>JACJVS010000001.1:0-5795175 GCA_017655985.1 Incumbomyces delicatus | reverse complement strand
AAAGAAATTTAGCGGGTCTATCGTTACGACGAACGAAGAGGATAGGTATATATATACTAATCCTAACGATAACGAAGACGATAATAGGCGGTCGATACTAGATAGCTAGAGAGGGGTAATACCGAATACCTTTTACTTTTAGGCCGCTTACAGCGTATACACTAGTAATAGAATCTACGGTGGTACTACTAATTTTTAGCGCGGCTTAACGAACGTAGGCCTATAAAAGTACTTTTGAGCTAGTCGTCTATAGCATTCCTTATACGATTAACGAACGACGGCCTCTATATTAGAGCGCCGCCGCCGAGTATCTTTAAGTATAGATTCGGTTATTAATTCTTTACTTTAAAAGCGGCTTACGATCCGTAATAAACCCGCGCGATATCGAGTTCGATAGGGTATAGAGTAGGTCTATAGTACGCTTCGCCGTATTTTCCTTAAACAGCCTAGTATCGCCTTTCGCAGTCCTCGCTAAGAAGAGTTAATCGAGGTAATCGTAAGTAGCTATAGCGAGGTCGTAGGTATTCTCGCTACTAGCGAAAAGAAGAGCTTAAGTTTTCTACTTTCGTCGAGTCTCCTAGGTGCCGCGATAACAGTTATCGTTGTACCGCTAATTACGCTAAAGACAGACCTCGTTTACCGCTGTCGAGAGGCTAAGATACGGTTTTCGGTCTAGAATATAATAGAAAACACGTAAAAATACACTAATACGCCATTGCTCTTTATATCGGCTGATTAGGCTATACGCTTACTATTTCGTACCTTTCTAGACTAAGTTAACGCTAATCGAGGGTTGGACCGTATAGTATTCGATAAAGCTTACCTTTACCTAATAGCGCCTATATATTACCTAAAATTAGGCCTAATTCGAACGCTTTAAATATTAGTCTATTAAGTCGTCTTTCTTACCGGTACTCTTCTACTACTAATATAAGCGGAGTTCGAGTCGCGTATACTACTTAGAAACCCTCGTATTATTCGCTCTCGAACCTTTCGAAAGAACATTATACTACGAATTTACCGTAGTAGTAAGAAGGACTTAGTAACTTTTATCTCTTAAAGGATAGCGAAGCTTCTAGAGATATATAAGAAGGACTCTTAGATACGCTTTATCGTCTATATTATTACTCGAGCCGAGACGGATTAACTAAGCGAGCGACTTTAATGTACGAAATACTATTCCGACTCTAGTAACGCCGAAGAGAAGTAATAAGCGATAGACTAATAGCGTATAGAAAGAAGTAAGACGATTATCGCGACTAGTATATTTAGCCTCGGTATTAACTTTCCCTTCGTTCGCGAGGTAATTCATATAGAAGTCTTCTTATCTAGTAATATAATAGACTTTACGTAGGAGGTTAGACGATTAAGCCGTAACGAAATAATAGAATATAGCCGCGTCTTACTCTCTAGATATTAGGTTTCTACTACGCCGCTAGGACCTGCTTAACTACGACTTTTCGAGCTTGTAATACAGCTCTATCTCGGTTAAAACCGTTATCTCTTCGTAGTGATAAGTCGATTTCTCGATAGAGCTAACTCTATCTACTACTATCAGCGTTACCCTATACGTCTTTTATGTATATATTGTAAACAGTAAGGAGCGTTCGATTCTGCTATCGCTCGAGATTCTACTCTCTAGTAGAATCTGCTATCGTAAGTATAAGCTAACGTAGATAAAGCATTCGATTATACTAGCTCTAACGAGGAAAAGGCTAAGATTTAGTATAACGGAGCGAACCGACTTCGAGAGTACGTCCGCGATACCGTACGGAGAAGAGATCGATACTAATTAGGTCTTCGAATACTAAGAGATCGCTGTATAATTTATATAGTCTTAAATATCGGTAAAGAGAACGCCTCTTAGCAATAGTACGATCTGTATATATATATATATTCTAAGCGAGGTGGTTTTACGAGAGTAAAGAAAGAAGTAATTACGAGAAACTATACTAAGGGTAGCTAATTAAAGCCCTACGTCGCATACTTTAAATACGGTAACCTATAGGATATTTACTCTAGCTACGAATCGGGTAATACCTATAAATTCCGTAATTTAGTATTATCGGCGATATAGGCTCTATTTTACTGCCTAAATCGATAGAGTCGATCTTTAGGTACGCTAACGGGCGCTCTATAGTCGTACTATCGAACTAAAGATTAGTAAATGAATTAGCTAAGAACCGAATATAAGCTTTACGGTATACGCGCGTATTAGGCGGCGCGGATAATAGATCTAATTATTTCTCTTGAGATCGACGATAGAGTTCGTTACTAGTGTTTTCCGATATTTTATTAGCTCCCTATTCTCGAATAGAGTATATCGCCTAAGGCTTACTAAGTTAAATATATCTAACTATTTCTATCTAGTCTCTAGGCGTAATCCCAGTTCCTATAGTCTAATCCTAAGATCTAGGCTAAACTATTTATAAAGGCTGCTCTCTACTTCGATATATAGTGCCTCTTAACTCCGCGAGGTTCACAATCGAGAGAAAGATATAACTCGAGGAGTAGGTCTACGTACTTAATCGAATTCTAGAACTACCTTAAGTCCTACCTCTAAAGAAAACTTAATATACGAATAATACGCTTCTTACACTCTTTTCTAAGAAACTATATATATACTTTAGGGTTTAGCTGTACTATAAGCTCGGTAAGGTAAAAATTAAGGCGCGTAATATCTATTACGACTACGATAGCTCTACGCGTCTCTATCGACAACGCGCTCTATACGTTCTTAATCTAGGTCTAAGCATTCTTTAGAGCCTCTAGCTTAGTAGGACCTAAAGGAAAGATACGTAGAGGAATTATACCGTCGTACTTAGAAGAACCTACGTCTTTCGAGCTAGTCTCTTAAATAGAACCGCGATCGGCGTTTCTAGAAAGATCTATATGGCTATCCCTATCCTTATCTAACGAGTTTAATAAGGTTATTAAGCTATCGAAGGATATAACGATAGCCTCGTTAACCCTAATATTATCTTCCTCTTCGGAGGGTGCATTAGGCGTATTAGTCGGAGAAGAGAGACTATAAAGCGTAGATCTTAAGATAAAGGTTCTACCTTTACGCCTTATCTTCGCTGCTTCTATAACTACAGCTCTCGATTCTCTGTATAGAGAGTATTATAACTCGATCGGCAAGTCGACGTAAATCTATAGTATCTAAAATCGATAAAGGTTATATCTGATTATAAAGGCTTATACGGATATAAGTATGCCTCTTATCGCTCTTCGATAAAGGCACTTCGTACCCTATTTCTCGGAAACTAATATAGCGTTAAGATAGCAACTTCGATAATAATACTTAGTATTAAATATATTCTCGAGTACTGTACGAATCTCTAGTAGAAACTCGCCGTTTTCGTCCTTAACCTAAGTATTATCTACTAGTAATGCCGAGAAGCTAGAATAGTTATTCTTAGTAATAGTCTACTCCTTAGGTTTAGAGTACTCGTATCTATACGTATTAATAAAGAGTAGTAAGCGTAGCTCTTAGAAACCTAGATCGTCTACTCTCTTACTAGTATTTCGACTCGTCCGGCTTCTAATATGGTCGGTATTATTAGCGAGAACGAAGAGCGGATCGACGCAGCTATACGTATCCTCGGCCGGTAGCTCTTTAATATCGCTATACACCGTTCTAGCTTCGTCTAAGGGCTGTTTTATAGTACTATTAAATACCGTTCTAGCTTCGTTTAAGGGCTGCTCTATAGCACTGCTAAACACGGTTCTAGCTTCGTCTAAGAGCTGTTCTACAGTACTGCTAAATACAGTTCTAACTTCGTCGAAGGGCGCGTCTATATTAACTATCTTAGTACTAGGCGCCTTAAACTGCTCTACTCTAAAGATAATAGCCTAAGAATGGTTTAGAACCTTAGCTCGAAGCCGTCTACGCACCCTAACTCCTTAATCTTTTAAGACTTAAGGCCTAACCCCGGAGACCCTAGCACGCTTTATAGCCGACTACGATAGAGACTTGCTCCTTAGGCGCTTCTTTTTAGAGGTTCTAGAGAAGTACTATTTTGCCTTCTTAATATCGTATAGAAGGTAAGGGATAACTTACTTTATAACCTAATCGATAATCTCCGTACTGTTTATAAACTCGACCTCTCGAAGCTTAGGGTCGAAGAGCTTAAAGCCTTCGCTAGTTAGCTTACGAAGGTCGAAGTTCTCGACGTAGCTATTATAAGATAATAGCAGTTATCGTTAGTTCGTAGATATATCGGTAAATCTTATAAAGTTTAAATCGTCGAAACTATTAACGTCGTAATGGAGGTATAGGTACTTTATTATCGTAGTACTCTCGATCACGACTTATCTAAACTAACTAGGCTACAGTAATATTAGTAATAGATTAGTATATCTAGGTATATCCTAACGACTTACGCTCTAAATAGGTATTAAGTTTCTCTATAACTCCGATTACTCCTAATCGACGGATTTTATAGTCGGAGAGCTACTATTACCGAGGTCTACCTTACCGATAATTATATAGATATACTAGAGAAAGGAGTGTATCTAAGATCCTATACGGCTAAGATATATAGAATTAAGATATATATTAAGCTAAGGAGCTAGCTGCTCTCCTAGTTTAGCCTATTCTCGTTTTAATAGATCGAAGAAAGGAGTAAACTCATAGACCGCTGCGTATACCGACTTATTAACCCTAAAACTAGGCTTTACGCCTAAGTTCTAATATATTATCGTTAGTATCCCCTCTTAAGAGTTAAAAACGCCGCTACGTACAAAGAACGAGCGTCTCGAGCCTTACTCGAAGATAGCGATTATCGAGTCTAGAGATATTACTCGAGTAATACCTGCTAAATACGCGGTGTCTAGATGGGCGAAGAAAGCGTTAATGAACGTCGCGACGAGAAAATAGTAAGCTAGAATCTGCTTATAGAAGTCGTAAATAGCCTTATTACCCTTATTAATAGCATAAAAGACTGTATTCGGAATAGAGCAGCTTTAGAAGTGGTTAGTATAGATCCGTTCACATAGGTAAATACCGTACCTTAGTAAATTCGCGAAGCTTAATCTTCCTATTATAGCATAATGTATATAGGACCTTAAGATAATCGCTAAACGCGGTATCTACGGTCTAGATAATTCGAGTTTATTCGTTATTAATATTACGCTGCTTAGCGCTAGTTCGCCGTCTAGCTTAGTAAATCGTATAGAGATCTATATTAGTATCGCTAATATCGAATAATACTGAATCGTCTAATAGTATCTTCCTACTACGCTCTCGCCGATATTTAAACTCCGTATAGTAGCTGCGGAACGTAGTTAATATATTAAAATTAGCCGTCTATACGCTAGTAGATTTATAGTCGCCTACCTCGGCTATAAGCTTATACTGCTTAGGAGCTATATAGAACTAATATAGAGTTAAGACCGTAGTTATCCGTAGTAGAGTATCGTCGTAGAAGGTAGTAAACTACTTATAGGTCGGAATAAAGACTAAGTTATTACCTAGACGAAGCGGTATTAGAGACCTCTTAAGCTTAAAAGCGTTACGAATTCCTTCGTAATAAACGTAGTCGTAGTAACGCGGGAAGAGAAACGCTAGAAAGTAGAGCCGTCTATAGACTCGTCTACCTTAATACTTAGCCTTAGCGTTTAGTATACTGTTTCTACCTCGCCGTTAGTAATAAATACGCACGGCTAAATAGATTCTTAATCTACGACGATTTAGCTACGTATTAACTATAGTCTAGATCGCGTAGACTCGAAAATATAGCCGAGTCATTCGATAATAAAAAGAAGAGCTATTACTATATATCTAGATTAAGACCGTTGTCTTCTAAGCATTAGTAGATAGTCTTAAGTTCGGCGAGATTAACCTTATATACGGAGTTCTCGTACTCGTTTAAAACCTTACTACGTATACGGCTTATAGTAGAAGGTTTAACTAGCTTATCGATATAGGTAAAAGCCGCACTTAAGATATCCTTAACAATCTATATACTATTAGGAACGGGGGTCATCTATAGAGTAGTCTTTAACTAACTTTAGCGATTCGACTAGCGATAAGCTACTCGAAGAGACGATATAAGAAAAGCTCGCGTCTCTAATTACTGCTAACTAAACGTTAAATAACGTAGCGATAGCCTATAGCCTTAAGAATACGCCGAATACGTTTAGCGTAACTGGGCGTAATAAGTAAATTAGCTCGATACTATTCGGAAAAGTTAGCGAAAGCTGCGACTTACTTTCTAGAAGATAGAGACTGAAGGTGCGAAATAGCAGTATAAAAGACTATACTATCGTCGTCTTTAGTAGAAGAATCCTTAGGGTTGCGTTGAACGATAGCGAGAGTCCGTCGATTTATAGGCTAATATAGCTTAGCGCGATCGAGAATAACAACGGTCTATACGTAAGTCTAGGCGGCGTAAGTCTAAGATATAGCTACGTAAGCAGATCTTATTATATACCTCTTATACTAGTCGGCGCTTCTCGTTATTAGGACTAGTTAAGTCCTTCGACCCGACTTTAACGGTAGGTATCTTCTTCTAAATAAACTCGCGAAGGGCTAAGACTCGATACTAACTAGTCTCTATACGATAATCTACGATTGTCTTTACTAATTCTCCCTTAGCGATTATAAGATTAAGTGCAGGTATATATTCTAGACTAGTATATCCTAGTACCCTAGAGTCGATAGAACTTATTATAGTTCTAGTAAAAGCAACTACGTCCTTTTTAATCTAAGCCGCGCTAACCTCGTAGGTAATACGGAAGTTATTAGGTTCTATACTAACGTACAGTCGCTTAGCGTTACTAAGTCTATCGATTTTAAACTCGAATAATATCTTTAGTACAGTGATATATACGTAGTTAATTAGGCGTTGCGATATACTGTTCTCGTCTATCGTCTTAGCCTATTTAAGGTTAAGATAGCGAACGTTAATAACCGCAACTCCGAGAGTAATCTGTATTCGTATTACTAAAATAGGCTTATCTAGGCAGATCCTAACCTTACCTATCGAATAAGTTAATGCGTACTAAGGATGCTAGCCGAAGGCCCGAGCGAACCCTCTTCGTCTTTATCGCTATCGTTCTCGCTGCTAAGGCCCTTAAAGGTCGAATCGATTTCTTTAATATATTTACTCTTTCTTTTCTACTATAACCAGTGCTACTGCGCTTAACGATTCTTTACGGTATCTAGTAACTTAATGACCGTACCATCTTATTCTAGACTAATAAGCCGCTTACTTAGTACTTAATTCTCGTTCGGCTCGTCTTCGGCGTCGAAGTCTGATAAAGAGGTAAGATCGTAAACGCTAGAAGTATCTTTCGACTCTCTAATCCGAGTAGAAGATACTAGTACTGTACGTTAGTACGCGACTTACGAAGAAGAGTTATAGGATAAGTACGCGTTAGCGAATCTTTACTAGCTAAAGATCTTATCTAGCTAGGCGCAGTACGGTATACCGAGGAGAGAACGCTAACCCTATAGATTCGATAGAATAGAGCGTTCGCGCTAGAATATAGGAGTTAGAAGCTATTAGCTTAGGTATCTACGGCTCTCGACCTCTATACTACGATTCGTTAGTAGGCTCTCGTACGGGTAGAATTACTTACTAAACTAGTAGTATAGCATTAGTATTTCTCTCTAGGCAGAAATATATCTAGAGGGCGCTAAGATGCGTAAAACGTATAACGCATTAGGATATATAGTATAATTTAATCTCGAATTCTAGGCGAAGAGAATACATCTAGGTAGGCTAATCTAGACGAGATACGAATATACTATAACTTACTGTCGACTAGATCGTCCTACGTAGACGTATCTAGACTCTAAGATTATTAGATTTAAGGACTTATCGAAATTAGCCTAAACTATAGAGAGATAGCGAGAGTAGAGAATAATACGAACGACGCGAACGCCGCGATATATTTCTATAGACGAGCCTTAGTAGATCTACGTAATCTAATACCGAGGTTAGTAATTAGCTCTACACTAGCCTTATAGCAGCCTCGTATTACTAACTAAGTTAATACTAAATACTAAACACCGTAGATCTAGTTATTAATTCTTCGGGCTACGTCTATTAGTACGTATTCTACGTCCTCCGCTCACTTTTAATGTCCTCGCTTATTTCCCTGTTTACGGGCTTTAGATATGCTCTTAGTCGCTGTCGCTATTATACTCTTCCGCTGCTTTCTCTCTTCCTTAGGGTTCTTATACTGTAGGGTCTATAGCAGTTGTATATATTTTCGTAGATCCTAAAATCTTATTAGATCGTGATTAGTAAGAAAGTCTCGAATATACGCTAGTCGCTACTACCGTGCTTATTTAGTATAGTTGCCTAACTCGATATCGCTTAGGCCCTTCGCTACTTCTCGAGTCTGCGCGTTTAAATCACTAATATCTAGATATTAGCGAAGGAGGTAATTAAGTGGTCTATAATCTACGCCTAGTTCGCCGTCGAGATCTACGCTAGCCTATATAGCCGGGTCTAGAAGCCGCTTAAGTAAATCGAAGGGAGTATAATATATACTTTAATCTTTAGAGTTCTATACGAGATATGCCCGGCTAGGCTTATTCTAACGTTCTCTAGAATTAATCTTACGACGTTTATATACTAGGAAATCCTAGTCGTTACTACCTAAATGATCATCTTACGGAGTCGATAGACTATTATTACGCTCCTTACCGCCCTAACCATTATCTTATATAGTCGATAGACTATTACTGCGCTCCTTACTGTGTAAACGATAATCTTATAGGGTCTTTATACCATTACGAAGCTCTTTACTCTCCGTACTATTATCGCGGTCTTTACTCTGTACGGTAGCTTCGTAATTAGCCGACGCTCTACGCTTACCCTCCTTTATCTTAGACTTTAACGACGCTATCTTATTAGAGAACGTTATAGTTACAGTTACTGTTTTAGATACTGCGATAGGTGCTACTTCGATATCCGACTCGTCCTCTACGGCGTCGACCTTCTCTATAGACTTAGCGTCCGGGATAGCTTTTCCTTTACCTAAGCGACTAGCCTTAGCTGCGTCGTTCTTCTTCTTAACCTTCGCCTTTTCTGCTAAAATATTCGAAAAGAATTTACGTACGTTAAAGAAAAACCCTTTAACGTCTAGCTTAGTATGCTTATCGGCCTACGCTACTATAGTATCTTAGTGCTCGAATTCTATAGAGTAAAGTAGAAGGTCGGCTATATAAGGTTTATCTTTTATTAGATAATTACGATAGTCGCGCTAAATATATTCATTGTAGAGAAGAATACTAGCTCGCTTAGAAAAGCTTATATCGACGAGTCGTTCGAGGTTCTTCGAGAGATCCGTAGTATACTAGTGACCTCGTAGACGTTCTAAACTCTATTAGTAGGTACTTATTAGGTTCTTAAGTTATTCGAACTAACTAATATTAGTAAACGGATACGTATATCTAAATATATCTAGAATACTTACGTCGCTAATATCGATTTACTTTTTCTAGATCGCCGAATTTACGTCGTCGATATTACTTAGTTAAAGGTGATTAACACCTATAACTTTACGCGCGTGTATAAGGAAGTTGTCTAATCGAGTAGTATATACCTCTAATAGCGCCGAATTACAGTAAATATCGAGCTAAGGTACTAGTATTAGCTCTACGCGGTCGCGGTCTAGCTTATCTAACTTCTTAAATAGTTCGAAGCTCTTTATAGCGGCGATAGCTAAGTCTTAAGCGTTAATAGAAGCGGACAGTCTTAAATTCTAGTTAGTCGGTTAGTATAGATACGCTTAGCTATACCTATTCTATCTTATAAAGAAGGAGTAGACAGCGCCTTTAGTAATAATCTAGATATTCGTCGGGTCTAAGACTTTATCGATTCTAGCTAAGTATTTAGTTCTAAGGTAGCGGAAAAAGGCATTAGTAAAGGTCGTGGTCAGAGCCTTATAACTAAGAATCTGTCTATAAAATCGCTTTAAAACGCCGGCGTTTTACTTAATACTACCGAGATATTTATATTCGAGGTCGCAGGCCTAGAGAAAATTAGTTATCGATATTATTACTCTAAGAATGAATAGGGCTATACGTTAATAAACCCTTTAACTCTAAACCCCGAGTCGGTTACTATTAGAAAGAGTGTCTTTAGATACTTCTTAAAAGTCTTTTAAGCGGTTCTAATCAGTTATAACGTTTTCTAACGAAGTTTAGTGATTCTAGCAGCTTCGTCCGCGGTAGCCTTACGAATTAACTAATCGTCGTCGACTACTTCGTTAATATCCATTAGCTCCTCGTCGTTCGAGACTCGATCGTCGACAGCGCCTTTACGAAACCTAGTAAAGTGGCTTCGAAAGATTACGTCTAAGTTAAAACTATCGTCTACTGCCTTTCTCGTGCTGTTGTCTTCGATAAAGGAGATTTTAGCGTACTGCTCGGGTACAGTATAGAACTAATATAGATAAATAACTTAAGCTAAACGGAGAATATTAGACTTATATAGCCTACTCTACTACTTTCTAGTTAGGATAAATACCTCGTCTTCGCGTAGCGTATACGGTTGTAATCTAAGCCTAAGCTTTAATTCTTTATTTAGAAGATTCTAATAGATATGCTTATACTAGCCCTAGGAGAGAAATATTAAGAAGGAAGAACGGCGCTATTTACGATCGTCTCGCAATTCGACTGTCCGTTCTACTAACTTATTTTTATATTCCGATTAGTAGATACGTATACGTAAGAATATCCTAGATTAACTCTAAGATCGCGACGTGGGTTTAAAACTGCGAGATAGGCAGTACCTTAATGGCGTCGTAAGGGTCCTTAGCGGAAGAGAAGAACAGTTATAACTATTTCTCGTTTATAAGTCCCTTAGATCCGATATACTCCGCGATAGCGTTAAGTTCGGTTATACTTACTTTTTATATAGCTTCCTAGTTATTAACTTTACTAACTTTACCTAACTCTAACGGCGCTATTATACTTAGTTCGATTAACTTTTTAATAGCTGCGTATATATCCGTAACGACTTTATTAACTATCTATTAATCGGTTAGAGATTAACCTACTAGTCCGTAATCGTAGATAAACCTATAAGAGACGCGGTACTATAAGTTACTCGAAACGCTATTAAGTATAGAGTTCGCGGCTCTAGATACTTCGTATAAGTCTTAGTATAGTCTATCGAAAAGCTATTGCCCTAAAGATTCGCTTAAGACGTTTAGTAATCTTAGCGTCTATCTTTACTATAGTGCGATACTACTTATTAAAGTTCGCGATTTTCTCTTTCTATTCTGCTTCGGTATAGCTTAAAAACAGATTTATTATATTATAAAATACTACCCCTTCGAAGTCCTTAATATAAGGCTCGTTAGGGTTTCGTCGAATATTAGCTAGCGCCTAGCGATACTAGGGTTGCTCTAATAGTTCTTAGTCGATAATAGTGACCGTCTAGGAGTAGGTCTACGGGCGTATTAGTCTAAGATATATCTAGATAAGAGTATTCGATAACGTACCTGCTTAGCTAACTTTCTCTCTCCCTCGTTCTAGAAGATAAACGCATTCTTCGATAGCTAAATATCGACTATCTTTTCTCGGACGTATTACTGTAGAGTAATAACTCGATATTAACTAGTCTCGAGTCGACAGTAGTACCTACCCTTAATAAAGCCCTCTATTAGCTTCGCTAGGTTAAGTACTAGCACTTAATTAATATCGAAATAGATAGATCTATAGCGTACGTCTCTATTTCGAATATCCTGTTCTAGACTTTCCGCGGCGACATTTAGCTTCTTAGCAGTAGCCGTAACAGCCTTAACGAACTCTATATTAATTATACTTACGAATAGACGCTTTTAAGGTTTAACTCGATCGATCTCGACGTTAAAACTAGTTTTCAGCCTATTAATATGGGTGTAGTCGATTAGCCGTTAGATTACTTTTAACTCTCTCTTTCTACTAATCGGTTAGTCGCTATACTTACTAGTAGAGCTAGCCGTATACTTCTAGTTACGATCTAGAAGCCTAACGTCGATATATACAATCTCTAAGGTGATCTAGAGCTACGTTAGTTAACTGAATAGTCCTACGTATGTAAATCCGCGCTCTTATATCTCGAATAAGCTAGTTATCGATATTATAAATTTACGCTAGTCGACTTAAGCCCTTATATACTGCCTTCGATTCATCGTCTTATAATCTAAGAAATACGCGATTACTCTCCTTTACGCCTATGGCGTTTAGAGCCTCCGTTAACCCTTCGGCTTATAACGTTCGACTCTTAAGTAAATCTCTCGTCTTAAGCTAAAGACTATCTCTGTATACGGTAAGGTGGTTATCACTTAGTACTTCTAGCTTATTAGACGAAGTTGGTTCTAGTAGAGAAGTCGTAGCTTACTCGGTAATTAGGGCTTACTAAGGGATTATAACCGTCTTTTCCTAGAAGACGTCTTACCGCTCGGCTTACTAGGCTTAAGGCTAAGATTCGGTTATAGAGACCGCTAGATGACTGTTCTTTAATGCATTAGCAGTCGAAGAAGCTTTACCCTAACGACTTAAGGGGTCGAATTCTGAGTCTTCTATAAACGAACGCTACGCTCGGCTATTATCTTCTATCGCCCCTAAATCGATCCGTTTCGTCATTGTAATCTTTTTCCGGTAAACCCTAGACGCAAGAATTAGTTATCTAGTCTTTCGGCTAAGCGAATATTAGAATTAGCATAGGTGGGCAAATCCTTAGTATCCTCGAATCGACGTAAAATAAAAGACTTTCGAGGCGTAGTATATTCTCTACTCGGCACCGCGATAATCTGCTAATATAAGCATTCTCTCGGGCGGAAGTAGAGCTACAGTAATCCGAGAGAGGTCTATATACAGCGATATTAAGTACTTTACCCTATAGCAACTATCTTTCGCCGCTGTAGCTCTATAGGCAACTCGTACGCATTCTTATCTATTAGCTAAGAGCTAAGAATCAGTATATATAGGCCTAGCTGGCTATTGCTCCTAATTATAGCATTGTAGATTTAATAGGAGTATCGCGAGCTTTAATATTTATACGAGGATCGGCTTAGCTAGGCCGATTATACTTAACTGTACACATACACTATAACTTACGATTAAAAGAATTATCCTACGTAGGCTAATCTAGAATTTAAGATTCTAAGAAAGACCGACTTAATTAAAAGAACTACAATAGCAAAGTTAGGAAGGAACGATCTAAAGAATATATCTAAGTAGACGCGAAGATATACTCGAAGGCTTAGCGCTACTACGCTAAAATTAACGCTAGCCGTAATAGGAAGGTCCAAGAGACTAGTCCTAGTTAAGCAACGTTATTATATAACCTTATCGTAGTGCGCGGTAAGTACGAGCCTCGCGTAAATGCCTAAGGCAAGATGCCAGAATGCGCACGGCTAGGCGTATTCCTTACGTACCGCGCTATTATGCTGCGCCGGCCGGTGGCTCGTGCTAGCATACACTGTAGCTGAAAATTATTCGCGTCCGACTACAGTTTTCGCCAATACCTTCTAAAATAGGCAGCGTATATTGATTATTATATATTAATAATTACGCTAGCGATTCCAAGTTAGGCCCCCCGCGATTTGTATATATATTGATCATTAATACACGAAAGAATACTTATTAGGTTCGATAGATAGAAGTAATAGTATCTATTAAGTTCTATATTATATACGTTAAAGATAAAGAAAACGCAAGGGCTAATACTCTTAGTCGAAGACTAGATTATAGAAAGAACGCTAAGAAGGTCGAATAAAGTATATTACTTTAGAGACGTAAAGAATATTTAGTTTATTCGAAATAGATTAATATAGCTAAAATAAAACTAGATTAGCTAACTAAGAAATAGAAGATAAAAGTAATTCGTAGTTATTATAATAATCGAGCTACTAAATACTTTAGAATCGCGAAAACCACGAAATTAATTTCTCGAAACTAAAAATAAAAAGGAATATAATAGGACGTTCGCGATTACGTTAATAATTACGATATATATACTAGAACTAAGGCTTCTAGACGTAGGCCTTATAGGAAGCTATAAGTATTAATATTATCGTTAGAAGTCTAGAAAGAAGTTATAATAAACTTTATCGAACCCTTATTAGAGTTAAAGAACTTAGTAACGAAGTAAAAGTACGATATAATTTATATAATTATCGATCGATTAACGAAATACGTATACTTTATACTAACTAGAATAAAGATAATAGTACTAGAAATTGCGTATATCTTTATAAGATACGTCTTTACAGTATACGAAATACTATTAAGATTAGTATTAGATAGAGATAAATTGTTTAGATCGAGATTTTAGTAGTTAATTATAAATTAGCTAGAAACTAAAAGTAAGCTTAGTACTGCTTTTTATCTATAGATCGATAGGTAGACGAAAAGGATAAATTAGATACTAGAATAATATTTTAGAAGTTATATTAACTTTAAATAAAATAACTAGATAGAACTACTATCTATAGTATAGATTATATATAATAATTCTAAGGTCGTTACGAAGATATCGTCTTTCTACGCGAACTACGAGTTCTACCTTAGGATAAACGAGGATTTACTAGGTATAAGACTAAAATTAGAATAAGTAATAGTTACTGTATTCGATTTACGTTAGTTATATTAATATATATCTAAGAAACTATAGTTTATCGCGAAGAGAATGGCTAAGTATACAAATTAAAAAAGATCTAAGAAACTAGACTTTAGAGAGGGAGGTATAGCGTATTTATTACGACGAAATATTAAGATAAAACGACTAAGCGATAAGCTAGACTTTAAGAAGATAGAACTCTTTAGAATTAAAAAGAAGCTAGAACTAGTTATATATTAGCTTTAATTACTAAAAGAAATAAGAATTTATCTCGTATTCTACGTTTTTATACTAGAAAGAGCACTAGAACGTTAAACGGTAAATAGAACTTAATAGACGAAACTACTAGAGACTAAGAAGTACGACGTAGAGAGAATTCTAGAGATAAAATAGAAAAAGAGAAGGACCTTTTACCTAATTAAATAGTTAAGATACGACGATAGCGATAACTTATAGAAACTAGAGAAGAATATTTTAAAGAAAGTACTTACTAAGTTTAAGAGAACTTTATTATAAACTATCGTTCGTAAGTATATTATCGAATAGGGCCTATTAACTTAGAGGAACGTCTTACTATATAAAATTAGAATTATCTAAAGTAATCTCTTACTCTAAATAAAGAGAATCGAATACGCTTAGTACTTATATTTTACGTTACAGTATACGTAAAGAGATCTTCTTATAGTAGATAATAGACTCGTCTAATTAGTTTATCTCTATCTCGATATCGGTAAATTCAGCTTTTATATTATTAAGAGTCTTATACGCCTCTCGAAGGGCCTTACGAGCCTCGAGAAGCGCGTAGCGCCGAAGAGCTAATTACTTTAACTTTTTACGTCGCTTACGCTGCTCTTCTTTACGTAGCTCCTCTACTTTTCGGAATTCTTTAAGGAAGAATATACCGTCGCAGTTACGCTAATATAGTACGTACTCTGCGCACTTTACTAACTACGCTCTATCGTAATAGTATACTATACTATAATATATATACTGCGTATAGGCCACTATAGCAATATTGTCTTCGGAACGAAGGGCGAAGGATAATTATTAAAAGCGCTCGGTACGTAAAGGTTTAACCTTAGTAAATTTTTTACGTTTCTTAATAACTGATTTTATAGTAAGCTATAGAAATACTTAGAAAAGAGAGAATAAGGAAAATACTAACCTCTTAGATAATATTGCGAGAACGTAAAATAGATAAGAGGAGAAAGTATTATAAAGCGACTATATAGATAGCCACTTTAGGAATACGAAGACGAAAGATTATACGAGAAAAGCTTATATATATAGGGAAGCTATATATAATTACTAGAATAGGAAAGTACGAAATAGTGAAATAGTAGAATAGTAGAATAGTAAGTATTCTATTATTCTAACAGTACGACGTAACGAGGGAAACTACCTCTTTAGAAAAACTCTATTTAGGTATATAAGAATACGAATTCCCTATATACTTTTATAGTCTCTATAGTTAATCTAAGTTATATCAGCACTCTTATCTGCGTACTACTTATACCTTAACTTAGAGACATCTTATTCTAATAGACAGTTAAGGCAACCTTTAGGGTTTCCTTATACCATTACTGAAACGAGGGGTATACAGCCTTATAATAGGAAAATTATTCGCTTAACTTTCTGCGTTACGATTTGTCACGCTCACGTGGTGGATTATTACTCTTTTAGGAAGAATTGTCACGAATTGTCACTCTCTTGGCACGACAGGAATTTTCTATCTAAACATCCGACTTTCTAACGCCTATATCTCCACAACCAGACAAGCTATTAATAAACGGAGAGCAGATCCATAATTAGCAGAAGCTACTCTAGCCGAATATATAAAATTATTATTTAAATATCCCCTTAATTGTTCTAAACCTAAGGGGAAATTCTCCTATAGAGAGCTATAGTAAGGTAAATAGGCCCTCTCCTTTTCGTAGAGAGTGTTGAAACTGTAAGGATTACGGTAAGGGCGTAAATACAATACTATCTTCTAATTCTTAAATTAACACTAAAGAGCTAAAAGGTGTCTGCGAGAGCTGCGCAGAGTTTTACAGTTGCGCTAAGCGTCTCCGCAGCCCTTTTCGCGGAGCGAAGATAATCCGTACCGGCGTTATATATAAGGCACTCTTATACGGCTACCCTTATAGTCGCTCCGTAATAAAGTACCTAAATTCATTAATACATTATTCTAATAGATTGTCTAAGGAAACCTTTAAGGTTCCCTTATACCATTACTAGAACGAGGGACAGACAGCCTTATAACACGTCGTCAGTTGCAGCGTCTAATTACAGCGATATCTGATCACAGCGACGTCTAATTACAGCGTCGTTAGTTGCAGTGGCGTCCGTCTAATTACAGCGTAGTCGTACGTATATAATCGTTTATTCGTCGTTGCCGGCGTCTCCCACAAGTAGCAGATATCATGCGTGCAAAATGCATAGAAAATGTGTTCCGTGATTAGTCAATAATATGGTGTTCTTGGCGGGGTGGCGATGGAGTTGAGTGTTCTCGAGACAAACCCTTTACATCTTCCACAGCTACGGACAAATACTCAAAACGCATGATACTAGTATCCACGAGTAGCCCGAAGCGAGAGGACCATTTACATACAATCGCGACTTGATTTAACCTATTATTCAGGGAGCTGCGTGGGTATGAATATCCGATTTTTGGATTTTGCGGTTTTGCGGTTTTGCGTTTTTGCGTTTTTGGAGTTTGGTCAAAGCGACCTTGCCGGCTTACTCCTCACCCGTACCTATAGTGGCATCGGGTACAATCCACAGTGAGTAGAGCGATTGATGGCTTTTGTGTTCAACTTTTAGCCCAGCCTGAGCTGAAAGGTTCTAAAATAACCCTAACCCTAAACGCGGGGCAAGTCAATTGCCAAGGCTTTACCCCACTCCCCCCTCAGGCACTTTAACTTCACCTTCGAAGAGCGAAGTGCAAATATCAGAGAATATTCTGTTTTACCATGCCTTCCAAATTCAGACTCCGCGAGCGTGTTAGGCTCCAGTTAGGAGCATCGCCTCAGCCTACTCCTGTGGCTACACCACGAAATATATCTCCAGATCCACCACAGCCGATGTACGTTAGCATGGTTCAAAGATCAAAGTTTCTTTGTTGAAAACCAACTTATTGATATTAGCACCGATACTGACAATTACGCATTTCAATTGGCCCTTGATCAGCATATCCAAAAACTCAGTCCTGTTGAGAAGGAGCATTTCACAAAAGCCCAGTCAATTCAACCAGATGATCTCCTTCATCAAGCTAAGAGGCTTGATACGGAGGACAGGCAGAAGGCTAGCCATCGGCGTTATGTCGACAAGCTGTCACAGGCCTTTGAACTAGGGAACAGATGTATAAGTATCGTTGCTGCCGGCGCCCAAGCGAGCCCGGAAGGCTCATTGATTGTGGGCGCCATCAAGCTGGTCATTGACGTATGGCTACCGCGATCATCATTTTTTGGCAACTGTGGATTAACATCATGCAGACCGCCTTGAATTACTGGACTTTCTTAGGCAAAGTCACTGACATGTTCCAAGTGTTCGCCGATCATCTCAACAATCTTGAGATGTATGCTAAGAAGTGTAATCAAACGGGCATTGTGAAGGAGGTAAGAGGAATCCGTTCTCTAAGACTTCGCTAATAATTACACAGGCTGTTGTGGCCATTTATGGAGATCTCCTGGAATTCTGCCGTAAGGCTCGGTTGCTTTTCCTTCATCCGGATGGAACGCGTAAAGGTTGTACAATCTTAGAGCATTGTACACTCCTGTTAATCAATTCACGGCAGGATACCAATCTATTCGCCAATTCATACGCGTGCAGTGGGAACCGTTCGAGGCAGGTTTCGGAATAATCAGATCAGACCTCGACAAACATCTTAACGTTCTGCTACATGCTGCACAAGCCGAGTTGCTTGCTGGCGTGCATGACCAAATTGGATCATACAAAGGTGCCTCTCCGTTATGCATCATGGTCCTAAGGTTACTAACTCCTTCTTAGAAGAGGAACGCCGACGTATCATGGAATGGTTATCTTGGATCGACATGGAAAGTGTTCATGACACCATATTCCAATCGAAGCACGATAAGACTGCAGAATGGCTGTTTAAGGAACAGCCGTTCGTTGAATGGGTTAATTCCCAACAATCATCCTTGCTTTGGTGTTTCGGAGGCCGTAAGTCGTCCCGGATTTCCTCATGTTAGGCGATCGCTTTGCTCACTGCAGCTGTAGCCGGAATTGGAAAATCGGTGCTCGCGTACGCTATAATATCTGGATAGGCCAGAGCCACAGCTGACCAACTAACGTAGTTCAAGCACGTTAGAGCATCTTACTGAGCTCTACGGTATGGATGACCGAACAGGAATCGCATACATGTATTGCCGCCATGATGCACCCCGCAATACGCTTCACGATGAGAGATCAGCATCTTCGATGTTCGCCTTGTTTATCAAGCAACTCATTTGGAAGGTGCGGCGGCTTCCGCCTGTCGTGCGCAATTTCGGCAATCAATACATGGGTGATGCTCGCAAACCCTCGCTAGAGAAATATGTCAATATCCTTCGCGAAATCTCTCACGCCTTCTTCGACCGAGTATTTCTTGTTATCGATGGTCTGGACGAATGCGATGAGAACGAACGCCAGTCCGTGATTCGATCTTGCCAAGACCTTTTGAGTGCGCTACCATCTTATCGAGTCTTCATAACAAGCAGAAGAGAAGATGACATCGAATGGGAATTCCTCCGCCAAAAAGTGCCGATGATACAGATTGAAGCTCGAAACACTAAAGCTGATATCAAGGCTTATGTTGAGGATGAGGTTAGCAAGCTAATCACTGGCAACAAGCTAAGGCTACGGGATCAAGATCTAAAGCAACGCATCATCAGCACGCTGGTGAATGAATCAGACGGAATGTATGCGGATAGAGTGTTGAAGACTTAGCGTGTGACTAACTTGTCTCCTCAATAGGTTCTTGTGGGTCAAACTTCAATTACGAAGCATCTGCCTCGAACGACGAGATCAAGACATCCTCAATTGTTTGAAGTCCCTGCCAAAGTCAATGGAGGAGACTTATCAACGCATTGAATCTCAGATCGAAATGCGACCGGAGAGCTTACAGCGGCTAGCGAAGCATAGCCTCACCTGGGTCCTGTATGCCAAACGTCGGCTAAGTCAATATGAATTGTGTGAAGCCGCCTCATTCGAGCCAAGTGTTGAGCCTCGGAAAGACTCACAGCGCTATACGTTGAAGGATATCTTTGATGCTTGTGCCAATCTCTTGTACCTCGATGGCGACTTCGTTCGAACGATCCATTACTCGGTTAAAGAGTATTTTACCCCCTATCGAACGCCAATGAGGGCAACAAGTATTGTATGGCATCTTAGGGAAGCGAACGCATACCTTGCGACGACGTGTTTGTCCTATCTACTTGATGAAGAATTGGGTCAAGCGGTTTGTCGAGATGGCTCCGATTTGTCCTTGAAGGCTGTCAAACTTCCTCTCGCTTCCTATGCTGCGGTGTACTTCGATGAGCATGTCGTCGAAGCTGACCACAGCATACCGAGTCTAGACAAACTATTGTGCACCTTCCTCAGCAGTCCCGCAGTGAGATTGGCCACAGTCTTGCAATTACGGTACCTCCGATTATACGGCATTGGCAACATGCCTGAATACGTGGACTCAACCTTTCTGCGCATTGACGAAGAAGTCAATGTAGCAGACCTTATCTGCAGTACCAAGCTGTATGGTGCTAACCTACCTGACTTAGTTCGGTTTCAGACGACATATGGTGAGTTTAAGAACCTTCCTCTCTCCAAGCTTACATTGCACTGGGCCTGCGCTGCAGGATCTGAAGAAGCTGTGGGGCGACTATTGTCGGGTACCAATAATAAAGCTGTAGAGGACGGCAATGGCGTACATCCTTTATATTATGCTGCGCAAAATGGGTATTACAGTATTTGTGAAATTCTCCTGAGGCACTACCACGATCCAAATCATCTTGGAGGACACTTGGGTAGTGCAATACAGGCGGCATCACTTAACGGTTACGAGAAGGTGGTGCAGATGTTACTCGATAAGAGAGCAGATGTGAATGCTCAAGGTGGAACTTATGGCAATGCACTACAGGCGGCATCACTTAACGGTTACGAGAAGGTGGTGCAGATGCTACTCGATAAGAGAGCAGATGTGAATGCTCAAGGTGGAACTTATGGCAATGCACTACAGGCGGCATCACTTTACGGTGACGAGAAGGTGGTGCAGATGTTACTCGATAAGGGAGCAGATGTGAATGCTCAAGGTGGAACTTATGGCAATGCACTACAGGCGGCATCATGTAAGGGTCACGAGAAGGTGGTGCAGATGCTACTCGATAAGGGAGCAGATGTGAATGCTCAAGGTGGAACTTGTGGCAATGCACTACAGGCGGCATCACTTAACGGTGACGAGAAGGTGGTGCGGATGTTACTCGATAAGGGAGCAGATGTGAATGCTCAAGGTGGAGATTATGGCAATGCACTACAGACGGCATCACTTTACGGTCACGAGAAGGTGGTGCAGATGTTACTCGATAAGGGAGCAGATGTGAGTGCTCAAGGTGGAATTATAGGCAATGCACTACAGACGGCATCACTTAACGGTCACGAGAAGGTGGTGCAGATGTTACTCGATAAGGGAGCAGATGTGAGTGCTCAAGGTGGAGTTTATGATAATGCACTACAGGCGGCATCACTTAACGGTCACGAGAAGGTGGTGCAGATGTTACTCGATAAGGGAGCAGATGTGAATGCTCAAGGTGGAGTTTATGATAATGCACTACAGGCGGCATCACTTAACGGTCACGAAAAGGTAGTGCAGATATTACTCGATAAGGGAGCAGATGTGAATGCTCAAGGTGGAATTTTTTATGGTAATGCACTACAGGCGGCATCACGTCAGGGTCACGAGAAGGTGGCTAAGCTACTCCTCGAGAGGGGCGCGGATCTAGAGTCTAGAGACAAGGAATAATTGTCGTCTCTTAGTAATGAACAGCGGCGTCGAATTCTCATTCTCTATAAAATCGAGCCTTCTTAGCCGGGATCGAATCAATTTCGACACAGTCGCTGCGGCGCTTGATGCCCTGCCGCAGGTACGACTAAATTAGAAGCGCGATGGATACTATCGGTCCAGTGTCCCGCGACTGACGGGGGGCGTGGCGTAGCTGTAGTCTGAAACCACATCTTTCGTCGGCACGATTTTTTGATGGTAGAGAGGCTGCCTATAGGCCTCGCTTTCCTGTCGTTCCATGCGGCTGCTTTGTTCGAGGTAAGTTACAGCTTTGTCTTAGTGAATCTAGGAATGAGTAAAGGAGATATTAGTGGTCACAACACAGGTATATTCGGAAATCTTGATCATGGTGTCGGTTTAGACTTTTCCGAGGTTAAACCTCTGCTTCTAGCAGTGTTCCACATCCCGGTCTGTCCGGGTATCAGACCCCCATATCCAATAACCGGACAAGGCCGCCTACGTCCAATAGCCGGACGCCTAAAATTTAGGTCTGATACCCGGACATATCCGGATATTAGACACTAGTCTTAGTTTAAAAGGAGCTAGTACTAAATAAGAAGTATTTTGGCTTATCGGAATTAGTCGCTTTTAAGGTTAATTCTCGGAGATCTTCGTCTGTACTCAATTAATAATCTAGGGATTATAGCGCCTACAGTATAGGGGCCTAGGGGCCTTACGATACCCGGACATACCTGGACAAGCCCTAATATTGATACCCGGACATAATAGCTGGCGTCCAATAACCGGATGTCCAATTATTGGACGGATAATCGGACAATAACCGGACAAAGGGGGGGACACTGGCTTCTAGCTGGCCTTGTTGCCCGGGTCTGTGTCGATAATGCGCCGGAGTGTCTCCTAGGAAAGCGTGGCCTTAAAGAAGCGTGGCTTTAAAGCAAAGAAGCGTATAAGTTCCTGACAGACACTATACCCCTCCCATCACAGTTTAACAGTGTGCGCTTCAGGGTTAGCTTCTCTACGAGATAGAAGCTTCATGGTTTGTCGTATCATTTTCCTTGTATATGCTTTCATGTCTTAGAGGCTAAGAGAAACAGTAGTACATTCACATTACCTAGCTGCCGGATCCCGCCGGAGCAGATCTTCCTCAACCCTTTAGCCATGACCTCGAGGGCCACATGAAAAACTTCGTGCAAGTCGGGCTGCTATACTACCAATGCCGCCGAGCTCCGACGTCTGTATTTTGCAACAAGTGGGGTATTCTCATCAACGTCCTCAATCTCGGCAACCTCGGTGACGGGATCATCCTTCGGAGTGTCACTAAAGGCACGATCCATATCAGGTCCAAGTGCAACGCCACGCGTTTCGGGGACAAAAAGCGCGCAGAATAGGAGCGCAAGGACGCAGCAAGTACCATAAACAACATACGTACCCCATCCTATCGATGCTATCAGTGGCGGTGTAATGGCGGCGATGAGTATCTGACTTAGCCATTGGATGCAAGTTGTGCAAGCACAAGCTTTAGTGTTAACCTGCGAAGGGAAGATCTCAGCACAAACATTCCAGCTGATCGGCCCAAGCGAGACGCCAAACGCGAAGGCGAAGATGTAGACCATAAGTACTGATATCATTCCATATGCACTCAGGCCCCCAGTATGTGCTGAGTCTGGAGGTGGCATTCGCTCAATGCAGAATGCCAGGACAAACATTGCCACGCCCATAATGGCAGAACCGAGAAGCAACCAGAACCTATTTCCCCGAATTCGAACAAAGATTGTCATAAACAAGAGGGCGGTGACAACTTTTACCAGGCCGAATACACCAGTTAGGAATAAAGAGGCGGAGACAGACGTGAAACCTGCCGACATGAAAATAATCGGCGAAAAGTAGTTCAAAGCATTGAGGCCAACAAGATTCTGGAAAATCATGATACCAGCTCCGACCAACATTCGCTTCCGAAGGGGTCGACTTAAGATCTGGCGTATAAAAGACCCCTCAGCTTCGGCCCTCTGTACGGATTTGTTCGCATCAACGACTCTTTGGATTTGATGAAGTTCAACCCTGATTTCCGTGCTCGCCTCGTCCTGCATGCGAAGCCATCCGAGTGTCTTTTCTGCGCTGTCGGAGTTTCCTTCGCTAAGTAGCCACCTCGGAGATTCAGGTAGCACCAGAATACATCCGGCCAACAGAATGGCGCCTGGCAAGAGCTGGATTAACACCGGGATTTGCCATTGGATGTTGGAGGTATCGGGGAACAGGGAATTGCAGGTGAATGCCCCCCAAAACCCTACCAGTGCAAGCAGTTGAATGGCGACTTGATAGCCTGACAACAAGGCACCTCGCTGTGCCGCAGGAGAGATTTCCGAAATGTAGAGCGGGCTCACAAGTGTGCCTGCTCCTACTCCAATTCCATTGAGCAGACGACCGAGCTGGAATATGCTGAGAAGCCCGTGCACGTCGACAAGTTGTAGAATAGCGCCGACTATGTAAATGGTAGCACTGAAGAGTATGCAATGTTTGCGGCCATACTTTGCACAGACGGGAACGCTGAGGGGAACACCGACAACACACCCAATGAGCCATGAAGTGACAATCCTTGACTGGGCCGAGGCAAGTTTTGAAGCAGGCAGCTCATCCAAACTAAAGTGGTGAAGAAAGGAAGGCAGGACCAGCACACCCCCGATGAAGCCAACAGAGTATCCGAAAAGAGCGCCTGTCATACAGGCAATAGTCGCAGCGATAAAGAGATTGCGGTGAGACATTATGGTGATACAATACTGATTGTGCTTAAAGGCATAATACAAAAACCTTTCAATCACAGGATCTGTGAAGGATATGTAGTGCTGTACTCCAGTATCTTTTTGTCTCACGTGCTTAGCTCCTTGTTGCGGGGAGCGGAAGAGTACTTTCCCGATAGAATTAAGTAGTGAATCAACGGGGCATTTAGTCGGCTGAAATTTCCGAAAGAATATGATAATTGAGTTGCGAAGTCGACAGGTGCGCTCTCAATTTTACTAGTATGCCCGTCGTGAATGCCGTCCATAGAGACCTTTTTATGATAACGCACTGCCGCTTGACCCTACCTTCAGGATTTGACCCGATTAGGCAATGTGGCAAAACTCCGGGAGAAGCGGCGAATCGAGCCTCAATCCTGCCTACGACTTTGTCGAGCGTGGCTCATCACCGAGAGTGCTCATTGAGCAAATGTAGAATCTGCCCATAACCCTAGACGAGCCTTAACCAATAACCTAACGACGAAACAACAGGAATTTGCCGCCAGACGAAGTATCGGGGCCCTAAGTTGTTCCAGAAGCCGACCCTTCATTTCGTTTCGTTGGGACGAGTGATGGTAGATCGACGAGCTGGGGGACAACTATACAAGATTGGACGCATACCAGCATTCATGTCTAGTTCCGAGCCACTCGAGCCTGGCGGGTGGGTACCCAACCACGCCAACCTCTCGCGCTCTCACCATTGGGGAGAGGAAGTTGTGATGCGAAGGAGTTTCAAGTTTGGAGAAAACTGGGGCCTACTTATCGGGTGGTTTCGTCATTTTCCGTTGCCAAAGCGTGTGGTACGTCCTCATCGAGCGGCCAAGCTCTCCGTAGTGATAAGGGGAAATGAGCCTTCGAGATACTATTTGTAAACTGCTTTGCCAAAGCCGGAACTCGCTTGTTTGTGCCCATGAGAGGCTAAAGAATAAGTAATCCGTTATGGTTGTTGATTGGGGTTCTTGGAATGACCATGAAAGGGTCTTGGAAAGTGACCAACTTTGACGAGGAGTGATCAATCGTGTTCAGACCTCAGCCAAAAAGCCCCCGACCTACGGACGCACCACCAGCGTTGGGCGATTGGTGTCTGGTTTTTCTGGAAGTGGACTTCGACGACTGAGAACGATCGCTGCTTGTCATATTCTGGGCCAGCTCGCCAACGAATGTCTTTTATGGTGTTCTGCTCAAGAGAGCAATCCCAAGCCCTTGAATTCAACTTTCACATCCGGCTCGTTGTTTTGAGACTCGAAACGAAGTGCAGGCGGATTTGCAACACGCACCTGAAGCTGGCAAGCACTCTCAGTATTGGGAAATTTATTTGTCGAAATCTGCGTGATTGGTGTGGCCGCACGGTTTCGACTGGTCTGATTAACATACGCTCTTCTAAGATGCAAGCGTTCATTTCTCGTGCACCTGAAGCAAGGTCGGCACTGGTGCCTTTCTTGCGTAACGTTGTCTCATCAGCGTTTCAAACTTGGTCTCGACTTTGTTGAAGAAACCCCTGTAGTCTCTTTCTGGCACGTCTGGGTTGCGCCACCCGTCCCTACACCAATAGCTCCAGCTTCCAAGTTGCCGAGCCAGAAGCATATCGGTAGCAAGACGATCACCAACAAAGACTATTTCGGCGGGGTTATCAGTCACACCGTGTTCCTTGAAGAAAGCCAACACATCCGGACCGCAGAGCGGTTTTTTCCGGTCCCGATGCTGTCGTAGGACTGGTATGCCCAGCTCTTTCTCTAGATATTGCGCATCACGTTCATTTTTGGGCGACGAGGAACTGCCGGCAGTATTGGAGACAATGAGGATGCTAGCTTTGTTGTGGGAGAACTCAGCGCTGTCTCTTAGGCTCTTGAGCTTTGCCAAATACGCGGGGTGCAATGTTTCGGTCTCAGGGGGACATAGAGTGCCGTCCTTATCCAGAACAAGCGCACGAATAGTGGGCGCTGCCCCGGAGGACAACGTAGGCAGCCCTGATGATACCGGGATGGGGAGGAAGGTGAGATTTGGGATCGTCGCGTGCGGGAGGAGGGAGGAAGGGTCGTGAATCGCAAACGCTAAAGCCAATCGAAGGGCTGGCAGATTGCTGAAGAGCGGCATTCCAGCAGCTTGCCACGGGCTGGACGACTGAACAGTACACTGATCCATGCGGTATTTTACGAAGTAATTGATTCCGAGGCTGCGGGGAGATAACCCTCGGATATAAGAAGTTATCAGGCTTCGCATTTTGGCAAGGCTGCGCTCAAAAGTATCTAAACTTGAAGTCGATGAGCACTCATATCTTACCTGACCGCATGCAATGGTCGCCACTTCGCATTGAACCCAGCGGTCGTTGCATTCCTGGTCTTCTTTATCCTGGCAAAGTGAAAAGCCTTTGCGCCAGGAGCCCCGAATAGTCAACTTACGCAATGGGGAAACTCACCTCCACAATTGGCATCCCCATTAAGTTGTTGAACGAGGCACAGGTGCGTCTTGCACTCATTCCCACGTCGACATGCCCACTGACATCTCTGCAGGGACACGTCGTAACGCTAGAATTGACGTCCGGTCAAGTCTACCGAGGGAAGCTGTTAGAAGCCGAGGACAATATGAATGTGCAGTTGAAAGATGTACAGCAGACAGCGCGAGATGGGCGTGTGTCGCATCTGGACCAAATTTACATTCGGGGCAGCCATGTTCGGTTCTTCATTGTGCCAGACATGCTACGGAATGCGCCCATGTTTAGAAGCAGAGGCACACGAGGTCGTGGTGTTGGACTTGCACGAGGTCGCGCAACTGTGAACAGAGCAAGAGCAGGCAGGAGAGGATGAAGCCCGCGGAATGGGTATCAAAGATTCTACTATAAGGAAACGAAGGTGTCGAGAGAAAGGCGCAAGCTCACAGCAGACTGGGCAGCTTCCAGGTTAGGTTCGATGTGTTTGCATCTACGCATATTGGGAAGAAGACCCCGAACAGGCCTGCACTTACACAAGCACGGCCCTTCCGAACCATTCTAGGCCTGAATGAAGAGAGGCTCAGTGAATAGGTGCTTGAGACGGATGAAAGGTGACAGGCCAGCGCTCATCTACACATCTACACATCTGCACTGTTGGTTCTTGAGAGCGCTGGCAGGTTCTGTAAACAGTTTTAAAAACGCCAAGGCCTTGCCTTCAAGTTAGGATCGCGACACGTTGAAGTAGCGTCGAAGTCCACAAACGAACCACCTTGAAGTTTGCGTGGACACCTTAACTAGCTTTGTTTGCCCAACCCTCACAGAAGATACCTCCTTATGCACGTTCACCTGAATTAGCGGTTATTCCCCAACCTAGTCATTATCGTGTCTGTGACAATGGCAAGTTCGGGAGAGTTAGAAACTTCCGACCTTCGTCTTCTCATACTTTCGCCTACTTCTCCGTTGGGCCAAACCCCGTCCAAATGGGATGGCTCAGACTCCTTGCACAGAAGTGATAGCGCGACGGTGTTTTCGTTATTTTTAACCTCGCTGACCGGCATCGAGCCTTCAGAAGATTTGGCATCCTTCGTCGGCTACACTTCACACCCACCTCTCTGTCTAAGAAACAAATATTACGGGGTGAAAGTGAACTTATGGTGCGATGAGTTACCACAACCCAATCCACCAGCAGCGGAGGAGGCTCCTTTCCTCGCAGAGTGGAGTAACAGCATGCGCTCAAAGGAGGCTCGCGAGGTTCGAGCAGTCGTCGGCGGCATGGTTGTCCTTCTGCCTTACAGCCGCTCAACCCAGTTGACAAATGCTATACAAGCTGAAACAATTAGAGAGTATTTAACATACATTGGTGAGGTCAATGTACTCCGAGATCTAATCGAAGAGGAAACTGGGCGTGAGCTTGTCACCATAGTCGTTATTCAAGATATGACACCTGCAGCAGTCGTCGATGGTGCCCTGGGCCGCGATAAGAATCTGGATCAGGAATCGTTCGCTCAAAGGCTTGAGGATTCTTGCCTGGTGGAAAACGAAATCTTTGGATGGGAGGTCGTGTCCTGGCAGCCGACGCACCCAACCTTAGACCGCAAACCTGATGTGCCCAGACTGGAATTGCTAGAAAAAGGAGGTACGTTGAATGAGTCTCATTATGAAGAGAAGACAGGAATGCCTCGCATATTGGAGGTCATACAACAGACAAACTGGACAACTTCTAGCGCTTCCTTAGAAGACGATCCAGCCATCTACGGGCTTACGCCAACGGACGATTTCCCATATTCCTGTGATGATTCGGCCCTTCCAACCTCCGGCTTACATTCGACGCCGCCGCCGGAGCCCCATGACCTCATCTCCCATCAACGTAGAGAACTTGAACGTGAAATGAAGGGTCTGCACTCTACTCTGGAAGACTCGACCCACGAAGACGATAATGCCGACGCCGACGCCGACACCGGGGACAAATTCCAAGTTGAGCAGCTGGCAATGATCATGAGTCGTGCCGCAGACATTAGGGAAACCGGGGCTCGGTTATCAAAACAAGACCGAGAAAAATTCGCCCGGAGAGAAGTGGCAAAGCTCATGAGAGACGTGAATCTGCATTGAAAGACGAGGAGCTTTGCCAATGCTACAATTTTAGCAGATACTCTTTGGTCGAACGGCATAATGCTCCACGAAGAGCTATTCATCGACCGCGCATCTGGATCGCCAAACTTGTTTATTAATTACTTCACCTTCCTGACGACGTTGACGACGCTGACGACGCTGACGACGCTGATGATGCCGTATATCTGTAATATCGGTTCCGACGTCTCCCATATAGGTATGAGTGCGTTGTGGAATACACAATTATAATGCTAACAAGCGCGTTGTTTTATTGTCTCATTGAAATCTCCGACGCACGGGGAGGCTAACAGGAAGCGATGATTCTGCAAATATGGTTGCATAAATGGATCATCTCCGTTGTCTCACGGAGTTCAAAAGCTGCTATACCTTCGCAAGATGCGAACAACTGTCACTAGAGCAGTCCCAAAAGTTACATTGCGGTCATCTAGATATGTTCGTCCACCAGACAGCGAGGGTAATATTCATTTAGCCTAGGATGAAATGTGTTGTACATTAAGACATGAACGACTAACTCTAGGAGTCCCAATTGCTGGGTCAATGCAAATGCACGGAAGCTCGAAACGCTGAAATCCCTAAGGAAACACGTATATGGAAGGGTGAGAAAGACAGATTTGCCATACCACTTAAGATCAGCTAAAAAGCTCCTTTGATAGATTGAGGTTACGAAGAATTGTCCTGATCTTCTCAAAGCAGTTGCCAATGAGCTGACTGACGGGGAAACGGTATGAGTGCACCATGACCAAGGAAGACATATACGTCGGGATTTCAATCTTGTTTCTATCCAAACTCATCAAAATCTAGGATGGCCTCTTGATCTTGGCGTCAGTGATGGAATTACATCTAGGGGATAGTAATGGCTCTCGCTCCGACCGGCATGCAGTTCAACAGAACGACCATTGTGCCACTCTTGCTAGGCGGAGGAGATATTTTTCAACTCGTCTCTCCGCACGATGAGACTCATCTACCCAAGCCGGACAGTGATGTCCATAGGTTCAGCATCAAGAAAATGGTGCAGAGCCACATAGACTGCACGACCACTTCCGTCACTACAGAAGATGATGTCCTGACTGCTGGATTCTGGATGGACTAGTCAGACAAGGCGGAGGCATGGCTGAAGGGGCGCCCATATTTTCATCTCCCACTGCTAGGCCTAGTACAGAAGATGACGAAAGGCTTGGTTTCGACAGTTGCCACCGCAAGATCATGGCCCAAAAGCCCAGAGCACAAGGGTAGTACGACTTGAATGCATGTTGAAGGACATGCTGTGGCATGACCCAAATACCTAGCAGCCATATCCTATACCTCGCCATACACCATGGACCTGACAAAGGATGACGATGTGGTGAGGCTGGGGAGCTTCGGCAGAACCGTGTTGGGGGCTACGTACTCATATTCTGAGGATGAGATTGTATTTGCCGCCAGTCGTGTGGTGGATATGACAAAGGAGCACAATGTAGGACCAGATAGCATCGATACTAATGCCACTTGTTTTCCAAGCAGGGGTTTAATCCGAGATGGAGAGAAAACGTGCGATTCTTTATGCTAGGAAGCATGCTTTACGATTCATGTAATGACGTTCATCCAAGACTGACCACGCAATAAACGGGGATGGGTAGTAATAGGTGATAAAAATGGTACGATTGCTTTCAGTGAGATCATTCACAGGCAGCCACAATGTTTCACCACCAAGCTCAGAGTGGAATTCGAAATTCTCAATATTTATGTGAAAACGTAAGTTTTGGTGAGACAAGCGAAGAATGCTAGTGTTTTGCGTTGATAACATCGACAACTGTGACGAGTTAGCACAGACGGACTCTACGGACAATGGGAATGATCACTTACAAGCTGGCTTCAAGCTGACACCGCCAACCAAGAAACCATCGATATCGGGCTGAGTGGCCAGATCCTTGCAGTTCTTCTCGCTTACGCTGCCTCCGTAGATGATCCTGGTGTTTTCAGCGGCACTTGACGACACTGACTCACTGAGCCACTTTCGGATCGCAGCATGCACCTCCTGTGCCTGCTCAGTGGTTGCGACTTTGCCAGTTCCGATCGCCCAGATTGGCTCGTATGCAATGACGACCTTGGACCAACCATCCTTGCCGATAGCTTGGTTCACAGCATCCAGCTGCTTCACGACCACTTCGACAGTTGTGCCAGCCTCTCTTTGCTCCAAGCTCTCCCCACAGCACAGGATGACACCGATGCCTCCATCAATAGCAGCCTTGGTCTTCTGGGACACAAAATCATCCGACTCTGTTAGGATCGTTCGTCGCTCGCTATGGCCGAGGATTGTCCAAGTGATGTTGCTGTCTTTCAGCTGGGAAACCGAAATTTCACCGGTAAAAGCGCCGTTCGGCTTGTCGAAAACATTCTGAGCGGCCACTTCGATGCCCGGGGCAAGATGTTCCCGGGTGAGGAGAAGGTAGAGTGTGGGCGGGGCGATCACAACCTCGGTATCTGGATCGAGTTTGGCCGAAGAGAGGTTGTTGACAATGCCCTTGATGGACTGAATTGTCCCGTTCCTGTCTCAAGGTGTGAGTGTCTTGCCCCTCCTGAGTCCTGGCAGATTCAAAAATCCAGGTTGAAGATTCAAACGAACATTTTGAAGTTTCCTCCGACGAAGAACTTACGACCCATTTTGGTGGATTGATTCGCGAACTCTGTAGAAATAGCTATGGAAACGAAAATTTGGGAACTTCTAGGACAGGAACAAGAAGGTACGGCGTGGAAGGTGTGTTATACAGGTTGTCTCAGCAGCTCCCAAGCCCACCAGCGTTCGCGATTGTTTACCTCATGAACGCATGAGGGTGAGGGGCAGCCGATTCCTTATCGATAAAGGCTGTGCCGCTTGGTGGTACTGCCTCAGGCATCATAATTCGAGGGCAGACTGTGGGATCGCGTAGGCTACCGACAGACCATACCTTCAAAAAGATCCTTTACCTTCTTTTGCCTGCGGAAACCTGTTTTGTGTCCCTACCTAGGGAAGTACCTTTCAGCTACGCACATGCATTTCCAGGAGCGGCAAATTCGCCTCTAGCCAACCGGTCACACTTGATCCCCCACCACTAGCTCATCAAAAGCAGGTGAAGCTTATTGGCCTGTTGATTGTCGCAGCCTGTTTCGAGTTGCGGGTTCAAATTCCTAAGAATATTTCAGCCTCATTGAGGGCCTCACGAGCTCCGTTTGCAGGAAAATGTCAACTTGTTCACCATGTCGGCGCAATCACGTTCTGGCCGACCTACCAGCAAGATCTGTACTTGATTTCTTCCACTTTGCCAATACCGAAACTGTTAAGGTAGTTGTCCGCGGACCTCAAATCGCCGCCGCACATTTCCATTGTAGCATAATCTAGGGTGTCAGCGTGGATTTCGAGTCCGTCCATGGACGGAACCACAGAGGGTCCGGCCCGGCAGTCTCAACAAAATCGGCGCATGACATCTGACTGGTTTAGAACGCAGCCAACAGACTATCTGAATGTGTCCGCTATAACTTATCCACGAGGCTCAAAGGCAACAGTTGCAGAGCTCGATGAGAATAACTTCCTCGTTGATGTACTATACTACAAAAACCAAGGCCGTTCGTTCTTCCGCAACGGCAGGCAAAATGAGGAGTGGATTATTCAACTCTTCGTCGACACTGATGATTTCCAAGATGCAACAGCAGATAGCACCAGGTTCGCTGCCATCGGCGTTCAAAGTAAAGCCTTGATTGATGCTATCCGACCCGCACTGTCCAGCGTGCATTTTCCCATCTCGGAAAGTGTTACTGACCAATATAGGTTCCATACTCCTTTTGAAAGCCTCTTCTTTGCGCAAGGCAGGATTCTGGAGACGCTCAAGCACGCCGGACTCGGCAACACCAAAGAGAAGCAGCTCCGAACTTTTGTGAGCGTTATGCAAGTTGTGTTGAAGAAGATCAATCATACCGTCAGGGATCTTGCAGGGAAACGAATAGTGGATTTCGATCATCTGTGGACCCTTTTTCCACTTGGGTCCTTGGCGGTGTGTGATGTCCAAGGTCTGACACACCTTCGACAAGTCATTGACAATCCGGCTGAGCCCGTCCAGCCCGATCCAAATGCTCGCAAGAAGGAGGAGAAGCATTTACCGATCAAGTTTGCTTCCTACGGCTTCGATGGGTATAACTTCGGCTGCTACGAGGACCGATTCCTCTTTTGGGACTTTAAAGGCTACTCAAGTGTCGCCAGCTTGGATTATAAACCGCTAAAATACGAAGAGAGGTTCGGTGATGTTGCAATTGTAAAGAAGGCAGTCGAGCGAGGTAGGAAAAGCCTTGAATACCAGAGCCATCACCACTGCCAGTATGTTGGAAAGTGCTTTAACCTGGTTACCAGTGAGAATGCCGAGAAGACGGATGTGAGTTGAAAATGAAAACACAAGCCTGGGCAACAAGGTGCCAGACTGATGCATCAACAGATCGATGGACGGGTCGTCGTAGATTGCCTCCAAGCACGAAGGACAGGCCCGGCTTTCCTTCCATTTTTCTACCACACCGAATACACGGTTATGCCTGTTCCTTCAAAACGACAAGAGATATACAATGCGATGCGGCCATTGTTCCTTGGCACACAGACTCGCAGACCCAACGCCGAGGAGCAAGAGAAGCGGAAACTGTTTTTTGCAGCTTATGATGAGTTCTTGATGTTGATGAGGCCTGTGTTGCCTGCATGGTCCCTCGACCATAACCAGTGGTGTAGGTATTGATGTATTTCTGTGAGGAATTCGCTGACGTTGCAGTCTGGGTCGATGTGTCGAAGCTCGAGCCAGTTCAATTTCCAGAAAATCCCATGACGCGACTCGTCGGCAGCAACTGCAGGCAATTAGGGGTACTCAACCTTTTGCTGGACCGCAAGCTGCAAATCATGTCGCAAGAGGCAAATAAGATCAATGACACAGAAGTCAAACAACGCAGACCTCTCTTAGTCTTATTCTCCGGGCCGGCAGGCACGGGGAAAACTGCGACCGTGAACGCTATCGCTGAACTTCATAAACGACCTCTGATTTCTCTGAGTGTACCGCCTGCTGGATCAAATCTTGAAACTATGAGGTCAACATTTTCCCAGAGTCTGCAGAATGCTACCGCATGGCACGCGATTGTTCTCCTTGACAATGCCAACTTCCTTCTGGGAAAGAACAAGCCGGAACCGTTCTATGACCAATCACATATAGCGGCTGATTACGCCGCGATTATCGAACATTTTCGAGGTGTTTTATTCCTAGCAAAGAGGGATAGACAACAACTTATCCAGACAATCACGCAACAAGTCCGGGTATATGTAAAGTTCGAGCCATTCACAGCCAAAAAGAGGGAGAGGATCTGGCGATTCTTGTTGGAGGGCAACACAGATGATAATGATGGTTCTCCAGCTGTCTTTTCAATCGATGATGGTGTCCTCAAAACGATCAGTGAATGGAACATGAATGGACATGAAATCGTACATCTGCACCAGAACATGCAACTAATGTACCCTTCCAACCATGAAAAGGGCATTCTGCTATCAGAGATCGAAGAGCTGAAAAAGTTGTCAGTCATGCCTCCAGAGGAGTGGTCCCAACCGAGCTCGCGCGCCTCGTCGAGGTCTCGCACCAAATATTAATAGCTGGACTGCAAAGGCACGATACAATCTTATAGCATTCAGCTTATCACTAGACCGTAAAGTGTTTTTTTAGCAACATCGAGGATCTAAGCGACGTTCACGGTTTTGAAGCTCCTTCATTCTCGACACTAATGATGGAGCCGAACCAGAAACACCCAGGTAACTGCCTAGGTGGTAGCTAGACACTTCGTTCCTGCGCACCTAGGTACCGCATCACGCAGTTCCGAGGTTGGTGGGCGTAACCCTAGAGCGAAGCAGCGCCTAATACGCCGCCATTACATAAGCTTGACACCTGGGCAGCTTGACTCTTGACGAGATTTTGCGCCAAGCATAGCACCGGGCCAGCTAAGGCTCGACTAGTCCGCCTGGATCATCGTCACGCTCAGCCAACGACGCCCTTTACAGAGCAGCCCGGGCCTTCTCGAAACGAGGGCTCAAAGCATTGTGACGACCATCTTAGAAGGATCAGCCAGCTCCAATCGCGGTGCAGACGTTGCATAAGTCCAGCCGCGCGGACGCCATGTCTCGCCACTGAGCGACAAGCAGTGCACATCTCGATGATGCCGTAGGAGGGGAAGTCGCACTTACCGCACACGATACATCCAGTAAGAGCATGGTCTACAATGGGCTGGTCTCTCGACAGATCTGGGCTACTCCCACGACCAAGACGACGATAGCAGCAAGTAAACTCACATCGACCGTTGCCTCGCACGCACAATCCGCCCTCTGCACCGTCGCACTCCCGAGCGGCGGTGTCCTCCAATTCAACGAGACCTTCTCCCTTACCCTCGAAGATTCAATCCCGTTCGTGTCTCCGTGCGATGACCATGCGATCCATGGCTGCTCGAACAGCGGCAACTCGACGGTGGTGAAATTCGACGATCCATTTTACGCCTCGGTTGCGCCCCAGATTTACGCTCTTGCAACTGCGACAATAATAAGTTATATTCTCGTCGTCCTCATTTTCATCACGCCGAGGACGTTCTTCGTCGGTGGTCCAGGAGGCGGTGCGAGCTTTTTAGGACTGAGGAGCTTGGTCCCTGGCGCTGGGAGTTCTTCAGTGATCGGCGTCGGAAGAAGACCTTTGCTACAAAAGATCGCTGCCACAACCGTCGCCATTTCCCTGACCATTGCCACCGCTGATACGTTTCGCGTGGCAGAGAAGCAGTATAACGATGGGTTGATGGACTCACAGCAACTGGTTGACGATGTCATCGGAAGCGTGGAGATACGAGTAGTTCGTGTTGTTTCAGACACGTTTTTGTGGTTGGCTCAAGTGCAAACGCTGATACGACTCTTCCCGCGACACAAGGAGAAAGTCACCATCAAATGGCTCGGCTTCGCTCTCGTTACCTGTGACACCGTGTTCAGCATATTGGAGAATTTTCTCAGCCAGACAACCCTTACGAGACCACGGAGTTTTCGTGACGCCATCCCAGCTTTGAGCTATCTTTTCCAAATGTCTATTTCGTTAATCTACGCTTCGTGCGTCATCTACTATTCACTATCAAAGCGTCGATTTGCTTTCTGGCATCCGAAGATGAAGAACATATTCCTGGTGGCTGTTTTAAGTTTGTCTTCCGTCCTAATTCCTGTGGTTTTTTTCGTCTTGGACGTTTCTCAACCTAGCATCGCAACCTGGGGCGAGTATATTCGATGGGTGGGTGCCGCGGCTGCAAGCGTCGTTGTTTGGGAATGGGTCGAGCGCATCGAAACACTGGAGAGGGACGAGAGACAGGATGGCATTCTTGGGCGTGAAATCTTCGACGGCGACGAAATGCTTGATATGGGCCCAGATGACAAGAACAGCCAATCATCCAGCTACTTTGGCTTTGGGAGGCGAACCGGCGCCAATGGAGAGAAGAGGGAGACAATGTTTCCGCTACCGCGGGTTCGACCTCGAGCACCTTTCAAGAAGAAGAAAACGGTGGATGAGAACCATACGCAAAAATCGGAGCGCCGCAAACCCCACAAATTCGCCGCAGATCCCGTCAATGAAGATGTAGTGCGACCGCCTCAAGAGGCTACACCGATTAGTCGGAGTGACACTACCAGTGCGGCGAGCACGTTGTACGCTGTCAGGTATCAGAATGTTTCGACGCCGTCTCCTGTAATTCGCAGGGAGCCTCTCGATACAGATCCCCGCTCCCGCCCACTATCCACACAACCCAACAATCGTATGCCGCCGTTGGAGGAAGTGGAAAGCCCGACAGTCGTGAATAAGACGATTCAGGAAGTCTCAGGCCATGCTGCTCATGAGGACGATAAACGCAAGGGAGGTAATGAAGATCGAGCTCGTCAGCTGTGGCAGACTGTTGCGAACCCGTTTAAGAGGAAGCGCACCGAACCTCCGGCAGAGGTCGCAGCGCAGATGGCTGCAACAAATGTGCGAAGATCACCCGCGCAGACCTATCATAACGTACGCGAAAGGCTCATGGCCCTCAGGCTGAGCCAAAGGGATCGAGTAAGCGGTAGAGGAAGGACAGGGCCATCACCTCCAATGCCGGTGACTATTATCCCTGCTCAACCAAGGTCACCACAGCCTACGTCCTGGGGCGACGCACCGCAAGTGGACCAAACCCAAAATATTACAAATTCTCAACGAGATCGAAAGAGCTCCGGCTCACGAAGTCGCCGAGAGAGTCTCCCAGTGACAGTCATTCCTGCTCCAGTGAGAGGTGGACGGACTTGGTCGCCAGATGATTTGAAAAAGGACGATCCTGCGTCTACACGCCAACAAGTACCATCAGACCCTGAAAACCGAGGGCATGACCAGAACCACGTGACTACGTTGCCAAATCAACCAGACCTTGTGTTTGCACGAGGCGCCTTGAGGATCAGCGATTCACCGGGGCGAGCAAGGGAGCCCGAGACAAGAAACAGCCCTGACACAAATCACTCAGGTAACAGGCTTCGAGCCCCGACGATCGACTCCCTGAATGACAGACTTTGCAATGTCTCACCAGGACCAGCCGGCGCCGGGTCTGCCAGCGAAAGCATCCAAAGACGGCACAGGGAAGTCCCTGACACTTCCAGAACGTCTGAAGCTCGAGATAGTCCTGAAGTTGGTCATGATCATTTGGGGGATACCTCTCGGCCACCAGATGCGGACACTGAGATCCAAGATAGGGACTCTGGGTAATGATAATTTCGGGAAGTTTATTCTTATTCCTTTGAGTAGATATCCAACGTCTTAGCTCATCTCTCCTTGGGTTTCCGCTTAGTTCTGACGATTGTAGAAAAGGTACCTTCTCTTTTTGGTTGATGTACCGTGCATGGACCGTGAGCCATGGATTGTAAACGAACATGAAATGCGCCACAAGATCGTTGGTAACAATGCTTGCTTGGCTTCGTTCGTCAAAAATGTGCGTAGAGGCTCTCGCGGCCCAGCAAGCGGCTCTTAGCCCTGCACATAGCTTGGAAGGAGGAACATAAACCTTCCTCGTTATTGTTAGATATTGGCAATGTGTCTACCGAATCTACCCCTGCAGGGCTCTTTCACGAAGATACTCGTTTAAATGTGTGGACCCAACGAAAACAACGTCTATTGAACGACTATGTGTGTTCTAGGACGAAGTACTTAGGCACAGGCCAATTAAATTCTGCTCCAAAATACACTGATGGCACGACGTCTTCCCGACTCATAATGGTAAGTTGTGAAAAGTCTATGTATACGTACTGATCGGAGAGACTGGCACGGCCATGAAAACAACTTGCCACTGCGCGTGGCTGGCTGAGGACCATTCTAGGCCATACGTGGCCTTGGCCATAGTAGAGTCTAGGGCAACCTGGCTGATAACTTCGGCCGTCTTGCAAGCCAGTTTCTTGTCAAGGGATGGTACTAGATACATATCCAGTGTCATGGTCAGAGAGTCTCAAATGGGTCGTGTGTATTTCGTGGCTGGCGCCTTCCCCCAAGCCGTGGCGTACTCACGTTGTTTATTCCGCTGTAATCCGGTCTACTTTGGGCCGGGGAGTGGCATCAGCGTTTACGTTCCCCTCGTGCTAAGGCGAAATCACACTACAAAAATATCGAGACTGAATGATTGTTGGCAGCCAGCTAGGTGCAGAATTTGAGCTACTGGTTCAAAATGGCGGGTCACTATTTGATGCTGGTGCTCTCCCACTCTTCAAGTTCCCCCTCGCAGGTCTGCCGCTCTTCGTTCCACAAGTTTCAAGGCAGTCAGTTACCATGGGACCTGAGAAAACCCAGACAATGCTCCTCAAAAGATCTATCGAGCATCTACCCAAGCCCGGCGAGAAACCAAGGTCAAGTCGATCCGCTCGATCTGCTTTTCTCATGAGGACGTCAACTCTTTCGGCAGACATTCGGCAAGATTCTCCGTGTCGCCCTCAGAGAATACATCGTCACAGCGGTTTTTGAGCTTGTCGAGTTCAACGCCCTGGTGAGGTATGCTGCAACTTTTTTCAAGCTAGTTGAGTTCTCCAATGCTGCCGCCATCCGTTTATTATTCCGTGTCATCCACAAAGTTCTTCAGTTATGTCACCTCGGCTCTCGGTGATAGATCTGGCCATCGCATCATTTTCTGCGGCAACGTCCTCGATATGGCAATCTGCATTGCTGTAGCTGACATTTGATTCCATCAAAGTTCGATCCGACTCTCGGATCTTGCGATTGAAGATGGCTGCTCCAAGCCAGCTATCTTTTCGGTTAGAAATCGTTTGCGATTTGGGTTTGATGGTGCGGCTATTCTTCCCGAATTCGGATAAGTTGGCACCCTGAGGAACACCGTCACTTGTTAGATTCCAACATCATTATTGTCTCAACCTTCCTCAACATCATGAGGTTGCTACTCCATCTAGTACACGTAATACGTATGCGGGGATCGCTTCATTGACTGCCTCCCCATTCTCTTAACTCATCCTGAAGAGGCCACTTGCGTCCATTCGAGACAAGTTCAGCTCATGATCTGGACTCATGCGTAGTAAGCAGTGTCTGCCCGAGAACAAGTCTGGCCTCAAGGACGTCTCTGGAGATTTTGCTCGCCTGAAGAAGATCCTACGCTCATTAGGGATATTTGATTCTATTGCGACTGATAATGCTACCCAGGATTTCTCGCAACGTCATTTATTCAACCGATATAGAAGACCAGCGCTCGTATAAACAGAACCACAAAAAGTGACCTCTGACGGGTCATGCCCCATTGGCCTTGGCCGTCTATTGATGACAGTGAAAATATCGCGCCTTTCTTGACGTTGGCGAACGGCTGACCCATTGACGTCTATGAGGTCAGTCCCCTGCTGGGCTGGGGTCTTCTAGGTTTGTAAGTTTCGCCTGCTCCTCTGAGCGTGGCATAACCATGGAAGTCCATTCACGAGACACGGTTTCATCCATGTACCCCCACATGGCCGACAATTGTTCCAATTCTGAAGCTTAGACCATAATTGGAATGACGTTAGATAGCTAGACAGGTGGTAGCTATTGGTGCCTTGTTGTCGAATATCAAGAAGCCAAAAATCTGGCCAACCCTGGCGTATTTCAATGATAGTCCTTGTACTGAGCCTCGTGACCGAGTGTTATTCCGCTGAAGATACCCGATGGTGGTGTGATTGTGTACAATTGGGAAACCTGAGATAAGCTGGAAATCGAGCACTGCCGAAGCAACCAGCTCGTGAGAGTAGTTGTCGTGCGGTTCAGTTATCATCGTCCTATCTCGGATCCGAGCTGAAAATCAATTGAATAACCAGTCAGAATCCCGGGGTTAGGACGGCTTCGTGAATGTGGCTATGCAGATATTGGTCTGTTTAGTTTGAGCCTAGAGGCATTTGCCAATGTGAGCAAATCCCAAGCTGTTCACTTTTTGGTGCCCTAATTTAGATCATTAGGGCTGTGAAGCGCGTGGTGTTGGAGCACGCTGTTTCCGAGGTACCAGTATAAGGTCAAACAATCCTCAATTTGGTGTACATCGACTGAATCTAAAAGCTAGGATGGTAAGCTTCAGACTGTCAATTCAGGCGAAGGGCTGACTCCAACCTCCTATCCGCCTTTTGGTGCGTCCCGGTCTTGAAACTTCACACTCTTCATCTTGGGTCTTGCAGTCAAGGCTGATAAGCTGGTGGTGGACAATCTGGCAAGTTTCTCGTTCCTGCTTCGTCGCTCACCGTTGCTAGTCTTGAGACGTGCTGCCGCTCATATCTTGGCAGCGCATCAGGGCCTCGCTCAAGATCAGAAATCTGTTGCCGTCTGGAGTCAGGGCGTCGAACCGAAAGCCTGTAGTTCACTTCTGGTCTTGGCCACGAACTCCGCCTTGACAATTTTGGTTTTGCAGCGGCCGGATGGTTCTTGATATTTTTTGGTCGACGTTTGGTCCTTGCAATCCAGATACCGGTCACGGCGGCGAGGATAACGGCCATGGTTATTACCGGGACTAGGAAGGAGGCTTGCATATCTGTTCTTTGGGAGCCTCAACGAACTCTCTGAGTCTGATATAGATGGTTCTTTTGTGGATTTGCTTTGGAGACAATTCTTGGATATTAAGTATGAGAGATTGGGCCTGCTTTCAGCCATTAAAAGCCAAAGCGTTGAGCGTAGGCATGAATTCAGGTTTCCAAGGTTCATAAACAAGAAACTACGTGACAGGCATTTTTCCAGAAGGTTACAGGAGGGTTGCAGATGACGCTAAGACTGATCAGATCTTAACTTTAACGCTAATTGCGTAGAAGTCCCCATTTTTCATAGAGATGAGCCACGCACCTGAACCTCAACGCTTGGCCATCTTCGCGTAGTCTCGTTTCATTGGTCTCCTTGCGTCTCAAGATGTTGCCCCTATTAACAAACCACATGCATATTAGGCACGCTTAAGGGGATGGCAACTTCAATCCCCTTTCATTGCATGGCTTGTGTTTGAGAACTAACACAAGAATAGCTATTTCTATGAAAGAAGGATTTCGCGGATAATCCCAGGTCTTGGAGTAGGAATATTTGCCGTAGTCCCGACACAAGCCTAGGCAAGTTTGTGGCATTACGAGATTTTAGGTCTTGGCCTCGTCATTGGACCGGACTCCATTCAACAAAATAGCCGGACTTTGCATCTTCACGATCATTGATGTTGACGCGTGCAAAAGTTTTGTAGCCACTATCAAAGATTGATTTTGGATAGCACATGCTCCAGCCACTTCGGATCAAACTACTAAATCAAAATGAGAGAGCGAAGTTTCGTCTTCCACTTATTCCCGGCCCTATCTCGATTAGATACGCCGTTACATCGCCATTGCGGATGGCGAAAGGTACCGAACGTACTAACACCAACTCACCTCAATCCTATTTGATGCTTAAGGAGCTGCAATCTTTCCACAACTCTCCAACGTGAACGATGTTAATCCCTACACCGGTCAATGATAACATCACACGCCTCGATTGTTACCTCGATACATGCTGTGCATTGAGCCAAGGTTGAATGTTAGGCGACAAACCATCGCAAAGGCCCTTTAGTCAGGATCAAATTACAAAGCATTGTGACAGAATTGATAGTGGTGTCGCGCATGCAACCCGAACGTCCTCTGATGCGAATATGATGCTACGAAAGTAGCCGATGTCAGTGTTCTAATGTCTTACAGCACACTATTGGCGTAACGGACACTATCTCGGTGCTCTTATCCTGTTCGAAAGCGAATTTAGAGTTGATACTTCAGCAGGTGTGAAACTGGGCCTGCTTTGAGAGACTGTGACTCTCTTTACACACTAAGGCATCCAATCAGGCCGCTGGGGAACCGATTTGATGCATAAGGAAGAGCCCCCTTGGCAGACCCTAATTCCACGGGAATGATCGTTGGGAACATGTTGCTCACCAGATATTTGCCCTAGATGCTCGAAGAGGTATTTTAAATGAGGTCGCCAGGTAGCAGTAACCAGTGGTCTTATGTAACGCTCATCCCGTCCATACCACATTGTAGTAGTTTCACATGTGGACAGGTACGTCCTTGAATTGAGTCGGGCTGAGACCAATTCAGCGTAACCAAATGTTGCAATTTATATGGGAGGGATACAGGCGATCTCGGCAGACACCCAGCTGCTGGTGGTTCAGCGGGTATACAACGTCTGCAACCTTTGGCTTATTACAGAAATTCCGGTTCACTTACTCGAATCGTCGCTTAATCACACTTCATTTTCGTCTGAAATTGGGGGTGCCCCCCTCAATAGCAAAACCGTCTAGGTTGTTGAAGCAAGAAGAATGCGTTTATCTGAGGTGGACATAGTTATACGCAATGATCCTGGTCGGGCGTTCCGTCATATGAAACAAACTTTCTATGACGGGAATATAGATCGGGGAAATCCAGCTGGACGTCCATTGTGATGAGGCTAGGGCTAAACAGCAACAGGTCCATGTCGCAAGTAGTCGTTGTCACGATGGTCAAAGGAGTCACCCAGACTTATCGGAAAGACGTTATGTTGGCTGTTGAGTGTGTAGATGCGAGACCCTCGCTCTGCTACTCAAGGGGGAGGACGCCGTTGTTGTCCTGAGTTACCGTAAACCCGTCTTTCCTGATGAGTACATCGACCGAGAACGCTGTTGAATAACACGACTGGTCACGGGTCACTTGATAGACTCACTATGCGAGTCTTCATTGTGGACAAGTTCCAGAACAGCTGTAATCGATAACAGGATGTGACAAGAAAATCGTAGGAGGTTGTTAAAACTTAAAACCGATAGTGATACATCTAAATCCATCGAAATGCGTAGGAACTTGAGTTCATAAGGAAACATACCGGCAGCTGGCTGGGCGCATCGAGAGCTGAGGAAATTGTCTATTTCTATGTAATCCGCACCCAGGTAGCTACTCACCTAGGTAGGTAGGTCGGCACAGAGCGGTAATAAAATATGGTCACCCTGCGGACTTAGGTCACATTTTACTGGACCAGGCTTGGTGGCTTGCTAGCACGAGCAATTGGTAAGCACCATTTGATCGCGGTTTCGCACCTCTGGTCGCTCCTATTAATTTATCGCTGCCCATACTTAAATGTACACCTGAAGGGTCTAAAAAATTGTGTTTAAGGACGATTGGTACGTGAAATTTATGTCCCTAGATGTAAATGAATTGTTTGGTACTGGTGGCTTAAAGTAACAATTTGGAGTACTGCCCAGGTGTGTACTAGCTGCACGCTGCGGTTTACTGGCCTAAAGTACTCCGTAGGTAAGTGCATCTTAGGCCCACTCCTGTCCCCGGATTGCCCATCCTACCTGTTCGATGTTCTAGAACACCTCCCCGCGCAAATGCTAATGGCGCACACGCAGGAGCTTAAGCACCCAATAAGTGGAATGTTTGCGACCACCTGCACCTTGTTTTGGGTTTACAACCATGTATCCGTAAACCCACAAAAGATACTACGAACAGTTTACAATTGTGGATATACAATATTCAAGTCTACGTGATTCGCAATAACTTGTAATGGTGCTTGAAGTATCTTTCTCGTTGATTTTGAGTTGGGATGTCTCGAAAGCGAGAGGTCCTAAGTGCCATGGAAGTGAACCTCTCAAGATTGCAAACCTGGAATAAAGAAGTACGAAGTATGCTGCGGCGTGGCAATGAACGGCATCTACTCTGCTGAGTGTCTAAAGCTGCCTGGTCTTGATTTGCGATTGCGATCATCACTAACGCTCCACGCGCTCCCAAGTAGGTATTTGAGAATGCTTGGCGTCCGCTCCACACCGGAGTTCAATCTATTCAATAACGAACCGGAGGGTGCATCAAACAAATCGGAACTGGCCAAGTGATTGCACTCTGCAATCCGTCCTTATCAGCAACGGTAGAGCGATCAAACGCATCCTACTGGAATTTCATGTCTGATGCTTGGACTCCCGGTCGGGCGCCCCAACACTGCTTATCTTTGGTTAAGGGCGGTACCTTGTACATTACTTATCATGCCTAGATATCTGTATTGGCAGATATTTCACCTGTCATTTGTTCACTGGACCTAAACATGCATTTTGGTAGCATTTTGAGAATCTCGCTACTTGCTGTAGGTTTGACCTCATTTCCCCCTCACCACTCCGCCAAGCAAGTGCATTGTGACTAAAACTGTCGTGGACTGTCTCGTGTTTCCCATAAGTCGCATAGCAACGGGTGAGACTGGAAAGTCAAAGCTTGCCTGATCGAGAGCTAGGGCCGAGCAAAGTAACATCCAAGTCGACGAGTGGCAACCTCGATCCCTGCCTAGATGTCGCATTCAATTTGTGGACAAGGCCCATGAGAGGCGACCCTGAAGCTGAATTGCTTGGCAGCGCTTTCACAGCGGCCTTGGCACAGCCGGCTCCTCCGAGCGCAAAATGTCAATTGGTTCCACAATCAGCCAAGAGCAGCGAACCAGATCGTCGCCGCTGAACCCAAAATCATGGATGCGACCCAAAAACATTTCATGGCCTCCGAATGGTGAAGGCTGATGAGCTTGGTGTGATTTGTGGCAGATAAGCCCCATGGCTCTGGAAGTGTTCAAAATGCGACACTTTCGCACTGTTTTCAGCGCGTTGTTTGTTCACACCATTACCAGAGCGCAGGACGACTGAGGCTGCTGTGTAACAAATTCTGAAAACTTGGTCCAAGCGGACACATTTCTCTGCTCGTTGCAAATTGTGAACCATCAGTTCTTATCATGGCTACCGAGAAGTCGTTGAATGTGTCGAACGACCATTCTCCAATAGACTCAGAGAAACAGACTTCCGACGATAGGATTCCGCACACTCTCGACCCTAAACGCGAAGTCGACTTTTTGACTCGAAATGGATTGAATCTCAAGAGCTTTCAACGGCGTGAGCTTGCCCTGATGTCATGTCCAAAACTATCGCTGACAGTAACCTCCAGGCAAGGAAGTCGATGGACATGCGGAGCTTGACCGTTCCATGAAATCCCGTCACTTGAACATGATTGCCATTGGTGGTTCCATTGGCGCTGGTTTCTTTGTCGGATCTGGTTCTGCCTTGACCAAAGGCGGCCCTGGCTCAGTGTTTATCTGCTTCCTCATTTCTGGTATCATGATTTTCAACGTTGTTTACGCCCTTGGAGAGCTTGCCGTCATGTACCCCGTCTCTGGCGGGTTCTACACTTATTCGACTCGTTTCGTCGACCCTTCCTGGGGGTTCGCTATGGGTTGGAATTACGTAAGCTTTTCAGAGGCCGTCTAAGTCTTGCAACATACTCACGGTGTTTAGGTTTTTCAATGGGTGATTGTGTTACCGCTCGAATTAACAGTCTGCTCCTTCACCGTACAATACTGGAACAAAGACATCTCGGTCGCCGTTTGGATAACAATATTCTGGGTTTTTATCATTGTGATCAACATATTCGGTACTTTGGGTTATGCTGAAGAAGAGTTTTGGTCATCCTTGTTCAAACTCCTGGCCACTATTATCTTCATGATCGTTGCGTTGGTCCTGATCCTTGGCGGTGGTCCCTCTAATGGTATCTATGACGAGTACTGGGGTGCCCGACTGTGGTACAATCCAGGCGCGTTCCAAAATGGGTTCCGAGGTTTCTGTTCCGTCTTCATCACAGCTGCCTTTTCGTTCGCCGGTACTGAGCTGGTCGGTCTCGCCGCAGCCGAATCTTCAAATCCCTCAAAAACACTGCCCAGTGCCATCAAACAGGTCTTTTGGCGAATTACTCTGTAAGTCTGCCATATCCTTTCCAACGACCAGCCAAGTAACAGATGTAACAGCTTCTATATTCTTGGTCTTACCTTTGTTGGACTCCTCGTTAGCTCGACCGATGAGCGACTTTTGAACGCTTCCAACCCATATGCCGAAGGTGTTTCACCATTCGTGCTTGCACCATTAGATGCGGGTCTTCATGGTTATGACAGCTTTATGAACGTGGTAATCCTCGTTTCAGTCGTCTCCATTGGAGTCTCTTGTGTCTATGGTGGTTCTCGAACTCTCACAGCGCTTTCACAGCAAGGATACGGCCCCAAGATCTTCACCTATATTGATCGATCTGGTAGACCACTTCCATCGGTTCTCGTTAACCTTATCTTCGGCGCGCTTGCATACGTTGTCCTGGCGTCAACCGGGGGTGTTGTCTTCGACTGGCTGTTGGCTCTTTCTGGTCTTGCCACTCTTTTCACCTGGGGTTCGATCTGCTATGTAAGTCATGCGTGGGTTGACACCGTCATAAACTGACAATTGTTTAGGCGCATATCAGATTCCGACAAGCATGGCATTTGCAGGGTCGATCTCTCGATGACATTCCGTTTAAAGCCCTCTTTGGCGTAACGGGTTCTTGGATCGGCCTCTTCCTTGTCTTTATTGCACTCGCTGCTCAATTCTTCGTTGCAATCGCTCCCCCATTTACATCTGAGCTCAACGACGCCGAAGGCTTCTTCAAGGCATATCTGGCGTTACCTGTTGTTCTCTTTTTCTGGGGCTGTGGGTACCTGTGGAAACGAGAAGGCTGGTTGAGGCTCGATCAAATTGATTTGGATACTGGGCGACGTGAGCACGACTGGGAGGCAATCAACGCGTATCGCGCCAGAGTTGCTTCTTATCCGGTCTGGAGACGTGCATTTATGGCCGTTTGGTAGATAAGCTGTAGTGTAATTGAATAACACAACCGCCTCGTGACTCGGGGGTTTCTGGGACAAGCTCTCCGGCGTGAAGCAGGCTGTGAGGTGAGAGAGAGATCCAATAGATAAACAATCGTGACGAGGTGCCTTTCGAACTCGTCATGATGTGTTTTTTGTTTCCATATGTGATCACTCGCATGTGCCACTAGATGCTGTGACCGTGCAATACATTACTGCGTTTGCGATTACTTGAATTGACACAATCATAAAATGAAATAATCCATTCGGATTTCTGTTTAGATTTTTCCAGATCATTGAACGCCTTTTGACAAGGGGCTAAAAAACGGAGATGAACTGAGATTGCCTTTTCGGCTATTATGCCATTCTTAAGCGGCCACCAAGCCAACTTGCCTTAGGACCATGTCGAGTTGGCTAATGATTGACGGTGTAGCTGACGAGCTGGCATCAGCATTGAGTTGTTGGCTAGACAAAATTGGAGGATGGTAAACGGCCAGCTCTGAACAAACAGAAAAACCATGTGTACAATTTCTGTCTGATTTCTGTGAGCTTTCGGGTCGGATTCCATGCTTTTGCCTGGCACAGGAGTGAACTGGCTCTGCATTACTTCTTCGCTTTCGACCCGAGCTTTTGGTCTTACTTAATGTCGATTTCCTATGAAATCGCCACTATAGAACTTCTGACAGTATTGTTCAATTGAAGGATATCTCTACAGATTGGCTCTTTGTACACTCTTCCACCGCAAACGCCCACTCACATTTTCGCATTTCCTGGTTACAACATCAGTAACCTTCTCCTCTACTCCCACCTTGTTGTTCCACTGCTTCTTGAACTTCGTAATCAATGAATCTTTTGTGAAGCTCCCTGTTCCAACTGCTTGCTCGATATCAGCTTCTCGAGGCAGGGCAAAAGCTGCGAAAGGATAGTCTCGATAATCCTTCTGCGCACCCGAGGAGGGTTCTAGTAGTTTTATGGGCTTGATGCCAGCCGGTTTTGTGAAGAATTGCTCTACATCGGAGTCTTGGACCTCATCTAAAGTGGCCGGCCTCCAAGTTGGGATTGTGGGCGGCTTGTTGATTAGGCGTGCTGAGACCCCCTCGGTAAAGTCATGGTGTTGCATGAACCTTGCAGCCATCTCATGTTCTCTGATGAATGTCTCGCCGATTCGCCAGTTCTTGCCTAGCCTGAGCTGTTTTAAGGTGACTTTGAGAGAGGTTGGCGATCGCGCAGCAATGGTCTTGAGTGTGGCTTGCGCCCATTTGGCTATGCTTCCCCCTCCTTTCGATTCTTCCCGCAAGGATGCTAGTATCTCGTTAACCGAGTTGAAGCTAAAGTTTCTGTCAATAGCTTCCCGAAGTGCGCCACTAATATTTCCGTAAGGAGTCGCGTCGTACGAGTCGGGAGAAGGCGGGTTACTGCTGAACTCGGAAAGAGTCGAATCAATCAGCTGAAGGCGGTCGCTGAGGCTGGCGTGATCTCGAAAGTTCAGTTCTGACAATCGCGTGGTCAAGGGTTGGAGCACCGAACTATCCAAATAGTGGGTTGCGATGCCGGCATACATGGCCTGGACACCCTGAAGGCGTTCTGATGTCAAGGCCAAGTATGTTCCGATTTCACCATCGAGTCTCGGCAGAAAGAAGCTGCCACCGACGTCAGGGAAGAAGCCGATAGTGGTTTCTGGCATGGCAAACGTTGTTTTCTCGGTCGCTATTCGGAATGGTGCATGCACACTGAGGCCAACGCCTCCACCCATGGTGATCCCATCGATGATAGCAATGTACGGCTTGCTGTACGTGCTGATCAAATGATCGAGCTGGTATTCCAGAGCAAAGTAATCCGTGCTTTCTTGTTGTCCCTCTTTTGTACTATTGTTCTTAGCCAGCTCTGCGACATCTCCTCCGGCACAAAACGCCTTTGGTCCTGCTCCAGAGATAATTATTACATTCGCCATCTGAGACTTTTCCCATTCTCGCAGTCGCGGGAGGATCTTGCGCGCCATCGAACCGTTCAGGGAGTTCAGCTTCTTCGGTCGGTTGAGCTCTATGGTCCTGACCCCATAGAGTGAGCCGAACAGAACATCATCAGGGTCATCGCTGGGCTTCCCTGTTGGTACGGCAGCCGTGTGCTGGTATCGCCGGCTCACGCAGGGCATTATTGTTCGTTTTAGTACCCGAGCAGACAATTGAGAGGCTATAGTCCGTGACGTGGAGGAAGATTGTGCGTCTAAAAGCGAAAAGGTATATCTGATGCAACAAGAATGCATTGCGAGAGGAACTGATTGCAAAACGAAAGAGAGAGAATATTTAAGTGCCTAGGTATTTTCGATCATCAAAGCTCCAGAACCGAGGAATTATTATGCCTCCGTAAAAGGACTCCGAAGAGCAGCGGCCGACTTCAATTGGCAAGGCTGAGGACGAGGTTTGAGCCTCAAGTCTGCTGGCTTGTAAGGCTGCGGCCAAGGCTAAACTTGGGATTCTGGGCTGCGAATTTTCTGGGAAAAAAATGGATTAGTCAGTGTTAAAATATCACCGCTGAAGTCCCCTTGCCAGAGTTTTCTGAAGTTGTTCTCCTTACCTGTACAGAATCTGGTAGTGCTCAATTGAAATCATTTGCAGTTGGAATCTTAAGTGACATGGAAGTCGACTCGGTACCCTTGAATCTGCCAACCCAACAGAAATCTGCGGCGACGATACTATGCTGCAATTGTGGCGCTCCCATTGATGGCACATCCTCGGCTGGCGCACTATGCTATGATTGTGTGAAGCTGACGGTGGATGCATCCGAAGGGATCCAGCGAGAGGGCGTGCTTCACACGTGCCGGGATTGCGAAAGATGGCTGTCGCCTCCATCGCAATGGGTATCGGCAGCACCAGAATCCAGGGAACTACTGGCCTTGTGCTTACGCAAACTTCGAGGTCTCCATAAAGTCAGGATTATAGATGCTGCTTTTCTCTGGACGGAACCTCATTCAAAAAGGCTCAAGGTAAAAATCACAGTCCAGCAGGAGGCCTTTGAAGGCGCAATCATCCAACAAGCTTTTGAGGTAGAGTTTGTTGTTGCGGCTCAACAATGTCCTGACTGTGCTAAGTCTTACACTGCGAACATTTGGCGGGCAAGCGTCCAAGTACGACAAAAAGTCGCTCACAAGCGCACCTTTCTCTACCTCGAGCAGCTCATGCTCAAACATAGTGCCCACCGAGATGCCATCAACATTAAGGAAGTCCATGATGGTATTGATTTCTTCTTCAGCCAGCGGAACCATGCCGAAAAGTTTGTGGATTTCCTAAACAGTGTTGTACCTGTCCGAGTGAAGAAATCTCAAGAGTTGATCAGTATGGACGTGCACACGTCGAAGAAGTCTTACAAATTCACGTATTCGGCCGAGATTGTGCCAATATGTCGCGACGATCTCGTAGCCCTACCTCTTAAGTTGGCCAAATCCATCGGCAACATTCCTCCTATAACTTTGTGTCACCGAATCGGCACTAGCATCAACCTAATTGACCCAAACACCCTTCAGACAGCCGATGTGTCGACGGCGATCTACTGGCGCGCACCCTTCACGATTCTCGCTGATGTTAAAGAACTAGTGGAGTTCATTGTCCTAGATATTGAATTAACAGGTCCAACGGCGCATAGCGGTCGGTTCATGCTTGCCGAATGCACAGTTGCTCGGGCCTCAGATCTTGGTGTTAACGATCATACATATTTCTGTCGAACTCATCTAGGTTCACTGTTGCATCCGGGTGACACGGTGATGGGATACATGCTTACCGGCACGAATTTCAACAACACACAGTTCGATGAGATCGAGAACAACAGTACGTACTCGAGCCAGATTCCAGACGTTGTGCTGGTCAAGAAACACTACGCACGGAGGAAGAAACCAAAAGCTCGGTCATGGAGATTGAAGCGCATGACTAAGGATGAAGGAGAACTCTTGCCGAAGAAAGCAGACCAGGACAAGATGGATGCAGAGTACGAGATGTTCTTGCAGAACGTCGAGGAAGACCCAGAGTTAAGGCAAACATTGGCCCTGTATAAAGCTCAACAGAAGAAGCACGCAGATGAGATGAGTATGGCGACGAGCGAGGACAGTGGAGATGACGAAGTGCCAAAGATTGACGTGGATGCGCTACTGGACGACTTCGATGAGATGGAAATCAGCGATCGGGCGAGGATACTCTAGTGTATACAATCTGGACCTTGCCGTTCCAAAGTAGATTCACGGCAAAAGTCCGAACGGGATGCCCTGATAGCCCCATCCGCTCAGAGCAACCTGTCGAGGAAGGTAGGTGCATGCAGCTGTGGGCTTCATCAATCCAGCGATGAAAATGCGTTCTCTTCAATCTCAATCGATCATTGCAAGATGGGGCATATTCAAAGTGATGATGTACATGGCAAAGATCTTCGTACGATTTAGCTATGATTATCTAGGAGCGTTCCTGGTGAGTCTCTGTCTTCTCTACAAAAGCTTCGAAATCTTTCCGCTTCAGCGCGACTAGACTACGAACTCCGCGTTAACTTTTGAATCGCAGCGAATTGGGTAATGGAGAGACTGTTTCATGCAGGTGATCTAGAATTCTAATTTGAAACACCAAGCTCTTCTAAACTCCATCCCGTAATCATATGTTGACATCGGCCTGGGCCAAAGGAAGGCTCGCAGTGATATGGCAATTACGGCTGCAAAGAGAGAGCGCGCTCAAATCGCGCTTCTCAAATCTTTCCAAAACCATACCTCATCAACCAAGTCTCCTGTTCTAGGGTCGATCCCATATTTCTTCACTTCGCCCATTCTTGTGTAGCCTAATCGCGGATACACCGATTCCGCATCCGTCCCAACCGTTGTGTCCAATAGCAGACTCCATCTCCCGTCCCCTAGAGCTTTCCGCTCTAATTCGTTCATAAGTGTCCTTGCCACGCCCCTACGCCTGTAGTTGGGACTCGTAAATAGCTTTTGCACCTCTCCTCTGAATGGGCCCGTCTCACTCTCAGGCTTCCACAAGCTCACCACGCCGCCGACTTCATAACTGTCGCCGGCAATCTCGACCACGGGCGCAGGCACAGGCTCTGGACTCTCCGCGGCAAAAACAACATCTGCCACCTCTTCGGCGGCTGTAGTCCGCAGAGAAACAGGCATCAGCTGTATGATAATGTGTCGACTTCCTCCGCCAACCTGTTGCAATTGGCCTTTCCAGTATGCCTCCATTTTTGCACGTGATAGGGGTGGGAGGTATGTCGCCATCGTTCCATCGTGCAGGATGCAGTGCGCGTGAAGGTGGATTAATCCCGCCAGCAGAGTATCGAGGTAAGCAGTCGCTGGCGTTAATAGCAGAGGCTTTGATCCGTACACCGTGTGCGCTTCGCCCATGCTGCCGGCGTAGATAATAAAACTCAGCTCTTGCCCAGGGTTCACAGCCAAGACTAAGTAAGGGTCCGAAACAAGCAAAGGGATGTATTCTGTTCCGCATTTTCCCGCTCAGTCCGCAACCTGTTGTTTCATGGCTCACGATATTGGCAATTTACAGTGTTGGCTACAATAGTGCAAGCACATTAAACAATGAACCATGCATTGGTTGCTATGAACTACGCTTGAAACAATTGCTATACGTTGACTACAGTCAGCGACATCACAGTCTCGGCTGCGTTCCCATGTCGACAAGAATTACCGACCAACCACTTTTGTCCACATCTGCTTTGAATGCCACTCTGCTTCGAGACAACACCAACACATATCGGGTATCATTCATGGCTGAAAATTTTACCAGTGTCGTATATTCGTAATTCACTGACGGGTGGCACTGTCATAGAAGGTCGGCTGTCCCCCACCGCTTTGTCCAGTACCACGGAAGGCTTGATCCATCTCAGCATCCAGACCGCTGGCAGCGGCAGAAGTACTAGTGGCTGTAGTAGTGCCAGTGGTCGATCCACCGTATGAAGTAGGTCCTACGGTCGATGGACCTCCAGGCTGTCGGCTTGTCCCACTCGAGCTGCTTGGGTGGTTTCCGCCTCGTACTCCGGCAGTTCGAGTTTGATGTGGCTTGCGAGTGGTCTTGCCGGTCGTGGGTATGTCTGTCGACTCCTTGGCACTACCAATCCCAAACACGGGTGATTCCCATCGGTCACCCTTAGCAGCGAGGTCCTTGTACTCAGTGGCTTTCGTCGAAATACCACCTGGCAACGAGATATGCTTGAACATAGAATCTTGTTGGGTCATTGCAACATTGACCTCAGTGTTCTTGGCGACAGCTTCCGCCTTCTGTTTCTTCTGATTGATCCTCTGTCGGATGGCGTTGACGTAGCGTTGATAAATGTTCTCAGCATTTTCTGGATCTTGCTTGGCAGCCTCCAACCCGCGTTGAACCTCTTTGTAAACGTCATAGGCAAATGCGTCACCCTTCTCAAAATTGTCCTTGATTTGCTTTTCGAGGGCTTTTTGAATGGCGGGCTTCATCACCTTAAGTAGCAGGGGTTTGGCGATGGTGAAGAGTAGCTTGTGATTCGATTTTTTGACCTTGATTTCAAGGTTCTTGACGGTGACATCAACTTTATCAATTGCAATGAAGTGGGTGCGGTCGCTGCTTTTGTAGGCATTGCGAGCTGCGATTTTGAAATTGAAACCCTCACCAGCCAAAATGACATCCATGACACCCTTGTCGGTGATTGAGGGGAAGCCATGTTTCTTCTTGATATAGTAGGCGACATCTCGAAGATCCATCTGGACCCCGGAACCAGAAATCATGACTTTATTCTCACGGTGGCTCTTGACGTTCTTGCGGCCAAATTTCCAGTAGTTGTCTGAGCCGACTTCCAGAGAATTGGGAAACAAGTTATCTGATTCAATGACCAAGTTTTCGACGACGAGGTCAAGCATGGGATCAGACATCTCGATGCGAGGAATGGGCACGTATCGAGTATTCTCGAAGATGCCAGGAATGACAACTTCGGTGAGATCCTTCACAAGGTGCGGCTTAAAAACTGGCTTTCCATTCTCATCTCGTCCCAAGTCAAGGAAGAGCTTCTCGACAGCCTGGCCGAAGGCTTTATTTTGTGGATCCTGCTCAAATTGGTCGGCCATGAACTTGACCTCATCAACGATGTGATCGGTGTGGTCGCGATATCGATCTCGGAAGAGAAACTGCGCTTTGTCGTAAAGCTGATCCCATTCTTCGTTGGCCTGGTCTTGAAGAATGAAGCCTTGCTCTCGCAGACATTTGCGAATCAAGGCATCTACTTGCTTAAACCAGTTCCTGAGTTCGGGATCTTGATCGGCGTCACGGTAAATTTGGTTTAGGGAGTCGAAGAGATCATCGAGACTGGTGAAGTTTGCAAAACGTTCGATGATAGTCTTCAATTTTGTCAGCATCGGCTTGCTTTCTGCGTAGAGACCTGGAGATTCACCTTGAGGTTAGTTTCTGCACGTTGCAAAGCAGAATCTTCGCGGGCACCTTTGACAGTTCCGGCTGACTGTTGACCTAGGTCACGACCGTGGCCAGCGTATCGCTCGGCCAAATCCAGGAGTGTCTCGATGGCCTCTTGGTCTAGAGACGGGTCAGTAAGTTGATCCGTGCCCTAACGTTGACGAACTCACAATCAGAGTGTCCCTGAATTTCGACAATCATCTTCTTCAGTCTCCAGATCGTCTGGTCACGACGTTCTTGTGGCATCTTCTTGTTCATGTAGTTTTTGGAACGTTGTACAGCAGCTTGCTTCGCATTACGTGCTCTCTCTTGGTTCTCGTCAGGGATATTTTGCTCTGCCCTGGATCGCAGGTTGTCGGCAGCAACTCGGGCACCGCTTTGGCCAGCAACTTGGGTGTCATCGCTTGGATGTTGTTGCGCCGTATCAGCACCTTGCCGAGCAGCTTCCTCGACATCTGTCTGGCTGAAGGGCTTATTCTTGTTGTAGGATTCAGAGGCTTGTCGTCTGATACTTTCTTTTGACAGATCGGGAACATCGTGCCAAGTATTGTCTTCAGCAGGCTCATCGATTTGTGCCAGTCGTTCCTCATCCGGGTTCACTTTGTTTGCTGCATTCTGGGCTGCATCGCCGGCAACGTCTCGTGCCAGAATCAAGGCATCGTCGAGCAGTTTGCGGAATTGGCCATTCGACACGATCAGCCTTCCAAGAGTCTTGAGGCCCTCAAGAGCTTGATCACCGTGTTGCTGTGCTGTTTCTTTGTCGACAGGAGCATTAGGGCTGGTTGCGTTGCCACCAGTGATACCTTGAGCATCCCAGATAAACTCTTGCATTAGGTTTCCTTCATTTTTGGACAGAAGAAGTTTCTGTGCTTCTTTGATGACGGCCCTCGAATCAGCAATTAAAGCCTGACCTTCAGCCGACAGGTTTTTGGAGGGTGAGGACAGAGGTTTGGAAGCAAGGGCGCTGTTCAAGGCGACATCGATTTGCTTGTTGGAGGGTACCTTGCCATTAGCGAATGCTGAGTAAATTCCTGCCAACGTCAGCGGTGGCCAAGTTGTGCGCTGTAAAGCGACGTACCATAGAGCTGCAGCTTCTGGTTGATGTCCTTCTCCTTCTGAGCATTGTCAGTTGGTCGATTGACATTTGCCATGGTTGTAAAACTGCGATTCAACTAATTCTGGGTAGTACAAGAAGGGCAACGACACCTGAAGCAGGTTGGAGGATCGTGGAGATCAGGCTTGCGAGAAACAATGCAGGGTATCAAAATGCTAAAGGTGTGGGAGAGGGAGAAGTGAAAAGGTGTTGAGTTGCGTGCAATATGTCTCGCCACTCGTAGCTGGGAACAAAGGCACGAGCTATCCTATGCGATGATGACGATGTGCCAATGTGGAAAGACCTGGTCAGTGGTCGGGTCAGTGGGCCAGTTGTGGCACGGCAGGGGCACGGCGCCACTTCGACGATGTACTGGTATATACGATCCGCCATCTGGTTGAGGGGGTTCCATACTATACGTCGGGAATGGACAACCTACCATACTTCATACATCTCACTATCTAGGCTAGAAAGAAGCTCTGGCCTTGGAACGCAGCTCCATGCCTCCTTGCACAGGTGACATTATTATTGAGAGACAAAATCGGAATCGGGGATCGAAAGAGAAGTAAAGACGCACCGCGATCGATGGGATGACGACAGGTCAACAAATGTACTGAGTCGTGCCTTGTTCTGGTTTGTTGCCAACTTCCCAGTGGCCCGTCTGCTCCTTCTTCCCTGTTGCCAGCCGTGCCAGCCAAGGAGTCCTGCGGGTAATATACTAGTGCCATAGCCAGAAGTGGCCTTGGCGAAGCCATCTCGACGACTCCAGACTCCAAACACGACACGATTAGACCGAGGCTCTCGAAGCACTCGTTCCACCAATATCTCCCCATCTCGATGGGGTGGTGTCCTCGACGTAACCGCTGACGTACTGACAAAACTCACACGTGTGGCGCTCAGTGTGGGCAGCACCCAAACACAATTTCGATGTATTAAAAACTTGCTTTGTATTATTTTCGTGTGAGAATTGTTGTGTTGTGATTATGACGTTGTTGTGACAAAACCGTAGTAGCGCAAACAAACAGGATGTTAGGTCCGGCTCCACACAACTGAGCAATGGTTTCTGGCACGGCCTTTGCACTATCGAGACAACTTGAACCTGGGGCTAGTGGGGATGACACACCTGCAGCCTAATTTGTTAGGCCTTTGCAGTGCCACAAGGCTTCGACATGAGCATGTGACAGCGTGACCCTCGAGTCAGCTTCGCGTGTTCGGTCTCCAACACGAGAATTGGTCTTTCATCTTGCAACGATCTTGCCACTGTTCGTGTCTCAAAGGTATGTCGACCATGAGCCGATCATCTCGAGACCGGACTCGGCAAACGCGACTCGCATTCCAGCCATTGCCATCGCCCTCTTCGGTCAAATATTCTTGCGTCCCTGCCGGCCAAGAGAGACTCGCTTCAGTGCAGCATGAAGAATCCAAGCCATTTCAACAGCGCGCCACGCGATCCAGGGCTTCACGAACCGATCGACAAGATACCCTTCCTACTCCTGAACCATCCTCCCAACCGCAAAGCGAAGTCTTTGACGAGCATCGTTCTACCAATCCTTCCACCACACCCATCAAGATAGACACTCGCCAAACGTCCATCGTACAAGAAGACGACGAAGACGACGAAGACGATATCATCGTTCCTTCTAGTAAGCGTCGAAGGCTCAGCAGTTTTTCGTCACAAACGCCCACCAGAAAATCTTTAAGGCTCCAAGAGCTGCAAACACCGTCATCATCCATATCATTGCGTTCCCGTGGCAGATGTATTGGTCGAAGGAACTCGTCAACGGAGCTGGCGCACCGTACCTCCAGCATTGGTTCACCAGAAACGAGTAGTGACGAAGCTGACGCAATCATTGCCAAACCGGGAACGCGACAAAGGTCACCAAAAAATGAACAAGAAGACGATGTGTTTGTACTGTCCGACGAAGATATCGAGTTTGACAGTCGTGTTCGAGCGAACAAACGAAGAAATCTCACCAGTCGCCACTCGACAGCTCCCGTCGAATTTGTTGTAGGCGATGATGAAATTGAGTACATTTCCAGTAGCGAAGATCGAGTTGAAGCGCCTCAAAAACGAAGAAGTGATAGGAAGAGAGGTCGACGTCGTTCGAGAAAGGAGCAAGATGAGCTTGACGATGACCTTGACAACCTCCGAGACTCGGATCGCGACGAATTTGATGGGATCGATGAAGACGAAACGGGTCAGACGGGGAACGGAACGCGCCGTACACGTGGAGGGCCAGTGACAACACACAGAGATAAAACTCGGGTGCATTTCGAAATATTAAAACGAAGACGTGCGGGCGAGCAGACACAAGACACGGACAATCAGCTTGTCACCATTGCTGACGGAGAAGATGGTGTAGACCTCGACAATATCACATTCAAAAGCCCACTGTCAGAACGCCGTTTTGAGGGCGAAGAAATCTCGTCGAACTCAGAGAATGGTGAGCATCAGCCCGCTCCGAGTGGCGTCGATGAAGATTCCGAAGACGATTTTATCATAGAAGACGACGGTGATGTAAACCTTTCGCAAGGAGCGCGGTCCAGTATTCCTCTGGCATTCACCTCTTATGCCAGCAGCAAGCCACGTGAGCTTTTCATCCACGTCATTGAGTGGCTTGTCAAAAACAAGATCTCACCATCATTCTCGCGCGACGATGAGCTATATCTGCTCGCCTGGGACAAGATCAACGACCAAATCAAAGCCCAAGCCGGTAGTCGACTTATCTCCAGCGCCTGGAATGCAGACTTCAAGAATGCCATTCTTGCTAGACCCCAGATGGAGGTTGATTTCATCTCCGAAACCTTCCAAGAGCTTTCCTTGAACTGTGATGCCTGTAATAGGACAAATCACCCGGCACGATATGAGTTCAAATTTTCTGGCCACGCATACCACAAAGACACGCTCGAACCTATTGACGAGGACAAGGACAATGATTCAAACTACAGTCACGTCAATGATGATGAGGATAATGACCAAGCTTCCTACGACCAAGAAGGTCATCTTCTTCCTTCCACATCCGTCACTTTCAAAATTGGCCGCTTCTGCGCCGCTAACGCCGAAATGGGCCACAAGCTTACTCACTGGAAATTTCATCTCAACCAAGTAGTCCTTGCGTATCTTGAAGAGCAAGGCGTACTGTCAGCGGAAGCAATTGTTGCACGAGAGAAACACAATAAGCGAAAGCGTGAGAGGGAGGCTGAGAGAATTGTCGATACGATGCACGAGACAGGTGTTGTGACAGAGTTGTGGCAAGATCTGCAAAACGATCTTGAAGATGCAAGACTCGGTATGGAAGATCATGTACCTAAAAATGGAGCAAGCAGGAACAAGAACAGGATGGGCAAGGTGAGGTTTTGATCGACGCCAGGGCAGATCCGACGGATGAAAGGAGGACGGGGAAATCGATTCGGAATGAGATCGAAACCACTTCCTGACGTTCTAAAACTAGTCTTTCCGAACTGGTCATGCTGAGGATTTCCAATTGGTAAATACTCGCACTTACACCTTCGTGACCGTTATGTTACCTTGCGGACTTGGAAGTTAAGATATAACAAAATCACTATCGATCTTTAACAGACAAAAGCTAGGGTGAGTGTAGGTTTATTTAAAGTGGGATCAGCTCGCCTTGGTCTGAGTTGCAATAGCCGCAAGGAAAGATGGCTTCGGTTCAAAATGTCACGTGCAATTTGGTGGCCCCAACGCATAACCTGTCGAGACGCCAGGCCCAGCCATGTCCGGTGCTCTTCCTCGGTCAGCCCCCGATGCCTGGTTCAGGTTCAAAATTCTATAATCTACTCAATCAATATGAGCCTTCCGCTCCGCGGGTGTCAAACTTGCAGAAAACGGCGCGTCAAGGTAAGCAAGTGTGGACGCCATCTGCGATCCATACCAACGCTCAATCTCAATCTAGTGTGACGCCAAAAGGCCCGTGTGTCACCGGTGCATCAAAGCAGAGCGAACCTGCTCGTGGGATCCCCGTGACCAAGCGTACTTGCATTTCAAAAGCGAAAATGCTTTCGCTCAAGGACGTCCGAGACGACCAAAGAGGACGAACATGCCGATTTCCCAAGCCCTCACGCAGCCGCCAAACGTTTTCCCAAAGGCTATCCATGGCCGACTGGAGGTTCATGCACTCCAGTATTTCTTTGGGAATTTCATTTCTCAACCCGATGATATTCCTGGGATGGCGCACGAATTTTTTGCCTGCATTCCTCTCTACTGGCTCCGAACTCGCCCGAGTTCAAGTCTACATCTGGCGCTTTATGCTCTGTGCTATGCAACATTTGGACGATTCAAACAGCTGGAGAATGTCTTGAAAGACGCCACTAAGCTTTATGCTGCAAGCATAATCGAGACTCAACGAGAGATCAAAGACCCTACGAACGACATTATAGATCAGCTTCTTGTCACGATCATGATCATGGGTTTTTACGAGGTAAGCACTAAGCGAAAGCCTCCAAAGGTCATCATCTTCAAGTTTAACAAGCCGAAGAACGTCATGCATTCAAAAGGCGACAGTTTGGGTCAAATTGCGGGTTCCTCCGAAGGAAGCATCCTTGTTTCACGCTTCTGGAAAACTTTCTGCCACCACGAAGGAGCCGAAGCTCTCTTGAAACTTAGACTTCAACGAGGCTTGAATCCGAGCTTGCCTCTGGATAGAATTGTTCGAAGGCAAATTGTAAGTCCAACTTTCCAATTAACTATTTGAACATTGTCAACCTTCAGCAGGTTCGAACCTGCATACTCCGTGGCGCCCCCGTACCCGATCTTCTTAACGATGGCAACTTCTACGGCGAGGAAGGTCCAGCATTAACCTTAGATTTTTATATGGCTAAGGTGGCCACCCTCCGAGCGAAAGTGTTGCCACATCTTACCTGCTCCACGTTGGACCTACCTCTCAGCCAGGGGTTACTGGAGGATCTTGCCTACGAAGCTGAAGACCTCGACGCTGCTTTGAGCTCCTGGCCTGGAACACTCGCGGACGACTGGGATTACTCGGTGAACCAACCAACCAAAAACTCGTCAAGCCTTCTAGATGATGCCTTCTACCAAGGCTGTTTTCATCAATACGCCACACATGGCCATGCAGCTCTCTGGAATCGATATCGCGCCACGTACCTCATTGTCAACAGCATTCGCATCCAAATAGCTACCACACTTATGCAGGATACCTCCAGGCTTACCAGATTTACGACGCAACTAGAATTATGCTTAGGTATGGTCGATTCACTGGGCACTGACCTGTGCCGCAGCGTTCCCTTTTTCTTCAACTCTACATCACCAACGAGCGGAATGGGCTCTTCCAGGGTCATCGCACTCGGCAAACATGTCATTTATTCTGAGCACGCTATATTACCCAAATTAGCATCGCTATTGGCTTGGCCTCTAGCCGTCGCTGTCAATATGAGATATCTGCCAAGCCTCCAGAAGGAGTGGCTACAGCAAAAGCTACGTACCGTTGCCAGGTCAATGGGAGACCTTGTCCTTGAAGCCGTTATTGATAAAAGCGATTTTAATTTTTAAACCATGAACTCCTCTGCAAGGTAAAAGCATCGCATAACACTTCAGCGGGTGGCTTGTGATATTCTCGTAGGGCAAAGCCGCTTCTACTCACGACCTAGATACCGGAAACATTCTTTGGCACATATGGCTCCTCTAGATACATCACATCCTCCTCCACCAGTTCCTTTCCGCGCAATTCACAAGCATCGTCGAGTCTCGCAAGTGAGTTGAAACCAACAATCGGAATAGCACCCTTGAACTTTAACCAACCCATTGCAACATGACTCATCTTCCATCCCTTCCTTTTTGCCATCTCCTCTACCCGTTGTATAATTGCTTCGTCCGCCTTCGAGACGATGTCACCCATCATGCGGTTCGTTTCTTCACGCAACGTCTTCTCTCCACCGAGTGGTTTCGCTAATCTCCCACCCCACATTGAGCCATACGGAATAATGCCCACCCCGGTCTCTTTGCAGAAGCGGACCATCTCCCGTTCATCTTCGCGGTAGCACAAATGCCAAGAGTTCTGCATCGACACAAATTTTGTCCAGCCGTTCTTCTCAGCGAGAAATTGCATCTGGGCAAATTGCGTTGCCCACATTGCCGACGCTCCAATGTAGCGCACTTTGCCCGCCTGCACCAGGTCGTGCAGTGCCTTCATGGTCTCTGTTTGCGTTGTGTTGGGGTCATAACGGTGAATTTGCAACAGGTCGATGTATGTTGTGCCCAGACGCTTCAAAGAAGCATCGACGGCGTTGAAGATGGCGTTTCGCGAAAGGCCTATTAGGTTGCAAATTAGTCAGGGGCTTCACTGATACAACAGTGACGTACCAGCCGAATTAACATAGTCCTTCATCGCACTCATCTGCTTTCCCAGCCTAGGAGCAAAGATACCCTTTTCTTCCGCCAAATTCATACCGATCTTGGTCATGATCACGACCTTTTCCCGAGGAATGTCGAATTCTTTCAATGCCTTTCCAATAATCTCCTCACTGAGCCCGTTCGAATACATATTTGCGGTGTCCCATGTGTTGATGCCACGGTCGTACGCAGCTTTGAGGATGGGCAGCGAGTCAGACTCGTTGAGAACCCACGGGAGCCATTCTGATGTCCCGAAGCCCATGGCACCTAGAATTGGAACGGAGACAGAGAGGCCCGAGGCACCAAGGCGAGTGTACTCGACCTCAGTCGCATCGAGGGAATTTTGAAGGGAAGCTGGAAGTGCATTGGCAGTCATTGTGCTTGCTGACTTCGAACAGATTTTGTTGATGTCTTATCTCGGGGTGATGTAGCGATGGGTTGATGCTTGCCATTCCACAGGCAGAGCAATGGCCCTTTTTATATCCATATCCTGACGTTGCCTCTGTATCCATTGATTCGCATGAAGACTGCAAGGTCTAGGTAGCGCGCCTCTGTTATCTCAAAACCGACGTCAACTGTACCTGGATTCAAGAGTTTTGAGAGCAAATTGGGACCGTTGTTCTAAACTCCGACGGACAACAATAGAACTGTATGGGAGGCTGAGGGCTGCAGATCTAACAGAACTGCCAAGCTCGCTGGATTGTCTGGATCGAGACTAGCTCAAGTAGAAATGTCGCTGCGTTTGACTGCATGCGGCTAAGTTTGGGTGGCTCTCCGTCTTCATCGTGTTAGGGGAAACGCGCCACTATGAGAAATCTTTTCTAAAAATGAAGTGAAAAAACTGGGATGGATGCAGAGAATGAAGTTTGGCCTAAAAAGAATATCAAACGAACAGATATGCTATTTGCGTTTGAAATTCCATGAACCATCGTGCCAAGATAAGGAGAAACTATATCAAGCTCCCTACTCTAGGGTAGGGCCGCTTTCGCTTACCCCCGGCCCACCAGTTACGTGGGAAAGAGCCAGCGCCCCCAGGCGGCGATAATCTTCACACCGATAATATTTAATATATAGATTTGGACTCGTTACGTCTAATGAGTTTATCTTTAAATAGGACTTTCCGGGGTTGAACCTTTTCTCGTCACCGAGTGGCTAGGACCTATTGTTCGATCAGTATCTCCTAAGAGACGATATCTTCGCAAGTATCGGGATATAAGAGTACGGGAGTAAAATATAGGTTGACCTATCTCGTACCTCCAATTCAACTACGTAGACACCTTGCCAGCATAACCCCCACCCAACCCTATACCATCTCAACACAGCTCAAATCGAGCTTACAGCTTCGGGGCGAACGAATCTACCCCTCCGCTTAGAGCGTAGTAACCACCGAGTCTCGCCTTACTACCTCCCTTTCCAACCTCGTATACATTAGATAGGCGCTCGCTATTTCTCTCTGAACCGCGTTCTAGCGATGAAACTCCGCCCCGCCGCTAAGTTTGAGCATGCTACTCGACGTGTCATATCGAACAGCTTACGTGACATTGGAAGTTGCCGACTGTCCTCCGTCCATGATCTGTCAAGCTCCGCACTTGCGTTACGCAAGCTGCAGGTTGGGTGCACCATTCCGGATATTCGTAGTGATCGGCAAGATGGTACGATAAGCTAATCGAACATCTCGTGCTTCACACACAAGATATCGCTCCACAGATCGTTGCAGCTCTCAACAGGAGCTAAGTGACCATTAACACACTGGGAGATTCGAGATCAAGCTCGAAAGGGAAATCGCCAAGGTATGTGGGTGTAGTCGAGACCGCTCAGTAAATGGCCCAAATAGGAAATTTCGAGCAAATACCGTCACGCCGTGGTAACGACCTTGGCATTTACGAGATTAATTACGGGCAGATTTACAAACTCCCGTACACAGCGTAGGGAAACGGCCAAAGATGGCGGTTTCACCGTCGCTCGGTTATGACAGAAACTTACAGTGACGAACACGGCCGAGCGGGGCACGTACTCAAGTCCTGGTGCTTTCGTATCGTGTTCTGATCTCGGGGTCCATAAACGCGGGAAGGGACCTTATTCCGCAAGGCTTTATCTGAATGGCCCGCTATAGTCGCTCCGGCGTAACAATAGGCTCTTAGTGACAGTTTATATGACTACCACTGCCGGAAGGCGATGATTTTACGCCGAAGTCTCTCTCGTAATTGCGTCCTTGTCGTCAATAGTCACAATGATCAGCGACTCGCTCATACAAGATCCGGATCTACCGGTCAAGAATCCCCCCACCTCCTACTGGCAGACTCCTCCCAATGCAAAGTTCCTGGGAATCCAGTCGGCAGACCTCCCATCGGAATGTGACATTGCTGTGATCGGGTCAGGCATCTCAGCATGCAGCGTCGTGCACGAGCTCTTGTCAAGCGGCTTCCCAGGGAGGATCGTGGTATTCGAGGCTCGGGAAATATGCTCCGGCGCCACAGGCCGCAATGGAGGGCGTGTCCACGTCCACGCAATGAAAGACTACGATACATTTCGCCGTAGATTTGGCGAGGCGGCGGCGCAGAAGATTGTGCGCTTTCAGATGCTGCACCGCCCGGCGATCGATGCTTTGGTACAATCGCTGTCTCCAGAGGACCAGGAGCGGGCCGCGCTTCGAGACACGGAGTAGGTGGCCGCGGTGTTTAGTGAGCGGAAACTCGAGCAGACGAGGACGTTGCTCGCCAATTTCGAAGCAGCGTTCCCTGACTGTGCCGGCCAGTGGAAGCTCGTGAGCAAGGATGAGGCACAAAATGTAAGTATGCAGGTTTCCGCAGATGCTGTTCCTGCACATGTTTCTCTCTCATTTGACCGGTTGTTAACTTCCCTCAACAGACCGCTAATCTCTTCTGTTGCAGAAATACAAGATAAACCACGCCGTTGGAGCTGTCGTGCACGTCGCCGGAGCAGTCTGGCCATACCGAATGATCACTGCTGTCTTCGCCGAGCTTCAGAGAAAGTACGGTGGTCGTCTGTCCTTGGAGTCGAACACACCCGTGCATCGCGTTTCGAAGAAGTCCGGTTCTAGCGGAGAGTACGTCGTAAGCACCGATCGAGGCGTCACTCGCGCGAAGCACGTCGTCTACTGCACCGAAGCTCACCCTGTGCATCTCCTGCCCAAGCTCACCGGAATCATCGTTCCACGCCGCGGACAGATGATCATCGCAAGTCCAGGCAGCGCCTTTGAGGACCACCGCGGCAAGCGCTCCTACAATTTCGACTGGGACCAAGGCCACGACTACTTGCATCAGAATCCCGAAACGGGCGACCTTATCATTGGCGGAGCGGATCATGGCGGTCTTGGAGGCGCCGCGCTGACTTACGGTGCTCGCTCAGACGCCGTCGAGATCTTGCCTGACAAGATCCACTTGAGCGGTCTGATGCAGAACATATTTGGAAAGAAGGGCTGGGGCGAAGTGCCGCACGGAAGAGCGGCGGTCAAGACGTCGTGGTCTGGCATCCTGGGCCAGTCGCTGGACCATGTACCGTTCGTGGGCCAGCTGCCTCAGGAAGCGCTCCACGACCGTGGTCTTGGTGATCTAAAGACCGGCGCTGAGTGGATCTCGATTGGCTTTGGCGGGTACGGCATGACCAATGCCTGGATGAGCGGCGTGGCGCTTGCGCGACAGATCCTTGGCAAAGGGACGCCGACGTGGTTTCCTGAACCGTTCGTTATCTCGCCGTCGAGGATAGCGCGGCTGCAGGATCAAGTGGCGGAGTTTGGAGGCACGCAGAAGCATCTTCGTGCGTTGTTGTGATGGTTCATACGGCAGGTTTCGTGAATACATATAGGATGGACAATCGTTCGGTTCCCTTTTGATGATGACGATGATGCGATGCTCTAGGGTCAATTGGGAGTGCTCTTGTATCGTAGAATATGCCCGTAGATACCTAGGTACTTGGCTGAGAATCCAATTGGTACCGACGTCATAATCACTGCTCCAACAAAGCGCGCGGATGGGATCATCACAAGCAACATTGATTTTCAGGAGTTGAATTTCGGCTTAGGCCTGGAGTTCGGGATCAGAAAATTGTCTTTACACATGGATAGCATTTGGATGATACACAGTCCGATCCTTACAAGCGACATTAGACCCCTTTGGTGAGGATCGAGGGACAAAAAGCTACGAATTTGAGCTCAGATGACTCTTTACACCGGCTCTCGAGATCGGGCCAAAACAGGTAGGCTGTCCGGAGAGGCTCAAGTCTGGAGGAGATCGATTTACGACAATGCTCGTCTTCCGCCCCACCTCGGAATCAATCCTAAAACAGAAGTCGAGCTAAGCGATTGGGCGCTATTGGCCCGAACCTTGCTCCTTTTGGACGGATTTCGACGAAACGTGGGATCCCGGCCCGCCAAATTCTGATGGGACTTCTTGAACGCCTCAACAGCGGCGACTTTCCTCGTCTGAGAAGAGCGATCTGGCTTTGCTCTGGCCATCCTTCTGGCAACGCGGAATGTAACTGGTAGGTGTTGTCCGAGACTGCATTTCCAGGCGGGCTTCTGATCTCCTCAGTGCCCCGCTGGATTGATCTGATACGTTTGTGGATATACAAAACTGCGCACCAATCGATTGCAATGTTTCTATGATCACTGCCCTATTTACCACGATGTATCACCATTTCAAGATCGAAGACACCAGAAACGTGTCGTCACACTAGATGAGTTAATGCTTCAGTACGGAGAAATATCGTTAGCCTCGTTCGGAATGTATGCTAAAGTAGAAAGGGCAGGAACCCATGTGCCGAATGAAACCAGTGAAGTAAGGACTGGCATGCCTCATGACGGGGGTGTATGACAGTTTCCCGGAATATGTCCCAATTGGACGAATCGAGCATTTGAGCACGATGCCGTCAGAAGCATGCGCTGCTTATAATGCAGCTTCGGCGCACATATAAGTCGACCGGAGTGTCGCACATATACCCATAGCAGCTTTCGCAATTGTTTCGCAACCTTCGCACTCTTGACTCTACCGGAAATCATCTACAATGGCACCTCCAACTGTCAGCGTGAAAATCCCCAATGGCCGCGAGGTCACAATCAACACAGGTCTCTTCATCAACAACGAGTGGGTGGAAGCCAAGGACAATGCGAAATTCGCAAGCATAAATCCAGCGTACGTTCAATTCTCGCCCGCACGTTGGTAACTCTTCTGATTAGTAATCGCAGTACCGAGGTAGAGATTTGCTCTATCTCGAAAGCGGCTCCCGAAGATGTAGACAAGGCAGTAGCCGCAGCCAAAACGGCGTTCAATGGCCCATGGCGCGGCCTCGATGGCACGCAGCGTGGCAAACTGTTGTTGAAGCTCGCGGACCTTGTGGAGGCCGATCATGAAATCAACGCCTCGCTTGAAGCCGTCGACGCTGGCAAGACATTCTCCAAGGCCATGAAGGATATCCACGAAGTGTTCGAGGTATTCAGATATTATGGCGGCTGGGCCGATAAGCACTATGGTCAGACAATTGATGCAGGAAAACACTGGTTCGCCTACACCATTCGCGAGCCAATTGGTGTCACCGGCGCCATTACTCCGTAAGTCGTGGATATTGGGGAAGCTGGGATTGATATCCTGACTTTGTGTTTACAGATGGAATTACCCGTTGATCATGGTGTCGTTGAAGCTTGCCCCAGCCATCGCATGCGGCAACACAAGCGTCTTGAAGCCGTCAGAGTTTTCGCCGCTTTCCGTCCTGTACCTTGCAAATCTCTTTGTCAAGGCCGGCTTCCCTCCTGGCGTGGTCAACGTCATCAATGGCGAGGGCAAAGATACCGGAGCTCGTCTGGCCGAACACCCTGACATCGCCAAAATCCCCTTCACCGGTAGCACCGCGACAGGAAAGCTGATCATGAAAGCTGCTGCGCCAATCATGAAGAGAGTTTTCTCTCGAGACTGGCGGCAAGTCCCCTGTCATCGTTTTTGATGACGCCGACATTCCCAATGCCCTGAAATGGGTATTCTACGGAATCTACGCCAACCAAGGTCAAATTTGCACTTCGACAGCTCGTATCTACGTCCACGACAAGATCTACGACGAGTTCCTCAAGCGGTTCATTGCATACACCAAGAAGCACGCTATCGTCGGCGACCAGTTTGACGAGAAGACATTCATCGGACCTCTTGTCAACAAGGCCCAATTCGAACGCGTCCTCAACTATGTCTCGATCGCTAAGGAGGAAGGTGCCACCCTGATCAACGGTGGAGGCGTATACCACGACCGACCCAACTCCAAGGGCTACTTCGTGCAGCCGACCATCTTCGGCGACACCAAGCCAAACATGCGAATTTCAAAGGAAGAAATCTTCGGCCCGTTCGGTGTATTCTACAGATTCACCGACACCGAAGAAGTCCTCAAGATCGCCAACGACACCAAGTATGGTCTTTCGTCGGCTCTGTTCAACAAGGATGTCGTCAAGGCTATCCAGGTTTCGCAGAGACTCGAGTCCGGCATGGTATGGATCAACTCCGGTAACAACTCCGACTACCGTGTACCGTTCGGTGGGGCTAAGGAATCTGGAATTGGCAGAGAGTGTGGCGAGAGTGCGCTGGAAGAAAACTCGGTGTTGAAGACGGTGTACCTAAACCTGCAGATGCGGATGACGAGTAATGGCGCTGCGGGATGTTTGGATTACGTACCTAAAATTTCATGTAGTAATGGCAAGCATTTGACGACCTTTATGCAGCGGATTTATTCGTTTTGTTTCACAAGCGAAAAGTACCCGGAGGTCCCCTGACCGGCAGGGCCTGCAAGATTCGAATCGTACGACTCGAATCATAGACCTTTCCTAATCGGGCTATAGTGAGGCTACGGTATAGCTGATCTCGTCTTATCTTGGTGTTATAAATATTTCTTCAATCTTGACTGCAAACCCTCGTCATCCTAATCGTATAACGCATCAAAACGTCGAATATAAACGCTGTGAACCGCCGCAAACTCAACACCACGATAATAACGATCGCGATGACGACGATGACGATCTATTACTACATTAGGAAGGTACATGCAGGATTCGAATATGATTCGAATCTCGAGGACACCATGCCAGAACAACTTCATCCTTGAATACCAGCTTTGGCAACCCGCCTATATATACATGTCGAGCTTTTTTGGTGCATCGCATTCCTGCGCTTCGCGTCTCTGCTTGCAAGCTAGGGGCCAGGGTGCGTGACTACTCCGTACCTGGCTCCGCACACAGGGTGGTTCTATCATGCGAGAGCAGCTCGATAACGAAAGTGTCTGTGTGAGAAAGCAAGTGCAAGCAACGTGGAGGCTCGAAGTGGCGCACTTTACTGTGAGGGTTCGCCGCCGTTGGCAGGGTCAGAGTCCAGGAAGCCTCAAATGGTTTTCTGTCGGTCGGCAGTCCTCCACGCGTGACGATCCTGACATGAGAAACAGGACCCGTCGAAAGTGCGACCTCCCGAAGCACGAATCCCGGGCTTCCTGTTTCAATCAGGCCACAGATGCAGTCGACGCTGAGTTTACTCGAGATTTATGGAGATTCGCTCCTCTTGTCTCGTACTTGCCGGCTGAAACATTTCACGATCCATGGGGTGTCCCCAGCCTTTTCCACCAGTGCTAATACCTCTCTTTCGGAGGAAATTTGCCTCGCCTCGTGTCCGACCCGATCCCAAGAAACGCAATTCATCGCATCAATAAATATATAGACCTCGGACGGTACGGACGAGGGGAAAGCTTCACAGCGTCGGCTCCATCGACTTTCCACTCTGCTGGGTCCTTTCGAAATCACCGTCCCTGTTGTCGGTGGTGGTCATTGATCAATGGCAGCGTTGTACTTCGCCGCCCTGTCCAGCTTTGAGGACTGCCCCCAATGAATGGAAGAGTATAACAATAGTATTCCGTGAAAGTCGACGACCCAGCAATACGCCTCACCATTGTCGCAGTAGGTCCTCGGCAAATAATGAGTCATTGTAGCGGCCGAATATATATGTCGCGACAGCGCGGAGCACCTCGTTGAACTGATGCCACACACCCTTCCGAAGCCAAGAACGACAGATGAAATTCATCGCTATTTAGCAAGAGACAAGCTCTCAAGGCCGATGGCCAGATAGTGAGCAGTAATCAATTGCAGCCGCGTACAAGCGAATACTGGAGTAAGCAATACAGGCATCCCGACACGCTCGCCAGCGTGACGATAGGAGTTGCCGACGGGGCAATATGGTGTGAGATTTGCATCTGGACAAGTCATTTGGCCGCTCGTTGTCCTTGATGGTAGTTCATCACCAACTCGCCTAGCCTTTCGATGAGAGACGATACATTTCGTATCGTTGACACTTGTTGATTAAGAACGCTTTGTTCCTATCCGCTTGAGCTCATGGGTGCTTCCCCTAGTATCTCTAAGCCATGATCAGTAGATACCTGAACTCCTTGCCTAGGATTTTGCATCGTTTTCGACCTTGATGAGCTATTTTGATATAGGGACCCGGACGTCAAATCTTCACCGCGACGGCGGTGAGGATCAGACCCTTGAGCAGCCATACGCACTACGTCCCTAAGTAGTTGTCGCACAGCAGTCTGGCACCAGTCTGTAATTCCGAACACACATGCTCAGCTCGCTTTGCGTACGAATAGTGTGGTCAATCTCATCGACCTGTGCACACAGCATTTCCCGTTGCGGGACAGGCCGCCTCAATTTGACAAGCTGCATCGGGAGACTGGAGTTCACTGTGTGTGTGAGCCGACCGAACCCGGCGGTTACGAGTGAAATTCAATTGAATCATCCAACATCAAATTCAAGGTGATCGATCCTGCTCACACCATGACCCTTCTAATTCCGCTGGTACCACCAAGAACTCTACGGCCAGTGACGGCACATCGACCAGCGCCACTCTCCCACTGGCCATGACGGGATTTGGAAGCTTGCTCCCCGTCACTGGACTCAATCTCTTCTTCCCACTCGTTCTTTTCGCCTTTCATCCAAGACTCCTGCCGTGCATGCGTACCCTCGATCCACTGGAAAATGCATTTAAAGTCAAAGACATAGCCAGTCTGACAGGCTGCGGCAGTTCCAATGGGATGGAGGCAGATGGGACACAAATCACTGGATGATGGCGGTGGTACGGTAAAAATGGGTAGATAGGTTGTACTGCTAACAGGAGGATCATGTTTAGGTTTGACGTGGGTGACGCCTCTTTGCTTTTCTTTGCGTGCGTGTTCTTGTTGAACTTTTTGCTTCCGGACAAGGCCTTGCCCACTCACGATAGGCGGAGGCAGCTCAAGTCGCTCTGCTGCTTTTCTGTTAAGCTGAGTTGAAAAGTCGCTTTGGTACCACCACTCCAAAAACTTGAGCGCAAATATACTCGCGGGCAAGAGAAGACGTAGACTGCTCAGCAATCTTGGCCACAGTGTGGAAGGTTGGAAAAAGCCGGCCAAACCCTGGCCCGGTCGTCCTGGCACAGCCCCGGTAGCCACAAGGCTGGCTTTGCTGGCATCCTCGATAACTCTGTAGTCTGCGGCATTCATTCGCCGTATCCGAGTTCCAACCATCCATAAGAAAGGACTTGAATATTTCGTGCTGTCAAAGAGGTAGCCTATGCTAAAGGCTAGAATGCTGAAGTAGTAAGCAGCATTGACGGATGGATACACATGTCGCAAGAACCACTTGTAGGCAAACAAGATGCGTTGTCGCAATGTGGGAGTGGGAGGGAGTGCATCGCGGTCGAGAAATCGCCGGCCCTCAACACCGCCTAGCCCGGCTGAAACGGATGCAGAGGGCGCAACGTGAATATCATAGCTTTCGTCAAGTTTCCGCTTTAAGTATGGTACGCCAACCATCACCAGGAGGTTCTTCCATACATCGGTCTTGCTGTTCTTTAACAGCATTATGTCCCGTACCTCTGTGGGAACCCCGAGCTGCGCTCGGCGTACCTCACCCCCACGCAGCCGTAACACTTTCTCCCGCTTAAGACCATAGAAGTTCTCGGTGAAGCCACCACCAAAGGTATCGAGAAAGTATTTTTCCACCACAAGAGAAAGCAACGCGTAGAGTTCATCGTAGTTGTTTAGGACTCGCAAGAGGTATCTGGGCGACCGATGGGTAGCAACTGCAAGGACATAGCGAAGCGAAGGCGGGATCAAGGAGGACAATTGTTGTTCGGCAAGAAGCTCGAACAGCGATGGCTTGCTCTCGTCGAGAGGATTCAACAAGGTCGGGAGGAATTCCATCCTGTCGTCTAAGCCTCCCGCCTGTGACTCAACCGTCTGGGAATAGGCACAATAGAATCAAACTTTGTGAGCAGCCATCGGCACGTGTAAGTGCAGATGTCACGTCCAAGGGGTGCCCGTTGAACAAAACTACAAATACCTGCCGAGGTTACGACCACTTCTGCCTTAATGCCTGGGGGCTACACCTACACTCGGGTAAGAATATAGCTGCTTGCCTTTTTTCGAGATCAACCTCGACAAAGGAGTTCCAGACTCCTTCTAATTAATTCGAAACTGGAGCCAGTCCTGCTACTAGCTACTACGGAAGGTCTGATCCTATCCCTCACTCTTTGTAGTTAAACCCTTCTCCTCCCATGAACGACGCCATGTTCGCGGTGACCCTCATATCCTGCTTGAATTTCGAGCAATCAATGTTGATCAAAGGATTCCCCTCGTGGTCAAACAACCCAAAGCTCGGCGAATCGAGCGCTCTGTCGTCTTTCCTAGCATCTTCATCCCAATCGACATAGTAGAATGATGTACCCTTGCCACTGAGCAACTGGCAGCCGACGATATCGAAGTAATTCTGGGCCATATCTGCATTTGCGCCATGGATATTTTGAGGCCACTTTGGTAAGGTCAGTATCTTTGTCTTAAGGAATCTCTTCGTATAGATTACTCACAACACTACTCTGACTGATGGCCCAACTGGTTTCGCCAAGCCAAAGGTCTTTGCCAAATGTTTTTGCCGTTACTAAAGCTTGGGCTGACTGGTTCGCAATCATCTTCCACGACTCGCTTAAAGTGCTGTTTCCCCAGTAAGGGAAGATATTAACGATGATTGCCTGGTCAACGTTTGAAAGCAGCTCCTCAAAGTCAGCCTCTGCGCACTAACAATCTTGCTTCACTTACCTTCTGGACCCATGGAGCTTCCAGATTCAATACCTCGTTCCAGGTGTCGGTATGCGTAACAGGTGTGTCGCAGCACCCGTTTTGGCGAAGCATGGTACGAGTTTGGGATATCTGATCTACCAATAAATCCACCAACTTGCTCTTCTGACTATTTCTGCTCGCTTCGTCAAGCCATCCGTCAAGACCGTTTCGATACCACAGGTCCTCGTTGCCAACGCTTACTGCAACAATGTTCTTGCAGCCGTATTGTTTGACGACTTCTTCCAACGCCTTTATTTCTGCGTCGAATCGGCTCGGGTCTTCCAGACTCCCGCTCCAAACACCTGCCAATATCTTGAAATCATTTTCAATTGCGGCTGGGTATGCCCACTTCAGATGAGGCATAACCCCTTCTGGCATCGACGTGTTCCTATCCGTGGTTGCGTATAGTCTAATAGCATTGGTGCTTGGAAAGTTCTTCCTGATCAAGCCAAGAGCTTTCTGCCAATCTTGTGGCTCCTTCCAAAATATGGGTGAGGTAGGCGGCACGGGTCTGTGGTTAACCACGTTCATACCGAAGTAAGGTTCCATCGCTGTATGGTTGAAAGGCACCGTAGGACAACTGGATGGTGCCGAGGGAGGTGGAGATGTCCATTCGGCAGATGATCTTGTCGCAACATTCGAAGCATTTGTCGGAGGCCGTGCGCTCGACGAGGCAGAGATCAAGCTCGGAGATGATGAAGGCTGACGCGCCGATGATGCCGAAGGATACATTGATGGCTCAGTTGCTGATTGCGCAGAAGACTGCATTGCTATGGAAGTTGAGTTCGCGGGTGCAAAATTGGTTGCTGCAGTAGCCGGTGGTGTGTGTTCGGACGATGAAAGCTGACTTGTCATTCCATAGTCAGTCACAATGACCGTCAGAGTGAGCTGATCCTTCGTGCATAAAGGTTCTGTGGAACTTTCAGAGTAAGCGCCCGTGGAAGTATTCGATTGACCTAGCGAAGAGCCATCGACGGGTAACCCTCGCTGCGCGATCCTGTTGCGTACATGCTGACGCCCCTGCCTCGCTTCTGCAGGAGAGATGGCGAAAGTCAAGCCCGTTACGCTGGCGAGGAGCGCGACGCTGTGCAATTTCATCTGCAAGAAGTTCGCAATAGAAAGATAAATATATCAGAGGAAGGACCTTTACACGAACTGGAAATGACAGTACGGTTGAGATTTGTTGAGCCGATCGATATATGACAGATCTGGTTGCTTTGCACAGCTTGTAGCGGGTTGTTGGTAGGTCGGCTGGGAAAAAGAACATCGAAATGAATTTATATTGCTGGGATGATACTGTCACTACCCAATGATTCGATCCCAGCGATGTCTGCCGGCGGGTATCTGTGTGTGTTTGTTTGCAGACATTAGCAAACCATGATCCACGGCAATTGAACACGGTAATCAAAGGTTCACTCAGGCTTACACTGGCAGTCCCAGCCCTTTTCCCTCATATACGTGACGCAAGGTTGATTCGTCTGCAACATTAAAGTGAACGGAGAAATTGTTTACGCAACCAGATCTGATTAATACCCTGCCCAGTAGTGGTGATTTTCCAGCCCTTGTCTCGGTGCGCTTCAACAACATCGAATAGTTTGTCCAATTGTCTTGTCGCTTGCAACACTTAACTACCTCATCCCAAAAACATCGTTGATTTGAGAAGCCAGTTCCAAGCGGTCGTTTCCTTCCGCTAGAGGTCCCCCTGCGTCAACGCTCACTGCGAGAATCCAATCCTGGCTATAATGTTGCCGCGGCTTGTAGTAGGAGAGTTTGCTTCTCTACTTCACAATGTACGTCGTCCTATTTCCAGACTCCAACAAATAGTTTGGCACCGGTTTGGATAGTAGTAGGAACAGCGTTTGCTAGCGTATTGCAATCACTCCTCGTGGACAACCGGACGTGGCCACAAGCACCCGAAAAAGTAGCCATTTTGTCAACTGCTAGTCGAATTTAGCACGGTCCTGAAACAAGATCAGCATCAATATTAGAACCATTTAGAACGCCGGGGTAGTTGTGACGGCGGCAGACGGAGAAACCAAAGACAACTTCATAGTGCAGGACTTGTAAAATTACTGAAAAGGTACTGGAACCTGAACTAGTGAGGACATATGCGGATGGTGAAGGCACTAGGAGTCTATAGATTGAAAAGAATATTTTGCTCGCATTGATTATCGCATCTTCGATGAGGTTACGAGGTTATGGCTTCTGAGAATAGAGGCTCGGGCGTTCGCGATGAGCGCTAGCCTAGGTTGCACCAATTCCGGCCCAAGCGGGCGTGCTACATGTATTTTCAATGCAAGGCAAAGCTATCTAGGACCCTTAGAGCCGCAGACCACGAGTGTCGCGACTGCCATTTATATGTGACATCTTGAAGTTATGTTTCATACCTCATTTGTCGAGCAGCTCAGTCTGCTGATCAGTGCCTCCAGGCAAGAAAGGTCGTGAAGAGAGATATGATTCTACGAAAGGACCAGAAGTGATCCAGTTGGAATTCAGCAGTTCGGTCCTTCCACGAAACTCTAAGAGTAACAGCGTACGCAGCTTTTGTAGGTGCCGACGGTGGCTATCTCGATATATTGTGATGGTTTAGCCAAGCCACTTCAGGTCCCGCAAACCGCCATCGTCCTCGTTAATATAGCACTCTGTTCGCGGTTCTGGTGCATATCTTGCGTGTCAAAGAAACGGTAGGTACGTACGGCATTCCTCTGAACACGACTAAACGAACTGCGAGAGCCTACCTTGCATGTCGAATTCGCCGCTTTGTGTTCTACAGAGCCAGCACTTACCTAGGCAACTATATCAAATTCAAGCACCCCAAACTCTCAAGGTGGCCCCCTAGAGCTCAATATTGATAACTGACTGACAAATCACAGCGCCGTCGCATTCGGATTTCCACGCCTTACGGGAGATCGTCCTTATCCGTCTTCGCCTCATCAACTATATAGTACATTCGTCAATCAGATCTGCCGGTTCCACGTCAAGACTATCAGAACTACGCAGCTACAGCGCTCTCAACCCTTCCATGCTATTTACCAGACATTAGGACGAATTCCGCCTATACTTTCGAAGAAGCCAGGTATGACGAGCCACCACATTAGGAGCAATAATCACGGGCCGATAATGATAAAGGGGGAACAGGGAGAGGTGGAAGAGGAAGGTCTCATTGGGGCTACTATAGACTCAAATACGGTGATGCACCGATCTCTCCGCGAGGTGCCCCTTCGCGTCACGGGCTCCAACGGACTCTATCTATATCTTGAAAATGGTCAGAAGTTCCTCGATGCCACAAGTGGTGCGGCAGTTGCGTGCCTGGGGCACAACAACCCTGTCATCAAGCAGGCCATTGCTGACCAACTCGATCAGGTGGCATATGCAGCAACTATTTTCTACTCTACCTCGGCGGCCGAGGAACTTTGCACGCTGCTGGTCAAAGGTACAAATGGCGTTATGGGACGAGCGTTAATCTGCAATTCCGGCAGTGAGGCCATTGAGGCGGCGTTGAAGATGGCAAGACAATACTTTGTTGAGCTCGAAGGGCCCAATACAAAGAGGGTCAAATTTATTTCAAGGAAACAAAGTTACCATGGGACAACATTGGGTAGCCTCGGATTAGGTGGACATGTGCTCAGGCGGAAGATCTACGAGCCGATGCTGTCTGCAAGTGTCAGTAGGGTGAGTCCTTGCTATGCGTATCGAGGGAGACAGAACGGTGAGAACGACGAAGAATATGTCGGTAGACTTGCTGCCGAGCTCGATGCAGAATTCCAAAGAGTGGGAGCTGATACCGTTTGTGCTTTTGTCGCAGAGCCCGTCGTTGGAGCGGCTCTTGGCAGCGTTCCAGCCCTCCCTGGCTATTTTGCTGCTGTGAGGAAGATCTGCGACAAATATGGAGCTCTACTCATTCTTGACGAAATTATGTCCGGAATGGGTCGATGCGGTTATCTGCATGCATGGCAATCGCCTCTCATCAACGTCAAGCCGGATCTGCAGACGCTCGGGAAAGGTCTGGGGGGCGGATATCAGCCAGTCGCGGCACTGCTTGTGAGCACCAAAGTTGTTGAGGGGCTCAGAAATGGCACTGGCGCGTTCGCTCATGGGCACACCTATCAGGCTCATCCTGTGGGTTGCGCAGCTGCCTCGGCAGTTCAGCGAATCTTAATGAAGTCTGAAATGATGAAGCAAATCCGAACAATGGGCCAGGAACTCGAGATGGGCCTGAAGGCACGACTTGGCGATCAGTGGTATGTGGGCGATATTCGAGGTATGGGGCTCTTTTGGAGCATCGAATTTGTGAGTTGTAAAGCGACCAAGAAGCCTTTCCCTACAGAATATCAGATTGCCATGGAAGTTCATAGGCTAGGAATGCTCGAGCCACATATGATTAGCTTGTACCCAGGAACAGGGTCTGTTGGAGGCACCGAAGGTGACTTTGTCATCCTTGCTCCGCCATATATTAGTACCAGGGACGAAATCAGGCTGATCGTTGAGAAGACGGCAACGTTATGCGACCAATACTTTGGACAGGAAATTTTCAAGTGTTACACTTGAGAGACAGGAAGAGAGGAAGATGAGAAGGGCGCCTAGCACCATGCGTCATTCGGCCACACCGTCAGCCACCGTCGAGGAAGATCGGAGCGATCAAAGTTGCCACAGTTGCCTTGGCTACTCATATGATCTTGGAGAGGACATTTCGTACGCCTGGGTCGAGTGGCTTGGCAGATCTAGCCTCTTCTTTTCCACCTTTGACCACCCCGTGCTGTCGCCATACTCTCTGCACACTGTCATCGACCTCGTCATCCCCACCTTTCAATCTCCTTTTCCTCTTGATGCCTTCCGCACGCTTACCTCGTTCCACACCTTCGACGTAAGCTTTCGTCTCAGCCGCAATCTTCCTTCTCTCTTCGTCCCGTCTCCCCTCTTGCTCCCTCCTCTCTTCCCGAATTCCAGCCATGAGCTCATCCCAAGCCATACCTCTCAAGTATTTTATGTTCCACAGGTCATCGTAGTAGAAACCACCTTTCTTCCCGCCTACAAGTTGCGCATTAAGAGCCTCAGCACACCTTTTGGCAACTATTTTGTTTTCGAACTCGATCCAGCCTTCAGTGTATAATTGTCTTGAGCTCTTCTTGGAGTTATGTTTGTGCTTTGAAGCAGGCGTTAGGAAGAGTCGTGTGATTGGCTCGAAACCTCGCTGGCTGAGTAAATTCCGTAGAGCGGATGGCTTGAGATATGGCGGTAGGGACGAGAGGTAGACCACGCCTGGTTTCTTTGCTTTCTTTTTGACGATGAGTGGAGAGCCGCTTGCAGCACTCGGGCTCTGGTGGTCTATCTCCTCGGGCTGGACGTCGTCATCTCCGCGATCACTGACAGTCAGTGGGGTTGGTTTTGAATTCTGAGCACTCGAGTCTTCTCGGCTATTGCTGCGAAAGAGCGGCCCAATATTTTCGTCTTCAGAGATATCCGATGAATGCGACAGTTTCCGTCTCTTTACACCTCTTCTGTCCGTTCGCGAAACTTCCGCAGCCTCTGAATCATAGCCACTACCTTCAGCTGAATCATCTGAAAAGCCTTCATCTCGAAACTTGTTGTGTGGAGACATCTTCTACACGAGTTAACGTGGTCATGAATCCAAACATGAAAAAGTCGACTGGACTTTGCTTCTCGCAAAGTGGAGAGTGAGTGATGCTGCCTGACAGCCCTGGAGCCTTAGCAAGGATAACGTGGGATGGCAACAAAGGCTATACCTACCTAGGTAGGTAGGTTTGAGGTGCCAGTTTTCTCTTCATTATTGCTCCGAAGAAGCAGCATACAGTCTTGCAAGTCCTGGTACTTGCCGAGCATCGCTCGAGCTAGGATTCTACAGTTCTCGTCCTGTGCGAACCCCAATGATTTGCGCAGGCACGCTGATATCGGTCCACCCAACTTTGCCGTCCCCTTGCACTGAAGCTCTGCCGTAGCAAAGCACCCTTGGAGTGCTGAGAACAGCCGACCCAAATTAGAGCGGATGTCGGCCTAAGGCGGAGATACTCCAAGGTGATCTACATCTCTGACTAAGTAAAAATTGCAACCAGCTAGGCAGCACCATTATCAGCAACATGTACATAATGCGAGAATTCTCAAGTGGATTCTCACGCGCCAGGCGCTCAGACAAATACGTGAATTACTAACAACCATGCCAGACCCAGGAGCGCATACTGCGGACGGGGCTACTTCTCCAACCGCAAGCGCGACTTTTGCACCTCGAAGCTCAGTTTCTTCCCATACCCAAGATCATATTCGTGTCCCAGGGCAACCCGAAGAACACCTTGAAGTTGAGGAACCTAATTCCAGCGAAGACCATGTCGAATACCCAGAGGGGCATACGCTATGGCTCAATCTGACTTGTCTGCTCGTCTGTTCCTTCATCCGAAGCGCCGACATGACCAGCGTCGCCGTCGCCGTACCAAGCCTCACCAACGAGTTCAGAACAATCAACGACATTGGCTGGTACAACGCTGCTTATATGATTACTTCCAGCGCAATGGTCTTCCTTTTCGGCAAGGTCTACACCGTCTTTGATCTCAAGTGGACGTACACTCTTTCCCTGCTTGTGTACATGCTCAGCTCCATCGTGTGCACTTTTGCGCAAAGTTCGAAAGTGTTCATCGTCGGACGCGCTATTGGCGGGATGGCCTCCGCATGGGGATCAGGTGGGCTGATGACTTTGATGGCCACCATGTTTCCTCTCGCCAAGCGGCCAACCTGGATTGGAGTCTTACATTTTGCCTCGAGTGCAGGCCTGGTCTCTGGACCGATCATTGCTGGTGGTCTGATACACCGGTTCAGCTGGAGGGCTTGTTATGGTATTTGTATTCCTCTTTGGGCCATGGCTTGCGTGTTAGCAATCTACAGTATACACAACAATGTCCATAATCCGGATACTCAGTTGCCGTTCAAGGAAAAGATCAAACGTCTTGACTTAACTGGTACGCTGTTCTTCATCCCTGCATTGACTTGCTTGCTCATTGCGCTTCAATGGGGAGGTACAAAATATGGATGGAAGGACGCCCGTATTATCACGCTTTTGGTGGTTTCCGTTGCCCTGCTTGGGGTGTTCGCCTGTCTGCAGTACTACAACGGAGAGAGAGCAGCCATCCCTCCGAAAATCATCAAACAACGAACCATCCTCGCAGGCGCATTGTTCTCCGCTTGTTGTGATGGGACTTTGGCAGTCACCGAGAACTATCTCTCCATCTATTTCCAAGGCGTCCAAGGGCTCTCAGCCGCAAAATCTGGTCTTCTGGGTGTGCCAATGCTCGTCGGTTTGTTAGCTTCTACAATGGTCGCCGGTTTGGGCACTTCATGGCTGGGTTACTACAATCCCTTCATGATAGCCACTTCCGTTCTCTCTCCAATAGCTAGCGGTCTTTTGACCACTTTGGACCTCGAAACTTCGGTTGCCAAACCTGCAGGGCTGGTGGGTTTCCTTGGATTCGGCCTCGGTCTTGGTATGCAGGCTCCTATAGTGGCACTCGGCTGCGTCCTCGAGACGAACGAGTTGTCCATAGGGCATGCAGTACTCGTCTTCGGTGCGGGCATGGGCTCTGCCGTATTTTCATCTTCAGCTGCCTTGCTTTTCCAAGGGCGTCTTTCCGAAGAAATCCAAAATTCGGCCCCCGGGGTCAATGTGACTGCTTTGGACAAGGCCGGCTTGTCTGAGATCCGCAATGTCGTTGGACCAGACCGGCTGAGACATGTCCTCACTGGCTACGACACTGCAATATCACAGACACTGTATCTTCCGGTGGCACTAACCATTTTGACAATCGTGGGGACTTCATTGGCTGAATGGCATTCTGTCAAGAAGAAGCGAGACTAGAAGAACCGAGCTCGGCAAGGGGATCAGTACTTTGTCTGATCAGGAATATAGGTCCTTCTGGTTCCTCCAACATCGAGGCCAATGAAAACTCTATCGGAAAAGTGGCAATGGGCTTACACTACGACGTCTGTAAATATTGAACCCAATTGGCGAAGGTGAGTGTCCTAGGCTTTGTGGTAACTGTGCAAATAGCTCTGTTCGTCGCGTATGTACTTCGTATTAGATTAAACCCTTGCACTACCTAGGTATGCTACACCCAACTAGGAACCTGGAAGCCATTGCGTAAGAGTTGTAATACACTAGCGTGTCGTGCGTGGTGTTCTCAAAAACAACCGCTTCGATGGCAGACCTCCTCAACTAAATAAGCGTAGTTTTTGGTCTAACTTCATGCTATCGTGGACGTCGTCAAATTTGGGCTTCTGGAAGGCCCGGCGATATAGTCAATTTCAATTCAATACACGACAGATAGCCATCATCATGCCGGCTCCTTAGCAACGAAAAGACTCCCCCCAAATTCTAAAAGAACCACAGCTGAACGGCACGCAAGGTATTCAAAGATGGTGTGAGATCGCTGTACGATACAATGCTCACCAAGTGAGGGGTTGATCTAGAAAATTCGTCGCCGTTCACAGTCGCTCGTGCTTGGATGACGTTGCGTGAAATCTATACTAGCGGTGGGAGTTTCTCTGCTCTATATACACATACATTCCTGATTCGAAATCAACACTGCAAAATGGGTATCGATGCTGACCGACCACGCCCAGAGGTGCACACAAAAAGAACAAAAAGAAGATGATGATGACAAATCTAGAGTGCACACCCGTTTCAAATGCGAATTAGTATGGTAACGAAAGGTCAAAGCAGTTCAGCTCGCCGATAGACTCTCCTCTTTCTTGCTCTTAGCACACCGAGCGTGTTCTCTTTCCCGGCCGGCCGTCCAATCTCGACCACAAGAAATCGCACGAAGTCGGGCAAGATCCAGTAACTGCTGTGTGCGCTTAGCATGTTGAGATACTGGATCTCGAGAGGTCCACCTCCACTTTGCAGAAAGTAGTCAATCTGGCCATTATCGTTAAGCAAGTACATACGTTTCTCGGCGATTTCTTCTCTGGTGAAATTATGGGTCTCGAGCTCTACTGTGCTAGGCAGGTGTGGAAACTCAGGACGGTATGACTTTGACGTAGTGGCGTTGCCGTAGGCATCTGCAGGTGGTGCGGCGGACAAGCGTAAGGATCCGGATAAACGAGTGAAGAATGGCTGTGTGGCAGAAGGTATCGTGACTGGTTCTAGCATCGCAGCATATTGACTGTCGACGCATGCATTCTGTTGATAAGCTATCGGATCATTCATGTGCATTATGTTGTAAATGTTGTCAACTGCTAGGCAGCCATAATCCGGTGATTCGCTGGCGACACCACTGCCTTGATCTTCGAACTGCATCCCCGGCTTATTGCGGCCCTTTCGTGGGATAAGGTGCGCACCGTGCAAGAGAAGGAAGAAGCCTGAAGGGCTGCCACAGCAGAAAAGATTGGTCGTGTTGAACTCGAACATGGTCTCGCTTGGAGGGCCGCTGCGTAGTTCACTATCACGCGGTACTTCTGTAGGCTGTTGACTGAGGATGTCCATCGCCATGGCTGAACCAAGGGAGTGTGCCACGAGGTGTACCCTGCCATGTTCTTCAAAGCCAGGATTATTTCGACACCACAGTCTGTAGACTCGGTTCGCTTCCCGCACTACCGCTGCAATCATTTTCTGCTTGTGATGTGACATGTAGTAGGGAATGTCAAGCATAACATCTGAAATCATAGACCTGACGGCGGGCAAGGTTTCCGGCGTGATATCTTTAAGCTCATATTTGTTTTCAGCATCTGCTTCGGGTATTTTTGCGTCTTCGTCGAACGACACGGTCAATCTCCAGTTTATGGGAAGCACCATAATGCCAGCATCTTTCTTCATATTCCCTTGTACATTTTGTTGAGACAGCTGCACATTGAATTCTCGACGTAATCCATTGATCGCATGTGTGAAATGGAAGCTGTCAACTCTTTCTGAAAGCTTTTGACCAATCCCATGAATCACCAAAACCAGGTCTGACACCTTGGAACGGCCAAGTTCTTCGTCACAGACGTGGCAGGACATCCTTCTCGGCCGCGTGGTGGCATCACCTGATTGAGACAGGTAAGCACCAGCTCTTGCATGAGCATTTCTAGCATCCTTTTTCGGACCAGGATGGATTTTCAACCATTTTGAGCGGCTGAAACCTCGCACGACTGCCACACCAAGCTGCCTACCCTTGCGTAACGAGCTCAAAGGCTTCCTATTCTTACTCACAGATGGCAAGGCGTTGGGGCGAAGGAGCTGTGCATTCTTGCTGTCTGTGTAAATGACACTGTATGATTCAAACAGCTTTCGCCGACGAGACGGTTCCCTCGGATCGACTGCGAGGTTGTCGGTCATTTCAGGCAGCGTTTCTAGCTCGGGTTCATTCGTGCCATCAAGTTTGTCTGGAAGGCCGGTGCCGGGTCGGCTTGTTTTGATCTCGTCGGGCCAGAGCTTATACACGATTTTCAACTCGGCCGCGGCGCCGTACTCAACACAGGCGTCCAGTTCATCTTTGTAAGTGCTAGAGAACGGTTTCATGTCCTCGTAGCCAAGCTCTAGTCTATTGGCAAGATCAGCCGGCAACGGGAGCATGGTATCTTTGTAAAACCACGTAGCTCGGATGACATGTGACGTATCATTGATTGGGCTCCAGTAGATTGGTTTCATGGTGAGATCAGGGAACTCGACAAGGTGCAGGCGTGAAACTCCTACTGGCACGAATGCTGTTCGCCTCTCGCCCTGACCAGTCGGGGAGTGATGGGAGCGCATGAGATCTTGCGGCCTCTGTCGTATCCCAAGTGTGGGGCTAGGCAACGGACTATCTTCACCCATCTTGGACATGATGTGTCGAGTGCTGGACGCTCTAGCAAAAGGTCTTCCGCTCATATTTGACTGACCATCAACTGCGGCGGAGCCAGGCAAAGAAGTGGCTTCTAACACGGCCGGCGGATGATCTTCGCGTATTGTGTGCTCTGCAGGAGGTGAAATATCGCTGCCGTTCGCAGGTCTATTCCGCAAGGGTGATTGATGCTTCCTCCGTTTTACAGAGCCGTACTCAAGCTCATTAGCTATATCTTCTGCAATACTGCTCGATGTAGTGTCCTCAACTTGCGCATCTTGAACCAGCATGACATCTGTTTCTGAAAGGGCACTGGCGCCCGTCTTTGCGAGTTTGTCCGACTGTTTCCTTGTCATTGTCGGACTTTGACTCCTACTCGAAGGTTTTTTCGAAGATCTCCTCCTCAGCGTGCTGGTACGGCTCTGACTCCTCATGTCGGAGACCGGTGGGAAGGCAAAGCCTGATGATTCTGCTACCGGTGAAGCAAGTTCAGGTGTAAGAACCTGGCCGCTCTGGAATTTTGGAAAGGAAAACATTCTGTGCAAGCCTCTCGAGCCAGGCCTGACTTGAAACTCTTCTGGTTGACGTCTGAGGCTTTGCCATGCTTCTTCGAGCGCAGCATTGTCGCGCGATGAGAAGGGTTGCGGAGGTTGGTTCGTGAGCCGGTCAGCCTGAATTTGAGGCAATGGCGAGAGTGGGTCGTCTATGGGCAAAGGGGATGCGTAGAAGAATTGTGCCTTGACCTTGGGCGGCGTAAGCCCGTCGGCTCTATGGCTGTCATCCTCTGATTCGTATAGAGCGCAGGTAGGTCCATATGAGTGACCTTGCTCCATTGCTGCCTTGTTATAGACATTAGGACGGATACTGAAGTCCACAAACGGATAAAACGACAGAGGTCTATGGGTAAAAGGGTGCAGGGTGACTGCCGGGCCTTGTCAGTGGGTAGATTGCCCGGTAGATGCGATCCGAGACGCAAGACTTGTGATCAAGCCTTTTGCCTTTGGTAAATTTGATAGCTCGATGAGGGTTAGGGGAAATTGATGGAACAGCAAAGTATCGTGAACAAACCTATTGACTGGCAATAGTCCTGCCACATCAGCATGTGAGGCAAGCTAAAGCGTCACATGGCTGCAGCCTGCCTGACGATGAAGCTTGTGCGAAGTAGTAAATAGAATCGCAGGTTGTTTCTTGTAAAGTTTGCTCATCTGTCTTGAGTGGTGACGTTTTGTGTGGACCCGGCACCCCGGCTGCAGGCGTCAGCGTCTCGAATCGTGGCAAACCCCTGTAAATCTAGGCGAGGCCCTTAGGCTAGGCTCGCATCAAGCCACACCCGATGCTCTTCCCGGCATCAACGGCTTCAGTTTTGTTGGTGCTCGAAATACGAGTAAGCAGCACACGGCAGCAGATCCATGGACGGAAGCATCTGGAGTGGATTAGGTATGCACAATACTAAGTTATCTAGCAGTAGCATACGCCGGTTTGATGGTAGGTACCCATATAGGGCCATTTCTGCCGAGTACTTGTATCCTTTAAGCGTCCAACCTGACACTTTTTAGAGATCTTCTCGAGCTCCCGTCGTAGAACGTGATGTCATGCCCCTGCCGCTCATTCTGATCATTGTTCAAACGCCAAAATTCTTCCCGTCTTGACTTGACCGGGTCGTCGATGCCGGGCCCGTCTCCGATCTCTGCAACGCCAACTCTGTCACACCATTCGTTGCGTCCTCTGCTCGCTCCCACGTGCGCCTTTTGTCTCTTCGTTCCTCACAGATAACCCGGACTTCTCTGCAGAGGCCCAGCCACATTCCCTTCTGCGAAGCGATCAGAATTCCTTTGGGTGCCGTTTCGAGTGGCTTGGGACGTTGGTGCTGCAGTATTCCGAAACAATCTGCTCTCTCTCCCTCTCTGCCGCCCCGACTATTTCCATCCTTAAGCAAAGTCGTAGGCTTTCCCACTCACTAGGAGACCGATGATCAGCCCAAATAGACCCAGGACGCTCGAGAAAATCTCAATGACAAGAACTTTGACGAACAAGGCTGCGTCGGCTGCGTCAGCCAAAGCAGCACTGCTGCCATTGATCCCGACGCTGACGCCGCAGATCAGGTTACATGCCCCAACCGTCAGTCCAGCCCAGAATATCGCGTAGCCGGTGTAGTAGTTTGATGCGTTAAAGAGTCGCTCTTCAGATACGTATTGGATGTGAGCGGAGAATACGATGGACATGATAACTCCGTAGATAGCCACGACTTCGCAGAAGATGATGGAGATGAGATTTTTCGTTCGGATGCGTGGCGCTTTGACGCCACCGCCTAATATCGAGGTGCCTGTGATGAAGATGCCCCTGCAACAGATTGTTAGCACTGGGCCTAGATCTCAATGAGAGGCTGGGTGCCCTGTACCATGCTGCTCCGATGACTGATAAACCTATACAAAGCCCAATGCCAATATCCGCCCAAGCGTAGGGCGACACTGTCTCGAGGAATTGACCGACCTGCCGTTCCAGTCAGCATCGAACGGTTTAATCAGGCACGGACGCCACATACATTGAATTGCTCTCCTTCGCCGTGGAATAGCATATCTGTTGCCTGTTAGTCTTTGGAGGAATAGGCGTCGACAGTTGTCTTACACAGTCCTACTACCCCGAGAGCGCCAAGCGCGCCGCCGGACGTGTATGACAGAGCCATACTGGGATGATTGAGGCCCTGAAACAGGTGGTGAGTGATGAAGAGAAGGTATTGATAGACAGCTAGCAATTGCTGGGTGCTAGCTTCAATGACGGGCGCAGCTGCGGATTTGCAACTTTGGTTCTCGGGAGACTCCGTACCTGACAGTGCTAGCGTACCCGTGTCTTCTCTGTGTACCGTACGTTACTGCCTTCACCACGCCTCATTTACGGTGGCGAGCGCTATCCATCTCCTACTCGCACTTCGTATTTTCGACCTTACATTAGCGCTTTGGTTCGTTAAGATATCCACTATCTCAAGGTTCCAAGGTTTCATTGATACCTATGTTTAGGAACCGTGGTGTACCTCACGATCTTGGGCTATTGCTATCAGTTTCAACCTCGTTCGTGCGGAAGGCTAAAAGACCGCCTCAGCAACGTACTGATTTTGACAACGCTGAACTTCGTTCGTCTATGCCCTGCCAACTCCAAAACCACAAACCATTATCCCGTCACCCTTCGTTCGGTGAGGTTACTGCGATTAAATTTTGACTTGACTTGAGCCCGTGTCCCAGTTCTGGGTTGGCATGACATCTTCCAGCTGTATCACACTGGAAATCTGCGCGAATTCTATCCAATCCGCTTTGGCCGCTGCAGCTGGTGGTGCGGACCGCATTGAGCTGTGCGAAAGCCTTGAGCAAGGAGGTCTGACCCCGAGCTACGGTCTGATCTCTCGCTGTCTACAGAAGATTGAGATTCCCGTCCATGTGCTAATTAGACCACGTCCGGGAAATTTCTGCTACGATGATGAGGAATTCGCCATCATGCTTGAAGATATCAGCAATTGCAAACGACTTGGTGTTCGAGGCGTCGTGTGCGGGGTCCTGACTAAATGGAATGAAGTGGACGTTCAGAAGATGAAATGTCTAGTGGACGCTGCTGAATCGATGGACGTCACGTTTCACAGAGCCTTTGACGAGGTAAACGGGAGCCTGGACCAAGCTCTTGAGGATGTCGTAGTATCCGGATGCAAGCATTTACTGACCTCTGGAAAAGGGCAAACTGCTGAAGAGGGTTGCAACGTTCTCAAGCAATTGCAACTACGAGCTGAAAATCGGATCGTGGTCATGCCTGGAGCTGGCGTTAGCCCGGAAAACGTCGCGAGTATAGTCTACAATACTGGAGTGCGTGCGATTCATGCAAGTGCCAAAGAAGTTTTCTCTGGCGGGCCCCCTGGTTCATTCGGTACAATGCCAACAAGAACTAGTAGGGAAAAGGTTTGCGCTCTACGGCAATCGTTGAATGGTTTGCTTTTGGGGTAGTCAGCGTTTCTGATAAAGAGTTCAAGGTGAACATTGGAAGATGTAATGCAGCTCGTGAGTGATATCACACTGGCATTGTATTCGGAAAGGGATTTGAGAAACTCATATCTACCTAGGTAGGTATGGATCGAGGTGGGCCCTCTGGCCAAACAGGCAAGATAAAACAGTCTAGGCAGTATCCCAATCAGCATAACCGACTCTAGCTTATATAATGATCAATACCTTTACACTTGGTACTTATGTTGTGCTCTTCTAGTGCATATCGAAATTGTTTGACGGGTGCAGCAAAAAAACACGTGCGTGTGTGATAGTCGCAAGTGTGGCGGTGCGTGGCTGAACATTTCAAAATTCCGTGAACTTCAACTTTGTCTCCTTCACAAGAATAGTCAGCGCGCGTTATGGCAGATGTCGCAACGACCCTAACAGAGCAAACGAAATCCATCTTTGGAAGTGACTATGGCCGAGCAGCTGCAGGTGTAGAAGCAACGGTCCTCTCGTACAAAAGGCGAGCAGAGTATGACAATGCGAAGGAACTCCCTCGGACATTGGCAGAGAAACAGGCACACGCGGCTGCGTCGCGGGGGCCCAAGAGGCCGAAAGTGCAGAATGGTGGAAGCACAGCACTTGTCAGAGCTGGTAGCAGCTCGAAATCTCCTCAGGCCGACGGCACGAATGCGAGCGCGGCGGCATCCTCGAGTCTCGTCCGACGACCAAACATGCAGCAATCAAGACCAGAATGGCACGCACCCTGGAAATTGATGCGCGTCATTTCCGGCCACCTTGGCTGGGTGCGCGCGTTGGCTGTCGACCCGGATAATCAGTATTTTGTGTCAGGCGCCGGCGATAGAACCATCAAGATCTGGGATCTCGCAAGTGGGAACCTTCGCCTGACATTGACTGGCCACATCTCGACGGTGAGAGGTCTTGCCATCTCTCCACGCCATCCGTATCTGTTCTCCTGTGGTGAAGATAAGAAGGTCAAATGTTGGGATTTGGAAGCAAACAAGGTTATAAGGGACTACCATGGCCATCTGTCTGGTGTCTACACACTGTCTTTGCATCCCACTCTGGATGTTCTCGTTACTGGTGGTCGCGATGGAGCAGTAAGAGTATGGGACATGCGAACAAGGGCCAACATTCACGTTTTGTCAGGCCACAAGCAGACGGTGACGGATGTCAAATGTCAAGAGGCAGATCCCCAAGTCATTTCTTCGTCACTCGACAAAACCGTACGATTATGGGATCTTGCAGCGGGCAAGACAATGGGCGTCCTCACCCATCACAAGAAAGGAGTGCGTGCCTTAGCGCTCCATCCCAACGAGTTCACTTTCGCATCTGCCTCGGCACAGACCATCAAGCAATGGAAGTGTCCAGAAGGTGCGCTTATGCAGAACTTCGACGGCCACAACTCTGTGATAAACACTTTGGCAGTCAACGAAGATAATGTGCTGTTCTCTGGCGGGGATGACGGCACTATGTCATTTTGGGACTGGAAAACCGGTCACCGATTTCAGAACATTGACTCGATCGCGCAACCTGGCAGTCTGGATGCTGAGGCCGGCCTCATGAGTTCAACTTTCGACAGGACCGGTCTCCGCTTGATCACTGGAGAAGCTGATAAAACTATCAAGATTTGGCGCCCTGATCCAGAGGCCACGCCTGAGAGCCATCCCCTAGATTGGAAGCCCACGCTGTCCAGAGTGAAGTATTGAAACACGCCCGCAAGCACACCTTCAGACGATTCCTTCGACCTCCAGCGGAATTGAATCAATAGTCCAACAATGACTGCGACCTGACAGATTCTGTTCGCTGAATATTTTCTATGCTTCGCTGCAGTGGTAGTACATTCACACATGGGGGAGCTGTTCCTGAAGTGGACACAAATATTAGATGAGCGTTTGACGGTCTCGCATATTTGCTACCTGTCAGCATATCATTTAACAGGCAGGCGACTCTTTTATTTTGCATCGAGGGAACGCACGTCTACCAATCACTGATTCTCCGCTCCCCCGCGACTCTTATTGCTCCTCTGCGCGTAGCCGGCGCGATTCTGACCGACAAGACTTTTGTACTCAACACATCACCTCACAATGTTCCTTGGGTTCTGGATGCATAAAGACTTTTCGGCATGTTTCTTTGCCAGACTTCGGCGAATCCCATAGTAAGTGTGTGGGATATCGCAGTAAGCTGATTTACTCCTGCGTCCGCTTTAGTATGGATTTCACTTGTCTCGCAAGACAACGAGCACAAGGCTGACTTGATATTGGAAACATACTTGGCATGAAAATCGATGACTATTTCGACACTGGAACCGCCCCTAATCGTACCATGCCTTAAGACTGGAATTGTGGTTCTTGACTGACAAGCATCTGTAGCGACTGAATTACAACGCATCGGCCTCGAAGGATTTACCTTTGCCTAGACCCAGTCACATTCATGGCATCGTGTTGACCAGTGTCGCTGCAACAAAACCAGGCAAATGACGAACATGAGAGTGGAGAAGAACATGTGTTGACTCTGGCTTTCCCTTGACTCGAAAATGACCAATGCTGTAAATACGGGAATTCAAAGTTGTTGATGTCCCTTCGAAGTGTGCCAAAGACGGATCCTTCACTAGCATTGTCTACACGTTGGATGGGTAGCTCGAGGTCCAGGACAATACATAGTAACTTAGTGCTCGTTGCGGCTGTAGGTTTGGACAGTCTGTCACGGTCCCCAAACTCTATGGGTTTGGCTTTAGGCTTGGGCGAGCCAAAAAGCGTTGAACCTAACACAGGAGCAAAGTGTCTCGGATGCTATTTGCAGGAGCCCCTTTTCCGTCATTAGCTACTCTCCCCCGCTCTGCTGCAGTCTTTCCAAGCCCTTCGTGACTCCCTCCACAAACGCACTGGCTTCCCTCCTCGCTCGGGGTATGTCAACCCCTCCCTGGCCATACACCCTCGCAATAGCAGCTTGCACCTCCTCATCCTGCTGAATTTCGTCGTTCCATCTCCCTCCATCCCCCCCTTCGTACTCCCTCACGTCCGCCCAATAACTCTCCTCTCGCCCCTTCAACGCCTGGTCCCTGTACACGGCATTCCTTGCAACATTTAGCGCCCTCAACTTCGCCTGTGCCGTCTGCAAGGACACCGTAGTGCTCCGCACGAGTTCCTGAGTCTGACCCTGTAAAGTCTCGACCGCTACGCTAGCGTTAGGGTCTGAGAGGAATGGGAAGAACAGAAACCGGTTTGTGGTCGTGGCCCAGAGATAGAAGGCGAAGAGAGCGTCGAGGAGGCATATGGCGAGGGGCCGAAGGGTGCTCAGAAGGACGTAAAGAGAGGTAGGCGGCTGTTGCTGAGCGGTGACCAGAGAATCGACTGGATTGAAGAGCGTGTTGAGGTAGATGTCGATTGCTAGGAGTGCGAGGGCAGGAAAGATGAAGCGGAGGCGGGATGGGGCTGTGAGAGGGCTAGTGATGGCTGAGGATGTCGCAATGCCAATGATGGTGAGGTGGATGAGATGGGGCAGGAAAACTTTTGTGGGGAGAGTATACAGAGTATACGTGATTGGTCTCGACGGATGGCAGAAGAAACATGTGAGTAAAGGGTTTGGTCCATAGGTGAGGTAGATGAGTCGTGATCTAGTAAGGTTCAGAGTCAGTTCCATCTCTGGCAAGACGAGGTGTCTTGCAGGGTTCGTTGATTGAGAAGTAAGACATACTCTTTGGTTAGCAGAGCAGTACGTAAGATCTCATCCTTCGCTGTGAGCATGCCGCTTGGCCTCACCATAGCCAGTCTTGCGAAGAGCACGTCAGTCGGTACTCCTAACCGCGTATTTGTCTCGCTGAAGACATTTTGGATGTCTCGATCCGGCCCACGTGACAGAGACTGGGTCAAGAAGAATACAACCGAGCAGAAGAGGATATTAAGACTTCTGTCGACTTTGGGTGGGAGTGCGGCAGGCGGTGGTCGTGTACGATAGGCTGCTTTCAGTGCATTGAAGTAGCTCAGAGCTCGAGGTAGGACAATGGTGAAGAGCAAAGGCCAGAACGGCTTTATGCTGAAATGTGTTCAACTTAAATTCTCATGTTCGTCGATACGACGACCTACCTCTCTATAAGCGACATTCCAGGTTCCTGGGACAATATATGTGGCTGCGGTATGTAGAAATTGGAGTCATTGATATAGTACCGTTGTGTTATTCCGGCAGAATTCTAAACTCGATATTGCAAGATGAAGCGCCCAATGTCCAACATTTATTCCAGATCCCTGCCAAGCCCTGGACCACGTTTCTCCCGCCTCGCGGTGGATCGCAAATTGGTATGGCACGACACGTTCGACAATGAGGTCGCAAAATCTACACGGACTACAGAACGGTAGTATCTCTTTTGAGTATACGTTTCTAGCTTCGACCCATTTGGCGGACAAAGACACGTCTCCTCGAAAGAAGAATGTTGCGGGGGATGGTACACACTGCCAAACAAAAATGAGAAAGTCGTAGGATGGCATCAGCTGCGAGATGTTGCTTGTGGAAGATCTCTCGTGCTGGATTCAAAAGTTTGTTTCATAGACTCCAAATCAGACGCCTCTGCTAAGCACCTCAAATCATGCCAAAAGCTGTGCGCCTGTTGGAACCATTCGAAGTTGTTAATCTGACCGGGCTTCGTAAATGGTTGCGCGCGGGTTAAGCGGTCATCGTTCGTAATTGCTGAGGGAGTCCAATCACTTTTTCTTCGAGTCACCGGCTGCTCCTGCTTTGGCTTCCGCTGTATTGTTGTCGTCAGTACAGTCTCTTCCACAAGCCAGCCGCACAATGGCACTGCGCAGTGCTCACCTTTGGCCTGTTTCTCTCTCATAATTGCGGCTTGTGCTTCCTTCGTTCGCTGAAACTCGGTGCCTGACTGCGTGTTCTTCTTTTTCTGTTCCAACACCTCATCAGCTGACCAGCCCACAATTTCTTCACATTACATTGGAAGGGTTCGCTCGTCCTCCACGACTCCCCTTACGCGGGCCAACTCACCTCCGTCGCCTGCGCCTTCAGATTCTTTTCACGAGCCTTGTCTCTCTGGTTGCCGCGAGTCATTTTGGAGAGATACAGGAGATAGCCGGAATTTCTTCGAGCGGCGACAAGTGTAGTTTATCTGCAGCGCGGTCGCCGAAATTGTTCTAATTTACCTAACGCTTGACCTGTCATCAGCGTGAGAAAGCATTTGCACTGATTCCCGAATCAATCACGTGCGCCGCAGTGCTGGATGCCACGTGATATCTAAAATGTTTAATCCAATGGGATTCCAGAGTTGAACCCGTGTCTCTAACAAATGAACCATATAATAGCTCGTACTTTGAAGAAATACTGCAGCAACGATATGTAGAAGACTTCAATACTAGGGAGGGTGGCCATTTAGAAGCCACTTACACTTTCTCATCCGTCTCCTCGCTGAAGGTTAATTCCTCTCTCAACTTCGCTTCGTCTCTCGGCACCATTCTCAGCCGATACCGTTTCGGCACGCTCACAAGCTGAGTAGGGTCCTCCACGCCTTTGACTGGATGTGTATTGACTGCGCTACCATCCTCTCCAATCACGTCCTTAATTTCAAAAGTACTGATCAACCTTAAATAGATTGTATACATTTCTCGGTTCGCTAACAAACTCCCGGCACACATCCTGTAGCCCAGGCCGTAGGTAAATAGCGGTGCATCAGGCTTTTCAAGCCAGCGTTCGGGCCGAAACTCAGCCCAATCAGAGCCCCAGACCTTGGCGTCCATGTTGCAAGCCCAAGCATTGAGGAAGACGACTGTGCCAGCAGGAATAGTTGCGCCACCATTAAAGGAGGATTTAATCGGCTTGACACTCCCCCGAGGCAGGGCGAGGCGGAGTACGGTGTAGTAGCGCAAAAACTCTCGGATCAAAGCAACGATGTAGGGGATGGACTGCTCATCATTCTCATCGCACAGGATGTTTCCATCTGAGGGATAGACTTTGCGTATCTCTTCGAGTGCTTTCGTTTGGACGTCAGCTCGTTCGGCGAGGAGAGCCATAGACCACGCAACGAGCGTGGTGAGAGTGTCCAGTCCACCGGAGAGCATGGTGAGTGAGATTGACGTGAGCTCCTCGTGATTCAGTTTTGCTTCCTTATCGAGAATTACGTTTGCTTGTATGCATGGCTGGTGGTTTCCCTTCGCCATGCGATTGTCAAGGTCGTCATTCAGTTGCTTCAGGTAGACGTCACGGCGGCGGCGCATGTCACGCGCTTTGGCGGAGCCAAAGTTAAACGGGTTTAGGCGAAGTATTGGAATGTAATCCTGAAGGTTGCCTGTTGTGGAGCGGAATTTGGAGACTTCTTCCTCCACATAGGTGATTTCGTCGAAGAGGCTGTCGGACTGGGAGGCGATTCGTGTTCCCCAGTTTAGTGTCAGCGCGAGAGAAAGAGAGAGACGTTGGATCATGGGCATGGGATCAACGAGCTTTTTGCCTGCTGCTCCGTACTCGAGAAACTCTTTAACGAAAGCTCGAGTTTCCACATCAATGTGTGGGATATATGTCATGATACTTGGCTTATTGAGTGCGCTGGCTGCCCCCTTACGTCGCCGTTTCAGCGAGTCTGAGAACGGCGACGTGCCGATGGTCGTTCCCGCTGTGCTGCTGACAACTTTGTGGAACGTATAAAACTCCGGGCGGGAGCTCAAAGCCTGGGAATTGGCACCAAAAATTTCTCGTGCGGAGGCGGCACTATTGATGACAATGACGGGAATGTTACCTAGCATAATCTGATAGACAGGACCATATTTCTCTGACCAGAGTCGATATTGTTCAGCAGCATTTGTACGAATCTGGTGGATATTGCCAACTATAGGAAGCCCACCGGGACCGTCAAAACCCGGAATCCGGGCCCTCGAGCGTTGCAACTCGGTCACAGCGACGTAGCCGAAGATGCAAGTTAGAAGGGCATATGCCGTGAAAAGGATAGGATGGGAGATAGAATAGTTGACCACATGCTGAAGGATAGTTTCAACCGTCATTATATGAAATAAAGCCAATCAAGGGCTGACGCTGTGTAAGTTGAATGAAAGAGACGGCTTTAAAAGATGGACGCGGGTGCAGTGCCAACGAGGAATGCTAGAGCAATTTCTTCACACATATAAGTCGTCACTTCCAGTGAGTTGAAGCCACCGCAATGTCAATCGGTAGGAGCTGGAGCAAGTTCTGGTCAATGAGCCCAATCCAAATTCCTTGCAAAGAAAACTGATAACCTGGAGATGCAGGAGATTTCACAGGGCCAGACGACTTCAACCCAAGACACAAAGAGTTCTTCAAAAGGAGGCATTCATGAATATAAGTGCGAAATCCAAAGGTGGTCATTGGCTTTTGCTCCAAAGATCGGAACAGTTATTGTGGGGTAATAAGCAATTTGAACCCAGCGCGGAAGGTTGCCGCTCCCGATCGAGTCGGTGCGCGGAATTGAATGGGGCTAACAAAGACATTACAGCGAGAAATTGTGTTCATTTCTGCAAATCCTAATGGGACGGTCCTAACTTCAGTACACCATAACCACTGCCAGTGCCGACAGAGTTTGAGCGCAGCGGGCGGGACAGGAGCATCGGTCGATAGCTTGTGCGCTTACTCCGTTATTGACCTGGAAGTGGTACCTTACCGACAAAGTGCTGCAAAAACTTTGGTCCGGGGACTTTGTCAGTAATTCCAGCAACGGAATTCTGCCAGTAGAGATTCCCCGCTGCTGAAGAGTCTGTGAGTTCTTTGCCATAAGCTGGGTTTCTCTGGAATTCTCTGCCGTGTTCCGATTCCTTTACGGACTCGTCAATCACAGTTCCCATGAGAAACTCTTCGTCGATGGTGCCGACAAAGATGATCACGTCCTCCGGCATGTCCTCAGAGAACCATGCGACACTACTACCACACTTTGAGCAAAATGCCCGCGATACTCCTGGGCTCGAACGGTGCTCTGCAAACGTTTCGAATGAACTCCATTCTGGTGAAACTTGGGTCTTTTTAAGGATCAGATCGGTTGATATCAAAGATCCAGTCCATTTCCGACACATCCCGCATTGACAAGTGGAAACCTAGATTACTTAATATGGACCCAGTAGTGTCGTAATGAACTCACCAACGGTGGCCAGGCTGCCTCGTCCTGAAAAGAGATATTGTATCTGATGGAGCCACAAAGGCAACCTCCGGTGCAATGGGCGGGTCGCGGTGTAGCCATTGCTCTCTCAAATTGATTTAAAGTTGCTACCCTTCCTGACACGATGTTTGGAATAGGCGCAGACTATGACTTCTGGTATGGACTTGAAAACGGTGAAGCATGTGTGATCCAGGGCTATTTATCTTTTGTAACGATCACGGTCCTGCCAGCTATGACGTTTCAAGTCCAGCTGGGCACAAGGCATCCAGAATAATAGGAACATGTATTTCTAAGCAGTTGGTGTGTGTGTGTCATGGACGTATTCGCGACACGATAGAACCTCAGCTCTTCTGCTTTCTGGCTTTTCTTGAGCCCGCCTGTTGTTTCTTCTGGCCGTCAGACGAGCTCCCATTGGTCAATTTGCTGGTGCCTGAATTGGAAGTCTTGGCAGTTGCAACCTCGTTCTTTGTAAGAGCCCGTTGAACGGCGCTCTGCTTCTCCAGCCTCTCAATTTGAGTTTCAGAGAATTCCCAAAGAACTTTGGCTATTTCATCATTTTTAGCTTCGGGTCTGAGAGGCTCGATCTCACGACATTCCTTGACAAACTTGCCCCCTGTACCTAGGCCATACGCTGGATCCATGGCTGCAAAGAGGAAGGATTGAGCAGCTTGATTGGGAGATTTGAGAATCAGCCACCAAATCGGCCACGTCAACAAGTAAAGCACGAGGCCGACGAGAGTGCCTCCTGTCAGCCACCTCCGCATGCCAGGTGTACGAGAGTAGCCTGGATCGACGATGAGAGCGCGAGCATTATTTGGCTGCTTGTCCGGTCGTTGGTACGCATCCAAGTGTTTCTGAAAGGCATAGGCGAAGTTCATCAAAGCCAGCTTTGTGCGGCTGTGAGACCAGCTGCCGGACACCGCCTTCGACTCAGTGTTGCTAAGATCTAGGGTTCCGCTGATATAGCTGCTACAAGTGCTAAACAGAATGCGAACATCTCGATCCGGGGGTTGCGCCCGGATTGCGGGGGAAAGGATGCTGAGAAGATGATAAGTCGAGAGATAGTTCACCATCCACTCCTCTTCGACCCCGTCGACAGTAGACCTGCTCTTACCCCATCTGGGGGTCATGACGTTGGCGCAGAGGACAATTGCGTCCAAACGCCTCGGAGGGGCGTTGTCCACCCATTTCGTGGCAAAGAGACGAATCGAGTGCAGAGAAGAGAGGTCAACTTGCTCGGTGTAGATTAGCTCGTTGTCGCATTGAGCCCTGAGATCTTCCACATAGTCGACTAGAAATGGATCCGAAACTTCATGGTGGGAGAGGAGGATCAGTTGCGCTCCTCGACTGGCAAACTCTTTGGTGATCGCAGCCCCGATACCCGATGTTCCTCCCTGTGATTATTAGGCCAGCCAATATTGAGTACGAGTACGTACCGTGATCATCACCACCTTGCCGTGCATATTTCGTTCGGACTTGCATTTTGCTCCACCGAACGATATCTTCAGAATGTAGATGATACCGACGGCGAGGACAAACTTGACTGCGGTATAGAGATGAGGGATGTTAGTGAGTCCTCTTTCGAAACCCTCCACCAGCAGAGGGACGACCATTGTTTTGGTGCACAGCAAGGAAGTGGCGATGGTTGGGTAATTGACACCATGGTGACCACTCCAGGTGACGGAAACTGTTCGTGCAGCCCGGCTTCTAAGGCTAAGGCACTGTGATTGGGATTCCTAGGCTAAGGAATTGTCCGACCCTTTTTTCCTTGGCTCGTGCCTGGATCTTAACCCATCTGGGCGATGACGCCACCAGTACCTTACATGTGTACATGCCTAAGGCAGGCACTACGTAAATTATTAGGTATTTCTATCCATCTATTACCAGGCAACCAAAAGTCAGACACCTCAACGTGTCAGCTTCTCGCAGCCCGACTTTGTAGGCTAGAGGTGCGAATGGATGTGTACGATGACGATGAGTATCATGTTCCTCTCGTCGATCAGCGCGTTTTTGGAGCAGGCTTCAAGCGAAAGCGAATTACTTTCGTCCCCGCCACGTTGAATGCCACTCTGGAAAATGATACGGCTAAAAGAGTGAATGCAGGGAGCAGATACCTCTCCATTGTCATGCCACAGAACTCAGACTCAAAGACTGACCCGCATGAAGACACGCCTACGCAGGTTGATGCACGCCCAGCGCCGCCTGCCATGTGCCAGATTTGTGAGCAACCAGTCACAGATGCAGGCACCGGCGAGCTCATACGCCACACGACTTCGATAGCCCACCAAATATGCGTCGGACACTCACATCCGCCGTCTCACCTCGACCGATCACGACTTGGCCTGCGGTACTTACAAGATTATGGCTGGGACCCAGATGCACGCCATGGTCTTGGGCTCGAACAGGACGGGATCCGGGCACCCATCAAAGCGCGGGCGAAATATGACAGTACGGGTCTGGGGCTACTGACCAAGAAAGATGGAGATGATAAGAAGCCGATCAACCGGATGCAAACGAGCAAGTCGCACGATAAGCGAGTGGTCAAATTGAATGCAAAAGAGGTCAGAAAGATGGAGGAAGAGAAAATCAGACGGGCAGAAAAGCTACGCCAATCAATGTATGGCCAAGACCTGTCGCCATACTTGGGTACACATGCTTAAGGCTTTTCCTGCGTCAATTCGTCGAGAAATGCTGCCAATGTAGCCTGAACCGTTTCGTCAAGGCATCGAGCCCAATTCCTGGAGAGGCACAGAGGGTGAGAGAGGTCACCGAACAACGCGGCTAGTTTTTCCACACTTTGAAATGATGCTTCTTTTCCTTTTTGCCTTCTTTCTCCTTGGCTAGTTCCGCTGGGGTCTTGAAGTTGCTCTTGGAAGGCGGGGGCTCATGTTTCTCGTGCTTCGATGAACTTCCAGGCCGGCTACTGGGTTGATCTTGACTTTGAGGTGCCAAATGCATGCGTTGCAAGGCCACAGTTGGCGGTTGCTGCTGAGGCTGAGGCCGGGACTGAGGCTGAGGCTGAGCCTGTCCTTGTTTCGTCTGCTGCGATCCCGGAGGAGGATCTGACATCCATGCTGGCATCTTCGGCGCAGCCCGATCTATTGGGAGACCAAGCTCTTTCCTTCCTCGACTGAGAAGACTGACCTGCCGGGTGAATGATCTTGGCGTGATCATATGTGTTGTTGCAAGGAAGACTTCTTTGCCATGTTCTCGAGATATTTCGTAGCATGACCGAGCTTCTGAATACGTGGCCCCACCCGCCATAAACACTATCAATCTTTGTCTTGGCTTGTTAGATTGTGGCCGTGTGTTGGCCCAATTCGGCATGCCTTGTTTCCTCAGCGAGTTCACAGACTGACCGGTATTTGCGTGATCCAAATGTGGCTTCACTGGCGGGAAAATAGCCAAGTCTAACGTGTTCCTGCACAGGCCTTCGAGCATTGCTCGCAAATGTGGCTCAAATCTCGAGAGATCAATCTCCTCGCCCGGCGGCGTCTGAGCCATCTTAGGTGGAAACAGTGGCTGTGAGACAGGCGTGGAATCTTTCAATTGTCGTTCAACCCTTGCGCCTAGAATATCGAGGTTGTATATCATTTCGCCATCCATTGGAGAGAGCTCACCATGACATCTGAGCTTTTCTATGTCTCCTCGAAGGATGCCATTTCTATAGATGATATACATAGCTAGCAGGCGGACGCGATCGTCGTGCACAATACTGTCATCATCAAGCAGTCGGACAAGCTGGTCAGCCAAATTCTTCGGCTTCTTGCCGTCCTCGTCGATGCCGGTGGCGAGGCACTGCTCGGTAGATGAGATATCGATTAGTTTCCGCTCCTGAAACAATCTGGCACACTTTTCGGCCATGTCAATGTGCAAGGCAAATGCCTCCTTTCCCTCTTGAAACTCGGGTAGACCTGCCATCATGTCCTTGATGGTGTTGACGGAAATGGGCTGGCCGTCGTTGTCCGCAAACTGGGAGTTCTTTGCCTGAAATTGCTTGAAGTCGTTGCTGAGCTCTACCAGCAGGTCTTTCATGTGTTTATGTCTGTTCGATACCCAGAGCTTGTCATCCTCATTGAGTTCGATCTCTTTTTCCTCTTGGTCTGGCTGGCCTCTTCGGATGGTGTTTCGATAGGTGACTTTGTCTCCGTCATCTTGCACGGGCAACAAGTCCATAGCCATGGCTTGATAGGTGAGCTCATGAACGAAAGGAGCCATCAAATCCATGGTCCTGTCCGTAATGATCAGTTCGGCTCTTGGCCTTGGTGAATCTAGCGGAGGGAAGTTGTTGTTCGGATCACGAGCAAAGTCGTCCAACGCGTTTTGTACAAAGGCTGCTAGGTGTGAGCAGAGCACCGCAGCAGAATGGTTCGCAACTTTGGGTCTATAGTATCTCACCAGCGGATATTCTCCTAGTGAAACGCAGACCGAGACGAGCTTGGAGGTTAGGGTGTCTAAGTGCTGCTTGACCAAGGTGTCGCACTGAGGATTGTAGAGGACATGGAAACTCCAATCAGCCCCAAAAGTCACCACATGGGACTCCCGCGGGCAGAAGTCAACGTTCAAATCTTGTGTACGGGCAATGAGCCGCTGCCTCGCTTCTGAGTTGAACAAGTCCTGTCCCAGGGGTCGTGGAAGCACAGAAGTCCATATTAGAAAGGCTCGCCGATACCTGTGGCGACCAAGATCTGCTTTTAACTGTTCCACAATATGCGGCAGAGGCGAAAGAAGATAGATGGCATCGGTCTCCGGTTGGGCCTGGCGACGGTCTTCGAGTCGCTCGATGTTGATAATGTTACAATTTAGGATGTCATCCTCCTTGACCACGTTGTACAACAGCTTGCTGCTTGACTCATCCAGCACCAGGACCTTCCAATCATTTCCACTGGTCTGCCTTATGGCTTGGAGAAACTTGTGTTTTTGCTCATCGATGATGGAGGTGCCCATGATGTTGTGTTTCCGCCGCAGTTGGTAGTTGGGCTGCGGGACTGGTAATTACAGCGATAGGTAGGAGATCGACATCAAGCATTTCTCCCTCTAGAGTTGACGCTCTGTTGTGATCTTGCCTGGCTCAAAATTTGCTTCAGCCTGCCACAAAGCTGCGATTTCCTGTGCTTCACGCTGAATCGAGCCTGCCACATGCGCATGACGGACACCTTCCGGTTAGACCAGAATTGCCGAAATGGGCAAGGTGCGATCCGAAACTCTAAATTTCTCGAGTCGCATCATGAGCTGTGAGGGTTGTCAGTGTTGTCAGTGTTGCGAGCGTTGCGACCAGGTTACTTACTTCCGACCCTGCCATTTCCCATTGGTAGGGCGTGCTTGTGCCGGTCATCGTCACGGCTGGCTGGACTATGCAAGCATGGCGCCGACAACCTACGCAACGTATCCTCTCCTCCTTTCATCGGTCCAGCGCAGTGGCAGTCAACACCTCCCCAGTCAATGAATTGAGGAGGACTGCAGTCACTATCTCCCGACATTTGAGCAAACCCAAACTCAAACCCCGGACGACCCAGCAAGCGAAAGAGGTTGGAAGGCGAGAGTGGCTCCGCGGTCTTGACTTGTCCTCCCAGCCAGGCAATCCCAAGACCAGAGTTTTGATAAGAAGAACCTCCGAAAGACCTCCTGGATCTGCAAGGGGGTACAATGAAGATGATGAAGACTTTGGGGCGAGTCTTGCTACAGCGATCAAGCTTAGTCTCTCGACCCTTGAGGATCGCTTGAGACGAATGCCAAAAGACAAGACCACTCCAAATCGGATGCAACTTTTGGATCCTAACTCCGATCTATGGCCCATCTACGTGAACTGGGTTAATTCATTACGCAAAATAAAGCGCGATGCAAAGCATGAGAAGACGATAGCAGCCCGGCAAATGTGGGAGGCGATAGCAAGAATATACTCAAAGGATCCAGATGGGCTAGAGCGCGAGCTTTATTTTGGCTTTCTCGATTTCGCCCTCAGACCAATGAACACTGGTCAGATACATGAGTCTTCCAATATGCTGGTCGACCTTCGATACCCTACTGAGTGGTATCTTCACGCAAGGAAGTCACAAAGAGTCATCCACCTGCACGTGGGACCGACGAATTCAGGCAAGACGTATAACGCTCTAAAGAAGCTGCAGCAATCTAAAAACGGTTTCTATGCAGGCCCTCTGAGACTATTAGCCCATGAAGTTTATTCAAGGTTTAGGGCCAATGGCATTTCCTGCGATCTCATTACAGGCGACGACATTCGATTAGATGAGAATCCAGATACCAAAGTGTACGCCTCTACCGTTGAGATGGTGGAGTGCCACCGTGAAGTTGATGTTGCTGTAATTGATGAAATTCAAATGATGGGTAACGAAGAACGTGGTTGGGCTTGGACTCGCGCTTTTCTAGGCGCAAACGCCAAAGAAGTCCATTTATGTGGCGAGGCAAGAGTAATCCCCTTGATACGAGAGCTGGCTGCATCGATGGGAGACTCTCTAAAGGTCCACCATTATGAGCGTCTGAATCCTTTACGATGCACCTCTAGGTCGCTTCGAGGAAACCTAAAGCTGCTCAGGAAGGGTGACTGTATTGTGGCTTTCTCCGTCATGCAGATACATTCCCTGAAGTCGCAGATTGAGATCGAAACCGGAAAGAGATGTGCCATTGTCTATGGAAGCCTTCCGCCGGAAACGAGAGCTGAGCAAGCAGACCTTTTCAATGACCCCGACAACGATTATGATTACTTGGTCGCATCAGACGCTATTGGTATGGGGCTCAACCTCTCGATCAAGCGCATAATATTCAACAGCGTGCAGAAATTCGACGGCCTCAAACTCGTGAAGTTATCGATTCCACAAATCAAACAGATTGCCGGTCGTGCTGGTCGATACCGTTCTGCTCATCAAGATAAGACCAGAGGCTCGGCAAGCTGTGCGCCTGCGCCTTCAGACGCTATGCAGGAGGAAAACGTCGGATTAGTGACCTGCATCGACGAAGCTGACCTTCCTTTTATCCGCAATGCGCTTGCCACCGAAGCTCCCCCACTGAAACAAGCAGGCATAATCCCACCCGCAGAATACCTAGAAGAATACTCTACTCACCTCCCGGCCGGCGTGCCATTCGAATATCTCATGCGTAAAGTTTGCCTTGCTGCCACCATCCATCCTCGATTCTTTCTTTGCGACGTCCGCGACAAGCTCGCGTTGGCACGCATTACCGACGACGTTCCAGGGCTCTCCATCGAGCAGAGAGTCAACATCACCGCTGCTCCTCTAAGTGGTCGTGATCCACTCCTGGCTAAATGCCTCAACGCTCTTGCACGCGCTATCGCTGAGCCAAAAGTCGTGACCGTTGCTGACGTTTCCGAAATTCCTCTAGAAGTCCTTACCCAAGAACCGCGCCCCGACAGGGGGTACCTTGAGTCTCTCGAAGTCTTGCATAAATGTCTCATCATGTATCTCTGGCTTAGCTATCGATTTGTCTCCTGTCTCCGTGATCAGCCCATGGCTATTCATGCGAAAGCCTTGACAGAACAACGAATAAATTGGACTCTGCGCGCATTTTCTGCCAATCCCAAATTAAGAGAGCGGTTGCGGAAGCTGAGACTGGAACAGCAGAAACTTGGGGCAGGCAATAACAACGGTGATGCGCTGACCGCTGAGACCCGATTGCAAGGAATAGCCCCAAACGTGAAGACGCCCGTCGAAGCATGTGAGACAAACCAACCTGCCTTTGAAAGACCACCAGCTCAGGTGCAACCCATACTTGACGATGAGACTATTCAAGAACACTTTGCGAAGCCAATGGACCTCGAAGCTCTCGATGGAATGGTTTCGCCTGTGCCTTCAGAATCAAGATCAACCTCCAACCTCGACGTAGCCGGGCACGAAGCAGAGTGGGAGAACCGAGCACATACACCGCCAAGTATGGATGTTGAGCTAAGTGGAAATGAAAGGTCTGTGAATACAGATGCCGCTGATTTGACGGATGAAGAGATGAGTCAGGCAAAGTCCGCTACTGGTGGTATGGGCTGAAACAGTGTAAAACGACCGCTAAGTGGCATAATTCAATGTGAACACTATCTTGTTACAACATAGAGACCAAGTCAGGTTTAGTAAACGCGAAATTGGCATGCGGTAAGCGACTGGCTTGTATGTAACACTGGTCTCGTCAGGGTCATGTTTGATGAAATACATTCTTAAATATGCCTGGTCAAATCGTAAAGTTTGCAAACCGCATGGCTACCCCTACTGAACTCCGTTCACACTTTTCGCCATTCTTCGTATTCTTCTTCGAGATGATCCTTCAGCTGCTTGAACTTGTTGCCAAAATTCCTTTTACATCGCCAGCACGTCATATCACCTCTCAAGAGTTTGGTCTGCTCCGTGTCATGTATCAAAGGGTCCGCCATCTCAAGCGGGAAGTCGTCGAGTGGCACGAAGAAGTTCGTATTAAAGCTGTTATAGTGCTTCTTGTGCTTCAGAGACTGTGAATAGTTATCGGTGCTAATAATGTGAACATGCAGCGTGTTCATGCTCGGCTTGGCATGCACACCAATTTTGATATCGCGAAGGAAATCGCGGCCAGGAGGAAGTTCAGCGGGTGGATCTGGGGAATCGAGAGCCTCGTTGCGTGCTCTGCAGGAGATCGACTGGGACGAGATGAGGCGCGAGAGCTCTGCTGCTGCGATCTTCGCGCCCGATGCTGCTTCGCTGCGCATTAAGGAGAGAAAGGCAGCATGCGCACTGTCCTGTGGATTGAATGCCTCAAAGGGGGTTAGATGGTGGAAGCCTGGGTCGCGTGGGAGAAGAAGGAGGTGAACTAGAGCTTTTGGGTAGAGGTCTCGGATCAGGACTGTGTGGTCTGTCTGACAGATTATGCTACCTGAAGGAAAGGAGTCTGGGTTGGTGATATAGCTGAGCAGACCTGACTGGAAGCCACCAGCTGCTTGCTTGGTCGACTGAATCTGGGAATCCAGGACTTGGACAGTCTGTTCAACTCTTGGTAGCTTTGGCTTGCGTGCCATCAATTCTGTGAAAGCATTTCTTTTACGAGAATTATTATTGGGATCTGTTTTGGAATCGGGGCTGTCGTAGGTTTTTGCCTCGATTGAGTCGTTGTTGTTAGGCTTGCCTTCATGTTGCAAGCTTGCCAGGGGAGTCATAGATGGTAGCTGCTACAGCACAAGGAGCTGCTCCACACAGCAATGTGAGACTTTTTGACAGTTGCACGTGGCATCCGACCAAACTACGTTGGCAGTTACCCTAGGTACTTTCCTGTAGAATGACGGAGATCAGACACATTCGCATAGGACTAGGTAGTCACCGCATGGCGCGAGGCCACGTCAAAGACCTTCAAACCGTGTCGAAGAGGAACCCTGTGCCTGTGTAATTCCGTACACATCCTTGTCTCACGTCGTTTGGTGAAGTCCCAGGGCGTGCTGTCAGCTAGATCTGCCATCGAATATAAAAGGTTATCAGTCTAGGCAGCGAGGGTGCCAGGTAATCTTGCATACCAAAAGGGTTACCTACCGAAGTACCTTTGTCGTGAATGGCACTAGGCGCATATCGTTTAGCTATGTTTCGTCATATTTTCTAATTCGTGCAAGCGACAAGATGCTACGTTACTATCTCTATTTCCTAATATCTCAGTTGCCTATTTTCGGTTCCGGTTCCAAAGGAGGGCAGTCGTCCAGGTTCGATTGCGATGCCACGATGGCTGGGATGATTTTATTGAAGTGGTATTAGGGTTCCGGTTGGATGAGTTGGGGGGATGCTCTGTCTTTGATAAAGCCCTAATCGCCACTGAAGCACGATATTATCCGCAACGAGTTCAAAATCGCATTTCCAATGTGCAAAGTGCACGCTCGTTAATCCGGATAAGGACATCAAAGAGTCTGGAAAGAGGACCTATTCTTGGAAGACTTGGAGACTGGGTACGGCTAGCGACTGATGGCCAAAGACTCTTCCAGTTTCTGAGTTTCTGAAAGCAAAAGTAGTAGTGCAGAACGATGCGGCGCATCTAAGTTGTCTATCTATCCACCAGAGCGTCGGTATTAAGGCTACTACTTGTTTTGTCTAGGTAACATTCAAGGTTCCATTACAGGTCTCTGTTGCTGAGACAAGCTCATCTTTCGATTGAACCCCTCTGATGGAGGACGCTGGGCCATCTCGATGGAATTGGTTCTGTGCCTCCTCAAACCTTCCTCAGCCACATTTGTGATACTGTGTTCACCGGCCCAAATAGACTTAGTCTCAGCAAGAATGCTTGACCAGTCCTCGAAGATGGTAAACGGAATACCCTCACGCTCGCAGAAGACGATCAGGTCGTGACCAGCCTTTGCAAACAAGAGGTTGGTCTCTCGAGCAGCCGAAAGATCAGAGACGCCGTCACCGGCATACAGCAAAGTAGGCTTGAACTCTCCTTCCGGCAAGTCGGCAATAGCTTTGGCATACGGACGGATTGTCAAGGACTTATCGTGTCCGAAAGCGCTATCATCGTGGAATTTAATCTTCCAGCCTCCGCGCTTGCTCAGATCATTGATGGGTGGGATAGTCTGTGTACCATTGGCAACGACCTCGATGTCTGACATGAGATCTTCACCGAGCAATTTTTTCAGCAGTGCTGAGATTACTGGAACCATGCCGCTGCTTAAGACGACAATGGGAACGTCGTGTGCTCTTGCCCAAACAACAAAGTCTTTGAAGTAAGGATCGAGTGTAATATTGTCCTCGAGAATGCTGATCATCTCAGTGAGAGAGACCTCCCAGGAATCCATCATTTTCACGAAGCCATCTCTAAAAGAGTCGATCCCGTCCAGAATCAATTTGTTTCCTTTCCGCCGCTCTTCCAAGCCGAAGCCATAGTTGTCAGTTATAAAATCGTTTGTGTCTTTCAGAGTGATAGTGCCATCAAAGTCGGTAAAGAAAATGATCTTTGGCTTTCGATCCAGGGTCTCAGGGAATGGCATGTTGATGGCTCACGATGAGTGTTGGCTCAAGAGACACACGTCTATTGTTGAGTATGAATTAAGAAATTTTCGAAAGGCGGAATTAATTCTGGGTCCAACAAAAGTTGCTGATTACATGGGTGTGGTGCTAAGATAATAATTTCTGAGAGATAATAGGCATGTAGCACGTCAACGCGAGCGTGATCCACAGTCCGCTCCATAGCCCAGTCCTAGCTTTCTATAGTTTGTCAAGATTTTCGTTCTCTAACTGGAGAACAAATTGGCTGTCCTTGGAGTTTGTTGATAAATTGTGACAACCAAAGTCATGTACTGAGACTAATGAGGCTAAGTCCTCGCGGTCCCACGCTAGCGCAGCGGCAGCCCCGTTCAGCCTCATGCCCGACTGTTGACGATTGTTGGAGTCGATCAGTCGAGCACCTAGTTCCTGAGCAGCCCCAATAATAAATATTTTAAGCTTGCAAAGGTCGCCGTGGTGGATGAAATTGTTCCTGATGCTTGCCAGAGCTTGCGCAAGGACCACAATCAATGCAGCCAGCTCCCTTACGACTGCAGCAAGCGATATGGACTGCATTTAGAGCCGCACAACCCGTTAAGAAGTCAGCGGTACGACAAATTACACGTCAGCCAACAGCCAGCTTGATATGGACTCGAGCTGGACCACAGCAGACATACCTACATCAGCGTCCGTTGTCCAATTTTGGTCGAGTACGCCGTTACAGTGACAACAAAAAGTCTGACATTGACAAGAAAATTCAAGACGCACGCCAACGCATTGACGAGTCCATTGAATCAAGAGCCAGCCATGTGATCAATCTGCCAGGTCCAGAGCGGGATCGGGTCAAGGGCAAGCAAGATGAGACTATCATTCATACCGTACCCGAGTCGTCCTCGATAGTGTACAATGCTGGTGCTCCAGGCGAAACAGCCGCCAAAAGCGCCGCGGCATCAGCGCAAGCGTCAAAGGCCTCCACAAGTACTACTCAGATGTCAAGGGAAGAAGCATCGCCACCGTCGCAGGTCCTGAATGGGCCAAATTCCGCAGAGAGTGTCCCTAGAGAACCACTACCATCACAGCTAGCAGCCCGCTACTCCTCTATCCGCTCTCAAGTCTCCTCATTCATGGACAATTTCCAGGCCCACGTTTTCACTGCCTCCAAGCGTTTGAATGACCTCACAGGCTACAGCAGCATCGAGCAGCTCAAAAGAGATATTGAAGCACAGGAACAATCTGTCCGCAATGCACGCCAGCACGTTCGTGATTGTCGCGAAGCCTATTCGCAAGCCATCTCCACACGGTCCGATACCCAACGGGAAGTTAATGATCTGCTGCACCGGAAGCATTCCTGGTCACCCACCGACCTTGAGCGCTTCACTTCTCTCTATCGCTCTGATCACGCCAACGAACAGGCCGAGCAGCGTGCTCATGAAGGACTAAGTCGCGCAGAACAACAGTACGAGGAGGCTTCTACAATACTGAGTAAATCGATTTTGGCGCGGTACCATGAAGAGCAGGTATGGAGTGATAAAATCCGACAAATGTCCACATGGGGTACCTGGGGTCTCATGGGTCTCAATGTTCTACTTTTTGTGGTTTTCCAAATTCTCGTCGAGCCGTGGAGACGCCGCAGGCTCGTTCGTGGATTCGAGGAAAAGGTGCAAGAAGCTTTACGAGACCAGACTACCGAGCAAGAGCTAAGGACCATATTTCACATCAAAGCTGCCCAAGAGGACTCGGCTGCGGCGACAGCAGCCACAGCAGCCACAGCCAGCGTTATGGCCGCTGAAGCTGCCCACATCGAGCCGGAGGAGGAGCTGACACGAACAGCTCAAAGAGAAGCTGTTGAGGACAGCGCAGCCCTTCCAGAGACGGCAGAACGAGCCCAGATCGAGCAAGTAGTAGAATCAGTCACTGCCGCAGAAATCCTCGCCGACGACGCAGTCTTACCGGCACCACCGTCGACCGCCTCTGGGACGAACAACGGCGAACCACTACCTGCCGCCCCGATTGATACTCTGGACGCAGAGCCCGACGCTATCCACAGCACCACAAACCCAACCTCGACTGTGCAGGAGCTCCCACCCCTGTCCGGTGCACCCTACAAAGATCTGCCCTTCCTCCTCGGCCAACGCGTGCGCCTCTATCTCGACCACGCCCATGCCCATGTTCGGTCTCTATTTGACGAAAAGACCACAATAGTCTTGAACCAGCGGGATCTGACGGCAAAGATGCTCGAGGGGGCATTCTTCGGCGCCGTAGGCGCGATGACGCTGTTCTGGATTGTGGGTGTCGGTGCTGTCAGAGGGCGGTAGCGAATAGGACAACCTGGTACCCAGAAATCATACGGCACTAAAGAGATATGATCATGTCAGGAGGAAAAATGTATATGTTAGGAATCTATAAATATCGATACCTCCAAAACCAGCCATATATAACCATGGATTCGAGCCATTGCAATCTTTTGCAGTACCTTGTGTATTCTTCTGGGTCACTCCACCTCGATACAGCACCCAAGGCCTTGTTAAAAGTTTACAACGGTCGAAGAACAATCAATGTCAACTGCAAAGAAACCAACGTCTTCTCATTTTGGTCAAGCAAGGCAATACTGAAAACACTACTAAACTCCCAATACACAGCCGTGGAATTGAAAGCAGATCTTGTGGTGCGTGTTGCCTGTCTATACCCTGCTTAACATCCTGCCTTGCATTGACACGTGCTGCCGTTCCGACGTGCACCATTTGCAGTTCCGAGATATCAAAACAAAGTCAGAAGGACCCATGCGTTAGATTCCTCAAACGCTTCTTTCGTTCGAAAAGGTGCATCGGTGTCAACCACACTATTTTTATGTATACTGACTGTCGTGCAAATCAAGAGCCATTGCCTTGCTTCTAATTGATGGATACAATGGCTAATAAGCCATCAAATCTGCATCCACGTTAGCGTGATCCGTCGGATCCATCTGTGCTTGCTCACCTCTACCAAAAAGTGCTCGTTTCGTCCAATCCATGATCAAAAGCAATCTTGTTCTGAAGCTCACTGACTGTGCAAAATAGATCGACCTCCAAATGTACACTGCCATCAATCCTCCGCTAAGGTTCATGCCGTTGAAGTCGAAGATCGCTGCATTCCCAATGTATGCCAAGCTTCCAAGGTGGTGATATTCAAACGGTTTGTAGACGGCGTCATCGAGGTCGCCATAATCGATCTCATTTGCTTTGAAGCCCGGCACGGCTTGTGCAATTTTGTTGAATTTCTTGGCGAGATAGACACCTTGTTGGTTTGCACGCTGAGCAGTCGCAGGAAGTGAAGTTAACTTGCTATCAATCTGCATGAGGAGCTCACGCAGCTCGCCAAAATCGAGGGTCCCGGATCTGTCCTTGTCATAGGCATCGAACAACTTATCAACGCGCCGTAGATGGTTAGCTGCTTGGGGAAAGCGTTTCCTGACCTTGACTGCGAGCTCACGCCACTGAGGGAATGTAAGGCGTACGTCTTTGGGGTCCTTGCCTCCCTGCCAAGCAGTGCCACGTAGGAACATAACAAGGCTATCCGCTATATTGTTTTGCACAGTACTACAATCGCCGATGGCGTAGACATCGCCAAGCGGAGCACCGATTAGGCGGAGGTGAGTGTCTGTCTCAAGTGCATGCCTGTTTGGCTGAGCATCGCCGAGCTTTTTGGCGATAGTCTTGCAAAGGGTGGTCTGTGAGACACCGGTGGACCACAAACAAAAGCCCATTGGTAATTCTTTTACCACAACTTTGCCGTCAGCCTCCCGCTGGCTGAAGATGATCTTGTCAGCTTGGACTTCTTTGACACGTGCATTAGTGAGAACTTCGACTTGATCGTGTTCAAACCGTTTTTCGGCATAGATTGAGAGGGCTTCGTCATAGGTGTTGAGAATGTGTGATCTAGACTGGATGACATGCACGGAGACCTCGTTTCGCAATATTCTCGGAAAAGATTTTAGAAGATCTTCGTTGAGCATATCATAGAGTTCAGCAGCGAATTCGACGCCAGTGGGACCACCGCCGGACACCACAAATGACAACAGTCGGCGCCGCTCTTCATCCGAGGTTGTAGGAAGACAGGCCATTTCCATGTTATTGAGGACTTTCCGCTTAATGAGGCGAGCATCGTCGATCGTTTTCAGGAAATTACAGTGTTCAAGACCCTTCACGCCATGAGGATTGGTGGTCGCGCCAACGGCAATGATGAGCTTGTCGTAGGGCAAGTAGAAATGCTGCTTCCTGCCGTACGAATCATATCCTGCAACTTCGACCAGTTTCTCCGAGAAGTCAACGTCGATAGCCTCTCCCTTGAGGAAATGACCTTTGAGGCGACTGACGATTCGGCGAATCGGTTCGACAAGAGATCTAAATTCGAGGGTGCCGACGGTTGCAGAAGGTAACATGGGCGTGAATAGGAAATAATTGTCTGGAGCAACGACGGTGACGTGGTAGTCGCACGGATTCAGGTCTTTCATCATGGCCACGCTACCCCAGCCGGTCCCGAGGATAACTAGTTTTGGCTTGTATTTCTGGCTGATCATGTCATCGCTGTCTTCATCGTCGACGAGGACTTCAGCTATAGGCAAATGTTTGGGACCACCTCTTCTCGGGGACAGAGCAGCTTCGGAAACTGCTATTTCAAGCTTTCCATCCGTATTGGCGTACGTCGATGCATCGTAGGCAAAGAAGGCTGCCACCATGAGGCCGGACACGACGATAAAGGTTCCAGTGAATGCTGCCGTTCGATAGAGGAAACGCACAATCGGTCCTCGATTACTCGGAAGTGGTGCAGTAGAGATCGATCTGAAGAAGGACGTGGGCGCGAGCAGTGGTCTCCATTGTCGGAGGGGACGAGATTTCAACTGTGATAGAATTGACCTCTCACGGACATGCTTCTCCGCTAGTGACCTGGATGTTCTCGATGGCTGGATGAGCTGGATCTTTGCCCAGATGCCACGTCGCAGCCCATGGCGTGCGATGGGCTGAATCACCGGAGCCATGCTGTGCAGCTTGGGAGATCCGATACCTGGCAGAAGCTGCAGTTGTCGCTCCCTACCGTCTCATCTCTGCCTCCCAGATCTCAAAGAGCAGCTTACGGCTGTATCTATTCACAAACGAGTCCAGCCGTTGTGTAGGTGGGGAGCTGGGTAAGTGTAGATTGTAATTATCTTGGGGGAACTGCCGCCAAAGTAGCGACGGGGGCGTCACCTTCTAGCTTGTACGGATGCAATGGTGTCGGCGGCCCGTCTAATACGCCGTTTTTAAGCTTCGGAGCTATCGCTCGTTTGTTTCTGCCACTCCTCGAGCTGACGTCATTAGTTAGGAGAGGGGTGGACGATAATCATAAAGATACCTTCGCTTCCAATTTCTATATTTGTGCATCACAAAGACCAAGCCTCGTCGCGGCCCAGGTTTCATGGACCAGCTTTATCACTGGCAGGCATGCAAAGCGCACCGCTCGCTCCTCTTAAATTTATTTTCCTTTCCCAGAACAAATTTTGCTACCCTCACACCATAGTAGCCATACAGGCTCAGCAGCAGATAATGCCGACGTGTCATGCCTGTAGCTGAAATTTATCACTCTCATTGATCAGCTTTTGGCCGTGTCCTGATCTACAGAACTTGGTCTCGAAAATTAACAACTCTGCCTGTTAGGACAATTCTGAAGCATATGAAGGTGCGCAAAATAATAACATACTCAAAGCATGCCTCGTTGTCGGGCACTCATCTTGGCCTTCGAGTGCTATTCTGCGCGATCTTGACCCAAGTCCTTTACCATTAAGATGTATACTCCCATCGAGCCACTTCTTGAAAAAGCTCGAACAAAAGAGGTCCAAAGGTTCCTCTTACCAGGTCGGAACATTTTGGAACTTTGCGAAACGCGAGCGTCAATCGCAAGCTAAGGTTGTTTGATTAGACTCCCCACCTGTGTAGATGGCTACTTTACTAACGTACCCATCGTCTGAGCCGCCAAACCCGTGCCGGCTTCGAGGGCCCCTACGTGAAACTACGTGTGAGCTTTTTGCTCGACCAGGCTCCTTTACTCAACGAGCATGTTGGATTGATTTCTTGATAAATCATTCATATCCAATTCGCGTATGGATCAGAATGTATGTGCCGATCGAGTCCCATTTTCAAACCTGGCAGACTCACAATCGCCGGTCGCTGTGTTGCCAGCTCGAACCGTCTTCGCTCTTCCCCGTGGGACACTTCGTCCGCTGTTCCCACTGATGGGCCAACCTTGAGAGTGCTGCGGTCCCTGGTTATGTACGAGACTTTCCCGTTCCTAGGATTCGAGTAAATCTTCTCGGCATCAGCTTCTGGACCAGCAATAACCTTGTGGAGGGACTCTCCATGAGCTCGTTCAGATTTTCTTGGTTCGAGTGATGAGCTTCTGGTAACGGCGTCCAAAGCGGGCGTGCTTTGTGGAGAAGTCTGATCAAGTCTGTAGTCCTTAAGTGTAGGAAGTGATTTCCACGGAGCCTTGATCGTCGATCGTTTGATGTTGAGCATGTCATCGTGGTCCCAATATTTCTCCGGTGTAGACCTCCTCAATAGCCTTCTAAACAGTTCGGCTATCTCATTGATGAATGTGCTGGAGATAGACACGAGGGTTCCGAACAAGAGGATGAGACCAATTGAGGCAACGCTGAACGACCGATAAGTACCTGACGGAACTATCACATTGTTACAGAACCAAATATCTTGTGGCTCTGTAGGTGCAAGTAGATCTCGTGATGCTGCAGCAACTTGGCCAGTTGCCCACTGGACAAGCGTTCGTTGTAGCTGGGCCATCGATATGGAGTGCCAATATTCAATTTCTCGCTTCCATTGGTCGTCCGACACAGCCTGCGATATTACCCTGCCACTCTTTCCCCCGAAGGTCATGGTGCTTGACAGCAGTGGTGTCGTCGTCTGAGACAGGTTTTGGATTATACTCCAAAAACGTGATGTAAGAACCGAACGCAACATCCGATCGAATGTAGCATTTTGACGAGGGCCAAGGACAGCATTGAATGACGCAACATTTTGGACCTGATCGAACCCAAGAAGCCCAGTGCAGGTGCCATTGGCTGTACAGAAGTTGTGTTGCTCTGTACAGCCGATAGTGCTGATTGCTGCATCACGAGCGTACCGTTTTTCCAAAAAGGCAAGACTGCTGTTGAAAATTTGTTCATTAGATGCCGAGAACCAAGGATCGTTAACTTTTCCCAAGTATGTTCCTGTGTAGCTCAAGAATATCAGACTTAGGTCGGCATTTTCCTGTTTGAGCGCTGGTATCGGTTCGAAGTCGCTGGCGCTCCATTGCGGCTCCGAAAGCGCGACAGCCTGCTCGACGTTTAGTTGATATGGCGCTGTCACTTTGACAGTGAAGTTGTCATAAAGCGAGGCAAAATTTGAATAAGAATAAGTCCATGGTGTCTTACGCGTGAAAGAAGGACCAAAGTGAGCACGAGCTGTTGCTCTCTCGACCGTTGGATTCGAGGTATTTGTGAGTTGACCATCCCATCCGTCAACGAAAGATGTGCCGTTGAGAACGGCACATTGTGTGACTCTTCGATATTTGAGGCGATCAGCAGGGCTAGCGTTGATGCCAAAATCATCATGTGAGTCAATGTCGCCGGTATCCAGAACAATAGCTTGGGAGGCGCTATGACACAATTGCGATTCGAACGGGCAGGAGCCTGCATCTCCACTTGTCTGGCCTAGTGTTTGTTTTTTGAAAGACTGGCAGGCAGATGCTGTTTTAATATTTGCCAATGTAGGTAAATAGCATTTTTGGGCGTATTCAAGGCTAAGTTGAACTTCGTGCAGATTCTTTGCAACATATTGAGCGAACAAGTCAAACTCCTGCGCAGTTGAATATTTCATCATTTCTGTGATCTGATAATAAGTCTCGTTCCAAACCCCGCAATTGTTGCTTCTTACAAGGACTTGAGAGCTGCCATTCACGGTTGTAGCTGTGATTGCCTTGTTAGAGAAAATACCAGCGGCCATGAACAAAACTGCGTAGGCCGTGGCAATTAACGCGATTAGATATGCTTGCAGGGCCTGCCGACGCGTGCTCTTGCTAGACGAACACACCAGCTCCAGCATCAATCGGGCTGTTCCTAGCGCTGAGCTCGCATTCCTCAAGATCAGGCGTTGCTTGAGATGAGGAGTAGACGCCGTCTTTGGCGGAAGCGCTGTAAGTTGGTGATGTAGGATATATCGTACAAGCGTCCATAGCTGAAGGGCACATAACGCGACGAACATTGCCAGCGAATTGGTCAGAATGATGGCGCTTGTTGGACACAGTGTCAAAGTGTATCCCCAAAAACTGCCTTTAGCCCAGTCAGTCCAAAATCCTTCGTGAAAATCCGGGGTTGGCTCCGGCGTATCAGCCATAAGGAAGGAAGCCTTTGGAGGCGGCGGACGACAAGCAGTGAAGCCTTCAGGCTTTTCTCAACACAAATTTAGGTCACAGCTTTAGGAATAGATGCTGCACCTGTCTCTAGAATGGTCAGTAAATCAGGGTATACGCATTGCTGAAACATCTCTAAAATCATAAACATAACGAGAATAACTGGTGATTTGCAGCAAGTACGCTTCCTTTATGGTACCATCGTGCAAAGAAGCAAGATACGCAGTGTATCTTCAACGGCTGGTCAAAAGTCATATAGACTGTTTCACTTCGCGCCCAGAATCACCTTGATGTGAGCTGGTTCAGGATACTGGTTCCGCGGTACGAGGCATAGGTTTAATAGCAAAGAACGAACGTGAGGCCAGAGAACGTCTGCGATTGGACAGCCTTGGGCGTCTACAGTACAAATGCTCAAAATTGCGTGGCCGAAGGGTGGGCACGTGGGTGGGTCGGCGCCTCGAGCATAGCTGATTTTGTCGTTGGAACTTGCTAAACTCGCGATCGATGGCTATCATTCCGTCGCTCTGACTTAAATTGATTATCTTGCATCAACGATGTACGATCGTATTATGAAAGGAAGCTTGCCCGTGCTCTCTTGTTAATGTGGAAGGCATACCTGAAATCTTGGGACAAGAGGAGACTACCTAATGAGGACCTCGAGTTCAAGTTTGGTTGCGGCGGCAAAACCCAAGACCCACTTTACTATTATTAGGTGACAACGATCACTCAAGCGATCAATGAGACAACTGCGACTTCCGGTCAGAGGTTGCCAGCGTGTACCCCCATCGTGCCTCTCTAATGTACGCTAAAACAGCCTTTTAAGAATGTATTCGGAACAGTATCTAAGCTCTATGCTTCTGAAGCATGTCAATCAAACTGACAAAGCCTCGGGAAACAAAAGTGGTCAAGCAAAAGCTGGACCTATATCAGCTCTATTGCTCAGTCTCTCTCAACGCCTGTGCGAGCTGATCGTCTTCAGCAATTCTCCAAACTAATCGACCACCGCTAACTTTCTTATCTCTAAGCATATCCAACGCCTTCTGCGCTCGTTCTAACAGTGTTGGGCCCTCTACTACCACCTGCTCGTTTGGCTCCACCACTCCTGTCCTCAGTGCCCAAGGCATGATCTCCGTTTGCAGAGTGTCCGCCAACGACTTGTTATCCATCCAGAAATGTGTTCGAACACCGATGGGCACTACCCCCGATTTCCAGTCTGCGCATTTGGTTACATTCATCTCATACTCCGGCTTCACTCCTGGTAAAGCGTCCTTCACAATGACAGGCAGTAGAATGGCAATTCTGCACCCACCGGCCCTAGCAATCTCTGACACCAGCTTCACGGACCCTTCCATGGAGGCGATGCAATCCAGAATGTAAGCGACTTCTCCACCGTCTTGTTGGATAAACTGTTTCACCCGCTCAACAACGTTTCCGTCTTCCCGATAGTCAAAGCAGGCTTTCGCGCCATATTTTCTCAACTTTTCGTGATGCTTCCCACTTGCAATGGCAATAACATTTTCATATCTGAAATATTTTAACACCTGGATCCCATACATCCCGCAGCTCGAACTTCCACCCCAGATAAGGATCCACTTCTTTCTGCCATCCCCTGTCTGCGTCTCATTTGTTGGAGGCTTATACGCGCTAGGTTTCCCTTGGCCCCTCACCCATGGTAACTCGAATTTAAAGTCATTAGTAAAGGTATGCCACACTGTGACAAAGTTGGTCGGCAAAGTCACGGCTTCCCGCATTGTCCGGCCTTCTGGCAACTTTCCTAGAAGGTTCTCGGGCGCCACACAATACAGTTGATGTGCCTTCTCTTTGGCGAATCGCCAAACGAAACCAAACACCTGATCCCCTACTTTGTATCGTGTGACATCTGGTCCGACAGATACAACGGTCCCTGCGACGCCATCGCCAAGAATTTGTGGAGGGTTTACAATCAGGTGAGCAGAAGCCTGATGGTGATCGAGCGGAGTTGAGGCTGTCCATTGAACAATGACTTTGACTTCATTCCCTATTGGATCAGGTGTGGTAACTTGGAGGATTTCAACAGGCTCAGACGGTGCGACAGTGACGACCGCTGGATGTGTTTTGGATGACATTACTGCCACTGTTCGGATGGACCTTCAACTATCGAAATACACATAAGAACACCTCACTTGCAAGATAATTCAGACGCAGGCTGTGTTGTTAAGATGGCAGTTTGATGGGACTTTTACGATGCTAGTCCTTCTTAGTAGGGTAATAAATCGTCGCTGATAATGAGGGGTGCTCCCGACAAGGACTAAAGCTCTTCTTCATCTCTAAGGAAACGACCGCAATATATAGCCATTGAGCCTCCCTTGATCCTACCTTGGCAAGCTTGGCTACGCCAACATTGATAGTATTTTATTGCTTTATAATCCTACACGGTTCCAATACCTGAAATGCATAGGAGACCAGACACATTCACCACATCCCATTGGCTGGGGTAAGTTCGGCAGGGTTTTAAGTAATGGACGCCTTGGATGTCTAAATCGTGTGTAGGATTGTGGACAGGATCTTTCGAAGGCGAGGTTGTTCGGGGCGTCGCGCCTTTACAAGTTAGTATGGGTCCTATTAAATCTTATTTGCGTAATTACATCGCCGTCAGATTATAGCGAACACGACTTGCAAGGTCGTAGGCCGCAAAGCGGTTGCTGTATTACTAAGCAGGTGTGGTTCAAGCGGGCGCGCAACTGACCACCTGGGCACCTACATCTATCGTCCACAAAGCCTTTGACCACTAACCAAAAAATGCTTCTTGTCCAGCACCTAAAGAAGTCGGACTCTTTCGTCTTTGCCAGCTTGTTCTATACGTACAAAATGGGTAGAGAATGTCTACTGATGGTAGGTCAACAATAGAGCTTTCTTGACATTGGGCCACCCCAAGGCAAACCCTACGGAGAGGTGAGAGCTCTACCTAACTTAGGTATTCTGATCGTTGATGAAACTATTGACGAAATTCCGGAGAGCTAGTTCCACATCATACTCATGCCAGTGAGCTAGTCAATTTACATTCTGAGGGTTCAGGGAGGCCGTCCTGTAGGCCTCGGTACCAGAGGAGTGGTGGTCTTCTCACATTCCAGATCGTTGGTGGCTTCAATATCTCCCTCGAAAAGCTTTCCATTGACTTCGACAAGAATATGTTTCTTTGCCAATAGCCTAGCTGAAATTTTACCTTGGGACGACATTCACCACCCCTACCTTTGGAAAATGTAAATGTCTGAGGAATATGCTTGTTGATCTTGATCACCCAAGTGTAAAGGAGAGCTGGATCAAACCAAATGGCTCATGGTCAACACCGCCTCCGCTTACTCACCTAGATACGACCAAAACTCGTGGAAGCCAAAAGACTGAAGTTTGAAAAGCCACAAGTTGCCTCAATTAGCCAGGACCTGCCTCGCTAACATTGCAGTGCGATAAGACCGTCCAAAGCGCCCTTAAAGTCGAGTTCACTGTGACCAATTCTGTCAATAATGGATGAGGTTAGAGGCAACATATCGTCGGGAGCACGTCTCTTGACTTCCAATTTCGCTTGCTCATAAGCCGGAGAGTGGTCACCAAATTTGAGAAGTGAGCTAAATCGTTCACCAATCGTATCTGTTATTGTAAGTGGACTGTAATGTTGCCGTGGCATGGAAGTCCTCCCAGACTTTGAACGTGAGAAGTTCGATATGCATCTGCCTTGACCTAGCATAGAGATTCTTCGAGTGCAGCATCGAACTTGTTCTCCCAGCTTGGAAGGCTGGAATCGTATGTAGGTTATGAAATTGTAGTACTGCAGAGCAACTAGTACGCCGGCAACTACCTAGGTAGCTTATCTTGTAAGAAACTTGAATTTGTAGGCCTCATCTAAAGCGGTGGTTTGCCACAGCCACTTCCCAGCGGGACCTCAGCTGACTCAAAATAGTGGCAACGGAGACGTTCTCATCTATATATACACAAACTCATGTCTCCCAAACCTAGCCAATCACAAGTTTGTCGTCCTCAGGGAACTCATATACTGGCACTGCTAGGTTCAATGGAGCAGGTCCTCTTCGTATGCGGCCGGAGACGTCGTAATGGGAGCCATGGCAAGGACAGAACCAGCCGCCGTAGTCACCTGCTTCACCGATGGGGACACAACCAAGATGCGTACAGACACCTAACATGACAAGCCATTCGGGCTTCTTGACTCGGTCAGAGTCTGGCTGAGGATCTCGGAGAGTTTGGATACTAGACAGGCAGTGTTAGAGGTAAACACGATTGCCGGAAAGAGGGTCTTCTTACTTGACAGATTCCGCATCCTTGATCTCGGATTCCGTTCTGTGTCTGATGAAAACTGGTTTGCCTCGCCACTTGATGATTACATTCCTTCCCTCCGGAATGGAGGAAAGGTCGACCTCGACCTTTGCCATGGCCAAGACATCGGCAGAAGCAGACATATTGACGAGGAAGTCTGTGCAGGATAGGGGTCAGTAAACTGCGCCAAGGGCTCCTGAGATCTTATCACCCCTCCTGGGAGGCCTGTCGCGTGGCTCGAGCTGGGAAACATCGTCGCATACCTTGTACAGTTGCCTTTGCACCCGCAGCAGCTAATAAACCCATCGAGCCAACCATGAAATACTGGAAAACCCGGTTGGTCCCTTCATTTCGCCCGCTCATGTATGCCTTGAAACTTGGAATTTTGTCGAAATCTGTTGCCGCTCCCTTCGTCTGGCCAAATGGCGAGTCGAAGCTTGTGGGCTCTTGTGTACCGGCAGTCGCGGTGCTAGACGTGGCTAATCTTCGTTGCGACTCCGGCGTCGATGTGACAAGGGAGCTGGAGCTTGCGGCGACGCGGGATGTGTTAGAGGATTTAGGGAGGGCATATCGAGTCCACTGTCGGGCAGCAGAGGCCGCTGCTTGGGCTACGGGACGCATCTTGATGTTGAGGGGGGAAGGGAGGTCGTAGAGTTGGACGTCGAAGCTTTGGTTGTAGCTATGGGAGGTGTTCAGCAGCAAGCCGTCAAGGTCCATCGACAATTTTGCTTGGCAGCTGTAACTGCTTCGGCCGCAACGTGATTGGACAATCGTTACGAGAAGCTCGGGTGGTGTGGCACAACACTACGGTCTTCCGAAAATTCCATCTGTGCACTCTTATCTTTGTCCGACGTCCAACCACGTGCCAACCAAGGAGCAGAAGTACGAAGGTTGAGTGGGCAACACATATCGAGGATGACAGACATGCCTTTTTTCTTGACCAATATGGTGGTCGGCACTGTCATTTTCCAATCCGAATCTCCTGACTGTGGAGCTGCGGGCTGTGCGGTTGGGCTTATGCCATGGCCTTGTGATGCTGGGTTGAAGCGTCGTCAAACTGACATCGACAGCGGTCTCCTTATTATCTATTTTGTGGACTATCTATCTCACCCCCATGTACCCCCTCCACCTCCTCGGCCCTGCCTCTTCTGAGCAGACAGCCGCCAGTCATCTTCACCTGCATATTTGTTGTGCAATGGCTGTATCCGTTCAGCTTTCTTCCTCTTGCTAAGCTTGTCGGTCGGAGCAACCTTGAAGAACGTCGGCGCCGCTTCGACCAGCCATTTCGGTTCGATGGCTGTTGCACAGTGCATGTATTCCTTTGTCGTAAGCACCAACGTGTGATAAATGACATGCTCAGCGGGTTTACCAAACAGACTCGAGGCTGGATGCATGTAGACTGGTGTCCCTTCGACGAGCGTCTTGTAACCCTCTTGGGGGTCTTTTCTTGCGCTATTGCGGAAAAACCCAGTGCACAAAGCTTTTCGTGCTTTCTCGGTGTTACGACCACACGACACAATCTGATGTCGGTATCGACCCATGATGTCAACAAGTTGCTTCCTGATGTCACGAGCCCGCGTCATTGACCTCTTTTGGATGAAATTTTCAAAGCACCATGGATCGCTGAACCGAGAGTTCTTCCACCCGTTGTACACGTTCAGGAGAGTCAGGTGGTCCCCATGTGGATCGTGGAACTTGGCTTTCTTCTGATCTGCTTGTTGTTGCTTCTCCTTCGGTCGATAAAAGACATTTTGAATTGATAGCATAGCGACGATCGTCAAGATCTCGTCTGAGCATCCAAGCTCAATCGATGTCAGTAGTGTCTTGGCAAGCGAGGGCTCCACAGGCAGATCTGCCATCTTTCGTCCCAGTCGTGTAAGCAAGCCTTCATCGTCCAAGGCTGATAATGCGTAGAGTTCCTCCAAAGCTGTTAACATTGTGTTCGTGGGTGGTGGATCCATGAAATCGAAATGCAACAGATCGTTGATGCCCATGGCCTTGAGCATCAGAATCGTTTGAGCCAGATTCTGCCGTTGAATTTCGGGTATCGTGGTAGGTAGCATTTCGGACTGATAAGCCGCTTCTGTGTATAGTCTGAAGCACTTTCCAGGGCCAGTTCTGCCAGCTCGACCCGCTCGTTGCTTAGCTTGTGCTTGTGAGATCGGTGTCACAACCAAAGAGTCCATGCCCAGTTTGGGATCATACGCGTTCTGCTTCACGAATCCAGGATCGATAACGTAATAGACCTGGTCGATTGTAATGGACGTCTCGGCTATATTGGTTGCAATTACGACTTTTCGACCCCCGGGCGGGGCCGGTTCAAAGATTCTGCTCTGCATTTCGCTCGGTAACGCTGAGTAGACAGGGAGGATAACTAGCTCTGGCACAGATGGTCCTAAAGCTTTCATGCGTTCGTATAAAATCTCACAACTCGTGTCAATTTCTTCCTGACCAGTCAAGAAGACGAGAATATCACCAGCGGGTTCTGTGAGGTGTATTTGCATGACAGTAGTCAGAGCTGCGTCGAGATAGTCGTCTTCTGGCTCTCGAGAGTACATGATCTCAACTGGGTATGTTCGCCCGGGTATCGAGAAGATAGGGCATTGGTTAAAAAATTCAGAGAATTTATCTGCATCAAGAGTGGCTGAAGTCACGATCATTCTCAAATCAGGCCTTCGTTTGAGCGTCTTCTTCAACAGCCCGAAGAGTACATCTGTTGCAATCGTTCTCTCGTGCGCCTCGTCGAGCATGATAATGGAGTAGGATTTGAGGTCGGGGTCAACCAAAATCTCTCGCTGGAGCATGCCGTCAGTCATGTACTTAATCCGTGTATCGGGCGAAGTACGATCTTCGAATCGAATAGTGTATCCCACTTCCCGCCCGAGTTCACACCCAACCTCCTCTGATACACGTTTTGCAACTGACATTGCGGCAACACGTCGTGGCTGGGTACAACCAATGATGCCTTTAGAAGCATATCCGGCTTCTGCAAGGTATTGCGTGACTTGTGTGGTCTTTCCAGAACCAGTATCGCCCACAACTATCAGCAGCTGATTCTGCTCAACTGCTTCTAATAGTTGCTTCCTGAACTTAAATACTGGCAGACTTTCGCGTTGTTCTTTGATGGTCATGGTCGTCCTTCTACCGAGTGATGGATTTTGCCCCTGCGTCGCACGCTTCCACTCCGGTATTGCATTGGCTGCCTGAGAATGTTCTTGTTGTTTTTCCCTAAAGTCAGCGGCGAATTTTCGGTCTTCGGGCGCAATCATGGGGTCCTGCCATTGCTCGTTTAGATTGACCTTGGAGGCTTCTTCAGCAGCCCGGTCTTTTGTTTCCTGCTCTTTCAGCTCTCGTCTTTCTTTAGCTAGCGCAGTCCCCGCTTGTGCAGCTCGATTTAGCGATCCTTCTGGAGCTTTCACGACGCGAATAGGGGATAGCTCAAGCGACTGTTTGGTTTGGCCAGCCAGAAACGGTGGTTCTTCCTCTCGAACTTCAATGTCAACGTCCTCCTCAAGTTGCTGGCCTGCCTCGCCATTCAGAGCGTCGTCATACTCTCTGTCAATGTCAGGGTAGTCTGATGCTTTCAGAGCGCCAGAAGCAATCAACTGTTTGATCTCCCATCTTTCAGGCGAAGTCATTCGCTTGCGGTTCTTGGATCTCCCAAAAAGACCGTCTTCAACGACTGGTACTTCGTCATGGTCAAAGCTACCGATACCATTGAGGCGTTCCATGTTAGCTCCAGAAGCTATTCTACGCGAAGGTATAAGATCTCGACCTGTGACTTGGTCGACTTCCTTCATCGAAAGGCCTATCCTGTTTCCCTCGATCTTGATGACCTTGACTTTGACCTCTTGCCCCCTAGACAGCAAGTCGGAGGGATGATTGACCCGAGCACCTTCTTGCATAGCAGAAACATGAACAAGCCCGCTGAGTTTGCCTTGGACACCTTTTATGTTGACAAAAGCTCCAAAGTCTTTGATACCAGTGACCCAGCCATCATAGACCTTGTACAAGATTGGCTTCTCATCCATCTCTGCCACAGGCCTTCTGGTTTCCGCTGGTTTTCCATCGTAGTCGTGATACCTGTGTCTATGTCTACTCCTTTCTGTGTCGTTTCGTCGCACATGGTCGTGAAACTGATCGTGATTGCTCTCATTGGTGTAACGCCTCCTTCTTGAGCGAGATGCGCTTTCTAAACTCCGTGATCGTCGCTTTCTTGAATGCTGGTGTTCGTATGGACTTCGACTGCGTTTCCGGCTCCCATGTGTGGTACCATTCCGTCTAAGCGCCAGCCCTTCCAGCACGGCGAAGGTATCGTCGCCAGAGGCACCACTTTCGTCCCATGTCTGCTCCTTGTCCGCTAGTGCCAGGCCCTTAAAGACCTTCGATTTCCTGCCAATCTCGTCCAGCATTCCCAGATCGTTAGGTTTTTGTTTCGATCTCAGACTCTTGTACTTAGGATGCATCGTGAGGACAAGGCGATCGATTGATTCCACAAGGGAATTCGGAAAGTCAGCATCCATATCGGTAAGTGCCTTTTTAAACGTCGCAATGTCTCCGCCTCCATGTTGAGCGACAATGAACTCTGCTAGGGCCTTGTCCCCCAGGCCAAGATGATTCTGCAATTCTGTGGTGACTTTTGAGACCAAGGAGAGAAGTTCCAGGTTCTCGATATCGTCCATGGCTGGAGGAGATTCGCGAGTGTAAAGTAGCCTCGTGAATGCGGCCAGCGCAGGCAAGGACGATTAATTTACGACTGACAAGTAATATTTCGAACATTTGATGCATCGGATATGCACATCCGGGATCGGTACTTCGTACCTCGGAACACAATGCCAGCCTCACGCAGGTGCGAGCAGCTCAGCCTTACTAATTGAAAATTTGCCTTTAGTTCCCTCCGCAAAGCCTTGGCCAGTTTAACGAGACTTGGTTGGCTGGCTTGCTTGGCCGGCTCAGTAATACAAGGAGCTCTCTGATTTGGATCACTCGCAAGGAGCGGGAATGGGTTCCTGACGTATGACCTGCTTTCTCCTGCCAGACACCTTGACGCACCACCAAGGCGGAAGGTACAACCTGACAACTGGTCAAATTGGCACCGCCACTTGGACACCTGCGCACTCACATCATTGCCACGAAATGGTCCCTTCCCCGCCTCTCCTGGCCTCGTCTCTTCTTGCTTGGTGTTGTTCTAGAAGAAGGTTCCTTCATTTTGCTTTTAGTTAGTTCTTGCTTAGGTCCTGTTTTGCACCACTTCAGCGTCTTCAAGCATCTTCGATTGCACCTTGACGGACCTTTGAAAAGTTTCCCATCGTTTCACAAGTACCGCACAGTCTTCTGAGCATGTCTGGCCTTATTAACAAGGTCAAGAGAAAATTCTCACACAAGGACACCAATCGTAAGTTACCCAGAGCCTTTCCACTCCCGCCGTGGCAGCAAATCCTACGACGTCCGTCTGTGCCAAACAATTTCCGTATGATGTGCGCGAGTTGTTTTGCAGAACACCGGCTACTTCAACCACATCAATCCCCTGAGAGACGACTACAGCTCCAAGGATAGCACAGTTGCCATCCTTTCTCTACCTCTACTTGACCGCTTATGAAGTAGAAGTTCCGCCCCGCCAGTCGATCTGCAATGATGGGCAAATTCCAGGCAACGCCGTTCAATTCTCATAATATTTAAATACGCATGATCAGCGTCTGTTCTCGGTTGCAACGATATTCAGTCGTTGGAGCTTTCCCTAGTCTGGCATGCTGTGTCGATCTATATAAGATCACATGAGCGGAGTTTGGAGACTGATTCCTTTTCTTAGCCGACTTCGATGACCCTGAAGCTTCAGCGGATGAAGAGACCTCCACATATGTGAACAAGGAAGTCGACGATGCCGAGAAGGAGGGTGAAAAATATCCTATGGGTCGACCAAACTCCTTCCTGAATCGTATGATCAGCCATGGCAACAAGAAGACGTATGTACTTAATTCCCAATTGTATATGCTGCTCGCAATTTCATGAGGCACTCCGATTTCGGCGACCCAAACACTGACCATTCTACAGTGAAGATGAAGTTGCACGCGACATTGCTGAAGGCCAGGCACGTGAGAAAACCAAACTAAACGCTGTCGAGAGCGGATAGGTCGTCGAGGGTACGCAGAGCACAGTACCCGGCTCTCAGTAAGCCGAAGGTAGCGAGTCGAAGTCCAGTTCGGTCAATCAGAATGGAAGCGTCAAGTCAAGAGACCGAGCGGTAGACGAAATTCCTGGTGTGCAAGGTGTTCCTGACGAGCCACCGATGGAATTCTTCGGCGTCTCTTTTCACTCATTTCGACTTCGGTAGACATGTTCGTAGGTTTAGCCACAATGCGAATCTTGGCTTGATAAGATCTCGCCTGAATTTGAGGTCCCGCTCCCCGAACAAAGCACTATGAAGAGACGTCTGGCAGCACTCTTGCATTGGTTCCCGACTTGTGGGTGACTTAACAAGAAGATATTGCGGTGTCGCAAGTTTGCCGAGCCATCGTTGTCCCGTCAAGAGTATTCCAACCGCAGGCTGATCAGTGCAGCCCATCGTACTTGACATCACTACCTAGGCATCGTTCCCAAAAAGCTTACTTATAGCCTTCTCTCGGCCTCTTGTACGTCTTCCTATTCCAACAATGCTTTCATCATCTTGAATGCCCAAGTCATAACGACTCGCTACCTCTTGCTCTCTAAATAATCTCTGTCTCTTCTCCTCGCTCTCCTCCCTACTTAGTTCAGACTCAAATTCCTTCTGTTGCCCGAGTTTCGCTCGCGTTCGTCGTTTTTCAGCAAGCTTGGCTTTGAGCGCCACAGCTTCTTCACTGTCGGCATAACTCAGTCTTGCAGGAATTTGAGAAGGAGATGGCGGTCGCGGCAGTTGCGATGTTGAAAAGGCTGTAAGAGCGCGTTCAAATGCAGAAGGAGACATAGAAGTCTGCTGTTTAGTGGGGTGATTGTTCCGATTCTGCTCCGTCCCGTCTCGAGATTCATTGACAGATAATGCCTCCCTATTGTTGAGATGTACTAACTTGCTCGTTAGAGTGCTATCGTTACGTTGTAGCTCCGACGGTATACGGGTCATCATGCTAAGAGGCATTCCAAGACCATCGGTGTTGACGCTGTTGATCGAGCTTGCTCGTGATAACGGTTGCTTTATAGTATCGGCTTTTTCGTTCTCGTTGGACATTCTTGAAGTGTGTGAGAGATTGCTCAGAGCCCGACCAAAGAGCGTCCGACTAGAATTTCTCGAGCTTGGCCGTGTTGTTGTCTCAGCTGCACGAGCCGCGGCCTTGACATCGAGAAGTTCGTTAATAAGCTTTGCATGAGATATGGGTTGTTCGGACCGTTCATCCTGGACTTCAGGTATAAGGCTTTGATCGGATGTGCTAAATTCATGGTCACGATTGTGGACATGGAAAGATCTCTCCTCACCTATGGCACGAGCAAATTTTGCTTGTCCTTCAATCGTCTGGCTGCCGTTAAGATGTGTATTCTGGGGACCTGTAGACCCTCCGGGGTCGGTACTGTTGCCGTCAAACTGCTGAAAGAGCTTCTTCTTACCTTTTTCTGGCAAGGAAACTTTGCTGGCAACGTTGGTAGACACGTTCAGCAATGGTATCGGCACAGCTGGCTTTCTTACTTCGGATTCGCGGGTGCTCGCAGTCCAATTAGAGTCGTAAGGGTCACCCGAATCCGATTTGCAAGATCTTCCAAAACCGTCTTGTTCAAACCCTTCGTTGAGACTTCTGAACCCAGGCTGTCTTTGTGAAGCCTTGGAGGCCGCCGTCAAAGTGCCACTTTGCTCACAATCTGAGGGTTTGGCAAGACTACCACTTCGAAGGCTTGCTGACGTATTCTCGAGATATTCAGGCTGGCAGTGTGTTGTTGTATCTTCGGCGAAGCGGGCACTGCCAGCGCCGGCAAGAAGGAACGGTTCGAAGGATGGTATTCTTGCTGTGTCGATTAGCTGCCAGAGCCATCTCTCTGAGACAACGGGTATGCGCCACAGCGAGGCGTGCTCAGCCTTTTGTAGATTCACATTCACGGAGTTACAGATTAGCACAGTGATATCAGCTGTAAATTTTTCTTCGTATCTTGCACCCAGCTTTTGGACATTCTTGGCTATGTGGAGTGTTTGAAGCTGAGGGAAGCCACTTGCATTGATCACAAGCTTCGAAATAGCAGGCACATTGATCTTGACGACTGGTCTTCCAAGAGGATAGCGACTGGGTGATACGAATGCTTTAACAGAGATGCAATGCTCCAGCCATAACTCTGTTACAATTTCTACATTCTGGCGTTTCCGCTCCAGAATGGCCAGCTGATTTTGCTCAATGTCATGGGGCACTATTAAGAGTGGGGACGATGCTGATTCTTTTTCATCTAGTCGAAGTTCTGACAGTCTCGTATGCAATGATCCTCCATGACCAGAGAGGTGTTCACGAAGTATAGATCTTCGTCGCTCATTAAAACCTTTAGCGGCGAAGTGTCGGCCGGCAAGGATGCCACTTGCGGCATGCTGTGGCTTTGTGGCAGAAGATATAGTGGGAAGTGGAAGATCTAGAGCCATTGGTTTCAACTCGATGCCTGACGCATTTGCGGGATCGCTCGGCATTAATCTAGAAGGTCGCAATCCTGGAGAGCGAATATCAGAATCATCCGGAACTCGGGGGGCAACAATGTCGTTCCACATTTCATTCTGCTGGCTGTTAAACCTAGCGCTTGTAGTTCGACGTATTTTTTTACGGTTCTTCTTTTCGTCCTGGTCGGTTCGTGGTCTTTTTTCTAACCTCGGGCTGCAAGACACTTGACGAATCCAGGCTCCGAGTCCTTGGCTTTCGGGAGGCATTGTGGGATGATACTTAGATTCGTCGAGCTGCATGCCTCGATCCCTAGTATCTTTGTACCATTTTATGCTCACAACATTGAGCCCCCAAGTGGTTGCGTAGTCGTACTTTTTCCCAGTCGGAGCGTTTGCAATCAAGTGTGTTACATCTTTGGTTAGATCACCAGAATACTGTCCACCATGTTGTACAATATCTCGCGCAAGTTCGTCACGAAATGCGAGATCTTCAAAGCCTGTAATGGACAGCTTCAAGCCAAGAAGGGTAGGGCACCTGTACTGAGCTTGGAGGGCATGAAGGTTGATCGGCTGATCATTCATCCATAACTCTCGAACAGCCCTTACAAAATCCGGAAGCAGCACCTTGACGTCCTCCCTTTCTTTGGCCACGTATCGGTATTTCTGAGAGTCGGTAGCGCCAATGATAAGATGTGTAACGTCGGAGGTAAGGTCGAGAGTGTGGTCAGCGCCCATCTCCTCTGTCCAAGCTGCCAATTCGCTCCGATGCTCGGGGAGAATCGAGGTACAGCAGAATTTCGCTCCATGCAGAGGCTTTTCCAAGGATGTTGCCGGGCCATCTTTGGGCATCATGCATGCCTACTACGGCCGCTTCTCTACCTGAATGTAGGACGTATGCACGAATATGTGTGTCGTCTGTCAACGGAAAAAGGACTGCCGTTTGCGACGCGTTTAGTCGCGTTGCTCAAGTGGTGAACGCGTCTTGCTTATGTCATCACGCTGTTTTAGTGTTTTATACTTCATTTCAGTGCTGTGCAACATATCCTAGCTGTACGTGCCATCACTCATTATTCGACTCCGAATGTATTTTACAAACAACTGCAGGAAAGATCACGTGGATATTTTGTCATTGGCTATTGGCTCATCCTCGAAGCAACCATGTCCGTAGGGCTGTGCACGAATCCACCGCCACGACTGCAGCTTCTAATAAGGCACGTAGGCTTTCGAAAAAAAGCTCAAAAAAATACGAAGTAGTTCCCTTGCCGGCTGGTCTCGTTGATCTTTTCCCTTTCCCTTCCAACTTAGTTGTTGGCCATGCCCCTTTTGTCGGATGTGCCTCGCCTTCGATCGAGAATTCGCCTCCTCGCTTCATTTATCCGCGAAGAAGACGAGTTCCTTGCAAGTTATATTTGTATTTTTGTATTTTTAACATTGGCCAATGTAGTTTTCCGTCTCAAAGTCACGCCTGAGACGACGTGAATGCACCTTGAGGTCTGATATAAGGGGGATGAACCTCAGAATGCGGGAGGCCATATGAGCGGATCCCGTGACTCGCGCCGCCTCTTAAGGCCCCTGGTTGCCGTCTGTCCCGCCGATGCAACACCTAAAAGGCTCGCGGAATTTTTGCACTGTGATCCATCGATGCACAATGACATCGGTTGTCACGCACGAAAGTTGGTAAATATTTCATCCTACATTTCCGCCTTTGTCCGTGTAGCTTTAATTACTGTCTCTTGCAGTGAAGTTTGACTCGTTCGCTACATTGAGGGTCCGCGTAGGTCCTGGCTTGTGATCTTCGAGGTGGACGGGCAATAATGGACAGGAATCTGTAATCACACGAGCATGATGTTATCCGAGTCTCCGGGTCGAGGCCTTGTTAGCTGACAGTTCAGACTTATTCATCAGGTTGTGTTGGTTGGTCCACTCGTTTCTGACCCATCCGCCCTTCCGAACACTTCCATGGCTGGATGTGACCACTCGATCCGCATGGTCTGACCCTGTAATCCATGCGATGATCAGTCTTTGTTAGAGCTCCACTACTGACCTCGCTTCTTGCCCACATCGTCATCCTGGCATGACTAATAAGTTGGACATCAGTAGCATTAAATGTCCAAGTGCCGAAGCAATATACAAAAGTACTACCACACACGATACACCCTAGGCCTCATGCCAACCCGTCTTCAAATATGTCACCGTGACCTATTGATACTGATGTATGGCCGACACACTCGCTGACGGCTATGTACACAAACTCAGGTACGTTGCGGAGACACATTCCATGATTGGAGATCTTGAAGCTCCACGCGTCTTAGGTTTCGCAATTGTGCGGGGGGTTTGATAGGTTAACGGGCCCACTAATACCTATAGGTAGTAAGGTATTGTCCAATATTACCGCCTCGGGGCTAAGGCCCTTTGTGTGTGCCATGGGCATGTATAATTAGACTAATATCCTTGTTGGAGGCACCGGGACATCGGGGATGGGCGTGTGAGATGCTCTCGCTCGTCTGAAATTCACTTGCACATCAGTTTCGAAGTTGGACATTGCTGATGCTTTCGCGTTTCAGCTTGAGCTCTGCACTCGTTTTGGACCTACCACAACTGTTTGGCTCACAATTGATCTGAGCTTGGTCAGTTAATTGTACGTTTTGACCATTGCCACCATGCCCTTGAATACTCAAACCTACCCAACAGGCCGTGCGTCGAACATTTGCAGTAACATCGCTAATCCACCCGAACAACCACAGACCTGGCGCTGTCACGAGACTTTCCTGAAGACTGCTACGGTTGTCCTCACCTCCGCCTCCTGCCGGCACATCCACACCAGCGGAACCGAATAATCCGCGGGCTCCGGAAAGACGATCCAAGTCGACAAGGGCAGCGGGCGAAATGGTTTTCGCAGAACTAGGTCGAACGAGCTCGCCGGAGAGAAGAGACAGGGGTCACTCGCTTGTGAATCGATCAAGGATTGGAACCGTAGTCGACGGCAGACGTACTTCAACACCCAGGAACGATGAGTTTCCGATCACTCGGCCCAGTTTTACAGACCAGAAACCAATAGCCTCAGGGAACGGTGTGGCTGTGTACGTGCAGACCGCTGAGCCGGTGCTGTTCTTGCAAGGTTACGATGCCAACGATCCGACTTCGCACACTACGACGATGCTTCGAGGAAGCATGCTCCTCCGCTGCACCAAACAAGCCAAACTCAAATCCGTGTCGCTCGCCTTCAAAGGCAAATCGGAAACGGATTGGCCGGAAGGAATTCCTCCCAAAAGGGTCGATTTCAAGGACACGACCAACATCATGAATCATACTTGGTCCTTTTTCAATGCCCAATTTCCGCAAGCCGAACACAACTACGGGGCAGATATTGTGCAACTACAGAAAGGACCGTCGTCCGAGGTACAGGAAGTTAGTTCAACAGGCTCCTCGTTCGAACTTTTTCAAAGGAATTCCTCCCCGGTCAGGCAGCCACAAGGTGCCCGAGATGCATCCAAGAGGCTGTCCCTGCAAGCCAATCAATCTCGAAGTTTTGGAAAGGGAGAAAGCATGACGGGCGGACCGACGGTGGCGCAGAGAGGCTTCAAAGTCTTTCACCCAGGAGACTACATCTACAACTTCGAGCTGCCACTTGATTCTAGGTTGCCAGAATCTTGCCGTGTTGACCTTGGCTATGTCAAGTATGAGCTCGAGGTCCTTGTCGAGCGATCAGGTGCTTTTCGGGCCAACTTGTTAGGTGCGAGGGAACTTCAACTTATTCGGGCTCCCTCAGAAGGCTCTCTGGAACAAACGGAACCCATTGCTATTTCGAGGAATTGGGAAGACCAACTCCATTACGACATCGTGATATCTGGAAAGTCGTTCCCGCTCGGCTCGTCAGTTCCGATCGCGTTCAAGCTCACCCCCCTGGCGAAAGTCCAGTGTCATCGCATCAAAGTCTTTGTAACTGAAAATATTCAGTATTTCACGAACAACAAAAAGGTACACCGACTGGAGCCAACACGCAAGATTCAGCTGTTCGAGAAGCGGGCTGACTGCGACAGCACCAGCTCTTACCCGGGCAGCTCAATCCGAATCTTAGCGGGAGGTGGAATTCCATACGACCATAGAGCAGCTGCAGCTGCCGGGAATGAAAGTGTCCCACATGATACTCGAAACTTGCTGGGAGACTTGGAGAGTGATTCCGGCAGCATTGGGCCGACCGAGATGGAACTTAGTATCCAGTTACCAAGTTGTCACCAAATGAAGGAGAAAATCAGGACGGAGCATCTTCACTTTGACACGACTTATTCGAATATCCAAGTCAACCACTGGATCAAGGTAAGCTTCGACGGAGGGTCCGACGTAGTCGACGCTAACGTGGGTGCTTCAGATTGTCATGCGACTCTCGCGGCCGGACGAAAACGACGCGGAGAAGAGACGACATTTCGAGATATCGATCGACTCACCTTTTAATATCATGTCGTGCCGAGCAACACAAGCCAATATGTCGTTGCCCGCTTACACCTCAGGAGGACAAAATCCTGGCGCAACGGATGAGTTCGAGTGTGGATGCCCCGGCGCGATCCTAACTCGTCGCAGCACACCTCCCATCGTGCAACCTTCTGGAGCATCCGCGGACAATAGCACACCGTCGGGCGGACCACGGCGGAATTGGTCAAGCGACAATGGAGGACTGACCGTGCCAAGCCAGGCACATGTGCACAATGCTGATACGAACAGCGCCGGATCGCGGCCGATGCACCTGGTCCGGGCTCCGTCATTTAATCCTCCAGCTTTTGACGCGGAGGAGCCGCCGCCTCCGTTAGTGACCCCGCCTCCGCTGTACGAGAATGCCGTCAACGGGGATACGACGAATGCCCTGGCCGATTACTTTGCGCGGTTGGCAGAAGCAATGCCAGATGAGGACGAACGAAACGACAGGGGACGGGTCGATATCCCACTGACGCCAGGTGGACGAGTGAACCGTTCCATGGATATCCCAAGAAACTGGGCTCCGTTAGAAGCTTCCAGGAACGTGACCTTGCCACCTGGGCAAAGGACACCCACTGCTGCTTAGTTTAGGTGTGAGTGATTCTACCTCTGGTGTTGGTGAGACTGGTAGAAGCGCCATACCCTGTGTTGGCCGTTTTGCGGAGCAGAGCGATGGAGCAGGACTATGATAAGCACGTACGAGCAGTGAGGAGATGCATTTCTGGCCAATCATGGAAGTTGGGTTTACGATATAGGAACATTTGGCCGGCGGACGAATGGTCAAATTGTAACAATTGAAAGCAACCGTTATTGTGAGAACTGTAGATGAACTCTTGATTTAATTGGCATTTTCTCTGACAAAGGTCATGCTCAAAGCTGGTGGCCTGTCTTCCACGCCTCTTGCAATGCATCTAGCTCAAGTGGGAGAGGCTCGGTGGGTATCCGGAGCTTCCTCGGCACAGCGCTGCCCGGATCATTTTGCGAAGCATCCTAATCACAAGCTAGATGGGTAAACGCAGGTTCGAGCTCTTGCCGGGCCATCATCCATCATCCATCATGAACAACCTCGATTGATGAGACGCAAATCCACGGTTGGACGCAGTTCTCAGTGCGCGTGCTAGGCATGGCGCAAGCATTGGCCGCGGCAGCGGCACATTCGCTGCCTCCCTTTCCATTACCGGCATTACCTCGAGTGCGGCCTCCTCCAATCCCCAAGGGCACTCCAGGCCCAAACACACGTCCGATGCCATCTGAACCACTCAAAGGTCGCGTTTGGGCCGATGGAAAATGGGTTGACCCTCGCTCCAATTCAGGAAAACAGAGGCAACAAGTCGTCTCCAGGCAGCTGGAGAAGGCGTTGAGGCATGAAACCCATGGCATGAACATCTACGCGTACAAACATGTGAGCACGCAGCAGGTCATATATAGCTTGACCAAGAACATGGACGTATGCATCGATGAATCCTATCATTCCTGATCGACCGCTGACTGGCTGGCAGAACGCCAAGATGATGAAGCAACTCCTTTACCACGGAAAAAAGACCGTGCCCGCTGCCTTGCGCCGGGACCTATGGCGACCATATTTCTCGATCCATTTCCCTCAAACACCTGCCGGAGCGAATAAAGGGCTGAAGGTATTTCACGAGCTTCGAGAGCTCTCGATGAAACGACAATTAAGCCCACCCCAAGATTTGGTCAAGTGTACTGAACGGGATGTGGAGAGGATGAGAGCCCATTATGATTTTGTTAAATTGAAAGATTTTGAAGAAAACAGGGTTGAGGGAAGAGGAGCGAAATATCACCAGGTCAACTTCCCCGTCCCAGGAACTAAAATCTCCCAGAGACTGCTTGCCAAACGTCTCATGTATCAAAAGTCTACATCCGTCGCTGACGTAGCTGCTGTCCTGGCGAGAATGGTTCAAAACAAGACGGTTGCCCAGTCCAACGGTGAAAAGCGCGAAGTGCCTGCTCCAACTCCACAACAGCAGCTTGCCAAGCAGAGACAGCGACAGCAGAGTCGGGCGTCCTTGCTATCTGATCGAGCTCTGAAGCGTCTACAGGCCATCAGGCGCGACGAGGTAAACAAGGACCAAGAACGGCAGAGCACACAAAGATATACCGAACCTCGACCCGGCCACGTGCAAATTGATCCCCATACCCTCTCAAGAATAAGCACCGAGTACGATGGCAGTGTTTCATTCAATGGGGAAACTCCTGCTAAGCTCGATATGATTGAATCCAAGGAACGACAAACACAGCAGGAAATTGGTGCTGCAACTGCTCTTGAACAGTTGCAAGAACAAATCCAAGCGGAGAAAACCGCGAAACGAGAAACAATTGAGAACGCTCTCATGCCGCGCATAGAACAGGAGCTGGCGCAATTACCTGATCCAGACCGCCAAAAAGTAACGGCAGATCTCGGAATAGAGAGGGCACAGAAGCAACAAGAAATCGATGCTCGCGTTGTTCAAGCCTATGCAACGCTGAAGGAAGAAAAAGATAAACTTCATGAATTGATGGAAAAGCATGGCCGAAGCAAATGGCTTGTCCGCAAACTCAGGTCTCTAACCCGCGACCAGCCCAAGGCTATCATGCAGATGAAACATCGATTGCAACGGCGATATGTCGATTGGGCTGGCCCATTCGCTGACGTAGGCTCTGAGGTTGACAAAGCCATGGCTGAAATTGATGAGCACTACGCGTCCCGCTTACAGGAATTGCGGAACGATGCCGCCATCGAGCGAAAGGTACACGGTGACTTGGACAATCACGAAGTCGAAATCCGTTGGGCCGATCTCAGAGATGGTACGTACGCTAAAGAGTGGCCCGAGTCTGTGTTTCACGGAACCCTTCAACCAAAAGCTGTGACGATGGCAAACGCTTTTACCACCAGACAGTATTTTCATCTTGATGATAACGAGTTACCCGTGGACGAGCAGAAAATGCACACTGCCATGCCTCGATCAAACTCTGTCCACGTTTTTGGTGCTGCAGATGTTGGTGCTAACGCGTCAGCTCAAGAACGATATCGGGCACCTACAGAGGCAGCGCTGGCTGCAGTCGAAAGGCGGGCAAAGAGGATTGATGAATGGGCGCAAACATCAATGATTCTTGCCCGTGACAAGATCTTTTCACTACGCCGAGAATGCAACTCACTCCGACAGCTGTTCAAGGAGGACTACGACAAAGATTTGATGCCCCATCTCGGCAACATGGAAGATGCCCTCAACCTTGTCAGAGTGAAGCTCCAGGATTATGTTGAGACACTTAGCCCAGATTCGCTCCAAGGCATCCAAGAGAACCTCGATTACGCAATTGCGCTTTTGCCTTGGGCACGTAGCGAAGTCAGGGCTCTTGATTCTGAGTCTCATCATGACGATGACTACGAAGGGCAAATATTGCAGGACGCATTACAAAGCCTGGAGAATTCTCAATCAATCGATGACCTGCATCTTGCTGCGTTGGCTCGACTTGAGTGGTTGCGCAAGCAGACTGCTCTGCTCACCCTCGAACACCAGAATTTGGAAGCAAGATATCAAGCTCAGTTACGGGACGACTTCTTTACGAAGTTTGAGCGAAGGGAGCAATTAGAGGATAACTTGGCTCAACTTCAAAATGCGCCATGTTCTGATAGCTTTCATCATGCGTCAGCTGAACTGGCTGAGTTTGATGCAGAGTTTCCTTTTGTGGTCGACACGATAAAGAAACTAGGCAATACGCCTGAGACTCGAAGCTCACAAAAAGCAGAGATTCGCGCATTAGAGAAAGAAATTCAACTAGTACGAGACTCAACCGAAGAGTATTCCGAAGGCGCGAAAGAAGACAAGCTCACATCTCTGTTTGCCAAGCAGCGCACGCTCATCACTGCGTATGAAGCTCCGCAACATGATCACGACGCCTGGCTTGATTTCAAGAGTCGCGGAGGACTTTCTGGACTTGGTGGCTTTAGCACGATCATGCAACAGCATAGCGCCGGGAGAAAAGAGCTGGAGGGCGAACAGCGCCGGACTAGACAGTTGCAGAAGGATGAGGAAGAATTAGATCGTGAATTGGAAACACTGGATGGGAAGAAACCATTGTGGGGGAAGATCAAGGGCCTATTCGGACGGTAGTGGCAGGAAAAAGGGAGGACACTCACAAGCAAATCTTCGACCAAGTAAAAAACCCGGCAGGATTGCTGCTGCATCCGAGTCTGATGGGTATTATTTGTGCCCACACGTGCTTCGGCACGCTGTCACATTAGAGATCCCGTTGGATCGGCGTCAACTTAGGAGGCTTGGACCTCTGAGCGAGCGTATTTGTGCAAGTTAGAGAAAAGCGCGGACATACTAGATGTGCAGACACTGATCCAGTAGTCTGGCTGACTTCCCAGGAATGAAAGACATCTCTCCCAGAATTGTCTGCCTCCTCCACCTTGCGACTAGCAGGCGCTTCGAGCACGTTCGTACATATGCCGACTTTTTGAAAGTTGATGCGATTAAGATAATGATAGAATTCAGAGCATAGCTAACCGGCTATGTCGGCAATGAGCAACCCGGTTTTAGACGACCCATTATTTGTGTGATCGAGTAATAATGCCATTCTGTCAGAAGCGTTTATTCACGAGAAGTTGATCCTCGACACTTGTTTCCTTGCACATCGCTCTGCGTCTAAGAGATACAAGGTCTAGTACTTCTGCAATTTGCACATGCAGAAACTGGCAATGCTCCAACAACCTTTGTCCAAGGCTTAGGGTACATACAATCTCACAAACCCTCCAACTGCTCTCCGACAAGTAACACAATTCCCAAAATTGTTCATAGCAAGGTTGACCCGGCAGTCTTCACACACTGTTAAACATCGGCATGGCCAGGCGATGATTGTCCTAGGCTCAGACTGACACACCACACAAGGTGGACCGCTTAGCAAGGATGCCGAGACACCATGGGCTTGGGCTTGTGGGGTGACGTCGGCAAACGCCGGACTTTGCTGCTGGGACAGATGGTGCTGACGACGATCCTGCTGCACACGACGGACGAGAAGGAGTCGCTCAAGGACAAATGCTTCTTCATTTGAGGTTAGAGGTCGGCGAGTCGAGATATCCGCAGAAGATTCACTCTGCACCGTTGGACAAGGAGCACGACCTGCTAGCAAGACCTTGGCGCGATCTGCCTCGAACTCCTGGCGGTACCGAGAACGGGTCATGATACCTCTACCCGAGGTTAGATGCGAGGACAATATCCTTGCCTCCTCTCTCGACTCTTTGTCAGGGGGGTTGAGGAGCCTTGCTAAGGTAACATTGTCAAGAATCGGTGCTTCAGGTTCTGGTGTCTGGGAGCTTCGTTGTCGAAGTCCAGAAAATGACCACGCGGGAGATCGGAATCGGTGGGTCGGCGTCGTAGCCCCTTCTGGCTCCGACTCCCATCTATCTGAGTCATGAGTAGTGGTGCTAGCTGTAGTCGATAAGCTCACGCTAGTTGTGTCGTCTTCGGTACTGGGGATGGTATAGTCACCGCTCTCATCTCTCGTGCCGTACCACCCCCCACCTTTCCACCACTCATACATTCTCTGATCAAGCACTTCTTCTGGGTCGAGATGGCCCTCAGAGGCGACTGCATTCCTCATCTCTGTCTCAATGTCAATATCATCGCAACGGGTCTTACGACTCAGACCCTGACGATGGATCCATCCTTCAAACCTCTGATTCTCCTCAATCGTTCGTAAACGATCCCTGTCGTTGACTGCCCGCTTAAGGGAGCGTCCGATTATTCGTCGTAAAAAGGGCGGTCGTGCGGTGATGCCAATCCGGTCTAAGGAAACGCCGATGCAGAAAGCAACCCATCCGCCAATAGTACACAGAATACCTCGCAAAAAAATGAAGAGTAAGTAAAAGCGAGTGGTTCTCTGCAATGCACCAACACCGTCTGTCCGTGGAGTCGGGTAAATAAACGAGTTACTGTCTTGTGAATTGTCCTTCGTTTCAAGCTTCCTCTCCTTTTCATAGCCCGACGTCCACCGTCCGCCGTCTCCACCCTGGCCATCAAGAGAGCCGTGTGGTATACCATACTCTTCTGCGATTTGAAAATGGCTTTCATCTGAAGGCCTGGTCGTTTGCATCGCATCCAGTTCGTCCAGACGCTCCTCTTCCAGCCAAGTGAACTGTCTCATCTCAACAGAACGACCTTCGTTGAGAAAGACTGCTTCAGAAGCAGCGGTCAAGGCGGCAAAACCAATCCTCAGCAAAGCGGTGTAAAAGTCTTCGTACCATCTGATATTGACGCTTTTTATCTGGATTGCGGCTTGTAGATTGTCATGTGCAATGCTGACCCGCTCTTTCAGACTCGTCGGTTGACGAAGATTCCGATTCGTTCCAAGAGACACTGCTGTAAGCAACAACGCTGTCAGGTAGATGAGGCCACAAACAAACATGCCAAGTATTATAGCTATGTGAGGCAGAAAGCCCACGATGGCAACGGTAGGAAAATGTAGGAGTCCACTGACAGGTGTTTCGATCCCATCGTGAACTCTAACCATCTTTGATTCAGAGATAAAGCCCCAGAAGAAAGATGACATGTAGCACAGCCCCCAGAAAGCTGTGTTGAGCAACCTCCACTGATTCTTCTTTCCCAACACGGAAATGATATGCGAGGTCAAGCAGTTTCCGCAGGAGAGCAGTGCAATCAAAAGAACTTCGACAGGGACATTAATTCGGTCGAAAAGATGAGGGCCTGTAAGTGCTTGTGCAGCGTCTGTAATGGCAAGAATCGTACCAGAAGCAGGAATGGTTGGCCCGGCTTCGAGGGTGGTTGTAGCCATAGCTGTCGAAGCTGCGACCGTGGTGTTTGCTGCTTTCGTAAGCTTGCGGTTCAACGTATGAGCGACCATACTCTCAGCCTCAGCAAAAGCGAGAGAGTGTTCAAACACGGACAAACCAACCTCGGTCATAGCCGTAATCTGCTGCAATGAGCAAGACAGGTTTTCGACAATGTGTGACAGACTCAAACGCAAGAAAGTAGGCCACAACAGAGAGAATGACCCGTAAGGCGCGCGGACGTCTGGTGCTGGCCTGTTCATGCCAATTGCAGCGCATGCTTGTTCGTCAGACGACCAGAAGAGCGCCGTTGAAGACAGGGTATGCAGGCCACCACCATCTGTTGACCAGTCCAATATGCTGTACTTGTTGTTGTCGCCATGCCTGTACAAGGAGAAATCAGGTGAAGTCTGGCATCGAATGGCTTGTAGTAACCGGTGCATCTGGCCTAGGAACAGGACAATAGGCAACAAGCGTAGCGCCAACCTCTTGTTCCATGTCAGCACAATGCGCTGTCTCGAAGATCCATAGACAGAAATCCTGTTCAGCACCAGTGCCAATGCGAAGCAGGTAAACGCCCATCTTGAAGTCAGGTAGTGTAGCATTCCCCAATAGCTCTTGTTGGTGCTGGCTTGAAAAGCCTCGAAAAAGAGATCGGTCCAACCGGTGCTCGCCGCAAAAGCACCAGTTTGTGGCCCGCTGGCGGCACCACCCACAGCGACAGCGACGTCTTCGGGACGACGAAAGAGACCGACCGCTTTGGCGGCTAGAGTGTCGAGGCCGGTGGAACGAACCAGAGATCGAGGCAACGTAGAGAATAGGAAATGATCAAGTTTCGCAAGTGCTCGTAAAGGGAACAGAACAATATCTCGGGTCGATGTCCTGCTCAAAGGAGAAGCGGTGATGTTCGAGACTGGATATGCTGCAATAGAAAGTGGCGTTCTTGCGGCTTCAACTACCGTGTCAACGACGCTGGCAGAATTCATCTCGAATCACAACCACTACCAGAGATCAAATCAGGGAAGGATCATCCTTCTGCGAGGATACGATTCTTCATATCATACTGCCCAAACATGAAAGCGGTTCACATACAAAAGTTGCTGCGTTCGATCGCCCGATATCAAGAAAGTCAGTAACAGTGAAAGTGAAAGTGAAGGACAAAGCCACCAAGCAGACCATCGGTCTTTCCGGCTCAGCCCATGTACTTCGTAGGGCATAGTATCAACTATCGACGAGCCGAGCGGCGTTTTACACGATACGCGCCACAGAGGATTAGATAGTGGGGTCATCGATGGTATCATTTGGAGAAATGTCCGGCATGTTACTTGGTAATCCGACAAGCTAACTATTCACCATTTGGAGCTCTCGCTCGCACGAAGAAGATTCGACTTGATAGCCAGACTGCTTCACTGGCCGACTTCATTCATGACGCCGCCGTCGACGGGCAGCACGTGTCCGTTGACGTAAGCACATTTGCTCAAGAATATCACCGCCATTCCCATTTCCTCGTCTCTACCCGACCGTCCGGCGGGCACCTCATGACCCTTGTCCTTGACCTTCTCGTCTGGCATATGTGTTTTGTTTCTCTCGTCGCTTGACTTCATAGTCATTTCACTTGGAAAGTATCCTGGTGCGATCGAATTGACCCTGACACCGACGCGGACAAATTCTTTGCTCATCATCTTCGAGAGGTGCGCCGTTGCGGCTTTTGCAGAGTTATAGGCCAAATGCGATTGCGAATGCCTCATCATGCCTGACATGGAGCTGATCACTATCACCGATGAATAATGGTCCGCAGGAGCTGACTGAAGAAGTGGTAGGAAAGCTAAGCTGGTCCAGTACACCGATGTTACATCTGTGTTAAATGTCTCGTTCCAATCCTGGACGCTCTCACTATCCCACAAATGTTTCTTCAGTGTCTTCGCGTCGTTCGTGTCAGGCCACGCTTCCTTCGGACCAGGCACGCCAGCAGCCGCGACCACGAGACTGAGATAACCCTCATTCGCCTCGATTTTGGAAACAAGATCTTGCAAATCCTCCTTCGATCGTACATCCGTTGGTCCAATTGGCACTATCTCCCCATCAACTGGAGTATCCTGTCGATCAGGATGATGTGCTTGGGATGCTTTTTCAAGGGTCTCTGTGCGTCTCCCAGTAATGTACACCTTAGCTCCGTTGGCGGAGAGGGCTTGTGTAGCCATCAGGCCTATGCCAGTTCCGCCCCCGGTTACCAGACACACGTAACCTTTCAGAGAAAAGAGATTTCCGACCAGAAAGTTGGTTGTTTCGGCCATGGCTAGCGCTTCAGGTGGCCTTAACGCTCAGAGATCCAAACGTTCGCCTGAGCCGACGGAGGTCTGGGAGTGGAAGGAGTACGAATGATCCTGGGGGCTTTGGCCTCAGAGCGATGCGCACATAAGTCCTTAAGTACACTGCGTTCGATCCTCTCACCCACTTTAGTGACAGAACAGACCTTGATCAAACTTCTGCCAGTGAGAACTTTGTAAGCTCAAGCGGGATAATTGTCGTCTCCAGCAGACAGCGCCCCTGCTACCGAAAACAAATATGAACCTGGGAGCACCCACTGACGTCACACATCCGGGGGACATTTCCACCTGTAGAACCGTACCTAGGTAGTGAACGGTATCAAGATAAATCGAGATTCTTTAACATAACGGCAAATAATGGCTGCAGTACAATGACTTGATGCTAATGTTAGATGTCCCAACAAATAGGTCTCGTCGTTTTCTTTTTTTATCTATTCTGAAGAGATTTCTGAAATTACACCACTGCAATCAGCCACGCCAACTCCCGAATATGCTGTATGATTGCGCAAATGGGTATCTCAAACATGTTGAATATTCTCTTGTCATCGTGAATATGCCCCACATTACGCCTTCATGGTGAGAGAACAGTGATCCGTAAACGTCATTAATGGGGCTAGCTTGCGGCGTAAGACTCGACTTGAGATTGCACCACACCTGCCCCAAGGTACAAAACGCTCTGATGTTGAAGCAGAGCATTCAAGCAAGATTCTATGGTCAGAACCTCAGAGCCTTGGGCTGTTCCCATGGGAAGCTTTGGTCGCTAAAGTGGCCATTCTTGGCGGTCTTGCGGTAGATGGGATTCGTCAAGTTCAGTTCCTTCACAATCACACCAGGACGCATGTCGAAGTTAGCTTTAATTATCTCGACGAGCTCTTCCGAGGATCTGCTGGAGGTTCCGTAGGAGTCGACGTAAAGAGAGAGTGGTTCTGCAACACCAATAGCGTACGACAGCTGGACAAGACACCGTCGCGCCAGACCAGCCTTGATCAGAGATTTGGCAATCCATCGAGCCAGGTAGGCAGCGGATCGATCGACTTTGCTATAGTCCTTTCCGGAAAATGCACCACCACCGTGGGCACCCCAGCCGCCATAGGTGTCGACGATAATCTTTCGCCCGGTCAGTCCAGCGTCTCCTTGCGGCCCGCCAATGATGAATAGGCCGGACGGCTGAATATGGTAAACAGTTTTTTCATCAAGGAGGTGTGTTGGGATAACCTTCTTGATGATCTTCTCCTTGATCTCTTCTCGTAGCTGCTCGGTCGTGATGTCCTCCGAATGCTGGGCGGATACCACAACAGTATGGACTCTTCTCGGCACCACGGCGCCGCCCTCGTGGTCATACTCAACTGTAACCTGTGTTTTAGTGTCCGGTCGCAGCCATGGCAAGCGTCCGCTTTTGCGTGCTTCCGTCATTACTCTGTTAAGCTTGTGAGAGAGTTGGATCGTCAGGGGCAGGTATTCGGGAGTCTCGTCGGTCGCGTATCCAAACATGATGCCTTGATCGCCAGCACCAAGCTTCTCAAGGACCTCGTCGTAGTGGAGACCCTGAGCAATGTCTTTGGACTGCTCTTCCACCGCCACCAAGACGTTACAGGTCTTGTAGTCAAATCCTTTTGCAGAATCGTCATATCCGATCTCCTTGATAGCATCTCGAATAACCTTCTGGTAATCTATGCGAGTTTTGGTGGTGATCTCTCCGAACACCATGATCATGCCCGTTTTGGTAGCAGTCTCACAAGCCACCTGGCCAGGTCAGAAATCGTTGCGTATGGGAACAGGAGCTGTGATTACCTTGGAAAAAGGGTCTTCCTGGAGGCAAGCATCGAGAATGGCATCTGAGACTTGGTCGCTAATGCGAGCGTTAACACATATGCCATCGATGGCGGTCTGTGAGACATACCAGATCTTGTCAGGGTGGCCCTCGCCAACCGACTCGGAGGTGAAGAGAAAGCTCCCCTTTGCAGGGACGGTATTCGAGACACCGTTGGAGATGGACCCCATTGTGAAGATGCCGTAGAATCACACCGAAAATCTTTTCCGACAATCAATACGGAAGGAGACTGAGTAAGAGAGAGATCCGGTCGCAGTTCCTGGCTGAGGTTGAATACAGAATTTTCTGTAAATGTAGAAGAGGGTGGAAATTTTTGAGGTTGAGAAGGTGTGTACACAGACGAGATACAACTTGCAAGTTATCAGCAATGGAAGATTGTTTCTGTCCCCACGTATTCCAATCACGCAAGCGAACCATGGGCCGAGATGGAAAAAGCGGGAAGAAAAAGGTTGCCGGTCCGGCAGAAATGCTAAACCCTTAGCAAATTGGGCGAGTCCATTATTAGCCGTGGCTCGAAATTTCAGCGACATGCGTACCTAAATATTTTAGCGTCTGGTAAGTGAATAATGTGGGTTCTCACAGCTTGATCGCACCATTCACGTCGAATTATTTTCGGGCTCGTTTTGTGTGAAACCACGCCGCATGCGAGGGATTCTGTCTACCGGACGTCGAACCTACTTGTCGCACTTGCTTCATGCCTGAAGCATTCAGGTGCTCCTGCGTCAGCACAGAGTACTCGATAGCAACAGCAACGTGAGCCAAAACTGGCTGGCTGATCGTGACGTTACAGAGTTCTACCCTGAAGGACAAATTTTCAACGGCCAAGTTGATTATGCGCTACCTTCACAAATCCGCTTCCTGACACGCAAGTTTTGACATTGACTTGTAGAAGATCACTGCTGTTTTGAAACGCTTTGCGGACGAGCATCAACACCTTTGAGATGTCCAAGTTCGGAGTACTGGTCATGGGGCCAGCGGGCGCTGGCAAAACAACTTTCTGCACCGCGCTCATCCAACATCTACAAACTGTGCGTCGATCATGCTTCTACGTCAACCTCGATCCGGCAGCCAATTCCTTTGCCTACACACCCGACCTCGACATCCGAGACCTGATCTCTTTGGACGACGTAATGGAAGAGATGTCACTCGGGCCGAATGGTGGTCTCATATTCTGCTTTGAGTTTCTGCTACAAAACCTCGACTTCTTACATACAGCCATAGACCCTCTCAGTGAGGAATATTTGATAATATTCGACCTGCCCGGCCAGATCGAGCTATACACACATATCCCCCTTTTGCCCGAGCTGATCAAATTCCTAAGCAGGCAAGGACCATTGAATATCAGTCTTTGTGCAACGTACTTGCTGGAGGCCACCTTTGTGGTAGACAGAGCCAAGTTCTTTGCTGGTACGCTCTCCGCAATGAGTGCCATGATCATGATGGAATTGCCCCATGTAAACATCTTGTCCAAAACAGATTTGATAAAGGGGCAACTAAACAACACCCAGCTCAAAAAGTTCGTTGATCCAGACGCCAATCTGATAGACGATGAAGATTCCGGCCGAACTGAGGTCGTGCCAGAGGACCTTCTGGACCACGATTCGAGTGACCCTACGAAGATTGACCAGGTCATGAGTGGTCAAGCTTTCAAAAAGCTCAATCGTGCCGTGGCACGTTTAATCGATGATTTCAGCATGGTCTCCTTTTTGAAGCTCGACGTGAATGATGAAGAAAGCGTTGGCGACATTTTGAGCTATATCGACAACGCAATCCAGTACCATGAGGCACAGGAGCCAAGAGAACCGAAAGAGTTCGACGTCGATGAACCCACGTGGGAAAATGGTTAAGCGCAAGGTAGTGTTCGTTTTAAAATTGGATTGGTGTGTGAACTGTTATTGCAAGTCTGGCGTTGATGGATTGTAACCAACCCGCACACAGAGTGCTATTTGCTCGGACAACCCTTGATGCTCAGATCAAACATCTTCGCATTCCTAGTCTTAACACAGTTTTGTAGTCGTTTGCCATGCTAGTTCGCTTTTCCGTGCGCAATTCATTGTGCACATGGTTCAACCGAAGCGGCCTCCGCCCCTGCCTCGAGCGTATGCATCGTCGTTATAATTGTACGAGTTCTGTGCTCTTCTTTGTGCGCCTCTTGGCTGTCTCTGCTGGCCACGCTGCGTATCACCCAACGCATCTTCGAGCAAGCCCCAGCCTATCCCACCAAGCCAACCCGCATCCCGTATGGCCTTTTCCCATCCATAACTGTTAATGTACAACCCGACCTGGACCAGGATCAAAAAGAGGACCAACTTGATGCTGAACCATATCCACCCTAATATCGTTCTGCGTATGTAGTTCATAATGCGCAGCGCAAGATACAGTGTAAGCAGCAGTATTCCCAGGTTCAGAAGTGCGCCCGTATCTTGTGAGCCAGAAGTGGACGACAGGGACAATGCCGAGGAGAGCACATGTTCGAATAGTGCAACTAGCCGACCCAAGTACGGTGCGGATGAGACTATGAGCGAGCTGATGGTGCTAGAGAGTGGCTGAAGGGGTTTCGGGAGGTATGGGTGGATGTGCGTTTGGTAGAGAACGTGTAGTGTGAGCAAGGTGTGGGTTAAACGATCGTCCTGTTCTGAGCTCGCGTAGGAAAGATTCTGACGGGGGAAGCGTGATGATGGCATTGTGGTTTGGCTCAACCAATATTCATCCGTGTATCGGCTGATTTCGTGATGGCGTAGTTTCCTGATCGTGGCACCTGGCGGGAGCAAGATGGTGTTCAAGGCAGCTCAACCACATTGGTGTCTTTCAACTAAATTTTAAAAGGTGCAGCAAAATCCAGGTCCGCTGATGCAACCTATCTAGAGCAGGAGCATACAGCCATAAAACAGGGTAATGCATAGTCCATCAGACACGTAGGTATCCTTTACCAGCGATTCTGTCAATGAGATGGTGTTTTCCGCGCGGTTACTGCCTAAGGCATACACACCGGGACTTCTTTTCGTCTACGCCGGATTGCTCTATGCCCGTTATATGGTATAATTCACAGCAACATTCGGAACGGTCGCGCAAACGTCAACGCGTCGCGAGAATGTACTAGGGATATTCGCACATCCCACTGGCTGATCATGGTTTGGTAAGTATGTTTCCATGACCATGCTCGCAGTTAGCACGTCGCTATCCATGCTATCCGAAGGGATTTGAACCTGGTTCTATCCTGCTTCAATCATTATATTGATTGAATGCGTAGATTACATCAGAGAAGACGAGGTCTAGATGGGAAATACCTCGACCGAATGGCATCCTCTCATGCAGGATGAGCCATACAGGTCGTCCCTACACAGCTTCCTCGCCATTGACACTAACGTGATTTGCTTGTAAAAGCCTCAAGTGAAGCAGCACATTGGTTCACGGCACACTGCAAAAACAATGCATCATTAGCCGTGTCTGGCTTTGCAACACGCACTTGAGCAACGGATACTTTTGGCCTTCTGATCCGCCAGTCCTTCAATAACAATTCATCCAGACCTCAGGCCATTGACACCGGTGTGGCCAGCCGTGTCGTCCACATATAGAAATTACAAACAAGTACTTCTCATTCATCTGTGAGGGCATAGTGCATTCCTGTGTCAATCGTTTTGGAGATCACTTCAGAAATCACCAGTGGCGAAGCTCGCCTTCGGGTCATTTTACCCGTCGTCGAGTCTCCCATTGAGCCGATCACGGCAGCGAAGAAGTAAAGACATTGTCCAAAATGACAAGAAAAGGCACTATTTCCGCCAACCGGCAAGTCCGCAACGGACCCCTGGCAGAAATTTACAAACGCCACTTCCAGCTTTTTGATTGCTCTAAGTACACGAAGACGTGTTGTTGAGCCCAATCTGCAAGGATTTCCTCAATTCTCGGTGGTTATCTCAGACTTTGCTCATCCAAGCCGGATATGAATTGCCCATGTTACCCCGCATCAGATCCGAGTTCCTCGGCAACTGATATGCACAAAAGGACGCCAGCCGGCTTCAAAACAAGTTATACTGCAATACCAGTGCATTTATACGATCGACAATCATGGCATCGACGACAATCCTACAATCAACTCGCGTCCAGCTCAATGGAGGCCACACAAATGACATCCACAACAACAGGCCTTACAGCTTGCCGCCGTTCCCAGAAAATGTCCCAACAGCGCCCCTGCTTCGTATCTCTTTGGCAAAGCTCCAATCCAATGATCCAAAGGAGACAAGCCGCCTTATTCGCGCTTGTGAGGACTTAGGTTTCTTCTACCTTGACCTGCGCGAAGCAGGCCGCGACCTCCTGGCAGATTGTGATCAACTTTTTGCCGTTGGCGAAGAGCTATACGCACTTCCGCTTGAAGAGAAGAAAAAGTACGACTTCACGCACCAGGGAAGCTATTTTGGATACAAAGGGTATGGCGCAAACGTGGTAGATCGAAGTGGACGCACTGATAGGAATGAATTTTACAACGTATGCATCCATCTTTCCATTGTCACGAACCTTTCTCCTTCTGAGATTTGGAAAACACCAGCATTAACATGTTTCTCGCGTATTTTTAGGTATCTAAAGACGATATTTTGGAAATTTCGGATAGACTTCCCTGCCCAGAAGTACTTGATCGGCAACGACCTTTATTCAAATCGTTCATGACCTCTGCACATGCAATCATAACTCTCATCCTCAATCACCTAAATGCGCATCTTGAGCTCCCACCAAATACCCTTTCAAATCTACATCGAATCAATCACAGCTCCGGCGATCAAGTTCGCATTATCAAAGCACCTCCTCAGCAAATGGACGATCGTCAGCTCACATTGGGCGAGCACACGGATTTCGGTTCTGTCACTGTCTTGATAAATCGCCTGGGAGGACTGCAGGTTCTGCCTCCCGGGAAAGGTGCAGAGTGGTGCTATGTCCAACCTCTCCCAGGACACGCGATTATAAACCTTGGAGACGCGATGGCTTTGTTCACAAATGGATTGCTCAGGAGTAACATTCACCGGGTGGTCTCGCCGCCCGGTGATCAGGCTGAACACACTCGATATTCCCTTGCGTTTTTTTCGCGACCTGAGAATCAAGTGCTGATGAAGAGGTTGGAAGGAAGTTCAAAGATTCCAGAGCTCGATGAGGAGGCACGAGAAGCGGAGAAGAGGAAAGGGATATTAAATGCGAAGGATTGGGTCATCAGACGAGCCTTGGGGCACAGACATGCCCTTAGCAAGGAGAAGGCGTTTGACTTTGAAACGTTCCAGGGCACAGAGAAGTTAAGTCGCAGAGAACGAAATTAAAAGCTTAAGGCAGAATGAGTACGGTTTTGCATTTTGTTCTTTAGATAAGGTTTAGTGACGAGCTTCAGGAGTCACCAACATCAAAAGCCTCTAACTTGCTTTAGGGAAACGCTTCGCAAAAGCTGAGCGTAAAAGAATTCTCCAATTGCTTGTACCAGGTACGAACTCCTTTGGTTTTGGGACATTAATATCAGCAAGGTTACGAAAATTGTTTGTGACCTCCACTAATCAAAAAGTTTACAACGTTGACTACAGAAATTTCAACTGATCGCCTGAAAGTCCGTTTATAAAGCGGTACGTCGTTTTGTACGAAATGTGGCGTTAATGCAATAAGTGTTCGCTACACGACTCTGCTTCAAACACTCGGACTGCCATCTGTAATTTTACGACGATGTGAATGACCAGCCCATTGATCGTTCCCTTTTTCAACCTGACACTGCATACTTGCGGTATATTCGGGGTGACCGTTTTTCCTTCTCCAAGTTGAATTCGTGAGAGCAGCCTGCATTCTGCTCTTGGTTTTGGCATTGGTAGCAACCTTACCGTCAATCGTTCCCCAAGCTTTTACTTTTTTGGAAGGAGGTTCTTCTCCAAAACGTTTCTGGCGTGTGGGACGACTTCACGGCTCACCAGCGCCCTTAGGGCTCTTTCACCAATTACCCTCAGGATCAAGGCTGGTGATATCTAAACTACACCATAGGAGCCACCTTACTGGGAATGTTCATTAGTCGATTTTTCCTATTCCACCTGTTTCGAAAGTCCCAAACCTCTCTCAGCAAGGGTAAACGAAGCGGGGCCATCATGGTCGTGGGGCAATTTCCTACAATAGGAGGACCTGGGATTCTCAATGAGATTAGTGGCACTAATAAAGTTCTCGAGGATAAAAGAATCAGTTCCCTGGACACCGTCAGGCGGAATGCTGCCAAATTTTTGACATAATGGCTGAAGCTTCCCCTAGCACACGTGAGCTTGCTATCAAGGGAAGGCTTCCTTCCACGATCCGGGCATGTATGCATGCCTTATCCACCTTTCGATAAATTGTTTAGTACCTTGAACAAGCCGATCAAACCTCCTCCGTAGCACGATGAGCGCTTTCTCCGTTGCTCACTTGATATCCGGTTCCCCATTTCTCCTGCTCCAGATTATCACCTAGCCTTGGTATCTCACTTCCAGAACGTATATTACGGAGTGCTAAATTGGATTCATTGCCGTTCATTCCTTCATTTTTACGGGCACTATCGCCTAGCCCTCTGTTGTTTTGATGAGTGATTCCAAGGTGAATGAAACATTCTTCTTCGGACTGACCACACTCTTAGTGTGCCTCATTGATTGATGTCTACGGTAGCTCTGCCAAATGCGAAGACTCCCATCGATGATATTGTGGGGACTTTGCTTGTTAGGGTTTGTGGAAGTGCAAAGAGACAGCGCGGAGCACTGCCTGTAAGCTTCTAGATCCTTTCCAGTCGAAGCTTCACCCAAAAATAAGGCCGATTGTCCGCGGTGGCAAAAGTCCTTTCGGATGTTTGTGTATATACAAAGGATTTAACCTCTGCTTTTGATTTTTGGTGGAGCCCCACGAACCCCTATTGGAGAGTAATTCAGGCAACAATTTGATGCCCGAATTGTGTTGTCACGTGATCTTGGCAAGCAAGTCACCGGCGAATTTTCTGTGCATGTCAGCGACCAATTTTGTACCCGGCCGCTCATCAACAGAACCTTTTTAAAACACCTTGCTTTGATGTATCCTTCCTATACAGTTCTTTACGTGAAATGGCGGTCACAGCTCCGCCTACATTCCGACCTTCGCGGTCCACAGCGGGCTCTCTTACAAAAGCGTCCAGACCAACAAGAAGAACAACGCTCAAGCGATCTATAGACGATACAACTCTTACCAACGTGCCCTCGAGTCCTTCAAAGCGAACGCGGGTGACATTTGATGCAAATGTCAATATTCTCTCAGCCGATGACGCAGACGATCCAGATCCACTCCTGATTCATGAGCAAGTTCGCCGCGCGATTGAAAGACACCTTTCCTACGACCATGAATCTTATGAGAAAATTCGTATTCTTTTCGCAACAGATCCTGAAAAAGAGGGTGCCCCGTCTACGAAAACGCTCAGGTATCATGTCCAAGCCCTAGAGGCAAATGCAACGAGGCTGAGGAAAAATTGTGGATCATTGGTGCGGTCTGTCGTCTCGAGCGATTGGGTCGGTAGAGATGACGATTATGTTGCTACATTCTTGCGTTCACTAGGGAGTCTAGCTGTAGCACAGGGCGGATTCCTTGACAGCATAATGGGTATGTTGGTCGACCTCCTTGGGCCTCAGAAGACACGAAGGCTGCCGGACTGCAAAATTGTCCGTCAGCCGAAAATACACAGAAGAGCGATGGAAGCTATCCGATACATGACACAGCTGATCCCACTTGCTAGCTCGGCTCTAGCTCAGCGCGTATCGTCCAAGCTGGATTTCGAGTTCCAGAAAGCCAAGGACCGTATGACCTATGTTGAAAATTTCATTCTTTTGACACGATACACTCCGGAAGTCGCATCTGAGATCTTGACGACTGTCCTGAGACAACTTATCAAACTGGATGCCTCGATCCAGGCAGATTTGGATGACCAAGACGATGACGCAGAGGACGAAATTCTGCAGCACATGACGACTTCACAAACACTGTTATACGCCCAGAGAAGACGCCTTTCACAACTTTCCTGCGATGAAGAATTGTACACGAGTCTTTCAGAGGATTCTGAGTCGGAGGATGAGGAAGACGAAGACCCGAAAGTGGCAAGGCAAAAACAGAGGCAAAACCAACTCAAGGAAGACGTGCGACAGGTCGACATGATTATGGATATTTTGTTTGAGTACTATGCAGAGTTGTCAAACACGAACAATCTCCATGCAAAGGATGACCCTGTTGAACAACTGATTGCTCAATTCAACAGTCTGATTTTGCCTACTTACCGATCGAGACACCCGCAGTTTTTGATCTTTCATTTTGCACAAGCAGATCCAGCTCGGGTGGACCGTTTTGTCACAAATTGTATCCGGATTCTATTAGATCAAAAGCATTCACCTGTGACACGTCATGCTGCTGCTGCTTACTTCTCGGGCTTCGTAGGCCGAGGCAAGAATGTTTCACCAGCATTAGTTCATGACTGTCTCGACTTGCTCTGCGATCAACTTAACGAACAACGATTCAAATACGAGCCAAGCTGCATCAACCCAGATCTAAAGAAATACGGAGATTTCTATGCAATATTCCAAGCCATAATGTACATTTTTTGCTTCCGCTGGCGCGACCTCAGCACCTCTGTACTCGATACGGAGGACGATGAGTACTCAGATCTAGAGGACGAACAACAGCCATACATCCTGCCTCGAGCCATTCACGAAGCAATATATGCAGCGATCTATTCGCGACTCAACCCTCTTCGAGTCTGCAGTCCAGAAATTGTTGAACAATTCGCGAAGCTTACACATGCGTTGCAAATCTTCTATGTTTACCCCAAACTCGAAGAAAACAAGCGGGTCCGGGTTGCGACTTCATGGCACTCTGTTGCCGACATCGATCTAGGTAGTTCCGATGGAGATGTGAATTGGATGGGAGAAAATGGCATGCTCGGGGGATATTTTCCCTATGATCCGTACCACCTACCCATTAGCAAACATTGGATTGAGGGAGATTATGTAGAATGGCAGGGAATTCCGGGTGAAGAGGAAGAGGAAACTGATTCAGAGGCAGACGAACAAGATAAGGGATATGACATGCTGGACGACGTTGCGGAAGCTGTGTGTTCGGATGACACGTGAGGGGCAGAGAGTACAATCTGCAAACGAGCTACAAAATTAGAAACGGGATTCCATACTTTCGATCAAAGCTGCCCTCGCGATCGCTTGATTGCTATTCCGTGCCAATTTTCTGACAGCGTTCTGTTTATGCCGGGTTCCTTAAGTCACATAATGAGCTCACCTACCCAAAAGAAAGCTTGATCCAGAAGATCTTTGCTTGCCATGCGGTTTCAAACGTTAATTTGAAGCTTTGTCCACAGACGCGAAATCACGTTGGAACCTCTCCCAGAGTCAATGCACGCATTCGGGCATGAGTGACGGAAAGGTCACGTATGTTGGGGCCATGTTACGGTCGTTTTGATCTTGGTGAACATACCGTTCCGCATCGTTCACCTCAATTGCCTTTAATTTTTTAGCAAATTAGGACTAACACCTGTAGGTTGTGTGGACGAAAGCATGGATTGAGTCCTAGTAGAATCGCGTGAAAATCTAGGGGAACATATTGTTACCGTGACACGGACGAGCTTTTGATATTGTTCTTCTCAATCCGCCAAGGATCGCCCTTGATGGGGAGAGATATGAAATATGTATCAGTTGTAACAGTAAAATTTGATAATTTTGTGCTGACGAAACAAATGGTGCTTGCGGTTCGCGAACAGGTGTTAACATCTACGAGATGCAGGCGGTCTGCTTGAATAGCAATATTCTAGGTCGGGAAGTAGTTGAGGTAGTCTGGATGGTGTATGTTTTTTTTCACTTGGCACTATTCTGGCCTTGGTCTTTGCCCCATTTCCAGCATTTGGATAGAAAGTCCGGCGCAACAAAGACGATGGCAATTGAGCCCAAAAAGTTCCAAAAATAGTCCATCAGTCCAACACGCTGGCTTCCTGCCATTGCCCATCCTTTCATAATGTGCCCAATGAGCGAAGTGGTCACAATAAATTTTCCAGCCTCGAGTTCAGAGAGTATTATGCTGGCCAGCTCTTCGGGCTGCTGAACTGGATCGTCTTTCTCGAGTGACTTTGTTAAGGAAGGCTTTAGCTTCTCCTCCGCTTCATATCCAGGGCTCAGGATGCCCATTGGATAAACAGAATGAATTTTAATTTCAGCAGCCGGACCAGGATCAGACGGATGCGATCGTGCACCATTGTACACCTGGACCTCCTGGTTTAGAGTGTCAGCCAAACTCCGCATTGCAGCTTTCGCCGGGCTGTACGCGGCGTATCCAGCAATAGGAAAGAAAGCGAGTACGCTCGACGTGAAAATTAAATGTCTTGGCCTGTTTTCGTAGTTCTTCTGTGTCTGCTTGTCGACAGATTCTGTCCATTTTTGTAAGGTGGCGTGAGCCATATAGGTACAAGTCCAGTAAAGTGTATCCATTTGGTCCCGAAGGACCTCGATCGAGGTGGATGCAAGAAAGCCTGGGATGCAGTGACCTGCACAATTGAGGACGACATCTGGAGGCTGCCCGTTGTTCCATTCAATCACCTTAGATAGGATAGCTGGAGCTGAGTCCGGCGAACGAAGATCGAAAGAGAGGTAAATGAACTTCTGGATGGCTGGATTCAGGGCAGCATTCCTCACTATCTCGAGCGCCTTTTCAAGCTTCGAGATTGTCTGAGCGACAATGACCACGTTGGCTCCTTTTGCCGACAATTGTCTGGCCAAAGCCAAACCCAGTCCCTGTGAGGCTCCAGTCACAAGGACCGTGCGATTCGCTACATCGAATTTGGATTTCTTCGTAAGAAATCCCATAACGGTATACGCAACAAGCGCGGCAGCAATACTCGATATTGCCGTAAGTAGCATCATGGGCTTCGAGAATACGCAGCGCAAAAAGCGCAGAGTCGTCGGCCTTTCGCCCACCCACAGCGTCATTTGAGGCGTGATCGGCATTTCGGCGAAATTTTTTTGGTCGCCCTGATTTTGGGCCGTGAAACTCGAAACTCGAAACATTTTACCGCAACAATCTGCACCTGCATTGAGCGCTGCTTCTACAACCTATGCGGTTTTTATTTGGCGAGTATGGCCAAAAAGCGTGGGGCTCCCAAAAGCTTCGATCAGCCAGAAAAGATCAAGTCTGCAAGATACGATGTGGAAGAGACATTTGACCTTCCAGAAGACGACTTCTATGCCGGCAGAGATAAAATCCTGCTTGGTGAAACTACAGATTCCAAGAGGCGAAGGCGCACGGTAGAACAGGAAAAGGACTTGCAACCATCTGACGAAGAAATCTTGGCGTTTCAAGACGATGTCTCACCGAGCGAAGACGAAGTTGACGAATTCGACGAAGACGAAAGGGACTCAGACAACGGCGACCAGGATGGTTGGCGCAGTAGCGGTCTACGAGACTCGGCCCCGCAAGATGACGAGGACTTTGATGTCGAGGATGCGTCCGTTGAAGAGAATTGGGGAACCAACAGGGCTGATTATTATGGTGATGATATTATCGAAACCGAAGAGCAGGCCCGGGAAGAGGAGAACGAGGCCAAACGTCTTCATCAAAAGCATCTTAAAAACATGACAGAAGCTGATTTTGGCTTCGACGAGAATCAGTGGGTTCAAGAAACAAAGGTTCCAAAACGACAACGTTCAACCACAGAAAAACTGCCAGAATTACAAATACCTGAAAACGCCACCAGTGAGCAAAAGCTGCGAATCCTCACCAACAGGTACCCAGAGTTTCTTCCCTTGGCCGAAGAATACATGCGCTTGCGGAATGTCAAGGATGAACTTGACTGGCAGATGGGACGCATGGCAGAGGCTTCACGCCGTGGTGGCATCGCAGTTGACAGGTTGGCTATTGCAGTGAAGCGAGATGCACTCAGCGCATATTTAGCCACCATTTCCATGTACATTGCTCTCGTCTCGACCTCGACTACGAGCAACCCGTCAAGTAGCCAGATCACAGCTCTACCTCCACAACGCTTACATGAGCATCCCGTCATTTCGGCTCTCGCGAGGGCTCGCGAATTATGGGACCGGGTCGAATCTGTTGAGCATGCCAGCCTAGAAGATATATCTCCAGTAGAGGAGCCACCTTTCAAGGCTGAGAGCACATCCAAAGCCACAAATCGCGGTGGCAAGATCGCAAACCCTCAAATTGAGCACCAAAGCAAGCCTCGGCCTCCAAAAGCGCCGTTACACCGTTCTGCTGGCAGGAACGCCACCTCCAGATCTCAACAGTCTAGAACGCTTCCTGGATTATCAGAGAGCAAGACAAAAAAGAGACCAAAGGACAAAGACGCGACGAAGCGGTTGGACTTGGACGCTTTGCTGGAACAGACCCAAGCCGGAGACGAAGAATCCGATTTTGGCGATGAGCAGGCTTTGACGGAAGAGCAGTGGGTCAAAAAGGCGACCAAGCGAAAATCACTACGCTTCTATGCCACTCAGCTTGTCTCCAAGGCAAGTAAACGAGGACACGCCTCTCGTGTGGCGGGAGGCGACGACGACCTGCCATACAAGGAGCGCCAGAAGGACAGGCAAGAGCGTCTTCTCCGGGAAGCCGAGGTGCGTGGTCGTCAACAACACGATGCTACGAATGACTTTGACGGTGATGACGACGACGAAGAAGAAGGTATTCCCACACACGGGGATGTGAATGACGAATACTACAACACTCTCCTGCGTGCTAGTGAGACGAAAAAAGCAAACAAGCAAGCTCGCGCTGAGGCATATGCGAAGGCAACCAGGGACGGTGCTATCGTGCGCGAGGAGGAGACATTAGGTCCCGATGGCAAGAGGGCTATTTCTTATGCCATAGCTAGGAATAAAGGACTTGCGCCAAAACGAAATAAAGATGTGCGGAATCCGAGAGTCAAGAAGCGGAAGAAGTTTGATGAAAAGAAGAAGAAGTTAGGTTCGATAAGACAGCTGTACAAAGGTGGTGAGGGACGGGGAGGGTACGGCGGTGAGCTGACGGGAATCAAGACAAATGTCGTGAAGAGTATTAAATTGTAAGATTTGGGCCCGTTGACCCCGTCAAATAGAGAAACATTCACGTTCGAGCTCTCCTGTTCTTGGGCCAAAAGGCCACGAGGAAGAACACCTGCTGGCCATGATTCGTAAGTGATAGTCAAATATGTCCCAAACCCACTTCCGTTTAATAACTCGCTCGCTCTTATGTTGAGTAATACGCCATGTCACCAGCCTTAGTTGCCCAAAGCGAAGAGCTGTAAAGATGGTGTGCTCCCCTGGAGCTATGTGACAAGGAAAGGTGCTGTTCCGCCCATCCTTGCATGCGACTCATCGGAGAAGCTTTGGGAACGAACACCTTATGTATCTCGGTTCAAGATTCTTTGATCTTCCTGCTCATTGGCAGCGGTGCTGGTGATGTCAGACTCCAAACCATCTCGTGCTTCACTTCTCCTATCCTCGATGAGAGGTGCATACCGGCTCCATGCAGGAGATCTTTGGGCCTGACCTTGAGGATAAGTGTTCGCAATCATTACCTTCCCTCTAGTCAGTATGTCAACATGATTTAGGGTCTACTGAAGGTCACATACTATCATTAGCCAGTTCAACAAGCTCGCAGTGGCAGTCAAGATAGCCGTGACAGCCTCCTCGTGACGCCATAAACCACCGCAAGCCGCATGGTAGCCTAGCGTATTCTCACAAGCTCTAGCATCCACATTTTGACTAGGAAATGGCCAGGCTCGATCGTGCATGGAATTGTATCCACAGCATGAAAGTCTGGTCTGTATCCCTCTGATTGCTCTGGCATCTTTCCTCCGGAACATTCTCAGCCAATGCTGCTCGGCTGCACATGACTGTAGGTCGGAAGGCATCGCATACACAAGAGAAAGGACGAAGAGCGCAACCGGTGCCAGCGTGGACGCCGAGGACAGATATGGTAAGAAGAGCCTGAGAATGTAGTTTTGTGATTGTTTGACGAGGCTTCGATACACGGGCCAGGAGATGGCGGCCACAATAGGGATAATTAGGTTCAGAATAGAGAGTGACACTGGAAGTGGCAACGAGAAGTGCTTGGTTCTAGCAAGAGCTATACCAGCAAATACAATCCCAGCCACTCCCAAGAAGTAGATGGCAACCAGGTTCAATCGACTTTGAAGAGGCATTCTGTCTGATCCTGTGAGTTAAGTCTGGTTAGCAAGGAGAAAACCGGTGCCGAAGAGAGCGCAAGACCGCGACACCAGAGTATGTCTAAGGCTGAGAAACACGAAAGATTCATGACTTTCAGCAATTAGTAGTGCTGCCATCCATGTGAAGCGGAGTTTCTGCCATCCTTGCATAGTAGTGCATCAGTTTGCTTCTGATTCACTTCTATTCGCGAATACCCTGCAGGGTGCAGTTGATGTCGACATCCCCTGCCAATTACCTTGTGCCCCTCCAATGGTGCGGATCGCCCTGTGACTCATTACCCGCATCCAGTTGGCTCGCCCTCATGAAGAGCACGACCCTCAACATAAAGCGCAAAATCCAAACACGAAGGGGTCCTCTTGCAAAGGGTGATGGTATCAATCACTATACATGTGCAAAGTATACGAAGTTAGAATAGACTCTACACGGTCACTAGCGTTATTACAGTGGCGGAGCTATGGCTACGCCTACCATTCCGGCAAACAGCCTGACTGACCTGAGAACAGATGCAAATCGAAGTTGCGATTGATGTCTATCCGCTTGTTTATTTCGCAGCGAAACGGTTGAATGGGCGTTGAATGTGAATATGGGTCAATGCGAAGGATCTTGATTGCTGTCCACTTACAATCACCCAACAGGCAAAGTCACCCTGCGCCCGTTTCCCTACGAACAATTCCAATTGCGCTGCTATAATAATATAAATGCCCATTCAACACCTTGAAAATTTCCCCTTCCACTTTACTTGTGAAGTTCACCTCTAAGGATTTGTTTCTCCTTGTACCCTTTGCGTTCAATTCTTTCCCTCATTCAAGCATTTATTGACATTCCAGCATCTGGAACTGTTATTTCAAGCCATCCCTGTCATTATGTCAGAACGACCTCGAGGTCGCGTCCGTGGAGGCCCTCAACAACCGAGGGTCCCGAATCGCGGAGGGCCAAATCCACCACGTGGACGAGGTGATGATGGCAGGACAGCTGACGTTCAAGATGACAGAGGCGGGGCCCGCCATCGAGGCGGTGGCAGTAGAAACACTGGTGATCATGGAGGCGGACGCCGCTATCGAGGTGGTAGCAGTAGAAACGCTGGTGATCGTGGAGGGGGCGGTGATCGTGGAAGGCGTGTTTCTCGAGGCCGACATCCTCCAATCGCTTCTGGGTAAGGCATTTACTAACCACGATTACCGTATTACCAACTGACGACAACATCAGGCAAGACCAGGAGGTTCCTCCGCCAGACACAGAAGTTGAAAATATTGAAACCACAAGTATGTCCAATGATGTTGGCTCAAGTCTAGAGCAACTGCACGTTTCAGACCAGCCAGAGCAATCTATCCTTCCGGCGCCTACCCGTCCAGGGTATGGCACGAAAGGGAACGACATGATTCTTCGGACAAACTATTTCGAATTGTTGCCCGATAAGACTCGGCTATTCAATCGGTACACAGTAACCATTTCTGCACAAGGAGGTACAGGCAGGCGTCCAGGGGGGAAAATGCTTCAGATTTTGATCGAAAAGCTGCTCTCACAACTTCCGCAAGACATTCCTGTCGCGTCCGACTACAGTTCAATGATTCTGACCGCCCAGCCAATCGGCTTCGAAAACAGAGATTTCACCATTATTTATGATTCCGAGGCTGATTCTGCTCCCGGCGACAATGCACCAAGATTTACAGCAAATGTTAGGTTTGCGAAAAGTGTTTCATTTCAAACTCTGATAGATTACCTGTCATCAACAAACATGAAGGTTGAGAAGCCTCTTGTTAAAGATGAAATCATTCAAGCGGCAAACATTGTGCTCGGAAGTACAATGAAGACCGGTAAGGATGTTATCACAAAGCGAAACAGGTACTTTCCGGTTGAAAGCAATTGCAAGACCTCTTCATGGAAGTTGATTGATGGACTAAAAGCATTCAGAGGCTTTTTCATGAGTGTTCGCGCAGCTACCAATAGGATCTTGCTCAATATTCAGGTGCAACACGTCGCAGCTTGGGATGCGCCTTCACTGGTTGAGCTTATTCTCCTACTCGAGCGAACCGGCATGGGATACCCCACAATCAGCCACATGATGGCCGGCCTTTCGGTGCAAGTGAAGTATAATAAAAGATTCAAACACATCTTTGGATTGGCTACCATATTTGATGGCCACGGTACTACAAATCCTCCCAAGGTCCCCCATACCGGCGCTGGCGCAACGGAGGTGCTATTTTACAGTGACCAGGGCCCTACACCTGGTTATATGTCTGTGGCGCACTACTTCCAACGGTTTCACCAAACCTCCCTAAAAAAGCCCGACATGCCAGTCGTGAATGTTGGTACAAAGGGTCGTCCGATTTATCTTCCTGCCGAGTTTTGTGAGCTCATGCCGCTCCAGACTTATAACAGACCGCTTCCTTCGGAAGCCATGTCAGAGCTGATCAAGAAGGCTGTGCAACAAGCTCCCGTAAATGCTAGAATTATTGCCGAGGATGGGATAGAATTTTTAACACAAAAAAGTGGGCAAAGCTTGAATGCTTTTGGGGTGCGAATTAAAACTGGCATGATAACAGTGAACGGACGACTCCTTTCAGGTGTAAGCCCTCGGTACAATCACAAGACCCGAATTCCTACGGACGCAAGCTGGAACATGCGGGATATTAAATTCAACAGCGCGAAGGAAGTGCCGACGTGGTCCTGGCTGTGGATTGCAACGACAGGGCCGTCGGCCTTGAAATCAGACGACGACGTAATAAAATGCGTCAACAACCTTCGGAACACACTGAAGGAATGTGGTATGCGAGTTGGAAACCCTCTTCCTGGCCAAAAACTGGTATTGAACGATCTGACGAATCCCGGTCGTCTGATCGACCCCAAAATCCAGTGGTTTGCTACGAAGGTTTCGATACTTTTGGTTATTCTGCCCAAGACGACGCCAGTCGTTTATAATGCTGTGAAGACTGCAGGTGACTTTAAATTTGGTCTTCACACCGTGTGTGTGATCAACGACAACCGAAAATTCGCCAAAGCAGTGCAACAAGATAACTTACAGTACTTTTCCAACGTGGCTCTCAAGTTCAATCTAAAGCTCGGTGGTCAGAACCAAAAGCTCCAAAATTCCGATCTTGGGTTTGTCAGTGAGGGTAGGACCATGCTTGTTGGCCTCGATGTTACGCATCCAAGCCCTGGATCAGTCGACGGAGCTCCGAGCATTTCCTGTATCGTTGCTTCGGTGGACTCCAAGCTCGCCCAATGGCCTGCCAAAATTTCGAAACAAAATTCCCGTGAAGAACCTATTGAGGGATTAAAGGAGATGTTCAAGTCTCGATTGCGGCTCTGGATGAAGCACAATAACAACCGCCTGCCTGAAGAGATTATCGTCTATCGCGACGGTGTTGGCGAAACAATGTATGATTTGGTCCGGTCCATAGAATATCCTCAGATACGTGCTGCATGCCGTGAGATGTATCCTGCTACTTCCACAGCGGATGAAAAGCCATACATCACCATTGTGATTTGTGGCAAAAGGCATCATACGAGGTTCTATCCGACGCGAGAAGAAGACGAAAACCGTTATACTCATTGTACGAAGCCAGGCACCGTTTGCGATCGAGGTATTACCGAGACCAGGATCTGGGACTTCTATCTTCAAGCTCACGCGGCGCTTCAGGGTACCCCTAGGCCTGCGCACTACATCGTCGTCCATGACGAGATCTTCCGAAGACGGGCAGCAGCAGCAACCCCGAACCCGCTAGATACGCGTACAGCTGGTCAACGCGCTCACGTGTTATGAACTGACCAAGGGAAGTGGCTATGCTTCTTTCTTAACTATGGAAGGTTACGCGAGGATGACGGGCACGTGCATGACTAGGCCTAATATGGAATTATGGTACGTTGGTACTATAGTACGTTGGAACTTAGGCGTACCGACGCACTAACGCACTAACGAACCAAGAAGTAATTTCCCCTTTAGGATATTCGAGGATGGATATATATATTTACGATTTCCCTATATATTTTATAGTCTTCGTAGTTAATCTAAGTTATACTAGCACCCGTATCTGCGTACGACTTATATCTTAACTTAGAGATATCTTATCCTAATAGATAGTTAAGAAAATCTTTAGGGTTCCCTTATACTATTACTAGAACGAGGGGTAGACAGTCTTATAATATTTTAACTACTCGCTTACTGTTACGATAGTCTATAAGTGTAGATTCGGACTTCGAGTCTACCTTATCCTCTATTACCTCGGAAAGCGATACTAGCGAAGATATAGTCCTATAAGATACTACCGTAGTTAATTAAGTAGCCGAATAGCTAGTACGAATTAGTCTTATCTCGCTACTACCCGTTAAACTAAATCTCGGGATAAACTAATACCGGATACAACTAAATATACTAGGTAAGCAGGCTAATATAGAAGTAGGACTATCTACGGTTACCACTAAGGGTAAAAAGCCGGATATTTTACTGAGCGTTAAGAAGGATAAAACGCGACTTAAGATTAGAGAGCCTAACGTGTTTAAGAGAAACACCGAGAGGTTTATGCAATTTACGAATTAGGTTAAGACTTGTTTAAGGTATAGACGAATTGTAAAGCCGTAAGATCAGATTCTATAGACTAGTAACCTATTGCGTAAGGGGCCCGCTAAATAGTTCGAACCTTACTTAAACGACTTTTTAGGGAACGATAAGGATAAATAAAAGTCGAGAACTATCGAGTTGTTCTTATCTATTAATAAGTTCTTAGGTAAACTAAAGAAGTTATACGAAGGACTTAACGAGGTTAAGAAGGCAGAACGATAGATCTATAAGCTTCGATAAACCGGCTCGGTTATAGACTATACTGCAAAGTTCTAATAATTATTAAGCCGTCTCGAGTAGGATAACGCCGCTCTTATATTACGCTATTATTAGGGCCTTAAGGACTTTATTAAGGATAAATTAGTCGATAAGATAAAGGTATAGAACTACGAGAAGCTGGTTTAAGTAGTAACTGATATCGATACCCGATATTAGGAACGCAAGATAGAGAAAAATAAGAAAGGATTCGCGTTTACCCTAAATCGATATCGGCCTTAGACTAACGCTTCGAGATAGGCGCGGTATTCTGATACGATAAACTAGTAGGCCAACGCGGCTTATAAAGAACTAAAGATCCACCGAGGTAGATATAATACTAGCGGAACACTAAGATCTATACGAGATCGGGGTAGAGAACGAGGAGTAAAATTTACAGGGGTAGACCGAGGACCTATACCTAGGAAAGCTAAGCCTAAGGAGGAGGTATACTTTCGATGTAGAAAATAGAGACACTACGCTAAAGAATATAGGAATACCGCTAAATAGGTAAATACCGTCGAAAAAAGATTAGAGGAGCCAGTAGATACTTAAGGAGTAAAGGGAGTACACTATTAACTATTATAAACGGTGTACTACGATAACGAGTATTAGATATATAAGGGTAATAAGTAAGGAAGTAGTTAGTTTTTAAAGGCATCTAGGTTAAGTAAGGGTAAGAAGTAGGCTAATATAATAAAAAAGGAGCCTACGTATACTCGTAATTCGAGAATTATAAAAAATAATCGATTCTTTACTGTTATAGAAACTTATTACTGAAAATAAGTTAAATACGAAGAAAACGGAATAGTAGAGGCGATTATCTATAATAATATCCTAGAACGATAATCGCAATTTATATAGATTATTATCTCTAAGCACTTAGAAAACGACGGAATAAGAGAATAAACTTATACGAGAGCGTATATAATCCGATAAATAATACTTTAAAATTAGAGAGCTATTATTAAAGCTAACGCGATATATTATTTCGTATCGCTACTACGGCTTAACGAGATCATAGATAGCATAGGACATCTTGTAGAGACCCTTAGAGTACCTCTCTACGAACAAGAATCGTCTATCTCGGATAAGGCTAAGACTTAGGAAAAAACCGTCGTAGAAGTACGACGAGGGGTCGGTATAGGAATATTCGAGAATACCGAAGAAGAGCTACTTAGAGTAGTCGAGGCTTTAGGTACTTCTCGATCTCTATACTACTAAAATAATAATTAAATCAGTATTGAATTATAGTTAGAGACGGATCGGATTATAATACGAACTAATAAGTAGTACTATTAGAACTGCTTTAGAGAAGTACGATTTTCGTATAAGGCGCTCGTATATATTTATAATCTTTTAATTTACCGAGTCTACGATTAAATTATACTATCTAAGGGGCTACTAGTATATGTTAATACAGAATTCGATAAGGCTTTCTCGAGAATGTATTTTACGGTACCTAAATACGGCCGAGTAGACAGTGTACTAAGGCGATATATAAGGACTCTACTAGAGGCCGAGAAGCGACTAAACTTATATACTAAAATCACTTCTATAACCTTATATAAGGTCGTTATCTAGACTAGACGATAGTATATAGACTACTACCGTAAGGATAACTGTATAGAATAGAATATACAGCACCTATACCGCTACTATAATTATCTAAAAAAAAGCTAATAGAAGACTACGGAGATCGTTCTAAGAGTATATACTAAAAGATCCTATAACTCTAGACTTTACTACTACTAGAGTTGCTATAATAAGGTACGAGATATAGTAACGCGACGATACTTTCTAATACTACTAATTACTATAATACGCTCGGACAGCATTTTCGTAGTAGAATCTAAAACGAACACCTTAGACGAGGACTCTAAACGAGAACCTTTAAAAAACTTAAAGACCGTTGTTCTAGCGACGAAGGGGTAACTAGAGGACTATAGAGAACCTAGTTCGTCGTCGTACTAGAAGACGATACCCTAAGGGCTATCGACGTACGAGGAGACGACGCGAGCTAGAAGAGCTACGGCGCTTAGTTTAAGGAATACTCTTTTATAAGACGAAGCGTTCTCCCTATAGGAGAAAGTAACGCTATTAATATCGAGTACGGAGGTAGAGCTAGGGCTAGGGGGGTTTACTTTAGGCCCGAGGCTAATACTCGAAGGAAGCGACGTCGAAGCGCTGATCGTACTACTAGAACGTGTGCTAATGCCTATAAGCTAACGGCTAGAGAGGCGAAGACGAGTAAGAAACTCGTAGGATTAAAGAGAGCGATCTAGGAGCTCTTAACAGTATATATATACATTAATAAATATCGAGCTAAAGCATTACTTAATACGAGAGTAAATACTAGCCTAGTCTCGAAGGCGTTTATATATCGAATATAATAAAACGAAAGAAGGCTTAAACAAGAATTATACTTAATTAAAATAGATAATTAAGGATATACCGAGGTTAATAAGGAACTTAGATCGGTACGAATAAATTATTAAGGGGAAATACAGTTTCTTAATATAGATATCGTCGAGAGACTAGGGTTTAAATGCTTTCTAGGACTAGACTAGCTAGTCTAAACTGATTATCTAGTAGATATATTAAAACGATAACTCGTATAGAGACCTCTAAACGCAATCGAACAGTTTTAGAATACTGTATAGATAAGGCCGACCTATAGAACGTTTACTATAAAGCAACTTAATTAGATAAGTAAAGAAGTTAAGGATAAAAGCGAAATTCCGATAAAGTATCGAGAATTTAAGAGGCTTTTCGAGAACGACCTTATAATAGAGGTACTGTCTAAACACTAGGTATAAGATTATAAGATACCTTTAGAACCCGAATTAAAACCTATTAAAACGCGAATCTATCCGATTTCGCGATATTAGAAGTAAGAACTCTAGAAGTACCTTAATAAAAATTTAAAGAAGGGGTTTATTAGAAAATCTACCTTACTATAGGGGTTTTCTATTCTCTTTATACTAAAGAAGGACGGAACGTTAAGATTATATATTAATTATCGATAACTTAATAAGATAACTAAGAAGAATAGTTATTCTCTACTACTTATCTCGAAGCTGTAAGATCGACTATAGAGAGCTAAATAGTTTACTGCGCTTAACTTACGAGGGGCTTATAACCTTATTCGAATAAAGAAGAGCGAAGAAGAGAAAACAGCGTTTAGCATACGCTATAGATTATATAAGTACTATATTATACCGTTTAGACTTATAAACGCATCGGCGTTATACTAGGTACTCATTAACGATACCTTATCTAAAGAATTAGATTTATTTATAATTACGTATTTAGATAATATACTTATCTTTTCGAAGATAAGGGAATAATATATAAAAGACGTAAAGTAGATAATAAAACGATTATAAGAGAAAGAACTACGGCTACGCCTTAATAAATACGAGTTTTTTAAGGACGAAGTGCCTTTTCTAGGATCGATCGTAGGAAGTTATAGTATACGACTAGACTCTACGAAAATTAAATTAATTATAGAATAGTCGTAGCTAACGAATCTTAAGGAGCTATAGAGTTTCTTAGAACTAGTAAATTACTATCGACGTTTTATTAAAGACTATTTAAGGGTAGTCTTACTACTTATAGTACTTACTAAAAAGGGACTTACTTTCGCAATAGAAGAAGAGGCGAAGGCTGTATTCGAGAAACTTAAGGACCTATTTACTTATATATCTATACTAATAAGCTTTAACCTAGAAAAGAAGATTACTATTAAAACTGACGCTTCGAGGTATACTATTACTGGCGTACTAAGTTAACTAGGTCTAGACGATAAGCTGCGACCAGTAGCTTATTATTCCCGAAAAATGACCGTACTAGAAAAGAACTATAAGATCTACGATATAGAACTCTTAGCTATTGTAGATTTATTTAAAGAATAGAACGTATACTTAAAGGGCTTAAAGTATAAAACTACTGTCTACTCCGATCATCTAAACCTTATATATTGAACTACGACTAAAAGACTAAATAAAAGATAGGTTCGGTAAGCAGAGGTAATAGCGTCTATTAAGTTCTATATTATGTACGTTAAGGGTAAAGAAAATACAAGAGCTAATATTCTTAGCCGAAGACTAGATTATAAGAAGAACGCTAAAGAGGTAGAATAGAGTATATTACTTCGAAGACGGAAAAAATATTTAATCTACTCGAAATAGGTTAATATGGCTATAATAGAACCGGATTAGCTAACTAAAGAATAAAAGACGAAGGTAATTCGCAGTTATTACGATAATCGAACTACTAGATACTTTAGAATCGTAAGGACCATAGAGCTAATTTCTAGAAACTAAGAATAGAAGGGGATATAGCAGGACGTTCGCGATTATATTAATAATTACGATATATATACTAGAACTAAGGCTTCTAGATATAGGCCTTACGGGAAGCTATAGGCATTAATACTATCGTTAGAAGTATAGAAAGAGGTTATAATAGATTTTATCGAACTCTTACTAGAGTCTAGAGATCTAGTAACGAGGCAGAAATACAATATAATCTATATAATTATTAACCGACTAATAAAATACGTATACTTTATACTAATTAGATTAAGGGTAATAGCGCTAGAAATTACGTATATCTTTATAAGATATATCTTTACAGTATACGGGATGCTAGCGAGAATAGTTTCGAATAGAGATAAATTGTTTAGATCTAGGTTTTAGTAATTAATTATAGATTAATTAGAAACTAAAAGCAGACTTAGTACCGTATTCTATCTATAGACTAACGAGTAAACTAAACGAATAAATTAAATACTAGAATAATATCTTCGAAGTTATATTAACTTTAAGTAAAACAACTAGGTAGAATTACTATCTATAGTATAGATTATATATAATAATTCTAGAGCTATTATAGGACTATTACCTTTCTACGCGAACTATAAATTCTACTCTAAGGTAAACGAGAATCCGTTAGGTACGAGATTAAGATTAGAATAGACAACGATTACTGTATCTAAACTGCGTTAACTATATTAATATATATTCGACGAACTCTAGTTTATCGTAGAAAGAATAGCTAAGTATGTAAATTAGAAAAGATCTAAGAGACTAGACTTTAAGAAGGGAGATATAGCGTATTTATTACGACGAAATATTAAGATAAAACGACTAAGTAATAAGCTAGACTTTAAGAAGTTAGGACCCTTTAAGATTAAAAAGAGACTAGGACTAGTTACGTACCGGCTTTAGTTACTAAAGAAAATAAGGATTTACCTAGTATTCTACGTCTTTATATTAGAACGCGCACTACGGTAATAGCCTATTAATAAAAAACAATAGGCGCAGCTACTGGAGGACGATAAATACGATATAGAAAGAATCTTAGGAATAAAAGAGGAAAACGAAAGAACGTTTTATCTAGTTAAGTAGCTAGGTTACGACGATAGCGATAACTTATAAGAGCCTAAGGAAAATATTATAAGAGGACTTAATAAGTTTCGAAAATCTTTATTGTAAACTGTTGTTCGCAGCTAATTTATTAAAAAAGGCCTACTGGCCTTTCGGGACCTTCTACTATATAAAATCTAAGTTACTAAGAGCGATTTCTTGCTCTAAGTATAGAGAATCGAAAACCCTAAGGGCTTATATCTTACGTTGTAATATACGAGAGGATATCTTCTCGTAGTAGACAATAGAGTCGTCTAACTGATTTACCTTTATTTCGGTATTAGCGAATTCGGCTTCTACGTCGTTTAGGGCCTTTCGGGCTTAGAGGAGCGCTTAGCGATAAAGGGCTAATTGCTTCGACTTTTCTCGTCGCTTACGCTACTCTTCTTTTCGCAGCTTCCTTACTTTTCGGAATTCTTTAAGGGAGAAGGTTCTATCGTAGTCGCGCCTGTATAATATACATTCGGCGTACTTTACTAACTAAGATCTATCGTAATAATATACTATACTATAACGGATATACTGTGTATAAGCTACTATCGCGATATTTTCGTCTAAATAGATAGAATTAAAGAGCGCGAGGTTACGGTAAGATCGAGAAATTAAGGGTTTCGTAGAACGTTTACGTTTACGAACTAGGAATATAGTAAGTAGAGAAATATAAAGGATAGGAAGATAGAAAACGTACTAATCTTTAGAGAAATATTGCGAAGACGTAAACTATTAAGAGGGGAAAGTATTATAAACTAACTAAGAGAAGTAGCTATACTTCTTTCTTAACTATAGAAGGTTACGCGAGGATAACGAGTACGTGTATAACTAGGTCTAATATAGAATTATAGTACGTTAGTACTATAGTACGTTAGAACTTAGGCGTACCGACGCACTAACGTACTAACGAACTAAGAAGTAATTTCCCCTTTAGGATATTCGAGGATGGGTATATGTATTTACGATTTCCCTATATATTTTATAGTCTTCGTAGTTAATCTAAGTTATACTAGTACTCGTATCTGCGTACGACTTGTACCTTGACTTAGAGACATCTTATCCTAACAGATAGTTGAGGAAACCTTTAGGGTTCCCTTGTGCCATTGCTGGAACGAGGGGCAGACAGCCTCATAACATCACGACGATCTAGAAGCGCTCACACACGCAATGTGCTATATGTTCGGTCGTGCCACTAAAGCTGTCAGCCTGTGTCCGCCAGCATACTATGCCGACCTGGTGTGTGATCGAGCACGACGATGGTTTGCAAAGGTGTACGCCCCGCATGAAGTCACCGACGGTGATGATAGCACTGGGACCGTACCTGATGATTTACACGTTCATCAAAAGCTTGAAGATTCAATGTTCTATATCTAACCGGTCTTCGAGGAAGTGTCTTAACACTGCGCTTCGCTCTGTCGGCAAGGAGAGTTGGTTTGTTTGGGACTATGTGCGTCATTAATACAAATGTGTAGACTTCATGGTGGTCATAGAGATTCCCCAAGACTCATCTAGTCAAAGGCGAATATTTTATTGAATTTACACCTGTTTTGATTCGGCGCACCTGGAAGTTTTCCCAGCGTCTCTGTTTATGCGTTCTTAGATTACCTTCTTATCCAGGATATGAAGCTTTTGGACCTTGCAGGCAACCCCTTCGGCCTTCGAGGAGTTTCCAAAGGCAATTTATTAATATGCAGTCTCTTTCTATAGGTTGTGTAATTCGACCATATTTTGTGGCTACCTAGTGTGTGATCACTACAGTATAATACCTAGGTATCCACCTATCCTTCTGACCCCAGGTCCCTGAAACAAAGGGTTTGCTCCACTTCCCCGCTAGTGTGTTGAACCAACCCCACGATGTGACAAACCTAGCAGCATAGAGGTGTCATAGAGGGTGCATAGAATGCGGGGAAGGTGGTAGTGTTTCATTCTTTAAACCGCCGAAAAGGACCATGACAGGAAGGAGTAATGGGTGAAGAATGCATGTAATGAGAGTCAATGAATGGATTTTCTTTACTATACCGTTCGAATACTGTGTTGATATTGTACCTTTGAACGAAATCTTGCTTTGAGTGTGAGAAGATAAATCAACCCGGAACAACAAGAGTATACAGATCGATTGTCCACCATGTCTACGGCCACGGAAACCATGAAAGCGGTCAGTTACCAGGGTGCTTTCAAGGTAAAGGTTGAGGATGTGCCCAAGCCAACAATCGAACACCCGGACGACGTCATTGTCAAAGTCACGACCGCTGCCATTTGCGGTTCCGACCTGCACATGTACGAAGGCCGGACTGCGGCAGAAGTGGGCCTGGTTTTCGGCCATGAGAATATTGGGATTATAGACGAGACAGGCGATGGCGTTACGTTGCTGAAGAAAGGCGATCGGGTTGTGATGCCGTTCAATGTCGCTGATGGACGGTGCCGCAATTGCGAGGAGGGCAAGACTGCTTTTTGTACCGGTGTAAATCCCGGGTTTGCGGGTGGTGCATATGGCTATGTTGCCATGGGCCCGTATCGGGGCGGGCAGGCTCAATACATTCGAATTCCGTATGCGGATTTCAATGCGTTGAAGCTTCCACCGGGGAAGGAGTTCGAGGCTGATTTCATTTTGCTAGCCGATATTTTTCCGACTGGTTGGCATGGCGTTACGCTGTCGGGTTTTAGGCCGGGCGAGACAGTTGCAGTGTTCGGCGGTGGCCCAGTCGGATTGATGGCTGCGTACTCGGCTCAAATTCGAGGAGCGAGCAAAGTGTTTGTTGTTGATCGGGTGCCTGAGCGATTGAAGGCTGCTGAGAAGATCAATTGCATTCCCATCAACTTTGAAGATGGAGATGCTGTGGATTTAATACTTGAGGCTAATGGTGGGGAACCGGTTGATCGATCCGTGGACGCTGTAGGTTATCAAGCGGTTTCAAAGGGCGGGGAAAAAGAAGAGCCGAACATTGTCCTGGAGAACATGATCAAGGTGACGAGGCCCTGCGGCGGGCTCGGCATTCCAGGTCTGTATGTTCCTACTGATCCTGGTGCACCAGATGAAAGCGCTGCGAAGGGTAGGATTTCTCTAAGCTTTGGAAAACTTTTTGAGAAGGTGAGTCAAACATCCTCGAGTGAGGGCGTACCCTCGCGATACTGACATGATTCAAGGGCCTGTCACTCGCTACGGGCCAGTGCAACGTTAAGCAATATAACAGATACCTGCGCGACCTCATCATAGCGGGTAAGGCTAAGCCGTCCTTCGTCGTTAGCCACGAGATCTCTATTGAGGAGGCTGAAGTTGCCTACGAGAAATTTGACAAGCGTATTGAAGGTTACACGAAGATCCTGATTCACCCAAACGGACCATTATGAGCTCGAGAAACGGTATTTTTAGCATAGCAGGATATCTTCAACCCAAAGCAAATATATCTGCTTGTAGAGCCCAATTGGCGACGAGACAAGGGGTTTGAAAGTTGATGATTGCTGCAAGCTTCAGCGGCTAAGCTCTCTTCTTTTCTTGCGCCGAGTCGTTTTAGCCTGATCATCGACCGGCTTGTCTTGGTTTAAGACATCATGCTGCTCAAGCTGAGATGCAATGTCCTTAATCTGGCTTGATCGCACGTCCTCCCAAGCCAGATTGGATCCGTTGGGAACAAATTTTGGGTCCTTAATCCACCTAGCAGCCTCGATGCCGCTAGCCTTGCGCATTTGTTCAACTGCACTATCTTTCTTTGAACCTTTGCGTCCAGGGAGACTCATACCGTGGTCAGCTCCGTCAACAACCTTCAGCAACGATTTGGCGTTCATCGTTTTTTGAAGCTGCTGCAACTCTGCTATGCTGCACATGGCATCATTAGATCCGATGATGAAAAGAACCTCCTTATCTTTGGGAAGATTAAGTAGAATTTGATCTCTTTTGTCGCCTTTGGGGCTGGTCAGAGGATACGAAACGAGGAGCAGCCTCTTGATTTCGTTGTGCGTTTGAGCGAGCATGACAGCAGCACGCGCACCCATGCTTCGGCCACCAACAGCGAAGTCCCCTCTAGGTTCTTCAGCCTGTAGGTGTGACAAGACATCCTCGAATGACTTCACCCTCGACTGAAGGTTCATCGTGCCTTGGAAACATACTGCCGGTGCTTCGGTGGCATATCCTTCAGCAAACAATTTTGTAGCTGGATTTTCAAGACCACCTCCCGCCCCATGGGTAAATATCAAGGTCGTAAAGCTTGAGGCAGGTGTCGCAGGCCTTCTTAGTTGGCATGGGATGCGCTTGCCTTTGTCCCCTGGAACATTAAAAGATTCCCACTTCGACGTTGTTAAGCCGCCAGTAACGCGGTAGTCACTTCTGATACTCCCTATAACACTCGGTTCGGCATTTTCGGCATCTCGAAGGTGGTCTTGGGGCATTTGAGCATCTTCAGCTTTGCGTTTACGGGATCTTGAAGGCATGGTGATTGGAGCAGCTTAGTGACTCGTTTGGCGATGCAGATGTTGAACGCGTCAAGCTTAGTAAAGCTTTAGAGTGCAATCAGCTATTACGAATTTCCTACCACACAAGCGAACGATCGAGCATCGCCCCGTGTCTTCATGGAGGCTGTCGCGCCGCTCAATGCAATCAAAGCATCATGATGAGCTCGATCGTATTCGGACTGGTGACGCGATGCTTGGTCACGCGTTGAGTTGTGGCGCAACCCTTCCACGATTGTCCCACCGCCATTATTATTGCAAGGTCAACCGTAGAAAACAAAATGAAATGCTTCTCATCGGCCTCGTTTCAAGGGCCTCATGAGACTGCGGTACAAACACGTTTAGCTACCAAAGTTTTGACGCGAGCCGTTGCGCGCGTTCGTTATTCCCCAAGGCCATTCCGCCTGCAACCTTTGCACCTTAAGTGCTTGGTGGACGTCGAGTTAGTCAAAGGCAACCATTCAAAGTTTTAAAAGTTGTGACAGACTAGGCAGCACCTACTATCTCAGAATATGTCTCTATGCATAAGAAAACGAAGCAAAAGAGTTACTCAGCATCCGACGTGCTCAAGTGTCTAGATTTGACTCCAATGGGAAAGCCGGGTACGCGACGGACTTTATACATCTGGGCGAGGCGGTTGACACCAGAAAGCGAACATTTCAGCCGCTAATTTGCGTGCTAGCGCTAACAATCGGATGTTCCAGTTTTGCTGTCAACCGCCTCGCTGGGCTGGTAGTACTGAATGAAGCATTTTGGCGATAGTGTGAGATGCTCAAGGGAGGTGGAACTGAGCCTTCCATGATCGGCATCCGTGGATATGGACAGCACGAAGGGGTTTGGCACAGCAGAGGGCTCTCCTGAAGGCGCGACTCTTGTGGAACTATTTGATTTAGTGGCCCATCAGTTTCAAGAAATTCTAGCCAGTTTAAAAGCCAATGTCGGCCCAAGCACTTAGTACGACGCAGAATGAGCCACATTAGTGTCCACGAAGCCTATTGCGGGTTTGGGTGCGGTCGGGTGCCACGATAATCTTGACGCCATCTGTTGATGCCTGATTGCCTGAAGGTTTTGTCATCTCAAGGGAATTTTGGCAACCTTTGAAATATTTTGCGAAGCCCTTATTAAATTTCACCAGTCACGATGCCAACAAAACATAAACGCAAGCGAGATGATGACAAGACAGATTTCGACCTTCCACCTTCTTCGAAAGCAAGATCACTTCCCGTCATTGCGCCGACCAAAGACTTCTTGACATCCCACAAGAGACAGAAGCTCAATGGAGGGAGCAGGAGGACTATTTCGAAAACCACTGATGATACCCCCAAGGCCTTCGCTCGGCTGATGTCGTGGCACAAGAACGGCATTAGGCTAGGTAGCGGCCTTGACGACGGTGCGCAGACGGCGAAAAAGAGCAAAAGCCGTGAGCGGAGATCGCAATCCCCAAACCGAGAGTACAGTAAAGCCCCTTCGATGACCGACAAAAATCAAACACAGAGCGCAGAATCGACTGGTGGGATTCCTAAGATTCACCCTGGTGAAAGTCTGGCAGAATTCGGCCGTCGAGTCGACCAGTTTCTGCCTTTCAGTGCTCTCCCGAAACACAATGCAACCAGTCGATCTTCCTTGCCGGCAGATCTGCGCGAAAAGGAGAAGAAAAGTCAATGGTTGACGAAGCACAACAAACGACTGGCTAGGGTGCAGAGTGAATGGCGAAACAGCGAGGCGAGACTAAAAGCCAAAGAGGAAGAAGAGGCAGAAGATAATGAAGAACAGATAGAAGAGCAAAGACTCTTGTGGGAGGATGTCAAAACAACTGGGAAGAAAGGCAAGCGAAGATTGGCTGAAGATGACCCTTGGAAAGAGCTCGACAGGAAGCGACGAGCGGTGGAGGGGCAGACAGCAAAACGAGGTCCTGCTGGGTTATCTGCAAGAGACCAAGCTCAAGCCCCGCCCGTACTAGGTGCTGTGAAGAACATGTTCAAAGAGCAACCGAGAAAATTGGGCCAGGCCAGCAGGTAAACGAGGTTTGAAAAGATATCAACTCAAAGCTATCGCACGGCGAACATATTCCATCCCGCCATTGCAACTTTGTTGTAGTCAAACCACTGCCCGGTTTAATACCAGGAGCAGAGAGCCTTTGCTTCGTGCGGCACCTTGCAGAATTCTGTGTTTAAACCACTACTCGCTAATCATCTGCCGTACCTAGGATCAGGTTGAAATCATGCCCTGATTGTCGGCTGCAGTATATACAGAAAAGACGTTCGCGGAATCCGAGTTCTCTCAAAGAGGCTGGTACTCAAAGGAGTTCGCATGCTCTTGGGCTTGATTGACCCTACCATCCAAGCAGAAGGCATGCCGTGCGAGGCACAAAACCATTGATACTGCCGGAGCGTACACTCAAAGTCTCCACCCCTAGATGCGTTTGAAGCAAAATATTTGTAGCACGCGCCCGCCCGTGGTTTGGTGGACAGCTTTCAAAAAAAAAAAAAATAGGTTTGAATCTGCCAGAGATTCAGTATTCGGCTTGATCGGATTATCGACTTGGCCTTCGGGTTTTTCTTTGGCGATAGCCGATGCCTGTTCGCACGTGAACACGTGCACGCGCATCATCACGCATTGGGAAGGGATTTGGCTATCGTCGCCCTCCGTTGCCGCATCGTGCAGGATTCCGACAGGGCACACAACTATTTCTAATACAAGGAACTTCGGAAGGTCAAACGCCGCGACTCGATCAGGACGATGGCCCATAACGACATGGACGATGACGATATTTACCCTGAAAACGATAGTTACGAACCTCAAGAGTCGAAGATGCAAGACATCGATGATGAAGAAGAGGGCGAAGAAGTAGAAAGTGACAGTGATGTATTTCAGGACATTTTGTGGAACGGGCGCCGCTGAACATCTGCAGGACGACATTAATTTTATTACCGATGCTAACGATGAACCAAAGGCTGAATCTGGCTCGTGTGTGCATTGTCGCGCCCATTTTCTGAGTAACCAGTCTGACTTGAACCACTAGACAAAAGAATCTTCGACCCGGTCCGCAAGTGATTGAGAAAGACAGGCCTCGACCTTCACCCACACCTACCCCCGGTATCAAACGTGAGCTCACTCCACAAGCCAATATTCACCGAATTTCCACGCCTCAAAGTGATGGTCGACCTGGCACAGATTATCCGGCGAGACACAGTTCCACTCTGGATCCTGTCAATGGAAATCCAATCCATCCTACAACGGGAAAGCCCATTTTGGATACAGATCTGGATAATGACTTTCCCTCTGACTCGTCCAAGCCTTGGAGGAAGCCGGGTGCAGATGTCACAGATTATTTCAATTACGGCTTTGACGAGTTTACATGGGCGAGCTATTGTTTAAAGAAACAGAACATGCCTAAGGAGATCAAAGCAATCAATCAAGAGACGGAACAAATGAAAGCCTTTATGGACCAGATGCCTGGAGTCATCCCGGGAATGCCTTCGATACCCCCAAATCCTGCTCCAAACACTACCACCGGTCCAGCTGATATGCCTGGGATGCCAAGTCAGGCAGAGATGCAGCAAATGATGGAGTTCATGAAAATGCAAGGGATTGATCCTATGCAAATGGACCCAAGTCAGATGGCGAGCATGATGATGGGCATGGGTGGTCCCAATATGCAAGCTGCTCAACAGCCACCATCTGGTCCCGCTGCTTTTGGCGGAGGTCATCAGGATAACTTCAGCGGTCGAAGTCGAGGTCGTGGGGGACGGAGACAATGGTAGTAACATCGCCAACGTCCAACCCCTTCGCTGTCAACCCCAATCACCGATGAACCGCGCTGAGCGAAGCCTGCAATGCTGTGCCGATGGCCATGGAAATGAATTCAAAGAGATGCGATAGCGACCAGCGTAGCTAGCCTGCCGATATTTCCAACATGGCTTGAATGAGCAGTAGTCTGGTGGCACAAAGTGACAAAGAAAGTGGCTTCTAATTCGATCTCAAAACAACGGAGACGACTTCATTGAGCTGAGGAAAATTTGACAACGACTAGTCTTTGTCCACTTCTCTGCACCCCATTGTTCACAAATAGACCCGAACCTCTGGTTTTCCTTTTAGGACAAACTTTGGTCAGGGAATGGCATATCTCTTTTTCGTGTCTAACGATTGAAGGGAGGCGAACGCCTCAATGAGTTGATCGCATCCGATCTGCGATTTATCAACATCAACGGCCCTTTCCACCAGCACTTTATTTGTTTAAGAAATGGAAGTTTCCACTTTGCTTGACAGGGCGCATGGCTGGTGTATTGTCACAGGCCCAAGTTGGGCCAAGAAAATATCTAAGACCATAGCCAGCATTACGGTTAGCGGCGACAACACCATTCCGCAACGACCACGACGCTCAAGACCTCTGAAATGTCATACTGCGTCCAATATGATTGACTTTTCACAGCCCGATGTCCAACGTCCTCGAATCCATTCTGCTTCACCAAGCGCGCAGGATGCTACTTTCGCGCGCCAGACCAGCCTACGCAAACATAGGGAATCACTGATACTACCGGATGGTGAACACAGTGCTGCTGCACGCAGCAGGATCAGGAACAAGTTAGAGCGACGAAAGTCTCGGTCTGGACAGCGCCGCCCAGAGGCTAACAGTACGCAAAGTCTTAGATCAGGCTGGCGGCGACATAGTTCTGCTTCCGATTTCATAACTACCAACATGATGAATGCCGAAGATGCAACAAATATGAGGCGGAAAACGAGGCGAAGCTCGACTTTAGCACTTACTCCACCATTACCGAGTTCAATTTTGAGAGCTGATGAGGTCCTACAATTCAAGGGGAAAAATCGACACAGCTTAACACAACCACTTCGGCTTCCCATCATCCCTGCGAGTCCTATAGGGCCCTGGTTCCAAGACCCCTGGCTCAAGGATCGCCATAGGCAAAGCACAGGTCCATATAGATCAACGAACCTCGTCGAAGAAAGAGTTATATCGCCCAAGACGAATTTCCGTCCACCCGCACTCCTAATTCAGCCTCTTAATGCTCAGCCATTAACATGTCAAAGCCATTTACAATGCTCGCGTAAAAGAAGGGATATTTCGCATGTTCCTATCAGCGCCAGACGACATCTTTGGAGCCTTTTCATCGATGAAAAGGCTCCATTAATTCTAACAGAGCTCCGGGTGCAGAGACGGCTAAGCAGCGGATCATGTTTGGACACGCCTACACCTCTACTCAAGAAAGTGCCACTGCGGTCAACTGAAAGTCGAGAGTGGCATGATGGCATGAAAGGTGAAAGAAGATTCGACAATAGTGGTTACTGGGCGTGGGGTGGAAATGCGTAGGTCGTGAATACATGTTGTGTTGGTGCGCTTTGGGAAGTTGTATACAAGTTCCACGCATGCTGTCGGCAATTTGGACCCAACAAACAACTTGAATGATAAAAGAATCACATAAAATGTCTTGACAGAGTAGGACCTCTGTGCTTCATGTAGTTTGCCGCACTTCCGCTTTCGAACTAATTACGGAGGACCTCCAACGAACCGCCGACCATGCTGCAACCACCTCCCGCACACTGAGGACGAGGTAAGTGGCCAGTCCAGTGTGGACTGGCCCCGAGCACCAGTATGTGCGAGCTACGGTCCCGCGCCAAACTTCAGTTGAGTGACGAACGACAGAGCTACCAATGACTCGCTTTGTCCTGGAAGTACGTGCGCATCCCATATTGACATACTACAAGAGCCCGTCAAGCCAATTCACAAATGCCCTTAGCATTAAACTAAAGTGGAAGAACATGAGCACTGCGAGAACGAACAGAATATACGCCAGCCACACTATGAAAATGCTATTAGGAGGTAACAGACCTTTTCAAAGTGCGAACGAGCAATGGCTAACGTGTGGGTGGATTGCGTCACCGATAGTGGCAGTAATGGCGCCGTACATCTCAGTTTGGGGACCCCTTTCATATTCAAATTCCAATCAAAATCACGAGAATGGCGTAGTAATTCGAATCCCGTTATGAAGGAACCTTCCTCCCTATTACCTAGAACGGTGTTCAGTTGTGCAGTGAATGGTTGAGTCTTACCACAGCATTTAGTCCAATCTGATTATCAAAGATATTATGTCTCTTGGCAGCACCGATAGTCACCAGCTTTCGCAATCCGGTGTTGATGTTCTTGCTCGCTGGCATATCGCAAGTGATTATCGGTTGCTCCATCGAACAAAGAATAACTTGCGCAGCCATAGAGTTAAGGCCAGCTTTGACGAGAAACCCTTCCCAAATGGTCTCGTCTTGCAGGTGGAGAGTGCTGTGGTCGTGGGTTTGGCCTTCGTCTAGGGCGCATGAGGTAGAAGGGTTTGCACGAGCAAATTGTTCAATCATGCGCCAAATCCACGTGTTGACAATGTCTGATGTCGATGAGGCCCTCGTGCAAGGGATCCATATCGGAACCATATTTTGGCACTGTACGTTTGGTTTGGTGCAAACACTTTCGCAGAAAGACGTAAACTGAGCTTTTTCTGAGGTCGTTTTTGCGCCTACCAGGCAATTCTCCTCCTCTACGTAATGCACGAGTACCAAGACACGAGTATACGTTCGGGAAACCTGGGTCAAGACATAATGGAAAGGTGATGGCGTCGTATAGCTTTTTTGACCGGGCAAAGGCCGTTGGCCTAGAGACTGCAAGCTTGTGATTAACAAACAAGTTATTGGGTCAAGGATGATGTCCGGCCCTTTTTCCGTCACGAGATCGAGGTCTCGATAGATGAATGCTAGATCCCAAGAACCTTTTTGCTCGAGAAATCGGATGAGTAACGGCTTGGTTTTCAACAGTGTATTGTTCAGAACGATTTTTCTTTGTACGGGATTTTGCCTCAGTTCAAGGGCAAAGCCTTGCACGGATTTGGCTACAAGGGCCTCCGGCCGTTGAGTGATTCCCAAGCCGTCGAAGCCCACATTTTCTCGTCGTACAATGTCTTGTGTCGACTCGATAGGATGATTTTCAATTCCCGTAGCCTTGGACAGAGACACTGGAGCTGGAGATTTGAATTTTTTGCCCCTGAACTCAAGGAAGGTTGCAAGCGAATCACTAGATAGAGTGCTCGAGAGACGTTTATCGGTTTTCGACGACTGGTGATTTGTGGTGATGTCTCCCTCCAGTCTTCTCACACTTTGCCGCAAAACCTTCCGGACTTCAGAGCAGTGATCGAGACCAGGAGGGGGTTGGACAGGCTTAATGTCTGCAGACTCCAAAGATGGGGAGGACAAAGAGGGAGATCCCCCTAGACTTTCTCGGGTTGGAATAAGGTCCGCAGATTCAAGGTCGATCCCCTGGCCATTTGTCTCTAGAAGGTTTTGATTGATGCCGACTTCGGCACACTGTTCAGATCTGGCATTGAAGGGCCCCCCGTCGATGCGGCAGCTATCAGGTTGCGAAACTTCTTCAGATGCCACAGATGGCTTCGTCGTTGGATGAACGAGACAGTAGTCGTCTGGAGACAATTCTTTTGTCTCTACGTCATCTCGATCAAGAAGTCGGATCCCCGGCTCTTTCCATAACAACTGTGTGCTCCTGGTTATTGGCTTTGGCTTGCCTAAAATCATCTCAATCGCCTGACAGTTTCCATCCCGCTCAACGCGGAGGATGTCCTGTATGTTGAAGAAGGGCGCGGGAAACGGAGAGGTCTTTGATAAAGCACACATTAAAACTTCATTGCTAGTCTTTGAAGCTCTGCAGTTGCTGTCAACCAGGGCTTCGAGATCCAGGTCTGTGATCTTAGTACGCGAGATTTCGATGCGAGGAGGGTTTATCTTGAAATACGAATTGAGCAAAGTCTCTGAGCTCCTGCAAACATCGTTGCTCAATATACTCAAAGAATCGATCGAGTCATGGGAGCCATCCTCATCACTATTGAGTTTTCGACGTTTTTGAGGTGGTAGAGCGGTTGACATCTCAGGACGGCTTGTTTCACACAAGACGCCACCACCAAGATGTGGATTGAACTCTTGGTTTATGAAGTGGTTAAACAAATCTTCAAACTCATCCTTTTGTGTATCTTGGCAGCTTACCGCGTTGATCTCTTCAGCAGCGGCACCATGGCAAGAGGAAAGAGAAGTATGGCACGCTAGGCAGTCCTCATCATCATTTGTGACAATAGATTTCGGGCTGCTCTCCCCCAATATGGTCTCTGTAGCTGTCTCTATGCAGCAATGAAGTTCGTTTGTGTTGTCAATCAGAAAGTCTTGCTCGATGTTCGGCGTGGGTTTTCGGTATGGTGCGGCTTTTCTCGGCCTTGTTTCTTCTAATAGCACCCAACGTGTACGTTGATCAACTGCTGTAGACAAAGTTTCATGAAGATAGCTGATGACCTTTGTCGGTGCGTGAAGTTTCGTAGATGAATGCCACATTTCAAATTGCTTCCTCGCGAGCTGGATGATTTCGAGGGATTTTGCAGCAAGAGTTCGCTGCGTGCAAGAGTGACGAGACTCACAGGAGTCGTTGTAGTAATCAACGACATCGTCTATCAATTTGTCAAGGTCGACACCCCTCTGTATCCTCTTCACATCCTTCCTCACATCTCCACCACCAATCAGAAGCAGGGGCTCTCTCAATCTGAGCTTCGACACACCGTGAGGATCTGGCAGAAGCCCTCGGAACACTTTTGTCATGTCTGGCTTGGAATGCTGAGTACATGATGCCATGTATTGTGCAACATTCTGGGGAAGGAAGTCTTGCTCTTCAGTTGCGTGTTGAAGTGTTTCTGAATTACACCTTTGGATCATTTCAAACAGATCCTGGCAATCGGGGTCTGCCTTTACACAATGTTGTTGAATGTCGACCTCAGATACGGTGACGTATTTCAAATTGCCCAAGATGGTGTGTCGACTATGGTCCTCGACTAGATCGTGATGACGAGCATACGCAAGCAAGGACGGCTCGTTCATACTGGTGGATGGCTGGCGGTCTCCAAGTCCTAGCAACTGGCATGAACAACCCGTGGCTCTCAAGGATTCCTTGCGACTTCAGGTCGTTACTTTTGTGACTCAACAGGAAGGTGCGAACTGCCTAACGCTGCCACTTCTCTGCAGCAACTCTATTGACGATCCCAGAACTGTCGCTTGTACTCCGTTCAAGTCTATTGTGACTTTATCGGAAAGAACCACTAATGTAATGAAAGTCCCACGTACCTAACCTGCGCTTCGAGACGGGCATGTCGTATGCCTAAAAGAAACCGCTCTCAGACATGTTGCTCTAAAATCTCGCTCTAAATGGGTGAGGCCAGGTTCAATCTCGTTTTCTCTGCTGCCAACTGGCCAGCAATGTCCACATTACTCCATCTCGATCGTGCCCGGAGGTTTGCTTGTAACGTCATAGACCACTCTACACACTCCTTGGACTTCGTTAACAATGCGTCGACTAACTCGTTTGAGAAATTCGCCATCGAATGGGAACCAATCAGCAGTCATAAAGTCGGTGGTTTCAACAGCCCTGAGCGCAATAATCTGTCCATACATCCTCTTATCGCCCATCACACCAACTGCTTTGTCCTTAAGCACCGCTGCGTACGCTTGAGAAATCTTGCGGTACAACCCGGCTGCAACAATCTCATCGATGAAAATCTTGTCCGCTTGTCTGCCCATCCTCAATTGATCTTCATTGATTTCGCCAAGGATGCGGATGGCAAGTCCAGGACCCGGGAAAGGGTGTCGCCAAACCAATTCTTCCGGTATACCAAGATTCGTGCCCAGGGCTCTTACTTCATCTTTGAACAATTCTCGTAGAGGTTCGATAAGCTTAAGGTGCATGTTGTCCAGTAGACCACCAACGTTATGATGTGTCTTGATAGTAGCAGAAGGGCCTTTGAACGAGATGCTCTCGATGACATCTGGATAGAGAGTGCCTTGGAGAAGCCATTCGATTTCGCCTGCCCTTGGTGAGTCCTTGGCTGCGTCAGCAATTTCCTTCGCGGTGCTTTGAAAGACTTCTATGAATGTGTTGCCAATGATTTTGCGTTTCTTTTCTGGTTCTGAAACGCCTTCCAGCTTAGTGAGAAATAGCTTGGTTGCATCCACGACGGTCAAGTTAATGCCTAGCTGGTCAGTCAAGGTTTTCTTAACAATTTTAGCTTCATCCATTCGAAGCACACCATTATCGACTAGTACAGCATGAAATCGATCGCCGATGGCCTCCTGCATGAGTTTCGCAGCAACGGTAGAATCAACGCCACCGCTAACTGCGCCAATGACTTGTCCCTTTGGTCCAACCAAAGCCCTAATTCTCTCAATCTCCTTGTCCACAAACTTCTCCATCGTCCAATCTTGACGAACTGCACAGATTTTTGTGGCGAAGTTGCTAAGCAACTGCTTACCTTTCGGAGTATGAGTGACTTCTGGGTGAAACTGTATACCAAACAGGGGTTTATCGATATTGGCAATTCCTGCGAATGGTGCATTTGGTGTGCTTGCTACAGGCTCAAACCCTGAGGGTAGCTGTGAAAGCTTATCTCCGTGACTCATCCATACTTCCAGATCGTCACCGAGACCCTCGAAGAGCCGGTCAATGTGCGCTTGCTTCCCAGAATGTTGCTGCACAGTGACCAGAGCATGACCATATTCTCTCTTCTCACCAGCAATCACGTTCTTGTCATCCAAGTTCCACGCAATCTCTTGCAGGCCGTAGCATATTCCCAGTATCGGCACTCCTAGCTCAAAGATCGCAGGATCAGCATGCGGTGCATTCTCTTCATACACAGAGTATGGTCCTCCTGACAAAATAACACCTTGCGGCTTCCAAGTCAGGTCAGCAATTTTCTGGGTGCAAGGAAGCATCTCAGAGTAGACATTGAGTTCTCGAAGTCGTCGAGTGATAAGGTGTGAGTATTGGGAACCAAAGTCAAGTACCAATATGGTGTCGAAGGTCTTATGAGGTTCGTATATTGGGATACCACGACTTTCTCCATTGATGGCCATCTTAGAAGTCTGCTGCATATGACGGCTCTGCGAGAGCCAGAATTCGCAGGGACCTGCCCGTTGTTGAATAATTTCTCGCGAGTCTCGACACTCGGTCCGAAGATTACCCGAGAGAACGCCAAACAGCTTGTCCCGAAGCCCAATTTACACAACCATTTCGGTCGTACAATACACTTCCATCATCATATATGTAACGATATCCTAAGAGTAAAACCCTACACACTTTGCAAGCTTGTAGATGCCCAGAGCCGATGTCTTCGTTACGCACTGTTCTCTTCCTGAGCTCAAACTCCTCCAACTGACAGGCATTTCACCCCTATTGATTTCACAATGGAGGGAGTGGAGCATGGGGTTTGAGATCTACTTTAGCAATAGACAGGACGACAAGAGGGCATAAAGATTATAGTAGTGAAAGCAAGGACAAGAAACGGACCAGCATGCGCTTCTCCTTAAATTCTTAGTAGTCGCGTCGGGTCTGATCCCAACGCCAAACATGCCACACTAGTCCTTCACTTCGTACCGGTCCCTTTAGCAAAAGACCATGCCGGACCAAAATGCCTCGAGGAGAGCGCTTGTAGTAAAAAGAGCTCTAATGAGGACTAAGCCGGAACAGGTCGTAATGTTGGACGGTGTCACCGTATTGGATAGGGAACTCTTTGTCGTCGCAGCCATTTCCTCGCCCTCGGGTTGCAATCACTCAACGGGTGGGGCTACGATGTTCCTGCAAGTAAGGTTACTAACAAACATGTACACCGTACAAAGAAAGCCCCAAGCACTTGTAACGTGGGCACGAGCACCCCTAAAACGGCGGAATTGACGGATTGGTTCTTAGTGCGCCCAAGGTAAGTGCCGGGAATAGATCCACCACGATTGCCTTAGCGCCCGTACAGGGGCAACGTTGTCAGTCATCCCGTTTCTGTCGATTCTCAGGGATCCGACCAATTTTTAAAATCGATACATCAACACAATAAACCTCAGGCGTCGTTGCCACTTCCTTTGACTGTCATTCATTCGGATATTTGTTTAAACCGGCTCCAGCCAATCTTGACCGAGCAAGGCCGACAGAGGTCCTCGTGGCGTATATCCTACTTTAACTATTACGAACTTGTCTGAGACCGCAGTATGCTTTTATGATCGAGGCAGCGACGTTGACGGTGAAGCTCCATTTTCTTTGAGCTTAGAATTATGAGTTCCGCCGCAAAAAGAACAGTCATGACAATATGGCAGGCCGTGCTGTTGTTGCTGACTGCGACTGGTGTGGGTGCCGACAAGACCGCAGCGGACTACTACGTGGAATCGCTTCCTGGGGCTCCCGATAATACGCCCCTGCTTAAAATGCATGCTGGGTACGGATTTCGTGCAAGCATAGCCGAATGAGACTGATGCGTGGCAGGCACATCGAAGTAGACCATGAACACAACGCTAACCTCTTCTTCTGGCATTATGCCAACCGTCACATCGCAAATCGAGCACGAACGGTTATATGGCTGAACGGCGGACCAGGGTGTTCGTCAGAAGACGGCGTACTAATGGAGATAGGACCGTACCGAGTACGTGAGGGTGGGAAACTCGACTACAATGAAGGCTCGTGGGACGAATTTGCGAATCTCCTCTTCGTTGATAATCCAGTAGGAACTGGTTTCAGCTACGTCAATACGGACAGCTATCTCCACGAATTGCAAGAGATGGCAGATCACTTCATAATATTTCTAGAAAAATGGTTCGCTTTATTTCCGCAGTACGCAATGGATGACATCTACCTCGCTGGAGAGTCGTACGCTGGGCAACATATACCGTACATCGCTCGTGCCATTCTAACCCGGAACAAACAACGAGAATCAAAGAACAGATGGAATTTACAAGGTCTATTGATTGGCAATGGCTGGATCAGCCCGGTCCACCAATATCAGGCATACTCCTCCTTCGCATATGCGGAAGGACTGGTTCAGGGCGGCACAGAAGCCGGCGACAGACTGGACAAAGCGTTGACAGATTGTTTCGCTGAGCTCGGCAAGCCAGGCGCAGAAGACAAGATCAATATTAACATCTGCGAGAACGTCCTCTCTGTTCTCCTCGATGCTACGCGCGACAATTCTCAATGTTATAATATGTACGACATTCGGCTCAAAGATTCGTTCCCGGCCTGCGGCATGAACTGGCCACCCGACCTCAAAGCCGTCACTCCATATCTGAGACGCCCTGACGTTGTCGACGCCCTACATATCAACAAAGATAAACGAACAGGATGGTCGGAATGTTCAGGCGCAGTAAGTGCAAACTTCCGCGCCCTGAAGTCAAAAACATCACGCAAGCTCCTGCCTGATCTTCTGGAAAACGATATACCCATCTTGTTGTTCAGCGGTGCGAAGGATCTGATCTGCAACCACCTCGGGACAGAAGACATGATCTCAGAGATGAAATGGAGTGGAGGTACGGGCTTTGAGACCTCGCCCGGTGTCTACGCGCCCAAGCGAGATTGGTATTTCGAGGGTGAGCCAGCTGGTATCTGGCAAGAGGCGCGAAACTTGACTTATGTTCTGTTCTATAATTCTTCACACATGGTGCCATTTGATTACCCGAGACGAACGAGAGACATGCTCGATCGCTTCATGGGCGTCGACATTGCTAGTATTGGTGGTAAACCGGTCGACTCCCAGATCGACGGTGAAAAAGCACATTCCGAGACAAGCGTTGGCGGACATCCCAATAGTACAGTTGCGCAGGAAGATTCCAAAGACAAGTTACATCAGGCAGAGCTGAAGGCCTACTATCGGTCAGGCGAGGCTGCCCTTCTCGTTGTCATTCTCATTGCCGGAGTTTTCGGGTGGTGGGTCTGGCGTGGACGCAAGAGACAAAGTAGGGCAACACAAGAAGGTGCGTTGGGAACATATGCTCCAGTGCCTTTAGGCAGCTCAAAACATGGAGATGTGGAAGCGCAGGATTTTGATGAAAATGAATTGCAACATCTTGAGCCTGGCGGGCGTAAGAGGTTTTCGGATGAGGATGATATGCACAGAGATCACTATGACATCGGTAGCGATAGTGATGAAAACGATGACGGTGGCGACAAGGACCACAAAGAGAAGAAGATACGGCCATGAGTTAGCCGTTTCCTGCCTGGCGGCACCCGAGTCGTCCACATCTTCAGCAATCAACTACTTTTGCATGAGAATCAGACCAGATACACGTCTACTCAAATCTGCCGTGGGCTTTGCTTTGTAAATCTAGCCTGTGCAAGTCTTCTTGAAGCGAAAGCGCCTGTCCAGATAACCTACGAGGAGTTGCAAAAACGTGTTGTTTTCGAAGTCAGCCACAACAAATACTGATCACCTACTTCTTTATAACGTGCCTTAAGTCCATATTCAGTTTCCTCAAACCCAGCTACGACTTTCTGTTCGCATTGGCAGCCTGGTCTTAATTAGCTGTTTCCGCCGTTACTAGTGCCGCGGAAAGCTGCGGCTTCATGAGTTCAATATCAGCTCGTAAACGTACCTATGCTACTCTGGGTGGAGGTTAACTATCCGAGGTCGCCTTCCCGAGGGACCCTCACTTTGACGCACCATTTCATCTCCAGTCGGCTGTTGTATGACCTTGGCCCTTGCCTCAGAGCAAGGTTGCATGATTAAACTCAGAGTCGAAGCCAGCATCGGATGAGTTCCCGAGGTTTCTCGTTCTTTGAGGTATTGCTATGTGGACTGGATTAGTTTCGTGAGTCGTCGGAGTAAACCTCTCTGTAACGTTGCCGGCTCCTTGTCCTGTATTGCGGGCTGGCGGTTGATCCCTAGTTGAATAGGCTCGCACCGTTGCAAGGTGATCATTCAGGTCCTTTAGGTGTTTTAGGCTGCCGTTGTGCGCCCTGAATATCTTGTGATCTCCGTCACGACAATGCTTTGCGCTTGGGCAAGCCTGTTATAAACATGACCTCTCGTTGTTCAGAAGAGCTCTTCCTTGTAGCGAGTTATTGACCTACGAGCTGGGAGATAGTACTAGTTCGCTAGGTAGAGGACACCCGACCACCTCAGAGCTGTGGATGTTGGTCCGCTAGGCAAACACTTTACGCGATGTGCCGTTAATGTGTATTGTCGTCCCTTAACATGTGACGAGGTTCGCGTAGCGGACGGCACGAGCATGAACGGCACTGAAACGTTCCACTGCCATCTCCCGGGATAACAAAACGTTCTGGCCAGCTATCGCCGCCAAAATAATTCGAATATCTATGGAGTCAGCACCGTTCACGAGACAGGACTGATCGTCGTCCCGCCACGTCATAGAGACCAGAATTGAGGACACATGACTCTTGTGGGATAATGCTATGCGCAATACATTCTCTGTGCCGAGAAGGACAGTGAGACGGTTGCTTTTGGTACCTCTATCAGGGCTAGCTTTGTATTCCTTTCTAGCCATTCAGAACGGCAGAGATGGCTTGCATCAACAAATACTCGGGTGACGTACGGTTACTCAGAAGTAGACTTCAAAGCTTCCCATTACCTAATCGTGTATCTGATTTCAGCAAAAGTGTTATCCGCGCTAGCTAAAGTGGATCCTAAAACGCTAGGCGGTATTTTTTTGGCTTCCGAACCTTGTATAGTAAAGAGATACCTAACATCCATGGATCCAAGATATGCACATCGTATTTCAAGCCGAAAGGATCAGGCCTAGCCTTTCATACTTGCCACGTTTAGTACAATCTCCACCGAGAGCCCGGTTTAGTATGCTTGCTTACGTGAAGATTTCAATCACCATGGTGCGATCAAGGCTTTACGCGATACACAATGCTGCTAGGCATAGCCTCTATGCCACATCAGGTGTCGTGGCCGAGAATTTCAACTCTTTAAGCACAGAAACAACTGGTGATATTTCCGGTTCTACCTAAAAGTCTTTATTTAGTTTAATCCGGTTGCATTGTAGTGAAATCTTTGTTTAATGATGTCGTTGTCGTTGTCATCGTCATTGTCACCGCTAGTTAAGGAAGGGGCTAGAATTAACTTATCTCTAAGACCGACCGACGGCCTCTGCTAGAAATAAGACCAGCATGGTTCGCAGGGAAATATATGAAGTACTCTAACGCAACGTTGGGCAAGACTTTCTTAGTGGGAATTCGACTAGCTGTCGCTTTCGTCCTTGGGTTTATATTGCCGAAGGAAGGTTCAGATTTGTTACCAGAATCTCGTACAAGACCAAGCCGACACAAGAATCACGAATGTGCGAAGTATTAACAAGTTGCACGCTAATTCGTTGGGCTTCCGACGGAAATAGGAGGAAGGAATCAGCTCGCTGTGGTGGCGCTAGATTGCAGACACTAAAGTTTTACCATCCATTTTGTCCCAATTGCACTGCGCAATCCAGACAAGTCTTTGATATATCCTTCGTACCTATACGTCTCAGCTGGTGGACTTTTCTCGTCATAAGCATAGGACCTTCCCGAATGGAGACTAACATAACAAGCCACGAAATAAATAATCAAGTAACCATACGAAGGGAAGCTTACCAAGCCAATAGTGGATGCGTGTAGATGCTCCGGTCTGGTAAGGGTTTGGTAATGCGGGGGAAGTGTATTCGCGTGCATGCATCGCTGATTCAAATCCGGGACGAAGAGTACCTACATAGTTCTGAAAATGTGTTCAAGCCTTTCAAGTGCGGGCTCAGTGACGAACTTGGGTTGAAATACGAAGTACTTCGTATACTAGTATGGCCACGCGTAGCCAGACCACAAGGGAGTCAGTCACGAATCATGCGCCCATGTCCAAGGATGACAAATCAGGGCATAGAATTAGATCCTCCGATATCGGCAATCGTATATCACGTGATGATGAGCAAATGTCAAAGGTTGTACCGTAGATGCTGTATGCTTATGGCGATCCTTCTTGGCAAGTGGGTGGGTTGCCGAAAGTAGAAAACGCATTGACGGTAACATGCCACGTATCCATGGACGCAGTGTACGAAGTACATAAATTCCCTAAGCGAGCACTAGCTATATCTGTCTTGACATGGAAGCGTCGCAATTGGTTTAATAGTCCGTGCCGCACAGCTTCCACATTTGGAGATGTCCCGTATTACTCATGTAAATAGCGGGCTACGACGACGATCGTTCCTTCGGGGCCGCAATTTTGCCTCGGCGCTTCACAATGATATGCCTATGTCCTTGAAGAGTGTCCGAGGCCCGCGAGAATTAGCTCGTGTTGTGGAATAAAAAGCTCAAGGCTCGCTTGCGATTTTCCGCGGCCGGCGGAGCATCAGAGCTGATCCCGCCTTGAAGCGAACCTCAAGTCGCGGTCATGGTCGCGGACGAATAAGAGAGCTGCTTATTAAAAGCATAAAAGACCACCAGGTCAGCCTTGACGATCACGGTCTCCAAGCGGCAGGCCAGAGTATTCAGAACAGATCTTTCGATGATGACCACCGAGGCAAAACGTAATGCATTACATCGTCTTACGAGATTACATAGGTAATCTCAGGATATCCTACAAGCTTTGAAGCTGTGGTCTTGTATTCTCCTTGTTCAGCTCCTCCCTGCATCTGAGCCCTTTGGGAAGCAGGGACCAAAGGTACAACCGCGATCCTGTGAAACATGGTGTACAGCCGATATCGCAATCCATCGTTGCGCATGTGTCGAGTTCGTCTTTCAGATCAATGTGTGTGATACAAAACTCTTCTCAGCAGGGCTTAACCAGACATCTTTCACACGCAGCCCTGCGCGATAGAATCGGATTGCATGCTTCACGACTCCTTCCAAAACGGCTGCCGCTCTTCGGCCTAGCGCTCATCCAAAGACCGCCGGTATTCCGGTCAAGGTTGACGGAACAAATAATCCACGGAATCCTTCAATCAACTTGAATACTAACAGACGGACCCATCCTAAACAACCCGAACAAGCGACACCAAGCTATACCGAGAGCCAGGTGGTCGACCGATGACAAATGTTTCTCATTACCAATAGGGTTCGCCGGAAGCTGTACGGCGGCGAGCACCTGCTGACAAATCCATTTTCTTTTCCAGATTCACACAAGCAAAGTTCAAATTTCGTTGGTACATGCATAGTGCGAGCTCCTCAAGACAATTCATAACGTAGGAGAACATTATCGTTCAATCCAGTTTTGTCTGGCTGGAAATCAGACCCTTGGCTCTGCTTCGCTCTAGTGTATGGTAGAGACACAAGGCCGTCTATAGAGTCCTGTACAAGCCCACAGTGCCCGTGAATGCTTTCGTCAATAAGAGCAGCTTCCGAACGCAGGGGAGGTTCGTTATATCAACACTGATCGTCACTAACGACCAGTGTATGGACGTCCTATCTTGAGTTCGGGCTTTGACTGAGAACAGCAGTTCCCTGCAACGCTGATTGTGCTGGCGTCATACTTGGGCTTGTCTTGAGTCGTTTTGCTGCCTGCTCATCGAAGTTATACTGTTGTGCGATACCTGCTGGCGACCGTGTCGCGGTTGTGTGGCCATGTTGATCGGCAGGAGGTGTGGTTTTTGCGTTTCCCATTTCGGCAATCCGGGGCAGAGTTTGACTGTGTTGATTGTGATTTGACTGCGAGTTGACGGACGGGATTGACTGTTGATGAGCATGAAGCGGTTGATGCGCCTTCCCCGGGGACAACCCATCTACATTGCTGGGCGGCGGTGGTACCTCGTGCTGGCTTTCCAGCAGCCTGGACTGAAGATTGATGATGTAATCGCGAAGTTGGTAATTTTCCGCCTGGACCGCTTTGAAATTCTCAGACAGAGCCTGATAATCCCTCACTTGTTCCTCCAATTTTTTTATGTAGCCTTCTTTCCTTTGTCTAAATGCCCGCTAGTCAAAGTCAGTGTGAGATCATGTTTACAGGTCAGGTTGGGACCAACCTGCGCGGCTCGGTTTTGCGCTGCTCTTTTGCTCGTGCTCAACTCCCGTTTGCCATAACCTTTTCGGCCGTCTGTAGGATTTGTGTCGCCATCGCTATGTTCGCTTGTCTGTAGTGGACTGGTTGCAGAAGGTGAGACTGGCCCTGCTTGTGCCTGTGCAGAGGGCATCACGTCGGGGGCAGGCTGATACGCAGGCAAGAGAGATATGTTGTGTGTCTGTGGTTGCGGATATTCTGGCTGATCTCGAAGTACTAGAGAGTAAGGTTTAGCAGCTGGCCAGGGCGACAGTAGCTGAGTAATAGACGTCATCATGGTATTGGCAACGGTGACATATATCACATAGAAATAATAAGACGAACGACCGGCTCCAGTCGAGTTGCTGAGCCAAGCAAAACCCAGCAGGACAAACGAGCTAACAAGTAAATCGTGCAAAATTGGGAGGGCGGGAAATGATATATGAGACTGGGACTCTGCGTGTAGGAGTGGTGCACGGCCGACTGTGGCACAGATCGCTACAGAAGGAAGGTCGGGATCGCGTCGAGACAAATGATTTCGTATGGGCAAATGCCAGAGAGTGGGGATAGATTCCTAAGATTTGAGAACAACTTGAACCAAGCGGCGAATGGTGATGAAAAAAGGCCCAAAATGGAGGGTCTATTCTTACATGTTGCATGCTCGAATCCGGAGTGAGAATCCTGGAGGATTGTAAGGGTCAGTACAAGTTACGACAGATACTGCGTACCAAAAACAATCCGCCAACAAGTCAGGCGTCATACGCGGCGCGTGGTGGCAGATGGACGGATGAGTAAGAAAAGTTGCTTACATACCAAGTTATTCGCGCGAGGTGCGAGTGCGGACTGCATCTTCTTAGACTTTCGAAGGGTGTTTCAAAGAGGCGGATAAAGTGTGCGAAACGCGCAGCAAGGGCAGATTTGAGCTATCTACTCATGGCAGCAAGGGCCAATTGACTGATTGGTCGAGGTTCCCTCGTTTCGGCAAAGGTTAGTGCGGCAACGATAATCATAATGTTAATGCTAACTATACTGCATGGGACATGCGTAACGGAATGTGTAGTCAGCAGGAAAAAGGTAACCGGGAAAAGCGAACTTCTGATTCGTGAAAATAGAGAGAGTCACGCTAAAAAGCAAGTCTTGCGTTCGCTTACCTTGTTTTAAGATTTCTCGTGCATGCGAATACCCCTAGACTACATAGAAAAGATGGAATACCATGCACAAAGGGGGCACCAGGCGATTTCGAGGCTAAAACTAGCAGGATTAGACGCCGCTAGACTGTAAAAAGACTGACGAGGCCTAGGATTTTATGTCATACGAAATCAATTCGTATTTTGGGATATAGGTCGAAGGCACGTGTTCAGCAGACTTTTCGACTAGCAGGTACTGCTCAGATGCAGCCGTCGCATGCCGCGGTGGCATAGTGGCTTGGCACTTGGACGACGCTTCTGTCCGCCGTGGGCAAAGTCTATCTCAAATCTCACCCTCGTTGCATCCAGTTCTGGCACTAAACTTTGTTTGAGCTTTCCTCCGAGATATATATATGTCATCTATTACAGCGTATCCCCCGGATTCCCGATAAGCTTATGCGGACGCCTTTCTCGTTCAAGCATATCCAGGAGGCTCCCGGGAATAATATGATGTTTACTCTAACATAAAGTGCTTCCGCAAGGTCGCGAACGAAGGGGGCCTATCGTATATGGTTGACTTTTTGCGAGCAACAATTCCTGTACTGGATGATGTGATTCCTAGGAGGCGTTAGACCTCTCACAGATCCGGCTTTTCAAGGTTTGGTATACCCACCAGAAGACTTGGCCTATTCCTCGATCATCACTTTTCGGAGCAAAGTATGCATAAAATGTGGCTAGTGACGTATCACGTGGGCATTGGCATTCGGGCCTTGCCAGGTTTATACTGGAGAGAAGTACTCGCTAACAGCCATGAAACTGGCCCACGAAGCGTACCCAGTACAATGGCAAATGCAATATCTTTTTTCACTGAGATTGAAGGGAAATCTAAGGTCTAATCAAGAGCGTCTGATGTGTGTGCATATAACCAGTGATGCACCCCATCAAAGCACAATTTTGAGGCATGCCAAGCGCCCATCTTCGGCTCTCGGCATGATATCAGCCCGAGGCTGCCCGTATTTGTCAGCAATGTTCAGACGAATGGTGGTTATCTAAGCCAAGCACGCTTTTCCCTCTTTGATAGGATGAATCTCGAGAGGCTACATGTCTGATGGCTCGATATTGTGGTCTTCAAGTCCACAATTGTGCTTAAGCTTCAGAAACGGACGAAATGCGGCATGTCTTAGACGATGACAAGGTGAATGTCGGCATTTAGGCGGACTCCACCACTCCACGACATGCATCTCAGCATCTCCAGCCCAGGACTACGATGAGCACATCATTGTGGTCGAGGCCACATCTATCCTCACGTTCTTGACAGTTGCCCGGCAAACGATGCCGTAACTCGTTCCTTTGCTTGTGCAACAAGAGAAGACAATGTGAATGTGCATCTTAGCCTAAGGCATCTATGTCGGGAAGCCTCGCCAATTTCCCTTGAGCGGAAATATCCCTGGGCGTAGAATCCGCGTCGACTATATTCGTATCCAGCTCCTGCGGATACGACGAGTATTTTGCCGGCCATCGAATTTAAATGATCTGTGGAGACCTTCTGTTCCGAAGGGTAGCTGTAGGTCATGCGCGAGTGCGTCTCCAAGTAAACCGTTTTCCCTGTAGCAAATCATACTCGTTCAGGATACCCGCGTCTGTGGAATAATCCTTTTGGTGTGAACGATAGGACACTATAGTAGAGTGGCAGACCTCCTTTGAAGGCGGATTGGCACCTTATCTTGCATTGCCCAACTCGCAGCTGAGCACTATAGGTGCTTTCCGAAAAGGTAGTAAGCCTGTACACAATACCTATCCAAGCATAAATGGAATTATCTCGGCCAAGGAGGTTTGAGCAGATGATTGGCCTCTCAGTGCCAACTCTTGTGTTCAGTAAACGGCAAGCTCGATTTGGTCATGTGAAGGCTGGGGCGATCGAATTGCCTAGTTCATGTTCCTGTGAAGGTGAGTAACGAAATTTTGATGGTGGCTTCATCCTACTCACCTTAATATAATCACTACCCTTCTCCAGGTACTCGGCTTTACTCACTGTTGCCGTCTCTCTCTCTGAAATGGAAGTACTGCTCCACCATGTGGCAGCACCTTTCCAAGCATCCAATGTTGGATCAGATGCACTTCTAACGTTCACTTGAAGATTGTTAGGAAGAGACGAGACCAGCTCGGCTTGGAGGCGCTCGTTGAAGCCTTTGAACAGTGTGTTGCCACCAGTGACAAAGACATCTCGCAAGAGAGCCTTCTGCTGATTGAAGTCATTAAACCTGTTCACGACTATACCTTCAATGATCTCGACGAGGCCAGCCTGATCAATGCCTGCAATACTCGGTTGGAAGATGACCTCTGGTACCCTTATTCTCTCCAAATTGAGATGTAGCTGATGGTGGTCCCGTTGTGAGTCGTCTTCTGGAGGCAGGCTTCCCCTATAGAAGGCATGCATAAGACTCTTCGTCCAATCGTTTTGGGCTTCCAGGGTGTCATTGGGCGTGAAGCTGGGATCATATTCTAGTAGATCTCTTTCAATAATCAAAAGCTCGGCCACAGGATCTGACTCTGGCTCCTCGTCATCACTGCCTTCTTCCCTGGCAACGGTCCTGTAGACTCCCCAGTCTTCATCATTAGCACCGAAATCGTCGTCGTAGTCTCCTCCACCGCGTCTCTTGCGTTTGGGCCCGTCTGAGGCTAAGTTCGCGAGCGTTTTCATTCTTTGTTGAGATGCTAGGCCTTTGCGATTACTTGAGTCTGCTTTTGCACGAGCTTGCTCTTTAATCTTGATGAGCAGATCTGCTCTTTGTGCGCGTCTGCCAGCTATCCAATCCGCTGGATTGTTGAGTCTATGCTCTTCATCGAGCCGTTTTTCTTCTGCTATTCTGGCCCGCTCTCGTTCCTTTTCCGCCTTTGCTCGAATTCGAGCTTCGACGCCAGATTTCATCAGTCGTTGGTGACGTTTTTCTTTGATACCATCCTCATCAAGTTGATCGTCGGGTACATCTAATAATGGAAACTTGTTCAGCTGTTCCTCTAGCGTTTCCTCGTCAGCGTGATTTCCCAAATCTTTGTTGCGAGCTTTGGAAATCTTTTGCTTGAGATCACGAATCTGTCGCTCTATTGCAACCTCGTCTCTGAACTCTTCATCGTCCAAGATTCGTTTCTGTTCCTTCTTTGTCGGCGCATTCCGGACTTGCTGGAGCACTGTTTCGTAGTACTGTAGATCTTGCTCCTTTTTAATTAGTTTCTCAAGCCTCATTTTTGCAGCTTGTTCTTGCAGTCGTCGACCTGACTCCTTTTTCCTTTCCTCTTGGCGTGCAATTTCTTCTGCAGACTTCTCGACAACCACTTGTTCTGTGAAAGGATACTGGATGATCACATCGTTGCCAGCTTCTAAACCCTCCCAGTCGAGGAAATGTGCCATATCGTTCTCAAAATCATTTGACACGTATGCAAACTCCTTCAGAAAGGCTTCCATATGTTCCATATACACTTTGCCAGGAAAGTGCGGATATTTCAGCCGAATCAATTTCATGAGATATTCTTGAGCCTGCGCGCCTCCCCAATTGAGGCGGGCGCAGGCTTGAAGCTGCGGTTTTCGATCGAGAACGGGAATAACGTGAGTAGCAGCATGACCAGACGATACAACCAACCCAGACGTACCCTTGTTGTAGCGGTACGAAAACAAGCTGTCCAATCCATATGTGACACTGACTGCTCCATATCCTTCGAAAAGCATCTCGTTCATCATCTTCCTTGTGTAGCCGAGATTCGCAACTGGCTCTGTGATGAGCACAGGTCTTTCAATGCTCCCATTGCCGTTTATTCCCAATTTGAGGAATGTGTAGTCGAGGATGCCTTCCATGACATCCCAGTTGACGGGCACGCTTGTGAAGGCTTCAAAAGCGTTTCGTATCTGACCGCGAGTCGTGGCATCAGCATAGGTATCATAGCCAACAAAGGCGCAATATTTGTTATATTTTCTGTCCTTATACTTGGCGAGCAAAGGCGGTATGAGGTATCGAGGCTTCTTATCGAAGGACCAGCCAACTTTTAAAGTGCTGGCTCCTGCGCACTGGCATCAGTCTTGCTTTGGCTCTGTGTGAATTTACTAACCGGTGTCAATCACCACCGCACTCTCTGTGGGGGAAGCTGCACTCTGCACCCAGCCAGATGGGTCGGCCGGCCTGAATCCATAGAAGGGAAATTCTGGTGCTGGATAGATTCGCGGATTTCGCAGAGTGCCATCGTGAGAAACGGGTGGCCTGCTACGCTCATGGATGATTCTGTTGACAGATGTTATGGTCATTTTGACAAGAGCGAATGCATGCGCCAGACAGGATACGGTCACGGAAGGGCATAGATAGGCTGACACAGTGGTGCTGGACTTGAGGATTTGGTGCGAGTATCGACGCAGAGTCTTGGAATCATTGTCTAACTTCGAATTTGGGCTAGCCGCGCGAGGAGTGTACAGTCAACTTGACCTTGCGGCGATATTGACTGGTCATTGCATGCGGGTCCAAAGGAATCTCCAGGAACACGCTGAGTGATCGTGTCGGTGAATGTTTCAATTTTCCGGATTCACGCGCAATCCAATCTGCGTTTACCGACAGAAGGTGTTTCAAGACCAATGAGCATTTTTTCCACCAACAATCTCGAATGCGAACTATCTCGCCCTACACAAAGACATTGAAATACAGAGGCCCGCGCCACTACGTGTTGTTTACCGGCGATTCTTCATGAGCCCATTCCAGGTCCATGCCAGCAGCTTTACTGTATCTTTTGTGGGAGTTTCCAACAAACTCCATTCACCAGTCTAATCCCCCCAGCATGGTTTGAGTATGGCCTTTGATTGCTTTGAGTAAGTATGAATCACAGCGGGCCTTTCAAGTTGTCAGTTGCTATTGTGGTCAGCATTGGTAGTAATCATCTCTACACCTCAGCGCATACCTTCGAGATGGAACAAAACATTAGACTGGTAATTTTTGAACATCTGAGCAACAAGCTCAACATTCATGTTCTGGACGTTGACCTCCTATCCAAATCGTTAAACCAATATACCAAGCACCCAATGACATGCCTGTAGATTTTTGTTCATGATCATGACAGCTTCATTGAGCTTTTCCTGGTCTTTGTAAGACAGCGTTCAGCAGTTCAACATTGAGCCCTACAATGTTCGTAATTATACGAGATAGTAATAGGGCTTGCTGCTGTTCATGTGGGCTCTCCTAAATGGGATCAGCTGTCGCTGACTTTTGTTGGCTAGTTTGTTACCCTACCATATCTTGTTAACAATTCAGATCCCAGGGAACGCTCCGCCTATAACTAGAAAAGTGAATTTACCTCGTACCAGTGACCCGCGGATGCGTGCCCCTGCAGGTGGGGACATGCAAGGGACGCGTTGTGGGGTATCTAGCTGCGTGTCTACTTAGCGCATTGCCATTCCATTACCGGCCTGATAACTACAGAACAAAAAAATAAGCGCAGGGATCTACTGGGAGGCTCAACAACCCATCGTAACCAGGACGTCTTCGATCGCAAATGCTAGTTGGACGAAAGTACATGGTTCCTACATAATTTGATCAGGAATGCCTGCAACGCCTCAACCCGAAAAGGACGATGCTCATCAACAATTGTTGGACCAAATGGACGTCTATTACACGAACAAGCCTTTTCGAAACCCAGCCTGGAAACCATCGATCCGGCGGAACAAGAACATCAAGCAGATAGTCTCGGAGGCCCATCGAAGAGAGGCGTCTGTTCTGGCGACTCAGAACAACTCAGGCGCATCAACACCGCAGTTATTGCCCTCAGATGGGAGTGCGACACCTCAACCAAGCATGACTCAAGCTGCGCAGAGTCTGTCGACCTTGGTACTTGAGAGAAACTTGCAGAAAGCAATTGCCCTGAACGTCAATGGCGCTGGCTCTGCTATTGGAGTGATTGCCGGACCCACTGTCACGTACACAAACATTGAAAGTGCTCCAAGCCTACAAACTAAAAAACACTACTGCGATGTCACTGGTCTTCCAGCTCTATATACAGACCCAAAAACGAAACTGCGCTACCACAACCAAGAGATCTTCGGGGTGGTAAGGACACTTCCCCAGGGCGTCCCCGATCAGTATTTAGCCGCAAGAGGTGCGAACGTGGTGCTGAAGTGAACCAGACAACGTTTTCGAACCTCGCTTATACCTCCATCCTCGGACAAAATTCTAATGCGTGATGCCGCTCATTAAGGCTGAATGTTGGAACATCAAAGTCAAGCCCAGCCTATCAACAAGCTACGTTTCCGCAGAATGCCACAGAAAGTGCTCCGGCTTAATCGTGATCCGTGATAAAAATGATCTTTGCTCTTTGCCAACCCAACTTTTACCGAAGCTCTATCAATGAGAAGAATCAGTTGCAGCGTGAGATTTCCACTGCGGTTGCGGCACTTCCATGAACCAGCCTGAAAATGGGACACGGGGGTATTAGTGTAATCGGTCAACATCAATCAATCAATCAAACACAGTAAGAAGAATAGCGGACGAGCATAAACTTGGAGAAGTCGTGCTGCGAAGGCTCCAGCACCTACCAAGAGATTAGCAACCTCGAACGGTACAGATTGAGAGGCGCAGCTGGCATCAATACCGGGATGGGCTAAGATGAGGAGGAAACACGTTACCAAGAGCGAGACCACATGCCTGGTTGAAATTCAGAAATTGTGGAGCACGGAGTACGGAACACTTTGCGGCGCTCAAATAGCGCGACCAGACACGAACTACTCCGTAGTTATCTAGTCAGTATCATTGCCTTACCATTGTCTGTACCGACTACGAGAAATCCGTCGACAGCCACTATTCTTTTCTTTCGCGGAGTCTTGAATGCTCCTCTACGTAGCAGGATGAACGAGCAGGCTTTGGCGTCATTGTGAAAATTTGCTCCTGATACCGGCTTGCATCTTCAAGTTGTTTTGAAGCGGGCTGCAGCCAGGCCCGCGTGTGTCGTCAAGCTGGATTACTTCAATGCAAGTTGGCTCAGCGAGCTGAAAAGTCACTGCTGACCATTTTAAAGCGCATTAAAGGTGCTATAGACGACCGCATCAAGGAAGAACAGGCAAGGCAAGCCAAAGTGCAACAAGCCGCTAAAGGCCCTCCGAGACGTCGACCACCAACTCAAGATGCCTCTTCGGCAGGACTTCAACCGCGACAGCGAGAGTCTTCGGCTGCGCCAACGGAGAAGAGCCCCGACCCGGCCGATTTCTCAATAGGCGATGACGAGAGCGTATTGACGACCCAAGCCACAACACCGCTTCCACAGCAGGAAGGCGCAAATGGCACTCAAAAGAGCCCCCTTGAGAAGACTGGCGCAGGCCAGGTTGCCCTCGACAGTCAACACGTAAAGAATGGACAAAATGATGAAGAGGATGGGGAGCAGTCAATGGCGCTGCAAGGTCTTCCCATCGAAGTCAAAACTAGGCTCCGCAAGCTGACCAAACTGGAGAGCAAATACGCTGAATTACTGAAAGCGTATCGGGCTGCTCATGCTCGCGTCCAGGCAATCGAACCCTTCGAAGCGACTCTCAGGGAGAACACGCCCCTGACTAGCATCTTAGATCCACTGGCTCTGTCGGAGTACGTTACACAACTCAACACCAAAAGTGGCATGGTGTTAGAGGAGCTTAAGCGAGTGTCGGGTGAAAGGGACGAACAGATGAAAAGAGCAGATCATCTACAGATCGAGAATAAGAGATTGGAAGAAAACCTGCAAGAACTCAGGGGACAGGCTCCGTCTCAGCTAGAACCACCGGAAACACCTGTGTTAGGCAAAGATGGGACAAAGGATGACCGCCGCCCTGCTGATGGGGACTCGACATCTGTCACTTCTCCAAAACCCGCTTCGTCTCGCATACCGAGCCTCTCGATCTTCTCTCCGAAATCCAAGCCGAAAACTGAGGAGACTAAAGACAAGGATGTTTCAGAAGATTTGTTCTCTTTTGATTCGGAAGTCCCGAAACTTGAGGCGCTCCTGAACGACCGCCAAGATCAAATTGAGAACTTGAAGGGCCAGGTTAATAGTCTCAAGAATGACCTCCACATTGCTCGCGAATCCACGGAGGGCATGATTGCAACTCTAGAGACTAGAACCCAAGACCTGACCACTCTTCGAGATGCCAAGGAAAACTTTGACATCATCGAAAAGGAGCTCAGACGCAGGATAGAGATACTTGAAGCCGAGCAGCAAGCCAAGGCTGACTCTGCCGACTCCGAGAAGGAATTGGAATCTTTACGTGCGGCACTAACTGAAGCTCAGGCTGAGCTTCGAGCTGCTGAAGAACGCATAGAAGCATCTGAAAAACAAGCCCAGGAGACAACCGCTAAGTTCGATATAGCAAACAGCGAAATTGTGAACCTCAACGAAACCCTGGCAAGACAGCACAATTCTGTATCTGTACTCAATGAGAAACTACAGCAGAAAGATGAGATCAACAAAGAACTCGAAGATTCCCTGGCATTTGCCAGGACTGCGGAAAAGGAGCACGAGAAGACCACTGCAGATCTCAAGTCCAGCGAGAAAAAGGCTCACACAATGCAGGGCATCATCGACAGCCTTCGCACACAACTCAGCAAGGCAGAAGAAACCGTGGCTGAATTCAGGGATCAGCTCCAGAATGGCAAACACGAAATCAGCACAAATGAACCGCCAAGTGGCATACCTGTGGTCGCAGCGGCCCAAGAAGATGCAACCGTTGGGAAAAAGAGGAACAAGAAAAAGAAAAAGGGTAGGAGTGCTGCTGATAGAAATGCGGAAACAGTGACACAAGCTGTAATTGAACCTATCAGAACTGGTCACGCTGGCCCTTCCGCTGTCAAGCCCGAAGGAGCAGACGGCCAAATCAACGAACTGAACCAAAAAATTGCAGATTTGGAAAAGGAGCTGGAGGATAAAAGGGCAACGATCGACCGTTTATCTGCGCGGCTTGCGGATCAAGAGGCATTACACGAAGAAATTGAGACATTAAGAGACGATTTATTGCATCAGGGAGAGGAGCATGTCGAAGCCAGGAATGCGCTGAAGACCGCCTCAGCCGAACGGCAGAAACTGCAGGATACAGTAGATCGGCTTGAGCGAGACATAACTGATGCGCAAAAGCAAATCGAGACTGGGAGGCTGGCAACAGAATCTCTCCGAACCACGAGACTGGACCTTGAAATGAAGACTAAGGAGTATAACGGCCTTATGCAAGACTTTGAAAATGCTAAGGCAAGGACGAATGCATTACAATCAGAATTAACAGCCGCGGAGCAACTTGCTGCCGACAGATCCAACGACATCGAAAGACTCAAAGAACTCCAGAGCCAGGCAGAGCCTCAGCTTCGAAACCTACGAAATGAAGTCGAAGATCTAAAGCACGCTAAAGAGGAGCTCAAGAACAAAGCCGGGGAGCTTACAAGACTTGAAACCAAGCATGAGGAAGTCATAATTGAGCTCAAGAATCTTGGTAAGAGACTAAGCAGTCAGGACATGGAGATGAAGAAGCTTCAGTCAAGGTTCGAGACCGAAAATAAACTACGCGAGCGCACAGAAAGTGATTTGCAAGCAAAGGAGGTTGAGTTGAGTTCGGCTGAGGCACGCAGTGGCGTGGCTGTTGGGCTACAGGAGACAACCAAGGCTGAGCTTGAAAAATCTCGTGACGAGGTTCATGCGTTGCGTGCCAAATTGGCGGACCTCAACGATCAGTTAACAAGCCACGAAGGACAGATATCAAGTTTGAAGGAAGAAGTCTCACTGAAGACTGCGCTTCATTCATCGTCGCAATCGCTTGTGCAATCATTGCGCGACCAAATGCATGAATTAAATGTACAGACGCGAGAGGTGACTAGCAAATCGGAGAACATGGAAGAAGAACTTGCCGAAGCTCAAAAAATGCTCTCGGAACGTACTCGTGAAAGTCAGACCATGAGGATGTTGCTAAATCAAGCCGAATCCGGCACTGAGGGTAGAATTCGGGAGATGAAGGAGCGGATGGAGGCGGTGATAGAAGAACGAGACCGGCTCGAAGATGAAAACAACGTAAGCTCAAGACGAATGACTCGTGAAGTTGAGGATGCAAAATACAAGCTTCGCGAAGTACAACGCCAACTGAAAATTCTGGAAGCCGAAAAGGAAGACTTGGACACTCGGAGCAAGGAATGGCGGAAGTTGCGAGAAGACCTTGAGTACACCAGCAAAGTCGCAGAACGCGAAGTGGATGAATCTCGCAACGCTATCAGGAATCTGCGAGAGGCACTAGATGAATCTGAACGACAGGTTCGAGATGCTGGAACTCAGAAAGCGGACTTACAAAGACAGGCTGACGAGTCAGTTGAAAGGGTTGGAAAACTCAGTAAGGCGAACAAGAACTTGACTGAGGAGGTGCGGAGCCTGCAGATACGGGCTGGCATACGCCCAACCACCCGGTCTGGGGCGGACAGTGGATTACAATCTTCTAGGACAAGCATTGATTCATCGACTGCACGATCACCAGCGCCACCCATCTCGCGCCCAGGCTTGAGCCCCAGTGCTTCTTTATCTAGATCAGCGACTCCCACGACACAGGCGCCCAATGGTGGTCTTAGCCAGGGCACGGTTGACTACGTTTATCTGAAAAATGTGTTACTTCAATTTTTGAGCCAGAAGGACAAAGGACACCAGAGACAATTGGTTCCAGTCATTGGGATGCTTCTGCACTTCGATGACAAAGACCAGCAGAGGTGGAATGCAGCAATTAGTGCACGATAATAGTGTGAGAGCTGACCTTCACCGCTCCAGGATGCAGAGTAATGCCCTTTGGGCAGAGACCTTTGCAACCCGAGTAGATTGAGATCTTTGGGAGAAGTTCCATTAATTTTTGTTTCCTCAAAATGCATTGGCATTTATTTATGCACCGAGGCAAGTTATAATGCAGGGTCTGGCTCCCATTCACAATTGGGCAGTTGGTCAACTCCCACGCATGACACAAGTGTAAAACATTCTACATGGATAGACAAAGTCAGACAATGATGCGATAAAGCCAATGAATGGACTTGCGCTTCAGCTTAGGGGACATCCGCCGAGTAACCTATGTTGCGTTTTCCGAACCCCTGCCCAAAAGGGGGGTTCCTGGACCCAGTGCAAAGATTTACCGCCGACAAAGCTTCCAGAGATTTACAGCGCGAGTTATCAGCTTAGTTGTAAGCAATTTGGGAACTATTGAGCTACCGATTGCAGAGCGTTTGTCGTGCCAAAGATGTAAAGTCGCCTCAGTAGTCTGATTGAGTGGGTCGTATTGTCGTAGAAGATTCAACAACACTTTTCGAACTCGTACCCTGGGCGGAACCTCATAAGCTCGGCATTGCAACTACGAAGCATTTGCTCTGATACTGTTCGCCAGTCTGCCCACAGTTGGGTTTCTGAGGCAGGCACCACCTCACCCTGCTTGTAGAAATATGTAGCAAAGGCCCTTGTCCTTTTGTTGCCAATCCACTGGTAGCAGTCATCCTGACGTTTACCCCTCTCTGTGCGTGTGCGGATTGTCCTGGTTCCTGGTCGGATTCTCTGAGCTAGCGCTGCAGCCTTCGTCACCTTGGCCTAGAATTGAAGTACAGTTGAGCGCCACACCTTATAAGTCTGTTCTGTAGAACCATCGGTATTGGTGGTTACAACGCGGGTGAGCTCTTTCCTTAAGACACTAGCCTTAGATACTAGCAGTTTTAGCCTTATCAAGAGCTCGGTTTTGGGAGGTGAGCTTGTTCTCATTTTTTGCCGGCACCCTGGTCAAAGTTCATACTCCATCCACCTGTACTTGGGTCTTGAGTCATCTTGAACATATCTGTGCTCAATCCGAAAGGCTTCAAAATGCCATTGCCCAAGTCCTTCAACTTTCCCATCATCTCATCAACCTCCCGCTTCTTGGCAGCTTCGACCCGTGGTGGCAAGGAACGTAACATTTCGATTACTGTTTTTTGGTCTTGTGTGGGCAGGTTGCGAAAGTATTCGGGCGTACTGAGCAGCTGATAATCCGATAGCGCCGCGGAAAGGTTACCCCACTGTGAACCGTTTTCGAATACACCATTTGACGTCTTCGTCTGCGTCGGAGATGTGGTTGATGCCGGATTGTCAGGGTCGATGGACGCACTTGGTTTGGCATAGCTGTCGCAAAGCATAACTTTTGCACGGGCACGACGCAGGAGGAGTTTGGTGCGTATCCTCAAGATATCAGCTTGGCGTTGATCTGAGAGATTCAATTTTCGCAAGGCTTCAGCAGTTGTCTCTTCATCTTGGTCATCTGGGAGTTCCACTATCTGATTGCCGGTATCCACGTTCTTGTCCTTGACGCCATCAACATGCTTGCCATTCTGCGTTGGGGTTTTGTCCTTTGAGCTCTCATTCCTGGGTTTGGGCATAGGCATTTCTTTTTCGAGGTTGTCCAACCCACGTTCAGCGGCCTCCACAGCCTCCTTCCAGTCTTTCAACTGTAAATGGCATGCCGCGATGTTGCTCTGCAACACTGCAAGTTCGTAGTCGAGGTAGACAGGAAGCTCGGTTAAGGCTTTGTCATACGTCGAAATCGCAGAAGAGTAGTCTTTCACGGCGAATTGTCTATTGGCTGCAGCTTTGAGAGCGTGGGAAGCCTCAACCATCTGTGCTTCCTCTTGAGGGGGGAACCGAGACGTGGCTGTGGATTCTCCCAATTCATTTAATTCATTTGAATTGCCATGGTCTTCCAGAGCTGATGCAAATGTTCCCGTTGAGCCGGTCGAGGAACTGCGCGAGCGAGACAACTCAGGTGGCGGAGGGACAGGCTTAACAGGATCTGGCCGTGTCTTCGGACCTGTTGATTTGAAGGAGAAAGCCATTGTGCACAAGTTTTCCTTAGTGGTAGATGCTGCTTGGCGAAATAACCGGTACTGCTAGGCAAGTCCAATACAAGTTGGCAAGGAAGCGAGGTGTTGATCTGCAGGTACAGTACTGTGGACGAAACGTCATTGTTAAGCCTCGTTCTTAGCCCTAGGATTAGGTGCCTCGATGTCGTCTGCCTTCCATGTGGTGGCACGGGGTGCTAAGAGAGTCCACAAAAAGTCCCCGCACCCCTAACTGGCGGTATTTTACGGAGTACTTTTGATAGGTTAAAGCCGGCGTAGCCGGTCTAGGGGCCGGACTAGCGATCAGTGGGGGCACAAGCGAACTCCAAAAGATTTTTTTTTTTTTTTGCAGCATACCTAGGTGCTAGTCCCAGTACTACGAATACCGCAGGTACTTCGTACATAGGTAGGTTGATAGGTAGAGGTAATGTTCTCGCTGCACACCAAGTGTCTAAGACTGCCTTGGTAAGACACTTTTGCGTCCTCTTCTGCAACATCTCCTACTCTTTACAGTTGTTCCTGCTCTTGGTCACTCCTACAGCATGTCGTCCATCGCCTCCATTCCGCGGTCGCCGCGCGACAGTCACCTCGCTCCCCTGCCCCACGAGCCAAAGTTCCCACCAGTTCGAGCTTGCATATTTGACATGGACGGGCTCCTCATTGACAGCGAAGACGCTTACACAGCCGTGACGAATACCATCCTTCGTGAAAATGGTCGTCCCAGTCTCCCTTGGTCTATCAAAGCCCAATTACAGGGCCGACCGGGTGCTGCTGCAGGCAAGATATTCAGACAGTGGGCAAAGCTCCCGATTAGCGAGGAGCAATTTTTGAAGAGACAGGTTGAACTACACAGAGAGGCTTTCAAGCACTGCAAACCGCTTCCCGGCGTAGGAACTTTGTTGGCGAGACTCGCTGTTGCTCACACCAGAATGGATGCGAGGAGTAGAGCGAGGAGTCCTGGTGGCGATCACAAGGCTATTCGATTGGCATTAGCAACGTCGAGTCATTTGAAGAACTACGAGATCAAGACTGCCGGGATGGACCAATTATTTGGTGTCTTCCCTGAACGACAGAGAATTTTAGGTGACGATCACCGAATACCGAAGGGTCGAGGGAAACCGTTACCAGACATATATTTGCTTGCATTACAAACGATCAACGACGAGCTTGCTTACCAGGGTGGCGTCGACCGACCAATCAGGCCAGAAGAATGCCTCGTCTTCGAAGACAGTGTGCCGGGTATCGAAGCAGGAAGAAGGGCTGGTATGCGCGTGGTCTGGGTACCACACCCCGGTCTGCTAGAAGTATACAAAGATCGTATCGATCAGGTACTCGCTGGTAGAACGGGAGAGCACGACGAGGATGCATTGGACCACCAATCAAGTATCCCGTTGCCTGGCAGTCCAGGTCACGTTGGTGAGGCGAATGACGGCTGGGGGGAGATGCTGGCTACTCTCGAAGACTTCGACTTCTGGAAATACGGCATCGACTTCAAGGACGAGCGATACCGCAGTGAAAGTGGACAGGGAGCACTACCAGGCACCACAGATAAAGAACTGGAGGAAACGACGGCAATGGCGGATGGCGAGCTGCATGCACCGGCTGAGGGACCCGAACGAATAGAAACACCGGTGCCAGTGCTGGGAGATGTGCGGCCCAAGGCATGAAACACATCCTTTTTCATATTCTATTCTGCAACAGCGGGGTCTGCTCATTCAGCTGTCGTTCTTCTTGCTCCTGCTGCTCCTCCCCGGTCTGTGCTACCGCCTGATCGATCCGGCCTTGCAACTCGTCTCTTTCTCTCCTCCTCTGCTGAATCTCGTACCAACCCCCCATGACCAGCAGCGTCCCTTGCAAACATCCTGTTACGACGTAGACTCCCCATGCACTCCACCCACCAGGCCCCAACCTCGCCGCCAGGCTCGCAGCCCACACAAAACTGCCGGGGGTCTGTATGCACATCATTGGAATACTCAGACTGGCCACCCTCTTCAAGACAAAGGTCGTCCAAATCTGAGGAAAGTACTGGATGATTGCCAACACAGTAGAGAATATACCAAGGAAATTCGCCCACCATTGCAGCAGGTGAGGGTAGGCGAAGATAAAGACGAGAGATAGAATGGCCGTGATGAAGGCATGGAAGATGCAGATCCAACCGACGATCACGGCGACCTTGTACGTAGGCTGTTTCGAAGTGTCCTTAGCCAGGTTGGGCGTGCCGGGGGTGGCTCGAGGAAAATAGATCAGGAAGAGGAATAGACTGGCCGACGAACAGACAAAGGTCAGCGCATAATCCATGGCCACAGAGCGAGGGAGGAAGCGTGATACGTACATCACAGCAAAGCAAGTCCATTGCATGCCGACCTGTAACACACCCAGCATTCCAGCAAAGCATGCAAAGCCGTTGATCTCATGGCAGCACGCCATGTCGCGTCTGCTGCCAGGCAGCGTCAGGATATTGGCAAACTGACATGTTCCCGACGTTGTGCCTAGGAGCACGAAGTAGGGCGATAGACCGAATGAAGACTTGCGATTGATGATGCGTAGATGCTGTGGCAAATACGAGACGAGGATGCCGAGCAGGATGCCTCTGTTTGGCCGTCAGCCTGCGTTCTTGAGATCAAGTCCTGGATAGCCTCACATGCTAAAGACGAAATTCACATAGTCAGGCTTCGCGAGCTCGACACAGCGGTCGCCGCCTGGCAGGGAGAGGGTTGGATTGTGCAGCATCGTGTCCCCCGCAATATGTGTCCCTTGCGCAGCACTGTTCAGATGTCCGAAATACACGTATGAAGCGGACGCGTCGAATGCTGCGAGGCTCGGCTGACTCAGCACAATCCAGGCCGAAGGTCACGGGCCTCAGGCAGAAGTGTTTGGTGCACAGAACAATAACTCAAATGAGCCAAATGGACAATTACAACGGTCGTCTTCTCCAATGCATGGGTTAGCTGCAGTCCATCCCACAACAATGTGACCAACATTAAGAGCGAACCATCTCGCATCTATGCACCATGCCGCCAAAGAGGAAAGCGGCCACAACTCCCAAAACTACTGGTAAAGCTCGCCGCTCGAAGCTGGCTAGAGACAATGACCTGTCGGCCGAAGACGAACGAGAGATCTCAGAAGCATGGGCGATGTACCGCGAAGACGATGCGGAAGGCTATGAGAACGAGAAAGCAGGTGTTATAGCAACAAGCAATGTCAAGGTAGTGATGAAAGCGCTTGGACTAGCTCCGAAGAGTCAGAAGGACATGGACGAATATCTTGAGATCCTTGACCCAGAGTCTGAAGGCTACGTGACGTATGCGCACTTCGTTGAACTTGCTGCCATCCAAATCAACAACAAGTCAGACGAAACAGAGGACGAGGAGGTTGAAAAGGCCTTTAAACTTTTTACTTTGGGCAACGACCAACCCATCACATTGCACGACCTCCGCCGGATAGCTGGCTTACTAAACCAAGAGGTCAGTGAGGACGTGTTAAAAGCTATGATTCTCGAAGCGAATGGGGGAAGGAATATTGGTGCTGGTGTGAACATGGAACAGTTCCGAGAGGTCATGAGCAGAGCCGGTGTCTTTACATGAGGCCTCGAGAAGTTCTCGTCTTGTGTTCCGGTCTAAAATACTAGACATCCCATAGAGAAGTAGGGAAATGTCGGCATAGTTCCCAGAACTGCTTGCAGCTTTCTTCTTAGTAGCTGAAGCAAGTCGTTGGTCTAGCTTCCCTGTCCACACTGATCTCGCTCTGAAGAATGACAGCGGTCAGCTCTAGCAAAGGTAGAAGCAAAATACTTTATGTTTCATCGAGATATCGAGACATGGAGCAAGTTTGTTTTCTTGCGCATTGGACATCCCTTGGTTGGTAAATATGTCAGGTTGCTGAAGAAACTTCTCAACTTTCCCGTAGAAATGTTTGGAATTCGGCAATGCTTCGGCAATACTTTGTGCGTGCGCGCCGATGGTCGCTCAGTGATCAGCTATGACCACCCCGCCCGCCCTGGTGAAAATCGCAAATGTTAATCTCTAGCAGACGTTGAGGTTGCCAGTACCTGTGGAGAAAGAACAGTTCACACGTCTCTGGGAGTTTTGCGCCGCCGGCAACCGATAGATGATGCGCTACTTCCGTTAATCCACCGACCACACACTACCTATGCCTATCCCTGCGCCATGTCATTCCAGCTCGTTGCCCTCCTCAAATTCCGCGAGACCGTGGAAACTGCGGTACGCAGGACATACGAGCTTCGCCGCTACCTCTATGCCTTCGCCGCTATAACCTCAACATACTATCTTGTCACTGGGAATCTGTACGAAATTAGCAACTCGGAAGGCATCTCGATGTATCCTACAATTGCAGATCGTTACAACTGGCTCGGGATAAACAAGACGTATAGACGTGGGAAGGGCATCAAGGTTGGCGATGTCGTGTCCGCTGCCAGTCCAATCTTCCCGCTGCAATACAGTGGGAAGCGAGTCATTGGTCTCCCAGGGGACTATGTGTTGAGGAGTAAAGCTGGTAGTGTCACGCCTGGGGGAGCTCCGCTGTGTGGCATTACGGATTGGAGGAAACGAGCCGACGCCGAACAGCTAATGAGAGAAAACGGTCTAAGTGCAACTCAAGTTCAAAAATTACTGGCAGGAAAGGAGGAGGACGAATGGGAAGAGCCAGAAATGATACAGGTTCCTCAAGGCCATGTGTGGGTCGAAGGTGACAACCTAGGGTGGTCAAGGGATAGTCGCTTCTTTGGCCCTGTACCCATGGCCCTTATCAAAGGGAGGAGCTCGTGGTTTGCAGACGGCTTGTTCTCATTTCACTCCTTAAATCCAGGAAATGGTCTGCGGAAGGTGGAAGATTGGGAGAAGGAAGAAGTACTGGGGGATAAGCAGGCCGATGGCGAGAAGCCTTGAAGCGGTCATATAGAGAGCGCAAAGTCTGTCAAAATAAATTTACCCGAAGGACATTCCAGGAAAGAAGCTACCCTTCCCAAGTCGACCACACAGACTCTCTAATGTTGCAAGTTCGGAACCGCTACAACGCAGCTGGGAATCAGCAAGGTCGCATGAAACTATTTCAGGCACCGCAATCTGCAGGAAAGAGTGGTCGTCACAGGACCATTTGATGACCTGGTACGAGAACCGAGAACCGCTGGCGCTACTTAGTTCGCTTCGCGCTGGTTTCGTTCAAGTTGCTCATGGTAGCACGAGCAAGGCGCCCGCAGCCAAGACTTATTATCTGCCAAGACTCCGCATGTCCGGGATGCCGCTAACACTGGCACGTCACTGTCTGCACCAATAACTTCGTGGCGGCGGGGCCAGCACAGCCTTCTTTCAATACTGCTTGAAGTTTGGGAAGCGCAAATATGATAGACCTTAGGTGTGCTTTTGGGTGCAATCCTATGTATCCATATTCATTCCGTTCGTAACGTTGGCTCCACTGTAACCGTTCAGAAAGCTGTAACTTGCGCGATCCGCCATGCCTACCCACAGAAATTAGTTACCAGCGCACCCGGAGAGCCATGATTCATGTGCGTAGGTCAAAGTTTCTTTCGCTATGGAAGAAATACAAGCAGGTGGAAATGAGCTTCGAGATCATTCAGCCAACGACTCTTCCCTTAACAATCCAGTTGATAGACCGTCTTCTGTGGATATGAACAATGCTGGGACCCCCAGCAATGAAACGACACATCGAACTTCCTCCAGGGCGGCGACAAGCGCACCAGCAGACCTTGCTCTTAACCAGAACTCAACTACTCGAACTAGTATTGATGTCAGTCGTGTCAGATTCTCTAAAGATCTGACGCGCGAAGCGCGGTCAAGTAGTGAGCCAAGAGTACAGCCATCAAAGGGGCAAACCCCGTCCTTTCCGGATTCAACAAGACAAGATAGAGTGACCGAACCTTCTCAGAGTTCGTTCAGAGCTCGCAATAGAGGCTACTCGCTTCGCCGGTCACTTTTTGCATGGAACATGCAAAACCAGGACAAAAATCATGGCACCGCGATGGAGTTGGAACCGACATTCGCTCGCCACAACTACGGACGGCAGAGCAAAGTAGGACAAGGTCCTACTCTGATAACTATAGATGCAGGTGAAAGACTCAATGGCACGACGACTGAATATTTGGGCCATCGCAAACATTCCAGAATGCATGTCGATACTCTTGTCTCGAAGGGGCCACTAGAAACCAAAGCTTGGTTGGCTTGGGCGCGCAAAGCTACGGGAGCAATAATAACGCTGCTCGATCGTACCATCGGGCGTGCTGATTTGCCAAGTACGGTGGACGGCAGGCATGTTCGAGTCAACTTGGCTCCTGCTTCTGGTCCAATTGATGAGCGGACAGGCAAGCCATACATCACCAACAGGATCCGCTCCTGCAAGTATACCGTGTGGAACTTTTTGCCCAAACAGCTAGTTGCGCAATTTGGCAAACTTGCTAATTTCTATTTCTTGATCATTTCGATACTACAGATGATTCCGGGTTTGTCTACAACTGGAACCTTTACGACTATCATACCACTCTGCATTTTTGTGAGTATTTCTATGGCGAAAGAAGGCTACGAAGATGTTCGTCGCAATCGACTTGACAAGGAAGAAAACGAACGCAATGCCTTCGTTCTGAATAGTTCTGCCCTGTCGTCAATTCCTAGTGCAACGATCGATTCGCCCATCATGCGAAGCAGCTCTGGAAATTGGACACAAACAAAGTGGCAAGATGTAAAAGTAGGCGATGTCGTTCTAATCGAGCGCAACGACCCCATACCTTCAGACCTCGTTTTGCTTCATGCCTCTGGTCCTGAAGGTGCAGCACACATCGAAACCAAAAGCCTCGACGGTGAGACTAACCTTAAAATCAAACGGCCTTTGAAGATAGTGTCTGATCACTGCAGTCGTGAAGCTGCTATTGCTAGCCTTGAGGCAGACTTTGTTGTCGAGGATCCAAACCTTGATCTTTACAAGTTTGACGGTAGAGTATCTATCGATGGCCAGACACTACCATTAACGTCGAGTGAGGTGATTTATCGTGGCAGCATAGTTCGAAATACCGCTTCTGCTGTAGGCCTAGTTGTCTATTCCGGCGAAGAATGCAAAATCAGGATGAATGCCAACAAGAACCCACGAGTCAAGGCGCCTAGCCTTCAAGCCAAAGTCAACAGAGTAGTCATCAGTAAGATTATCCTATGGCTCCGCTCTTATACTACTACTGATAACTGCCATCAGTTGTTGCCTCCTTAGTTTTTTTCGTGGCAATTATACTCAGCATTGGTTACATCATTTGGAAAAGAACGACAGAAAACAAGTCCTGGTATCTGGACGATGCCGATGTGCCCTTCGGTCATATCCTCACATCTTTCATTATCATGCTGTGAGTTACACCGTTCCCTCTCATGTATCATCTTTTGAGCTCGCGATACCCTGTGCTATCATTCATTAAGGCAGTGTTATGCGCTAGCAGAGATTGTCTCAGCTTTCATGCTTAATGACTGACATTACATTCTTCTAACAGTAACACGATGCTACCCCTTTCACTTTATGTCAGTCTTGAGATTGTGAAAGTGGCGCAGTTGTTCATAATGAACGACATTGACATGTACGATGAAACAACTGACACTCCTATGGAGCCAAAGACATCTACTTTAAATGAAGAACTCGGACAGGTCAGCCACATCTTCTCCGACAAGACAGGCACATTGACAAACAATTCAATGAAATTTCGAAAAATGACGATCGCTGGTACAGCATGGTTACACGATCACGATCTCCACGAGGATGCTGAAGCCAGTACTTCATCGAGATTGAGGCACAAGAAGAGAAGCAAAGGAAAGCAAAAACCCGTCAAGCGGAAGCACCAAAGAAGCGAGTCAAGGACACCTCTAACGGAAGATGGGTTGAATGCGTCCCAGAATCCTGGAGAAATAAATTCAAAAAATGACGGTTATCTCTCCATCGGAAAGACCGACGACCTCCTCGAATACATGCACCGACGACCTCAAAGCTTATTTGCTCAAAAAGTGAGGTTCTTCATCCTGGCTCTAGCATTGTGCCACACATGTATACCAGAGAAGGATGGTGATGGAGAAGTCAATTTCCAGGCCGCAAGCCCCGACGAGCTGGCCCTTGTCACAGCAGCCCAAGATCTCGGGTTCGTCGTCACTGATCGTCAGACCCAAACTATGACTATCAAGACAGATGCTCAGGGTGACAATGAAGAACCGATTTACGAAACCTATCAAATCCTGGATGTCATCGAATTTTCTAGTCTCCGTAAGCGAATGTCGATTCTCATAAGGCTCCCGGACAGCAGGATATGTCTCTTTACGAAAGGCGCTGACACTGTTATCACAAAACTATTGGCGAAAGCTGATATCGCAGCAATGCAAATTGAAGACATTCGACGCAAGTCAGAAGTAAGGAGGAGTCTCGAAGTCCAAGCAGCTGTACAGCGACGGAGTACTCACCTAAGCACAAAGTCTATGTCAGCACCCGAATCCCAGTCCGCCATTGGAAGGCAAAGTAGTGTGACCCAGGGGCAAAGGTACTCTATGCGTGGGAGTCTAGACCTTTGGCTACGAGAGAGAGAGACGGAGGCTGGCCTCCCACGGAATAACAGCATGCATTACCCCCCGCGACCATCCCAGAGTATGGCTTACCGTGTCGCCTCGGTAATGACATCCGCCGCAGACAATCCGCGCCTTTCACTTCAAAGTGACAACATGGATGACCTGGCTGACGATAGCATGGTCATCAATGACCATGCAGTATTCCAACGATGTTTCAATCATATCGACGACTTCGCAACCGAAGGTTTACGAACATTGGTCTACGGCCACCGCTTTATCTCTGAGCAAGAATACTTGGAATGGAAAGAACTTTATCACGCTGCTGCCACCAGCCTGAGCGAGAGGCAGCACAAGCTCGAAAAAATAGCTGAACAACTCGAACAGCAATTAGAGTTGACTGGCGCGACTGCGATTGAAGATAAGCTCCAGATTGGAGTTCCAGATGCCATTGAGCGCTTCCGCCGAGCTGGAATTAAGATGTGGATGCTCACCGGCGATAAAAGAGAAACCGCCATTAATATCGGGCATTCATGCCGACTGATCAAGGAACATTCTACCGTCATGATTCTTGACCATGAATCTAAGGATCTCAATGACCGCTTGTCCAGGTTCGTTGTTGAAGTGCAAAGAGGTTGCCATGTCCATTCCGTGTTGGTCATTGATGGGCAGACTCTGACCGCTATCGAAGTCGACTTTCATATGAAGATGCTTTTCACTGAGCTGGCCATCGCTGCTGATTCCGTGATCTGCTGCAGAGCATCTCCTAGCCAGAAAGCCGGACTTGTCAGGACCATCAGAACCAAGGTTCAAGGCTCTGTCACACTGGCAATTGGAGATGGTGCCAATGACATAGCCATGATTCAAGAAGCTCATCTCGGGATTGGTATTGCAGGCAAAGAAGGACTGCAGGCTGCGAGGACTTCTGACTACTCAATTGGGCAGTTTAGATTTCTCCTCAAGCTCTTGCTCGTACATGGCCGCTGGAACTATGTTAGGATTTGCAAATACACACTTGGTACTTTCTGGAAGGAAATGCTCTTTTATCTGGTCCAAGCGACATATCAACGATGGAATGGATACACTGGGACCAGTCTATATGAGCCTTGGAGCCTGTCAATGTTCAACACCCTGTTTACGTCATTGCCTATCATCTTCATAGGCATTTTTGAGAAAGACCTGGCATCCTCTACACTGCTTGCAGTACCGGAACTTTATGCACTTGGCCTGACGAATCGTGGGTTCAACATACCACTTTACTTTTGGTGGGCGTTTCTGGGCGCTCTGGAAGCCGTCATTGTCTATTTTATCATGTTCCGTATCTACGGAGAGGCCATCTTCACCCGCGATAATCGTCTCTTTGCTATGGGGGCCTTGGCATTCACGGCATGCGTTACCATCATTTCACTGAAACTTCAATGCTTCGAACTCCACAACAAGAATTTAATGGCGGCTATAGCGGTCTTCCTGTCAGTAGGCGGATGGTGGTTATGGAATTTGATTCTTTCAGAGCTATACGACCCAGACAACACTATTTACAACGTAAATGGTGGCCTCGTCCATTCATTCGGTCAAAACCCACTGTGGTGGCTAACAATCATCCTGATTGTATTGACCGTTTCAATCCTTGAAATCCTCATCAAAGCCGTCAAAATAATCTTTGTTCCGAACGACGTCGAGATATTCCAAGTCTACGAGCGGGATATTGAGGTCAAGAAACGCTTTGAGGAATCAGCAGCCATTTTGCTACAGCAAGGATGGGACGATGGGACCAAAAATTCAAGCTTCGATATCGCTCAAAACGAGCAAGAGCAAGCAAGAAGAGAGGCAGAGGTCCAAGATATGTTATATCGGCCACGTACCACAGATATGCCTCCTGCTCTGGACTCTGCGTCAACGATGGCAATCAGGAAGAGACAGTCTTGGCAGCCTGACGCTAGTTTGGAGATGATTCGCACAAACGAAGGAAGTGTTCCTTCTCCGTCAAAAAGGAGGTCAATCGATGTTGGAGAATTATCTTCGAGGGGCTATGGAATAATACGCAAGGGATCTGTTAAGTAAAAATCCAACAGCGTGTGAGACCTTTCGCCATTAGCGTGCAACTTAAACGAGTGACATCCACGATATCCAATATATACGAAGTATATCGGCTTTATATCCGTGTTTCCACTCACATGAACCTATCTTCGGCAAAAAAAAATTGGCGCTTCGGAAAACTGACAACGACCTCATTCCGACGCATGCGTTGGCGTAAGCCTCCCCTACACGACGATGGATTTCCTCTAATTTCTACAGAGCAAAATCGAGCAGATGCGCCTGGATTGAGTTGCGACAAAGTTTTCCGCCGGTCAGGACTGCGCATAACTCCCACGCACGTGCATGAACGGCCTCGTGTTGAGACCCCTGCCAGGTACATCTTTTACGTTTGATGCAGCCAGCATTATCCTGTAAACATCCCCGCCTTCCTGCTGCACGCCTGTTGCTTTGAACTTATACGACGAACTCCGTTATATGCATTTGAGCACGAGATACCAGAAACAAACGGACCGTTTACAGGTTTGTCAAAGATTAATTACTCACAGCTACGAATTATACCTTCTCATTTTCAATACAACTTACCAGAGCAAAAAGAACGGGAAACAAGACTTTATACGTATGTTAGTAACGTAACTTCGCCGCTATGCAGTTGTCCCTGGTCATAGACAGTTGTTCACATGTTCAACATCGATATAGGATAAGGCGCATGTGCTACCCTGGTGGCAAGCAGAGCGAGAATCATCGTTATCGTTTGAGTCGGCAAGATGCCTGAATGGAGCTCATGAGCCTTTTCGACGCCACCCGATAGGTTATGGGTCGTAATATTCAAAAAAGTGTGGTAAAAAGTGGGCTATTCTTTCAATTAAACATTGGCTCGATTAAATTTCCCGCATGTTCAATTGGCTAACTCAGAACCACTTTTTACCACACTTTTTTGAATATTACGACCCCTACCTGTATGGAGCAGATGCTGCGATCTTGATGTTTCACCACAGGGCTCGCCCCGGCAATTTTTACAATCGGTGAAGTTTTGTTACTCGTTCGAATGGTTCGCAAAGCTCTGCGGTACCTGCAACGAGGCTAAGCAACACACCAATTGGACAGACAGTCCATTTTTGTTGTATACAGAGACTGCGCCAACATTTTGTACAACCACACTTCTGATATAAACATACAAGAGGCACGTCGCTTGGGTCAGTAGTACAACGCACCGAGACAGGGTGGTACAAGGAGGTCTGCTTCTGGACCTGAGAGAAGATCCGCTGTACCTGCATTAGCGTAAAGCTTAAACAGGGTAGCCTTCACAAGCCAATCACGGCACGGAAAGCTAAACTTTTATGTGTGAATGGTCGAGGTTCCTGAAGCTTGACTTGTTAAGGTTAGAGACCTTTTGCCCCACTTGCCATTAGCGCGTTTTCTATGATACCCCCTTTGCGTACCGCACTGCATGTTGGCCCTTTGCGCTGGCCGATCTGACGTCCTCACTCTTTGGCCAATGCTTGTCGCGTAGGATCAAGACTGAACAGCAAGACTTCGACTATATCTGGTTTCTTGATCAGACTGGCCTGCATTGTCGGGCAGAATTGTAGCTTGACGCGCTACGCCCCGCGCTCACACGTCTCTCTGTGTACAGACTCCTTTGTCTACTACTCATATATAACGCCATCGGCTTTAGCGACGCCAAGAGCCGCCACGTTTCAGTGCGACAAGGATTACCGCTCTGCTTCCCAGTCGTGCCAGTCTGCACAAGCCAATATTGGGCCACCGTACCGAAGATGCTCGAGACGATGAATGGCAGATCTCATGTGTGAGTTGATCTCTGGCTCAGTATATTGCTTGTTTAGAAATAATCGGTCTTCCTCTTCTCCTGGACTCCGTATGGCATGGCACAGACATGGATCATTACTTCTGATTGACACTACATGTAAGTGCTTCGTAAGACCAGGCCGCTAGGTATCAATGGCCTTTTTACGCTACGAACGCACTGGAGAAATAGAACGAAGTCGTGCGAAGTCTATACAATCTCGCACACTTTTACTGTCGGCCTTGACGCGCCACAGTGAAGAGGAGCGAATGCTCTCGTAAACGCGTTTATTATTCATCACTGTGTTCATTTGTTTCAGTTCAGCGCCAAGTTCATTCGATATTATTGACTCCATGTTGATGGCATCATCGAAAGCCGTTCGGAACATTATGAGACAGACATGCATGACACTAGACGCTCAGCAGCAACAAATGGCGTTGCGACAGGGCATCGCAGCATCAGCATATAGACGAGAGCCTCGCATCTGGATCGTACACCAATCGGCGCGTATTCAAGGGTTTCCGCTGGAACATGGCAAGTTTTGCCTGTTGACTTTTCGACCTCTGAATCATTATTGGCCACCGTGTGCCTGGTGTCATTCGAACGATGAGACAGACGACAAGAAAAGTCGAATTTTACAATTCTCGAAGAAGTATTCAATATTCCACAAGGCTCTGTCGTGCATGTACGAAGATGAACTAATCATTGTTTTAACATCTGAGTTGACGTCTTCTCATGATAAACTACCTCTTTATCCTAATGCTGCTGTCTGATTCTAGGCGCTGGCGTGGGTCTGGATCGGCCATCGGCAGGCCCATACAGCGATTTAGCCATCAAGTAGGCACATTCTCATTGCGTATTGCGACAACCTTTGGACCTTGGGTCCAACGATGATGGGAACTGATGCATGTCTCATGGAAATCAGGCAAATGCTCAAACAATGCCTGAGGAACACTCATGTTTACAGACCAGTTTGGACAAGGTATGTGAAGCAACGAGTCTGCTGGTCGAGGCAGAAAGACTGGACTCCTTATTTGGGGTAGGCCAGGATCAGGGATAATCACCGATTTTGACCGAGTACCGAGTAGACAGCGGGCATTTTCTCACGAATGACAGAAGACGTTGGATTGACCGACGGTCCATCCTTGCACTGCATGGCGTAGAACATGCATAAGGCCCAAACTCGATGGGCCTAGCTCAGCAATAAGGAGTTGCGTGGGCGACGAAACTTTCTTCATGGTTGCTCCATCGCGCCGCCAGAATCCCAAAAAGAGCAAGTCAGGCACGACCCACCTGTCGTAGCTGCCATAACATTTATTGGCCTCCCCATTGCTCCACCCGCCCGCTAGCAGACGCCATGCCTTGCCTCTTCGCGCTACGCTTAGGATGCTGCTAAGCCTGCCAGTCGTTTAGCTTGGGACGCACCGGGAGTCTTCCCTGCGCGGTCTGGTCAGGCTATCGATGCACACTGGCGCACCCACAGACCTTCCCCCTTCCTTGGGCGTGCCGATTTTACCTCTCCTCGTCGCCTCTTTTCTTTCCTCAAACCTCGTCATCTCGACGATCTGTACCTTGAGTTCCTTTCTGTTGTTGTTCATTTCCTAACCTTCTTTCTTTCTTTTCTGCTGTCGAGGACGAGCCTTTCACTCTTTCAAGGCTGTCCCCCCACGCTCATTCAAAGAATTGAACCCCCCAGCCAAAGCGACTCTTAACCACGATCTTTACATCACTTTGGAATCAATCGCCTCGAGACGACCAACTACCGAATCGATTGACACAGTGGCTGCTCAGGTCAGCAATTGTGCTATTCTATACCTCAGACAGCTTGAGAATTTTGTTTGAGGCGGCCCTTGCGGCATTGCGTTCACTTCAAAACGAGATACAAGCATTGTAGAGCTCAACTATAATCTAGAAAACATTGCAGAGACGGGATCAGGCACCATGAATGAGTCTGCCATCCTAGACGACATGTCGGCGGATAACCTGTCCGTCACCGACACTCCCTCCCCGTCTGCGTCGATCGACCAAATCTCGACGACACCGAACACCTCGAACTCGGCTGGCTCGAATTCTGCTTCCGGTGCAGCGAACAGTGCTTCTCGACGTCCTCCTCGCAAGAGCACCCTGACCCAACAGCAGAAGAATCAGAAGAGACAGAGAGCCACGCAAGACCAACTTGTCACACTCGAACATGAATTTGCCAAAAATTCTACACCCACCGCGGCCACTCGGGAGCGTATTGCACAGGAAATCAATATGACCGAACGGTCAGTCCAGATCTGGTTTCAAAATAGGTATGAACGGAATAAGCCAGTGTGGTGGGGCTCGAGCTGACACTGTCCTAGCCGTCGAAGGGCCAAGATCAAGATGATGGCTAAGAAGGGCATTGATGGGACCGAAGACATGGACCACATGTCAGATTCCATGCGTCAGGTTCTTGCCATGCAGGCCATACAGGAAGGCAAGCCCTTCCATCCTCATCTCATGGGCCGACCAGGCCAACCAGTGAGTTATGGCAGCGGCAACATGTTCATGGCGCCCGATGCCAATAACTCTGGCAAAGTCGGTAAGTCGGCATGATATCGTGCTGCATGCCCCGTAGCTGACGAGTTTAGTGATTCATCACTTCAATTGTCGATCGTTGAGTATTGGCAGCTGGCGACGAGTTGGTCAGAACGCCATGGATTTGGTAATCTTCTACTCGCCTGACAAGGCTTGTATTACCTACTACATTAACAACGACTCCGCTGGGTATAAGATCGAGTTTCCATTTGCGTTCATCAAAGACATTATCCTGGAGACAGGCGACGCCCAGCCGGCTGCAAATGGAGCACCTCCTCGGCCTGGAGGCCTGGTCATTCAGCTCACTCGACCCCCTAATTTCTTCATGGACTCTTCGGGTATGGGTGGCTTCTACCAGTGCGGCGACTTCACAGAAGACCAACAGGCTTCCCAAATCTTGACACACCACCTGGGTGGTCATCCCAAGGTTCTGAGCGGCCAGCTAGCCAAGCTGGTGTCGCTGGAGACGTACCAGAACCGACACAACCCCTTCGACATACACGCCATGCCAGCATCAGCTCCAGTTTCGCCCACATTGGGCATTCAGCGGCCAGCATCTCAACCAAATGTTCACTTTGCTCGACCGCATCCTCCACATGTAGGGATGTTCCAGGAGCAAGGGTTTCCTGGCCACGTCGGCCTACACCCCGGGCGGATTCCTCATGGACATAAGCGACAGAGAAGCAGGTCAGTGCCTGTAGCCATCGACTTTTCCATGTTGCATGGACCCATGCCAACCTTCAACATCCAACAACCATCTCCACAAGAATTCCATCCTCAACAGCCACCGTTCTTCCACCCTATGCCCCAGCATGTCGGGCAACCAATGGGGCCTAATCTGCAAATCGACACATCTGCAGGTTATGGATTGGACTTGCGCCAGATGCCAATGTCAGCCACCGCAACCACACCATCAGAATTCGCAAGTCCTGGATTCTTTCCAAGCCATCCGCAACACACGCCAGTTCCACAGCCTGCGGCAGACTTCAACGCCTCTTTCAACGGCCCTTTCTTGTCCCCGTCACCATTGGTTGACCCCTCGCACATGATTCCTCCATCCCACACTCCACTCTCTCACGTGAGCCATCCGGAGCCTCACATCGCAGATCATTCACCCCCGCTGAATGGAATTCATCGAAGTGCGTCCGCAGACATGTTTGCGCTTGGACATGACCAGCATGGCATGACTGACGAGAGTCTCATGCTCAGTGAGATGTACTCAAAGCAAAACTTGAACATGCCCATGCCTAGTCCGGCATTCGATGAGAACGGTATGCTTGCCTTGCACGACATACCGGAGTTCCACACTCCACGAGAGCACATGGATATGCCAATGACTCCATTCGCAACAATTGATCCGAACTCTTTGGGTGTGACCCAATGACGCAAAATTCACCTTATGACTATAACGCCATACACAAACATAATACCCGAGGACAAGGTGACACCAAGCCCTCCTTAACTTCACGCTGCTTCAGTGCGCCCAGCTATTTGTGTTCTCCATATGGCCACGGTTTGCCACGTTTTCCAAGGCGTTGATTGCCTTTTGATTGAAGAGATATCCAATTTTTATCTGTTTACGCGCCTATGTATTGGAAACGAGTTTCATCTTTGGGACGTTGGATCTTGCATGGAAAAGGATCTTAATTTGAGACTGACTGTAGGTTTCACCCGCTCAACCTTGCGGTAACGCGCTGGTGGTAGTTGCGATGAGAGTTTGCTTTTTTGTGCGCTACTCAGGCCCTTATTAGGGTGCCCTAGAACGGAAGATATACATATCAGCGTTAATGGGATGAGAATGGGCCGGTGTTAGGGGAGTGGTACTACCAAGCGACCTAGCCAGTAGTGGGGATGGCGTCCGTCGTTTCTCGAGTTTAGCATGACAAGGTGATGCTACCTTTGCTGCTATTGCATTCCCATACCGCGGTGTTCGAGAGAGGTGGCGCCAAGCAAAGAGAGAGTCGCTTTAGCACTTTTCGCGTGTTAGTTCGCAAGACCGCGTTCAGTTTGAGCTGAGATGGACAGGCGACGTCGCCGGAGAATGAGATTTCTTGTGACAGTCCCGTTTTTATTGACGTTGCGTTCTTACGATGCGTAGAAGTCATCAATATGCAACTGGCAAGCTTTTTAGCTTCCATTTCGCGGTGTCCTTTCTCTTTGGGTAGGTAAGCGACAGGAGCGAACAGCTAAACTGCTCACGCATGATCTACGAAAGGCCGCGGAAGATGTCCGCTGTTGTCTAGGCCTGCTCAACTCGGCGACTATCAATGCAACAGCCAAGTCTACCCGTCCGAGGGATCAAAAGAAACTACAAGGAAAAGGCCGAGTCGTCGATGCTCGACTAGGAAGCTAACTCGATGATACGGTGTCCCTTTATATATTTCCCCAAACCCCGAGCGGATGATCGCGCCCACCGGCCGTCCCCTCCGCTGCTTCCCCGGCGTGTTTGGCCTTGTCTCCCTCCCTCTCCCTTTCCAGTCTTTTCACGCGCCTCGTCATGAACCCGACGCACAACGGCCCAACGATGGTGCACAGCAGCAACGCCCAGGTCACAATAAGGTAGATAGCAGCGTCACTCGGTTGGTCTGGGTGGGTGAAGATGTCGTGTGATTGAGCTATGGCGGAAATGAGGAAGCCGATTTCGCCGCGGGCAGTCATGGCGCCGCCAAGGAGGGCGGCTGGGTAGAGGGAATTGGGCCGATACTGTGTCAGGTACGTCCAGGTCTTGCCGAAGCCGGAGGGGGAGTTATTGTTGGAACCGGAGGTTTGGGGTTCGGTGGTGCCTGTACTCCGTGGTGGGAGGGAGGGAGGCTGAGATGGGGACGTTGGACAAGGGCGATGAGAGAAGCGGATGAGCCAGATGCCGCAGAGGACTTTGCCTAGGGCCATGAACAGGGAGTAGATAATACCTCGCCAGAGGATCCGGGTTGTGAAAAGGTCGGTTATCGGGATGGAAAAGCCGATGGATGCCTGTGGTTGTGAGTTAGTTTGGAAGCGTGCAGTGGAAGGGCAGTGGTCGATTAGAAAGAAGTACTGAGGTTACTGACGAAAAAGAATGGTTTCAAAAGGCAGTTTACGACTGGAGCGTAATAGATCTGAAAAACATCCGGCCGTTCGCTAGTCTCCAAAGTCTTGGTGCTTTTAGGAGAAGGTCGTCTGAACGGCTTCTCTGCATGGGGACCCATAATGTCATTGAGTGCGGCGGACTCGGGCCGTTCTTCTTCTGCTGCAGATGATATTTCATCATGCATATGAATCGGCATTTGCAGTTGTTCTGCGGACTGGCCGGCGGGGTTGTCGTGTCGCTCCGCTATAGTTTCACGGGGATTGACCATGTGCCATGAGTCGCTGTCGTCAGCTGCTCTAATTTGGTCAGATGTTGTAACGCTGCTATTAGTCACATTCAAGGTTCCGGCGGCGGTGTGGTCTTGCGTTCCATGCTGTTTTTGCGCCGAGCGCATATTCTTGAAAGCAGATGTTAGCACACCTGATAGGTAAGCCGCAAAGAGAACTGACGTCCCGGCGTATGCTGCACTAGTAATTGCGCTAATCAGGATAGCTGTGTCAACAATCAGCTGGCCCCGTTGAGATGTGAGTAAGCCCGCTGCCTGCTTGAGCACGGAAGAAGGCGTGTTCAACTTTGGGAGCATTGCTTTGGCCAGAAGGAGTAAAAGCACGAGCGTCACTGCGTAAGCTATTGACACAAAGATCGGTCTAATCACGGTAGCAGGTTTGAAGCTACCTTGGCCGGACGCACTGAGGTTACTGATGACCTGGACGAGAACCAACCCTCCCACGTCATCAAGCATTGCTGCGCTGGTCAGAACCACACCGAGCCTGCTATTGTTCAGACCGCTCGTCTTGAGGATCGTAAATGTGGTGCCAAGCGAAGTTGAGCATAGAGCCGCTCCTGCGGCAAATGACTGTAGTGCGGTAGCATTTGCCAGCTTGACCAGGACAAAGGAGAGACCTATGGGGATTGTGATACCTGTCAGCGCGACCGCAGCGGAAAGGGTGATGTTGGATCGCAGGGCATGCACATTTGTCGACAGGCCACCTTCAAAAACAAGTAAGATCAGACCGAGATAACCCAGATCTGTGATTGCTTGCTGTTGGCCAGATCCCAGAATATCAGCACCAGGAGTGCCAAACGCCAGCCCAATAAGTATTTGGCCTATAAGTCCACAGTAGATCAAACGATCTAGCACGAAATTCACCACGTTAAGTGAGAGGATGAAGGCGACTGTGACAAGAATCGTGATTATCGTTGGCTCCTCATACAAGACCGCGCTTTGCGCCATAGCCCATGCTGCTGTCTGACCTAGGATCAATAATGTGGTAAAACGAGGCAGCTTCTGGCAGCGGGCAAATAAACATCCACCTTCTGACCTGCCAGCAACAGAAGACGACTCGAATGAAATTAGCAAGGGATTCGGCTACTTTCTTGAATTCGTTCTGTGGATAAAGTATCCTCACAGGGACATATGTAGAGAAATTAGCTCTGGAGTGAACGGCACATAATTTGAAATCAGCTGGACGTCGTGGTTTTCGTAGACCTCAAATAGATACAACCTTGGGGATTATGATGCCTGGCAGCCTTGCGATTTCAATATTTTCCGGAAAGAAGCCAGGCGACTATTCTACGCATCTGGAACCTGCCAACAACAGCGTTGCGAACTCCAACTTCGAACATCCAAATGTGAAAAATGGCCACAGTCTGCGCAAGTGAGTAAAAGCTGTAGATGTGCCTGCGATACTGTATCCTAACAAGCTCCAGTCTCGGGCGAGCTGCCTCAGGTTCCGGTGGTGTCGCGCAAAAGTGGTAAGCCAATCGAGCATCATCGACGTACCTGGGAAGGCTGACCTCGACGTAGGCAATGTATACGAGAAGCGTCTAATCGAAGCGTACATATCGGAGAACGGGACGGAACCGACGACAGGTGGGCCGCTTGCAGCAGAAGATCTGCTTGACATCCAAGGCTCTCATACGGTGCGACCACGGCCGCCCGAACTCACATCGATTCCTGCTCTACTGGGCGCATTCCAGCAAGAATGGGATGCTCTTGCGCTCGAGGTGTTCATGCTTCAGCAGAATCTGGCTCAAACGCGACAAGAGCTGAGCACGGCCCTTTATCAACAAGATGCTGCCGTTCGCGTGATTGCACGGCTCACTCAGGAACGGGATGCGGCAAGAGAAGCGCTGAAGAACATCAACGTGACGGGCACAGCAAGAATGGCGACGAACGGTGATGCAATGCATGTGGACACTGTACCCCTTCCCGACGCTATTCAAGAAAAGATCGATAAGACGCAAGCAGACCTGATGAAGACCCGAAGGAAACGGCCGGTGCCAGCGGAATGGGCGACATCTGAGACCATATCGTTGTTCAAGCCAGTCCGAACTGTGGATACACCTTGCGCGGATGCATCTTTCCTCATGGTCAGGAAGGGTGACAATACCGCACTGGTGGGCAGCAAGCACGGAGGAGCATATACCATTGAGCCGTCTGACGGGACATTTGCACCGGTACTCGCCGATTCCGAACCTGTCACGGCCGGGGTCTGGATCGGATCTCGAATTGCGGTCGGCACCTCAAATGGCAAAGTTAAGATCATCGAGAACGGACACGAGGCAGCAAGCTTTAGTACACACTCGGGCACCGTCACGGGCTTGTCTCTCCATCCGTCTGGCGAGGTCCTGGCCTCCTCCAGCACCGACAAAACCTACGCTCTCTACGATGTCGAGTCTGGTCGCCTGCTTACGCAAGTGCAAGCAGCATCTGGTACGTCTTTCCATCCCCTGTTCACTCGTATGCTAATCCAAGCAGACCTCATGTGCACATCATTCCATCCTGACGGACACTTGTTGGCAGTCGGGGGACAGAATGGTCAGGTGCAAATCTTTGATGTTAAGAGTGGGACAGTGGGTGGAGTGTTCGAGCTGGAAGGACCAGCCAAAAGTATCTGCTTCTCTGAAAACGGAACGTGGCTGGCGACTGCTACGGAAGGCTCTTCGGTCATTAGCATCTGGGATCTGCGGAAAATAGGCGCCGAAGGTCGAATTCACACACTGGAAGTCGGACACGACATTCAATCATTGGATTGGGATTATACGGCCCAATATCTTCTGGTTGGAGGGCTTCAAGGCATCACAGTGAAACAATACGCCAAGGCAACGAAGCTGTGGTCGGAGCCATTTCAGGCGCCCGTGCCTGCTGCAGGCGTTGGGTGGGGCGATGCCGCTCAAAGTATATTCGCAATAAACAATGCTGGCACTGCAACGGTGCTGTCGAGCGTCTAAGCGATATCCGACGCGACGAGCATGAAATAGCTGATGGCTGGACGGTTGGTTATTGCCTGCCGAGCGAGGTATCCTCTAGGAGATGCTCCATAGAACAGCTGGAGTGGTGGAGATGGCCGGCAGTATATTAGGAAGCTCAACTGTATCAAAAATAGCGTTACAAGCAGGTGCTGGACTTTTGATTTCATCTGGGCAGAGAAATGTTTGTGCGTTCAAGTTGTAATGTCAAAAGTTGCACCTTCGCAGCGTGCCAGGCGCGATGTTCGTGTTGCGATGAGATATCAATGGTGGTAAGATGGGGATAACGATATTCGGTAAAGCAGTTACGAAGTACCAGGCAATACAACACGATACAATGCGAGCGCGCTTCTTGCCCTGGGAATCTTCCATGGTACCCACGTAGTAGGTAGGTACGTAGTAGGTACGTACCTAAGTAGATACCTGAATTTGTAAATATATGAAAGGCATCAAGGTACATGCAACGGAACCTACCTAGGTAGTCTGAAGATCGCCACCGGCGTTTGCCGCATTACGATCTGCATTTTGACTGGCGGACTCGATCGATGACTCCACTCCACTGCAACATCCATCCCAGACTGGATTGGACTGGACCTCCACCAACCGGGTGCTAATCGGTAGGTACAAGAAACGCCGCTCAACACGCACACCTCACCCATGATTGTTCGCTGTCAGCTCTCCCTTCTAGTGAAGGTGGTAAGAAAGTGCTTTTTATTTATATTTCGGTCGGCGTACGTGTAAAGTCAACGGTGTGCGTTCGGCTGTGGACTGGACCGGGCAACACGACCTGGACCATGCCGCTGACTGGTCTGCAAGAGACTGTCAGGGCTGGTCCCGCTTCGAGAAAGGTAGGTAAAGGCTTTGTGCACCATTTTTCAACGCCTGAACTGACTGTGACTTCCGCAGCGAGCATACGAACACATCACGCGATCCCAGAGTCGAAGTGTCACGCCTCCCCCTTCGAAGCGGCGTCGAACCAATCCTTCCCACCCTCTCACCACCAGCACGCTCCGCCACATGCCCTCTCGCCACTCTCCACCAGTGTATAGGTTTGCTGGCGACGGCTTGGACTTCAGGACTCCGGCCCCTTTGGCCATGGAACAACTACATGAACATGCCACAATCGACCTGACATTAGACGATGACTACGAAGAGACCAGCACGAGTGCTCCTTCGCCGTCCCCTCTCCCGAGCGAAATCAGCCTCTCAGCCGCCTCTGACATTTCGGACTCAAGTAACGATAGGCATGTTTCTGCACAACATACAACGCCACCCTTTCAACATGTCCCACGACCGGCCCTCCAACCTGGTGTGGTCGACATGACCGGGGGCGAGGTCATTGATATTACCGGAGAAGGGGATAACCAGAATGACGATGAAGCCACAAGTTCAGAGGTGGAAATCCTCCATGTTCGACAGGCGCCACAGCGGCCCGTGTTACCTGCCCTGAGAAATCCCACCCTGCGTCCAAGGACACCTCCTGGTCTGCGTCGGTCGAATGCCCAGTCGTTTACTGATACAATTAGACCATTTACCAGTCTCTTCGGACTCGGACGAGGGCCTACAGAGATGGGGACCATGGGCTTCGGCCCATTTGCTGGCATGGGCCTGATGGACCAGGTTGGTCGAATTATGCACGGTGGCCACCATCATACCATCATTCCCGAGCCTCTGGATTTGGATACCTATGAAGATCTGGACGGGCTTGGCGATTACGACAACATTGAAATGGACTATGCTGCACCTGCCTTTTTCATCGAGACCCCGGCACCTAACGACCCCGTTGACACCTATAAGCCGCCCAACGCTGCTCGAGAAGGATTCACCAGGGATATTGAAGAAGACGCTGAGGTGCTAGTCTGCGTCGCATGTGAAGATGAGTTGGCTACTGGTGACGACGAAATCAAACAACAGGTGTGGGTGTCGAAAAAATGTGGCCATGTAAGAATCGGAGCCTGTGGTGTGTGTCCTGCGAACTGCTAACAACCCCCTTAGGTCTATTGCGGGTCATGTGCCGCACGTCGCCCCGCCAACAGGAAAACGGTGGAGCGAGACCGTAGAAAACCGAAGCAGAGACGGCTGGACGAGCTGAAGGAGTGCAGAGTTGATGGGTGCGAGCAAAAGTTGACGGGCAAGACGGCCCTGTTCCAGATCTATCTGTGAGCTAGGTTAGGTAATACGACTTGCCGGGAGAGGGAGCGTTTGCGATGCATTTCGAGCTAAAGCTGGATTGGAGTCAGTTTCTACGCAGCCATCGCAGACCGCCCAAATTTTGATGATACCCATGTAGATGTAGGATAGCGTATATAATGTTTCGCCGTCTTCGGCGCAAACGTGGTCCATATGTCGACCCCGTATCAGGTTGTCATTTGCTACATTTACATACTCTGTACAAATTGGTTGGTGCCGCAAAAATACGGTTGTTAATGTCGGCTGAGCTAGACGTATGCTTCAGCAGAAGCGACATGTTCGCCTCCTGACCTCCTGACCTCCTGGCCTCCTCGCCCTCCTCGCTTCGACCCAATTTCGTCGACTTGATCTCGCTCGCGCCGATTCCTTGCGCTGGCGCGTGTCTCTAGAAGGTGCTTACGAAGAGATGGCTTCTGCTGGGAGCACTTCATCCGGCAATGGCGACAAGACGTAGTTGAACATTTAGGAGTCGGTTCTCAAACTTCAAGCTTGCCTGCCGTCAAACCAAGGCAACCCATTCGTCGATTGTCATGCGGTACATCTTGCAAGTTCGTGTCATATCCGCTTGATCCCCCCGTGCAACGCGCTCCACATCCCTCTCACATTCTCGTTCTCGCTAACTACGTTCCGCCCTCGGATCTTCCGATTTTTCGTTCCGCTGTTCTGCAGGAGCAACTCTGCTTTGTGTATGATTTCCCCTGGCTCGAGATTGCGCACGCAGATAGCTTTGGAATTGCCGTTGACGTAGTAGGCTTTGATGATGGGGTGTTTGTGCGGACGAGGAGAAATGCGGAATTCGGTCGAAGGGTAGCGCGAGGTCAGGGCGAGCAGAGGGGAAGTCGACGTCGAAGTTGCAGCCGCAGCACCCACAGCTGCAGCCGTCTTGTTTGAAGAGGATGCGAGGAGCTTGTTCATGCCCTTGGAGGACCCTGCCCAGTCACAGTAGTGGAAGTCGAGACGTTTGCACTGAAGGATAAATGCGCCAACGCCATTCTACCGCTATCAGCATCGAGGGCCGGAAGTGGAGGTGCGTGACACTTACTCGTGCTGTGGCAACGGTCTTGATGGCTTCGACCGGCATTGTGCCCTGTCTTACGACGAAGGATGGTGATGATCACAGTGAATCAATTATCCAACTCGTCCAGTCGTCCAGTCGTCGACCCGCTGCCAGTGCCGCCGCAAATGCAGCCTTGCACGCCTCTTTGAAGCAAGGCTGTAGCCTCATGGGGTTTGCGAGCCTGACGCGCCTGACTTGATGCCCTGCCTACCCTTCGCCTCCCTCCAGCAACAACCATCATCATCGCCACCACCACGCCCACGATCCAACTGTCTAGTCACTCCTTCGATATAGCCACATCCCGCAACTGCAGACGAACTCCCAGACTACGTGAATAGGGCCGCATTCTCATGCGATCGCACGCTGATCGACCATGACTGACAAACTTCCTCCACCACTTCTAGCGCTCTTCCAACCTCGACCTCCTGTCCGCTACATCCCTCCCCAAGACACAGGTCCAGAACAAAAAGCAAAGAATGTCTCCCAGATCAGTGGTTTAGCTGCGTTCCTTCCCCAGCTCTCCGAGTACAAAGAAACAGATGACTACGAGCCGTCGGAGTCATGGCTTCAACAACGTGACCGGAAGCGCATGGAAAAACGTGAAAGGTTGGCAGAGATGCAGAGCGACAATTTCAAGGGCTACAAGCCTGAAGAAGATCCCAAGGTGAAAGGCGACGCATTAAAGACCCTGTTCGTCGGACGCCTTGCATACGATGTAAAGGAGTCCGATCTGGAGAGAGAGTTTGGCCGCTTTGGTCCCATTGAACGGATTCGCATCGTGAAAGACGACCACGCTAACAAGCCCAAGAAGCCGAGTCGGGGCTACGCCTTCATTGTTTTCGAGAGGGAGAAGGATTTGAAAGGTAATGCTTCTCCTGTCTTCTATTCCGCTAACAATGCTGTCGTGAAATGGTAAGCTACTGAACTAACACCGATAACTAGCTGCATACAAGGATGCTGAAGCTCCGAGGATTAAAGATAGACGTTGCATCGTCGACGTCGAACGAGGTCGATCAGTGCCTGGCTGGAGGCCCCGACGCTTCGGAGGAGGTCTTGGCGGCAGAGGCTATACAAAACAGGCCCCTGCCAAACCAGTCTTTGGTGCTGGTCCAACCGGCTACGGCAGCGGTTTCCGAGGCGGCTTCTCAGGTGGTAGAGGCGGAGGCTTCCGCGGAGGCTACCGAGGCGATCGAGGGGGCTATGGAGGAAGAGGTGGCATTGGTTACCACGGCGGCGGCGGCGGCTTTGGAGGTCGCCCACCCGCAAATGCACCCAGTGGTCCTGGTGGTCGAGGTGGATATGGAGGAGGTGGATACGACGACCGACGAAACGGCTACGGCGGTGGTGGGTATGGTGGAGGTCGAGATCGAGGCGGCACTGGCAGCAATCGAGATCCTATTGGAGGTGGCCGAGATCGATATGATGACCGAGACAGGTATGGTGGCGGCCGACGAGACGACGACTACGGCCCGAGAAAGCGACACTATGACGGCGACCAGTACGACGATCCGAGATCGAAGCGACGTTATTAGCGACGCTGCCAGCACTTACACCTTTCCGTCCTCTACGAATTCTCACTGCGAACAAATTCAGCTGCTGTATTATTTTGAAAAACTCATCCTCACGGTATGTTGGTGGGTATGAGCACCCCTTTCCATGCATGAATTTGTTCGATCTCCTTGCAACAGGCCAATCTCCAAACGCAAAGGGCCAAAAAGGTTGTGGCTGTTCTTACAGAAGAATCAACGTTGTGGACGAACAATTCTCGCTAGACCTGGTCCGTCAGTATCGCTTCCTGATGCTGATGCAGTGCCGCGTCACAGAATCGTCCTCACGGATTCAAATTTGGGTGACTACTGGCACATTGAATGTGCATCCTGTGCAGCCAGCATTGTGCTGTGCAGCATCTGCAAGTCAAAATACGACTTGCTTACTACCAATGATGTCTCACGAAGACGTTCAAAGGTAGGTCTGTAGATTAGGGTAATGAAATGGCATGGTGTCACCGGGTACTGGCTTTTTCCCAGGTAGAAACAATACGACTGCTTCAAAACGCTTCGTCTCCGAGTCTTTGCTTCACGAAAGCTCAAGTCCAAATTCACTACATCAGATCGTGTTACTAATGTAACCGCACTTAGAGGCAACCTAAACGTCATACAGTATGCTAAAGTTGGCAACCAATTAAATTTTCTCATGCACGTTTGCCCCTGACTGACCCTTTAACTGCTTAGTAAAGAAAAATTTTGAGGGAAAATTTTCCGACTCCTCACTGGTGCAGAGTGGACTGTCGTCATATCTCCCCCCGCTGCCCGCTAAAAGCAAGAAGACGCGGCCTATTATTCATCGAATCTTGAGCTTCATCTTGTACAGTAAGCCGACACGCCCTGTCGCAGAACCGATCCGTTCCACGCCCTTGGATTGGCTGATCTCAGCTAGGTTGCTGTTGTTATACAGCCAAAAGGGCGCAAGGCTAGATCCACGTAGCTGGTAATTGATGGACACCTAAATTTACCTTGTACACTCAACGAGGGTGTAACTCCGAGGGCGAACATGTGTCATAATAGAAAATTCTTTTGTGGTTGTTTGGTATATTAATGTAAGGTCGCCTGTCGGGTTGAGGTAGGTTTCTTCCATCAGAATCAAGCAGGACGCACCCAAGCAAACAAACAACATTTACAAAACCGTCAAGACCTCGAAACAAAAAACACACTTGCCAACAAAAGACAAATAACAGCAATGGCCACTACGTACGCTGCGTACTGCAACATGCTTTATGGAAGCGATGCTCGGAGCCGATTCTCCCCGGCAAGGAGCTCGGTGGGTTCGACTGCCTCCCAAGATGGACATGTCGGCGAGGCGACACACAAGATGACTCGCTGGCAGCGATTCCTTTATGAGTTGAAGCCAATCGACATCCCACAACCATCTGTCGGCATCTACTCTCCGATCGTCCCGCGGCACCAGCAGAAGAAGGCGTCGATCGACTCGGCTGGGGAACAAGGCTCGTCGCGACGAGCATCAAAGGCTCTTGACAAGTTCAAGACCGCTGTTGGTGGTGAAAAGGTTCACTTCAATCTCTGAGCCGCCATATCAGAACTTCTTGACGATGATGCCGAACTAGTACAGCAAGCGGAGTTGGACTTTGGGAAAGTATTTGATTTTGGAAAGATACCCATACAAGGTGGGATGGAGCAAATATAGAATGAGAACTTCAGCATAAGTGTTTAAATTAAATGACTAGGAAACTGATAACGGCAATAATATACCACAATTTGCACAAACGTTCACTTGATGTTTCGCATAGTCACTCCATATTGAAAAATTTTCGCGAACCAAACAACGTCGTCGAGGATCGGGTTAACATCACGACGGGTCTACGTGAGCGATGAGTATAATATCGAGCCCTGGCTAGACTTTGAAGGGACATGAATCTATCGATCCTCTGAATTTGGACATGGCGTCTGTAGATATGTGTAAGAATGACATCGTATACACCCGTGGACATCTTCCAGCCGTATAGGAGGACAAAGCATTCTCAACATGTCTGCCACGCGGGAGCACGTATATAGCACAACGCATTGTGTTTTGCAGGGGTATGTTTGTGATTTAGACCCTACCTGATTTTAAGGTACGCAGAACACACGCTAATCGCGGTTTAGACCTTGACCAATGCTTGTCACGTTCCCTACTGGAACTACTGGGCCACGCCTAACACGCGCCCAGAGCATCTAGGCAGGGTGAGCAGCTTTGCCGGGTGACATGTGCCACTACCAAAATCTTGCGTAGCCTTGTGGTTCGGCCACTTTGGGCTAGAGCGGCCACACGACTGCCCTTCCAAGGTTTGTATTCGCCACTCCTCGCCTAACTACATCGTGCATTGGTGACACGTCCGTGCCCATCTTGCGCACAAGCCACTTGCCTGCGGCGGAGCATGCAACCCATCGCGGCTTCTCCGCCTCCAGCGACACGCTCTTCGTAGCGGTACTCTGACTTGGTTTACTGCCTGACGCATCACTGCGGACCACAATCCGAAACATACTCGTGCACCATTTGGGCATCCAACATCTTCGCTTCTGCATGCTGTAGTTGATACCGGCAACAAAGCTGCCACAAGCCGCGTCCTGGTCTCACACTTGATACTCATCCCAATCGAGCATCGGCTGTTGGTGCACACACACGAAGCAGCCGTCCAGATTCTGGATACGTCCTTCGGGACTGTCCTCACAATGGGCAACACGCTTTCATCCTGTTGCAAAGGTATTTTTCCTCGACTTCATCTCGACGTTGCTGATCCTTTGTAGGCCGACAAAAAGACGGCCTCTACGAACCAGCCCTCGCTGACAGCGAGCGTGAAGCTGTTGCTGAACTGCTCGCCTACCTCGAGAACGTAGGGATTCCAACTGCTCCGATATTCCTCCACGACTGACGTGTTCTCAGCGGCAAGAGACTGACTTCTTCTCCGGCGAACCGCTTCGAGCGTTGAGCACCCTTGTTTACTCTGACAATGTCGACCTTCAACGAAGTGCTAGTCTCACATTTGCTGAGATCACCGAACGAGGTGAGCTAGCTACCGAAGGCTACGAGCTTGGCTGAACCCGAAATAGATGTCCGAGAAGTCGACCGAGAGACCTTGGAGCCCATCCTGTTCCTGCTGCAAAATTCCGATATTGAGGTACAACGAGCTGCAAGCGCGGCCCTAGGCAATCTTGCTGTCAACAGTACGTTGCCTGGGCTCTTCTGCTGATCGACAATCCGTACTGACTTGTAGCAGCGGAAAACAAGGTCAACATTGTCAGGCTGGGCGGTCTGCCGCCTCTCATTAGACAAATGATGTCGCCGAACGTTGAGGTGCAATGCAACGCTGTGGGATGCATCACTAATCTCGCCACACACGAAGATAACAAAGCAAGAATAGCAAGGTCGGGAGCGCTGGGCCCGCTAACAAGACTGGCGAAGTCGAAAGACATGAGGGTACAACGCAATGCGACAGGTGCTCTTCTGAACATGACACATTCAGGTGAGTAGGCAGATGCACATTTGGAACACTTGGCTTATCCCTTCCTAGATGACAACCGGCAGCAGCTGGTCAACGCTGGTGCCATTCCCGTCCTCGTTCAGCTGTTATCCTCGCCTGACATGGACGTCCAATACTACTGCACCACAGCACTCAGCAACATCGCAGTCGATGCCTCAAACCGGAAGAAGCTAGCACAAACCGAGTCAAGACTGGTCCAGTCCCTCGTCCAACTGATGGATAGTGGTACGCCCAAAGTACAATGCCAAGCGGCTCTTGCCCTCCGAAACCTTGCCTCCGATGAAAAGTATCAGCTCGAGATTGTTCGAGCTCGAGGTCTGCCACCGCTTTTGAGACTGCTCCAATCATCCTATCTCCCGCTCATCCTCTCAGCAGTCGCATGTATAAGGAACATATCGATCCATCCTCTCAACGAGTCGCCCATCATTGACGCTGGCTTTCTCGAGCCCTTGGTCAATCTCCTCGGTTCGACCGATAACGAGGAAATCCAATGCCATGCAATCTCGACTCTACGAAACCTGGCCGCTAGCTCGGACAAGAACAAGCAACTCGTCCTCGAAGCAGGAGCAGTTCAAAAATGCAAAGAACTCGTCCTGGATGTGCCTCTAAGCGTGCAGTCCGAAATGACCGCCGCAATCGCAGTGCTTGCACTCAGCGATGAGCTTAAAAGTCAGCTGCTGAAGCTTGGCGTCTTCGAGGTTCTGATCCCTCTCACCGACTCCGAAAGCATCGAAGTGCAAGGGAACAGTGCAGCGGCTCTTGGAAACCTCTCTTCAAAAGTTGGAGACTACTCTATTTTTGTCCGTGATTGGACTGAGCCCAATGGTGGCATTCATGGCTATCTGAAGCGATTCCTTGCGAGTGGAGACCCTACCTTCCAACACATTGCTATTTGGACCCTTCTCCAGTTGCTCGAATCTGAAGACAAGAAACTAGTTAGTCTCGTGGCCAAGTCTGAGGACGTGATTCAGATGGTCAAAACAATTGCCGACAAACACATCGAATCTGACGATGAAGACAATGAAGAGGGCGAAGGTGAAGTCATTGCACTGGCTCAAAGGTCTCTGGAGCTGCTCGGAAAAGGTCCCAATAAGACAGTCGAGGGCTGATCAGGAAAATGGGGTTTCGTGTTGAGTAATGTCATTAAAAAGGAGGGGACGAACTTGTTATGCCCTGGGCGAGAATATCGTAGGTTAACTTCATTTGGGGATTGGTTGTGGCAATCGAGCAATGTCGAATCATAGCGAAGGCGTTCTGGACTCTACAAAATTTTCAACAAGCGGCAAGTCTGGGGATTCTACTTTCTCATCACCACATTGCGATATGTACATGAAACCTCGGCTCGGACAAACGGCAGTTGTGTTTGGCAAGGTCGACTGTCGCGTGAAGAGATTTGTTGACCCTGCTTGACTTACCTTCCGGGCTTTGAGGATGGGCGACATGGCTTGTGTTTGTATCAAGTTCAGTATTTGTAGAATTGGCGACGCAGATGGGTGCGAGCATAAACATTTGTAGCATTTTCACTTAACGGGACAGTCTCGATGAATATCGAATCTCTCGGAGCAGCGGACCTTAACAGCTTAGGAAATAATTTGAGTCTGCACAGCGCCCAGTTTGCTAATCAGAGCAGAAGCCGAGAGTGACTACCCTTTTGATGCTCCTCCATGATAAGGTCATGTATTTCACCGGCGTCTATGCAGCTTCACAAGGCGAGTCGCAGCCGCCAAAACTGCAAATAATCAGTATTTAGACGGGTTTCCCATATGAAGACGTTCGCTACGCCCAGCTAGTATCCATTACAGTCGAGGAAATCGCCTTCGACGACCGTATCCTTCTGCTACATCGTACGTGAAATGGAAAAAAAGGTGACATGCATCGTGACGAATTTATCGGTACTGAAACAATCTCGTCAGTATGTTGCCCTCTTGCATTAATGGTGACCGCATTGGTATGCGCTCCGCGTTCCCTCGATATTCAAGACCTTTGGAAGAAGAGGGGGGGAGGGGGGGTTATGGCCATACTTTGATAAAACCGATATCCTGGCTCTTCTCGCGGAAACACTGTCGGCAGATGTTGAGGCCATATTTGCGGATCAAACCGGCTCGGTGGGTGCAGACTCGGCTGAACAAAGAAGGTATTAGTATAGGGGGACCTGGCATGAAAAATGAAAAGCACCGTGATACATCCAGGGTACCACAGTGAAATTACGGGTCTGATGGCCTGCTGGAAGAGTAGCTCCGCGCAAAGGACCAGCCGCTCTGGGGACGCAAAATGTCCTGTCATTGCTGGACAAAGCCAGAGAGTATTGGCACTCTGTCGCTGGGTAGATCCTCCTCTTTTGCGCGTCATGGTGCGGGTGCGCTTTATCCCTCGTGCTGTTCGGCACGGGATTTGCTCCCCTTTCCAACGGCTGCTATCTTCATCGTGGATCTTGGTCGAGGCGGAGAAAAACATAGTCGGCTTGAGTGGAACGTACCAAGATCGAGAACCCTTGCCGTAGGTTCGTGGTCTGGAGTACCAGACTGCTTCGTGAGACATCTTTGTGGTATGTGTGGGTGTGGGTGTGTGTGTGTTTCTGTTTGGTCGATCCCGCGATGGGCTATCCTGACGTTAGGGATTTTGTTCTCTTCATCAATAGCGTATTTGGGATGCGAACCTGCGAATTTGAATTGTCTGTGTCTCGAGCGTGGAGGGGGACGTTGGGGAATCTTGTCTTCTTACGAGCGGTGGTTTGTTCAATTTGGAAGTCCGAAACTTCGTGCCAAGGAAAAGCAGGCGATTGTGGGTGAGCCTTGTTTGGCACGTGAGGCTGTGCGAATTTGAGGCAGAAAAGATCAAGGAGCCAGGCATCATTTCAGTCGCTTATTCGTCCAAGGCCATGGGTGTGCCGGGACTACTCCGTAGTTTATGAGTTGCTTGACTGGTCACTTCGCTTTCTAAACATTCCAGACCAACTCTTATACGAGCACTATATGACGATCGATAAATTGATAATTTAAAAAATGTCGAAAGACGCCTCTTTCACGCACATCCACATGCATGCCTCTCACCACGCTGACCTCTTTGAGGAGTTCTGCCACCCGCCCTCCTCCTCATCAGCTGCCTCAAATTCCAATGCAACCACCACCAATCCAACCAGTCTCGCCGCTCAACAACCCACCTCAATGCAAGCGACCACCGACCCCACCGACCCATCACTCACACACATCCCAGGCCATTTCTTACCGTTTGAGTCCATCAACCTTCCCGCACACTTAATGCCGATTAATCCGGAAGACGAGGACGGCGTGGTACCGGACATGCACGCTGCATTTGGGATCGCGAGGGCTATGGGCCAGAGCGGCATGCCACAGGTTAGCGGAGAGAGGAGTGGACGTGGTGTGACGGGTGGTGAGGGCGCGCATAGCGAAGATATCTGGAGGGATTTTGGTTTGGAGGAATTAGTGAGAGGAGTCGGTGGAGTGGGGGTTCAGGACGAGAGTGGACGAGCAAGCGGACCAAGGAGGGAGGCGGGCAGGTCCGGTGCTGGCTTTGGAGGTCCGAGGAGGGAGGGTAGAAGGGGTGGAATTTTGAGCATGCGTTAAGGTGAGGTGAAGTATTAGGCCATGCTAACCGGAAGGTAACCCTCTGCTATCGCTGCGTCACGGCTCTGCACATCGCCTCCTGATTATGACTGTGCAAACTAGGCGGCGGGAAAACGCTACAAGCAGGGTAAGAGCCAGTGCGTGAGAGAGTGGAAGCAGCGAGTCAATGTGGCTAGGAGCAGGTCTGTTTCTTCACGCATGCCTTCAGAAGTCAAACGACGTTTATCTCTGTGTGGGACACGCTTTCAATATGGGCCATACCCGGCAACGGCTTGGTTGAACAAGCCTAGGTTTATTCTGTGGGAACCCCATCGTCATAACCACAGGTATTGTGCCCACTCAGCGAAAGGTGGGATCAGGAAGCTTTTTACCGCAACACTGGCACTCCAGCAACAATGCAGACAGGAAGTTACTGCTGTATTTGTCGATCGAAGTAGCGCGGTTGGCTACACAATCCGAAGGCTGGACCGTCCCCCTTACACCGACCAATTAAGAAGCCATTCACACTGGTGGAGTACTGAAATTCAACATCATTCAAAAGGTGAATGGTACACACATCCAGGACGCACCGTCACACGACAACTCCTGTTTACGAATATTACGTGTAGGTCGAGCGGCTTTTCGGGTCTCGACTTGCCAAATCACGCACCAGGTCAATTCGGACTTGGTCGATCGCTGTTGATATGATTGCCTAAGCACCTGAACAGTGGATTGCCAAAGGCTCGACTGTACCTGATCCTCCCTAATTGTTCCTTGAAGAGGTACGTCGGTCGCCAATATTGCTATAGACTTACGAATCGATGCCGATGAGCACCCTCCGTTGAGTCCTCCAAAACAGCGTGCGTTACAAACATAGGTGGTGCTCAAAGAATTCGTACCGTGGCAACAGCAGACAACGAGTTTCAGTCATGTGAAGATGAGAGATATTGGTATGAAGATACCAAAATGAAGTCAAGCGTAGTTGCGAACAAATCGAATTGGAATTTTCCAGGCTCATCTATCAACCGTATTCCTTCTCCCTCGCTCGCGAGTGTAGACCTTTGACTGAGTAGCTGGCTCGTGATCATCCACAGATAAATGCTCTTGTCCACGACCACCCAACACAGCTTCGATTGCGCCGCGTAAAGCATGTGGATCATACAGCATACCAGCCCCGGTCGTATTCCGTCTGCCATAAACTTTGATGCACTTTATCCCATACTGTGCCACAAGGAGTTGTTGATCAACATACGGTGTTCCTTCTGAGTTCGGTAGGTGGATGAGATGCGTTACGTAGTTCTTGTAGATTGATGTTTGCTTACTTGGGGATCGACTCGGCCTTGGTGCCGCAATCGTGGATCGCTCAGGTGAGGTCGAGGGAGAGCCTGAACGAGATGGCACTGTAGACGCCAGCATAGGTAGAGGGAGTAACTTTGTGCGTTCATTTTGATTGCTCACCATGGAACGACTTTCTGTTTGGCGCAGGCCCAAGTTGTTTACCCACCGTGGAACCTCTTCGGTTATATCAACTTCACCAGGATTCTCTGGTGCCTCACCGTCGGGACGTGCATTCGACGCCCAAACAAAACCCCGACTTTGCTCACCTGCCTTGACTATTGCTTCGATGAAATCGACAGCGGTGAAAGGGCCTGAAACAAGGTCTGGCCCAACCTCGCGGTCGAGGCTGCCATTCAGAATTAAAACTTTTGTGGTTGCGTGGCTTTTTCTCATAGCATCCCCAACACCCCTTAAGACAAGATTTGGCACAATGCTAGTATAAAGGCTCCCAATCGAATAGATAATTGCTTGTGCATGTTTCAGTGCTTGAATGGCTCGCGGATTAGCCGGAGGGAGGATTTCTTGTCCGAAGGAATTGACGTAATAGACCCTAGCTATCCTGGACGGGAGGTCATCAAGCTCTTCAGCGGCTTTCGTGAACGTGATATTGCTTGTTCTTAAGGTGGGTAAAGTGAATGGCGGATGGCCATCTTCCTCTTCCTGCGCAGTTTCAGCTTCCTCCTGATCTTCACATGGGTTTAGAAGTGTAGTGGGAATATCGGACCCGCCCACCCTGGCATGGCTTGAATTAGTTTGGAACAGCTTTTGTCGATCTTTTGCTTGTCGGCTTGCATCCCTTGACTTCTCAGTAATGAAAGAGGGGTGACTGATGCTATTTTGCCCGAGTATGACTGTGCCGTCTTCCAATTCAGCCGCAATATGATGAGAGAAGTTCGAGTTGATGCTTGGAATAACGCTAATCTCTTCGTCTGGAATGCCGCAAACGGCACTGAGGAGATATATGGCACTTTCAAAGCTCCCACTGAAAAGCCTTGCGCCAGTTAGAAACAGGTTTCCAATACTAGCACTCCTAAAATCAAAAGTCGAATTTGGAGGCCGAGATCTCTTCAGAATTTCCAGGTTCACCAAGTTGAAGAAAGATCGTATGAGTTCCTTCTTTGCAGAGGAAATACCCTTCCACAGAATTGATGTTCCATCGACAATACTAGCCCAGTCACCTCTCGCCTCGCGCGAATCCGAGCTGGCCAGTCTGTGGCTGAGCAAGCCTCCAATGGCCTCTCTTTCCTTGCTGGGAGGTTGCTCAGGAATCAGTCTAACCAGTCTGGACCTCACGTCCCCAATGCCAGGGCCACCGAACACACGAATTAGTTCCGATGTAGAGCCACCATTGTCGCTGATGGGTATGATATAAGATAAAGAACAGGACTTGGATTTTCGTACAGATTCAAAAACATCTACCAAGGAATTCGCTGCAGAGCCTCCGGAAAAGACAGCTATGCCGCCTCTGCTTGGTGCCATACGTTTTGAGACTGTTGGTTACCATTTAGCAAACTTTGTGTTTCTTTAAATGCGGCTCAGGGAATTTATTGCGCAACTCGGATCCAAATCGATGCAAGCCTCCAACTGGTGAAAAGGAAGAAGACCCGAAACGGAAGGCTCCACCAACCAAACCGGAATCGGAGCCGCTTAGGAATTCGAACTTTGTGCCGCTAACGTCTAAGTGTCTAAGTGTTAGGAAGTGCGTATATTTATATCGGGCAGCGCATGAAGAAAAGAAGAGAGATGAGACTACAAGATAACTTGAAATGAAAATAATAGACATTCGGGTATCGGATATTAATGAACCTAAGATGAACTTTGGAGCTCCTCCGCCTATGTGCCCTTTATGGTTCTAACGCTTACCAAGGTTGCTTCAATTAACGCTTAGGGTATCCCATGCTGTTTGTAATCAACGTCATAAACATCACGAATACAAAATTTGTAGGCTTTGTTCAGTATTCGAGGCCCGTTGTTGTCGCGAGACAATTGCTCAATGTGCAGTCCCTTCACCATAGTCCACCGCCGCGTCCTCGCCACTGTTCGCAGAATCTCGTCTTCTGGCGCCGAATTGAGGCTCAGCTTCGAGCTCATCGAGCCTAAACCCAGCTAGCCGCCGCGCAGCCTGGCTCGGTCCCGCATGGTCTGGATCATTGCTTAATCCTCGAACCCTCGTCATTGAAAGAGGATTGACAGCGGTTGCAACGCGCTCGCGATACACAGGTGGATCTGATGCGTTCGCAGTAGGAACCCTAACAAGATCGGTGTATTCGAGGTCTGGGCCGCTGTAGTCTTCTATGACAGCATGTGTGAATTGACAATCGAGCTTGCTAGCTTTATCATACCCAGGTGGAGAGGGTGGGACGTCCTCGTATGTTGGGGGCATCTCATCTTCCCAGCTGATGCCCATGCCTGCTCTTTCCGTTACCGTCAAAGCAAACTGCATTCTCAGCACCCGGGCAGCACCTGTTGGTGTGATCAATTGTGTATTCTTGAGGGGCACAAATTCTTCAGCAACAATCAGTTCAATGACCAAGTTGTGATTGACCTCAAAGCCAGATTCTGTCGCAACGTCACAACAGACCTTGTGTGTAGGCTTAGTTGCCAATGAAGCTTCAAATTCCATGGTGATTTCGCCACCAGCGGTGTCAAAGTCGGTCTTCCATCCACCCTTCTCCTCGTCGCTGCCAAGCTGTTTTGAGTCTGCATATTGACTGACTTTCCCATCAGTGGCCTTCCCTTTGTGTTTATCGCAGTGTGTTGCTTTGATTTTGCTATGTTCTTCAATTCTCCACATCATTTTCTTGAGACGCCAGCGGGTCTGACTTTTCTCCTGTTTATCAACAACACCGGCAACAGTCATGTTGACAGGAAACGTGCCAATAGGATGGACAACAGGTGGCATTGTTACTCTTCCTGTCAGATTCGTAGGAGGGAATATGCGGATACTGGTTTTATCCGGTCCAGGTGGAATTGCTCTTGAGACATGTAATGGTTGTGTAAAAGAGATAGATTCACCATTGGACGTAGTCGCTTTGACAACGAAAGCATAGGAAAGAGAGCCGAGCTGGCTTTGACTTGTTGGAGGGAAGTGACCTTCGAGCATGCATGACCAGGGAAACTGGTTGTCCTCTGACTTTAGCAAAATCTTTGGCTCGGTAAGGAAATCCCATTGTTTCAGGATCTCGAGCCTCGTCTGACAGTCTTTACATTCTTTCGACGTCCCTCTCTTTGTGAAAGTGCGTAGCTGGAGAGTCATGTTGAAGTGAAGCAGTGTGACTTCGCCTGAGGGGTCTTCCACATTAAATTTGAGCCTTCCCGCAACCAAAGCGCCGTTTGAATAATCGGCAGAACCATGCAGCATAGCGGGTGGCGACTCCATGATCATCTCGAAGGCACCAGCAGAGACTGGTGGAAGCCCTGGCGACGGCATTGATGACCTCCTGGAAGAGTTTTTGGATTTCAAGGTACTCGGACGTATTGTAAGGCCACCCCGCTTTTCTTTGTGAGCATCTCTTTCTCGCGATTCCTCTCGCCTCTTTTCCTTTTTGCCTGGATGCAGGATGTGATCCATACTGAAGGATGCTCTTCGTGACGGAGTTAGCTCTGTGTGTGCAGTACCGTCGATATCGATATGGGAAGATCTCAGCTTTTTGGATAGAGCAACAACAACTTCATTCATAGCACTGCTTGGACTATGAAGACATGCTGCGCTATGAACTGAAAGCACTCTTGGCATAGTCTCAGCTTGGGAATGGAGTTTGCATGTGCTTGGTGGAGGCTGCCCAATCGTGCCAATCTTACTCTTGCAGGTTAGACTTGCGCTTCTGCAGGCGGGAAGCTACGATGACGCAGCCCGTAATGTCTTGGATCTGGGGAAGTTGCGCCGATGAAGTAGAAACAGCGATGAAGACACTAAAGGCCTCTAGAAATTTGTTGATGTATGTGTGAATGGTCGCTGACTGATGTTTGTCAACTGTAAGTTGTTTGTAGAGTTGGCTACTGTTGACAATTAATGCCTGTCCAGCCCTAACGATTTGCTGCTGAGACTGAAGGGACAGTAATTTGACACAAATCAGTTAAAATACGGCTTATGAGGTTGCTACCAGGAAGCTACAATCGAGAATCAAGATGGACGCATACAGCCCCTCTTTGTATGCGCACGATGCGGCAACAAATTGTACCCGTCATTCAGAACAAGAAACACCTGCATAGTGATCAGGTAATAGATATTCAGAATTCTCCATGTATGTGGACAGCCTCAGCCATGACTCGCTCGTGACCAGCGGGTGGAGTTGGTCACTGCAAAGTTAGGCAAAGCGCCAGCTCAAAGCTTATGGAGGACCCCGTCATCTGGCAACTACTAGTACAGAATTTTTCTTTGCAGCTGACTTTTCTCACGCCGGAAAGGCTCTTTCCTTGCTTGATCTTAGGAGCGCTTCGTCTATGCATATTGTAGGAAACGTTTGTGAATGAGACTGCGGCAAGGAGGCCGTTTCCAAATTCAGTGTAAGCAAGTCACTACGCGGCACAATTGATTAATTCCTACTGTAGAAACCAGAGAACATGTCAGAATTACGACATCGCACTGTTCCATGGTGTGATCATTCCACCCAATTACGATACTTCGTCCCCTTATAGTCACCACACGGTCTGGAGCTGATCCATCGATATGAGGGACCCGAGCTTCGCTCCGCGGGCTGTTGCGTGCCATTCTCCGGAATCCAGTCTGTGAGCGAAGAACTCCGATCCCCACTATGACTACCCAACTCCCACATTGTTATAACAAGGTACTCAGAAGGCCTTGCGATTTACTTAGCCAATAGTGATGTGCATCCCGGCTGCGGCATTTGTTTAGTCACCGTCGGCAATCTCAAAAATATGCCCTTGCCCGGTTAACGGAAGAGTCCCAGGGCGCCCTCGCACAATCTTCCATGCCAAGAACGCCTAGCACAATTCCCAGACTTCATTTGCTGGATTAGGCCTGCACCTGCCAGATGTTTTGGTGATGAATGCGATGGTCACGGGCGTCCTGAAGTGTCCTCGGATCGCAGCTTGGTGATTACAGCGACGTCAAGTTAGAGCGCCGCCAACTCGCAGCTTCGTCTGATCACGCTTCATCTATCACAGGATCGCGCCATTGGGAAGCGCGGACTCCGATGCAGCTACCAAGACAAAGGGCGTTTATATTACTCGATTCAAAGCAATTTTGAATCCACTCCAATGTCTATCTAATTGAGGCGCCTGATCCACACTTCGAGGTTTACCGCATTTGATGCTATGTGTGGGATTCTGTGAAAGACTCAAAACTTTAGCCGTAAAGGTGTCATTGTGTCTGTATGAAAAATCACGTAGACCTCTCCGGCCACCGTAGTATGGCTCTGTAGACTAACGAAATCATCGACAACCATGAGCGATATGTGGGACAGCGTTCTAGATGCTGCTTGTTTTCCTGGATATGACCACTGATGAATGCAGATAAGCTCAGCGTCGCTACGAACACCGCTCGTCTCACGGCAGTGCGTTTTAGTCTCAAAAATGTTGTTTCCAGGCTATGCATCGAAGGAGCGCCCCGAAACTGAGCCCTGAGTCTTCGTCGGGATTCTCTTTGACGATGTTCGGCTATCTTAGAAAATGCCATACCCTTTGTACCATGCGTAAGCACCGGGTCCTGCTACGCCGGCTAATGCGCCCACGAGTCCCAGCTCGATCACCGACCACACCCACACTGTACCAATGCTCGGTGCGTTCTTCATGACTGCCATGTACCCTTCCATGTTAGTCAGATGTACTAGATAGCACCCAGTTATATTGGCAATCGCCAAAAACAGCAGTTGCTTCAATCCTCCAACTGCATCAGCCACTCGACTGGACATTGTGATCGTAACGAGATGGCCGTGCATGAAATGAATAAGTAGATAGAGAATTGGAAATGCTTGAAGTACAGTGTGCCAAAAGATGTGTTTCCATTTCAGCTCATCTGCGTACTGATGCACTGTCAATGCCTCCAGGGTGAAATGGAATGCCGATAGGCTCACTGCCAACAAGAGAGTATCCAGCCGCGGACTTGCATCCTGCGCAGGGGTCTGTAGTGGAGGAATGGTACCATCGAGAGGCTTGATCTCGCCATCAGGACCAATTGCAACATTCACAACATTCTTCTGGTCCCGTAGCTTCTCGACTGTCCTGGAGTCCGTCCCTAGAGCAGCCTGTCTTTCAGCTGCCAGCTCGTACAGTGTCTTCGCTTTCCTTTGCGTGTCGTTTGGGGGCCTAGCTAGAGGAACTTCGGTATTCGACTCTTCTTTAGTCTTTTTCGAGCCTTGGGCCCTCCTCTGTTTGCGATTCATGATAGTTGAGGCGAAATACCTTCAAGATTTTGCATCAAATTCCTGAGGATCTTCTATCCACTCGATTGAGCTGATTTCTGTATGCATGGCCTGTTGGCCTATGAGATACAAGTTGTCGGGTATCTCCAACGGTCCGCTACCGTCGATGTGGATTACAAGATTTCCAAAGATTACACTGTCAGGGGAGCATTCGGAATGGGGTCCGACAAAGAGCCGACGAAGCTTTTTAGTTTTGCGTAGGTGGGGGTTACGGGGATTTGTCCCCAGCGTGCCCCAATATCAGGTGAGTCTCTCTGACCGAGTGGGCCCAAATCGACGTCTAAATCTGAAACGCCTGCCACACCTGCCTTTGATATCACGTGGGCCCCAATTCATCAACGGCCGAATTTATAAACACTTCGAGCAGTCCAGTTTGCCAGATTGCAATTGTTGTTTGGGACTTCGAGTTAGAAAGACAAGTCTCCTACTCTATTTTGCATATGCCTCTGCTACGTAAAAGGAAGGGCAGAATCACACCTCATCGTGGGTATTCCTCAAAGATACGCTATTAGATTACCCACCGGAGGGTTTCCCGCAGGTCTCACCCCTACGCAGCCTCCACCAGATCCTTGTTCAGAACGTCAGGCAAAATCTCACCTTGGAGGAGCTGGGAGCAAGCAAAACTGTGAAAATTGTAATCTTGATCACGTCGTGTGTTGCCGAAAGCGTAAAAAAAACTCTAGGTGGGAGTGATTTGGCCAAATCTCACGCGCAGCGGTAGCGACACCAACACCGCAGTACTTTGTGATCCTGCAAATAGCGAGATAGGAAAATAGAATACTTCGGGGGTTTCGGATCTTAGGTTCGTTCCAAAGTTCGATCACGTTTGACGACAAATGGTGGCTGAAGAGGTCAAGTTGTCGGATGATGTGTCATATGCAAGGGCAGCTTTGCACCACTTGGAATGGGTAAATGTAGAACTGTAAACACCCGGAGGCTCAAGGCAGTGATGTTTGCTGTCCATCACTTGAATCGCGACGGTTGAGTTGTGCTTTCAGGAGAGAGTCGCTCCTCAGCCAGAATGATGAGACACCTGGACAGCGTGATGAGTCTCCAATTGTTGATCACCACAGTAGTCCTGGTGAAAACGTTCAAAGCTGTTTCTCGCCAAGATATCTTCAGAGGCGCCGGAGAAACCAAGGTATATTGTACAACAGTTCATTAATGTACAAGCTTTGGGATCTTGAGGAATGTGCTTTCTACCACAGCAAGTTTTCTTCCCTCTTTCTAGCTGCAGCTGCACGATCACTGTCCTTCTTCAGCTCAGCAAGCTCCTGTTCCGAGACTGGCGGCTTCCAGAACAAGCTTGGACCTTCTCTCTTGCCAACAAGATGACTAAGATATCCTCTGTTCTTGACATCTCGGTAATACTCAAGCTCCTTCCTGCCTGCAGGATCTGGTAATCGGAACTGATAACCAAGGCCAGTGACTCGTTCTTCCGGTAGAAGGCCGCGGCCATCAGGAGGAATGAGTGCTTTGTTGCCGACGGCCGTGGGATCCCATCGTAAGCTTATATAAGGGTGCATGACGCCGGTTCGTATTCGTCTGACCGCATTCGCCGTGTAGAATCTTGTGGTCACCGTTCCCCCTGCTGCTTCCACAGCTTGTATTGCACTTTGGGACGCTCGCGAGACCACTATATGTAGAGGTTGTGAAAGACTTGTCGCGCCACGTGCAAGGAGTTTGACTCCATCTTTGACTTGTCCAACAACTCTGGCGCGGCAGAGTTCGTACAGGGTAATCGGTTTGGACGGATCGAGCCGTTCTTGGTCAACCCAGGTTTGTATTTTGTCGAGGTTTACCTCCTGGAGGTCGATAGCATGCCTGCAAAAATCAGATGAATACTCTAGACACGCTAGAAGAGCAAAATCACTTACATATTCTTGAAGCCCATCTTCCCGTGCGTGACCGATTCTGGCGTCTGTCCGCCAGTGAATTGCTTTGGAACTTTTCCTCTTGCCTTCTGACCTTTCTGACCACGCCCGGAGGTCTTGCCCTTTCCCGATGAAGGACCTCGACCGCGTCTGATCTTTTTGTTGTATGCTCCTGGATTGTCGGATAAAGAGCTGAGGATCGAAGCAGAACGGACTTGTAGGTTGGCAAACGGAACGAGCAGGGATGCAATAGAGGTTCTCGGCAAAGAGACGCCTTGGGCTTGGAGCATTGGTATTCGTGGCGGCATCTTGAGGTGCTTGTGGTTGACATCCACGTGAATACCTATGTGATGGACTTGCAAATGCTTGCAAATAAATGACCGGCTTAGGTGAACATGCGATCCAATCACGTGACCAACTCAGTTGTGGCTTGTGGCTAATGGAGAATGGGAGCAATTGTGTCTCTACATTGGGAGTGTATTTGCGGCAAATAGCATGGATTCAAATCTATAATCAAAGTACTTCTTTTCTACTCTGCTGCTATTGGCGTTGTCATGTCCACCAAAATCTTGACTTGGTTATCCTTATCGTTGATCAAAGTGTCAAATCCTTCGTCAACAATCTCGTCCATCCTGATCTTCTTCGTGATCATACCTTCTGGCGACATACGTCCGGAGGAGATGGCTTCTATGACACTTTCGAAGTCGCCGAGCGCGTATGTAGCAACTGTGAGTAGATATTAGCTGGCAAATTTTATGTTCCAAGAACGGCTTAGCACTCACCTCCCATGTATGCTCTTTCGCGGAAGACAATGTCGTTCATGATCAAAGTCGCGCGTTTCTCCCATACAGCAATATTGACCAGCATCCCCCGTGCCTTGATCGACTTAAAAGCTGTATCAACAGCCACCTGCACCCCCGCTGCGTCAAAGCCCACGTCCGCACCCTCTCCATTGGTCAAGCGCTCGACTTCTGCGATCACATCTGTAGCTGTTGGGTCGATAACGTGATGGGCACCAAACTGCTTAGCAAATTCTCGCCTCCGCTTTGATACTTCGGAAACTATGATGTTCTTGCACCCTTTCCCAACCAATGCTTGGATCACGCTGAGACCGATGGGGCCACCCCCAAGCACCAGCGCTACATCACCGTCTTTGTAGGGCGAAATATCCACTGCATGCCATCCCACAGCCAACGGCTCGATCAGGGCGCCGACCTCAAGAGAGACATTTTCTGGCAACAGTTTGACTGCGCTCGCCGGGGCTGTGGTTAAGTCTGCCATTCCTCCTCCCCATCCTGTATATCATGGTCAGCAGAAGGGAGTTGTGGAGAGTGGACAGGAGATAGGCTCGTACCCGACAGGCCAATGAAGCCATTCTTGTCACAGCAATTGACCAGCCCTCTCCTGCAAGCCCGACAGTCTCCTTCGTAGATGGTGGGTTGGATGCAAACTTTGTCGCCCTTCTTAACATGGGTGACTCCATCGCCAACTTCCTCCACTATGCCCGAAAACTCGTGGCCGATCGTCAGTGGCAGAGTCTCCCCCGTGATTGGATGTGGATGGTTGGTTACTGGAATGAGATTCGCACCGCCCAGGAATTCATGCAAATCCGTGCCGCAGATGCCGCAAAATTTTGGTCTCACTTTGACCCAGCCAGGCTTGGTCTCGGGGATGGGAATTTGTTCAAAGCGGATGTCTTTTTGACCATGAAAGCGTACCGCGTTCATGCTCGACATCTTGAACTCTAGGGAGGAGCAGCGTTGTCGTGCCACGAAGCTACAAGCAGGGTCACTAAGGACGGGTGGGTTATCACAACGTGAGTTTCTTCGATAGAGGTCGTAATTGCACAAACGTGAACAATGTAGCTTGATGAGTTGCTATGTTGGAAGATTGGTGCTAAGAAATTGTCGTTGAGAAGCCTTCTGAGTGATCACGAAGACCACCTGTTATTTATCTTCGGCATCAAAGACAGAAAGCAGCGTCATTGCAGTGCACCCTTGGCTGGCAGCAATTGGCGTGAACGGCTCACGCCACACTCAGCGAATATTTACTTGCGATTGTGCACCCCACAAGCTTTGCCCCAGCTTTCGAGAACCTGATGGGCAGGGAAACTCCAAGGCAAAGGGATGCTCGAGGTATGGGTTTGCAACGGCGCTCGGGATACCCAAGTCGGCTAGCGCTTGATCAAATGAACCGTGCATCACCCTTCGTGGTCAGGCGTTGGGTGGGCTGCCTAGCCAAATTCTGATCCAGTTGCGAGTGTGCTGATATGCTGCCATCGCCGTGTCTTTGTGCTATTGTCGAACATCCGCGAGTTATCGCAGGACATTTTACATCCAGTGAGATTCTATGAGTATCTAGTCACTTCACCACGGCAACGTTAGCATTTGCTGAGATACGTGCACCATTGGCTGAGAGCAACACCTGCGCCGCGAACATGTCCGATGGTTTTCCGAATAGCTGGCCAAAATGCATAGTTGCCAACCTCGAGAGTCTGTATGGGCGGTGTAGGCTTACTACCATAGATTTAGTTACGCAAGAATTCGAACTTGGTCGTTATTGAGCAAAACAACTTGTCTCGGATCAAACTCCGTCGATGGCTCTCTTGTCTCCAGCTTTTTTCTCGTTGGCTTGTTTTAATTCCTCGATCTTTTGTTTCAAGATGGATTCAAGACCCTCATTGCGCCTAGCAAGCAACAGCACATCATCTGTTTTAACAGTGTTCCTGCCAGCATGTCTGGCAAAGGCTTCGAGGTCGGTTGCAATGTTGCCTGCGCGAGTCAGAAAATGACCCAAGTTGAGGAGAAAGAAGAGATCATTTTTGACTTACCGATTTGAGCCCAGACGAGCTCAGTGAGAGATCCAATGTATTGTGGTGTTGCATTCATGCCCAGCTCAAGCGTCTCCTCGTCGACAAGTTGCCCAACATGATACCACAGCGTAGATTTAAGTCGATCGCCTAGCTGGTTATCTGCTCCATTTGTGGTATCTGGCATCCTGTAAGTGCTGTTGAAGGACTCTATAAAATCATATCTTCGTTTGGGGACTGAGTTGTAGACGCGCTGTGTATGAACGCGATTATTGCCTGCCTTGACGCGTATCTTCCTGCCCACGTGCACACCCGTTCTGTCCTAAAGTCCACATTGGCACATTGGGTATTGGTATCAAAACCGGCTCTAACTTATCACACGCTGGTACTCTACTGTGGTTACCTGCTTGGCACCGCAACCATGTGAGAGGATTTTCAAGAGACAGAGCTCCTTGAGGACAAGAACACTGCTTCGAAACGTCTCCTTTCCAGAGCTACGTTGGCCAGAGTCAACCAAGGTATAGGTAGACCCTCGATTTGAGTTGAAAACACTTGAATATCCAAAATTAGGTTGATCACGATTGGATGATCCAAACTTCAATTCAGGTGTCCAGTCTCAGCATGACTATTTTGTTGCAAGGTGGAGTAAACTCCTCCAAGAATTTACCGCAGTACATGAAGCCCACATGGTGCATGGAAAATCCAATATCTGCTGACTGAGAGTCGAATATTTGTTGTGTCATCTTACGAGGTAACAAACGAGAAAAGCGTTGATACGAAGTAATAAGTTCCTTGTGGTTCCACGTGCCGACGCCCATAACCTAACATCGGGGGGGCGGGGGGCTTGGCATAATTTATGGGCCGAGTGCTCATTTAAACCAAGTTGTCTTGACACACTTTTTGTTTACCTTGCTGTGGGTGCGAAATCCTAAACCCTCGAAATTCCTTTCCAACCCGCTGAAAGCGTAGCGCCCTTCATTACCGAGCCGGCACCGATTCAATCTACGCAGGAGCAATTTCGCGACCCATAGCAGCAGTCAACTTCGCACAACCCGGCAAAAATAACACCTCTCCCCAGCTACCCACAAGACACGCAACGTTCTCCGATTCAGCCATGGCGAAGGTGACTGGTGAAATGATCGAGATTAACATCCCTTTCGCCATTCCTTTCCTCGGTCTTCAACAACCCAGTACCGTGTCTATCAACAAAGCCAATTTCCAGCTTCTGGTTCGCGTGGTTGTTGTCCTTTGCAGCGCTGTGCTCTTCTGGCCAAAAATCAAAGCTGCCTTTGGTTTCGCCTCACCGGCGGTTACGGAGGAGCAAACAAAGGATATTCAAGAGAGGATAGCGAAGATGGAACATGAAAGAGACGAGCGACAGGGTCAACAGAAGAGCTACGCGGTCGCAACAGGGTCAACAGGGGCTCCAGCGGCGGCTACGAAGAAAACTACCACCACGGACAAAGGAACTCCAAAGCGGAGGAAGGCATAAAAACCGAAGTTGAGCTTGTATCAAGAACCAATTTAACCATACAGTATTATTCTCACTTGCCCCTTAAATGTCAACGCTTGTCCCATGATTGTGCATTTTTGAGCTGCAGTCAACGCCGCGTTGGCCGAGTGTCGTTCCCCACATTCACTCAAGTTCGTCTTCAGAATCTTCATTCAAGGGAATATAAGTCTTCGCATACCGTGGTGAGGCACTGCCGGAGATTGAACCGGAACTCCGGCTGCCAAGGGAGAGAACTTCCACCGATGAGGACGGAGACGGCCGTTCGTGGTTTCGCTCCGCCAAACATTCCACCAGCGCCACGCCGAAATCAGGAATATCTGCCATCGTGTCATGTAGTATTGGCAAATGTCTCATCTGCTTTGCGATGACTGGTGCCGTATTCTTTACCAGGCTAATTCGCAGGGCATCGATATCGTCGCGACTTGGGTACTCTTCGTACAGCATCTGCATCGCCTCTACAAAGTTCTCCGCTGACTCGATGAATCTGTCGGGCTGCCGACCACATGCTGCTGCCTCCTCCGACAAGGTTCGCCTGGCTTCCTCCATCAATTCGGTCAGGCCATACTTGTCTGCGATCATGTAGAGCGCCAAGTCATCTGTCCAAAACGTGCTCATGCCTGTGCTCTCTCGCCGTTTGGGGTACTCTAATGTATATATCCACCGCAGCATTCTCTCCAAGGTGTTGGGATCATCATCGTGCATCTCGACCGTTGCAGTACTTGCCTCATCAAAATCCCCATGGAAGCAATTCCAGAAGAACTCCGACCTCGGGACGAGCATGCAGCGGTGTAGGTGCCATACGCGGTGATTCGAACGGACTGTGCAATCTGCGAAAAGCGCTGTTTGGAACAGCTGTGCCGCATACTCTGGGTGCTTGAGCGGGAGGACGTTCGAGTGTATTTGCGTTGAGCCTGTCATCCTCGAAAGCTTGGCGTCACGCAAGCTGTGGTATTGTTTACTGTTTTTCGTACACGCGTGTGTTATGTACTCAACAGATGCTCAATTTGGGTGGTGAAGACTTGTGCGGTTCGACGATTTGCATCAAAACAGGCAGAGTAACATACCCTAGGTCCATATTTGGGCGCCCTGCCTTTTATTTACCTCAGAAAGCAATCTCACCATCATCACGCATATCTCTGCAATTTTTTTCTATTGCTTTTCAATGCACCCCGTCCATAGTTCTGTGCTTCCAACTCCCACGGACGTCTCGCTCGTCATCTTCGGCATCATCACGAACTACATTTCCAACCAATCAGGTTCGCTTTCGCCAATTAGCTGGAAAATTGTGTTCTCCACCTTCCGACTGAAGCTGCCGAGCCGCGAGGTTTTCAGTTTTCTGGGGGTAATAGCGTCGGCCGGCGCCCGTTAACATGTCACATGAGACCCCTGTTCTTGCATTCTGTTACCCTATGAAACTGCCCAGAGCTCGAAATAGGCATCGTGGGTAGTAATGCCAATGCCGTGCCCGCAATAAATTCATGTAACAATGCCTCGGTGGCGGCTAGCTATGGAAGATGCAGGATCTGATTCTTGGACGCCTATGTTAAAATTGGTGACCGCCCTTACAGTCGTGCGTGATCTGGCTGAGTAGCACGCTGCGAGCTGAGCGCCTCTCGAAATACGAAGTAGGCAATTAATCACCGGCTTAGGTCTGGGCCCAACCATCGCTAGCCCTCCGTAAGCCCTTGTCGTCCCCTTTCTACTTCCTCACAGACGCTTCTCTGGACATTGATCAAACATAACATCGAGCCAGTCCTTGCCATGATGGAGGCACCGGATTGACCTGGTGGAAGTCGATGTTGCCCACCTTCCCGTGTCTCGTTAGATCCTCACGAGAAGGAGCCTATCCTCATCTTGCCATGAATTTCTTCCCATATGATTTCGCTCGCGCCCATCCAGAAATCTGCATCTCGATCATCAGATGCTGAAAACGTTGTGCGACTTGGGTGTCCCTCTCAAGGGGTCATCTTGTTTTGCTCTTGCTGACTAGAGCATGACCCTCTTTGTGACAGTCTGCACTTTTTGTACAATAGCAACTGGATTGCAAACTTCGTCTGCGTCGCTGCCTCTGCCTCTGAGAGGCTCGGGTTCCTTCAGACTCTATATCGTCGAGGGAGAATAGAAGGTTCTCAGAATGCTGATACTGCTCGTGGCGTAGGCTCCTCCTTCCGGAACGGCGAGTTCAGTTCTATATTGGTCGTTGGGATCCTTTTCACTCACGACAACTTTAGGGGTACAACAGGAGTATTTTGATTTTCGACAGGTGTGCTCCTGTGCATTTGTGAGAGACATAGCAGACGAAACCCTCGATCAAGGGCTTGTTGTACCCAATTTTCATTTGGGTGGTTTTTGCTTTGGGAGATGAGCGTTTACTAAGTCATCAGGACCTTGGAGACAACTCAAACGCAGAATTTCTGTGGGCCGGCCGGCATCGTATTCCGCCGAGTGGCCGATATAGCTCTGTGGAATGTTGGAAAGAGGGAAACAATGCAAGACTGTACTTCGTCACGAACTCCGATGTACAACTGTTAGAGTTGCTCGTTGATAGTTTCTGGTGTACTGGACCACGGGGAGGACGAGCGCTGTTGCAAGCATGCTTAGGTGCACACTTTGTTTGAAGATGACATGCATTAGGGCGGAAGTCATTTCGTTCAATCGTCTTCCACAACTTCGACCACGCCTCTGACTCGGTCCTTCAAGAACTCAACACCAGCTTCAACTGTGGCAACCGGGATCTTGACGTCTGGTAGACCATCGGGCCCGAACCAGCCTTCACGGACAGCAATGGCGCCGCTCCCGTTCATCAAATTCTGCGAATTTGTAGGGGTACCGGTACCATCCTTGTCGATCTCTTTGTCTTTGTGACCTGGTATGGTCTTCCCACCTGTCCTACTGGTGGGCTCCTTGTCCTCAGCCTTGATCTCGGCGTCTCGTGGAACTTTGCAGCGGTGCAGGACTTCTTCAAAGACCTCAGGAAAGGATTCACATTTCCCCGAACGTAGAAGCTCGAGAGCAAGGGCCCGAACACGATCTTCCCAACCTGTTCGAGCCAGGCTATCGCGGAGGAGATATTGAAGGTCTGGTATTGTGTTCGTCTGGGAGCGGAGGTGAGAGACAAGAAGTTCAGACGTCAGGTCGGGCAGCTTAGGCGTTGTTTGCGAAAGGCTGGTTGGGACCGGGATTTTAAGCGACTCGTTTGCCATGTTCGCTCATTCGAGAGATGCCGTCGCAATGGTCCTGCTGTGCTCACCGCACAATTTCCGTCGATCAATATTTGAGTTGTACCATAAGGCAGTCGGCCTGCAGCTTCCTGAAATCGTAACAATCGAGACCTCCTAATAATAATTGCAGACTCAGAGTGAGAAGTGCGAGTCGGTGGCGGGCTTGCAGTGGAGCTGGAACTTTTGTTTCCTATGCCGTGGATTGGTTGACACGCTTCACCTGATGCAGAGCTGTCTGCTAGAGAGTGTGAGGCTGCGTCAATGGAATTCGTAATCCCCTAAACCAAAAGCTTGCAATTGCAATTGACGATCTCGCGGTGGCCGTGGAAGGTGTGGCCCGAGTCTTTGTCAAAATTGTGGCTTCCTGATGGGCGCGTACTAGTAGCGCGCTTCTTGCCGTGCACGTACTTCGTACTTACCAAGTAGCCGTATCTTTTTTGGGCGAGGGCAGCATCATATTCATCCCAGCAACCATGACACCATCAAGAGCGCCGAGTGTTCAGCTGCTGCGGTCCTTGAGAACTCTTGATATCGGGCCCGCCTTGTCTCCAGGCACCCGTGTCTTCACCAGCTCCTGCCCGCAACATGAAGAACAAGTCCAAGTCCAGCGAGAATCTATCTTCAAAAACCCGAAGCCGGAGACTGTTTTCATTCCGAGGCTCGAGCGGAGGCTTGTTGCTGCTGGAACACCGCCTGTCGGCTCGCGGAGACGAAGAATGGCTCTCACCCAGTCCCAAGGACTGGCTTTCGACCAGCTTCCTTTCCAGTGTTTCCAGGAAGCAAGAAAGATCCTTATCGAAGATCGACAGGAAAAGCTTGCACAGATCGAGACGATGCGTACACGGGTAGAGAGGCTGCAAGAGAGTGATGGTGGTGAGCTACATCGAGGCGGCGAAGCCTACAAACAGAAGAGATTGGATAGCATGCGCAGGGAACTCGAGCATCTCAAGATACTGGCCGACATCAACGATCCCAACGTCAAGCGGCGTTTCGAAGATGGCAAGGGTATGAGTCTACTGTGCCGAAACAAGTAGCTCACGACTAACAACGACGTAGGAGACATGACAAAGCCAATCTACCGCTTTCTCGCCGATCGAAAATGGAGGGAGTACCGACGGAAAATCCAGATCCAAAGAACTACCCAAATGCGCGTTGTACCTGATGTCGTTCCTCACTGCGACCCCATCATCGACATCAAAATGCACTGGGGTCGCCATAGTGTGCAGCCTGGTGATTTCGTAGATTCTGCCATCAGCGAAAAGCCATGCCAACTGAGCATACAATCCTTCCAAAAGAATCCAAAGCTGGTCACTATTGCTATCGTCGACCCAGATGTGCCGAATCTCGAAACCGATGGCTTTGATTCTAGATGCCACTTCTTGGCGACCAACATTCCCATCACACCAACTGCACCTCGCATCGACCTTGGAAAGCTGGCCGAAGGTCAGCTACTGGTTCCCTGGCTTCCGCCAACCGCTCAGAAAGGAAGTCCCTACCACAGGTTGTCCATTGTGGTTTTGCAGCAAAAGGACAACATCCCCATAGACAAAAGCGTGGCGTTAAAGAACATTCAGCAGGACGATTTCCGAACACGAAGTCTTATGACACGACATATGCTCGATCCCATCGGTGCTACTCTCTTCAGAATCAAGTGGGATGATAGCATGGCCGCAGTTATGGCCAGAGCCGGTGTGGACGGCGCCGACATGGAATTGAAGAGGCTCAAAGTGGAACCTCTACCCTACAAGAGGAGGAATCCATCCACTTTCAGGTAGTCATTTTCTAGGAATTCGGAAGAATGATTCAGCTCCGAGTAAGGGCAACAGCTGCACCCTTTACCGGTAGGACTGTGCAAAAGGATTTGTTCGATACTGCCTACCCTGGTTTGCCACGGGCTGCGAAACAATGGGGTGCCAAAGAGTGCCAAATGAAGCAAATAAAGGCTTAGCAATTGGTAACGAGTTCCTCGGAAGGCCGCAAAGGAACAGGCTTTGAGGGATTTGATCTCAATGTGGCTCTCGATGTCAATAAGACTTCTCGGAAACATCTTCCAGCAACAGTTACCAGGACAACTTGTACCGACCAAGCGGTATAATAGCCAATATTGTACGAAAATGCGAGCCCTTGAAAACGGTCTGCGTCGACAGCCTTTTGAGACCCTGTAGTATACACTCCTGTTAAGCGGCTGCTCAACCAACCTCGCTTAGTGCCTTTTGGCATAGGGCATGCCACGCGCAATGTGGCCCAGTTTCTTTTGCTGGAAGTGGCCCATCGATTTTTGACCACCTGCATAGTATGTAATATCCACTTACCTGTTTGTTGACATTCTGAAGCATCTATAATACCTTCGGCCTCGTTGAACCTGACCGTCTCGAACTGGTGAAGAAGCTTAGAAGTCATGAGATTTTCACCTTCGTTCTTATGAGATGAGAAACGCGCCAGGCGGGAGGCACGTCCTCATTTGAACTATATAACTATCCGGCCTGCCATCTGAGCCTGTCGAAGGTCCTGGAAAAGAACGCATCCACATTCACAGAAGCAGCGCTTCGTCACCGCACAGGCTTCTTGGTCATACATGCACAATCTGATATGTGACGTCGCAAGCGTTTGACGCCCTCAGGCTTCACGATGTGCTGTCGACAAAGCAGTTCAGCCTACATCGTGCTACTATAACACTTACTTCAAATTGTCTTGAAACGATGCATGCAATGAACAAGCAGTGTTCGGGAAAAGGGGATCTGCGTATTGCAATCGTCTTTTGACTGACTGAATAGCCAATCTCACCAATCGCATCTCAGACTCTTTGTAAGTAGCTTTCACAATGCGTCACCACCACAGAGCCTATGCACCGGAGCTCAGATTTGGAATATCTCAATTCACTTTTCAGCCGCCTTTTTGTTTGCTAAGTTCTAGCCGTTTCCATACATCGACAATCGCCTTCAATTTTCACGATCAGGACCCAAAACCTTCGGCCGCAGTCTTGGAAAAGGTTCTTAGCCAGACATCGCGATGCTCTTCTGAATCGCTCTTCATACCGACCTCCGAGGACCCCGAAGCCTTCTCTTTTGGACAAGCTCTTGGAGAGAATGTTGACATCATCTGACAAATCTGACGCCTTAGCAGACGGTGCTACTATGGTAGAAGAGCCACCATGGACGCCCACAGCGAACGAGCTTTGGGTCATGACCACACTAGCAGTTTGCTCTCTGCTCGTCGCCCTCGATTCCACTATCCTTGTTCCTGTGCTACCGACACTGGCCTCTGATCTTGAAGGCACTACAATTGAGGCATTTTGGACAGGCACGTCATATTTGCTCGCCCATTCGATCTTGCAGCCTTTCGTCGCAACGCTGTCTGACATATTCGGCCGGAGAGAGCTGTTGGTTCCATCCATAATTTTCTTCGCTGTTGGTTCTGTGGTATGCGGGATCGCTAAAAAATTCACAATAATGTTGGCTGGCCGAGCGTTACAAGGTGTTGGTGGTGCTGGAATCATTGCTCTCTCGCAGATTCTGTTTGCTGATCTTGTTCCTTTACGGCAACGACCGAAATATTTCAACATTGTTCTATTAGCATGGGCTGTAGGTTCAATCCTAGGCCCCCTAGTTGGAGGGCTATTCACCGAAAAAGCAAATTGGAGATGGTGTTTTTATCTTAATTTACCCATCTGCAGCATTGCTTTACCCATGGCTGTCTATTTCTTAGGCACACTTACAGCGCCTAGCACAAAACTTGTCGAAAAGATCCGATCTATCGACTGGATAGGCAACATTCTCTTCATACTTAGCCTGACTTGGTTTCTGATTGGCATCTCCTGGGCAGGCATCCAGTTCGAATGGGCGGATTGGCAAACCATCGTCCCTGTGGTCCTTGGCGGCCTTGGTGTCCTTGTTTGCATTGCTTACGAGCACTACTTGGCCACCAACCCGTTTCTGAGTAGGAAAATTTTCTCAAACACAAGTGCTATTGCTAGTTACATAGCAGCTCTCCTTCAAGGTCTCGCCCTTTGCATGGCAACATACTATTGCAGCTTCTACTTTTCTGCTGTCCAATTCTACGGACCCGTCAGAACGGGCATCTCGATCTTGCCCGCCACAACGCTCCTGCTTCCCGGCTCAGCAGTCGTATCGATGTTGATCACACGCACTGGAAAGTTCAGGTGGGCGATATGGGCTGGCTTTGCGATTTCAACAATCTCTTGCGGCCTATTTGTCCTCTGGGATAATAACACCACGACCGCCATCTTGGCTCTCTGCGAATGTCTTTTCGGCCTTGGCATGGGAATGATCCTTTCCTCAGTTAATTTTAGCATCCAAGCTGCTGTTAAGCCTGAGGACGCTGGCCAAGCCGCGGCAATGTATGCTTTCATGCGATCGGTCGGCATGGCCATTGGTGTCGCAGTTGGTGGCACAGTTTTCCAAAACGAAATGAAACGCAAACTTCAACGTTTAGCTGTGCCGCACGCTTCTGAGCTCGCAACGAACGCTGAGGAATACATTCAGCAGCTGCGTGTCTTGGTTGATGAAAGCATGAAAGAAAATATCATGGAGGGGTATATTTCAGGCTTCCATGGTGTCTTCATCACCATGACCGCTCTATGTGCTGCTGCTCTGGTCATCAGCTTGTTCACCAAACGTGGAAGTTTAGACAAGGTGCTGGCAGGTAAATTCCAGGTGCGATGCAGGGGGGCCATGTGAATGCTTTATCGCTTTCCGAGGAATCGATAAGGGGCTTTGGACGCAAATGTGTCATGGAACATGATCTTACTTCAATGATTTCGATTGTGCGTGGCAGTAGTTCTTCACTCACATCCGTCGGGCACAAAATGACAGGTATTTAAATTGTAGACTGCTTTTCGCATTGATCCATGTGGCCCTCCGTATCAACTGTAGCCTGAAGTTCTTTCTTGACCTACGGAGTACAAGTTTGCTATTCCTTTGAGCTTCTACGAAGAGTGTCAAGTATTCTGTGCTGTTCTTCACGGAAGGTGTTTTAAATGTAATGGATGATTTGACGTGACCTTTGGCCAGCCTGCCTACCTAGGTAACTTCATGCATTTCATTCCTCCAGATAGGGGAACCGCTTCGAAACTAAATGTCCGACACCCGGGAGCCTCAGAGCCTGGCACTTTTCGGAGAGACATAAGACAAATGAGTATCCCCGATGTTCTCAGCTGCTTTGAACGCCTCTGAATCACGCTGCTATAACATTTACATGAGCTTAAGCTTGTGAAAGGGTGAGATTGGCATGCTGCAACCGAAGGCAAACCGAGGGAAATGACGAAATGAGTGTTGCTTTGGGCAAGATTGAATGATGTGTTATGCGTTTGCTTGAAAATTCAACATTTAACAATTGACTGGCAGACGCCATTAATGCTAGACTGAGGTTTATGTATTATCCATGTATCGCTTTGGGCCTGCTTGGAGCCATAAAAGTCGAAACCTCCCAAACGCCCAGCCAACGTAAGCAAGGTTATTTGGTGAACCCATTAATCTGTAAATGCTTTTTTTGATCCTCCTTTTTCCGCCCATACCTAGCCATCGAGGCAAAGCTCGGAAAGCTTCGTTCCTCATGTTATGTTGCTTTTCGGTTTTCTTATCATGCAAAACAAGTCTACACCTTCACTACTACCGTCCGTGGCGACACACCTCATCTTCTTGGCGACCTGAAACCCCATCTTCTCATATATTCGGACATTAGGCTCCAGCCTTGAGCTTTCCAGGTAACATTCTCTGCCCTCTCTGTCTGCGCGGTCAATAACGATGTCGAAAAGCTTCCTGCCAATACCTTTCCCTTGCGCTTCAGGCGAAACCGATACGATATTCACAAAGTAGTAGCCATTCGCATCATCCCAGAGTTCTTGCTGACATTGGGCCTGCTCTCTCTTCCAGACCCAATACCTATCTCTCCGAAGTCCTCCCCAGCCACGATACCAAAGCACGTTTAACCCTTGTTCGAACCACAACCGGTAGTCATTGAACCAATCGCTCCAGCTCTGTGACCGGGCTGTCATCTCCGGAGTCGTCCACATAGAAACACCTATCACCCTGTCATTCTCCCTTGCAACGTAGAACAAGGCGTAGCTGCTTCGCATGCCCCATTCGCATTTTGCTCTTAAGCTGGCAATATTGCGGTCTTTGTCGAAGCCACCAGCCCCAGGAGAACTTTTTCTGTCGAAGACCCAGTTGTTGTAGGGATCGTCCTCAAAGCTGTCTTGTATACATTTAACGGCGCCTGGAATGTCTGAAGGCGTGATTTCGGTAATAGTTATTGCCATGTCTAAATGAGCGCCCTGTCTCGGAATTTGCGTTAGTGCTACTCATCTTCATGAACTCCTCGTTGAGTATATATAGTAGGGGCTCACCTAGTCTTGTGGCTCCGACCTCCCAAAATGCACCTCGCATAAGGAACGTGAGAATGGCTTACTACTCTGATGCCGCATGAGTTCATGATCGGATATGGTTGCCGACTTGGGCAAGCGCCGGACAATGGCGTAAATGATTCCTCTATCAACGTGGTTACGACTCTGCATCCAGACGTACCAACCACCGACTTCCGGCTCCGTCATCCGTTCATCATCAGCACTCTGTTACCTCGTTTATGTGCTCACAAGTTGAACTCCTCATGGACGATCAGACTTGCCTCTTGGCTATTCTTGAAATGGAATTCGGTAGAGTGAGAATATGATTACCAACATGTCTTCTCCGATAATGGATCCTAAACTTCAACACTGAAACCTTCGAGATCATGCAAATAGACGTTCTAAATGTTTTCTAGACACTTTTCTTTTCGGAGCGCCGTCCTCTGCGCCACGAGGTATGCCACTGTTAGGCAAGAAGCGATGTTCAGCGCTTTGGCGCACATTACGAATTTGCCTCCAGAAATCCTTCGCGAGATTTTCAAATGTTTATTCATGACTGGCATAGGATGGCAACTTTCGTTCTTTTGTGCTGCTACATTTGTGGTGTTCGTGACAATGATGCTGACACTGATGCTCGAATAATTTTCACGAGCTGGAAGGGAAACACTTGTAACATTATAATTTCGTCTCTCTTCTTAGTATTGCATCACCATCTTTCATCTCGGCTCTTTCTTCTGCCAATGGTCTCATCATCCCATCCTGCAATGTACTTGCCAAGATAATTCCCGTCTCCAAATCCCAGATACGACTATTGTGACAACAGCGATCATCACCGCTGTTGCTAATCCAGGCTTCCTGAGCGTACTCTCTCCGTTTCCCAGTCTCAGAGTTCACCATTAGGAGTTCGGAAGCGTGGGTGTGGAAAGTAACAGTGTGGGACAATGAGCCCAACGGCGTGCTTGTGTCCTCGAAACCAAGCGCTCGTTGTGCGAGAAAAAGACCGTTTCGATCCGTGGCATAAAGATGAGCACAAGCGTGCAAATTCAGGCGGTCATCCGCACCTGTCCTCCTCCTTCTTTTCCTGGTCCCAACTCCATCAACACTCAGATCTTCCTCTTCTGTCACAAGTCTGTACAGAGTCAATTGTCTGTGCCCTCTGGCTGACTCTCCATCATCCTTCATCCCGCCTTCTATAGCCGTCGGGTTATACCCGGCCATGTCTACCTTTCGCATCTCCAAACCCGGGAACGCATCGCCTCTCTGCTTCCACTCATCTACACTCATTGACCCTTTCGCCCAAAGTCCATCCATCCCCTGAGCGACGGGCCAATCATCAAACCTCTTCTTCCTCGAAAGCACGTGCCCATACTCGTTCTGCAGCCAATCCCGGGGCAACTCCTGGTGGCTGAAGTCCTTCCTTTTCCCCCGTGCGCCCTCTCTATGCCTATGGCGTTCGTCGCGCTTAAAGCTCACGTAAGCCACAAACACTGGGGTATTTCCGTAATCTGCCGCAGCCGAGTTCTGGTATGCCGTGACTTGCCGCAGGCAATATACACCGCCGTCCCGCACCCGACGCACATGGTACTCGAAAGGGTGCTGGGTATCACCCAACACGACGAAGTATCCCGTCATGGAATGGACATTTAGGCCGTAAGCAACAGTGTGAGCGGCAGCCCAAGCTGCCTGGGCGAATACGTGGCCACCATAGGTTCGGGAACCTGAAGAAGGAGGATAGGCCGACGATGTTGACAGAAAGGTGTCAATCTTCGATGGATGACGCGCGAGGTGTATAAGCTTCCTGAAGGAGATGGATGTGTGGCGCTTAGACCAGTCGGAATCCGCAAGGATTGATTCTGGTCGGTCGGTTGGAGGCATGCTTCAAAGCTGATTCTAAACAACTTTTTCCAAAAGTGAGAGACGCAGATTCTTAAATGTTGCTCGAGTTGCGTAGTTGGTATCTGATCATTTACAAATGCCACCTGGTTCATGTCAAGTGACATCAACATCGGCGTGTGATCCTTTAAATGTTTTCAGGCATCAAAAAGTCGAAATTACCTTGGTGCTTCCTACCGAAGTCCGAGATTACCCGAAACTAGGCAATAGAGCTAGGTGGAGTTGAAGATTTAGGAAATAGGTAGTTTGCTCAGTCGCTTTTAGTATAAATGTGTAAGGGTACTATTCTAGCCCATGTCTGTGCCTTCAAGAATCCGGCTTCTAACACAAGCAACGAAGCATTTGGTTCAAGGTAGTCTCGCATTTAGGCGGTGGACGCACCTCGGAGTTGATTACGTGATCTCGGAAACTAGATAACGATAACTATTATCGCCGGACGCAAAAAAGTTTCATTCACGTCGCAGCATGCGCTCGCAATCTTGACAATGCCAACATGGCCCCGAAGTCACGGGCAGAGGGTTTACAGGGTCGCCGACCACATCTATACAATGCAAGGTCTCTCAAGCGAAAGAGGGAGGTTGAAAGTATTGAAGACCTCTCTCAAAGAGTCGATGGCCTAGAGGTGAAAACAGACACACCACCAGTCGAATTTCACGATTTACCCTTGTCACAGCTCACACAGTCCGGTCTCGAAGCATCTCATTTCAAGACTCTGACCAGCATTCAATCGAATGCTATCCCTGCAGCCTTGAAGGGCCGCGATATCCTCGGTGCAGCAAAGACCGGCAGCGGCAAGACTCTCGCTTTCTTGGTACCTGTGCTCGAGAATCTCTATCGAAAACGATGGACCGAATACGATGGGCTCGGAGCCCTCATTCTCTCTCCAACACGAGAGCTTGCGATTCAAATTTTCGAAGTCCTTCGTAAGGTTGGCCGCAACCATACCTTTTCTGCCGGTCTAGTGATAGGAGGGAAAAGCTTGCAGGAAGAGCGGGAACGACTTGGGCGCATGAACATCCTTATTGCCACACCTGGAAGAATGCTGCAGCATATGGACCAGACAGCAGACCTCGATGTTGGCAATCTGCAGATGCTAGTACTTGACGAAGCGGACAGGATCATGGATATGGGGTTTCAGAAGTCTGTGGATGGCATAGTCGAGCACTTACCCAAAACACGACAGACGTTGCTCTTTTCTGCAACCCAGACAAAGAAAATCAACGATCTCGTGCGATTGAGTCTGCATGAGCCTGAGTTTGTCTCGGTTCACGAATCCGCGGAAACGGCGACTCCTTCGAAGCTGCAACAGAACTATATTGTCACCTCATTGCCGGAAAAGCTCGATGTGCTCTGGTCGTTTTTGAGAGCGAACACGAAGAAAAAAATCCTCGTGTTCTTAAGCTCAGGCAAACAAGTCCGCTTCATTTACGAGTCATTTCGGCACTTGCAGCCCGGAATTCCCCTCCTTCAGCTTCATGGAAGCCAGAAACAGACCGCTAGATTTGAAATCACATCTCGCTTCTCCCGTGCTCAGCACGCTTGTCTATTCGCTACAGATGTTGCCGCGCGAGGTCTTGATTTCCCATCAGTTGACTGGGTCGTGCAAGTCGACGCACCAGAGAACCCAGATACATACATTCATCGGGTAGGGCGCACCGCACGATTCGACCGCGAAGGTCATTCTGTTCTTTTCGTCGACCCAAGCGAAGAAAAAGGCATGCTTGCTGCGCTTTCACGAAAACGCGTATTCCTCGAAAGAATTCACATTCGCCAAAAGAAGATGCAAGACACTTTACGAAATCAACTACAAAACATGTGTTTCAAGGACCCTGAACTGAAATACCTGGGGCAGAAAGCCTTTGTCAATTATGTTAGAAGTGTTCATATAATGCCAGATAAAGAGACCTTCAAACTCAAAGAGCTTGATCTCGAAGGATTCGCGGCCAGCCTAGGTTTGCCAGGCGCACCACGCGTTAAGTTTCTGAAAGGCGATGATACAAAGAGCAGGAAAAACATGCCACGGGCGCTAGTTGCTGCACTTGAGAATGGCACTGACAGTGAGGACGACGAGAACGGAGAAGGAGAGAGAAAGCCTAAAGCGAAAGAGAAGGCCGCAGTCAAAACGAAGTATGATCGGATGTTCGAGCGACGGAATCAGGATGTGCTAGCAGACCACTATGCGAAAATGATCAACGATGAAAACCCTGCAACGAAGGAAGAGGTAGAAACAGCAGACGCGGACGAAGACAATGATTTTCTTTCCGTCAAACGCCGCTTTGCAGCAGGCGACGATGATCTTGACCAGGAAGCAAATGGTGATTCTCGATCCGTTTCCGCTTCAGAAAACATGACACCGCTGTCCAACGAGCCAAATCTGAAAGGTGTTGGGAATACACCAGCTTCAGCCGCTGTTGTCAAGAAGAAAATACACCTCTCGAATAACCCAGCCGAACCAGGTTTGGTCATTGATTCGAAACGCCGTGAAAAGCTGCTCAAATCAAAGAAAGCCCTGCTGAAATTCAAAGGTCGAGGGACCCATCTTACCTTTGGCTCCGACGATGAAGAGGGCAAAGAGAAAGTCTATTATGACGTGGAAGAGGAGTTCGCAAAGAAGGGAGACGCCGAGGTTCAGAAAGCCCGTTTCTTGGCGGAAGAAATGGCGAGAAAGCAAAAGAGTGATGCGATCGATAAAGAAGTGGCGCGAGAGAAAAAATGGGAAAAGAGGGTGCGGCGAAAAGAGCGAGAGCGAAGGGCTATCGAGGAAGGAGAGAATGGTTTGATGGAGGGATCCGAGGACGAGGGTGTACAATTGGTACCGTATGATGAGCAGGGTGAAGGCACTGTAGACGATGAAGAGAGACCGGCGACGAAGAAAGGAAAGTGGTTCGAGCAAGTGGCAGAGGAGGGCGATGGGGCGCGACGACGTGCAAAGAGTAAAAAGGGTAACCGACAGGCAGCAGATAGGCTAGATGCAGTTGAGCAGCCGCAAACGCTTGAGGATCTGGAGGCACTTGCATCGGGATTGCTTGCTCGATAGGCCTAACATATAGAATTCAACCGCTGAGCCGACGCCTTTTACAAGTTCCTCCTGAACTGACATTATGTCTTCTGGGGTTGACTTTCCCGCGGGTTTGACTGTGACTGGGCTCTGCTTACCACATTTCAACTGGCATTAAGTTGACACTGGATCGTGATTATTGCATTATGGTGTTTCCAACCCAAGCATCTAGATCGTGCCATGTCCTGCAGGGTACTGTCAGGCTAGATGAGCACATCCAACAAGAGGCGAGCCATAATTGTCCTATTTCGCTAGTGGTAACCAAGCAATATATAGACGTATTTTCAGCATCATGTTCTGCATTCAGGTAAAATTCGTAGAGGTCGGAGAGGATTTAGCATCAAAGCAGCCCCTACCTATAAAAAGCTTTGTCAAAGTCGTTCCTCGTGAAGTTGTTAACATCCTGAAGACCCTCGCGTGGGTGGGCATTGCGTTGTTTGATTTCTTGGAGCTCTTTGGCCAGATCATGAAGCCCATTTGTCGCAGCGACCTCAGCAAACTCGCGCAAGTCGTCCGTTTCGTACCATTCCTTCATTTCCAGGAAGAAAAAGCACTCTTTGACGACCTTTTCATAGCCCCATTCGATGGTACTTCTGACGTCTCGAACGGAAGGAGGACGCGCAAGGTATTCTCTGAGGATGGGTCTTATGACCGACTGGTTACCAGGACGGATGGCGATGTCCCCCAGGAAGGCGAATATGTTCCAGTAATCTAGCAATGCGGCCGTGGCTGGCGCGGAAAGATCAAACGAATCTAGAACTTGGATCGTGGCTCCTCCAGGATCGCATGCGACTAGCCTCTTCAGAAATTCGAGATCGTGGTTCCACACGGCTAGATGAGCAAGAGGTCTTCCTAGCATGTCTTTATCAGGAGCTCGCCCACTCGACTCCTTCCAAAGTTCGAATGCGATATCAGATTTACCATTGAGATAAGCAATATGACAAGGCGGAAACTGACGACAGAAGTGATCCTCAGTGAATCTTAAGGGATCGTTGGATGGGTATGCCAGCGAATGATTGGTCTGGGCGATTTGATGTATGGCTGATAGCACAATTGTGACCTTGTCGGATGCTTTGCGATAGCTATCACGATGGTGGAGAGTCCCATTCCCGCTGGGCTGCGATGGCATTCTCTGAATTGCTTGGGTTGATTCCCTGCCTACGGAGGCAGCATGAGTGAGGGCGCTTTCTGGCTCAGGAATGAAATGATCCATTTCTACCGGTTGCTTTGAAAAACCTCTAAAGTAGTTGCCACAACCTTGCACACTGCCAACATCGATGGAACTCTGCTCCACAATTCGAAGGGTTAACGAAAGTAGTTCAGATTGAGAAGCTCGAAAATCGGCTGGTTGACGGCTATTGTATGTCGATGCAATGGTCTCAGCAATGCGATGGAATTCCCCACGCGAAACACGTTGTACGGCAGTTGTTGCATCTAGAGCTTTTTGTTTTTTTTGCGAATTTCCAGGCTTCCGCCGAACGGCCTCGATGGTGGCACATACCTCTGTCAAAAATGGTTGCACCGAGAGTAACAGCTTCAGTGCTCCGCGAGAGCTAAAGCCTGCTTCGGTGAACCAGGGGCTTCTGCGCACTCAGTCAGCTGTTCGAAGGATCGGCGGGTTTCTTACATGCTAGATGTCTCAAAGAATTCGTTTGAGGGAAAGGGGGAGTAAGCGTGAAGGTCTTGGCCAACTTCAGACAGTGCTGCTCCTGTTTTGGGTGCCGGCTCGACAGTTTCGTCCTCGGCCATGATGTGCTTCCTCAGCCTTGTCGCGCGGCTCGACCGAGTTGCACGCTCTGAAGGCCCACAATCGTAGTCGAGCCTTCGACACCGCACACATTTCTCTTGGTTTTGAGTCCAATTTCTGTCAAATGGTTCACACTTTTTGCGATGGATTCGACACTGGTGACACTTCTTGAAGTGTCTCATGGAATCTCAAAATGCTTGGTATCCAGCGCAGCTACGCTGCTCCAGGTCTTCCACCAGCAATCGTCACCCTCTCTGTAGCTCAAATATACTTCAGAATTGTCCCAACCTGTTACATTGCTGTTCACAGCTAATGGGAATTGGATTGATGCGGCCGTGATGAATTGTGAATAGAACTTGTCGGTTACACAAATCTTGGGCGTACCTGGGTGAGGGCTAGCAAGCTTGTGCTTAGACCTCCACTAGGACTCATCATTCTGTCGTCTCGTGACGGTTCATCCTCTGGAGAATTGCCCCTGTATGACAAGTGACTTAAACTGGGAAGGGTCAATTTACAGCCGTGATGAGGTACGAAGTGAGGCAGATATTGGGTATGTAAAAGAATACGATTACATCCTCTTCAAAATCAGGCAGCCCAAGAGATCCAATGACGGGTGTGACAAGCAGGGCAAAGGTAAATAAACGGACATTTGGATTGGTCCGGGACCTTGAAAATGATCCACGCGGGGAGAGATTGGCTGCATCGCTTTGGGCACCGTCAAGGCGGACTTGCGTCGGGCGACATGACCCTATTTAGTTGCTCACGTGGTTGCTTTAAGTCGCGTCGCCTTCTAGTCACGCGGACGACTCCGCTTGAATCATCTTTCGTCCTGAGGCTCCAACACTCGTGATATTCTTCTTGAAACTGGCTTAGCGGTGTGGCGGTGTTATTTCCAAGTACCCAAGGTATAGTTCGTATTTTGCCGATGTTTCACCACCTCCGACTCATGTTCTCCTCCACATGACAATATAGACTCTTCATGCATATATCTCATACCGCGTGAACCCCCTCGGTAACTCAAACGAAGCTGCATATGGATTCACATGGATGAATATGTAGGTCACAGACGTTAATGACATCGAACTTGTCTCAAGAAGCGGAACGAAGGCTCATATGACTTTGGACTGAAACCCTATATATCATCACCGCATAGACCGCATTCGATAATGAGCCAGAAGATCAGCCATAGTTGCACAGGACTTCTGGAAGTGGTGTCTGTCGGCGTGCTCCTATGCAAATGATTCCATGTCCGACTTCCATGGTCGAGAAGATGGTGAAAGAAAAGCTCGCCTCGGGGACCTCTCACAAGAGTCTCCATACGATGGTTCGGCCAAGCCAAGTTCACCCAAGATGTCGTCTATAGGATGCGTCGAGGTCCATCATTCTCAGTCGGACAATCGGATTAATGAGCAAGTGTGAGGATTAGCAAATCCTTAGAAACATTGCCAGTCTGACAGACCTTCACCCAGACCTACGGATGCCCTAATTGCGAACGTAAACCAAATTCGTATCGACCGGCCTCCGAATGGGCGGAGACCGAACCGGAAACGGTGTGACACTGATTTTGAGACCTGCTGTCAACGCCTTGTAGCCACTTTCCAGAGCTGCACTCAAGCCAGCTATGTGCGTGTATGCTGCGCCATCACTCTGACATTGAACAGCTTTCGGCCTTTGCAGGAGAGCGAAATCGATGCTGCAATTGGACTTTATTTTACGTTGATTCCAGACGAGAAGCTACTCGACAATGAGGACATGGCGGAGAAAGCCGGTGCGAAACGTGGGTGGCTCGGTTTAGCAGAGGCAATTATGAAAAGGAATGTGGACGGGACAATTGCATTCTCCTTTCCAGCACTCACGAGTTTCCTGCGAATATGGTGGATACGTGGGATTGACTCCAGTCAGAAGACAATTACCAGACTCTGCTTGAAGCAAAGAGATATAAACGAGCAGGCAGAGGACCTGAAGGACGCCGAGCTTTTAAAGCATTCGCAATCCGCCTTCTCTGCTTATGCTGGGCAGTATTGGCGACAACACCATCACGAAGCTTCCAGTGCCGGGCTCCTGGGGCGAAACAGCTGATGCAGGGAAGTGAGCATCAATCAAGCCAGTACAACGCCTATATCCTTAAGACTAAGTTTTGGAGAAGCCAGTGGTCTCTGTTCGAATATCACCACAAAAATTGGAAGATGCCTCGGGAAGCTCGAAAACAGATCGAGTCAAATGAAAACATACCAGCTTCTAATCTCGACGCCTTGCCATATCTTCAATGTGTTCAGTTCAGACACTTTATGCTCACTAATTGTAGAATTTCGGAGATGGAGTTTTGCTGACCTACAGGCAAAGGTAGACGGGCATTCCTTATCCCGCGACACTGCAGACCATTTTAACTTTGTCAAATCGAGTATTTCCCCAAACTCACCAAAACACTGGTCAAAATGGAACGAATCGGAGAGTATTGGATTAATCTACATCTGAAAATCTTACGAGATTGATCAACCAATAGACGAAGAGGTTGGGCAGCAATGGGTGGCCCGCTACCCCTACCCATCCAGGCGACAAGAAGCGACGCGACAGAAAGCGACGACTACAACCGGATGGGTACTACCGAATGTCCATTGACTGTTGGTTTCCTTCGATATCCCTGCCGCTCTATTGGATGCGCAATACGAGGTGGACTTTGGTTCGTGGCTCCCTACAACACTGGCACCGCGAGACTGAAAACCCGCTTAAATTGAAGGCGTTCTCAGCAACGTCTGACAATCTCCGATGTTTACTTGTACAGTTTCCAAGCACGCAGCTCGATTTGAACACGCAAACGACACATTGCACCAAGGGCATCATCTCTTCTGACAGCCACATCCTCCGCTTTGAAACCAAAATGGGTCAGCTTCTTTCACACACTATCGAGATCGCAACTCAGTCCGGTACGCTAGGCGTGTTTACTGTATGCCCGCAGCTCACATTTCACAGACCACCAGTGTCCGAGTTCGTCCTCCATCCAGCCAGGCTGCAGGTCAGATTGCATATGTCGACTTCCGGTTGAATTTGTTAACGATCCGCCGCCAGCCTTGCGTGGCGCACTACAAGAAGGACCCAGCGACCAAGACATGTTAGATATCGGGTCACACTTTCTCGAGTGCTCTTGCATTACTATTCCTCACGCGCTAGATTTGGACATCTAATGCTACTGTACAGCTTCAGAGCAGAGGTAAGGAGAGGAGGAATTTCATCGTAGACTTGACCTCGCAAGGGGTTGTGGCAATGTATGGCGTTGCGGATATGGGAATGATGGCTCCTGTTGCCCCTTTTGGTGAACTACCTGATTTATTGTATTCTAATGTCCAAATTCATGTACTCATGTATCGCAAGTCTCTAGAGCCTGCATCTTGGTGCTCATATCATCACGACCCTCAGTTGAACAGTGAGGCTCTTTGTTCAAGTGAATTCACTGACTCCTCGCTATGCAATTGCCGATCATCTGTATAACGCCACCCTGCTGGCACATTCCCTTCTTGGTCTCTCCCAAAATTCAACTGACATTCTCTTCATTTCACCAGATCTTGCAGAACTTGCTGCTCTTCTTGCTTCAACTGTGCAAACATATCCAAAAATCCTGGCTTTCCCGCCTCTTCCTTGAACCATCCAACAAGGTAGTCTACGGACTGGTCATCACGCACTCGATCGAGGTTCCTTGATGATCCTTGTCCCCCTTCGCCGACCAAGCCCATGAGTTCATTGCGGACCTTGGCCGAACTTAGATCTAGGCTCCCATCACCCGCGCCGGCCAAATCCTCCCACTCATCAGCATCAGCGTCCCCGTCATTGCTAGCAAGAGAATCCGCATCACTATCTAGAGCATCGGCTGCTGCCCGAGCTGCAGCAAAGTCGGTGAATTGGGATGTTGCTGCGTTCTTGAGTTCGTCAATCAATAGATGGAGGATTTTAAGATTGGCTGGGATTGAGGTCCAAGTGTCTGGATTTACTCGTGCTTGAGATCGCGTCTTGATTCGACCTGTTTCTACCACGACAAGTTCTCCTTTCACCATAATCGATGCAACTCGTGGATCGTTGAGACTGTAGATCTTTGATAATGCGATGCAATTGAGTCGAATCTCGTCGTAACCAGCAAAATGCACCGAGTTCTCAAGCCATTTAGTCATCACAACATTTAGGCCGGTGACGCCGTTGGTGTTGATCTCATCAAGAAAGTTGACAACGTCGCTGGGCGCTTTAATCGCCAGACTTACGAAAACCATGAGCAGCGACTGGATAAAGGGTATTCGTTCCGCTGTGGCTAGGCGCATAGCTACAGCCCGGAGCAAAGCAGAAAGATACGAGCCCAGAACCTCGGCACCACATTTGTCGATCAGGGAGGAGGCAAGCTGGCCGACTTGGTCGGCGGCGGATTCTTCAATATCAGGTGAGGAGATGAGGCGATCGATTATGGTCAGGCAGAGCTCCACAGACGATTTGCCATCATGGTTCCATGCAAGAAATTGTGTCGTGCCCTTGTTCAACATGTGCGACACCGCTGTAGTTGCGGGACGGATGACTGAGCCATCTGTTGCTTGCATCAAGATGGCTTGCAGTGGTGGCATAAGAGCGCTAATGAAGCCTTCGGGCAAAGGATCCGATCCAAATTCGGCCAATTTCGAAACTAGCTCAGCAGCGAGCTCAGTGAGATTGGCCTCATCTCGTAGCGAGCCCACGTGAAAAGCGCCACTCAGTGATGGGATGACAGCTTCACAAAGCTTGATGTAAGCATCAGTACCTCTTTCTGACACAGATTGCACCACTAGCTCGAACGTCTCAGTGAGCAAATCACTGACCATAAAGTTGCCAGCTCCATCCGAGGCGAGGTTGAAGAAAAGATCCATAGAATTTGATTCATGGAGCTTGGAAGTGTCGAGAAGCATAGCGTCTCGAAGCATGATGATCAGTGCTGATTTAATATCGTCAGAATCTTCAAGTTCGTCCTGTAGATCATGTTGGCTGAGGTAGCGCTTAATAGCTGAAATGATTGTTGGCTGGAATTGCTTGGTCAATCTCGAGGGAAGTACTTCGAGGTATTGGGTCACAGCGATCAAACCACAAGCGTTGACAATGGGTGCATCCTCTTCAACGAAAGCAGCAATCGCTAAGTCGAGAGAGGGTATTGCAGCTTCTTGAAAATCGTCAGCGGCAACAGTAAATAGAGTACTCCGAGCAAGTTGTGCAGCTCCTTTCAAGAATGAGTTTGTGTCATTGGAATAGCTTGAGGTCTGCTGCAAAACGAGACTAGTGGTTTCGCTGTCAAGGACATTGTCGAGACTTTTGAGCTCCTTCATCGACTGATTGAGGAGGTAAAACATTGCTTCTCTGTCTTTCCATGTCGAGGAACCATCCGCCAGAGACGACTGGCAAAATTGGACAAGACCATGCACCGTTGTTGTGCTTATCCATTCCATTAATGTCTGGGTTATCAATTCAGCACACGCAGTTCTTGGTGTGTAGTTAGCTGTTTGTGATGTTGTCTCAGAAAGGTAGATGTTTGCATCCAACTGCCACATCTGCTCCTCCTCATTTGGTATTCGTGAATAAAGCAGCATAACTCGCAATAGCTCTTGCAACCATGGTGTGGTATGTAATTCAGTTCCTGATTGCTGAGTCTGCTTGTTTAGTTCAGTACGCACCGCTTTCACCTTCAGCATTGAGCTAAGGAAGTCTACAGCCTCGATGATCAACGCATCTAAGGTGTAAGATAAGCCATCACTATCGACGAGCTTCCCTTCAGCGCCTCTATCAATATATAGTTGCGTGTATGCTGGAGACAGTCTCGAAATATCCTCCCAGATAATTTGAAAGAGCTGGAAGACATGGGGTGTCATTCCTGCAGCATATACTTTCTTGACTTTGACTAGCATCTGGAAATAGTCTCATTAGTGCCTGGCGGCTTTTGTTGCCCATGTGAGCCTACTTACCTGTACTACTTGAGTCTTCAGCGCAATTGCCCCTTTCCATTTGTCGACCACCTCATTCGTAGCAGTGCCAAAACCAGTAGGGCTGACTTCAGGCAAAGAGAGCCTCAACGTGCCGATGAAGAATGATATCCAAGTCTGCATAGATTCGTTTAGGAATGCCTTCACTGCAGGAGCGTACTCTGTCGCAAGGACTTGTTCAAGGTTATCAAAACAAGCTCCAAGGACTCGTAAAGCCATCGCCTGCACAATTGAACTATGGCAGGCTTGGATCGTGACATGCTGTAACGAATTGACAAGTTCTCTTGCAACAGCGAAGAATTGCTCATCGCTAAGTCCGGAATCGACCAATTCATACAGGACGCGCAAAGCGCCACGTACGGCGGCGTCCGACGGACTGGAGTTCAGTACAGAGAGTAGATGTGGAAACAGATCTGGCCATTCATCTGGGAAATCGGCAGAAGCAATCTTCGACACGACGTTTGCTGCAATATCGTTAGTCGCTTCATTTCGAAAACCTTGGCAATTGCATCTTTCTTTCACGGAAAGCCAGATGGTGTCTCACCTGCTAAATTCTGGTTAAAATCGTCGGATGCATCGGAACTCGTGCAAATGGCGAGTATCTGACTTCGAAGCTGTCCGCGTGCATCATTTTTGAGTGGATTTGACCGCGTGGATGCTTCCTCAAAACTAGGCGACCACGTGGAATCAATATATTTTCGCAGCGCCGTCAACGCGGCCTTCCTCAAGCTGGGCTCGACCTCGGAATAAGTCGCAATGTGAATGAGTGCGAAAGGAAAATCGTGTTCTCGATACAATTCAAAAAGGGCTTTTTCCGCTTGTTTGATTGTGCTGGTGTCAGGCACTGTCGTTGCTTTGAGTAAATGAAGGACTTCTTGCTCCATTCCGGCCTATGCCAAGCTAGACCTGAAAGCAGGTAGTGATATTTCTAGATGATTGATTTTTAAATGACGCGCACCTGAGCTAAGCAATACGAGACGAATGTGTAGAGAATAGGCTCTATCGGGTGTTAAATACGAAATGGTCGAATACATTACCACTTCAATAATTTAGTTCCCGATGTGATGCATTCCGAAGGAAAAAGTTTACTCGTAGCCACGCGATCGTCGACATACACGCTACTGTTTCGTCATGTGATGACGCGTCTTATGCACGTATTTGGCTCACTTGGCATTGGGCAACACGATACCCGACTTGCCCCTATCAAGCAAACAGGACAGTCACAATAACCGCCAGGAACGTCGATGAGTGCGGCTTTCGTGGTTTACGGTCACCGGCGGAACGTTTGCGTGTGAACAAACCGCACTATGCTGACAAAAAAGGCGAGAACCGCTCTATCCCCGCACAGTATTCAGGAACATGACTACACTACCTCCCAACGTCCATGCCAGTTCTAACCTATTGACAACCCAGAGGGCACTCATTGACACTCTTTGCTCTTTTCTTACAGTAGCCACACATCATGTTCTGTACCTCCGCCGCATATATCCTCCGGTGTCGTTCCTGGCTGCTCGAGCTTACAACTACCCAGTCCGTCAAAACCGCCACCCAGATGTATGTACCTGGATCAACGACGCAATATCGGCCGTGCGTGATCAACTAGAGAAGAACACAATTGACAGGATTGCAATATGCATTTTCGAGTGTGCTGACAACGAAATATTGGAGCGGTGGACTTTTGATTTGCGGAGTCTCCCTTCTGTAGCCAAGCAGGACCGAGACATCCCATTTGATAGCATTGACGACATCGAGCTCAGGAAAAGAATAAACTTGGTCGACCTCGAAGCCAGTTTTCGTGGCATCCTCTCCAGACTAAACACGGTATCAGGGAAGATGCGCCCACTACCAGACGGGGAAAATGCTCCAGAGTGCAGCTTCACAATGACGATTGAGGTAAACGAGGGAGCTAATCCACCCGCAGGGAGATTGTCAATTGAAGAGCGCAAATGGGTTGCTGCTGAACCTGACCCATTCAAAGATGCTGCTGAGCAGGCTGGCTCAGGAGAACTCCCACGTGCGAATTCACAAAATGCAGGAAGTACATATCCTGTCAGACGTCTAGAAGCTGGCGAATTTCGAATGGAAATGTATGTTGAGGAATCTGAAGTCAAAACGAAGCTCCCAAGTACCTATAGGACAACACTGGAGAAGGCAGCAGACCTGTCGTACGGCGCCGGGACGGAGAAGTTTGACCCAGAGAATGGGTATGAACTGGAAGAACCAGATATTAACAAAAAGCCTCAAGGCGGTACGTTCACTGACTATCAACGAGGATGAATGGTGTTCGATGAATAACGACTAACACCTTTGGCGTCATTAGGCAGAGGTATGCTTTGATGACGGACGCCGCCTTATACGGATATATTTGATCGCCTACAACATAAAAATCCCTTGGACAAAAGGTAAGAGTGTTGTCGGTCGATGGACAATCACGATATCTGGATTTTGAGGGACTGCGTACATGGATGCTTGCCAAGTCGAAGTCAAGCTGGATGAGAAAAGGTTCACGTGGATCACTGGTTCGGCATCAGGAAGAGGATTACGGTGGGCTACGCATTAGTTGTGGGCAGGTAAAATAGAGCTCTCTTCATGCGCTTCAGAGATATGCGGCCAAAGGGACTTGGTTCAGGCATATCAAGCCTGGCACTTCTTTACATGTTGGAAGAAATCTTCAATCCCGCTGATTGCTTACAGCAGGATTTGAAGCTGATTTCGACTCCTTCCCTAGTATCTTCGGTGGTTTGGATGCACCAGAGCACAATGACACCGTCCTGAGTAGTTGCAGGAACTTGACATCTTCCCAAGGTGGTTACACTTTAAAATGCAGTCGATTTCTTGGTTTTCCTAGCACCTGCTTGGAGGCAGTGAGTTGATCGAGCTTTCCACGACATTTGAAATGACAACTCGTAGTCAAGGTAACAAGGATTTGGCGTTATCATTCTCAAGTTCCGACAATAGTGTAGCCTAACACCAGACCAAATGACAGCTGGGAGGAAGTCGCCAAATGTTGTGAGCTTCTCTGGCTTCTACAGGGGACCTGGTGCAAGGGCTCATTACAGCCAGCACCAGATATTCGTTGAACCTGTCGGAGAATTCGACGCGCATTGACCGGCCGCGTAGCCTCTTACACATACAGTGCAGAGCTGCAGTGGAATCTACTTCCAGTTCGAGTGTCATGTTTTACTCGTTTTCCGCAGCTGTGGGACTGTTATGCGGGTCTTCAACATTGGAATCGTCCTTTCGAATTTCCACTCATACCAGAATAAATGGCTCACGATGGCTACCTAGGTAGGTTCTTTCCATCCGGCTCAGTATCGTGTTTCTCGATCAACCACCAACTGGTTCGGGAAAAGAGCTTGCTTCAGTAGGCGCCACCCACCAAGTCTAGTTGGGTCGACCCCACCCGAAACCTTCTAGCCATCATTAGCTAAGAGACGACCTTGGTGCTTGGCTATGTTGGGTGCCGCAGCCTACATCGCTCCTACCTCAGCCAATGTTATGAAAATGCAGCAATGAGACTTTGTTCTCTGCTGTTCTTGGACTGCATGGTCTTTGATCGCAGCTCTTCCACTTCTGTTCTTCATTTGGCATAGTTATTTGTATTGTCTCTGCTCGACCAGCATTGGAGACAACGAGTGCAAGTTCAGACTAAGCTTTGACAATGATGACGGCAGCCATTTGAAGTGCTACGGTCAAGATCGCTGATACAACTACTTCGAGAAAATGGCGAAAAGAAACTCATTGTCAATGCAGGATGCCATCGACGAAGAGAATCGAGCAGCGTTGGCATCTGCAGACCAGAGCTTGTCGTCAAGCCCCACCTCACGCCGAGGTTTTCGTAGCCAGTACGTCGGAAAAGGTCTCGATGTTGCATCTCCGAAGATGAGACATTCTTCAATAGCTGGGGAGGGTGTAGGAGTCACAAGCATCGGCCAGACGCGCAAGACGAGACTAGACCCTTCTGATCCCTCGACGTGGACTACGCCTCATGCACCTTCGTCGTCGGATATCCGGCCACGAGCTGCTTCGGAATCCCAAGATAGGGTAAATGTACCGAGCATACAGATAGACTCTGACACCAGTCTTGGGTTCGATATTAATGCATTGAGGAACAAGAGCGCAGAGAGCTCAAGTCCAACAACTCATACACAACCACCAACCACGGTGGCCGACGGCAAGAAGAGTGAACCTGCTGCAGGTGCTGAAAATACAGAAGTGTCTTCTGCGCACCCAGAGGAAGTCGGAGCGTCATCAAAAACCGACCCACACTCTCCCACAGGCCCGATAGGTCTGGCTGTTGCAGCAGCTGACACCGAGGCCAATCGTCGAGCTTCGAATCAGTCCGCCAGCTTTAGTACGGTGACATCCGATTCCGACATGATCGGCTCTGTGCCACGGGACGAAGCAAACCAAGAAGATGAAGAAGCCGTTCAGGATAGCAGCGAAGGAGAAAGGTCTAGCAGCGCTGACGACGACGATACTTCTGCCTCTGAACGGGGTAGGAAGCGCAAGCCCGACAAAGAGTCGTCGCAGTCAGACACCGCCACCAAAAATGACCCTACCACTGCTGTAGTGTCTCCGACGATTACCAGTAAGTACCCATTTGATGCTTGTACCTCACCTTGAGCTGACCATCCGCCTAGTTGACGATGTGTCGCAGCCAACCCAAGGCGAGCCTCATCCTCCAGCACATAGCGGGACATTGTCAGAGACCAAAAGTGAACAAGTCGCTCCAAGGACCAACTTCCGTCGAGCACCCTCTCCAGCCGCTTTGTCGGCCAGGGGCGACGATGACGCTGAGCTTGAGAGAGCCAAAACATTAGAACTAAGGGTCTCACCCGTGGATGATACTATCAAGAATCGCAGCGTGAAGATGATCATTCGAGGCGACTGGAGCGCATTTCAAGAATGTGATGAGGAAGAACTGGAATACCGTCATGATCCTCGCCTGTATCTTGTATGCTCGGATTTGAGCACTGAAGCAACCTACGCTCTTGAGTGGACTGTTGGCACTCTGCTCAAAGATGGAGACACTATTCTTATCGTCAGTGCCGTCGAGGATGAAAACGCACCCAAGAACCCGCAAGAAGAGCCCAGCCTGGAGATCAAGTTGGAATCAGCAAAGGCAGCAGAAGAAGTCAATGATACTATGAATACATTGACACGCCAGACAACGAATCAGCAGGGTGATGCAAAATACGAAGAGCAGAAAAAGCTCAAACTAGCAGCCACAAGAGAACAAAATCGATCTCCCTCTGCATCCCGCCTACGGACAAAGAGTGAGCATGACCGTGCAAAGGCAATCGACAAGGTCGAAACCGACTTTTTAAGATTCGTAAGGAAGACGACTCTTCAAGTTCGATGCATGATTGAGATCATTCATTGCAGAAGTTCTCGACATCTCATCCTCAATGCTGTAGGTGTGCGTTCCACATCAAAAGGGCTTTGCTGACTCCTCGCAGATTGATGAACTCGAGCCGACCCTTGTCGTAGTCGGTACACGAGGTCAAGGCACGGTCAAAAACGTTATGCTAGGATCATTTTCGAATTACTTGGTTACTAAGAGTTCAATACCCGTCATGGTCGCTAGGAAAAGACTTAAGAAACCCCATCATGCGAAAGTGAGCAGTCAGCAGATCCGCATGACCAATAATCTTACACCTTTTAGCCTGGGTGGGAAGAGAAAGAGCCTCACTCAGGCCAGAATTGATTAGGAAACAAAAGACGGTCAGCGTAAAAAGTGAGGTTCTCCTTGTGTCGGATGTAGCGAACTATTGTTGTTGAGGGGCTTTTTGATTCGACATCACTTGCATGAAATTGATCTATTCTTATCCGAGCCTTGCCTTCTTGCGGCATAGGATTCTACACTTAACAAACGAGATAGCTTCGGCATTCAGTGTTCAACGCACCAGTATGGACGCTCGTTAAAACCATATGCAAACTCAACCCCTTGAAGCTTCACTGCCAGGGGGGGCTTCCATCATTCGCTTCTTCGGGTTACGCGGTCTTGCTTCAGCTCCTGGATCTGCTCCTAGATCGATCACTCTCATGTCACCATCCTTTTGACCAGCCGATGTAGCGTGCTGGTCTTCAACGCTCTCTTCGCCCTGCTTTTCAGTTTGAATCTCCTTCGCACCTTGATCCAGCTTCGCGTGACCTTCCATCGCAACTGCCAGGATCTCGTCCTCGAAATCGGGTAGATACTCCCACTCAATGCCCGCCTCCGTCAACAATTTACAGCTCTGACTATCTTGCACAAAAGTCCCCGGCTCCTTAGCGCCAAACACGACCTTACGGATGCCTCCACTGGGATTTTGCAGCCTCGTAGCAATGATCCGCTGGACGCACGGCAGGTTTCCCGAAAGCCTTTTGCCACAGGGTTCCAGTGATGTGAACATGACGGCGTTGAGATCAGCCCTCAGACACTTTCCTAGATTGTCTTCGCTGGCGGATTGTTGGACAGCAAATTTAGATAGCGCGCACTGCTCAGCGTGCGTGTTTCCTGGAAGTTCAAGCGTGTAGCCGGTTGAGAGGATTTCACCCGAGATGGGCTTTGGCGGCACCGGACAGGCAACGATGACACAGCCAACGCGGAAATTGGTAGGCTTGGGCGTTGATTGCTTGGCAAGCTCGACCGTGTGGCGGAGAAAACGGCAAGACTCTTCACGCGAGAGGTCGTTGCTCATGCTTTCTAATGTCGTGGATGGGTGTATCAATAGCCAAGACTGAAGACATAAGGAATATTCTGTCAAGTCGGGCTTGAAGTCCGCCGTCCAATTAGGCGGTGTTATGGGGCTGGGCGCGCCGCTGTTGACATCTTTTCCTGCCACCCTGCCTAGTAGGTAGGAACCCGTCCTTCTCTTAACTACTTGATTCTTACCTCAGCATCCATCGATCCTTCCTCTAATTCGTTTTTCTATTACTTGCCTCCGTCGCCCAAATAGTTGGATCCAGACTCTCTGGACAATGTCCCGTACAGCTGCTGTTGAGTCCTAACCACACCGGTTCAAGAGCGCTCGATTTCTTGCTTAAACTGACATCCTGGGATCATCCTTGAACGCCTGGTTGCCATCAATGTGATGCAGTGCAAGTCTTCGCTTACGGTGTCTTCTGTTCGTCGCAGCGCAAGGATAGAGACGTGTTCCAAACCAATCCAGCCTGTACCAAAGCATTGGTGATGGTAACAACCCATGTTTCTTTCACTATCTGACCCGCTTAGAGGCAGTGCCTCATCTTGGGTAGATAGCGATGCCCCGGAAGATGGGCTGCATTTTGATCATGTCATCCTCATTTAAAAAGCTTAATGTCCTCAACTAGGCTGTGCCTGGCACCTCACCAGTGGTTGAAGTCCTGCCACTTTCCAAATTGATACCCTTTGTGGAGGCCACATCACACCAAAAGCTGCTTCTAGCATTGGTTGATGCACGTCGATGTCATGCTGAGTCGACATGTCCTTCCAGGGCTACGATGATGCTTACGAGACACGCTGAGTCACAAGCGGATCCTAAATATCAGAACATTAAGAAGATCGAGAGATTTAAAGTTCACTCCAATCGTCAGATGCACAAGACATGAGGAGGATTCGATACCTCTAGCTCGGACCCGGCCTCAGGATATAGACAATGCCAGCGAAATGCTTTGCCCCAGTTTCTAGACCTCACCTGTGAATTCTTGGCCTCGAAAAACGAGCGACATACCTGGCGTGTCCCAAAGTAACTGATGGCTACGTCCAAGCTCAGATGGGCGCCGTACATAATAGCTTGAAAAGAGCCCACAAGTTGTGTGAGAGCTGCTTCACGACTTTCAGTGTGCTAAAGATCTTTATGGTCCTGCGTCGGCAATACTACGCCGATCATGATGACAACGCTCAGCATGTCCACAAGAGTCTCGCAACTAGCTAGGTCCCTACAGTGCGTAGCATACAATCTACGGCCTGAAGTCTAAGGGCTTGACCTATCCAGTGCGCGAGACTTCACATCTGACAAGAAATATAGACATCCCGCAGAGTACAAACCAGCGCTTGCGGGTTTCGAAGCACTGTTTCGAAGCAGCTTCGAAGCAACTGCTTCGAAACGGTAGATTTTGAAGCTTCGAAGCTTGCTTCGAAGCATAGGCCTTTCCTAATTAAGCAATCGTGAAGGAGAGAGAGTGGTTTTATCAGCTTACACCAACGCGCAATAATACAATGACGACGGAATTGCTTAAGGTCTGCGAGGTGCTACGGAACCAATAGAAACACGACGGGACCATACTAAGACCTTAACACCACTAAGACGACGACGACGACGGCGACGACGACCATTTACTAGATTAGGAAGTCATACGCGGGCTTCGAAACTTGTTCCTTGCTTCGAAGCAAGGCATTTTGGTGTTTCGAAGCAGCTTCGTGCTTCGAAACCCACAAGCGCTGGTACAAACGGGCAAGGTGTCACCATTAAAGGATGCTCCATGACCAATCATCCCTCACAACAACGCCCGGGCTGGACCATATACTTGGGATTGGACGCTTTCGAAGCCGGCATAGTCTGGTGAAGGAGAGAGTGTTGCTGGTGCACATTAAATGGAACCTAGAAAGTCGCACATTCGGCAAAGCGACTGACATGAAACATTGTATGTGCTCAAATAGTCCATTATGATCGGAGCCAGACGCCATCACCGTCGACTTTCATCGTCCGCATCCATCCACCGAGGACCAGCTAAGCAAGACATCTTTTGCGACTGAAGAGACTATCGCTAGCACTTGCTCGTTCTTGAGGCAATCTGTAGGAATGCCATCTCTTGGTCGAAGTCCATGAAACCAACACTGCGAGGCAGATAGCATGCGATCCTGGTAAAACCACAAGATAGCAAAATTACATTCTCCGCAGGAGGAGCAGTGATGCGATTGTTCCTGTGCAGCTAGAGTTTCAGAGTATTCAGCTCAAGTTCGTAAATGCTCAAAGCATCAATAGAGGACAATACCCGAATCCAGAATGACTGTGCTAATAATTCATTAGAAATTGATTTGCTACTGCTATTGCACAACGCTTTCCCTCAAAGTCCAAATTAACGAAACTTGAAAGAACAATAAGGCAATGGACAGTAGTCTGTCAAGCTCGTCAGCCAAAGTCAAAAGTGCGGGATGGATTTGACATTTGAGTGGGAGTCTAAGCAATGCCAATGAGCCAGTCATCCGCAGCCTGAGCGACCAGGATCATGCTTGTGCCCAATCTTCAGCGTACGAATACAAGACCCAGCTCAGGGGACATAAGAAAGGCTGTCGCATGCTCTGTTGCCCAAAACATGCAACTCCCCACAATAAATCGATTAGATCGCTGGACACAATATGGTAAGTCATGTTCTCAGCAGTGTCTGTTAATTGACTATTAGGACCCACATATTTCAGGGCGATAACTCTTCTCCGATCCTCTACCTTATCCGCCATGGCGAAAAGCCGCCCAAGCTGCCCAACGGAGAAGATGCCCTCGGCCTCTCTACAAGAGGAGTAAGCCGAGCCCAAGGCCTCGTCAAAGTCTTCGGCCGGGACAGTCCCTATAATATCGGATATATCATGGCCCAAGAGCCCAAAAAGCGTAAGGTCGCTCAACGCTTATCATGACCGTTCTCTCCTCATCGATTACCTCGTATTAACAAACCCCCTTTGACTTGACTGAATAGATGGTAAACAAACTCGTTCCTATCTTACTGTCAGACCTCTCGCGGAATCCCTCGGCCCTTATGGAGTTCGATTCAATTACGAAATCGATCGGGACAAGGTCAAAAAAGTCGCCAAAGCATTCTACGACTATGTCAACGACGACAGCTCGAAAGGGAACGTCTTGATCTGCTGGGAGCACAAGACCCTGGAAAAGATCGCCGAAGCGATTGGCGTTCAAAACATACCGCAATATCCGGGGACCAGGTGAGCCCGCTAATCGCCCAACTTGATTTGCTTGTGAGCAATGGTCAAAACGCGCACACTTGCTGGAGACTCCTACCTCTACTGACATTTCGGGCAAATTTATAGGTTTGATCTGATTTGGACTGTCAGGGCGCCTTACAAAACGATTGATAGCTTCACGTCGGAGAATGTCGCAGGTTTGGACGACGATCAGCCTCTAACTGGCATGGGGCCAGGGCCTGCATTGATCCCGGAGCCTCCTGAGAAAGGGGCCGAGGATGCTTGAAGCCTAGGGCATGAAGTTTAGCCAACTGAAGCACTTTGTCCGTTGAGATTGCAATTTTGTGCTGTGTACTTGTGTGGTTGTCCAGATTATAATGAACTTTGGGGCTGTTTCGAGCTGTCATGCACACGGCTAGGGAAATTAGGAGACATAACCTCTTGATTCGCCACGAAGGTTTACGGTGGAATCACGCAGCCCTTGCCTGAATTTTCATAAACAACACCACGACGTTCTTTCTTCCTCATAGATAAAGGCTAAGGGGTCGCGTGGTGGCTCGCTCATTTTTGCCCCTCACACACTGTTTGAAGTCCGGGACTGGACATCACTGTGGCCGCTGCGGTCACCCGGCACGTCCAGGGTGCACGCATTCTTAGCTTTCAAGGTTATGCTGTTAAGGAGCATCTTTCATACTAGGTCAAATAAGTCTCTAGCTAAAGTGGAGGGCAGGGCAACATGCATAAAGATTGCCCTGGTTGGGTTCGTGGTTATTTCGCCAATAACTTCCTCAAACCCTCTTCATTATCGTACTTAGCTAGGAGGCTCGCCCGCAACTCTGCGACCTCCTGCATTTGTTCCTTGTAGACACTTGCCAGCATCTCTTTCGCCGGTCCAATCAGATGCGCGTCGCTGAAGCCCATGATGACGGCCATCAACACAACGCTGTCGTTGAACGACTCTAGTTCACCATCGTCCGCTAGTCCGTTCAAGATCATCAGCAACCTCTCAAAATCCCTGTCACCAGGTGTGACGATAGCTCGAAGCGTCGTAGCCTCATTGCCCACTACGTATTTGTGATACCGCCCCGGTGGCACAGTCACTTCTTTGCGGAGCTCGAGGGTCTGTGCAGATGCTTCCAGTGCTTGTAGATCCGGTGCCTCCGCATGAGGCTGAGAAGTCGAGTATACTGCCATCGAGCCTGACAGTAGATCAAACGTTTCGGAAAAGCGGTTGTGGAAATGAGGAGGCACCGTCGTGCCGGGTGTCATGTGCTCGATGAACACGGTACGCTTGCCCCCATTCTGAGTGGTTGATTCTTCCAATTGAAAACGGCGCTCGTTCCAGCGGCGTTCGGCAGACATCTGAGGAGAAGATCTCTTTTTGTATCTAGATTCCTTACGGTTGCAAGGAATGGCTTGGCAGTAGCGTTGGAGAGCGGGCTCAAATTTTGCATGTCCAGTATGTTCAACATATATAGAGCGCCGGACTTAGGGGTTTTGAAGCCTGCTGCTTAGATCCACGAATCGAGGGCCCTTAGCCTTAGGCCGTCCGCTTGGGTTGCATTCATATCTCTTGGCTAGACATCCTTTTAGCTTACGCGGAAGCAGCAATAGCGTAGTGATTGGCATTCACTGATATTAGCGTCGGTGGAGAGTCAAAAGGTAATATGGTATCGGTATTAAGTGGTAGGATATCTCCATGTCTGTCCGACGCTGGAGTAAATAGAAATAGCTATACCACTAGGCCAAGCCAAGTAGAAACCAGCTATGCCAATATTTAGTTTGTAAAGAGGCCCGGTCGAGGAAGTACTTCGTAATATCAGGAAAGGTGTGCAGATCTCGCCATCTACATGACTGCGTTGGTGTCACTGGGAGGTGCCTAGTACTTCGAACTGCCCCACCGGGGAAGGTACCCTCCAAAAGAATTCAGCGGAAATTCCCCTGCACCTTATGTTCTATTGTTATTGGTCCTGGATCCTACCATCTCCGGCGAATAACTTCGTATCAGAGGCACCCTTACACTTAAAGAGGGGTCCTGTAGTCGTGACAACGTCTTATTGTTCCGCGGCATCGAGCCCGCGTGGTCGCTGAAGTCGCACACAGGATCGAGACTAGTATCCGAGAAATGATCGCTGGCGGGGCTACAATCGCCGAGGCGAGAGAAATGGTTGGCTATCACACGCTGCAGCGCAAAGGGGAGAGGGCTAGTTCAAGAGACCTCTCGAGACTGTCGGCTGATTCCGTCTTCTGCGTCAACGCCCAAACATTGGCTGGCTCTCCATCGGAGCAGGTGTAGAAATCAGTATTGGACCTTCGAATAGCCAGTAATGGCCAACTCGACAACGCTGCAGAACCCTTAGCATAGATAACTGCGAAGTTGGCATTAGTCCTGATCAGACGCTAGAATATAATAGTTCTAGAAATCGAGGATACTCCATGTAAGAGCCATTCATTCTTTCATGCGGCCCAAACTGTAGCTTCGAGCGGGCTTTATGCTAGTCAGTACGTTACATATTTGACCGTGATTCTTCCAGTTGATGATGACAGAGGGCAATTATTATTGATTGCAGGCATGGCAAACATCAGTGACGATTCCATGGGTAGCTCGGGCTCGACTGCTCCTAACAGAACTTGTCTGTTTCAGAATGATGCACGCTGATCTGATCGAAAGGAGCTCTGGATGCTGGTGCGCACGAGGTATGCGATACGAGCATTCGACTCATATGTCTTCTGCTTCTTAAGACAGCCACGTAAAAGGAAAACTTCTCTTGTAGGACGGTGGCAGGAATTGTTTATCCATCGAAAACGTCCGGGGGATAGACTTTTGCGGCTGGCACACCTTGTATGTTCTCCGGAAAGGGCAGCAGGCTAAATTTAAAAGCGCAGATGTTGACTCGTTGAGTTCCAGGTCGGCATCAAACTCCCGGATCTTGTACCTCTATAATATATCTCTTCCCGTATGGAGATGGAGTCAATGGAGGTCATCATGAGTCGAAGTACTGTTTTGTGTTGCGACACTCCTCTTTGTCAGGACATTGACCATGGTGATATCAGAAGAGTAGGTCCTCTATATAGTGATTAGAGTCATCTTCTACCTCTTACAATCGAGACAACAGGGCATTCTAGCATTCTTCGAGGCTCTCGTTTGTCATACAGCGCTAAAAATCTTGTAGATATCTCGATATCACGACATGTATACTTCACTGGCGGGAGTTCCGCAAAATATTGGTAACAGATTGTGGCTGAATAGCCGTGGGTTCTGACCACAAGCATTCACAGCTTAGTACGAAATTGATCCATGCACATACAAAATATATACAACGCACCAGCTATGGTGACACATTCAATCGTTGATAATGACAAATACTTTTACAGATCAATCGCTCTGGCGAGCACTCAAATGTACACCAAATCCTGTCCATAATGTACAGTTCAATCAGGTGTCAGATCACACTTCCCATCCATCTTCTACGAAGCTCTTCCCCAAATGTTGGACATTGGAGGAACTTCCTTTACCGGCCTTGGTCGCCCACCAAGGTAATTTGTTCTTCGCCACCGCAAATGCATTCTTCTGTCCAGCGGTCCAGCGGTCTTCAACCTCCATTAGCACTGCTCGTTGAGGCTGCGCATAAGCCGGAATCACAGGGACTTGTGGTTTCGGTTTTCTACCTCGCTTTGCTGGACTCTTGACGCTACCTCCATCGTCATTGTTATCGTCATCGTTGCTGTCGCTGGTACTTCTGAGAACTTCCGTAATGGTCCTCGGCCTGCTTTCGGAGTCAATCTCTTTGAGGATCGTTTTCAGCTCCTTATCGTCAGTTGCGACTTGGGCTCGGAGATAACGAAAGTCGTTGGATGTTGAGTCGGACTTGAGGCTTTCGATCACCGGGGTCCGGGGGGTGTACGGAAATTTCTCCATGGCGAGGACCTGCTCATCGGCCGGAGTGATCTTTGGATCGAGTTCGGCCTGCTCCCCCTTTGCGAGTAGCTGGTTGATGTCGAGCGACTCACCGGGCGGGATTGGTGTAGGATGGGAAGGCGTGACACAATCCATGTCGACTTCTTTTCGAAGCACAAAATCAATGTCCACCGCACTAAAGAATGCGCAGGATTGCGGAAGGTCTTCGATGCCCATTTGTTGACTGAACATGGCTCGAGTCCATAAATTTGAAACCTGCAGAGCCATGGCAGCTCGGTATTTATCTTCCTCTTTCACGAGGTAGCGGATCTCGTCATGGACAGTGATACTCAACCGCGCTTGGATGTTGAACCTTCTAATGAGGTAGTCCATGGAAATGATGAGGAGATGGAGATAATCCACGCCAGACGACTGGATGGCCCAATTAATACGAGAGGTCATGAACGAGCCCTGGTTGATGAAGCGGCGCATGAGTGCCTCTGTTATTCCGGCACCGAGAACCGGCGTGCGTGGCCGTTCCTGCTCTGCAAACTCTTCAAGTTTGTTGAAGACCAGGCTCTCGGTACCACCTCTCCAGAACGAGGTGCCATCGCTAAGAGCTTTTCGACGTGTTCGAGTACCTTTCGTCTCTTGATAGAGCTTGTTTGCGATGTCATTCGTCTCTTTCTCCGTCAAATTTGAGTTGAATTGCCGTAGGAGGGTACTCGCGAACTTTAGTCCTGCACCGTAAATTCTACCATAGTTGAAGATTTTTGCATCGTTCCTGGAGATTCCAAGGATCTTTGCCGTTTTAGAATGCAGATCTGTCCCAGCAGCTTTTGTGCCTTCAAGTGTCATAAAGCCAATGGCATTTCCGCCGTGAAGTTGGAATTGGGCGTCCCCGACTAGAGAAGCGATCCATAGCTCTTCGCTGTCGACGTCAGCGCCGACAAAGACATAGCCTGGTGGCGCTTTGATCATGGCTTTGAGCTCGGAGCCGACCCGATTCTTCTTCGCATTTGACGCAGTAAGCCAGGTATTCTCGACGGCTCTTCTTGTGATGGTGCCCATAGGAATGACCTGGGGAAGGATGAAGCCAAGATTGCTCTTGCCCATCAAATCGGGATTCCGATCTGATTCCTTGACGACGACTTGTCCTTTGATTCTATCACGAGCAGACATCCAGTATGAGCAAGAAGCGTTCATCTCGAGCGCCTCTTTGGCTAGTGCAAACTGGGATGACAGCCTGCCGGATTCAAAATACTGGAGGTAGCCCTTGGCCAAGGGGCTTGCGCAGCGAGCGGTGGGACCATCTTTGTGTGGAAGTTTGAAATAGACGTGTTTGCGATCATCTCGCAGGGCCAGATCTTGCTCGTCGGTGAAATCGGCAGGGGTCACGTTACCTGTTTCGTATTTCGAAGTGTCGGCAACCGGCACACGAAAAGTCCAGCCGTTCTTGTCGGACCAGACGAGAGGGTAGCCTTCCCAAGAGAGTTTCAGCAGTAGAGGTGCAATACGCGTGCGCACAGTCAAGTTGATGGGCGACGCGCTCGAGGTGAACAGATCACGATACCAGTTTGGCATTCCTGGCTTCTTCTGTCGTGCAACTGGTTGGGGAGTTTCACCTTTCTTCTTGGGCTTTTTGTAGCGGATCTCCTGGCCGGCCCAGTCCAGCTGGTTGAGCCAGGGATCAGCGGTGTAGACTTGGGGCTTTGCTTTGTGCTCGAGAGCACTATCTGCGAGCTCACCCAGGCGCTTTTCGACGTTTTCGAGGCTTTCATTGAAGACGCGTTCGGCGTTATCGATGTATTGTTGCCATGATTCATTGACGGGAAGCACGACGGAGGACAGGTGTCGAAGAGCACCAAAGCTGACAGGGTGAGGGCAGGTTTCGAGAAAATTGGGAAAGACCTTGCGATAGACCTTGTGGGTGATGTCGACGTCGGCAGCGCAGTAGTCGAGCAGCTCGTCCAGCTTGCTACAAATGCCATGTCTGTCTAGTTCGCCAAAGTAATCTCTCTGGGCCTTGCTGATGGTGACGCCGGTGTGGAATTTGGCAACGTCTCGGAGGGAGTTGATGGAGCTCCGACCGACCCACAACTCCTCCTCTTCGTCGCTCAAAGTTTTGTTTTGTAGGAGCGTGGCTAACTCGACCGAGGTACTGTCGGCCGACATTTGCTCCCTCAAATTTCGGCTCTTCTGGTGCTTCATCCAAGTGGGCCTTTGCCGCGAACACATGCCATTCACGGCGACGTGCAGAGACATGGTATCAATGAAGAAGTTTCGGCTTTGATCCAGGCTGTACTCTTCATGGACCCTGGCACGATCGTACCCGATATTGTGGCCAACAACAATTCGTTCTTTCGTTGGGTCGCCCAGTGGCACCAATTGAACCGGATTGTCGGTCTCGCGCAGCAGCCAAGGAGAGATCCAGGCATACCAGGCAGTAGGACTGGCAGCGCATGCCATGACAGCAAATGGAGTCTCTTTCCACATGGTTTCGACATCAAACGAGAGCATTTGTTCATCCGGGGCATCTATTTCTTCCGTCGTCATGTCTGGATTGTACTTGGTCCAGCCGGCCTTTCTCATCCACTGCCGCGGCCGCTGGGGCAGATTGGCCAAGGCAAAACGTTTTGCATAATCGAGATAGGGCTGGGAGGCGTAGCCAGCGATGCGTTGGAAATGTTCATCGAGATTTGCGCCTTGCAAGGACGGCAACTGGACAGCGACCGGGGCACTATCATCTTGGTTCTTTCCTAACAATTCGTGCTGGGCCAAGTGTTTCCGCGACAGCCATACCAAATCCTCTCGAGGGGCGAATGATGGGTTCGGGAACAGCTGTCGATGGACATTCTCGCTAATTTGCTGGACTCCAATCTCGTTGTAGCGTGCTCCAGGTAGTGGTGGAGTGGACAGCGTCGCAGTGGTGTCGGTGGCATAGTGACGTCGCAGAATGGCAGTGGCCCGCGAGGCGTAAAAGGGACGTATCCGGAATTTCTGAGCGGTCCGTGTGTATCCGCGTGCGCATTGCGCGGAAGTTGGAGGCCACAGCATGGCCAGGGTGTATGTTATCTTGTCATTGATGGTGACATTATCGACCGGTTTCTGAAGATGCGTCGTGGCAGAAGGAGGGACGAGGTGATACTTTGAGTGGGCAGGAACAAGCACGCACAGGGAAAGCGCGGCTGGACGGGGCGCGTCGCTAATGGCGTGCAGCCTGAAGGCCTACTAGGGGTCCGCGTGGGCGTTTGCCCTTGGCCTCTTTCGGGTGATGCGGGTCCTTATCGATAGGAACTCGTGGACGCTATATCCGGATGCAAACGTGTCAAACACAGTCACTAGTCGGTGCTCGGTGGCACAATGCCTCGAACCGTCAAACTGTCGCTGGGTCGCTGGAACATCATATATTTCTTCTTTCTTCCTTCTTCCCTCGCTCCCTGCACTGGCAGCATGCCTTGGTTCGACAACTACCCAGTCGAGGCTTCATTCTTTCTGGAGCCGTTCGAACCTGCAACACCATCAAGTCCTCCAGTTGTGCAGCCTCCTCCGGCTCTTACTCCCGCTCTCGCTCCTGCTCCTGCTCCTGCTCCTGCTCCTGCTCCTCCTCCCTCACTCAGTCCTCCTCGTGCGCCTCGATTGAGTTCGCCTCGTCTGTTTCGAAACGTGTTTGGCACACAGTCGTCAGGGCCCACCCTGCCGCAGCCATTCAGCTATCAGGAGACGCTTCGTGACGTGGAACATGCGCTACACAGTGCCGATATGGCTTTAAGAAATGCCCAAGCTGCCTTTCGGCAAGGCAGAGCAACACAGACCAGCAGTCGCCCCAGCAGTCGTCCCGGCCCCGGCCCCGGCCCCGGCAATCGCCATGTGGTGGATCTCACCGGCCTCTCTGACGACCCGAGTGACGACATGTTCATGACGCAGACCCGACATCCACATGAATCCAGCCAGTCCTCTCGACCGGCGAATCCGATGAATGAGCCGACATATGGCCTGCTGAGATCAAGCACATCCGCATCCTTTCATAGTCGAGATGATCAACCCAATTCCACTCAGCTACCCTCGGTCTGGAGCCTGTTGGATGGTCCCCGAGTCAGCCGCCTGCCACCGAGCTCCGCCCAGGCTGCAGCAGACCGTAGGACAGCACAGGCCGACGCCTCTGCCGTGCAAAGACAACGACAAGCCAGAAGATCATGGGAGCGTGTCGAGCGTCAAAACAGGGAACGTGCTCAACATCAGGCTGAACGCGATGCCCAGCATCGGACGGAGCGTGAGCACGCCGCACAAGCTGACCTCGCACCCGCCGAGAATGAGTCTCCTGTACTCCGCCGTCGCTCGGACCTCTCGGGTGTGAGCTCTCTATCGGACTCCTCCGACATGTCAGAAGCTTCTGCTTTGATGAATTTCCGTGTCGGTCAAAACAACACTCGAGATGACATGGGGGCAATGGATGACGCCATAGATCTGACCTCGGCTGACGACTCCAAATCACTCAACAAGATCCTTGCAAGGGAACAGCAAGAGGCAATATTAGCACAAAATAGAACGACGGCATCCACCAACATCTCCAGCCCGAGCCCGAGCTTGCTGAGCAACTACAAATGCGCCATCTGCATGGACTCGCCCACCAATGCCACCACCACCGTCTGCGGCCACCTCTTCTGCCACCGTTGCATCCTTGACTCACTGAAATGGTCCGAACGCCAGCGTCGTGAAGTGCACACTCTAAACCGCCGCTTACATGGCCTGTGCCCGGTATGCCGCAAACCTCTACAGAACAAAGAGACCACCACCTCAGGCCGCGGCACGTCCGGCGGACTCGTCAGCCTCGAAATCAAGAAGATACCAAGAAAACAGTACAGGGAGAACCAGGCGCGCGAGATGTTCCTCGCAAGCCTCAACTCCAAGGGAAAGCAACGAGCTCAGAGCGAAGACCACGACCCGGACATCACTACGACCACCACGGATGACAGGCCACCCATGAAGGTGGATAGCGAAGAGGAGCACGAAAGGCGCACTTCCACCCTGGCGTCGACACGGAGTAAACGGAAACGGAAGCGAGAGCCGGAGTTGAAGACGGAGAGGGAGAACCTGGATTTCGACTTGTTGCCGACTTCTGCGTAGCCAAGTAGCTAGATGGATGCAGCGTGGCCAGCTGCTGACGAGCAAGGCGTTCCGGCTTCCATTCCAATGCGAGAGGTATGTCATGCCATTCGGTGTTGTTTGCTCTTTTGCACGGATGTAGAGATAGCGATAGAGAGAGCGAGACGCGATAGAGGCCTATGCTGAATATTTGGAATTGTGGTACAGTCCATGAAGCAGTCGTGTCCTCCTTTCTATTCCCCCTGGTTGTGAGAGTCTCAATGTACAGACCATTAGATCCAGGTTGTTGAAGCACTTGGCATAAATTGTCCTAGGAAGGTCTGCCCTCCTCCTGTGATTCATTTCCCACATACGTGAGGCGTGCTCTCAACGCGCTCCCCTGTCACTCCAACTTGCGTCAAAACCAAAGCAAAATGGAAACGGAAAAGCGGGAAAATGGCCCTGGTGACGGCCTCGTTGACGGCTTCAGGTGGCGCTGTGGCGCAGTACAGGTGAAAAGGTTACAGAAAATACTCTCCTACCGGTTTCTTGGCCGGCATGCCCCGGGTGCCCTGCGGCGCCGCCTCAAATACCCTGTACCGCCTGCCTGGCGTTAACAGGTTCCAATAGACGGCGCTCGCCCCTCCCTCGGTCTCGGCACCGTTGGTCGTGTCTCCGTCGCCCACGACGTTCCTGCCTCCCTGCCTTGGCACTACCTGTCCTGGACCCTGGCCACCATGACTGGGGGCGTGCTGTGCTTCTCCGCCAACCATCTCTCTCCGTCCCTCGCCGCCGCCGACTCTTCGGATCGAGCCTCCGTTCGACCCGTCTTCGCCCACCTCCATCACAGCCGCCACGTTCCCGCAGCGATAACAGTAATTCGGTGCACTCCAGACGGTGACAATCTGCTTCTCAAACATCTCCTTGTAGCCCTCCATGACCAACTGGTGGGCCCGGGCGACCATGGACAGATCGTTGTGGTGGTTGAACTTGCGCACTATGTCGGCGCCGAAGAGAAAGCCTGCCCCTCGTGGAGACAGGCCCCAGCCTTCGATGTCGTCAGGGTCGGACCATAAAAGGTCACACATGGCGCCTTCGTGAGGCACTTCCTGTTTCCGGTCAAGGAGGCGAATGCTGTCGAGGGAGTTGATGAGCGGACTGAGGCCACCGTGCACGCAAAGCAGGGCACCAGTGGTGGTGGATGGTGGGCGAAATAAGGAGGGAGCTGGCTGAGGGACGGATTGTGAGACCGACGGCGACGTGCCTGTAACAGAGCTGGCGGTGCCCGGTGAGGATGGAGGTTCTTCAAGATCTCGGTCGGGCGCAGGGGATATGCGCGAGTGTGAGGACGGATTTGGTGCGGCGATATTGAAGTGGCGGCGGAGGATCTTTTCTCGGGTGTCCCCGTTGGCATCGAGGATTTCGCACTCGACTTCGCCGTCAAGGTCTGGGAGGGTGGTTTGGGTGCCGTAGTTGGATCGTTGCATGCGGTTTTCGGGCACGTCAGTACTTGCGCCCAGGACGAGGGCGCCCAGGGCCAGGAAGTCAAAGACTTCGCAGCAGTAGCGCCAGACGTTTGCCGAGCCGTATTTGCGCACGCACTCGTCGTAGAATCCGTAGACGGTTGTGATTTGACGCGACTCGTGGTTGCCTCTTATGAGCGTCACTCGGTCGGGATATCGCACTTTCAGACACAGCAGCAAGAGGAAGCTCTCTAAACTGTAGAAGCCGCGGTCCACGAAATCGCCCATGAAGAGGTAGCTCGTGTCTGGAACATCCCCGGCGACACGAAACAGCTCCATCAGATCGTGGAACTGGCCGTGAATGTCGCCACATATCGTGACGGGTGCGTCGACGATGACGACATTTGCTTCTTCAATCAAGAGTTCTCGAGCACGGTAGCACAGTTCACGCACTTGTGGTTCGGGGATCGGACGGCAGGCGCGCAGCTGTGCTATTGCTTTGTCGAGGTCTGACATGTCGTCCGGCACGCCGAGGGCATAGAGACAGGGCTCGGGCCACGTGCGCTCTGACCTCCTGTAGGATGCGTTGAGCCTTCACTCGTGATCGTCTCTCGTCCGAGTCCTCGTGGCGAGTTCGCCGGATGCGCGGCGTGCCTGGGGCTGGCCAAAGACTGCTAAAGTTGTGATTTTGGTTTTTGGTGGGGGGGGGGGGTGTGATAGAGGACGACGGCGACGGTGTAGATGGCGAGGCTGGCGCGAAAATGCGCAGGTGCTGGAGACCGTTGTTCCTACATCGTGGTCGCACTTTCCAGCTCAAACGAGATGGCGCACGCACGAGGCGAATCATCAAAGATAAGATTAGATCCCGCCGACCTGCGCTAGGTTAGGCCTTAGGCTAATAGTTAGGCTCCAAGCCCCTGGACTAAGAGGCCCAGGCCAAGGCCAAATCGCGGCTATTAGTGCTTTAGCCGGCTCAGAAGTCACATGATTAACCCTACCCTATTCCCCAAACTTTGAAGCGATCATGGGTGGCATAAGATATGCATGGATAACCAAAGTCGCAGTGAAAGAACCCAGGGTTCGCGCTTTCCAGACTGGTTAAAGATGCTGAAAGGTCCACTTCGTGCTCGTGTGATCTATCTGGCCGTCGGCATCGGCCCAAGCCGGACTGCAGATCAGGCACCCTAACAACCATTTCCAGGACTGAACCAACGATACACCACTGTCTACATTTTGGCAAGATATTAATATAATAAAGCGAAAAGTCGTTGGCTTCTAGAGCAGAGAGTAGCAATGCTATGCAGAAGCGGCTTCAACTCCGCCATGGAGAAAACGTAGGAAACACCATCCAATCTACAATCCCAGTTCAGCGTCCCCAACAAAATGACTCCCCCCGGCACATCGATATCCTGAACTCTGCTTGATCCACTGATACCCAACCGGACAAACGCCCATCTGCCTTAGTTTCTGCTGCGCTTTTTGCTCCCGTTGCTGCGCCTGTCGTCGCTCTTCTTCCATCTTCTTCAATCTCATGGCCTCCTCATCCGCTCGTCGCTTTGCTGCAGCTGCCTTCAACCGCATCTCTTCATGTCGTCGACGTGCCTCATCGTCGATAGCGGCCTTGGCCTCGAGCGCTTTAGCTTGATCAATTGCATCCTTGGCTTGTTTGGCACGGATATCACGCTCCGTTTGCGCATTCGTAGTAGCTTCGACAAGTGCCGCCTTTTCTTGTTCGCCGAGGATGCGGTCCTTTTGCAATTGTTGCCAGATAGCGTCGGAGACGCCAGGATCTCGTATTGTCTCCTCTGCAGAGCTTGCATCTTCATTGACCTCCTCTGCCACCGTAGCCTGTGTCTGCTCTGCCACCGTAGCCTGTGTCTGCTCTGCCGCCGTAGCCTGTGTCTGCTCTGCTGCTAGACCAGAAGTGCATGTCAGTGAGGGTGGAGGTAACGGTATGTTGCTATTGGTTTGCTGTGCTTGGGGATATCGCAAGTCCGCTTTAGGCTGCCCACTGGTGTTCTTGATTGCTCGTTGCTCACGTTCCGTACATAGACGTTCAAGCTGCGCAAGGATAGCGGGCCAAGTTATAGTCAATGTGTTTCCTTGCGGGTTGTGGCTCTGCAGGATGGTGCTGATCGTACGGGACGACAGTGTGTCGATGTCTCGACCGTTCCCCCAGCCAGGTAGCTGCCCCAGTTGCATGAAGAGATTTTCTGCAATGGCCCTCCTCTTCAGAGTCAAGACGATATCCAAATCTAGCTTGTTGTGCTTATTCAAGTTTTTCAACAGCAGCTCGATACAGAGGCTAGGTGTAAGGCTGTAGAAAAATACTTCCTCCGAGAACCGACTAGAGAGACCAGGATTCACACTGAGGAGACCGTTCACCTCTTCCTCATATCCTGCAAGGATGACAAGCATCTTGCCCTTGTAGCGCTCCTTGGTCAAGCAGTCAACAACTTCGTCAACAGCTTCTTTCGCGAACGCTCCCTCGCCTAATCGATACGCTTCGTCGATGAACAACACCTGTCCCAGAGCCTCATCGAATTTGGCGATGACTTTGGGCCCAGTCTGACCAACATATTGACCAACGAGATCAGTAGCAGAGCATTCGACCACCTTGTCGGATCCTAGGAAGCCCATGTTGTAGAATACTCTTCCGATTTTTCGTGCCGTCATCGTTTTCCCCGTGCCTAGTGTTTTGTTAGTCTAGCTCTCTCTTCCTGGGCGGGAAGGCCTCACCTGGTGGTCCTTTGAAAATAAAGTTGAACGGTACAATCTCTAGCGGGTCCAGCCCGACAGTGCGCGCATTTTCGAAGCTCCGAATGTATCCAGTTAATTTCCCCAGCACGTCTTCTGAACCCACCATGTTCTTAAACAGCGCCTTGCAATCTTCGAGGGCATCGGCAGATCTATCAAATTCAGGGTCGAAGTCTTGTGGTTCAAATACAATGTCGTCGCTATCTCCATCGACAGGATCCTTCGGACGCCGCGAGTAGGAGTCCTTTGCACGAGATAGTAGATTCTCAACCTCTCCAGCGTTTCCAAAGTTTGGCCGACGACGAAGCTTGGCAAGCACGTCAATGGCAGTGCTCTTTGCTCTATCAGATGCCGCCAGGCCTTGACGACTAAGCTTATTGTCCAATATCGTCAGCAGCTCGTCGTCATTGTAATCTTCGAAAAGGAAGGCATTCTCAATCGGAAATCTGCGAGCTAGTCCCGGGTTTACTTTCCGAAGCATCTCCTTCATTTGGTCCTCGTAGCCAAGCAGCAACACAGCGCGATCTTCTCCAGGAACGCTGTGCACTTCTGACACAATGGTATCCACAACAGCTATTCTGTACGGGTCCGCTACTGCTGAAGTAGTGGACGAGTGTAACATATAAGCTTCGTCTATCACCAGCACTTTGCCTTTCGTGTTTTCCAGAATTGATTTCGTGTTCTTTTCAGATTCGCCTAAAACACTCCCGATGAAATCTGATGGCGTTTTGACGACACACTCTGACGAGCTAAGCATACCTATGTCAGCAAGAATCTGACCGTAGAGCTTAGCTACTGTTGTTTTTCCTGTTCCAGGCGACCCAAGAAACAATCGATTGAGGCTGATTTGGATCGGTGGTTTCTCCTTCAATTCGCGCGCATAATTTTCGGTCAATCTATCAACGAGTGTCCGGACTGTATTTTTGACCGAGTTAAGACCAGTCATCTTCTGGAGCTCTGTCCAAGCCTTACTTTGATTGAGTCTCCCAGATGGTTCGGGCCCGATTAGATCCTCTTTGGTCAGTAGCAAGTCGCTTGGTTGAAGCCCGGCTCGACGTTCTCGGGTCAATCGTGCAGACTGGGCTGACGTGACCTTGTCCAACACGTTCTCTAGGGCGCGAGCGTTACCGAATCCCTCTCGACCACTCATTGCATGAAGCCTGCGGACGACAATGCGCATGTACAGCCCCCCTGGTCCATCTTCTATCTGCATGCGACCTCGGAACTTCTTATGAATCTTCTGCCCTAGCATATGTAGGAGCTCGGACTCAGAATAGTCCGCGAACTTCAGTTGATGAGGCATGCGACTTGGGAGGCCTGGATTGTGCTGAAAGAACTTCTCCATCTGCTTTTCATAACCAGCAAACACGAATACCAATGTTCCAGTATTGTTCTCGATCTCCGCGAGTAAATAGTCGAGGACTGCCCCACCGCCGTAGCTGTTGCCTGACACCAGCTGGTAGGCCTCGTCAACAAAGATCACCCCTCCACCCTCTTTTACCATATCTTGAAGCATTTTTTTAGCACCGCTGACACCATCGTTTGATAGTTTGGCGCCCGTAGTCTCGAAGAATTTCGAGTTAGGTATGGCGTTCACTTCTGCGAAAAATTTTGCTAGTATTCTGGCGACAGTTGTTTTGCCCGTACCTGGATTGCCTAGTAACACTGTCCCAAGGCGCTCCTGCTTGATATCGATCGCCTGGCGCTCTGCAGTCTGCAATTTCTGGAATAATTGCAGAACCCAGTCCTTAACAGACTCGAGGCCAGTCATTCCCATGATCTCATCGAGAGCATTGTTCGTCACTCGGTCTAGCTTTTTCAGCTGCTTCCATTCCTTGGCTGCCTCCGATTTTTCTACCAGACGTGGCAGTTCAGAACTCTTATCGACGGGAGGTGTCCTGTCTGATGGCCGAGACGCGGTCTTATCGTTTGTAGTGGTGAATTTTTCAGGGCCCGATGTGACAGAACTTGGGGCTCTTCTTGCATCTTTGGCAGCTTCACGGGCTTTCTGTAGGTCAACCAAGCCCTGCTTGTGCGCACGATCACGCTCTTCCTGCAGATTTAGGTCTTGAATGTGCTGTCTCTCAGCTGCAATTTGTGCTTGGATGTCCGCCATCTTGGCATCGTGATCCATCTTGCGCACCGCTTCAGCGACAAGTCTTTCATGCTCCTTGCGCTGCCTCGCCTCATCGTGCTTCTTCTTGTTGTCACAAACACGACAGACTCCTGGACGTTGATTACAGCATTCCCACGACATTTTATGTCCTACACTGCAAACATCATGCACAATGGTTTTGCACTCCATCTTGCTATGATCGTAGAGCTGGTGACATTTGGAAGGACAAGGGTGCACTCCGCATTTAAGGATTGTGCCGCAAGGGGCATCACAACCGCCATCTTGGCAATTGACAGAAAAATCCTCCGGTTTTGTGAGGATAGCTTCCTTCGTGGGATGTCTCTCGCAACGCACAGGAAATCCACGGTAGATGTGTTGGCCCGCGCGTAACATCCCCAGGAAATTAGTCCAGATTTCGCTGCCTTTACGGGCATTGAGAAAAGTATCAGCATTTCCAATGAGGATGAGCCCATCTCGTGCCCGTGATATCATCACGTTCAGCCGTTCAGGAGCTGACAGAAATCCAATGTCACCCCGCGAGTTGCTTCGCGTGAGAGAGATGACAACGATATCGCTCTCTTCGCCCTGGTAGTTATCAATGGTCGATATTCGGAGTTGAGTGCGCTTGTTTCTTGAAGTGTCTATAGGCATGAGACCAGCTCTGACCAGATCAAAAGAGTCCAGATCGTTTAAGACAGGGTCGTTCTCGGCTTGGAGCACATCATAGAGAAGGCGTAGCTGGCCGAGATATGGTGTCAATACAACGATTTGATTGCTTCCGTACCCTTGTTGTGCCAGGTATTTCACACATCTCAGCGTCATCTGCGCCTCAAAGCTGTTGGTTTTCGAGGACGTTGTGCCACCGTCTCTCGGATCGTAAACGTGGCCACCCTCAGTTTCCTGGGAATCGTGTGCAACAAACACAACATTGCTTTGGAAGCCTCTCATAGGACCGCGGTTTTTGGTGCTCTGCGCGTCGGTGAGCTCCGGATACGTCAAGCCTCGGACCAGGGCTGATATATCGGGTCGCATTCGATGCTGCTGAGACAGCTTTTGGTGAGGATAGCCTTTAAGGACAAGTCGCTCGAAGAGTGATCTGTTCAGGTCATAGCCTGTACCTTTCTCCACAGACAGGTCATAGTGCGTTTTCGGGCGAAGTTGTTTGTGGTCACCAATAAGAATCAGCTGCTTGGTTTCTGGCCCGAGAGCCGCGAGAATATGACTCTCGAGAATTTCACCCGCCTCTTCCACGATCACTACATCTGGCCGAGCAGATTGTATGTCTTTCACATACTTCGCTGCTGCAGTTGTAGTACAACCTATGATACGCACTTTTTTCATTAGACGTCGCCCGCCTTCGCCTCTCGCCTGGCTTGCCGCCAGGATCTCACGATTGTATTGTTGTCCGTAATCAACTAGCCGCCTCAGACGCTCTTCTAAAATCTCATCAAGCCATCGTCTTAACACCTTAGTCCGCTCATTTTTGTGCATATACCAGATATTTGGATAGGTGCGAGTGTGTCCGATCGCATCACTGGGCCCTTCATTCTTACACCAGCGATCCAAAAGGTAGAATTCATCAGCAGCCTTGCCCCGGGCATCAACAACGTGGAAATCGTCATCCAGAGAAAATTGGAAGGCATCGAAATAATCCTGGAAGTCATCGGAAAACTCCAAATAGTCCATTATGTCTTGCTTCGTTGCCCTGCTCTGGAAATAGTCGCTGAAGGCTGATTCAAGTCTATCACTGGCATCTTGAGCCGCTTGCTTGTACGTATCGATCAGCTCCCAGTCACTGCGAGTTAGTTTGCAGCCTCTCAATTTCGTCTGCTCCATCAGCCCCAGTGGTTTGGTCGTCGTAGAAGCTTTTGAGATGGACCCTAACCGAACTATGGCAGTCTTGGGAATGCCAATGTTGACCAAATCTTCCAGATACTGATCCAATGCATGATTAGTGTAAGAGAGGACAAGAATCTTAGAGCGGGTATAGTGATGAAGTGCTTTGGCCGCCAGAGCGCCAATAAAGCTCTTTCCAGTTCCTGGAGGACCTTGAATAAGAGCAATCTGCTGACGCATTGCGATTAAAAAACTCATCGCCTGGCTCTGGTCAAGTCTGACTGAACTTGAAAGTCCCAATGAAATCTGAAGTTCCATCGAAGGATCATTCTCTATTTCTTGCACCAGAGAATGCAACTGTGCAGGGATCGACACTTGTATAAGGTCTTTTGAAGGAGTCCAATTCATGACGCTCTCTGCCAAAGGAATATACCTCGCACTTTGAAGCTGTTGTAGAATCGGTTCGTAAGCAAACACTGCGGTGTGCAACTGCAGAATTTCAATTTCTGTACTGTAACGAAGACCCTTTAGCGTTCGACGCAGGGTTGTACTAACGTCTGGCAAATGCAGGTGCAGTAATGGGGGATCCGCAGCCAGTTTGTCCTCTCTCCGCCAAATGGTCCCGAGACCTACAACAGTACCAGCAGCAAAAATGCAAGCTAGTGAGCCATGTGGAAGGACTTTTTTGTGCTTCTTGAGAAATTCCTGACGGATATCGTTCTTCTTTTGCTTCGGCATGAAAAAGAGACCTTTGGCGCATTCAAACTCGAGTGCCCACTGATTTCTGTCGTCAAAATCGATTTTCAGCAGCCGCAAACCATCAATCCTTGTGTTCTTGCGTTTGTTTTGACCAGCAAGTTCCTCCTTGAGATCTCGCAGCATGTCCTCACGAAGCAATCGAAACTGATTGTCAAGATGAGTTGCTAGCCGTTCCTTGTCATCGACTTCCTCGATCTCGCTTGCAAAACGTAGAAAGGGTCGATCGGAACTAACCATTTCATCCACGGAGGGAAGTATCGCTATTTTCCGAAAATCTCCAAAGTCATTGTCATGTCGTCCACCTGGTCCATCAACCGTTGAGGAGGCGGAAGCGCTTAAAGTACGGGCGACATGCTGGGCTTTCCGGAACAAGTTACGGGTTTCTGGATCGTTCGCGTCGTCAAGGACTTGCTCTATTGTGGGGCGGAAAAGGATCTGTATGAAAGGAGTGACTTCTTGGTTTTGGATCGAAAGTATCTCCAACAGCATCCACATGAAGCATTGAAGTGCTCTGGAGTCCAGGGCCCTGGTTTCGGCATGGTTGCTAAAGTGATTCCAGAATACAAGGGGATCAAGCATACGCTGGATAATAGTGTGAAGCAGGTCGCCACTGCAGACTGCCAGGATGTCCGGGGATTGAAGGTACTGAATGAAGGTACTAATCGAAGTATTCATGAAGGTGACGGTAACGTCGACCCGTATGGACTGTTGGATTGCAGTAATGCCGTTCGCAGAGCTTATTATGTTCTCAATACATGCCACCGGATCTTCTTCACAAGTCACAGCTTCCAAAAATCGCTTGGCCTTTGCGGATGTGAGAATAGTGTCTTCTCCGTTCAGAACCTTTTTGAAAAAATAGTGCAGTTTACCCTTTCGTGCATCTCGGGTCTCCATTTTGCAGGCTCTGGTTCAGAGTTGGACCAGAAGAGTCAAATACTCTGTCCCTCAACGATGAACAGATAGGCAGTGATTTTGAGAAGTAGGCGGCTAACACCGATTTTGGAAATGACAGGGCGTGCATGGAGGGTTCTGGAATGTATGAACAACGCAGAGCTCTTGTGGCATAGTCCAGCAATATAATCCTGGCTGCCAGTATGCGGCAGTCCAGAGCACAGCCAAACATCTTCAATCATTGGGAGATATGGGTGGAGAATTTGCAGGTCCTTTGGTCAGGTTGCATGTGAATTATACGCTTACGCCATATTGCAGACCTGTTTGTTGGCCAGGCAAAGAAAACATGTCAGAATTATCAATCCTGCAGTATATCAACATGAGTTTCCTTCACTGAGTGCTGGCATCCTGCTTCCTTCATAATCACGAAGTTGGAGAATGGCTTTTCCTGGCAACAGAAGAGGAGGGTTTGGACACAGGGGTGGCCGCGCAAGTCACGCATTTCAACCTCGTGTTGAGCCATCTCTGCCAAAGCCTGATAAGTCGCAAAAACAGTTCGGGGGTATCGACGCTGCACTGCTGTTGTCAAGCGACTACGATGATAAGTTAACGATCGAGAATGTGGAATACGTTACCAGCTTCAACTGGAAGGACGCGGGCAATCCCACTATTCTTGTCCCGGGTAAGCGGCGGCATCACCCGTTGCTTGCCCACCCACTCGATTGCTGACGCTGCTTTAGGCAAACCTCCAAAATGGCAGCCACCATCACTTGCTCAAAGCCTCCATGAGGATGGTGGAATTTACTACCGTGACCAGAACAGCGCACGCTTTCGTGCCTATCCAATGGAGCCTGCTATCCGAGCGATCTGTCATGCCATTCCAGACTTCGATGCTGCGGAAATCGATGTGTTTGGCTGTGGAAATACAATTGGCAGTCTGCTCTCTTTTGCTCGGGGGGAAGAACGAACCTTTCGCTTTGGCGTCGAAATTATTGGGTCCAGTTTGTTCCTCGTGAGAAAGACCAACATAGTGGGTGAAACGATCGAGGACATACGTGGCTACGGTCATACCTTTCCGGAAGCATATACTGTTTGGGAAAGGAAGGTCAAAGGATCAGAATCACACCAGAGAGTCATCAAATATGACTTCGCCGCTCTCAAGTGCTTTGTCAGGTCAGAGAGTGATGGATATCTCCCTGATCTGGTTGCTGACAGCGAGTGCGTTTCCAAAGAAGATGAAACCGATGATGCACTCTCCGCGCTGGATCCGGCTCGATTCCTGCCACTTACTCTTGGGCTCCATGCTCTTTCTCACACCAAACGTCTCAGTTTGCAGTCCGCCGGGGACATTGTCCCTCAGCAAGCCATATTTGATCTAAAGACTCGAAGCTTGAGGACAAAGCTTCCCGGGCAATACTCTGTGGAGGATTTTCTGCATAGATTATGGGTCAACCAGACTCCTAATTTTGTTCTTGCGTTTCACGATCACGGCAAGTTTGAAAAGAAAGACATACAGATTATCGACGTGCGTAAGAAGGTGATTGATTGGGAAGCGAAAAACTCGGCCGTACTGTCCAAGCTCGGTGGTTTGCTTCATAAGCTCATTGAAATCGCAAAGACTAATGATCGGCATCGGTTCGAAGTTCGTCGCATTGGCAGAGGACCATTGCAATTATGGTCAGAGCTTCCTCAATGGTCTGCACTACCTTCCGAGCTGAAGAAAATCTGGGGAGTTGATGATGATGACGATGAGGCTGATTATCTGAAATTCTAAGCGGTCCCATTCCTGCAAGCCCTAGGTTTCGTAAGGCCTGAATCCTAATTTATCGCTGTCCGGCAAACAATAGATTTTGCTCCGGCGACGGGGCGATTCATTTGAAGAAGTCAAAGACTACTTACCTTACTTTTCTCGCTCCGCTTGCGTTGGCCTCGTCAGTGACATGATCGCGATGCAGTCCGCCACGCATGCTTTGCATATGTAGCAAACGTGATCCAGCTCCGGACTGGCTAATGAAGAGCTGACACACACACCTCTTCGGACAGGTCAGCTGCATTACATGCATACGCTAGGCGTAGCTGCATGAGTAGCTGCTCCCCTCCAACCCAAGACAGAGCGCGTTCAACTTTTCCCGTCCGCACCCGGACTTCGAAGGTAGTCTTTAGGCTAATTTGCCGTGAGGAAATTTAGCGTCGGGCGATTACGCTAACCCCAAATTTCGACATCTAAATCAAACCACCCCCGATGATTGCGGTGCAGAGTAGAGGCATTGAGGATTATCAACGAGGACCATTGAATACATATACCTGTATTAAGCTTGACTGTAGAATCACACCTTGCGACATGGGTTAAAGCCACATTGATGAAAGGCAAGGTAAAGGGTTGAGGGTTCCTCCGAGATCTTCTTGCAGCGTGTCACTTTTAAAAGAACAAAGGAAGCATCACGAAACAATAAAAGGAAGTACAAAATGTATAATGAGATGATCTTGCGATAATGTTTTAGCCACCATTTTCAAACATAAACACTGTTACCAGCGGCGCTAGTTGTTTTTGAAGCAATATCGCGATGCCTGTAGGAGAGGTGTTGCATGAGACCGGTGTGACCGGTCAAAGGGAAAGTGGAGGGACTCTAAGGCTTTATGCTCATCAGCGACCCATTTTCGTAAAACGGTGGAGTGATCAGGGTCCCTGAATGTTGATGGAAATACTACGCGGATAAGACAGACAAGGAGCGGAGCAATGCCAGCAAACAGGCAACTCCCCTTGCCCAATCCGGATTAGCCTGCCTTTTGGAGTAGACGCAGCGGCCTAGTCCTGCTCATGCCCCCGCAAATGCAGATGTTGCCTGGGCGTAACTGTGTAAGGCTGAACCGCGCCTGCACATCTCTTTACAGAGTACCCCGCGAGCATTCTACGATTGCGTGCAAAGCAAGAAAGTTGGGGTTGTCAGAGTCCAGCCTGATAGACTGGTAGGGCATGTTCGGAGATGCTGACACTCCCACCTGTAATAATACCTTGCGCAGGTGACTACTCACGCATCCCACCAGCAAGCACTCTTATTTGTGGTTATCAACGCGCCGTGTTGAATACTGTTGCCTCTCCCGTGTGTAGAACATCCACGACAGGAAATCTACATGGTCAGCCAACCAGCTCGATCCCGAATTGATCCTACTGTCGTTTCGCAAATCACTGCACTCTCAGCGTCTCTTATTGTCGTTTGACCGAAAACATTTCCCACATTGTACGCCGCACGATATCAACTGATACTGATATCAGGCGGTCGAGACCTTGACTATTTCATGCACTATTTCATGCTCAGTGAAGACTTGAGCCTGAAAGTACTGCAAGCGCCAACAGCCGACTTGGACAACCTTTGTATATGGCGGGGCCAAAATGTGCAGCATATAATGACCAAGCGGGGAGAATTCTTGAATTGTGCGGCGAGCATGCTCGGGGTTTCCCTGCCCTCAGAAAGATAAAGCCGTGCAAGAATCTGGCTAGTCGGGCGGATGTATCGAACAAAAGTCTGGCTCAGATTCTTGTGCAGGAGGAGGCCGCGTTGGCGCGGAAACGCAGCAGCCTAGTGTTTCGATTGTTCACGAAGCATGACTTATCAGGGACTAGCCTATTGGCCGCTACCATCGCTCGTCATGTCAACCACCGCCCGCGTCATGACCCCGGTCACGTTCTGGAGGTATTGCTAGGCCAACTTGCCGCAATATCGGCTCCGGCGGAGCTGAGAATGATTGTTGATGAGCTCCTATCTGAGGCTTTGAAACGCAAAAGTCCAAGGTGTGTTGGCCCTCTGGTGGCGAGAGCTAGTCGTGAAGCACTGAACGCCGCGCTTCGAGAAGTAATCGAGCGTCAGTGCGCACACCGCGTAAAGTGTTTGCTCAGTCATGGTGCCGATCCCAATTGCCTCGGTCGGCCCTGCCTCCTCACCACGATGACCGAAAAAGTCAAGATCTTTGAGTGGCTCGTACGGGCTCAACGTCCGCTCAGGGACGATCATCTTAACACTCTGATTACCGCTGCTGTTCAGGGCGGTAGAACGGACACCTCGAATCTTCTTCTGAGGGCAAGATGTCAAACTGGTGGCCGCAAGGCGGCTGGGTGGGATCGCGATGGTTTATTGAAGGAATTGCTCAGAGCACGAGAATTTGACTTGTTCTATGCCCTCGCTGCTTCAACGGTCAATCGGCCGCTTACTGCCGGCAGTGCCTTTCTTGATGCCATTGAGAGTACAAAGGGATCACCCGTTACAAGGAAAAATGTGCTCGAAATCCTGTTCTGTCTCACCAGGAATGTCAACGCCGTTGTGTCTGAGCATCTCGCGCAACTTTTCTCTAGCTCGATATCGGAAAAGGACTGCGAAACAATGTCGGTCCTCGTGAAATATTCTTGCGCTGTGCCCTCGGAAAGTATCGGACTGATCTGTCGCATCGGCGCGCTTGACTTGTTGGATGCTGTTCTGTGCGACGAATATGTCGATCAGAGTAGCATAGAAATCAATTCTTCACGGGTCAGCTTTGAAGCCTCACATATTCTTGACCTGATTCGAGCCATGCTCACCGCGCCTAGGCGACTATGTCCAAGCGCCATTCAACGATTGCTTGGCCGCGCAGAGATCTTTCTCGCGTCACTACCACGCGATCCAGTGCAGAACGAGTCCCTCTACGAAGTTTTGACCTCAGCAATGAAGCAAAACATGCAGAATGGCCTCGAGTCACGAATAGTGAGTGTATTGAGAGTGACACAGGATGTCAAACTCCGATATAGACAGACGTTAGCCCTTAGTCACACACAACTGGATAGCTTGCTCATCAATAGTGCTCAGTATGGATTAGCCCTGGTAGTGGAGGTTCTGCTAGAACTAGGGGCATGTCTCCACATTTTCGATACGGACGGTCGATCTGCGTTGTTCTTGGCAGTTCTTGGTGGGTTTGAGAAGGTTGTGGAAGTGCTAATCGAAGGTCAAGCACCGATCAACGATGGCAGCCTCCACGCGGCGGCCTGTGAAGAACAATGGAAAATCATGCGACTTCTTCAGGTGGCTGGCCACAGTCCCTTCCATCGATGTGCCCAATTTGAACAAGCTACAGCGCTAGAGGCGTATGTGCGACATGCTTATTCCCCATGGCCGCTGGTGGTGAATAAAATCGGTCAAGATTCAGGTTCTCCACGCTTTCCCTTCCAAAATTTTCGAGACACGATTGATATGCTTATGAACGAGGAACATCAGCACTCCAGCACCGCGAGAGCCATCGACATCGTATCAGTGCTGGTTTTTACTTTACCGAAACGAAATGCATACGCGCTGGTGAATGAACTTCTGTCCCACGTCGAGCGGTACACCAAAGAGGGTATCTTGTCGGCAAGGCATATTTTCTGCGAAGGTCCTTTCAGGTTCTCTATCTTGGGCCTTGTTGAACGATGGCCTGCTGTAGCCCTGAATGTTGAAGACCGACAATGGTTGATTGAGCGGATGCGCGGAGCCGGATGTGAATCAATTTTCTATGTCACAGAAGGTGACAGCCAGCCTTCGTATGCTGCGGGTGTCCCAGCAGCTTTGGTGGAAGTGCAAAAGAGGCGGACTGCCTTCAAATCCAAAAATTGCTCGGTCCAAGTCTATTGCGCCCAGGTAGCTCGTGAGGAGAACATACATGCAGGATTGACGGCTGCTTGCACCGTGAACCATGGTTGGAATGACACGATTATCTGCACGGACTGTTTGCAGGGTCACCTCGAGGCTCGTATGTTCCCTTTAGACGATCCAAAGGCCAGATTCAAGTTCCCTTCCACCAACGTGCCTTGCTGGGCCCCCGGCTGTCAATCAGTCCTTGATCACGATGCGATAAGGAAATATGTCACGCCGGAGATGTTTACCTTGTATGATCATGGACTGCTTCGGCGGCATCTGTCCACTGCGAAATGCATGGCTATATGTGCCAATCCAGGCTGTCCAGAGGCGATATGGTTTGATGAGGACGACCCTGATTTTACAGTATTCCTCTGTATCGAGTGTGACGAGCAGACGTGCATGGAGTGCAACGACCTGTATAGAAAACACGCCGACCAGCCATGTCCTGTAGGTGAATCACGACGTCTAAATGAAAGACTGCAGGAAGAAGAGGCACTGTCGAAAGTGGCGCTGGACGCAGCGAAGAAGTGCCCGCGCCCAGAATGTGGGCTTGCATACGAACATCTCAGCGGCTGCGACCATATAGTATGTGGGAAGAACGTGTATGATAACAAATTCGATGGTAAGTGCAATCTGACTGCGACCAAATGTAACTCGCCAGGAGTTCTCGGCATCTGCTGGGGAGCCCTACCGTCTCCTACCATTCTATTTGACTCCCCAACATCTGCGACATCTTGGCAAACATACCTGCTAACTTGGGCATTCGTGTAGTGGGATGCCGACATGAGTTCTGTGCGAGGTGTCATGGTGACTGGCCTCAAGGACACAGAGCACCGTGCGGATACTTATAACCTTACCTACGCTCGCTCCTTGGCATCGAGCGTACCAGTCGAGGGACACGCCATTGAGGCAGGTAGTAAACACCGTTATGTAGCACTATTCTCGAGATGTTGTCCTCTAATACGGAAAAAGGGTATTTGTGAGGTACGAGAAGCTGGCTTTGTTGTGGGAATGATTAGCCTGAGTGCCTGACAAAAATAAAGGATTCCACCAACAGGCGAGTTGAAGTCACGTGCTCAGCGCTTGCTCCTTCCACTGTTGAGCTCGATTTCCGGCCAATATGATTGGCTACTATGCTAGCTAAAACACCTGAAGGTTGATACTCTCGAACATTTGGAAGAACACTGTTCCCTTTGATCACATCCTCGATTCCCGCTCTTCGGCGATGGCTAAATCATACTAGCACGGGGCGTCCTGAGCAAAAACTCGAGCTCGCCCGGCCGGGTCGTCCTGCACATCTCCCTGGCAGCTGGTTGCAGCTGGTAGCAGCAGCTCCGAACCGTCCTCCGACGGTCCCACGATGCCGTCTCATTTGCACCCACGGTCAGCCGCGACCTCGACGCTTTTCGGGGGCACTCTAGTAGCGTCCTTCCTCGTACTGGCGATTCCTCACATCTGGCCCTGTCCGCGCCCGCGAAAGGCCTACCTGGACTCGGAGATCGTGCTCGACGACCAGGGCAGGCCGATGCGGAGAGTGAAGCGAATCAAGCGAGCCGCAGATAACGTCGGGGTCGAGGCGGAGGATAATACGGACGTTGACCTTTCAAGTATACCACCAGCACCAGCACCAGCACCACCACAAGACTTGCAGCGGCTGCAGCGGCCGCTGGGTCACAAGGCGAACACAGTGCAAGAAGAGGCTGAGGTCCTGCACCAGCTGCAAGCTGAGGCGGCCGCCCTGCGACAGGAAAACGCGAGACGGCCGTGTCCCGTGCCCAAGCCAAAGGGTGTGCTGGGCCGCTTGTTGGGCTTTGAACAAGGAGCAGCAGCAGAGGATTCCCACAACAGGTGATTTGTCGGGCTTATTACATGGCAGATTCTACCCGACATATATACCAGCCAGCAAATAGTGAACAAACAGCTCCACTATCGATGGACTGTATGACGGCCCCATACTCCTCCTTGGAAGCCTGAGCCTGTGCCTGTGCCTGTGCCTGAGCTTGTTCGAACCCGTCATCGAGGCTGAAGGAAGTGCTCGCAACGAAATGCTTGAAGAAAGCATGTCGTGACCAGCAGTGGTCTAAGCACCGAGGATAGATATCATGGATTTTCCCCCTCGGGGTCGTTGGGCCTGCGGGCCCAAAAGATCGGAGATGTATGTCTACGCGACTTACTGCTCTGGAAGGCTGGGCACACACAATCTGGGCACGGGCTTATGAACCGTTCCTTCGAGGACTACTGGCACCAGGAGGGTGACTCCTCGCTAGCCAAGAAGCGAGAGGTATAGCAAGACGGGGTCGGGGGGTTGGGCATGGCTGGGCGTACGTGTTCAACCATGCCCCAAAACAACAACGATGTCAATTTTTTCGATGTCAAATTGGCAAGGGCAAAAGGCCGAGGCATAGAGGTGAGACGGAAGATAGAATAGACACAGCTTGCCAATAAAATCCCCGAAGGACTATCCATCCTTCGCATGGGAGAGGAGATACAGAATTGCAAGAGTCACAACTCGCTCACATTGTAATAGCTGTGATTCGCTCTCATTCGTCGAAATACTGTATACTAGCATATCAAGCTACTGTGTATCCGCCGCTGCTCTGTGTGACCCATGCAATCCCACCGCCCGGGGCTCACTCATGCCGATTCCTTCTCGGACTTCTTCGTAAGCCCGTCCGGCCTGGTGTCTCCGCATCGAGCAACGCTTTTCCCGCCCGCTTCTTAGGCGTCTGCAGCTGGGATCCACGGCCTCCCTCATCCATGCCGACCCAGTTGGTGGGGTCCAAATCCTCAAACGTGATCATGTCGCCAAACTCGTCGTCATTCTCCCACCCGCCGCAGCCCGCAACTGGTGGCGAACTCGGCATCACCACGTCAGTGTTGAGCATGTCCTCCAAATTGGGAAAAAGTCGGTCGGTCGTCAGCTCGGAGAATCCTTGCCCCGCTTCGTAATGTGATATAGGCGACGATTGTTTCAGCGAGGGGAGGTCAGGGAAATCAAGAGTGACCGACTCTCGGCCGGGAGTGTTGGATTTGGGGGTGAAGCCGGTCTTTCCACGACCCCGCTTGGAATAGGGCGAGGCGTCAGAACACGCATTAAAGAGGGCCCGGGTATTTGGTGTCATGCACTTGGGATCCAGATTGCGTGTCACGGTATCCATGAAGATCTCAGCCATGTCGAAGCCGTACGAATGTCTTGGGCTTTTCGTCGCGTTCGGTGTAACCTGTCCATAGCCATAGAGCGGAGCACCAAACAATCGGTTCGGGGTCTTGGTCGGTGTCTGCATTTGGATTCGCTCCGATCGTCTCTTGGGCGTGGGCGTTGCTGGCGGCATCATGATCTCATCGTGATCGCCGAATAGATCGTTGAAGTCGTCAAAGTCATTGTGCGTGTGCACGCGAGGCGTAACATTTTCTTTGCCCGCTTCGTGCACATCGCCGCTGACAGAAACCACTGACGTGACCTGTGTCTCGCCAAGGACGTCTCTTGTCTTGTTGAGACGAGGGCTTCGACGCACAAATGACGGCAGCAGCGACCCATTCTTCTTCTCGCTCAGGATGGCTGCTTGTGGCTGCGGCGAGAGGTGAGCGTTTGAAGTTGGCGAAAAGAGCCTTCGGCGTAGCGGCTTTGGCGTGAGATCCACTTCTATGGGCTCTGCTGCCGTCCCGCGAGCTATGGGACTGGACTGAGCATTTCTTGCTGGAAGATCTGCCCACTTGACTGTTCTGGGGCCAAGCTGCACACTCATCACCACCTGGGGCATGTCAGGAAGTTCAGGCTCCTGGTCACGTTCATTACTCTCGTCGTCTACCGTCAAGCCGGCGTTGTTCTCATTCTCATCCCCGCCTTCTTCCACCGAGGTGTCCGCCGGTGAGGAGTCTTCGCTCGGTGGGTCTTGGACATCGCTTTCGAGAGAATCGGTCGGAAGGTTTCCGGCAGCGGCTCGAGGAGGATTGGTGCGTGATTTTGGAGGCTTGGGCGGTCGCTTCCGCTGCCGCTTCCGCTTCTCCTTGGGATCTCTCTTTTGCCATTTATCAGCCGGACGGGGCGTCTTGCTCTTATGAAACCAAAGACCACAAGGGTTGCAGAGATTGATTTGCTCCCACCCGTCATCCGGTTGATCAGGAAGCTTCTCTACCTTCCAACCCCTCCAAAGCTTGATCGAGCCATCAGATGTCGTCTCCACCACTTCCTTGTAGCACATTTCGCCTTGATTGAGGGAGGTCGGCATAGACTCTATCGGACATTTGAAATGTTTGATATAGCCTCTCCGCCAGGCCGGGGTTTCAATGGCTCCACAGTTGTGGCAATATGGCGGCATCCCACCGGCGGCAATAGCGGCTTCGAGTCGGGCTTTGGTCTGTTCTTTACCGACGCGTTTTCGACCCTTTGTCTTCGCATCATCCGGTCCAGTGGCATCTGACATGACTGCATCACTCATGGTTTCTGGTGTCCAGGTATTAGACCGCTGTAACGGTTTTGTGCCGGGATCGCTTGCCGGGACAGCAGGAAGCAAACTTTGCGATCGCTGAAAGTTGCTGGACGGTGGGGGCCGTGGCAACAGGGTTGGGACTGGCCTGCCGTTCTTGTCACTGGTCGCCGGCTGGTAGCTGTTGGACTGCGCAGGAGGTGCTGGCCGCTGAAACTCATCTGTTTTGCTGCTCGAACGTGGTTGTTCGTCAGACTCGTTTAAAAGTTTTGTGTTCTGTTGTAGAGTAGGCGTAGGAATGGTCTGACGCTCTGGTTGTGGGGTTGGATTTGAGTCGATGCTTTTCTCGATTTGTGACTGAGGCGTGGGTGCAGATTCCGTGATCGCTTCATCCGCTGATCGGGATTCTGGTTGTGGAGTAGGACCTTCAAAGGTGCTTTCGTCATCGAAAACAGGGGTGTAGTGGTTTTCCGCATCGATTGGGTCCTTGTCCAACTCGAGAGCCAGGTTGTCATCAAACCACTGCGATATATCAACATTCATGTCGAAGTCGCCAAACAGGTCCTCCTGCTGTGGAGAGTCGTCTTTGGTCTCATTCACCTCCTCCACTTGGGCACTGAAGAAGCCGGAATCGTGGCTCCCAGCACCCCGAACGGCCGATGCCGAGTTCTCAGGTAGACCAGGGCTCGTAGCTGTGGTGAGTTGAGGTAGGAGAGGCGGGGATGAAGGAATGTTAGCAGGCGTGCTTATGAAGCCCTCGTTTGGCTGTCGATCTCGGGTTTCTTCAGGGGAGGAGGTGGTAGACTCCGGCAAAGGTGGCGGAGGCAAGGATTGAGGAACGGGCGATGAAGGCTCGGGTGTCTCCATATTCTGAGTTCTCTTCGGAGGTCGGCCTCGCGGTCTTCCCGTGGGTCTGCGAGCAGGTTTGGGAAGCGGAGTTGGAGGTCTCACTGGCTCTTCAGTCGGCAGGCCTCGTTGCAGAGCAGTTGCCGGATTCAGGGGCATAGGCTGGTGGACTCTCAGGCTTGAAGCACCCATGGCGGCAGTTCGAAGTGAACTGGGTTGCTGTTCAATATTGAAGTTGATCTTCTTTGCCTTTTGCACTTTAGTCACCTTGGCGCGTTTCCTGGCCGGCCCGTCTTCAAATGTCTCGTGTCCAGATCCGTAACCTGATTCCGAGCCTCGCCTTGGCTGAGATATTTGAGGGACTTGTTGGAAAACCAGATGAGAGCCATGTCTGGAATGCGTGGAGCCGGGCGGAAGGGGTGGGAAATGCTGTGCGTGTGTGGGGGTTCCAGGCCTCGAAGACGGTCTCGAAGTGGCATTCCAGGGAAAGGAGTTATTGAAAGAGTTCTCACGTCGGAGCCCACCTTCATGCAGTGTTCGGTGGACGCTCTCTAATCTGGAAATGTCTGCCGGAGACTGCGGTCTCTCAATTGCAGTGTGTCCGGCCTGAGCAAATGCAGACCATTGTGGTTGGCTACCATCGGTGACACTGCCCATGCTTCCTGATCTCTGTCTCTGGAAGGACGAGGCGATTGGGGTAAAGCGCAGCTTGACTTCTAGAAACGGTTCGACATTCTTCTTGAACTTGGCCATCAATGACTTGGTCACCTTGCCCGTCACCATGGCTTCTGTGGACCCTGCATCTTGCGAGAGCACTTTGGAGAGCAGGCCTTGCCCCACAAGCGGCGTGTTCGGCTCCGAGTAATCGTATGCGTAGACGGTGTAGTCATTCTCGTGGATGTGAGTCAGTTCAGGGCTCGAAGTTGTGACGGCGTCAATGCAGGATCTGAGATCGATGAGTCCTATTGTGGTCGAATCGTCGATGGGAGCGGTTTCAACATGGTACGACTGGGGTGGTCTCGACAGGTGGTCGACCTTGTGGTCAGCGTCAAAGGTGTACAGCACCTTGAGCTTGACCGAGATCGTGGCACTGTCTTCCTCCGACATCGTCACCACTGCCGTTTAAAGACCTGCAATTGCTCCACCCCGACACATGCTCGACGGCAGAGGGGGAGAATGTCTGCAGTGGTGAGGATCTGAAGAGCTGAAGAGCTGAAGAACTGAAGAACTGAAGAATTGAAGAATTGAATAACAGAGGAACTGAGGATTCGAGGCTTGTCTATATCGCAGCAAGTCGGAAATTCGTGATCGAGCAGACGCGTCGGAATCGAGCTGGCAACTCGCAGTGCTTTTGCAAATGAATAGTCGGTGCCTGGCTGAAAATAATGTTACAAGAAGCTCACAGTGCAATCAAACAGGCAGCAACCGAAGAACAAAACGCATCAATTAGGATATGTTGGTGTACAAGGGTGAACAGAGAGCTGCGAGTACGAAGTACCAACTCCATGTCCATGCTGCAAAATGATACTTGCAGCTGCTGCACTTAGCGGCACGCGAAACGCGACGTACCTGCCTCTCCAATTCTCGGACTTTGACGTAATGGATACCGCTAGCCCCAAAGAGATGTAGCGTGGTGTGGGCCTCGCCAGGACGTGCGTGGGCGTGAAACCGTGCTGCAGCCTCACGGATTTTAGCGTGCCTGTGACGCAAGGCTGAAATCAATGGCTTGGCAGATCTTTTGACTCCCCCAAATTTCTGGCGAAGCAATAACAGAACTAAGAATGCTCAATTCCACACTCTTTAAGAGGGACATCCGGCTCTTATACTCTTCGCAAGCGGCAATATGGCAGACAATTCCAAGATCCAGTACGTCTCCCATCCTTCGTGATGCATTCTGCACCTCTGGCCCTTGCCGCCGTATTTCTCAGGCTGGTCTTTGTCGACCTCTCAGCTGACGACTTTCTCGCTGTTTAGGGAGTTATTGAGCAAGCCTAAATCCGAATTATCGTGAGTCTTGCCCCATCCATCCGTTTTTGAGGTGGTGCTGCCTTGTTATCTGCACTATCCCATACTGGAGCACCAGATTGCACTCCACCACTCCGCTGCACCATTGGGGGTGTTCAGACGGTTTCCGCTCCGCTGCCAACCCCTCTAGTCACATCAACCACCATCACCAACGATCTTCATCGTCGGGCAACACATCATCTCTCCGTCGATAATGCTGTCGCAATTGACCCGAGTGTGTGATTGTGCTTCGCATCGACGAACGATCACCGCCTAGCCGATGCTGATGCCGATGCTGATGCCGATGCTGATGCCGATGCTGATGCCGATGCTGATGCCGATGCCGATGCTGATGCCGATGCCGATGCTGATGCTGATGCTGATGCTGATGCTGATGCTGATGCTGATGCTGATGCTGATGCTGATGCTGATGCTGATGCTGATGCTGATGCTGATGCTGATGCTGATGCTGATGCTGATGCTGATGCTGATGCTGATGCTGATGCTGATGCTGATGCTGATGCTGATGCTGATGCTGATGCTGATGCTGATGCTGATGCTGATGCTGATGCTGATGCTGATACCTGCGTCTTCCCCGAGAGTCAAATACTAACACGAATCTGCGCAGAGAATATGAAATCTCCCTCCTCGAGACCCACGAACTCAGCACCGGCCCTCTCAGCATCCTCATGACTGCAACCCGAACCCATACCCAAGTCCTGATCTCGTGCCGCAACAACCACAAGCTGCTGGCGCGCGTCAAGGCCTTTGATCGCCACTGCAACATGGTGCTCGAAAACGTCAAGGAGATGTGGACCGAGAAGCAAGGCAAGGGCGCCAGCGCGAAGACCGTGAATCGCGACAGATTTATCAGCAAGATGTTCCTGCGCGGCGACTCGGTCATCCTAGTGCTGCTATCCTAGAACACGATCCTTTGCCTCAAGACATCTCTCATCACTCGAACTCGAACTTTTTTCCTACGAATGACCCGGCAGACCGGCGCCTGGATGGTTGCTGTGCTGGAGGAGCAACATGCACGCGAGAAGACCCTGAGCACGCAGCTCCCAGCACAACTACAAACAATGCAGCATCAGCACGAATCGCGCAGCAAAAGGCATACTCGGCTCGGACAGGTCGACGTTTTGCCTTCAGTGAACCTCGTCGTTGCCGCCTTAGTCTGCCATTTCCACGCATGTTGCCAGGAGGTAGCCGGACCGCTGCTGATACGAGCACCATTGTCGAAACGAGCACTACGATGCCGGGCTATTCCAACCTGACGAGAGAACGATGCACCAGATGGATGGGATGCATCTCAAGCGCGGGTGGCCATTACATCGGTATGGAAAATACGCAGCGTCGTGTCCCACACAGTACCTTCTGAGTCCAATGGTCACGAGACACGCCAGACCAGGAAATATTGAACAGGCTGCCAGCCCTAGCCCTGCTACACTGGTGGAATGTAAATAATGTAATGCTGGCGCCTGATCCGGTCAGACATCCCCCCAGCATTATTCTACGATATACTAGGTTTTCGCCGTCGGTCGATCAATCAATCGGTCGGCCAAGCTTTGAAGATATTGTCTCATGGTCATTTTTCAATGTTTTGTCTTGTTCTTCTTTTTTCTCTACCTCGTACATACCCGCTCATAAAAACACTGCTCTGGGATAGTATTGGTAATAGTAGTGGCGTAGTAGTGGCGTAGTGATATCGTGATATAGTGATATCGTGATATAGTGGTCTAACTCGTGGCAGCGGTGGTAGCCTCCGCAATGCCATCAAAGAACTCTGCCAATCCCCAGGCGCCCGGATCAGGGATCTTGCCAATCCACTCCTCCTCACTGCCGACATACACCGCTCTCCCCAGGCTGGCCTTCATGCTCTTGGTCTCCTCGGCGCCCTTCCTGCTCGCCGCCGCCGCCTCCTGGACGCTACCCCCTTGGGCCAGCGTGTCGACAAACGGCACCAGACTGTCCATCAGCGTGCGGTCGCCCGGCGCGGCCGGCGTGTACTTGGCCAGATCGTCGAGGGCGCTCTTGCAGGCGCGGGCCCAGATCTGCGCGCTGACGGCCTGCTCGGACCCGGTGTCTTGGCCGCGCATGCCCGACGCCAGCGCGTTGAGGAAGATGGCATAGATGGCGCCGGATGTGCCGTCCATGGTGTTCTCGACCACGGGGATGATCTTGTTCAGGAACGCCACCGCGTCGTTGGGACCGGTGTTGGTGCTGTTGTCCAGCTCTTTCATCACCGCTTCGGCCCCGCGTTTCAGCCCGATGCCGCAGTCGCCGTCGCCGACGATCGTGTCGTACCGCGTCACGTCGGGCTCGGCCGCGACCATCTTCTGCAGACCGGCTTTGAGGACCTTGGATGCCTGCGCCGGGTCGAGCGTGAGTTTCGTCGTGGATGTGTCGGCCGTGTCTTGAGCGGTGTGTTCGAGCGTGGCGGAGTGATCGGCGTTCCACGTCCGTGTCTCCACGCCGGTGCCGGCCCAGCCCACGGCTTCGGCGGGTGCGTCGATGAGCTCGAGCATGGATTTCCCGGCGCCCAGACCGGTGTCTTCCAGTCGCAGGATGGAGGCCGACCAGCCGAGGCCGTCGAGAGAAGTGAGGAAGGTGCCGGTGATGACACGGATGGGTGTTAGACCGTAGTCTTCTTTGAGCTGTTTGACGACTTCGTTCGTGGCGCCGGCAAACTCGAGCATCGAGGTCGCGCCGAGGTTGTTCATGAAGAGCACGATCTTGTCGTCTTTGGTGATGTTAGTGTAGTGTCTCTCCTTGTCGTTCGGATCGAGCAGTTGCCCCAGCATGATCTTGACCAGTTCTGGCAAGCTGGCTTTGACCCTCTTGCTGCCGGGTTCGTTGTGGATGCCCATGCCGACTTCGATCTCGCCGTAGGGGATGACGCCTTCGGTGTCGTCTTCCTTGGGGATCTCGCGGCCTGGTACGTGGACGCGCTCGAGGGAGGAGCCGAGCGAGACGAGGTTACGGTTGACCTGCTTGGCGAGGTTGTACACCTCACTTAGATTGCCGCCTGCCTCGGCGAGAGCACCGCACATCTTGAGGACAAGGATGCCTCCGCCAATGCCTCGTCTACCTACTTTGCCGCCCTTGGATCTGCCGACACCAACGTCATCGCCAATGGCATAGAATTCCGTAGCCACACCTCCAGCCTTGGCCTTTTCTGCTGCCATGCCAAAGTTGAGGACGTCGCCCGTGTAGTTCATGGTGACGATGAGCACGCCCTTGTCGGTAGGCACCCTCGTCAGCACCGCTCTTCGGACCTGCTCTGCGGAAGGAGAAGCAAAGATGGTGCCAGCGACGGAGGCCGTGAGGAGACCCTTGCCTACGAAACCAGCGAAGCCCGGCTCGTGGCCAGAGCCTCCTCCGGATATGATCGACACTTTGCTGTCAGCATCTTTGGTCGGCCTCCGGTAGATGATCTTGTTCTCTTTGTCGTATGCCAGCGACGGGTTCGTTATGGTCAGAGAATTGAGGGCTGAGTGGACGAGGAGGGTGGCATCGTCGAAGAAGTGCTTGATCTGCATTTTGAGAGCTCGATCTCATCCGTTGGCCAGCGTCAGGAGCGTCAGGAGCGTCAGGAGCGTCAGGGAGGTTGGAGGAAGAGTGGTCGACTTTGTAGACAAACCCGACTGAATGCCATCGTACGTTCACTGACCGGCCGACTTCCCGGCGCTGGCACGTCCTCGGTAACGAGCTGCGGGCTTGTCCCTCTGAGTTTGCGTTTACATTTGCGGGGAGACAACGTGGGGTCAGCCTCTGTAGTGGCGGTCCTGCTACTACTTACCACTACTTACCACTACTTACCGACTTTGCTACCTGGTCGACCCACAATAGTGGATAGTGGTAATGCAGCATGTTGCATGTGGGGGCCATTGACTTTGCGTGGGATCCAGTTACTCGCCTTGTGAGCTGTTGCAGGATTAAACTTGTATACGGTAGTCATAACGCGGGTAATAACAGATCGGCGAAATGGGTGAGGCAGCGCAATGCTCACCGGTACGACCAAATAGGCAATGCCGTGAAACCTGTGTTGCCACAGTCAGCTTTTGCATAAATGAATGCTCATTTTAGCCTCGGCTCGCCCGTTATGCCCGCTCAGCCACTTGTGGCCGTGCAGCACCCTTCTCCTAGTTCGAGACTCGAACTGAACCACGCTGAAAAAGCTTTTCATCAAGATGGCCTTCCTCAGGCCAAGGTTGAAAGCAAAGAAAATGTCGCTGACAACGCAAATACAACATCCCTGAGGCGGTTGTTCCGCTCGGCACCCATGAAGCGCAACATGCCTCGTCTCACACTCTGTCGTCTGATCCTCCTGCTCCCCTCAATCGTCGCCGGCCTTTTGCTGGCATGGTTCACTCTTCCTTTCATCCCAGCCCCATCTGGAAGCAGCAGTCAAGTAAAGTATGTGACAGACACTCTGAAATCCGGAACCCGACTCACCACCGTCCATCGATACGGCTACACGTTCTCTGCGCCGGACTCACCCGACGACGACGATGACGACGACGGCGACACCTCCATGCCTGAAAACAACGGAGTCTGGGCCGCAACGATCTTCGACTGGCAGTTATCTCTCCGTGGCCCGGACAACGACAACATCATCCTGAAGATCGGCTCACCATCCAACCGCGAATCCCCCGACTACGGAGCCGAGCTCGACCTGACAGATCTCGCGCAGCGTCCTCCAGGATCCCTGCACGAAGGCGTGCCGATGTGGACGGGCGCCGGCGACCAGGATGGAGTTTCCCTCCCATACTTCGACTACGCCGACGCGACGCTGTTCTACCACAAGACATGCCAGACGTGGCAGCTCGTGCACCCGCATTTTCTGGTCGTCAGTCGCGGGCTCATCCTGGTCTTGAAGGATGCACCTGATGTGGTGACGGCTGAAACAAATCCACCACCCTCTCACCTCATCATTGCCTCGTTCAGGTTCGACGGCGACGGCGATGGCGACGACTCTTCGAAGCCGACTCTACCGAACTTGGAGGTTTCGTTCACCGATGCATTGCTTCCATCCAAAACATACCCCATCAGAAAGCAGATCCTCTCCGTCCTGCTTGCGGCGTATCTCCAGCTCGGTCCTCCCATAGCATTGATTGCCTGTACTGTATGGGTGTTGACGGTCGCGACCTTAAAGCTCGCAACGCTCTCTGCTGTTATCTACGCCGTGCTTGTGTATTGCTGCTGGCTTCTGCGGGGTCGTTCGAGGCCATTCTCAAGATGGGCTTTGGACTTCTGGCTGACGAAACCAGTGGCTCAGAAATTATCCTCGCCTTCGAAACCTCGGATTTGGGGCCCTCTGGGCCTGCTGGAGGACGACAGTGACGTGGAGAACGACAGTGGCAGAGGTTCCCCGAGACCTCTGGCAAATCCGATTGACTTCTTCCGCAGCACTTCACCGCTGGATGATCTGTTAGTCACCTTCTCTGCCACGAGGTGGATGGTGAAACCGGTGTGGTCAAAAGCTGACGACAGAGCTCTGCCAAGCTACAGCTTTGGCGATCCGCCATTGAAAGGTTATTCTTCCAGCGGAAAGACAGGGATTTGAAGTTTGATTTTACATTCTCACAGCGAATGAAACCGAGCAATTGTCAGCAATTAAAGTAGTCTGAAAGGATTTCGCAATTGAGTGAATGAATGACTAGATTTTGTGCATCATCTTACACCCTACTTTTTGCACGCGTTTGCTACCACTTGAAGTTCTTGCGAGTCATCCTCCGAGTTTTCCGGGTGTGTGTGATTCAGAACGAGACCAACTGCTAACGCCTAACCTTGACCAGACCTGGCCTGACTTGACATGCTCTTGGGTATCATAAGATCATCAATAGAAACTATTAAGGAAAGTCGTTTGATGAGAGTTGGGTACAGTGACCAGCCCCCCTCTCCCCCCACCACCATACCCGTGGTTTTCCCAACTTCGGTCTCTCTCTCTCCCTCTCTTCTCCTCGCTGCAGACCCAGCGCCCACACCACGGCAGGACCAGAGCTAGAGCTAACGCGCACCCTCGACAGCGGACCCAATCTGCTCGCTTTTCTGACCCGACTGGTTGAAATGTAGAGCCAATGGATACAGCATAGCTGAGTAGACAGAGGAGCCCGCCGACAGGTGTGAATCGTGAGTTTGCTGCACACGCTGCCCATGTTGGTCATGCGCAGCAGACGGGGGCATCGTAAGCCTTGAACCAGAGATGAAAGGGAATCTTATTCCTGGCGTGACTTCCGGGGACGTGGCAGAAGGAGAGGACACCGCGACTGGACTTGATGCTCCATTCTATCGAGCATAACCTTGAGTCATGGCCGGGTGATGTGCCAGGTCTGGCCGTGACATCCCGTCTTCGGTCCGAGTGTTGATGGAATACTTCGATGACGCAGCACCCGGAGATTGCGCCATCTTCTCGTTGGCTTGATATTCGTTTTCGTTTGGCATTCTCAGATTGCCTGACGCGGTGTACTGTGTCGGTGACAGTACGGGCACTGGTGGCACCGGTGACTGCACTTGAGACATGTACGTCTGTGCTTTGTAGCTCGGTAAACTATCCCGATTCACCTGGAACTTGTTTGGGACAAACTTGGAGAAGCGTTGCTGGAAGGATTTTCTGTTTGATTTTGGCGTGCCCACAGAAGACTCGACTTCGAGCTTGTGAGACGCGACAGCGCCATTGGAACGGACTTGTCGAGCTGTGAGGTTCAGCGTAGTATCTCGAAAGATGTAAGAGGCGAGAATGTTGATGAACCCCATCACGAGAACGACAATCCCGGAAGCGATGATTAGACGCCAAAACGCCATTCCCAAGTTCTCTTGTGACGCGTTGGTCTTGTTGAGGTTGGCCAGAACGCTGTTGCCAAGCAGGATCTGGGTGACACCGAGCATGACAAAGCCTGACTGCGGGCTGAAGAGGGGCCAGTTGTGAGCGAAGTATGGTTTGAACAGTGGGGTTTCGGTAAGAATCACAAAGCCTGTTGCAAGATTAGATTAGGTGGCAGATGTTTCTAAAGAATCAACCCTTACCGGCAATAATCACTCTGATGAGATTCTCGCAAGCGTCGAAGAAAAAGAACGACTTTTTATTGAACATGAGAACAAGCATGACAGAACTTGCTGCAATGACAGCAAGAAGTGCAATGACGTTCATGGCTCGAATGACGTTCAGCACGACGTAGCCAGCGCCGGCCAGTGAGCTTCTCCTGAAGGAGTACATTTCGAACCAGCGAAATAAATGATAAAGAAATTGTTCAATGAGTGGTGGCTTTTTCGATCTGCTCTGTAAGAGTCCTGTCTCAACAGATCTAATGATATAGCCTGATGTGCTGATAGATATAGTATGCTAATCTCGTCTCTTTTGATGGATTGGATAATGGTGCAGTTGAGCTTTCTCGGTGAACTGTTGGTAGATCGGCTTTTATCGCAACGAATTGGCTAGCAAGGTTGAGCTGACGAAGACAAGGAAAAAGGTGACGGATAGTCGGAGGACTTTTTTGTCACGAAGAGCGACTGAATACGGTGAAATAGGAAAGACAATAGGAAAGTAACAAATGAGGGCTGCCTAATGGCAGAAGGGCTTGAATAGCAGTGTCGTGGTGAAAGAAAATGTACAATAGCATTACTGACGAAGCTCGTCGGGGTGTGATAAGTTCTTCTAGTCGATCCCCTCCTACCCATGTGCCGCCCACCATGTTCGGCCTCTAGCTGGCGGGTTCGCGTGCTGTAGTACAGAAAGTACCGGAAATGCACCAGCAAGAGAGCAGAATCTAATCCTGGAATGGCAACGATTGGACTAGTGCGCTGCATTGCTCGCGCCTCGCCTGATGAGCTTCATCCTTGGTTTCAGTCAGGCGTAATTACTCGGGATGGTCGAGAAGCTCACGACCATGGTTTTCAGGGCGAAAGTCGAAATAGAAGACAGCTGATGAGTGAGGGGGGTTTGATTATGCAGGAGCGTTCTCATGTTTCATGGCGACAGAAGGATCGAATGGTTGGGAGCTCCTGAAACACATCGCGCTAAAACATTGTTGGGTAAGCGTGAAGACAAAACCCCTCCCTTTAAGCGCCTTAGTGTCAATTGAGGTTGAAACATAGGGCATAAAGCCCAGGAGATGCCCAAGGCCTCAGGGCGGCGGCCATTGTGGCCTTTATGAGACCATGGTAATCTCGTCCGTGTTGGAGGTCGCGTCAAAATTGGACTCTGTGCTACGTGCGGGTAAACACAGGCCCAGCGGCGCTAATGCGGCCCTACACGGCTACTTGCTTAGCAAGGAGAATCTGCGACGGCAGATATTCGGAAGTGTTAACTCTAGCGGGACTAGTGGATGCAGGTCCTGCTCCGAACATGTTTGCTGGCTTTGCTTTCAATCTGAGAATTTCTGGTCCTAGAGATGGGAGCAAAGTCGAGCAGGATGACAGCATAAAGAAGTGCTACAACTGCACCCCATAACGTTCGACAGGGGTCAACTTCCAGATGCGCAGCGGAAGCTTTGATATAATTGCGAGGCAGCCTTTATCATCGTCAAGATGAGGGCAAAACGGGTGAAACAGCAGCGCAAGGTGATGCAAGTCTACCAGCTACAATACGCTTTCCGAGAGCCATATCAGGTCTTGCTCACATCTGACTGTCTGCGAGCCATGCATGCTTTTGCGATGCCAATCCAGAAATTCCTCGAAAACACTCTGCACGGGAAGGTGATGCCGTATATCACGCAGTGTACATTGGCCAAAGTGATGGAAGGATACTCGGGGAGGGGTCGGGGTGGCCGACCTGCGCACCTGCCTCCACCAACGGACGTGCCTTTGCGATACTGCAAGCACAAAGACAGCGACGGACAGGAGCGAGGGGTCATCTCGGAATCCGAGTGCGTGACCGATTTGATCAGTGGACAAGCCAAGGGCAACGAGCAGAGAAAGAACAGGAACCACTACATTGTAGCAGCGGCAGACTGGAATGAAGGCATCAAGGATGCGAAAGAGGTGGAGAAACTACGAGCGGAACGAGTGAAGAAGCAGAGAGCAGGGCAACCCAATATCGACATACGCAGCGCAGCCAGATCGATACCCGGTGTCCCGATAATCTATGTCAAAAGAAGTGTCATGGTATTGGAAGAGCCGAGCGTAGCGACCGAACGAGCCATCAGAGGCGTTGAGAAGGAGAAGTTCAAGGACGGGATCGGCGGTGCTATGAGAGGGTTGAAGAGAGGTCGCGAGGAAGACAGTGAGGATGAGCCGAGTCCAAACACGGAGCCTAAGGTTAGAGGGTTGAAGAAGGCCAAGGGCCCGAATCCGCTGTCTGTGAAGAAGAAAAAGGCCAAGCTCGAGGGAGAATCAAGCGGCCCGAAAGTTGAAGCAGGCCACGACGATTCAACGACACGGCCAACTACAGAAAAGAAGGCACGACGCCGCGGCAAGCGTGGGAAATCCACGGGGAAAACGCTTACCACTGTGGGAGTGGAAGGCGGAGGCGATGCCAACTTGAATCACGAGGCATGAATCAAATAAGAGAGAGGCGCAGTTGGAAGGACCACATCATAGAGCGTACCTTCCCAGCCGATCGAGTTTTTGGTTGTGTCACAGCCAAGGAAGGCACGGTCGATTTGTGCTGTACCTTGCAGCAGGAACACCAAGGGAGCAATTTGATGTTAGAGATACCCCACGAGTTTCGCAACTAATGCATTTGTATCACATTATCACCAATATGTCAATCTTTCCGTTCTTTTCAGGCGTGGGCCATGAACGCCCTTCCGTAGATGAGCAAGCCTGTCGCGGCCAACACACTCAGGCCAGCAGGGAGCGGCTTGCCAGTCTTAATGGCCCGAGGCACACTGCTTCCAGCCAGGACAACGGAGGCTAGCAGAGCGAGTTCGACGCCGTACGGTTGTCGTCGCTGAATTCGATAGCCACCCAGGCCATACTAGGTTTGTTCCCATCAGCTGACTGCGCACGCGACATGCTGTAGGCGAAATGCATACCAAAGCTCCCACAGTCAGGCCAGCTGCAATGGAAGGGACTGAGCCTGTTCGTAGGTATCCGATTGTGCCACCAATCGATGTGAGTGCTCCAAGAATGTAGGCAGGAATTTCAGACGCCTGCGAAAACCTGTCAACACAGCACGAACGAACAGGAGTGCCGTAATACCATCGTTCTTGAATTATTATGATCGTTTCACGCTTCAGAGTACTCAGGTATGTGTACTCACGTACTCTGTTGCATTGCGACACTTCAAGTTCTCCATCCCCATGGCATCGGGGTTTCGGGACAAGATCATCCCGAGTCGATCACAAAGTAAGCACTCACGCACTCCCTGCTGAATATCCCCACAATTCTTCAAATGCTCCCCCCAACTCGAGTATATAGAGAAATGTCATTGTCTACAAGGAAGCCACCAAAGTCATGCTGGCTCCATGTCCAGCGACCAGCCAAAAAGTCCGCACGCAGATTCGGTGCGTCGACGACTTTGCTGCAAGCTCCCGTGTTCCATCACTCTGCCTTCACATATTGGCCGTTGTCGTGCAACTCTTGATTGATTGCTGTTCACACGTGCAGTTTCATAACCCTCACTAAAATATCACCATGCATGTTTGCCTGCACATATATGGTGACCCAGCAGCTAGAAAAGCGGCACCGTCCCAGCTTCAGCTTCTTCCGACCATCATGGTTTAGAATTACAGGAGAACGCACACAATACCAATACACCTACCCATACCCGACCTCTCCGCGCACAATCCACTCACAGTCAACATGAGTCGATTGGTCTCTCGTGTTGCTATGGCTGTTCTGAGGGCTGCAGAAATCGTTGCAGCTTGCGTATGACCTCGCTGCAGGCCTTTGAAATGATATCTTCAACTAATGGCAATGACAGGTCGTTCTTGCAGTCATGGGCTACACCATAGAACTCTTGCAACACGACAGCGACGGCGGCTATGCTCGCGACTTTACACCTCTCAAGATTTACACCACGAGCCTAGCTGCAACTTCCACGCTGGTGGCCCTCCTTTTAGCGTTACCCTTCGACTACACCTTCGCATACTTTCCTGTTGACTTTGCGCTTGGAGTGGCCTGGTTTGCAGATTTCTCCCTCCTCATTGCCGAATTCCACGACACGAGTTGCAAGCAGAGTGCCAAAGAGCTGGCCACGCTGGCCCTTGGTGGAAGCTGTAACCAACAACGGGCTGTTTGGGGCTTCTCCTTTCTGAGCGGGTGCTTCTGGATTGGAAGCTCCCTTCTCGGCTTGTGGTTCGTCATTCGGCAAAAGAAGCTGAACAAGCGGCGGACATCTACCTCCACGAGTCAACCTTGAAAGCTCCGTTCCCGCCGAAACAACCAGCATCCTACGACACCCATTCCGTACGAGCGGGAAGAAGCGCCAGGTTGGATCGCTAGTCGTTGCAGACATTTGTCATAGACATGAGAGAGTTGGTCTCTCCCTTATGTGGGGATTCATTGACCAAAGGTGCCCGTTCGGGATGTTGCATCTAGCTGAAACGCAGCAGCTTGTCATTAAGACTATTGGCAAATAGCTCGTAGAAGGGTCTCTTGCGTCAAGATCAACATGCTTTAGTTCATCATAGTAGCCATTCAGCACTGGCATGAACCTTCAACTTAGGAAAGAACCTCAGTTTCATCAAAATAAAACGCCCCTTCAAAATTTTGGAGAAATTTATATCACATTCAGGTGTTTAAAAATTAATTTTTGCCCACCCATTAAAATAACGCAGTCAGCACGGCCTTGATACAAGCCATATCTTCCATCCTAAGAGTCTAGGACTAAAGTCTCCTAATTGTTTTTTACGCTTATTCGGTGACCACGAATGTCCAACTCAGGAATATTTCTTACATTAGTAAAGTGCCCGTCAAGGTAGAAAAGGGGGCCGCAGCCTTGTTCTGCACCTACAGACCTGCGGAGCCTTACAACCACTTTCTTGTGATTGAATCACCGATCCATTTGCCATTCCCATTACTTTCCATCCAACAACCAGAGTGTCTCGCACTCCCTCCCTCCCGAGCTACGTATACGAGCTTTGACCTCCGTCTGTCCGTCCGTCTGTCAAACAGAGCCAGAGCTGCAGCAGCAGTAGCATGACAAGCCATGACGACTCCGCCGCAGCCACTCAACCGGTAGCAGTAGCAGTAGCAGTAGCGTCGCCATGGACACGGTCGCTCCTCGCGGGGGCCCTCGCCGGGCTCACCGTCGACGTCTCGCTGTACCCGCTCGACACGATCAAGACGCGTCTGCAGTCGAACCTGACACGGCAGCACGTCACCGCCACGACGACCGCCGTCGGCCGACACACTGCGCTCGGCACGCTGCGCTCGATCTACGCGGGCCTCCCCTCGGCCATGGTCGGGAGCATGCCCAGCGCAGCCTCGTTCTTCGTGGTCTACGACACAGTCAAGCGGCGGCTGATCACGCCTGGCGAGACGCCGGCGCTCACACAGTCGTACGTGCACATGCTGGCGTCGTCGCTGGGGGAGATCGCGGCGTGCTCGATCCGGGTGCCGACGGAGGTGGTCAAGCAGCGGGCGCAAGCGGGGCTGTTCGGTGGCAAATCCAGGCTTGCGCTGCTTGATATCTTGGCGCTGCGCCACCAGCCGTCAGCGGCCGGCTACGCGACCGTGGTCAGGGAGCTGTACCGCGGCGGCGGCGTCACCATCATGCGCGAGATCCCCTTCACCATCCTGCAGTTCTCGCTGTGGGAGCAGGCCAAGGCCGCGTGGTCCGCGAGGCAGACGCGGCTGGCGGGGCGGGAGGCCGGGCTCGTCACCGCGGTCGAGAGCGCTCTATTCGGCAGTCTGGCGGGGGCGGTGGCGGCTGGCCTCACGACGCCGCTCGATGTGCTGAAGACGCGGATCATGCTGGAGCGCAGAGAGTCCGGACAGGCAGTCGGCGAGGGAGGGCAAGCGCCGCGCGCTGCTGCTGCTGCGAGAAAGGGAGCAGTGGGCGTGATACGGCAGATTGCGCACGATGAGGGCTGGAGGGGCTTCTTCCGCGGCTTTGTGCCGCGCGTCGGCTGGATCAGTACCGGCGGTGCCATCTTCCTGGGCACGTACCAGTGGGCGGCGAACACGCTGGGAGAGTCGTCACAGCAGCAGCAGCAGGCAGGGGTTAATAATAATGGTGACCACGAACGGGCCCAGTACCACTCGATATGAAAAGTTGAACACCCCAATCAATGTATGATTTCGCATTCACAGGCTTCGAAGCAGGAAAATAGAATATGTACCACCAACCCCAAAAAACCCACAACAACATCAAGAGGCGCCTGTGACAGAAACAAACGTCAATTACACCTGCGTTGTATCGGGTTAATCACAAAACGCGATCACGGCTAACAACAACACGAGACGAGTTCTGTCTGGTTCTGTGAACGACTTGTATTGTTCTAGCTTGATTTATTAGAGGCTCTACCACCCGCGCCGCGTGTGCTCAGCCAGTCAAGCAATCAAATGTACAGTCCTATCCCAACAAGACGTGCAATGCAGTAGCCGCGCCGTGCCATGTTTTATCCAAATCTGCCCACCTGGGCACCCGATATCTGTAATGCAATGGTAATAGCGGTAATCGCAGTCATAACGCCATGGTAAGCGGCCGCTCGTCGACCGGGTATATGCTCCATCATGAACGCCTCATTCAATGCTCGTAATCGACCACAAAGGGAATGCCAATCCTGCACAGCCGTGATTGAATGCTTCAATCCTCAACCAGGTCGTTAAAACTCATCATCGAAACTCAGGCCGGAGCCTTCCTCAGGCTCCACCGCAGCTCCTGAAGCAATGGCGGCCATACCACCAGGGATCTTTTCGTGCTTCTCGGATTGAGCCTTCTTGGTGCCGGCCATGACACCGGCCTTCTGGTAGTCACCAACTCGTTTCTCAAAAAAGTTCGTCTTGCCAGCCAGCGAGATGTTTTCCATAAAGTCAAAGGGGTTCGTGACCTTGTAGTACTTGGGGTTGCCCATGGAGACGAGCAGTCGGTCGGCGACAAATTCAATGTATTGCTTCATGAGGTTGCTGTTCATGCCGAGCAGGGCCACTGGCAGGGCTTCGGTCAGGAACTCTTGTTCAATGGACACGGCTTCGATAATGACCTTTTCGATGAGGTCCTTGCTGGGTCGGTTGTTGAGATGTGACAGAAGCAGGCAGGCAAAGTCAGTGTGCATGCCCTCGTCTCGAGAGATGAGTTCGTTGGAGAAGGTCAGACCGGGCATCAGACCGCGCTTTTTGAGCCAGAAGATGGAGGCGAAGGATCCGGAGAAGAAGATACCCTCGACGGCAGCAAAGGCCACCAGGCGTTGGGCGAAGGTGCTCTCGCGGTCTGAGATCCAGCGAAGAGCCCATTCGGCCTTCTTCCGGATGCAGGGAATGGTGTCGATGGCATCAAACAGGTACTGTCTCTGCTTCGGCTCCTTGACATACGTGTCGATGAGCAAGCTGTACATCTCCGAGTGGATGTTTTCCATCATGATCTGGAAGCCGTAGAAGCAGCGAGCTTCTGGCACTTGGACTTCTCCCGAGAAGCGCTCGACCAGGTTTTCATTGACAATGCCGTCTGATGCGGCGAAGAAGGCGAGGACGTGGGAGATGAAATATCGTTCGTCGTCGTTCAGCTTGTGGTGCCAGTCGTGGAGGTCCTTGGACAGGTCGACTTCCTCAGCTGTCCAGAACGAGGCTTCGGCTTTCTTGTATGCCTGCCATATCTCATGGTACCTGCAGAAGCTGTCAGCATATCCTGCTAGCCTCAGACTGTGTGTGTATTTGTTGGTGGGGTCCACGCGATCCACTTTACGCGTTGACGCGTCCGGGGCGCACTGCAGGGTATTGCAAGGTATTGGAGGGTATTGGAGGGTCGAGGACTTACTTGAGTGGGAACAGCACAAATCGGTGCGGGTTCTCTTGCAGCAGCGGCTCATCTGCCTCTGTGGCTTTTATTCCTGGAGCCACAGTCGGCGGGGCCGGAGAGGTCTTGACGATATCGGTGACAGGTTTCTTCAAGTCTTCTTCGGTGGCAGTGGGCAGCGGTTCCAGAGGAGCAGGCATGTTCTCCTTGTCTTCCGATGAGAAGATGGGTTGTTTCACAGGCGAGTCCCTCACTTTGAGATTCTCGAGGTTCGAAGCAGCCTTTGTATAGCAGTGTTAGCTATGCTGAACCCGATCACGACCGAAGTGGCAACTTTACCTGCTTTGATGGAGTGACTTGTGTGGTCATGGTGAACTGTGAGGTACAGATTGTGGGTGGACAAAGACAAAGGTGAGTAAGAGGTGCGTGTGTGTATGGGAGAGACTGTGAATGAGCGGGTAGGAGGGCATGAGTAGAGAGAATGGCCCAGGTACTTAAAGAAATTCACGTCCTTGCTCCATGACGCGCTTTTACGCGTTCTCCGATACGTCAGGTCACATGACCAAACTATTTCCCGCCCAGCCACGATTCAAATAGTGTTGCCCCCGACAGCAGCCATTCACATTCCTGCTCTGTCGCACGAAGTGGGCTCTCATTTCTTGCAGAGCCCATTCCGGCCGGGCATCGGAGCTCTGGAAAGGAGATTGATTGGCCGCAGATCGCCAAGTTGCATCTGATAAGATGAGACAGAATGCTGGTTCTGGAGCACGACGGCTTGTTGGCGCGTTTCTTGAGCAGTAAACAGCATCCCGACGCGTAAAATGGAGCTCGCCAGCTGGTGCCAACACCAGAGCGTCCATTATGCAGCCGACGTCGGTCAAATGCTTGTGCTATATACTGGCCACTGACTGGCATGACTGGGGATGGCAGGCGAGTCACGCTTCAACGCTGGTGTGCAGAATAAACAATTGTCTATTTTGCTCGTTGCCCGTTTATGAACCTTATTGACCTGTCAGGAATCATGGTGAAGATTAGTCACGCACTAGTAATACACAAGGACTAACGAGCTTAAATGGCCTCCGTCGCTATGCTACAAGTCACACCCACAGGGACTATTCCAACATGGACAACATGCTGCCGCGCATCACATCTTTTCTTTGATGGCCTGCGGTATTATCCTGTTCTCGGCCCAGCGGACCATCTTGTTGGTCTGTTCGGCAAGGGTCAGGGTCAAGATGGTGTGTGGCAGAATTCGAGCCAAGTGTGCAAAGAAGCCCTTGTATACGGCCAGCACACCCTCGGTGCTGATGGTTTTGTACAAACAATCAAAGATGCCCTTGTACAGGTTTCCGTGCTGGTTGTACAGTCGAGCCATGACCGTGTCGGGAGGATGCATGACGCAGCACACGACAAAGCCTGAGCAGGCTGAGCTGAGCAGGTGTAGTGCCGGACCATCTTCCATATGGGCGTGTCTCATCAAGCGTCTCTTTGCAAAGAAATATGTGGGTAACTGGACGGAACTGCCAGCACCCGTCCTCACCATGCTTGCGCCCATGCCTCTGTACAGGCCCTTGATTCCTTCAGCTTTGTATATCTGTCGCAGCCCATCAAAAGCGTTTCGATATCTGTGTTGCGTGCCGACGGGTAGCGTGGGAGAATAGGATTGTAGTCGCGTCTTGACGAGGAAGAAAGGGCTGCCGGCCATGGCACCGAGGATGCCCGACGCTGCTCCTGAAAACACGTTGACGCCGAGGGATTGAATGTTCGAATCCTTGAAAACCAGCTTGGTCGTCTCTGCTCGGAGCGGCTCATAAAATCCCAGCCGACAGCCGTTGAGCAGGATCTGGTAAATGTATGCGCAGCCAATTCCTCGGTACAAGCCTCGGATTCCTTCATTTCGAGCGACCACCGACACGCCATGGAGTACGCCTCTGTATTTCTTGACTGCGACATTTTTCGCCTGCAATTCGCCCTGGAGCTGCAACCGAATCTTGACTGTTTCGAAAGGGTGCGACGCCGTTACAGCGCCGCAAGCTGCGATGCCACCGGCAATGAAACTGCCCGTAGTGGTCGCCATTGTTGATGGGGAGGGGAGGAGGAGAGGAGGAGACCAAGAAGGGCCTGAGATGGGAGATTATTATGTCGTCGAGAGCCAGTAATTGATAGTCGCTAGTCTGAGCTGAGAGCAGAAATCGATTCGAGGAGCTGTTTCCTATTGCTGCTATAACATTGCGCTTATGTATTATTTGTCAGATAACAGATGAGAGATGATAGATGCCTTATGCTCGCAACATCAACATCAGCGGGAATATGCCTGGAAAATCCTAAGAGTGGCCCTGGTCGTAATTATTTATATCACGGAGTAGTAACAATAATCATAAAAGTCATCAACGAAAATAATCAGCTCGGACCCCAACAGCATGCAGGCAAAAGATCACCCAGCTGCAGGGACAAGCAGCGTTCAGCTGGCAAGATTATGATTGGTCTAGAAAATATCATCACGTGCGATGCTTAATCCGCGGTTAGCGCCTCGGCATAGTTACCTTGTATCTATTTCGTACAGACAGGAGAAGGGCCTCTTGCTTTCAATCTTAGCTCCTACGAACAAGTCCTTTCTACTGTGCTCTTCTACATCTACGGTGCAAAAGATCTTTTTCCTGCAATGATGAAACATCCTTTTCCATAAAACCAATGGTTCCTATGCAGATGACATGCCTAGTCCAGCGGGCAACGATTTCTATCTGGACCGAGACATCTCTCTACGCTATGATCAATTGAGCTATATCGCTTGTGGCAAATCAGGAGTTGTGTATGGCATTGACAAGGCGAGGATATTGAAAGAATACCACGACGATGAGGGAAGAGATGTCGAGCGACAAGTGTATGAACGTCTTGGCCCACATCCAAACATCGCAAAGTGTCTGGGCACTACAAAGAACGGTGATATTGTCCTCGAACGAGGACAAGTACTTCGAACACTTTGTCGAACACCCAGCACGGACTGGACTTCATTCAACATAAAGTGTCGCCTCTTGTTAGACGCTGCAAGAGGATTGAAGCATCTGCACCATAACGAAATAATTCACGCTGACGTTGGGTCTCACAATATGATCTTAACAGAAGACGGACGTCTGAAGTTGATCGACTTCGAAGGTTGCAGTATCGACGGTAAACCCGAGCTTTCGCTTTACGAATGGTTCAGTTATCGACGATCGACACCACCAGTCAGTGTAAGAACTGACATTTTTGCCTTTGGTTGTGTCATTTACGAAATCATCACCGGCAGACCTCCCTACCATGAGTATGAATGCTTCGAAGACGCAGCAGGCCGCGTCGAACACCTGTACAGCCGGAACCAATTCCCTGATACTCGGAATCTGCCGTTGTCTGGGCTCATGCGAAGCTGCTGGCTCGGAAAGTTCAACTCAATGGATGACATCATCTTAGCACTGGAAGCGTCTCATGTTCGAGGAAATATGGTTACGAGATCGTGGTCGGCCACCTACAGGCTTCTTCGAAGATTCGTACTAAAAGGTATACAAAAGCAGGTTCAATTTGTGCATTGGCTATTTGCAGATAGGTGTCAGGGTTGCGTGCATTCCTGCCTCAAAAAGGTCACAGAATATCGTACCGGATGGTGGCGATATTTCTGGCAAGTAGCATAAGCAGTTTTGGTACGGCTGAGCCGAGGCCTCGGCCCCTGGGCGTCAGCCCGTAATAAGGTGAATGAGTCGTACCCATCTACATTCCTGTTCAAGATTCAGTTGTCGACGTGGCGGTCCACCTGTCAAGCACATCAATACCCTTTCGTCATCTACACGCATCTAGACACGACTTACGAACTTGATCTTGTACGTGGTGCATGATATTCCAGAATCTCGGCATGCTGGGCAGGCTCCACCCCTTCTGGATGGCAGCGGATCAAGGCTTGGATCGTGCGTCATGCTCTTGCACGGAGGTCCTGATATTGGCGATCTTGCACATCGTGTGCGAATCCGCATCTCGATTTCATGCTGTGGTTGCCTCGTGCAGTTGCTATGCACCATCTTGGCTTTTCCATACGTGCACATAATGTCAAGGAGGTAGAAAGTCTTAATCGTAAAATGATTGAGCTTCCAAGGCTGAATGGGTGTATAGGGAAGAAAGGGGTTGGCTTAGTCCTATCTTATATTATACCCTTACCCCTCATTTAAAATGGCGTTTCTTCGCGTACCATTGCAAGGAAATCTCCAAGGTTTTAGAGTAACCAATTAGCACTGCCTGCGATGATTCCAACAATTAATTTGTGCGACGCTGATGGAAGGCTTTACGTCGCCTTCTAGTTCGGGGGATGCCAAGCTTGACTTGTCCTCGGTCTACTCTTTGGCGACTTGATGCATGATAGGAATGGTGTCTGCCTTTGAAGAAGAGCCCTCTTATCTCACAGCTATCAGAGCTATCGTCCTTGATAAGCTAACTATGAAGTGGAGCGCTTGTTAGGACTCCGAGCTCAATTTTGATCCTATCAGCTGGACCTGCGAATTTCTTCGACGGCCGATACTGTCTCCTGGCGGAAGTAGGCCTTGGCCTCGCGACCAGCCGCAGTTTCGCAACCCATACCCTCCACCTGATGGATCCCGGGCCGTCTGGAAATGGCTTAACATTGTTTCTGTATCTATCGTGGGAGACCATGCGGAAAGAAAAGTACGGAATCATGCTATTTGCCATGATCCTTACCGTCAGGAATAATGAAAGACTAACTGATGTTGAAACTGTACGTGTTTGCCTGGAAGAAGACCCATGCGATACTTTCCCAATAGTCCCATGTACGACTGTATTAGTGCGATATTTAGATATAGATACCTGTGGACCAATAGCTGATTGGATGGACATAGACCTGTTTGGCTGACCATAAATGTCAAGGATATTCTAACTTTGTCTAGAGTTGTAGAGTGGGAGTATGGGTTGGCATAACACAGAAGACCTACCTAGTCATGCAGAGAACGACCTGCAGGGCATCTGCAGACTTACAGCGTTGTCGCGCATTAGCTTAGACTTTCGCAGAAAGAAATTCTGTCGTGTCTGCGAGCCACTTGACGCCGCGAATATTCTTTTAGAGTAGCAATAGCAGAAGCGAGGTCGCCATACTTTGAGTCAGGCCTAGAAGATCTTTTACGCATTGAAATACCTAGATGTGGTGTTGGGAAACCTTTCCCTAAGCCTAAATCTACGTCCCGGAGAGACTCCGCAAAAAGGAGAGCGCTAGTACCATTCATCCACTAGCCTCGTTATGCGATTGCGACAAAAAAAATGCTGCCTCTCTCTTCTTTGCCAGGCGCATATCGTTTTCATACGTGGTAGAGAACGCCTTATCTTACCGCCTAATAACGGACGATAAGTCAACTCAACAAATACGCCACCATGTCTAGCGCAATGGCTGTGTCTTTGTTACCCAGTCTTGACGACAGAATCTCAATAACCTCATCACTCGACGAGTCTTTCTCGAGCTTGTCCGTCAGCCACAGCTCCTGCTGCCATCTGTTCAGGGGACAGAAATCTCTCGTGCAAAGCACTCAATTCTTGCCGCAGTCGATCGTTGTCTGCCTTCAAAACCTCGATTTGTGCGTTCAAGCATTCATCTGACTTCTCAAGAGCTAGAACACGCATACAGGCGGATTCAAGTTCGGCTGTGAGAGATTCTATGGTATAGCGAGATTCTTCTTGTTGTTTTTCGAGGCGCACATTTCGGCGAGTCCTGAAACGCGCACTCACACTGTTCTGGCCTGTCGTCTCATTGTTACTCAGAAGCGTGTTCGTGATTTTTATACGTTCCTGGAGCTTCGAGGCTGCATCAGACTTGTGGATTTTGGAACTAGGGGAAGATAGGGATCTAGTGTTGAGCTAACAGGGAGCTTACTACTGGAAGCGGATAACTCTCATCGAACTTTGTGGTTTCCCCCACAGGTGAAGATAATGCAGCCATAGATGAACAGGAGCCGTGAGGTCGATTAACAAATCCTGTGCAGTGAGGGACGGATGTATTGGGGACGGATCTATTTGTACAGTGCGACGTGCGCATTTATGAATTTCTTTTTTCTTAGGCCTCTGTTTTCTATTCCACCCAACGTGACTCCACAGTTGGCAGAGCTATGGCAGGCGGGGTGCTAGCGTAATTAGTGCAGCGGAATGGGGATATCTTAGCGTGCGCAAGTGTGGATGATAAACAGGGCGCTAGATTTAGGAAGATTAAAGGGATATAGGTGTGGTCCAATTAGCCATATCAGACTTATTGCGCAGTCAAGAAAAAACACATTGACGGCGCTACCCTAAGTAATTGTGTGCACCTGACGAACTTATTATCCCTGGGGATCAGGCATAGCTTTTGCCCCACAACATCACCGCGAAAGGGATAGGTCAGGCCATGCGACTTCTCACCGGGGCAGGCGACGAGGAGAGGGGCCAACAACAAGTAGCGGATCTTGTAGGCAAACCACATTTCAACCGCGTGTTTTGCCGGAGAGCCCATCTCATGAGTTGGCATTGGACATGTAAGGAGATTGAATCCATTCTTGAGTTGGCCTTGGTGGTCTAGCCGAAAGGTTGCCGGCTGCGCACCTATGCTGATTACTCGGAAAGGCATCGCTGAAGGGCTGAAGGCAGCTGAAGCCAACTTCGCAGGTCTGAAAAGGCGAAATAATCAGTATAACAATAGATCAATACCTTTCTACACAAGCTTTGCGGTCCTATTACAGTAACATCACATGTGGGTAAGCAGCGACAACCGCGGAACTTTTTTGCGTTATGTCATCCGTTTCGAGCCCCTCCATGTACATTTTTGCCTGCATGCCAAATCTTTGCGCTTCGCATCCCGCCTATACTGGAATGAGCACTCTTGCAAGAGAGGCAGGTGCTTACCTTCTCGCCCAAAAGTTGGCGCGACGACTTTCGAGCGTTTCAGTGGGTCAACCACGATCTGAATGCAATACCTCTATAGTCGGATACAAAAAAAATTTTTTCCAGTTCCGGTCTCAGTGACCAACCTGAACCACTGCCGCTTTAACCTGAGTTGAGGGTAGAGCGGCTGAATCGCGCCTGTCGACGCCAGAGGGAGGAGCGACGGGCCCAGATTCCAGCTCCTTCCGTTTTCGGAAGGAGGCCATTTTCGGCCTTCTACACCTCGGCTAGCACAACGCATAGTCCATTTTAACCCGATTATACTTCAACAGCAATATCGTATTGCAGGAAACTATACTGGTATCTACAACTCCAATCTCCTGCTCAGAAACAGTTCGCTCGCTAACAGGACACGATTTAATGACCTCTTGAGCGAGTTCTATCCCTTGAACCGAACCTTTACCGACCCTTCACTGACGCACAAGAGTGGATGGACGGGAACGAGTACCACAAATCCGCCGTAGACGAGGATATCGAGAAGTGGACACGACAGTGAATGCAACAGTACAGGAAAAGTCAGGAGAGCACAGTATTTATGCACGAGAAAAAAACCTTACAAGATGCTTTATTGATGATAAGGACAGATTCTTAATTGTGTATAGAAATTTATTTAAGGTCCATGAGATGGATTTGGATCTGAAGGCTCTCACACCCTGGATTGCGAAGCAGACCGAGATCTAGATCGACTCCGATGTCGGGTCTCCAGTATAAGAAGAAATTCGTGCCCATCAAGCAACTCACCAAGAGGCCACTCTAGACCTTCTTGTCGCACGCGGCGCAATGCCTCGAGCGGTTCAGTGTGATCAACGAAAAAGTTAGTACAAACGGACGAGATAACGCCACTGGCGTCATCAGGTTCGAAAAGTTTTCCTCGAGGCACAGCTTTCCTGACGTATTCGATAGGTGATAGCTTCATCACGCTGTTGGCATTTTCGCGAATGAAGTCTGTTGGTACTGAGGCGATACCACCGTGACCACCTAAAAAGACAATGAGTTTCGGAATTATAATGAAGAGGGATTGTGTGTCAATTACTTCCGAAGGCTTTTGCAGCTGCAAGGCAAGCAGCAGGATGCGAACTCATAAGGCCATAGATGTTGTCGTCATCTCGTCGGAGGCAGTTCAATAAGCTGGTTGCAAGTCCGCGCTCGCGGTAGTCGCTGTGTACAACAAGTTGAGTGATCCAGCATACTGTTTCGTCGTTAACTTTCCACCGACACGCGAATGCATTCCCTGCCAGGCGATTGTCGATAGAGACTTTTACGTAGAAGCAGTCGACGTTTTCTGGTAGATATTGGTCTCGTAGACGATCTTTGCTTAGCCTCACACGACTTCCTATCTTAACAATTAGACACATGGCTAAAACGAGCTTTGTGCAATTTACCTTGTTTAGGCATTCGTTGAGAGCCCGTAGGATCCATTCCCCAAACTCCATAGCTTTCGTTAAAGAGGTTGGCCGCTTCCTTCAGCATGAAATCGGTGACTTCGCTTCTGTTAAACGTCTCGTAGACCTGCTTTGCCATAATTGGTCTGAAAGACTTCTCAATGTATTTCACAGAAGGTTCAGTGCGGAATTCAACTTTTTTTTGAGGAGCATAGGAGGACGACATGACGGGACGACCCTATATATAATCGTATGGGCTCGCATTAGTGGCAAGGCAAGAGATCGGCCGCGGGAATCGTGTAGGGGTGCGCAAGGCAGCAGTCAATGAAAACAAAGCTGGGTAGCCAGGTCAGACAACAGTCCTTGCGCCAAATTAGAAAATACGCTGCTCGGCTTGGCAAAGCGGCGCACGACCCCACCAAGCTGCAGGACGCATGGTTCGATCACGTGTTATCTGGCTGGCAAAAGCAACCAGACGCTGAGAAAACATAAGCTTGCGTGACACTGAACGCCAATCTGGTTACTTCATGTACTTACTCAGCCTTGGCGAAGTTAAGATATTTCGCGATCCAAGGCCACTCAAAATCAATAAGCTATCTCCGGTAACACGAAGCCGGCCACTGACTCTAATTCCAATCTCACATAGTCACATAAATATGTCCCAAGGCCAGGCATCAAGAACTGAGGTCTTTTCTTGCGAACGACCTCTACCGCCTTTTGGAACATATCTTGCGACCCCAGGGCTAGCCAGCTACGCAACAAAGCTAGCTACGCAGCAAAATTTGAAGCTGTATTGTTCTGTTGCGCAGCTGCAGCTATTTATAGATCGTCGTCACCTCCCTCCCCGCCCTCGTCGTCGCTATCGCCGTCGTCGTTAGTATCGTTCCATTACAGTATAATATCGTCCTTCTATTAGTTTTTGTAAGCATTTTAAGTTCTCTAATGACGCCGTTGTCATCGTATTTCGCTCTAGTGTTAGTAGCAGCTTCGTCGACGATAAACGCAGCTAATATAACTAGTATAGAGATTCTATTCTATACAAGCTATTCCTCTTCCATCGACGCCACGAGCTCCACTCTTTTGCTGCGCAGCTGGCCATCGCTGACCCAATCTTGTCATCGAGATCAGGTTCAACTATTGCGCTGTACATGTCCAAAAGTTCGCTGATTGAGCATTTGGCCTCGTCGAAACGACTCAGTCGGATATTGATCTCAGTCAAGGACAGAAGTAAACGCCTGATGCTCCTCGAATACCGATTGCTGACTCTCTCACTGGCGATCTCACGTTCCACCATCTCCTTTGCTTGGATTAGGTATTGCGACTGTAGCGTCAACATCGAGTTTATGTTTTGTTGCATGTATCCCAGTTCGCAATAGACGTCTGAAAGATGGCATGTGACAAGCGTTCGTTTCCATTTTGGAAGTCCAGATGTAGAGAGACAGCCTTCAAAGCAATACCGAGCTTCATCAAAGCGGCCTTCTCCTCTAAGGATCCGGCCATTTGCCCGCAACTGATCACATAAGAGGTCTACCTCACGATCTGAGATGTTGTCACTTCTTGAGGGACATCATTTGCTGGACCCCTCACGCGCCTTGCGGCAATCGAACTGGTAGATCTGATTGTAGGCCTGGGAAAGGTTGAGAAGTCCGACGGTATGCCGAGATTCGTCGTGCGACTCAACTGTTTGGCTGTCTAGGAATTCTGATATCATATGTTCCGATTCAGTAATGCGGCCTCTTGAGCGAAGTGTGACGCTTTTCTCGTAAACAATTTCGGCATGTGTATGTGATTCTGTTAGGTCTGGTTGTAAACGTGTCGCCAGTGCGAGCAACTCCTCTCTATCGCTAAGTCTTTCGAATTTAGAGGCGGATAACAAGGTCTGAACTGCGTCTTTCCCAGGAGGTGGCCTCAGGCCGCATTCGGTGAACGAGCGTAGAGTCTGACGTAGGGGACCGATCAATTGTCTCCCAGAAGAAACACTATCACAACATGAGTGACACAGAGAGCAAGGACGATACAGCAACTCACCGAGAGTCTTCATCCGAAACACGTGGAAAGACATAACAACAAAGTGCAAACGCTTGGCAAGCCCAATAATCTTTTCTCTGCTCAAACAATATTCGAGATGATTCGTCTTCGCAAATGTAAATGCCGTCGCGTAAACTGATTTGAGATTGCGAGATGAGATAACCCATGGCTTGCTCGAGGACGGCTTTTTCTAGTAGCTCGGCAAGGACCGTGTCAATAATTGACGATTTCCGACGTGTCCATGAGAATTGCCTTGTGGCCGAGCCCGCGATAGGACTGTGGAGGTTCTTGAGCACGATACTAAGTACGGATGAAGCCACGTGAGGGTCGGGGCTGGCGAAGATTGACGCCCTGCGAGAAGCTCCGCGCTCTTCCGTTATGGCTTTACACCTTCTGACATGGCTGAGCTTCATGCTGATCCCCTCAAAGATCGATTAATGCTTGTTTACAGCCTGAAATTCTTTCACCTCGGGCCCGGTGTTGACGACGGGTTCATCTACCTTTCCTCAAGATGCTCTTGCAAGGGCGGGGAAGGAGAGGAACTCTTTTGAAGGAATTTCGGAGTGGCCGATATCTCTGTTCCTACCGTGCTAGCTATATGAAGTAGGGAAAGATGAACGGCATTCTTCATCGAGCAGTGAATGTTCCATTGAGTTCTTCACGTATCGGGATTCCGTTATGGCAACAGGTTCCCCGTCATTGCGCTCAAGACCCATCCTAAACGAATGGTGGCCGCCATTTAAAAGCCAGTCCTCATGTGTACTGGGCCGTGAAATTGCCCATTGTGATAATAACCACCCTCTACCCGGTGATTCCAGTAGTTTTCGGCACGCCGAGTTGACGAGGCTGGATAAATATGCTCGAAAGTGTGTGTCTGCACGTCCTGTCGATTACAAGGATGTGTTTTGTCTTTGGGAATGTGAGTTAAGAGGCATGGAATTTGAGAGTTTGGTGATCTAGTGCAGTTCGGAAAACGTTGGGAGCCAGGGTGTTCGATCTTGCAGCCACAACCTTTTGGAGTAGGCATGACAGGCAAAGGTATGCGAGTGAACAGGACTTCTCTCGGCGAAGCAGAAAGCGTTGGAAGCAACTATCTCCAATGATAAAATTCTCGACAAGTCTGTACGAGTCGGGCACCGCACAATGGGGCATTGGGGCAACGAACTTGTATACTTATGTATCTTTATCCATTCATCTTGAGTCGTCGCACGGACGGTGTTATTGCAGGGTTGAGAAGGCTTTCTTCTGCGCGCTTATGAAGACCGTGTCATGCCCTATGTATGTTGTCTTAGTAGACAAAAATGGATCGATGTACATATCGAATCAAACAGCAAGCTGTGGGAAGCGGTGCCCAAATCTGGAGCGGGACTAGGGCAAGGTGGGGCTGTAACAATAGCCCATTTCCGGGCGCTAAGTTACGGTACATCCACCGGAACGTGCTAGCCCGGGCTAAACCTTGGAAGAACAGTAAGGAGTAACTGCGCCATCCCCACGTCGTCTAACGCTCTCTTAAGACCACTATGGTGTGATCGAGAATCTTGCCACGCGCGCCACACATTCCACCCTATGGTTCGTTAACGAAGAAAACTTAGTTGAACTCGTTCTCAGGTGCTAGCACTCCTTTTGCACGCCTCCGCCGAACCGATCTCGTGAAAACAAGCCGATGTCTGGGATTAGACATGCCCAATTCTCCCTTACTCCTTCGATTGTGAAACTTCACCATCCATGACGTCGATTATCGCAAATTACCTGTATCTGGACGGCACAGTTGTTAAAGAGCAGATTATTGGAGTGGGCAGAAAAGGCATTGTCGTCGATCGAGGGGGGTACGCCTTCAAAATCCCTCGGATATCGAAGATAATCGAGATCGATGGAGTGCCTTTCAATGACGGAAGATTAACCCCCAAGGAAGGCGACTACGACGAGCGCGCCGCTGCCATCAGAGCTTTCGAGAGGGAAAAAGCTATCTACAGAAGACTAGGCCACTATTCTGGTATTATCCACTGTTACAACCTTGCCTCTGATGATCCCTCGATCCAGATGCCGTTGATGAATGGTGACCTTCGGCACCATTTGGCCTAGATCCGGCCGGGAAAGGCTATACAACTCTCCTGGCTACTTCAGTTGGCGCGTACTATGGCCTATACTCATTCTCAACGTGTTCTTATCTGTGACATCCGTCTGGATAATATCCTCTTTGACGATGACATGGAGATCAAACTTATTGATTTCTCTGAGTCTACTTTAATGCCGCTTGATTGGGACCTGGATGGCGGCGACCATGATGGATATTCGATTTTGACTGACATTGGACAATTTGGAGCAGTGATGTTTGAGATTATAACTGGTCAGCATTGTACTTTTGATATCTATCAAGATTGGAAGGGTGTGGGAGATCCGACCACGTGGCCTCGACGGGAAATACTGCCGTCAACTAACGATTTGTGGCTTGGTTCTATTATTGAGAAATGCTGGACTAAGGGATTTGTATCGGCTTAGGATCTTGAGAAAGAGCTAGGAAAGGCGAATATCGCCGATCCTGATGATTGGACAACCGAAGTCTCCGGCGCCACTTCCCTCAACACTACGAGTCGCCACTCATCGTCATCTGTATCTCCTGCGGGCGAAACTCGTTGTCGTTCCAAGATTTGTGAAAGCATAGATGAGGAAAATTATGTAGACTAGATTTCGGAACTTCAAGTGTGCTTGTACTTCTTTTACCTTCTATTGTAGGACCAGCATTATTCCGGGGGACATGATTACTCATGAAACTTCCCTTGGGTTCGAGGAGTAAACGGTGGCGTGGGCCTTGATAATGAGCACCCTTGAGTTTCTGGTCACTCGGCATATTTGAGCAGGATGCGTTAGATCCCGTCTCTGATCTTTTTCAGCCAAGTCAAGCTGTGGGTTTACGGTGCACTTTTGCACGACACGTTTGTCTGAGTGAGTTTTATTTTATCTCGGGTGCGATACTTTCTCTCTAGGAAGAATCTAAAATGTACTGTAAAATAATAAACAACTACACGTATAGTCAGTGTCATGAACCACGCTGACTGAACCACTAGACCACAGGGCTAAAAGACAACGATTCACCAATCTAGACAGGGTAGAAACACACTTGTGTCTAGCTGATTATGCAGAGAGATCATAACAAGAGTAGGTCAGGACAGTCAGGGATTAGATTTTATTTCCCAGTCCTAGTCTTAGTAACTAATCTGAACTAATGCTTGCTTCAATCTAAGCTACCTAGGTAAGCTTGGAAGAGTACAGAGGTTTAATCGTATGTATCAACGACTGAGGGAGCAGCGACAGGACTAAATTCTGGCTCCTTCCTTTTTCGGAAGAAGGCCATTTTCGGCCTGCGTATCTCGGCCAAGATTTCCCGCACTAGGTACCCTCCGTTCCAATCCGATGATATTTAAATAAGCAATATCAAATTACAGGCAGCTATATTTATTATATACTTTAGCAAGCGTGGCTACGCAGGTTCTGAAGGTTCCAATAATACGGGCGTCCAACACGTAGTCCCCCATATCTTATAACTTCTAGAGTGAAGATCTATTGGAGCCACCTCAGTAAAGATTCCATGCCTTAGACTTTCTCGCGCAGAGGGTTCTGGGTCTCCAGCTCTTCTCTATCCTTGAGATATCCTTTGAATTCACCTCACCTACTAATATCTGTGTATGAGCGAGTATCATCTCTTGATCACAATCGGGCCCCCTTTTGCTTCTAACCCCAAGAGGGGGTGTGCGAGGATGCGCAAATTGAACTACGGTAGCACTGCGAATATTAGTTAACGGACTGGCGAGCTAGAGTGGGGAAAATTGTGTGCGATATCTGCCGGGTCCCGAGAACGTGTGGCCCACGGAAGACATAGCGTCGTATATAGAGGCCGAGGGACATGAGAATAAATACCCACTAGTCAAAATGTGTGCGGCTCGGCTCGTGCTTGCTTCCGCATTTCTGATTGTGGCGTACTTGTTGAATGTCATCCGTAACGATCATACCCACAGCAAGACAAATCATATTCTCATGTACCCTGAGTTTCCAGTACATTATCAAAAAACGTGAGAGGAGAGTAGAAGCCAGAAGGAAAATCTGGAAAAAAGTCTTTTTGTTAGTTGCAAATCGGCATGACCGAGTGTATGATGCTCACATTGATTGTTGAACGTTGCGCCAACTTCATTCAGAGGTATGGCGTCAAAATCCGTCAGAAAGTCGTAAGAAGTGGCGGGCCTGCTGCTACCGTCCTCTGCAGACGCTTCTGTGTTTCCAAGGACGATGCTCAGAGCTTTCGCCACTTTCCCAGCTTGCGCAGATGCCGTACTCATTTGAAGCCAAATCTTGTGCGAGACCGTTAGTCGTTGTCGAATCTCTTCAGCCCTAAGCGACCACATTGTCCCAGTCTGTCCTGCAGTCTCGGGCAATTCAAACTTATCGACGTCTTGAAGGTAGAGATAGAGCACGCTCGTGGCGAGGAGAACGTCCTGGTTGAAAATATGGGTGACCTTCCATCTCAGCTGACACAAACGTCCAAATGGCTGAGACTCTTCGTGAAGCATCTGTTGAAACGATAGAATCTTGAGTGCGGAATCTAAACAAATGCGCACCGACTCCCTGTCCCGGTCTTGAGGCTGTCGGACTGGGTAGCTGATCAGAGCTCTCCGGTACAGGAGGATTCGTGATTTGTAGTAGGTCGTTTCTACACTTACCCGCTGTACCACAACGAGTGGACTATCCGTGATGGGGTGTGGCATCGTTTCCCAGCGCAGCACGGGCGGAATAGCATGATTGTGCACATCAGCAAGAAGTGCGTCGACCTTGACGACCTCGTCGTAGGACGGAGGATTAATATCGGTGTTGACGTCGCAAATCAGGCCGAGAGCTGATATCAGTCGCGCTCTTGCAATGAGAGGGAGCACCGGCGTCCATTCCGTTTCCGGCCTCGGCGGCGGCATCTCGGTCGTGTCCTCGTCAAAATCACCGTCGCGCAGATTACGCGGCTGTTTTGTATCGATGTGCGTATCTGTGGCACTTCGAGGAAGGCCCATCTCCAGGGAGAGAGTGAGATCCAATTGAAGGATGGTAGTCCAGATGCGTCGACGCATCTCACCCTCGAATGGGGATATTCCGGGAAAGTGATCTGGGTCCCGGTGATAGCCCATGCGCATTGCAAGATGGAGAATCATGCTAATCAATAGCCAGCCATCGGTAGCGCCATCTTTCAAGAGTACAAACTCTCCAGTAAGGACGGTTATGAGGGTTTCTAGGATATATGGACCTCCCGTCGTATACCTGGCTAGAACAAGACACTGAACGGCCTTCTCCCGGAAGGCATCCTTCATGGTAAGATATTCCGCTTTAAGCGATTCGGCTCGTCCGTCGGTGAAGTCAATGGTGAAGGTCTGCAACTGCGCAGCAATAAATAGCATGGAGAACATGAGACCAATCCAAGCGATGGAAGTTGCAGACGGATCTTCCCAGAAGGTTTCATACTGCTCAAATGTCAGACTGCTTGTAACCAGCCAGCTGAGAAGAACCAACCTCTCGGAGAAACTTCTTGCCATGAATGAGATCTACAGCACACAGTCAGTGTCTTTGAGAGCGGAAGGAAAGGTTGGATGTACTGACACGGAGTGACAATGTAGGAGTCAAAGTGAAGGGCCATGAGGCGGTCAACAACTGGACGAGGAGGAACTGCAGCCAGTATTTCATCTCGAGTTGCATGACGATTCGGGCCATAGAACAAGTGGGAACCGGGCGGAGCCTTGCTATCAGTGACAAAGTCCTCCTTCCGTCCTCTGATTTTGGCAAGAATGGCCTCCCAATGGACACTCTGGACATAGCTGGTTCCAGACTCGCGATACTTTAGGGTGCCAGGGTCTGCCGGGGTTGCAGCTTGATTTTGGGATTTCTTTGGTCTCCGGATCTCAGGGAGCACATCTGCGAATGATAGCGAGCCGGGTCTCGGCGATTTCGGTGTGGCGGGACTTGGGAGTGATTGGCGTTTCATGAGCGTCACGACAAGGGTCTCCAGTTCAGAGATTCTGCCATGGAGGCTGGTGGGCTGTCGGGGAGCAACGGGCCGCCGAGCATCGGGCGTAGAAGAAGATGTTGTCGCATAACTGCAGGAGTTGGTGAGGCCACGTCTTGAGCAAGCTCCGCATGGGTGCTGTCGGTCGCACCTCAGCCTGGCAAAGTTAGGCGTGCAGGACTTTGTGATGGCCATCGAACACGCACTTTCGGTGTCTGCAAGGGTCGCAGGAAAGCTGGATTTTGTCTCTGCGTCGATTTGGCGGCGGACGCGGACATTGAGCATTGTCGGTCATGGTGTGACTGGATTGAGGCGCTCGCGGACCTCAACCTCATGTACGGCAATCTGGGTATGCCCAAGGCGGAATGGTCTCTTGATCCGCTCTCAAACACTTTCACAGCCACTGTAAGAAGAGGAGGATGTCTAGCGGCGCAAACCGAGACTCGGATGTAATTTAATGGAGAAAGCAAAAGGTAATCCGACCGTCCGACCGTCCGCGTTGACCATCCGCGTCGATCTTCCGTGCCCCGCCCATGATCTTTTCCTCCGACCGTCCGCTTCCGCTCGCTCTCCGAGCTCTCTTCCATCAAAGCTAATCTCCAGTTTGGCTCTGGATTTAAGGATCATTTTGCGGATTTAGTAGCTGGCTCAATCAGCCGTTGCCCAAATGACCATAGCCATGACTATTCCACGTGGCCTTCTTCATCCAGGCGTTGCCCGGCCTATTACCCTGCTTTCAAATATATAGCAAGCAAAGCCTAGCACCAGTTTACAAACACGCGCCAATATCCCAGAGTCACACCACCCTCGACGGCATGTCATGGCGGCCGACTTGGAATCCGCCCATGAGAAGCGGGCCATATCGGAGGACAGCCAATATGACCAACAATCTAGCGAGCTTAACCAAACAGCAATTAAGCAAGAGACAAAGGACAATGTCGTCGACTGGGATGGGCCAGACGATCCCCAAAATCCGCGGAACTGGTCAGCATGGAAACGCATGACCCAAGTCGTCCTCGCCAGCGCTTTCTTGCTCACTGCGTAAGACGGTTCCTGCGCTCCTTTGCTCCGTATTGACTGATACACATACAGCAACCTCGCTGCGACAATGTTTGCGCCTGGAGCTGCCTCGCTTGCTAAGGAGTTCCACATCACGAGTCCCGCCGTTGTCAGTTTCACCGTGTCCATTTACCTCTCCGGCTTCGCCGTTGGGCCAATGTTCATTGCACCGCTATCCGAACTGTACGGACGCCTTGTGATCTACCACACCTGCAATGTCTTTTACATCGGCTTCATCATCGGATGTGCGCTGGGCAAAAACATGGGCATGTTTCTCGCTTTTCGATTCCTTGCCGGATGTGCTGCTTCGGGCCCATTGACAGTTGGCGGAGGAACGGTGGCCGACGTCGTCCCGCCAGCTCAGCGTGGGAAGGTCATGTCTCTGTTCTTTATGGGACCACTTCTGGGACCAGTAGGTGGCATTACCCCACGCAAACCGTCATGACACTGACGATCCTTCAAGGTCTTGGGTCCAATTATTGGTGGCTTTGTGACCCAATCAATTGGCTGGCGATGGACTTTTTGGATTATCACCATCCTAGTGAGCAGAGCATAGCCCCTACTCTTTGAGTCGCTGACGGTTCGGCCTAGGCAGGAGTATCATTTGCCATATCAATCTTCTTCCTCCGCGAGACCAATGCCGCCGTGCTGCTAGGATGGAAAGCCGCTCGCCTCCGGAAAGAAACTGGCAATGTTGCTCTGGTTTCGAAGATGGATCGAGGCCTGACCGCCCGTCAGCTATTCCTCCGCGCTATTACTCGACCAACCAAGCTTCTCATCCTGTCGCCAATCGTGCTCCTCCTTTCCCTCCTGTGCGCGTTCGTTTTCGGCCTCCTCTTTATCCTGTTCACCACGTTTCCCACGGTCTTTGAGGAACAATACCACTTCTCCGCCGGCATTTCTGGCTTGTCATATCTCGGGGTTGGAATTGGAATGGCCGTCTCTCTCGCAGCCTTTGCCACCGTTAGCGACAAGCTGCAAAAGGCACTTGGCAATTCAACCGAACCTGAAGGACGGCTGAAGCCCATGGGGTGGGTCATGCCCGCGGTGCCGGTCGGCATCTTCTGGTATGGGTGGGCAGCCGAGAAGCAGACTCATTGGATCGTGCCCATCATCGGTACCTCCGTCTTTGGATTCGGCGTTCTCTGGGTCATAATGCCAACTCAGCTCTACTTGGTGGATGTTTTTGGCCCTGAGGCTGCCGCCTCTGCGTTGGCTGCGAACGTGATTCTCCGACTTCTTTTTGCAGCTTTCATTCCGTTGGCAGGACCATCCTTGTATGCAGACCTGGGACTTGGGTGGGGTAATAGCGTCCTGGGTTTTATCGGCGTGGCCTTTCTTCCCGTGCCATTCTTCTTCTGTCGTTACGGACAGTGGCTTAGGGAGCGTTTTGCTGTGAATCTATAACATTTCATATTGAGGTAGCGGTATGACAGATCTATTATGGCATAGAAACTGCGCTATCTTTTCATCATTCTTTACCAAATCAATGCATCTTGGATACTTTCACACGAGGTAGAAGTCACGGAGAAGACGAGCTAGTAGGTAGATGCTGCCTCCTAAAAAGGAATGGTGCGGCGAATTCTGGGCACGCGTCTTTTATTTTTCCCAGAACGCGCGCTTACCACACGATAGGGTTGCAGGGTTGTGCCTGCCAAATAGGTTGACGGAGGCCACGCTGGATGTCCCACTACATTCAAAATACGTACTTCGTATTCCGTACCTACCTAGCCTATCTTCATATATAGGCTGTAGGCTATAAGGTATAGGGAGCTTCAGCACGATCCTTGGGACGTGGGACTGCGAGGTTTGTGATGATCATCCAAGAAATTCGGCTTCAGCATGTCGTTTCCCTCGCAGCAAAAGGTGCAGGACGTGGTGAAACAGTTCCGGCCGGCCAAGCATTTCCCCAGCAGCCGTGAAGGGTCGTACATCACCTCGCTCGACTTCGATGACCAAGGCGAGTTCCTCGTGGCCGCGGCGTCGTCGGACGAGATGACGGTGTACGACGTCAAGGAAGGAAAGAAGACCAAGACGATCCCGAGCAAGAAATACGGCATTCACCTGGCCCGATTCACGCACCACAGCCGACAAGTTCTCTTCGCATCCACCAAGCAAGACGATTCCCTCCGCCTGCTCGAACTGCACAACGAAAGCTTTGTGCGCTACTTCTCCGCTCACACCTCGCAGGTCACCTGCGTCGCCCTCAGCCCGGGCAACGATACCTTCCTCTCCTGCGGCAACGATGATCTCGTCTGTCTCTGGGATCTGAACTCGAGGTCGCCACAAGGCAAACTGAAACTCGTCACGCCCTACCTCGCTGCCTACGACCCTACCGCCTCCGTCATGGCCATCGCATCCTCGTCGACCCAGTCGATCCTGCTCTACGACGTGCGGAACTTTGACAAGGCGCCTTTTGCAACCTTCGATCTCGCCGATGCCGAACGCAAGTACTGTCCAAACACGCAGGGAAGAGCCTGGACCAAGCTGGAGTTCTCAAATGATGGGAAATACATCTTGCTGGGAACCGACTACCACGGCCATTTCTTGCTCGACTCTTTCGAAGGGAACGTCGCCGCCTTTCTCGTCGGCAAGACCGACGGCAGTGGCAGAGCCGCACCCGTCAGTACCTCAGGAAAACCATTAGGACAAGGTGACGTGTGCTTTACCCAGGATGCCAGATACGTGATTGGCGGCACCGGCGGCACCAGCGATTTGCTGGTATGGGACACGCACTCGGCTCACCCTGGTACCGGCACATTGGAGCCCATGGTCAAGCTCAACGCAAAAGGCATCAAAAACCCCATTGTCCAGATCAACCCACGCTACAACATGCTTGCCACTGCTGACCAGAAAGTCGTCATGTGGCTGCCGTCAGATCAAGTGAAGAATTCGGATTCCTGAAACTGAAAATGAATGGCATTGATACAGGCTTGCCATCCATCTTTGCACAAGGGCCACTTCTATTTGTCGTTTCCCAGCAAGCTTCTTTCTCGTCCACATATCAGCACTTCCGGTCCACGAAAGTACTGTTCGATGACGATGTCGCCATGGTATACCAGAGACATTTCGACGTCATCGAGAGCTGCATCAACAGCCCTCTGCAGCCACTCCGCCACAGCACGATTCAATGACACCGTCGTGATATCTTCTCGCCAGCCGTGAAAGATGACCGCCTCATTCATCGGACTCAGGCGAGCATGACCAGAAAGACGACCCATGATCCGGCAGTCAAGCGCACTACACTCCTCACAATGCTTCTTGGATAGCTGAGGAGAGTCGATCACTGCTATGGGCAATTGCAAATCCGGAGGAACATCATGAACTGAATTTTGTTGCAACACTTCTCTCAAATCCTCCCCTCCACGCTTGTCCTCGGGTCCAACAGGAAGAAAGATGTTACTTCTCTTCGTCTCCCCCGACGAACCCATGATCCGCACGATATTGCGCAGATGAGCTGCAGCTTTGCTGGTGCACACCAGCTTCTTTCCACGCAGAATGGGATAGATGTGGTTCGGCAATAGAGGATCTTCGGGCTCTCGAGCTAGTTGAGTCTCTATGTCCTTGCGCGCCAACCGCTCTTTGTAGTGGTCTGGAATTATGACGTCCGAAGAGTGGATATGCGAAATGTCGGAGATGAGAGCGATGAGGATTGTGCAGTCGACGTTGAGCGTGTCCGTTGGAGGTGGTGGCGGCGGAGGTGGACAGATCATCTGGTTAAAGGCATCCTTGAGTGGGTCATCAATACCCTTCACCTGCTCCACATTCGCATCGACATTAGGTAGCGCTCTCTCACCCAGTTGATTCGCAGAGAGGACAACTATACCCATTCTCTCAATATGCTCCAACACAAGATCAATATCACCCGAAAATCCTCGCTCAATCCTCGTCAGATGAAAGTACACCGTGGGATGCCGATGATCTGGTCCAGCCCTCACCGTCCTCGCAGCAGCAGCAAACTCCCTTGCCATTCTAACGAGCTTCAGCTCTTCCACAGCAGCTAGATCCTCACTACCAAGCCTCTCAACGACCCGAGGAGACTCGTCCCCAGATTCACCCGCATCGTTATTTCTGTCCCAGCTACGATTCTCGTATCCTCCCTCTGCCACATCGACCAAACCAGCTGCAGCCAACTCCACCCCTAGCCAGGCAATACTCTTCGTAATCACCTTGACCCACTTGCTCCCATGCTCTCCCACAATATCTACCGTCACGGGCTCCTTGTCCTGTCTGGTCACTCCATTCTTCACGCTGTTGCTTTTGTTGTTGCATCCCTGTCGTATCCGCGACTCTGTAGTCTGCTGCTGTTGTTGTTTCTGTCGAGATCGGTTCTGTGCATAAGCATTCGCTGCCACACCAACTGAGCCAAGCCCCTGCTTCTGGGAGTGACAAGAAGCAGCCCCAGCGCCAGCAACAGAACTTGAAGTGGACAGGGAAGAGTGAGGAAGGGAATACCTCACCTGCTTCCTGATAGCAACCAATCCTCTGGTCTGCTTGGCCTCGCTCCACAGCGCGAGGAGGAAAGGTAGGTTGGAGCTGCGCAGCTGGTGGGTCGCTGGTTCTGCTGTGCTTATTAGTGGGTCGGGTGCTTCTGCGGGTGCGGGTGCGGGTGCTGGTGCTGGGATTGAAGGGGCCTGGTCGAGACCCGATGCGGCGGCGTGGCGGTGGAGAAGGTCGATTTCGCGGCGAACGTCGGTGCGGAATTTGTTCAGGACCACGCCTGGATGTGGGTTGTGGGAGTTTATATACGTGGTGAAGAGGTCTAGTTCTTGGAGCAGCTGGGTGGATTGGGTTTTGAATGTGGCGTAGAGCTTGGAGAGGTCGTCGTTTGCCATCGTGTCATAGATATCCTTGGACAAGACAGTATGAGGGTGCAGGCGTTGTCAGCTACGGTACTGGCTTTCTGATCAAGTATAGTCTGCCAATGACAGAATTTTGCCACTCAAGAAAAGGTTTTATGTCAGAATTGTCTGTGACTCTGCGAGGACAAGTGTTTTCGTGACTTCGTTAGCATTTTCTCAGACCCGATGAGAGATAGCGGGATATCGCCTGTGACCCTCCGTCCCGTCCGTCTATAGAAAAACGCTGACTGTTTTGCGAAAAAGGGCAATTTTTCATGTTTCGATTCTCAAGACTAGATGCGACTAGGACGTACGAGACCCGCGTCACAAGGCGTGCGTTGAGATGCCTAGGAAGCACAACTTCGATGTGACAAGCATGCTGCTGCCTCCGTAGGCACTCTTTTTTTATTTTGACACAAGTGTTGAGCCAAATGCAAGGCTATGTACCAGACCCTTGAAGAGAACAACTACGAAGTATCATTGGGGGACCTCTATCCCCGCACGTCTCGGTTCGAAACGGTTCGCAGCGCACATTTTGCGCAAGCGACAAAAATTTATTATTTCGAAAAGTATATATTGAGATTAACTACATTTGTTCTTCGCAATCGACCATAGGGCAAAGAATACAGGAATTCCCGTCCGATCATTCGTACTTAAGCTTTGCACCGATTGGCTAGTAGTTGGGTGGGTGACCACCAGCGAATCCCAACTGTTGATTGTTTTTGCAATTTTTGCACATTTTTGGCCCACATTTGAATCCCTTAGCAAGCAACAAATGTGCCGACTGCTGCTAAACATAGTGTTTTACTAGCTTCATGAGTATCTAGGTAGTTAAAGTATGTAGTATCATTCGATTAATAGAGTGTGGGCGAATCCAACTACGAAGTACATGACTGCATCTAGGGGAGGAAATGAAATGCATACGTTCGGTCGCCAACCCATCGGAAGCTGAAGAGAACCATGGGGTCCTCAGGACGGGAAGAATCCCCATGTGTGACCCAACTGTAGCATCCTCGCAGAAGAAAGCATACACCACTCATTATTTAAGATTTAGGAGAGTATTCATGTTTGCTCCCTCTCCCCAAGCTCATCTCGCCTCTTTGGGACACAGCCTTCGCCTCAGCCATTGCTCTTGCACTAAGAGTCCAACGTTCACGGCTCGACCCGATGCCCCCTACCTGACGAGGCTCTGGCCATGGACGGTGGCTGCAATTGCGGCGCCGTACGGTACCATCTCAAGATTCCGGCGGTTGGTGAACGACCGCTTCATCCTCTAGCGTCGGCTGAAGCTCCTGTCCCGTTTCCCAACCTTGTGATGGATCATTGTAACGACTGTCGGCTGCTGGTGTGGATCTGCGCGCCCATCGCGATGGGGACTGTATCACTCGCGCGGGCCAGCTCAGCCACCCTCGCGACCAAGGCGGCCATGCGCGAGGATCAAGCCGACTAGCGGCGCAGCTCCTCGCTACCAGCCATCGATGTTTTTGCCCCTGCGCCTGCCGATACTGATCACTTCCTCCGGAGCTACGAGTCCTCGCACGAGCGCTGGCGCTGGTTCTGCTCGCGGTGCGGTACCAGTATCGGCTATACCGCGGCAATGCCTGAGGGATTTCCAAATATGGTGGATATCACAATGGGATCCGTCGACTGCCGGCATCTCGAGGGCGATGTCCCCCGCGCCGGAGCGTCATGCATGGTGAGATTCTGGGCCCAATCTGCTGGGTTCAGCGCCTCGCGGCTAAGAGCCACGGAACCCTACTCGTCCATCCGGATTACCGGCTTGTGGACACGGTGACGTTGTGAAAGCAGTGCCAGCAAACAAGCTTTATTGGCGAATGGGGGTGTGAGGAGGGGGTGCTGGACGTTTTGGCAAAGTCGCCGAGATAATTTCAATGAAATTCGGTGCAGCAGTGCCCTGGGTACGCCTGGCGTGCAGTAAGTTTCTGTTGCGGAGCCTTGTTTCATGCGATCAAGCGGATCCCCGTGATACGCCTTAGGCTATCCTTGCCGCACCGATAAGGCGATTTTCGATATTCATCCTTGATAGGCGACATGCATCGAGCGTTTTGGCTTTTAGGGAAGGAGCTCCGGCGCTCCGATATCCAGTATGAAATATCGGGTTCTTGCTAACAGTTGTGTAATCGCTTGCTCCATAAGCTTTTGAACCAGTAAACCCATCGACAAACGCCGAAACCTGTCGCTGCGCAAACTACTTATACCGCCGTCTAATTCGCAGCTCTAGCGGGCAACGCCCTTGCAGGACCGATTGCAGGTGAGTTAAATCGACGATGAATTCTCCGTGCACTTACATCAAGTATACTTCGTAGAACACGCCGCAGAAGTTAGCCTACCGCGGTCCCCTGCCCCAACATTGTCGCGTGCATCTGCGGGCGTCAAGGCTGAATCAGAGGTGGATCGGCCGCAGTCTCTAGCGCCAAAGGTTGCAGGTGTCAAGCAAAATAATTTTTATTACGGGGACAAACTAAGCCCCGCTAGCGTTTGGGAAAGGGGCAGTACTTCGTATTTGTGCACTTAATGGGCCACCTCACTACGAATGGGTCAGACGCGGTAAAGATCTAAAACAATCTGAACATTTTCGTCATCGTGTGATTTTTCTGCGGCTGACCCATTATAGCAGGTGGTCACCCATTGAGTGCACAAACACGTTAGAGGAGAGTTGAGTGAAGGGCATGGCTTGTGGGGGCAATATCAAAATCTCTCTTCAGTCGTAGATGTGTGCCTTCCCGAAACTGCTCGATATATCTCTTTATATATTTTGGTTGAAAGGTACCTCTCGCTGATTTATAAAGCTTTTCGTTCAGGATGACGAAGACTTCGTCCTCCAGTTGATACTGGTTATCTCGTGGAAAAGCACCTGGTACCCCCAAGGCGATACGAATGTTGTCTCTCGTTCAACAACCAATTCCCTCCCAATTAAATATGGTATGATATAGCGCAATACTACCCACCACAAGCAGGCAACCCCAACCAGACCCATGCCGATTGTGCCGGTCGCAAACCATGTTACAGGGAGCTTTACCTGCGAATTTCTGGACGGTTGAAGCCATATAGCAACCAAAGGGAAGCAGTTCGCGGTTGCGAAGACAAGCGCTGTTCCAACGCTGATATATCTGTTGCTCGCGGATTTCTTCGCCCAATTCGTGCTCGGTCGAAAGCGCAGAACCAGGATGCCTAAACCGATTGCGAAACCAAAGAAGGCATCGACAACAAAGGAGTAGACGCTGACATAGATACGGTATGAGTCGTTGCTGTTCTTGCCAGGAACCGACGCCAATATCATGATGACACTCCAGGCCCAGTGTAGACAGAATGCTCCGACGGGCGTTGCGTCTGAGGTTCCCTTGGTGTTTGTTGCGAGAACCGCTGGGGTAAGTGTTTTGTTGTCCGCGAAGAACTTGCTGAAAGGTAAGATACCCTCTTTGGCTATTTCTTGCTTTACTCTTGCAGCCGTGAAGGTCTGAACCAAGATGTTCCCGAGACTCGAAAATGCCATCAAACAATATTGGATTGTGGCACCATCCGCAGCTCCAAAGAGCTTTTCAAAGAAAATTTCAGCAACGGTGTCATCGCCTTCGACGAACTGTTCACGTGCAGGCACAACCATCATCTGATCCCGTGTCAGCTGAACGGCATCCAAAAAATCAACACACTTACATATGCAAGGTTGACCAGACAGTATACCACGCCGATACCGAAAACAGTCCAAAGAGTGGTTGGCTTGAACGTCCTCCGAGGGTCCTTCACTTCACCAAGTACCTAGTTGTTTTAGCAAGAAACGAAGACCTCCATTTTCGTCTCAACTCACATATGTTGCCTGGTTGAAACCCCCGAAAGCGAATATGACGGCTAAAAACGCCTCGGCGTAGCCATATGCACTGTGCAGTGGATCTTCCGCCGAAGCATGGATGCTCAGGTTTTCAGATGCTGTACGGTTTGAGCCACCGAGCCCACCACCAGTGTATATCACGCCTAGGATGAATACCGCGAAGAGAATGGCCAGCTTGATGGCGCCGAAGGTATTATTTAGGTAGACACCTCCTGTTCGCCAAGTGCCGTGGACAAAGCAACAAAAAGTGATAACCCCAATTGCTAGACCACGAACGGCAAAGTCATTTGGCTCAGCGCGGCCGGCGGCGCGGAAGACGCTAATCGCAAACAATAGGGCATTGCCAGCTGGTGTTCCGAGAACGATGAACGGTACCCCATAGAGGCAGGTGGCCAAGAGTTTTGGTGATTTGATCATATACTCGAGCTGGACCATTTGTTAGCCTTGCATCAAACCCTGGTTTGAGGACATTGCTCACATAATTCTTCTCACCTCCATTTCGAGGTACTGGCTTCTTCTCGCCATCAATTATCAGTCTTGGCACAGTCATCCCGAACTCCGCATAGACGTGGGCTCCACAAACAGCAACGACTGCCCCTGCCGCCCAGAAAAGCATTGAGTATGCCACCGAATGTGTGCCATGCGCAACCGCTGTGGGCGTTCGGAATATACCAGATCCTAAAGAATGTCAGGTTTGCCGAAAGCAATGAACGTCGACAAACCTACCAACCATACGATTCACTATGATGAAGACGATGGATACATATCCTAGGGCTGGCGGTCGTGTTGTCACGACTTTGTTGGGCATCCGTCTGACTTCTGCCAGATGTTCTTCGTCGAAATCTGGGTCATAATTCAAAGGTTCAGCTGGTAGTGTAGGGTGGATAGCATTGTGGTCTGCTTGAGCATCCATTGTCAGTGGCAATAATAGGAATGCTCTATCATCGAAAGGCCCATGAGCACCTTCGTAGAGCACCAAATTCCGATCTTCAATTGAATAAAGACAATAGCAGTGTTGAGTGAAGGCAGGAAGTGATTTGCGGCGAGATATACGAGCAGGAATTCAACACAACTAAGGCTGAGCATACCAAATCCCTTCGCGTTTACTGCAAGCAAGGCCAGTCGTGCCCGGCAAAAGTTACTGAGCAACTATTTGCTTCGCCAGCCGGGAACTATCAACGTGCAGGTAGCTAACGTGTAGAGAGCTGCATCCTTTCCAGGATGTGAAATACTGACCAATGGCATTGCTGCATACCCGGACGCCGAGAAACGCCACATCTTGGAAATCCACTACAGTTCCTCCCTGCACTTAAGGTAGTTTGTCTTGGCAAAAACTTGGTTTTTAGCCAATGATGAGCATATTTTCATGGAGCCTGCCAAATGGTGAGGATCTTAGTCGCTGAATATAGAGTTTCGGTTAATGGAGACTATCTAAAATGCAGGGGAGGGGCTGTAGTTCGGACACGCCCAGTCTGATCACAGCCGAGCAAGGCGCCTTTTGCCAAAAGGCAAGCGAACGGGGCACAAACTCAAGCTGCACGAGTGGGGCTCCGCTGCTCTCGTCTTGGCATACAGGATAACGACCCCTCTACAAGTTATCAGAGCAATTATCCCTTCCAAACACATTCGAGTGTATGAAATGCCCGCTGAGACTGGTCTGAACATCTTTTCTTTCTGGAAACCATAGAGTCACAAAGAGGTGTCAAGACGCAACATTAGGCTGGGGGCTGGTTCAAGAACGTGACCTAGCTTGGTCTCTCTTCATCTACCCTCAGGGGTCCTGTCGAATTGGGTTCCAACTCTTGCTGGCCGAACATGCCTGTCAGTCTAAACGACCTCATGGCGCTAGCAAGTTTCGCCTGGAGGATTTGGCACACTTTTTCGAGCCAGTACACATCTGCAAGTAAGGAACGTCTAGTACCGCCAAGAGCCACACTGACATGTCGCAGACCAAGAATATCAACACTTTGTTGACGACACTAGCTGGCTGCAGAAGGCTTTGGATGATCTCGTGAAAGCTGCCGACCCACGGATTGGGACTGGCTCACCACTCCAGCTCACAACAGAATTCATTCAAACAGTTACATCAGAGGCAGACGAGACTCTCAAGTCTTGCGAACATCTCATCCAACGAAATCCATATTTCAGGAGATATGGGGGAGGCATCCAGAATATTATATGGGAGGTAAGTGTGAAGGAGGATGTTGAGAAATTGCAGACCCGTATCCAGATTTGCTTCCAAAAGGTGAACTTCATACTCGGTCGACAAGATGAGAATAACAGGCAAGCAGCAATCGAGATCTTTGCAGCAAACACTCAGACCACTCTGGACTCTATGAACAACATACTTGAGAGAATGGCTGAGCATATTGGAATGCCGGCGCAGCCAGAAATCAGGACACTTCTCAGCGATGAAGTCAGGGAAAGATTCACGTCAATCAGGGGAACCGGCGATCATTCCACCGTCGCACAGAAGATTGATGCTCTGCTTGTTTTCTATGAGAAAGGCACTCATACTTTCAGTACCCAGCTGCCAACCCTGACAATGCCTCCGACCATTCAATACCTTAATCTGCTCAAATGTATCTACATACTTGAAGACATCAGGGAAGATCCAGAATTCCAAAGCTTTCGCCGGATGCCAATGTCCGCCGCTTGGTTGCGTTTCCACGCAAATAAACTCTATTCCGAGGGTCAGAGGTTTCTTGACAAGGAGAAAGGAATACAAAAAGTTCCTGACGAAGAATTGCTGAGGCAGAACAATGAAGAGTTCTTTGTTGACCTCAAATACCTTGAGGAAAACTCGAATTTCGGTCCACTTGACCTCAACCGCACTCAAGATCTTGTGATGCAATGCACTCTGGTATCTGGAAGCAACACAAGTGTGGAACAGCTGTACGTTTTCCGAGCAACTACCAACCGACTTCGCTTGACCAAGACAGTCTCGACATCAACACACGCTCACAATGCTACGACTCGATACCACGAGCAGGAGCTCAATGTTCAGACGGTTTCCATTGACCCTATATATGCTATGTCCCCAAACGCCCAACCAAGCATCGTATGGAGGTCTACAAGTTCAGATACGCTTGCTCACGACCTACACTTCACAAGCATGGACGACGTCAAGACCTTACAAAAGGCAATCACAAACCACATTGTTGTTTTTGACCAGGACACATTGCACTTGGGACAAAAGAGGTGCCATTTCTTTAATGGAACTGGCAGGGTCTTTGCGGAGCAAGGCAGGATACAGATTTGGTCTTACAAGAACCCGTTATATCCCGAGAGGGAGCAATCCCCTAACCGAAGAAACAGTGCTGCCCAAAGTTCCGGGTCGAGTCAGAGTGTCCCAACGTCAGAAACACAAAAAACCTTCACGTCGAGGACTGTAGCAGAGATTACCCATACGAAAGTCTTACATGTTAGAAGAGGGGGCGAAAATGAGCTCATACCCCCAATGCCATATCAGGTTGTCATTATGACCAAATTAAACGGCAGATGTCAACTGATCAGTATCCGCATCGACCATCACACCCGAGTCAATCCTGACAGATGTCGGTGCAGCCAGCCGGGCTCACGGTGTCGAGAAGTGTTCATCGACCACGAAAATAGGAAGCTACATGTGACGACTGCTGCCATTCTCCCCGGCGGTGCTGCCGGAAATCGCATTGGGTGGAATCTCGCTGTGTTCGGCAAAGTAGACAACCACAGCCGCCATGAAGACCTCAGACATGCGGAAGAAGAGGATGTGAGGCATGTCGTGCTCCAGTTTGCCGATGTGCCCGCGAGGCAGGCGTTTGCGATCATGTTGAACAGGGCTTGTCACGTTATGCGCGAGAAATACAATGACTACATTCGTGCCATGAACAGGATTGGCACAATGACCACCTTCAACGGCGCATGAAGAATGAGCTCAGTCAGCACACCAAGGGAATAGCTCCGCCCAGAGCTTGGCTACGGCAGATGATTTGTGTTGACAGTTACAGTGTTGCAAACCCAAGTGTTCGCATGACGGCCATAAATTTCCAGGAGACGAATCTACTTCAAAAATCCACAGCAAGGGCACTGATAAGTACAAAGGGCGAACATGTACGAGAGTGGACCCACTTTGTAAAAAAAAAAAAAGGAGAAAGAGAGAAACTTTGGACAGTCAAGACGTTTTTCCAGCTACCATTTCAGATATATACCCATGCACAGTATGAATGAATAGGAGTAAACTTGAAACATTTCCTCCCAGCGGGTCGAGACAAAGAAGGGGGCAGCCATCAGTCTCTATCCAATGATTATCATGCGTTATTTCCTCCCATGACAGAGCCTCAAATTTTTGTCCACCGGTAACTCGATCATGACTTTCCCTTCGTGGTTTCTCGCCTCTCTTTTCGCATGAGACCAGGTCGGTGGATCTGTTCTTCAAGAGCCAAAATATATAAAGTCATAAGCTGGCAAAACTTCGTCTTGGTCAACTATAGCGTACACACGCGAGAAGGGTGGATGCCTATAGGTAGCTTAGGGCTGTTGGTTGTCTCAGTCAGCTCAAACGCGCTTGTGCGAAAAAGGCTATCTCGCCTTTTAAATATCCTGGAAGGCTCTGTGAAGAATGGGGTCTACATATATATATATATATTGTTATCCTGGACCTCTCTTCACAATGATCAAGAAGATAACTAGCCTCAAGGTTTGCCCTGGAATACATGAAGGATGTAATAAGATGGTGTAATGATAGCAATCGTAACTTAATTGACTTACAGTATCTGAGGTGGCAGGTCATGAGAGAACCACGAGACAAATGAAGTCCGATCCTAAGGAACTCCCTCCTCACATATCCAGTTTTTTCTCTTTTTCTGTACGCACAATCAATCACCACGGGATATATCTTGAGAGAAAACAATGCGATCCGGGTTCCCGTTCATATCGTCCCAGGTTCTCTTTGATGCGTCAATCGTTCATTGGATCCCATCCACAAAGCAAAAAGTGTATGTCGGGATTATAAATTGACGCGCATTTTGTCCTCGCCAGGCTTGTTCGGAATGATATTCCAAAAGTAGTAGTCCTTCACCTCTTTTGGGAATAGAATAGGATGCTGAGTGTTCTGTCTCGCGATATGATACATGCTGCCAAGAATTTTCAACTGCAAATGCATTGGGTATTCTGCAGGACCTACTTCGAGCTACGGTGGGGGGATTACGAAGACAATGCAGATGTTATTCCAGGCCAACAAGTAGAACAGTGTTCGGTAACAGCGCAACATTGACGAGGCCACGCCCTTATAGTCTTGTGCGCGTGATGGAAACGAAGGGTGCCTGGCGGGGGAGCATTCTGACGCGCTGACCAGCATGGCTAACCTGGGTGTAACTTATAGCGATCAAGGGAAAGAACACAAAGTTAAGCTGCTGAAGAAGCAGGTGAGAGAAACGAGTTTGAGGTAGTGCGGCACTAGGCTTCAGCTTCTTACGAAGTAATGCCCGACTGTCAATTAGGGTCTGGCCTCGTTGGGCAGCGGGCACTTTTTGTGAGGACCTGAGGTCAAAAAGGCCACGAATTCATGCCACACTGCTAGGAATTTACCTGGATCGGGATTTGGGCTTGTCATGTTGGGCTGACAGAATTTTACTCTGTATCTGAGAGAATATTTTGCCTTTCTGATTGATGTAGTGTTCGAGGAACCGACTCATTCTTTTAATGTGACGTCTTTCGATGTCAGACGCGATAATTTCCACGCCAGTGCTCCATTGCAAAGACGGCTGATTTGGGCACCTCTCAGATAACTGCCTCCCACATCAGTGCTTCGCTGACGGAATACTTCGTCCGCTCTGCTCAAAGGATAGCAAGTCTCTTGAGACAACATCATTGGCAGAACAGTCTCGTTTGACAATTCTGTTCTAGAGCTGCGTGGGAGTATTGTTGACCAAGTCATGGTCGTGGGAGAAACGTCTCCATTTGGTTACAGAACAGACGAATCTGGTATTATCTTGCTTCTAGCTGCAAAGCCTGAGCGTTGGCAAGAAGAGCTACTCATGCTGCGCGGTTCTGCGATTATGCTGAAGGCTATCTCGCGCTCGTGGACAAATGGATAAAGCAGAGTCTTCAACTCACCGTTCACACAAGCAATGCAATACGAAAAGCCGATGACACACAACTGGACAGACACGAGCTGGCACGCTTTTGGACCACAATGATCTGCAATCGCCTTCATAGCGGCCACTGCGCTCGTGGCTTTCAAGATATGGGGCGCCGCCGTTACGGGGAGCAACTCGATGTTATAGGATCTGGGGGTTCAGGTGACTTGGTTAAAGGCAGAAAGGGAGATCTGCAGTTGAACATCGGACCCTCTCCAACTGAGCCGGACTCTAAGCACAGCAGCGGATGTCTCACCCGTCAGAAAGGCCAAACAGCACCCAAGTGGTTTGCTCGATCAAGCTTTCATCTCGGCGGGAAGCATATCAGCCGTTGGAAAAGCTAGACTTGCAACATCTTTTGCAAGAAGGACAAATTACAACAAGGAACAGGCGCTTTCTCGAGCAGATGTATTCGGTAGACATGCGCACCTTCCTGGGCCAGGTTCTTCCTGCAATGGCAATGTGGTCACGGGGTCGCAAATTTGGCGCTACCGAAGAAGGTCGATTCTCATCCCTGCCAGTATACACTCAACCTGGCGACAAGATCCCTCGAAGCCACTGTGCCTTACGTGGTGCGCCCGGGGCGGGGTGGATCATTCACGCTGATCGGCGAATGATATGTTCACGGATCATGAATGGCGCCGCCATATATGGAAAGGTGTGCTACGCACAACTACCATAGCAGTCTCTATGCTACAATGTAATATAATTTTAATTATTAACCTGCAGAAATCTACGTCTGCGACCCCCATAACTGTCGGCCTGTTGGGACTCTGCCCGCCGAAATCGACGAATCCCCGCAACTGCGGTAGTACCATCCCGCGCTTGACATCAAGCCAGTCGGCCTCGCAGAGAATTATCTCAACCGCGATCCGCGTAAGCGGAGTTTGAATTTCCCGTCTTGAAACGGCGCTGGCAGCAGATAATGTGGCGGCCCACAATACCAACACTGGTACATAAGCAACGAGGCTGGCAAATAGGTGAACCGCGGTACTGGTAGTGAGTAGAGGTAGTGGGACAGACATGTTACGGTCCTTTTGACGGTTTGCTCAATCCTGCCGTCAAGCCATGCATGGACAATTTAGCCCAATGCTTCATAGTACAAGCACCGTTTGTCGGTTTCAAATAGTCAGGGAATACTCACCGGCAACCGTCGTCCTACTAAGCTGGCAGGCTGGCCCAAGCCTTCCCGCTCCTTGAATAGATGGTGAGCGTGATTTTCAGTGACCAATTTGGCTTTTAGTCCGACCAGGGTAAGCGAGTCAGTGGATGTTGACCAACGTTATGCCGATGGCTTTTAGCCCTCGGAATGCACTGCTGGTGTCATGAATAAAAATTATCGTCAGACCAATCCATTTGCCTTTTAAGTTGCGACTGCTGGTAAATATTATGCGGCTGCCGCTGATATTGCTGTTGCTGATAAACCGCCTTATCCGTGGTCGGGATGTTGTCAGAAAATCCAGAACCTGCTATTGGCAAGCTGGATCGATGGTTGACCGCTGTGTTGCCATAATCAATGGATTCACCTTGTTGAGGGAAAGCTAGACTGGAGCCCGCCCTGGACATGTGGGGCAAATTGGTCATATTGTCGGCCATACCTACACCAAATCCAGTCATATTCGACCAGTCAGGACTGGGTGCGGTCCAGTTCTCAAAACCTTGCGCGAACTGGTTCTGATCATTGAACCACCAGTCTTGACTCTCACCCATAAGATTTTCAAACCCGGAGAGAGTTGGCCCGTTTGCATCAGGGCTCGAAGTAGACCGCTTTACAGAGACCCGTGTCGAGGGACGTATTTGTGCTTGAAACGGTTTCCAGCCATCTTGCTGCTCATTTATGACCTGTGCGCTCTGTGGGGCACGTCCCGTCGTAATCCTCATCAAGTCAGCTGCAGATTGAGGGGGCAACGAGTAGCTATTCGCAGAGCGTAATGCGTCCATGCCACCACCCGGCGACGGAGCCATGGGTCCAGAGAACGCTGCCATCTGGTCTGAAAAATAGTTGGTGGAAGTTTGTGGCAATTGTTGTTGTGGTGGTGGTGGTGGTGGTGGTGGTTGTTGCTGCTGCTGCTGCTGCTGTGGTGGCAGTTGCCGGGACACGGGGTTATATTGCAGATTATGTGCCATGATATCTGAGATGGGGCGTGACGAGATCTGTTGCGTCAAGCTTGCTAAATATTCAGGAGAGACGGCAGGGCTCGAATCGACCGAGCCCCATCGACTTCGTGAGCGTGCAATGGTTGCGACGGCTTCGTCTGGAAGGTCAATCTTCCAACGCTCGGCGCAGAGATACAATATGCGGAGGGTTCGTCGGGCTGCAGGCCAGCTGTCACCCATTTCCTCGAGGTGCCTGATGCCGTGGACTATGTCTCTTTTGGCATTCTTGTCTGGCAGGTTCAGAAGATGTATGGTGCATGCTGAATGTGCTATGTAGACGACCTTGTTGATGATTTGTCGAAGGCCGTGTGTTCGCTTATAGAGTCTTAATAATTTCGATATCGAACTGGCCGCCTGGGTACAGAATTTTCGAGGGGAGACGTGCGAGGGCAGGGGAGAGGTGGCCCTGGTGAAGCGCAGAAAGGGGCGATACAAGTGAATGTAGAGCAGGTGAAAGAACATGTGCATGAGCAGAACCGACGGCAACTGGCCGTCTCTCGGCTCGAGCTCGGCTGGTAAGTTGCGTTTCCAGGCTTCAAGGCGAGTATGAATATCGGTCAACTTTTTCAGCTCGGTCTGTTTCGTCATTGGCCTTTCGAATTGAGTGGGCTGGTAGAAGGAGATGAGTAGGTCGGAAGAGATCTCGGCCAACTTGGATATTTGCAAGGCCACGGCGCGGGTCCGCGCCGGTTGTGCAAATGTATTGATGATGCCGGCATCGGTGTAAGGAGACCAGAACTCCGAGTCTTCCGAGGCAAAGACGTCAAACTTCTTGGTGTTGGTGTGGGCCAACTGGAGTTGTGGCTGGCGGCCCAGGTAGTTGGACCAACATCTGTTGGCGTTTGGTTAGCGGGGAGAATGTGTATGGGGAGCGATGGGACTTACTTGTCAAACAAAAAGCAACCCCAAAAGGTGATCCTCCGAGCGTCAACGTCTTCATCGGACAGTCGCGACGAGTCGTTCATGGCTGGCGCATCGACGTTGAGACCCAAGTCACTTGCCATCCTGAAACTCATACCGCTGTATACCCATCCTTTGCTCTCGCGTCCACAGCCGGCCTCTCGGACGGACATCAAGGCCAGGGCTTGCACGGTGCACAGTTTGGCATCGGCAAATTCATCGTCCTCGTACAAGAGTCGTTTGGCCTCGGCGAAAAAGTGATCACCGGTTGTACTTGAATCGTCGGGATCGGCACGAGCTGCGGGCTTGGCGGAGAAATGACACCCCAAGGCCAGCATGGCGTTGACCAGAACGGAGGAGCAGTACTGCGAGGGGGTTCCAATGAGGAAACTTTTGTAGAAGAGTTCCTTGGACAAGGTGGTAAAGTAGGAGTAATGCCAACAGAAATACATGTTCAGAAAGTGCAAAATCAAGTCTTGGTCGGTGGTGACGGTAGTCCAGCTGAGGATGGCCTCCTTGCGCGGGCGCACGGTGTTCTCGTCACTCGGGGCTGGCGAGGGCATGAGGTTGGTGGGATCGTCAAGCCAGACCAAGTTGGAGGTGCCCCCGATGAATTTAACGGAGCCATCCAAGAGCAAATCACCCATCTTCCCCGACAGTTCGGCATCAAACTGGGGCAGGTCGGCCGGCTCATGGTGGTAAATGGGTGAATCTGGCACGTCCGGGTCGAGGCCCTTGGGGCGTGCATCCCAGGCCTGGGCCAGGTCATCCAGACTATCGGCCATGCGCATCTTCTTCAACAAGCGGATGGCCTCGTCTTCTTCCAGGGTCAACAAAGCCTGGACGCAGGCTTGCAGGGTGGAGGATTTGTTCTTGAGATTGTCTGCATCCTTTTTGTACACACCCTTGCGACGATGGTCGGTGTGAGGGGCATATTCGCACTCGGTCATGTAGACGGAGGCACAGGCGGCGCACTTGGGCAGGTTGCCATCGCATTTGGATTTGCGCCGCCGACATGCGACACAAGCTGTACTCACACAGCGCCTTTTGCTGGACAGGGCCGTGTCTTTGTCCTTGTTTGGGTGGTTGTTCATGTGAATGTTCATGTGATTGTCCATCCTCTTGAGGCTCGGTGAATTGTCATCCCCCATGCGATATGAAGCGTCCGTCAACACTCTTGAGTTGTGGCCCTCCGATGAGTGGGAGAGGGTTCACGAAAGAAAGATGGTTCGCGTGTGGTGAAGGAGAATCGCAAAGACGAGCTCTCGGAGGGGGCAAGGGCCAAAGCTATACTGGAGCGTGAATGTTCTGCTGGACTGCTACTGCTGGTGTCGGAACAGAAGCGCCGCAACGGCAATTGAGTGATTGAGCCACTTTTGCTGTCAAGATGCCATCTGAGTCAGCTTCTTAACTCGTGGATCCCGAGCTACATTGCAAGGTCGACAAAACGGTGGCGGTGAGTGAGGTGAAGGGATAGGGATAGCAGCAATTGTTCCCTTTGGCGTCTGCCGCCGAAGTGTGGTATGTGAAGTAAAAATATGCTTCATTTCAAATCCTTGGTGCATCTCGGGCAAAAGAGGTAGCTGGGCGGGGAGAGAATTTGCAGGGGTTGGAGGCGAAACGCTTGGTCTAGACTAATTAGACCGCATCTGGTGTGGGCATGCGCTAGCACGTGGGGGTTCACGTGCGGCTTCCAGTGTGGGTTCTCGGCTGGCCCCAAAACGGCAACTGCCAAGCACGGACAAGCTTCGAGGCTGCCACGAGTTATTATATAAGCCGCGAGAAAGTTGACCCCCCGCCATGACCCGTGCAGCTGCCCCTCCTGCGCCCGTGCATGCTTATCGCCTGCAGGATGTCGTAAGAATAGCGTCATACCTAAAACGCGACGGGATTGTTGAAGAAAGTCATCTTTTCCGGCCGAAACCCATTCATGCTTGCCCAGGTGCCCAGACAGTAGGCAAATGAACTAGTGGACAATGGAACACTCACTAATCCCCACGTGCTCCATCCCGCTTCGAAATTGGGCTCCGATTCGTGGAAAAAGCTGTGGCCGGGCTTGACGTCATATTTGACGTCTTTCCTTTTCGTCCCACCCTGACCAACCGCAACCGTTAGAAAAAGTACCTAGGTAGCATTGGCCTTGAACGAGTAGCCTAAATTAGGAGCATTATACATAGATGGCAAGCAGGCGATGGCCGGTGTACACAAGGCAGTTCAATCTCAATTTACTTCGTAGTTTGATTTGTGTGGAACAGCCTGGGGCAAAAAATTGGCCACATCTCGATAAGAACGTAGAATGTCGTCCTTGAGTCGACTGTCATGTATTTTGGTACGCCTCCTCCAACCCACTACAATGCTACAGATCACCAAATTCTGTGTCCTCGATGTGCTGATCAACCCATTTATGCGAGTCATCAAGTGTGCGCTGGTGCGGATTTGCATCGAGGCAAAAGCCGGAGCTCAAACTTTAAAAACCGGTCTAATTCTCTCACTAAATCCTGCAACAGTTGCCCCATTCAGCCTAGCTCGTCAATGCTCCCGTTCCCTAAATCTCTTCCTTTTTTTCCCGATCTTAAACAATCTTCGTGTAATTCTACGGAGCAGCACGACAATAACACCTGATACTGCTCAAATGACTGCAGATGTAACGCATCATTGAGTGCATTCACGCAATCCGTATTCGCACAAACACGCGAGATCGTTGCCACGGCCAAGAGAAATATTGAAGTCACTTGCGCCACTTGAAAACCCCGGGGGGAGATTGTATGGAGAGTACGACCCAGCTGTCATGAGGAACATGCTAAAGTAGCGGCCGCCGGTGGTTGGAACGAACATTGCCTATAATTGTCAGCCGATCCGTCTCAAATCCGGTGATCATTCAACATACCAGCAGATTCCCTACGAGGGCAAACATCATCGAAAAAGCGATGTGGTATCCACGTTCGCCTTTGTGTGCAGCATGAAATGACAGACAAAGTGAACACAGGAAGGCAAAGAAGTAGGGCGGCGCGGTAAGCAGCAGAGTAATGGTTCTGTTGTAATTCAGCTTCCCCACGATCGAGAGGAAGAAATTGTTGAATAAACTGCGCCGTGATCAGACCCATTTGAAGGACAATGAACATGTACAGTTTCTTGTCTGTCAAGGTCTGCTTAGCATCCCACCACACAGATTCCGGGTCTTCATCAATGATGCCAGCATTCTCGTTGCGCAGGCACCATTAGTTAGCAATTATCTTCTTGTGCGACGGCTTGCTTCAGAGACATACAGCCAGGATTTGTTGCTCGTCGTTCAGCCACCAGCGCTTAGTACACCGAGGATAGTCCGGAATCAGAGGAATGACAAGAACAGCGATTGCGACAGTTATGGCACCTTCAATGATGAAAAACCAGGTCTGAACAGCTTGTTAGAAACAGAACTAGACAATGTTGACGTGGCGAACCTACCCAAGACGGACGACCCAAAACATTCTCCATCTGTGAGACGATCCCAGCAGCAATGAGGCCACCGAATGAACTGGCGAGCGTGTTCGCACCATACAGAAATGCAATGCGCGGAGGAAGCTCTGTTCGCTTGTACCAGCAAGACATGAGGACAATCAACCCCAGCACGAGTCGAGCACAAAGCAATCCTGCAAAATTAGGCGTGAAAGCTTGACACAATGAGACAATACCCCATCCTGCCGTAACGAATCGTGGTACGGCAGATATCAGCTCGAGTCCTTGAACGAATTTCGGCCATGTCCAAACCAATTGTTCTTCGACTTGGCGAGGACATCAAATACAATCACGATTTCTACCAGAATAACTTTTTGGAACGATTCACCGTCGTTGATGCCCTTGGCCGTCGTGGGATTTGGTATCTAACGGTGCTGGTGCTTCCGACGATACTGTTTCCGACATGGCGCTCTACATGACCCTTAGTGTCTTTCGCAACTTGACAAAAGCTCAACTAGCAGCACGCACTGCGGATCCAGAAACATTCACGAAAGCACACCGACTGCTCGGCAGTATAAGTTATAATCCTAAAGGCCATGTTCTAGGTATCATTGGATCAGGCAGGATCAGTAAGCTCTTCAGCGTCAAAGCAAGAGTTCTCGGCATGAAGCTAGTGTACCATGACGTTGTTAGGCAGACTGAGGAGGAAGAAAAGCGGCTGGAAATCGAAATGGAAACCGACATTAAAAGAGCTTCTAGAAGTTAGCGATTGTGTAATTCTACACGTGCCGTTGAACCAGAGCACCAGGCACTTGATCAACAAAGAAAGGATCTCCTGGATGAAGGATGGCGCAAGATTGATCGACACTAGCAGAGGAGAGGTTGTCGAGGAAGATGCACTGGCTGAAGTATCAAAGACTAGGAAGCTCAGGGCAGCCGGGCTGGATGTGCATTATAACGAACCGCAAGTCAACAAAAAGCTGGCTGCAATGGACAACGTAACTATGACGGTACACTGCGGAGGAGGTGCGATTGACACCAGGGTGAATTTCGAATTGAATGCAATGAAGAACATTTTGGAAGTTGTTGGAGACGATGGTTAAGTCAAGAGTAAACCATTGACGCCGGTAAACGAAAAGGCCTATGTAGCAGCTACATGAATGGTTATTGAGAGTATTGGCAATTGTCCTTCGTTGCCAGGTTGAGCTAAATTCATGCATGCCCCTTTCGGAAGGTGCCCTCGAGTCAACAACGTGAATCTATAGATCAAGGCATAGGATTTCAAGCTAAAGGCTTATTGACGGTTTGACAAGACTCTGCGTAATTTTGATTGTATGGAGTGTCCTCGCGGAGTAAGGTTCGCATGATTGGCCTCATACCGTCATTCTCTGACAGCTCACTGAAGTTCTAATAGTGCTTTCAAGGTTTCTAAGCTTAGCCATGTGGTACACTACGTTCTGCAAATCTGCCAAATGCTGTGATGGTCTCTAAGCGTTTCTGTCACAGGTGAGAACACCGCAATAGTCTTCCAAGGCCAAGGTGCATTCGTGTCGCATTCGTGAAAACTACCAGCAAAGACCATTCTCTCGGTACACCCTCCAGTAGATAGCCACGTCTATTGTGCTGCTTCCGAAATAGCGTGACACGCATTTGATCACGGCTTCGCTCTAGGCTTCCATTTAATCCATGGATGATCCTCACCTGGATTCAAAGAACGGTTCGAGCTTCGACGTGTAGGGATGGGATTTTCGGGACACGTGGCGCGGGATGGAGACGTTGCTGTCGACCGGTGGGGTGCGTGGGTCGGCGTTGCAAACTTCTCAACGAAGAATCTCGACATCCTGCTTGCATCGGTCATGACCGTGCCTGCTGTAAATCAGACAGAGATCCAGCCGCTTCTCCCGCAAGACAGGCTGTTCCACTACTGCCAGCAAAAGGGGATCCATCAGACGGCGTTTGGGCCACTTGGTGGGACTGGGAGCACGCTGCACGAGAACGAGGTGATTCGATCAGTCGCAGATGCGCATCAGGCATCCGCAGGGAATGTCATGCTGAGTTGGGGGGTCCAAAAAGGCTGGAGAGCACAACGCCAGCGAGGATTGCGGCGAATGTCCAGGCCAACGTCGTATTGACCGAGGAAGAAATGGCGAAAATGAACCAACTCGCATTGCCCAAGGGCAAAAGATTCAATCGACCAGACTGGGGTACGACAATCTTCCATGATGATCACTTTGTTGATCTCGAATGAAAGTGAAATTGGAAATTTGCTTGGTTAACTGACAAGTCCACGCAGAAAGATAGAAGAATAATAAAGTTCGGCTCAAAAAGGATGACTTTGCTATGTAATGCGTTTCTAGCAATTAACAATCGGGGAAACTAGCGGATCAAGACCACAAAGCATGTGTCACCTCAACGGCATAGGTTTTTGGTTTGTGCTTTTACCTTCGGCGGTGAGCTCCACCAAAATCTAGTAATTGACGGCCAGGATGGACGCTAACCGTATACAGACATTGACCCCGACCAATAGGGAATGCTGCTACTTGATTGAATGTCTTGTATCTCTATGTATGGAAATGCTCGGTCACAGAAGACGAAATTTCCCTGCTCACTTTTCCTTACTTGCTTTCCGTAAAGGACTTGCTTGTGCAGCACTGATTCCTTCTCTTTCTCTGTCATTCATCCTCCCGTTACTAGCCACGCTTCCGCTTCTGCTGCCGGTCTGACTCCTATCAAACATATCACCGGGATTGTCGTAAGCTACAGTCGCTCTTCTCAATTGACGCACGGCCGTCACAGCTTCTGGCAATTCAAAAGCCGGGATGCCTGTGATATCGCTCTCCGCGGTCCCAGGAACCTCTTTCACTGGCCGAAGCAGGCTACTAGAACTGCTTCCCGTCGCCTTTCGGCTTCCGCTGGTCTGTGAAAGACTCAACGAATGCGCAAGTACATTCGACACTTCCTTGTAGAATGCTTCGAGGCGACCCTTATCTTGGCAGAAGGACTCGAGCTCATCCTTAATTTGTTCAGGTGTAATGAATGTTCTCCAAAGCCCTGTAGATGTAAACGCAGATTTTGGACCAAAGCTGTCGGCGATGATTTGTCTCTCTGCATTTGTTTTGGTGACAGAAGCTATGCCGCCATTTGAAGCGGCAATAGCAGGGCTCGATGCGGGTCCTAGATTGGACAGAGGGCCTAGAGCAGGGCTCGAAGTTACTGCTGTGTTTGGCGATGCGACATTAACACCAAGTATGCCGCTTGCCTGCAGGCTCGTAGCAGCAGTGGGCGGCACGGGCGGTCGAAGAGATTGTGGACCCGAATCTTTCTTGGAGTCGAACATTCGGTTGCCCACTTCTTTTATGCTTGCGTGCCGTGCATTGTAAAGACGGTTCCCAATAACAATAATGTCCCCATTGTCCATTATTTGCGCCAGTATGACACCGGATCTATGCACAAATTGGGTGTATTTGTAATCCAGTCGACCCCAGCTGTAATTGATATCTACGTTATCAGGAAACTCATGAGCCGCTTCAATATCCAGAACAAAGTTCCATCGCTTCAAGATAGCCTTTTGATAGATGTGCTTCTCTCCAATTGACGGATTTGCCGGCAGATGTGGCCCAAACGAGGATGCAGTGAAGAAGGATGGGTTGAATGCAAAGCTAGTTACCTTCTTAGGAGGCTCAAGAGCCAATTTGATGCGATATGGATTGCGGAAGGGCTCGGCGCGAGGAATATCGTGTGCTTCTGCGATCGGGACTTCCACCAGCTTGAGGCCGTGTCGCTCGGAAATATTGGTCCATGAGACGATCGCTTCGTCGACTAACTTGGATGTTGTGTTAAGCCAATTGAGTTCAAGATGATAACAATTCTCAGGATTATGGAAACGATCGTAATGGACATTGACAACTTCAGGCCGGCCCAGAAACGACTTTCTCTTGCCATCAACATCCACTCGTATCATTCTAGACAAAGATACAGCCTTGCGCTTCTTTTCACTGAAGGGCTGCGTTTCGGATTGCACTTTTTGAGCGATGTTGGATCCGGAACGAGTACGAAGGGCAAAAGGCGCAGATTCTTTCGACGGATGTTCTGCAAGAGGTGTAGCAGGTACAGACCTGTCAGACTGTCGACCATGCAGGAACCATGGCTTCTGAAGTTCGGCTCGTACCACTCGATGTTGTGGTTTGATGGAGTAAAAATAGTTCCCGTCTTTGAATGAGTGAACACCTTTGACATGTTCGAACAGGCCTTCTTTCATCAGTTGATTGCCAAAACCTACTGCATCTTCTCGTCGGTTCATATTTTTGATGTTATTCATCAACCAATTTGTAAACTCTTCTCCATGAAAGCAGTTGTAGTGAAGTCGTAGGTGCCACCTTCGGTTCTTAATTTCAATGCCACCATCGCTTTGAATTATTTGCGCAATCTTAGTAACACTAGTTTCACGCTCAAGCTTCTGCGACTCCGGTAGTAGTTGTGTTGACTCGACTTCGCCACTCTCTTCGATTTGCGTCAACTTGTCTAATTCAAGCGCCACAAGCTCGGAGTGATTCAGAGTTTCGATTTGTACTTCTAGCGGGCTTTCATCTCGTGTTTTGATGTTTTCTGTTCTGTTCTCAATGACTTTTCTCTCTTCTGCGGTGATGTATCTGTTTTTCTGCCATGATTGAGTCAAGGCGCGAATACCGAGTAGATGTACCTCCTCATCGTCTGCCTGATATTTCTTCAATGTACTGGCTGGCGGTTCCACAGGAATCAACACAAACCGAGCTCGCCAATATTGCAGCTCTTCGACAAATCCACGCTGGTTGCTGTCCTCCTCAGCCAAATGGTTATCAGCAACACTCCACTGATATTGCTCGGCAAAGCCACGAAACGTGAGGTCACGCGGGAAATAGGCATTTGCAAGGATAGTCCGTATGTACGGAGTGTAATTGATTGTTGCACGATAATTTTCATCGTTGTTGACTTGCTTTTGCACGTATTTCGTCACCCGGATTGAGAAAGCTTTATGCATTTCCAACATCTGAATGGTGTTGCCCATAGCGAGAACGACGAGTAGCCGTGACTGAGATGAAGCACTAGGGCGGCATACAGCGTAGCAGTCGGTCAGGTCCTCTCCAAAGATTTCGGTCACTCTGTCACCAATGACGAATTGATATCCGTGCGCAAGACGCAAAGATATCATTTCCAGAAATAAGGTATGCAAGTTGCTAGAGAGGATTTGCTGGTGCTCAGAAGAATCCCTAGCGTGTACAACATGACAAAGAGCATCGTATTCGCGCTCAAGCTCGTCCCGTGTGGGAAATTCTTCTGTAGTAAGCGGTACGGATGCAGGAGTGCACAAAGACCGCCATTTGACTCTAGCAGCTCGTGGTTTCCGTGGATACAAATGCTGCCATCTTCCGAAGGCTCTCCTGTGAGATTGTTTCTTGAGGGGATTGGACGCGTTTACATTTTGAATGAAGGGGATAGTGCTGGTAGGAATTGAGCTTGCGGATGACGAAGACAACGGAGATGTCTGCCCATATTCCTCAGCTACATCTGATCGATGGTCTTCATCCGAACTTCTTTTGGGGTCGCTTTCACTACGCTGATGTCGACGTTTTCGCCAGAGGGTTTTGGTAAGCAAGTCGCTGTTCGCGCGCGTGTCTTCATTATTAGGTTGAATTGTGATGGGCTTACTGCCTTCCTCGTTCTGTGTTGCGGTGCTCGGCCGTGAATGACTGCCGCCTTTTGTTGCAAATGGTATTATCAGCCTAGAAGACGTCGAAAGAGATGCATTGCCGGTTATTTTACTTGACCTTTTCTCGTCTGAATCAGTTCCGCTAAGTGTAGCTGTGGATTTTTGGGCTTTGATATTCTCTGCTTGTACTTCAGCAGTTACAGCATTTGCTTTGAATGGCATCAGACCACGAGCGCTGTAACTGAAATTTCGCGGCGCTCGAGCCGGCCTCATACGCTTCGGGCTCGTTGACAGGATACTTGCTGATTCTGACCTTTGATCAGTCTCTAATTTCTTTTTGGCGTTTAACAACAAGGAGCCTGAGCCTTTGTGAAGGGCGGGACTTTTGCCACGTGCGTCATTTGGGGAATCCTGCCAATTTGTTCGTTTAGACAAGTGATTCTTCCTCTTCCGCCGGTTTATGAGCCGCGGCGGAGCGGCAAACAAGTTCGCATCGTAATCATCCATCGCGGCAAGAGTTTGGCTTGCTGGAGACAATTTGTGATGATGAGGTTGGACACTTCTCTGATGAGCAACAAACGTAACAGGACTCTTTCGTTTCAGCTCTGGGGATTCGGAAAAGCTTCGACTATATGGCAACTCGGAGGTCAAATCGCTTCGTGTTTTCCATCGCCGCACCTTCTTCGAACTCTCGCTAATTCTTTCACTAAGGTATGGAATCGCCATATCCGCCATTCCCAGCTCCATCAAACCCATCATTTGCAATTCATACATGCGTACTCGAGGCACAAAAGGCTTCCGGCCAAGAAGACGACCTGCCTCGAACGTAGACAATTTTCGTGTGGCCTCGGGCTTTTCAACTCCCATCTCAGGCGACCAATAGGAAAGGTCAATCCATTGTGGAATGCCGTAACCATAGATTTGAGGCAGACGGGTAGGAAAGGCTGAAGGGAATCGCGAAAAATAATTCAGGCTATCCGTCAAGGAGCCGAACGCAGGCGAAGCACTCAACTCGGATAGAGACGAATGAGCGAAATTCACACTCCACGAAGCAGAAACCACAGATGTATTCTGCTCGACAATATTGCCCTGGTCGTGACGATCCTTAAGGCGGTATCGGAAAAGTGGAACGGAGTGCAGGGGCATTTTTGACAGGCAGACAACATCGATGGCGATGCCATTATTTGTCAAAGTTTCGGATGTTAGCCTAAGTAAATCTCTGTCAACATCAAAAACGCCGCTACCAGCGGTGACGACGATTACCGATAAGCCGGTGCGGATCAGGTCCCGATCGATATAGTCATTTGAGAATTGGGTAGCTGCAAGACAGATTGCCTCGAGAATGTTGCTTTGCAGCGATCCACTAAGTCTTCCGCTTATTTTTGGTGGGAATTCGGTCGCTTCCTCCGTCCAATTCGCTTGCGTTACATCTTCGGGCGACTTAAAGAGTGAAACGTCTCGGAGGAAGACACGAAAGTCCTTTTTGAGTTCCTCTAGTATCGTGGTCCATTGGGCACTTGCCATGTCCGTGATAACCACTCGATAGAAATCCTGATAGTCGGGCGGCTGACCCGAAGTTGTTCTCTTTGTGCTCGAAAACTTGGCAGGGTGGCCATCTGTGACATCGGGCCGCCTATACTCAAGCCGACCAAACATTATTATGCTGACCAAATGCCGGACGTCCATACTTGACCACCGTTTGAACAGCTCTGGTAGAAACCCGTTCACTACCCGATTGAACAGAATCTCGCCATTGCCTTCAGAGTCAAAGTCCCACATCTCGCGAGACATTTGAATGAAGATGACATAACGAGCGGCTTCACTCCGAAAGACCGGCACGGTGGTACTCCCAAAGTATGCGGCTTGAGTTTGTCGGCCTTTGATGCGGATACTTCGCACCGTAGCCTTCAGAGCGTTCAGAAAAGACAATTTTTGTCCCACGTAGATCGGCTTCCCTAACAATTGTTGACAGGCGAATCGCCACATGTCAGATCGTGAGAGATAAGCGTCGCGAAAGCAAATTTCAGCTTGCGAAGCAGTCCACTTAGTTATATCAGCTTTCTTGATAGTGATCTGGGAAGGAGTAGTGAAGCCGAAAGCCGTCGCAATTTGCTTATTCATGGACACCTCAAAATTATAGAGATTGTTTTCTTGTTCGGACGGAATTCTTTGAACCAAACACAGAAATGTGGCATTTCTGCTCGATTTTGCTTCATCTTTGGCTTCAGCATGCTCCATTTGCAGGCGGGTCGGCTTATTTGGCTGGCCTTCAAAATCGCGAATCGTAACCACATTAAGGATTTGCTGTAGTTCAACAACATCGTCTTCTTGGAATCCAGCTCCCGCCAGCAAAGTCCCAGCAAATAGGGCAGGCTCGCGCGAGAACGCATCCGTATGAGTCGACAGGGTTGCTTGAACATTCCGAGCTGCCTGGGCTTCCGGTTTTTTAGGTTGATTCGGGCCACTTTCAGCTGATGAAATCGCTCTAATCGTTGAGCCGCTGTTACTCCGAGCACGTTTGATAGTTGCCATTGCTTCTGCGACCATCTACGTCTTCTCAAAGAGTTTCGATGAGATCAGAGGTTGGTGGAGACGACACAAAACCTCCGGTACGGAGGCTTGGTTGTGTTTCCAGGGCATCATCCTTTAACTGCAATTGAGCAGTAACAGATGACATTTATTGCCACATCCAAGCTTGTAAGCTCTTCTAACCGCTGTGGATGTCGCTGGGCCGAAATCGCACAGGACGTGGCGATAAACCAAGATTGTAAGTGAAGACATTATTCCAGGCAACGGAAGAAGCTCATCGTAATTTCAAGATCATCACGTGATTCTTACAAGGTACCCTCCCACGGAGAAGGTCATTCGGTACGTCCTTGACAGCGGCACGCAGAAGCAGTACTGGTGCACAAGGTGGAATTAAAACGAATAGCACCGCAAGATAAGTACAGATCATAACATTGACGAACTATTATTACAGTCTAGTATCGGGGGTATCATCAAAATCTTCAAAAAACGCAAGCTCAAATCAAAACATGACATCATGACCAAAGATCTCCTACCACACCGAGAATTGCTCGACATCGAGCATCCATCTCTTTACGCCCTCCCGAAGCGCATTCTCTTCCCTCGGGTCATCTCGTCCTGCCCCACGCCCGGCGCTCTGTCCGCGCTGATGTGGCGCCTTATTCAGTCCATCGTTGACGCTACGGACAACGTCTTCGAGGGCACCAACAACAGGATCGCGATGATCCGAGCGAGTGGATTCTGTACGCAGCCTTGATCGTGCTGGCTTCCCGTCATTGATATTAGAGTTTCCAACACGGTTGCTGCTCGTTGAAATATTCCTCACGTGTGAACGTGACACAGGTAATGATTGCGAAAGATCAGCCTGGCCCACATTCAGCACCTTCTCGATGGCATCGGCTAACGTAGTGTCAAACTCCATCACGATGTCGTCTGCGATTTCTTCACTGCGAGACAGCAGTGACGGTTGCTGAGACAGGCCGGCCGATATGCTGGATTGACTTTCCGCGGTCTTTGGTGTGACAGCTTCATACTGCCGTCGTAAGGTCAGCCTGTGGATGGAGAACGTTCTCGTATCCGCCACAAGGGTTGTGCAAATTGAGATCCATGTGGTTGGTGCCGCTTCCTGTAAGAGTGCGTCTAGGATTGGCTGTGGTGTTGGTTCAGACCTCATAGACTTTTTGATGTCTTCAAGTAGATCATGGTATGGTTTAACGGCATGAAGAACAAAGTCTTCGTGGTGACGTCGTAAATAGCCGCCTACATTGATGCTTTCACCTTCAGCATTTTTGGCAGCCCGTGAAGCTGTTGATCTCAGACTGCAAATAGAGTCCGAGCCGTCGGGGCCTAGGACAAGCGTCTTTGTGCGACTTTTCATTACATCCGGTCCGGGAGGAGTGAGGCTCGTTGCGCATACGAAGCCGGGCAAGTCCAATTCAACATCAATCACCCCGTCCCGGTTGTCCACTTGAAGACGTGGCGCTGAAGAAGTCATCCGAGTTGTTCTGGATGGAGGTGACAGCGCATCGGCGTCAACATGATTGGAAGTTGCCTCCTTTGATACCGCTCTACCCTGTTCCAGCTCGTCCACCATCACCTGTAGAGCGTTGCCACGACGCTGCGACAACGCAGAAGACATTGAACGTTGATTCTTGGCAGGAGACGCTTCTTGAGATATTGTAGTGACGCTGGCTCGATCACCTGCAGTGTTGTGCTTATTGCCCCAAATCTCACTAATTCCACTGACGAATGAGCCCCATTTGCTTGAGACAGAACTTGTCCGCCGATGACTGGAAGCGGCTCTATGCAAGACTTTTGACAGATCTGCAGACGCCAGACTGTCGTTAGTCTCGACGATTGCATTTTCCGGGAAATAGCTGTCTCGAATAGAGATATACGCAGTTGGCGTCGCCGCAGCGTGTGGGGTCACAGCGGATCGAGTACCTGCACCACCCTCGAATGCGGTGCGAATACGGCCTCCACCGATGTCGAATCTGTTCGAGTCGTTTTTGAGAAAATGCTTCTCTGGACTTCGATCGATAGAGGTTGAGATGTGGCTCCCACGTGAGGAAGCACTGCTTGAAAGAACTTTGTCAGAAGGATCGGATAGGAGGTGACCGTGTTCTAGGTGTGGTTTGCTTAATGTTCCCGGGTGTTGGCTCCGTACAGGTGGGCCAGATGGGGACGAGGACAAAGGAAAGGCGGCCTCGTCGCCGAACTGGTGAAAACGATCAATACCCCCTCGGCCTGGTAAAAATGAAGCAAGAATATAGATGAGGCGTCTGGCAAGTCCCTTTTGATCAGAGACAATAATTGTGCGCGAGGCCAATGTACTGTTCTCTTGGCAGTTTCGGTGACTTGCTTGATATTGAATTCTGTACCATTCCGGCGCGAGCCTCTCAAGCCACTGCATGTGGTTACCTAAGAAGGCGGTCAACAGATTAAAAAGAAAGAAATTCTGCTGCTTGCTGCCACATGTTCGATGAAGCATTCTCGCCTCATCGATCCAATGGCCTGCAGTGAAGCCGAGTCCGGTGACGACGCGAGGGATGCGGATGGCGGACACGATCCGCCTCGACATTTCTGCGGACGCGGCTGCTAAACTAGGAGATGCTGCAATGGCGGCCACGTCGTGGATGGCAATCGTTTGCTGGTTTATCCTTTGCATCGACTTTTCTTTTGGGGTTTTATTTTGGAGCGGAGTGTGAGCCTGCAGCACTCTTTGCAGGTGGGCATCGAGGACTTTTACCACGACATGCTCGAAGGACGAGAGGCTCCGGAGGATTACATCCCAGTTCTCAACAATCATGTCCAGGCGCCGGTCGCCATCATCAGTCATCGCGACGGAGGAAGACAGGGAGGGAGGGATGGCGTCCAAAAAGGTCCAGGAGGACTGCATGTCCGAACCGTATGAACTCGTGGCAGAAAAAGAGTTTCGGCCGTAGCTCGAGTTAGGAGGTGCTTTCGAATAGGAAGAGCGAGGCCGCTGGACGGGATATGGAAGTTGCAACACGAGGCCAATGGCGAAGGCTGGCACTTTTCGTTCTATTAGCTTTGTTGGCTTGTCTTGTCTGTCGACATTTGGACAATCACCCTTGGCGGTCGCGATCTTCACATTCTCGTTCAGAGGAATGTGGAAGAGACGAGTGATCAGGAGTACATCACGACTCCTATCGTCCAATGAAGTCAAGGTCGGTGGCTGGCCAGAAGTGTGTGATCGCGCTACAGGACCTCGTCGCTTGGGGTCGACGTTTTCTGTAGTCTTTCTCGGTAAGCGTTCGGATGCATTCCATGGCCTTGACCTTGCAGGGATGATGTGCATCTTCGTGGACGTGGATGTCTTTGCAGCAGTCTGAACACCAAACATACATTCCAGGTAAGGATCGTCTTTCGGAGTGGTGTCTCTGCCTGATTTAGACCATGAGGTTTGGCCGCCAGAAAAGGTGGAGCTTCTGGTGCGAAAGCCCTCGTCGAGCCGGTGTCCGGCCGGGACGGCAGGACGCCAGCTGGCGGGGAGAGGTGACCTCAGCACAGCGTGGGTATCTTCGGGTGTTGCATTGGCATCCTTTTGCTTCCAGCTGTCGAAGAGAACAGTCGGTCTCTCATCACTCCCGTGAGCATCCTGTGCCAATAGCACGCGCACATCTTTTTCTTCCAGTTCAAGCCCGGCCTGGTCGTCGAATGAGCTCGGTCGGAGATGAGGAGAGCCAAAGGGCGACGGTGGAGGGGAAGCGGCAAGGTTGAAACTATGCTGTGACTGGCCAAACAAGAGGCTCCGGGTGTGGGCATCGTCGGTGACAGAATCGATGTACTGACTGCTTCTCTGGCCAGAGTTGCCGCGAAAAAGACTTGCCAGCATATCGGAAAGGCTATGTCGAGGGCCGTCGGCAGGTCTGGGGAGAGCACGTGCTGTGCTACCGTTTCAGTGCTGTCGCGTGCCTTCTTCGTGCTATCACGCAATGGCCGCCACTACATGTTTGAGGACTCGTCGTCTGGCACTGTTCAAGGGGCTGAGAGGTAAGATCCACTGCGTTGAAGACACAAAAGTTCCCTCTCCAAGAGGCAGTGTCCATTATTGAACCTGGAAATTTGTCCCACCTCAGGTTCCATCGTTGCGACTCTTCGAGCTGGCGGAACTGGCGGTCAGCTCGGGTCTTGGCACTAATCGACGCCACCGGTTGATAATGACCGCAGTAGTGCCGAGGTAACCTCGGTACCCACGAGTTAGCATTCTTGTAATATTCAGATGTGGGTGGCAAATAGCGCGGTCTGAGAGCCAATTAAGCGAGAGATATTGTCCTGGAAAAAGCTTCCAGCCAATACTTACCCCGATCTGAGAGTCCACTTTTGCCACTTGATTTTAAATACTACCAAGTACCAAGAATCTGCCCGCAACCGCACATGCCGCGGATTCGTGAAATGACCATGAGATAATCGCGCGAGACGCACTCCGTACTTCATACCTTGTACTGATGACAGCAATGCCCCACAGCCCTATGTGCAAAAAAGAATGAGGAATTTTGAAAAAAAGTGACAGCTCAAGTGTTTCTACATACCAATTCTTTTGCGCCGAAGCAAAAACCGCACGCAACCCAGGATGTAAAGGTCGACCGGGAGAGCCCTTCGTACATGCTCATAAATTCTTAATAGGGTCCAAAAAAGTGATCACAATACTCCTGTTTAAGGAGCAGACCAGGATTGAACTGATGACCTTCGGAAAGCTGCTAAACTGCAATCCGCTGCTCTACCACTGAGCTACTGCTCCACTGATGCAGAAATCAGAGAGAAATGTGTGGCACAATTTTAGCGCCAACTTTCCGTAGCATAATATAAGTATAACTAATTTAATGGACTGCGGCCCTTCGATCATTTTTGGTTAAGTATATAGTTATGTCTATAATTTTCGGGCCATGGTTAAGTTACTCATTCATTGCATTTCGAACATCTGTCCTTTCGAAAAGTCTCCTTCAATAAGCCTGGGTGTGACAAGTCCATCCATGCGTTAATTGCTCAATGAAGTCTCTACACAGGGGCAAACCGTTCCTCGTCAAGCCGTGTCCCTTCCTTCCAACTCTCTTCAATCCACCCGATACTCACAATGCGTGGCAGCTGCTTCTTTTCTGCGATTCTACTACGTAAGCCGTGCAGGTCAATCTGGTCCAATCTGTCTGCATCGACCACCACATGGGTGATAGTTGCGTCATCTAAAGTAGTTGCAACCGAAGAGCCTAAAAACCGTGCCTTGTCCTCAGCTCGTTGTAGTTGGACATTGTGCAGGTTAACCGAGCTTGAGCCCACTTTGGTCTCTTTCTGGTTGGACTTTTGTGGGAAGAACAGCACTGTACGTTTGAACTGCCAGCCCAGTGTTTGGCTAACGAGATCTGTCACACGAGCATCACTTATGGTCTCACTATCGACACTTTGCATTCGATTCATGCATTCTCGAAGCTCCTCAACAGTAGTGTCGCGCGCAAAGCTGTCTCCGTACCGGTCAACCTCCATTTCATACATTTCCTTCTGGTCCTCAGGTGCGAAAAAGACGTGCCGTTGAAATTCTGGCCTAAGAGGCACTTCAGTCAAACCTGCTGCACGATCTGATATAGCCTGAGTTATGCAATCGAAAAGCCACCGGGGCTTCAATACCGAGAACTCGCCTCTCTTGATGAGACTTGCGACTTTGACAGCGCGCTTTGAGGCGATGCAAACAGTCTGATTCGGCGGCTTTCCATCATCTTGAGATTTCGCCTCAACCGTCTGGGCGATCCGACCCCCATTCGACTTGATGAGCTCTTCAAGCTCTAGTTTCGTCCGCTTTTCAGGCCCCACCGCTTCCGTTAAGACGTACATAGTCAAACCACGAAACACGTGGGTGGACGGTTGGTGCTGCTTCTGAGCTGCTACTTCATTGATCGACTTCTGGGTATACCCTGCAACTTGCAGAGGACGTTTTCTGAGATCGACCCGCTGATGCCGCTTCCTCGATTCGGCTTGCATACGAGCATGCTCTTGATGCTCGTCTTTCCGAGATTCTGCTGAGTCGCGTAGTTCGTAAAACTCTTGAAGGCTCAGGGCACTTCGCCAGTCTTTGTCACCACGCAACTTCTGAAATCTTGGGAATCGAAGCGTAAAGGTCGTGGCAAATTCATCGCTTACGGCTACAGATGCTGCCTTGGCTTGGACAACGACCGAATGTTCCGGCTTAATCCAAACATCAGGTCTCTCCCGTTGATACTGAACACCGCCTCCGAGTTCGATATACTCGGTAGGCGGATTTTTCGCGTCCCATTTGATCCATTTGCTCTCAGTGTGGTGACGAATGTTCGCGTAGTCGTTGGCAGTCAGGCCGCCTCCTACCTTGAAGAATGAGAGAAATTTTTGGGATGGTCCTCGTCCTGGGTCATCATCGGTACGCAGGCCACAAAGAAAGCTTGATAAACCACCGCCACGTTTGCCAGAACCATAGTAGCCACCGATGACGAGACAGTCTAGAGATTCGCCAAATTCCTCCATATACTCTGGCTTGACCTTTACCCAATCGTCATTTCGGTCATTTAACCGGTATCGGGATCTAGGATTCTTGACCACCAAGCCTTCGGAAGCTTCTGCGACAACTCTCCTCAAGGCCTTTTCAATGTCGTCCCAGCTCTGACCAATTGAGTACTCAAGAACTTCGAGTCGTCGATCGACTGGCTTTATAATTCTCTCAAGCGCGGCTCTTCTTGATTTTAGATCATATCTCGTCAGGTCTGTTCCATTGAGGTGTAGGATATCAAACACACGGTAGAGAGGCCGTTGTCCCTTTGAAAATGGGTTTCGTTGCTGTTCTAGGGCTGCAGTCTTCAGGGTCCCAAATGGCACCATCTTGTCGGTTTCGGGATCCCAAGTAATCATTTCTCCATCGAGAATGACGCTCTCGACTCCGTCGTCAAAAGCATTGCCTAAATGTCGGGTGAGGGCAGAGTCGTCCTGGTCGATGCGTTGTCCGTAGAGGTAGGTGTAATCCTTCGCCTTCCGCGACCAGTATCTGAACTCCCTCCACGGAGCACAGGGCGCGCCTTGTTCGTCCGTTGTTCTCGTCCTCGTATGGAGTTGTATTCTTTCTCCGTCGAGCTTTTCTTCAATCCAAAAGCCCGGATCGTCCTCACTCGCCTGCATTCTAGCTACGATGGAGTTCATCTTCTTAGGCTGAAACTGAGCTAGTTGAGGCTGAAAGCATTCGAACAGGGCGACCCCACGATCCTCCTCGGTCCTCAAGCGGATGGAATCGTTCCACAACTCCCAGCAGACCCTCTTCAAACTACTTGAAATGTTGAAAAGTGTTTCAGCATCAGGATGCCAGATGTTGAGAAATGTTTTCTCTGTCGCGCCGACATTCATGGTTCGGAGTATGATGCTCACTAGCCATTTGAGCTCATCGGAATTCATCTGACGATAGAACTGCTCGAAAATGGGGAGCTGGTCTTCTTCCTTGGACTGTTTTGATAGCTTGTCTAGGAGTTTGTTCACTTCTCCCACAGTCATATTCCCAGGGTCGACGCGGAAGGGACGCTTTGAGAGCACTTCATGAACCCGACCGGGGAAATCGCCAGCCTTTTTGGCAGCGATGGTGTGGCCAGGCTGCTTCCAGTTCAGCAAATTGAAGCCATCCTCGGAATTCTTATCGATCTTAAGAATCTTGATGATATACTTTGCCAGCACCTTCTCTTTCAGGCCATACATAGCTCTGTCTCTGTCTTTATCGGGCAGAATGAGGCGCATGGCTGGGTAGAAATCGTCGCCAACCTCGTTTCGCCATCTCGAAATATACCGCTCGATAATGGCTCTGCGAATCTCATGGGGACTTTGACTATTAATCGCTTTTGGGCCCAGTTTGCGTCTGTTGACTTGGGCAGCAGGCTGTTTCCTGTTCAAAATGAGCGGGTTGAACAGATCTTGGTACAGCGTATAGAATGGCAGAGTCTCGGAGTGATTTCTTGGACGGTTAGGATACCTACAAGACTTAGCACATCACCCATGGCTTTCGGCGTGGCCCCATGTTGGCCTACCGTTCATCGTCCTCTTTCTCGCGGGCAGAGTAGTCAATTGCCACTGGCTGAGACTGCTTGCCTTCATCGTCGAAGCCTTCTTCAACATCTGACATGGTGCGTGATGTCTGATCTCAATCTACCTGGCCAATTTGCGAGAACCATGAAGCATTCCTCGATGGAACAGCCCCTGCTCCAGGACACGTTGTACCTTCTTGTAGGTCAGGTAGAAGGATCTCGAGCACACCTACATGTAAGAGCGAGAGTTTGCTCTCTCGAAGGCAAATACTCCGTGCACCTCTAGTAGTGTGTGGGTCTCCTGTGTACTGACGAGCGATTTCATTTAACGGTAGAACCCATCGCTAAGCAACATCGCCAACAGTGTCAGCGGGGGTGGATGGGCACGTGGGGAAGCTAGATGTGCCTCTGACGACGCGTGCACGCGCACCAGTAAGCACGTAGGCTAATTGGCTGGCGCGTGGTCAGGCGAGAACGCGACTAAATATATGGGTCGTGCCTTCCTGCAGTCAAAGGTGGCTGCACGGGCTGGGGGGCTGCTTACTAAGTCACTGTGCGCGACCGAAGGTGCGGAAGATCGAGGCTGTGCGGCAATAGACACAGCACCCTACGCACACGCCCCCTGGCGGCGTTGTTGGTTCATGCGTTGCCATGTGGATGTCCTTGTCAAGGCGGCTTTCGACTTCAAAATCCTGCTCGGACGTATACCTGCCTCACATATATTCCTGAGTTAGGCGGCTCATGGATTGATGCACCATTCTAAGGCATGGAAGCCTTCACCGGCGGTCAAACCTTCTCACCTTTCCTCAAGCCCGTCTAGTCAGCCATCGTCCAATGCCCTGAGCCTAGCAGCTCTGCGAGGTGCGACGACGGCCTTTGCCACGAACCCGAAACCCGTTCAGTCAAATGTCAACAATCTACGTGGTCAATATGAAGCCAAAGAAGCGAAACCTGCCTCGGAAAGTTCTGACAAGGCAAGAGGAAGACTGTCAACACAGCGGCAGGCGTCAGATCTCGGTGCCGCTGTGTCAAGGTCTCCTTCGCGTGGAAGACATCTGAGCCCTCAGGATGCAGCCATACCCGGAGCTCGCCCTGCGGCCTCCCCAATGCCCCTGACCCTGGCCGTCCCCGCCGGCCCCAACAGAACCTCGTCGATGATAGCAGCCCGCTTGGCTTCGGCAAGTCCCAGTCCCGTCAGAGGTCGCGAAACTGTCAACCGCAGCCCACCAAAGGGCGTATCTCCTACGACTAATGAAGACGTATCACAACCATCATCGTCAACCGCAAGCAAGGCTGGTCCCTTCCGACAAGCCTCTTACGCTGATGAGAAGCCCACCCCCACCAATTACCGGCCTCATCTGAGTTCCTTAGATCTCGAAACGATACCACGTTTGTCTCCAGCACACACATCCACGCTCCACAACAGCCCCAGCCAATCCCCTAAACCCGCGCCTCGTCAGGAGCCGGCGACCTCGCAGAAAACAACCAGCCCTATCCCAATCCCACGGGTCAAGAGGGTTCCTGCCGATTCCAGCATATTGTCAAGCGGCGAATTGTCCCCTTCAATCGCTTCAGAACCACGGTCGGCCGTACTAAGATCCAAACCGCCCACGCCAGCACCACGCAAACCTCGGGCAGGAGGTCGAAGTCCTCTGCGAGCGGATCTGAGCGGCCCGAAACAGCTGCAGGGCCTGACGCGGGAGCAGGCAATTAACCGAATGGCAGACGCAATGGTCGCATCCTCTCTTGCATCCACGAGATCGCCATCTCCCACGAAACCAAGCCAAACACCGTCTTCACTTAAAAGATCGGTGTCGGCACATAACATCTATAAAACACCGCCAGCCGAACCGGCCTATCTGCCTGTCCATCACAAGCCGGCAAGACCGATGAGGCAAACCCTACGCAAACCCTTGCCGGAAGACGAGGACGCTCCTGAAATCACGCGGCGAGGACGACGACATCTTATGCGGAAGCACCCCAACATGCACCACGAGGGTGACCGCAAGAGGTGGCGGGACAAAGTCTCGGAACTCGAGCGTAAGAGATACGAGGGAGTGTTCGCAGCGAATCGAGGCTTGCTCCTCAGATCAGCCGACCCTCGCACTTCGCCAAGCAGATTGATGGACCCAAGTGCTGAGAGTAATCAAGTGGCCAATCTCATCGTACGAGACATCTGGGAACGCAGCCGATTGCCAGCCCATGTCCTTGAGCAAGTCTACGATTTAGTCGCACCTGATGAAAGCCGTGTCTTGAATCGCGAACAGTTTGTGGTCGGCTTGTGGCTCATTGATCAAATGCTCAAGGGAAGAAAATTACCCGTACGGGTGAGCGAAAGTGTTTGGGCCAGTGTGCGCCACACTCACGGCATCAAGATTGGTGGTCAAAGTTACCACTAGCAAAACTGGTATGCCAGCTGAGCCTGCGTTTTTCAGTGCGTTTTAAAATACCCATCCATAGCCAGCGAACTCGAGAGCAAATAATGTGAAGAAAGGCAGCAGAAATTTGTACATGTCCTGCTGTTGCGCGCTCTTTGCCTTTGCCATTGCAACACCTCTAACCTGGCCCGAAATTGCTATAGTCACGTGACAAAATTTCCGCGGCCCTTCTAACGTATAGTTGCACCCACTGCAGCCAAGTTGATGATGCAGACATTCCTACCAGAAGGAGACTCTGACTAACCTGACTGATGATGTTCAGGGTTCTACCTGTCACTTATACTTAGCACGGCTTAATTGGGGACCAATCCCTGAGAGAAGCTAAGAATTCTGAGCTGGCCTTTTGAGGCTGCATTCCCGCCGGAAGTCGCGTTGCATCTAGCAACAAAATGTGGCAGTCGCAAAATTTGACGGACTTTGATGACACATATTGGAGGACATGGGTTTCCGATCTGAGGCCGAATCAGTAACAGCTGAGTTGTCATGAGAGTCCCAAAATCAATCGTTGATGCAATGGGTTGGGTCCCTGGATTCTTTTCAACATCAGCACTGCTAAGCAATTGACCCCGATTTCCAGAGACAGCGGTACCAATCATGAACATACTCCAGTGATACTTGTTATAGCTGGCAGCACTTCCCTCTATTCGAAAGTGTACGGTTTGGGGTCATTCAGCCTGGTTCGGAAAGAATGATTGAGCGAGCTTCACGTTGCTTCCGATAAATCAAGTCCACCGAGCTCTCGATACCTTCAGGTACCGCTTTATGTCTCCAAACATGGGAATATTGATCTCTCAGGTCACGTTGTGCTCACGGGAACATCAGTCGTTGAACTGCTTCTGAGGGTCGGCAACGCCACTAGAAGTGCTCGTGTGAGGTAATAGTGGTCAAAAGCTTCGTCCACACTTCACTGGTGGGTCACTTGCCTCGTCTATCATGCTTAAATTTACCATCGTCCTTCTTGAGACCTTCCACCACGCATTAACTGTGAGTGTATGCCTTTGAATATCGCAGGAGATAGCAAAGAATAATTCCACGACCCCATTACCAGTCAACCTCACCATGAGTGATGACATGAACTCTAATGACTCTGGAGATCGCCAAGATCAAACAGTTGCCATCAAGACTGAAGCAGATGGTGCATTTGAGCCCGAGTTGGAAACTATTAAAACAGAACAACCATCCGTGAATCTACTACAAGAAGACCCTCCAGCAAGTTCAAGCGAGGATTTCGAGAATGACCTTGCGCGGATGCTGAACGAATTCAACGCAAATAGTCGGAAAGAGCAAGCCACTTCATTTGACGCAGAATATGAACGAAATCGCTCCGCGTACGAAGGAAAGCGTACTCAGATAGCCTCAAAGGAATCGATGGGTCAAGACGTCAACTCTGATAAAATTGAACTCGGAGCTTTGGAGGAAGCTTTCTTTCAGTCCATCAAGCAACGCACCAAACAAACCGGAGATTATGAGCAGCAGCAGCCTCCAGACCATCGAGACCAATCGGGAGACACCAATATGATGTTCTTCGACGATGAAGGAGAAGAAGAGATCGACGACAACTCGGATGATGATATTTCCGACCCAGAAGTAAACCCACTTCAAAAGCGACAACACCGACGACGACGACTCATCAGGAGCGAAAAAGAAAAGGCGCAAATTAAAACGAAAACGAAAGCGAGGAATAATAAGAATAGCAGATACCGCTCAACAGTAGCAACGCACGGCAAAACGCGTGCATCCAAAAAACAACTGCCTGGACGACGACGAAAAAACGCAGTCTCCAACACCGGAATGCTTAACGTGGATTCACTCCGTCGCAACGATATTGTGGCCGACGCACGGGCTAATCAAGGGTTGCCCGAGCAGCCAGGGTTCGAGGGAAAGAGCAGGAAAAAGGATGCGTTGAGTGCACTAATGGCATCAATTCCAGAAGAGCATCGAGACTTGGGTAGGACTACGAAGGTAGAACTCGAAAAGGCTTGCAGGCAGTTTAAGCGGAAGGGCATTGGATCGATGAAAGCTGACGAGGTCGGGGGTTGGCGTCTGAAAGGCATGGACTCCTCGCTGAGGCATTTCCAACTATTATCGGCAGCTTGGGGCGTGGAACGCGAGCGCGGAGGCAGTGCTCCCTTCGGGGGCATGCTGGCTGACACTATGGGATTCGGAAAAGTGAGTTGTCGATTGTTCATTATACACATACGTCGAGCTGACTTACCCCTCCGACCATTCAAATGATTACGATCATGGTTGAAAACCAGCCAGATGAACGCCAAAAGAATAGGACGACGCTTATTGTGGTGCCACCGAGCATTATAGATCAGTGGGTGCAACAGATTGCGCTTCATACAGCTGACAAAATCATGGAAATGGTGTTCGTCTACAAGTCCGGTTCCCGGATCCAGGGCACAGATATTGAGCAAACTTTGAGGTTCTTCCAGATCGTGATTACTACCTACGAGGAGGTGAGTGCAACCCAGAGGCTGTCTAATGTACCAGAAAACTTACAAATTATTTTTTATAGGTTCGCGGGAATTATCCGAAATATGATCCGCCAGAACACTTAGTCACACAACAAGCCAAGGAGAGGTGGTGGGAAAAGTGTTATGAAGAAAAGCGTGGACCTCTGCTGAGAAGTGCGCTACGGCAAGAAATCTGGATAGTAGAGAGGAGAGCTAATGGTTCAACAGTTCCGTTCTTTCGAGTCGTTTTAGATGAAGCTCACTTGATCAAGAACCCCGAATCCCATACATCCAAAGCATGCCGCCTATTGACATCGAAGCACAAATGGCTCATAACGGGAACGCCTCTTTTGAACCAAAGAGAAGAGCTTTTCCCTTACTTTAACTTTCTAGGCGTCGAGGGCAGTGAATCTTTCGATCAATTTAAGCACAATTATGGCGCGCGGAACGATCTTACACAACGACGGCTTGATGCAATCCTCCAGACCGTTATGGTCAGACGAACCGGATCAGATCGGCTTTTTGGCTTGCCTCTTGTCAGCTTACCACCTTTAGATGTGCAGACGATCTCGGTCCAATTCAATCCAATCGAAAGAGCACTATATTCCATTGTAAAGCAGCGGTTTATCCAGAGGCTCAACAGTCGGTTTTACAACAGTAAGAGCGGCCAGTGGTCTAAGCGACACATCTTTGAGATGTTGACTAGACTGCGACAAATGTGTTCCCACGTGTTAATAGTGACAAAGACTATTCAAGACTTTCTGGAGACGGAGGATATCGAGAAGCTTTGGAAATTGGTTGAACGTCACCTCAAAGACCCGGCCTCTAACGGTGTAGGTAATCAGACCGCTATCATCTTGAGAAGATTCCTACAGGAACAACAAGTACAAACGGTAGAACGTCGACCCAGCTCTATAAGTGAAACGATCGACCTGACTGTCGACGATGGGGACTTCGATTTCCGGGCATTCTTTTATCATCTTCAACTCAGCGGAGCTTGGGAAGAGATCCAACACCGAATTATATGCAACGCATGCTCCAACGTTCCGAAAGAAGGTCATGCAAAGATTTCCGCGCCATGCGGACACCTGTACTGCGGAGAGTGCATCGAAATGCTCTTTCAGTCTGCAAAACCTCCCCTTGTCGGAGTTGAATGCCTGAACTGCAAACAGATCATGATTAGGTCTGCTGACTTGACTGCGATGAAGCAGATAGCTGCACAGGCTCAAGCGCAACGTCAATACGGAGTGTCTCCACCGAAATTTAGCCGATCCAAGCAGGGTGCTGGCGGTCGGGATGATAAGTGGTTATCGATTCCAGGGGTGGAAAAGTTAAGCAGCAAAGTGCAATCCATCACAGACATGATGGAATGCTGGATTCGTGATGACAAAGAAGCCGGGATTCTGGTATTCTGTCTCTGGGTTCCGATAATCAACATATTAGCAAAGGTGTGTTCCATGAAAGGGTGGACGTTCATGGAATATACCGGCCAGACCTCTGTCCAGGAGCGACCACGAATTCTCGACCGGTGGAAGGACTCCGACGGAGGTCGCCCAAAAATATTGCTTATGGGGATGAAAGTAGGCGGCCTAGGATTGAACCTTATTGAGGCATCGTACACTATTATCGTTGACCCTTGGTGGAATGAGGCGGTGGAACAGCAGGCCTTTTCCCGTATGTACAGGATAGGGCAACAACGAAATTGCGTCGTACGGAAGTTTGTCATCGCCAACTCCGTTGAGACCAGGATGTTGTGGATGCAGGAACAAAAAAGTCGAGAATGTGGTCGAGTTATCGACGGACAGGCCAATGATCAGCTCGAACTCGGCGACCTCCTCAACCTGTTTGGACCAACCAAACATGACCCAAAGACAGGGGAGCTAGTGGTAGAGGAAGACGACTCAGGAGATGAGATCACCGAGGTTATCCAGGGAACCGAGCCGGTGGTGATTGAGGATGACGACATGGAAAGTCAGGACGGCTATGTGGTGATTGAGGGTGACGATGTCGTGTTTGAAGATAGCGACGTGGAGGACACGATGCGGGTGCCGGTGGCAGATCGACACGAACAGATTTGAAGGCTCTCTAGTCGATGAGCAACACCAGCTGGGCCGACAATAGACATGGCGCTGAAGCTCGTGGAAGACGTGTTTAAGGGACACAATGAGTGCTAGTCACCTCACCAACAGAGATTAGTTTCGCAGAGCTGATTCCTTCAATGACGAGAAGGGCCTTCCGAAGGCGGGGTCTACATGCGGCCTCATGAAGGATCCCTATTTCAGGACTTTCAGGGAGCGCAGTTTGAACCGGTGCAGAAAATGCGAATCTATAGACATTGAACTCTTTTCAAGTTGAACAGATTCGGCCATAGAATATTGATGCATTACTGCGAGCTAGACTTGCCGCTGTACATAAGGACTTTGCTAGAAAAACGCAAGATTGTGTTTATGCCCAGCAAAGTATATTTAAGGCCAACGGACCAGTTCACCAACCAGGCTGGGAACATCCAAGAATTTCGCAATCCACAGGTGGCTTTACTGTGGCTGACCCATTGAACCTTATGTACCAATGCGATTGTTGGTGTGTTTGCTTCTTTCTTATTCAGGCCGCGGTGGTTGAAAATAAGTGGATCGAGGGTGGCATGACAATAATGTATACAAAATTCCGTAATCATTATATGTGGCTAAATGCCAAATGGAAAGCGATCATCGGAAATCTTCACGCTCCGCAGCCAGCAAAGTCTAGAAGCAAAATATACTTCCGTACTCCGTAGAGCAAATCCACTTTTTATCATGGAGGTATATTTGGAGTGTTATACGTATTGCGAGCCTGGCACGCCTGGGTACCCTGGGTTTCAACGTACTATATAATATAAAGATCCCAAGATTGTACGAGCTAGTACAGCGACAACGGCGTCTCGACCATTTTGATGCTCAGCTAGGTGATAATAACGTTCACGCCTTACCCTCTAGTTTTGCGCCAAAGGTAAAAAATACGAGATATGCAAAGAAGCAATCGGAGGATTGAAGGGCCACACAGCGTTAGTCCCGAGACCTCTCGGGAGATTAACCAGACCATTCAACTGCATGTGGAAGCGCTAAAATGAGCAAGAGCCTAGATTTTGGGGCCTAGATTTCCCGGTGGACACAGGACCGATCCCTACTAACCGTGCAGAATGAAACAGATCATGGCTAAAAACGGCAGTGAGGGTCCGTCAATCATCCCACGCAAGTCGCGCCTGACGTGCTTGACGTTTTTTGGTCCACCCATCCATGCACCATCGGGTTGTGCTGTGGATCTGCAAGGTACCTCGAACGTCTTTCTCGAGTTGGTCGGGATAATTTCTGGACGATGGATGACTAGTCGCATCCCCATCGTCGATGTTGTTGTTGCTGCTGTTGCTGTTGCTGTAGAGGGGCGAATGCATAATGACCAGTTGCATATGAACCTATAGGCATGTGCGATGTGGTGCGATTCCCAAGATGGCTTAGATGTGGTTCTTTTACTTTGTTCGAAATCGCCAGGGTCACTGCATTATTGGACAGGCACCAAGCACCTCACAGGGCTTCGACGACCCGATTAAGAAACGCACGACATCGGCTAAGGGGTTGCAAGCCAACAAATGCCGGCATGGCTAGGGTCAATCCCGGTCAATTGACACTGCCATCCCCACACGTCGATCAATCATCACTTGCTGCTCGGCTGTCCGTTACTGCCCGTGCCTTTCTGCGAGAATGCCCAATGAACTCAAACATGGCACTCCGCTTGCACCGAAAGGACCTGGCATTCTTCGTCCCTGGGTCGACTTCAACGCAGAGGATTCGTGTCCCATGAAGCAGAGCCAGGGCACATCTCCTGCATGCGCTGGTGTCTTCTCCACACCATAGTCGTGAACGAAGTTAACGTTCACCATCGACCGCGGAGTCATGAGTCCGGGCAGGCGGCGCTATCGCACCCCGCTACCCTTTGCAGTTGAGGTGTCGCTCGACCAAGATTCACGATGGAAAAGAGGGAGAGCTGAGCAGGGTCAGGAACAGGGTCCGGATGACCGCTATGCTCAACACACACTCTCTACACCGATCCAGAGGACAGAGAAAGAGAACGGCTACGTTCCCTCCGCGAGGCCGAGTTATGAAACATCAAGATCCTTCGATGCGATGGACCTCAGACAGGCAACCATCGACGCTGATGCGTGGCTTCCTTACTCGCGACCTCAACGCGCTTACCTGCAGAAACTGGCCGCTGAGCTAGACCAAATTGATGACCATGAATCATCCTCCACCAGCGGCAGCCGCAGCCGGACATCTGGCTCTACCATCACGCCTTCCATCGAAACCTCCAAAACCACCCCGCCTCACGAGCACCCTTCAAAACGAGAGCCTGCACCCGCATCCGCACCCATTGCTCGCATCAATCCACAGGCGCCTTGGCTCTCTCAGCCTGCTCCAGCAAGAGAAGACCAAGTCAGTATTAAAACTGCGAGGCCTGCTGGCCCGAAGCGATCTATATCTACCCCATGCACGAAAAGCGACTATATTGTCCCATCATTGCCCAAGGAGCCCGAGCAGCCTACGACGCCTAAGGCGAATGCAGCACGAACTCGAACCAGGATTTACTCAGACGCCGAAGCGGATCGAGAAAGCTTCCTGCATCGACGACTTCAGCACCCCTGGCAGCCAACTCAGGAAAAACAATATCGACCTCAGCAAATAGAAAAGCCTCCCACACCCAAAGAGCAGACACAGAATCAGTGGAGACCTCCGTCTGTGTGGTACGAGCAAGTCGACGGCGTCTCGTTGAGCACACGACCGAGAAGCGCCAAGGAGCACCGTTCCGGCCTCTGCATCCCCGAGATCGAGGCCAGGGACATCCGCAACATCCCAGATCGTGATGCCGTTCACGATGCCGATCACTATGTATCTCCCTACGATCAGCAGAATCATCACTTTGCCAGATATCCGCCAGCCATCGGTGCCCCCGACCATATGCGCTCTATATCGCCCCGCCCAGCCGCCGAGCCGCGAGAACATGTAATCTCTCTGGCTTCCTCCCGAGCCGCTGAGGAAGAGGCCCTAGACGAGCCAATCCACCCAGAAGACCGTGCCTTTCTCGACTGGTACTCCAAGGTCGCCGACGACGAGATGCCTGATCAGCGCGCATCTCTCCCGAAATCCATGTCCCCCGACCAAGAAAAATTCCCGGGAAATCCTCACTCCAATCGCCCACGCCGTGCCACCGGCTTGCCCGAGATCCTCGAAGAGGACGCCTCTGCTGAGCCGCCCGACATCGCTCGCATCCGCAGTCTGGAAGAGCAAGACGTCGACATGAAAAGCCGTACCGACCAGGTCAAGGGCCTGCTGAGCGGCATGCTGAAAAGCTTCAACCCCAAGTCCAAGAAAGACTCGGCAGCTCAGCACGAGAGGTCTACCTCTACCTCTACGTCAACGGCAACGACGGCGGGAAATCGACGCAAGGAATCGACGAGAGTAGGCACGAGTTACCAAATCCCTGCCCAGATCGAATCCCCTGCCTTTCTATGGGACGACAGCGACGGAGGCGAGGATTGTAAACGCACCACTATTCTGTGGTCAGTTGGAGCGGGGACTGGCGCAGGAGGCGTAGGAAAAGGTAATGGGGCTGCCCCCCATGGCCAGCACCAGCACCAGCATCAGTCACAGACACAGCCGCTCGAGAGCACAGTTGGAGGGAAGCGGCTTTCGTTCTCCAGGGATGGGATGTGGCAGGCCCAAGGCCGAGGTGGCAAGCCCGAGACGCGCCTAGCCAGGAGATAGAGCAAACTACCAAATATCATCTATCGAACCTTGATAATGGTTAATCACATCATAATTTTACTCTTTCCGCCGCTGTCTTCAGTTGCCCGGAGGTCATTCAATAGGGTGCCTTGTCTTCAGCCAAGCTCTGCCATAGACATGACAGGAGCTTTGATAAGGCTCACTTTTCCCCTCCTCGAATCGACTCGATGCAAGAACATGGACGGTCTGTATCAGGGAAACCGATGGCCATCGTGTTCTTAACTTCTTCATCTTTTCCCCATCCTTTCCCTTCTGCTCCGCTCTCTCAAGATCCTTCTTCCTTCTTCTTCTTCTTCTTCTTCTTCTTCTTCATCTTCATCTTCCAGCTTACAAACACAACTGGCGGTGGTTGTCTCGCCGCTCGTGCTTGTACACAGAGTACGTGGTCGGTGCGCGGTCCATACCGAGCATATTGCTTCGAAACGGAGCTCCAACCAGACAGCGAGACAGCGGGCAGTGGGTTACTACGTAGAGTACAGTAGAGCAGAGAAGAGTAGGTCCTCGAGCGTTTGTATTTGTTGTTGTCGTCATTTGAAGGTGGCGGGGGGTCAAGCTTCCACAAAGCCTTGGCCAACGACATAAGCCACGCCAGCGTCCGCAAACACCAGGTGCGGTTTCTCCTTAGCCAGCCTGAGCACACACTGCGCAAACACGCTGTTGGCCCACGCAAACCAGCTGCGGGTCATGCCCATGCCGGTGCGCGGGTCGACGCCCACCCGCACATCAACGCTCTCGTTGATGAGGCCGAACACGCTGACGTGCTTGACGCGCTCGAGACATTCGAGGATCTCGGCGTCGTCGTCCGACGTCATGGCTTGCACCAGCACGCTCATCGGCCACGCGTTCTTCAGGCCAATGTGCGGGCCGCCGATGCCCTTGAAGGCCGGCCCGACGAGGAAGTATGGGTTTCCTTTGCTGGAGAGGATCATGCGGCGCGTGTTGCGGTAGAGCTCGTCGCTGGCGTCGAGGAAGCCCAGCAGAGGCAGGGCGAGCAGCGAGGGGACGTTGGCGTCGTCCATGAAGATGTGCGAGCCGTAGCCGTCGGTTTCGTAGGCGAGCACCCGGCCGAAGACCGGGTGCTCGTTGACGGCGTGGCGGAGGATGCCGGCCCTGATGCGTGTCGAGTAGTCCTCAAGAAGCGAGATGTAGGCCCTCACGTTCTCCAGGTCGGTCTTGTCCGTGACGGTCTGGGAGTAGGTCTGCAGCATGGTTGCGGTGCGGTTCAGTTCGACCGACATCATGGCGTTGGCGGGGATGAGGAAGTTCAAAATGGTGGCGTCGTCCGAGGGTCGGAAGGCGCTGCGGATTAAGCCTGTGCCGTTTTGGAGTGGGTTGCCGATGCCTCTCAGATTGAGTGTCTCCGTGCCGGTGTTGGTCTGCCGTTGGAACGTGTACTCGTTGACGTGGAACTTGTGCGCAACGTCGAATGTGGGTGCGGATTGCGCGTGAAGCACGTCGATAACTGTGCGTAGAGCGAGGAACCAGCGCTTCGTCACAAACTTGGTGCTCCCGGTCGCTGCGTGGTACTGGTTGGCGAGGGAGAGGAAATTGGCGAGGCTGTCGAGCTCGTACTTGCATTCAAAGACGTTTAACGGCTCATACGCAGGATGGACAACATCTTGTTGACCGTTATTCGAGGCCTCGAGTCCCGACGGGCTCGGTGGTTGGAACGCATTGCAATACGGGCTCTCGATGACGAACTCTGCCTGGGTAGCAATTGCACCCTTGATCAAATTCGATATATCCGGAGCCGTTTTGGCCAATAATTGGTATTGTGCTAATTGATTCGTCGAGTCTCTCAGCCATTCGGCGTTGATGTCTCCGGTCACTATGAACGACTGCGCCCCGTGCCATTCGGAGTTGTCGCGATATCTTATGAATCGGGGCTTTCCTGCATGCGTCGTCTCTCCGTCCACGTGCCACAGCACCGTTGTGTCGAGGGTGTTGGGGAATGCATTCTGGAAGATGTGGGCAAGATCCCGGTCTTTGAGGCGCGGATACAGGTCCTGGATGACCTGCTCGACTTCGGGAGAGGTGAATTTGCGACAAGACTTGTGCGGACGCTGAAATGGCAGATTGAGCGGCCCGTCGCTGAAGGGTCGACTATCCACAGGGTCAGCTCAAGAAGCAGACGATGGCTCTTGCTGCCTCACTGTTGTTGCGTTGCGTAGTGAGTGTAATCAGGACAGGGAACGTTTCCGAGGATGTCTTGTTCGTTTCCGAGCCCGCTGTCGTACATGGCATCGTCAAACAGATAGGCTGTATCCTCGATCCCTTCGGCGCAGACGCTCCTCAGACCTGCTGGGAGCGCCAGAAGCTGCAGCCATTCTCGTGCTCGCATCTTGAAATGCCCCCCGAGTATTCGACACCGTGGTGCTTGCACAACTACAACCGCTTTCTCGAAAATGTTGTCGTCGCTTCCGAGCCTCGTCACGCCTTCACCGCCACGAGGCTGCCACTGCTTGATCGCTAGACAGACTACAACACTGCATACGAGCAACCCTCAGAATGTGAATTTGGAGAGATTTAGCAAATGCATAGGCTACAGAAGCGCATACCTCATGTGAGGCGAGGACTTGTCCCAGGCGCAAATCTAAACTCATCAAGGAGAGATCACCTGCGCAAGGTGTGCTACCAGCAACTGAGCTGTCGACATTGCCCCTGAACCGCTCACCCGTACAGGCCTTCTACGATGCATGAGTGACGAATACAGCATTATTACAAAGTCTAGGATCCCTCGTTCTGCTTCTGCGTGGACGTAACTCGAGGGGAACCCACTACCCGCTTACGCTGCAGGCTCAGCGCTGTTGCTAAAACCTTTCATCTTTTGGTATTCCTCTGAGCAGCAAACTTCTCGTGCCATTTTCGCTTTCCTTTCCCTGCTGAGGTAGCGGCAGCCTGAGCATTGGTTTTTACATCCTGGCCTGCATATGTGCTCCCATCTCCAGCACTGCCCGTGACGAATTCTTTCCACCTTACCTGCTCCATAGTACTTTCTCCGCTCACGGTGCACGCATCTCCAAGCACCTCCACAGAGCAAAACTTGACCCATGTAGCTGGCACAGCATCTTCCCACCACTTCTCAAATTCTTCTCGACCGACGCCAGCGTCGGCATATGTGGTATCTACTCTCAATATCAAATTCCCAACCCACCTGGCTGTGTCCATCTCACTGATCAGCAGCGGTGGGTCAGCAGTGCCGACTCTCGTAATGAGTCCAATTGCAGCAAAATAGCCCTCTGGATGGAAAAATGACTTTCCGATGGCTTTGTATATGTCGTTAGCGTCCACGTCCGCAGTGTCCTCCTTTTCCAGGAAGCGCTCGAATAAAACGTCTACGTCTAGGCCACCGTCTATACTAACATCAGCCATGGTTGCAATCTCGACGACTTTTCTCCACGTTTCAAGCAGGAGTTTCGGCCCAGGAAGGTATGCTTTCGTATCAACACCGCCACTTGAGTCGGGTTCATCCAGCATTTTGCCACCAGCATCGAACGTGCCCGATATCGTCCTCGCGTTCGACACGGACCGGGGCAGTTCGACAACGCACTGCTTTGCCAGAACGCGCGAGATCGCATTTCGAGGCGCTGGGATATGATCGTATAGCTCTCGGATGGAGTACTCTGACGTTGGAAAGCGATCAGCTGAGTTGACGGTCACTAGTAACCGTTGGAGATGGTCCAAAGCTATCGCTTCGTATCGGGCAGCAGGAATTGGGTGAAGCTCAAGAATGTTCCCAGGTTTGGAAAACGCAGTGATTTCCCCGCCACTTCCCAGCTCAGCAGCGCCTTCGTCAATCATAACGGCATCCTCCCCTTCGCTCGTAGGCGCTCCAAGCTGCTTACTCGGCGCCGTGTGCGTCCTCGTGACGTAGATCGAATTGCTCGTGCTAACCTGCTTAACCAGCCACGCCTTCTCGTCGCTGCACAAGTGCAGATTACCTTCTGTGCCGTCTGCATTCTGGCCGGCCGGCAGAGGCAGAGCAGGTGAAGATTTGAGATACAGTGTTTGGCTAGCGTCGCTGGAATCCGTGACGATGTTCAGGAGCTCCTCTGGAAGTTCGAGGAGCCTAACGTTCTGGAACGGTTGCGTTATGCTCAGAATGACTGGCGGGTGTTTTGGAGGCTGAGTAGTCATCATGGCGATCTCGGATCTCCCAAACCACGAGAGAATGTTGGTTCCGCGGCAATAATAGGTTAAAGCAGAAATTATATTTCGTCAAGCGCTCTCGTTTGCTTCAATGGTGCCTCAGGCGTAGAAACATGAGACTGTGTGTGCACTGTAGAGTCACGAGCTAAGCATCACAACCACTGTGCAAATTTTAACAAGGTGTCCTGGCCACGCCCCTGCTTGAAGACTTTCGAAGTATTTGCTGCCAATGGGTAGCTGTCGAAGATATGTAACATTCTGCAAACAGCACCCAGTACTTGGTCTCTATAAATTTGGCTTTCGTCCAAGTCGGCCAATCAATGCACTCCACTCCACTCTTTGACATTACAGTGCTCGTCTACTAGACAGAAAACGACCTGCGCTTTTCTTTCTCACCTAGGAAGGACAGATAGGACGAAAATGCTTGTTAGGCTCTCCGTATTCCTAGATAGATATTAATCATCCTATCTGCTGTAGGTGGTGCCAGATGGTGCAGATAGTTTCATTGTAAATACTCATTGATACATTCACCATGTGGTGTGTTCACACAAGACTAGGCTCCCTTACGAGACTGTTTCTCGTTGCACTTCTTCCAACGCGACACAGAACGCGATGCCAATCCGCGTTCTCCACGTTTCCCAGAAAGCAGGAGTATTTTATGCTATGCTGTTAACGTCCACAACTCCAACCTATGCATGTTCCGTCCAAGGATATCTATCTCGTTGCAATGCGTTGCCGCCGTGTTCCGATGCGCCCCGGCTGCGTATCGACGTGAATGTTCCACCCATGTTGCTTGTAAAAGTCGCGCTAGTCCCTCCCAGCATCCTGGCCCTTGGCCTTCTCCCGGGCCTTCTGCACCCTCTCTTCTGTCTCTTGGTTTTCCTGGTCTTGGAGAGCCTGTTTATCTTTGCTCCATTGGTCGCTTGTGTCTTTGAACTCTTCCTTGACCTTTCTCATTCGTTCTTTTTCTTCGGCCTCTTGTCGTTCACGGTCCTGCTTTTCTTTCTCCATTTCGGCCATGTGCTTCAAGTCATCAACCGATGGCTCGTACAAGTGCCAAATAGTGTAGTGTGGTAGACCGACGACGGAGAACTTCATGCGCCTAGCCATCTTGCCAAAGCCTTCTGTTTCGGCATGCCGCTCGAAGGAGAATGCCGGAAAGTGGACTCCTGCACGGAAGACTTTGGCTTTGGCAAGGATCGAAACACCTCCTACACCGTCCAGTTCCATTTCGACATCCGGATCGCCATATGGATCCCGTAAATAGGCGAGATGTGGTCGCCATGTTGCATATTCTGCGTAACCCTCAACAATGACAGCGTCCTCGTCAAGGGTCTCTGCCAGTCCGAGGGCGGTTTCGGATTCTTGCCAGGAGTTCAAGTCGTAGGGTTGTTCGCCTCCAAGCCAATCCGGAAGTGGCCGCCAGACATCTGTTCTTTGTTAGCAAGCAGCAAGCAGATTGGAAAGAGAGTGCCCTTACTTGGTACGATGACGTCCTTGTCATGGGCCATGAGATCTTCGATGACGGTAAAAGGGCATGTCTCTACATCAGCATCTCGCCAGTACACCCAGCTGTGCGTCGGTCTGAGTGCAGCACTAAGCAACCAGTTCCGCGCCCTTGCCATCAATTTTCGTCGAGGGGCTTGTGCCGCAAAGCCATGTCTGCTTTCGACATCTTGGCTAACGGCCTGACCAAAGTCCTTGTGTATGATTGATATTTCGCCGTACGCCATTCCCGCGGCGGAGTCGCTCTGGAGTGCTTCCAGGTGCTTCTGGAGATTCTCTTCTGTATCATCCTTCGAATCCGAAACCAAAAAGGCCAGATCGATGAGATGGTGTGGGTAGGTCAAATTCCGTAAATGGCCAAAGAACATGTCCAGATGCATGGAAGCATCTCGGAGAGGAGTGCACAACAACACTCGTTCTTCCCGATTCCAGCCGCTGCTTGTGCCCTGCACATCTTCCAGGTCGTAGTATCGCAGTGTTTCTATTTCCTCCAAATCCGTCGACACGGGAGATCCGGCCGACCTCGATATCGAACCCTGAGGGGACAGCCACCACAGGAGTAGGCAGATAGCGGCCAAGGCAATCGCGAGGTTTCGAAATAGCTTCCTCCTGGCGTTGTGCGGATGTTTTTGCCCCTTCCACTTGTGATCGAACGAGTCCTTTTCATCATCTATGATGTCTTCCGCGTTCCCAACCCACGGGCTGTAACGGCCTTCGGGATCAAATCGATCGTCATCTTTTCGGCGACTGGCGGCATAGCCGTTTGCATAGGCACTATGCCTGTTCATCCTCCGCTCTCATTACCCGCACTGCCAAATAGGACAGAAAGTCGTCCTTTCGACTTCAATGTCGTAATGGCAGATTTGGTGGCGGGCGCATCCACATAGAGGTCGTGCTGTCGGTTATCGTTGACGTAGAAATTAGGGTGCGAACATATAAGGACCACGTGTGCGGTAGTGGTAGTACGAAGCACAAGATTTTCAATCGTGACAAGGGATATCCAGAAGTCGAAGAATGAAATTGACGAACGGTCAATCGAAGAAAAGGAGACGAGGTTCGAGGTTGAACGCGATCAGCTGTGTTTCTTGCTTTTTTGTCCCTCCCCAGCCTATCACTGTAAAACATAACGTATCGTGTCTGCGCCTTTACAGGTAGGTTCTCGCCCGGGCTAAGGGGCTTAGGCCTTGCCAAGCTTTGGACCCATGCACCTAAGGCTACAAGCGGCTATGCTTACGGGTTATTATTTATTGACACCCTACCTAGGTACCAGAAACTTCATAAATATACCCGATTATTTTACGCGCATACTCTACCAGCAATTGGACTGATATGGAGGAGTCGTTGCTCGAGGCATATGCAAATGCTTCTGAGCAGGACAAACAGGGTGCTCTGCGTGTTGCGGTCGAAAACGAGGATATAGTCCTTATTGGCGCTTTACTGATGAACGGTGTCAAGCCAACATTAGATGATTTTATGAGTGCTCTTGAGAAAGCCTCGTATCCGATACTCGAGATGTTCCTTAAAAATGGCTATAATATTAATTCACCACTACGAGACGACTATCCACCACCTCTAGCGTAAGTTAAAACGTTTAATGTAAATACGTTCTTACAAATTATAGGACCGTACTCTCCGATCCTAAGCTCGTTCTATGGCTAGTAGAACATGGAGCTAATCCTAACGCACGCTGCAAGTTTGACATTACTCCTCTCTCAATCGCTGTGATAGAGGCCTCTTATGAGGTTATCTGTCTATTATTCGAGCTTGGTGCTTCAGTACAGTACGGACAGCCTCTATTCTACGCTGTTAGAAAGAATCGTTCAGAAGATATCCTTGAGCTCCTCTTGGAAAAAGGTGCTTCGATCAACAGCATTATGTTTGAGAAACACAATGTTTCATTTAAATCGTGTGGGCTCGGTACTGTACTCCACGAAGCTGCTCTGCAAGAAAATTACCAACTCTTCCAATTTCTGATACAACGCGGCGCAAATCCGGATATCAAGGACACTCTGGGAAACTTTCCTCGAATACGTTTCCTGAACGCCGCCCTCTAGAACTCCAATAACCCGTTCAGTTGAGCCGTCGCGCTGCATTAGCCGTGAAAGAGCAGGACTACTCCTCCCGGCGTCGCATCTTCTTCAGCATTCGCTTTCCTTTGCCATCACCGTTAGGGTGGTATTCTCGCGCCTGCTTTCTCGAGGACTTTCGACGAGCAACATGATTGTCATGCTTCCAGATTTTGTTACACGGTATTGGTATTAGTTCCCTGGTCTGTCTCTTGCCGCCTGGCCACGCCGAGAAAACAGTGTCGATCCAGCTTTACGTCTTTGTGCGTCTTCGAGTCGGAATCTGGTTGTGTTCTGGCTTGTACCATCAGTTGTGAGTGTGCTGATGTCTAATGAGACTGGATCAGTTTTATAATTCTCAATCTAGATTCGTGAAAGAGCAGACTGAAGAAAGGAGCTTCGATACTTATCTTATGCTCTAGAAACTTAGCTGCTAGCATGTTGCAGGATCTGATATTAGGCTTGACGGGCGTTGGGGATATAGCTGTGAGTTGATGGCATATCTCAGCAGATAGATGCTTCTAATAATATAAGCATGATTGCCGACTTCTTTCTAGAACGTCGCCGTGGGGCTCTTAGGTCAAGAAAGCGGAAGAATACTTTTAGGAAAGTAAGGGGCCAGGGACAGGTCGTGTGAAGCACCGGCGAAGCGGGAAATAGGTCAATACTAGTGGCGATAGGTTCAGTACTAAAGGTCCAAGACCATGGAGAGGAATCTTTAGTAATCATCTACGGCAGTGGGTAAGTACTCAATTGAAAAGGTTGGCACGCCTGCTCCGGAAAACTGCACAGCCAACGTTGATTTGGAACCTTCGACGTTGCCTGACAGCATGCCACCGGGATGAATATGTAAGATTGCATGGCCCCAGATCTCCCTTTGCTTCGGCTGCAGCTCTAGCGAATTCGTAGAGGAAAGGTCCTACATCATTATCTCGCCGAGGTGCATGCACAATAGCTAGCAGCTGGCGAGGCCAAATACGGGCTCGGGGTTTGACATAGCGGGCAGCTTGATCGTCTATGTGCATGTACGAACAGCTGTGCACGGGCTTGTGTTCGGGGCTTCTGTGTAGTTGGAGGACATAGCCTGGGCAGAAGCTTACGTCGCCATTGTGAACGACAAGTGGAACCCGAACGCCGGCAGGGACCGCTAAGGTGCGAAGCACTTCGTACCTCGTGGTTTGTAGCTGCTGTGTCGGTGACAATAACAAAATAATTCCAAACGACAAGCTCTCCACAAGGACCTGCATTCGTTCTCTGATGAACACAATCAGCCACAGGGGTCACGTTGATTGAAGAATATTTTCGAAGTACAATGTCTGAGAGTGCTGAACTTTACGGGTTGAACAGGGTGGCGCCCCCTGGCTGATGCTTGGCGCAGTAGTCCCCGCGTGGCAGGAGCGGCCTTGTCCAGATTGGGTTCTTGCGATCTGAATGAACATTGAGATCAACATTACCGAACACTCAATCCCAATTACTAACAGTTTGCGCCCAAGTCATTGTGTTTTCAGCAACACTGTGATCGTTTGCATCAAACATTGCCGTCTACTCGTCGCTGTCATAAATATAGACAACAATATCTGCGCGAGCCAGCAGGATTCAACATTGTTCCATCAACTGCCTTCGATCAAGGACATATCGACAATCTAAGAGACCGGCAAAATGCCCGACGTATTGGACAGACCATCATAGTTTGGCGGCAAGCGAGCTGACAATGGCCAGGTAAAAAGGACGATCAAGATCGTCACAGAGCAGAAGGTCATGTATGTTGTAGCCTATTCACTTGCGCCGGCCACTATTTCTCCACGCTCCGGCCGTCTCAGACAGGCACAAATCGATGCGCGCATGTGAATGTGAGGAGCTATTGGCTAACTTGACCCTCTCCAGTCCAGGTGCCGACAGCGGCGTTGCCGGATTTCCCCTGCGACACTGGACTATGAAAATTGTCCTTCTCCACGCCGAAACGAAGCAAGAGGTGGATGCAAACTGCTTCACCCAAGCCACATACCACCTGCACGAGTCGTTTGGCGATCGCCAAAAACAAGGTCAGCCTGCAACACATCCGTCTCAGGCCACCCCTCGTGCAAATGCTTACCCGACCCATAGTACTTAAGACCCCTCCATTTAGAGTAGCAGAAGATGGCTGGGGCGAGTTTGAGCTGAAGATCGATCTACTCGACGCAGGCGGCAAGACGCACGAATTCCTCCACGACCTTAATTTCCAGTCCGCCAAATACGAAGTAAAGCATGTCATCACTTTCAAGTCGCCCAAGCCGGTTCTTATGGCCGCGCTCCGAGACTCCGGGCCTGTCCCCGGCGATACCGCTGCAAATGGTGCAGCGGGGAACAAGCGTGCCAGCGACATTGGAGCAGGCGGTGAGCAAAAGAAGAAAAAGAAGGGTGGAGAGAGCAGCAAAGGCTTCGACATGGACAAGCTGGCAGAAGGCCTGCAAAAGCTGAATGAAGATGACCTGCTGCAGGTGGTGCAGATGGTCCACGACCACAAGAGCGACGAGAGCTGGATGCGGAACGACATTGAGCGTGAGTTGGGCCGTCCCATCTGTCCGCTATCTTTGCTTCGAAACCCATGACTGACGTGAGCATAGAAGGTGAATTCCACGTTGACCTCTACACACTTCCCGACAACCTAATCAAGATGCTCTGGGATTTCACTAGTGAGAAAGTCCAGGTGTCAGCGGCTGCTTAGGATCTATCACCCGAAAACACCACTTGCATTTGGCGTTCGGCGTCATTTTGGACGCATTCTCCCGGACTCCTTTTCTCGGTCTATGATGCTTTGCGGCATGCGCCGATTCCTCATTAGCCATACGGGTCGTCGCCCAAAAAGGTGGACACAGTACGCGCGAGACGAGCCCTCAGGAGGCCGAACCAAAATTTATTTTATTTACTCGATTGCAAGGTGCATTGGCCATGGGCTTTTTGGAGGGGCACTGGGCTGATAAGGTATGATATGCCATACATGATCACTATTATGACGACTACACGGGCGCTACAAAAGTGGTTTAGAGAACGTGGCACCGGCATGGCCTGAGCGAAGACATATGATACCCACGGGGAAGTAATATTTATGCCGAGATTTCTGGTTCAGGAACGAAGAACTGTATCATAGTCAATCAGTGACCTTTTTCACCATCTCCGTCACATCCATATCCAATTGATTCACTGGTACGGAAGTGTGAACTCACGACATTCTATTTGTTTCTGCCGTGTCTTCCACAAAATAGACACAGCGGGAGCAGTCGGTGTCATTGTAGCTATCGAAGAGCAGGACCACCTGTGTTTTTGACTGGGTCTTCGTCTTTGCTTCTTACAAAACGCCGTTGGTGTTGGTTGGTGCTGTCTACCTTGTCTCTTTCTGCGACTGTGTTACGCGCTGAACGTCATGTGATTCGAAGAACTCGTCCCTTAGCACAGGCCCCTCAGTGTGCAAGGAATGCTCGGGGCTACTAGTTGGCAACAACTTAAAAGAATCATATAGTATATGAAGCAGCGATTCGCGCACAAATTCCGAGCCTCAAGGAGGATTTTAGTTTTCTTTCCCTGCAAAGGAATTACAGATTTGGGTATCATGAAATTTGGGGTCAGTCAACCATCAATTAAATAGCGCCAATTCCTTCAAATAATCCAACGCTCATCTGGTAAATACACCTTGAGATTTCAAAACATCTTCCAGGCCTTCTCTTTCCGCACCGCTGATCGTGGCAAAGACGTTGCCTCCTCGGTAGGCCAGGATGGCCGGGATATCGACCGTCTCCATCTCGGCGATTTCGTGCGGCATTTTCACGAATTTGACGTGCGACCATCTGTACGCCAGCGTCTTCAACTCGTCCTCGACCTCTGCGCTGAATTCGTCGTGTGCGTCGTAAAGCAGGACTACCACGGACGTCTCTTTGGGTGAGTTTTCGATGGCGTCCAGGTAGCCGTTCGCGTCGACCTGGTCCAGGGTGCCGTATGTCCTCCTGCTCGGCGAGGAGTAGGTCCGCTTCTGTTGTTGTGCCGAGGCTGAGGCGAACTGGGTTTGTAACTCTGCTAGCCGTCGTTGGCGCCACTGTTGCATGAATTCGTCGTCGTCGTCATCATTGAGGTCAATGTCCTGGTCGGAGCCGGATTGGTTCCCGCTGGAAGACTGCTTTTCTTGGATGTATGTGCCACGACGTTGTTGTCGCTGCTGTGGCTGCTGCCTTGCACCGAAGGGCAGACTGCCTGAGATGCTATTTAGAGTTTTCCTGAATGTACTTTGTTTTGCTCGGTGGTAGTTTTGGGCGTCTGCAATTACGCCTTTCGGGCCGGTGTTTGCGTAATGGACGGTGGACGGCACCTTGTAAGATGTCTTCGAGGTCGTAGTAGTGGTCATATTTGCTGCCGATTCCTCGTCGTCTGTATCGAAGTCCTCACCGTCTTCTTGCCTCGTTGATCTGATTGTTCTTACGGGCTGTTTCTCGTCGTCGGAATGAGTCTCTGAGTCTCGGTCTCGGTCTCGGTCTTCAGGGTGTGAAGTGATGCTGGGCTTGGTGTCGAAGAGACGATCGACTTCCTCCTGAGCAAGATTCGACATGATGTCGAAGGAGATATATATGTGCGCTGATGCCGATCGGGGGTTAATGGCTAGTCTCGAGCCTTGTGGGTCTGCTGGCTAAGGAGAATGAGTACGAAATATGTTGATCTTGTTGATGGAAAGTCGTTGCCTTGTTTCGAGTTATCTGCTAGCACATCTAGCACAACTGAACCAACGGAACCAAGGTCGGAAGGGTTTCCAGGATCAGCGCTGCGTCAGCTATAAGTGTTGTGGATTTGTGAGAATCTACTATGAAATCAAGCAATAGCGCAAGCACGCGGCAGAGACACTCAGGAATGACCGGCAATGACAAAGTTCAAAGGGGCAGGCTGATAGACATATGGTTGAAACAATGGTCGCAAAGTCTCGTTGAGAGCGGAATTTAGTTTCAGCTCGCGGCTTAAGATTGGGTACGGCTCAACCTTGGTAGAATGTGATAGAAACTTCATAGTGCTTCCCCAGGAATGATCAATCCCAAGGGGACTGTAGATAGGTCAAAACAAAGAGCGTTTGCCTTGGACACAAATGCTTACCGAGAGATGTGACAACGGAACACTGGTTTGAACCCGAAACACACCACGTCTCTCGACGCCTACTGATCCACACCGACAATCACGTGGTCTCCTCTATACTCACCGTGTCGCGGAACTGTCCACCTTCCCGGCCCCCTGCAGATCAGTGCATGAGCTCAGTGGCTGATAAAATCTCCGGGCGATCATCAATCCATCCCGCCCCTCAGACCATCATCATTAAGCTCCAATTGCTTGAATCAGGAGCAAGCTCGAGCAAATCATCTGAAGACACCAATAAATTGCTACGTAGGCTACACAAAAACGTAAATCTTGCAAACTTAGATAAGAAAGACGCGCGCAGGAGTCACACGGAGTCGCCAAGAAGCAGGAAAAGCCTTCCGTAGGCAGAGCTTAAGCGTCACGACAAGAGCCTTCTGTAAGTACACATCTTGAGATAGAGGAAGATCTCCGCATAACCAAAGGTCAAATAGATCGTTTGGATAACCTTCATGTCTACCAAATGAAAGATTGATCGAAACCGGCATCAATTATCTCTTGCCTTTGTTGTTCATTTTTCTTCTCGTGGCTCGTCCCTGTGCCACGAAATGCTTGACAAGTATTGGGACGGCTAGGCTTGCTCACAAACTGGCGCATCGCTCGTGAAAGCAATGCATTTTCTTCGACAGGCGTTTCAAGTCATCACAATGTACGGATTACATAACTCACGCCCGACCAAGAAGAGCCATATGTAACGATGCAACCCCTGCACTTGAGCCGTCATCTTGAAGGCCTGAAAAGGGGACGATGGTTCACGTGACGCTAAAGCTTACTTGGCTTCCTTACATCCTGAAACCTTGAGGAACAAATCTATCTTCACCAGATGTACGCAGAACATGGGGGCGATGACTTAGGGCAACGGAGCAACAGATGTTATTTCTTCCCGAAGAAACTCATAATATCCTTTTTCTTAACGCCCGCACTGCTCTTCGGGGCCGAACTTTTGGGTGCTGCTGAGCCTTTGCTGGGTGGAAATGCTGACTTCTTGGCAGGCTCAGGCTCATTCTCGGAAAAGCTCTCCCAGGCCTCTTCCTCCCTGGTGACAAGGAAGCCTTCGTCATCTTTCATGGTTCGTTTCTTCATGACCTTTCGCTTGCCCCTTCGACGTTTTGGAAGTTCCTCTTCTTGCTTGGGTCTGATCTGTTGCTTCCTTTCACCGTCCGAGTCCGACCATGCTACTCCATCGCCATCTCCACCCGTTGGAGGATCTGGATCTTCATGGGCCTTCGCTGCTGGCGGACCAGCGTCGACCTCAGCCGCGTCTTCCACGTTGGGTACTTCAGGCACTTGGGCATCGTCTTCCATCATCTTTCGTAATTTTGTTTGTCGTTCTTCCTTCTCCTTTTGGACGTCACTGGACCGTTTCTTGCTCTTGATGGTGCCTGTGTCGAGAAACATGGCCTCATCCTCAGATTCGCCCTCATCATTATCGTCCATTCCACTCATCTTGGCGTCGCTTGTCGCAGATGCGTCCGTATCCTTTCGGTCAAGCTTGGGCCTGGCACTTTGTTTCGCGAATGCCTTGAAGAGGGATGACCCATCTCGTTTCACATTTGGCTTCGATTTAGAGATAGAGTCTTGCGTTACGGAGCTTTCCCGGGAGCTCGGTCGAGACGCTGGCCCTTCTTCTGTCTTTATTTCCGTCTTTAGAGATGCCTTGGGTTCTAGCTTGACATGATTTGGCTTGGGCTCGAATTTCGCCGGCGGCACGTCGACTGTCACGGGCCGCTTGCCGCTTCGTCGCCAGACATGCGAATTCTGTATTGTGCCGTACTGTTTGTTATGTATGAGCGGATCTTGCTTTGTATGGAAATCAGCGAAGACGGCTCGACCTGTTTCCGTCAAGGTTGCGAGATCCTGTATGCGGACTGGCGACAGGGCATAAATGTGAATTGATGTAATTTGCTCATACTCTGCTTTGGTGGAGTTTAACAGCTCTTCTCTGCACAACGTTATAGATCTGACAGGAACCTGGTATCGTTCGTCCAGCTGTTCAGTGCGTTGGGAGGCGTCTGGCATCGAACTTGGGATGGGCGGAGGACTCGACGGGACGGAACCATCTCGGTCGGAAACCTTCGAGGATTCTTCATCATGCCCAGCAAGAATGTGGTTCGTTTTCCTCCCAGATATAAGATATGTGGCGTATATTGAGCCTGGTTTCTTTTTGCTTTCCTTCTCGTAGAACTCAAAGAGCATACACTTGGCCGCATTGACGTGCACTTTGAGCGCTCGTGACACGTTTCGATACGAGATTGTTTTCTGCTCGGATATGACCTCAGTGGCCAAGTAAGTCTTGAAGTCTGGAGCCATCTTCCTCCAGGTATCGAGGCGCAACCTGGAGAGTCAACGAAATGATTCAATTCAACTGCCGGAGCCCGTCAATTGCAAGGTTGCTGGGACAAATTACTCGCAGTCCAACTCGAAAATAAAGACTCTGAGCTAATGGGAGGCTAATGCACGACGCGTCCACGCGCCTTCCTTATCGATTCGACCACTAATTACGCGTACCTAGGTAGTACATCAAGTGCAAATGGAGGAGGAAGTTGATCGCTTCTCGGCCGAATTGGTCACGTCCCTTCCCTCACGAGGCTTTTGTCAAAGCTAAGAGAGTAATCAACTTGTGCATGTTAGTTGCCCGGCCGGAGGAGGGTAGTAATGCTAAACAGTGGAGCTTGATACACAAATTACTTATCAGCCTGAAAGGCGACCATGTTTAATTGAGGTCAAATTCTTGCTTGTGCAAGCCAGACAGAATTTCTGTCCTTTCATCTTGATAGATTTCGAGAACCACAATCGAGGCATCCCCTATCCGCAATTTACGACAGGATCACGTAATAATGAGGGAGACATTCATGCCTTTCCAAACTTGAACTAATGCAAGCCACTTGCTCTACCTACTGCTCCACTCGAATCGCATGATACCCATCTGGTCCCTTTTTGCGCGAGCAACTTGGAATCGCATCTGATATGCCACTGCTTCACCCATTTTCTGGCTTTCGTGTGCAGTGGCAAAGGTCAAGCTCCGTGCGAGTATTTGTATAGGAGAACATCTTCTTGATCCAGCAATCTAATCGCCCTATACGAATGCTGTTCGCTCGGCCTTGCACACGATAGTGGACCTTTCAAAGTTCTGGGAATGCTTCTAAGCTTGACAGCAAGGAGTGCCACTGATCGAGCTAATCTCGGCAGTGATCACCGATTGATATTGGGTCTCAAGCAATCGAGACGAGAGCACGGTAGCAGGATAGCAGACGCGCGAAGTCCACCCTTCCTCGCTTGTAGATATTATTCTTTTGAACATCGTGTGACCCTGATTGGTCAGGACACACTTGCCGATGGCGAAGTCGGTTGTTGTCTAGGGGGTGATTGAAGACTTGACTCGGAAGCGGTGGAATTCGCCCGCAGCCCGAGGCCGAGCATCACCATCAGAGCGACGCCTCGATAAGTCTTGGTAGTGTTCCAGAGCGTCGTAGCACTGTTGGCCACTTGAATCATGGATAGAACTTGTCCATAAGAAGAGCCGAAGACGAAGCTTGAATTCCCTCCAAGTGGTAGTACGCGGGATTTGTCTCTCGTAAAGAGCGGCTTGTAACCGTGTCTGGAAGTATTGCCGTTCGTCTGTCTGTTGCGAGAACATGTACGCACTGAAGGTCAGCCATAGAACAACGTTTTCGTCGTGCTTTTGCAGATCCGCACCCTCGAACGCAGTCCTTAAATTTGCCGACCGAATGCGACAGGAACGCTGTGTATACACAGAGTGGCGGAACATTGGCTGCGTAAAATTCAACAACGAGATCCTCAGGATTTCATCGAAGCTGGAATTGACGTGCATCCATAATAGGTCATGGTTGAGGCACAGGATGTCCTCATGGAACGAGGATGCATCAAAGTTCATATCTCCTGCCCAGCATGAATCGAGATGTCGACAAACCTTTCCTACCGTCCACAATGCGGTCATCAAATCTGGAGCAGTACCTCGCTGACCCAAGCGTTTGATCGATGCTACGAGGGGCCATACTTCTGGCAAGCTGTCGGCCGCAAACGACGGAGGTTGCGTGGTGAGACGTGGAAGCATAGGAGGCTCGAGGGTGTCAACACTGCGTACAAGATCGGCACGGAAAATCTTTATCCGTCGCGGCCGTTCCACCGTCTCAAGTCCGCCTCGCAGGCGAAGCATCTCAGCTAGACCTGCAGCATGAACCCGGGCCAGGTGGTGGTTGCCTTTGATGTGCTCCCCAAGAGCCAGGCACGATACGCTTGCTATTGTGCCATCAGACAGGTCGGATCTGCTTATTCGGTCGTTAAGTTGCGATAAAAATGAGGACATTGCAGCATTTGCGCCGGTAGGGGAGGGTTTATAGGGTGTTGAGGTATGTTGCAAAGCTGAGAACACGGTGATATTCTGAAGCCACAGGTCATCTTCGAAGCCAAGAGGGAACCATGAAGACCTAATGGCATCCAACTGGAGGTAGAATTTTGCCTCTACAGGATGCTGCGAAGTACATATGATATCCAAGTCTACATTAATTAGCGAAGTGCAACTTTTTCAGGAGAGCAACTCACAATGGTCCAGATAGGAATCCAACCCGATATTGCGCTCCAGATCCTGATGGTCCCGGGAGATATATGTATTGAGCTTTGGACTATCGGGCTCCTGGATTTTCACCTCGCCTGTGTCCCGGGTTGCCATTTGTTTCGTCGCTCTCGCATTTGGACATTTCCCCGGGGGCAATTGGTTTGGGCCTTGCTGTGCGTTTGTGATTGCAATATTTTTGGAGGAGGCCCGCTTCGGTTTAGCATGACAGTCGCTCCAGCTACCAAATTCTTGCTCCCCTGGCGTACTACGAGCAGTCCTGCCTTTTTTCCTGTCACGGGCCCCCTTTTCTGGTGCCATGTACTGCGAAACCTCTATTGCCAAGCCATATAAGGAGCGATTTCGGATGTTGCCTGTCCATGACTTACGTGCCTTGGGGCCATGCCTCAGCAGGTCTCGGTCAACAATGAACAAAGGCTGTCCCGTCATGGGTGAATCAGTGGTTGTCATATCGCGTGGTGGCCGTCAAGCTTGAGCTGGTGCACGAACAGGGAGCGACATTTACATTATAACTCCCTTTAGCACGAGACGGGACACCTAGGGGGTACACTAAGTCCGTAGATTCTTGGCCCCTATTGGTATTACTCTGTTAATAGTAACTGGACTCTCTGTGATGTTCATAGTCAACATTAATGCCCTTTTCGGGCATTTTATACGAGGGAAATGCCATTAAAGTTCACTTGACAGGACACGGCAAAAATGTGTTGGCCAGAAGACGAGACAACCCTACCTGAACTCACATAGCGGTGACCCATGATGAGGTAGAGCAGGTATGGTCAGGCAAAGCGTGTAACATTGTCGTATTCCCAAACAAGATTGTGTATCGAAACGAAACTTCTAGCTGGCAGCCAAGCTCGCCACTGCATAAGCTTCCGCATGAAAGCATTGTCTTCAAAACAAGCCCCAAACCCTGGTCACCTCCAAGAAACTACACTCACGTGTAGGGAACTGCGGGAGTGCTAATTCCGGCTCTTCAGGCTGGCAGGTCTTGGAGATGTTGTGTGGAGCAAGATCCACGCACCTATAGTCAAGATCTTATTATCGTCGAGCTGAAAATAGGATATTGCTCACTAGATCCCTTTCGCACCTTCTTGGCGTTCATCTGGAGGTTACCAAACTAGCTAATAATCACCTTCCTTCGGGAGGCCCTCCAGACAATCTACAAGTTACCAATCAAGTAAAGCTCACGCCAATTAGGATTAGTTTAAGCTCGCAAATTGCGTACAACGTAGATAGCGACGCGCTAATTATCAAACGGCGTTGGTTCTTTACGAAGTCGACAGGCTACATAGGTAAGCTACACTATATACATCGGCGTCAACGAGCTATACCACGTTGGTAACCTCGAGATGAACGCCAAGAGGGTTGCGAACGGTATCTATTACTCACTCCCTGCAACGTCCAGCATGTGGGGTCAAGTGATCGTCGTTTTAGCGCAGCCTTGTCGCTTTGTCATGTCTTTGTCATGCATCGTGCATGATCGATCGTCACTAAGTTCCAGAACCAAGGTACTTGGTACGTGCGTCCAGTGGCTTGCCTGTCAATATACAACTGCTGGCGCCAAACAAGATCCACGTGTTAGGCGTCAACTTGAAAGTCGGGACATTTCCAGTGCAGCCGGGGCGATCCAAATCCGCGTGGCAATCGTCAGGTCACCTTGACTAGAGGTATTAGGTATTCAGTCTGCAGAGCACAACCAGACGAAGTGATGTCAAGTGTGCTCGATTGGCTTCTAGAGCACGACCCAGAATTTAGCGGGTTCGCATCTTGTCGTGTGCCGCGGCTTCCGCAACACTAACGTGACAATAGCAAACGCCTTCCCTCACTGTACTCTGACCTAGTACAACAGCAATTTGCCAACCCCGACGGTTTTGCAGCAAATTCGAGAGCATGGGAGCATGCACTGACCGTTGCCGCCCTAGCCGGGAAATTGCCTGCGCGCCAAAAGCTCGTCCTTCGAGTATCAGATGAACTGCTGAGCTCACTGCGAAGTGTTCGCTATGGACAGCCTACAGGCCTGGGCGTTGTCTTGGATGAAGCTGTTCAAAATGGGAGGATGATGGATCTCAGGGACTTCAACGGGGCAGAAGGCAGCATCTACCAGAAGAGTTGGATACCGAGCCTTGGAGCAATCCTCAAGTGGACTCTGAAACAAACAGGGTTTGGTCGGTTTGCCTCGTACAATTGCTCCGGCAGGTTGAGGCACGGTCAACTCGTTCTCGTCGACGGGCTCGAGCAAATTGCCGCTCAGATCACTGCACTACACTCTGCAAATGGGACTTCACTCACGGACAGGGTGATGTCGCGTGACGCTTTCTCGCTCCTCTTGTCAAGGACAGAGATTGGGCCGTTGACGGCTCAGGAGACAGATTGCGTCTTGCTCTTCCTCAGTCGGGACAAATCTCTGCTCTCATACGACTCGCACACAGTAAAGTTCAAAAGCCCATCCGCCGCCGGACCAGAACCTATCTCGGCAGTAGATACGTCGATTGCTTCCATGAAAGCACTGATCACCGCTCTACAGTCTCAGACATCATCTTTGAGCAATCGAATCCATACACTGCAAAAGAATGCCCAAGACGCTATCCTGTCAAAGAACAAGAATCTCGCCTTGGCAGCGCTTCGGTCGAAAAAACTTGCTGAACACAATCTCCACCTACGGACTGAGACTTTGAACCAGCTCGAAACAGTTTACACGAAGATTGAACACGCTGTAGACCAAGTTGAGGTCATGCACGTCATGCAATCGTCCATCGAAACGCTCAGATCTCTCAACCAGCGTGTTGGGGGAGTTGAGCGGGTGGACGAGATCATGGATGATTTACGCGAGCAAATTAGCCAGACCGAGGAGGTCGGTCAGGTCCTGAATGACCCTCTTGCCGGCACGGCAACTGTGGACGAGGCGGAGATCGACGATGAGTTTGAAACACTAGAAAAGGCCGAATTGGCTAGAAGTGCCGAGCGCAGAGAAGATGCCGTTCGAGCCAAGCTCCTCGAGCTTGATGAAGCCGAGAACGCTGCGAAGCAGACGGCTGCAGAGCAAACAGAGAAGACTGGCATGAATAAGGAGATAGATGCAGAGCTAGAAAAGAGTTCTCAAAAGCTCCACAAAATGCACCTAGATAGTGATCAAAGACAATACAGAGAGTCTACTGAGGCGCGGGACTCGGATCGGCAAATATCAAGGCCGACCGCGGTTTGATGCCCAGCCGTTGACATGCTTCAGCGTGCTCTGCGCTGTATCTGCTCATTTACCTGGAATGGAGCTCAATGGCTCATTGGACCTTGTGACGTCGATCAAATAGAAAGTTGACATAAAGCTAGAACCTGAGACCTGCACGACTAGAGGCCAGCTGGGCAGCAAAGTGGTAACAAAGCAATTTTTGCCTGGTCATCGTGACGGGCTCTGATGTGTTTCGCATGTGCGTTGTGCGCTGCTGTAGAGCGCCTACTAATGTACTGAATGGTGTTGGCATGCGCGGCGGCCTGTTTCAGGTAATAATGACGGACTTTAGGTGCCTTCCCGCGACGAATCTTCTGTAACGAGGCTGTGACATTACGTACGTAGCTTTATATGTAATAACCATGTACGTATCACAAGTAAAATCTTTCATTACAAGAACAACCTTAGTATTTCTCAAGTCCAAGACGTACCTTCTTGGCGCCCGCGAGCATTTCCCAATAGCGACTTGGCTGCCCCTGATACGGGTTAGGTAAATCTTGGCGAGCTGTCGTTGAACAAAGGTAAAGAAACGGCCCTTACGATATTGCCTACCCGTTGCCAAAACTGGTGTCCTTAATTCCACGTATCGGGCGCGTGAAATCGAAGTTGCTCGAAAAGCCCTTTTTTTGGTGTACAACGCCAACTGCTGGCCCAGCATGGTAGCTAGCCTTAATCGGCGGGGAAATCTTATCCGACTCTGCCCTATGTTCAGGCCTCCCACCCGTCATCGCGCATCGATGTGGAGAATATGTCCTGGGCATCCTGGGGTCAAAGAAGTGAAATTTGTAATCTAGACGGCCCACCATCTGACAACTCGGTGTCCACGGGTTGCGCCTGGTCCAAGAGCACCTTGGATTGCTCTCTGTAAATCATGACCGAAATCCGTTGTATCGCCGATCTTACCCAGGCGACAATTCGCGTCTTGCATACTGCGAACAGAGAAACATCTCATTTCCTCTCCCAGCGATCATCAATGAACGAGCTGAAGCTGAATGTTAATGCATCACCGCCCGATGCCGGCAAAACCCTGACAGGACCGCCCCCATACTTCTACCTCCACCCTTCTTCGCTCAGCCTGAGAAAGGGTGATCATGCTTACACCGTCGTGGCTGTGACTCAGTATACAAAACATCAACACAGGACATCTACTGGGTAGGGAGTCTAGATGTCTTTTCTTTGCCATCTCTTCTGACACGGTGGGTACACGTCTCCTGGTAAGAAGTACATCTTGGGTACGATACATTGCAGTCTGTAACACTTGGTTATGTCTAAGCCAGGAAGAAGGGGGCATTCCAGAATAAGCGGAGGCAAAAATCCAAGCAGGCCTTTGATTGAGTGGCCCACCCTGAGGGGAAAATGCTGTCCATTAGAAGCTATACAAAAAAATTGGACTTCTTCCCCGGCGTCACACTTGTCTGGTCGTTTCGTTCGGCAGATGTTATGAGCAAGGGGCTCGACATTAGGTCTACCATGGCCTGGTGTTCGGTACTTCCTGCTCGCCCTGGCGACGTAGTTTGGCCACCGTCGAGCAGATTTGGATCCTGCAACTGCCCTTCGCCGACGGGCATTTCCTCTTCCCTCTGCCTTTGAGTACCTCGATCATGCCTTTCAGATGCGCTGTGCTCTGTGGGTTTAGCGACATCAGTCATGTTCGAATCGTGGCTACTGGCCACAGCACCATCTCGGGCTTCTGGCGCAGCAGTAGCAGCAGTCGCACCCTTTCTCTTCTCGCGTGCCTTCTTGATCAGGTCGTCAAATTCTCCTTTTTGAGCTCTCACCCACCCGTCTCTGTCAAAGTCTTTAACCATTACTCCAGTATTACCTCCAGACGTGCCCTTCTCTAGCTGTCTCCCAAGCGTCCTCTCCCAGGTGTCGAGGTCCTTCAGCAGATCTCGTTTCGTTCTCGGCCGTAAGGAATCACAATTCGCATTCCACAGGTTCACCCATTCGATGTGCCGCTTCCGCATATGCTCTTTACTGCCGTGGTTGGGGATTCCCAGCTCCTTGAGCTTCCTGCGCAGAGAGGCTTCTGTGAAGAGCGCATAATTTATCGACGGAAGACGGTCCTTCTGAGGAACGACAGTAGGACCCTTTGTCCGCTGCACAAACGCTAGAGACCCGTTGTGTGTAGTACTCACGGGTGCAGATGGTGGATCGGGCGGCGTTGAAAGCCCATTTATGCAACGGTCAAGGTGGCCATTTATATTTGCTTCCTTCACTTGTTTGTTACAACAGGGGCACGCCACAAGCCCATCGGATGGCTCTTTTACATTCCTGGGAGGTCTTTGTGCTGGCAACTTTGGAGGTGGCGACGAGTCTTGGTATATACTTCCCTCTTCTTCGCTGTCCTTGATCTCTTCTTGTGTTGACATCAGCTCTTGACTGGCTGCTGATGCGGAAGTGGCGAGGCGCCTGCTCTGACTTCTTGTACTCCGTCGCTCGGTGCTATCTGTGGCGGGTGCTAACTTCCGCCTCTTCTTCGGCCTATCTGGCTCATCCTGAAGGCGCGGTGGTTGTTGCGCAAAAGCCAAGATCTGATCTCGCGCCTGTGTGAAATGCGCCACCAGTTCTTCTACCGTCCAGTTTCTGCGCAGCTTAAGTTCTTGATCAGACTCCCGACACGCTGGACACCTTCCCTCTTCCGCGAGATATCTTCGGATGCACAGGCTGCAGAACGTGTGGGAACAGCTCGTGATCATCGGCGTAGTAAAGAAGTCTTTGCAGACTTGACACCGTAATCCAGATTCGACAGGCGCGAGGCCAGATAACGGAGTGTTGAGCCAGTCCGTACTGTCAGCAACATCGTCTACGTTTGACATGTTAACTTCGACAAGAGATGATGGATTTGTGGTTTGAAGTCGCGGGACAAATATTTCCTACTGGGCACGATTAGGGCGAAATCATTACGCGATCAGGGAGCGCGTCACGCGTAAATGACCCGCTCAGACTTAGCCTCTTTGTCTGCCTGATCCCCATTCCATGAAATCCTTTCCATCCAAAGAGCACATTCCGTATCCACCTCCGTTCCTTAACCAATGATGGGTGATTCGTTGCGCAGCAAAGGACTATTTATGTGCCCTCCTGATATAATAAAGCCTGCCGATGTCCGAGCTGAGCGGTCTACCTACTAACGACTTCACGTACCGTTGGAGTCCCAAGAGCACGATCCAGGAAACCAAACCAAACAACCTCGAAGTCTATATTTTGTTGAGTGGCAATCACTGTAGCAAGTTGCGGTATCCAAATTGAACCTTCCTCGCACTGTCCAGACGGTAACTAACATCCAATATGCTGCTGACATCAATTTTGCAATCGGCGGTGTGGGTCCAGGTTTGCAATGCCCTCTTAATTTCTGTCATATCTGCTCTTCTACCCACGTCCACCTCCAACATTTTGCCAACGAGGTCCCTGGATTGAAGCGTGAGTAAACTCAACAAGCTAGTTGTCCCATTAGCAGCGAAGAGCTGAAATGAGTCGTCAATGGCGCGTGCTTGCAGCCAAGGACAGGTGCCTGTGGACATGCACGCGTACAAGACGCCCATTGCCCACACGTCTGCCGTTGGAGCAGAATATTCTTTCCCTTCGAGGATTTCTGGTGCAAGGTATGGCAGTGCGCCTCGCTCGCCTAATCAGAAGTCAGCGACAGGCTATTAAGCAGCTGATACAGGGACATAGACTCACCTGTCAGTAAATCTCTTCCTCTCATGTCAACCTTGTCGTCCCGAAACACGACCGAGCTACCGAAATCGATGATTTTTACTGTCCCCTGTTCATCAATCATGACATTACTCATCTTGAGGTCTAGATGAGCTATGCCTAGGTCATGCATATGGGCCACTGCATCAACGATCTGCGCAAACATGCAGTCAATCTCCAGAGTCGCTAACCTGCGTTCAAGGACCAGTTCCTGCAACCGAAGAGGCAGGTACTCCATGACTTGATGCCAGTGTCCGGTATCCGCGAATGTGTCATAGATTCTCACTATGTTCGGGTGACCTTGCAGTCGATTAACTATGTTGTATTCATGGAATGCCTGTCTTAGGCCACTGCCACCTTCGTCACCAAGATCCGTGCTGGAGAAAATCTTCACCGCTAAAGGGGGATGTGCCCGACTTCTCTCGAAAAGGCTGACAGCTCCGTCAAGCCCACGCCCCAGCAACGTGCTGTTCATGCGTTGAAATAGGAATTGTCTATCACGATTCTCTGCACGAGTACAGACATCTGAAGCCTCTGGAGGCTCAAGCTCACATGTGTAAATGGAGCGGGTGTGAGTTCTCCCTACGGCGAGACTCAGGAGGAAGAGCAGAAGATTCATCGCAGCTGAATATTACCAGACGTACAGGCTTGCTCGAGATGTCAATCCTCAAAGGTGGACGAGCAACACAAGAGCATGCTCGACGAGCTCCAAATGATGATTTCCCTCTTCAGCCTGTCCCCGTAAGCCATCGAAAGGTGAGCTGTCGAAGCTATGCCAGTCCTTTACCGCTTGGATAGTTTTCACTGACTTGCTTGTTGGCAGCTCTGAAGTCATTGCATTGCATCCTTGTTTCGAAGAGATTTTCAGGGGAACTTCCAATAGGATGCGTCCTGGATCTTCAGCGACGTGGTTTTAGATACCAGATTGGAAAACGAGGTGCCTTCTTCCAATAGCCGACGCTGAACTATTATTAGCGATTTGCTTCAAAACTAACAGCAATGCTTAGGGAACGCAGTGGAACCGATGGGTTTCTGCATATTTCAAAACGGACATGGTATGGGTAAAGTCTGGAATTGTTGCCCTACGACACGGGTCATGTCTTGTTGCCCCGTCACTGGACAGCAGAATTCCTTGGCACAAGGCTTGGCATAATTGGGGTTATCCAGTCAGAGGCTTGATGGGCACAATTCTCGACGACTTTAGCGGCGTGGAGTTTCCATGACCTTTAGCATATGGAGTCTGCGGTTCGTCTCTGCTGTCCCCTGGAATTGTACCTGCATGCCTGATCCAGGAACGATTCGTTCACGATTGGTCTGGCAACGAGATCACCTCGTGCACTTTCAATGGTGATGAGGGCTATTCGCAGCGGCGCTGAGAGCATAGGGCTGATCGGATGCATGCTTTACCCCGGCTTTGTGAAGCAGCAGCCGATATTTCTGAATACGATGGCGCCGAAAAGACTTCGAGGCTAGTCAACTGGATTTCTAAATATGTCGAGAGGTGGAATCTTCCGTGAGGAAGTACGTGTGCCGCACCAGAATGCCAGCAATCCACGCTTCCGCTCGGATAGAAGCGTGTAGTCGTTGTCAACGGGCGACGGCCACTCGTTTCACGGGACAGACACCCGTCTTGGACACAGCTCCGAGTTGCAAAATGCACACCTAGTTGTCGCCCCACGCAGCACTTTCAGAGGCCAAATCAGTCATTGATGGCATTTTTGTGTCGCTATGGACTGCGATACGAATACGTCGTACCCCAGAATAGTGTGACAAGCGGGACGACATTTGGAATCTGCCTGTCAAGAACACCTCAACGTTTGAGATTGTTCCGCTATTGCGCTCAAGGACTCGTCGATGCCCAAGCAATCTCAAGGGTCATGACGTTGGCCAGTCAACTGTCAAGGCGAATGTCTGACGATCACATCAAAGGGGCCAAAGCCTTAAGAAGTTCGTCGTCCACGCCCACGTCCATAGCGATGACCAGTCAGCTCTTGACCCCAGGAAACCTGATCATGAAGAGAGTTCGACCAAGGGTGTCACGGCTCGCGGCATCGGTGTTCTATTCGCTTGGATCGAGGTCGGCATCGTTGACAACATTGCAAAGCTGTACGCTTATTCGCATGAGCGGACACGAGCAGGATGTTTGAAAGGTATATGGGGGCCAGACAGCTTTGAGTCTCGCAAGCCGAACTACTGATTATACATGTGGTCTGGTGGAAGAAACAGCAGGCTGGGAAATGTATAAAGTAATCCCTCTTCACATCACTTGGTGCCTCTCTTTCTGCTTTCCCAAGCAACAGCAATCCAACAGATTCCAATCAATCAGCCCAGATCTTATCCCACACTATCACACTTAGCCCTACAGCGACCACAATCCAGTCCCGACAATGAAGTTCCTCACCATTGCCATCACCCTGGCCCTAGCACCAGCAGCTATTACTGCCATGGCCATCGCTGAACCCAACCCAGCTCCCGTGCCTGAAGCTGCACCCGAGTCACACCTCCAACGCCGCGAAACTTGCACACGCGAGCTCGCCTTCCGCCCTGATAAGCACGGCGTCTGCGTTGACACGTCGCGCCCCACCCCTCAGTGCACGGGCGGAGAACTCTACAAGGCTGACTGTGGACGTGTCGGTCCTACCTGGTATTGCTGCATTCCTTAGGGTGGCTTTTTGGCTGGGGAGAAGGGTGGATTGACCTGAAGGAGATCGATGAGGATGGAGCGAGGTAAGTGCCTTCTTTGTGTTGCTGCGCAAAGTTGGGAACTCCTGTGGAGGGGTTTGGTCGAGGCAGCAGGCTAACTAGCTAACAGCAGTTCGAATGGAAGCATAGCGTCTGTTGACGAGACGAGCAGCGTGGTCCTCTCCAAGGTAGGGTTAGGACTAGGCGGGTGGCGAAGCAGGCTTGAATAGGGGAGCGTGACGATGTGGTCTTGCAACAGTTGACGGTGGAGGGCTGCTGTAAGGACATGAAAAGAGGTATACAAGCGCCCATTGCACGTAGTCTTAGATCTGATTAGGCCTGCTTCCAATAAAATAAACTTGGCTTGTTGCATTTGTTGCACTCCTATCCTCAGCCCTGAAATCAGATCCGATTGATTGCCCCGCGCGAAGTCTGCAGAGTTCACATCATAACTACAGGTCCAACTCCGAATGCTGGTGGAGATCACGATTCCTTGCGCTGCTGTATAATGCTGAGGCCACTTTGCAGAGTGCAGCTCTATTGTGGTTGATAAGCAATTTTGCTCATTGGATTATCGAGGATCATCAAACGAAAGCATTCCACCATTAAAAGATTCACTAACAAGCTGAGGGGGCATGGCGCATTGGCGCTACCACAAACCAGATCGATTTGCGATCCTCACGTCCGTGCACCCATGGGCCTCAAAGGTTCCCCGGATTTTGGTCAATGCTTTGGTACTTACTGAAAGGCGACTGAACTTAGGGCTGATGGACAGTACACTGCAGTACTGAGCAGACGTGCGGATTGGGGATACAGTCTTTTCAGAGCTCTGTACGGAACGATCTCCGTTGGTCCCACTAATTAATGTCCACCCGACATTCTGCGGCCCACGGGGCTGAATTGCGGCCTCTAGCGGTTCTAGGGAACCGTTAGTCAGAAGCGTATACGGATTTCGATGTAAGGTAAAGTTGTTCCTTCGATATAAGAAATGAATATCGAAACTGCGCTTTTAGTGGTTGTAGGGTGTTCCTGAGACATGGGTATACTGAACACCCACTGATCAGGCTGAGATCCTGACTTTGTCACGTGATAATACCTCTTATCTTAACGAATTAGGCAATGTCTCCTTATTTGCCTTTTTAGTCGCGGCCACTCGTCAGCCTTGTTGGGTTCGTAACATCTCGCCACCAGCGCCTTCTCTAAAATACGTAGATCTTCGGTAGGTACTTGACATATGTATGTATCTTTTTGCCAGTACCCACATGAACGGACATGGACCATCTACCCTCGCGACTTCAAAGCTTGGATCTCACAGCGGATGCCTCTAACTCTCATCAGGCTGAGACTGAACAGTACCAACATGACTCTCGAGATGACCTAGAATTGGCGCCGCTGGAGCCGGCAATCGAATTATGCGACTTCTGTCGAATCAACATTTTCTGTCCAATCTACACCAAGGTCTGCAGATTGTGGACACGAGACCCCGACCCTGCTATCCGGACGCACAAATTTGATAGACCAGCGCCAGGCATATGCTTCGATGGCCAACGTGGCTGCCGCTGGTGCAATAATTTCGTCCAGTGTCTACTGCGACGGGTCGAGTGGGACATGTTTGGCACAGGCACATTTGTCCCGCAGATAGGGGACAATTATGATCCCCTTTGGGAAGCATTGACTTCGAATACGGTCTTCAAGGTGGAAATCCAGCTGGAATTTGAGAAGCTGTCGCAGAATGTGGCTTTAGTTTTCCGAGTGGAGTTTGAAAGGGAAGAAAGGGAGCAAGTAGCCCAGGAACCAGACCAGGAGCCAGATCGACTAGCCGGCAAAGAGGCTGAAAATGGTGGTGCATTTGGAGATGATGATGTCGAGTCGACGAGCTCGGAAGGGGCACAGCTATTTGGCAAAGGCCGAGCCAGTTGGCTATACAGGCTGAATACTACCGGGCTTGGTAAACAGCCTTCCCTCCTGAGCTATATACGACACGCTGACGTGAAGTGTAGATGCTGGTGGCTGTTCGATTTTCCCACGTATGCATGGAGATTTTGACATGGCTTCAGAGGAAGCATTCAGCAATATTAAGGCATTCTTAGCCCAGTGTCAGCATGCCCACGGGGGCAACAGCAGCTACAACAACATGCAGATACAGCGGGAAAAGTTGACAGGAGATGACAGAACACATGAGCTACCGTCCCGAGTGGTCGATATCGCCGTCGACCCGCCACGAATTGTTGCCTATGCTCAGTCCGCAATTCAAGAGCCATATGCAGCCTTGAGCTATGTTTGGGGAGAGAACCAAAACTACATTCTCACATCGTCAACAACACGGGCTATGTCAACTTCCTTGGATAGAGAGAAGATTCCGAATGGAATTGTCGAGGCGATGCTGGTGGCCCGTAAGCTTGGAATCAACTTCCTCTGGATCGATGCTCTGTATGTTGCCAACTTCGGCCTCATGCGAGAGTATCGCATGAGATCACACTCCATGATATCCCGGTGCTGACCAAAGAATGCAGATGCATCATACAAGACGATCACGACGATATTCAGTATGAGTTAGCCAAAATGCACGCCATCTATCGAAATGCAAAGCTCACCATCGTCGCCGCTGCATCGGGTTCCGTACAGGAGTCATTTCTGAAAAAGTCGACACATCGAGAATCTCACAGCGTTAGCTGCATGCCGGCAGTCACTGTGTCATTGCCTATGCCGAACGATGATGGCGACATTAACAAGCGCGAGGAGGCGCTAATAGACTTGATCCTCACAGAAGGGCAGCCATTGTACTATGGTTTCCGTGATCCGCTGAATAGCAGGGCCTGGACCTTGCAGGAGCATGTCATATCGCATCATTTGGTGGTGTTTGCCCACGACGGCATCGAGATGGTATGCAAAGATCTTCTCTGCAACAGGCACAATTCGTCACCACCATCACTGCAAGATAATCATCCGACACCACAGCATCCCCTGGCCATGCACTCAAGATTGATCGACGTCGATTTCGCAAACAGGCCTCCACACGCGGTTTGGTATGCCATTATTGAGCAATATACGAAACGGAAAATGTCCGACCCGAACGACAAGCTCATAGCCATCTCCGCCCTTGCCCGCGAGATGAGTCGCTATTTCGACGGACGCTATATCGCTGGGCTTTGGGAGCAGAGCATCGTCTCCGATCTACAATTCAGCACTCGCGGGTCGTGGACGCCGCCGAAGCAGTATCGCGCTCCAAGTTGGAGCTGGGCGGCTGCCGATGGCGACGTCGAGTGGAATGGCATTCCCCGTGGTGAGGTATACCGCAATTGTCGCGTCACAGGCTTCGGAGTGGACCTTGTCAACGAGCGCAATAGCTACGGATCCGTAAAGGGAGGTCATCTGGTCTTGACTGGCGTTGCTCGGTCGGTGGTTATCAGCGATTCTTGGATGTATGGCTTTTCGCCGCATGTCAAGGGGGTGACTGAGAAGCTCGACCCCACCAAGAGAGGCCGCGTCTCAATGGATAACCCGACAACGTGGCAGAACCAGGAGCAACGAATGAAGCAAATGCATGCTATGGATCCTCTGCTGGATAAAATGATTAACGAGGGCAGTGGTCCTCGATGGGATTTCCTTAAGGAGTTTTGGGCTCAGACGCGGTCGCAGAAACCTGGCGACGGCGGCAATGGCGACCACGACGAGGGGATGGTAGACTGGCACCAGCCAACGGACGGACCTGGAATCGGCGTGCCAGGGGCCGATGATCCTTCACCTGACGTCCCAACGAATGGTCCCCAAGAATTGGAAGTGTCTGAGACCGATCAGCGTTCTAAAGATGTCTCGACAAGCGTTCCACTCGAGCTGGATGAACCAGAGACCGATCGACATTCCAAGGCAATTTCAACGATTTATTCACCTGACTTGGCAGTCCCGAATACCGAGAGACAATCTCATCCCGTCTCAGGGAGTGATCGCCTCGAATTGGACCTTCCGGATACAAATCTAGATCCCTCGAGCGTCTCACCACAGGCCCAACAAGAATTCTTTCTCATTGGCATGCACACCTATCATGACGCTATGTTCCGGACTGGTCCTTTTCTGCGCGGGCTTGTTGTAATCCCTGCAGCTGAAGAAGGGACATTTGTGCGTGTGGGAACCTTTCAAAGCCTGGATCCTATCGTGCTGGACGAATGTGCCGAGATGTCGTTCGTGTTGGTGTAGTAGAAAGATCAAGGTCTTAATATTCGAGTTTCGAAACGTGTATATCCTGTTCCCAGCTTGCGCATGAGGCCTGAACGCCGCCTTACGGGTATTCTAGTGATCTGGACAATCCCACGCACTACATACCAGTTTGAAGACAGCTTCTCATAACCCCAAGGCACGACGCACAATAATGTTCGGCCTCGAGGGATATTTGCGGGCCCTTTTTCGTGCCTTCAACCAGGTTACCTTTTTCAAACAGTCGTATCCAGGCAGCAGAGACAACATAATTTTGTCCGGGTCCTTGGACATATAAATGAAACTACCCAACTAGATATTTAGTAGTGACTATGCGTGTATTAGAGATCTGGACAATCTTAGATAGAATCCTCTCTGACTCTTATAGCCTAGTCAATATTGACAGAGACCTTGCTTCTCAACACTCGGATTCCTCGGAGACTTCAAAATTTATATTGGGTGGTATTGCATCGATTGCCGAGCTAAGTCTCTTGAAGTGTGCAGGCATCCAGGTGTCATAGATGCTCTTCGTAAACCTGTACGCCGTCCATTTCTCTTTTCCATCAAGGGCGGTAATGTCGAATGTATGAATGGGATGACGGTAGAACGTGGTCTTTTTACCCTCAATTACGGGATAATGACCATAAATCCTCACCGATCGGTCGTCGTGTGAGATGGAAAAGGCGAGGATCTCCCGATGAAGATCTTTCTCACGCTGCACGAGCCTGAATAGTTCCACGACTCCTCGACCGGCGAGAGTCATACTGTGCGCGTTCTGTCGATCCGCCACATCGAGTGCGGCCGCACCGCACTTGGCTTCGCTGGAGAAAAAAGGGAAGTACATGTACCATGTACCCATGAAGAAGGAGTTATCGGTGAGGTCGCCAACAAATGGCTGAAGTCTCTTGAGTTGATCTTCCGTAAATGCAGAGCGTTTGAACCCCACAGAGTAGTCTGGTTGAGGTCGTGTTTTCGTCACAGGAATAGAATTGCTCCAACCCTCGTTGACGCTCTCAGTAAGTTTATCGAGCTGCTGGGCACCGAATGTAGCCAAGGTCTCCGCAGATGGAACGATTAGTCGAGCTATATCTTGGATAACCCTGGCCTCGTTTTTGTCTTGGAGCTTTCTGCAGGCTTTTTCGAACACGTAGTCGGAGAATATGGAATCCCTGGGGATCGTTTGCACCTTCGTCAAAAGGTCCTGGCAGACAACTTTACTCTTATTTGTGATGTCTAGCTCGGATTTGTCCATATAGCTTCCCGCAGCCTCGAGGAGCACCCTGTAACGTGGGTCTCTGTAGGGAGCACTCTTCTCCTCCCTGGACTTCTGGTCACTTGGTGTAATTGAGCTAGGTGCGCCAGGCTCGCTCTCAGATCGCGTTCGGCGAAGTGGGGCAGTGGATTTCTTCCTCGCTAATAAATGGCTCATTTCGCCACTTTCGTTGAAGTATCCTCGTGGCCAGGAGTGCGTCTGCGTCCAATACGTAATCGAATCAACGTCTTGAACCGAGGGTCTGGGAGACGTTCGCGGTCGTTTTGGAGAGGGTGGGTTCAGCTGCCATTCGGTTTCTCGTTTTCCCTTGGAAGGCTCCGACGGTAGAAGGGTAGATGGTGGGTGCGCACTCTCTCTTGGCTCAGTCTTCCATCACAGAATAATGTGGGTGACTTACATTAGTGCTTTCACCGTTGCCGACTGGAGATGGTAAAGGGTGCTCGCTGGTCATTTGCTGAGTCTCATTAATCTCAACCGAGTGGTCCAAACTGGCGCGCCGTCGAAGAGGATTTTGCTCTTGTCCCTTCCTGATGCCTTGAGGGCGTTTCCCTTTGGCTGGTCAGTCGAGTCCTGAAGATGCGTGCGAATAACGACATTGATGTGACAGCTTCAGGGACTGCCTTCTGGTCCTTTGAGCGGTTGCAGTGTCTCGTAGTGGCATGGTGTGGCATGATTGCTCGGAACGAGGGAGAAAGGAACTGGCAGCTTCATGGAGTTGCAGGCGAAGTATCGTGGCAGTTGCAACTTGAGCGACCAAACTAGCGTGGAAGGCTACACTGTGTCTTGTACACTTTCCGCCTTTCACACTAAGTGACATGTGACATCATACCAAAAGAGGATAGTAGCGCAATCAATTGGCTACCGTCGGAGAATTCAACCACAGTAGCGCCTGCTTCGAATTTCATTTCATCTGGTGGGCGCACACGGTCTGGCCAAAACTCCCGGCCAGTTTACACAGTAATCTCTGTCTTGGCACTACCACCTTAATTATACAGCTACTTTAGATGGTTACCTTGATATTACACAATGTCAAAAGCAGCCACGCGACCAGCGTGCGACCATACCCGAAACGGCAGGACAGCCTAGACCGAAGGCGGATTTCCCAGTCAACGGCCTTCGAAATCCTTCGTAAATCCCTATCGCCGTTTTGGCGGATGCGTTGTGGTGACGCTGGTCGCTGTTCCCCTCTCCGCTCGTCGTCGTCGCGTCGGTCGGTAATCTCTCGCCCCTATTCCTGCGTGCGTAAATACGCTGGAGACTCTGCCTATGGAGTATGGAATAGTTACTACAGCTCCTCTCGAGTCTTGATCCGGCGCCACTATCTCGTATCGTATCACTATAATGCCTTTAAGTGACAATACACCTCTTAATATATCTTCAAGCAGCCGAACCGTGGCCGAGATTGGAGCCCGGCTTCCAACAGGCTTATCTTGCGATGCCACGATCAGTACATTTCGCTAAATCTCGTGTTGCAAATGCCCGGCTTGCTTGGCAGCTTTGGCTAGTTAGCCAACCACTGGAAATGTCAGCCGAGAAGAGCAATGGCCACCGGTTGGCGACCTTCTTTATAATGTCTCACGTCCATCGCCGCTTGCATTGTCACTTCATCGATACGCAAATCACCAAGTATATTTCTCTGCTGAATATACGATGGAAAATCGTGACCGTCGAAGCATAAGTCCGTCAGGGAACAGTGACCCTGCCAAGAAACCTACAGAAGCCTTCGTTCCAAGGGAAACGACCGCTGAGGATTCCGAAGACTCCAGCACAGTTGGAGATGATAGAATATTCATTGGTCCAACTTATCGTTTCTACCCGGAACCAGATTCGCCTATTCCAGGGGACCCGGCAGTTGTGGAGGGCAGAGACTTTTACCGCATGCCTCGAGGCAAAAGACCTCCGAGTAACCCTTACACCGGTAAGAAATTTGTGGATCCACCATTAGACCCTTTCCACGCCGATAGCGTCGTCTCGGATTCTAGCTCGCGGAAAGACGTTATCGATCAGGACGATCTCTCGGCTGTGGCACGACTGACGGGGTCTGCGCTCAGAACCTGCTTGCGCCTTGTCAACTATGCTCAGATAATTTCCCATAGGGTGTCTAGAGAAGATTTGGTTCAAGAGCCAGGACTGCGGGAGGCGCTTGCCATAGCACGCTTTGAAAGCTCTGGACTTGATGCTATGGACGATTGTATACTGCCAGGCGGCCGCCAAGGCAAAATGACTCTGATGAATTTCAAGTTCAAGGATGATCGCGACATGAAGGTTCAATGTTCCATGGAAATGCACAACCGTCACCTGTCGAAAATGATGTCGGGATTACTCAAAGAGACTCAGCAAAGGGAGCCTCTACTTCTCCAACCGTCAGATTTTGATCGATTTGCTGTTCTGAAACCCTCCATTACCAACGACTCAGACCTTGCGCAATTCTTGGCCTCGAACACCTCAAAGTCTACAGATGGTGCAGGTCTGAGAAATGTTTGTAAGGATTGCGACCAATTTCTCGCTATTTTGTTCGCCAACCTTGAACAGTGGTCTGCATTCTACGAAACCTGCAAGTCCGTGGTAGTCTCACGTAGTTATTGCTCAAATTGCTATATGTGCATGTTCATAGACCTCTGGGCTAGGCAAGCACGTCAGGATTTCACAATTCAGCCAGGCCGCAAACCTGCAACCTTTGTGGTGTATCTACCTGGGGAGGCAGAGACGACACGCTATTTTGGCATGGCGAGGACAGTTGTTGCAAGACCTCGTGAACCTCCTCTGCCCAGGCCTCTCAACTTGCTCTGGGGTCATGATTTACTGACGACCCCGAATGGTTGGAGGGGGATTGCACGCATTCTCACCTGGCTGGACGACTGCCGAAAGCATAAAAATTGTCAGAGCTCTACCGTAGCATCTCTACCAACGCGCGTCATTGATGTTGGCACGTTTGGCAGTGATTCAGCTCCTTGTCTCTACGAGTCATTCGGAGGCGAACCTGAGACAGAATATCTGACTCTCAGTTATTGTTGGGGGGGCCATCAGTCTCTACAGCTCAATAAGGCCACTTACTCCGAATTTCTGAAAGAAATACCTCTGCGTGACATGCCGCAGACTTTCCGAGACTCTATCTATCTGACTCGGCTCATGGGTGTGCGGTACCTTTGGATCGATGCCTTGTGCATTCGACAGGACGATCCCGAGGACTGGGCAAAGCAAGCGGCACAAATGTACAATGTATATCGAAACTCGCTGTTCACCATCTCCGCCACGGATTTCGAAAATCCCACGACCGGCTTGTTCGGCCGCAACTCTACAGAAGCCATGCAGGCTTCGCTAACGCTCAAGGCAGACAGTCTGTATCGTGCCGAAGGCATGGAACACCTTCACCTGCGAATGACCTATACTTTCCCAGTCACGCACCAGCTGGCTCGAGCACCAGCATCATCCCGAGCATGGATATTGCAAGAGAGAATAGCTTCCAAGGCTATTCTCCACTTCTTGAAAAGCCAAATGGTCTGGGAATGCTCAACACGGTGCATATGCGAGGACGGTCAAGTGCAAGAAACTGATCCTTTCTTGAAGGTGGTGGAGGACATAGGCAATGGTCTGCCCACTGCTCTTGGCCTAGCCCAGCGGGCATACTCCCCTCTTCGGCTCTGGTGGTCCCTTGTATGGGAATACACCGGTCGGGAGCTTACTCGACCTTCAGATTTCATGGCTGCAATTGCAGGTCTTGCCACCGAATTCCAAGAAAAATTCCTGCCAGGATCTCGCTATCTCGCAGGATTGTGGGAACCAGATCTCCTTACCTCGCTTCTGTGGTTACACTGCTCAGATGAAAATGACCTATCGCCTGTCGAGCTGGCACTGCCACATCTCCCTTCATGGTCGTGGATGAGACTGAACCCGAAAGCTCGCATTGACCATCTTGTCTACTCCGATGATGAGCGCATTCACACCTTCCTCGAGCCGGAAGTACCGAATATCTCTCTGGACCATGAATCGGAGCTTGGTCCTTTCGTCTCCGCAAAACCTGGCGGTTCCATCAGTCTTGTTGGTTACGCCCAGGAAGCTATCCTCGTTGGAACAAAGCTCGTTGTCGACGGAGAAGTCGTCCACGAGGATATCGAGGCTTTCCCCGAGACTCGCGGTGAGGTTCGATATTGCTATATCCTCCACGTCATGACCTGTGTCACGAAGGACCGCACTCTTGACGGGGGCGGTGCGAGATCATTGTGCCTGCTTCTCGGATCGACAGAACAGCCGGATACTGCTGACTTGTGTCGCATTGGAGTCGCGACTATACCGTGGGAGGATGACGACGAGGACCCTCAGGACCCAGAAGACTGGGATATGCTTGACAATTTACTTTCAATATTTCCTGGATTGCAGAGGATGTCGATGAAGATAGTGTGAGCTTTCTCAACGAATTTCATTTTCAATTTCAATTCATGTCATGTCATTTTTGCCCAAAAGTATCAATTGAATATGCTATTCGGTAAACGACTCTCTACCTTGGAAGGGGTGCTTCTGAAGATCTCACATGCGGGATATCTATAATCAGAGCAGGGAAACGGAGCAGTGAACAACATGTTTTGGGTCAAGGTCATTGAACGGATGACGACGTGAAGGCAGGGGAACCCCGAATTTCCTATAGCTTTTGCTTTTTGAAGCACTGCACGAGTACGAAGTAAGAATCCGTTGGGCGTCTACTAGGATTGATTGCACTTTTGCGAGAGCATGTCCTCGTTTGTAACGGCTAAATTGACACAAAATTTGATGCTGTTTAAAAATATGCCTTCGGAAGTTTAATTCAGATATCGAAGCACGATAAGCATCTTTTGCAAGTCTTCTCTCAGTACAGTCTTAGCATACTACCCACCAGCAGACAGAACTGAGAATACGGGTTTTTACTACACAATACAATTACTATAGTAATCTAATTATAGTGTATAGCACCTAAAGTGCTATATCAGAGAAGCGGTAAAGAGGCGGAGGCAAACAATCCGCATAAAACCAGACGACAGTAAGTGGTAGATGTGGAGCCGCATCCCATCATTAAATATACGTCAAGCCTTCTAGGATAGGAAATAATTCGTGGATTCGGATTCCCTTACACTACTGATTCGTGTAGATATGCCATAATAGTCAGCATAGTATGTCAAATTCGTAGGACTAGCAATTGCCGCGAATTTGGGCGCTGACTGACAAAGCAAAGGAAACGCAGCAAGCCACCTGCTACTGCCCGGTACATGGAGCGAGTGAGAGTCTGTCTAATGCTGCCGGGTGCTTGATACTCTTGTACAAGAGAATCTCATTGTGTGAGCACAGCATTTGGCCGTCAAGTCTCGCTCATTGCTAAGCTGAGATGGCGAGCTGGTGGCATAGAATCAATGTACGGACCTCCACTGCACTTTGTGCCTGAGGCTCGAGTAATTGTCCAAAGGGTCATGAATTCGTCTTAATGAAAGCTCTACGCTCACGCATCCAATCCAAACAAGTTTAGTGATTTCACAACGTTCTTTCTTTCACAGACTCCCAATGACTAATGAAAGCCTGCTGCTTTGCATTTAAACCGTCTTTATCCAGGCCCGGTGAAAAACGTGGATATAGCCGTGCGGCATTACCAATGTCTTCATGAGCCGAGCCATTGCGAAGCGTCTATTCTTTAGAAGAACAGCCAGGCAATCAGAAAGCTGACTAAGCACAGAGCGGCCACGATATGAAGCGGCACGCCAGACTCTTGGCTCTGGTGCACCACAGTCTGAACCTTTTCTTGAGCTTCCGCAACCTTGCGCTGGCGGAACTGAGGATCTGAGAGTTGGCTTGTGAGTTCCTTGATTTTGGCCTGGGCTGCAGCAAGCTGCTCTTTTAGGTCGTCCTGGGACCTGGGCATTGCATTCGAGACGGCAGCAGCACCAGAGGATACACCGACAGTTTCGGCGGCATTTGTGGCGGCCGAGCGTGCAGTCCCTGCAGCAGACGGGCTCTTAGCACTGCTGGCAGGAGCATGAGCTGGCGAACCGTAGGCCGAGGTGGGAGACGTGTAGGCTGGCGGCTGTTCTTCGGTTGTCGAGGCTCCGTTCAGATGCGATGCATCCGTTCCAGCGGGCAGGAATTGAACTCTGATCTTTTTCTCTTGTATCGAGCCCTTTGCAGTCTTTTCGACGTTGGACCACAAGGCCGCGACATTCGCCTCGTCCGAGTCATCGACCAAGACAGACTGGACCAGGAACTTGTCACGACAGCGTGCGTCGAGAGGAGGGTCTTCTTTCATCGCTTGGAGGAGTACTACTGGGGTAAGCCGAACTAAGCGTGAAAGGCAGGATAAGACAACCCCAACGCACCTGATACATCGACGGAATCATTCGGCTTGACCACGCCGCTGTTTGGACGGACACAATATCTGGAGCACTTAGTATACAGCGTAGAGCGAGAGGGCAGCAACCATACTGCTTGGGTGCGGTAGTCTTGACCTGTCCGAAGATATTAGGGGCACGATCTTGATTTCTAATCCAGCAGTGCGCTCACCTTGAATGCCACCGGACCAGAATTGGGGTTTGTGATTTTGAGAACTTGTGTCACTTCATGACTGAAAGGCCCTAGATCCTAGCCATCAGTATTTGCTCGGCGTATGCGCTTGCACTTGGAAGGGAGAGGGGGGAGTCGAACTTCGGAAGCCCAGCTCCTCTGGATTCAGCTGGACCGACATGGTGGATCAGAGCGGGTGCGAAGAATCCTCGTAGGACTCGGACGGGAGGGCTGGATGCAAGACAACTGGCGAGCACGAGACACCAGTTGTGTGCGGTTGATTGCGCAAAAGAATGGTGCGTTCTGGAGGCAGAAATGTGGGAATGTCGGTACGGGGGGCACAACAGCGCTACTGATTGTGTACGACAACAGCAACTACTCCAGCGCGGTGATGCAACTCCGACCAAGGTCTGAATCGTGAACGGGCAAAAGTGGCTCTTGCAACCTTGGCAGTTAAGACCTTCCCAGGCCACCCAGGCCACCCAGGCCTACTTTATTAGTCTAGTGCCCCACCGCAGTGGCTACTATTAGCGCGTGCCGGAGCCCCCACTGGCATGCCTTCCGAGTCGTGGGCCACCGGCACGACCTCGGCACATCCGATGACATATTATGGGAGCAGTCACAATAATTGGACTCTACATTGCACCTGCCACAACTGTCAAACCTACCACGCCTGCATTAGGCAGCCTCGACCCTTTCCGCCACTTCCTTTGCCCTCTGCATAGCAGCTTTTGCACCCCCACGTCGATAGCGAACAGGGCATTGAATTTCGCTTGGTCAGTGTCATCAACAATGGCATCCACCGACCTCGATCAGCTCATTGACATGGGCTTTGATCGAGAAAAGGCAGAGCTGGCCGTCAAGGAGACGGGCAACTTGGGCGATGCTGTAGATTGGCTGGACAAACATGCGGACAAGTCAATCGACGACATCAAGGCAGAGGATGAGCAGGCCGCCCAAGAACAATCGGCTGAAAACGAGGCTCAGGCACAATCGCTCATCTGCAATGATTGTGGCAAGAGGATGAGAGGTGTGGCCGAAGCTGAATTCCATGCGTCCAAGTCAGGCCACGAGAACTTTTCAGAGTCGACCGAGGAGATTAAACCGCTCACGGAAGAGGAGAAGAAGCAGAAGCTAGCAGACCTAAGACAAAAGCTGGCGGCCAAGAGAGCCGTCCAATCCGACCAAGACAAGGTCGACGCCAAACGCAACGAACAGATCAGTCGCAAAAAGACCAAGGAGAGCGAAGATATCAAGGAGCAGCTGAAGGTCAAAGAGCAGATCAAGGACGCCGAGAAGAAGCGGAGGGAGAGGCTGGAAGACATCGAAGCCAAGAAGAGGATCCAAGCAAGGATTGCTGCAGACAAGGAGGAGCGCCGCCTGAAAGCTGAGCGCGAAAAGGCCGAGCGTGCAGGCCAGGCTCCTCCTCCACCAACCTCTGGTAAGTTACCGTCTGCCGAGTTGCCCAGAAATCATCGGCTTACATTCGCAGTCGCTCCTCAGCCCACAGCACCTACAACGTCGAAACCGGCATCAGAATACACCGAGACTCGACTGCGCTTACAGACACCCAGCGGCAACGTCATGAAAACCTTCCCCGTCAACACCACGCTTTTCGAGGTCGCTTCCGCCGTCGCAGACGAGATCGGCCAGGATGTCGAGAGCTTCACTCAGAACTTTCCGAGGAAGACGTTCGACAAGGAATATTTTGGCGAGACGCTAAAAGACCTGAAGCTGGTCCCCAGTGCCAGTTTAATTGTCAAGTAGGTTCTCTGCCAAGACTTGACCTACGTTGTATTTGCTACCTACTACGCTTGTTGAATACGTCTTACGCCCTAATGATTGACGGGAGCATGGCACTAACGGCGTTTGAAGACCATACCCTTTACCCTGGTAGGACTGGAAGCAGCTAGCATAGACCGGACACTGATTTGGGACTCGACGAGCTGGTCTTGTGCCATTTGATAAAGGCGGGATAAATGCGGCAGATGAAATGCTACATAGAACATGGATGAGTGTTAGAAAGAACAATGTCGACCGCTTCGTACGGAACTTGAATTGGCTATAATATGCCACTCTTGAAATGCCAGGTGGGAGCTCCTGCCGTGCTGTTTAATACCAAGTGCGTTAGTATGTCCACTACGTCCGTACTTGAAAGGCGTAAGGCTGAGGCAAGGTGGGCCCACGCCCCCCTGAATGCTTATCGATAACTTCACCGGTAGCTCTCCGCTCCGCCTCGGCCAATTTTCTTGGGGCACAACATTCTAGTAGACGGTCAGTAAAGACACCTGTGTTCGATTGCTATGATACCGTCCATACTTTGAAACTTTGAATGACCTGAAGTGAATGCATTCCTCCTCTCCCCGCTTCACGCCGGCGCAGATTTTCTCGTCTGTAGCCAACCATGGCCACCACCACTACGGCCACTAAAATCCATTCGAGACCTCCCACGCGACACGCTATTCTCAGCAAGCAAGAAGAGCAGGGGCAACAGCAAAAAAAAGAAAATCAGACCTTGCCGGAGGACAGGTTCTTCTGGACGTATACTGAAGAACCCCATAAGACCAGACGACAGGCTGTCATTAAGGCGCACAGAGAAGTTCTACAGCTATGCGGGCCCGAGCCGCTTACCGTCCCTCTGGTCGCCTTTGTGGTGTGCTTGCAGACGACTGTCGCCTACCTCTTAAAGGATACACCCATCATTTCTTGGCCTTTCTTCCTCTCTGCTTATCTTGTCGGCGCAACGGCAAACCAGAACTTGTTTCTCGCAATCCACGAGATTAGCCACAATCTGGCCTTCAAGGACGCTTGGAAAAACAGGTTCTTCGCCATATTCGCCAATCTGCCCATTGGCGTCCCCTACTCCGCCGGTTTCAGACAGTATCACCTGACCCACCACAAGTCACTAGGTGTGGACGGCGTCGACACCGACTTGCCCACTGCCCTAGAAGCCGTCTTTCTCGACTCCATTCTGGGCAAGGCCTTCTTTTGTACCTTTCAGCTCCTCTTCTACGCCATCAGACCCATGATGATCTATCAAATACCCTTCAACTACGTCCACTACTGCAACATCGCCGCCCAGGTCGTCTTTGATCTGGTCATCCTTCGCACCATGGGTGGCCATGCCTTGATGTATTTGTTGTTGAGCTCATTGTTGGCTGGTTCGCTGCATCCGTGCGCCGCCCATTTCATCTCTGAGCATTATGTCTTTGCCAAATCGACTGTCAAGGCCGGCAACATGCCGAAAGATGTACCCATTCCAGAGACCTTCTCCTACTATGGGCCTCTGAATGTTTTGACATATAATGTGGGCTACCATAACGAGCACCACGACTTCCCCGCGGTTCCTTGGACGAGGCTACCCAGGTTGCATGAAATAGCTAAAGAGTTCTACGAACCCCTTCCATGCCACAAGAGTTGGCCGCTCGTGCTGTGGCAATTCATCCTGGACAAGGAAGTCGGCATGTGGTGCCGAGTAAAACGAGCCGAAGGTGGTCGTAAGGTCGGCCAATGGACCGAAGCGGAGGTGCAAAACTAGCAGCTTTGAATGAGAATTCCATCTAGCTTGACATGTTTCATTCGATCTCCCACGTGGTATTCAAGTTTCCGAAGTGTGCCTATCTTGCCTACCTAAGTACCAATTGACTTGTCCTCAGCGAGGCAGGAACCTCCAGCACGCCTGCCGATGCTTCAGCCGAATTTTTCACCTCTTCGCACATTCTCCAATTTTCTCGTCATTGTTGGCCACCATCGGGTGCCGTGCCTTGGTCAATACTAACAGCTTGATAGACAAAATAGCAGTGCAGAATGCCAGAGAAACGGAGAAAAGGGAGCAGCCCGATGAATTCTCTCTGCGCATTCGGACCTCCACTGAAGCGGGTTTCTTCAACAACTCCCAGCACTATGGAGCAACGACAACGTGCACCCATGGCCTTGAGACCCTCGTCGTCCGCATCGTACCGAAGTTCAAACTGGCGAACATCGTTGAGATCACAATCACCCCGTCCAACCACGCCTCGCAGACCGACATCTGTGCAGGCCCAGCATGAGGATGAGGATGAGGATGAGGATGAGGATGACACCCTAGATCATGTCATCATGGCATTGGACCAGCGCAAGAATACAGTAGGTTGTTCTTATTACGTGGCAAGAGAGGCTCGCCTGCTCTGCATGGAAGACTTTGATGACGCTGCAGGAGACACAGCGGACGTGCGTGAGTGATCATCCAAATCCCTGATCGTGGGAGTTTGATCCTGATCCAATCAGTCAAAATGGACATTAAACCTACTGTTGTGTTAATATCTCCTCGAGCTGATCTCCTAGAAAAGGAGACCACCCGATCCAGCTCAATCGACCTAACAGGTAAGTTGTGTGGAAATGTGCTCCCCTTGACCCCGACTAATTGTCATAGACAGCACGGAGCCACTGTTACCCTACAAACTAGAATTGCGTCCTCCGAGCGATTTCAATTATGAACAAGCGATTCAAAAGCTTGCCTCGATTCCCAGCGTCCGACAAAACGTCGGCGTAAGGTTCCTAATACCTGGAGAGGATGAACAACGCGGTCAGAATTGCATGGCCGAGCTAGACGACATTGGGCTTACAGATGAAAGAGGGCGCGCACTGCACGTACATGGCCGCATCAATTTAGACTGTCGTCTGAGTGTGGGCTGTGCCGGTGCACTCGTCGCCTATCTGCAAAAGAAGAATGCCTCAGAATGTTTGCACGGAGATCATGCTGGAGATGAGACTTACCAAATCCTCCAACTCGGAATGTTTAGCCTCAGGGACACGATGCTCATTAATTCAGACGCTATCTCAGCATTACAGATCTTGCAGCCTGAGTCACATCCGAACGCGGCAAAGCAAGGCCCCGGTGCCTCGGGTTCCAAAGAGTCTTTGTCGATCTACGGCTTATTCTATCACTTCGCCAAAACGAGCCAGGGGAGACAACGCCTTCGAAGTCTGTTTCTCCACCCAAGTACAGATGTGGATGTCATCAGAGACAGGCATGACATGGTGGCGGTGTTTACCGAGCCAGAGAACCAGACCGCACTGCTCAAACTGAGTAAGAGTTTGAAAAGAGTCAAAAACATGAACCAAATCGTGAAACAACTGCACAAAGGCATCGAGGGTGGCGCAGGAAAGACCGCCTCGATAAAGTCTGGTGTCTGGTCGTCGGTACTGGACTTCTGCTACCACGGCATTGACATCATCGAGACTTTGTCTGAAGTTCGTGGATTGCACCAGCTCCCACTGGGTCGTCACATTAGCAATGCTTTCGACGAAGCCGAGTTTCGATGCATTGGCAAGACCGTAGTGGATGTCGTTGACCTGGAAGAGTCCCGGAAGCAGCAACGAACGGTGGTGAACCGCGGCATTGACGAAGATCTAGACCGAGTCAAAGATGCGTATGACAGCATGGAGGAAACGTTGTCGCAGATTGCGATTGATACTGTGTCTGAGCTTCCTCGGGATCTGCCAGTGCCGACTTTGAGTGTCGTCTACATTCCGCAACTTGGCTTTCACATCACCATGCCGTGTGGAGAGGCTGACGACTTCATTGCTCGAGGACTAAATGCTGACTGGGAGCGGCATTTTACCACCGAAGCGGGTGCTTATTTCAAGAACCATCGAATGCGGACCATGGATGCGGAACTCGGCGATTTATGGGCTGAAATTTGCGATGCTGAAATCGAAATCTCCCATGAGCTTGCGCAGCGGGTGTTGGAGCGAGAAGCCTTCCTGAGCACAGCATCCGATCTGTGTGGCCAGCTTGATGCAGTACTGGCTTTAGCTCATGGCGCCGTGGAGCACAAGTTGGTTCGACCACGGATGGTGGAAGACAATGTTATTGACATCAGAGCTGGAAGGCATCTTCTCCAAGAATTGACAGTGCCTTTGTACGTGGCCAATGACGCGTTCTTGGTCGGAGGTAAAGTGACGAAAGAGCAGGAAAATAATGACGCAGGCGATGTTTCTCCAGAACATCCCAGTATGCTACTAGTGACAGGACCGAATTACTCTGGCAAATCAGTATACCTCAGACAGGTTGCGCTGATTGTATACATGGCTCAGATCGGGTCATTTGTGCCAGCTCAATACGCCCAACTGGGCATAACCGACAAGATCATGACACGACTGACGACCCGGGAGACAGTTTCCAAAGGACAGTCATCGTTCATGATCGATCTGCAACAGATATCGTACGCGTTAAGAGCATTCACCCCTCGTAGTCTGCTGGTGATTGATGAATTTGGGAAAGGCACGGACAACTGCGACGGGGCTGGTCTGGCTGCGGCGGTACTGACTTACCTCGTGAGTCTCGGCGAGCAGTCGCCAAAGGTCCTTGCCAGCACACATTTCCACGAAATCTTTGAACAAGGGATCATGTCGGAGAACCTGCCTCGTCTCGGATTGAGGCAGATGGAGGTGCATGTGGACAGAAGACCTCACAAGGATCAAGCTTGTAGCCCTCACAACGCCGAGGTCGCGTACCTGTACAACGTTCAACCCGGGCGAAGCACCCTCTCGTATGGTGCACAGTGTGCTGCAATAAATGGCATCCCGGAGGAGGTTGTCGAACGAGCTTGCGAATTGAACGACTTGGCGTTGGCCGGTGACGATCTCGTCACGACATGTTCATACATCCCAGCAAAAGAGGCCGAGGGTCTCGAGCAGGCGGAGGCAGTGTGCCGGGCGTTTCTAGCTTTGGAACTTGATGGTTTGAGTGAGGGTGAGGTGGACAATTTCCAGGGTGTGCTGGACGAGTTGCTTCATGGCTGGTCTTCGGTGCCCAGCACTACATCTTCAAGCGGCACATTCTCTCGAACTCGTTCCTGAGTGCCACTATACCACGCATGCAACGTTGACAAGATTCTTATTTTCCTTCATCAACAGAAAAAGCCCGTTCAGACTGTGAGGAACCTTGGCGAGTTCTAGTATTTAGTGCTAGTGCAAGTTGTTTGGGGGTAGTTCAGGGGCTGCAGCCAATGAAGGAGCTGCAATGTGCGGCTAAATTTCGGATTCCCAATCTGGCATCAGAAGATTCTCGAGAAATGTGGTCGAGTTTGTGTCAAGTAATTCCATCACAACTGTTTCTTTCGCATTTCTGTCATCGATTGTCCACCCACCCACGCATCAAATCCATCTCTGTGTGCATCATCGTGCGCTCTGCTCATCACCGACAAAATGGTAAGGAGCTTCCAATGACTGCTAGCAGCACTGGCACGGGCGCATTGCTGTCCATTCTCAAATCAGCATTACTGACAGCATTCTGTTAGGCCACCTCGTTGAAATCCATCCGTGCTCTCATGCCTCTGCTCGACAGAGTCCTCGTGCAGAGAGTGAAAGCCGAAGCCAAGACTGCCGGCGGTATATTCCTGCCGGAGAGCAGCGTCGAAAAGCTCAATGAAGCCAAGGTGTTAGCTGTTGGCCCCGGTGGACTTGACAAAGATGGCAAGAGAATACCGATGGGCGTGTCGGAAGGAGACCGAGTGTTGATTCCCCAAGTATGTGGCAATAGCGATGGCAATGGAATGGCATCGCATGGAAACGGGAGCTTGACGTGCTGACGCAGAGAACAGTTTGGTGGTAGTCCTGTCAAGGTCGGAGAAGACGAATACACGTTGTTCAGAGACTCTGAGTAAGCGACATCTAACAAGACCGCGATGCGATGCGATGCGATGCGATGTGATTGATACTGATGCACTACAGACTGCTGGCCAAGATTCGAGAATAGATACACCGGTTACTGTCCCGTCCTGGCCTGGCCAGTCCTGTCGCGTCCTCGATCTACCGTCTGACCCGAGCGCCCACGCCGTTACCATGTACCACAACTATGTACGATAATCTACCACGCCCTCTTCGATATTCCTGCGCCGACCTCGGACCTTCAACGAGTGGCTGCAGCATGGCAAAAGTTTGAATTGCATAGAATCAGCGAGCGAGCAAGCGAAAGAACAAGATCCTTGCTGCATGGGAGGAGTATACATTATCCTTCGTGATGTATTTGAACTGGACAATAATTCAATTTTCTCCTCTCCTATCCTCTCCCAATCCCAGATACCCTTTTTGTCCAGATAGCGGTGCCCGAAACAGACACAAAGAGCATGGATTGTTTGACTAGCGTTATTTGCGAGATCACGCTGACCATGCAGGACTGTGATCGACCACAACAAAGACACGAAAAGAGTTCATGCTCTGCGGAAAAGCTCTTCTGTTTCAGAGCAGCCGCCGGGCAAAAGCGGAATCCCATTTTAGCCGTGTCCTCCGATCGTGATAACGGCTGCAGAAAAGTGATATTTGATACTTAGCGGAGCGGACTAAGATTAATCGCGGTTTCAGGTCAGGTCTCCGTGTCTTCAGCCAATCAGCGTGCAGCCCCCTGAGCAGTCTGCAACAAAGGGAACCACATTCTAGTACCGCCGGACAAGGACACACCAGGCACGACCAAGCTTTGTCGCCTGATGCAAGTCATTGTCCTCACTAACCTTTCCCATAACTGATACTTATCGGTCCTCGAACTTCCGCTTTCGGACTGCGTCGCTTGGCATGGGCCGCACTCAGCGACATGGTAAATGACAAGGCCCGCGGTGGGTTCATTGGGTCCGTTTCAACCATGTCACTGCATCCGTGGGCGTGGTGGTTGTCCGAGATATATATTCTCAGACCTCACTGCTTCAACATGTGTTGTTGTCACTCATAGCCATCGACTCTCGTTCTCACTACACGTCACTCATTTTCCAGTACCACCAGGTCTGTGACCGTTCCATTCTTTTCATTGTTTTCAAGTTCGCTAGCTCGGACGACTTCCAATCGTCAATCGTCAAAAAGCCCGGTCGCTCGGTTGTCTCTGAATCTTCTTTGCCCTCGTCACAAACCTCGCACACTGATCTCTAGCCATGAAGCCCATTGCATTCGCAACGGCCCTGGCGGCCCTCGTCCCGCAGATCGCGGCCCACACCCGCTTCACCACATTGTTCATCAACTCTCAATCTCAAGGCGATGGCACCTGCCTCCGCATGAACATGGACCCCTCCACCACCACCACCTTCGTCGACGGCCTCTCGTCTCCCGACATGGCATGCGGCATCGGCGGCGCCGAGGCCGTCGACCGCACTTGCCCGCTCAAGGCCGGTGACACCATCTCCCTGCTCCACCGCAGCTGGGCCGATGGCGCCAAGCCGGGATCCATCGACCCATCCCACAAGGGCTCAACGGCCGTGTACATGAAGCGGATGGGCGGGCCCAGCGACGGCGACGCCTTCACCAACACGGACGCCGCCGGCGATGGGTGGTTCAGCATCGCCTACGACGACTACGACTACGATGCCGGCGAGTGGGGCACCGAGAAACTGATCGCGCAGAACGGGATCGTGTCGACCGAGGTCCCTGCCGACCTGGAACCGGGCTACTATCTCATTCGCTCAGAGGTGGTGGCGCTGCACTATGTCGAGGACGATGTTGTCAAGCCGCAGTTCTTTGTGGGATGTGCACAGGTCTTCCTTGAGGGCAGTGGCAGTGCGACGCCGAGCGACACCGTGTCGATTCCCGGCTATGTCGATGGCGATACCCCAGCGATGTCGTACAACATCTACCGAGAGACCCCGTCGGCGGAGAATCCGTTCCCTTCATTTGGCGCGTCAGTGTATGGGTCTGGAGGATCAAGTTCAGGTTCCGATTCAGGTTCCGGCTCCGGCTCCGGCTCCGGATCCTCTTCAGTCGAGGCTACCGCATCCAGCTCTGCTCCTGCCGAATATGCGTCGGATTCGTACTCCACCGTGTCCTTGTCCGGCACAGTAAGCCCAACGGCAGTCAACAAAGTCGTCACAGACACGGACAGCTCTTCAACATCGTCTCCAACGTCCGCCAGCGCCACACCTTCAGCTTCTCCTTCAGAGTCTGATTCATACTCGGCCTCATCCCCTCCCAGCTCAAGCACGGCCTCGGCCCCAGCTTCATTCTCCTCACCTTCATCCTGGTCCTCGTGGCACGGCCGCCCGTCCTACTTCTACCACAGCCACTTCAGCAACAATCACAACCACAAACGCCAAGACTCCTCCGACTTCACAGGCCAATGCCCCGACAACACCGTCCTCGAAGTCGACAACCGCTGCTTCACCGAGCTCGAGTCCTGGTCGTCCGACACACCCGGCTACCTGCCCGCCTGCTGGGCCGCATCGCAGAGCTGCTGGGACGAGAACGATCGGTGCTGGGCGGACCTCTCGCCGGCCGTGAACTCAGGCGACAAGAACGCCGGCTGTTACATCTGGAACGACAAGTGTCTCGCCTTGGTCGAGTGGTGTAAGGCCGGGAACACCGAGGGCCCGCCGGATGCGGGTAAGGTGCTGACGCCGCCGAAGCCATCGCTGAAGAAGAGAGATGCTGGTGGTGTGAGCGTGGGTGGGAAGCTGAGCGTGAGAGACGCGAAGAAGCGGGCGAGAGAGGTGACAGAGGCCAAGGAGCTTGTGAGGAGAATGGTGCGGTAAAATGGTCTACAAGTCAAGTCATCGAGATGTTAGGACGGAAGAGAGATTCTGTTTTTGTATTTCTATATATCTTCTTTGTGCGTCTGAGAGGCGCAAACAGGTCTGGATTCTGTCCTGTCGTGTCCTGTCTGTGTCATATCATGCGGCGTTTTCTAGACGGAAAAGCTTAGACAAGGAAGCAGCTTGCAGGCTGTTTGTGCGTTGGTCGGTGAGAGTGTCGATATCGAGCCGTTGTGTACAGCTTTCTTTAGTTTAGATGCTTAAAACGGCCAAGCAACCAAGCAATCAAGAGCTTCCTTTTACGTTTTGCTGTTGAACCGAACCACACAGAGCAATGCCTCATCGTCGGAAGCATGTCCTTCTATTAATCTCAGCAGCCTGAAGGCGATAGTACGGAGTACATCCTTGCCATTTTATAGGGTCAACCCGCCGACGCCTAAGCCGGGCACCTGTGTTGAAAGTTCAGGATGGCTACTGTCATGGTCATAGAATATTGTGCTAGGTTCAAACGAGATGCAATGGATCTTCGACGTGGTGCTGTAGACCGAGTTTACGAATTCCTAGGCAGCGTTGAAAGCCCCTAGGACAGCACACGATTATTATTAGGGAGTAAGTAGGCACTGTTATTAACCACGACGTCATGCCTACTGTACCTAGGTACTCGGACTTGGCTTGTTTCGGTCGAAATATGCTGCCCGCCATTTGCACCAAGAGTACCAACCGGCTCGCCAGCGACACTCCAACTTGCGTTTCTGCCACTGCATGAGACTGGACGTCACGGATTGTGCTTGTCTGCCTATATCTCCAGACGCAACCAAGCGGCGGCCCCGGTAGAGCGAAGACAGAGACCGCAAACATGTCGCATGAAATGGAAGTCGACTCGAAACCGGCTGAAGAGAACGGCACAAGTTCACCGGTCAACAAGAAATCATCCGCCAACCCCGAGGCCAAGACCAGCGAGAACGCGGTGGCCGTGCGAAGTATCGAGGGCTGGATCGTCATTGCAACAAACATCCACGAAGAGGCCTCGGAGGAAGACATTACCGACCTGTTCGCAGAGTACGGCGACATCAAGAACTTGCACCTGAATCTCGACCGCAGAACAGGTTACGTGAAGGTGGGTGGGCCCCAGCGTCCCGTCGCAGGTAGCAGGCCAGCAAGTTGCAGGCAGCGAGTAGACACTATTTTGGACACAATACAGAAACATACTAACATCTTTGGTTTTCCTTTTTCGCAGGGCTACGTCCTCATCGAATACCCAACGCAGTCCGAAGCCGCAGCCGCAATCAAAGCCCTCAATGGCACGAAATTACTCGACCAAACTATCTCCGTCGACTTTGCATTCGTCCGGCCGCCTTCCAAGGACAAGACTCGAGGGGGTGGCGGAGGAGGAGGAGCAGGAGGACGACAAGGCAATCGAAACCGCGGCCGGAGTAGGAGCCGGAGCAAGACCCGAGACCGAAGCCGCAGCCGCAGTCGAGGGAAGAGCCAAAGCCCTGACGCTAGAATGGATTAGTTCTCTCTCTTTCTCTCTCTGTGTGTAGGAAGGAGAGGAGACACATTGAAGGACACACGAGCAGCATGGACAACATGCACAGTCTGCATAGCCTGCCAAAAAGCCACAAGACATGGCTTCCTGCGGAATGGTGGTGGTGTTGGTGGAGATGAAGATGCAGGACCTGATTTTTCTCCTGTAAGCCGACTGCCATGTTCTGAGCGAACAATGGCCAAAGTCGGCAAGGTAGAACCCCCAAATATTGGTAAGCAAACCCCTTTCTCACAGGATATGTTTTGCCCTGTGGCTGAACGCTGAAGACACGAAGGGAGGCTAACAGTATATGTGTAGACTCCTTGCCCATGACACTCGCACGCAGCAGGAATATTCTGCACAATCAGCTCTTCTCTATCTCTCTCTCTCAACAACACAAAAACCCACACAGACCTACTGAGAGACGGCCTACTCTCCCTGATGTGATCTAACCTTCAGTATTAGCAACCCGAACCCGAACACGAACACGAACACCAACACCAACCTGAAACTGAACCCGAACCCGGCGCTCGAGCATTAGCATTAGCATTGCCGTTGCGCACGGTAAACGTAAAGGCAAAGGTAAAGGTAAAGGTAAACAGCAGCCGGATCCTCCTAGATCTGTGGATGCTTTTGTTTCTACCTATCTACCAATCATTCAGGCCTCGGCTGCGAAAAACGAACAGGTTCAAAGTCTACACTGAAAAAGAACTAAAAACCTCCTTAAAAGTTGGACGGAGGATGGAGGATGGAGGATGGAGGATGCAGGACGGGGGGAGGGAGAAGGGAGGAGCCGTCTCAGAGAACCCGACCTTTGACGTCCCGTCCTCCTAATATACTTAGATCACATCTACTCTACTAAGTGCGAAAGTAGACTGGTGCCAATCCAGAGAGTCTCATCGTAGCAAAGAGGACGATATGAGGCGAGGCAAGACGAGACGAGGCAGCTTGTCGTGTCGTATCATGTTGACCTTTTACCGTTTCTCCGCGAGGAGCGACTTGAACTGATTGACTGAATGACTGCAATCTTGAAATTGGAAACGAAGAAATAAACGACCGAAACACTCCGTAATAGCTGAAAGGAAAGAATTCTCGTGGGACTGCGCATCGTAAGCTTGCTACTACAGTACTACTAGTGCTACTAGTGCTGCTGCTGCTGGTCGAGTTCCCAGCTACGTGTGTATAAATTCCGTACTTGATGCGGCACAAACTGGAATCACCACAATCTACGTAGAATGGCCCTTTTTCCTAGTTTTAGTATCATGAAGCTGGAGTCATACACACAAAGTCAAGAGACCAGAGACTCGGGATCAGAGATCAACCACAGGCAAAGCGAAACCGGGAAAAAAGAAGGGTATTGGGGTATCATTATTCCATCATTTATAAATATTCAAGACCATCAAGACCATCACCATCAAGCCCGAAAACACACGGCTCTACCCACTCACTGTCTATCCGCCCGCCCGTCGGTCCCTCCCTTTCTAAGCCAAATAGCTATACCCGCGGATATCGTCTTCGCGCTCCATATAGTCCTTCTCGATCAGCTTCTCAATGTTCTTTTTAATGTCGGCCTGGTCCAACACGCCGCGGCTGCGTGTGGCCTTGATGACCTCCACGATCAACTCGTTGTGTCCAATCTTCTTCCGCGCTTTCATGATCCGCACGATCGCGGCTTGTGTTTCGTAGTGCCGGTCCTGCGCCACGCGCTGGTGGGTCTCCTTGTTCTCTTCCTTGGTCTCCTTCAGCTGGATCTGGTTGATCTTGACCCGCAGTCGTGGTGCGGTGAAATTGTCATTGAAGGTGAAGGTGTCCGTGTCGTTGACGTCGCGGCCCTTGGGGTGTTTGGTGAGGACTTTGTATTTGGCGCACGCGAGCGACTGGAGCGTGCGTTTGACCTCCGCTTCTGGAAGGTTGGTGGCAGATCGGATGGCGTCGTAGGATAGGGGAGTTGCGGCGGGGACGTCGTTGAAAAGGAGGAGCACAATGGCTTGGAAGCCGCTGACTACGAGTTCTTTCGGCCCACGCGCGAAGCGAGCCTTGAGCTGGCAGTGGGCAAGCGATGGTTTCCACGTTAGCTTGCGGCCGACGTGCTTGTCTTTGAAGTGGTTCTCGAAGTCGTACTGGGCTTTGAGAATGCTCGTGGGCAAGCTCACGGGGACGTCGGGGTATGTTGGCCATGCTGCGACGCTGAGCACGTTCACCGACAGGTCGAACGGCGGTTTTGTACCTCGATCGCTCAGCAACTGGTTGTAAGCTTTCATTTCTTCCCGCGCTAGCTCCATGTCTTTGAACATGCTTTCTAAGTTGTGTGTAAAGTTCGCACCGCATTCGTTCCGCAGCCTGGCGAGCATGGATCTTTCGGCATCAAAGGACTGTGTTCGACCCATGAGTAACCGACGGGCTAAATCCTTCTTGTAGAACGCTTCAAAGACTGCTTTCCCATGTACGAAGCGGAACAGGTCCAAAGCATCCGACAGATGCTTCTCGATCGATTCCTCCTCCGCCTCGTTGTCATCAAAATCTTGCTCGTGCTCTCCCTCCACCGTGTCTTGCATCTGCGCAAGCTTTGGTATCGCTTTAGCACCTCCTTTGAGCAACAGATCAATGTGCTTCGCAATCATTTCGCCAGGCTTTGCATTGTCGGTGTCCCAATTCGTCTGCGACTTCTTGGATTTGTTCATGAAGGCCTCGAAAGACTTGTGCAGCGTGTTACCCATGCTCTCATCCTTGTGGAAGCAGTCTACATGTATGTGGTCAAGCTTCCGCTTCAGGGCGAGTAATCTAACTACCATGTCAGGCTCGTTCTTTTCGTCGAACACGATCAGCGATCCTTCAGTCTCGGTAAATTTGGCAAAAGGTTGACTCAGCAGTTGTTGCTCGGACTTCTTCGACAGCAGTGTCCAACATTGCTCTAGCTCACGATCCATGTCTTCTTCAAGCATATCGAGCACTCCATCATGGTCTGACAGTCTCTCAATGTTCTGAGCAATCATGATTTCCTCGAACATGTCCAAAAATTGGGTCCGGGTTGAACGGTCCAGAGATATTGCGTCACAGCGTGCTGACTCGGCATCGAGCAGGGCACTGCAGGACCTCACATAATGCGGTAAGTCCACCTTCTCCGCCTCGGTCTCACGCCATGTTCGAAACCACGACCTCGAAGGCCCCAGAAGCTTCTGCTCAAAGTCGCTTGTATATACTCCTAAGTCGTGGAAAGCTTCAACGGCCGCTTTTAGTAATGCACCGTTGGATGAGTCGCCTTCTCGATCTTGCTGGACAAGACCGACAGCAGCGTCGAGGATTGTGCTGCGTATTTCGTCGTCGTAGAAGACGGCAGATCGGAACATGTGCATTGCGACGTTGTTGACGTCTCCGTATTCCTGAGTGCGGATGAGATAGGTTTGGTTGAGGTAGAAGTAGATGTGGCGGATAGTCTGTACCTGAGCCTGCCATAATGACCAGGCGTCTACGAAGGCTTGAAGAGCTGGGGTCCCTGGATGGTTGAGGCATACCATGGCCAATTGTGGCCGGACAGTGTCATTCAAGTGTGCAGTACACTCTTCTTTGAGGCGGCGGAACAGCTCTGCTGCTCGGCCTTGCCTGCAGATGTGCTCGGTGGCTTTGTACAGCTCCTCTAGCATGATCTTAACATCGCCACCCTTGAATAAAGAGTCCAGCGCATTCCTCTGATCCTGCCATTTTCTCTCAAAATATTCATTTGGATCGACCTTGGGTGTCGTTCGTAGATTTTTGACCACCAGCCGCTTCGGTCCACCTTGGCCGACCTGGGCAAACGGTCTAATGCCGTTCAATGGCTTGGAGACTTGCGATTTGGATTGGGTCAGATCAATGACTCCGTTGGGCTGTGTTCGTGAGGTGAAGGTATACATGTCCGCAAAGCTGCGATGTCTCGGCGCCGGCGTAGGCTCAGGATGTACTGTTTTGATCTGGCTATTCTCGCCGCTTGGGCCTTCTGATGTTTCGTTCGCACTTGAGCCACCAGAACCTGACTTGTGACTTGCTTGACTCGATACCAGATCAGCAATCGAGGGTCGGGACTTCTTCGGGGCCGTTGAAGGGTCAGTCTCAGCAGTGCTGGTGGCTGGTGGAATCTTTCGCTTGCTTGCCGTCGATGATGAACGAGACTGGCTCGGGTGGACCGATCCTCGTTCAGCAGCTTTTCCCTTCTTAGACGGCATCTAAAGTCAGGTTAGAAATTGAGCTGACATGCTGGGTTTCGGGAAGCCTTCTAATGATTTGGAGATGTTTCATATCGGACTTACCTCTTTATCGATGGCGCCAAAGTATATGACGACTTAGAGACTCCAGGGCTTGAGAGTGCCTCGCTCGCCGGTAACTCCGTGCTTATCGCCTAGTGGACTGAGGCCTAATCGACCTATCCCAATCATGTGCTCAGACGCTAGAACGCGGGGTTAGACCCGGACGCGCCACGACGCGTGCCAGTGCTGGATAATTTTGATATTGGCAGGACCGACCCTGCTACATACGTTAGGTTGTCTATGTGCCTTCTGTTACCACTTGAAAACACACTCCCAGTATACGACGTTGATTAGTCGAGCGTACATCTAGAAAGATCGTGTCTACGGTCTTGACGCTCACTCTAGACAACAGTCCCTACGCTAGCTAGCGGCGAGCCATGTCTTTGTCCACGCCCCGAATCCTCCCTAAACACCTCGAACAGTTCGGGCCGCAAGCCCATGCGAGCGTCAACGCAGTCCGACTGCTCGGCACAATCACCTCAATCCACGGCTCCTCTGCAACCCTCACGTCAGGTGACGGCGACACTGTGACGTTGATCCTTAACCGAGACAGCCATTTGTCGCCACAAGCAGTGTACGAAGTCGTGGGCAAAGTCATCAACCTTGAGGGTGGCCAGGGACTCGGGATCAGGGTCATGGCTACGACCGAGTGGCCAAAGAACGAGAAGGGTCAGACACCAGATCTGAAACTGTACGAGGCCGTGGTCGAGGCAACGCACAAGAACCGGGACATCTTTTATGCTGATGAGGAGAAATGAATGGCAGAAACTGCGCACACTGAAAGGATTGATTATTTCCTGCCACGTTCTGGGGTCGACTAGCTCAAGCGCCTACTCCAGCCAGCCATGGCACAGGCTTGACCCAGCTGTGTGGCTGCGACATGCCACGATGGAAGAATGCATTACCCTGAACTGGATAAATAGGCTATTTGAGAAGAACAAAGAGTTTAGGACGTGGGAGCAATCGGAGGAGGAGGAGAACTGAAGTCCATCTTTGCTTGCGTGAATTATAACAGTCAGGGTATCTCAGCCGAAGACCTTGCCGAACGCCGGAACAACAACAAATTCGCTATACCATGCGCATCGGTATCACCAAGGAGTCGTCGCTAAACCGGATTTTCTGACTCTAGAAATGGTCATCAATGTGCAGAGATATACTTGATGTCTCCTGCACCGTCCAACTCAGGTCTGTCCAACATGCGCCGCGTGCCTTTCTGCTCAAGCTCTCGCGCTCTCTGTCTTCCAACCTCCAACCTCTCTACGCCAAGCTGAATATTCTCGATGTGGACAGCCAAGGGAATGTGTTTGATCCCTGCTTCTTTCAGCACGGCAGCGCTTCCAACCCTGCTGCGCAACTCTTCAAGTTCGGCACCCATGCTTTGGAGCTTGATAATGGTGTTGGCTATGTGCTTGAAGGCCAATTTTCTGTACTCAGAGACCTTGCCTAACAATTGAATTTGTCTGTCAACTTTGCGTTTCTTCGCCCTGTTGCCACCGACGTACGTCCAAATGTCGGCCAGAATCTCGTCTTTAGTGCCTTGAGCTTGGATGTTGTCGCGTATCGAGATTGCATGGATGATCTCGAGTCTGTCCTCGAGATTTTCCAGCACTTGAAGTAGAGCCTGCGCTTCCTCAATGAGCTTCTCGATCTCTCCAGAGACGATATGCGTGTGCTCAATATACTGATCAAGCAGGCGAGATTCTGTAAACTTCAGTGGCTGGAAGGGTGCAAGTAGTGTGTCACTGATAAACGCAGGCAGAACGCCTCGTTGCTCGTTGTCATGGCTGATGTCGTCCAGCACACGCTGCGTCCATTTCGCCGTGCTGAGGACAATGTCAACGCCCCGCCCAACATGAGAATTGAATTTCTGCAGGTCATAACTTGCCAATCGAGCCGTTTCTACAAAGCCATCGAATTCGTGCATCAATTCATGCCTGCTGGGTAGCTGTGAGAATCGAACGACTTGTCTCAAGTCCCGAATCGATGTCTCGCTGCGCTTCATGTCCATCGGTAGAGACAAGCCTGTCGTCGTGTCTTCCATGATGGACTCGAACTGCCCCTGTATCTGCATGAGTGCATCAAATTCCGGGTCAGGCGCATGAGCTCCCGATCCAAGTTTGGGCTGTTCTTCGCCATAGAGGCGACACATCGGCAAGTTCAGCAATTGAGAGCCAGGTATGCGACATATTGGTGATAGCGCGCTATAGAACGAGTTGGTGACCAAGTTCTGCGCAAGCTGGAAGAATACTAGAATCCCGTAAGCTGCTAATATCACGCTGATTGGCTTTTTCAGCAATCTGAGGCTGTCGTAGAGTATATCAAAAACGATTTGCAAAAACCCACAGATCAGTTCGAGAGCACGATCGGCAAAGTGAATACTACTCTGCGGTTGTTCGCTCCGCTCCTTTACCGCTGTCCGTAGAGGCGTAATTCCACTGTTGGTCAGTAGCCTTGACTTCGTGACGTGATGTGGTGTTGTCGTCGTCCGAGTCTCCTGCTTGCGTGCCTTCGCTCTTCGTCGTGGCTCACTCGCAGCATCGTCGACTAATGGCATGATGAACGCAGGCTCAGGCGCTGCTCGACTAGCCTTTGCCGGCGCTGCAGGATGCAAGCCCCGTCGTGTTGACATTTTCGACGTCTGACGTCTTGTGTTCTCCTCATCTTCGGAGCCAAACTCATCTTCCGCCCAGCTAATATTGCCCTCGTCAGTGTCGTTGACAATCCAAGAATCCCCGATACTTTTGGCGCTTTGCCGCGACATCAGTAGAAGTCGCGTTGCAAAACCTGCTGTGGAAAATGGTGATGTCTTCCTCGCTGAATCATACACTTAATGATAAGTGCACATGACCTTGCTAAGTACCTACGTGCTGGTCAGGTGTTGCGTGACGAAAGTGCATAGTTGTCAGCGATGTAGGCGGCAATCATTATTGAATCTTTGGACGTGCTAATTTATTGACAAGCCAATCATCCTTTCGTACATGTGACTGGTGGTCAGGAAGAAAATTGTGTCACAAGCACAACATTCTTTGCGGCCTAGAATATCTTCACATAGCAGAGAACGCTACTTTTAATCGGGTCACGCAGGAAATAATTTCCCTTCCTGCTCTTCGTTCAAACAAGTTTGGTGGACTGTCCCCATCAACACCACCATCACTACCGTCCATTAGTTGTCCATGGTTTCTGCGTATCCGTTTGCATGTCCATTTTCATTTGCACCAGTTTTGGCTCTTCCCAATTGGCAGTCTCAAGGACTGTCGAATTGTGAAAAGAACAAGACCTGTCAGAGTCGGTCCATCGATACCTCCTGCGACGAGCGGCCGAGGCCAGACCCCATGCACAGGTCAAAGATCATCACCATCTTCTCGCTAGATCGAAAGACAACCCGAAGGCCGTCTTCTTCTCTTGCACTGTCGAAGATAAAACTTTTCACTCTAGGGCACCGAGGACATTCGATCATCAGCCAGGTTGGGGATTCTGTGGCTCGTGTAAAGAGCTCAGAAGAGGACGTTTACTATAGAAATGATTCTATGAAGTCTGATCACAATTAGCATCTTGTGGGTGGCATATTTCATTGTGTTGGTATAGAACTTACAAAGTCGCTTGAAAAGAAAAAAAGAAAATTTGGCAGACGGGAATCTGAGAATAAGTAGCAGATAATTTTGCCAAGTCCCGCTAGCAAAACACGTGATTATGCAATTTCTGCAGAGCGACTAGGCTTGGAGCATGATAGCGTGTGTATGGCACTCGAGTCATGGCTGAAGAGAAGAAAGTGCTTTCGAGACATCTGAGGACGTGCGGGAATTGTCTCTAACAAGCAAAACCACTTTCAGAATCCTCGAGCTCTATATACCTGTACATCTGCACGAACCATGGCAGAAAAAATTAAATACTCCAGCACAAGATACCATGATCCAAGCCAACAAGAATTCTTCAGCTTCGAAGATGTGGTGCTCAAAGGTTTAGCTTCGGACGGAGGTCTTTTCCACCCCGATACTGTACCAAACGTCCGACAGACCTATTTAGCCTGGAAAGATCTATCATTTGCTGAGCTCGCATACGAAGTGGTCCGGCTTTACGTGGATGAAAATGAAATTTCGAACAGTGAGCTTAAGGACATAGTCCAGAGATCATATTCGACCTTCAGGCATGAGGACATCGTCCCGACGATCAGTCTTGACAAATCGAAGAACCTCCATCTCCTGGAGTTGTTCCATGGCCCCACGTTTGCATTCAAGGATGTTGCGCTTCAATTCCTGGGTAATCTGTTCGAATTCTTCTTGGTAAGGAAGAACAAAGAGAACCACTCCTCGCAAAAACGACATCACCTCACTGTCATTGGTGCGACGTCTGGCGATACCGGTAGCGCTGCAATCTATGGCCTTCGAGGCAAGAAAGATGTGAGCGTCTTCATTATGTTCCCCGATGGCAAGGTATCTCCAGTACAGGAAGCTCAGATGACGACTGTGTTGGACCCAAATGTCCACTGCCTCTCAGTCCAGGGCACATTCGATGATTGCCAGGACTTTGTCAAGGCTGCATTTGGTGATGCGGAGATGAACAAAACTCACCACCTAGGTGCCGTCAACAGCATCAACTGGGCCCGTATTCTGGCTCAAATCACCTACTACTTCTACTCATACTTTACCCTTCTCAAATCGAATGACAACTTGAAACCGGTCAAGTTTGTGGTTCCAACTGGCAATTTTGGTGATATTTTGGCCGGCTACTACGCTTCACGAATGGGTCTGCCAATCAAGAGACTTGTTATAGCGACCAACGAGAATGATATTCTACACCGATTCTGGCAGACGGGCACTTACAGCAAGAAACCAGCTCACCACACCACTGAGAACCCGCATGGCGGCATACCTGCTGATGGCTCCCAAGCGCATACGGAAGGCGCGAAAGAAACATTATCTCCAGCCATGGATATCTTGGTGTCTTCCAACTTTGAGCGTCTATTATGGCACCTCTCCCTTGAGCATGAATTTGCACACAACCCGCACGTCAAGCGAGAAACGTCAATTCGAAACGCAGGCTCCAAAATCACAGGGTGGTTCCAGGATCTTAAGAGGACTGGCAAATTCACCGTCGACCCAGAGGTCTTGGAAAATGCTCGTGAGATATTCGGCACATATCGCGTCAGCGACCAACAGACCACTGATCTTATCCGCGCCTGCTATAGAGGCGAGGTGGTAGAGAAAGAAGGATACGTTCTCGACCCGCACAGCGCCATTGGTGTAGCAGCTTCATTACGGGAGGTCGACAGTCCAGACCATGATAAGACCGTGACAGTAGTAGTTTCGCTCGCCACGGCTCATCCTGCCAAATTTGCCAATGCAGTTGACCTTGCCTTACGTGATGAGGCCGAGTTCAGCTTTGACAGTGTGTTGCCCCAGCAGTTTGTGGACTTGGATAAGAAGGAGAGAAAGGTTATCAAGGTCCCTGCAAATACCGATCTAGCGGGTATTCGAGAGCTGATAACGAAGGAGGTCGAAAAGGAGAAAGAAGCGCGGAATGGAGTATAGAGTATTCCATACACTTGTTTGAGCCGTACTCAAACTCCTTTAAAATGCAATAGACTCGACCTAGGTACATATGTTTGTTCAAACGGCCACCGCATCGTCATATCCTCAACTCAATAATGCGGAAGGATACCTCCTTCAGAGCGTTATTAGTATCATTGGCTACCTAGGTACTTTGCATGGTACGGATTTTATTGGTCACTCACTAGGTAATGATCTACTCCGTACCTGCGTCAACCCCATTTCCGGCTGGCTTGGATGGATTGGGCTTAAAGCTGTTGCCTAGCGAATCTAAGCTGCAGAAGCAACGGTCCTCACCTCAATGTCACTTTGTACTTGTACAACTTGGTTTGTTATTATGCATACGAAGCCGTGAACTTTTCCATATTTGGTTTAACAGGGCACAGCCCATCTAGTGACCTACAGCTCGTTCGTAAAAATCCAAGTCTCCTGGCACAATTGCGAGAAACGGTCAAGGGCAAGCGCAACATCCATTCGGAACACCCGACAATCCCGAGAATGCCGTACCAGTCGCCATTTCAAAGCTCTCAATTGCAACCTGCTGCCATCCTGTCTCGCAATGTTGAAGATAACCCACATATGGCCGACAAGGTATCGTCTGCGTTTTTCAAAAATGCCTCCGCGTCGCGTATAAATACCGACATCCACATCTACAATGCCATTAAGGCTGCTCATCCTGGTGTTGAAGTGATTGACACAGACGTCGCAAATGTGGATATACTCGCATATGTCACAGCTACTAACGATGGCTCCATCACTTCTCTATCTAATGCTGAGGCTGGTTGTGATGGAGCTTTCGACTCCAGATTGTTCGGGGAGAAGCCTGTCTTTGCAGAATCGATGAACCATGTTGCCTACATGGCGCCGTATCGTCGGCTTGATGGTGGAAGTGGAGGTCTAAGCATCGAACCACTCTTCGATAAGTTTCTTGTCAAGTGGCAGAATCATGAGTTCCTGCTGTATCTGGTTGATGCACGAGACGGCGACATGATTATATACTTCAAACGACAATACATTCTGACTACGGATACCTCAGCCGCTTTGACATTTGTCAAGACAGCCGGAGCCTGGCTGAACGTCCTCCACGATCAGATATGGGTATTCGACCAAGGATGGTGGCAAAAGGACGCAGCACTGTATAGGTCGATTCAAAAGTCACGGTGGGAGGACATAATATTGCCCGCGGACATCAAGGAAGATTTGCTCAACACCGTGCAAAAATTCTACGAATCTCGAGAAACGTATACCAAGTTGCATGTGCCATGGAAACGTGGAATAATCTTCTACGGTCCACCTGGAAACGGGAAGACTGTCAGCATCAAAGCCACCATGAAAACACTGTATGATCGCGACGAGCCGGTTCCGACCTTGTACGTCAAAAGTCTTGCGAGCTTTGCCGGACCTGAATATAGTATCAGCGTAATCTTTGCAATGGCACGGCAGCAAGCGCCTTGCTATCTTGTCTTTGAGGATCTGGACTCGCTAGTGACAGACGAAGTTCGCTCGTTCTTTCTCAACGCAGTTGACGGGCTCTCTGAGAACGAAGGAATTTTGATGGTTGGAAGCACAAATCACCTTGAGAGGCTTGATCCTGGAATCTCGAAGCGTCCATCACGATTCGACAGAAAATATTTGTTCGCCGATCCAGATTTGGAATTGAGAGTTCGGTACTGCGAATACTGGCAGCGGAAGTTGCATGACAACAAAGACGTTGCTTTCCCAGATAAGCTGGTGCTTCCCATTGCGAAAATGACTCATGAATTCAGTTTTGCATACATGCAAGAGGCTTTTGTCAGTGCATTGCTCAAGATCGCCAACGAGAATGACAAAGACGCGGAGCCAACCAATGAGAAGGTTGATGATGGATTTGTTCTTACTGAGCTTGAAGAGGATATTGTTGTCATTGATGACCATCCTGGCTCAAACGACACTCACGGAGACGACGACGAACTGGACAAGTACATCCTGTGGAGAGAGATCAAAACTCAAATTGCAAATCTGAGGAAGGAGCTGGATCGGGGCTCAAAGTGAGCAGTTGTGCCGGATAATCATTGGGAGTTGGTCCAGGTAGATCCTTCCCACTTGTGCTTTGGTGCAGCTTGCATGGGCATGGAATCATTTCTAATGTGGGCTAGGGAGAGGGTGGTGTCGCGATGCTCGGCATCTCAACATAGCAACAAGCATTCTCTGTAAATCAAATATTTGCCGAACTGGGAAGCGCACGGAAAGCTTGAAATGTATGCCATTATTGGGAGAAACAGATTTTGTCCTTCGTATATAAACGACCTCGGCAAGCAAAGTCTCTTGCAACCTTCGTTTAGCCTTGAAATTAACCCTACGCCCTGCAAATTGCAGGTCTGACCACTTGGGATGTGACGTCGTAGTTTGAGAAGTGCAGGAGGGAATTCAAGATAGGCATATCTGACGGTGTCAATCAAGGTCAACAATGACAGCACGGTGTGTCAGTGGTCAGTAGACTTATACAAAGAAAGCAAGGATTGCGAGGGGATGCCTGCAACTCATGAAAATCTTTCTGCCCATTGTCTTGTGGCGCACCATTTTCCCCACGCGCGGAGCTCTAACGGAAGAGGCTTGAGAAGCCGGGCGATCTAGAACAAATCTCGGCTGACTCGAGATTCAAGTTTATGTAACGAGTGCCCATCATGCAGGAACAGCGCGCTAAGTGTGCCTTTCAAGGTTGATCACTTGGTGGGACAGGTCATCCTGATTTTTACTAGCCAGGTACATTTTGTGAGTGCCGACGGCACCGCTTCGCGACGGCTTCGCGCGTGGTAGATCACCTAGAGCACACAGTGGACCCTGGCGAAGTTCGCTGGTCGACCGCCGAACACGCTGGACGACAACACGACCTTCAGTCGAAAGTCGGCGAGCTGTGATATAGCGTGGCCAGCTCGAGCATACACCGAATTCATGTCCTGTTGTGTCTCTACCACCCCGATCTGTCAAATAAGAAGCACAAGACGCTGTGCACTCCGTAGAAAATGACCAATAAGGTATCATGATCGGGGCGGGTCCGCGCCGTGGCTGCACTTATAACGCATCCCCCAAATTCACCTCCGAATCTCGCCCTGACCCCTGAAATCGTTACTCCTTTCTCGTTCTGGCCGTACCTCCAAAGCATCCCCTACTGCCCACATTTGACGCTCTTCGAAATGGTGATCTAGTACTCCATAATTCGTGCTCTATACCCTCGGGTTTGCCAAATCCCTGCCGGTAGGTGGATCCTTGGATAACGGTAGTCCCGTTCTTGTGCGATAGACAGCCGTTCATGAATGCATCGATGGAAGTGGCACATGCTCACTTTCCAGATCGAGCTCATGTTCTGCACCTGAAGCCATTATTTGGTCGGCTATGGAAACTCTATGGATGATTACAGGACGCTTTGCTATTATCGCTTCTCGTTCTTGTAAAAGCTTCTCTTTCCCGTCGTCCTCTCTACTCTTGTGACCAGCTTGTGTGGGAGTTGGCTCATGAATTGCAGTTAAGCTGACCGAGGGACGGTCACGGTTTTGCCCGGAATTGGCCTCGCTATGATGGCCAATCATTCCTTCGACCACAAGAAGTGCGACGGCCCTGAATCCAGGTCAACAGACACATGGAGGGCTCTCAGAAAGATGGGCAGAGCTAGGAGACCGCTATTCATTGCGCTGTGCTGCGTGATTTGTCTGATATGCTGGCAGGCAACAACGTCTGGGACGCAATTCGTCTACCCAGAACGGTTTGAAGACAACTCGGCTCTTGCAGGGAGAAAGAGCCAACACCTATCGCACGACGAGCTCCGTCAGCGTGTGAAGGAGGAGATTGCCCTTCAAGGTCAGGGCGAACAATCAGAAGAGCAGATAACTGTTGAAGAAGATGACGATGGGCAAAACCACGACAGGCAGCCGCAGCCAGCGAATCCCGAGGACAAGCACATTGTCCATGCACATGATGACGACGACGGCAGCGCTGATGAGAAGGAACAGCCTGCAGGTCCCGAGGACGAGCATGTTGTCCATGCGCACGATGACGACGGGGACAGCCGCGAGAAGAAAAAGAAACCTGCAGGGGCCGACGACAAGCATATTTTTCATGCACACGATGACGAGGATAGCGGTTCTGATGAGAAGGAGAAGCCTCGAGAAGAGAAGGGAGTACAGGCCAAATTAAAGGCCAAGCCTCAGGACGATGAGGAGTCGGACGGCGCAGTCGCGAAGCAGGAGAAGGAGAACGAGTATGCTGAGCACCTCGAGGATCTACCCAAAGGTCCCGTCGTTGTGCACCCAGAATTGGATCCACAGCAAGAAGCAGCTGGACTCTTGTCGTCGCCTAACCAGCCGGAAAAGGAAAAGGTCATCGAAGACGAGTCGGTAGCGCATTTGACATTGGAAGAGACCGGCGATACCCTGCCCGAGATAATCCACCTGACTTTTGAAGATGCTGTTAAAGACGACGTATTGCAGGGCTGGGAGGATGAGTGGATCGCCGATGCAATATACGACGGTCAGAAATGGGGGAAGCTCGAAGAGCCAAAGATAGATTTCGTATACCTCTGGGTTAACGGATCCGAAGAAGCCTTCCGCGAAACGAAGCTACCGTTTGAAGAGAAGTCAGTGTTGAATGATCCGGCCGGCATCTGGATCAGCTCCCACGGCACCAATCGATATCGCGACTGGGATGAGCTTCGCTACACGGTGAGATCAGTCGAGAAGCATGCCAAGTCTTTCCGCAACAAGATTCAAATCATCGTCAATTCTGTTAAAGGCACCGACGCTGGGAAGCAAGTCCCATCGTGGCTCAGCTCCGACCCATCTTCACAGGATATAGTTCAGGTGCTGGCTCAAGAAGACTTTTTCGACGACGACAAGCATGTTTGTCTTCCTACCTTCAATTCTCTCACCATTGAGAACCAGCTTTTCAATACTCCATCGACCACAAATTACATGTACGCCCTGTCGGATGATATGCTTCTCACCAAGACTCACGCGGCCAGCGATATTGTTTCGCCACTCTTTGGCCCCGTCATGGGCTTTAAAACCAACTCATATAATACGATCCATCCACCGACCGAGGCTGATGCAGCACGCTTTGGCGAGAAGCCCTTTCTCATTTACACCTCCTGGCTCTTGAACAGACGTTTCGGTGAGCGAAAACGCAAGGGACAAGGTCACTTTGGTCATAGCTTGTCAAGGGGAGTTATGAAGGAAGCCATCGGCTCATTCCCGGGCCCTGAGCTACAGTCCGCATGCAAGCGCTTCCGAGGAGAACCGGGTTTTCAGCTCTACAGTTGGTTCGTCACCTTCCACTACCTGATCGAGCGGCATCGCGAGGCAATGCTCTGGTCATTGATAATGATTAAAGCTGACAAAGACTCGGACGGTTTTATCGGTTGGGATGAACGGCGTGCTCTTATCAAAGACCTTGAGGCAGGAATGGAAAACGAAGGGAAAGCGGCTTTCCGCAAACGCAACTTCTACCACGTGGCTCAACAACTGGAGAAAGCAGGCCTTGAACCCCCAAGAGTCCACACCGATCACATTTGGACTTCTCTCGACGGTCCTTCAGCATTTATCAATCTTGACTGCTCCGAGTTCGATGTTAACGAATGCCTCGCGCCAGGGTTTTCCATCTCCAAAACAGACACCTACACCAAAAACCCAGTCTTCAGTAGTGCGGTCATCTTCGAACGTCTAGCTCGTGCTAAGCCAGGCTGTGGCGACTGTGTTCTCAAACTCATCCTGAACACGGTTTCCGCCGGACTTGGCCCAGTCCTGCCTGATCCTGAGACACATCCCAAAGAACGCGAAATTGTCGTCAAGGCGCTGATGCGTTACCGATACGTCATTACCGAGACGAATGCACAATTCATGATGATCACGGACGCGGAACAAATCGATGCAACACTAACGGAGAAATACCTCAGAGGCCACAAAGAGCTGCCAGGCCAATTGTGCTTGAACGACGATGTGACGACAGAAGATGAAGAGGAGCTTGACATGATCCAGAGTGCGATGAACGAACTTTACAGGGGATTGTTCCCTGAGAAGAGTCCTTATGAGATATAGCATATCCCCCTTCCCCTTTTTGTTTTTGTAATTCAGCCAGAACATTGTTTGCATGGTTGAGATCTGTTCGAGGTATTAGACACAGTTGATACCGGATTGGCTAGATCGATAGACGCATTGTACACCCTAATGTGGAATTTTTCTTTTGTGTTGGTTCGGTGGCAAAGAGGCGACGGTTGAACAAGAGGCTCTGGAGAATATCAGAGTAAGGGGGGGTTGGCAAACCATGCCGCGAACTAGATAGATCAAACAACAATGAAGTTTGAACGCTGCATTATCAAATGGCATCCACACTGCTTCTGACTAGCCCTTCTCACTCACTATGGATGGAGCGGGAACCTACCAACACATTCAACTTTTTTCCGTTGTTTCTGCGGTTGCTTCGTTGAGTCAAGCAGACGCTTACGAGGTATCCTCGGGTTCTTGCCCAGCCTCCCCAAACGTCCCAACCCTCAAACTTGCTCCGAAACAGCACCAAATGCTCGTTCCAGACCTCGCCATCCAGCTGTCTCAACTGCTTCACACATACGTACGCTATACCGTCCGCGGTCTACCAGCCCCCACTCGACCGCCCAAGATCGGAACCGCCATCTTCTGTCATAGCCGCATCAGGAGTATCATACGTCAAGAATGTCCGAGCCAACCCAGCCGATGTTCTTCCACTTTTCTCGTCCCGCATATCGCGGCCCCGGTGCATCGACTGCCATTCAGCGCAGAAACCCAGAACCTAAACGGGGGAATTCACGTCCTTGGAAAAGTGGCTAGAGATCAATCATCCACGGCCCGACGAGAGTATCGCCTGATGGTGGTGTTTTGGGGTGGATTTGCCTTGCTGTTGGTGAAACTGTCGCAGGTAGATAATCGAATTACGGAGAGATGGTCTTTGAGAATGCTTTGATGACTGGCTTAGCTATTTATTATATAACAAACTAAGTCGAAACGTGATTCGTACTGCTGGGAATTGTGATTGAGGCAGAGGAGGTTTCCGGAAACTATCTTGCATCCATACGACGCAGAATTGTGGCGAATCCTAGTGCTATTCCTGGGTTGGGTTAGGGCGCAAAACCTGTTCGTCCACGTTGAGCCTCAGCACGTATAAATCTTGCGTCCGATTAGGTAGGCTAGAGGCCAATGGGTGAAATCATGAATCGGTCTGCTTAGGAAGGAGAAATCATGATTGCGATAATGGCCAGGTTCCTACAGCAGGTGGTGAAAGTTACCTGAGTTGCTGAGGTAATCATCATGATCTGGGCCCAAAGGGGTAAGGCCTTGGGCCAATCACGATTTGACCCACTATTTGGCTAAAAAGCCTTTTTACTGCTGCTGACACATCCGACCATATCACGCAACGAAAGGCCTCCACTTCAACAAATGGAGAAGTGAAATCTGGGAGTGTCGCCTGATAGAAGACATGCGCTATCTACAATAACTCTTGTCGAGCTGCCATGAGGACAAAGCTCACATCTGTGTGCTCGTCTTGCCGACAACGTAAACTGGGTGTACGTTCACGTCCAAGCCGCGATCTGTAGACTGTACTCGTTGGATCAGGATCGACTAACGCAATCTCATAGTGTGATGGCAAGATCCCTGTGTGCACACAGTGTCGGCTCAGGAAGCGTCAATGTGATGTTCATAATCAAGACCGTCACTTCGTCCCCTATGAGCTTCCAAGGTCATCAGCCAGCGCGCTTTCATCATCGGCGAAAAGCTCAAACCCTACCACTTACGCAAATAATCAGCCCTACTGTGTCTTAGAACATGCGAGAGGAGCGGATTTCAGGTGTTCGATGCCAGACCTGGCTCAGCCTTCGTTCCAGGAGCTTGGAGAGGTCATATCAGTCAACTACATGCCACAGGAAGAACTTCTCTTATTATCCACAGGCTCAGCGACTTCGCACTCCCGAATCTGCGGTTCCTGGATCGAAGTACTCGACAAGTTTGATAGCTCCGCAGCCTATCTGAACGTCCTGTACCTCGCAATGTACACATTTGCGCTGACCTTGTTGTCCAACGATTCTGAAAGCGAAATGAACTGTGCCAGGATATCTGCTTTGGCGCTACCATCGCTTCGAGAAGCAATACAGGCGAGCCAACAAGCGTTCCACCCAACTTTGGCAGCTGCGAGTATGTGCCTGACATTGTCCGAAGTAGGTGTGCCCATGTATTCACCGCAATTCTCAAACCGTAAGCGTTGCTAGCAAGCTGATCTCAGCGGTTCTAGGTCATGATGCCTACGCTCAAAGGAAGTTGGATGGCCCATATACAGGGCGTGGAGGGGCTCTTGCAAGGCCAATCGCCATCGTCGTTCGTCGATGGAATCAACCACAGCTTACTTGTAGGATTCCGACCTCTGATTGTATGGACCCCCTCGACTCAGCATCTAAGCATCATCTGATCGATTAATTAGATTCTCAGTGCTATAGAGCGCCGCAAGTCCACTTTTCTAGCTCTACCGGGCTGGCAATCCGTGCCTTTCAGTGTGCGCAAGGTTAGTCCGATGCAAGAACTCTTGAGCCGAGCAAGCCAAATCCCCGGGCTCCTGGAGCAATTTGATCAACTTGAAGAGCAATGTTTAACGTCGGACGACATGGGCGAGGCTATATTTCGCAGTTTCCAACAAGTCTTAGAGAGCATGAGAGACTGGGAACAATCACTGGGAGGTCAGTCAGCCAAAGGAGGGCCCGCCTGGAATATACCTCGCTGTGCGTCGGTACAGTCCTGTGGTAGCAGTCCAACCTCCCGACACACGCTGGATAGATCTCTGCTGTTTCCGGACATATCAATGGCCAATGGTCGAACCCATTGCTGGGCCTTCCGGATCGTCTGCATATCGCATTTGCTTATACTCGCACAAAAAATACAGTCACCGCCAACTAGACTGCATTTGTTATGCGACAGCAATGCCGAAGGATCGTTAGTTGAGCTCGCCCTCATGATTCTGCAGAGCATGGCTTATCTTACACAAGATAGGATGCGTCTGTATGGACAGGCATCAACTTTTTTCCCGCTGAAGGTAGCCCACACAGTATTCCAGAATCAAGGATCAGAGACAGCGGACTATATCACGGCGTGTGAAGAAGTCGTAAGGCATCTTGTGTCCCAAGGTCTTAGGTTTGCTGCAACGTGGCTTGACTAAGTCGATGGAAGGCCCTTAATGCCAGTTGCGCCAACGACACATGAAGTGGCTTTTGCCTGCGAGCATGTCCCATGGCCGCATTTGAGTTCAAATACTTTCGTACATGCTTTACTATCACTTAGCAGATTTTAGGGAGCTGGGATACGACCGTGCATATCCCACAACGCTTTGACCCCTGCTTCTGTCCCTTCCTCATTTGAGCGACAACACGATGTGACGTCGACACATCGGGATTTGGTCGGCGGTAAACTTGTTCCATCGAGAGGCAGGTTGACCCCTGACAGTTGGCCATCTTGGTCTTGGCGGAGTAATATGCCACAAACGGTTAGCGGCCGATGATAGACTCCAGCCCTCGACCTCGGAATCTCGCGAAACATTGGACCCACGACACGCTGACAAATGGTCATATACGAGAGTATATATAGAGCTGTATCGTCAAGGGAGTCTGCGAGAATGATGCTTCTTGACCAGTCCTCAGCTCCCTGCGATTCCGTCACACCCATCGATCTACACACTTGCATTCTACCAGTTGACATACAACATCCATCATTACAATCTACACGATGACCTCTGTTGACGCGAAAGGCTTTCGGGATCTTCTGGGCATACCGCCCTCGATTCCATCTATCAACACCAGCACACTCATCATCATTGATGCTCAAAACGAGTATGCCGACGGCATTCTGAAGACGGTCTCTGTGGAGATGACGCGCAAAGCCATCGCAAAGGTCCTACAAAAGTACCGTCAATCTGCACACCAGGGCAGGAACATCGTCCACATTGTGCATGAAACTCCACCAGGCGCCCCGGTCTTTTCTGCAGGCACGCCATTGTTCGAGGAGTTTGCGGAGCTGGCACCTGCAAACGGCGAGAAAGTCATCAAGAAGCACTTTCCCAATGCTTTCGCGCAGACTGAGCTAAAACAGTATCTGACGACGTTGGGGGACGTCAGCAAGCAGGTTGTGTTGGTCGGCTACATGGCGCACGTTTGTGTCAGCACTACGGCAAGGTATGCGGATGAGCAGGGCTACGATGTTGTGGTTTTAGGTGATGCTGTGGGCGATAGAGATATCCCTGGCGTCGGGGGCGCAGAGGTGACGGATGTAGTGCTGAAGGAGCTGGCGGATGCTTTTGCGACAGTCACGAACAGTGAGAGCGTTGTGGTCTAGCTATCTCAGTGGTAGGAGCAGTCGATCCGGGCTTACTGAAAAAGGACTTGGACGATTGCACTTCGTCTTAGTTGTTGTGAAGCGAGAGTCAGGTAGCTCAACCAAGTCGGTGACCGCCTTCTCGAGTAGTGAGTCGCTGAGCCGTAACAGAGCCATGATGTTGAGTATCCGTTGCTCGATCTGCAAAGTCACACTCGGCCTCAGCTTGGTGGCAGGGCGATGCAAGGATGGCCACCAGGACATCGAAGTTTTTCGATCCGACATCGTTCACATGCCCCCGTGGCGAGTTGTGGTCGCTTTTCTGATACTGCTGGTTGCCGCCAGTAGTCTGTCAGTGGGAATGATACCCACAGCCCGGTCCCCTGCGCGTTCGTTTCTGTAAACCTGGATAAGCTGAAGGTGGTATTAATCGGTTGAGTGTTCCACGATAGATGTTACCCCTATAATGGGAGACAAGATATTTTTTCCAGTCCCAGTCTCAGTGACCAACCTGGATCAATGCCGCTTTCACCTGCTGTTGGTGAAGAGCCTAATGGGGCTGAACCGCGCCTATGGAAGCCTAAGCGAGCGGCAACGGGCCTCAATTCGGTTGCTTCTTTTTGGGAGGGAGGCCATTTTAATGTCTTGGCTAGGATTTTCCTCGTAATCACGTGCCAAACTTGGCGCCGGAAATCATGCCGGCAAGGGGAAGTAGTAATTAGTTCTCGATTCAACGGTTCACCGGGAGCATGAAGGGATCCTAGTTGCTGTTGCCTGTCTTCCTGAGACACCGGCCTCGAGAGTTTGCAGCACGAACTGAAGAGCATATCAAGCTGCTGCACACACGGGCACATCCAGGCAGCAAGCACACTGCTCTCAGCATGCAGTCTACGGCTGGAGAACGGCCAAGTGACCAAAATCTGATGATGATCGGAATTTTTGCAAAAGTCCATCTTCTAGACCGCAAGATCGTAAGGAAGGTGCCACGAAGCAACAGTCCAGAGGATATTGCACCCATCCACCGCGAGGCAAAGATATACGGGGCATTAGGCGAACATCCACGCATAGCTCAGTGTCCATCGTTTGGCCGGATCGACTACGTTGATGTCAAATACTATCCAAACGGTGATCTTGAGTCGTATCTACGCGAGAACGAAAGTACCATGGAACCTAGCCAGAAAACCAAATGGTTCGAGCAGATCATTCAAGGAGTTAGCTTTATCCATGGGCGCGGTGTAGTACACTCAGATCTGGCATTACGGCAACACTTTGTGGACGAAGACTTGAATGTACGATTAGCAGATTTCAATGCATCTCAGCATCTCGACCAGATAGCCTTGGGCTACGAGAAAGCGACCCACTGTTTACCCAGAGACTACGAGGAGCCTAATACGGTCAGATCAGACTTATTTGCACTTGGATCGACGCTTTACGAGCTTTCTGCGGGCAAATTTCCGTACAGTGAAATTTATCCTGATGAGCCTGACGCTGTAATGCGTTCTAACGACCACGCTGTCATCATGGCTCGGATCCAACGCAAACAGCAAGCAGACTACAAGGTCGAGGCGCTCTATACACAACAGATATTTCCGGATGTGTCTGGTTTATTCGGTGGCGATGTCATCATGGGGTGTTGGAAGGGTAATTTTTCAACCGCCGAGGAGGTATTCTTGAGCTTTCAAGCTTTGAAGACCGTGATTTGATTGTGCTCCACCTTATCCAATGATTACATCAACATGCAGATGGAAATTTGCATACTCATGGCGAAAAGAGCGGATAATATAATGCCCTGGCGAAAGCGAAATTGGTCAAACAACCAAGTACCAATCATTTTCCTCCTCCAGCAAACATTTCCCAACTTCAACATATCAGTCCATTTTCAGAGCATACAGCTGCCATGCGGCAACTTGCCTAGCCAGAGGCGGCTGCAGCAGCGCCACCGCTACCGCCTTTGTCGCCATCTTTACCAGAAGCCCAAGCCGGAAGGCCTTTATTTTTGCGGCTGGATCCCACAGGGGTAAACTTGTATCTGGGGCATTGCTCGACCCCGCCGCCAGATGGCTTTTTGTCGCATTCAACAGTGTATCTTTCCACTTTTGTCTCCTTGCCGACGATACTGACGGTCTCGTATACTTCGCACATTTTGCCTGCACTCGGTTGGTCAGCCATTTAATTTCCCAGCACAACAGTCACTTGTGTTAGGCAGCAGATGCAGTCCGAGGCGATACGAAAAGTTGGAGACTGGAGGAGGAGCATTGGTAGTGGTTGATGGCATTATCAACTTATGAAGTTAAACCACTCAAAGATACCGACGTACGTCACGGAGCCGGTGAACCGCTCCGTATGCTCCTGCAAGTCGACCTAGATGCAACGCAAGTGGTGCCACGGCACACCAAGTAGCGATACTCTTCTACATAGCAATGACACGTAGCCCCAACACCCTTTTAGTCCTAGATCTTCCTCACCTCCAAACCTTGCTCACCATTGGCCTGAATGCATAGATACTGCTGCAAACTATGTTCTACGCCAGCTTTCGCCAGCTCTGATTGGCACTGCGATACTAGAATCCCTCGCACCCTCATATGTGAGCCGGGAAAGTCCGGATGGAATGCCGAGCTAAGTATGCCTCATTACGGAGAGTAATGGGATGCATCCCTCCATAGCCTACTTGCCTTCTGATCCGTGTTTGTGCGAGATGGCCAAATGGATTTGTGATAGATTCATGTAAACGTGTGGCAGGGACAGCAGGTGTATTAAATTCGGCAATATTTTCAGTGACACAGCAGCAGAAGCTCGGATCAGGCAAGATGTGATCAGCAAGCACTGCCTTCGTGTTCCGAAAACATCCCTGATCAATTGCCTCATTCAAATCGACCAGTGACTCACTTGGTAAGTTTCAGGGACGAATCAGACAGTACATGCGTTAAAGCCCTCGCATAAAATAGTATAACGAAGCCAGCGCACTATATCTCGATCCCCTTCTCTTGACCTTTTCTCGCCCATCGAACGTTTTCTTGGCGAATTGACGAAGCCGGTCATGAAGGAGTACATGCCTGAGGACATCGCAACAAACGAAGATAACCTGACTTAAAAGATCCTATACCTTAGTACACCCAGATTTGTCAGCCTTCTAGACTCCTCACCGAACAATTTGCACAGTTAGGTGATCGCGTTATTATCGACAGTGAAACCGGTACCAAGGGAAGATGCTGATGTATCTCTGGTGTGTTGGTCATTTGGAAAAGCGGTGCTAGAGCGGATGATTACCAATGTTTTTGCTCAATCTTGCACACTTGAGATATTTTGTGTGGGAAACTGATTCGAAAAATCAACAGTTTTGAAGTATTGAAGCTGCTTGACGACCAATTTTGGCAAAACTCTTTACCGATTGGCCATTGCTACTGGCTGAGGAGGGTGCAACAACAATCCAACTCAAGACTTCAGCGCAGCTCTTCCGGCGATCTCTAAGTCTCAAATATCTAAGCTGGTCGATGCGAAAAAAATTCTATAAGTGTCTTCAAGTCAGCTCTTATATAATCTGAGGGCAGTCCTCGCGAGCTGTACATCGTTGCCGGACATGAGGATGGAGTTCTCATCTTCAATAGTAGAGGAATGGTATTATATTATCGAAGTGTAAGCGAGATCTGCCCACGTCCTAAACACTGTCTAAGGATCAAAGCCATATCAAGGTGTACCGCGTTGGTTCTACGATTACAGTCCACATTCCTCGCTCTTCCTACATTCCCGATCTCTTTCAGAATCGGGAGGCCGCGTCAGTAGAATGTATCTAAAGCGGAATGTTTAAGATACGCTACCTGATTCCCCGGGCGCTAATATCTAAAAGTAGACTATAGTGAAGGAGAGCACTGGTGCTCCATATATCACAAATGGTGAACGGCGAGATGGCTGGTATATAACGGTGCTGCCGTAAGAGGGCGAAGTGAACTGTCGCCTCCAGCCGTACTATTGAATGTCGTGCGCAGGGCGCCGGAGGGCGAATGAAGAAGACACCTCTACATAGACTCGTCGTGCTGAATCTCTGGACGTTGTGTATCAATTGAACTCTGTACGCCTATAACTGCGCTGTCTGTGCTGTGTGTACGTATACGTACCCACGGATATCTGTCTACTTTGGTGTGATAATACACCCCTACATAAAGGGGTGTCCTCGGATGACCTGCCTATCCGGTGCTGCCACGTGCCATATCATTGCCTCCCGGCGACAATACCTCCTTTCGAATCCTGTTCAAACGCCTTAGCAGTTTCTAGAACCCTAAGCATATACGCCAGACATCTGCTATTCGACCGTCTCATCCATCATTTTCTTTTGGTATTCAGCGACGACAATGGGCCTGGTCTTGGCACCCGTTCGGGACCGCTTTACTAAGGCATCATGTGACCTGGCTCAACTTCGGCCCAGCCCTCAGACTGAGCTACTCTGAGGCAGCCTAATCTGGCAGCATGCCCGGCCACAGGACCTTCTCGTTCTATGGTGTCAAGTGCCCAGAAGCTTCAATGGAGGGTTCCTCAAACGACGCAGAGCTCTTTTTCTGGGGGAGAATGGACGCAGCTGAGCTCGCTGCACGGATGTGGCTGCTTCATGCATATACGCTGTGGCCCTAAGAGTCTGGACTTCTGCCGTCGACTTCAGCCCTCAACTATAGCTACTCACATCAGCCAATTGCATCAAGATTGAAAGTCGTGGTCGAACCTCCTGCACAGGAAGAATGGACCGTGCAAGCGCTCGTAGCGTTCGATGCTGATGCTGATGCTGATGCTGAAGCTGAAGTCTACAATATCATGAGTATATCATGAGTACGAATGTCAGCCTGAGATGGCCTTCTCTCATGGACTGTGGCTCAAGGAAAAGCGGTGGAGGGGAATGCGAAAGCGAATGCCAATGCATATATAAACAGCTCTAATCAGGTGAAGCTCTCGCTCTCGCTCTTGCTCACGATAATTGTCATCTTCTAATACCGTCCATAGGTCTGCGTCTTCATTCCGAGTTCTCTCGCCTCCAAACACCTCCCCCCAAATCCGTAGCGATGGCGCCCATGGCCTCCACAGTGTTTCTCAACGTGGACAAGGACGCGCCCACATGGAAACATAGCGATAAAGTTATAATTGATGAGAATGAGAACAGCCGAGCAATGACTTGGTACGAGCTGGAGCACAAGGACTATATTCTCAAGTTCACCCTGAGTGTCTTTGGCTCTCAGCCCGACGCAGGTTTCGCCTTGTACATTGGCCTGCATGGAGGAGGCCAGACCGAAGACTTTGAAAACAACGACGATTGGTACTACTGGAGCACCTACCACGCGTCCAGCATCCAGTCTCGAGTGGGAAAAAAGCCTGAGATGGACGACAACGACAAGGTCAAGAATCCCGTCCAGCTCGGCGCCGTCTACGTGGCTCTCCGTTTTGCCAACAAAACCGGCAAAGGGAAGTACAACGGCAACACCTGGGACACTCACTTTACGCCACCCGCTCAACTCCTGATTGAGAAGCTCATCATGCGCATGCTCCTGAAAACTCTGTTCACCTCGGACGACGCTTCCAAGAACCCTTCATACACTCCAAGCTCCGAGGCCACCTCGTTTGTCGACTCGAACCAGATCTACCTTTTGGGCTTCTCCGCTGGCGGCGATGCTGTCTATCGTTTGTCCACCAACTTGGCTGACCGATTCGCCGCCGCCCACATGTCCGCCGGGCACCCTGGGGACGTTCAATTCGACAATCTTGCCAACACGCCTATCTGTTTGCAGGTTGGCGACGAAGACTACGCTTATGATCGCAACACTTGCACCGTGGATTCGGCCTTCACGCTTGACGCTCTCGCATTGCGCCACCCTGGCTACTATGCACACGATCGCTACGTCCACGTTGCCGGACCAAAAGGGAACGCATAGAACAACTGGGCTGAGGTCGAGTCGGGCCTCACTCGAGGCCCCATCCTGACAGACCTGCACACCTGGCGCATCGACCCCGAAAGAGGCCAGCTGTCCCAAAGGACGACGAATACCAACGCGATCAACTGGGTCAGTCAACACGTACGCAACCCGCCACCGCCCAAGGTGGTGTGGAATCTACGCTCGCGGCCTGCCCGCGACAAGGAACTCGATCCCAACTGGCCGAGCAAGCGCCTGTTCTACTGGTTGTACCTCCACAAGGACACCGACGAGTTGACCACCGTCGAGACGACCTTCGACGCCGCGAGCAACTCCTTCTTCCTCAACCGCAAGTACGCTCCGGCCGAATTGGGGTTCCTGTTGTCCGAGACCATGGTGGACTTCAGCCGCGAAGTCAAAGTGTATCTGCGCGGCGAGGGCAAGAAAAAGCAGCATTTTGGCACCTACAGGGTCAGCGTCAATAAAGTGATCAAGGACCAGACGCTGGACGCTCGGGGCGATGACAAGCTAGTGTATGCCGTCGTGATCCAGTTCAAAAAGAAGACGGCGAAGAAGTCCAACGGCATAACTGAGCAGTGGGTCGATGAGGCCGAGGTAGCGGACACATTATTCACGGATTGATGGGATGCGCTGGCGAAAGTTGGTTCGATCGACGTTGTGCGTTGACTCTGCTAACTGTTCATAGCATTCAGTTGGTGATAGACCACAAGGATCTCTTCTAGATTCAGTGTCGCTACTGTGATAAAACAAGCAAGCAGACTAACCCTACGTAAGTAATAAATAAGGATCATTTGTTGCAATAGCCACAGCGATAGCACCCATACGCACAACCCGTTAGAAATGGATCGCTCGCTAAAATCGAACTGAGTTCCTTCACCACCGAAGACCTCTTCTCGTGCATTGCAAACACCGATGACGAGCGACATCCATGCGGAAGTGGGCCGATGCCTACGCAGAAATGCAAATGAAAGACTCCGTGAGCGATTGGGTAGTGCTACCACCATCCGTACAATTGGCTTCCTAGGAAGCGGTCAATCTGGCGGGGATACGTTGATACGTATCGTCAATGTGTACGCGAAACACGCCGAGCTGCGTTTGACCACCAACAATGGGTAGGTAGGAAATCCATGGATAATATTTCACCTACCACTCTTCCAACTCAGCGGCCCATACAAGAAACGTGGTCGATGATTCCTTGGGTCTGGAAGTCGCGGACATCGATACCTTCCTCGCTCGATATTCAACAGTCACTTTGACCATCAAACCATGATGTCACAGAGTGATCATTGGCCGCCACCTGCTTAACGATCGAGCCCTCTTCTGTCATCTCGAGATCAAAGCAGAAGTCGGACCCAGCCCCACCGCAGAGTCTCAAGCTTAGGGTTTGGTTTGTAGAGTTTCATGCTCATCGAGCATGACTGCACTTGACGATCCGCCAGCGATTTCTTTTGTTTGCTCTATGGCATTGTGCATGCTTTTGATGCCTGCCTGCATTGCCTATGAACTGTGATTTTCGCTAACTTCTCGGTCCTTTGCCCTGAAAAGTGAAACGAACTTGCAAAGCGGTGCAGGAGGAAGTGTGTGCGGACAGGGGCAATGAGAAAGCGCGTGGCAGAGGCAAACAAAATAGAAGGACAAAGTAGACAAATAAATGTTCTTTTCAATGCGGTCGGGGTCACGCCATACTTGCTGTGATGATATGGTCACTGTACGCGTGCGCAAACTTCAAGAAGACCAGGATGTAATGGTGATTTCGTTCGAGAATATATAAACGAAGACGTCCCAGCGCCAGAGGTGATGGGCGCGGAGATGGCTGATTTCTATCTGGATATTTCAAGTATCGAAACCCGACCGGAGAAGTGCCCCATTGCTAGAACATTATTGTGGACAGCTGTACAACGCGGTCTATAATCGGGTGGTAACCACAGAATCCTCTGCATTCCTTGGACCACCCAACACATGTCCACAAATATCCCCCTCGACGAAATAAAAGTAAACTTGGGAGAGTGAGTGCTGATATCTAGCCGTCCCAGATCAGTGATAAGCGCTTGACCGTCGATAGAGAAACGTAACTCTTGAATTGATGCTCTGATTGGCAACACGCGACGTAGCGCGCCTGTGGCCGGGTCCCAGAGTTTAATCGTCCCGTCCTCAGAAGCCGAGGCCAGCTGCCTGCCGTCGGACGAAAAGGCCATCGCGCAGCACGACATATTGCTTGAAGTGCCTTTGAGCTTGTACTGTAGCGCCCCCGCGGCCAGGTCCCAGAGGTTAATCGTTCCGTCCCAACAGGCCGAGGCCAGCTGACTGCCACATGGGGAGAAGGCCACCGCGGTCACCACGATGATCTCCTTTATGTGGGGTACGTAGCCCTCGAACAGGTTCTGGATCGCTTCTGTAGCCGGCCTCCAAATCATAACTGCGCCGTCAGAGTCCGAGGGCAAAACCATTTGCCTACCGTCAGGCGAGAAGGCCAACGGCGTCCCAAATGATAAGAATAAGCCGAAATCGCCGTCGAGCCGGTGCTGGAGCGCCCCGGTGGCCGAGTCCCAGACTCTAATTAAATTTTCGGAGGCCGAGGCCAGCTGTCTACCGTCGGCCGTGAACACCACTCTTTGAACCTTGCTCGTATGGTCTTCGAGCCGGAACTGGGGTGCCGCTATAGCTAAGTCCCAGCGCTGAATTGTACCGCCGGGAGAGGCTGTGGCCAGTTGTGTCCCGTCAGGCGAGAAGGCAATCGCATTAACCCAGTTCCTGTGGGACTTTAGCTGGGCCTGAGACGCCCCGGTAGCCGTATCCCAGAGCTGAATTTCACCAAGATAGGCAGCCAAGGCCAGCCGTGTCCCGTCGGGCGAGAAAGCGACCGCGCTAATCGGTGCGAAGTTGATCATGAATCTCTGTAGAGGCGCCCCTGTAACCGTGGCCCAGAGTTGCACCGTACCGTCTCTAGCGGCCGACGCTAGTTGGCTCCCGTCGGCCGAGAAAGCCAGTGCGGGTTCCACTCCCATATGATGCGGGAGGTCTAAGAGCCTAACAGTTCCGTTGTTAGATTCCGAGGCCAGCTGCCTGCCGCGGGGCGAGAAGGCCATCGCCATGACCCGAACTTTGTGCCCCTCAAGCAGGTGTTGGAGCGCTCCAGGGGCCGAATCCCAAAACTTAACTTCCTCGTAAGATGCCAAGGCCAGCCTACCATCGGACGAGAAGGTCGCCACGTAATAAATAAAGCCCCGATAGCCTGTGAGACTCTGTAGTGGCGTCCCTACAGTCGTGTCCCAGAGTCTGACCGTTCCGTCCTTAGAGGCGGAGGCTAGCTGTTTACCATCGGGCGAGAAGGCCACGACGCTTACTGATCCGTTATGACACACAGGTTTCTGTAAGAGGGCCCCTACAGTCAGATCCCAGAGCATGACCGTTCCGTCTTCGGTGGCCGAGGCTAGCATTTTACTGTCGGGCGAGAAGGCCACCGCCGTGACAGACCCTCCGGTGTGCTCGAGCGTCTGCTGTACAGCGCTCCAATCCCTCTGCACTTGAGATATCTGACGGATCCACTTGGGAGCATGATCCTCAAACTGCCTTCTAACCGTACTTGACTTGGGTGCGAAAAGGAGTGCAGAGTGATATACTTGAAGAGGTGCTTCTTCAATACCTGGTCGGAAATGTAGGACAAACCGCTTTGCATCGTGAATAAACTTGTGTAGATCAGGATATCCCTCAGCCTTGAAACATTAGCAAGGATTGAAAAGGTCATTTACCTGTTACTTACTGAAATTGTAGCATCTAAGAAGATAATTGAACGAATGCCATCGGAGATCTTACGCATCAAGCTGAGAGCCTCTAGCCAATGAAGAAAGTGTACTTGCAGAAAGGCATATAAGGGCTCATAAACGACGGCGTCGTTCTGTAGGTCTCTGTTGTCCCTTATGCTCTGTGTAGTTTGCGATTCACGCAGATGGTCAACCCAGTAGATGCCAGAATATCGGCTTGAAGCTAACGGATCCGGGTCTGGTGGCGAGACCTGATTGATTGGGAATCCTGGAGCTTGTAGGCTGTAAATATCACGTCGGAGCGTCCTTGACATAGTCTCCAGCGACTTTGAGAACATGACACGGTGCTGGTGCGCGATTCCAGAAGGTAGGATCTGATCTAATGCTATATCGAGTAAAAAATCTTTTGCCGACTGGTGTATAAATGAGACAACACCTTCTCGAATGGTCAGAAATGAGCCGCAGAACTTAATGATATCCTCTAGTTCTTCATCTTCCTCGAGCGCTTCAACAAAGACCTTCAGTTCGGTCAAGGATATTGGGCGGTAAACGACCGAAGCAACAGCCAGGATCTCCTTGCAAAGCTCCGCATCGTTTGACTCATTGATGTATGTCATCATTCGTTTGTACAGAGAATTAAGTCCTGGTGGGAAGGACTTCAACTTTGCCAACGTATGTCGTCTTCGGACTTTCGGATCAGCAAGCTCTTGACAAACTAAAGCTACCCAGAGGAATGTGTCATTGGCGTTAGAGATCAAGTGCTGTTCAATAGTATCTCTGGTTTCGTCGTCATATTTCTTTTGGATCACCAATTCGCCAACCTTCTCCCGAATGTATACGCGGACAGCACCAGAAATCGACTTCTCATTTAACTCGAGGCACAGCCTGACTCCTTGCTTAGCTTGGTCGAGTTTCTCCTCAATGTCCGGCCAGTTGCGGCTCGATACAATCAATTTGGCATGAGACAGGGCAGACGACTGGATGATATAGTCCAGAAGTTGGAGTTGATCGGTCGTGCACTCGTCAAGGGCATCAATGATCAGGGTCGCACTGTCTGATCTCGGATCATTCAGCATGCTTGTGAGGATCTTGGCCAGAGATACCCAGGTGTTGATACTTTGGAATAATTTCTCACCTACGACATCATACTCCGCCCGCAGGTGGGAAATTAACGATGGCCGCTGTTTAATGAGGAGGTAGATAAGACCGCGCAGCACCGATGCTGCATTGCTCAGATGTGCCACAGTGGCCTGGCAAAAGAAGTAGGATAGTGGGTTCACGGACTCTTTTTCCAGCTCGTCGATGATTCCGCACAAGAGCATCGTCTTGCCCTTGCCAGGGTCACCCTTGAGCCAGAGCAGCCGGCTTTGCGGGTCATGGCGAAATTGCCGGAAGTCAGGGTGATCGAGGATCCAGCGATATGAGTCCCTAAGCAGGCCACCCTTTGTGTCCTGGATGCGCCTCTTGTCGTCACGTGGGTCTGTCACGTATAGATCCTTTAAAGGTTTTAAAAGTTTGCCAATCTCTTCCTCAAGCCGACCTATCGCCTTGTCGAGACCCTCACCATATATCACAGGTAGTGAAACGTCAAAAATCCCAAATAGGGAATACGCTTTGTCTTCTTTGCGCTTAGTTTCGCGCTTTGCTGCCCATGACATCCTCTCATCGACTCTGAAATCAGATAGTGGAGTTCCTTGAAGAGCGGTAACAGGAATCCCCGTTATCTCGTGAATTTGTTGCTCCAGGGTTTCCTTATCACCGAGGCGCTCGCATTCATAGGAAAAGAACTCAACTGACGTAGGAGCAAGCAGCTCTTGAAGCGTCCAACCTCGAGTGAACCATTTAGATGTCTGAAAAGTCGATTCCCACCTCTGGTCGCTATGATTATAGCGGCCGATCGAAACATCAGACAGGTATACGTAGCACTTAGCAGCGTCGTGATACCAGCGAAACATGGAGTTGATAGCTTCTGACAACTCGGTCAGGTCTGATTTATTGATGCAACAAGTGTCCACCCGGAAGTATTCCAGCCCATCAACCTTGGCTTGGTTTCCGCAGAACTGGAGCTTGCTGTAGCCGGTTTTGCTCTTACCAGTACCCTGTACCAGGTCTCGGAAAGTGACCTCTTCAGCATCCGCTCCCCAAGTATGCGAAAGTATAGCATATCGGCGGGGAGGAACATCATCAATGATGTTGTCAGTCAGGCGGAATTCGCCGTTGGTTTCGAGTTTCAGAAGCCGCATCCTGGATAGATTTTGCCCAGCTGAGTTGGGTGTAGTCCTTAACTTGTCGCGTACGCTTGGATGATAGTAGCGACGTCTGCCCGGCGTCCAAAGCTGGGCTCACTTGGGAGATGCACACTGCCCTTAAATTGGCCTGTCGAGATGATGCCGGGCTAAAGGCAATAAGTTTTAGACCGCTTTCTCGGTCTCTAGCAGCGGGTTGCTTTATTTTTGTTATTGATAATGTCTGTCCTCCATTACTTCTGCATCGCAGTGAGGAAGAGTGGAAGCATGAACATCAGCCGCTAAGATGGAAGAGTGGGCCGGAGTGCAAGTTAGTAGATAGAGATTCTGGTGGTCCCGATGGACGGAGCGGGTGAGCAAAGACGCTTGGCGATGTTCATTTGGCGCCCGCATCAAACCCATGACAGACCTAAGAGCTACCAGGTTATCCAGTATTATCACCCCTAACAAGATTGGCATATCGGTTTTCATTGACATTTTTGCACCTAAGACTCAACGACCTTCGCGGATGACTTCAAGTGTGATAGTTACCAAAAGGCGATATGGCTTGAATCTGTCAATGTCATCTCTCACTGTAACTATTTCAAGACGACTGCATAGTCATATTTAGGTATCGCCGGATCGGGCTGCCTCGCCGACTGTTGTGTGGTGTTCACGCAAAGCATAATCCGATGATACTTTTCGAAATTCGCAGCTCGAAATGATTTGTAGTTTCGAATTGATGGTGTTGCAACTAGACGTCAGGAAAGTCGAAAGCGCTGCTAGTGACAGTCCGATGCACGACGCGGTAATAGGTCTACCAATGTTCTCGTCGATCGAGTTTATCATTGCTTCGAATGTCTGGGGCTACATTTGAATTTATCAATATTAACTCCTCGCCTCCGCAATCAAATCCCGGACCACTGGCTAACGGCTAACCTGCTCACTTAGAAAGAGAAAGCAAGTGAGACAAGAAGAGGCGTGATCTTCGAGCTCTTCCAGGCTGGAACTCACACGAGCTGTCAAGTCTCACAACGGACGACTGCTGGTATTCAGAATGTTCTTTTGCTCATAATCACCAAGCACGCCCTCAAGCCACATTTCACCTTGCGCCTAAGCACGCAGTCAAACATCACCGCAAATGAAAGCAACAACCTCTATACTTTCCCTCGGCATAGCACCTTCCGGCGCCATCGGGTTTGCAATTGCGCAATGTGGAGTGCCTATCCCTAACATTAGCGGTTGATGACACGGCTGAAGGATACATCTCACTCACCGAATTTGCTGTTACCTGTGTCAGCCTGCCTGAATACCAAAGCCTCAGTTTCCTTTTGGCCGCTGAGGTAGTACCAACGATGCGAAGTCCGATGGTACACATGGACGTTCTCCAGGACTTCATCGTTATCGACAATATCCTGAGGTTGGAGATCTCTCTCCGGATCGACCGTGTGACCGTCACACAGTGCAAGGGGCCAGTCGTACAACGGCCCTCTCAATGGTTTCCAGATCGTGATGTACTGATTCCGCTTCTTCAGCATTCTTTCAGCGTCCGGGCCATAACGCCGCCGTATTTGACGGACAAGGTCGTCTGAAGTTGCATCGATGTGTGCCACGATGTTTGGCTGTCCAAAGGTGTACTGCTCACCAGTTGAATATGGAAATTCCGACTCTCTTTTACGAATCTACCATCTAGTCAGAATATTTACTTGGTGAGTAGCGCGGGAGACTGACGAGATAGCTGACAAAGTCAATTTCGCTGCCGGGAAATAGCTCCCTCAAAACAACGCGGAGTTCTTGCATGTAAGTGCTGGTGATGGAGTCGTGGTCACTATAGTCATCATACTTCATTTTGGTTGGTATTTGTACCACTGCAAACCCATTTCTATCGAGAGTATAGTCGCCTATCTTGTCTCGCATGTCTTCCACATCAACGTCTTGCTTCTCGCGATGCACATTACTGGCTGGGAGCGGTCCATCTGGGACATAACGCATGGTATACGGCTTTTCTGTGGCATAGAGCGGTAGCTCTTGAAGATGATAAATCTCTGTTGAGATATTCATATTTGCTGATCCGTGTGTAGTGTATGAAAGCCTTAGCAATCAATGTCGATGAAATGTGACGAATATTGATAATTAGAAAGAGTCGAGGGCCACGGACACCCTGACGCTCACTTGAAAAGTACCGAGACCAAGCGAGCGGGGGGGCGTAGGACCCGCTTGACAGTCTCATTGAGCCAGAGACAGCCTCCTTGCAAAGCAGATGGCACCTGGTAAGGCATGGAGCCTGACAGGAAAAGTTATAACTATGAACACAATTATGCGAGAAGAGCATGTTACAACGGGTAGATTTATTGGCGCACAACATGGCACTTCCAACCAAGACAAAACACTACATAGCCGATCATACCACACAGCAAGCATTTAAACCATCGGGACCATTTCAATTCAGCGCTCCGCGGGAGTTGTCCAAGCACAAAGAACATGTGATTCGTACTTGGACCACCGACAAAGACGGGAGCTGCTCCCACCTCAATTGAAGCCTAAAACCTTCTGCACAAAGAATGATAGAGTCATTTTGTGCTCAAAATCCTTTCATCCGCCGTCTGAGCATCATAGCTCTTGTCGGTCCTTATTTGGTGGGAGAAACACAGAGTTCGGCACTGCACGTGTGCCACTGCCTCCTGTGCCATCGAGCAGAAGTATTTGACCCCGTGCTTCGACAGCAGCCTTAGGTTCTGACTGCTTCGGTGGCCACGCTTGTCTCCATGGCTGAGCCTTGCCGGCACAGCTTGGCGTTTCCGGAAATCCGTTGACCTCTGAAGCCACCATGGTTGCTTTTAAGTAGGGCTTGCTAGTAGTCAGTCAGACATGAAGCGTAATCTGCGGGAAGCTGTGTCCGACTCACAATGGATGGTAGAATTGGGCGATTTGAAGAATGTACTAAGGATTTCGAGAGTTAGGCTGAATCATCGGCATTATGTACAACCCCGCAAGTTCGAAAGCCTTGGTCGGCTGACTGCCCTTCTTTCTGGCATGGAGTTCTAGGCATCCCACGCGGAATACATAAACTTATCGAGAAGCCTCTGAGCAGGTCGCCTCATTCGTGCTTGCGCAAAGTGCCTTGACCTTTCTTCGCACAAGACTGAAAAGCACCGCTACTCAGGGTTACAGCAGCTCTGACGCCCTGCATGTTACCCACAAATTCCTGCAGAGCTAGTGCTAATCCCGAATTCGAATGCACTGGACCCAGTGGATCGACACAGAGACCTGAAGCAGATTAGGAATTGATCGATCGAGCGACAAATCTCATTGGTGCCCACCAGCAGCTGCAAAAGAACGTAGTTTCCGATTGGCTATCATCGATCCCGGTGACAAACCTTCAGAGCTATCCATAACCCACGAAATGTCTTGAAAACTTCGGCTGGGCATTGTAGGTCTCACTGGATCTGCACACATCTGCATCACCATCAGAGCGATATCATTTGATGGAGAAGAAGATCTTCCTAATCAACAGCGTTCTTACAACGATCTTACAGAATCTTCGACGGTGCTGGCGGGGGATTGACTTGAACTTTTCCTGTCTTGTCACTAAGTTCGGTGCTTACCACGGCAGCCTTGCGCACCGCATCCCCTTCAGCGTCAGGAATGGGCGTTAGCCCATTAGTCACACCAATATTTGCTGCAAGATTATTGATAACTGATGAGGGAGCGCCCCCAGTTCCCGTGGCAGGCACTCGCAGTGCCTGGATAGCATTGTCGCTCTCGCCACCCCGCTTGAAGAACTTCTCTCCTTCCAAAACCTTGTCATCGTGTATCCAAGTCAAACCATCAATGTTCGTGTTATCCACCTCACTTGTTTCGAATCGGATCAAGTAGAAAGTAGCCCGTGTGATGGGAAATCGGCCAACTTTCACATTCTGATTATGGGTGATGAGCCATGAGAAAGTGTCATAGTGATAGTGCGTCAATTGGTATGCAATCCTTTTCTCCTTCTGAAATCGCAGAAACAACTGGCTGTCTTTCACGCTGATCTCGATACGAAAGTTTCCAATTCTGTTGTAGTAAAGTCCCACGTAACGATCGAAGGGACGTACTGGGGTGTTAGGAATTTGGTGTTTGGCCAATTCCTTTCGCATCCCTGGCCACAATGCAAGCGCAGCTTCTGCACTACTTTTCGCCAATTGGATGTAATCGTTTTTCTTTGGGCTGTTCAAAATCTGCTCAATGTAGATTTCTCCAAGCCAGTCGGCGACGTCATTCTGAGCCATAGAATTTGTCAAAACCACAACACCACTTTGGCTGTCCGGAAGCAGATGAACAGAGGTTAGAAAGGAGTTCGCACTGCCTTGGTGATACCAGCATGCTGTCTTCTGAGAAATGCCTCTTGCAACAACGGGCATCTTCCCCAGAAACCCATGATTCATGCCATTGGCTCCCAAGGTGCACGGCAGTGTCACTCGGATCCAGCCAAGGCCGTATGCACCATCAAGAGCTGTAGACGCTGTGGACAAACTAACATAAGGTTCGACCATTTTTGCGGCATCCACGAATGGCTCATTGTGAGTGTTTGGAGCCCCTGTAGTGTCAGACTTCACAGCTTTCATGAAGCTGATGTAGTACTGAAGTAGATCTCGCACACAGCTGCGGACAGAAAGGGCACCCTCCAGGATCTCACCATCTTCGCCATCTGGATCTTCGACTTGCCAAAGGTCGCCATTCTCCAGTGCCATGTATGGCTTTGCGACGTTGTCGTCATCGTTTTGCCTCATTGTGACAGTGCGTTTCAAGCCGAGAGGATCAAAAATCTTGCGTTTCAGATATGTACCCCAAGAAGCTTCGCTGCTTCGATGCTCAATAATCTCATCTGCTGCCCCATATCCCCAGTTATTGTAGATCCAGCGCCTTTTGCGCTCTGCAATCTTCTCCAGGTACGTGAAGGTGCGAATATCCTCGCCACGTCTTAGAGTGAAATGACCGTACTCTGCAGACCAAATGTGGTTTTTTGGTGCCAGGCCTGAACGATGGGATAGACAATCGGTAATTGTGACATTATCTCTGATCTCCTCGTTCTCGTGTGACAGGGGTTTGTATGCCTGAGCGACTGGAGTATTCCAGTTCAAGTCAGGAGTTTCGTTGATGAGATGCGCGACTCCGGCGGCAGTGAACGATTTGCTAAGTGAAGCCAAGTAATAGATCGTGTCCTGATCTGGTGGGATTCTCCTTTTGATGTCCCGAAAACCAAAGTTGTCGGTTAGTAATACCCTTGCATCGTGAATAATGCCCACAGATGCCCCTGCTGCTCCAGATATTTTGCAAATCTCTTCAACAAGTGGTCGCAGTGCGTGAAGACGCTGCACAAGCTCGGACATATTCAAGTTGGAAGCATGAGTCTATCGCAATTTGATACATTCAAGCACAGATCACTGCTATTCAGAAGAGCTCTGAAACATTATCTTGAGGTGGCACAATGAATAACACCACCAAGCACAAAGCGACTCGACTCGGGCAGCAAATTTGGAGGTTCGGAACTCGCTAACTGTGGCATGCATCCCCGCTCGCAAGTAGGAGCAATGGCCACGTACGGAGTACCTAGGTACCTAACGCATGTGTCTTAGCACCCTACCTCTAGCACCTGGGGTAATAAAGGCTTCCGTGTGTCGTCATAACACTGGACCTTCCAGGGTTGTTCAACTGACGAGAAGCGTGCTTGCCTTTTCAACAGGCGTGGAAGCGCCAAAGGGTTGCATTCGATCTGCAGTAGCCTTTGGAGAAACGCTTGGCACTTTCGCGACCAAACAATCCCGGGTGATGACCATTTCACCACGCATGATGCGCCTTTTCCCACGCATTTGCGGCTGGCAGGCAATGGCTTGTAAGGATGTTTCGTGCTGGTCTTTAAAGGCCGTCTTGCACGGTGAAAGCATAAAAGATGTCTTTGACAAGCTATTAAATCATTAACGCCTCTTTTTGACTACAGTTTGGATTGCAGGTTGATTCAACGGCGTTCTGATGGCATCAACATCTATCATCGAGCCAGTTGGCGAGCGTCGTGAGCAGTGGCAACGATCAGAGAGGTACTATACTGATCTCCTTGAAGAAGCACATGGAAGCTGTCACGTTATTCAGAACGGCTTTAACGATGTGCGAACTCCACAAGGTCTCAGAGATCAATTGCAAGATATTCATATCACTGATTTGGGCTCTTCTCAACCCAACGATGCGTTGAAAAGGCTTTTGTCGGCTGTCCACGAGTTGGAGCAGTTTAGCAAAACTATTGAGCTTGCGTCACAAGAACCAAGTGTCACTGCATTGATATGGAGAGGATTTGCATTTGCATTCCAAGTAAGCTCCCGCCAAATCGCGAATCGCTTTGTATGCTGGCTGACAGAGTTCAGGCTGCTGCCCCCGAGAAGTCTGTGCCACACAAGAAGGTTAACCTGATGATTGAATTGTGCAATTGCATGCCTCCGCTACCACCATTCAGAAGCAAAGTCTATCAACTAAGAGCAGTTCAATATGCCCTGCAAGACCTATTTGAAGACTACCTAGAGTTCTGTGTACAAGCTTCCCAAGACTTTGGCAACTCACGAACATCCCTTGCCAGAACTAAAACTCGGGTAGCGCGTCATTACCACAAGTTACACGACGCTGCAAAGAGCGAATTGCAACTCCTCAAAGCGCAAGAAGAGGCAGAGATTGCGAAATTGATACCTCCTGGCATGGCTGAACTACCCAAAGAGGTTGATAGCGTCCCTGAGGAAAGCTCGGTTGAGTTTCCAGTGAACACCGTAAACAAAGCACGCAACAGCGCCTTTCTTGGCAGGGACGATTTGTTCGATCAAATAGTAATGACACTCAAGGGCAGACAGTCTACTGTCACCACCAGAGACTCGAGGCAGCTTGCACGGCATAGATCGGAATCTTTGATCAACCAGACTTCAGAGTCCCCGGCATCTTACAATAGTCATACGTACGGCTTGTCCGGCGACTCAACGTCTGATGTTTCTAGTTTTGTGTCGAGAAATGAACCTAGCTCGGTCTCTGACACTTCTCCAGTCATCTGCTTGCTTCATGGCGTTGGCGGTATCGGCAAAACTCAAGCTGCATTGGAGTTCTATTATGAACACCGCGATCAGTATGACGGATGCTTCTGGATGGACGCTGAGCGGGATTGGACTCTTGCCTCATCCTTTGCAAGAATTGCTGATAAGCTTAGTCTCCTGCCACAGAAAACGACGGATGAAGGAGGCCACGAAGTTCAGAACAAAGCCGTGGAGGCAGCACGAAATTGGTTGCAAACGACTCGTAAGTTCAACTTTGACAAATCAGGGTGCGTGATTCTTACCAATCTTAGCTCATCATTGGCTCCTTATCTTCGACAATGTCGAAGATTTTGGGGATTTGGCCAGATATTTACCCACTGAAAAGCGGGCCCGGGTCGCGTCTATCATTATCACTACTCAGTCTCCAACGATGCCTGCTTGGTTTGAAAATACCCACACCGTTCCCGTCAAGCCTCTTACTCCGGAAACCGCGGCCGACTGCTTGTTCAGCTACCTTGGTCGCCAGCCAAATGATGGGGGCGAGCATGAGCTTGCATGCGAGCTGGCTGAGCATGTGGGTTGTCTACCGCTAGTCATGGCCACAATCGGCGGGTATATGAGACAGTCAGAGATATCATTGTCAGAATTTTTCGAAAACATCAAACACAAAGCTAGCTTGTGGGAAAAAGCACCTGAGATACAAGACACCCTTCCATACAAGAAATCGCTTATCAACGTTTTCAGCAAGGCATTCGAGGATCTTAGCCCTCTGGCACGAGAACTGCTCAACATTCTGGCATTTCTGGATCCTGATTCAATCCCAGAAGAGCTTCTGACGAACGCAATCGAAAAAGGCTGCTTTGAAAAGATAAAAAGCAAAAATGATCTCACGAATTGTTACTTTGAATTACGGAGTCGACAATTGATTCGACGGGACACGTCAAGCAAAGATCCATACATAACAATTCATCGCACAGTCCAGTGGAATGCGCTACTTGACCTGAGTGATGATTATGTGAAACGATGGGACCATTTTAAGCGGGCATTTGACATTGTCCAGCACATGTTGCCTAAGACGAGCCCTTTGGACATACCAGAGCCTGAGGTTTGGCCGCCATACGTCAAACACGGGCGGCAGATCCTCGAACTGCGTACTCATTGTCTCTGGCCCGAACCACCGGTTCTGCTGCCTAAAGAGTTCGCTCAGATCCTTGCTGACATGGGCACGTACATGTGGTTTTCGGGCAAATTCCCAGAAGGCGATGACGCCTTGGGGACCGCGGAGAACATCTTGGACGATAAGAAAGCAAAGATGAATGATCCATTGCGAGCGAAGATATATCTTATGCGTGGGATTCTCACGAGCTTTGAAGGGGTGAGTGAACGAGAGCGAAGTCAGGACTTTCGGGATCGAGGGGCTCTGTCGCGAAATCAGAGCTTGGGTCGTAAGCCCAAAGCAGCACTCTCCCGGGAGGAGGATATCCTTCTTTGGAATGCACACTCCGATTTGGCTTTTGGCTTCATCCAAATGGAAGATATGGAGCAAACTGAAGAATACATGAACGAATGTCTTGAGCAATACCAAAAGTGGTCGAAGGACGAGATGCAAATTCCCTACGAGTACGCTAAGTACTATCAGCTTGTTTCTCATTGCGATATGGCTCACCAAGAACCTGTCGAGGCAATCAAGAAAATTACGAAGTGTTACGAACTAATGCAATGCGCCGCCGGAAAGGACCATCCAATGACACATCTGATTGGCTTTTGTCACGCAACTCTTCTCTGGCATACAGACGCACGACAAAAAGCACGGGATATTCATAAAGCTACCCTGGAGCATCGGCGTCGGCTCTTGGGTGAATTCAGTCATTTCACCCTTGAAAGCTATTCAACTTGTGGGAAGCTTTGTCACGATGCAAATCTTGACAAAGAAGCCGAGCGCTACCTTGCCACGTGCCTCCAGCGGCGCAAAAGAGCCGTGTGGAATGAAGAGGGTATCACCAGAGCCCAGCACCGTTACTCGCTTGTCCTTCGTGCCCTGGCACGGAGCGCTGCGGCCTCGACCACCACCACAGGCGAGAGCAAGGCTTCTGAATACAACCGGCAGGCAGAGAAGCTGGAGACCGAAGTTCGTCAGACCGTGGCCAAATATCGCGAAAGATATCCCGATTACTTGCCTCGTGGAGAGGGTCTTGAAGAGAATCTGGATCAAATGGTGTCTTTCTGGGCTGGCCGCTTCACGGGTAGGTTGAAGCAAGAGAGCGTCAATTTTGATGTTTGCACCTAACGCAATGCTACCGAAGGAAACCATTGAAGCCGTTTTGAAAGGGCATGTCGTCGCAGAAAGGGAAAGATCAAATGGTGAATCTCATACACACCCCGCTGTGCAGCCTCGAGCCAAGACAAGACGCTTGGAGTGATGGAAGTTTTGGCATGGAATTTGCCCATTTTGTAATACATTGAAAACCAACCTTATACCCTCCCGCGCGCTGTCGATTCGTAGCTAAGTATTCTAATGCCTGGTGCATTCCCTTACATGTTCAATGTCATGCATGAACGTCCGGCTGTTCGATATCCCTCTTCATTGGTTTCTTCATAATCAGCTCGATTCAGTGTTTCCGACGTCGGAGGTTGCAGGTCAGCTTGCTCTTCGTAGTGAAAGGGAGCATTTCTGCACTCTAGGTTCGCGGCCGAAACAGATTAAAGTAGCAGCAGCAAAGTAACGTCTTAAGCGTAATTTGTGCCGCGTAGCTGTTCCCCTGTTAGTGCTGTGCCTGGTAGGTGCCTGATCGATGCGGCACTTTCTTTGGACCACTGGAGAGCAGCGGCTCGGTTTGGACCTGTAGGCAGCAGCGGTGGCGAGCCTCAAATCCTTGTTTAGGCCAAAATGCCGCCCGGGACAAGTATATCGGCAGTTAACAGAGGCCAAATTTTGAATTGGCTAGTCAAGACATCAACACGACACCATGACTCTAGAAAGAGTCGCGATGCTAAAAGCCAACTAAATCAAGCACTTTCACACCTGAATCGTGGACGATAGCATCCCGTCAATTCCTCCAATAAAATCGATGATGCTTTGGAAGGAAACATCTCGATGTCGTCTTGTAAGGTAGAAGTACATTGGGAAAACAAGGTCCAAGCTCAACTTCGTTCTAGCTCGAGCCTTGTCAAAAGCTGGACGCAAAGCTGCATGATTTTTGCGACGTGCGAGGTGGGAGCGGCCTGTAATTCTGGTTCTAAAGCTCCTTGTGAGCCAATCATGACTATTTCCGCGAGATCAGGCGCCGGTTTTGTCTTCTTTGTGTTTCATATCTCACTGACAGGCGTTCAAGCAAAGTGATATCTTCACGGGTCAGTATACGGCCGGAAATAAGCCAGCCTGACTGCCCGTTGTATTCTTTGAACTGAACACGTCCTCCGGACAGGGATGGGACATGTGTCTCAACAATGTATCTGGCCAGGCCATCGGCAGCTAAGAAACATATGCATTCACTGTCTTGTGTTGATGCCTTGAGAATTTGAAATCTTCCTATGGATGGCATGATATCGTTGTCTCCACTTGGCGAAGGGTAGTCGTAGTCTAGTCCTGTCGAGTCCGAACTCTGAGATGGCGACTTCACGTTTTCGGGTTCAATAGATTCACTCTGCCATGGCGCTGGAAGTCTTTCATCGGATTGTTGAGGCGGTGGACCGTAAGACAGGCGAGAGCTGGTCACTGGTGGTTGCATGTAATAATTGTTTGTGACGTTGTTAGTGAAATAGTTGATGTTGTTCGCGTTAGTGCGAGTATTTGTATTCTTATGAACATTTCCGGCTAGAACTCTCGAATGTCCACTTGCTTGGAAATCTCCATATTGGTTGGCGGAAGTATCGTCAGCCATGTTGGGCAGCGAGGTGTATTGGGCTCAATGGCGACCCGTAGATGTACATCATGGTCACTCTGATTGGCGTTTGGTTGGCAGCATCAGCTAAGCGGATTGATACACCTAACTTTCGCATCAATCGCTGGGACTTTCTTGACCAGTGTCAGGAATTTTGGTGAAGATTTTCTTGGAAGAGCCCTTTTGAATGACGAAGCCTGAGTATCTCAGGCAAAAGCCTTGGGTCCAGAGAAGGCAGTGCCCTGAACCTGTGCTAGCAAACCCAGCAAACGAAGTAGAGTAAGGCAATCCCTCAGCCCACGATAACCGAGACTTCGGGCATCAATAGAGCCACAAAATGTCGTGTTTTGCGAGAAGGAAGCAGCGTACTGAGGTGACTTAAGGGCCGTAACTTTCTGCTGTATCATTGAAGAGCATGCGAATGCAGCCCTTTGTTGTCAAAAATGACTCGAAAGTGAGAAGCTCTGATGCCACCCACGCCACCATAGAACTTGTCCTACGTTTGACCGCAGCGATATACGGTTGCTCGCACGACCACCCGGCTCACCCGGCTCTAGAGAACACAGCACGTCCGAGAAAGACTAACCAGGTGGATTGCACCTAGCCATCTAAGGTGAGTGAGTGTTGATTAGAGAGCGATCAGAAAGGGGTGGGACGAGGCTGAGCATTTGGCTTCGTACTTTCCTACCTCTTAGACTGCGGTGCTCTCAATGTGATAAAAGATGCCTGGATTGTCCTAAGAAGACGAAAAGACCAACGCCACAGTATTCCCCACCGCACTCCCGCTTTCCATAGGGTGCCACTGGACGCCCACCCGGTGCGCAAGCGCAATATGTGCATTTACCTTATTACGGAGAACCTCCTCCTAAATCTAGGGTCCCACTACTTAAGCTTAGCCTCGGACCGTGGAGCAATGCAGCCCTATTAGAATCGAGCTTGTTCTTCCATGGTATGAAGCAGTTTCGATGACAGTTAGCATTGTTATTCACACAAGAGACCATTATACATCTAACAATTTGGTCTCGAAATTGATATTTTGTCATTGCAGTCAGTCATGAAGTTTTTGCTAAGGACGGTGCACTTTCAACCCTGCCATGAATGCTCTAGTATACCGTCAATTTGAGAGCAAAGAAAGACGTGTTTTGTGGATAGTTCTTAAAGTGGTCTAGGGAGCTAGGATCTCGCGGATTCAGGCCGGATTGCAGCAATTTCAATAATCAGAAAGAGGCACAGCTGGTCGAAATTTTCTAACCTTGAAAAATTCTGGTATGCAGGTTCAACATGAGAAATGGGCAGAAGTAGATGCGAAAATTCTGTGTATCTATGCCAATTGATTCATGTGACATTTATCGACAGCAGTGCGCTCGCTTTCCGTGTCCTTGACCCTCATTAAGCTTGAAAATCAGTCAAAAGACTGAATAACATAACAGTCAGAGTGCTGGCCATATAGTGCAATTCAAGTCGGTGGCTCCCGCTCGTCGAAGTGGACGCGGCTGTGATGGCACTAGCTGCTGCTGCCGGCCTGGAGGATTGGACATTGCTAGTGGGTGTGAAGTCAACTGGGGTATATGTAGTCGAGCTCCAGTATGAGGAAGAGGAAGCTGTAACTCTGTTCGCTGGCGAGGCCCCTTGATTGTAAAGGTCCAACGTTTTCTCGGCCTCTCCGCAGTAAAAGAGGGTATACGTCGCGTTGGGGTTTTCATGTGCCATTGTTAGTGTCTCACAATACGGAAGGTCCGAGACTGTGCTAACACTCGAGTCAGTAAAAGATACTTGACTGGGTCGCGGCTTACCAAAGAAGATTGTGAACATTTGATGTACAACTCCCTGTGCAGCTAGATGCCGACGATGAGTCATAACAGGCCGTATAGTATGCGCAGCTTTTGTACGCATAGTGGATATTCGTGACAGTCTCGGTGTAAGAGGTTATGGATGTATCGGACGCCGTTATACTTAAAGTCTGGGTATAAGTTTTTGAGGATGTCGATGTCTCGGTTGAAGGCACAAGACTGTTGCAACAGCCAAAGAAGCCTGAAATGGTGTTACAGTACGCTCCAGCGTGACAAGCTACTGGATTGTTGATGTCTCCAGTAATATAAGCGCAAATTTGCGCAGGGTAGGACTCAAAGAGAGGATATTTATGTTGTAGACTTTGTGATGGAGCTCGCTTCTGAGAGCAAAGAATGTGGTGCACGAAAATGGTCAAGGTCAAGAAAGACAGCAACATGGTGATGATTCTAATTCAACAAAGAAATTCGGCAGCCTCAACCTTTTTCAAGACGTGATAAGTTCTCTTCCATTCCATCGAATTTCATACGGTCACAGACTTAATGATCGGCCCGGACATCGGTGTTCAGTGAAAGACGTTGAGGCTGTGCCCGCACCAACAGTATTTACGTGCTTTGTAAATGCATCGTTAGTGTCCGTACCTTATAATTCGATTTCGACTGTTATGGAAAGCCTGAATGGTGCGCTTGGTTTGCATGGCGAGCATATCATGAAGTAGCGTTCAGCTAGCAGTGTGAAGGAATCCGAATCCGAACCCGTGGTTTGAGGGATTCATGACGGGATCCAAGCTTATAGTCCTGGTCCTTAAGCCGCGGATTCAGATTCGGATTAACGATCCAGTCGCAATGTCATTTGGACTGTGGTGTAGTAGGTCTGGCTCACTACCTAAGGAATCAGACGATGTTGAATCAAGTAAAAGGTCGGGGGGCTCACTTGGTTGCCTAGCTTCCAAGTGTACCAGGCCTAGAAGTTAATAATTTTTTAGGGGGCGAGGCTGTAACCTACAGTAAGAATTTGGCAGGCTATGAAAGCGCTGGAGGCTATGACGCTAAAATTATCGATACTCCGTGAATACGGTTACGTGGTGATTACCACCTTACAGGTCGGGAAAATAGGGCTATTAGGTAACTAAATTTCCGAGGTTACCGAATTTTAACCCCACTCCCTAGCTACAGATAAGTATTGTGGTATCTATATTCACGAGTACCCCTGAGCGAGAGGATTATTCTAGGTTCTAAGGTTACATACAATTCCCACTCGAATTGGCCAAAGTCTCACAAGTACTCCGTAATTCATTAAACTCCACACCCGTAAATTTGGCTCGTCACTGAATTGCAATGCTGTGCGCCCTAGGCCCTCGAACATAGCTGATCATTCTGCCTTGTCTTCACCTAGGGAGCTTGCAGAAACACTCAATTGGACATATCGCAAGGTTCTGGTAATTGCTTCTCGTCTGCGCCGCCTTTCTCAGAGTTATGGCATCAGACAATCGCTTGAGTGTCGAATTTCGCACATTTGTGGGTTATCCCAACTTTGCAACTTTTCATCGTCTTCAAGGCTGGCGACGTTCAGAACCTCGTTCGATGGCATTGCTAAACCTCTGACTCCCTAGCCTTCAATGAAATCAAGCTTCCTGGTGCGAAGTGGCTGATATTTAAAGACCTACATCGGTGGTCCAGATGTCTCTTTCCACAAACGTCAACAGTGACAAGTTAGATGCTGCGTCCGGACATGTTGACCGTCGAAATCCCTGGACACCAGGATTGAGACAAGCGCCTCTTGACAGTGCAGTTGCTCTGTTACTCGCCGTCATCGGGGTTCTGGTTTCTGCAATCATATTGGCCCTGTCCAACGGAAGGACCCTGGAAGACTGGGACCGCAGAGCCAGTTTTTCACCGGCGACGTACCTTTCGGTTGCATCAACCGTTACGAACATAACACTACATTACGCGCTCAGTGGCGGCATTACCATAGCATGGTGGCGACGAGCCCTAGGCCCAAATGCTCTGGTTGCTGATCTTCACAGAACTTGGTCCTATGGTACGAGCTTCTTTGCCGCATTGCTATCAATACGCAACTTCAATGCGGTTGCTCTTTCGAGCATACTTGTCACACTAGCGCCAATAAACGGTCCTCTGCTCCAACGTGCTTCACGAGTCATCCCTGCCAACTTTTCGTCCTCAAGGATGCTGAGTGTTCATATTGCAACTCAGTTGCCAGAAAATTATACGGGCTACGTCACTGGCCATACCAACCTTCCCGCTCTGCTAACCCCACGGTTCGCAGGTGTTGTCCAAGCGTATTACCGTCAAGCAGACATTCAAGCCGACTCCGCATGCGAGAGCCAGTGTACCTCTCGCATCCTCGGCGCAGGCTGGGCAGCGTCTTGCGAGACAACTTCAGTGCCATACAACATGTCCGAGGCCTTGCTTGCCGAACCGCGCCGCAGTTTAATCTATGCTCAGCTTTTCGACAGTAGTGTCGGATGGTCTCCAGACTTACCTGTCGTCATTCGGATGGGCGCTTCATTCAAGCCCGAGGTCGGTTGTACCGGATGGCTTACCCAGCGCAATTGCACTTTGATAGCCACGACGGTTGAATATCCGGTCAGTCTCACCTCGAATTCCATTGAGCTGGACCCTCTGTCAACCATTTGGGATGACGTGGTGGTAGGGCCCAACGCGAACGGGTCTGAGCGTGACGACACGCTTAATCGAGGTGGCAAAACTACCTATGGAGGCCTTTATTGGGCGCTGAAGGGCCGTTTCCAATCATCCATGGCCCTCGGGTTCGCAGGAGCGGTCGGCTACGAAATTCAGAGCTACGGCCAGCTTGCATCAGCCTTCGCGACCAACGTTACGGGCAAGCCAGATTGCGATATCATGTTCAGCGATCCACTAGACGCCATGCTTGCAGGGGCGCGCGAGCTGATGTTTCGGACTGCTGTTGACGCGGGCCTGGCGAACGATTCATTGCTACAGCAAGTTATGGCAGATGAAGACGTTGATCGCAACATATACAGGTCGAACTATCTCTTCTTCGGCCTCGCTACAGCGCTGTCCATGCTGAGCATCGTAAGTGTTGTCGGCACCTTCAACGGCTTTTGGATCTTAGGCAGGTCTACGAGTCTCAGTCCCATTGAGACCGCCAAAGCGTTCAACCCGCCTGTCCTAAGTAATCATGATTCCAATGCGACGGTTGACAGCCTGCTGAGGGAAGTTGGTGACCGGCCGGTGATGTACGGTGCCGTGATCGTGACGCCAGGAAGTTCGGGCGAGAAGAGCATAGCACAACCGCAGATTCATCGAATACCGCGAAAACCGCTACCGGCCACTGAAAGCTCGGTCGCGGAAGAGAACAACAGTAACCAGTTGCTCTCTGAAGGGTCTGGAGAACCTAACATCGACCCTAAGTCGGCTACAGGACGTCAGGCGCAGCCGTTACTACGCCTTCAATTTTTAAATCCGGAAGCCGTCAAAGAGCCTAAAAGAAACAGCAGATATGAAGGCTAGACTTCAATTTAGGGTATGGGGCAAGCCGAAAAGCCTGAAGGCAAAGATAGTGGACCGAGATTGGGAGGGATGATCGAGCATTCCAAAAATAAAACTTTGGGGCGAAAAAAGTAAAGAGAGACCCAATTCTGGGGACAGAGATTCTATGCAAAATAGAACAAAACCGAGATGCCGCAAATCCGCTAAGGATGCGTTCGGCGCCGGTGGCAGCTCTCGGGATTGTTCAGCACAGAAGACTCTCACGAAAGCGGGGTGTGTTAACACCTGAAGTTGAGTTTCTAATGATGAAGGGAATTTCGCATGGAAGGAAGCCGAGCTGGACGGGCGGCGAAGGCAGACACGGAATGCATGGAAATTCACTCAGTTAGGACGTTCGCGCCATCAAGTAGGACAAATTGAACCCGGGGCCCCCGGGGGTTGGTCCTGTTGTCTGGAGAAGAATATTTGCCACATATTTGCCACGCAAAGAGTCTATCCAAAAACTAAAACTTTTCCAAAAAAGTAATTCGGGGCTGCTGAAAGTTGCCCACCGATCCGGAGTCGGCGCATCAGACCTCGCATCAGCCTCCCGTCGATCATTTGCATGGATAAGTAAGAACATTCCACTCCTGTGCTTGCATCTTTTAGTCTTATATACATCCCTATACTTATTTTTTCGTTTTCTCAGAATCACTATGTCGAACCATGACCCTACAACGGGAGACTCGGCATTGTCACGAGAGGCTCACGTGGAAGTCAGAAATACACAGAGGATGTGCAGCCCGTGCGGGAACCTGAACCCCTTATATCGCGAGGTTTCCTGGGGAAAAGAAATATCCCACATGTCACGACTGGTCGATCATCCCACATTGGACCGGATTTCACGAGCACACGGTAAATCTGCAATCCAAGTGGCGTTGGCGTGGGCAATACGCAACGGACGTTCGGTCATTCCGAAGAGCACGATTGATTGGCAGATCAAAGAAAATCTGGACGCTGCGGACTTTGACCTCGATACAGAGGCCATGGGAGGCATCGGGCAGATGGACAGGAAATTTAGATTTAGCGACCCGAGTGAAGACTTTGGATATAAGTTGTTTGTGGGCTTGGATGGTGCCTCCGAGTCCCCTGTAAACATTGAAGACCAGGCGCTCGGTGTATGTGAAATGTGATAAGGAAGTATACATCATCTGGCTAAAAGTGAAGGTCGCGTGTGCCCGGTCTAAATATATCATTATTATAATAACGCTAAGAAAACGTATGATATTACTATAGAGGAAAGCAAACTTAACGTTATCATTGAAGTAGGATCGGAAAAACTGGTTTAGATATAATAATAACACAGCCCGACGAAAGGCGGCTTAATGTTGGCAGATTATTTCGCCATGACACATTCTGGCAGTTTGATCACCACAGCACAAGAACAGAAAGTTGGACAAGAATGAGGCGGGGCCTTTGCATCACGACACTCTTGTGAGCAATTCTCCTGACACTACAAATGCCGTCGAAACCAATACGGTGGACTTCGAAAAATCCGACACGGCATGACAACCGTGTTCAAATTCAGATGGGACGAAGTCACCAACCTTGGAAACTTGCACGTCACGGACAAGTCGGTACAAGTGCCATCCACACGCTGAATCAGAACGTTCAAGCAGATTTGCATGTATGTCAGTGGCCACGTTTCCGATGGAAACTACCTAGATATTTCCATCTTGCAAATCTGCCCCAATCCACTCCGAGCTCAAACAAGCAATCATCAGGGTTTTCCGCCTGAAAGAACCAATCTCATACATGCGGCCATGGTCTCTGCAACGACTTCAACCCCTTCTTCCAGCACCTGCGTAAAACGCGATCTCTTCCGACATTGTTCTCGAGGTGAAAATAGTAGGGGCCGAGGATGTCGCGGTTCACTTTAATCTTGAGCGCACCGGCAGCGATGAGTTTCCGGACAAGGGCCGGCGGGAAGCGGTTGACGCCGTGCAACGCGAGGTAAATACCGGCATTGGATGTCGCTTCGTGGATCGTGGCGAACCTGTATTGGTTTTCGGGTATGCTGTCAGCTTTCCAGGATACACACAGCTCGAGCCACAGAATCTAGACACACACACACACACACACACACACACACACACACACACACACACACACGTCAGGCAATCTGAACAACAACAACAACAGCAGCAGCAGCAGCAACAGCAACTCACCGGCCCCATTCCAGGACGATGCCCCTGGGTCCATACTTGCCATGCACGTTCCCAAAAGCCGGCGCGAGCACACCAACACCGGCATCATTGAAGGCATGTGTCTCCTCCGGCGTGGTAAGGAGGTTTGAGAGATCTTCCGTCATGGCTTCGGTATCGGCGGTGCCATCCTCACCACCCTCGATGCGGCCGGGCTCTGCTTCGACCGATTTCCCCCTTGCATGGCAGTAGACGACTAGCTCGGCCGTCTTGGCCAAGTTTTCGGCCTTGTCACGGTGGGAGAAATCGACCATGATCGAGTCGAATGGCAGCTCTGCCGCAGCCATCTTCACCATCGCCTCATCCTGGCAGTGGCCCAAGTGGACGGAAATGGGGACGGAGGCGTTTCGCGCAGCGTGAGAAGCCGCATGGACGAGCAGACCGTCGGAAAATGCCACGGCCCAGGGGAAGAGCTGGATGATCAGAGGTGATCGTTCTCTCTCGGCCGCTTTGACGAATCCTAGGATGTGTTCGACGTTGTACCTGCCGTTGCACGCACAAAAGTCAATTGAAAAGGCGTTTAGATTTTACGGTTCGTTAAAGGAGAGAAAAGTAAAGTCATGTGTGCAGTGTTGGCCCCTGTACTCACGCGATAGCGGCCAAGACACCTTTTTTGGCTGCTTGTAGGATTTCCAGCGTTTTGTTACCCTCCAAACGTGGAGTTGCCATGTTAACCTCAAGAGATGGCCAAGGTCTGGTTGTGAAGCGAAATTCTCAGGTTTTAGCCCCTGGCCGGGTTGAACAATGATTGAAGAATCTGTGCAGAGCGAGCCCAACAGGCATGGCTTGGGTCGAAAATATCTTCCCACAAAGACGGAGATTGCAGTTCGGCGATTGCGAAACGGTGAGATTTCACAATTCCGAAACTCCGAATCAAAAGTCGGTCTCGTGGGCATTGCATTGTTGCCGGTGGAACCCACCGTTTCCCCCTTAGCTTTGGATATGTGGATAGTAAAGGAGTCTGTCATGGACGAAAGCATTGTCACCCGTATGCTGTCAGAACCGGGTGGCAGCCGGTATGCTTATGCGGTAGGACAAATAACAGCATGATCACAAACACAGGAAACGTCCATGTCGAGCGTTTTGTGAGGCCATCGTGAGAGGGGCATTTTCTGCTTTAAAGCTTTAGAAGCTGAGGATCCTGTCCAAGTCCTTCCTAAGACGTCTAGGCAGTTCGTACGATAGGCCTGGTTCTCGGAAGCGACCTGGACTCTGGGAATAGTTGGCAGCAGAAGCTCGTCCTAATCGTCAGGAATTGCGTTACTCTACTCTATGAAAGTGGTTGGTCAGCGGGGACGAGGCTGAGCGGGCCCACACCTAAGCTGCTGCCGCCGTAGGCGGTGCCAAGCCCAATTAGCGTTCCGCCCCCGGAAAACGGAAACTGGGGATCGGAACTATCTCCTGATTTGCGCAAGTATTTTTTTTCCTGCTGGCCTGCCCTCCTCTCAGCTCTAGAAGTCTAGAGAAAAAGCATGAGGTGCAATAATGATTGTTGATGTTTCTCCATTCGTACCGCCGCTCTCGACCATGGTGGCAACGGGCCATCCGCATCGGCCTTACGGTCATCTCGTTCCTCCTCGTCCTTGACGTGTTCCGGCTGCTGGGCGCCTACCGCACGTTCTCCAACAACCTCGCGGCGCAGACGGTGTACCACGTCGAGGATCTGCCGCTGGACGCGGCGCAGCAGAACAAGATCTACATCGCGGCGCAGTTCTGGACGTCCGAGGCCGTGCTCGTCGGGTTCTGGCTGGAGCAGTTCCTGAAACTGATCCCGGTGCTGGGCGGGGCGGAGAATGTCTACGTCTCGGTCGTCGAGTCGGGGAGTCTGGATAATACGGCGGATGCGGTGCGGTGGTTGGATGAGCGGCTCGAGCAGTTGGGAGTCGAGAGGACTGTCGTCATTGATCCGATGACGCATGAGGAGGCGGTGCAGGCGGGGTCGCGGGATGAGCAGGGCCGGCTGAAGACTGGCTGGATCGATACGACGACGACGACGACGACGGGAAGAAAAGGAGGAGAGTCGGACATGCCCGAGACGCCAGTGGAACAGATGAGGCGCATCCCGTATCTGGCGGACCTGAGGAATCGCGGGTTGGAGCCGTTGGCAAAGATGCACGTGGAGCAGGGCAGGACGTTCGACAAGATCCTGTACCTGAACGATGTCTACTTTGAGCCGCATGATATCCTGACCTTGCTGGCGACGAACGGTGGGCACTACGATGTCGCGTGCGGGATCGACTTTCACTACCCGCCGGCATTCTACGACACGTTCGCGCTGCGGGACAGCGAGAAGCGAGGGCCAGTCATGTCGACGTTTCCGTATTTCAGGTCACGCGAGACAAGGGAGGCAATCTTGAAGGGTGCGCCGGCGAGAGTCACCAGCTGCTGGAACGGAGTGCTGGTCGTCGATGCCGCGCCCTACTACGACAACGGTCAGGTCTCAGATACCGTTGCTCGTGGCTCGGGACATGCACATGATGGCTCACGCGGGTTGCGGTTTCGTGGCGTGGACGACTCGCTCGCTTTGCACCACCTCGAGGCGAGCGAGTGTTGTCTGATCCACGCTGACTTGATTGCCCAGGGCCACACGCACAAGGGCATCTACCTGAATCCAGCGGTGCGGTCAGGCTACACGGTCGACGCTTACGACCTCACGCATGCAGGTCCCGACAACAGCTTTGTCAGCCCGGCTCGGTATGTGACTGGAGTGTGGAAGAATCGCTTTGTTCGGTGGAAATCGGACGGAGTCAGCAGCAGCGCGGGGCAAAACATGGCAGAGGTGTACCGGAGGATACGGAAGTGGCAGAAAGAAGGTGTGAAGCAGGGCGAGGAGAGGGTGGAGGTTGGTGACTACTGCACCATCAACGAGATGCACATCTTGATCTGGAACGGGTGGAAGCATGTCTGGTAGAACAAAAAGTACATTTGACAGCATTGCGTTACGGCCAAGGGGTATCATAGAGTAGCACACACACAGACTTGTGCAAGAACAGATCGGCTCCTGGGAGTCATCAGGACAAGCCTTCGAGAATGGTGTTCCGCTTCCTCGACAACAGCTCTTCTTGCACCTGGTCCAGCGTTGGTAGTTGCCACCGCACACCGTCGCCAGCATCACCCGGCAAAGGTTCCCAACCAGCCTCGTCGTCCTCGTCACTCTCCACCTTTGCCATAGCCTCAAACGCCTCCCTTTCCCTCCTCCTCTCGTACCTCAGCAGCGTGCCATCCTCCTCATCCGGCCCGTAGCCAAAGTAGCGTGCATCCATATGTCTCCGATCAACAAACTCTCGCTGTGGCTTGTCCTCTTTCTCCTCGGCCTCTCTGGCCCGCCTCTTTGCCGCCTGCTCAAACATCTCCTTCACTCCCGGCAACTCCTTGGCCCGGCCGTAATACCGGTATCCCTTCCCTCCGCCGGCACCCTGCACCTCCCGTCCCTGGTCGTCAAAGACTGTGCCGGCGCCGCCTCGCATGTAATTGGGCCCGCCCAGCTCTCGGATACGCCGCTCCCAGCTCCACTTCTCCTTCATCAATTTGTTGATCTCGTCGTTCAGGTCGCGGATCTGGTAGTCCGAGAGCGACTCGTCCTGGATGCGGGTGATTTTGCGGCTGACCTCGCGCAGGATCTGGCCGCGGTATTTCTCGGCGAGTGGGATTTGTGATACGGTGCTGCTGGCTTTGGGCCGTCGTTGCGAGGCGCTGGGAAGGAGACCGGATTCTTGGGCTTGGGCAGCTCGGAAGCGGAACAGCATCGACTGCGCTTTCTCGCTGTTTCGCGCCATGCCTGCGAGTGGGTGTTGTCGGAGATATTAAGTACACAGGATCGAGAAGTTGAAGAGGGAAGCAGGCGGGTTGATAGTTCTTTGCAGGGCGTGGTGATTGAGATGCTGAGGAGCCAGATTGTAGCAGTGAATGATTGACATGCAACTATAAAGTTTCCACACAGGTTTCTACTGTCGAGCAGGGCAGCAATGTCGCTATGTCTGTCAGGATGCAAGTGACAAAAGTACGCAGTGTGGCAGTATAAACTTGTGGTCAACAGCCGCAGATTAGCCGGTCAATCAGTGGTTCTACATGGGGAAGCCACGACTCTCGGTGTGATTGCGTTGCAGTGGTCCAGTGGTTTCTCGCCGTCTATCGTGGTTTGGTCGTCAGGTCGTCAGGGTTGTGTAGCGGAGGATGAAAGATGCTCGGCCTGCAATGGCTTCAACGACACTCGGATGCAGCTAAGCTCACAGCCGCCTTCGCTGGCGGAGCAGTCGTCGCAACCACCATCTACCACCTCGTCCTCGATGCTCACCGACGGAAAGCCGCTGAAGAACTCAAACGCTCCATTCCGTCCATCTCGCTCGAGCATCCCGCCTTCCCCCTGACTGAATACGGCGCCGCCCGACAGCCCAGCATCTCGACTGCCGCCGATCATCGAGCGGCAAAGGTGGCCGCGAAAGCACGCAAGGGCGATTACGATGAGGATCTGATCCTTGAGCAGCTGGCTCGGAACCGAGTCTTCCTCAAAGACGACGGCCTGGCAAAGCTTCGAAATGCCGTCGTGGTCGTCATCGGTCTGGGCGGCGTCGGCAGTCATTGCGCTGCCGCTCTCGTGAGGAGTGGCGTGTCCAAAGTCAGGCTGATCGACTTTGATCAGGTCACCTTGAGCAGCTTGAATCGACACGCTCTTGCCACCCTGGCCGACGTGGGCACGCCGAAAGTGCACTGCGTGAGGAGGCGACTGGAGCAGATCTGTCCGTGGGCGAGAATCGAGCCACGAAATGAACTGTTCACCTCGCAGACGGCCGAGTCCCTGCTCTCGCCGTGGGACTACGAACTGCAGGATGGCGAAGAAGCAGGACAAGAGCCGGACTATGTCGTGGACGCCATCGACAATATCGACACAAAGGTGCACTTGCTACATTACTGCGCCTTGCACAACATCAAGGTAATCAGTGCCATGGGCGCCGCCACCAAGAGTGACCCGACCAAGATTTGTGTCGGTGATATTTCCACCACCATCGAGGATCCGCTTTCCAAGGCCACCCGACGACGACTGAAGCTGCTGGGAATCTCTTCGGGCATTCCCGTCGTCTTCTCCACCGAGAAGCCCGGCGATGGCAAAGCCCAGATCATGCCCATTGCCGATGTAGAAGTTGAGAAAGGCGATGTCGGCGATCTTGGCGTCCTCCCCGACTTCCGCGTCCGCATCTTGCCTGTTCTTGGCACCATGCCTGCCATTTTTGGCTATACCGTTGCCAATTATGTCATTTGCAGCATTGCCGAATACCCCATCGAGTACCGGGTCGGCGATCGGGGCCGAGACAAGATGTATGAAGCCATCTTATCTGCCTTACAGGGTCTTGAAGAACGTATTGCGCGAGGTGTCAATGGTCAGGATGCCATTGGTCTCAAGATACCCGTGTCCAAGGACGACGTCGCCTACCTGGTAGAGGAAATCTTCAGGGGCAAAAGTGTGGTGACCGGTCTCTCCACCCGTCTGGTTTTGACGAGGTGGGCTCGCCCACAATCCGGCTCCAATATGGACAGATCCTACGAAGCCGAAGGTCAGAAAATGTCCAACCTCAAACTCGTCGATCTGGTCCTGATGACAAAGGAGGAAGCTCAGCGGCATGAACGAGATGTCTTGAAAGGAACCATGGATCCCGCCGACCTGTACGATGAAGAGGTCATTGCCCGGGTTGTCCGTCTGCAGCAAGAAGAACGTGCGTTCGACAGATATCGATAGAATTGAGCCAACTCTGCCCTGTCCAGATGCCTATGTCTAGTTTGTAATTCTGGATTTGTTCAATTTGCTTCTCTGAGGATATTAGCCCGGCCTTGGAAACCCCCGCTCAAGCCATATACGTCCATCGACATCGACATGTTTATCACCATCACTCTTCGCTCTCGAACAGCAGAAATAGATACAGAGTTTGTCATTTTGTATCAATACTATCTCCACCTCTCAGTTCACGATCATCTCAAAAAGGGCAAGGACTTATTTTAGGACGATTTACCTATCCTAGGCATCTCAGCACTTTTGCACACAACGACCAACATTGCTTGTCATGAACATCTACGCGGCCCCAGGAACCGTGACTTGGCCATCCGCAAACAGTATTGAGTCTGCCATCGGCTACGGCAATGGCAATGGCAATGGCAATGTTATGCTCTGCACGCTGTAAATCGGGTTTTCCTCCCCATTCCTTGATGATCCTCTATTGAATGCTCTCGCTGGGCTTAGTTGGAATCTAGTTCTTCATCACTGTTCAAACCCTCATCCTCATCCTCATCCTCAAAATTCAGAATCTAGATAGTGACTGTGCAAGATCAAGAAACGCGTGGCGCTCCATCTTTGGAGTCTAGGCTGGGTTCAAGGTATAGATGCAGGCAGGCAGGTACATATCTGAATGAATGGATTGGCTACATGCAATCCAGCGTTGATGGTTGATTGATCACTTGCCACCTTCCCCCCCCTCAGATTGCAGCTCATGGCACTGGCATCGTCTGGTTACGAAGGCCCCGTCTTCAGACCCGCTTCTGTAGCCACCCTCCCCCGTCATAGCTCTCGTCAATTCTTCCTTGCATCTATCACCCTTCTCTACTCCACACAGGCTCCATACATCTTCTATTCGCAACAGCTTCGCCATTCGCCAGCTTTCTCCTTACACTTACGCTACCATAAATGTTGTCCCTTGAACTCCTGCATCGCCATCGTCACACATCTCCATTATTCTCCGCCCCTGTAGTGTTGATCACTTTCTGCAAACAAGTCCACCCACTCTCCCTCTCAAAGCATTCCTTCGAGCATCACAACCTTCATTGCCAGAGCACTAAACACGTCTCGGTACGGCACTCTCCCCTTGAAGTACCGCAGCATCCTCTGCGCCAACCGAAGCTGGAGCTGTCTGCCGCTGGCACCTTCGTAATCTAGCCGCATCTCGGCAGTCTTGGTGTGGAGGTGAGCGCTGACGACTGCATTCAGAGCATGTAGACATGATCGGGCATTCTTCCTGCTTCTGGATCGTCCCATGAAAGCGTGTCCGCTGGCGAAGCTGATAACCTTGACATGTTTGATGGCTATGAGAGCGTCGAGGAACCAGATATCTGGTAGAAAGACCATTGTGCAGTCCGAAAGCCTTGACCGCTCATCCACGACCAAAAACAGGCTCCTCAGGCTCAGCATGTTTTTCTGCATAATTTGCAACATCCTTGAAGTGACTCTTTGAGCTTCAGCTGCATGGACTCGACCGTCGAAGTCGCTGGCTCCGCAAAGATCAAGATGCAACACCCGAATGCTGGCAAAGACATTACAGCCCTGTGGAAACAAGCTCAACGCGTCTGGACCTGCACGCATTGCCTTTGAAGCATCAGATTCAAGAGTGCCGTTGATGAACGCAGTAATAAAGTCCCACCGCCGATCGAACTGGACAACCATGCAACGATAGAGTACTTCCTTGCATTCGACGAAAAATTGTCGCGACACGCAGAGGAAGTTGGTATGGCGTCGTTGAATGTTTGCATACGGGAGAGTGATGTATGCCGCCGGGGCGTGCCTAGGCTTAAACCTATATGGCGGAGAAATCCACATGGAAGGGACATAGGACGCGTCGATCCTGACGATTACGCCTTCGACAAGGTGCGTGAGGACCTTCTCACGAATTTCAAGTGGGAAGTGAGTAAAAAAGGTGAACGGTCTCTCGAATGTTGTGGGACGATGACGTGTGGCGTGATATAGAGCTGTTCGCTGGCCTGGTGTCCACGGTGATACCAACCTAAGCTCGTCGAAGGCAACACCTGAGGGCGATGGTTGCGCTAGGCTGGGATCTGTTCTGTTCTTGCTTCTGCTTGCAGCCTCAGCAAGGAAGGGCTTGAGTGGCGCAGGTCGTGGTGTGTCTCGCATATCGCTCCAGTTCAGCTAGCCTTAGCACAAGTTGATCGAATATTGGGTGATGGAGCTCTCAACCTGATCGAATCATCGAATCATCGAATCAATGGGTCTGATCAGCTTGGCCATAAGGCGAAGAACGCAAACCCTCAGACAGATGCTACCCGTGTTTCACAGCGGAGATCCACATCACTTTGTCACTCCTTTTTGCGTCACGGCGCGGGCATGAATAGGAAATGAGCCAGCTGGTGGTTTGTGTCTAAGCATTCTCGTTGTGAGGAGCTGTTCAAGATGATCAGAGGTGCATCCCTTCTTCTTCACCAGCGTCTTGGGCAAGTCGCGCATCCAGTTGCCGGCGGAGCTCCTCGTCTGAGAGCCGTGGTGGTGGATTAGAAATAGTGGATCGATCGGTTGTGCTTTCGGGGACGGAGTCATTCAAGGCATTCCCATTTTGCCCATTAGGGGTTTCATTCTTCTCGTCCGGGCTTGCTTCGTGCCACCTTTGTCCTCTTCTCTCAACTTCAGCCTTGAGAAGTCTGACCCTCTCCCGCTGTCTCTCGATCACGACCTCGTTTTCCTGGATAGCATCGAGGCAGTCCTTATCTCCACCCGCCCGAGTCCTTGGATCGAGACTCCCATCGTTCTTGATACTATCGGAGTATTCCTGTAAGAGACTGTTCGAGTTTTCGAGGTGTGCAATCGAGTTGTTGATCTCAAAGGCCTTTGAATACAGATTCTCCACTGGTAACCCTTCAATTGCTTGAGCAAAGCTCGCCGGCGAGATTGGTCGTGCTTCGGCTGACATCCTCGACAATACTCTAGCAACGAGTCGTTTTCGAGCTAGGCAGTCCTATCGTCGCACCTACCTACCTAGGTACCCAGTTGCCATAAAACTGCTTTGGCCAGTGCAAGAGGGCGCTCTTGCCTGGATAGTAATCCAAGAAAATACCCCGCACGACAGGCAGGCACGACGCGTTGCGCGTTACGTTACCCCACCCGTGGGACTTGGCCGAATGTAGGTATTATATATATAAGGAGATTGAGCCTTGAGCTCATTTATGAGACTGTATAGCGAGAGAACGTCATCTCTCATCTAAGTTCTCAAGATTTGCATCAACTCATGGAATCGGTCAATCATGTCACCAAAGACAGCATTCACGCTGTCAGCCAGGACTTGGTCAAGCAGTCTGACCGCTTCTTCTTCATTGACGTCCAAGTGAAATCGCTCTCTCACTTTGCCAACCGCGCCACCCAGCCCACCGATCTGTTCTTCCACCATTCGTACATCTTGTACAGAGCTCTGGACCATCAGACTAAGGAGATTTAGCACCAGGGGACTGGATTTCCTGAGAGTCGTGAACGCAGTGAAGCAATACTGCTTGAATTGTGCATACTGAGGTGAACCCGTGCCCCCCAGCCCTTCGACCATTTCTTTGCAAAGCTTGATCAGTGGCGCAAACGGTTTGGGATCTCTGCCGAGGATGAAGCCAAAGTCAATGTGAAAGAAATTGCCTTGCGATGAAAGAAGCAAATTATCAAGGTGTCGGTCGCCCACACCCAAGATGTAAGTGATCACACAGTACCCAGCACATGACCTAAGATATGTATCCATGACATCCTTGCGAATGCCAAGTGGTCCGCCTGGTTCTGCATTGTCCTTTCGCAGAAAAGCTAAGACCGACCCTTTGTACTTTGACGATATTGCAGAGATCGGTGTAGATGGGATGAATTGAATCGCTCCCGCCAGAGGTGACGTCGCCAAGATTCTGTACGGTGTCAACTTTAGGTCAAGATTTTCTCTCAAGAGAAGGTCATCCATCAGCGTAATGATTTGAATCACAAGCTGATCTTGCCGCAAGTCGTCTCCTGTTTTAAAGATAATCGAGTACCTTGGCTCGTCCTGACGCTTGTGTGATCGTAAAGGGCTCGATGGTAGGCTGTCAGATGTATTGGCAGAAGCAATCTTGAAGTGGAGGAGCAATGGTGAGAGCGACGACTTAAAGACGGTTGCATCTTCAGGAAACATGCCACTAACCTCGATCGACGGATCTAGTGGTATGGGGAGCGGAGGGTCAATCCTCATTAGTTCGTTCTTCGGGTCAGCCAGGTATTTCTTCAGCCGTTCAATCTTATGTGGTCTGCTGTCTCGGCCGAATCGAATCTCTTTGCTGATCTTGGAAAGCACGGCAATCATCTCACCCTGCCGCTTAAGCATGTGTCTCTGCTTTGGATCGTGCTTCTCAAGTTCGAGCATGAAATGGTACTCGACTTTTGCAAAAAGCTTTCGATTTGCCGCATTGGTGTCAGGTCCTCGATCGTCGCATTCCACCATTAAGAACCAGTGTAGATAGTTCCCAAGTTTGAAATTCTGAGCAGCTCGATCGATCAAGAATTTGGCAAGTGAGGACTCTGGAAAGCCTTCGTCATCTGCTCCATACTTCTCAAACTTGAGCGCCTGGACAAGCTGTAGCAAATACAATTGCAACTCCCCGTCTCCCGCCTTCCGCAGCCTGTCCACGGCATAGCCTCGCACTACTGGGTTATCGAACGCTGGACCCAAAAGCTCGAGAGCAGAGTCGACGTCAATCTCAGCCCATTTGGGAATCAGCTCGTTCATCTGTTTCACTTCGTTGGCGCTGTTCCAGTCTGTAGCTTTCACCACCTTTGTTAGCGCCCGTTTATCTTTACTTAGGTGCCTCCTGAAAACCCATAGCGTTTCTTTCTCGGCAGTAGTCAACTCTTGGGTCGGCCCGTACGCTAGAATTTCGTTCAATTCGTCTCTGACTTTGGCATTCGGCTTCTGATCAGCATCGAAGTAGGCGTTCCGATCGCTCCGAACAAGCCGGCGATGTTTTTGCTCACAGGGATTCTCCTTCTGGAACTGCTCAGGATCAAATATCTGAACGACGGGGTAGTCTTCATCATCAACCACAATGTTCCCCCCGGCGATGCCGGGCCCGTAGCGCACTTCGGGTGGCGGTTTACCACCCACTCCGGCGGTGGCGCTGGCATTTTCGAAATCTCTCATCAGCTTGGGAGGATCATAAGAGAAGTCTTCGAACACCACTGGAAAGTCGAAGCGGGGAAAATCGATGTACAGCGTGAAGCGTTCCTCGTCATCATCGTCATCATCATCGCTTTCTTCACTCTCTGTGCCAGAAGCTGCATGCCCTTTGTCTTGCCTCTGCTCCTTTGCCTTTCTGCGCTCGGCTCTTCTCATGGCCGCTCGCTTCCTGGCATTTGCATCAACGTCTCGCGACAATTTTCCAACCTTCTGAAAGACAAGCTGATCTAGCCAATCGTTTTGGGGGATTTCGTTCATTTCATGCTTCTTGAACAAGTCTTCAAGTCGCTTGAGCTCTTCCTCCTCCGGAAATGGTGCTGGTGGCGCCTCACCCCTTCTTCTCCGTTTAGGTCGTGGTACGTGAGGGGTACTCGTAGGATTTTTACCATCGGCAGCGCGTTTGCGATATACTTTACATTTCTGGCGGCCTCTTCTCAAGACACCATCGTCATCGAAGAGTGTTATGGTGGTGCCACCAAATGGTACAGCGTGTTCCAGGCCGCCATCATCTGGAAGAGGTGAGAGATCCCATATCGTAATAGCTATCTGTGAGGAGATCGGGCAGTCCTTGATTGAAACAGGCAGCTCTAACCATTTGTTCCAGGATCTAGTGGCCTTGAAAAAGGTATGCGGCGTTTGCGTTTGTACACCTAAACGTTTCGATTCTACCCATATTTGAGCCGTAATGTAGAGTTCCGAGTTTGGGTTCTGCACAGAGCCGATATGCCGTATCTCAGGATGTTTGAGGAGTGTTGAATGAGGAACAGGATTTTGTTTTCCTTCGAGATGGTTGCTGCACAAATGTAAGTCAATCATGTCCACCAACGTCTTGGATTATCCTAGAGCTATGTCCGCTCACATACATCTTCACGCACACCGGAAAATCAAGCTGCCGGGAAGTGGCGAACGTGCAGGTATCCATTTCCTGCATATCCACGAGGCATCGCTTTCGAGGGACAACGAGGAGCCAAATCCAGTTATGGTTGATTCTATTGATGATCGATGCTGTTAGCCTTGTCCAAATGTTGTGACTAGAACGAAATCGGGAGCCTGAAAGGCATTGCCAAGAGGAGTAAAATGCCTTAGGCTAAGGGGCCGCTCTGGCTCACCCCACACTAGGCAGCACCGCGGCCCCTAAACCATCCAACGGGATGGAGCGTTCTGGCCAGTCGATCTTGTTGGCATGAACTATTGAAATAACTTCAATCCTGGCACTTAACCCTAAGCGCTTGATGCTGTCGGCGCCCACAACCACCTTGCTGTCAGTCAGATATATCATTGTACTTTCCATCGCTACGTCAGGCATGTAACGACACAGGCGTTACGACTTATCTAACGGCCATTTCTGTAAGAAGCTGAAGGCACAAAAAACTATCATGAGGTTGCTAAACACCTACGCACTCAGTCTAGAAGACTTTCACGGAGATGTTCCAAACTACGCTATCCTGTCGCATAGGTGGGGTGAGGAAGAAGTCACGTTTCAGGATTTTTCTAGTGATCGCGCGACAACGAAGAAAGGGTGGCAGAAGGTCAGCCTTTGTTGTCGCCTAGCCGCTTCCCGTGGCGTGTCTTATGTCTGGATAGACACTTGCTGCATCGACAAGAGCAGTAGTGCTGAACTAACAGAATCGATCAACAGTATGTACGCCTGGTATGAGCAAGCTACCGAATGCTATGCTTTCTTGAGCGACGTGCATGGATCACTCAGTGCGACAATTCACACTGAACTTGCCGAGGAGATAGCAAAGAGTGTCTGGTTCACGAGAGGCTGGACGTTGCAAGAACTTATCGCTCCTACCAATGTTATCTTCTTCAACAGCCGTTGGCAAAAACTATGGACAAAATCAACTCATAGTCGAGAATTGTGGAATATTACTCACATCAGTCGCAGGCTTCTAGAAGGAGAAGCCTCACTTTCGGAATACTCCTTGGCGCAGCGCATGGCATGGGCAGCTACTCGCACAACAACCAGAATCGAAGATGAGGCTTACTGTCTACTTGGTATATTCCAGATCAGTATGCCAATGCTCTATGGTGAGGGCAGGCGTGCCTTCAGTCGCCTACAAGAAGAGATCATCAAGCAGTCCGATGATCAGACACTATTCGCCTGGCACGATGATCGCGATATTAAACCAGTACTGGCCCCCTCAGTCTCATGTTTTCGGAACCTGAACGATCTAAAATGTATCTACGCCACCAATGACTCTCGTTTTGGGCACACCCTATCCAATTCCGGTCTCAATATTAAGCTGATGCTCATCCCCTGGGCTATGGACATCTATGTGGCACCTCTGAGCTGTGGGCGAGCTCTGGCGAAGGCACAGAGTGTTCATGGACTTCCAATGCGAGGCTATGAACGGATGGGTATCTTTCTTCGCCGAACAAAATTTGAGGATCATCTTGTTAGAGTTAGTGTCGACGGTCAGGACTTTGTCATGCTTGATAGTGATATCGTCGCGTACAAGCGTGATTCATTCGGCATCAAGGATCGACAAGTTTTTGTGCGGCAGTCTCTTGTGGATCTTCCCGATGAGGTCTACCATTCGTTCGCTTTCCATTACCTCCGCCCCCGGATGTTCTCCAGTGGCCAGCTACCTACCCCTGGTGTGGATATACTGAACGCTTTCGATCGTGAAATCGTTAATTACCACAAGAGAGACTACATCTATGAGCCTTATAGTCACTACGAATCGGTTGCTTTCGACGTTAAGAACTTATCAGCGGACAGACGCCCGCACTACCTCCACCTCGGTTTTGATATGGACTTTGCGCCTGTTTGCTTGATCACAACAGATTCATGGCTGCCGGGAAAGATTGAACGTGCCTGTCAACATGATTTTGAAGGAATGTATTCTTTGGGCTCGAAACAAGTCTCGTCTTTATCATGGTTGCTAGCGCAGATCAGAACTGGCAAGACGTCAACCTCTATTTTGACATTCAAGGCCACACGTGGAGCATCAACAGAAGTGCGTTGCACGCAATTATCATTGAAGATCAAATTTGAGGTGAAACGTACTGCCTACGAAATCGATGGTCTCGGACATCAGGCAAAAATGTGGCATGTTACATTCGAACCCTTCGCAAGCATTCCGCTTACCCCATCGACCAATGGTAGTTCTCAAGCAGCGCTGGAAACACCTGCTCATCACAGGGTCGCGGATAGACGGATACCCTCACGAACGAGGCGAGGAAGTATTTGGTTGAAATTCCTCCCCTTCAAAAGAGTTAGGACTCTAGAGGATGCTTTCGACGCTAGCAAATTGGAAATATCCTCAGACGCACATGAAGTCTCCCATTCCTCAGCCATGACAGACGTACATCAGTCGACGATGTCGACTGACTACTCTCCTGAGAACAGAGTCTCCCATTCCGCAGCCATGACATACGTACATCACCCGTCGATGCCGCCTGACCTCACTACAGAGAACGAGGCACACGCAAGTGTCACTCCATATGAATATCTCATTACACCAGCTGCGATGCATGAGACGGACACTATTAGTTCGGTCCCCGACCTCATAACACCGGCACCAATATCCCGATTATTTGTGCCACATACCAATGTAATGCCAGGCTCCCTTCTGATTAAAGCTGGCATGTACGAAATGGGAGCAGATCTGCTTCGACAAGCGATAGCCGCCTACAAGCCTGCTACGGATTATGCTCAGGTTCCTATTCCGGCTAGGGTCTACGAGCTGGATGCCAGTAATTCAATCTTACATTTATCTCCTAGCATGAAGACAATCTCCGAGAGCGAGCGATCTATATACAGTCAGTGATGGCCGGCTGCGCAGCGCAACGGGGCCAACTATTGAATATCTGAATAGGTCGCCGATCACCAACACATTTCCGAAGGCTGGCTGTGTCATTACCCGCAATCTGAAGGCAGGCATCCATATCTTGACTGCTTGGAGATGTCGTGTCCTCCTTTGTCTTCGCAGGATTTGATCTTCGACTTCATGCATAGGCGTGTTTATCTCAACTGGAAGTTTGTCTCAGATGCTTCAGGCCAGCAAGTGCGTTGTTTCAGCAGTCGAACAACGTTGAGAGTCGCAGAGAAACGGTAAAAATGTTTGCTATTAACGCACTACTGTGACTTTAAAAAAACTTTCTAAGGCTAAATTAGGGTCGGTAAGCTGTGAAAATACTTCAGGCATAGTTCCCAGATTGTTCAGCCTTCCTACTAGCTCGGGATGATCTTCTGGCGTGGCCGCCACCGCTTCCCGTGCCGTCTGGATCCCGCCCTCGAGATGATTTATCCCTCTTATTCGCTTGAATCGGGCTCTGAAGCATATTTCCCAGACTGTTCAGCCAAGCTGCCAGGCCGGAATGGTCTATTTCAATTTAAATTGTATTTTGCAGGAGGTGCCGGTGTACGAAAACGATCAGGCGTCTTTGCAAGATGATACTTTCACTTAGTTGTGAAGGTTTTGTTTTACAGATAACCTTGGTTTTCAGTCGCGTGTACCCCGATTCTCAGTAATACTGTAACAACACTCGTCCGATCTGACGGAGGTCGCGATCTGGATTCGATCCCGAGGGCATATCCCGTTCGAAACGTCAACAACTATGAGGGACTCATTACCAACTTCAGACCCAATTTCCTCCCGCTGATACGTCTACAGGTGATCCCGCCACATATCTTTGTTTCCGGTGCACGACGCATCACCTCGTAGCCAAATGCACCCTACTTCCTCAGCTTGTGACTACAGTCTGCACAGCAACTTCGCTTTGCAAGTGGAATCTCTTAGTGTACGGGTATTAGTAAGTGTACCCTCGCGTACGGTTATCACGATGATGCACCATCTTTTCAGAGCAGAGCCATAATTTTCCTAAAAGTATCATTATAGATTCAAATCTACTGTAAAGCATCCTTTCAGCAGCGGCTTTTACCACCTGATTACAATCGTATGACTGCCACCACATGCACCGTCCTTTACTCGTACCAAAACAACCTTGACCTAGTCGTCTGAGTAACTTCTTCCCACCAGCAGCTAGGAGTGGTACCACTCGCTTGAACCAATGCCATGTAATATAAGTCGTTGCGACGGAGCGAAGAGATAGCGCCAACGTGTCCCAACCCCGTCGCTGCAAGGCCGGGTAAAACGTCTCGCCTTTGGGTCAGTGTTACATGGCTAAAGCGAACGCGCAGCCGATCCGCCGGTGAATGGGCTCGACAACGTATTTTGGAACAAGCCGAGGACGAGCGCATGGTTGTTGTAGTGATGTGGCTCAGGCCGAAACAGAACATGCACTTCAACATCCCCTGTGATGTTCTGTAGAGCTTATGCTGGCTGGCGTCTAGCAGGCGAGTCGCCGAGGAATGTCGTGGCCATACGTTGTCAAGCTGTCGTGCACGAGCAGGCTGATTAAAGAATCTTCTCAGCACCAACGCCACACCACGCCTTGACTGCATTGGTTCAGATGGCCTTGCACCAATACCGTTTATAGATTGTTGTTCATAAGGAACTCCTTTCTCGTATCTGCTTTGGGGCGTGGGCGTTCGTGGACACTGATGCGATCGTAGAAAGAGGATAGCTTGAGATGCCTTCCTCTCTCGGCCTTTCCGAACCTTTCTTTTTGAAGACGTAGCCTGGATGACCAAGCATTAGGCAGTACACGGAAGCCAATACGAGGCTAAAACCTGGTTAGTAAACCGAAACACCATGTCAACTTATCTGCTTGGATGGTGAAGCTTACACCCCTTCAAAAGCAATGTAAAGCGCTTCGTCTCGCACAAGTGACCCAGTGTATCCTTGGTGTAGCTCCGCCAGCCGATATATGCAACGCACGGTGATCAGGAGAATCGATAATGCGAGAAAAGCGAAGAAAACTTTGATCCGAGGAGTGATTGGCCTGTGCGTCGGTCGCTCAGAACGAAAGTAACGCCATAAGAAGTCGGCGAAAAAGCCGCAAAATGTGGCGATCGTGAAGACCTGGAATGCCAGTCCCGCCAATGCGAGGTTGATGCCGGCTTGACTCTGACCGCTTGTGGAGGTAGAAAGGCCGCCTCCTGCCGCTTGAATGATGAGAGAAATGAGATCACATGGGATCAGGATGTAGTAGAAGTATTTTGGCGGGATTCGTGACAGCTCCGAGGCGAAGTCCTCGATCGTTTCGGCGAGCGTCATGTAGATGGCAGCGCAGAAGTAGATGGGAACCGAAGTGACGCAAACTATCGACTTGTCAAAGCGGACCAAAAATTGCGGGCCACAATCCTTACTTATCTGTAACATGAATCCTGGGAAGTAGAACGGGTTCTCATGCATCAGCAATCGTCCTACGTAGCCGATGATGGCATTGACGCATCCCAATATCATGAAGACCGTGAACAATGGCGTCTTCCATCTCCAGCCGAGATAGGCGTGGACAGTCCCGGCAAATGTGAAGAGCGCAAGAAAGCTGGCATTGCCCGCAAGACTGGGGACATAACCGTACACAGAATATTGAACATTGCAGATGTCCAAAGTGCAATTCGCGCGCGGTCCAAAGATGATAGCATAACGCTGCACTCCTGGTAGAGACATTGTGTGGTGGTGATTCCGATGCAGCTGACAGAGGTAGATAGTTTGGAGGCAACGGATATATCATCAGCCGCTGTCGCCGTCGGCACAGCGTGGCACAGTAGGTTTCAGCCAACCCCATGACGGTGGGAATCGACAAGACGATGATTGCGGCCGACGGCTCGGTATATAAAGCTGAATGTGGATTAGCCGAACTGCATGATTCTAACGTCGCCGACGCTGTTGAGTGTTTGCTGCAACCAAGACATGTACTACCGTTTACGCCGCACACTTGTCATGATCAACAAAACTTGTGTCTCCTTCCCGTAGGTGGATAGCCGGGAGTGGTCGCTTCGCAACCGGGCGAAGAGGTACATCTCGTGCCTCGTGTATATTCGTGTGGTCAAGTCCACACTTGAAGCCTTACCAGAACCAGCGTGTGGAATGGATCAGTCCATTGAAGCAAACGAGCATTCACGTGAGTCCCGCTCATATTGCTCGCGGTTCTCCAAATCTGATTGGTGCTGATAGTACGGCCGTAAAGGCTTTGGGCCCACCATCGAATAGAAATTCATTCCGCGAGGTCTTGGCGGCACATCGGCGCCTATGCGAGCGGGCCCTCATGTTCAGCCGGTTCGTGTACGGGATGCTGTAAGACGTTGGCATAAGACATGACCCATATCTGCAATACTTGGCATGGTTTTGGCGTATCGTGAGCTAAGTCAGTCGCTGCAGTTCCTGAACCTTGCATTGTAGGTGCAGGGTCAGGGCTGGAAGAGTGCTGAAACATATCTAGGTAGCTAATCACCACCGGTAAGAATAAATCTGCGAGAATTTATAGGATCTCGTTCCTGGTTGGCATTCTCAGGTATCGCGTTTGTTACGTGCTGTTAAGGGATTGCAGTTTCTGTTCACACTAGTACTAAACTGGTAAGATTTGAATTTACACCATTATTAGCGCCACGAAAGTAATCCTAGCATCATAGTACAAGAGAACCCTTTCAAATTGACAAGCAGACGGGGAAAGTGGCAAGTCTATACAACTTTATGGTAAATATGGTTAGACATCAGTCTTGCAAGGTCGGTTTCTGACCATTCCATGCCGAGACTCTCTTGCTTACACTCGGTGACAGCATCGTGAACCTTTCATCCATTTGATTCATATACGTTTTGGGCGATTGCAATGATGGGCAACGTGACTACGTGAAACCTGCAGCAATTGTTACCGGTGGATGATACGCTGTGCCTCACAGGGCAACGGTAAATGCTGCAGCTGCAAGGCATCCCTCGAAACATACACTTATAGCCTAAGAGCCAGCGAGAGACGACCACCAGAAACTAGTCGGCTTCAATGACGAATGAGCGAATCAAAGACTAGCAGATCGAACTCGATCATGTCAAGTCATAGCCAGCCTCGCTTCCAGCAGACCACCAGACCACCAGACCACGTGTGACAGGAGCATACGATGTGCCCGAATCTGACCTCACTCCGCCATATCCGAGTCTGCAACAAGAGACAGAAGCTCAGACAGGTATGCAGCTCCTTTTTCCGACAGCCACGAATGGCATCACGGCTTTAGAAGACGGTTGGGCGTTCGAGATGTCAACAGAGGCGGTTGCACTCCTCTCTCGAGCATTCCATACCATATCCAATGCCAGAGCAGGACACTCCTGATTCACCTGCTAACGTTCTCTGACGCACATGCTCGATAATGCTCAAGCTGCTTCACCCGATTGGCGATTGGCTGGACGACAGCAAAATGAGCTCTTCCGCGTTGGAGAGAAGATTGGTGGAAACGTATGAGACGTTGTCGAACCTCCTTCTTTGTCTCCACTGCTGGCGAGAAAAGGCACTTCGAAGCAGCAAGCAGCGATGAAGAGCAATGAGAGAGCAGGAAACCTTCGTGTTCTCTGAATTCTCGGCCCTTTGCGACATTACACCCAATTCCACTCGCTGAAACACGGACAGATAAAGGGGAACTGGCCAATAAAGGATAGAAATGGAGTCTGGTTAAGTTGATAATAATGTAGAGGAATAGTAAGTCAGAAGTCTCAGCTTAGATATCCCCATTACAAGACACTAGAAACGTTACTAGAGGTCAATTTATGTAGGCAAGACAGTGTTGAAACTCAAGCCGCCCCCAACGCGCTCAGAGCAATCCTGTAGGGGCGTTGGTACTGAACGTCCCAATAACCCCACCGCCGATCCATGGCCACCGCAGCGAATGTGCACCCACCCGTGGTATTCAAATTATTCGTATAGGTGAGCCATGCGTCTGAATTCCCGAATACCACAGTGCCGAGGATCCAAAACCCAGTCCCCATGGCTGGCAGACCAAGGGTTGCCAGCGACGCCAAGGCACTGACTTGGAGCATTTGGAACGTTCGTCTGTGGCCATCGTGTGACAAGCCACGTACGATCAGGACGATGGTGCATATAACGAACTGAAGAGCAACGATCAAAGTCATGATACCTTGTTCGACGGTGATATGGAGAAGCTCAGAGGTCACAAGAGTGGTCGAGTTGAGCCAATTCAAGCACGCTTGCGGCATTTCCGCGATCGAGGCTGGGTCGTCAATGGCGCGTGGTACCTCGACGTACGTTGGGTGGCTCGACGTCTCGAACCAAGAGTACCGGAAGCGGAGGGCAACAACGGCGAGTGACATGCACCATTGTAAAATGGTTATGAACGCAAAGGTAACCGAAACCCAGAAGAATGGCGGTCTGCGCCGCTTGGTTTCAAGGTCCGACGTCATTTGAATTGTTTCGTGGGCCTGTATTTCTCCTTGCTGGACGGCGGTATACTCGGTGGGCTGCCCAAATGGATTCGTCTGGCTCATTTGTTGATAATGAACTGCTGAAGTATTCTTTTTCCTGCTACCAAGTAGCTGGAAAAGCCAGATGTAGTTGAATGGTACGAGCCATAGCAGGACACTAGCAATACAATGAGTGCGTGTGCTTGCAACGATCCAAATTTAGTACATACCTGCTCCATCCGAACCGTTTAGCATCAGCGAAGCCGATAATCGTTCGGTAGAACCAGACAATGATGCGGCCGATGTCAACAGGGAGCAGAATCCAAAAGGTGAGAGGAAGCGTCATGTCGGTTGCGTCTGGATCCTTGCGGAGACCTCGAGATGTCCACCACAGACCAGTCCAGGTAATGAGCAGACTCACAAACTGTGTTGTGAATGTAGGCCACCATGGAGTGAAAGCATTCGGTGTGGGCATTGCGGGAATCATCACAGGCGCCCCCTTCATGTGTGTGCAGTAACTGGCCTGGTTCCCGACCCAACCGCTCTCAATGAATTCATCCACAGTCCCTCCTCCGCCGCCACCCCCTCCTCCCCCTCCACCCCTTCTTGGGTCGCGTGGAACTAGAGGGTTCGTAACCTGAGTCTCGTTGATGGGACATGGCGTCAAGCCGGTGTTTTTGAAGAGTTCAAATGTCGTGTATTGGGATTGATCGACGAATGTATCATTGGCTTGGCACTGGACCAACGAAACAAGGACTAAGATGGCAAGTATTTCGACCCGAGCCGGGCAGAGCAGCTTGGTTGATTTTGCCATTGCGTTAAATCTACGCTGCTTTCGCGCTGGAGTTGACCGGACTATATATCGCGCTCGTGTGTGATCAGAGATCACGAGCCTGCGTTTCCTTGCGGCCGAGGGACACTCATCGCGCAAGTCAACCTAGGGCTGACTCGTCTCGTATCGCCATGAGCCTTTGGTAGAGAACGCTACCACCATTAGCGAGCTGGAAACCATCCTCAGCCAATAGTACTAGGAGTGTCTCGTACTCGACAACCGTTCTAGGCCGCTTGATACGAAGCCATCATAAGTTACGAGATGGCTTGGTAAAGTGCCAACGAGGATTCCCTTTCGCAATGGACGAAGCTCCATTGAGCTCATCGTCGCCAATTTTCCCCATTCACCAAACACCTTACCCATTTTCTGCTTCGGCTCTAGCGGTATTGTCGTACTGTTACTCTACAACCCGCTTCTAACTAGGCAGCAATGTCGAAGCAAAATTGAGTTTCTAGAAATTTACATGGGTCTTCCAGTGCGACCAACGTGTTCTAACATTTCCGTCTGACAGCTCGTTGAAGCATCAAATATCCTTTCCCTCAACCCGTCACCTCCTAAGATCCTTATATCCGAGTACAATGAACTCGCACGAGAATGTCAATAACGAACAGAATGTCTTGGAAATCTGAGAGTAATCAGACACCAGACTAAGAAATTGATCAAATAACGGTAAACTGTTCGTGAGGTTGACAAGTGTCGCGCCTGGGTGTCCAATTTGAAAGATCACGACCAACCTTTCGTCAAGAGTCTGCAGGAGAGACATATTTGGGCAGATGGCTTGTTCGAACCAATCCTTGTTCCAGAACTGTCTGTTAGCTCTGTTTGCCAAGCGGGAGCATGATTTTCTCATTATGACGCTGATTGGATGTTTTGAACCAAGCACGATCGCGACTCTCCGGAAAGTACCATAAACGAACCGGTGTACTAACGTCGGATGGACCCCTGCCTGAAAAGAGATGATCATGTTGAGGATGAAGATTTGGAGGCCTGGATGCTGCGTTTTCAACAGGCACCGAGAATGGTTTAAAGCCTTTCTGAACCGAGAAAAACGATCTGAACTTCCTCTTCCATATGCCAGATAAAGTGATGCGTGGCGGAGTTGAATCAGTTCGCAGCCTGGTCCTTTTTGAGGGCATTTGCGTTTTTGGAGGCATTTGCCTAATTAATGTTTTCCACCTGTACATCATCTCTAAGATGACTAGCTAAGTCTGTCAAGACTTGTTCAACATTGAGAGGATGGGTAGCTTGGCGAAGCTTGGCAGGTCTTATTTTGGAGGGTCTGGGCTTAGAAGCCTCCGTATCCGTGTTGATGGTACGTCCTCTTCCAATGTCCGACCGCAACGACCGCCACAATCGCCTATTAGCTTGACGTGAGGCATATTCGCCCCCTCAAACACATAAGCTTGGAAGACTTGGACGTTGATGGTGTGTCTGCGTTGGAGTTCATTATTGCCCACCTCGGACCAATTAATTGGATCGGCAAAATCACCATCCTGGCTTCGAATGCCACAACCTTCCATAGCAGGATGAACACCGCTAAGCTGTTATCTCTACAAATATATCGTATGATCAGCTGGAGTGACAATACTACACTAAAATGGGCATTATTGGCCCGGAATAGTAATGTAGCCCAACTAAGCTTCCCGAAGCTTTTCAGCCATAATAAGACATGATCGACACAACAGTTCTGGAACTCCCTTCGAGATTCCAATCCAAGGCAAAGGTCCAATTGCCGACACCACGATGCTGAGCCACGCAGTCCAGCGAAGGTTTTGCGAATGCAGATCAGATCTGGATCTTTTTGCATCCCAATTATAGAACTTCCGCTGCATGAGGAACATGCCCCATGGGTTCAAACTTGCGAAATCCAACGGTAATAGAGTCCGAAAGGCGCGTATCTGCCTATAGAGTAGCGACGGTGGGTAGATAGCGCTGACGATTGGAAGTCCTGCCGACACTGGACCGACGGTGAAGTGACAAGACTCCTTCGCGGGACCAACAAGTCGAGAGTGCTTAATGACAGACATTGTTGCTCACAATTTCGAGAATACATACAACTGTGTGATATGTTCACCATCTATCAACGGTATTGTTGTGACCAAGGCAGGCAATCACACCACGTTTGATGCATCGTACACTTTGTCCACACGCATTGCTCTTACGGCGCCGTCCTTATCTGAGATTGTAAGCCGTGGCCGATTGTTGTTAAGTGCAAATGTATCGAGTCTAGCTATCGCTTCTTCCCGTTTCCGCATGCGCCTTCGGTAGTCTTCGACTGCGTTGAGGTTCATATCAGCGGTGTTATAGGACCGTGAGAATCGGTTGTTGACAAGCACACTTCGATGCCGCTCATCCTCTGAGCCAGCGATAGAGTTCTTGGGCAGCGGATCGTTGATTGAAAGGCGCGAAACCTTGGCGGGACCATACTCATCTTCGATGGGAGGCACACCCCGATACTTGTAGAAGAGGTTCAAAGCTGGGATCGACAGACCATGCCAGATAATAGAGAACAACACCAGCCAGTACACAGTCGGGACCATTGCCCTTACCAGATTCGTCTCTTCCCTTGTCAACGGGTCTTCTGGGAACAAATGACGTGTGTGCTCGACGTAGAAGACGGCGCCGATGCCAATGGGGCCAAAGTATCCCATAAAAAGAGCTTCTTTCCAATCTAACACGCACTTTTGCAGACCGAGCTTGTACGTTGCAAAGATTGCGGGAATGCGCCGAAAGATTACGATCAGTATGCCAAGGCCGAGAAGTCTGGGGACTGTAATGCCGGTGCCATCGGGATCGTGAAACTCTCTCCAGGGAATGACGGTCCCGATATACATGAAGCCGCCAAAGTTGAGCAGGACATCGATGATCGAATTGTACTCGTCATGTTTGCGTTCGGTTTCTTGCAGGTATTGTCCGTCCCAGTTGAGGAAGTTGCCCGCCACGAAGCAGCAGAGCAGGTCGTCTGTGCCGACCAGTCCGCAGGTTCCCAACAGGAAAAGGCCAGTGGCTGTCGGAATCAGCAAGTAGGATTCGTTGTCAATCCATCGCCTATTCACAATTAGCTCCCCCTACCGATCAGGCCGCTTGACTTACTTTCTGATCGCGAACCTAGCAGCGTACATGACAAACAGACCTGCCGCTGCACCGTACAAGGCAGACATCACAATCACGTACAGCCAGGTTGTCAATGCCCAGGTCCCGAGAGCTCGGCCAACACCACCACCTAGTCGACCAACGCCGTCCTCTTCACTCGCACGCTTCAACAATGACAGTCCGACGCCTATAGCTCTCTCCAGGATGCGCTCTTCTTTCGAAGCTGCAATCTCGCTCGTCAGCTCGGGCGATTCTGCAAATCGGATGAGGTAGACTGCTAGCATGAGAAACGGAAAGCCGAATCCGTCATTTGCTCCTGCTTCGGCTGATATTAACTCTCGCAAGTTTCGGCGGACGAACTTGTCGGAGAATGGGCCCTTGGCGACGGCCTGCGAGAGGATTGGATCAGTGCATGTGACACAGGAGCCGATGACAAGCCCGGCCAACAGTGTAAGGTTCGGTATGGTAGCCATAACGCAAGCAGTTGTGCAGAGCCACATTATCGTCATGATTGGTAGTAAGGCTATGGCCATCTCTTTCCACCTGTACTTGAGGTACTGGCCTGGCAGCTGGAACCCAGCAATGACGAGCTGCACCCCAATGACCAGCCGACACATCCCGAGCGTAATCGCTGGTTGCTGGCCGATGATAGCTTCACCCCATTTCCTCGAATCGAGCCACCGGGCAGCCATAGGACCGAGTGCCGCACCAAAAAGCACAGCAGGTACTAATCATTGTTAGCTGAGGAATCCAGGATCCTGAGAAGGCTTCGTACATGCTTCGCCCAGATACCAGCAGTTCTTGATTTTGACGGATATGAATCCATAAGCCAGAGCGAAGAAGCCAAAGATGGCGATGACGGTGTTCAGCTCGCTGACGCCGAGCACAATGTCGTTGAGTCCTGCCATATTCGTGCCCAGAAGGTAGACCTCGGAATTAAATGATCAACGGGAGAAGATGAGCCCGACCAGCGGGTGACGAGACGCTGATCAGTCATATTTGAAGAAAGCCCGAAGGGGTTCAGCAGAGTACATCTCGGAGCAGCGTCGTGGGGCATTTTGCCAAAGAATGTAGCCGTTGAAGCAATTTCGGCACACGAAATGGTGTCAGATTGAGCCAGTGGATCACCTCTGGCATGTATAGAATAAGAATCTGCAAATCGACAGTGCAGATCTGCCTGGAAAAGGACTCCTTTGATGCTCAGTCCGTTTCGCGTCTTGGCCGTCTGCTGCCAGCGGAACGAAATCGCGCAATAGCGCTTGTGGAAGTTCAAGACGTCCCTTGCATGCAATAGCCAAGGCTCGCCAAGTACGCTGCCGCGTGTCCAAGGGCGCCAAGCTGAGCTTAACACTCAATTATTACTTTCGGATCAAACATCTCGTTTGGACGGAAGTCCTTATTCGTCAACCAAGCTGTACCTCTACCGGTGTCATCGACCCAAGCTTCTTCCCTTTCAGGAGAACGAAGATCAGGAGCGCCTATTCCTAATTTGTAGCAGCGTTATCCGTACGTGTGACGATCATTGGAATTCAGGCACGCTTCATCGAATGATCAGAGCGCCATCTACCATCATTCATCCCAAAACGTCAGTTCCTTACGGGTGAGGAGTATGACGGATCGCTTCGCTTTTGAAATCGAAAATGGAAAATTTTGAACTTTACGTACATGCAGCTCCCTAACCACGAGGCCAATTGCAGGGTTCAACGTGTCGAAATAATCCTCTCGTCCCGGGCTATCGATTAATGTAGATATCATCTTACCTCTACTCCGGATCGTAGCCTTCTTTAGCCTTCTTCAGCCTTATCTACGCCTAAACTTCGGGGGTTTATTCCTAAAAGCCAAGCCTAAAATTTAGCTTTTTCGGGGGTCCTTTAGGACTTAAGCGCCTAGAAATTTAGCGCTTATAGGGCTAGATAAGGCTGTAGGTCGCGTATTAAAATCCTGATTTCGATTTGTACTTTTACAGCCACGTATTAAGGTCGAGACAAGATGATACCTGTATTAATCGATAGCCCGGGACGAGAGGATTATTTCTACATGTTGAACACTGCAATTAGCCTCGTGATTAGGGAGTTGTAGACGTTCAAAAATCCAAAATTTCCGATTTCAAATTTTTCCAAAGCGAGCGATCCATCATATTCCTCACCCGTAGTTCCCCTTCAATGCTCATCCGCAACGCGTGGGTGGCTGTTTAATCCAAGCTTTTGGACCAAGTTCGTGTGAAGCCGCCCTGCCAGGGCTTGTGTCCTTGGCAGAACAGATCCGAGTGAAGCCCTAAAATCCTGGTTGCGCCCCTAGTAACAATAATCATTGAGTCGTATAAATTGTCTTAACGCTATATAGACGTGCGTATTCTTCAAAAGAGAGAGAGGTCTATAATGACCAACTAAACTTGCGTTTCAGCGCAAATGAGGAAATCGCGTCCCGCACTGGGCAAGAGATGCCGATCTCCCCTCTTTTTTATCGCACCCCGCTACTGTGTACGGCTTTTTACCCCAACCCAGGTCTCATATGGAGGTACGAACCCCTCCTTTGAGCGTGGTTAGCTCTGACGAATAAGACGGAGCTGGGATTGGGCTGAATCTCGGCGGCCTAAGCTTCAGCTATGCGCGGGGTAGGACTTAGCTATATCGCCTGCCCATAGCGCGCTTGTTTTCATATTTATATTTATGCGAAGTTAAAGGTGGTTTATGCCTGTGCGATGAAATGGAACGCAAAGTACGAAAAGGGTGTCGACAGGTTCAGGCGTCGATTTGGAGGGAAACTCGTCCCTGAGAACGAAGTTTCAGTAGTGAGACCATCCCAACGTTAGTCTTTGTAACAAGTGCTAACTGCCTTGGAAAAGCCTGGAACTCCAGAAAGCGGTGGTAGTCGCCCGTCATCGTTTCGCGGAGCCCCGATTGAACCTGGGTCACAGAGCAAACTACCTCTTCATGCCAAGGCTGTGAAGGTTCCCGGACCCCAGGGTGGAGAGTCTGCGGAAATTCCTAGATGTGGAGATAGGGAGTCTTCCAGGGCGCCCCCCATAAGGCAGAGTCTTTGGGATCAGGCATACGCAAAGCTCTTGGACGACCCCGAGCATTCCGGACTTATCGATGATTACAGGCGGCTTTTGGAGAGCTATGAAGATTCGGAGGAGGATGGTAAGTTGACTCCAGATGAAGAGTCCAAATTTGCAATTGCAAGGCGAACTAATGTTGAGCAGCGTGTGCAGGGAAGGGGAAAATTCCAGAGCATGACAGCGGAGGTGCAGAACAACTTACCCGGATCCAGAAGCTTGCCACGGATAAGTTAGAGAAGCTTTCACAAGCCAAGCTTAGCTTCTCATTCGGCGAAAAGAAATTCTTTGTTCGGCATCAGGTCCGCAACGTCGTAAAAGTCATTTTGGCTTGCAAGGATCTCATCTCGTCTGCAATGTTGGCCGTGCCGCATGCCGCACTGGTCTGGGCTGGTATCATGCTCATTCTTCCAGTAAGCATGTCCGTCATCCTGCTGAGGCATCTAAGAGATTTCTGACCTTCCGTTTTCGTAGAATTTGGAGAAGATATTCCAGCAAGATGAAGCCGCAGCAAAGGGGTTTGAAGATATTACATACACTCTCGTTCGACACCGCCAGATGGAGGCGACATTTCTTTCGGAAGATGCAAGGTTTGTCCTTTGTCGCTCAATAGCTTATATCATCACAACTGATCGTACTCTCAGCGCGACGGAGAATGACCAACTCTGTTCGAGCATCGAAGCGAAGGTTGTCAACCTCTACACCCAAATCTACATTTATCAGATAAAGATAGTCTTGCAATACTCGCGGAGCAAAGCTCACTGCCACCTAAGAAACGCCTTCGCCTCCGACGACTGGAAAAGTTTGTTGGGGGAGATCGAGCCTCTAAGCCAGCAGATCGACAAAGGCGTGCAGGACTTGACCAACGGCAAGATATTCGAGACTCGGCAGACAACAAAAGACATCCTGACTAAAGTCGGAAACATCGAAGCCCTCCAAGAAGCCACCCTATCCGCTGTACACCGTCAATCCCTCCCCTCCACCGCAAACGCCCTCTTCGACTCGAGCGAGGTCCAGAAATCTACCTCCCAATGCCTCCCCGAAACTCAACGCGCCACCCTAAACGACATCCAAGCCTGGGCCGAAGACCCCTCCGCCAAGCCCATCATCTGGCTACATGGCCTTGCCGGCACGGGCAAATCCAGCATCGCCCTGACAGTAGCCTGCGCCCTAGACGAGGGGAGACCGTTCGCCGCCGGCGGACACAGTCTCGCGCCGGGCACATACCTCGGTGGAACGTTCTTCTTCAAGCGGGACGATGCCACGCGCAACGGTATCGGGAACCTGTTCCCCACGCTGGCGAGGAGCCTCGCGGAACGGTTTCCGGACGTGGCGAGGGGGCTTGTCGGCGTCGTGGAGAAGAGCCAGGACATAGCGACCAAGGCGCCGGTGCAGCAGCTCAAGAAGCTTATTGTCGAGCCGCTTGCGAGACTGGGGCAGGATACGTTCGTGCAGGTGCGGCTTGTGGTTGTAATTGACGCGCTCGACGAGTGCGAGAGCCGAAAGGATGCGGAGCTGTTGGTTCAGTTGTTGGGACATTTGGTGGGGGGGTTGGGTGGGGTGCAGATCAGGGTGATAATCACAAGTCGGCACGAGCGTCATATCTCGACGGAATTTGATGCGTTGCCACCAGGGCTTTACCGCAAGCTGACGCTCAAGAAGGTTGACCCGCCCGAAATCGCCTTTTTCCTCCGTGACAGGCTGGAAAAGATTGCCGAGAAACGTTCCTTCCCGAAGGGTTGGCCTGATGAAAACATTATCGAAGAGCTCGCGGATAAGGCTGACGGGCTGTTCATCTACGCCGCCACTGTTTGTCGGTTCCTCGATGTCGACTTTGTCGACGACTCCTTTAGAGACGGGAGGCTGAAGGTCATCTTCGGTAACAAGGCGGCCAAGAATACACCCCAGCAAGCTATTGACCAGTTGTATATCGGAGTGCTAGATTTCGTCTGTGCCGAGAAACTCCTAGAGGAGGAGGAGTCGCCCATGTACGCGCTGTTCAAGGAGGTTCTCGGATTCATTGTGGTGGTCTTCGCCCCTGTCTCTATCCAGTCGCTCGGCTACTTCCTCCCGCACCATAAACCGGCCCTACCTAATGTTCTGGGAAGACTCCGTTCCGTTCTGGATGTCCCACCGGACGGGAATTCTCTAAGCCTTGTCCACTTATCATTTCGCGATTTTATTCTGAGCAAGGAGAGGTGCCAACCACAGTTTTTGGTTGACGAGATTTCGATGCATCGCGCCTTATTTGACCGCTGTCTTGACATCATGGGTGAGAGTCTTCAACAAAATATGTGCAATCTTCAACTACCTGACAGTGTGGCATCAGATGTACCTCAGAATGAGGTAGATAAGCATCTCCCGCCTCATTTACGGTATTCATGCCGTTTCTGGGTCGACCATGTTGCAAAGCTTGACGACAGCCAGCAAAGAGAGGTTGGGCTAAGAGACTCTGGTAAAGTCCACAATTTTCTCCGGCAGAAATTTCTCTTTTGGCTTGAGGCGATGAGCTTGATTGGGGAAACAGCTTCTGCAGTTCGTATGGTCAACCGCCTCCAAACTCTGATCAATGTAGGTGATGTAACATCAATTCTCTCCTCTTTCCCCTTCCTGTTACTCAATTGGAGTTTAAATTAATCATGGAGCAAATCTATCTAGTCTCCAACAGACCCCGATCTGTCTGCCATGGTGCAAGACGCGAGACGCTTCGTTCTCAGTAACAGATGGGTTATCAGCCATGCCCCGCTGCAGACATATTCCTCGGCACTTCTTTTCAGTCCTATGCAGAGCATCATTCGAAATCAGTTTTCGAACCTGATACCTCAATGGATCACACAGGCACCAGTAATTGGGCAACACTGGAGCTCTGGGTGGTTGGGGGTCCGCCAGACATGGAGCCCGGCTCTTCAGAGCATCCAAGCCCATCACAATCGTGGATCTGGCGTCTCCTTTTCATCTGACGGCCGCTGGCTTGCATCTGGTTCCGAATACGAAAATGTAGTGCAAATAATCGATGTCGAGACAGGTAGCCTTGAGCGTACCGTGGAGAGCAAGGGATACGTGTGCAGCGTGGCGTTCTCACCGGATGGTCGCTGGCTTGCGGCAGCAGGTTATGAACCTGGGGTTGAGGTCTGGGATACGGGAACCGGAGAACCACAGCGCACTCTTGAGGGACACGACTCTCCATCCATGATGATGACTATTTCCCCCGATGGGATTCATGTGGCTTCCGTTTCGTACGACGGAGACCTTCGTGTCTGGTATCTCGAATCGGGCATCCTTCGATACACGCTCTTGAAAGAGCAATATAACGTTTCCGCGCATGCCTTCACATCAGACGGACGCGAGTTTGTGTCTGCATCGAACGAAGGGATGGTGACGTTCTGGAGCGCTGAAAGCGGCACTCAACAGCGAAGTTTCGACACCGAGACTCGTATCGACCGCATGGCACTATCGGGAGACAATAACTTAGTCGCTATATCTTCCGAAATTGTTCTGAATCGCATTCAAATTTGGGATGCCAGGGCGGGGTTGAGAAAAGTTTTCATTACCGAGAACCAAGTCGCCGGAGTTTTAGCCTTTTCGCCAGATAGCCACTGGTTGGTTGCGTCATTCCGGGACAACAAGATCCGGCTTTACAATGCCGAGACGGGACTGTTGGAGCATACGCTTGATGGCCACACAGCCGTGGTGCGACATTTTACATTCTCTCGCGATGGACGGCGACTAGCATCCACCGATCGTAACGGGGTTGTACGAATATGGGACATGGACATGGCTTTGACAACGGTGTCGCAAGCTCCCTCGAGCCATCCAAACTCGGTGAACCAGGTACGCTTCTCGCCCGACGGAAATCTGGCTGTGTCGCTGTCCTACGGCGATAGGACGATCCAGGGCTGGGATGTTCAGACGGGCGGTCTCCGATTAAAAGTCGACACCAGTAGGTTCCGTTTTAGACCCATCGTTTATGCTCATAGTTATATCGTATGTTTTCAACCTATGGACAGTGCACAAATCTGGAGTACGAAAACGGGTACGTTATGCCACGAGCTCACTCAAGACGAGCTCCCGCATGGCCGTTACGTCTTGGCCATGGACGTATCGCAAAATGGGAGCTTGATCGCCATACTCTCCCTCGCTGATGTCCATGTCTGGGATGCTGACTCGGCAATGCTGAGAAAGTTCAAGCTGCCGGGCGGCTATTCGTCGAACGGAAGAGCTACAGTACGTTTCTTTCCCGGCGGGTACCGAATGGCTACGTCCCAGGGGAATAATATAATACATTTTTGGGATGTCCAAACCGGCACGTCTCAAGAAGGTCTACAGTACGATGCTGACGTCACTTCATTTCAAATCTCAAGTAATGGACGCTCCATTGCCGCTCTTTTAGCCGAAACTTATCAGTCTGAGCCGACTGTTCACTTATGGAACCTCGACGAAATGGTAGCGGGGCCTATCATTGGTGGCAACAACGATGAAATATCATCTATCCTCTTCTCTCCAGGTGGGGAGATGCTTGCAACTCAATCAAAAGACAGCACCATTGTCCATCTCTGGAACACCAGCTCGGGGTCCTTATTATGGAAGCTATCGGCAGCGGAAGACGAGATATACGGACTGGAATTCTCCCTGGACGGGTGCCATCTAGCTGTGGCATTCGAGTTAGACAACTTGTACATCTGCGATTCTGAAACCGGGGATGTCCAGAGCCAGACAGAAATAATCTCCTTGAAGCGTCCAGATATTGTAATCACGAGCCAAGGCCCCTTCAACTTTCAGCGTTTCTCCAAGTGCTCCGACCCAGGCAAGATGTGGTCTTCATACTCCCTCAGCAGCGACTATTCCTGGCTGACCTGGAAAGGCCATAAAGTTTTGTGGCTGCCTGTGGACTATCGGCCGTTCAATGACTGCTATGACATTCAAGACAACGTACTGGTTATGGGTAACACACAAGGTAATATTATAATAATCAGACTCCCGGCGGCCGCAGATCTATTTCCCACCGTACAACCCAACAGTAGTCGGAGCCGATAATCACGTCTTTGAAATGGGACATGTCGATAAGGACGATAGGTCTCCGCGACCCCGATCCAAGTACGGAGGGAAACTCAATACAACACAATCTGGGCTCGGTGATATCTCAATTCCGTCCTCGGTTATCTCACCTGTCCATGGGCCGGGGATGCAGACCTAGTCTCGAACGTCACGAGTGGTGACGACGGCATCTCCAAACTGCCTTTGTACCCGGGGGTAACAGTCGCTCACCATCCACGACGGGGACGTGTAGAAAGAGAATAGGGTCAACGCGATACATAAAATTGGGATATAGGATCGCAGGTACTGAGAAAGTAGAAACTAACAACTGACGTTGAAAACCAGGGACTAGTCAGGCAGCCGGGAGAGGAATTCGAAGAAGATTCCTTCTGGCAAACCGGTTCTAATTACTTGTTCCGGCTTGAATTGTATATATTCATCGCCCTGGCGTCGTTTGTATTTTGCTGGAGTTTGTGAATACGCTTCGCAATCGCCCATCATCGCCGAGCAACCAGAGTCGCCAAGTCGGTACGGGCAAAGGAAGGACCTCACATCCTCAGGAACGACGGTCCCCGTGGCTCGAGTAAAGCCAGTAAAGAACCATTCGCTTATAGTTCCTATCGAGTCGGTGGTCGTGCTGGCGGCCAGCCTAGGTTGGCTAGTACGGCTGTAGTAGCGGAGGAAGCCCTTTACGGGAGCTAGATCAGGTACTGTCGCTCCACATTGGGGCCTAAATACTCCGAGCGTGCCTCTAGGTGCTAGTCGGTTTAGAGTAAAACGGAGTATCTTAGTTTTTTGTTATTGGGCTTTCTCTGGTCGTTTACTTCGTCTTCTTTGTGAGTCCTCTTCTCGTACCTGTTGGCTTCTGCCATGGCAAGCTGTTCCCCTGCGGTGGCTTGACAGCGAGGTATGCCCAATAAAGAGAAAAGGATGTCAATGTATAGTAAAGTTGTAGGGCTTATAAAAGAGTAGGAAGGGTATGACGAAAAGGATGGCTAGTAGAAGTAGAGAGGAAGAATATTTACAATGACCTATTCCGAAACCGTCGTAATTATCTACCAGACTATATCTTAATGTAGGCGCACTTCTAAGACCTACTGAGGGTGTAACTAGTCTAGTGCCACTACTAATAAAGATAGACTCTGTTGTGTAGACGTGCTGTCTGTAGTAGTATTAGCACTTAGTTAGCCCAATATCTATGCATCAGTTAGGGGGTAAGAAGACGACGGTAGAGGTCGTACCGTATCGATGTGGACAAGGCAATATCTAGTATAACGTAAAGTGAGACCGCCCTTACACGGCGACGGTGACGGAAGGTGACGGAATTGAGTAGCGGGTGAGGAGTAGGTAAGAGAGGCGGGACGAGGCTGAGTGGAAGGCAAGTCTTTACTTGCCTTCGAGTGCCAAGACCATGCCTCGCGATGAGGCGCCTAGCGCGCTAAGACGCGTGAACCTTCCGCGTAAAGCAACCTTTCGCGCCTGTGAAAGTGATGCCTGCGGTCGTCTATAGAACAGCTCGGTGTGTAGACGCGAAATAAGCATTTATCATGAATTCATGATGCCTCGATCGAATGAGAGAGAAGGGGGTATTGCAACGAAGGACCTGGGTAATAGCGCGAATCCCCAGCGAGCCGCAACATCTCGACCGCCGTCTACACCATCGGCGCTGCTTGATTCTGACAAAGAGAACACCGTTACCCGCACTGCACACTCAAGTTTAGGCAAGCGCAAGAGCGCGTCCGGCACAATGTCTTCTCCATGGTCGGCGAGCGCAACAGCTGGCAAGCGTAGGAAGCTGCAGGAGATGGGGAAGAGTTCCACCAAAGAAGCAGCGCGAAGGAGAGAACTTGGTGGAAAGGTTGACCACAATATCTATGATCCTGATGAAGATGAGACGGGGAAGAGGGAAACCGTCAAGAAACTGCGCGACCTAAGCGCAAACCTGAATGAATCGAGAGCCGAATTTCTACAAAGAGCGTCGAGAGGTATCCAAGACACGATACAGCGAGCAGACTATATCATGCAAAATGTCAAGCAGACGTCGACAGCAACGATCGATTCACGCCTTCTTGTCAACGTGAGCGATCTAGCAGCCAAAAAAGTTAGCACACTGACCCTGGGAGACTCTTCCACCGCGATCGACGTGGACGATTTTCTCACAAAATGCATATCATTCATGCGGACGACCGCTGCTTCCTCTGCGCAGCCTCTGGCGACCCAGCATGGACGTCAACGAAGACAGCAGCGCCTCAACGGAGATGAAGGTGACGACGAAGAGAACACAGACCTACAATGGCATCATCTTGGGCACGCTCTGTGCTTCCCAGCCTCTTCGCGTCCGTGCCTCTCATCCTTTCTCCTCGGACCGCTCTCTGTGCAGAAGAAAGTCCGAGCTCAGAGTCAGCGACGTGCCACCCAACGTGCAGCTGTCGATCCCTCCCAAGCTGCACGACCCCGGGAAGTTGGAGAAGACGATGCTGAGAAAGAGACGGTCTCGCTGACAATGATATGCTCCGAAATCGCCTCGCTTCTGGCCAAGACGCAACAAAGAGGAGAACAGTTAGTCGGCGAAGAGGCTGAAAGGCTGGAGCAGGATGACTACGAAATGACAGAACAGGAGGTGAAAGCCCTGATGCGCAAACACCATATGAGCAGTAACGGTGGAGTGCCCTTATTCGATTTCTGCGTCAATCCCAAGTCTTTCGGGCAGACTGTAGAAAACTTCTTTTACACCTCATTTCTCATCAAGGAGGGCAAAGTCGGTCTGGATTTTGATGACGATGGCATGCCGACGCTCAGCATGGTGCAACAAAGGTCGCTCGAGGAGCGGCAGGAAAGCGTGAGAAACCAAGCAGTTTTCACCTTGGATTTCGACGTGTGGGAAAGTCTGGTTAAGAATTGTGGCATAGAGAAGTGCGTCATACCCCATCGCAGACAGGAGGCCTACGAGGAGGACGACGGCGTTCTAAGAGCTGAATTAGCCAGCAGAGGACGGGCACTGCACGACAGTGCAGATCCCAATGCTGCCGGGAATAGTCATCGCCTAGCAGCAGCCGGCGGGACAGAAGTTGAAGATGAGGACATCTACGGAGGTTAGCCGATCGAAGTTTTTGCTCGCCTGAGCCGAAAGAATTCCTTTACTACAATATTGGAGTTCATGCTAATGGCATGTGTCAGCCAATTTTCCTCCAGACTTCGCACACATATACTCACTTTTCAACGCCTGCAGTAGTCGGAACCTGCACGTAGTACTCTCCGCCCTACGGCGGACCCATTCAACCAAATTGTACCCTGGAAACCCCGGAAACATACCTACCCAGGTACTTCGTAGTAGCGCGGTTTGCGTAAACACCCTCTGGCACGGTCTCGATCAGTCAACGAATCTACGACCAATCCCGGCTACTCGTAAACCTCCTTTTCTGCTAGCTTGACGAAAAGCCATATACATACTTAATTAGGTGTGTACAGGCTTTTGAGACTCTGTATAATGTAATCAATCAAACGTCTGTTTTTCATTCCACAGCTGTATGTAGCGCCCTCCCGAAATCATTGAGCGTTTTTTACGACGTGGAGCACATTACATAATGTTCAAGGTCCCGATGAAAGTCTTAAGATTCTTTGCGAGTTAACCTCCAAAGAGGTCATGTAACAACTCGGGTTACGTTGTTGGTGTACAAAGTACATAGATATCTTACTCAGCTTACTGTTGAAGACCGACTTAGTTATCTTGAGATTGCACTGGGAATAGCCCAAGCTGCCGTGGCGCGACAGAATTTCGAAGGCAAAAAGACAGGTCAACACAAAGGACTGATGCCATAGCCATATCCTTGCACACGGCACGTCACGTCCAAGCTTAAACGTCGTGGTATAGTGCTGAACCGCGCTGATCGTGGTGCCGAAGGCGCCGAGCAATCAGCATTGATAGGTTCGGGAGGTGAGCTCCTTGCCGAAGGTCTCCGTGAAGTTGATGAAAGTGGTGGACCAACGATCGGACACGGTTTCCAACACTCCACACGGAACGGACAATGTTTCCGCCCCCTAATGGTTCGAGCATCACAAGTACGCCAAAAGGCTCTCTTTAGTGCCAATTCATAGTGCGTCCAAAATGTCGCTCGAATATAGGGATTTCATGTGTGCTGTTCAGCATATCGTAGACCCTAATATTCAATCAAAAGGGCACCATGAAACCCTTTACTGAGGCAAATCACCCTAGGTTTCACCTCTTCGAACTCTCGTTACATCTGCCTCGCTCAGCACAACTGATTCGGAAGAGCCAGGTGCTGATCAAGCTGAGCGGTAAAGACTCTGGTTTGGAGACCGGCCCGTGTTGCACTAAAAGCAGTCTTTGGTGACGCTGTGTCCGCGTGCCAAGCGGTGCACAAGGAAAGATTCTGACTTCAACAAAGTGACATGCTCTACCGGTTGCTTGAGTGAACTGGAGACCAGCCAATGTGACACTTGAACCAGCCGTGAATAATGGGCAGCACGAGTGTAGTATCCCAAATTCCTTTGCCTTGCTTTCCATTTTGCAGAATCGCAATGGCGGTCTTTGTTGCAAGAATGAAGTAGCTGTAGTTTCAAGCAAGAATTTGTGTATTTCCTTGGTCACGTCCCTAGTCACTGATTCACTCTTGTGAGACGTCAGTCCAGGATCAAGATAGCCGGGCTTAAGTCAAAATGCGAGACTCTCAACAGGATCGCGCCATCTGCCTGCATGTCATGGCTTCTTGGTCGAGTGGAAATGTTCCCTACGACTGAAATTTGGTTGGTGAAAATAAGGTAGGAGCCTCAAGCGAGTTTGCGTCGAGATCAGAGTACATACAGCTTGCACGCCCAAACGAGGATTTAGCTCCGTGAGGTAGTAGTCGATCCCTGAAAGGGTCTCGCAATATACCTGATTTATAGATTCTAAAATATTGGCCTGACAAGGGACGACCTGTTCAGTGGTGCAAGCAGCGGCCGGGTCGTCGAATGCTCTCGTTCCTACCACGCTGTTGGTTGGCTTGATGGCGGATTTGAGGAATAAGAATGGAAACTTGTAACATCGCTAATCCAGGTGATTGGTTCACTAATTTTGCAGTTTTGCGCTTGGATACGAGCTTTCGTGTCCGGTCTAATGCCTTGTTCACCGTTTAGTTCCGTAAATTGGTCGGAAAATGGCTCGGTGCCGCTTTCCGCAAAGTGGTTATGTCCATACTCGTCCACACTAGAGTGTGGAAACGCAGACACGTGGTCGACGTACCGCGGAATATAAAGGCTCTTGTTGAATGGGTTCGGTATTCTAGGCTCATCGGCAAGCGTGTGATAACTTGTGTCGTCATTAGTGGCGCGCTCATCGTGAGGAATGCCTGAGGGAATACCGGAGTATTCGTCATGAAGCGTCGACCTTAGATGATGTTGTTCCTTTGCATCGAGGAGGACCAGAGTTCGGCTAGAATTGATTGAGGTATTGTCGGCCGACTTCGTTCCGTGCCTACCCGCCCTGTGACTAAAAAGCCCTTGCAAGCCTAAAGATACGATGTCCGTTTCATCAATATCTAGTGATGGCATGCGTCCTTGATGTTGCAAGTGTTGCAAATTCTGTTTAAGACAAGTAGCAATGTCTTGAGGATGTGATTCACTTCGTATCAACTGGATCAAAGCTTGAACTTCTAGTTCATTGTTGTGCTTCAATATCTGTAATATACCTTCAAGGATGTACTTCTGCCGCTCTTGGACGATGGCAGGTTTGTACGCCAGTTTTCGTCGAGTGTCGAGCCTCAAGTTGAAATTACAGAATGTATTGACTTTTTGGCAAGCTTCGCAGGAGCTGGGCGGACCAGAGCACTATCACGATCAGCTTTAGCTCGACACATACGGTACGATCATGTTGACCTTCGTTCTGCGCTTCTTGCACGCCTCGCAAGCATTTGTTGTTCTCGAACCACGTCGCTGGGCTCGTGTCGACAAGTTCGCTGATGACGTTGACGACGACGAGCTTGAAGATATCGGAGGCATTGTCGAATAAAGACTGGAATTTAGATATGTTTGTTAAGCGGTGCGCAAAGAGTGCTGGATTTTCAATATAGCAACATGTAAAGCCGCTCGAGGGAAGTTGAGAACTTTACGGCAGAGCAAAGACGCCGTTTGGGCGTTCAAGATTCTTGGTCCGCAGATCAAGGGGCGATCAAATGGCGGAGCATTTAGCTGGGTGCTTGGGGTCGCCTTGTTTGTTGATTCGACATCTCCACTATTGACGATCAGACCAATCGGAAGTTTACACTCTTCTAGGCTAGTGTTTTCGCTCGATCCTGCCATTATTTCCGCGACCGATTCGTCACAGCTGCAGCACCAGCAATCGTCATGACAGCCATTTGCAGAGTTTTGAACGACTTTGCAAGGACAAGTGTTGGATAGACTCTTGTGTTGTGAGCGTTCTATATCATGCGAAGATTACCCTTGGTAAGATCCCAACTAATCAAACAACCGAACATTTCGGCGAAAGGATACCTTAATTGTCGGCAAGTTTCCGGGCTCTGCGAGCCTGGCCGCCCAGGTGCGGCCTACGTCTCAGTTCAAATTTCTAGGGCCTGTGTGAATTTCGAATTAATGGCAAACTTTGGCGCAGAGCCAGTGATCGATGCTCGCCGTCGTTATTTGTATGCGTAATAAAGTGTTGCCCAAATAGATCCTGACGGTATCATAGGGTGAGCAATATATAAGTCGATCTCCCTAGGGTGTACGATGATGTGCTTTTTCTGCTTTTTTCTGCTGACTTGATTCTTTTTCCCATTTGTCCTTATCCCACCATTGTAATTGCTTTTAACGACTCGTCGAGCGCGTCGTCGACTTGGACGAATAGTAGCAAAGCTTTCGGTCTGTCAGTGGATATATGCCGGTCTCCAAGTCTCTCGTCAGGGCAAAATTTGACGCAACGGGCTGCCGCAGGCTAAATCCTTTCAAACAAATACATCACTTGCACACGATAGACGGCAACTTCCAGAGTGAGACGGCAACTTCCAGAGTGCTTACCATCATCTATCAGCTCGAGTTAATTAGAGTAGCCGCTGATATAATGGTGATCAATTATTCTCAGGCCCTCTTTTGAGAGACATGGACGACAGGACTGTGCCCCGGCATAGGGCATCACACTCCCAAACACAACGTTCTCCTTTGCTGGGAATTCGCAAATTTTGTGTTGCTCTGAGCAACACCTTGCTCTTACCCTCGGCCGGCCTTAACAAACGGCTGTTTAGGTACATTATACCTTGCCAGCCTGCAGATGGCCTCGACAACCACTGGATGATTGGAGTTTCGCATTCTCTCGCCTTTGGGGTGTTCCCCGATTTGTTGATGGTCACCGCTGGATCGAACTTCACACGAGTAATAATGCATTAGAGAACGGTTTGTTGGTCGTGTGAGCTTGTTCACCTGGTTTCATGATAGTCCTCATGAACTTGCTGCCTGGATTTTCGCTCCATGGAGGAATCGTAATTTCATCGAAACCAATCACAAACGCAGTTCCGCAGTTCCGAGTAGGACTTGGGCACCTTTGATTGGGAATATGACATTAAGCCAAACATTCGAAAGTTTTGCTCATGTACTAAGTTGGTGGCATCTTGATTAGAAGTAGATGGACATTAGCACTTTCGGATGGGCGGACATCTGATCCACATGTTTTGGAAAACTTAGCCATGTACCTTTGGCACTTGGCTGAGAAACTTGTCATGGTGCAATCACCTGGAAAAAGAACCTTCTTTGCATCAGAGGAACAACCTCACATCCTGGGAACTACATTCGCCACATAATGGAGAACAGAGGGACGCCAGGAGATCGCAAGATGCTGTAAAGGAAAGTCAATTTGGACACATGCCAAGCAGGGAATCTCGCCTCGCGAACTTGAAGGCTGAACGCGGAGAATGGCACACCAGCCGCCAAGTAACGCCCTCCAGGTGCGAGCAAATCCCAAATTGAACCAAAAACGGCTTGGCGTGATCATTTGCTATTAGTCACTCCTGTAGTTTCTGAATTTCCTATCCGTTCCCTTACCTGCAAAGCTGTGGAGTAGTGGCTTCGACACTTGTAGCAGTACGACAAAATCATCCAAGAATCACCACGTCGAAGCCGGCCCAGGCTATATTGTGCAGTTCTACCACTCTACCTCGAGTCAAGAGATATCTGAAGCTGACCCGAGAACGATGAGTAGAATAGACGAAACTACTCTGCTAGCTCGGCCAAAGGGAGTTAGTATACAAGAGTGTCAGCGGAAACAGATGTATGAAGAGCCAAAGGCATTCGTGGTTGCAGGCACTATATGCGGGTTAGCTGGTATTGCGGCACGCTCCTGTTTTGAAAGAAATCTCCACTTTGTCTGATTACCTAACTCGAGAATGATCCCATGTGTTGCTATCAATCCTGTGGTATTCTCTTCAGCATCGACCATCTATACTTTTCCGTTTTTGAGCCCATCGGACAAACACGCCCTTATCGTGACAACGTGGAGCTTGAGATAATCTGGGGGTGGTGTTCTGACGGTGGTACCTCCCAGGCGAATCCAGCAGAATCCTCTTACAGTACGAAAGCCTGTCAGAGCTGATGCCGAACTCGATAGAGAGGAAGGTAAGACCTTCACCCATTAGGAAGAGTAGCAATTCGTGCTATCAAAAGTACGAAGGGCCGTTCCAGCTGTCGTTTCTATGCATTTTCGACGTAGATAATCTAGTGATGTGTGTTTCCCGACCTGTTCGCATCCACATTGGGCCTAGCAAACAGCGCGGAATTCGGATGTCGCCGTCCGCATTTGAAACAGATTGATAGAATGGCGACCTTGCAAGCATATGCCAGGATGTTTTGCGCGTGTCTACGATTTCTGATCTAGACGAGGAGTCGAGACCTGAAGAATACACGATGCCACAATTGAATCTAATTGAGCTTCGCAGAGTTGATTGACCCAAATTTTGTCCAGGAGTTCTGCATTGACCAATCATAATGGAGATTGAGAGGCCGGAGCTGCGGACTCTGCTATCCGGGTGAACCAACTGGCACTTTCCTGGATGATAGACCACTCTTAAAAACAAGCTGAACAAGTTGGCGAATTTGTAAATCATCACCAATGGTGGTTCAACTTGGTTCAGCTACTGACCATGGGCGTGCATGGGCTGTAATTCTGATTCAGGCGCATGCACATTCAAATAGACTAATTCTCGGGGTTCCCGGGGCTTTCCTTATGCAAGATGTCGAATTGGAAAGTGACCCCTGTCGACTCCAACGGTTTGGAAAGCATGCTTCCCGAAAAAGATGGATGGAATCAGATCAAAGCAGTTCATGGACAAAAGAGTAGATAGTGCAATGCAAGAAATAGTCCAGCTTCCCTCTTTGGTCATGATCTCGCTAAAGACTTTGTCTCGAAGTTTCTCGGTTAGAATGATGCTGTACCAGAAAAGGCAACCGCATGCCCTGGTAGAGGTTCAGAGATTCGCGACAAAACAAGGGAAAAACACAAATCAGCAGGTCTGGACGGGTCGATCAGAGCTGGAGGAGCACCTTCTTCGCTGATCCAGGTCGACCCGGACGAGGCATGATCAGCCGACAAGCCCAAATAAAGGGACAGGCCCTGGAAAGTCGGCGGCGCCAGGACGCCGGGGAAGCTGAGACTCGGCCAGGGTTGCACCTCTCCCAGCGAACCGTAGCCGAAAAACTTCGCATCGCGTTAGCGTCACCAGAATTAAGCCTGTCAAAAAGGCTTCGCGGGGTCGCCGGATCTCGCAGGGAAGCCACACTTCAATCTGTCGTAAGCCAGTAAGACCCGGGCCCGTGGTAACTCTAAGGCAGGATCTACGTTTCGCCTCATTCTCAGCCCACATTCCCTGTCAAAAGATGTCATCCACCTAGCCTTAGTCTTCATTTTAGACTGCCGAAATGACTCTGACCAGATCTGGCGTAGGCAAGATAACCTCTGCACCCTCTGCTAATTCCCATAGTCCATCCTCTTCGACTCGACCTGCCATATGGTCATGTTTCCATCGTGGTACATGCAAACATCAACGCAACGCCCCAGTGGATGGGAATTGAGTACGAGGTAAGATGTCCAACACGATGCGAGTGTGCTCTCGTGAAGATTATTCGAATGGAGGACTGTGCATTCAATGTCCGAGTGAAGGTGCACCCTCCATGGCCTCTTCACCAGCATCCGATACGATGGTGAAGAGGCGCACACTGTACGATCACTAGCTGCTCGATCGCAAACCTTTCGTCCAAGGTCTTTTTTGAGCCATGCTGACTTGTCTTGCGTGCACTAGAACCGCACTGCGAAAGCCATTCCGCCATCACGTCGCGTCAATTCGTCGTGAATCTGGGCGGACTATATACTGAGCATTGACGCCTGTACGACTGCCGCGGAGTGACAGCCATCACTAGAAGGGTGAAGGTTTTAAACGTCCTGTTTTAGGCCCGCCAGGAAGTGCTTTTTTCCGCACCTATTCATCGGACTGCGCTGCAGAAACAGAGAACAGGCTTGACCGTAGCCTCGAGCACTTACCAACTAGTTTGATGACTTGGAAGATCTCGCTGATTCCTCTGTGGCTTTGAGCCGAACCGATTCGCGAGAGGCTCACACAATCCCTTTACGTCTCTGCCAGAGCCTTGCGACGAGTGTTGGACAATGCACCGCGATGTCGAAGGAGGCTTCTCAAAGATCAACACCGAGTGTGGTACGGAACAGCCCTGGCGACAATGCTGCAGAGCTACAGGCGACTGATGTGGCCCCCTCAAGTGCAGGGAAGCCCAAAAGAGTACGTACTGGTTGTCTCACGTGTCGTGAACGACACCTGAAGTGCGACGAGGGTGTGCCGGTCTGCCAGAACTGCAAGAAGTCAAGCCGCAAGTGCAAGCGAGGAGTGCGTCTCAATTTCATCGATACTAGGTGTGAGCAACCACCGCATCTGCTGCCTCCTGTCCATGACTGGAAGGTCACCTTTGAAGACAATTCTCGCGAGATCGCTTCAGAGTACGAAGGTGGCGTGGAGAGATATTCGCCCGTGGAACCACACCGCAAGCGACGACGACTGACTCCCTCAGATACTGTTTATGATTACGGCCACATAAATGGTCCGATCTTGCAAGAGCAGCATCTCCAGCAACAGCAAGGATACCAGAACTACTCTGATTCTTCTACAATGTATCAAGCTTCAGATGCTCCGACCTTCGAAGATCCCGATGCCGTCACCACCCAGTCTTTCTCTGACCATCGGCAGAGTTACGATCAGCAAATGCTGATAAATCAAGAACCAGAGCCACCCGCACCACCTTTGACATCGAGAGAAGAGGTCCTTTACATGCAGGTTTTTGTGGAGGAGGTTGCCCTGTGGATGGACAGTATGGACAAGGACAAACACTTTGGTAGGATTCTACCCTTTCAATCGCTGGAAGAGCCCATGCTCAAATATGCCCTGCTTGCTTGTGGCGTGCGCCATCTGACACTTGTGAATCCTGCCTATCCCGAAGAGCACGCCCTCACATACTACGCCGAATCGAACAAATTGCTGCTCAAGTCCCTCCAAAATCCCAACAGGGACACCGTCCTGTGTGCCACAACCGCCACAATTCTCAACGTTTATGAAGTGATGTCTGAAAAGGCGCTACAACGAATGAACCACATTGCGGGAGCAAGAGCACTAATCAAAGAATGTCGCTGGGATGGTACAACATCTGGTGTGGGCGGTGCATGTTTCTGGCTGAATGTAGGTCTGGAGCTCTTTTCCTGTCTCCACTTCAACTGGGGCGTGGCATGGGATCCAGATACGTGGGGCGTGGACATGACAATGGTTCCTCAACAGAACCCTGGCAATGAGGAAGACTGGACGCACAAGATGCTTTGGATATTAGCCAAAATCACCAACTTCCGCTCGTCAACTCCTCGCTTTCAGGAACAGACCATGCACGCAGAACAGATGCGACTACAATCCCGATTACAGCAGTGGTTGGGGCTTAAGCAGTTCTGTGACCGATGGGACAAATGTGTTCCACCGACAATGCATCCAATGGCCGTTGTTCCAGCGTACCTCACCCACTCCAAAAGCGCTTTCCCGGAGGTCTGGTACATTAAACGCACCACCATTGTTGGCCGCCTCTTCTGGCATACAGCGCTTGTCCTCCTTGCTTCGGCACACCCATTGGCAGCATGGATCTCGAAAGATGACAACAACAGTACAAATCCACAACTTGCAGCCGAAATGGCACAGATGCGCCTGCACCATTCTCGTCAAATCTGTGGCATTGTCAAGCATGCAAAAGATCGAGGAGTGGCATCAGCATCAATCCGCTGCCTCGCAGTTGCCGGTGAGCATTTGCACGATCGTAGGGAGCAGGAACAAGTTCTCGAGATCTTCGAACGCATCAAGAATGAAACCGGCTGGCGCGTCGCCTTCATCAATGATGAGCTCCGGGAGAAGTGGGCCTGGAGCAATCTCGACACATATGGAAACTCACCATCGCAAAACGCATCGTACCAGCACAACTCGAATGCATCAGGTTTGCCGGCTGTGCCACAACAACAAATAAGCCAGCAGCGACAAAAGCCGCCGAGCGGAATTGTCAATCCATTATACAAACATGCTGATTTTGGCAGTCAAAACCCTCCGTATGCTGGGTCGTGGGTGCCCGCAAATTCCGGCTATCTTGGGCATCACGGGCCTGGAAATCACGGAAGCGGGACCGATATATATAGATACGGTCCAATCGCTGCACTATAGACGATGCTATATTTCTATAATCTTCAACGAGCAGGAACTCGAATCAATGCTATACCGTGTCCCCCTACTCCTTCCTCGCTTCTGCCATCGTGAAGGTTGTCTGTCCAACAGACAGCCCAAATCTTACGTTTAGAGCATCGTCCATCTGTTGAAATTGACCAGCCCGAGGTATAGACCAGAGCCAATACATAAAAGTAACTTCGAGTTACAACGGTGGATTCTCGGTTGGATGAGTTTCACTGCTATTTACCATTCTGTTGTACGCACTTTGTAGGCCCAAATTATACATGCAGCAGGCCGCTCTATTGGGTAGCTGCGTAGAGTGTCGTGACCGATTAACAAGCGACTTCTACGGCTAATGAGGCCCTCATCTTCTCTTTCTTACTGTTACATACGTCCATAAAGCTGCAGACCTTTTTGCTGCCAGCAAGTATCTAATAAGTTCCTGGCTCCAAGTAAAAATTAGTTTTACAACAAGAGCTCTCACATCCACCTTACTTAATTCGGTATAGCGTTTATCTAGTGTATGTTGAGGGATGACACGTTCATCGACTTGGTAGATCTATTAGCCATCTCTATTATGCCTTACCGAGAACATTCAAAAAGGCCTCGAGTCTTGCGTCAGGGGTTGGAAGCAAGATCTCAGACTCGGAGATATGGTGGTCAGTCAGCCTTCAGTGCCAACGCCCCTCGTCAGGAAGTCGCACAACCATTGAGACCTGGTCAAATACCGCCTCGCTCTTGCCGGGCATCTCTCTGTCTCCTCCCTGCAGTTGTCGCTCTCATTGTTCAAATCGTTTTTCGTCTTCACTCTTCTACGGCTTCAGTCGTCTACAAACCCGCACTTTCCAGTACCCCACTCCTGTATATCTTGTGAGAATATAGTTCTCCTCCTAACGCCCAGAGGAGGAATTATGTCTCTGTGGCACCAGGATCAAGGGTGAAAGTTATGTTGGCTTACTCAAAAGGATGCCTCTTTACAGACTCGATCATAGGACCGGTTAGTACTTTGTCCAATCGAAAGCTTGCTGCCTCCTGTGTGGAGGTGTGCACTTTGTTCCAGAGCCAAGCCTTTCGCCGAGATGTTTGCGGTGAGCTGCGATCCAATTGGTTGCGGAACCGGCCAGCAAGCGAACACGAGGCGTATGATGCGCCTCCGTGGGCGCAGTCTAGGCTAAAGTATATCATAGTAAAAAGGTGAAAGGTGAAAGATCCTAGACTTCAGCTGGCCACCAAGATGAAGCAAAAAAAAGCCATATATATGTGTCGGCATCACTTTTCAACTGCTTTTTGGGGGTTTCTGCGTTCTCTTCCACATACACAACCCACTTATTAAACCGAACCCTTTACTTCTCGCCTTGTACAAATTTCCAGCCAGGTCAAATCTCAAGATGGCCCAGTCTCAAGCCCCACTACAACTACCCGGTGCTGACGCCGTCGAAAACATTGAATCGAAAGCAGCTGACAAGGTCTTTGGCTACTTGAAATGCTTCGGCTATGTTGACCCCAAAGCTGACCTTCAGTCTGATACCTTCGAAAACGGTATCAAAGAGTTCCAATCAGAGGCACAAATTCCAAAGACCGGCAAGTATGACCCTGAAACGGCAGACAGCATGAGTAAGCCACGTTGTGGTGTTACGAGGCGGGAGATTGAAAACTTCGAGGCAGCAGCTACGAAATGGACCAAAAATAACCTCACGTACTGTTTTGACAACTTCGGTGAGGAGCTTGGCGAAGCTGAGAGCCGGCGAGTCGTTGCCGGAGCTTTCGCTAAGTGGTCAGCTGTATGTCCACTCAACTTTCAAGAAGTCCCACCAGAATCGCCAAGAGAGGATATCGATATTCGTGTTGGATGGTTCCGTCGGGATCACGGCGATGGCGAGCCTTTTGATGGACGTGGAACTTTCGGGGCCACCGGCCAATTCCGTAATGTCTTGGCCCATGCCTTTTTCCCTCCACCAAATGGCGGTGAACTCGCTGGCGATCTTCATTTCGACGAGGACGAGTCGTGGACGACAGCCACACTGGAGAACACAGCACTACATGAGATAGGTCACTCGATTGGTCTGCGTCACTCAAACATCAGGACGGCTGTTATGTTCTTCCAGGCCAACGGACAAGTTAGCCTCCAAACTGATGACATTAACGGCATTCAATCGATATACGGACCCCTTTAGTTCAACCATTGCCGTCCGCAATCCTGGTAACGGCATTGGAGGATAAGATCTCAAGTGCAAGGCTGACCGCGCATTCGCCTTTTGATCATGATCACTCGGGCATCTTGACCATATAGCTCTGTGCCGTCCAGGTACTGGCACATTTTTTGGTCTTGAAGCACAACTCATGGACGGCTTTGTACGCTGAAGGTGGTCCGGGCAGAGAGGACCACTTGGTGTTCATTCGACCTGGAACATGAACCTTCTGGGCATTGAGGGAAGTTTGAATAGCTGTCAGTGGTCGGCAGGCCGAACATTCATGGCATTCGAGAGATGGAACACTCTTTTTGTTTGCTAGGTAGTTTTGGATAGCAGGTGAACATGAGACAAACCGATACTGGTTTTTCGTATCTGTAAATGTTAGAAAGCTAACTTCGTAAGTGAAATAACGATGTAAGGAAATAGATCTCGTTGGATTAATTTCGTAAACTCCTGTTTAGAGCAACCACCGACTTGGCGAGTCTGGAGTAGACGCCGATTTGTTGGTGACTAACCCTGAGTGGGCCGTATGATCTCTTGGAGGGAGACGTGGGGATGAAATGTGGGCGGACGCCACTTTGAGGGAGTAATTGCACCCGAAGGCGAGACCTGGACTAATAAGCGACGACCTATTATTAACGATAAATCCTTGGCCTGGTCTAGTAGGAACTCTTCAACGATGAAGCGGGAACTTGTTGAGCATCTTGAAGTTGTGTCTTCAGAACCGAGATCGTTTACAGAGGCAATTTCAATTGGATGAGTGATTTGCAAAACCATTGGTACTTCAAATACCTGTCTACATCGTAATAGGTTGTCTCCGAGTCGCCACAAGCCGCCTCGCGAGGGTTGAGGATTTTCCTAGTACTTCGTAACAAATGACCTCATGCTTTTGACAATCCGGGGATGCGGGGGGTGGGCGCTAGGCTTGCTAGGGACAATGATCAGGTGCTTATAGCGAAGTCAAGCTCACGGGGGTGGGTGTGTGGACCAGGACCAAACTTGCTTTGTTGTGCTCCTTTGCATGAATTGAAATCTCGATGGCTCCCCTGGCTCCCCTACAGATCATTCGACCGGGCCTTTTCTTTAGACTGTCGCTGTTGGAAGGAAGACAATTCGTACGACCTCAACAATGTGCACAGTTTAGTGTTCAAGGCCGATTCGCCTCCAACGAAGTCGACAAGGATTTTCAGGAAAAGAAATCGGCTCTAGAGGACAACACCCGGATTGATCGACAATCAGACGAACAAGCCCTATCAGGTACCGACGATGCGGTTGCCAGCGATAGACAAGTCGCCTTCGATCGATCTGATTCGAACGACCCCGAGGAAGCAAGAGAGTTGGCTGGGAGATTGAATCCCGAACACAACCCGCTCGAGGTGAGTGCTGCGAATCGAGAAGTAAGCAAAGCAGACCCGGAAGTGGCATCCACTGCACCTGCCCAAGAGACCGAAACCTACGCCGGCCAATCATCCAGAAAGTCAAAGACGCACAAGTCGTCGGAGCCCGAAAATAGAGCCTACGCGGGAACGGACACGCGCAAGCCACAATCACCCTCAGAGGTCGCGAAAGAACGGCCCCTTGTTTCCCCTGAGTCCAGATAGACTCTAGAACCCGATTTAAACGCTCGATCGGTCGATGGAGTGTGCGGCAATTGCCTCTGCAGTTCATGTCAGAGCAGTACAGCTTGGAGGTCTTCACAATCGTGTCGTCATATCGTGTCTTCATCCGTGTACAGCTGTATTTAAAAGATCGTTCCACGCCATTCTGCAGCATCGTTCTCAATGACCAATTCGATAGCGACCCCGCTACGCCTGGTTTATGTTGGGGAGCTGTTTGCATTCAATCTTGAGCTGGATACCATGGAGTTTATTGGTTGGGAAAGGATCGACTGTTCAGGGAAGCGGAGCGAAGACGGACAGCCTACCCACGGGTGGTCGTTACCCTGTTGGTAAGGGTTAACTCGTCGCTCAGGAATCAGGGTCAACGAACTTGTCCAGGACATCTCGAAAACGACCTTGTGTTAGCAAACACCATAGGAGAGATTGGTTGAAGGCTTGACTACTTGATTATATAAGACTAGTTCAGTTTAGGTCAACTTACGGTCTGTGATCCTAACGAAATCTTGTCTTCCCTGCAAAGCTAACACAATAATTGTCGTTTTGTCAGGAACTTGCTAAACGTTCTTTTGTGTGGATGGTTGGGTGGAGGGTTCATGACCGCTTGAATTGCTAAGCTACGGGAATAGCGTGCACGGCTTCGGAGGTGCTGCATCTGGTGGAACAACACAAGCCACGACTTCCGGTCTTTCTTCGAGGCTCGTCATTTCTGTAGACCAGTCAACGTTCAAGTCATGAGCAATGTCCTCCTCATTTGCTCTCAAAGGCTTTCTACACATCCAGAACCATCTGTGAAGCATACAAGATCGTGCCGGGACCCATCCAGTAGTGGTACGATTGCGCAGATCTCTGCTTCCTCTACTCCTCACTTCCGTCTCTCTTAATTCTATTCGGTTGGCCCGACGAATTTGTTCTGTGAAAAGTCGGCACTCACCGCGACCCGACTCCCATATGAGGGCCATATTTCACGAACAATCATGGGCCTACACCCTCTAGATCGCCCTTTGCTCGTCGTAGTATGCTTTTCTGATGTAAATCACTGGAAGCAGCACACCCTCAAAAGTTGTGGTCGTCTTGATGATTCGACTTCGTCAAAAAGCACAAGGCAAACGAGCTTACTTCCCTCGCAAGAAGTCGAAGATAAAGTAACTCTGAAGTTCTTGCCCAACCCGGAAGGCGAAAACCTACGAGTTCTTTGTACAGCGCAAATAATGAGAACTGAAAATGTACGCGTAGTTTTGGCGCCAAGCCTCGCATTGGAGCTTTACTTGTTTAGCGTAACCAGCGCCCATCTGCTCAGTCTCGCATCCTCAACCCAACGCCTTTACAGTAGGCGTAGATGTGATTGGCCGATCTCAGCCTCTTCGTATACCGCAAAAAAGCATGCTCAGACAGCTATATTCTGTTCAATGAGTTGAAGCTATCGCCGTCTTGTCGTTACTCATGATCATAATGTCGCTTGGCATAAAAAACATCCGGCCCGATCCCTGCAGGAATCTCCATCGACCGAGTGGTGCCCAGACGCTCTCCAAGACTCTATCTTGTACCACAACTGCCAAACATAGTTAGGAATATATGCCAATCGTCACCACAAGCACTCTGCACGGCAGCTGCTGCTGTATGACAGCCTATCGAGCTATATATCTGCTTCTTAGACTTGGACTCCGATACCATGGTTTTGAAACCAACACTTGACCGACAAGGTCAATACATTCTCATCGACTGGTTTCAGCGGGCGAGTGACCAAGTTCGAAATTCCCAATATTTTGTCCGTGTGCTTCGAGCAAAATGTTATCTCTCCGCTCGTCTTGTCTGGGACTTCTGTCGCTCCTTCCTTACGTGGTTGCACAGGACCCCTTCGAGCCAGCGGACTTTGATCTGCTCAATGCGTTGTCCGACCTCGGTATAAATAGCTCAGACCTGCCCGAAAATACGGATGATGCTCTCTCGACAACAAAGGCGAAATGTGCTCTGGCTGTACGTTGGATGCTCCATCTCCCCTGCACTTGACAAACGTCACCGTGACGATTCAGCCGATTGACTAGAGTAGTGTTCGACGTTGGCAACAGTCTACGGAAATGACAGCGTTTTGCAGCAAGATACAGAGGAGTACGAAAGGTTCACGCAAAGCTATCCGGCGCAGCAGCAAGCTATGGCGAAACCATATTGCGTTTTCTTTCCAAGCCAAGCTTCGGATGTATCTACCTGGATCCTAATGTCGCGACTCACCATGTGCCCCTTCGCCGTCAAAAGTGGTGGTCATGGGATGGTTCCTGGATCATCGAACTCCGATGACGCTATTACTGTTTCCCTCGAGAGGTTTAACAGCATCGATATAGACTCTGACAGGAGAACAGCTACTGTCGGTGCAGGAAATCTTTGGACCACCGTCTACAGAGAGTCGGAGAAGCATGGACTCGTTCCTATAGGAGGCCGAGTGGCTGGTATAGGGGTTGGAGGTTTGACACTTGGAGGTAAGCTTTGCCTTGCGATGTGAGTGGCCTCGCTGCTCATCTTAGCCAGGCGGCATATCTTACTTTTCCCACATGCACGGCATGGCATGCGATAACGTGCAATCGTATGAGGTACGATCCATAGCGGCCTCATCCGCCCGTGCAGCACTGACATACCAAGGTCGTCCTCGCCAACGGTAGAATCGTAAACGCCAGCGAAACATGTCATCCTGATCTATTCTGGGCACTGCGCGGCGGTGGTAACAATTTTGGAATTGTCACCAAATTCAGTCTCGACTTGTACGATCAAGGACTCATGTACGGCGGTGTCAGAGTCTACACGGAAGAACACATTCCAGCGATTCAAACTGCCTATAGCCGTCAGTCTGTGCCCGGGCATGAAGATCCATACGCATCGTGCTGGGTCTTGTACGGCTATTTCAATGAAACTATCGTGGTAACAGTTGACCTCAGCTATGCGACGAACGACCCTTCCCCGGACATCTACAGGGAGATGCTCGATATTGAATCCATACAGGACACGAGGAAGGAATACAATCTCTCGTCCTACACGCAGGATAATTGGGATCTGCAGCCAGTAGGCCTGAGACAGGTATACCATACCCTTACCGCCAGCACGTCAAGCGAGCTTCAAAAATTCATTGTGGACACGTTCAGGGAGGAGGTGCAGTCGATCGCGCACATCAAAGGTATCGTGCCGGTGTACCATGTTCAGACTGTTTCCACTGCTCAGCTCCAACACATGCGCAAACGAGGCGGAAACGCACTTGGTCTGGATCCCGATGGTCCTGCGCTAGACCTTCATCTCGCCGCGATTTCATGGGTAGATGAGAAGGACGACGAGGCGGTCTACCGCTATCTGCTTTCCTTCTCTAGCGCGATCCAACAGAAAGCGGAGGAAATGGGAGTGATGCAAGAGTTTATCTACATGAACTACGCGAGCATGTTTCAGGACGTCATTGCTGGATATGGTACAGAGAACAAGCGGAGACTGACTGAGGTTGCGGAGAGGTATGACCCAACACACGTTTTTCAGAGGCTGCAACCTGGGAATTTCAAATTACACGGAGCGCCTTACGAAAGCGTGGACGCGTGGGTTGCAAGTAGAACGTCGATGGACACGGATGACAAAGGAGTCGAGGAGAAGAGGAGCTGGAAGTGGAAAAGGATGCTTGACAGCAGAATGAAGCTTGGGAAGTCGAAAGAGAAAGAGAAAGACCCACACACAGAGCTGTGAGGCTGTCATTGATGCCATTGAATGTGTTGACTCCAGGAATTCCAACAATGCCGCATGCTTTTGTGACGGATCCGGGCAATCTATAGCCAATACATGCAGTTAGAGAATCCTCGGTCCGTAGCCATTTTGAGGATGCTTAGCTGGGTCGCTACAATGAGAGACATCAGCGAAATGCCTTGCTAGAGCCCGTCACCGCCAGCGCTGTGAAATACTTACAAGCTGAATTCTTTGCTGGTCATTTTGGGATCTCTCCTGCCGTCAACGGCCCGCAGGTTGAGTGCATCTAAGTCGACACCCCGCAGTGTCCGTACCTGCCAGCGATCCATGTGTGTCAGCATTTTGCATTTCAAATACCTATTCAGACCTGGATGTAGGCCTTTTTTGTGTCGGCTGGGGAATATTCCAGCCACCAAGCATTTCAGGGTGTGCTTGCTTTTTGCTTGCTAAAAAAGAAACTTACATTGATGGCACGATTCTTGGCAAAGAAATTGGGGTCGTTGCTTTTCCCGCTAATGCTCGTGCCGCACACAGGGCAGAACGAATGGGTGATCCTGGCGGGTCCAAAGGTATATTGTGTCATGGCGTCACGGCCAGTGTGCCAAGTGATCTGGGACTCTAGCGGGTAGACCATGAGCTGGCCCTTGATGTCGCAGATGCTGCAGTTGCATTTGGTCACGGGCATCTCGGACAGGGGCGGTGAGAGCTTGACGGTATACGAGACTTTCCCGCAGTGGCAGCCCCCATCGTACGTTTGGGACTTGGGGAAGGGCTTGCCGGTTGTTGGGGAGACTGGGGTTTCAGACATGGCTTCTTCTGTTGGGAGGGAGAGGGGGAGTGTGCACAGTGCCCAGTTGCCCAATGCTAGTTGCCAGTGGTGGTGTGTTGAGAGAGTGTGTGAGAGGTGCTAGCCCTGCAGCTTTGGGCGAGAAAGCCGGCGCAACTTACCTCACTGGCCGGCTTGCAGTATTTGCAAGTCACGTTCGGTTCAGGAGAATTCGGGCTTGTTTAGTTCTAACGGGATGTGCCAGGGTGTGGGGAGGGTCAATGACGGACGCTGGATTTTTGGATATACGGCCGATTTGTGGGACAGTTGGGACAGTGACTATGTGATAAGAGGCGTCTTTTGTCCGAGATCTGCGTGATGCAAAGATGTCTAGCTGTAGCACTTGCAATGGCGCTGTATCAGAGGTTGTGTGTGGTTCGTATTCACATGCCCAAGGTTTTGGTTTCACCGAAAGGCCGTCAAGGCCCGAAATGGAAAGAAGCATGCGGGGTGATCAGACTCACGTGTGGGTTTTCCAGTCGAGACCGTGCACCTGAATGCTAGGACCCACTGTTATGATTAACACCTGTGTACTAACGAAATCGGTGCCCAAATTACTGCCATCGATGCCTCTATGCAAATGATAGGCTACTTCATTTGCATGGATTTCCAGATCCACGTCATGAGATTGGGAGGCTCGTAGCGGTGATCCACAGTGTGAGAAAACTTGGATGGGCAAGTTTCCTAGCTTGCTATAGGGCGTTGCCGCTGGCACGGGAGAGTCCGGCTCGGAAAACGTTCCAATTTCCGCTGCCACAATGGCTTGTTCCTTCGGTTTTCGCTGTTTTAAAGTTTCTATTTTGCATGAGCGCGTGTCTTCGGACATTCTACTAGAAGTCTGAGAGGTTGTCTCCCTGCAACTTTGTCCCGAGACCATTTTAGGATGATGCACGTTTTGTTGGTGGGCTCAACATAAAAGTAGTCTGATCTCTATGGTCATTTACTTTGCGTCACGAATGGAGCCTCTTATAGACAGTTATGCCCAATCCAATGCTTGAGGGCAGCTTCGATACTCTCGGTGGGAAGAATGCAGATGAACGGTTGCGCCAACGAACGTGTGGAGTGCCGCGCATTTGGAACGGAACACGGGGTGCATGGATAGGCACGATAGGCTCGTGGCTGCTTGGGTATGCGAAGAACGAGCCTAGAGCCACATCAGGATAAAGGGCAAGGATCCTCGGGGGTGGTGCCGATCCTCAGGTGATATATTTATGAGTTTTGCGGGCCGTGGACACAGCCGCAGTCAAGGGGTACGAGAAGGTCCATACACTGCCGGCCCATATTTCGTATTTCGCTCCAGCTGGAGACGAGCAGGATCAAGAAAGAGAACAGGTCGAATGTGTTCAACTCTTTGATGTTGTCATCCGCGTTCGGGATAATTACGAAGTACGAAGTACCAGCTTCGGGGCCCTATCACACTCCCACACTACTGGGTAACTGCGAAAGTGGCCGGGCTCGGATGCGCATGATTATACGGGCACAAAGTGCCCAGGTGCTGGGGTTAGTATCGGTGATCGGCTTGCTTGGCGGTGGTGCGGACTTTGAGCGTTAGAAGCACCCCTAAGCCTTACACGCCTCAAAAAGAATGCAACAGGCTAGGTAGCGCGCGAGTAGTGGTCTGGAACTGCTGATCTCGTGATACACCCGTCTTTCGTCATGAGATGCAGCGCTTCTTGGAATCATTTTCACCGCAAGGCCAAATGGAGAAGCAGTTGATGTTGCGTCACGTTCTTGTTCTCAACTGTCCGGATTACTAGGACCGGTTTTCGCATCCGTTTTCTCAAAGGTTCCACGTTGTCAAAAGGTTTTGAGCGGCAATTGATCGTCAGGCTCAGGCTCTCCTCAATCAAAGCTAGTGAGTGAGAGTTTCCGGATTTCGAGGCTAATTGCGGGCACGAGGCGAACCTAGTCACTAGCCTATTACTTCGTACTTGCGGCCTTCATGCCCTCCAGGGCTGCTGGGTACTTACTGCCACGGGCACCACTAGCTGTTGCTCTTTTAAAGACAATTTCGCCCGAGCCGTCTGCCACTCTATATCTCACCTACAGCACGAGGTGATAATCTCTGTTTCAGCACTTGAACAAGTGACCTGTTCCTGCACAGCTGGTCTAGCAGCGTCGGGTACAACGCCCGGCGGCCTACTCGAAGCCCCCTCATTCGGTTCCTTTGTACATAATTTCTTCCATCAAACTAATTGCGCCGTCGCGCCATTGCCATTGAGCCATTGAGCCATCTCTCGTTTTCCCAAAGATTCCCTTTTGTCGAAATACGTTCTAGAACTGCGAGATTCTGCAGGCCCGACACGATCGAGGCTGCCCAGGAAAATTTGCCTCAGCAGTTCCCCAGCCGAAAGAGCGGTGCCGATACTACACAATGAGATTGCGAGCGGTCGTGTACGTGAATGCGAAGATGACGAAGGGTTGACTCTGTCCCCTCTGCTTCATCCGAGCATGAGCCCGGTCCATGGGCATCGTCTGGAACATGACTGCGCTCGAGACGATGAGCTCAGGTTGGCAATCAGGCCAGCAACCAGGTACGCTCGTGGCTGCTTCCAATCTCGTTGTACAGCCATCACAAGCCGCCAGTCTGGATGCTGAGGAACCTCCTAAGAAGCGCCGACGAACAGCAAAGCCCAACGCAGACAAAAAGTTTGAATGTAAACATGAAGGTTGCGGAAAGAGCTATTCTCGTGCTGAGCATCTGTACCGACACCAACTCAACCACACTCCGAAAAACATCTATCATTGTGATTTTCCTGACTGCAACCGATATTTCGTCCGGCAAGACCTGTGTGTAAGGCATAGGGAGCGCCACACCACCGCTGGATCCCAGTTACACAAGAGGGACACCTTTGCTCAAGCCTCTCAAACCCAGAACAAGAACCTGTCCACATCTGCGCCTTCTGTTGGTCTCGCGTCCCAATATGACTCTGCCACGGCAGCGCAGGCACCTTTCGGAGATAGCACCGATTCATCTGTCCACGAGCAGTATGCTCCAACCGATCCTGCCCTGCAGACCTCGGCCACCACCGACGCAAAACCCCAGCAGAATGTGCCCACGAACATGACTCCGATATCGACCAATATGGGTGACGCTCGCTTCTTGCCTCCCACTCCGCAGACGAGTACCAGCAGATCCGGTTTATCCCTCAATCGCAGCCACAGTTTCGGCACCGTGACCCTCAGTCCGGAGCAGTCACAAGCAGCGGCAGCAACAAGCTGGACCCATCGCCAGCCTCACTCATCCTACGGTGCGTCGAGGTCAGTAAGTAACGCAGGTCTTACCCAATCGTCTCCACAATCGCCGAGCAGGGCTTTCTCAACTTCCTCGCTCCCCGTGCATCAACTCCAACCGCAGAGGTCGGGCAGTGAGGTGTACATCAGCACCTTTGACCGTGGGAATGCTTTCCTTCCCACCCCCGAAGCGCTTCCTATGAGCTACCATACCGACATTCGGTCGCCTGATATACCACGACAACCGCAAGACGCATTCAATACCGACCTGACACAGGGTCTTGGCGCCATGCCGTCCGACCCCTTTCTGTATTCGCAGGTTAATGGTGGCAACCACTCAATCGATGTCAATGCGGCCTACAATTATCCCATGTTTGGAGCTGAGGACTATGGCAGAGAGCCTCTCCTGTTGAATGACGAGTTCACCGCCTGGCTGTTCAATCCTTATGTGGCAGACCAATCCACTCTATCTCCCGAATTTGTCTCGGGGACGTATGGAGATGCTTCCGTTTCGGATGCGCTGGACCCGGCCTTATCTCAAACCCCCAACATGATTGGCAATCCTATCTATCAAAGCCATATGACCCCGAAGATGAGCGTTCATAGTGTTCTCGATTCCTCGCAAGTGAGTACCTACATCATGTCTGAAAACAAGCGACAGGAGCTGCTTGATCTCATGCAAACGCAGTTTGTGGAGCGTCCTCAGGACGCCGTGAAAAGGTGTAAAGATCTGATTTTCGAAGGCGATCTCGACGACGACAGCCATATCCTGAGCCTGAGAATGATGCACACCTACATTGGCTCATACTGGTACCATCAGCACGCGCAGCTACCCATCTTGCACAAGCCCACGTTTTCAGCCGACAAGACACAAAACCTATTACTTCTGGCCGTCATTGCCATCGGCGCAGCGACCCTTGATAAGGCATACGGCACGTCGCTCACTGACGCTGCTGCCGAGTTCGCCAACTTTGTGGTGTGGCATTTGAGATGGGAAATTATCCGCGATGCTGACTTTAGACCACCGGCGAAACTGTGGGTGTTTCAAACCCTGTTGCTGATTGAAGTGTATGAAAAAATGTATTCGACAAAGGCCTTGCATGAGCGAGCACACATTCATCACGACTCGACGTTGACGTTGATAAGACGGGGGAGCTCGCTGGTCGGCAGGTCAGCGTCGGAGACTCCACCGAACACCGTTGGCCAAAAGTACGGAGGAATGGCAAGCACTGGCCAAGGTAACTCCGGTGATGGCTCGGACGAGGCGTGGTTGAAATGGATTACGACCGAAGCCACGCGGCGTGCTTGCTTCGCTGCTTTTGTCCTCGACTCGATCCACTGCACTATGTTTGGCCACTCGGCCAAAATGGTGGTTCACGAGATGCGCTTGCCGCTACCCTGCGACGAGGCGCTTTGGTCGGCAATTTCACCAGTAGAAGTGGGACGAGTCCAAGCTTCGTTGCGCACAAACGGCGTCAAACCAATCATGTTTCTTGAAGGTCTCAAGCGTACTCTCAACGGCCTGGCCGTACGCACGAATTCCTTTGGCCGCACAATCATCATGGCTGGACTGTTGTCCATATCGTGGCATATGACACAGCGTGACCTTCAGATTGCATCCGTTGGCCCACGAGCGGCCAATTCAATTGGTGGCCCGGATAAATGGAAGGGGACATTACTGCGTGCTTTTGACAACTGGAAGCGCGACTTCGACGAAGCACTCGCCGAGGCGGCAGCGACAACATCACTCTCTTCCCTTCGACTTGGCGCTTCTCACAGCGGGCATGGCTTGCTCATGCGCACGTTGGATGATGAGAATATCTTCGAATCTCGTACCGTTCTTCACCATCTCGCCCACATCGCAGCCCACGTCGATCTGATAGACTGCCAAGTCTTTGCTGGGGCTAGCCGTTTGCTCAGCCGCTCCGTCACCCCCCGCGACTACGCCCTGGTCTGCCATAAGATCGAAAAATGGGCCACGCGAGCGAGTGCCCGAGACTCTGCATTCTATGCACTGAAATTCATAAATGCGGTGCTGGTCCCGCCGCGAGGGACTGACGGGAACGACAGCATCGACAGTAGAATTTACGGCCATGCGTCTCCGATCCTACCTCAAGCGTACGAGAGTGATCGATATGTCGCCCGAGACGACTATCTGCTCAATCGTCCCTGGGTTCTGTACGTCTCCGCGCTCGTCGTCTGGTGTTACGGCTTTGCGCTCGAGGGGCCGATTGATCCTCCACCCACAAGGGAAAACTTCACGACCTACGGGCAGCGCGAGAGGGATATGCGAGAATTCCTTGACCGGGTAGCGGGCGTGGGAGCGCCCGACGATCTCGAACACATTCCCGGGAAAAACCGCTGCCTGGGTCTTTTGCTGATTCTCAAAGAGTCCTTTGCGAGTACGAGATGGGAGCTGACACACGAGGCGGCCGGACTGCTGGGCAATGCGGCGCTGAAATTGATGGGTAGACAGAGCGAGGTTGAAGACCCCATGGCCGAGTTATACCAATTGAAAGGTGTTAATGGAACAGGGAACCGGGTGGTGCCTGAATACGGGATCACATCGTCGGCGTTTAATATTCTAAAGCCATGATGGGAAGGTGCCCCTCACGGACAAGGGACACGGGACACGGGACACGGGGCAAGGGGCAAGGGACAACGGATGGAGAATCGGCAACACGGGTCCATCTGGGTGGTGAGACATGGGAGCCGGTAAGAAAAGCAATGGACGCACAAATTGGACAAAAGACACGAACACGTATATCACTATTTTAAAAAACGGTCATATCGCGGCCATATCGCAATGGATGTTTTGCCAATAATACCAAATAATTTTTGTTGACACCCCACGACGATATGTGGGTTAACCTGCTTCTTCTCCTCAACGATTTCCTCCTCGGGTGCCGGCCATGGTCGACATTAAGGCCTCAAGCCTCTGCAAACCTGAATTCACATCATAACCCCCATTTTCGAACCTGAGTTTGAACCTAACAAAGTTACGTAGGCTTTGCCAAGTAATAACTTGTCAGGCACCAGAGGCAAGAGCAGGAAAGAAATGCAGACCTCGGATCCCTGGGAGGGGTTTGCACCCAAGCCCGGGGAGGGAGTACTTGCGCATTTCGCAGGATCATCTCCCACCATGCACAACAGGACCATTCCCACGGACCTAAGCAGGTCGAACCGCCTTTGCCACGCTCTTATTCTTTCGAATAAAGGTACGACCCGTTCTTTCGTATGCATAGATAGATGGTCTTGGCGCGGCATGCCCCGGGAGGATTCTTCGCCTCGCCTCAATCATATTTTGACAGAAACCAAGTAATGCGGAGTGCTTATATTCGACCCCGAACTGGTCAGATGTTGATGTAATGTTGTAGGGCATGAATTGCCTCTAGGACCAGTGGCGCAAACAGAATGATTCGGACCCAACGCAGGAATCAGGGGAATATTGAGTCTTTTAATGTGCACAATGTTCTCTTTTTCCGCTCCAACCTTCGAATGAGTGGCAAATGCAGGGTGTGTTGGCGTTTCGCATCCTTCAGTCTTTGGAGATGTGTAACTTTGCGACACGATGTAGCCATTTGAGGGACAACTCTCATTGCGAGGAAGGATACATGTACAAGGCAGAGCCAATGGCAACAAGTCCAATGCCAGCCCACCACAGTTTGTTTGCATCGAGTGGTTCTTTGGGTGTTATTATAGCGTTCTTGTTCAGCGGTTCGTCGCTTTGCAGAAATATTTGTGGCTCCCCTCTTTTCGCCTTGCCTGTGGCGCTTGGTGTCGCGGTACTAGTAGGGTTGAGTGTTTGCGTGGGGAGCATCTGAGGTGGATTATACGCCAGATACAGTGGTTGTTGGGGCGATCCGTCAAATTGATACAGGTCTAATCTGGGGATGTTGTGGAACCTGTCGATTTCGAGAGTGTGATCTCTCATGAACTCTGGCTGCGAGTATCGCTCGTAGACCGAATTTTTATATTGGCACGGGGTGGATATCAACTGACGGCCATCGACCTCAATTGGTTGCAAGATGATGGAACCATTGCCCGGAAGAGTGTATTTGCCGTGTTGCCATTGCATAATGCCAGACGGGCATTTTGGATTGACCGGGTTCGCGATGGCTCGATAGTAGGCCTCTTCGTACCAGCCGTCTTCGGTGAACGAGTAGGAGATGCCGGTGAGTTCGGGTTCAATGAAGCGTTCATCGACAGGGTTGTAGAAGCCCTAGAGCGTCTGTTAGTCGCCTTTCGCGGCAAGGTAGACAGAGAATTCGCACTGGGCCCGTGATGACTTTGAAGGATTTCGATGTCCATGTGCCGACCAGCGACAAGGTTTGTGCTTCAACGACTGTAGAGAGGAGCAACCCTATGCTTGCTGCAGCAGAAACTAAAGACTTCATGGCGCTGAACGAGTGACGAGTTGTTAACGGAAACAGACTGAAGAAGTGGAAGCAAAAAAGTGACGGATCGCGGTATGCAGATAGAGGGAGAGAGGGAGTACAAAGTGGAGTTCCAGCCCCTGGCAACCCTGGACCTGGAAGCCGCAAGCCACAAACCACTAGCCACCTTATCATCAAGGTTAAGCCTTGTTTTAGTTGACCTATGTTTCAGCCTTGTCTTGCCAAGCCCCTCCACCGGCCAAGCAAACCAGACAAAACGACTCCCAAAAATAAACAGCGACCACAGAGAAGGAAACGCAACACGGATCCGCCAAAGCTTTGCAAGTTTGTAAGCTTTGCGTGCTCTGCTGCTTGTCTGCTGGGCAATGTTTAGGCGGCCGGGCATGCTACGGTCTGCCTTCACTATGGCAAACACAATTAGAGAAGAGAAGAAGTTGCTCCGCAAACAGATTAAAGAGTTGTTGAGCAAGATCGAAGCGGATAGGGTGCAGCAACAATGTCAATCATCGCTTTCTGTCATCGCCACTACCTGCTAATACTTGGCTAGCTAAATCTGTGACACAGAAAGTACTCCGACTTCCCGAGTATCAAGAAGCCAAATCTATAAGCATTTTCCTGTCCATGCCAAATCGCGAAGTTTCGACCACCGATATTTTGCTTGATGCCTTTCGTCAGGGCAAGCGAGTCTTCATTCCATACATCTACCCTGAGGGTGGAGATTCGAAGCAAAAGGTAATGGACATGGTGCGACTGCAGGATGAAGTCGACTTGGCGAACTTGAAGCCAGACTCGTGGGGTATTCCATCGCTCTCAGCTGAAGGTATCGAGTCAAGAGAAAACGCGTTGGGTGGCCAAGGGCTCTCGAATGACACTCCTTTGACCGAGCAGACGTTGAACCTTGACCTCATTTTCATGCCTGGGATGGCGTTCGATAGTTTTAGGAATCGCTTAGGTCATGGCAAAGGCTTCTACGACAGATACCTGTCTCGCATTCGCAGCCACGTCGCCGCAACGTCCGGTCACCAGAAATTCCCGAAGCTCGGTATGCCTTGAATTACTGCATATCATACCGACAGTAGCTAATCTTTTCAGTCGGCCTGGCGCTTCGTGAACAGCTTCTGCCTCCAGGCGAGTATGTCCCCGTTGATGAAGATGACTGGAAGATCGATCAACTCGTGCTTGCCGATGAATGAGTGTCTCCTCCACGGGTAGGACGCGAGAAGGGCTTTGACGTAGGTTCGTTTCGGCGTGGATGAAATATGCATCCGGCGCTTCTAGTCCAGCGCCTGGATCAGCGACACATTGTCGCCTTTGAGTAGAATTTGCCCCAATTGCCTTCTGCTTCCCGACCGATCTTTGCTTGGTAGCTGGACCTCGACGGCATCGTCGATCACCAGGTTCATGAACTCATCGAACCCCTAGCATGGTTAGCAACGTGTCGTCCGACGTGCGCAGTTGTTCTCCTACCCTGATTTTGCCCTCGATTCGAGTGTTCACATTTTCGTAGAGCCATACCGACACCGTCAGCCGCTTCTGCAGGAGATTGAAGATGAAGTGAATGGGTGCCAGCAGGGTCTTGCGACCTCCTCCACGACCGGTCATGCTTTCCTGCACTGAATGCGTCGGCGCGTCGGGCTTGAAAACTGCTTCGTAAGGAAATGCGCAAAACACGTAGCGACGTGCTAGAAGACTGCTGTGGTGGGGTTCGAAATCGATATCAAAATGGCAAAAGAATGCCGGTCAGATTGGAGGCAGCCAAAGTCGAAAAAACAACGATTGGATGCTCTGTGCTCTGAGGCAAGTGCGCACAGGCTCCACCCACTGGCCGGGCTGCGCCTGCCATCATCTTGCATTGAATTGTTTTCGATTGACCCTTACAAACACTTCTTGCAACAAGTTACAAAAAGCCTTCCAGCTTCGTCAATCTTGATACCGGTATCGGACAGAATCCTTTGCACTGACTGGTCTAGCCTACTTCTCTGTATGCAAACCTTTGCGCCGGCGCTCTGAAGGCTATAAGGCCGCACCTTCACCCCTCCATCGCCGGTAAGATATGACCATGGCAGCCAACAATACAGGCCAGGGTTCACTGGACCCGATCCTGTCGGCGCTGGCGACCATGCAGAGTAGTGCGGCTGCTGCAGATAAAGCTCAAGCACACGAGTTCCTTGAGAAATTTCAGAAATCAGTATGAGCGAGATGAGCAACGGTTGGTTTGGTGGCACGAAAACTGACTCAAGTCGTAGTCCGAAGCCTGGAACACCACACATAGCATGTTGCAAGACTCGTCGACTTCCTCGGGAGCTAGACTTTTTGCCGCAACCACATTGAAAGGCAAAGTGAGCCGTGCCGCCCACCGACGCTGATTGACCACGGCTGATATACCCCAGATCACGTACGATTTACACCAGCTACCAGATAGTGCGTTGGAGCCGCTGCGAGCCTCTTTGTTGTCTCTCTTGCAGCTCTATGTGAGCGGCCCTCGGCCCATCAGAACCCAACTATGCATTTGCATAGCGAGTCTGGCCATCCAAATGACGGGGTGGAAGAATGTCGTCAACACGGTCGGATCAACCGTGGGCAATTCTCCGCAAGGGCTGGACTGCCTCCTTGACTTTCTAAGAATACTTCCCGAAGAAGTGACAGAGGGTCGCAAGATCAACTTGACAGTACGTTCGACAAGACAGCCTTCCGTCCTGAGCTTCTCACCTGCTTCGCCTCAGCCCACGGTCAAAGTCTAATTCAGCCTCTCCCTACAGGAAGACCAACTTGCCGATAGAACGAAGGAGCTGTTAGAGGACAACTCAAAGCAGGTTCTCTCACTGCTCGTCCAGTATTCCCAGTCATCACGTAAGTCTTGGCCATCGCAGTTGCAAATCATGCTGATCCCGCCAGCGGCAAACGCCACCAATCCTCGACTCTACGAATGCATTACTTCGTGGCTGCGGGAGATACCAGCCGTCGACATTGTCAATTCCCCTTTGATAGACCAGGTCTTTGACGCCATCAGCGCCGAATCCACCTTCGACTCGGCCGTAGATTGCTTATGTACCATTTTCAAGGATACGCGAGATGTTGATGAGAACAAAACAGTCATACAAGAGCTTTTCCCACGCATTCTTAAACTCCAGCACAAGGTGGCCGAGGCTGCGGGCATTGAAGACAATGACCTCCTGAAAGGCATGACCAGACTCTTTTCAGAGGCGGGAGAAGCGTGGGTAGTGCTGATTGCACGCGAGCCAAACATGTTCCGTCCACTGGTCGATGCTATCCTAGAATGCTGCGTCTGGGACAGAGATCGAGAAGCCATTTCCATCACCTTCATCTTCTGGTACGACCTCAAACAGTACTTGACTTTGGAAAATTTCATGCCTGCGAGAGCGGCCTTGGCAGACCTATATTCGAAGCTTGTCGACATCATGATCGGCCACCTTCAGTTTCCAACTCCACAGCGTGGTCAGGAGAGAGATCTCTTCGACGGCGACCGAGAGCAAGAGGACAAATTCCGGGAGTTCCGCCATATGATGGGCGACGTTCTCAAAGACTGCTGTGAAGTCCTCACTCCGACCGACTGCATCAACAAGGCCTATCAGAAGATAAAATCCTGGGCCCAGAAATACGCCGGTCAGGCGACCGCAACCTCGGTGCCGCATTGGCAAGAATTGGAGGCCCCGATATTCGCCTTGCGAGCCATGGGCCGAATGATCAACCCAGAGGAGACCTCGGTCCTTCGCGAAGTCATACCTCTACTAACCCAAGTTCCAGATCACGAAAAGTTGAAATTCCAGGCAATAATGGCGCTGGGACGATACACCGAGTGGACGGCCGAGCATCCGGAGACGCTTGAATCACAGCTCAACTATGTCATATCGGGATTCAGTCATCCTTCACCGGAGGTCGTCCAAGCCGCCGCTCTTGCCTTTCAGTATCTTGGCGTGGACTGCCGGAATCTGCTTGGAGGACAGATACCAGTGATGCATCAATTCTACGAGAGTATCATTGACAAGCTCAAGCCAACCAGCCAGGAAGAGGTCACCGAGGGTGTTGCCGCTGTAGTCTCGGTGCAGCCACTTGATAAGATCTACGAGACGATGAAAATGTTCTGCGACCCCGTGATGCGACGTATTGTGTCGCTGGCTGAGCAAGCCAAGGACGAACAGTCGGAGAATGTTGTTGCTGACTATTTAGGACTAATTGTCACCTTTATCAAGAACATCCAGCCATATGTCTCACCCAACGAGGAGAATCCGGCCGTCAAATACTGCAAGGAGATTCTGCCGGCATTGACCAGTATCTCCAAACATTTCACACGATCAGTCCCAATTCTCGAACGGGTTTGCCGCTGCTGGAGATACATGATAATATCGTATCGCACCGCCACCGTCCCACTGCTCGGTGAGCTTGCGAACAGTATTGCGGAGGGATTCGAAGCTTCACGACAAGGCTGCTTCCTGTGGGCCACAGATGCTGTCATCCGCGAATACTCGTACGGCGCAGAGTTCGTCGACCAGAACACCAGCGACAACGTTTTCCGGTTCTTTGCGCAACAAGCCACTGTGTTCCTGCGCATCCTCAACGAGCTCAACCCCAACGAGGCACCTGATGTGATCGAAGACTTCTTCAGATTAGCTACAGACGCCGTTCGGTTCTATCCGCTCAAGACAATTACATCCCCGCTGGCCGCACCTATGGTGCAAGCATCTTTAACAGCGCTAACGTTGCCCTTGGCCGACCCGCTGATGGCAACGCTCCAATTCCTACGGGATTACCTTGATTTTGGCTTCGAGTATCCACCAGTCTCAGAATTATCTTCCGACAACGGGCCACCACCCAAAACGCCGCTCGAAATCCAAACGAGTGTCAAACAAGTTCTGGCGAAACTCGGTCAGCAGATAGTGCAGCAGACCATGACGGGTCTCATGTACACCTTTCCGGAGGATTGTTATGGTGATTCCTCTGCCATTTTGCTTACGGTCTTCAGCTTGGCACCGCAAGCCGCCGTACAATGGGTGGCCTCGACCTTGCAACTGTTGCCACCAGGCAGCCTGAAGCCTGAGGAAGCTAACAAACTGATGAAGAGCCTCAACGACAAGATCAGACAGAACGAAATGCGCAAGGTAAGAGTGGTACTGCAGGATTTTACGAATAGTTATCGAAGGAGGAATGTCGCGCCACGTGAGGGGCTTGGCAGGCTGGAAGCAACGCGATTTAGATTCACCGGTTAAGGACAATGAGATGTGGTACGGGAAGACAAGGCAATGAGCTCTCAAGGACAATCTGCGATCAACTTAAGGATGGGCGCCCTCCATGCAGCGTATTAGTGCCTTTTTTTCGTCAAATCATCAGCAAGCCAGCCCAAGAGTATATCGAAATTCCCCGATATTCTCGTTGAACCAGCGCCAGTGATGCGGTGCAGCACTTCGACATGTTTTCAGCACAGCTCTTTCCCAGCCTTGGCCCCCGGGGTCAGAAGCACCCTGGTAGCTTGAGGCCATTGTTTCCCGAACCTTCGTGCTGGCCAATTTATAGCGGCGTGTGGAGCGTGTGGCGCCAACTCCGGACTGCTTCCATTCGATGACCGTTTTCCTATCGATGAGCGCATGGCGTTGGACAGTCTAGTTTGAGTGTCTGGCAAACCGGATGACTTCTGGAGGATGTTCAGTGGACGGAATAGAAGTTGAGGCAACAGGAAGCATGATAGAATGACGTTTGTTATCGCGTTGGTTGTTCCTTGGAAGCATGGCAGGGCCACGAGCGTTGCGGGATTTTTGGGTTAGCAGGCAATCGGGTACGATCTTGTGGGAAATGCATCTAGAATTTAAGGGCCAAAGATTCAAGCAAAGTACGAAGGATAGATTGACCAGCGGATAGCACTGAGTGCCGCCCGCGTTTGGAGGCAGCGATGATTCTCATACTCAAAGGAGAAGGGGATCCTGAACTATCGAAACAAATAGAGTGTCTGCATTGGGTGACTTAGAAGAAGGGGACCTGGGACGGGGTAGCGGTTCCTCGGAAGGAGTAGCTTGCTAAAGGCTCGTTGGGTTCCTTTCATGCGCGATCTGGTGGCATGTAATAGGCATTTTGAAGCTTGCGCCAGGTTCTTGGTGTGCCAGAGCGCAGGCCGTCGAAGGCATCAAGGGAGCATCGAAGGACTGTTGATCACAGCATTGCAGTTGATAGATTGAGAAACTGTCCATAAACCACACCACAACACACACCAATCCATATACACGGATGGAGGTCAGCCCTCGGTCCTTGGTCAGCATATGACATGTGCAGGGTGAAAGCATAATATTGACAGCATGGGGCAAGATAGTCTTTGCAATGGAGATTCCCGGCCCCAAAACAACGGGACTTGGTGGTTCTGTACATCAATTGGGAGATGAGATACCAAAGAGCTGGGCCGATCGCGCCTTTGCCCCGTCCCATCTTCGTATCTTCGTGGTGGTGGTCCAGTTGTGACCCACCCACGATTTACCGACGCAAAACCCTTCATGAACAACTCTCTCTCTCTCTCTCTCTGCACGCTTAGGAGGATCAGATGGCGGGACATGGGTTATGAGGGTGGCCGCAAACTCCGTCCCATTCATTCCGTGCCTTTTTGTATCCAGCGCGCACAGCAGAAAATCCGTTAAAACACTCTCATTCCACACCCTGTCCACTTTCCGAGCCGGACTCTTTGCTCTCGCCGAAAGAGCCCACGTTGAGGTTCTTGTCGTGGGAGACCATCTGGGCCAGGATCTCGAGGACGTTTTTTGGGACCGTGTTGTCGTAGATGCCGATCAGCGACGTGGGTTCCGGGTAGACCTTGAGGCCTTTGTAGAAGCACAGCGCCGCACCGACCGGGTCGGAACCTGGAGTTTTGGGTTTGGTAGTTAGCAATGACGATTCTGATTCTCATCACAATTTTTGGACGTATAGATATATAGAGAAGAGGAGGAGGAGGAGGAGGAGGAGGGTCGTACCATCATTTGCCATGGCCTCTCCCTGTGAGATCTGCTGCAGGAAGAACGCCTCCTTCTCTTCAATGTCCGACGGGAATCCTTCCTCGATGGCTTCCTGCACGGCGGCCTTGATCTCTTCTCGCTGCAGCTTGCCCTGCGCCTCGTTCTGCTCCTTCGCTATGCGCGCCTGCCTCCGCGCATCTCGCTTCAGCGCTCGTCGGAATTCCGGGTTGTGTCTCCTTTGGTAATCGAAATACACTGCGTATGCTTTTGGTTGGGGGGGCCAATGTCAGCAAAAAAACCCTGCACCGAGATATCATCCCATGAATTAATCTGCTGCGTACCAAGAAGGCCGGTGACAACTGTGCCGACGGATATCGAAACGATGGTTGACGTCTTCATCATCAAGAGAAAAAGGGGAGGGTTTCTTCGGAAAAGGCAGAAGTCGGTCGGGAGTAAGTAATTATACAAAAGCGCAGAAAGACGGCAAAGATCTAAAGTACACCAAGCGGAGAAAGAAGCTCTGAAGTTTGGTGGCAGAGTTTGATGGGTTTTGTATGGAAGATGGTCGAGCTCTCACTCCAAATTTCCTGCTTCGGTTGTCACGCATCACGCATCACGCATCGTCCAATGGCCCACAGCCTTGGCGCTGCTCGGAGCCTCGTCACCCCATCCATCCATCGCGTGTCCGGGTTGGGCGTCTGTCTCGATCCGTCTCCCTCTACATATTCTTGCTCAACATCGCAGTCTTCTTCGTCCGTGGCTTTTACCCGGAGCATCGTAGCCCAACATGTCCGAGAGCCGTGGTCTAACTCTGCGCCGGAAGAAGACATCGAAAAGGCCGGTCATCAGCGCTCCGCAGCAGCAGTCGCAACAACAGTCGCAACAGCAGAAGCCAGCGGCCGGAGCGGTCGTCCCTCCTGAAAATGCCAATTTGAGACCGACAAGGGAGCGGCAGCAGACAGAGACTTCGGACCTGGTGAAGCGACGGTACTCGACGCGCTACAACCAGCTCCCACAATTTGGTAATGACATCCCGGGCGTGCCTTCCCTGCCGGGCGCGGGCGCTGCCAACTTCAAGAGACGCTCTCAAGGCTCGCCCAGTCGGCCACACTCCTCCCACAACGCCAATCCTTTGCGAGTAGACCAGGCTGCGCTGGCCGACCCCAACCTGCAGCACGAACGATATGTCACCCAGTTACTGTCGAATGCGTCCGAGTTGGAGATTCAAGAATACCAGCACAACCTGAACAGGATCAAGAGGAGAAACTCGATGGACATCAAGCAGAGCATCTACAAAAACAGAACTCAGTTCATCAGGATCAGCAAAGAGGCCGAGAATCTGAAGAGCGAAATGACCAATCTCAGAAGTCTAATGTCCGAACTCACCACCGCGCTGGAGCAATCCTCGACCGCTGCCACAAGCAATGTAGAGCAGCAAATGGATTCAAAACCACGTCGCAACCCCAACCGGAGTTCTGTGGCCAATCTCGAAGCAATGTGGAATACCCAACTACAGGCGCTCTGGAAGCACGTTGAGAAGTCTCAGAAATTTCTTCCTGCCATTCCCGGCCGCCATGTGGTCCTGGAGAATGGTGATTGGATTGAGCTCGATAATGCTACCTGGAAAGCCAAACGGCCTGTCCACTTGGTCTTGTTGAACGACCATCTCCTCGTCGCGTCTAAGAAACGCAAAAAGATGGATCCCAATGTCCCTCAACTCGGCCCTGCGCCTACTAAGCTAGTGGCCGAGGAGTGCTGGAATTTGGGAGATGTCGATATTATCGACATGGCTGCCAGCGCCCGCATGAGTCCTGCTGAAGAGAAAGCTGTGGGCAGTGCGTTCACTATCCGCTCCGCTGGGAGATCCTGGGTCTATCGTCATGACAAGAGAGATCTAGAAGCAAAGACAGATTTGCTGACGAATATACGAAAAGCCCAGGAGGTCTTGCGCAAGGCCAACCGGCCCAAGAGCACTCAACCCAAAGCCAGATCAGAACTCAACTATTTCGCTGCCCGAGATCCAACCCATGCAGCGAACGAGGGCATGATTGAGAGCATCAACTCGACCAAAGAGAAGCCAGACATACTCATTGACGTCGATGGCAAACAGCAGAATTTCAGGTGGGTCGAAAGTCAAATCGATGAGCTAGACATCGATGTTGCTCTTCAGCACACCCAAGAAGCCGTCACAAAAGTCGAGAAACTCCGGTCTATTGCCCAAAACCTGAAGAATAATTCCGTCGCTCGAGACCTCATTTCTGTCCAAGTCGATGAGCGAGCTTCCAAGCTGGCTACGATCCTGTGTAGAGAGCTCCTCGATAAGCCATCCTTCGTTGAGGCCACCAAGCGGACTGTGACTCTCCTCATCAAGCTAGGATACGAAGACCGAGCCAGAGAAGTCTACCTGGCCGCTCGAGGCGACACTCTTACGAAACGCCAGCGACAGTGCGTGTTTGATGGCGACCTGCACAAATACATCTTTTCCATTTCATACGTCTATTTCACCATCATCAAGAACACCGTTCTCATCTTCCAAGCATCATTCCCACCGACGATGATGAGTGCCTGCATCAAGTGGGCCAATGAGCATCTCGAGGTCTTCAATGCTCTGCTTGTTCGACAGTTGAGTGCCATCGAGAAGGACGGAAAGGTGTGGCGACGCTGCATGGACGTGGTGTGGACGCATGAGCAGGAAATGCTTGGCGCTGTCGGGTTAGATTTCAGGGAAGTGATAGGCCGAGGTCTGGAGTTCAGACGCTCTGCACGGACCGACAGATCACGGTCTCGCGAAAAGAGCCGGTCCAAGTCTCGCACCCGGCCCGCTCAATAGCAGCATCATCATTACGGTACAGTATGTAACTAGGTCCGTAGCACGTTAGACCGCTATCATTAGGCCATCCACAGCAGGAACGAAGCAGATTCTGTAGCGTCAGGCCCATGACCCTGAACAATGGTCCTGTGGCATAGGACTCAACAGCTTAATACGAAGTACCTTTACACCTTTACACACTCCTGCAGCACCTCTGATCTCAAATCACAGACAGAAGGGGGATCGGACTTTCAACCCCCCGTGTCCCCGACACGCCGATGTCGCATTTTATCTAATCTGATGATCAAACTCCTCCGGACTACTACATATTGGCATACCCCGCCGGCATTATTAGCGTTTCATTATTCCTGGTCGCTTTCTCAGCTTTGCTTCTCCAATCCCCCAACCTCGGTGCGCCAGATACGATGAAAGCGTAAAGTGTAAAGTGTAAACTGCGTGACTGGGTGTGTGAAGGAAATGCTGGTCGACGGGGGGAGGATGCGCTACTTGGTAGTCCACGTACTTGGTAGTGGTCTAGCTGTCGCGATACCGGCGGCACTCTCAAGGTGGTTGTTTTTTGTCATGAAGCTTTTGATTCTCGTTAACTTACTCTCTTGATATATAGGAATTTATCTTTTGGAGGGGGAGGTTCAGATCTGCTCCCCCTGATGATCTTTTTCGTTTTCGTGTGTGGAGCTATAGAATATACATATATATAGAAGATGGCTACTACTGACGCACAGATGATGATCGACTCCGAGCCGTCGTCGAGCTTGATTGGTAGGAATAATCCGAACTCGAACTCGAACGCCCACGTCCCACCACTCGGCTTCCTCGATCTGCCCCTGGAAATCCGCGACCAGATCTACTCGTACCTGTTCGCGTCGGCGAAGCTGTGCAGTGGCTCGCCGCACGCGACATGGCCGTCGTGCGGGGCGTCGATCTGCGCGTGCCTGTTCCCGCGGCACATCACGAGCACGTGTCGCCAGCTCCGCACCGAGGCGTTGCCGCTCTTGCTGTCCTCAACCACCGTCGAGGTCGCAGGGTCGCTTGAGAGGTTCGTCCTGCGCATGCCGTCGACATACCTCGCCGCCCTCAGCCGGGTCGTCGTTCTCGACGCAAAGGCCTTCTCGTCGCGGCCGTTCCAGCTCGAGAAACTGCCGGCCCTGGCGGTGCTCGAGCTGCGCAACATCACCGTGTGGTGCAAGTTCTACGACGAGGTGTTTCTCAACAGCCCCGAGGCCGACGAGGCCATGCATGATATGGCCCTGTTCAATGTCAAGCGCAATATTGGCCTGGCCCTGCTGGATCTGTGTCGTGCGTCGCCCCGGAGGTTTCACATCCTGCTGTGCTGTCAGTTTGTCGTCAATTCGCTGAGTGATGAGACTATTGTACGTGTCCCTCCCCTCCTCCTCTCCTCCTGCTGCTCTGCAGAGGACATACATATGCGAAGTACTTGGTGGTAAGATGGTGTTTTTTTGGGCTGACGGTTAGGGTGGTTTGGATAGCATGCCACTATCAATGTCGATGAGCAAACTGTCGTGCACAAGTCGTCGGGTCCGCCGATGAAGAACTTCAATTCATGGTCAGGCTTCTATTAGAAACGATTATGAACGAATAATATGCTTACACTTGTGGGTGTAGGGCGTGGCATTGGTAACGGCCGGCTTGTTAGGCTAGAGCGGAAGGCACTTCTGACTGGCTGGCTGGCAGCGTCGATGCGTTCCTTCTCAGTTCCAAGGAGTGAAGCGGTATAACTCCGTCACTTCAAAGATTGTTGTCACTTATGTTCGCCATTTTAGGTGCCTTGTCACTTGCCCCTCAAAATGGGAAGCACATCATCGTCAGGATATATCAAGCAGCACAGCAGTCTTCCATTCTATATCATTTCCTCTGCGAACTACCCCAAAACTCTACGCAATCGCTTCTCGCAGACACGTCAACAACATGGGTTCCAAACAAGAATCCAAAGGGCTCACATTGGAGTCTAGACTTCTAGCCCTGCCAGCAGAAATCAGGTGCATCTTCTATCGACATGTCTTCGATGGTGCAAGGCTCAAAATCGACTCTCGAGCACGGCGCATACCCTTTGACCGCGGACAATATTTTCCTCTGACGGTCGAGGAGATATTGGAGGCAATCAGTGACAATAAGGGAGCAATCCTCCTCACTTCCGATTTCTTCCAAAAGGAAGCATTCTACGTGCTAGCAGCTTGCACCACGGTTGAGATTGACCACGTGGCCGGGGAACGCAAGGACTTGCTGTCTTTGGTGGATCCAGATTTCCTAAGGCATGTTGAAAGGCTTCAAATGGCGCCGGACAACTTTCTCAGGAGTGATCGAAGCCGACTCCAGAATCTGCATCAAGTCGTTTTATCTTGTGAATCGCCGAGTTCGCAAACAACGACGGGCGGTCGGTATCTCGTGCACACAATGTTGTGTAAGTGCCGTCGCCATCCTCATTGGACCAGGCATCCTTATCCCCTCGATAGATCCGCGATGGACTGGCGGTGGAAACGTCGGCAATTACAGCTTTTGGCTAAAGAACATAACTGGAAAATAAGCCTCATAGCTTTCTTTCAATATAGAGAGTCTGGCGTCAACGAAAACCGACCACTCACACGAGTGGAGATGGAGTACAGTCTCGAGACCGGCAGAGTGGTGTCAACAAGGATGATTCGGGACAACCGGATAGTTCTTGAGGACGCCGACTTTGACGACCACAAGAAGGTCGACCTTCTTGGGTTTGACGTCTCTGATGACGACTGAGATTGCAGATAACTCCGAAACTGAGGTTCTGAAACGCTTCGCGAATGTGACAAGCCAACATAACAACGACCACGACCACGACCACGGTCAGATGGCTACGACATCAACATTGCAGATGCGGGCTTATGGCGGCCTGGACCAAAAGTTCAGCACTTTTAGGTACCACTCAAACGTGATTGGGAAGCAAGTGATGGAGATTGTGAGGGTCTCATATCAAGAGCTGAAATTAACCAAATTGAAATGGAACATGGATTTCCGGGTATCATGCATGCTATGCTCGTACCATCACACCGACAAACCTGACACTGTAGCCCAAAGATAGTCCAACCGAGCTTAATCTTCATCCATGCTCTCCCATCCATCTTTCGCCGTCTCCTCATTCTCTCCAACGTCTTCATCATCACTTTCATCCTCATCATCTACTCCACCACTACCCACCAGCCTCTCCTTCACATCGGCACCACCAGTCTTTGGCAACTTGCCTTTCCCAGCAAACACCTGCCTGACCGCTGCATTTGTGCTCGTGTCCCACACCTGCACGGCCCCTTTACTGCCAGCCACACACAAGCGGAAAGCGACCTCTGGATCCGGTGCAAACTGTGCCGAGAACACCCTCCCCACCTCCAGATTCCTCGCCACAACCATCGCCGGCTTATCGTCAGCCACATTCCACAGCTTCACCTTCTTGTCCTCGGAGCCCGTGGCCAGAAACCCTGGGACTAGCGGATTGACGTCAAACGCACTCACGGCGGAATCGTGGGCCTGCAGCGTCCACAGTGGCTTGGAAGGGCGATTTGGAGGAATATTGCTGCCTGGTATCGGAGGATTGCGCGAATCGAAACAGTGCACGGTGCCGGCGTCGGTGGTGACGTAGAAGAAGTTCGAGTCGTGCGGGTTCCATTTCACTTTTTCCACGTCCGCTTCGACGTGCCATGTTGGTGCGGCGGCGTCGGGGGCGCGCATGTCTGTGAGGACGACGGTGTGCGTGTCGGCGCTGCCGGAGAGGAGGATGGTGGATTTCGATGCGTCCGGGTGCCAGTCGAGACTGGTGACTTTTCCACTGCCGTGCTGCGTGTAGGATTTGGCGCAGGTGCCCGTGTGCAGGTCCCAGAGCTTGATGGTGGTGTCGGCGGAGCCCGAGGCGAGGAGGTTGCGGTGGTGCTTGTTCAGGGCGAGAGATAGGACTGCGTCGACGTGGTGGGAGTCGTTTGGCTTGGGCTTTTTCTTCTTCGTCGGCTTCTTGGCTTTTTTCTTTTTCGATGATGATGACGATGATTTCTGTTCTGCTTCACGGTCGGCTTCCTTCTCTTCTGGTTGCTGGCCTAGTATGGCGGCCGGGTACATGCTGTCGACAACATCGAGGTCCCACACTTCGATCTCGGGCGACATCATGCCTACTGCGACGAGGTTGCCCTTGGATTTTGCGTTTTCTGCTGCTGCTGCTTGGCCCGTGGGCACGTCGAGCCACTCGAGGCATAGCGGGATGGCAGGCAACATGATGTCGTGGTGCACGTAGATGTTGTCTGCCTCGTCTTCGTAGACAAAGATCTCGAGATGAGGGACTTCGTCTTCGACCTTGGCGGCCAGGATCAGGTTGTCGGTGGGCAGGATCTGGAGTTCTTCGCGTTCGTTGTCTGAATCTTCACCTTCTGGGAGGACGAGGTAGGGGTCTTCTTCGCCGACTTGATGGTATGCGAGGGAGCGGACGTTGCCGAACATGGCGAATTTCTCGCCAGTCTCTTCGTCAACCTCTTCGGCGTCGTAGTCTGAGAGATTGTATTCTTTCATCTCATCGTTGTTTGCTTGTGTTTGTGTTTGTGCTTGTGTTTGCTTTGCTGTAGATCCATTCTGGACACCTGTAGGTACTCCAGCATCCTCGTCATCGTCATCGTCCTCCGAGTCCTCTTCCGCCTCGCTCGTCTGCCGCTGAGCAGCGTTTAGTTCTTCTTGGGCATCTGCTAATTGGAGTCTGGCGAGTTTCTCGATTCGGCCCAGTTCTGCTTCGTCGACCTCATATTTTTGTGGAAACTCGGCTGCAACACCCCTCCTGACCCAAGCGGTCGCTAAAGTCATAGACATTCTCACTGCGAGGCTCAATATCGAGCATTGCCAGGAATGGGCTGATGGCACTCTACCGCTGCCGGACGTTCAAAAAAGTTGCGACCCAAAAATTCCTATCGATAAGAAGCACGGCGAAGCTACGCTCCGGTGCCGCAAAATTAACCGTAGCTACCCACGTGACCCCCAATGCTCCTCTGTCATTGCGGGTAGAAGAATGTTCCGTCCTCGGTGACGACGGGCATCATCAAGCTTCGCCCTACGAGTCGTCGTGTCCAAGTCATCAACGCACTCTCGAAAGAGGTTCTTGCATGAAAACCACGTATGTGGGCGTGGCTGGAACCGCACGACGCTTACTGGAGACGAGTCTCTGCCAAAGTCGAGATGCATTCGCATCTGCATACCAAAGATAATGTCGGTAAGTTTATGCCAAACCCAGCCTGGACGGGGCGTGCCGTGTACATCTAGAGCTTTACCTTGACACCATGGCAAGGAGTCAAGGCCTGTAAAGATGCGAAGACTGACAGTTTCTGCCAGGCTGTGAAGAGATCATGAACGCTTTGGACGAGTGCCATGCGCGAGGTTTCCTCTACAAAGCTACCGGTGGCTGCAACGACATCAAGCGACAAGTCAACAAATGTTTATCTGGTGAGCGGACCAAGAAGAGCGGCAGAAATCGAGAGACCGGCTTGCAGAGGCGACAAAGGATAGAAGCTGTCTGGGCCAAGATGGACGAAGGTGATTTCTCGGCCCTCGAAGAATTCACTGGCAAGAAGAGCCCTGCCAAATGAGAATGAGACCGAGGGAGCATCGAAGCCGGAAGCCACGCTCCAGACAGTAGCTTCGGGCGGCGGTGCTGGAGGCTGCAAGCTGCAAGCTGCAAGCCGCCGAGCTCCCATCGGCTCGTGGCAGAGTCAATGCCTACGTCCGGGGCAACAGCATGTCACTGAACAGGCTACCGGATGCACAAGAACGTCGGCTATGTTGTACATTAAAAGGTATAGCAGCCACCTCGACCTGCTGATGACGTCTATTTCTGCCTAGCCGGCAGTGGTAATACCGCAAGCCTTTTGTCGACTCGAGCTACCACCCCAACAACCACACACTTGATCGGCTCTGTCAATGTCAACAGCGAGAAGTGCCAGAGATCCAGGGCTAAGAACTGGACCGGGACCGGGACCTGGTTGCTTCAGGAGAATACAGCGAGGGCGTGGCCTACCACCAGACTAAGCCACCGAGGATGCTAGGATATGCGCTCTTCACGATGCATTCCTGAACTCCATCGAGAAAAAGCATGACCACAGTTGAGATGTTATTCGTCGTGGTGGTTGGAGAACACGGCACATGATGGACGGCATAGTGTGAAGGGTACGAGATAGAAGTGCCGTAGGGAGCAGCCAAGACCCAGGGCGGCATGACCATTCTGTTGTGCTGCTTGCTTCGTAGATGTTAGGTGTACATAGTGCCAAATCAGGGGCGAAAGCGTTCAGCTGAAAGCAAAGGATGATCAGAGCAGTATTTGTCATGCACCTGTCGACCCTTTCAGCACGTGTACACAGAAAGCAGTCTCGGTGTCAAGTGTAGGTAGCTAAGTACGGAGTACTTCGTGTGTATTCGGGTACTAAGGGCCACCGGGAACCGACCCCCGGGGGAATGATGGAGTCTCCTTGTGGCTCGTGCTGTAATGTTACGTTTCGCTTGGCGCTTGCCGCATCCGGCGAATATCATCCCCAAGCACGAACGTTAGCGTCATCATCCCAATAAACCTCTGGCTGACACGTTAATCTCGATAGCCTCCATGAGAGCACCGCGGACAGCACGCCACGTTACGGACTGTTCGTCGAGGACCGAGATTGACCGCAGCAACCGAAATTGGAAATATTTCATGCACTGCGCCAGGGACGAGAGCTGTGATCGTCATTGGAGGGACGTGGAGGCGCACGAGCACGACGGACTGTTGGCCAGTCCGAATGCCTCCACTCGTCCCCGGACAGGATGAGCGACCCCAGCGACGTCGATCTCGCCTCCAAATCTGCCAAAGTTGATGGCATTGTAAAGCCCGAGTCAAGAACGGAAACGGAAGGAGCGAACGGCCCAACCTCGCCAGACGTTGACGACTTCGGCTTGCCGAAACGACCTTTAAGTCGACCTCCGCCAACCGATAGTGACGCTGAATCCGATGATTTTCATGATGTAGAGGACAGCACCGGTCAACCGACGGCCACAGACCATAGACCAGAGAGCCCTAAAGCTAGCGTTCAACAAAATGAACGTCCGGTCGTGAAGGAGCCAGCAGCGATCAAGGCTCCGGAATCTCATATAGCGGCCGGAGAAGCTTCCCGGGACGAACAAGATGACACCAGAGACGAAGATCTGCCTGCTTACTCGGCTCACGATCCTGAGAAACGTCCGCCTCTGGACCAGAAACATTCACAAGATGAAAAAGCGCAACCGGAAGCCCGGCCCGTCGTCAAGCCAGACAACGATCAGGACGCGCATCAGGATGTGCAGATCACTGCGACATCTCCCAAGGCGGCTGTCGTTCCAGTCCCACCGACCTCCCATCGAGCAACGATGGACGATCCCATAATGAAAAGGACGCACCGCGACACTCAGACGGTTGTCTCGGAATGGTCGCATCAGAAACTGGTCAAGAGAAAAGACGAGGATGACGGGGAAGAGGAGGTTCAGTGGCAAGCCATGCCTGCCTTGGATGAATTCGATATCTATGACGATGACGGCAAGCTTGTCGCAAGAGGCGCTAGAGAGGAGGACGAGGATGACAATCCTTATTCAAAAATGGGCGGTGCCGGAAAAGGCTACACTCGAGTCCTACATGACGACGACGACGATGCACAATCTGCGAACAGTTTCGAGGACGAGACGAACTATTTGTTCAAAGGCAACCAGACAAACACGCTGGACGATGAGGCTGAAGAAGAAGACCCCCGAGACATGTTGCAGCAGCTTGAGGCTACCAAAGACTTGCTGACCGAGGGCCAGCGAATCGCCTATGTTGCCGTGGTCCGCTTGATCATCTACAAGATGCAGAAAGCTCTCGAAGACATGGAGAGGACAAGGTCTACCAAGAAAGAAACTGTCAAGGCCCTAGAGAGCATGGAAATATGGGGCCAACAGATGATGGTTCGTCTCTATCGCCACATGGACATCAATACTGCTGAGCAAATCATGATCGAACAGCTAGCCGAACATGGTGTTGAATCCAAGGATCTCGCTGCCCCTTTAATGCATAACGCTCGGGTCAAGAATCCTCTCGCTAATGACAAGCTGTCTCCGAACCCAGCCCAAAGCAGTTCAAGCTCAGTATCCGACGATGCCAAAAATGATGTTGACCTCAAGGAAGTCGAGCTTGGAGAAGATGTTCCCGAGGTCCACGGAGTAGAAGACATCCCCAAGGGCAGTCAGATTGACCTTGACATCCGTTGGACCGTGCTCTGTGACTTGTTTCTTGTCCTTTTGGCCGATAGCAGCTACGATGCCCGATCTCGTCGCCTGCTGGAAAGAGTCGCGTCCACCATCGATATCACATGGGTCCAGATTTGCCGCTTCGAGAAGCGTGTCATCGACCAGCTCGAGATGGAAGAGTCTGCCAAAGAGGACTGGGATGAGTCGAAGCATATGGAGACGAGAAGAAAGCAAGGATTGAGGCGGAAATATGTCATGATGGGTCTGGCTACTGTTGGTGGCGGTCTTGTCATCGGCCTCTCTGCAGGTCTCCTAGCTCCCGTCATTGGAGCTGGCTTGGCCGCTGGCTTTACCACCATCGGCGTCACAGGCACGGCCGGCTTCCTAGGAGGTGTGGGTGGTGCCGCTCTCATAACGTCGGCCGCTACCGCTGCCGGTGGTACAATTGCTGTCCGAGCTTCGCATCGGAGAACAGGCCACGTCAAGACTTTCGAGTACCGGCCACTTCACAACAACAAGCGATTAAACCTAATACTGACCGTGTCGGGCTGGATGACCGGCAAAGTGGACGATGTGCGTTTACCCTTCAGTACGGTTGATCCGATCATGGGCGACATCTACTCCTTGTATTGGGAACCTGACATGTTGCGATCCATGGGTGACACCATCAACATTCTTGCAACCGAAGCTTTGACGCAATCAATTCAGCAAGTCCTTGGAAGCACAATCTTGGTTGCCTTGATGGCTGCCTTGCAGCTCCCCATCGTGCTCTCAAAACTCTCATATCTCATCGATAATCCTTGGAGCGTCTCGCTTGACCGAGCTAACGCTGCAGGCCTGATATTGGCCGACTCCTTGATAGCACGTCATCTCGGTCAAAGACCAGTAACTCTTGTTGGCTTCTCGCTGGGAGCCCGACTGATTTATTCCTGTTTGAAGGAGCTATCCAATCGCAGGGCTTACGGCATCATCCAGAATGTCTACCTCTTCGGCTCACCCATCGTTGCAAAGAAGGACGAATACCTCCGAGCACGATCCGTCGTGGCCGGCCGCTTTGTCAACGCGTATGCGACCAATGACTGGATTCTGGGCTACCTCTTTCGAGCCACTTCGGGCGGCATTATGCGAGTGGCTGGGCTCGCCCCTGTCGAAGATGTGCCTGGCTTGGAAAATGTCGATGTGACAGAACTGGTTAATGGCCACATGGCATATCGTACGGCCATGCCGAAGCTCCTCAGAAAACTCAACTGGGAGGTTGAAAGTGATGAGTTCGCCGAAATTGAAGATCCCGACCCGGAGAATCATGAACGCCGCCAGCGAGAGCTAATCGCGGAAATCGATGAAGCACGAAAGAAAGCTGAGCAAAAGCCCGAGAAGAGGCGATTCGGCTTGTTCAAACGTGGAAAGCTTGCCGAAAAGAAGACGTGGGAAATGTACGAGACCAAACAGGGAGCAGACAAGAAGAGTTCGAACAATGAGAACGATGAGGAAACCACGTGGGGCGAGAACAAAGTTCTTTTCGATATCGATGCAATCCGCAAAGAACTTGCAGGAGAACATATTGAAGTGCGCGAACTGGACAGCACACAGCCGCCGATACAGATCAGCACCGTCAAGAATGGAGAGCAGGTCACCGAATATCTCAGACTGCCTGCGGGAATCAGTATGGAAGAGGCAAAGAAAATGAAGCTGCCTCCCAGACCAGACGAAATAGACGATGGCTCGCCGCAGCCGGCGGCGGCAAATGGCAAACCCACCCTTCCACGGGCAGGGACACCGATCGCATTCTTCAGCCCAAAGAAGAACGAAAAGCGAACATCCCTAGCACCCTCTCCGCTTCCACCACCTCCACCCCCAGAATTCGACGAAGCTGACTTTGTACCTAAAGAGATCAAGAGCACGCTACCACCACTGCAGCTCACTGCGACACCCCAACTAACATCGTCGCCAACTCTCCGACCAGAGCTCAAGAGCCATACCACTGCGCCTATCCCCGATAAACCCGATTGGGGAGACACTCAAAGCGATACAAACGCGTATACCGACAGGGCCCACACCCCTACGGGAATGGGCGTGGCGACTGGCGGCACGGCGGTCGGCGTTGGTCTTGGTTTAGGCGCTGCGGCTTTAGCACCATCCGTACAGGTGTTGGACCTCGAACATAATGCCTGGGGAGATGACCAGGAGGATGGGAATATCACAATGACATTTGCATAAATTAGATGCCAGGTGTTAGGTGGCAGGGGCCAGGCTGCATGAGCCCCAAAGCATTGTGAGGTGCTACGACGCTTCTGTGCATCCTCCTTGGCGTGTCACGTATTGGGTCCGATCTAGGTGCTGCCAAAGCTACAGATACTGATAGGTATGGTATACATATATGTGAGAACACCACCATATTGTAGAGTAGGAGGTCGAGCAATCTAATCATATCATTAGACCATCAAACCGACACCTTGCAATTTGCAATTGTAGCTGTCTTACTAAGTTTGTAGGCATTGGTCTGCCCTAGTTAGTTAGTTCATGGAGGAGGCTATTGACTTTGGAAATAGGGGAGCGAGAGAGTTTTCCATCCATCCACCCATCCATCAATCAATCGTCTTCTCCGCGGCCCAGCATCGCATCCTGAAACTCATCCTCGTCCTCGTCCTCGTCCTCCTGTTGTCCATCATCATCATGTCCAGCACCACCAAGAGCCAGCGCGAGAGAATCCAGCTTCATCAACAGCCGATCCAGCGTCCTGGCCCTCCACGGCTCAAACCTGTGTGCATCGTTTCCGGCCGCTCCAGCCAAGCCGAAAGCGGTACTCTGGTGGTTCTGGTGGTTCTGGTGCTGTTGGTTCTTCTCAGCATCCCTCATCAGCGCGACCAAGGCATTCAATTGCTCGACGAGCCCGACATTCGTCCGCGCCAGCTCCTCCATCAGCTCGCGCTCCTCGTGCGCATGGTCCGAGAACGCGTCCACGATCCCCTCGTCTTGCTGCAGGTCCAGACCGCGCCAGACCACGTGCAGTCTCTGGAACAGCGCCACGAAGTGGTCCGTGCCCGCGAGGAGCGCGCGGATGTGCGAGAGGTGCCGCTCGTCGTCGAGGAGGAGCGATTGGTGTAGGGCGATGAGGTACGCTTGGTGCGCGCGTGCGATGGCCCGTGGATCGTTGGGGCGTGTCGCTTTAAAGGGAAGACCGCTGGGAGAATCGTGCCTAAGACTCGGCGTCGGACTGTGACGGTGAGTCTGTTTTGCGATATTCGTTGCCGTGTCGGCGGCAGCGGCGGTGGTGATATGGCTACTAGCATGATGAGAGAATAGCTTCGCGGGGTCCGTGATGTTGACCTTCTCGTCGAGGAAGGCTTGGAGTTGTCGCCAGCTGCTCCGGATGACTTCGCCGTGAAAGTAGCTCTCTGTCTCTGAGAGGAAGAAGAGGATTTGGCTGGCGCACGCCCAATGCACGCGCATGCTGCGGTTTCTCTGGTCTTCCCGAGCTCTGATGCTCCGCGGGAGAGCATCTTGACCTCCCCCTGCGGCGCCTTGCGGCGGCGGAGGCTTGGGTGTCGGGTGACATCTACGAAGAGCAGCAACTTTCCAGAGTTTGGCGAGCTGTGCCTTGGCGCGGTGGATTGAAATCAGATAGGCGCTGATGTTTGCATACTGTCGTGCATCGGGCGCGGTCACAAAGATGTGAAGAGGCGACGACGTCGGTAGGTCCACGACCAGGGTTGCCGGCGTCGGCAGAAGTGTGCTAACAGCCACAGGTGAAGCCGCAGGTACTAGGCGTAGCCAGGAAGATGCCGTCTCTTGGATCGTGTTGTCTATGTCGTGGTTCGACCCAAGCGCGAAGACCTCCGACCAGGCGTTGCTCAGGATAGACGCGAGCTCTGCTTCGTTGAGAGTCAGCCCTTCACATCTACCCAGCTTTCGCACCGGCGCAGTACTGCTGCTTGAAGTCTGCGTATGCGCACGTACACGGCTTTCGGCCTGCTTAATCAGCGCAGCCGAGAATTCGCCATCCTGGAGCAGCACATATTCTTTCATGACGCGGAGGAAATCGAGAATTGTGTTTATTGGGAGCAGATGAGACAGTGCCATTTGTGAGATATTGTCGTTTATGGAATTGACGGCTTTTGCAAAAGCGTGAGTTTCGATGGGGTAAGAGAGACGCTTGATTTGTTCGAGAGATGCCGGTACGAGAGCCGTGCAAAGTTTTTGGGAGACGCCAGCATTTTGAGCTGACCAGCTTCTTGATTTGATTTGATTAAGGCTGATACCAATAGCTAGAATGGCTTCTGCTGAATCAGTCGTCACGAAGAAAGGGACCAGGTCCGGCCGAAGACCAAAAATTGGGCCATCTTTGCCCACGTCCTGTTGCACCATGAAATCGTCCGCGCCAAAAGACGGTAGTTGACCGTACAAGATCCATGGTGACAAGCTCTGCATCCATGCTTGTTGACCTCTCATCAAGAGGTCTGTAGAGAGCTCTTTGACATCTGCGTAGCCGGTCTGTCGCTCCAATTGCAAATACTCTAAAATTCTGGCGGCAGAGCAAGTGACATTGTTCGGGGCCGTGGGCGGCAGGTGCAAGATTTGCGTGGTTTTCGACAGCCATTTGAGACGTCTTGCCCAAGGCTGGAACTCACTGACAATCGTGCTCAAAGGCACAATCTTATATGCTCCGACATATTTTGCATCTGCCTGCAAGATTGCAGCCTCGACGTCTGAGACCTTCTTTCTGAATGCACGGAGATGTTCTGCAGTGATTCCGCTGCTGACAGCTCGGCAGGTTGGTGAAGGGTGTGACCTAGATATGGCAGCAGTGTCCTCTCTCAATTTGACATGCAGTTCAGCGAGCTCGGCCAGGGTCTTTAACATTTCTCGCTCGGCAGCGGACAAGTGTGACTCCACTGAGCCGCCATGTTCGTTACGTGTGGGGGGTTCACCTTGCCTCACGTTGTCCCAGATGGGTGAAGGGATGCCAGACAGGGAAAGTAGGACCTCATGTAACATAGTTAATGCGTTGCACAAGCGATGGTGAACCCTGCATTTACGTGTTTATCTTTCTTCTTCGCGTGCGGCGACCAGCCAAGTATAGAAGCAGCCTTCCGAAGAGCTCGAACCTGCACATAGGATCATTACATAAGCGAGCGAGCACAAAGTGATTGAGTAATGATAGTATTCTGACGCCAAACACCACAGAGGGTGGCGCGTCAAGAAGCGCGTTTCGAATATACTCCGCACGACTTGGACGCTTTGCGCTCGTAGCCAGTCATCGGTGTCTGTGATGAAGAAGCATTCCTGCCCTGTCAAACGTTGGGCTTTCCTGGTAACAACTGGACGTCATGGACAAGGCTAAAGCTGCTGCCAGCGTCCAGGCAGAAGTGGCAGAAGCTCAGCGGTCCTCAGAAATAAGGGACGGAGTTCTAATAAGATTGGGCTGCAGGTTTGCCGAAGCTGCCCCTGGTCACTAAAGACACTCCGTAATAATACGCTTTAGCTGCTACTGTAGCACAGTTTTTCTTTACTTCCAGCTCTTCAGATCAATTTCAGACTTGGGTGTAATCAAAGTCCATCTCATTTCATTGGTGTTTGCTGGATTCGCGTTACTTGCAGACCTTTCATTGTACTTAAGCATTGCGGGCATCGCTGCTTCTGTTCCAATACAAGGTAGAGAACATTCCAGTGTTCCCCTATTACAAATCCGCCTCGCAGGCTCAGGCTCCGGGCTTATTAGGCTACCAGCTGTGCACCCGCTGAACTCCTGCTCCGATCTGTCCGGTTAATAATCTGCTACGTCACCTCCAACGTTTGGAAGTCAGGCGAGGCAGGTTCACCCCAAAAATAAACGTACGCATTCCAGGTCCTTCCACCGGTCTTGCGCAGGCAAGGCCATCGTCAAAATTACACCTCACGCAGAATCATCCGTCTCTCTTCGGGCTGGCACCAAGAGAAAAGCATCTCCTGACCACTTGGCCCGACCGGAAAAACGAAAGATGGCTTTCCAAGGCGACGCTGCTATGGAGGTGGACAGTCCCGGCGCTGCCATTGAGCAGCTGAGGAATGGCGAAATCGACGAGTCGCTGTACAGCCGACAGCTTTATGTGCTCGGCCATGAGGCAATGAAGCGAATGGGTTCGTCGAATGTCCTCATCGTCGGCATGAAAGGCCTGGGCGTAGAGATCGCAAAGAACATTGCCCTTGCTGGCGTGAAGTCGTTGACTCTCTTCGATCCTCATCCTGCCACCGTCGCCGACCTGTCATCGCAGTTCTTCCTGCATCTGGACGACATCGGCAGCCCACGAGCCCAAGTTACTGCCCCACGAGTGGCCGAACTCAACTCCTACGTGCCCGTCTCCGTCCATGAGTCGCAGTCCCTCACCGACGACTTGTCCCAGCTGAAGAAGTATCAAGTTGTCGTTCTGACCAACACCCCTCTCAGAGATCAATTGAAGATCGCCGACTTCTGTCACGAGAATGGAATATATCTGGTCATTGCCGACACCTTTGGCTTGTTTGGCTACATCTTCGATGACTTTGGCAAGAACTTTACAATCGGAGACGCCACGGGAGAGAACCCAATCAGCGGCATCGTAGCAGATATCGACGAGACCGGTCTGGTATCCGCTTTGGACGAGACCCGCCATGGTCTTGAAGATGGCGATTACGTCGAGTTCGCCGAGATCAGAGGCATGGACGGTCTGAACGGAGCAGCTCCTCGCAAAATTACTGTCAAAGGCCCCTACAGCTTCTCCATTGGCGATGTCTCCGGCTTAGGCAAGTACCAAGGCGGCGGCTTGTTTTCTCAAGTCAAGATGCCCAAGATCTTGGATTTCCAGTCATTGTCCGCACAGCTTCCCAATCCCGAATTGATGATCTCTGACTTTGCAAAATTCGATCGACCTCAACAGCTCCATATTGGAATACAAGCCTTGCATTCATTTGCTGATGCCAACGACGGCGATTTGCCACGGCCCCACAACGATGCTGATGCAGAAGCGATCCTATTCCTGTCAAAGCAGATTGCCAAGAATGCTGGCTTAGAGGTAGAGTTCGACACCAAACTCATCACAGAACTGAGCTATCAGGCTCGGGGCGACCTCAGTCCCATGGCTGCTTTCTTCGGAGGCCTGGCCGCACAAGAAGTCCTGAAAGCGGTATCGGGAAAGTTCACCCCTGTCCAGCAGTGGCTCTACGTCGACTCTCTCGAGTCTTTGCCCACCTCTATCCCGCGATCGGAAGAGTTGTGTCAACCGCAGATGTCGCGCTACGACGGTCAAATCGTTGTCTTCGGTCAGGAATTCCAGAAACGGATCGCAAACGTACACAACTTCTTGGTTGGCTGTGGTGCGATCGGTTGTGAGATGCTCAAAAATTATGCCATGATTGGCCTGGGTACGGGGTCAAACGGACACATCACGGCCACCGACAACGACTCGATCGAGAAAAGCAATCTCAACCGGCAATTCCTCTTCCGTTCCAAAGATGTTGGCAAACAGAAGAGCGATTGCGCTGCCGCCGCCGTACAGGCCATGAACCCAGACTTGAAAGGCAAGATCACAACCTTGAATGACCGGATAGGTCCTGATTCGGAGGATGTCTTCAATGAGCAATTTTGGGGCAGGCTCGATTTTGTCACGAATGCTCTCGACAATGTCGAGGCCCGCACCTATGTCGATCGACGATGTGTGTTCTTCATGAAGCCCTTGCTCGAAAGCGGTACTCTTGGTACCAAAGGCAATACTCAAGTTGTCCTACCCCGGCTCACAGAGTCATACTCAAGCTCACAAGACCCACCGGAGCAATCGTTCCCCATGTGCACTCTGCGGAGCTTTCCCAACAAGATCGAGCACACAATTGCCTGGGCCAGAGACCTATTCCAGTCATTCTTTGTGGGGCCGCCAGAAATTGTCAATCTCTATTTGACACAACCCGACTACATCAATACAACGTTGAAGCAACAAGGAAACGAGAAGCAAATCTTGGATGGCATTAAGGATTTCCTAGTGACCGAGAAACCTTCTGATTTCAATGACTGCATTGCCTGGGCTCGTATGCAATTTGAAAAGCAATACTACAACTCGATCCGACAATTACTGTACAACTTCCCCAAGGACGCCAGAACTTCTACTGGAGCCGATTTTTGGTCGGGCCCCAAACGATGTCCGACCCCTCTGAAGTTCGACACCGGGGACGAGCTGCACATGGGTTTTGTTGTTGCAGCTGCAGCGCTTCACGCATACAATTACAATATTGAGGTGCCCAAGCTATCGCCGAAGGACTATGCCAAGGTGCTCGACAGCATGATCATACCCGAATTCAGACCGGATGCCAATGTGAAGATACAAGCTGACGAGAAGGAGCCTGATCCAAACGCCAACCAACCTGCATTTGACGACCAAGACGAGCTCAACCGGATCATTGCGTCCCTTCCAACTCCCAAATCCCTACCTGTCTTCCGGCTCAACGTGGTCGAGTTTGAGAAAGATGATGACACCAATCACCATATTGATTTCATTACCGCGGCGAGCAACCTCAGAGCCTTGAACTACGATATCCCAGTCGCCGACCGTCACAAGACGAAATTTATTGCGGGCAAAATTATTCCGGCCATTGCCACTACAACTGCGCTGGTGACTGGATTGGTCATTCTAGAGCTGTATAAAATTGTGGACGGTAAAGATGACATTGAGCAGTACAAAAATGGATTCATCAATCTCGCGTTGCCCTTCTTTGGATTCAGTGAGCCGATTGCAAGTCCCAAGGGCACATATCAAGGAAAGGATGGCGAAGTCACGATTGACAAGCTGTGGGACAGATTTGAGGTGGATGACGTCACCCTGACAGAGTTTCTCCAGCATTTCGAGGATCTAGGCCTGACGGTGTCGATGGTCAGTTCTGGTGTCAGCTTGCTGTACGCCTCTTTCTACCCGCCTAGTAAGACCAGGGATCGGATGCCCTTGAAGATGAGTAAACTTGTCGAGACCATCAGCAAGAAGCCGATTCCTGGCCACCAGAAAAACATCATCTTCGAAATCACGGCAGAAGACACCACTGAGGAAGACGTAGAAGTACCTTACGTCATGGTGAAGTATAGAAAGTGATACTCGAGGATTTTAGCCTGTTTAATCTCGTCCTCGTAGAGTTGCATGGGCTAGACATTGGCAAGGAGGAGAGAAGGTTGACAAGTAAGCGTGTAATTCTTACCGGAATAGATACAGGCTTCGATTGCCAAAGTCGAAGAAGTGGAGTGGCTCATCATAGAAGAAAATACGACGAGTACCAAACTTGGGCGTGCCTCCGAACTCGGTTCATTTCATGCCTCGTATCCTGCCGACCACTCTAGTCCCCTAGTGCCGAAACCTTTCCGTGTTGGTCAGCTGCACGATTACTAGTCATTGACAAATGCAGTACACTCGCCAGAGCACTTAACCAATTGCAATGTCAGCGGGCCACCCGTTATTAATCACAAAAGGAAGGCTCAGTTTCTCCATCTAGGCTTCGCCGATTTCCCAAAGAGTACATAAACTAGCTTGTGCTTCTCTTTCTAGGCACTCCATGATCAAAGGATTCTCTTCAACGATACCGCGCACATTGCGACAACAGCAGAAGCATATCAGGATCGTTCCGCTCTCAAGCCCTCACAGACGCAGAAGCAGCTATATCGCCAAGGACAATTCCAGCATGGTACGTACGTCCGAGTTTCGTTCTCGCCCAAACTTGGCATTGTTTACACTCGGACTTTTTGCTAAACCAGCGGCTTTGCTACAGGCCACGAAACCTTCTATTACGAATTGGGCGAGTAAGAATGGGGAGTTCCACCGACAAGTATCCCAATTTCGAGACTTCATTTCGAGAGAACCAGGCGCCAAGTTCGCACCGGAGAAGGACCGCTATCATCTCTACGTAAGCTATGCATGTCCATGGGGTCAGTTCAAATCCGTCTCGATAAGGTAAAAAAGCCCAGTGTACTGAAAATCCGAAACAGCTCACAGAACCTTGATTGTGCGTAAACTGAAAGGTTTGGAAGATATTATCCCGTTCACAGCCGTGCATTGGCACTTGCAGGAAAAGGGTGAGTACGAAGCATACCTTGGAGCAGAGCGTCGAGTCATGGAAAGGCCCCGGCCCGGCCACCAGCCAACAGCCGCTGATTGTATTCCTGCTAACCACGCTTTTGGATTTTCCTTACAGGCTGGCGTTTCGTTACCGACGATGAGTCTCTGCCAGGCGAGAATGTGACAAAGGACCCTCTGCACACAGACTTCACTCACCTCCGCGAATTGTACTTCGCCGCCGAACCGGACTATAGCGGCCGGTTCACGGTGCCAACGCTCTGGGACAAGAAACTCAAAACCATCGTGTCGAACGAATCCGCGGAAATCATCCGCATGTTGTACACCGAGTTTGACGACATTATCCCGGAGAAGTACCGTGTTCCCAATGTCGACCTCTTCCCCAAGGATCTGCAGAGCACGATCGACGAGACCAACGAGTGGACGTACAACGACATCAACAACGGCGTCTACAAAGCCGGCTTCGCAACGGCGCAAGAAGCCTACGAAAAAAACGTCATCCAGCTATTCAAATCCCTCGACCGCGTCGAAGACCATCTCGCTTCCAACGCTGCCAAGGGGGTAACGCCGTACTACCACGGCGACCGCGTCACCGAGGCGGATGTCAGACTATACACCACCATCGTCCGCTTCGACCCTGTCTACGTACAGCACTTCAAGTGCAACATCCGCGACATCAGGTCCGGCTATTCAGCCATCCACAACTGGCTGAGAAATCTGTACTGGAACGTCGACGCCTTTGGAAGCACTACCCAGTTTGAGCACATCAAGAAGCACTATACCAAGAGCCACAAGCAGATTAACCCCTATGAAATCACGCCCGTGGGCCCATCGCCGGATATCTTGCCGATAGGTGAGGAAGTGAATGCTGTGAAGGCTGCAGACCAGACGAAATAAATTAGTGGAGAGAAGAAGGGCGACGCGGTGTATAGCGAAGGTGGTCAATTTGTCATACACTCGCGAATTACAGTACGTTGGCATCTTCTCGTTGAGGCTTTGGGGGGAAACCCGATCCAGTGAACCTGTGATTGACTCTGATCAGATATGATTGGAAAGGGGTCTAATCTTCTAAGGCACAACCTCCCATTTTTATTCCTAACAAAAATCCCCTTCCACAATTTGGAATTTTGGATGCCGGTCGTAAGTAGAAAAATTAGAACCTTATCAGGCCGCTATGCATTCTTGCCCTCTCAAAAGAGACACAGAATCGAGCTACTTTTAGCTATGATTTTTTGGCATAACGAACCTCAAGTATTATTTAGTGTTCCGATCCAAGCGTGTAGCGCCTGTGGCGGCCTCAAGATTCCGGCAATCATCGCATTCGCTTTTCCCCTTCACTCTAAAACATCCGATTCACAGTGTTTCCGGATCTCGATAATGCCCGTATGATGCCGAGGCGAACACGCTGTCGTCTGGTGAGAAGAGTACTCAAGTATGTGAACATTTCCGGTAAAACCCCGGTTCAATATGATGGACCCTTGAGCCCTGATCTCCAAAAATGCGTCATTTCTACGGGGAAGCCCCATCGACATCTTGTCAAGGCCATGATAGACGATCTTCTTCTGCGTCTTTGATAACACACGGTTGAGTTCACGGTTTTAAATTGCGTGTTAGACTGACTGGGTCAAAATCTATGATTTCCATACGCAGTCCGTCCCCGGGTCTACTTACATGTGAGACATCGGCTCAGCGGCCAGGCTGCAACCACCTCATATCCCACCTAAGAGGGATCCAACTCTCCAGCCAAATGTAGAAAATCCTCGTTTGAAAAATTTTCAAGACATTTCCATCAAGCTCTTGTTGTTGTAACCTCCAGATGGTCCTTGGGAGAAAAGATTCCCGATACCCCGGCATCCAGGAATTGACTTAAACGATGCCTTCAGCGTTGGTCTGAAGTGATTTGTCAGGCTTTCATAAAGTATCCTGCAGATGTTTAGGCACGGGGAAAATGGATTTTGAAGCGGAAAATGGGTGGTCGACTGCAGCCCAGGGCAGCCACCAGTCAGCCCAAGGAAGTGCTCAAGCCTGCGTGATATTCCCAAGCGCGAGGTCGACCATGCCTCTGACTGACTCAAAGCATCCCACCGCCCTGTCCCGCCCAGTCCGTCTGTGACCTTTGGAGTTTGTGCTAATCTTTGCTAACCCCCCCTTTGACGAGATTTTCATGCTGTGCTTGTCGCTGAAGCGGATCCTAGGCCTGATCGGAAATGTCCTCAGTGTCAGCGGCAGGTGTGTTAGATCCATCATCATTCTTGTGAAATTGTGACCAGATCTTGCAAATAAGATTTCATCATGTCCGAGATAACTTCAACCTGCTCTAGGCTTTCGTAGGCGAGGTTCCAGGCTCCTGCGGATTCGGAAGTGTTTGTTTTTTCCGGTTGGATGAGGTGCTTGACGTCTTTTGGACGGCGGTGATTGAGAATTTCCGAGTGCTAGATCTCAAGGGCTCCTGAATGTTCAGTTTTGAAGTGTCTTTAATGGTGGTGAGCTTTTGGGGTTTCCGGAGAAGTAGTCGGAGCCGCCTGGGGGTCACTTTCTAAATTCTTTGGACTCGCCGCCCACCTCCGCGGTGGGCGAATCAGGTATTGCTAGCTTCATAGAGTTCCTATAAGCATTTTTCGTATTTTTCTGCTACAAATCATCATTTGACATGCCCATGCAACGCTGATTCGGATCGGAAAAGTTGAAATCTCAGGGAATGGATGATGTCGCTTACCTACAGGCAGACGAGTCCACGAGAATCTTGTGGAATTTCCTTTTGAGACAGTCATCCGACTTGAAGGTGTCTTCAGACATGGCTGGAATAACCAGCATCACTGCAGGACATCGCGGAGAAGGTAGTCGATTGAGGCGAAGAACACAGAAGGAATTCTGGTATTAGATCTTGTTGCCCGCGCTCGGTTGATGGTTTTGGAAGGTCATCAAGTTGAGCAGTCGGCGCGGATGCGCCTAAGTAGCCTCAGGACAGCCACGACATCGTACTGTTCAAGGCGCGATTACTTGCGTAGCTGCGATTTCTGGTCTTTCATCAAGATGAGTTCCCGTCCTTGCATACCTTGGCACTTTGGGTAGGTAGCCACGTAGTTTGCGACATGCACGATGGCGAAATGGCGTTTGCGCTAGCTAGATAATCCAGATAATCTAGCCAAAAATGTGATTATCTAGATGTAGACATTGTCAAATAATATCTAGATTATCTAGATAAACTGATATTAAATGCTGTGTGGAACAGCACTTTCAGCCAACTTTGTAAAAATGACCTCGTCCGACCACGGCTACCTTCCAATGAATTTATACTCCAGGGTCCTGCTGATGGGATAGACGATAAGCGTGACGGCCGCAGTCATGTAAATGCCAACATCACCACCAAAGGGACCAAAGTGCTGAGCGATAGGCCCAATGTACCACGTTTGGGTCATGCCCTGCAACCCTCCACAGAGATAACCAGTAAACAGGGAGAAAACAGCAGCTAATCCCATGGGGAGCTTTGACGGGGTGTCCCACACCTTGAGATCGTAGCCTCTACTTCGTCTAAAATACTGGTCCTCAATCAGCAGAATGAGCGTGAAGGCTATGGCCCAGTAGCCCAGCATAGAGACGAAATTGGCAATGATAGTCGACAAATGTTGCTTGCCCGCGATCGACAGAGCTGCAAGAGCCACGGCGGTCAGGAATGACCAAATGAATCTTGGTACGGCGTGGAAGTAATCACCAAGGAGTTGCAGGTTCAGACCTGCAGAGTAGAAGATGACAACGTTATTTCCAAGAACGGAGAACGTAAGCATGACCAGGCAGAATTTGCTCCAGCCCAAAGGATGGTAGGTTTCTCTGATGAGTCCACCAAGTCCATAGTTAGTGAGGGTGCTGGCCCAAGGCTCAACTGCGCCGAGTAGTGCAGCATTTGAAATCACTGCACCGACACAGGTTGAGAACATGATGGGCAATGTTGCGCCGAATTGGGTGAAGAAAAAGATCTTCCATCGCGGTGTTTTTGCAGGGTAGTTGCAGTAGTAGTCGGCCGCAAATGATGCCCAACCGGCTGTAGATGAGAAGGAGATAGCGAAAAAGCTGAGCCAGGCGCCAGCATGCGCAAGTCCTGTTGAAAAGCCCGGTAGACCTGGCTGTGCGTGTGGTCCTGCCTGACCAACGAGCACCAGCAGGAGAATAAAGCTGAGAATCCAGGAATACTTGAGGAATGTATGGACCCACTTGAAGCCAAAAACACTGACGACATATGAGATGACTGTGACAATGATACAACCAACGGATACTGTCATGGTGTAGTCAGAGACAGCCGACAAGAGCTGACCGGAGACGACAATGTTGACAACGCCGAAACCACCGGCGACAATGATGCTGAGGATTGAGCATAGCTTTGCACCCCAGAAACCAAATGAGTATCGAGCAGTCGCGTTGGATCGCATCCCAAGTTTGGGACCCAGGGTACCGCAAAAGGCCGGGCAAAGTGCTCCGAGCCAGGTGCCTACAATAACAGCAGCGATCGATTCACCCAGCGGTAGGCCAAAGAGAGGGCCGAGAGTACCAATAGGAACCGTTCCAATGTGGCATGTCGCACCCCACCACATGAGAAATACATTGATTATCGATGGCGGTTGCTTTTTTTCTTCTGGAATGCGGTCGATGCCCTGTGTCTCGATATTGAGTTTGCGGTCCAGCCACTGCTCTCCTTGTGAAAGCCATCTGAAGGGTGCGACCGAGGATTGGATGCGACGAGCTCGACGAACTTCATCCTCTGGCGTCACATTGCCGTGGTGATCGGCGGACGTTTGACTCACGTGGACGTCGCCCTTGCCAGATTCAACATCGTTGTCGTGTTTCTCGGCGGTAGTGGAAGGCACTTCTGTTGGTGAGCTCATTTTGCACCAGCAGACTTCAAAATTACCAATGCAAAGGACAAAGAGGTTGTTTGAAATGAATGCAGATGAATGAATGGCGAGATTGTTTGGTGTAGGATGTGCGGAGAGCGACTTTTAATTGAAGGTTCGGTTCCCCGTCAACTTCTGTTGCAGTGGCAGACCCTTTTAAGCTAGATGAGCTGGTTAGCAAGGGTGCATGCAACGAAAAGATGCGCTAAAGCATGCAATATCGACGGGTGACAAGGTAATAGGCCCGGTCCTCCCCACTGAAGGCTGCGGGGAGCTGCGGCTTCGACGACCTAACAGACGGTTCGCATGCTGATCAGCCGTTGACGTGGAGGTGTGAAATGGCGTCGGGTGCAGCCAGACGTTCTTGAAGATTTGCCGGCGTCTGCGTATGCAATATTTTGATCCATGCATCTCATTTCAGTTCGAGGAAGCCTCATCGCAATGCTGGCGAGGCCGTTAGCAAGTGCCTCACCATTCTCGAGCATCGTCTCTCGTATATATACACACGCATCCTCGACCAAAATCAAACCGGTGCAAAGCATTAATTTCCCGCACCAGGGTTTGCTTCTGGCGCGCCACTGGCAAGACTCCCGCCAAGGAACTTGGCTGTCCAAAGTCATGCAATAAAAGCCGGTCGAGCGGCTCTATTTGTATAAACCCTGCAACACTCTTGTCTTGTCGCTTGGGGGGACGGCTTTGTCGACTGCCACGACAACTTATACAATGTGTGAAAAACCAAACTTTCCCTGCATGCACCGACTAATGATCGCGTTCACAGTTGCACGAGCTAATTTCATTCCTGATTCGAGCTGTGTATGATAAGTCGCGTACTTCGTGTCTAGCTCAAGCCTAGCACTGAAGCCAGGGGAAATTAAGTTGCCGCCAGAAGGCTAGCCGAGCTGGATGTCTTACATACAGTATACTTCGATGCTTGCCCAGGTGGCTTGGAATATGAATGCGAATGCTATATCGTAGAGTCTTATCTTAAAATACTCGACTCCGTTTGCCTTCAACTCTTTGCATCGGTCCCTTGTCGCATTCCTTCAAATAGGCAGCATATGCAAGGATGCTGAGATGAAGACCTTTGGCTCACAGCAAGTGCCTCATGGTTTGAAGCCATTCTCAATCAATGAGACACAACGGGATAATTTGTACCTGGTCAAGGTCAGTATCTTAGATGGAATACTTAAGGACAGGCTCGATAAGTGCAGAAGTCCGCCCAAGCAGCGTCGATATCTCTTCGACAATATCAACAATTTCTTTGGCCCTTTCGCGTTCGCTTTCTTTGGTGGGCAAGGCAATTTCTACACGAATGTTCTCACCGGTATGTGAAAGGCCTCGGAGGCTCATATCAACTGGTGTCTTGATCAGCGCGCCTAAACAAGTATTCCAGAAAGCGTTTGCGACAGCCAAAGAAGGTTCAAGTTGATAAAAAGGTCCCGCAGAGACTTCAAGTTGCTGTTCACGTGCGATGTACTTCAGCAAGATTCCCGCCACACGTGGCCCACCTGTTAACTTACGATACAAATCTGCAGACGCCACGATCTCCGTAGATTTCGAAGGATCACTATGTTCTAATATCATTACTACTTCACAACTAACTGCACAATGCAGATGATCACACGCATGCCTTCGGCAGCGATTGCGTGTTCGAATGATGGAAATGCAGGTCTACCTCCATCGAGATAGTAGGAGCTACGACGGCGTATAGGCGCTCAACACTGGGTCTGTTGTGGCAGTGGCTATAACCTGTTCTGTCTTTTAGTAGATGATGGGGGGATAGGAGTGCTACCTATTGTGCTTAGGCCAACATATCAAAACACAGTGTCAAGCCAGTTCCACACCTCAGTGGACATGACGCCCGGTACTATATCCGTCTCTGCATCCAGAATGCAGTTAATGCGGACTTGCTCAGGGCACTCTACACTCTTGACGTTCAGCCCTGCTTCTCTCAAGACCTCACCGATCGCTTTGTTGTCGTCTCTGAATAGCTCTAGCTCTCCGTATACATTCAACGTTTGCTAATTGGCGTGCCCTGACACCAGGAGGCTTTGGCTCGAATGGCTCGCTCTATTCATTCCTTTCAGCATCTGTTGCGAAGTCTGATGCCTATCTGTGCATCGATTCCTTGGTGAAAATCTCATGCTGATCATTGGCTGCGAAGGAAGCAGCAGTGGACTCGAAGCTCACCCATGGGCTGATCAGAAGCATGCCAGCAAGGGGTTCTGCTATCTTCAGGGACTCGGCGTCGTCAAGAGGATGCTTCAGTACTGAAGCAAGACCGAGTGCCATATTCCCACCAGAAGAATCACCTCCGATTATCACCTGTGCAGGCAACACGGTCAATTCATAATAACGAATGCTATTTATGGCAAAGGCGGCTCACATCTGATGGTTGGAAGCCTTTGAGAAGGAGGAACCACAGTGCTTCTGTCGGTTGGACAAGCCGAGTTGGATACTTTTGTTTGCGTGTAAGTCCTGTCCACGTTGTAAGAATGTAGCCATACGGCTATTGAGATACACCAGCACAACTTACGATACTCAAGGAAAGGGACAACTACATGCGATCCTTTGGCTGCAAGTCTAGCCTGTGTCCTGATCCCGAACTTCAGGAAATGCGGAGGGTCCGAATCCACCAGCTATGCCACACAACGCGTTCAGTGCAGAATCTTGGCATGGAGTTCATGCTCACCATGGAAACACAAAACGACCTTGACTTCTGTTGAATCACCAATAAAATGAAGTCTGGCGCCTGGCTATCTGGCACATTTTCTACTTTGACAGGCACATTCAATTCGGCACAGGTAGCCTTGCTAACTTCCGCAGTTGGAATGGATTTTGCTCTAGCGGCTTCTGTATCAACAAGGACTTCGCGAAAGGCTCGATTGCGAGCTACATGAGCATCTGAGCGAGGCATGTGGAAGGCAATAGTTTTCCGCGTAGCCTGGTTATCACACGCAACGACTTCCGAGTGTTTGTGAAAACGACGAATAGACTAAATGTGTGTGCTGGGACTCGCATGTTCAGCACAACTCTGCTTGTCCTTCTGGGGAAGCGCTCATCAACGGATCACAGAGTTGCGGGGGTCCGGGAAAAGCTTCTCTAGATTCGCCAAAAATACACAGCTGAGGCGGCGCGAAAGAGTTGAGTACAACAGACTTTGAGTGCTGAAGTCATCGCAGCATCAAACTCAGATCAGAATGGTATCCAGTGGGCGCCTCAACGATCTCAGAAATGGTGGAAGACGACTTCGTCGATCGAACAGAATGCCAATTGAATCAAGTTCGGAATGAGGAAGCCTCATTGTAACCAATCAAGATCTGTACATATATGTCGCGCCATTGTCGAAAAGGGTGACGTGATCTTAATGGCATAGTAGGTGTGCGTTGCTGACGACTAATATCATCTTAGAACGTGTTTGAAATATTTGAGCCAGCATGCTAACCCATCCCCAAGAGTCTGTCGCGTCATTATCGATCAGTCTCGAGAATGGTAGCACGAATGCGGCATGTTAGCATGTTTTATCGCTGCCATACCTCGGCTCAACTTCGCCTTAAACGCTCGATTGCGTGGCGAGCAATTGAATGACATCATTTGGTAAAAGGTTGAGTTGACTGGGATCGTTTTTCTTCCGGCAAGGAACACGAATTCGCCTCTCAACGTCCGAACCACTTACTGTCGAGCCTTGACGTATTTCGTATGACATCCAAAGGCGTGATTTCCAATCCGCGTAGCATATCCAGGCATCCTTGGCTCCCAGTCGTTTCGAGAAGCATCTTAGCCTCCAACCCGATACTAGTAGCAGGCCGAAGAAGTCAAGTTTACGAATCGCATCGTCGCTTCAACCATCTCGCGCGCTGCTCTTATCCAAGATCAAAGCTCTTCATCTTCTATCGACTCACGACTAGCTCGCGAAATCCCTTGAGCACCGTCCATTTGCGTACCATATCCCATTCCTACACTCGATCAGCATCAGCAGCAATGGCCAGCGCAACATCCTTCTACGGCTTCACCACCAAAGACAAAAAGGGCAGCCAATACCCTCTTTCCCAGCACCAGGGCAAAGTCATCCTCGTCGTCAACACAGCCTCCAAGTGCGGATTCACCCCTCAATTCGCCGGCCTCGAAACGCTGTGGAAGAAGATCCGAGCCAACCCGAAATACAAAGACGACTTTCTCATCTTGGGCTTCCCCAGCAACCAGTTCGGCAGCCAGGACCCGGGCTCCAACGACGAAATCCAAGAATTTTGCCAGGTGAACTATGGAGTCACCTTCCCGGTCCTAGGCAAGACCGATGTGAATGGCAACAACGCCGAGCCCGTATGGGAGTGGATGAAGGGCGAGAAGCCCGGGATAATGGGTCTGAAGAGAATCAAGTGGAATTTTGAGAAATTTTTGATCGGACGAGATGGCAAAGTGGTGAGTCGGTGGGCGAGCACCACCACGCCTGCTTCGCTAGAGGCGGATGTAATGAAGGAGCTGGAGAAACCCAAACCGAAGGCGTAATTTGCTGTCTTGTCCATTACGTGAAACGTGAAGCATGATGCATGAGACAGTGAGAACAGTGGGTGGTCGATATTGATCAACTCCATTCAACATTGCCATTGACATCTATGGATATTTAATATAAGGTATCAAATGCAATCCGATGCAATCCTCCGACCACATCCAACCTCAAACCTCAACCGTGCTCCCGAGTTTCTGTGGATGATCTCACTCACGACCTACGATGAGTAACTCTGTCCAGCCCACTCCAGCCGACCTCCATTTCCTTCCATCACTTCGACTCTCTCCTCCCCCCAAACGGATAGTGCTGCTACTGGTATTGCTAGGTCTCGGAATCACCATCTCCATCCTTCATCTCTGATTCTGTCAAGCGATATCCTGCCCCTGTCCTGTCCCGTTCTGGTTGTTCAAAGTTTCGCACTCTCTCGCGTGTCACACAAAACTCAATTCGCAACATTCGAGGTTTCACACACACACAAAAGGACTTTCTAGTAGCTTCCCCCTTCCCTTCCTTTCCTTCTCTACTCTCCTCTATCCATCCACACATCCACTATCCACTCACTCAAAACAATAAACTTTAGCTCAGTTCAGTTCAGCTCCAGCTCCACTTCAGCTCCACTTCAGCTCCAGCTTGGACTCTAGCTCTTCGAAAACTTCCTGTACAGATCGCCCGCCAGACTAGTGCTCCCACGTCGGTTCGGGTCCATGTTCGTTCCCGCGGTCGCTTCCATGCCAAAGAGACTGTCTCTGCGAGTGCTGTCACTGGCCACGATGACGCTGCCCTTGCGGAGGTTGGCGGTGGCGGCGCCGCCGGTCGCAGCGTTCACGTTGCCGCCGACACTGCCTTTGCGGCCGTCGGTCCCGACGTTCTCGATTGCTTGGGCGGCGTCGTTGCCTAGGTCGATTGCAGCCTGGGATGCCCGTCGGTCGCTTTCGAGGGCGTTGGACGCGGCGCTGTGCCGTCGGTAGAAGGCGCTGTGTTTGCGTAGGAACTCGTCGTAGGTCTGGTTCGCTTTGTATCCCGCCCCGCCGGTGAGCGTGTGCGGCATTGCGAAGGCTCCGGACATGGTTGCTGCTTTGTCGGAAAGAAAGGTCCGTTAAAGGGTCGAAACAGTCGGGTGGTCTGGTGGGTGGATCGCTTGCTCGCTTGGGCTCGAGGACTCGGATCTCGCTGGATGATATGAGCTGGTCGAGGGTCGGACGGCGGTCGTCGTAGGTGGTAGAGGACGGACTACAGTGGACCTATACAGAATCTACGGAGTAGATAGTCACACCAAGGGCAGAAGGCGGGTGGAACACTGGGACGGCGAGCTGGTGAGATGGTGAGACGGCGAGACGGAAAGACGGTGGCAGGATGGGCACAGTGGGACAATTGGACGATTGGGCGATTGGGCCACAGGGCGATGGGACTGGTGTAGTTTCGTGCTGCTGTGCTGAGGTACCTGGTTTGTTAACAGTGCGATAGAGAGTCACGAGCAGAGCTGCAAGCAAGGACGGTTTATTCAAAAGGGCATGACAGCTTTATTAGTTTCACCACGCTCGCTGGATGGGTTCGACTGAAAGCCCGACTACGACTGGGCTATTCGCCAGATCAAAGTTGACGCATGACCACGACTGGCTGTAAACCTAGAGAAGCAAGAGTACCAAGCTTCGATTAAAAACGAATAAGAAGTCAACCTGACCAATAACTCCGCCTACCCCGCACGAGGCTAGACCGGTCCAAGTTGATCCTGCAGCTCCAATTCAGCGTGGTTTGGCCGTGCGTTGCGATGGTATCGTATTTGACTCCAGCGAGTCTGGAGATTGATGACACCAAGCCAGATCCAGCGTAATCCAGCTGTTAACTCCTCATGTTTGGTAACGAATCGCAGACTAGCACCACTGGCATGGGCCACCTCGCATTCGTCGTCTTCTTTCTCCCCATGGAACTGATCCATGCCTTCGCCCCCGTTCCTCAACTGCATTAGTGTCGTCAAGTATCGCATCGGAATATTTGCTAGCTTGGTTTCCTTATCGTGACGGTGCTCATGAAGCCGACAATATCGTCCCGAGAGCCTGGCCTGTGCTGTGGTTGATGCCTACCAACAGCAGGCCTAGGCTAACACAAGCTACCGGCATTTTGGTTTTGCCGAGCCTGGCACCTCAATCTGCCAGGAACAAGCCGCTGTTCCATCAATTCCCCGGACGATATGCGCCTGCCCATATCTGACGGTCTCTTTTTGGACCACAAGCTGTCTGAGTAATTTTGATAAGTCTAGGTGTGACTCGTTCACTGCTCGTTCGCATTGAAAACCTCCGCTCCGTGCGCCTAGGCTCTCAACGTTTGTCATGTCATGTACTGTGCTGTGTGTTGAGGTTGAGAGAATCTCGGAAAACTTCACCTCTCCACCTCTCAACATCCCGTCCCGAATCCCGAATCCTGAATCCTAAATCTCGAACTGCGGGTGGTGTCTAAACTGGTGCTACAAAACAAGACTGTTCAGTTGGTTCTGGATCAGAATGTCTTGAACTGATTGCATTGTTGTCTTGAGCAGATCAGTATCGGTCGCATTGGTGTAATGAATATAGATCTCTCGGGTAGCGTTTCGGTTGATGGCTCGGAACTTGTTCGCAAAGAACTGTGTCGCCGCAGCTTCGTCCCTTTCCTTCCCAGTGTAATCAGGGAAATGCTCGCGGATAGGCGACTTTTTCAGTTTCTCTCGGAAAAGATCAATTTTGTTGAGGAAGAGAATGACAGGCTTGTTTTTGAACCACTCGCCGTTGATCAGAGACTCGAATAGCATCAAAGCTTCGTGCATTTGATTGGCATTGACATCTTCAATCAGAGATTGATCGTAGCCTGACAATGCAGCCAGGAAGAGCAAGCACTGCACGCCTTCAAAACAATGAATCCATTTTCTCCGCTCCGACCTCTGGCCGCCAACGTCCATCATCCTGAAGGATACGTCTCCGAGGTCAAAGAATGTCTCGGTGATGCCCGTAGTGCGCAGCCTTGCATGCAAAATATCGCGGTTCGAGGGAACCCATTCCGGATCAAACAAACGATCCAGGTTGTCGAAATAGTAGTGCATGTTATCGTTCAAGGCAAACTCGTGCCCCTTTGAGACCGCTGTTTGTACACCTGTATCAGCCCAGAGACTCCGCAAGGCCCGCTTGATGTCGCTGTCTCTGAAAGCATGCTCAGCATCGACATCGGGATTCACCTCTGCTATCAAGGTCGCTGCCTCTTTCGTCGACGCATGCTCGAACGGTATATTTTCACTGTCGAGTATCTCGAGCAGCACTTTGCACGCCACGATGACATTCGAGTATATCACCGCACGTGTTTGAATCTTCTCGTCGTCTTGGAAACCGCTCGAGTGGATGATGCGCATCTGCTTGATGATGGTCGACTTGCCCGATTCGCCAGCTCCTGTTTCATAGTCAGTAAAGGAGAAAGACACAAAACCACGTCGGCTAGAGCACTGACCAAGCAGGAGTATTTTCACGGTCCGGGATTCAGCTCTCCGGTCTTGTCGCAGCTGTTTTTCAATCTTGTCATGTTGGCTCAACGCTTCTTTGTAAGCCGGCTCTACTTTGGACGGCCCACAACCCATCTTGAGATGCTTTTTGACTGCGCGGAACATGCAGAGTGAATTCGTCGTTGTACTCAGTGCATAATCAGTAAATGCGTCTTGAATGCTACAAACCGCTGAAGATGCTGTACGAGGATGGAAAGTTACTGAAACCGCCGAAAAGATAAAGCTACGGATACACTGCTGAGACAAAGTGCACTTGTGAAGACCCAGGAAACATAGAAATTGAAGCAAGCGAGATTGAGCAAGAGCAACAAAAAGGCAATTGACAAGAAGGCCGAGAGAAAAAGGCGAGAGGCCAAAACCTCCACTGTATCTGCACAGTTAAAATTGCACATTGAGATCGACTTTAGTATAGTTTTCTGGAACCTGCCAGTGGTGCGGTGCGGACGGCCGGGCCTCGTTACAAGCACCCAAACGCTAGTGCCGATCCCCAGGAACCCAGCACTCTAGCAAAGTTTGAACCGAGGAACTGTCAATGGATATAGACCAATCACAACTTGCAACCGAGTCAACGTCAAAATTTCACCAGGCTGAAGACCGGCTTGAACTTGGAACCTTCATACCTAGGTACGACGTAGATGTAACCCTCCATGACCATGATACACACAATACATGATACATGTTCCAGGTTGACCACAATGTACGTACAAGGTGATTGCACCTTCGTGTGTAACTTCCATGCTACGGACATAGGTGGACTGAGTATACCAATACTGGTAGCGGAGATGGACGGTGTTACTTCATATATCCACGCTATCCATGGCCATCCGCCGCGCCGGTAGCTCGGCACGCTCGCCTCGTGCACCGATAGTCGGTAAAGAAGGGGGTGAACCACGTGTATGCGAAGACGATTTTTCCTTGATTGGGTATTGCCAATCCTACTAGCTGTGATAGCTTGTACTTTAATATGCACCCACCGCAGTCGTGAGAGAACACGTGTTGGGATCCCTTTCCAGAAGAAACCTTCACCCTTATTTAACTCCCAGCCGCGTGGCTTGAGAGAGGCGGCTCGAAAGTTAACCCCCCGATGGATTGCCTGATTGCCTGCGCACAACCCTCGTTAAATTGGACCCTCCCATACCTGGGTTTCCCACACTGGCAAGGTTCTAGAAGGTTCAGGCCGCGTGGAAATGAAACCAGCCAGGAGGCCACTGGAGGGAATGAGGGTAACAAGAGGCTAGTCCTAGTTACACCAATCATCGCAGCTTTCTGGGTATAGGAGCACAGATAAAATTGAAGCCTCGTGTCGTCTTTGGCACGTCACAAAGAGAAGAATCAGTGTGCACGATTTGGATAGTTGCTATTTACGTTGTGCAGAACAAGCTTGATCAATCAATAACCTTTTCAAGCTATTTATGTTTCTTGAGCGCCATACATAACACCAAGCTGGATTGGGGCATCACGTGGAATCAGCGGTATCGGAGAGTCTCTGCTCGGCCGTCGTCTGTGTGCTGGAGCTATTATTAGCAATTGATTGAACTTCCTCAAGCCCAGTCGAACCTCGAATAATGTGCCGAACCCAGCTTAGCAGAGAGGAAGTGTCGTTCTCTCCGCGTCACGTTGGATATCTGCTCTGACATGGCGTCTATTCAATGCGGATGTATGTTGCGCCCAGCTGTTTTTCTAATTTCGCAACCTTGACTGAATCCCTCTGGTGACGAGAAACCGCATTTGACCGAGCTTCTGTGCTCCTCGTACTCTCTTTCAGGAGTACAAACACTCTATCAGGCCGTATACAACGAATGCACCTTGACATCTTAATCCGTACTGAGGGAGTATCCACTTGCAGTTACTTTCCATCGATTTTCCCAAAAACATACAGTTAGCCACTTGGGTCCAACTCAATGCCCTCAAAAATAACAATATTTGAGACTTGGTTGCCAAGCAAATGCGCTATGCCAAAGTTTTGTACGCGTTACTCTGCTACGAAAGTACTACGTGCTTCGTAATGTGTTAGCCGTTCTCGTGAAGCTCTCCTACCTTAATCGAGGGGGCTGTGTCAGCAATGAGCGGGCACGCTACGGGTTTGCGCTTGAGAATAAATTCCTGGGGTTGATCCATGACGGTGTTAATGGTGTGCACATTGGGGCTAGTTACGTTCGAGGAGGCCGAAAGAACTGGCGTGACGTGTTCGAGATCATTCGAGCCTAATGCACCGAAGGGAAGCGTCATATTTCATTGGCTTAACTGGAAGTGTCGGGCAACTCATTCACGAAACACGACTGGTCTTCAGGTTTCTAAAGGTTTTCTAGAAGAAAAGCTGATTTCCTCTAAACCTTCCAAGGTCAAATCTGCACGTTTTGACTATGACCAGTATCGTTATCTGGGCGTCGATCCTGGGTAATCCGTTATGCGTGCTGACTTGACAATGCACGACAGGTTCACTGCTAGCGTCCCCGCTCGGGCGAGCGTCGGGATCAAACTTCGGCTCTCGCAACTCCACTCGGAGGACGATAATGGGGCGATCTATGAATACGTCCCCTGCAACTTTTCATTATATCTCACCAATAGAGCCCCTTGCCCGGAGATTTCCAGAGAATTGGAAGGGCAGCGATAACGTCACCAGAGTAGTAACCATTAGTATGGAGTGGCAAGGCGTGCTAACGGCAGAGTCCGGAGCCAGAGTACGAAGTACGTTCGTACCCAAACATTTAGCCGTGACATACGCTTCAATGTTATGCCGTTACGAAGTATGAAGCACTCTGGTGCGGCCATCAACTTCGAACCATGGGGCATCATGGGCATCATGGGCATCATTGCGGCTCTAGGGGTGCCGCTGCGCCTAAACGCTTTAGATGGTTCGAGGACGTCTCAACAGCATGGGCTTCCAACAACGCATTTTGGCCGAGCAGAGTATACTGTTTGGTCGTGCCAAAAATTTACCGAATTCAGGCAATGGTGCCTAAATAAAATAAGTCGACCAGTCACAGGACTCCAACCCCTTTGCCGAAAAAGGTAGAGCGGTAGAAGCCGCATATGCCCAGCCCCAGTTGACTTGGACCACGTGCGGCGACGTTATTCAGTAAACTGTTCCATCGCTTGGCCAGCAGTAACTCTCGGGCCACAACTTACCAGACTTGGCAGGTGGGAAAGCTATATTTGAGCATGGGAAATAATGTCAACCAAACTGGCTATCCAGCCGAGGACTGCCAGGCAGCCCGCACCGCGAAACCCCTGCAGATGATTCCGTTATCGGTAAGCGAAAAAGGTTCTGGTAAGCATGCACGGGAGAACTTTTTTTGTGCAGCCAATGTCGCGCAAAGCATTGGGCGTGCCAGGCGATAGCACGCCACGACATTTCTGAGTTGACCGTCATTCGCTCTTGCAGCCAAGTGTCCCCTGTGTCGTATCCTCAGGCCCAATACAGGGTCTCCCACCGCACCAACCCCGTTTGGGAATCAGCCCTGCGAAGAACCAGTGGATGAGAACCCGTCTTGAAATTTAGCAGCACCTCAACTACTGCGATCTAGTATTTAGGGCTCGGTGGGGACCGCTTCTCGACATCGGTCAACAACCATGCATGGCGCTACTAGCTACGTGGATTTGTGCATGGCTTTTCTAGCTTTCAATGCACGGGGTGATGTATTGCAGATCACTGGAGTTGAGCAGACCACGGGTTATAATATTGCACGATCGCCATTCGAGTTTACGGGTTCAGTTTAATTATTTCCCAAAGGCTCGTTTTCATTCTATCGCACAAGCCACAAGGTTTGAGCCGCAAGATCGACAAGTGACCGCAGATCCTTTCAGCCACCGGGACAACCTCGTCCATCTCTCATACACACAAAAACTATCTTCGCCTTGCCCGGCATGGAGTTCACCGGCTATGTGAGCTCGCCTTCAGCGTCGCCGAGGTCCAGCATAGTCTCCAACAATGCATATTTCGATAGCAGCTCAGACTCATCCAACCCCAACTCTCCGGTGAGTTCTTACGTCAGTCCCGATTGCGGCCGTGACTGACCATCAGAAGCATGCAAGGCAGCAGAGTTTCAGTTCTCCCATGACCTTCGATTTGGTCCAGTACAATGGCACACCCGCCAGCTTCTACCCCTCGCAGGAGTCCAACAAGATTCCCATCGAGCATCCGTCACACGGCCTCGATGAGAAGGACAGACGGCGAAAACGAAGCGATGCGCCGAAGGAGGGAGAAAAGGGAGTCGTGCCCAACATGCACCTGGTACGCAGTGTCTTGTAGAACGACATACGGGTACTCTGTACTAATTGCGTAGCAGCGCCGGAGAGCCCAGAATCGAGCTTCGCAAAGGGCATTTCGAGAACGCAAGGAGAAACATGTCAAGGGTCTCGAACACCAACTCGAAGAACTGCACGAGAAGCACCAAGACTTGCTACAATCATACACCAAGCAAATCGATGAAGTGTCGCGACTCAACGCGCGGATAGCCCAACTTTCGGGAGAACTGAACGCTCTCCAACATTGCCAGGCCACTTCATTTGGCGAACTGATGATGTCTGACAAGTTTGACAAATTCGATGCTTTCTCCTCGACGGACATGATATATCAACCGGCCGATGTTTCCTACTACGACAAAGGCCCGCTCGACTTCAATTGCGATTTTGCACTGAGTGCGTTTGAAGATTCGCTGTGACCACTTGCTTTACACCCAATCTAGCGTGCGTTACTTGCGAAGGCGTTTGGAGCTCAACAATCAACAAACACGCTCCAACGGTGAGACGAATGGGGCCGGGTTGAATTGCCAGTGCAACTGAGCACTCTCTGGGTGGGATCCTTGCTCAATCCGACGGTGAAAAGGTGTCGGATTTAATCAATAGGCCACGTTTTATTCCCTCGGAGTTTGATTGTCTTTCTTAGTATGTTTTTGGTAGAATTGGAAATCTGGGGATCACTGCCCGCGCTCACGCCGGGTCCGGAAGGGAAGCATTGAAAAACCAGTCGATACCACTGCTCACTTGCCAGGTCGACTGCCGACTGCACGTCACTGCATGCACTCGATGTAACAAATCAATTAGATTTGACCATTTGCTAACAAACTTGATTCTAAACAGCATCCGTGCAGATGTCTACGTGGCGTACGGAGAACAGAAGAGGGGTACTGAGAAGTTTAAACTGGGGCTTCGTAAAAGTGGACTGGAGGTGTTCACGCGCCATTGGCGTCTTGCATATCGTATTGATCGTTCACCAACAACAACGCACGTGCGGCCTAGGTTTATTTTTCTACGAAGTAATATTATTTGTACGACATGCTTCCGTGCTCCGTAAATAGCCGGATTTCCTTGCAGAAGCCACGCACCAACCCTGTTGAGTAATATATTGTGTCATAGTGTTTACTTATCTTAGTTAGCTAGCTAGGTACAACTCCGTAGACTCCTTAGGATCCATTGTAGTGCTAGATTCCAGCAAAAACCCTAACCTAACTAGTGGACGCCAGACCCTGATAGGCCTCTAAGCGAGAGTGCGTTAGTCTCGTATTTCGTTGTGCAATAATGCTTGGTGGCCTGACAGTCGTACGAAGCATCAGGTTCCAGGTGGTTGCGTTTCGTGCTAGGGTTTGGAGGCATTTCTTCAAGAGGAAACCAGTGTATTTCCGGCTTCGGCAAATTTCTTTCTCAGTCGGGTGCAGGGGGGGACTCTACGCAACTACTTGCAAAGACCGAAACTTGCAAGAAACCTGTGGCTACCCAGAGAATTACTCCGAGTCGGAGAGCGTCTAGTGCGCAGAAAATGCCAGCGAGTGACGGCCGGTCTACTCCATTCACGCGTGGCGTTCAGATCGTATAGCGCACGCTCGTGATGCTGGACGAAAGAGTCGTTGAGTCATCGTGATGGCGGCTGAAACAAAGAGTTCAATCGTATATGGAATAGGAACCTTTGAGTCAAAAATATGTTCCGACCATCACTCCATCCCATGCGTAGCTCCTGGGCTGGGATCCGAGTACGGACGCGGGAAATCGCTTCATACTAGAGTTTCTCTCAGTTTTTAGTCTACCTGCCGTAATCGATAAATACCAGAGTGGTGGGCTGTCGGGAGTCACGTGGAAGAAGGATCCTTAGCCTCATTCTCGCCAAAATGAAATGACGGGAGGCCTGTGAACGAAGTAGTTGTTGCGGTACGCTATATCCAAGTAGAATTGGAAATACGAAGCACTTCAGTGACACGAGTTAATGCCCACTTCCGACTTGACTTGCTGCAAGCCTTGTGTTCCGTTCAAAATGCAGCCAAGGAGTGCGACCATTTTGGCCGCAAGGCTGCGCACAACTCCCTTAAGGTTTGGGCTGGACACGCCTTGCCTAAGTCAGCAAAACATACACAATCACCCTGGGCACTGATCATCGAATTCACCATCACAACATCATCATTTTTACCAGGCCAGAGTTCACAGCTCACAGCAGAATTAGTCCAGTCAAATCGATACTCTAGCTTTTTTGCGATGGCCACCAGCGTCCAGGAAGAAGCCGCGATTTATACGTAAAGCGACCATTACTCTGGGCTTAGGCCGAGCGCCATCACACAGCTGAACACATTCCAGTGGCAGGACGGAGAACCCTTTGCCCTGTGGCAGTCTCACCGGGTATCCGTCAACAACTAGCAGGGGCCACTATTTCGTACATGGTCGGCAACATGTTGTCGTGGCAGCATCATCAAAGGTGATGCAGATGTTGAGCGTTTCCTAGTCGAAGCACAAGTCAGATGCCCTGGACCTCATCGATCTCACGGATCTCGCCTCGTCCATGGCGACGCATGCCTACAACCTGCGCAGTCGCGTCCATAGCCCTTCCACCAACAGCGTTCGAGGTAGTCCGGCGACTGGCAACGCGCCGTCATCGAAGCCGGCTCATGTGGCCGCATCCAAGACACACCAGTGTCTGCTGACTCTGCACCTGAACCGTGTCATCGGCAACACAACTAAGAATCCTTGTGGATTGTCAGCCTGTCCGGATAATAACACTTTCGCCTACTGCGCCGGTTCGGTAGCTGTTTTAGCCCAGGTTGATCACGCTGACCAAGTCTCACATCGATACTACAAGGCAAGACCCGCTGCCGTTCCCTTGAATCCCGTCAACGCCTTCTACGCGGCTCCTGCCTCAACGCCGACTCGAAACCGCCGCCTCGTTCTGACGCCCAAGAAGGAGCAGGAGAGCTTGACCCCTGGCCGCGTATTTCCAGAAGAAGATAGCGCAAAGACCTGGACTGCAAGAGAGAGAATAAAGTCGGTGAAATGTGTCTCCCTGAGTCCCAACGGGAAGTTCTTAGCTGTAGGGGAGACGGGCTACAACCCACGCGTGCTGCTCTATGCTACTGCCAGGGACGCAAGCACCGAGCTCCCCATTTCGATTGTGACCGATCATGCCTGGGGTGTGAAGAGCGTCGCTTTCAGTCCGGACTCTCGTTTCCTCGCAACTTTGGGTGAATCCAACGATGGCTTCTTATTCATATGGAGCCTGAACAAGGCCTCTGGAGCCCTTCGGCTGTGTGCAACGAACAAATGCACTACAAATATCTGCCACATGGTCTGGTGTGGTCATCGCCTCGTCACCCTTGGAACTCGCCATGTCAAAGTTTGGCAACTACCTGCGGCCGAACAAGCTTCAATTGACAAATCTACACGTTTAAGAAGCTCTGTCGAACCGACCCCGACTGCCTCACCACTTCCTTTACCCGGCCGCAATTGCTTGTTAGGCGGCTTGGCAGATTTGACATTTACATGCGCAGTGGCCACTAGCGAGCATCGTGCAGTTTTGTGCACGGATATTGGCTCACTCTGTGTTGTTGACGTAAGCAAGACCCCTGCCGTACTCACGCCCTTGCACCATGACCAGTGTCCTGCAGGGGCCATAGGTTGGCGGGAGGGTCCGCGCCGTCTGGTATGGGCGGGTGGAGGTGGCCAACTACACGAAACTAGCCTGGACACGTTCGCCAAGCAGCTAGAGCCGCCGTCAGCGCACGTCAAGCCGGATCTTCCTGTCTTCGACCCCGGATCTAGATTGCCGAAAAGGTCTGTCCTGCGTCAGTCGTTAGGCCTTAGTCAGCGACACCAAACGGGAACAGTCGCAATCTCGTGTCTGACCAAGCACACCGTTTATGTTGACACTCACTCTAATCTCGTCCTGTCGAGCACGGAAGCTGCTCAATCCTTCTCCACTTTCCCATCATTGTCATCACGTAATGAACCAGTTCAGGGCGTGCAGCCTCTAGACCCCGCTTTGGGCCTTGGTGCCTTCTTCACTTGGTCCAAACGAGGAGAGGTATGCTTTTGGAGTTCAAAAGGCCAGCTGTTGCGCGTCGAGCACGTGGCGCTTGACCAAAGCCCTGATGCTGAAGATGCAGCAACTAATGAGCTCAAAGTCCTTCGCACGTCGAAAACTGGCGTATTCCTCTCTGGAGACCGGATGGGAGTCCTGAAACTGATGCGAAGTTTGACATGGGAGATAAGACACACTGTTCGCGCCCATGGTGCCGAAGTTAACGACATTTGCATAGATCCCACATCCGCTTTCGTCGCAACCTGTAGCCGAGATCGAATGGTTCAAGTGTTCCGACTCGCTGACTCGGATATCGAGCTGCTCCAGACAATCGACGACCACATCGCAGCAGTCAATCAGGTCATGTTCAGCCATGATGGCAACGCCCTGTTATCCTGTTCCTCCGATCGCACCGTCATCGTGAGGGAAAAAGTAGCACCAAAAGACGAGGAAGACGCGCTCTTAGCGTTTCTGCAAACTAGAATTATCACCTTCAAAGCCTCACCCTTGTCCATGAGCCTTGTTCCCGATAAGGAAGATCTCTTATATGTGTCCACCCTTGACAGGCACATTATCAAAGTCGATTTCAGTACAGGCGCTGTGCTACGCGACTTCAAGGTCGCGGAGACGGACACGGATGATCATGCGGTCTTGAATGTCATAAAGGTAGCGGCAAACCTGGACTTGGGGAACACGAGGTCGGTGCTTGTTGGTTGCTCTTCCACAGACAAGTCGGTCAGGGTATATGACCTGCAGAAACAGATACTTCTGTCGAAAGAAACAGCACACACGGAGGGTGTCAGTGATTTGGCGCTTCTAGAAAATGGGTCAGATAGCGGTGGAGCTAGCAAGAAGACATTTGTTTCAACCGGTTTTGATAGCACAATCATGACCTGGACTCTCCTCGCCAATAAAGAGCTCACACAGAATACTCCTACCGTCGAGGCCACCCAGGCGCAGGCGACCTTGGATCTGGATTCAGATGGTATATCGGCCAAAGCTAACCCAGCTAGTATGCCGCCGCTGCGAAAAATGTTGACAAAGCTCGACATTGCTGAACTGACCAAGCACTCTTCCCCCGAACCTCAATCCCCACGAACCACATCTCCAGCTAGATTGAAACGAAAGAAGTCGAAACTGGCCATGGCAGCATCAACTATCGATGAAGTCGATGAGAGCGTATCACCGTCTCTACGACGAAGAGCATCAGCCGATGACAAAGTCAAGATGGACCGGAGGTCCCCTTCACCTCCTGCATATGCAACAAAGCGGCTCAGAAAACCATTGGGCCGAGGGGAATTGAGAAGTGACTATTTCTCGGGTCACTCCGAATTCACAAAAAGGTCACCTTCTCCTCAAAACCATTTAGTTGGACCTGCATCGAAGCAAGAGTCTAAAGCAAACAAGTCGAAACTAAGGCGACCTCCCTCCGAGCCGGCCGACCTGCGAGCAAAAGCACAAGCACAAGCACAAGAACGGCGAGCCAGTGCCAGGCTTGCACCAAGCAATATCGGATCATCGTGGATGACTTCAGAAGAAGCATGTAGAATGCTCAAAATCTACAGGACGAAATTGCAGAACTCCTCAGACCACTCGAATCTCGACGATCTTGAAGCAGAACTTGAAGCCTTCCTCGATTTGGTCAAACAGAAGAAGCGGCACAGGAGAAAGCCCGTAGCCGTCGGGACGACAACGGAATCGAATACGACACGACTGAAACAGCAACCGTCCTCCACTCTCAAACGGCCCCTTCGGGAAGAAAAGCAACAAAGCAGCAGCGCCACTGGGAGCGAGCCAAGTAGTCCTGTGTTCGGGAGTGACAGTAGCAAACAGTCTGATACTACAGAAAACGGATCAGGGCAACCACACGAAGATGCTGGAGCTGGCCTAGCTGTCGATGACCTGTCTTTACGTCTTGGAAATGTTGATCTAGCCGAGGCGTAGGGCCGTCTCTGGTTATTATTCCTTGATTTCGCAGTTTCCCTTTTGGCGTTTGGAGTCGGAATCACGATTCTGCTGCTTGCTAGGATTGAGCGGAGAGGTTTCAGCGACTACTTTTGAAACGATAGATGCGACATGACAGTTAATAGACGTTGTTATCAATGTCGGTCACGTAAGGTTGGGCTATTAGATTCTGGGTGTGGGGGGAGGCCGATCCTGGCTTGTTTTCGGTGAGCTATTTGATAGTCCACCAGGGACGATTGCATGATATCGATCCTTTCAGCCAATATGATGTATCATTAATAGGAATGGCGATTACTAACAAAGAACCAATCTCCCGATGATGGAATTGGCCAAAACCAAAATCAAGTAGACGCACTAGAAGCATTTGAAAGCGGACGGCTTGTAATCCGGGCATGTTCTGGTTAGCCTGGTGTTTGGATGGGGCTACCGCTGGCACCGAGCAATACTATTCGTCCCTTGCGTCTTCAACGGCAGAAGCTAACCCGCCGAGGTAGCCCCCACCTTAATTCTCACAACTTATGTCTATTTCTCCAGTACGCTTCGTTGCACTCGTTCTCGCGTCTCTGTTCCTGTCAACTCCTTGTTTCGTTCCACATAGATCGAATCAGGACGCCCACACGAGTTGTCAAAGATAAGCTTGTATACGATTATAACAACATGAAGCAGGCTCAGTCCAGGGAGATGGATAACAGTATCAAACGTTTTACAAAATGAAGAAAATGGGAAATTAAGACACTTACCCATCCAAAATCAAGGGCGAGAAACTCTGCGAGATACAACACAAATGGGCCTAGAGATTCAGAGCTATCTACGTCAGAAGTTCCTGATGGCTGTGATCTGTACCCAGAAGGAATACCAGTTTTGATTATAGATTCGTTGCGCATGGGTAATGCCAGTCTCAAGTTCATACTCTCGAGATTGTATGTGCCGTTGAAATGGGCTCCACACAACTCCCACGACAACTTTGGCTGCGTGCGCCACAGCGACGAGGTGAGGCGATGAACGCTAGACACCCCTGGACGTCACAATGCTCGAACAGGGACTTGTACTTTCTAATAGCATACATTAAGCCGCCCGTGGGATGCCTTGCGATACAGTCATTGTCAGTTAGAAAGACTAATAGGTTTTAGGCGTAAGCTTTACCTTCCTCTAGAGTTATATACGCGTTTACTTTTGTATTTATGGGTATTTAAGACTGCGAGGGTCACTTACATGTAATTGTCACTTGAACCGGCCTACTATTCAGGGAGCTATGTGGGAACGAATATGAGAACTAAATCGACCCATGCGTGATCCCTAAAGTAACCCTCACCTGTAGAACTTCTCGGCTTACCTGTTGAGTGGGAAAAGTCAGCCAACCAAATACCGACCAACTTCACCTGCACCGATTTCTCCGGTTTATTAGATCCGATACATTGTCTCCGTCTTGGCAATATGATAACTAGCATTGTGAGTTCCCTAGCTCCTGGAAATATGTATGAACAAGATTTAGGGACATTCCCGCAAGTAAAGCATGTACGGGAACGAGCATACCATCGGGTTTCAATCTCCCGGAGGCGGTTCTAGCCAACGAAAATCAAGCAGGCATGCCGGAAGCACTCGAAAGCGCACGGGTTGTCTAACTTGTCGCCAGCGGTGTGATAATCCGCATACAGCTTTGGAATCTGACTCTTGTGTTCCAAGGAAAAAGAAGTGTGATTTGACTTATCCAGTATGCCACCATTGTCTACGACTAAATCTAGTATGTCGGCGCGAAGAGCCTCGGAGGCTGCCGAATGTGTCACCGTCAGCAGACCAGGTGCAAGGCGACACGAGCAAGCCGCTGGAACAGAGTCGTTGGACGCCCGCTCTGGTCAAATCGGCAGACACTTCATCCTTCTGGATCGATGACCATGGCTCAGATCCATCATCCGCCGAGAGTCGTAGAGTCATCCTTCGCTACTATACGCAAGCTTTTACAACTTTCTTGACCACGAACCTGGAGAATAATTCTTTTCATTTCAGGTTGCGTATCCCCTATGAAAATTCTTTCTATTATCCGTCGCTAATACACTCATAGTGCTGCTGCCGCTCGCAATCTACCATCCTCCACTCCTCGACGCCCTGGTTGCATGGGCATCTTCTCACTTGTCGTTGTTAAATCACTTTTACACCCCAGCTGCGGTGCAAAATCGCGGTATCGCTCTCCGCCGGTTCCATTCTAGTCTCAATGCCGCGGAAACCTCACCTGAGCTCCATCTTGCGACTGCTTTGGTTCTCTGCTCAATGGGGAGCATTTCAGCCCAGCAAGATTGGTATGTGCATCTGCTTGGAGCTTCGAATATCATCAGCAATATCAGGAATCGGCCAACACAGGGCTTTGACAATGTCCTGTGTGTCGCAAATCGTTCTACAGACATGCGGTGGTTGCTTCGCAACTTTGCATATCACGACATACTCATGGCGATTGCAAATGATTGGCCGCCGCTCTGCACAACAAGAGACTTCTTGGAAAATTCTACGGATGATGTCGTTGACCCTTACTTCGGCGTAGCTGCTCCAATATTCGAACATCTCCTCAGCATTTGTTTGCTCGTTGCTGAAAGCAAAGCTGTCTGCCCCACATCTTCATCGTTACTGTCATTCAGTGACGGACGCGATGCTGATTCCTCATCCACATCTGGCATGCCATTATCAGAGACTGAATTCGTCCGCCTCGCTCTTGACTTGGAAACCAAACTTCTTCAATGGTCGTGCCCGCCTTGTCCACTGCCTGCTATCTCCCACCTTGCTGAGGCATATCGCAGTGCGGCTTTGATTTGCTTATACCGCACTTTACGCCGACGCTTGCCACGATTGCCTGGCTCCCGAGAAGATAAGGTCACGGCACAAGTCGAGAGAACAGTGAAATTGGCCAGTGAAATGCCCGTCGGGTCCTTGCCAGAATGCACACTGCTTTTTCCTCTCTTCATAGCTGGAGGGGAGGCAACATCGGAAAGTCATATAGCAGCTGTACGAAACCGATTGCTCAGTATCAATCAAGTACGGCGATTCAAAAACACTGAAGTAGCTCTTAGCGTGCTTGATGAACTGTGGCGTCTTAGATTGGAACGGCGCGAAGAACTCGGCGCCCAGCATATCGACTGGATTGATGTAGTGCGGCGGAGGAATTTGATGTTCTCACTCTCCTGATACGAGTCCGTACTGTCAGTGTTCTTGGTTTCTTTTCAGTTCAGTTCCACTTCTTGCAGAGCCAGGGTCCCGTAGAATGAAGGTCCTCTACAGCCTGTTGTCCAACAAATCGATTACCTCCTGCAGGGTCGCATCGCAGGACCGCGAAACTCCGGTTTGTGGCATCATTCGTCGTGAGAAATTGTAATCCATTTAGCAGGTAGACAGCGCCTGAAGAATTAGACACTGACAACGAGGAATCGATCGTACGCATTCGTACCGAAACTACCATACCCTTCTCCACAAGGGCCAACCTGCATTATCGGGGCTGAGACAGTATGATTGCTTTTACAGCGAATACCCTAGTTACGTGCAAATGATTTCAATTATTCGCCACGCCCTGATTAGTCACAACCTGGATGAATGCGAGCCCTCTTCGCTCATTCGCTCTTCATGCAGATTTTCGCCCGTAGACCCATTGCTTCCTCTTTGCTTCCTCTTTGCTTTTCTTTGTTAGATTGCTGCGTTGCTGAAGCTAAGTATTCTGACGTGACTTGATCCAAAGTTGCCTTCAGAATGGAGACAATCTGTCTAAGTTCTTCCTCTGAGACCGTATATGGGGGTGAAAAATGGATATGCTCAACATGGACCGAGCCGGTGGTACCCAGAGTTCCAAGAATGTTGAGGCCATTATCCAGAGCTCTGGGAAGGCGTTAACTCTGTGGGAAGCTGAGCGCTTAGATATAAGTACCAACGTTGCTACTAGAGAGGATGTAACTTAACGATTTGATATACTGAAATCTAGATTTAATACTACTGTAGTGTATAGATGATAGAAGGCATTTAATCACACAGTAGACGCTGTAATGGAGGAAGAAGGTATAGTGAAGCCTTACCATTCTGATATCGACGAAGTTGACCAACCTGGCCTTCGTGTTAAGAGTTTAAGTCAAGGGTGTATGGAGTTCGAGTCGTGGTCTTCTAATGACAATCAAAGTCACGTATCGACAAAACGTAAATTTTCAGAGGCTGACTCATCCGGAGTCTAATTGGGTGTATCGGCATGTTTTAAGTTTATCTGTTAATAGGCAAGTTATAGCCAAAGTGGATCCGACCCTCCGACATTAAAAGATTTTGTGTGCCTAAACGATTCTGCAAATCACTGTATTGAATTTTGATTTCAGCATATCAAAATGTTAAGTCACATCTTCTCTAGTGGCAACGTCAGTACTTACATCTGAGCGCTCAGCTTCCCACTCATATAACGCCTGCTTAGATGATAAAGACCAAGGATGCGTAGCGCCTAGGATACGATTCCCTTGCTGGACACAGTCCTTCATCAGCTGTATCGCTTCTACACCTCGACCTAGCCCTTTCCACGTAAAGGCAAGATTGTTCATACTGATCAGCGTATCGGGATGGTCGGCTCCTAGCTTCGTCTTACTCGTCTTCATTACTTGTACCTGCAGCTGCTCGGCCTCCTCCCATCGGCCTTGATTCCGAAACGTCGAGGCTAGATTGGCCATACTGGTCAGCGTAGAGGGGTTATCGGCTCCTAGCTTCGTCTTACGAGTCTCTATCACCTGTATAAACAGCTGCTCGGCCTCCTCCCATCGGCCTTGATTCCGGTACGTCGACGCCAGGTTGGCCATGCTGGTCAGCGTGGAAGGATGGTCAGCGCCAAGCTTCGTCTTGCTCGTCTCCATCACTTGCACCTCTAGCTGCTCGGCCTTCTCCCACCGGCCTTGATTCCGGTACGTCGACGCCAGGTTGGCCATGCTGGTCAGCGTTGAGGGATGGTCGGCTCCCAGCTTCGTCTTAAAAGTCTCCATCACCTGCATAAACAGCTGCTCGGCCTCCTCCCATCGGCCTTGATTCCGGTACGTCGACGCTAGGTTGGCCATGCTGGTCAGCGTATCTGGGTGGTCAGCTCCTAGCTTCGTCTTACTCGTCTCCATCACTTGCACCTCCAGCTGCTCGGCCTCCTCCCATCGGCCTTGATTCCAAAACGTCGAGGCCAGGTTGGCCATGCTGGTCAGCGTTGAGGGATGGTCGGCTCCTAGCTTCGTCTTACTCGTCTCCATCACTTGCACATCCAGCCGCTCGGCCTCCTCCCACCGGCCTTGATTCCGGTACGTCGACGCCAGGTTGGCCATGCTGGTCAGCGTTGAGGGATGGTCGGCTCCTAGCTTCGTCTTGCGAATCTCCATCACTTGTACCTCCAGCCGCTCGGCCTCCTCCCACCGGCCTTGATTCCGGTACGTCGACGCCAGGTTGGCCATGCTGGTCAGCGTATCGGGATGGTCGGCTCCCAGCTTCGTCTTGCGAATCTCCATCACTTGCATCTCTAGTTGCTCGGCCTCCTCCCACCGGCCTTGATTCCAAAACGTCGAGGCCAGGTTGCCCATGCTGGTTAGCGTATCGGGATGGTCGGCTCCCAGCTTCGTCTTGCTCGTCTCCATCACTTGCACATCCAGCTGCTCGGCCTCCTCCCATCGGCCTTGATTCCAAAACGTCGAGGCTAGGTTGGCCATGCTGGTCAGCGTTGAGGGATGGTCGGCTCCCAGCTTCGTCTTGCGAGTCTCCATCACTTGCACCTCCAGCTGCTCGGCCTCCTCCCACCGGCCTTGATTCCGGTACGTCGACGCCAGGTTAGCTTTAGAGGTTAGGTCGATGCCGTTCGCCACAGAGTCAGGCCTGGGGACGAGTCGAATATCAAGGTTCTTGATGCCATCTATATCGTATTTCTCCTCGATGGCGGCCTGAACTGGCTTTGGCCCATACGCTTGGGTTTCTTGCAGAGAATAGCGAGTTTCCTGTACCAATTGAGCTGTAGTCGCTGTTGTTAGCTCGGTTGATGGTGACGGCTTGGGTTCACGCATGGTATTCTGTCGCGCTTGGAAGTTGAAGGTAGTATAATCACGATAGAAGGTATTACAGGTCGTACTAGGAAGGTCAGTGACGCAGATTTTCAAACATAAGACCCAGACTCACCAATGAAATTCGCCGAACTCGGTAACGATCAAATTCGAGTCGCAGGTGAGGCAACTTGTGTCATATGCACTAACATACACCGCATTTATCACGTACCGACCGGGCTTGATATTATTGACTGCAGCATTCCAGTTTGTGCTACCGATGACCATCCCACGCCGTGAGCCCAGCATCAAATGAAACTGGTTGGCCTCGACAAGCGCTGCTCCAGTTGTTCTCCCTGCATTCCGATAATGCACATAAAGGAAGCGTTGAAACACGGAATAGTCAATGAGCACATCCATGGAAATCTGACGCGGGAAGCCGTAGGCGTCTTCAAGCATCAAGAATTGCTGCGTTGGAGCTCGGCAAACTGTTCGCAAAGTGTAGTAGCGATAAGCTCCGATGCATAAGGTCAAAAGAAGTAGTGGCACGAGATCGTCGTGTCGACAATTGAACAGAAATTCGACCACCTCTTCGGCAGAGACATTTTTCCCAATGATCCAAGATAGCAGAAACGCGCCCACCATCGAGTGATCGCGTACCACAACTGCTCGGTCGGAATGTGTTTTTACCAGCGCTTGGCTTTCATGCTGATCTGGTTCTGCAGATAGTGGGCGCCAGAGTTTGTAGAGCAAGTTCTCCACATAGCCTACCAGATGCTCGAGATCAGGCTGACCATCCTCAACCTCGTGGAATACAGCTTTGTCACAGATCGCACACGCGTAGTCTTGCCCTCGCTTTACCAGCGCACCCTTGCTAGAACCAATGTTGTTGTTTCGCTCACGCAACCTTTTGTCTAATCTGACTCTTTGACCCTTTGCATCCACGTTCGCGGCCGCACCTCGTCGAAGCTGGAGCAGCTTCTCAGGCACAGTCAAATTCACTGCACCGACATGATAACTCTTCGTAATCTGGGAGTCGCCGAGCTGAACCTTTGCTCTTCCGCCAACAGTGGTATTGCCATATTTTTTTGGTCGGAGCGGTTGTCTGCCCATTGGCTTGGTTTACATTTCCGCCGTTAACATATATCCAACGTCGACATCTGAACTTGTGCGACTTGTGTGCGAATATCGAGCGAGACTTGCGTGCGCTAGCATTGTGAAGCAAAGAGGAAGTTACAGCGTCCATATAAGCCCATAAAACAGGCGGGCAGCCGCATCTCGACCGTTTGTGCAGTCGTAACGGCCTGGACTGGTATAGGAAGGTGTGCCGATTCCGCCACTCGGAAGCGATGAAGGTCTCTTTGTATCTTTACTATCCGCTACATTAGTTTGTCTTAGTCTGATCCTTTTGAGTGATCGTTATCTGCTGAGGCCCATACAAATTGGTCGACGATCTGATCTATCTTGATGGCCGCAGAAGAGCAAAACTTCTTGAAGCAACCAGATACCGTGGTACCCTTTACTGGCGACAGAATGAATTGCTCGTTGGGCCGCCGAGGTTGAGGCGCCTACCATTTGGTTCTTGTGCTTTCCTCAGTGTTGGATTATCCTTCTACTGTACAAAGTGCACCGTCTCTGAGTATTTGACATCCTGCTCAGCGATCCACATCCTTGCTTCGTGTAGGGAGGTTAATCTACGTCTGCAACCTGCCCAAGCGCCAGAGCCTCGGTAAAGGCGGTAAATGGGCGCGTATGTCTATCTGCTGCAAAGTGACATCTTCTGCTGTTCTGTTAGCGATACGCCGAGTGTGAGAGCAACTGCCACAGGATGAGTGGAATGCCTTATATCGCCCTTGCAGGTTGCGCTGCGAGCATAATATCTAAAACAATATTCCCACCGTTAATCACGATCTGGTTAAAAGCGGGCTCCTTTTGCAAAGACTCCACTGCACTGCTGCATATAGGGCAACCAGCTGCTGTAATGAATCAGGCCCATCGGAATACGTCTTCGTGTCACATTGCTTCACCATGGCTTGACTGGCTGATGCTGCGATATCCTGACTTGAACAAACGTCGGCGGCTGTTTTAGATAGTGAGCCATTATCTTGCTGTCGTTCCACTTCTTCGGTCTCGACCGACGGGGTTGAGTCCTGTGCCTGAATGCCGTCCCCGTAGGCGATGGCGAGCAGCCGAAGGATCTCCTGTGCCTTTAAGGCGCGACCAGGGTGCGCGTACAGATTCTCTTTCAGTAGCATCGTTAACTTGGCCAAAGCAAGATCTCGGAGTTCATCTATCATCAAGTATTCTGCCAATCGATAAAGTTGAGCATGTACCTCACACTTCTTTGCCGTACTAAACTCATCTGGCGCAGTATATTCATCTCGATACAGGTACTCGACAAGCGGGTTGAATACCTCGCAACAAGTTACGCCTTCCCAGTGTACGTCGTCTAGTTTCCCAGCCCTCCCTGGAGTTTCTGATCGAGATTCGGTGAGGAACGCTGCTCTTCTGGTAAAGTAGGGAATCTTCTGCTCCAGCACCTTGGAGTGCAGGTGGTATGGGGCGCTCTCTGGTCCGACTAGGATACATATGGTTCCTGAATGAAAACGACTCCAGATTTGTCAATGCCTACTGTTGGATGGATTTAGCGCTTGGAGAGGTACCTTGCAAAATTCGCCTGCTCCTTCTTCGCTTCGACCTCATTTATTGCTGGGTTCACCGGTAGCGAGAAACAATACGCATCTGAGTCGTAACTCCAAGGTCGAGATCTCTTTCGAGGCATATGATCCCGTGGTACGGGACTTTGGGGGGAAACACACTGTCAAAAGGTGATGTTTCGTTTACCTAGTGCTGAGACCACCTAAAAATGTGAAATGTGGTAGACTGAACAAAAGTTCCGATAAGGCTATCGGCCAAAAACGCACTTGGTCGGGGCTCGTAATCTTCAGCACGTAGTATGCCATTGGTGTTTTAATTGGATCGTAGGGGGCGAAGAGTGGCAAGAAACCTGATACGGCCAAGACGCGACAGCTCAAGCCACAGCAGCGCCAGTCGCCTTCAGCGCGGTTCGAATCCAGGCAGAGCTACTGAAAAGGCGTTTTCTTCGGTGGGAGAATGCCAACTTTGGGCGAATTCTAGTATCAGCTGAACCTGATCAGCACTGCACAAGACGGCGATGCATCACAATTTACGATGTTTCCTACGGCCTGAGGCGTTGCAGTTGGCTAGGGTCGGAGACTGATGGTTACACTTCTATCGAAAGCTATCTCCTGGCGCCCAGACTGACCTCAAATTGGCGCAGGTCGTGGCACGGATCGGAACACTATTGTGCCGGACAGATCAGCTTGGGCTGACAAGAGGCATACATCGATCGGTACGTCAAGGCAGGCGGCAGAAGCAGACTGTGCCGAACCTGCTCCCACAATGATCTTCTTACCATCTCGAGACAGCATGCGAATGATGTTCGTAAAGAACGCTCACGCTTAAGATGCTTTGTCTCCAAAGAGGCTTGCAATACTAGAAAAGATATATACTAGAATTCCCCTGGCAAGCAGGGACGTACTTGTACGGCCTCTGGTGATGTTCAGGTCAGTGAGTGGCGAGCCGCCTCGAACGCAGGATGAGCCTGAAGTATCGTGTCTGACAATATCTCAAATTACCAAAGACAATGCAGTGCATTCACGGTCTGTCTGAAGATGAAGTCGGGTTAAGATCCTCTACCTCGCTTCCACAACTAGTTTTCGAAGTCCTGCGCACTGAGCCCCGCAGGCCTCATCTTCAGCTGGCTTTTCCATTGTCGAGAAGCACCCATGTTCCTGTGGCTAGAAGGGTTTGCCACAAAATTCTTCATTCTCTTCGTCTCCGGGTTGTCTTCGCCTTCGCAGATAGTCCTTGCTCGATATGCTCTTTCCGCGAACACTCTTGCGCGAGCTAGATCACTGTGTGTAATACAAATTTGGAAAGCGTCGTAGTAAACTCGAGCGAGTAGAACACAAGCACTGTTCCTGTGCTCTTCCCGTAAGATTAGCAGCATTTGGTAGCAGTCGCTCAGGCATTTTTCTGGGTGGTAGAGAACACGAAGCCCATCACCAATCGAATCATCCAACTCCTTGATTCGCAGGCGACGGGCATCACTAACCTCAACTTCCTCGTTAGACCTGGAACATAAGCTGCATTGACACGTAAAACCGAAAGCATCTAAAAGCCGTGCTTGTCGATCTATGAACGTTTCGCCCTCGTCATAGGAGATGGTAATCTCGTCGCCCGGGAGAATTTCTTGAATCGCGTGAATCGTTTCGTGTTGTGCATCATCATTCCAGCTGTTATGCGCATTTGGCAGACAGCTGTGGTTAATCTTGCAGATGTTTGGATAGATTCCTCCCGTTGCTGATTGTGGCCCACAGGGTAAAGCATTTGTTTTGACAATTCCGGCAAACGCGAACCTTCCCGGGAAGTTGTTGTGAAGAGAGAGAAACAACCGTTGCTCCGACCTTGAGAGGTCTTTCAACTTGATGGCGACGTCAGATTGCATCTGCTCGGGTGATGATGGAACGGTGACGGTAAACAAAGGCTTCTCACATAGGATTCGTTCGCCTTCAGTGATTTTCCGTCTGGCTAGGAGACCTTGCCCTCTACCAGGCAGTGTTTGAATCTCGAAAGCAGGAGTGCTCGAAGACACAGGATTGCTCGGAGACACTTGTGTAATTTCTTCATCATGGCCCGTCTCTAACTTTTTGAGCTCTTGATCTGCATCATGAACTTGCTGCCAACTATAATACCCATATTGTCGTTCGTTGTCAGTTTCACACATTTCGTGCCAGAAATGAATTCTGCTGCCGAAGTGCTTTCTTGCGATTTTATACACGCTATCGATGTATGGCTCGGCCGGACGTGTTAGACGTCCACTGACCTTCGAACTGAACCGCAGGAAGTGACCGCATCGTTTGGAATGCCTGGGAATCGAAGGGCATTCGCCAATCATAAACCGAAAGTAGACCTTGTCCGACTGATCAAGAATCTTTCCATTAGCTCCTCGCCCATCTTCGTCGTGAACATCTGTATATGTCTTGACGATCTCATCAAGGAACTCTCGGTAGATCTCTTCGTTTGCTGTGGTTGCTTCAAGTCGGGGGTGGACATCAAAACCACAGTCAAACCCCATCTTCAAGTAGGCTGCCTGCAGTGTCGCTAATTATTACGTAACAGATTGTGATTCGAATGCATCCGTCTAGTTAAGCACTTCTTTGCACGCATCTAACCGACGATGGTCTCAGCGTATGGTTTATAGAGTCTGTCTGAGGAGGGCGTGGCACCCTGTTTGTCTCCTTTAGTTGCGTCGTAGTTCCCAAAACAGCTGGTCTGTACTGTTATTGTGGATGGATGTCAAAGCGTCAAAGGTGGATACATAACAACGACCACAAAACGATCTGTCAGAAAAATCAGCAAACTTACGCCTGGAGAGACAAATCCGTGCGGAGTAAAGTTGTTGGTGATGGTTCTACAAATGCGGAGACGACGTTTTGTGACCCGTATGTTGTGATTTGCCGCTCAACTCGTTGCCGGTGTCTGCAGGGTTCTAACAGTATGTCCTGCTGTTTTGTCATCATGCCTGCTCGAGAGGCGCGAAGATGTGGATGCTAGAATGCTAGAATGCTAGGGGCTTAGCGCTAATCCGCTTGCGTCCCAGCCAGAACAAGTCCCTTGCTAAATCGTGGCATTGGCGTCCGCGGAAAATTGTGGTGAAACTATCGGATTCCAGCTGCCATCTATCGAACCAAGAACCCGCTCTCGACGAGGCTGACAGGCAGCCTGTTCGACCTCGGAAGTTCGTGCATTATTCCCTACCGTCTATTCCACGCTTCCTTGAGACTGCACTTTCCTAGGGGACACCCCGGCACATTATCGACACAGACCCGGGCAACAAGGCCAGCAAGCAGAGATTTTAACCTCGGACACAATGAAGAGACATCTGGTGTCATGATACCTCGATAGAACCTCTAAAAAGCAAGGTCCGGCACAAGTCCGCAACTGGACTGTGTGGTCTAACAGGGACCTGATGTCGACTTAAACCGACGCCGTAATCGTTACCACAAGAGCAGCCGCATGGAACGACAGGAAAGCGAGGCCCATGGGCAACCTCTCTACCATCAAAGGATCGTGCCGACGAAAGATGTGGTTTCAGTCCCAATTCACCTCGCTTTCTCATGCGCATCCCAATAGTGGAGTCTGCAGCAGCACCCACTTACAGATATTGGCCCACGAAGGATACCAAGCCCCGCCCGTCTTCGGTGAAACGGCATGGCTGCAGGCTCCGGCGTGGGGCGAGAATTCAAATTACTCGAAAGAATGGTGATTGAGTAGGCTGCATGTAGCATATCTATTGTTTCGGCAAACTTGCCTGGTCACGGAATTCTGTTAGCTAATTGCCCTCTTCCTCCTTTGACGCTTCTTCCCAGCCCATCAGCTTCTTAAGTAGAGGCGATGTTTCTTCTGACCAGACCCGGCAGTCAATGCATGGCGGATTGTCGGGGTAGGTATATAGGAGACTCATCCAGCCTAGATTGCTGCATTGTCTGCCGATCCCCTTGTTTTTAAAACAGTCATTGCATACGCACCAACGCCCTTGTACTGTTCAAGAGGATGCAGGTCGTAGATTCCAGGCTGGTTTTGCCTTCTCTAATTGCCGAGCACCACTTTTTGACTGCATCCGTACACAGTTCGTGAAAGTGGTAACTTGTGTTGTTTTCTCGTCGATGGCACTTGGGACAAATTGCCGCGGATTGGCTTCTGACAACTACCCATGATTAGAAACTTCCTTCCTCCACCAAATGCAACTTACGTGGATAGGCACCGATTGCAGGGTGTGAACAAAACAGACATGTAGCCTCCTGCTTGGTTTCGGGACAAATGCAAACAAGATCCACCGCCGCTTCAGAGCTTATCCAAGGAAGCATTTCCGATACGCATGCGTTGGCCGTTTACTCTTTGACCTCGCATCATGGCGCGATATGTGGTAGAGATATGGGATTTCTTGGTAGGGAAATAAAAAGTGGTCGAGAGGCAGCAACCAAGTCGCAGCTTTAACAGGGCAGGTTTGACGAAAATTCAGGGGTCAACACGTCATAGGCGAACGATCTATGGATGGAGAATCGCAAGTCTCGCCACTCGACCAAGCAGCCTGGAGCTGCGAGAGCCCTGCCTTATTGCACTAAGTCTCTTGTTCCATTAATATCTTTAGCGCCTATTCAGTAGCTGCTTGAGCAGACTGATCTGTTCCTGGTACTGCTCCTTCTGCTCCGTCAGCATCTTCGTGAGCTCGTTTTGCCGCTCCTTCGATTCCTTCCGCTGTTCGGCCAGTTGTTCCAGCAACGCAGTTTCTCTTTGTCGTTGCTGCTCCAGTTGCTGTTCTGATTCCTTGCGTTGCTGCTCTAGCTGCGTAAGCAATAATGCCTCCCTTTCCTTTACCTCTTGTCTTTGCAATTCCGCATCTCTTCTCTGCTGCTCCGCGTCTTGTCTCTGCTGTTCCAACTGTCGTTGCAGGCTTTGTATCATATTCCGGAGTTCTGCATTTAGCCCTCGTGCGTTGCGAGGTTTCATGAAACTCTCGTCCTCGGGTGCACTAGCGTCATCCTGCGAACTCTGTACACTAATGTCGTCAAATGTCGCGGCCAATTCCAGTGACTGAGTCGCGGGGTCGGGCAATTCATCGATCAATTTCCTTAGCCGGTCTAAAAGTGGCAATGCGAACATCTTACAGATGTTCAACGTGAACTAATAGCATGCCCACCTCTGTTTGCCTCGATTATTCCTAAAGTCGACGCTCAATAGAGTTTCTCGTTAGTAGGTGGTCTTACTACTATCTACCTCCGGATAATGGGCATACAAGCGTACTCCGTTGTCATCGTGGGAAATTGAAAAGCCTAAAACCCTTCTGTGTATATCGGTGGGACGACCTGCTCTGCGGTAGAGGTCGACGATGCCGCGTAATGCAACGGTTATACTATGGGCATTAGGCCTGTTAGCGAGTTCGAGACCGTATTTACCACATTTAACTTCGCTCGCTAGGAACGGAAAGTAGATCTCTTCTCGCGCGGTGTAGTACGACTGCCTAACTGAATCGATGTTGAGTTTCCGCCGTTGTTTCTCGTTAAAATTGAACTACTTAAATCTAAATGTATAATCTAGCTGTAGGCGAGAGCCGTAGAATGAAATTAATTTAACCTAGGGATCATTGTAACCTTCGACTAGACCCTTAAATTCCTAGCGGCCACAGATGTATAAATTTTCGACCGATGGTACGACGCGAGGATGAAGGTCTACGCAGATTCGTGCTTTAGATCGGCCGCGTACATTTAAATAAAACCTACTAAAGTGGTCGTCATCGAACAAAATATCCTCGGGGATAGGTTGACGGGCTGTCAACAGCTTATCGCAGAGCTCTCTGTCTTCATCGACCATCCCTGCCTCCGATGAACGCATAAAACTACCCTTGGTTTCCAAGACAACGGGGTAATTCACGTCTTTGTACACGGAGTATTTCTTGCCTCTTAAAACAACGGTGTCGGATCCATCTCCTAACTGTGATAATCTCCCACCCAACGAGTCTGAGGATCGTGATCTTTTTGATGGAGGCTGGCTCATCTTATCGAGGTGCTCGTGGTTCTCCAAAGGCTCGAAACCGTCGCTTTGTGGCAATTTCGAGAGCCAGATATCAACCGGAGTGAGGTCTTGAGCTGGTTCGGAAAGTAGTCGTGTTCGCTTTGTAGGTGGGAGACAATCGAGCGATTTCGCCTTTCTTTTCCCTGTGATAGGGCTGGTTGAGGGTCCAATAGGATCCTGCCTCAAAATCATGAGTATACATGCCCACATGTGATCAAGTCTGAACTCACCCGGTCACTTTTGGTTAATGAAGGTAACGGCAGGTGACCTAGTGGTGGATTTTGCGCACGTCCACATAGGTCGTTTCTTTCAGCGAAGGATGCGTCAGATGTTTGATGAGAGAGGCATTAACGCTTTTAATAAGCTTCCAACGTTTCACTGTATGTTCTGCATCGTTTCTCTGTGATGGGATCAGTAGAGTCGAGAGTTGTGACGCGGATATGCCCTACTCTCGTGCGGATGTTCACTGCCGTGATGACTTTCAGTGAGGAAGAGCCGTCGCTCTGCATTGGTTGCAGAAGAGCAAGAACTTCTGGAGGTAAGCGGTTTAGAGAGACGCCGCGGGGTATAAGTAGTTTGATGGTGAGACTGGGTTTGAGTGCTGGGTGAATCACCCACGTTTGGCGCTGGCACGTTTAGCGGAGACGGAGGTTCAGTCGCTCATGCGCAGCACGTGCCTGCGCGTCTCAGACTCTCGTCTTCGACTCGCGTCATCAATCATCCAGGCACTAAACTCGGAATACCAACTATGGATAGGAGTGGTTGCTTTTGAACCCCTATCATCTCAAATACAGATTCTGAACCGTCGACTGCAAACTCTATCCAGGTCGTATAGGCTTCCCATAGGCTGATCCATGTAATGGCTGGCAAAGCCGCACTTACGAAAGGTCCCAATGACTACATTTCCCTAGAAGTGAACTGCCACATTCTAGACCGGGTTCTCCCTCATGCATGCGAGAGCAGCACTGCCTCGTTCATATAACCGCTAACTCGAGGGACCATCTCAGAAATTCTTGCTGTCCATTGGATGCGCAAGTCTGTCCATGCCAGCATTGCTCTATGCTGGGTGCCGCCGCTCAAGGGTAGTCATACTCCAACGCCGCGTTTTCCCGTTATGCTCATGCGGTATCCCAACTTGGTTGTGCTACCCTGGCAAAGGGCAGACTTCGATGTTCGCAATTCGTCTTCGGCTGCTCAAGAGGAAGCAAATACTGCAGGCTTTGAGGGTCAAAATATCAAGATCTAATATCACCACTCTTGATCTGTAGAGTCTCCCAATGACCTTCCACCGATCGGTCACGCGAAGCATAGACCATCAGTCCCAGGCTCACTGCTGGCCATCATGGGCGCCCTTCCGAAATCTGGCTGTGCCTCGTCGTCGGAAGAAGCAAGCGGCCACACACCAGGAGCCAAATAATGCCCCACTCCAGGAGCTCGAGGCCAGCACAAAAGTTCCTTCATCACCCTGCGGCCACACCGTCATACGAAGCATAGAAAGGCCCAATATTCCCTCGTGCCGCCAACACGGTGTCCGATTGCTCTCCACACCTCCCTCAAGTTGAGCTAGTTACCGCTGTCGCAGCTAAGCGGTCTCCACCTTCTGTGTATTCGACATCCTGCAGGTTTGTTACCTGTCCAGCTCAGCAAGAGGTCGCTTATCGCTATCCCTGTGCAAAGCGGTGTGCCTAGTTTACCCACACCTTTTGCTCTTCGCAATGCTGCTGGCAGGTCTAGTGCTGTAAGACAGTTGGCTATTGGCTTCTTTATATTGTCTCACCTCGTACCGGCGACATGCATTGCCTTCCCACTAGCCATGCGTGGACAAGGCGGTTTTGCATTTCCCTTGCCTCCAATCGAACCACACCGTCGTCGGCAGTATACTCAGTCACTCGTAAGAGTTGCCATCTGAACCGCCACGAGCAACTGAAACGTCCTTTCTATACGTACTTCCCATCCTGCCACATAAAGGTAGATTTTGGCGAGGTTGGGTCTGAGGTGGCTGCATTAACGGATGCGTATATGTGGCTTTGGCTTAGCATATCACGTGCGGCTCTAGAGCTGCGAGGCATATTTGCTATGGTAATGATGTCTCATTCTAAAGCGTTGTCGTTGCCGTCACGTGCGACGGTGACTATTTTGCGGCGAAGTGCTGCTCTATCTCGCGCGTTTACACCATCTGCCTGGCCTGCGAGTGGTAATCTGGCAAGCCCATACAGGGTGTTATGATGACTTGAGACCCGTGATAGTGATTCGAGGATGTACCGCTAAGATTCATCGGTGTGACGATTTCTGTTGTGTATAGATCCGACTGGTAGCAAAGAGGTTCGCGTTGCTGTAATTACAAATGTAAGAACCTGTCAATCTAGACGGAACATTAGTTGCGGGCTTTGAGCACGTGATGTCGTGAGTAAGCAATGGCGCCAAGATGACCCTGGGTCAACGGCTCCATTATCGCATAGGCGTCACGATTAAAGTAGACTTGATATTCGGATAGAAAATCGTTTAAGTCAATCACTTCAGGTCACCTAAACTCTAAGACAACCGTTTCGCCGTCGTTCACGTTCTTCTCTTCTTCCTCGTATTATCCCACTTTGTCGTCGTCGTCGTCGAACCAAACCCAACATTTAGGCGCAGCTGCCGATCATTGACCCGCATTTCAAAGCGGCAAGTTCAACCTGGGTGAGATCGTGTAACAGGTGGTAGGCAGGATACTTATTGCCCGTGCCCTCGAATTGAATTCGCAGATATCCCTCGTTGTCTTTAGAAAATTGTAGCAAGCAATTCTCCGGACCTTTTAGGGTCACCACCCATAGATAAATTTCCGGGACGTCTTGTAGGCAGCGTGAACCAAACATTAGGCGAAGCCTTGCCATAAGGTATTGAGCAGACATTAGACTGTTAACGTCGTCCTTCGCTTCCGGGGGAATTGGGGGTTTCGAAGGCACAAAGTCAATCTTGTACATCTTATGACTCTGAACTGCAACCTCGCAATCTTCTCCTAAGCGTCGATAGGGTTGAACTTCCCAAAGACTGGAATGAAACCGTTGGAGGTAATCAGCGCCACCTCTGTTCGCTATCAATGGATAGTTCTTGTAGATGCCAACGTCTGATAGTCGGAGCCCAAATCTTCCGAGAGCGCCTGGCTATACTCTGCTCATCCTCCGGCACTTTGACCCGTTCCTCTATTACAAATCTGATCAGACGTAGGGCATGTTGAACACAAGATTTATCCCCTGTATATCGAACTTTGGGCGCACCGTTATGATCATAAAATTCGATTTCGGCATCGTCAGAAGCGTAAACCAATAAGAAGCTCTAAGTTTGTTGCTTGTCGAAGTTTACGTCCCGAAGAGAGTTCGTACTAAAGGTGTCGACCAGGTTTGAAAGGAGTAACAGCTCAGATATTATGTGGTGCAACCGAATACCATCCGTAGAATAAGTCCCGAATCGTAAAGATGAGAGATTGCCATCAAAGACTAGGTTGTAATCGTCGTAAGTCTCCTAGTCCTTCTTTCGTTGTAGGTGTTCACATCCTGTTTTCTAGGACTGTCTGATTGACTCCTAGGCTTGAATTTCGGAAGCGCTTGGTCGATCTCCTGGGCATATTCCATATCTCTTATCCGCAAGAGGAATACCTGCGAAAGCCTTAGGCGCTGGCATGCTGTAGGAAGACTCTTAGACTAACAGGGATGAGTCTACAGATGGGAGAAACGTCTTCCGCGTGCAGGCTGTTTCTATCTATATAGCGATATAGTACTATCTGGGATTGTTGGAGCATTCGGTCCTGAATCTAATCCATAGCTACAACATTGCCCAGACCGTATAGGTCGCTAGGACATCCACTTTGACGCGGAGACTCAGGGATTTTAACTGGTTCATATTTGCTGGTATCGGCCGGTGGTTTCTTATGGCCCTGGCCGTCCGGTAGCGCGGACACACCTCCGTCCTTGCGAGAAGAATTGTCTAACACCTTAGAATTAGACTTTATGCTATTCCCTGTATCGCTGTCCTAGTAATTCTGGGGTCGTATAATTTCCGCAAAAACACAGGGCTCGATAGGCTCGAGACTGTGTGCGTTGTAGCGAATGCTGATAGTAAAATAATAATGGACTTGCAGCCAATCTGTCGAGAAAAGCCATCCGATCAACGCAGACCTAGTGACACATGCTAGACACGCCACTCAACCATATAAGTACGGAAGAACAGGGCGTTGCTAGTGTATCTGTACGCAGAGCTGATACTTAGCTCCTTAACTTAGGTCATTATTGCCTACTTCGGATAGTCTTGGTAACTTTAATGGCCCTTTACTGCTGTACGAGCTCGATGCAAGCATGGAAGTGTGTCTTCTGCCTGCGGCCGCACCGTTTCGCAGAAGATGGGCCGAGCTTACTATGTCTTGCCAGCTGCTAACGTACAATCCACACCTCCTTTAAAGTTGAGCTAGTTCCTGCCGTCGCAGCTCTTAGAGTCTCCATCTCTGCGTATTTGATGTCCTGGTCGACGGCCTACCTCCTCGCTGTTGAGTGTTACGTAGCTTTGAGCAAGGCAGATTCTCGATCCTCCTATCTCCGTACAGAGTATGGCTTCGTGTAACCCGTAAGCGCTTGCCCTCTACCATGCCACTAGCAACTCCAATGCTATAAGACAGTTGCTATTAGCCTCTTCATCGCGGTATTATCTCAACCGTACCGGCGACATGCATTGCCCCTTTCCCACTAGCCACAGGAAAAACTATGCGTGGACGAGGCACTTTTGCTTATCCACTGTCTTCAATCGAACCAGTCGTCGTCGCCGCCGATGCGCTCTGAAACTAAAATGTCCTGTCCCGTATTTCGCATCCTGTCCCGTATTTCGCATCCTGTCCCGCATTTCGCATCCTGCCGCGTATTTCGCATCCTGACGATATTCTCTTCCTAGCCCTTTTATTGTGTCGCGCGAAGGTAGATTTTCGACTAGGTTCTAGTTCTAGGCGCATATTTGTTTTAGAGGCATTGTCGGCGCGGACATGCAATGCTTCCTTCCTAACTATCTAGGCCCTAGCCCATGGGACAGCAGCGGCGGCTTTCACGTTCCCGAGTCCTACATCTTGCTGGGACTGTCGCTGAGCCAACTTAAGGCAGACTTTTCGATCGTAGAGTCCCATTCCGCGCTTTCTGCTGTACCATGCCACTGGCGGCTCCAGATATCGTGTAGCACATTTGCCATTGGCGCTAGCCCTCTTAACCTCGAAGATGTCTCGTCCAGCATTTCACGCCGTCATTTACAGGTGGATGTTGATCATGGGCAGGCACGCAGGTAAACTACACCATCGGCTCGCCTATTCTCGCCGCCCCTCCAGCGTCGTAGTAGTCGAAGAGGGTACCGTAGGGTTGACGCTCTCTCAGGAGCTGGCCTAGAAGTGTCACGTCGAGATCACAATATGATGGCTTTCGTGACGCTGGACGACGTGATGTTGACCAAGCCGAGGGTGCTGATGCACTGCACCCAAAACGTCTCGACGTTGTCGCCAGTTTAACGGGACTCCAGTTCTCTGGTTTCATTGGCCGGCTCGCCTTAATATTCCTGTTCTAGCGAGCAGGGATCGGGTTTGACGCCAAAATTGGTGCGACAGCCAAGCCTACCGCATCCACTCTCGGTGAGCGTCGGGGCGAGGCTCACCCACGTGACGTTGAGCCTGGGGTCGGCGAAAGCGGCCTCACTCTAGAGCCGAAAGGGTAGGGAGCTCGATGCAGTTTTCACTCATCTTGGCGATCTCATGCTTCGGCGAGCGTTGGTCGCCGCTGTTGCCGCCCTCCAATCATGACTTATCTTACTAGATTATTTTAGGCAAAGCTCCGTATATTGAGAACTTATGCTAGCTGGCTTAGAATGTTGACCGTTCCTTCAAATAAGGGTGATCTTGCAGCCGAGGCGATTGATTGTCTCGGCCGCGTCACTCCTTCCTGTGACAGTTTCATAAGGTCCTTTGGGCATCGTTTACATCGCAATCATTCGACATGAGCCGCCTTTCAGTTTCCCTGGCAGTTCTTGCTCGAAGATCGATGATCTCGATCGTGAATTGCTGGGCTAGGACTGTGCTGAGCTCGGACCAGATCGTGGGATGGCTCAGCGTTGGCGTGTGTCAGCGTAGCGAGGTGGATGAGGTTGGAAGCCAAACCCGTCGCTGCTGCTGGTTCGGAAACCGGGGGCATTGGACGTCATGTTGGAGGAGCTCATGGCTATAATGCGAAGATAACACAATTCCCAAGGTGGAGAGTGTAGATTCTAGAGGCGAGAATGAGGAACGTCTGAATGGATATATAATGTAGGGGAGGCGGCTTTGGGGTAACACTGAAAGAAATACAGGAGCGACGGTTGTCAAGTCTCCCCGGTGGCGACGAACGGGATATTTAACTCTGCATCGGGGTTCTTCTCGAAGAATACCTAGGTGGCCATGCCTCGGCTCACGATGCTAGCCTCCAAGGAACTCGCTGCTTCTCTGGGGGGATGAAGAAGCAAGGCCCTTCTCCATTAACACATGCCATGCTTTGCATATTTCACATGAATAGACAAACAATAGCACTCCACATCATTTGCTTGATATTGTCTAGCTGACAGTACAACACTTAAACTCTGTTATTCGATGTTTCTAGTGTTGTTCGCTTCCCGTCACTTCTCAAAGCGCGCCTTGGCACAGCTCAAATAGGCGTAGCCGTGAAGACGAATATATAGAAACGTTTCTCCTTTTCGCTTTTACCGTCGCTTATGATAGCTAAATTCAAGCGTATGACTTCTCACCTAGTGAAGCAATTACTCTTAATGCTCGAGTTAATGATATGTGGAAAATGGTCGCTATGCGAATTCTCTAGAGCCCTATAATGTCTCTATCAAACGAGTAGAGGAAAGGCCTACCGTTGTCACTTGCTGCGGGAGGGTTGACGTCAATGGATTGTGTGGAATGGCCGTTCCGCTCATCTCGTGCGAGAGAAAAAAAAGGGAACAAACAAGCCGTCATTCACCAGGTCGGGATATTCTATTGCATTGTATTGGGTACGATAGTTAGGCAGGCAGGCGGACGGCCTAACCCCCATTCGACGAGGTCCATTCCGCTCAGCTAACTCAATGCTTCCCACATCTCTCCCTCCCCCTCCTCAGCTGCTCGGCATACTCATCAAATCTCCAGATTCCCGCAACACCACCGGAAAACGCACACACCTCCCAGGCCCACCACAGCGGACTGAACCTCCTGACCCAATACCTCCGCAGCCGTGTCTTCTCAAACCACACGCTTTCTGCCGAGTGCACAATCACCATGCCCAGCAGCACCCAGCCCCTGACACACGCCGCCAGCCTCGCCACCGCCGGGACCAAGCCGCCCAAACTCCAGATCTGACTGACGAGATAGCCGGACCCGGGCAGGAAGGCGTCGGACGGGAAGGACGCGAACGCCACGAAGGTGAGGATGGTCAAGAAGTGCGTGAGCCACTGCCAGGCGCGGTTGGGCCAGACGAATTTGTCGACTTTGAAGTCGGCGAGGTCTAGTGCGCGGAGGCAGTCCTTGTGCATGCTGACGAGGCGTTCGCGGGATTCGCCGAGCGAGGACATGGCGGGCGTGATAGGGACGAGGTTGCGGCCGCCCGGGTGCGAGATGATCATGTGCGACAGGGTGATGTCGGATAGTTGGAGCGTGGGTGGAGGCGGGCTGAGCGGCGTGGGGATTTTGCAGTAGTGCGTCAGGTAGAGGGCGAGCGAGTCGGCGTGGTCGGCGGACATGTGAGTCAGGATGCGAGCTTTCATCGCGGCGGTTTTGGGATCGTCCGAGGTCGACATTGTTTGTTGCTGTTGAGGTGGTGGTGGTCGTGATGGTCTTTTTTGTTTTTGAAAGAGAATAAAAACGTAGGTTCAGGGTGATGTCGTGCTGAAAATACTAGGTACCGACCGACCGACCGATCCCACGTCTTTCTTGGCGGGGCAAGGCGGTGGTATCGGCAAGGTATTCCAAGGGGCAAAGCTGTTACGGTCTATAAGTGATAAGGGCTGGATTTCTCGAGACTAGCCGGGAGATTCAGCAGTTTGTGCGCTGCGACAAAGATGGACTTGATCTAGCAAGCAAACTGGTTGATGGCATTACACCTGAAAAGCGGAAAAAGGAGGCCCAATGTGGGATCACTCAGAGATCTGAACTTTCCCATATGTAGTTAGTGTTATCAGGCATTATATTCCTTGGCATTCGGTGTCCAAAATAAGTTGGACACTCACGGACGCTTTAGTATATCATGACGCTCCTTTCAAATCAAATCCACAAGTTAACATCACATTTCAGCTACGCATATGAAATTTCCTTCCGCATGTAGTTGAAGCCCTTTGTTCATATATATAGTGAAAAAGTCAGACGTTTCCGATATCAGCCAAGTATAGAAGTGGATAGTAACTGTTCAAAAGGACGAGGCTATTATATCTTGAAGTGTTCTACTTATTATAGACAGACCTGCTGAGCCGGCCCCTTCCGTCGTATAGGGGAACCATGAAAGACGAAGTAACTACAACTGGAATTTGATCATTTAGGGTATTGACTCTTGTTGGTAGGTGCATTGAAACGCAGCTTATTGAAGGAAAATGTTTGGCAGTGTTACGATCAACTGACATATTTGTCTTGTCCATTAGGAGTACATAGTACACACAAGCGCTTCTGATTGCGCTCGGACTGCGCCCATTCCGGGTATCACTCATCCCGGGCGTAAACTGGTCTAATCTATCCAGGAGCCATGCGTCTATATATATGACAATGCGATGCTCTCTACCGCCCGTCTATTCTATCTTTTGAAATCATATCCCACTCTATTGTGCGATGACGTGCAATGCCATGCGAAGGGAAACCCGTAGATGCGTGTCGAAGAAGGGTTGAATGAAAGTGTTTACTTGGCGATTTCCACACCACCAACGGCACCTATCGTTTTGTTAGCAGCTGTCAACGCGAAACGAAAAGAGCAGACGAGAACTTACCAATTACTCGCTTGATGTCGCCGTAGATGGCAAATTGACCAGCGGTGAGAGTACCAACCATGAAAAGACGAGCACCAATGCCAGTGTATGAGCCACGGATACCAAGCTCCTTGCCGATCTTGATCAAGCGGCTGGTGGTGCTCTCGCCGGGCAGACCCTGGGTCTTGTTGATCTTGGACAGCATGGTATCGGCCGGCTGAGAAACGATGGCAGCAGCGAAGCCCGCAATGAGACCAGAGCCCAGGTTGACCATGGTCTTGGTGCCGTCCGAGGCGGTGTTCTTGTCAATGGTCTTGTACACAACTTCTGCGACCTTCTCGTACACGACGAACTTGGCCATGGTGTATGGGACCTGCTTGAAGAGGATGGGACCGAAGCCGGAGTAGAAGGCAGCAACGCCTTCTTCCTTCAAAATCTTGCTGAAACCGGAGACGAGACCGGTGGCAAAGGTCGGCTGGGAGACGAGACGGATGCGCGTGGCCTCGAGCGGGCAGAGGGCGATGTCGGCGAAGAACTCGGCCAGGGCGGAGGATGCCAGGTAGACGGCCGTTCGGTTGTTGGAGGCGGCCTCGTAGCCTATCAGGTTGATGGATTGTTGCTTGAAGAATTCGTAGCCTCCGAACTTGAACGCGCCTTGCAGGAAGTAGCCGGCAAAGGTCGGGCCGGCACCGGTGAGCAAGGCAGCGGCACCTTCATTGGCGATCACCTGTCGGAATCCACCAACGAGGCCTCGGTTGTAGGTGACGGGATCGAGCTGGATTCGGGTCTTGACGACGTCGACGGGCGTGAGGCCACCGTGCGTGACGGAGCAGCAGACAGCACCGGCAAAGGCGAATCTGCTGTAGAGGTCGAGGCCTGAGAGCTTCTTTGGTTCCTGAGCAGCCAGGTTCTGAACTGCGGCATCGAGCTGTACGCTCCCTGTCGACTTGGGCGGTAGTGAAGCTGCCATGGCGGACAAAGAACTGTGTATTGATGGAATGCAAAGAGTGGAGATGGATTGCAGAAGCAGAATGCAATGCAACGATGGGCTATGCCAAAGAATGGAAGATGCAGGAAGAAAGGGAGGGAGAGTGGAAGACACAAGTCGAGATTTGCTGATAATTAAAATCCTTTGAAAGAATGCGACAAAGTAACTAGGAGCAGGTAAAAGTTGTAGGGGATGCCATAAAGCTGCTATACTGGGAGCAGGTAGCTGACCGCGCTAGTAAACAAATTTACGAAAATGACTCGGGCCCACAGCACCTCTTTTGCGGTCTTTTTGTCGGGATTCGAAAACGTGCAGCACATGATTGGTGGACGACACTCCGTGCCGGATTTTTGCCGATGAGGCCCGACTCAACACGCCGTTGAGGCCCTGAGGCCCCCAAGCTCGCCAAGTTTGCGCCCCTAGCATTGCAAAAAACTACGCAGGATCGGGCCTCGCATCGGAATGAACAAAGCTACCTACCTACCTAGGTACAGCTACACAGAGTAGCACTTGATGGCATGCTACCTCACTGCTGCGTTCTGCGAACACTCTTTCAAATTGTACTTCTACGACTTTCTAAATATTAGAAGTTGCTTTGTCATATGGTCTAGTGGTGTCTATGTCGTGCATCAAACTGGACGTGCCAAGAACCTTCTCGAAACGGTTTCCGCCCTGCCCCCGAACCACCGCCATCGCACTACCCCGTGGCAATCCGGAGTTCGAGTCATGCACGTCCACTTATCCCACCACCCCCAGTACCCCATCCATGCCCTCTCCCCAGACTAGCGCTCGGTTGGGAACCCGCCCCGCAACCGGGCTCAGTAGACTGATTTTCCCCCTCTCCTCGTCAAGATCAGTGACGTACAGAAACCCCATACACGAGCTGTCTGCAAGCGTCTCCTGGTCGTCGGGATCAGGTGCGCAATTCATCACAGCCAGGACGCAATTCCTCAAGGCAGGGATCGGAGATGTCAATTTCTCGAATTGCTGATTCTCTGGCAACGGCACCGAGCTGATCGTCGTGGGCGGCACGTACTCTGCTTCATCAACACCACCTGGCAGGAAGCTGTCTTCGTCATCTCCCGTGGTGCCCGCATAGAGCCCGGCGTACGAGGTCTGCGAAGCCGACCCGATCCGTCGCCACACCGTGGGCAAGGTGTCAAAGTCGACCTGCTGCTGTCGAGGTTGCAGCGCAATACTCGCCCCCACTTTGGGATTCCCGTAGAAATATGTTTTGATCTGAGCCTCCGCCACCGCTCTCATATATGCTGCGTCTCGGTCGACCACGCCGCCGGATTTCGCAAGCTTGATGACTGATATTTGCTGGCTGCTGGCGGTATCGGCCATGGGACCTGACCCTGACCCTGACCCTGAACCGCTTACGGGTTGCTTGTCAAACTTGCGAACCATGTCATTCCAGAGACGCTCACTGCCAAGGCATATGATAGCATTGATGGAGAATTCACTGACTATGTGCGCCACAAGCTCGTAATTGGCGCTCGCCTGCTTGCCTGACAGCAGACTGCCCGGAGTATCAACAATGATGCCAGCATGCTCTATCTCTTCCTGACCGGCTGATTTCATGCGGCCTTCTACGGCCAACGCTAGTCGTGCAATCTGTGTCTTGAACAACGTACCAGATCGTTCCGACAGCTCGGTGCCGCCAAAGTAGTACACTAATGGGAGCTTGACAGGAATCTCTCCGTTCGGCCCGCTCATCGGACTCGTGCCCCATCCGCCACCAGCGTCTGTTTCCACTTCCATCAGCGTCTTGAACACCGTCGCCGTCAGGGTGCCGGGCAGACTGAGGATCGCCTCTCGCGGATCAAGGCCAACCACGACCGGGCATCGTCCGCTGCGAATCGCGTAGCCGGTCAGTGTCTTCGCGAGCGTAGTCTTGCCGGCATTGTCCGGTCCAAGGATGAGCAGTCGAGGCGCAGTGGCTGCCCGGCTCCGCATCGCCTCAAGCGCAAAATGGATGTTGATACACTCGTTCATGTTCGTCTCTTCTGCCACATATTCGCTGGCCAGCGCCCCCGCCTCGGCCGACACCTCGAGCGTGCATCCGGTCCATGTGTACAGCGCAGCTTTGGTCGCAAGGAACGTGTAAGGCTTGCTGAGCACAAGCTCGGTGCCAAAGAGTTCAGCGGTGCCTTGGGAGACCTGCAAAGATGATGTTAGTCTTGTGAGACGATTTGCTGGAGGATATAATGCTAGACTGAAGAAATAGAGGAGGAGCAGCAGCAACTCAATGCTCAATGCTCAATCCTCCAGACTCCGGACTCCGGACTCTAGCCTTGTGTCTCAATTCTCCATGCTGACAGACTGACTGACCTTGACTTCGATTGATTTGCCCAGCGCTACCTCGAACCTCCATTCTTGTTCCTTCTTGAGGTCAACGACTCTCACCTGCTCCAACTGGCTTGGAGAAACATCTTCTTCAGGCTCATCGGATCCGAGACCTGGGATCGACATGTTGCATCGTCCATTGCTGGAAGCCGCACCCGCTTTCCACACTGCAGACCGGTACAAAGTGCGCAATTTCCGTTTCCCTCTCGTGTTTGCCTGAGGCTGCCATTGCCGGGAACGCGCTGCCATGCTTACATAATCATCTCCCGAGCCTTAACCAACGAGAGAATTACTGCACGTCCAGGGCAACCAGTTCAAGTTCATTCTAGAATAGAAAGTTCGCTTGCTTTTGTACAAGCTGACAACCTCGTCTACGGTCACAGTATTGATCGAAACCGGCCGAAGGGCTAGCACTTGTCGTCTCATTCAAACAAAGAACACCGCATATGACGCTTAGCTGGCAAATATGCAACCGTCAGCTGCCCACCAATGCTTCGCCGTCTATTCTTCATCACTCTCCTCTTCTGCCGTGTTCTCATGGAAGTACTTCCCTTCTGTAGTCTCATTGATAATGCCTGCGCGAATAGTCCAGTCCCCGAAATGCTCTCCTTCGTTGCGCTCTCTCGAGTATCGGGACAAGAGATTCTTCATAATTTCCAATATTTCCTCTTCCATGATGGAGGATCGATATAGTTTGTTGAGTCGTTGTCCATGATATCCACCCCCAAGGTACATGTTATACGCACCATAGGCTTTGCCAACAAATGCGACCTCTGCCAGCCATGGCCGTGCACACCCGTTGGGGCATCCTGTCATTCGCATCACAATCGAATCTTGTGACAACCCGTTCTCCTCCAGGCATTTCTCCAGCTTTGTGATCAAGACAGGCAGATACCTTTCCGACTCGGCCATGGCAAGCCCGCAAGTTGGAAATGCAACACAAGCTGACGAACTCAACCGCATGCCAGAGAACTGCGTGTTGTCCAGCTTGTACTGTTTCATCAACGCCCAAATCTTCTCCTTGGCCTCGTCCGTCACATTGGACAAGATCAAATGCTGGTTTCCAGTGAGTCTGAACTCTCCCTGGTGAACCTTGGCAATCTCTCGCAGGCCAGTTCGCATCGGGAAGTCTGCCGTATCTTCCACTCGTCCGTTTTCGATGAAGAATGCAAAGTGATTCATCCCTTTCTCGTCTCGCTGCCAGCCAAATGTGTCAACATTCGAATCAAAGTGGAACGGCTGAGCACTTTCAAACTTGATCCCCAGCGGGTCGAGCAAATCTTGAACCTTGGCTTTAAAGACTTCATTGCCCATGTCATCCATCGTGTACTTCAGGCGCGCATGTTTTCGATTCTTTCGGTCACCGTGATCTCGTTGTACAAGCATGATCTTTTCGCAGACCAAGTGAGCTTTGTCGGCAGGAACATAGCCCATCATGTAGCCAGTCCGAGGATACGTTTTCTTGTTGTTGTGTGTCACACCCATGCCACCACCTGCAAGAATGTTGAATCCAGCCAAACGCCCGCTTTCTTTTGACTTGATGGCGATTAATCCAACATCATGCGCATACACGTCCGTGTCATTGTGTGGAGGAATTGCGATAGTGATTTTGAACTTCCGCGGCAGGTACGTCGGACCATACAAAGGCTCAAAATCTTGCACAGCGTCCCCAGCGACCTGTGTTTTTTCTCCCGTCTTGTCATCTTTGAGCCAAATCTCGTGGTAAGCAGTCGTAGACGGGAGTAGGTGATCAGAGATCTTTTGCGACACAGCATGCACCTCGTGATGGTACTCGGACATAGTGGGCAGGCTAGAGCACATGACGTTCCGGCTCACATCGCCGCAGGCTGCAATCGTCGTCATTAATGCTCTATTGATGGCTTGCATGGCTGGTCGTAGCTGAGATTTGATGACGCCGTGGAACTGAAAGGTTTGTCTTGTCGTCAGCTTCATAGTCTGATTACCATGTGCGCCCGCTATGGCATCCATCTGCTGCCACTGCAAAGGGGTTGCAACGCCACCAGCCAATCTACATCGGATCATAAATGAATAGGCAGGTTCGAGACCTTGAGCTTTTCGTTCGTCTCTCAAATCACGATCGTCTTGCATATAAGTGCCGTGGAACTTGGTCAACTGCTGATCTGAGGCTGAGATCGCGCCGGTGGAGGTGTCGCGGAGACCCTCAGCGATTGTACCACGGAGGTAATCGGATGCGATTTTGATATCTTCGTTGGTCAATGGTGGCGGCTCTTCAGGCAGCCCTTCGACGTTGGCAACCCCAAGAGCTTGCCATAATCGAGGCTCCCACTCCTGATATGCAGTCTGGAACCCATCTGGGTCTTGGTCGTCCCCCAGCCCAATTGGAGCCAGAGTCTTCGCATTTAGAGCTTGCACCCGGTTATCGAGGTCCTTTGCAGGTTTGTTGTAGAAGACACGATCCTCCTTCCTGGGCCAGTAATGAGAATCGCCCAACCCGAAGACACTAATGTGCACGTTGCTTAGATCCAAATCGGTAGCATTCTTGATTGCTTCCCAGAACGCACGTCCATTTTGTGGAAATTCGCCTTGACCAGCAACAGACGTGATCAAAACCACGTTCTCTTCCAGCGGAAGATCTTCAATCGGATAGTCATCCATTGCCATGACCATGGTTTTGAGACCTCGAGCCTTGCCGCGAGTTCCGAGACGTTTTGCTAAGCCTTCCGCATTACCATTATCCGAAGCAAAGAGAATCGTCAGCGGTGCTCCCTGAAGACTCTCAAGGAGCTGCTCATAGGCATCTTTTGCCCTCCTCTTCTGCAACTTTCGCACCTCCGACCCATACGACTCGGACAAGTTTGCGGCGAATTGCGGATGTCGGTTCATGACCTGCGTTAATTGGTTATCTCTTCGCAGAAACTGTTCGAGTTCCTGCTTAATTCTTTCCGAATCCAGATTGAAAGTGGGTTCGCCTTTTTGCTCATTTGAGGGATCCCATCTATAAAGCGGCCAGTATCCAAGGTCTACGGCCTTTTTCGTTTCTTGGAGGATCGTCAAGGGTGAGTCATTCTCCTGGTTGTAAGGCAGGTAAGCGAGGACCACCGACGGGCCGTTGAATTTCTCTGCTTCAAGCATTGCTTGTAACACTTGTGTGTATGAGCTGTAAACTGCGGTTGAGGCCACATATGCATTGCCATAGTTCATGGCGTAGAGACCGATATCCTTCTTTCTCCTCGACGGATCAGCAGCTGCACGCTCTGAATATGGTTGGGAGTCAATAATTAACATGTTGATATTAGCACCTGATTCCAGTACATGGTGAACACCCGAGTTTCCCAGGTCGTAGGCCCAGGCATCAGAGCCGACCAACCACTGGGACTCCTTGAAGAAGAGGGCTTTGTTGTTGAGGAGTCGATTCGCGAGTGGAGATCCGTCATTTGATAAGCGAGGAATAACTTCAGCGGCGTTCTCGTTCGATTTTATCGGATCTGAGGCGCTGAGTGCCCACCTAGCAAGCCATTTTTTTGGAGAGTCTGTCACGAACTCCTTACTCGAGGCGGCCCGTTCAACCTCTTGCACAAAGCGATCCCGGTGTTCTATGCGCGCGATTAACGAACCGAAGCCATACTCAGGGCTGGCAGCCAGAGAAGCGGACACGCCAGCGTTTGCCGCCTTGGATTGGTTGGCAATGTAAAGTCTCTCTCCAAAGAGTTGATTGAGGACCTTCAGGTAAGCATTCTCGGCTAATGGCTGATCAGCTCCAAAGTCTACAGCTCTCGGATCAATTTCGTGGCCGATACTCAGGTTCTGGATTGGAATAGACGCAGCTCTCACGTGGCCACGCCTCTTCTGGTGTGACCTAGGCGAGCTTGCTGGTGTTAAATTCTGAAATATTCCTCGCAACGCCTGAGGTGCCGTAGAGGCATCGATCTGTCCAAGTCGATACTGAACAATTGCAATTTGATTTTGGCCATTTGCTCCAGCATTGAGGCTTGAGAGAAGATCCATGAAAGCCGGACCCCATTTGGTAGTCTTTCGACGTAGCTGCTCGAGGACTGCTATTTTCTTGATAGTCCTTGGTATGGAGTCGTGCAAGACAGAAGCACCAAGCCACGGTCTGTACAAACGTGCTGTGATAATACCGACGGCGGAAAGATCCGAGGGACAGTCGTCGCTGTCAAGGACGTCGACGAATACGCCAGTCGAGCCAAAGACGTAGATGGCAGCCTCGGCGTCCGGCGGACCCGAGTACTCCACTGCAGAGTATTCCCGGCTGGTCAGAGATTTAATGATAGACCATATCTCTGTGACGTAAGAGAATATATCAGAAGACGACACAGGCCGAGCCACTGGAGCATCCACACTAGTCACTAAGGAGGAGACCGGCCCACTATCGGTGCTGCTGTCCCGTCGGGATGAGATGCTGGAAGCTGTTTCGGTGTTGTGAACGGCCGGTGAGACATCACGAGGAGGACGCGACTGCGGTGCGGGAATGGTGCTCGTGGTAGTTGGCTGGACATTCGACACAGGCATATCTAGCGTGGTGGCGACTCTCCCGCTGTCAGCATACACAAGATCGTCTTCTTCGCCTTGCGGCCGTCTTGGGACATATCTTGCAAACAATGTTTGCAGCAATTCGCGATTTTCAGGCGCAATCGGTGTGTCGTCCGAGGAATTGGATGGATCGTAGAAATGTATAACACCTTTTCCGCTCCGAGCTGCGAGAACGTGGGCGGTGAGAGCCATGTCCTGGGCATCTTGAAGAGTCTCGGACTGGAGGAAGATGAAGCCACATTGTCTTATTGAGCTGATGTCGGAGAAATCTGGTTGCGGTATGGTAAGAGCAACATGCAAGACAATGGGTCGCTGGGCAAGCTTGTAGAGATGAGGAATCGAGCTCAGGAGGACAGCAGATGAGGCCGTCGCACAGACGAGCTTGCCCTCCTGCAAAGGCTTATATGCTGAGAGGAAAGGGTCGGCATTTTGTCTTAATCGTAGAACTTCGGGAAGCGATCGTGAGATCAGATTCTTGACCTGCTTAGTCGAGTATTGGGTGAGAAAACGAGAGAACTCCGAGTCGGTGTCTATGGAGGGTTGCACGGATAAAACAACATCGCTGCTAAGGTACGCGATTCGTGCCACTGGGTACGAGGGTCAGCATTGTGTTGTTGTCTTTGATGGGCCGATCCTACCAGCTTCTGCAGGGCTAGTGATGGAAGCCATGCTCATATCTCGGTCGGCGGATGCACCTCGAAAGGCCGACCGTATCAAGTTGCCCTTCAAAAATGTGTAGCAGGAGAGCCGCTACACAGCCAAGCAGGCCAGAGATTAAATATTACAAAATATCGACGGCAACACCCCCATTCGGCTCTCATGCTTTTTCTCCGCCACATACTATATACTTTGACCCCATTGAATTTTATGTCGAGCCTGTGAAAGTCTCGTCATTCTTTCCGGCTTATCGCTGATTGGCTGCCAATTGCGTGCTCATGCGTGCCTTCCATCTCAGTTGGGCAAGGCTTGGCAAGGCCGTCGGCGAACCTTCCTATCAGAGATCCGGAGTAATATTTACCCACAGCGACAAATAAAATTTCGGAGGCAATGCTAAACACAAGTTGCGCTGGTGCAACTCCCATCCATTTTCCAGCTACGGGTTTTATGATATTGACTCTGCCGCTGCGATTCATCGTGTGAAAATGACGCGGAACTGTCGTGCTTTCTAGTTCTCACGAGGTGTTGAATAAAATTGTCGAGGAGCGCATCATTCTTGTCTCAACCACCTACAGGTACAGGCCCTCAGAGAAATTCTTCACAGAAGAAGCAATACCAGCATCATGTTGACGTTGGCCGCGCTGTGAGCGATGGCTACTAACAGTCGTCCACTGCCAACTTTCCGAATCCCAAAGGCAAAAGGACATCCATGTTGATGGTCGCCACCACAAGGGAGGACGTCTCATCCGACATTGTTGCCTCTTACGACGTATGCATAAGCGCAATATGCATGGATGGATGATAGCGGCTGCCGCTATCAGTCCAGCAATCGTAGTTTTACAGTGACTTTGAGACTTCCAGCCTTAGAATCTCACTTACATAACTCGGTGTCGCTAAAGCTTGGCAATGGTTAGCTTGTGCTTTGCGCCTGATCAGATACGAAGTACTCCGTACATAAATGAGAGTAAAATGGTGAATCTTTGGGTTGTAGTTGGTCTCATTCGAACCTGTCCCTCGGCGGCGAAATAAATCATCTCATTAAGGCTCAAGAAACAGAATTATAATGCGGAGTACGATGCTCTGAGACCTCCGGGAGGATATGATTGGCCTGTTGCACAGCCACGCGCAACGGCTGAAAATCAACAAGGGATGTGTCAAAAGGGACATGGCTCTGGAGGCGTGGAGGGTGCACCCGGCGCAGCCTTGAGAAAATGTAATGCTCCTTTGGACTTCGAATTCGAAATTGTTCAATAAGGCTAGTTTGAATGAGTATGAATAATGTGATTATTCGGCAACATGTGCATTCGTGCACGAGCATTTTTGACGTGTATACGGAGTAGTTAACTCCCACGAACCTGGCGAATTGTAAGTTTCCAGAAAGGCTTACTGATACAGGTTATTGGCGGCCCCTGCCTATCAGCCGGATAGGTGGATAATGCTTCGCGCTTGGTAGATTTGGACTTGGTTCACATGGCAGGGGCACAGGGACCAGGATTCGATGCCTAACAATAAACAACAAACAACAATGATATACGTTATTAGTGCAGGTGCAAGTGCCAAACTGTTTCCCACAGGCACCCCACCTGCCTCAAAGCTGAATGAGCCAGACTAAAACACACGGAGATCTCATCTCACCACCCACCATACGCTTTATGAGGCTGTTTATATTATTTTGTCGCTTCTTGCACGTCTTCGCCTTTGTTGAAATATAACATTAGTCACCTATCTGTCGGGATCTTGTCGGGACGATTCACTGAGGCTGCACCTCATCTGTGACGCACGTGCAGCGGAATTTGCGAATTGATTGCAGCGGACTCGGAGTGGCTCACCATCGGACCATATCGTGCTGCCCAAGGACATATCTTTAACCTGTCACGATCAAGCGATTGTCAGAACCGAGACAGAGCAGAGACTCTCGTCAAGGCGTTCTTCACCCAGGCATTCAATCCATACGCCCCGCTTCCTGAGGCGGACCCCATCCGACACAGATGTGCTTTGTTGTCCCCTCCGAATCACCATCAGCAGCCGAAAACACAGATGTTCAATAAATCTTGAACCACCACACCAGGGCATTGAGCCTCACTTTTTCGTCCCTCTTAATCCAAACCGGACCTGCTCTTGGAGCCGCAATTCCTTAACTTCGATTGTGCCGTCGCAGCCATGGCTGACACCGATCAACAAATCGCCGAAGTTCATCGCAAGATCGAACGAGAGAAAGCTCTGATAAATGGTGCAACCCATATGCGCCAGTCGACAAACAATGCTGCTGTCCAAGCGAGAGCGGACAGTAACATCAAAGATGGACGACGCAACATTGCGTATCTGGAAGAGCAATTGAAAAAACTGCAAATACGTAAGGTCAACGATGGTGCTCCTCCACCTCCAGCTCATGGATATGGCACCCCTACAACTCACAGAAAGCCTCTACCAGGGTCGAGTGCTGATGGCGGCCCAACTCCTCCTCCAAAAGAGCCGATGGGCTATTACCGAGACCCTGGCGACTATGGCGATCCTGGTCCAGGAGGCTACAGTCAAGGAAATACCGGCATGATGCCTCCTCGAGCACCCTATGGCGACCCAAGACCTTACAGTGCTCCTATGCCAAAGGCAAGACCAAATTTCTCCAAGCTCGGTAAGACTGCCGTTGGAAACCCCGTTTTTGGACCCTTTACTGACACCGTCTAGATCTTATCAAGTATGACACGCCGTACCTCGGACCCAAGATTCAGCTCATGCTTTCGCAGCTCGAATTTAAATTGAGCGTGGAAAAACAGTACAAAGCAGGGATTGAAAAGATGGTGCGCCTGTACCAGGACGAAGGAGACCGCAAGAGCCGAGCAGATGCCGAAGGACGACGCATCGAGAGCAACCAAAAGGTGCAGTTGCTGAAACAGGCATTGAAGCGCTACATGGACCTCCACGTGGGAATTGATGATTCCGTGGAAGGAGATGACGACAGCCTCAACGCTCCCAACATGAGAAAGCCGTTGTCGGGTCACCTAGAAATGCGCATCAACGCTATTCGCGATGTCGACCATGCCGCATCTTCTCGCTTTTCCCGCGGCCCAGAAACCTTTATCATCATGAAAGTCGAGGATAACGTCAGAGCCAAAACCAGAGCTACGAGGAACGATCGGTGGATGGATGAGGTCTTCACCGTCGACATTGACAAAGCGAATGAGATCGAGCTGACTGTGTATGACAAGTCAGGTGACCGACCTACTCCTATCGCCTTTCTCTGGATCCGAATATCCGACATCGCCGAAGAAATGAGAAGGAAGAGGATCGAGGCCGAGCTTCAACAAAACAACTGGGTGACGGCGGATAAGATGGGCAACAGTGGAGGGGGCGACTTCGCTCCGCCCCCTACACAATCCCCTTATATGCCTCCGGGAGATGGGGCCGGAGCTGGGCCTGCGGCAGGCATTGCACAGCATCCTCCACAGGTTATGATCGATTCTTGGTTTTCGCTTGAGCCCGCCGGCAGGATCCATCTCTCTATGAACTTCCAGAAGCAGACCGGACAACGTCGGCCGTTCGACCTTGGTCTCAACCGACAGGGAGCCGTTCGTCAGAAGAAGGAAGAAGTCCACGAAAAACAAGGCCACAAATTCGTCAAGCAACAGTTCTACAACGTCATGCGCTGTGCTCTTTGCGGAGACCTCCTGAAGTATTCCGCTGGCATGCAGTGCGAGGACTGCAAGTACACTTGCCATACCAAATGCTATCCAAAAGTCGTCACAAAATGTATAAGCAAAGCCAATTACGAGACGGATCCGGATGAAGAAAAGATAAATCATCGCATTCCACATCGCTTTGAGAACTACTCCAACATCGGGGCAAATTGGTGCTGCCATTGTGGATACTTACTACCTATTGGTCGCAAGAATGCTAAGAAATGCAACGAATGCGGCCTGACTTGCCATGCGCAGTGTCAGCATCTCGTTCCTGACTTCTGCGGGATGTCGATGATAGTGGCCAACGAGATACTCGAAACTATTCAGCGAACGAAGAACCACAACAAATCATCCTCAGTTGGCTCTGGCATGTCTGGCATGTCTGGCAGAACCCTGCGACCAAATAGACCCGGTCCCCAGTCCCCAGCTCAAAGTTTTGCATCCGACGGCGCAAGCCCTGCCTCTCCAAGCAAGCAGCCATACGAAGAACCGACGAAACCGTCAGATCTTGCTGTTTCAGCCGCGGCAAACATGTATAATCAAAGCATATCAAGCCCGCCCCAGCAATCCCTACCACAGCAACAGCAAAAGCCGCAAATGCACAAAACGGCCACCTCGAATGCGGCCGTTGCAGCCGCAACACAATCTATGCGGCCTCCTTCTCAGTCGTCGCAGAGTTACTCAGGGTATGGATCTCAACACGGAAGTGATCGATATGCAAACGCAAGACCTCCACTCAGCGAAGCTCAGCCACCGCAGCAGCCGCCTCAACATGCCGCCTACGACCCGAGTGCGTACGCCAACTACAATCGTGCGCAGCAACAGCAGCAGCAGCAAGCAATCATGCAACAAGCTCGGCAGTCACCCATATCCCAGCCGTCACAGGGGCAACCGTACTCTCCGGCTCAGGGTAAGCAAACTCCGCAGCAACATGTCCCACAACAGCAGCCACAGCAGCAGCAACAACAGCCACCACAAAACCAAACAGTGGCTAAAGCCGAGGCGAATGCTGTCTCCAAAGGCCCTCGAATCGGACTTGACCATTTTAACTTCCTGGCTGTCCTTGGCAAGGGTAACTTTGGCAAAGTCATGCTAGCGGAGGCCAAAAGCTCGAAGAAGTTGTATGCCATCAAAGTGCTCAAAAAGGAATTCATCATCGAGAATGATGAAGTCGAATCCACCAAATCAGAGAAACGGGTATTCCTAGTTGCCAACAAGGAACGACATCCTTTCCTCCTCAACCTGCATGCATGCTTTCAGACCGAGACACGAGTCTACTTTGTGATGGAGTACATTTCTGGTGGCGACCTAATGTTGCATATCCAGAGAGGACAATTTGGCCTTAAGCGAGCTCAATTCTACGCTGCTGAGGTTTGTTTAGCCCTGAAGTACTTCCACGAAAACGGGGTGATCTATCGAGACTTGAAGCTGGACAATATTCTGTTGACGCTTGATGGGCATATCAAGATAGCTGATTACGGACTGTGTAAGGAGAATATGTGGTACGGAAGCACCACATCGACATTTTGTGGAACGCCAGAGTTTATGGCACCGGAAATCTTGTTGGACAAGAAATACGGCCGAGCAGTAGATTGGTGGGCGTTTGGTGTACTGATTTACCAAATGCTTCTGCAGCAATCTCCCTTCCGAGGAGAGGACGAAGATGAGATCTACGACGCGATTCTAGCCGATGAACCGCTCTATCCGATTCACATGCCGCGCGATAGCGTATCAATATTACAAAAGCTTCTCACACGAGAACCGGAGCTACGACTCGGGAGCGGCCGAAGGGACGCTGAAGAGATTATGGAACATCCGTTCTTCAAGGGTGTCGACTGGGACGACATCTACCAGAAGAGACTCCCTACACCATTCAAGCCTCAAATCAAAAATGAAAAGGATACAAGCAATTTCGATCAAGAGTTTACCAGTGTGACTCCAGTCCTCACACCCGTACAAAGTGGTAAGTCTAACCTTGCACACCAGCCTGCATTTGAGCGGGTGATTATCATGTGTCACACGTTTGCTGACTTGTTGGTTGTAGTGCTTTCTGCTGCACATCAAGAAGAGTTCCGAGGGTTTTCGTACTCTGCCGACTTCATTTAGGACGATGGGCCGGGTGAGGTAGGCGCCCAAGAAATGACACAAATTACTGGAGTGGAGACATTTATACGGCGCCGCGGCACATCGCCTTCTCCCGAGACGGAGTCGAGTGTGGCAATGCCGGCTGCCTCCAAAGAAGGAGAATTATTCGTCCAAGGCGTTGTGTCCGATGGAGATAGGCCCGCACGCAAGTCGCAAGAAACCTAAGCAACATGCGACGACACTGCTCAAGCACTGACAGAGCGTTGCATGGACCATGCGGCTTTTCGATGACAACTGCTGAACGAATCCGACAGATAGCTTGTGTTTGGGGATTCTTACGAGAATCACCTGGACTGTACCGTCAGTGGCTCAATTAACATTTCACCTAGATGGGCAATCGAACTTATGAATGAGGTCGAACAACCCCTGACACTTTGCAAGGGTATTTAGCTGCACCCGCCACGTGGAAATGACGAAGAACGCGGCCACGATAGATGAATGTGGGTGGAATGATGTGACGACAAAGTTATAGAAGCACTTCGTAGGAGCTTACCCAGTCGATCACTACAAACTGCACCTGGGAGCAGTACCAAATAAAAATTTCCATCCTCTTTGGAAGCGTCCACAGAATCTCCCTTTGCAGCTCTGAATCACACTCGCCGTAACCAGGCTTGACGGGAGTGAAATGAACTGTCATTACGACCAACATGCCTAAACAGTGAGATGACTAAAGTTGGGAGCGTCGACGCGTCTCGGACGCGTTCAGTGCCAAGACCTTGATCAAGGCGGTTGATCCAGACTGCCAGACTTCTAAACATTACCACACAATTAGGCGAGCCGTGATGCATGTTTCTCGGCCAACATGCGTCGCGAGGTTGCGGACTCGGACGATGAAGTAGAAGTTCTTTTACCGTTTCCAAAGCGCAACGGACCGACAACAGAGATTGCGAGGTCTTCCGCCAATGTCGACGTCGAGCTGAACCAATTTGATGGCCCGGATCCTGTGCTCAGCATTGATTTTGGCGAATTTTGCAGCCCGACACAGCGCGTCTCCTTCTACGATGGCGGTAATGACCATGCCCCCGAACACGCTAAAGTCGATATCCCCAGTTCCAGCACTACTCGATTTCTGAATGAGGTCGCCCCTGCGGAACCTGGCCGACAACATGGGGCAGAAAGCGAAGACTGTGGTCGTCCCACAGGAATGGGCAGCAAGAAGGGTCAAGCAGAGACTGTAAAAGCGAGCGCAGGCAAAAAACGGCCACGGGTACAAGTGGATGAGATAGGGCATTGTATTTCATCGAAAGAGGATGGACCCCCAGCAAAGATGGCAAAACTGGATCTATCACTTGGAGCTTCACACGGGATGTCTGGTGCGACGACATCTGGTGAGGACATAGCAAACGGGAGTAGCTCAGAGGACATACAGCCTGCTCAAGCAAGCGGAGGGAATGGGATCATACCCGTGTCTTCGGATCTGGTGTCAATTGAACCACGAACTCAGTACACCTCGCCACTTGACCTCAGCCTTCATCTCTCTGCTTCAAATGAGGTTGCACCTAATCACAAGTCTGTGTCTGCCGACCTCGAAATTGTGAATTGCCAACCGGATCCAGTTCTTCAGTCCTACGCTTCGCACCAAGGCTTCTTCGGCGCAAATTGGCGAGGCGGCACTGCAAGCCGGAGCTCCATCGGTAACTATCAGTCATTCACCATCAACCCGAATGCTCTCGGCATGGAATTTGGCGATATCAACCCTTTCGGCAGGATGAGCCAAGCGTCGCGGCTGGCAGACGATGACGCAGGTGAGAATAGCGCACTTGCGCAAATCTTCAAAACAAGTGCTGCCGTTGGAGGCGCGGACTTGCCTGACTCGGCTGCTACAGACCTGCGGGTCGACGCCATAGATGAGGCGCATGCCAGTCCCGCTAAAAGTAGCACGATGCACACGCCTCGGAAGCTGTTCACCGATCATGAATTTGTGCACGGGTCTCCATCCTTCTCTCCAATCACCAACCCTGACGATCATGACAACATTGTCGAAAGCACGACAGTCGCGCAAATCTCGACTGAGCAAGGTGAAGAGGCAATGGCCGATGAACGACCTATATGTGGCGTGGAAATACTGGCCCCACCCCAGCTTAAGAAGCGTGGCAGAAAGTCGAAGCAGAAACGGGTTGAGCTCCACGATGACGTCGATGAACTTCAGCTTGAAGAGAACAATATCAGCCGCTCTGTTCGAGCTGGAAGCGCAAATTCAGTTTCGGGCGTGTCCGAGACATCCCTCGCCACCAACAACCACAGGCGGGGCAAGAAAAAGAGGAGGACAACGATCGTAGACATGGCCCCACCTGAGTCCTGTGATCTTGGCCTCGACCAAAAAGCCGTGATTGGCTTATCTCCAGAAAGATATGTTCCTAGGCCGAGCAGGAGGCGAGGCCACGCAGAGGCGGAAACAAAGGCGGGTCTTGCGGAAGTACCTTCGAACGAACAAGGTTCGGATCAACCAGAGTCGTCCACACTCCCACAGGGCACGCGCCCCACTGAAGGTGCTTCAATTCAACCAACAAAGAGCAAGAGAGGAAGGAAAGGCAAAGTCAAGACCACAAGATATGCATCGCCACTGCCAACAAGTGATAAGCCAGCAGGTGATGAAAAGGAGATTGACCCAGCGAAAGAGGATACCTTGAAAGATGGAATGCCAGCCGCATTGAGCTCCAGCAAGCTCGAAAAAGAGCCGCTAATCGATCAAGATCCCAAATCTGAAGCTCGGGACAAAATCCCTATGCGAGACGAAGAACTGGTCAGCAATGTCACCAGCTGCGCTAAGGTTACAATCGACGTTCCAGTTCTTGCAAAATCCGATGGACACGAGGAAGCGCTGCTTCCTGAGCCTGCGCTACAACCTGAGCTTGAACCCGAGTCCAAACCTAAGAAGCGAGGCCGGAAACGCAAGAATGTTGAGCAGAACATCGAGAAGCACGTTGCTAAGAATGATCAAGACGAGAAGCGCCCAGCTTTGGCCGAGAAGGATGGTAACATGCAGTTGAGTCATTCTAAAGACTCTAAGATCTCACCGAAACTAGGTGTAATTGCACCAAGTACCGAACATGCTGCACCAAATGACGAAAATATCAACGTACCTACCGAGAACGTTTCTGTTGTCCCCAGCAACATCATCGAGGCGTCAACACCCACAAAAGATTACTCATCCACTTCATCAAACCCCAGACCCACGCATTCTCCTCTCAAGCCTGTCCCGTCAGCACCTCTCTTCAATTCTCGAACTCGCATAGGCCTGTCCAAACGCCACTCAATTCCTTCGCTTCTGCGTAAGGTAGATCGTAACAAAGAGCCCCCAAAGGGCATAGAAAGGAAGGAGAAGCTAAACAAGAGGCAACTGGAAGAGTTAGAGGCGGAACGCATCGCGAAGGAGGAAGCTGAAGCCGAGGGCCGCGATTACGTTCCACCTAATCAACTAAGGGGAAAGGATGGGATGCTTGTCGAGTGGGATTTTTGAGGTGTCAACCACCTTAGCAAAATATTAGCCTTGAACTTCACGTAGGATTTGCGGAGGACCATTATTATCGGGAATCCCGCCAACAAGTGATTTCATGATGGCGTTGTGGCGGAAAGGCAGAATGTACCTGCATATGATACCCCCTAACATGAATTTAATGATGGGACTGTGAGAGAATACATTTATTTACAATCAGTTATCTGATTGCAAACGTAGTAAAGAAGAACCGTACATGTCGCCATCTTGTGTCGTAGGGTATGCTGTCACTCCCATTATTATTGTTATCAGGTCAGAGTACTCCAGCGCCCATCTCGAGACACAGAGTCTCGGCGAGTGCCGATTAAGGCTTCACCGTCATGTGGAACATAGTGATACATCTGCCGCCAAACAGCTTCAGCAGTGTCTACATGAATCTTTGGCGTTCGGTACGCATCAGCCAGTGTAACTAGTGTGACCTGCACAAAGACGATATCTCTACAACCACCGCCTCATCTCACGGCTACTGTGCCTGAATCTTGCCTAGCCATTCCTCGACCAACTGCGCAACCTCATCGCTGTTCTTCTCTAGAAACATAAAATGCCCGTTTCCGCTCACGCCCACGCTGGGTAGATCCAGCGTTTCCACATTGACCCCGGCCTGTCGCATGTATGCAGCTGTTGCATGGTCGTAATGAGCATGATAGCCTGCCTCGCTCGTCACGAGGAGCACGGGCACTTGAGCAAGGTTCGGCAGGCGCCGGACAGGGGCCACTTGAAGCGTGAGATCTGAGAGAGAAAGGCCAGGGACGGAGGCGCTTTCCGTGCGGAGGTCGGACGCTGAAGAGAGCGCTGGGGAGTAGGTTAATGGTGCGCCTGTTAGGCCGTAGGGGCGGTTGATAACTGCGGGGTCTGTGGCGGAGATGGAAGAGCGGATGACATTTGAGAAGGGCGGGCCTGGAGAGCTGGAGGCGTTAGTCTAAGCCCAAGGGTGCCCTCCGATCGGGGACAAAACTAGGTGGAGAAGGGAGAAGGGAGAGAACGTGCCGACCGGCTCCAGCGCCACAATTGCCTTGACGAGGTGCGGGACAGTGTCTGCAATGAGCCAGCCATAACTGCCGCTTTGGCTGTGCGTGCAGAGAATAGCCGGACCTATTCTCTCGAGCAGGTCCGCCCCAGCTTTCTGAGCAAGCGGTTCAGATACAAGGTAGTCTGTTCGGCTTTGCACTTCGCTGGCCATGAAGTGGTCGAAGATTGGATCTCCTCGCTTGCCGCTGCCTGGCCACTGCGAGTGCTTGTCTGCTTGCGGCCAGAGTCTTCCGTTGGATGATGTGGCGGTCCAGAAGGTTTCGGCGAATTCGCTATCGATGTTCTTGAAATCCTCGCCCGAGGCAGTAGAGGAGACAGCCGAACGGCCTCGTTCCGGCGAATCCACCAGGTAGACTGTGTACCCGTGGCGGAGGAAAAATGATGCCCACCCAGGACGGCCATCAGGGGTGGTCACCCAACACGCACCCGTTGAGCACGCCCCGTGCCAGAAGACGATGGGATACGGCTTTGTGGGTGTTGCTGGTTTGAGCTCCTCGACATACATTTGTTCCGTCATTAGTCGGCTTGTTGGCGAGACACCCTGCGACGATCAGCCCGAGGTAACGAGCAAGCGATAGTGTATCTCTACCTGGGAACCCGCTGACTGGTACCTCCCAGAGACGTAGAAACACTTTCTACTGTGGAGAACATCTTCATGCTGCATTGTTCTATCCTCTAGTCTGATCGGTCTAAACAGTAGTCGTGTACACGGGTGAGCGACAGAAGTTCAAGTTTCGGCAGTGCGGATCGACGCAAGATTTGCTCTTCTACGCGATACAAGCATTGTGCTCGACTGGGCGGAGAAATCACATATACAACAAACCTTGTTGGAGCGGATGGCTTCGTATAGAAGGCTACTAGTTCTCATTTGATGCGTTCCGTGATACAAGACTTCCTTCAGGAGGCAATTAACGAACCTCTTCAACCACTGCCTGACAGCCTTAGACGGTTACGGGACCGGAACATCCCAAATTGCGCGTATCATGTACGAATACAACTATATCAAAGGAAGCGAGCCGATAGGCAGGTCGAGTACGGGGCGAGAACGTCATTCGTCACGAACATCTACAGTATTCCAGTCCAATGGATCATCGCTTCAAGGTTGCCATTCACATTTTCACACGTGCATCTGGTTTATTCTTGGTAAAGTTTTGGCCAATGCGGGTGCCCACGGCCCGGGGCTTGCCTGGTCCCTAGCCAACCCTTGAGCCTTAACAATTCTCCCCTGTCACGGTGCGGACACCTGAATTAGGCCTCCCACAATAACCCTGCTTGCGTCCTGTCTATGATGCTTAGCAATGGTGCTTAGAGCAGTCTAATATTCCTTCGCTCGACTTGGTGCGGTTCTGCCGCCTTTTTCAGCGCCTAAAGACCGACAACAAGCTAATGTGGGTGTCTCACTTTCTAGTGAACAAATCAGTCAAACAACCCTGCGAGGGCGGTCTGGAAACCAATTGGGACCCGTTGACGAGGGGCATTGGCCACAAAATGGTTCTTTTGTTGTTTGACAACTGCCTCGGTTGGCCCATAGCTTGTTTCAAAGCGTGCCCTTGCTCATGGGATTGACAAATGCTTCACCCAAAATCCGTGTTTCCAAATACTCAAGCTCGATCAGCGCAGTCCATAAATCATCTTCAGAGTAAATACTCTACATTGATATGCCATGCTGGTGTCACTTTCGAACATGGGCGATTCAGCATCAGTGAACATGTGGAGAAATGACTCCCGCCTGCCTACACCGATCTCTGGCTTTTGCGCTATATACTCGCCGCGCAAAGCTTCCAAAGCTTTGAATCTTGAGGTGCTGCTAAATTTGACCTATCTTCTAGACTCCATATATGATTGATCACCATCTCTGCCTTCGTGGGATTTGTTTGGAGATCCTCGCTCAACTTGCGACATGGTTCAGTGTTACGAGTTCAATTACAAAACCAATCAGCCTCAAGTACTTCCAAATGTCTGGATACCATGCCCGGTTGGCAACAATTGTTGCATAGGTATTGACAAGTGCATGTCCAACAATCTCTGCTATTATGGAGCGAATCCGAGATCAAAAACCAAGCGCGATTGGGTTGGCAGCGGCTTTTATAACGCGAGATGCACAGACCCAACGTATACAGATCCTGCCTGTGATAAGATATGCTGTGAGTCTCCCAAAGGCTCTCGATGCCTCGCTCAACCTTACCTTTCAGCATTCTTTGCCCTTTGTCTCGCTAATTCCAATTGTGTGTTTCTAGTAAACTTTCCCCCTGACGTGGTGTACAACTACACCTCCCAAAGATGGGCATGTTGTGGTAACAACACAGCCGGCGAAGTCACTTGCAATAATCCCGTCCAAGAATTTTATGAGGCTCCGCCTCCGCAGTCCTTAATCACACTAAGTGTTGGTGCACAGTATATCAGTACGGAAACCTTGACCCCGGATCCCCAGAATGCGGCATTCGAGGAAAGCACCGCTGTATCCGGCTTTCACCCCTCAAGCTCATCCTCTGCATCAACGTTTTCACCTTCAACTTCATATTCATCGGGTTCTACCTCTGTATCATCGACATCAGCCTCGGCCTCGGTATCACCAGCGTCAGCGTCAGCGTCCACATCCACGCCCAGCCCGAGCCCGAGCGGTCTAAGCGTAGGCGCAAAGGCAGGGATTGGCGTTGGCGTCGCTGTAGGCGTGATCGCCTTCCTCGCAGCAGTTCTCTTCTTCATTCGCCATCGGAATACAAAACCAAAAATCCAGAACGCAGATCGAAGTGCTTCAAATGTATCAGAGATGCCTGACTCTCTGAATCGACAAGTGCTGTACGAAAATGATTCACTGCATTTGCCTGCCGAGCTGAGCCAGCCATCTGTCGAGCTGAATCTTCCACCTGTCGAACTGGGTACGGCGGGCGACGACGCGCATTTCTCGTGGCAACCTTCTGAATTTCAAAATGGTCGAGGATAAGTCGGAGAAAAGCGGTATTTTGGATCTAATTTTGGGAGACCCCTCGCCTGCTTCATCAGTTGCAACTCTCGCAGAGATCTTATGTCCTGTATCGTAGTACCTAGGTCATCCTCCCAACAACAGTCCGGCGCGGAGCAGTGTTGTCGGCCTCTACTCAGACTTCATGTTTCTTCTCGATATTTCATTCTTGAGTTTCGCGCGTTGGACCTTTCTTGGCCTTAGTCTGATCCTGTCCCCTGCCTGAGAATCTTTCCACAATTTGCGCAAACCTTCCGCACTGCTGGTACGTAGTCCCAGCGCAAGAAAAATGCAGAGGCAAAACAACCTACTATGCCTCTTGCGGTTCAATTTCCATGATGACCGAGAATCAAAGAGTCTCGTTGTGTTGAGTGGCACGTCGGATCATCGACAAACGTCTATCAATGCTTTGATCTTACTTTGCTTATGTCAACCAGTCTCGGCATTATCCGACCCAATTCAGCATTGCGAGCGGGGCTTGTCAGCACTGTGAGCTAAACCTTTTTGGGCTCCGACCCTGTTTCCGCCAACCTCGGCTCAGTGAAGCCCTCGGGAAGGCTACTTTGTTGCTTAAAATCGGCTTTGAGCCTCACTTCTATAGTTTAAATAAAATAATTGGCCAGGAAAGACTGACCCTTACTTGATCAGACCTCTGTTGTGATGTTTTATTAGTGACAGTCCGGCCACCCTTTTTCTTCATGTTGCCTCCTTTCCGTATATGCTTGACAAGGTAATTTCATCTCATTCAAGGGGAAGGTTGTCGACCACGTCGCTTTCTCGATTATCCTCAACAAAAACTGTCCTGTGTCGGACGCTTCTCGAGTCTCGATAGATATACGCTTTCTTACTCCTTCCTATCACGACACGATGTCGCTTGCCAAATTCCTTTGGGGAGAAGACGATTTCGTCAGGCGGCAAGACATTCTCCAGGCCTTGTCGCGTTATCCACTGAAGAATACCTGTAGCAACCCCTATGCGCTGTCCCGGAAAGACTTATGGGCATTGAGGTTTCGGCAGAACATAGAATTATTGGACCTGAAGCAGCGGCTGGGATGGTCGGATCAACACTACCTCGACGCTATGCGGATAGCATGTCAGGATATTGCTTGTCTAAGCGTTAATTATCGAAGTACGTGAACGAGCCTCCGCTGCCTTACGTGATCCCCTAACGACAGGACACAGTATTTATAAAAAATCTCGAGTCTTCGATGAGCCCACAACAACGCGCCTACTGGGTCCCCAAAGCATGCAATTTCGAAATCAGCGGCTGCTTTGCCCAAACTGAGTTGGGCCACGGGAGCAATGTCCGCGGAATTGAAACGGTGGCCACATTTGACGCCGAAACGGACGAATTTGTCCTCCACTCGCCCACACTTTCGAGCTGTAAATGCTGGATTGGATCGCTTGGGGTGGTTGCAACACACGCGCTGGTTGTGGCGCGGCTAATTGTGTCCGGAAAGGAGCTCGGAAATCACGTCTTCCTCGTCCAGGTCCGGAACCTGGAAACCCACGAACTTGAGCCTGGCGTTCTAATATACGAGCAAAGCGACAAATCTCTAGGGACATTTACTACTATGGACAATGGAGTCATGAGATTGACCAACAAGCGAATTCCACGATCTCAAATGCTGTCCGGATTTGCGTCACTCGACCGCGACGGGACGTACCACGCAAGCCGGAACACGAAACACGCCTACAGCTCCATGGTCATTATACGCGGCCTGATGTCACAAGAAATTGGACGGGATGTGCTCAAGGCCATGGTCATTGCCTTGAAGTACTCCAAGTTCAGACGCCAATTCAATGCCAAAAATGGTGTAGAAACTCGGGTTATTGAGTATGGGAGCGTGCAGCACCGGCTCTTTCCTGCAATATGTCGAGTAAGCGGAGTACTAGCAGATAATCTGCTAGTAGTGCTAACATTTATAACTAGGGTCTTGCCATGATGCTCGTCGGCCGTCACGTCAGAGCTCGCGTGGACCATCTGGAAAATGCTGATGTCGAAGACCTCCACCTGGAAACAGTCGGTATCAAACTTTGGGCCAGCGAGCATGGCGTACGAGATGTCGAGGTTGCTCGGCTCATTTGCGGTGGACACGGTTCGTACACGCCCCCATTGAAGATCCACAATGTCCTTACATTTCGTAGGCAACATGGCCGCTGTGGGCCTGGGTATGCTATATGCCCACCTCTCACCTTCACGGACATATGAAGGAGACAGCTACGTCCTGTCCCAGCAAATTGGTAACGCGATCCGCAAACACTGGAACAGGTGAGTGGGGCTCCTCCCCCAGCCAAGCCCGACCACTGACATGATTCGAGACGGAGTGAAGCAACAGTCCCTGCTCTGTCTTACCTATCCTTGCTACGGGATGCGCAGGAGACACGCCGTCCGCTTAAAACGAGCGATGCCAGTTCATGGCTCAGTCTGAGTACACAGCAGCAGGTGCTGGAGCGCCGTGTCTGCCTTCTTGCACAGCAACATATCAAGGACAGCACCGAGGGGAATGACACCAGCTATGATGTCTTTCACCTGGCGATGGCCCACGCTGATCTGACATTATGGCGTGGCCTTCACCGACAAATCGAACAAGCCCCATCGCAGCACATGGCGGAGGTCACAGCCATGGCGAATGTTGTAAGTATACTGCTCGTATTAGAAACACAGACCTGCGTTCTGACTGCCACAGTTGACTCTCACAGCTTTACTGGAAGGATTGGACGCATTTGTCGGCACCGACTATCTCTCTGAGTCCGATGTTACCAACCTGCGCATCGCCCAGCGAGACAGCGTGTCGGGATTTGCCCATCACGTCGACGGCATCGTTGATGCGGTGGGGTTCACAGAGCTCGAACTCAATAGTATCTTTGCCAAGGAAGACCAAACACCGTACGAAGCGCTTTACAAGGGAGCGCAGGAGAGCGAATTGAACGACAACCGTTTCATCCGACCCACGATTCTGGAAGCGAGGAACATCTGGAAGAAGTATCAGGGCGGCCAGTCCAAGCTCTAGTAATTGAGCTTTTGTAGTTTCAAGCGGACTGTTAGTCAATCATATTGTGACTCTCCTGTGTTGTGCCTCCCAGCTCCCCCTTCTCCGATTTTCTTTCAAAGATTCTTTATCTTGCTGGTATACATGGTGTTTCTGCTTGTTTGGATCCTGGTGTAGTGTTTTGACCAATTTCTCCAATAGGCATTCTGGTGACGTTGGCTACAAACCCTGGCCTGTGAGCAACGCGGTGTCCTGCCTTGATGAGGCAGAGGGTTCGGCCAACCCCTTGCACTCAGCGGCCAGCTAGATGAAGCTCACCCTATTTTGCATGTAGGGCGTGGCCGACTGTAGGCAAGGGTTGTAACCATCCTGTTATTGTTTACGGTAGTAATTAGATATGTCCATTTCGATACCATCTGTCTATTGGGGCTGTTGTGACGGTGCTAGAGCAATTGTACGAACGTGCTCAATGCATGCATAATTAACAAACAGCAACATTTGGCTAGCCTGCAACACCATGGGTTTGCGTGTACGTACGCACCCTACTGTACGGATGCCGTGCAGGTGCAGATGAATATTGGCAGCTCCTAGGCTAGTGCAGCGTAGTTGACGCGGCACTTGATGGGTAAACTTATCAATACATTTGATATGTCATTGACCAAGTAGGTCAAAATCCCCAGTACTTATAGCATCGGCCAGATCCATTATCTGAGGGCCTGAAAAGCCGGTGCCAAGATCCCATGTCTCGAAAAACAGAGTGTCATAGTTGGGTACTTGTTGGTCTTCTTCTATTCGGCTATCCAACATCCCAGTATTAGCATCGTATGTTTGGGTCAAGTTTCTGCTTTCAGGGAGCTGTTGCATTTTTTGAGTGCACATTTCATCCAGGTTTTCAACCTCCAAACTCCGCAACTTAGCCTGGGCATTACCTCGGGCCGCAATGGCGTCTATCACGTTCTTGGCACTCAGTATACTGTGAGTGGTTGGAATGACCTTTGGGTAGACGTGGCCAGCCATAACCAAGACGAAAGCGGCAGAGAAGCAACATTCGAGATCAAATGGAAGGAAAGTGTCTGATCCGAGCTTAGCAAAACTCCCTCAGGTGTTGCGTCAATCTTTTACTCACCAAGTAGATTATGCTGCTTAAGTTGATTCAGGGTATGCACTGCTTGGGTGGCAGAATCTACGCAGACTTGTATGAGTCCTGTCAATGCTGTCGAGGGTGAAAACGTGCGACGATCTCGCAAAGTCTCGGAGCGCAATTTCAGGAGACAGAACAAGGCAGGTCGACAAGCGAGAATAATGCACTGGCTTTGTCAGCTTTTCAGTTCGACCAGATTTGAAATCCAAACACTTGCCTGGTGATACGCCAGCTCAAGATGAGCAGCCACTCGGGATATTTCACCGAAGCATTTTTCTGAGTATTGCTTCAGTTCGTAGGCAATAGCGGCTGCTCCTTTCAAGATCGATCGAGTGGTAGATACAAAGAGACTTCGATCTCTTTGGGATGAGCCGTACACCCCTTTGGAAAGTTAATCGAGGCACGTCATGTCACGAAAGAATGACATTACTGCTGATAAATAGCCCAAGAAGTTGACAAATCTTCACATGTATGGCCGAAGCAGTATCGTCTTCGTCGGTTTCAGAAATAGTCGGTACCGGGCTTGTTATATCTTGGTCGTCAAGGAAATTTGGGAGACCCAAGTTTGAGGTCAGCCTCTGATTTAGCGTGTACACAGTCCACCAAACTCGACGACCTCTTTCGACGCCATGATGACCAACTACGCTTTCCTGCAGGTCAAGATGAAGGGCGTAGAGATGAGCCATCCGCAGAGCAAGACTGATCTACCTCACAAATCAGCTTTCAACCGTAGCCATCCACGAAACTTACATATAATATTGATGTACGTCGATGATCGATAGACTGGAGGTAAAGTGCGATACAGTTGAGTACTTCCGTCGCCTCTACAGGATGATCAGCGAGATAGGTCATGTCAGGTAACAGCTCCAGAGCCCTAGTAAGGTATTCTGGGACCAGCGACATTGAAGATGCGTCCATTTGTTCGTGAGGGTCTAATGCTTTTCCAAAGGCCATGAGTACCAGATAATGGACATACCAGACTATATTGGCTTGAGCATACGCTAATGGACCTCTATAAAACTGGTGGAGGCATGAAGTGAAGTCGACCTCGTCAAATAGATAGAATAATGGTTGAGTTCTGAACTTGATAGACTGCAGATAGTGTATCGCAATACCCTTGGAGGGCAATCTAGAGACGTCCGGGGATTTGAACGGGACCAGTGTTTCTGATTCTGCCCTATATACCGTACCATCTGAACTTAGGAGGATCTCAGGAGAAGGATTAGACGGGGTGTCCTGCTGTAGCATTTGTAGAACTTGCTGCGTGAAAGCATATGGAGAGGAGTGTCCCAGGTACCGAAGCCTTCCTGATGAATCCTGTATGTATGCTGGCTGCGCAGGGACTAGTGGATTGGCAACGTCGCTCGGCCCCACAGTATCCACGTCCTTTGTCGGGTATCGATTTGTGGAAGACTCCGAAAAGGACGATCCAGAATGTTGCAAATCCGTAGATAGCTGCCCTTGAGTGGAGCTGGTGCTAGTATCAGCTGTTGCGCTACTTCGATGTAGCGAAGACTGTCCTCTTGAGTCTTCTTCAGATGCAGTCTGCCCTTGCCTGCCATGAGACTCCTTTTCTAACTGACTCACTCTGCTTCGGAGGTCAAAAAGCTCTCTATCGCATTGTCAGTGGAATAAGTCCAGATCTCCTGGTATATGTACTTTTCAGAAATAACGATCTGCTTATCTTCCGCCCCGAAGTCACACCTCAGCCCGCGCGCACAGCATGTTCGGCATGGTGGCAGGCCGGAGCATTTGATTTTCAGCTTTCTACACCTCTGACAGGCATTTTGCACTCTGGTACGACCGCGTAGCATCTTCATTGATCATGATGCTCATATCAAACAATTTTCGCAGGATGTCAAGAATGCTGCACCACCTTCCAATCAAATGGAGCTTCGGCGATGGGCTCCCGTACCACGTGACGGCATGTGATGACGAGAACACTTCGCTCTGACATCTTCACTCCCCGACGACGCTCCATTGAAGGGCTTATTCACAATTCCACGTACGATTTCGAAATTCCACATATGAGGAATCGTGACTGAATTGCTCCCCAATCTACTCCACACAATCAAATGGAGGAATTGCACAACTGGACCATCTTCCTTCTTGTCTTAATCCTCTCCATGCTTCCACGGACTCAATTCTAATGTCTTGAGCATGCCATACATTATTGGCTCAACTACACCGCGCCCAAATGTCGGCACCTCCTGGCTACTGTATCCACAGAACGCCCTGTCAGCGGACCCACAGTTGGGCTACTAAAAGAAGCTCCTCGCTGAGCTTAAGTATGCTCATGTAAGGGATCCATTATAAGTACATCGCTAACGGACTTCGAGAGGAAAGTGGCTGCCATGGTTGAGAGGAACGATGGAATTTCGGCATCATCAACTATCTTCCCGACACAGATGCATTCACCGGTCTTGACGGTGATAGACTGGACAGTGCTTTTGTTAACAATTATATTACCTGTTTCAATTTTGAATGTGGAAAAGCGCCTGCTGATCCTGCTAATTATCGCGACATCGTAGTCTAATCTCCTTTGGACTTATGAAAGGACCTTGTCGCGGTCTGCATCAATGTGGCGCGAAATCTCACAATTGCAAGGCAGAAATGACAACTGAAATTTTTTTGATGGTAGTCAAGGCTTATCATATGGTATCTCAAGCGAATATCTTGTACCCAATTTATATCCAATCCTTGTCCAACTTCCCAAAGTAACTATTCGAGCACCTCCACCTGTAACATTGATTGGAAAGTTCTGAGCCAATCGAATCCAGCCGGAACGGACTCCGTAGGTCAATCGAGGACGTCTTCGAAGTTATCAGGATTGCCTACTTTATTGGAAGCTGAGAGGCCCCTTCCGAAATTTTCTCGTCCCGCACTGACAACCCTAGATCCAAAGGAATGACTTCCAGATGCCATCTATGGTGGCAAACCATAGTACCTTAGCTCAATCTCATTTACGCCGCAAAACCTGTTCACCTAGTTGCTCTAAGAAGAGAAAATGCTGAGAAACAACCAGAAGGAGGCAAACGTGTTCGCTGCTTGTTGTTATCATATGCTCACGAATACGAGATAGTTCATCGTCAGTTACTTCGACTTGGCCGTTAGCAGAAGACAAGCAAGAAAACGGATATGTACGTATCACGTCTCCGAAAGATAGTAGAGATGAGTTGAGCAAGGCTAATTGTTGTTTGAAACACGAAGTATTCTATTGGACGAACGCATATGTTGTACGCTATCAGCCTCAGGTTTGAGGACGGTTTCAATTTAATCGTTTTCGGCACCAAGTTATTACTAGGTACAGCTTCTAGCCACGAATGTAAGGTATAAATTAGGCAGTAGTTATACGAGTCGTTTTCATGGTGCAGGAGACACAGAAGATAGTGCAAAGCCCCAAAGTCTAAATTTAGCTTTCTCATTGGCCGAGCCCGGCTCAGGTATAGGACCTGTTTGGGATGGTCGACATTGGTGGTCTCACGGCCCACAATTCACCCATGGGTCTTGGGACACTCATGAACACGTAGTTGGTCTTTCCCGGGAGGGTTGAGAAGGGTTTATCATTTCCGTGGTCAGATGCGGATAGATCGGTCTTGTTTCCGGATGCGTTCATTGGTCGCTGCTTCAAGCTAGATCCTACTTGTTGGCTTCCTCGGCGCGAACATGTCCTCACCAGCCTCTTCGAGAGTAGTCCAGATTAAACCTTCCCACACCTAGCAATGGCCCGGTGTTCCTTCTCACAATCTAGGCCTGAGGGCCTGCATAAAAGACCTGGGTTTTACTGCTCAATGACAGTGTGCAACACTTCTTTCAAGATACTCGAACGCACATTCTTGGAAATATGGACGACTCCAAGGCCGACTCCAAGGCCGACTCTAAGACCGATTCGAAGTTCGTTGACGAGAGCGCTATATCGACTGTATATAGCGAACCACAACGCGGTTCCGTCAGCGATAACCTTGATAACCTTCACCGTCGCCTCAGCAATCGTCAAATTCAACTCCTCGCAATCGGTGGTGCCATTGGTACTGCTCTCTTTGTCAGTATCGGCAATGGCCTTGCTGCAGGTGGTCCAGGCTCACTCTTCATCGCGTATACTCTCTGGTGTTGCGTGGTGGCGGCTGTGAATAACTCTATAACTGAGATGGTGGTTCTGCAACCAGTTTCTGGTGGGTTCATCCGCATTGCAGGGCATTGGTTCGATGATGCACTCGGCTTCATGGTCGGCTGGAACTTCTTCTTCTTTGAGGTTCTGGCTATTCCTTTCGAGATCGCAGCGGTGAACTTAGTGCTAAGCTATTGGACCGACAAAATCCCCATTGCAGCAGTCTGCGCTGCCTGCATTATACTCTACAGGTGTGTGATATTTCAGATTCCCTAGCTAAACACACCACTGAAAGGATTCTGTGCTTACCATTGTTGGTCTGCTTGCTCCATAAAAAGTTCTAGTTCGCCGAAAGCTAACACATCAAACATATAGTGTGATCAATCTCGCAGCAGTGGCCTACTTCGGCGAAGCGGAATTTTGGCTCAGCGGAGGCAAGGTCTTCTTGATCTTTATTGTCTTCTCGTTTACATTTATTACCATGGTTGGTGGTAATCCCAAAGGCGACGCCTACGGTTTCCGCTACTGGAATAACCCCGGAGCTTTCGCAGTCAACTCCGCGAAGTCATCGACTGGAAGTCTGGGTCGCTTTGAAGGCTTCCTCTCATGCCTATGGTCAGCATCTTTCACTATCGTGGGACCAGAATACATTTCTATGGCAGCTGCAGAAACCAAACGTCCACGCACATACGTGAAGAACGCCTTCAAAACGGTGTACTGGCGATTTGGTGCGTTTTTTATTCTAGGCGCTCTCTGCGTTGGCATTGTTGTACCCTGGAACAATCCGCAGCTTCAAGGGGTGTACCTCGGAACCGCTGGTGGAGGGGGCACGGTCACAGCCTCCCCCTACGTAATTGCTATGCAGAACCTCGGTGTCTCTGGATTGCCACATGTTGTCAACGCCCTACTGATCACCTCAATCTTTTCCGCCGGCAACACCTATGTCTATTGCGGGACACGTACGTTATACGGTATGGCCATCGAGGGTCGTGCACCAAAGGTGTTTTCTCGAACTACCAAAAATGGTGTGCCGGTTTACGCCTTTTGTGTGGTCATCAGCTTTGGATTCCTCTCGTTCCTTCAGGTCCGCAGTGGATCAGCCAAGGTCATTTCCTGGCTTATTAGTCTGATTACTGGATGCTGCATGATCGATTATTTCACAATGTGTCTCACCTTTATCAATTACTACAAGGCATGTAAGGTGCAGGGCCTTGACCGAAAAACTCTACCGTACTATGGCTGGTGGCAACCAGGTTGCGCCTACGTTGCGGTGATATGTACATTCCTGGTTGGTCTCTTCTACGGGTATGGGTCGTTCCAACCTTGGAGCGTCCAGGCCTTCTTCCAAAACTACACGATGCAGATCATAGCCCCAATCCTCTACATTGGGTGGAAGTTGACGAAGCGCACAAAGTACATTAGCCCGACCGAGGTCGACCTTGTCTGGGAACGTCCGATTGTCGATGCCTATGAGGAAAGTTTCCTTAGCCCTCCCACTGGCTTCTGGCTGGAGTTGGGCCAGCTCTTTGGCATCAAACGCAACATCAGAGATGATGCCCGCAAGCCAAGTGTCATTGTGGAATAATTAGTCATTCAGAACGTTGATTGATCTTGAGGAAAGTGAGGAAATGTTGTGAAACAAGCTGGAAGGGGAATTTTGTCTTTTGTATCTCTGAGGCCGCTACCTTAATGACGTCCGCAAAATATCAACCAGATGTATGTATAGAGCTAGTTTAAAGCTTTCTATCATCGGGAACCATTTTTGACTCAACTGCTGCATCACGTGGAGGTCTAAGACCTTGTTTACCCAATTTGCCAGTAGTTGAGTGGGGAGAATGTCATCAAACAGAACGGAAGAAATTGCGTCGGCGCGTCAGTATCGTTGCTCAGCAACCTCGATGAGTCTACGTAAGTACTCCCAGAAGCCTTCGTAACGGGTGGAGAGAGTGCCCAAGTCTATGAGGATGACTTGAGATATATGTGTACTTGGTACAGTGCAGGATCTATGTGTCCCTGACACGGGTCTTGGAAAGGATGATGAGCTGCTTCCGAGATGTGCCCTATCTGTGAAACCCTGTAATGATAACCTGAACTTCGCTGTTAGATGATTCGTTACTTAATGGCGAGAATTGGATTGGTCTTCTGCAGCACCGCATCATCACCCCCAGCCCCGTCGAAGACGGCATCTCAGACGTGTTTTTGGATTCAAAGAAAGAGGCGCAGGGTCACGATTCAATTGTATTTTTTGGTGTGATTGGCGAAACCGAAACTGATAAGGATTGTCCCCACCGCAAAACGGGGCAGTTCGGCTTCCGGGTAGGATTCCGCCATCCTCGGACACTAACGGAAAGAATGACTTGCGATTGGGCTGCAAAGTTGAACCTCTGTGTCACACCTCGTCTGGCCGGATTCGAACCGATCTGGTGTGTCCAACGGAATACCACCCTAAGGGGGTGCGGGGTGGCTTTTTCCTTTATATTCTTGGCCACATAATTCTGGATATTGTTACAATCATTTCGACTGGAAAAACGAATTGCTGGTATTACCGACTACCCATTGAATCATGGACTCTACAACAGAAAACCATTATGATGTCGCGGTGGTGGGACTTGGCGCCTTGGGAAGCGCTGCTGCATATCATGCGACCAAAAAGGGTGCCAAAGTGATAGCTTTCGAACAGTTCGAGCTAGGACATGTAAGAGGCGCTTCACATGATACTTCTCGAATTGTTAGGACATCATATGAGTTACCTGAATACGTGGCTCTGGCTAAATCTGCCTATAAGGATTGGGCGGAACTGGAGAAAGCCTCAATGCAAAAGCTATTGACCATCACCGGCGGCGTGGTAATCTTACCGAAAGATGGAGGAGTACCAGCACCAGACGAATGGACAAACGGAATACCAACGGCAAGCCAATGGGCAAAGGGCCTAGATGCCAACAATCTGAAATACGAAGTTCTGGACTACAAAGAGGCCAACAAGCGATGGCCTCAATTCAATCTCAAAGAGAACATGGAGGTTGTATACTCTAGTGACACCGGCATAGCACACGCTTACAAATCAATTACGGCGATGCAACTTTTGGCGCGTCTCAATGGGGCGGAGATGAAAGAGCGAACAAAGGTAAATCGTGTGATACCGAACGCCTCGCATGGCCGGAGCTCAGGGTTCACTATCGAAACGTCTAATGGTAAATTCAGCGCTTCTAAGATCATCTTGGCAGCTGATGCTTGGATCAACGAGCTCCTCAACCCTCTCGGTGTGAATATTCCAGTACGCATCACACAGGAACAGGTAACATATTTCAAACCAACAGACCCATCTGCATATGAACTAGATCGCTTTCCTGTGTGGCTTTGGGTCGGTGAGCAGTGGTATTACGGATTCCCGTGTTACGGTGAGCCAACCATCAAAGCTGGCCATGACAACGCCCAACAATATATGACACCTGCGGAGCGTACCTTTGTGCCTTCTCAACAGAAGATCGATGAGATGGCTGCACATATGCAGGAATTCATGCCTGATGCCGGCCGCAAGGAGCTACGCACAGTTACTTGTCAGTACACAATGACAGCGAACCGTCAATTCGTCGTATCTCCCATCCAGAACCACAAAGATATCATTGTAACCTTGGGCTCAGCACATGGATTCAAGTTTGCCCCTACTATTGGCCGCGTTGCCGCTGAGCTGGCAATTGACGGCAAGACCAAAGAAGATATCTCGAAATTCAAGTTGGAAACCATTTCCACCCCGATGAAGTCGAAGATCTAGAAATAGAATCATGAAATAGAGTACATCTAGAATGGAGCAGCTCCGCAATATGTAAGTAATCCCCATACGGGATGCTTTGCCTTCATGAAAAATGGTCTTCCTTCCCATATACCGTTGTTGAAATCCCAACTTTTGAGGCGTACTCGGTGATCAATAGACATAACCCAGATGTGCGGTATCATGTACTTATGCATTGTGCCAGCGTCATTGGTGACGATAGGCTGTGTCCGGGAAACAACGCTAAAATATACCCAGGAACGTCGCCTGTATGTAATTTTCCCTACAAGAGATCAATCGAATATTGTCTGTGATCTTGGTCTCTCAAGCTAAGGCTAAAATGTGCTTCGTAGTCAAGCGCGCACCGCATCGTTCCGCCTGCTACCCTTGACCCGACACAGCCTGCTGTTCTGTGGCACACCGTATCTTGTCCCGTACTAAGAGTACGTTTCGTTTCCCAACCGAGCCTTATTGAACACGACGACCAAGCATTGATAGAATTTCGGCGTCGCTCGAATAAGACTTGCTAAGTTTGAAGGGTCTAGGTTCTGATTTATGAGAGCCGTCAGAATTACCCAACAGCATACGCTTTCGCGCAGATATTACCTCGATTCTTCATTAAAAATGCGAACTATATCGTAAGTGAGTGACAGAATAATATATTCGCTATTCTCAATTCTGGATTTTCACCCTCAAAACCAATGTCACCTTCGCCTGGATCTTCATCTTGGTTGCTATCGCCGACTGGGTGCTGGCAGGCGCCTTCTAGAAGATCGCAGATGGACACTACGACTTTGCACACACTCTGCAGGTGGTGCGTTTCTCATGTATTGCGTCCGCATAGAGCTAACCCGTTGTAGGCTGGAGGCGTGCTGTTCTTCATTGTTGGTGTCCTAGGATGGTACATGACATTCGTGATCATGGCCACGGAGATGATATTGTGCACGGCCCTTCCTGTGGAGACCTGCATCTCTGGCCTCGAACCGACATTGAGATGGCGATGGAGGAAAAATCAAACAAGGAAGCATGATATGAAGATCCAGGGGGATTTTCGCAGGCGAAGGCAATTCTGTCGCATTGATTGACACACAAAATAGTGAGTTTTGAGCCGGCCGTAGAATCTTGCTGGTTGTGGATGCTGTTCCGACTGTGGACCCCGGCAAGTGAGAACATTGTCACGTGATGTCGAAAACGTTTTCGTACCCAGAGCGTAGAGAAAAAGCATCATGGCAGATGCCATGATCTTGACCACAGTTGAGGGGAAAGAGCTCTCAACTTCTGTGCAGGTACTTGGCGAAACTCCATTAACCTCGGCCACTTTTGGGGGTCTTGGCGGTTGGGCAGTGCTGCAGTTGGCAGCTTAGCGTTGCCCACAAGGCATCTACAGTCGCAGCCAATCAGAACTTACCACATTTTCTTTCAACTAGCAGCTGAGTCAGGGTAGTGCTGTGCCAATGAGAACAAGCAAGCCGTCCACGACAATATCTGCTGCCTCTCAGCCGCAAAGATGTTATTCCCATTGCAAATACTCAGCATGACGGTCACTGCTGGCATATCACTGGTTTCAAAGTCCAGTTTTGATTCATTTATGCTCCATCCGAGGTTGAGGCTTCGGATCTATTGGCTACTTGAAACTCTAGCATCGCCGACAAGCTGCGCTGGATGAGGTGAGGTGAAGGGGAAACCAAAATGGATGACAATGCCTCAATGGCGCCGTCCAACTCACACGGCTCGCATTTAGCGCTTAATGCGACGCACGCCCCACCTTCCATAGTCAATACCATTCATGCAGACGGCGATGCGAAGCATCGCACGAGCAGCGCGGGTGACGGAGACAATAACAGACTCTGCAAGCTTTGCCGTCAACTCGATCTATCTGTTGACAAATTCGTCATCCCAGACGATGTTCCTACATCTGCATACATTTCCAACAAGTCGATGAAGCCTGATTCTGGCACCAACCCGCCTGGCCTCGTGAATTCTGTAATGCGATCCGGAGGCGTTCCACACAAGCTCGGAAGTCTATGGGACATACAGCAGCGCCAACACCACTGCGAGCTTTGCACCCTCTTGGCGCAGTCCGTCGAGCAGCGCAATAAAGCCCAGGAGCAGCACGGCAAGGAGCAGGAGCAGCACGGCCAGGAGCAGGAGCAGCACGGCCAGGAGCAGCACGGCCAGGAGCAGCACGGCCAGGAGCAGCACGGCCAGGAGCAGCACGGCCGGGAGCAGCTGGAGCAAGCCCAGTGTGAACTGAGTTGGGAGATAGATGGCCACGAGTACCTCAACACAACAACCGGGCTGATCAAGAACCGCACGCGTAGACTTCGGGTGCATTGGTCTCATCCGGCTCTGCAGCAATTTGGATCTTATCTTGTGTTTGTGGGTCCCGAACAAGACTGGCGCCCTAACTCGGAAGCCCAAGCATCATCGCGAAGAGAGGTACATTTTCTGGGAAGGAGCATCGACCCTCACAAAGGAAGGACTGCCTTGATCATAAGCTGGCTCGACTTGTGCCGGTATCATCATCATGAGCACTGCCAAGACAAATATGAAGGTATCAAAGAGTTCGAGAAAATGCTCGGAGAGTCTTACTTTGGCGTACTGGACGTCGTGAACATGCAGCTATGCGTTCTGCCGCATGTAGGCCGTGGAATCAGCTTCGCGCATGAGCCTTTTGTGGCCCTAAGCTATGTTTGGGGCCAGCCAAAAGACGGGGAACCAGGGCCGTATGTGACACTTCGCGAGAATATTTTGCTGCATCAGAACCACGGAGGTCTACAGGGCGCCTATCCCGACTTCCCGAAAGCTATTAAAGAAGCCATCGACCTGGTTCCTCGTCTGGGGATGCGATACATATGGATTGACTCACTCTGCATAGTTCAGGACAGCTTCCGCTCATGGAACCTGAATGCGCGGAGAATGCATATGATCTATGGTTTCGCAAGTTTGACTATTTGCGCCGCGGACGGCGAAGATTCATCCACAGGTCTCGAGGCAATGCATGCCGATTCAGCACACCAAATCCAGGGCGTATGCGCCCCCGGCGTCACTTTGATGATATCGAGGCCCCCTGAAACTGCAATTCGTGGCTCTCGCTGGAACCAACGTGCTTGGACTTTCCAGGAGCGTCTGCTGTCGAGACGGTGCGTGATATTTGCGGAGAAGAGAGTGTACTTTCAGTGCCGTTCTGCCAGCATGTCCCAAGACATTTATGCTCATGGCCATGGAACGGCTTGGTCACTGGACTCGATTCACGCGCCTCTTCAGATGTTGAAAGAGCTCAGAATCCGCGCAATCTGGTTCTACATCCATTGTGTGCCCATGTATACCTCTCGCAAGCTCACCAAGTCGCGGGACATTCTGGCGGCGTTCAACGGGGTCACAACCATCATTAAGCAGGTCATGCGAGCTCCCTTTGTGTTCGGTCTGCCGAGTTCTCATTTTGATCTCGCCTTGCTGTGGCAGCCGAAAGGAAAAATTAAACCTCGGGTTGTGAAGGACGAAGGCGATAAAGCTTTCGAGGTCGAGTTTCCTACCTGGGCATGGTGTGGCTGGGATGGGGCCCAAGTGGACTATGAATCAGATCTGCTCAATGATTGCCTGGCCAATGTTCACGAATGGCTTGTAAATCATACCTGGATTTGTTACTATATCCGAGACGACCAGGGCAATTTGAGGCCTCTCTGGGACAAGTTCAGAGCTGAGGATGACCAAAGCTCAGAGGCGCGTTGGCGAGGTTATCGTGGGAGGCATACCAAATATGTCGCCGTTGCGATGCCCATTGAGCCTCCCGGATCACCAAGACATACCCGACATTCGGACCACGAGGGCCAACCCATTGTTAGACGCGCAAGAAGCAGGAGGTTTTTATCTGGTCATGGCCCTCAGAATGAGGATGCGGACCGTGAGGGTCAACGCCTTGCTATACGCCTAGATCAACATCACAGGTCGGCTCATGGGCCTGATAAGCAGGCTGCAGATCGAAGGCATTTTCGATCGACTAGTGGTCTGACGGCAGGCGATCGAAAAGTGTCTTTGCACCCTTCCCTTGATCCAGAAGCCATAGACATCCAAAGGGAGCGCCAGGACAGCCACCGTCGCCGTCGGGCACTGGAGAGGTCATCCTCATCGTCTTCAGTAGAGCGAGGGTCTCGTTCTCCGGGTCGACGAACATATTGTGACGGACCACGCCTAAGAGAAGAATTTGTCGATGTCATAGACCCGACCCTGGAGGATCCAACTTACCTCACTGAAGCCGAGCTGGGCAAAGGCGACCGGCCCGTCTTTCCTCCGCCTCTTTCCGGTCCTCATTCAGGTCCCCAGGAGCAACGCCGTCGCCGATATCAAGTAAATCAGGCCTATCGATACACGTCAACCCGAGAATTCGACAGCTTCGGCCGCGCCTTCTGGGACGAGATTCGGATGCGGTCACAGAACGAGTTCTTTCGCACGATCCCGGAGAATCCGTTTCGCGTGCTAAAAGCGTCCGGCGGGTATAGTGGAAAAGGCGACAAGGACCAATCGTACCAAAACAAGTTACAATTCTGGACCTGGCAGCAGACTTTGCGGGTCTGCCGGGCTGAGACTCGTCCTCGGTTGGAGGGCACGGGGCTATGTAGGTGCCACATCATGGACGATCTAGGTGACTGGTGCGGCTCGGTTGTCGTCGATGAGAGCTGGATTGAGGAGGAATGCTCCCGTCAGGAAGATCATACGGGCGTGGCGGCATGTGAGTTCATCGCTCTGTCGGAAGCCAAGACTTTCTCCGAGGAGGAGTGTCCCGTGTGGACGTACTACATCCCCAAGGAGCGGCACGAGTCCGAGTGGGATGTGTTTTACGTGTTGTTGGTGAAGTATCAGCCGAAGAGCGCGGTGTGGCAGCGCGTCGCGTTGGGGAAGGTCTTCAGGGCGGCGTTTTCGTTTGGGGACGATGGATGGCAAGAGATTATTCTGGGGTGAAGAGTCGAGTATTAACGGGGTTTGGTGCTGTTGCACTAATGATACAGAAGCTCGAGAGAGACGTTATGCTGAAGGAAGAAACTTCCCGGGCTGTCGGTATATCCTGCGTGTATATTTTGGATCCTCGTTGTAAGTGAGTGTGTCGAACAAGCGATGTTCCGTGGCCACCGACAGTGAAACCGAGTGATTACGTCGCAGTGGTCAAGTCAAGCCCTTTAAGCCTCCAAGGAGAAAAGAGGAGTTGTAGCTAAAGGATGTTCTTTACGAGTTGTTGATATTACCGTAAGGACGAAGCTCTTCTCGGAATTGCCGCTCTTACCGACAAACTTAAAGGCGACCTTACAACACCAAAAAAGTCTGCCTGGCCCACGATAGTGAGCGTGCTGGCGGTCACGGGTAATCCCCCTTGGTCATTACCCTCGACCACTTCTGGTAGGTGGCGAGTATTCCTGGTCTCAATGCCGTGGTGGATAGGAATGGAACACACTGTCCAGTGCAAATCCATTCGCGGAGCTAGACTTCATCTGCCTCCTGTCTCAATGTATCATTATATATGATCAGCTATCCGGCGCTCCCCTGCCAACCATAACCTGAATGGCGTTGAGTCAGATACTTCCTCGCTGGTAAAATTCGCCGTGCCTCGAATTCCCTGGTCTGGGAAAGTTTACATCCGGACTAATGAAGCCGGACCGCTTCTAACAATCTCCATCATGACGATCAGTCAGAAGCATTTTTCTTAGCCCACCACCTGGACATGATTGTCTAAAATCCAAGTCCGTGAAAGAAAGGCCCTGATAGCAGGGGCTAATGATTTTTTTTCTCCAATGCACCATCACCAAAGGATCCGTTGCAAATGTCCCCCGCAGAGCTTCCAATCGCCAGACCAGCTCCTTTAAGATAGCCTAACGTGGGACTAGGCGTACCATAAGAGGTGGTCTATTCCATACGGTGTACTCCTTCATGTGAGCTGGCCAATCTTGACTTTCTGGAGAGAGCTCCATATCGAAGTTCAGGACGAGACTAGAGAGTACTAGACGAATTTCGGTATATGCTAAACTTTTTACGAAAGTGTCAGTCCACATCTATACCAACCCCGAGGACAGGTACACGTACGTCTTGCCGGCACAGTCTCGTGGGCCAACATGGAAGGGGCGCATAACCTCTTTGACGTCGCGCGCAAAGCCTTGCTTATCCAACCATCTTTGTGGTTTAAAACAGTTTGGCGAGTCAAAAAACTTGGAATTCCTAAACATCGCTGACTGCCAGATACCCATGGCCGTCTAGCGGTGTTAGTGTGGTCCCCTATCCACATGAAGGACTGAAAGCGAAGAGATAGATCATATGCTTACATTTCCGGGGACAGCTTGACCACAGATGATAGCTCCTTGGGGAGGAGATCGGCGAGGTATCGCTGACGGCACGGGAGGGTAGATCCGCAGGGCTTCTTGAATGACAGCGTTCATATATGGCATGTCATTAATCGTTAGGAGGCTTATATCACTGATAGACTTAAATCGCGAAAGAACCTCGGCTTGTAGCTTCTTAAAAACATCCGAACTGGTCAACAAGTAGTATGTAGCGACGGTTAGAGCGGTGGCCGTTGTCTCAGATCCGGCAATGAGAAAAATTTGGCTATTTGCCTCAATTTCTGCGAGTGAAAGTTCCTAAAACGTGTTAAAAGCATCATTCAATAGACGTAGGCACGGATGATGAGGTACCTGCTCCTTTCCCAGCAAGATTTGCATCATATCAGGCTTGGATGGACCTCTCTTTACTCGTGATGAAACCCTATCTTTCACCAGCTGATAGTGCTCGAGAGGTTTCTTCGCCAAACGTGGCGGAATTAGGAGTCTGAGCAGAGAAGCCGTCGCGGGGAAGTATCCTACCATTCTAATGTAGGTGGCCGCCTTGATGCTTTGGAAGATTATGGCTACCCATGAATGATATGTTCCTAGTTTGAGACAATTGAAGGGCTCACTAAGCAAAAGTTCACCCATAATATCGAAGGTGAACCAATTGTACCAGTCAGCCATATTCACACAAGTCGCACCGGCTTCAACCTGATTTTGTAGCTGTTCGACCAATAGTTGAGCATACTCGAGGAAAACCTCCTGCTGTCTCAACAGCGCTTGTGTAGTTAGTGCTTGAGAAAAGGCATTTCGAAGTCGACGATGGTCATGATTGTTTGCGGAGACGATGGCGGCAGTTGTCGCAGCATGCGCGAAACCTGCATAAAACGTTTTCTCCTTGGTGTTCTCCATTTCGGGGTCCTTGCGAGCGCCCATAATCTGGGACCATGCGTCTGGTCTCATATAGGACAGCTCGTCTGGTGCGACACGGATGACATCGCCATACCTTTCGTGTAGATTTGCGATGGTGCGACTGGGTTGTCCGGAGAGGACCATGAAACAGTATGGTAGTCTCGACATTGCAAATAACTTCGGTCCTGGATATGATCGGAGCGGATGGAAGAAGACGTTGTAGAAAGCGATCCATACCACACGTAGAACCACCTGAGTGATTGGGATGTTAGAGGTCTTTCTCAATTATATTGTTGGAGAACATACTAGCAATACTAAGAAGCTAACTATCTTCGTCCATCGCTGAGCTAGGTCAAGATTGTCTGGCATCATTTTAATGTGCCACTTCCCAGGTGATCATTAGAAAAGTGCTGCCTAAAGTGTATGAGGGGTATTCCTTCTACTTAACCGAAGCAAATTCAAGCGCTGCTTGATGAGACAAGCCACGAAGAACAAAAGATTCTAGCTCACTACACAGCCAAAGATTTTTCGTCAATGAACCGTGGCAGAGAGCACCATTGACGGTAATATAGCCCTTGCGTCTGTGGTGTCGGAAGTAACTCTTCGTCAGGCGTGCAATCCTCAGCAGTATGACGCTAGGATGCCCGAGGCGTCACGAGGCCTCTAGCTCCTTCGGATCTGGGCTGGGGGCCTCTTTCGCTCGGCCTGCATTTAGGGGCTCCCATTGTCGCAACAAATACGCGAAATGGCCCGCTTACCACTAGGTACAGGTATGGGTCGTAATATTCAAAAAAGTGTGGTAAAAAGTGGGCTGTTCTTTCAATCAAACATTGGCTCGATTAAATTTCCCGCATGTTCAATTGGCTGACTTAGAACCACTTTTTACCACACTTTTTTGAATATTACGACCCCTACCTGTATAGTATTGTTCTTTGTACCAAATGTATTCTAACAAGATGGGGCCACCTCCTGTAATTCGTTGTAGCCAGCCTCCCGTCAAACGCTTCCACTCGAACATCCTGTACGAAGTAAAGAGGAGTTAAGCAAAGGTTACCAATCCTCACCCCCACAAGATATTACAGGTGCTTTGTATTTTATCATCAAACGGGTGACCTTTTGTGCAGAAAGTAAGTCGGCAGATGGCTAATAAGTCCTCAAGACTAGATCAACTTCTTGAGCCTGTCCCTTGGCATCCGGTGATCCTCTTGAGGCTTGCCCAGGCTAATGCTTGGCGCCAAAAATGATCAACCGCTTCAGTTCTTTAGCCCAAATGTTCCAGTTTTTGAACGCGAATATCTTCACAACGACGATAGATATTAATTAATGGATAGATATAATATCTTAAGGAGTGAGTAAATTATATGTAAAATCAACAAAACTTGAGTTTTCCTCTGTTATACCTGCGCCGCATACCGAAATTCTGCCATACAGTATAAATGGGAATCTGAAGTGGTCCGCTTATTCTTGGCGTCAACATTAGGCCTTTAGTGGAGCATGTCTACATAGTGCTCACGTGTGAACCCTAACCCGACTTGGCTTCATGCGACGAGTTCGCGAATTCCGAAACCCGTTTCTAGTTCATCTCGCGAAATCCGAGTCGCTCGCGATCGCAATAACGGGTCGAAGGGGATGAGCTCATGCGTTGACGGCTCTCATATTGCGTATTCATTCTATTCCTTGTCGCTATGATCAATACAAAAGTCATGGCGCGGTCATCCAGATTGACGGTTGCGACAGACGGGAAAGGCACCTTTCAGCAATATGTTCCTTGCATACCGTTACGTGAAGAAGAAGAGGGCTGATCGAGCCAGCGACAGCCTCTCATTGCCGCCTTTACAAAATGCAACTGATGACAATCTCCCACACAAGACCGATAAACCGCATACAGCCATCGATAAAACCGCAGCGCAAGCCGAGACGGAAGAAAAGCAAACAGCACGCCGCTATCGCTGGAAACTGATGTTGTGCCTATGGCTACCATTCTTCCTGTCGAGTTTGGATTTGACAATCGTCGCTACGGCACTCCCCTTCATCGCAAGCCACTTTGGCAAGTTTGAGCAGCTTAATTGGGCTGTCACAGCTTTCACACTGACTTCGACGGCATTTATACCGTTGTTCGGCCAACTTGCTGACACATTTGGTCGGTATCCGAGTTTGCAATCTGCAGTCGTATCAATCACTCTCGGTAGCGTTCTGTGCGCTGCAGCTCCGGTTTGGGCAGTATTTCTGCTTGGAAGAGCTATTCAAGGTGTTGGTACTGCAGGCGTCACGAATGTTGTCCAAATCATTCTGGCTGACAAAGTGTCATTGAAAGAGCAAGCTGTCAACACAAGTTTGTTTCAACTTCTTTCTGGAGTTGGCTATTCTGTTGGTCCGGTGATTGGAGGTTATCTTACTGGCTCCAATTGGCGGTATTGCTTCGTTTTACCTGCTTGTGTTGGAGCGGTGAGCTTGGTGACCGTTTTCCTCCTGCGAAACGATCTTGTCGGTGGATCTGTCGACACTGAAAACCAAACTCGGCCACAGGCGTTGACGAGAGGACTGAAGACCATTGACTTTGGAGGTGCATTCCTTTTTATCTCCAGTATCGCACTGATTATCCTTGCGACTGCTTGGGGTGGATCGTCATTCCCATGGAAGAGTGCTGGCGTCATCGTGCCAGTTATACTCGGCGCGATACTGCTTTGCATGTTCGTTGCTTACGAGTTCCTCCTCGAACCCGGACGATGGCTCACCAAAAAGCTACCAACGACCGTGCCGATGATCCCATTCACGGTTCTTCGCAACAAAGATGTCAGCTTGGTCTGTATCATAGCCGCCGCAATGGGAGCTGCGCTCTATTCGGTCTTCTACTTCATCGGGATCTACTTCATCCTGGTGGAGGGCAAGCCGGCTAGCAACGCAGGCATACAACTGTTGTACTATGTCCCAGGACTTGGTGTGGGAGTATACTCAGCTATGTTCCTGGTCAATGTCTGGCCGCGGCAAACATTCCTCCCACTCATGGCTGGCACAACGATTGAAACTGCCGGCATTGCAGCACTGACATATGCTGTTAAAGCGCGGAATGACACACTAGTCAACGTCATGATGGCAATCGCAGGCGCAGGCACAGGCCTACGATTCATGCCAAGCAGCCTTCATCTAGCAGGGATGCTCAAACAACACCTCGCATCAGCTTTCAGCATGTTACGATTCTGCCAACCATTCGGTGGAACGCTGTCCTTGACGATAATGGGCGCAGTCTTTCAGAGCGAACTTGCGAGTTATTTTGCAGCATCCGGCAGGGGGTTCAATTTGCATGACACTGCTAGCCTGGACGCGATTAATGATCTACCAATCGTTCAGCAGCATGCTATCAGGTCGGAAGGTGCAGATGCCACTATGTGGGCGTTCATCTCGATCCTTCCACTGCTTGCGATCAGTTCGTTGGTGAGCTTTGGGTTGGGAAATGTGCGTGTTCAGAAGGCGAAAAAGAGTCCACTTGCACAGGCTGAGGCACAAGCTGCCTTGCAGGAATCAGATGAAGTAGATCGAGGTGTGTACTTGATGAGTGCAGTTCGGGGACAGAGAAGTGCCAACGTTCAGGCTTGAGGTCTGCGTATTTGTCCACAGCACAATGTACAACAAGCTGTAATAATTGGATCAGAACCGTCCCTCACCTTGTTGAACTGACGACGGCTTGGTCATAGCATAAATCGTTGAATGAATGTTACAGCATTCCTTCAAGCTTGGCCCGACGCATCTCATCAAATCGTTTCTCAACACCTCAGCCACTTTCCAAGCAGAATTGTGCGCCGCGGTTGAGCCCCGTGGCCCCTAAGCCTCACATTCTCAGCCGGGTTTGCGTTATGGCTTAGATTGGCTTAGGCACTTAGAATGCTTTTGATGTTGACATAAGGAACTCGAAGTTCTATACTCCTTATCTTTGCGTCATGGCTGTGCCGGCAGACCTGTTTGTCTTCTATCTTCAGCCAGTCTCAGAGACACCAAACTCTAACACGATGGTCAGGTTAATTTGCCTGCACACGGCGAGATTTCGCCTTGCCCTGAGCCATATTAACCACGGGTTTGTTAGTCTCTTTCATTTGAACAACCTCGCACCATGATTTGATATGGTTTCTGCCGGCGACTTCTAACATCTCATTCGCCGTGCGCCTCGAACCAATTAAACTGCCACCAAGCTTAAAGTTTCTCTTCAGAAGCGCGAAAGCACTGAATGCAGGATCAGGTCTTCCGGTGCACCGACCTGAATAAGCACGCCATTTATGTCAAGAAACCAGGTCCAGAAACTGTCGAGATGATGGGATCAAGGGAATGAGCGTGCACATTTCCCAATTCACCTTCCTCACCCGTAGCAATGAAGTCGTCAGCTGCCATCTGGAGAGCGTCGTCCTATTTGTGTGAAGAACTTGATAAAACCACTGCTTTGTCAGCTTTGCGTGCCTTTGCAAGCAAGACCGCAAAGTGATCCAAATCTCCATGTCCTACAACTCCAACTCGTCTTCCAGGCCCTGCTCCATTGTCCTTCAATGGAAAATTCACTGTCAGCCCCTCACAAAGCATTGGAGCTACCACCTCAGAGGGAATACCATCGGGGATCTTAAAGACGAAACTGTTGGGCCACGCCAATACCGTGCATAACCTCCGTAAGCGTTGTCTCCATCAGGGTATATGGCGTCGTAAGTGGTGACGAATTCATTCTTACAATGCTGCTCTTGATCCCGAGCACATCATTCATTATCGCGTCTCAAACAACTGTTGCATCGACATCAGTCACCACACCACCAACCCGTGAAACTCTCCTAACAAGCTCACGTCCAACCACAACAGGGTAGTCGGCTTGTTTCCATCCAGACTTCAAGTGGCTGATATCGCTACCATAGACTCCACAGTGACTGGATTTCAATGTCGAAACGGGCGTTGTCGAACGGTTTTTGTTTATACGTAATCCAAATCATGTTTCCCTCAGCTGCAGTTGCATCTTTGGCGATCCAGCCTTGAAATTCATACTTTTCAGTCACTTATTTAGCTTGATATTGTGAAAGCAAGGCTGTATGGGGTTGCCAAATGCAGCTATCTGATCAGAGAAGTTTTCTGTACGTCTATGCCACCAGAAGCGCGCTACTCTTACGTTGCATTTGACTATTTAAAGGACCAGGCCGAACCAATGCGGTATTACCCGACTCAAGAGGATCAGGGGAGACTTGAGCTCTGGGGTTCGGGAAGTTTAATAACTTTGAAATTGACGACTATTTGTGGGTATGATGCCGTGCTTTGATTTCAGGCTTCGGGGAGCACCCCGAGTGGATTATACATGATGGTTGCGCAGATCATGGCCCTTCGGCCGATGAACAAAGTTAAAACCATTTATGGTATGCTTGTCCCTGTGACGGTCTTTGGCCGATGTCGAGATCTTGGTTGGACAATCACGCAGCACTTCAGCTGAACCTAATAGTCACAAAGCTCTTGATGCTATGATCAAGGCCAAGTGATGCGATTGTCTAAGATGCTAAATCTGTCTGTGTAGACTGTAATAAGCTATGACGTCTATGAAGAGCGCACCTCTAACTTGATCGGCTAGAAGCGTTTCCCATGGTGATGTCCCCAATAACAATTGCCTACGCCGTCTGCTCCGGCTAGGAGCCATTTCATGGTAGCCGTTGGACTGTTTGCCTGCTTGGCGAAGAGCAGGCAAAGGTTCCGACTACATCATATTCAAATGTCAATACTGTCTTGTGTCGAGCGTTGCGCAACCATGCGTTCAACGGAAGGGGACCAATTTGCTACCTATAAAGGAATAGCTCCAGTAGAATTGGAGGAGGACGATCAGGATAAGATACTCGGGATGTTAAAGTCTAACTATGGACGGAATGTACCGGTAAGTTGGGCGACCATTACGTCCTATATCAGCAGAATCATACAGTGCAACGCATCGCAAGCTACCCCCGTTGCGTTGTTGCGTTGCGTTGCACAGTTGCCCAGCGCAGCTTATTTCGAAAAGAATCGAGTCTCAATGGCCATGCTCTCTGCCACAACAAACCCCACGTCAATGTACACATGTCGCCGATATCAAACATCGGCCGAAAGAAATTAAACTTTGCGAGGCTGCGTGTATATCCTTGTCTTTGCTCTTCGGAAGGTGGCGGCATAGCCATCCGATTTCACAAAATTGCTGCAGGACGTCGCTTGATGGAAACTCAAATTGCAAGTCAAGCAGTAGAGCAGGCAACAAAACCGAATACCTATATATGCCACGACCAAATACATCATCAACAAGTGTCCTTCAACAATCGAAAAATCGCCTTGGCGCATTGACCAAATACTTACTAAAAATGGCAACAGAATATAAATTTCAAGGCTGGCTTGGGTTAGACGCAGACAGCGTCAAGGGAAACATGGTATGGGGGGAATTTACGCCCAAGAAGTGGGATGAGGACGACGTGGACATCCAAATCACGCACTGCGGCGTCTGTGCTTCAGATTTACACACAATGAGTTCTGGCTGGGGTGAGATCGCTTATCGTAAGTGGCCCGTCGCCCTAGAAAAAAGACGACGATCGCTGACAAACTCTCCAAGCTTGCTGTGTTGGTCACGAAATTGTTGGCAAAGCTGTTCGCGTTGGCAAGAATGTTAAGCATGTGAAAGTTGGGGATCGTGTCGGCGTCGGCGCCCAAGCCCTATCTTGTATGAGACCTGACTGTCCCGAATGTAGTGTCGGCGTCCCGCAACATTGCAGAGGATTTGTCAACACCTACGCACAGTCATATCCTGACGATAAGGGCATGGCGTACGGCGGGTACTCTGACTACAATCGAACTAATTCCCATTTTGTGTTCAACCTCCCAGAGAAGCTGGCCTCGGAAGAGGCTGCACCTATGCTTTGCGCTGGACTGACCGTCTATTCACCTTTGAAGCAATACGGGGCTGGGCTAGGCAAGACAATAGGAATTGTAGGTGTCGGTGGCCTGGGCCATCTCGGAATTATGTTTGCAAAAGCCCTTGGCGCCGACAGGGTCGTCGCTATCTCAAGAAGCTCGAGCAAGAAGGCAGATGCGCTCTCAATGGGTGCTGACGACTTCATCGCTACGGGTGAGGGCGGGGATTGGGTCAATGATAATCGACGGGCTTTCGATGTGATAATATCGACCGTGGGATCCGAGAATCAACCCCTCAATGAATATCTCGGGCTGCTTAAGGCAAGAGGCACTTTGGTGCAGGTCGGGTAAGTCTTCCTTCTCCTCTCTTTTCACTTGTCTTTGACACACTCTCTGCGCGGGGCGATATGTTGGCATCAATGACACTGACCACAAATGTAGAAACCCTGACGGTGGCAATTTGCCTAAAGTTAACGCTTTCCCGTTGGTTTCCACAGGAGCTAAGATTTCTGGCAGCTGTCTCGGATCACCTGAAGAGGCTCAAGAAATGCTTCAGTTGGCCGTAGATAAGGGCGTGAAACCTTGGGTTATCCCTCGTCCCATGGCTGAGGCCAACAACATCATCGTCGATATGAAGGCTGGAAAGGCTAGGTATCGCTACGTGATGGTTAACGAGAAACACCTTTAAACAGCGTTCCGGCGGCCAGGTTGAAGGTGTGGTGGAGAAACAGATCCAGATCATAGGCTGGAGCTGTTTACCAGTCGCTGGGAAACGCCAATAAATGACTGACTCTCATACGCCGTTGCCGGTTTGAGTGTTCGACACTTCATGTTTCGCACTTTCTTGTTTGCGCAATCGTTAAACACTCTCTCCGTGTCCTCTGCAACGCCCGATGGTTGTGAAACTCGAGCACAACTCCCGAAAGTCTAATAGCGGGCAGTTGTCCGATGCGTCATTTTTTCTTTTGACCTTCGGCCGACGGAGATTGGACCCCAAGACTGGTCAAATCGCGTGGGACGCTCTCGGCATGGGTACAACGATCAAAGCGTGTTGCGTCAATGGACAACATTCCAACTAATTCAAGACGAGGGCTTGATTTTGTTCATCTCAGCCTCAGGGTTTCTAATCAAAGAACCACACAATAACCGCCAGCGCCAGCGACTGGCAGTCCAAAGTCCATACTGTGATGGAAGGGGCGTTTGGTATGGGACTGGCTATGATCAAGACACTTATCAGTCGTGGAGCTTCAGTCACGTTGGTGAGAAAGGGCTCTTGCAAGGGCTAGATGAGGTGCCCAAGGAGCAAACGAAGCGAAGCCCATCAGAGACAAATCCCTTTCTGGTGCAACGCTCTAGCTAGCCTTGCGAAAAGTTCGTAAATGGAGCTGTTTAAAGAACTTTGTCATCGTATCAAAGAGTTCAATTATGGCTGTCGTAACTCTGTATTATAATCCGCCCATTGGAATCGCCTATTCTAATCGACCTTGACGGGCAGGCACAATAGGCCCCGGAGGATTACCCAGCGCTATTCCCGCTAAGTCTCTCAGTTTTTGGCTATTCAATCCTATCGTGCCTATCCTAGCGGGATATTGGCCACAGGAACTATAGTTCTCCACTTAGCGCGATTTCACCCACTATTAAACCTGCTAGAGCTGAAGCTAGATACTCGTCTTGGCGAGATCTTCCATACTTTCGCAACGCCTTGGTGCGGCATAATCTTGCGGTAATGGCATTGAGGAAGCGTGGTGTCGCAGGCGCAGCACAGCACACTAGTGCAGAGGTAGAATCCAGAACGACGGCCACAAAGTCGAACGGCGGCATGGAATTCATCAAGCGACAACCATTGTGGATTGTCCTCGCACTTGCGTCAGGCGCATGCGCAGCTATCAATGGCGTCTTTGCGAAATTGTACGATCCCAGGTCAGCAGTTCTCACTGAGCTGACCATAGCGCAAGGACCACGACCGCCCTGACATCGACCTTTGCCTCGAGCATCGCTTCAGCTCTCGGACTAGCTGAAGACAACAACTATGTGAATCTGGCACTACGTGGTACCTTCTTTGGCCTCAACATTGTCTTCAACATCGCGATGTGGGCGCTCTTCACTGCCGCTTTAGTTCGATCGAGCTCAACCACCCGGGTTAGCATCGTCAACGTCTCCAGCAACTTTTTCATCACAGCCATTTTGGGAGCAATGGTGTTTGGTGAGAAACTCCCGCTCGGTTGGTGGTTGGGGGCTGCTTTACTGGCAGCTGGTAATGTGGTCATTGGGAAACGAGAAGAGGCTGAGAAACCGGGAGGCACAATTGGCCTAGACGAGACAAGGAGAGAAGCAGAAGAACGTGAAGACTTGCTGGCGAACACAGAGGATCATGATCTACTTGAGCTGAGAGAGAGTTTTGAGAATGACACTTCTAACAGGCATTCGAACTTGAAAGCCGGGGAAGATGCGGACAATCCAATATGAGGACGGGGCCAACACTCTATATGACTGTCCCGCGGAGCCACAAAGTTGAGTCCTCAAGTGATACACTTGTGCGCCAGAACGCCATAACGGGGCGTATGACGTGTCTTCATCACAATTCAGTTTGAAAATCTGTGAAGCAACGATTTCAGACAAGTCCTTCTTAACCTTCGGCTTGCTGGTTGGGTTACGGCATCATGAATCAGGCTGCGAGACGACCTGGGGACCCAACGCAACCACTTTTGGTGGGCTCTGCAGGCACAATCGACCACACTCTCACGGTTAACAACATGAATGGCGAAATCAGGGACCAAGGAAGTGTCAGACAATCAGACAGAACTGTGGCGAATCGCATTAGAGCGACTAAAAGAAAAGGGTTGGCAAACGTGCGACGGTGACTGGACCCATCGACACGTGTGCCCTGAAGAAACAGTACCATAAGTTCAGCATCGCTCTTTTGAGCTGACCATGAAAGGTGCAGCGTCCGATTGGAGCCCGGCACGTGCACCAAACCTACGTATGGAACTTTGTTCAGGTACATCCAATGTTTTCGCAAAGTCGAAACAAGGCCAATTCAGATCTCGTTGCCGGCTTGAAATCTCAGATTGATGAAACAAGCTTCCCAACTTTCGAGGTCACACACGAAGATCCAGAGTTCCCTGACAAACAAGCTACCTTGATCAGACTTAAGACTGCCTTCACCGATATGCTGAGAATTGCGGCAGTCGCCTGTGTCGAGTTCAACAAGGCCGATCGGATATATGACGTTTATTTTGGAGAAGACCTGAGCAACCGTGATGAGATGGCTGATCTCGTTCAATGTAAGTGGAAATCTAGCCTTTTACAGAACATTATGGCCGCAAAGGATCTTAGGACACAGTCCTGGTCATTACTGGATCGTCGAAACAAACTATGAGCAAAGTAGGAGAAATTGCACGATTTTGTCTCCTCTCTTCGATAGTCACCCGAGACAGAAAGGCCCAGATACCTGTGACTGAATTTGACGCGTCCAGACCTGAGACAGCGGTGAGAACGTTTCAGGCTGAGGAGATCGTTGATGGCCCTGCAGCAATGCTAATTCATGGCCCTCGCAGCCATCCTTTGCGAAATTGCGTACATCTACAATCCTCAAGACTGGCAGTGGGAAGATGCTTTCATCAACCCTCCGGTCAACCCAAAGTACAAAAAGTGGATCATCACCGCGGGACCAAGTGAAAAGATCCCACTGACAGACCAGCCTAACTACAAGGCAGATGGCCTGACGGCGACGACCTTCCAGCATCTAATGACAAATTACGGCTACGGCGACGACGACGACAAAGCACTAAGCCAAGTGTATAGGAGGGCTTTCGACTTTCCTCAATTGTTTGATATTATTACTACCAGAGGCAGGAAGGCATTGTGCAGCGAGAAGCGTGAGTATACCGGACTCATGACAACTCTTGGAGCACATCTGTTGCACGAAATACTCCATTAGCGATGGTTTGTACGAACACCACGTAACAAAGCGATCTTTGATCGGGTGATTCCGCATCTCGTGCGTGTAAGTGGTAAGGAAGAAGAGCACGATTTTATTGATGACTATGAACGAGATCTGTGGCCCGAGGACAAGAACATTGACCCCCAGGATGGATATGGTCCCGCACATGCCCGTATCCTGGTAGTTAACGATGCAAAAGACTCATTCCGCAACGCTGACAATTATAGATGGTTCATCGTTGGGAAGTTCTGGGAGGTGTATTACAGAATGACGTTCAAGGCTCAGAAAGACAACTCTCGGGGAGACTGTATAGTCCCAAAGGGTGCAAATGGCCGTGTCCCATATCCCGGTGAGCAGAACGTCGCAGTAGGCGGCTAGATGCAAGAATAAAAGAATTGTGCAAATCGTGAGAATTGGAACAATTGTTGAAGCTGGTTGCGCCTTTGTAGAAGAGGTTTAAATGGACTTCGAATATGTCACAAGAGAAGCACGAGAGTACACATTTCAAGTAAGATGGGAGATCATCGAAGCGACCCTGCGGTTTTGCTCGTGCTACGCGCCACGTGCCGCGCCAAACCTTCATCCTTCGCACCCCGCACGTGATAACGGTGCGTTACTTGCCTGATTAAGTACGAAGTACCAAGTCAGAACCACCTTCCACTGGTTCCATCCACTACTTTGCTGCATCCCCACCCTCGTCTCCATTCACGAGCTCTTAACAAATATTCGAAACCTCGTCACGACGTCTTTGAACAGAAAGCACCAATTGCGCAAACCGCAACCTAGAACTGATTGGTTCCGAACCCAGCGGCTGAAGTCGACATTTTGAGTCTACGAGGCACACTTTCTACAGATGCCGTCCTACAACTCGGGTCAACGAGCAGCAATCAACCAATTTGTCAACTTCACTCAGGCAAAGGAGAGCATCGCAGCGCGGGTGAGTGGAAGCGCCCAACCACGGAAGACGAAGCCACTCATCACCAGACTTTAGCTGCTCAAAAGCCATGATTGGGACGTGGAGCGGGCTGTGAATGCGTAAGTACTGCTGGTGATGGTACATCTATTTTGCATCTGAACACTATCGTGCTCTGCCTTTTGTGTGACAAACAGCCAAACTTGAGGTCAAACATAAGTGAGGATTGTCTTGTTCCGACGCCCACCGACGTCCTTCAGACATCATGAACCCATCATCTAGGATTACTTTATTGGAGGACGGCGCATACTACCTGATAATTTTCGCTATCGTCGTCCTCCCGATACTCTTCTTCGCAATGCCGAAACGCAAGGTCAGCGTGAGTGAGAAGGGTACGTCTCCCGCCAGGAAGAAGATCTTGAAGACGCAGACCCGGTAGGTATATCACTATCGCATCCAGCCTCACGTCACCGCGTCATTGGTACATTCCATGTTGCGTCGAAGTGATTCGTGACTGCATCACGACTCCAACAACAGAGATCTCATCAGCCTATCATTACGGATGATTCGTTCCACACAACATGTGGACACACCCGACCGTCGCTGTTTCAACCTATGATATGTCAGCATATGCTGTTGACATTGTGGAGAAACCTCTGCTGGCGCATCGCACGACTACCGTCATAACCCAACAAATTTCCAGCATCGAGGAATCGAAGCCTGCTGCAACAAAGTCTTTGGGTAGTCGTGCATTGTATTGCGTAAAGTTGTGAAGCTGCCATGCGCACAGCCATCGAGACGACGCAAGTTTCCGGTTACTGCAATGTTCGAGATAGCATTCCTGTGTTTCTCCTAAGCCAACCATCTACTGACGATTTTTACTGCTGCATAGACACTATTCCGGTTCGTCCTATGGCGGCGGGCCGTCTCCCGTGCAGCAAAACATCAGAAGAATTTTCGACACGTATCGAGGCAAGTCTTCCGGCCCAAGCACTTTACTCTCGCGGAAGAGATACCATCGTTACAAACGCACGGAATGGCGGGTGCTGACGTTTCAAACTGGTGTAGATGACCCGGTCAACGAGCCCGACAAAATCGGTCTCGACGGCGCAATGAAATACTTTGAAGCAATCGACGTGGCGCTGGACGACGTCACGTTTCTCGCGGTGTCGGACCTCGTCGATGCGCAGGCCATGGGCGAATTCACACGCGAAAGCTTCGTCAAGGGCTGGCAGCACGTGTCGACACCGTCGAATCCATGCGACAGCGAACGCGGCCAGAAAGCCTACGTCAAGACACTCCGAGAAAAGCTCGGGTCAGACCCGGCTTATTTCCGGCAGGTCTACAGGGGAGCGTTCAAGTACGCCAAGCCGGCCAACCAGCGCGCCGTGCCCGTGGACGAAGCGTTCGCCTTCTGGGACATGTTCTTCGGTGGTGGCAAGGGTGGCATCCAGTGGAACACGGCGCGGACGAAATGGTACGACTTGTGGTGCGAGTATTACCAGGAGAAGAACAAGCGGCCGGTCAACAAGGATTTGTGGAATCAGATGGCGGAGCTGGTGGCGAAGACGCGGGAGGAGGGAGGCGAGTCGCTCGGGTGGTGGTCTGAGGACGGAGCCTGGCCGACCGCGGTGGATGATTTCGTGGCTTTTGTCAAGGAACGGAGGCAAGGCATGGATATGAGCTAACAAAGAGTGCGAGAGTCTAGCGGTGTCTAAGGGCTCAGGTCTAGGGATCTCGGGGGCTGGGGGTTCTCAAGAGCAGTAGACTTTTGCATGGCATGTTCGATACTTACGCGGATGATGTAGGCGATACAAAGCAAGTCAAAAGGCAATTCTTCGATCTAAGCCAAGACGGTCTGTCCCTGTCCCTGTCCAGACGTGTTCCTCGTGTTAGTGTGGTCAACTTCAGCTGTGCCAAGTCAATCGCCGTACTTCGTACGTTGAGTCTTCACCGTAGGCTGCCATTGACGGTCACATTGGCAGTGCATTAGATGCGAAAATGTCGCAAGCTGAGCTCAAATCCATCAAGAGGCTGACTTGTCGAAATTCATGAGCTCCAAACTGACCCTATCTACGACATTTCCTTCTCCTCTTTTCACAAGGTGATGAGATTTCTCGCTTGCAAGTTATATTGTACACATTTTCCTCTTCTTTCTTCTGCCGTCTGCGCGGATTCAGAGATTGGCCGAACAAGCGTCCTTCTCGCCTGCATTCACAGCTCCCATACCTAGACAGCATGTCCAACTGCACGTGTTGCCTCACTCGAGGTTCTTGCCGAGCACCTCCCGGGTCGACGATTGTCAGCCTGAAATGCGGACGAATGCCAAAAGTCAAGAGACGAGCCCTTCCAAAATCGCAAAGTTGCACCGTCGGTTCTCGTCTCACACATCCGACATGTGTTGATTGTCGCTTATAGTGCCGGCTTCGCTTGTCCGCCACTCTGTTCCTGACCGGCACTCATCAGTCCGCTCGCACCCTCCGACATCAACTGTCTCTGCCTTTCCTCTTCTTGTACCATCTGCTCATCTTGGAAGGCGAGGGCGTACGGCAAACCCAGGAGCAGCATCGACGTGCATACAAGCCAGAGGCCCTTGCCGCCAAACGTCACCGCCTTCGAGGTTACAGAATACGATGTGGATGCGGCGGAGGAGAGTTTTGCTCGTGTCTGAGGCGGGATCATGTCGCGGAGGGCGCTGATGCGCTGGGAGATGCTCTCGTCGAGGCCGGAGTTGCCGACGTCATCCGCGTCAGAGATTTCGGAGTCTAGATGCGGTAGTGGGGTGATTAGAGATGGTCAGAGCAAGGTTAAGGAGGAGAGTTCGAGTGGTAGAAATTAACCAAGACGGATGAGATGTGGACGAGAAATATGTATCAGGCTTTCGAATGAATGGGGCTCCGTGCTAGGATAGCAAGCTCACCTGTATCTGTGTAGTCTGCGTCGTCATCTACCAGTAGCGCATCGTCCTTGCTTGACGTTGGCTTGTCGACGAAAGTCTCGTCCTCGACTTCCTCTAACCTGACCATGTTGGCGTCTCGAGGAGGAGTGGTAAGCTCGAAAAAGAGAGGCTGATGGGCAGATCAGTGATGCGACAGCGGCTGTTGATTATCAAGGGCAAGGAGAAAAGAGAGAGCTGTTGGTTGATGGAATTACAAGTTCGCCAGAGCAACATGCGAGCCGGTGGAAAGTCCAACTCTGTCCCGGCGTCAACTTCTCCGACGTCTTGGCACCTAGCCTGACCACCAAGGGAAAAAGCCGCCGCTTTTACTATTGCCTACCTACTAGTATTAGCCTGACTGCTTCAAGGTCGCCTCAATTTATCTCATCTTCCTTAATATAGGACTCTACCGGTCCCAGTCGAGACCTGATTCGAGCAATGGAACGACTAGTTGTCGTAGCCATGAACGAATTCGGTGTCATTTATGAATTACGCCTAATCGAGTCGTCACGTCGATTCCATAACCTGTTGGCCTCATAGTGTAGCATTTTCTTTTCTTTGACACTACTATTTTGGCCCTACTAGAAAGTGCCGCTCCTCGCACAGCTAAGGGAGGTGCCTGCCATTCATTGATCGGGCAAGCAGCACGAGTGGTCGTTGGTCTACGATGCCGGGCGGGAACGAGCCTCCCCACGTAGTAGATAACCCACAATACTTGCAGCGAAGCTATGACAACATTCACGTTGGTGACAACGGCCGTGCTCTGTTCGGAGATGAAGTCAACGTCCACATTCATCAATACACCCAGAATGAGGCTGTACAACGATGGGAAACTTTTGTCAATTCATTCAAGTATCCTGCCATGAACACACGGCTCAATGACGTCCAGGAACATTACCGTGGCACCTTTGAATGGGTGTTTGACCAGCCCGCGGACGATGAGCATTCATGGCCCAGCCTCTCGCGCTGGCTGCGTGAAGGCAGTGGGATGTACTTGGTTACAGGGAAAGCTGGATCAGGTAAAACCACCTTTATGAAATTCTTGTACGAGCACGACCAGACAAATTTTCTGCTAGAGCATTGGTCGAATTCCCGACAGATCCGAATTCTTTTCTTCTGCTTCTGGTCGCTCGGTTCCAAGCTGCAGTGCAACATGAAGGGTCTGCTCGCTTCTTTGGCGTATCAAATTGTGTCGGAGACCAGACCGCTTGAGCTCATGCTGGAACCCAAGTTTGCTGGGAAATCTACGTTGGATGACTGGTCTGAAAGAGAGTTGAAAATTCTGATTCAATCTCTCATCTCCAATCCTACTGATTCGTTTTGTCTCATCATTGATGCGTTGGACAATTTCGACGAGAACGATGATTTTGGCCGGCTATGGGACTTCCTGACCTCTATCACAATCTCGAACCCGTACACTAAAATATGCGCTTCTTCGAGACCTGTTGGCCATATTTTGTCCTACTTCCAGGGCCGGTCATGCATGAGACTTCAAGATCTAACCAGAAATGACATCAATACTTACGTTCGACAGAGCCTATTCGAAAAGGCACGAACTAACAACCAATCTTCGAACCAAAATTTTGACATCGATCAAGTGGTAAAAGTTATAAATAGACGAGCTGATGGTGTATTCTTGTGGGCTTACCTTGCCCTTCAAAACGTTTTCGTTGGGCTTCGCAGTGGAGAAAAGCTTGATCGACTGTTAAAACGCGTTGAGGCATTCCCGGCGTCTGAAGTTTTCGAGCATTACGGACAGACGTGGAATACTGAGAAATCAGGGGACTCGGTTCATCTAGATGAGGCTCAACGTGTTTTCGGATTTCGGCACTATACCGAAGGTCAACCCCCGATCAGACTTTCACTTGAGGAGATCAAGTCCTTCAGTGACCGTCTCCTTTTCACACTCAAGTTTCCTGAGATCAGTGATCGTCAAGAGAGCATTGCAACAGCAGTGACGGACACCTTTGAGTGGATATATCGTGATCCTGAACCTGACGCGAGCCCATGGGCAAGCTTCACACAATGGCTCGAGCACGGCGATGGAATCTACTGGATTACCGGAAAGGCTGGCTCGGGGAAGTCCACCCTGATGAAATTTCTCAACAGTAACTCAAAAACGAGGCAAATTCTACGGGCCTGGACTAACGGATCACCGCTCACCACTTCCGGTTTCTTCTTCTGGAATTCCGGCACTGAAATGCAGATGTCTCAAGAGGCACTTCTTCGGACCCTCCTATATGATATCGCCAAAGAATCACCAGATTTCATCCCCCATCTCTTTCCTGAAAGATGGGAGATTTACGGTTTGTTCGGTAAAGAGTCTAAAGACTGTCGGCCATGGACACTAACAGAATGCGTCCGATCATTACGAAGACTGACAAGTCCGCTATTCGCCAAACGCATGTTCTTTTTCTTGATTGACGGATTGGATGAATTTGGTGGTGATCACACCGAGCTCATTGCTCTCCTGAAAGATATCTCGCAATCGCCCCGAATTAAAATCTGTGTCGCTAGTCGTCCCTGGGTGGTCTTTCAGGATGCTTTCAATAGAGCCCCTAGCCTCATGCTTCAGGATCTCACTCTTTCTGATATCAAAATATATGTTCAAACGAAATTCGACCAACATGCCGATTTCCAGGAACTCAAGGCACGCAATCCCCAGCTTGCTACTCAGCTTTACACCGAAATCGCGCGCAAATGCTCAGGCGTCTTCCTCTGGGTCCGCCTTGTCGTGCAATCTTTGTTATCCGGTATCACCAATGGAGACAGAGTTTCTGATCTTCATCGGAGATTGAACGAACTGCCTGAGGACCTAGAGTCACTCTTTCGGAATATGCTGTGGAGTATGGATCCTTTCTATAGAGATCATGCTTCACAGCTTTTCCAGGTCTGCCGAGCCGCCGGGTCGATTACGGTTCTACGCCTCTCTTTTGCGGATGAAGAAGATGACAAGTTTTGGCAGGAAGGTGACCCCGAACCTCTTAGCGACCACGATAATGCCATCAGAATTACAACAATGAAAAGACGCCTGGACAGTAGAACTAAAGGTTTGCTGGAAGTGGCTAACTTTGCGCCCAACGCAGCCGAGGACTCTGTGTAAGTGTTCCGTCATTTGTCGTATCATGAAAGCATGTGTTGATAGCTCTCCAGATCAGTCCTACAGTTTTACGAAAGCCTATCTAGTCGGACTTCAAACGTTCAATATCTCCACCGGACAGTCAAAGACTTCATACAGAAGCCCGAGATTTGGAAAGAGATTCTTGCCATGACAACTTGTACTTTTTGATCCATATGTCGCACTCTGCAAGGCCTACCTCCTCGAGCTCAAGACCTTTGATGTGTCTCGCTCACCGACTGGGGATCTTTGGAACTTGATAACTAGGGCCTTGACATATGCTTCCAAAGCCATACCCAGCAGCCACACATCTCTAATCCCGCTCCTCGATGCAACAGACAAGATTGCAGCAATCTTTTCGAAACGTTCAGCACTTGTTCGCAAAGGAGTGTTTCCCAAGGTGCCTGCAGGCCACTCTATCTTAATGCCACTAGCCCTGCGTCTCGACATCTATTATTGGGTCAAAGAACTTCTGGATCGAGGACATCCTGTAATACCTGTCAAACGTTTCGAGTCCTACATATCAACTGCTATTGTTAAACTTCCTGCATGGCTGGACGTACCCTCGCAAAATACATCTCAATCATATCGATTACTTGTTGAACGGGGCGCTTCAAATAAAAAGCGGCCGGCCGGTGGTGCATGGAAAGCGCCCAAACGCAGAGTAAAGACTTTTGGTGAGGCGTTTGACGGATATACAGAGGACGAGATGGCAAGGCAGCAGCTAGAGCTGTTTGCGGAAGCGGCGAGAAGCCAAGCACAGCTTTAATATCTCAGCTAATAGTACGAATTTTTCGCCAAGGAAAGACATCCACTCCATTTTCGGTCAAAGAATCGTGCTTAAATCGTCGCCACAGAAGCAGATATAAACCTATTCAGGCCTGCTCATTCTGTATGTACTTTGTACTGGATCGCAGCATTCCCGACGTAAATGAAAACACTCCTGAACGCTACTCTTTCGCACCGAACCCCCGTTACTAACATGAATCCTGCTTCCACATTCTGTAGCATTTCAAGTCTCACCCAAGAGCAGCTTGAGGTGACAATGGTTTTTAAGAGCAGCCACGCACCTTCCACACCACGAGTACGCAACATTCGAAATCTTGGCCAAATACCTGCCACGGGAAGATCGGTCAGGCATCGATGGATATAGGCAACGCCTAACTAAATATCTATTTGGGCCTGAGGCGTCACGAATTTGATAAGAGACCTTTTTGCCCTTTTAAAACATTCAAGGATTAAGACGGTTCATCCTAAACTAGGAGCCATCTTAGAGAGCCTAAGAGACGGTGATGGAGCATCGCATTTGTCCTTTCGCAACGCAGCGCAGCGCAGCGCAACGCAGTAGAAGCTCCTAGCGTAGACAGAAGGAGGATAGCTCGAGTTAGGTCATATACAATCTTTTTCTCTCTTATCGTCGCTGATCGTAGATGATGATTATATCCTTTGCGACCCGTGATCCGAGATAACTAGATAGCATTCGAAATCCTTCTTTCTTAGGGACAGAGCGTAATACCTTAACGACTGGACAATCGTTCGGATGAGACCTCAGCTATGAACCGGGCTTGGCTTAGGTAAAGTTTAGAACGATGTGAAGGGAGGGAGAGCCGTGAAGGAAGGGTGGTAGAGGGAGGGTTGAGAGGATTGCAAGCGACCTTTAATTTAATTTAATACTCCCGTCAATTTGCCATGTCACAATGGTCACATCTTGCTCGTTTCGTTCTTGGAGCTTCAGCCATTTGAATCTCACCTTTGAAGATTCCAATATGAAAGGCGGAAGAGTTGTTGTGTTAGTAAGATGATTACCCCAAATGCAGCTCTGACAGCTCCGACAGCTCCGGACGACTTTGGGGGAATCTAAGATTGGCTTTGGGCATGTGATTCTTCGTGGCCCGAAACTGGTGGCGGTTGGCTCCCCCCCAACTTCGCTTTCGTTTCTTGACGCCAAGCACGTCTTGCATTTGCTGGTCACGACATTACTCAGTTGAGCAAGGATTTCATAATCCTCATGCCTTTCCTATTCGATGCTGATCTCGATACAAACGTGGGAAGGTTCCCCGCCTACGTTTGGCGCTTCTTTGTTTCTGCATGAGGCCACATGAAGCCTGCAAACCAAATAAACCCCTCAGCCTCGTCCCACTTCATCTGGCCTCACTTTGCGAAATTCACATGTGGACAATAAGTATCCTACGTCCGAGGTATGTGAGTCGTCCCGTGCTTCCTCTCGGGAATCTGACTCCTCCTCGACAACTCTAGGCACTTTCGTTGCCTTCTTTGTTCTGGGTCGTGCTGGCCTCGCGGCTGTCTTCTTCGGCTGTCTTGGCCGTCTTGGCCTTGGTTGGTTTCTTTGGGGCCATAATTGCCAAGCTGGTGTGACCACGGACTGAGCACAGTCAAATAGAGAATGTTTGAGGTATGTTCTGACAGAAGTTTGTTCGATCTATCAAAGAAGACCCGATCTGTGTAGCGCTGTCGCCGCGGTCTGGGAAAAGTCGGTCGGGCCGACACCGAAAATGATGGTCTTTGCCTCGCAGATCCCCCTGTCCATTGTAGCCTTCGTACAAAATCTTGGCTAGGGATGTAAGTTTCTAGCTTATGTCGGTAAAGCATAGGGCTATGCCTTAGCAGTCTGTGGGCAGGGCTAGCCAACGCTGTCTGTGGGGATGGGACCGTCCGATCGTGCCTTGTTCTTGTGGGTAATCTCGGCCGTACTCGCGTCTGGACGGAGACCCTAAGTATATATGTCTTGGGTCTTTAACTTCTTTCCGATGGCGGGATTCTCGCTACGGAGAAATAATTCAGGCGCGGATAGAGAGAAGGTAATGCTTCCTAGGATCCGATGTATACCCACGTCACGAAAACCTTTGGCTTTAGTCGTACTGTTCCAGTATAGGCCCGCTGATCTCGCCCCACACGACTCCGTCGGTGGTACTCGGTGGTGCCTAGTACTGCCGTATTGTATGCAAAACCGGTTTATATGCAAAATTTGACTTGTATAGACGCCGTCCTCTTTATCCTGGTGTCGACCCCGTCCAAGTTGCCTACACATACCGATATTGCAGAAGAGAACGCCGCTAAGGCGTGGCTTGCCAATCCTGGTAAGAATCTCTCCAAATTCGCGCGCGATCTTGAAGTTCCGTACGATCTTGAGAGTTCCATCATGGTAGGTCTTATCATGTGTCATCGTCGCTGCTGAGTCTCTGGGTCGCCTCGTAATCAGGAGAATTCGGCACTCGACTCATTGAATTTGAGGACGGAGGACCGCCGTGCAGATGATAGGGAGACCCGCTTTTCGCAGAAGGACTTGTCACTGACGTTGCTGGGCTAACAACAGTCCGGGCTTTCTTCGAGTGCGCTCCTGAATGTAGGACCTGAATTTCGTCGTCGTGAAGTCTCCGAGGTGGAAAATGGCGCACGGACTTCTTTTGAAATTCTCGCAGCCGTTCAGCTTCTTCGCAAATGCGAGAGTAGTCCAGACCTAACTCGGTGGCAAGACGTTCAACGCATGCGTCTCTCCTGTCACAGTCGTCCATGCATTCGTCTAGACTCATGTCTTTGACCTCCTCTTCCTCGTCGCCCATGTTCCACTCAGATACTGGTTTCACTGGTACACAGACCGAAGTTATATTATAGAAGCGAAGGAGGCTTATGAGTGTGATAGCTGCGATTGGTTAGCAGTGAGCCGTAAACACGGGTTGACGCTATACTTCGTGCACGATCAAATTGACCCAGAAGCCAGAAGCCTTTGACAGTCTTTGGCAAGTTAGTGGGCACGGTGGAGGTGCCATTGGCTGCAATGCGAGGAAGTGGTTCGATGGTGTGGTGGGGCCGCACCTTTGCGGCGTTAGAACTTCGAATCCTAGATTTTGCTTCCAAGTCGCTGAGACGTTTGTCCAAGTCGCTGAATCGTTTGTCCATCTTGCTGTCCATCTCGTTGAATCGTTTGTCCATCTTGCTGTCCATCTCGTTGAATCGTTTGTCCATCTTGCTGTCCATCTCGTTGAATCGTTTGTCCATCTTGCTGTCCATCTCGCTGAATCGTTCGTCCATCTCGCCGTCCATCTCGTTGAATCGTTTGGCCATCTTGCTGTCCATCTCGCTGAATCGTTCGTCCATCTCGTTGAATCGTTCGTCCATCTCGCTGAATCGTTCGTCCATCTCGTTGAATCGTTCGTCCATCTCGCTGCCCATCCCGCTGAATCGTTTGTCCATCTCGCTGCCCATCTCGCTGAGTCGTTTGTCAATATCTTGGAGCGCTAGACTGGTGTTCTTGTCATGATCATCCACTTTGTCGCAAATGTGTACAGTCAAAGCATTGACTTGCTTCTCCTGTGCCTGAGCCTCGTAGCCTAGGCTAGCTAGGCTGTAGTCGAGGTATGAATTCTTGTCCAACAATGGTACATTGGGGAGCCGGTCTCGGTATTTCTGCGCAATCGAGCGTATGACAGGTTGTGAGAGTGTCCAAGTGTACGCCATTTTGCGGTGAGCTTCCAGAATCGCTCAACAGAATGGGAGTTGCAGACAGAGTAGGCGTCCAACACAACGAGAACCGGGTTGAAGTTGTGGTCACTAGGCACGCAATGCACGCTAGGGTAGCGCAGTCACGTGATGCTAAGACACGTGATGCCAAGGCACGAGACTGCTGGAAAAGTGATCAGGGTTCGGAGACTGAGCCGATATTGAGCCGGCCCCCTGAGTTGGCTTACATAGAGTTGGACCGTTTTGGTTTTTCCTATACCGCGAAAGGGCCACGACGACATTGATGGCGACGAGATGTAACAGTGTTGAGCAACGCAACTGGCGCGAAGCCAGTCTCTAGTGCTTTTGTATTGATTTTTCCGGAACCATCTTCGTCATCAACATCGAAGGACATGGTACAGTCATCACGCTTGCGCCCTCTCTGCCATAAACTCTTCGACCTCTTTCATAGCCCTGACCGATTGCGTCAGCATCAACAATTTGTCCAAAATACCGTCTATCTGCGCAGCACGGGATGATTCGTAGAATAGCGCTCTGGAGGCGGGGTCTGCTTGCTCAATGGCTTCGTTCAGGTTACTCAGAAGACTGACCAGATCAGTCTGTTGTCCTGCAGTCAGTAATTTGACACCCTTTTGAGAAGGTGATGATGATGGAAGCGCCAGAGCTTGCTTTTCGAGCAGATTATCCAGCGCCTGCGCCCACATGCCAATCTCCTTCGTCCGAGTCTCTCGCTCGGCCTGCGACTGACGTGGGGTTCGCTGCAGCAGTGGACTGAGAATATACCTCGAACCTTGCTCGAGTTCATGCACCGTCGTCGTCGTGCCTTTGGGAGTCATGAAAGACGGTCGGGCCGAGTCAGTGAGCTTTTCCTTGTGAGCAGCCAGCATTCGAGCTCCGCTCAATTGTCGCTTCGCGTTGAGCGAAACAATGGCCGGGGGAAGATCATTCGATATTTCTCGGGCTCTGTTTGGTGTGGATGTGCTTACGAGATGCTCATTAGTTGGTGCGGTAGCGTTGTTTGTGACTTGAAAGCCGCTGGCTGTGTTTCCTGGGCTCGTGAAAGCGCTGATGTAGGTTGAGCTGCTCAACCCGTTTGCAGCGATTGATTTGACTGGATTAGCACCCGCTGCACTCACGTCTGTGGCGGCAAGCATAACATGTGGTCGAAAAGATTCCCTAAAAACGGGATCTCCACGTCCGTTGACATCCCCAGGACGTATTGATGGCGGTTTTGCAGGATGTGCGATTGCTGGGGGAGCATGTTCATTTTTGGACAGTGTTAGCATGGATTGGATGTCTTTTACGAGTGATTGCAGCTCAGAGTTTGATGCCACCACCCTTTGTTGAAACTCTTGCATGTTCTGAGCATCGACTTGCCTGTCGGCATGGATCTTGTTGATGCTTGACCTTCTGCATTGTCAGAACATACTTTGATTGATCCAATATCAAGCGGAATGAGGAGGCAACATGTATCAAAAAGTACCCACCAATGAAAGGTATTCAAAACAAGGTTTATCGCGTCGAGGTGCGATTGCAACTTGTCTCTGTGCACTCTTAGCGTCCCTTTGTCTAGGTCCCAGCGGACCTTCATGAGATTTGTTCCTATAATGCTCTTTATGCGCTCTCTCCTTTTACGATTGGAGCCTGCATCGCGATCTTCCTCTACCTTTTCCTGCTTTGCGCCCTCACGGTACTGCTTAGTCACCGAATCCAGATCTTCTAGCGTCGTGGCACAATTCCGTACCATCTGGTTCAATGCCTGCCACATTTCTCGCGTATGAGTGTTCGCTGCATTTGTGGCCACCGGATCCGAAGCAACCTCGGTCGCCACATGGCGTAGATGACCCAAAGCACAATGTAGTCCGAAAAGGACTTGGTCTAACTCTTCTAAATCTTGGCTAGCATTACGACGACCCGATGTAAACGTGTTAAATAATTTGTACGCAAGCTGTGAGACAAGAATAATGTCACCGACACTGAATCCAAAGGACATATCAACGATTAGAAGTCGGAGCCTGAAATGGCGAATCAGATATTGCACCGTTGATAATCAACTCCGGCTCCCACAAAGTCTGTCAGAGAAGCGCAACGGCGAGAAGAAGCACAATAGCCTTCGACACATGAGTTCAAAAGCACCGTTTAGAGTAAAGTACGCGATTCGCGGAAGTCACAGGACTTGAACGATCAGAGTTCGGAAAGGGTGCATCTTCCCGCCGGTGCGAACGATTGGCCGAACCAAATTTCACATCTATGCAGGGCGCACACTGTTGCCTGGTGGTGCAAACGACGAAGAAAGACCTTATATCCAGCCTCATGGACGGCACTTCGCGCTCAGCCCCATTACAAATTGTATTTTTACGACTACACAGGTACAAAGCTGTGAGAGTGACTTGAAATCCGCCATGGCAGAGGATGTGGAAATGGCTATTCAGGTTCGAGTTATGGGGCTTGTATCTATCACGCTAAGACAGGATGACAAAACAAATGAAGCCGAGTTTAGACAAAATCTCGAAGCGACCCTGTACCTGTCTAGAGACGCACCTATTTCAGAGCTGTGGGATAAATTGAGTGGTACGTGACGCCCGTCCTATTCTCTCCTCTCAGGCCTGAATCTTCTTTCTCAGCATAATTTTGAGCCTGACAACGGAAGTAGAACAAAGGGTTGAGTTGCCATACTCCCTTGCTTGTGAGGGAACCTCGTGGAGACGTGGTTCGAAAAAATGGAGGATAAGCCCACATGAAGTAGTTGAGGTAGTTCAGGACAGGCCGTCGGATGGGGGCAAATGTATCAATATGGATGAGTCTCTTATTTCGTACACCAACCGCCAATATGGGAAAGGCATTGAATTAAACATCGACGCGAATAACGAAAATGGCCAAGCATCACAAACAGACCGGTTGAAAGACTCCCGGGGGCTCGAGATTGCATTTCATCGCACCATTCGCTTGCCCGACGATGACAAACTTCATCAACTCCCTCCATCTTCGGGCACCTTTCCTTTGCATAATGTGGCATCCTACGCGGATGCTCTACCGGACAAGATGGTGCGGGAAGGCGGGATTTTCATGCCAATGTGGCCGAGGGAGGCATTGTGGATGGAGTTTAGTGCACCATTCTGCATTGATTACGCACTTCGAATATCAATTGGGCGCATCAATGCAGTTTCAGGACTGCAGATAAATGAAAATCCAGATGAGATGAAAGAAAACAAGGCAATTCAAGATTATGTTGTCGTTCCAGGTCAAGAATGGCTAGATGGTATCTGTGTGGCCCCTGGAATCGTGCGGCAATTCGTCGCTATGCCATGTGAGTGTTGCCAGCCCAGACTCTCTATTAATCTGAACTACCACGTGCTAATATCGTCCTGTTAGTGGGGTCAGGTTACACCGTTGAAGGACAGAAGACCGGAGAAGAGAAGCATGGAGGCCTTCAGATTGAGATCATCCCTTCATTCCAAACTGGTCTGCGAACGTGGATCGAGGACTCAGAGGCCGTTATACATCCAGAGATCCTTCGAAAACAACTGAATCGGTCTTCTCTCGACGAGTACAAGACTCCATCGGAGTTGGGTTTCAATATTGGAAGCAAGATCAGGTCATATCCTCCACAAGCAGTTACCCTCGTGGCATGTAAGATGTCTGATATGATCAAACTTAATGAGACTGAATTGCATGTTACGGTAAGGATATGCATCAGCTGTGGTGAAAGAGAAAGAAAAGCTAACATGTGAACTCAAGTCAATTTACAGTGAACGGCGTGTTACAGGTAGTCTGGACAGCACACTTCTTGAACGTTCAATGCCCTTTCCGACGATCCGCCAAGCGAACACTATGGAACGCCTTTCCTTGGGTGACCCTGAGATCGGTGAACACATGCTTCGTACAAACCCAAGACCTCCAATTCTGGACATCAAAACTACAGCCAAAATCACGACCCCCCAAATTACCACAACGGATTTAAAAGCAATGGGTCTTGCCGTTGGTGGTAAGCTGGGTAAGTAGCAGCAGCTCGCTGGTATTCCGGCATCGATCGAGTGCGGAAAAGTCAAAGAGAGCTAACTTTGCCTTCGGGTTATAGTGCAGGATATATATCGCGATTGCCATCCGGCACGTATGTGGAACACCGCAGCATCGAAACTCGTGTACATCCACATCCTTGACCCCGCGTCATGCGAGGCGGTAACGCATGTCGTTACGGCACCACCGCCAATTGACGCAATGGGCTATGTAGAAGGCGGCGGGCAATTCTTTGTTGTGGAGGAGCAACCTGAAGATCGAATAGAAGGAGGGGACTTTGACCAGGTAAAGTCAGTATCAGCGATGGATAAAGAGCAAGGCGTGGCTGCGGAGTGGGCGCTCGATCCCTCAGTTCCCACTCAATGCAGGTGTGGCATTCGACTCTGTGACTGCGTTGTCCGACCGTGCGGCCACATGTTCTGTTACTCGTGTGTTCGGGAAATCGATCCTACAGCGGTACGTGGGAACTTTAGTTCAACACAGGCGCGGACCAATACGCGATGGCACTGTCCTAAATGCAAACATGTGGTTTCATATGTGGCGGGATTTGCGGCTCCGATGAACCTTCCAGGCGAGGAGACCGTGAATCTGCGGGTGCCGGTAAATGTGTTGGAGGTTCGCGATGGCAGGGCATCGTTCAAGAGTGTTCAGAGATCAAAAGTATAGGGGCTGGTTGGATTGACTTCTCAATATGATTCTACGAGTGCGACAGGAGCAGTTAGGTCCATTGGGCACACGAATGAAATATTGCAGACCATAGAAGTGTACAGATGGCTTTCAAGTGAATTGTCGAATTCTGCTCTCAATGTTTAGCACTTATTATTCAGTCCTCGACCTCTAGAACTTGATATTTACCTAAGTGCCTAGGTATCCATTAGCTCTAGGTTTGGGACTTGGCGAATTGGACGCGAGCTCCCACGTGACGACGAGCCTCGTGGCGTTTCCGCCCTTTAGCCGGAGTTGAAGCCGGGAAGCCTTGAATAACCCGCGGATAGTCTGCTCAATCGTTCCATTGCACTGAACCGTGGACATTGCTTGCTCAGGCTTGCTGGCATGCTGGAGCTTCAGCGATTGTGCTAGCAATGTCTGTGGATGTGACACAGCGCGAATCGCGCACTCTGCTGATCAACGATGCTGCAGTTCATGGACTTTCTCACTCGCGACTTCGGCACCGCCACCGACTGGAATTATGACAACAGCTATTCCTTTCTCACTGCCACCAGCGATGCTATCCTCTCCTTCCCCACTCCTACCACTGCCACTCTCCATGTCTCCTCCTTGAGCACCGCTAATTTTGCAAACTCGTACACCCTCTCCGCGCTTGGTCAGCTCGACGGTGCCATCTCATATCTCTATTCAAATGTCCCCCTCGATCACGTGGTATCGCAGTCCCCGATCATTCCACTGAGGAGGATTGTCGAGGGCTACAGAGATGTGCCGCTGCCCGTGAAGCTGGACCAGCTTGCGAAGCCGGTCCTCCATCTCGAAGCTGGGAGAAAGCCGACACTGTTGCATGCCACCCTGGCCCTGCCTCCTCCCTCCACTCTGTCCGCTCTCTATGCGCGCCGGATACAGCCTCAGACACTGCTATCCGTATACTGCAACAGCAGCACCGTGTCGACGGCTGTGGTTAACGGCTCCCCTCCAGCTTCCGTACTGGCACACCTCCAACACGACAGTGGGAGATTTTCAATAGAAGGACTAGCTTCGACCGACAATGCTCTACTGGGTCTCCGAGGACTCTGGAACTTTGGCATTGGGAAGCCAGATCTCGAGGCCGAAACGTTGGCTTCTTTAGCAGACCTAGGAGGCTCTCCAGACATTCCCATTCCTCCAGAAATGGTCGACCGTTTGTCCCCTTACTACAGACGCCTGTCTTCCAAGCCATCGCTGCTCTCTGCAGGCGCAGAACTGTACTATACTCCCTACTCACACGTCATCGGCCTGTCAACCGGCCTGCGATTCACCACCCTCGCTTCTCACATCACCCCCACCGACAGCCGAAAGCTTGGCTCCAAGCCACTCGCCGGCACCTCTGCAGCGCTGGCATCCGCTTTACTTACCCCAGCAAACGTTTCACAATCCTCCTTCCCCTACACGATGACGCTGACCCTCAATCCGATCATCGGCGCCCTCGCCTCCACCTACAGCGTCAAACCGACGTCGAATCTCGCCCTGTCCTCACGCTTCGACTTCAACGTCTACTCCTGGGAATCTCAATACACGCTCGGTGCCGAGATCTGGCGCGGCCGACGACGACGACCCCGCACCACCAGTCAAGCTAGGCGTAGTGATGGTGATGGCACATTCCAAGACACCGATGATCTCGCGTGGGCAAGCGACCGGACGAAAGACTGGTTCTCACCGGAGGAAAGAGCGTTGAAAGAAGCGAGACTCGACAGAGAGCACGAAAACGTAGTCAATCTGCGGATCGACGATGGCTGGAATATCGGTGCCTTGTGGACCGGCCGCATCAAGTCCTTGCTCGTCAGTGCCGGCTTCACCATCAGCCCTGTCGACAATGGGACGGCAAGCCTGCTCAGGAGGAATGCGGCAGCCGTTTTAGACTCTGAGGGGCGAAGGAAACGCTGGACGGGCAAAATTGGAGTGAGCATTGCCTACTCCACGTGAACAACAAAACAAACTCAAGCAGATCTTACCCCATGGCCAGCATGGTCCGTACCCATTAGTTTATGACCTGCATGAACAGAACAGAATTCGGCTCCGTCTAGGGGTGTCTTTCATAGCACAGAGGTTGAAGAAGGCTGTCATTGCATTCCCTCACTCTTCACTCTGACTATTCACACCTTGATACCTTCCATCCTTCATCCCATTGCTTGATTCCTTTCCTTCATTCCTCCCCGGTTGAGTTGCGCTGCGTGCGACCTAAGTACGATGCGTAATATGTAATTCGTAGTCTGTAGCACTACTTGCGGTCGCGGTGTCGGATCGAGCCAAAGGGTAAAAGTCCTACGCAAAGTTGACAGCTACGAGTAGGGCACGATCAAGGACGGCAAAGGGAAGGAGACGAAATTTGAGCAGGCTGATGTTGATAATCATGATTCAATCCTAAACGAGAGGGGTTGGGCTCCAATCCAGAGCTACAGATAAATGCTTGCTCAGTCCCTGCCCTCCGTTCACCACCACATCATAATCATATCTCTCGCTGCGTTAAAGCTAATTTTCGTCAGGCATGAGAATCGTTGCGATATCATTATCCTTTTTACAGGTAGCATTGTGTTCCGTTTTGAGTGCAAAAGGGCATCTGGATGGTTTCCGCCATCACGCCCCTCGCCACCAGACGTTCCCTGAACTCGCTCAGCCGTGGGGCTGCATCAATCTGGCTTCGATTTTGGCCTGTCACCGGATCTTTGGGGCCGCTCCAGAGGACCTCTGCTGCAGCTGCAGCTCTCGGCCATGCCTGCTTGTCAAAGTTGATCGGGTCGATCTGTTCCGCCCAAAGGTGCACCTCGCCACCCACCACTAGATGCGTCGAGTTTTCGGGAATGCCGTTGAGCGGGTCGAGAGAGTAGACGAGGCGCCAGTTCTTGCGAGGGCTACAGTAGTCCATGTACGGATAGAACTGCTCCGAGACGTTCGGGTAGAAATTTATCCATTGACCCTGGCCACAATCGAGGTACTTCGCGACAATATCAGTAAGATCACCCTTGGGAACGCAGATGAGAAAGGACTACTTACCCAGTTGTTGTAATTGCCCACAATAGCCTTTAGGCCTTTCTCAACGGTCTTGGCAACTGATTCATCAGAAAGCCAACAGTTCACCAGCACGTCGTTACCCATAGTAAGATTCCATTCAAGAAGCATCTCTTCCCAAACGATGGGTGTCAGCCCCGCCTGTCGGATCTTGCCGTGGACGTGATCAACGAAAGTCTGCATCAGGGGTTGCAGAACTGCAGAATCATTTGACCGTACAGTCTCATCCAGCAAGTACGCGTGGTGGTTGACTTCATCACCACCACTGTGGAAGTATGAGGAATACTGCGCTATTCGGGGAAACAAGTCGTCAAAGAGAGTGTCAAGAAAAGAGTAGACTGCCGAGCTGTTCAGTTTTAGCGATCCGCAAGGTGGTTCCAGACAATTTGTGTCGTAAGGTTGTGTGTTGAAGGCAGTGATAAGCTCTGGGTGCGAGAACCATATTGAAGAGGTATGGCCAGGCATGTCAATCTCCATGGCAGTCTCAATACCTAAGCTGTTGCCATACGCCATGATGTCCGCCACGTTCTCCGGCGAGTATACCAGGCCAGGTGCATATGCTCCTGCTGATGACAGCTCGGGTATAGCGGGAATGACTAGCGGCCACGATTGAGCATCTGTGACATGCCAGTGCAGTCGATTCATCTTGGTGAAAGCCATAGCATCCATCGTGCGCTTGATATCGTCTACCGCGAAAAAGTTTCGAGCGGTATCCATGTTGAGTCCTCGATGAGGGAACATTGGAGCATCGAAAATCTCCACGGGAGCGAGTTTAGTATAAACATAACCTTGGCTGTGCTGGAAGAACAGTTGGGAAAACGTCGTCAAGCCGTAGGACAGTCCGACCGAGCTGTTGGCCGTGATGAGAACATCTCCTGACAAGGGAACTGAGAGGGTGTAGCTCTCATCGATTGATGGCGTCTCAGTCACATTGTAAGGGTTGGCGGCATTCTGCTGCAGTGTTATCGAGTTGATGTATTGCTGACCACTGGGTTCTGGCTCGTAGTCTGAATTGCGAGGATTGAACTTCCAGGGCACGAAATTCTGCTGGAAAATCGTGAGAAAAGTCCTCTCGACCGCAGCATTGACGATCTGTTGCGAAGGGCTGGTTCCAAATGGTCTGTGATGTTTCTTCAAACAAATATCAGCTCGATACCGTCGCCATCTCTTTCTTTCCAAGCATACCTCAGATTTCTCAGATATCTCAGTGTTCAGATCGTACCTGATCTCAACATTGCCGTCAATCCATAACACTGAGTTACCAGAGCTGTAATGCGACGGTACTGGCCACAAGGCAGCCACCAGTGTTGAAACCGAAGTGAGCAGGAAAGCCAACGAGGACCTCATGATTGCTCGACTTCAAAGACATACAGGCTTGCCTGCGGGTAAAAGCCAATCCTCCAAATCAATGCTTAACAATAGCTTTTTGAACGAAAGTTTCTCTTCTTGTGTATAGCTTGAGCTCTGGTACGAAGTACTTCCGCCCATGTCACGGTAACCGCCAAGTCTTCAGCAGGCAAGGTGACACCGGAAGGAGACATGCAAACAAATAAAAGGGCAGGTGGGAAATTTGATTGGCCGTTTGAATGAAGGCGGTGCTACCTTCCGAAAGCACGATATCCGTAGCAAAATCTAAATGAGGATGCAACATAGATCAGGGCCGATGTCATCAGCCCTGTCAATGGGGGCCAACCAAAATCAAGTACGAAGTACTTCGTAATCGGCATCGAAAGTAGCGAGCTCCAAACGGCGTACAAACCGCGAGTTGCCTGCACAAAACGCTGGTTTCAGCCAGGAATGTCAACCTGGAAAAGATGCGGAGTACGAAGTACCATTAAACAACAGGCTGGGTGGCTGGGCACGGCAAGACGCGCGGGGAGAACGCACCAGCAAGGTTGACAACAGGGCCCATTAGGCTTTAGATTTGCTGTAGGCACATTCCTGGGCTAGCCGTAAGAAGAAATGGTCCCAAGCCACCGAACCACATCTGAGCTATACCTGACGTTGACGTGGCCACTTCTGGAGAGTTCATGATGGTTGATCCCGATTGTGCGACAACAGTCAAAAGATGAGATCCATGTATCCCTCTGAAAACAAAAAAGGGGGGAAGGTCGTGTATGCTTACGAAGTACTCCTAGCGAAATCACTCATGTTCCGACTCCGTCGTACGCTTTGCCTCCTGCACCGGCGTCCAGGGCGATGCATTCCTGCAGTCCTGCCAGGTTAAAGGCATCCTTGACCCCTGCAGCAGCATTCTCTTCACTACATTGCCCTGTTGTCTTCAGCGTGTTGAGCTCTTGGCTCACTGCTTTTATGATCGGCGCGAAACATATGGCAGGGTGTATCATGAGCCGGAAACCCAGTTCCTGAGCCCTCGAAACACTCATGTGTGGTGTGGTACCTCCAGGAACCATGTTGAGAAAGGTAGGGACCTCTCTGAAGATATTGCACACTTCCGCAGCCTCGTCTTCAGAAGCCATTGCCTCAAAGAAGACGACATCCACGCCGATCCGCACTGCTTCTTTCAGTCTGGCGATTGCCTCATCAAACCCCAGAGACTGGCGGGCATCGGTGCGTGCAATTATCAGCATCTCCGACCCAATGTCATCACGTGTCTTAACTGCGGCGCGGAGTCGGGCGTAGTAAGTTTCGCGATCCACAAGCTGCTTGCCGAGGAGGTGTCCGCATCGCTTCTGCTGAACCTGGTCCTCGATGTGTAGAGCAGCAATGCCAGCTCGGGCGTATTGAGCGACGGTTCGGGACACCATGATCGGCCCGCCGTAGCCAGTATCTGCGTCGGCGATGGTTGGCACGGAAGGATCAAGGCCTGCGATCATGGCGGCGTTCGATACCATGTCGTTCAGCGTTGCTATGCCGAGATCCGCCCATCCTAGACGCGAGATCGACGTGCCTGCGCCTGTCTGGATTCCCCATCAGTATGCGCGACATTGCAACGGCGGAGATCTTGCCATGTAGAGGGCATCGAAGCCAGCAGCCAGTGCGAGCCTTGCTGTGAAGCCGTCGAAAACTCCAGGAGCAGCGATGATGCGACTCTTGTCACTGAGCAGCTGACGCAGTCGTTTCGCGCCCGTGAGAGGTGCCAGTGCCATGTCTTTTGCCGAATTCAAGCAGTTTAAAATCGAGAGCTCATGTAAACAACTGCTGCTATGGTTTGAAGAACTTTGTACTTTATGCCAGAAGTCGAACGCGAGGTTTGCATGATGGATTGGATTTCATTACCACTTTGGGATGTATTTGATAATGACGTGTTGCGAGGACTGGAAAGCGTGCACGATTGAAACCATCAGTTGAATCTCTCCTTTTGGTTTGGGAAGATATTATTACAATACAATCTAGTTCTCTAGGACTGCAAGCTAAGGCTGATGCGATTCGAGAACAAAGTTAGGTAGGTTAGGTACTCATACAGGGATATCTCCAATTCGTGCCTCATAATTCATTCAACGCTTTGTCTAGGTAGACAAACTCCTGACTGGTATCTGGGAAAAGGAAAAAAAGTTCCTGAACTTCCATTGCCACGTTTATGGCTATGATCTCGAGGTCGGGTGTTTGCAGTTTAATAATTGTGTTTTGCGGCGTGCTTATGGGCGGCAGCTTGCCGGTTGTTGCGGCTCTCTTTCAACTTGTCGCCCATGCCTCGGAAACCAGCCCTCAGACGAGCGTCAGCTGGGACATAAGGGTCTCGAGCGATGCTACCAAGAGGTTAGAAATTTGGAAACCATGTAAGCATATGTGTGGAAATGCTTACGCTTTATTGGTCTCCTTGGAGACAGCGGCCGAATGCTCCCGGGTCTTGGAGCCAAGAAACTTTCCCGAGGATCGAAAAAGGCCCATGATGTTTTGGTTTTTGTTCTTGTTGATAAATGTGGGTAAGGATGTGGATGCGTCCCAGTAATTTTACTGATGAGATGTTACAGTATGTTTTAGATATGAATAACAGGGTTATGAAGGAAAGCTGGTATGGTTATATAATAATTCGAGGGAGTTTCGCACCCATGTATGACGCAATGTCGATCATTTGCCTGCTTCCCTGTTTCTCGTGAAAACCAGTTTCAGATAATTGTGATGGCAGCTGATACGCTCGCGTGGCCCTTTTGCCGACACCTTGCCCTCTTCAGCCAGCCAGACCATTCGGTTGCAAGAAGTATGATGTCGTTGTCGAGGCAAGTACAACGCTAGGGCTGCCTCGGTTGCTAGAATCATCCATCGCCAAGCACTTTCTGGCAACGGCGAGGATTCATTCGCGAGTTTGAGCTTCGTGGACTACGATAACAATGTTAGGTTTTCAGAGAAACCATTTCCAAGATTGGCCCTCTCACGCTCAATCTTTAGAGAAAGTGTAATAGGGCTTGTTTGACTTTTCCAATAGCAAACAAGGTAGTTAGGCATTTTTTCTTGTGATTGCAATCAGTGATCAAGTAGGATCGATCTAATAATCATTCAAGCCCAGGAGGCACCAGAGTCTTTGATCTTATTATGTACAACCTCTTTCCTTTGTCGAAGATCGCGCTCTGCAGCTATCCATGCCACAACTGAGTCCACGTAAATGTCGCCTTGAATCTACACGACAGTTGGAAAAGCTCCATATTCATGCTTCGTGTTCATTTTGTCTTAATATGCTTCAATGGACCGGGTTCGTGAAGAAAATTGTTGGCGTAGGCTTTTGGAACAAATTGTCGTTCATGAGGCTCTTGTACGTAATATTCGTACCCTTGTTTTTCGGCAAATTCAACGGCATCCTCCTTCGAATTGAATTGTAGTTTTGTGCCTTGCATTGCGTCTGCTGAGGATTGCCAGCCCATTAACGGGTTTTCCCATCGGTGGCCTTTCGGTAGAGGATCCCAGTCCATGCGCCATGCATGCGAGCCCCACGACCCCGACTGCGTGGCAGGTTTCGCGGGTTTGTAAATCCTGAAAGAATTAGTGGTGCTTCGTTGCGTCGTACGGCGACTCGTACCTGACAGTTCGAGCCTGCAGATCTACAGGTGCTCCTGACAACACAGCAGCCGATAAAGTCGAGCCTGGCTCGCTGCCGTCCTGCACTCTCTTCGGGATTGGCGAGTACAGCGATGTGCCGTGGTCGATATGTGCTTGATAGTCTGGTTGGTGCTCGGGATGGAAAGGGCCAACTCCCCCTTCAGATACTTGCTCTGAGACAACCATCGAAGCTTGATCCTCCGTCGCCTGCATTGCCTCGACGGCAGGAATGGCTTTCGGGTCAGGCTCTTCTAATCGTCGTGATGAGGTGGTGGTGAAGCATCGTATCGTTCGGCCGGGCGCTCTGACCGCGCGGAAAAGACGTAGGGAGCTCATGCTTCGAATATTTCGGGCTGCTATATGGGCTGTGACTAATAGCTATTCTTCATCGACGGTGCTCAGACTCCTACGTATTGTCGTGCAGCTGCCCTTACCAGACATTCAATGCCGCACTTAGCTGCTTGTTACGCTAGCCTATCTTGGGGCTAGTGACGACTTAGTGCGGACGTAACTCAATCCCCGTTCGACAAGAATCCAATACCTGAACTTCGATTGGGTCTTGGTTTTTGAGGAACATTCTCACATTTAATCATTGTCCTCCAGGATCAATACAATTGCCAGGAATGAAGAATTCGAACGACCGTTCTCCGAAGCAGGTTTATTGATGGATTTGTTGCCATATCCGCTAATTGTAGTGCCATACAAAAGGAGAATACCTTAGCAACCTTCTGTTAGGGCGAGAAATAATAGTCCACGGAGATTCTCAACGCTCGACACTGATCGCTGAAACGGGGGGCTGTCAAGGTTTTGTAGTTGTCATGCCCAACTGCCAGTAATGAAATGAGCAGAGAAGAGTCTGCGGACCTATGTTGTCACATTTCCGATTGTCAACAACTTTGTTGAAGCATTGCTTAAAGGACGCAGGATACCAAAGCGAAACAATTACGGTGCCGACCCGCCAACTTCTCAAAACACAAGACATGACACTTGTAATAACACCGGGCGGTCTGGCCCAGTAGGGAGGTTACGCTCAAGACCAATCCTTCGCCTCGACCGCTTTGATTACCTGAAGATATGCAGCAACAATCATGTCTTTACCATTGTATCCTGGAATGGCTCTGCACCGAGCATCTTCCAAACAACATCTGCCCGCAGGGTCTCATCCGATGTATTTGACGGGAACGAGATGTTGGTGCTTCCCTGGTCAACGAAAAGGATATGTTTCCCCTACGTATATCTCAGTCAGCTGCGTGATAGCCTTTTGGGGGCATGCCTACCAGTCCAAGGGAGAGGTCGATGCAATCTTCGACGATTCCTGGAGTATAGTCTTTGGGTCTTTGCCCGTTAATTGACCGAACAACATTGTCGGCTGCAATGACGCCTTGAAGTCCCGCTGCTCTGCCCATCTTGATTGCGGGAGTATCGGCGACATCTCCAATCGCAAAGACATTCGGCATGCTCTCATCCTGCACCTGCATTGTCTTTTTGACTTTGATTAGGTCTTTTGCCGAGATCAAATGGTCCGGTAGACCGGTGAGAATGGAGGAGGCAGTCTTTTGGCCTATGCAATTGATCTGCATCATATCAGAGCCATGCCGTACTTTGTGTTCTTTCAACATACCACTAAATCAAAGGACAAATGCTCACCACTACTCAGCTTGACACTTTTCACATCCTCGTGAAGCACCTGAGCCCGCTCACTCAATATCACATTGACCCCGAGGGATTTTGCTGATTTCATGCAGATTTCGTGTAGTGAGGCGCCATAGTTGTTGCATAGTCGATCTCGCGAATGGAACAATGTCACTGCTTTATTGGGATATATGGACATAGCATCCAGCGCGATCTCAACACCGACCGGACCTCCACCGAGGATGGCTATGCGATCTGCCGCCTTAACCTCTTGTTGTAACCCACGGAACCAGGCTATTCCGCTCTCTTTAATGGTCTCGTCGATGCCATAAGGATATCTTGTTGACATCCCAGTTGCCAAAACCAAATATTTGAAATTGACACATTCTCCGCCCTCGAGCTCTACGTGATCGTTGTGGACTTTTGTCACGGTACCCCTCCTGAACCCGTACACACCTGACGGTGCCAATCGTGGGTTTTGAGGATAAGGTATGAAGGCTTTCTCCTCGTGTCTCGGCAGGACCGATACTCGTGGGAAGAGCCACGTAAACCTGAAGTGACTACCCTTCTCGATGACCAGTACACGCCAACCCGAAGGCAGAGATCTTGCTAGGCGTTCAGCACATGCCCAGCCCGCAAAGGAGCAGCCAATGACAACAACGGTTTGAGGCGATGTAGTTGGTTGGTAGCGATAATAATGCAAGATGGCGCCCGTGTAATACCGGGCCTGTAATGCAAGAAGTTTGACAACGGTAGCGACGAGCCTTAGGCACAACGAGAATTTAGACAGCATCGTGAAGATCATCGATAGACCCTGTGGTGAAATAAGGCAAAGTGGATGGATCTTATCTGATCCGAGGTTGCTCAGCGATCTCCGATACCGCGGACACTCCGCAGCCTGTAGTGGTGAGTTAGTCCACAAATGGTAAAAATTCACTTGGCAAGTTTTACGCATTTGCCAGAATCATTTCCGGCAGCGGACAAAAGTCAAGCTTACATCAAGGAAGTTTCGGGTCCTACTGAATTATACAAATGCTATGAAGAGCATCGACCACACCAATATCACGCTACTCATATCAGGCCAAATCCAGGCTGAGTTGGTGGCATGTAGTCCAATATCAGGGGGCCACGAGCAGTCCATACCTAGGCTGGATAGCCACATAGCCCAGATCCATGAGAAGCAAATAACTCGCGGTCATAGATGGGTGTGTGCAAATGACCGTCCTGACCAACAAATGCTTGAAAGACCAACCATGTCCCGAACCGGACCAAAGTCCTGCAGCATTGGGAAGCATAGTGTAGCTGAGGAGGTCGCTTGAAGTCTTTTGTCGGTTTGAAACTTAATGTCCGATGTCCACAAGGCCGCCCTGAACAGCTAACACAAGCACTCGTCGTGCCAAAACAAGTAAACAGGAGAAGAAGATCTGTCCAAAGAGTATGCAACATCCAAACCTAGTCATCTTGTCTTCGTACTTTGGGCTGCAATGAAAACTGTACACACACATGTATTGATGACTAGATCAATGGCAAGTCTCTTGGAAACGAAGTGACACCAGACTGATAACTTTTTGAGTTGAAGAGTATTGGGTTTGTAAGAATGAGCCTTTAGGAAAGCTTTTCGATTGTGGTTTTATGCAGCTCCAAGGAGAGTAATCCGGCCACGACTGATCGACCGTCCGCGATGTCGCTTCTTCTAGTTATGTGCGAAATAATAATTTTGAGTTACAGGAGGTGCTCGGTTTTTTGCGGGTCAAGATCGTCTCTGTCAATAACATCTATGATTTGAGAACAGCTTTCAGGGAGCGTAGGGCCACTGTAGAGCACGTTCATTTGCTCGACCTACAATACAGTGCATCTCGTCAGATAACGGGCTTCGACCACGACGCCTGCGTATCGGAACAATTCGCGGGAGGCTCAGCCTACTTTGGCACTCCTGTTGTAACATTCAACACGCAATGTACGAAGTATTGGGTTGTGAATATGTGCAAATGATTCAACATTCCGGGTTCAGGACCAGGTGCAGGGAATAAGAGATGGGCAATGCTATCAGTTCAAAGGAAGATATGTATGCATGCATGCATGCATGGCGTGATAAAGGTCCGCCGACATGCCATTATCGTAGCAGTGGTCCAATCTGCATAAGCCCGATGCGGTAAACTTCAGGCGTTGGCAAACTTCCAAGGTTTGCCTTGAGCTGATTCAGCTCGAAGGCCCGTGCTTGAAACGGCTAAAATCTTACTAGGGGCTAATGCAAGCTCCCGCGCGTGATGCTAACTTTCCTCGCTAAACGCTAAGCACAATACAAAAGAGCCAATTTTCGCCAAGGGATGTGTATAGCCTGATTATAGCACGTAAAGCATCTCGAGGGCTTGAGCTAATCGCGGCAAGACGTGATTGGCGAGATAGGATGAGCGACCATGTGAAAATGAAGCACAACAGTTCAGCTTCAAGCCATGTCGAGAGGTCACCAACGGCTCGGCCTTTGCCGGTTGTGAAAATTGGTGAGTTTTGTGGCTGTCTGACTGTGCGCCTCGTCTCGGTCAACAAACTTCGTGCATGTCATGCTCCACCTAGAAGCTGAGAATGCAAAAATGGTATCAGATGAAGACATTAACGTGCTTCATCTAGAGTCACGATCGAATACTATCTTCACAATTGGGGAAGATAATATCGCGGAGGATTTTTGGCAAGTATCTGAAAGTGAAACGGGCCTGGAACCAGAACCGGCTGTTTGACCTTTGTTCTTGTGATGGTTAATCGCTTGGAATCATCTACGTTTTGATTTCCGGGATTTTCTTATCGTGAGCTGGTTGCCTGCAGATGGGTCGAATCGAAAATAGAATTCCCCACCGAACCGGTCAGGCTTGAGTTCCGCCATAAGCGTTGAAGGGGCGAACTTCCTCGTAAAATACAAGGCTGAGTTGTGACTTGGCCCAAGCTGTGTAACCACTGATCAGGTTCCTATTCGCTACACAGCTGACTTCACAACTCAAGGATTAGGAAATCCCTCGAGTTTGGCTGCTTCTGGACCGCTTAGCGCGAATCGTGATTCAAACTAACACAAAGACATGGCATTCGTGCGAGGCCGACCATGATGCGTTAAGAAAGCTGGGATCAAGTTCGTGACTCAGATCCACTGCCCGAGCCTACTTCATTCTTTAATAATCAAGAAAGGGAGTCCTTAACATGAGAACATCCAGCAGCTCCTAAGTCTTGCACCTACACACAAATCGACTAATTCCTTGCTTAACCGTCTGCCAGGAAGGATGAATTTCATCGGAAGTCTATTGGATGGGGCTAAATCGACAGTGACCAATGTAGCTGGGGGAGCGATTGAATTTTTGGGAGATCCGAGCATTGTCATTAGAAAAGCTACCGGTATCCTCGACAAAGCGGACGAAGGATCAAAGATAGGGCTTTTCGAACAAGTCCTAAAACACCTTTCGAGCCTGATACACCTCCTCAACCCGGACTTGCTTCTGAACTTTGGCAATAAGCTCACCACGGTCATCTTAACTGCAGTGATTGACAGAGTTGGGTGCCTTCCGAGCATCAAGGAGGGCGTATTCAGCAACGATGTCAACGCAGTCACTCTCACTTTGATCAGGGATCGAGCTGGCGAGATAGTGGAATTTCTTTTGGACGTGGTTGACGCTGCCAAATGCTACGCCTTGGCCGATTCAGAGTCTGGAATTGCCACTCCGGGCAATGCGCGTGGGCAATGCAACGAACTTGACTTTACGGACCCCATGAACCGGCATGCTGTGATATGTCAGATACAAAGACTGGTAAAATCTGTCATATTCATCCTGCGACAAGCGAATAAGCAAGCGAAGCTCAAGGACATCGATATGACTGACAACACCATTTTGTCAAGTGACTCTCGAACGACATTGGGAGCCACGCTCACGACATCACGAGAAGGTAGACAACTTGAGACGAAGGAGAAATGGCTATTTGTAAACGGCATTGGTGGAGAGCTGTATTGGTTGCGCCTCGCTTGTAAAAAATTGACGGCAGCCTATTCGAGAGACGTCACGGGCATATTCAACAGGGGCGATGGTCTCCTCTGGGACATCATCGAGTGTTCAGGTGAGAGGAGCCCATATGTGCAAAGGCCAAACGAGGAAGGTCCGAGAGGAAGTCCCACCGCGGAAGACATTGTGGAGAGCCAGAGATCTCTAATACAAAGGACGAGCAGCAGCAATCTGGCTCAACAGACGTTGCGCAAGGAACTAAGAGATGCTTTGGAAACAGCCAGCGGTGTAAAAGATGCATACGTTATTATGGTTGCACATTCTCAAGGCTGTCTCGTTCTACGTCACGTTCTGGAAGACTTGGTCACGGGAGTCGACCCTACACGAGCCGACACCACAGAAACCGAAGATGCTGACCAACTCAAGCTCATAAACACAATGCGCAAGCAGCTTTGTGTTTTCACGTTTGGAAATCCGAGCTTGCATTGGTTGACAAAGAGACCGCACACGAACGCAAGTGCGAACGAAGGTGAGGTACATGGCCCTATAAGCCTCAGTCGTTTTGCTAGACGTACCGAGCATTTCGCAAATAGCAGGGACTTTGTTGCAAAACTTGGCGTACTGAGTAACGACAAGTCACCAAATCATGGGTACGCAGCGACCGAAGTCTTCATCAACGAAGAGCCGGACTGGATCGGCCATCTCTTCGGGACACAGTACAGTCTCGACCCAGCGCATTACAGGGATCTGAAACACCGGCCGAACGGCAACATGTCTTGGTTACTCGCTTGTCGGGATGCGTCTGGTGTTGCAATGTCCATGAGTGACGTGAGACAGAGGTTAGGGGCTTAAGCTTGAACCACACATGCAGATACTTGCTGCCTGCCAAGCCTTATGGAGCTTCCAGAAACTGTGACGGACAAATTTCCAGCTGGGCGATGAAGGAGGTACCGGCAGAATGGGTGTGTTCGGGCCAAATTAGCTGACCAAGCCGAAGAACGCTCAGGGTTGCAGAAGAGCGGGAACGGAAGGAGATTGCAGGTCCAGGGTGCAGCTTAGCAAGCACGGCAAGATCGTGCATTGGTTGTGATGCTTGGAACAGAGGGGAAAGGTAAGAATTAACCATTTCGTCATGATCACGGTCTGGCTGATTCTATGCTCTGACGAGGGGATGACGTGGCGAAGACAGGGAATTGTGCTGGTGCAGGGATCGAGAGAGGAGAGAGGGCTCTCTGCGGGTACTGAGAGGACGGAAATCAGCTACTTTTGCATTATTTGAGCAATAGCCAGCGCTTCCCCACGGGGTGTCTGACATGATGGGATCAAGGTACTTCAGAATTGTTATATTTTTCTCTACCACCTCCTAGTAGTACAAATATTTTTCAAGCCCTTGCCGGTGAATTGGACTCATATTAATCGTGCATAGCTGCGAAGTCAAACTTGGGTGGTACGACAAATCCTAGGGGAAGGGGGGAAACGTGGACAAATCCTCCAGAAAATCAGTATGTCAATGAAATCCTTCAACTTTGCAACTTGGGGCTTTGTAGTGTCTTATGCAATTCCTCCTATTTCCTTTCTTCATTTTGCCTAGAGCGAGGTATTAGATATGTTCGAAGATGGCTTTCATTTTTATTTGATGTACGGCACATAGCTTGTACCGTTCTCAATTGCCTTTCGATAAAGCCTCCTGTTGGCGCAGTGCAAGTAGTACTTCAGTCCCATTGCGCTAGAGCATGCAATACAGGCCATGACCATCATGAGAATAAAAGCCAGGCGGTAACCGGGCTCCTGGTGCTCGAGGAAGAAGTAGGGGGCAATGATATTGCCGATCTGTCCAAGAACGTTGACCATGGCGACAGATACTGCCCGTTTCTCGGGAGTTCGACCCATCGTGTTGGATGTCCAGGTTGAGACAAGCGGGTTCGCAAAGTACATACCACCAACATAGATGAAGGAAGCACCGTAACGGGCTCCGTGGTTCGTTGTTGCAAGGCAGATGATATAGCCAATGCAGCCGACAGCGATTGGGCCTGCGAAATGGTAGCCACGCTCCTTTGTCTTGTCTGAGTGCCAGGCATTGACGAGAGAGCCGAGAGCGGCGAAGATGTAGGGTGGTGCTGTCAAGAGGAGGGTGGTGGTGTTGCCGTAGCCAAAGCCTCGCACAATGGATGGGAAGAAATTTGAAAATCCATACGCAGCGCTGATGCCAATGTTCAAAGACACAAGGAGCCACATCTTCCAATCAAATACCGACATTTTGAGGCCATGGAGAACACCTGCCTTGGCTTCTGAGGTTGACACCCGGTCAGCCGCGATACGTGCGGCAGCCAATCTGCGCATGTCTTCGGTCATCGACCATTGTGGGCTACCTGTCTTCGAGTGTGGATAGTCGGGCAAGATGAAGAGGGCGATCAGTGCAAGGCAAGCACCCGTGACCGCAAGAACGATAAAGAGCCATTGCCATCCAGCAAGGCCGGCGCGGCCTTCAAGACTGCCAAAGACAGCGGCGGCAATGAGACCGGCAACACAAAAGGCAAGGGTTTGGCCTGTGTAGAGGAGGGCGCAACGCATTGCTAGCTCTCTCCTCGTATACCAGCAGGACATGACGTAAATAGCGCCAGGGAATAAGGGAGCTTCCACAACACCCAGGAAGAACCGCACGGCCCAGAGTCCCTGATAGTTGGTAGCACCGCAGGTAGCAGCAGATACTCCAGACCAAGTGAGTGCCATCAGACACAGGTACAGGCTGGGCCGAAGGCGTCCGATGATCATATTTGAGGGGATCTGACCGAGAATGTAGCTGGACAAGCAGAGTCAGTATGTCAATTAAGGTAATATGCTAAGTGGGGGTGGCTTACCCATAAGACAAGATGGAAACGGCGGTACTGAATTGAGAGCCGGTCAAGTTCAGATCTTCGTCCAACGTGCTGAGGCGAGCCTGGGCGATAGAGGCACGATCGAGGTAGTTGAAAAGATACAATACCCAGAGACACGGCATCAGTGTCATGTCAAGACGCCTGACAATCTTTTTCTCGAGCTCGCGCCAGTTTGGTATGCCAAGGGCGTCGATTTGCTCCTCGGGGCTAGGAAGGAGGCCTGCTTGATTTTTCTCCAGCGACTCGTCTACCACTGGTGTCGGCAAGGTGTTGTCATGTATGGTCTTGATGTCATCTTCCACCGACGAGGTACGGCGGGCGTTGCCATGCTCGTGGGATGAAGCGTTCCTGCCGGTAGTCATCCTGAATGTTATTGTATTGCTATAATAGAGAAGATTCCTTGGGTTTGATGCTAGTGAGGCACCATTCTCTACCTCTTTATATCCAGAGCATTGTAAGAATATTCCAACTATTCGCTCACCGACGTAGCAAGTTGCAACACGGAGTAAACCCCGGTCGTTGGTTTCTCGGCGCAATCATCATTTTCCCTACACCCGTCGGCGGCAGGCACAAGAGGTCACAGCCACCTCGGGTTGAGGTAGCACGCCCCCTAACACAGCCATTTTTTCGGGTTGTCAACCAATGTTCGCTAGTGTATTATGGAGCAGGAAAATCTCTGTTGGTACATAGCAGTGGTTGCTCAAAATGGATACTACCTTAAACCCCGGGCGGAGTGTGGAAGATTGAGTGCCAAGAGTGGGATATGGCTCCGCTCTCGTTCTTGGCAGGCCGAAAAGCAAAACGAACCCTGTTTTGGAGGTCAATTTTGCGGCGGAATTACTTCGTACAAATAGCCGACTACCGTGAGGCATTCCGACTTGCTTTGGAACTGATCTTGGCACCGCAGTGCCCTCCTCCCCACTGAAACGTCGGTTGAAATTTCAGTTTGGAGCGCAAGTTTGGACCCTACCGTCGGCGGGGCCCCAGTCTCTGTCGGTATGATACAGCCAAGTAGAGCTAATGTTGCACACACGCACATGAGTAGCGGAAGACTTTACCGTAGAGCTTTTGCAATTCTCGCCAAGTCACACCACCGACACTTGCTTGCATTTATGTATGGAGGGCCAAGGCGAGCGCAAAAGTTTAATGGGACATTTTGACGTCATTCCCCGCGAGCTTTCAGGAGCGGCTGGAGCCGTCACAACCGTGGACACGTAACTAAGAAGGGTGCCGAGGTATCTGCCAGGCGGGGAACAATATCACTAGAGGCGTCAGCCTATAGCTATGCCAGCTAATTTGTGACGACCAACCTATGGAACAACAGCGATTCCACACTTGAGGAGCCATGGCGAGCCGGTCCGGACGTACAAAATGACAACGATTTGGCACCCTACATGATCTGGCACATAGAAGGCTGGCTTGTAGAGTGTTGACAAGCGGTTTTGTTTGTTTGCCGATTGGGCTGCCGATGGAGCCGTCTGGATTTTGTAAGCTGTGACGTTGTGCTTCTTCCCGATTCCAGATTTGGACAGATTCCTTTCTGTGTAAAGACCCCTTTGAGAGCTATTTACTTTAGTTTTTACAGAAGGTAGAGTGGATTACCTCGACATGGCATAACCAGCGTAATGGAGTTTCGGTGTTGCGGCGATAGGTCAGAGGCAGACTGATAAAATATCGAACGAGACGCTAGAAACCAAGCAAGACGGAAGAAGAGACACCACGATAAATAGAGAGACAAATGGAGGGTGAGCGGGGGGTAACAGTCAGCATCGAGAGGTCGTGGTATCGCCGCCACTTGCCGTCCCAGACGCAGTTGTCAGCATGCCTTGCATGCAAGCACGACGACCGGTGGCTCCATACTCTCATCGTCGTGGTGACTATAGTACCAAGTGTAACGAATTGAAGAGGAGTGCGGTCAGAAACAGCGTGCCACATAGTGAATAGGCTTAGCCGGGGACAGTAGGTCGAGGCTGCACAATCCGGGGTAGGGGAAAACAAAGTTTGGGCACAGGTGGTACATAGCCTGACAGCCTGAACAAGCTGATAAGGCCGGCAAGGCTGATCTCACACGTGATTGTGATTGTGAGTGTGAGTGCGAAAGTGCATCGTTTGGTAGTCCGTAGTCGTCCATGTCGTCGTTTAAGGCGCCAAGACTCTCTAGCCCTGCGGGAGCTCCGACTTCACCTTTGAACCTAAGTTGGGAGCTCAACCAGCAACAAAGCAACGACTATACCAGCCTCGCAATTCCCGACCGACTCTGTACGTCAACATGGCAGCACCATACTGCAGATGTCAATGATTTAAGTACTGATTTTGAAGTAGGACGAAGATGTCGTTCGTCATCCGCAGAGGTGTTTCAACCCTCGTTCCCCCCAAGGTCAGAGACCATCGCAGCTCCCGGAACGGCTTTGGCTAAGTCGAATGGCGCTAACAACGATCTAGGTGGCAAATCCCGCTGTAAGCACCTCCCATCGCTCGAGTGGACCTGACCACCACTTCCAATCCGAGGCTCGGCTGCATTCTAGGGGCCTTTGATTATGGGCAAGAAGCGGGATCAGTAGAGGCCAAAGACGACTAATAAGCGGCAGGGTCTGAGCGCTGCTAAAGATGCGGTCCGAATGGCAAGAATAGCGAAATTTTACGAACGATTACCCAAGGGAAAGGCACCAGATCGAGCAACCAGTGGAATATTCGGACTATACCAGGCTCGTTACATGGGGAAAAACGCATCGGCAGCACGTACGTCGGCCACTAGTCCGCAATGGTCATTCAGGTACTAACGGGAGCAGCAATCTGGCACTTGATCTTCAGCTTGATGGCATTGGGGTACGGCTTCGAATACTACAACCACCTGAGGCACCACAAGAACCATGCTCACTAGACGGGAATGGAGCAACTTGGCTTGACCTTTGCCTCGACTTGTGATGCTGTACATACATGATCATACCATAAACCAACACCGGTCACTCGCATTTTCTTTTGGTCGATTTGTGTTTCATGAAAGCCTCGATCTTGCCTAGCACTGGCACTACACCTCCCCCTCCCCGACGCCTGGCTTGACGCTGTCTATGGAGGAAGCTGTGCTTGAAGATCAATGGCCAGTAGTTGGCGCTGTACGGAATACATGCATGTGAAGTCTGGCTTTGTGCGTCTCCTTACTTCATACCTCGTTTGCCCGTGTTTCCAATGTGGGCACCACAGATTAGTAGACGGCCCGACAAGTGCTATCGAAGCACGCTGCAGCTGAAGCTGCAACTGCAAATTACAACTTGGGACTTACTCTCGGGCTCCAATAGTTGTGTTTCGGCAAGAGAGCAGGACTTGACCACATCAAATTTGGTGGGCGTGCGTTCGGGGTGCTAGTACCCCCGAAGCTTTCGGGCTCACAGCCCTGGAGGCTTAATGGGGCTTAGGATTAGGGGCATCGCCGACCCTACTGCGGTGGCTAATTGGTTAAATTAGGTACCACGTACTTGGCAGTAATAGGCTTAAACAACGACTTCGCCAAGCCGGACTCCGCTAATGAGACCCGCAATTTCGCCTTCTCTCCTTTCGTCAGTGTCACGTTTCGTACCCATTGCTCGGTAGTAGGGTAGTAGTCACGCAGTCTGAGCCTGGATCACCACTGGCACCTTGAAGTGTGTCACTCTTCTACACGTTTGTTATTAATCCTTTCCTCACTAATCGTCGCCGGTCAAGGGCAGCATCACCCCAAATCAGTGAGCTGCGAGCCGCGAGCCCTTGGCAAAGTACGAAGCGCATCGACTCCAAGGTAGTCGTCATTGTCGCTGTCGCTGTCGCTGTCGCTGTCGCTGTCACCGTCGCTGCCTACCTTCTCCACTCAGACCCTTACGCTCTCGCCTCCAATCTGATCGAGTTAGAGACAGCAATCGTGGCCGATACTATTGGACCCTAATCTGTACGTTGATCAATCCTTGCGCACTCCCTCGGCCTCTCTTCGACGCCACGATTTGATGAAAGTCGGCGACTGATACGCGATTGCTTGACAGATCCAAAGTTTGTTATGGCAGAGCTGAGTAGCCAAGATGTGGTGAATCATTCTCAGTCGGTAGGCGGCCTTGTCTCGTCTTCCGACGATCCTGCGACCACATCTCAATCGAAATCCAATTTCGGGGACGAAGGAGAAGCTGCCGCTGCTGGTGCCGGTGCAAGAGAGAATGGTGTGCATACTACGACTCCGCTATCGCTGCTGTCAGGCCAGGAAGACCAGGTGCTCGAGGATGGGACCGCGCGCTCCGACACAGACACAAGCCGCGCCGACGCCGATGGCAGCGTGGGCGATGCAAAATCCACCGATGCTCGACCCGTCAAGAAACTGACGACCGCAAAGCCTGTCAGCTTTGCCAAATACTCGGTCCCCAAAGTGATTGCCGCGAATGCTGCAAAGACTCAGGTGGAGAAAGGTAGGCTCATCACTCTGTTGGAATTGCAGATCTGACTGTGAGTCCTAGCAAACGTCTCACCTATTACTACGCCGCAGCCGCAGCCGGCTGGCCGTCCACGTCTTGTCGCCAAAACTACGAATTTGCTCTCTCAAAAGGTCAAGCCGTTCAAGACTGCTGCTCCCGATCCCATGCAAGTTTGGAATAAGAATCGAATTACGCCGCAACCAAGCACCAAGAATCTGACCGACGAAGAATTGAAACAGCAATACGGGATCCACCTGACATCGAGGTTGCAGTCCGATGGTGATGGGAAGGAAGCCAAATGGGCTGACATTGATGACGATGAGGACGACTGGGCCCCAGAGACGATTGAATGGGGCGATGGGACCAAGACCACTGTCAATCCGGCCGATAACACTCCTGCCACCAAATCTGCGACCACGTCTAAACCGCCGACCCCTGCTGCAGACGGCCCCAAGACCATTGTGGATGTAAAGCCGACTCCTGTCTTTGCCACCTCCATCGGTCCCAATGCCACCGTCCTCAAAATCGGCGCAAGAGCAGAGAACCAACAAGCACAGAAGGCCGCGCAGCAGCCGAAGACGTCCATGGAGCGGCCTCCACATTCCTCAAAATCGACTCCGGCTCCCGCCCCGGTCAAGTCTCCTTGGGCCAAACTGCCTCCGGTGGAAAAGGTGTCGCCTATAGAAACTGCTCCACAATTGGCCATACCCCCTCCACCGCCGCGCCCGGCTGTCGATGCAATCTCTCCCGTCCCGGGCGCGATCCCGCTGCCAACACGCGAGATATCCGCTGATGATTTCCATCGATCCTGGCGAGACTCTGCCCAACCTCAACTTTTCATGCCCAGCTCAGGTCGATACGAGTCTGTACCCGAAAACCGAAGGCGAACGTCCCGGAACGATCCAGGCTTCCGTGCCCCTGCTGTTTTGCAGAGGCCTGGTCAAGTCGACTTGTCCGCTCCGGAACCCTCGGCAGCTTTTCAGACGAGTAGAACGAGCTCTGATGTGATGCGGAGGCGTGCTTCCTCGACCTTGTCCGGTGAAAGTGCCCAGGTGGCACGGCGGATGTCCATCAAGTCTGGTTCTGGTGACACGCCTGTGCTGTCGACCAGCTCGGTCGTCGTAGATCAATTGGATCAGCACTTGGCATCCAAACCACCACAGCCGGCCACTCCAGCCTACCAAGCGAGAGGAGGAGACTATGTGACAGCGGCTGGGCAGACGGATGCTGAGATCGAAGCGCAAAGAGCACAGCAGCGACAATTAATGAGGGAGCAAGCCGAGCTTGCGCGTAAGCGGAGATTAGAGGAAGAAGCTCGCCAAGAAGCCGAAAAACAGGAAAGAATCCGCCAGAAGCTGCTGTCTCTTGGTCCTGATCCGAAAGCAGTCAAGGCTGAGCAGGAAGCCAAGGCCAAGGCCGAGGCCGAGGCCCGGGCCCTGGACAAAGTTCAGGAAGAAGCAGGGAAAACAGGACCCGAGATCAAGGAGACGCCGATCCTGGAAGCGACGCCTATATCTCCGCCGAAACCACCCCAGCCGACTGCGACTGGCGAACCTCAGCAATATGGTATGATGAAAGTCCACCCACTTGACAGTGTAAAGAGAAACATGCCATCCACCAGCCAGCAGATTCCGGCGAAGGCCCTTGCCACTGTTCAGAAACTCCCGCCAGCAGTAGAAGATATTTCACCTGAGCCACCAACGGCTTCGACCAACGGGTTGCGAACCGACCTTGATAGCGGGCGAGTTCCTGCTGATGCTGTGGCGGCTCCAGAAGCCATACCGAGGACAAGCCGACCGGTCGCTGAGGTTCGAGCTACTTGGGGTCGCAATGATCATCGGTCACCACCAACGGCTAGTTTGTGGGGAGCTCCGAATAACAAATCACTGGGCAATGGCACTTTTGACCAAACACTGGCAGGCTACGCTCCTCAAGACCTGTCTTCTCGAGCGTCCTCAACCGTGCAAGGATGGATGAATGGAAAGGCACCTGCGGTCGGCCAGTCCCCACAGTTGGCGCAAATCACTCAGCATGTTCCAGAGACGAGGTCCCAAGTGCTGCAGAATATGACATCGCCCGAGCCAATTCCCCTATCGATGGACAGCGAAGCTGATTCCGTTCTGCCTGTGAGGCCGCCCGCGCCAATAGGACCACCCCAAGTTCACCACCAACAAACACAGTCGCAGCAGTCGCAGCAATCGCCGGGGGTCAACGGTTACGGGCCTCCGAATGTCGGTGCAGCCACGTCAGGATGGAACAACTTCCATAATGTTGCGAGAGCTCAAGAACGTGCAGAATACGAGCAATACCAGCGTGAAATTGCTGCCAGGCGAGAGGATGAAAAGCGGAGTGGCATTCGTCCCCAAGCAAATTACACATTCGAGGAAACGTTCAAGCAAGTGCAACTTGGAGCACAACCTGAACAAAGACATGTGTCCTCTGTCACTCAGAACAGCAACGTGCCATCTCCGAGCCTGTTTGGAGCAGTTGGATCAATGCCACTCTCCACTATTGGGTCGCAGGCCAGCCGAGGGTCCAGATTCTTCCCACCGCAAGTAAACGGATTGCCTGCACAACAGGCACGTGCAGTCACTTACACTCACGTCGAAGTCCCTCTACCTCGGTCGCCGTCGCCGCCGCCGGCAGAAGAATTAGAAAGCGCTCACCCTGCCTACGAAATGAGTTCACCGCTTCCTCGAATTCGACTGCCTCCAGAAAAGGCAGTGGTTAAGCTCCCACCTGCCAAACCTCTGACCCCACCTGCGCCTTCACCTGCGCCTTCACCTGCAGCTGCAGCTGCAGTCGTTCCTACTCCTGCTCCCGTTCAACCAGCGGCCTCAACCACACAGCCACCACAACCATCACAACCCATGACTTGGGCCGCCAGAGTGTCAATGCCACCACCCAAGCCGATTGCACCACTCCGAGCAGTTTCACAGCCGATCGTCAAGAATCCATCATGGCAGGAGCGGTTTAATGGCTTGCTCGGGAACACCAACAGGAAAGCCTCTGACGCACCTCAACTGCCACACACGCCGCCGGAGCGTCGACACACCCCACCTGTGCTGGCTGTCACTTCTGCGACTAAGGAACCCTTAGATGTCATGCCAGTCTCTCCAGCATCTGTATCGCTGCCCCGAAGCCCCGTCGCTCTCGTCTTCGATGACAGCACAACCTTTACCACCAAGGATGTTGAAGATGAAGAAGATCTCTTCGAGGATCGTGAAGCAGGCTCGCTACCCTCGCTATACTTTCCAAGCGATGCGCCGGCAATTACCTGGCCAAGAGCAATACCCGGCCGCATCATTCCGACACCACCAGACACTCAAAGCGCCTTCATCTTCTTGGGGTCTCAGTGGAAAGAAGACAAATACCCGAAACAACAATTCGCCATCATCCGAGCACCTGGTAGTGAGAAGAGCATCAAGAAAGATCTCCCGTTCAAAACTGCACCCACCAGCAGTGGTGTTCATCGACCACAGCAGCCGCCGCTACCTCCACCGCCTCCACCAAGACATGCAACTGCCTCTTCTATGCGACGTGGACATCGAGGGGGCAAACCTCGGCCAACGACGGTCAAAGGGCAGTGATTAGGTAAAGATTCTTATTCGTGTGACGATTTTGCAGCATCGGTAGCGCACCTAGCTGTGAATCAGAACACATGTTTTAGCAGAAAGAAAAATAATCATCGTTGTCTTTGTTGTTAGTATACACAATCACAGGCAGAGAGAGGGCGGGGAACTCAACGTCTCGCCTTGCGAGAAGACAGTGAGATCAAGTGATTGTAGAGGATGGATGCTGATAGTTACGCAAGGCTGAGAAATCGTCGTTATCGATTGCAACCGATACAGGACTCCTCTGGGCACGTGTTTATGGCCTACGATGGGATTCTACTTGGTATTCGTGCTGGGCGAGCTATCAAGGGTCAGGGACAGCAAGATGCCCTCGTTCAGTCAGTACGCGCACCTTCCAATCCTTCTGTGCAGTGGAACAGAGGCGAGCCTCACGTTTGTACCAAGAATATTGATCCTACATATGTCCATTGCGCTTGCCTCGATGCAAGAAATCCATCTTTCGCAGAATTTCCATTAGCCAAGTAGAATCCTTGCCAAACTTTTGTCTTTGATTTTATGTTCGACCCGCGACCCGCGACCCGCGACTCACGAGTTTTGTGCGACAGCAGCTCACGACGTGCGAGTGTGTGAGGTGTGAGATGTGAGATGTGAGATGTGTAAGAGCTCGTTCCGCCAAGACATTTCCTTCCCTATGCACAGCAACGACCAGACCCTTTTACGATGGGCCGCCTGGGTGTGTGCCCAAGTGAAAAATCCCATTATCACTAGCTACGTTCGTTCTTTCATTTATTCATTAGTCGATAATTATCCAACACAGAGCAACTCGGTTTTACGGAAGATCGAATCATGCATCATTGGCGAGTTTTTCACGTAGGGGTAGGGGGGCTCGACCAAGCATCCAAGAGCTTGCTAGCTAGCTAGCTAGCTCTCTAAGAAAGGAAAAAAGATATCTTTCTTTCTACTGAATGGTAAATACTCGTTCTATCAGGGGGGCCGGGAGGGGATTGCAAAGCCCAAAACCTTGCCTGGGGAGGTGTTTTTCTCTTTCATTCATAGGACCCCCCAAAAAGATAGATGGATAGGTAGGTAGGTAGATATTCCTTGGCGCAACAATTTACGCTTTGCATGTTCCTTTATTTCGGTGACAGCAGGTTCGCAAACTCCTCGTCTGTTTGAACAAAGTTGGAAAATTCCGAGTTAGCAAATCTGTGATTTTTCGTCCAAAAATGAACGAGCGAGCAAACCAAACCAAAAATTTGGTAGGTTAGGGTAGGTTAGGGGCAATAGGACAGGGGAGTAGTAGAGGAGTAGAGGAGTAGAAGGCCGCTGCCAACACACTTACAATCGATCGAGCCGCTGTTGTCCTTGTCCGCTTCCTTGATCATCTCGTCGATTTCGGCGTCGGTCAAATTCTCGCCCAGCGACTTCATCACAGCTTTGAGTTCGGCGGCCGAGATCGTTCCGCTACCGTCTCTGTCGAACACCTTGAACGCCGCCATCGTCTCCTCGGCAAAGTCCTTGGGCTGAATGGTCGTCGCCATCATGGTCATGAATTCTAGAGGAACCGGACGCGCGTCTCAGCTTATTACCCACAAAAAAAAGGGTTTGCGCTAAAAGGTTTGGACTTTGCGGGTAAGAGAAGGGGGGCCTTAAGTCACTCACCGTTGAATTCAATGCTTCCGCTCTGGTCCGTGTCGACTTCGTTGACCATGTCCTGCAGCTCGGACTCGGTCGGGTTCTGGCCGAGGCTGCGCATGACGTCGCCGAGCTCGGATGTCGAGATGGATCCGGAGCCATCTTTGTCGAACAGGTTGAACACGTCCTTTAACGATTGGACTTGTTCGGCTGATAGAAGCTCGACCGGCGTTTTCGGGGACCTTCCTGGCGGAACGGAGGTGTTGATCTTGGTTGGTGCTGCCTGGAAATGGTAATACATATTAGGGCTTATGCGTGATTGTGGATGAGACGAGGAAGGAGATGGGGCAAGAGGCGACAGCGGGCGATGGGAGAGTGGCTAGTTGTTGATAGCTTCCCCGATGGGAGGAAACATCCCCCAACAGTAAGCCGAGCGGGCGAGCAGAGGGAGATGAATCGTGAGTTGCAAGGCAACAATCATCGCTTCGAGGGTGCCAGCTTGTTCTCCGCCCGGTTCCGACGCTGTCCACCGCTCTTGAGAACGTAGAGCGTGAATGCGTCGGAATGGAACACTAGATCGCTCATATTCACTCGAGATTCATCGAATGCAAACTTACCATATTGGAAGTGGTGTCAATGGTACTTGAATTTGTCAAAAGGTGGCGAGTGGGGCTTTTGGCTTGTAGGGACGCGGCCTTTGCAATACCAAGCCTTTGATAAGTTCAGCCTGCGTCTGCGTGAGGACCAGTGTTTGATTTTGTGTCTGCTCTCCTTTCCGCCACACGAGTATATCACAGAAAATATCACAGAGAGGAAGCGATGGGCTCTTGGGTCGCGTGAAGTGAAGTATTAAGCAAGAACCAGAGGATCATGAAAGCTGGGCCTTGAGGAAACTGGCAAAGTGAACAAAACGTGCCCACTTCCCTTTTAGACTTTTGGGCCACGCCTGACGACGCCGCCTATTCGAGTTAGCTCCCTGGCAAAAGGTCCCGCCTGGATGCTATTTACTGTCATGACTTTTTGGGCACTAATATTCGTTCTCCCATCTCGCACGACCTTGATAATCTGTGCAAAATCTGACACGTATGCTCTCTTGCCTACTAGTATGACATGAGACTGGGGTTGAAGCTGGTTCGTCAAACATCAAAGTGCTGTGCATCGGCAATCCTGCGAACTACGTCGACTATGAACCACCCCTACACTCCAAAGTCGGACAAACTCATTTGTAGGGTTAAATAATGCCATGTTGCCTAAATCACTTTGATGAACCACCACGTGTAAAAACACAATAGTGCATTACTGACGATTTGTCATACTACCAGTTGCCCCAGGTGAACATCCTCCAGACTCTGCACAGCAGCCTACGCCACAGCAAGCCGCACAGTTCAAAGTCGGAAGCTTGACCCGTGCCGACCTTGGCTCGGACCCTTTCAAACAGTTCCACGAGTGGTTCTCGAATCCGGCTCTACGTGGCACGATCCCAGAAACCGTGACATTAAGCACAGCTGAGCTACCGTCGGGACGGGTGAGCAATCGCATGGTCTATCTGAAGGAACTCGACGACCAAGGTTTTGTCATATACAGCAACTGGAACACCAGCCGCAAAGCCAGCGATGTCGCGTCAAATCCCCATGCTGCTCTCTGCTTCTGGTGGAAGCCCCTAGAGCGCCAGGTCAGGGTGGAAGGCCTATGCGAGAGGCTCAGTCCGGAGCAGTCCCAGCTCTACTTTGATACGCGTGCCCGCGGATCCCGTATCGGGGCGTGGGCTAGCCAACAGTCGAAAGTGCTGACACCAACGAACTCCAATAATGACGGCGGTAGCGGCAACGACGACGACGAGGTCGAGGTCGAGGTCGATGACGGACGACAGGAACTCGAAAGCCAAGTCTTGGAAATCGAGAAGAAGTTCGAGGGTATGGAATCCATCCCAGTGCCCGGCTTCTGGGGCGGCATGCGCATTCGACCGGAAGTGTTCGAGTTTTGGCAGGGCAGAGAAAGCAGGTTGCACGACAGGTTTCGATACACGCGACTTCCAGGAGAGAGCCAGGGCTGGAAAATCGAACGGCTCAGCCCGTAATTTGAATGGCACCGCTGCAGGGCGGGGACTACAGCCAATTCAACTGACTACTTCCAGTATATAGACTAGAAGGCTTCGTTCAGTGTCTGCCCGCTTGAGTAAATTCATTCAAACGTCGAGACAGCTTGATTTCTCAAATCGCGCAAAGGCCAAGCGGCAGAAGATTGAATGTTCATTAGAAGCTTCGAGACAGGCAAAAGCGGTAATAACGTGTGCTCGTGGGCTGTACACGGGCCACCAGCGCGTGCAGAGTTAGGCGTAGAGCAGCTACACCCTGACTACGCAGAGCAATGGGAACAGAGCGTACGACGCATGAATCACACAATCAGCAACGGGAAACAGGAACCATTTTTTGGTGTTTCAACTTGTTGTAGTTGAGATATGGATCTGTGCACCGCAGGCACGAACTATGGTAAGTCAAGCACACTCGTCGTGCGCTTCCTGTTCGCTTCGTTTTGAAACGCGAGCAACTAAGATCCAAACATAGCAGGAGGGCCCTGTCCTCACACCCCTTCACTAATGTTTTTCCTTCTCTTGTGAACGTTTCTGCTTCATAAATCTATGTCCAACTTTTTGGGTCCTAAAGCCCCTCCTTCTATGGGCGTTGAGTGAGTTGAGATTTGCCTATTATTGTACACCATTGAAAGCCAATATAATGTTGATTGGCTGCAGATCGAAAAACGCCGTCGCCATACGCAGAATGCAGGGTATATTGTACAATCAATCCATTCAAGTCGTCAATGCAGGGTTTGGGGAAATGGTCCAAAGATTTTATGTGCTCACCGACTTGGACGCTGCCAGAAGAGGTAACCAAAAAAAAAACTCCATCGCTATGCCTAGGTTAGAGAGAGAAAGCAACAAAACGCGTCATCAGCCAGAGGCAACAAGTGCAAGTACTTTGTCAGCGACTGCATTAGGATAACCTTTGCGGAGCATTTCTTGCACGACCATGTTGGCAGAGGCATGATCCTCAACGGAAAGGAATGCTCGGGTCATCGCTTCGTAAGTGCTCGGCTCTCGACTCTCCGTCCCCAAGCTGTCATAGATGGATCTTGCCTTTGTAATGTTGCCAGCAGACGCCCAGCCGTGGATAAGAGTATTGGCAATATATGGTGTCATACTTATCCCGCGGCTGTACATGTCATTGACAACGGCATCGCTTTGGGAAACCTGATGATTGGCAACCATAGCTTCAAGGAGGTTCTGATAGAGGTTGTCCGTTGGCCTAATGGTGGAATCTGCAAGAACCGAATCGAAGACTGAGCGAGCGCCGACCATGTCCGAAAGAACACATCCCTTTGCATGGATCAAGGAGCCGTAGTGGACTGCTTCAGGAGGTACGCCATTGGCTTTCATATCTGCTAGAACAGCTTCGGCCGCTGTTAGGTTGACCGGCTCCAAGGTCGCATATGACTCGATAAGAAGTTTGTACGTGTGTGATGTTGGTTTGATATCGCGAGAGCGCATGCGCCCATAATATTGGAGCACCTTAGCGCGATCACGCTTGGTATTGAGGAAGTATTGTATGATTGAATTGTAAGGTGCGGGTCGAGGGCGATAATTTGGTGCCGCCTCCATTTCATCAAACATTTCAACAGCAAAGGACTCCTCGCTCGTGCGGCACAGGGCATTGACTAAGGTGCCGTAGGTGACAGAGGAAGGTCGAATTCCGAGGTTCTGCATTTGGCCAAAATACTGGAGACAATCATCAATGCGTCGAGCCTTTCCAAGTTTGCCAATCACTGCATTGAACAAGAAAACTGTCGGGGTGACCCCCTCTGACATCGCTCGTTGAAAGATCTTCACTGCTTCGGTGGCCTCATCAAATGTTCCTTCCAGCGTGGTTATGTAAATACCGAAGGTATTCGCGGAAGGTGCTGCGCCCATGGAGAGGAGTTCATTGTGAAACTTCGATGCCAACTGTCGTTCACACACGGTGAGACAAGCAGCAACCATTGAGTCGTAAATTGAAACCCAACCATTCCGAACGGCAGCAAGCGATCGGTCAAGAGGTACATCAGTCTGAGCCATGGCCAACAGCTCGTGCACCAACCTCTGCTGTTTGACTTTCCCTGCTGCAGTGATCAGTTTGGCATAAGTACTGTACTGAAGATGCCTTCCCATGCGCCGCACATTCTTCAGCCTCGCCATCGCTTCGCTCAGGTGGGATTCCATTCTTCCAGATGTGCTCTCAAGTAGCTCTGAAATGACTCTGGATGCACGATGGTCTGTAGTGTGCCCATACGGATCGTAGAGCTGAGCGCTGCTGTGAGGCTCTTGTGATGGTGCTGAAGTCGAGGCCGGAGAAGTCATCTGGACGGTAGTGGCTTCTGGCTGGCGCCATTTACGCCATCGCTGTTCCAAATCAGGCCTTGTCCCGCCTAGTCGAGGTAGAGCATTGTCCACAGCGTGAATGGTAGCAGGATCCATGCCAATACGCTGGTCCAGCACGGTTTGCAACAAGTGCGAGAATCGGGCAATTTGCCCAATGTCATTGACGCTTTGACTTTGGGTGGGAAGCATATACGCCTGGACATGCAATGCCAGAGCAATGTCCTGATCTGACAGCTGTTGGACACACTCAGGACCAATCCGAGCAATGGCGGCTTGGGTTATGAATGGCACAAGCCCGCCGTTTTCGATCATGATCCTGAAAAGCAACACTGAGGCCTGACTGGAATAGAGCATGTTGTCTTCGGCCAGGGTTTGTCCCAAGTGTAGCACGGACTCGTCGAGATTACCATTGATCTGCATCCGGGACCGCTCGGGTTGGGTATGTCTGATTTGTCTGAACATAGTCAACAGGTCCGAAAGCCCGGACTCAATATCTCCCGTGCCGATCACAGAAAGGCCATACATGGTTGCGAAACTTACATCTGCAACGCGCTGGTTTTGTGTCCAAAATGCTCGAGCTTGTACGATATTGCCAGCTCGAAAGTGCATTGCAGAGACTGCCATGACCGAATCAGTAGTCAGCTCCTTCGCAGCGGCTGTGTCCAAGACGGTGTTTACTATCTCGGTGATATTGTTGTCAGCAGCACAAGACAGGATTTTGCTGACAGCGCGGCGTCGAGCGGTTTCACTCAATGAATCGGCTTTCAAGCTTTCCAAGGCTTGATGCAAATCTCCAGCCTCCACAAAGTGTTCCACCAGCCCATCAGCGATGAAAGCATCGGTTAGTTGCTGTGTCAGATCGTCCTTGTTGGTAGCTCCGTCAAAGGATTGAACGATTCGTTCGAAGAAGCGCAAACCTTCCTCTTCCTGGCTGCAGGCGTAAAAAGCCTTGATCAGGGCGGTGTATGCTTGGTTGTCAAGGACGTCGTTAGTGTTCCCACTTATAGCAAGGTCCCTGTATTGCTGGTAGATATTCTTCGCAGTTGCCAAATCCTTAACTTGAGCACAAGCATCAATAGCAGCGATGCAGTTCTGCGGGCTTGACAAGAGCTGCTGGCTGTGCATATCTTTGCTCAGTGCAACCATGCTCGAAGCAGCACCGCTCAGTTTATATGCCTCGAGGAAAACAGCGTATTGAGCATCGGACAACCTGAAGCCTGTCAGTTCCTGGCGAGCTATGTTGTAGAATTTGGTGGCCATCAAAATTGAGATGTCCTCCGAGTAGAGCTCCGTTTTATGCTTAAGAGAAGGAAAGCTGAAAGCGCCTTGTCCACGACCGAACCTCAATTCGTGTTGCTGGAGATCCTTTTGCGCCTGGCTAGCGAGTAGACTCTGCGAGGACAGGAAAGCGATGAGAATTCTGTATGTTTCTTCGTTCGGCTGGATGCCCTTGGCCGTCATGTCATTGAAGACTTCCACGGCCCTCGGAAAAGGCTGATATCCACCAGCAAGGTTGATGGCAGACTGAATGATGTAGTTGTAGGCATGCACGTTGGGAATGAGGCCGTCCTTTACCATGGACTGGAATTGGTAGGGGATGTCTGCGTATCGAGATTGCTCTCCCAATTCCACGATTTCATCAGAACGCCAAGAAGATTCGTCTGATACAGGGCTAGTCGGGCTTGTCGATGGCGACCGAAAGGCATTCGGAGAGTCAGAAAGCACGGCACTGTCGACATCTTGAGCCTCGACGCCGGCCGAACGTTGCGCAGTATCGGCGATGTTTGAATCATTGACGGCTTTGATCTCTAGAGCTATGGCTTCATCAATCTTTGCAAGCGCTTCAGCCTCTACGATGTTGTCTTCTTCTTTCTGAAGGTCCTGCACGGCAGTTTCACTGTAGGCGCGAGTGACAGGCACTCGGACGGGCTGGCGTAGGATATCGGAAGGCTTGAGATTGTCGAGTCGATGCGAAGGCTTCGTCCCAGCCGACTTGTCTTGTTGCTTCCATCCTATCCGTCTTGCAACCTGGTGTCGCTTTAGCTCTGTATCATCTCCAGTCTGCTGGGCATGGTGAAAGGCAGCAAAGTATTGACTTAGCGAGCCATCGCCGGTGTTCGAAGTACTGGCATGGCCAGCCTTCGCACCGGCTCCAGTGCCAGAGCCGGATGTGGTGGAGAAGGCATTCTGGACATGAGCAGCCTTTGATAATTTGGAAACGGGATATGAATGTAATGTGCCTAGACCTTGTTGACCAGCAACGACTGCGCCCGGGGTGTATGCGTGGGCGACTCCCTTTGCGAAACTGAGACGTGCGAGATGCGAAATGGACTTAAAAGGCATTGAGGGATCGAGGGGCTCTTCTTATCGAAGAAGAGGGTGTCGGGGAGATGGGGAAGAGGTCCGTCGCAGTTGCAGGGTCATTGACGACCGCGGTCGCCAATGAACGCGCAGATCCGGGGTTGAGGAATGATGGATGGTGAAATGCTTCTGTTCACCGAAATGGTCATGCACTCAATCTGATTCTCACCGCTCGGTAGGTGGAGAATACTCTGGTGCGTTGTTGGCGATGGTGGTATGATGGAAATAACACGAGGCGAAAACAATTGTGACTCGGTGTTGGTACTAGAAGATGGGAAATAATCTAATCAGTTCGGTGCCGATACAGCGCCAAGCACCGTTGATGGAAAGGCCCGGAGGATTGGAGTGCCGTGAGTGCTGGAGAGAAATCGTGGTGGTCGTGGTCATCCGGACAGACGAAGAAGGGCAGGAAGTGGATTCGAGCTGAGTTGCGCTAAAGTCAAGGTGAAGAGCTTCGATGATGGAAGATTGTCATGGAATAGTCGAGTTCGGTGCAGGGTGCGCATCACAGACGAGAATAATGCGTGATTAACAGCTACCGATGCATTTTCGTGGTAGGCGGCACAGCACCTATCGGATGGTAGAGTCGCGAGACCCCGAAGCGCCCCCAAAGTTAAATTGGAGCTCAGCTCAGGCACCCAGCTTAATTAACGCGTTCACCTCCGTCTTCCACTGGGCACTGCTACCGAGGTCCACTCTGACTCGATGCACTCTCCCTAGCTTTACCCCTGGAGGTCGTCAAAAGCAAGTATGGGGGACTCCGAAATATTTCATGCGTCACCTGGGCAGACATGTAGTATCCTGTCGCTACTTGTAGCAGCATTCAAGATTGGAGGTCTTGTGATGTGTCGAGGCCGATGGTTGTGCACATCTTACCCGACACAGAGCCCTGCCATTCGATCCTACTTCGACCCATGAATTAACCAGTTCGCATCTTGTGGTTGAGCTACGGTGTTTTCGAGACCTTCGACTGATAGACTGAAAGTCATTGTAAGCCAACGCACTCTAAACCAGGAACCGCATTCACTGCTGTGTAGTGTACCTCGACCATAACAGTCCTCCTTGAAAGTCCAGCCGCTGTCCTTACTTCACTGTGGGCCTTTTTGTTATACTATAATCAGCACACCATTCAAAATTTGCCCTGGTAATATTACCTGCTCACTGCCACTGGACGTTTCCTCTTTGAACGCAACTTGGGCACTGATTACGGTCGAAGAGTCCGTCGTGTTTCTGACGGCCCTTGTAGTGATGTAATCGACACGTGTTAAGGACGGTCTAAAGCTGTGGACGATCTGGTTGAGACGGTCTCCTCGCAAAGGACGCTTGGTTATGCTGTAAGAAAGCCTTTGGTTTATGGTCAAGTCTTTGAGGCCTGGCAATGAGGTAGCGATGTCTTGCAGCTGTCTCAAAAGGATCCTCTCGTTACCCCGAGGTGTGCCTACCACTTCAGGTTCCTTCTCAAACTTGTAATTGACAACTACCGCTTCTATCGACGAGCCCCATTTCGATATCAACTTTGGCACCCTCGAGAGAGCTTGCCACCGGTCATCGCTCGCGCCGTTGATATTGACGGTTCGGACTCTGAACCATTCCTTTGCCTCGTGATATATTTGTTTGTTCACTCTCAAAACTCCCCATGCGCTCTCGTTTATCAATCTTAGTGCGTTGTCTGGTAGAAGCTCTATACAAAGGCTCTCACTAGCTGCTAGGAATTTATAGATGAAGATCCGCAACTCGCAAGGAATTCCGAGAAGTGATGGCGAGGCGGGCCCCTCCATTTACTATTTCTTCTGGATCCTGAAGCTAATTGATATACGCAGGACATACCTGCTAGTGTAGCGACCTTTCTCGAAATCGCGGGTTGAGGCCAACGGCGGTGAAGTTGCATCTAGCCGGACCGAGACAGCAAGCCCCACTTTCCCCGTTTCACACTAAGGGTGAATTAATGGGCCACCGCAAGAAAATCCAAACCCATCGAGTTCATGTGATTTTTACCCACTGACCGATTGGGCCTATGGAAGACGTTAGTGTCTAACTACCTTGTGCACTCAAAATGTGACAAGCACCTGCGGTGCGAGGATACTTCCGCAAAACCACAGCCCCAGCGTAGTTAAAACCCACATTGTTTAACACCCTTTCTAATATTTGTTTGCGGAGAAACAAGCGGGCAAGGAACACGTCGGACCCAGACATCCCTCTTTCAATGTACATCATTCACCATGGCCAAAGCCCCAGTCGCAGTATCCGCGCCTGGTAAGGTCCTTTTCACAGGGGGATTCCTCGTCCTTGATCGTAAGCACACTGGCCTTGTTCTTGGAGTTGATGCTCGGATACACATTCACATACAGGAACACGACACGGCTGAGTCTGGGTCAACCCTGGTCCTGGTCCACTCGCCTCAGTTCACAAATGCAAAATGGCTATACGAAGTTAATGAAGCTGCCCTGGATACATCGTCCTTTGTTCAACAACTCAGGGGGTCAGTCCAGGCCAGTCTGTGCCTTTATTGCTGCTGCTACTGCTGACATGAAGCAGTCGGTCTTCTATACCAAGCACCACCAACAAGTTCGTGGAAACAACAGTTCAATATGTACTAAGTTATCTCAAGGCCAGAGGCACAACGCATTTTGATTCGATCAAAGTGACAATCATTGCCGATGAGAACTACTATTCCAGATCAAGTACGTCAAGCGAAGGGCCCAATGGTTTCATGAATTATGGGTGCGAGCTTAGCCAAGTTCACAAGACTGGTCTAGGCTCTTCTGCTGCACTTGTCACATCCCTCACAACAGCCTTGGTCATGTGGTATGGTCAGCCTCGAAGCCGAGAAATACCACGGCATATTGTGCACAATATAGCTCAAGCTGCGCATTGTGCGGCTCAAGGAAAGGTAGGATCGGGATTCGACGTTGCTGCGGCAGTTTTCGGTTCTTGTCTCTATCGCAGGTTCACTCCGACCATTCTCGAGGCGGTGGGAGAGCCAACCTCGCAAGGATTCGCAGAGCGTCTACGACTCTGTGTTGACAACATCGATCCTAAACACAAGTGGGATGTTGAAATTTCAAGTCACGCTGTTCAGCTACCACGACAGTTACTCCTCTTGTTGTGTGATGTAGACTGCGGGTCCGAAACGCCTGGAATGGTGCGCAAGATGCTGGCTTGGCGGAAAGAGAAGCCGGCGGAGGCAGGTCTTTTGTGGAATGCCATTCAACAGGGTAGCGACGATTTATGTCGGAGCCTCACAAGACTTGCGCAATTGGAAGGCATCGAGGAGAGCGGACTACAGGAGCTGGGTGACACTCTTTTTGCGATCCGCAGCCTTGTACGTGAAATGTCCAAGAAATCGGAAGTCCCCGTCGAGCCCAAGGTGATCACCGAGCTCCTTGATTTCTGCACGGCAATTGATGGTGTGGTTGGGGGCGTTGCACCGGGCGCAGGAGGGTACGATGCTGTTGCGCTACTTGTGGAGAACAAGCCCAATGTCGTCCGAGAGCTCGAGACCGGGTTAGAGGGTTGGAAAGGCTGTCAAGATGGAAGCGATGTGACAATTGGTAAAGTACAGCTGTTAAAGACCAGACAAGCATATGAAGGAATTCGTCATGAAGGGGCCGCAAGATACGTGCCGTGGGTGCGATAGCGAAAGCAGCAGTACAGTCACCATATACAAGAATAGCGTGCGTAAGGGTGAGGTGCGCCCAGCACACTTCCGATGACAATCCTTTCGAATTTGTTCTAACGCAGGGAGAGAGCCAAGCTTAGCCAAGAGTGCCAGGGTGGTCCATCCAATCCCCAATTCCGAAGGTAAAATCGGCGTAGTGTTGGAGAAAGATGGACTCTCTGCCATGGTCACTCTTGACGGACGCAGCTTCGGGGACAAGGTGCTCTCTGCTCAGGCCATTGCGCTATTAAAAGGCGAAGGACGCCGATGCCGATGCCGATTGTCGGTCGAAGTAGAAGGTATGAAATAGAATAATATAGTTGAGGTGGCATGCAGCCGGGGTGAGGAGCACATGATCAGCTGGATTTTCGAGGAAGGAGCAGGATCTTGGAGAAGCAGGCCATCGACATTTTGCAATATTGAATGGGCACATGGGCCATACCTAGCAGATTTGCTAGATTGAAGAGTCCTTTAGCAAGGCATGCATGTTAATTAGAGCGACAGATGCGGCAGATGTTTGAGATTGTGAGGTTTGGGAATCCTTGTCTCTAACTGTAACTTGCTTTGCCGCATCTAGACTCTAAATGGGCTGATCCCGATCCACCTCCACAAGTTGCGCTCATTGTTATCCACCAGTCCGGGCAGTCCCCCTCAGCGCCTGCGAGATGCATTTCCGAGTTCAATCGATGTGTGGTCATCCTGCTTAAACCCTGTTTATCTCGTGCCATTTATCTCGACATCATCTGCTTCCGATGCCAAATAGCGACAACAGTCTTTTCAGCCTCAGCCAGCCGCCCCTGACAGACTGAGAGGATATCCCAACCTTTCGCCCATCACCAAGAACAAGACCAAGCCCAAGCCCAAGCCCAAGGTCCGGCCCGGGAGCTTGAGATTGGCCACGAACAAGTACAAGTGACCGAGATCACATCGAAGCTACCGGCCTAGTCATCGAATTTGCTACATATCGAGTAACGAAGTGCTCCCACAAGGTGCTTCGGTTCCCGGTTCGCTCGCCTTGTCCGTCTCCTCCGTCATGTCATCTGCGAACCACTCCGAAGCGACCCGTCCAGACTCCCGATCCGCCGCTCAAGACATTCCCTCTCGCATATCGGACGGTGCGCCTTCTTCGAGTCCGGTGGAGATGAGTAGCCTACAAGGAAATCATCCAATCGGTGGCGCGTCGAACCGGCACGGGAAGCATCGGTCAAGTGTTAGCAGTGGCGCGAGCAGGAGCGGATCCGGAAGCGCGCCAGTACCTCCGACGCTGCGGACCGACACATCCACGGCTCTGCAAAACGCCCAAGACCCTCCTTCTCCTCCGCCGTCGTTACCGAACCCTGCTACTTCACCAAAGCCGGAGCGCGCGCAATCGACAGCGATAGGGCCGTCAACTGATGTGCCTCCCATTGCTCCGGTCCAAGACCCAGACCTAGAACAGGCTGCCGGCCCAACATTGATGATAACCTTGCTCCTCCTGAACGGGGCCCGACATCCCTTCAACCTCGACGGTGCCTACCTCGAGAAGCGAAGCGTTCAGATAGCAGGCAACGACCCGTTCAACCTCAGCGTTTATAAAGTAAAAGAGCTGATCCTACGAGAATGGAGAAATGAATGGGAGTCGAAGCCGTCGAGTCCGAGTGCGATCCGGCTCATCCATTTTGGGAAAGTGCTGGACGACAAGACAGCAATCAAAGGTGAGTGAGAGGGTTTTGTTATGTCTCCCCTAAAAACAAACAGGAAAGGTCTTTGCAAAAAAAACTACAAAATGAAAACCTGGCTAACTGATGATTTCCCCCCTCGAACAGATTTGAAATTCAACCAGAATTCGGCAAACGTTGTACACATGTCAATCAAGCCACAGGACTTTATGGAAGACGAGGATGCCAAAGGCTCCAAGGCTGCTCGTAACCAAAGTCGCGGCGGAACGGAGGGCAGGAGTCCGGGATGCAGGTGTATCGTCATGTGATTTCCACCCGCCGACCCGTCCACTTTTTTCTCGCTCTGGCCTTGGTATGTACGAGCTTTTCAGGACTGGCCTCGAAGGGGAGGAGGCACTGACCCGGCGTTTTTTTTTTTTGGTGGATGGAGAGCCAAAGAATAGGGCACCCGGCGCGCACTGGCCGGATCGATATTCTTTAAAGCCATATTTTACGACTTTTTGCCTTCGGCGTAACCCAAAAATTCCGACTTTGCGAGGCTCTTTGGGTGAATATATTGATGTAGGAGAGGAACGGGGTCGTCTCCATGTTAGTACTGCAGTGCGTGCGGCACGGTGGACTCCTCGAAGGATCTAGGTCGTCGGCACGGGGGTGGTATATAAATAATCAAGCATCTTTTCTACGTTCTGGCATCACGCATCGCATATCATGCATCATTGCCCTATGCTGTCCTCAAAGAGAGTAGGGCTTTTTTCGGGGCACAGCTGAGAAGGTCGATACGCTCATTCTCCGAAGTTTCACTACTTATATTGCAGAACTCGTCGCCGAGATGACCATCACTACACACTGACGAGTCAGACTAGTCCTTCGTCCCTGATAAGAGGAACAAGAGGACCCGGACCCAGAACCAGAACCAGAACAAGAACAAGAACAAGCTCATTCTCCTTCGTCCGGATCGAGGTTGGTTGGTCTTAGTCTGCATTCTGGCACCCGTCCCGAGACTCTGATGGGCACATTCATCACCCGCTCAACACCTGAACCGGCTCGCTCACTCATGCACTTGCCACACTTGCGTCACTCACCACTTCCCCATCCCGATCTTCCCCTCCATCTCCTCCACCCAATTCACTCCCTGGCCATCTCCACCGCGGTCCACTACCCCTCTCAGCCCATCCTGCCCATTATACACATCTTCCCAGTCGATACTGGCATCTCGGCCTGTCAGAATATCGCCATGGACACCGCTGCTTGGGCCCAGCGCACTCGGCCGAAAGCTATCCGCCTCCAAGACCATTTTCTGCTCCATCGCCATGCGCAGCGGGAGCGCCATGCCAAAGTTCCGGCGGAGCAGGTTCGACTGGAGTTTCTGCTGGGTGCTCTGCCACTGGGTCAGGCGGGCTTCGAGCGGGTGGGTTGAGGCTGGTGCGTGAGGTTGAGATTGAGACTGAGGCTGTTGTTGGGACAGGCGGAGGGAATCTGGGAGGCCTGGCGCTGATGGTGCGCCGCGCGATACCGACGACGATGGTGTAAATTTGGAGGATTGGGTGTTGGTTGTCGAGGTTGCGTGCGCGGCTGTTGGTACTATGCGGAGGGATTGAGACTGTGGGTTTTAGTATACTCTTCAAGAAATCATAAAAATGCAGTGCAGGGGCAGGCTGGATGGGAGGAGGCCTTTTTCTTACCATGGTGTTGATGAAGCTATATGCGACTGGATTCGGGTTTCGCACAATGGTTTGCACCTTGCAGCAGGAAGCACGCAAAGAGGTGATGTTGGTTAATCTGTGAGCGAGCCTCTCTGTCGACTTGACCGTCTTTAAGTTGTTTGATATACATCTAGGACTTCGTAACATGCGAGCCTGCCGAAGCCAGGCTGCGCACGGCTGCGTTTCCACACGCGTCACGGAACAGGAGTCGCACGGTCACGTGCTACCAGAAGGATGAGCGATCCGCGGGTACTGCCGTGCGCGAGTCCCTTCCAGGTCAAACGGAGATTAGGGGAATTTCCCGCCGGACTTAGCGGTCATTAATGCTGCCGCTCTTCTTGCCTCAATGCCAAGATCACTTCCTGGCGATCGCGTACGTCAGCTTCCTTATGCATCAGGCCATCGGTTACTGGTGAGTAGAAATAGTAGGGGATCCGTTCATCCTCCTCGAGAACGACGGCACGATCGTCTTGACTGCGCTACCGAGATGTCGCGATATGGCTACGAGGGAGAAGACGGTGCTCTGGTTTTCCTCCAGACTTTCATCCGTGTCTCCTACCGGTGCTGATCCTCTACATGCTCGATTCTCCACGCTCCCTTCTACTCTAAATCTGTACCTGTTCAGAGAACGTTATAACCCTATCACTCATGTCGTCCACAGGTTCAAGCCAAGCCAGCACCAGTAAGACTTGTTGGTAAATATCCGACACGCGTTAGTTGAGGTGAATAATCGAGGGACGCTACCACCGGTTCGGGTAGGTCCTCACGGCCACGATCGAATGGTGAGAGTGGGAATGGTAATTATGTCCGAAGTGGAGACAAAGGAGGAACCTGAGACACTTCCAAGTAGAACGCCTAGTCTTAGCGCCAATCAGCTTTGGGATGTTATACCGAGTGTACCAAGAGGCTCTACAAGAAAATGTTGTTTCCTAACCTGTCTTGTCGCCAGGGAATCCTGACTCGTAAGGCCTGCAGCACCGGGTCGACTGCATGATATCACATGTCATGTCTCACAGGATGCCTTCTAGGGCCCCCTCACGAACGTGCCTACCAAAAAATAACATGGGCGACGAGATACAATAAACAATTTTTCGCAAAGGTTTTTCATCAATTGCATTCACGGCTGATTTGAGTCTTTAGATTTTAACAAAGCCATTTCGCAGAGTTTCCCTCAAACGCGATACTCGCATGGAGGACGGCCAAGCCCAGACCCAGCCAGTGCTGCCGGACTACCTTCTAGATCCAGATGCTGTCTTGAAGGACCAGGCTTCGTGGCGGTCTCGCATTCCTCCAGACTATTCAAAAACGAGGGCTTTCTGGGCCACCAGTGGGTTCTCTCTCTCTCTCCCTCTCCCTCTGTATCTCCGACCTAAGCGCCTTCGCTAATCGTAACAATCCAGGCAAGCATAAGAACCACCCGGAAGGCAGTATCGAACGCATCGTTGAGAACCTCGTCAAGAACTGGGAGATTGAAGCATCTTTCAAGACCGATGTTGACGAGTGGAGGACTATCGACCCAAAGTCCTACACCTTCTCCGTAAACGGCGGTCCACGTCAGGATGCTGCCCACATGCTCAAAGTCGGCACATACAACGCCATCATTGCTCCCAATTCATTCTATAGCGGCGACCATAACGATTTCGAGAATAGTCACAAAACGTTCAAGCGTATGATGCCCACCTTCGCGTGGGAAGTAGTAGAGGTCTACGTCGGTCCTCCCACGGCAGTCTTTAAATGGCGTCATTGGGGCACCATGAAGAACGATTACACTGGATGGAACGAGTAAGCCGAGATTCAGACCACTTGGGAACCACTCACCAAAACTTTTTCTGACCTCTTAACAGTAAAGGAGAGAAAATCAAACTCAACGCTCACGGGGGAACCCTAGACATCGAAGGCCTCACTGTAGCTCGTCTCAACGCCGACTTCAAGTTGACAGACATCGAGATCTGGTTCGATCCGATGCAGATGTTTTCACAGATGCAGAATGGGAACCCCATACCGACCACCACCTTGACTGCTGATGGAGACGACAACAACGCCGAAATTACTCACTCTGCCACCACCACTTCCAATAATGGTGACGCACCTCAATGCCCAATGGCGTCATTCGGAGTGAAGTAAATCCGCTGGGGCTGACGACGCCGAGAGCGTGTAGTTAAAGAGAATAGTATTTCAGCGGTCCCCTAATCGCCTGTGGTCTCTAGAAAAAGTGTAGAGCTACCTGCGACCGTATATAGATAGACTCATGCAACAGTGTGCTATTCCGATACTGTGTTTGCATGCCTGTCCTTAGTATATATGCGACAATACAGGGCACTTCCAAATAACAGATTATTATGTTATGCAGGGCCTACACAGAGTCGATCGGTGGTATAACGGCAATATCCCTGTATTAAGGCCCAGGCTAGTACTGGGCGTCGAGAAGGACTGGGTGGGTTGGTAATGGTCGGATTAATAGCTGTAGCGTTAATATAGATAACGATTTAACGCCAACCCCAAAGAAAGAGAGGAGAGGAGGGTGTTAGGAGGTCAACTCTTCACCTGATTCGGGGTGGCACGTGTCTTTGTTAGTCTCGGAGAGTCTCCCACGCGATCCGAGTGGAAGGTTACTCCTATCCTCCACGTTCGACTATTCCGTAACAGGTAGAGGCTAGGTAAATTCTGAAGAAGCGAAGGTCATTGAAGCTTTACTCCAATTCTTCTTTGCAGATAATAAGTAGCCAAATGCCACCCTATAGTTAAACTCATTGCTTCATCCCTGTCGTCTTCGTTATTGGAGGAAGAGGACTGCGTTTATCTGAGATAGACGTAGTTAGTTATACCTAGTTATTGGAGCAGCCCTAGCTAGCGTATTCCCAAGGGATGCAAGATTCGAATCGTGCTTCGAATCATAGGCCTTTCCTAGTTGGGTTATAATCAAGCTGCGGTGTGAGTATTATTATCTTAGTATTGTAGATATTTGAATAGGCATCGCAAAAATATTAGGTTCATGCCCGCCTGCTGGTTCTTCAATATCAACTGTCCTCGTTATCTAGATCGTATTATATGTATATCGCGATATTGAATATAAAAAGTTGGAAATCGATGGATTACTTAATTAGGAAGGTGGATATGGTATACGAATCATGACTCGAGATTCGGATTATAAAACCACTGTGATTCGAAGCTGATTCGAGATTCGAACATTGCAAACCGTTGCGCCTTCCGTTATATGACACAGCGCTTCTTACGCCGTTGTGACATATTTGAGATTCTATGCACGGTTCGTGCGCGTGATGCAGATACTAGACATTGCATATAGAATGTCGAAGCAAAGAGAAATTCGCAGGACAGATGGGATACGGTTGACACTGCAGCATGACAACGAGGCGGATGTGGCTGCCATTGAATATCTAAGCTACACTGACAACCATTTGGCCGGAAAGTGATCTCTATGACGCAATCTAGAGTCGATGTTTGCTCGCCAGGGTCTTACATCCACACACCATTGGCGATAGAGTCGCAGGTATCTTCAGTCGTCAAAAGGCTGAAAACATCTGCCAAGAAAATAGGCACTCTGTCTCTTCAGCCTTTCTCGTCAGGGTGTGAATTGCACCTATGGTCAGTTTGCGCTGACGATTCGTATCAGAGGCATCGATATTGTCTATTCTGCAGCAACTACACGATCCGTAGGCTCTTGGTTCGGGGCGTGAAATGGGAGATGGTAGTTCGCAAGAGGCTACCTATGGTATCCCGCATCCCCTTCAACAATACTACTGGTACGAGCTCGACATATTCATCCGGGGTGGATCGACATGGCCTACGGGTGTGCAGTAAAGTCGGCAAGGTCGCTTTGACCAAAAATGCAAAAATGCAAAAACGCAAAATCCGTAAATCCGAAAACTGAATATTCACACCCACGCAGCTCCCTGAATAATAGGCTAAATCAAGCAGCGATTGTATGCAAATGATCCTCTCGCTTCGGGCTACTCGTGGATACTAGTATCATGCATTTGGACGTAGCTGTGGAAGCGGTCAAAGTTACGCAATACCAGTCGTGGCACGTGATATTTTTTTAAGCGTTGTAGCCTTTTACAGCCTTATTACTACTTAAAGTTAGGCCCTCACTCCCTAAAGATTATTAACCTTTAGGCTACAATTTAGGGGCTTGGCGCCCCGAAATTCAGGCGATGATCAGGCTAAGAAAGGCTACTAAAGACGGCGATTTACGCGTAAACTGCATGATACTAGTATCCACGAGTAGCCCGAAGCGAGAGGATCATTTGCATACAATCGCCGCTTGATTTAGCCTATTATTCAGGGAGCTGCGTAGGTGTAAATATCCGGCTTTCGGTTTTTGCGGTTTTGCGTTTTTGCGTTTTTGCCCCAAAGCGACCTTGCCGGCTTACTGCTCACCCGTACTAATGGCCCAGAGTTTGGATCCACAATTGTATCAGTATCTCAACGCCACTGTTTATGGTTGCGGGTAACGTTCATCAGACTATCAACAATCATGACAATAAATCGTCGCAGGATGATCACCGGCCACGTTCCTGCGAAGCGTCAAGTCTTGAAACAGTTCATTCACATGTAACATCAAGTCAAACAGTCTTAACACCGCTACAGCACTTAGATAATCTACAAGCATTCTATCAAACACAACTTGCAGGCTGGGTCAAGGCACAGTAGACAGCTTGCATTTCACTTCCTACACCGGGGCATTTCACAAATCCGAGCGTAGGTTCGGATGGCCCAGGCAAAAATGACCTATTTCTCTTTTACTGGGAGATGAAGCGCTTCATCTTACACTGGGACCACGGATTCGAGATACCTCCTTACTGAAAATCGATCCTTGGATCCCGTCCATTCATGTTCGTCGTTCTATGCGACCGAGCTGCTCCCTTGCCCATTTGTTGGTGTTTTGCCCCGCCAATCTACGATGGTCCGCCGGCAAGCCACTGCAGCAGAGCTATTGGCTCGAGCAAAAAACAATGGATACCGGATAGGAGTTCACAGGGAACAAGACCTGGAGCAAGACGAGAGACGGCACAACGACAAAACCAAGTAGAATCACGACGGGACGCTGAACCGATACGTGCTTTGGCGACTGGCTTATGCTGAACGCGACTGCTATGAGAGTGGCGTGCCTGGCCCTAGCCAGGAAACGGTCCGCGACCAGTATCTGGGTCCTGGCGCCCCTCTCCCGGATCTAGCCACGGTAAAAGACTTCGTACGGTTCTACATCCATACCAGCGAACCGAGGCTTGCGGACAAGCCGACGACCGATTCCATGGGATCGATCTGCGAGTGGTTCTTTGCCGGCTTCACACGCGCCACCAGGACGATCGTGCCTGCAGCTTTCGGGAGTGAGGTGTACGGGGTAGACTTCCCTTGACTGTTGCGACTATTAGCGTATTTGTGACCTGGGGCAGTGGCAGCGTCGAGTCCTCGCGGCCGAAGGCGTCCTGGTCAATAAACGGAAGCCCAAGCATAACTTTACCGAATCAGACCTTTCGCGCATCATCATCGCCGTGTGGACCTAAGACGACCTTCACTTCATCCCCGAACGATATCGGGTCCAGTTCACATTTATCGTGCGCGTATTCTGCTGGACAGGGGCGCGCCTAGGGGCTTTCTTCACAGGTGGTCTTCGTTATCGAGACATCACCCTGGTCCTGCAACGAGCCACGGGCAGTCGATAGAGGGTCATCCACAAAATCGACCAGCGCTGGGTGAAGAACAACCGCGACCCGGAGAACATCGTTTTTCGGAACCGTGCTGCAAGAGCACGACAAATTCATCTACGACGACACGTCATTTCTTCTCAGTATGGCTTTCGCTGACAATGCGCTTTTTGGCCACGACACTTTGGCCGAGCTTCAAGAACAAGAGATCCCGTGGACAGGTAGGTCTTCAAAGCCTCCCCATAGTTCTCAAAGCCAAGCAACGTCATGGCGGATTAAGACGAGTAAAATGTGCATCGAGCTCAGGCACGACCAGTAATCAGTCAGTGACCAGTATCCGAGTCCTAGTACACCTGTCAGGACACTGGAAGCGACGGAATAGGGGAACGGACGGAGCTGGCGAGTTCCACTGCCTGATCTCAGTTGGAAGGTCAGATCTATTCGATTGATTCTGTCTAAGAAAACTCTGCGCACGAGGGACGTATCTGTCTCGCAGGCGCTGTACAACTTATCTACCCCTGGTCTTGGGATCCGTGACAAAAACTAAGAAAGTTGGGCAAAATTGGCGTAGAAGACCGATTCCAATCACTTGTCAAGAATAACTGAGCTGAATAATTGCAACTCGCCCCGAGTTGCATCCAATGGCAAGTGTATTGCGGAAGATCGCAGAGGCTCTCCAGCGATATTCCTGAGGAAGCCACAGTATCCTTTGATGTCCTTGCTCAATCCACTGGCCATGTATCCTCAGACAAGACATGACGGCAGTTTGAATAGTCTCTCCCTGCGTGATATTCCTGTCAATCGCAATCGCGCCTCGGTTTGTAATTATGAATTTGTCGTCAATAGAGATCTCGATCATGTCGGCATCTAAAATCCGTTGTACCTCCTGCCCGGTCTTCAGGTCCCAGAGCCTGACCGTCCTGTCGTCCGAGCCCGAGGCCAAGAGCGACCCGTCGTGTGAGAACGCTACCGTATTTACTCCATCAACGTGGCCCTCTAGCGTCTGCACATTCTGCCCGGTCTGCGGATCCCAGAGCCTAATCGTCTTATCGTACGAGCCCGAGGCTAGAAGCGACCCGTCGTATGAGAACGCTACCGTACATACCCCTACGACGTGGCCCTCTAGCGTCTGTACCTTCTGCCAGGTCTGCGAGTCCCAGAGCCTGACCGTGTTGTCGTCCGAGCCCGAGGCTAGGAGCGACCCGTCGTATGAGAACGCTACCGTATTCACAAAGGCAAAGTGGCCCTCTAGCGTCTGTATATTCTGCCCGGTCTGCGGGTTCCAGAGCCTGACCGTCTCATCGTCCGAGCCCGAGGCCAGAAGCGACCCGTCGTGTGAGAACGCTACCGTATTTACTCTCCTATCGTGGCCCTCTAGCGTCTGCACCTCCTGCCCGGTCTGCGGGTCCCAGAGCCTAATCGTCCTGTCGTACGAGCTCGCAGTCAGGAACGACCCGTCGTGCGAGATCGTAGCCAAGAGCGATCCGTCGTATGAGAACGCTACCGTACTTACTCTACTAGCACTAGCGTAGCCCTCTACCGTCTGTATCTCCTGCCCGGTCTGCGGATCCCAGAGCCTAATCGTCTTATCGTACGAGCCCGAGGCTAGAAGCGACCCGTCGTATGAGAACGCTACCGCACTTACCCCTGCGACGTGGCCCTCTAGCGTCTGTACCTTCTGCCCGGTCTGCGGGTTCCAGAGCCTGACCGTACTGTCGTACGAGCTCGAGGCTAGAAGCGACCCGTCGTATGAGAACGCTACCGCACGTACCCCTGCGACGTGGCCCTCTAGCGTCTGTACCTTCTGCCAGGTCTGCGAGTCCTAGAGCCTGACCGTCTTGTACGAGCTCGAGGCTAGAAGCGACCCGTCGTATGAGAACGCTACCGCACGTACCCCTACGACGTGGCCCTCTAGCGTCTGTACCTTCTGCCCGGTCTGCGGGTTCCAGAGCCTGACCGTGTTGTCGTCCGAGCCCGAGGCTAGGAGCGACCCGTCGTGTGAGAACGCTACCGTATTTACTCTATCAACGTGGCCCTCTAGCGTCTGTATATTCTGTCCGGTCTGCGGGTTCCAGAGCCTGACCGTCTTGTCGTACGAGCTCGAGGCCAGAAGCGACCCGTCGTGTGAGAACGCTACCGTATTTACCTTGTCGACGTAGCCCTCTAGCGTCTGTATATTCTGCCCGGTCTGCGGGTTCCAAAGCCTGACCGTCTCATCGTCCGAGCCCGAGGCCAGAAGCGACCCGTCGTGTGAGAACGCTACCGCATTTACTCTCCTATCGTGGCCCTCTAGCGTCTGCACCTCCTGCCCGGTCTGCGGATTCCAAAGCCTGACCGTCTTGTCGTCCGAGCCCGAGGCCAGGAGCGACCCGTCGGGTGAGAACGCCACCGTAGTTACAAATTCGATATGGCCCTCCAGCGTCTGCACCTCCAAACCCCATTTCATTGGCATAATTGGGTATTGTGTAATCCAAGGCGGGATTTGTCCACAGATATTTCGAACAGGACTAGATTGTGGTGTGAAAATAGTAGCAGATGAATATATCTGAAGTGGTGCTAGATGGGCTACTTGGCGATTAGCAAGGACAAACCGCCGTGCATCTTCGAGAAATTCTGATAGAATTCGCGAGCCGTTGTCCTGAGTACCATCATTAGAGATCATTTACTATGATCGCCGACTTAGAATTCTTCGACTTACCGAGGCTGATGTTTGTGCTGATGCCTGCAGTATACTGACAAGCTTAATGGCTTCAGCAAGCCTGTTGATCAGACTCAGCGCTTCTAACCAATGTAAGAAGTGCTTCTGTAGGAAGATATGAATGGGGTCACCATCGCGTAGTTTGACTTTGCTTTGTCGAACATGATGGACCCAATATCGACATGCATATTGAACGGCCGGCGAGATCTGTTCGTCAATTTTGCTTTGCTTGATCTCTTGTCGGGTCTGTCCTGGATAGTCGAGGTTGCATATGTTCTGTCGTAGACCATCCTGGCCGGATAAAAGCGTCAGACATTTCATAGAGAGCATTTCATGTGTCGCTCGACCGTCAATGCCATAGGGCTTATCTCGCAGACCCTCATTTAACAGGAACTCGGTGAAGGACAAGTGCAAGGTTTGAATGATCGCGTCCGGCTCAGGGGGGATTTGTAGCACAGAATGCAACGGACCGAGCTGTGTATCCACCTGTTCTTGGTCAATACCCAGAAGAGATGCAAGAGATATCAGAGAGAGTGGTTCTTCAAGAGTTATGATAGATCCGATGATCGTTCGAAAGTCTTGATACAACTGATTTTGATCATCTGGCTCGATGGACTTGGGCCATTGCGTAAGAACGGTAAGGTAGGTTTGTTCCATCGCCTTCAAATGTCCGATGCCTGAAAAATTTAAAATCTGCTCAAGACGTTTGCGAGGACTCTGGTTCTGATCGTTAACAAAACGACACATGGTTACAGCAGCGATAAATAGCGGCACTGCCCTGTTGACTAACAGAAGTAGATCTTTAGCGTCTGGCCAGCTTTGAGGCAGCGTGTGGCTTGGGCGAGCACGACAGTTGTAGTCCTCTCGGATCTGTACAAAAGAGTCTTGCATGAAAATTGCGATATCGTTCGCAATGGTGGTCTGGGGAACAGCATCTTGGAGTACCATATTGAGGTAGGCATTCGTATCTAGTTTGTTGAACTGGAACCGACTTGAAAAATCGGGGCGACTCGTCAAGAACAACCGGAGATGGATGGTAGAAAGCTGGTAGAGTTGAGACCACAAGGAAATGATGGTCTTAATGTCGCCCTCTTGCTCACATTCGTCTAAAGCATCCACCACGACTACTAGCGTCGTATCGTTTCGAGGTAATTTTTGAAGTGGCTCAAGCAAAAGTTTCTTGAATTGTTCAGCCATCATCTTGTCAAAGATAAAAGGATCTGCATCAATGACCTCGGCTACCAGTTTATTAAGACCGGGGACTTTCGAGATGAGCTCACAAACAATGGTGGGGAAAAAGCGGGAAGCAGAGCCTCGATCTCCTGCACCTCGTTTGAAGAAGAAGCTGGCGCCGAGAGTAACGTGGACAAGTCGACCTTCGCCTTCGCACCAACGAGCAAAAGTCCGAGATATAGTTGACTTACCTGTACCTGCCCCACCGTTGAGCCAGAAGATACGCTTGCCCTGTCGATCTTGGACCCAGTCACGGATGTCGTTGAGCAAATCTACCCGTGTTGCAGGATGGCAAAAGGTACAGTCATCTTGACCGGAATTGAACATGGCTCCTTCAGCCCACCGTAATTTCCCTAAGGTCACGTTGATGTTCAGGCGATGTAGGGAATCTTGCACTTCACGGAGAACATGAAGGTCATTAAGGACTTTGCTCAAGTCGCAAGTGAGGCCTCTGATATTTTCACGATCTTGAGCGCTCAAGTCACGATCGCAATTGCTGGCATCCCTTTCCACTTTTGCTCCGAGCTCATTGCAGGACTTTTCAAAGTCTTGAATGTTACTGTCTTCCCAGAGAGCCTGGAACGCACGTTTGAAGGTCGGACTCTCATACTTCCGGATGGCTTGAGCTAGGAACTGGAGGATGACGGCGTACAGCTCTACTACTGTCTCCCCAAGATTGGTTCTTGTGCGGGACGCAGGAAGTTGAGTGAGAAAGGTAAGATACGCCTTGAGTCGATTGGCCATATACAGTGCAGTCTCGCAACCGCAGAGGAGTGATGACATCTGATTCGCTTCTGATACGGTAGCCTAGGGGTATTAGCAGAAGGTTATGCAGATCACATAAACCCTACCTGTAGGAGCAAGTGAACGACGGCCCATGGCATGCCTATATGGACTGGATCGATATTTGCCGCAGCATTGCCGATTGATACGAATTTGTTTAGCCAGTTGACTACCTTGTCGGCTTTCTCGTTCAAAACGACCTGGTGCCCAGAAAATGTAAATGTCCACCTCTTCTCCTCACACAGTCGTTGTTTATCTTTGGCAGCGTCCTGAGCAGAGCGCAGCGCCAAGTCAATGTCGCTTGTCCCATTGGAAATATGTTTACGCAGGACTGCCCGGTCAGGATCTGAAAGTTGACGAAGGGCATCTTCCAGCAAATTTCGACTGGATGAAACACCGGCATTTTGATGTGAGGGGGCGGAAGGGCTATTGGCTGTGGGTGGGTTGCTTGAAGACGGCGTGGCGATTGCAGTACTTGCTGACAGTGGAGCTGATGCTGCTGTCGCGGTTGATGGCTGTGCTGGCGAAGGTGAAGATGATTGAGGGGATGAAGTCCTGCTTCTCCGCCCGAGTCGTTCCGTAACCTTATCCCTAAAGCGATGATGGAGTGGTCGACCACGAGCTCCACTCATCCTTAGCTAAAGTTTGAAGCGACGTCGACGTAGAAACATCAAGCCCAAAAAGTATGTTGGTGTAGAAGGCTGCAAATTTTTCATGCCAAGTACTGAGCTATTCAGTGACCAATAGCGTTCGGAGCGGGGTTGGAAAAGCTGTATTGACGCCACTATTGTTTGAGAAGACGACTAAATCACGATTGCGATATGACTGATTAGAGCGTTGTCCTCGACCTATCTCAACAATGTATAATTTATGCGGTTAATATGCTCTCAAAGAGTCCTAAAGAAATCATCTACCTGCTAAAGCCATCTATGTTACTGATCCTGCGCCGCCAGAAACGGTAAGCCCGAGCGGCTCCGGCTTACTCCTAAGATACCCCCAGCGACGCCACGTGATATCTCTTCTTGGCTACAGCGCCGACGTTGCCTCACGTGCAACTACAGAACTGTAGAACCTTCGAGAGATTTGTGTCACTTAGCATGGATGTACTGCACAGGAAGCCTGCAGGGCTTTGTGTCAATACATTCAAGAATCGTCTGGCATGGCCCTCAATCTTTCCTCCGCCCAACAAACTCATTCAAGGCATGGTCCTTCAAGGGAAGTTCTCTAAGCGCCAAATTGCGGAGATGGCGCAATGCAGCCGTACCGCCGTTAGGCAAGCGCTAACCTTAAAACCTTTAGCACCACCACTGCCCCCCCAAATGGTGGTGGACGACAATCATCCCTCCCCCCGATTATGCGGGATGCCTTACACGAATACCTCGTGGAGAAGCCTACGCTATATCTAGACGAATTGGTGATTCGGCTGTGGGTTGACTTTGACGAGTTAGTCTCAATATCGACAGTCAGTCGAGCACTACATGCCACGAGATGGTCAAAGAAAAAGGCTCGTCGGGTTGCTGCCAGCGGAATCCAGATCTACGGGATACATACATACATAACCTGTGCGAATTATCGTCTTACCAATTGGTCTATATCGATGCATCTGGCTGCGGCCAAAGAGTTGGGTATAGACGTACGGGCTGGTCGCCGCTAGGTGTGTTAGGGGACTTGTGAGGGGGTTGCGCGCTGCTTACAGTAGTTCTGAAGACAAGAAGGTTTCCTTGACCTACCTATTCTATGGATGGGACTCACCTGATATGTTCCTGCGATTAGCCCTTTATCAATCGATTCGCCTCTCAGGAAGTGCTCTCCTGAAGATCTCAGTCCACCCAAGGTCCAGTGATCTTCGTCGCCGTCTTGACGATCCTCGCTGCCGGCTCGACGATCTTCGTCGTCGCAGGAGACCTCCAAGACACCATGGGGCCCAGCCCTTGACATTTTGCATGCCAGGTCGAGGTGAGGCAGGATCGCAGACCCGTGCGGTATTTTTCTCATTTATTGGATCAAAGCGACTCCAAGGCAGACTGAGTAGCTGCGTAACGGGGAAGCCGTCCTTTACAGCGGATAACGGTCCCTGGCTGTCCGGAACTACCAAATCAGCAGCCTCACCTCGTCTCAGTTTAGGAGCTCGCTTCTTAATCTGACGGATGGCTGTACAGTGCACGCTAGCCAGTAGATCAGAGTCTAATAAAGGCCAGCTTTGGACTCGCCAGGCCCAGGGAGATTAAGGTCGCGAGGAGAGATCGAGATAACGCAGCGCACAAGTGGTTGGGGGCGACGATGTCTACACCTTCTGCTGTATGAGGGGCTCCCGGCCACTGGAATTGAGCTGCTTGAGGTAGCAGTAACAGTTAGCGTGCGTACCTGCGTGTGAGATTAAGCAGTAACGGGATAGCAACCCAGCTTTCGGCGTGCCTTGCTCCGTGGAAAGGCTATGTTCAAAACGGGTAAGGGCGTGTATACCGCTTTATCGCGGCCCTCACGTGGACGCTTCCGCTGTAGTAGGGAAACGCGTGTACGGTCCATCAGAAACATGGACCAACCACCTGCACTTACCCAGAGCGCTGAACCGGGGTCCCAGGGTGAGCGGGAGCGTCAGGTGAGCGTAAAGCGGCCTCACCCTGACCCCGATCGGGGGTGGCACATTTCACTGATCTTGGCAACACCGCGCTTCTCTGGACGATGAAGCTCGGGGATGCAGCCGGCGGTGAGATCCTTTTGGATGCAGGTGCGGACCCAAATATATGTGACAAGAAAGATCGATCGCCACTACATTATGCGACGCGCTGCGGCAATGCCGGAATTGTCCACAAGCTATTACGATCCAATGTTAATCTCGAGCAAAGATCTTCCTTCGGCAGCACCGTGTTACGAAGTAGCCGTTGGGGTGACCACTCCAAGGCCGTAAAGAAAGGAAGGTTATGCGAAGGAAGGACTAAGATAAAACAGGAAGGATTGGTTTATTGGAATATTGGTACGTCGACTCTTAAGCGCACTAATGCACCAACGAACTAACGCACTAAGGAGAATTCTCTTATTAGGAAGGACCTATTTAGGTATATATATTTACGATTTCTCTATATATTTCTATAGGCCTTCGTAGTTAATCTAAGTTATATTAGCATCCTTATCTACGTACTACTAGTACCTTAACTTAGAGATATATTATCCTAATAGATCGTTAAGAAAACCTTTAGAGTTCCCTTATACTATTACTAGAACGAGAGATAGACAGTCTTATAATATTTTAACTACCTACTCACTATTACGATAGTCTATAAGTATAGATTCGAACTCCGAGTTCGCCTTATTCTCTACTACCTTAGAAAGCGAAACTAGCGAAGATATCGTCCTATAGGACGTCCCTTTTATTAATTAAGCCGTCGAATAGCTAGTACGAATCAGTCTTACTTTACTACTACCTATTAAACTAAGCTCCGAGATAAACTACCACCGAGCACTATTAAAAATGCTAGATAAGTAAGCTAACGAAGTACTAGAACTATCTACGACTACTACGAAGAGCAAAAAACTAGATATCTCGTTAGAAGTCGAGAAGAACGAGACGCGACTTAAAATTAGAGAATTTAATATCTTCGAGAGCAATACCGAAAAGTTTACGTAGTTCGTAAATTAAGTTAAGACCTATTTAAGATATAGGCGAATTACGAAATTATAGAATTAAGTTTTATAGGCTAAGAACCTACTGCGTAAGGGACTCGCGGAATAGTTTAAGCCTTACTTAAACGACTTTCTAGAGAACGACGCGAATAACTAAAAACTTAGAACTGTTAAGCTATTCTCTTTCATTAATAAGTTTTTAGGCGAATTAAAGAAATTGTATAGAGGTCTTAATAAGGTTAAAAAGATAGAGCGATAAATCTACGAGCTTCGATAGACTAGCTTAGTTATAGACTATACTACAAGGTTTTAGCAACTGTCGAGCCGTCTTAAATAGAATAATACTATTAGACCTAGTACCTAGCTGAAGGTATTAGCAGACTAGCTATAATAAATAGTTAATAGGATACTATGGCTAGCATATGCTATAATAGAGACTTAACGCTTAAGGAGCTTAAGCGATAAGACTCTTAAGTTCTATTTAAGTATTTCTCGATAGCGTATAAGTTATATATAAGTTATATACTACTTTCGAGTTTCTATTACCTTATCCTCTTTTCGGAATACTTATATACAAGTTGTCTATAAGTTGTATACTACTTATATAATAGTAGAGCCTTATAGCCTTTCTTAGACTTATATATAATAATTTATCCCCTCTCCTTAAGGCTAAGCGTTCTCGTTCGGCGTATTAAGTATACGGCGACTACGTAGGATTCGCTATACTTCTTATATCTTAGTCGTCGAACAATTAGTTCTAAATTCGTATAGGGTAGTAGTATAGCGGTATTATATATAGAACCGATCTAGTTCTATAGTCCTCTTATTTCGAATTCGAATCTCGGCTACCTTAATATTATTTTATTTTTTTACTTACTAGTAAAGCTATAATCTATAAGTTACGTACTATTTTTAGCGATAAAGCTTATAGTAGAGTCGTAAGGTAAGTATCGAGTAAAGATTTATTATTAGATTCTCGAATTACTTAACTTTTTATAGATTAAGTTCGTCTTTCTTTTTTTTTTTTCTTTCTTTTTTTTCTATATTTACGTTAGCAATATATACGTATCGTTATTATTAACGTTACGATCGTTCTTTCTATCGCTAACTTTCTAGTAGTAATAGCTCGAGAACTCGTATCTACGAGAGAGCGTAGAATACCCTCGTACGATTAGTATTAACGTTATCTACGTTCTCTATAAGTTCGAGTTTTACTGCGTCGGCTACTAGCTAACGAATTCGTTATAGAGTAAATAGAGAGTTAGACCTCTTCGAGGTTCTATAAACTAGCTATAGACGGTAGACTAGCCGTAAATATCGTCGTTATCGTAGCTCTAGCGGCTATACGTATTTAGCTTATTCTACTAATTATACGAATATAGCTAACGTCTTAGTCGTCGAGTACGATCGTACTCTACGTCGCGCTTAAGTAAAGGGCGATACTAGCTTCTCTAAGACTCGAACGTAAGTATTTTACGTTCTTATTATCTTTAATATTAACGACTCTTCTAGTAGAAGAATTCGATATAGAGTTCGAGCCCTTAATCGTACGCTTCGTCTCGGTGCTCGACGAGCTTCGATAGTAGTATCTCTAGAGCTCTAGGCGACTCGTAATCGCTAGAAGATAGACGCTATAAACAATAGCTAGATCCTCCTCTACTAGCTAGAGAAGACTTCTTAACCTCTAGATCTCTCCTTTAGCGACGAGTTCGAGGGCTTAGACGATATTACTATCGAGAATATTAAACTAGAGTTATCTATTAGTAAGAACGATATAATTAGATATAAGTAATTACTTCTTATTTATCGACGTTCTCTAAATATATTATAGATTCTACTTCTCTCTTAAATAGTCTTTTAGATAATACGAGTTCCTCTTCTATCTTCTCGCTTACTCGCGAGAATAGTAGTCTCGTACTATCTTTCTTTTCTCTTAGATCGCTCTTCTTCTCTTCTCTCTCTTCTTCTCTTCTCTCTCTTCTTCTCTCTTCTCTCCTTTCGCCTTCTTCTTCTCGTCGCTAGCCGTCCTTCGTATCGTTAAGAGCAGCAACGTCGAGCGATTTAGACGAAGAGAGTTACTATTTATTAGCGAGAATATCGAACTAGAGTAATAGAGTACGGAGAATAATAAACTAGAGAAGTTTATAGATCGGTATATTACGCCTAATCGAGAGATAACTACTACGCTCGAGATAGTAGAGTTAAGCTCTCTCGATTAGCTTATTATATCGACCTACGAGGCTTTAGATTACCTAGCGATAGGCTAGTATTATAAACGGCGACGACGTAGTAGCCGAGATAGCCGTAGTAAACGTAGTAATCGTAGAGATCGTAGTAGACGACGAGCTCGAGATTAAGCTCTTTTCTTTATTCTTTCTTTTATAATAATTAAATATATTTTATTTATTCTAAATCGATTATCTATTTTATACTTATTCTAATTTTAGTAACGTATTTTTCTTTTACGCTATACTTATTTACGATTCTTTCTAACTACCTTATTTCTCTCTTAAAACTACTAGTTTCTATAGCTTATTTATTAGCTATAAAATTATATACTACTTATCTACTATTCGATATCTACTTTTATATCTTCTTCTTTCTTTATTTAAACTACCTAATAGCGTCTTTTACGTAAGCTAGATTTTATCTTAGTTTCTATATATCTTCGACTTCGCTAAAATCTTTTTATCTAATAAGCTATTTCTTACGACTGCCTTTTTCTCTAATATCTAGAATACGCTCGACTTTCTATTTCGCGTCGTCTTATATATCTATAAACTTTAAAAGAGTTACGCTCGAACGTTATCTATATATCTTAAGTAACGAAACGTAGAATATAGAGTATAGTAGTTCGTACTTTAAAGGTAATTTTAGACGATAAGCGTTTTCGTTAATCTTTTTAGTAATCTAAAATAGCTTAATAAGCTTATTCGCAAGCTTTTAATTTACTCTCTTTAAATAAATATATCTTAATAATAGCATTATATAGTCGCCTAACTTAAAGCTTTATCTTTTTCTATACTTATCGTACTATTTACGAACGACGTTCTTTATCTCGCGCTAATAAGCTTATACTCTCTCTCGTACCGAGCCGAGCGTCTTTACTTTTACGATAGCGCTATTATTCTTCGACTCGAAGGCCTTACTGCTAATAACTCTTCTTATTTAAGATCGAAAGATTAGAACTAATTTAAAGAGGCTATATCTCGTAGTTTCGCTCGAAGCGTTATTAATCGCGAATTCGACGCTATCGAGTAGGCTTATTTAATTATTCTACTCGTAGTTTAAATAGTAGCGAAGATAGTATTCGAGCGTCTAATTTATTCTTTTTATCTATTTATCCGTTTACGAATAGTATATCGTTAATAGCTTTCGACGTACTACTAGATAGTAGTAGAAGATAGTTTAGTAGCTAGAAGTAAAGACGCTTTCTCTATCGCTTACGATAGATCTAGAAATTTCGAATTTTAAGAAGATCTCGTTATATAGAAGATCCTCTAATTATTCTAAGATAATAGTATTTTAGTACGAGAGAAAACGTACTATCTTCGAATATCGATTTACTACTATAAAAATAGTATTATAGACGTTTCCTTATCGTCTTAATAAAGAAAGCTTAATAATAAAGTCTATTATAATATCTTATTATAGTTCTTAAAACTACGAAAGAGTCTAGAGTAGCTCGTATAGCTTATATCGCGGTACTTTTATTCTTTAGTATATATTATAAGTTACGATATAATTTCTAATTTAGTTTATAATACTAGGCTACTAGTAGTATTTAGAGATAACCTTAAGAGTCTTCTCTTAGCCGAAATACTTCTCTTACTAGAAGTCGTTATAATTTACTCTTATAATCTCGACGCGAATCGTAGAGTTCTCTAAAATATATATAGCTCTATTCCGTCTTACTAACTCTTTAGTATTAATAAACTACTTACTCTTTATAACGATAGTAGAAACGTTCTTTTTTAAGTACTAGTTTTATCTTTTCGTTTATACGAAGAGATTCTAGAACTATAGATCTCGAATTTAGCGTTCTAGATTCTTAATCTTAGATAATACCTCTTATATTTATCTCGAAGTACTAGCGCGCTTAGCGAGCTTCGTCTTTATTATCTAAGATATCGGCCTTAGCGACGTAATCTCTAAAAGGATCTTCTTAATAAGATTTATAATAGTATTCTATTCGCTTTCTTTTAAATAAGAATACCTTATTCTAGTTACTCGTTTAAGAGTAGCGATTAAAACTAAGAACGCTTTAAATAGTCTTTTATTATATAAATTTCGTACTATTTACGTACTATTTTTAGTCTCGTTAACTATAGTTTAGCTACGTACTACTACGAGCTTTATTAGTCGATTATCTAATTCTTTTAGTTCGGCTTTATAGTTAGGTCGTCTTAATAATTTATCGATAGAGTTTTCTTTCTTCTTTCGCTATTCGATTTTAAAGTTATATACGGATAGCTACTCGGCCTAACGAGCCTAGCGATTACGTACTAGAGTCTTTATATCTATAAATCTCGTTAAGACTTAATAATTCGTAATAATCGTAGTAGACGACGTCGGTACTTCGAGATAGTATCGCTATTCCTTATAGATCGCTACGATCGTAAGTATCTCTTAATCTCTCGTTATATAACTGCGTTCTACGAAGATTATTTTCTTTAATATAAATACTACTAATTTTTATAGCGTTCGCTTAGAATCGCCTAATTACTTATATAATTAGAATAGTATCGCTACTATTTCTTTATCTAATACGTTCGTTTCTACTCGGTAGAGTTTTTCGAGATCGAAGTATACTAGAAATAGCGCTAATAAGAAGGTATTCTTTAGATACTAAAATACTACTTCGGCGCTATCTAGCTATTAGAGCTCTCTCTTCTTCTTACTCGTCTATATTCTCTTAAGTAAATCGATAATAGAGACTATAATCGTAGAGTATCTCTTAATAAAGCCGCGATAGAAATTAGTAAATCTAAGAAATACTTAAATATCTCGATAGAATTTAGATTTAGACTATTCTTAAATCGCCGTTACTCTATTTTCGTCTATTCGAACGCCGTAAACTTCTACTTTATAGTCTAGAAAATCTACTTTCTAAGTATAGAACTCGTATTTAGATAGCTTAGTAAAGAGACTATTTTCTCTAAAACGATCTAAGACCTATTATATATAGATAATATAGTTCTCGTAGCTACTGCTATAGATAAGAATATCGTCTATATAAGCTATTATTATAAGGCTGTATGCCCCTCGTTTCAGTAATGGTATAAGGGAACTCCAAAGGTTGCCTTAACTATCTATTAGGATAAGATATCTCTGAGTTAAGGTATAAGTAGTACGCAGATAAGGGTACTAGTATAACTTAGATTAACTATAGAGACTATAGAAATATATAGAAAAGTCGTAAGTATATATACCCTAATAAATCCTTCTAAAGAGGCAGTTTCTTTCGATATATTATACTGTTAGAATAATAGAATACTTACTATTCTACTATTCTACTATTCTACTATTTCGTACTTTCCTATTCTAGTAATTATATATAGCTTTTCTATATGTATAAGCTTTTCTCGTATAACCTTTCGTCTTCGTATTTCTAAAGTAGTTACTTATATAGTCGCTTCGTAATACTTTCCTCTCCTATTTATTTTACGTCCTCGTAATATTATTTAAGAGGTTAGTATTCTCCTTATTCTCTCTTTTCTAAGTATTTCTATAGCTTACTATAAAATCAGTTATTAAGAAACGTAAAAGATTCACTAAGGTTAAACCTTTACGTGCCGAGCGCTTTTAATAATTATTCTTCGCCCTTCGTTTCGAAGACAATATTACTATAGTAGCCTATACGCAGTGTATACATTATAGTGTAGTATACTATTACGATAGAGCGTAGTTAGTAAAGTACGTAGAGTGCGTACTATATTAGCGTAACTACGACGGTATATTCTCCCTTAAAGAATTTCGAAAAGTAAGGGAGCTACGTAAAGAAGAGCAGCGTAAGCGACGTAAAAAGTTAAAGCAATTAGCTCTTCGGCGCTACGCGCTCCTCGAGGCTCGTAAGGCCCTTCGAGAGGCGTATAAGACTCTTAATAATATAGAAGCTGAATTTACCGATATCGAGATAAAGATAAACTAATTAGACGAGTCTATTACCTATTATAAGGAGATCTCTTTACGTATACTGTAACGTAAAATATAAGTACTAAGCGTATTCGATTTTCTTTATCTAGAGTAAGAGATTGCCTTAAGTAATTCTAATTTTATATAGTAAGACGTCCCTCTAAGTTAATAAGCTCTATTCGATAATGTGCTTACGAACGATAGTTTATAATAAAATTCTCTTAAACTCAGCGAGTACTTTCTTTAAAATATTCTTCTCTAGTTTCTATAAGTTATCGCTATCGTCGTATTCTAACTATTTAATTAGATAAAAGGTCCTTCTCTTTTTCTATTTTATCTCTAGAATTCTCTTTACGTCGTACTTTTTATTCTCTAGTAGCTTCGTCTATTAGGTTCTATTTACCGTTTAACGTTCTAGTGCTTTTTCTAGTATAGAAACGTAGAATACGGGATAAATCCTTATTCCTTTTAGTAATTAAAGCTAATACGTAACTAGTTCTAGCTTCTTTTTAATTCTAAAGGATTCTATCTTCTTAAAGTTTAGCTTATCGCTTAGTCGTTTTATCTTAATATTTCGTTATAATAAATACGCTGTATCTTCCTCTCTAAAGTCTAGTCTCTTAGATCTTTTTTAATTTATATACTTAGCTATTCTCTTCGCGATAAACTATAGTTCCTTAGATATATATTAATATAACTAGCGTAAATCGAATACAGTAACTATTACTTATTCTAATTTTAGTCTTATACTTAGTAAATTCTCGTTTACCCTAGAGTAGAACCCGTAGTTCGCGTAAAAAGACGATATTCTCGTAACGACCTTAGAATTATTATATATAATCTATACTATAGATAGTAGTTCTATCTAGTTATTTTATTTAAAGTTAATATAACTTCTAAGATATTATTTTAGTATCTAATTTATCCTTTTCGTCTACTTATCGGTCTATAAATAAAAAGTAGTACTAAGCTTACTTTTAGTTTCTAGCTAATCTATAATTAACTACTAAAATCTCGATCTAAACAATTTATCTTTATCTAATACTAATCTTAATAGTATTTCGTATACTGTAAAGATATATCTTATAAAGATATACGCAATTTCTAGTACTATTATCTTTATTCTAGTTAGTATAAAGTATACGTATTTCGTTAATTAATCGATAATTATATAGATTATATCGTACTTTTACCTCGTTACTAGATCCTTAGACTCTAGTAAGAGTTCGATAAAGTTTATAGTAACTTCTTTCTAGGCTTCTAACGATAATATTAATGCTTATAGCTTCCTATAAGGCCTACGTCTAGAAGCCTTAGTTCTAGTATATATATCGTAATTATTAACGTAATCGCGAACGTTCTATTATATTTCTTTTTATTTTTAGTTTCGAAAAATTAATTTCGTAGTTTTCGCGATTCTAAAGTATTTAGTAGCTCGATTATTATAATAGCTACGAATTACTTTTATCTTCTATTTCTTAATTAGCTAGTCTAGTTCTATTCTAGCTATATTAATCTATTTCGAATAAACTAAATATTCTCTACGTCTCTAAAGTAATATACTTTATTCGATCTCCTTAGCGTTCTTTCTATAATCTAGTCTTCGACTAAGAGTATTAGCCCTTACGTTTTCTTTATCTTTAACGTATATAATATAGAACTTAATAGATACTATTACTTCTATCTATCGAACCTATCTCTTATTTAACTTTTTAGTCGTAGTCTAATAAGTAAGGTTTAGATAGTTAGAGTAGATAGTAATCTTATACTTTAATTCTTCTAAGTATACGTTCTATTCTTTAAATAAGTTTATAATAGCTAAAAGTTCTATATCGTAAATCTCGTAGTTCTTCTTCGATACGATTATCTTTCTAGAATAATAGGCTACGGATCGTAGTTTATTATTTTAACTCGATTAGCTAAGTACGCCGACGATAGCGTATCTCGAAGTATTAGTCTTAATAGTAATTCTCTTTTCTAGATTAAAGCTTATTAGTATAGATATATAAGTAAATAAATTCTTAAGTTTCTTAAATACAGTCTTTACTTTCTCTTTTATTGCGAATATAATTTCCTTCTTAGTAAGTACTATAAGTAGCGATACTACCCTTAAGTAGTTCTTAATAAAACGTCGATAGTAATTTACTAAATCTAAAAAACTCTATAGTTCTTTAAGATTCGTTAATTAAGGCTATTCTATAATAGATCTAATCTTCGTAGAGTTTAGCCTAATACTATAGCTCTTTACGATCGATTCTAAGAAAGATACTTCGTTCTTAAAAAACTCGTATTTATTAAGACGTAGTCGTAACTCTCTTTCTTATAGTCGTTTTATTATCTATCTTATATTCTTTACGTATTATTCTCTTATCTTCGAGAAGATAAGTATATCGTCTAGATATACGATTATAAATAGATCTAACCCTTTAGATAAGATATTATTAATAAGTATTTAATATAACGCTAGCGCGTTCGTAAGTCTAAACGGTATAATATAGTACTTATATAACCTATAGCGTATACTAAACGCTATTTTTTCTTTCTTATTCTCTCTTATTCGAATAAGGTTATAAGCCCTTCGTAAGTCTAGTATAGTAAACTATTTAGCTCTTTATAGCCGATCTTACAGTTTCGAAATAAGTAGTAGTAGATAATCGTTCTTTTTAGTTATTTTATTAAGTTGTCGATAGTTAACGTATAATCTTAACGTTCTATTCTTCTTTAGTATAAAGAGAATAGAAAATCTCTACGGTAAAATAGATTTTCTAATAAACCCCTTTTTTAAATTCTTATTAAAATACTTCTAGAGTTCTTACTTCTAATATCGCGAAATCGAGTAAATTCGCGTTTTAATAGATTTTAATTCGGGTTCTAGAGATATCTTATAATCTTATATCTAATATTTAGATAGTACCTCTATTATAAGATCGTTCTTAAAAAGTCTTTCGAATTCTTAATACTCTATCGAAATTCCGCTTTTATTCTTAACTTCTTTACTTATCTAATTAAGTTGCTTTATAGTAAACGTTCTATAGATTAGCCTTATCTATACAGTACTCTAAAACTGTTCGATTACGTTTAGAGATTTCTATATAAGTTATCGTTTTAATATATCTACTAGATAACTAGTCTAGGCTAGCTAGTTTAGTCTTAGAAAGTACTTAAACCCTAGTCCCTTAACGATATCTATATTAAGAAACTATATTTTCTCTTAATATCTTATTCGTACCGATCTAAGTTCCTTATTAACCTCGATATACCCTTAATTATCTATTTTAATTAAGTATAATTCTTATTTAAGCCTTCTTTCGTTTTACTATATTCGATATATAAACGTCTTTAAGACTAGGCTAGTATTTACTTTCGTATTAAGTAATGCTCTAGCTCGGTATCTATTAATGTATATATATATTATTAAGAGCTTCTAGATCGCTCTTTTCGATTCTATAAATTTCTTTTTCTTCTTCGCCTCTCTAGTCGTCGGCTTATAGGTATTAGCGTACGTTCTAGTAGTACGATTAGCGCTTCGATATCGCCTTCTATAAGTATTAGCTTAAGGCTTAAAGCGAGTTTCTCTAGTTCTAGCTCTATTTTCGTAATCGACGTTAATAGCGTTAATTCTTTCTATAGAGTAAATTCTTCGTTCTATAGAAGAGTATTTCTTAGATTTAGTACTACGGCCCTTCTAGCTCGTATTATCTTCTCGTATAACGGTAGTTTCTAAGGTATCGTCTTTTAGTATAACGGTAGACTAAGTCCTCTATAGCCCTCTAGTTATTCCTTCGTCGTTAGAATAACGGCTCTATAGTTTTTTAGAGATTCTCGTTTAAAGTCTTCGTTAGAGGTATTTATCTCTAATTTCGCTACGAAGATACTATTCGAGCGTATTATAGCGATTAGTAGTATTAGAAAATATCGTCGTATAACTATATCTCGTACTCTATTATAGTAGCTCTAGTAATAATAAAGTTTAGGCTTATAGGATTTTTTAGTATATACTCTTAGAATAATCTTTATAGTCTTCTATTAATTTACTTTTAAAGGATTATAGTAGCGGTATAGATACTGCGCGTTCTATTTCGTACAGTTATTCTTACGATAGTAATCTATATACTATCGTCTTATTTAGATAATAACCTTATATAAGATTATAGAGATAATCTCTATATATAAGTTTAGTCGCTTTTCTATCTCTAGTAGAGTTCTTACGTATCGTCTAGATACGTCTTCTACTCGACTATATTTAGATAGTATAAAGTATATTCTAGATAAGGCCTCGTCGAATTTTATATCGATATATACCGGCTATCTCTTAGATAGTATAATCTAATCGTAGATTCGATAAATTAAAAGATTATAAATACACTTAGATACTTTATAGAGGAATCGTACCTCTCTAAAGTAGTTCTAGTAGTACTACTTATTAGTTCGTATCGTAATTCGACTCGTCTTCGACTATAACTTAATACTAGTTTAGTTATTATCTTATCGATATAGAGATTAAGAGATATTAGAAGTACTTACTAGCTCGAGTAGCTCCTCTTTAGTATTCTCGATTATCTCTATATCGATCTATTATTATATTCTAGTAATAGTCTCTCTCTAGGTCTCGGCCTCGTTCGAGATAGACGATTCTTACTTATAAAGGAGTATCTTAAGAGTTTCTACGAGATACTCTATCTCGTCTATAATCTTATTAAGTCGTAGTAACGATACGAAATAGTGCGTCGCGTTAGCTCTAATAATAGCTTTCTAATTCTAAAGTATTATTTATCGGATTATATACGCTCTCGTATAAGTTTATTCTCTTATCCCGTTATTCTCCGAGTATTTAAAGATAACGACTTATATAGATTAGGGTTATCGCTTTAGAATATTATTATAAATAATCGTTTCTATTATTCCCCTTTTTCTATATCTAATCTACCTTTAGTAATATATCTTTATAACGATAAAGAATTAATTATTCTTAACGATTCTTAAATTACGCGTACGCGTAGGCTCCTTTCTTATTATATTAGCCTATTTCTTACTTTTATTTAACTTAAGTTCCTTTAAAAACTAGTCGCTTCCTTACTTATTATTTCTATATATCTAATACTCGTCGTTATAGTATATCGTTTAGAACAGTTAATAGTACGTCGAGTTCTTCTTTCGAATATCTACTAATTTCTCTAGTATTTTTTCGGTAGTATTTACTTATTTAGCGGCGTTTCTATACTCTTTAGCGTAGTACTTCTATTTTTCGTATCGAAAGTACGTCTCGTCCTTAAGTCTTACTTTTCTAGACGTAGATTTACGATTTATTTCTGTAAATTTTACTTCTTATCCTCTCCCTCTACCTCGCGTAGGCTTAGATCTCGGTATTCTACTAGTATTATACTCTCTACGCTAGGTCTTCGAGTTCTTATAAGCCGTATTTACCTACTAATCTATCGTATTAGAATATCGCGTCTGCCTCGAGGTATTAGTCTAGTATCGATATCGATTAGGTATAAACGTAAACCCTTTTTTACTCTTTTCTATTTTACGTTTTTAATATCGAGTATCGATATTAGTTATTACCTATACTAATTTCTCGTAATCTTATACTTCGATTTTATCGACTAATTTATCTTTAATAAAGTCCTTAAGGCCCTAATAATAGCGTAATATAAGAGCGGTATTATCCTATTCGAGACGACTTAATAATTATTAAAACTTCGTAGTATAGTTTATAACTAAATCGATCTATCGAAGCTTATAGATCTATCGTTCTGTCTTTTTAACTTTATTAAGTCCTCCGTACAACTTTTTTAACTTATCTAGAAACTTATTAATAGATAAGAATAACTCGATAGTCCTTAGCTTTTACTCGTTCTTATTATTTTCTAGAAAGTCATTTAAGTAGAGTTTAAACTACTTCGCGAGTCCCTTACGTAATAGATTACCGATCTATAAAATCTAATTTTATAGTTTTATAATTCGCCTATACCTTAAATAAGTCTTAACTTAGTTCGTAAATTATATAAACTTCTTAGTATTCCCTTTAAATACGTTAAATTCTTTAATCTTAAGTCGCGTTTTATTCTTCTTAACGCCTAATAAAATATCCGGCTTCTTACTCTTTATAGCGATCGTAGATAATTCTACTTCTACGTTAGTTTACTTATCTAGTATATTTAGCTATATCTAGTATCGATTTATTCTAGAATTTAGTTTAGCGAGCGATAGCGAAGTAAGACTAATTCGTACTAGCTGCTTAGCTACTTAATTAATAGCGAAGGTATCTTATAAAACTATATCTTTACTAATATCGCTTTTCGAGGTAACGAAGAATAAGATAGACTCGAAGTCCGAATCTATACTTATAGACTATCGTAATAGTAAGTAGGTAGTTAAAATATTATAAAGCTATATACTTCTCGTTCTAGTAATAGTATAAGAAAACCCTAAAGGTTACCTTAACTATCTATTAGAATAAGATATCTCTAAGTTAAGATATAAGTAGTACGTAGATAAGAGTACTAGTATAACTTAGATTAACTATAAAGACTATAGAAATATATAGAGAAGTCGTAAGTATATATACCCTAATAAATCCTCCTAAAGAGGCAATTTCTTTCGATATATTATACTGTTAAAATAATAGAATACTTACTATTCCACTATTCTACTATTCTACTATTCCGTACTTTCCTATTCTAATAATTATATATGGCTTTCTTATATGCATAAGCTTTTCTCGTATAACCTTCCGTCTTCGTATCCCTAAAGTGACTATCTATATAGTCGCTTCGTAATAGCTATATAGAAGTTGTTAAGAAGACCTCTTAGAGACTCGTTAATATAGACTTAGAAAGTTATCGAAGCGTTAGTAAGCCTAAAGGATATAACGAGATACTTAAACTAGTCGTATCGCGTTCGAAACGCTATCTTTTAGCGGTCTTACTTCGCGATTCTAATACGATAGTAGACGTCTCTAAGATCTAGCTTAGTAAAGTATTTTACTTCGCTAAGTTAATCGAGAATTTTAGTAATAAGAAGTAGCGAGTAACGGTTTTTAATCGTCGTTTTATTTAGTTCGCGATAGTTAACGTAAAGACGTAATATCCTATTTTTCTTAGAAACGAATAGAATAGAAGCTCTCGTCGAGGATTTACTAAATTAAATCTACTCTTTAAGTAGTATCTCGTTTAAATAAACTTAAAGAACCTCTAATTCCTTTCTACTAAGAGAGTAGATTAGCTCGAAGAGCGAAGTTATTTCTAGATAAAGTAGAATAGAGTACTCTACTTTTATTTCTACGAGAAACTATAAGCTGTTCGGCTCGAAAAAAACGTTACTTTATTATAGATACTTCTTCGAAAGTTATATAGCGAGATCTATATCTATAAGTTATATACTACTTAAATCTAATTTACTCGCTCGTCTTCTTTACTTTCTATTTAGTCGAAGATAGACTACTTTTTATTTAGTATCTAAGCTTAGTTTATAATATATTAAGTATATAGAATTCTTTTTAAGCTTTAGCTTATTTAGCTTAATTTAATAAATTAAGAAGTTCTTCTAGCGTTTTTCGTTCGTAGATCGTACGTCGAAATAGCTAGTATTCGAGTTAACGAAGTAAGACTCGCTCTTACTAGTTTAATCTCTAGTAGTATTAAGTTCCCTCTCGTCTCTATCGAAGACGATATTATAATCGCTCTTATTAGCTTAGTTCGTAATAGAATTAATCTCGCTCTCGTCTATTTCGAAGATATAATTATAATCGCCCTTACTAGCTTCGAGCGTAGTAGTATTAATCTTAGTATTATCTCGAGTTCTTACTCGCTAAGTTTCGCTAGTCTAATTTACTAGTAGATTAGCTTTCTTTAACTATTATATCTCTAGAATAACGTCGTAATATTTTAGCTTCGTCGTAATTAGATTAGTCTTAGTCGCTAAAGCCCGTTCTCGAGAATCTTATAGACGAATATCGCACTGTACGTAGTTATATATAGAAATCTAGTATCCGTCTACGGCTCTTATTTAGACGTTTAGCGACTAGGGCTTAAATCCTACTCTAAGCAGCGTAAATTATAATACGAAGTCGCTCTAGATCTCTAAATCGAGAAAAGCCTTAACGAGAAATCTTCTTTTCTCCTTAACGATCTTTATATTTAGAACGATATACTTCTATTCTCGTACAACGTTCTAGAGCCTCGTAATACCTAATACTACCGTCGCCGAAATAGTATTAGACCCTATTTTACTTAGACGTCTTTATTAACTAAGAAGCGATAATTCGAAGCGTAGTAGCTCTTCTTATAGTAGTTAAAGCACTTAACTTTACTAAGATCTCGGGACTTATAGCTAAACGTCGTCGTTCTTATAGTCTTCTTTATAGAGCGCTCTTAGAAGTGCTCTTCTTTCTACGTAGTAAACGATCGCGTTATAGTTTACTTCGGCCCTTTAGAGAGCCGCGAGCTCGTCTTTCTTAATATCGACGTTTAGGTCGTTAAGCCTTCTTTTTTATTTTTCGTCTTTCTCTTCTCTTAAGCTAGGCGTCTTTTCGCCCTCTTTACCGTCTTTATAAGCTTAGTCTTATCTTCTCTATATTTTAAGGATTCGCTTATTACTTTATTACGAATAAACGAAAGAAGATCGTTAAGAATTCTCTATATCTCGACTTACTTCTTCGTAAGCTAATAGCTGCGAATTTCGCGTTCGATCGTCGTAAGTTCGAGAAGATACTGATTTACCGTTTAGTTTAACTATTACTTAAGGTATTAGTTTCGTCGCGTCGTATTTATAAGGCGGGTAAGCGAGTCCTTAACGAGATTTCGAAGAAAGGCCTAGAACTTATTTTATATATCGATAATCTAGATATCGTTAAAGAACGATTATTAGGTCTCGTTCGATAACTAATTAGTAGCTATAATTACGCGTTACGGATCTATCTCGAAGATTCGTCTTATTCTAAAGTTAAGCTTTACGATAATAAGAAAAGCTTCTACGTCCTTAATACTTCCTTCGCTATCGAACTTATCTAGCGCCGAAGGACGAAATTCTCGTAGTTCGAAAGTAAGATCGTCGAACGCAGCCCTCTTATAGTTCTACTTAGCTAGCTATTCTCTTATAAGTTACGTACGACGCGCCTATAATACTTCTATCGATATCCTCGTAGCTTTACTTTCTCGTAGAAGTTTACGTCTCTCTTTCTTAGCTCGTCGCGTATTATTGCGTTCGAGTCGTTTAAGTTTCTTCTCGTCTATATCGAACTCGAAGTCGAGATAGCTATCGTTATAATTCGCCTTTAGGGTTTCTTTCGTCGACGACAGCTATACTAGTACCGGCGAAGCCGCTAATTAAGATTATAGCTACGACGGTAATAGTAGTAGCGACGGCTACTACGAGCTACCGCGACGAGTTATTATCGTATCTACTAGCTGTACGATAGTCTTATCGACGAGCTAGTCGTTCGTACGTTTAGAAATTACTAAAGCGTTAAGAATTATTAGATCTAGTATCTAGCTAAAGGTATTAGTAGATTAGCTATAATAAACAGTTAATAGAATACTGTAGCTAGTATATACTATAATAGAGACTTAACGCTTAAGGAGCTTAAGCGATAAGACTTTCGAGTTCTATTTAAGTATTTCTCGATAGCGTATAAGTTATATATAAGTTATATACTACTTTTAAGTTCCTATTATCTTATTCTCTTCTTAGAATACTTATATACAAGTTACCTATAAGTTATATACTACTTATAATAGAGCCTTATAGCCTTTTCTAGACTTATATATAATAATTTCTCTATTATTACGAGGTAGCTATATGGGTAGCCGCTTTCGGGATATAGTAAAGGGAGGTTATACGAAGAAAGCTTAGCGTATATAGAGAGGCTATATATAATTATCTAAATAGAAAAGTACGGAATAGTAGAATAGTAAAATAGTAAAATAGTGAGTATTCTATTATTTTAATAGTACGATATATTAAAGGGAACTGCCTCTTTAGGAGGGTTTATTAGGATATATATACTTACGACTTCTCTATATATTTCTATAGTCTTTATAGTTAATCTAAGTTATACTAGCATCCTTATCTGCGTACGACTTATATCTTAACTTAGAGATATCTTATTCTAATAGACAGTTAAGAAAACCTTTAGAGTTCCCTTATACTATTACTAGAACGAGAAGTAGATAGTCTTATAATATTTTAACTACTTACTTACTGTTACGATAGTCTATAAGTATAGATTCGGACTTCGAGTCTACCTTATTCTCCGTTACCTCGAAAAGCGATATTAGCGAAGATATAGTTCTATAGAATACCGCCGTAGTTAATTAAGTAGCCGAATAGCTAGTACGAATTAGTCTTATCTCGCTACTACTCGTTAAACTAACTTTCGGAATAAACTAACACCGGGTATAACTAAATATGCTAGATAAGTAGGCTAACGCAGAAGCAGAACTATCTACGAGTACTACTAAGAGTAAAAAGCCGAACATTTTACTAGGCGTCGAGAAGGATAAAATACGACTTAAGATTAGAGAGTCTAACGTATTTAAGAGGAACACTAAAAGGTTTATATAATTTACGAACTAGGTTAAGACTTATTTAAGGTATAGGCGAATTATAAAGTCGTAAAATTAGGTTCTATAGATCGGTAATCTATTGCGTAAGGGGCCCGCTAAATAGTTTAAGCCTTATTTAGACGACTTCTTAAGAAACGATAAGAATAAATAAAAGTCGAGAACTATCGAGTTATTCTTATCTATTAATAAGTTCTTAGATAAACTAAAGAAGTTGTACGAAGGATTTAATAAGATTAAGAAGATAGAACGATAGATTTATAAGCTTTAATAAATCGGCTCGGTCATAGACTATACTACGAAATTCTAATAATTATTAAGTCGTCTCGAGTAGAATAATGCCGCCCTTATATTACGCTATTATTAGGGCCTTAAGGACTTTATTAAGAATAAATTAATCGATAAGATAAAAGTATAGGACTACGAGAAGTTAGTGTAAGTAGTAACTAATATCGATATTCGATATTAGAAACGTAAGATAGAGAAAAATAAAAAAGGATTTACGTTTACTCTAAATCGATATCGACCTTAGACTAATACCTCGAGACAGACGCGATATCCTAATACGATAAATTAGTAGGCTAATACGGCTTATAAAGAACTAAAGATTCATCGAGACGAGTATAATACTAGTAGAACGCTAAGACTAAGGCCTATACGAGGACGAGATAGAGAACGAGGAGTAAAATTTATAAAGATAGACCGAGGATCTATATCTAGGAAAGCTAAGTCTAAGGAGAGAGTATACTTTCGATATAGAAAATAGAAGTACTACGCTAAAGAATATAGGAATACCGCTAAATAGATAAACGCCGTCGAAAAAAGATCGAAGGAGCTAGCGAGTACTTAGAAAGTATACTACTAACTATCGTAAACGGTATATTACGATAACGAGTATTAGATATATAAGGGTGATAAGTAAGGAAGTAGTTAGTTTCTAAAGATACCTAAATCGAGTAAGGGCAAGAAGTAGGCTAATATAATAAGAAAAGAACCTACGTATACTCGTAATTCGAGAATTATAAAGAATAATCGATTCTTTACTATTATAAAAATATTATAAGGCTGTCTATTTCTCGTTCTAGTAATAGTATAAGGGAACCTTAAAGGTTTTCTTAACTGTCTATTAGAATAAGATATCTCTAAGTTAAGATATAAGTAGTATATAGATAAGGGTACTAATATAACTTAGATTAACTATAGAGACTATAAAAGTATATAGAGAAATCGTATTCTTATATATCTAAACGAAACTTCTTAAAAAGGCAGTTTCTTTCGTTATATCGTAATATTAGAATAATAGAATACTTACTATTCTACTATTTTACTATTCTACTATTTCGTACTTTTCTATTCTAGCGATTATATATGGCTTCTCTATATACATTAACTTTTCTCGTATAATCTTTCGTCTTCGTATCTTCGAAGCGACTATCTATATAGTTACTTCGTAATACTTTCTCCTCTTATATATCTTGCGTTCTCGTAATATTATCTAAGAGGTTAGTACTCTTCTTATTTCTTTCTTCTTAAGCATCTTCGTAACTTACTATAAAATTAGTTCTTAAGAAACGTAAAAGATTCTCTAAACTTAAATCTTTACGCGCTAAGCGCTTTTAATAATTATTCTTCGCTCTTCGCTTCGAAGATAACGTTGCTATAGTGGCCTGTACGCAGTATATATATTATAGTATAGTATACTATTACGATAGAGCGTAGTTAGTAAAGTATATAGAATATATACTATATTAACGTAACTATAATAGAACCTTCTTTCTTAAGAAGTTTCGAAAAGTAGGAGAGTTGCGTAAAGAAGAGTAGCGTAAGCGACGCGAAAAGTCGAAGTAATTAGCTCTTCGGCGCTACGCACTCCTTAAGGCCCGTAAGGCCCTAAGAGAAGCGTATAAAACCCTTAATAATATAAAAGCTAAATTTATCGATACCGAGATAGAGATAAACTAATTAAACGAGTCTATTATTTACTATAAGGAGGTCTCCTTACGTATACTATAACGTAAAATATAAGTACTAGGCGTATTTAATTCTCTTTATCTAGAGTAAGAAATTATCTTAGATAATTCTAATTTTATATAGTAAGATATCCCTCTAAGCTAATAGACTTTATTCGATAATATACTTACGAACGATAGTTTATAATAAAGTTCTTCGAAACTCGTTAAGCGCTTCCTTTAAGATATTTTTCTCTAGTTTCTATAAATTATCGCTATCTCTATACTCTAATTATTTAATTAGATAAACAGTCTTCTCGTTCTTCTATTTTACTTTTAAGATTCTTTTTATATTATATTCCTTAGTTTCTAGTAGCTTCGCTTATTAGGCCCTATTTACAGTTTATTATTCTAGTATCCTTTTTAATATAGAGATATAGAATACGAGATAAATTCTTATTCTCTTTAATAGTTAAAGTCAATACGTAACTAATTCTAGTTTCTTCTTAATCTTAAAGAGTTCTAACTTCTTAAAGTTTAGCTTATCGCTTAGTCGTTTTATTCTAATATTTCGTCGTAATAAGTACGCTATATCTTTCTTCTTAAAGTCTAGTTTCTTAGACCTTTTCTAATTTATATATTTAGCTATTCTCTCTACGATAAACTAGAGTTTATTAAATACGTATTAATATAACTAGCGTAAATTAGATATAGTAACTATTGCTTATTCTAATTTTAGTCTTATACCGAGTAGGTCCTCGTTTACTTTAAGGTAGAATCTATAGTTCGCGTAGAAAGATAATAGTCTCGTAATAGTCGTAGAATTATTATATATAATCTATACTATAGATAGTAATTCTATCTAGTTGTTTTATTTAAAGTTAACGTAACTTCTAAGATATTATTTTAATATCTAGTTCGTTCGTTCGATTTACTCGTCGATCTATAAATAAAAAGTAGTACTAAGCTTACTTTTAGTTTCTAATTAATCTATAATAGACTATTAAAACCTTAATCTAAATAATTTATCTTTATTCGATACTAATCTTAATAGTATCTCGTATACTGTAAAGATATATCTTATAAAGATATACGTAATCTTTAGCGCTATTATCTTTAACCTAATTAGTATAAAGTACGCGTATTTTATTAGTCGATTAATAATTATATAGATTATATCGTATTTCTATTTTATTACTAAGTTCTTAGACTTTAGTAAGAGTTCGATAAAATCTATTATAACTTCTTTCTATATCTCTAACGATAATATTAATGTCTATAGCTTCCTATAAGGCCTACGTCTAGAAGCCTTAGTCCTAGTATATATATCGTAATTATTAATATAATCGCGAATATCTTATTGTATTTTCTTCTATTCTTAGTTTCTAGAAATTAGTTCTATAATTCTTACGATTCTAAAATATCTAGCGATTCGATTATTATAATAACTACGAATTACTTTCGTCTTTTATTTCTTAGTTAGCTAATCTAGTTTCGTTCTAGCTATATTAATCTGCTTCGAGTAAACTAAATATTCTTCTTATTTTCGAAGTAATATACCTTATTTAGTCTCTTTAGTATCTTTTCTATAATCTAGTCTTTTACTAAGAGTATTAGCTCTTATATTCTCTTTATCTTTAACGTATATAATATAAAACTTAATAAATACTATTATCTCTATCTATTAAACTTATCTCTTATTTAGTTTCTTAATCGTAGTTTAATATATAAGATTTAGATAATTAGAGTAGATAGTAGTTTTATATCTTAATTCTTTTAAGTATATATTCTATTCTTTAAATAAATCTATAATAGCTAGAAGTTCTATATTATAGATTTTATAGTTCTTCTTTAGAGTAGTTATCTTTCGAGAATAATAAGCTACTAATCGTAGCTTATTATTCGAACTCGATTAACTTAGTACGCTAGCGATAGCGTACTTTAAAGTATTAGTCTTAATAGTAATCTTCTTTTCTAGATTAAAACTTATTAGTATAGATATATAAGTAAATAGATTTTTAAGTTCCTTAAATACAGTCTTCGCTTCTTTCTCTATTATAAAAGTAAGTCCCTTCTTAGTAAGTACCGTAAGTAGTACTACTACTCTTAAGTAGTCTTTAATAAAACGTCGATAGTAGTTTACTAATTCTAAAAAACTTTATAGTTCTTTAAGATTCGTTGATTATAGCTATTCTATAATTAATTTAATTTTTATAGAGTCTAATCGTATACTATAACTTTCTATAATTAATCTTAAAAAAGATACTTTATTCTTAAAGAACTCGTATTTATTAAGTTAAAGTCGTAGTTCTTTTTCTTATAATCGTTTTATTATCTACTTTACGTTTCTAACGTATTATTCTCTTATCTTCGAGAAGATAAGTATATCGTCGAGATACGCGATTATAAATAGATCTAACCCTTTAGATAAAGTATCGTTAATAAGTATCTAGTATAACGCTAGCGTATTCGTAAGCTTAAACGGTATAATATAGTACTTATATAACCTATAGCGCGTACTAAACGCTATTTTCTTCTCTTCGCTCTTCTTTATTCGAATAAGATTATAAGCCCCTCGAAGATTAAGCGTAGTAAATTACTTAGTTCTTTATAGTCGATCTTACAGTTTCGAAATAAGTAGTAATAGATAATCGTTCTTCTTAGTAATTTTATTAAGTTATCGATAATTAATATATAATCTTAACGTTCTATTCTTCTTTAATATAAAGAGAATAGAAAACCTCTATAGTAAAGTAGATTTTCTAATAAACCCCTTTTTTAAGTTTTTATTAAGATACTTTTAGAGTTCTTACTTCTAATATCGCGAAATCGGATAGATTCGCGTCTTAATAGATTTTAATTCGAGTTCTAAAGGTATTTTATAATCCTATATCTAATATTTAGATAGTACTTCTATTGTAAGATCGTTCTCGAAAAGCTTCTTAAATTCTCGATATTCTATCGGAATTTCGCTTTTATTCTCGGTTTTTTTACTTATCTAATTAAGTTGCTTTATAGTAAACGTTCTATAGATTAGTCTTATTTATATAGTACTTTAAAACTATTCGATTACGTTTAAAGATCTCTATACGAGTTATCGTTTTAATATATCTACTAGATAATTAGTCTAGATTAGCTAGTCTAGTTCTAGAAAGTATTTAAATCCTAGTTCTTTAACGATATTTATATTAAGAAACTATATTTCTTCTTAGTAGTTTATTCGTATTAATTTAAGTTCCTTATTAACCTCGACGTATTCTTAATTACTTATTTTAATTAAGTATAATTCTTGTTTAAGCCTTTTTTCGTTTTACTATATTTAATATATAAACGCCTTTAAGACTAAACTAGTATTTACTTCCGTATTAAGTAATACTCTAACTCGATATTTATTAATGTATATATATACTGTTAAGAGCTCCTAAATCGCTCTTTACGATTCTACGAGTTTCTTACTCGTCTTCGTCTCTCTAGTCGTCGGCTTATAGATATTAGCGCACGTTCTAGTAGTACGATTAGCGCCTCGATATCGCTCTCTTCGAGTATTAGTTCTAAATCTAGAGTAAATCTCTCTAGTTCTAGTTCTACTTTCGTAATTAATATTAACGACGTCGATTTCTTCTATAAAGAGAACTCCTCGTTCTAAAGAAGAGTATTTCTAGAGCTAAGTACCGTAGCTCTTTTAGCTCGCGTTATTTCTTCGTATAATAGTAGCCTCTAGAGTATTATCTCTCGATACGACGATAAACTAAGTTTCTTATAGCTCTCTAGTTATCCCTTCGTCGTTAAAATAACGGCTTTTAAGTTTTTTAAAGACTCTCGTTTAGAGTTCTCGTCTAAGGTATTCGTCTTAGATTCTACTACGAAAATACTGTCTAAGCGTATTATAGTAATTAGTAGTATTAGAAAGTATCGTCGCGTTATTATATCTCGTACCTTATTATAGTAACTCTAGTAGTAGTAAAGTCTAGAGTTATAGAATCTCTTAGTATATACTCTTAAAACGATCTTCGTAGTCTTCTACTAACTTTTCTTTAAATAATTATAGTAGCGATATAGATACTGCGTATTCTATTCTATATAGTTATCTTTACGATAGTAGTCTATATACTATCGTCTAATCTAGATAGCGACCTTATATAAGGTTATAGAGGTAATTTCTATATATAGATTTAGTCGTTTCTCTACCTCTAGTAGAGTTCTTATATATCGCCTTAGTATACTGTTTACTCGGCCGTATTTAGATATCGTAAAGTATATTCTTAAGAAAGCTTTATCGAACTTCGTATCGATATATACTAGCTATTTCTTAGATAGTATAATCTAATCGTAGACTCGATAAACTAAAAGATTATAAATATATACGAGTATCTTATACGAGAATCGTACTTTTCTAAAGCAGTTCTAATAGTACTACTTATTAGTTTATATTATAATCCGACTCGTCTTCGACTATAATTCGATACTAGTTTAATTATTATCTTAGTAGTATAGAGATCGAGAAGTATCTAAAGTCTTAACTATCTCGAGTAGCTCCTTTTCGGCGTTCTCGAATATCTCTATACCGACCTCTCGCTATACTTCTACGATAGTCTTTTTCTAAGTCTTAGTCTTATTTAAAGTAGATAATTCTCGTTTATAGAGAGGTACTTTAAGGGTCTCTATAAGGTATTTTATACTATCTATAATCTCGTTAAGTCGTAGTAGCGATATAAAATAATATATCGTATTAGCTTTAATAATAGCTTTCTAATTTTAAAGTATTATTTATCGAATTATATACGCTCTTATATAAGTTTATTCTCTTATTTCGTCGTTTTCTAAGTACTTAGAAATAATAATCTATATAAATTACGATTATCGTTTTAGAGTATTATTATAAACGATCGCCTTTACTATTTCGTTTTCTTCGTATTTAACTTATTTTTAGTAATAAGTTTCTATAATAGTAAAGAATCGATTATTCTTTATAATTCTCGAGTTACGAGTATACGTAGATTCTTTTTTTATTATATTAACTTACTTTCGAATTCTACTCGATTTAGGTTTCTTTAGAAACTAACTACTTTCTAGCTTATCTCCCTTATATATTAAATACTCGTTATCGTAGTATACCGTTTATAATAGTCGATAATACGCTTCTTTTACCTTCTAAGTATTTATCGACTCTTTCGATATTCTTTTAGCGGTATTCGCTTATTTAGTAGTATTTCTATACTCTTTAGCGTAGTACTTCTATTTTCTATATCGAAAGTATACTTCTTTCTTAGACTTAGCTTTTCTAAGTATAGATCCTCGATCTATTTTTATAAATTTTACTTCTCGTCCCCTTTCTCTTCCTCGCGTCGGCTTTAGTCTAGATATACTACTAGTATCGTACTTATCTCGCTAAGTCTTTAGGTCTTTATAAGCCGTATTTACCTACTAATCTATCGTATTAGAATATCGCGTTTATCTCTAGATACTAGTCTAGTATCGATATCGATTTAAAATAAACGTAAATTCTTTTTTATCTTTCTCTATTTTACGTTTCTAATATCGAGTATTAATATCGGTTACTATCTATACTAACTTCTCGTAGTTCTATACTTCTATTTTATCGACTAATTTATTCTTAATAAAGTCCTTAAGGCCCTAATAATAGCGTAATATAAGGGCGGTATTATTCTACTCGAGACGACTTAATAATTATTAAAACTTTATAGTATAATCTATAATCGAGTCGATTTATCGAAGCTTATAGATCTATCGTTCTACTTTCTTAATCTTATTAAGTTCTCTATACAGCTTCTTTAACTTACCTAAAAACTTATCGATAGATAAGAATAACTCGATAGTTCTTAGCTTCTATTTATTCTTATCGTTCTCTAAGAAGTTATTTAAGTAAGATTTAAACTACTCTACGAGTCCCTTACGCAATAGATTATCGACTTATAAAATCTAGTCTTATAGTTTCGTAATTCGCCTATACCTTAAGTAAGTCTTAACTTAATTCGTAAATTATATAAACTTCTTAGTATTCTCTTTAAATACGTTAGATTCTTTAATCTTAAGTCGTATCTTATTCTTTTCGACGTCTAATAAGATATCTAGCTTTTTACTCTTCGTAGCGATCGTAGATAGTTCTACTTTTACGTTAGCCTACTTATCTAGTATATTTAGTTGTACCCGGTATTAGTTTATTTTAAAATTTAGTTTAGCGAATAGTAGTAAAGTAAGACTAATTCGTACTAACTACTTAGCTACTCGATTAATAGTAGAAGTATCTTATAGAACTATATTCTCGCTAACGTCGCTTTTCGAGGTAACGGAGAATAAGATAAACTCGAAGTCCGAATCTATACTTATAGACTATCGTAATAGTAAGTAGATAGTTAAAATATTATAAGACTATCTACTTCTCGTTTTAGTAATAGTATAAGGGAACCTTAAAGGTTTTCTTAACTGTCTATTAAAATAAGATATCTCTAAGTTAAGATATAAGTAGTATATAAATAAGGGTACTAATATAACTTAGATTAACTATAGAGACTATAAAAGTATATAGGGAAATCGTATTCTTATATATCTAAACGGAACTCTCTAAAAAGACAGTTTCTTTCGTTATATCGTAATATTAGAATAATAGAATACTTATTATTCTACTATTTTACTATTCTACTATTCCGTACTTTTCTATTCTAGCGATTATATATAGCTTTTCTATATATATTAACTTTTCTCGTATAACCTTTCGTCTTCGTATCTCCGAAGCGACTACTTATATAGTCACTTCGTAATAGACCTCGAAAATAGACGCTCGACGACTAGCTATATCTTTCTCTTTAGAAACGGTCTCGTCGCCTAGAATTTACGTCTACAGCGTACCGTAGTACTTAGTAGCTACGAGGCGGAATATATAGCTTTAAAAGAGGCAGTTAAGGAGTAAACTTACCTTTAGAATATAGGTATTATAAGACTGTCTACCCCTTGTTTTAGTAATGGTATAAGGGAACCCTAAAGGTTTTCTTAACTATCTATTAGAATAAGATATCTCTAAGTTAAGATATAAGTCGTACGCAGATAAGGGTACTAGTATAACTTAGATTAACTATAGAGACTATAGAAATATATAGAGAAGTCGTAAGTATATATATTCTAATAAATCCTCCTAAAGAGGTAGTTCCCTTTAATATATTATACTATTAGAATAATAGAATACTTATTATTCTACTATTCTACTATTCTACTATTTCGTACTTTCCTATTTAGGTAATTATATATGGCCTCTTTATATACGCTAAGCTTTCTTCGTATAACCTCCCTTTACTGTATTTCGAAAGCGGCTATCTATATAGCTATCTCGTAATACTTTTCCCTTCTATATATATTGCGTTCTCGTAATATTATCTAAGAGGTTAGTACCTCTCTTACTTTCCTTTCTCGAGTATTCTCGTGGCTTACTATAAAATCAGTCTTTAAGAAACGTAAAAGATCCTCTAAACCTAAACTCTTACGCGCTAAGCGCTTCTAATAATTGTCCTTCGCTCTTCGCTTCGAAGATAACGTTGCTATAGTAGCCTATATATAGTGTATATACTATAGTATAGTATATTATTATAATAGGGTATAGTTAGTAAAGTATATAGAATGTATACTATACTAACGTAACTATAATAGAACCTTCTCTCTTAAGGAATTTCGAAAAGTAGAGGAGTTACGTAAAGAAGAGTAACGTAAGCGACGCGAAAAGTCGAAGTAATTAGCCCTTCGGCGCTACGCACTCCTTAAGGCTCGTAAAGCTCTAAGGGAGGCGTATAAAACCCTTAATAATATAAAAGCCGAATTTACCGATACTAAGATAGAGGTAAACTAATTAGACGAGTCTATTACTTACTATAAAGAGGTCTCTTCGCGTATACTGTAACGTAAGATATAAGTACTAAACGTATTTAACTCTCTTTATTTAGAATAAAAAATTGCTCTAGGCGATTCTAATTTTATATAATAAGATATTCTCTCGAGTTAATAGGCTCTATTTAATAATGCGCTTACGAACGATAGTTTATAATAAAGTCTCTCGAAATTCGTTAAGCGCTTTCTTTAAGATATTTTTCTCTAGTTTTTATAAATTATCGCTATCTCTATATCTTAACTATTTAATTAGATAAACAGTCTTCTCGTTCTTCTATTTTATTTTTAAAATTCTTTCTATATTATATTTCTTAGTCTCTAGTAGTTTCGCCTATTAGGCTCTATTTACAGTTTATCGCTTTAATGTCTTTTCTAATATAGAAATATAGAATATAGAATATATTCTTATTTTCTTTAGTAACTAAAGTCGGTACGTAACTAGTTCTAGCCTCTTTTTAATCTTAAAGAGTCCTAACTTCTTAAAGTTCAGCTTATCGCTTAGTCGTTTTATCTTAATATTTCGTCGTAATAAATACGCTATACCTTTCTTCTTAAAGTCTAGTTTCTTAGATCTTCTCTAGTTTATATACTTAGCTATTCTCTCTACGATAAATTAGAGTTCGTCGAATATATATCGATATAGTTAACGTAACTTAGATATAGTAATCGTTACTTATTCTAATCTTAGTCTCGTACTTAACGAATTCTAATTTACCCTAAAGTAGAATTTATAGTTCGCGTAGAAAGATAATAGTTCTATAATAGCTCTAGAATTATTATATATAATCTATACTATAGATAGTAATTCTACTTAGTTATTTTACTTAAAGTTAATATAACTTCGAAGATATTATTTTAGTATCTAATTTATTCGTTCGATTTATCTATTAGTCTATAAATAGAATACGGTACTAAGTCTGCTTTTAGTTCTTAATTAATCTATAATTAATTACTAAAACTTAGATCTAAATAATTTATCTTTATCTAATATTAATCTTACTAGTATCTCGTATACTGTAAAGATATATCTTATAAAGATATACGCAATTTCTAGCGCTATTACTCTTAATCTAGTTAGTACGAAGTATACGTATTTTATTAGTCGATTAATAATTATATAGATTATATCGTACTTCTACCCTATTACTGAGTTCTTAGACTCTAGTAAGGGTTTAATAAAATCTATTATAACCTCTTCTTATACTTCTAACGATAGTATTAATGTCTATAGCTTCTTATAAGGTTTATATCTAGAAGCCTTAGTTCTAGTATATATATCGTAATTATTAATATAATCGCGAACGTTCTATTATATTCTCTTTTATTCTTAGTTTCTAGAAATTAGCTCTATAGTTCTTACGATCCTAAAGTGTCTAGTAGTTCGATTATTATAATAACTACGAATCACTTTTATCTTTTATTTCTTAATTAGCTAATCTAGTCCTATTATAGCTATATTAACCTATTTCGAGTAAATTAAATATTTTCTTCGTCTTCTAAGTAATATACTCTACTCGACCTCTTTAGTATTCTTTTTATAATCTAGTCTTCGGCTAAGAGCGTTAGCCCTTATATTCTCCTTGCCCTTAACGTATATAATATAGAACTTAATAGACGCTATCGTCTCTACTTATCGAATCTATCTCTTATTTAGTTTCTTAGTCGTAGTCTAATGTATAAGGTTTAGATAATTAGAGTAAACGATAGTCTTATATTTTAATTCTTCTAAGTATACGTTTTATTCTTTAAATAAATCTATAATAGCTAAAAGTTCTATATTATAAATCTTATAGTTCTTCTCTAGTATAGTTATCTTTCTAAAATAATAAGCTACTGATCGCAGCTTATTATCTTAACTCGATTAGCTTAGTATATTAGCGATAGTATATTCTAAGACGTTAGTTTTAATAGTAATCTTCTTTTCTAGATTAAAGCTTATTAGTATAGGTATATAAGTAAATAGATTCTTAAGTTTCTCGAATATAGCCTTCGCTTCTTTTTCTATTATAAAAGTAAGTCTCTTCTTAGTAAGTACCGTAAGTAGTACTACTATCCTTAAGTAGTCTTTAATAAAACGTCGATAGTAGTTTACTAGTTCTAAAAAACTCTATAGTTCTTTAAGGTTTATCGGTTATAGCTATTCTATAATTAATTTAATTTTTATAGAATCTAGTCGTATACTATAACTTTCTATAATTAATTCTAAAAAGGGTATCTCGTCCTTAAAAAACTCGTATTTATTAAGACGTAGTCGTAGCTCTTTCTCTTATAATCGTTTTATTATCTACTTTACGTCCTTTACGTATTATTCTCTTATCTTCGAAAAGATAAGTATATCGTTTAGATATACGATTATAAATAAGTTTAATTCTTTAGATAAGGTATCGTTAATAAGTACCTAGTATAACGCCGATACGTTTATAAGTCTAAACGGTATAATATAGTACTTATATAACCCGTAGCGTATACTAAACGCTGTTTTCTCTTCTTCGCTCTTCTTTATTCGAATAAGATTATAGACTTCTCGTAAGTTAAGTATAGTAAACTACTTAGCTCTCTATAATCGATCTTATAGTTTCGAAATAAGTAATAATAGATAATCGTTCTTCTTAATTATCTTATTAAGTTATCGATAATTAATATATAATCTTAACGTTCTATTCTTCTTTAGTATAAAGAGAATAGAAAATCTTTATAGTAAGGTAGATTTTCTAATAAATCTCTTCTTTAAGTTTTTATTAAGGTACTTCTAAAGTTCTTACTTCTAATATCGCGAAATCGAGTAGATTCGCGTCTTAATAGATTTCGATTCGAGTTCTAGAGATATCTTATAATTCTATATCTAATATTTAGATAGTGCCTTTATTGTAAGATCGTTCTTAAAAAGCCTTTTAAATTCTCGATACTCTATTGAAATTTCGCTTTTCTTCTTAACTTCTTTACTTATCTAATTAAGTTACTTTATAGTAAACGTTCTATAGGTTAGCCTTATCTATATAGTACTTTAAAACTATTTAATTACGTTTAAAGATCTCTATACGAGTTATCGTTTTAATATATTTACTAGATAATTAGTCTAGACTAGCTAGTCTAGTTCTAGAAAGTATTTAAATCCTAGTTTCTCGACGATATCTATATTAAGAAACTGTATTTTCCCTTAGTAGTTTATTCGTATTAATCTAAGTTCCTTATTAATCTCGATATATTCTTAATTATCTATTTTAATTAAGTATAATTCTTATTTAAGCCTCTTTTCGTTTTATTATATTCGATATATAAACGTCTTTAAGACTAAACTAGTATTTACTCTCGTATTAAGTAATACTCTAGCTCGATATTTATTAATATATATATATACTGTTAGGAGCTTCTAGATCGCTCTCTTTAATTCTACGATTTTCTTATCCTTCTTCGCCTCTTTAGCCGTCGGTTTATAGGTATTAGCGCACGTTCTAGTAGTATAGTTAGCGCCTCGATATCGCTTTCTTCGAGTATTAGCCTCGAGACTAGAGTAAACTTCTTTAGCCTTAGCTCTACTCTCGTAATTAACGTTAACGGCGTAGATTTCTTCTATAGAGAGAACGTTTCGTTTTATAGAAGAGTATTTCTTAGACTAAGTATCGCGACTCTTCTAGTTCGCGTCGTTTCTTTATATATAGATAGTCTCTAGAGCGTTGTCTTCTAGTACGACGGTAGACTAAGTTCTCTATAGCTCTCTAATTACCCCTTCGTCGCTAAAATAACGGCTCTCGAGTTTTTTAAAGACTTTCGTTTAGAGTTCTCGTCTAAGGTGTCCGTCTTAGATTCTACTACGAAAATACTATCTAAGCGTATTATAGTAATTAGTAGTATTAGAAAGTATCGTCGCGTTACTATATCTCGTATCTTATTATAGTAACTCTAGTAGTAGTAAAGTCTAGAATTATAAAATCTTTTAGTATATACTCTTAAAACGATCTTCGTAGTCTTCTATTAGCTTTTCTTTAGATAATTATAGTAGCGGTATAGATACTGCGTATCTTATTCTATACAGTTATCTTTACGGTAGTAGTCTATATATTATCGTCTAGTCTAGATAACGACCTTATATAAGATTATAAAGATAATCTTCGTATATAGATTTAGTCGTTTCTCTGCTCCTAGTAAAGTTCTTATATATCGTCTTAGTATACTGTCTACTCGGCCGTATTTAGATATCGTAAAGTATATTCTCGAGAAAGCTTTATCGAACTCCGTATCGATATATACTAACTGCCTCTTAGATAGTATAATCTAATCGTAGACTCGATAAACTAAAAGATTATAAATATATACGAATATCTTATACGAGAATCGTACTTCTCTAAAGTAGTTTTAATAGTACTACTTATTAGTTCGTATCGTAATTCGATTCGTCTTTAACTATAATTCGATACTAGTTTAGTTGTTATTTTAGTAGTATAGAAATCGAGGAGTACCTAAAGTCTTAACTACTCTAAGTAGCTCCTCTTCGGCGTTCTCGAATATCTTTATATCGACCCCTCGCTATACTTCTACGATAGTTTTTTTCTAAGTCTTAGCCTTATTCGAGATAGATAATTCTCGTTTATAGAGAGGTACTCTAAGGGTCTCTATAAGGTGTTTTATACTATCTATAATCTCGTTAAGTCGTAGTAGTAATATAAAATAATATATCGCGTTAGCTTTAATAATAGCTCTCTAATTTTAAAGTATTATTTATCGGATTATATACGCTCTCGTATAAATTTATTCTCTTATTTCGTCGTTTTCTAAGTACTTAGAAATAATAATCTATATAGATTACGATTATCGTTCTAGAGTATTATTATAAATAATCGTTTCTACTATTCCGTTTTCTTCGTATTTAACTTATTTTTAGTAATAAGTTTTTTATTACGAAGTAACTATATAAGTGGCCGCTTCGAGAATATAAAGACGAAAGGTTATACGAGGAAAGTTAATATATATAAGAAAGCTATATATAATCGCTAAAATAGAAAAGTACGAAATAGTAGAATAGTAGAATAGTAAAATAGTAAGTATTCTATTATTCTAATATTACGATATAACGAAAAAAACTGTCTTTTTAGAGAGTTCCGTTTAGATATATAAGAATACGATTTCTCTATATACTTTTATAGTCTCTATAGTTAATCTAAGTTATACTAGTACTCTTATCTATATACTACTTATATCTTAACTTAGAGATATCTTATTTTAATAGATAGTTAAGAAAACCTTTAAGGTTCCCTTATACTATTACTAAAACGAGAAGTAGATAGTCTTATAATATTTTAACTATCTACTTACTATTACGATAGTCTATAAGTATAGATTCGGACTTCGAGTTTATCTTATTCTCCGTTATCTCGAAAAGCGACGTTAGCGAGAATATAGTTCTATAAGATACTTCTACTATTAATCGAGTAGCTAAGTAGTTAGTACGAATTAGTCTTACTTTACTACTACTCGCTAAACTAAATTCCGGAATAAACTAATACCGGGTATAACTAAATATACTAGGTAAGCAGACTAACGTAGAAGTAGAATTATCTACGATCGCTACGAAGAGCAAAAAGCTAGATATCTTATTAGACGTTAAAAAGAATAAGATACGACTTAAGATTAGAGAATCTAACGTGTTTAAAGGAAATACTAAGAAGTTTATATAATTTACGAATTAAGTTAAGACTTACTTAAGGTATAGACGAATTACGAAACTATAAGACTAGATTTTATAAATCGATAATCTATTATATAAGAGATCCGTAGAGTAGTTTAAACCTTATTTAAATAACTTTTTAGAGAACAATAAGAATAAATAGAAGCTAAGAACTATTAAGTTATTCTTATCTATTAATAAGTTTTTAGATAAGTTAAAGAAGCTGTATAAAGGACTTAACGAAATTAAAAAAGCAGAACGATAGATTTATAAGCTTCGATAGACCGACTCGATTATAGATTATACTATAAAGTTTTAATAATTATTAAGCCGTCTCGAGTAGAATAATATCGCTCTTATATTACGCTATTATTAGGGCCTTAAGGACTTTATTAAGAATAAATTAGTCGATAAAATAAAAGTATAGAACTACGAGAAGTTAATATAGATAGTAATCGATATTAATATCCGATATTAGAAACGTAAAATAGAGAAAGATAAAAAAGAGTTTACGTTTACTTCGAATCGATATCGGTACTAGACTAGTATCTAGAGATAAGCGCGATATCCTAATACGATAGATTAGTAGGTAAATACGGCTTATAAAGATCTAAAGACTTAGCGAGATAAGTACGATACTAGTAGTATATCTAGACTAAAGCCGACGCGAGGAAGAGGAAGAGGACGAGAAGTAAAATTTATAAAAATAAATCGAGAACTTATACTTAGAAAAGCTAAGTCTAAGAAAGAAATATACTTTCGATATAGAAAATAAAAGTACTACGCTAAAGAGTATAGAAATACTACTAAATAGGTAAATACCGCTAAAAGAATACCGAAAGAGTCGGTAAATACTTAGAAGGTAAAAGAAGCGTATTACCGACTATTATAAACGATATACTACGATAACGAGTATCTAATATATAAGGGAGATAAGCTAGAAAGTAGTTAGTTTCTAAAGAAATCTAAATCGAGTAGAATTCGAAAGTAAGTTAATATAATAAAAAAAGAATCTACGTATACTCGTAATTCGAGAATTATAAAGAATAATCGATTCTTTACTATTATAGAAACTTATTACTAAAAATAAGTTAAATACGAAGAAAACGAAATAGTAGAGACGATCGTTTATAATAATACTCTAAAACGATAATCGTAATCTATATAGATTATTATTTCTAAGTACTTAGAAAACGACGAAATAAGAGAATAAACTTATACGAGAGTATATATAATTCGATAAATAATACTTTAAAATTAGAAAGCTATTATTAAAGCTAATACGATATATTATTTTATATCGCTACTACGACTTAACGAGATTATAGATAGTATAAGATATCTTATAGAGACCCTTAAAGTATCTCTTTATAAACGAGAATTATCTACCTTAAATAAGACTAAGACTTAGAAAAAGACTATTGTAGAAGTATAGCGAGGGGTTAATATAGAAATATTTAAGAACGCCGAAGAGAAGCTACTCGAGATAGTTAAGACTTCGAATACTTCTCGATTTCTATACTACTAGAATAATAATTAAACTAGTATCGAATTATAGTTAAAGACGAATCGAATTACGATACGAACTAATAAGTAGTACTATTAAGACTACTTTAGAGAAGTACGATTCTCGTACGAGATATCTATATATATTTATAATCTTTTAGTTTATCGAGTCTACGATTAAATTATACTATCTAAGAAGTAGTTAGTATATATTAATACGGAGTTTAATAAAGCTTTCTTAAGAATATACTTTACGATACCTAAATACGATCGAGTAAGCAGTATACTAAGACGATATATAAGAACTTTACTAGAGATAGAGAAACGACTAAATCTATATATAGAGATTACCTCTATAATCTTATATAAAGTCGTTATTTAGACTAGACGATAGTATATAGATTACTATCGTAAAGATAACTATATAAAATAGAATACGCAGTATCTATATCGCTACTATAATTATTTAAAGAAAAGCTAGTAAAAGACTACGAAGGTCGTTTTAAGAGTATATACTAAAAGATTCTATAACTCTAGACTTTACTACTACTAGAGTTACTATAATAAGATACGAGATATAATAACGCGACGATACTTTCTAATACTACTAATTACTATAATACGCTTAGATAGTATTTTCGTAGTAGAATCTAAGACGAATACCTTAGACGAGAACTCTAAACGAGAGTCTTTAAAAAACTTAAAAGCCGTTATTTTAACGACGAAGAAATAACTAGAGGACTATAAGAAACTTAATTTATCGTTATATCGAGAGATAATACTTTAGAGACTACTATTATACGAAGAAATAACGCGAGCTAGAAGAGCTATAATATCTAGCTCTAGAAATACTCTTCTTTAGAACGAGAGATTCTTTCTATAAAAGGAATCGACGTCGTTAATATTAATTACGAAAGTAGAATTAGGACTAGAGAGATTTACTCTAGATTTAGAACTAATACTCGAAGAGAGCGATATCGAGACGTTAATCGTACTACTAGAACGTACGCTAATATCTATAAGTCGACGACTAGAGAGGCGAAGACGAGTAAGAAATTCGTAGAATCGTAAAGAGCGATCTAAAAGCTCTTAATAGTATATATATATATTAATAAATATCGAGCTAGAGTATTACTTAATACGAAAGTAAATACTAGTCTAGTCTTAAAGGCGTTTATATATCGAATATAGTAAAATAAAAAAAGACTTAAATAAGAATTATACTTAATTAAAATAGATAATTAAGAATACGTCGAGATTAATAAGAAACTTAAATCGATACGAATAAACTACTAAGAGAAAATATAATTTTTTAATATAGATATCGTCGAAGAACTAGGATTTAAATACTTTCTAGAACTAGACTAGCTAGTCTAAACTAGTTATCTAGTAGATATATTAAAACGATAACTCGTATAGAGATTCTTAAACGTAATTAAATAGTTTTAAAGTACTATATAGATAAGGCTAACCTATAGAACGTTTACTATAAAGTAACTTAATTAGATAAGTAAAGAAACCGAGAATAAAAGCGAAATTTTAATAAAATATTAAGAATTTAAAAAGCTTTTCGAGAACGACCTTATAATAAGAATACTATCTAAATATTAAATATAGAATTATAAAATACTCTTAGAATTCGAATTAAAATCTATTAAGACGCGAATCTACTCGATTTCGCGATATTAGAAGTAAGAACTTTAGAAGTATCTTAATAAGAACTTAAAGAAGGGGTTTATTAGAAAATCTATTTTACTATAGAAGTTTTCTATTCTCTTTATATCGAAGAAGAATAAAACGTTAAGATTATACGTTAATTATCGATAACTTAATAAAATTACTAAGAAGAACGATTATTTATTACTACTTATTTTAAAACTATAAGATCAACTATAGAAGACTAAGTAGTTTACTACGCTTAATCTTCGAGAAGCTTATAATCTTATTCGAATAAAGAAGAGCGAAGAGAAGAAAATAGCGTTTAGTACGCGCTATAGATTATATAAGTACTATATTATACCGTTTAGACTTACGAATACGCTAGCGTTATATTAGATACTTATTAACGATACTTTATTTAAAGAGTTAGATCTATTTATAATCGCGTACCTCGACGATATACTTATCTTCTCGAAGATAAGAGAATAATACGTTAGAGACGTAAAGTAGATAATAGAACGATTATAAGAAAAAGAACTACGACTTCGACTTAATAAATACGAGTTTTTTAAGAATAAAGTACCTTTTTTAGAGTTAATTATAGAAAGTTATAATATATAATTAAACTCTATAAAAATTAAATTAATTATAAAATAGCTATAACCGACGAACCTTAAAGAACTATAGAGTTTTTTAGAATTAGTAAACTACTATCGACGTTTTATTAAAGACTACTTAAGAGTAGTAGTACTACTTACGGTACTTACTAAGAAGAGACTTACTTTTATAATAGAGAAAGAAGCGAAGACTGTATTTAAGAAACTTAAAAATCTATTTACTTATATATCTATACTAATAAGTTTCGATCTAGAAAAGAAGATTACTATTAAGACTAATACTTTAGAGTACGCTATCGCTAGCGTACTAAGTTAATTAAGTTCGAATAATAAGCTACGATTAGTAGCTTATTATTTTCGAAAGATAACTGTCTTAAAGAAGAACTATAAAATCTACGATATAAAACTTCTAGCTATTATAGATTTATTTAAAGAATAAAATATATACTTAAAAGGATTAAGATATAAGACTACTATTTACTCTAATTATCTAAACCTTATATATTAGACTACGACTAAGAAACTAAATAAGAGATAGATTCGATAGATAAAGATAATAGTATCTATTAAGTTTTATATTATATACGTTAAAGATAAAGAGAATATAAGAGCTAATACTCTTAGTAGAAGACTAGATTATAGAAAAGATACTAAAGAAACTAAATAAGATATATTACTTCGAAAATAAGAAGAATATTTAGTTTACTCGAAGTAGATTAATATAGCTAGAATAAAACTAGATTAGCTAACTAAGAAATAAAAGACGAAAGTAATTCGTAGTTATTATAATAATTAAACCGCTAGATACTTTAGAATCGTAAGAACTATAGAACTAATTTTTAGAAACTAAGAATAGAAGAGAATATAATAAGATATTCGCGATTATATTAATAATTACGATATATATACTAGAACTAAGGCTTTTAGACGTAGACCTTATAGGAAGCTATAAATATTAATATTATCGTTAGAGATATAGAAAGAAGTTATAATAGATTTTATCGAACTCTTACTAGAGTCTAAGAATCTAGTAATAGAATAGAAATACGATATAATCTATATAATTATTAATCGACTAATAAAATACTGTTACGAAGCGACTATATAGGTAGCTACTTTAGAAATACGAAGACGAAAGGTTATACGAGAAAAGCTTATATATATAGAGAAGCTATATATAATTACTAGAATAGAAAAGTACGAAATAGTAAAATAGTAGAATAGTAGAATAGTAAGTATTCTATTATTCTAACAGTACGACGTAACGAGAGAAACTGCCTCTTCGAAAAAGCTTTATTTAGGTATATAAAAATACGAATTTTCTATATACTTTTATAGTCTCTATAGTTAATCTAAGTTATATTAGTACCCTTATCTACGTACTACTTATATCTTAACTTAGAGATATCTTATTCTAATAGATAGTTAAGATAACCTTTAGGGTTCCCTTATACTATTACTAGAACGAGAAGTATACAGTCTTATAATATTTTAACTACCTACTTACTATTACGATAGTCTATAAGTGTAGATTCGGACTTCGAGTTTATCTTACTCTTCGTTATCTCGAAAAGCGATATTAGTAAAGATATAGTTCTATAAGATACTCTCGCTATTAATTAAGTAGCTAAGTAGCTAGTACGAATTAGTCTTACTTTACTATCGCTCGCTAAACTAAATTCTAGAATAAATCGATACTAGGTACAGCTAAATATACTAGATAAGTAAACTAATATAGAAGTAGAACTATCTACGATCGCTATAAAGAGCAAGAAGCCGAATATTTTATTAGACGTTAAGAAGGATAAAACGCGACTTAAGATTAAAGAACTCGACGTATTTAAAGAGAATACTAAGAAGTTTATATAATTTACGAACTAAGTTAAGACTTATTTAAGATATAAACGAATTATAAAATTATAAGATTAGGTTTTATAGATCGATAATCTATTGCGTAAGGAACTCGCGGAGTAGTTTAAACTCTACTTAAATGACTTTCTAGAAAATAATAAGAACGAGTAAAAGCTAAGGACTATCGAGTTATTCTTATCTATTAATAAGTTTCTAAGTAAGTTAAAAAAGTTGTATAAAGGACTTAATAAAGTTAAAAAGGTAGAACGATAGATCTATAAGCTTTAATAGACCGATTTAGTTATAGATTACACTACGAAGTTTTAATAATTATTAAGTCGTCTCGAATAGGATAATACCGCTCTTATATTACGCTATTATTAGGGCCTTAAGGACTTTATTAAAGATAAATTAGTCGATAAAATCGAAGTATAAGATTACGAGAAATTAGTATAGATAGTAACTAATATCGATACTTAATATTAGAAACGTAAAATAGAAAAGAGTAAAAAAGGGTTTACGTTCGTATCTAATCGATATCGGTACTAGACTAATACCTTAAGGCAGGCGCGATATTCTAATACGATAGATTAGTAGGTAAATACGGCTTATAAGAACTCGAAGACTTAGCGTAGAGAGTATAATACTAGTAAAACACCGAGACCTAAGCCTACGCGGAGTAGAGGGAGGGGACGAGAAGTAAAATTTATAGAAATAAATCGCGGACCTACGCCTAGAAAAGTAGAGCTTAAGAACGAAGCGTACTTTCGATACGAAAAATAAAGGCACTACGCTAAAGAGTATAGAAACGCCGCTAAATAAGTAAATACTATCGAAAAAATACTAGAGGAATTAGTAGATATTCGAAAGAAGAACTCGGCGCACTATTAATTATTCTAAACGGTATACTATAACGACGAGTATTAGATATATAGAAATAATAAGTAAGAAAGCGACTAGTTTTTAAAGAAATCTAAGTTAAATAAAAGTAAAAAATAGGCTAATATAATAAGAAAGGAGCCTACGCGTATGTATAATCTAAGAATCGTTAAGAATAATCGATTCTTTATCGTTATAGAGATATATTACTAAAGGCAGGTTAGATATAGAAAAAGGAGAATAGTAGAGGCGATTATCTATAATAATACTCTAGAGCGATAATTCTAACCTATATAAGTTGTTATCTCTAAATACTCGAGAAATAACGAGATAAAAGAATAAACTTATACGAGAGCGTATATAATCCGATAAATAATACTTTAGGATTAGAAGACTATTATTAAGACTAACGTAACGTACTATTTCGTATCGTTACTACGACTTAATAAGATTATAAACGGGATAGAGTACCTCGTAGAAACTCTTAGAGTACCCCTTTATAAGTAAGAATCGTCTATCTCGAACGAGACCGAGATTTAGAAAGAGACTATTACCGAAATATAATAATAGGTCGGTATAGAGATAATCGAGAATACTAAAGAAGAGCTACTCGAGCTAGTAAGTACTTTCGATATCTCTCGATCCCTATATCGATAGAATAATAACTAAACCAGTATTAAGTTATAGTCGAAGGCGAGTTAAATTACGATACGAACTAATAAGTAGTACTATTAGAACTGCTTTAGAGAGATACGATTTCTTTATAAAGCACTTAAATGTATTTACAATCTTTTAATTTATCGAATCTACGATTAGATTATACTACCTAAGAGATAGCTAGTATATATTAATATAGAATTCGACGAGGTCTTATCTAGAATATACTTTATACTATCTAAATATAGTCGAGTAGAAAGCGTATCTAGACGATACGTAAGAACTTTACTAAGGGTAGAAAAGCGACTAAACTTATATATAGAGATTATCTCTATAATCTTATATAAGATTATTATCTAAATAAGGCGATAGTATATAAATTACTATCGTAAGAATAACTGTACGAAATAGAACGCGTAGTATCTATATCGCTACTATAATCCTTTAGAAGTAAACTAATAGAAGACTACGAAGATTATCTTAAGAGTATATACTAAAAAATCCTATAAGCCTAGACTTTATTATTACTAGAACTACTATAATAGGGTACGAGATATAGTTATACGACGATATTTTCTAATACTACTAATCGCTATAATACGCTCGAATAGTATCTTCGTAGCGAAATTAGAGATAGATACTTCTAACGAAGACTTCGAACGAGAATCTCTAAAAAACTATAAAACCGTTATTCTAACGACGAAGAAATAACTAGAGAGCTATAGAGAACTTAGTTTATCGTTATACTAAAAGACGATACCTTAGAAACTACCGTTATACGAGAAGATAATACGAGCTAGAAGAGCCGTAGTACTAAATCTAAGAAATACTCTTCTATAGAACGAAGAATTTACTCTATAGAAAGAATTAACGCTATTAACGTCGATTACGAAAATAGAGCTAGAGCTAGAGAAACTCGCTCTAAGCCTCGAGCTAATACTTATAGAAGGCGATATCGAAGCGCTAATCGTACTACTAGAACGTACGCTAATATCTATAAGCCGACGACTAGAGAGACGAAGAAGAAAAAGAAATCTATAAAATCGAAAAGAGCGATCTAGAAGCTCTTAATAATATATATATATATTAATAGATATCGAGCTAGAGTATTACTCGATACGAGAGTAAATACTAGTCTAGTCTCGAAGGCGTTTATATATCGAATATAGTAAAACGAAAGAAGGCTTAAATAAGAATTATACTTAATTAAAATAGATAATTAAGAGTATATCGAGGTTAATAAGGAACTTAGATTAATACGAATAAGATATTAAGAGAAAATACAGTTTCTTAATATAGATATCGTTAAGGGACTAGGGTTTAAGTACTTTCTAGAACTAGACTAGCTAGCCTAGACTAGTTATCTAGTAGATATATTAAAACGATAACTTATATAGAGACCTTTAAACGCAATCGAATAGTTTTAGAATACTATATAGATAAGACTAATCTATAGAACGTTTACTATAAAGTAACTTAATTAGATAAGTAAAGAAGTTAAGGATAAAAGCGAGATTTCGATAGAATATCGAGAATTCGAGAGACTTTTCGAGAACGACCTTATAATAGAGGTACTATCTAAATATTAGATATAGAATTATAAGATATCTCTAGAACCCGAATTAAAACTTATTAAGACGCGAATCTACTCGATTTCGCGATATTAGAAGTAAGAACTCTAGAAGTATCTTAATAAGAATTTAAAAAAGGGGTTTATTAGAAAATCTATCTTACCGTAGAGGTTTTCTATTCTCTTTATACTAAAGAAGAATAAAACGTTAAGATTATACGTTAACTATTAATAACTTAATAAAATAACTAAAAAGAACGGTTATCTACTACTACTTATTTCGAAACTATAAGATCGACTATAGAGAACTAAATAGTTTACTATACTAGACTTACGAGGAGCTTATAACCTTATTTAAATAAGAGAGAGCGAGAAAGAAAAAACAGCGTTTAGTATACGCTATAGATTATATAAGTACTGTATTATACTATTTAGACTTACGAACGCGCTAGCGTTATATTAAATACTTATTAATAATACCTTATCTAAAGAGTTAGATCTATTTATAATCGTATATCTAGACGATATACTTATCTTCTCGAAGATAAGAGAATAATACGTAAAGGATATAAGGTAAGTAATAAAACGACTATAAGAAAGAGAGTTACGACTACGTCTTAATAAATACGAGTTTTTTAAGAACGAAGTATCTTTCTTAGAATCGATCGTAGAGAGCTATAGTATTAAACTAGACTCTACGAAGATTAGATCTATTATAGAATAGCCTTAACTAACGAATCTTAAAGAACTATAGAGTTTTTTAGATTTAGTAAATTACTATCGACGTTTTATTAAGGACTACTTAAAGATAGTATCGCTACTTATAGTACTTACTAAAAAGAGAATTATATTCGTAATAGAAGAGAAAGTAAAGACTATATTTAAGAAATTTAAGAATTTATTTACTTATATATCTATACTAATAAGCTTCGATCTAGAAAAAAGAATTACTATTAAGACTAATACTTCGAGATACGCTATCGTCGGCGTACTTAGCTAATTAAGTTAAGATAATAAGCTACGATTCGTAGTCTATTATTCTAAAAAAATAATCGTACTAAAGAAGAACTACGAGATTTACGATATAGAACTTTTAGCTATTATAGACTTATTTAAAGAATAAAACGTATACTTCGAAGAATTAAAGTATAAGACTACTGTCTACTCTAACTATCTAAACCTTACCTATTAGACTACGACTAAAAAGTTAAATAAGAGATAGGTTCGATAGATAGAAGTAATAGTATCTATTAAGTTCTATATTATATACGTTAAAGATAAAGAAAACGTAAGGGCTAATACTCTTAGTCGAAGACTAGATTATAGAAAGGACGCTAAGAAGGTCGAATAGAGTATATTACTTTAGAGACGTAGAGAATATTTAGTTTATTCGAAATAGATTAATATAGCTAGAATAGAACTAGATTAGCTAACTAAGAAATAGAAGATAAAAGTAATTCGTAGCTATTATAATAATCGAGCTACTAAATACTTTAGAATCGCGAAAACTACGAAATTAATTTTTCGAAACTAGAAATAGAAAGAAATATAATAGAACGTTCGCGATTACGTTAATAATTACGATATATATACTAGAACTAAGGCTTCTAGATATAGACCTTATAGGAAGCTATAAGCATTAATATTATCGTTAGAAGCCTAGAAAAAAGTTACTATAGACTTTATCGAATTCTTACTAAAGTCTAAGAACCTAGTAACGAGGTAAAAGTACGATATAATCTATATAATTATCGATCGATTAACGAAATACGTATACTTTATATTAACTAAAATAAAGATAATAATACTAGAAATTACGTATATCTTTATAAGATACGTCTTTATAGTATACGAGATACTATTAAGATTAGTATTAGATAAAGATAAATTATTTAGATCGAGATTTTAGTAGTTAATTATAGATTAGCTAGAAACTAAAAGTAAGCTTAGTACTACTTTTTATTTATAGATCGATAGATAGACGAAAAGGATAAATTAGATACTAAAATAATATCTTAGAAGTTATATTAACTTTAAATAAAATAACTAAATAGAACTACTATCTATAGTATAGATTATATATAATAATTCTAAGGTTATTACGAGGATATTATCTTTCTACGCGAACTACGAATTCTACTTTAGAGTAAACGAGAACCTACTAAGTATAAGACTAAAATTAGAATAAGTAATAGTTACTATATCCGATTTACGCTAGTTACATTAATATATATCTAAGGAACTATAGTTTATCGCGAAGAGAATAGCTAAGTATATAAATTAAAAAAGATCTAAAAAACTAGACTTTAGAGAGAAAGATATAGCGTATTTATTACGACGAAATATTAAGATAAAACGACTAAGCGATAAGCTAAACTTTAAGAAGATAGAATTCTTTAGAATTAAAAAGAAGCTAGAATTAGTTACGTATTAGCTTTAATTACTAAAAGAAATAAAAATTTATTTCGTATTCTACGTTTCTATACTAAAAAGAGCACTAAAACGTTAAACGGTAAATAGAATCTAATAAACGAAACTACTAAAGACTAAGGAGTACGACGTAAAGAGAATTCTAGAGATAAAATAGAAAAAGAAAAGAATCTTTTACCTAATTAAATAATTAGAATACGACGATAGCGATAACTTATAGAAACTAAAGAAGAATATTTTAAAGAAAGTACTCGCTAAGTTTAAGAAAACTTTATTATAAACTATCGTTCGTAAGTATATTATCGAATAGAGCTTATTAACTTAGAGAAACGTCTTACTATATAAAATTAGAATTATCTAGAGTAATTTCTTACTCTAGATAAAGAGAATCGAATACGTCTAGTACTTATATTTTACGTTATAGCATACGTAAAGAGATCTTCTTATAGTAAGTAATAGACTCGTCTAATTAGTTTATCTTTATCTCGATATCGATAAATTCAGCTTCTATATTATTAAGAGTCTTATACGCCTCTCGAAGGGCCTTACGGACCTCGAGAAGCGCGTAGCGTCGAAGAGCTAATTACTTTAACTTTTTACGTCGCTTACGCTGCTCTTCTTTACGTAGCTTCTTTACTTTTCGGAATTCTTTAAGGGAGAATATACCGTCGTAGTTACGCTAATATAGTACGTACTCTACGTACTTTACTAACTACGCTTTATCGTAATAGTATACTATACTATAATATATACACTGCGTACAGGCTACTATAGCAATATTATCTTCGAAACGAAGAGCGAAGGACAATTATTAAAAGCGCTCGGCACGTAAAGATTTAATCTTAGTAAATCTCTTACGTTTCTTAATAACTGATTTTATAGTAAGCTATAGGAATACTTAGAAAAGAGAGAATAAGGAGAATACTAATCTTTTAGATAATATTACGAGAACGTAAAATAAATAAGAGAAAAAAGTATTACGAAGCGACTATATAGATAGTTACTTTAGAAATACGAAGACGAAAGGTTATACGAGAAAAGCTTATATATATAGAAAAGCCATATATAATTACTAGAATAGAAAAGTACGGAATAGTAGAATAGTAGAATAGTAGAATAGTAAGTATTTTATTATTTTAACAGTACGACGTAACGAGAGAAACTACCTCTTCGAAAAAGCTCTATTTAGGTATATAAGAATACGAATTTTCTATATACTTTTATAGTCTCTATAGTTAATCTAAGTTATACTAGTACCCTTATCTACGTACTACTTATACCTTAACTTAGAGATATCTTATCCTAATAGACAGTTAAGGCAACCTTTAGGGTTCCCTTATACTATTACTAGAACGAGGGGTATACAGCCTTATAATAAATACGCGTACTTTATACTAACTAAATTAAAGATAATAGCGTTAGAGATTACGTATATCTTTATAAGATATATCTTTATAGTATACGAGATACTATCGAGATTAGTATCGAATAGAAATAAATTATTTAGATTAAGATTTTAGTAGTTTATTATAGATTAATTAGAAACTAAAAGTAAGCTTAGTACTACTTTTTATTTATAGATCGACGAGTAAACTAAACGAACGAACTAAATACTAGAATAATATTTTAGAAGTTACGTTAACTTTAAATAAAATAACTAGATAGAATTACTATCTATAGTATAGATTATATATAATAATTCTACGACTATTACGAGACTATTATCTTTTTACGCGAACTATAGATTCTATTTTAAAGTAAACGAGAACCTACTCGATATAAGACTAAAATTAGAATAAGTAATAGTTACTATATCTAATCTACGCTAGTTATATTAATACGTATTTAACGAACTCTAGTTTATCGTAGAGAGAATAGCTAAATATATAAATTAGAAAAGATCTAAGAAACTAGACTTTAAAAAGGAAGATACAGCGTACTTATTACGACGAAATATTAAGATAAAACGACTAAGCGATAAGCTAGACTTTAAGAAGTTAGAACTCTTTAAGATTAAGAAGAAACTAAAATTAGTTACGTATCGACTTTAACTACTAAAGAGAATAAGAATTTATCTCGTATTCTATATCTCTATATTAGAAAGAGTACTAGAATAATAAACTATAAATAAAGCCTAATAAGCGAAGCTACTAAAAACTAAGAAATATAATATAAAAAGGATCTTAGAAGTAAAATAGAAGAACGAAAAGACTGTTTATCTAATTAAATAATTAGAATATAGAGATAGCGATAATTTATAGAAACTAGAGAAAAATATCTTAAAGAAAGCGCTTAACGAGTTTTAAAGAACTTTATTATAAACTACCGTTCGTAAGTATATTATCGAATAAAGTCTATTAGCTTAAAGGGATATTTTACTATATAAAATTAGAATTACCTAAGGTAATTTCTTACTTTAGATAAAGAGAATTAAATACGTCTAGTACTTATATTTTACGTTATAGTATACGTAAGAAGATCTCCTTATAGTAGATAATAAACTCGTTTAATTAGTTTATCTCTATCTCGATATCGGTAAATTTAGCTTTTATATTATTAAGAGTTTTATACGCTTCTCTTAGAGTCTTACGAGCCTTAAGAAGTACGTAGCGCCGAAGGGCTAATTACTTCGACTTTTCGCGTCGCTTACGCTACTCTTCTTTACGCAACTCTCTTACTTTTCGAAACTTCTTAAGAAAGAAGGTTCTATTATAGTTACGTTAATATAGTATATATTCTATATACTTTACTAACTACGCTCTATCGTAATAGTATACTATACTATAATATATATACTGCGTATAGGCTACTATAGTAACGTTATCTTCGGAGCGAAGAGCGAAGAATAATTATTAAAAGCGCTTAGCGCGTAAAGATTTAAGTTTAGAGGATCTTTTACGTTTCTTAAAAACTAATTTTATAGTGAGTTACGAAGATACTCGAGAAGGAAGAAATAAAAAGAGTATTAACCTCTTAAATAATATTACGAGAACGTAAGATATATAAGAGAGAAAAGTATTACGAAGTAATTATATAAATAGTCGCTTCGAGAATACGAAGACGAAAGGTTATATAAGGAAAGTTAATGTATATAGAGAAGCTATATATAATCGCTAGAATAGAAAAGTACGAAATAGTAAAATAGTAGAATAGTAGAATAGTAAGTATTCTATTATTCTAATATTACGATATAACGAAAGAAACTGCCTTTTTAGAAAGTTCCGTTTAAGTATATAAGAATACGATTTTCCTATATACTTTTATAGTCTCTATAGTTAATCTAAGTTATATTAGCACCCTTATCTGCGTACTACTTATACCTTAACTTAGAGATATCTTATCCTAATAGATAGTTAAGGAAACCTTTAAGGTTCCCTTATACTATTACTAGAACGAAGAGCAGACAGCCTCATAACAAGGTCCCCCCCCCAATCTGAGTCGCTATACCCCGTTAGAGTGGGCTTAGAGTGGTAAAAGAGGCCGATTAACGCTGGTTTAGAGGCTAAATAAGTCTATAGCTTATTCAGTACTCTGAAGTATTCCGGGCCTGGATTCGCTATATATCGAGATAGTAGGCCTATAGCGTAGGCTATATCTGGCCTTATCTTCGTTGCTAGATAGAGAATAGCCCCTATCTCTTGTTGGTATTGGTTAATTAGTTGTTCACTTTGCTTTTCGTCGTATGGCTCTACCTTAGAGCCAACGGGGACCGGAATAGCGGCGTCTGCTTTGCTATTTTCGACAAGTTTTGGGCGGTATTTAGCTAAGATCTTAGCTAAGTAGTCTCCTTAGTAAAGCTTTAGCGTCTTCTGGCGTCTATCGCGCTCAATCTGAATGCCTAGAAACGTCTTTGCTTCGCCGAGATCTTTTAAGTTTATAGACGCGTTGATGGCGTTATAAACGTCTTGAATTTTTTGAAGTGAAGGTGATAAAGCCAGTATATCGTCCACGTAGGTAATCAGGATAATAGACGTTCCTTTAGTGCTGGTATAGACCGATTGATCTATTCTGAGCGGGGTAAGGCCGATTTTAGCCAATAGCCCCTTTAAGAACCATTCCCATTCTCGGGCTGACTGCTTTAGGCCGTATAGGGCCTTATTCAGCTTGCAGACCAGCTTACCACCCCCGGAGTGGTCCTCAAAACCGGTTGGTTGCTGAATAAAGACCTCTTCCTTAAGGCTGGCGTTCGGGTAGGCTGATTTAACGTCCCATTGGTGAATATTCCAGTCATAGAGGGCGGCGTAGGCCAAAATAAGCCTATAGACCACTGGATTGACGGTATTGGCGTATGTTTCGGTGAAGTCTTCACCGGAGCGTTGCCAAAAGCCTTTAGCCACCCACCGAGCCTTATAAAGGCGTTCTGGTCCGTCTTTAATTGCTAAAACCCAGCGTCCTGGAATAGCTCGTCTTCCAGGGGGTAAAGGCGCTAGAGACCAGGTATTTTGGCGTCTGAGTTCGTCTATTTCCTTGTCCATAGCTGCTTTCCATAGCGCTGAATCAGGCCCATTAATGGCGTCCTTGTACTGAGTAATAGCTAGAATAGCCATCTCGGTGTCGTCGTTAAGGGCTAAATACCGTTCTAGCTGGCTAATAAAGTCGTTATAAGGCGTATCTTCGTCCTTATAAGACCTATTAGCTGGTGGTTGGTCCGTTATTTCAAGATCAGCCTTTTCCTCGTCTTGATGGAGGTCGTATTTAGCTGCTAGCTGGTCGTCGTCGTCTTCAGGAAGTAGCAGCTCTTCTTCGTCGATTAGCTGGTCCTTGTCTTTCTCTATATTATAGAACTTCCCTTCTATAATATAGGCGTCTCTCACCCATATGGTATGGCGTGAGAGAGGGTCGGCGAGCTTATACTGATTGCTTCCGTACCCGACCAGTATATAAGGCTTTGCCCTTGGATCTAGCTTGGTTATAGCGCTCTCTGGGAGCCGTCTATAAGCCAATGACCCCCATACCCTAATATTTCCAATATTAGGCGGTTCGCCATATCGAAGTTCGTATAGGGTCTTTCCGCCGTTGGCGGAGTAAGGGGTCCTATTATATAGGTATTCGGCGGCCTTTACCGCCTCTCCCCAGTATGCTTTAGGTAATTTTGCCTCCAAAAGCATTGCTCGAACTTTATTGAGAATCGTGCGGTTGAAGATCTCAGCAACGCCGTTTTATGCGGGCGTGTATAGTGCTAAATAGCTAGTAATTATCCCATTTTCGCGATGAAGTTTAAGAATTTAATCCGATTTATACTCCTTAGTATTGTCAGAGTATAATTCCTTTAGTCGACGTTTAGACTAGGTCTCTTCTCGTGTCTTTATTACGAAGTGACTATGTGAATGGCCGCTTTAGGGATACAGAGAAGAAAGGTTATACGAGGGAAAACTTAGTATATATAGAGAAGCCATATATAATCACCAGAATAGGAAAGTACGAAATAGTAGAATAGTGGAATAGTGAAATAGTGGGTATTCTATTATTCTAACATTACGATATAACGAAGGAAACTGCCTCTTTAAGAAGTTCCGTTTAGGTATATAAGAATATAACTTCCTTATATACTTTTATAGTCTCTATAGTTAATCTAAGTTATACTAGTATTCTTATCTACGTACTACTTATATCTTAACTTAGAGATATATTATCCTAATAGGCAGTTAAGGAAACCTTTAGGGTTCCCTTATACTATTACTAGAACGAGAAGTAGACAGCCTTATAATATTTTAACTATCTACTTACTATTACGATAGTCTATAAGTATAGATTTAGACTCCGAGTTCACCTTATCCTCCGTTATCTCGAAAAGCGATATTAGCGAAGATATAGTTCTATAAGATACTCTCGTAGTTAATTAAGTAGTCGAATAGCTAGTACGAATTAGTCTTACTTCGCTACTACTCGCTAAACTAAATCTCGAGATAAACTAATACCGATTATAACTAAATATACTAGGTAAGCAGGCTAATACAGAAGCAGAACTATTTACGGCCGCTATAAAGAGTAAAAAACCAGATATTTTATTAAGCGTCGAAAAGGATAAAACGCGACTTAAGATTAAAGAGTCTAATGTATTTAAAGAAAATACTAAGAAGTTTATATAATTTACGAACTAAGTTAAGACTTATTTAAGATATAGACGAATTACGAAACTATAAGACTAGATCTTATAAATCGATAATCTATTACGTAAAGGACTCGCGGAATAGTTTAAACCTTACTTAAATAACTTCTTAAAGAACGATAAGGATAAATAGAAGCCGAGAACTATTAAGTTATTCTTATCTATTAATAAGTTTCTAGATAAGTTAAAGAAGTTGTATAAAGGACTTAACGAGGTTAAGAAAGTAGAGCGATAGATTTACGAGCTTCGATAAACTAGCTCGATTATAAATTATACTACGAAGTTCTAATAGTTATTAAGTCGCCTTAAGTAGGACAACGTCGCCCTTATATTACGCTATTATTAGGGCCTTAAGGACTTTATTAAGAATAAATTAGTCGATAAGATAGAAGTATAGAACTACGAGGAGTTAGTGTAGATAGCGATCGATATCGATACTCGATATTAGGAACGTAAAATAGAGAAAAGTAAGAAAGGATTTATGTTTACTTTAAATCGATATCGGTACTAGACTAGTACCTCGAGATAGACGCGATACTCTAATACGATAGATTAGTAGACGAATACAGCTTATAAGGACCTAAAGATCTAGCGAGGTAGATATAATACTAGTAAAACACCGAGACTAAAGCCCGTACGGGGTAGAGATAGGAGACGAGAAGTAAAATTTATAGAGATAAATCGAGAATCTATACCTAGAAAAGCTAAATCTAAGGAGAGAGTATGCTTTCGATGCGAAAAATAGAGGTACTACGCTAAAGAGTATAGAAATACCGCTAAATAGGCGAATACCGCCGAAAGAATATTAGAGAAATCAGTAAACACTTAGAAAGCAGAGAGAGCGTACCGCTAACTATCGTAGACGGTATACTACGATAACGAGTATTCGATATATAAAGGCGATAAGTAAGGAAGTAGCTAGTTTTTAAAGAAATCTAAATCGAGTAAGGTTAAGAAGTAAGCTAATATAATAAAAAAGAAGCCTACGTATACTCGTAACTCGAGAATTATTAAAAATAATCGATTTTTCACTATTATAGAGACCCATTACTGAAAATAAGTTAAGTATAGAGAAAACGAAATAGTAGAAATAATTATTTATAATAATACTCTAAAGCGATAACTATAATCTATATAGATCATTATCTCTAAGCACTCGAAGAATAACGAAATAAGAGAGTAAACTTATACGAGAGCGTATATAATCCGATAAATAATACTTCGGAATTAGGACGCTATTATTAAGGCTAACGCGGTATACTACTTCGTATTACTACTACGACTAAATAAGATTATAAATAGAATAGAGCACCTCGTAGAGATCCTAAGAGTACCTCTCTACGAACGGGAGTTATCTATCTTAGATAAGGCTAAAACTTAGAAAAAGACTATTATAGAGGTATAGTAAGAAGTCGGTATAGGAATAATCGAGAATACCGAAGAGGAGCTACTTAGATTAGCCGATACTTCGAGTACTTCTCGGTCTCTATATTAATAAAATAATAACTAAACTAGTATCGAATCGTAGTTAGAGACGAGCCGAATTACGATACGAACTAATAAATAGTACTGCTAAAACTACTTTAGAGAAGTACGGTTTTCGTATAAAGCACTCGTATATATTTACGACCTTTTAGTTTATCGAATCTACGATTAGATTATATTATCTAAGAGGTAATCCGTATATATCGATATAGAGTTCGATAAAGCCTTATTAAGAATATACTTTACGATATCTAAATACGGCCGAGTAGAAAGTATACTAAGACGATATATAAGAACTCTACTAGAGATAGAGAAACGACTAAATCTATATACTAAGATTACCTCGATAACCTTATACGAAATCGTTATCTAGACTAGACGGTAGTATATAGACTACTATCGTAAGAATAACTATATAGAATAAGATACGCAGTACCTATACCGCTACTATAATTATCTAGGAAAAAGCTAATAGGAGATTACGAAGGTCGTTCTAAGAGTATATACTAAGAGATTCTATAACTCCGAACTCTACTATTACTAGAGTTATTATAATAAGATACGAGATATAGTAACGCGATAATACTTTCTAATACTACTAATCGCTATAATACGCTCGAACAGTATTTTTATAGTAGAATTAGAAACGAATATCTTCGATAAAGACTTAAAACGAGAATCTTTAAAAAACTTAAAAACCGTTATTCTAACGACGAAGGAATAATTAGAGAGCTATAGAGAATCTAGCCTATCGTCGTATTAGAAGACGATACTCTAGAGACTACTATTATACGAGAAGACGACGCGAGCTTAAAGAGTCGTAGTACTTAGCTTAAGAGATACTCTCTTATAGGACGAGACGTTCTCTTTATAGAAGGAATTAGCGTCGTTAACGTTAATTACGAAGATAGAACTAGGACTAAAGAAGTTTACTCTAGACTCGAGACTAACACTCGAAGAAAGCGATATCGAGACGCTAATCGTACTACTAAAACGTGCGCTAATACCTATAAGCCGACGACTAGAGAGACGAAGAAGAGTAAGAAACTCGTAGAATCGAAGAGAGCGATCTAGAAGCTCTTAACAATATATATATATATTAATAGATATCGAGCTAGAGCATTACTTAATATAGAAGTAAATACTAGTCTAGTCTCGAAGGCGTTTATATATCGAATATAGTAAAACGAAAAAAGGCTTAAACAAGAATTATACTTAATTAAAATAGGTAATTAAGAGTATATCGAGATTAATAAGAAACTTAGATCGATACGAATAGTATATTAAGAAGAGATATAGTTCCTTAATATAAATATCGTCGAGGAACTAAGATTTAAATATTTTCTAGAACTAGACTAGCTAGTCTAGACTAACTACCTAGTAGACGTATTAAAACGATAACTTATATAGAAATCTTTAAACGTAATCGAACAGTTTTAAAGTACTATATAGATAAGGCTAATTTATAGAACGTTTACTATAAAATAACTTAATTAGATAAGTAAAGAAGTTAAGAATAAAAGCGAAATTTCGATAGAGTATCGAGAATTTAAAAGGCTTTTCGAGAACGATCTTACGATAGAAGTACTATCTAAATATTAGATATAGAATTATAAGATATCCCTAAAACTCGAATTAAAATCTATTAAGACGCGAATCTACTCGATTTCGCGATATTAGAAGAAAGAACTCTAGAAGTATTTTAATAAAAACTTAAAAAAGAGGTTTATTAGAAAATCTATTTTACTATAGAGATTTTCTATTCTCTTTATACTAAAGAAGAATAGAACGTTAAGATTATATATTAATTATCGATAACTTAATAAGATAACTAAAAAGAACGATTATTTATTACTACTTATTTCGAAATTATAAGATCGACTATAGAGAGCTAAATAGTTTACTGCGCTTAACTTACGAGAGGCTTATAATCTTATTCGAATAAAGAAGAGCGAAGAAGAGAAGATAGCGTTTAGTACTCGCTATAGATTATATAAGTACTATATTATACCGTTTAGACTTACGAACGTACTAGCGTTATACTAGATACTCATTAACGATATCTTATTTAAAGAATTAAACCTATTTATAATCGTATATCTAAACGATATACTTATCTTTTTAAAGATAAGAGAATAATACGTAAAAGATATAAAGTAAGTAATAAAACGATTATAAGAAAAAGAGCTGCGACTTCGTCTTAATAAATACGAGTTTTTTAAGGATAAAGTGCCTTTTTTAGAATTAATCGTAGAAAGTTATAGTATACGACTAGACTCTATAAAAATTAAATTAATTATAGAATAGCTATAACTAACGAACCTTAAAGAACTATAGAGTTTTTTAGAATTAGCGAACTACTATTAACGTTTTATTAAAGACTATTTAAGAATAGTATTACTACTTATAGTACTTACTAAGAAAGGACTTACTTTTATAATAAAAGAGAAAGTAAAGACTGTATTTAAAGAACTTAAGAATCTATTTACTTATATATCTATACTAATAAGCTTTAATCTAGAGAAGAAGATTACTATTAAGACTAATACTTCGAAATATACTATCGTCGGCGTACTAAGTTAACTAGAATAGAATAATAAACTATAACTAGTAGCTTATTATTCTCGAAAAATAACCGTACTAGAGAAGAACTATAAGATCTATAATATAGAACTCTTAGCTATTATAGATTTATTTAAGAAATAGAACGTATACTTAGAAGAATCGAAGTATAAGATTACTGTTTACTCTAATTATCTAAACCTTATACATTAGACTACGACTAAAAAACTAAATAAAAGGTAGATTCGATAGGTAGAGATAATAGTATTTATTAAGTTTTATATTGTATACGTTAAAGGTAAAGAGAATATAAGAGCTAATACTCTTAGTCGAAGACTAGATTATAGAAAGAACGCTAAAGAGGTCGAATAGAGTATATTACTTTAAAAGCGAGAAGAATATTTAGTTTACTTAAAATAGATTAATATAGCTAAAATAGAATTAGATTAGCTAACTAAGAAATAAAAAACGAAGGTAATTCGTAGCTATTATAACGATCGAACTACTAGATACTTTAGAATCGCGAAGACTATAGAGCTAATTTTTAGAAGCTAGAAATAGAAGAGAATATAATAAGATATTCGCGATTATATTAATAATTACGATATATATACTAGAACTAAGGCTTCTAGATATAGACCTTATAAGAGGCTATAGGTATTAATATTACCGTTAGAAGTATAGAAAGAAGTTATAATAGATTTTATTAAACTCTTACTAGAGTCTAAGAACTTAGTAACGAGATAAAAATACGATATAATCTATATAATTATTAATCGACTAATAAAATACGCGTACTTTATACTAACTAAAGTAAAGATAATAGTACTAGAGATTACGTATATCTTTATAAGATATATCTTTATAGTATACGAGATACTATTAAGATTAGTATTAAATAAAGATAAATTATTTAAATCGAGATTTTAGCAGTTAATTATAGATTAATTAGAGACTAAAAGTAAACTTAGTACTATCTTTTATTTATAAATTAACGAATAAACTAAATAAACGAACTAGATACTAGAATAATATCTTAGAAGTTACGTTAACTTTAAATAAGATAACTAGATAGAATTACTGTCTATAGTATAGATTATATATAATAATTTCGAGGCTATTATAGAACTATTATCTTTCTACGCGAACTATAGATTCTACTTTAGAGTAAATAAGAATTCGCTAAGTACGAAACTAAAATCGAAATAAGTAATAATTACTATATCCGAATTACGTTAACTATATTAATATATATTTAACGAACTCTAGTTTATCGTAGAAAGAATAGCTAAGTATATAAATTAAAAAAGATCTAAGAAACTAGACTTTAAGAAGGAGGATATAGCGTATTTATTATAACGAAATATTAGAATAAAACGACTAAGCGATAAGCTAAACTTTAAGAAGTTAGAACTTTTTAAGATTAAGAAGAAACTAGAACTAGTTACGTATCGACTTTAGTTATTAAAAGAAATAAAAATTTATCTCGTATTCTATATCTCTATATTAGAAAGGGCACTAGAACGATAAATTATAGATAGAGCCTAATAAGTAGAACTACTAAAAACTAAGAAATATAATATAAAAAGAATTCTAGAAGTAAAATAGAAAAATAAAAAGACTTTTTATCTAATTAAATAGTTAGAGTACGAGAATAGCGATAATTTATAGAAACTAAAGAAAAATATCTTAAAGAAAGTACTTAACGAGTTTCGAAGAACTTTATTATAAACTATCGTTCGTAAGTATATTATTAAATAAAGCCTATTAGCTTAGAGAGATATCTTACTATATAAAATTAGAATTATCTAAAGTAATTTCTTACTTTAGATAAAGAAAATTAAATACGTCTAGTACTTATATCTTACGTTATAGTATACGCGAAGAGACCTTCTTATAATAGATAATAGATTTATCTAATTAGTTTATCTTTATTTCGATATCGATAAATTTAGCTTTTATATTATTAAGAGTTTTATACGCCTCTCTTAGGGCCTTACGAGCCTCGAGAAGCGCGTAGCGCCGAAGAACTAATTACTTCGACTTTTTATATCGCTTACGTTACTCTTCTTTACGCAGCTCTCTTACTTTTCGAAATTCCTCTAGAAAGAAGATTCTATTACAGTTACGTTAATATAATATATATTCTATATACTTTACTAACTACGCTCTATTATAATAGTATACTATACTATAACGTATATACTACGTATAGACTACTATAGTAACGTTATCTTCGAAGCGAAGAATAGAGAATAATTATTAAAAGCGCTCGGCGCGCGAGAGTTTAAGTTTAGACGATCTTTTACGTTTCTTAAGAACTGATTTTATAGTGAGTTAGAGGGATACTTAAGAAGGAGAAAGTAAGAGAAGTACTAATCTCTTAGATAATATTACGAGAACGCAAGATATATAAGAGGAGAAAGTATTACGAAGTAACTATATAAATAGCCGCTTTAGAGATATAGAGAAGAAAGATTATACGAGGGAAAACTTAGTATATATAGAGAAGCTATATATAATTACTAGAATAGGAAAGTACGAAATAGTAGAATAGTAGAATAGTAGAATAGTAGATATTCTATTATTCTAATTGTGGAGAGCCAAGGCTAGCTAGGCTAGCTAGGGCTAGGCCAGCCAAGGAGGGGCTAGGCCAATTAGGGCAGCTTACCAAGTCAGTCCGCATATGCGGACTAAAGTCCCGACGATCGGGAATGACTCATGGTGGATTGGTAAGCATATGACCATCGCCTTGGCTAAATACCCACATATACGGTGGTAATTGGTCATCACGTAGGCAGACGCCTATGGGTGGCGCTGGCGCCTGGAGGGTGGCGCTGGCGCCTAGAGAGGGGCGCTGTTGCCTAGATGGTTGCCTTCGCCACCACTAGGCAACAGCCTATTACGGGGGCCTATGAGCGCCTAACGGCCTTAGACTACGGGCTATATAGACGCCGTCTCTCGCTCTCTAAGTAGATAGAGATCTAAGCTTTACATTCATCTCTGACCATCATCACATGTCCTTCACCCCTCACCCCAGTAACCTTCACACTAATATCACGATATAACGAAGGAAACTGCCTCTTTAGAAAGTTCCGTTTAGGTATATAAGAATATAACTTCTCTATATACTTTTATAGTCTCTATAGTCAATCTAAGTTATACCAGCACTCTTATCTACGTACTACTTATACCTTAACTCAGAGACATATTATCCTAACAGGCAGTTAAGGAAACCTTTAGGGTTCCCTTATACCATTACTAGAACGAGGGGCAGACAGCCTTATAACAGTCTTATAGGCCTTATAGGCCTTAAAGACGTCCCCTTTACCTAATAGCACAGCTATTTCAGCGTAACGGGTCTTGTCGTTAATAAAGGAGGTGAAATACCTACCTTTATTAAAGGTCTAAGGGGCTATAGGCCCACAGATATCGCTGTGGACCTTGTCGATGTAGCCTTCCGCTCGTTTTAGTGAGGTACGGCTGATTTTGGCCGTCCCCTTTGCCTAAATGCAGACTTCACATTCGACTAGCTTTAGAGCTCCTTCAGTAAAAGGGGTGACCCCTTTTACTGCTTCCGGTAGCAGTTCCAAGGCATTTTTTCCTATATGGCCCATTCTTTGGTGCCATATGCAAATAGCGCTCTCCTTTGAGGGCCTATTGGACCCCTGGTCCTCCTTTGAGGCCAGGGCCGTTGGTCCCCCGTCTTGGGGGCCTTCTTTAGGGTATTTTGCCTTTATAAGAGTCATTTTGCTCTTATAAATCCCCTGGGCCACTAGCTGACCCTTATAGAGTAGCTGGCACCCGTCCCGGTCCGCGGTAACGGTAATACCGCGTTCCACCAGCTGGCCTTGCGATATCAAGTTAATATTGAACTCCGGAACGTATAGTACCCGTTTCAATATTACCAGACGACCGGTGGGCCAGAGGGTCATTTTGACTTGCCCCCTCCATTTTACCCGTAATACTCGGCCGTCCCCCCATCTTAGGGGTATATCGCAAGGCTCCAGGCGTCAGAATAGCTCTCTATGGCCCGAGATATGGCTGGTGGCGGCGGAGTCTAGGTGCCAAGTGCCTTTGTCGGGCCCGTTGCTGAATAAGGCTAATTCTTCATCTTCCTCAGCTATAAATGCATTGTCTTGCTTAATGGCGTTGTTTAGGACAGTCCCGGAATCAGCTGATATTGGTTTGGTCTTTTTTGGCCTGAGATGAGGGTGAAGTGTCCAGCATTCCTTCTTTGAATGCCCTTTTTTCCCGCAATGGAAGCAGTTCCCAGTCGGTCGTTCATTTTGAGCGTTCTGGCCTCTCTTCTGGCTATTATGCCCCGCTGGCATAGCCATTTCGTGGTCCCGAGGGCCCCCAGAGCCCCTGGCCTTTAGGCGTCTTGACTCGTCCACTAGCTGGTTGAATAGGGCTATTAGATCAATAGCTCCCCCTGACTGGCCTCGGAATGACTGGCTGATAATGGCCACTGTTGATTCATAGTCGTTTGTTAAATTGTTGAGAGCATATGCCGCAATTACTTTGTCTGGCAGAGCCAAATTTCGGGCCTTCAGCTCATCCGTTAAACGCTTGATTCGGGTTAAGTAGGTCTCCATATTATTGCTGCAGTTGGCAAGGGTAGTGGAGAATAGCTGCTTGCTGATGAGAAACTCGCTGGTAAACCCCTTAGGTTCATAGAGGTCTTTGAGCGTCTGCCAGAGGGGTCTCGCGCCGTTGATATAGCGCGTCTAAAGTAAGGGCCCATCCTCCAGTAGTAGGCGTAGAATAGCGGCCCCCTTAGCCGCTAATTGGTCGTATTCCGTCTTATAGGCGGTCCAGCGCTGGTAGTTGTTCCATCCGTCAGTGTAGGCTTGTCGTTCCTCCGGAGAAAGCTGACTTAGGCGCTCCGCGCCTATATCTTCCGGGGTTGCTGGCGCCCCTTCCGGAGGGCTGAGGGCCTGAGTACATCCCTTCTCGCAGAGGTAAGACTCAGCCCGAAGTGCCTAGATGTCCCAATTCGCTGACCCCTTCAGCTTAGCGAATCGGAGGGCGCTATTTGATTCCATTGTGATACAATTATGAGTTGCAGGTGACGATGCAGCTCATAAAGGGAAGCTAAACACGTTAGATATTTCCAAGGGGTAAGACTTACTTCGAGTGACTGAAATAAGGGCCTTTGATTGGCGCGAATAAGGGCCTTTAGTTAGCGCGAATAAGGGCCTTTAGTTAGCGCGAATAAGGGCCTTTGGTTGGCGCGAACCCGGGCTCATAACCTGTAAAGGTATAAGGAGTGCAGCGGTATAGTCATGAGTGAATAGAATGAGATGATAGAATAAGATAATTGTGATGCTTAGATTACTATCGAGAGAGAGAGAAGAAGGCCGGTAATATAGGTCTGAGTCCCGTCGCAGACCGCTGGCTGTCGAATGATTGATTTAAAATTAACTGAGACAGGAACTGGGTCTGTGACCAATTACCACCGTTGATGCGGGTAATTGTCTAAGGTGTTGGTCATTCTTACTGAGATTACAGTGGGTTTTAACCGTTGTCGTGGCAAAGTTCCCAACCATCTGGGAATATCTCGGTTGACATGACAATCGGTGGATCCTCGGTCTCACCGAGGCCCGACCGTCTTCCTTACATGCCACTAGCGCGTCACTAGCGCACTCTCGCGCCGCCAGCGCGGTACCGCGTTATTAGCGTATTCCACCTTACCATTCTACACTAAGGATAATACGAGGTAGAGGACGCGAACGAGGAATAAATATTATAGGTATAGATCGAGAATCTATATCTAAGAAAGCTAAATTTAAGAAGAGAGTTATTATAAGGCTGTCTACTTCTCGTTTTAGTAATGGTATAAGGGAACCCTAAAGGTTTCCTTAACTATCTATTAGAATAATATATCTCTAAGTTAAGATATAAGTAGTACGCAGATAAGGGTACTAGTATAATCTAGATTAACTATAGAGACTATAGAAATATATAGGAAAATCGTAAGTATATATACCTAAACGAAACTCTTTTAAAGAGATAGTTTCCTTCGTTATATCGCGATATTAGAATAATAGAATACTTACTATTCTACTATTCTACTATTCTACTATTCCGTACTTTTCTATTTCGGTAATTATATATAGCTTTTTTATATATACGAAGCTTTTCTCGTATAATCTTTCGTCTTCGTATCTCTAAAGTAGCTACCTATATAGTTACTTCGTAATACTTTTTTCCCTTATCTATTTTACGCTCTCGTAATATTATTTAAGAGGTTAGTATTTCCCTTATTCTCTTCTTCTTAGATATTCTCGTAGCTTACTATAAAATCAGTTCTTAAGAAACGTAAAAGATCTACTAAACTTAAATCTTTACGCGTTAAGCGCTTTTAATAATTATTCTTCGCTCTTTATTTCGAAGATAACGTCGCTATAGTAGTCTATACGCAGTATATATATTATAGAGTAGTATACTATTACGATAGAGCGTAGTCGGTAAAGTATATAGAATATATATTGTACTAACGTAACTATAACGAAATCTTCTTTCTTAAGAAATTTCGAAAAGTAGAGAAGCTACGTAAAGAAGAGTAACGTAAGCGACGCGAAAAGTCGAAGTAATTAGCCCTTCGGCGCTACGTACTCCTTAAGGTCCGTAAGACCCTAAGAAAGGCGTATAAAACCCTTAATAATATAAAAGCCGAATTCGCCGATACTAAGATAAAGATAAACTAATTAAATAAGTCTATTATCTACTATAAGAAGATTTCTTCGCGTATACTATAACGTAAAATATAAGTACTAAGCGTATTTAACTCTCTTTATCTAAAGTAAGAAATTACTCTAGATAACTCTAATTTTATATAGTAAGATATCCCTCTAAGCTAATAGGCCTTATTCGATAATATACTTACGAACGATAGTTTATAATAAAGTTCTCTTAAACTTATTAAGTACTTCTCTTAAAATATTCTTCTTCGATTTCTACGAGTTATCGCTATCGTTATACTCTAACTATTTAATTAGGTAAAAAGTTCTTCTCTTTTTCTATTTTACTTCTAGAATCCTTTTTATATTATATTTCTTAGTTTCTAGCGATTCTACTTATTAAGCTCTATCTATAGTCTACTATTCTAATATCTTTTCTAGTATAGAAATATAGAATATAGAATAAATTCTTATTCTCTTTAGTAGCTAAAGCCGATACGTAAGTAGTTCTAGTTTCTTTTTAATCTTAAAGAGTTCTAACTTCTTAAAGTCGAGCTTATCGCTTAATCGTTTTATCTTAATATTTCGTCGTAATAAATACGCTATATCTCTCTCTTTAAAGTCTAGTTTCTTAGATCTTTTCTAATTTATATACTTAGCTATTCTTTTCGCGATAAACTAGAGTTTATTAAATATATATTAGTGTAATTAGCGTAAATCGAATATAGTAATCGTTGCTTATTTCGATTTTAGTCTTATACTTAGCGGATTCTCGTTTACTCTAAAGTAGAATCTATAGTTCGCGTAAAAAGATAATAGTTCTATAACGATCTTAGAATTATTATATATAATCTATACTATAGATAGTAACTTTATCTAGTTATCTTATTTAAAGTTAACGTAACTTCTAAGATACTATTCTAGTATCTAGTTTATTCTCTTAATTTACTCGTTAGTCTATAAATAAAAAGTAGTACTAAGTTTACTTTTAGTTTTTAATTAATCTATAATTAATTACTAAAATCTTAATCTAAATAATTTATCTTTATTTAATACTAATCTAGATAGTATCTCGTATACTATAAAGATATATCTTATAAAGATATACGTAATTTCTAGTACTATTATCTTTATTCTAATTAGTATAAAGTACGCGTATTTTATTAGTCGATTAATAATTATATAGATTATATCGTATTTTTACTTCGTTACTAAGTTCTTAGACTCTAGTAAGAATTCGATAAAATCTATTATAACCTCTTTCTATACTTCTAACGATAATATTAATACCTATAGCTTCCTATAAGGTCTATATCTAGACGTCTTAGTTCTAGTATATATATCGTAATCGTTAATATAATCGCGAATATCTTATTATATCCTCTTCTATTTTTAATTTCTAGAAATTAGCTTTATAGTTTTTACGATCTTAAAGTATTTAGTAGTTCGATCGTTATAATAGCTACGAATTACCTTTATTTTTTATTTCTTAATTAGCTAGTCTAGTTCTATCTTAGCTATATTAATTTATTTTAAGTAAACTAAATATTTTTCTCGCTTTTAAAGTAATATACTCTATTCGACCTCTTTAGCGTTCTTTTTATAATCTAGTCTTCGGCTAAGAGCATTAGCCCTTACGTTTTTCTTATCTTTAACGTATATAATATAAAATTTAATAGATACTATTACTTCTATTTATTAAATCTATCTTTTATTTAATTTCTTAGTCGTCGTCTAATGTATAAGGTTTAAATAATTAAAGTAAATAGTAGTCTTATACTTTAATCCTTTTAAGTATACGTTCTATTCTTTAAATAAATCTATAATAGCTAAAAGCTCTATATTATAAATTTTATAGTTCTTTTCTAGTACAGTTATCTTTTTAGAATAATAAGTTACCGGTCGCAGCTTATTATCTTAGCCGAGTTAGCTTAGTACGCTAGCGATAGTATATCTCGAAGCGTTAGTTTTAATAGTAATCTTCTTTTCTAGATTAAAGCTTATTAGTATAGATATATAAGTAAATAGATCTTTTAGTTTCTTAAATACAGTCTTCGCTTCTTCTTCTATTATAAAAGTAAGTCTCTTCTTTATAAGTACTATAAGTAGTAATACGACTCTTAAGTAGTTCTTAATAAAGCGTTAATAGTAATTTACTAGTTCTAAAAAACTCTATAGTTCTTTAAGATTTATTAATTATAGCTATTCTATAATCGATTTAATTTTCGTAGAGTTTAGCCGTATACTATAACTTTCTACGATCGATTCTAAAAAAGGTACTTCGTCCTTAAAAAACTCGTACTTATTAAGGCGTAGTCGTAGTTCTTTTTTTTATAATCGTTTTATTATCTACTTTACGTCTTTTACGTATTATTATCTTATCTTCGAGAAGATAAGTATATCGTTTAAGTATACGATTATAAAGAGATTTAACCCTTTAGATAAGATATCGTTAATAAGTATTTAGTATAACGCCGATACGTTCGTAAGTCTAAACGGTATAATATAGTACTTATATAATCTATAGCGTATACTAAACGCTATTTTTTCTTCTTTATCTTTCTTTATTCGAATAAGGTTATAAGCTCTTCGTAAGTTAAGCGTAGTAAACTACTTAGCTCTCTATAGTCGATCTTATAGCTTCGAAATAAGTAGTAATAGATAATCGTTCTTTTTAGTTATCTTATTAAGTTATCGATAATTAATATATAATCTTAACGTTCTATTCTTCTTTAGTATAAAGAGAATAGAAAACCTCTATAGTAAAATAGATTTTCTAATAAACCTCTTTTTTAAATTTTTATTAAGATATTTTTAAAGTTCTTACTTCTAATATCGCGAAATCGAATAAATTCGCGTCTTAATAAGTTTTAATTCGAGTTCTAGAGATATCTTATAATTCTATATCTAATATTTAGATAGTACCTCTATCGTAAGATCGTTCTCGAAAAGCCTTTTAAATTCTCGATATTTTATCGAAATTCCGCTTTTATTCTTAATTTTCTTACTTATCTAATTAAGTTGCTTTATAGTAAACGTTCTATAGATTAGTCTTATCTATATAGTACTTTAAAACTATTCGATTACGTTTAAAGATCTCTATATAAGTTATCGTTTTAATATATCTACTAGATAACTAGTTTAGACTAGTTAGTCTAGTTCTAGAAAGTATTTAAACCCTAGTCTCTTATTGTATATAAGTCTAGAAAAGGCTATAAGGCTCTACTGTTATATAAGTAGTATATAACTTATAGGCAACTTATATATAAGTATTTTAAGAAGAGAATAAGGTAATAGGAACTCGAAAGTAGTATATAACTTATATATAACTTATACGCTATCGAGAAATACTTAAATAGAACTCGAGAGTCTTATCGCTTAAGCTCCTTAAGCGTTAAGTCTCTATTATAGTATATACTAGCTACAGTATTCTATTAACTATTTATTATAGCTAGTCTGCTAATATCTTTAGCTAGATACTAGATCTAATAATTCTTAACGCTTTAGTAATTTCTAAACGTACGAGCGACTAGCTCGTTAATAAGGCTATCGTATAGCTAGTAAATACGATAATAACTCGTTACGATAGCTCGTAGTAGCCGTCGTTACTACTACTATCGTCGTAGCTATAATCTTAACTAGCGGCTTCGTCGATACTAGTATAGCTATCGTCGACGAAAGAAACCTTAAAGACGGATTATAATAATAGCTATCTCGACTTCGAGTTCGATATAGACGAGGAGAAACTTAAACGGCTCGAATATAATAATACGCGACGAGCTAAGAAAGAGAGACGTAAACTTTTACGAGAAAGTAAAGCTACGAGAATATTAATAAAAGTATTATAGACGCGTCGTACGCAACTTATAAGAGAATAGCTAGCTAAGTAGAACTATAAGAGAGCTACGTTCGACGATCTTACTTTCGGACTACGAGGATTTCGTTCTTCGGCGCTAGATAAGTTCGATAGCGAAGAAAGTATTAAGAACGTAGAAGCTTTTCTTATTATCGTAAAGCTTAACTTTAGAATAAAACGAATCTTTAAGATAGACTCGTAACGCGTAATTATAGCTGTTAATTAGTTATTAAACGAGACCTAACGATCGTTCTTTAACGATATCTAGATTATCGATATATAAAATAAGTTCTAAGCCTTTCTTCGAGATCTCGTTAAGAACTCGCTTACTCGCCTTATAGATACGACGCGGCGAAACTAATATCTTAAGTAATAGTTAAACTAGACGATAAATCAGTACCTTCTCGAACTTACGACGATCGAACGCGAGGTCCGTAGCTATTAGCTTACGAAGAAGTAAGCCGAGATATAGAGAATTCTTAACGGTCTCCTTTCGTCTATTCGTAATAAAGTAATAAGCGAACTCTCGAAATATAGAAGAGATAAGGCTAAGCTTATAGAGGCGGTAAAGAGGGCGGAAAGACGCCTAGCTTAAGAAGAGAGAGAGACGAAAAATAAAAAAGAAGGCTTAACGACCTAGACGTCGACATTAAGAAAGACGAGCTCGCGGCTCTCTAAAGGGCCGAAGTAAACTATAACGCGATCGTCTACTACGTAGAAAGAAGAGTACTTCTAAGAGCGCCCTATAAAGAAGACTACGAGAACGGCGACGTTTAGCTATAAGTCTCGAGACCTTAGTAAAGTTAAGTGCTTTAACTACTATAAGAAGGGCTACTACGCTTCGAATTATCGCTTTCTAGTTAATAAAGACGTCTAAGTAAAATAGGGCTTAATATTATTTCGGCGACGGTAGTATTAGATGTTACGAGGCTCTAGAACGTTATACGAGAATAAAAGTATATCGTTCTAAATATAGAAATCGTTAAGGAGAGAAGAAGGTTCTTCGTTAAGGCCCTTCTCGATTTAGAGGTCTAGAGCGACTTCGTATTATAATTTACGCTGCTTAAAGCAGGATTTAAGTTCTAGTCGCTAAACGTCTAGATAAGAGTCGTAAACGAATATTAGATTTCTATATATAGCTACGTACAGTACGATATTCGCTTATAGAATTCTCGAGAACGAGCTTTAGCGATTAAGACTAATCTAATCGTAACGAAGCTAAAATATTACGACGTTATCCTAGAGATACAATAATTAAAGAAAGCTAATCTACTAGTAGATTAGACTAGCGAAACTTAGCGAGTAAGAACTTAAGATAATACTAAGATTAATACTACTACGCTTAAAGCTAATAAGGGCGATTATAATTATATCTTCGAAATAGACGAGAGCGAGATTAATTCTATTACGAACTAAGCTAATAAGAGCGATTATAATGCCGTCTTTAATAGAGACGAGAGAGAACTTAATACTACTAGAGATTAGACTAGTAAGAGCGAGTCTTACTTTATTAACTCGAATACTAGCTATTCCGACGTACGATCTACGAACGAGAAACGCTAAAAGAACTTCTTAATTTATCGAATTAAGCTAAATAAGCTAAAGCTTAAAAAGGATTCTATATACTTAATATATTATAAATCGAGCTTAAATATTAAACGAAAAGTAATCTATCTTCGACTAAATAGAAAGTAAAAAAGACGAGCGAGTAAATTAAATTTAAGTAGTATATAACTTATAGATATAGATCTCGCTATATAACTTTCGAAGAAGTATCTATAATAAAGTAACGTTTTTTTCGAGTCGAATAGCTTATAGTTTCTCGTAGAAATAAAAGTAGAGTACTCTATTCTACTTTATCTAAAAATAACTTCGCTCTTCGGATTAATCTACTCTCTTAGTAGAAAGGAATTAGAGGTCCTTCGAGTCTATTTAGACGAGATATTACTTAAAGAATAGATTTAACTTAGTAAATTCTCGACGAGAGCTTCTATTCTATTCGTTTTTAAGAAGAATAGAATATTACGCCTCTACGTTAACTATCGCGAGCTAAATAAAGCGACGATTAAAAACCGTTACTCGCTATCTCTTATTACTAAAATTCTTAATCGACTTAGCGAAGTAAAATACTTTACTAAGCTAGATCTTAGAGACGCCTACTATCGTATTAGAATCGCGAAGTAAGATCGCTAAAAGATAGCGTTTCGAACGTAATACGGCTAGTTCGAGTATCTCGTTATGCCCTTTAGGCTTATTAACGCTTCGATAACTTTCTAAGTCTATATTAACGAGTCCTTAAGGGGCCTTCTCGACGACTTTTATATAGCTTATATAGACGATATCCTTATCTATAGTAGTAGCTACGAGAACTATATTATTTATATACGATAGATCTTAGATCGTCTTAGAGAAAATAGCCTCTTTACTAAGCTATCTAAATGCGAGTTCTATATCTAGAAAGTAGATTTTCTAGACTATAGAGTAGAAGTTTACGACGTTCGAATAGACGAAAATAGAATAACGACGATCTAAAAATAGCCTAGATCTAAATTCTATCGAGATATCTAAGTATTTCTTAGATTTACTAATTTCTACCGCGACTTTATTAAGAGATACTCTGCGGTTATAGCCTTTATTATCGATTTACTTAAGGGAATATAGACGAGTAAGAAGAAGAGAAAGCTCTAATAGCTAGATAGCGTCGAAGCAGTATTTTAGTATCTAAAGAATACCTTCTTATTAGCGCTATTCCTAGTATACTTCGATCTCGAAAAACTCTACCGAGTAGAGACGAACGTATTAGATAGAGAAATAGCAGCGATACTATTCTAACTATATAAGTAATTAGGCGATTCTAAGCGAACGCTATAGAAATTAGTAGTATTTATATTAAAGAAAATAACTCTCGTAGAACGCAGTTATATAACGAAAGATTAAGAGATACTTATAATCGTAGCGGCCTATAAGAAATAGCGATACTATCTCGAAGTACCGACGTCGTTTACTACGATTATCACGAATTATTAAGCCTTAACGAGATTTATAGATATAAAGACTCTAGTACGTAATCGCTAGGCTCGTTAGATCGAGTAGCTATTCGTATATAACTTTAAAATCGAATAGCGAAAGAAAAAAGAAAACCTTATTAATAAATTATTAAGACGATCTAACTATAAAGCCGAACTAAAAGAATTAAATAATCGACTAATAAAGCTCGTAGTAGTACGTAGCTAAACTATAGTCGACGAAACTAAAAATAGTACGTAAATAGTACGAAATTTATATAATAAGAAGCTATCTAAAGCGTTCTTAGTTCTAATCGCTACTCTTAAACGAGTAACTAGAATAAGGTATTCTTATTTAAAAGAAAGCGAATAGAATACTATTATAAATTCTATTAAAAAGATCCTTCTAGAGACTACGTCGCTAAGGCCGATATCTTAGATAATAGAGACGAAGCTCGCTAAGCGCGCTAGTACTTCGAAGTAAATATAAAAGGTATTATCTAAGATTAAGAATCTAAAACGCTAGATTCGGAATTTATAGTTCTAGAATTTCTTCGTATAAATAAAGAGATAAAACTAGTACTAAAAGAAGATATTATAAGGCTGTCTACTCCTCGTTCTAGTAATAGTATAAGGGAACCCTAAAGGTTTCCTTAACTATCTATTAGAATAAGATGTCTCTAAGTTAAGATATAAGTCGTACGTAGATAAGGGTGCTAGTATAACTTAGATTAACTATAGAGACTATAGAAATATATAGGAAAGTCGTAAGTATATATATCCTAATAAACTCTTCTAAAGAGGCAGTTCCCTTTAATATATCGTACTATTAAAATAATAGAATACTTACTATTCTACTATTCTACTATTTTACTATTTCGTACTTTCCTATTTAGATAATTATATATAGCCTCTCTATATACGCTAAGCTTTCTTCGTATAACCTCCCTTTACTATATCTCGAAAGCGGCTATCTATATAGCTATCTCGTAATACTTTTCTCTTCTATATATATTGCGTTCTCGTAATATTACCTAAGAGGTTAGTATCCCTCTTACTTTTCTTTCTTAAGTATTCTCGTAGCTTACTATAAAATCAGTTCTTAAGAAACGTAAAAGATCCTCTAAACCTAAACCCTTACGCGCTAAGCGCTTCTAATAATTGTTCTTCGCTCTTCGCTTCGAAGATAACGTTACTATAGTAGTCTATATACAGTGTATATACTATAGTATAGTATATTATTATAATAGAGTACAGTTAGTAAAGTATATAGAATATATACTGTACTAACGTAACTGTAATAAAACCTTCTTTCTTAAGAAATTTCGAAAAGTAGAGGAGTTGCGTAAAGAAGAGCAACGTAAGCGACGCGAAAAGTCGAAGTAATTAGCCCTTCGGCGCTACGCACTCCTTAAGGCCCGTAAAGCCTTAAGGAAGGCGTATAAAACCCTTAATAATATAAAAGCCGAATTTACCGATACTAAGATAGAGGTAAATTAATTAGACGAGTTTATTACTTACTATAAAGAGGTCTCTTCGCGTATACTACAACGTAAGATATAAGTACTAAGCGTATTTAACTCTCTTTATCTAGAATAAGAAATTACTCTAAGCGATTCTAATTTTATATAGTAAGATATCCCCTTAAGTTAATAGGCTCTATTTAATAATGCGCTTACGAACGATAGTTTATAATAAAGTCTCTCGAAATTCGTCGAGCGCTTTCTTTAAGATATTTTTCTCTAGTTCTTATAAATTATCGCTATCTCTATACTCTAACTATTTAATTAGATAAACAGTCTTCTCGTTCTTCTATTTTATTTTTAAAATTCTTTCTATATTATATTTCTTAGTCTCTAGTAGTTCCGTCTATTAGGCCCTATTTACAGTTTATCGCTTTAATATCTTTTCTAATATAGAAATATAGAATATAGAATATATTTTTATTTTCTTTAGTAACTAGAGTCGGTACGTAACTAATTCTAGTCTCTTTTTAATCTTAAAGAATTCTAACTTCTTAAAGTTTAGCTTATCGCTTAGTCGTTTTATCTTAATATTTCGTCGTAATAAATACGCTATATCTCTCTTCTTAAAGTCTAATTCCTTAGATCTTCTCTAGTTTATATACTTAGCTATTCTCTCTACGATAAATTAGAGTTCGTCGAATATATATCGATATAATTAACGTAACTTAGATACAGTAATCGTTACTTATTCTAATCTTAGTCTCGTACTTAACGGATTCTAGTTTACTTTAAGATAGAATTTATAGTTCGCGTAGAAAGGTAATAGTTCTATAATAGCTCTAGAATTATTATATACAATCTATACTATAAGTAGTAATTCTACTTAGTTATTTTACTTAAAGTTAATATAACTTCGAAGATATTATTCTAGTATCTAATTTATCCGTTCGATTTATTTATTAGTTTATAGATAGAATACGGTACTAAGTCTGCTTTTAGTTTCTAATTAATCTATAATTAATTACTAAAACTTAGATCTAAATAATTTATCTTTATCTAATATTAATCTTACTAGTATCTCGTATACTGTAAAGATATATCTTATAAAGATATACGTAATTTCTAGCGCTATTATCCTTAATCTAGTTAATACGAAGTATACGTATTTTATTAGTCGATTAATAATTATATAGATTATATCGTACTTCTACTCTATTACTAGATCCTTAGACTCTAGTAAGGGTTCGATAAAATCTATTATAACCTCTTTTTATACTTCTAACGATAATATTAATATCTATAGCTTTCTATAAGGCCTATATCTAGAAGCCTTAGTTCTAGTATATATATCGTAATTATTAATATAATCGCGAACGTTCTATTATATTCCCTTCTATTCCTAGTTTCTAGAAATTAGCTCTATAGTTCTTACGATTCTAAAGTATTTAGTAGTTCGATTATTATAATAACTGCGAATTACTTTTATCTTTTATTCCTTAGTTAGCTAATCTAGTCCTATTATAGCCATATTAACCTATTTCGAGTAAATTAAATATTTTCTTCGCCTTCTAAGTAATATACTCTACTCGACCTCTTTAGTATTCTTTTTATAATCTAGTCTTCGGCTAAGAGCGTTAGCCCTTATATTCTCCTTGCCCTTAACGTATATAATATAAAACTTAATAGACGCTATCGCCTCTATCTATCGAATCTATCTCTTATTTAGTTTCTTAGTCGTAGTCTAATGTATAAGGTTTAGATAATTAAAGTAGACGATAGTCTTATATTTTAATTCTTCTAAGTATACGTTCTATTCTTTAAATAAATCTATAATAGCTAAAAGTTCTATATTATAAATCTTATAGTTCTTTTCTAGTATAGTTATCTTTCTAGAATAATAAGCTACTGGTCGTAGCTTATTATTTTAATTCGGTTAGCTTAGTATACTAGCGATAGTATATCTCGAGACGTTAGTTTTAATAGTAATCTTTTTTTCTAGATTAAAGCTTATTAGTATAGATATATAAGTAAATAGATTCTTAAGTTTCTCGAATACAGTCTTCGCTTCTTCTTCTATTATAAAAGTAAGTTCCTTCTTAGTAAGTATCGTAAGTAGTACTACTACTCTTAAGTAGTCTTTAATAAAACGTTAATAGTAGTTTACTAGTTCTAAAAAACTCTATAGTTCTTTAAGATTTATCGATTATAGCTATTCTATAATTAATTTAATTTTTATAGAGTCTAGCCGTATACTATAACTTTCTATAATTAATTCTAAAAAGGGTACCTCGTCCTTAAAAAACTCGTATTTATTAAGGCGTAGTCGCAGCTCTCTCTCTTATAATCGTTTTATTACCTACTTTACGTTCTTTACGTATTATTCTCTTATCTTCGAAAAGATAAGTATATCGTCTAGATATACGATTATAAATAAGTTTAATTCTTTAAATAAGATATCGTTAATAAGTACCTAGTATAACGCCGATACGTTTATAAGTCTAAACGGTATAATATAGTACTTATATAACCCGTAGCGTATACTAAACGCTATTTTCTCTTCTTCGCTCTTCTTTATTCGAATAAGATTATAGGCTCCTTATAAGTTAAGTACAGTAAACTACTTAGCCCTTTATAATCGATCTTATAGTTTCGAAATAAGTAGTAATAGATAATCGTTCTTTTTAGTTATCTTATTAAGTTATCGATAATTAATATATAATCTTAACGTTCTATTCTTCTTTAGTATAAAGAGAATAGGAAATTTCTATAGTAAGATAGATTTTCTAATAAATCTCTTCTTTAAGTTTTTATTAAGATACTTCTAGAGTTCTTACTTCTAATATCGCGAAATCGGGTAGATTCGCGTCTTAATAGATTTCGATTCGAGTTCTAGAGATATCTTATAATTCTATATTTAATATTTAGATAGTGCTCTTATTATAAGATCGTTCTCGAAAAGCCTCTTAAATTCTTAATACTCTATCGAAATTTCGCTTTTCTCCTTAACTTCTTTACTTATCTAATTAAGTTACTTTATAGTAAACGTTCTATAGATTAGCCTTACCTATACAGTACTTTAAAACTATTCGATTACGTTTAGAGATTTCTATACGAGTTATCGTTTTAATATATCTACTAGATAACTAGTCTAAGCTAGCTAGTCTAGTTCTAGAAAGTATTTAAACTCTAGTCTCTTAACGATATTTATATTAAGAAACTATATTTTCCTTTAGTAGTTTATTCGTACCGACTTAAGTTCCTTATTAACCTCGATATATCCTTAATTATCTATTTTAATTAAGTATAATTCTTGTTTAAGCCTCTTTTCGTTTTATTATATCCGATATATAAACGTCTTCGAGACTAGACTAGTATTTACTTTCGTATTAAGTAATACTCTAGCTCGATATCTATTAATATATATATATATTGTTAGGAGCTTCTAAATCGCTCTCTTCGATTCTACGATTTTCTTGTCCTTCTTCGCCTCTCTAGCCGTCGGCTTATAGGCATTAGCGCACGTTCTAGTAGTGTAGTTAGCGCCTCGATATCGCTTTCTTCGAGTATTAGCCTCGAGACTAGAGTAAACTTCTTTAGCTCTAGCTCTACTCTCGTAATTAACGTTAACGACGTAGATTCCTTCTATAGGGAGAACGCCTCGTTCTATAAAAGAGTATCCCTTAAACTAAGTACCGCGACTCTCTTAGTTCGCGTCGTTTCTTCGTATATAGGTAGCTCCTAGAGCGTCGTCTTCTAGTACGACGGTAAACTAGGTTCTCTATAGCTCTCTAATTACCTCTTCGTCGCTAGAATAACGGTTCTCGAGTTTTTTAAAGGCTCCCGTTTAGAGTCTTCGTCTAAGGTGTCCGTCTTAGATTCTACTACGAAAATGCTATCTAAGCGTATTATAGTAATTAGTAGTATTAAAAAGTATCGTCGCGTTACTATATCTCGTATCTTATTATAGTAACTCTAGTAGTAGTAAAGTCTAGAGTTATAAGATCTCTTAATATATACTCTTAGAACGACCTTCGTAGTCTTCTATTAGCTTTTTTCTAGATAATTATAGTAGCGATATAGATACTGCGTATCTTATTCTATATAGTTATCTTTACGGTAGTAGTCTATATACTATCGTCTAGTCTAGATAACGATCTTATATAAGATTATAAAGGTAATCTTCGTATATAGATTTAGTCGTTTCTCTACCTCTAGTAGAGTCCTTATATATCGTCTTAGTATACTGCTTACTCGGTCGTATTTAGGTATCGTAAAGTATATTCTCGAGAAAGCTTTATCGAACTTCGTATTAACATATACTAGCTACCTCTTAGATAGTATAATCTAATCGTAGACTCGGTAAACTAAAAGATTATAAATATATACGAGTACCTCGTACGAAAATCGTACTTCTCTAAAGTAGTTTTAATAGTACTACTTATTAGTTCGTATCGTAATTCGATTCGTCTTCGACTATAATTCGATACTAGTTTAGTTGTTATTCTAGTAGTATAGAAATCGAGAAGTATCTAAAGCCTCGACTACTTTAAGTAGCTCCTCTTCGGCGTTCTCGAATATCTCTATATCGACCCCTCGCTATACTTCTACGATAGTTTTTTCTTAAGTCTTAGCCTTATTCGAGATAGATAATTCTCGTTTATAGAGAGATACTCTAAGAGTCTCTATAAGGTGTTCTATACTATTTATAATCTCGTTAAGTCGTAGTAGTAATATAAAATAATATATCGCGTTAGCTTTAATAATAGCTTTCTAATTTTAAAGTATTATTTATCGGATTATATACGCTCTCGTATAAATTTATTCTCTTATTTCGTCGTTTTCTAAGTACTTAGAAATAATAATCTGTATAGATTACGATTATCGTTCTAGAATATTATTATAAATAATCGTCTTTACTATTTCGTTTTCTTCGTATTTAACTTATTTCTAGTAATAAGTTTCTATAATAGTAAAGAATCGATTATTCTTTATAATTCTCGAATTACGAGTATACGTAGATTCTTTTTTTATTATATTAGTCTACTTCTTGCTCTTACTCGATTTAGGTATCTTTAAAAACTAACTACTTCCTTACTTATTACCCTTATATATCTAATACTCGTTATCGTAGTATACCGTTTACGATAGTTAGTAGTATACTTTCTAAGTACTCGCTAGCTTCTTTAATCTTTTTTCGACGGCGTTTACCTATTTAGCGGCATTTCTATATTCTTTAGCGTAGTACCTCTATTTTCTATATCGAAAGTATACTCTCTCCTTAAGCTTAGCTTTTCTAGATATAGATTCTTAGTTTATTTCTATAAATTTTACTTCTCGTCCTCTACCTCGTTCTCGTATAGGCCTTAGTCTTAGCGTTCTACTAGTATTATACTCGTCTTAATAGATCTTTAGTTCTTTATAAGCCGTATTAGCCTGCTAATCTATCGTATTAGGATATCGCGCCTATCTCGAAGTATTAATCTAAGATCGATATCGATTTAGAGTAAACGTAAATTCTTTCTTATTTTTCTCTATCTTACGTTCTTAATGTCGAGTATCGATATTAGTTACTACTTATACTAACTTCTCGTAGTTCTATACTTCTATCTTATCGACTAATTTATCCTTAATAAAGTCCTTAAGGCCCTGATAATAGCGTAATATAAGGGCGGTATTATTCTACTTAAGACGACTTAACAATTATTAGAATTTCGCAGTATAGTCTATAACCGAGCCGGTTTATCGAAGCTTATAGATCTATCGTTCTATCTTCTTAATCTTATTAAATCCTTCGTACAACTTCTTTAGTTCATCTAAGAACTTATTAATAAATAAGAATAACTCGATAGTTCTCGACTTTTATTTATTCTTATCGTTCCTTAAGAAGTCGTTTAAATAAGGCTCGAACTATTTAGCGAGCCTCTTACGCAATAGATTACCGGCCTATAAAACCTAATCTTACGGCTTTATAATTCGCCTATATCTTAAATAAGTCTTAATCTAGTTCGTAAATTATATAAACCTTTCGGTATTCTTCTTAAACACGTTAGACTCTCTAATCTTAAGTCGTATTTTATCCTTCTCGACGCCTAGTAAAATATTCGGCTTTTTACCTTTAGTAGTACTCGTAGATAGTTCTACTTCTACGTTAGTCTGCTTACCTAGTATATTTAGTTGTACCCGGTATTAGTTTATCTTAAGAGTTAATTTAACGAGTAGTAGCGAGATAAGACTAATTCGTACTAGCTATTCGACTGCTTAATTAACTACGGCGGTATCCTATAGAACTATATCTTCGCTAATATCGCTTTTCGAGATAACGGAGAGTAAGGTAGACTCGAAGTCCGAATCTATACTTATAGACTATCGTAATAGTAAGTAAGTAGTTAAAATATTATAAGACTATCTATTCCTCGTTCTAGTAATGGTATAAGGGAACTCTAAAGATTTCCTTAACTGTCTATTAGAATAAGATATCTCTAAGTTAAGATATAAGTCGTACGCAGATAAGAGTACTAATATAACTTAGATTAACTATAGAGACTATAGAAATATATAGGGAAGTCGTAAGTATATATATCCTAATAAACCCTTCTAAAGAGGCAGTTCTCTTTAATATATCGTACTATTAGAATAATAAAATACTTACTATTCTACTATTTTACTATTTTACTATTTCGTACTTTTCTATTTAGATAATCATATATAGCCTCTCTATATACGCTAAGCTTTCTTCGTATAACCTCTCTTTACTGTATCCCGGAAGCGGCTATCTATATAGTTACCTCGTAATAGAAGAACGTTTCTACTATCGCTATAAAGAGTAAGTAGTTTATTAATACTAAAGAGTTAGTAAGACGGAATAGGGCTATATATATCTTAGAGAACTCTACGATCCGCGTCGAGATTATAAGAGTAAATTATAACGATCTCTAGTAAGAAGAGTATTTCGACTAAAAGAAGACTCTCGAGATTATCTTTAGATACTACTAGTAGCCTAGTATTATAAACTAGATTAGAAATTATATCGTAACTTATAATATATACTAAAGAATAAAAGTATCGCGATATAAGCTATACGAGCTACTCTAGGCTCTTTTATAGTCTTAAGAACTATAATAAGATATTATAATAGACTTTATTATTAAGCTTTCTTTATTAAGACGATAAGGAAACGTTTATAATACTATTTTTATAGTAGTAAATCGATATTCGAAGATAGTACGTTTTCTCTCGTACTAAAATACTATTATCTTAAAATAATTAGAGGATCTTCTATATAACGAGATCTTCTTAAAATTCGAAATTTCTAGATCTATCGTAAGCGATAGAGAAAGCGTCTTTACTTCTAGCTACTAAACTATCTTCTACTACTATCTAGTAGTACGTCGAAAGCTATTAACGATATACTATTCGTAAACGGATAAATAGATAGAAAGAATAAATTAGACGCTCGAATACTATCTTCGCTACTATTTAAACTACGAGTAGAATAATTAAATAAGCCTACTCGATAGCGTCGAATTCGCGATTAATAACGCTTCGAGCGAAACTACGAGATATAGCCTCTTTAAATTAGTTCTAATCTTTCGATCTTAGATAAGAAGAGTTATTAGCAGTAAGGCCTTCGAGTCGAAGAATAATAGCGCTATCGTAAAAGTAAAGACGCTCGGCTCGATACGAGAGAGAGTATAAGCTTATTAGCGCGAGATAAAGAACGTTGTTCGTAAATAGTACGATAAGTATAGAAAAAGATAAAGCTTTAAGTTAGACGACTATATAATGCTATTATTAAGATATATTTATTTAAAGAGAGTAAATTAAAAGCTCGCGAATAAGCTTATTAAGCTATTTTAGATTACTAAAAAGATTAACGAAAACGCTTATCGTCTAAAATTACCTTTAAAGTACGAATTATTATACTCTATATTCTACGTTTCGTTACTTAAGATATATAGATAACGTCCGAGCGTAACTCTTTTAAAGTTTATAGATATATAAGACGACGCGGAATAGAAAGTCGAGCGTATTCTAGATATTAGAGAAAAAGGCAGTCGTAAGAAATAGCTTATTAGATAAAAAGATTTTAGCGAAGTCGAAGATATATAGAAACTAAGGTAAAATCTAGCTTACGTAAAAGACGCTATTAGGTAGTTTAAATAAAGAAAGAAGAAGATATAAAAGTAGATATCGAATAGTAGATAAGTAGTATATAATTTTATAGCTAATAAATAAGCTATAGAAACTAGTAGTTTTAAGAGAGAAATAAGGTAGTTAGAAAGAATCGTAAATAAGTATAGCGTAAAAGAAAAATACGTTACTAAAATTAGAATAAGTATAAAATAGATAATCGATTTAGAATAAATAAAATATATTTAATTATTATAAAAGTGTTATAAGGCTGTATGCCCCTCGTTCTAGTAATAGTATAAGGGAACCCTAAAGATTGCCTTAACTGTCTATTAGGATAAGATGTCTCTAAGTTAAGGTACAAGTAGTACGTAGATAAGGGTGCTGGTATAACTTAGATTGACTATAGAGACTATAAAAGTATATAGGAAATTCGTGTTCTCATATACCTAAATAGAGCTTTTCCGAAGAGGCAGTTTCCCTCGTTACGTCGTACTATTAGAATGATAGAATACTTACTATTCTACTATTCTACTATTTCACTATTCCGTACTTTCCTATTCTAGTGATTATATATGGCTTCCCTATATGTATAAGCTTTCCTCGTATGACCTTCCGTCTTCGTGTCCCTAAAGTGGCTACTCACATGGTCGCTTCGTAATAAAAAGAAAGAATAAAGAAAAGAGCTTAATCTCGAGCTCGTCGTCTACTACGACCTCTACGATTACTACGTTTACTACGGCTATCTCGGCTACTACGTCGTCGCCGTTTATAATACTAGCCTATCGCTAGATAATCTAAAGCCTCGTAAATCGATATAATAAGCTAATCGAGAGAGCTTAACTCTACTATCTTAAGCGTAGTAGTTATCTCTCGATTAGGCGTAATATACCGATCTATAGACTTCTCTAGTTTATTATTCTCCGTACTCTATTACTCTAGTTCGATATTCTCGCTAATAAATAGTAACTCTCTTTATCTAGATCGCTTAACGTTGCTGCTCTTAACGATACGGAGGACGGCTAGCGACGAGAAGAAGAAGACGAAAGGAGAGAAGAGAGAAGAAGAGAGAAAAGAGAAGAAGAGCGATCTAAGAGAAAAGAGAGATAGTACGAGACTACTATTCTCGCGAGTAAGCGAGAAGATAGAAGAGGAACTCGTATTATCTAGAAGACTATTTAAGAGAGAAGTAGAATCTATAATATATTTAGAGAACGTCGATAAATAAGAAGTAATTACTTATATCTAATTATATCGTTCTTACTAATAGATAACTCTAGTTTAATATTCTCGATAGTAATATCGTCTAAGCCCTCGAACTCGTCGCTAAAGGAGAGATCTAGAGATTAAGAAGTCTTCTCTAGCTAGTAAAGAAGGATCTAGCTATTGTTTATAGCGTCTATCTTCTAGCGATTACGAGTCGTCTAGAGCTCTAGAGATACTACTATCGAAGCTCGTTAAGCACCGAGACGAAGCGTACGATTAAGGGCTTAAACTCTATATCGAATTCTTCTACTAGAAGAGTCGTTAATATTAAAGATAATAAGAACGTAAAATACTTACGTTCGAGTCTTAAAGAAGCTAGTATCGCCCCTTACTTAAGCGCGACGTAGAGTACGATCGTACTCGACGACTAAGACGTTAGCTATATTCGTATAATTAGTAGAATAAGCTAAATACGTATAGTCGCTAGAGCTACGATAACGACGATATTTACGGCTATATTATAAGGCTATATGCCTCTCGTTCTAGTAATAGTATAAGGGAACCCTAAAGGTTGCCTTAACTGTCTATTAGGATAAGATATCTCTGAGTTAAGATATAAGTAGTACGCAGATAAGGGTACTAGTATAACTTAGATTGACTATAGAGACTATAAAAGTATATAGAAAATTCGTATTCTTATATACCTAAATAAAGCTTTCTTAAAGAGGCAGTTTTCCTCGTTACGTCGTACTATTAGAATAATAGAATACTCATTATTCTACTATTCTACTATTCTACTATTTCGTACTTTTCTATTCTAGTGATTATATATAGCTTCTCTATATATATAAGCTTTCCTCGTATAACCTTTCGTCTTCGTATCCCTAAAGTAGCTACCTATATAGTCGCTTCGTAATACTTTTCCCTCTTATTTATTTTACGTTCTCGTAATATTATTTAAGAGATTAGTATTTCCCTTATTCTCTCTTTTTTAAGTATTTCTATAGCTTACTATAAAATTAGTTATTAAGAAACGTAAGAGATCTACTAAGGTTAAATCTTTACGTGCCGAGCGCTTTTAATAATTGTTCTTCGCTCTTCGTTTCGAAGATAATATTGCTATAGTAGCCTATACGCAGTATATATATTATAGTATAGTATACTATTACGATAGAGCGCAGTTAGTAAAGTACGTAGAGTACGTGCTATATTAGCGTAACTACGACGGTATATTCTTTCTTAAAGAATTCCGAAAAGTAGGGAAGCTGCGTAAAGAAGAGTAGCGTAAGCGACGTAAAAAGTTAAAGTAATTAGCTCTTCGGCGCTACGCGCTCCTCGAGGCTCGTAAGGCCCTTCGAGAGGCGTATAAGACTCTTAATAATATAGAAGCTGAATTTACCGATATTAAGATAGAGATAAACTAATTAAACGAGTCTATTACTTACTATAAGAAGATCTCTTTACGCATGCTATAACGTAAAATATAAGTACTAGACGTATTCGATTCTCTTTATTTAAAGTAAGAGATTGCTCTAGGTAATTCTAATTTTATATAGTAAGACGTTTCTTTAAGTTAATAAGCCTTATTCGATAATGTACTTACGAACGATAGTTTATAATAAAGTTTTCTTAAACTTAGCGAGTACTTTCTTTAAAATATTCTTCTCTAGTTTCTATAAGTTATCGCTATCGTCGTATTTTAACTATTTAATTAGGTAAAAGGTTCTTTTCTTTTTCTATTTTATCTCTAAAATTCTCTCTACGTCGTACTTCTTAGTCTTTAGTAGTTTCGCCTATTAGGTTCTATTTACCGTTTAACGTTCTAGTACTCTTTTTAGTATAAAAACGTAGAATACGAGATAAATTCTTATTTCTTTTAGTAATTAAAGCTAATACGTAACTAGTTCTAGCTTCTTTTTAATTCTAAAGGGTTCTATCTTCTTAAAGTCTAGCTTATCGCTTAGTCGTTTTATCTTAATATTTCGTCGTAATAAATACGCTATACCTCCCTCTCTAAAGTCTAGTCTCTTAGATCTTTTTTAATTTATATACTTAGCTATTCTCTTCGCGATAAACTATAGTTCCTTAGATATATATTAATATAACTAGCGTAAATCGAATATAGCAACTATTACTTATTCTAATTTTAGTCTTATATCTAGTAGATTCTCGTTTACTCTAAGGTAGAACCCGTAGTTCGCGTAGAAAGATAATATCCTCGTAATAATCTTAGAATTATTATATATAATCTATACTATAGATAGTAGTTCTATCTAGTTATTTTATTTAAAGTTAATATAACTTTTAAAATATTATTCTAGTATCTAATTTATCCTTTTCGTCTACCTATCGATCTATAAATAAAAAGTAGTACTAAGCTTGCTTTTAGTTTCTAGCTAATCTATAATTAACTACTAAAATCTCGATTTAAATAATTTATCTTTATCTAATACTAATCTTAATAGTATCTCGTATACTGTAAAGACGTATCTTATAAAGATATACGTAATTTTTAATGCTATTATCTTTATTCTAGTTAGTATAAAGTATACGTATTTCGTTAATCGATCGATAATTATATAGATTATATCGTACTTTTACTCCGTTACTAAGTTCTTAGACTCTAGTAAGAGTTCGATAAAGTCTATAGTAACTTCTTTCTAGGCTTCTAACGATAATATTAATGCTTATAGCTTCCTATAAGGCCTATATCTAGAAGTCTTAGTTCTAGTATATATATCGTAATTATTAACGTAATCGCGAACGTTTTATTATATTTCTTTCTATTCTTAGTTTCGAGAAATTAATTTCGTGGTTTTCGCGATTCTAAAGTATCTAGTAGCTCGATTATTATAATAGCTACGAATTACTTTTATTTTCTATTTCTTAGTTAGCTAATCTAGTTCTATTTTAGCTATATTAATCTATTTTAAATAAACTAAATATTCTTTACGTCTCTAAAGTAATATACTTTATTCGACCTTCTTAGCGTTCTTTCTATAATCTAGTCTTCGACTAAGAGTATTAGCTCTTACGTTTTCTTTACCTTTAACGTATATAATATAGAACTTAATAGATACTATTACTTCTACTTATCGAATCTATCTCTTATTTAACTTTTTAGTCGTAGTCTAATAAGTAAGGTTTAGGTAGTTAAAGTAGATAGTAGTCTTATACTTTAATCCTTCTAAGTATACGTTTTATTCTTTAAATAAGTCTACAATAGCTAAAAGTTCTATATCGTAGATCTCGTAGTTCTTCTTCGATACGATTATCTTTCTAGAATAATAGACTACGGGTCGTAGCTTATTATCTTAACTTAATTAGCTAAGTACGCCGGCGATAGCGTATCTCGAAGTATTAGTTTTAATAGTAATTCTTTTTTCTAAGTCGAAGCTTATTAGTATAGATGTATAAGTAAATAAATCCTTAAGTTTCTTAAATATAGTCTTTACTTTCTCTTCTATTACGAATATAATTTCCTTCTTAGTAAGTACTATAAGTAGCGATACTACCCTTAAGTAGTTCTTAATAAAACGTCGATAGTAATTTACTAAATCTAAAAAACTCTATAGTTCTTTAAGATTCGTTAGTTAAGGCTATTCTATAATAGATCTAATCTTCGTAGAGTCTAGTCTAATACTATAGCTCTCTACGATCGATCCTAAGAAAGGTACTTCGTCCTTAAAAAACTCGTATTTATTAAGGCGTAGTCGTAACTTTCTTTCTTATAGTCGTTTTATTACTTATCTTATATCCTTTACGTATTATTCTCTTATCTTCGAGAAGATAAGTATATCGTCTAGATATACGATTATAAATAGATTTAACTTTTTAGATAAGATATTATTAATAAGTACTTAATATAACGCTAGCGCGTTCGTAAGTTTAAACGATATAATATAGTACTTATATAACCTATAGCGTATACTAAACGCTGTTTTTTCTTCCTCGCTCTTTCTTATTTAAATAAGATTATAAGCTCTTCGTAAGTCTAGTATAGTAAACTATTTAGCCCCCTATAGCCGATCTTATAGTTTCGAAATAAATAGTAGTAGATAATCGTTTTTTTTAGTTATTTTATTAAGTTATCGATAGTTAACGTATAATCTTAACGTTCTATTCTTCTTTAGTATAAAGAGAATAGAAAACTCCTACGGTAAGATAGATTTTCTAATAAACCTCTTTTTTAAATTCTTATTAAGGTACTTCTAAAGTTCTTACTTCTAATATCGCGAAATCGAATAGATTCGCGTCTTAATAGGTTTTAATTCGGATTCTAGAAATATCTTATAATCCTATATCTAATATTTAGACAGTACTTCTATTATAAGGTCGTTCTCGAAAAGTCTCTCGAATTCTCGATACTCTATCGAAATCTCGCTTTTATTCTTAACTTCTTTACTTATCTAATTAAGTTACTTTATAGTAAACGTTCTATAGATTAGCCTTATTTATACAGTATTCTAAAACTATTCGATTACGTTTAGAAGTCTCTATATAAGTTATCGTTTTAATATATTTACTAGGTAATTAGTTTAGACTAGTTAGTTTAGTTTTAGAAAGTACTTAAACTCTAGTTTCTTAACGATATCTATATTAAGAAACTGTATTTTCTCTTAATATCTTATTCGTATTAATCTAAGTTTCTTATTAATCTCGATATATCCTTAATTACCTATTTTAATTAAGTATAATTCTTGTTTAAGCCTTCTTTCGTTTTACTATATTCGATATATAAACGCCTTCGAGACTAGACTAGTATTTACTCTCGTATCGAGTAATACTCTAGCTCGGTATTTATTAATATATATATATATTATTAAGAGCTTCTAGATCGCTTTCTTCGATTTTATAAATTTCTTTTCCTTCTTCGCCTCTTTAGTCGTCGGCTTATAGATATTAGCGTACGTTCTAGTAGTACGATTAGCGCTTCGATATCGCCTTCTATAAGTATTAGCTCGAGGCTTAAAGCGAGTTTCTCTAGTTCTAGCTCTATTTTCGTAATCGACGTTAATAGCGTTAATTCTTCTTATAGAGTAAATTCTTCGTTCTATAGAAGAGTATTTCTTAGATTTAGTACTACGGTCCTTCTAGCTCGTATTATCTTCTCGTATAACGGTAGTTTCTAAGATATCGTCTCTTAGTATAACGATAAGCTAAGTTCTCTATAGCCCTCTAGTTATTTCTTCGTCGTTAGAATAACGGTCTTATAGTTTTTTAGAGATTCTCGTTCGAAGTCTTTATTAGAGGTATTTATCTCTAATTTCGCTACGAAGATACTGTCCGAGCGTATTATAGCGATTAATAGTATTAGAAAATATCGTCGTATAACTATATCTCGTACCCTATTATAGTAGCCTTAGTAATAATAAAGTCTAGGCTTATAGAATTTTTTAGTATATACCCTTAAAATAATCTTTATAGTCTTTTATTAGTTTACTTCTAAAGGATTATAGTAGCGATATAAATACTACGCGTTCTATTCCGTACAGTTATTCTTACGATAGTAATTTATATACTATCGCCTTATTTAGATAATAACCTTATATAAGATTATAAAGATAATCTCTATATATAAGTTTAGTCGCTTTTCTACTTCTAGTAGAGTTCTTACGTATCGTCTAGATACGCCTTCTACTCGACTATATTTAGGTAGTATAAAGTATATTCTAAATAAGGTCTCGTCGAATTCTATATCGATATATACCGACTATTTTTTAAGTAGTATAATCTAATCGTAGATTCGATAAATTAAAAGATTATAAATATACTTAGATACTTTATAGAGAAATCGTACTTCTCTAAAGCAGTTCTAGTAGTACTACTTATTAGTTCGTATCGTAATTCGACTCGTCTTCGACTATAACTTAATACTGATTTAATTATTATTCTATTAATATAAGAATCGAGAGATACCGAAAGTACTTACTAGCTCGAGTAGCTCTTCTTTAGTATTCTCGATTATCCCTATATCGACCTATTATTATATCTCGATAATGGTCTCTCTCTAAATCTTGATCTCGTTTAAGGTAGACGATTCTTACTTATAAAGAAGTACTCTAAGAGTTTCTATAAGGTGCTCTATCCCGTTTATAATCTTATTAAGTCGTAATAACGATACGAAATAGTACGTTGCGTTAGCTCTAATAATAGTCTTCTAATTCTAAAGTATTATTTATCGGATTATATACGCTCTCGTATAAGTTTATTCTCTTATTTCGTTATTCCTCGAGTGTTTAGAGATAACGACTTATATAGATTAAAGTTATCGCTCTAGGATATTATTATAGATAATCGTTTCTACTATCTCTCTTTTTCTATATCTAATCTACCTTTAGTAATATATCTTTATAACGGTAAAGAATCGGTTATTCTTAACGATTCTTAAGTTACGCGTACGCGTAGGCTTCTTTCTTATTATATTAGCCTATTTCTTACTTTTATTTAACTTAGGTTCCTTTAGAAACTAGCCGCTTTCTTACTTATTATTTCTATATATCTAATACTCGTCGTTATAGTATACCGTTTAGAATAGTTAATAGTACGTTAAGTTCTTCTTTCGAATATCTACTAATTCCTCTAGTATTTTTTCGGTAGTATTTACTTATTTAGCGGCGTTTCTATACTCTTTAGCGTAGTATCTTTATTTTCCGTATCGAAAGTACGTTTTATTCTTAAGCTCTGCTTTTCTAAGCGTAGATCCGCGATCTATTTCTATAAATTTTACTTCTCGTTCTCTCTCTCTACCTCGCGTAGGCTTAGGTCTCGGTGTTCTACTAGTATTATACTCTCTACGCTAGGTCTTCGAGTTCTTATAAGCCGTATTTACCTGCTAATTTATCGTATTAGAATATCGCGTCTGCCTCGAGATATTAGTCTAGTATCGATATCGATTAAATACGAACGTAAATTCTTTTTTACTCTTTTCTATTTTACGTTTCTAATATTAAGTATCGATATTAGTTGCTATCTATACTAATTTCTCGTAATCTTATACTTCGATTTTATCGACTAATTTATCTTTAATAAAGTCCTTAAGGCCCTAATAATAGCGTAATATAAGAGCGGTATTATCCTATTCGAGACGGCTTAATAATTATTAAAACTTCGTAGTATAGTCTATAACTAAACCGGTCTATTAAAGCTTATAGATCTATCGTTCTATCTTTTTAACTTCGTTAAGTCCTTCGTACAACTTTTTTAACTTATCTAGAAACTTATTAATAGATAAGAATAACTCGATAGTTCTTAGCTTCTACTCGTTCTTATTATTTTCTAGAAAGTTATTTAAGTAGGGTTTAAATTACTTCGCGAATCCCTTACGTAATAGATTATCGGCCTATAAAATCTAATCTTATAGTTTTATAATTCGCCTATATCTTAAATAAGTCTTAACTTAGTTCGTAAATTATATAAACTTCTTAGTATTCCCTTTAAATACGTCGAATTCTCTAATCTTAAGTCGCGTTTTATCCTTCTTAACGCTTAATAAAATATCCGGCTTCTTGCCCTTTATAGCGGCCGTAGATAGTTCTGCTTCTACGTTAGTTTACTTATCTAGTATATTTAGCTATACCTAGTATCGGTTTATTCTAGAATTTAGTTTAGCGAGCGATAGTAAAGTAAGACTAATCCGTACTAGCTACTTAGCTACTTAATTAACAGCGAGAGTATCTTATAGAACTATATCTTCACTAATATCGCTTTTCGAGATAACGGAGAGTAAGGTAAACTCGAAGTTCGAATCTATACTTATAGACTATCGTAATAGTAAGTAGATAGTTAAAATATTATAAGGCTGTATACCCCTCGTTTTAGTAATAGTATAAGGGAACCTTAAAGATTACCTTAACTGTCTATTAGAATAAGATATCTCTAAGTTAAGGTATAAGTAGTACGTAGATAAGGGTGCTAGTATAACTTAGATTGACTATAGAGACTATAAAAGTATATAGGAAATTCGTGTTCTTATATACCTAAATAGAGCTTTCTTAAAGAGGCAGTTTCCCTCGTTACGTCGTACTGTTAAAATAATAGAATACTCACTATTCTATTATTCTACTATTCCACTATTTCGTACTTTTCTATTCTAGTGATTATATATGGCTTCTCTACATGTATAAGCTTTCCTCGCATAACCTTTCGTCTCCGTATCCCTAAAGTGGCCACCCACATAGTCGCTTCGTAACAGGCTAGTCTACCGTTTATAGCTAGTTCGTAGAACCTCGAAGAGGTCTAACTCTCTATTTACTCTATAACGAATTCGTTAGCTAGTAGCCGACGCAGTAAGACTCGAACTTATAGAGAACGTAGATAACGTTAATACTAATCGTACGGAGGTATTCTACGCCCTCTCGTAGATACGAGTTCTCGAGCTATTACTACTAAAAAGTTAGCGATAGAAAGAACGATCGTAACGTTAACGATAACGGTACGTATATATTACTAACGTAAATATAGAAAAAGAAGAAAAAAAAAAAAAAGTTAAGTAATTCGAGAATCTAATAGTAAATCTTTACTTAATACTTATCTTACGACTCTACTATAAGCTTTATCGCTAAAAATAGTACGTAACTTATAGATTATAGCTTTACTAATAAGTAAAAAAATAAAATAATATTAAGATAGCCGAGATTCGAATTCGAGATAAGAGAACTGTAGAACTAGATCGATTCTATATATAATACCGCTATACTACTACCCTATACGAATTTAGAACTAATTGTTCGACGACTAAGATATAAGAAGTACAGCGAATTCTACGCAGTCGCCGTATACTTAATACGCCGGACGAGAACGCTCGGCCTTAAGAAGAAGGAATAAATTATTATATATAAGTCTAAAAAAGGCTATAAGGCTCTACTATTATATAAGTAGTATATAACTTATAGGTAACTTATATATAAGTATTTCGAGAAGAGGATAAGATAATAGAAACTCGAAAGTAGTATATAACTTATATATAACTTATACGCTATCGGAAAATACTTAAATAGAACTCGAGAGTCTTACCGCTTAAGCTCCTTAAGCGTTAAGTCTCTATTATAGTATATACTAGCTACAGTATCCTATTAACTGTTTATTATAGCTAGTCTACTAATACCTTTAGCTAGATACTAAGTCTAATATCTCTCGATAATATTTATATTAAGAAACTATATTTTCTCTTAATATTTTATTCGTACCGATCTAAGTTTCTTATTAATCTCGATATATCCTTAATTACCTATTTTAATTAAGTATAATTCTTGTTTAAGCCTTTTTTTATTTTATTATATTCGATATATAAACGTCTTTAAGACTAAACTAGTATTTACTTCTATATTAAGTAATACTCTAGCTCGATATTTATTAATATATATATATATTGTTAAGAGCTTCTAGATCGCTCTCTTCGATTCTACGAGTTTCTTATCCGTCTTCGCCTCTTTAGCCGTCGGCTTATAGGCATTAGCGTACGTTCTAGTAGTACGATTAGCGCTTCGATATCGTTCTCTTCGAGTATTAGTTCTAGGCCTAGAGTAAATCTCTCTAGCCCTAACTCTATCTCTACGATTAATATTAACGACGCTAGTTTCTTCTATAGAGAGAATACTTCGTCCTATAGAAGAGTATTTCTTAGACTAAGTACTACGGCCCTTCTAGCTTACGTCGTCTTCTCGTATAATAGTAGCCTCTAGGGTATCGTCTCTTAATACGACGATAGACTAGGTCCTTTATAGCCCTATAGTTACTTCTTCGTCGCTAGAATAACGGTCTTTTAGTTTTTTAAAGATTTCTGTTTAAAGTCTTTATCTAAGGTATCTATTTTCGATTCTACTATAAAAATACTGTCCGAGCGTATTATAGCGATTAGTAGTATTAGAAAATATCGTCGCGTTACTATATTTCGTACTTTATTATAATAGCTCTAGTAATAGTAAAGTCTAGGCTTATACGGTCTCTTAGTATATACTCTTAGAATAATCTTCGTAGTCTCTTATTAGTTTACTTCTAGATGATTATAGTAGCGGTATAGGTACTGCGTATTCTATTCTATATAGTTATTCTTACGATAGTAATCTATATACTATCGCCTTATTTAGATAACGACCTCGTACGAGATTATAGAGATAATCTTCGTATATAGATTTAGTCGCTTTTCTACTTCTAATAGAGTTCTTATATATCGTCTTAGTATACTTTCTACTCGGCCGTATTTAGATACTGTAAAGTATATTCTTAATAAGGCTTTATCGAATCTTATATCGATATATACTAGCTATTTCTTAGATAGTATAATCTAATCGTAGATTCGATAGACTAAAAGATTATAAATATATACGGATGCTTTATACGAGAATCGTATCTCTCTAAAGCAGTCTTAACAGTACTACTTATTAGTTCGTATCGTAATCCGATTCGTCTTCGACTATAATTCGATACTAGTTTAGCTATTATTTTATCGATATAGGGATCGAGAGGTACTCGAAGTACCGACTAACCTAAGTAGCTCTTCTTCGGTATTCTCGATTATCCCTATACCGACCTCTTATAGTATCTCTACAATAATCTTTTTCTAAGTCTTAGTCTTATCTAAGATAGACGACTTTCGTTTATAGAGAGATACTCTAAGGGTCTCTACGAGGTGCTCTATACTATCTATAATCTTATTAAGTCGTAGTAGTAATACGAAATAATATATCGCGTTAGCCTTAATAATAGCTTCCTAATTCTAAAGTATTATTTATCGGATTATATACGCTCTCGTATAAGTTTATTCTCTTATCTCGTTATTCTTCGAGTACTGCGAAATAATGATCTATATAGATTATAGTTATCGCTTTAGAGTATCGTTATAGATAATTACCTCGACTATTCTATTTTCTCTATACTTAATCTACCTTTAGTAATAGATCTCTATAACAGTAAAAAATCGATTACTCTTAATAATTCTTAAATTAGAAGTATACGTAGATTTCTTTCTTATTATATTAACTTATTTCTTAGCCTTATCTAACTTAGATTTCTTTAGAAACTAGCTACTTCCTTACTTATTACCCTTGTATATCTAATACTCGTTATTATAGTATACCGTCTACGATAGTTAATAGTATACCTCTTCTATCTTTCGAGTATTTATTAGTTTTTCTAATACTCTTTCGGCGGTATTTACCTATTTAGCGGCGTTTCTATACTCTTTAGCGTAGTGCTTCTGTTTTTCGTATCGAAAGTATATCCTCTCTCTAGATCTAGCTTTTCTAGATATAGATCCTCGATCTATTTCTGTAAATTTCGCTTCTCGTCCCCTTTCTCTACCTCGCGTAGGCCTTAGTTTTAGTGTTCTACTAATATCGTATTTACCTCGCTAGGTCCTTAGGTTCTTATAAGCCGTGTTTACCTGCTAATCTATCGTATTAGAATATCGCGTCTATCTCGAAGTACTAATCTAGTATCGATATCGATTTAGAGTAAACGTAAATTCTCTCTTACTTTTCTTTATTTTACGTTTCTAATATCGGATATCGATATCGATTACTATCTATACTAACTTCTCGTAGTTCTATACTTCTATTTTATCGACTAATTTATCCTTAATAAAGTCCTTAAGACCCTGATAATAGCGTAATATAAGAGCGGTATTATCCTACTTAAGGCGGCTTAATAACTGTTAAAACTTCGTAGTATAGTCTATAACCGAGTCGGTCTATCGAAGTTTATAGATCTATCGCTCTATCTTCTTAATCTCGTTAAGTTCTCTATACAACTTCTTTAACTCACCTAGGAACTTATTAATAAACGAGAATAACTCGATAGTTCTCGGTTTTTATTTATTCTTATCGTTTTCTAAGAAGTTATTTAAATAAAATTCGAATTACTTCGCGAATCTCTTACGTAATAAGTTGCTAGTCTATAAAACCTAATTCTATAGTTTTATAATTCGTCTATATCTTAAATAAGTCTTAACTTAGTTCGTAAATTATATAAACTTCTTAGTGTTTTCTTTAAATACGTTAGACTCTCTAATCTTTAGTCGCGTTTTATCCTTCTCGACGCTTAATAAAATATCTAGCTTTTTGCCCTTTATAGCGACCGTCGATAGTTCTACTTCTGCGTTAGCCTACTTACCTAGTATATTTAGTTGTACTCGACGTTAGTTTATTTCGGAATTTAGTTTAACGAGTAGTAGTAAAGTAAGACTAATCCGTACTAACTATTTAGCTGCTTAATTAATAGCGAGAGTATCTTATAGAACTATATCTTCGCTAATATCGCTTTTCGAGGTAACGAAAAGTAAGGTAAACTCGAAGTCCGAATCTATACTTATAGACTATCGTAACAGTAAGTAGGTAGTTAAAATATTATAAGACTGTCTACTTCTCGTTCTAGTAATAGTATAAGGGAACTCTAAAGGTTTTCTTAACTGCCTATTAGAATAATATATCTCTAAGTTAAGATATAAGTAGTACGCAGATAAGGGTGCTAATATAACTTAGATTAACTATAGAGACTATAGAAATATATAGAAAAATCGTAAGTATATATATCTAAACGAAACTCTCCTAAAGAGGCAGTTTCCTTCGTTATATCGCGATGTTAGAATAATAGAATACCCACTATTCTATTATTCCACTATTCCACTATTCCGTACTTTCCTATTCCGGTAATCATATATGGCTTCCTTATATGCACGAAGCTTTTCTCGTATAACCTTCCGTCTCCGTATCCCTAAAGTAGCCACCTACATGATCACTTCGTAATAGTCGAGCGAATTTTAGAAATAAAAGAAGAGAATAAGAAGATATTTTATCTCGTTAAGTAGCTAGAATATAACGATAGCGACAATTTATAGAAACCTAAGAAGAATATTATAAGAGAGCTTAATAAGTTTCGAGAATTCTTATTATAAACTACTGTTCGTAGTTATCTCGTTAAGTAGAGCCTATTAGCTCTCTAGGACCTCTTATTATATAAAATCTAAATTATCTAAGATAATCTCTTACTCTAGATTTAGAAAATTAAAGACTTTAAGTATCTATATCTTACGTTATAGTATACGAGAAGATACCTCCTTATAATAGACGATAGACTCGTCTAGTTAATTTATCTCTACTTCGATATTAGCGAACTCGGCTTCTACGTTATTAAGGGCCTTACGAGCCTTAAGGAGTGATTAGCGAAGGCGAGCTAATTATTTCGACTTTTCGCGTCGCTTACGCTACTCTTCTTTTCGCAGTTTCTCTACTTTTCGAAAATTCTTAAGGGAAAATATTTCGTTATAGTCGCGCCTATATAATATACACTCGGCGTACTTTATAGACTAAGATCTATTATAATAGTATACTACGCCGTATTATACGTATTAGGTATAAGCTACTATTACGAGATTTTCTTCGAAATAGATAGAATTATAGAGTTCGAGGATACGAATAGCTTTAAAGAGAGAAGGTTTAGTTAAACGTCTACGTTTAGAGACTAACTGTATAATAAGTAAAGACGATATTCGAGAAAGGAAGCTAGGAACGTATTTATCTTAAATAGATATTACGAGAACGTAAAAGGCTAAGAGAGAAAAGTATTACGAAGTGACCGTTAGGGTAATTACTCTAAGGCCGTAAAGAAAGAAAGGTTATACGAAGAAAGGACTAAGATAAAATAGAAAGAATTAGTTTATTAAAATATTAGTACGTCGACTCTTAAGCGTACTAATACACTAACGAACTAACGCACTAAGGAGGATTCCCTTATTAGGAAGAACCCATTTAGGTATATATATTTACGATTTCTCTGTATATTTCTATAGGCCTTCGTAGTTAATCTAAGTTATACTAGCACCCTTATCTACGTACTACTAGTACCTTAACTCAGAGACACATTATCCTAACAGATCGTTAAGGAAACCTTTAGGGTTCCCTTATACCATTACTAGAACGAGGGGCAGACAGCCTCATAACACACCGTTCCTGCATTTCGCCTGTGCGCTGGAACATGACAACCCAGAACTTATCGCGCCGTTGATAAGTGGTGGTTTAAGCGTGAATAGCTTGAACGCGCAGCACAGGACGGCCTCTATGAGAAGCAGCAAAACACAATCATGCAAGTTTGGCCAAGTACCTCGTCGAAAAAGGCGCAGATGTCGGAATTGCAAAGTACGAAAAGGCGAAACACCGTTGATGGAAGCTGTGCTTCACAACAGCGATAAGTGTGCTCAATTGCTTCTTGAGCAGGGAGCAGATTGCTCAAAGTCGAATGCCCGATCAAGTAATCTGCTTCATCTGTTAGCATCTGGCGGCAACCGAGAAGTTATGAGGGTCTTGTCCGACACCAAAATCTTTGCAAAGTGTAATCTTGACACGCTTGATGTCATGGCCAAGAATGTCGATAACAGAATGCCCATCGAAATCGTCGACGAACGTATCAAAGCTGATGCCAATCTGCGGGAATTTCGTTGTAAGTTCAAGAAGTTAGCGACCAGTATTAAAGCTAGGAGAACTTCAAGTCCACGCTCTCACGATTAATTCTAGGAAAGACAACAGGTATATCGAGAGTTAGATTTCGATCAGTTAGAGGATACCGTTGATGGTATCGAATTTACGACTGTCCAAGAACGATCGTGAGAGGGACTCATACATGCAACTCTATGCAGTCCGTTGCGAATTAACCTTGTATTAGCTGTTTTACATATTCTCTCTTCCACCAACCCGACTGTCCATGACGCTGGAGCCTGTCTTTTCCGGCCTTCGCGAGAGCCGGGTGACTCCCGTTTCATCAGTATTGACCCCTATGGGGAGCTGGGCCATTATTAAAGGTGATAGCTTCACATTTGTAGCTCTGGGGATCATACATCGGGAACGCCCTATCAGTATAGGTCCCCTCCGAATACTCCACTTGTTGCCTGCTCCACGGCCCGACTTTATTCCCTTTACACCCACTCTCGTCGTAATAAGTGCACATGAATTGGTCATCCTTGAGATAGATGAATCCGCCGTTCTGGTTCTTGTAGTAGCGCTCCAGACAGCTTCCAACCGTCTTCCCCGCTGGAACCGCGCCTATCGTTTTGCATTCCTTTTGGCCGTCCTTGTCTCGCATGTATGCACACTCCTGGATCTGGTGTTCTGGGCTGCCTCGAATTTTGAGGTCCCGCTGAAGGTGGGGATTGGCTCCTGCGTTCCAGCCACCCTCAGCAGAATCACTTTGGCCGTCTGCAGGTGGAGCTTGACCACCCTTCCCATTGACTGCGTCTGCGATGCCGGATGGTCGGTCTTGGTTTGGCTTCGCACCTGACCAGTCACTTTGCACAGCAGAGGCTGCCGCCAGAGAGGCGAGGTGGATTGCGATGATACTCTTCAACTTCATGATTTTGATAAACTGGTTTTGAGATTTTTGAGAAAGGAAAAGGGAGGCTCTGATGGTTTGTGCTCATTTTATGGGCATACCACTCGTCACCGCGTTAGCCCCCTGCAGAAAGCGCTTTTGTATCTACCTGTTCATGTGACCGCGGATTGGTAGAACGCCAGTCGCAAGCAGTAGGTATTGTTGCCGTGTAGATCCAGGTTGGTGTCTCGTGTATGAAGCACAACAAAGAAAGTATTGTTTATCATCTTGAAGCTACGTATCAACTTCGGAGCAGGATTGATATTGTTGCCATTAAGGAGACAAAGGACTCTCTAATATTGTTCTCGACGGCTCACTCAGGCAAGCGGAATCATCCATCGTAGCGTTTGCAAAACTCACCTGAACCCATGTGAAGAACCACTCGGTACAAGGTTATTTTGCTGGGACGCGAACAGCAAGTGATGCTGGTCGCTTGAATGATAGAGCAAGCTGTGGGTAAGCTTGGCTATAATCTGCCTAGTAGTAGGCTAGTAATACCTTTTCGCAATTAGAAACTCTTAAGTTCACAAACTTGACATGTAACACAATTACTGTAATGCGATGCTCGGAAAGGATCGTTGTAGATGGATTACCGCGGAAGCAGCAAATACACTTTCGGGGCTCAACAAGCAATGATCATTTCGCCCTTCTCTGGCGCCACTTCAATCCGATTGGTCTGATAGTTAACTGGATCCTGTGAGGCACGGACATGAACGCCTTTACTAAGTTTCCAGAGGATTCGCGACAACGATAAGGTCGATGAGAAGACATTCATGAGGTATCTTCGGTTTTTATCATATCTAAATAACCACGCAATGAGGGCAAAATTCAGACTCGCTATCCTCGAATGTGACACGCCTCTGCCTGAGACACGCAAGCGCTATGGAGGGTACGGAGGCGTGTTCAAAGCGTTACTAAATTCTGCTGCCGTGGCCGAAGGCCACACCAGCGTCGACGACATATTGGACATTAGCGCGCATCCAGTTGAGTCTGATCCAGAGTGCTATCCAGATCTGTCAACTGTTGATGCGCTGTTGTTGACCGGTTCACGTGAGTCACGATAGGAGCACTAGGAAGCAAAAAAGGACTTGCGTTGACATCCAACCTAGGTCACGACTCCTTTGCAGACTCGCCATGGATCGTCAAACTGGTCGAATATACTACTAGTGCACTTAATCAGAAAGACATTCGAATTATTGGTGTCTGCTTTGGACACCAGATTGTGGGAAGAGCGCTGGGGCTAAAAGTGGGGAGAAACTCTGACGGCTGGGAGGCAGCGGTGACCAACGTACAACTGTCGAAGAAGGGACAGGAGCTGTTCCGCCTCGAAAATTTGGTTGGTCACTTTGAATGAAACGGGATTGCTACTGACATGATCCAGCGGATACAACAGATGCATCGAGACATCGTTTATCATTACCCTGAAGGTGTTGAGCAATTAGGATCCTCGCCGATCTGCTCAGTGCAAGGAATGTACTCACCGCGCCACTTCATAACTGTTCAAGGTCATCCTGAATTCACGGGTCCCATCATGAACGAAATCTTGGAGACCCGTCATGCGACCGGAATCTTCGATGACGAGGCGTACAACAGGTTCATTAAAAAGGCCGACGTCCCACATGATGGTGTGACAGTAGCAAGAACATTTATACGATTTTTACTGGAGGCATAAACATATGCAATTGCTTGAGAGTCCCAGTTTTGTGCAGAGGATTTTCCTATGCCCATAGACGATAGAGCCATCGTTTTTCGTATGAATTTGATTTGGAACGAATTAGTTATTGTAGAGCATTCGGTTTCTTGGTCACACATCATCTGTCTTTTCAAGAAAGCTTGGGTCATTTTCAATTCTGCGTTCAAACTTGGTCCACCACTCTTGAAAACTCTTAAGAGGAACCACTTCTTGACCAGCAACGTTACCCGAAAAACTTGAGATGAAGTTGAACGCGTGTTTAATTATCCTCTGCGCCAAAATCTTTGTCGATGGCCCAGTTCTCGCTGATGCTGTTGGGTTTGCTTGCTGTTCAGTCTTCAACTGCAACATCTGCTGCTCAATATTCGTCACTGGCTCTACTGATATCCCAAGGTTGACAATTCCGTTCATTGCAGCATTAGGAAGGTTGACTTTGAAAATTGCCGACTGCTTCTCGTTCGCTAGACCTCCAAGAAATTTGAATTGCGGCTCTCCGGGAAGCTGAAGGAAGACACCTGCTGCGGTAGCGTCAGGTAGTTGGTTCCCAGGTAGCATGAAGACTACAATATGTGAAAAATGTGGTGCTGCAGGAAAGCTGAAAGCGAACTGATTGGCTGAGACGGTTTGGATTTCAGTGATACATGGCCTCCCAGGTAGCACGACCGAGAACATATTGCGCAACTCCTGCACAAAGCCAGATCAACGAGGTACTGCAAGTTCAAGCGACGTGCTTACACAATGAAGAGATCTTTTTCTCTGAGGTAATGCTCTGGCGTTCGTGCCTACAAATACCGAGACGCATTTCGATGGAGGGATGAAATGGCTTGTTGTGGGCAGACTGACGTAATTAGTTGGCCAAAGTGAAAATAACAGTTTCTTTCTCGTTGTGCCTTCGGGAGTTAGGCAACGAGTGACAGTGTATTTTTGGCAAGTTTGTACTTTCTCTAACCTCTGATCGTTCCAGATATGACAAAACAAAAGTCCATACTCGACCTAGTTGACGAATGCGACAGGTATGTGTGGATTGGGCAGACTTCCGTTGCAAAGTGGGTGGCTAATGGCTAACCAAAGTTTCCCCTATTCTGATGCAGAACTTGCTCAGCCGTCACCAGCATCATCATACTTCAAATTCAAGCTCGAGACTTGTCCTTCGGTGCTAGGATATGTTCTTCCAGAGGTTGCAGAGCGGTTCCCTGCCAATGGAGTTTTGGAGAGAAAGCCTAGCTCACAGGAGCTCATCTTCAAACCTGCCAATGTACCTTCGGAGTCGAAGGCAGCCGCAGACTACCGGACTAAGGTGCTAGCGGAGTATCTGCAGAATGTACGAGAGACAGATATCTTCCAAATACTGAGAGGTTGGCGAAATGAACTGTACCCTGTCTACGGTCCGAAAAGAGAACTGCTCTTCAGCATGGAGCGCTCAGCAAGTGCATTGTTTGGTGTTGTCACATATGGCGTGCATATGACAGCTTACACACTGTCCGCAGAGGGTATGAAAATCTGGGCTCCTCGGCGAGCACCGACCAAACAGACGTATCCAGGCATGATGGACAACACGGTTGCCGGTGGTCTTAGCACAGGGGAGACACCATTAGAATGTTTGATCCGCGAGTCGATGGAAGAAGCATCGTTGCCAGAGGAGGTGGCAAGGACATCGCAAGCCTGTGGAACAATGACTTATTTCCATATTCGTGACGAGCGTGCCGGTGGTGAAGTTGGACTATGCCAGCCAGAGTGTCAATACGTTTACGATCTGGTCCTACCAGAGGACGTTATTCCCAAACCGGGAGACGACGAGGCTGTTGATTTTCGACTGCTGACGGTAAAAGAGGTGCAAACTGCACTGGCGGCGGGACAGTTCAAGCCGAACTGTGCTCTGCTTTTGGTGGAATTTTTTGTTCGACATGGAATTATTACCGCCGAGGAGGAAGCGGACTATCTTGAGATAGTTTCGAGACTACATCGGCGACTGGAATTTCCCATGGGCCAAGTGTAGAACATGTCGAATAAAGGGTTGACGGCCAGGCTTGAGCTGCGGTGTAGAAAAGAAATTATTTCTTCATCAGCAAGTACACATAATCCACTCGTAGAGCGGCTAGAGCATTGTAGGGACCGTCAAGAAGCATGAGGAGGCCGCCGAAAGAGATGTATACTTTTCTGCTTCTGATCAGCACAACGTCGCTTGTACTGTGGCAGTATTATAGTGTTGCGGTGGAACATACATGTTCTGGCTTTCCCCTTCATCAAATCTATAGATCTTGCCGTGACAGACATAATCGTACTCGTCTGCCAAAGTCTGCTCTCCTCTTCCGACGTTGCGCCAACCTTTGGAGTCGTCCTTGCTTCCGTCCAAATTCAAAGACAGTGCGAGAGCGATGGTCACACGGTCGTCAACATCTACCGGGTAGAGTTCCGTATTCACATCGAGCAACAGGGCCGTATCTGATGACTGGTCGCTGATGCCTTCTATTCGCGAAACTCGATCATACTTTGCGCTGTTGACGACGGAAATCTTGAAACTGGCTTCATAGAGTATGTTTTCAGACATTATAGCCTAGGGGTAATCGTAATCGACTGTACTGGTCGGTGTCGCAGGGATCGCAAAGCTCGCAAAGATCGCAAAGAGAGAACCAGAGGATGTTCGCTGCTGATCAATGGCAGAAACAAAAAATCGCGACTTCTTTTTACTAGCGTGAAATTTGACCGCGCTGCGGGTGCAGCTGCGAATCTAGGCGGATTATCTAGTTGACGACAAATTTTGTTTGTCGTTGCCGGGACCCATGCACATCAATAATGTCCTTTCGCAAGAGGAATGTTGGAATTTCTGATACCCGGCGACCGGTTCAAGGAGCATCTCCGCCATCTATTCAACATCAACAGTTGCCAGGAGTCCGTCCTTCTGCCGTTGATGGGAGGCCTGTAACCTCAACGGGGAGCGTGAATTTCGACGCCTTATTCGCGGGTCATGGAGGGCAACCGCTAGGTTCGTCTATCCTGATTGAAGAGAATGGGACCACAGATTATGCCGGAGCGCTTTTGCGCTTCTACGCTGCTGAAGGTCTGATGCAAGGACATTTCGTCCATGTCGTTGCACTGCCAGAAGCGTGGGGCAGGCAACTGCCCGGCCTGTCAACGGAATCTTCGAAACGCCTGCCTGAAGCTTCACAGGAGGAAAAAGATAAGAAGATGAAGATAGCATGGAGGTACGAAAGACTGGGTCAACACGGAGTAAACTCAGCTTCAAGAGGTGGGTTGCGAATTAGAATGGAATCTTCCACCACGATCATGTCTCCCTCTCCCAAACCAACGGACTAACCTCTGGCACAGATAGAGCAGCCGTCTCCGCAAGAGATGCACCTTCGTCCCACGCTGACGATGCTCGAAAGCCTTTCTGCCACCTGTTCGATCTGTCGAAGCGTTTGGTGCATCCTCCGGATAGCCATATCAAGTTCTTGCCCTTGGACCCAAACCCTACGAGGAATGCTTTTGCGAACATCGTGTCTGAATTGGCGAGCGTTCTGAGCTCGACCTCTCCAGACACAATCCATCGTCTGATAATCCCCTCATTATTGTCCCCCGCCCTGTATCCTCCGCATTCGTCGCTGCCTGAGCAAGTGCTCCCATTCCAGCACAATCTAAGGAAAACTTTGGCGCAATACTCGAAGAGATTGCTAGTGGTGCAGACTCTACCGCTCTCTTTGCATCCTCGAGGTTCCGGCTTGATAAAAGTCGTCGAGTACTTGTCAGATGGGATTTTTGAGCTGACCCCGTTCCCACATTCTGCTGATGCAGAATTCCAAGCTTCAAGAGATCCGAACACGAAAGAGGAACCGCCACAAGGACTTTTGCGAGCCCACAAGTTGCCGATTCTGCACGAGCTGGGCAGCGGGACACCGCTGACAGACACAGACTGGACATTCACTTTGAGTAGGCGAAGGTTTACCATCAAACCCTTCAACCTGCCACCAATCGACGGTGACGTCGAGGCACAACAAGACAATGTCAGTATAGCGGGAAAGCCGAGTAAGGCAGATACCGAGTTTTAACCAACACCACTCAGTCGTCATTGTGACTGGGATAGTCTCGTTCGTTGAGCATTGTCTCCATTTCGATATGTTCTGAAGATGCAGGTCCGTGGTTTGTCATCGTACGGAAATATGTTTGGTCGTAGACACTGCGGCGAGGATTCAAGGAATAGCCTGAAGCGCGGGCACGAAAGTTTGTGCCCAAGCAAGAAGACAAAGCCAGGAAGACTAACACGAATTAACACCTAAATTCGCAAACGTGCGTATTGTTCTTACCCAGCCAGAACGAAATCAGAAGCACTAAAAAGACTAATAACCACAGCAAACTATTCATATCTAGAAGCAGTAATGCTAAGTTACATCAATATCGAGACGAACGGTAAAAGGTATCGGATGACTTCTTTTCTCGAAGCCGGTTACAAGCCACAGTCTTGGCAAGCCACATGCTCCTCAGATACATAGATCCCAATGCCATGAGTCGTACAAGATGGACGCTTGAAAGAAAGGAGCAAACTGGTAGACTTGATGATGCACGAGGTGTTGGTTTTTATGTTAACAGTGAGCAGTCCGAATAATTATTAGGATTGGGCTGGGCAAAGGACTCGAGAAGTACGCAGTGTGAGCATCTCCTGTTGTCTGGAAACAGCTGAAACCACGCAGGGCTTAGCCTGAGTCCTTTCAGTACAGGTGCGAGTGTTCGAAATGTTTTGTTTAGGACCATTTGCAATATGAGGCGAGGTCTGTGAGCAAGAGATCGAACGGTCTGGTGAAGCGGATGAAGAGAGGAAAGACTTTGCACCAAGACCACGATTTGAGATTAGCCATTCATATCATATCAATTCAAACCTCGAGTGAAATTCCTTAGTCGAAGAAAATGGCACAACTGTAGCAGACTGCATCCCTAGGTGGGTTCTCCTCGATGTTCCACATCATCAATCATCACTAGCTAGGTACATTTGCAATCGAAGATTTCTTGATAGTCTCCCACGTTGTGCACGGAATTTTGTTTGCCCGTGCCAAGCATAATTTGCTGCTCATACTAGTAATTTTTACACCCAACCTGACAGGACGAATGACTATCCTGCCATCAGCGTCGAAGACATGTGAGACCGAAGATTCGCTCTCCGGAGCTTCACCATGCCCATCCTTTGAGAATGTCCTGATTCGATATATCAATTGCCCTAAAATTGCTCCTGTGCAGCGATTAGTGGTTGCGCCTCTGCCAATTCTATCGACACGACCACTTGCTCGCTCTATGAGCGGCGGGTGAGTCTACAGGAAGTCATTGCAGGAGTTCTCGGACCGGCCTTTTCAGGTAGGTGTTTTTAACTTTGCTTGTCTTCAATTATCTCGTTGCATGATTACACAAGTTGTCTATATCTGTCAATCCACTGAGACCTCTCAAGAGGCACATGATTGAGTCAAACAAAAATCGTTGTTGAAATATGAACACTGTTCGGAATCTTACCCACTTTGTTGGTTCAGAGTGTTGCAACGCCAGCTGACCTGACCGACTTAGAAACACTTTGCTGGTTCACCAGTGGAACATGGATCAAGATGCTCCCCAACTGCCAATACCGATATCATGCATAGACAACCGCTACCTCCTGTTCGACATCCAGGCGATATCGTGGCTTCGCAAAGTCCACCACATATGTGGCGTCTTTATTGGAACTCTGCCCCAGAACCCTTCACAGAATGTGTTCATGGGTCTACCGATGGAGATCATGCCCGAGGAGGCACAATTACTGATCGATCTTGGTGTTGGCCGCATCCTCGATGACGCCAAAGCTCATGATGCAGCCTTATCGAAGGCAAACAGAGCTAACACACAGGCATACGCCAATCAAGCTAAACAGACGTCGCAAGAAATTGCGACAGTCAAAGCACGGGAGAAGGATTCGGAACGAAGGAAAGCGAGAAAGAAGGCGAAGCTGAAAGAAACCCAAACGGAAATGGGTAGCTCGAAATCCAGCTCCGCGATAGTTCCACCCGATACCACCACGGCACTTCCTGACGATGCTGACGAAGACGACCAAGCGTCTTCCGAAGCCCGTCTTACGTCTATTAACGAGCTTGTATCATCGTCATCTTCTTTTTCTTCGTCGATGGCACCACCACCACCACCAGCCCCAACAACCCCCAACCCCGGCACAACGCCCTCCTCATCGACGCACATCACCCCGACAACCTCTACCGCACTCTTGCCCGCAGACAGCACAACAACAACAGCATCATCATCATCGTCATCATCATCAAAATCTCTCCTGCCGAATCTCACGCCTTCGTCCTACGCGCTGTACCGACACCTCCACCAGACCCGCAACTGCTTCTTCACGCCGGGCCTGCGTTTCGGCTGCCAGTTCTGCGTGTACCCGGGCGATCCGCTCCGGTTCCACTCGCATTTCTTGGCGGTGAGTGTAGAGTGGGACGAAGAGATCGACCTGATGGACATGGTTGGTGGCGGGAGGCTCGGCACGGGAGTGAAGAAGGGGTACCTGCTGGGAGGGAAGGAGGAAGGTTCCAATGACCGGAATAGGGTGCGCACTTTTAGTGTTGAGTGGGCCGCTATGTGAGATGCCAGTGAAAGTCCACGCTCGGTTTGTCTGTGTTGCCTTTCGAGGCCTGGTGTGTGTCGTGGCTCGTGAAGAACGTTTGCCCAGGAGTCATCTATTTGCTGTATGATCATAGACTCGGCTGTAGAGCTCACGGTTTTTTTTGGGACTGAACTTTTGCATAACTATCGGACCTATTTTTGTCGGGCTTTACATTTGCTGCTGTTTATGATCCATTGGGCTCAGCATGCTAACTATGTCAATGTGCAAGCACGAGAGATGTAATTTTGGAAATAGCGCCATATCCAATCTATCCTTTACAGCGGCAATATTACATTCTATCCTTCATGTTGCTCAAGTGGGTATCGCACAAACCAAAAATGGCCACCTCGTAATATGGCCATAACCAAACACACCTCCAAAAAGGTCATAAGATAGATTTCACCAAGATGCATGCCTCATCCGTATGTAAAGTCCCTCCAGTGGTGCCGTTCGTTCAAAAATCATTTCCAAACATGTCGTCAAAGTTTACGTTCGTGTCACCCGGAACCCCGACATCGACGTTTGCAAATTCAGTGGAATCTCCAATGTTGAGACTGTCGTTGAGAAGACTATCAAAGATGTTTGGCTCGAACTCGGATGTGAAAGGGTTGACTTCTTGTGCTTGCTGTGCGTTGCTGTCGGTCTGGGCCTGACTCGTACCAGTGTCATCTGGTTGGTTCGCGTACTGCTCCAAGCCAGGGAGCATAGAAGTGAGGGAGGGCTGGTGTGCCTGGCTTGGAGGCTGGGTTTGTGTATTGGGATTATTGGCGCTATTCGAGGTAGCGTTGTTATCTGTGATTAGATCTTGGCCCAAATCGGTATCCAGAAAGTCGAGTTTGATATCGTCATTGTTCATGTCCGCTTCTTCAGTGGGCTCACCGAACATGGACTCAAAGAAGTCTACATTGTCGGTCGCCGTAGGAGGTGTGACCTGGGGGCTCGTCTTGATGAACTGATCTTGATCGAACTGTTGTTCTGCTTGCGCTGGAGGAGCTTGTGAGGTTGACTGTGTATTAAGAGCTGTGTCTTCGGAGGGCTTTGGCAGCGCTTTAGAATGCCCCTGCTCTTTAGTAGTAACCTGTGACTGAGGCTCCAGTGGCTTCGAAGCGCCTGATGGAGATTCTGTAGGGTTTGGAGCCTCCTTTGTACCTGAGAGACTTTGTGCAGGGTCGGTGGAGGTAGCTTTGGGCGACGAGTGATCATTCTGTTTAACACGTTTCGACGGCGTTTCAACCTCGTCTTTGCTTGAATCCTGCTCAACTTCATTATGCCTCCTCTTCGCAGTAGCATTGGCCGCACTGGCTTTCTCTGCCTTGGCTGCTGCCTCTCTTCGTGCTCGATTCTGAGCCAGCTTGTGTTCGGCTAGCCATTTCGCATTCAAGATAATGATCTCAGCGTCGTCGAGACCATCTTGAAATCGCTTCGTACACTCTGCTATCACAAGTGGAGTGCTTTCGCCATAGTTCTTGGGATCCTTGAGGACGTAGCCAATGCGTGTCAAGCAGCCATTGAACATGCCATCGATTGACTTGACCGGGTCATATGGCTTTTTGGGCATTTGCGCAGGTGCATGGGTGGCGCCCATCGTGCGGTGTTGATTCGGAGGATAAGTCCGTGATCACGATGAGGCTGGTTCGACCAACTGCGGCGAAGTAAGGGACTGTATGGCAAACGTATATTTATATAAAGCGCTGGTATTATGCATAGACTGCTGAAACTGGCGCTGGCGTTGGTGCGGAGAGAGTGCCCGTAAGTCACTAGGTAGTTACTGGTAATAGGGTCTGCAGGGCTTATGCTTCGTTTGATCCAATGCCTGCGCGCTAAGTCAGGTGGGCTGAATTAGCTCTAATTGTGGTTGGCTCAGGCAATGGCTAACGGGATTGAACACAAATCGAAGCTCCACCTACAGGCAGCGGCTGTTCCCTCGACTCGAACTTGAAACGGGCAGAGGCAGGCAGGCATCTGCTGTCATTTGGCCGTAACAAGCAATCAACCTCGTCCTTCAAAGTTTGAACTTGAAGCCCACCGAGGGCACATGCAAGCACAAACGAGGCTGTTTCCCGCTTTCCTTCACATACTCAGTCCTACATCTTGGGTTCGCGCAAGCATTGTGGTTGCAGTTTGGACTGTCCGGCGTTGTGGGAGGGATTTCACAAGAATACAAAAGTGATCTCCTATTTGTTTCGCTCTCCTCATTCTCATCCACGCCGCTTACCTGCAGAGGCCAGTGTCGCCAATTGCTTCTTGCCTCTGCCACCTCACACATCCAAGACGGTTGTGACACGCACCTTCCTCGCCTGCTGCTTCGAGTCACTGCCTCTGTCTCTACCTTCCACCTTTTGTCTCTACCTTGTCACATATCACATATCATATACTCCGTATATCGTCCACCGTCTGCCGACTACTACCTACTACCTACCACCTACCAACTACTACCTGCCGTCTACTTTTCTTCTTTCTCACACGCCTCTACTCCGCCGACTCCTCGCTCTCGTCTCTGCATCTCCGGGCGGACCTACATTGCTAAGCGACGTCTTTTTCTTGCGAACATTTGCGACGAATTTCCTTAGCCTATCTACGACGAAGTCCTTTTCGTACCAGCGACTATTTGAGCGATTTTGCAACAAAAGTACCCTTGGATTTTGAATAATGGCCGAGAATCTCGCCTCCCCTTCACTTCCTCCGCCTCCATCGACCGCTGGTGCACCAGGTGTTGCCAGCCCTCCTGGTACAAACGGCACCAGCCATGTACCCTCGATGCCTCCTCCGACGCTACCCCCCGTTGTCATACCTCAGAACAACAAGCCTGTCCCACAACCCATGTCGGCCACAACTCCCTCAACTGGAGGAGGTCAGGTGAGACGAGCCGCACCCGAACCCAACAAGCGCGCCCTGTACGTAGGAGGCTTGGATCCCCGTGTCACCGAAGACGTCTTGAGACAGATCTTTGAGACTACAGGTCACGTTGTTTCAGTGAAGGTCATTCCAGACAAAAATGTAAGTCTCCCTGTAGTAGTAGTAGTTGTTGTTGTTGTTGGTCTCGCCACTGACCAAATAGTTCCAGTCCAAAGGCCTTAATTATGGCTTTGTGGAATACGACGACCCTGGCGCCGCTGAGCGCGGTCTGAATTCATTGAACGGCCGCCGAGTCCACAATTCCGAAATCAAGGTCAATTGGGCCTATCAAGCGAATTCAAATAACAAGGAGGACACTTCTAGCCATTTTCACATCTTTGTTGGTGACCTAAGCAATGAGGTCAACGACGAAGTTCTGCTGCAGGCTTTCTCCACCTTCGGCTCCGTCTCTGAAGCCCGGGTTATGTGGGACATGAAGACCGGTCGTTCACGAGGATATGGCTTCGTTGCGTTTAGAGAACGCAATGACGCCGAGAAGGCCCTTTCGAGCATGGATGGCGAGTGGCTAGGTAGTCGCGCCATTCGCTGTAACTGGGCCAACCAGAAAGGTCAGCCTTCCATCTCTCAACAACAGGCAATGGCAGCTATGGGAATCACCCCAACTACTCCATTTGGCCACCACCAATTCCCGACCCAAGGCACTCAGTCCTACGACATGGTCTTGAACCAAACCCCAAGCTGGCAGACCACATGTTATGTTGGTAACCTCACGCCTTACACCACTCAGAACGACCTTGTCCCGCTTTTCCAGAACTTCGGCAACGTTGTTGAGACCCGCTTCCAGTCGGATCGTGGCTTCGCTTTTATCAAGATGGAGAGCCACGAAGTTGCGGCAATGGCCATCTGCCAGTTGTCAGGTTACAGTGTCAATGGCCGACCCTTGAAATGCAGCGTAAGTAACTTGAACCTGTTCCCCCTTCTACTAGCTAAACTGACGTTGTCTAGTGGGGTAAGGATCGACCACCAACGGGTCAATTCGAGTTCTCACCACAGGCATCTTTGAATTCTGCTTCCACCCCTGCCTACAACCCTACTTCTCCCTACTTCCCGCAGTATGGCGGCGGCCCGCCCATAACTCCGCAAAGTCAGTATTGAACATCTCCGGCAGAAAACATGTAACTAAACCGAGACAGCTCACCACAACCCTCGCTCAAGCTGGGCGGCCCCGGCTCAACCGCTTCAAAGCCCGTATTCTGCCAATCCAGGCTCACAGCCATTCAGTCCACTCACAAACAATGGCACTTTCGGCTATGGCCACTCACAATCCCCTAGCGCTGCAGGCCCCAACTATCAGCATCACATGCAGAGCTATGGCGCAGGTCAAGGTGGATACCAGTACTGATTTGCGTTGCACAACGGCATGACGAAGACGCTTTCCCGGCAGAGTGGTCGCACAAATCAAGGGTGGAGAGAAGCTGGGCCGAACTTGGCTTCTCGGGAAGGCCAAGTAGAGCATCTGTATTCCGCTCAGGAACTGCTAGGAGGCGTCAGGTTGTCTCATTTTACTGCAATGTTTGACTTAGCTTAACCTAGATTGCTTAGGATACCCCGGGAATTGCCTTGCATGGGACAAAGTGCGAATATCCTACACAGATGTATGAATGTATATGCATGAAGCAGATGTGTACAGCCTGCAACGTGTTACAACTTTCAGCGGTAGTTGAATGACTATATTCAAACCTGAAGTCCGGTCAGGATGAAGATGATTGGAATCAGATTATGCAGACGCCATGTGCACCGAGGAAGATGAGAGGAAAGTCAAGGTTAAAGGCCACGACAGAGTGTGATTGAAAATGTGCTCGAGACACGATATGCTCGCGAGACACCACTTCAAACTTTGCAGACGGCTCTCTAACGAGCTGCCAACTGTGCGGCGTAATTCCTGCAATGAATATCTAGTAAACTTGGCCAACTGCCAACTGACTCTCGCGCAATTGATGCCCTTTCTGGCGACTTATGTCAGCGACTGGCCAGCGAACAATGCTTTGTGGAGGTGTCACAATCTCTTCAAATCGGTCCTCCCGAAACAAGTCTTGCCCTCTGCTCTCGAATGCCGTCCTACAACTAGCTTGGCATCCTGCTCTTTCTCCTCCTCGACTCTCCATGGCTCGCTTATGGTCACATTTGACACGGTCGGATAGAACTATCTGAAACCCTCCCGTGGAGGCACTTGTACTCCCCCACCACCAAATCTAGCAAGGTAAGGATTTTGGGGTTGCTGGGTCGGTTGCTGTTGCTGTTGCTGTTGCGGCGGCGGCGGCGGCTGTCTATCCAGCCCGCCGTACACTCCCCTCATAGGATAAGGCATTGTCGAGTTGGGAGACGCGGGTGAAGTGAAAATTGGAGATGGTCCGAACCCGGGTGGCACGCTTCCGTACCCAGGTGATATGCCAGGAGCCATGTCCCCGGTTGGCTTCCGCTGAGGTATCGGCTGGGCTTGTCGTGGTTGACGTTGCTGTCCTGGTTGATATGCATTTCGAGTTTGGTTGTATAGGGATTGTTGGGTCCACTCGTCCATAGTAACAGCTCTCTGAAGTCCTGGTGGTGCATTCACGTAGTTTTGTGGTACAGTATGTCTCTGCTCTTCCGGCATTCTCATGTATGGCTTATTGTTGTTCATGGCAGCGAACAAGTCGCCCATGTTTCGGGATCCCCCGTTGTCCGTTGGTGGAGGGCCTCGCTGTTGGTAGCCTGCAAGCATTGGATCATCAAAAATGGATCGTGGGTTGTCTCTCCGGGTACTGATAAGCGGCGGGGCTGGCCGTTCGGCTTCGCGAATCGGGTAATTGGTCAAGCCTGGTGGCGGCGGTGGTACGCGATGTTCATGCTGAGGTGGATAGTTGGGCTGTTGTGGCGGTAGCGGGTGCTTGTCGAGAGTGTCGTGAACGTTGCCACGTCTCAGGAGTTCAAGGAGGTCTTGCGGTGTTGCTTTAGATTGACTGGACTGGTCATGGTGAGCATGGTGTGCTGGAGACCGCGAGTCTATGAGTCTGTCGAGGCTCAGGTTTGCAGTATGTGAAGATACAGGTGCTCTATTGAAATGGGGCTGAGCGACACCTGGCTCCGGAGATCTTGTTGCAGCGAGTTCCGCCAAGTTGACACGGTTTTTGGAAGGCTCAATCTGGGGCGCTGCGGTTGCAGTTGCGGTTGCGGATGCAGGTGTGGATGCTGATGTGGATGCGGCTTGGTTTTTGTTTAGCATTTCAAGTAACTTTGCAAACGCAGCATCATTATTAGCCCTTTTCTCTTCACTAGGTGGTGCGGTCGACTGCTCGAACTCGAGAGGCAGTGGGACCAGAGGCTGTGTGGTCGCAGCGGGTGGTACGCTTAGACTGGGGTGTGCAGCTTCTGATTTTGCCTCATCTTTAGATCCAAATATGGCAGCGAATCTAGACTTGGTCGTTTTTGTGACGTTCTGGGCCTCAGCAGAAGATTTCTTCTCTTCGAATTTGGCAAAGAACTTGTCCACCGAGTTGGACGAGTCTGAGATCACTCTTGGCTGAGGCTTTTCAGGGATCGCTGTGCTTTCTTTTCTGGGAGATTCAGCTTGTAGAGGCGGTCCTTCTCCGCCCGACTTGTTCTTCATCTTTTCCATCCATTGCATGAATTCCTCGTGCGTATGAGCCTTGGTTGAGTCAGCAGGCTCGGTAGAGTCCACCCACTCCGGTTCTGGATCAGGCTTATCGCTCTCTTTGTCTCTTGGAGCCCGTCGCCAGGCAGGACTGCCCTTGTGCTCATCTTCGTCAAGGTTGGTCATCTTTTCTCTTCGAACCCATGGAGCGTCGGCGTGGCTGTCTCTTGCGCCCCATCGTGGCCGATCGAGATCTTTGCGCGGCCGACCGTCGACTTCATCTTCCTCGTAGCGTCGCCTTGGGCGGTCATATGTATTGTTTTCATTTTCTGTCCGCGGACCGTACTTGCCGTTGGCACCACTAAACGTAGCACTTCTGCGATCGGCTGGCTTCTGTTCGTCTTCTTGCGCTTTGTTCCTCTCGTGCGTTCCGTTGCGCGTCCTCGTAGCGTTCGAGGACGCGAACGAGTGCCTGGGGGGACCAAGATGGATTCGATCAGGATCTGGATCCTTGGTTAGTTTCATTCAGCAGAACAAACTGACGGTCATTACCAGTTATGGATCTCCTTGAAGAGTCGAGCAGACTTGGTCTTTTCTGAAAGCCTTCGGTCTGGTTGAACGTGTCATCGAGTTTGCCTCGCGCTGTGGTCGAACGAGGCCTTGATTCAGCTGGTCCCATCCATTCCTCCTTCGGGGGTAGACTTGGGGGTTTGGCGACCAAGGGCGAAGCACGCAGCTTCAACAGGTCCTCCACCTCATATCTGCCATGCATGTTGTGCTTGATACCATGAGTGATAACGGTAGGGTTCAGAAGGCTGGTGTTTCTCGGGAACACCTCTGATTGTTAGTTGAAAATGAGGTTGGCGGTCAATGAACCGAGCAGGACTACTTTCGAATCATAAATAAATCGGGACTCTTGTTGGCATCGAGGAGTGTGTTCACGAAGTTCGCTGTGCAAAAACAACAGGAAGCAACTACCGAGCCCAACTGCGCGCCTGCATAATGGAAGGTGAGGAGTTGAAATGACGTCGGGCGACAGTATTTTTGGGAATTGGGCGCGTGGCGCAACCAACTTGAAGCTTCCTACCACGATTGCTACGGCAGTAACTTAAACAATTCTTGGGTTGCCAGCGCTGAAAGTGATAGTCCGTATTGTGTTCCTATCCTCTACTGCCATTACATGATGACCTTGGAAATCAACTGTATGTAGAGGCGTTAGCTGTGATTGTCTTCTTTGACTGGACTGCTGGCCACGCCCACGTACGAACGGTATCACTATTCTGTCTGATCTAGCAAAGTACATATCAGGTTTGCGTTCTCTACGCCTCCGCCGCGACTGGTAGGTCTAGAGGGCTAATAACTTGCTGGCCCGGTCAATGGCAATGTCACACATGGCCTACGTAGACAGTAAAGAGTCAGCCGGTCAGCTCCAAAACACCCATTACGAGGCAACTGCCCAGAAGCGCCGATGGAATTGTCGGATCACGACGACCTCACCTTGATAGCGTCTTGCTTCTCTTGCTGAATGTTGCCTCGCTCGATCCTTCTCTGCATGTCCTCCATGATTACTGGTCTGCTTCTGCCGTTGACGAATACTCTGCGTCAAAATCAGCTCAAGGATATGGTGCACACATGTATTTGCTGGCCAGAGTACAGGGAGCTTACACATATCTGAGGCCTGGAAATTGATCCTCGAACGCTTTATTGAGGCTCGCAAGTTTGTCGGCCTCGCTAGGATCTCCTTGATTGAGCTGGGCTTGCTCTTTGCGACTCTGTTCGCTCTCGACACGCTTCTCGCCGAGCCTTGGATGAGCCGCCAGGATATCAACCAACCATTTTTGGTCGCTCGCGAGCTCCGAGTTGTACAACACCTGAAGTTGACGGCCAACTTCGCCGACGAGTTCTGAGTAGTTGTTGAACGTTGTCTCACCTAAACTTTCTACAGACAAAGTGTGCAATTGGGTGCAAGGTTCGAATAGAAGATCAAGCACTCGGGCTCTTTGTTCCGCACTCAGATTCGGCAGGTCTTTGATTTCTGGGAGAGAGGCCATGGCTCGAGGTTGAAGTTGAGTATCCAAATCACTGGAAGATTATGAAGAACAAAGGAGCGCATATTTACTGCAGGCGATAACACGAGCACGTGGTCTTCAGAGTTGTGGTGTTAATCTCCGCCCCAGATGTGCAGAGCACATCAGAATTGCATCTCTTTCTAAGGCTACGACCATAGACGCCGCGGTATTTGAAAAATTTACCTCGCTCAATGGAAGTCTTGAGATGGCGGTCTAGAAACCTACCTAGGTACCGCGGGGTATTGGGTTGGTTCATCATAAAACGTGGTGGCAAAAAATTAGCGAGCCTACGGCGAAAGTGCGGAAGGTGCCTGAAATAACAATCTTTTTATGGTGTTTTTGACGGACATCCCAAGTGCCAATCCTTTTTCAGTGAGGATATGCGTCAATTCGGGCCCAGAGATAGCGCTTAGTGTAAGGGTTGTGTAGACTAGTACGCTTTTCGTGGACATGCAAGACATAGATCAGAAGAAAATAATATGACACGGAAAAGCCACTCCAGATCAACAAATACAATACGAGCCCTAGTTCATCGTGGCGATGCGCCACTCTCCTCCAGATCGACTTGAAAATAAGCTAGTCCACATGGACGGATCTTTTTTGTACGGGTCGTATAGTATTATTGTGGTAAAAAGTGGGCTGTTCTTTCAATCAAACATTGGCTCGATTAAATTTCACGCATGTTCAATTGGCCGGCTGAGAAGCACTTTTTACCGCACTTTTTTTTTTTTTTTGAATATTACGACCCCTGTACATGCCCTGAATCCCCGGAATGCTATATAGGTGTGTATATATAATTGGGGATGTCTAGCAAACCAAAATGTTCCGGGGCTACTTTGGATTAGGCTTTCTGGTCACATCGGGAAATTAATTGATCAATGCGCGTCTTTGCACGAATCAAACATGGATATGTGGATCTTGGGTTCACAATCTTGAACGGATTGAGGCAGAGGTTCCACCTTGCCGCTGTGCTGCAAAGTGTGTGGATGATTGTTTTATCCAATCAATTAAAGCCCGAGCCCCTGAATTTGGCATCATGGAGGTTTGCGCCACACCTGTGTCCCGTCTCCACCTGATAAAAGGACTCGGATGGTCAGATTATTATTGTAGATGGCATGTCGTGCGTTGGTCTCACTCATTTAGCAACTCCGGCTGCGGGACCGCCGCATTTACTCGGCTCTGCGTCGTATAGGTCGTGCTACACGGGTGAAGGCTGAGATTGACTTTCGTAGACGTTTCCCACTTCTCACCATGGTTTGTTTGTCTTGACCCTTCCAGCACGATTTCCCTCGTTCAAATTCCAATGCGGGAAGGCAATGTCTCTGAATGGATTGGATAGTGATGCTGTAGTCCAAGCGCACCGAAGTGCGTTGGCAGAAGCAGGGGGGTGGTTTGTGCAAATGCGATCCAGTTCGCCTCTCTTGAAACTAATCCTTTCTCTAGGTTCCTGCTCAAATATGCCAGTCGCGACACTGTGGAGTTGCTCGCCAGCGGAAATGGAGGTGTAGGCGATGCACGGCATGCGATTGAACGCTACGAAGAAAAATCACCGGTGTATGGGCTTGTCCAGTACCGACGAAAGAGGTTCGTTTTGAAATATGTTCCCGATGGAACTTCGCGGCTGCTGCAAGGTGAAAGGACTGGTAAAAAGGCCTGTGCACTGTGCTAATGCCCGTCTAGTGCGACTAGCGGTTCAATTTCAGTCTGTTCTTGACGCTGTGACACCTCACGACACGGTCTTCTCCTTCACTACGGCGCAGGAATTGAATGAGTCGTCTTTGGGCTTGTCGACGATATTGCAATCAACCGCTTCGAAAACGTCGTCTACCTCCTCGCTGCGCCGACCCCGACTTAATGAGATTGTTGAAGATAACGAAGAAGGCTCTCCTGAGGAAGCAAAACACGCACCTGCTATGGCGTCCCAAAGCAACAGTGAAAAGAAGGATCAGCCAGAATTGATTGATGGATTACCGGCGAGCGCTGCTAGAGCCAAGGCACTGCTAGCTAAGCGAAAGCTGGAAGATGAACAGAATTCCGTCACAATACACGCCGCACAGGTGTCACAGGTACCCATCATTGAGGGCAAGGAAAGAGCCGATCCAACATCACCACATCCGGCAGTCACGTCCGAGCATCGCCAACGCGGCTCGGATCCGGTAGATGTTGAGAAGGAGCTGCCTCCACCACCACCGTCCAGAGTGACCCCACCAACATCACCAGCAAAATACGATGCTGGGTACATCAGACCATCACTCGACTTCCCACTGCCTGTCCTGGAAGCCGATTCTGATGATGAAGTCCGTCGCCCTGTGCCGAAAGAATACACTACTGTCCGGTATTCCAGCCACCTCTCCGCCGCCGAGTCAAACAGTATTAGCAAATGGACTGACGACGTGGTGGCCTCGACCCAGTCGAAGCAGAAGCGAGTCTCTCGCTTACACGGAGGCTCAAAGGTTCGACCAAAAACTTCAGCAGCACACCACGAGTTGGGGTCTCCAAGACGTGTGGCCAATTTACCCACCTCTGTGCGTGTCTCGAATCGACCGTCAGGTCAGCCTTCAAGACCGGAATCTCAGCAATCAGCGCGCAGTATTCCCGCACGCTTTGTTCCCTCATCAACCCCGACTCCTCCCTTACCATCAACGGCTGTACTAGTCTCGTCGCCTCAGCGCCCATTGCCAAATAGAGGGCTTTCACATGTGTCCCCAGCCGCCGATGCAACGACTGTGACGCCAGAGAAGTTGCGGTTGATGAAAGCCCTGCAGTTGAGAAAGCGCAACCAGCTTCTGGCACAGCGATCGATTTCAGCCATTCCAACAGCTTCAGACACGCTCAGAAGCACTGACAGCTCTGCATCGGGCACATCCAACATATCCACCGCGCCTTCGCCACGATTTGAACGTAGAGAATCAGCTTCTCAAGCTCGGGAGCTTGCAAGTATAGGCGAATCCCAGACCACAACTCCAACCTCAGACAACCATTCCACGAAACCATCATCCTTGTCAGAGGAAGGCGAGGGGCACTTGTCGTCAACATCACTATCATCGGGCACGAATACTTCCACTACACCAAAGGCTGGGACAGAAAAACAATCCGAATTCGGCATAGAGAAGCCTCAATCAAGTGCCGTTAGGCGAACGCTTGATGTTACAACGGGAAAGCCTGTACTTCCACCCCTAGAGCCACAACCCTCGTTGCTGCCGGATCACGCCTTGACATCCTTTGTTTTGAGCCAGGATTCGGCAACGAGTGGTGTGCTGGTTGAACCATCAGAGCCAGCTTCTAGCCCGAGCCGTGGTTTGGATGCCGCATCAGATGGGCATGTGTCAAAGGATAACAAGAGGCGCTCCCATTTCGATGGCAGAATTCTTATTCCTCCCCCAAGCGCGGAAGTCTCGGATCTGTCTGACGACGACGACTCCCTGATGGAGGAGCTTCGGCATGCAACAGTGCAAGAGGCTAAACCAATGTCGGTCAATCGAACTCCAGCAACTCCTGTTTTATCAAGAGCCACGACCCAAGACGCACGGGAGATCATCCCAATCGCCATAACGACTTCAAAATCGCGGTCAGCTTCAAACGAGAGCCAGGGGAACGAAGCCAGTAGGCCAAGGACAGCCAGCAGAGCAGAGAGTGTCCAAAGCCTTTCCACAGCTCTTCCTCAATGGCCACCCCAAAGCGATCCAGTCCCTGCATTGCCCAAGCAAAGAGCCCAGATATCCGCAGGAATCTCCAAACGGATCAAGACATTCGAAGGCCTCAGCCAGCGGGACATTATCGCCCGCTCAACCCCTACAGCTAAGGAACTGGCACCCCGAGTCTCGTCTTTCTCGAATATGCTCAGGAGGACCTCTTTCTTGACCCCATCCGCTTATGGAGACAAGAGTCCTGAGAAAGCTGCCCCCACTTATGTGGCATCGCCATCTAGGACAGATTTTAGTGAAAAGGTAGAGCCGCCTAAATCACGCCCTGTAGTGCAGAGAGCTGGAACAAGCACCGAAGTGTATTCGCCTACACAAAAAGGTGAGACTGTATCCATCACAGCTCGCATCGTAAGAGATCCACCAAAGGCTCAAACCGCGCATGGAACAAGCGATACGGGAACCATGCACTGGAGTCCTTTGATCGTGGAGCATGAAACACAACAAGAGCTTGGGACTCGGCCACTGTTTCCTCACGAAATTGCCGACCAGTCTATGGATTCATTACCTACTACCACGACGTCAGAGCGACGTCGCTTCTCGTTTTCCTCCCGCAAGGCGAACACAGGGAGTATGTCTCCCTCGGAAACAAGGGCACGCCGGCCGTCAATCGCAAGTGGTCACAGAAAGCAAACTAAAGCGCCGAGCGAGACGTCCTCGATGAAAGAGGAAAAGCGATCTTCAAGAACGAGTAGGATGTTCAAACGGCTCTCTGTTCTGGGCAAGCCGCGCAATCGGGAGTCTGTCATTATATCACCCACACAAGAAAGTCGATATACCGATGTTATCAGCGAAGACAGCGAAGTCGTTGACGTGTCAGGGCGTTCCATGGTTGATATAGGCGAATTTAACGTGCAGTTTCCCGAAACATTGCTCTGGAAGCGGCGTTTCCTGCGCGTTGATGATCAGGGTTATTTGATATTTGCACCGCCCATAAACGACTTGAGCACACGCGGTAAGAGCCGAATACTCCACCTTGATGAAGTGCACAAACCGGCGCTGCCAGACTTGGAGCGAGAGGAAATCGCATGGAGCATTGTTCTCGACCTGAAAGCTGGTGGGGCTGTTCAATGTGCTTGCGAAAGCAAAGCTGCACAACGGTCCTTACTAAATAGTAAGACTTCCCACGCCTCTGATCAAGAGATGACTAACGGTGCGTAGTGCTCCTCGATGCTCACAACGCTTACCATCAGCTCTATTCTGGGTAGCGCTCACCTTCGACCCTGCTTTTACTTCAATCCTGTAATTTATGATTGTATGCATTATGAATTGGTTCCAAAAGGTTTTTGGGCAGGAACATGTTTTATACCCGGTACATAGGCACGTCATCCTTTTTATGACATGTAAAACATAATGTATAGTTCCTGGATGTGGAGGGAGGGAGAGCGCGGATGTCACTGTCGAACTGATATGGTGTCCAACGGTCCGACGGAACACAGCGTTCTTGAATGTTCAACGAACTCGTCCGTGAGGCACAATCGTCCGCTTTCACTTGACTGCCTGTCGATGCTCAATGATTTGCCTAGGTGAATAGGGCTACAGAGCCCCGTAAGCCTTCACAGCCTTCCAAGAGCACCAAATTCACCTTGTGGGAAGATAACTGCCCGGGGTACGAAGTAGTCCCGGAGGCGAAATGACGCCAGGTCGATCCTAACGCCATCAGACCAATGGGCTAAATTATTAATGAGCGTGGCGGCAGCCAGAATTTTTAGAACTGGACAAACTGTCCACATGCAATAATAATACCTTTAGATTTCAAATGAATTGCTAAGTAAGCGGTACCTGACTAGGACCGCCATCCCGCATGCCTAGGTTTTGGTACAAAAGAGGGTAGATTTTCTAGAAGTATCTGAGCAGGGAGGAGAACTGAGTTTTGAATTTACTTGCACACCGGCTACCCACCTATTCACTAATACATACCTGTCACCCTCACAATGGTGCGTCTGTCACCTCTCTTATTCGCTGTTGCGGCCAGCGCTTCCGCCGTTTTGAACTTGATACCCTCGAATTTCAACAAAGTGGTTTTCGAGTCAGGAAAGCCAGCCTTGGTGGAATTCTTTGCACCTTGGTAAGAAAGTCACTCCTCCGATTGTTTGGAGCACATTTTTCTAAGTGTAAACTATCAGGTGCGGACACTGCGAGAACCTCGCACCGGTCTATGATGAACTTGCAGCCTCGTTCGCCTCGCAGTCTGGCAAAGTCTCGATCGCCAACGTAGACGCTGATGCACACAAAGACCTTGGCAGACGTTTTGGTGTGCAGGGGTTCCCGACCCTGAAATGGTTCGATGGCAAGCCAGGCAGTGAGCCTGTGGATTACAATGGCGGAAGAGACCTGGAGTCTCTGCAGAAGTTTGTTACGGAGAAGACTGGGGTCAAGCCCAAGGGAGCGAAAAAGGCCATGAGCCATGTCGAGATCTTGACCTCTCAGACGTTCAAGGAGCGGGTTGGCAAGGACAAAGACGTGCTAGTGGCCTTCACAGCGCCATGGTGTGGACGTAAGTTGCGGATTTCGCAGGGTGTGGACGGCATGCTGACGTAAGGTGTAGACTGCAAGAACCTGAAGCCGACATGGGAGAAGGTCGCCGAAGACTTCGCCGCGGAGGAGAGCGTGATTATTGCCCAAGTTGATGCTGAAGCAGAAAATAGCAAGGGTCTAGCAGAAGAGCAAGAGATTACAGGCTTCCCCACCATTAAGTTTTTCCCCAAAGGCTCAGCCGAGCCGTCACCGTACGCTGGCGCACGATCTGAGGAGGCCTTTGTTGACTTCATCAACCAAAAGGCTGGCGTGAACCGAGTGGTTGGCGGAAAACTCAACACCAAGGCTGGCACCATTCCCTCTCTTGACACCATTCTCGCCAAGTATATCACGAGCTCCGGCCTCTCAGACGTTGAGAAGGCGACAGCTGAGCTCACGAAAGCGGCGAAGGATGTGAGTGACAAGACGAAGGAATACTATCTCAAGGCGCTGGCGAAGATCACTGGAAACCCGGAATATGCGATGAAGGAACAGACGAGGCTGGCTGGGCTGCTCAAGAAGGGCGGTCTTGCGCCAGAAAAGATTGACGATCTGCAAAGGAGGAGCAACATTCTTGCCAAGTTCTTAGTGAAAGACGAGGCTAAAGATGAGTTGTAGATGATCAAATGGAAGGAGGTCGTGGAGGACGCATGGTTGCGTCTTCGTTTTGAGCGAGCAAAAGAGACCACTATCCCAGAATATCATTCCCATCTAAATCTTGTTTGCAACGCCCAGCACCGTGCTTAGCATGCCAGTACTGTTGACACCTCGGTGTTCAATGTCGAGGATACGACAACGCACCAAGTTCAAGGTCCTAGAATCCTAAGTGTCCTAGGCGTCTACATCCCCACCGGTGCTATCTCCACTCTTCAGTGTACTTTTTGACCTCGTGTCTATTGACGACGCCGTATCTCTCATGACCATCTCCTGTTCCAGCCGGTCACATCTTTCGGCCATGTCGTCCACTAACCATATCGTCGCCGTCAGCAGTGCTCACCAAGCTCAATCTCGGTTCCACATGGCACAAGTCAGGTCAACCAGGATCTACTCACACTTTGTCAATATCTCGTCGGAAATTGTTTTAAACTTCTTCTCTACGTCTCCCAGAAAGTCATCGATGGCTTCTGTGAGTTTCGCTGCTGCTTCCGAGGACGTTTCAGCGCCTGTTGTTGAAATGGACGTTGCCGTTTGTGGCCGCGATTGAGACTGGATGGACATGTTTGGTGAAACAGAAAATTGGAAGCGCTACAGCGAGGGAGAAAACAAGTGAAGTTCCTTTGAGAATCGCTTGGGGTCGTGGTAGAATTGTGTGAAGCGTCCGTATAGTACCTTGAAATGTCTTTTTCTTTTTGTCGTCGATATGCCTTTGGATCCGACGGCCTTAGGCCAGTCAGCCTTTTCATCAGTGCAGGGGCGTTGCTTGTCCAACCGGAGTTGTAGTCTGGCGCCCCTCGCGCACGTGCCAGGGCCGCCAGGAACTCGTGAACTCACGCGCTTAGGTGGCTTGTCTCACATATTAGGCGCGACTGCGGAGTCACTCAGCTGGAGACGGGAAGTCTCCAAAAAAAATTTTTGGGAAACCAAAGACCTTTGTTGGTAGATTGCATACTTGCCTTTTGCTAATCCACTTCGAAGTTGGACTCAACTTATTCAGTATGGTCAAGAAGAGTAAATTGCTGCTGGCGTTGGATGCGCACAAAGGTCGAGATTACGACGCTGAGAAGCGACGCAAGCAGGTGAAAGCTGCGGAAAAACGAAAGCAGCACAATGCCCAAAAGGCCCTCGAGGCCGAGAATAGCGTCGAACAAAACGTCGATAAACAGGGAGGTCCAGTGTCAAGCGAGCAACAGAATCTGGAACAGGACGGCTTTGAAGCCTTCTCATCGACCGACGATGAGGAGGATGCAAATGAGGCTGGTGAGAAGAATGGCGTGATCGTGCAACCAGATGCCACCGGCGAAGCAACCGAGTCGGAAGCCGAACAAGAGTCAGACTTTGCTCTATCAGACCTCGAAGAAGAAGATCGAGAAGATGCCATCCCATACCAGCGCATGACGATCAATAATGGGCCGGCTCTGGTTGCGTCGCTAAAACGAGTGGCCATTGTCACCGACAAGCCCAAGCAACCATTCCACTATCACAACTCGCTGATATCAACAGACAGACCCGCTGACGAACTGATCCCAGACGTCATGGACGACGAAACCCGAGAACTTATGTTTTACAAAATAGCTCGTGATGCTACCACGACCGCTCGAGGCCTGCTCCAAAAAGAGAAAATCCCCTTTACCAGACCTGCGGATTATTTTGCTGAGATGGTGAAGACTGATGATCATATGGGCAAAGTGAAGAAGAAACTTTACGATGAGGCTGCGAGTCAGAAAGCTGCAGAGGAAGCCAAGCGTTTGCGACATGCGAAGAAGTTTGGCAAACAGGTCCAGATAGCCAGAGAGCAAGAAAGAGCCAAGGAAAAAAAGAGTACTCTGAACAAAATTCAGGAGCTGAAGAGAAGTGAGTTTGGACACTTGACCGTCGAGAGGTGATGCTAACAAGGCCCTAGAACGAAAAGATCACGATACCGGCAGGGTAACAGAGGGCGATGATCTCTTTCAAGAAGTCAATGTCGAGAATGATTCCGGCAGACTAAGAAAAGATCGAGGCTCGGGGGGGCAGAGCTACGTCAAGCGACAGAAGAAAGACGCCAAATTCGGCTTTGGCGGCAAGAAGCGCTTCTCAAAGTCTGGAACTGCAGAGAGCAGTGCTGATTTGCGTGGTTTCTCTGCATCTAAGATGAAAGGCAAAACAAAGCCTCCAAAGAGGCCTGGGAAAAGTAGGAGAGCGGCGGCCCGGTCGTGAAAGGCCTACATCTCGAAAATTCTTTCCCCACGCGGTCGTTGAACACTTTTGATATACCACCGATTCTCGGGAACTCTAAAGTCGTCTCATCTATGTGACAGCAGCAACCCCAGTTAACAAGTATCTTCGGAGCAGTGAACCCAGCCTGCTTTTCATACATTGTCCTCATGTACTCTTTCGACAATAAAATTTCAACCTCGACACCGCCCCGAAACCACCGAAACCGTCGGAATGATCACAGAGCTGCGTTATGATTTCCTGTCGGACTTCACATGCGTCAGTCATGGACAGGAACATTGTCTGCAACGTCTTACAATGCCTGGCCCACCCTGCCTGTTGAGTTGCCATCAATCTTCAAACTGTGCGCCAATACCGGTCAATAGATCATCCTGTCTGAAATCGTGGCTGCTCAGAACAATCACGATGGCTGAACTACATGGAACGAGTTGGCCAGAGGACGTCGGTCGATTCTCTTGCTGCTTTTCGTTTGAATTGCCAAGGCAGTTGCCCCCAAGGGAGGCTGACGATGCACCTGGATTTCCTTCCGAGCCCTGCTCTGCGAGGTTGGATGCTGCTGTCTCCTGCATGATAGACGTGCTTATTCTGCTGGTTTCTGTCAAGACACTCCGTCTTCAACTCAAATGAGGCGATTTCAGTCACTTGAGCGTCGAAGAGGTCGAGAAGAACAAGGTATTGCTGTGTGATTGACACACCAACGAATCGATTATTGCTGTGACGAATCAGTCTTTTCCTTCCAATATATACACTACAAGCGTCTCTCTGCACCTTCCAACCAGCCACGTGCGCAGAAATAGCTAGTGTGTGAGTCGACATGGGTCTGCTCCAAGGTCACTGATCAATGTGGCCACACCGCTCCCCGCTCCCCGCTCCTGAAACCACCGGCTCTCCTGCAGAGCCTCCTGCAGAATCTTCGCAGACTCTTCCAGAAGTCGAACTCTAAAACGACTTACAGAGTTGACTCTTGAAATTGGTGCCATGCCAGGAGATCGAAAGCGATATGTGATCGAAACAGGTAAAGCTCAAGGGGGTGCGGACCTGGAGGGGCGGTGCAATGGCGGTAGTCAGACGAAGTCTCCGGGCCTAGCGTACACATCGGCTGAGGTCATGCCAGCGAGCTGCCGGAGTTGAGCTCAAGCTGAGAAGGGACAGTTGGTGTGATACATGATCAGGAGCTCGATCTACAAACTATGCCGGACATGACACCCATGGCTCCATCACCCACCGCGTACACCTGACCGTGATTTGCTCAACACGAAGCACCAACGTGACGTGCAATCGTACCTACCTAGGTAGGTGATGTAGCCAATCCAATAGCGATGGCAGTTCGCCGATGTGTACAACTTGAAAACCAGGGGTCAACAGACGCAGATCTAACACTATAGTCCAGCACCTACATGTCTTGTGTGTCAGGTTTTAGATGAGCTAGACTTGAGCGACGGATCCCTGTAAGTCCACGTGGAAATGCTGCGCGCTGATCTCTGGGCCCCTCATGGAGCCAGTGTCAAAACACCCTTGCCCGTCAAGAGATGAGATCCAGAGTACACTCTTTCGGTGCGGTGCAATGCTGTTCTGTGTTCAGAGCACTACTTCCAGGCAGGCGCGGCCAAGATCCTGGTCCCCAGGCCCAGAGTCATGCGGCGGGTATTGCGGTAGGTGGGTAGCAGCCAAGACCGCAAATAGCGGACTGGATCACGACCACCACTATCACAACACCCTCGTGTGGCTCTGCTAGCAGACGAGCCTAACCTGCCGTGCTAAACACGGCCCCCATTGTCTAATGTCAGCATCTCGTTTCACAAGCGCACGCACAAACAGGTCAGTCCCTATCGCAGCTGGTTGAGGATCTCCTGGTCTGGAATATCTGCAAGGATCGTCGCCACCTCTGTACTTCTCGCGTGTCTGCCTTGGTTGCTGCCTAGCAAGCATGCTGGCCTTCCTCCTGCGAAGGAGAGCAACGGGGGAGAATAGCGAATCCTAGTATAGCGTCTTAAGAAAATTAGTGGACAATCACATAAATTACACACAAATTGCACACAAATTGCACACAAATTGCACACAAATTACACGCAAATTACACACGCGCGCGCGCGAAGTTACGCAGGATCAATCACTCTCTACTCTACTCTAGGGCTGTCGGAATAGAGTGACCATACGTGGGTTCCAAGGTTAAGGCTACGGAGCTACTAAAGCGGGAACGCAAATACAACGGCTAGAAGGGTTCAAGAACAACAACAATGTAAGGCCTCCAGGATTGTCATTTGCGTCTTTTTCGGCGGCCATGGGGAGGCCAGTGTCCACCCTATTATCCTGGCAAGACAAGGGATGTTTTTTAGAAATTGGATTATACGGAATGTCTACAGTAGATACAGTGACTATAGGGCCGACCTAGATACCACTTTAGCCTGGTGTTTGAGGTTTCTTGGTGGTGGCAGGCCACGTACAGCTTCAGCCGAGAACCAGCATTAGCGGAGAGGAAGGTGTCAGGTTCAGAGACTGACAAGTCACCAAGGGGTGGTAGTGGTGGTAGCAGTCGTTAATTGAAGACGCAAAGTATGTATGGGGTTGGGGTTGGATGTTCAAATTCAAAATCAGTAGATCATGACATCAATCGAATAACCGGTCAATCAAAACCCAGTTTTTCCGTCCGTACATACTACTAGTACGCAGGAGGTAGGTATGCGAAGCGAGCGCTCCCCCATTGTCGCGTCGTTTTTAGTTTACTTTGCCAGGTGTATATAGGAGAAGAACGAATCATGCCCTTACCTTGCCGCAGCAGAAACCCCTCGAGCGTTTTAAGTTCATTGTTATACATCCCGTCCCCTGTGTGTGGCTTGCGATAAAAGAAATTTGAGTTTCGGGGGAGCGGTTGAAAGAATATTCGTCGAAGAAATTTGAAGCTCGTAAATTATCTAGTCATGCTAGTCCCATTGCGTTAGGATCTAATAATGTCCCATGGACGGGGGAGATATGCTAAGAAGATCGGAGTAGAAAAGCTTCGAGGAATATAGAAAAGCCTAGCAAACGATGCTCCATAATACTGACTCCACCTCAAAAGTTTAAAACAACCATTCACGAAGCCTATATATAAAACTGAACAAGGGTTCTGGGATATGTCGATGCGGCCACGTGGGCCAAAGTTTAAATGAAAAAGAAGCACTTAATATGCGTACTTTCGTTTGGGTACATGGATTAGGGGAGATTATGTACGAACTAATACGCTCACCGCTGTTGGTCTATGGCGCGTTTGAGGGATACTATAGGTTGATGGGCTGAGAATCCTACTTCCCTCCACAGCTTGAACCTGCAGAAACAGCGCGTGCAAAACCTTTTTAGTTGTAAAGTGACGTGTTTCATCTTAACTATTGTGAAGTAGTTTGATCACGTCATTGGGTAAAGGTTTGTAGCGCCGTCGTGCTTCGCTCGAGCGTTGGAGTCTCAGTAGTGTGGACACGCGATACCGGTTGCAGGGAAATTCTGGAAGGGCTGTGCACGTGGTAGCCGTCAGCCACCATATACGATATAGGACCAAAGCTGCAATTTTACCATCGCATGATCGTGCCGTCCAGCTAGACAAACTCAATATCACCGCCCCTGCTGATTCAGTGCCATCAATGTTCGACTTGTGAAAAACGGTCGATCCCTTTTTCATATGATTACAGGAGACACCAATTTGCGCGCTGCTGACAGGAAACGAAAAGCGCCGGGCGGGCGCCGAATCACCTAGAAGCTAGCGGATGTGCTGTTCCCTTGCCCTGGTCATACTGTATGAAATCGGCATACACCTAGGTAGCTAAGGCAATTGCGCTCCACCAGAGTGCCAGTTTCGATAATTTTGAGCCTGCAAGCACTAGCACTCCATCCGCCTAATTACATATACATCTTACACTGGCTAGCTGCGGCATTCCACGGACGCTACAATTGGCTACCGAAGTAGTTAATCACTAGCGTGGGCCGCGGATCCTAGGCGCCATGTGGGGGCTTTGAAGATCATTGTGCCAGCTCGTCGCTGCACCTGCTGGCTGATGCAAGGTCAATTCCACCTTTCCAGCCTCTTAACTGCACGAGGGGGAACATGGTTGTGTTTCAAGTTGAGCATTGATTGCCGGTTGCAGCCTTCCCGACTCTGTCGCTTTGTAGATTCAGAATCGTGAGCTATTGAACAAGGCATAACGACAACATGGCTGTACTGTGCTGCGCTGCGCTGCGCCGCTTCTGCTCGGAATTGTGCTACGAGCCGTCTCTTGTGGACACATGCTCGAATTGCCAACCTTGTTGTTTCGGCAGTTCCTGTAGACAAGGGCGGTAAAATTGTGGAATACTCGCACGATGCAGTGCATAGATTCACACTCCCGAAAACCTTGCTTCACCACGTGTCGGCAGATCTTGAACACGTAATGAGCGAATATAATTTATTGTACTCAGTGATAGTGCGTCAGTCATGCAGCTTACCTAGCACACTCAATGCCACCAACGATTACCAAATCCCTGCCAGATTGCAATTAGTCCTTCTCGAAGGAGTCATATTCCTCCTTGCTCATGAGATCATCCAGCTCCTTTGCATCTGTGACTTCAATTTTGGCGAACCAGCCCTCCCCTTCCGGCCCCTTGTTTATCGTCCCCGGCTTGTCCTCTAGAACTGAATTGGCCTCGGTGATTTTCCCACTAACAGGCGACAGTATGTCCGAGGCTGATTTGACCGATTCGACGGCCCCGATCGTGTCTCCTTTATTGCACTCTAGATCGATCTCGGGAAGCTCAACATAGACAACATCACCGAGCGCCTTGGACGCATACTCTGTGATACCGATCGTGCCTGCGACCATAGCATGTCAGCACGAGGCGCAAAGAAGCTCAAAGAACCAAGAAACCAAGAAATAGGCCGTGCAAGAGTTTACGGTCGTGTTGCTAAAGGTCATGGCGTAGCTATGGTAGTATGGTAGCGCCTTCCACGTTCTGTGACGCAACCATTGCTGGAGAAAGGGGAAAGAACTGACCGATCTTGCCCCCTTCGTCCATCTCGATCCATTCGTGGTCTTCTGAGTATTTCTTTACCATCACTAAACCACGTACGCGTCAGCAACATTCCCAAACACCAGTAGACAGTGATTGAAGCTGCCTACAAGCCGATCTGGTCGCAAATGTCCTTCGCGCTCCAGCTCTCCATATCTGTGGTTTCGGGGCAGCCAGTCGTCTGGCCACGGGCAATATGCGTGCTGCAGAAGCCATTTCGGATACGTGCAAGGTAGATTAATGCTGTACAAAAGAGACTGCCACAGCTCGAGTTAAAGTATGGCCCCGTGCGCGGTGATGTTACAGAATAAATCGGAGTTCACAACGAGCGCCGTAGACTGCGGCAGGCTCAAGAAGGCTGGAGCGGAGCCTCGTAGCCTGTGGTGCCCGTGGTGCCCGAGTCAACCCAATTTCTCCGGTCTCTCAAGTCATATGTCGTGCCAGCCAGCAGCGTCCTGCGCTTGATCAATTCACCACACAGCCATTATCAAGATGCTGTACGAGCTGATAGCGGTAGTACGTGCAGCATTTCCGGCCGCGTGGACGTGCAAGCTAATGCTAGACAGGTTCGCACTGGCAATGCCAACTACGTTAAAGAGTTAGTTGTCCCGAAGCTCTCAAGCAGTTCCGTCCACGGCCCCCGTCCGTTTTCGCTCTAACAAAATCGCTCCAGAATCGCCCGTAGCGCAGGCCAAACTATCCTCTCTCGCGCCGGCACAATCCGCAATCTCAACAACTGGGGCATCTTCGATCTTGCTCGTCCAACAGTAAAACACCAGAATCAGCACTTCAAAGGCCACTACTTTGCCATGACGTTCGACTCGTCTGCGGCTGCGCAGCAGGAAGTCCTCCGACAATTACGTCTCAACCCAAACATGATCCGTTTCTCTGTCGTGAAGCTGGGCGACCGGCTCGGTGGGAAACGTAACGAGGGGGGGAAGATAGAGCACATAACGGGCGAGCTGGAGTGGAACGACATGGCGAGAGAAGCAAGTACGGGCCTTGTGTCATTTGGGGACTTGTCGGCGGACATCTTCGAGCGAGATTTCAACACAGGGTCGTTGAGGGATAGCAAAAGAACGCGAAATTAGCCTGTCTTATCGACATCCTGGAGCGCACGAAGCATTCGGGGGCAGCGGATGCGAAGAGGGAGATGGGGGGTCAAAAGCTGGGATGCTATTGCAGAGATGTATGAAACGCCCGCTTGCTCCTGTGGTATCATCATGTCACGCCATGCCATGCCATGCTAAGCCTCCACACAGTCACCTCCAAGTCAGCCGACTTGGTCATCAAAACAAAGACCACCGACTCCTCTCTCTGCGATCAGTGGCCCCGCCATCACGACCAGCAGCGGTAGCAGCCCGCGCTTGGCCCTCCAGCTGCCTGAGACTCTCGATCTTCTGGAGCACGAGCTCGAGCATCTCCTTACGCTGGATCACATCAAGGTGTCTTCGGATCCGAGGGTCTTCACGCGCGAACCGCTCGATTTCACTGTCACTCAGGTGGCGCCCTAATCGGGCGTCGAGCTCTCGCGGGAAGTTGTAGTAGAACTCCGACAACAGCTCGACATTCAGAAAGAGGACAGCTGTCGAAGTGAGCTTGTCGGCGACCACGTCCAAGAAGACCTCTGGACACTGGTATTTGTTTTTCAGTGATGAACACTGACGAGATTTGACAGCTGCCAGCCGCATCTTGAGGATGTCTGTTCGGTCTCGGAGGAAGACGGCTTGCCGGCCTGGTTGTCTGTTAGAATACTTTTACAAAGAGCAAGACCACAAGTACATACCGGTTTGTAGAAGAGCTGAGGAAAATCCTCCGGCGCCCGACGAGCTGTCGCCTTCAAGATACACGTCTCCCTTGCGGACACGGTCGACGAAGCCAACCACATCGTTGAGTTTTCGTCTGCCGACTGCTTGTTCAAGCTGTTTCTGTGCTGCTTCGCAGGCCTTGAGTTCGGTTTTGAGTGCTCTTACGGCTCCTTCCCGGCCCTTAGCCCAATCGGAGTCTTCCACCTCAACCTCGAATTTGAACGGCTTGATACAGTTCTCGACCTGATCACTTGTGCTGTAGAAGCGGTCGTGTAATATGCTCTCTGCTGCGTCTGCAATAGCTTGCCGTGCGTAAGGATGTGCCGAGAACGTCGAGCTGTCAACCAGCGCTTCGACTCGGTTCTTGAGTTCGTCCTCGACCACTGTCGTTGCTAATCGCCCGATGCCGAGTTTGGTGAGCTCAGCCGTCGAAGCGTCAAGCTTTCTCTGCCAGAACAGCGAGGCCGGTTCGGGTTTGCTCAGGTCGGTAATCGGATCGGCTTCGAAGGGTGCTTTCGCCAGCTCGTCGACGGGCTTGTTCCAGTATCTCTTGGCGAGCAAGTCGAGCACTTTCTGTTCGAGCTCCGCTTTGAGCAGCTGCCGAACCTCCGGTCGGCCAAAACCGTCACTGAATTGTTTGAACGAGTGCTTGAAGGCGTCGAGGCTCTCGGCCAGATATGACTCGGCGCTCAACGGACGGTCGTTGTACTGTACTTTGAATTCGTAAATCGCTTCTTCCAGCTCTTGCACGATAGCGTCCCTGGTACCTGCAAGGCTGGAAGCCATGGTTTGTTCGAGAACGTACATGAGCTTCTTCCGCAGCGTCGACGTCCCTGTAGACAGTTCTGATTGAGGCCCGAATTCGAGAGGGTGTGCTTGGAAGTATGCGTTTTCGTGCTTGGTAATGATATTTGTGAGATTTCCACCATGTCGCGAGAAGAGACCCGTCTGCTGGGGTATTTTGCACACCACACCCACGTATCCGAGTCGCAGTGGGTACTTTCGGTCTGACAGCATCTCAACCCCACGTGGAGCGTCCACGAGATCCATCTTGGTTATCACACCAATCGTTCTCTCGCCGCGGGGATCTACCCTCCTGCTTGCTCGGAGCGACGTCGAGTTAGCAAGGTCAACATCGGCGGCGGAGATGGCAAGGATGATATTGGGCGGTTGGATGTACTTGTCGCACAGATCTGAAATCTTTTGCTTCAACTCTTGCGGCTGATCTTTTCCTACCACCTGGATATAGCCTGGCAGATCGATCAGAGAGAGGTCAGGTACATTCGGAGAGTGGATAGTGAGCTGTATCGGATCGTCCGTGACACATTGTTCCGCTGGGACCGCGAGGTTGAGATCAGTCAGCGTTCTCTGGATCTGGGTGAAGTCCGTAATCTTGCCCAGCCCTAGTGCGGGAAACTCTCCATACTCAGCTTTGGCATCAGGAGTATTGACTAACGTCAGTTCAATTGGTCTCCGGGTGACCATGTTCGTGCCCTTGGGCAGAAATTCATGACCGACAATCGCTTCCAAGACGGAGCTCTTTCCAGAAGACTGTGATCCGATTACCACAATGGATGGCAGGGTAAGGCTTTCAGACTGTCCGACACCTTGCAGCATGTTCCTGATTTCGATCATTTTCCTGGTCAGCAACATCATTTGCTCGTCCCGCACGGTCTCATTATTGTCTCTGTTATCCTCCTCCTTATCCAGGCCAAACGCAGCACCAGTCGCCGCCGCCGCCGCCGCGGCAGCCTTCTTGCCATCCTGTTTGGGTTGCTGGTCGCCTCCACTTCCACCACCACCAATGCTGTCATCAGATTTCTCGAGGAACATTTGTCGATACCATTCTGGCACCTCTACCTGCTCTTTTGTCCTCTGCCAGCCAACACCGATTTGATCCAAGACCCCTTTACTTCCTTCAAAAAGGCTCGTTGCAAGGCCAGCACCGGACTCTTTGGCTCGATTGAAAGCGTCCATGGCGTAGGTTCCCGCTTGTTGCGCTTGGTATTGCAGATACGCCAGACCGGCTATCATCGATGCGCCGAACAACGCTGGGAGTCTCGCAAGATTCAGCGCCAGTCTTGGCAATATACGAACGAAGGAGATCGATCGTACCATAGGCACGTTGTGGATTGAGTTCGAGCCGGGCGGCCATTGTCGTCGCGCGGGCGTCGATCGTAGTAAGCCTCCGCTGGTAACATGTGTTTGTATGTGTCGAGCGCTCCGCCTCAGCAGCGGAGCTGCTCTAGAAGCGAGTAGTCTCGCGCTCATCACAGGTCTGGGTCAGGCATTGATATCGGTGGCTAGTTAGAATGGCTGCAATCACAAGGTCTGGTTACTGATGTCGTTTTTGCAGGCACCCGCCCTAATGTTTCGCCGTAGAGCACAAGGTAGCCGCAAAAGCAAACGTACACTAGAGCGAGTGCCGAGAGTGCGACTTCGGAGCTGACGGACCTTACGTAATAGCGTGGATCGCAACTAACGATACGTCACCCTACAACTGGTTAAATTTCGGGGCATTGCTGTTAAGGGTTTCGTAGAACCAGAGATCGCATTTTCAAGAGAGGCTTCTTTCGACATTCGGAATTGTCGGCGCTTTAGCTATGCTTATACATGTGTTGCTAAATTACCGCAGCGAACATGGCTCAACCCCGCATTCCAAACACGGCGTCCTGTCGTACGCCTTGTGGGTGTTTAGGAGTCTCAGTACCTAAGTAGGATTCGGGACCGCGGAAAGATAAATCCGAGTCTCAGCTCAGAAATGACTCGAAGGAGCTTAGGGCCAACTGTCACCTGTCTTTCTTGTCGGCACCCGATCAACATCAAATAATGTGTTGGAGCCTGTGTATATATTTGATTTTACCTTGCGTTGTGTGACAAATCTTGTTCTCTCATGATCACTTTGCAGCGCTCGGCGTCCTGGAGTTTGAAGTGCATGTTGCGTGTCTAACAACAGTTTGCGATCTTATCTGACATTTGGCACACCGCATATTGGACAAGAACAGCCCCTGCAATTCTGCCACCCATACTTTCCTTAGTACAATCACAAAATGTGTAGATTTTTGGTAGGTATAGCCCCATGTTGATACGCATGCCATACTCATCAAGTTCAAAAGGTCTACAAAGGCTGTAAGCCAATAATCCTCTCAAAGATTATCACCGAGCCTTCACATTCAATATTGACCCAGTCGTATGACTCACGTTTGAGACTCGATGTTCGCCGTCCTCACAACGGCGACGGATTCGGTATCGGCTGGTACACGGAACCAGAGCTTGGGCCCGATCCCTGTTTATTCACTTCGACTTTGCCGGCATGGAATTGCGTCAACCTGGAACGCCTAGCACCGAAAACGCATTCTCGGCTGATATTTGCACATGTGAGAGCAACGACTGAGGGAAGCCTTGCAGAGAACAACTGCCATCCTTTCCAACACAACACTCTTATGTGGATGCACAACGGTGGCATTGGGGCTTGGAAATACGTCAAGCGGCCGCTGGCGACTTCTCTGGATGACAAATGGTATCTTGGCGTGAAAGGAGGAACTGACTCGGAATGGGCTTTCGCACTGTTCTTGCATATTCTTGCCAACGAGGAGCATGTCGACCCCTCATCGGCCCCGGAAAACGGATTCGGAGCCAAGGTTCTGAGACGGGCAATGAAGAAGACGATTGCGCGGATCAATGAACTCATCCGATCGTCAATCCCGTCCACTCTCACTCTCGAAGACGTCGAGACGCGGAGTCTGCTGAACTTTGTAGTCACCGATGGCCACAGCGTAATTGTCACACGCTACGTCAGCTCCAAGACGGATGCCGCGGCCTCGCTCTACTACAGCTCAGGCACCGACTGGGTTGAAGACCCTGCCCACAAAGGTCAATTCCAGATGGAAAGACGGGACAAGGCGTCCGACGTCGTTCTCGTAGCCAGTGAGCCTCTCACATTCGAGCGACACAATTGGCTCCCTGTTCCGACAAACACCATCGTGTCGATCAGCGACCAGACCGTGTTTGTACACCCGATCAAAGACGAATTCTACGATGCAGACCCGTCAGTGGAGCGAAGCACAGGCTATGCGAAGGAGAAAGGCCTGATGACGAAAGGCCCTGGCCGAACGACGATCACGCCAAACATGATCCCGACGCCGAGCAGAACGCCAGAACCAGAACCAGAACCTGCACTGCACCTTGGACAAGAACCGTTGCGGAGACAGGCCTTGGACGACTTCAGGCAGAGGATAGCAATGTTGGATATGAGAGGAGCTACGCCAATCCCGACTCCTGAAGCCGGGATGACGCCTGTCATGCAGCCCCTTCTCATTTGACGGCTGGACTGAAGTTTTCAGCCATGGTTTCAGTTTTTGAGCGTTTTTTTCTCTTTCTCATTCCGGGACGTGTCCGCGAGCTTTCAACAGACTTGGACAATGCTGGTCGGTGGGAGAACCAGTACATCAGGAGTTGGCGAAAATAGCTACACAGACTATTGTTGTTGTTTTTGTTGTTGTTCTTGCAGGTTTTTATGTATTGCCCTGCGCGGGCAAATTGAATGCAGTCAAGCTGGCATGGATGCGGCTTCTTGGAACTCCTCCTACCCGGGGCACCCGGGGCTACCCCCTTGAACCAGCAGACTGGGACCGTTGACCAAAGGCTTTCTAGCTATATGAAAAGAAACCGGAGGCAATGGGGACTAGGATGGCCGACAAGACGTGTCTGGGGAGAAATTTTAAAGCTTCGAAATCAGCGCGCGTCTCACTTTCGTAAACAGAGTTGGAAGGGTGAGGCAGCGACGCATTAGGACTGATTGTTGAGCAAGCGAGCAAGGACTTCAAAGAGACTCAGTTAGATCAGTAGCTTGCCCCTCTCTACCTGAATAGGGAGAGGGAGAGTGTCGAGCCCAATATTTTTTTCAATTTATACAAATCTATCTTTATCTGTCGTCGCTTCTTAGATCCGCATGCCTGAAGTACTTCATGCCAACCCAAGCAACGACCACCCAAACCCAGGCCATGATGCAAGTAAGCACGAGTAAGGCGGGATAGTAGCCGACGATAGGCAAGGTAGGATCGTCCTCCAGCTCTGGCGGCGCATACGGCGTCTCGCCTACATCCCAAGCCCAAGACCACACGCCGAAGCAGCTACCCATGCCGACGACAAAGACAATCCAAGTCACGGTCAGGATGGCGTATCCCCACGACGCGGTCTCATTGTAGTCCCACCCGTTTTTACTACCACTGCTGCCGCCACCACCACCAACACCACCGCTTAACAGCTCAGCATCCTCCTCGTCTTCCGCCGAATGAGAGATGTCGGCGGAGGAGCCCGAGAGCGGGGAGCGCTGGCGGATGTGGGCCGAAGGGCCGAGGAGGGGGAAGTACGAGTCTGCCTCCGGGTGCGGTTTTTTCGGCACCTGCTGCTGTGCTTGTCTCGCGGCGACGAGCTTCGGGATCTGCAGCTCTGCGTCGTCGTCTGTGCTGTCGGTCTGCACCGTCGGCGAGGTGAGGATGGAGGCTGCGGAGGACAGAGGCTCGAAGGAGGCGACGCTGGATCGGATCGAGGGGATGGAGACGCGTGAGAGCGAGTGGAATGACCACCTGGGCGGGACTTCCGGGGTGGGGGTGACTGTGACTGCGCCTGCGCCTGCGGCATCAGGCTGAATTAATAATACTGGGCGTGCCGCTTCTCTGCCCGGCCGCGGTGTTTCTGCGCCGTCGGGGTCTTGGCTGTGCAGCAGCGGCGACGACGATGTTGCAGGTGGGATGGCAATGGTAGCCCGAGTAGTGGTAGGAGGCGGCGGCGGGGCCTTCTTGTCGGAGCCTTTGCGCTCTCTTGTCTTGCCTAGGACAGCTTTGCGGAGCGAGCCTTTGCGTTTTCGGGTGCTCTTGTTCTGTAGAGCATCTGACATGGCGCCTCGGCCGGAAGAAGAGGCGGTGGCGAGCCCGTCTGCGTTCTCATGGTCGCTGTTTTCGCCCTCGCTCGTGCGTAGGACGTTGAGTCTCGAGAACAGGTTTCCGGAAATGGACCGCTTGTGTGAAGTTGTGGCCTTGCGCTTATCGCCAGGCTTCGGGGCCTCATCATCGACGACATTGGGGAAGGGAATTGAAGGCTCGACGTCTCGAAGCCCGGTTGCTTGCTCGGTCATCGCAGCTGGGGACAGTCGGCGACATGGTTAGGAATGACACCGAGCACTCTCAATGAGTTTTGCCAAAAGGCAAAGTCCGACGTTGGAGGTTGGATCAACATCTCATCGCGCGTTTTACCGTAGGCAGGGACATTTGCCTCTTGAACTATAGAACATGAGATGGGCCTTCCAGCCGCTGCCACGGATCCGATTGGCCACTTAAGTGGAGCTCAGCTAGTAGTACCTGCATTGGCACCGTTAGCGCTTTTGTGGTCTTTACCAACCTTCATGACAGTCCTTTTGAAATTACGATGTTTCGCTGGCTTCCATGGTGGGAGTTAACACATTTCGCGGCTGCTGTTCCTCCGCGGTCTTTCGTCCGCCCAGAAGTTTCTCTCTTAGAGCGTTTTGGAGCACTCTCCGAGCATCACCAATTTGCCTGCGAACGCCAGCAGTCGCAACCTTGCAATCTCAGTTCCGATGTCGTTGCTACTCCAGCACAATAGCACTATCTTCGTTGTCAACAGACGGTATGGATGCAGGTGCGGAGAGAGCTTACCCGACGGAGATCAAAGGTCAATCTGGTCGGCAGTACAAAATCGAACGCGTCCTTCAAGACAAAGGGAATTTGCTGGGTCGCGTCTTTCTTGCTACGTGCGTTATTCCGAATAGCGTCTGTATAATTTATCCTAAACTTAAGTTCATAGAGGCGGTAATGAAAAGTTTGTGTTGAAAGAGATTCCTCGAAATAACTACGAGTTCCGTTTAGAAATATACCGACGGTTGGGTAGCTGCCCCTACGTGCGTGGATTAGAAGACACTGCACCGAACCAGTCGATATTTGTTTTCAGATACCTCAAAGAAAATCTTCTAGGATTGACACAGAAGGGCTTGCCGATCGCTATTACGAAAAGAATTCTTAAGGACGCGTTACGAGGGCTTGCTGCAATGCATGATAAGGATATTATCCATAACGGTAACAAAGCGTTTCATTTCAGACAGCTAGACGGTGGCTGATAAAACATTAGATATCAAAGCAAACAATATCCTGATCGAAGCGGCGGACGGCCATCACGGAATCGTGGTTGAGCGGACGCTGCTCACTGATCTCGAAGACAGTGCCTATTGTCCTCCTCTCGGGAATCTTATCGGCGCACAATTGGGGAATTGGATGTGGCGCAGCCCTGAAGCACATGCAGAAGGCCCTATGAACAAACCTTCTGATATTTTCGCATTCGCTATTGTTGTAAGTTCACCAGGACATGGGCCGTTGCCCTAAAGTTTTGGAGGGTGCCATTAACGAATTTGTGTTTTTGCAGTGCATTTACGCCTTGACTAAACGAGTAATTTTTGGTGTCTTGAAAGAGGATCTCGGCAAAGACGAAGAACTCCTATCCATCGTGCTTGAACACCAGCTATCGTACTTTGGGGATCTAGACGCGTTTAACGGCTTTCTTCAGCATCTTCATAATGGGAATCCAGAAAACCCTTGGGTCGAGGTGTTTCAGGTATTGCGGTCTAGCTTCAACGCTGAGTATACTGGGGAACCATTCCTATTATGGCAGGATGAAAACATCGACGAGGGTTTTAGGGATCTCATTGTGAAAATGGCGAATTTTAATCCGGCAAAAAGGATCACTGCGCGGGAGGCATTAGAGCATGAATGGTTCATGAATGTCTAAATAAACATCACGTCATGAGAACGAATAATACCCAGCATTTGAAGAACCACTGTTCGTCGACAAAGCTACTAGCCTCAAGGCATTTCCAACCTCTTCAGCCTCAGCAAGGGTCATTCTTCTGGTGCGCTCCTAGGGAGTTGTCCCACTCAAGGTGCTTTACGTCCGTCAGGCCAATATCAGTCCCTCGCTTGACAATTTGGTGCTAAACGAGTTCAGCAAATGGTATAGCGAATGCAGATGATAGGCCATCTATACAGTACTGTAGTCCAGGTGGAACGCTTGACTTGCACAAGCTTTTCTCGAGATCTAAAACTTCCTTTTCATTGTTCAATTAACGCTGTTATATTGCGTATGAATGCACGAACCCAGAATCAGTCGCTATGCGATCGGCTGCCGACTGGCGAAGGGACTAAGCAGTTAGTTACCCTCTTCTGAATCCTCGCCCTCGCAATCCTTTAGGGCCTTTTCCATCCAAAGCTACCTGACCACTTTATACACAACGTTTTCGTCTAATCGAGCTACAGGAACTCCAACAACGAACCAGGTGATGACACATTCAAGTATTTGGCTCACTTTCAATATTATTTGGGCATGACTTCATGGGAGAAGTCGAGAACGTCTGCATCGGAGAGAAGATGTACCAGAGGTTTGCGGTGGCGAAAACCCAAACATTAAAAACAATGAAATTACTCCGTCCACCCCGGTGTGAGCTGAGGCCAGAACTGTGGTTGGCCCTACCAGTCATTAGAACGAGTTGTGCAACCAATATACCTCAGATGAGGAGGAGTTTCCCCTCCAAGCTGTGGTCTCCCCTGCCATCCTTAATCTAAGCAAATCCAAAGTCCTTGTAGTCATCGGATACCGCATTCAACAGACGTGGGCAGCCGTGTGCTATTGTCAGGTAGTGTGCAGGAGCATAAACTTGCGCGGCCATGTCCATTTTTGCCATATTTGCCATGTTCAGCCTTTGCTCTGCGGTGACTCCTGTTCAATCTCGTGGAGCTGACGTCGTGTCCAAGGGACTGATAGCGGTTGTGCCTCCCGAATTGGGTCTTTCTAGCTCGTCCCGATTGCTGCTCGATTGGCTCTCTTTCCACGTCTTTCCTGACTTCCCCTCTTGGCCTTTCATGGGCTCCCCCTCGACCATTAGCTCACAAAAGTATCTACCGAATTCCTTGTGCAGCTGCTCATGTGCAGACTCAAGTTGAGACCGTACATACCACCCAAGGAACATATTGCAATGCACCTGAACCGTCTCGGTCAAAACTAAATATCCGGGCTTTCTTTCGTCCTCGCTCACGAGCCACCTTCCCAGCAGGGCCATACCGTTTCCAGGGTCATTTATTATTTCCAAGCCTATACATTCTCGTCCATTTGGTCCACTCGGCGAGGAGAGTGACATATCGTACACTGGTCGGAAACATGCTCGAAAAGTCATGTTTTTGCTTGAAAGGCCACCCAAAAACACAACTTTATCAACGATTTCGTAGTGGACAAATTCACCATTCCTCGAGGTTGCAATATCTGAGCAGGAGTGTGGACTAGATAGTCTGACATTAAACTCTGGCGCGAGTCGTGCCAGATTTACAAGGCGATCTTGCGCTTGAGGATCTGAGTGTGGTATCCGGCTGTAGTATTGGGCAAGTGGATTCAACATTACTGTGTGACGGTCAGCACAACAACCCTTACATTTACAAGCTCGTACTCATTAGTTCTGGCGTATTTAACATTTTCACTGCAGTCTCCCTCCCACGTTGCTGGATTTCTTCCGCTGTTTCTGGCTTGATTGGTGGTGAGTCTGATTTTGCATTCGGTGGTCTGGTGGGCGGAAGTGGTAAGTACGAAGTGTGAACAAATTGGAAAAACGTTGTGAGCGACATGGTCGCAACTAAAGGACTAAGCGACAGTGGAAGGGCTGAAATTCAACCGGATGGCTTGAAGAAAGACTGCCCAGATCTGAGGAAGACGGGCGGCGAGATCCTGAAAAGGGCTCCGACTGCCGTCCGTCAATATGCGCACTTGGAAGATGGACGTAGCAGCTGGTACCGGTATAACTGATCTGCTGCCTTGGCGACTGATCTCGGAAGGGTGCTCTGTTCACTCGTGTGGTTCGTCGTTTATAATGTCTTGCAAGTGGCTAATCCTACAATTTACGACCTCAGAAGCATACTTCGTATTTGCTGTTCTTCGAAAGGGTCAAAACCAAATACTTTTCAGCACAACAACCGTAACATTGTGAGAAGACACCCAGGTTGGGTAGACACCAGAACAACGATAAGACTGTTTCACGATTACGAACCAGACCTCGCAGCCCTCAGGCATCCTACGGTCCTGTTTATATATTTAAAAGTGGGTAAGCGGAGGTGGTGTTAGGGCTTACAAGCGGCCAAGACTAGACCCTTGATAGACCTTTCTACTCCGTAATAGGCAAAGCTTTAGGAGCTTGATCAGCGCTTGCCTACCTAGGTAGCCCTAGACCCCGTTATGGGGCTGCACCTCTTGCCAGATGAATCGGAGTTATTCACACATATTTGGCGAAATCGGCGAAAGGACAACGACAACGCTGTCAAGATGAGAGTGCCTACCCGAGACGATCAATTGAATATCGACACTGCAGACTCGTGTCACGTGGTACATTACCATCCTTCAAAGTTCCCAAACCCAGCTTTGGATTTCTTCTTCACCGGACCTGGATCCGGGTCTTCGTCCAGATACTCAACAACTTCGTCTTCCTCGGGTGGCGAATGCCGGTCAGCGAGCTTCGCCTTCAGATACTTTCCCACGCCCCCCAGGTCAGTCTCTGTCGTGCCGTCAGCTCGAATACGTTTGCCCGTCCACGTAGTCTTGTTGTCATCGTTGTCAGCCCTGTCGTGTTTTGTTCGTTGTCGCTTCTGTTCCTCGTCTTCGGCAGCTCTACGTTGCTTTTGTGATTCGTCAAAGGGGTCAACATAGACTACAACCCTTTCGATAATGAGGTCATTGATGGGTCGATCTCCGTCGTCCACCTCGGCGTCTTCCATGGCCTTGAGCGTGTCGTCGCTATCGACCACCTTTCCAAATATAGTGTGTTTGCCATCTAGATGTGGTACCTTGCGGTAGGTGATGAAAAACTGGCTAGAATTGGTGTTCTTCCCTTTGTTCGCCATGCTCACAATACCCCTCGAGTCGTGCTTCAACGGACTCAAGAATTCATCTTCAAAGTTTTTGTTCCATATTGAGGTCCCCCCGCGACCGGTGCCGGTGGGGTCACCACCTTGTATCATAAAGTTTCTGATATTTCTGTGGAAACTGATCCCGTCATAGTATCCCTTTTGGGCTAATTTGACGAAGTTCCAAACAGCCTTTGGAGCGTATTCCGGGTAGAGTTCGAAGATCAACTCGCCGAGAGAGGTTTCGAGACGTGCATAGCCTTTCTGTTTGACGCGTCCGCGCTTCAGGAGATACTCCTCTTCACTCATCAAGGCCAGCGCACCTGAAGTGTGGGGGGTGACACCAGTTGAAGTGAAAGAAGCCGCTGCAAGACCGGTGGTGTGGTGAGTAGCGTTGTATGGAGTCGCCTTGTTCGACCGCACGGAAGTTGGCAGAAGTTTCGGAGCACTACCATTCTCCGGTTGGGCTTGGGGTCGGGGCTGAGACTGAGCAGTCCCAGAGGCTCTCGCAGCACGTGCCTTTGCCACGGCATCTTTGGCTTTCAGAATCTTAGCAGCGTTACCTATGGCTGTAATATTGATGTCTGCTTCTTCCTTGGGAGTGCCGGCATCCTCACCTTCATTTAAGTACTTGAAATTGTTCAGATGCCTCGATTCAAGGTGCATGGGGTCCTGCAGTGTGATCAGATCCTTCTTGGTGAATGCCTCATCTGACACTAGATCGTTCCACATTTTGGGTTTCAGATTTAGCCTCTCGATTGTATCAAATGCGAACACATTCGCCGACTGGCCATGGCGGATTGCAATCATGTGAGTGTTATCGGTATACTCCTTGAAGGTGATGGGATCAACATATCCTCCTGCCTCGTTCTGGGCAAAGTTTAACTTAATTAGATCGACCTGTTTGAGCGGTTTGCCATTGGTTGGGTTGGTATCGTGGTCGATCAGCCAGCGGAGGATGTTTTCGTGGTCGAATATCTGGCCTTCAGGCGTGCACACGGGCGTCTGAAACGGCTGGAGGCTGAGTGCGCAGAAGTTGTAGGGCAAACGACGGAAAGAAGCGTGGGCGGTGTTGCTAGCCCGAACTCCAGCACCGGCAGAGGCTGAGAACTGATCGCTCGACGCCCATTCCGAGTGGGTGATCTGCATCAGTCAGCCTTTTGAAGGACCTACTGCGGTCGCGCGAGATGGCATACGTATAGCTTGTCCGTTCCTGCTGCCCGTCAGCTCGCTGCAACAGGCGAAATCGGCAATGAGCTGACCTTTTCCCATCGTGGCCGAGTGAGGGTGCGACTGGAAAGAAAAGGGAAGAGAGGAAGTCGAAGTCGAAGTGGAAGGCACAAGCCTGCAGGCCACGCCGTTGCCCTAAAGAAAGTTGCCGGATTCCGATTTGCACTAGCACCTTTTGGGCAATCGAGATGATACTAACGAGGCTAGCGCCAAATCACGGTGCTGTGTTCGAGAGTACGGTCGAGGAAATATGTTGCGCAGCTTCCTGCTCAACTATCGCCCATCGATCCTTCTCCATTCTCCATCCTCAATTCTTCCATCCAATCTCAGCCTCTCTTCTCTTCCGGCGTGTTCCTCCGGCGGCGTTCATTATGGCTTTCGTTCGCTCAGTCAATGCGCTGCTGCGCACGTCGCGGATAGCTGCACAATCGTCCAAGACCAATAACGTGAACCCAGTCAACAGCGCGCTGGGCCAGAGTAGAATATCTGCCAGGACGTATGCTGCTGCTTTCCAGAGAACAAAGCCCCATGTCAACATCGGTACGTGCAAGAGCCAGAGAAAGCGCATGCGGGCCGACGTCTGACAATTGCGTAGGTACCATCGGCCACGTCGACCATGGAAAGGTATATTGGCCTGGCAGAGCTTGCCCATCAAAGACGCAGCTGACGCAGAACAGACAACTCTTACGGCAGCCATCACGAAGCGACAAGCAGAGAAGGGCTACGCCAAGTTTCTAGAGTATGGCGCCATCGACAAGGCGCCGGAAGAGCGAAAGAGAGGCATCACCATCTCCACCGCACACATCGAGTACGAGTCGGATAAGAGGCACTATTCGCACGTCGACTGCCCCGGCCACGCGGATTACATCAAGAACATGATTACTGGTGCTGCCAACATGGACGGTGCTGTTGTGGTCGTTGCTGCTGGAGACGGGCAGATGCCGCAAACGAGAGAACACTTGCTGCTGGCCCGACAGGTTGGTGTCCAGAAGATCGTCGTCTTCGTGAACAAGGTCGATACCATTCAGGACAAGGAAATGCTGGAGCTTGTCGAGATGGAAATGAGAGAACTGCTTTCACACTACGGTTTCGAGGGTGACGACACCCCCATCATCTTCGGCTCCGCTCTCATGGCGCTCGAGGGCAAGCAGCCTGACATTGGCATTGAGAAGATTGATGAACTGCTCCAAAAGGTCGACGAGTGGATTCCGACTCCCCAGCGAGATCTCGACAAGCCTTTCTTGATGTCAGTGGAGGAAGTCTTCTCCATTTCCGGCCGTGGTACTGTCTGCTCCGGCCGTGTCGAACGAGGAGTCCTCAAGCGTGATCAAGAAGTGGAAATTGTCGGCCGCACCTCCACCCCGATCAAGACCAAGGTGACTGACATCGAAACCTTTAAAAAATCTTGTGAAGAATCACGGGCTGGCGACAATTCGGGCCTTCTACTACGAGGTGTCAGGAAAGATGACGTTCGACGAGGCATGGTAATTGCGATCCCAGGGACCGTCAAGCCACACACGACCGCTTTGGTTTCCATGTACGTCTTAACCGAAGAGGAAGGTGGTCGAAAGTCCGGCTTCGGCCAGAACTATCGCCCGGTCATCTTCTTAAAGACTGCCGATGAAGCGGCCTCATTGGCATGGCCCGACGGAACCGAAGACACTGGGAAGATGGTCATGCCAGGCGACAACGTTGAAATGGTCGTCACCACCCACCATCCAGTCGCTATGGAGTCGGGCCAACGATTCAACATCCGTGAAGGCGGTCGAACCGTCGCGACCGGCCTCATCACCAGAATCCTCAAATAGACGAACGCACATGTGGTAACGATGCTGTACAACAATCACCGGTGTATTACCAGCTCTTCTGCTTGTACATTTGTGACGGAATGATACCAAGAGACAGGATTGGATCTTGCGTGGCCATATAGGCGGGCGAGCGAGCGAGCGACTGGTATAGACTCTCAGCTTCTAGCACGATAGGTAATGAACAAAAGTTGTGCCGGTTTTGTACAAAGGTGTTCAAGTTCTCTGAGCTGGCGGAGCTCAATCCCACGCACCCACTTTTGTTTTGCTCGTTCAGGGCTTTATGGTTTCCTGCACCCCTCCTCACCGAACGACTATGGCTTGCCCAAATAAGCTTTTGCTGCTCTGCTTTCCGCTCTCCGCCGGGCTTTGTGCTCTTTGAACTCCTCGAAAACACATGCGGGCTATGATGTCGCTGCTAGCATTCCCGCAGTCTCCGCACCTCCTTCTTTAGCTTCCCGTTCTGCCCTCCGTCGCCGCTTTTCTATCACAAGTTCCTTTCTCTGCTGTAGCATTTTCATTTGTCGGTCTTCCACCCCTTTCAACCAGTATCCGAATGACCCTCCGATGGTTGCAAAAAGCGGGTATACCCATAGCGCGCCTCGTTGGAAAAACGGTCTCATCTCTATGCCGAGCTGCACAAATCTGGTGGCGACGCCTATACAATGTTAGCATTCGCGCCCTAGCAACAGGCCCGTTAATCTGACCGAAAGCGCCCCAGAATAGAACTTTATGCACCATGATCGCGACTGTTGGAGTGTTCTTTCTTGATCGGATGTGTCTGGCGCTCCAGGCGCGCGAATAGCCTTGTCAAACACCCTGCTGACCTCCAGAGATACAAGGAATGCCCGTCGAGGAGATGTACAGCGAAATGTGTTGCGTCAATGGTGTGTTGGCTGAATGCACAGCTGATCGAGCTTCCTGCCTGCAAGAGATTGAGCCGGTTGTTTGAGTCACGTGCACAGCGAAGCTTAGTTCTCTTGTCTGTCGTTCGCTCTGGCAAAGGAATAACGTTTTGACGCGCGAACTTTCTCCGCAGTCGCGACTTCCCTAATCTCCGTAATGTACCTCACCCTCGTTCCATACTGACTTGTCGCAGCACAACGTTCAAGTTGTTCTCGACATGGCAGACGTCGAAATGGGCGGGATGGTCCCTGGCGAGGATGCCGCTGATGCCTTTTCCTTGCGGCCGCGATTTAAAATTTCAGAACTACCTTTGATGAAAGAGCAGAGATCGTCTATTGATGGGCTCCTGTTGAAGTTTAAGAAACAAGGTGGCTACGACACGCTGAGGAAGCAAGTTTGGGCAGCATACAATACTTCAGAAGCAAAATCCAACCTCACTCATTCAATCAACCAGGTTGCTGAAGCCGAGATTGAGAAAGAGCCAAATCTATTGGCTAGGGATCGAGGCAAAGCGGCCACCTTGATCCAAGGTGCCGTCGACCGAAGTGGCGTTTACCAAGAAGTGGGATCCCGCATTGACCAGGAGATCGCAAAGCATCTGGATATTGTTCTACGCTCCGTCAGAGACATCCGCAAAGCTGATGTTGGAGAAGAAAAAGCTATCGATGAGGAGCACAAGGGTAGCAAGACAGATGACCAGTATGCGGCTGAGACTGAACAGAGAGGGGTGGACAGAGATGCCCGACGCAATCGGATGGAAGAGTTGGCTCGAGAGACGGCTGCGCTCAAGGCCAAGCTCCGTGCCCATGAGGAAAAGAAAGCTAGAGAAGAAGCCGCGAGAAGAGTGGAGGAGGACCAAAAGCGTCAAGAAGCTGAGGAGGAAGCTCGCAGGATGGATCGCCAGCGGAGACGAGAAGAAGAGGAACGAAGAGAGGCCGACAGGATCAAGGCAAGAGACGAGCGTGCAAGAAAGCGTGAAGAAGAGAGACGAGAGAGGGAGAAAGAGTACGAGAGGGAACGTGAAGAACGTCGGAAAATCAGACAGGAGCGTGGAAGCAGAGACGCCTCGCGTGATGGCCGTCGAGCCTCGGTCGATGTTAGGAAGGAAGCCCTGAACGATAAAGACCTCGAGACCGCTGCGCTGGAATCTCTGCTCAACGAGGGCAAAGAGCATGCTCGAAAGCCGAGACGAGACCACGACTACGATCGTGATCGAGATCGAGACCGAGACCGTGACCGTGACCGTGACCGTGACGAGAGGAAGCGTAGAAGGGATCGATCAATTGACAGCCACAGAAGAGACGACCGGAGAAGCAGGTCACGAGATCGCAAAGGCCGCGTTCACGACTCCACCGCCCAGCGTGAGCGAAGTCGCGACGTGGAAGAAGGAGAAGCTAGCAGCCAGAAAGGTTCACCTTCTCCTGTTGCTCCTCGAAGGAGACCCCGGTCCGCCTCTCCTGTAGGTATCGACAGATATGTTCCTGGAGGTGGAGTCCATCGAAGCGAGGGAGAAAAACAGCGAGACCGCGAAAAACGGAAACCCAGGGAGAGGGAGAGCTCCAAGGCAGAGAGGCCGAGTAGCAAGCTGGACGATCGGTCTTCTCGTCGTTATGAGAGCTACAAAGGCTCTGTGACTTGGAAATCCGGCGAGCACACATCGGAGCGCGACAGGGATGATAGAGATCGGCGTCGAGACAGGGAGTATGATCGAGAAAAGGATCGCGACCGTGACCGAGAACGAGAAGCTCGGAAGAGGTCTCGCAGTCCAAGACGAAGAGACGATGATCGCCACCGACGTGACGAAGCCAGGGACGACAGAAGAAGCGACTATCGCGATGATGATCGACGCGACCGAGATCGAGACAGAGACAGAGATCGGGACCGAGAGAGGGACCGAGAGACGACCAGAGATCGAGACCGGAACCGGAACCGAGACAGAGATAGAGACAAGGATATGGACAGAGAAAGAGACAGAGACAGGGAACGAGAACGAGACCGGGACAGAGGAGATCGCGACAGAGAACGAGACAGGGATAGAGACAGAGACAGAGAACGAGACCGGGACAGAGGAGATCGCACCAGAGAACGAGATAGGGATAGGGAAAGGGAAAGGGAGAGGGAGAGGGACCGGGATCGAGATCGAGACAGGGAGAGAGATAGGGATAGGGATAGAGATCGTGACAGAGGAGATCGCGACAGAGAACGAGACAGGGACTATCGCAAGTACGACGACAGAGAGCGAGATCGCAGGGACCGTGACTCGGACTACAAAGAACGAGATCGATATCGAGAGGGTTCACGGAGAGACCGAGATTCTAGACGTTGAGTTGGGAAGAGACATGACAGGAGCGAGAGGAACTATGGCAGCATGTCAGCAGATGGTGTCTGATTGATTGCGGACCAAGTGACTGCATCTTGTGATTCCGCGATGTTTCCCAAGCACAAACTCCAGCTTTTCTTCCAATCCCGTCTATCAACAAATGAGGGACAAAAGCCATCTTACGGATCAGCCTATGTCGACTGAGGTCTCTGCCCAACAGCGTCTTGCCACCCGTCGTGGTCGGAATGCTTTTTATAATAATACTCCATCTCGGATGTTGGTTGCAAGTCGGGTGACAGCCTTGATACAACAGTTTGCTGCAGGGTCTCGATGCTCTTCCGATTATCTCCATTTTTGGTCCATATCGAGATATGCGCAACGTACAATCGTGGTGAATAGGAGATGCCAAGGATATGGTCTCTCTCTGCCCGAAATGTCAGCGTCCACATCCTCTATCAAAGTATGGAGGAAGGTAATTGCAAGATGACAACTCACCTCCTGCAACGACCGTCTGCAGCTCTCCGCCGCATACCATCAAACAAAGCTCTTCCCACGTCCGCAGCGCCTTCTGATCCTCCTTCCGCACCTTGAGCGTCCAACATCCACCCTGCAAATTCTCCTCGTCTTCCCACAGCGGCTTGACACCCGCTCGGAAGAAATATACAGCATCTTTACCGGCCAGGTACTCCCATGGGAAGTTGTTGTATATCTTGTAAAAGGCGGCAATGTCTGGGACACTGTCTGCGAGCATATTCGGCTGAGAACAAGCGGAGGACTTGGTGTGCCAGAAGGAGAATACATATTGAAACGGCAACGGCCGCATCCGAGAAAGGACGTTTTTGTGCAGAAGCGACGAGGAACGAGTTCGTCCTGGTGGTGAGGGTCGTGTAGCTGGTGACGACGAATCCTCTGATGGCGAATCTGAGGGCTGAATTGACGTGATATTGATCACCGGGGCGGGCCACTGGGATGCCATGACTGCTGCCATGGAGGAATACGGTGATTGGTTGATATGGTGAACTCCTGGCCTGAAGACGTTCATAAGCCAAGAAAATTGTGTCTGTACAGGTGTTGGGCTTCACTTGCTCAACAGGCGCAAAGAGCAAGAGCCAGATACGTTGTACATATAAATCACTCCCAGCAAAGACAAAATATCCAGCCAAGCAAGTTTTGGAGAGAAATGCAGCACGGCTGAAACAAAAGTGTCCTCCACAAGCTCGACGATCCTCAAATACTAGGGACACCCTCTCCACGCAATCATTCTCTTACCGACGGGCCCATGCTATACGCGTTCACGCGGGTCTTGGTGTACAAAGCAAAATGGCCTGTCACGCTGTCAAAAAGCTATATAGACTGATTGGCTGTTGTCGGCGGTTACCTGCATGCCTGCTGTATGTTTGAAACCGTTTCAGATGTGATTGGCTTTTTACGCTAGCCGTCTTTGGTTGTTATAGACTTGGAAAAATGCGGGCGTGTACATGGCCTGGCTACTAGTAGTGCACCCTGTGGACCCCCTTCCAAAAGCTTAGCTGCGGTGCGAACTCTAATTGTGGTAGGGGCTTATTGGCATGGCCCATTCTGCATTTTCCAACAAGGTGGAGAGTGGCACGTATGTACTTCGCACGAAGTACCAGTGGACCGTAGGTGCTTGCGGCGCCTCGAGAGACGTTTGCCAAGCTACCATGTACTCCGTATGAACCTAGCCCTAGGTATATAGTGTACGCATGACCTCAAAACATCGCTACGTAATACATGTACGAAGTATGCAGAAAATGATCGGGAGCATGACGACCGGAAAAAGGTACGAAAGTAGCTAAGCACGAAGAAGTACCTACTCAATTGTATCTCGACTCTCTTTAGAATTAACGACTTCAACGTCGGAAATTACACGCCGTATCTGGCATTCAAAGCATCGTTGCAGTCCGGGTGGCAGCTTGTATTGCACGAACTGAGCGCGCTAGGTCGAGAGATCCGCAACTTAGAAACGGCTCCCGATCCTAATCCAATATATATAAACACTGCTTTCGGACCTCGGTCTCACAAGCTGTCAATACCACTGTATATGGCAGATGGAGCGGCCGCAACGCTACGCTACCACATTGAACATTGAATGCCCACCGACCATGACGCAATGCAAACCATTGTTTCTGTGATTGTACGAAGTACCAGTTCTGTTTCTTGGCCATTTTGCTTCTGGCTAACATTAACCCACGTTGCTGCAGAGTAAAATGTCCGTCTCGAAACTGTTCCATCGAGTTGTTTCTGTCCGGTTTTCTTTCCTGATGTAATAGTCTGTTAGTGCTTACGAACCAAGGCCTCCCGCGAGGCCGTTGGACTAAGGCGCCAAGTGATCATATGCACTATCCGGCGGTAACTGCGTTGATGAGGGTGTTTGGTAGAGCTGAATGGGTCGTCCGTTCTACGGACAGCGGGCTTAGGCTGTCGGCTCCTTGACGCCAAGCGCTGGGCCTTACTGACAGTGGTTTAGGGCTATATCACTCACTGGGTCGCGGTGGTCGCGTTACTTTGAAATTCTTAGATTTTGGTTGGACCATTCTGCCACTTGTGCGCATACGCCGACACGCCGGTCATGGCAAACCCAGGATTATTGCGGGAGCTTTACTCATTATGGCAGGCTGAATAAGAACCGCGTAGAGCTGCTGAACGGAGCACGGGTGGCACGGTTAGAAATTGATCCGTTGGAGCATGCGTTCGGTCAAACCACTGGCCGTGGGACGGGGTATTGTCTGCATATGGAGCCGTGATCCAAAAATATACACCAAGTTCCGAGGTGTAATCGTTAATACGGATGAATCGTGTTCAGAAACCAGGTCATATGAAGTATGAATAACGGACCTGCTGTGGCATTACAGACATCGACTGTTCAGCAACATCATCATCATCTTGATCCAAAGCAGAGACGCTCACCCGATAGCATCAACCATCAGCCATGTTTCAGCTCCTCTTTCTGATACTCGTGCTCCCGCCTCTCTACATCGTGTACGCTGCGGCAGTTTCTTTCTACAAAGGATGGCAGTACAATCGCAAAGCAGCGGCTTGGAACTGCAAACCAACAGCAACCAGGCCGTACAAGTACTGGGGGGGCGTTGACATGATCCTGCGCGCCTTCGATGCTGACGCACGCCATCAGCTTCCCAGCGAATTTGAACGCGTTTGCTTCGATGACGTCCCTGGAAAGACAACATTTCGACAATACTTCTTCGGGGATCTCATCTTCTTCACGACGGACCCAACCAACATTCAGGCGTTGCTTGCCAAGCAGTTTGACGATTTCGAGCTCGGGGCAACCCGTAAGGGTGTTTTCAAGCCTCTCCTAGGCAGCGGTATTTTCACCAACGACGGCCGGGACTGGACACACTCTCGGGCTCTCCTGAGACCCCAATTCGCGCGCAATGCAGTCGCCGACGTCAATCTGGAAGAACGTCATGTGCAAGACCTCTTGAAGCACTTGCCATCCACAACTACCGACGGCTGGACCAATACCGTGAACTTGCAACCTCTTTTCTTCCGCTTCACTCTTGACTCCGCCACCGAATTCCTCTTCGGTGAATCGGTCCACTCTCAAGTCACCGCCCTGCCTGCCTCTGCCGCAGGTACCCATGTGTCCAATCCAACAGGCCTGGACCTTATCGAAGTTGGCAAAGCCTTTGATCGAGCCATCCACACGTGTGGCCAGCGTGCGCGCTTCGCAGAGAATTACTGGGTTTACTCTCCAAGCCAATTCAAAAAGGACTGTAAACTCGTCCATCAATTTGCCGACTTCTTCGTCCAACGCGCCCTTTCATCTACAGACTCTGAAAAAGGCGAAACTGGCAAAGCATACGTCTTCCTCCATGAGCTCGTCAAAGCAACCCGCGATCCCATCGAGCTCCGTTCGCAACTTCTAAACATCTTCCTTGCGGGCCGAGACACGACGGCAGGCCTTCTTGGGTGGGTGTTTTGGGTCCTGGCCCGCCATCCAGATATCCTCGATAAGCTCCGGGCAGACATCCTGGAGGACTTTGGAACCTTTGAAAAGCCGCGAAACATCACGTTCGCCACCCTGAAGTCCTGCACATACCTCCAACACGTCATGCAAGAGGCTCTCCGGATGTACCCTTCGGTTCCCATCAACTCGCGTCGTGCCGTGCGAGACACCACCATTCCCGTCGGTGGTGGGCCCGATGGCATGGGCCCCGTCTTCGTGCCCAAGGGAACACAAGTCGACTACTCGGTCCACGTGATGCACCGGAGGAAAGATCTCTGGGGCGAGGATGCGAACGAATTCAAGCCATCTCGCTGGGTGGGAAAGAAAGTCGGTTGGGAGTTCCTACCCTTCAACGGCGGGCCAAGAATCTGTCTGGGACAGCAATTCGCACTTACTGAAGCTGGATACGTGATCGTGAGGATGTTGCAAAAGTTTGATAAGATTGAAAATCTGAGTCAGACGCCGGAGGTCGATCCGTTGTACCAATACACGGTTACCACGGCGCCCTGGGAGGTTACAGTCAGATTGAGAGAGGCAGGAAAGTCGTGAAAAGGGTATGATGAGACCGAAAATTGGAGGTGTGGGCGAAAAAGCCGGCTTTGCTGCAAAAAAAGAACGATTTATGCAAGCCTCTACTCTGGATAGCAACCTGAGACTAGAAGTGTTGCAACCTGTATTAGTATTAGAAAAATTGACACGACTGATAGATTCCAAGAGACCATCAGCGTGAAGGTATATATTCATTCATACTATTTTTGCCTCACTTTGACAGATCGTAATTCAGCTCCCAGTTGTTGACGATGTTGTTCAGCCCTTGTCAGATTGATGACTAACATGGCTCGTGACGCCTCGCAAATTATTTATTATTAGCTTCGCAAGCTTATATCATATACGGTATTGGAAGACTCGACGATGTGATATAGATCGATCATAAATACTGTAGACTCTTGGAAGCCGTGGCACAGTTCCGCGGGCCATATCGCGAGTATTTAGTATTTACCTTTTGCACGCCTCACGCAATCATTCATTCATTCATTCATCCACTCCGTAAACTCTTCTTACCGTATATGGTTTTGACCACGGGTGGGCAGCTTTCGCCGCGCACTCAGCATTGGAAGAGCTATTGATACTTTTTCGTATGCGTCGGGGGCACCTATCTAGGCATATCATATCCTCTCGATAATGGTATACAACAAAAAAGGATTCGTGGAAAATCACCTGGACCATGCTCAGAATTCTAATCTCAAGCACCGAGCAAGCAATTCTTCATCATCGGCTTCATCATCATCAGACTCCAGTTCTCGTGCCGACATAGAGTCACGAGAAACACCTCAGCAACCCGGGACAACGGCGGCTGCAGTAGCGCTAGCAGCAGAAGGAGAGGAAGAAGAAACATCGTCTTCTGGCCCCTCAGAGCTAGACTCAGACTCAGACTCAGGCTCAGGTTCAGGCTTGGACGAAGATGAAGATGAGGGTGAGGGTGAGGGTGAGGATGCTGGCGACGAACACACCCTTCCGCCGTCGCTCACCGGCAAGCTCCCTGGCACGTCATCGGTCCTACCAGCCAGTGCTACCAGTACCAGTACTAATAGTGGTACCGGCGCCGACATCCACACCCGCCTAGCATCGTTCTTTTCCAAGCTCGCTGAGCAGCGATCACAGCCGCAACAACAACAACAGCAGCAGCAGGTCGATGAAAGGATCGAGCATCACTCTGATTCTGACTCTGATTCGGGGTACGCCGAGGAAGGAGATGAAGAAGAAGCAGATGATGATGAAGATGACGACGGGGTTGGAGGCGCTGGTACTCGCGCCGTGAAGCAGTATGTCGAGCTGGACCTGGCGTTGGGCGTTTTGAGCGAGCATGGGACGGGCACGGGAGCGGACAGGGACGAGATTCAGGTGCCCTGGGGCAGAGGACGGTCAGGTGACAATGAGGTTGAGGATGAGGATGAGCACGAGGGCCAAGGAGAGGGCGAGAGCAAGATTCCAGACGACGAGCCGCTTCGTTACTTACAGTCTGTGGTGCGAGCACATCACCGCCAAGCTGGAGAAGCGGGCCAGCTGGGCCGTTCCAAGAAGAGAAATATTGAGGAAGTAGGCTGAGCCACACATTCGGACGCAAAAGGCCAAATTCGACGCGGCGACACCATGGAATCTATTCTCTATGAGATCTGCTTGATTCTGCACGCCCAACCAGAATTCGGCTCTAGCAGTGGTAAACTCGCACCTAAACACCAGCCTAGCTCGTTGCCTGCAATCTTCTTCGCAATCTTCACCTCCCGATCAATTCCCAGCTCATACCCGGTATGCAGCAGCGCCAAGATGAAGTTGAGGTCAAGACACCACTCAGGCCGCTCATCCAGCTCCCCAAGAACGTGCTTTCCCTCTCCCGTCTTGATACCAGCAAAGGCTGTCTTCCACGTCTCAGCACCGGAGCACACATTATGCGTCAGGTCGTGGAGTTCGCGGATGGTGAAGCTGTCGGGCATGCCAAGATCCTTCGTGCGGTCATAAAAATAGGAGAAAACATATAGGTCTTCACGGGCAAAGGTTTTAGCTAGACTTGGCTGGTGCACGCCGTTGAAGGAGCATGGTGCGAGATCGCACTTGGCGTCTTTGTGCAGAATGTTCTCAGTAAGACTTCGGCACTGGGCAGGGAGGGAGTCGGCTGGACCATACATGACCACAGATTGGTCGCCTTTGAGGGGATGTGTGGAGGGGAAGGTAAGGTTGACCCGGCGCGAGGCACCAGGTGCAATGCAAGGGTTTGGAATGGGCTCGTCAAGCCAGGCGAGCGAGTCAGGAGTGGCTTCGACTTGCCTGTCGAGGATGAGTGTGTGAAGAGCCTTTCGAGCGGCCATGAGTCCGTAGCCTAGGTGGGAGTGCTGGTAGAGCTCGAAGTGGCGGCCACCGAATTCGAGTTTGTATTTGTGGTCGCCCTCTTCCATGTGGGGTGGCATGCCGCCATCTGGAGAGCCGGGGAAAGTGGGCTCAAAGACGATCTGGGTGCTGCCGCCGCCCAGGTCGAAGATTGCTGCAGTTGGAGATTTGTCCGGGCCTCCTATTTTGCCGAGCAGGTAATTTGTGGTGATCCAGGCATAGACTCCCTCCATTTCGCCAGGCATAATCTCAACGCCACCTTTATCGTGTGAAACGACGGGGAATGGATATTCGGTTTCCAGACGGGCTCTTACCGCGTCCAGAATTTTGGTACTCTCCTCACCGAGAAGACGCAAACCTGCAGTCGCTTTCACCGCAATGGGAGAGCATGATTTGTACTCATCTGGGATGGTATCCATGGCCACCTTCAGAAGAGGGTCCAAACTCTGTGCTGCACCTTCTATATCAGTTTTGTACGAGCTCAAGCCCGAGCCCCCTTCTTTCTTCTCCGTCATCTTGAACTCTTCATTTTCTAACTCTGGGGTAGGGCCGCAATTGTTGAATTTGTAAACGTGAATGCGTGAGCCAGTGCTTCCGGCGTCGATCATGATAGCGTACTGCACAAGTGGCTTTGAAGAGTCGTGTGGCTTAGTGCATTTTGGTGTAGGAGAATTTCCTGCGGAATATACATTATTGCCGCCTCCTAGAGCCGTTCGTGCGGGCGTGGAAAAGAACATCCAGTAAAGGAAAATGATGGCAAGCATGGCGCCTGCTGGCCGGACCCATTTTTGGCGACTTTGCGCCATGACAGAAGTTCGGAATGTGCTGTCTTCAGAGTTCTCATTGGGACGCCAGGGAAGGCTGTCGTTGCGGGGGAGCCCGGAAGAGCCCACGGATCGTCGTCGAGGAGAGGATGTGAAAGACCACATTAGACCGTCATCCGGTCACTCGTCCTGAACCGATGTATCAGTGAAGCAGTAACGACAGTTACGGTCACAAAGTACAAGTGTTGGGCGACCTGCCGAGCCTGGATGTGTTGCTGAGGCTTCGTTGGACGTTGGTGTGTGGTGCAGGTGTTGAAGAAATCGCTAGTTAGGCTCGTGCAGGATAATTATTAGTGGAGACTTGAATCATTTTCGGGAAGGAACAATGACCAGGGTCAGTCGTTCTTGCCGAAATTCACGGACTCCGATTGGCGGGCAGCAAGAGCCTTTCAGTGTGTAGATGCCCACCAGGAAATCGAGTGTGATCGAGTCAATTGTGTGCATCCAACATACTCCAGCGACCGTCTCGTCGTGGTATTGACTACCAAGCTAATCTTCAGAGCTACAGACATGGCTCGACTGGTACCGTCGTCAGGTGCATTGCAGTACATGACGGATTGTTTATGTTTAGGACCAGTCCAGCAGCTCTGCCACAAACGGCCACCTTCCAGTTCCTACTCTCGGCCTCGACTCCCCCCCTCAGGCACTCGCATCGGCCTTGTGCGATGGCGCTCATCGGTCACAAATAGCGTCATCTACCGGGAATTCACCCTCGACGAAGATATTCCAACACGGCAAGTTCAGGTCAAGAATGAGGAGACGGGCAAGCTCAACCCTCCGCAGACTCTGTTCTCGGCTCTGTCAGGCCTGGACCGTAGTCTGCAAGTGCTGCGTATGCTGCACAACCCGTCGGATGCGCCCGCTGTTGTCGAAATCACCGATAAGAAGTCGCTCATTGAGCGACTCCGTACGAAGGACACGCAAGTAAAGGAAGCCGCAAAGGCGTCCCGAGAGAGCAAGCCAAAGCAGCTCGAGCTAAATTGGGCTATTGGGGGTCACGACCTGGAGATTAAAATGAAGCAGCTACGGCAGTTTGTCGAGAAAGGGAGGAAGGTCGAGGTGTTACTCGCCGCGAAGAAGAGACAGAGGAGAGCAACTCCCGAGGAAGCTTCAAATCTGATGGAAGAGATAAGGAAAACCATAACCGAGATCGATGGCTGCAGGGAAATCAAACCTATGGATGGAAATATTGGCGGTCAGGCTGTCATCACCGTCCAGAAGCAAGGCAAATGAAATTTTTCTCTTCATGACATAACAGAAGTGGCCTTGGTTGGGTTGAACAGGCCTTCGCCCTTCCCCTGGCATCTTTCAGTTGTACGAAGGCACACTTTGTCGAACCGGAGCAATTCCTCAGCATTAGCTGATCATCAACGAACCAAAACTTTCACTCAACACTGCTCAAGTCCCTACAGTGATTATCGACATAACTTCTAATGTGGAAGCTGACGGGGTCAGTAACTGCACGAAAGACGCGGCTAGCGTTGCTGAGGGTTGAATATTCACACCGTGCCTGCAAACCACAGAAACTTCACTAGGATCGAGACACGCAAGAGCATGACACTCTACAGCTGGGCTTCGTTAAACAGTCAACCACATAGGCCAGCACAGGATCATCTGGATAGACTTAGCATGCCGATGTGAGTACTTGTCTCGAAGCCGCACTATGACCAATCGCCGTTACATGTCACGTATCATTGACATTGCTCTTGGCATTTTCCAATCTTAGGGCATGACCGATGAGATGCAGGATACCCCAATGACTATGCAGTTTGGGACACCTGTTCTGAGGTCTGTAGAACGTGGTGCCCTTCGAAGGCAAGCATAAGCTGGGAAAAGAAGTCTCGTTTTGTGGCTATTCACAAGTGTCGCGGCTGAGACGGAGGGAACCTGAGTAGACAAGGCGGCCTGGGAGACAGATGACCAGGTCGCGAGTAGCAGTAATGTGTAGCTTGGAACTAGACAAAACTACGCCACGTACTGCGCTGGCTTAGCTCTATGGGCGTTGTTAGATGGACCGCTGGTGAAGGCCAAGGCTAAGGAACTGCGGCATGAGAAGCCACGATGGCGCCGTAGGTGCCGCAGCACTAGTTAGATGCCGGCCCCTAAGTTAAGGCTGCTCGTTCCATGGACTTGGCATCAAGACATCTGTCCGGATGCCAATTCTGGCAAATCACTGCCTACACAAAATCCTCTACTCGATTTCCACACAACCCGGCGCACCTCTCCTATATCGAGCCCTCGCAGACACAGTGGCACGATCTACACAATGGCTAAAAAACCTGTAACGTCGGCTTCACCAAAGCCCACCGTGCAAGCCAGCACGACAATCAGCACCCCTGCCGTGCAGTCAAAGCCTGCGTCAACACCCACACTTTCAGCCAAATCCTCACCGCAGGACGTTGCACTGCATGTCTGGCACAAATACTTGGACGATACGCCGAAGCGGACGATGCTGCTCGACATCTTCATGCTTTTTCTAGTCTTAGTTGGAGCCGTGCAATTCCTCTACTGCTTATTAGTTGGCAATTATGTATGTCACCCTAGCCCAATTAAAATATGTTAGTACGCTAATGGTATCTTAGCCATTCAATGCCTTTCTCTCTGGCTTCGGTGCTTGCGTCGGTCAGTTCGTGCTCACAGCTTCACTACGAATGCAAACCGCGGAGAGACCTCCCCCCACCGCTTCGGCGGCAGCCAAGAAAGCTGCCTCGAAATTCAATGACGAAGGGTTTGAAGAGAAGGACGAAGGGGGAAAGCCTGTCTCTAAGATCAGTTCTGAAAGAGCTTTTGCGGATTACGTTCTGGGCAGTCTGATATTGCACGCTTTCTGTGTTAATTTTATCAACTAGGCTGGTTAACCCAACGCCTGTATATCAGACAAAATGGCAAATATATGTTCTACTTCCCCCTCGACCCGAATCGACTTGATTGGTAGCTGGAACCACGAGCATCACAGTAGTGAGACTTCTTTGTGGTCAACTTCAACGTCTCAATATATGCGGCCTGTCCAACAAAGAACATCTCAATTATGCCCTTTGTCGGCTTTCCGTACTCTTGGAGGAGCCCTTGGACAGGACACAACCTCAACACCATTGTTGTGCTCGATGCGTTCATAAATTGTCATGCTGCCCGACAAACGTTACCAGTTCGTCTTTTCGCACCAAAGCCTGGGCCTTGGACAGCAGCAAGAGCAACGGACATGGCACCAAACATGAGAATTATCATAAAGTCGATTTTGGCGCTGATGAGTGCTATCAATGCAGCTACAGCATTCCATCCGGTGCATGCACCGACGTATTCGCTCAGCTACGACTACTCAGGGCAGAATTTCTTCAATAACTTCCAATTTTACACCGAACCAGATCCAACAAATGGTCACGTTCGTTACATCGATATGCCGACTGCCAATTCCACGGGACTTGCTGGATTCCTGAAGGGCCTCGATACCAATGCGACGACGAACTCAACTGGTCCGATCTTCCTTGGTGTCGACAACCTTTCTGCCAACACGAGCACTGGCCGTTCCTCTGTCCGAGTTAACAGCATTCAGAAGTTCAATCATGCACTGGTCATCGCTGACATTTTACACATGCCCGCTTCTATATGTGGTGTCTGGCCAGCATACTGGATCCTTGGGTCAGCTGCGAAGTGGCCCGAAGCTGGCGAAATAGCTATTCTGGAGAATGTGAACGACCAGGCCATAAACAAATACACGCTCCATACAAATTCGGGCATTGTGACAAGTAATCACACAAGCCAGCGGATGAAAGGGAGGCTGGCAACCGCCAACTGCGATGTAAATGCTCCAGGACAAGATCGGAATGTTGGTTGTTCAGTTGTAGATGCCCCTGAAGTCAAGTCGTATGGAAAGAGCTTCAATGAAAACAATGGAGGTGTCTTCGCAACATTGATCGATGCACAAGGTGTTCGGATATGGTTTTTCGAGCGCCAGTCAATACCGGATGACATCGTTCATGGCCAGCCCAACCCACCATATCGGATGGAAAAGGCAGAAGATATGCCCAGCACTTGGCCTCTACCCAACGCTCGTTTTGACAGTCCGAACAACACCGTTGACGCTTTCGACAGCCACTTCAAGGACATGCAGATCGTCATCAATACCGCGTTCTGTGGTGACTGGGCTGGCAGCGTGTGGGAGCAGACAGAGTCTTGCACGGTGCTGGCGCCAACTTGTGAGGAGTATGTTAGCAACAACCCAGCCGCGTTCAGCGATGTGTACTGGGCCATTAATGGAATCAAAGTGTATGAGCCGAGCAGCGATGACGGGACCGTGGCGTATACAGGCTTGTGACTGTTAATGGATAGCCTCATACTCTTTACGCCTAAAATTGTTTTGTTCGCATTAGCTGGTCCTGACGCTATGTATGTTGCTACCTAGACGGCATGCAAGGCCGAATGATGTCTCCTAAGGTTCTCCCGTGGTTCCAAGCGGTGTACAAGTATAACTGTATAAAGTTGTGGTTCCATCACGAAGGAATTCCGATCCACATTTCTTAACGTAGGGGATGTGGGTTAGTTAGCTGTCATCAGCCACGGAGTAGATACCTATCCATGATTTCTGGTGGGTGCTTGGACAATACAGTTCGCAAAGCAAAACCATTGCCATGATTAGCGTGGGTGTTCTCGCTTTGTGGCAAGAACTTTTTAGCACAAGCAGCGCGCTGTTGCACACCCCCTATTCGTCTACTGTATGTACACCCCTAAATGCTAAATTGGTTCCATCAGGCATGTACACGAATGACTAGTAAAACTACACATCTAAAAGGACCTCGACAACTGCTTTTACCTTTAGACCGTTCGTGCCTGGCCTGTCCCCCATGCACGTGAGGGCAGCGTCGCCTCTATCGCAAACTTCCTCTCTGCAGGTCGCATCTGATTGCGCACCTAAGACATCGCGGAACCAGGCTCGTACTTTTCTATCCAGGAGGTGCACCGCTGCTGTCTGTGTACGAGGCCGCCCAAAAGGGGGCTATAGCAGGATGCTAGCGCGCACGCAATTCGCACGTTGATAGTACATAAAATAGCATTATACTTCCAAGTGCTCACTGCTCCATCTTCTAAGAGTTGGATCTCTATTATAGCTACTACTAACTATAGCGAACGTCTAGCCGAACTATACCTTCCACAATCACCATAGCCTGACAACTGCCGAGCAGGATGTCGAACCGCCTTCTGGACGGCTACCTTCTATGGGAGAATGCATTCGTCAATGCGCGAATCTGAAATCCTTCCTCTTGCTGCCGCTGTCAGTGGTGGTCTCAAGATAGTCCACCTGCTCCTCCTTGCTAAAAGCACTCCATTCCCTCTCTCGGACCCTGTTGCGCCAAATGTAGTAAGCCTTCGTCAAGCCATAGATGGCAATATTTGTAATGCAGAACGCAACCAGTTGCCTGTTTCCTCGACGGTAGAGCGGCCGATCGTCTTGTCGGTAGATGTTGGCGATAACAATACCACCAACCTGTACAAACATGTTGTACAGCGCGGCACTGACTGTGCGCGAGCGAACTGCATTGGAGTTGCGACTACACCACCCAACTTGAATTGCGTGTGTGGAAGGGTATGACAAAAGGGTAGTGACGACAGCGTATCGAGCCCAGGGACTAGTCACTGCTGGGAGCACAGCTAGAGCAATCACGTTGGGCAAAACCCAGAGCTGGGCAATGACGCCAATGCCGGCCCTTTCGTTCCAAATTTCGGAGAAGTAGGTGAAGATCAGCATCTTTCACCAAGTTAGCATTCGTTCATAGATGTGAAGGACAAGCTTTACAGTGATAGCACCAGCCACCTGGCTCGGTATTGTGAGAAGATTGGCGTTGAATGTACCGAAGCCCAGATTCCGTAACGTCAGAGTAAGGTACTGGTCAGGTGGTCCAGTCGGTAATTGGAACATAAGGCCGATGATGTAGATGGGCCATAGATCGTAATCTTTCAACGATTCCCACAGGCCTTTAAAATCGACAGCCTGGCGATTGTGCATGTCACCTTTTGACGGGTCATCGCGTAGTATTCGGTTCGTCATGATGATCTCCTCACGTTCGGTGAACCAGCCCTTGGGTCGAAACCAGGACTTTGTCTGGGTGGGAGATGGCACCATTGCGATCCACGAGTAGAGCCCGATTGCAAGTGTTAAGCAGCCTTCGAGTAGGAACAGCCATCTCCAGCCTGCGTAGCCATGGAAGCCTCGTAAGCGGAGAACGCCAAATGCAATGATCGGGGCAACTACATCAACGACTCGCAGCGTCGTCCAAAAAAGGGCCAGTCGAAAAGGCAACTCTGTCGATTTGAAGAAATAAGACTAGATAATTAGTGGCGATCCGGAGATGAGTACGCAAGACTCACAAGGTACAATATGACATCTGGAATGAAGCCGCCCTGTAGTGCTCCCAGCAATGCTCGCGTTACGAGGAAACTAGTTCTGCCGCTCAACCAAAACTGAGCACACGACACGATACTCCACAGGCACATGATTGTGGGAATCTGTCGAGCGAGGTAAGCACAAGTCTGGTTTGGCACATACATGATCTCACCCATCGATCAGGACCAAGTTTCTTACTGATGAGTTGGGATGGCAACTCAGCACTCAAGAATGCAAGACGGAAGACCGTGTTACCCAAATTATAGTCTGTTCCGTTAGCTGAAGCTTTTTGATATCTGCTAATGCAACAAACCATTTGTATCCAGGTTTAAATCCTCGAGAAAGTTGTCAGTATTTGCTTGGCTTAGGTTGCCACGGTTCAGGTCGAGGGCGAAGAAGGCAAGACATGCCCAGAAGGTCACTCGCCAGTCAATCTTGTTGATTATTGGCTAGAAGCGTTAGAGTCAACTTCAGCGCACAAACAACCATGACGTACAAGCTCTTCAGCCCATGTCCACCTTTCACCCGGGTCAAAACGATGAAGATTTTCATACTTGGCTGTGGGCTGGAAATATTTAGCCAATTCCGGATCATCGTATACTGATGGTTGAGTCGCGATCTCGTCAAGTACAACACTTGGCTTCTTGCGGCGAAAGAGCGACATGATTGGCAAGGAAGGAGGTTCAGTCTTCTCCAAGACGTGCGTCCGCACTTGAACCTGCATCTCCTTTGGACTGCTGTTGGCGCTGCTGTTAGCCCCGATATCCATGTTGTTCCCCTGTGTAACAGTGCTGAGGTTAGCCATGAGCGTCAATGGTCCAGAAAGACAAACTATTTTGGTTAGATTTATACAACATCATTGAAGCGATCAACCGATGAAGGGTCGGATGGTGGCATCTAAAACGGATGAGCAAATGCTACCTGGTCATGAGGATATGCCGTTCACGATTTGCCTCAAGCTTGGCTGTCGACCTGAGCGGGTCTTTACAGCTACTCTTGTCGTCCTGGAACAAGCCCTCCCACAGAATACGTGTAGATGCCAAGCATGCCACGAGTGTCTGGGCCATCACGCAATATGTAGGCATAGTTTGACCATAATCACACGCCTTCCTAATGGATGTGTCTGTGTATGTGGGAAAACCAATGCGTTCTTGAGCAATTCAGAAACGGACGCACTGATGCATATCCAAGTATCTTTTTCGCTCTGTTGCTCACATCTTGAAAAATGGCGCATTCAGCAAAATTTTCAATCCATTTATACTCAAACAACAATAGTAAAGGTGGGATGCTGGTTGAAGCAGACTATCATCGGATTAGGGCTCTCTCGATATGGCGTACACTTGCTTGGCTGTCTGATATGTTGTGACAGAAATATAACCCCTCTTCCACAGGACCATGGCACAACCTCAAAAAAAAGAATGGCCTCTCTTGAGCTGATCAAGTGATATTGAAAGAGATCTTGATGCGCATAAATGTGTGTGGTGCAACTAAGGCAAGATACGGTCTAGTTTATCACCAAGTGTGCATAAAGGCGGCTCAACACGTGCTCGATGTGATGAACTGTTCCCCCACGTGTCCTTGAACGACAACGCTAAAAGGACCGGCATCCTCCTGAGCAGTACGCAAGCACGCAAGAGAAATGGCAGCATTTTCCTGGCAAAGCACGCAAGTGCATCCTCTTTGCTTCGACTTATCTTTTGCCATTACGAGCACGACAATGATAATGGGGGACCGATAGCGCTTGACATGACTTGATGTACCGCGCCGGCTACCCTCGTTCTTTCCTTCCTCGTACTGATCTCCACTGAGCTCCACAGGTATCTTGAATGTTGGCTCTAGCTGCTTCGTGGATGAAAACGCTCCAGTGCATGCTTTTACAAATCAGTCTGGGTCGTATCGATCGTCATTTTACTCTCCCTTCCGGCTAATCAAGCGTGTGAACTGTGGTATATGGCGACATATCTAAAATCACGCAATAAGTGAAAGCTTTGACGCTAGAGGATTGATGGCTTCTCAAATTATACATATAAGGCAGCTGAACGAACGTGCTCCTTCAGAACATCAGTATCATTGAGATTATCTGTCCGACAAACAGCAATCATGGGATCCATCACGGAAACGGCCACAGCCATTGGCCAGAGCCTAACCCTCAACGGAAAGCACCCTCAGCATAAAGAGCCTCTGAAGCTTAAAGGTGTTCTTGATGACTTCGAGCATTTCGAGGTCACACCCGTTATTGGCAGAGAGTACCCAACGCTCAATCTGAAAGAAGTTCTGGAAGCTCCAAATTCCGATGAGTTGCTTCGAGACCTTGCAATCACGAGTAAGCATTTCACCCGTACGAGTACCTCGTCATGACTAAGGCTGAATTTAGTCTCGCAACGTGGCGTCGTTTTCTTCCGCAAACAAGACGAGCTCAACAATGACCTCCAGAAACAGCTTGCTCAACGACTAGGCGAACTCTCCGGCAAGCCAAGTACATCAAAGCTTCATATCCACCCTGTCAGCAATAGCGGGCGCCGCCTAGGCGGCAATGATGACGAGATCAGTGTCATTTCGTCCGAGCAGAGAAAAGAGCTGTACCCACAACGGTCCTTCCAAAAGCAAACCGCCAAAGAGGGTTGGCATAGTGACATCACCTTTGAGCCGGTCCCTAGCGACTACGCACTCCTTCGTCTGACCGAGCTTCCCGAAACAGGGGGTGATACACTGTGGGCATCTGGCTACGAGATCTTCGACCGCATCTCTCCAGCCTACCAGAAGTTCCTCGAGACACTGACAGCCACCTACGCGCAACCAATCTTTAACGAGTCAGCCAAGAACAACAACTTCCAGCTCTACAGTGGCGAACGAGGCGCTCCAGAGAATGTCGGCACGGATCTACGAGCCATCCACCCTGTTGTGCGAACAAATCCTGTGACAGGATGGAAGAGTATCTTCGCCGTCGGCCACCATGCAAAGCGTATCAACGAAGTATCCGAGGCCGAAAGCGAACATTTGCTCAAATGGTTTGTCCAGCTGATCGTTGAGAATCATGATCTGCAGGTACGGTTCAAGTGGAAGAACAGTAATGATCTGGCAATCTGGGATAATAGGTCTGTCTATCATACTGCAACATTTGATCTCGAGAAGGGTGCAAAGCGTACAGGACAAAGGGCTGTTTCTTTGGGCGAGAAGCCTTACCTTGATCCGGAGAGTACTACTCGTAGGCAAGCTCTTGGGTTTTGGGCAGACTGATGTGGTACTTGGAGGGACACCCTTGCCACACTAAAGCCAGACTCGAGGTCTTTTTCAGCCTTGTGTCTTCTGCCTGCGACTGTACCTTTGCGCACAAGTTGGGCCGAACTTACCATGCCTCCCCAGCCGCTAAGGTGCTCTCTGACGAATCTCTACACCCCTTTCAAAGTTGAACTAGTTCCTGCCTTCGTAGCTCAGAGAGTCTCCGTCTCTGCGTATTTAACGCACTGGTCGACGGTTCACACCCTCGCTGTTAAGTATTTAAGTAGCTTTGGGCAAGGCAGACTCTCGATCATCCCCATCTCCATATAGAGTGTGGCTTCATTTGTCCCGCCACCGCTTGCCCTTTATCATGCCACTAACAAGTCTAATTCTACGAGACAGCTGACATTGGTTTCTCCTCACGGTATTTTCTCACCAGTACCGGCGACATGCATACCCCTTCCCCACTAGCTAGGGGCAAAAATGGTGCGTGGACGAAGTATTTTACTTTTCCACTGTCTCTGATCGAACCATTTCGTCGCCGCCGCCGATGCGCTCTGCCCCTCGAAGGAGGTGGCCACGGGGGCCGCCATGAGTAAACGAAAATGTCCTGTCACTGCGTATTTTACATCTCGCCAACGTTCTCTTCCTGGCCCGTGTTATGCCGCGCGAAGGTAAATCTTCGATCAGTTTCTGGTTTAAGGAGCATGTTTAATCTGGGGGCGATCGTTGACGCGAGCATACAATGCCTCCTTCCAACCATGTGGACCTTTTGCCCAGGCACAGCGGCGGCAACTTTTACTTCCCTGCGTTCCACCTCCTGGCATCGCCGAGCCAACTCAAAGCAGACTTTTCGATCGTGGAGTTCCCATTTTGAGCTCGTTGCTTTGCCAGAGATTGTGCGGCATATTTGCAATTGGCGCTAGCGTTCTCAACCTCGAAGATATCTTATCCAAAATTTTAGATATTGGTCGTTGACGAACTGCGCCATCAGTTCGCTTGTGCTCGCTGCCCCGGTCTCGAATAAATCACGAAGCAGCAAGTGCAGAGCCTGCAGGGCGAAAGGGTGTCGAGTCTATCGTGTGTTGGAGGTTTGCCATCGCGGTCTTGGGGGAAGGTCTCGTCGGACGATGGCCTCGATATCGTGTTGAGGCTCATCGTCGAGACCGGTTATCGTGATTGACGCTCTCACAGGAGTTGGTCTAGTGTCGCGTCGAGATCACATGATGATGGCTGCTGTGGCCACTGGACGACCTGATGTCGACCAGTATGCATGTCCGCGTCTAGGCTGAGGGTTCTGCTGCATTAATCCTGAACCGGGGAGCCGGGGGTGGAGTGAAAGCGGCCCCACCCTAGGCCCCAAGCGGAGGTGAGGTCGATGGACAACTCCCATCCTTGGCAATACATAGGCTGCGAACCTTTCAACCACAGACACGATCGATCGCAGTATATTTGATCCTAGAATGCCATAAAGAGAAGCAGCGTTTATCTAGACGTGAACGTGAACGTAAACGTAAATCGTCATTTTGGAACTTGAAACACGCCACACACAGTCCAATCGACCTATTCTCCTTGAATGCATTTGAAGAAACTCCTTTTCGTCTACGTCTCAGTCGCTCTCATCCCCAGCAGCCTTCTTCTTCCTCCCTCCGCCTTTCCTCTTCTTCGTCACGGGCCCAATATCCTCATCTTCGCTCTCGCTCTTCGCCTCCGACTTCCCCCGACCTCCCCCTTTCTTCGCACTCTCGTCTGGCGCATTTTCACAGATCTCATTCAGGAAGTCATACTGCGGATCCGCGAGCAAGCCGTTTTTCAAATGCGTCGCCGTGACGCGTTTGCTGTTTTGCTCTTTGGCGTTGGCAGCGCCTTTCGAGACCAGGGCGATCATGAAAAGCTCCAGGGCCTTGGCGACAGCGGTGGGGGTCGCTTGGGCTACTTTGCCAATGTCCTCGTCGGTCTGCATTATGCGTTTGATGCGGGCGACAGGGAACTTAGTTCTTACTTCGACTGCTGGGAGTGTGGTTTGGGGTTGAGGCGGCGGAGGTGCGAGCTGAACTCCTGGTCCTGCAGTCAGTGGTTGTTGGTGAGGGAGGAAGTGCTGTTGGTGTGTCGGATGTGCAGCAGGCATGATCGGCTGCGGTTGCGGCTGTAGCTGCATCGGGATGCGCTGGTGTGGTGCTGGTCCCGGTGCTATCCGTTCGTCGAACTCGTTGACTGGGTAGGCATCGTCGTTGTAGTTGACTTGTGGTCTGTTTCTCAGTCGAGCCATGTTGTCTTGAGGGAGTGGGAATTGCGGGTGCTGCGCAAAGTACTGCTGCGTCGGCTGTCCCACAGGATAACTGTGTTGCTGGACTTGGTTTCCGAAATATGTGGGTGTTTGAGTGTGCTGTAGCGGGAAATATTGCGTCGTGTCAAACGAGCTTCGTGGCGTTGGTATTGACGGGATTCTGTTCAATCTTGGTGGCGGAGGTGCCTGAAAACCCGACACATCTGGAGACCGAGGCCTGTAATTTGACTGGGAAGGATTGTGATATTCTTGTGAATCGTTGTTCATTTTAAGATCATTGATCCAACCCAACCAACAAGCCGTATGCAAGGAGGACGTATTCTCTTGGCACGGTTTTGATGTGGCTTGCGCAAAGGATGGTCAAAATAGCAGATAGCAGTTCTGCGCGGGAAATTCGACCTTACTTTACTTTATATATTGTATTGACCTTGACGAATTGATGGCCTGATAATAGGTGATGGAAACGGCTACTAATATAGATCGCCGCCCTTGGGATTGAGGTGGCTTCTTGGCTTTGGCCATCCCAAACAGCGCCGTCAAAACCATGCTGGCTTCTGGCTCCGCAGAGTCAATGACGCGTTTTTCTGCCTCACACCAATTTCTTCCACTCACTGTGCTTAACCACCTTTCACGTCAGTAACAGAGCGATCTCAAAATATCATACGCACAGATGATTCGGGTCACCTACCCATGAATCTATGACCAACGTCGAACTTGAGTCCATTAACAAACTTTCTATGTGACCAACCATAGCGACTTCATAATGGCTATGCCAATTGAAGCCATGAGGGATGGCGCCTCTGGGGAAGCTTCGTTCAATGTTCAACAATTTGAGTTCTGCTTCTTGTGAAGACAAATGGAGGCGGGCCATTGTTGAATCCATTCTTCAAGCTTATGCCTGATACGTCCTGCAAACATACGGGTCTGTATCTATCGTTCGTACTTCCTGTGTCCGTCTCAATTCATCGCCATCCCAAAGGGACCACTAGAAAGACCTCTCGAACAACCTTGATTCTTCAAAATCCCGAGATGCTACCCTTAAAAGCGGTACACGGGAAACTTTACTTATCTACGATACCGACAACAAACAATGAATGATGGAGCGTGCACGAGCCATCTCTCTAGGCCTGGCATGCATGGTTTGCATGGCCTTTGGCCGGTTCATATGACAAAGAGGGTTCTGACTCTCAACGGAATGTGACATATTACCGGATCTCGCTACATGTTCAATCCATGCCCTGCTGAATGACGGAGTGTGCAACGTGATGTACTTCTCCAACGACGCTACTCTGGGTAGCGCGTGCGCATCGTCACAAAACATTGTGGAAACACAGATTCTAAGGGTCAATGTCTTGCAACGAGGGAGAGGGCCCGTACCCACAGGTGCACCCCACTGCAAATGGTCAGTTCTCCCAATTCTGTGGCGCATCATGCACACCATCCTGTCGTAACGGTGGCTATTTTTATGAGCACTCTGGACAACGAAGTGGTTCAGCTTGTTGCTATTCGAAGCTTTCGTTGTTTCCTCATCATCTTCTTTCCATAGTACAACCATGCGGCCTCGTTGTCACCGAAAAATAGGCACACAATGAGAGATACAATGGGGGTGATCATTTTGTCCCCTCACCTTTGCAGCCACGACAGCTCTACCTATATGGAACTGGTTCCAGGTAACCGAAGTTTTTTACACCTTACGGTTTGATCAAAATACCTAACCACCCCTTCAGCAGGCTTTCAGAATGGAATACGTCCGCATTGCTAGTTGGGTCCCTGTCGTCGGGCCCCTAATATTTGTCTCAGTACATGGCGCTACCTTCCTCTCAGATTTCTCAATAGCGGTCAAAGACACAGCGCATAACAGTCTACTCGCCGCAGTGAACTTCGTCCAGCTAGTATGGTATGACCCAGACCTTTTTTTCCTCTCCCTGTTATTCATCAGGTACCACAGAGTTGTCACTCACTTTTTTGGTCTTCCTCACTCCAAGAAGTCTGGCCAAGGCAAGTTCCAGGATGATATGGCTGCAACAATGACATGTCCCATACTGAAACCCAATGGTTTCTGGGACATGCACGACCAGCTTCTACGCTATACACAATCGAGGTTGGCAAGTCCTGACTGCTCTCCTGTTGCTGATTGCTTATTTGAGAAACGGTGTTGGTGGGTGTTCTGTGTTGGCATCCCCACATTGGTCTTCAAGTTTGATTTGTTTTGGGACTTTCTCGTCATATATGCATGGTACAAATCAACCTTTGCAAATTTTAGCATGTGGGTGGTTTGTGGTCTCATCATTGGGCCGAAGGCTGTCAAGGTGGCAGGCGAAATTTTCCGACATCCTCGACACCCAATCTTCTTGCCAGGATACATTTTGGTCGCCTGTTGCTACATTTATTTTGAGCTGAGAGCATTATTCACGCTCTGCGCCGCTGCATTCCGCAGCCGAGGTTTCCACACTAACGAATCACTGAACAAAGGTATGAATGATGAGGATGACCTTGATCGCTTGTCACATGAACAATCTTCCACCAGATCTGCGTCAAACGTTGACCACAACGCGTTCCCTAATCGCCGCAAAAGGACGAGCAGATCTTCCGGCCTGTCTGAGAGCTTTGGTAAGGGCAAATACAGATCCAGGAAGTCGTCACATGGTACTGATAACGAACCCCACACGCGAATTGATGCTGTCACTAGGTTACCATCTCCTAGCGACATATCTGAGACTATTTCAAACTGCTTAACTGATCACAATGACAAAAAGCCACGATCCACCGACAACCTAAACAGATTTACGCCGTGGGGAAGTGTAAATACCAAACACCCTCACTTGGTCCCTGCTAACATTAGAGAGTCTCAAATCGGCATACGACACAAGAACAGCAACATCACCCATAGCTCTAAAACCCCTTTAAGAGTCTGCACAACTCCACCACAGCACGGGTTCCAAGTCTCTTCAGCGAGACACTCTTCTTCTAGCCCACTAAAACAGCTTTTAACGCCGCCGGCTTCCTGTGAACGGAGTGATTTGGCATTCCCGAGCCTGCTGAACAATCCTCAAATCTCGATCAGTACTGGCCCTTGTTGCAATCCTACTTTGGTCCCTTACGTATGTGGTATCGAAGTTGGAGAAGACATTTGCGGCAAAGGCAGTCCTCCCCCATCTGTCCACGATTCCCCTATACGGAAATGCACGCAAATGCAATCTTACACACAAATTCCCAAGCGCGAGCCATCTGCAACCCAGATGAATTTTCCAGAACCTACTCAACCTACTCCACAACGTCAGACACAGGTCCAGCTCAAACGGGAGTCCACAAGTCCTCCTAGAAGTCTGAATGTACGATCCTATCAGCGGCGCTTTGTAAAGGGGGATGACTGCCATCGGATACATGGCGATGGTGCGTATTTGACACCCCCGAGAGGGTACACCAGTGGGCAGCGGAGGTGCAAAAGCCCAGAGCCCAATAACTATCCAGTCTTGCCTTCCAAACCTCGATGGTAGGATCAGCCTCCTTTCCAGGCCAGGGCAAGTACTATGTTCCCTAGGCCGTACAAATGAATAAATCTATCGTTTACTCTGGAATTTGAAACCTCATTAGACAGTGCCTTAAGCGAGGATCTACTACCACCAGACTTCAAACAGGGACATTGTTTCCTTCTAACTAGCGTATCCCATGTTGGCCATGCACTTGTTTTGAATTATTTGTGGGAGTGACGTCGTTACGCTTTTTCAAACTCAAGTATTGTCCCCGTAAAAGAGAAGTCGATGAAGTCATAACGGGTGCTACGCTAAATGACAATTCATTAAGCCCAAATACACGTTTGCCCCGCGAGGGCTGGTCGTACAAATCAATCTGCTCAGATCTGAAAACATTAGGCATCTAAGGAATCAAGCGATTCAAACACGATGTCGGTCGGTATAGCTGTTCTTGGCGGTGGAATATTCGCCAGGGAAAACCACCTTCCTGCAGTCGAACAGGCGAAAGACTTGACTTTGAACGCTGTCTACTCTCGCTCCCTCAAATCAGCACAATCGCTCGCTACAGATGCCAACAAAGTGGACATCTACTCAGATGACTTGGGTGCCGGGAAGAGCCTGGATGATCTGCTTGCACGGAAAGACATCCTTGCTGTGATAATCGCTTTGCCGATCAAGAATCAGCCTGAGTATATCAAAAAGGCACTCCTTGCGGGGAAGCATGTCTTGAGCGAGAAGCCAGTGGCTGAAAATGTGAAAGACGCAATAGAGCTGATCGAGTGGTACGAGAAGGAGATTGTACCAAAAGGAACCACTTGGGGTATAGCTGAGAATTACCGCTTTTTCTCTACATTTGCTCGCGCGGCCGAGCTGAAACAGAACATGGGACGAAATCTCACGTTCAGGATAATCAAACATGCGCTGATGGAGCAGGGTTCAAAATTCTTTGAGACGAGCTGGAGGAAAACGCCTACTCATCAAGGAGGGTTTCTACTTGACGGCGGTGTCCATTTTGTGGCTGCACTGAGGAAGATGTTAGGCAAAGATGATCCGATCGTTAATATAGCTGCGCAGACGACACTGTTGCAAGAGCATTTGCCACCTGTGGATACGCTGGAGGCTGTTGCGAAAACGAGAAGCGGTGCTGTGGGCAGCATCTCTATATCTATGGGGTCCCCTGTGGAGCGAACTGAGTATTCTGTTGTGAGTCAAGGAGGAGTTGTGTCTGTTGGTGACGACATCGTGGAGCTCAATGGCAAAGCAGAGGAGCTCAAAGTGGATGCCTTCGGCGTGGTTCCGGAAATCAGAGCTTGGGGTGAAGGCTTAGCAGCAGGAAAAGCCAATCCATTACAGAGCCCTCGGGAAGCATTGGCTGATTTAGAGATTATTGAAGCATGTCTAAGAAGTGGTGAGCAAGGTGCAAGGCCGACAGAGCTGAAATATCAAGAGCCGCAATAAGTGAAATTTGACGCGTGAGCAGAACATAATCTTCACGCATCAAGACGAGCGTTGTACGCAGCCTCTTGGGTTTCTCGAACTGAATCCGAGTAAAGGCGACGTACTGGGGCTTCAGGCGGTACAGAAATTATCAAGTATCAGGCTGCTCATCTTCACCCTTGATGCCTCTCAGGAGCTGATTACCTGTTTTCTCTCGGCATACTTTCCTCTCGGAATAGTTGCCTCAACAAACATTTTCGGTAATGGGTTGGCAAGCAAATGCAGGTCTTGGCGCACTTGACCGCGCTGCGAAATTGTGCGAACTTTCGGCAGGCGCAATCTCGACACATTGAAGCATATTTTCGACTATCCTAGGACCACCAAACCACCGACAAGGTTAGCACGGTAATCGCACGTTTGATAATGAGCAGTACTGATACTGTGTGAAGATGGTGTCCGCAAAGAAGCACGTTGCAATTGTCAAAAAGCACCCAAAGAAGTGGCACAGACATCAGTCCGATACATACAAATGTGTGCCTTCAGCATGGAGAAAGCCAAAGGGTATCGACAACAGAGTACGAAGAAGATTTAAGGGCCAGATGGTTATGCCTTCGGTATGTTTCCAGCGGAATTTGGGAGCAAAATACATCTTTTGGTGTTGGATGATTCCCCGGACACCGGCATGATGTTTTAGATATGCGCGGAGGAAGGCAAATGCTAATAGAACGCTTTTCAGATCGGCTTCGGCTCCAACAAGAAAACTCGACATATGATGCCATCGGGTCACAAGGCATTCTTGGTCAACAACACACAAGACGTTGAACTCCTCCTCATGCACAACCGCACATACGCTGCCGAAATCGCACACGCTGTCTCGTCCCGGAAAAGAGTGGAAATAATCGCAAAGGCAAAAGCTCTGGGTGTCAAGGTGACCAACCCTAAGGCAAGAGTTACGACGAAGTCATGAACGTTGTAAGGCATGAAGTTGTGATTCTAGCAGGTTGAGGGAAAAGGATTTTGCGTGCAACTCGAGACTCCAATGAGGAAAGGCGACACTCCCAAGTTAGTCTACTCGGTTGCAAATCGCAGGGTGTGCGGGTGTGTCTGTGCGGAAAGCACGTGTTTGAAGCGAAGACTTCAATATTCGACATCGAGAATACCACATTTACAGGCCACCTATACACGAATAAGAATCGCTTGCAGCAATCCCCACGTTTGTCTCCAGAGCGTAACCAATGACTGACAAATTGAAATTGTGAAGGCCCGACTAAACTGATGCAGGGAGGAACTCTTTCCCAAAAGGCTGGAATTCCTCGCTTTGACGATTAGTGTCCACATACCACGAAATGATCCATGTTCCACACAAGTAGGTACAGTTTAATGGCGACCCTTCTCAAAAAGCCAGGTCATGCTCGCCCAAATGCATCAGTCTTTGGGGTATGGCACCAAACACCGTCTTTCTTAACCTCAGCCAAATCGAAGTACAATTTTGGCTGTGAAGCTAGGTCCAACAATCAAGTCGCAACTGGAGCAGGCTGTGTACCAATGAGGCGGATGGATTCTATTGGGTTGCAAACCTATCCAAAGTGTATCGATCCATACTGACGTGCACAAAGCAATGCTCATATGACAGGCTAAAAAGATTGTCGCTTTATTGTCGGAAATGCCTGCGCAAAGAGAAAACCCATAAGGGAGGTGATGTACTACGGAAAAATGAAAGTCTCTGCATGTAGTAAGTAGCTGCTGTAGAATAAGCCCTGGGTCTCTTAGACGCATCGATTAGGAGCGCGGATATTTCGTCAATATGGCTCGACCACTGTCCCACTCTTGTTTGATGCTGCAGGTAATTGTGGCCCAGGAAGTCAATTTTACCCATGTAAATCATTCGCCGGCGGAGATACGGCAACAAGGCCAAGTCTCGAAGACGTGGCATTCGATTGTTCCGGAGAATGGATTCGCTCTCCATGACTTATGGGCTCCCGGTCTTGGCACAATCACCCTTGGCAAAACTTGGCATCTTGATCTATCACGCCTTCATGATTTATTGATCTTCAATCTACGAACCGACTCCTCACATCCATGTATGTTAGGTCCCTTTATCAAATTAAGCTTCCCCAAGCACAATGCTCCGCATATCAAGTCTGTTCGATGAACCCACCGCGGTAGCCAAGAAAATTACACAATTGTTGGAGTACAGGCATGACTTCTTTCCTGGCCATTGGGCCTTTGCCAGGATGGCGGAGCCTTGATCGGATCGAAGATGAAAATTTGGGACTTGGTCAAGGAACATGCTTCCGGCGGAGAGACTCCATCAGGACGGCTCACCTGTCAAGGAAATGTGGGATGACAGCACAAGCACCTAGCCGGACGTGCTACCCTCATCCAACCTCACATGATATACAAGGGAAATGGTATCATCTTGCGCTATGCGCAGCCAACTTTAGCAATGTTGCAGCAAAATTGCTTCGTTTGAAACTCAAAAAATCGACAACTTGCTGCATGGACATTGCGCATTAACGAGTCTTTTTTGGTTTCTTCCTTTTTGGAAATCCGTCCTCGAGGTCTTCCACACACAAAAATCGACGGCTACGACCTCGTCAAGATGATTGTACAAGCACTCAAAAAGGTCGGCAACTTTTTCGCCCCTGCTCCGAACAAGTCAGACGACGGACGAGACCAATGGCCTTCCAGGACCTCTTTCGTGCTTGCCTCCATGGGCGGTTGCGCTGGAATGGGAAACCTCCTCCGGTACCCCTCTCAGGTCTTCAACAATTACGGCCTTCAGTGGTTCATACCGTACTTAATGGCGGTCTTCATCATAGCAATACCTGTGCTGGTCTTGGAGATAGCGATTGGACAAGCATACCGGGGAGGAAGCGTCGTCGCCTACAACGCGATGAATACACGACTCAGAGGAACCGGCCTAGGACTTATCTTTGTGGGTTTCTTCGTCAATCACTACTTCGTGATCAACCTTGCTTGGATCATGAACTATTTCAGGAACTCCTTCACTAGTCCTTTACCATGGACGGGGAGACCGGAACAGTTTTATCTGCAAGACGTCGTTGCAAATGTCGACCCAATCCCCGGCAATTTCAGTAGCAATGGAAACACAGTCATCGACTACACAGAGTATCCAGGTATTGGGTTTGTTGCAGAAACCGTTGGCTGGACGATCTTCACTTGGTTCCTTGTCTGGCTATGCATATTCCGAGGCGTTGGCTTAACTGGTCGTGTCGTCTACTTTACAATGGGTCTGCCAATCGTCGTCACGATCATCCTTGTTGGCCGATCTGTCTCCCTCGATAATGCTGGTGCAGGTGTCAGGTTGATGTGGGCTACCTGGCGGGGGAGTGAGCTAGCTCGAGGCCAAGTCTGGCAGACCGCATGTGGGCAAGTCTTCTTCTCTACCGGCGTCGGCTTTGGTTACTTCACCTCGTATGCGTCTTACAATCAGAAGTACTCGAACGCTGTCATGGACTCTATCTTGATTGTTTGCAGCAACGTCCTCTTCGAAAATGTGGCGGCGTTTGCAGTTTTTGGTGTTGTTGGCTTTCTTCGGCTGTTCCCACAAGATGGCGTCAGACTCGGAAGCTTTGTGGTCGGCTTTTTGACACTCCCAGAAGCTGTCACCGAGATGCCAGGAGCCAACTTTTGGGCTGTGATGCTGTTCGCAACGTTGATGATACTTGGCTTCAGCTCATCGTTCGCTATGCTTGATGCGATTGTGACGATGATCATGGATGCCGGAACAAAATGGCCTCGTCCACTGGTAGTCACACTCATGGTCGTGGTGTCCTTCCTGTTGTCTCTTCCGTATTGCACCCAATTTGGCTACTATCTGCTCGACGGCGTCGACAGGTGGATCAACGATGTGGCACTCATTTTCGTCGTGTGGGCTGAATGTGTAACGTCCACAACAGTATACCGCTGGAAAGATGTGGTCAACCAAGTGGGACTGCCTGCTTTCCTGATATTCAACACAGGCTTCTTTGGAGGCATGATATTCGGGGTATCGGTGGCACAAGCTGTTAGCCCCGCAGCAGGTGCTGGCCTGGGCTTCGGCTTGTTTGTTGCTGGCTGCATCATGGCAGTTCTGTTTGGTCGTACTCCGGATTCGAAGGCGTCTGGAGTCTGGAACAGAAATGTCCTTGCCAGCCGCTTTTGGTACCTGGCCTTTTACTCTGTAAGTCACTTGCCGCCACTCCTCTATTGGAGGTCGTGCTAATTCATACTTTCTTTCCAGGGTAACCAACTACGACGAGATCTCAATCTCATTGTCGGAACTGGTAATAACTGGAACATTCCGTCGTTCTGGCCGTTCTTGCTCCGCTTCATCAGCGCACCAATCCTCGCCATCATCTACAGCTTTGCTTATCCTAGCTTCTACATTCTTAGAGATGATCCCATGCATATCGCGGGTTTCATTTTAGGACACTGTGTGTTGGTCATCATCATTGTGGGACTCATCGTTCCACGATGGTACGATATGTGCATTATACCTCAACGTCGCAACGAAGGCAACGTTGGAACTGTGCCGAACGTGAGCTTCTCAGCACTCGATGACTACGAGGATTCGAACGTGGAGGAGGGCACCGAGGAGGCGAGCGTTGTGCAGGAAAAAATGTAGAAAGATGGTAATGATGTGCCTGTTTCATGAAGCAAGTCTGAAACATTTGGAAGAACTTCACGTTGATCAAGACAGGTTTCCGTTCCATATTAATAATAATTAAACCACGCTTGGCGTTTGGAACTGCAGAACCTTGGCAGGCACAAGTTGAAAGTCATTGTTTGATCCATACTCTAATGGACCCAAAACCACACCGACCACAGCCCACTAGCACCATTGCTTTCCAGTATGCGGTCAACGGATTATCTCGCAGAAATCGCATCAAAGCTGTTAGAGTCTAACAACCTAACTCTGAGCTCCTGCACACAAATACAATCATTGTGGGCAGGCTACGGACACATTTGCCACGTTGAAGCCGTTGCAAATATATCAAATTCATCTCAGTCACGCAGGACACGCACCAAACAACACTCGCTTATCTTGAAATGTGTCACACCACCGTTAAATGCAGAGGAAGGCCAATCCCAGTCCGTACACGAGGGTCACATCCGCAAAGTGCTCTCGTACCAAGTCGAACAATACTTCTACACTCGGCTTGCTCCACAGATGCCGGGGGACATAGCTCGAGCTTCGTGTCTCAGTAGTATTGCGTCCTCAACATCGGGAACTAAAGTCACGGCCATGATCATGACGGACTTGAGGAGCTCGTTTCCTGTGGCCGGCGAGTGCCAGGCCGAGCTTAGTGAAACACAAGCGTGTGCAGCTCTGAACTGGCTGGCGAGTTTTCATGGCTTCTGGTGGCCAAGGATTGAGCAGATTGACAGGAAAGACTGTGTCAATGCACCTTTGGATCATCATGCTTTGCATCAGAGTACCGACTTAGAGGGGCAGGGTGGCGTGTGGCTGAATGGAGGTTACACATACCTTGCCACGCGCATGAAAGAGTATGCCGGCCTGCGAGAAGACGACGACTCAGAGTGGTCGTCAGCTCTATGCAAGTCTGCAATTGCGGGGAAGCCGAGTTTTGCTGAGCTGGCTGCCACATTTCTCTCTCCTGGTTCGAACTCTCTTCAGAGTTGCCAAAACTCAAGCTTTGCATCTACATCGGGGCCGTTCCAGACTCTTGTCCACGGTGACGTCAAGAGCGAGAATCTCTTTACAACAAGCAAAGGTGACTCTGTAGCGTTCTATGACTTCCAGTATGTTGGTATTGGTCTTGGAGTGTGCGATCTTGTGAAGCTTTTCACGTGCTCTATGCCGCTAAGGATGCTTGTTGAAGACGAGGAGAACATGTTTGCTTCGCCGGAGCTGGAAATGCAGGCGGGTGAGGAAAGACTGCTTCGTGCATATTTGGAACAGGTCAAAAGGAAGTCAGGGCTGGAGTACGAGTGGCCCATATTCGTGAGGCATTGGGAAACTGCATTAGTAGACTGGCTACGTTTTCAGGCAAGTTGGGGTTTCTGGGGTAATAGTGAATGGTTAGAAGCTAGGGTCAGATCAATTTTAAACGACGAGCAGTGGGCGGAGTGGGTTCAAGTGGCCGTTAAGGAGTAGAGATCTGGACGTTACTTTTGGGTGCTTGACGCTGGAGTTTACCTTAACAAACCATGCCCGGAAGGTCGACGTTGGGTACTCTCCGATGACTGTATAGAGTTCTCGCAAGTCTGAAAGTCCAGATAGCCGGATCGCTATTGTCGAATCTCTTGAGAAGGGGAGCTGCTCCCCTGGCGTATGCCACCAGTGAGCTTATTTCGTTCATTGAATTTTGTGGATTGAATCTTTCATCCAATACCAGTTTTGGGTAGACGCCATCCAAGGGAGTCGGATCCAGGATGGGATAGACATGATACATGATACGTCTTAAGAAATGCCACGCTTCAGTTGTGCCATGCTGATGGGAGACTTCGAGTGAAAAAGGTTCGGAAAATTTCAGAACGCGCGTGGCAAGTTCTTGCTTTCTTCGATTGCCGTGTTGTCGAATCACCGCACCAATAATAGCGCAAAGACAAGTAGAAAGGGAAAAATTAGGTACCCAAGGTGTTTAGGAGTTGGGATAACGAGTTGGCGCCATCACCTCGACTGCTCGCGTACCTCGCGAGGAAGGGTCGTTATCCCTCGCCGAGCATGGCGCTCACAACCACAAACCTTGAATTCGACACCACTAAGGACGATCGCCCTGATCTGCCACCTCCGCCACCGGTAGCCGTCACTCCTTGTGATCCTTGGCCACGACCTTATCGCCTCGAAAACGGTCTGCGTCGCGTTGCACCTTATCACTACACGTACAATACGTACTGCAAGCAGAGATGGCGCGACCGCGAAATTCTCGACATCTTCTCGGCCGAGTTTCGGGATCGGTCCCGGGAGTACTACAAGGAAGCGATCGAGAACGGCAGGATAGTACTGAATGGGAAGACGTGTAAGGACATACATACTATCGTCAGAAATGGCGATGTTATCAGTCATACCCTCCACAGGCACGAACCGCCGGTGTCTGCCCAGCCCATTCGTGTCATCGATGAAACTGAGAACATGATTGTGATTGACAAACCAGCTGGGATCCCCGTACACCCTGCCGGACGGTACAAGTACAACTCGGTAGTCGAAATCATGAGGGCAGAAAGACATTTTGCATTCAATCCTCTGCCTTGTAACAGGCTGGATAGACTGACAAGTGGTGTCATGTTCATTGGCAAAACGAGTAAAGAGGCCGAGGAAATCAGTGCACAGCTGAGAGGCAGAACTGTCAGGAAAGAGTACATCGCGAGAGTCAAAGGCCGCTTCCCGGATGGTCAAGGCTGGGAAGGGAATCCAATGAGAGGTGGAATCGTCAAATGTGAAGAGCCAATCCTGCAAATCAGTCCCATCCTGGGCCTGAACAGAGCTCGAGCCAGCGGGAAAAGCGCAAAGACACTGTTCCGACGGATTGCTTACTACCCTCCTGGCCCTAAGACTTCCTCGACGGACAGAGATCACGATCAGGTGCCAGAGCAACAAGGAAATGCGCCGTCAGCAGCACAGCCACTGCCTCACAAAGAAGACGAAGGACATAGTATCGTGCATTGCTTGCCACTTACTGGCAGAACGCATCAGATCCGCGTCCATCTTCAATTTCTGGGTCATCCCATTTCCAATGACCCTATCTATAGCAATCGAAGAGTCTTCGGGCCGACCCTCGCCAAAGGTGACTCGACTGGCGACCACGACGCCGAGATTAAAGAAAGACTAAGCAAGATGGGCAAGGAAGAGCTGGCAGATGCATACTCATACAAAACCGACCGGGGACCGTCTACAAGTCCGACTGTCTCGACCAATGTCGACAAAGACTTCGAGACTCTCGATATTGGTCAAACACACCAAACCACGCCAACCCAACTCGAGCGCTTACGAACCCAAGAGCTACACCGCAAGTACGGCCCGACAGCGGACTACAAGCCCTTACACCATGGAACCCTTCATGCGGGGACCCTCTCGCCTCCTCCTGAGAAGCCCAATTCCGCAAACCCAACCCAATCTATCGAGTCCGATCCTGCTTACGTTGCAATGATTGCCGCTCACGACGAAATGGTCCAAGACTATAACCTTCGCAAGGGAGAGAAACTTTCTGGGGAGATCTGCGATATCTGCCAGACACCACTGTATTCAGATCCAGGACCGCAAGAGTTGGGTATATACCTACATGCATTGGCCTACGCAGATGTCGATGGCCTATGGAGGTACACAAGCCCTATGCCGGCCTGGACAAGGTCGCCCGATGATGACGGGAACAACTACATCAAGAGCCCGGCGTGGGATTACGCGGCGCTGGGAGCGGAGGCGACGATGGTAGATGTTGAGAAAGAAAGGGAGAACGAGAAGAGCCGTAATCGGAAGGGTCTGGTGAAGAACAAGATGTTGGAGGTTGAGGAGGATTGAGCGGCGGTCGCTAAGTCTGACAGTTCAAACCTGCATTTTCAAACCGCCAATTTCCCACATCAGATCAATAAACTCCCTTACGTGTGGCTTCGAACGATGTTTGTCATTGCCGACTTGTCCTCTAGGCAGCAGCGGCCGGTTCACCACAACCACTGCAGACGACTTGCTATCGAACTCAATAATGGCCGATTGCTTTCACGAAGTCGACCAGCAGCACCATGGGTCTCCTAATGCCCAAAATCCTGCTGAGCCGTCGAGCCAAGCACACAATGGGAGGAGCCCACCCATTATTTACTAGTGGTTCATCAATTTCCAGCACTGTGGGTCGAATTCAAGCAAGTCCGCTGCAGGATCTGGTCAGGGCGGCATAGTTGCAATGCCTGCTAACAGACATGGGGGTCCCCCCAAGCGATATACATCAAAGCTGGAGTCTGGAATTATTCAAACACACGGAATCGTCGGCCTTTTGCCAAGCTAAAGCTAAAGCGGGTTAGTACTTTTGTTAGCCAAGAAGGCTTAGGCTGATATTATTGATCGGAGCTGTGGCTGCAGCAAGTGTTTGATTCTTACCGATGAGTGGACGTGTGTTGGATTATCCTGACTGCATAGGCTCACATTTCCACTGATCATCTTGACTGCATCGCTGTCTGTTCCATTCCCCCTCGATCATGATTTCGGCTACAAAAGTGGCCTCGTCACAACCTGTGCTTATCAGACGCTTGCATATTTGGGCAACCTGTGCATGGAGTACGACTGCAATTTGACTAAGCTTGCTAAGCAAGATGCAGCACAAGGTAAGCAAATGGCTGTACTACAGATTGTTCGACCTCGTTCGCTCAGAATTGCCCGGAGTCGTCCGGTTGCTAGAACATGTACGAAGCGTCTAGGATGGGAAACCGAAGCGATATTGATACAAGATTTTTGGATCTTTGGATTGCAAATTTGGCTTCGCCCTTCTCCGAACATAGCGATGTTGTTTCAATAAGAAACACTCACCCAATCTCAAAACAACCTAGAAAATCCTGTATCGCGGGATTCAAGGCGGACATGATGCAAATCCGAATCAGGCAATAGAAGTCGAGGAGTCTTATACGAAGTTCTCGGCTTCCCCATTTGACAATGGTCGTTCAGAGGTGGTAAACGACGCCCAGGAAGGCTCAAGACCTGAGCCGCGACTGAGCCTCTGTTCATCGAACGGCAAGGTTCCATCATAAGATCGGTCAACCATAATTTGAAATTCTCACCTAGAAATTGCTTCTTTCGATAGATATTTTGCGAGGTAGAACTTGTGCTACGAACATATCTCTTGGTACCATCTCACAAAACGTGTGCAAATAAAGCTGCGGATAATATCTCGACCGTCGCTGGCACATGTGTCAATGTAGGATCTTAGGTTTCTTCGAAGACAATGGCTGTGAACGTGAGTGTAGTTACGAAACAATGGAGTCCATTGTCCCTGGACCAGAAGTCACTTGCACATTGGCGCAGTGTAGCGCTGCCACTCACGCGATCGGTGATGGAAAGGGAGGAGACGAAGGAGGGGTTTGAGATCACGAATCAAGATTGCGATAAGTAGTGTCCTTTGAAGTAAGGCGCCATGGAAGCTCTAGTGGTAGACCAGGTTGCTCCAAAACCGCTGTCCGAATTTGAGATGCATCAAGGCCGTACATGAGAATGGAAAGCCTTAGCGCAATGCTACAGCGCCAGTCAGGGACCAAAAGTCTGTCGCCGACTTGAGCATTGACTGAATGAGGTACAGAGTACAGTGAAAAATCAACCTAACAAAATGTCAAGCCTGGTACATTGTTTACACGTACTCAACCATTTTCACTGGCCTTGATACGAAGTATATACTTGCTAGATTTACATAAAAAGCCACGGCCATGTAGAGGTTGAGAGCCAAGCACGTCGCTAGTATATATTTGTAGAAGCGGGAAGTTTTAGCGCTGAGATTGTGACCTATCCACCGCCGCAGGCGGCACCGGCGGTCCAAAACAGAGTTCGTACTCCGTATTGCACTTTGATCGTCCGTCACCTTGTAACAAATATAGGTCGATCCCCGTGCAAGCACTAAAAGACAGGTAGGCGCGGCAACTAGTGGGAAAAAAGAAATGCATCTGTCGGCAATACGCGGCAGTAAGGCAAAACGTTGTACGAAATTTTGGCGCACAAAACATCTACGATCGAGCAGGGTTAAGAAAACCCTAGAGGGCGTTCGGCATTATTTTCTAGCAGGCAGCTACACCAACACCCTTGCGGAATTATCTGATGGTAAGAGCGAATCATCGTTAGAATTTTAACCATGTGAAATTTTGAATTCAACTTTTGAAAGATCGGTAGGAGAGCAAAAAGCGTATCCTGTTCGAGATATGTGCAGTTGGCATGCAGTGGCATAAAGTGGCATGCGGTGACAGTCGATCCTCCCTTCTGGACTGATTTCGCCATGTGAACTCAAACTAGCGAGGCTGTTTGATGTCTCTGGATCTTACCACAGTAGACGTAAGTAGACTTCAGGCCGATGGTTCAAATTCTCACACCATCGGTGGTCCACACTCTGGAGACGGAAAACTGTTCTCGAGTCATGCGAGTTGATCTGATGTCTATCATGCCGCGTGACCAATGGAATAGCTGAGGTCATGAAACTCGCTAACTTATCAACACATAGGGTTGCGGCTTTGCATCACCAGATTTGATCTCATCCGATGAGCCACATGACAGGACGATTCACCCCATCAAAGGCTGTTCAGAATGCGTCGGGGTCACCACGGATCCTGGCAGATTCAATCAATTACCTACTTAAGACCGAATCGTAAAGCTTGCTGACAAGAGACAAATAGTTGGAGCACGCATACGAAGCGTAAAACGAGCATCATGGTTCTCGCCGCGATGGACGTTCTAAAGGAACAAGAACTTGAAAGGAACCTTGCCCCCACCTCGGGTAGACTTCCTCGTTACTCAGCGGGCCACATACGGGAATTCGTAAAGAAACCGTCCAACAGAAAGAAAAACTCACGTCTCGGCAGGTTTCATCTGTCGCTAGTAATCAGTTTAAAAGACCGGTGGCTGTAATACCTCGGTAACAACGCCTCGTCAAGCGTATCCCCGTCGGGATCAATTACTTCGTACTCGAAACCAATAATCTGCCGTCCTACCCAACCCAACAAAGCAATGGGCGTCGGGCACAGTGTCTTCCACAATCTGCATAGCCCATGTTGAAGTCCCTATTTCTGAAAATTCAATGCCTAGACGTTGGATCATTCAAAAGCCTTGTTCGAAAAAGGTGCCCTGGATGCACGACTACGCGAAGCGGAATGGCCTGTGACCAACCGCTGTTTAGCAACGCCGTCCTTGTGGAGCCAGGAAGGCTCAGTCCCCCCAAACTGTAAAATATTCGCGACACTCATCATATTGAAAACGCACGGGACAGCCACAACAGCCAAGGAAAGGCAGCCATCCGCTCGGCTCATCTCGATTGAAAGGTTTTTAGGGGTCTGCACCTCGTAAGATTGGCCGCTCGGATTCACGGACCAACCTTTTGTATTATATGGTGACCGATGACAAGAAGACAGGCGTGTTCCATAGGCCAACGAAAGGGGCGTGTCTCGGTGTCCATTTGATGGGACTTGATGACCAAAAATTATGCGGCTAACCTGCTGATGTAGAAAGAGCTCGGAAGACTTGACGCTAGCCAATGAACAAGCCTGCTACTATGCAGAATCGAGCGATACTGACCACATCTGAAATAATCGATTAGGTGTCAACGGAGTGTTTTGGCATCCCCTTTTACGCTTGGTTGAACTCTGCGGAAATACGAGCGGCACGATAGTCCCATTGGCGATCATTGTGGCAAGATTATTTTGCTTTGTCCACCCTGTCCTCGGTCAGATGCTAGAGTTCAGTGGCAGGCTGCAATTCAAAAGCGACCTCCTAAATTCGATTAGCGTGGTCAGCTGCAGTGGCCACCGAACAAGGTGAGCTGCTGAAGTTTGTATGAAAGCCTAAGGCTAGGCTCGTCGCACCCTGAATGGCCTAATAGAAGACGATCGCAGCCAAAAACTTGGGGTGTTGGCGAAAAGACTTCGCGCTATACAGGCCTCCAATTTATTGGATTTTCTGCCCCATCTCGCTCATCTGTGTCCGGTCAGTCCTAATCTTGCTTGCTGAGCCACTAAATCGACCAACGGTTGGTTGGTCCCTCAGAAGATCCCGTGCCGACACCTCCTGGGCTAAAATTCAACTCATTATTTGAAAGCCTCCGAAGGCGTGTCTCATCACAGCCCATTCCTTCCCATGCTGACGCAAGCTTATCATTTCCCGAATTTGAGCATGTATAGCCCGAATGTTCCGCTTAGAACCTTGCTTTGATCAACGCCGTCGTTATTCCTTGTCTGTCTGCCAATGTTCAGTCGGTCACGATCGGGCTCGCGGTCTCAGACCTTGGTGGTCCTTGTCGGACATGCTGAGTGGTGCACGCAAAGACTCGCGGGCTTATCGACCCGCTTTGTCGGCAGCTGGAACAGGCTTTGGGGTGCCCAGCCAAAGATAGTGTGATAGATGTGCGTTGTCTAATGCAGCGCAGCATGCTTCTCCGCTGTGCTCCGTACCTTGTCCTTAGGGTCACTTCCAGGGCAACGGGTGAGCAGGCGCTACAACCAGCTAATACCGCGCAAGCGGAATGGCTGGTTATGTCACTTTAATGGATTTTTGCATTCAGCCAGCGCCTGATTTTCGATTTGTCGTGCACATCAGTTGCGTCTCCTACTTTACAGGACTGTCGCGGACCCATCGATGCGTGGATCGCAAAACCACCTATCCTGCAATGGAACCACATGCCTGCCCTCGTCTTGTTTCGGTTTCGATGACCCTTGATCCAATCGACTTGTCTCTGGTTGACGCACTGAGCGTAAACGACACTTGCTTGCTTGGTGAGCCGATGATACCACACATCCTGCGCCTCGCCGCCGTCCTTTTTTGCTTGTCCACTTTCTAGCCCGGATCACGGCCTGATCATACTTTTCGTGTCGTTCCCACATCGCTGCAAACGCACGGATTTTTGGCACTATTTTTCTCTCCTCAACACCGTTCTATCCAGCCTATCCGAACTAAATGCGGTCATAGAGCCGCCAGTCAGTCTTGTCCCCCATCCGTGTTGCCATTTTTCAGCCATGATCCTTCCTCAAACATCATCACGGCTGTCCACCTACGCAAATAGTCCGCTTGGTCAATCACTACGCACTGTTGACTGAACCGGGTCCCAGCTCCATCCAACCATTGGTCCGTGCGGCCGTAACGTCGCTACCTGCTCTGGAGGTTCCATTAGTGGTCGTTGGTTCCCGACACCAAGCCGAGCCTCGAACACATCCCTTCCATCCAAGACATTCTGGCTCACGCAATTTGCCTGCAGTGCGTATTTGCACAAGCACAATTCAACTCGCACTTGCCTCCCTGCATTACGCGCTACGGCGCAACCTGGATCTCAATTCATCATACTCCGTTCACTTTCAAGTGATCAGCCTCTTTTGATCCGTCAAGGCCTTGCGTCGCGTCGCTGCCAGCAGCCACAAACTTTGCCAGGTCCTGATGATGGCTTCAGCCTCTTCCATCGAAATAGGCCTTCTATTATTCCATGCGAGATCCACTCATGCTCAGTCCCTCGCGTTTGACATACCTTGTTACTTGTAGAGTTTGGTGTCAAATTCAGCGGTACTACTGACGGCGTGGGCGGTGACTACTATGACTTCTTGATCTGACTTTCAGTATTGCGTTGCCTTGCATTCCCCACCGTTGGTTTCGTTACTGTGGTCATACAATCTACATTCCAAGAACAGACGGTCTTGGTGCAAAGATTCTCGAACATATTTCACTTCACTGTTGCTTTCGTTTACTTTCTTGCAGAAGGAAGCACTGACTCTTGCTAATTACTGGTCTAGTTCACTTCGCCATTTCCAAAAATTCGTGTGGAACATCTCATGTTCCATTCAGTAGAATGGGAAGTCACTAACCTCGAGCTTTGATTACCACCACAAATCTCAGTCACTGCGAACACCTTACAATCCATGTCTTTTGCTCGGCTCATATCTTCCTATGTTGTCGAGCATCGATCTACCGTCCAACAATTGCACCGATAGACCTTTCCAATGTCGTCCATGCTCGTCCTGTCCCAACCTTCAACTGACCTGCCCTCCACCCACTATCGAGACGCTCCAAAATCCTACCATCGCCTCAGTCACGGAAGGGTACATGCTGGGGCCAAGGGTGTGGGAGATCCTTACCGAGGAGGACTTCCCACGCCCCCAGCTAACGCGGACAAGGCAGCTGCTATGGTATCGGATGGCCACATTGCAAAGCAACATCCTCATTCGTATATAAGAAATCAACCAAGCTCGACCATGGCTGTGGACACTCGGTATCCGGTCTATGCCACGAACGGCAGAGCCGATATGAATGACTTTGATAGAAGATCACAGCACTACAACCACACATATTCAACCAATCAGCAGAAAGATGAGATTGCGTCACATTTGCAAATACCGAAATCTGTCAATAACAGCAAAGGTAGCATTGCTGAGTTTGCTGCAGAGGTTACATGCCTCTTTTGGTTTGAAACATCTTCCACCCTCGAGTATGCAGAAAATCTCCCTCAAGGCCAGTCACCAGATCGGGGACTCAATTCGAGCGCTCTGCCCTCCATAGGTTTCCGAAAGTGGGTCACGACCATTCTAAGCACAACACAGGTCGGCAAGAATGTAATTCTCCTGGCTCTGATGTTCATTTACCGGCTGAAAAAATTCAATCCTAGCGTCAGCGGGAAGATGGGGAGTGAATTCAGATTATTAACTATAGCCCTGATGCTTGGTAACAAGTTCTTGGATGACAACACCTACACGAACAAGACGTGGGCGGAAGTGTCGGGCATCTCAGTGAACGAGATTCACATCATGGAGGTCGAGTTCTTGAGCAATATGAGATACGAACTTTACGCCTCAGAAGCTCAATGGAAGGAGTGGAAAGTCAAGCTGGGCAGATTCGGCTCTTTTTACGAAAAAGCTATCAGATTCAACTCATCGAAGAGCACATCACCTGTCACGCCGCTGATACAGACAATCTCTCACACCCTACCGTCCCCACCTTCAGGCACCAGGATTGCAAACGGCAGCTATGGTAACCACCTTCCAAACCCGTTACACACTCTGCCTCATCTGCCACGATCCCCCATAAAACACATTTCCGCAAGAGAGAATCCATTTGAGAGAAAGAGAAGCCTGGACGTATCACACGACCTCCCACCTGCCAAGAGAATACACTCTCTGGCTTCCGGCAGCAATCATTCCCCCGAGGCGCTCACCCCAACCTCGTCAACGACAGCTGATCCAGCAAGTGCAGCCTTGTCATATACTTCCCTTCCCAGATTACCCCAACTACCTGTACCAACTCTCCCGAATCCCGCTTCTCGTCACAACACCCCTCTTTCGTCATTGACCTTACCCGGCCCTCGTGCGATGAGTGCAGTCTACCCGAACACAACAGGCGTTCCATATCCTGTTACAGCCGCCACAACATCGTCACAAAACGTTCAGACCTTACCATTGGGCGGACCTGGGCTGAATACTGCATCCCGAGCACCAAGTCAAGCAGGTTCGGCACACACATCACCTACCAATCTGTATGGTACTTCAACGCCGACTCGGCCTGGGCTATCTCCTTCATATTTCCTATTAAATCGCAGCTCTCCATATCGTCCGGTTCGACATGTCAATACATTACTCTATCCTCCGCCGTCGGACACAATGCAAAGTCCGGTGAAGCCTATCGATTACCAGCAGATGCATTATCAACCTTTGAGTAAAGCGTCGAACCAATTGCGACCAGGCCCTATGCCTTGTCTTCAGCCTGATGCATGGCAGAGCCACGTTTCAACACCTGTGAATCAAGCATACCGACCTTACTAGCACGATGGATCTTTCAGTGCTTTGACAAGTGTGTCAAGAAGGCAAGGGGTTTTTCCTTCATTCTTTGGCGAGCGACCTAGCGCTCATCGTGCCCATACTTTATTTCAGCGTTCAAGCGAAAATTGCATGGCAAGGCGTCACAAGAATACCAACCATCGGTTGAAGTTAGAGGACATTGGTTCGTAGTTCAACCACTAGAGAATACGAAACTCGTGGTTCATCTGATAGAACGGAGGTATTACTCTTTAAAGATGTGGCAGGTTCTGCAAAGACACGAAAGTAGCAATCTCAAATATATGAATCAGCCGAGTCTCATTTGGAGGGGTTTCTTCGCACGAAGTCGAAAGTGTAATCACGTGACTATGGATTTGCCCTGTCGGCACCTCGCAAGCTCGCGGCTTCATGCTCCTGTCACCTGTTAATCGTTCATGTAATTATGATATCACAGGACACAGATTGTTCAGATGGCGTCTGTTGGCTGCAGTGACTTGAATGAACTTTTTCATGGTCCAACGTATCCGTGAGCATGCACAAAACACTCTTGTTGGTGTTCATCCACGGCTTCAAGGTGGGTCGAGACGTGTCCTTCGCCTCTGCCAGAGGGTAGACGCAATTACATGAAGTATTAACCCAGCGCCTCTCAGGGTGGTGACGATACATTTGGAACATTCCCAAACCACGTCCGTGCGCTCATAAGCCATGCTCTGCCAAATGTCAGTGTGGTCGCAGTGACCTATCCAAAGTACGAGACCAGAGGCGACTTGCAAGAATGTGTTGGTCGATTTCGGGAATGGTTGCAGAACAAAGTGATAGACCTAGAGGTCGCAAAGTATGGGTATTCCCCAAGGACTAAAGTTTAAATTGATGAGAATCTAGTGGCACGCCTTCGCCAACGATCGATCCCTCGGTGCATGCAATCTTAGTCGGACATTCGATGGGAGGGATTGTTGCTGCCGAAGCACTGCTTCTGCTGGCGAACGAGCAGCCTGTTAGAGCATCTACCTCGAAACGGAACCCCCAGGGCCCGAACCTCTCGTCGAATAATACTACCGTGGACTCGTCCACAAACACACCTCATTCCAATCCAGCATCGGAGACAGGGTCTCCAACGTTTATGTTCCCCCATGTGCAAGGTCTACTCGCATTCGATACGCCTTTTCTTGGGCTTGCGCCCGAGATGATTGCGCATGGGCTGGAAGACGGTCACAAGGTTGCCTCAAGCGCATATAATACCTACAACGAAGTCACCTCATTATTTGGTTGGGGTGCCAAACCTGAGCCTACTGCTGCCACAGCTCCCAAACCAGCAGTGGCTGCATTGCCCGCTCCTGCTACTGACAAGGCGGACGCTGCTGCTTCCCCGTCATGGACGTCGTGGGGCAAGTATGCCATGTTTGCTGGAGCTGCTGGAGCGGTTGCGGCGGGTGGTGCTGCCGCCCTGTATTCCCAACGGGAGAAAATCTCTGCGGGTTGGACCTGGGCTGGATCCCACTTACTGTTTGTGGGAGACTTGGGCAAGGCTGAGCGCCTGAAACAACGAGTAAACGATGTCAACAAAGTCTGCATGAAGCGCGGCGTTGGGGCGGCAAACCTATACACAATTCTCGGGCGAGGAGCGAAAGAGGGCCTCGGAGTGTCGGAAACACTTCCGGGACGCCAGAGAACATTCTGCAATCTACCGACTTCCGCGAAGGAGGGACGAAATAACAAGATGCAAGCACGGCCCTGCCTCCGATGGATTAAAGCTGCCAATGAGAAAGCGAAAGACGAAACGACGGCGCATATGAATATGTTCACTCCGAAGAGCAACCCCGGGTTCTATTCACTCGGTGAGGCCTCGAAAGAAATTATTGCATCTTGGGTGGATCAGGGCTGGTACCAGAGCAGCACAGGCAAAGAGAACGAAGATGAGTTGAACGATAACTTGAATCCTAGTTCGATCAGCAAAGACTGGGAAGGAGTCGATGATACGACTTCCAATGACGAAACGGAAGGTCTTCAAATGCGTGAGGAAAGCGAAGAACCAAAAGACCAGCGCGCAGCAACTCTAGAGGGAAGTATTATTGTGGACAAAAATCCGACCAGTAGCAAGCCTTTGAAAGGGAAGGCCACCAAGACTAAACGAGCCGTCTCCGGCACCAAGAAGTAGGGGTTTGGCTGCACGATGAGCCTTTGGCTTTCGGCAATTGCTGTGACGCCTCGTAAGGGTGCCGTTAGTCGGACGGCGAGGTTTTAGATACTGAAGATCGTGACGACATAGACGAGTCATGAACGGAAGAATTAGACCTTTGAGATGGCCGTACCATACCGGCACCGTGTATTCGAAGCCCGCGCCTTAAGGGACTGTGTAGAACTTGTGCCTACCATTTGGAGATGTAACAACCGAAGTCGAGCGGCATTTGAATCAAAAGTTGTCTTTCCTTCTGTCAACCAGTTCCACTCGTCTCTTCGACACCCGCCCCGGTAGCCTTCCGACTTGCACCTTCGTTTTGCATGCCTTCGCACCCCAGCACTCTGCCAGCCGCGTTCTCTATCGTGCCCAACACGTTACTTTGTGCAGGAGTATCCTTGTTGTCGCTTGCTTCTCTCATCTCCTTGACGGCTTCGTTTTTGGTTTGTTCGCCCGACTCGTACCCGAGCATTGAGGAAGCGGCGCCTTGGGCGTATTTGATGTGGCTACCGATCATGGATGGTTGATCTGAACTCTGCTCGCTGGCCATGGTGTTGTTCTTTTGTGCTTTGTGGAGAAACACCCTATTTTCTAAGCTCTTTAGACGACACTTCAGGATCTGTTAGTTGTCTGATTGTGATTGTCATGTAGATGCAAAACGAAATAGTTCTCCCAACAACCCCCGTTGTGTCTCTCAGACCTACTGCATAAACAGTGGGGGATGGTGAGTGACGTCATCAAGTCTCACGGGAGCCGACCATAGGTACGCGAGTGCTCCGTACGGATATACTAGTACAGAAGAGCGCGGGTGCCCAAGCCAGTATTAGGCATGGAAGGGTGCAAAGGATGGTGGAAAGCAGCACCCAAAAGCCACCGAGTTCGACATCTGTTGCACCTGGCAGTGACCTGATCATCATTGTCCCCGCGGGTTAAAGTGTTTTTGGGTCCAATGGGTCACTCACCGAAGTCTAAGAGGCACGTGAATAGCCTAGACCTCGGCCGCGCTGATAAGCCAATGTGCGTGGACATGATAAGAGCTGACACGGAGTAAGCTTTCTCCCGTCCCTTACACTTCAGTACCACCACGGCAATCACAAGCATTCACTGTGTGAACTGTAATGAATCATGGATTACGCCTTCTGCGTACAAATTTGAGCTCTTATAGAAGCTCGTAGAAGGGGCTTGCTGAGGATGCACAACTTGCTAACTTGATGACGGAGCAATTTACAGAATGGAGGTAAGCGAAAACGCTGTGCCTGGATTGCTTCCGAAGCGCCAACTCGAGCCTCATTGTGAAAAATAGAGTTGAAGACGTGCGGGTGTTATGTGACATCCTGCTTATAGGGCGAATAGTGACTAACTAGCGCTTCGGGGGTTACCGTATTTGATTACATGACAAAGCAAGTTGCAGAGATCGTACCAGTATATCTGTGGTTTTCCTTTAAAACGCCCAGTACATCTCTCAAGGGCCATTCATGCTGCGACGTACACTTTCAGGAGTGGTATCGTTCGCAAGTTCAACTCTTCTTCGGTCCTTGTCAGCAAGCGCAATGTCGAACCATTACGATGCCATCATTATCGGATCGGGTCAAGGCGGAGGACCACTCGCGCAAGCCTTTGCGAAGGCTGGCAAGAGGACAGCAATGGTTGAGTCTACGCATGTGGGTGGCACATGTATCAACGAAGGATGCACCCCTACGAAGACAATGATCGCGTCCGGCCGTACGGCCTATGTGGCATGTGGGGCAAAGGCCATGGGTGTCGAATTCAAGCGTTCATCACTGAACCTGAACCTCGAGACCGTGAGAAAGAGGAAACGCGACATTGTAACTTCTTTTCGTGAAGGTGGGGAGAAGCGCATCCGAGACACGCCGAACCTTGAATTATTCATGGGCAGGGCAAGATTCAAATCGAGCAACGAGATTGAAGTTGTGCTAAGTTCGGAAAGTGATACAATGCCCCTTACCGCGGACAAGATATTCATCAATGCCGGCTGCTCACCCGCGCCCCTAACCATCAAAGATGCCCATGTGATCGAGCCTGGCCACCTCCTCAACTCAACCTCGATCATGGAACTTGATGTTGTGCCTCGTCATCTTCTTGTAATAGGTGGTGGTCCAATTGGGGTAGAGTTTGCTCAACTGTTCCGAAGATTCGGTAGTGCAGTCTCCATTGTCCAACGTGCGGCACATCTAATCCCTAATGAAGACCACGAAATTTCCGTTGAAATGGAGAAGATTTTGACGGAAGGTGGTATCGATATTTACCTCGGTGCTCAAGCTCAATGGTTCTCCAAGGTCCCAACGGGCAGCGTTGTCCTGCAGATCAAAACCAGCAACGGCAAGACTAAATCCATCTTCGTGTCCCATGTGCTGAATGCGACTGGTCGTCTTCCGAACACCTCGGATCTCAACCTTGAAGCAGCAGGCATCGAGACAAATGCCCGTGGATTCATCAAAGTGAACGAGTACCTCGAGACCTCAGCGCCAGACATCTACGCCTTGGGGGATATCAAAGGTGGACCTGCCTTTACGCACATATCCTACGACGACTACCGCATCCTCAACCACAACTTAATCTCACGTACGACCTCAGCACCGGCGTCGACCCAAGGCCGCATGGTTCCATATTGCGTCTTCACCGACCCGCAACTCGGGCGCGTGGGGCTCACGGAAACCCAGGCGAAAGCATCTTACCAACCGACCCAAAAAAGCACCGGCCCGACTCCAGATTCAGACGCGGCAGGAAACGACCTGACGCCGACAGCCGAGAACCCGGACTCCGTCTCCAATCCGCGAATCGCAGCCGCTACCATGCCCATGTCCTGGGTCGCTCGTGCCCTCGAATTGAACGAGTCGCGAGGCATGATGAAGGCGGTCATTGACCGGGAGACGGACAAGATTCTTGGGTTCGCCTGTCTGGGCTACGAAGGCGGCGAGGTGATGTCCGCCGTGCAAATGGCGATGCAGGGTGGACTGACCTGGAGGGATCTGAGAGACGCAACCTTTGCACACCCCTGCACGGCCGAATCGCTGAATAATTTGTTTGCGCAGTTTGGTGACGATTGAAACTTGGGGTACTTGCACACACACACACACACAAGGTATGAGGATGTGAAAAAGATTTTTTCTGTGTGGGATTTGCTGCATTCTATCTAAACTTAAAACTACACCTTGTCGGTGGAAAAGCATCCTTTGAAAAGGCCGCTCAAGAGCTTTTTTTAAAATCAATGATACGTAAAATAATTTACCATGCTCGCGGATTGCTTTGGTGCAGACAGTAACTTATTTGCCTCGTCCTCCCCCTTCGGTAGGGTATGAGAAGTAGAGAAGCCTCGAGATCGGCCTGCCGATATTCGAAGGGGGAGGTGGAGGGAACTGAGCTAACGTGGCTGTGCAGAGTGACCTTGGAAACTGCCAATGTCCACCTGAACATGGTCAAGCTTGATTTTGCCATGCTAGAAAGGAGAAGGACAAGCACATGAGAATGGTAGATAAAAACAATAAAATCACGAGAAGTGAATAGAGATACATACATACATACATACATACACCACCAATCATCGCGCCTTAAAGCGTCGTAGTAACACACATCTTTAATACAGATTCTCTCCCCCCCCCTCTTCCTCCCATCCGATACAATCCAACCAACCAACCACTGAAAGCCTGCACGCTGTTCCAGCAGCGTGCTTTTTTCAATCAGTGTCAGTCTGGACGTCACACCCCTCGTCGTCAGGCGCCAAGCCGTTCAAATCTCCGTTCTCGGCGCGACTCTTCAGGATCTCGCCGTTGGCATTGGGCAGACCGGTCGGCTGGCGCAGCACATCCTCCTGGCTCTCCGAGAAGCCGTCATGGTGCACCTTCAGCTGGGTCGGGAACGGCCACCAATCACTCCAGTCCTCCTTCATGTACACGGTGACGCTGCCGGGGTTTGGCTTGGGGTCCGAGCTGACGGGATTCGGCACGGGCATGCAGCGCTTCATGTGGCCCTGCGGGCCCGGTGCTCGTCTAAGGTTTTTGAGCCGTGCAAACACCTTGAGTTGTGCGGCCATGGCGATCTCGACGATGGGTTGGCCTAGGCAAGAGTGCGCGCCGTAGCCGTGGTGGATGTACTTCTCGCGTGGACGGTCGAGCTTGATCGCGTGCGGGTCAGGGAAGACGTCGGCGTCGAGCCCTGCGGACACGAAGTCCGTGTAGATTGTTTCGTTCGCGGCCGCTTTGATTTTGCCGTGTGCTTTGCCGTCGTTGATGGTGACTGGTCGGGCTGTGCGCCGGAGCAGGCCGAACGCAGCCGGGCGAAGACGGTTCGCTTCCAGTGCGTACGCCTTGAGAAGCTCAAAGTCAGCGTCAGTGTCTGACCGCGCCAGACGTTGGATTTCTGGCCAGTGCTGGTTGTACTCGGGGCTGAGGTAGAGGTCGAGCATTTGCGCAAAGTGTTGGGCTTGCGTTGCAATTGCTGCGGCAGCGGTTGGGATGATAGCCCAGGCCGCCTCGTCCACGGATTTGCCCCCTTCCAGAAACCTTTCGATCAGCTTCAAGCCGTATTCACGTAGGATCTTCCCTGACTGACGAAAGGTGAAGATGCCGTTGAGATGCGTGTAGCTCCCGATCCGAACTTCGGTGCATACCAGCTTGATGAGTTTGTGCAACTGATCGCCGGCAAGCTTCGCGCCTGTGCGCAGTTTGAACGAGCGCGCGGTGTCACCATCAAGGAAAACATATGCGAAGAGGATCGAGAATGCAAAGTAGAGCTCGTCGACCTCCACTGCGACAGGGTTGAAGCTGCTCGGGCTTTTCAAAGGTATCGAGAAAAGCTGTGCAACGAAGACTGCGTGCGAAGGGTTGCCAACATCACGGCAAGCGTCGAGCTGATACCATTTGCCCCGTAATTTCTCGGAATTGATCTCTACGAGCTGTGTGGTGAGGGCTTCGTAAAAGCTCCGCACCCGTTTCTGCCAGTCGACCGGACAGTACAACGCAGACTGGATTTCGGTCCTTTGCTTTGCATTGGCAGCCTTGTCGCCGCCCAACATGTATTCGTACCCCGTGATATAGGTGATGTGCGGTCCCCATGGCACTCTGAAATCTTTTTGGTTGCGAAGCACGCTCACGACGCCGGCCCAACTTTTAACAGAAGTCGGCACGGGTATGAGAGATGGCCGTTTAAAGTCGTACAGTTCTTTCTTGCCAAGCCTGTCCAGAATCCGTTCATTTTCTTCGGGTACAGTCAACGGGTAGAGTGCGTAGACCGAGTTCCCCCGGTACCAGTTCGGAAGCGCACGCATGATTAAGTTGTAAAAGCAGCCACCTTGGGCTACATCCGGATCAGACTTGACTTGATTGAAGCCCCAATTCGTCAGTTTTGCAGGAGTGTAGTCGATTGTGTAGAAGCGGTCTCCTCTGACAAGCGCAACGGCATCTGCCAAGATTGCTCGCGAGACCGTGAATCCGGGGCACAAGCCAGAACCGGGCTCGTACGCCTCTTTTGCGTCTTCAACAACAATGCCAGGGTACAGTTCGACGTAATCGGGATGTTGATACAGAGCTTCAAGAGCGTGAGCAACCTCTTCGTCGCGAGTAATATCCCCAAAGGTCTTGTGTGGTTCAAGCTTGAAATACCTCCTAAACTCGTTCAGCGTGGCCACATTCCACTGCCGTGCCTGTCGTATGCCCATGATTTCGATCAACTTCATCACGACGGGCACTTGCCGAGGACCAAAGGCGCAAGCCACATCTTCAGTAGCTTCTGTCAGGATTCGGCACAGGTCAGCATCGTTGAAGGTTCCGTTTTCGTTGCGAGGACACGATGTCTCGTTCAGATTGTCCAGGGGCCATTTGGCAGGATCGGGACCTTTGCCCCGCACCCAACGATGGAGGCAATCAACAAGTTGGGCCTCTGTCACTGTTCTATAGTTGGTCCCACCCAGTATCTTGTTGTACATCGCCTCTGTCCAAGCCTCATCCCGCCTCGAAATTGTCGAATGCCACCTGTAGACAAGGTTGAATTCACAGCTAACCTGATTTCCGAGGCCGGCGTCAGTTCCGGTGGGGTCGAGGATGCCGAAATCGTCTCTCGGATCAAGCGTCCAGGTAGAATTAGTCCGATTGAGGTTCAGAATGGTCCTGACATAGTCGGTGAGAATTATATTGACGTACAAGCCGCAGGTAATGAGCCTTGCGGTTTGGAAGAGTTTCTCATCGAGTGGCCTCTGCTCTTCATCATGCGGGTCCGGTGAAAATCTGCCACCTTCATTGATCTCTTTCAGTTGCATTGCTATGTAGTTGTGGTAACGATTGAAGCAGACCAACAGAGCTGCCACCCCTGGAGGGAAGCCTAAAATTCTGACGTTCGAAAACGTGTCCGGTTTGAGCAGACCGTCCTTGAAAAGACGAATCTTGTTCTGTTCGTCCTGATTGTTTCCGTACAATGGAGCGAGATCGAGGTAAGAAGAAGTCTTCACCTTGGAATTATCACGATCATCAGTGTGGAACACATCATGTATGATGATTGAGGCAAGGTAAAAGAGCATGCTTGACAGCTTGTTGGGATGCTCCTTTGGCTGCTCATCTCTTGCCATCAGCGAGTCAAACAGCACCCCAGGATCAGGCAGCACTCCTTGTTTGAGAGTAACTGGCTTAACTGTTCGGGCATATGGCTGGCCAGCCTTACCCAGCTCAGGGTACAGGGCGTTATTATGAGAACCATCGGCTTGACGATATTTATAAGGCTCTCCTAAGATGGAAAGCGGAGGGTGCTCTAGATTGTCCCATAGAACCTTGATGAGGCTGCCGCTGAGTCTATTCAACGTATCGGAGTCTGGAGGTAGAGAGGCGGCAAATTGAATGATAGATTCCAGTTGATACTTCTGGTCGTCGACGATACCCCCATCCAACAACTTGGTGTCGGCCAACGAGCCGAACAGACCAGCGTTAGAGACCCATCTACCGTTTTGACTCGCAACGTCAGCAATTACACTCCTCAGCAGTGCTTTCGGTGGCACGGTGGATCCATTGATGACGGGGTATGTGGGATCTGGTTTCTTCCCTGCGACTTTCTCGAAAAGGCCTTTCAGGAACTGCGAGATGTTTTCGCGCTCACTAACAGCTTGGGGTGCTGGTTTTGGTTTCACTCCGTTCACCCTAAGTCCCGCTTCATCAGCAGTGCGCTTTGCCATCCTAAACTGAATAAACTGCCGCAAATATAAAGTAAGTACTAGAGTGATACAACCTGTTGTCCTCAGCTTAAGGATGTTTCGTGAGAACACAGAATCGAGGCTTCATACGAAAAAGCATAGAAAGTCCCACTCGTTGTCGCAAAGGTCATGAAGGAAATGACATCCTAAAAAATCCAAGGCAATTCAAAGGGGACACGCCTGAACCATCTTACCAAGCGGGACAAGCGATACAAGGGCCAGTCGCCTGCTCCGATGTTGGGGCGCATTTTCTATGAGTGTAAGACCCATGTCTGGGCTAACTTGCGAAGTATTAGACAAGCGAAGCGCCATGCACATGCATGAACAGGGAGTTAGTCCTCACGCAATGAATATTGGATTCCCAAGATAGCTGATTCGTCAGCCATTATTAGCCGGCCGCAGCGGATCCCGCCCCAATGGCGCGCTCGTTCTAGCGGCTGGACAGACTTTACGGCAAACTCACAGAGATTCTGCCTGCCAGCTGAGGTTTGCGAGCCCCTTGGCCAGAGCCCACCCCTTTGGGGCTTCTGGAGTTCGGTGCCCTATCACGCCAAGCTTTCACTTTGAAGGATATTCCTTTAAGCCCTCAGCGACCGGCCAGGATGTGGTTTGTTGATTTAGGCGACCATTACTAGGGGTAAGCATATATAGCTTTGAGGAACGGACACAGTGGAGACCATGCCATGGCCGAAGGTATTTCGCCGGGTCCGGATTTGTGCAATTTGGCCCCCAGGAAAATCATGCAAGGCTGCTGTAACCGTTTTCTCGTATAGTTCGAATATTGCCACGCGTCTTTCAAATGGGACTTTGTACTTCTCCTCGATAGCAGGGGATCTTAAGATATTACTACGGCATCAAGGTACGCGGGGCCAAGTATGTACCTAGATACTTGCTTTCGTGCAACTTGCGGTCCTGAGACATTTGTATCACACGACTCTCGGAGAAGTAGGAGCTCCGTCTTACTTCAGGGAATAAGTCGGCAGAACGGGTAGGCGTAGCTGTTTGCAATCATGGCCCTGATCTACACTCTTAGTAGACGAGTCCCGAGTCCTAACTGTGCGCATTGGTCACTTTGTTGCCTGATGGTCTTGGGCAAGAGCGGGATTGATTGGAGCACCTCATTGGCTGTCTCTAGCGATTTTAGTGAGCATCGTAAATGCAAAAGTACAACATGCCGGCAGGCCATTATGAAAGACTAACAAATGTTTTGCCTGCTAGCACAGAATACAGCCTAATGATCCAAATCCGCTCGAAACCGAGAACACCTGAGTAAATTTCAACAGTAGAACGCTATCGTAGCCGAGGAGGGGATGCCGACAAGGGGTGCAAAATTGTTTTTGGTCGCCGCTCTCAAAATGCAACATAGCGCACGACGTTCTGCAATTTAAATCCCACAGGAACAATTGAACTACTTTTCACGATTGGGGGCGCGCTTCGTGCCCCGATACCGATGCCAATGCAAAGACCGATGACGATTCCGATGCCGACATCGATGCTGACCCCATGAACACCTTGCTTAACCTATATTTATTCTTCCAGCTCTCAACAGACAGAGGGAGGGCCAGCCGTGGCTCCGCATGATTCAAGACTCTGCCCAATTTACAGTCTCCAATGCAAGCAAGACTAGGATTAGTGTGCTCGGAAGGATCCAAACCACGTAACTTTGGAAGAGAATATTGCTCATGACGGGCATGTAGACGTTGTTGATCTGGCAAATTTGAGCCAGCTGTAAAGCCGTTGGTGCTCCTGTGAGTAAGAAGCAAACAACGATGAATATCTTGTCGTCCAGGATGCTCACAGGAATAAACTTGGCCGTGATGGCCAACAGCGGTGCCATGATGATGGTGGGCAGGAGCATTCGTGATAATAGTGAAGCGATGAGCAATTTACGTTCCATCTTAGGGTCGCCGAGTTCGCCAGGCCTTTCGCTCTGCGTGGTGTTGCGAGCGAGATTGCCACCAAGAACGACGAGAATCAGCGGCACGGCGACACCTCCACTTTGCTCAACGGCTCTAGTGACGGAATTTCGCACAAATGTGCCGTCGTCGAAGAAGAGATGCTGTAGCGGTGGCACCGATGCAACGATGATTGCGACCAGCATAGCCAAGAGTGGCGGGTTCATGAATTCCCACAGGCCTGCAAAGAATCGATACACGATCGACCACATTTTGGTCAAGACGGTCTTGATTGGACCAGGGAGGGCCGAAAACGCGGATTGGGCCGCCGAGCTCATTTGTTGTGCAATCTTCTTGTAGGCGTCGATGATAGCATTTCTGAATTTGTTTACTGTCCCACTGACAGGGCCAACGCTCTCATCACGTTTGCGTACTTGTAGGTTCGGGGCAAGATTTTTCCTAGGAGCGACGTTGCCGTTGGCTGGGGTCGCGGTGGCGTCTGGAGCGCTCGAGGAGGAGCGAGATGAAAAATTCTTTGGGCTAGGAGGCGTTTTCGCACCATTCGTCGCGGCGGGGGAATTGTCGACTCTCGTAGAGTCGTCGTCATCGTCGGAGTAACCGTCGTCGCTGTCCAGCGGACTGATCAGTCTCCGCGTTTCCGGGTCGTCTCTGTATTCGCTCCGTCCTCTTTCCGTCTGCGAGACGCGTTTTGAACCGCCCTCTTCTTCAGTGAATTTGTCGGAAGGGGCAAGCAGCACGTTGTAGCCCCAGGTCCAGCGCACCAGTTGGCCAAGCTGCTGGAAAATCAGAAGATAGAGAATTCCTCGAGCTCCGACTTCCTCGTCGTTGTCGTTTGGCACCTTGTCCCAATGAAGGCCGCGGAGGGTTTTGGAGAGAGATATCACAAGAGAGATGGGTAAGGAATTTGAATTTCCAAAGACGGCCATTGCAATGACAAAGTTGGCCTGCCGTTTCCTGAAGCCCATGGCCTTGCTGATGAGGAAGGCACAAGCGAATGATATTACGGTCTGCACGACGAAGATGAAGGGTATGATGGCGAGATCAACGAGCTTGTCGGCTGTCAATTGAGAGGCGAGCTTGGTAAAGATGAGGGCCGGAGTGAAGAGCTGGACATTGAGATTGGCCAGGAATTTTTGAGCTTCGGCGTCGAAGAGGCCTCTGCGCGCGACGGCATAGCCGGGAAAGGAGACGCACACCACTTCTAGCACTGCTTCGAAAACTAGGAGCGTAAGGTGACCAAAATTGGCACGTTGCGAGGTGTGGAAGGACGGAACAGAGGCAGCTGCAAGCTGGGTGTCAAGCGCGAGTCCATACTGACTGTCGCTACGCTCGAGGATTGAAGTCGATAATTGAGATAAGCGATGTGAAACGGGCATGCGAAAATGATCTAGGAGCGGCATAACGTCGACAGTGTCGAAGAGGTTGATGGAAACGCGCAGCCTCCGTGCGGAGGAAGCGGCAATGATAAGTGATCGTATGAGTAAAGGTTGCTGATGGCAACTTATCTTGGTCAGAAATTCTTGCTTCACACTGGTGGTTTGCAATAATGCAGCGCAGGGCCAGGCTTTGGGCAGGCGTGGCAGGCTAAAGCAGGTTTTCCCTTAAGAGCCAATAGCATGCTGAGAAGCACGTGCGTGCCTGCGTCACTGTCAATGACGCGGTCGACGGCTCAATTCCGGCCACTCAGAAAGAACGACTCGGAAGCCTTATTACTAAGAGCCCACGCTCGAATATTACTGAGACTCCCATGCCCCTATGGAGTAAAAATACAGAGAACTTGACGACAGCGGTGAGAGGTGACGACACAAGTAGATTTCCGGCTCGCCAGCAGGAAATGACGGAACGATGTAAATGAGTGTTGCTGTGGCTGATATGTACCAAGTATTAATGCCGAATACGTACCTAGCTCTAGATATTCGGGCCTGGTGGGAAAGAGAAGCAAAGGTGAGGCTACCTAGGTATGATGCTCCCACCTACGTACATACTTCCCATAATATTGGATGTTTGTCGTCGGTGACGGGATCTTGATCTTGGGCGACAAGCCGCCAACAGCATTGCTGAACAGTGCAGATCCAAGGCCTACGAAGGAAGCCGCTGTACGTCGTAGATCCGCGTACATAGGAGGTGGTTCGGCTGATGGATCCGTCTCCCACATCTCGACGTTGTGAATGGATGCCCCATACGCCCAGGTCGAGCAGCCAGACTGCGGCCACATGATCGGCACTAGGCGTGGCTCCGGTGGCTGCGCCGGGCGCTCAACTCTGCGCAATTGTGGCAATTGTGACGAAAGCCATCGAAGCCACTTTCGTTTTCTGTACCCGATAGTATCAAGATATCACGGTCCACGTCGGGCGCTGGGCCTCTCGCAGCCTCTGACTGAGCAAAGCGTCTAAACTCGATCTAGTGTGCTGCCTGGTTCCTTGCGGCCTCTCGTATGGCAAAACTGCTGACCAACAAGACTGTTTGATGCCCAATCAGATCGACACGAACCGGCATCTTCACTTTGGGCTTGTCGCTGCTGGTACACCAACTATCTCGCCCACCTCGCCTTGGGCAACAGACACGACCCGGCGCTCCGTTTGCCAGTGCGACCTATCATCCAGTCGCCGTTGAGAAGTCGCCGCTACGCCCACGCGGTCGCAGCCAGACGGGAGAGACGAGCTTTATACCCATGCTTCACTGAAGATTGATCTCTCGCGCGCAAAGGCGCAAGCCCATCCTTCCCCACATCATACCACACACCCCATCACCTCTACTGTCACCATGGCTGACCACGATCGTGGCTCTCCCGACTCCCTCAGGCTGTCTGAGAACAATGCCTTCCCGAACAGCGTTTCTCGCGCTCCCATCGAGCGCTCGAGCAGCGACGCAGAGCCCGATCCTTCTCTCGCCACAAATCAGGAAGACATCGGGCCCTCCGAAACAGCTTCCAAACCCCCAACTCTCCGACCGGGCCTCGACACGTCTCCCACCATGCCAGCCACGACCTCACCTCTCAGTTCCCTTAATGCTGCCCGGCGACCAGGCCCTCCGCAAGCACGGGCAAGCAACCTCCCCTCAGACATTCAGCGGAGAATGAAAGAGATGATGCTCTCGAGACAGGGATCAGCCCAGAACACACGCTCGTCCACGCCAGCGTCGCAACCGTCGTCTACAAATAACACCCAGCCTTCGGCCCTTTCCGGTGGCGTCGCCGGAGGAAGTCTCGCCGGTCGTTCACCAACCTTGGCTGCTTCACCAGTCACCGGATCTCCACGACCAGCGAATCCACGAGGCCCCATGGGTGGGCTCGCCGCCAAGAGGGGTCTGAAGCCAGGTGGCATGAAACTGTCGGATGCCCAAAGGCCTCCAGCAGAAGGCGAAGCTGGTGCAAAGGCCGACACCGGTTCTCAATTTGGCAAATACGCGAACATCGTCGACACCCACAAAGGCACCTTGACCTTCAAGGATAAGGCAGTCATCCACGGCAGTGGCGTAGATTTCTCCAACGGAACCACTTTCTCAATATCGCTGGATGAAGTCGACACCCTGGATGAGCTCGGCAAGGGCAATTATGGGACAGTCTTTAGAGTCAGACACGCTCGACCAAAGATGCGAAAAGCGGGCCAAGGTCTCCGAGGGAGCTTGCACCGCCACTCGTCCATATCGAACAGCGCTCTTGACGAAACAAGAGCGACCGCCGGCACCACCGGACTGATCATGGCCATGAAAGAGATCCGCCTCGAGCTGGACGACTTGAAATTTGCACAGATAGTCATGGAGCTGGACATTTTGCACCGCTGCGTTTCGCCCTTCATCATCGATTTCTACGGCGCTTTCTTCCAAGAGGGTTCGGTTTACATCTGCTTGGAGCACATGGATGGCGGTTCGATAGACAAGATATACGGTGACGGTGTGCCAGAAGGCGTCCTCAAAAAAATTACCCTCTCCACCGTCATGGGGCTGAAATATCTCAAGGACGAGCACAACATAATACACAGAGACGTCAAACCGACAAACATTCTCGTCAACACCAAGGGTCAAATCAAAATCTGCGACTTCGGTGTCAGTGGGAATCTTGTGGCCTCAATGGCCAGGACGAACATTGGCTGTCAAAGCTATATGGCTCCGGAGCGCATCTCCGGAGGCGGCATGGCTGCTGCTGGAGCCCCGTCGAGTGGCTCCTACAGTGTCCAGTCCGATATCTGGTCTCTCGGTTTGACTATTATCGAATGCGCTCTTGGAAGATACCCCTACCCACCCGAAACATACAACAACATTTTCAGTCAACTGAGTGTAAGTCAACCCTTCTTTCAATCTTGCCTTCCATGTAAGCACTTGCTGACCTCATTAGGCAATCGTGGACGGAGAGCCACCTGACCTCCCCGCGAACAAATACTCCGAAGCTGCCAGAGATTTCGTCCGAGGCTGTTTGAATAAAGTCCCTAAAATGCGACCAACTTACGCCATGCTCTTACGCCATGCTTGGTTATCCCCGCTAATGAAGCCACCCACAATCTCAGAGGATGAAGAGGCTGAAAGACTGGCAGAGGCAGGCGGGGATGCAGCCGCTGACCTCGAACCCCTCCCACTTACAGCAGACAAAGAAGTTGCCACGTGGGTCAAAGAGGCGATGGATCGGAAAAAAGCTGGAAAGATGGCTGTCAGTGAGAAACCAGCCCTTCATGCGGCTCCCTTGGACGCAGTGCCGGGGAGTCCGCTCATCGACCGTGCCGCAGCAGACGAACCTGTTGCTGCCAATCCAGGCGTGCAGATAGAAAGCCCAGAACTTGTTTCCGCTAAGATCCAAAATTTAGATTTCGCGTCGGGTGTTGAAGCACAGTAGCTGGTTGGGTCAGGCCTACTTGCGGTTGTTGAGCAAGCACCCGATCATGTCGTATCATTACGATATGGTACATAGATTTTAAAGAGCAGCAGCTTCCAGGTTCCTGGTGCTATCAAAAGTAACCCTCTGGGTCTCCAAGACTCTTTTTGCGGCATTTCGGCGCCAACATGATCTGCCGAGCATCAGGTTGCAACCGACGCCAAAGTAATCGCAACCATGGCTACGGGCGGTTTTCCCCCCATATCAGACCTATGCCATTGCTTGTGTTGAATGTGTAGTGATTGAAAATACCATGGAGACTGTTCGTGGCGCTCCTTTAACGACAATCGAGCCACTCTTCACGAATAGCGTACCTTAAGTTGTCTTTTTTAATTGTCATCAAAACCGTCAAATCCAGCAATGTGACCAGTTTTTCCCCACAAGTCCGTTAAAACCCATTTTCGTGAATGAAAGACTAAAATTTTCCTATTCTTACGTTAAAGATCCAGCACACTGTTTGTAGTGAGAGCCGAACCCAAAAGAAACGAATGTTGGGAAGACAGCTTGGTGAAAACGATGATGATGATGATGATGTCCGCTAACAACAACCATCCCGAACCGACATTGTTGAAGGCTGCCATCCTCGTTGTTTCGGACACGGCGTACAGAGACCCATCTACGGATAGAGCGGCTGATGTCTTGAAGGAGGTCTTGAAGACGGACGGAGGAGGGAGATGGGATGTCGCTGCAGCACAACAAAAACAACAACACCCTGACGACGACGTAGAGGGGCCAGTAGCAGTCAAGATCGTGCCAGATGACAAAGCGCAGATTCAAAGTGCAATCGCTGCTTGGACCACCGCGGGGGAAGCTTTCAAAAACCTCGTTGTCACGACGGGTGGAACGGGGTTCACTCCTAGCGATGTAACTCCAGAAGCAGTTGCTTCGATACTAGACAGGAAAGCCCCGGGACTAGTACACGGCATGCTGGCTGCAAGCTTTCAGGTCACGCCGTTCGCGATGATGAGCAGGCCGGTAGCTGGTGTGAGGAACAAAACCATTGTGGTGACTCTACCGGGCTCACCAAAGGGAGCCAGGGAAAATTTACAGGCTATTATCAAGTTGCTACCGCACGCTTGCTTACAAGCAGCTGGTGAAAACTCCAGGGCAGCACATGCTGGTGGAACCGGAAAGTTAGAGCAAGATGCTGGAATCTTGGGCCAAAGGCAGTCCTCGTCCCAGGTCCCACACAAACACTCACATAGCCATGATCATTCCCACGATCATTCCCACAACCACAGCCATGGTCATGGCGCCCACAGGATTCCCAAAGCCCACACGCAACCATCAGATAGAACACCGCAATCCAATGATCTCAGACTTGGCGCCTCTCATCGAGCCCGACAATCCCCTTACCCTATGCTCTCAGTTGCCGAAGCTGTTCAAAAGATCATTGAAAATACTCCTTCTCCAACATCCGAAGCACGGCCATTTTCCATTGACCTGGTGGGCCATACCGTCTCCAACGATATTCACGCGGCAGAATCCGTTCCTGCATATCGCGCCAGCATAGTAGATGGCTACGCGATCATCGTACCGGAGCAAGAATCCGAACGGTATAGAACCAAAGGTACATTCCCTGTGGCCTCTGTTAGTCACGCTCAAGCGAGCAGCATGCCACCGCCCCTCAAGGCAGGCGAAATAGCGCGAATCACAACCGGCGCACCCCTTCCCGAGAATGCTAATGCTATCGTCATGGTCGAAGACACGGTCATTGCGTCACTCACTACATCGGCGACCACCCCATCACTGTCTTCAAGCAATCAAGATTCTCACGGAGGCGAAGAAGAAAAAGAAGTCACAATCCTCACCGATGCCGTTGTCCCAGGCGAGAACATCCGCGAGCCTGGCTCCGACATAGCCAAAGGCGCGACGATCCTGAAGGCGGGAGCCCGCATCTCCAACCTAGGTGGCGAAATCGGTGTCTTAGCAGCGTCAGGAACCCAGCACGTTCCGGTCTACCGTCGTCCACGGCTTGGTGTCCTCAGCACAGGCGACGAAGTGACTGACATCTCGCACGCAGGCAACCTGACAGGCGGCATGATCCGGGACTCGAACCGGCCCTCCCTGCTCTCGCTCATCTCATCCTGGCAGCTCTGTGACGCAGTCGTCGATCTGGGCATCGCACGAGACACGCCGCAGTCGGAGCTCGAATCAAAACTTCGCGATGCATACCGCCTGCACGATCTCGATGTGGTAGTAACTACGGGCGGTGTCTCGATGGGGGAGCTCGACCTCCTCAAACCAACAATCGAGCGCTCCATGGGCGGGAGCATCCACTTTGGCCGAGTGAACATGAAGCCCGGGAAACCAACCACGTTCGCCTCGATCCCGCTGAAACCGGCGGCATCGTCATCCAGAGCGGCCGATACCTCAACCAGACAGACGCGCCTCATCTTCGCCCTCCCCGGGAACCCAGCCAGCGCGCTTGTCACGGCGAACCTCTTCCTCCTCCCCTCGCTGCAGAAACTATCCGGCGTGCCTGCGCCGTACGGCCTGGAAAAAGTCCTCGTCAATCTCGCAGGCCGAGTCAGATGCGACAAGGCGAGGCCTGAATATCATCGATGCACGGTAAGGTTTGTCAACAAGGGTCCGAGCGCAGGGAGGCTTGAGGCTGACAGCACGGGCATGCAGAGGAGCAGTCGCGTGGGCAGTGTGGGCGGTGCGAACGGACTGCTATGTTTACCGGCGAAGGACGGATGGATCGAGGCTGGGGAGGTGTGTGAGTGCTTAATGATGGGCCCTGTGTTAGGGTTCTGACGACTATAAAAACAATGAGAGAGCATGTGTTTTGCTCCCTTGATAGAGGTGCATACTGCTTTTTGCCAAACTTGAAGGACGTTCCAAAAAGTAAACGGACCTGTTCTGTCACTTTTCCCCCCAGTTTTTCCTTCTTTTTTCGCCCTTTTCTTTTTTCAGGTCTCGAAAGGAGGGAAGGAGAGACTCGGAATTGGCGGACCTTTTTCCATTACCCAAAAGACTCGAGTGCGTCATCAAAAAACAAACTTATACCTGTGCCCTAAATACTAGGTAATTCACACTTTCGCAAAAAAGCACATCAACGGGCCCGTTACATGCTTAAAGCACTCTTATTATACACCTACGAACGAACGAAAACCACTATACCTTATGTTTTGTTGCCAGGGGGGGGGGGCTTTTTCACAGGCAGTAGAAGAATCCGAGTTTTCAACCACCATCGTTTCGCAGCCTAGGCCCTTCGCTTACGTTGGTGAAAGCGTGGGGTGATTTCGTTACAGATTCGATACGCGCTAGTATCAAACAAACTAGTAAAAAATATATGACCTTTTAGTACTCTAGTATTTATGCTAGTAGCGGTGCTAGGTGGAGCCCCCCCCGGGAGTATACCTAGATTAGGTGTAGCACGTGTAGGTAGCAAGACGTGATTTTGAAGCTCGAAATCCGGATCTACAAGTACGAAGAGTCTTCTGCTTTCTGGGGTGCCATCTGGAACGACCAGAGTTTGGGACTACTCGGCTTAAATTGCAAGGCAAAACCGAACCATGTTTTTCAGCTGCCCCCCCTGGTGACTACCCAGCTTGCAGCTCAAGCATCATGGTTCAAGCCAGCCTGGTCCAGGTTCGTTTAGTAGTGAGCCGTGGGAGCGTGGGAGGGTTTCGTGCATCACTATCAGCCGGGCCGGGTGCGGAACGATAATCAAATGTTTCGTACAGTAGTTCGTGCACAGGTATGGAGTGGGTTTTGCGCCGCGTGTGTCAGCTAATAGTCGAAGTATATAGAGCGGCAGTTTGTTTCGGGCTCAGAGGTGGCGTTTGAACACGAGAATGATGCACGGAGGTGTTAACTACTTGTGTACCTAATCATCGCCAACAGATACGAAGGATCGCGCCGGAAAGTTGGTCGATGGTAAAGCCTAATAAGCGCAACTGAGTACGAACTACGACAACCACGGGTTTGCGCGTGTGCCAAACCTCTGCTTTTTGGTCCCCCTGACTCGGTTCAGTTATGCTTCAATGATTGCTCATCTTTTTTTGCTCTGCTCATAGACTACTCGACACTTCTCTGCGGTTTTTCTGTCCCAATTACGATGTGTTATGGGCCAGTCAGAATCTTGAACACTTGGGGAAAGCAACCATCTCCAGGTTGTCCCATATCCATATCCCGATCAATAGGCACTATCAAGAAATAACCGGTTTTGAAGCCATAGTGCTTCATCTGCTATTCATTCGGAACTTCAAATCAGGTAGCCGCCCAGACAAGGGACCGAAACGTGTCTTTCGAATTGCAATCATGCAAATAGACTCTGATGGGCCACATCAGAGCCCCATCATCTAAATGTCTCGGCAATCAAAGGCCTTTCCTTGGTCTTTCCTTTGGAAAGCGGTAAATCTTTGTATCCAGATGGGTCGCATCTGGGTTGGCAGAAGGTGGGTAGGCTTCGATCCACTCGACTTTGCATCGACGAATCTTGTAATCTTGAGCAGATTACGTCGCGAAGTTTCCTTTTTACCAGCCGCAACTCCGCGGGAACCTGCGCTCAACCCCAACCATGGCTATCGTGCTGCCGTTGGTGACGACTGGGATCATCGAATTCTGGCTGCTCAGTGTGAGGACTCCTTGCATTCGCTGGAGGGGGATGTAGATTGTAAGACGCGTTCGATGGGATTACGGGTCTCGGAAGACTGGTTTGCCTGTATGAGAAATCAAAATCATTATTCTGGCTCACCAAAGTTTGTAGACGAACCGTTGGTCAATCACGTCCAAACCTTGGAAGGGGTGGTGGGAGCCTGAACGAACCGATTCTGATAGTCATGCATACCACCATAGCTCGATATCGTGGGATAGTTGGAACCTGCAAAGTAGTCTATATTTGTGGTCGAACTTTCGCCATTGGTGTTCAGAGGGGAAAGGCTGTGTAAAGGCGGGCCGCCACCGGGTCGGAAATCAGGCTGGGGTCTAACAGGAATCGATTCGTGTCGGGTGGGTGGCTTGTTGGGGAAGGCGTTCATCGAATATGTATGCTGAAGAGCATTCAATGGGCTCTGCAGTGTTGTTCCTGGGTAGGAAGCCTGTCGCGCAACATGTGGCGAGGGCAAATTGAAAGAGTTTGTGGAATAATTTGTTTGAGGTGCCGGTCCTTGTGTAGAGTACCTGTATGCAGCTGCTGGACTCGCCATTGCTCTGCGGTTGGTGCGGTACGCATGTGCGATCTGCATAGGTACTTCCAGCATAGAAAGTGCGGTTTGCAGCGTCGCGTCCTGCGCGACAGTTGCGCTCCGTCGATGCATCACCTGGCACACCTGCTCAAGGGGATCAAGAGCCATGTTTCCGAGATACAATCCTCCACATTCTGGAAATAGAGGCTCGAGAACAAGCGCAAGAGCAAAAAAGTGGGCCATCATTGCCAACGCTCCCAAGTCCGATTCTTCCGGTCGAAGAATCATTGTCGGCACCCAAAACATGATTGATCTCAGATGCAAGAGAACATCGAAAGCTCGACTAGGGCCTTGGAGAGGGAAATCTGTCTGGATCTGCTCCACATACTCAAGTGTATCGTCCAAATGCTGAACAAGTTCTGGAAAGCTTGACAGTCGTAGTCGCAAGTTGTGTAGAGCGCTTACAATTTGCTCAAGCCTTTGGAGGTCTTCTGTTGCCGGTGGTTGAGGTGGTAAGCCTGTTACAGACGGTGTCGAGGGGGTTCTCATTCGTGCAAGAGTGCGTTGGCTGTCGAGGAATTTGGCGAGTTCAGATTGGTGCATCCATTGCTCCATCGCATTCATGACCTGTTTGTTTTGTGAGTTTGACGTAAAAAGGTTAAGGTTTTGATGTCAAACTAACCGTCGAGACCCCTTGCTGTAAAGATACCCAGCTTTGCCTGTGACAGGTTCTTAGCGATCGCCCGGCTAGTCCTCGCGCTGTAGATTCTTACCAGTCTTTCGCTTGCCACGAAAGTAATATTGATGCTGCCAATATCGCCTCCGAAATGTGCTCCGAAAATGTGTTCAGCGCCTCGTGCAAGCCTTTCAGCGCGATCCCTCTGTGGTGATAAGCCAGGTGTTCTGTGTCACTGTTTTTGGTCTGCCACGCCAAGTGTGTCGCTGAGAACGCGAGAAGGGCATTCATAGCAAAATCGTTGGACAATGCGACCGAGATGAGACTGTAAATGTTAAAATGGATCAATATGCATCTCGAAAGCTTTACATACTTTGACATTTTCGGCGTCCATGGCGTGCAAAGGCTGTAGCCTCTCCTGTAGAGGTCTGAAGAGAGGGTGGTCACATGGTGTATAAGTCGCAAGTCAATCGTAGAAAACCGTGTCCAGTACGCGGCATCGTTTTTCCGAAGTTCGGCAAGAGGAGACTGTCCGGTTAGACGCCAGTTATCCAGAGTTTGCTGAAGTTCAGGTGAAGTCAGGAGCTCAGGAGGATTCGAACCTTTAGCTGGTTCTTCTCCGGCTTTAGATACGTCTAGGTAGTCGCAGCGAACGGAATGTTTAGTACAATTACGACTTGAAATCATCAGCACTTCTCTCGCAGCTGTCTTGCTGATGAGCATACCACTGTGGAAAGTTTTCGTCACATCGTATATGGCGTTTCTTACACATGCGGCACCCTTTTCGAGACTTGGTATGGCTCTTCCTTGGAGGGCCTCCACCAGGGCCTGCCATCGCGCCGCCTTGGGGACTGACAAAGGAACGGCCACTAATCGAATGCGAGCTTTTCTCAAGGATGAGTTGGATGCTATCTTCTCAAGATCGCGTACTTCTTAGTCAAGCTCCACAGAACTTTAGTTTACCAAGAGAATCGAACAGGAACGGTAGTCGCGGTTGCCTGATTTGGTGTTTGCCCGCAGTTGACGAAAGGCACCAATGTCGAACTTGCTCAAGCTACAGGGGCAGAAAAATGATCCTGTCGCTTTATTTGCTGCAGATCCCAGATGATGTGTTTCAAATCCATGTGTAGCAGGCTGAGGTGCGAGGCGACGCGCGCATCCTCAGGTGCAAATGCTTCGTCGGTCAGAAATAAGGAAAACCCCGAGAACGCTTGTACGAATTATGATGAGAGGTTTAGTTAGACTAGATCTCCTTCCAGTTGGTTGCGCATGAAGAATGACAAACACGCTCATGGGCAGAAATCCAGAGCCGACGATGGACCTAAATTGCGGCTGTGGATGGGTTAACCAGTTTTCGATTAGACAAAACATGGTCCAAGGAGGGGTTGCATCCTCGCAGGACAAGTATGGAAATGCAGGATCGTCACCTCCGCCCTGCCAGTGTGGTCTAGGTCTCAAGCCCCCAACGTGAGGCATCATGATATGCAGGTGCGCCACAAGTAGATTGAGAATGCTTGGATTTGTGCTCGAGTTAAGCTTTAGCGAACAGTAGAGGATGGAACGCGGATGCCTATAGCTCGAAGCTGGGGTCGAATAGAATGGGAGCCGCCCTGGTAGAGTATGCTTGGGGGACTATGGAGCAGATTGCTGCAGCCAAATTCCTTGGGATATCGTAGGCATCGATCGGGACAGGAGGTCATAAACATTCAGCTCATTCCCGCCGGGCAGGGGATCATTGATTGGTGGGTGACGATCTTTCGAGCTTTCCAGGTTAGAAAGCCTCCACAGGACACTTTGGTATTGGCAAAACAGCCATCTACTCCGTCCCCCAATGATTAGGCATGCAGACCATACCGTAAGCAGGAAGGGAGTCTGACTGCGCGCATTTTCGGGCATAGAGTATCAGTGACGTTTGCCCGAAAACTTTGAAGATTCAGGATCATGCGCGACATCCGAGCTGACAATACCTCCATAGCTGATCGGTGAATGGCTCTGCAGCGCAGAAATGCCTGCGTTAGGAAAGTTTATGGCACGAATTAAGAATGGTAAAGGTCAGCTGCAAGAAAAAGAAAGGAAGGGGGTTGAGGATCGATTGATGAAATCTCTGATTGGATAATGGTAGCGAGTCTAGAAAGCCATGCAGCAGCCCACGCGATGGCCCAAAAATGGTCCAGACAAAATCATCCACGATCACCAAATAGCGGGTATTCAAAGGTGGTTTCCATTCCCAACCCTGCTTAGGACCTCGTTGTGATCTAGATCTAAGGAGTGAATTGTGCCTGCGGAGTCAAGCCTGTCTTCATCCTCGGCGGGGGGTTTCGTCATTGGGATGTAGACCCGGGCCAAGGAACAGCACTGTGAGCGTCGGCCGCCTATTATGGCTAGTGGATAGAGGCTAATTTGCACCACAAGCACAAGCGATCGATTGAGCTAGTCAGCCGGGCTTTTTTCTGGGGCATCTGCAGCGGAATAAGTCTCGATGTTACCAATGGCTTCATTTTAACTAGAGAACTAGAATCAAGGGAGGTGATAACTTCACTTCATGAAGCATGATGGGCAACTTCTCACATCCACAAACAACCACGGCCGAAAATCCGCGGTCATTACATGTAAGAGCTCCTGATTGCAAATTGTTCGCTAGATCTAGTATTAGTGCAGAGATGATTGTCATCTCATGCACGCTTAGTGATTAAGCTACCGAGTTGGGTCTTTGATCGGGCTAGAACCAGATTTCTCCTACCGAATGCCGAGGCTGCTAAAATTTAGGTCGTGCGAATCGTTGCAGTCATGCTCCTCTAAAAGCCAGCTGTGGCTTGCTTGCCTCAAGGTTTCTCTCATTTGAGAGGTCCACAGTGAGTGCAAACATGTGTAGCCTACTTCAATTATCTGAACCAATGTCGCGCTATTGGCAAAGTGTTGCTCTGAAAAACCTCTGTCTAGTTGCTGCTAGAGTCCCTCGCAGGTGTCGCTATAGGGTGATTCCACCTGATATGCTGCAGGTATCAAATCGGATAAGGTACGCCTGCCTCATATTGCCACAGTATCGCACCAAGAACCTACACTACGAGGATACTTAACAGCCTATCACGGGCTATTTAGAGTGCGGAGTATATAGAAAATTCACGTTTTGATGCAATGCTAGCTAGTGCTTCGTACCTCACAGGAGTAAACCCTACCCAGGTGCCGGTTTTGGTCCCTCTGGCGATCTCGATGATGGTGCTGCTGTGCGTGGGGCAACGTATATTGCCTGGTTCCGAAGGGGACAAAAGCGGAGTTTTGGACCCACCATGCCTCCGAGCTTTGTATAAGGCTAAGCGGCCCCCACTAGCGCAACATTGAAATCGTCCACCTCGTCCTGGACAAAAACTGTGGTTTGAATATTTGTGGATCAGACTAGCGACAAGAGGATGGTGGGTGGGATGGTAACTGACGTACAACCAACAGCGTGGCGCGTCCATCTCGTCGCGCTCTGGCGTCGTAATATTGTGTGATTCTTCCACGCTCGTGTTCACCTGCAGGTCCTGCAGCGGGATGTTTTATTGGAATACGAGACATGTGTCTGGAATTTATGCTTTCTGGAGCTCCTGCATGTCTAACGGTGAGGCAACAGCCTTGAAGTAGAGCCAACCACTTAAAGTTAAAAACCCAGAAAACTTGTGTTTCTGGTGTACTTCGTACCTAAGTATCCCTGAATGTCGTTCAATTAGGGATACAATAGGCTCCAAAATCCCATTCTGTTGGGAACAGAGATAACAAAGGACCGGCAGATCCCTGGGGATTGCGAATACGCTAGATAGGCGGCCGTTGTAATTCTAAGTCGGTCGATTTTCTGCAGTCCTTCAGACAGTGGTGTAACAAAGAAAGATCAATTTTGCCTGCCATGGAGATGATGTGCATTGATTCTGCCATCCCTCCGGTGAAGACGGTAATCTGCACCCGGTCACCCACTCACCTAATGGCTCGGTGGATTTCAAAAGTATCCATACCCAGATCTTTACAAAATACAGTTGTAATGATCTAAGAGTTGACTACTTCTTGAGATTATGAATCGTGGCTTGAAGATACGAGTTGGTCGCTGGCTAATTGGCGTACCATGCCGCTGCTGAACTAATAGCCCATTCCGTACTTCTTGTTTCTCATCCACCTGGGCATTGATCACCTGATAACGCGATGGCATCGCGGTCGTTCTATAACGTGCCTGCGTGGGGGATAGTCGTCGCCTTCAGGTTTTAGTGCCTACCTAAATTTTACGGTAAACGTCGTACGTCTTCCCCACCAATCAGATTGCACGAGGTTCATAGATTTCCCTCAGACGTATCGAGCTCAGATCAATTCATGTTCAATGCCATCAGGTCGTTGTCAGTTTGCTCATACGTACCGCCTTTTACCACAAGCACGCACAAGGTCTTGAATTTTAGGACCATAGATTGTGACACCGGCGAACACGACTGCGGCAACTTTTGCAGATCGCCCGCGCTTTCAATCAGTCAGGGGCCTCTGCTTTGATGCTTACCAGTGTACGCGTACATTCGGGCCGGCTATTCTAGAGTGAAACACCTTCAAGTCATAGTGGTGGGTATTCGACGGTGTCGTTTTGGAATGTTGAATATCTTAATGAATTTGAGCGCTGGATCAAAGAGATTTGCACGTCCACTCACTCATTCTGTCATTCATCATGCCCAACAAACACACGCCTGTCATCCCGACTAATACTGAAGGCCTATTACAGAACCCATCCATCAAGGGGAGGCCTATACTACCTAGATGCTATCTACGTAAACACTACTGAGTATAATCCCGTCGCTCACCACGCAAGAGAACTCAAATCGACGCCAGAGTGACGCTCATGCCTCGTATGCGACACAGAACATCAGGCATTTACAATGACCAAATAGCTCTTATATCGAGTATGCATTCCTTAACTTCTGCTGAACGCTCGGTGATAAACTGGCAAGAAAGGAGGTGAAGTCAGGAATGAGTTGCTGATATCCTCGAATGACGAGACTGAAGCTCTGCTTGATTTCGGCAAATTCGCTGTCTTGCTGCCGATATGGAAATTGTGCAATTGCGGTGAAATATTCTGTCATCGAACCTTCCATGGCTTTTGGATTTTGTTGGATGAGGTTATTGAAACCGAGGAAAGCGCTGGCCTTTTCTTCAGTGCTGGCAACCTTGCCCATGCTCTCTAGGAACGGGCCGGCAACTTCGGGCAGATGCACAGCCATTTGGTCCGGGCACGCGAGTCCCATACGGCCAAGAGTGATGGCAGCGTTTTCATTGGCACCGTCTGGACATTCTTCATTCTTGACAATTTCGATCAAGCCTTGGTACAGTGGCTCTATGAATGGCTGGAACTTTGGACCTGCACGAGCAGCAATCTCTCCAGCAGACCAACAGACATTAATTACCACATTGAACCCGGTCTCCGAATCTTCATCACGGATCTGATCCAAATCTAGTTGCCTGATGAGTATTGGCATTAACTTTGGTAAATGTGGCTCCAATGTTTTGAACAGCATGGTTGCACAATCGCCGAGCAATGCATAAGCTGATTGACGCACATCGTCTGTGGGATCTTCCATACAAAACGAGAGCAAGTCATAGAACTGCGGCTGAGCATTGACGACCAGTTGGGTAGATTTCGCAGTATCAATAGCCTGAATCATTGCTGAAAGGAGGTCAAGTGCCGAGACAATGAAATCCTTGTCGGGCTTGTCCACAGCCGCACCCCCGGTAAATGCCACGTGCTGCTGAAGGCAGGAATACACGAGTTTCATACATCGACCAAAGATAGGATCTGCGAACTGGGCGAAATTCCGGCCGTAAGCCATGGCAATATAGCTGAGGCAGCCCAATAGCGGGAACATTTCTCGCGACTGATCATCGATCTTATTCCAACGATTGATCAAGGTAGGCATGAGCAAGTCGATCAGGTCCGGTTTGGCCATTTCTGTCTGCACACTGTCGGCTAGTGTCTGCAGGCAGTCGTATAGGATGTACATATTCTTGTCCTTGTATCGCTCAAAGCAGAGCACGAATTGGCGCAGAATAGGTTCGACGTAGGGTCTGAGTCTATTTCCTGCTTTTTCTTCGAGGCTCGCAAACGACGAAGCCCCTGCTTCTTGTACCTTTTTGTTTTTGTCTAGCATCCGCTTCAGCAGACCGTCCATCATGGGTTCGAAGTACTTTTGCACATCAGCTTGGTCGGGCAGCTCTGCTGCCCACTCCGAGTACCGGGACAAGCACCAGCATGTGATCTGCCGAACGACTGGCTCCTCGTCCGATAGGAGCGATATCAAGAATGGAACCAGTTCCGGAAGATGTGGGGCCACCACGGGCAAGCAACCTTCTGCAATGGCTCCCAGGGCGAGCACAGCTGCTTCCCGTTTCGGCCACATAGGGTGCGATAAGTTTTCTCGAAGATAAGGGAGAACAATGTTGAAGACTGCGCCATGGTAATGGACGGCGAAGACGTCGAGTGCTGCAGCGGAGCATTTTCGAAGACTCCACGCGTCTTCAGGGTCATCGTCTTCTTCCCAATCATCATTATCCTCTTCGTCGTTGTCCTCGATTTCTCCATCACTCATATTTGCGGCTTTTGGCTGGGCTTCGGCTGTGGCCTCATCATTCGCGCCATTCAGTTGCACCGCCGCTCCTCTACCGGCCTTCGTTTGGGCAAATTGAGGCTTGACATCTTCGATTCTGTCTTCTTGGTCGGCATTGTCCTCGTCACCGCCGAGTCTTAGGACATCTTCCTCACCATACACCATGCCCGCAAGTAAAACAGGTATGATTCGTGCCAGATACGGGCCCATCAGGCCTCGAAGCTGTTCTTGTTCACCGATACCAAGCCAGAATTCTGCAGCATCCAGGGCAAGCGCGGGATCGCCTGAAATCTGTTGCTGCGTGAGAATGTAATTGACTAAGCCATCCATATGAGGGACAAGCATGTCAGGGCGCAACTCTACGAGTTGTACGAGACTTTGGCACACCGTGCGCCTGACCTGAACGTTCTCGTCAGTGGCGAGTTGAAAGATTTGCTGTAGGTAGATGTCCAGGTTTGCAAACAAGACTTGGCTCTTTTGTAGGATAAAAGACCTCAGTGTGGAAATAGCAAGCACACGGATCTTTGGATTGGAGTGATTCGCAAAATCGAGTAACTTTGGGATAATGACGGTGGTGGGTCTCTGTCCATGATATTCCTTGTCAAGTAATCTTCGATTGTCCTCGCACACTTTTGCCAGGGCTGACATTGCAGCTTCTTGCACCTCTGGAGCGACGTTGTTGGATGTGCTGTCCACCAGGGAAAGGAGTTCATGCAGGATTTCAGGCCATTGCAATATGCCACCCTGCTGGACTATTTCAGTGATAATGGTTCCGGCGAAGCTGCGCAATTGAGGATTGTCATCGCGGAGTGTGTGCACAGTCAGCTGCTTGATGAAAGATAACTGGTCTTTGGGTAGGGATCGGTAGTAGGTTTTAATGTGGTTTTTGAGCTGGATGGCGGCAGCATATCGAACGAGGAAAGTGCTTCCAATCTCGGCATTGTTGAAGATGTAGATCAGGTAATAAGGATAGTCCGGTGAGGCAGCGGCTTGTTGAAGCGTCTGTGAAATGCCACAGGAAACGACGTTAGCAACCTTATCCCAATGACACGATCGAGGAGTGGGTGTGCCTTACCACTTCGGCTTGTTTCTGTTTCTCTCTGATATTCCCGCTTAGAGAATCCTTCAGTAACTCTGATAGCTGTCGCACCCCAGCCTCTTGTGGTTGCCACGCCATCTTGCGCCACCACTGCGCGAGGACTGAGTGATCCTGTTTGGTAGTCAAGAGTAAAAGTACTCCAAGCCTCGGCGCTCCTGGCGGTAATCCTGGTGGAAGGTGATCACGGTTGGAGGACAGGCACGAATCTCTTGGCCCGAAGGCAAAGTCTAGGTATTGCGGTCAACCTCAGACATCCGAAATGACAAAGATGCTTGGGGGATGCAGACGGTGGAACAGGCCGTATTCCATGTAGAGAGGGTGGCCAGGAGGAGCAGATCGATCTGCCGGATCGCCAACGTATCTTCGTAGTGGTGAGTGTCACCAGGGAGCAGACATTAGCGAACTGCTCAGCGTCAAAGCAAGGACTAGCAACGCCATTAAACGGTTTTGTGAAGACGGTCGTGGTTGAAGTCTGCCAACCGCAATAATTTTGCGCCCACTCACGTCGCCGGTGGGAAGTATGCAGCTCCACCAGCCTAGGCCAATTGAGACGTGGGGAAAAAGTCGGCAACGTCACAAGCGTCAACCCGCCAACGGCAACGCACGGTCTTGACACAACTTCAATCAGCTGCTTGTCTCAGTAAGAAGTCACATATTTAATGTCAACCACAGCATGACGACCGTGAGCACGTCACACAGCCATCGCCACCAAGCGGATGTAAAATTTTGCAGCTAATTCTCCCGGCGCTCGGTATCTATCTCGTAGGTTGCACGTACTCCTATAGTAACCCCTATCAAGCCCACACAAGCCTCTTGAAGGAATGACTGACTTGCTCAAGATACCCTATTCGCCTTCGGGCCTCTGCAAGGCTAATGATATCGCCGTGCTCGACCATATCCTTGCATTGCTGCTTACCATGGTCCGTAGGACCTAGGATGGCGCGGCGGATTTCGTCAGCAACACTCTCAGCGCTCTGTTTTGCACCACCAGACTTGGAATACCAAGGAACCTCATCATCACTCCGTGGAATTACCTTCAAAGCCATCATCCCCTCCTGATCAACATACTGCCTCGAGACCGACGATGCGACCCAGGATAAAATTCCCGTTCCGCCATCAACGACCTGTCTTCCGCCTTCCTCGGGCAGTTGATAATTCCGCAAAGATCTTGTGTTCACTCTCACAGAATTACCTTTTCCAGGTACATGATAAATCACCAGGCCCTGATTGATGTTTTCATCTGTCTGCCTCTCGGTAAACGTACTAGTTACGTACACGCCTACCTTGATCCTTTTCACATTTCGCAGGTCGACTTTCTCATAACGCGCCACCTTCTCCGTGGTCCAGTCCATCCTACAACAATACAGGGCCGCATCGGTGAGTAACACTATTGCTTCCACCAGTGGCAAGGTTCGCAGCGTGTTCTCCTGATTTGGTACAAGCATTGTCCAGGCATGAATGATATCCTCCTTTTCGGGATCGTGAACCACGATTTTCGAGCATGTGTCGATTGCCGTTTCTCTACCAGAGCTTACCGATATGCCGGGATCGGCACTGGTCATTGTGCTTTGGAAGTCTTCAAATACCTTCCAGCTGACATTGCCGAGTAGCATGTCAATAACAGCTTGAGAAAAATAGTCGTTGACCATGTTGCTGTAGTATCTACTGAGAGTCAGCCCGAAATCATTCATAGCACCACGCCAATTCCGCTTCCTGGTTCGAGTATAGTCGCCCTTCAGTGCGGCTGTGGACGCGTACTGTCGAGATATAGCATCGCCGTTATCGGCCCACAGAGTGTTGAACCAGTTTGTGCCTGGGTCAGCTATGAAGTCAACGGAATAGCCTTCCGCTTGCAGAGACCGTTGGAGCATGTACTGCGCGAATGCGGACTGGGCAACGTTGGTCCGGTCGAGACAATCCATGCAATTCGTTCTAATGACACCTTTTTGCAGAGACTGCTGCCTGCCATTGCACACCACCGATTCCCCCGAGGCATCAAAAAAGCCACTGAGGTTGTCGACGAGCCGGGAAACATTTTCAAATTTCATACCCCGACATTCAGCATGAAAATCAAACCAGTCAAGTTGAATATCATCAGCCTTGCCCTCGGCCTTCGAGGTTGAATGCAACCTTTCGTAAGCTTGACCTATCGGTCTTTCTGTCCCGTGCTTGTCAACGAGCAGAGCGACTTGTATTGATCCGTACGTTTGTCTCAATCTGTCAAAATGCTTCCGGTACGCTCGTTCGTTAACCTGTGGCGAGTTATGAAAGATTACTGCTGGCTTGAAGGAGTAAGGAGATTGGGAGAAATAGAGTGGGACGGAGCCTCGAACTTGTAAAAAGCTCCTGATGGGCACACTAGGTCGCCAATCAGCAGCAGATAGGAGCTGCTCCGTCTCCACGAAATTGGCGACATTACCTTCATCGTCGACGCCCCGTCTGAGGTAACGAAGACCTGATCTTTTGGTGGACCTTCTAGATATCAGCGTCAACGAGAAGTCTTGGTTGCTTGCATCACAAAGGGCTCGATTGGCCAGGGTGTCTAGACCTTCGCTAAATTCCTTAACCACAGCCATTTTAGGATTTGAAGGGGCCTTTGAAAGCCTGAAAGCTCGTTGTCCAACGAAACCTTGCATAACGGGCGTCAAGAAATCAGAATGATTGTTCTCAATCAGCTTGCACCCGAGCGATTTGTTCCAGAAATACTACAGCAGAAGTGAGCCCTATCGATTTCAATAGACGCAAGAGAGACACTTACCACGGAATTCAGGTTTCTCCAGCCCAGAGAGCGACCGGAAAAGCTTAAGTTGCCTATAGCATTTGTCAGGTCCACGTCGTAGGAGAAGAAAAAGCTGTCAGAGTTGAAAATCATTTTTGTCGTTCGAAGCACTCGTGGCAGGAGTCCCATGGTTGCCGTATGCTTTGGCAACGGTGCTCTACATGAAGGGCTTGTGATGTCTTTTCTCTTGTCCTCCAACCGTTCAGTATTGAGAAGGTCATCAGAGTGAGAGTCGTCTATCGACACTGACTTGGGCTCGGGCCGTTCATCCTGAAGTCGATCGGGCAGGGTCGCGGAAGACGGCCACCGTTGCCTCGAAAACCACTGCGAAGCAAATCTCTTAAAAGAGACATTTCTCGTTGCCACATCTTCTGCAACGCTGGTGCTACTTGAGTTCTTTCCTCGACGAGGCTGATCGTCATCTAGCGGTGGCGCTAATAAGTTGTCTGATGAAGGTTGCTCCGTGCTTGAAGTTCTTTCGTCGTCGCTCGAAGTACTCTGAGAATCATCCGAGCCCTGATCAACAAACGAAACGGCGTCGCTAACGGCGTCGTTGGCTTCGGACTGCGATGATAGTGGCAGTATTGCGACGTCAGTAACCATGTACACTGGCTTTCCGAATATTCGTGCAACCTCCAATCTTTTTGTAATCGCAATCAAATAAGACAAGTTCGCAACATCCACGAATCCTATCAGCGGTCAGAACTCATGGCCAACGGGGTCCGGTGAACCAGCACCTATGAGACCAAAGGCTTCCAGCTGCGCACTGCTGGCGCTACGCACATATTGGTCTTTTGTGCAATCACGGACTTTGTGCGATCCGTATTCGACAAGCAAAGTTTTGTGGTGTTCGAGGTGACCGTGCCCCTCAAGAATTAAACCTTCTATTGTTGCGAAGATAACTAGCCGTCGAATAAGGCTTGACATTATTTAACGTTTTGGATGTCGCGCACAAATCTCACAATCATCGAAATATGCTAATCCAGTCGGAGCGCTTCACGTAACAAAATTTCTAACGTTCATCTCAATTATCATCGTCATATTTTGGGCTTGCAGGACAAGAAGCACGGAATTGTTGACCGCCGGAGAGGTAAAGGTAAGGTAGCAGCTAGGACGTCCAACGCACTAGGATGACATCACACTCTAGGATGGCTCAAGTACATAACTTCGGGCGTCGCATCAGTGAACTAGTAAAAATCCATACTTGCAATGAAGTGGTTGGCTCAAATATTAACGTCCCATCAACCTGTCTTCAGCAATAATTTGCCATAAGTCAAACGACCCTCCAGATCTTTGTGCGCTTGTTGAACGTCATTGAGGTCATAGACCTTGTGGATATTGACTTTCAATTTGCCATCCTTCAAATAGCCGAACAGCATATTTGAGTAGTACTCAAGCTCTTCCCTTGTGACAACGTATTCCATCAAAGTTGGTCTCATGATCCTTGTGTTCTTCTTGGTAAGGAGCCTAACATCCAGAGGTGGTACGGGTCCGGAAGCATTGCCAAAGTAGATTACAGAGCCCTTCCGCTTGGAGGCCTCCAAAGACCCTTGCCACGTTGTCTTTCCAACCGAGTCATAGACACAATCAACACCATCAGGTGCTAATTTTTTGACTTCAGTCACCCAGTCAGGTATGTCTTTGTAATTTATCATATGTGTGTATCCATGCGCTTTGGCACGTTCACACTTTTCTTTCGTGGACGCTGTACCGATAGCAGTGACTCCGATGTCATGGAGGATCTGCCCCATGAGAAGGCCGACTCCGCCAGCTGCAGCATGAACTAGTATCGTGTCTCCTTTCTTAACCTCATAGGCCTCCTTGATGAGTGACAGAGCAGTCATTCCCATTAGGTAGGACCCCAAAGCGGTCTTGTCAGATATCCCTTCAGGTACTTTCACGACTTTGGCCGCCGGTACCGCAGTGTACTCTGCGTACGAGCCTGATAGCGAATCAGGAGATCGCACTACGAATCTTGGGCCACTCACCTTGGTTCATCCAAACCACCTCGTCGCCTTCTTTCAACCCATAGTTGTTTGAGCCACCGACTGCCGCTACCGTACCAACGCCTTCGTAGCCAAGGATCCAAGGCCAGTTCGCAATAGGATATAGTCCAGTTCTAAAATAGATATCAATGTAGTTGACTCCTCCATACTTGTTCCTTACCAGAACTTCAGAGTCGTTAATGTTGGGAACTGGCTGGTCTTCAATATACCGTAAGACTTCTGGCCCTCCTATTTTATCGCAGACGACTGCCTTCATTGTGGATGGTATTGAAGACATGCTGCGATATGAGGAAGTCTGGAACCTAATAATAGGAGCAACGTGCAATCGGATGGATGTGAGCGGGGTTGTCCTCGTTATGACTCGGGATAGGAAAGCAATGGGCATGAGATCGATTTTCAGAAAAGCTTGGAGTAGTCTGTGGGGAATCGCCCAAATTAACTATTATTAATAAACGGAAGGGCGCACAGGGTGTTAATACCTCGGACTTCCCGCAAAGAACTTTCGGTTTCTAAGGTTTTGAAGTGGACCAAAGTCCCCCACAGGAATATGTGGCGATCGAAAACCTCAGCTGCGTCTACGGTGCCGCACGAACAGGGACCACGTAGGTAGATCGCTACGACATTATACCTCTATACGGCTATCGTGCGCGTCTTTCGTCGCTATTCGACTGGTTGAATGTAGAATGTACGTTCTAGAGCTCCGTATCCCTGTTAGAGGGACTCCCTCGCCTGGTGTACGGAGTGTGTATGTAGTTAACGTAGAGACTCTCGTACGCGTAGTAGGCGCTCTGCTTCTAGTTAGTAAGATCTAAAATATAAATACAGTCGCTACTATCCTCCTAATACGTCGTAGGTTCTAGTAGAGGTTTTTGCGTTGTCTCCCTACGGACGGAGAGCGTTAAAGCTCTACGATAGTTAAATATGATAATAGCACGCTAGTAGCCGCCTTTCTCGAGTAAGAGGTACACTATAGCTTCGTACGCTTTGACGAACGAGGCGTAGCTAATACACTCTAGCGGACGTAGCGGATATAGAATATAATTCTCTAACTCGTCGTCTCTTATTATACGAGCGAGCTAGCCTTTAACGCCGACGAGAGGTTCGCTATATTCGTCTTTTCCTACTCTTCTACACAAACTCCCGTTTAGGTTACATCACTACCTGGGCGGGAGTGCTTAGAAGAAGTTCGATCGCGGAGGCGTCGTACGTCGATAGGAGTAACGGCTGTGGGATTCGCACCTATCACGTCTCGATTAGCAGTCAGTGTTGACCCCCAGTGCACTGGTGCTAAGCGAGGGAAGACCTCGTTGCTCAGTGCGGACAACGGTGGGCCGTAGACAGTTGTCACCGTGTCCAGGGGCTAGCGCAGTTTAACGACGTGCAGACCAACCCTCACCTGCGTCGACAACGGCATTTTCGAGGAGGAACAGGCGAGTGTTAGTGAGTGTTGGCCGTGAGAGACCCATATGAAGGCTCAGTCTTCCACCACGATGACCGCAGGGATCGCCGCTGGACAGGGAGAAATGTCTGTTCGACAGCATGCTCGAATAACTTGAAAAGCGCCTCAACGAAGAGACCTTAGCTTGCTCGCTTCCCAAGACTCTCTGACTTATCGCATCAAAGTCAGTCTATTGGACTTTACTCTGACTAATCGGGTCATTTTGGCCTTCAACAAGCGTTCAAGTCTCAAGCAGCCTCAGCGCCTGACCCAACCTCTAGATGCCTTGTTGAGAAACGTTGTTACAAAATTTTTTGTCCTGACTTTCGTGCGTGTTCTCGAATTCGGGCAAACTACACAAATGGAGAGCCCCCACGAAACTGGACGGATAGAGACAACAGAAGCACTGACATACTTCGTATGTCGGTGTTTTGCATTAGGTACGATTTTGGGACATAGCGGTTAGTAAGCAAAGTGCGGGAAGTGATGACTGCGCATTTTTTCCGAGCATCTGAGGGACGTCTCACGGTCTCATTAGAGATACAGGGATGCAATGACATCAGAACGATCTCATTGCAGGGCTGTTCTGGATACCTCAGGACAGTTGCCAACATTGTCCGAACTAGTGGTCAATACAGAAAGCAAGTATCCCTTGTCTCTCGTTCCCGCATATGCCGCCATTGTTGCGTCATGAAACTTGTCTCTAAGGAAGTATCGACGGTTGTACAGAAAGCCATGTCTAACAACATACTTCGTATAGGTTTCCTGGCGGCCCAAACGCCCTAGACCACGTTACTTGCTTGACCATTGCTGGAAGTAGGTTGTCCATTCCCATTGAGCATGATTCATGCTTTAATTCCCGATGAACACAACATATTTCGCAGTCATTGTGCTGGCAGAAGGTCGTGTTACCATGCCGGGGTGCTGCCTCCTTCGTTCGTTTGGCTTTGACGCTTGAGCACGTTCAGCTAGCAATGTTAACGCCGCACGCACCGATTGTTCGATAAAGGAAGCAAACATCGTAGCAGAGATCTCATTGGTAGTAACTGCCTAGGTACTCGGTACTCATCTCACCGATGGAAAACCTTGTCAGGTCCGCTGCATTTTTGAGTGGCTAATGCATTGTTCCTGGGCCTATAGCTCCAGAGATTCAGTAGCGTCTCGACATTTTTTCGTCAATCGGGATCTTGATAGAATTTATTCCTCCATATGCATCGGGATTTGCCCCGGGTTTACCACAAAGGAGTCCTGGGTACAAGTACACCAACTTTGAGACCCAAATATCACTGCTAGATACTCTGGGGAATAGAATTAACATTTGGTGTGTAATGCACAACGTAGACTCTTGGTGCCGAGTGGAAATTGCGCGTCGGTGTCCGCTGCCGTGCACGAACACGCATAAGCTACTGCAACGACTGGGGATCAAGGCGAAACAGGTCCAGAAGGTCCCTCCAATAGCCCTGTATAAGTTCAGAGGGATGGTGGCGGCACCATAGCAGGCCTCCAGACCGTGCGTATTTTCCAACAAGCGAGATTTGATTGCGCAAGTGGGCTGCAGGACCTTGCCGATTTCCCAAAACCTCGTGGTGGTGGGCCAATCAGACGCGTTGAGGAACTGACCGCCTCTTCCGTCACGCACATGCCCCACAGCTTTTTCACCTTTCCAACCCGACCATCACTCAGACCGAAGTTCCGTTGCGATCTGATCCTCCCGCCAGTCCTGGCGTTTTGCTCTTTGCACGCCAATCGTGATGTGGTCGTTGAAGGCGTTCGGTAGGAACAAAAGCTAATATCTTGACTTGCAGCCGTTGACGTGCGCTTGGAGTCTGTTCGTCCTTCCAGGAAGACCTGATATTATGACCTTGCGTGAATCTGCCTGTGTGCAAGGAGTTGTCATTCACCGTCCTACATCCAGACCTGCTGTGCGGATGCCCAGACGTGTCCATTCCACTCCACTGCCTTACTGAAGTGTCCCGATCTACCTCGTTTCTGTGAGTGGCTTACCTCTTCTGCAGGTAAGACCCAATCCTCTCGTCAACGGATTTCGACCTGAACTACCAAGCCTTGACCTACAATCCGCTCTGTGCCACCTCGAGACATACATGTGGAAGTCGAGTTCATCCACCGTGGGAGACTTTGGGCAGTCCTTGCGATCACAAGGTTTGACTTCGTACTGGATATGTGATCGATTGGTCATTTATGGTAGAGAAGAGAGGCAGATAACTACGAGTTTGACTTCGAACAGAACATTTCTGCGTTAAACACGTTTGCTTTCCATGATCTAAGAAGAAATCAGGCTGGTACAGATTCTTACGAGACAGGATGGTTCAGTGGCCCCCCTCTCCCATTGTGGAGGATGAAGCAACATCTTTGGCCAAGGAACACAGCTTTAACAATCTTCCACAGAAGATTTCCGATGACCAAATCCCCAGAAGAGGCTCTCCAGATCAAATGCCAGTGATAGCCGACCCTGATGAAGATTGTCGTACTCCAGGCAACGAGGTCGATCAGCCTCAACCAGATATAATAAGCTCCAAGCGAGGAGAGCAGCCCTGTGTCACCACCCTGTTTCGAAAGGAGACTGGTCCCCCCACTCCGCCCCCATCGGATAGCGAAACGCGAGGACGTCCACACCCGACCGACATGAAGAAAGACAGGACTGGGACCAGCCAAACACGACGATCCCAATCGCTCTCAAGCCCGCGAGCACCTACTCAATCCCGGCCATCCATCTCCAGGCTTCACACGGACACTAGTGGCGACCTCGAGAGGATGAAACTTGGTAATCGAAGAGCACCATCTCCCTACTCGTATTCCCGCGAGACCGGGACCTTCAAAGTTGATCCAAGCAGATATTCATCAGATACTATACTATCCCCCACCCACACCACGCAGTCTCCTGTGTCCGCACCAGCACCTGCAGACAAACAGGAAATCTCCCCTCTCCCTTGCAAAGAAAACGATAGCTCCACTGATTCTGAAAGAAAACCGAAGAAGTCACTTCGCTTCGCGAAAACACACCAGGGACCAGCAACCCCTACGTCGAGGGTTGAAAAGCCCGTTCCTGAACAAGATCTTTTACAGCCAAGCGATAGACAAGCTCATAGTGCCCCCATTGAGCAGCATGATACACGAGAGTCTTGTCGCAGCCGAGCGTCTGGCCTTGAAGACTCTGAGAATCGTGGCAAAGATGTACATCGACATGCTCACCGATCCCGAAGTCGACCGTCTAGAGCTACTTCTAATTTCCGAGAATCCCCTTCTTCGTCCTCGACCGAAGATATAAGCCTGAACTTGGCACAGAGAAAGCCAAGAAACCCCGGCTTCGAAGAGCATCACGCAGAACGTCGATCCACTCAAAGACGTGAGCGGCCTCGGTTCGAGACACCTCTTAGCCATTATCTCACTAGCAATTACGGACCAGCTCCAGCAGAAGACGATGATGCGAAGAGACGTGTCTATCGGATCAGAGATGGACGCAGTCCCATGACTCCACCTACAGTCACGATGCCGCACCAACAGGACGATTACTTCGGTAAGGCCATCCAAGAGAATGCGTCGAGGGCTACAAGACACCACCATCACCACCACCACCACCACCACCACCATCACTCTTCTGCCGATGAGACAGCCGTCTACTCCCCTCCAACAAGCCCTCCCCAGACCCCAAGAAGTGAAAGGCTTGGGCAACACGACTTTTTCGAATCACCAGCCTCTGCGCACAAGACGACACATCGCTCCAGACTCCCTTCGATCGATGAGACACACCTCAAAGAGATCAAAGCTCGCAGCTCCCTCCTGTCTCAGGCAACTTCCACTGCTGCCGCGTTGGCACAGAAGACGAGTCCACCAGCGTCGAGATCTGCTTCCAACGCCATTGAGACCACCTTCGCATGCTCCGGTAATGTTCTCCCCACCAAACCCCGTTCAAGAGCATCCTCGCCACAAAGAGAGAGAGCTCATCGCTCTGATACTTTCACCTACGGTGACCAAACCGTACCACGGCCTGCTTATCCTGCCGTCGCATATTCAAAACGCCCCAGCACCCGAGATGGTCTACCGAAGATCGAAGTGTCGAATCCGTGGAGCCAGGCTGCTCCGTTACGAAACGCATCCTGGACTGTACATGAACCTCAGAGCGTCGCCCACGGCTCTCATATTGCAGGTTCGTCCCATTCTGTGGCTGCCATGAGCACCTTGGTGCCAGCCACACAACTTAGAGTGGCACCCCAGATCCATAGGTCGCAGTCCGCAAGCACACCACAGGAACTAAGTCCAAACATGAATGACTTTGCGCTTCCACCTTGTCCACGTTCACAACCGACGCAAGGACTCCGCGACTGGACAACTTTCCATGACATGCCTGAGCTCGATATTTGTCCGAAATGTACGCATGCTGTTTCGTTTACCCGCTATCGTTCAACACTACTCCGAAGCCCTGAAAAGCCCTATGACAGGTCGACTATTTGCGCCCTCAGTCAACCTTGGCTACGATTGGCTTTTGTGCAGTCCGTTAAACTGAACAAGTCTGATCTCTCTATGGTGAAGAAAGCAAATACTCTGCCTGAGGGGGCTCGACCATGTCTGGGATCTCGACACGACGTTCGTACGTGGTGGATCCTGATCGACCCTGCTACTGATCGTGCAGTGCCTGACTTCTTCGCATGCTCTGCCTGTATTGGGACGGTTCATCAGATTTTCCCTGATTTGCCCGATCAGTTCAAGCGTGAAATGGTGTCCCAAGAGAAGGTTTGCGGCCTATCCCAAGGCAGCAAGCATTTCAACTCACTGATGGAACAACTCGACCAGATTGTGGACAAGTGCAGGGAGAGGGGTAAAAGCAGTGGCCGGTACATGCAACCTTTTGTTGATCATGTGCGAAGAGTGACCCGATATCCGAGGTGTGCCAAAGATGCCCTTCTACCAAATCGAGCTTGGCACTTCATGGATGATCTGCCCGAATTCACCATCTGCCCTGCGTGCTACGAAGAAGTTGTTTGGCCTCAACGTGAGAAGTCAATTGCCCGAGAGATATCCAAGACTACCAAGATTGTACCGCAGTCTACGTTCAAAGGATCGAGTGCAACTTTGGCAATGAGCAATGGTACTGATACTCATCCGACTAGTTGTCAGCTGTACAGCGATAGAATGAGGAGGCTGTTCGGTGAGACCGTGAACGGTCGGATCGCGTATGAAACATTCAGAATGAAGGCAAAAGAGCGACAGGCCGCACAGTACCGACTAGGCGAGATGAACAGAATGTACGAAGAGGACCAGAGGATGGGCTGGGACCGGAAAGCGGATATCGAGAAGAATCGGCTCTATTGGAGGAGCCTGGAATGATTACTCTACTGGACGGTTCACATGGGAGGGATGGAGATTTGGACAAAACACGGTCTGGCTGGGGCTTCTGGGACGAATCAATATTGGCAGCGAAAATAATAATGGATGACAAAGTGTGATGGTGTTCAGGGAATGCAACTGCTCATTTGGATGAAAAGGGAACGACAGCAGCGAATGCAGTGTTAGAAGCCCACTTGGCAAATGAAAGGCGTGCAACGATCGCTCGAGACATTCGTTAACATTTCATAACAAAATCAACAAAGTTATTCCGCCTCGTAAATGTTTCTCGTGAAAGCCACTCAGTTAAATCAAGCCTATCTCCATTTGTCTCTTAGATGAGAGAACTGCCTAAGTTGCCAGCCACGCTCCCGAAGTTGAAATAAATGCATGTCTCGTTGTGAACGACCTGTTTAAGTCGACTAATATGGGTCTGACACTGATAGAGCCCATTGTTTGGAAGAATACGGTGCACCGTGATCCAGTGACCCGGCGCTCACCCAGGGCTAGGGAGTCTTCACAAGGTTGCTGATATGGAGACGATAACCCGAAGCCAGTGAGGCGCAATACCGTCATCGTGTCAAAGTCGCCGCCGACGAGTGTTCACAATCGTTATAAGATTGGCTCTCCTGGGACAGGCATCGCAATGCTCTCGAAGGCGGGCCGGTGCGGTGCTGCTGGAAGTAATTTGAAAGGTGCGTGGGTAGGGCAGCACAATTCGAGCTAAGCCTTTTCCGGGTGATAACTTGGATAAGGATGCCTGTGACTTTTTTTGCGAACTGAAGTTTGAGCAATATCTGAGGTCAGTTTGTGGGTGTCCTAACCACTGCAGTCTATATTTCGAGGCGTCGGTAGCGCCTTCCAATCGCACTCCGCAATGGCTGCAAAGCATCCAAATCGTTTCGTCGAACAGCCTTCCGCAAAGCGCCAGAAAGTCTCTACCACCGACCCGATGAACAATCCTTACCTCGCCCACTGGCAAGAGAACGGCCATAACGACACGGCGTCTTCCAGCCCTTTCAACCAGTTCGCAAGACATAAGACCACGGTAGCTGATCACAAGAGGGCGGAGGATGGGAAAAACAACCCATTCACTGGACAAGCCTTCTCAACGAGGTACTTCAGCATTTTGAAGACTCGAAGGGACTTACCCGTACACGCTCAACGTGAGGAGTTCCTTCAGCTTTACCAGAAATCGCAGATACTGGTATTTGTCGGTGAGACAGGATCCGGCAAGACCACCCAGATACCGCAGTTCGTTGTTTTTGATGACCTACCGCAACGTGACGGCAGGATGGTTGCGTGCACTCAGCCCCGTCGAGTGGCTGCCATGTCGGTGGCAGAACGAGTGGCAAACGAAATGGATGTGAAAATGGGGGAAGAAGTCGGGTACAGCATCCGTTTTGAGGACATGACAAGTTCTAAAACAATCTTGAAGTACATGACCGACGGGATGCTTCTGAGGGAGGCCATGAACGACCATGACTTGACTCGTTACAGCACCATCATACTAGACGAAGCTCACGAACGGACTCTTGCCACCGATGTATTGATGGCTATGCTGAAAGAATTGACCTTACGGCGGCCTGATTTGAAGCTGATCGTCATGTCTGCTACACTCGATGCTCAGAAGTTTCAACGTTACTTCAACGATGCACCACTTCTGGCCGTTCCTGGACGCACTCACCCTGTGGAGATCTTCTACACTCCCGAGCCAGAACGAGACTACCTCGAAGCAGCGTTGCGAACGGTCCTGCAAATTCATGCTACCGAAGCCGAAGGAGACATATTACTGTTCCTGACCGGTGAAGAGGAGATCGAGGATGCGGTCCGAAAGATCAAACTCGAGGCAGATGAGATGATACGCGAGGCCGACGCAGGGCCAATGGATGTATACCCATTATATGGCACTCTACCACCAGCACAACAACAGAAGATCTTCTCCCTTGCTCCGAAAGCGAGAAGACCCGGTGGTCGAGCAGGACGCAAGTGCATCGTGTCAACGAACATTGCAGAGACGTCGCTCACTATCGATGGCATTGTCTACGTCGTTGATCCAGGGTTTTCCAAGCAAAAGCTTTACAATCCACGCATTCGGGTCGAATCGCTTCTGGTGTCCCCGATCAGCAAAGCTTCGGCTCAGCAACGCGCAGGTCGTGCCGGTCGTACTCGCCCTGGGAAATGCTTTAGGCTCTACACCGAAGCTGCATTCAAGAAAGAGTTGACAGAACAAACCCACCCAGAAATTCTAAGATCAAATCTGTCCAATACGGTGCTGGAATTGAAGAAGCTGGGTATCGACGATCTTGTACACTTTGACCTGATGGACCCTCCAGCACCAGAAACGCTGATGCGTGCACTGGAAGAGCTGAACTATCTAGCCTGCCTGGATGACGACGGCAACCTGACCCATCTGGGCAAGCTTGCTTCAGAATTCCCCCTCGATCCAGCATTAGCTGCCATGCTGATATCATCGCCGGAGTTTTTCTGCTCCAATGAAATCCTCAGCTTAACAGCACTTCTGTCTGTGCCGCAAGTTTTTGTGCGACCAGCCAGTGCCCGCAAACGTGCCGATGAGATGAAGAACCTTTTTGCCCATCCTGACGGCGATCACCTGACCCTGCTCAACGTCTATCATGCTTTCAAGGGTGCCGAAGCTCAAGCAAATCCAAAGCAATGGTGTCATGACCACTTCCTGTCTCTTCGAGCGCTTCAGTCAGCCGACAATGTTCGATTGCAGCTTGGACGCATCATGGAGCGAGAAGAGATTGCACTTATGTCTACACCTTTTGAGGACAAAAAGTACTACGAAAACATCAGGCGTGCTCTCGTATCTGGCTTCTTTATGCAAGTGGCCAAAAAGGAGGCAAACGGCAAGACGTACACTACCATCAAAGACAACCAGACTGTCTTGTTGCATCCCTCCACGGTGCTAGGACAAGAAAGCGATTGGGTGGTTTACAACGAATTTGTGCTGACGAGCAAGAATTATATCCGAACTGTGACGGGCGTCAGAGGTGAATGGCTGCTGGATATTGCACCCGGCTACTACAACGTTGACGAATTCCAGAAGGGAGAGGTCAAGACTGCGTTGATGCGGCTGAAAGAACGGATTGAGAGAAGAACTAATTTGAGATACAAAGGCACGAGCACAAGTCGTGTAGATAAGATAGATTAATATGTGGGAAAGTAAGGCGCGGCCAAAGTATCTCTTGGTCAGCCAAAGTGCACGCCAACGTTGGCGACTCAACCACTTCCACAAGATAGATATTTGCCAACCCACAAGACCAAGTGCCTGTAGGTCGAGTGGCTCATGAAAGGGGTCAGGCGGTGTATACCAAGAACACGACGCATTATGAAGAGTTTTCGAATTACGAAATCTGCTACTCTTTCACCAGTACCCGGTTAAAGTGCGTGTGAACTTCCCTTTTCTTTTCGCCATCATTTTCGGTTCCCAGGGAAGCTCCATCATGGAGCCGTAATCTTGCTCGACGATCGCTCATTAATAGTCTCCCGTCATGTCTGAAACGCCGATCAAAATGATGCTTGACGGCAGCGGCCGTGTTGCACCGTCAAGATGTCAAAAGCTAAGACAGGCAGCAATCGGCATCATTGAGGATTACGATACGCTTTCACGGTCAGATCGAGCCTCCCAGCTCCCGAACACTCTCCTTGAACTTCTGACCGAAGTTATCAAACCACTCTTCTCCGGGTCCCAACACTCTCGCCTCACTGCCACGGGCCGCAAAAACTTCGTCAGTGACAGTCTGCCATCGTCAATCACCCGCTTCGGATCGGACCTGTTCGGCGACCTCGACAACAAGCCGCTCTGGAAGAACGGGTGGACATTTTCATTACTCAACTATATTTTGACATCGTACAGCTCGATAGATGCCAGGATTCTACGCAAAAAGACAGTGGAAGCCCATTTTCATCTTCTCGTGCCGCCGATACTGAACCAATTAGATGATGCAGAAGTGCTGCACAAATGCAACGGATGCCATTCTCTCCAACTGCTATGTGACGTGTTAGCAGATACCAGTAGCACGATCCTGAAGAACAGCGGTCTAACGGACGTCTTCGTCGACGCACTGAAGAATGACTTTTCGTACTTGCCTACGTTGACCCCCGAGGATGAGAGCTTGAACTTGTACAAAGCGCTGTACCCTGCTTTTCGAAGCCTAGTCGGCGCAAGATTTGCCAAATCCAGTCTGCCCATCGGCTCGACCTCGAGGGTAACCACGGTGGATTTCATGGCAGAAGAAGATCTACGTCAGTCATACCTGACGCTGCTGCTGCGTCACCAGCTTCTGCATTCGCTTTCACATTTGGCAACGGGCACGGGTTCTGGTTCGACGACTTCTGTGTCCCTTTCGACCTTCTTCATCTCCCAGATTAGCTGGATCATTCGCGATATGGGCCTGGCTGCCACAGTGCATTTGCACACTGTGGTGCCATTGTTGAGGAATGTTCTTGTCGATCCGTTCCCGACGACTTCGCCAAAACTGCTGCTGGAGGCTGTCAAGGCTCTGCAGACAATTGTACAGGTGTGCTGGCCTAGAATTCAGGAGAAGTGGTGGCAAGACTGTCTTAGGGGTGTCGTTGGGTGTTGGCTTAATGTTGTGGATGAGGAGATGGACTCCCGTAGAGCGAGGAATGGAGCGATGGACATGGAGCTGGGGGAGGTCAAGCAGAACATGAGAATACTGGCATGTTTGCTGCAAGATGTCGTTGGGCAAGAGTTCAAGGAGGCGAAACAGGAGTTGGTGGATGAGGAACCAGAACTCCAGGGGCTGTTTGATGGCTGCTTGAGTATACGTCAGAAAGCAGGACATGAGAAAGAGTAGCTAATCAGGGAGGCTTGAGCGACGCATGAGCTGAGAATGTTAGACTGCTACTGGCAACTTTCATCAATGCTACACTAGAAAGCAGCTTCATCCACCAGTTACAACTCCTCTTCCTTCCCAATTCTCTCGAAGCTGGCTAAATATTTCCATGCCAGTATAACCTGCCAACAGCTATTTGCAGCGTACTTTATTAAGTATTTAATGCCTAACTTTGACAACATTCTCAGGCTTGTTGGGTTCCAAGTCGCGTACACACCAGCATCAAGCCGAGTGATCGAAGACCGTCCTCACAACTGCAGACCCTATGCCACGATTCCAATCAGGGTTCTTCGAGCCTGCAGACATCCTGTAAGAGCCTTGGCGTCAATCGAATAGACGTTAATATCAACAAGACGTCTTGGCTTTTCGCGCGACTAGGCGATCAGGTATTTTTGAGGTTGTTTCTTCAGCTTCCAGCTTCCAGATTTGTGCTTCGCATCCGCGCTTGCTCAACTTATCCTCGACATCCTAATCCAGGTTAAGTCAATCAAATTTCTTCGAGATACTTCAAGTGATATCGGCCCAGAAGTGTCCGGGCTCTTCCAGCATATTGTGCCCAAGGTCGTGCAGCATGCTTTGTGTCAATAGGCCTAAATTTGCACAACACCACGCCTTGGAACGTGCGAAGCGTGATGTGTTCGTGTGGCAAAAGCCAACGAAAGCATTGGTCCCCTGTGCTACTAGAAGCTGAGGAGCTTTGGCCTGCGATGTTGCCGCCATTTGCTTCTATAAGTCATCATGATGTCCATGAGTGGTGTGCTCTTCTTCCCCCCGAGAGCTGCTCGGCTGCGTTGCATGTCGAGTTAGCTTCTCGTCAATAATGGTAGGGATCTAGCGGGCCATCCGCAAGCTTCGATCGCACTAGACCTCCCCAGCTGCGGGATCTCTCAGGGAACGCGTCTCTATTTTGGCGTTCTGTTTTGACGCGCTGATTGGCGCTCGCCCAGCCCACACCCTTCCCGCCCTGGCATTCCACAAGACTACTCTACTAGAAGTCAAACATTGGCGCTTCATGCGTATGTGTACTACCCTATTGTCGAGATTTAAGGAGCGAGCACGATCATACCGCCAGCGAGGTTGATTGAAGCTCAAGCTTCCTGCATCTTTGGCACCTGCCACCTGCCACCTGCCAAGCCGACCACTTGTTGTTTTGGGCTCAGGCACTCTCCCAACCTCAATATGGACACTCAACATGCGGCAGACACGGCCTATCCGGACAATCCGTACAGTCCGCAAGTTATCAATGACCAGGACGCTGTTATGACGAGCCAGGAAGAGCAGCATCCTCATCAAAACCGCATGTCTCGCGAATCATCCACCCAACCTCAAGAACAAGACAATTCACGGTACAACTCGCCGTCAGTGTACCAACAACCTGCCTCAAGATCCGAACCTAGCATGGGCGGCATGCAGCAGCAGTATCAGGATACTCGGCAGCCACCAAACAAGAGTAGTGTCGTGATCAAGGTCGGCATGGTGGGAGATGCGCAGATAGGCAAAACGAGTCTGATGGTCAAATACGTGGAGGGCAGTTGGGATGAAGATTACATACAAACGCTAGGTACGAGGGCTACGTTCGGGCCTCGAACTCATCTACTAACACCCTGCAGGCGTCAACTTTATGGAAAAGACAATCTCAATACGGAACACAGAGATCACCTTCTCCATATGGGATTTGGGTGGCCAGCGAGAATTCGTCAATATGCTGCCGTTGGTCTGCAATGACGCGGTCGCAATCCTGTTCATGTTCGACCTGACACGGAAGTCGACCCTCAACAGCATCAAAGAGTGGTATCGGCAAGGGAGGGGGTTCAACAAGACTGCCATTCCATTTCTGGTCGGCACGAAATATGATCACTTTGTCAATTTCCCTAAGGAGGATCAGGAAGAGATCAGTCAGCAGGCAAGACGGTTCGCAAAAGCCATGCGAGCAAGTCTTATTTTTAGCAGCACGAGCCACAGCATCAACGTGCAAAAGGTAAGCTCATTCACCTTTCCTGCAAATCCTCGGCCGCGCTAACACCACCGGTGCAGATATTCAAAATCGTCCTCTCGAAAGCATTTGACCTCAAATGCACCATCCCCGAAATCGAGAACGTCGGCGAGCCTTTGCTACTGTACCAGACAGTGTAGGAAACACTACAACAACACCAACTGCTCGCTGAATACAAGAACAACGATTTAAACGACTTCGATGTACTTCTACGAAAACGATATGGGATGCGCAACGATGTTACTGACTCAGCACGATGCAAAAGGAAAATCTCTGGTCCATGTGGGCGGTGTGGGTCCAGCATCTGGAAGGGCGCCGTCCCTCATCTGGCGAATGAGGCGTGCATTGAGTGTCGGAGAGCTCATCCCGCAAGCCCCAAACGACTGCGTCCAGATGCTGCGTGGAGTGAGTGAGTTCAGGGATTGGAACTTGGTTCACTGTTTTCCGAAACGGTATCTGTCCAAAAAGGCTGGTCTCCCTTCATCCGGCAATCCTTTTGGCAGAGACCTTTTCGCCCCATCCCTATATTGCCGCGCATGCATGGACGCTTTGCATCGAAATGACTTGCTGTGCTTCTCGAGGACCAGGAATAATCTTGAATAATATCATTCTTAACGGATAGAGCCTGGGGCCACCGAAGCAGTGCCACTCAGGCTTTCGCGCCCCACGCGAAGCAGTAAATGTCCGACGTAGTAGGGTAGTTGGCCTGTGTGAGAACCATCAAGCCAGCCCGTCAATGTCAGAAGCGCGCTGAGGGATGCTGGATTCTATGCGTTGGCGTGCTTGTCCTCGTTCAACGGCAGCGCGGAGGATCTCTTTATAAAACTTCTCGGCGTTTTTCTCCACTTCAGCATCGCGCAACCAATTCCGCGGCACCCTACAGCAAGTGGAAAAATATTACCCACCACGGACGACGATCCGCTGACATTTAGCATACACGGCAATGTCCACGAGCTAGCAAAGGATAAAATACAGGAACCAGATTGTCGCGAAGAAGACTCATCGTATCAGGATTCAATTTGGATGCTCGCCAAGCCACGACAACCGAAATGCCCACAGATTAATCGTGTGCGCCTGTGCTAGGGGCCCTGATGCCAAAAACCCCTCGATTTAACTCGCGCAGTGTGTTTTGATCCCACGTCCACTTACTTAACCGAAGATAGCACCAGCCAGTCTGATTCTCACGGACTTGATCTGTGTGTAGTTGGCCAGCGCGTACTTGCCAAGTTCTCGACCGATGCCAGACTCCTTGAAGCCACCGAACGGCACGGCGGTGCTGAGCAGGTTGTAGTTATTGACCCAGACGGTACCGGCCTTGAGTGCGTTGGAGACTCTTATGGCGGTGTGGAGGTTTTGAGTGTGCAGGGCCGCGGCTAGACCGTAGGTGGTCTCGTTGCCTCGCTTGATAACTTCCTCCTCGGTATCGAACTTGCTGATGGCGCACACGGGGCCGAAGATCTCTTCCTGCATGATCTTCATGTCCTCGCTGACACCGGAGAAGACGGTTGGCTGGATGAAATAGCCCTCCTTGCCGTGTCGTTCGCCACCGGTCTCGAGCTTGGCGCCGGATTCCTTGCCACTTTCGATGTAGTTCATGATTCGGTCGTATTGGAGCTGGCTGACCTGTGGTCCTTGGAAGGTGTCTGCGGAGAATGGGTCACCAACGACGTTCTTGGCTGCTCGGGCCTTGAAAGCTTCGATGAACTTGTCGTAGATGCCGGATTGCACGTAGATTCGGGAACCGGCACAGCAGCATTGCCCGTGGTTGAAGAAGATACCAAAGTTGACCCATGAGATCGCGTCTTCGATGTTGGCGTCGTTGAACACAATGTTTGGTGACTTGCCACCGAGCTCAAGCGTGACTTTCTTCAGGTTGGACTTGGCTGCAGCCTGCATAATGGTCCGGCCAACGACGGTCGATCCCGTGAATGCGACCTTGTCGATGTCCATGTGGGAAGCAATGGCGGCGCCGGCAGTCTTGCCGAAGCCAGAGAGCATGTTGATCACGCCAGCTGGGAAGCCGGCTTTCTCAATGAGAGTTGTAGCGTACAGAGCAGATAGAGGTGTTTGCTCGGCAGTCTTCATGACGACTGTGTTACCAGCAGCGATAGCAGGTCCAATCTTCCATGACCACATGAGCAGGGGGAAGTTCCATGGGATAATCTGACCGCAAACACCGATTGGCTCGTGTCTCGTGTAGTTGAATGTCTCCGGGTCGGTGTCAATGACCTTTCCGTGGATCTTGTCGGCATATCCGCCGTAGTATCGCAGGCAAGCAGCTGCTAAACCGACATCTCCCTTGGCCATGGAGAGCGCCTTTCCGTTGTCGAGGGACTCGATCGCGCCGAGGATGTCTACGTGCTCTTCAAAGAGGTCGGCAAGTTTGCTGAGGTATTGTCCTCGCTTGGCCGGGGCAGTCTCGGCCCAAACGCCATTAAAGGCCTTTCGTGCCGCCTTGACAGCGAGATCGACATCTACTCAAGTTAGCGCCTGTCGAGATTGGGGAACAAATCGAAATACTGACCTTCTGGGCCGGCTTCGTGAACAGAGCAAATAGGTTTCTCAGTGCTAGGGTTGATGGTCTCGAATGTTTTGCCTTCCTTGCCTTTCACCCACTTGCCATCAATGAACAAGCCGAGCGGTTGCTCGTAGGTGACCGAAGGGGTCTCAATCGTAGTTGTCATAGACATCGTGGATACTTTGTCAGGCAGAACTTTTAAAACTTTGGGGGGTATCTCAATATAACAAAAGCAGAAAAGGGCAGATGGAAATAATCCCGTCTGTTGCTATGAGCAGGAGCGGCAGTCATTTTCAATCAAAATTTCCGTCCGCGCGGGGTCGTCCGTGAGGACATCCACGACATCGAAGGGCCCACTATAATTGATCTCCCATTAACCGGACCACTGAGCTATGGAATTGTTGTTCCATGAGCACACCTTCGGAGACAAGAAAATTAATGCACCGATGACGCGCGACCCGATCTCAGCACCAGCGGGGATCAGATCCCAGATACAATGAGGTCGGAAAGGACCAATGGAAGATGATGCCGCCTTGACATCGGGTACCACCCCGACCACTTGTGGGTAGTAGGAGGGCGTGGCAAAGTGGGTAAGAAAGGAGGGGTTTCCACTCAGTCTGGCCAATGTTCCGTCCACCAAGCCAATTATTTCGATACAAATCTGTGTACGAATTTGGAGAAGCAGACTGTTCTGATTCGTTACACACTAGGATTCTGACCATCCGGGTAGTAGCGGCAGCGTGCGGCAGTCACGGTAATGAGGACACCAAGGATATCGAGGTGGCTTCAGTACGGTCTATCCAAAATAAGTTCTATGATCTCGCCGTTTTGAACAGCTACTATTTACTTTAGCTGATGTCGGAAATGTCCGAAAATTCCACTACATATCAATAAAATAGCTTAAACTATGTACATGCGCAAGAAATTTCAGATAAGCAGCCGACCGTGATAGCTGGTGGGAAAGAAGTGTCGTCATACTGAAGCGTCCAGCTCGTTTGGACAGATGCGTGCTTCGTAACATTTCGAGGCCTGAGGTTGGAAAAGGAATACCAAAAGCAAGTTATGACAGCCGCCTGACCAAATACTCCGTTCCACTGGGAAGAAGTCAAGCACAGAAAACAGTAATAAAGTTCCTGTCTCAAATTCGGAGCACATATACAGGCGCTCAACGAGGTAGTAGTAGCGACATATGCAAGCAAACTACAGACGCGAGGCCCCCAAATCTAAGGGAATGTACAGGCTGTGATAGGGATCGAAGGAGCGGTGGCCCCTTTTTGAACGATGCGGAATTGGCGCCACTTCTTCCGTGGCTAAGCTGTCGTGGGAACGCTTACGGAGTCGATGGTGGGGTAGAAAGATAATCATATACTCTATTCCAGAAATTTGTCACATGACTGTCATGGTCCAACGTGAGAAGGGCACACCTGACGTGTCACTTCGCTTCACATTCCACTTGAAGCTTCGGTGCCTTGCTCGAGATCTGGGCTCGTTCATTTGCCCATGCACGCAGGTCATGGCGACAGAGAGCGTTAAGCAATGGATAATACTTGTGAGGGAAGAAATTCTGCAGCAAATTATCCAGCCCGAATCGGCGGCGTGAGAATACATCGGCTCAAGATAAGGCGAAGTTCTACGTCGAAGAGTGTTCGACTTTTTTGCTCGTTCGAACTGCCAAGATTTCTGAACACGATCGATCATCTTTATGTAAACCATGCAAAATAATCCAGCCATAATCCTACCTAGGAATATTGTATATTCAACGGTACATACAGTATACACAGGCTATCTATCTCGGTTCGAATGTTTATAAACCAATTTAGGAACATACACACACACTCAAGCCAGCATAGCGAGAAGAACATTTTACATTGATTTTCCATTCTTGGTGAAGCGTCCGGGATGCATGCACCTCGGTATTTTTATTGGAGATACCCACCCTCGACCATTTACACTAGTGACTACACATTGCCCGAGGTATGAATACACAAACAAACGAAGTTTGCTTCATCTAAAGCCGCATTTTGGCCCTCCTTATAGTACAAAATAGATTATTAAAGATGGCATCTGCTCGACCTATCCGGATTGCTGGTGCTTCTGGCTCAGCCTCGGACAGGAGACATGCCATGGCAGCATTTGCCCGGGCTTATCCATCAGACCCTGTCGATGTCATTATAAATGACTATATGAGCGAAGCTAACATGGTCACTGCTGCAGCTCGCAAGATCGACCCATCGACTGCAGGCCAATCATACTCGGACTCCAATCCCACCTCGGTAACGACTCCTGCCTTTGAGACGTCTTTCCTGGAAGCGCTGGAACCCGCTTTGGAGGACCTGGCTCGACACAAGATCAAAGTCGCGGCGAATGCTGGGGCTAGTGATCCGGAAGCTTTGTACAAAATTGTATGTGATATGATTAAGAAGAAGGGGCTTAAAATCCCGGTAGCATGGATTTCTGGAGACGAAGTGATGCCAGCTGTATCCGCCGCCTTGAGAGATGGCACTTTTGAATTCAAAAACATTTACACGGGCAAGAAGCTATCTGACTGGAATTTCGAGCCAATCTATGCTCAGGCTTATCTCGGAGGTTTAGGTATTGCAGAAGCATTTGCACAAGGTGCTCAGATTGTCATTGCCGGTCGTGTGTCTGATGCGTCTCCGGTCATTGGATCGGCTTTCTGGTGGCACAAATGGCAAAGGAGCCAGTTACACGAACTAGCCAACGCCTTTGTTGCTGGACATCTCATCGAATGCAGCACTTACGTGACGGGGGGTAATTTCAGTGGATTCAGATCCCTCGAAGATAAAGGTTGGGAGGACATTGGCTACCCGATTGCGGAGATATCGGAGGACGGAAGGGTCGTGATAACAAAGCAGAAGCACACTGGTGGCACTGTCACGATCGATACCTGTTCTTCGCAACTACTTTACGAGATACAAGGCCCCCTTTACTACAACAGCGACGTTACTGCCCTCCTTGAAGGGCTGTGGTTCGAGCAAATGGGAACGGACAGAGTGGCCCTCCATGGTGTCAAAGGTCTTCCGCCGCCACCAACAACCAAAATTGGTATCACGGCACGAGGTGGCTTTCAAGCGGAAGCGTACTACTACTTGACAGGGCTGCACGTTGAGCACAAAGCAAGAATGCTCGAAGCACAGATACGTAAAGGCCTAGCGCCTTACTCAGACAAATACACTACACTATCATTTGGGGTTTTGGGCTCGGCTACCCCTAATGCCGACAATCAGAACGCAGCTACTGTCACCTTCAGGGTATTCGTCCAGACTCAATCTGCAAAGGACATCATGCCTAAGAAGTTCTTGAGACCAGTCATCGACGGCATTATGCAAGGCTACCCAGGGGCCACCTTTCACCTCGACTTGCGTCAAGGAATGCCGAAACCATATTTCGAATATTACGTGACATTATTACCACAGTCAGCGATTTGTCATACTGTACATTTCAAGGGGAGGAACACAGAAATAGCACCTCCACCTGTCACGCAAGAGTACCCAGAGCGACAGTCGAGCAACGACAAACCAAACATTGCGGTGGATTTGGAGAAATTTGGCCCAACCGAAAGAGTGCCATTAGGCTCCATCGTTCACGCTCGTTCAGGTGATAAGGGCAGCGACTGCAACTGTGGGTTTTGGGTCACCCATATCGACGAATACACCTGGCTCCGTAACCTCCTCACCGTCGAAAAGATTAAAGAACTTTTGGGCCGAGAATACGACACAACAAGATTACCCAAGATCGAGATAGAGCGGTTCGAGCTGTTTAACCTGAAGGGGGTTCATTTCTTGTTCCGCAACTTACTGGATCGAGGTGTCACCAGCACGAGCACTGTCGATTTTCTGGGCAAGAATTGTGCGGAGTTTTTGAGAAATCGACATGTCGACATCCCCAAAAGATTTCTCAACCGAAGTCGACTGTGAAGCAAGCGACTTGAGCTCTTCGCAAGCGTCATAAGCAGCAAACCGTCAAGGCAGAAATATCAGTTAAGACAAAGGGCACATCCTCCAGCTCCTGCCCTTGAGCAGGAGCCAATCGAGGCTCGTTGATTTATCAGGAGCACAAGCTCTATATAGTGTCAGCGTAAAGACGGTCGACACGTTTACTTTGACTGGAGTAGAATTTGTGTCAAAATGATAACATGTTATTCGACAGGGCTGTATGCATGGGCCGTCTGGTGGTCAAGTTGGAACGTATGGACGGAGGAAAAGCATTCCAGCGGAAGTCGATGGCGTCGTTGAGTAACTGAGACGCGAACATGATCATCATTATACCAAGACGTGAAAATGGGGTTCCTCCTGAACTGACGCGAAACTTGTGTTGAACTTCAGACATACCAAGAGAAGTTTGGAAGGGTGCGAAATGAGGCCGAGCCGCTGGATCTTCCTTGGCACTCCGGGTGGGTACTTGCTGTAAATTAACTGGCAAAAGCCACCTGCGACAAAGCGAGGTGTTTCAGATCGTAGGGTCAACTAATTACCATGTCAATACGCTGAGATACATAAGAATTTGCAGCTAATAACATGGTATTGAATTATGTAAAACAGGTCTGTGACAAATTCAAGAATGCGCAAGATGCAGGTCCAAGAGGCAAGCAACCCACTGGCGGGCATTGCCCAGGTCTTGTCCCTACGACTAACTTCACAATACTCGCTATCTGCTCGAACTGTCCGACACACGCCCAGACATCGCTAAAGCTTGGTTGTCCGTTGCCAATGTTCCAAGCATCACTCGCGTCAAGTCATTATCGCGTCTGTCGATTGGCCATATCTCTGGCTTGTGCCCCTTGGAATTGCTCGTAAATCGTTCCTGCGTCTCTTGTTGAAAAGTTTCCTCGTTCATGCCCATTCCTCCATCTGCCTTTTTGATTCTTCGTGACATTCGTTGATAGCTAGTTGTGTTGTTCGAGACCTCGAACTGCCATTCGTTTTGCGGTGCTGACCCTCTAGCTTCCCGTTAAGCAAGTACTCTCGCTGATTGCTCAGCCGATATGGTTCAGGTGAGCTCAGGCAAGCCAATGGAGTGAATACTGGAAATATTGACATATCATAGTTCCAAGCTGCTCTCGCAGCCAGCGCGTTACTAGCAACCGTGGCCAATGCTGTCACCCCAGTCGTGGTCCATGGGGCCGACTTTGTAAACGCCATATCGGGCGACCGCTTCCAGATGATCGGTATTGCGTATGTGGAAGAGTTGAAAAGCTTGCTGAAGAGATATGACTGACAAAGGGACATAGATACCAACCAGGCGGTTCCGCTGGCTTCAATCCCGGCTCCGGTGTTGATCCTCTCAGTGACGGTGCGATCTGTCTGCGGGATGCCATTCTCATGCAACGGGCAGGCATCAACACCGTTCGTATCTACAATCTGGACCCAGAGATCGACCATACAGAGTGTATGTCCATCTTCAATGCCGCAGGCATCTACCTCGTTTTGGACGTCAACAGCCCACTCCCTAACGAATCGATCAACCGAGAGGCACCGTGGCAGAGCTACAACGGTGATTACATGAAGCGTGTCTTCCAGATTGTGGAGGCCTTCAAGCACTTCAACAACACCCTCGGCTTTTTCTCTGCCAACGAGGTTATCAATGAGGATTCCGATCCTCAGGTTCCGCAATACATCCGCGCTGTGACTCGTGATCTAAAAGATTACATCTCTCAGCATTCGGAACGATACATCCCAGTCGGGTATTCCGCTGCTGATGTCCGGCCGCTCCTTGCTGACACCTTCAACTATCTCGCCTGCGAACTTGAGGATGAGTCCGCGTCAAAGATGGACTTCTTTGGCCTGAATTCCTACTCGTGGTGCGGTGATTCTTCCTTCACCAAAGCTGGCTACGACATCCTCTTGGAACAATTCAGCAATGCCACCGTCCCCATCTTCTTCTCTGAGTACGGATGCAACGAAGTTACTCCTCGAAACTTTACCGAGGTCGGCTCCATCTACTCTTTCCCCATGACTAGTGTCTTCAGTGGAGGCCTCGTCTACGAATACAGCGAAGAGCCCAACGAATACGGTCTGGTCGTGATTAATGACGACAACTCGATCGATTTAAAGGAGGACTACGTGAACTTGATGAACCAGTATAGCGAGATTGACCTTGAGGCCTTGACTGCGGCGAACAGCACCGCCACCAGCTTGACTCCGCCAACTTGTGACTCTAGCATGATTACCAGCAATCTGACCAGCGAATTTGATATCCCCAGCAGACCGTCGGAGATCCAAGACATGATCGACAACGGTGTTGACGGTAGTTTTCCTACTGCTTTCAGCGAAGTCACCGACACCACTGAAATTGCTACCGTCAATGGCCCTGATGGCGGTGAAATTACCGGTCTCGAGCTCCGAGTATTAGGAAATGATGAAAGCAATTTGCCTGGCGAGAATACTAGTGGTACCAATGGCAATGGCGGTCCTGGGCTTGGTGGAGGCGCAAATAATAGCAGCTCTTCGGGCACGGATAATGCTGCTTCATCGTCCAAGATCAACGTGGGCACTATTGTCCTTGCCGGTCTCACACTGGCCGTGTGGTCTCAAATCTAAGGAGGATATGGATCCATACAGTATGCGTCCGGGGGGAATATGGAGCATTGGAAATAGAATAGGCTGCCGATTTATGCTTTCGCAGGTCGAAATATATCGATGAGGCGGTTTTTGAAAGTGGCAATAATGTTCATTGATAATTGGCGAACCAATCGATTCATCATTTGATCACCAAATCTTTGGTACATAGATTTCAGCAGCTGAACCTCACGATGTGTTGTCAAGCCTGATACCTCCGTCCGCAGACCTTGCGATAGCCGAAACGTTCTCTTTGTCAAGTGCATAGTCGCTCGCTTCACGCGTTGCAAGTCAACGATGCCAGCCAACCTCGAGGACGGAAACCCTAGTGGTGATGCTTGATGCTTTGGCCGGCTGACTTTCCTCCTAATATTGCGAGGAGCCCGTTTCGATGGAAGGAGATGAAGAACGCCCAATCCATTACTTTTTGCCTTTTCCGTTTTTGATAACACAGATCTACGCTGTGCTCAGACGCACATAACCAATAGAGACCTGCGTTTAAGAGCCCCACAATATCTTTGAAGTCTGATGCTGGCTCATTGGATCGAAACAAATAAAGACAGCTTGCACATATCAATTGCATCAAGAGCGAGAAGAATTATCACGACCACAGTTCTTTTCTTGTTGTGACATTTGTTCAGGGGGTGTTGTGCTATGCAAACATGGACGGGGCCAGCGTAAGAAGCATTTCTGATTGCGGGTGACCAACCACCTACTGAGTAGCACAGCCGAGAACAGCAAATGGGGGGTCTGACCTACCGAAGCATCGCGTGCAGTGTGCACTGGCAACGCCTTGCTGAAGCTGAACGGTCTCTTCATGAATCATCAGCCATTCATCATCCCCCTGCACTGGCATGGGGAGACAGAAGCCTGTCCAAGACTGCCAGTGATGTTCTTCTTCTGCGATCGTGGATCTTTGGGTTGCGAGCATTTTCTCAAACTGCGCAGGATCCTCCGTGCTCAATGCTGATGCCACTTCTTCAGCTGTACCTGGAACTGTTCGCAGCACGTGACAAGTGAATGTTTTCGTCTGGGAATTCGATCATGTGGAAACGTCGTGATAGAAAAGCATAACCATGAGGGTGGAGTAGCGATCTAGATCTGCTCCATTGTGGTATGAGTGGCGTTGATCGAGCCCTGCGCCGTTGCCCAAAGAAGCTCGTATAGCTCCTTAAACCGTCACAACTCTTTTACGAGGCGATTAGAGCCTGGACCTCGTCTTGCAAATACTCCTGCGTCCAGAGCATGCGCATCGGGACAACGCAGGTATGGTGGCTGGAATCTGTGCGGTTTAGTGGACTGTGCATACACTCATACACTTTTGGCGTATAGAAACTGAGCTCAATGAATCTACGCGTAAGAAATTCTCCAAACCGTGGCGTTCTTAGCGTGAGCGTGGATGCATTTTTTTTGGTTACTCACCGCATTGAAGCGTCGATAAAGAATACTCTGTATGATGGTCTTGGTGGTTGTGGGTGCGTCGAACTTGGGATTTTTCTCATGCGGAACATAGCAACTTCGGAATTCAGACATCGCCGTAGTGCACCTCGTTCTAACATCGAACTTGGCTAGGTCATCAGTGCAGACAGAGCTGCGTCGGCGAACACCGTTTGTGTCGCGATACCCCTGATGACAATCGTTCCCCATCCAACTTTGGCGCTTCCGTGATATTTCGTACTTCGATCGTAAATGCAGTAAGACGAACACTTGAGCCGTGCTTCTGGACCCGAAATTCTTGAAAGTCAGACTGACTTTTTTCCTGTTGTACACCGATCGGATCGGTGGAGCAGAGATTGCTTTCAGACTATTAAAATCAAAATCCGAGGAGAAGTACTCCCACTAATCCGTAATCGAAAATGGCTGACAAAAAGGTGGATCAACGTGTGGACCACGTGGTGGACCTTCAGCGTTAGCGCTCAAGTTTCAAGTTTTTGGGCCCGGAGAGTCCACGGAATTTCGAATCGAGCTGGCGTGTCTGCACAAGGCTGACAGGCCAAGATCATTCACCTATTTGGGATTTTTAAACGAGCTAGTAGTTCTTGCATCAAGGCCTCCGGGTTTGGATATCGCCAAATTTTTTGATTTCACTGGGAGCTTATCAGCGAGATGATTCATTGTCGCCAAGCAGACAAGGATAGACTGTCATAAGTCAAATGCATTATTTGACACCGTGCATGAGCGGCGGACGAGTTCGAAAATCCGATTACAGTGAACGTGATTGCCTAACGGAACTTTTTCGCACGAATTTCTGTTTACGGATAATGATAGAGCACATGACCCTTGCGTCAGTCATTCTCGTATCATGGTCGCCTCCTAGGGTTAAGCGTCGCGTGGAGCCCTGGAGACGTATTAACCACGTAGATCATAGCGCGACTTGGAAGCTGTGATGGAGTAATTTGGATGCCTGAATTTAGGTGGAGCCGGACCCTGTAACCGGGATTCACAAACCCATGTTCATACCTAGAGGTACGTACGTATCAGTGGTGCGCACGCCTATTTCTCAAATAGGTCAATTGAACGAGCAATGAACGTTCGCTGTCCATCGTGATCGCCCAGAAGATTAGGAGCCCACGCATCGGAATATCCGTCACACAAGGTTCATCAATCGATATACGATGTCACAGCACGATAAAAGAACAAGGATCTTGCTTTGGGTGATGATGAGATAATGTTGGTTCATTTTTCACAAGCGATAGGAAGCAGGCTGCTGCTCTATCCGCTGACTACCAATGGTAGTAATTTGATGAGATGTGACTCTCAGACCTATCTTGGAAAGCGTAGAATAGGTGCCAGATTACACAAGGAGATGAGTAGGTCTCGCATGTTGTGTCCTCCGAAACTTCCGTCCGCATCCCGTCACCGCCCGAACACTCGGGTCGCACGCTTGCCGCCGTTGGCTGTGGTTTTTTTTCGCAGCCATCATCATTGTGTGAGTGTTGTAAAAAGTATTGTCGTACAGCTCGTTTCTATTGAGTGGTATTGTGCCATAATCCCAAAACACCTGCGCTTACAAATGAAAGTTGTCGAAATCCCGTTTCGCTCGCTAAAGATCGCTCACTAAAGGAAGAGCAGAGTCGTGTCAAGCTCATGCGACCATGCTGACCAGACTTGGTTTTCTTGTTTCGTGATGATAGTGGTTGTGCGACTGTCGTCGGCTTGAATAAGAGTATTGTGAGTGGTCTGGAGATGGTGCTCGGATCAGGGCTGTTTCGAGGATTTCCTCCTTCCGCAGAAGTTCTGCAATGGTGGCTAGGCATCGATCATGAGCCATTCTAAGCCCAAGGCTCTCCTCAGCACCATCTACGGTGCAGATCGACATGATGCTTCCCAATCTGAACTGTTCAGTTGTGAACGAAGCCTCGATTTCCTTCTCGATTCGTGCGTAGTCGAATTGTGGTTCTGACGAGATCGCTCTCAGCTTCTCAGGCGTGGTGCTGTATCGGTGCGAGAGGGGAACGTGTGAGTAGACAAGAGATGCCAGCTTCCAGATGTCGCAGAAGATGCATCTTCTCGTGCACACGGAACAATGGAATTTCTGTTGTGGTGAGGGTCGAATGCCTCTCATCAAGGCTTGCTTCGATTGACAGCGAGGCATCTTTGGGTAGGTTGTTCTGAGCAATGAAGATGATGTTCGTTGTGTGTTAGGTATTTATTTCCAAGCGGACTCGGTGGCTTTGGTTCAAGTCTCGGATGGGAGGTCTGAATGTTTCGATGCACGAGTGTCGATGGGGCGGACTGAGGATTATATCTCCCTGATAGCTTCATAGAGATGGCGCTACGTTTGACTCACTTCGGAGGACGAAAAGGGTAGCGTGAAGCGTGTCAGAGACGCTAGAGGCTGATGTCTGAACATCAACCTTCTAGCGCATCTCCATGGACGGTGAGCCAACATGTGGAATAAGTCAGCAGGTGGAGTCACACAACGAACGCCAAACGTTTTGGGTACCCCACAGGGACAACTTCAAAAGGACCTTGCTAACTTGGAAAAGATTATTGATCTGCCGGGAATTACGTCTCGCTTGCGTCTCTTGCAAGGGTCATAGACCGCACAATAGCGTGTCAGAAAATTGGCGTTGGTTGCACTTCCATGACCCGCTCTAAGCCCTTTTCAGGGAAGAGTTAGGGAATACGACCTCGTCATTGGCGCTTTGCCTTTCTACCGTACCGCGGAACCCTTGTCGCTAGCATTAAGCCCGCCCGCTCAGCGGTGAAGCTGAACATGACCTTTCTAATGCAACGTTGATGCTTTTCCGTGACTTCATTACTCATGATTGGACCTTGTCACCAAAGGCCACGGAAGCCTCACATTTGGGTCGACTGCCATTAGATGCATCATAGCATACACTTTATTCACCTCGTATGTACAAGTTGTCGACTTCTGAAGAAATATCTCATTGGCCAGCCCTGCATGTGTCTGCCTCGTACACTGTTTCCTGATGAAGCTAGGTCACGACTTCAGCTATTCAACCGGTCTTTGATTGCTTGCCTGCTCTGGCAGAGACAGTCTCACTTGAGGTCGTTCAATCTATCGAAAGCGGTGATCTGGCAGCTACTCGCATTCCACCCGTGCGGCTGTTGCATATTCGCGTCTAAGCTCGTCTGAAGCACCAATAGAGGCGCGTGTCCAAAACCCCGATTTGTTTAAGCCTTCCCCTCTTCGTCCGTAAGGCATTATCCTCCGGCTCGTATTTCCCCCCCTGTGACACTTCAATCTCGCTTTGCCCGCCTACACTTTATGTCGAGATCGTTCGTTTGCCTAATCAAGTAGCTCCTCATGCTCAGGTTTCATGATTGGCCGGAACTTGCCATTTCACACCCTGGTCTAGCGTAGATGCTCCCTTTGAGTTCGATCATCTCTTCTCCGGGGGCGTATAGCTGCCACAGCTGCTTATGTAACGTTGGAGACCACAACCTCGCATTTGCGCGTGGCCTTATCCGCGCATGTAGGGCTTAGGCTTGGAGTTGGCGGCCTAGAGTGCCTGAATTGCTGCCTCAGTCACGAAGTATTTCGTATCTCCGTCTGCGTCAGGATCTTTTCCCGACTCTACGATCCGTCGAAAAATTCACCCCTTCTGTCATTACACATTCAAAGTCTCAGATTACAGACTGTCTCTCCTCAGCCTCGTGAAGTCTATTCTTCCTTGGGTTTCCGGTGGTCTGATACTGATGCTTCAATACGTGGTGTTCGAAAATAGCGCTCGACATATCGATAAACAAATTCTTTGACTCATTCACCTAGCTTCAGCGCATGACGAGTATGGGTTGTCTCAAACAAGTAGCGTCGACAAGGACGCACAGAGAGGCAGTGACTAGGAGTACCACCTCACAATGAGACGGTGGTAGCGTTCCCTATACACTAACTTTCGACATGGAGCCAAGAACACGGGAATCATGTCATAGAGATGCCCATTTTGAAAATTTCCCATCAAGCAGAATACACCATCGAGGTCTACAACCCAGGGGTGAGTCTCCAGTACCAGACATCGGCTTCTATTCATGGGGTCAATTCACGTCATCTTGTCGTGTTCCCAGCAAGGAGTATCCTCATTTGGAAGGCTTCGCGCGAAGGGCGCAGGCGCCATTGATTCCAGAAGGTCTCGAAGGCTTCGAGAAGAACTTTCTTTCGAGACTTGGCGCTGGTTGCAAGGCAAGGTATAATCGGGAAAAATGACCACCTATAGAAAGGGCTTCACATGGTTTCAACACTGACCTTCCAAAGAGAAACTTTAGCGAGCAAGCCACACCTCCACAATGTCGCATGCTTCCATTGGCTCTAGGGCGTTGTGTGGCTTCAACAGCGTTTGCTGGCCGACCTATTACAGCACAAGTAGCGCATGCAGCATGCGACGATGGCTGGCGGCTTCGAATCAGGCCACTTCGTACAGTGATTACCTACATATTAGTGCTGCAGTTCCTCGCGTGGCAGGAAACGTGTCTCCCCTGCTTTTTCGATTTGTAACCAAAAGTCCCTTTCTCCAATGAGTCGACGTGACATCTCTAAGATACGAAGTAGATGCATGGATGCTGTTTTTTGTCTTGCCAACTACCGAAAAGGTGTCATTGCATAGCAAACACGAGGTTCTCAATAATCGAACTGCAGTTCTTCGCTTACCCTTCTGTTGATGCAGAATGCCGCTGTCGCCCGAAACCCAGCATTCCAGAAAATTTATCTTTGTTTTCTGAACAAGCAGGATAAATCAAGCTGCCAGAAACTGCGATGACGAGGTGGTGGTTGACCGCTAGAAGAAGAAGTGTATACATCAAAAGAATCTCGTATCGTCCACCATCTACCTGTAGTTTTTGACCTATTTTATTTCAAGATATATCTTTGCTTTGTGTCCGCTTGCCCGCCCGTCCGCCCAAAGCAACATGAAGTTTTGGAGAATCTGAGTACCAGTAGCAATTCGTACATAGGGGTGTTCCGGGATGAAGGGGAAAAAACACACCCCTTCCCCCCCCCTCTCAGGTCGCTGAAAAAAATACGAATTACAGAAGCATCTGGACTCTCGCTTGATCCTGTCGCGAGCTAAACCGCATTCGTTCGGGGACCTATAGCAAAAATCCCATATTAAATAATACCTAATAATGTCGGTCACAAAGTTCTCCGATCTTACACCACGTGCCACGCCTGCAGGTGTAAGAGCTGCTGCAAGGCTCTGCAGGCTCTGCAGCTGGGCTGTACCGAGGTTCCTTCGTATGTAACTCCTCCAGTTTCAGACACGCTGCAGGAGCCGTTCGAACCACCAGAGGCCTGCCCGATGCCGGTGCCCGGTGTGCCTCAGCCTCATGTCGATGTCGTGCATGCAACTGTGGCTGGGGACCCCCTGCATGACCCGCCATGGTAGTAATGGTTTGCACTTTGGTTCCCCAGCGCAACCAGGCGGTCTGGGAAATCTGAAGCTAAACCCACCCCATGCAGACCAAGCCACGATCCATATACATAGGTACCTAACCAAGCAATAAGTATTATGGTTTTGCGTTATGATCGACAGAGGTGGGGTGTGTTTTAATGTATCTCCATGCATCGCTTCTCGGATGCGCCTGCTCCTTCCTGCGACAAGAACGAAGTATGTCCATACTTCGTACTACGGCGGTATAGGGCTTGGCTTTGCGGCTTTGCGGCTGGCTTACGGCTGGCTTGCCGGGGCAGATCGATGAACGACTCACCGGATCTGCTGAGACAGCCTTGGGGTGGGTCAAAAGCTTTAAATTTAACTATGGATGGGCAAGGGTCTGAAATCTTCGCGAGAGCATTCCCTTTTGAGTCTTACGTTTTGTATATACGGTATAGGTACCTGAACGAAAGCTCCATTTATTAAGATTATCATTATTATCATTACTACATTGGGATTATAGTGGGCGAGTGGGTGGACCACCCTGACCGCAAACTTGAAAGCAAAGCATCAAAGTGAGGTGAGTGAGGCAGGTCAGGTCAGGCTACCTCAGGTCAGACCTTATCTGCCAATCTATGCAGACGAACCGCTACCTAGCTACTCCGTATGTATCACACACTCTCTAGGCCTAACAGGCATTATACCAGGTGAAGCCTCTCCGCCTAGGAAGGAAGTAGAGGTAGCTAGCCAGCTAGTTGAGTTCGTTTCTGACGTCCCCCCCTCCACATACTGAACAGTGAACGAGCCTGTTGAGTTGAGTCGTGGGCATAACCAAATATACAGCCAAATCTAGGGAGATGGAAGAGGAAGAGGAAGAAGAAGAAGAAGAAGAAGAAGAAGAAGAAGAAGAAGAAGAAGAAGAAGAAGAAGAAGACGATGATGATGATGATGAGGTTACGAAGCAGTCGGTGGTACCTTAATGAAGCCTACCTAGAACAGTAGGATCAGCCCGGCACGTACGCGACACACGTTCTGTATGTGTTTGGAAAACTGCGTTCGCGAGCCTTGGGAATTTGCATTGTGGAATGCCTGCTACGCTATGTATGGCCAGAGGGTAAGTTTTACTTCAGTACGCGCGTAGCGGTCATACACTGGCATGTGGTGTTACATACGATTACGACAAGCAGAGCGTTGAGGGGGCACCCCGAGTGCACTGCGTGCGCTGCGAGCCCCGCCCCAGGGACGGTAGGTGAGGCAAATAATGCTATGCTATGCTATTAGTCGAGAAGGAGGGGATTCGCTATAAGCCTATAAGTTTTGGGCGAGCGTGAGCGCAGGCGTGAAAATTGCTTCCACAACTTCCCCGAGAAGTGGCGCTGCTTAACGTAATCTGTGTTTCAACGATGGCCTGGTCCTGGTCCTGGTCCTGGTCCTGGTCCTGCTACTACATGTGTGATGCTACCACTTGTTTGCCATGTTCAATGCCCCTTCAAGGGCGATAGCCCCAACCGCTGTAGTAGCTTTGAGTTCAGCTTTCCGGCTAGTATCTGGGTGGGCCACCGTAGCCTCCCTGACCTCCATACTGGCCTGGAGGGGGACCACCTCGACCTTGTGGCGGATATCCCTGGGGTGGTTGTCCATACTGACCTCCCTGAGGAGGATAACCGGGCTGTTGGCCGTACTGACCCTGGGGTGGGTATCCCGGCTGTTGACCATATTGGCCTGGTGGAGGACCGCCATATCCACCCTGAGGAGGACCACTTGGGGTGGACTCATCTTTCTTGTCATAAGAGGAGTCGATACTACCGAGCAGGAGTTTGATGAGCCACAGTTCGGGAGTCAGATTGACAGGCGGAACGGCATGGGACATCTCGTCTTGCTCAACTTCAAAATCTGCATTGCGTTAGTCATCGAGGGCAGCTATTATCGTTCTAAAATTACTTACTGGACGTGCAATCAATGATGTCACCAATTTCTCTGTTCTCGTCCAGCTGCTTCAGGAACTCTCGAGCCTTGATATCGTTGCCGACTTGTGCAAATTGGAGCGCCAGAGCGCCCTTGCCGCATCTCGGGTTGCTTTGAAGCTGTCGGGAAGCGGTCAAAATGATATTACTAATATCTCGCTGGGATTCTCCAGTCGGCTGACCGTCGGTGATGATGATCACAAGAACGGGTTTCCGTAATTGGCCGGATTGGGCAGGGCCGAGCACAAGAGGGCCGAGGACCTTGTTCTGCAGTTCTCGTCCCATGGGTGTGAGGCCCTGGAATCGGATGCGGGCAATCAACTCTTCGACCTGCTGGGGGGTCTTGATACCATTGCCCTGTTCATTGGAGTTCATGAATCGAACCTGGATGCCATCGTCATCAAAGAGGCCTGCTGCGAAAGAAACACGGTTGATGATCAGTTTCAGATCATCGATACGTTCTCCGTTCTCCTCAAATGCCATGGATCCACTGTCGTCGACGTACAGGATGATGTCGTACAACGCTAGCTTGACAATGTCTTGGGCAATCTCGGGGTTCACACGCCATTGTTGAGCCAGGCTCTGCACTTGCCCCGACGCACGATTCGCAACCATGTCGAGTTGTTGAGAGTTTGGAGGATAGAAGTTTTGGAGACCCTTCTCTTGGATGCATCCCATCAGTAGATTTTTGTATGCGCCCACATTCTGACCGCCGCCTTGAGGAGGCGGTCCTTGACCTTGCTGAGGTGGGCCGCCGGGGTATTGGCCTTGTCCCTGTAAAGATTCGAGTCAGTGTCTGTATTGAGGGTTAAATAAAGAGAAGTGCGAGCACACGAACATATCCTTGATTGGGGGATTGGTAGGGTTGCTGCTGGTATGCGCCTGGTTGCTGATACGACGGATAGGAGGGATATTGCTGTCCTTGAGGGTTGTAGCCCGGTTGCGGCGAATACGACTGCTGGTAAGGACTGTTCTGAGGAGGTTGGGCCGATGGTCTCTGTTGCTGCTGCTGTTGCTGTTGTTGTTGACCAGGCCACTGGGGCTGCGACGGGGATCCTTGTTGCTGCTGGCCTGGCCACTGAGGTTGCGACGGGGCTCCTTGCTGTTGACCGGACCACTGAGGTTGTTGATAGGGAGGCTGTGGTGAAGCAGTAGGCCTTGGAGGTACAGAAGGACCCTGCGGGTAGGACTGATACTGCTGTTGGCCAGGGTATGGCGACTGCACCGAGTCGGTCCGAGTCGGCGGCTGTTGATATGGCGAATTTGCCGGCGGCCCGGGAGTGAGGCTTGCCGGTTGCCCAGACGCAAGTCGAGAGAATTTGCTCATCTTAGGGTTTCGTGGAACGGTAGGTATTTATGACCAGCAAAGAGGTGCGGAAGTGTGTTGGATAAATTGTCGCGCGCAACTTTGAAAGGTGGGATGGACAACCAAAAATAAGGTGCTGCAGCAAGGCCACAAATCTCGGTGACGTAGCACCAGCTAGCCTGGTCCGTACGCGGATATACCGGGACTAGTCCGGCAGAGTGACTTCAAGGGTTGTGAGAAGACACTTACAGGAGGAGGACCGCCGCGGCCTTGACCTTGTGGAGGACCTTGGCCTGGATTGTATGCTTGATATTGCTGTTGTCCGGGCTGTGTAATGAGTCAGTGGAAACGGGCAGTCTTAATCAGCAAGCATCAAGACTTGCGTATCCGCCGCCTTGTGGCGGCTTCCCTTGTTGACCGGATGGAGGGGCACCGGCTCCAGGACCACCAGGATAAGGTGGCTGGTTCTGAGCAGCGGCAAGTTTAGATGCAAGCTAGAGAGAAAAAGTCGTCGTCAGCTTCTGCGACATCAGAAACGTAGGGTGCCTATCTGTCAAACTTGGCGGTGCCATGGCAAAAACTCACTCCCATATTTGCAAAGTCTCGGTCGGAACGCTCTTGGAGCACGCAAAGAAACGCAAGGAGTTGTAGAATGGCCAAGCAAGAAATATAAACTTGTTGTGCTCGTTCCTGTCGTAGGCCGTCTCAGCTGAGGTTAGTAATAGTGAAATGATCCTGCCCTCGGCTTACGCAGAATATGACTGTCTTGGTTTGCATCAAACCGAAGCCGCAACGGGACAGGCCCCACCTAACAGAGCCAGTGACGCATGGCGGGGGAATACGGACGCGTTCGTAGGCAGCCCGGACTCTTTCACCTTGCGGTGAGCCTTGCGCTAATAACACAGCCTAAGCTACGGGTGGCCAAGCTCTCTGACCAATGATCATTGATACACAATCCAACCCTAGTCGTGCGTATATCGGTGGAAGGAGTAGCTACAACGCGAGTTACGGCTGAGCTGAACCTGAATACGAAAAGATTGTCCTTTATCTCATTTCACGTGCAGGTATTCACATATGTCCATTTATCGCGGATCGAACGAACTTCGTGAAAGTCAGCCACAAACAGGCGACGCAAACCCTATTGTCCAGCCCATAGAACCCATCACTACAACCAATCCCGCCAGTCCAACTCCGACGCTACTCAAACCATAGAACCAAGCCCAATTTCTGCGAAGCCCGTTCAATTCGACAACCCACGTGCTAACAGTCGTAAGGCATCCACAGAAGCCTTCCTGAACACCGAGTAAAACAGCACAAGCATTTCCGCCCGAGAGACTGGCGCCGATGGCCCTGGCGTGCTGCAGATCCCAAGCCATGCCCAGGACAAGAGTGCCAAAGATATTGGCGACGAACGTGCCGAGCGGAAAGTTCGGCAGACTCGGTTTGTTCAGAAATTTCGCAAGGTAGAACCGGAGAATACACCCGGGCGGGGCGAAAAGGAGCGGAATCGTTGCTCTGGCTCTCCACTCAACAGGAGATGGGCCCGTAGAAGGTGTCCAGATGGTCAGGAACAGCGATCCGACAAGCCAGCAACCGAAGCCAACGAAGACAGCCAAGTTGTTGAGAAAAGTGGCTGTAAATCGAGACTGCAGAATCTGACTGGGTAGCAAGGGGCGAAGCAGCAATGCAACATGCGCGCCGGCCTTGAGAGCTGCCAAGGACACGACAGGATGAAGAATCAGGATCTCCAGCAACGCAAGGAAGCTAAACCCGCCATTCCGGCTCGTTGATGCTGGTCCGGGACGGTAAGGCCTCGATTGAGACGGACTTGGCAGGTCATTTGTCATCGCCAGGAAACTGTCGCGGATGTAAGTAGAAAACGACGTAAACGACCCACAGAAACCCGTCGTCAGGCCGATGTAGAGAGGTATGCTCTTCTTATGCTTGAGAGCCGCTGCCGCAACCGTGTTTTCGTCATTTTCGTCTTCGAATTCCGGTTCTGGAGGAATGGCCAGGCCAAAAAGGTTGCGATCCTCGACCAAAAATCCCATGATGAACGAGCCGCCCATATTTGCCCACAACACTCGAGAAGTGACCGGTGCATTGGGGTATTGATTGATTGTTTCCACGCCCAAGCGCGCAAGAGTGCCGAGGAGGGCGAAAAAAGTCAGCCATGACAATGTGTAAAGCTCGTCCAACCATATCGGTGCCTCAGATGGCTCATCATTTGACTTTTCGGGGCAAGGCGAGTCCTGTGAAAAATCCGGCTCATGCGTAGAGTATATGCTATTATTCCGACTGTGCCTCGGCGATGTCTGTGGTGAGATTTCAGGCGAAGCTGGTTCCGGGGCACTGATCGGTGCCAGCCGACCGGGGGAGAACCTCAGATTGTCTCGCCACGACCGCTTCTGAGCTTCTTGGTTGCGGCTCTCTCTGCGTGCTGGCTGTTCTGCATTCACCTCTGATAACTCAACGTCACGTCCCAAGCTTTCGCTGTTGTCGTTGGACGGCGATCTATGTGATTGGCGAGACTGTTGCGGATTGAAATTTTCCAGCGCCCACCTTTCTCGAAAATAGCCAACTCGCTTCCTCTCATCCTCAGCCATAGCAAAAAGCAAAAAGATAGCTTTCCTCCTTTATCTGTTCGTGCACAGGTGTGTTTTTATTGCCGCATTCATTCGTCGCTCAGGACCGGAGACCGGAGATCGGTCTTATTTTCTTTGTTGCTTACACCATCAAACTCCCTCAAGAAAGACTCATCTTGGATTCAGACAGCCGTGTATATAGAAACCCTCTACGAAAGGGATACAATCGATCAACGATTGAAGGAGGGCATTGAGAAGCGTGCAGGAAAAGGTTGACGTATGATGCAGGGATGATGACAGACATTAGCACTGCCGGGCGAACCGAAACTTCTAGGGCCCTTGCCGAGGATGGCAGCACCAGATTACGAGGACATTTAACCTCCGACAAGGACCACTTTTTTGTTGCTTGTTTCCTTGTACAAACTGTCAAAATAACATGTAGCCACCAGTTCTCGAACCTAAAAAAAATTGGCCTAGGCTTACGGTTGATAAACGTTTATTTGGGCTTAATGGGTCAGCAGGGGTAAATCACATGAATCGGATTTTTTTGGATTTCCTTCCGGGTGACCCATTTACCCCTACTGACCCATTAAGCCCAAATCGACGTTACTCCGTATGTCACTTTGGCCGCCTTGCTTCGCAGCTAGTTCATGACGTCAACAACTACCTAGGTACTTTGCTTTGTGCTTCTCCAAGATATCTCATATATTCATGGCTTAAATGTTGGTAGCAAAGCTGCGCGACGAATACGCCTGACACGAGTTTGGTCCTCGCCGAACCTCAAGGACAATGTTTCTTCTTCAACGCGCAACGCAATCCTTGGTTGAAGAGTTTTAGATGTCCGTTTGGAATGCAGCGTCAACGGCTGCCGTCTCAACAACCTCGGGCACGAGGGTTTCGTCCATCTGACTCAGCCGCCCAGCTTGCAAACCCTTGGCCGAGTTTGTCGAGAGCGCATGCAACAACCTCTGTCCTGTCACAGCAGGGAATTCGACCAACCCCCTTGGGACCTTTTCGTGATCCTTCACTCCCGAGGTATCGCATGATTGGAGCTGGGGTCAAATGGGTTCAGTTGTTCGGAAAGAGTTCTTTCGGTCGACTATCAAATGCCAAATATCCACTTTCCTCGTTCATACACGTAGAAACTTGTTGCAACCATAGGGATGACCTTCAAATAGCCAATCGTCAATCCAACAAAGAAACCTTTTACACCTTTTTCCATGAAAATACGTTTCGTCGTTTCCGCGATGCCCAGTCGATGGCCATCCCCCACTGCACCACCGATCTGCATTCTCCGCCTAATAACTTCTAGCGGATAGGATGTTGTCTGTGATACGAGCCCGGCTATGGCACCTGCCGTTAGCTCCGCCGGTGCGGTCAGCTGTGCGCGCTTTATGCTGATCCCCTTATCGGTCGTAATGGTGGTGTCCTTCGAGCCTCGCATAATCGTGTAGGGTGCAAGTTGAGGTAGACGCAAGAGGTCGCCCACTGCGTCATGCGTGAGGAACGACATGCCTGCGTAGGGGATCATGCCAAGAAGTGTTGGGGAGAAGCCTCGGTAGAAATTAGACAATCCAGATCGAGGGGTGACTTTCTGCACCGTTTCCGCGACCGCAGCCACCGGGTCCAAGGCCCGCGTGCTTGAGCTTGGTACGGTAGAGAGCTCAGGTGGCTGTTCCCGGTAAATTTGACGACATATTCGAGTGAAGGACGACCTGGAATCCTTCTTGGTTTCGAAAGCTAGCCGCACTCGAATGACTTCTAGCGGATATGTGAAGAAGACGGAGGTTATGCCCGCGAGCGATCCAGACACAAACCTGCGCGCCGATGTTTCCATCTGTTTCGTAGGTATCAAGACATGGCGAAACTGCTCGTAAGCAAGAAATTTGATCCCAGCGTAGGGGAAAATGCGAAACAAGGTCGCGGAATGGCCTCGAAAAAGGCCTCGTAGGCCTTCGGTTCTGTTAATGTCCCGCAAAGCCCTGAAGACCCCATCCCAATGGCCAGTGTATTTCGCAAATTGAGGGTTGGAAGTCTGGAAGAGAATCTTGATCCGATCGAGAGGTCCGACGACAGTTTTGGCCTGCAAGAAACGAGTCAGCGCGAACGATCAGACGGGGACAATTCAACACCTTACCATGCAACCCGCGAATCCACCAGCGACGCCTGACCGCAGCAAGTAGTCAAAGCTTCTTTTGTCAATGTGCTTGTTTAGTTCTACTGCCGGCCCCAGCATTGCTATCGAGGTATTGGAAACAGAGGGCAATAACGTTCGCGGTCCCGATTGAGGCTGAGGCTCGTCGAGGAGCCTTTGAGGAGCTGGTCGTTCCATCTGCGATGGTTGTGAGGATTCTGATATTGTGGCTGCATGGCCGCTGGGGACAGCGGGCATCCAAAAACCGGAGAACCTGCGGACGGCAACGACCCGTGGTATCTTCTGGAAATGGCAAGAGGTCGAAGGGGGTACGATCTGGTGTAGCGACGAGGATGGAAGCCTCTATTGTGGCCTTGATCCGAGAGTGGAGAAGTCACCAAGTTCGTCGGCTAAGAAGTTTGTTGCCCGCCATGGTGGCCGGAGAGCGCCGGAGATAATGACGTTCCATTGGTCTAAGTCCTCAGGGCCATGCCACGAAAGTGTTAGCCACATTAGCCTTAAAACTTATTACCTAAAGCCGAATTGAGCCCCTTCAGATTGGCTCCTTGAAGCCACGGGTCCGAGTACTGGCACGATGGTGCTTGGGATAAAGGGAACGCGAGAGAGAGCGCATTTAAGACTGTGTCAAGAAGGAATAGTGTCCAATTGTGTCTCGCGCTCAGAATCGTACCCAGTATCCGTATTCAGCGTTACAAGGAATTCTAATAAACTGAAGCTATTGGGCATGGCTCTCCTGTTCCTCATCCGCTGCTGATTTCACTGGTGCCAGTGATGGTAGCGGAACCCAAGAGTCTCGTCTATCCCAATCCGTACCCATCCAAACACTATCCTTCCGTTTGCGGCCCTCGGCATCCCACCACATCGTGCTTGCTGCACGGCTCGAAGGCACACTTCCGAAAGGGGTCCCATTCTGCTGCGCAGTGCCAAGCTCTTCATCAGGACTCAAAGTAATGGACGGATCAGCCAGCCTGTTCTGCTTCGAACTCCCATGTCTGCCGAACGATTGGCGAAGGTTGTCCATTGACAATGTCCGGTGCTCCGGTATGCGCCTCCACGGCCTTTCCCTCAGCGAGAAAATAATGCAATCGACGCCTGCCTGCAAGCTGATCATACACGTTGATACAATACTCAACCAGTAGATTGGATTATGGACGTAGTAGTCATTGTATAGAAGGCAGTGAGACACAAACGGGAACAGCCACATGAAAACGTACACTGCGGGATAGATGAAGAGGTATCGCAATTGTTTGCGTATGGCTTTGCGCGTGTTCGCCAGGGGATCCATTGGCTTTCGCTGTGAAGGCATTTTTGAAAGCCTTTGAACTGTGTGGCTTGTCTGATTTGGTTGTAAGGGGCTACGAGTTGGAGCGGTGGCAGTGTCTCCCGTCAACTGAGAGATGTCGGTAGGACAGGTAGATGTCTTCCGACTGGTTGGAACAGACGCTGGTGAACGTGTTGATGCGTATTTGGTGTGAGATGAGATTGTTCCGTTGGCGCAATTCGAGTCTTCTCTGTCCGTGCCCAAATCTGAAATCTCGATGCCAGGCTGCCACCAGCATTTCTGCTGCAAAGGCTTAGTTGTTATGAAGGAAACTTCATCCCAGGGAGCCGGCTCTTGACGTGGCTGGGTTTGGTGGTGGTCGCAAGAAGTAGGCGGCATGGAGACAGGCCGGGACATCTTCGTTCTACTCGACCTTTCTGAAGGTCGAACGGGCTCATCCGGAGCAATTTCATCCTCGGACATTGACGAACGGCGCGATTGCGAGTTCGACGAGTTGTGCAATCCTGACGAGTGCAAATTACTGAAGCTTCGAAATCTGAGCGTCACATAGATGTATACGGCTGCGTACATTCCCACTATAAGTAACAGGATAAAATACCGGGGTATCCAGCTCAAAGCAAGTCGATACCAGAATGGCCTGCGCGGTAAATAACAGAAGGTGCCAACAGTAGTGTAGGCATCCGCAGTATTGACAAAGGCCAACGAAGCGGCGAGGACGGGCAACAGAACCCAACACGGATAGATGAACTTCCTGAACCGGTAGAGGCCACCATTGTCGCCGGACCTTGTGGGAGGGGAAAATATGTATAACAGCGAATGCAGAGCGATCATCAGAATGGCAAAGTCGGATGCCTCGATGCCGACGGAGAGGAAGAAGCCGCTCACTTGGCAGAAGGCTGAAGATTTGCTGACGGGCCCGCGACTGAAGACGACGGTTGGAAAGAGGAAGTACCAGAATGCTTTAAAACCGTCGCTGAAAATGAGGAACATAACCAGCTTGTGCCGAAAGTTGCGCTTCATGAGAGCAAACCATCGTAACGTTATCAGCGCCGCGAGGACACTGAAGCAAGCACATGTTAGTGCGGCGACGAGGACATTCCGGTTCTGTTCTGCTGTAAAACTTGTGGAATGTGCATCTGCATCGTTGAGCGACCTTATGACCTGCCTCATGAAGAAATGAGGTTGCTGGATATCGTCTTGGTTTCCCCGTACCTCGATGAACCACTATCGCACCGCCAGACGACACAATGATTGAAACCTAGGTTCTTCTTGCCCAAGCGGTCCTGCAAGAGGCTCTTGTTATTGTTGAAGATAGCGCCTCGTGAAGAAATGTGAAACGGAATGAATACGAAGAGATCATCGAATCGATATGTTGAGAAAAATCGAGCATGGCCAGTGCCGACCTGTGGGTTTGAAGGCGAGACCGCGGAATGTGATTTCAAGAGGATGCCAAAGCCGCAAAAATGCGTGCCAATATTGCGGTGTACGGCTACTTGAAGTGGAACCTGAGGTGGGGGGAGATCGCCAGTGCTTGGGAGATGGCACGGAGTATGTATGTAGATGGGCCAACATGGGAGAACCTGCAGCATCGCGACGGTAATAGTTCCAAGTTCCATTAGCTCAGTCATGATATCGGAGTAGGGCGCATTGAGGCATGAGAAAGCGATCTGCGAAAATGAAATTCGAGAATGGAGCCGAAGAAGCGAGTGACGTGTCTGCCGGATGCGGTTCAAGGGAGCTTTGGCAGGTGCATAAGCTACGAAGTAGTCGACTCCCTAATGATGAGCTGAAAGGCTAGCCTGTTCAAAAGCACATCGCACTAGTGGGCCTATGTTGGTAAACGACGTGTCCAATTCAGGTAGGAAATAAATGCAAGTGAGGTCGAGTCATCTTTTTTCCAACTTGCAAGTCGTCGATCCTCCCTGATTCGAGGCGTCAAGATTGCCGTTGCGGGTATGAGGCTCATCAAGCTCATCACTAGCGCGAATTAGCTTTTGGTGGCTGACAAGGATCGAGGTTTTTCCGGAAGGGTTGGGGAGCGCACGAGAGTGCTATAACCGTCATCGCGATTCAAGGTTGACCAGTACTCGGCACACATACATGCGGGAACCAAAACTCCGTTTCATGTCACGAGCTATCTTGTTCTCAAATTCTGACTTGACTATCTTCGTGGTTGATATACCAGCTTCATTAGAGGCAGGCCAGGGACATGGCCGAATTGCTTCGTCCCTGGCTCGGGATGAGCCATACCCAAGCACGGAGCCAAAAGGCTCCAAACGCGAAGCATTCATCGCCAAGCTCGCAAGTGGTGAGCTTGAGTATCATCGACAGCTTCAGGAAATGATTGGCACCGCTCTCTGCGTTGTCGCGACGGCTGGGGGACCGACAGCGTGGTGCTTGCCTCGTATACACATTGTAGAGCGACGGCGGGCGTCACTAGGTCCAGCAACCGACGGATTTGCTTCCAGTCCCTTCATGCCAATCGTATTATCTAATTTCGATAACAACTTTATGTCAGAACAAGATATGCAGAACCAAGTGGTGTGTAACCCCAGGGGACCAACTACCATTGTGTTCGACGGGGCGGCATCGGTGTTTCTCCCTGGTCGATGCAGCTTCATCTGGAGCAGCATTAACACGGCTTTGAGGGCGCTCCAGCAGTTTGAGACAGTATCTATGTCTGCCTTGAGATTTGACCTGATTCTCATGGACCCGCCGTGGCCAAATCGATCCGCGCGAAAGGCAGGGACCTATTCAGTGATGGAGCAGCATGAGTGCGCTGCCTACGTAGACTCCCTCACGATTGTCGGGCAGTTTCTCAAGCGAGATGGGTACGTCGCAATCTGGATTACAAACAAGCTTTCCGTTCGCCTACGAGTGTTGCAGTCAATGTCGGAGCGGAAACTTGTGCTCGTGGAAGAATGGGTTTGGGTCAAAGTGAGCACAAAAGGCGAAGCTGTCACGCCGATAGATGGGCTTTGGCGAAAGCCTTACGAGGTTCTCCTGATCTTTCACCGCGGCAGCCATGAGACCAGGTTGACTCGACGCGTTATCTTTGCAGTTCCGGACCAACATTCTCGTAAACCGCAGCTCAAGTGTTTGCTCGACAAGACTATTGGCTGCACCCATGTGCTTGAATTGTTTGCTCGCAACTTGACCTCGGGTTGGTGGTGCACGGGCGATGAAGTGCTCAAATTTCAGGACCGCCAGCTATGGCAGGCGCTGCCAAAACGCGAATTCTGATTACAGTATTATTCCAAATGTGCCTATCACCCGAGACAGCCTAAAGCCTAGGCCACAGCGGTCATACCTCACTAAACCGGCATCGCAGCCAGGCAACGGGGAGGCCCTTAGCCCCGCAAACGCGTTGGATCGTGTGCCTGGACGGAATGACGCAATCATTGCAGGCGCAGGCTTTAGTAAATAGCTGCCACATTTTACGCCCGGTGGCAGGTACAAACACAGTTCGAAGGAATCCGTGATTGCGGCACTGTTGAAGAGGGTTTGATTGTCGTGAACATCTTGTCAAGTCCAACAGGACTCACAGAAAAAACGATGGACAAGTCAGTCGACGTTCCAGAGACGCAAAAGGCGTTTGTGCCTCTCGGTAAGTGTTCAATTGTCCGTTGCTTGCCGCTGGACGAGGCTGCTCACGATGGTAGAAAACAATCCAGAGGTCATGACTCGACTTGCCCATGAGCTTGGTCTCAGTCCAAAACTGCAATTCCACGAAGTCTACTCGCTGGCCGAGCCCACGCTCCTTGAGTTCCTTCCGCGGCCAGCCGAAGCGCTTCTCCTTGTGTTCCCTGTGACCGAGACGTACGAAACGTTCCGACGGAGCGAAGACTCTTCGAAGCCGGTCTACACTGCCAGCGGCCCAGAGGAGCCGGTCGTATGGTTTAAGCAGACGATTCGAAACGCTTGCGGCCTGATTGGCCTCTTGCACGCCGTCACCAACGGGGGTGCACGAGACCACATTGTCGCAGGCAGTGATTTGCAGAAGCTGCTCCAAGACGCAATACCGTTGGAGCCGGAGAAGAGAGCAGACCTGTTGTATCAGAGTAAGAGCCTAGAAGCAGCACACGCCACAGCTGCGGCCACGGGAGACACCAGAGCGCCCGACGCCAACGCTGCCATCGACTTGCACTTTGTCGCCTTCATCAAGGACAAAGAAAACAACGTGTGGGAGCTGGATGGAAGACGGAAAGGGCCCATCAACCGGGGCAAACTAGCAGGAGACAAGGACGTACTTAGCGAGGAAGGACAGGAGCTCGGTGTGAGGGCGTTTTTGAAACGGGAAGAAGAAGCCGGAGGGGGTGAGTTGCGCTTCAGCGTCATTATGCTGGGGCCGAGCATGGACTGAAGCCAGCCATTGGTTTGGTTTGGTGAAGAGATGCAGGATGTCATTCGGATCCGGTCGCACACCTCTGCCGCCGGCTTGGGGTTGCCTAGATGGTGCCAATGAGGCTGGCATGCTCATGCTCATGCTCGTGATCTCGAACCACGACAGCCTCGTGCCGTTGCAGGCAGAACCTATTAGTCATGACTCCTGCATGTTCAACTCTTCGCTGAACCCTCCAATTCCTGTTCAATCGCGGCAGTCTCAAAGAGCTCTCGCTCAGCCAGGCGACTCTGCTTCTGAGCCTTCTCATCCCGTCGCTTCGACCTCGCTTCCCACAGCCCCTCCAGATCCATCTCCAGTCTCTTCTCCTCGGTGAACATCTGCACCACGATCCGCGGTGCGTATTCAGCACTCCCAAAGCCTCTGTATGTAAAGTCGTCGTCGGCCGGATTCTGGTACTCGTCTTCCTCGTCCTCCAAGATGCGCTCTTGATCTTTCCGCGAGTAGACGGGATGCAACGTGTCCTTCGTCTCTCTCTCTCCCTCTGCCTCTGCCTCTGCCCGCGCTTTTACGCTCACTTGATCATCATCCTGCTGCTCGACCGGCACCACTGCCTGGCTCACGTCGCCCACGTTACAGCAGATCCAGCCGGTCGTGATGCCATCGTCTCGCTCCTTGGGATCGTACAGGGTATTCCCGACACTCTGCGCCAGCTTGAGCTTCTTGTTCCGCCGTCTCAGCTTCAACTTCAACTCGTTCCTCCCCAACAGTCCATCGGCGTACGGACGGAGCCGGTACGTCGAACGCAGCCAGCGGCAGAACCGGTCCGCACTGGTGTTGAGGTGTTTCTCCGACCGCGCCGTGCCGATGACCATGAGCAGGTTGGCGCCCAGTGCCGACGGTGGATGCAAGCCGCGCAGGTCCAGGATGGTCAGATGGTCGAGCCCGATGGAGATGCTGAGGTGGGTCAGGATCATCGAAAGGAGAGGAGGCGGGTCTTCGGGAAGTGGTGGGAGAGCTTGCGCGGCGAGATTGGGAGCGAGCGAGGTCGCCAGCGGTTCTGGGGTCGCGACTTGAAGGTACCACGGCACGGGAGGGTCTGAGGAGGCCGATTCCGTTGCTGTATCAGGCTTTTCTTCTGCTCGAGTCCCAGTCCCACGTGGATGTGAGCCGTCATCTTGCGCTGCAAGTTGCTGCATTAGTCGCGGTGCTTGCTGATGGTATGATTTCCTGTTCACGGAGTGTATGGGGCGTGGAAAAGGTCGGGCGACGGGACTGGCCAGTCTGATGCCTGCCCTCTGCCCGGATAGGGAGGTGAATGCATCGAGCACCCGTCGCTGGCAAGCTCGACATCGTGTGAATGAGCTTGCCATCGCCAGGAGTGCAATAGGCGATGATCCGTGCTTGCTGTGGATGTGAGACTTGGTAAGGACTTGATACTGTACAGAAAAGTCGACAATCCAATTTGGAAAGACACTGCAATGCCTTTTGCGAGAGAGATTCATGAAACTCCGCATTTAGAGCAATGTGATTGGTCTGTTGGTCACTGAGTCAAGCAAGGACACTAGCGCGCAGTTGTCTGACTAGCTACCAGATTCATTGGTTCGTCGGCCGAGCTGCCTTTTGTGGTGTTTGATTTTGGCCGCCAGAAGATGTATGGCAGATTCTCAATCTTGGCGCCCTCGCATGACCCTCGTGGTGACTCCCACTGTCCTAGTCCTGTTGTGGTGTGAGTTCCCGGAACATATAATCCAAAGCCAACACGCATCATGTGTCATGCAAAAGTTCACATCGGCTTATACTCTGCCTGGTGCAACACTTTCAACCCTTAGGTGCTCTGCCTCCATTATACGCACCATGGCTACTAAGCGCCTTACGTTGACGCCTCCTGAGAAGCTCTTCCGGCAATGCTTGCTTGACTGTCGCTCTCACATGCAAGATGTGCCCGGTATGAAGAACCTCGAGCTGCGCTGGACAGGCGGATGGGTGCGCGACAAGCTGCTGGGTACCACCAGCCACGATATCGACGTCGCCCTGAGCACCATGACGGGATGGCAGTTTGGGCAGGCATTGCAGACGTACATGAAAACCAACGGCCCGCAGTACGAAGCCGTGGCCCGTCAGCACGGCTTCAAGGCTGACATCAGGAATCTTCACAAAATAGAAGCGAATCCCGAAAAGTCCAAGCATCTCGAGACCATCACCACACGTATGTTTGGGATTGACGTGGATTTTGTGAACCTACGCAAAGAGGTTTACGACGAGAAGAGCCGAAATCCGCAAATGGAATTCGGCACGCCAGAGGAGGATGCCATGCGCAGAGATGCCTGTGTCAACGCGCTCTTCTACAATCTTGACTCGCAGGAGGTCGAGGACTTTACTGGACGTGGCCTCGATGATATGCAGGCCAAGATCATTCGCACTCCCCTGCCTCCGTATCAGACGTTCAAAGACGACCCGCTGAGAGTTCTCCGGCTGATTCGTTTTGCCGCTCGGCTTGCTTACTCCATTCACGAAGATGCCTTGAAAGCCATGGCCGACCCGAGCATTCACGACGCGTTACGGCTGAAGATCAGCAGAGAGCGAGTGGGCGTCGAGGTGGGCAAGATAATGACGGGACCAGATGCGTTTGGAGGTCTCAGCAGGGTTTACGACCTGAATCTTTACGAAACCGTGTTCGCCGACCCAACTGCGAGTGCACCGCAAGTCACCACGTCCGAGTTCCCAGTCGCACTCGATGCTCTCAAGGCTCTGCTCGACCACTCGTCCCCTATCGACCTGGTGCTCAAGCCCAGAGAAGACATTGCACTGGCATGGACCCTTGCAGCCTACGTGCCCTACCGACACAGCGAACCTGCTGCTGTGGCAGCTGCGAGAGAGGGCATCAAAGCCACCAATATCGTGTCAAAGGTTCTGTCTGATGCGGTTAAAAATTGGCAGCGAATCCGAGTCACGGCACGTATCCCAAGCGGGAGCCCATCCACTGAAAACGAGAGGAGCGACGCGGCTGCTGAAGAGACAAGCAACCAAACACTGACCAGAGCCCAAGTCGGGGTTATGCTCCGAGAATGTGGCAAGTCATGGAGATTCCAAATGCTGTATTCGTTGTTGTGCGCTGCTGTGGAGGACGAGTTCGCAGTTGTGAAAGAGCAGTACTCCAACCTGGTACGATTTATTCAAGAACAGACGCTCGAAGACGCCGCCGAACTCAAGCCAATCCTAAATGGCAACGACCTCAAAAAGGCGCTAGAAATTGAAAAGGCAGGAAGCTGGGTGAGACTGGCACTGCAGGCAGTGGTGGAGTGGCAATTCGCACACCCGCGGGGTACGGCAGAGGAGGCAAGAGAGTTCATCAAACAGAACCGGGACCAGCTGCAGGCAGGGTGAAGGGATTCAAGATCACATTTTCGACTGTCTCGCGCGGAGCTGCACATCGCGGACTTCCTGTCGGACAGCGAGACCACTCATAATTTCCTCGCTACCCCCGCCCACCACATGTACCCGGACGTCTCTGCTGATCTGTTCGATGCGAGCACCGCGGCCGCTCTTGGCGTATGCTGCCCCGCCCAAAATCTGCTGGCATTCACGACACACCTTTTCAAGACACCGCGTGCTCACGACTTTCAGCAACGCGGTCATGCCGCCGACATTGACCTCCTTCCCGCTCAGCCGGCCCTGCTCGACGATGTAGCACAGCTGGTCGAGAAACGCCTGAGCAGGCTCGATGAGGCGTCCAAAGGTGGCGAACTTGGTGCGAATCGCCTCGTGCTCGATGAGCTTCTTGCCAAAGGTCTCGCGCGCACAGGCATACTCGTACGCGTCCTGCACGCAGACGCGCGAAAGACGGATGGCGGCGGTGGCGAGGCTGAGCCTCTCCGGGTTGAAATTCGACATGATCAAGCGGAAGCCGTCGTTCTCGTCCCCTATCCGATGGTCTAGGGGGACTTCTACATCCTCGAACGTGATGTATGTCGAGCCTGCCGTTGTTGTTCTGCTGTGAGCCATGGGACAAACAAAATAACGAAAGCATACCTAGCTAGGCACGTAGGTACGTAGGTACTTATTAGGTACTTATTAGGTACTTATTAGGTACTTACCACTTGCATTGACACCCTGATTCTCCATTCTGCGCACCGTCACCCCGGGCGCTTTCAGCGGTATTACCAGGAGACTAATCCCACGCCTTCCCGGCCCTCCCGTCCTCACCGCCGCAGTGCAGTAATCGGCCCAAATCCCATTCGTAATCCACTTCTTACTCCCATTTACAACATACCTATCCTCGCTATCCTTCGTTTTCCGTTCCGCCACCGTCGTGATATTCGCAACATCACTCCCGCCCTCCGGCTCTGTAACCCCCAAACAGAACCGGATCTCTCCCCTCGCCACCCTCGGCAGCCAGCGGCGCCTCTGCTCGCGTGTCCCGTACCGGGCTATCGGGGGACACCCGATCGCGTTCCCCGACCTCAGCCCCCAACTCACGCCGCACCAGCCCATCCTGCTCATCTCGTCCCCGACAACCACCCCGCACCACGTATCCCAGTCGCCGTACGCGATCCCGCCAGGCAGCGCAACGCCCCCGGCATCGTCCGCGTCGATGATAGGGTGCACGATCGCGAACCCGGCCAAGCAGTATTTCGCCCGTACAGAGTCAGGGACACGGCCCGCTCGCTCCCATTCGGGTGCGTGCGGGAGCAGCTCGGTCTCGACGAACCTGCGCACGAAAGTCCGGAGGCGGGCGTGTTTCGACGTGCAGGAGGAGGAGGTGTATGGGTTGGGCACGTCGAGTTGCGGGAGGAGTGGTTCGCTGAAGGGAGCCGGAGGAGCGGAATTCGCAGAGGAGGAGGAGCGTGCCATATGGTGGTGTCACAGCTGCAGTGGGACTGTAAGTATAGGTACCTACCTACTGTAGGTAGGTAGGTAAATTGGAGAAAATCGCAAACAACAGCCGCGGGCAACTTGAAAATGCCTCGGTAAGTAATAATAATACGGTGGACTTTTTGTTCTGCGTTACTTGTCTTTTTGCGTGCCTCTACTGAGATTCCCCTGTCACCGTCTGTCCTCACCGCGTGACAGGCGAATGGCCCGCGCAATAACGAACGCCAGTCAAATAGACTCTCTCCTCTGAGAAATATAGATTACGTCCTTCTGAGAGGCCAACTTGCTGTGTGCTCGCGCTGAGTTGACACCTTGCTACATGTTCCCCCTAGCCCAACAGCACGAAACTCTGTCACTCTCACACGCTGATGTTCAGCAGTGAGCTCAGAAATCCCGATTGAAACCGGCTCAAACTCAGCTGCTACAAGGATAGCTCCAAAGTGGAATGAATAATGGACTGTTTTACGTAGGTATGTTCCTGTCTTATACTAAATAGGAAAGTGGGGAACAGGGGCGCGCTGTCCTGGAACTTGCAGCCCAAGCCAACGCATACAGCGCCAGCACCTTCATCCAACCCAGCTAAGATGTTAAGGCCTTTTCCTTCTGAAAGGTTTTTCTTGAGATATGGAACCTGCTCGATAATTGTCTCGTAATGATTGTGGCATCATGGACCACTGTCCACTGCCCCCGGGAAAGGGACACATCAAAGTCCGCAACTTCACAACCACACCCTATACAACAGGTCCCCAATGCTTCTTCGGCTATCCTGTGAGGCGAGGCTGGTCTGCCGACGACCTGAAACCTCGAGTCTTTCGCAAAACTCGGCCCGTGGAAGAAGTGCGCGACTTCTTCCAGGGATGGCTCTTCTTCGGCTGCGTCATCGAGTTTCTCGACATTTGCGGCGTCTCTGCTCAACACAGCGACTTCCTCACTGAGGACGGTCAGTACGTGACTACAAAGCCCCTCCGGCAGAAGCTCCGGGAATGGAAGCAGGTCGCACAGTCGAGACTAGACATGGGCGGCGTGTACATAGCTACCACCATGCAGGCCGCTGTCATTCTCGGAACCGTAAGGGATTTTGTGGATGACTATTGTTTGCCCAGAGATGGTGGACAATGCTTGCATGCTGATATGCGTGCCCGGCTCGTTGCGGAATCTCCGTTGCCCCAAAGGGTGTGGATGTCTATCATCGCGCTCGGACACGCCCTCACATCGGCCATGATCAGTGGCTGTGATATTCGCCGCACTGACAGTCGCTGGGGAGGGTCTATTGTACTCGAACAGCGAATGTTGGCCAAAAGATGGTGTCCGCAGGATGTGCATCGAATCCGGTCCCATCGTATGATGAGCGTCTATGAGCAGTATTACCGGTCCAAGTTAGTGAATACAGAGAGTATCAGCAACCAAGATGATCCAGCCAGGACCATCTCCCACGATACCTGTACCGAGTTTGAATGCCGTGCACGCAACATTGACCAGGAATCGTACCGTCAGTTGCACGCACGCACCTGTAACGGCAAATGCGGAGACTTCCAAAATGCAGATATCGATCAGTTGACGACCATCATCAAGGCTGGCGATATTCCTGTGTTCAAATGGAATCTTGAAACCAAGAAGCTTGAAGTAGAGGCCGCTAAAGTCAATCAAAAAAAAGTCGGAGAGCCCCCCTACATGGCCATCTCCCATGTGTAAGCGATGATCGTATCATTCACATGAATGCAAAATTCTGACGCATTTTCCCAGATGGAGTGACGGCCTAGGAAACCAGAACGATAATGCAATCTACGCATGCCAGCTGGAGGCCTTGCAAAACGCGGTCGAGCTAGCCGCCAGCAACCACAAGATGCGGGTGGGGAAGCCGTCGCACTTCTGGATCGACACCCTATGCGTTCCATGCAAGAATAAAGAACTGCGCAAGAAGTGCATCCGAGATATGTGGCGAATCTACGAGAGCTCTTGCACCGTGCTTGTGTTGTGTTCATTGCGCGACACTGCGACGACGGTGAAAGGACCCGAACGACGAATAGCCGCGCACTTCAACAGCTGGGATCGCCGACTGTGGACATACCAGGAATGCATCATGGCCCGTAAGCGACTAATTCAATATGCCGACAAAACGGTCGACCATGTTAGCATTGAGGCCTACCTCTACCGGGTCCAGTGGGAGTCGCCCAGCGAACCTATCCCGCATTTGGCAGAGAAATTGGCATCACGATCCACGTCAAGAAAGAGTGACGAGATGCTTTGTATGGCCACGTTGATGCGCCTTGACATCGAGCCGTTTCTGAACGCAGAGACGCTTTTAAGGAAGGAGAAAGGCCTCGGCGAGAAAGAAGAGGTCAGTGACGTTGATCTTGCAGACAGACGGATGCAAATCTTCTGGCAAACCATGGGTGAATGTCATTGGGAAGCGATTTTCAATTCTCATCGGCGATTGACCACTGAAGGGCTCCGATGGGCACCGGCCACCTTCCTAGGCAGCCCGGCGGGTGGCTTTGTGAACCATGTGGTCCTACCCTTGTGCAAACTCGACAACGAAGGTCGCGGTCTGTCATTTACTTCTCAGGGAATTATCATTGAAATCCCGTCGACGTGGAGAGCAACATCTTCCACACTTGCGATCAATGTGACGGATCATACAGTCGGGAGCGTCTGCGTTGAAGTCACGCCGAGAAACCTAAGCTTCCCGTCGCAGACATTCACATGGACCCCAGGCACCAAGTATGCAATCATCCTGCAGAGCCAGCTTTCTGTCCACATCCCGAGTAGAACAGGTGAGCAGATGCGGCATATCCCACAGACGAAACCGGAGCTCGAAACCTGGCTTGAAGAGATCTTCCAACCTGGGAGGGTGAACAAGCTGGCTGTGAAAGCGATCGTCACCACGGTAACGAATCCAAATCTGGATAGCTGTCAGATCCGCCACGAATGTATTGCGGTAGCGAAAATCGTTGATGCTCCTATCCTCGATAAACTCGACGAAGAGCATTACGCCATCTGGGACGATCGATCCAGGCGACTTCTATCTGCGACAATTCAACTCGAACGGGTTCTGTGAGTCTGCCCTATTCTGAGATATGGTTTTATGTACTGACATTTGATAGAGCCGGTGGTGATGCTGCAGACAAGGGCGCTGAGAGTAGCGACGAAAGATCCAGGCAGCTTATATCTGCGATAATTCAAATCGAACGGCTTCGGTGAGTCTGCCCTATTCTGAGATATAAGTTTATGTATTGACATTTGATAGAGCCGGTTGTGATGCTGCAGACGAGGGCGCTGAGAGTGACGACGAAAGATCCAGGCAGTTTCTATCTACGGCCCTTCAATTCCAACAGCTTCTGTGAGTGTCATCTATTCTGAGGTCTAATTTCATATACTGACATTTTGATAGAGCCAATGCTAATGCTGCAGACGACGGCAACAACGGCAACAGAGGCAACAGCGGCAACAACGGCAACAACGGCAACAGCGGCAACAACGGCAACAGCGGCAACAGCGGCAACAGCGGCAACAACGATCTCGACGACAACAGCGGCAACAACGATCTCGACCCTCTCAAACCGGAGGAAGATTCAGCAGAAGAAAGCGAAGCGCTCCTTCTACAATCGGACAACGACATTCTTGATTCGGGATCTGAATCCGCAGATGAACATCCCTACAAATTTTTCGACGAGAAGCAGTCGCATCCCATTCCGCCAGCCAGGATTGAAGGGACGCTCACCTCTAACAGTGCGCAGTGGTTTCTTCTATGAGAATCGACTTCAAGTTAAGGAACTTGAAATGGATAGTTTTGATCAAAGCGGGTCTGACGCGCGATTGCGTGTGATATTATTTTGGGTAATACTATGCTGATGCCTACTTCGTACTTGAGGTGCCAAGTCCCGGACGATTCAAGAATGCGAACCCAAATTCCCTTCTTGCTCTCTTTGCCTAGCTTGCTCCGCCTTCCAAACCGCTTCTCGCTCTTTGGCACTTCCCTTCAACTCATCCCATTTCTCCGCCTCCGCTCGCCGTAGCCCCCCCGGGAAGAACGTATCTCGCATCGCCCTCCCCATATGAGGGTATTTCTCCTCGACGGCAAACAGTGAGTCCATAACCTTGGGCTTCCCGATGACTTCCACGAACTTGAGCGGTATTCCGAATGCCTCGGGTGTCCGCCACCTGCCAGCCACATATATATTCTCCACAATCCCGATACCTCCAATCGCAAGCAGATACCACGTGTGCTGGCTGAGCCCCGAAGCACTGATCAACAAGCAGATCCAAAGTGCACCAAGCAGGACGGTGATAACCTTCGTCCAGCTTCCAGTCCACACGTCCACGTTCACCGGGACTGCCGATAGATCTTCAAGATTAATGCACTTGCCATCTCCCAGGATTATGATCGCATGTTGGGCGCCATTGCCCCTTGTCAAAATGAAGTTCCCCATCGTATTGTTCCGCGCTGTCCACTTCTCGATCTTCCACTGCGTCAGACTCCCCGTCGCAAGCGCCAGAATCATCCCCGCTGCCGTGATTAGCAACTGGCCGTAGTCGCCGTAGAGTCTGCACGGAATCGCCGCAATGCCCAGCTGCACCGCCATGGTTATAAAGCCAAGGTAGTAAAGCATGTCATATCCGGGCGTTCCCGGGTTGGCCTGCTCCGCCTTATACACACTCACACACAGACCAGCCATGATCGGCTCGACCGGATCATTCACCACCTCGCCCCTCCCCCGCGCCTCCTCCACCCACTTGCACTCAAACCGGTACTTCTCATCCAACATCTTTCTCAAGTGCGCATGGATCTGCCCGTTCTCGTCCCCGCCATCCATCCACATGTCAAAGTCCCGGACGAGCCGTCCGATGATCCAGCTCACATTGTCCCGCGAGAACCCCGACTTGGCGTTGATCACCTTGCACGGACAGTCGGCCATGGGCATGAGTCTGTTCTCGCCTACGGCACTGCTCACCGCGGAGACGCCGTACGCGACCCATCCGAAGGAGAAGGCGATGGGCGTGATGCGACTCCCGCAGATTTGCGCCAGTGCCCGTTGGATCACGTCGCCTCCTAGGATCAGGAGGACCGAGAACACGTCTGAAGGGTTCCGCCACTGGATGCGGAAGGCGGATGATGTTTGTTCGGGTATCAGCTGGCGCGGCTCAAGTCCGAGAGACGCCGGTAGACCGGGTAGAGGAGACATGATGGGTGGTGCCACCGTGCGACAAGGCTGAAAGTTGGTGATGCCAGTCTCTCCAGTCCGGCGCGGCAACCGATTACTTGTTGCTCATGTTTGTTGCTTGAGCCAGCACCAAGTTTAGAGAAAGTCTGTCAAAGGATTGGAAAATGGCCCATCGAGCCCTCACCGCTGCTCTGCGTCCAACAGGATGTACATATGCTCGTAATAGTCAACACAGAGCGTGGTAAAAACTACTGTACCTTTGGGACGAACGCTACATGGATCTCTCTAATGATTTCGGGCACTGAAAGTGATCGGCGCTATTGACACAAACCCGCTTTTACATACGAACGATGCCATGCTTCCCAGCCAGTTGGCAGCACCGGGGGTTCAAGGATCACGAATTAGCGGCATCATTGTCCCTACATAAGTACAAAGTACTTTCGTAATAGTCGCGTACCCAACTGACTAAGTTCCAAGGTTCTATGGAGCCGAGGCGAGGTTTACGTGAAACGACGAGCTTGGGAGCTTCGTCGTGCATGGATGTATGCAGAAGGGGTCGATCCACTACAACCGCAAATTAGAAGGATTCAACGCGTGCACAGTGACGTGTGAACCTTTGATTGGCATGTATACTGCGCGGATTGGCAAAATGTCGGCCTATTGAGGAATAGGTAACCAGCTGGATTTATCTACCTACCGCTTTCATGTGGCAACAACGACCAAGTTGAAATCGGAAGCCTGTGCCTCACAGGTAACTCGAAATGGAAGAGAGTGCTCGTAAGGTGTCTCTGACTACATATGAAGGAAAAGTTTAGGTAGCCTTAGCCGAGTTCTTTTTTTGGCCTAATTAGGGAGCGGTAAACCAGTTAGGCACCGAGTTACCGAACACCTATTGTTCACATTGTACTTCGTATAGTACTGCTCAATCGGACCATATTTTGGCCGTGAAGCTGGTGTGCCGGACAACCTTACACTGCAGCACGAACGCAAGGATATAGATAGATAGATCTTGAAGGAGCCAAAACAAGCCGATAGGGAATCGAGACAAATTACGATAATGGAAACGAAGGCAAGTATTAGAAACCAGATTGAAAGAGTCCTGGAGGGAAGTGTGATTATTAAAAGCGGGCCCGCCCCAACCCCCAACCCATACCTAAGGTTCCCGAAACCCTAGGCCTTAGGGCCATGCTAGCCGGGCCGCTTCAACTAGATCGCTCCCCTAGTCACTTCTTGTACTCCGTACATTTCCCACTGGTTACAGCGTGATCCGAGATATCGACAGCGAAAATGGTTCTTAAACTTCATGGCTCTGCCATGTCTATACTTCCCGTGTCATGGTCACAATTCTCGAGAAAAGAGTTGCCGTACGAATTCATTCTCGTCGACATTGCGAAGGGCGATCAGAAGAGCGAGGTATTCAACAAGTATCCGAACGTGGATAAGTGGTTCCAGGAGCTGCAGGAGAGAGAGACTTGGGTGAAAGCTGCCGCGGAAGCAGGTACAATACCATGAGACAGGGCGGGTATTACGTGCCCATAATACGTAAAATAACGAAAGCAATGAAATGCTCTTTGTAAGGTATCAAGAACCACTGGCTATCGAACATCAGATCCTATTTCGTACTGGGAGACTTGATGGTGCTCCAATCAACAATGGCGGCATCCTTCGATGGGCAATCCACGGGACGCACAAAATTCTCCGATGAGCGATGCCCTAGTGGGCGGCGCAAGAAGGCCGATTTCAACGGCAAGACCCTCTCTAGAATCGTGTTTGTACAGGTAATCGGGGGAATATCAATCCAGGCCAAGCCGAAGAGTTCCTCGAAGATGAGGCCGCAACCCTCGAAGAGTGCCATGGCCTCAAAATGTCCTGTTGAGCAACGGCCTCCACAGTTGCACAATCCACAACGTCTTGGGCTATTCGACGCCGATGCGATCAAATCGGGAATCTAGAAAACGAGCCTTTGAAGCTTTTTTGAAGAAGCTGCCCGTGAGTCGTTACCCGAGACTGAACGTGAGGCACATATCTAACGGTCGGCTCTTGTAGAGCTTGCGACACATCATGTCCACCACTATGTGGTGGCTCCTATCAAAAACGGCACGGATCGCAATGGAAGTCCAGCATTTGTCCAGGCTTCTACGTAGATACGAAATACCAAGCGCCGCGACGCATTTCGATGTGCGCTGTTTCCAAAATTCTTTTTGGTGTCCCACGATTTTGGTCGCACTGGCATGCTTTTGAGGGCCAGCCACAAAACCGATGTGTACCAGAGTCCCGTGCAGTGGGTGTTGGTGGGACTAGGACAGGCAACGAGACCTGCAGCCTCATTGGCCAAGTCGCACGCGCCAGCAGTCATCGGCCCGTTGGGATAAGCGAAGCTCCTGAATTTCTTTTCTGGACAGACATGGCCCGGGGCGCCGGTAACAAAGTGTCAATTAAGTAAGGTGATACAAACAGAGCGTATTCCTAAAGCGTACAATGGAACATTCCCCATATCACTCCATGGGATATTGATTCATTCCAAAACGCAGTGCTCAACCCGCATTCACAAGTAGGAAATTGTTAGCTCTGTTTACCACGGAAGCAAGTGAATAATTCAGTGTCAGCGGTATTCAATCGGCTTGGCATCTGCACGTACATTTCTGGGTACTATTGCTGTTGTCTACACGGTCTTCATCCAGAGGAGCAACGTTGAATGGCGGTCCAAAGGGAGATGTTTCAGGCGTGTGGTCTTGGTCTTGGACAAGCCAATAGATCCACTTATTGCTGTGCTTCCAAGTCCGACGTATTCGTAGTGACCGAAGTCTCCTATTGTTAATCTATGACCTTCTGAAAATGCCGAGGTACAATAATCAGATTCTCAAATCACAGATATATTTGTGAAGACCGCTGATGCTTAGACAACAGAGGAGTTGCATTCATCTACCATACGGTTATCATGGCACGATTGCCTTATCCACCATATGAAGACAAGTACTTTAGCGTCGTCGGCAAGCCGACCATCAATGTCCTCAAACTCCTCTCATATAGTTCCGCCACAATAGAGAATTGGAGCTCGATCGGTAATGCACAATTCTCACAGCTTACACTGTCCAAACGAGAGCGAGAACTCGTGATTCTACTTTCAGCAGCCAAGTTTGGCTCCACATACGAGTGGACTCATCATGTACCTCTCTCAGCGAAGTTTGGGATAACTGATATGCATCGCGAGGAGATAGCCAAGGCCGGTCGTGCCAAAGGGTATTTCTCGGGAAATTGGGCTGAGAACTCAGCAGGTTTCAATGACAAGGAAAGGACCTTGCTGCAATTTCTTGAAGCGGTCATTGACACAGGTCATGTTGACGAGGGCATTTGGCAAAACACCACCGAGGTTTTCTCCCCGCGAGCGGTTGTGGAGATCATTTCCGTACAGGTAAAGATGAGCCTCGAGACTTTCACAGCGGTCGGTCTAACGAATCTAGGGTTTTTACTACACTCTTGCAAGGGTAACCACGGTGCTAAATATAGATATGGATGGTCCAGCGAAACCACGGTTATAATCACTGTGTCTTCTGAGGATGTTATTAAGATAATGGAGTATTTGATGGCTAATCAACGCGTGCAAACATCTCGATTTTGCCATTCGCTACTATTTTGCACAGCTCTTCTCTGCGCATTGTTTGCAACACAACAATAACATCTATACATCGCAATCAACCCCTCGTTGAGTAGACACTTGAACAAACCGAGGAAGAAAGTGGTTGCTGTGAACACTGCAAGCCTTCTGAGTTTGAGAGACACAAAGCCGTGGGTCAAGTCTGACGTGAGACAAACCGCTTCCACCTTCGCGACCTCTGGAATTTAGCTCTTTCATACGCCCTGCGATCTTCCATCCATTGTTCTATCTCGGTCCTGGCCCCAGCAGGCCATGACTGCAGATTATCCTCCAGCGATGGGTAGAGCATGTGTTGGCAGATGGTGACCCGTGTGGTCCATGAATACTGAAGCTCTAACACTCCCAGGACTGTTTCTATAAAATTGGGGAAGCCATCCTTGTTCTGAACGCCAGTCTTCATCGTTACCGAGAGACCTAGCATCACTCGCGTGATGTCGCTCCATATCTTGATGCGGCTGGACCAGAACATCCAGTGAACAGGGCTGCCCGAGTAGTATGGGTAACTGCTGGAAACTTTGTCGATCAGCCTCAAGCAAACTTCCTGAGGACTTAGGCTGTAGTCAGGCTCGATCTTATTCTTGTCATTAACTAGACTAATCAAGCCGTATATTCGATCCCTTATATCGGCGCACTTAGCCTCTCTGGTGCTGTTAATATAAAACGGCCATATTGAGTCTGAACCAATGTAGAAGAGTGGCCACAGCCTTTGCTGTCGTAGCAAGTATTTGTTTACAGAATATGGCAAGGCCGATTCAATTTGAAAAGTGAGCGCCGACTGCAAAGCAGCCCTTCCTATACTCTTATCACCACATATGAATAATAGGCGGTCACGTGCCAAAGCGACCTCTTGCACAACCCATAGTCGAGACCAGTACTCAAGACGTGCAATGGTCTGTTCGCGCTTAAGGTCTGCAGATTCGAATTTCTTCTGTTTCGTATGGAGAGCGTTCAACCCATCGATAGCATCATCGGTCTTGGTCGACCCTTCCCCAAGCCAGACGAGCACGCGTGTTGAACCTCGATACACATCTGCCATCTGTACAACCTGGTGATTTCGCTCCTGTATGTCGTCTTGCTTGATACACAACTGGTCTATCCACAGCCAGGTATCGGGCCTGTCGCTTCGCACTTGTCGACGTAGAAAGGCGTGTAGATTTTGAGTGATACCAAGGGCATCCGTAACGCCATTCACGGTGATGAAAGACTTAGTCTTAGGGTCGCCCCAAACGTATGATAATGCTTCGTATTCCGGTTCTGAGTCAAGATCGACGACTTTCATCTCACAACAAAGTTCAACTTGGTGTGCGTCACTTCCATCTTGAAGATGGCGTTTGAACTTGAGCACGCGAATTTGCTTCTTGCTATGATCGAGCGGTGGGTGGATGCTAGGCGCTGGATCTTCATTGTTGGTTTTCATCATAGTAGTTTCTTGATAGGTCTCAATGCGATCAAAAACAGTATTGCAGTTGAGCGCAGTATTGGGTACGAGTTGTGTGTAGCCCTCAGCCTGATTGTTCGAATCACAAAAGGCAGTACCGTGAAAGAGTCAGAATAGCCTAGGTGTCAGATCTCACACCGAGAAAGTGACGAAAATATCTTGAATCATCGTAGTAGAGAGAAAGCATTATGCTGAGGATTTGGTCCCTGCGATATTTGAGCAAGAAGACACCGCATCTCATGCCATTCATTAGGCTGGAGCATTTCGGGCGTCCTAGAGGGTACTTTCGTAGACGCGGCGCGTACTGGATCCAACAAGCGCTAAAGTTTAGGACTTAACGTGTTTTTGGGCCCAATGGGTCACTAGGGTCCAATGGGTCACCCGCAAGAAAATCCAAAAAAATCGGATTCATGTGATTTTCTTGCGGGTGACCCATTGGACCCTAGTGACCCATTGGGCCCAAAAACACGTTAGTGCCAAAGTGTCACAACGAGGTGACGATAGGACAATCTCCTGGTTTCATTAGTCAGCTCGCCTTAATTTTCTTATTCTAGCGAGCAGGAGTCGGGTTTAACGCCAAAATTGGTGCCGACCGCATCCACTCTCGGTGCGCGTCGGGCGAGGCTCACCCACGTGACGGTGAGCCAGGGGTGCCCGAAAGCGGCCTCACCCTAGAGCCGATGAGGCAGTGAGCTCGATGCAGTTTTTACTCATCTTAGCATTGGCCATTTAGGTGAGACGGAGACTCGCCCCTTCGTAACTATCAACATTTACGTAGTTCGACCACGTCGAATATGCTGCTACTTGTTAATGATCAGATCATCAAGCCTTAGTTCATAGCGAGGTCAGCTCAGCATCCAAAGATATGCAGACCCAAGATCTCCCGTGCGAGACATGTCGGAGGAGGAAGGTCAAATGCTCGAAGACTGAGCCATGTTCAAATTGCCATAGAGCCGGTGCTGAATGCATCTATGCGCCTGGAGATCGCTCGCAACCAAGATCAATACCGACTATTAGTGACATGGCCCAAAGGATCACCCGTCTTGAAGAAACGGTAGAGCAGATGAAGCATCAGCTTTCCAGTGCTGTACATGCACCTACACAAGAGCATCACACCGCGGAGCTCGACGGTAGCGGAGAAAGGCGTCGTGGGAATTTGATACGCACCGCCGATCGATCACGCTACATCTTGCCTTCGTTCTGGGGAAGCGGCTATAGCAATGTGAGTCCAGCACCAGCAAACAGCTAGGTTCGGACGGCTTTCAACTATTACCTACAGAGAGATTCTAATGCAACCACATAGATTCCGGACCTCGGCTTCATGTTGAAGGACGAGCTTAGGCCTCCAGATGGAGACATACTCTTTCGTAATTGCACTCATCAGCAAACCCAGAGACACATGTTTCCCTCTCTCGCCGGCAGCGAGTTTCTACTGCAAGCGTATCTAACCAATATCGATCCCTTTATGAGAATAGTCCACAAGCCAATGCTCCTAGCTGGCTTCAATCACTTTCAACGTGGCACTTTAGGTAATACCAGCAAGCGAGAATTCGAACCTTTCATTTTCGCAATCTATGGGCTCGCATTACTGAGCCTGAAAGATGAGGCCGTGCTTTCTCAAATTGGCGAAGACCGAAGAACTTTGCTGGCGCGCTATCAACGCTATGTCGAGGATGGCCTCTCCAGCTGCGCTGTGACTACGACACATTCACTGACAACTTTAAGGCTGTTCTTAATGTACATCACTCTCCTTTTCTGGACCGGCCAGATGCTCCACGCAAGTTCATTACTCGGACTTGCTTTTCGGATATCTCAGCGGATGGGCTTCCACCACGACCCTGCAAATTTCAACCTGCCACCGTGGGACACAGAAATCCGACGGCGAATGTGGCACTTTTTGATCCATCTGGATACATGGTCAATGGAAAATCATGGTCTCGAGTCTGTTTGTTCGGCGCATGGATCGATCGCTGTTCAGCTACCACACAACGTTGATGACGAAGCTTGGGACCTTTCTGAATTCGCTGTAGCTCCGCTCGCGAGGGAGCTCGATCAATTTACCGACATGACGCTTTTTCTCGTTCAATCCGAACTTCTGACGCTAACCCGGTCGGTTCTAAGTAGTTCAGGACTTCAACAGGCACAAAGAGAAGGTTACCTTCAACAGCAATCAACAATGCGGGATGCAGTTCAAAAAAGAATAGAACAAAAATTCTTAAAGAATCTGGATCTTTCTAAGCCCATTCAGCGACTAGTGCTTGGTATGGCGGAGCTTTGTCTCCTGAAGGTCGCCTTGATGCAGATACAACCTGTCATGCATTCAACCGACGAGCAAACGAAGACAACAACGGGCCTAAAGTGAGTGTCTTGTCATTTTTGTGCTGGCAAGAGTATCTTCTGATAACAAATCTTCGTAGGGTCTTTCAGCTCGCTCTAAAAATCTGCAAGGTGTCGCAGAATCTTACTAATTTCTACAAACCGTTTAATCTTGATTGGATTATCGTCAGGCAATTTAGCTGGCACTCCATCGGAGTCATACTATCAACGGCACTGCAGAACAATGCACTGGGAACCATGGCGCAAGCCGCAGATTCTATGCAGTACGTAAACCAGGTAATGTCAAATCGCGAATCTGATGACTATCTCGCGGGAAATGAAACCCTTTGGGAGTCGTTGAGGCGTCTGCAGGAGCAAGTTCAGAATCCTCAGGCTCGTGGCGCTGAATCCGATACGACTATGTCCTCACGCGATGTGAATATTGATGTTGACTGGTCTGCGTTCGGATTGGATTCGACACCGCAGGATCGAGTGCAGGGAAACTGGGCTTTCTAAGTCTCTCTTTCGATGCAGTCACAAGAATTTGTAGATGCTCCACCAGTCTATCACTGGGTATCACATGTCGGTGCCTGGCAGCGTTGGCCAGCTGCGCAACGCATCTGACCATCGCTGGCCCCTGGCAGGAGAGCAAATCCTAGCCATAGGACTCCCGACTGCTCTACGGTGTTTACTACTTAGACATGTCACATGCACAGATACTGCAGGCTTCATGCTTAGAAATGACCTGATGATGGTGATTACACGCTTCCCCCGTTCCTCGAAAGGTGTCAGCTTGCGTGAGCGAAAGGGGAGTTGCCCTGACAGTGCCAACAACGCTTTCTTGATTGGGTCACAGCCATCGGTCGATTTTGTATTTGGGTGGATATACCAAACTTCATTTGCGATTATGAAATTGTAAGCATGTCGATGGACCGTCTGCATTCGTGTCAAGTTGTGAGGACACTCGCCGCTTGTTCGGCGAGCTCGGCGAGCTCGCCGAGCTTTGACGTCCCACCGCAGCCCAAAACGGACTAGGAGCTGGACCTCTGACTAATGATCATGTGATCGCTGGCTTGTTGGGAACTCTTTGGGATCCTCATTGACATCTTGTTCTCCTAAGCATACAAATCTTGAGTTTAGTAATCAGTCTCTCCTAAATTGCTGATCACGGTGTGGAACTGCTCATGGACGGAAGTACGATGGGGGTAGAGTCACCATGTTGGATTGTTCTGCCAAAAGATATCTGGAAATTATATATATCTCTTACCTTCTGCAAGTCTGGACTCGGGTAGCACGCAACATCAACCGCAAGAACTTCAGTCAAGAATCGAATCTAGAAGATTGCAACTTGTCAATCGAATCTTTGCGCCCAGTCTTCCATATTCATCGCTTCCCTCATCAGCGCGGAACGGATTGTAAAAGACATGTCGAAGGTTGTTGTTGTTACCGGCATCTCTGGTGTTCAGGTATATGGTCAATTGCCCGCTGTTGTTTACCATTTGCTAAGCATATCCCAGGGAGGTTCTGTCGCGGACGCCTATCTACAAACTCCAGGCTGGAAGGTCCGTGGTGTCACTCGGAATCCATCATCCGCTAGTGCAGCAGTATGGACCGCCAAGGGAGTCGAAATCGTGCAAGCCGACAATGATGACCTCGAGTCACTCAAGGATGCTTTCGCAGGTGCCAACGTGGTCTTTGCCCTGACCGATTTCTGGACCATCTTTCAGAATCCTGAGAGCCAGCAGAGGAAGAAGCCAGACCAAGAGCTTGTGCAGTATTGCTATGAGGTTGAACTGCAACAAGCCAAGAACTTGGCAGATGCCGCAGCCACGATACCAGGCCTTGATAGATTCGTCTTCAGCTCTATGGCCGATGCGAAGAAGTGGAGCAATGGCAAGTTTGACCGCTTGTATCACATGGACTCGAAGGCACACGCAGCCAACTACATGCAGACCCTTCCCGGTCTTCAGAACAAGTTTTCACAAGTCCAAGCACCCATTTACTTTCAGCTCCCGTGGCAATGGGGACTTCCGACAACTCCCAAAAAGGTAACCCACTATCCCGATCCCTCCTCTAGCCGGCGCTAAATCTCGGACTCTGGCTTCTTGATCAAAGACTAACGACTCTTCTCTAGCAAGCTGACGGTACCTATCGCATGAAGGGTATCGGACCCGGCGATAAAGGCATCCCATTAGGTGATGTTCGTAAGGACTTTGGTTCATGCGTCAAAGCAGCAGCAGAGGCAGAACCCAACACAAATCTCTTTGCGATTGGAGAGTATGTCTCATGGACACAATACCTCAAGACCTGGTGTGAGACTCAGAATGTGCCGTATGGCGGCTACGACGAAGTCTTGTACGACGAGTTCTGCGAACTGCTGCCTGGCGGTTTGGGACATGAGTTTAGCCACAATGTACTCTTTGCATTCGAATTCGGCTATGATGGGTCAGACCCGTCGGTCGTACTGCCAGATAAGGTGAGCATCAAGCGAAAGCCCTGTTCCACCCTTGACGACTGAAGCTAACTATGGTGACTACAGTTCGGTATCAGAATGACATCGTTCGAAGAATACTGCAAGGTCACAGATTTCTCTGCCATCTTGTAAGGTGTAGGGGTGGAAGAGTAACTGCAATCTAACAGGACTCGCGTGCTCGCGTGGACGGCGGTAGTATTTTGTGTCTATAAGAAAACTATTGAGAAGAGATCTTCTTCTGTATTCGATTTATGATTACGGAAATTGAGCACTTATGTGATGAATAAGCGTACGCTGTTGTCGGAGATTCAAGCGCTCTCAGGAGTGGATGCCTGAAGTTCCTGGCAGAAAAGTAAGGCAATATAATCAATACAAATCTACGACTCTCCTTATGCAGACAAAGAGAAGGCTAGTAGAGTTCATTTGTTTGAGTGGAAGGTCGAAATATGCCACTGTTTCTCTGGTTTGCTTCAGGAACCTGCCGTCTCTGAGGAAGGCACGGGTGCTCGTAGAGACAGTGGGCACGTGTCATTGATTGAGTTGATCACCACGCAGGCCGTCAGTCCCCGCTCTCTGGACTGTCTCACTGTGCATTAGGGAACTCTTGTCCTGCTCCACCAAAGAGCTTTACTTCTATAGTAGCCGGGGCGGGGTGGACCAAAGCGGCTTTAACTAGGCAGAGGAATGGCGGAGTAGGCACAGACTCAGGGGGAGACCTGCAGTCCCACAGTCCTGGGGGTTGGACTCAAAAGCCGCCTTCAAAAGCACCTGAAGCTGCTGCTACGTCTCAAAACCCGCGGACGGATACGGAAGATGGCCCAGGGTGGGCTTTGAGCTGCTCCTCCAGCCATGATTTCGAGACAAATCCCACAGAGCGATCATCAAGCGATATTATAGCCAGAGTTTTACAAAATTTATCTGCCGATCTTGAATTCTCATCATTTTGACTTCCAACCGTGGAAAACGTAACTTTTTCTGTGCAGCTAGTGTCGCCAGAGCCAACTAAAAGTCAGACAACTGCTAGCATTCCAATCCCGAATGACGATAACACGATCGACTCTGAAGACCAAACATGATCCTCAGTCTCACCGGGAACCACTCCTAAGTCAACATACAACACAGATGGCAATGTGCATCCAGCTTACTCCCTATCCAATATTGACATTACCATCGACAAACAAGGAGATTGCTACTTCGGAGGAGGAGAAACCATCCAAATATAGTCGAGCTTTTCAGCCATAACCTCGAGAGCATAGAAGCTTTGTTTAAGATGGAGAAATATTTGTCAGCTCCCTCGGAGGACGAGGACGAGAACGACGAAAAGACCGAGCCGGACTTGCCTTCGTCCTGCGCAATAAGCCGAGATTCATTTGAGAAGAGCTTTCTGGGGATTTTCAAAGCATGACTCGGGCGTGAGAGCTTTCAACAGTGGTTGATCACTAAGGATGCCCCACCCAGTGAGATACAGGTGACTCATGATGGAAGAGAAGATATGACCTGCTCGTGGAGCCCCACTAGATAGTGTAGAAAGTAATAAAGGCCTATTATTTGTGGATTAGTCGGGCGAAACGACGCTTTCATCTGGAGTGTATCAACAGTCGCATAGGCTCGCTCATAGACTAACTTGTAGCTACCTAGTTAAATCGTCAATAGAATTTGTTTCAAACATTAGACGAATACTATAGATCGGGATAGGTCAAACCTAAACGAATAGGTCTCAAAAGTTATACCTTAATACAACCACACCACTTGGGTAGTTGCTATTATCCATTCCGCAACCGCACACTTGCTGATGGACTTATTTTCCCGTCCATTGAAAACAGACGGCTCGCCCCTTCTGTCACGAATGGTGCGCGCGCGCGGCCATTCTGACAGGCACAAATATCGATCCAGGCAAATTCGTGCGTATTCTGGCTAGGAATTCGTGACTTTTCATGCCTGGATCTGACACCTTCCATGTTAGGCAACATCGGCTATGATAAGAACCTCTTTTGCCTGGTTTTCAAAGAAGCAGAAGATGTTCTGAATCATGTAGCAAGCTTGCCCTGATCACGATACCGGTTGCCAATCCAACATCGCGCCCAACTCCTGCGGAGCACTCGGCGGAGTGCAAAATCCAGGCGCCGCCAGAGATAATAGCGCTGGGCGCCTATGTCTGCGGTGCAGGAGCCACGCGCCGGGCAAGTCTGCCTGATATCACTTGCTTTTGCCATGTACCAAAAGTATCAAAAGTACCACTGGAAATCACGGCTCTCAAGAGAGAGAGTTAAATCCACCACCAATCTGACCGAATTGTGGTGACCAGTGGGAGATGAACCCAGACAGTTCTGATTTATGTTTGGGTGATCCAGGGTACAATCCACTCAGAGCAGCCATAGGCAGTCCGCAAATAGTGTCACCGAAAACTGCTGGCTTGAAGATTTCAAGAGGACCACTGTATTTTCATGTTTTTGTGAGTTCTGCTCTTATCTCTTCTCAATGTGCATGCTTCCTTAGTAGTGCGACCTATTGGCATCAGAGTCTAAATATCGAACAGTGTACTCAACCGTCTTCATGATGGCTTCTCCATGATGTGCATCATCAGTCACACTGTCGCTGCCACTCATGACCCTAACACTGCCATTCTGAAGGATGTGTTTTTGATCCTCCTCCAGGCTGATTTCGTCCCCCGAATCCAAATTTTTCTTTCTTCCCATTGCTCCCATCGCATACTTGGCCGAACCGGAAGAATGATCGTCTTCAAAACCGATTGCCGTTGTACTGCCTGGAGGAGGATGGCGCCCGGAGTAACGTGTGTGGCCGTTGTTGGTGTACGAATGCCCTCCGCTGCGTGTCGCCGATGGGGTGGTAAAGCCAGTAGTGAATCCGAAGAGTCGTCGGAGGATACGCTCGAAGGTGGCTTTGAGAGCAGGGACCGACGCTGCGAACAGACCAGCTGAGTATTCGGCACTATAAAGTTATTAACATCGGCATCTCAGCCACGAGCATGTGAAGAGCGATCCTTACACCACCAGGATTGTCAAAGTTACGGGTGCATCTGGTCTCAATTAGAATTGCAGAACTTCATATTGGCCAATGAATCTGAGCTTACAGGTTGGATCCGTAGTCTTCTTGGTGAGTTGTGAAAAGTGAGGTGCTTTGGCAATGGCGCAAGCTGTGGCTCTGACCAAAATCAGAAGATAGCCCACTGCTTTTCAGTTTATCTTATCAACTTACAGTAATCCAATGAGAAAAACGCCTCGCAGAGCCCACATATTGTACTTTGATACTTTGACTGTGGACACATAATAGAGCGGACCCAATGTGAACAACAGGTCAGTCACAACGTTGCCCACTAAGGCATGGTTAGCAAAGCGAACCTCGAGCCGTGCGTGGGTCAAACTCGCCCATTTGTGTGTAGGCAAACGCGACACTCGATTCTGCAGGCCAGCAGTGTCCCGGAAGGTCTGGCGTCCAAGTCTTCCTGAGTGGTGTGCAAGCGCCAAAGGTGCCGGGAAAGACGGTCAAGTTAACCAGAAGGCTGAGGACGATGCACGCAATAACAGCCCAATTGAAGTATTTGTTTAGGTGAAGTCGCAGCAGCGACAGCCCAATGCCAGTTTTCAAAGCCCCCATCGCGATGCCATTGCAAAATATAGCAAATGTTGTGTACTTGATGACCGTCAAAAAGTCAGCCGGCTCCACCTGTGCAACTGGCAGACCCAATCCATTTATTGCTTGTCCAACGGTCAGGCACTGACCAGCAAGGTTTGCAGCCTTTCGTGCTATCAGCAACCGTAGTAAAGACGGGGAGACAGCCAGCTCACCCAGGATATGAGGAGAAAAGTATCGTCCCAGCCATAGCCCTTGGAGGTGAAGATACGAATATAAATGCGGGCCAAAAGAAAGGCAGTCGAGAATGCTGTCAAGGAGCAGGTTGTAGCTATGACCTCTGCCCGCCGATCAGGCTTGTGGCTCTGAGCGTCAGCCATGGTGTTGATGCTTGGGAGTAGACGACGGCGAGTAGGGATAGGTGGAAGACGGCCAAAAAAGTTGGATTGCTGGCTCTCGATAAGAAAGACTCATTGGAGAATGAAGCCGTCGATCTTCTACCGGGCTGAAACTCCGCTAAGTTGTTCAGCTGCAGGTCCATGGGAAGCGCAAGCAGGTTCGATTTTCCAAGTCGGGATCCTGTCGCCCCTGCATGCCGGCACTGCTTGCCAGCCACGTTATTACGGTACGTGGGTACCAACAAGGCACCTACTGTAGGTATTGAGTGACGACCCGCGGCTACCTCGTCGGCTATCAACTTCTCTTTTCACATGAACAAAGTGTAGTAAAAGCAATATAGGACTAGCCGAGCGCCAAGCGGCTGCTGTCGATGTGGCTTGAAAGCCATCGAAACTATAATCTGATATCTAAAAATGTGGTGCCGCCTGTCGTCTTCGTTGTCAATCATGGGCAGTATAAGAGGAATGGTAAGGGAGCTACCTAGGTGGCCTTGCTAATGGGTTTGCGGAAGCGCGTCAGCAGGTCTTCCTATTGCTCGCGATTTGTCAGAATGCACGTTTACACAACCAGGCACAGAGATTGCCAAGAGATTTGCTACTTCTGGAACCAAGATTTCGTTTGTATCCGCTCGTGCCGGTCGAGGTCTAGGCCAGAGTGCTAGGGCTTTTACATACACCCCTGTCCCTAACGTTGTTCCACATCATCAGATTGGTAAGTATAAGCAGGAGAAGGCTCCCGCTCCCTTAAAAGTGCGATAGATCGGCCATCTCCCTACTTGCACGTTCCTGACTAGTGTGAAGACGTTTCTGAAATTTTGTGGCGTCCTGCCATGTGCCTGGGAAGAAATTTGGACCCTGGGGTTCCAACATAGTTTAGCGCGCAGCGTAAATCTACAGGAAATAGCCATTCCTAGGTCGGCGCTAATTTCCCACCTGACTTCCTTCCATCTCCCCAGGACCAATATATAGAACAGCTTTAGCAAATTCTGGCTTCTACTTCTTAACTTCTGTAAATGTCATGAACATGAGGGGCGCCCGGCGCACGTGGGGGCGTGTGTGGGCAATGATCCTCCGTGCGGTAGATGGTAATATTGGTTGAATCACCAAATTTGGCGAATAATCCACCATTGTACTTTCGCTGATTTGGAGGAGCCTCAGGCCACGCGCACCACGCATAACTTCCTTTTTGATTTCCCGAACCTAATGTCGAGGATGGTCGAAATAGGCTAGCCGGTCAAAAGCATTTTCCTAAATTGGGGCGCCATGTTGACTGCCGAAATCCGCTCATGTCGAAGCTTAAAGGTTAATTTCGTTAAAACAGCTATCCAAGGATGGCCTTGGCCTACTATGAATCCGGTGGCCACGCCCAGGACTCGTGCGCTCTGACCACGAGGCGCCATACAGTAATTAGCCAGCATATTTACTCAAGATGCAGATTTTCTCCCGCTCTCCTCCTCAGGCTTTACCGTGTCGCCTTCACGATCTAACTTTAGTCACTCATTTTTATCCTTGTCTTTCATTATGCCCGGTAAGCAATGGACTCGCCTGGCAGCAACTTGCTGGGCGGCGCTTCTTGTAGGCAGCACCCCGGTAATGTCAGCTGCGACGGCGCAGTCTTATGACTACGTAATTGTGGGAGGTGGTTTGTCAGGACTGGTTGTTGCCAATCGGTTGTCTGAAAATCCAGCCGGTATAGTGCTCAGTCCGCTGTATGTGGATTGCGACTGACTGCCGTAGTGTCTGTCCTTGTCCTTGAATATGGTCCAATTGATAGGAGCAACCAGACCTTATGGCCTGGCCTTGCTAACTTCCTCAACGTGGCGGATTTGTTCAGCATCACATCCGCACCAGAGCCTGCAATGGGCGATCAGAGATTCGGGGTCTTGGCCGGCGCAGTTGCTGGAGGGGGGTCTACAGTAAACGGTATGGCACTGGACCGAGCCTCCGCCGCCGACTACAACTCGTGGGAGCAATTGGGCAATCCTGGCTGGGGCTGGAATGATCTGTTTCCATACTTCAAAAAGGTGGGGAGAACAAGCCTTCCTACGTGTATCCTTACTTGACTGAACCTGCGGCAGAGCACGAAGTTTACTCCTCCTACGCCGGAGATTCAGGAGCAATATAACTATACCTGGGACATTTCGGCATACGGCCCCAACGGCTTGCTCCAAGCTTCATTCCCAGAGTTTCAATACCCCGACAACTGTCAGCCGCCACCGTTCTCCTTCCAGTCACTGTCGCTAATATAAAGCAGATCCGTTCTTTGACGCCTTCGAGGAGCTCGATGTCCCATTCATCAAAGAGCACGCCTTGGGCAATGCAGTTGGTGTCTACTGGACGCCCAGTTCGCAAGATCCTGTCAAGAAGATCCGATCGTCTTCCTTGAACGCCTATTATGATCCTGCTTCCAGCCGCCAGAACTTGGTTTTGCTCCCCCAACATCAGGTCACTGAGATTCTGTTCAGCAATACAAAGACAATGGAAGCGTCCGGTGTAAAAGCGACCGACTTGACTTCTGGCCAATCGCTGCAGTTCACCGCCAGAAAGGAAGTCATCCTGGCTGCTGGTGGAGTCCACACGCCCCATATCTTACAGCTCAGTGGCATTGGCCCCAAGGATGTCCTCCAGGCTGCCGGTGTGCCTGTCAAGCTTGATTTCCCTGCCGTAGGAAGCAATTTCCAGGATCACCCTGTTGCCTACCTCAACTGGGATGGTATGCCTCAAACCTGAACAGCAGAAATTTTGTTGTGCTAATGCGTGTGCAGTGACACCAAGTTACCCATACCCGGGTATTCTTTTCGTCAATGAGACATATAACGAGGAGGCGATTGATTTGTATTTGAACAACCTGACCGGCCCCTACACGAAGGCTCAGGGCAGTAGCATGGGCTTGCTTTCTCTGGACATGATCACAGACAAGAGCAAGTCTCTTCTGGCCAAGCTGGCTCTGCAGGAACCCACAAAGTACCTGCCTCCGATCTACAAGAAGAACGCGTCGCTCCTAGCGGGCTATATTGCTCAGAAGGCAATCCTCCTCGCTCAAATCGCCAAAGGATCCATCGCCGTTCTCGAGGTCCCTTTTAGTGGTGGTGGTAGCATCCCTAACGCCATTGAGAAACCTTTTTCTCGCGGCACGGTCTACCTGAACCCCAGCGACCCTTTCGGTGAACCTGTTGTGACCCACTATGCCTTTATGAATCCTTTTGACAAGCAGCAACTCTTCCACTCGGTCGAGTTCACCCGCAAGCTCATGAAAACCAGTTCGCTGGCCTACCTCAATCCTGTCGAAACATTGCCCGGTCCGGAGGCAACGACGGCCGACGCCGTCTTCGAATCATTGCTCAATGGATTGTCGCCTTTTGGAACATCCGCTCTTTCCACGACTTTTGCCCACCCTAGCTGTTCGTGCCCCATGATGCCCAAGGCCATAGGCGGTGTCGTCAGCCCCCAACTGCTTGTTTACGGAACCAAGAAACTAAGCATCGTCGACTGTTCGGTGATCCCCATCATTCCTGCCGCTCACCTGCAGGCGTCTGTGTACGCGTTGGCCGAGAAAGCCGCGGACTTGATTAAGGCCAGAGCATGAGGCGTGGTGATGGCAATACCTGCTCCAGCTGGGTGATCTCGTTCATGTGTACATAGTATAAAAATACTCAGCTCACTAGCGGGGCCAAATGAACATTAACGAATTCGTTGGAATTGAGCCGCTAAGCACATGATGGCTAGCATTGCGCTATATGTCCCAAAGTACCAGGATCCTTCGCCGTTGCAGATCAACCAGCTGGAATTTATGTGACTGCTTGGTACAAAGTGATAGAGGTTGCGTTCGACCCGGAGATCGGCAACGTTTGTGAGGCTACCTCCATTTCGTGAGGGAACAATCCGTGTCCGACTGGGTCAACGTTGTGGTCCTCAAGAAAGCGTGCCCTAAGCACCTTCGCTGTCGGTGAGTTTGATGACAGTAGCAAATCTAACACGCACTTGACGTGTTTCAAGCACCGACAAGTACTGTACGTGAACACTACAAGTGTTGATCAACAGGAAGTTGTTTTTGTCCAAGGCCCGAGCCTTTCTAGAAAGAAGTACAGGGATAAGTAGTTCAGGAGCAAGTATCTGACATGGGCGTCAATAAGAGCGAGCGGCTGGCTGACGCGGTGACGCACGACGGGTGCATTACGGCGACGGAGGAAAACAGGCCACGAGGCTAAGGCTGGGTAGTGGGACTAGGCTTAGGATTGTATTAAACGTCATCAGCGGCGGCTCGTCCAGAGGGCCGCCATACCCGAAACGGCACACCGGCCTAAACCGAAGGCGGAGTTTTTCCCGCGCACCGACTTTACAAACCAAGTCTTTTTACTTCCGGAGACCGTGGCGATATATACAGGCGAAGACGGGGGGAACGGCCTCTTCCGAAAGCCATCAGGTGAAGGCTCTCTTGAGGTCCTCTTCACGATGTGATGGAGTCCTTCGATCTCCTGGCCCACGATATTAGACAGAAGTACAAGAACGAAGAAACGTCAAATCTAAATTACTCCGACAGCAAATTGACGCCTGCCAAAGGTGAGGCCGAGTCTTTGGACAAGGGCAATGGAGATGCGCAAGCACAAACGAGGTCTCGGGCAGAGACACAGACACAGACACAGACTCAGACATCGAGACCAACAAGAGATCATGAACAGACCGCTTCCAGCGTGACGGACGCCACCTCATCATACCCACGTCTAACTCACGAAGCTCCAGAACTTCCCCAAAACGGCGATGGGGACGACGACGAATCGGACGACGACGACGAGGCTGCGGAGAGTGGAATCGGAATCCCAAGGCCAACGCCGCGCCGCTCTACTCCTTCGCCGGAGCTGTTTCAACGCAATCGTGGTGCCGTGGTCTACGACGTGGGCGAGGAAGGCGTGATGCGGATGCACCGCTTCGTTCTGTACGAGACCTCAACCTGGTACTACATCATCGGGTCCGACATGCTACGGAAGTCTTATCGGATTCTCAAGATCAGCCGTATCGCTGACCATGGTGAACTCGATATCACCGAAGATCACATCGTCTACAGCCAGAAGGAAACGCAGCAGATTGTGAATGCCGTCGATGAAGGCAACCGATTAACTGGCGGCTTGAAAGTCAGGGTGAACGAGTTTTGGGGCTTGCTCGGGTTTGTCAAGTTCACCGGCGTCTATTACATGGTCATTGTCAGCAGACGGAGCCACGTGGCGGTGATTGGCGGGCATTACATCGACAAGATCGACAAAACCGAGATGATCCCCCTGGTCACGACGGCCGCGACCAGGATCAGGAACGACAACTACATCGAAGAAAGCAGGCTCATCAACATTTTTAGCATGGTCGATCTGTCCAAAGGATTCTACTTCAGCCGCTCGTACGATATCACTCGAACCCTGCAGCACAATATCATTCGCGAGAGGCAGGCGCTCAACGAGAGTACGCCACGGCTGCCGAGCCCAGACCACCAAGACATGTTTGCCTGGAATCATCACCTGCTCGAGCCGGCCAAGTCTGCCCTCAAGTACCCGTTTGACTGGTGCGTGGCAATCACCCACGGGTACATCGATCAGTCTGCACTCTCGATCTACTGGGGAAGAGTCGTCTACATCACCATCATAGCTCGGCGATCGAGGTTCTTTGCTGGTGCGAGGTACCTCAAGCGAGGCGCAAATGATGTCGGGTATGTTGCCAACGACGTCGAGACGGAGCAGATTGTTTCAGAGATGCGCACGCAATCGTTTCATGCACCTGGGCCCGAGCTCTACGGCAATTCGCTGTACACGTCGTATGTTCAGCATAGAGGCAGCATTCCGCTCTATTGGACGCAAGATGCCTCGGGAGTCTCGCCGAAACCGGACATCCATCTGAACGTGATCGATCCCTTTTACAGCGTTGCGGCTCTCCACTTTGACGACCTGTTCCGGCGGTATGGTGCGCCCATCTACGTCCTAAATCTGATCAAGCAGAAAGAACGAGCGCCGCGCGAAGGGAAACTCGGAGTAGAATTCAAGGCAGCCATCGCATATCTCAACCAATTTCTGCCTGATGCGAAAAAGATCATCTACAAAGCGTACGACATGGGTCGTGTTAGCAAAAGCAAGGGAGGAGACGTTATCGGAGATCTCGAAGAAATCGCCGAGGACATCGTGGCCAAAACGGGCTTCTTCCAGAACGGAGATTGTCTTGATGCGGGCGCACAGCTACAGAACGGGGTAGCACGCACGAATTGTATCGACTGTCTGGATCGGACCAACGCTGCACAGTTCCTCATTGCCAAGAAGGCCCTGGGCTATCAGCTCCAGGCTCTTGGCGTCATCGAGGGCACCGTCGTCGAATTCGATTCTGATGCTGCCACCATGTTTACCAACATGTGGCACGACCACGGCGACACGATCGCAATCCAGTATGGTGGATCGCACCTGGTCAACACCATGTCTACCTATCGCAAGATCAACCAATGGACCAGCCATTCACGAGACATGGTAGAAAGCTTCAAGCGGTTTTACAACAACTCTTTCCTCGACGCGCAGAGACAAGAGTCGTACAATTTGTTTCTCGGCACTTATACTTACAAACACGGGCATCCCATGCTCTGGGATCTATCCAGTGACTATTACCTGCATCATTCGGAGCCACGGTCTGTCTTCGGCCGCAGCAGGCCTGGCTACCGAACCTGGTATACGCCCGAGTACCTTCGTCCAGCGACGCTCGCACCTCTGCTCTGGCCTCGAGAGCTCGCTGATCGGCCGCTTTCATACTTTGATGACTACTGGTCGGAATACTACCGGCCCCTGACGCTGTCGTCTTACCGGAAAATCTTCGCATTCAAAATGCATTCAAACCTGACCATCATTAACGTCATCGAAGAAACGCAGGGAGGAAAGTACGATTTGAGTCCGTTTAAAGTGCGGACGGGCAAAGCGGAAAAGACGGTGGCAAAGGATAAGACAGGCAACAAAGGCAAGAAAGGAGTGATCGTGATCGCGCCTTCGGACGAAGCGTCGGCGATCGACGGCACCTCCATCGATGCTCGACTGGCAGCGGACAGCACAGGTCAGCAGCCCAAACCTCAAGAACTTGGCGACTGGCTCGATGTGCAACATCAGACTCGTCTTCGGCAAAGAAGGACATACACGGGCATCATCAAAGATTCGTCGTGGGAAAAGGCATCGCGGACACCGACGATCCCGGCGATGCCTCCGGCGAACTTGACATTTGGAGACTTGAACTCGCAACCGTCGAAGCAGGAACGAGAAGCTTTGGCTTTTGAGAGAATGGTGAGAGACAGCTTGAATCCTCGAGTGGTGGAATCGGAGGAATACCGGCGGTATGTGTCGCATCCATCAAGCATCCAACTGGTGACGACGGGCGAAATTGACTATGCTCAAGCGCCCAAGGAATTTGTTGAGTACATTGCGAGGAACCAGGACTCGCACAGCTTGATGTATACTCGGGCACTTGCATCCCTGGCTGACGACTCGGAAGAATACGACGCCAGTCTGACCATAGATGAACGTGCGGAACAAAGCATTGACGACTATCAAGAGTACATCAGGCTGGGGCTGCAAGACAATCCGCTTACTGTGCTCAATGAAGACGACCGAAGCAAAAGATACAAGAAGTACCGATCGTGGATCACACGTGGGAAGAGTCTGTTCAAGCAGAAACATCATCTTGCAGGTGAGCTCGTCTAGGCGGCGAATGGTCGTCCTGTGGGGTCCTGTTCGACGGGGTTGTGGTCGTGGCGAAAGGTGACGAAAAGATCGATCCGACATAGACAGACTAGTATTTTTAATGATAGTGCGATTAATCGTCGATGAGTTGAAGTAGCAGAGAGGACGTGATTTTCCGCAGTCTTCGGCGACTACCCTCAATCGCTGGTGTTGGACTGCTCTGAAACGTAGAATCGTGGTGGATGTGAAAAAGAAAAAGAAGGGTGTCGAATGGAGCATGTGACAGACGCGTGGATGAACTTGGCTTGGCGCTGCAGAAGAAGACATTACAACGTATCATTGCCAACTTTTCACGTTCTCTACCATGCTCGCCACACCCAGCCACGTGCCAGCTTGCTCTAGGTGAAAGATATTGCGTATTAATTACAACTGCAAATACTTAAAGTGGCTACAAATCCCAGACAAAGTGGCAGGTGCGAACTCAATGGAACCCTGGTGGACATTGGTGGCCTCTCAAGACTTCCATTGACAGGCCAAGATGCAGCAATCTCGGATTAATTTGCTCTGCTCGTGGACCTCGGCGTCAACGCTAGTGCTAGGGGCAACCTGGTATACCCGTAACTCACCACCGACAGAGATTTGCCCACAGCCTTCGAATAGGCTTTGGCCTGAGCCACGCTTCTGCAGGAACCGTGCGCGTCGGACCCACCAGTGCTCAGGTCCACTACTCCCGGCTCGAGGCCAATTAGGCTTTAGGCTCTGGGCCTTTGAGCCGTTAAGTTATCCCCTTGTTCAATCACCTCCTCTTTCTCAACGTGTGCACCGTGCTTTACTTTTACCGAGCTATCTTACGACGTAGCGAAGTCCTACGCACATCATCATCCAACTTGAGGCTTGTGCAGGGCGCAACAGTCGACTGTCGTTCTTTGTCAATTCACAATTTGTGTACACACCACAGGGTCCCTCACCGACGTCGTCCATCTGTTTCTGCCGAAGCCGTCACGCTCTTTCGCCGGTCTGTGATCGACACGCCGCAGAGAGTAGCTACGACCTCTCCATCATATCAGTCTTCAGCCTCAATTCTTGAGTGTCAACCGATAGCAACCGTCCAAAGTCTTGGATCGCGCGTCAATCAAAAAGCCTACGCCTACGCCTACGCCTACCACGGTGGTCACTCATCACCGTGACGCTCGTCAGGACTGAGTTCCGAAACCACAAATCGGTTTTGGGAGATTGGATTGCCCCGTCAACTCCTGTCAAACGACGGGAATCCGAAACGGTGTAGATCGATCTTGGATTCAACCACTTCACACGGTGTTGAAGACGTTGCCACTCCTCCAAAACGCGCGACATCGATGCGCATTACCCATCACCACACCAGCATATGATCACCCAACTCAACATGAGGCTAATCGCAGTAGCATCGCTGCTGCTTCCCGCGTTCGCAACCGCTATCATAGTAACGGGTCCGCCACAAATAACTCCTCCAGCGCCATCTCCAACGCAACCATCAGCACAACTTGTCGAGCAGACATCACTACCTCCCGTATCGACCATACCTGCAACATTTGTCCCACCATCGCCATCCCCCTCCCACGCCTGGGATCCCATAATATCCGCAGCGAGCCATGTTGTAGAAGAGATAAACGAACACCTCCACATCGATCTGAGAAAGAGACAAGGTGGTGCCCCCATAACTGCTCCGGCACCTGCTCAGACATCCGTCACACAGATGCCCCCTGTGACCGTCTATGACATGGGAGATGGCACCAAAAGAACCTATACCCAAATATTCGCCGCCGTGCCTCAGCAATGGCCAAGCCCCTCGGCGGGCGCCATCGGACTCGGCACCATCCAGGGCGAGATAGGAGTGGTCAAGACGAAGTCAAAGAGAGATGCATTGCCAGAGCCGACCGCAATGGCAGCCCAGACGCTCAGAATCAAAGGCCGGGCCGTGACCATACCATAAACGCGCTGATGACGTGGAACGATATCCCCTCTTTGTGTGCAGCAAAATCAGACGTACACGATTTAGGCATTGAGAAAAGTGGCACGACCTGTTGTTATGGAGCAAACACGACTACGACAATGATGGCCCCCCCAAAAGACCCACATGCACACCGACTATGTACCGGTAATCCAAGGATCTGTCGATTACTGAGGGACAAAGCTTTTTCTCAAATCAATTATGCGGTGCGGGCGGGCGGAGTTTTACTACCTGCAAAGGAAGCATGAAGCGAGGCGTTTGGCGCTGAACCGAAGCATCTGAGACTATTATTATTATTATCATGATACACGAGGCACCGATCTCTAAACTAACTTACCTCTTTTTATCACTGATGTGGCGGGGGAAAGCGAGGTTCTATCTACGAAGTATATTCACGGAGTACTCTTGCTCTAGCTCTAAGTAGTACCTGGCTCCCAAAGGCCGATGTTCAGGAATAAATGAATTATTTATTTTTTTGCTCTCACTCAGCAGTCCACTTGCTTAAAGCGCACAGGACAAAGGAACCTGGAATAAAGCTAGACCCCAACTTGAGCCTCCATTCCAAGGCTTGTTTTGTTTTGTTTTTCCTAGCTTCGTCTTCAGATGTATTGTAAGAGTATGTAGTTCAAAGGGTCACACCATTTTCTCATTCTTCCTTCCTTTTCTTTTCTTTTCTTTCTTTCTAGACGCATTGGTAATTCATTATTGTAATTCACGTGCTTTTTGCCTTTCCAATCCTCGATCATCTTGACGCCAAAAACCGAACTTTACTTACGAAGCTACCTGACCCTAGGGTGGTGAGAGCAACGAATCCGGTCAACTAGTTGACTTGCTCCATTGACATTGACAAAGTATGAGGTGAGGTACTTTTTGGTACTAGGACGTAGGACGTAGACTAGTACATGGAACTGTAGCACCGGTCTATCTGCCCTTCTGTGAGAGAGAGAGAGTGTGTATGTGGGGCTGCTTTCCTCAACTGACTAGAGTCTTACCACGAGCGTGATCACGAGCTACTCCAGCCGCTCTCGTCGTCGTCGTCGTCGTCGTCGTCATCGTCGTCGTAGTAGTACTGGTCGTAGTAGTCCTCGTCGCCGTAGTAGTACTGGTCGTAGTAGTCCTCGTCGTCCTCGTCGTCCTCGTCGTCCTCGTCATCCTCGTCGCTCTCTGGATATTTCGCTCCATGCTTGATCAGCATCTGCACTATCTTCACGTGGCCTTTGCGTGATGCCGCCCGTAGTGCATTACCGTATCCTCCTCCCTGAGTATTAATATCGGCACCTGCGTCGAGTAGAATCTGTACTACCTTCTCGTTACCACCGACTGATGCGGCCTGTAGTGCATTACCGCAGACACCTCCCTGAGCATTAACATCGGCACCTGCGTCGAGTAGAATCTGTACTACCTTCTCGTTACCACCGACTGATGCGGCCTGTAGTGCATTACCGCAGATACCTCCCTGAGCATTAACATCGGCACCTGCGTCGAGTAGAATCTGTACTACCTTCTCGTTACCACCGACTAATGCAGCCTGTAGTGCATTACCGTATCCTCCTCCCTGAGCATTAATATCGGCACCTGCGTTGAGTAGAATCTGTACTACCTTCTCGTTACCACCGACTGATGCGGCCTGTAGTGCATTACCGCAGACACCTCCCTGAGCATTAATATCGGCACCTGCGTCGAGTAGAATCTGTACTACCTTCTCGTGGCCATCTGATGCGCCCAGTAGTATAATACGGTGGCCTCTCCGAGCATTAGCATTGGGACCTGCGTCGAGTAGAATCTGTACTATCTTCTCGTGGCCATCGAGTGATGCGCCCTGTAGTGCATTACCGTAGTCTCCTCCCTGAGCATTAACATCGGCATCTGCGTCGAGTAGAATCTGTACTATCTTCTCGCGGCCTCTAACTGATGCGGCCTGTAGTGCATTACCGTAGTCTCCTCCCTGAGCATTAACATCGGCACCTGCGTCGAGTAGAATCTGTACTATCTTCTCGTGGTTATGGGCTGATGCCACCTGTAGTGCATTACCGTAGATCTTTCTCTGAGCATTGACATCGGTACCTGCGTCGAGTAGAACCTGTGATATCTTCTCGTGGCTACGGCCTAAGGCCACCTGGAGTACATCACCGTAGATCTTTCCCTGAGCATTGATATCGGCACCTGCGTCGAGTAGAATCTGTACCATCTTCTTGTGGCCACGGGCTGATGCCACCTGTAGTGCATTACCGTAGATCCCTCCCTGAGCATTGACATCGGCACCTGCGTCGAGTAGAATCTGTACCATCTTCTCGTGGTCATGGGCTAATGCTACCTGTAGTGCATTACCGTAGTCTCCTCCCTGAGCATTGACATCGGCACCTGCGTCGAGTAGAATCTGTACTATCTTCTCGTGGCCATCGAGTGATGCGCCCTGTAGTGCATTACCGTGGTCTCTTCCCTGAGCATTAATATCGGCACCTGCGTCGAGTAGAATCTGTACCATCTTCTCGTGGCCACGGGCTGATGCGGCCTGTAGTGCATGCCCGTAGTATCCTCCCTGAGCATTAACATCGGCACCGGCATTAATGAGCATCTGCGCTATCTCCTTGTAGCCATAGCATGATGCCGCTTGCAGTGGATTACCGTGCGCTCCGCCTAGAGCATTAATGTGTGCATCTTTTCGTCCTAGTAGCTCACTAACAATTTCTAGGACACCCACGCTGGCTGCATAGTAGAGCGGCGAAGCTAGATTGTCCAAGGTAGGGGTCGGTTCCCAACTCTTTTTAAATCGACCTTGTTGCAACCACGTCAAGAGGGCAACTTTGTTGGACAGAAGCTCCTGAGCTAGGTTCAAAAGTCTTTGACCAACCACCTCGTTACTGTGGTGAATATGCCGCCACCAATGCTTCGCCACGTATTTAGTCAGTGCATACTCCTCTGCAATCGTTGCACCTGGTGGAGTCTGGTCACTAACATGGAGCAGGTAGTGTAGACAACTTTCAGCGATCGCTTGGTGACACGTCCCCATTTCGAATTTCGATCGTTGGGAGCATCGATCGGACAATAGATACTCCTTCACCGAGAAGTGTGCAAGTCGGACTTCAACCTTATAACCCTGCTTGAGGCATTCTTGTATCGATGAATCTATATTGTTGCCAATGTGGTCCTTGTCCTCGTCTTTGACGTGGATCTTACGATCTCCTCTCTTGATCGCAACACAGGATATCAGACTGGAACAAACCACCATAACATCTTCGGGATCGAGCGGTCGTTCGTCCGGACAGAAGCTTCCATCTTCTCCATTCTCAGTAGCCAGCACCTCGACCACTTCCAATAAATGCAGCGGGCGTTCAGAGAAACACAGCCAACGTAAGACACTGATTGCATCGGAAAGGTGATCTTGCGAGTCGATATCCTGTATAATTCGAGCATAGGTTTCGTCTAATGTTTTCGGTAAAGAAGACAATGTCTTCTTCAGGGCACCCCGCTTGATACATTTACGGAGAGCCTCGAGTTGGCAGTAGACCCATCGGAACCTGTGTAGTGCATTAGGAGAGCCTGGTGTGTGCCGGAAAGATATACATACATGCCATTCGCCTTCTTCATCAATTCACGAGCAATCTCATCCCTCTGAGTTCGTGGCCACTTCTTTAGCCTCAGGTCTGTATCGAGCCGGTGATGAACATATAGCGAGATGTCGTTGTCGACTTCCTCACTTTGGATATTGATGATCTGGGTTGCAATGGGCATCAGTTGTTCTTCGATGTCCCATTCCCGGCGGCTTGTGGCCAAAACACAAACCCGACACCGCGGTGACACAACTATGCTTTGAATGAAAGGCAGGAGAGTGTCCCGATCAGTACACTCGTCGAGTGCGTCAAAGACGATGTACTTATGATTCGCGAGGGCAAGTACGTCATGGAGCATAGATCGTATTGAATCATCTGATGGTTGCTGGTGGCCGTTATTGTATCGCTCATATAACTGTTCAAGAGCTTGAAGACAATCCGGCATTTCTGAGCAAACTGGAACAACAGGGACCGTACAGCAATTTGCGAATTCTGCTTCGCGGCATCGTTGAAATCAAAGTAGAAGTAGCTGACCGCGGCGTCTGGCTGGAGAGTAGTTGGATCCACAATATGTTGCAAGGCAGCGGCACTGGGAAGACTAGTTCAATACCTGATGATTCTATCTCGTATAGCGTTGCTTCTACTTACCTTAATATAGTCTTACCGCACCCTGCTGATGACAGAGTGTTAGCCTTGCTTGATCTCACATGAATGCTCATCGTCAACATACCGTTTCCATGGAGCCACAAGAGGGAAGACTGTGAGCTTCTCCAGTCTCGGAATTGAGAGCTCTTCAACAGCCATGATCCCGTCTGGGGGTGCCGCTTTTCTAATGCGGCCTGGTAATTGGTGGACGGATCTGGTATTCGCAACCAGCGCGACAATCGGTATTGTAAATCTTCTACGGTCAGGTCGGATCAGCTGCCTCGTCTTCTTATGGGCTGAATAAGAGTCATAGACTCACGGTTAGTGTGTGATCGAGGTGCGAAATAGTTGTGAGAAATGTTGTCTCCCATATGGACTCGCGCTTCGCCGCCGATCTTGATATTCGAATAATGCGTAGCATATTGGCCTGCCTGTTCCGCTGCAACATTTGCAGTTGAGGGAACATTCTCTTCCGTCATTTCTAGCGCTGTATGCTCTGCGCTCGTTCCACGAAATCACGATTGTACGTACTGCGTCACATGTGGTTGTATTTGGTATCGGAGCTGTGGAATGTCGACCAATTGATGTGGATCGAGCCTTATCGAGGGCGGTTGGAAGATCGAAGCGCAAGTCAGATCACGAATAGTGGGCAATAGGCATGCTTGATGCGACAGTAACCCTTCGACTTGGTGCTTGAAGAGGCCTTCTGCGATCTCAATAGTTGACAAATTCAGAACTTGCAATCGCTTGAATAGCCCCTCGATACATCGAGAGACGGCGCCCCGCTAGACTGCTGCCCCGCTAGGTAGCTGCCCCACTTGGCTTAAACAGGCAATTGCCAGTCCTGACTGGTCAGGGTGCAAAAGCTACTTCCTCAAAGTCAGTCACCACCATGGCAGATTTATATGTATTGCCTTTTTCACCTTCGGCTGTTTTTCGACATTTGATTCTCGTACAGGCGTCGCAAAGCGTCTCGTCGTATCGGGTAAATATTACATCTAGCTCTTACACTTTTTCTTATTCTTCTTCCTTGCCTTCTCCAAGACCAAGGGACAATGACGCTCCACTAGTTATTTTATCAAATACATGTTAAATGTACAATCAAGAAGAGTTAAAAAGCCCTTTTTGATGGACTGCCCAGTCTGTACCGAGACTGCATTCCGATTCCTACCCTTGATTTTCGTGGCGAGATGCCTACGAAGGGCTGCTACCGTTCCGTTGGCTGCCGCTAAAACGCTTCCCAAATAAAAAAGATGTTCAAAGTAGCCTTGCCCAGAGGAGGAGAGCTATCCATCACCACTGGTTGACAGTCTCAATCAGTGATGCGTATTGTGTCCGATATTCGTGAACCTGGGCTTCTAGCTGTCGTGTATGTTGCAGGGCCTCGTCCCTCTCGGCCTCGAGGTCAGCCACGCTCATCTGAGCTTGGTTCATTTTGCCCACAATCTTGCTGATCTCGTTCTCGGTGTCGGCGAGAGCCTTCTCCAGATCAGTGACTTTTTTCTCGAGATACTCGGTCCGCAATGCCTCGTGGAGTGCCATTCCCGGTCCCGTTGAGGTCTTGTCGAGCCTGGGCGACTTCTTGGTGTTGGCGAACATCGGGCTCAGCGGGCTCTTCGCCGTCGGCGTGAGGAGATTTGGATTTGTTCTCTTGTTGGTCGAGAGCGCTCGCAGGAGCTGTGCATTGTGAGAGGCCTTGAGCACTCGAACTTCTTCTTCGTGCTTCATCACTGCCGTTTCCGACTGCGTCTGTGCGGCGGAGATGGAATCTTCGAGTTTCCGCAACTTGGCCTGCAGCTCGTTGATTTGCTCCGCCGAAACATGTTGGTTAGTCTCTCCGGCCTCGACGGCTATTTTCAGGCGAGCTCGAAGCGCCAAATTGCTCTGTAGCTGCTTCGTGACCTGTGCCGCTAGAGCTTCTGAGCGGGCGGCATACTCTTCCATTTGTTCGGCGAGTCGTTCTTCTTGCTGGATCTGGGCCGACGACTCTTGAATCCGGGCCCTTTCCTGCTGCATCTCGACAATGGCGGTTTCCAACGTGGCCGACATCAACCCTTGGACATCCGGATCGGAGCCTCTGGCCTGCAAGATGCGTTGCAGCGATGCCGTCTCTTGCTTGTTCCGGTCAAGGTCCATCTTCAAGCCTGCCAAGTTCTTCTCACATTGCCATTTCTGGTCCAATGCGTCATCTGCTCGTTTGCGGAGGGTGTTGATTTCGGAGCGCAGCACTCGGACTTCCCTCTCGTAGCCACCCTTGCGTGGTGTCGGAGCGGCGGTTTGCGCTCGATCCAACTCCGCTTCCAGCATGCGATTGCGCTTTTGGTTCTGTTTCCGTTGGACTTCCTGTCGCCTCAGCAAGTATTTGACGGTAGTGTGGAGGGCATCCCTCTGCTGTTCCAACGACTTGACCTTCTCGACCGCACTATCAAAGGTTTCGAGGCCTTGCTGGGGCCGATGGGAGGTCGAATTGGTCCGTGTCAGGGAGCCTGATCTTGCCAAGTTGCCTCGATTGTTGCGACCACTGTTGATGGTGTTTGAGCGTGTGAGGCCTCCAATTCTCGGGGTGGTCACTGGGCTTCTGATCTCGCTTCCCATATCCTCCTCTTCGGCAATGAAATTCATCGAACCACGATTCATTCCTCGTTCCATTTCCCGGGCGCTGATCAAGGCCGCATTCTCGTCACGCAGGTACTGGATTTCCTGCTGCATTTTGCCGAGTTTTGACTGTAACTCGGTGGTAGCCGTGTCTTTCTGCGACCGGTGACGCTCCAGGTCGGTGCGAAGACCAGCAACGAGGTCCTCCAAGTTTTCTTTGGCCCGACGTTCCTCGTGGAGTTTTCGGCGCAGATCGTCGACAGCGACTTCTCCGGCCTTGCGCTGGACGGCCTCCTCTTGCCATCGCTGAGAGAGGTCTGTCCTCAGCTGGGCTCTTTGTTGTTCTGCGTCCCGCTTGAGCCGGTCAAGCTCATCTTTTGCCGTCAGCTCGGTGCTATCTGCGCGTAGTGAGCTCGTGCCTGAGTCGGAGAAATAATCACTGGTGCGATCGGCCGGGGTGGGATACGGGTGCTCTGACTGTAGTCGTTCGATGATGTCTTCGAGGTCGAGTTCTCGGCGGATCGAGTTTGCCAGCTCAATACTAAACTCTTTCAATTCAGCCTCGAGAGCGAAGCAGCGGGCGTCTGCCGAGGTCGTCCGCACATGAGGGCCATCCATGCCATCTTGTGAGCCTTGGGTGTTGGATCTTCCAATGCCAAAAGGAAAGTGGGAGTTGACGCCAACATTCCCAGAGCCGTTGTCGGATTGAGGTAATGGTGACGGAATGGGCGATCGGCCTTCGGAGATTTCGGTGACGGCCGAGTCGGCGCCCGGCGAGGTCTGCGGTTTTCGAATGAAAAAGGAGGTGAACTTGTTGCCCGGCGATTGTGGTTTCTTGTTGTCGATGGATTTGACCGAGCTGATCGAGTCCATGTGCAGAGGCGGCGGCCTCTCAGCTGATCTCACGCCCATACTGTTCTCCTCCGATGTCGGCTGGCGCTCCCCATCGGTGGTGGAGGGCAAGGGTTGTGGCGGCGGAGGAGCGGGGAAATCGGGAATGGAGCTTCGGCTCTGTGTCGCCGTCGGGCTCTCGGAGAAGGAATTGGAAGGCGAATGAACGAGGGGCGTGGACTGGTCTTCTGCCGTGCTGTTCACCAGGTCAACACCGGCGCGCTCCAACAAATCGGCTAGTAGGTAGGAGGGGCAACTTACTCTTCTGGTAGATCTTCCAGGATGCTGTTGAGAGCGTTCACCGACGCAGGAACGGTGGTTCGGGCGTGTTCCGAGTCGCTGGAAGAGCGTGGAGGGGAAGAGGCAGACGAAGGGGAGAGGGCGGTCGCCGGCAGAGGCTTGCGCTTCACGGATGGTGAATAGGCGACGGGAGCGTTGGCGCTTGGTGGTGAAGATGTCTGGATGGACAGCGCTGGTGGTGCTGGTGGTGCTGATACTGGTACTGGGATTGAGATGATCGCGTCGGTGCCTGTGGAAGACGAATCCGGACTGGACCGGCCAAGAGGTGATTGCATCTGGGCGCCGGACGGGGAACGTTGGATGTTGGACGTTGGCCGTTGCACGTCGGAAGGCCTTGGCCGCGACGGAGGATGGAGAGCCGAGGGAGGAGGGAGGAACGAGCCCGACGATGGCAGCCAATCTTGGAACTACTCCCTATACGCCGTACGCGCTACGCCGTACGGCGCCAAAGCCAGCAGTTGAGCAAATGATGTTTTGTCGTAGTAGGTTGCTCCGTCGAGCTGCCAGCGAGAAGCGATGAGATGCGCGCCAAGGTCGACGTGGTGAAGGGCGCGAGTGCGAACCAACTGTGTGGACGACTTGGAGCGCTGCCAACGATTGGAGGTTGGCGAGATTGAGTGTGAGATGAGCAACTAGCGCTCGCTCGGACTGCCTAATGGCTCGAGCGGGCGGCTGGTACGGAGCACTTTGTAAACCAGTGTCGGGAACCGAGGAGCTGAGCGTACTTCGTAAAAGGCAATATATCCTTGGTGTATAAAGGACCAGGTCCTGGCTTCGTGGCTTCGTGGCTTCGTGGCTTCGTAGGCCAAAGACACCGACTGCGGTGCCTATAGCAGGGCATGCACTCTGTGGGTGCTCTATGTCTGAAACCCGGCCCTTCGTAGACAAACTACTTCTTCGTATGAAGTGCAAACCAGAGGCAAGTTATAGTAATTCGTGGATGGATACATATTCCGTACCGACTCTGTACGAGCAGCGTCCACGTCCGCAGCAAAGTAAATAATACCGGAGGACGAAGTCCAGCGCGGGAGATTATTCAGGATCGAGCGCACGCATCCTCATCCCCTGGGGGCTAGCAGCATCGCCGACAAGGGGCTTGCAGCAATAGCGGCATGTCCCATTGCAGGTGGCGATTATTACCCCAACGTGCCTTGCAGTCCCCAAAAGTTATCTCGCTACTCCTTGCGCCGGTGCGCCTCACCCGCACGTCACCCGGAGCGTGCACACAATTGGCATCTGCCAGTGCCTGACCCTCGCGCTAAATCATGCATTTGACTTGCACATCGTGCCTATAGTCAAGTATCCCAAGCTGCTGTCTCAGGAGGAGGATGACAGTGGACTGCGTCAAAATTGACTGTTAAGAATCACTCCTGTCATCGACCACTGCCTATGTCATCCAGCTTGTTAAACTAGAGCATTTATTGACGGGCCTTGTCTCCGACGATCGGCGCGGTCGCCGTCACCATGCCTTCGATCGCTTCTTTGCCGAAGCTCCTGTAGCATTGTGTCCCTGTGCTTCGGACACTCTTCTACATTGCATCACCCGTACGTCTAGGCACCTGCTACGTATAGCTGGAAGTCAGCCAACCTCACCGCCCACAAAGACTTCGCTGGGCTGCTATAACCCACGTCCGTATTCCAACAAAGCCTTGAGAACCTCTGCGAGAATGAGCATTCCCAGATCCGATTAACACCCAGCTTTAGAGGAAGTCGAGTCAAGCTTGGTAAGCCCCCGTGCTCAGAGAAATTGACTTGATTCTTCGCGTTGGCCGGACAATCCCATGCTTCGGCTACCTCCAAACCGAAAGAATTCTCGGCGCCTCGAAACTGCAATGACAGCTGACTCGCTGCACAAAATAACTCGTCATGTGACACGAATGGGAAAGCTGGACTAGAGATAGGGTTTTTGGTGCCGGTGATGATGAGTGGAGGCCATGGCACACTGACATGGCTCCTGCGGAGTACAAGAAGTGTTGCAAAGAGAGGCTAGGGAGGCAATGTTCTCAAAGCTCCTCACTGTTCGCTTTGGTTCATGTCTGTGGGCGTAGTTGGAAGGAGGTTGATCGAAAAGCTGAGGAGAACAATGACCCTTTGCCATGATGGCAGGAGTGGTGGCGGTGGTCCAAGACATGGCGGCGAGGACGATGGAGGTCGAACCGCGCGGGATTTGCATCCTACGAATCCCTCGTTTCCCGGATGCGCCGAGAGCAAATCACATCGAGAATGTGAAGAGTAGATTAAGAAAAAAGGAGAGAAGAAAACGGCGAGCTCAGAGCCCCTTGGAGAATGGATATATTACCCTCATCCCTCAAACTTTCCTTTTAATGTTGAAGACGGAGAGTAGGTTGAGTGAACATCTTGGCGATAATACAATGTATTAATTACGGAGGACTTGGGAGTCGAGGGCTTACTGAGCAGAATCACTGCATCCCAGTCGGTCGCCCGGTGCCAGAAATTGTAGCGGGACGGTAGACTGTTGAGATGAACGTACTTCGCATTTCCTCGCTTAAATGGTCCCTGGTTCGGTTCCCACGTATCTTTTACTCAGCTCTCCCATGTTGGGTGAGCAATGTTTCTTCTTTGATAACCGTGCAAATAAGTTTGGGATACGGCTGTGATTTCGGGGTTCACCCTTCCAACGCCTTGCCAATAAGTGACGTCCGCGACGTATTTTAGAAGTGATAACAAAACGTAGCACCGGGTATATTACTCTATATGTTTTATGTCACCGCCAGGGATTGGCAACTTGGCAAGTTGGGACGCTTCTACAAAACTTGCGTATTTGACTGATGTTCCTGGCCGGTCGAAAGATAAGCTAACGCGAAATAGGAAGGCATATGCGTAGAATCTCATTGGTGAAATAATAATCCGGCGGCTGTTGCTCGGGCTTGACCCGTCCGGAACAAGCACTTGCATAGGGGTAAGGAAGTTGACGGTAGATCTATGGACCCGTTGGATCAGTAAACATATGATGCGCAGAGGTTTTGACACAAAACGTTGCACGACAATTGCCTTCTGGAATCCACATGGCCTAGGCCATGTGCGGTACAGATATCAAGACCTGGCAAGTGCCAGTCAGCAAACATCTGGTGCTAGTACGAAGTGCTACTAATCACCAGTGCGTTCCCTTCGCTGGGTATGACTATACTATATCATGTTAATACCCGCTAGTAAACTAGCTAACGCTTATAGCTTTATTAACCGATACTAGCTATAGCAGTAGATAATATGGATATAGGCCGTTTAACAGTACTAGTTAGACGTATACAGGTAGGGGTCGTAATATTTAAAAAAGTGTGGTAAAAAGTGGTTCTCAACCAGCCAATTGAACATGCGGGAAATTTAAGCGAGCCAATGTTTGATTGAAAGAATAGCCCACTTTTTACCACACTTTTTTAAATATTACGACCTATACCTGTAGGATTATTACGGCTGGAAGGTGCCGGGTGCCTGCGGCGGTATTTTTGAACCTCCCGTCGTTTAGCCCGCTTTCAGTTCATCCTTGTCAGCTAATATCGACGCCGTTACCACCAAGGTTTAAGCTAAATTGCACTCAAACCTAAACCTACCTATATATATTTACAATTTTTGGTTTTGGTCTATCGGATCAGGATCAGGATCAACTCGGTCATATCTACACTAACTAAAACCATTTGGTTTGGCACAAGACTTCTCCTAACTGGTTGTCAACACAAAGAGAGCAAGGCGGCCACAGAGGGAAAAACCCCGAGGTAGCGCACCTATGAAGCTCGTTGTTTGAGGGAAGCGAGGCAAAGTCAGGTTTAGATTGCGCCAAGCCCTACTACGCCAGGGATTGTGTGCAGTGCATCCCACGCGTCCATGCATGCAGATCGTTCGTAATAATGCTCCGACAGGCATTTGTGTGGGACTGTTGTCCTGCGTATACTATAATAAAACCCGGGGTCGTATAGTAATATTCAAAGGCAGGTGGAAAGTGTGCTTTCTGACCAGGGTACTAGCTGGCCGGGAGCATTTTCCAGGGGCAGCTTTTGATATCAATTCGCTCTAGTCCATCACACTATCTACCTACCTAGGTAGGTACGACATGCGACTTTGAACCTTACGTACTTGGCTTTACGTGAAAAGCACATCGACGGCATATAGGTAAAACAGCCTCATCTCTTGATCATCCTCCTCCCTAGCACGTATGGGCCTCTCCCCGTTTAGGTATGTGCCTGGTATTTAATCAAAAATTTGCCCCAGCCACCGCACGTGGTAATTTACCTCTCGTCAATCATCGCTTCCTCCAACGTTCGGCCAACGCCATGTGTGAAGTTTCTAACATCATCCCGGAAACGTTGACTACAGTGACTTCCGTTCCCTGCTCATTGTGAAGACCACATGTGGGTACCGGCAGATTCAAGATTGTACTTAGCTAGCGCTGGTGTCGGGTTGGAAGTGGACCCATACCTCGATCTCCTTGGCTGACGAAGATTGACCTCAGCCACAGGTCGGAATGGCTCTTTCTATATTCATTCACTCCGTATACACTCGGTTGGATGATGCTGAAAATTGTCCATCCGGCCCGCAAGCCCCGATTCCCACCCCAACGAAATCAGCTCTCCTCCCAAGCCTTGACAGGGTTCGGAACATTTGCACGCTCGCGTGAACCTTGATCGCGCCAGGGACAGGGGCATTGTGCAGCAGCTCGAGCGGGAATCTGAACTAACAAACCTTCGCCTCCACGGCCGATCACTGATACGTCCCGTTGCCTTCCGATAGTACAGGGACGGGTCGTAATATTCAAAAACGTGTGGTAAAAAGTGGGCTGTTCTTTCAATCAAACATTGGCTCGATTAAATTTCCCGCATGTTCAATTGGCTGGCTGAGAACCACTTTTTACCACACTTTTTGGAATGTTACGACCCCTACCTGTATACTTTCGTTTGTGAACACTTAACACTCGCTCTTGGAGTGATGATCTTCTGGCAGCCCGCGTTGAGGGCTGAGTCTGACCAAGCGGAAAATGGAAAGTAGGCAAGGATGGTCAGGAGAAACAGTTTGGGAAGGGGTGGGGCGGCAGAGATCGAGGTTGTGGATAAGGTTCCATCTATTCATTTCTTGTCCAAAGTAAAAAGGTGGACAGTCGCATGAACGGGTCTGATGCGACGAACCCGAAGGGCCTCGGGCGATCGTTGAGAAAGTATACCAAGGACCCAACTCACCCCGTCTGGAGATTGTTTCCCTTCTTTTTGTGATATTCATCTCTAGACACGTGCTCAGTCCGTGCCTTTTGCTTCTTCAATTGGCTATTCCCATACTGCGATTGATACCGATTGCAAGATGCAGGACGTTACCACACAGCTCCTGGATCTGTGTCAGCGAGCGACGAATCTCGCCAACACAAACTCGACACGCACGGTTGAGTACCTCACAGTGTCTAAAGGACATCAGACGCCTGGCATCAGAGATCTTGCAATCAACTTCCTTGATGTTTGCCAGACGCTCAGTCCGATTGAGGTTGGGCTTCTCGAAGCCACGCAGAGAGAGGGAGACCTCCCCGCAGACGTGGCCAAAGAGCTCATCGAAAAGGTCAGACAAACTATTGACGACTTCAACGCCCTAGATATCTTGCTGTCTGACCTTTTGATCTACGAACGAAAGAAAGGCTTCAGCAAGTTCACCAAAGGATGGGGTCTTATGAACGTGGACAACAAGGTCCACAAGTTGAGCGGCGCATTTGCAAAGCAGCGCGATGCCCTACGCATGGCTTCTCTTGCTTTCAAATGGAGTCTCGGTCTCTCAGAGCTGCCCTCTTCCACAGGCAGTGCCTACACGAGCTTGGCAAATACATTGAATCTAGCCGGTCGCCAGAAGACTCCAAGTACGTCGCACCCCACGCACCCGCAGACGCCAGTGCAGCACGCAGCATCCCTGCGACAACCATCCATAAAATCACAGTCCTCGATCGGTCAACCCGAACCTGCCGCTCCTGCTCAGCTGCCACCGTTGCCGGATTGGCGTGGCACAGCTCATGAATCAACTCTATCCCAGTCATCAACAAAGCCGAGCCAACCCGTGCCTAACGACCTGGCAAGCCCACCAGATACACTTGTGACTACTTCTCTCACCATGCGCCAGAGACAACTCGCTCTCAAGAACTCTACTCCTGGATTGCCACTACCAAGTCCGCTCCCAGCCACGCACAGGAGTTTTCATAGTTCTGAAGGTGACAAACGCAACACGACGTCCACGTTCCAAACAAATAGCGATGTTTCGGCCGACACACGTCTGGATACAATTTCTGATGTAGAAAGCCAAACTACTGCTGATGAAGTGGTTCAATTTGAGGATATGCTCAAATCCTACGAGAATGGGAAAAGAAACGCATCCGCGAGGACGACCACCATGCCTAAAGTACAGCCTCCGAGCCAGTTTCAAAATCATGACCTGGCTAGAGTAGCTAGCGCATCACCGAACGCTATCCGTCGCCGAAGCCCCAATTCACTCCCCAACGCCAAACACCCCACCTGGAAGGCTGCTATGGTGTCTGCAGTTCAGCGGAAGAACCATAACGCGCTGGAAGAATTGCTCGACTCGCAGATCAATGACGATATCATTGCCGAGCTCGACCTCCTCAAGCTAGCAGTGCTCAACGCCGACGGCGGAAGTATGCGCTTGCTCCTCCTCGCCGGCGCTGATCCGAACAGACCCAGTGACGATGGCAGCACCCCTCTTTTAACCGCTACCGACATATGCGAGCTTGAAGCTGCGAGCATACTCCTCAAATACGGGGCTGATCCTAACCTTGCTTCCGGACCTGACCACTACTCTCCGCTTTCCCTGGCTGTTGCAAACGACAGGCTCGACTTCCTGGAGCTCTTCCTAAAGCAGGGCCATGGCGACATCAACGCTCACCTTACATCCGGGGAAACTCTCTTTATCAAGTCTATCAACTCCAAATCCTCTGCGGACCTCGTCAAATTCATGCTCGCTCACGGTGCCGATCCTAACAAGAAAACAACACACGGAAAGTCGCCGCTGCTCGAATCTCTCTTTTCGCATCGTCCAGATATAACATTGATTCTGCTCGACCACGGTGCAAACCCTAACCTCGCCGGCCCCAAGCACCCACTTTGGCCAGCAACGCACGCTGCTGAAAACGACACGTCCCTTCTCGAGTTACTGCTCGCCCGTGGCGCCAAGACACGCCTTGCTCCAGGGATAATGGAACTCGCGACGTCGATCAATAGCATCGAAGCTGTCCAACTGCTTCTGTCACACAACGTCGACCCGAACATCAAGAAGGACGGTGTGTATACGCCGCTGTGTACCGCGATCCGTGACGACAGAGGCGAGATCGTTTCATTGCTCCTGAAGAACGGTGCCAGTCCGAACATTCCCGCATCAGAGTACCCAGCCTTTAAATGCGTAAGCCACAACCGCTTGCATCTCCTTCCAGAAGTCATCGCCGCCGGCGCTGACCTGCATTCTCCGAAAGGAATCCTCGAAGTCGCGGTGCACCACAATAACAAGGAAGCGCTGATGTATCTGCTGTCCCAAGGCGTGAATCCCAACGACCGAAACAACGTCACAGCGGGCACGCACGCGGACCACGCGGGCTTCACACCTCTGACCACAGCCATCCGCGAGAACAACACCGATTTCGTGGACATTCTCCTCGCGCGCGGTGCAAGTCCAGCAGTCCGAGGCCAAGACTGGCCCATCACGCTCGCGATCCGCAACCCGGCAATCCTCAAGAAGATCCTGGCAAAACTGCCCAAGGGCTACCACGCAAAGGGCATCATCGAGGCCGCTGTTGTGCAGAACCAGCTCGAGTCCATCAAACTCCTCCTCGGGGCAGGCTTCAACGTCGAAGACAAGACGGGCGGTGTCTTCTCCCCGCTCACCTCGGCGCTCCGAGAGCGAAACCTCGACATTGTGAAGTTCCTCCTGGACGAGGCCGGCGCCGACGTCAATGCGCCTGGTGAGCATCTGCCAATCGTCAAGGCGCTCCGGAGGTGCCGAGGCCCGCACGACACGACGGCAATTGAGATGCTGCTGGCGCGTGGCGCCGACGTGAACAAGGTGTACCGCGGCTGGAGCGGGATGATGCAGGCGGTGGAGAGCGGCGATGCGGATATTTTGAGGCTATTGGTTCAGAAGAGCCAGCATAAGATCGACACGGCAAGGGACGACGGAGAGGGAAAGACGGTCATGGATCTGGTGAGTGAGCGCAGCTGGGAGGAGGGCGAGGCAATTCTCAAGCGCACAGCTTAAGGGCCTACTGGGCTGAGCCGAGCCGAGCCGAGCCTAGGGGGTGATCATGTATAAATGGGACGAAATGGAACGAATTGGAATGGGAACGGGTTAGTGGAAACTGCGCTTACCCCCCATTTTGGTGATGATGTGTAATTAACTCACTGATGTGAAAACATTTTGGTCTACAGAACGTGTTTGTGTGTGGGTGTATGTGTAGCGATAATATCCGCAGACCCAGGAAATGGTTGCTGGCAAAAGCTAGTTTCATAGATGTTTATTGTAGAGAATTTAGCAAATGACGCTTGAATTAGGTTCTGAGTCGGCAGGCGCTGGCCTCATAGACCGAGAATCGGTGCTTCTGACGGACCAAAATGCTACGCGGTCGTTAGCAGTACATCGACGAGAGAGTGTCTGGGTGGAATTTAAGGAATACGACCTAGAACAACACTTTCCATCTGGACTGGACATAACTGAACAACGAGTCCAGAAGATTGCGTCGCTGCTCAGCATTGCGGACACGCCCCAAGAGTTTAGAGCCCCCCATTGTATTGGATACTTCCACGACTTTGACGAGCAGGATACGGCCAGATACGGACTCGTGTACAGGATACCCAACCGCGTTCCGGAAGCTAGACCACTGGCCTTATTCGACCTGATCCAGAATGCACCAAAGCCATCGCTCACACAACGAACGCGACTAGCACATACCATAACCAGCAGCTTGATGCATCTCCATTCCGTCAATTGGCTTCACAAAGGCATGCGAAGTGCCAACATTGTCCTGTTTGTGCCACCAGGGCAAACCACTGATTACCGCGCACCGATCATCTCAGGCTTCGAGTATGCCAGACCAGACCAGACCTCCCGGAGGAGCTCACGGAGAAACCATCCTCGAACATCTCGGATGAACTATACCGACACCCTGATGGCCAGGGCCGTCCGTTTGGTCGGTCCAAGAAGTCTTGGGACGTCTACAGCTTGGGCGTTGTGCTGGTCGAAATCGCCTTCTGGAAACCCATCGGCGCCATCCTGGACCTCGACGAGAGCCAAAGGAAAGCTTGGTCGAGGTTGCGAAAGGTCCGACAAATGCTGTTATCGGAGGATTTCCTCAGGGGCGTTGGCGCGGAGACGGGGGATCGATACGAGGATGTCGTACGGCGCTGCATCGCCGGCGGAAAGCTTCTTGGCACCAGCGAGGGCGCCGACGAGGCCGACCCGGAAGCCGGTGCCGACATGCAACGAGCGCCGTTGGAGCTTGTTGTTGGAAACCTTCAAGGCATACAAGTCTGACTGGGACCGGTGATGCCGTTTTTAGGGGAGCGGGTGATTTATTTGGCTGGTGGGCCCAGGACTTATTTTCCAGTATCAGGCTTGCAGCTGCTTCGTGGGGACATTGTCGCCTGCATGACTACCTAGGTATATATATATATATAGACCTTGCCTTAGAGTATTTACGGGACAGAATACCGCGGACCGCGGTATTTCAGATACATGATATCCATTATCTTGATAAAGGAAAACCAGCTGTGCAGGCTCCCGATCATAGGTCATTGTGGAATTTGCCGGCCGTGCTTGTTGTAGCTTACTCGAATTCGTACACCCCTTTACCTAACGAGTTGCTGTGACGAGGCTGGTCAGATTGCATATTCACGAAGTACGTCGTACGGAAGTATCAGAAAAAGGCTGGCAGGGCTGGGTTGTCAGAGAACGCGTGGCTGTCGTACAACATCCTCCAGCGCTCTAATTAAGAGGAGCTGACGGGAGTTCTCTAAAAGCTGTCTGCGAAGAGGACGGCACACCACAAAACAAAAAGTCTTGGAAATCGTCTTGGAAACCGTCTTGGAAATTGTTTGGAGTCAAAGTGATGGCTCCGATCATGGAGTAGGTTGGCGGACCTCGAGCAAAACACCGCGGCGGTGCTGTAATTGAGCAGTCAAGAAGCAAGGATCATCGGTCCATGCTGTAGCGCATCCATTCACCCACGGCTCTCAAGCTCTCCCATCTCACGGCCTCGTCTTCATCCGACATGAGTTCCATCACGCGAGCCTTCAAACCCAGCCTCTCCAGCGTTGATCGATATTCCGGGGCTTCCCTGACCAGGTTGCCTAGGTCATTGCAGACAATGGCTAACACATTCTTATCCGAGTCCCAATTTTTGCCAGCAATTTCGGCCAGCTTCTTTGGCAGTTCCTTGTCTTGGAGGATCTTCCGGGCATTTTCTCGCCAGAAGACGGCACTCTTGTGTGGCGGAGACCACCTGAGGTGACCTGACTGAACTTCATCGGCGTATTCGTCATAGGTGGTTTGGCCTTTGGTGTATTCGTCCAACATCTGGTCGAGAGCTTCCAAGTCCTCGATGGCATCCTCGTCGGTCAGATGGCGACTGGCAATGTTGGCGATGAGAGCGGGAAGACGAGCAGTGGTGGCAGCAGGGATCAAGGTCTTCTTGTTGGCAGCGAGCAGATTGCGGAGGGTGCCCAGCAGCAGACGCGTGGTCTTCTCTTTGGGAGACATTCTCAGGAGCTGGACATAGAGAGGAACGACGTCTTCGTCCTCCTCGAGGCCTTCGCCGACCAAGTCGGCTTCAAAGCTCAACTGCCATATGACGAGGAGGATGTGGTACATCAATTGTAAGCCGACGCCTCCACCGAATCGGGTGTCGGTGCTGCGAATGCTCGTGCCTCCGCTGCGCTGAGTCGAGTCAGAGTCTTTGGATGCTCCGGCCGCTTTCCGTAGGATGTCAAACAGGGGGGCCACGGTGTCCTTCTTCTGCTTCCAGAACAACTCCTTGGCCCGAGTTGATCGTAAGACTGTGGACATGAGCTGGACGCCGATGTCCTGCAGGCCGGCCGAGTCTTGTGATTTGACGAGGCTCGAGAGGTAGGCGTAGAGCTTGGGCAAAGCGTCGTCGTCTCGTTTGGCCGGCCGGGAGCTGGAACTGACCGAGTCGGCAATTAGGTTGGCCAGGAAGGTGGCGGCGAGCAAGGACACGTGATCTTCGGGGTTGTTTGAGCTCGTCAAGAGGTTGAGATACTGCTTGTAGGGATCAGGACGTTGGAGGATGTCGCTGGCCAGGGCCGGGACGTCTGCGAGCAACGGGCGTCAGTAGAGCGGTACCAAGCTTGGCCATCGCGAGACTAACCGGTGATCAGGTCGTTGGCCAGCACCAAGATATACAGCGTGATATCTGGTCGTTTCTGGGCTATCTCCAGCACGCCGCCACTGCCCTCGCCGCCAGCGAGCAGCGTTGCATAGGTGTCTGCATCTGATTCGATCGTCTGTTTCCGCTGTTCCTTGCGCACTTTATCCACTGACTTGATCGTCTTGAGCTGCTCATCAGTGAGGTTGCCAGCTCGTACCGCTCCATCCCATGGGATCTGCACTCTCTATCAGCACGAGTTGGTTGGAGAGCCTGCTGGGCCGGCAACATACAGGTCTCTGGCGAATGTTGTTCTGCAGAGAATTCAAGTACGGCGGCGACGCCAGCGACATCTTGCAAAGATCGTGCAAGCTCGCACAGATCGCAGCACGGGTCAACAGGATGGGGTGGACGATTGTCTTGTCGACCTAGGTATGTAATTATGCAGCTTGTGTCCGCTTGAGCATGCAATATTACACGGAGAAGAGCAACCCACAGCACCGGTAGCACTGACAGTAGCTTACCTAGGCACCTAGGTACCCGAGACTACGGGGCAGTTAGAAGCTTGGAAGCAAGGTACCTACGGCTAGCACCGCGATGTCAGTGTTAGCGAGGCACCACGGCTAACGAGGCTTAGGTGCGACTGGCATGTGTCTAGCAGCCTTAGGGGCTCTCTCAGGCTCCACTGGAGCTCACCGAGGCCAATGGCATCGTCCGGACGTCGGCCCTTGCAAACACCCATTAACCGCGTTCCTGCCGGCCGCTAAAGCCCAAGGCTGCATATTACGGTCACCTGAAAGTCCGTCCCCAAATGCAGCTGGCCGGCTTCGAACTACTTCGTACTTTTATCTAGGCCATAGCGCTTCGTGCGTGCAGTAACCGATAGACTTGTCATGATGCGAAGGAGAAGTGGTCCAGTGTTCGCTTCCCAGGGTATATCAAGACCATGACCACACCGCAGAAGCCCAAGGCGCCCGGCTCCCGATGGGCATTTCTCTCCCAAGCCGTCGCCTCGGTCGAGTCAGGCCTGGACAGGATTCTCGCAGAGGAGGAAGAGGCCACCAAGAAACAAGTGTCGGTGCCGGCGCCCGCGCCCGCGTCAGTCTCAAAGCCCTCAAGGCCGCAAGAAGATGGCGTCACACCAAGAGCATCAGCCGACATCAAGCGGAGTGACAGTACCAACCGACACAATGACAGACTGCAAGCTCGACTTGCCCAAGCCATGGCCAAGAAAGCCTCCAGCCGGGGTTCAACTCCTGGCCCTTCCTCTGAGCCGGTCTCGCGTCCCGAAACGCCCAGCATCGATGAGAGCAACTCCCACAAGCAGGCAGAGAAGTCCCCGACCAAACAGACAGACGAGCAGCCAATAGAGCCCAACGAGGAGCCAGCGAACCGACTTGAAGCGATTGGCATCCCTACGCTTGACGTGACACCCCCAGTCCACGACGAGCCCGAGCCCGAGCCCCAACCGCGAGAATCTATAACAAACGCTAGAAAGAGTGAAGAAGCTGCTGACAGAGAATCGGCGAGACCTTCACAGGAGGGAGAAACCCCATCAGAAGACGCATCTGAGACAAATGGAGCGCCTGTGCTTTCTCAATCCCCTACCGACGCAGACACTCTGCTTCTCAACGCTCAAGTAGAACATGAAAAGACCATCAGCAGCCTCCAGGAAGAGATCAATGGCTACCTTGAGCGCATCGACACACTGCAGCGCAAATTACAGATCCTGGCCAAAGAGACGCTCTCCCACACCGAACAGGTCAAAACTGACGACGACGCGACATCGCACGAGAAGCAGTTGGCAGAGAAGGACGAAAGGATTGCGCTCCTCATTGACGAGGGCACTAAATTGACCAAAGGTGAGATGCAATACCGCACCACCATCAAGAAACTACGTGCCCAAGCGGTCACTCTCACCAAAGACCAAGAGGCGGTCAGAAAGCGAGCCGAAAAAGCCGAAAAGTCGGTTGTTGCGCTCGAGGCCAGAGCGGCCAAAGCAGAGGCTGACGCCCGGCAAGCTACCGAGCAGATCGCGGTACTCTCCAGGTCCTCCGCCGACACGGCCACCATCACCAAAGAGCGAAACGCGCTGCAGTCCACTCTGGCCGAGGTGAGAGCCCAGCTCAGCAAAGCGCATAAAAGAGCCGAACAGGCTGAGTCCCGGGTGCAGTCGGAGAGGCTCGAAGCCGAACGGCAGAAGATGGCCGAACTGCAAGACGACTTGAGCAGTGCCCGTGTGGAGCGGGAGCTTGCCGAGGACAAGCTCCGGCGCGAGATCGATGCTCTGAAGCAGGCGCTAGGCCGAGAGCAAGAGCATGCTCGGCAGATGGAGAACGAAATGCTGGCGGAGCAAGCGGCATTGGAGAGCAAACTCGAAGCCTTTCGACTGCAGGCGGAAGAGGCGTCGTCCAACCATCAAGGCGACTCGCAGGCCAAGCTGTTGCGGCAGATCGAGACGCTGCAGAGCCAGTATTCGGCGGCCAGCCAGAACTGGCAGGGCATTGAGAGCTCGCTGCTGACGCGCACGACGGGGGTGGAAAAGGAACGCGACGAAGTGACGGCGCGCGAAGCCGATTTGCGACGGAAGCTGCGCGAGAGCACCAACAAGGCCAAGAAGGCGGAAAGAGAGCTCGAGGAGAGTCAACACGCGCTGCACGCGCTGCAGGATCAAGAGGCCGATGACCGGGCCGAAGCACAACAGGCATGCAAGCGAAGCACGCAGCTCGAAGAGGAGGTGGCGCGATTGCGCCGGGAAATAGACGAGCAGAAGATACGCGGGGAAAAGGAGGTCAGCCGCCGGGTCGAGGAAGAACGGGCTAAATGGATTGCCACCCCACCACCCTTGGCCCGAGTCGACTCACCCGCCGTGTCTCTGCGCCGGGGTGGCGGCGGCACATTCCTCGACAGTCTCATGAGCCCCACGGAACGAGCGGCGAGTCGCCGGTCATCGGCGCAGCATTTCCACGACCCCAGCTCGCACTCTCGATTCAACTCGGCGGTGTCGCTTCGCACCAACGGCGCCATCCCAGAGACCCCGTCGATCGTGGTGGCTGACGACCAGGACGACTTTTTCGGCAATGGGCCAGCGACGCCAGCGACGCCCGCCTCGGCCACGCAGGCCGACTCGGTGGTGGGCCGCAACGTGAACGACGTGATTTCGGCGTCGACAGCCGGGGCGGGGGCGGGGGCGGGCCCGTCGGTGCAATTGGTGGAGCGGCTCTCGACCAACGTGCGACGGCTCGAGTCGGAGAAGGCGGCGTCCAAGGACGAGATGACGCGGCTCTCCGCGCAACGCGACGAGGCCCGGCAGGAGGTCGTCAACCTGATGCGCGAGGTGGAGCAGAAGCGGAGCGCCGAGGAGCGGCTGGCCAGGCTGGAAGAGCAGCATCAGCAGCTGTCGGCAAAGCACCAGGCCACGCTGGAGCTGCTGGGCGAGAAGACGGAGCTGGTCGACGAGCTCCGCGCCGACATTGTCGATGTCAAGCAGATGTACCGCCATCTGGCCGATACCATGGGGAAACAAGACCATTGATCGTTGACCATTGACCATTAACTAGGTGTTGAGATAATACCCCACAGCGTCGCGTGCCGCACATAACTCGGTGTGCACATACTCGTTGGGCATATACTCGGTGGTAGTGTCGTGCTGCACATAATTCAAACATTTCTCAGTGTTTTTCACACTCCTCTGCCAACATTAACAGTGGTATTGGTAGTTCTCTTTCTCTTTCCCTTTCTGCTCATTCATTCTCATTCTGTGTTCCTCTCCTCACTCCTCCACGACATCCACACCCTCCATCTCGGCACCCCTCAACACATAACTCCTGACGGTCCCATCGGGCGCACAATCAATAGCCAACCTGCCGTCCCCATCCCTCTTCCCAGAATCAGCACCCCTCCTCAACAACTCGACCGCGACATCGCCATGCCCCTCGCCCAGCGCATGATGCAGGGCCGTCAACCCATCCGCATCAGCGGCATCGATCGGACTCCTGCCCCTCTCCAGCAGGGTCTTCAGCAACACGACGCTCCCCGCGGCCGCGGCGCGATGCAGCGGCAACTGGCCCCGTCGATCCTTGACCCTCGCACTGGCGCCGGCATCCAGCAAGCGGCCCACCACGCCCGCATTGCCCTTGGACACGGCAAAGTGCAGCGCCGTGCCGCCTGCGCTGGCCTGGATTTTCGGATCGGCGTCGCGGGACAGCAGCAGGTCGACAACCCCGAGCCCGGCGTCGTTGGGCAGTGACGAGGCGATCATCAGCGCCGTCCAGCCGGACGAGTCTTGCGCGTCCGCGTCGAAGGAGCGCTGCGGCGTCGCAGAGAGGATCGCTTGGATCACGGGGAGAGAGCCAGTCGTGCAGGCCCAGTGCAGCGGCAGCCGGCCGTCCGCGTCGGCCTGCAGTGTGAGTTTGGGAGAGGTCGAGAGCAGCGAGTCCAGAACTTGTGTCTGGCTGAGCCGTGCGGCCGTGTGGAGCGGGTATGGGTCGGTGGGCGACGGTTGGTCCATGGTTGAAAGGCTTCTCCGAATGAGATTTGCTGGCTTGTGGGTTGGTGGTGGAAGACCTTCTTCTCGTATTAGAGTAGAGTATCAGACAAGAGTAAATGAGGGGTTTGGGCAAGGGTTTGTTGAAGAATGAAAACGAACGAACGAATGGATGAATGTTGAAGAGCCGGTTGATAGTCAGAGAAACAGTTGTTAATAAATTCTGTGGCCGTCCACGCAGGCATCGAAACGCGCTACGTCAGTGGGACGCACCGAAGGCAAGTTGCGGGGAGCGTGTGCAAACAATGCAAACACCTCACACATTTCCTCGCACCCTCGTTCCCCTTTGCAGCTCTGCGGGAACTGCACCTTAGATGAAAAGCCGAAATACTTGACTGCACAGACATCAGAAGACGAATTGGATGGCTGTGGATATGTGAAACATTCCCTGGAAGAGATACTGCAGCAACTGGCTGTCTCCTAGGAGGCTGTCTTTCTCAGGATTGAGATCCTTCACACACCGAGGCTTTGACAGAAGCATGCCGTTCGATTCACGTTTGACGAGGTTCAAGAGTTGCAGAATAGCCTTCGGCGAAAAGAATACTCGAAATGTCGTCAACGGAGCACTAGGTCCTGTGCAGGTGGTGATGTTGCTGCACCTTCGGCCTGAATTCCCCCGAAGTGCCATGTGGTCGGCGTGAAAAAAGGTCTGGGTGCTCTGGGGAAATGTGGGAACTCCACACACACGACCGTGATCTGCAAGCGCCGTGAATCGAACCGTCAACCAACGTTTTTCCTCATGATTGTGCCCCAGCGAAGAATCGACTCCTGACGCTGTTTCAATCATTGCATGCTGCACGGATAAGGGTGACTTTGGCTCCAATTTCAAAATAGGTTGTTTAATAGCTTGAGAGCGCAGGCCTGGGGGTGCTGAACGAGACGGGGCGCGTAGGTGTGTGGAAGAGAGATCCGCGCTTGTTCCATCACCGCGTCATAGAAAAATATCTTGAGCATTCTCAGCCAGCCCGACACACATTAAACCTGACAGGCACAATCAACCCCTACCCTCTGATTTCTACTTACAACACATCAAATGCAAGCATTTCGAACACAGATCCCCCCGACCATCTTCGAGACGTTCCCCAGAGCAGTCTCCGCCGCCTCATCACGAGCGGCAGCTGCTTCTCAAGGACAAGGACAGCAACAACCACAACCACAACCACAAGCCCAAGCTCTTCGCCAGTTCCGCTCCACACCCCAGCCCCAAGCACCACCAGCCATGTCTTCCTCGCTGTCCTTCGACCAGTACAGGATCCAAACGACAGACATCCCCGCTGGGCCCAACGTGACGCTATCCGAGCCCCAAAGAGTGTTGACGGGAAGCATCCTCGACCTCTTCGCCGGCCGGCCCTCGAAGAGAAAACTGTCTCTGTGGCAAGACAACGCAACCTTCGCCGACCCACTCACCATTGCCGAAGGCCGCAAACAGTACGAGGCCCAGTGGTACGGTCTCCCCACCGCCTTCTCCGACATCCAGCGTCTCGGCGGCCAGGTGGTCAGCTCGGGCAACCCCATCGAGCTCGACCTGAAGACGAGGTACAAGGTCAAAGGCCTGGGCAGCGAGCAGACCATCGAGAGCAAAGTCAAGATCTTCACCGAGGGCGAAGGCGACCACATGCGCATCAAGAGAGTCGAGGACCGCTGGGACGATAACTTGCCCGACACCACCTTCAAGAACGCCCTGAGGAACATGAACAGCGTCGTCGTGCCGAAGATGGTCGCGGTGCCGGGCAGTATTGAGGAAGAGGAGAGGGCGTCGTGAGGGTGTAGCAAGAAAGAAATTAACACTTTTCATCAAATCAAAACACACAGCATCAGGCTGAGGTCGCTGCTTCCAGAGCAGAGACGAACTACCAGACACAGGACCCTAGGGCATTTGTATTGGTTTCCAAAAGTCGTTCAGAGGATAATTTCATAATTTCACGGATCTGGCGGACCCTCGACCCTCGACCCTCGATGGGTGACAGATCAACGAGCAACGTGGCGTCTGGAATGGCATGACATGACATGACATGACTAAGATGGGCTATGACGGGCTATGACGGCTATATTGTTAACTATGAATCTCATCATTCGTACTGTAATCGAACAATGTACAACCTCCTTCATCTCGCAATTCTGCACGGGCCGTGATCCGATCGAGACCTTGAACGGCTTGGACTTGACACATGCTCAACGTCCATTGTAGACCGACCGGCCGTAGTCATTATCCTACCAGGAGCCCCTCAATAACTCTCCGGCTACTCCTCCAATCCACTCAAATCAGACGAGAGACTGCACTTTCAAAAACCACCACCACCCTCTCCCCCCCCCCTCTCTCTCATTCTGGTGGTGGGGATCTGTTCTTGTCCCATCGCATGCGTCTATCCGTGCGTCCCGCCTATCTTGTGCAGTGCACGGCTTGAGCAGTCCGCGCAACGCTAGGGGTGCCGATACCTCTACATTTCTCGTACAGATGGCCGCACTTGTAGATACGGTCAGATTGCTCGATATTGTCGTCGCCCTTTCATGGTCTTCATTCTAACCACCTGACCGTGTCGTGTCGTGTCGTGTCGTGTCGTGTCGTGTCGTGTCGTGTCGTGTCGTGTCGTGTCTTGTCGTGTCGTGTCGTGTCTTGTCGTGTCAATGGCGTGCTGGGCTGTGTAGGTACAGTAACTCGAGATTCAAAAGTTGCAGAACCAACGTTGGGTACGGGACCGGGAGTGGGCTCCTCGCTAGTTTGTCCGCCCAGATTACTCGTCTGAAACTGAAGCACCTCCAATTTAACAGGGCTCCTGTGCCCCCAGCTGAACCAGCACGCTAGATCACAGAATGAGGAATACTAGCAGAGTGGCGACGGCAGCCGTTCCCATCGTCAGCAACATGCGCTGCCACTCAGAGCTCGACTGCCTCGTACTGGCTTCGCCAATAAGCTGTACCTGCGTCACAGTCACAAAAGCCCCGTTCGTTTGAACTGGCTCCGTCACCACCACTGCCTCGGTGTTGGTCACCACTATCACCCCAGGATTCGTGGCGGTGGTCCATGTTAGCGTAGGAGTCCAAGTCGTCCAAGTCGCCCAGGTCGTGGTCGGTGTCGTCGTTGTTGGAGGATGAGGCTTTGTCGTTGTGTACACTGTGGTTATCCAATACGTTGTCGTGTGGTCCTGTGTCGTGGGTGGTGGATTGCCCCCTCCTCCTCCGCCGCCGCCGCCATCGCCGCCGCCGTCGTCTCCTCCATTACCAGGTCCGCCATCGCCTCTGCAGTCTGTTCCGGCGGCGCAGCAGGCTGGATCACCATTCCGATTCGACCAATAGCAAACGGACGGGTAGGTGCAACAAAGCTGCTCGAACTGACTGTTTCCGGCACAGTGCGGGTTTTGGTCCGTGTTGCACTGTGCATACACTGCTGCAGCAAAGCACAGACACGTGACGAAGGGCAACATGGCGCGTTTCATCGTGATCACGAGAAAGCTTTTACAAGCAATGGCCTTTGCTGTTTGGAGCGAACGGGTAGGATGTACACGTGCAGCATGACAAGAGAGGAGGAGAACGAGGTACTTACATAGGCTGAGTCTTCCATATTCGCAGTACCCCGTGTTCATCCGGCTGACTGAGAGCGCTCACTATCGCAAAGCTCACGAAAGGCAGGGGCTGATGGGGATCGAGCTGCCCGGAATCCTGCTAGGAGCTCGAATTCAAGCAATGTCACGAGAGCTCAGAAGGCCAATGACAGGCCTGAGTGACAACCTGTATCAGCCGTCGCATATCCGGCCAGCTCGAAAACTTGCCTGCATATGCAACCTGTTCTGTCAGCGAATCCCGTCACAAAACTAAGAGCTTCGGTTCTGCAGGAGATGACGACACGTCGCTTGGCGCTAAGCTGCTCCGGTTCGTCTGTCTGATACGCCTGGCATGGTCGAGACTGTCGCCTTTTGATCTCGATGCTTGCAAATGCAAGCTGGTCGGAATTCTCGCAACAATAATTGGACATTATGTTGAAGCGCTGCTCTGGTAAATTTCTGCGCTGTCAAAGTTAGATTCAAATCGTAAGCCCTGGACAAATATCATCAAAAAGTCCTCTTGATATAGGCCGCTTTCCTTCAGACTTGCTTGCAGTGACTTTCTAGCCAATTCCTCAAAATCTGTGAGCCTCGTGTGAAGCTGCTGTTCAGCGACGTGGAAGGAAACCCAACAATTGAGCTTGAGTGACCTTTAAACCTAAACCACAGAGCCTCCTAAGCCTACTCCCGACATGGTTAGCACTTTTTAGCGTGCTCTTTATTTGTTCGTGCACAAGTTTCTTTAAGATCAAGAGAGCATCAACCAAATGGTGGCAAGGAAAGGGCCTTTTTGAACACCAATTTGGTGTTTTCCGACCTCTGCTTGCATGGACACGATTTCTTCCACTGTCCAGCATGCCCCTCTGACCAATTCGATCAACTGATTTGAATTGAACGTTCCGCTATGGCAGAAGTCAACGTGATTCGAGAGCCACGCAGCCTGTCGAGGTCCAGTCTTGCAAAGGCGCATTACCGGCCACCATGGGCCGATATGAGTCTGATTGGCATTGCTGGCGCCTCTGGCTCTGGAAAGACTTCGCTTGCCATTGAAATCGTCAAGACCCTGGATCTGCCCTGGGTCATCATCATGTCAATCGTGGGTTTTCCAGATCCGCTGCAGACACAACCCATCCTGATTGTGTGTGTTGCAGGATTCTTTCTATAACTCTCTTACTCCGGAAGAAAACAGACTCGCTCATGCAAACGAATTTGACTTGGACTCGCCAGACTCCATCGACTTCGATCTCCTGTATAAATGTCTTGTCAGTTTGAAGCAGGGGTAAGTTTACAAGAAGCGCAAGTTCACAGGTGGTCAGGCCTTGGCCCGAGCCGAGAAGTCTGATAGCCTTGGTGAGCCTGAGAGACGTTCTCAGACCCATCATTGCAGGCACCTGCTATTTGCTCGTGGCAAAAAGCGTGACTTTCAGGTTCAGCTCGTGCCTTGGTGAGGTGAGGTCTGGCCACTGCTGTAATTTGCATCTGGCCGTCTGGTTGCTGATATTTAGCTAGCAAGCGCACGGATATCCCGGTCTATTCTTTCGAAAAGCACCAACGGCTAGACAAAACGATATCCTTGTACTCTCCACATGTCGTCGTGCTTGAAGGCATTTTATCCTTGAGCGACCCCAGGATTCTCGACATGCTGGATCTCAAGGTCTACATGGAAGCTGAGGCGGATCTGTGCCTGTCGAGGCGGATCGTCAGGGACGTGCGAGAGCGCGGTCGGACCATCGAGGGCACCATCAAACAGTGGTTCGGCACTGTCAAGCCGGCATTCGTAAAATATGTCGAACCCCAACGAGAATCGGCCGATCTCATCGTACCTAGAGGGATGATGAACAAGATGGCAATCACCATGATCGTGGGTCAAACTAGGCAGATCCTGAAGGACAAGAGCGCCCGGCACACGGCAGAGCTCGAGCGCTTGGGTCAAGAAGTCGAAGACCTACCCCTCTCGAGGAAGGTCATCTTACTCGAATCGAAACCGCAAATCAAAGCCATCATGACCCTCCTGCGGAACCCCGCAACAACATCGAACGACTTCGAATTCTACACGGATCGGCTGACCTGCCTGCTACTGGAGGAAGCACTAGACTGCCACCGTTTCCTGCCGTCCAAGGTCACGACCCCGCAAAAGCTGATCTACAGCGGTTTGAAGACAGCCGGCAAAGTGTCAGCCGTCCTGCTCCTCAGAGGCGGGGGTTGCATGGAGCACGGCCTCAAGCGGACCATCCCAGACTGCCTCACTGGACGCCTGCTCATCCAGTCAAACTACCGCACCGGCGAGCCCGAGCTGCATTACCTGAAGCTCTTCCCCGACATTGCATCCCACGAGACCGTGCTCCTTCTCGACCCGCAAATGTCAAGCGGCGGCGCCGCACTCATGGCCATCAAAGTGCTCGTCGACCACGGCGTCAGCGAAGACAGGATCGTCTTTGTCACGTTCATGACCGGCAAAAAGGGAGTCAACAGGCTGACCAGTGTGTTCCCCAGCATCAGAGTCGTAGCCAGTGAACTTGTGGACGATTCCGAAAGGCGATGGATAGAAGACAGGTATTTTGGGTGTTAGAAAAGATCTAAAGTAGGGGGGAGGGGGGTGATTCCAGATCAATCTGGTTTTTTTTCTCCTCAAGACCTGCAAACTGCAAAGAACCTTTTTTTCTCTTGAGTTGCTCGCCCCGCCCCGCCCTCTCAGTTGCACGCGTTTGAACATCAACCCCTGCCAAGGTGCTGCAGCTGCATCCCGCTCGCTTTACTTGTTGCATTAGAACCAGTGGGGACTTTCGATAGATACTCACTTGTAACGTGGTCTCGTTAGACGAAGGAGGATCGGTTGGCAATGCTCGTGAACGAATCGAATCGAAAAATGAAGCATGGAAGCAAATAGCGCAGAATACGGATAGGGAGATATAGGAGAGAGAAGTGTTTCCCAATTTTTGGAGGCAGTGCTTCACACACACCCCCATCTATCCAGATAGATACCCTGCCCCTTGGGGCCAGAGAAAGGAAATGATGTAGGAGTTCACAGGGATAGCTCTCCGAGCCCCTTTACGACACGCATGAACACTTCCCGGACCTTCGTGAACACTGGATGCACGCCTCGTGCAAAGGCTGTTATAGTAGGAAGTTGAATCATCTACGTAGCGAGAAGCTATTGACGTGGCTTGTCGTTGCTCTGCACTCTGTCGACCCTTATTTTTACCTGCTGTGCCATTGCTCCGTTCCCCTTCACCCCTGCCACGACTAGTAGCTCACCATCACTCACCAGAGCCTCGCCTCGCCAGGCCAATTGGCACCTTGAGTAACGGATGTCATCTTCCCGCCGCCCAAGTTTTCTCTGCATCGCTCGAGCTCACAACCTTCGTAGCACCCATCAGCATAGCTCCCGGGCGAAGCTTTGTCCTCGTCTATGTCGAAACTCACAACCAATTGTCCCACCGATATTGGTCACTTGAGGCGCACCGGCGGTCATGTTGTCGCCTATCCGGTGCATAGACTCTTTAACGGTTGGCCCCACGTCTTGCCGTCGTTTAGAACTGGTGAACGCTCTCCACCACAAACCGTGCATCACGCTCATTTGTTTCAAAAGACCGCGATAAGATTTACCATTTGATCTCAGAGATACCAAGCATGCCCAATAGACATGTGATGTTCAGCCACTGGTTGCTCCAACCACAAGGGGCCTAAAAGTAGTGCCCAGACGGCGCAAGAGTTTAATATTACTGAAGAAAGATAAGGTATTCACACCGCGTATGTAGCCTGGAAGCGAGAAAAGCTTTGTATGCCAGGTCAGCGAAGGCAGGGTCCGCACAGCTGTCTGATGGTTCTTTCGGCAGCATACAAGAGACCACGCACCGTCTTGTGGAGACACAGGTAAAGGTCATCGATCCCCGAGGCTGTGTACGTCAACCAATCTATGGCTCATCTCTACCAGCAATGGGTGCCAGGTTCTAGAGTAGTTGCTCTCCGAAGTAAGGACACATCGTCCTTCTCCGTTAGCATTGCATCTGAAGTCCCATCATCCCTTCTTGAATGCCCCGGATCTTGAGTTCTGGGCATACGCCATTGAATCTTTCACCCCGATTCCCAGATCGCGGAACATCTCAATAGCCTCGGATTTGTTAGCTAGCGACAACATGGAAGTCAAGTCGTCCCACGTCTCGAATCTCAACTGTCGGGAAAAGGTCAGCACCACATGGGAAAATACAAACAGGGCGTGAAGTGATATGACAACCACGCCCATCCACGAGATGGCCTTGTTCAATGTCCAACCGTACCCGTAGCGGTATATCTCCCATCGCACAGGCGCGTAAAGATCTGGCCGGCTAGTGACATTCGCAGCCCATTCTGCAGGCGTAGAATTCGTGTACTTCTTGTCCACGAGGTCGTTGTTCTGAGCACCAAGACTCTGCACGTATGATACCGTGTTGCTATTGTTCGCCGACCCCGGATATCCTCCTGAATTGCAGCCATCGCAGAACACCATAATTGGTGATCCCTTGAGGTGGACCGGTGAAAGTGCGTCTGCAAGCTGCATGGAAACAAGAGTCGCCACCTCCCATGGCCATCGCATGCCCCATCGCATGCCCCATCGTATCCTCCATATGTTTTCATCCTCTTAAATTCATATTCAAGGATGTTCCCAATGCCCGATGTCACTAGAATATTGACATGTCGTGCGTATTCCAGACTAACCTCGACGGGCAGTGCATGTGATTTGAACCACGATGATTTGATTGTGGTTATCGAATCGGGATGGTCCATGAACACCACGTTCTGCACCATCGGATCAACTGAGACGTTTGTTGGTATCCAGTGACTCGCTGTTGTGCATGTGATGAGAGCATTCGCCCAGGTTGTGTCGTTGTAGCCGGGAAATAGCCATTTGGAGTTATAGAACGCAAGTCCTGCCGCAAGCCCTAGGGTCGGCTGCCCAGCTTCTACGGAAAGATCTTGAAACTCAATGACTGTATGCCGCGTCTTGAAGTGGGTTGTATTGACTGCGGCGGTAACGTTAGTCATATTACCTCTAGAACTTGTTGTGAGAAAGTTAGCAGGAAAGGTTACGTTGTATCTGGTGTCGTTGACCTTTGTGATGTCTACTGGAGGGTTGCATTGCACTTGCACCAAAGGCCGCATGATTGGGTTGTTTGAGTTAGAAACAATGATAAACGTGGCGACGCTCAGTATGTGAAGGGCAAATTTCCAAGTCTGAGTGCGTATTTCCAAAAGCTGCCAAAGTTCGAGACAATGTTGGCATGTGGGGTCGATGCAGCAGAATAACCCAGGTGGCTTTCATCCGAAGCACTCAGGTACCGCACGATATTGGCAGCAGTCGTCACAGTGATGTTTGGGTCTGCCCAATTGCCAAGATAGTTGGAAGCCAGTGCAGCGATCCCATCCATGCCAGCGTATGGGCATTGTTCACCCACGCCAATGCCAGTCACGTTGCAAGTTTGCGGCACGTGTGATGCATTGAGTTGAGTTGGCCACAGGAGGTTGTACGTAATATTTATGTAGCTATAGCCACTTGTTCCTCCGAATGGATCTGTGGTCGACCACCACCCGAGCTGTGGCACGATTAGAATAGCCGACGTCGGGTTCATCAATGCTTGGAGGATCACTGCGATGAGAACGCCTAAACCAAAGAGAACCTTCCGACTCGAGTTGCTTTGGAAAGGAATGCACGCCAAAATCGTGGCTGTAGTAGTGTTGAGGCTGATGACAGCTGGAAATGACAAGCCACGTATCCGAGCGGGAGACCTGCGGACACACAGAGCTCATATTGCAGATGGTAAACGGCCATTGCAGTAAGTGAAGCTGCGACTATTCCTGTATGTAGAGCAGCAACGAATTGGAATGTGCCGAGTATGGAGTTGATGTTGGTGGTGTCCATGTCTTTGAAGTAGGTGTTGGATCGCACAGCCAAAAGACGACCCCCGAGAAGGCAAGTGAAGCTGCATGGGCTAGCAATTCGACTGACGAAAGCGGCACAAAAGAACGCTTGATCACCACTCTGCCGATCAACGATGGGCCCGGTAAGAAGGGAAGCTCATCCGGGACAAGCTGTTCATTTATCGACTGGTACGCAGCGACACGGACATGAGGTACTCGTCGTAGATTTTTGAGCCTGTATTCATGCCTGCCGTATTGCAGATCAACCATGGCTGATTGAAATTGGCCCAGGGATAACAGGCTCCAACATCTTTGAGGATCCTATGAGATATAGTCGTATCCAGGCGACTGAAGACTGTAGCAGCCATCTGAGAGACTTCCGACTGCCGGTCGTCCCATGATGACAAGATCCTACTGCGCAGCTACCTTTATAAGTCAAAGAGACCTACTGATGAAAGCTCGGGGGCGAGAAAGCTTGAATTGTGGATATTGCGCTAGACAAAGTTTAACAATCACTAAAAACTGCCTCGTGCCAGTATTGCAAGTGAATCAGGGGGTTAGGCTTTTGCATGTAGTGTCGACGAAATAATTCATCGTCTAGTCGTCTTTGAATTGTGGAATATGTGTACAAGAGGCCAAAAGCTAGCATTGATATTTGGGAAGATGGTCAGCTTCACAACGAAGATCATACACGACTTATCACGAACTGCGTTCCCAACCGAGCAATGTCGATTTCATTTGTCGACTACGGAGGACTACGTCAATCCCCCAACACTTAATCGTTGCCTCCTGTGTAACTCGATCGAAAATGCCGAGTTTTGGCAAACGTCTCATCAGCCAAGCCATAACAGACCTGATCTGCCTTCGACTTCTCGTCTCTAGTTATTACTTCACTCAATCAAATCGCCGTTTAAGTCTTGTTCATGATCCTGTGAGACCAACTGCCATATTGCTATGCCAGAACCTCAGTCTAATGGCAATCGTACGAGTATGCCCAACTCAGAAGGATGCAGCCCTGATGACACAATTGGTCTTGAGATTCGCCAATGTACACCTAATGGGGCTAACCGCAGAGACTACAGTGTCACTCTCTCTCAACACAGCGCTGTCGATACACTTGTACCGTAAAGTCACCACGCAGTATGACCGCCATCAACTCTAAGATCTGACCCCGTTACGAAGCTGCTTGCATCGCTCAGCAAATACATTGCAGCCCCTCGGTATTCATCCGCGTAGCTCAGCCTCATCATCATGTTATCTTGACACCACTGACGATCCATTTCTAAATCCTGCAATGTCTCTGCTGTTTGTCTGGTCCTGATGTATCCTGGTGAAATGGTGTTTACACGGATCAACGGACATCCTACTCGGCTTCCCCACTCTCCAGCTAGCGATCGAGCAAGTTGGACAACTGCAGCTTTTGACGAGTTGTATGCTGATGTGTCAACGCCCTACAACATGCGAATGTGTGAGCATCCTTAGCACTGTTTTCGATCTCCTTATCTGCCCAGTTTTGCTCCGCAGATGTTCGTGTGTTTGGATTATACTGGGAGTTGGGGTAAATCTGAAGGAAAAGCAATCAACACTTACCTTATTACAGCCGTGGGCACTCATACTGGCAACAAAAACGACGCTGCCATTTACACCTTGTTTCCAAAACGTTCTCGCTGCAGCCTGCGCGCAACCGAAGGTACCAACAAAGTTTACGTCAACAAGCCGCCTCACTGTATCAATAGCGAAGTCCAGTGATGGGCCACCTGCCGAAAGTCCGTGGCAAGTTATCAATCCCCGCAGTGGATATCGAAGGCCTTCAACGATGCGAAATACATTGTCGACTGCCGTGAGATCTGTGATGTCGCATGTATGATATGAAACTTGAGTGCTGGAGGCATGGGCTACCTCTTGAACCTTGCCTAGATGCACCATCACTTTAGTAATTCCAACGACGAAGCTTATCCTAGCCTACCGATTGGTCACGATACTCACTCCATTCATCTTTAAGGGGGGGCACCGGTGAATGATCGATGCAGACAACGTCGCCACCAGTCTCCAAGACTGATTTAGCAATCTCTAACCCCATTGCACCTCCGCCGCCCGTTACTAGCCACACCATGTGTTAACATCATCCATACTCCTGTTTCAAAAGGACATGCAGCTGGTGGTCGAAAGGCTTTTACAAAGACTAGCCACTTCGCTTTTCACAGCATCGCTGCGCACAGACACGAACGAGGCAAGGTTTTTAAACTTACTGACGATTGTCCTTCCTTTGAGGCTGAACAGATCAGTGATAGATCTGCTCGGTGAGCCAACACGCTCCTTAGCCTCGCGGTGCTTCAAGCTCATGGCTACTTCAATGGTTTCTTTTTCAGCTATATTTGGATATTCGAATTTAGATACGTTCTACCCTGGATCTTTCCTGAACGCTGTTGAAAAGTGGTCTGGTAAGGTGGCTATTCAAAATTTTGAATTCAAGCAGAGTTCTCGTTCTCGTTCTCTGTGTATGTGTGTATGTGTTTTGAAATATCCATAAGAATTCACGGCCTTCACATCTGTCCGGGCATCCCCGAATCCTTGCTCGATGCCAAGACGATACGTCGCATATGCCCACAGTACCGAATTGCTACCGAAATTCCTGTAGCAAAAAGCGCAAGTCGTTGCGCTAACATCTAGTTCTCGCTATTAGGAAAGGCTCGAATAAGCCTCCTGTGGAAGACTTGTCCGCACTGTGTGTTCCATGGGAACTGCAAGATACGTTAGCTGAATACATCCTAGGACCTGATGTTCAATGGAGTCAGGTCGTTCTTTTTTCGATTTGTTCTACAGTAAGCGGAGGTTGTCAGTGGAACGTACAAGCACCTCTAAATCCCAGTCTAGCCATAATTAGGTTGTAAATGTGAAGCCACCATTTGCGCAGACAACACTTCCAGTGCACCATCCAGCCTCTTCGGTGCAGAGCATTCCAACCACTCCCGCAATCTCATGGTAATATGCTGGTCTTCGACCTCCCCATTTCTCTTTGCTCAGCTTCACAATGGCCGGGTCATCCACGTCATCTCGGATGGCAGACAACGGGCAGATCAGTTGGAATGGCTCCAGTTGCTTCCACAGCGGCTCTCCTGCTGCGATCCACACATCCCCCTCTACCGGCCCTGGATTTACAGCATTGACGGTGGCTCGTTCCGCTAATTCTCTGGCCCAAGTTCGGGTCATGGCTTCTAGAGCAGCTTTTGTACCTGCATAGATTGTGTGGGTTGCAAAACCCATCGATGCCGTCACGGATGAAAGGTTAACGATCCTCCCAGATCGATTCCTCGGTAAATACGGCATCACCGCCTGTGTCACAATCAATGGTCCCAACACGTTGATGTTGTACATCCAATGGAACTCAGAAATTGAAGCATCCTCGAGCTTGCTGGCTCCTACAACGCCGGCGTTGTTTATCAGGATATTAACTACGAGCTCGCCGTCTTGTCCAGCAAAGTTGGCCTTTGCAGCTTCAATAATGGCTAGCCCAGCAGTCTCAGCATGGCTCAAATCTACCTTGATCATCACCGCTTCAACTCCATGAGTCGTCTGAAGCTCTTGCACGAGTTCTTGGGCCGGTTGTGTTGAAGCGTCGCTGGTATACACGCCCAAGATATTGCACCCTTTAGCGCCTAGCTGTCGGGTGATGCTTGCCCCGATGCCTTGTTTCGTGGTTAGCGCCAACACCAATGCTGAGGTCTTGGATCTGCCACACTTACCACGGGATGCACCCGTCACAATTGCGAGCTTGCCTTGGAGACTGCGAATGTGCATTTTGAATTGACAAAGCGGCAGAATAAAGCATTCCAACAGGCCGGAAGCGGGAGAGTTAAATGCCTTGGAGGAAGCAAAACTTGAGCGAGGATGCTTCATATAAAGACCGCGCTACCTTTCCTGAGCGTAGTCCGTGTCAAGGGTCGTGTGTCAGCCTGCCTTAGAAAGGTCTGCCGCCCAACTGCACTTAGTTCCGCTGCTCATTTCGGGCTTTCGAACCACTGCTCCGAATGACAGACTATCCCTAATTTAGCAAGTAGTTATTACATAATCAGCCTACCTAGTTATCAGTTATATAATCTTCAGCTGGGAAACACATCACGTAGTAATAACTTCGCAAATTAAGGAAAGGACTATACGTCCAATATTGTTCGAGCTTCGAAACGTGCAAACTTTGCCGCCGGCGACGTCGGATTAGTTCCCGAGCTAACATCCCGCCTGCAACCGTGTTTGACATACCTTTGGTTTTTCATCGGCCATTACCCCAGGTGCTGACAGCTAGTAAAGATATTATCCCTATATTACTTATCACGTAGAAAGTTCTCTAAAGCTCTCGCTCAAGGTGTCGGCGAGGGAGCAGTTAGATATCGCTTGGCAAAGAAACATGTTTCAAGTGCGACCCGAGCGGATGAGGGGGTTTCCAGGTACGGGATCGATGGTACTAATTTCTTCAATGCGAACGAAGGTCTGGGAAATCTCGTACATGTGTATAAATCGATAATGGGTACATAAGGAGGCAGTCTCTGGGTAAGCTCGTCGGTCGTCTCTTCGGGCGCTTAATCCTTTGTAGTCAACATGTGACAACTTCTGTTAATATCGAATTTAGATTGGAAAATGCCGCTGCAGAGACAAGCTCGCAGGTCCCAACATCAAGAGCAACAACATGTGTCAGAGACAGATATCTAGGACTTTTGACGAAAGGAATGTGTTCCTCGAACGCCATGACTCGTCGGATTTCAAGAGATACCATGCAAGTATGCCAACGGAAAGCTACATGCAGTTGGCGACGGAGTAGGAAATCCCGGTTCTTCGAGAGAAAGTCTTAGCCAGATGGGATGCGTAACAAGGCTATTGTCAAATTCCAGAGACCGACCTGTCCTTTTCAGGTTCGCCATTTGCTCTCTCATTTCAGTCTTGGAGCATGACGGTCTCGCAATCCGGCGTCAACACCGAAAGTTACCCTAGGTACGATGACACTAACATGAAGTCTCGCCTAAGTTGCTTATTCTTGGTCTTGGCAATGCCGCCTCTGTATAAACGTTAAGGTGCGGATTGAATTTGCTGCGCATCCGAGTTGACTGGACGCTCACGACGTCCCATCCGCTCGTTACTACTCGATCTCTCGTGAGGTGGGGAAACCGCAGTGCAGTTCCGGTGGTGGCAGGGAGCGTCCTGATTCAACAACCCGCAACAACTTCACGACGTCTAACACGGCTAGCAATTCGATCCCGTTGTCTTGTATACTCCATGTTTGCAAATATACCTTTGCATAGCCTCCTGTTATTATGGTACACGCCATTGCAATGCAGTCGTACGAAGGATGGTGGACTGACCTGTTCTAGGCCTCCTTAGCAGCGACCTCTGTCTCTCCCTCGCGGAGCGTTTTTGAACGCACCATGGAAAACATCCCCATCCGCAAGCAGTATGTTCCATCTCATCACTCCTCCGTTAATGTTGCCATTCTATTGCTACGGGATGCATGCCTGCAAATGGGAATCTCTCTGAGAAATTACTTGCGGAGAATATAATATTTGCTTTCTGAAGCTTCCACCAAATCTCTCACACTGCGTCGCATGAGTTGGCGAAGAGTTGGCTAACTCAGTGATTAGAGACGTCAATTCCCTGGTGATGGACTTTTTGATTCAAGAAGGATACCCAGCAGCAGCGGCTCGATTTGCAGAGGAGGCCAACATTGAGCTGAAAGAAGAGAACAATCTGATCAGCGAGAGAGTCAGCATACGGCACGCCATCTTTCGTGGGGACCTGCAGAGCGCCATTGAGGAGATCAACGATATCGATCCTCAGGTATGTTCTTTTTCTTTCTCACTCTGCCCTGGCACCTGTCCCAATGTGTCAATGCGTACATGATGACACTGGTTTTTTCATGCACCACTCATAGCTCTCCAGAGCGTTGATGATAGCAAACACCAACTTCAGTCCTCAGTCTGATCGACTCCGCACAGTCTTCTTGAAGCAAACCTTTGGGTCGGATTGACACTGACCGTACACGGTAGTTACTTGATGGCAACAAAGGCTTGCATTTTGCGCTCTTGCGCCTTCAGCTCATTGAGCTGATCAAGAAGATCTTTGAGGGCCCCGAGGCGGAGAAGCCACAGCGCTTTGGGACCGCAGTGACATTTGCTCAGCAGAACCTTGCTCCATACACCCCTCAAAGCGAGAAATTTAAAAGCGACCTAGAACGAGCGATGGCACTGCTGATAGTGCCACGGGAGGCGTGGCAGCCAAAGTCGCAGTCGCAGTCGCAGTCACAGTCACCAGACCAGCTCAGTGCCTTCGGGCCGTTGGGAGATCTTGTCGATCCGAGCCTCAAGATCGAGGTCGCCAAGGACGTCAATGCTGCGATACTAAAAGGCCAGGGCAGACCTGATCATAGCAGGATTCATAACATCCTGCAAACTCGAGCCTGGGCAGAAGGGTTGGCTCGGGAGAAGAAGCTCAACCTCCCTGCAGACTTCAGCACTATCAATCTGTGGGAGGCCGCCGAGCCCCAGCCTCGCAACGGCAATGGCAGTGGAGACACGCAGATGACCGAGGACGACGGCGGCAGTGCGGATCCTGTGCAAAGGTACACAAACATATGACGTTGACGTGCTCTGTTCACTCGCTTTCGATGGAACGTTTAGATTTTGAGACTGAGGACCGGCAGATGTTCAATAGTTCTTGGCACTTGACTGCGGACCGTCGCTTGGGAATTGGCTTTCGGGATTGGGATTCTGCTTTCAGGTCGATTAGTCTCTTCTTGTGACGGGGTGCTTCTGACCTCTACGAGGAGTTTTTTCAGACAGACTCCTGCAACGTAAAGTCTCGAGTACGGCACTCACCACCATGCTGCTTCAGCTCCTGAGCCTGTGAACCAGACTTGAAAGATCCCGGAGTCAACATACCTTCCTACCTAGTAGGTACGCAGTACTGCACTCAGTGAGCCTCTTGGGCGCCACCCTAGGGGCCTGTGTGAATGAATTGCGCGATATGGTTAGACCGCGCTCCGTAGGGCTTCGACTTCACTTGCCCGCTATCCTTAAACAATGGCAAGGATTCTGAAAACGACGATACGGTAGTCAGTGCACCTGAGCAACTTGGTCAAAAAGAAATTTTCGTCATGGCACGATCATGGCTTAACGAGTCGCCATGAAGTCGCTTACTTCCGGATCCTGCTTCAGACTGATCTTTTATCAGATGGCCTCAGGCGAATGTTTGTCACTGTTGCTGATCGAATCTGGCGGCAAGCGCGGCTATGCAGAAAGTTCGAGTATCAAATGCTTGCCGTAGGAAAGCTACTTGACGACTATATCTAATTATTTAGGCTCGTATCAATGGAGGAGTCTGCCCGTGCAAAGAAACTGGGTTGCTCCCACTCGTCCCATCGCCACTTCAAGCCAACCACTGCGCCACTTTCGTATGCCGTCCTCGAGACCGGGATGAAATCATCCTTGCTGCCTTCCCTAATGAATTGAAGGATACCGGCCGTCCAGTAGTCCCAGTCAATCATGCCTTTGGCCAAGACGTCCTCCCACTCTCGGGGCATGTAGCTCAACGCATCAACGTTGTAATGCTCAAGATCACATTTCGACGCATCTTGTTTTCCAAAGATCACAGCAAGCTGGCAGAAGTTTGGCTGTGTACTATGTCAAGTCTGCCAGTTCCGAGTCCGACATAAGTGCCGATGAAATCGGAGACAGGACGTAAGGGTACAGAGACGTCGCGATTGTTGCTCCATTCCTTGTTGATCTCGTCTCTCTCTTTCAAGGTGCGCTTCATCTCTTCACCCAAGGGGATTAGGAGGTCCACTTTCGGCGTCATGTCGAAAAGGGCTTGTAAAAGCATTTGGGCCGCTGTTTCGGCTACATCACCAGCATAGGCAGCATTGCAGAGTCCAATCACAGCGGATTGAGTTTCAGGAATTGTGTACACCGTGGTTGTGGATCCATTGGTGATGCCATTTTGACCAATTAACTTGCGTTTCGGAGAGTCTTTGCCAATGATGTATGGCACAACCCACTCCTTGAAATTCTGCGATCGTCGATAATTCCACGACACAAGCCCGGCAGAGCCAGATGGCATAGTGGTCTCATACCATCCCATAGCATACTTTGTGTTGCTGTCAAACCCATCATCCAGAGGCCGAGTCCAGTAGATTCCCAGGGCTTGATCTATTCTCCTCAGTGGATTGGTTTGCACGTCGGCAGGCAAAGGTGTTCTTTCAGAAAGCGGTAGACCCTTCTCTTCATCGTAACGATTCAACACAGCAGCGCAGAAACCCAGAAGATCATTCACCGAACTTGCGGCACCCATACTGGCTAAGAGTGCGGAGTGCTGCTCTGTAGGTAGCGGGTTGGGAATCTTGCTCCACGAACCGTCTTGCCTCTTAACGTATCCAAAAGCGACGTTGTCGTTCTTAGCGAACTTCTCCGTCACAAGCGTTTCCGTCATTTTTAGAGGATCTAACACCCTGTTCTTCAAGACTTCGGCATATGACAAGCCAGTGACTGACTCGATCAGGTTCGCTGTCAAGCCGTAAGTAGTGTTGCTGTAAAACCACTAGTCGCGAAACCTCTGGCCACTTTCATTTGATGTTGGGCAAGCGTTCGCTAGGTGCACATGGCATTTTCTAGAATTGACAAGCATGCCATTTGGACCGATCATCTGATGATTTGGATTGCCCGACCCGGTAGAGTGGCGACAAGCGTCCAGGATGAGAGCTTCCTCGCCAATACGAGGGTCTCCTGCCGGGTTGAAAGCTGGTAGGTGTTGTTGAATGCGGTGATTCCAGGCAATGAGGCCTTCGTCTACCAGCATTCCCAAGACTGCAGATGTAAAGGACCTTGGAGCATGATGCAATACGATATGCGGTATCAGGAGTCGCTTTGAGACCGAGCTCAACATCTCGAAAGCCCATACTTTCCTGGAGTATCACCTTCCCTTGATGAAGTACACCTACCGAAACCGATGGTGCATTAAACAAAGATTGAGCTTTCGCGATTTCGCCCAGAGCGCCATCGAGCCGTTGTTTGATAGCGGATGCCTCATCGCTAATGATATTGTCAATAGATCTCAAGGCTGAAGCCGACGCAGTACTCACATGCATTGTTCACTAGATGGCATTGTGAGCTTGATTCCAATGTTCAGAACAACAGATTGTGAACTGAAGGAACATCGGAGCCGTCTCAAAATGCCTGTTGGTGGTAGCCTCTAACTCCTTAAGCATGTCCCATGTTTGTTTGGCCTGACACGCCATCCCGCATGACGAGTCAGAAGGACTTGTCTTGTTCGAGCCTGTTCGTATCATCTAACATATCGGGCGTCAGTATCTAGCTGAAGGTTTTAGAAAGTTTGCCAAGTTTAGTGTGAAATCATAGACTGACGCTAACTCTTGCCCTAGTACTGTACACCCACTTAAGCTCTACTGGGTATTCATCCTGACGGTCGTTACTGAAATTGATACGAATGGGCCCTTCGTTGACCCTCATGAGGGAATTGGGCTTAGTCCGGGTCCTTGTGACATCGGCCAGCATAGCCGCAACAGTGACTTAATGCGGGGCGCGACTGACAATGGTGGAGTGTTTTGCACAGCTTGTCCTGATTCGCTGAGATGAAACATAACCGCAAACAAGCATTCCAAGCATGCAACATGTACGTTTTTCCGGCGAGCTCGATTGAGGACTTCTGATCCTTCACACGAATGAAAGTTTGCCACATCGCAAACTATCGGGTGTCTCGAGCACAGGAGCTCAGCTACTACACCGATCCTGATGCTTAGGACCAACCATTGAGGAACAGAGGATGCAATGTAGCTGCAAAGATGTGCTTATCCGCGACTGTCGCCTCATAACCAAGGAATTGGCATGATTTACTTCTAGCACGAGCATGGCATCTGGAAATCGACTGGGGCAGCCGCAGAGTCTTTGCTCCACCGGCTCAGGCATATAAGCTACACAACCATCTCGGCCTGCAGTCGAACATTGTGCTCCTTCAGATTGCGTCCGACGTTGTATATCTAGCCTTACTTTGAAGCAAGCAATACTGTGAACTCCGAAGGCTCAAACACTAAACGCCAAAATGGGAGGTAAGTACAATGTAGTGCGAATGAGTCCCGATTATCGATGGCCTTCCACTCACTATACATGCCAGGCCTTTCAAGCGGAGGAGGTGGAGGAGGTGGTAGTGGCGGTGGCGGCGGTCGTGGCGGCGGTCGTGGCGGCGGTGGCGGGACCGGCTGAGGCAACAATTGAGGTGATAATCAGGCAATCCAGCAAACACCCATCACGATATCCAGCCCAAAGCTTGAACACTGCCAGGGTGTGAACTTTCACACTATATACATAAGTCTGCGTACATGAATGATAATCGGTCTGACTCTGGCTTGGTGAATCTCGCGGGCAAGTGAACTCTGTACTAAGCCGCACGCGGTTCGAGAGCCACAGACTGATAAGGCAAACCCCTCTGTGCTATGCAAAGCAACAGGCACTATGATGCTTGTACGAAGTACGAAGTGTTTATTTTAGGGTCTGTTGGGATTATTTCCCACAGGTGCATTGGCGCTGTGCTAGTCTCTATAACATTAAGCTAGATCACATGCGTTTAAATTATCTCGAAACCTTTTCAACCCAACTTCTGGGTCACGGTCTGCGACAATGAAACGATCTTTTCAGTATCGGATGTCAGATAGGATCCACAAGCGACTATGAGCCGCCAATCACTTATCCTTCCGTTGCCTGCTAGGAGAATTAAAGAAGGAAGGTTGAGCGAAGAACAGCAGTCGCGACTGAACAACGGGGACAATTATGAGGCTTTCGAAAGCTATCTCGACCTCGTCAAGAATTCATGTTCCGATGCTGACATTTGCAACTGCCTGCATAACATCGAAAACTTTTTCGCGCAGCTTAATAGCCTCAATCCTCTGATTCAAATGCTTGCAAACAACGGAGGCGAGGTAGCACTAGCATATTATTCTGGATCCATCCAGCAGATGAGTATGCAAGTCTTCAATTCGAACCCCTTTGCGCAATTTCGAATTTCCAACAGCCATCCCACAGTTCTCAGACCTTTTCACCAATCAGAACCTACGATGTACTACTAGTTTTTACTACCTGGCCTCCTTGCACATAGCGCCAAGATTTCCTATGCCAGAAGCTCCAACAGAATTCTACTCTTCAGCTCTCTCTCTGGCATTAAACGCAATATTATTGAAATCCGTCTCTGCTGCAAGACGATTCGAGAAGCTACTACCTGGACGAGAAATTTGCGAGCAGATAGCACAGGAGTCCGATGACCAGACACGCTCTAACTGGTCTGTATTCAAGTTTTACGCCGAGCTTCTCGGCTTCTTTGAAGACGCGGCCTCCCTTTTCCTGATCGGAAGTTTTAGTAAGTAAAAGATCACGCCATGGAGCTGTACCTAGCGAGATATACATAGCTTCATTAGCCGTAACATTTCCCGAAGGTATTGCCTCTAAAAACGCGGGCAAGAAAGCAAAGATCAGTCACTCAGGAAATACTCGCCTAATGCATTTTGCGATCCTCACAGGTCTGCGATGAAGTTACTAATAAAGGAATAGGCAATCTCATTAGGCTCACCCGTCCGTCTCGAAGATTCGAAGTTGCCACCACCCGGCGTCTCCTACAACTCGACGTGATACATCTACCTGAAGAAGATCAGATTCGACCAGAACCTATTACCGCTCCTTTGCAGACCTTGGCCTCAGTCTCCAGCCAGCCATCAATCCCACCAAGTGGTCACGATTACGCACAAATTGTCGCGGGAGGAGCAAGCAGAAACGTCTTCGGAGACTACCAGATACACCACCATCACTCCTCCGTAGATCCACAGCTTGGTAGCCAATAAATTGAGCAGCATTCGCGACTGGTTAACATCGCACAAACAAAAATTTTCAATATGGAGCTTAGACTGCCTTACCACAACTTTCCATTTAGTCGAAACACAGATTTCCATTTCCGCGAAAGTCTCTTTGCTGATATGGCATCCTACTTGAATCCTAGCCCCTCCTGGAGTGAGTTGCGGTGTTCAAGTTTGTACGGCCTCGGGGGGGAGGGGTAAGACTCAGGCCGCCTTGGAATTTGCGTATCGGAATACGCAAAACCACGACGCAATCTTCTGGATACGAGCCGAAACGACGGCCAAGCTGACGGAGTCATATTGTGCACATGCTAAAGTAATAGCAGGCGACCAAAGCCCACTTTCATCATCACATGCTCAGCAGGTGAATGCCTTCAAAAGATGGCTCATGACAACTGAAAGCCAGGGATCGTCACTCTTGCAAAGTCGGAACCTCTGTATCGAACCCGATTCTACGGTAGGAAAGAAAAAAGATCCATCCCGTGGCTGATGATCTTCGACAACGTGTCCTCGATTGACGTACTTCAAGATTTCTGGCCGAATGGGTGTCACGGGTCTATCATACTGACCACGCGTGACCCTGAGGTAGCTCGTTTCTATGGTACGCAGCGTTTCGAGGTCCCACTTTTCACTAGAGACGAGAATCTCCAATACATGTTCGACTTGAACCCGGTAGGCCGCGACCTCGAGAAAGGACAGCGGAAGTTGCTTGAAGATGAAGAACGCAAAGCTCTAGGCCTCATCACCGACCGGCTAGGCGATTTACCTCTTGTCCTCGACCATATCGGAAAGTATGTGAGCAGTACCACGTCTTCTTATCAATTGTTTATACAGCACTATGTGGATTTCGATCGACAGTTGCTGTTCGACGATAACAATGTCAATGCGACTTCTCCGTACCAATCGTCTAACAGAACAACATGGACAATGCAACTTCCTAAAGTGAACGATAGTGCCCGGGGACTCATGGAGGTCATGGCACTGCTTGATCCTGATGGTGTCTTTGTCGAGTTTTTTGAAACGTGCAGCGCCGAAGATAAGTAAGTCTTTTCTTTTCCCGCGTACTGCGTATGACTTACCCAAGACCTAAATGCTAACTTCAGTAAGGCTATTCAATGGCCCAGCCGACACCTTTCCCAATCTTGCTACCGCTATAGAAGGGCATTTCAACGACCGTCAACAGTAAGTCGCTCCTGCAACATCGTTGAGAGCAATTGCTGAATTCTTCGGGTTAGACTCGATGCGGCCATCAAAGCGTTGCACAGTAGTTCCCTGGTGACTCGCAACCCCCAAGCGGGTCGGCTGGGCTGCCATCGTATCGTGAAAGAGGCTGTACTCCAGAGTTTAGATAAGAACCAGCTAGCGTCCCATTTCGACCATGCGACTTTTGCTCTTAATGCTTACTTTCCCAGGATGGATGGGGGTGCCGCACTTTTCGACCATTGGGAGAGATGTGCTGCATATCACAATCACTTGGTGGCGCTGCTGGCCGTATACAAGCGCTTCGAGGCAGGCCTGAGACCACCGATTTTGCTTTGCGAGCTGATTCGTCGTTGTGCCTGGTATAGTACTGTTCCACCCATCCAAAAGAAGGCACTGACATCCCTCAGGTATCTCTCGGAGCGAGGAAGCTTCAGTGCCGCGACGAGCCTTCTGGAAATGGGATGCGGAATTTTAGAGCTTGCTAAAACTCGAAACTGTTATCCTGGATACTTTCCGCGCTATATTTGTCGCTTAACATCAGATCTTTACAACAACTTTGCGACAGTCGAATATGAGCGAAATGATCCAGGTCTCGGTAGACCCAGATACGAGCAAGCACTTGCACACCGCAAGCTGTTGCTGGAAGATCGTTGGTGGGGAAGTACGGAAGAGACGGATTTACACTTCATCAAGATCATGGAAAGCAACATCGCGTTAACGTACTTTGACGAAGGATCAGCAGATGACAGCATTACGAAGTCTACTGAGCTAATAAATGACTACCCTGAACATCAGAATCGAAGCGTATGGGCAATCAATCTTGGACTTGCCTATCGAGTGCAGGGAAACCTTGGGCTGTCTCTTGAATGGTGCCAGAAAGCTGAAGTATGGACTAGGGCAGTCCATGGTCCCGACAGTCTCATACTAGCGATGTGAGATACAAGAGCTATTATGGCTCAAACGAGTTGTCTTGCTGACAGAATCTCTAGCTGCCATTTCAACACGGCAAATACTCAAAGGAAACTGACGCGGCCCTAAAGAGCTTCGAAGACTGCCTTCGTATACGACAAATGAAAGCTCCTGGACACTCATACACTGGGTTTACTTGTCATGCCGTAGCAACATTACTGAGAACGAGAGGCGATCCTTTGAGGGCCATGTGAGATACAAGTCCTCCCGTTGACTATGCAGCAGCTCATAACGTGTTAGAACCATGTTTCGAACTGCTCTCTCAATCCTCAAAGACTGTGAAGCTCGCCAGGGAGCTGTGCTTCGCACCAAATTTGCACTTGCAATGACATTGATGGAAACTATGGAGCTGAGTGCGGTGGAGGAGGCAGATCTTCTGACAGGCGAGGTCGTCCAAGGCTTGAACGATATGGCACCAAAAGATCGACGAAACTGGAACGGCGCTATAGACTCTCTGAGCAAGGCATTCTTCGAGAAGTTTGTCTTGTTCGCTCACCGCTGACTAGCGGTGTGCAACAACGGTGACAGGAACCACTGCGCCAACAAACCAAATGGATCCAACAATGTGAGCACGATTCGCCCTTATGTGGTCACGTTTTACACGGTTTACACGGTGACCAGGAGAGCCAATTACGGCTTTCATCAATTATTGATAAATTGACTGAATGAGTCCCATAGAGCCCAATGCTCTTTGTGAGTCATCAAATGCCCATAGGCAAAAGACTTGGGTTCTTGAACCCATGGTGATGCGAGGCGCAACTCTTTACATGTCACTTGAAGCCACAAAATTCTTCGTTCTTGCATTCTACGGCGTAATTTACACCAAGGTCAACCGCAACTTGACAATAACAAATCCGCTTCGCCGATCTATTCCCAAACCCGACAGCAAAGACCTGGAGAGTAGAGAGGTACCTCCATAACTTTCCCGTCATCCAAACACTTTCTGAGGTACGAAGTATTTGCACAGCTTTTGCCGTGTCATTTCTTCTGTCAGATGATGAACGCATCGTATAGATGAATATCGATGGATGGGGTTCGGGAAGAGATCAATGAGGTAACTGTCAATTCCCGGAGAATATCAGAACATATAGAAACGTGGTATTCACGTGAAACTCTACTGATTGATTCTGGTAGGTAGCTTCGGTGGTCATTGGCTCTGGCGACCTGTGTCTTGAGAGGGAATAAAGTGTCCTCTTCAAGTTAGTGGGACCTTTTTAATCTCTCAAAGACTCAAGTTATGGCTTAACTACTAGCGGTATAATGGTACTCTCTAATAATAAACCTAGTACTCGCTAGGTACATTCTTAAGCAATAACAAAAGGCTATAATCTTAAGAGGTATAGAGGACAAAGGATTGTAAAGGCACTTGCCAACTCAGACGTAGTAAGGCTAGGAGTGATTCTAGCCCCCACGAGGCTGAGCCGGGGGTGGGTCACGCACATCACGGTAGAGGTGGCAGATTTCCTGTTCCTCGGCATATTTATTGTCTGTCGCAATCTGGCCCACAGTCTGTCGAGCCTGACGGCAATCTGTGCAGCTTGATGTGCTTGGTGTTGTGGTGTGCTGTCCGGACCCTCCTCAATTTCTCCGCCATGCACAACGGCTTCCGAGTCTGAATAGCATCGAGCACGTTGCGCGACTTGCAGGTTCCTCCACCCTTGTCGCTTGATGGCAAGCGGTCCTAACACGCTCCCGACATGGGCTGTCTATCTTCTGATCGTGCCCCTCGTGGTCTTTGGAATCTGGCATCTCAACACCGTCCTGATCCCACCTCCGCCGCTGCCGACACTGCTCAAGGGAAAGCGCATCGTCGTCCTGATAGCCCACCCGGACGACGAGTCGATGTTTTTCTCCCCAACCCTGACCAAACTCACCGAATCTGCCCTCGCCAACCGCGTCAAGATCCTGTGCTTGTCCACGGGCAACGCTGATGGCTTGGGCGAGACTCGCCGGGAGGAACTCAAAGCTGCGGCAGTTCATCTAGGCCTGCGTGACCGAGACGATATTTTCGTGCTGGACGACCCCTCGCGCTTCAAAGACGGCATGCAAGAGCACTGGGACGAGAATGAGATTGCCACGTTGCTTGCTCAGACCTTTGCACCAGACCTGGCGGCGCCGGAGGCGACCAGAAAAAGGACAAAGAAGCAAGCCAAGAGTAATGACACTGACAGTCCGAAAGCCAGCATCGATGTGCTCATCACCTTCGACCAGCATGGCGTCTCTTCGCATCCCAACCACATCGCCCTCTTCTACGGAGCCAAGCTTTTCATGGCCAATCTCATGCACGGCTATCCAGGTTATGCCTGTCCAGTCACTTTGTACACGCTGTCTTCCATCAGCATTCTACGCAAATACACCTTCGTCCTTGATATCCTGCCCACGTATATCGCTGGCATAGCCAGGGACCTGATTGCAGGCGCAGGAAGCAAGAAGAAACCCGCGCGTTCCAAGGGGGCCAGTAAAGGACCCAAGGGCAATCGAGTCATGTTCATAAGTGACCTGAGGAGATATCTCAAGGCCCGCCATGCCATGGTCAATGGCCATAAATCCCAAATGGTCTGGTTTCGTTGGGGCTGGATTGGAATTGGAAGGTACATGGTTGTCAACGACCTCAAACGAGAAGACGCGTAGATGTCTTAGATGATTAATGCCTTCAGGCCAATTAGCTATGCATATGTGACATCTCCGTTCCATTCTTTGTCAGTTGATGTCCTTGAAGTTACTTCACACAGCCCAAAATGTTGTGCCAATATCGTTACGGACGTAGCAGCACCGGAAAGCCTCTTTCACCGATAATAGGTGTTATAATACTTCACCCATAGACGACTTGGCTTTGCGCCAGTCCGCCTTACGTCCAGGTACATCTCAATTCCCCATGAAAATCATGCTCAATATGGAAAAGGCGTTGTCAGTTCAGAGGTCAGCAGTGTACGTCGCCGATGATCTATAACGTTTATTTGGGCTTAATGGGTCAGCCCAAATCGACGCCAAGGTATCTATTCTCGGACATAAACGGACCAACAAAGATGTCGGCCTTAGCGTATACACCTCAGCTCTATTATTAATCATTTTCTCGACTCCGATTGGCTGTTTACCACAGGAGTCCAGGGTCCAGAGCCAGGCACTCAGGACAACCATCCATGTTTGTTGCAGAAAAGCTTTTCCAAGACCCACATTTATTTATGGCGAAGCTGGTGGCTGGCCAAGAGGCGCCCCTCAATTCGAGCACCCGTGTGTGAGGCTGAAAACATTGAGGATTCTACTTTGTACATAACCTTCAGAAATGGCCCTCACCGTTGCCGTCCCGCAACCTAATTATCTTGTCAGATCAAGGGATCAAACATGGAACCCGTAAGTATTTTGGCAATCACCAATGCGTCCCTAGGCATTGCTAGATCCCTCGTCCATACGATCCAAGAACTATACGAGCTTGCAGAAGCATACGAAACAGCAGCTTTCGGCATCAAAACTGTCGCTACCCAATGCAACAGTTTTCATATGGCCATCAAACGGATCCATAAATGGCTTTCGAAGCAGAACGAAGATTCCCGACATGACCTGGACGAGGACTTTTGGCAGGCACTACAGGGCAACCTCGACACTGCCGGCCTGGTTATTGCCGACCTTGACAGGAGAATTCAAGGTCTAAAGAAGAACCCGGCCAAGTTCTGGACCAGGACGAAGTACCTCTGGAATCATGTTACCATCTCTGAGCTGCAATCCCAGATACAGGCGCTCATGGGTGCTGTGAGCCTGCTGATTCAGGTTATCGACATGTAAGTAGCATCAATTTGGATGCGCGTGCAAGAAGCTGATACCAATTAGACCGACAACTGGCGGCAAACGCTCGATGAGCAGAGCGCAAAGTACGAGATTGAATGGTTTGACCCAGTCGGCCCGACGTAGGGTTGAAGAACAGCAACGACGCGAGCGAGCTCAACTTGAACAGAACCTAGTGGATGATCCAGACCTCGATCAAGAAACAGAGATTCCTAGCTTCCCGGAACTTAGTGTCTCCCACAGTTCGCCAGCTGCGACCTCTCAGCACGCGTGCTACCAAGACGAAGTCCCTGACGACTCAGCGCCACCCTACTCTCCACCTTCAGTGGCTGTTGCTCAGCCGGTTGAGGATGGGAAGCGGCATAATTCAGATCCCGTGACTTCTGACGCCTTGCCTGAAGCTGAATCAAAGCAAACAGGCTTCAAGTTCCTGGACCGTGCGAAAACAAAGGAAGCACCTGTGGAAAAGAAAGCCGGTCGACCATCGTGGATGTCTTTCATGAAACGCTCAAGCAAGGACAAAACTCGCTCTGGGTCCGGATCTACAGACGACACTGGCACGGAGAACAAGCCAGAAGTTGGATCACCGCCTATCGTTCTCGGCCCGACCGAAGAGGAAGGTCCATTGCAGGAAACCCCTGCTCCCGTCGATGCATCAAGCCCAGGTCAGAACTATTTCAACTTGCAATCGGGCATGACGGGGATGTCTTTGGACGGTACGATGCTCCACCAATCAATATCGCCGCCTTTCGAACTCGAAGGCCAGTCGAGCGAAAACAGCGCTCCAAGCCTGCCGGCTGATCCTGTAAGTACGACCGAAGGCGCCATCCGTCGAAAGGAGGTCCCGTCCACAGCGTCACCTGATCACGTTCAAGCCCGCCAGAACAGCAACCCCTACCTGACAATGCGGCTGGAATCCCGCTCCAGATCAGAAACCGACTTCACTGAAACATCAAAACGACTTCCCGACTATTCCAACAACAGCCAAGACTCATCCGAAGCCTTCCACCGCATCCGTCCTTCCCAACGAGTACAACAGTCTCGCGAACGATCCACAAGTCAGGAGCCTAGGGCGGCGCGCTCCCGATCTCCTCCATCCCAAGGCCCCTCCAACAGCAGACCAGCCACCACCAAACTGGGCAGTCTTTCATTGTCCTCCTCCGACCGCCTCCAATCGCAACAAACCTGGCAAACGACGGCCATCACCAACCGCACCATCAAACTCAAGATCCAATTCGAAAAGGAATCGTTCTCCAACAAAATGTCCAGCGCGGCCGCTCGCGCGCTCGGCGTCGACGAGACCATCTTCGACGTCGAAGGGACCTCGCTGACGAACCTCACGATGCTGTACACGGTGTCGGACGGGCCGTCCGGGTCCGCGGCCGACACGGCGGTGCAGGGCGAAGAGGTGGAATTCGCGGTGATGGGCGAGCACGAAAGCCGCACGCTGCAGCTTATCCTCGGCGCCGGCTTTGCCTATCTCGCACCGATCATGGAGGAGGGCCATTACATCTACTGGAACCCGCGGTCGGTGCCGGAGAACTTGCGCACCGTCGATCACTTGAGGCTATACCGGCGCTTTGAGCTGGTGAGGTGGTAGCATGGGATTGCATTGCATTGCACTGAGCCCTCTTGACTTTGCCGGCTTGTTCGAGTTATACATAAAGAGCACGGGAATGAAACTTGCATGAGGAGGAGAGTCTGCATGAGAGGTTCGGCTTGGCTTTTTGCGCAGCAGCAGCCGTGGGCGTAATTAGGCGCTAGTAATTGTGGTGTTTTTTTTTGACGTTGCGGGAATAACCCGAGGCAGTAGTCTGTCTGTACCTATGTATATACGAACGTACGCACGCATTGGAAAAGTATATGAAGGCGATGCCCAACTCCCAAAAACAGGTTTTGCCTCCCACCTTTTTGGCTGCCCCAACCCCAACGCAACCCACATGCAGACCCGACCGACCATTTGCGCTCTCCAAGCCGCGCAGACGCCATACAAGTGTGCATGCAGGACGCACGTAGTGTAAGCAGTAGAAGTAGAAGTAGGAGGACCGCAGCTAGGCGGCATGGCACAGCACGGCATAGAAAACTAGTTGTCAGATGTTCTCGTGTCCGATGAAGCTAGTCTTGCATTTGCACGTCCTGGTCCTGGTCCGGTTCTCGGTCTTGGTCTCGGTCGTAGTCGTCATCTCTCAGACGTGGATGATGTTGAGGCCGAGGATGAGGATGTCCATTCGGGTGTTGCTGCTGCTGGAGGACGGTCCGATCGACAATCGGAGAGTTTGCCATTGACAGGCTGATCCGTTGCCTTGGCGGGGACGTCGGTGGTGCTTGATGATGATTCTGATGATGCGCTTCAGAAACGGTGTTGGCACCATTAGTGTTACTGTGAGACTGGGCCGTCATCATTTGAGCGATGGAACGTTGTTTGGAGGAAACCGTGCTTTCTCCTTCGGGCGCACTTGTGTCGTTGTCGTTGTCGTCGTCGTCGTCATCGTTGGTGTTGGGATGATCACTAACCAGGGCATTTGAAGGATCTCTATCTCCATCTCTGTCTGGGGCTTGGGCTTGGTCTTTGGCTCTGCCTTCTTTCTCCTTGACCTGTTTGTAAGTCATGGTCCGCGGGACGACGTCGGAGAGGAACTGCAGATTGTCCAACTTTGACACGGCCGCGGCAATGTCCTTGTATTGGATGTTCTTCCGCGGCTTGGCTTCTGATTTGGCGACGTTGAAAGCTTGCTCGGTGAGATAGCGCAGGAATTCCTCCTGTGAAAATAAGGCCAAAAAGATTACCCCTGGTCAGATAGATTTATGACGGGGTGATGATGGTGATGGTGAAAGTTGGCAAAGCCAAAAATAAAAAATAGAGAAAACGAAATGGGGTTTGGGATCGAATATTTAGATACTCTTCCTTGAGATGGGCTGGGAGAACTGAGAGAGATGGACTTACAGTGGCTACTGAGATGGCAAACGCCGCTCCATTAGAGCACTGTGCTATGTCTTCGTCTTGAGCGATGATCTTTTTTATCCGAGCAACTGTAGATGCCATCGTTTGTTAGTACATAAGTTCACGGCCAACGTTCTGGACTTTCCGCATATATTCCGGACTCTACGTACGAGGGAGAGATGAGGTTCCAGTGATCTCCTCAGGGCGTGGTATGGCTGACGTGTTGTATGGCATGTCTCCTGGTGACCGGTCCTGCTACTGAAGCGAGATCATGCGTAGTCTTGTGCTCAATAATGCGATCGTGTCGATCTCGAAGCGATATTAGGACAAAATATTATCACAGGAAGACGGCTTGAGTGGTGGTGGTGTCCATAGATGGTTATGGTGTTGGTGTTGGTACTGAAGTTAGGGGGTTTCCAAAAATGGAATGGCCAATTTTCACCGTCTGGGCCCTCCTGTTGGCTGCTGGACCACCTGGACCTGGACCCAGGGTCCCCAGAGCGAGACTCGGAGAAGAGCCGGCAAGAATTACATACAACAATAATGTCGACGATGGTCAACCCATATTAATACTGTACTTTGCATTATCACCACTTCCTGCCCTCGGTCTTCTCTGTCGACGCTGGAGCATGCTCAGCCCAATGTCAATGTTATGAGCCAACCAGCGTCCCCTTCTTCTCCCTCGTCGTCCTTCTCGTTCTCGTTCTCCTCCTCCACACGGCCCGCCGCCTCAACCCGACCGTCGCTCTCTCATCGTCGCCGTTCAAGACACTTGTCCACCCTCTCGGGCCTTGAAGAGGGCAGCCATGGCCCCTCACAGGCCTCGATCGACCACTCGGTGACCGAAGAACTCGCCCACCTCAAAAAGTACGAGGATTTTACCACCATCGACTGGGTTCAGGATGCCGCAAGAGAACAGACCCGGCGACGGACTCGGCGGAAGGAAGCTGCCTCATTCTTTCAGAGAGACGGCGTCTGGGGCTGGCGCCGGAAGCTGTGGGCTTCGTACGATGCTGCCCAGGCTTGGCTCGTCGTCACGCTCGTCGCCATCGTCATTGGCCTCGTCGCCGCTGTCCTGAGCATTGTCAGCGAGTATCTGGCCGATCTCAAGATGGGCTACTGCACCACCGCCTGGTACTTGAACGAGGATTTCTGTTGCTACGGGGCTGACACGGGCTGCGATGAATGGAAGAGGTGGTCGTCATTCACTTTGGCAAACTATCTGATCTACGCCATCTTCGCCGTCTTGCTGGCCACAACGGCCTCCCTCCTCGTCAAGTTCTACGCTCCCTATGCCGCCGGCTCCGGCATTTCCGAGATCAAGTGCATCATCGGCGGCTTCGTCATGAAAGGCTTCCTCGACTTCTGGACCCTTCTCACCAAGTCCATAGCCCTCCCCCTCACCATCGCCTCGGGCCTCTCCGTCGGCAAGGAAGGCCCCAGCGTGCACTACGCCACTTGCATCGGCAATGTCGTCTCTCGCTTCTTCGACAAGTACAAGCACAGCGCTTCCAAGACTCGCGAGATCCTCACCGCCAGTTCCGGCACCGGCGTTGCCGTCGCATTCGGCAGTCCCATCGGAGGCGTCCTGTTCTCCCTCGAAGAAATGTCCAGTCACTTTCCGCTGAAGACTTTGTGGCGAAGTTATTTCTGCGCCCTCGTTGCCACCGCTGTGCTCGCGGCCATGAACCCCTTTCGCACCGGCCAGCTGGTCATGTTCTCCGTCAAGTACGACCGGGATTGGCATTTTTTTGAGATCATCTTCTACATCATCCTCGGCATCTTTGGTGGAGTCTACGGCGCGCTGATGATCAAGGGCCATCTGGCCGCCCAAGCCTTCCGCAAGAAATATTTGGCCCAATATCCCGTCCCAGAAGCCGCCATCTTGGCTGGCCTCACCGCTCTGCTGTGCTACCCCAACCCCTTCCTCCGAAGGGACATGACCGAAATGATGGGAATGCTATTCAGGGAATGCGAAGGCAACCACGAATATCACGATCTCTGCGCCCCCCAAAACCGATGGTCCAATGTTGTCTCCCTCTTCATTGCCACCCTCTTACGCTGTTGTCTTGTCGCCCTGTCCTACGGTGCCAAGGTGCCCGCGGGGATCTTTGTGCCCTCCATGGCTATCGGTTCGTCTTTCGGTCGCATGGTCGGCATCCTGGTCGAGTTGTTGCACGCCGCTTTCCCACATTCCGCCTTTTTCTCCGCATGCGAGCCAGACGTGCCTTGCATCACCCCCGGCACCTATTCGCTTCTGGGTGCTGGTGCCGCGTTGAGCGGCATCATGCATCTGACCATTTCCGTCACCGTCATCATGTTTGAGCTGACCGGCGCCCTGACCTATATCTTGCCCTCAATGATTGTCATAGGCGTGACCAAGGCTGTCGGAGATCGGCTCGCCCGAGCCGGAATCGCAGATGAGATGATCCATGTCAATGGGTACCCATTTCTCGACAGCAAAGAAGATCACAATTTCGGCGTGCCGGCCTCTCAAGTCATGACCACCATGCTCAAAATTTTACCTGCGTCGGGCCTAGAGATCAAAGCCGCTCAAAAGCTCCTGGACGATACCACCTTCTCCGGGTTTCCGATCGTCGAAGATGCTACGTCCAAGATCCTCATCGGTTACATCGGTCGCACCGAGCTCCAGTATGCGCTGGATAAGGTCAGGAAACAGGGCATGCTTGCACCCGATGCAAAGTGCTCGTTGGTTCGTGTCTCGATCGATGACACGGAGACCCCAGCGTCGGCTCGGGTACGCACGACCTTTGACAGCATGGCACAGCAACTGGTTGATTTGAGTCCGTATGTGGACAGTACTCCGATCACCGTCCACCCGCGGCTGCCACTTGAGACGACCATGGAGCTGTTCAAGAAAATGGGTCCCCGCGTCATTCTCGTCGAGCATCACGGACGTCTTGAAGGTCTCATTACTGTCAAAGATTGCCTGAGGTACCAAGCCCGGGTCGAAGCATCAGAACACCGCAGCCCGAGTCAAGGGACGGGACATCGGCGAGAAGTCTCGTGGACTATCCTACAGAGCGGTGCGCAATGGCTGGCTGACATGTTGAATAATTTATCGAGAGGACGTCTCAAGCTCTCACCTCGGGCTTCGACTGGACGAGCCGGGACGTGGTCAAGATTACCCGAGGGCGAGCCTGGCCCTGCATATGACTACCAGCATGAAACTGACATTCTCGACGGGACCGAAGAACTTGTGTCCCCAGTACATCATGATAGTGTTGAAATGGATGTTAGATAGATCGTGACGTCGCCATAGACGGCGAATTGTAGACTTGTAAATGACCATTTACAAATGACATGTAGCTGCACGTTCCTGCTTCCTAACAGGCCCAAAAATTTTGTGGAACTCGCCTAATTAGCGCATCAAGTATGATAATGTCATCAGGACCAGGTGTTGATCGAAAGCAACCTGCAGGATGACTAGCGTTTGCAGCTCAAGCCCCATGACTGGGCGACGACTGCGGAGTACTCCGTACCACATCTATTTTGTGCGGAATATCGAATAGTTATCATCATGTTGACCGTATTGATCAGAAGGCGCTTTGTGAAAGTACATATTAATCGAATCCCTGTACCATGTAGATCTAGATCGGGCCCACTGCATACCTAGGTACTGTGAGCGTCATGCATCTTGATCTAAGCTTTTATGTCGGGTATTCCGCACCCAGAAAAAAAAAGGAAAACTCAAATGTTTCCCAACCTTTGAATTCCACCTTCTATAGTGGCCACCCAACTCCCTGTGCACGTGGGCAGCGCAGCGCAGGGACGAAGACACGCCGCCCACCATGGCCAGTGACTGGTCAGCGCCCAACCTGCCGACAAGGGATCCAAATCATCCTGGTCCCATTAGTACTATTAGTTCTACTGCTGGTCCTCACGGGAGCGGTCACGGCGGATCGCGCTCGGTAGCGGACCCCAAGCTGTCTCCTCGGCTCATCTACGAATTGTCGAAACTCGACGATGGTGTTCCATTCAGGCCTCGAGCTAGATACCTGCATCACACGTGGGCACAGACCTTCTACTCGCGGCCAGAGTACTTTTTCCAGCCGGACAGTGTTGCGGAGTTGCAGAAGATTGTCACGGTCGCGCGCCGATGTCGGCGGCGGCTGTGTGTCACGGGCTTTGGCCATTCACCGTCCATCTTGACGCTGACGTCGTCCTGGCTGATCAATCTCGACAACTTGGCCGAGGTGCTGGAGTGGGATGTGGACGGCGAACCCGGACGGGTGCGTTTTCAGGCTGGCATATCGCTGCATAACCTCAACCAGGCACTCGCCCAACGCGGATACACCATGCCAAACTTGGGGAGTATCGATGTGCAGTCTCTGGCAGGCGCTATCAGCACTGGCACACACGGGTCGTCTCTATCGCATGGCCTGCTCTCGCAGAATGTCACCTCGATCACAATCCTCCTCTCCAACGGCCAACTCGTGAACTGCTCGGCCGAGCGGAACCAGGACCTCTTCCGCGCTGCGCTCCTCTCCCTCGGCGCTCTCGGCATCATCGTCGAGATGACATTCCAGGCCGTGCCAGACTTCAACATCTCCTGGTCGCAGCGGCTCGTCGACCTGCCGGACGTGCTCGATAACTGGTCCGAGGCCTTCTGGAAGCAGCAAGAATTCACTCGCGTCTGGTGGCTGCCGTACCTCCACCGCGCAGTCATCTGGTCGGCCGACAAGTCCTCAGCACCCTTACGCCCACCCAACACCACCTTCTACGGCGGCCGCTTCGGCTACTACCTCTACCACAACCTCCTTGCGCTCAGCAACTACATCCCACGCCTGCTACCGTGGATCGAGCGCCTCATCTTCGGCCTGCAGTACGGCTTCGCTCCCGGGCGCTTCACCATGACCGCAGTCGAGCCCGCACGCAGCGGCCTGCTCATGGACTGCCTGTACAGCCAATGGGTCAACGAATGGGCGCTGCCGCTCGACAAGGGGCCCGAAGCCATCTCGCGGCTCTCGGCCTGGATCAACCGCCGCCCGGCCTCAGAGCACCGGATCCCTTTTCCCAATGCCAACCTGTGGGTGCACTGCCCCGTCGAAGTGCGCGTCTCCGACACCACCACCGCCAGGCCAGCAGACGTGCAAAACAGCAGCAGCAGTACTACTACTACTACCCTACTTCACCCATTCCTCGACCCGACCCGCCACGACGGCCCCACACTCTACCTCAACGCAACCCTGTACCGACCATACGGCAAAGACCCGCCCTGCCGCGACCGCTACTACCAAGCCTTTGAATGGCTGATGCGCTCCCTCGGCGGCCGCCCACACTGGGCCAAGAACTTCCTGTACACGGACGGCACCGCGCTGCGCGACATGTACAGCGATGACAAAGACGGCGACGGAGGAAACATGGCACGCTTCATGCGCGTGCGCAACGACGCCGACCCGGACGGCATGTTCCTAGGCCAATGGCATCTGCAGAACTTGATGCCCAACACCAATACCAATACTAATGATAACACCAATAACACCACTAATAATATTCCTGACACTGCTACTGATACCGATACCGACTCGTATTCCTATTCTTACGCTTACTCCTCCAGCAGCTCCTCCTCCGAGAAACGCGCGCGGTTCCACCTCGCCGAGGCAGAAAGCAACAGACGACGCATGGGCCTCGGCTGGGCCTCTTGGGGTGATGGCGTGCTCTGGGAAGGCACCACGTTACCTGAGATACCCCCACCACCACCACCCGCAAAGTCGTCGTCGTCGTCGTTACCAGCACCAGCAGCAGGAGCAGGAGGAGGAAGAACGACGGCATCAGCATCAGCATCGGCGGTAAACGCAGCTCATGCGCTCGGCGGAGATGGAGACAGAAACAGCAACAGAAATAGAGATAGGGAGGGCGAACACGAAGGTGAAGGAAATAATACGCCTACGACGACCGTGACTACTACCAGCAGCAGTGGTAGTATCGCGAGCCGTGCCAGTGAAGAGAGCTTCGACGTGCTGTTTCGGGGCGAGGCGAGCGTAGTTCATGGCTGAATGGCTGAATGGCTGAATGGCTGAATGGCTGAATGGCTGAATGGCTGAATGGCTGACTTGCGATCTGCTGATAGACGGTCGGTGGGTTTTTTTCAAATTTATTACTATTGAACGTGAACTTTTTGAGTACTGTTACTTCATTACGAAACTTGAAGAAAATTAGCGCTATTAATGCTTGATGCGGTGTTCTTCGGACCTGTTTGACTGACCGGGCGGCCTGCCCATTGGCTTAATGCCTGTCTAGTATCCCCTACCTCAGCGACACAGAAACAAAGCGAGACTATTACTGTCGCCAAAATCATAGCCACGTAACATACAAAGGGGAAACCAATTTTATTCTGTAGACAAGGGCAGATCGTACGCGGCCCAGCTATCACCGATGCACAGCTCGTGCTCGAGATATGCCACGAAGTCGGTCTTCTCCTCACACCTGCGTGCGCGCATGCGCTGTTGATGAGTCATGTGCGTCGCTTCAACACGATGCAAGTCAAGCCAAATCCTGAGTGATTCGGGTTGTCGTCGATACCCCCGGATTTCAGAGACCTAATTCCAAGTATTCTTATTCTCCAATCAATGCTCCTCAGCTCCATACAATGAACACACAAGCATAAGGCAAGCATGAATCATCTCGTCGTTCGTCAAATCATCGTCAGCCAAATGTTGTACAAGACCATGCGTCAAAGGGTCCAACATCTCATTGTTCGTTCAAATATCGAGGGTAGTCGTGTCATCTCTCGATCCGAGAAGGAATTGTAGGCAAGTCAAAAACTTTTTGCATCACAATCGCCACCCACTCCCAGCTATGTCGCTAATTCGTGCAATGTAATTCGAAAGCTAATGCCGATTCGACGAAGACGAAGATAGGAAAATTACTGAGTCTTGGGTTAGCAGGGGTTTCTGTGAGTGGGTCACGCTGGTATACTTGCCTTCATGGGCGGATAGCCTGGAAAGCTACCGAACCCGCCATTGGGTGGCATGCCCATTGGGTAAACAGGAGGTGGCGGCGCAGGTCGGTATGGCGTTCCTGCGGGGCCAGAGTTGTTTTGAGATCGGCCCCAACTGAGTCGGACTCGAGAGTTGCCAATAGGATAGCCTTGCATTTGGTTGATAGCCATTTCAGCAGCATGTCGTTGCACAAACTGAACGAAGCCGCAACCCTTTCCGGGCGGAATTTTGACGTATGTTATCTCGCCAAACCCCTGGAAGAAGGATCGCAGCTCGTCCTCGGTCACATAGCCCGAGAGACCTCCGACAAAGACAGTGGTGTTGTTCGGATCGGTGAATTGATTCATGGGCTGCTGGCCGGCGTATGCATTGCCCATTGGGGGGTAACCCATGCCTGGCCCTGGGCCTGGAGCTGGATAGCCCATGTTCTGGCCGTGACCGCCAGGCATGTTCATTCCACCCGGCATATTAGCAGGCCCACCTTTGTTCTTGGGTGTAGCGGTCGAGATGCGCATAGGTCGATTGCCGCAGTAGACGCCCTGCATTTCACTCAATGCCCGTTGTTGGTCCGACTCGTCAGAGAATCGGACGAATCCGTAGCCGCGAGACATACCCGAGAGAGGATCAGTCATGATTTTAGCGGACTTGCAGGAGGGAAATCGGCTCTGGAAGAGCGAGACCAGGACGTACTCGTTGACCTCTGGGCCGAGATCTCCGACAAAAATGCTATACTCTGGACCACGATCGTCTCTACGATCGGCCAGTCCACCACCAGAGGCCCAGTTCAGCTTGAAAGGCCGTTGCGAGTTGGGCATTTGTTGTCCATTCAACCCGAGAGCTTTGCCGGCGGCTGCTGGAGAAGAGAAATCGACAAAGCAATATCCCGCATTACTGCTATGTGTTGTTAGCGCCACCAAGGCATCCAAAGGCAAAGTTGTGCCTACCCAGAGAACTTGTCCCGAATCATCTTCACTGAGACCTGCTCACCCATCTGGAACCAAAGATTGCGGACAAAGTTTTCATCAATCCAGGGCTCGAGTTCGCCCATCCTAGCAGCTGTCAGTGGGACGCTGTCGAGTTCAATCGAGGTGCTTACCAAAGCGTTGTCTTGCCTTCTGGGCCGGAAGATGGGGAAGCGAGACCTTGGCCATCCTGGGAGGAAAACGACATGGGAGGCGCACCAGCTTGATCCGAGGACTGGCCAGGAGCGCCGCCATTTTGAGCAGGCGGTTGGCCTGGGGCGCCTTCAGGCTGACCCGCAGCGGAAAATTGAGTGTAATTGTCTAAAGACATGGTCGCCGAAATTGAACGTGGAGGTCAACCAAGTGTGGAACGAGAGGAGCTGGAAACGATTGGTTAGCAAGGCATGTTTTCGTTGGTGTCCGCGGATGCATTTTGAAGGGCACGAGATTTTGGCATGAGACAAGCGTTTGAGTCCCACACATGACTCTTTCGGAGGGCAATGATCCAGCTTGTGAAAGACGTCTCAACGTACCCAAAATGATACCGAGGTCTGCAAACTGCTGATCACCAATGTTAAGCGAGCTTTCAGGGGTCCGACGAAGAAGGATTGTCGACTTTTGGCCAAATCGCAGACAACGCGATGTGACTTGTAGATGTTGGCTGCCTTGTTCAGCTATGCAGAGAAATCGCTAGACGGTACCGATGCGAAGGGAATCGAACGTCAAGAGCCCTGCGACATCACAGATGTTAGTGGAAGTCGCGAAGTCGGACAAATGCTGGGAGTGAAGAAAGTGATGACAAAGTCAAGACAGGCGCAATTCGTGTTGCCGTAGTCCAGTCTAACTTCAGGAAGGTTGCGAAGCCACAGCCAAAGTCTCGTATTCTGGGAACATGGTATGATTGAGGTCTCTAGGTAGGATAGACTGCATTCACTGTAGCTCTGATCGCATCTGATCGCATAGTCGACTCGAGTCACAATGAGGCCCTATTCGATGTGCGACAGAGGCCGTGGGTTGAATTTTTGTTATCGGAAATAGACGACGTGACGCTGTGGCCTCTACGTTCTAGAGAGATGCAATGAGAGGAAAAAGCAGCACATACCGAGACAAAAATCTGGTCACCTCAGCGTCGAAGGATGACACGAGTCGAATGCGCACAGGCTGAAGCCGCGAAAGCAATCTCTCAAACTCCGTTGGTCAAGAACGCAGGCAAGGACTCAGTGAGACAGAGAATGCAGCACGCAGCGCAAGCAAGAACTCACAAGACCGCGAAAAGATGAGAAGAAAGCAGGGAAGAGAGAAACTCGGAGCAGAGTCGAGGTGGAAATAGCGCGGCGGTGGAGGGGAGGAAAAGAAATGCAAGAAGAGGGACAGTTCGGTTCGACAAATGATGGAAGCTGCGACGGACCCGTAGTACCGTAAAGCGTTTCCGGGTTGGGTGTAGGTTAAATGGTCACTTAACTCCTCTACCAGGACGGAGTCTCTGCTAGTGCGAAATAGGGAGTAAAGTGGGATGCCCACGACGCCCTCCAAGTTTTTTGACTTTTGCCTTAGGTGACGGGCAAGATGGATGAATCGTAATTACAAGCTTTTGCCCTCCCAATGAGTCCTCGATTCTACTTGGTCAGTCGGATGTGGAGCTGCCATAATACTTTGTACCTCGCAATAATGCAGTCGCTAGTACCACACTGTCAACTGACACGCATTTTGGTTCGCCATTCTTGCAGGCGCGTTGCCGCTCCGAATTGGGCGCCAAAAGAAAACCCATTCGATGGCCATGCAGGGCATTCACTACGCTAACGAGATACGGAGTGTTAGGCAAGACATTGATTCACATGCAGCTGGTCGGACCACTACCCAGGGTGCCAGGTACTGTTCAGGTAGGTGAGGTAGGTACTTCTTAATACTCCGTACTATTGATCTTGGGAAGCCCGCTGCCTTGGCTCATCACCTAGGGAATACTTCGCATTCGTAAATCGTAAAACGCTTGCGACTTTCGCCAATCGCCTGTGCAGAACATCACCACCAGTAAGAACAACATCGGATCTCGCATGCGATGATTGCACCACGTGTGAGCTGTGTTTCCACCTCACGCGAGGAGGAAGGTGTTGTAAGTCGGCGATGGCTAATATGACTAACCTGAACGCCTTGCTGTTGGAACCGGTCGGCCCAACTCGGCTGGTTCGCTTCAAAGGACATGGGTTATGCGACACCCGCATCAAGTAATTCGAAGCGATCTCTACTTGGTGTCTGGGCCACCTCTAGCTAGAGCCTTCCGTGTCTCTGTGCTTGTCGACTTCCCTAAATAATGAATGCCAACTATAGGTCCCCAATCATATACGAAGTACAACCTCGGTAGGCCTAGCACTTGTTGAATACTAATTTTGACTGTAACCGTTTTGCATGTAACAAAGGTACCCAGGTAACCACGTTGGAGACTCGAAGTGTCACAACGTGATGCTCGGTAATAGTGTCCACCAGACCGCACTTGCGAAGCCTACCAGCCCTGTCGAACCGCTATTCACGCGATATCATCGAAAACGAGCTCAAATAAACCAAACTCTTGCAAGAGTGCATTCTTTTTTCCCCCGGGACTTGAAAAATTGGAATATTGATCTCAAGCGCTTTTTCTCTGTCAAAACCCTTGCCGCTCTCCAAATTAGTCCAACAGAGCATGTTCATCAGCTGTGTCCACAGGGCATCTATCAAGGTGCTACGCCATAACTTGCATGTACTATCACGTCATCGGCGTTGTCATTCTATATGAATTCTCTAAAGGACACAATGCGACTTCTTAAATACTTTGCTCTGCACAGCTTGATTTTGCGGGCTTGCAGAACTCGTGTTCGTCATGCAAGTCATTCACACCCTGATCTGTCTCGCATTTGTCAGGAATCCACTCCTAAAACCTTAAATGAGAACGCTTTTGACGAACCTATAATAAAGCCTTCGTGAGCCTTTCCCCTTTTAGCCTGTCGTGCTCTCCATCATTTTATAGCATTTCAAGCGTCAATAATCCACTGATCACGCATTATTTCAATCGGAAACGTCGATACTAGCCACAGTCTACATCGTCTTGTAGATCTTGTGCAGATACGATATGCCGAAAGTCTGGACCAGGCACGTTTCCTTCCGCTGGCTGCCACCCGGTCTCGCGTCCGAGATACACATTGTCCAGGCTGTTAGGAGTGTTAGCACTTGTTTCAAATCTCACGCCCAGGCAGTAGACCTACTATCTTCCATTCTTTGCACCGACCTTCTTGAGGGTACCCTCCTCCTCGAAGCCAAGCGATTCGAGCCACTTCTTTAGCCACCGACCGTAATCATCCTCGTGCGTCTTGACCTGAGGCGATATTCTGTTTTTGCGTCCTCGTTCCAAGCGGAGGACCACTGGCTTCGGACTATGCCACTTTCGGATTAGGATGAACAACTTGTGAAAATCACGGTCGCCACCGGGTCCGTACAGATGACGGACTTCTGGCGCACAATGAAATGGGCAGTACGTTGTCAACCGATGACCGCGATCACAGATCTCAAGCAGCTTGTCCAGCAAGCATTTACCCACGCCCATCCGTTTGTACTGGGGATCAACGTAAACCTCAATCTCGGTAGAGATATGTTCTGTGTAATCCGGTACCGTAAGTTCGTTCGCACAACAGAACCCCGCGAGAGTCTCAACTCGTGTGAGACTTATATGCTTCTTGTGCGTCACGGGAAGGTTCAGTCGTCGAGAGAGCTCTTTCTCGTCCACGGTTTGGATCTCACGTGCGCCTTTCTGGTTCTTCTTCGCTGCCACGATAAAGGGCAGTCGATCGTGTTTAGATAGATTGATGCGATCTCTCATGCACGACTCATGGATCTCGGACGTCTCCGCCGGTCCAGCACTGTTGCTAATGTACCAATTGTATATCCGCGTCAGCTCTTGAAGATCAGCTTCGGTGCCTGGTCGCAGATAGATATTCAGCTGTGGAACGTATCGCTCTTCGGGACATGCGGCACCTCCACCCTCGTCGTCATCCTCAGCGTTGTCTGGGAGACTTACTGGAACAGCACCATGCTCGGCAGAAACATCTTGACAATTCTGGAGGTGTTTAAGCCAATTGTCGACCAGATTCTGTGTGGTTTCATGCTGGAATTTGGCATTTTGTTGGTCCGTCATGTCCAGCTTGCCCCAGTCTTCAAAAGCCAGAGCCGTGATGGGTTCTACGTACTTTACAGCGTCGTGAGGATCATCGGTGTAACCGTAATGTTTTGCGTTACTGATGTCAATCGTGGACAATCGCTTTGCCATCGAAATGCCATCCGCATGGTTGCTCAGGTCCTTGAGAATCGTTGCTTCGATGATGGTGCAGGGCACACCATTGCTGAACCGAGCTCTTTTGGGAGCGGTGTTACGCACTGAAGACAGCCATTTCGTGAACTCAGCTTTGTATGTCGGATTGTTATTGTTGTATCGTGGCCGATCGTTCCAGTCGGCAGGAGGCGGCACGAAATTACCCTCCCAATCTGCAAGAGGCACTTCCTGCGGCTCTTCCGGCCGACGATTCAAGAGCTTTCCGAAAGAATGATCTGAGATGTTGCTGGCTTGAGTGGCGTCGCTGGGAGCGGCCGATCCCCACGCATTGCTGTCGACCTCCTCTTTTTCCGCCTTCATTTCCTCCTTCGTGGCCCACCTGGAGCGAGCTCGTTGGGTGCTGAGGGGCTGGCTTACAGGAGGAGCAGGAAGTTGAGGTACGTCTGTGGAGGGTGCTTGAGGTATGATTGATTCAGCATTGAGCCCGGGCGAAGCAGCCGAATTTTCATTTCCTCTATCGCCGCTTATGACGGCGGCATCTTCAGCCCACGTGCGGCGAGAGGTAAGAGGTCTTTCTGGGTTGACCGGTGTGCGCGCCAGATCCAGATCTTTCAACGAAGTAGTGTTGAAGCTGTCTCGTCCCCTCTTCCGCTCGGCACCCATTTTCCTCGAGATCTGCTGCATAGACGCATCCTGTAGGAGGCGGAGCTGATTGCTACTATCAGCCAGTCTATTGTTGACCGAAGCCATCTTACTTCAGCTTTGTGTAAAAGGGCTACAAGCTGAAAATGACGGTTGACAGGATGATGAAGTATTCTGTGATTCTCTTCGGTTCCAGCTACTGGTCAAGACGGAAGGATCGTTGGACAATGGTCGACTATTCTCTGCCTTTCGTATTGCTGGCGCAGGTGATTCGGCGAGACTACCTGGATGCCATAAGGCGCAGGCGTTTGCATGAGACGCTGATGACTTGGAATGGGGTTGTTTGCAAGGGGTTGGTCTGGTCAGCGGGGACAATCCCTCTTCGTAAACTTTCCAAGAAGACCCAGCAGCTGTCACATCGGTCGTATTTGACGACGTCTGCGTGAAATTACTATGTTTCCGATATGTGTTCACAGCCGCCGACGCCGTTTCCGCCTCAGAGGTATGCTGGTTATGAGCTAAGGTCGGATTAGCTTGCTTCAGGTCCTCCAGCACATTTTCGTACCTTCAGCCACATGTGCCGCTTTGACGGAGAGGCGAGCTGACGGCTTTCCATTAGCATTTGGATCAAAGCCTGGCATTGCCATATTGTTTTGAGACAAGTGTATTTGAGGTGGGGTAAATGGAACGCGAATGGTACAGCAGGGAAAATGAAAAATGCCTTATGAATCTAAAGGTGTATAAGGGAGACGATTGAGCAAACGCAGCGTTCGGGATGAACCAAAAATGTACCTACGTTGTGATCTTCTCGCAGTCTTCAAGGTAAGAGTGGATGGTCAACCGTAACCCAGACGAACGGAAGGCTTGGAAACACCGGAGGGTTGATAGTTGGTAACAGGCTGTAAGAGCAGAGTCCTTTGCGACCGTGGTTTAAAAGTTTTGCTAAGTTCAAGCAGTGCACAAAAGGAAGTTTGCCAAGGGCCTAACCTGTGCGGCAGACCAGGAACGATCGTTGCACTGGCAGCTGTCGGGTGGGAGGAGATATATAGCTGACGCAAAGGCAGACGGAAAGATGGACGGATTTTTCCGGGCCGTGCACAGCTCTGTGTACGGAGCAACTAGTGCCTTATCTGTCAGGTGCAGTGGGTTTGATAGGTAAGCCTGGATTTTTCGGTGATTACCAAGGTCTGATTTCTCTGCTGGCTGAACGTGGTGTATTAGCCTCGAGAACTTGAACGTGAGCCTCGAAGTGAATGTCCAACGGAGACTCCACAACAAGCTGCTAATTGGCTAAAATCGCTCCACCTGTAAATGCTTACGTAGTACGAGGTGAGAAGGTGCAGACGAGATGCGTTCGATTCCCTTGCACTGTCAAGACTTTGCCTGGTTTTGATGAACGACGAGTTCCACCCTTGCCCACAACCTACGCATCTGATGCATTTTGTGTCCTGACCTCGCAAAGTAGCCCAACGGCCTGCTGTCAATGCTAGATGCTTGAGTTTTGTTGGTACAAGGCTCGACTCACAGCTCACAGCACACGACTCTCAATTCTATATTTTACAGTCCTAGTCAACAGCGAATATGCTTTCCGTGCTCCGTAAGGCACGGCTCAAGGACAAGGAAATGAGGATCCTGATGCTGTCAGTGTACACTGGAAGCGATGTTACCAACTTTCAGGGGCTGACAAGGTAGCGGACTTGATAACGCGGGCAAGACCACCATCGTGAAAAAAATCATGAATGAAGATGTCAACACGGTCAGCCCGACGCTCGGATTCATCATCAAGACCATCGATTTTCAAGGGTGAGGCAGGCTGATGATGCCATTGCAAGCTAATTTGAGGAAGTAGGTATAAGTTGAATATTTGGGACGTTGGAGGTCAGAAGACGATCAGATCGTACTGGCGCAACTATTTCGAGAAGACAGATGCCTTGATCTGGGTGGTGGACTCGACCGATCGGCTGCGAATAGGAGAATGCAGAACAGAGCTCAAAGACTTATTACGCGAAGAAGTGTGTCCACTCGTTCCCTCGTGGTGCCGTTGACTGCTAACGTGACCCTGTAATTGCAGCGACTTTCTGGAGCAAGTCTGCTAGTTTTCCTGAACAAGATTGACGTTGCAGGATGCATGAGTGAAGGCGAAGTACAACGACTACTAGGCCTGGACCTCATTGCAACACATAAATGGATTATTGTGCCATGCAGTGCAATGACCGGGGAGAATCTAGAAAAAGGTCTTGCGTGGGTGGTGCAGGATGCCCGCGATCGGTTGTTTTTGTACTAGGCGAACGAAGCAGGAGCATCATCGCGGGACTTACGATAATATATTATTATCGGTAAGGGAGTCTGGAGGTAGCACCAGGAGATATTTCGTAGTCATTCGACTCACCAGGTCCATCGATGACAGGCCATGGAAGGAAGCCTTGCTCTTCTTGAAACACTAATAACAAGTTCTAATGGGTGCTTGGATATGCGGTTTGCAAAGCAAACTTTCCATGATTTAGCGTAGGTGTTCTGAACGGAAAATACCTTGTACAGCGACAATCGCACTCGAGGTAGAGTCAGTCTGAGGGTCGGCTCAGGTACTGTAGACGTGAGCTAGCAATTCAATATCAACTTTTATTTGTTGGTGAGTGGACGATGCACGACCGCCGAAACCCCAGTCGCAGAGTAACGTGATTAGACACAAGTTTGCCGCGCGCTAGCACGTGGAATTGAGGCTCGACAAAACCCAGCGGCGAACCTAATGTTGTGCACGCTGATTCGAGAATCAGTATAATGGACCAAGAATGCACCGGCTGTATACGGGCAGTGTGCAGGGGAGATCAGAACGCGAAAACAACAAAAGGATGGCGGTCCCGCAACGCTACCTGGTCTCGATCACTAAAGTATGATCTTGAAGTCATTTTGCCTTGCTGAACGAAGCTTTTGAAGTTGGCCAGTATATGCAGACAGCTATGTCGCTGCTGACGCCTCCTGACGCCTCCTGACGGTCGATATGGCGAAGCGGCAATGAGACATCTTCGAGATTAAGAGCGACAGAACGGCAGATATGCCGCACAATCTCTGGAACCGCCAGTGGCATGACACCGCAACGAGCTCGGATTGGGACTCCACGATCGAAAAGTCTGCCTTGAGTTGGCTCAGCGACAATGCCAGGGTGTGGGACGCGGGGAAGTGAAAAGCTGCCACTGCTGTCCATGGGCAGAGGTCCACACGGTTGAAGGAGGCATTGCATGTCCGCGTCGACGATGCCCCCAAATAAAACATGCGCCATAAACTAGAAACCGGATCGAAGATCCACCTTCGCCCGACCGAACGCGGGCTAGGAAGAGAATGTTGGCGAGATGCGAAATACGCAGGGATAGGATATTTTGGTTTGCTCACGGCGGCCTCTATGGCTACCTCCTTCGAGGGGCAGAGCGCACCGACGGCGGCGACGGATGGTTCGACTAGAGATAGTAGAAAAGCAAAATGCTTCGTCTACGCATCACCTTTGTCTATGGCTAGTGGGGAAGGGGCAGTGCATGTCGCCGGTACTGGTGAGACAATGCCGTGAGGAGAAACCAATGGCAACTGTCTCGCATTGAAGCCACACTCTGTACGAAGATGGGAACGATCGAGAGTCTGCCTTGCCCGAAGCTACGTAACACTCAACAGCGAGGAGGTGGACCGTCGACCAGGACGTCAAATACGCAGAGATAGAGACGCTGAGAGCTGCGACGACAGGAACTAGCTCAACTTTGAAGGCGGTGTGGAGTGCACATTAGCAGTTAGCAAGACATGGTAAGCTCGGCCCATCTTCTGCGAAACGGTGCGGCCGTAGGCAGAAGACACACTTCCATGCTGCTCGTACAGCAGTAAAGGGCCATTGAAGTTACCAAGACTGTCCGAAGTGGGCAATAATGACCTGAGTTAAGAAGCTAAGTATCAGCTCTGCGTGCAGATACACCAGCAACGCCCTGTTCTTCCGTGCTCATGTGGTTGGGTAGCGTGTCTAGCATGTGTCATTAGGTCTGCGTTGATCGGATGGCTTTTCTCGACAGAGTGGCTGCAAGTCCATTATTATTTTCTACTATCAGCATTCGCTACAACGCACACAGTCTCGAGCCTCTCGAGCTCTGTGTTTTTGCGGAAAATTATACGACTTCAGCATTGCCCCGGTGTGCACAGATGGTCGTTCCACTATGGAAGGCCCTATTGAACAGTGTCTTTTAGTTGAGCGCCTAACTCACCCACCTCGACCGAGATCCTCAGTGAGACTGAAAATATCGTCGTAAGTCAATTTTAGACTTAACAAGCCCGGGCTGACAGTAATTGCCAGGACAGTGATACAGAGAATTGCACAAAGCCTGTTTCTAAGATATCAGACACTTCTTCTCAATACAAGAACGGAAGTGTGTCCGCAGTACCGAACGATCAGGACCATAACAACCAGCCAGCCACTGCCAGTAAATATAAACGGGCTAGGTAATACGGCAGAGGTGAATCAGATTCAAGACACGACCGACGCTCCAACCATCCAGACCCAGCAAGTTAGCAACAGCCACAACAGCCTTTTATGTACAGCACGAGGTCCCAAAATGCGGACACGCCTGATTCGACGTGGCAGTTTCTCTCAGACAAGAGGCGAGAATTCAAAGAGTCAGACTATAGAAAGCGGTGGTGCCTCGGTAAAGGTTACTAAAGATTCTATCCTGGCCGTGGCCGGGCGGCGAGAGATAAACCAGGGAACCGAGTACCACTGCCTAATCTCGACCTGGCTTCGCGAAGATGGAATACCGGATGGCAAAATCCAGAAGTATGACAATTATGTTGCCCGTCGGAAGTCCTTGAGAAAGCAGGCGCGAGAATACCGTCCTGACGGTGATGGCGAAGGAAAGCGAGTGCTGAAGAAGATACGACGCCGAGAGGAAACCCCCTAATCATCCCCGTTTCTTTGTATAGGTGAGCTTTCCAATAATACAGTGAGAAATCTGTATAGCAGAGTTAGACTAAGCATCGGCTCGGATAAGTTTAAGCTGCTAACTCAATATCAACTTCTATTTCAAGTCAATTACATTCGCGAAGATGCGGGAGCGCTGGGTCCTGGTCGCGTAGTATATAAGGAAGCGGTATCTACAAAGTAGATATTCGCAGTAAGTGTTCTTAGACACGGCTAGTCCAACTGACGTGATTAGACATAAGTTCGCGACGCGCTAGCACGTGGAATGTGTGTCGCATGTTAAGATCCGCCAGCAGGTGGGGAACTGGCTTTCGTCCGCCGGCGCCAAACAATGATACGTGATTCCTCGAGCACTTCATTGTACATGTACCCGACGGTTTCGCTTTGCTTCGAGTAGTTCTGCTCTTTCACGGCTAATACAGCGCGACGGCTCTCCCTTACTGGAAAGCCATCACGGCACTGAAAATCCGCATAAAGTAAGACACCTTCGTTTTACAATTCCGGACTGTACTGCGCTCAACGCGTCGAATCCCAGGTTCCGACTACGTAGTACGACCACAATTTTCCCCAGACATCAGATATGCCAAGAGCGTGGTCCCCGGGTCGGGAGCCGAGGAGCCAATGAAATCTCTGCCGATGGCCTCTCCGCGAATAACATCTCTGCCAATTACAATGTTCTCCGCCCGCCCCGACCCATACCCGGGTGAAATAGCCGGGTAGACAATGCAAATCGTGAGTCAATCATGAGTCAATCGTGAGTCATCCAGAAGGAAAAATAACGATCATTTTTGGTAATTGACGGATATAACAGTAGGAGGCGGATAGTGGACCTCGTTAGCTAGCTCCTGGCTGTCAGCTACTTACATGGTGCCACGGAACTCCCGTCTCTTTTCTCCCGGACTAGTATTGGCTCATTCTTTTCGCAGTTAGCGTGCTCATAGAGACCTTCACTCCTCTAGCCTATCTCTTAATTATCTTTCTCCCCTTTGGCACAATTCACACTCAACCAACCCTCGACGTATATCGCTCCGGTTCCCACTCAACTCATCTCTCGTTGTTACGACAGTAGCGCCACAAATGGATGATCAAGTCACGTCTGACAGTTACCAGATGCCTCCAGGCGTAGGGGCTGCCTCTAGCTCGCCCTTGGGGGAAAACATCAAAAACAGCCTCGAGCTTGAACGGACCGCGACGTTCAAAGACTACCTCGTCAGGATGCTCTTCATGACAAACACTGGCTATACACTCACACTTTCTAGCGCGTCTTCACGTATGGAAACACCTGGGATATCATCGTGTACGTTGCTGGCATAATGGCTGCTGCCGGCGCTGGACTCACCACGTCCTTGATGTTCGTCCTGCTCGGTACACTGATAGCCCCAGTCGTCTCATCTTCGCAATTATTGACATCCCTGCAGGTGATTTTGTCAGCAAATTCAGCGATTTAGATAGCGGAATCGTTAATCAGGACTTCAGTGAATTCGAAGATGATCTCGACCAGCTCTGGTATCCCCTCTGCATCCTCTCTGTCGTTTATGCAGCAAACTTACAATCTGTAGCCTTTACGTTTTTGCTCTTTTCCTGGCTCGTCTCGGTCTCGGCGCTATCCACAAGTTTGCCTTTCGAATGATTGGAATTCGACTTTCGGCCGCCATAAGACTGCACTACCTTAGGCATCTCTTTGGCCAGAGTATCCATGTGCTCGATTCCCTACCACCGGGCCATGCCGTCGGCACAATCACGGCCAGCAGCAACCTTCTCCAGCTTGGCATTTCCGAGAAGCTCGGTATTTTGATCGAGTACGCTTCTCTCATCATCGCTGCCCTCGTCATCGCTTTTGTGTGGAGCTGGGAATTGGCACTCGTCACATCGTCAGGCTTCGTAGTCATCGTACTAGTCGTCGGCATCTTGTCCCCACTTACTGTCAAGGGTCAAGCGCGTCAGGCCAAGTCAGAGTCTCAAGCGGCAAGTGTCGCCAGCGAAGCTTTTGCGAGCATTCGAATGATTATGGCCTGTGGTGGGCAACAACAGATTGTTGACAAGTACAGCGTCTTTGTCGAGGAGGCCAAGAAGCAAGCTCGAGCCACCAGCCCACTAACGTCACTCCAATTTGCTTTAACTGTAAGTGAACAAGCGCACAGAACTGATTAGTCAGCAACATGCGAAGCTAAACCGTACAGTTCCTCGGCGTCTTTGGTACTTTTGGTCTTACTTTCTGGTATGGCACTCGGATGTTTACCAAGAACAGACTGGACAATGTCGGGGTCATCGTCGTGTAAGAGAAGATCGGTTCCACCGGAGAATCTTTGGAGCTTGACGCAGATGTAGTGTTCTTTCCGCTCTTACCACTATTTTCTTCTCTTTGGATCGTGTTTCCGCACCTATACGGGCTATTGGAAAAGCAACGCTGGCTGCTTGCGAATTCTTTTCCGTTATCGACGCTCCTTCACCCGAAAGAGGTTGGGTAAAGGAACCCAAAGTCTCTGCGACAAATGACATTGTTTTCGAAAAGGTCACTTTTGCGTACCCGACCCGACCCGATGTCAAGATACTAGACGAGCTGGACTTGCGCATCGCGGCTGGCAAGATTACCGCTATTGTCGGTCCGTCGGGCTCCGGTAAGAGCACCATCATCGGCCTCATTGAACGTTGGTACACTCTTAGGCAGCAGCATGTCATCGCCAAGGCGACACAGCAGGACAAGAGCAAGAAAAAAAAGAAGGCTCAAGACACCTGTAGCGACGGCGTTGAGCTGAGTGGGATCAAATTGCAAGGGACTGGATCCCCAGTCGAATTACGAGGCGCTGTCACGACCTGCGGCCATTCACTGGACGATATTGACATCAAGTGGTGGCGATCACAGATTGGGCTTGTTCAACAGGAGCCTTTCTTGTTCAATGATACCATCTATGAGAACGTCGCTCGTGGCTTAATTGGTTCTCCTTTGGAGGGAGTGCCTGAGGAGAGGAAGAGGCAGCTTGTTAAAGAAGCCTGCCAGGAGGCATTTGCTGATGAGTTTATCGATAAGCTCCCCCAGGTATGTGCTCAGAAGCTCTAAAATTGATGATGGCTGATACATTGCTCTAGGGTTACGATACAAATGTCGGTGATGGCGGCGCCCGACTCTCCGGTGGTCAACGCCAACGCATTGCCATCGCCCGGTCCATCATTAAGAGGCCGTCCATTCTCATCCTCGACGAAGCCACTAGCGCGATCGACGTGCGTGGCGAGCAAATCGTACAGGCCGCTCTTGACAAGGCAGCTGAGGGCCGAACGACCATTGCTATTGCCCACCGACTCTCTACGATCAAGAACGCGGATCGTATTGTGGTTCTCAAGAAAGGTAAGGTCGTCGAGTTGGGCACACACGAGAGCCTCATCTCTATCAACGGCGGTGTCTATGCTAGACTGGTGAATGCTCAAACTCTTTCTTTCGAACATTCAGCACAAGAGGACGTCGAGTATGGGTCTGAGACAAATGACATTGATACTCTGGCTCGGGAAAAGACTCGAGCAGAATCGGAACGCGACGGCAATTTCGGCGAGGTTAAAGCAAGTGGCAACGGAAAAAGTCGTGGCTTCTTCAAAAGTTTTGGTCGGTTCTTCTATGAATCCAAGACGCACTGGGATATCATCGTTTTTTCTCTCATCACTTCCGCCGCGGCGGGTACAGCACAGCCACTGTACGCTTGGCTTTTCGCCAGATCCATTGATCTCTTTAAGTATCAAAGGGACCACTCTCGACTCATGGATGAGGTGGATTTCATGGCTGGCATGTGGACTGTTTTTGCGGCTTCGGCAGGCATCGCCTATTTCTTGACTTTCGTTTCCTCGGGCCGCGTAGCATCTTTCATTCGAGCAAAGTCGCAGACGCAGTACTTCGAATCACTTATCTTTCAGCGAGCATCGTACTTCGATGAGGATGGCCACTCGCATGGTACGCTGGTCTCTCGCGTCAGGGATGACCCGCTGAAGCTTGAGGAGATGATGGGTCTCAATATCGCTCAGGTCTGCATCGCTATTGGTAACATTATTGGCGGCGTTGTGATGGCTCTGTCTTATAGCTGGAAGCTCGCACTTGTCTCGATATGTGCCGTGATGCCAGTGTGCATCTTCTCCGGCTATTTTCGCTTCCGATATGAGCTTTTGTTTGAGAAGATGAACGACGAAGTCTTCGCCGAGAGCTCCCAGTTCGCATCGGAAGCATTTGGTGCGTTCCGTACCGTGACGTCCTTGACTCTTGAGGATTCGATTGTGACTCGCTTTGACAAGCTTTGCCATGGTCATGTCGTTTCTGCGTACAAGAAGGCTCGTTGGGTCAGTCCCATCCTTGGATTCTCTGACAGCGCGACTTTGGGCTGCCAGGCACTCATTTTCTACTACGGTGGCCGACTTCTTGCGCGCGGTGAGATCGGCGTTATGGCATTTTTCGTATGCTTGATGGCAATGATGAATGCTGCTGAAGGATTTGGCTCGAGTCTTAGTTTCGGGCCTAATGCTGCCCAGGCGACCGCTGCATCAAACCGCATCCTGGACGCGAGAGAATCCCGGCTGACAGAGGTACATGGACAGAATGATATTCCCGACACAGAGTGTGGCGTTACAATTGAGCTCCGCGATATTCGTCTAAGATATCCAGCTCGAAGGATGCCCGCTCTCAACAGACTTAACATGGTGGTTGAAAAAGGACAGTTTGCGGCACTAGTTGGCGCGTCAGGGTGTGGCAAGACTAGCATCATCTCTTTGCTGGAGAGATTCTATGAGCCTGAGAACGGTCAGATCCTCTACAATGGGAAAGATATCTCGGCTGTCAACATTTACACCTACCGCAAGCACCTGTCTTTAGTGGCACAAGAACCTACGCTCTTCCAAGGTCAGCACTCTCACCATCTCAGGTTTTAATAAGGTACTGACTCCCACAGGCACGATCCGAGATAACATTCTTCTTGGTATTGACCCCAGCACTATCACAGACGATCAACTCCACGCCATATGTCGTGATGCCTCGATTCACGATTTCGTGGCGTCTCTCCCCCAGGGCTACAACACCAACATTGGGCCCCGCGGCGTGTCTCTCTCCGGCGGACAAAAGCAGCGCATTTCCATTGCTCGCGCACTTATTCGCAATCCTCAGGTCCTACTTCTCGACGAAGCCACTAGCTCTCTCGATTCCGAGAGCGAGAGAGTCGTCCAAGCGGCTTTTGAGCGCGCGGCTAGGGGCAGAACGATGATTGCAGTTGCGCATCGGCTAGCCACCGTTCAAAACGCAGATGTCATATTCGTCTTGGGTGAGGGTGGTCGTCTGTTGGAGAGTGGAAGTCATTCAGAGCTTCTCAGGAAGAGAGGCGTCTATTACCAAATGGTACGTCCAAGAATGTCAAGCTTTAAGCTTTCTTATGTGAGAACGATGGCTGACCTAAATAATAGTGCCAAAATCAGGCGCTTGATCAGTAATGCTATTTCCAAGTCGTTACAAACAGAAACAGCTTTGATTAAGTTTCTCCGAGGGGGGCAGTGAAGCAAGAACGCTGAGCTGAACATCCGCAGCGGGGATCTTTTTGGTGCCGGCTATGGCGGCCTGTTGTGTTTCGGAAGATATCTTGAACTGTATTGCTCGGAGGTGCTTGGATTAGTCAAAGCGGTGTTTGTTGCGAATGTGTATTTGAGAAAACTACAAGACTTGCTGTGACTTTGGCACATCTTATATGGCCTCTCGAGGCAGCATATTGTTCATCCGATAGAGCGGTAAGAGGGAGCGTCACGCGCGCAATCCCGACCGCACCGGTATGTAATCACACATTGTTGAGCATCAATTGAGGTTTATGCCCACCCGTGTGTACATCGAGTGGTCTGATTTCGTCTTCAGAGAATCGCGACATTTTGGCTACAAGTCGATGGTGGAGGCGGATTTCCCGGGCAACAACTTTACAGAGGTAAATAGGTGATGAGGGCCCTTAGGGCAAGAAAACAGATTCGGGTTAGGCTTTTTGCATATTAAGCATTAAACTTTCCGATTGGGGGAATTTGTCCCTCCGCAACAAAAGCACAACAGTCGGTTCAGTTATCCGTCAACAACACACTCAGGAAGGGCGCGTATGCCGTAGCTTTCCGATTTGCCATCTCTGCCATTCACAATCCCTGTCGATTCACGTCGACTGTTCGCTCGTTTTATGAGTTCTCGAGACCTGCCGACAAGCCCGATCCAGATGTCCTTCTGGCCCGTCTAAATCTCGACGATAAAGCTGATTCACATCCGCACTGTCCAAACATTGGCATTGGGGAAGCATGAGTGCCAACCATGACGGGGCAGAGTCGGTGGACCAGTTTCTGGCGAGGATAGCCAGCATCAAGGATGGCAGAGACGAGGTGAATGCAGCCTCTCGCCGGATGGACGAGGAATTCTTAAAGGGGAGGCAAGAACGACAGGCTCGGCGTCTAGGTGAGTTAACGCTCTAACCATCCAAGCCTCCCGCAGACCTCATCCATGTCCAGTGGTACATTGTGCAGCGACTGACTCGGATGGTGTAGAAAGAGCGCGTTCCATATCGCCCTCCAAGACCGGTCCGGTGAAAGCTTCCTCGTGGGGTCTGGACTCTCCATCTGTCGCACCCCAGGCACTCAATCCTCCCGTCGACTTCAGCCCTCAAGCTAAAGCCTTGTCACGATCCAATGCTGTCAGCAGCCGGACTTCACCTACACGAGGGGGCAACACGTCGCCTACCCGCACTTCGCCATCCCCTTCGCCCCCAAAGGCCGTAGATGCCCTTTCCCACCCCCTCCCAGATCCGCCCTCAGCGACTGGACTGGCCCGAAGCGGAACCCTGTCGTGGCAGCAGAGGCCGGTCTCAACAGACGGACGACGACCAAGGCCACTGTCCGGCTTTGCGACCGTTCGCAGCGTGCCGAGGGAGCCAAAGGAGCCTACCGAGACGCGAAAGGAAGAGGGAGACCGCACAAGAGCTGACATTGCCGCTTCTCTAGCTTCAAAGGATCCAGCATGGTTTCGCCAGACACAAGAGAGAGGCTTGAATTCGGCTGCATTCCGCAAAACTCAGGTTGAAGACAGCCCTACTGCACTGCTATCCAAGAGCCAGCAGTTGCCCGGCTTGTCACGATCCCGCGAGCCGTCCACGAGCCCAGCGCCAGAGAAGCGTGGAGAGCAGAGCACGAACACGAGCATGGAACGACAACAAGTCAACAAAGAGGCGGACAGATTCAAACGGGGCACAACTCCAGATATTGCCGCTCTCAGAAACTCAATGGCACAGAAGCCGCCCAGTCTGAGGCCGAGCTCGCAGGACACCCTCAGCACCCGTCCAGCCAGCACCGACACCCTCAATCTTGAAGACGGGACACCCAGCCTGACAAGGACATCCAGCACTCTCGCTCAGACTCGTCCCATCTCCCCAACCAAAGGTCTTGGAGGCTTTGTCGAGAGTGCTATGATGAAGCGCACCGATAGCTTCAGCAAAAGGTGGAGTGCCAAAGCCAATCCCAGTCTCCAGCGCGGCGACTCCACGGCCGGAGCTCGTCCTTCATCTATGCATAGTAGAGGCCTTTCCAGAGATATAGTAAATCCACGCGGCGACACTCCCTCGTCTCCCCTCACTTCTTCTCGCCCTGGCTCAAGCCACAATCTCCCGTCCAGTCCGCCTCCGAAACTAGAAGAGAAATCATCATCTCCAGGAACGCCAGTGGCTGCAGAGAAGGACGGTTCATTCGATGTCAATGTCTCCGAGCGAGCTGCTGCTGATGCTCGAAGGTCCCGAACACCGACGGACGACTCGCTCTTGCCGCGCAGCCCATCCAAGACGATGGACCCTCGCAGATGGAGCCCGACCAAATCCACGTGGCTTGAAAGTGCTCTCCAACAAAAGGCCGAACCTCCAAAGCTGCAGCCGATGAAAGAAGAGCGGCCAAAGTGGAAGGTCGACCTGCAGAGATCTAGATCAAAGGCCAGCCGTGATGTCTCGCCGGACAAGCAGCCACAGAAACAAATTCCCCAAGCTGCAAACACTTCGACGGCCGCAACGTCACCCCGAGTCGAACCAGCCCAAGCTACTTCACTCATTACAGCCTCGTCCACCGCTTCAAAGCATGCTGAAGACGAGACAACTCAGACCAGAGGCGGAACCCAGGATGCCGACAAAAGTCACTCTGCTCCCCTGCAGAAACCAAAGGCGTCCGATCCGACTGCCACTGCAAAGGTTGACCAAGAGCCTGTTTCTCACAAACAGGAGACCGCTTCTAGAGCTGCAGGTGAACCGTCTAAGCATCCCCCAGCTCTCCGGCCTAAGCCTCAAACGCCGCCAAAGAGCGATTTTCGAGCCAATCTCAAATCGCGAGCGCCTGATGCTACACAAAACAAAGAAGCTGAGCCAGAGTTCAAGTCAATGTTTGGCAAGTTGAAGCGAACCACAACCCAGAACTACGTAGCGCCCGACGAGCTGAAGACCAACATTCTGTCCGGCAAGGCCGCTCTCAACGTGACTGGAGGGCCGGTGAAGACGAAGCGTGTCGACGAATTCAAAGAGAGCATACTCGCCAAGAAGGAAGAAATGAAGGTCGCAAGTTCGAAACCGAATACCCGGACCGAAAGCCCGGATAAGAATGAGAATCCAGTGCCCGAGGCTTTGGCGCGACGCAAGACTCTCTCCAAAGCCGCTGCGCCCGATGCATCTCGCCTAACATCCACCCAACCTGCGCCCTCGAAGGTTGATGACAAGCCACGCCTCATGCCGAAACCCAGCCCCGCCATCGCACAAGAGTCCTTGTCCAAAGAGGCTCCGTCACCGACAAATGTGGTGGCGGTAAAGCAAGATAGGTCGGAAAGCTTGCAAGATGCTGCGAACACATCCAGCTCACGGAAGATCGACAACAAGCAAACCACAGACGTAAAACAATCCACCGTGCAGCCCTTAAAAACTCTGCCACCTCGTACACAAAGTCCAAAGCCCGCATATACCTCGACTTTCCAGGCAAGGCCCATGGCCCCGGAATCTACCTCTACGCTGTCGACGCGGTCCAAGGCATCGACCTCTCAACCGCCAGCAGCACAGAAAAGCCCAGACTTGTCTGCAAAGTCCGAGCTCCCCGCTAACAGCAAGCTTGCATCACGACTCAATCCTAGTCTTGCCGCAATGTTGACCAGAGGCCCAGGGCCGAAGGCGTCCTCAGGCACGACTGCAGCTCCAGAGAACGAGGCTACACAACCGGCCGACACTGGCAAGGCAGAACCGTCAGCTATCACTAACGACAGCACCCTGACCCATATGACCAAAGGACGTGCAAAAGGGCCTAAGCGTAGAGCTCCCAAAGTAGAGAAGGCTCAACCCGACGCACCCACCCCCTCCAAGGACACGACGGAGGCTGCTGTTGTGGGTGTTGCGACTTCCGACAAATCGGGTACGGTGTCGTCCAAGCCGGCCCGGGGATGGGGTGCGGGCCACGATGTTCACCACAAGGTGCCAAGCCCAAAGTTAACTGCTTCGCGAGAACTGCCACAACCTAGAACACCGAAGCAATCCACAGTGATGGAAATGCGGACGAAAGAGGGAGTCGAGCAAGAAGGAACGGCAGAAGCGGCGAGTTTGGCCATTTCGAAAGTAAAACCAACCATAGCGAGTAAATCGCCCGATCTCAGAAAGGTCTCGAGTGCTTCCAACAACATCGCCGAGCTAAAGGCTGAAACCAAGCCTGTGACGCCTCCCAAGCCGCAAACATCTCCAGCACTGAGCTCGTCGACGAAGCCGGCAACGCATTCAGGCGCGGCAGCAACTGCATTCACTTCGGCCCAGCGTACAGCACCCACAGCAGCAAAGCCATCCAAGCCAGATGTTGTCGTCAAGAAGGAAGTCAAGCCGGCTCCGGCAGGTCCCAAGCCTAGCATGGTGCAAGGGCTGGGTCTCAAGATGAGTCCTTCGCCGGAAGCCAGTAAGGTATTATCAAACCCTCGCGTGCTCACTCCGCCTCCAGACAGCGAGGTGGGCAAAAGCATGGCTGCTGACCCCGATCACATTCGAGCTGTGGTTGAAAGCTACACCGGTAACATTACGAAAGATCACGACAAAGCCGAGTTCGATTGCGAACAATTCCTGGCCGCTGGCAAACACGACGAAGGCAAGATCAAGACCACACAGCACACGGTGCATGAGATTTCAGGGGACGGTAAGAAGACAGAGTTGTCGTCAAACCAGCAACACATTCTCTTTGAGGATTGCATGTACTTGCTCACGCACAAATATTCGAAAGATGACAAGCACGACGTGGCAGAAGTTCAACTGTGGTGTGGCGACCGAGTATCCGATGCGGCGGTGGAGGATGCACAAATTTTCTGTCGGCGAGAAGCACGCGAGCATAACACCAAGTTGGAAGTGGTGAAGCAAGGCAAGGAAAGCTCGAGTCTGATACAGGGCTTCGGTGGGATTTTAATCACTCGACGAAGCAAATCTGCAGCGCTTTACATGCTCTGTGGCAGACGCCACCTTGGACACATTGTCTTTGACGAAGTCGACATGGCGGCGGCCAATCTCTGTCCCGGGTTCACCTATTTGGTGTCGGCTGCGTACGGCAAGCTGTTCCTGTGGAAAGGTAAAGGAGCAAGTGCGGATGAGATTGGTAGTGCCCGGCTCATCGGCACCGATCTGGGCTTGACGGGAGAGATCGAGGAGATCGAGCAAGGATCCGAGTCGATGGCCTTTTGGGAAGCGTTGGGAGGGAGGGGGTCTGGAGAGTGGTCCCCGGATTGGCAGCGCAGAGCGGACATGCGAGGTTACCCGAATGCCCTGTATCGGGTTGAGCACGAACGACCGGGGATGCTCACCAACTTGAACCTGGCCTCGTGGAGACTGAAGCGAGCGGCGTCTCCGGCCAAACAGCAGATCAAAGCGACGTGCGAGCGTATGCAGGCTTTCACGCAAAGCGAGCTGGAACAGCCGGCTATTCACATTCTCGACGCGTACCGGACGCTGTACGTTGTGCTCACGCAGCACTGCGCTTCGAAGGCGGCGGAGCTGGTGACGGCGCTACACCTTGCACAGGATTTTGCGATGCTCTCGCCGGCGATCCAAGACCGACCAGTACTTCCGACTTGTTACGTGGTGGCAGGGCGTATGCCGCAGGACGTGACAGCCTGTTTCAGGAAATGGAGTGTGCCGGAAGGACAGTCATTGGCAGGTAAGGAATCGATATGTGTACGAACAGAAGAAGTAATGGAAGCATTGGGGTTATGACGCGACGCACCAGCCCAGGGTGATGAAGATGTGTTCATGATGGCGTTACGGCTGGGCAGTCAAAAGACAGGAGGCGGGAGGCAATGGCAAGGTCATGGTGGCGGGAGTGGTCGGAGTTATGGATGGGTGTCGAGCTTTGGGAGGCTGTTTTGAGACGGCCAGCAATACGAAGTACGGAGAAATACGTCGTAGCTTTGATGGGTGATGTAGGACGGAGTAGACGATGTCCGTTTCGCATTTGATTTCTCATGCCGCGGAGACATCCCTTTCAATAAGAGGACAAAATTTGCGCTCTTGGCAGTTTGATTCAATAATAGCCGTGTCCGGATACGAAGAAGTCAGAGAGGAGGTCACGAGGTTGCGATTCGCTTTCACGGGAGCCCGCGAGGTGGTCATCTCATGCTCGACTTACCGCGGTTCAACCTCGAGATACAGAGGATTACTCACTGGCCTTTCAGGCTGCTCAAGCTGGGTGTTGCTGCTCGTGATTCATACGTCTGGCCCTCCTTGAGTGCTGACTCCTGAGCATGACGCCGCAAGATCTCCTACTTGCATCATCATGTAGCTATTAGTTGACAGCACACAGCCCGTCTATCACCCACTGCCAGATGCTAGAGCCCATCGTCCGACTCTTGCTACTCGCTGCTGGCTGCTGCCTTTTGTCCTGCCTTGTGTTGCACTACACAAGCTCAACCCAGCTCCTTCGAGTGGGAGAGTTGAGTTTAGCTGAGCAATGTCCCATGGCTTGTCAGCAACGTCGACCCTGAGCAATGCGGTCTCAGCCTCGCCGGCTTCTTCGTCGTCTCCATCGTCATCGTCGTCATCGTCGCCATCATCCAAAAAGGCGCATCCAACATTCCACTTCGTCGCAGGATTATTCTCGGGCATCTCGTCCGCGGTGCTCCTCCAGCCAGCCGACCTCCTCAAGACCCGCGTCCAGCAGTCGGGCGCCCACACCCTCCGCGAGACACTGCGCTCCATCCTCGATGGGCCGAGCCCGATTGCCTCCCTCTGGCGCGGGACCGTCCCCAGCACGCTGCGGACCGGCTTCGGCAGCGCACTATACTTCACCTCGTTGAGCTCATTGCGCCAGCTCGTGGCAACCAGCTCGCTCTCCGGCCCCATTCTATCTCAGCAAGATGCGAGAGGTGGAAATCGAAATGGCAATTCCAATGAAAGACGCAGCACAGTTCTGCCCAAACTCTCCAACACCCAGAACCTGCTGACCGGCGCCACCGCCCGCGTCCTGGCCGGCTTCATCTTGATGCCCATGACCGTGATCAAGGTGCGCTACGAAAGCAATTACTATGCCTACAAGTCACTGCCCGGCGCTGCCACCTCCATCTTCCGCGCCGAGGGCCTGCGGGGCTTCTTCACTGGTTTCGGCGCAACTGCCATCCGCGACGCCCCCTACGCCGGCCTCTACGTGCTGTTCTACGAGGCGAGCAAGACAGCCCTCAACAATGCCTTTCCCAGCCCATCCACTACCACACCAGCGTCTGCCTCTGCTGCAAACACAGGTACAGAAAGAGGACCATCGACAGGACCAGCAACAGGGAAAATAATATCAGGCACCACCATCAACGCCATCTCCGGTATCCTCGCCGCCGTCGCTGCTACCGGCCTGACCAACCCCTTCGACGCCGTCAAGACCCGGCTACAGTTGATGCCCGCCCGCTACGGGAATATGGTGCGCGCGGCGCGCATGATGGCTCGCGAGGACGGCATCCGCAGCTTCTTCGACGGCTTGGGACTGCGCATGGGTCGCAAAGCCCTGAGCTCGGCCCTGGCCTGGACCGTCTACGAGGAGTGCGTAGGTTGGGCTGAGCGCAAGTTTGTGCAGCCTGCAAAGACCGAAGACGATGCCGTGCTATGAAGATGATTTAGCCGGGATACCTTCGGCCACACAAGGGGAAAAAAAGGATAAAGAGACAAGATAAAAGGAAAGAAAGGAAGAGACGGGAGACGGGAGACGGAAAATGGGTCGTGTACTGTATATCAATCTACATGTATATATAGAGCTCTGTGGACTGTGGTTGGACTGGACTGCATTGAAGCGGACTGGCTTCGGCTGTGGCTGCAGCTGTGGCTGTGGCTGAACCTCTGATGTACTCTATTGTACTGTCTATATATATAATCTCTTCTTCCTCCCCCTTCTCTCCTTCTCCATCCTCGGCAATGTTTCGAGTGAGGTAAAATCGCGTGCATTTCATTCTGGATCCACGATATATACAATCCTAAACTAAATCTATATCCCGTACTGCTGTGCCTAGTTTTAAATAATTATTCAGCGATCATCATCATGTGTAGGTAATCCCCCATATATATGCATTGCATAACGCATACGGGCGTGTACAATTTAAACTCCACGCACTAATCTCTTAGCGCAAGGGCACAAGCGAAGGTTTAAATGCTTTCCTCATGCTTTGTAGGGAGGCCGGTCGACACACCTCACCTCAAAACACTGCCTTAGCCCAGGTGGTCCCGGGACGTCCGCTGGGGTACGTTATTATAATAATTGGAAGAACGTCGGTTTTGTATTTTTCCTGGAATGGGAACTTTGAACTTTGGAGGTAGGTATAGGTACAGTAGTCTGATCTCTACCCGAACTAGAGACCCCTCCTTTGGATACCTTCCCCGTTCCCCCTTACAGCAGGAAGCAGGGAGCGGCAGCAGGTAGCGTCAGCATCAGCGGCATTGTTTGTGTTGCTCCTCCTGAAATCATGGAGAAATCCGCCATCGCTCTCAATAATGAGGAAGAAGAAGGAATGGATTCAGCACGAGGACCATTTCCGGCGGAGATCAAGGCATTGATCGTTGAGATGTGCAGTAGTAACAAGGACCTCAAAGCGTTGAGATTGACGAAGAGATGCTGGGAAGAGGTTGCCAGACCACGTTTGTTCAGAGAGTTTACTGTCTACATGCACAGCGCCAGCTTGGAGCGTCTTGAGCAGATTGCGCAGTCGCCGCGCCTTCAGCGTCACGTACAGAGTGTGTATTTCGACACGCAGTTCTCGGGGTTCCATGAACAGCTCCGTGATCACGCAAGGAAGCTACGCCTACCTCCAAGTTGCGACAGACGATTGCTGGACAACACGACGTATGATCTCACGCCCGGGACGGGAACTCACAATGTATTGTTTTCGCGCTACGTCTCGGAGGCATTCAGCCGGCTGCCCTCCCTCCACAAGGTCTGGATGAAGTCCAGGGATATCCGGTGGGACAGTCAGGAGTGGCCGGATTTCTACAAGCAAATGGCTCAAGATACGCTGGGGCGAGACGGGCGTCACAGGTTTCACTTTACGGAGAAACTGCATGACACCCGTTGTTGGGCCTCCATCGCGGGTTACATTTTCGCGGCCCTGCCCCGTCTTTCGAGGCCCGTAGAGAAGCTCCGGCTGATTGATTTCTCGGGGGAATCCTTTGTGGCTGACAACGGCCTCCCAGTCCTTACATCGAAGCAATGCAACGAGGTGTTTCCATGCCTCAGGCATTTCGAGCTTGATGCAGCGGCTGCTGTCAATTTGTCACAGGTCCTGTCGATGCGCCGTGTTGTTCCGTTGCTGAAATCCGCTCATCGCCTAGAATCTCTGCATCTCGATTTTGGCCACAGGGGCTGGGATCCTCGGAATCAGTCCGGCGACGAACTCCAAGCATCCATATTCCGACCTGAACCCGAGGAGCCCGTGCTACTAGTAGCACGACTGAGCTGGAGCCCCAGACTGGTGAAGCTGAGCCTCCACGGCTTGTTCTGCAGCTCGAACGAACTGCGAGAGGTTCTGCAGCATTGTGCCGGCAGCTTGCGAGAGTTGAACCTCAAGGATTTAATGCTGGTTCCGGAAAAGCGTGGTGCTCGACGTGCGTGCTTGGTGCGCATGCTGAAATGGATGCAGAGGACATTGGAACTGCACCGCTTCTCTATTAAAGGCATCGTCCACAATGGCGGTCGTCAAGCCTGGAACATCAGGAAATGCTTTGGTACGTCAGAAGAGAGCTTGGTCACCCGCGTAGAACAGTTTGTCATTGGTGGCGGAACATGTCCACTTGATAGCGTGGCCATTCCACCTGGCTACTACGATTATCAACTCCCGCATCTTTACTCGACATCTCCGGAGGAGCCGAAGCACGGCGAGCGTGTGGGAGGTGATACGACCTGGCTTTTCATGAATCCACCCCCCCTTGATCTTTGAGGCTTGAGGGCCATGCCGGTGCCGGTGTTAACAATCAGCCCACCGCCCAATCACAATGATATCGATGATGTCACGATCGTAATAGATGGGTTATGGCCGGCGCCGTGGTCGAACGAGACGTCACATCGGTGCTAGTACCCTACATGGTTCGAACTGCCCTGTGTGCCTGTGTAAACGTAGTTGCAAGACTTCGCGATCGACATCTGCCGACGAACTCTCCAAACTTCAACATGAGGCTGATTGAATGCAAAGAAGTTTGGTTACATTTTCATACTTGGGAGCAGTCAATCCTTAGTGATAGGCTTTCCTCCTTCTTCCGGCTGGTCATCTTCTCGTGCAGGGTCCGTATAGTTCTCGACCACCATGTCCTTTAGCCCGAGCTCCTCCATCTCCGTTTCTGTCCGGTCATACTCCTCGACTGAGATCTGCGGATCCGGCTCCTCCCCGTCGGTATTCTTCTGCACAAACGAGTTGGCGAGCGGGTCGACTAGGGTGATGGAGAAGGGGAACTCGGCTTTGAGTGCACGGTCGAGACGGTCAAAGAATCCCGTCCAGCGCTCTCTTGTCTCTGCAGACATCGAGTCTCCGGGCTGAAGGCGTGCGCTCTGGTTGTCTGCATTATCACCATCGCTGGGATTGTGGTTTTGGTCGTCGGCGTCGACATCGAAGATTTGCCCGTGCAGCTGGTCGCGGACCTGTGTGAGGAGGCCTTCGACAGTGGTGAAACGCCCGCCGAGCGTGCCTGGTTGCACCTCGAGGCCCAGGTCGGCGCTTTGGAGTTCGCAGGTTTCGGACTTGAGGATGTCGCGGGACAGGTCGAGAGGGGTCTCAATGCGCAGCGTGATTTTCTGGCCTTGCGCGGGTATGGCGCCACCCGTCTTGATGTCGTTGGTCTTGTAGCCGCAGTGATCGCAGACAGTGGCCATTACGATGACCTCTTTGAAGTGCGGAATATTGACTCTTTTCAGGTTCACCGTGCAGGGTTTGGTGCATGCTGGGCACTCGGCCGGTAGCTCGTAGATTTCGCCGTCCACAATGTCGACGTCGGCCAGGGGGTCTTTGTCTGCTGTTGCGGTCGGTTCAGCGGCTGAGTCTGCCAGCCCGAGTTGGACATTCTGCTCGTGCGAGCGAATGTAGTCTGTGCGAGTGTACTTGTCGCCTTTGTCGGAGGTAGAGGGGGCAATAAATGAGTTGCCTGAGACGTCGTCTAGCGTGACGGTGATGGGAAAGCTCTTGCCTTCGAGCATAGATGTGAGTTTTGCTATTATAGCTTGGAGTGCTTCGTACAATTCTGGGGCTTGCTCTTTTCGAGCCGGTTGGTCGTACTGGAGGTCGGTTAGGACTTTGGAGAACATGCTCTCGAGCGTGGTGAACTGTCCAGGCGCAGGTGGCATCTCCAGGTCTATATCCTCAATCTTGAACACACCAGTGTCGCTTCTTATCACCTGTCGCTGGAAATCTTCTGGTGCTTGTAATCGAAAGGTATATTTGGACCCCTTGGGCTGTATTTCGCCCGCGCTCTTCACCGTGCTGTTCTTGAACCCGCAACTGTCGCAGGTGAAAGACTCGAGGAGGATTTCTTTAAAGTATGGGATTTTCATGGGCAGTATCCGTGTCGTGCCATCATCGCGACAGTTCATGCACAAACTTTCGATTTCGTACACGCCGTTCTCGTTCATTTCAGGCCGCAAAACTTCAGGCTCTTGCACTGCGCCGCTGGCAGCCATATTGAGAGTGTGACTTTTGCAATGCGTCGGAAGTTTGTGCTCTACAGTATGTGAAGACTTTGCGTAATTGCAGCCGTGCTTGTGCTTTTCCTTCGGTGTCTTCGTCGCGGATGTGAAATTCGAAACTTCGAGGCACCACCAACCATCGCTGCGGAACAAAAACTTTTGGGAACGATGACGGAATTTCTGCAGGGGCCAAGCCTGTAATCCCCGAAGCCCGGGCCAGTGGAGCCATCTTTAGCGAGTATGTTGGCTAAGGATTTCGGATAGGGCCGCACATGTTGGGCGAACGCCGAAGGCCGTATTAAGGCCTGGACCTGCCCACATTATGGTCCAGATAGAAAATCCGAGAATGTGAAGGAGCTTGACTGTTGATTCGCAGCTTTGTTCTTCTCGAGCATAGCTTTAAGTCCTTCTCGGTCCTTTCTGTCTCTGGCTCTTTTCTTGCTGCTGCTTTTGACAGGCGGTGGTGCTGCAGCAGGTGCAGCAACAACATTCATGCTCTTAGAATCCTGGTTTTGAGGCTGTTCTGGGGTCGCAAGTTGTGGTGCAACGTGGTTGACGGCTGGCAGTCTGCTTGGCAGCATTTGTCTTGTCGACCGCGAGCAAGACTGGCATTGGTAAAGAACCAAATGTGCCTGCTGGCGTGATTGAACGTCTTCGGTGGAGTCTTTCGTGGAACTTTTTGTCCTTTTCCGGCACATAATCTCACGTCGCTGAAGGGCCAAGCTGCCGCAGGCGGGACAGCACTGAGTGGCATGTTTCCGGCGTATAGCACCAGAACGTGGCTGTAAGGAGGCTGCTTCATATCTACACACATCTGCTACTGACGTGCTACTTTCCTGCAGCAGATCTGCAGCATACCCCAGGAACCGCTCGCGAGCAGCCGCAGCCGCAGCGCTAGAGCTGGACATCTGAGCGAAAACTAGAAGTCGAGAGGTATGGACGACTTCCAGCGCCCTCAAAAAAAACATACGCTTTTTGCCTTAAGAATTCGGCAGACTTTTGCTATTAGATCTGTACTAGCATGAAATTAGTCTAGGGTGCGCTGCTATCGATAAGCTAGCCCAAATCCAGCATGTTTGCCTATGCATCGTGACTGATGAAACCAGGCGGCTGAGAGCATCGAGTCATTGACCTTCGCAGTGATCATTTTACTCACAGGCAGCAATATCTTTGGGCTGGGCTCTCAATACTGCGCACCAAATGGCACCTTTGACACAATTGTCGCCCAACCCAAGATTCAAAGACTTTCAAAAAATTGTCACTATCACTTCATCATAAGATTCGAAGAGGTAAATATCGTACCAATCAATTCTCGCAGAGCATGGCGGCCCTAAGAATCGCTGTCGAAGGATGTGTGAGTCGCACGCATTCAAATTCAAATGCAGACAATTTGCTGACTGCCACTCAGGGCCATGGCACTCTTGATGCCATTTACGCTTCAGTGCAAAAATCTTGCCAAGTCAGAGGCTGGGAAAACGTCGATTTGCTGATCATCTGCGGGGACTTCCAGGCAAGTCAATCCCAACCCGGTCCTGAGTATTTCCAAAATGCTGACAGTCACTAGGCCGTTCGAACCCAGCAGGACCTCAACGTCACAGCGATGCCAGCCAAGTATCGGCAAATGGGAGACTTCCACCAATACTACTATGGCACCAAACAAGCACCTTACCTGACCGTGTTCATTGGCGGCAATCACGAAGCAAGCAACCATCTGTACGAGCTCTACTACGGCGGCTGGGCAGCTCCCAATATCTACTACCTGGGAGCAGCAAATGTTGTCAGGTTAGGACCCCTCAAGATCGCTGCATTGTCAGGGATCTGGAAAGGTCGAGATTATCGAAGAGCACACTACGAGCGCCTGCCTTACGACGACGACGACATGCGAAGTATCTACCATCAACGGGAGCTTGACGTGAGGAAGTTGCTTGCTTACCGTTCTCAAGTCGACATCTGCTTGTCTCACGATTGGCCTCACGATATTTGGCAGTATGGGGATTCCCAACAGCTGTTCAGAGCAAAACCACATTTCCGATCCAACGCTTTCGATGGCAGCCTCGGAAGTAGAGCTACCACAGAAGTCATGGGCAGACTAAGACCGCCTTACTGGTTCGCTGCCCACATGCATTGCAAATACATTGCATACAAAGAGCATGATACGCCGGAGCATAAAGATGACAACAAATCCGACCTTCACGCAGGACCATCCGGATTGAATGACCGTCCGCCAGTAGAGAATGTTCAAATCGCCCGAGGCACCTCACAATACGATAAAGGAGACAACCACGTGCGCAACGATGTGCCTCGCCGGACTGCTTTCGACAGTGAGAAAAGCAATATCCACGAAGGTGCAATTTCAGCCTGGCAGAATTTGAGCAAGACCCTTCAAGAGGAAGATGCTCGAGCGAATCAGGAAGACATAACTTCCGAGCGGATAGAGGAGCGACAGAATGGTGCACCGCTCACGACCAGCTACAAATTCGACGAGACATTTAAGCCGGTCGACGTGGTTCAGGTCGATGGCGCCTACAGCAGGCTCTCACAGTCGCCTCAAAAGTCGACCCCTCACGTCCCCCAGTATGACGGGACTTGGTTATCGACACCTAAGCGACGTCGCATCTCGAGCCCATCAGAAACCCGAACAGTTCCAGATCAACCTCGCATCGCGAACCAGACAGACGGAGGTCACGATCAGACTACCACCGTCACAAATCCTGATGCCATCGACATCGACATAAGTGAGTCAGAGGATGATAGCAGCACAAACCCAGTGCAGCGTAGAGGTCTGTTCACCATCTTTCTACCCAAAATCTCACCTTGTCTACAAAGGAATTCTTGTTTTATCGGGAATTCACACGCTAATTCCTCCCCAGCTCGAAACATCAACGACACCTCGTCCAAATCACACGAAGCACAGGCCCGGCTACAAAGTCTCTCTACTACTTCACAAGACGACACCAGACTTGCCCAACCGCCAGTCCAGCAAGGGTCGTCCCGAGTCCGCAACGAGGCTGAAAAGGTGGTTAAGAATGAGGATCCCACCACCCAAGCGGCCGAGCAGGACGATAATATCTCAGAAGCGGTGCGAGCAAAACTTGCTAGCATTTCAGACAATTTCGCTCCCAAGGGGCCAAGATCTCCAGACCTCCCGTTCCCTGAGGCCATTACAAACAAAGTAACACGCTTTCTTGCACTCTCCAAGCCCCAGAAGGGCCGTGATCACGAGTTCTTGCAGCTGCTGGAGATCGAAGCCTGCACGCCCGACTCAGATCCAAACCTTCTTGAGAGGCCGCAAAGACTAGAGTACGACCCACAATGGCTCGCTATCTTGCGAACATTTGCCCCCGAACTGCACCTAGGAGGCAAGCGACAGGACAAGATCCCTCCGCACCGCGGCGACACGTACTACCGAGATCGAATTCTCGAAGAGGAGAAGTGGGTCTATGACAATATTTCTCAGCAGGGTCTCCTCACGGTGCCGGACAACTTTGAGGTGACTGTGCAAGCAGATACTTCCACAGCCGAGGGTGACCCAAGTAAGGACGGAATGCCGCGCGAGCAGACCAATCCGCAGACGGCTGCGTTCTGCCGGCTGATCGGGATTGAGAACAAGTTCGCCTTCAGCGAGGAAGACCGCGACGCTCGAATGGCTGTTAGACCGGCTGTGGGAGAGAGCAGCCGAGGCAGCTATCGCGACGGTCGACGCGGACGTGGTGGGCGTGGCGATAATCATAGAGGCCGAGGCCAAGGCCGTGGAGGTGGAGGTGGAGGTGGCGGACGAGGTCGGGGCCGATGGTGATGGCCATGGCGATGGTGATAGCCACCAACTACCAAGGTATGTCAGCAACGTATGAAAACACAAGTATTTGAAGTCGGTACGGGGACAAAAGCGTCGCAAGGAAGGGGAGAAAATTATCTTTTTTGTGTCGAATTTCACGCAGCTACTGGGACGTCGACCGTGACCGTTCCAGCTGCAGCTGCAGCTACAACACCTCGTCTGCCTGTTCCTCTTCCCTTTTCTTTTGCTTTGACTTTTCCTTTCGCTTTCGCTTTCGCTTTCGCTTTCGCTGGCCCAACCCCCGCCTTCTCGGCATTATCAATCCGGCTTAGCAAATCCGCTTTCCACGCCTCGTACTCAGCCGTCCGCTCTTCGCTAAAGTAGTCCACTGCATCGTTCATCATCGTACCCAGACCGGGGAGCAGGATGTCTTCCGGGTCTTCCTCGTCGAGCTGCTGTTTCAGCTGTTCCCTGCGCGATCTAGTCCGAGACCTAGACCCGGAGCCGGGATTGCTCTTGGCGGTGCGTGTTTTTGCTCTTGGGGTGGCCTCACTGTCATCAGCACTACCGGGTCCGGGGTTTGCATTTTCGGTCTCTGCCAGTATTGGGAGGGTAGACAGTTTCAAGGTCGGGATCACATCTTCGGGGACGCTTGTCCACCAGTCTGCTCCGGCGCCGGGGTCGCTTGTCCAGCCCTCGTTGTTGATGCGAGCGATCCACGCCTCGATCTGAGCTAGCATGTCTTCGTCGTCGTCGTCGTCGTCGTTCTGGTCGTGAAGGTGAAGAAGCTGGACACCGGTCGTGGACACGGCAGTGTACAGCTCGGTTGTGATCAGGCCCTTTTGCATGCGTGTCAGGACGAGGAGGTAGATTGCGATGAGAAGGATGAGGTCGCGGCGTTGCTTGTTCGTGCTGTCGCAGTCCTGGTCTTCTGAGGCGTCGTCGGCAAAGGATATCAGCACGCAGGCACCGGTGTACACGTGCGGGGTCAGCTTGGGAGTGTTAAAGGCTTTGCAGAGTGTGCGAATGGAGGGCAGGATGTATGGTGGCGCCTCGCTATCCTTCCTCGACTTGCTGGCGGATCCAAGAATCTTGCCGACGAAGCCGGTTGGCGTTTTCTTCCCAGACGCTTTGGTGGGCGTCGCAAGAGCATCAACCCGCCTCGGCTTCTTGCTCGGGGTCTCTGGCTCGGCTGGTAGATCATCGGCATCCAAAGCCTCTATATTGCGTTTCCTCCCTCCTGCCGTGCTTCTTCCTGTGCTCCTCCCTGTGGTTGGCGTCGGTGTCGGTGTCGCTGTGCCTCTATCTTGCCTGTTTCGTTTCGGCGTGCCCACCACGTCAACATCCTCCAACGTCTTCTCGAAGAAGCTCAACAACTTCTTGTACACATTCGGGCGGCAGGGGACGCCGTTACCGCTCCTGATGTTGGGCAGCCGAAGCTGTGCGCGTAAACGCTTACATGCTAGCTCGGCGCATACATGTGCTCGGGCGACTTCCTCGTCGGGTTTTAAATGACTGGCCCGCTGTCGAGAGATCGAGAGCAGCGACTCGGCAGCCGACGTGAGACGCGGGGGAAGGCTTGTGGATGGGGGAAGGAGGGAGGAGAGGGCTCTTTGAATCGGATTCATCGATGCTGAAGCCGACATGCTCGTGGGGCCGCCGATTCTTTGACCATGTGTCTATCGACTTGGTGAGTTGCGGTCCTGAAGTGGACTGTGGACCTGTTCCCCGTCGACCCGACCAGTACGGCACAGAATACGATCAAGACTCGAACGCGTGGTGGCAACGCAAACCGCGTTAAGTGCTCGCGTTCACGTGATATTGATATTGCCGTTTCAAGTCGCGCCGATCGAAACGCCCGACGATACCCGCCTTCGGGTTAGGAGTTGTGTGGAGTTGAATACGAAGTATTTACCCGCTAGCCTGCCTAGGTAAAGGTGGGCAGCTGCACTGCTATCAATCACACTCTGACTATGCTGGACCTTTTGCTCCCTCCTCTTGTTCTCACCCTTTGTACTGGCGATCAAAGGTCTCACTCTTCAGCACACTAGTAGTACCCACATTTGCCCTGGCCATACCGCGAAGACATTCCGGATCGCTTTGGCTATGCTTGAAAGTATGCCTATCGTTGACCTATCGCAGAAGACAGCCAGCAACGGAAGAAATTCATTCTATCACCATCACTTCCGAGCACATAAGTAGGGTTGATATCAGGACTGATGCTGGCTAGCGGCCAGTGGTAGGAGCTAGTGCGAAGAGCAGGCTATTAATATGTGCGTCGCATTGGTCTTGAAGAGCTCAAAGTGTTAAGAATATGTCACACGCCCTTCTAGCATAGTGACGCAGTCTTGGCATTTATGACACTTGAGCAACAAAAATTCGGCGCCGTTGTGTGTTACTCAAAAGCTTGGGGTAAAAAGGTAAATTGCTAGGTAAATACCGCTTATCTTAGGTTTACCAATGAGCACATGTTTTTAATAGGCCCTTGCCTTTTATGGTCTAAGCCGAGTTCCGCGCACTAATGCGGGACATTTCCTGTTGTGTGGATCTTGAATTGCTTCACTTTATGCCAATTACCTAATCACGGTTTTGCGTGGTCGATATCCTGCAGCTAAGCTTGGGATGAGGAACACGCCGATGCTATATCAGGAACCAGGAGGAGAAAACCCGGGGACCCCCGATGGATTCAACAATTCAGTCATCAAATCGCTTGTCTGTGATGAGATGGCGCTATGGTGGCTAGAAAGACTTGCCATTGAACCAAAAAATGACTGGGGCCCTTAAATTGGGCTCCAGGCTTGAGCGTCGTTAGGAGTACAGGTATAGGTCGTAATATTTAAAAAAGTGTGGTAAAAAGTGGGCTATTCTTTCAATCAAACATTGGCTCGCTTAAATTTCCCGCATGTTCAATTGGCTGGTTGAGAACCACTTTTTACCACACTTTTTTAAATATTACGACCCCTACCTGTATACCAACTCGTCACTACTTGTGCACGAGCGAGCTGACGAGTTCGCTTCCTCCCGGGGTTCCCGTCTATAGCTTTGGAGTTAGTTAGCGAAAATGGTTGCTCGAAACAATTGGTCACGATAACATCTATCTCAGCCAAGGTAGGCAAGACACGACGATATTCCTGAACCGTGGTGGTTTCGCTGTCCAGCTTGTTATTTCTGCGCTGCTTAGGGTTCGGCTTGCGTATCTTGAAGGTCAGCTTGAGCTAGGAACCTGGGTCCTCACGATTGCCGTCGCATCCTTTGCTCGCGTGCCTGCCAATATTTGCGCCATCTGATATATAGATAATGCGGAGTTGAGTTCCCCTTGGCCTTCTTTTTTTTCGCGTAATGTGATTCGTCAATTTTCGTGTCTTATCTTCCAACCTCTGATAACAGAGCAGGATCGACACTCACCCTCCACACAAAATTCATCGAGATGGGCGTTATACCGAAAGAAGTGTGCATGGATTTTCAGCCGCCATCGTTTCGGAGGGACCCTGCCGATGGCCTAACCTGCTCGGTCGTATTTGGTGTGATTTCGTAGCGGCAGATGCCATTTTCATGTAGATCGATTCGCCTAGATTTCTTTCGTCAAAGTTTATAAAGGATCTTCTGCCGCAATCTCATTCCTACTGCAGTTTCAAACAATCGATTGCTCACATTTGCCCTGTGCTTCACAACACTTGAGCTTCTTCAGCGATTGCTGACAGTGTGAATACCTGTATCTTCTCTCTAGCTTCGTGCATCCACTTCTCTCGGATACCGCTGAGCAAAGATGGGTGCGGACCAAGTTGAACCGGACAGGATCGGTCCCAATATGGACCCCCAAGGACCACCTTTCATGGACCGGCTGAAAGCACGTCCAGGACGTATCTACAAGAGTTTGACGACGAAAGAAGGTCTCATCGGAGAATACGACTATGCTTTCCTGTTCAAGCCCAAGCTCCCTTTCATGAAAAAGTCTCGACAGTCAGCACCCTTCTTCGCGCTAAACGAATCCATGCCGATTCTACTTGCACTGCTGCTTGGCTTCCAGCACGCGCTGGCTATGCTTGCCGGTGTCATCACGCCTCCGATCATTTTAGCAGGCTCCGGAGGAGCGAACTTGGGCGGGTTAAGCACCTACCTTGTGTCCACGTCCCTGATCGTCTGCGGCATTCTTTCCTCTATCCAAATCACACGCTTCCACATCTACAAGACTAGATACTTCATCGGCACTGGCCTTATATCTGTGGTCGGTACTTCTTTCGCCACCATCCCGGTAGCGCAAGGAGCGCTTGGGCAAATGTATGCGAATGGAACCTGTCCTACGGCTGATGACGGAACTCGACTGGCGTGCCCCTACGGATATGGTGCCGTGCTTGGAACAGCTGCCCTGTGCGCACTGCTTGAAATCGGCTTGTCTTTTGCGCCGGCCAAGGTCTTGAAGAAATTCTTTCCCCCACTCGTTACTGGACCAACTGTCATGCTGATTGGTATCAAACTCATCGGCACAGGCTTGCAGAACTGGGCAGGCGGCAGCGGCACCTGTGCAAGCAGACCGACGTCAGGCAACTTCCAGTTGTGCCCAAGCAATGACGCGCCAATGGCAGCACCTTGGGGCTCAGCTCAATTCATTGGTCTTGGCTTCCTCGTTTTCGTGACCATCATCTTGACCGAAAGGTTCGGCTCTCCGATCATGAAATCTTGTGCAGTTGTTGTCGGTCTGCTTGTCGGCTGCATCGTCGCTGCTGCATGTGGCTACTTCTCACCTTCCCAAATCAATGCTGCGCCAGCAGTGTCATTCATCTGGGTGCACACGTTTCCATTGACGGTATACGCACCAATGATCCTGCCCTTCATGGCAGTCTACTTGGTCTTGATGATGGAAGCCATCGGTGATATCACAGCAACTTGCGATGTGTCACGGCTTGAGGTCGAGGGCAGACTATTTGACTCACGGATTCAAGGAGGTGTCCTCGCAGATGGTTTGAACGGCATGTTTGCTTGCTTGGCCACGATCACACCAATGTCTACCTTTGCGCAAAACAACGGGGTTATCGCTTTGACTCGTTGCGCCAACCGCAAAGCGGGCTACTGCGCTTGCTTCTTCCTCGTCGTCTCTGGTGTGTTTGCCAAATTTGCCGCTGCACTTGTGTCAATCCCCTCACCTGTTTTGGGAGGCATGACCACTTTCCTCTTCTCCTCGGTTGCTGTCTCAGGTATACGCATCATTTCTACTGTTCCATTCACACGAAGAAACCGCTTTATTCTGACCGCCGCTCTGGCTCTTGGATATGGTGCTACGCTCATCCACGATTGGTTCGCGTATGTCTTTACCTACGATGGCGACAACAGAGCCCTTACTGGCTTCTTCTCTGCTATCGAATTGGTCATGGAAACTGGCTTTGCTGTAACCGCTTTTCTTGCCTTGATTCTCAACTTGCTGCTGGAGGAGGAGGTCGAGGACGAAGCTGTCGCATATACTGCGGACGACGCGGACGAGAAGAAAGATCAGGCCGAATGGGAGAAGATCAGACGTCCCTCGCAGATGGTGCAACAACCCAAGAGTGGTGATGATGTTGAAAGTCCACCAAGCTCAACTGACAAAAGAGAGGTTGCATGACCACAGATATGATCGCGCCGACGAACCAAAAATTTACGCCCAGATCGAAATAGATCTTGTATCTGTAAATACGAGATCTCGCCACGAGCAAGGCATCGAGGAGACACAGCCATTTGAGGACACGTACGCAAAATTTAGCATAAGACGTCGTTTGCCATTCTTGTTTCTATTGTTTTACAAATCGTCGACGAAACTGCGCAGGCACATCCTCAGTTAATGAAAAAATTATCGAACCACACTGATTCTCCATCGTTTACGGAGGAACAAACCACCAGTCGATCTAAGTAGCCAGTCTTGTAGTTATTGAAACCCACTAAGCGTACTTGCTATTCGATTTGAGTAAGGAAAGCTCTATCGCCTCGCCTGCTTTCTTCCCCTTTATTAGGCGGTAAAAGTCGTTCCTAGAACTCTAGAGCTACGAGTCCCATTATCGGTATCACCCTACTTCACCAAACGTCCAGCGCTGGCCTGGGATAAGTACATCGTATGCACACGTCTAAAGATCGATTCTATTGATTTTTCGTCACGAAATTAGGTTATGTCCAACTTGCAGACAACTCTCAATCTGAGCCAATATGGCGAAAGCGCCACATGACCACAACCATTGTTTATACTTTCAGCAACCGCAGTATCACGTCTCGTTTCTCAAAGGACTCAAGCACACGATTGCATCAGTGCGTGACGGTCGAAATTGTCCGCATCCTACAGCATCGATTAGGCAACGTTGTTCATCGATTGTCGGAGCACAACGAACAATGATGAGATGAGCGTCATAGCGGTAACTGGGAATGAATTTGAGTATCCTTCAAGCTCAAGTCCTACGCAGTGACACCCATCCTCGAACCTTGATCCGAGCCAACAAAGAGACCTTTGCCTATGGTGCCACCGAGTGCGATCATTTGAGCATGGCGAGACTTGAGTCCCCGGTGTGTAGAAGTCTTTTCAGTCGGGTGCAAGCCTTCGGCCTCCCCCACAAAAGTTGGACATAGCCAGGATGAGGCTTGAACGCCTGCGAAGTTGTGGTTCTTCAGCGTCCACTGGCGGATTCTTCTCCATATCGACCCTTTGCTTATCATCGACTGACGTAGACATAACCAAGTGTTATGAGTTATGAGTCTTGTAGTTGAAATGAGCACCCCATATCTGTGGTGTGACGCCGGGTGTACCCCCAAGCCAGAGAGATGCCCAGCTTACAAGGATAGCCAAGGTCGATCTAGACCATGCTAAAATGATCACAAGCCTGTGATATCTACCAAGGGTATTTAGATCCTAAGGTCAAAAGTGGTTTAGCGACCATGGTTAACTTTTTCACTTTTATATACAGCCCCGCAGAGATAGTCGATGACGTCGTTAAGGAGTGGCTCACTTCTCTTCAATCTAGTCCCAAAATGGTATCATTCCCAAAAGATCAAGAAGGGTGGGGCGGGTCTGTATTCGCTCTCAACGGAGCAAGGCATTCCTCGACAACGCTTTAGTGATCAAGATACGCTTCTGATATGGTTCGGAGAAGTGGCATTTCAAACACCACAAAGATCGTCTGGAAGACTCTTTGACTATCCAGGGATGGATGAAACACTCTAGGAATGACATATCAGTGTTCACCTCCTTGTCTGATCACAACAATATCGAAATCACTCTTAACTAGCATTGTTTGCCCTCGCACGGCGACAACATTAGGATCTCTGGCCAGTGACGCTGCACCAAGGCCAGAAGCGTTGACGACGGACTTCCTGCAGATCCGATACTCTTCATTTTCCAAATTGTACACCCAACTTGTCCAGCTTCTTTTTAATCCAGGTCAAGAACACGAGGGGGTTTAAGGTTAAAGGTCATCGATGTATAAGAAAACCCCACGGTCGTTCCTGGCGGCATTTCTCAGCTGCCACCAACTTGTAATGTGGTACTAAAGTTTTGTACCAGATGCTCTCATCAGAGCTTCAATCGTCCCAATGCTCTGTGACCATAACGGTCTATGCTAGATCAGCTTTGGCAAGGAGCACCACGATACAAGACATCAGCGAGCGAACGCACCTGCACTCCACTACCTTCCCCATATACGTTTATTTTGACAAAAGCGTCTGCTATCATTAGTTGGTGTCCCTCGGCTATCATCTAGAGGGAAAGAACCCACTTCAGCGATTCGCTAATCCTAAAATTACGATCTTGAGTAGGTATTGTCCAGGCACCCGGGGTAGTGGATAAAGATGTAAGTACCTCACGCAAACGAAGCTCATTTTGAGGCTCTTAACAAAAAAGATATAGGGCCAAATGGTACGCCAATTAAGACGCTTGTGAATTTGGCAGTTGAAATAAAAGCAATATCGCTTGTCTTAGTCTTTCGTGACAGTCTGCTTCAACCTTTGTTGCGCTAGCCCACATTTGCAAAGCAGTCAACTATACTTCAGCAGCGCTGTCACCCGCTTTTTTCGAGATTTCCATTCCTTTCGTTGGCTCTTCTGATTCTGTGCTTCCTTCTCCGCTGCGATCTTGGCCCTCAATGACAGCTTCTGCATCACTCGCCAACATGTGGTCGATATTCACCCTCGGTCCGGTAAACCACTTGCGTGCGCTAACAAAGTACCAGATGACGGCAAACAGCATCGGTCCACCCCAGACCAAGCAAGTCCAGTTCATCATATCAGGTGTCAAATCACTTCCTGATACAGGGGGGAAGCAGAGGATCGGTACCATCAGGGTAGTGAAGGCTGTCGCACATGCGCCGATAGGAAGACTGAACTTCCCCAAATGCCAAGGGCCTCTTCGGAAACGATTTCCGACGACAAAGGTCCGTAAGGCAATCGGTATGGTGAAACTCACGAACGCGCCAATAGCCCCGATGCTGAAAATGGCACTTATCGCCACTTCGCCCGCAAAACCAAGAAGCACAAAACAGCATCCGATGGCCGCATTCATCCAGACTGCGTTGACGGGTGTTCTGGTATATGTATTAACACGTGCCCAGATCCTGCTGAGTGGAAAGCAACCATCACGAGCATAAGCAAATGTAACTCGAGAAGCAGCAATCATGCATGCTTGGCCCATCGAGAACCCGGCGATTATAGTCAAGGCGAGGCAGGCCAATGCAGCCTTCCGACCGAGGCACTGCAAGAGCAGAGCTGCCCAAGGTTGTCCCAAATCAGAGTTAAGGACTTCATCAATATCAACGACCGCATATGCGGCGACAAGCTGCAAAAACCAGCCAAAAATTCCGCCTATCCCGCTGGTCATGACGATAGCCCGAGGGGCAGCTATGCTGGCGTTCGAGCATTCTTCAGCAAGGTGGAATGGGGAGTCGTATCCCTGGAGGCGATTAGTTCACGAAATACAAAAGCGACTGCCACGACGTACCGACATCGTCCAGATGACAGAAATGAAGCTCATCAAGGTTGCAATTCCATTTGGAAACGAAGTGCCCTCATAAAATTTGCCCCACACGTCAGAATTTGAATTCCACTTGCTGTAACCCTTCGACTCCCGGTCATTCGCGGCGGGGATGACGATAAGCACAACTAGCAGAGCAATGATATTGAAGGTACTGCCGTAACTGTTGAATGTTGCAATCCAAGCAGTAGGCATGCTGGAGAGGATCCCGTGAAGGAACATGACGAACACTGTCAGTAGGAATACCTGATATCTTTGCGGAGCAAAGGTCGGATCCGTAATCGAAACGGCGGCCAGTACCATTTCTGAGAGAGCGTAGTCGACAGATGGCGCAGCAGAGATTTGACAGAGCCAATTTGACCAGCCCACTATCCATGCTGCGAGTGGTCCCCAGCCAGGCGGCGCAAGGACCGCCGCTGCGTAGTACAGACCACCGGAGGTCGGCATTGAAGAACATAATTCAGCTGTTAAAGAATATGTAAGTACGAAAGGGACATCAACCAGCCAAGCACAACAGGGCACAAGGTCGCAAAGCTGCCTATTAGCAGCTACCTAATCAGACAGCCGTAGCTGGGCTTTGCAGAGCCTTTATAGGATCGAAACAGAAACTCAATCTCATTGCAGATGCTGATGTTCGAAGCAAGGAAAGTGAAAACTTACCCATTCCAGCGCCCACACATTGGATGAATACCATTGCAATGATCCAACCCCACACCATACCAGGGGTTCCTACATAACCCTACCATATGGTTAACACGGTTCACTTTGCGGATGCAGATGCTCTCACCATGCCATACCACAGTGTGCTCGCAAAACTCGGAAGTAAACCTAGCACGGCAAAGCTGACACAGAAAGTTGTCCACAGACTGAATTCGCGCTTGAATTCCGGCTTGTAACCCAGAGCTGCAAGAGCCTCTTCGTCGGCAGTTAACTCACGATCGAAGACTGGAACATCGCCAGGGGCCAAGACTGAAGTCACCGGTTCTTCTGAAACGCTGTGCCGACCGATCGAGCCCCTCGAGCCGACACTGGCCTTGGCTTCTCCGCTCATGCTTGTGTTTAGCTGTGCTACAGTAAAACGTCACAGCTCGCTTCGACTGCCGCTGGATTTAGGGTCGACAGGCTTTCACGACCAGATCCAAAGCGTTCGGCAACGAATAGGTCGAGGTCATGGAATTGGTTGAAGCAATTCTCGATGGAGGACAGACAAATTCAGATCTTTTCAGTCGAGAATAATCGTCTCGTCACACGATTTGGAGAAGTGAGGATGGCACCGGTCAGAGCTTGACTTGATCCAAAAGGAAAGACCGAAGCAAGCTTTTCAGGAGATACTTGAATAATAGATATCGCAAAATCTAGGTTTCAAAGAAGCAAAGTTGTGGCCGTCAATCTCGGCGAGATACACCGTACTACCACACAGAGGCCATTAGATGGCAATCATAGCCATTGCCACCCTGTGGTTGGTTGAATCCGCGGTGCTACTAAAATCTAGCACAAGGATTTCCGGGAGGGAGATAACCACAACCATCTCGCTAGGAGCCGAGTAGCTCGCCTGATTGGGTAGTCTCCCAAACGTTATCGGTGGCAACGGCGATCTCCACGGCTCGGTGCAGCTGGAAAATCCAGGGTACCAGAATACAAGCCTAGAATTGCTTATATTTACCTACATCAGCAAATGCTTGTCAGATTTGCCCCACACGTGGGCAATAGGCCCTATCTTCAGAATATACACAATATATTAAGGAAATGGTAATTATTTAGCTAAAGTAAAGGTCGCGTACAGCGGTTTAGTGCTTCGTACGTAACCTTGGAAGGCGGGGTAGCAAATAATCCATGCCAGTACTCCGTATAACGCGTACAGTAATATTACGCCTGCTCTCAACGCACCCTACCCATTTTTCTCATCTCGAGCCGCAAGTTAACTTCGCTCTGAGCATATTGACGTCTTTTGCATCATTCATACCTGCATTAAATGCGAGAGTCGTTTTGCAGCGACTTGTACTGCGCGCTGCGCTTTGCTGCTCTTCTCGTTGCAAACGCGTCTCAGCTGTTGTTCCAGGTATGTTTTACCACCGAAATGCCTCGAAACACGCGACGTTTCGACCTTTGACTCTTTCTCTTTGGAGTACTCAGGCTTCTCCTACTTCTATTATGCCTCTGACGATGATGATACAGCCAGGGGTGTGTTGTTCACTTCCTCCACATGCAGGAATGTCTGCGAATTTTCATGCCTATCACACTGCTGCTCAGTTTGTCGCTCTTACTCATCCTCCCCCGCTTGCGAGTCTTGTCTGAGCTTGTCTTCGTTATGCTTGATTTAGCTGATCCATGTCTTATCCACTTCACCCCTGTTCAGTGTTCGATGCAGCGTGCGCGTTAAGCAGCTGAGACTCTGCGGCCTTCACCTGGGGTATCAGCTTTCGTGACCACGTATTACACGCCAGAGCCGCAGTATTTCCGTTGGATACGAAGCCAGTTGTGCGTCTGCTTTTGGCGCCTTTGTTGCCAATCATGAAGGAAGCAGATGATGGTTGGATGCCGCTGCTGCTCCCTCGTGCAGGCCCTGTCTCGAAGTTGAGGATGACTAGTCCTTGAGGGTGAAACCCCGTGACCTGGACAGATTTTCAGCTCTAATAGAACGCAGGCTTTGGAATGAGTTCGGCAGCTTGGAAGAAAAGAAACAAGGTATAAGAAAGGCGTGCCTGTTCAAACCCTTGAACCCTCTCCTTCCGACGCAAACTCCCCACTATCCCCATCATTAAAAGCAGGTCTTCACATAAACCGGGATTTCCAAATTCCCAACTCAATCACAACAGTCCTCAAGCTCGGGCTTAATTAAAAGATCAAACCTTTGACCTTGACCGACCACACTAAAACTCAAAACAAAAAGAATTCCTCAAAACGCCAAAAATGAAAGCCACACTATTCCTCAGCACGCTCCTCCTCGCCTCTCTGCACCTGGCGCTGGCGCACCCACCCATCTTCGCGCCGAACCACGCAATGCTGCAGAAGCGCTGCCCACCCTTCGACCCGGCCGGCAACAAGAACATCGGCAACGGCGCCGGCGTCCAATTCGTCGGCGGTCAGTGCCTCAGCGACGCCGACTGCGGACAAGGTTGTTGCGCCAAGCCGTGCGGCATCTGTTCAGGACCTGCGGCCAATTTCCAGAACGGCAAGCAGGGCTGTGGCTTCAATAGTGGGAGTAGCAGTAATGCGGCTGCCGGCTCGACCTCAAGCACCGGCACCGGCACAGGCTCAAGCACGGGGACTGGCACTGGTTCCGGTACTGATGGGTCAACTGGGGCCGGGAGTGCCGCAGGCAGTAGAAGTGGATCAAGCACTGGCACTGGCGCTGGCACTGGCAGCGATAGCGGTAATGCGAATGCAAATGCCAACGGAAACTCGTGTAATGGCAATGGCAATGGGAATGGGAATTAAACATGGGATTTGAGGCTGCTTAGCCAAAAGAGGTTCATTCTGTCAGTCCTTGCAGGCCGGCTCTGCAAATGGAGGACTTGATTCATAAAAAAGCTATTTTGATATTCATTCTCAACCAAGTTTTTCTTTTCAGCTCAAGTCGCTACAGCTTCTTGCTCGCTCCCCACCGTATTTCGAGTGTGCACCTCTTCCACCTTCTTTTCTACCCCCTTCGGTCGACCCTTCCGGTCGACTCTCTCATCCCGGGGATCAAACCCGCCATTGCCAAACCATGCCCACTCCGGGGTCTCGGCACAATAGTCTTCGGGCCCAAAGTCTCCTCCTCCCTCTAACAGTTCAAAGAACTTCTTGTAGTCGATCCGCGTGTGCCACCTCCCATCGACCATAAATCGCCTGTTGGCAATCAAGATACAGCAGCTGTGCGCATGTTCTGCCGCAATGCCGTAGCCGCCTTCTAGGCCTCTCGCTTCAAGGGCTGTGTTGAGCGCAGTGACGAACTCGACGACTTCTTCGTAGAAAGGGACGTTCTGCATCGTAAGACCGGCACCAGCGGCCGACGTGGTGCCACAGTATGTTACCCCTTTGATCTCGACGAAGCAAGGCAGAGCCCTTTCGATGAGATCGGCATATCCCTCGACTTCATCTTCGACGTTGAATCCTTTAACCAGGGTCAGGCGAAAGACGGTGCGCTGAACAAAGCGCTTCGAGCGAAGGATGTCAAGGCAGGACTGGAAGCGCTCCCAGAAATCTCGGTGGAGAGGACGATCGATTTTGCGCAGCGAGTCTTTGTTTGAGGCGTCGATGGAGACATAGAGCTGGGTGACACGAGACAGGGATTGGAGCTGGTCAGGGTGTTGAGCGTTGCAAACCAGGAAGCTGCTTATCTGTTCGCCATGCAGCAGAGACAGAAATTCATTTATCCTTGGGTAGAAGATCGGTTCACCTACGAGTGAGAGGGCACAGTGTCGGATGCGCATTGCTTCTTCAAACCGCTCTGCCCGCACGCCTGGAACTCCACGCATCATTTTGATTTTCTTGTAGTGGCCCTCTTTGGCGCCGTCAAAAATCAGCTGAGGATCGTCGACTTGCCAGCGCCAGGTCGTAGAAACAGGATTAGTCCCGTGCCGCCAGCAGAAGACGCACTTGTTGCTACACGACAGTGAAGGTGTCGTTTCCATACAGAGGTGAGAGGCAATGCCGTAGAAAGAGTTCTTGTAGCACGACCCGCGGCCACGCAGAGCGGATTTGGTCCAGCGGCAGATCTTGACGCCAGAATGTGTGCCGACAATAGTATAACCTTGCTTCGTCAACGCTAGGTAAGTGGGAGACTTTACCGGAACCATGGCTTTTGGCGGTTGTTGAGCGGACGAGGAGGAGTAGGTAGTGAAGTCAACGGCAAGAGGGCCTGCAGTGCTGGACTTCCCACCCACATCCTCAACGTCGGCGGCCCTGTTAGGTTTGTTGAGCTTTTGCCTCTTCTTTCGACCGAGATCTGGGAATTCGTCTTGGTCTTGGTCTTCGTCTGCCTCGTTGTCACTTTCAAGCGGAGCGCCGCTACCTGGCACACCTTCTCCCAACCCGCCCAATTCCACCAGATCTTGCAACGTTTCAATGATACCACTCGTCCACTCTTCTGAGGCTTGACCGAGATTGTTCTTTACATCTCCAAGACCAATGGGGTAGGCGCGTTTCCGTCCTGTCAGTTTCGCTAACCACTTGTCCACCTGAATTGCTTGAGAGCAGAATCCTTGCTCTTCCGATGGCCATCCTTCCTTATCACCCACTCCGAATACAGAATAGCCTAGTAAACCTGAAAGGGGTGCAGTGTCAATGCGAAAATCGTTGTGCGTCTCGTTCAGATGCTCGAGGAAGTTGGTGATAATCGAATCAATGTCATAGGAAGGAATCAGCACGAGATAGAAGCTCGGCGCCTTAACGGTGGGGGACTCTGCTGGTTGTTTGGGCCCGGAGATGAAGTAGTCATCAAGGTCAATATAGGATAGGTCGAGCAGCTCAGGAGTGAGCACGTCACGTTGTTCAGTGGCGCAGTCCTGTAGACGTTTAGCAACAGACTCGGCTACATCTTTGGTCGTGCCTGTGAGGGACGCATAGAAGACATAAGGCCGGACGGACAGCTTCGACTGCTGACGACTGGATTTATTCTGCTGCACTGGTTTCCGACCAGCAACCACGCGAGGAGCAACATTTTTCGCCTTTCTGATTGTCGTGCTGGACGATCTTTGCACACCCACACTCTCGATGGGCGAGGCAAAGATCTTTTGCTTTCGTGCCTTATTACTACTGTCCTCCAGCCAAACTTTCCTCTCTTCCGAAGCAGGAGACTCAGCCCGAGACTGGGTAGGCAGGGATTGGTCTTTGTGGACGGTCCAGAGCAGAACCAAGCAGAAAAAAATACCCGCAGCGACGAATACGGGTCGATGGTCATGCCAAACTGCAAGCAGGTGGTCGAGTTTATCGGCTACGACCGCCGTCCATGCCGGCATATCACCCCAGTCCATCTGTCGAGCAGTGGCCGTGCGTGCAAACATCAGAACATGGGGCATGTATCGAGTAACTTTGGTGCCAAAATATATTCAACACCAGAATGCGGGAAACAAATCGTAGGGCTAGCGCGGGCTGTCTCTATCCCCTAAGTCCGTGCCACACTAGCCTGTTTTAGCGACCCTTAGTCGCAGCAAGGTCGTGGTTCAATTCTGTCTGGCTCAATAATGATCCTTTTGAAAGCTCTTAGGAGTAGATTAATATAGCTTCTATATACATTGCCATGGCCGGCGTCACAAGAAACCCTGCATATGCCAACAAAATAAGCCAACCTTCAAGCTAATCCGCTTAGATTGAGGGCCTTACCAAGCAGCAAGACGCTATTGAAGACCTGGATATTCTTGAGCATGCGGAAAGGCTTCTGGCAGGGATTGACAGCCTATTCCAATCCGTCCTGACCTGACCTTCATCATCTAAGCCCTGAGAGATATGCTAACCTCTGGTCTTGACGGCTTGGTTGTTTGATCACGTCCCCGTAGAAGGATGCGCTTTGCTGATTTCGCTCATTATTAAGATGTAGTATCTGCCAACTCGTTGTTAACATTGTGCCGGTTTACGTCATGCTCATTGTACCTCACGCCGCCTTTCGAGTGAGCATTGGCGAACTCGTCAGATTGGTGTTCGCTGACCAGTGTGGATATCGGCCTTCCCTTTGCTCATCGATCTTCCCTGAGATGCCCAGCACTACGGTGTTCTCGGACGAAGCTCGTAATATGTGCAGACGGCGGTCGAGCCATATTCGTGTTTGATTTCCTCACCGTGGGACTTCGAGGTCCTTCTACCTCGACCCATGTCCGACCAGGATGCACCACTTTATAATCAACAACAGTGGGCGCCCGACTCCGTCTCATAGACACCCCCGTCCTGCTCGTGTTGACAATGCTTCCTGCCACCTTTTGACGTGTCGGAGAACCCGGCGGAATCTTTTCTGATGAAGACTCCTCTGATTCAGACCGTGGAACCGTTTGTCTGATCTCTGTTTCGTAGATTTCTCGGACACCAGATCGACTTGCATTCCTGCTTCGCTGACGTGAACTTCTGCTTGGGGGTCGACTAGACCTAGACCAACGGTGGCTTTTCCTCTTCCTTCCACCTCCGCCGTTGCCGCCTTGAGGGCCTTTGCCTTCACCACAATCATAGAACGGGTCCTCTCCGCTCATTCCTCCCAAAATCGCTAGACCTCTCTTTGCCAAATGATTACATTCGACCGCACCATGTTGTATCCTTCTGATCTGCAACCTCAGCAGATGGTTTGCCAGCCCATCGATCTCCGAGCGTTTCCACCACCAGAAGAATCGGTGGGGGAGATTGGTGTTGTAATAACAAGACCGATCAATTGAGAGGCCTGCTTCGTACGTACCCACTCGATTCTGGAGATGCGAATCCTGCCTTCTCATCCGTCGAGTGTCCCTGGCTCTGATTGAGATAGCATACTTCTCATTGCCCGCTTTCACACGTGCATTCCCCTTTTCTATGTCTGAGAACTGGCTCTCATCATCCTCGCTCCTAGAATTGTCTACATCCGAATGACCACCCTCGATGACAAATTTCCTTTCCAGCGCACGAAATTGCTTCCATATCGTTTTGAGCGTGGCATTGATAAGTCGGACGTGGCTCTCATTCTTGCCAACGCGTCTCAGCTGTCTTCCCGGAAAGCAATGATAGCTATCTCCACGTTTCAGGATTTCACGTATCATAGCCCGCTCCGATAGAATCTCGTGCTTGAGGTTACCGAGAACGAGTGGTATCTCAGTTGGCGCTGAGCGAAACGTCTTTATGAGCGTTACATAGACTCCCAGCCAGGTGAGGATGGTAAGTGCGAAGGAGATCCATCCTGTTGTTATCGACGCTATTGACACAGCTTGAGAGACCATGCTGTCTGAGTGACCCTAGCCTGATCTTGGTTGAGACGCTGTATCTCTGGGAGTGGAATCACAAGTCGATAAGTTAGGATAAAATGATCGGATGTGCTGTCCGAACAAGATGTCGTTCTCATGCTGTCCCAGGGGAAGCTATGGCCTGGAGTGACCAAAGGTGACATCAATGATACACCAATGTTATATTTTGTTCACGCCACGGGTAACGCAGGAATCAATTTCTGGTCCACACCACAGCCGCTGCCGTCCTCCCACAGTCTTCAATGCAGTCTTCTCGTTTCAATAGAGACTGCCAAAGACCTGGACTCTTGCGTACGTCTGTACATGCCAGGACTGGTTGAATGTCGGCTACTAGAGCCGTAAACCCAACATAGACGAGCACGCGAGTAAACGGACGGCACAAGCGGATGCAAATAATTAGAGTTTTGGTAGCCTTCGCACGGCCTCGACCGGTGCGACCGCCTATTGGCTGACATTGCCTAATCCCAACTTCATTGCCTCATGGCCGCAGATCAAAGAGATGGCCGCGTTGCCAGATGAGTTGCAGCCATAAAAGTGTCTACATACTGAACCAGAGTGGACTACTAGCATTTCATTACCTAACACTGAGCAGTATGGGCTGTTCTTCTACTGATTTGTGGAGCACTCCGATTGTCAAGTTTAGTTTAGCTGAAGGTTTTGTTCGTTCCCCTCGCTCCATGGTGGCCGTGTTTAAATGCCTAACACACTTTGCGCTGACGGAGAGAAACAACCCGGCCGCCAGGGCATCAGAGTTGTTAGTGGGGGTATGCACTGAAACTCCTTACCGTCCAAGCTCATGTTCAACTCTCTCCCTTAATCGTTGTACTTCAGCTTCCGCATCGTGCAATCGTGCCGCAAGGTTGATATTCAGTTCGGTCTGCTTCCGCATAAAGTCCCGAGCACCGTCGGGTGCGTCTAGCTTTTCAAGAGATTTGTAGAAGCCATTCATCTCTTCCAGTAGCCCCTTGTTGACATAAGTGTTAACGGTCATGTAAGCTTGATACTCCAGGCCTTGTCGCTCCAGTTTTCTCTCCAGTCGCGCCATCGAAGACCGGTTTGTGTCGACGTAGTCTATATGCGCCCTGATGGACTGCAGTGCCATTACCCATCCCCAGTAGGCAAGTGTCATGATGATGTGGCTGAAGGTGAAGGGCACAGGCATCCAATAACTTAAGAATGCGTAGATCACGACGGCTCCTATGACGATCATGCCATCTTTGGTCTTTAAGGAGCTGACCAGCACTTCCATCTGGTTGAGGAGGTCAATGGACTTCAATTTGCTAGGGAACGTTGACATAAGTGGTGGGTGGTGTTGTTGTGTCTTCTGGATGCAAAAGGTTAGCCCTTTCAGGGCGTCGAAAGGTGACGTTGGAGGCGGCGTTTTCAGTTCTTGCCCACAATCAAAACTATACTAACGTCGTCAAAGAGTATCAAGTTTTGCGAAGCTAAAATCGGACGGTACCGGGTAGGAGCCGTTGTGACGTTGGTCCCTTGCGTAGGCCGAGGATCATTCATTTTATTGACTCTACGAGCGTGCACCCACCGTCGAAAATGGGCATTACGGTTAGAAAACCGCCAAATTGAGTAAACAGCATGTGTTTGACAGCAAACGCAAGTCAATTTATTAACCGTGCTATTAATTTGTCGCTGGCTAAGATTGTGTCATCGATGAAAGTGACTGCTGTGCGAAGTTGCAGTAAATTATGTGCTCCCCCTCGCGACTTGCTGCGGTGGCTGGTGAGGCTGTGGCTGGGCCACTGCCACTGCCGCGCCGGTCGCCAGAAAATCCAGAACGGTCTGAAACAACGACCGAACGCTAGTACAAATGCAGCTCTAGCGTGCTAATGTTCGGGGTTCACCAACCACTCAACTCTGCCCTCTTCTCCCAAGCGTGCTGAGGACAAGGGTCGCAGGCGAACTTTGGGCCTTTATTTCTTCCCACTGCACTTCATTCTCTGTACTCGGTACTTCACACTTAATACGTACGCTCTGTCCCCGTGGCGTGCATCTGTCGCTCGTTTTAGACATCTGCCATTCATTCACTGCGAGCATGGGGTTCGGCGACTTCGACACGATATGTCAGCAATCCTCCCTGCCCGTCTGCTCGATCCTGGGGCCGCCGTCAACGCTGACCACGACACATCAGCCCCTCCTCCTCACAACATGTTCCGCTCGCTCGATAGAACTCGCAAACACCATCATCTTCCAAGCCGCCACTGACTTTGCGCATATCGGCGCCTTGATCATGACCACCATCATGATCCTGCACGTGCGATCGAAATTTACCGCCGTCGGACGAAAAGAGATCTTGACCTTCTTCTACATCTACCTTGTCCTTACATGCGTCAGTTTGGTGCTTGATGCAGGCGTCATCTCAGCAACTACTGGCGGCGCCTTTCCCTACTTTGTCGCTATCCAAAACGGACTGACGGGCGCATTGTGCATGAGCCTACTGATCAACGGCTTTGTTGGCTTTCAACTCTATGAAGACGGCACCGCCCTGTCAGTCTGGCTACTGAGAGGAACCTGCGTGGGCATGTTCATCGTCGAGTTTGCCGTCAGTCTGCTCACGTTCAAGGGCTGGGGGGGAGTCGGCCCGGAGAATACAACTGTTCTCTTCGTCATGCTCTATGTCATACCCGCACTATTCCTACTCATCTACTTGGGCATGCAGGTATTTCTGGTTGTGAACACCCTGCAGGATCGTTGGCCATTGGGAGACCTCGTATTCGCAACTATCTTCTTTATTGTCGGCCAAGCCCTGCTATACGCCCTGGGAACCAAGATCTGCGACACCACAGGCCATTACCTCGACTCCATCTTCTTCGCCACTATGTGCAACCTCCTAGCAGTCATGATGGTATACAAATATTGGGACTCGATTACAAAGGAAGACCTCGAATTCAGCGTGGGAACCAAACAAGGCAACTGGGAAGTGAAAAACCCTCTCACGTCCAACGCAGACGAGTCCACCGACCCCTTCAAGCAACCCGTGTCCAAGAGACAGAGTTTCTACGACTACAATTCAGTACACGACAACTCCTCACTGGATTACGTCCCACGACCGACATCAGGACATCATTACCTAGGAGGAGCCAACACCAACCCAAGGCTGTCCGGCCACGGCCATGCACAACTCCTTGACACAAGGTCATTCACTACGCGTACCAGCACTGAAGCAGGCTACAGCAGGTACTGACGGGACTGCCCTTTTTCGGGATTTGCGGCGTTTACATCATTTAGAACCTGAACGGCCAGGAATGACTTTGAAAAATGAAACCTTTGCATTGCGATGCCAGGCCCTGGGTGGCGATCTATGCCTTAGATAAGCAAATACCATTACTTTCCTAATTCTAATCCTACTCTAAGCTGACGGGTAATTTGCTTCTATTCGCGTCTTGGCTCAAGATTCCCGTTGCCGTTGTGGATGGGCTGCCAAGCACTTCCATAACGAGAGCCCCAGGAACGTATGACTGTAGAAGAGTTCCAAGGTTCCCATCTGCCGTATTATTTTACCTCACCCTGGACCACGCTTTTGGGACCTGCCTGACTAGAACAACGGAGACAGATTCTAGAAATCCACTATCCTTTGCTTAAAAATCCCGTTTTCTAAATTTGGAAATTGGATTCCCTCGCATGTTTCTACTGTAACTTCAAAAGTCTCCGTGGACTACGTTCTCCCCGTGTGGACTTGTATGGGGGTCATGCTCAAATCACAACGGAAAAGGAAAGAAGGTTTAAGACGTGACTAGACTAGACTTTGGATATTTCAAGCTGCTGATATTCGTGTTTTTTTTTTTTAAAAAAAAACCTTGTTTCAAACAGGCTCCTTCGCTTCTGCTCCTGCTCCTGCTCCGACGGACGTCTGCTGCTATCGAGTAACCTTCGTATTTACTGCCTTGAGAGTTTCCTCCCGCTCTCTCCCTTCCTCACTTCCTTCGATCAGCACATACATGGCACCCCAGGTTTGACATGCGGCATTCTAACACCGTGCAATACCGTATAACATGCATGGCTGTTAGATGCGCCAGAGCGAGAGCGAGAGCGAGAGCGAGAGCGAGAGAGGGGGCAATCGCAGGTCCTCCATGATTGCGCGCCGCATAACTTGAAGAACCTTACAAAGGATCCTGGCAGATCAAAGCCTGTCCCAAAATGGGCAGCACGCAGCACTTGGCTTGTTGTCCCTCTTCTGCACAGATGGACTCAAAGTCCTCGGCAGAGGTTGGTGTGGAGGGTGCTGTTGGCATGTCTTGTTAGTCATCGAGAAAGAGAGTGCCCAAGGATGGGGCAAGATATAAAATTACTATGCATGAGGTGCTTGGCCACAATCTTGTGTGGATGGGTGCGGCAAAAGAGGGAAGAACTTACGGTTGAAGCAGTTCAAATCAGCCACGCCAAGGACGTCTGTTGCGCAGCATTGAGCATTGCTGTAGGTGCCGAGGCACACTGGGACTGCTTGTCGTTGAGCAAGGTTGGGAATGGCAGAGGCCAAGGCGGTGGCCGTTAAGCCTACGATGGTAAGGAGTGAGACAAGCATTGTGTTGTGATTGATCGCTGGTGAAGTGGCTGTTGAGTGTTGCAATGGCTAATGCACTGGAATGGGAGACTGTTCCTGGCGGGTATACTGGTCGAATGAGTGGAAAGAGTGGTTGATGTAGATATGCGTTGCAATTGCAAGAAGGGCAACCCAGAGATATTGGGATTGATTCCCCGGTATTATACTTGGGAGACCTGCCTCTCCATCGCAAATAGATGTCCAACGTAGCCAGCGTCGTTGGGAGACGGCAAATTTGAGCATTCGCATCGTCGATCACTCCTTCGCTGTTCGTGGTTCACAACCAATTACACCAGTAACATCTGAACTCCGCTCTCTCTATGTTTCAGAAGTAATGAAGATCAGCTTCTCTATACCTCCAGTCTAATTCTCCAAGATGCCAACAAACAACTTTCCCCACATGGCGGAGACCTCGGCGTAGAAGAGGCTGGTTCACACACCAGGCTTCCACAACAACGCCAGGTTGCAGAAAAACGAGTTAAAAACTTAGTCAAGCACGGAGACATTACCTTACATGACTTAGTTCATTAGAACTATGATCGAGAGCGAAAGGCGGAATGTTTTAGAGCCTGATCTTGTATTGGCTCAATCGATGTCCTTGGTATCCTTGTCGGAACAAGGCAAAAGCAGGTTGTCCCCGACAGCGACCGCGCAAGCGAGGGTGACGACCAGGACGCAGGAACAAATAAATTCGTGCTGTCGATCATTTGACATAGGGCATTTGTAGTTTGAGATCTCTACAGCCTATGGCATGCTCGAGCTTAGGTCAACATAGTTCACACTAGTCTCGGATAGGGCAGAGCTAAGAAAATTTCCGCCAATCCTGAAGTGCGCTAGGATTGTGCCTTGCACGGCCCCATGGTTCGGCAGATCATTCTGTGGAGCGCATCGTAAGCTGTGAACTTGCTGCATAGTTGTATACATAAACTGCCAAACGGCGCTGCACAATGGTTGCAAGGATTTTGGACACGTAACAGAACGAAACGTGGAGCATGCTGATCATTCTTAGACGGCTCCAACCCTGTGTAGTTGAGAGAGACATCGGCAAAATGGTAATTGAATTTCGGCACTGTTATGTCGAGTCTGGTGATGAGCTATTTTTCCTTTTCCATCCGCTTCGACTGTAATGACCGTGGTTGTTGTGGCTGTTCCCTCGTGGTGGCAATTTTTCAATTTGACTTCGACCCTGTTCACGACTGTTTTGCGGCAGAGGGTTTTTGGCGAGCCAATCCTCTAATACTTTGGTGATCTTTGGGCCCCAGACATCTTCACCTTGCTCAAGGTCTGCATGGTCAATGGCCGGCACGAAGCCATTAGGAGTTGGTTCGACAGCAGAAAATTCTGCTTGACGAGTGCGCGCAAGCTCAGCCATCATCCCATAAGAATCGCATGCCACGCCCAAATCGTGGGCAAAAGAACGTACGTAGAAGCCACTGGACACAGTAAGGCGGATACGAGCGGCCGGAGCGTTTGCAGCTTCACTGGAAAGGCCAGAGACACGATGCGTATGCAGGGCGGCTTTTTGTTCGCGAGTGAGATTGTCAGAGTTGTTCTTTGTTTTAGTGGTAGATGTTGATGGGTCCTGAGATCCTGTAGCTATCTTGAGGCTCGTGTCCTTATTGGCGGTGCTGGTAGAAGGGGTTACGATGTGGCTTGCTTCACAAGTCGTATCAATTGTGTCGGCAAGTTTTTCGTAAACTGCTTTCTCTTCTTGCAGAACCTCTTCCGCAGGCCACCGATACTCGTGCTCTCCTGGCTCATACCACGTTGTGAGCATACACTCAGAAACATTCATGTCCCGAGCAGCAAATTCTCGTGGTAGCTCTTTTCCGCTTCGTGCATAGTCGTAAGCTTTGATTCCTTTGACCTTGAGCGCACTATATATTGGGGGAACCTGCTTGATGCTGCCTCTAAACGCCTGCAGCATTTGCTCCACAACAGCTCGGTCAATATGACTGGTGTCTTTCGCAGCCACAACTTTGCCAGCGACGTCGTAGGTATCAGTGGATTTCCCAAACAGAACGACTGTTTCGTATGTTTTGGTGCAATCCAAGAAACCTTGTAGATGTTTGGTTCCTCGCCCGATCCCGACTATCAAAACTCCAGTGGCCATTGGGTCTAATGTTCCGCCATGGCCCATCTTGAAAACATTGTCGTTGTCTATCCTTCTTCGTTTGGACCGATGTTTGTTCCGAGCATCTCTGGCCAAGGTTTCATTAAGGAGAGGCTCAAACGTTTTAGATTTGCGGAAAGCATGTTGAAGGTCCCGAATCACCTGCGCAGAGGAGAGGCTTGGAGGTTTCTTGATCGCTGCATATCCGTCAGGACTGACCATAGATTACAGACGAAGCATCTTAGGGGAGGAATCGGCCTCACCAAAGACACCTTCCAATAGCTTTGCCGCAGGTTCCGCCATATTCACCGTGCTCGGCCAAGTAATAATCCGAAAAACGCCAGTTGATGTTCCCAGCAGATGATGTGGCTGGCATATTCACCAGTTGAGGTGGATTGTTATTACCTCTTCCGACCTTGCAAAATATTCGCCGAACATGCCTCTTTTGGGATGGCGCCATGGTGTGCTATCCCTGAAGCCTGATAAATCAGGCAGCAGGTCCACCTGACCTCACTAACTGGACTCGGAATCGTCAAACCCATGGATGTCCCCATGTTTCTCAAAGTACAGTAGAAACACAATAATGACGTGTGAGTTGAAAGGATGCTGGTGCCTCGCAGCCCCGATCGCCCGCCCACCTTTCTTACTGCGCAATCTTGCACTATTCTGTCCTCCGTACCTGTTCATCCTGCATGCATTGGCTCGATTGGTTGATCAGCACCAACCTCCATGCTTTGCAATGCCTCTAAATCATGATAATGTGCACCGAATTATCGCGGTGCAGACATCACTCTCCTCTCCAAAGAAATCATTCCCAACGCTCATTAGCACAAAGTCGTGAACCTGCATCTGAATCTGAACCCGAACCTGTACCTATACCCTGAGACCGCTGAAACGGTTGAAGCGGCTGAAACGGCTGCTTCTCATTCGTGCTCAACGACAATCCATCGACGCGCCGGACGCGTTTTGAGAATTAGAGTTGACAGCATGAAATATCCTCATCTGCTGCAATGACCCCGTATCCTGAAGAACGCGTCCTCAAAATCCTCGACCCGGTGCCGCATGATGTGAATGACTGGCCTGATTTTGCCCTCCGGGAAGTAAAAATATTTCACCAAGGCAAGGGCAGATATGCCGATCTTCTAGAGGCTACCGAGGAGGTGCCGCTGTGTGTCCTCGGCGAGCTGATGCCACTCGAGGACGAGCATGAACATCTTTCTCTTCTGGACGATCCCACGTATGTGCGGATCAAGATCGAAAATGTAACAAATTACGCATTTGGTCAGAACGATGACGGTAAGCCTGTCATGTGGGCTGCGGGAAAAGCAGGCTGGTACGAGATCGCTCCATCCGACCGTTACCTCGCCCATTACAATAATACCGCCGAAGCTATCGACATGTTCTACTTTATGGTGGACCAGTACCAGAAGCTCAGTCCACAGCGGAAGAGGAAGGGGTTTCTGATCGACCCTTTCTTGCGGGACTATCAAAAACATACAGATTATCGAGTGGATGATGACGACGAGGCCATGGAGATATTACACAAGCACCATAAATTCTTACTCAAGCAGATGATAGAAGAAAGAGAAGATATTGACTGGTCACAAACTCATTTATGGCACCACCTGGCAGACACGTATGGTGACGAAATCGAGGAACTCAGATCAAGATTAGATCAACAGAGTGAAGGAGACACAAGGATGGAAGAAAGGTCTTCTGATGCTGAAGATGAGGTGATACCGAAGGGCAGACTCGGAAGTGAAGACCAAAGTCCCACAGAATCCGAGAGTGGGAATTCTGATATCAAAGGATCGCAAAGTCCTCAGCAAGCCCAGTCAGCAGGGTCGAGCGACGCTTCAGAATCTACATCCGAGGACGAGGACGAGGACGAGGACGAGGACGAAGACGAGGACGAAGACGAAGACGATATGACCGACTGGACCAAGCCTATCTGGACTTTGCTGAATGTATTGAGAAAGTCTCCAACCTTCGACATCAAGACGGCTGGCATCGAGGATGTTGCTCGGGAATTGCAGAAGATGCCCGGCTTCTCTGCTAACCACATGGTGGCAACTGCGGCGGTACAACGAGCAGCTGAGCCACTGGTCCGGCTGATGAACGAGGCCAAGCTTCGTAAGAAGTTTAATTGGTCGACTCGAGCTATCTATGCCGAACTAGAAGCCACGTTAGCAGACGAAGTGGCAGAGGACATCCGCACACCTGCTGAGAAAACGGCGAAGAAGAAGCATCGCTTGAAATCTGTTTTGCGACCTAGTGGGGCAAGTAAAGCTAGCAAGAGAACTTCTTCAATGCCTGTTGACGAGGAGGATGAAGATGAAGATATGCAAGCAGTGGTCGGACAACCAAGCTCCTTGACGGTCGCAAAGCAACAACATTTATTGAATGGCAGGCGCGGTGGCAGTGAGGAATCGGAAGGTCGCATGGACAGCCCCAGCAGACAGCTTAACAATGGGCACTTTGATCCGAATGCGCTTCCCGAACTAGCTCCTGCCCCTGAAGCACAAGAGATGCTTGACCTTGTGCATGTGGAAGCCAAGAAGCATGGTCGGATGAACCAAGTGTACCATTTGGAAGCTCTGCTTGGTCGCTTCAATGGGGAATTCTGAGCGCATGTCATCTGGTTCTGTACCCCGTAGATCAACCCTTTAATTGCGATGAATTCACGTCCAAAATTTACCACGGAAGTGTCACTCAGGTTGGTTGGGAACATTTGGCCTTTGTTCTGAACGCATTGTCCTTCAGCGAAGCCTAACCACGTTCCAGATCCACGAAGATCTACTCTTACCGCAGGAGACAAGTGACTTTCAAGTACAGCCGTTTCCTACGTGTTTCGTGCCACTTCCTATAATAGGCGAGCCTGGCAGTGACGACTTCAGAGTGGGCGCAGTGGGGTAACGAGAGCGCCAAGGCTAATGATTAGGGGCTGTGGGGGCTCTCCGGCAGGTTTCAAGATTGCGGGAAGAAGGTTGCTCGCACGAGCCCGAAGGCTTGTTTCATTGGCCACCCTGCTCCTTTGCTCAAGCATTGGTCTGTTTCAGTGGAAATTTTTAAAGTTATGACATTCCGACATTAGTTAGCGAACGAGGTCATCAAGATTGATACCGACATGGACGTCCATGGCCAGCTCAAGTACCATACAGATACAGATGCTGGTTTCTTGCGTCTGCCATCGGACGGCCATCGCACCGCACCGCACCCGCCGTCCTAGACGATTCTGCTTGGCCAGAGACTGAGTTTGGGTCTGGTTCTGGGTCTGGCCTTTCATTGCCCCCTAGGCCTTATCGACTTCACCCTATCCGATTGATGGAATAGGGCTTCGGCCAGGATGGAGGACATTCACAAGCACGTCTCGCGGGCTGATTTCGCAAAAGGTGGCAGCGATGCAGCACAGAATGTTGATGTCGAAGCACAAAAGCCAGCCCATTCGTCTTCACAACACAGCAAGGGCGCACGCTCAGCCAAACGCAAGATGTCCATACAGGAAGGGGGCCATGATCGGTTGGAAGGAGCCCACGAGAAAGCACTCCATCGAAGCAATACCGCCTCGTCAGTGGCCAGTGTGAAGTCCCTGAGAAAGAGGGGAAGAGCGGAAACAAACACTTTCTACGGAGCAGAAGAGATGGGAAGGACGACTGGTTGGGCACCTGGTCTTGAGCCGGGAATCGACACAAGCGATCCTCCTACGTACGTAGAAGAGGAGCACGAGCGTCATCCGGACATTCGCCATCTTGAACAGCTACAACAACGGTGCGAAATCACCGTCGTTGATTACAGCCCTGCACACATGAACTCGCAGTACCTCGACAATGATAACTTGAAGGAATTCTTGGCCGAACCGCAGGAAGAATGGGCCCAGGTGCGCTGGATCAACGTCAACGGCCTTTCGTGGGACGTTATTAAAGAGCTTGGGAACTATAAACACCTTCACCGACTGGCTATCGAAGATTTGCTAAACACTCGCAATCGAACCAAAGCAGATTGGTACAATGACCACACCTATATTGTTCTTCCCCTGCAGAAACTGATCCATGTAGACGATGGCCTGGACAGCAGTGACGACGACGAGGATGACGACCAGAACCACAAGAACCACAACTTGGATGTTTACTTGGCCGCTTCAAATAATGCTGCCATAGAAGACAAAGACAGGATAATTGCTCATGAGCAGGCCCGTCAGCAACGTGCCTCAGCGTATGAGAGGAGGCACAAAAGCGGGCACAAAAGCGCCTTCAAAACCTTGCTCTATGACTGGACCCATCGTAAAAAGGAACCAAAACGACGGCCATTTGAGTCGACGCTCAACAAGTCAACCAGTTTCAAACACGCCAAGGATGCAGCTCCTTGGGTTCCCAAGCAAATCAGAACACTACAGCAATACCACGCCGGCCCAAATCAGGATCGCACCGAGTTCATGGAGCGTCGCTCCACCCTAGGCAAACGAGGTTTAGGTGTCTCAATTGAACAAGTATCCATTTTTCTCACCAACGATAACACCGTTATCAGCTTCTTCGAGTATTCGGCCCAGGACGTGGAGGAACCGATTATGCGTCGCTTGCACGCCAAAAGCACCATTCTCCGCCAGTCCTGCGATGCAAGCATGTTGATGCAATCCATTCTTGACACCATTATCGATTTGGCGTTTCCTGTCACCACAGCTTATCAAGACGCCATCGCTGATCTCGAGCTCGACGTCTTGACAGAACCCCTTATCCGAGAGTCAACCTCTCTCTACATCCTCACCAGTGAAATTGCAGTCCTCAGAGGTGCAATAGCCCCTGTCAACCAACTCATCACCTCGTTGCGAGAGCATAAATCGACCGCCTCTGCCCTGACGGTCCCTTCAAGAGCAATGACTCCTTCGGCCTCAAGCCCCCTGACGCACCAAGGCAAACAACTCATCAACCAGCGCCCACCTCCGCCAGCGATTAGCCGTACTCAGCGCTCGGAAATCGTCTCATCCGGCGTCTCCATCTCTGAATTGACCGAGACCTACCTCAGCGACGTTGAGGACCACGCCCAAATCATCCAGGACTCTTACGACCAGATGCGTCGCAGCGCAGACAATCTCGTCGACCTCATCTTCAACACCGTCTCCGCTTACCAGAACGAAGCAATGAAACAGCTCACCATTGTGACAGCTTTCTTCCTCCCCCTGACTTTTCTAGTCGGATATTTTGGCATGAATTTTGAACGCTTCGACGGCGTACAGAAACATAGCGATTCCTATTTTTGGGTCATTGCGGTGCCAGTGTGCGTGGTTGTGTTAATTTTGTTGTTGAGAGACTGGATTCACAGGTGGTTCGACAAGCGGGCTGATAGGATACTTATCACTAGAGGACGAAAAAGGAGATTGGCTAGAGGAGAGAAACGGTGATCACGACGTGTCAGAACGAGTAGCTTACTTCTTTTCCTTTTCAGATTGGCTGCTCCACGACAGTAACCGCTGTTCCTTGGCGTGTCGCTTTTTATTATCGAGTTCTTGAGCACGGTCTCGTGTATCGTAACCCTTGCTCCCGTCATCTTTTTCTCCCTTGCATATTTGTCATTGTTTGAGTTGGAACAACACCTCCCACGTCCAATTCCGGAGTCCGCACTTAGATCGATGCGGATAGAGCCGGCTCCCAGCCCGACCATTCCCAAGCCACAAGGTCGGTCATTCACTCTACCAATAACATCTCCCTCTAAGTGTTCAAATGTTTTACTTCGGCCGGCTCTCTTAGCTCTTCTTGCAGTCAAGGCATTTCAACTTGAGCACTCCTGAAAAGCTCAAAGGGCCCAATCACACAAAGGTTTCAATGTTTCAGCGATCCGCTTCACGAAGACAAGGCTTTCGGCCCCCTCTGAATAAACAGGATAAAAGTAGCATTCCAGATGAACGAAAGTGCACACGAGCGTGAAGCAATGAAAAGTCAATGATGCGATGGAGCAAGACGAGTGCAACGCACTCGAGTGGTCTCTTATTGGACTACTTCAGGGTAACGGTAATATGGATTACCAAAGTTCCTGCTGGCCATGGCCTTTCTCAGGCTCAGGCTCAGGCTTTCGAGAAAGTGGTAGATAGTTCTTAACACAGCGGTGTGAAACTCTTCATTTGTGAATCGGTCCACCAAGTTGTTGAAGCGTTAAATAGAGAAGTGATCCTTCGTGTACCGAAAGTTTGTTCTAGTACAGGATCGACATGGTGGCGAAGACGAGCTGTGACGACGAGCTGTGACGACGAGCTGTGACGACGAGCTGTGACGACGAGCTGTGACGACGAGCTGTGACGACGAGCTGTGACGACGAGCTGTGACGACGAGCTGTGACGACGAGCTGTGACGACGAGTTGTGACGACGAGCTATGACGACAAGCTTCCATGACAGTGATAGTTCTCGTCGTCTCGTCATCGACCACCATGGTCCGGGGGCACTCAATGGTAACCCCCACGTATAGTCAGATTGTTAACGTTTTAGGTTTCATGAACAACGTCCAGACGAAACTTTACCCGTTGACACAAGACTGCTTGAAGTGCTTGACAAGGACATTTGCCAAGAGAAGAACATTGTATCATGTTCTAAGGATCAGATTTAAAGTCATTTCATGGGAAACGGGCACCTGTGAGCGGGCAGGATTATAGATTGTGCAGCTTTTGCTCTGCGCTATCCTGAAGCCTCGCCAGTTGAATTATGCCATTGCTGCCAGTCGGACCCGCTTGCCGCCGGGTAGCTGGTCGCGTCGGGTGGACCAACCCAGTGAGGGTGCCAGGAGTCAGGTTGCGAGATTGATGCAAGAGGCTGTGCGTATTCGTTTGCCTGATACTCTGCATTGTGGGAGAATGCTTGCTCATTCAGATCGCCGGAGAATTGGTCCGTACTCGGAAATGTGGTTTCGTCGTACATATAGTCGAAGACGGCGGAGTCTTCATACTCAAGAGATTCAATTGAATCGAGTGCTGCTGTCGGGCAAGGCGCCAGTGACCTGATTTGAAAAAGCTCGTGCGCGATTTCATGAAAGTCTTTTTCCTCTGCCACATCTATTGCAGTGTAAATATCATTCATGTCAACCACATTGAATGACTTCTCGTTGTAGTAACGCACAAAATGGCGCACAACTTCAATGTGCCGTGCGGCGACAGCTTCGCAAAGTCCCTGCACACCAAACTTTGTCAAGTCAGGTTCACGGAGGATCCGGTCAACGAGATGATGACTGTTATTGCGTGCCGCTAGCGCTAGAGGGTGGTTGTAGCCCATGGTGTAATCAGCTCCATGCCTCAAGAAGAAAAAGAATGCCTCGACGTCGTCTTTGCAAGCAGCAATGGTCAGCGGTGTCATACCAAAAAGATCTGGACCGACAGAGCTCACTGTGCTGCCATTGTGCGCAAGAATCTCCCGCAGACCTTCAATACATCCGGTATATGCGGCGAGGTGAACTAGTGTCCTTTGCAAGCGGTCTACCTCCCATTGTCGCGTGGATGACTTTTTCCAGAGTTCTAGCAGGAGAGATTGGTTAGCCTGTCGTACGGCAAGGTGACAGGCAGGGTAGGCCAAAATCGGCTCATTGACTGCATTCGACCCATTCGGGGCTCCATAGAAAGAATTCCGATGCCCAATGCTCTCAAGGTCTATCTCCGACAGTACACGGCTGACGCTTTGGCTCGCTTTCAGGTACGATTCAACTAGCTCGGCCTTTGAGCTTGGATGCGTCGGATTATGGGGACAGCAGTGTCCGCAAATCTCGGCCCAGAGATGGTCAGCGTAGGAATATGTACCTTGTCTTTTCTGCAAATGGTGAAGATCATCTTGGATGCCGGCAATAAGTTCGGCTGCGCATCCGATGGGCGTTGACGGAAACATACCAGGGGCTGGGGGGTTGTGAAATCGGTACGTCATCCGTAACACTTCAGAGAGGAAGAACCTTTTGAATGAGCGAAGGTCTCTCTTGGCAAGCGATGCCGCATCCTTAAGTGACGCTTCAAAGGAGGCATGCACAGCCTTTATGGCCGCTTGTGTAAGGGCGCTTATCTGGGAAATGTAGTCCGATGTACCATTCCAGGCCGCTATTCGTTCACACCACAAAAGGTCTAAGCGGAGAATCTCACGTGTAGCGTTCTGGTCTCCGAGTTTCGATAGTAGACTTTCGGCTTCGACCTGATCAGCATTGCGAGGTGGGCCCGAATTCTGATTTGTGTTGGATTGGTTTATTTCAGGGTCAGAATCAGAGGGCCTTGTTTCACCTGACGGTGGTACCCATAGAGGTCGTCGGAGGTTGTGAGGCTCCGATGACCGGGCACAGAAGCCATCGCGAGGAGAGCTGTCAATACTGTTGTCTTTGGCCATGTGTCTGTCGACTATAGGAATTTCTTCGAGCACATCGTTGCCAAGCGAAGATAAGGCTGGCTGTGTCAACGGTTCTCGGAGTTGACTTCGAGGGGTTCTGATCTTTCGTTTTGGTTCACTACACTCGTGACCTAATCTTTGACACCGATGACATTTTTCGCCTCTCTTCCAGTCTCTCCCGGGTGGTTCGCACCTCTGTCTGTCGTGACGACACCGCCAACATTTCAATTTGTTTTTAGTCAGTGGTTTTGGCTGGGGAATAGACAACGAGAGCATTGTACTGAACGAAAACGTCTACACTCGAGGCCTTTGGACGAGAGGCAAATCACTCAGCCATCCCGCACGCTCGAACGTCTCAAAAGACGGATTGCTGCAAGAAGTCGATTGAGAGGACTACGGATGGGGAAACTTAATATCTCACTCACCAGAAACAGAAGGCTAGTCACAGCACGATTATGAACAATGGTGGGTAGGAGAACCATCTTCGCAGGATATTTGCCTTAGGCGCAGCTCTTGCAGTGCCATGAGCTGGACAATGATGTCGAAGGAGAGGGCGATTGGGGAAACAGATGATGATCGCAACTAATTTCTGATACTAGAACTCTTCGGGCTAGCTCAACACGTCTACTGGGCTGAATCGCATCGAAAACAATGCGAACCTTTTTGCGAACACTTGCGAACGCACTTCTCGGGATTTTGACATGCAGCTAATCTCAGGCAATGCAGGTAAGGCAAATTGGTAGGGCGCAATTGAACGTACGCCTTTCTTGACGACAGTAGCAGGATTGCTTCCTACTGCTCTCGGCTCTGATCTAGATTAAACTCGGACAAAACGAGACGATTTCAGTTCATTGGCCCACATGAAGACAGCGTCAACCGGTGTGTAAATCGCGAGGACATCACTACGCAGGAAGAAGGCGCACAAGCACCCGTGATTGCATGAGCCAAAGTGAGGTTCGGTACTTTGTGTCTAGCAAAGAATTCTCTATATATATGAAATTTTTTACCACCTTGCAGGAATCCCGTTACGCACTTTGCAGGAATCCCGTTACGCACCTTGCAGGAATCCCGCACACATTATAGTCGTCAGTGTTGCCTCTCTGTGAGTTTCACCCCGTTCCAACGCCCTTGACCATGCCACAACAGCGTGACTCCAGGAGATCCAAAATCAACATTGTCTAATGATCGTGGGCGTCATCTCAATCAAACACGTCGGTGGTACCACCATCCTCATTTTCATCTAAAGGCCAAAACACACTACGGTCATCTAACACAGGTTGCTCCAAAACAATTCTGGCCATAAGCTGTTTAATCATTATCACATTATATTGAACAGCATCCCTTGATCGGATATTGCGTGCATCAATCAAACGAAAGGCAACATATGCAGCCGGGTCCAAATTCTACTGTCCTAATGCTGACGGCGTCTGTCTCCTAGTCTGCAAATCGGGATCTCTCAGCGATGCATGTCGTCATCATTAAGCGATGCGGTGGACATCCAGGGCTCTCTGTTCGAGCCAAATTCCCGAAAACGACATATCAGCGATGCGGTGGATTTCAACCCTCGAACTATGCCAGGATTTGTCTCCGGGCTAGACCAGGCAGAGGGACCTCCCACCTCCCATACCAAAGGCTTCAGTAAATCCCACAGTTCGTGCAGGGCTTTGCTGAAAAAGTCTGAGTACGAGGTCTGTCGGCGGGGTTTGATCAGCGTTATTCAGCAATGCGATTCAATTGAGTTTCTACATCTCTCAATTCTGTTCTCTTGTCTCATACATTCATTTCGACCATTACATCAATCAGAAGTCCGAGATATTTTTAACGTCCTCCTCGGGAGGGCGATCCAAAGCCAGGACATGCATAGGAGGTTGACCGACAACGAATTGCGGTGGTTTGGAGGGAAATGGTCCGAAGTCGTTGTTGTGGATGGGACAGGGTTTGTGCGATTTGTTCGTCCCAGTATGTCATTGTTCTTGCGCTCGTACGAGATTGAGGGAATTGACAGGAGTCATCTGACACTGGCCAAGGCTTGTGTGCAACAACTGGCAGCTGTTTGCAGCATCGGTAAGCAAAAGGACGAAGGACCTGCAAGTTTGACTTCATTCCACAGTTACGCTGCTAATTACTGGAGGGCCCACTATCTGCACGTGGAGGACAGCGATACGAATTTGACTGCTCATGTACATCGCATGCTCCTTGACGCGGCTGCACGTCATTCTGGCAACGGAAATGAAATCAACTGCATGGCTGGAATAGACGAACCCGCTTCACCCATCAAAGACGCTCTAGCCCTAGCTGAGCAGTTGAATCTTCGGGGGTTGCAACATGAATACAAGAAAATTCTAGCTCAAGGGACGGAAACTTCTCACCCAGGATCGTCAAGCAGGCGCGAAGGGTTCGACTCGGGAATAGCTATGATCAATCGCCAGATCGTGAGCATGCAGCTCAGCGAAAGGGATGACTCTGACGCAGATGAATGGGTCCTGGTTGGATGCGAGCCGTAATATGTTAGGCCAAAACGTGTCAGCCACATTTGTAACGTTTATTTGGGCTTAATGGGTCAGTAGGGGTAAATGGGTCAGTCACCCGGAAGAAAATCCGATTCATGTGATTTTTAGGTGACTGACCCATTTACCCCTACTGACCCATTAAGCCCAAATAAACGTTAGAGGCTGAAAAAGATGTTTGTCTCGCACATCGCTGCGGAGTCTTGTTGTTGGTGAATATGACCTCCGGAGTTCGTTCCCTCGTTTCTTCTAGTACTGTTCAATGTTGTTACCATGTTATGCGATGCTAAGTTCTGTGAGAACATGAGATGCTCGCATCCATTATCAGTAATAAAGGGTATCTAGGTACGTATCGAAATGGAATCCGTCGTGATCTTTCAAAGACCAAATAACCGAAAATTAGCCACATGAAAATTGCACTGAAAAGGGTACATTTTCTACATCAGCTACAATCGTATCAAAAGAGTACGAATAAAATACCTGACTAAATTTTTGACGAGGATTCCACTTATACCGTGGTATATTAACGACTTGAACAGGGCTGTACAATCTCGTTCAAGCCTCCAAGGACAACCTCACCGAGGGGGTGGGCAGGGCGTGTTGGCCATTGTGGCCAATCATTCCCAGTCCTAAGCACAGCATTGAGATCAAGGTCAGAAGGAAACCATCTTTCCCTCCTTGTGCTTGCCTTATCACCGCCTTCTGCAGCGGCCCGAGCGGCTCTTGTCGTCCGAGGCTTTTTGCCATGAGAGCAGAACAGCTCCTCCCTTTGTTGCTCAAGCCGATGGTCGTACGCTGCGATGGACCTAATATATGGAGCAAGATCAACTGCGAGCGTGGAACGTGGGAGATCGAGCGATGGGGCTAATCGTCCCTGCGACAATGGAAACACAGCGCTCTCAGTATTTAGCGGATGCAAGCACTCGAATATCTTGCTCTGATCCCGCCCCGCTTGCCTTCCAGCAGAACCCATTTCTGTCAACACAAATTCTTGGACATCAACCTCGGGCATGAGGCCCGCATTGCAGAGCTCTGCTACCATGATGCACTTTACTGAGGTGTCTTGTATTTCTGCATCACTCACGAATTCTGCAACGTTGAACGAAGAAGAGTTTTGTGACATCCAAACGTCGTTCGAGAGTGCAGCCATATTTTCAAGATACTGGTCAGTCGACAGAGATAAAGACTCTTCTAGAAACTGCAGGCTGGCCTCCAAGTCATCACAAGCTGGCGGCATTGACTCCAGTCCATTGTAGAAAGTGTCTTTGCTGAAAACGCGTAAGGTTGGCTGGTGTTTCTGCAGCTTCCGCTCCCAGGGTAGATACCAATCCAGACCGCCTCGTGCAGAACCCACAGTCATCTGACACCAGAAATTTAGCTCCGATATTGTTGCTCTCAAGTCTTCATCTTTCCTTCTATAGAGATTCTTAATCACATCGGGCTGAATCAGATGTCCTTCGGCAGCCGCAATGTACGCCAGGTATTGTCCTACCACTTCTGGTCGGGGTCTAGTATAATTCAAGGTCGCATGAAGATCCAAATCTGCAATTGGAACATCGCGCACATCGTTGCAAGTCAGCACCACCGGCCGCTTCGAACTCTGGATAAGAGACTGAACACCCGACCAAAAGCCTCGGTCGTCCTCGAACAATTGATCGACCTCTTCAAAAAGAATCAATGATTGTTTTTGCTCCTTAGATGGTTGAGGCGTAGCAGGCCGTGACATGTCTTTCAAAGACTTTTTGAAGGAGTTGTTCATGAAGCTTGCGACTGAAGGTTGGGCTAAGGCTTCTTGATTGGCGAGCGGATCCTGTTCATTTACCACACTTGAGCTTCTGCTTAAGCTTTGCGCAGCTTGAACAATGTGGTTTTGAGCCAGGTCGCCGACCTTGTCAAATATGTCTCTCTGACTCCTTCGCATCCCAGCATGAATCTCAAAAACTTCGAAACCCAATTGTCGAGCAACAGCAAATACTGATGCAGTTTTACCGCAGCCGTTTGGACCAACAATAAGAATGGCATTTTTTACTTTTGGAACAATCTGGAGTTCGTCGTCATCGTCGACGATGAAGTCATCTAGGTCGTCATCCTGTCTCCTGGATGTCTTTTTCTTCCTGACTTGTGGTTTTGGTTTGTCCTTGTCAAGCCCCTGTTTGACATTATGCACCATGAGGCCTTGTAGCCAGTCAAACAGTACTTTGCAGTCCGATTGCAGAACATCTTCCCATGCAATTGGGGCATATTGCTGAGCCCAAGGAAGGGGGCCGGGCGCTTCAGCACGGTCAAATGCACTGCGACTATGAAGAGCTCGAGTTCTCGCTGTCGAAATCGGGTGGAGGTTCTCCCCAACTCCTTTTTCACAATGTAGTTGGTTTATGGCGTCCGAAGACGTACAGTGTATTCTTTGAGGAGTATGAAGCCGTTGACTCTGGAAGGGGGTCCTGAAAATCATGCGACGAAAACGCAAGAACACGTTTTCTGTGTCGTCCAGTTGTTCTATTGGTACTTTTCGCTTCTGTTTGTTTAGTTGTGGGAGGATAGTGGATGGTTCCAAGCTCGCTCTACTAGGAGGACCGATATGCTGCCAAGGACGTGGTGGCCATGGAGAGATCTGCAAATTTGGGTCCTTGATGGGCGCCGACCTGTGAGACTTGAACACAATATCCTTCCAAGGCACACGCTTCTGCATTTCTGCAGGGTGATCAATCTCTGCCACATCTGGTTTAGGAGTTGTATTTGATACAACAGAAGGACTGCTTATCGGTGGTTGGGCCAACTTCCCTAGAAAGAACGGATGTGTTGCTTTGTTCTCACGATTTGTGTCTTGCGCTTTCTCATTGGTAGATGCCGGTAGGTTTTGCTGGGTTGCAACTGCGCCCGTGGATAATATTTCATCTATCCTCGTCCCGGTGATCCCTACCTGTTGGTACTTGATCCTTGCCACGAGAGTTGGAGTAAATTTGCCATTTTTGAGCATCAAGTTTCTGCCGTTCGTCGAGGCATTTGACCTTGATCGAGCTGCGCTCCGTGGTGATGCCCTTTGACGTATTGATCGAGGGTTTTGAACGATGGATGTGTTCGTGCTGACTTGCATTGTCTTTGGCTTCGGTGGTTCCCCTCCTACAGCGGTACCTTGTGTTACAACCAGCACAGCATGATCCGCAGAAACTTCGACGCCATCTTGAACACGGTTCACACCTCCTGCACAAAGGGCTTTAGCAGAGCTTGACTTTTTCGGTCGCCCACGACTCTTTCTTAGTGTTTGCAACGTGGTTCCGCGAGCATCTTGGAAGGAAACGGTTACACGCTCGTAGCCACCTTCATTTTGCTCGGGTGTAAGTTTTGTCCCGCCCGTTGTGGTGGGAGACCGGCTATTTTCGTTGTCTTCGGATATTTGCTCGTCAGGTTCGAGGCTGATTTTCCGCCTTTTCCTACGATGACTAGCGAGTACAGGTGTCTCAACGGACCGAAGGTTTGACTCATCCAATGACTCGTTGTCGTGCCAGGACGTCAACTCCTCAGAAGCACGGGTGGTCTGGGCAGGCGCCGTTGCCGCCACCTTTGCAGGAATTGTGTTCTTGGATGTGGAAGCATCGTTCTTTTCCTCGCTTACTTTAGCTGCGTGTATCGTCGAAGGAGTGTTTGTAGAGGCTATTGGATCTCTTTGCAGTGCTATCATAATCAGTCGTGATTCAACACCGCTTGAGATTGCTTGCCTGGCTTGAAATAGGAATACATCAGACTTGAAGCCAACCACTCATTTTGGATTAGACAGAGGCTATTCATGAGAAGCGCTGCCTTTGACAATTAATTTTGTCTCAAAGGATCTCAGGTTCTCTTCACACATAAATCGATTAGCCGTCGTGCATTTTGAATCCAGTTCAAACTTGGTGTGCGGATTGCTCATGGGAAACGCGTCCGCAACTGGAAGCACGCGTGTCAGCGTCAGCGTCGTACTTGCCCGAGATATACTCCCGTGACTCCGTAGTTTTGCCGGCAGATCGGCAGCGCCAAAGTGTGCCGGGGACTGATATACATCTCTGTATAGTCCGAGGTAGCTGGCAACACCCCGTTTTCATGGAGCAGACCATCACCACAGGGCTTCACAACATCTGTGGTGCCACGCAGTATGCATATGCTGACGCCAGACAAGATTTTAAGCCCTCACGGTGCTTTGTGCAGTCGATATAACAAGCATGCCCAATGGCTAGAGTTAGGCATGAATTGGGACAAAGACAATCACGTGACTACTTTTTGGAGAATCAGTGGAGCGGGCCAAAATTTTTGAAAGGCGTAATCGAGGAAGAAAACTAGTTGACGAAGTGCAGAGACCACGACATGGAAGTCAGTGGTCCCTCATTGCTCACGAAGCTGCCGAGAGCAGGAATATCAGGTGAGGGCCACGTTCAATTCAGCCAGGTTTGGGGGTTACGACATGGACGTACAAAGAAGCGCCACGAGATTTGCGCTGCGGTAGACGGCAACTCACTAAATGTGTTTGAGGTACGAAGTTCGGAGAGTGCTCGGCTTCTATTACATCGCTGACTGCATTTCACAGGTGTTAAATGGAAGGAATGTTGCATCCTGGCCTGTCCCACCTGACTGTGTGTTCCTCTGTCAACCCTATTCCGAGCGCATCTCTCTTGAAAAAGGTGGCTTCATTCGAAGATCGTGGTGCATAAGTCGGAGGCGGGGCCAGGTTGCCATACAGAGCTTTGAGCAAATCCAGGATGGATGCGAGACCACTTCTTCAACTACGAGCCGTGTGTTGAACAACCAATCTTCCATTATCAAGCTCGTGCCGGTCCAGATGAGTGAGCGATGTCTCCTTGTCGTGCAAGAGGATGGCAATCTCAATCTCCTTTCCTCAAATACTACTAGAACACCAGTTCAAGCTGCTTTGAACGATTCAGGTGGTGCTATCAAGTTTGTTGCTGCATCAGGCTGGACACTTGATGAGGCTAAATCTACACTTCTTCGCTCCAGGCAAGACCTGAGTTCGCAACTTATCGATGACACAATCCTTGTCGCTGGAGCATACAAGCAGCAACAATCGGAGGCGCTCCATGTCGGAATATGGGCCTTGGGACTTAAAGGAACTTCGCAAAGCTCAGTCGCTGTTCTGGAACCAATTTACAGTCACAACATCGCAGACCAACTCTCAAATATTAGCCTTAGGCGAACTCGCGTTGAGATCACCTCCGCTGGGAAGCTCGAGATCGACGGTCCGGCTACCGTCATAGCTTTCGACCTTACCACACTTGTGCCGCGGAGAATGTCCGAACGTAAGCACATGGTGCCTGAGGTCCTTTCGAGGCTGGATCTTAGCCACGACGTGGATCTATGCTCAACACAAGACCGGGTTATCTTGTGCAACAAGAGTTTCGGATCTATTCTTGCAGAGTCCGGGACTGGTAAGTCCTCACTGAAAAGAAAGCGTGATGGCCAAGGCTATTCACCGCTTTCTCTGGTCGCTTACTTCTCGCAAATAAGAAGAGTCCTTGCTTCTGATGGTAGCCATTTGCTGGCTCTTGATATTCATGCGACAATGGACGCACAAAACCCTTTTAAACACGTGTCTAGTCTAGCTGGAAACTTACTCCGCGGGGCCGGGAAGGGAGAACGTCGAAACAAACCTTCGCCTGAACGAACATTCGCGATCGGCAAATTACGGCAAGAGAAAAGTATTCCAAATTGGTTGCTGGTGTCGAAAGAGCTGGACTCACTAGCTCAAAGAGGTGATTCCAAAGGCTTTCATGACGTCTTCATCAATACCTTCAATCTCCAAGGACCAAAGGACTTGACTTCTACCAAACTACCGCCGAGCAAAGCCGACTATCTCCTCTCCAAGATGTTCGCAATTGCACCAGTTAACGGCGATCAACCTCGACGATTAAAACTCCTGTTCATGCCAACGGAACTGCTCAAGTGGTGCATCAGAGCAGGTCTAGTGACTGAGTATCGGCTTGCTCATGCCCTGACCTCTGACATAACCATCCTCAAAGGCGACACAGTGGCTCGGGCAATGGTGGAGGCAGATCCTGAGCTGAAACTCGTCGAATACTACATCCAAAATACGCCGTACATGCAACCGCACGTTCTGACGTTCATGGTCAAATGGCTTGTCGGAAAGGCGCTTGAGCAATCCAACGCAGATGCAGAAGCTAGAATAGCGCATGCCGTCAGCGACAAAGACGAAAATGAACAAATGACGTCTCAACAAGCGATGTCTCAACAAGCTGTCTCCAATGCTCATATCGACGAACTCAACACGTCCTCTGTGGCAACAACGTGTCTAGCGTATGCCCTCAAGCGACTCGCACTCACTGGTCCGACAACAGTGTCAACACAACTTCGTACTCTAGATCAACGCAGCATCTTGGCCCTTATTCAATTCCTACGTCAGCAACTATTCCTTGGCGGCTACTCTGTCTTCAAGCGAAGCAAAAGTCATCCGAGCCCACCACTATCCGAAGCGGCTGGCGATGGTCAGCCGTCAAATCCCAATCCTCAAATACACCTCTCTGGCCTCGTGACACTCCTCAATGGGTGTATCGATGCCATTGGCCCCTTGGGCATCCTTGGTTCCGATGAATACGAAGACTTTATGCAGAGGATGATTCCAGATCTGCTCTCGGAGGTATCGAATGCTACTCAGGCTGTGGAGGACTCGACATTCCTTCGGGGCCTGGTGCGCGAGACTCTGCGCTATGCAGAATCGGTTGAACGGCAGCCATTCGAGATACGCAACCAATTTGAGCAGCAGGCAGCGGTTGGGACTACACAGAAGGGGAAAATCGTCACACTGTACACGGAGCCTGAAGTAGGAGAAGCGAACGTGTCTGGATCAGCATTGCCTATGAGTTTGAAGGCTGATGAGGTTGTAGATCCCTTCAAGGTTCGGAAGGATGGACAAATTCTCCGACGATCGGCGCGGGAGATGGGTATGTTGAGGGATAGGTTGAAATCTCCGTATGCATTTGAGCGGCTTGTGTTCTAGACGTTACGCAATGGAAGTGATAGTTGCAACCATGGCCTTGATTACTTCGTGCTTAGCTACGCAGAAGATTCCTACTTTGCCTCCAGAGTCATACTTTGGACGATGTCGATTCATGCGGTTTCGGGCGATACCATCTTTGTCGTCACTGACAGTTTGACAGGCCGTCTTTCCACAAGACGTACCACTGAAGTCTAACCTTGGCAGGCTGGTCGTAGCGTGACAGTAATGTTCGGTGGCAAAGATAGTCGCGATTTGGCAGACGTCGAAAAAGGGCTATTGCAGAGCCAGAGCCCAGATGGCGCTACCTGACTAGCTGAGGATCCACAAACGCCTTTGTGTGCCACATATTCTGTCGTACATCATCTGCACATTTGCCTGCACCGACACGTATCTTCAGCGCTCGTAAGGTGATGTTGGCATGCAGTACGTGAGTACGTACATCTCATCATGCGGTGCCAAAAGATGAATTCTTAGCATTGTCCTAGATCAACGTTGCCGTGTTCTCAGTGTAAATGTTTTAACTGGTCAAGGTCACAAAAACCCGACCGATGACAATAGTGTTTCAGAGGGCTGCGACTCGAACGTTCGATCTTGCTCCCTTGGAGATACAGGGGCTGAAGGCCGAAGGGAGTAAATCATATTTAGTGACAACCTTGGAAGCCAAGGCCAAAGTGTTCCTGCATGAGTGCCGCAGGCTTTTTCCGGCACTGGCACTCCCGCAAGGCGCAAAGATCCACAGGGAAAAGCGGAGACTGCAGAGCATGCTGGGCAGTTTTGGTGGGCTTCCCACGCGCGCCAGGCTCCGATCACAGCCCTGAAGACCACAGTGATCTTGAAGCCGTATTATTACAACTTTGAAACCGAGTAGCGTTCCACCTATTCAGCGATTGAATGACTTCTTTGGGTAGAACGGCAACGGCGAAGCTCTCAATGCGTAGAACCCAGAGTCGCAACCATTGAGCAGATCGTGGGTAAAGCCGAAGACCAGCGACCGACGACATTCGATCGACGACGAGCACACGACCAATCGTTCAACTCTGTTGCCGTTTCAAAGCCGCCAACGCCAACAGCGCATCTGCTGTGATCTGCTGTGATCTGCTGTGATCGGCTTCTATCTCAACGACTCTTGTTTCTGTCAGAAGGCTCAGAATTCATCCCTCCGCCAAGCGATGAGCCGGAGCTTCCAATAACATCGCGGACGATTGGCTGCTGTTGAGTACAAGAAGTCGCAGTTATGGCATCTTTCGGCGGCGGCGCATACCACCACGAATCAGACGCGGACGACGAGTTTGAAAGAAGCGTTGTAGCATCACCGAGACAGCAACACACGGATTCTTCCGAAACCTCGTCAGAGCCGCCATCAAACGAGCATACTCCCACCACTTTCGGCACACCATTCGACGACGGCATACGGCCGAGGAATGTGATATCGGACTGGACCACGGAAGAGTGCGCTCATTTTGTAGCCAGTCTGGGCCTGCGCCAGTACAGCGAACAATTCATAGGTAGGGAACCCACCTCCCAAGCCTGCTACCAAGGCCTGACCGGTGCCAGAACACGGAATAGTGGGAGAAGCATTGATAGCCTTAAACCACGATGAACTCAAAGAGATGGGCATAGCGAGTGCAGGCCACCGGCTCAAGATCTTGAAAGAAGTCTACGATATAAAGATCCAACAAGACGTGCCTGTTGAGTCCGACGACTACATTCCCCCGTGTATGTGATTTCTGTTTCCCTGCGTAATTGGCATTTTTGGCTAATCCACCGCTAGCCCAAGCAGCACTGTCTGAGCAAGAAAAGGCTACCAAGGAAGACATACTGAAGCTCACCGATGCATTCCTCAAACTGCGCGATGATCGCATCGTCCAGCTCGAGACTCAACTCACCAAAATCGCCGATGACTCGCGCAAGTTGCGCACCGAATTGTGGCCCCTGTTTAAGATGGTGAAAGAGCGAGAGCCCCTGCCATACCGTCCGCACGAGGCCGGCATGGGTAGTCCTGATTACATACAAGAGGCTCTGATGTCACCGTCTCTGCCGCCTGCTGAAATAGAGAAGCAGAAGCCCAGTTTGACGAGAACCTTTAGCAAGAAGCTTGGCCTCAGCAGTGGCACTCCGAAGAACCACAGCCCGACTCACTTCCCCAGCACCATCCCTGAAGGTAAAGCCACCCACGAAACCGAGAGGGATCGCGTCTTGGGTGGTCTCCAGCCATCAGCTGCCGCATCTGCCGCCAGCAGCCAGCTCACTGCGAGCATGACAGGCGGCGCCTCGATGCCACACCACAGTCCCAACCCGAACTCACCCACCTCTCCCATGCCCACCCCTCAACATCAACCGCTCACCGCGCGATCCTTTCAGCGTGAAGGCTCCTTGGGCTATCCACGCTACGACGGAAACGACGAATCCAGTACATTCCGCAATCCAATCCCGACCCCGCCGCTTTCCGGCATTGCCCACGACCCGATCGGCGTCCGCTCTGCAACCACCATCGGAACGAAGCCATCCTCATCCACCATCTCCAGCGCCTCAACCTTGATCGCACAGCGCGAGATGCTGTCCGCATCTGTCCCGCCCCAATCGAGCGCCGGAGGCCTATCACGCCCCAGCAAAGAATCCAAAGACGCCGCCACCGACGCCGAAGACCCGTCCGTGCAGATCTTCAAGTCGTTCCGCGTCGCCCTCGACGACCCCTGTTGGAAGGTGCTGCCCGCCGCGCTCCGAAAATACAACATCCAGGCCGACTGGCGACAGTACGCCCTGTACATTGTCTACGGCGACCAAGAGCGCTGCGTCGGCCTCGAAGAGAAGCCGCTCGCGCTGTTCAAAGACCTAGATAGAGAAGGCAAGAAACCAATGTTCATGCTTAGGAAGTTGGCCAATGGCATAGTGGGCGACATGCCGAATAGCGGCTCGGCCCAAGGCGGCATCAAGCCCGGCACCGCAGGCACCGGCATCCAGAGCTCCAACGCAAGCATACGGACCATGGGCCTGGAGCCGAGGACGCTGCCCGGCGGGATAATATAGCCTCCTCCCTACAAGTCGGACGACCGTGCACAAACGTCCCGGACTCTAGGGTAGCTTCGAAAGAGTGGTTCACGAAAAAAACAAGGAAAGCATGGCGTTCTGGGGGGCGGGCTGGCTTGGGAGGGACCCATCTGTAGAAATGCAAAAGCGCTTTTTCGCTTCAAAAATCGATTCAATGTTCAAGGCTTTCGTCATTGGTGTTTCATATACTTCCAATTAAGCAGAGAGTGCGAGGGCGAACTAACTCAACACGTCTATTTGCGACTATATATTGGGCCCCGTCACTCTTTCTTATCATAACATGTACCGGAACGAAGGCACACGTGCCCTTTGCGCGCCTGCAGCACCGCCCACGCTGCTACTATTGCCCATCAACCCTTCAGCCTCTTCAGCGTCGTCGGGATCTCCCGGTGCATGTCCATGTCCATCGCCATCACCATCACCATCACCGTCGGCCGCAGTGTCTCCTGCCATTGACACCATCTCGTACACCGCCCTGCCATCCTGCTCCTTATTCATGCGCACCAGCCTCCACCTCAGCACGCCAGCGAGAACAACGACGCCCAACATGAAGAAGCCCGAGACCAGCATGCCGCGCACGTAAAACGGTCCATCGCGCTTCGGGAAGAGGTTTACGCCGATCAAAGGCCCGCATTGGCCCACCACGTTCATCACCATCATGGCCAGGCCCTTCTCCTTCTTGCTGGGCTGGTTGTTCAGGTTCCATGTGATGATCAGCACGACGGAGCTGAAGAGACCCAGCGCGGCCCCGTACACAGCCATGTAGCGGAGGGCGATGCTGACTCCCCGTGGCATGAAGGAGGATCGCTCGAGGATGCCAAAGAGCGCGATTTCAAAGTAGGAAATGGCGCTGAGGCCGGAGCAGGCCATGAGGCACAGGCCGCGGGAGTCCGGGATGGAGTCGGAGAGCCGGCCGATGAGCAGCACAAACGCGAAGGAGAGCAGGTATGGTGGGGCGGAGAGGATTTGAGACGTCAAGGCGGAGAAGGACATGCTGTTTATGATGGTTGGGAGGAAGACCGGGAGAGAGGCGAAGGAGACGTTGATGGAGAGGAAGATCAGCGCTTGCAGCCAGGGGATGGTGCTGGACAGGGTCTTGATCGTTTTGGACGATTTCAGACGGGCAACGAGGCTGTGGTTACCACCCGTGGTCGTTTCGTCTAGGACGGCGTGGTCTTCGTGTCGCTGTTCATTCTGCAGACGGAGGCGCGCAACTTTGCGCTCGCGAGGAGAAAGGTAGCGTGCTGTCTCTGGTGAGTCTGGAATGAGACGCCATGCGAAGACAGCGGTGATGATGCTGGGGAACCCTTCGAACAGAAAGAGTGCTCGCCAGGGCTCGATTGGCCCATTTTGGCTAATCTTCACAATTACCCACGCCAGGCTGCTGGCGAAGCTTGTGGCGAGCGGTGCGGCCGAGATCTGGAGGCCGACACGGTATGCAAGCTCGGATCTTTGATAGAAGAACGTCATGTAGAAGGGAACCTATCCAGCACGAGGAAATTAGCATGGAGCTCCGACGGTAGATTGGGATTGTGCCTTGCTCACTCCAGGTCCAAATGCGGCTTCCGTGACGCCTAGGCATGCGCGAAGGGCGAGAAGTTGTTCAAAAGATGTCACGACAGATTGGAGGGAAGCTATGAGCCCCCAGGCTAGGACGCAAAGGCTGATGTACACATGGGCTGGGATGAATCGGTAGAGTAATATCATCCACTCGAATGTGATGTAGGTGATATAGAAAGCAACGAGGCAGTAATCAAACTGCCTGTCGGACATCTGCAAGGCCTTCTCAAGTCCTGCAATCCTGGCATTACCAATATCTGGGAGCCGTATTAGCTTCCGCTCGGCTCAAAACGCCGGACCGTGCACATACTGGACCGGTCGAGGAAAGACAACAGGTAGAGAAAGGCCAGAAATAGGACAAGTTTCTTGTCGAACTTCTTGAGTACTGTCTTCTCTTCCTCGTCCGTGTAGACCTTGGACAAGGTGGTGACTCTCGATAAATTGCGACGGTTAACGTGCCCCTCTGGTTCCTCGCCATCAAACGAGCTGTCAGACAACCCAGCTAGAGCATCTTCGCCGTTTTGCTGGTCCTCTGCCGCTGAATGCCGTTCTGAGGATATGCGAGAAAAGGCTGCGCTATCGGCATCGTAGGCGCCTGGCAATCCTGTACTAGCTCGCATCATATGTTGTCTCGAGCTGCGTTCAGGGGTCGCTACAACGTTGCGATCTATGGGCATTGTGGTTGTACCAAACATATTGGAGCACCAGGCCGTGCTCAATGTATCATCTTTCTACCATCTTCTGAGTTCAAAGAATGCCGTGGGTCTTACACAAGTGGTGATCGCTGTCGAGGATGGGCACGACGCGGTGGGTCACGTAATATTATGGCGTGCCGAGGACGGAGAATAGTGGTGGCTCCCCGACCGTGGGCGGGCTCGGAGATGCAGCGGGCTTTCAGTTTGTTAGTCTCAATCTGACCACCACACATTGGTCTTCGAGTAACTACTCCTCAAATAATAGTAAGCACAAATGGAGACTTGCATGGCTCTGGTCCACCATACCACCGTATCACGAGATTTGAGCTCTGCTTCTACAGAAGAACTTCATTCATTAGACAAGATTCATTCTCTAGCTCGAACTATTTGCGCTCTCCAACAAACTCGGCTCCTCGTCAAAGAGACATCCCAGCTGGTTACCCATCTAAACACATCTGAATATACCTATCAACCAAGATCTCGACGTTTGGCGCCGTTCAGGCCCTCTCCAGGGTGTCCATCAGTCCACATCATTTGACGTCTCGGGTGTCCTCCAATTGTTCCCCCAACATGCGAGCACCTATGGGAACCAAACAGAACGCATGAGCTCAGCCGACATGCTCAAGGACCGGGAGTCGGATAATATGAATCAACGGGTCGACTATAGCCGTACGGGATACCACTATGACCTCTACCAGGCTGCTTCTTTGGTTTCTTTGGCGCTTTGGAGTCCTTAGGAGACAACTCTGGTGCAATGAAAGCTCGTCTCTCCTTGTCTGACCTTCCGTGACTATACCGCGTTTGCTTCTGATGCGCTTGACTCTGTCCACGGAAGACGTTGTTCAGCGGGTTTTCTGTCAAAATTCGTCCGGGATCGCTCAATGTACCATCGGCTCGTGAATTGTGGGTGCCGCTCGGTCGTGAACCAGGCGCAGTTGGGATTCTACCTCTGTTAATGACAGATGTTATCTCATCGAATTTGCGTTTTTTGCCTCCATGCAGGCTCGTCGCCGTCTGGGTCGCCGTGGCCAGCATTGTTTTCAACTCGTCAACTAGCCGTCTATCGACATCCCTACCCTCTAAGCGCTGAAGAACGTTCTCGGTCGTGTCACGAAGGAACTTTGCCGCTTCTTGCCGCTTGAAACTGTTGGACCCATCGATTGCCAGGAATTCTTGTTTTGCGTTTTCGTACACCGTCCACAAGCGAAATGTCAGCTCGTCTAACTTGGGCGCTGCGAACACGGCAGACTTGTGTTCTTCTGCAGTCGTTTTGAACATGCGCTTGTTCTCGAGCGAACTGCGGTGGGCTTTTGTGGAAACGGTTCCATGATGGGCTTGTGGTTGAGACGAATCTTATCGTGTTAACTTCATCGCCTTTGGGTAGGGAAGCAAATCCGTCTCACCTTGGGCCGGGATCATTGAGGCAATCAGCGCATTCGATAAAGCTCCAGTCCTCTGCTCGGAGTTTATATCGATTGAGATGCCGAGAAACTCATCACAGAAAAAGGTGACTGCTGCCGCTGAATCTAAATCGTTGCCGTTCTTCGTGAGCTTGAGCAGCGCCTTGTCATATACCGTGACATGGTGATCCTCAAAAGCTTGTGACCGCGACTTGATCAGCTCTACCCTTCTGGAAAAGGTTTCGAAGAAAGCGGCCGACTTTGAATCTATGATTGTATCGAGCGAACGGTCGAGACGTTTGATTTGCTGGGCGTGGCTGACTATTGCTTCAACTTCTTCTGCAGGACCTAATATGCTTTGCGTCGGTGACGATGATACGAAGAGGCCACCACTATGAGGTGGTGTAGTCATGATGACGATCGAAAATTGTGGACGCTGGGGAAAGCCGGAAGGGTCGACTGATGTTGAGAGATGATAGGAAGGCACGCAGCTGAGTTAGGATTGCTATCATTTATGGAGTGCAGCCCAGCACTTGCACATGCATTCATTGAATTGTTGTTTGCTGAGAGGAGTGAAAGTTCATTCTTTGGCTTCACTCTTCAGCCATGTCAACAACCATTGCATACAAAAAACCCATGCAGGCGAAATTGTACAGACATGGACAAAGCACACAAGCTGTCTTGCTTATAGACTCATAAGAGCACCAGTAAGTCCAATCTCGTGATATTGTTTGAATCTGGAAACCAGCTGGACGACGACCAAAAACCCTCCCACTCCATCGAAAGGCCGAGCACACCAGAATGATAGAAATGGTTATGAGTGTCCCTGCCGCGCAGCTGTCGAGGAAGCACTCTTGGTAATTTACCTAAGCCATAGCCGTGAAGCCACCACAGCATGTTAGCATGCTCAGAGCGCGATCACGTATTCTTGGGAACAGAATGTACGGCTTCGAGAAAGACCCTTTCACCACCTGACCTGTACGAATGAGTCAACTATCATGCTGGAAATGCTCCTCTATTCAAGACGGTATCCGCAAGACCCAGGAGTTTCAGATGTTTCATGAAGTTCGTCCCTCCCGAATCTCTGCATATTTGGACAGTAGAATCTATTTTCCAAGCCTGACTGAGATATTAGCTGCCACAGAAGCATTTTGAGAACCATAAGCATGCCCATTGTGCTTTGTCATTGGCTTCGGGCGCCATTTTCCACTGTGCAGATGTCTACAAAGCAAATTTGTCATCCTTTTCCGCTACTCTTTCAGACGCAAAAATGCTGCGACCTCGAATGGCGCCCAATTTGTTACAAATGCAAACCTTAGAACCAGCCGTGTCCATTGTACAAGGTCACGAAACTAGTAGAAGCGCAGCGACAGATCTAGCAAAATGAAGAACTTACAAGGTAGATTTCTCGCTCACTTGCGCATAATCAAGAATGTCAATGCATTTGAGATAAACTTCAGGATTTAGCGTCAGCCTGTTACCTGATCTCAACTGTCCGAGCTACTTTTTGTTGCGTCAACGAAGGGCCAAGTCTATTTCAAGAGATCTATCGACCTTGCCGGCCGTCTACTTGGGCCATGACACCCTCTCTAGCATCATCTATACGAGTGTCGAATCCAAATAGGGTTTCGATCTCGTCTCTCAAATCAACAAAGGCCACCACAACTCAACCCCGCTGCCGAAACCTTAAAATCGGCCCGTCCCTATCAGCTCCAAAACAATCAAACAGCTGGAACTCGTCGACTCTTTCCCGGCCCTCCGTAAGGTCCATGCCGCTAATACGGCTCATGCTACCACCATCTGTTTCCTCCAGATCATAAGACCAAAGCAGCGTCGCAAGCGTGATTCGCATCTCAATATACGCAAGCGTCTTCCCAATACACCTTCTACTACCGAGGGAAAAGGGGCACATGGCTTCACGCGCGAGACTCAAATCTGCTTTCGACACTCTAGCACCGTTAGCATGAAGCTCAGATCCGATGATCCACCGCTCAGGCCGAAAGCTCCAAGGCTTGGGAAATGCCTCTTGGTTATGATGAACTACATAAGCCGACACTCCGACGACTGTCCCTTCAGGGATATAGTGACCATCAATCATGATGCCGCCCTTCATGACTTCCCTAGGTAATGGCGCCCCAACGACGGGCGAGAGACGCAGCGTTTCTTCGATACATGCGTTGAGGTAGACACAAGAATCCATCTTTGAGCCAGAATGAATCTCTTCGAGACCTTTGAATGTCGTTCGAACTTCAGATTTTGCGGCTTCTAGGGCATGGGGGTATCGGGAGAGGTAGAAGAGGGCGGCTGAAATTGATGTAGCTACGGTATCAGCACCGGCCCCAATGAGACTGAGACTGTCTCCTTCCAGCTCTGCACGAGTTGGCCGAATGCCTGTTTTGGGGTCAGCATTGTTGAGGAGATAATGCATGAGATCTTTGTAGGCATAGCCGTCCTTCACTTCTTGCCGCTTCTCTTCCAGAGTTGCGCGTTCTTCAAATTGTGACATCGCATAGGAAACGAGGGCGGCGTTATCGCGAGCGGTCTGTCCGCACAGCCACTGCATTAGCAGCGTTGTCTCGAAGGGTTGTAGGAGTCGTGCAACTGGTAGGTGGGCGAACTGATGATATTTGCGTTAGCTGTGTGGATAGAGGATTGAATATTGAATGCGTGCAGGTGTGCAACTGACCCAATATCCAAATTTTGTCCCCTCCGTCATGATAGTTGGCATGCGTCTATGTTCTTCGCTCTCGAGACAATCATAACTCTTGCCGAAGACCAGGTTGCCCATGATGTCGTACGCCAGCCAATTGCACCAATCGCTCATGTTTCTCGGAGCACTCCATCTTTCATCAGCGCCGTCTAGACCCTTCTTTGCTTCCTCGTGTGAGGTCTCCCCCACGGCCCCAGCGCCATTTGGTCCAATCAATCTGACAAACTTCCTCACATTACTGACAACGAAAACCTCCGCCTCTCGGAGTCCAGCGTCGGAAAAAGCGTGGTTCAAGATTCGACGCCTCGCAGCGTGTTTCCCTTTGTCGATTTCAGTGTGCGTTGTCGAGCCTCCAGATCCCCCATCTAGGGTGATGTAGAATTTAGATTTGCGTACATTGACCGAGCGTGGGCCATATATCTGGTGCAAAGCAGCGGGACTGCTGAAAGAAAGTGTGTCAGGAGAAGTACGAACTACGGGTCCTAAAGTGGAGGAGATTGATTAGTAACACTATTGAGAAATCGAGAGCAGATTTTGAGCCGGCTCATGATCGGGCATTGACACAGAAATGTATGCATCCGTAACGAACAGGAGGGGGAAGAAGGCAGTGGAGAGAACAACCGTATTTTTCATGGTCTCTCAAACCACAGAGATGTCGATTCCCCCGGTAACACTGGTACACCAACGGCCAGCCAGAGATCTTGTATTGAAGTGGTCCAGGGTATCTAGCCAGAGGATGGAGGGTCAAACGATAAATGCATAATACCAAGAACTATCCGCAACAGAGACGGTCAGAACCAAGTTGATACGGATCGAATGATCACCGGAGTGCACTAAGTTTGAAGTTTGAGTTTGAATGGAAAATATTAGGGAGCTGGGTGATCCGAAACTCAACAACACCACTTACGAATGTGATAATGCCTCCAATGCACAATATCAAAAATTGAGAACACATTGATAAAGCTAGAGCGCTATTGACAACGCCTTGTTTCATGATTGTGAGAAAGGAGGAACATTATATTTACTCCGTATCATTCAGGGAGCTTGCGTATCGTCGGGTCGCATATGTTCTAATGATTTCTGTGATGTTGTGAATGGAGGAACACAAAAAGGGTCAACTCAATCGTTTGAGTTGTTGCTTGAAGCCAAGAGATAGGGCGTTGTGGGCCTGCTTGGCTTGCTGGATGATGAGATGTCGATCAATCACTTACCAGAAAAGGCAAGCGTAATCATGGTCCCGCAGCCTGCCAAGGAGGGTTGTCGTGCTTTAGTGACTGACACCACGGAAACCTTATAACCCGATCGACAAACCTCTCGCGCCATGCCGCGCCATCAGCGGGGAGCTTGAAACATAGTCCTACCCCAATTAAAAACAAGACATTGAAGCACCACGTCAATTCCAACCTCCCGGTTCTTATCAGAGTAAAGCCATCTACGTCTAGCGGCGATGTCCCTCATGTTCGGTCACAGAATCGGTATAGGATCTCACTCGACAGCACAAGCAGGAAAGCAAGTGACTTGAGAACGATTTCAGTAATATTACAGGCTTCAGCTACTAGGCGCAACACATCTGTCTCACCATTGCCGACCCTCACCTTCATTATAGTCATACTCAACGAGCACCTCAGAATCCTGCTTTTGATACACGCCATGCTTCCGCAAACTGGTCGTGGACTTGTCGTCGCTAACATCGTCATCACCTTTTGTGATCTCACCCGAATGAGCTTTTCTCTCCCTTCCATCTCTTGGACTGACATGGTCACAATTGCAACCGCCAACAACATGGGTAGTGTAGCGTACTGGTTTGTCGGGACGTAGATGCAAGTCTAGTGAATTGTCAAAGGCACTTGCGTTAGAACGGGTCTGTGAGTCAGGATCCTGGTTTCGAATGCTCCGTCGCCCGCGTCCGATCGTAGCAGAGTTCTGGCTGTACATGTTTTGAGAGCTCTTCGCACTTTTTGTTTTGCTCTGGCTTGTTGTCATCTCGATCTCGCGATCGTTAAGGCTCATGCCTAACCTGCCAGTCTGCAAATCCACGAGGAAGCGGCGCACACTTAGAACACCAGTCGCAATGATGGAAAGATTGATGACAACTTGGTGCAAGATTTGAACGTTGGCATTGTACCATGTTTTGTCGTCAGACGAGAGATAATTTGGAAGAAGAGCCAAGTATGCGATTGAAGCTCCGCAGACGCTGTATCTAAAAGTCAGTGCTGCCCAACCAAAACGACCCAGCGATCCCTGAACACAACTTACACAAAGCGTAAAGCAAACAAAAAAGAGATCGAAAGCTTTAACGGACGTGTCAACTGAAGCTTCCAAATGACGGGAATAAAGTAGCAGGCAAGAACACCATCGGTTACTATATTTCCAACCAAGATGCCATAGTAGAGCTTCCCGTGTACAGCGCATTTAGCATGTGTAAATACCCAGGGCTCAGGAATGCCGCATTGAAATGCGATGGCGACAGTTGAAAATAGTAACCAGACGCCGATGGCGAACTTCAAAACCCCAGACATCTTGGTCGACCGTTCGAAGCTGATGCGCTCCATCATCACAAAGACGGATAACTTGGCGAGGGACTGAATTATAATACCGAGTATTTGTGTGGCATAAATGTACTGGCATTGAGTAAGCCTCAGTCCTTGGAACGTAACTGAATTTCAGTCAAGACCCTGGCATAGGTACCTTATAATACCGAGCAAGTTTGAAGGCGGCGATGTTGTCGATATGCTGCCCAAGACCTTCGTTGACTGCTCGTTCCGTGAGGATGGTCTCCGGAATGAGCAGGACCTGGATGAAGCAGAACTTAGTCGCTGACTTTATGTTGAGATCAGAGGTTGGAAGTCACTCACGACAGCAAGGGTAAATGCAATGTCGTACCATGTCAGCGCCTTTTGTTGCATGCGAGATGACCATGCCCGCAGGATAGCAAAGAGGATCGTGATGAACATGAATGAGTAAGAGACAACAACGACGGTTGCGCCTTGGTTGTCGGGCCCATGAGCCACCAACGGTGGATATGTAATCCGTTCTTGTGACATATTTTCAAAGATATTTAAAAGATGGTCGCGCGTAAAACCGAAAGTCCTTCAGACTATATCTCACGACAACGTGCTTTCGAATCATCACTCTACCAAGTCGAGACATATGGTGAATAGTATAACTTATTAAAGATCCTTCTCGTGGCTTGATCGACGGAGTCCGATTAGCCACGATCGGCGCCCACTGAAGTGTATCATTGGCAACCCAAACGCTAAGAACTTGAAGCTACCAATGCAGTATAGCGCTGCCAATGCGGCACAGGTAGGGGTCGTAATATTCAAAAAGGTGTGGTAAAAAGTGGGCTGTTCTTTCAATCAAACATTGGTTCGATTAAATTTCCCGCATGTTCAATTGGCTGGCTGAGAACTTTTACCACACTTTCTATGTCACGACCCCTACCTGTATAGCATAGGACCCGCCTTTCATTCAGAGTTGAGGTCCTCCAACTCGAGGGAAGGCTGTCAATGCGGTATAGTTTAGTCCATTATTACGTGAGGTAATTTATCTAAGTTTAACGAGGAATACCGGGAGCCAAGTTGCACTTAGATATATCTACAGCCCCCCTGCATTATAGGTAGCTTGCCCTGGCAAAAACTTTATTTTTAGCCAATGATGGGCATAATTTTATGGAGTTGGCCAAGTTTTGAGGATCTCAGTGGCTGAATATAGAGTTTCGGTTAATACGAGCTACCTAAAATGCAGGGAAGGGGCTGATATAAGACCGTTATCTGAATCAGCTAAACTGCATTGGCAGAGTTGAGCTATACCTTATTGGCAGCGCCAACCTTTTAGCGTTGGCTGCCAAAGGTCTCTATTCTCTCCCTAAAACAAGTGTCGCACCGGGCGGTGCTATCGGATTCCCCCAAGTCAGAATCGTTTGGGAGGCCAATGTGGCACCGTTGGCACATGCAGTATAAGGTTCGTCCCCCGGTAGCGGACCGGGATGACCCTGACACTAATTCAGGTACTCCATCACATTGGACTTTAAAATATGGATCTTCTGCGGGCACAAAGCTTGAACTTCCGCTGCTTGTTTGTGGTTGGCTGATCAAGCATCGAGAGGATACTGTGATTCAGCTTCATCATGTGTGCTAGTGTTAGTACGGAGTATATGCTTTGCCCAGATCAAGCCCATGACGATCCGTAATATACTCCGAATACTGTGGGTAAGCGAGGGTCGCTCACAGCATCCGCGTGGCAGCTAGGAGAGTCTATTTCTTCCTGTTCGAACTTCTTTCGCGCATTCCTAGAACACCATTACTTCCGCCTGTTATCACCTTCGTCAATCTTCTATCGTGGAACATTTTGCAGTTGTAAAGCGTCATGTCTTATTCCAAAGAGTATCCCGTCGAAAATGTCCGTGCTGATGTGGGGGGAAACGCTGATCGCTCAGGGAGCGCAAGAACATCTCAGAAACTAGACGTAAGCCTCGTCCCCAGGGAACGTATATTTGGAACGTACTGACTGTGCAAATAAAGAGGTACCTCTCGTTGAAGCCTGCTGTAGCGTTTGGTATGACCGTCTTGTCGTCATGGACGGGAATTAGTTTAACCATTGGCTCCGCCTTCTTGAACGGGGGACCGACAACCATTATTTGGGGAACGATACTAGCTGGCGTAGGAACTCTTTCCATTGCGGCGTCGCTTGGAGAACTGGCTTCAATGTAGGGATAGTAACAATACTCTGATCAACCAGTACTCTCTAACCACGGCCGTAGTACACCCGTTGTTGGTGCTCAGTATCGATGGACGGGACTCTATGCACCTCAGGCCATGACGCCAGCCTTCTGGAGTTTGGTTCAAGGTAAGGAAATGATGAATTGAAACAGAAAATGACGTTACTGACAAATGGCAGGCTGGCTCACCGTGAGTAGCGTTGCCACAATGATTCAAGAATCGGAAAGAATAACGTTATCAGGTTTTCTCTTGGATATGCCTCTGCGCTGCCGTGCCATTTATCTCGGCTCTTTGCGTCCAGGGGCTGATCATACTGAATTCGCCTACTTATGTTCCAGAAAGGTGGCACAGCACTCTTCTAATGTGGGCGTTCTTGACCATTCCGGTTCTGTGCAACGTTTATGGACGAAAGCTCCTGAAAGCCGTCGAAATCACAGGGGGTATCCTGCACGTTGTGTTCTTCATCGTGACAGTTACCACGCTCGCCGTGATGGCGCCTAGAAGTACCGCTGAATTTGTCTTTACAGAATCGTGGTTCGGTGCAAGTGGCTGGGAGAGCGAAGGAGTTCAGTGGTGCATTGGGCTTCTGTCCATCTCCTCGGTCCTGACTGGTACGTTTCTCAAAGGCTATCTGCCGTGAAATTCGCCTCTAACTCACCCAGGCTTCGACGGTGTCCTCCACCTTAGTGATGAAATTTCTGAAGCTCCAATAAAGGTACCGCATGCCATGATGTGGGCTGTCGTTCTGAACACCGTTATGGCGCTCGGCTTCCTGATCACTCTCCTCTTTTGTATTGGGGATGTTGAGGCTGCCCTCAATACACCGACTGGATTCCCAGTTATCCAAATTCTCTACCAAGCCACCAACTCTAAAGCGGGAGCCACCATCATCATGTGTATGATTCTCTTCTCGACAATGATTGCACTCTTTGGAGTCTTTGCCTCTGTTTCCCGACTGACCTGGGCATTCGCTCGAGATAATGGTCTTCCATTTTCAAATTTTTTCTCCCGTGTAAGCCTTCTATAATCACAGCTCTAGTGGCGAATCTCACTGTGTGTCTCTGCTCTTGCTAACCTGTTAAGGTTCACCCGACGTTGCACATTCCCTTTAATGCCCTCGGCCTTGTCACCACAATCGCGGCACTGATTGGTCTCATCAACATCGGCAACACCACCGCCTTCAGCGCCGTCTTGTCTCTCGCAACCATGGGGTTATATCTCTCCTACGTGATGCCGCTCACGTTCGTTTTGATTCGCAAACTGCAAGGCCGTCATCCACCTTACGGGCCTTTCCGGCTGGGCTTCTGGAGCATCCCCGTCAATATTGCAGGGTTGGCCTTTGGAATCTTCATGGTCGTCTTTTTACCATTCCCCGTTGTCCTTCCGGTCACGGCAGCCACGATGAATTACGCTTCGCCAATTCTGGGCCTCGTTATGGTGTTCTCCCTCATCGATTGGTTCACAAGTGGCCGCAAAAGGTTCGAGGTACCGACCCATATGCATCAGTAGGCATGAATAAGCGTGGAACGGCGATTAAAGAAGGTAACAAGCTTTAACCTGGGATGCTGGCGGCGCAGACTACGTGGTGACCTTCAGGGCGGTTCTAGAAGTTTGCCTAGATCAGCATATACTTGTCAGATACACCGAATTCTAAAGGAACAACAATATGTTCGATTGTGATAGGAGCCGAAATTATCATGGATCTGGGCGATCTCTTGGAAACTAACAACTTGGGAGCTCTGGGGAGACCAAAATCTTCTAGAAATGCAACGCAGTGTATATTATTTAGACGCAAAAATACCACACGTATTTCAATCTTAGTCCATGTCGTTGCGCTAGTAGGACGCCAAAAGGAGCTAAAAGTCTAAATTTTGATTTTGCACACTTTGCTCATTATTTTATACTCTAACTTTCGATCTCGTATATCTAGCCGTAGGTCGAGATACATCTCTTTGTGGGTTTACATAGATGATGGAGGATCCTTACGACAACGTGGGACTGTGATTGAGGGGCTTTTTCCATCTGGATCCTAGAGGCTGTCAAAATTCTCAATTCGCACTTTGAATCTCTCCTTCATCAGGCTAAAATGCCGCCTGAAGAAGATGACCCAGTCATCGCCTCATACGATGTGTTCATTTCCTCTTCTGAGCCAACACAAACGACACTTGCCCCCAATTCAAATCAACAACAGAGCGCACCAAATTTCTACGTGCTTCAGTACCCTTCGCACAGGCCTGCGACAAAACCCTACAACACAGCTCGCGGCCAAAAGCCTACCAATTTTCGTGTAAAGCAGCAAACAGGAATCGTTGAGATCGATATCCCACTCCTCGTTCCAGACAATTACAACGCTCCCCTGGGCGGCCAACTCGGTCGGGCAATGCACGAATCCAACGTTTTGAATCCTACCACGGGGCACGGTTTAAGCGGCGGCTTTGCTCAAAACCACGCTTCAACACAGTCCGTCAATCTCAGTGACGAGGATCACAACCGAGAAACGACTCTTCGTACCCAGACACTAGGCGGCAAAATCTCAAGCAGCAGCGACAGAGATCCAGCCTACATGCTCGCGATGCTTGACCGAAACACGACGTCAATCCATCTCCACCATCTCGATGCCGTAATCCAAATGAGCCCACAACTGCATCACATCGACGCGGCCGACGAAGCCAAGCGCCGCGCCGAGAACTCCACCCGACCCAAGAGCGAAGTCCTGGGCGCCGACGGCAAAGCCAAGCTCGAAACCAAAGCCATCGAAATGAAGCTCAAGGACTCGACGCGAGAAGACCCCAAGGATCGGAATTTGAAGGACAACGCAAAGCTACTGCGCGACATCCAGAACGATCCGTGGCACAGCTACGACTGGGTCGAGCCGCACGACGCTGACTACAGAGAGGTGCTAGAAGCACCGAGCCAAGTGGCAGCGGAAGGCGGGTATCCTGCGCTGAGGAGCGCTCTTGATAACGACGAGTGGCTGAATAGGATGAGTAGTCCGGGGATCGAGCTACGGACACGACTGAAAGGACGAGACCGCGAGCGAGCGCGGCGGAAGAGACAGGAACGGTTGCGAGTTGCGAAAGCTGACTCGGGAGTGGGCGCTGCAGTGGCTGCGGACGGGACGGACGATTCAGCGGTGTCGGAAGATGAAGAGGATGGCGGCGGCGCGGACAGAGCAGCTGAACGGGTCGGGACCCCTGAGGTGCAGATCAAGCAGGAAGGTGGGGGTGCCGTGCCCGCTGCATCGTCGGATGTAGCACCTTCGTCTCCTGTCCAGCGAAGGAGGGGACGGCCACCAAAACTTAAGTAGTTGAATGAAGGTCCCGTGACGTAAGGAACCGCAACATTCAAACACAATGGGGTTACAGACTTTCCTTTCAGCCCAAGATCGGTGCCGGTTCTGCCGGGGGCTGCCATGCAACCAGAAACTCCGGATACACATGTGCTCTCCAGCCCAAACAGCTCACTACTACTCACGTCAAAAGTTTGACGTAGTCACATGGTCCAAGACGTAATTTTGAATTTTGTATTCTCTACCTAGGTTGCACAGTCAAAGGGTTGCTAAGAAGGGGTTTGATTTGCCGCCACACAATCACACTATCCGTCTTGAGCTGTATTCGTTGGAACCACCTTGCCACCTTTGCCTCGCCTTCGTGCTTGCCCTTGACCAGATCCGGAATTCAACGCCTCTATTCAAATGCTGCAATCAGACTGTGCATATGTCGGAAACATGTTGGGGCGATACATGACTGGGTATCTTTGTGTGGTCGTAAGCGATTATTCGTTCGTTCAAAACTAGGGTTGTATGCGGATTCGAGGCGGAGTGGCTTGTGGGATGGTGACGGATGAGGGGTCAAAAAGGAGTCGCATTCTGGAATTGTGAAATTCGAGCTTCGTTCGGTGATGGTTGTGCTTCAGAACCAATATTTCAAGCTCGCAAAAAGGCCAATCGGCAACCAAGGCGACCTACATGTCCATAGAGTCATTGCCATTAGCAAAGTTGAACTGGCCTTGCTGCTGTTGGGTGTTCAATGTATAACCTTGGGCGTTCGCTGTTGGTGCGATCTCCTCGATATCAGCAGCAGCATCTTCCTCATCCGAGAAGTATTTCTCGATGATATTATAGGCCTTCATATAGATCTCCTCGTTTGCATTGTTCTGACAGTCATGAATCTTTTCCATACCACCCGCTTCTTCGATGAAGAGTGCATATCGGTTGACCTTGGCGTCTGGCGCGTCCGGGTTGGCAGCTTCTTTGTCCATCTCCCCAACCTTGAGGATGTTCTCCAAACCGTCAAGAGCGACTTGGATGATCTTGTTATCAGGACAGGCTAGCAGATCACAAAGAGGTTTGATGCATCCCTGGTGCACAAGATATCTGATTTGATCGGGCTTTTGGAGACCGCCGCTGGTTGCGTTTGAGATGGCCCAGCAGGCCTCCTTGCGAGTTTTGAAGTCGCCATTAGACAAAAGTTGGATGAGTGGGGGAATGATTCCAGCGTCGACGACGCCTTGGATCTGCGTAGAATTGCCCGCTGTGATGTTTGAGATCGTCCAGCACGCCTCTTTCCTTATCCCATCCTTTTGCGAACTCAACAGAGACAGAAGAGCATTCAAAGCACCGCAGTTGATGATGACCTGTGTCTGTACGTCGTCTCCAGTAACAATGTTACCGACCGATCGCAAGGCGGGTGTTTGAACCGAGGTTGAAGCATGCATCAACAGCTCAACGAGTCTTCGCGGAATGCCCGCTTCGATGACTGCCTGGATTTTGTCATTAGCACCATCTGACAGATACGAGATAGCCCAGCAGGCATCGATGAGGACTTCGTCGTCAAGCATGTAGACCAGCTTAGCGAGGACGGGCAAAGCTGGCTGGATCTGTACAGGGTTAGCGAATGACACACGGTGGCTGACGGGTTGTCTTACAGTCTGCCAGTTGGGCTGGGGCGTCTTTCCACGGCAGAAATTGCTCAGTGTCCATGTGGCATTTCGCAGCATGCTCAATTTGCGTCCATCTCCAATCAGGGCCAGCAGAGGTTTCAAGGCGCCCTGATCCAGGACGTAGTCTCTGCATGCAGGGCTATCACCTGCAATGTTGCCAAGTGCCCACACCGCCTGTTCTCTGACATCGGGTTCGGGGCTGCTGAGAAGTTCGACGAAGATGGGTACCGCCCCCGCCTCAATGACGACTTGGGTTTGCTGTGCGGAACCGGAAGCGATGTTCGTCAATGCCCAAGCAGCCTCGAATTGTACAAGGGTATGAGGAGATCGGAGGAATTCGACAAAGCGGCTAACGACCCCGGTCTCGATGACCTTCTCGATGGGCGGGTTTCGCTCTTTGCTAAGCAGTTTTCGGAATTTGGTGGTTGCTTGGATTTGGGCATCGATCTGATCCGAGAACACACCCTTGACCATTTCTGGCAGCTCGGTGCTCAACTGTGCTACTGTCAGCTCACATCCAGATTCAGGCTGGGGACAAGGGAGTCGTGCCTCGCTTTCGATATTGCCCACTTCGTCATCGCTATCAACGCCACTGAAGGCAGGCTCAGGGCCGCCATCGGGACCCCTTGCCACCCCTCTTCGCTTCGCTAGATTCTCTTCCCTCTTTTGCCGACGAATTTCAATCTGCTGCTCTTCTCTTCGTCGTCGCAACTCATCGGGCTTGAAGGTGTTCTTAGCCTTGAACTGCGTACGACGATGTTCCGGGATGTATCGCTCCGCCATTTTGTGACGGAATGGAAGGTGACGAATTGACCAGGAAGGGTCCGAACGAATGCAATGACAACGAGCGAGACCGTGTATGGCAACCCAGCAACACAGTGGTGAAGGACGAAGAAAGTAGTTGCAGGTTATGTGTTTGGGCAGGCGGAGGGAGTTGCGGGCGCAACCAGAGGCCACTTTGAGGGCCAATGCTCGCGCCAAGACACTAGGCAGAGTTGGCTCGGCCTGGCACGTGCTCAAGCGTCGTTGGTGTGGTGGTCTGGGTCGCGACCACGTGCGCGACGCGTCCACCAAAACATGGGTACGGGTATTTTGACAGCAAGTAGGTCTTCTGTGCCTCATCAGCTCGTGTCAGTCATGCCGGCTCGCCGCGCGCAATGGGTCTGTCTCCCCCATCAGGCTTTGTGTCGGTGGCCGATGCTCTGCGCAGGCGCGATGGGTCGCTGTACAATGTCATTGGGATATGCGTCGATTATCTCCCACCAGCACAGTCCAGAGGATCGGACCTTGTCATGAAATTGAATCTCTGGGATGCAAGCTGTGAGGCGGATCCTGAAATTTGCAATGATGGCATGCTCTTTCGATTTTTCCACGCTCAGAAAGCCCGCTTCCCACCCGTGCAAGAGATTGGTGATGTTGTCTTTCTCCGAAACATCAAAACACGAAGTCAAGGTAGTGCGTGGTTTGGCATATCGAACTTAGGGACTACTTGGACAGTTATTCCTGGCCCAAGTCTTTTGGAGAGCACGCACCCGTCACTTACAGATCTTGAGCCGAGACTACCATACGAAGGAGACCCAGCTACTGCAACCGGACCAGGCCCACGCCCAACCCTTGCTGATCTTAGATATGCCAGATCGCTTCTAACAAGAAAAGATCCGGACTCGTTCCGCGCACCACCCAGGAGTACTGCCTTGGACGTGGCAACCATCATCACCGCGAGTGGTGGGAAAGCCCCGGTCGCCCAAAACTCGAAATATCGCATGATCAAAGACCTTGTTAACCCTGCTGATTATCGTGGTCACCAGTTCGTTGACCTGCTGGGGGAGGTTCGTCGTGTGTTTTATGGCTCAAATCCGGCGGAAATTAAGCTCACCGATTATACTGAACATGACCTCCTCTACGACCAACCCGGAGGAGGAAACGGAATAGATGGTGATGCTCGCATACAACAGGGTTCGGCAGATCTCCTTGAAGGGAAAATGACGATCAATGTCAATGTTTGGGATGAAAATAGGCAATACATCCAGGATCTGGCTCTCAAAGGTCAAATTACACACGGATCGATCATCCGTATAAGAAATGTCCACATCCGAATGGATCGCAACAATGCTCAGCTTGAGGGCTACTTGCGTGGAGGTAGTGGTAGATTTGGTTCTTCCATTACGCTTCACAAGTCGACCGACGCCACTGATGATCCTGCGTTGGAAGGTTTGTTGCAACGGAGACGAGCTTATCGCCTTCAGAAACAAGCGAAAGCACTCCATATTAACCCAGGTAAAGCCCCCTTGAGAAAACGGTCAGGCTCCGAGGTGAGAGAAGGCGTAACAGTGCAAAAACCTGCAAAATTGAGCAAAAATCAAAAGAAGAGGGCGGCGCAGCGACAAAAATTGAAAGCTCGGGCGAACGACACGTCATCCACTGTCAGAAGAACTGATCTCGATTGGAGGGGCCTGTCGAATCAGCATGTCAGATGCGAGACATTGAGTATACCTTTAACCTCAATCCCAAACATCTTGGACGCTGAGCAGTTAGCACGCACGACGGCTGCAGGCAGTCCCTATGTTTTGCCATTTCAAAATTGCAAGTATAAGAGCAGAGTCCAGGTCGTTGATTTCTTCCCCGACAAACTTGAATACTTTGCAACGAGCGATCCGGACTCAGAATCAAACCGGCTGTCATCCCAGGATGGTGAAAGCGACGCCGAAAGTTCAGACGGACGCGTCCGGCTCACCTCAGAAGATGCCAAATGGCATTGGCATTTCTTCCTCGTGGTTCAGGACCCAAATGCATCCAAGGATGGAACATTGAATAAGGGAACCATGGTTCTTCAGGTTGCTGGCAAGGATGGCGATTACCTTCTCAATATGGAAGCGTGTGACCTCAAGAATAGTCCCCAAGAGCTTGCAAGACTCAGAGAGAAGCTGTTTGTTATATGGGGCGATCTCGAGGAGAAGAAGATTGAGCATGGCCAGAACGGACAAGAACTCCTAGAAGCAGGCGTTTCCGTGTCGTCCACGCCTTTTGAATGCTTGATCCAAGAATACGGAGTCAAGGCACGTAATATGGACGGAGACGTCATGCACGGACAGTGGGAGAGAATGTTTAGATTATTCAAAACCAACATTGGTTGAGGAGACTGGATAGAAATACATGCTGTTCCATCTTTTACTTCACAAGCAAGCTCCAGGGCTGTTGCGACCGCACACCCTGCCAAGAAGTTGGAGAGAGAGCGAGAACGTGTCGCACACATTTCACTACCCAGGTAGGTGTCTTGCGCTTGTGACAAGCACAGTGTACAAACGGTGTGACTTTGTTGCTTTCGAAGGTTTGCAAACATGCCACCAATGTCTTTAGCGTCCTTCGGGACACGCTTCCACTTAGCGCCAGGAGGTAAATAATTTTCAACCTTCCCCAAAGAAGTAATTTTTTTCCACAGACTTGTACCCTCAAACTTCATTCCTACTGGTACGTAGTTGCTTCTTCACACTGCTTCTATAGGCACAAACTGTGCAAGGATGACTACCGACGTCGGCGTCCATAGTCCACCCTGCGCAGACTGTAACACCAACCCTTCCATTTACACAATCCGCAAACGCCGGCTATGCAAGGCCTGCTTCCAAAGGTACACGGCAAGCAAGATCCTCAAGCGGATGGAGACGTACCGCTTCAAGAATCAGCAGACAGGACAGCACCAACGCAAGCGACTGCTACTGCCGCTGTCCGGTGGCGCCAGTTCACTAGCCCTGCTTGAGGTGCTGGACCAGCAGATCAAGAAGCAGGTGCGGCAGCAGGGCAGGACGGCGTATGAATTAGTGATATGTCACGTGGATGTCGATGGATGTCTAGCCGGGACGGGAGGCGAGGCAGATCGGAGGCGAGAGAACGAGAACGAGGACGAAGACGAGGAATGGAGGCGGACGGTGCAGAAGGTGTTTGAGCTGCATGACTTCCTGCCTGTGGTGGGGATTGCTGAAGTTTGTAGCTATGACGAGACAATCGAAGAGGACGTGCGCCAGTGTCTCGGCGTGACGAAGGCCCACCACGACGACGAGGATAATGATGATCGGTTCGTTGCGAGGCTGGTGGCTTCGGCGCGGACCGCCACTTCAAGATCGGATTTACGGAATTTACTGCTCAAACGCTTGCTTGTGGCGGTCGCACGACGGCAGTCTTGTTCCGGTGTGCTTTGGGGTCACTCGGACAGCAGACTGGCTGCGCATGTGCTTGCGTCGGTTGCGAAAGGTCGAGGTGCGGCCGTTGCGAACGAGCTTGCGGATGGGCCGAGCCCGTGGTGGGACTTGGATTTTAGCTATCCTTTGCGAGACCTCTTCAGGAATGAGCTGGAAATGTACCTTGGCTCCCTTGAAGGAGATGTACGCGCGTGTCTGAAGGGTGGCGACGGAGGTGCAGACGCAGACGAACAGCCAGCGTCCCTGAGGCTGACGAGTATTGACTCGTTGTTGCAGAAATACATCACGGGACAAGGGGAGAAGTATCCGAGTATTATGGCTAATGTGGTGAGGACGGCCGGGAAACTGCAAGTTCCAGACGTGAAGGGGGGGAAGAGGTGCCGACTGTGTGCAATGCTTGTCTCTCCGGCCGATGACGAGGGACAGGCATTGTGTTATGGGTGTGACAGGATGAAACAGGACATCAGGACATGAGACATGAGAGAGCCAAAAAAAAGGAAGGCAGTTATTACATTATGGATTTGATTGCTATGCTCGCGCCAGCAAAGAGCTATGAGAAAGCGGCCAGAAGGGGTTTAGCCAACGCCCACTCAGACAAGAACGCCATGACATGCTCATCATCATTTCATCAAGATCGTCAACAAGCCACTTTCACGGATTTCAACGGCCTACCTGACTCTGGCAGGTCTCGGGGGTGTGACGCCTCGGGCAGCCTCCAGATCTTGTCTGTCGCGTCTGTCCCGTCTATCCCGTCTATCCCGTCTGTCGCGTCGGCTTTCTCGGCGAGGAGGCGCAGGATTTGATTCGTAGTGTGGTGGATCCCCGCGCTGTTGTCGCAGGTGGTCTTCAGCTTGGTAATCAAACTCGTCCGGAAGGGATGGGTCTGGTGGAAGCACTTGACCCGATTGTCGGATTCTCTTCTTTCCTCGTTCGCGAAGCTCGTCTTCCAGGAGGATGACATTCTTGGTGTTACATTTGTACGCAGCGTCTGCGATGTCCCCAATAAAGGGCACCAATCCGATGATGAAATCGATGATGATGTTCATCTGCATCTTACTCCTGGTGGACGTTTTGAGAGGTGGGTCGACTTGGCAACAGGTGCGGAAGACAATCAAGGCGAGGAGCATGTCAGCTACGTCGCCAACGGCGGGGACGAGGCCGATGACGGAGCTCCATCCAAAGCGCAAGCCGCAAAGGCTGAAGAGGCACAAATCCAATTGATATGCTCGCTTTTTGGCCTTGTTGAGGATCTTCTCTTCTTGTGGGGTCAAGCCCGGCGGCAATGCTCTCTTTCGCTTCTTCGTCGTCTTGAATCCCAGCCGAGTCGCAGGGACAGTTTCGAAGTAGGGGTCTTCGGCAGGGCCATTGTTTGCTCCGTGTTTCTTGCCAACGGCCGTTTCAGCAAATATTTTCTTGGCCACGAACTTTGCAAGGAGCGACGTCATGATCGAGAGGCTACCGTGCAGCTAGAGGCCGAGGTCGACGTCGAGCTTGAGGTGGTTCAGAATCAGGTGTTGTGTGAGCAAATCAAGTGAAGAACGAGCAAGTTTTGTTTGTGGTGACGGGGAAAGAAAGAATGCAGGAGAATTCCTGTGCAACAATGAGATATATTTCAATGCAGTGATGCTTTCGGACCATACTAAAAGCTTGACAACAAGGGAGCAAAATGTTGGGTTGTTCCAATCATGAACGCGCCGGTTCCAACTTCATACTTTGCAACCCAAACGACAGGCAGCGAGGAGCTGGACTTTTTCCTTGAAACAAGCCATTCACCCATTTCAGCGGCAGGTGAAAACGTCATTTGTTGGAAACGCCACAAAAGCGGTAAGACGGACCAATGACAAGTGACGCACCATCGGTGCTAGCCGCAGTGATCAGCATCGCGCCAGGAAAATATGTGGCTGGAACGCAGCGCCACTGTGGCTGTGAATCCACGTAGAAGCCGTAAGAAGAAGAATAACGCAGTGGCCAATGACACGCCGTCAAACCAGCTGCCATTCGCGCCTTCTCTCCGCGTTAGGTAGCCTTCCAATTTGACCACATACCTTTTGACCACGATCGTCGTGAATGCTCAACAAATTTATTTTACACGGTCGGTACGGTCTAGATCAGTGGCTGTAATCTGAGCGAGCTGCAAAGTACTTCGTACTTCGTACCTCGTCCGGAGTCGTGTGTCACCGCGTCTCCATCTGGATTATCGCAGCAGCCGCCGCAAACCAGCCGAACTTGAACCACGACATATTGTGGGCTCCCGTTCCATCAACCTGGCGACAGAGATATGATCAGATACTCTCGAGTGTTTGCGCCTGAAGATGATGCAGCTGGAGGACTGTAAGGATGTCGTCGATGATGCTGATGCTGAACCCTTCCCACTGACCGCGCTGCGCAGGGCTCGATGACCTTTGTGTCAGGTTCATTGTCAACATACCTGCGGAGGAACTCATCAGCCTTGAGCGGATTTGTTTCCAGATAGAGGAAGCACAATGGTTCTACGAAGACTTTATCCGACCTCTGGACCCATCGTTGCCCTCGTTGAGTTTGAAACCCTTCTTTCAGCGCATCGTCCCGAGATGTCCCACTCTCAAAGACTGGCCCGAGGAGGACATGGGCTCGGCCTTCGAACGATTCCTCAAGTACAAGAACCGGGTGCCCGTACGAGGCGCCATCCTCCTCAACGACAAGATGGACCAGGTCTTGCTCGTCAAAGGCTGGAAAAAGAACGGCACCTGGAGCTTTCCACGAGGCAAGATCAACAAGGGTGAAGACGATCTGGACTGCGCCATCCGAGAGGCGTGGGAAGAGACGGGCTTTGACATCCGCGCAGCTGGCCTGGTCACCGACCCCAAGCGAGTCAAGTACATCGAGAAGACAATGCGCTCTCAGAACATGAAACTCTTCGTCTTTCGTGACGTTCCCCGAGACGCCCATTTCGTGCCCCAGACAAGGAAAGAGATTAGCAAAATCGAATGGTTCAGACTTGCCGACCTGCCAACGGAGAAGAAAAAGCCACAGCAAGAGGGGATGGGCCACCATCTGGTGCTGAATGCCAACAAGTTCTACGTCGTTGCGCCATTCATGCACGATCTGAAGAAAATCATCAATGCGGAGCGCAGACGAGACAACCGACAGAGCTCAAGACTGGCTGCCCCTCCAATGACAGCCGAGTCAACCATCCTCGAGGCCGACCTGCAAGCTGATTCTGCAGCACCCCCTGCGATTCTCCCTGCAAATCTTACACTGTCTCCAGCAATTCCCAGCAGCCTACCCGAGGTCACACCTGCCTCTGCCTTCGCCTCCGATGCATTGTGGAGTCTCAAGCAACAGCTCAACATTGCTCCTCCTGCCCAGAACCCTCCTCTGGATACAACCGCCAAGTCGAATGCTTTGCTGGCTCTTCTGCGGAATGGTTCTGCTGCAGAAATGCGCAACGATCCCCACACACCCCTGGAACAATCCACATTTCCTGTTCAGCCGCCATCACCCGAGCGCCCTACCCACAACCATCTACTGCACGCTGCAACGAACATGCAATCCCCTCCTCCGTTATTCGACCTACATCAACAAGTGCATCCCGCTGCACCTCCGTCCTCTGCGCTCCCACAACTGAGTCACCATACCAGGTCTCTGCTTGACGCGTTTCGAGGTCCAAGGTTGTCTGTGTCTGAAAGCATCCAACCTCAGCCTCAGCCTCAGCCTGAAAGCCAACCACAGCTACCGCCAGCCAAGCAGCACCTACTTGCAGCCTTCACGTCCACCCCCAGTCAATCTACTAGTCCATTTTCACCTCCACCGGTAGCAAATCAGGGCGATAATTTGCTGCAACTCCTACAAAGACCGTCAGAAGTACCTGAACGACCCCACCATCCTCAAACAGCCCCAGATGTTGGCGGACTAACCTCGCCCCAGCAGCCGAGCCCTCAACGTGGTCTTGCGACATTTGCTCAACCAGGTTCAAGTTCTCTCATTGATCTCCTGAAGAGCAAGCAGGAAGCGAACAAACTACGCGAAAATGTCAATCTCGCAGATCATATCCCGCCTTCAGCCACGAGGCAACAACAAGTTGAGCCAGCAGAGCTCTCCGCAACATCCGACCACGAGAGTAGACTTCACCCACCTACGAAGACAAAGGATGCATTGTTGTCACTCCTAGCTCCAGCTCCTCCCAAGCTCCCAAGCTCTGACAAACCCAGGTCTCGTACCGGTACAACATCAGCAACTTTGGATCGACCTCTTGACCACCCTGAATTTAATGCAATTGCAAAAGCCTCTTCCTTTGACGAAGAAATAAAAAGAGACCCGGTCTCACGCGACAGGAGGCTTTTTGACCCGAGGACAGGTGGTGTGAAACAGATGGCGCCTATCAAGGTTCTGTCTAAGCAAGATGATCTGAGTCGGCCTCTGAGGTCACCTCGAAACCTTAGGCAGAAGCAGACTCATTCTCCTCGAAGACCCGGAACGCCGAAAGAAGCATCAAAACCCTTTCAGCCTCAGATACTGAAGCGACCTCAGACAAGGGACGGTGACGAACAGTCATTATTCTTACCTTTGCCGTCACAGGACCCAGTCCCGCATGATGAGCACGCCAAGATGATCTTGCAGCCGACAGGCTTAGCCAGAGGTCCGCTTTCCCCTAGTTTTGACGCCCCTCAACCAGTAGTGGCTTCACCGACCAGCGAATCCTTCTCTCCTCATAGACAGTCATCACAGCTACTGTCCCCAATGCACGATCCACAAAGAGAAGCTCTCTTGGCTCTTTTGAGAACTCCTAGTCCAAAAGCTGTTCCCGTTGACACAGACGCAACACCCAAAGCTTCCTCAACGCATATGCCTCAGCAGCACCCCCGCATTGACAGCATCATCTCCCCACCAACATTCAGCCAGCTTGTGAGTCCACTCATTGAAGGCGAGCATGAAATGGCTGCGCCACGCTCTAGAGTCAGTAGTCTCGCATCAACGACCAATGGTGTTGTTGGCGGAAGGACACAAATTGAAAAGCGGCAAACATCCGCTGGAGACAAAGCGTTTTTGCTTCAGTACTTGAAAGGTTTTGCTACTCAAGAAGCGTTGTAAGCATCGTATCGAGTTGGTGGAGTTGATTACCCAGTCACCGTGCACCAAATCCGGGATTTGGGACGTTAGCTAGTCTTTCAATCTATGATGAATTTTTACATTTCGGTCTTATGACTGCCACTTTAGATGATCAGCTAAAAACTCCTTGTCTTTAGTCCAATTGTGTGTTCTGAATCCAGCCGCAGAAGCAAGATTGCTTCATGATGAGTTCTAAGTTGTCGAAATGACAACGGATTCCCTCATAACTCTCCAGCCGAGATGTGAGAGTATAGGTGAAATTCCCACAGCCTGGGAAGCAGGTTTTGATGCTATAGCAGATTCGTTGCCTTTGAAGTATCGCGAACACTCCCATCTCAACTGACTGCTTCAGAAGAAACTCCAACACCCGTAATAAATGATGTAAGTGGTTCAAAGTTTTGAGATGCGTGGTTGACTGCTTCCAGGTTGTATGTGTAAGGGAGGCTTGACTATCATCTAGGTATTTCGTGCTTAGCATACGAAATACAACAAAGCAACACGTATGAGAGTCACTCAGGGTATTCTCGGGTAGACGAACGGAATTTCTTCCATTTGAACGCCTTGTATAGTCCTGCATATAGCTTCAAGACATTTTGTATACAACGAGTCCTGGTACCTAAACTGGCCTCGCAATTAGCGGTCTAGGTGCGAGAGAAATTCCAAAAGCTCCCAAGCCTCTAGCCGGCTGGGCTGTCATCCCGTTCCCCGGGAAGTCATGTTTCGTAGAAGGGCCGTAGGGGGCTCCGTTCGATCCGTGTTCGGGTACAAAGGCACAAGTGACAGAGTTGCTTTGCTTGTGGAAGCCTTGCGCTTGGAAAGCTTGACTCTCATTGCATTTCCGTACCCTCCCGGATAGAAAAGAGGGGGAGTCTCATGACCTGATCACGTGGAGGAAAGCGAGGTATGGGGTTCGCGCTGGGCTACCTTTCATTCAACCGCTGGATTACGATATGAAAGCAAACAATATCTGTTCGAGTTTGGCTCGGATTTTCGACCGCCAAACGCACCCTGTCAAGAAGATATAACCCAAGAAGCACAAGACCAATCATCATGTGGGAAAAATTTCGTGCTCTGTTCAAAGACAAAAGCGCAGACTCCGAGGAGCAACCAGTTCGGCGCACCACATCGCGCCGTTACTCCGGCACATCCGGCAATCTGGGCAATCTTAGTGAAATCTCGGCGCCGATCCCTGTTGACACTCGGCATAACTACAAGATCTATCGCCATAACAGCCTCGAGGAGAATCTCGAGCTGGCGAGGGAGCTTAGCTCTCAGATGAGACGGCAGTCGCAAGATATTCAACATCTCCTCGCTGAACAAAAGATCGCCACAAGTCCTAAAGATAAGACTTGAAGGGGTTGAGACATGAAAGAAGGCTTCACTGATTGTATGAACAAAACGGAAGAGAAACAATAAGTTGTAGCCTTTCCACGACGCTTTCTTCGGTGAAAACAGAATGAGGTCGGCATATGAAGCATAGCGCTGAGTTCTTATGCATTATACTTGTACAGTATGTGTTGGGAGGCTGTCCTTCTATTTCTGTACGGCTTGCGTTCCATGAAATTGGACAATAGTCTGTTCATTTTGGGGTATGATGCTCGAAACGGATGGGGCATTGGTTTAGTTGCCTCGAGAACGATTCTAGCTTGTCAACAACATACCTAGTAAGGGGCAGTTTCTTCTGGTCAGTCCTCTTGCCAGTCCAGTGCGGAAAGGGTGTATCCGCGGAAATATACATCTTAGCTGGTGGCTCGAAACCCACACCACTGGCTATGTGCTTCCTCGGCCATTCTTTTGGTTGGAAATGGAGTCACCGACTCGCTTGATGGCCCGTTCAGGAGCGCAGGTGGAATCCCCGTTGCTTCGAGGATTACACATATTCTCCTCCACCACAGCCATCCTGGAAAGGTTTCCACTACCAACCACCGGGATTGAAGTCTCTTTAATGCCTTTTCTTCTGGTTCTTGACGCCGGAAATGTCTTCATAATCACCGTAGACCACTTATGAAGGTCTTCCGGGCCTTCGATAGAGCCATGGCTCCTGCAAGATCAGGCTTGCAGCTGTATAATCAATCATAGATCCTCAGGCAAGCAACCATTCAGCCCCCAACCGACCAGTTTCACGATTCGAAAGACCCGACGTCGGAGATAAGACAAGACGTTGAATACTAGAATAAAGTGCCCAGGAACCTTACAAGTGGGCAACTATTCTCAGATGAATGAGATTTGTTCTGCGACACAAGCAGGATTCGATAAAGTGGACTCTAGACTGGCCATATCGATGAGTATGCAAACAGTAAATATGGGGCTGTTATAGATTGGCAAAATGTCGATTTCGGCAAAATCTCATGATCTCATTTCTCGGTGAGAGAGGGCAACCGGGTCGGTGACAGCATCTGACAATAAAAAGAGTGGCAGATCCGCCTGCGCCAAGGTCCAAGGAACGAGCAACCCCCAGATACACCCGTCGAGTTGTACAGTATCGTCAAACAATAACCTACCAAGTCATCACAGAGATGTTCCCCAAAGAAACAGCTCTGCTTCACTCTCCACCATAAAAACCGCGCTTAGTCAACGCGATAGCGCTCGTTGCCGGCACTGAACTGACGGCTGGAGAACTCCCCAGGAGATGCATCGATCGCGCTCTGCAAGGAAGCTGGCTCGCCTAGGGACTTCTCCGGGTCGACGTCTTTCAGAGCATGCAGCATCGACTCATCTTGAGACTTTCTCCCGTGGTCTGAGAGCCCTTCGCTTGCAACAGTACTTTCCTGATCTAGCTCGCCCTCCTCCAGCTCTTCACGTATGATTTCTCCTGCCTCCGCCTTTTTATCAAGGTCAGATTCTTCATCAACACATACGAACACTTTGCCAGGTGCCCACCAGTGAAGTGGAAATCGGCGACGTCCGAGATTGTTGATGATCACTGCCCATGCAAGCATGAGCAGCGATGAGGCAAGCATGGTGGGTAGATAACGCCAGGACAGGGATACGACTTGTGTTTGGACTGCTGCATTGAGCCCGGTGGCTCCAGCACTGTACGCATTTGTTCGACAGTGCGGGTTGCTTCTTCATAGAGCACTTACGGAGGATGAGTGGTGCCTGTGATCAGCATGGCAACGAGGGATGTTGCCATAGAGAGACCCCCGTTGACGAAAGTTGACGGGTGGAACTTTGTGTTGTCAAGGTGTCCTTGGTAATTCGCGTTCAACACCCACAATCGAGTGATGGCGGTTCCGACAAGAGCCGAGACAAAGTGACCGCCCACGAAGTTTCGTGGTTGTGCCACGGGGGACTCAACGACCCCGAAAAGAAGGACTGCTGAGGCACCGAAGGATGTGATGATGATAGGAGTGTGATACACATCGCGGAAGGCGGTGCTAGTCGACATGATTGCTTCGATGAGGAGGATGCCACCAAAAGCGCCAATCCAGGCGAATCCCCAGACCTCGAATCTCATTGGAACCTTCTTCAGCCATGTGAAAGGTGGAAATGGCAAAGGCTCATATGGTGGCTGTGCATCGGGTGGTCTGTATCCTGTGAATCTGGAGATGATGGGTGGTAGACTGGCGCGGTAGTCTCTCCGAAGCTTGAAACGATGAAGAGTACTCTTTTTCTTCTTCTGAATGGGATTTCCTGTATCACTCTTGTTTGGTTGCTGCATTGTGCTGTCTATTGCAGGACTTTGCCTCGTCTAACTAATCTTATCAAGGTGTCGGAATCAGTGCTATTGAGTCATCTGTCTACATCGACTGAGGATGGCGAACCTGGCCTCTTAAAAGCGTCTCCCGTGGCATGAAAGTCCATTGCAATAGGGTCGCTACAAGCGGCTCACAGCACCATTATGGTTTATATCATTGTTTGTGTCTTACTATTTGCCATTTGGAGAGGTGAGTCAGAGCATTGTAGCCAACTGGAAGTAGACAATACTTCGGGCCGCCCGGGTTGGACATTAGAACAGGCGCAATAAATGCATTGACGGCTAGCCGCAAGATTGGCTGTATATATCACCATTTTTTAGAAAACGCTACCCCGACAACAGCACTTCGCACGTGATAATTCCAATTACCATAAGTGGCCACTCAAAGACCCTCACGGATCAACACAAGCTTTCGGAAGCGGTAAGCTTAAATTGGTTCCGATTCTTCGTCCAAGTTTCGCAAGTCATGGGACAAGCACGTGGACGAGTAAGATGCTTGACTTCCCCTTCAAAATAGACTTTCACTCACGATGTGTCGTCACTACGGCGGGCCTTGTTGTGACACAGCCGCCTTACCTGGGCCCCCCATTTTCCCTGTCAGCACCCAAAATCCGGAAGAGCGGATAGGTGATGAGCGTTTTACAATTTGCGCCATCAAGACTTTTGATGTCGTCTATCGCCTATCCTGACGATCCCAAGCTCACTATCTAGGTAGGTAAGATCATACACAATTCGAATAAGGCAAAAATGCTCGACAAATTCCGCTATAGGAGGTTTCTGGACCCTGCAGTAAGTGGTGAAATTCCTTCTCCCATCAACGATCGCTCGATCGATCAGACCCATGAAAACTAAAACTTTGCTTTAACTCAGGAACACGGCAGAGCAGAGATGATCGTGCAGCCTCCTACTTCAAGTGAAACACATGAGGATACAGTGATGTCTAGCAACAATGAAAACCCGGCATGGACTTCGAATCAAGAACGTCACCCCTCGCGTGGCCATCAGCAAGATACCAACACCATGGGCGATACACCACCCACTCAACATGATGAAACAGTCATTACGGAGAGCCACAGATCATTACGCCTCTCTGAACTACTTCGAAGGCGCTCAACGAGTGCTAGTGCGCAGCAGCCTGGAAGCAGCATTGGTGGAGAGCCAAAGATGGGCCAAATCCCTGAGCTTCAGTCTTCTGCGAAACAACATTTCTGGAAAGCCATCCCGCATTTTGGCAGGGGGAGGAGAGAGCATGGGGAAGCTGGATCCGAGATGAGACGTCAGGAATCCGCTTGAATACAGGCTGGAATCTAAAGGGGCAAAAGACTGAATGCTCCCGACCCTGACGGTGCGATGCCATTCCGTTCGGCATTCGACTCCTTCCTGGTCCCGTACCATGCGGTCTCCCGGCCGAAGCCAACAGGAGTGAATACAAACCCGTCCTCACGACCAGCGTTGAACAAAAAAATATCTTCCCGTGCTATCCATTGAGTGAAAGATGAGGGCTTCGGAGGGTCCAACCGGCACTAGACTACATCTGTTTGTATCAGCCGCTCTCGAACCAGACTGTGACCTAATTTGCACCACCCTATCACGGAACTTGATCCGCACCGGATCCCGGCAACGGCAAAAGAAAGTGAAACCGTTGTTTCCGTCACATCCGGGCGAGATAAACGAAAACAGGTCTTGATCGCATTTGTTGCTCATCAGGCAAAAAGGAAAAATTTTCTTTGCTTCTAACCGGTAGAGGATTGGATTTTGGCAGGCCGGAAAAACGTGTCTTCAGTTCAGGAAAAATAGATATTCGCACTTTAGGTTGGTGCTGTGGACGATTGCTAAAACTGCATTGACCTTGGTGGTACATTCTTTCATTTCAAGTTGATCTAAAATACAGGTCAATTCATTATCTCGGGATTTCTAGACGATACTATCAGCAGCACAAATATACCATGCATAAAATGAACCAGAAGAATTTTCAGGTTATTGCATTTCCCATGGCGCTTTCGGTCGGCGTTCTTCACGAGCGCTAGTCTGCCATTGAGAACTGATCTATTCTTATGAGCGTGGCCAAATTGACTACTCATCAATATAGAGTCAGTCATAGAAGGTGTGAGCATCGAACCGTAGAAGAAGCCAGACAAAGTGTCACGTTGAACCAAGACTTACGGCGACCTAGTAGTCTCCAGAACATATTGTGTTTCCAAGAGCTCCATATTCAGCAGGCACCTTGCATTTTCACTCGGGAAGAATCCATTTTAGCCCGTGTCTGTCGGGGAAACATATCAAAGAATGGTTATAGATACTTAGTTCCAGGAAACCCAGTCACAGGAATAGATTGCTTGTGGTCTTTTTGGGTTTTGAAAATGCCTCTATGCTGTGGCCAATGTACGGTAGTAGGGCTTAACTATCGATTTTTTTTAATTCTCGGGACACGGTGACATTCTTAATGAAATAGTACGTTGCAACACAATAGTAAAACGCTAACACGTTGCTCATTAGTCAACAGTGAAGCGTCCGATTTCGAAACCTTCACTCTGAAAGGTCCAAAAAGCGCATTGTAACGTTTAATCTGCTGGCAGGTCATATTCTAGTCTCGCAATTCTATCAGATCTGCTATATCAGCATTTTCAAACTCCCCGAAAAGCAGAAGCCAGCGAAAATCGCCTCTCATCTCCTTTTCGTTCCTGTTGCATCAGGCAAGTGCCCTCCCCCCAATCGATAGAGGTCTCGCAAGGCGGCTAACCAAATCTTGACGTTCTGTACACCAATTTTCGAGGACACACCCGAGCACCTAGGCTTGCAAATGGACGAACCGGATAGAACGAAGAGAAGCAGATGAGTGGACTGGATAGAAAGGAGGACCAAAGTCCGAGAGGCAACGTATACTAGCCCCTGATCGCGAGTCACAATGCCTGAAAGAATGTTTGTTCAAGAGCACAAAGGCCAAGTGGTGCGGATTGGGATCGATGCTTTGATTGGGCGCAGCACTTGGTGTAGGAATTACAGAACTTGGGTTCGTAAGTCCCCGAATGTTGGGGAAGGCGTAGGGGGGAAGGCTCTGTTGCGGTGACTGGCGACACCTGGTCGATTAATCTCGATAAATATCAAGGAATACTTAGGTCCTCGAGGCGCATTAGTGTTCGCTGTTGGTGCTCCATGAGAGAAATTCCCTCGTGCGGGGAAGGTAGCGTCATATTCGAGTCATGGGCTTGGTATAAATGCTGCCCGCCTATGAAGGGCAACTTCATAAGCGATGCTCAACACGACATCTATAGGAGAGAGGAGATGGCTTCAGCAATCGTGACGGGCGCAACGGGTGCGTCTCTCAGTCAACGGGCGATCTCATCCACCAAATACACGAACTCTCGCTGATAAAGAATAGGCATTACAGGTTCTGCCATCGTCGAGGAACTTTGCAAAGACTCTCACTACAACCAGATTTTTACTCTTTCTCGATCCCAGAAAGGCACAAACGATGATAAAGTAAAACATGCCCATCTAGACTTGCAATCATCGGCTCAAGACATGGCCAAAGACTTGGCTGATGTCTGTGGTGACGTCCTGTTTTTCTGTGCGTATCTAGCCCGAGATAACGAATCTGAAGCTGCGAAAGTTAATGGCGCGATGCTCCAGAATTTTATTGATGCCCTCGATATCACCGGAGCTGTCAAGCACTTGAAGCGAATTGTCCTGGTCTGTGGCTTGAAACAGTACGGAGTTCATCTTGGACAGCCGAAAAATCCAATGTTTGAAGATGATCAACTTCCTGAAGGCCCACATTGGCCTGAAAATTTCTATTACACTCAGCAAAAGGTCCTCATCGAAACCGCAAAGAAGGCCCAGTGGACATGGACTGTGACTTTCCCACAGGATGTCCTAGGCTTCGCCAAGGGTAATTTCATGAACGAGTGCACCGCGCTTGGGTTGTATGCTGCGATTGGAAGACTTGCCCATCCAAATGCGGAGCTTCCTTTTCCCGGAAGTAGAACCAATTACCTCGCATTCAACACTTGGACCTCAGCACGACTACATGCTAAATTTTGTTTATGGGCTGCCCAGGAGCCAAAGGCTGCTAATGAATGCTTTAACGTGGTAAATGGTGACACTGAATCGTGGCAGAATTTATGGCCGAAGCTGGCCAGACGGTTCGGTTGCACAATCCCGAATAGTCAATTCAAGCCCAATAGTGAACGACCGTACCTTGATTGCGAGCCTGCCGGTCCCAGAACTCTGCACGATCCGCCGCCAGTTTCAATACAGGCATCCAGTTTTGGTGATGTCCAGCTTGGGAATCAGCCATCCACATTGTACCAACAAATTGATACGGTCAAATGGGCCAAGGATACAAGGGTTGTCAAGGCATGGGAAACATTGCGTGATAAGTACGGCCTAGACCAGGCTGCTTGGGATAAGGCGACATGGAGTTTTTTGACCTTTGTGCTGGGAAGGGAATTCAGTTGTGTTGCTAGCATGAGCAAAGCAAGAAGACTAGGTTGGTGTGGTTACGAAGATACCTGGGACAGCTTCGAGGACACTTTCCAGAAATTAGAGGACGCAAAGATCTTGCCCCCTCCACCAAAGGCCTCGGAGGGAGAAAGGAAACCATAGCAGGGCCTGCAGCCTGGATTCAGCGAATGGAAGCAAAATCATCGGGTTGTTGATAATAATCCATCAACATTTGGTATCGATTCCAAGGCCAAATGATGGTGATTACCAGCTTCGATCGATTTCTAGACCAAGGGTGATGAGTTATTGCACCATCCGGAATACGAAGATGAATCGACCCAAGCGGCACGGAGGACGCTGCTGTGGGCACTAAAGCACAAACTGTATAAAGTCAAGGCTCTTTGGTTGGATGTGGCAGAATATCTAGTATGCTCATTCTCGCCAGTCAAAAGTATTGTCCAGCAAGAGAATTCCATAAGGTTGCTGTGTGAGTGGTTGTGTTGCATTAAAATAAGCTTCTTTAGGCGATCAGCTCTCGGCGGGGATGCCGAAGATTTTGCTCCATTTTGCTAATGTTTTGTACATAATATCAAGCAAGACTTGTAGTCGTCGTCATTCTGCGACTACTGTGCATCTGGGGGCCAAATAAGCAAGGTAACATAAAGTGGTCTCTTTCCATAGGCTGGGCAACGTTAATACCACGAATTATGTACCAATGCTGAGTGGAAATAGTGGGTGCGTCCGAGCTGGTGAGGTGCAAGTGGTAGGCGTGGAAAATACATTATCCCACCTCGCAGAAAGTCCACTTTGGCCACTTGATAGGTACGCCACCTAGTTTGGAGTTGTATACGACTCAATTGTTGCCATTGTACGATGTACCCTTACCTATGTAGACATTAGTAAAACAATGGGAACCACCTCACGCCACTTCACGCCTGGAGCCCTACATATTGCGCGCTGTAAATTCCGAGTATCTGGAATTTCGGTGATGCTTTGTGTACGTCCGACTACTGGTCCGATATTTCGCAACGCTACACCACGGATGGCAAGTAGAAAAACGTGGCTTATGACGTAAGAATTTGACCGCAAGAGATGCCTAAGCGGGACATCCATCGCCAAGGCTGAGCTTTTGGCCCTACCAAGCCAAATAGCCCCAAAGTCGTGGGTGATTTTTGTTCGGCCATGTACGCCTCGTTAACCTATTTTAGAAAGGCTTGAAACGGAGACGCAATGCCAGCCAATGACCGCGTTCTTTCCAACCCGTCGGACCTAATCGGAAGTGTTGGGGCCTAAATGGGCTGAGTCGTTCACGTCGTTTCGTGCGAAAGGTCCGTCCCAAATCTCCAACCGAGTTACGCGGCTCCTTGCACAAGTCTAGGCATCTTTTTGCTGCGCTTTATGCAGGCTCGCTGTAAACAATTTTCTCCCATCTTGTCGCAAGGGGACAATCGCAGAATCTGTATGCGCTTTTGATGATTGCGCCTTCAATGCTCAATCTTTTGTCAGTTATTTCATGTGTACATTGAGGTGCGCAATGGCAAAGCGCTACAACCATTGTGATGCTATTTTCATTGCCCGCCGATCGCAAGAAGCATGTCATCCTTATCGTTTGTTCTAGTACAGCCAGGAAAGCCCGCCACTGCTGCCTCAAAGCACCAGCAGCGTGTCGGCATCCACAGCCATGCGCAGAAAATCACCCAACAGCGAAAACGAGAGCGACGACTACATGAACAAGAGGATAAACGCAACCGGAAATCGACTAGTTCCAGCATACCCAAACGCGGGTCCACCAAGGATGCGCTTGCTCAGAAATTGTCTGAAGGTGTCAATGTCAATGCGCTACTTCAAATAGTAGATTTGGGATCCTATAACCACCCTTATGGTCTTCCCACTCCGCCTCCTGAACCGGATTTTGACAGGCCATTGAGCAATTACGCGTCCTGGACAAGTGATCACAAATATGGTCTCAGCATGTTCCAGCACGTTACAATCATCGACATCAATGAGATCAATACCAACATGAATTTCTGGAGGCGTGTTGTTCCTGCGTTCAGCGAGACTTGGGACTGTGTTAGGGATATTGTTTCGGCAATCGCTAGCGCCAACGAAGCCATTCAAAATCGCGACGATGCGCTGTTCTTGACCGCACTTGATTTGCACGTCAAAGCTATAGCTTCACTTCGAAGGGACTTGACATTGCTTCCGCTATCGGCGCAAGTGGCGTGCTGCCTCTTGTTTGAAGCATTCAGCGTTCTGCGATGTGACTTTGGTGCTGCCGGGAAACAAATCGATACCGCCAAGATGTTGACCAAGACGATCACAGTGACCGCTTACCTCGAGGACGAAAAGCTAGCAACAGTCTGTGATGCTCTCACAAAGATGTCGCAAACCCCGGCGTGGTCCCTTTGGAATCCTACCCATTTCCTAAAGTATGAAGGTCTTCGCCATGCTGAACCAAATCTCTATCTCGAGCTTGAGCCCATTGATCTGCACATGAACACCCTGCAAGCCCTTATGGAAAGCATGCAGAGAATCTCTCGACAATTCTCAGGGCGCATCCGACGCAACCTCTCTGAAGCAGCATTTGTTGACCCGCAATCTCGTCTGGCACAAGACATCTTGCAGGAGCTCTATACATGGAGGAAACATTTTGACTCTTATGTGGAAGCCAATTCGCAGGCTACCGATCGTGCGATCATCCAACAGGCAGATTTAATGTGGAATTTCACCTACATCACCTTCACCACCGGAGTTCTTGGCAGTGGCGAAATGATCTATGATGAACCAAGATATCATAAGCACTTCCACCGCATCAATGATTTGACAGAACAACGTTTCAGCGAGAGTGCAGACTCCGGTAAACATTCAACTTTCAAAGCATTCCTCCAAATACTGGTCCCAAGTCTGTGGCTTGTATTGCTAATGTGCAGGGACCCTGCCATCCGGGCTCGCGGCGTGGGAATTTTGAAGGGTATGCATTATCAGGAAAGTGACTTTAATAGTGTAATTGCTGGTCGCCTTGCGGAAGTGGTCATCGGGCTTGAAACAAGAGACCAAAAAATCAAATCGGCAAGTCAGATCCCTGCCGGCAACCGAATTCGTGTCGAAGGGATCAAGTACTATCCTGAATCGCAGCAAGTGATCCTGTCGTACATGTTCGCAAACCATCTCCACGCGAACGCTCCAGTCTATGAAGAGCGTATACCATGGAAACCCGAGGGCGACTTGGTCAAGTTCAACAGCGCGATCGGAGCCCTGTCTCAAACATGCACGTTGTACCGAAAGGTTAGGCCTGCCTTGGCTCCGACAGGTTGCCTCAAGCCAATGTACTACAAGGGTCAACTCGTACCCGTGCGTTTCATGTCCTCTGAATTTGAGAAAACGTGACCGAGTCGCTCAGTCTGTATGTTACTCAAGCCGTTCAACAGCTTGCAACACCTAGGGTTGAAAGCTTAGAAAAATTGAAGCAGACTGACCACTAATACGTCAAAACTTGTCTGCCGCTGCATCTGGGCAACTAGAGAGTTGCAAGGATGAATCTGGTGTGCTCGAAAAGGCGCTTACCGACAAATTCTTTCTCGGTGCGACTGTTGAAGCTGAGATCAAACACCTCAGTCTCGATCGTGGCAAGCACGATCTCTCCCAGCGGCGTACGAGCATAGTTGGGGAGGGCGGAAGTGACGGTGCAATAACAAGGCTCAACCGCCTCAGCCAGGGGAAACGTCAGGTTCCTGAGAAGTGGAAGAAAATCTAATGATTCGGGTCTGTGGGATGGCAAAGTCTGTTCGAAGAAAATGTCTGCTGCATCGTCCTGCGGCGCCCTGCACTTTACCAGCTGCGATCATATGCATCCACGATCCCACCGACGATGTTGTGTTGGTGCAACGCACCGAGATGATTTGTGTGAACATCACATGGTTCCAATGTTCCGACAGGAGGCCTACCAACAGCTCCTGCTTGGACATCTGGAACAATATTTACATACTGTCAGCACTGAAAGTCATCCCTCACACCTCACGGAAAAACGGGCTACAACTGAATTAAGAGGTCGAATTTGAACTTTCAAATTCCGTTTTCTGGCAGTTCTGCGATTGTCGAACTGGCCGCTCATTGGTGCCTAAACTATTTTCGTCTTACAAAACATCCATGCCGAGTCTGGACCTAGGCTTGGTTTCGGTTCGATATTTGATGACCCCCGGCGGGCATCGTGTTGGTTGATTGTACGTACATTGCCATGGGAGGAAGTTAGAGGACGAATATGAACAATTGGGACATAGAATTTCAGTAATTGATGCGCAAGCTCGCTAGCCTGACCTCTTGGTGTATCAACACTTTGTGAACCGCGTGGAAGCGAATTCAAGAAAGACAGATTGCCATGTGAGAGCGCAGGAAACTATTGGGCAGTATCCCAAAATGGAAGAGAAATAACCTGAGAATAAATTCAAGCGGCAAACAGAGCGAAGATCCCTAGAAGAGTATTGATCGAGAATGATTTAGATGTTACAATGATGGAAAGCAGACTAACGCTTTTTGTATTTTGCCAAAAGGGTGTGTAGCGGGAACGCAAAGCGTCAGCAACCTGTCTACAACGATCCAATACTTCAACCGTTCATTCGTGATACCCGACACTGTCAGTGTATCTTCGAGTCAACCTTGGCTCGTGATTGTATTTGCTTCCTCCACCAGACCGCATGGTCACGCTCGCTCGTCGGGCGAACTCCTGGTTCATCTCGGCTTCCCGCCTTGCCAAATCTACCTCTCTTTGCAGCATATTGATTTCCCTATCCTTGTGTCGCTCTTGCTGCATGTAGATTTCTGCCTCGGCAGCCCGAATACTTTCGTGCTGTGGGCGGTTAATCTCTGACGGGTAAGGTGTCATCGCTGTGTCATATGAATACAGGCCATTCTGTGAAAACCCTGAAGAAGGGTGTGCTGACATAGGTGCGGGTACGAAGCGCGGAGCAGAGCTTTGCATGACCAGGGGTGGGCGCTGCGCTGCGCTGGGGGAATAGCTATATCTTTGGATAGCACCCTCTGAGACAAAACGTTCTGACCGTGATGGTCGATGCTGGCGATACCATCCGTGCTCAACAGGCATTTCATATCGAACCTGCTGTGGCGAAGGAGGTCCCCGACGATGGTAGTTCGTAGTTCTTGGATAACGCCCATCCGAATGCATATGGCCAGGCGCCACGCGGTATTCTGTTTCGTACATGCCATTGCTTGAGTTAGAACTACTGTAATCCTCGTATTCCGCTTCGAGAACTGATTGGTCGGAATGAATGGACGGCGTCGTGCCGGAACCATGTGAACCCCAGTATAATTGTTGTCGTCGTTGGGTGCCAGGGGTTACTACTTGGTACACAGGACGACGACCATATTCGTCTTTGGGAATGGTTACTGACAGTCGTCGAGGTTTGGATTTGGACTTGGATTTTGATCGTGGCACCCCTTGCTTGGGTGCTTTGGAGCCCCAGCCTCCCGTACCTTGCTTGCGTCCTCGGGGATTCTCGTCATGGTCGCCGTAAACCTCAATGGGATTATCGAAATCGAGATCGTGTTGGTCATGGCCATCATGGCCGTCGTGGAGATCAGTCTCAAGCGGATTTTCGGTTGGACCAAAACCCGATTCACCTAGAAGCGCATCAATGTCAATAATGCCGTCCTTCGTCTTCTTTGACTTTTTGTTCTTCTCCTTCTGTGGCTTCTCCTTCTCCTTCTGAGTTGGAGCACCGATTGGTTCATCAAGAGGAATATGTGGTGGTAGCCCAGCGTTAGTGCATATGGCAGATCCAGAGGCGGTGACTGGTTTTCCGTCGTTAGCAAAGAGAGGCGCACTGCCAAAGGGATCTTCTTCTAGAATGCTCTGGCTGGCCCTGTAGCTCTGGCTGGGTCTTGAGCTCCTGTTCTCGCGGCTGGGACTAGTTTGAGCTTGATGGTAGGACCTGGATCCACGACGACTAGGGACAACGTACTCCTGTTTCGGCGAAAGCTGAATCGAGCGTCTTCTGTCACGGTCTTGAGAAATGGAGTTGGTCCGTTGACGACTTCGAGGTACTCTGGCCAGGATTACAGAGAAGCCAAATACTTCACCAGTTCTTTTAGTCAATTCAGGTTTGTCATTGTCAATGGCTAAGATGTCCCATTCGTCACCATTTGGATCTTTCTGTATGATCCTGTCCAGCAGATCCTCGATGGCCATCTTTCTTGGGAAGCTCATCTTCTCAAGCTGGGAGCCGACGTTATGAGAGGCTTTCCTAGGCCGTTTGGCACGTTTCTTGATCTCTGTCTCCGACAAGGGAGGCTCAGAGCAGATTGCATTGACCCAACTTCGTCCATCTTTCCGAAAAGAAAAGAGTCGATAGCTTTTGTCAGTGAGGGACAAACTTGATAGTCTAGGCAGGTCTTCATCTGAGCTATGAGTTGGAGTAAAGGTACGAATATCTCGGCTCTCTGTGGGGTAGCTGTGGCTCGCCATTGTGACTAATGGCAGCCCGTAGTGGGTAACTACCAGTGGAATCTAGAAAAAGCGGTGAAGGTGGACCAAAGCACCAGGGTTCACTCCGAGGGCCCAAGTATGTGAGGAAAGGAGTTCACAAAGCACTTGATAGTGGATAGATCAAGCTCCTGTGAAGATTTCCGATATCTAGACACTCTCCGGCAGTTATGAGAATGGAGGAAACAGAAAAAGATCGTGAGACAGGCAGACTCGGGGTAGAAATATCAGAAAAGGATGGTGTGTTTTTGCCCTGTTTGGCGTGGGATGCAAGGCGCCCTCAAAATATTCGGTATCAACCTTGTCGCTTTTAGAGAGCGAAGCAGGACCCGCTGTTGCGCCAGGCAACTACGGGCTAGAGGTGTTTGGTGGAGAATACACACCATTTGTGAAGGCAAATCAAAACGCCAAATGGGTCCAAGCCGTCCTTGATGCTGCACGAGCACCACGAGATCTGCGCGGGCCATGCCAGTGGGGCAAGCTTGAGCTTGCGAAGGATCAGATGGACGGACAGAACGGAGTGGGAAGCTTGACCAAGACTGGCTGCTGACGTCTGATCAATGCGTTTTGGCGGTGCAGTCTACCAATCAGACTTGCTCAAAAGCAGGGTCGAGGATGAACCGGTATGATTGTTTCAGCTTTGCAAAGGGCGGATTTGTTCATTCACGCAGCTTGCCATCCTCATCGGCAAATCACCACCGGGAGCGATTTAATCCTTGAAACATTCAGAAATCGGAAAACCGGACGGCGGTTGCTGCGACGTTTGAGGAAGGGACAAGAGTTCGCACGAGTTTGAGCATCAGTGGAGCTTTAGTCCTAGAAACAGATATATGTACGCCAGGTACACAGCCGTCAACGTAGCCACGCACTCGGCCTGTGCACCATTCTTAGCTCATTAGTCGACCCAAGCAATTCATCCTCATACGTTCTCGTGTCTATACAAAGAGAAATGCTATTTTGGTTCGAGAAGTCGTTGCTGACGGCGTTTGCACTCTGCCTATCACTCTCTTGAGTACATAGGTATCATCTGCCTCACGACTGAGATTGGCCAGATCCTGCGACATGTTCCGGCCTGTGCGGCAAACGCTCGGTGCAAAGTATTTTGTGTTCGCGGCATTCGCTCAGCTGACGCAAAAAGGAGCATAAGCGATCGTGCAAGCGACGCAATCAACGGTGTTTGCCTTATGAGGCTTACGCCTTGCATATAGGCTGCTCCTTGAACAACGTCGTGCCAGTCTGCCAGGATTGATGCTGATGGTATACTTTTCAATCGGCGGCTTCAATTGCACCTTCTACTGCTTCCAGACATTTGATTTCTAACCGAACCAGTGGGGAAATTGGAAGCGGAAGAAATACCGGCCTCACCACTTCACTAGAGGAGAGCCTCACTAGGAATGTAACGGCATTAATCAGGCACGCTTTTATATCGCTGTGAGCACAAAAGCGCTAGAATTTACTTGTAGAGTGGAGGGCCACCTTTGGCGTCTGCAATATTCATAACAATTTTACAGAACTTGCATCGTTAGGGACGTTGTAGGAATCGGGTTATCAGTAGCTGTCGCAATATTCCCAAGCCGTAGCTCTCCGCTCCGATAACCTACGTCCCGAACAGCGTTACACGGCCTATTATTATGCGCACCAAGGAAAAGCGAGAACGCTCATGAACAGCATTCGAACATCACAGGCTAGGCCCGATCTGAAAATATGAGGGTGTTGCTACAATAGGTCTATACATTCGTTCGAGTCTCCCAACCTGCACGTCACCTGAGGGGCGCCTTTACATCTTGCACACCTTGTTTAAGTACCTCATCAAAGGTCCAATTAGGCGGTGTTACCGCCACTTTAGCAATCTTGTTGTGTTTTTCGAGCCTTTTCCTGCTTTGTTCCATCTCCGGGGTAACACCATCGGGGAGCGGAGGCGCACCACCTGCAATGCCGCTAGCGAATTTCAGCTGCAGAACGTTGCCAATCTCATCGCATGCAGCTAACAGTCGGTCCATATCATCTTTGTTGTGAGCTGCAGAAACACAGAATCGTGCTCGTGACGAAATTAGTGGGGTTGCAGGATAGCCAACAACCACAACTGAAATCTTGCGCTTCAGCATTTCATGCGAAAAGGCTGGCATTTTTGCAGGGTTATAGAGCAGAACAGGAATGATTGGAGAATCGTCGTGACCGTACACTATAAAGCCCAACCTTTTGAGGCCTAGCCGGAGGTAGCGTGAGTTGAAAGCAATTCTCTGCAGCCTCTCTTCACCTTGGCCGGGAATCAGCTCGCCGTTGATTAAGCGAAGGGCAGCGAGAATCTGAGCTAAAACAGCCGGGGTTGGTGACTCCCCGTACAACACCCCAGCGTTCGAAACACGCAGCTTGTCAATGACAGCTTTGTCGCCGGCAATGTAACCACCATTAGCACCAAATGATTTAGTTAATGTACCCATGAGGATGTCGACCTCCGAGGGATCAATGCCGAAGTAATCGCATACTCCGCGCCCTCTTGGACCGAGTGCTCCAATTGAGTGCGCCTCGTCCACGAAAAGGTGGAACTTGTACTTCTTCCTGAGCCTGGTAAGGCCGGGTAGGTTGCACATTGTACCCTCCATCGAGTAAAGACCTTCCACTGCTACCAGGATTTTCCTCCATGGCCGATGCGTGCGTGGTTGACCTTGTGAAATGACTTCTCGGAGTTTGGCTTCAAGGGCTTTCATGTCATTGTGCTTGAAGGATTCTATCATGGCACCAGAAAGTCTGGAGCCAAAGCGAATGGACGCGTGGTTCAACTCGTCGGAAATGATGAGGTCGCCTTTGCCGACCAAGGCCGGGAAAGCAGTTGCGTTGGTGCCAAACCCCATAGAGAAGACCATGGCGGATTGTTTGCCGACAAAGTCGGCAATCAATTCCTCGACCTCAACGGCGAGATCTGACGTACCAACATCACCACGTGAGCTTGCAGTTGAGAGGCCATATTTTCGCAGCTTCTCTTCGACAAAGTCAGCGCAGGGCCCTTCCGACTGCGCGAATCCCAGGTAGTTGTATGAACTCATATTTAATGTCTCCGTAGTGGTTCCCAACATCTGGAAGTGGTAGTTGCCATCGTTTGAAGTTCGGTCGAGCAGGTTTATGTAGCGGCCGGGGACACCTGTAGTCGGTCGGTTGAAACAGTCGTTGATCCTCATTTTCAGCCTGCGCACATAAAAATTGTCAAAGTCGCTATTCAATGCGGCATAACCGTTTCGTTCTTTCAGGTGCCTGTAGTTGTCTGCCTTGAATTTCAAGCCGAAAAAATCTCTCACGTGGCCGAAGATGATAAGGATCAGGTAAGAGATGTAGGTTGTTAAGAGGTAAAAGTAAGGTGGTTCATCGAGGATCGGGTCAGGAAACTCGCCGCCCTGATGTCTACTAGTGTATCGATGTGATTGTGAATTGAGAGGACCGAACTGTGCATGTTGCCTCTGCAATCTCCGCGCTTCCGCAGGTGACGGGGGCTGGTAGAGTGTCGTTGGTGGTTCGTCCATATTGGTAGAATCGGCTCGAGCTGTGGAGAGTGAGATGGTGGGCAAGGACAGTGTTGCAGAGCTAATACCAGGACTACTGGAGGAATTCAGAAAAGCTTGTTCTTGTGCCTTACTGGCCGCAAGCAATGCGGCGGCGGCAGCACCGTTGTATTTTTCCTTGTCTTTTGGCGAGGAGGAAAAGAACTGACTGATCTTGCTAGGTTTGCTTGCGGGAGAGGGCTTGCTGTTGCTCTTGTCTGACGGAGAGAAGGACGGCCAGGGAATTGGCGGGGAGCTACTCAAAATGCTGCCAGAGAGTCGTCGAGGCATGGCCAGAGTCGGGCAGCCGTTCGCGGACACTTCGGATTGTGCCAGAGTTGCAGTCGCCTCTAGCTCTGTAAAGCTGGTTGGATGTCTCTAGTACTCAGCAACGTGAGCGTCGCGGTGACTGAGGCAGTGTACGAGGCCAGCGAGGCGCCGGGACAAGTAGGCAACGTGATCCGAACGAAGGAGCTGTTTTCTGTCCGCGTCGTTGTGAAGAAGAGCTGCACGGTGCCAAGCAGCGCCGGCTATAATCGTTCTGGCGGTCTGTCGACTTCTAATGGAAGCTCGGGAGGTCACAGTCCTGGAGACTCGGCATGCGAAACGTTCGACTTCGGCATATGGCGGGTGCAAAGCGTGCCAATGGGCGCTAAAGGATGTTCCTTGCGGAGTTCACGTCAGCCCAACTGCACCAACTGCACCTCGCTGCTCTGTGCGGCTTTGCGCCGGTTACGCTTGCGACTTCGAGAGAATATGAAGCTTGAATTGCACGCGCGCACTGCGAAGGCTGCTCTCCTGAAGAAATTTCCCACCGGCCGAGCTAAGACAGTGGACCGGAGGATGAAATTGAAAGTGGACTGGTTTTGTCAACCCCTACAGAGCGCTCGAAAGCACCGGGGCATGCGACCACTATTCCCAGCTTGGAAATGCTTCAAAGTTTGCTGTACACCCGGTTTTGCATTAATTGTGGGTTTGGATAAGCTTCAAGACAAGTTATAGCATATCAATAGAGCAACAAGAGATGGGGATGTTTGTATATCTAGACAAGTTGTGCTTAGTTATCATATCCAACTTCTGAGAAGACCGTCATTGTTGGCTGGCTCATGCAACGCCCCTCCTAGGGACCCCAGGAACGTCATCACCACCACCAATCATCCCATAGAGGAGCAAGGTATGGGCGCGTCGAGCTTCGAATCTGCGGGCTTCAACCTGGCGTACCAGTTGAAACCGGACCTTACTCAGCAATTTAGCCGTTTTGGGTAAGGTGCGGTCCCAGCCACAAGCACCAAATTTGCGGCAAGTCTCCTCCTGGCGCTCCGAGATTGCTCTCACGTGCTTGACTGGGATGAATCTCCAACCCAAGAGGACAACAACTGAGTGTGGCTATCGATCTTTGCGGTGGTGGTCATGTCCCTAGGTATGCAAGTCAATAATAGCGTATTAGGACTTTCCATCATCTTGTTTGCAAATGGCCGAGGTAAGTCGGCAGCCAGGTGGGTTGATAGACCTTGCGGTGAAAAGCCGTGAGCAACCTTGATGATGGGGGAGGATTTTCCCCTCATAGCGGCCATGTTTCCCACACCTTACCGCAGTGTGAAATATTTTTTTAATTACAGAAAATGGCTGAGGACCAGAGTCTATCTAATGACAGCCCAGAGCTATGGAGGCATTCGCAACCTGACAAGACACAATTCTACGCTTTCCAACAACACGTGAAGCAGGTCCATAATATAACAAGCGATGTTTACCAGGACATCTGGCAGTGGAGTGTCGATCATCCCGCAGCATTCTGGGAGGAGGTATGGCATTACACACAAATCAAGGCGCAAACGCCATATAAGAAGGTATAGACAGACCCGAAGCCTGAAAGCGGGAGCTAAGAACAAACAGGTCCTCGACGAAAGCTCTCCCATGTTTCCGAAGCCCTCATTCTTCGCTGGTTGCTCTTTGAACTTCGCAGAAAATTTGCTCTATCCAGCAAGCAATCCAGACCCATCCTCCTTCGCCATACGAGAGGCCACCGAGACATCGCGACACGATGTTACATGGGAAGAGCTTCGAGAACGGGTCCGTGTGTGTGCCGCGGCCATGGATACAGCAGGTGTGAGCGTGGGACAAAGAGTGGCAGGGTATCTGGCGAACCATGCCAACACAGTAGTCGCAATGCTTGCTGCCACATCTCTAGGTGCGATTTGGACTGGTGTATCTCCAGACACTGGTGTACATGCTGTGCTCGATCGTCTTAAACAGGTCGAACCTGTTTTGCTGTTCGTTGATAACGCGGTCATGTATAACCAAAAGACGCATGGGATGCAGGCAAAGCTGTCTGAGGTCGCTTCAGAGCTTCCTTCTGTTCAGAATATAGTGTTGTTTGAAACTGTGCCTGGTTTCGCGTTCGACACAGGAACCATCAGCACAGCTGGTCTTGTCCACACTTACTCGGCCTTCACCAGCAAAGCTGATAGTTCCCGATCCTTGAGCTTCCTCGCTTTGCCGCCAGACCATCCTGTCTACATCCTGTACAGCTCAGGTACAACCGGCGCGCCCAAACCGATCGTTCACTCAGCCCTTGGCACCCTCACCCAGCACAAGAAGGAGCACATTATCCATTGTAACATCTATCCTGGCGACACTCTCTTTTACTTCACAACTTGCACTTGGATGATGTGGCACTGGCTCATTAGTGGCTTAGCGAGCGGCGCTACTATAGTTCTCTACGATGGCAGTCCTTTTCAGCCGCACAAAGAAATGTCTATGCCTCTCTTGATCGACGAGCTAAGCATCGACCACTTCGGCACTTCAGCCAAGTACCTCTCAGTCCTCGAACAAGCCGCTCTCGAACCCTCTAAAGCTCAACCGAAATCTGCAACACTTTCGTCCCTCAAATCTATCTTCAGCACCGGATCTCCACTTGCACCTTCAACATTTAAGTACGTCTACAATTCACTGAAATCAGACCTTCTCTTAGGGAGCATTACAGGTGGCACTGATATTATTTCCTTATTCGGAGCACCGTGTCCTATTTTGCCTGTCCATGCTGGCGAGATTCAATGTCGCGGTCTGGGCATGTCGATTAAAACCTTCTCGCCCGAAGGGCAAGATATTACCCTCACTGGCGAACCAGGTGAACTTGTCTGCGACGTTCCTTTTCCCTGCCAGCCATGCATGTTTTGGCCTCCTGGCGAACGTGGCGAGAAGCGCTATAAGTCTTCGTACTTCGAGACGTTCACGAACCACAAAACAGGCGCACCAATCTGGCACCATGGTGACTTTGTACGCATTAACCCGAAGACAGGAGGGATATGGATGCTCGGCCGCTCCGATGGCGTGTTGAATCCCATGGGTGTCCGCTTCGGGAGTTCTGAGATCTACAATATCCTCCTACATCACTTCAACACCCACGTTGAAGATGCCCTTTGTGTTGGCCAGAAACGGGAGCAGGACATTGACGAAACTGTTGTCTTGTTCCTCAAGATGGCAGACCATCAAATGTTTTCAGAGGAGTTGGTGAAAGAGATCAAGGCGAGAGTGAGAAAAGAGTTGAGTGCAAGACATGTGCCGAAGGTGATTGACCAAACTCCCGAAATTCCGTTTACGATGAACGGGAAGAAGGTCGAAGGGGCTGTGAAGCAGATCTTGAGTGGGAAGAAAGGAGTTAAGACGAGTGCGAGTGTGGCCAACGCGGGGTGTCTGGATTGGTACAGAGAGTGGGCGGAAAGGAACTAGAATGGAAACATTAGTAGATCACTGTAGAGATGCCCTTCGTACACGTGCAAATCTAGCTATATCTATAGCACTATACATAAAATACCAGTAGCTACCACGTACAGAGTACTAGTACTAGTAGGGTCGCACTCAGGATCCTGGCCTCTCGTGAAGAGTCGGAATTCAGATATGAGACAGTTGTAACATTAACTATAACTACCTGGGTAGACAGTAACACGAATCTCTGTTCCATTCACATCACATCCCATATCGCCAATGCGAACAACGCGATACCTCTCAACATTTGCGCTATGGAATATACTAAGTCGAGTCCGCCTCCATCTGCCATTCCAACATTTGTCCCCGTGATCCCTTCCGATCACTCGACATGCTGGCACAATCTTTTCGCCTTCACTGGCCCAATCAACCTCTTACCGAGCAGTTAGTTCAATGTGAAGCAGTTCGTGGCTTTAGAGCTCACTCACGTGCGGGAGACTTCCGACCGCATGATAATACATGGGTCTTCGCCGGCGATAGGCCAAGGTGCCATTTTCGGGGTCTGGGTTTGGAGGTTAAAAAGGAGCGTTCTCTGTTGTTTTCAAGCACGTTGAAGCCTTGAGCTTTCTGAATGTGTTGGCCTATTTGGTATTGTGAGCAGTAGTAGGAACAGCTTGGAAACTCGAGGCAGTGATTTATGGAGGAGTGAGGATGAACAAGTCTGGGCCGGGTTTGATATAACGCATCATTTCTTCGAGCACCTTCGCTTCATTGACGAGGATCTCTTTCTCTAGGAGAGAAAGAAAGAACCAAAATATTGCGTTCGTGATAGAACTGGTCGAGTCGCCCGAGATACAATAAGAAGCATGGGCATACACGTGATTTGCTTGATATTGTTGTTGTTAGTATTGTTCTTCCGCGACAAAGCGGCACGTCCATGTTGGAATTGTTCGGGACATCCTATCCAACGTTTACACCTCTTACCCCTTCAGAGCCGAGATGGAGAGGCATGGTACGATCATTCTTGCTTGGAGTCACGAAAGTTTGGGTCTAGGCCGCTTCTTTTGGCATTCCATTCTTACACATGGATTTGCATTTCTTTATTCTAAAATCGCGTAAATGGCAGCCACTTGCCTCGCATGTGAATGTTAACCTAGGTGACGGTGAGTGTGTCTTCCATTCACTGAAGCATTTGTTGATACGTACCCATGTCACGCCGTCCTCGTCCACCTCTTTGTCAACGTGCGATGAGAATGCAATTGCACTCATGATCCCGTCGCCGAACTTTTCGTTAATGACCGCCTTGTACGCATAGCCATAATTCTGGACCACTTCGTAAAGCCGATAAATCAGGGGCTCTTTTGGAGGCATGTCGATGCCTCTGCCTCGGTCGGGAAAACCACCCATTTGTGATTCAAGGGCACCATGGTCAATACCCAGGTATTCTGACAATTTCTGAATATCTTCTGCTGAAGCTTTCGACTGTCCGTAGAATAGAGAAGCAGTGGCGACCTCATCTCGGCCAATGTACTTTGCGATCTCTTCAAAGGAGACTTTCTTCTGTGCTTTTGCGTCGAACAATGTCTTCGCAGATGCGGGGAGGCCCTTGTGAGAGGACGTCTGCGAGGGGTCAGTAACGTGAGGTTTGATACTTTTTCAAGCTCACATCAAGAGTAGCTAGAGATCCCATAGTCGGTGCTGTTTGAGGAAGTGAAAGAAAATGCAGTTTTTCTGTCTCTGAATCGCGAGAGGCAATCGAAGCTTACGGGAGTGTGGCAAGAACTGACAGCACGAAACTGAAGACAAACGGAATCAACGCAGCCATTTTGGAGACTATGCAGTCAATATGGAATATGTTCCATGGATGTACCACGTGGAGGTCTTCGGAGATTCACTGCTGCTACACGAGGCCTCAATACCCCAATATTGCTATGGCTTGATCGAGACAAAGGATTTTCTTGGAGGTGGTATCAGTGCAGCTGCGGGGGAGATTGGTGATAACACCGCGTACGCGTCAAGGCAAAAAGCGTTCGTGTACAGCACGTGAGGCCGTTCAAAGTCCTTGGTACCAAAGGTTCGCTTTGCATTGTTGAGCGGAACAAAGTTTCGGTTCAAAAGAAGTCCTACCTGATAGTGTGTTATGCAATATCACCATGTGCGCTTTGGATGGCAGCATGACGCGTTGCGGGGCAATGTGACCAGTGAGGCTGCTAGGTGTGAACGAGTTCGAAACACAGCCCAGCTGAAGCTGAAACGGAAAGGCCAAATATCCGTTTCAAGTGTCAGGCCATTTGATTTTGATTCCTTGCGTGTTTCTGAGGAAACAGTACCTTCATATCTACCGCCGATGCAGCTTCCTCCTCTTAACACATAGGTTAGCATAGTCTCTCTCTAGCAGGCGATATCGCTGTCATCAGGACAACACCTTGGCCGCTGCAGAAATCGGAGTTCTCGGATAATCTCAGCTGCTGCCAGAGCTCGAAGCCTGCCCGCCAGACTGCTGCTCACTTCAATATACCAGGAACTCGTCTAACTCTGGTTCTGGCTTGATGGTACTCGTGTTCTGGCACATGTGAATTTGCCCACTCTGCTTGCAAGATTGTTCCATCCACCAAGTGAACCAAACATGTCTGATCATTACCGAAGAGATGATGACCTCGCCTATGGGAAAGACTACTCCGGCAATCGTGGCTATTACGATCAAACAAGTGGCCAGGAAGGACAAGATCGTGGTATAATCGGCGACACCTTTAAGAAATTCAAGACCAAATACGACCAATATCAAGGTCAAAAACCACAGCAGGACTTTGGCTATGGCAACAATCCAAGCTCAAGCACTGTGGGTTCACAGCAGTACGGTGGTTCAGGTTACGCAGGGGGTCCTTACAACCAACAGGGTCAATTTCAGCCACAAGGCCAGCCGGCTTACCCCGGGGGGCCGCCTCCGCAAAACCCACAACGGAAGCCTGACTTTGCTGACAAGTTCTTAGGAGGTTTGATCGGCTCTATCGGTTCCATTGGGCATGATGTGCAGAATATAGTTGGTGGTTCCCATGGCCAACGACCTCCTCAAGGCCAAGGTCAACAGCAGAGTTACTCCCCGGGACTACAGGCTAACTTGCAAACGCAAGTGCCTGCGGGGTCGAAAGACACTCGATTCGGCAGCACTTTTTCAGGACCAAAGCCTGGAAATGATGTGAAGTGGTATGTAGACGGCTGCAGCTATATGCATGCAGTCAGTCAGGCCCTCGAAAACGCTCGTCAAACGATTTGGATACTTGATTGGTGGTTATCTCCAGAATTGTACCTACGCAGACCACCAGCTAGGAATGAAGAATGGCGTATTGACAAAGTTCTTCAGCGCGCCGCGAATCGTGGTGTCAAGGTGAACATCATTGTGTACAAAGAAGTCACCCAGGCCTTAACTCTGAGCTCCCATCATACCAAACACGCTCTTGAGAATTTGTCCCCGAACATTGGCGTTTTCAGACATCCTGATCACCTACCAGACGCCCAGACCGCCCATTCCTCGATCATTTCATCTTTGCAAGGGCTCAAGCTTGACGCAGCTGGGGCATCAAAGTTAGGTGCAGATGCTTTGAAAGGTCTCTACGGGATTACCGATGATGTTATTCTATATTGGGCGCACCATGAAAAGCTATGTATCATTGATGGCACCATCGCGTTCATGGGTGGTCTCGATCTTTGTTATGGTCGCTGGGATACGAACCAGCATGCTATCGCTGATGCACATCCGTCCGATCTCAACAAAATTATCTTTCCTGGTCAAGATTACAACAACGCTCGTGTCATGGATTTTTCCGAGGTCAACCATCCATTCCAAAACAAACTCGATCGGTTGAAGTCGAGCAGAATGGGCTGGTCTGATATATCCATATGCTTAAAAGGCCCATGCGTGGGTGATCTCATGCATCATTTTGTCGATAGGTGGAACTTTATCTATGATGAGAAATACAACGTCAGAGGAGACAAACGCTACCAACGGCTTCCAGCTTGGCCTGACCACCGCAAAGACGAAGGTCCGGGCATGGCATCCGGAGCCCCACAAGCAGGAGTTGCGCAAACTGCATTCCAGGAAGGGCAATATGGACCATGGCAGGCGCCTGGCCAGCAAGCCCCTGGACAGTTCCAGCCTCCACCTCAGAGTGGAGGCTACACACAGCCACCTTGGCAGAGCTCAACTAAGCCAACCGGCCCCGGCAATAGTCCTGCTGGCTTAAATGTAACTGGACAGTCACAACCGTCGCAAACTGGTTATACTCAACAAGCTCAAGGTCCTCAGAACTTTCCTCCACCCCCTCCTGGCCCTCCTCCAGTTTCTAGCCAGTACGGTCAACAGCAGCAACAGCAGCAAAGCTATCCACCTCCCCCACCCAGTCCGCAACCGGGTCAAGGTGCAGGACAATATGGTCCAGGCCATCAGCAACAGCAGCAAAGCTATCCGCCTCCCCCACCCAGTCCGCAACCGGGTCAAGGTGCAGGACAATATGTTCCAGGCCAGCAACAGCCAAGTTATGGAGTATCTTCACCGAGTAATACGTCTGGTAGTACGGGATATCAACCCCCAACTCAACAAAATACAGGCTATCAGTCTTCTCCAAATTCTCAACCCGGACACTTTGGCGCCCAGCAGCAGCAGCAGCAGCAGCAGCAGCAGCAACCATATCACCCTCCGGCCAGTCCCCATCCGCCTCAGGATCAGTACACCAGCCATCCTCCTCCAAAATTCACACAGCCGCCTCAAGAAAATCAAGGTGGTGCAGGTCAGTACCAGTCCCAACCACCACAACAGTATAGCCAGCGACCTGTTACGCCAACAGGAACACCCGTGTCACAACTTGCTGCTCAACAGTATACGGCATATACTGCACCACAGCCTAGTGGAGCCCAAGGCGCTCCTGGCTCTCAGGGCCCAAGTGAACTAGGGTCAGCCCAGTACCGCCCCTATGATGGCCAGCCAACAGCCAGAGGACTCGGAGGTTCTGAAGATTTCGATTCTGGCTACGGTGGTGAGCGGGGTTTCGGTGATGATCAGTATGGCTACGAGCGTGGAGAAGAACGGGCGTTTGGTCGCAAACCAGGTGCAAGTCCTAGCCGACTCGACCGCTACAAAGAAGAGGCCAAGAGATTCCAGCACGAAGGCAAAATCATGGGCCACGATGTTGGGCGTTATGGCGATAAGCTGGATGACAAGCTCTCTCAATATTCGCACGGCAGATTCGGACGACCTCTGAGTTCCTCTGGTGGTATGTCTTGCCAACTAGTCCGAAGCTGCACAAAGTGGAGCAATGGCACAAACACCGAACATTCGGTACAAAACGCATACATGGACCTCATACAACACTCAAAACACTTCATTTATATTGAAAACCAGTTTTTCATCACTGCAACAGGAGACAGGCAAAAGCCAGTCAAGAACTTGATAGGGAAGGCTTTGGTGGAACGTATTATTCGAGCCTCTAGAGAACACCAGCCGTTCAAGATTATCGTCAATATTCCGTCCGTCCCTGCCTTTGCCGGCGATCTCGAGACTGATGCAGCACTTGGTACTCGGGCCATAATGGAGTTTCAATATAATAGCATATGTCGGGGTGGGAACAGCATCATGGAGGAGGTTGCGAAGGCCGGTATCAACCCAATGGACTACATAAGATTCTACAACCTGCGGAATTACGACCGAATTAACGTCACTCCAGCTTTGCAACAAGCTCAACAGCAAACTGGGATGGGTTACGATGATGCTCGGAGGCAGTATGAAGGTCAACTAGGAAGTGGCTATGGTGGCTACGGCGAGATTGCGGCACCAGTCGGGAGTGCAGGACAAACTGGTTATCAACATTTCTACGGACAGCAAGGCCAACAACCACAGACATATGGAGCACAATCAGCGTCACCACAGCCTACACATTCTGGACAGGAGCATTATGGCGACCATCAGACACAGTACGGAGGTGCAAGCAGAGGTCCGGAGCAGTCAGGACCCCAGCAGCCATATGGTGCGTCGCAAGGGCCGCCACAAAACTATGGTGTACAGCAAGGACAGTACTCATTCCAGCCGCCTCCTCAGCAGGGTGGATACGGGCCACAACAGGTTCCTCCGAACTACAGTCAATACCAACAAGCCGCACAGAGCGCTCCATATTCTAAAGCAGATGATTGGGATTCGGTATCGACGTGCTATATGCTGGGTGGCCAAGATATCCGTACTGTCCCGTGGACTGGCCCCCCAGAGGCTGAATTGGATTCTTTTGTATCAGAGGAATTATACATTCACTCAAAAGTTATGATCGTCGATGACCAGACTGTGATATGTGGATCTGCAAACCTGAATGATCGCAGTATGCTTGGGTCGCACGACTCAGAAATCGCTCTGGTGATTCAAGACAATAGTTTTGTTCAGTCTACGATGGCTGGCCGACCATGGCAAGCAAGCCGGTTCGCTGCATCTCTTCGGAGGCAACTATTCCGCAAGCACCTTGGCCTGTTGCGACCACAAGACATGCAATTACCAGACGATAACTTTTCGCCTGTTGGCACTCGAAACGTATATGATTGGGGTTCGCCGGAAGACAACGTCGTCTCTGATCCATTGTCTGATTCGTTCCAAAGCTTGTGGAATTCAAGAGCTAGAACAAATACAGAGGTCTTCCGTAAGGCTTTTCGAGCTGTACCTGATGACAATGTAAAGAGCTGGGGCGACTACAAGGAGTTCTACGAGTATTATTTTGCAAGATCAGAATCACAAGCTAGTGGCAAAGATGAGCACAAGACACCTGCAAGAGTCGAGTATGGTCATGTGGTTCGAGCAGATTTCCCTGGTGGTGCCAGCCAGCTGAAGGAATTACTGAGCCAGGTCAAGGGTACGCTAGTGGAAATGCCACTATGTTTCTTACAGAGTAAGTGGTTCTTCTCCATTATGAGCTTCCAACTGACAAACGTACAGCTGAAGACATTGCCAAGGAAGGACTAACCTTCAACTCACTGACTGCAGAAGTCTACACGTGAAGCTTGTTGGTTTAGAGTATTGACTGCTTGGCCATCAACCCTCATTCTTGAGGGTGCATGAAGGACTATTAGAGTCATCTGAAATGGATTTCAAGTGAGTAAACGAACTTGTCGTAGTACCTAGCAACAGAGTAACAGCAATTTAACATATAAGATGACTATGATCTTTTATAAAGTTGCACATATCGCTCCTTCTAGTTTAAGTACAATAGGTTGTCCGCGATCGCTCAAAGATACGTCCATTCACATCCATAGTTAATTTGCATTTAAAGAGTTCTCCCGCCCGACCCGTAGCTATATCTCCTATCATTTATCTTACCCACGCAAACCGAGAATTTCAACTTCGACCTCTAACCTCCAAACCCTTCACGAGTGACAACGTTATCTCAATATCGGGATTGCCACCATGCCCGACAAAATCAAGTGTACCTTCGAAAAATGTTACCAGCATTTCCCATCCCTTGAAGCCATGAAGAAGCACAAGGTCAAGATGCTAGATCAGGCGGATGACATTCACGACTTCTACTGCAAAAAATGCGATGTGGATTGTGATGATCATACCGAATATCTCATCCATCAGATTCAAAGCCCGAAGCATCGTAGGCTGACCCCAAATTAGACTTACGCATGCGGTATGCTAACCAAGTGAGATGTATGTCCTGTTTGTGGCAAAGAGTGGAAAAGCCAGGATGGACGTGACCGGCACGTTAGCATTGTGAGTACGTCAGAGCCTCACGGCACAATAGACGCTGATCACTTCACAGAATCATCGACAACAGCAAAGAATGACCTGCCCTGGTGCGCCGGCATGCAGCCAGGTCTTTACTAGCGCTGCTGGACTTATGGCACACATTGAAAAGAATCAGTGTAAAATCATTCGGAGGGAGGACTTCCACCAACATCGAGCCGAGATGCAGGTCCAACAAGATGCCATCAACGAGATGAGCGGAGAAGCTTTCGCTGGTAGCATCGCAATATCATCGTCTACGGACTCAGACCTGCTTGGCGGCACAACCCTTCCTGATGATCTGAGGGTCGAGCATCCAGGGCATTTGGACTGGGAAGACACCGTTCAGCAAGATGCAGACCCATATGAAGACGCACGCATGTCCACGCCACAGGGTAACTCGAGCCAAGCCCTCGATAAATATCCTCCGCTCGAGGCGAAGGCACCACCAAAGAGTAGCCTAGGACGACAACGATATATAGATGATGATGGTGATGATGACGTGGGAAATCCTGGTTCCACATATAATAGCAGCGACTTTCCCGAACTCAACGAGAAGCCACGACTACAGTCACATCAGACCAACTTCCAGAACAAATCGGTATGGGGATCCGGGAAGCCACTCAAAGGGCAGGAGGCACGTCGAACGTTCTCTCCAAACTTACTCGACACCACACGTAGCGTAAATCTCCTCGACCCAGAAAATGACGACCGCAGCTCGCTAGCAACATGGGGAACTCAGCACCATATACCACCAGCAGCCAAGGCAGAAAGTGGAGATCCCAATCTTCCCAACAGTCACGTCCAAATTAAACCGCAACCACAGAGATGGCGACAGGTCTCTCGTATAGATGCGTTTTGGAATTCGGTCATGGGCGCCTACGTCTGCCCTGGAGAGAAATGTGGTCGCAAATACGGGTCGCCGGAGGAGTTCAAAGCACACCTATCATCATCCGCACACGTAGGCGAACGAGTACAATGTCCGTCTTGTCTCAAAAAATTTGCCACCACTACGGCACTTGTTGCACATGCTGAAAGTGGCAGCGTTAAATGCGAACTGCGCAGAACGGAGGATTTTGACAAGGAGATGCGGAAGATCACGGGCGGTCTTATCAGGGTTAATGGATCCTGGAGCGGTGCTGGGAATGCGAAGTTTGAAAGCGTTGCAGTAGAGGACTGGGCTAGCAACTACAACTGGTGAGAGATGGCGACTGACATTCTGAATGTCGGAACCATTGTTGAGAGTCAAAGTAATCTCTGCCAAGGAAGGGAACAATACTGGGTCAGATTCTTCGCCTATGTATGAGGCGGCGCAGACTCAACTCGGAAGAAATGTGATCCCCGAGTCCTCGCTTACGCTGTGAGCATCGGCTGTGAAGATGAACCGACATTAGAGTGAAAATAGAGGCACGACTTGGTATTGCTGTTCCCCAAAGGAGAGTCACAGCCGGCTACAACACAATGCTGAATCATCGCATCTTGAAATTAGATGTGTTCAATAAAAGTCATAACAGCCCTATGTGTAGTCCTAAAAGATATTCAATGCTCTCGGCTTTGTTGAACTGGAGTCCAAATCTTCTTGTTGTCAAAGTGCATCAGGAGCAACAAATATCCTTCACAATTTCCAACTACCATCGAATGTCGCGAAACCATTATTTTTCTCAATAGTTCCAATGTACTTTCACCTGCTCGCCGGATCCAAGAAATATCCGCCATACCGAGGGATTTGATTTTTCCCAAGCACAATCAATAGCACCGTGCGCTGAAGGCGATGGATCGCGGTACTGGAAACGATGCTAGCAATCGATGTTCCGCTATAGGTTAAAGTAGCGAGCAGGGCTTTGCTGTGGGTAACTTTAGCCTATCGGTTTTTCCCTTTTGTAGCTCTGGCACCATGATCTGGACCACCTTGTGGAAGCGGTGTTGACCTCTGCCTTCTCTCGTTCCTGGCGTGCTTTCCTACACTTGGCTCGGGTCTTTCTTGGTTTCGAGGTCGTGTCTCTCTGACCAGCTAATGTTTCTTTCCCCGAACACTGTATATTTTGCTCCCTGCTTGTGAGAGCCGGTGATGTTCGTGAGAGATGGCTGTGTGGTCTTCCATGGTCTAAGACTTGACCCTTCTCATGCCAGCTAGTTGCGTTGTAAATAACTTCGTAATAGGCTAGAGAACCCGTGCTCTAGCCCCAAATCCGGGGATGTTGGCTTCGAAGCGTACACATCTCTCGAAGCCAAGGCGTGCGTTTGTTCCGCTGCGCAGTCGAGGAAGGCCATGAAGAAGGCTCTTTTGAATCTTAACAATGGAAAAGATCCAATTTTGCCTCGATGCAGGCTCTGCTTTTTCATGTCCATTGAAACACATTTGTTCCACGGCATGCACTTGTTCAGATTCATCCTCCTTTCCCAATGGTCGGAAATTCGGCCTCCCTTCTCCTGTCACGATCTTCATCTCTCGCCTTCACTGCTTGTCGACCATCAGCTTTCACGACCTGCTCATCCTTCTCTTTCAGATCTTCCGCCTTCTTTTCGCCCCAATTCCACACTTCCCAGATCTGATCCACGATCATACTCCCGTAGCCTTCACCATTGTCCAACTTCCGCTGTTCTTCAGCCAATCGGCGTTGCTTCCAGTCTTCTTTCTCGCCGCCTCGCCAGAGCTCTTGTGCTGCTGAAGACAAGCTCCCCACGTTTGCATCGTTGCTTAGACCTCGCCTGTTCAACGTCTCTTGGATCGTGTCTGGTATTGTGCCTTCATCAAGCAATCGCCTCCCTTCCTCTGGGACCCGTGTGTGGTTCTGCTGATCAAGAACCTGACGAGGCGGCCGTGCGCCAGGAAGCTGGTATAACAGGCCTGCGCCAGTTCGTTCTTTGACGAGGTGGTTTGCAGACGCGACAAAGGCGCCGGTGAGAGAGAATGTATAGAGATCGAGCTTGCGAGGGGGTAGGGCGATGAGGACTGGTGCGACGAGCAGCATGCCCAGGGAAGCATTGTGGAGAAAGGTTTGGAAGGAGGAGGTCATATGTATGCGCTGTTCGAGGGTTGCCTCGCGGGAGGGAGGGTTAGAGTTGGAAGTCGAAGTAGACATTGTGACTGTATTATTGGTGGAAGGAGTAGAACATGCGCCGTCGTCGTAGCTGTAATTCGTCAAAAGAGAGGGAGTTTGTTCTTGTGAATACTCAAAGATGTTGATGGCGTCTCAATTTGATCATGTCTGGAGCTGTAAACTAATAGCGAACGACAGCTCAGCTGTTTCGAGAGAGAAGCGGCATCCTAATTAGTTATTTCAAATATTTGTATAGATTGTGATAATTGCAGGTTCGACCATGTACACATTTGTCGCAATGCTGCAACGACCGAGAAGAATGTCTGAAGCTTGTAACCCCAAAAATTCCTGTGCCAGGCATCAAGGCAAATAATAAACATATTGCGCCTGCCACGAAGAAAGCATGCCAGTCTGCCACAGCTCATTCTCACCCTTCTAACTTCACAGCTTAGTTTGCCTCACGATCTCACTGTCGTCGCTGTTCACCAGCTTCACCAGCTCCCCTCTTATATGTCTTGGCACGCCCTCACTATCAACCTTGTTATTCTCCCGCTTCACCCATATTTGAATGAAGCCCCCAACGGCTTTAACTTTGTCATCACCGTCTTGAAAGATACCAACCTCGTACATTACGCTACTCTTCCCCAGCTTGACAACTCTGAGCCCAATGTCCAGAACACCGGGATATTGTGCCGAGCCAAAATAGTCACAATATGTATTAGCCACGAGGCCAATCCGATCTGATTTTGATGTACTGTACCCGCATTGTTCTATAAGGTAGGCATTGATGATCGAGTCGATTAGCACGGCGTAGATTGGATTGTTGAGGTGGTGGAACATGTCGTTGTCAGCCCTGCAGTAAAGTCACCTCTTGCCATTGACTGTCCTCGTGTGGGTTTCTACCATCTCGTCCGGTAATCTTGGTGGAAGACATAGTCCTCGCGTTTGCGGTCACGTTTAGACTTGAGATCTAGTCCAATGACCTTGCCCATATCCACCTCTAACTTTTAGAGCCTTGATCAGATGTGTGAAAGCTTACAGTGTTTCATATCTGGTGTAGGAGAGAAAGCATTTGGAGAGTTCCACACCATGCCGAGGTTCAATACAAACATGAAAGGTAGCTTACTCGTTGGCAACCAATCTTAGATGCAAGCTAGCGTGGGTATTTGTGCACTGTCGTGGTAACCCTAGTTTTGAAGTAAAGATCCCACAGAGCCCAAAAAAGAAAAGAAAGATTCCTTTTAACGACATCAACAGGATTTGAACCTGTGCGGGCGAACCCAATAGATAACACGAATCGTAAAGGTTCGAGTCTATCGCCTTAACCACTCGGCCATAATGTCTTGTGTGCATAATTTTGGCACTAAGTCTAGATTTATAATATATAAATTCTTTTCTTATTTGATCAACCGGGGGACCCATCAAACTTACTTTCCTGTAGTACAAGATACTTGTGTACTATGTCAGTTACAGATCTATTTTGGACCAACCCAACCTCCTGTATCAATATGCAGGGTGCTTATTTTTAGGCAACTTGAGATTTGACCTTGCCACGATAGCTTGACACTTTGATGACATATTGAAAGAATGCGAAAACGACTTCTGCAGACTCCAGCCAAATCATAGGATTCAACCCTGTGGTCAATATATTGATCTACGTGTCATTTTTTCGAAAAGTACAGTCCAAATCCAGCATCCCCACTACAGAATGCCTAAAAATCAACCTCTCGAGTATCAAGCCACGGAGCCAGCATTCCTGAGGCGACTAAAAGCAGGGAATGCAGAACTTGACGGTCGCCATAATGTTCAAATGCCGCGAGCACGTGGTGGCATTGGCCGGAATAGTCGGCTCGAAATGAATGGAGAAGAAGGCGAGGACGACCCCGTTATGGTTGACGATGAAGGCAATGTTATCTCGAAGGATGAGATGCAGTCTCTACAGAGTGGTCGGAAGGACGAGCATAAAAAGCTGGAAGCTAACGAGGTAATTTCCCAAGATGACCCAGCAAATTTTAAGAACCACGAGCGATCGTCTAAGGAATTTCTTGTTACCAGTGGATTCGGTAAGAAACGAAAGGCAGCAAGGATCGTTGGGGCCCAGGATGCAGGTCAGGTTGAGGATCAAATTCGAGAAGATGGCGCCGCAGAAACGGTTGTGAAGTCGTTGAAGGAAAGCACGAAGGACCTGCAGGGTGCTGTTGCTCTTAATAAAGAAGAAGTGCGGAAAGAAATTGAAAATGGCTCGACAACCAAAAAAAGACGGGGGAAGAAGATAAAGTTGAGTTTCGATGAACATGACTGAGCGACTTTGGAACGCCTCTCTAGAAGGAAGCCGAGTCTCTCGCCGAAGTATTTTGCAAAGTGTTTTGTTTGGTCCCGTCCACTGTTCTGCCCTTGGCCTCACAGACATTCCTGAGCTGGTGGATGAGTGCGGCGTGAAATGCCAAACCACTTTGCCGCTGCACGGTGCTTCGCCTTGAGCCACAAACTATCGAAATTGAAAAATCAGTCGAGGCGTGAAAGATTCGCATGATTATTGGAGCTGTGCCACTGATGTGGTGAATGAATATTTTGTACTTTTTCACTTATCAGTGTTGGGACTAATGTAGCTATAGAGGCCAACGCAAAGAAATTCAGTTAGCCACGTGCAGATCGACGATACCTAATACAGAAAAGGAGGCGGAGACTGGCGAAACCTCTTGATATTTGGTGTCCCTGAGCCGGCATGGTTCCATCACAGCCCAAACCTCAACCCGGATTCACGGCACTCTTATACAGTTCTGATAGCTTTCTCGTCCGCTTCTCTCCTCTCCGCGACGGCTGCTTCCTCATTTGTGCTTGATGCCGAAACTCGTGAAAGCCTTCTTGGAACAGGGTCAAGGTCACCTGGCTGAATGCCCATATAATCATCAAAGACGACGCTGCTGAGCCGTCTAGCACGTCCTCCACCAAGGTCCTTCGCTCTCCTTCGGTAAAAGACTCTCTTGGACCATTTCCATGTCTCGATGCCGCCGAAGAACAGAACACCCTGGACGACCACTATCACCCACTCCCAGGAGAAGCCACTGTGCTTGAAGACATCGTGATTGATAACGGGAGCGTACAAGATAACGAAGATTGAGACAAATCCGAACATGACTGACCAGAACAGAAACTTATTGCGCCATACATCAAACATCCATTGGGTGAAATAGCGCTTTGACTTTGGCTGCATCCGGAAGAAGGATCGTCGGAAGTTGATGAGTTCCCAGGCGAGGAAGAGGGAAAACCAAGTCATGCTGACGAAAGTCGTGGCTCTAGCACGGAAGACCGTGGCGCAATCGGGCGACCAACCGTCGTTACAATTCAACCCTGTTATGCCATTGCCCCAACGATAGGTGACAAGCGAGAACGACGAAAGGCACAAAGCCGCCATCCAAAGGCCATAGACCAGGATATCGACCAAGAGTTCGTTTGTGAAGATGCCACGCTTCAGATTCTGTGGTGGGCGCTCGAGAATATCCGGGGCAGCAGCTTCGAGACCCAGGCCCATATCAGGAAGACCGGATGTGATCATAATCACCCACATGATCTCGACAGGGGAGAGGGGGAATACTGAAAGATTGTTCGCGTCCTTGAAAGCGAGACCGATGAGTAGAGTGCATGCCTGAGCAATATTCTGGGCGAGCAAGTGAAGAACAAACTTCTGAATATTATCAAAAATACGTCGTCCTTCTTCGACGGCGTTAAGAATGGAAGCGAAGTTGTCATCGGTCAAGATAATGTCAGACGCATCTTTAGCCACGTCCGATCCTGCTTGACCCATGGCAATGCCGACGTCTGCTCGTTTCAGGGAAGGCGAATCGTTGACGCCATCACCAGTCATAGCTGCGAAGAGCTCTCTTCGGTGTAAAGCCTCGATCATTCGGACTTTAGTTTGTGGCGCACATCGGGCAATAACTAGGGGCAGCACGGGCAATTCATCGATTTGATCATCTGTGAGTTTATCGAATTGGGCAGCCGTTGTGACCATTGCTGATTCCATCTCCTTCGAGACTGAGCTTAGCTTGTCGGGGACGATGCCAATCTGTTTTGCAATTGCAAGCGCGGTACCAGGATGATCGCCAGTAAGCATGTGAACGCCAATACCGGCTCTATGACACCGCTTGACTGCACCCTTCGATTCAGGTCGAGGGGGATCGAACAAGCCAATGAGGCCTCGGAAAGTCAGTCCTTCCTCGACTTTTTCACGGTCATTAGGACCAGTAGGCCCATCGTAGAATTTTGAGGCCATCGCCAGTACACGAAGACCTTGTGACGCGAGCGCTTCCATATTAGCAATGATGTCTTCTTGAATCTCTTTGGTAAGTTCTTCTGGCTGGCCGTGGCCTTCAAGGTCAATGTTGACGCAGGCTTCAATTACTCTTTCGACAGCGCCTTTCGAAAATGCAAGTCGCTTCTCAGAACCTTTTTGTTGGAAGATAACTGACATCTTCTTGACGTCTGAGGAGAAGGGGTACTCTGTAATTAGCTTCCATTCTGGGTCGTCGCCCTCTGTCTTGGGTCGCCGATTCCAGTCGAAACGAGAGGCAAAGACCTGAATAGCACACTCGGTAGGGTCACCGCGTGCGGTCCAGCCCTCATTTTCTTCGGATTTGTAGACCATGGCAAGGTTTGCAAGAGAAGCCACCTTCAAAAACTCCTCGAGTGGGCCATTATCTTTGATCAAGTCTCTGTAGTCCTGGGCATCATCCTCGTCGTTGACATCAGGAGGAAGCTCCTTGTCAACCGAATAATCATCGCCTGGTGAGTCCTCAGTGTGATATAGAAGGCCGACATGAGGATTGAAAGGCTCTCCACTTTCCCCAACCGAGTAGGTGCCCTTTGCAGGAATCCAAGCCTTTTTGGCAACCATTTTACCTTGAGTCAATGTCCCTGTTTTGTCAGAACAGATATCGGTGACCGCGCCAAGGGCTTCTAAGGCATTCAACTTTCGAACAATAACATTACGCTCGACCATGCGTTTAGTGCCTGCAGCCATTGTGATTGTCAGGACGACGATCAAGGAGGCAGGAATCATCGAAAGACCTGTAGCCACAGCGTAGATGATAACTTCCTGCTCATTAATAAAATCGTTGGCTGCTAGCACGATAATTGCGAAGACAACAGCAATACCGAAAAGGCCAATAGCGAGCTGGGATAGTTTCCTTTGGAGAGGAGTTCCGACATTGACGCCCAGAAAGTGGCCAATAAAGTCACCTCCAGTTAGTGCCCAAGCCTGTGCTTGTCGATGGGGCTTGACTTTGCCATCCGGCGTCCTCTTTGGTTCTCGGATCTTGGAATTCTGGCCTCGAAGTGCAGATGCAATAGTGCCAATCTCGGTAAACATTCCTGTGGCAAAGACAATGCCTCTAGCACGTCCCTTCGTCACATTGCTGGAGGAGAAAGCAACGTTAAGCCGATCTCCAGGTCCTGTATCTTCATTATAGATTTCGTCCGCGATTTTGGTAACGGGTAGAGACTCGCCAGTGAGAAGCGCCTCGTCGGTCTCAAAATTCATGACTTCCAGTAAACGAACATCTGCTGGAACTGTGTCACCCGTCTTGAGCTCTACCATGTCTCCTGGGACGACCTGGATTGTAGCTATAGTGACTTGATCTCCATTCCGAACGACTTGTGAGGTTGGTGAAGAAAGTGATCGCAGGGAATCCATCGTCTTCTCTGCAGAGTATTCTTGCATGAAACCAATGATAATGTTGAGGATGATGATAGCAGCAACCACGCCACCTTCGATCCACGACTGAATACCAAAAGAAACCGCCATAGCAAGAATGAGCACCAACATCATGGCATTTGCAACCTGTCTGATGAGAATTTTCGTTGGGTTGACTCCAGGTCCATTGTCGAGCTCGTTCTTGCCGAATTCTTGCAATCTAGACTCCGCTTCTTGAGCTGTAAGACCATCCAAGCCACTGGAACCAAGTTCTTTTTGAACATCTTGGAAGCTTAGACTATGTGCAGGCTTGGACATAGGCTTATTAGATTGACCTGACACATGGCCTTCAAGAGGGTTTGGCTTCCCCATGGTGTCAACAGTTAGTATATGACAAAGACTTGAAAATGGTCGAGAGATGTTCCACCTGTGTGGAACATGGCATTAGATATATAATGCTCGAGACAGGCCTCTTATCTCCTCAACGCGGGAGATTTAGTGTTCGGTGATCACTGAACACAAAATGCTTGAACAATGTCTTGCCTTGCCATTGACTAGCCGATCCAACATCAGGCTGGGGCGTGGATTGGAAGAAAGTGGAGATGGACAAGAAAAGGCAGGCATGGCGTTGACAACTTTCCTGCCAATTGATTGAAGGAGAAGACTACTGCTAGTAATAAATTGCAGAGGCCAAGAATCCTAAGGGTCTTGGTAGCCAAGAACAAGACGACCATTTTCTTGTCCCATGATAAGTAGTGATAAACTGTTCGTAGACCTCACATAACGCATTGTGATCCAATGATGCTCGGGTGTTCACACATGCCATTTTGGGCGGAGATCTGCGAATACACGGATACTGTCCTGCACTTTTCTGAAGGATAGATGAGGAATCTTAAGAATTTTCATCCCAACAGCTTATCTCAATGCCAAGGTCGTTGACAAGAGGCGGGGTCTTGGTTCGGTCTTGTGTGATCTGTGCCAAGACGGAGCAGGAGAACATCAACACCGTCAATGAATATTTCTCCTAGGACGACAGTGGTGACGCAAGCGCGCAACGAGGCTTGATCGCCAAGTTCTAGTGGCTTGGCAAACTTGGCAGAAGCATTCATTGATCGGATATTTAGCCGACCTTGGACATGCATGGATTTGGTTCTCCGACGGCGGTAAACCCCCCGACGATTGTAGCGTACGAGGTCGACAAAATATTTCTTTGCATGCAGTCGGGATTATTCAGATCTTGCTTGTTAGGAATAATATAAATGTTACCTTTTAGGTTGAAAATTAAGTTTTGATCACGTGCTTTGGGTGGTTTGCCGTCCAAAGTGAACATCACGACGTTGTTTTCATAACCAGCTACCACGTGGCAGTAGTCCGATACGCTTGAAAGTGTTAGTGGATAGCTTACTTGACATATAGATTGTGACGAAAGTTTCAAATGTAGAGCTGGGCATGATAACCTTGCCATGAGAGGAAGGTTATTCCTGAGTGTGCCATTTAAATTGTTCAGGGCGGTCCTTATATGCCTGAGTGCCTGATCTGCGGCCCCACATTGGCAACTCTGCTAATTCTGGTTGAGGAACACATTTTCGTCAACTTTTGCTATCCTTGGCTTCGTATCCTTCGATCGCAGATCCTTGCGCAAATGCCTCCTCCGCGGCGAAAATTGCAAGCCACCATCATTGAAACGGTCACGCCGCCCAATGAGCTGACACCGGGTCAACACGTTGCTCGCGTAAAGAATGCTAGTGGGAACAACTTGTACAATGTTGAATTACCTGACCGAACAATCATGCTCGTTGAACTTGAAGCCCGGTTCCGGTCGAAGATATGGCTCAGACGTGGGGGCTTCGTCCTGATTGACACCACGACCCTTGCAGACAGACAGAATAAAATCGATGGCGAGATCGTGAATGTGGTCCGGAACGAGAAATCCTGGCGGAAAGCTTCGTTCTGGCCCAAGGAATTTGTGAAGCGGGTCACCCAATCCAGCGACAGTGAAGAAGAAGAAGAGTCACGAGCTGGAAAACTCCCTTCGTCAGAGAGCGAAGGATGATCAATTGGATTTACGATGTCCTAAGCTCACCGTTCTTTCTTCTCTTTCTCCTCGGGGGTAGTAGGGGGGTATACAGAAGGCAAACTCGTCCAGCTGGCTGCGACCTGGAGACCCAAGAGTAGAACCACGGTCGCGGAGCTCCAAGGCTGACTGGGATATACCAACCACGCAAACTCCTGTAAAGCCCACACTGCTAGTACCACCACAGCATTTGCACCGCTCCTCCACAAAATGTATGGTGTCGCCCAGCCGAGATAAGCAAAGAACTGATAGTGCAAACTGCGAGCACAAAGCATGCCGATGACAACGGCACCCAGCAAGCCGTCCATCACAAACTGTGGTGTCATCCTGCTTGCAATCTCGTCTGATTCTCGGTCATCAATAGACAAGTGATCATACTGCTTCGCAGCGAAGTTCCAAATGCCTCGGCTGCTCGGTCGCACCCATTTATAATGCAAGAATGCTAGCAAAATAATAATATGGAGCATCATCAAACCATAGGCGAATTGCTTGGACAAAAAGATCCCCTCAGGAACGAACTTCCAATTGACAGTCCACTTATAGAGAAATTGTCTGCCAAGATTAAAGGCCTGCCTGATGTAAATAAACGTCTCACTTCGGCCCATAAATGGAAGGGCACTCCCAAAGGTTATGACCCAAGCCACAAACATCCAAAACACTGCCAGATCGGTGGTTGCGCCTTGCACCACGATAGGCGCCAAGGCAGGCAAGGGCAGGAGCATAGTCATCTTGACGCCGAGCCCAAGAGTCCAGGCAACAGACATGATTGACCATCGTTGGCGTGTGGCGCCGTACACCGATATCCAGAAGAAGAGTGTTGCCCAACAGTCATTGAAGAGCCGGAGGAGGAATATACTGTGTAGTCTCTTGCTAAGGATCAATGGTACTAGAAGCCATGGCGGTGCGCCAGCACGCCTATAGCTTGCCAACACGAACGCAATGGTGAGCAGGTACACGCCAGCATATATTATTTGAGCAAGCTTGATATCTTGACCTTCGCCGGTGATGTAGTACAGAATGCTGTGGATGTAAACATGCAGAGCAGGGTACACGAGGGGCCCGGTGGGACCTTCGATCTTGCTGTAATTCGTCTCGTAGTTCGGGGGCAGGAATTTTGTAACTTGGATCATGTACGTTTCCCAGTCAATCTCGGTATCTGCAGGAGTCAGTCTGAAGATGCCTATTCTCAAATTCAAAGAGGACGCACAGGGGACCTTGGTCACGATTCCAGCGCAGAAAATGGCGTCAATGAAAACGAGTAGAGGCGCCAACCATCGTGTATGCCGTGGATCATTTAGGCCCGATATGAGAGTATTAAGATCCGACACCATCTTGAGCGCTACAGGCGAATTTATCTCAGCTTCTGACGAGGGGCGCGGTGATAGTGGGTAGACTGAACAATGGCCGGGGCTAGCATGCCAGCAACGAACTAAATCTTTAGCAATTTTCCGCAGGCCCGGTACATTACAGCCCAATATTAACGTTTATTTGGGCCCAATGGGTCACTAGGGTCCAATGGGTCAGTCACCTAAAAATCACATGAATCGGATTTTTTTGGATTTTCTTGCGGGTGACCCATTGGACCCTAGTGACCCATTGGGCCCAAATAAACGTTACCAGCAGGTGAATTGTGACTACATCAAGTCCCTAACTGAATACTTGGCACTCGATATGAGGTCCAAACGAGACACAATCGAAGGCACAAGCAACTGCTACATTCAATGGACAACGGCGGATGGCTCCGAAAGCCTTTCGGACTGCGTGAGGCAAGCGACCGCTAAGGTCTTGCCTTTCGGGCCTTGCTGGAAGTCTCAATAATGGTCGTACCACCTGGATCCGATTTCGGAAGCTCAATGTGAGCGTCATCCAATGCTAATCGGCCGATTCTACAAGCCCGTGTTCTGGGTGACCGCAAGCACAGATGATACGGACTTCTCATTGATGATGGGATGTCGGATGAATGACCGCAGAGCCTCGACCCACCCGTTAAGTCGACGTTTATCTATAAATGGTACCTAGGTACTTACGGAAGTACCTCGTAGAAGACCGATCTTCATGGTGAGCAAACCCTCGACGTCTCTTCCTAATCATCATTGCATAACAGACTCGTGTGCATTTTTGGCCCACGACTTTGCTCCTAAGCCGCTGGCGAACAGACAGCGGACGAGTGGTTATGTTGCATGGTGCCTCCTCTTCGAGAAGATTTCTGTGCCATGGCTTCGAAGGCTACTCAACATGACCTCAACTGCCTTACCATCAAAGAGCTTGAGCGTCTAGCCCATGAGCGCATGGATAAACAGACACGGGATTACTATAACGAAGGAGCTGATGACGGTTCGACGCTCAACGAGAACCAAACAGCATTTAACAAGTATCGGATAAGGCCTCGCGTGCTGCGGGACGTGTCAGTTGTTGATACAAATGTACCTATCTTCGGTCGCCAGAACAGCGCACCATTTGGCATTGCACCAACCGCAATGCAACGTCTTGCGCATGGTGATGGTGAGATCGCCACAGCGCGGGCGTGCGCAAAAGCTGGGATCACAATGGGATTGTCAAGCTTTTCGACGAGCACGCTCGAAGCTGTAAAAGAGGCCTCAGGCGAAAACAACAATGTACTTCAGCTGTACCTCTTCGAGGAGCAGCAACATTCCATTGCGCTGATTAATCGAGCGAAGAAAGCCGGGTACAAAGCGGTACTCCTCACAGTGGATACACCATGCCTCGGCCGGCGGAATCTGGAAATCAGAAATCAATTCAAATTACCTGCTCACCTGACGATCGCAAACTTCGCGAGGAATCCTGACAACATGGACGAAGCTGAGATCGAAGACAACCCTGAACCCGACCATTCGCTCAGGAAGAAGACACAGAGGGCTGTCCAGCCTAAGCAGAGTTCAGCAGGCTACCATGACGGCAAGAAAAGAGTTGCGCCTACGGGCCCAATAACATTTCACACTCACGCACCTAATCCAACTCTATCCTGGGAGGAGAGCATAACATGGCTGAAGAAAGTGGCTGCCCCAATGGAAGTTTGGGTAAAAGGGATTGCGACGGCTGAAGATGCTTTGCTGGCTCTTCAGTACAATGTTGATGGTATTATCGTTTCGAACCATGGAGGAAGACAACTCAACGGTGCTCTTGCCACGCTTGACGCATTGCCGGAAGTTGTTGAGGCTGTGAACAAAAGAGTGCCCGTGCACGTTGATGGTGGCATTAGACATGGGACTGACATCTTCAAAGCCTTGGCGTTAGGAGCTGATTTTGTCTGGATTGGACGTCCGGCGTTGTGGGGACTAGCATACAAGGGTGAAGAGGGTGTCGCTCTGTGCTTGAGATTGTTATCGGATGAGTTCAGGTTATGCATGAGCTTGGCAGGGGTGACAAAGGTGAACGAAATAACCAAGAAGTACCTTGTCAAGGTTAATCGCGACGGCTTTGTGAGCAAGCTGTAGGATGATTCAGCAGAATTTCAAAACTCATTTGAGCGCATCGACTGCATCTGGTTGAAAATGCAAGGATTCAACAAGTCCATGGCTCTTTAATCGTGTGCAGTAGACGAACCGTGTAAAGTACCAACGTGCTTTTTGCAGAGGCCCATTACTTGTGTGTTTGGCCCATCAATACACTGTCTTGCAATCCCGCCATCATTTAATCTGGTGCATAACAGATGCAAATGCTCTATTGTGTTAGACGAGTAGGCAAAGGATTCCCAAAACAGAACTCCAGGTTCCGATCACACCATTCATATGATACAGCAATTAGAATTGAGCCTTGTCGCTTGTGAAACGCCCCAAGACTAATTTTACGCTTCTCGTTGGTTGCCCCTTGAAAACACTTAGCCTCATGTCTTCAATTATGCTTGGTGTTAGCCCTGCCTCGTCGACCCTCAGTCTAATAGCCGTGCATTCCTCATAGTTCCGCTTCCGTTAGTTGTATCGGAAATCTCGGGGGAAGTCGGCTGGGCTGCTGCGCGCTTGGGTTTCGTGCACTCTAGGAATGTTGCTTTTCCACCGTCTTGGCTTGTTTCTCCTCGTCCAAGGACGCATTCTCGGGCTTAGGCCCTGTGCCTTTCTTACGTCGCTTCTTAGGAGCTCTTGAAGGCTTGTCCTGTTCAACATAGCTTCCATCTTTCGTTGAATCTTCCCTTTCTGCAACAGATGCTTCGCTACCACGTTTGCGTTTCTTTTCACGCTTTTTCATCCGCCGCTCCTCCTTCTCTTTGAGGCGAAGCTCCACCTTGGCTTCAAATGCTCGCTGAGAAGCATCGTTGCCATCCTTTGCTTCTTTGAAGTCAGGTGGACTGGACTTCCCAGGTTCGACCCTCGGACGTTTCCTGGAAGGCTCAGAGACGTCAGGACAACGCCTGACAGCTTGTTCGGTCGTCGTTGCTTCTTTCCGATGGCGCTTTTTCCCTCTAGCGGATTTTGCATTGAGTTCGAAATCCTTGAGAATATTCTCGACGGGCGTTGGTCTAGGATCGATGACGAAGAGGCCGCTAGGATCAACCTGAGGTTCCTTGACAGGTATATCAAGAGCACTGTGAGGAATATAATCGTCTGGACTCGGTCTCTTTCGGTCCCGCTTCTTCCTTGGCGCCTGAACCTCATTGACCTCTTCAGATTGGCGCTTCAGGTTCGAAGTCTGGGTATCGGTTGGTTCATGTTTTGAGGTCATCGGATCAATGTCGACGAGCATCGCAATCATTGTCTCGGTGTTTTGAAGACATTTTAGTGCTATCTTCTGAGTTTCTGGGTCTGATTCAGAGTTCTCTGAGAAGGTTTGCCACATCTGCCAATGGTCTTTTAACAATTCACGATGTTTCTGCAAGGCCTGCGTGCAAAGTATTAGCTGGAGACAATCATGATAACTGAATTTACTTACATGCCGCAAGGCAATATTGTCCTCCGAAGTATGGAACTCGCTGCTTGCCATGTTCTTCGAGCTTTTCGCTTCGGTGCAGGACAGAGTAAGGTTGCTTTCGCAGTCTTGATCCTATTTACCGCTGAAAATGGTTCGTGGTAGACTGTGCGTTGCCCACCCGAACGCTATGTTAGTTTCTGCACGCTTCGGCACGCGCCGTACTCTCGGGAATCGTGAGGGTCACGTGAGCTTCCAATTCATCCAACCAATCTATCAACGCTCTAGGATCTTGTGGGTGTGAAATATCTACCAGTTGAGTAGACATACCGTCAACCAAGGAGTTTACAAAATTCAAAGCGCAACTTGAAGGCGAACATTCAGCTGACTGCCCCTTCGTGGCTTCGCACACCTCGGAAGCATAGTCGACCGGTCCATATATCGGAAACAGTGAACACATTTGCGAATGCAGCTTGAATCGCGTCAGGGCAATGACTTCCTCGATTTTCTGTGTGTCTCACGCTGCTTGGGCGCCAATAATCCGCCTTTCATTCGATTATTGATGCCCCTTGATCTGTTATTGTTGCTGGTTGGACTTTCTGAGAATGTGTTTGGATCGCGGGCTCAAACTCAACTCGTCATCATTGTCAGGTGCCTTGGCTTGCCGTCACAATTTCCTGCTTGGAAAGCTGTTGTCGCAGACATTCGCGGGCCTCCCTACGCGTCAGCATAACGACCGGTCTAACCTGACAGACTTATGGTGCATGGTCTATTCATTCTGCGATAATGAAGTCTAGGAGACGCCCTCCTAGCAGCATTTTCTTACAGCAAACAAACTTTTTGGGTCGGAGCTTACATTGGCTATTCATATCACGATTTTGTGCGGAACAGAATTCCAACAAAATTTGGTATTGCTAATTGCCTGCCGACATAACGATGGCCCTGTTTTCGGGTGAGATCAATGACTGAGGTTTTCTACTCAGACGAAAGAAGGTGCACTTATCAGACCGCAAAAATTGGATGGCTTGAGCAGGAGTCGTCGAGCTGCAACTTCCTTTATGAACTACAGACGACCATGCTTCCAAAATCGGTCCGTGCCTTCCTCAGAGAAAGCTTAGGCTCATCCTATTTGCTTCGCTTTCTCCTCTCCCTCTTATGTTTCTCTTCTCAACATACCACATCCACATCTTCTCAAACAGCTTTGCTTCCACACTCAGCTGTAGAGTCACAGATCCTCTTGTATCTCAATCATCCTCACGTTCATCTTGGTCTGCTCATTGTACTCCAAATTCACAACAGCAACGTTGCTGCTATTCATCCGTACCACTGTCAAAAAGCTTAGTCAAACTAGGCTTCCAAAAGCTTTCACGACTTTGTCACCTAGTAGTACCATTGTCAGGTGAGTACTCGAAACACCAGATCTTCTCATCCGGAATGTCTTACATTTTATTTCGGATCTACTGGGCGAGTGCGGATCAGCTTGACTAGATTCAACATGGACACTACAAATTTACACTACAAGCTACCATTTCTGCTCCATCGAACCCCAAATATCACAGATTCACGTCCACTTGCTCCGAAGTCCCTCGTGCAGAAGTTCTTTTTGAGTCCAGTTTCCATGACTGACTCCCAACATACAGGTCTTCCTCAGTCCGGCGACAGAATGAGCTACAACCAGCGCGTCCCGCTGAGTGGTCCATATGCTCAATGTATGTCCTTAAGCTGTCTTTTGGGTTAGCTGACAAATTTTGCAGGCACGAATGCCGGTCAAGGCCCTCTGGCCAACCTTGCCAATTTGAGGTCTGCTCTGCCTTCTCCCATAGGCCCCTCACATCCCGGCACAGACAGTCGTGTACCTCAGAGTAATCCCGTCATGGTCCTTCCATCTGGTCAAACGGTCCCCATCTCTGCATTCCTTCCAACCTCGCAGAGTGGTAATGATCAAGCTGCCTATGCTGCAACCGGCCTATGCAATGGTTACATGCCCAACAACACCACGATACAGGGTGCTCTAGCACAATTCAACGGCTATGGATACCAGCACAGCATGAACGAGTATGATCCGGCTCACCGTGCTGTTTGGCCGAAGAGTGATGAGAACGCTGCGTATTGTCACGCCAATGGCACTGTGGACCAAAATTTCTACCCTGTCTATCCCTGTCAGGCAGCAGTCGACAACCAGACCTACATTGCTGGACCTATTCAGCCTATGAAGACTAAGGATAACAAGGGGTACGAGATGGCCAACCTTGATGAGCTCGTCACTCGTGATCCTCCCATTCCACGAGCTGTGCCTGCCCTGTGGACCAATCAAGAAGATCTTAGCTTGGCTAAGTGTCTTCAAAATCCCGAAGGCATAACCAACATCTACATTCGCGGCTTTATGCCCGACACCACGGACGAAGATCTTCATCAATGGGCTTCTCGCTTTGGCGAGATCGAGTCCTGCAAGGCGATCATCGAACAGGACACTGGCAAGTGTAAAGGGTTGGTCTCTCTTCAATTGTGGTTTTGACTCCCGACTGATCATTGACAGGTTCGGCTTTGTCATGTACTACTCTCCTGCTGCAGCTGAGAATTGCATTCGAGGCTTCTTCCACCTCGGCTTCCAGGCGAGCTATGCTCAAAAGTCCCGTAACGCACGACTCAAAGATCTCGAAGACAAAACTTCAACCAACATCTATTGTACTGGTGTTCCTATTGACTGGAACGAGGCTGACCTTGCCAAACATTTTCATCCTTTCCGAGCGATCTCTACTAAGATTTGTCGAGACACCCCATCTGGCGTGAGCAAAGAGGTTGGATTTGCGAGGTCAGTTGATAATAGACTCTTCACACTGCTTGTGCACTAATATGAACAGATTTGAGACTCGAGAAATCGCCGAGCATGCCATAAAAGACTTTCATAGCATCCTTACTGAGCATGACGGGGTCAAGCTCTTCCTACGATTTGCCGATACTAAAGCCCAAAAACAGCTCAAATTACAGAGCCAAGAAAGACGCACATGGCGCAGCCGAGAGTACAGCTATTCAGTTGAGCATACTCCTTCGCCCACCCTAACTCGATTCAACAATGTGGGGGATGCCATCCGCTCCAGCAGCTGCCAATATCCCGCGGGCACGAGTCATAAGTTCACCCCTGACACGTCAGTCTCACCTCCGTAAGTCTAGCTCACCGCTTGACATGTTTGAGACAGTACTAATAGAGACTCAGTGAGGCTCAAACTGTGAAGCAAATTGGCAGTACCACCGCTATCCCAGCCGGAACATGGCCAATGTCCGGAGGTCTCCAATCCATCACTAACACCACCGAAGCTCGGAAGCAGACCTTGCAGAGTCAAGGTGCTGCTACCGTCACGAATGAGTCGACCACACCTCTTCAGGATACACAACAGGCCAAGACACCCAGCCCGAAGAAAGGTACCCCTGCTTCAGGCAAAGAAAATGTCAACTCCAACACTTCTCAAAAGGCCTAGGAAACTAGTTGGACTTGAGAAGTAACCAGGTTCGATCAGCAGGTTTTAATTCATCAACATTGGTCAGCTTGATACACACGATCTTGACTGGTTCATTATCCTTGTCACATACATGAGATCCCAATATACCGATACAGCCATGGGCTAGCAGACAAGAGATGCTCAACATGTTCGCATATCTTGCAGGGAAGCTATCAAAAATATGCATTAGTTCTCCACATATATATTCATGTTTGTTGGACGCTATGAAGCTCGGCAAAACGTCAGGGCAAGACTTGTGGGACAAATTGTACTATAAACATAAGATTAGCACGATGTTACACGCAGATGGCAGGGTGCAGTGTTCACGAAGAGTATACTACTGGATGGATTCTTGACGAATTCTCTCACTATATATTTGTCGTTTAGGCACCTTTGTTCGACACGAGGGCAGCTACCACTCAACAAATTGATTTGAAAATCGGACGTTCTACGTGCAGACTCGTGGATTACGTGCGGAAAAAACAACTATACATGGCTCGAACTCTATGGTATGCTGCTGCCACAAGGAGAGCGAATGCCCAATGCTGACGCACCCGCAGATGTATATGCACCTTGACTCCTTTGCTATGCGCAAATCTCAGCCTCGGTCCTTCAAAACGTCTAATGGTAACGGGAATCCGTCCAGCACTCTATGAAAATCGTTTCAGCCTTTTGGCAATGCGTACCAGGCCGTCCGAGCAGATTTTCAAACTTTCACTCCCGCCCCAATCTTTCTTCCAAGTCCTTGGTAAGCATGTATGCAGGTCTAAATCTCTCCTCTCCGGTCTCCGGGTCCTCGTATTTGAGCTTCGGGTTCCGTAGAGTATCACCTACACCTCCGAGACTGGTGTAGCCCTCATCGTACATTGCGCAGTACTCTACATGATCGCGACCGGCGGCTCTATCTTCCTCTGAGGCCAGGTGCGGGGAACGGAGGAAAGTCCAGACCTCGGAAAGGTGCCAGTCTATCACGGGATGGATGCGCATAAATCGTGGCCAGGCACCGTCGGTCATGTCGAAGTGGGTCAAGTGGGCACCATGTGGGTCGGCACGTCGGGTGCCTACTAAGATTGCACGCACGGACGGGTTTTGGTGGAGGTAGATTGCGAAGGCGTCGCGGAAAGTTACTATGTTTTCTTGGGAGTCGGACGGGGGTTGCTGCGGGCCGGGCTGCGGCTGAAGTGGCTTTTGAGGGTGCGCGAGTGGTGTAGAGAGGTGGGATTTGGCTTTGTGAGGGCTTGTATGGATGGCCGGGTTTGTGGAGATGTGGGTCAAGGAGAGATGATAGGTTCGTGTCGAGGAGTCGACGAAGGAGGTTATGGAGGGGAAGGGGTCGGGAGGCTTGGCGTAGATCGAAGGGATGAACACTGGGAAGGCTTCCGAGCAGCTTTTCCGGCGGCCAGAAGGTTGACTGAAGTGGGTGTGCAGCACGGCGAGGTAGAGGATCAGGAGGACAAGGCAGTCCTTACCTCCGTTGTAGGAGAGTGAGATGGCACCGAAGCTGCGGAACGGGTTAGTCCGGTTGCTGCTCCCCGCGGGGGGGTTTCCTGGCCATGGAGAGGATGCTGTTGTCGAGGCTCAGCAGAATGAATGGAACCTACCCATACTCGTCCAGCGCCTTCTCTATTACCCCAATTGAGGTGCGGGTCTGCTCCTGGGTGTGCCTGACAACTTCATTGTCTGATGGTGCGCTGAGGAAGCTGGCGACTCTCCGATGAATGTCGGCACAAACCTCTGCGAGCGAGGTCTGTGAGGCTACATCAGACGTGGCGGGGGTCGATGCATCGGCTTCTCTATGACTCCTGAGCGGGCTCGGACCGTTGGTCATAGGGCTGGCGGCGGCAGCGGATGCATCACTGGACATTCCTGATGAGCTCTGGCGAGATGTGAGAAAATGACGACGCAGCGACGGAGTACGGTGGAAGATGGACTTTTTTGCAAAACGTTTTCGCCTACGATGTTCATGATCAATTTTGGAGAAACTTGGGCCAGCATTGACAGAGCGGGGCGGGAACGTGCGGGCCACTTTCTCCGAATATAGTAGAGGTTCTGCCGCACATGTTTAGAGCCTTGCCTCGTCGGAGCAAGCATGTCCTTCTTGTTACATACGCTCTAAGAATGGCTGGAATCAGACAGTATCGTGATAATGTAAATCCGTTGCGGTATGCTACACCTACACATGTGTCCTGCAACGCCGTTTGTGCGATAGATCTGGGATCGCGACGAGACAGAATAACAAGGCCTTGACGCTTAGCCCTCGGTACCGAAGCATCGATTCTCACGGACCAGACCTCTACCCAAGCACTTTCACCTTTTTTTTCTTGTTGTCTTTCTTTTTGGCCTCGCCCTTCTGGAAATCTCGCCAGCTGTCGATTCTCTTCTCACGCGTCTCCTCCCATTTCTTGTCGTGATCTCTCTTTCGCTTGCGCTCTTCAATCTCAGCATCTTCTTTGGCTTTTTCACGACCTTCTTCTTGCATCTGTGCTTTCAATTGTCGCCTACGTCTCATCTCGGCATCAACGAGGACTTCGACCGTCTTCCTTCTCCACTCAAGGAGAAATTCATCCGTCTTTAGCTCGTCATCGTCCACGGTAAGCTTTTTCTGTCTGATCAGTAGCTGTCGAGCGTCCGAGATGCATTCATCAAGGCGTTTACGCTGTTTCTCATCCATCAGGGTGGATTCGGCCTTTTTAAGTCGATCAAATGCTTCCGGCGCGGACGGATTCTTCGTCTTGTCGGGATGGATAAGCAAGGATTTCTTGCGGTACGTGATCTTGATGTCTGCATCGGGCACACCGGGCTGAAGGTCAAGAACTGCATATCTGAGTCGCTTATTAGCACCAAAACAGCAGGGTTATACAGGGCAACTTACGCATCAAGCTTGAAGGCTTTGAGAATACGGTCAATTTCGGCGTCCTAGCCAATTTCAGCGTCTTTTTCCATTATGGCGACATCCAACCGACCTTGTCATATTCTTTGGCTTCTTTCTCAAGTGCATCGAGCGCATCAGATTCATCATTAGCCATGATAGGCGGACCTTTCTGAGCTTACCACAAACTTAATCGTGTGTGATTGCCAGAGCACAAATGTACGAAGACCGAACCAGGAGTTCTCTTTGCGAACAGCAATGCGAAGTAGCCTGACAGCAGCAACTGGGAGGAAGTGGGTGATCGCGTAGACGGGGCGTGATTAGGTAAAGGCGGGTGGCGCAGATCCCAAATCGATACTGACCCACGTGACGTATCTACTAAATGCCTGGCGCTTCCGAGTTCTTTAGACACTTGCTGTGGCTCTTCTCTGCTTTGCCACCAATCATTAACTTCTCTAACTATCGGGTTTGTCGTCGAAATACTCCTGCTGAGCCATCACAGGCGCGCCTGATCCCCAGTCAACAGCTATACTTCCGGTTTCTCCTGTTATAAGCCTTCCGTGATTCCACAGTTGGAACCTCAGGTCCGCCGAGCCAGCGATAAGTCTCAAATCGAATTCTGCCAGTTCATATCTTTGACCTATCTGCCACCAATGGCCATTCTTGGTCACCCTTTCGATATGTCTCAGATCTGCCTCAACAATACATAATGTCTGTACATTCTTCGAAGTCAAGTCTTGTGGCAAGCGGTCCCTTGTCGCAGTCGAAATGACGAACTGTGCTCTCCATGGCCGGATCAGCTGAGCCTTCTGCAGCTTTGCTCGGACGTGCTTGGATACCCCGGTATCATCAACAGTATCTCCCTATTTGGACCATTAGTGTCTGCTTGCTATCTCCATTCGTGAAGCATACCTCTTTGATCAACCATTCGATCTGGTTGAGTGCCCACTTTCGCTTATCCCGAGGATCTTTATAGATCGTCTGATTAATGTGCTTCTGAGGGTCATAGCGTTGATTCACGACCACTCCATAACTTACTCGAGCACGGCGCTGAGTGATGGGTTTTAGCTGCTGGCCCAGCACTTGTGCTCGATCTGTGACCAAGCCAAGAACCACCGCTAGTTGCGGATCCTCAGCCAGCAGCATATGCATGTTTGCGGTGTTGGAAAGAGTCGCACCCGCCCCGAATTTAAAGTATTTCTTCAATTGCTCACGTACATACCGTGACGAGCCCAAGCCGCCTGACAGCACAAGATACGTAACAGGTTCTCCTGGCACAATCGTCTGCAACGCCACAATCTGATCAGTCAGTAGGCGAATCATTGCGTCCACTTGCTCGTCAAAGAGCATTTGCAAAAACTCTTGTGAAATGGCAATTTCTGAGTTTTGAATTCGAGCCTCGGGAATATCGGTACCGGCTGGCAACCCTGGTACTTCCAAGAACAAGGCTGGCAGATTGCCCGCATTCGTACCGAATGTGCACTTGAAGCGCTCGAACCGACCTTGCATCATCTTCTCAGCGATCTCTTGAGGGCTGCCGAGCAGATATTGTGTAGCTCTGACTAGATGCTGCTCAATGAATTGCTGTACCCTTATGTCAATTAACGCGGACCCAACTGCTGCTCCCTCTACCTTGGATAAAGGTTGCAGCTTTATTGGCTGACCTCGGCCAGATTTGAGTTTTAAAATATTGACATCTGTTGTACCTCCCCCAGCATCACATATGCAGATCACATCTTCTCTTTGGACATACTCGGCGACGATATTCACAGCTGCTGCTTCTGCCTCCGTTAAAGTGATTTTCGCCGAATGCCGAGGTCCATCTCTCCCAAACCCTGCTTCACGGATGATAACCTCCAAGTCATTTATCAAAGAAGGATTCCGCCAGGTCGTCGGAACGCTAAATACGAATTCGACTGTCATGGAAGTAAAGTTCGGGAGCCGATCGCCGAAGAAGCTGAGAATGTGTCCGTGGATCAATGAAAGGTAGTCGCGATAGTACCGCTGAGCATCGGTGTTGGTGATTCCTTCATAATCGTCTTTATATTCGGGATCCAGCCAAAGCTTAAAGAATTCCTGAACTTCGGAGTCCGGGTCGTCAAAATCACAATTAAAACCCCAGCCTTTGACATTGCCCGTTCGACTTGAGTATGCAACTCGAGTAGGTATCTTGTTTGCTACCTCGGACACAATGGCTCCCCATTGTTGAAACCGCTTGACATTTGTCCATGGTGCTGTGCAGTACGCGACGCCTACAACACCGGTCAAGGAAACACGTAAGATACAAAGATCCAGGGTCCCTTACCAGTTTGTGTCATGCCGAAATCGACGCCGATCACGATGTCTGTGGTAGGCGCCATCAATCGAACTCGCAAGTGATATGCCTCGTCAAGTTTTCTTAGGTATCTAAATCGAAGACTTTACGCGTCATGTTAACGTTGAGATGTGAAAATTGGTGATTATTTGGGGTACACGCAACAATCACAAGGTCGGGGCTAAGGCTGAGTCTAGATCCCTGATTTGCACCATCTCAGCCACAGCACTTGATTACGAGACCAGGGTTATTGTTGCGTGGAACGGTCACGAACGGTGTCCCTGTCGTACAGCCAAAAGCACTCAAACCGAAGCCATGCCAAAGGCCAAATCCCCACGGCATGGGTGCAGTGTTAGCGCCCGTAGCGCCCACAGCGTGGCACGGACATTTGGGGCCGGGGTGGATGGGTCCGGCTAGAATTGCAGTGCAAAGCTACCGATTCTAGTAATTACTACATGCTGCTTGAAATCGAGCGCAGACACGAACAAGCCTTATGTATCATCCCTATCCTCAAGTTTGCCAATCTTTCTCCATCCCTCGGTGAGAGACAGCATGGTCGCCCAACGACCAGACCCACCACAGGATCCAGCGTCGACAACGACGACGACGCCGCCGATATCAACATCGACATCGACATCGGCGGTGGGAGTCCCAACCACTGCATCGACTACTGCATCGAACGAGGGCGCAAATGCGGCTTCCGCAAGTACACCAACAAGCAGCTCCTCTTTGGTTACAATATCTGGATCTAGCAGCGCGGATCAAACCCAGCCGGTTCCTTCAAGTTCGACGTCTCGTCAATCTTCGAGCAGTGCTGAAGCAGCTGCGAGCCAGCCAGTGGCGGCGAACCCAACATCTAACGCGAACAATGGTGCGGTAAGTACGGCAACTGTAGCGGGAGTTGCAGTCGGTAGCCTTCTTGTCGGAATCCTCATCGCAAGTCTGGTCTCATTTCTTCTTTTCAAGAAACGGTCTCAGCGCAACCGGTATTCAACTCCTTCCTATTATGTGCCACCAGCAAATTCTACGTTTGGGGGTGAGAAGAGCATGCCGATGGTGTCTGTAGCTCCTATCAAAGACCTCGATTACCTTCCTCAACAAGCAGATGATGCAGAAGTCCGGCGGAAATTGTCCACCGTCATTGATCAAATCGATCAGCATGTAGAGAATTTCTATGTCCGCGAGCCATTATCAATCGACACCAATCTAGAAACAGAATTGTCCCGCTTCGAAACATCAAAGCTCTCGCAACCTCTTGCTACATGCTTCCAGAGTGCTTCAAGTCCCACAGTCCTTATAACGCATTGCTTGGGCTTCCATATCTTCAATTTGACATTGGCACCAGGGGAGGGGACTCAACCACTACTGCCGCCTGAGCTTGCGGGGATGGTTGCCACGGTCTACAACGAGTCACTCTCGCCATCGATCTCAAAGGGTAAGCGAAACCAGATGCATACACAATATATCACTAACCAATCCTGATAGATAAGATCGCCGCATTCAGCACATGGAAGTCTCTTACAAGCTATCTTCAACCCAATCTTGCAAATAAATCGAGCTCAATGCGAAGCACAGCAGAAAACGCAGGGCGGATTGCATCCCATTTCACAAATGCCTTCTCGCCGTGGTCCAACCCTCAATTCTCGAAGGAGCATCGAACCCGACATCTTACGGAGCTGGTCAGCCATGCCGTACAAATTGCTACATGGTTGTTTAGCCAGCCCGATCTCTATCAATTTGACTGGAACGTTCCTACCCAGCAAGTGGGAGCAGCGGTCATTGTACCGGCTGTGTCGAAGATAATTCATAACGGTACTAGACTCGATGGGAACGGGCAACGTGTACTTTCATCGACTGTACAAAGATTCTGAACTTTTTAGAGCTGTCCCGTATGTATCAACTACAGTTTTGATCGATAGATGTATAGCTATGGCTACGATATTATCATAAGAGGGTCACACTACAAGTGCCGAGAGACATCCACATATGATTCCAGAGAAAATGCTACCCATGTTGGCAAGGGAAGCCTCCAATTGGTGTTGTTCACCATCTGGACATAACCACGCGAGAAATCGCGATCAAATGCAGCTGCAGGACATTGCGGTACGCCGCTGCTCTTGCAACTTGCCACCCTCCGTCATGGCTCCAATTCTAACCATCTTACGAAATACTTGATACTCAAGGTATAGCAGTAGAAGCTCGCACCTTGGTGAACCTCAGAGGCTACCCAAGGACGAGTCTCAGGGGGCGCTTGTACGGGGTACCCTAGTTATTGAAAGCGCCAGTGCGGGACACTATTGCCAACTTGTCCAAGCCTCCGACTAGCCTTCGAGATTGGGTAAATTTCTACCGGATCCACTCTCAGCCTGATTCTGTCGAATGATTAGATTGTCTTATTAGTATCTCGTACAGCGAAGAACAATGCAAAGTCATTTCCAGGCAGCTCAAAACATTGTCTTGCATTGGTAGTGTATTCTATCTCCTTTCGACTTGATAAAAGCACATTTGGTCAATTCGGTCCAAAAAAGAACTTCCACGCGATACTGTGTTCCCTAATCTAGACCCCAGTAACGAACCCTGTATGCGCGAAGCTCGAAACTCAATTTTCGTAGCTCTCAAACGGCCCCATTAAACTAGGCTAAGCCCACTCTCAGACTGGCAATTTTTGTCGGGCTTGGTACTAAATGGCCTAAAAGCAGCGAACTGATATTTTTGGCACCCGTTAATCCCTACCTTTAATACACAAGCTTTACTAATGACGGAACCGAGGATGCCCAGGTCAATAATGCATGATTTGTACAACATCGCCTGTCAAAATAAGGCTCATCCGATCAGGCTCGTCCGTTTGACCATCCAAGACCACCGTTCCAGACAACTGTGCACCTTTGAAACACAGATGACGCCCCTTCCATCATTGCAGACATGTCGTCTGATGGATCTTTGTGGCCGGCTGTGTCACCGGCCTTTGTGTACATCTTCAAAGTTGGTGACTTCCAACATGTTCTGCGCCCAGCCGACCATAAAGCGTCCGAAAATTTGGGACTAGCACAAATGGCTGTTCTCAATATTGATCAAGCTCGAAATCTGCTGACTGAAAGAGGGCCCTTTCTCCTCGTTGAGAAGCAGCAAAGGATGGATGAACTCATAAGTGACACAGAAGAGGCTATCAATAGGGTGATCAGGCTACTAAAACCATCCCGAGTTGAACAAATCAATGACGATAGTATTCGCATCAATACCAAAAATGCATGGATACTGCAAGCGGATGATCCAAAAACCGCAGCCACGTTCGGGCGTCTTCAGATCACACATAACAAACTGAAGACTGTTGTGCACGATCTGAAAAATATCGAAGCTACGGCGCAACTTGACACTTGTGCGGCTCGGGCCAATGTCAATACTGTCGTAACGTCCGTAACGGAATCGCAGCAGGATCCCAAAAAGATTCTTGCTTGGAAACGCGGTCGTGCTGGACAAAGGCCACGATTTGGCAGTGATGGCTCCTCAGTCAGCATATTTGGGTTGGACGAAGATGAGTCTGCAGCCTTGCGAAGTCCTATAAGCAGTCAGGGGAATAATTCAATGTTCGGTTCTCCACAGCACGGAAGGAGACAACGAACGAACTCTGAACCTTTTCTTCGTGCTGAACAAGTAAAAGACGAGTTTTCAGAAGTGTCGGCTGATCACCTCCCGATCATCCATGAACTCGATGCATCTTCTATCCTGCAGGCTATTCCAGTAACAGACGCCAAAGGGAAAATTCTCACTTCGAGCATGCCATCAAATGATGACACAATGGGCCAACAAAGTGAAATAGATGCAAGCAATCAGGAATCACCTTCTCAGTTTTCGCACGAAAGAACTCAGCTCTCGCAGAATCATGAGGTCGGCACTGAGGAAGCGGAAGCTGGCGGATACAGCAATCTCGGCCAAGAAATCAAGAGAGAAACATTTGCTGATTACCGAAGACGAAATAGGGAATCTCGACTTGAGCCGAAGGCGAACATGTCAGCCCCTATCACTTCGTCCTCCGGCTCACGACAGCCGCAACAAGGTCCGGTCTTCTTAGATGCGTCTAATACCCAAAGGCAAATGGCATCAGCGATGACAGACTCGCCAGTCACCATTCAGCAATCCGTTCAGACAGACATTCTGAACAAGCCTACTGAGTCGATGGTGATCGACCAAACCGAGCCAAATACTTATGTTCAAGATGAGAAGGCACAGAATGCTCCGCACAATCTGCAAACCTCACTACCTGGAATACCCAGCCAAATCCTTTCGCCTTCTCGTTCACAACTTTCTCCACAACCTCAAACGCCCACTCCGGCCGCGGAACCTGAGTCCGAAGTGCCGCAATCGCAATCACAATCACAATCGCAGTCCAAGCCAAAAAGCCATGAAATCTTTCTAATCGACCCCGAATTGACAAGGCTACCTTCACTTCTCCGACCAGGTCGCAACGGGCATGGAAAGCCATTGGCACCATACCCAGTCCTACATGCTACCACAAACCATCCACCTGTCGAAGAGTCCGAAGACAATAGCGTCGTAATACAACCTCGGGCCACGTGCGAAGGATCAATCGACGCACCACTAACCCAGTCAAGGCCGCGGCGTACGTACCCACCTTTCCAGCCCGTTCAGACAACCGACAATCCTCACCGCAATAGATCCTATTCCGATACTACTGTTCCTCAAATCAATGTAACGCGAGCTCCGACAATTCCTAGGAAACCACTACCCTATCGTAGCGCCACCGCCACCGCCACAGCAACAGTGGGCAGTGAACTGACCCTACAAACTTTACCAATTAACACAGGTATTCAAGATCGGCCGGTCTCTCAAGACGTCGAAATGTTACAGGGAGGCTTGTCTTCGCAACGAGGTACCAGCGGTCCGCCATCTCCGCTTGAATCCGAAACCCATCACATGTTAGTCGCACAGAATAGCTCTCACTCCATCCATAGTCTTTCAGTGCAGGGGCCTTCTTCTCTTGGCTCATCCCGACGTTCATCTGTTTCTGCTGAGGTGAAAGTGGCTGAAAAGCCGCAGACAGACAGACCGCCACTTCAGACGTTAGCATCAGACCAGGATTCAACTACGGCATATCACAGGCAACAACGTATGGTACATGGCCAGGACCAGTCGGTGCAGCAGCAGCAGCCAACATCCGCCTCCTCACAAACATCGAGGTCACCTCTTCGAGCAGAAATACCCAATCCGCTAGCAATGCATCCGGTAAATGGGCGTTCGGAGCAGTGGCACCCTGTGCAGCCGACGTTCATTCCTGCTCCTACGTGCGCCTCAGGTGATATGCAGCTTTCGCCCCAACAAGGCCCTTTGTCCCAGGTAGATACGCTAGCTGTAGATACTGCTCACCACCCACTGCCACAGATGCAAGTAGATTATAGATCTCCGGCTTATCAGCAGAGTCGTCACTTTTTTGATCCAGGACACAATGTACATCTGGGACAAGCGGGTGTCCAGCAGCATTCGCGCTTCCGAGATGAGGATCAATCAACTTTTCCTCGTCAAATCCCTTCAAGCAGCCGCGCGGTTGTTGGTGGCAACCCAGCAGGAGACAATGCGTTCGAAGCCAATAAAGGCGACTCGTGGAGAGCATCGGTTCATCGTCAAACACCTGTATCACAGCAAGATCAAACCGGATATCCTCCACTTCTACCGTATCAGGCGCAACCAACCCCGACGTCGGTGCCAGATACACAAACCGCTCTTTCTTCATCCCATCCGCAGCCTTATATTTTACAAACACAGAGCAGCCACATGCGACACCCTCGCAAAGATTTACGCCTTCAGACCGCCCCTATGGCAAGCAATATGAGCCCGTATCAGGTAGAGCCTCTGTCTCCACAATACACACATCAAACAGAGTCGTTGAATCAAAATGTTGGAAAAACTAGACCTAAGGAGAGGGAACTGTTTGGTAAACATGTATGGGGCATCGGTGGCGAGAAGAAGACACATAGTGTAAGACAGTCTCAACCACCCACCGCAAAGACAGATATGCAAGCACAACAAGAACCGCAACACCAACAGTGGCAGCAAAATCCGACCCCGCTGTCGCAGCAGACTCAAAGGCAACTAATATCCCCTCAGCAACATACCATACAAGCCCAACAACAAAGACAGCAGTCATTGCCCCTACAGCAACTATGGCAACAACAGCAGGAACGACAACGAGTCCCTCCTGCAATGCAGCCTGCGCAACAAACACCACCAAGGTCCAGCGAATCGGCAACTCTCGCCCAATATAACTGTTCCTGCGATGATCCACAGCATCACCCGACCGTTCAAAATCTGCCTCAGCCAAATGTCCTACACCGCCAACGCCTCTCACCTGTTAATGAAGGCGAAGCTCAGCCTCAACAGCCCTTCTCGCCAACGTACAAGAGCATTGATATCCCCAGCGAAGAGGAGATAAAGGCGGCAGCCGCTGCGCAAGCAAGCCCAGTAAAGCCACCCAAAGTAGTTAAGAAACGAAGCAGCTGGTTGACGCATCAAGCCAGCAAGCTAAAGAGGGACGGTAGACGAGGTGTTGGCGGTGGTGGTTGATGAAGTACTCTGATAACTCGACAGAGACGGAGTACTCGGTATATTGGTAATTAGAGCAGAGATGAAAAAGAAAACCTGTGATTACTCAAATTGAGTTGCTAGAGGAGATGCCCTTCTATAATGGAAAAGTATTGTGCAATTGTCCTACGGCTCGTTCTAGTATAATTGTATCGTCATGACGGAGTTCGTTTCAACTCACTATCCAAACACCTTGGAAAGCGGGTGTTTACTCCCAAACATCCGTCTTTCTCCGCACGATCCGGTGGGAGGTCTCGCAAAGACGGGGGGTTTGGCAATTTCATCCCTTCACTTTGTGGTTTCAGCGACAGCCCTGCTACAGAGCTCCACGGCGCACATGTCATGGATATGGCCCAACCATGGCATCCCAGCATGTACATACAAGGAAGGGTAAATCACCAATCAACAAAAGGCGCTGGAAAAAAGGAGCACACAGCGATCCATCAAAGCTTTCTTGTCTATCTGTTCTCGCAACGTATCAGTTTGGTCTATACATAAGCCGCCGTTCTTTTTAATTCTTCTACATGTCTACTCGACCTTCCCACTTCCGAATCGACCCTAGCAAATCCAACTCTGTTCGGCTCTTCCGGCGCACTAACGTCTCCAATCTTCACCTTGACCTTCTTGAGCATCAGCGCCCTTTCGATTCCTCCTAGTGTTGTGCCATTGTCGGGCAAGTCAAGGTGTGGATTGTCCCTGGTCAAGCTGCTTACGTAGCCGAAGATGTCAGGGGCCAGAGTGTGGACCCTCAGCCAAGTAGAGATGATCGCGGCTGAGACCAGGATGAGGCACGAGATTAGGTCCATGGCTATCCAAGGCCAGGAGATCGCGTAGTGCGGGTCGTACATTGCACCATCGAGGATCGCGCGCACGAAGCCTCGGTCGCTGCCTGTGGAGGCTATGACCGACATGTCTGGGTTGTCTTGGGAGGATATTACGGATTGAGATAGGAGGTAGTAAGTGTTGAAGGCTTTCTTGATGGTTTGTTGCACGGGGGACTGAGAGTAGATTCCAGGCCACAGTGCCTCGACGTCTGCCTGTGTAGAAGTATTGTCGAAAAACCAGTCCGACCACCGCTGTCCAAGCTTTGCGCCTATCGGTGAGAGCGTCGATAGATTCGTCTGTGGGCCGCGACTCATAAGGAGATTGTGAAAGAAGTTCGATGCGAAGCCATCATCATCAAAAGGTGTACTGTATGATGTTGCATTTTCGACCGACGTACCATTTGTATAACGCATTGAACGTGGGAAACACCCATTGTCTTGACATTTTATTTTGACCTCGACGTAGATCCGCATTATATCGCAAGTCATGGAACAGCTACCGTTAGTGTTCGGCCAGTCGCCATTGGAAAGCCACCTCGACCAGAAGTCGAATCGTCGGAGAGGGTTGCCTTTTTGGTCGACCTGAGCTGCGCTGCTCCGCGTCATGTTCAGGCTAAGCGCTTGCGTAGGCAATGTCCCATTTGGAAACTCTTCAAACTTGTGGAGGATGGGAGCTTTACAGTCAAGGTCCAAGTAAGAAGTCCGAAAAGTGTACTTCCCAAGAAATTTATATGGGTTGGCCCAAGGTGGAGCCAAAGAGCCGACTCTGTCGTACACATATGCTTGCGTGCCGACTTGGGCCGTGTACGCTTCATGCAGGCTGGTTTGTGACTGCGCGGACACATCCGCCCAGCCATGTCGATGGATCTTGGGCTTGATGACCGGTACGAGCTGGTGTTGAGGTGGATCTAGGAGATACTTTAGGTCTGGAACCAAAGCATAGCCGCTTGAATCAGTCCCGTCCGTCTCTGCCTGCTTGGTGTCGTCATCATACATGTTTGCGTAGGTGTACAGTGCGTTGACCGCGTCAATGTCAAATGTTGTGTTGAATGAATCAGGTCCTGGTAGCAGAACCGCTGGGGCCCAATTTGGACTGAACCCCGAGATGAGATCCGGTCCCGGCAACCCAATCGGGACCTCTTTGAAAGCGTTAGAAGATACTAAAGCGTATTCGCGTTGAGCTGCTTGTGATCCAAGATAGTAGAAGCACCAAATCCCGACAAGTGCAGTGGACTGGGCACTGAAGGCTTTCAAAGACCAGATCAACTTGAATGTCGATGGCAGCGAAGTGCTCCCCTGTAGCTGCTCCAAATCTGATACGTAAGCGCCTTTTTGTGCTTTCCACAACGCATATCTTTTGACTAATGTCGAAACGATCGTGACAAACACTATCGTGAATGCAGTCACCATCTGACCATTGAACTCGACCAGAAAAGTACTGAGGGGGCTGACTAAATCGACAGAGACCCCTGACCATGCACTATCCTTCTTCCATGCGACAAGAACCAGAATGACTTTCGCCACCAATAGAGTTGCAAGAAATATTAAGGCACCATCGAGCACATGCTGGATCAAAGACACGTTCTTCTCGGGCTCCAACGAGACAGGCTCTCGTGGCCATGAGCTTGTTGGTAGTACACCTTGAGGCTTTGTCGTAAGAAGGTTGTGCTCGGATTCTCTCGATGGGGGTAACTCGGTCAGTTGAACAACTGCTTGGTCGTGCTTGTCGTCTATCGCCATTTGGACCAAGCAGAGTATCGACAATATTCACCGAGAAACCACTTTGAGCTGAAGGAGAAGGGAGTTATATGGGACAAGCCAAAAGGATGAATTATTCGCGCGCAGTACCAACGCTTTATAGCAACCCATCCCCTTCCGTTAGCCATGGTCTAGGTCTGGATGTATATAAACCGGCCTTAGTGTATTGTGTGGGGTTAAATGCAGAGCCTCGAGAATTGCCATGTTTCTCTAGTCCGATTAACACTCCCCTTTTATTGATATGCTGTTCTAGACTTGCCTGGCTTGAGCAAATCAGGAATACTCTCTGTGACCTAGACGAGCTAGTCGTTGATGGCTTGGCCCCACGGGCACCCAATCGGGAATGATCTAGAATGCAATCTCCTTTTCGCGCAGACCGCAGCATCGGCTTGTCTAGCTCGATAAGTGCCGCTGCTGCAATACCTATAATTGGTTTGCAATATCTTGTTCAGTACAAGTCATGATCAATGTATTGCGGTTATAGCTACACAACTTTGTGGTTTAAATGGCACTTCAGGGTCGGTCAGGAGGCCACGTGGGAGGACCAATTTATTTCAGGCTTGATCCTTATCGATAGCGCTAGATCCAGACGTGTCTCGCTGGAAGAATCGGCGAGGTTCACTGATGCGCCTCGTTTTCCAAGGTCGAGGCCTGACTCCAATGATCGTCTTTAGTGACCGTACAATTTACTCATACCTGCACCAAATGCGGGCACATCTTCTGTCGTCCAGCCCCAGCCAGCACACACAATCCAAGTCAATAGGGAGAATTTGTTGTCATCGACCACTAAGTTCGAGAAGCATGACGTTTTGCACCTTGCCTAATCAGACCACGCTAACCCAGAGTCGGTTTAACCTACCGGATTTTCTCTGTCGTTTTCGCTATCGATAAGCCTTTGTTCACAGGTTAGAAAATTGCATAACACTCTCGACCATAAAGAGCGCCTTGAGACTCTGATTTGAATCAACGATAGTAATAATTTGTAAGATGTCGAAACGACCTGGTGACGAACTAAATGGCACGCCGCTAAAGGCGGGCCAACGGCCAGAAAATGGAACCCAGAATCAAGAAGGGCTTGAATTCGAAGATGATTTTGAGGACGAGTATGAATCGGAAGATGAAATCATGGAGGCGGGTGCGGATGGCAGGCCAGATGCTGATCGAGAGGCGGAGGCTGCAAATGGTACAGTTTCCTTGCTTTCTTTATTCTGCTAATCATGAGCAGATGCTATGGATGTCGACACAAAAGAACAGACTTTCATCCCAGGAAGATCGATATTGCAACCTGGTCAGACACTAAGCCCAGATCCTTCAACATACGAAATGCTCCACAGCATGTCTACTACTTGGCCTTGTCTGTCCTTCGATATCGTCCGGGATAATCTTGGTGACAATCGAAAGCGGTACCCACGCACACTGTATGCTGTTAGTGGCACCCAGGCAGAATTATCCCGGACGAAAGAGAACGAGTTGATCATTCTCCGACTGAGCAGCCTCGCTAAAATGGACAACCCCGAGTCAGACTCTGAAGACGATGACGATGACGATGAGTCCTCTGACCCTGTACTGGAATCTAAATCTATACCTCTAGCAAGCACCACCAACCGAATCAGATGCTTCCAGCCAACCCGTTCTTCAACAGACCAATCACAGATAGCAACTACGTTTACTGCCGTGTCGCTCGAAAATGCGCAGATCTTGATCCATAATGTTACACCACATCTCAAAGCTTTGTCAACGCCAGGGTTTGTACTTCAGTCGGACGCCTCGAAGCCTGTCGCCACCTTGCGTATGCATAGAACTGAAGGCTATGCTCTTGATTGGGCTCCTACTTCCTCTTTTCCAGCTGGGAGACTTCTTTCCGGTGATTGTGCGGGGCAAATCTTTAGCTCGCAGGGGAACGAGGCAGGGACGTTTGTAGCAGATTCACGACCGTATTTAGGCCATACTGGGTCGGTGGAGGAGATTCAATGGTCACCTAGTGAAAAGAACGTCTTTGCATCAGGAAGCAGCGATGGAACTGTGAAAGTATGGGATGTTCGGAGCAAAAGCCGCAAACCTGCTGTTGACGTCAAGGTCAGTAGCACGGACGTAAATGTAATGTCGTGGTCGCGGCAGACGTCTCATCTGCTGGCGACCGGTGCAGATGACGGACAATGGGCTGTTTGGGATTTGCGACAATGGAAACCTCAGGGAAAAGCTGAGGCTGCACCTTCACCGGTAGCAAGCTATAACTTCCACAAAAAGCCAATCACCTCGATTGAATGGCATCCTTCAGACGACAGTGTTGTTGCTGTTGCTTCGGCTGATGATACTGCTACACTGTGGGACCTGTCGGTAGAAATTGATGATGAAGAATACGGCAAAGAGACAGGACTTGGTCTGGGCGAGGGCGCTGAGAAAGTCCCGCCTCAATTGTTGTTCATACATCATGCCGAGGATGGTAAGGAGCTACACTGGCACCCACAAATGCCTGGAACTGTCATGATCACCGGGGGAAATGGCTTCGGGGTGTTCAAAACCATCAGTGTTTGAGTAAGGAAGGTTCGTTAAACGGCTGACCTGAAAACTGGTGAAGATAAATGTTCACCCTTATGACTGTGCTTGTCTGCTCGGACAGCGCTCATGCTTACTGATGATCTCTCGTTAACTTCGAGCTGTGTGTCGGCAGATGACCACCCAACCTATCAGTCGTGACCTGCTCATTGAGCCTTAACAGATGGTTATGGTTTCGCACGAGACAACATTTCCCCGGTCTGCAGATACGTTATCCAAGAGCAGAAGGGCCAGCGTTGAGGCAGAGATTGTACATTCTGTGCGGTCCAATAGCCATCACCCCACAATATTGGTACGGCATCCGCATTGGGAGCTCTTATAGTCCCCGGGTCACTGTTTGGACATCCTTGCAGCTAGGAATTGTCTCTCGGCTCGCCATTGAAGAAAGCGCGACAAGGTTTCCAGACTCACCAGGCAATGGCTTGGACTGTTAGTCCTGCTCGGGTCGCTAGAGTATGTGCGCTTTAAAGTAACAGCTTTAACGTGTACACTTAGGCCATCTGCCAGTGTCTAAGTCCTTGGACTAAGAAGCATGATCCTCTTAAAATCCGTTTCGCCCTACAGGTTGAGTCTCAGCATAGCCGAACAGGTTCTATGAGAACATGCACTGTGTTTCAAAAGCTCGCCATTGCTCTGGAAGAAATGTTAGAGACGGGAGAGTGCGACAGGACGTAGAAGTAAAATGTGATAGGTAGAGCAAATGAGAAGAGGCAACAAAAGATCTCAGATCGAAAGTGTTACAGCCTTCCAAGAGGTACCTAGCTCGTGACTCGTGAGTCTGCTAAGCTGGAGCCCTTCGGGATTTTAAAGCTTATTATATTGTCCGGGGTCCTGATTGTAGCCTCCAAGGAATGCGAAATGGCCAACAAGCAAAAAGAGAGGTCTTGCCCGGATTCGAACCGGGGTTTCCGGAATACAGATATTATCAGAATCCTGGGGAAATGATTAGAATGTGAATTAAAGGATAGCTTAGGCAGCAACCATACCGAAGTGATAACCACTACACTACAAAACCACAACCAGATCAGTGCAAAGGCCACTGGCGTGCCATTTGAGGACTAAAATTTTGGATTAGGTAATATAATCAAAATGATCTTCTAGGCATGCCAGCCCCATTATCCTTTCAGAGTGTCTCTTGTACCTGCAACACTTTTTGCCACCCCGGTCGAGCACTGGTCGCATGAAAATACCTCGTACAAGGGGAGATATACGGGAGCAAAGAGGGCCGAGATTAAATCTAAATAGGGAGGATGACGGTTGTGTCTTTATTCTATTCTAGAGAGCTTGAAGCGATAGGGGCTGTGCCACGTGATTGAACTCGAGATCGCATGCGGCAAGCTTGAATCCCGTCGACAAAACGTTAGCCGTTCAATAGTCGCCTTTACTCATCCCATCACGCAGATTCTCGTAATCAAGGTTACTCTCTCTCTCTCTCTGTCTGTCTGTCTCTTCTGGGAAAACCATCGTCCTTCAGAGACGTTGATGTGTTGAAAACGACCGCTATTGAATTAGTCCGGCGCTCAAACTTTACTGAACAGCCGACTTTAGAGGAAACAGGAATTTCTGCACAGGCCTGACGGACACGCCTCAACTAGCCGAGCCGGAAGCATTGCTCGAATCTCATACACCTCAAAAAGACTAGCCGACGACAACGCTGCCAGCTTTGAGTTCCACGCGAGCACTTTCGATCAAGTCAAGCCCAAAAAGAACAGCGTTCAGTACGATGCCTCCCATCCCATCGTATACGGTGCTACACGCTCTACGCCGCCTCACCCTGTCCCGCACACTATCTGCACGGTACACCTCACGTCCTCGAGCACCGTTAGCAACGCAACGACTACAACCTCCAACGCGCCTCTTCACCTCGACGCCTTCCTCAAACGCAACTCTCAACCAAGTCCGCACCAAAGGCCGCAGCACCCAAAAGGCACGCCGCCCACGTTCTCCAGCAACCGTCGGCCGCCCCTCTCTGAAAGGAGTCTGCCTCAAAGTCGGCATCACAAAGCCCAAGAAACCGAATTCTGGTCAGCGGAAAACTGCGAAAGTGAGATTGAGCTCTGGGAAAGTCATTAGCGCATACATACCGGGAATTGGACATAATGTGCAGCAGCATAGCGTTGTTACCATCCGAGGAGGACGAAGTCAGGACTGCCCCGGTGTAAGGTATCATTTGATAAGAGGCTTGGGGGATCTGGGGGGCGTGGTGGGACGGGTCACTTCAAGAAGCAAGTACGGAGCTAAGAAGCCGAAAGCGGCTGCTGTCTAAGTAGGGGGAGCAACAAATGAGCAGGGAAGTCTGGCATCGAAAACGAACTGACAGGGAACACTTCTTGAGCTAGGCTATCGAGGCAGAAGATCTTCAATTTAACCGACACACAGCATGGGGAGGGAATCCTCTCGTAAATCAAGGCATCACGCAAGCCGGTATTAGAAGAGCAGATGGTCTCCTGGCATCCCAACGGTCTTAGACTGGGGTGAAAATGTATGTGGCTCAGGAATCGGAGTGCAAGAGCATATTGGAAGCAAGCATTTTATCGGAGTCATCGAACCTTTCCATCTATATGACTGACTACCTAGAGAATGTTAGACAGGACTAAATACTTGCAGTCCGTGCCCCAGATGCATTGGACGAGCTCCACCTTCCTTTTCGCATGCTTGTTTGATGACCTTTTGGTTTTCGAGCTACATTTTCAACGAATCTCGAACCAGACTAAGAAATTTGGCCGTTACGTAATATCGACGTGTTCTATAAGAGATTAAATAGTCATGGAAGCGCAGCAACGTGATGGTATTTTTTTTACAGCATTATTATACGACTTCATCGTGCTTTGTGTCTCGGTATGTCCCTGTTCTCACCCTTTTGGTGGCGCAAAATAGAGTAGCTTGTGCTTAGCTTAGGATCTATGTGAAAGGACCTAGGTAATATTGACGGTGTTGCCTTGAAAACAACATCAGAATGAATATTCATCATGATGCGCCACATCCCCAAAAGATTCTATTTCCTTTCCGTAAGCGCCTTCCTAGCAATGATGGGCACAATTGTACAAAGTCGTGTTGCCGGGTATTAATTGAAGTTGAAGGGAACCCTGCCTCGTTGCTCACTGGACAGACTGAGCTCATTCGCTGTCCCTTAACACATTTCCTCCAACTCTTGCGAGCAGAAACGGATCTGCCTTCCCGAACCTTGCCTCATCCTCGCCTGGTTCCTCAGTGGCTGTCCCTCGCTCATGCCACTCAGCTAACCTCTCCAGAGCGGAGAGCAACCGCCTCCGCAGAGCTGGTATCTGCAAGACTATCAAGATAGTAATCGCCATCGCGATCATGGAGAGGAAGAAATATTTCACGACGTATATCCAAAATTCACCAGACCAAAAATTAGAATCCCCCGAGTGTGGCTATTGCTGGTCCTTCCAGCCGGCAGGTTTTTCCAGCTTATTCATGTCGAAGAACCGGCTCGTGCAAGAATAGCCCTTCCAGTCAAAGTTCTGGTCCGGGTTGCAGTGGCATTTGAGCTTGACTCGAACATCCTCGCCAGTGGGGCAGTGGGTGAAGGGAACGTGATAATAGGCGATGTCGTTGAAGAAATGAATTTCGTCCTTGTTAAGAAGGAGGCCAGCGGCAATGGAGTGCACTGGAGCGTCGCCCCAGCGTTCGTAGAAGAAACCGCCATCTTGGTCAAGAGATTCAAAGAAGTCGATATAGGCAGATGAGCGCAACCAGTCGAGGTTGCCAATTTCGAAGTTGGACCACTAGATTTGTGAGCATGACAAGACGGGAAGACGGATCGAAGGGAGTACTTACGAAGTGGCACTTATTGTAGGTTTCGCCATCGTCGTCACTGAGGAATTTCAGAGAGTTGTCCTTGGAGAGATGTTCAGGGTGGTTCTTCATGAACTTCTTGACACTATCCCACAGTGTAGGGATGGTTTCTACGTATTCATACAGGCTGATGACGAAACTGTACTTCTTCTTGTTGTCCTTCATGAATTTGAATGGGTCGTAGTGGACATCGCAGAAGAGCTCGACGCTCGGCTCAACTCGCCAATACCACTCGTAGTTCATCATCAAAGGTTGTCGGAAGAAGAAGCCAGATTCAAACCTACACATGTGCCGGTAGCTGACGGAGTCGCCATAGATGATCTTCCTTTGGGCCATGTCTTCTCTGACCTTTCGTGCCTTGTCCTGATCAATCCATGAAGGGAATGACCAATGCTCTTGACTTATTTCACCGTAATGAGTCTTGCCCGATACGAGCGAGGTGGTGACCTTCTTGAAGGTCTCATCGAAAGGTTTGTCGTTCAAAAATACCCAATCGTAGTGATAGTTCCTGTTGAATCTGTCCTCCACCTGACGGATGGAACGTGCTATCTCCCAGATATCGGCGTTTCGAGCAAGCGTAACAAAGGTCGCATTCATCTTCTCGTCCGGGCCAGAGGACGTGAGCTCCTCAGTATTGCCATATTTCGGGTTTGGCGACGTAGGCTCGGGCGCCAATGCGCCCGTTGCTATGGGTTTCAACTCGTCGGGCACCGATGAAGTAGGTGCGAGGTCATCCTGCGCTCCTCCTTGTAAACCTCCCAAGATTCGCCCAGCATTATTTTCGGTGTAGGTCGGTAAGGACGATGTAGATATGAGGTATATGACAACAATACCAAACAGGGCAAAGAGGATATAGCGAGCGTATCGGACATTGCCTGTGGACATTGTGGCCGGCCGTGGAGAGGTTTCGTCCTTGGATTTCACACGTGCATGCGACGCTGGTCTTGTGGACTGCTCAAGATCATCAAGTCCGTAATCAGTTTTTTCGTCGAGCCCGTTTGAACGCATTCAGGAGGAAGCCAAGGTGGAAAGATGCAAACGGCAATGGGACTAAGTGTAACAAGGCAGACTAGGCTGTGTATCGCCGAGGGTTGCGTGGCACAAGCGAATGGAAGTTCAGGAAAATAAGCGCTCAGGCCGAGAAAGAAACGCAAGACTTGTTGCTGACACACATCAATTCCGACAGTGTGATGGTCAAATGTTGGATTGACAAGTCGGTATGGCGTGGCTGACCGCGACTTTTCAGGTCAGTGCCACGGAAGCTGGCGGAGGCACAAAGGGGTTTACCCAGCACAATTACGAAACAGGCGATCTTCTAAAACAGAACAAGGACTAGGACGGTGAGTACGGAGTACTACCAATTAACAATTTAGAGTTCAGAAACCCCGTCTTAGATCTACCACTCCTCCCCATGATATGATCCCCTGTTTTGAGTGGTCGAACCTGACTCCTTGTGCTTGATGCTGCGAAACGGCGTTACGGTGTGTCTTGAGCTGAACAGGCAGGCACGTGGCAGGTCATCGACAGCTTCCTCTCGGCGGCGCAGCAGTCGCAATTTTAGCGGAGCTTCGAAGTGGGCGCCGCAAGGCTTTCGACTTGGGGTTTCAAGTTGTAGCCTTGTCATCAACGTCATTTAATTTGGCCGGCCACCTCGCTGCGCGCACAGCGTAGACCATCAAGCCTCGGAGGTGGGTTAATTGTAAAGTCTTGAACTGAGCCATTGGCCCATCAGTCAACAACTTGTCGACCTCACATCGCGAGAAAATCTTTGTTCCTCATGTCATGCACCACACACTGCGCTTTGCTATATTATGAGCGATTAGACCCTTGTTAAGATCCGGTCTTTGCACAATCCTCTCGAGCAAGTCTGCGAAATTACTGCGTTACCTATGGCATTCTCTGCGGCTGGCCGATTCCAACCCTCCGATAGACAAGGCCAAAGTAGCAAAGGAATATTTGAACACAGCGATGCCTTCGGCGGTCTCCAGCAGACTCGGAAGCTGCAAGCCTTTCAAGACAAGGATGACGAGATGTGCGTTCCGAGGATGGGCTTATGAATGAGCAGCACTAACAACTTGCAGTCTCGACTTCGAAGACACCTATGATGGCTTGGGCGATCAGTTAGAAGAGACTGGGGATGACTTTAATGACGATACCTTTGGCGATGGAGCTGAAGGCACAACTGGACAGAGTGGTGTGGGCAAAGACTTTGACTTTTCCGGAGCAACTGCTCAGGTCTCCAATGCAATGAACGAAGAAGCAATGCTCTATGGACTACAACATCGCCCTAAGGAACCAGAGACCAGGCTGTCAAAACCGGCCAGGTCAGGATACGAAGTCTACCAGGATCCTGAATACATTCCGGATATTGAGTCCAAGTCGAAGTTCTGGAGCTCCAAATCACAGCATCAGCAGCCAGCTCCATCTACCCAGACGGCTTCTGCTGACAGTCGCATCAGCACTGCACGGCCTGTGACGATGCCAAGAGGTAAAATGATGAGTCTTGAAGAGGTTGAGGCTGCAATGCGAGCTCGTCAAGCACCTCCTCCACTAGCTGCTCCATCCACCACCCAAGGTGCACCACCTGGACTACTTCCGCAGCATATGCAGCCGCAGTCGTTTGCGCAACAACCTCCCCCCCTTTCAGACCACTCGTCCTTGCCTCCATTTCAGCACCACGTTCGGGCCCCATCTCAATCAGCTGCTCAACAGCAACAGCAGCCACCTCTACAAATCCTTCAAAACCCCAATCGAGCACGGCATTCTCCACAGCCGAGCCAGGGTCAGCCGTCACAGGCTAATGTTTTGCCCGTCCTCACCCACCCCGAGCAGTTAATGCAGCTCTCCAAAGAACAGCAGCTTGCATATCTAGAAGAAGATGCCAAACGTGCAAAACGAAATCACAAGATCTTCCTACTCTCAAAAGGGAACGGTCTAATGACGCCACACGACAAGAACTTCATAACGCGGATTCAGCTTCAGCAATTGGTCGCAGCTACCGGAAACTCCAACGATCCAGACCCAGAAGCTACTCTCGCCGAAGATTTCTACTATCAAGTCTATAGCCAGATCCGAGGAGCGCCTCGTCAGCATCCAACGCAACCTCTGGGTCATTTTGCTCAGACATACCTCTTCCAGACTGGGGGGAGAATGAACCAGCGTAGGCAAGCGGTCAATGGTGAGAATCACATGCAGCGAATGCAGCAGCAAGTTCAGCGTGCGGTGGAGGCAGCGAAGTTGAAGCCGAAGAACAAGCAGCTGATCCTTGAAGGGAGCCTTGGAAAGATATCGTTCAGCAACGCGAAGACGCCCAAGCCTCTTCTTAATATCAGACGTCAAGACCCAACGGAGGGTAAAGTCCCGACTGGCAGGCGGAACACTACGAGCAACTCGGATCGAAAGACCATTCTCAAAAACATCGAAGCAGTCTACTTTGACCTCATGGCCATGGAAGACCAGGAACGCAAAATGCCCCTTGGACCGCCCGAGGTCAACCCAGAAGGCAGCCAAATCCACAACGAATGGCGCGACGGGTTATCACGTCTCAACCGAAAACTCTGGTTCGATCTCAAGATTATGGAACCGATCCACCCAGGAGCTCCTATGACCCACCCGTTCATCGCTTTCCTGTCCTTTTCAAAAGGCAAGAAAGCCATACCACGGGTCTTCAGGCAAATCGATCAGGAGCAACGGGTGACTATTCTCACTATGATAATCGTGCACCTCGATCAGCTCGATGTCGTCAGAAATGCAATTCCTCCAACAATTGACGACGGCTTACATTGGGTGCCTCCAGCGCATATTCGTGAAGAAATTGAGACTTGGAACCAAGCTGTTCAGCCGCCGCTCATGGAATACATTGGTGAAGCCCCGGTCAACATCATGATTGGATTGCTCCAGTTGCTCATCGAACAAACCAATATCATCAACGTTGCACGCACACGAGTGGGGTTGGTGATAATGACACTCCTCCTTTCGCGTGCCGAACTGGCTAAGGATTCAGGCGAGACTACTGATGCTGAATGGTCGCAGTGGGTTGCTCACTACAACCGTCTGTTTGATATTTTGGAGCCCATTCTACCGCATATCTTCCCTGGCCCGGTCAACGTTGGAGATGATGTGTACGTGTGGCAATTTTTGGCCGCCGTCGGTATCGGTGCGAGCCCCGAGCAGCAGCAAAGACTTGTAATTGCTGTTAAGGATCGGGTCATGGACACAATTAGTCAGAGCCGGGCGTTACCTGCTGATATGAGAGGACAGAGGCTTGGAAATGTGAACTTGTTCATGAGAGCTATTGGACTGGATGTGAATATGCTAGGTTGAGATCGACGAGTCTTCGATCTACCGAATAAGAACTTCATAGGCACGCAAGTGGAAGTGCATGGGGAAGAGCTGAACATGGACTCGAAGTCATCGCACTACGGGAGCAAAAGACCTGCTTCTCGTCCCTACAGAGAGACTTGAAGACAACAAAAATCGGTCAATGGAATCTTCATATCGACGACTAAAGCCCGACGCAATATGGCGAGGGATAAGACACAAAACTTGAAGTTGAGAAGTGAAATAGGAGATGAACAAAGTACCATCATGATTAGTCTTGCCGAACTAGCCTTGTGACAAAGATCCCACCGCTCGGCATTGCTATGATTATTGTCTCGTACACAGAATTCAAAACCTCACTCTAATACTCGTATCACACACCCACAGGCCAACATCATCACCGCCTCTCGGATCCATGTCCTACTCGTTGGATGGTCGCCAGCCCCTTCGCATTCTTTTCTCCCAACCGTCTATCTCCCTCATCCGCTGTTGATGGCGCTCATCTTCACTCATCATCGCCGGCGCCGTCATCTCATCTACACCGTCATCCTCTGCATCTGATTCGTGTCTATCCCTGTTCGCCCTCGCCAGCCTGGCCATTCTGTCTCTTTTCTTCTGAAGCCGCTTTCTGTAATCCGCCGCATGATCTCTGATTCCCACGCCCTTTTCAATCATGCCGCAGCCGTAGATCGGAGTTCCGAGGCTTCGGAGCGCATATACCACGTCGGTAGAGGTGAGCGTTTTGCGGTTCGCATGGTCGACAATGGCTACGGCGTGCCTTAGGATCTAAGATGCATGATAGGTAGTTAGTCGTAAGGATGCAGGTGGTTGTGGCTGCCGGGGTTTTGCGCTTGAATACATATAGACGGAATTTGTGTGGTGGGGGGGGGATGAGATTAGAGGAAGGAGCTACTGTACCTGTTTGAGCCGATCTCTCACAACATCTTGGATAGTCTTGTAGATTCCCTGGTTGATACGCTTGACTCCCCCTCGCCGGGCTAGGCGGCGGATTGTCGGCTTGTCTATGTAGAGGGTCAACCTTTTTTTAAACTCTTTGGGAATTTTTGAGACGAAAGACTCACTGAGTGCTCTGAGGATGTTTTCAAGGCCGTTTGAGCCAGGTACAAGTCTCCGATGTCGTCGTGCTGTAGGAGTTTGATCAATGAGCCTTCCCATCAGTGTCTGGCTTGTCCTTGGCTCTACAGCTGACGATGTTGGTTTTTGCGGAGTGATTTCAGGTGTGGCGTAGCCATGATGTATGATTGTAGATTGCATCATAACTCGTGTCGAACGAGAAAGTTGATTAGAAGACGTATCAAGGAAATAAAGGTCTGTTGTGGGTTAGTAAAGAGAAGATAGCGCAATTGTAAGTGTAGATAAATGCATTCTGAGTCTAAGCTTTAATCTCATAGTAGTGGACAGGCAGTGAAGGTGAGTAGAGGCGGTGTGAGAGAATCTGGGAACAATAATGTGCCTGTGCTTGAAGCAAGCCGGAACAAACGATATGAAAAGTCATTCACAGAGACTTGACATCGTTCTCTGCAGAATCTTGTGCGGCTTCAGTATTAGTCAATAGACGACCATGTACCTCTTCTGCGCGTCTAACTTTATAAGTCCATTTTGCCTGTAGTCGCCATAATAGATGACAGATGTCTGTTTTCGACGTCTTCACTCCAGAGCAGCCAGGGACAACGTCTCATCAGGTGGACCGAGTGAAGACCGAAGATTATTTGTCTGCTTTGGTCTCCAACCCCTCTGAGCTTCAGGCACCTAAAGCCGCGGTCTCTATATCCGTTTACAGGGCAGACCAGAGCTGGGGATCATGAGATAAAGGTCGCCTCGCAGAAGAGTTGGCCAGTCTCTGTGGTCTCATTGCCAGCATCTTTGACCTTCAGCGTCATTTTGTCCTTCGAAATGTACTGGAAGATGATGGGTTTCGTACCAACGACACCACCGATCAGGTTTTTGATGACGGTTGGGATGTGGGCCAAAACATCAACGCGATCTGCACGCTCACCAAGCTCACCTTGTAGTTCGACTTCGACGGGCTTGCCGTCCTTTCCCTTCCAATGGCAGAGGAGAGCCTTGGGCTCGGGCCAATCGGTGATTGGGTCTTTGGTGGCTGCTAAATGCTTGACTGTGTTAGAACAGCCAGCGTATATGAGCTCGCCATCCCGGGCAATGCCTCCAACGTTGACCACCGTTCGCCCATACGATTTTGGAGTTGTAAACTCCATCATGACAGCGGAATAGGTTGGAGTCTGGAAATTAACAAAGTTCCAGCTAGCGGCGGCATGGTGCGGTTTCATGCCTTGCAGAGCCATGACGAAAATGGCTCGACCATTTACATTATAGGTCTTCTTCTTGGTTTGCATTGTGCCAGATACCGTAGCCCTTGGCCAGAGGGCGTGGCGCATTTGACCCCACGGGTTTTTCGGGTTCGTGCCATAAAGGCTTGTACCATTTTCGCCAGCCATGAACCCTGGAGCTGTCCTTTTGACAATCAGATTGCAGATGCAGTCGTCGTTGACGGCGGACTTGATGGTGAAAAACGTGCCGTCGTCGCTTAGGGTCACTGCGACATTGTCTGCAAAGAAGCCTGTTTTGTTCTCAGTGAAGCCATGGTTTTGAACCGGATCGGAACACCACTGATGCTTCCCCGGTCCGTCGTGGTCAAAGATCTTGCTGTTGAATTGGCAGGTCGTTCGGATCCCCCTAGGATCGTCAGTACTAGGCAGCACACAGGGCAATGCTGCTCACATGACATTGCTGTATAGAATCTGTGCCATGCATGTGACACCCTCATCGGTCATGAAATAGAACACCTGGTTTTCCACGCAAGTGTGTTCCAGAGCAAGCCATTTGAGATGGTCCGAAGTTAGCTCAGTGTACTCTCTCCGCTGGGCCTGGTCGGTGACGGGCTGGATGGCGGAGGCACCATATTCGGGCTCCTCGGTTCCTGCGACATCTGCGAGGCTAGTTGGTTCACGTCAGATGTGTTAGATAATGCATGTCAACACTCACGTCTTCTTGAACCAATTCATGGCTGAATTCTGCTGCTTCTGCTGTAGACAAATTCGCACCTTCGTCCTGCCTGTTTGGAAGCGTCAATAGCCCGGCCCGCGCGGTGCGGTGCTATTAGTGCTTTCCTCCGGGTCCGTCTATCGCGATTTTGCCCTCAACGTCACCACGCGTTGAGGTGTGGGAATGTTAGTCATCTTAGGCTGGCAGCGCCAGGCACGTAAAGGCAAGTCAGCCGCTGGACCCGTGCCTTGGCGCAGTGCTTCCAGGTGCCGGACTGGGAAGGGGTCGCAAATAATTCGATGGTCACATATAACACAACCCGACATACGAGCGCCACTTCTCGTAACGGTGTCATCAATTTCCTTTCCTAGCATCTCATCTATCCGGAACCGGCCGAGATCTCATCTCATCATTTGTCAAGATGGCACGAAAAATGCCGGCTCGAGATCAAATCGTTAAGCTCATTGTCGGAGCTGGGCAAGCAAGTCCTAGTCCTCCTGTAGGCCCAGCACTGGGCAGCAAAGGCGTAAAGAGCATGGATTTCTGCAAGGTAGGTGGCTACTTTATATTGACATACAGAAAGCTGATGAGGATGGAAAGGAGTTCAATGCGCGCACAGCTCACATCAATCCGGGGGTACCTATACCCGCACGAGTTACGGTCCGTCCTGACAGATCTTTCTCCTTCGACATTCGCACGCCGACAACGGCATGGCTGTTACTGCAAGCCGCGGGCATTAAAGAAACAAAGGGCAAGCTCAAAGGTGCCCAGAAGCCAGGAACAGACACGATCGGGACCGTTTCTCTAAAGCATGTGTACGAGATCGCAAAGATCAAGTCTTCTGAAGCCCGACTCACTGGACTAAGCCTGGAAGGACTATGCAAAAGCGTGATTTCGCAGGCAAATTCTATGGGAGTACGGGTGGTGCCGTGAGATCTACACTGTGCACACAGACATCCAGAGCTGTGCGGCTTTTGATAAAGCGCTGAAGGCACAGCTTTGGCAAATTCCCTCCCACATGTCCCGGACTTACAACCCGAGTTTCTTCCCTTCCCTGTCGTGGGACCGATTCTTGCAAGAAATTTCATCTCTGCAAGCGTTCTGCACCGAGTCCATCAAAGATGGCCAATACCATCAAACAAGGAACACCATGCTCGGCTTCAATCTCTAGTGCAACCGCATTTCTCGCTGTAGATCTGGAGCCAGGAAGCCCAGCTCGAACCAAGGCTGATTTCGGAGTACAATCATTCTGTCGGGCGTTGCTATCGTCGACTTGGAGGACTCGGCGCTGGCTAGCTCGCATGAAAGCCGATTGATCTCACCATCAGAAAAACCTGTGCGTGATCAAGGGGTCTGTTACGGGTCCACCCGACTTCTCACCATCATATTCGGACCCGGTCTTACCATAGCGAGAGACTTGCTGCGGTACTACAGAAATGCACAATCCTTCCCGGTTGGCCCGAGCCCAACGTGACAAGTACGTCACGCAGGCATCCAACCAAATCGAATTTGACTTCGGTTTCATGAGAGGTTGCAGCAGCAGGAATCCCTAAAGTTCGGAAGCATTGATCCCGGGTTGCCGGGAAATGTGCTTACAGTGGCTTCGCATTCAGGGCGTGCCAGGGACCGGAGACCACGTGAGTCGGCGTTGTTAGTGACTGAGGATGAAGGACCGCGATGTGCCCGACCTTGCAGATCATCAGTCTAGCGAGACTTGCACGTGTGCGGAGTACGTTCGTAAAATATATAATGAGCGCACTGGGCGACAACATTATAATGCATTGTCGACTGAGATATTTAAAACGAAGACGGCATCTTGCGGAATCATTGACTAAGTCTGGACGTTTTTGCTTTGACCAAGTCCGTATTCGGGAAAGCGAACCAGTAAGCTTCGCGCTTAGAGGCAGACGACGTACCCCTCGGCCCCTCCTGACAAACAACGCTTGCCTTCCAGGTAACATACGCAGGCTCTCTTACTGACCTCATCTACAACGGCGATCCACTGGCATCGACCGCAATACTCACACCGAAATAAGCCTCTACCGTAGCTCATCTCCAAACCTTGAAGGAATCATTCGCTTCTCAATCAGCAGGAACCTTCTGAGCAACAAAGCCATCTCGTTTATCATTTGAAATCTAACCATCCATTTTGCAATTCTTGAGTATCCACGTCCTAGCCGTCACGATCAGCCGTCTATTCTCCAAATTTGTTTCTACTTCCCTGGTTGGCCATTCAATCGTTTTGTGCTCCAGTACCTGTCTCAGGTCGTGACGAATTGCTTCATCGTCAGAGGTTCGGGCTTTGTCTGCACACTTGTACGTTCTCCAACCATTCTCAAATTTTACAGATGTCTTGCCTCCTGCTACGACACATTGCGCTCAGCGACTCACCATCATGTAGGAGCTGCATGTGCAGGAAGAGTACTGCGTAAATATCGCTGTTGCATTCGCAAAGCAAGGCTCGACACTTTCATCCTGCACCCTGTCGAACCCTTCAGCCAACTGGGGAGCATCCCACGATCATCACCATCATGTCGTCGAAACTGTCGTCCATGTCCCTTCCAGGCGAGGACCCGGAGGACACAAACCGTAAGTGTAGCGGGGAGTCAATAGTAACACCTTACTGAGCCAAGGTATAGCAGAACAGACTCGAAGTCGTACCTCTAGCGACAAAGCGAATCGTAAATCTGTTGACCCACTCGAACCCTTCCAGCCACAACCCGCCTCCAAGGCCAAGGATGTCAAAATAGCGCAAGCAGAGGCAGAAATGGACCAGATGAGTCCCGAAGCACGAGAAGAGATAAGGAGATTCGCCATGTCGCACCCAAAATCCCGACTGCAGGAACAGAGGGCCGGCCACTTTGCCTTTGACACTTTCTCGCTGCCAGCATCAAGGGTATGTATGAGGAACTTGCGACTCACTTTGTCCGCGGTGTAGCGTTGGCTGAGACATATGGTACATTTAGGTTGCTTCCCGCGACAGTGACCCAACAGGTACCCCCCGAAGCAGCACTCGAACTGGCCACCAGGCCTCCATGCCATCAGCTGTGCAGTCCCCTCCATTGACGCCCAGTGGGTCGAAAGAAGGCCGACATGATTCAACAGCACAGCAGAAAGCAGAGTTCATAACTCCGCAAACCTCCCCTCAATCACAATCTCGCGGACGAGGCCTGTCGCAGCAAATTTCGCCAGGTCAAGTGCATGTAGATAAAGAGAAGCAGGAGGAAGATCATCGCAGAGTTCCACGGTTTCAGCTTGGTCCTGTAGAGTCTGAGAGCCCTGGCGAACAAAGTCCCGCCGGTACTCCACGATCAGGTGCTGGGACTCCCCGAAGCACGTCCCCTCAAAGGCCCCATGTCAAAATAGAGCCACGGCACTTTGGCAGCACTGGCCGTAACTCCATTGCCCCGGCATTGGCCGCTGCGGCTGAGCGACTGCCCGCATCTGCCACCGAAGACAGGAAATCAACTGTATTTGGCTCCAAGAAAGACCCATACCCGCACCTAAGCCCAGACGATCGCAAAGGCAGCACACCGAGTCTTGATGGCAGGAAACACGGATCGATGTCAGAGTTGAAGCGGTTCTTCCGCCTGGGACACAAGCACAAAGATAAAGATAGGGACAGCTCCAGGCTCGGGTCCACCTCGTATTCAGGGTCACAGCCGGCATCCAGAAAATCTAGCGCTGTAACACCCTCTGGCTCCAAAACGCCACCGCATCAAGCGCCGCCTTCCAATGTGCCCTTCGCGGACGATCATAGTCTAGAAGCCAAATACGGCAAATTTGGCAAAGTTCTTGGCTCTGGCGCTGGCGGCTCGGTTCGACTGCTGAAACGAAGTAGTGATGGTGTGACTTTTGCTGTCAAGCAGTTCCGAGAAAGACACTCATGGGAAAGCGAGAAAGATTATGCAAAGAAAGTTACAGCAGAGTTCTGTATTGGCTCGACCCTCCACCACGGAAACGTCATCGAGACTATGGACATAATACAGGAAAATCATCGGTGGTTCGAAGTCATGGAGTATGCACCATACGACCTTTTTGCAACAGTTATGACTGGGAAAATGGGTCGAGAAGAGATCGCGTGCGCATTTTTGCAAATTGTCAACGGCGTCAGCTATCTACATTCTATGGGCCTTGCCCATCGGGATCTGAAGCTGGATAACGTGGTTGTCAGCGAGTACGGCATTATGAAGTTGATTGATTTTGGCAGTGCGACTGTCTTCCGGTATCCCTTTGAAGACGATATTGTTTATGCATCAGGTTTGACATCTCGTCCTTGCAATGCTTCCATACTGACTGTGCACAGGCATTGTTGGCTCTGATCCGTACCTCGCTCCCGAAGTCTACGACGAGCGCAAGTACGATCCTACAGCGACAGATATCTGGTCGCTGGCCATCATTTTCTGCTGTATGACACTCAGGCGTTTTCCGTGGAAGCAACCACGGGTCATCGACAACTCATACAAGCTCTTTGTCTCCCCTCCTACTCCGGGTACACCTGTACCCGACTCAAAACCTCGGAAGCATGGGCAAATGAACACACCTGTGAGCCCGAACCATGAGCATAGCCATCAGGCACGTGGAAGCACGGATGGAGGCGATTCGAGACCGAATACGTGGAATACGTCGGGAGGGGGTCCCGTCGATAGCAAAGAAGTCATACGAGGCCCTTGGAGACTGCTTCGAATACTGCCTCGTGAAAGTCGACACATCATTGGTCGAATGTTGAAAGTCGACCCGAACGAAAGAGCTTCGATGGACGAAGTGTTAGAGGACGAATGGATCCTGAGTTCCAAGGTCTGCTATCAAGATGAGAGCGGGAACATCCATCGAGCACCTGGCCATTCGCATGTACTAGAAGCTGGGGGTGGAGGCGCGCCACCTGCTAAGGTCTAGACGCCCAGCAGAGGCAAGAGAGGGTTATCGGAAAGATTTTTAGCTCCAATCCGGTGAATTTACAGCATGATGCAATGTACATGAGGCATGAAACGATCTCTATATCACGACGAAGCGTCACGTGAGGTGGCGTGGCGCGCTCTGCTCGAGTCAATGTTTGAACCAAGATGTCGTCCAGAGGTTTTTGACTATGAGGGTCGGGACAGATAGGTGCAGTGCTTCTGTACAGATATCGTAGATCAAGCATTGCCAAGACAAATGTTGCAGATAGATGATATATTTTAGGTATCTTCAAGACAAAATTATTCACTCGCGATAACGCCAGTGCTTCGTCCTTGAAATTCTAATAGTTCGATCCCAAGTACTTATAACGTACCCGTACCTATATGGATGGACGCTACGGAGCGTGTATCTGGAAGTGGTATACGAACGGAAATTCACGACAAGCGCACTAATACGGAGGTATTACGGAGTACAACGTGCCCAGGTGGACCCAAAGCATCCTGCCCGTTGTGGTTTTCCGCATGCCTATTGCTAGCTCGAATCGGAGGATTTTGCGGGGTGTTGTTTGCCTATCGTACGCTAACTGCCGCTGCAACATTACGCCAGAATCCTTGGGCAGAAGTGTGCAGATACTGGAAGTAACACTGATCTCGATTTCCTCGAATTTGACATTGTTCACCAATACTATCTAGGTAGAACTGTTACATTTCTTCCTCGCGCGCCGCTAAGTCTAAAGGAAACTGCATAGCCATCCTATCCTTGCACGGTCTCGTAAAGCGTTGTCGGCTGCAATGACTACAATGCAATGATGCGGCCTTGACTCGGATAATTGCTTCTTCTGAATTTGGAAAGCCACCAAACACCAAGGCGCGAAGCTCGAGGGCGAGAGAGCAACGTGCCTGATGGCCAAAAAAAAACGTCAAAGAATTAGTTATGGTATTCACGATCAGCCCACAGGAATATTTTACATAACTAATATCCCTTTGTATAGTCTTACCTTTGGCAAGCAGACCTGGAGGCCACCGCCTCGGCATCAACGGGCTGTCGATTGATCATGGCCGAAACATCTTGTACGGATCGTCCTCCTCTTGCACGGCTCGACTAAGATTTGTGGCAGGTACACTGGTGGCAGAGACGGAGTGATTTGCGCTTGGGATCTTGATCTGCAATCACACGAGGAACAAGAGGACGTCTCTTTCCCCAAAGGAAGAGCCACCGCTAGCTTCCGCCGCGAGGTGCAGGCTCACACTCACTGGGTCAACGACCTCGTCCTTGTGAAGAACAGCTTGGCTCTAGTCTCCGCGTCATCCGACTCCTCAGTCAAGCTCTGGCGACCTCATTCTGCTGAAGTGCACTCAGCCTATTCGATAGGTTCCCATAGTGATTATGTAAAATGCCTAACAACCCCAAGCCCGAACTCCGATTGGGTTGCATCCGGAGGTCTCGATCACAGAATATGCCTATGGGATTTGTCAGGGAAAGGTCAGCAACTCGAGATCAATGTAACAAAGGCAGCCAATGTTGTCAAAGGCTCGGTCTACGCTTTGAAGGCGAAGCGAAACATCATTGCAAGTGGTGGACCCGAAGGGGTGGTCCGATTGTGGGATGTCAACTCTGGAAAGAGCATCACGAAACTCGTCGGCCATACAGACAATGTGCGGGACATCTTGATCAGTGATGACGGAGATGCGGTACTGACTGCCTCGTCGGATCAAACGATCAAAGTCTGGTCAATCACGGCTGGACGCTGCATGCACACTTTGACCATGCACAATGACAGTGTCTGGTGTATGTATTCGGACGACCCTTCTCTGTCCATCTTCTATTCTGGTGACAAATCTGGCCTTGTGGCTAAAACTGACACTCGTCATGCTGAAGACATAGATGATGGTGTGTCTGTCGCAGTTTGTCAGGAACGTGATGGCATCAACCGATTGGTTGTTGCAGGCAACTCAGTTTGGACATCCACACCCTGCTCGAGTCTCAACCGATGGCAAGATGTGAACACGGAACTCGAGATTGAAACTCCCCCGCTCGCCCCAAGGCTAGACAGGGCTCCGAGCGTGATATCTCGAAGCCTACATGAGCAATCTCCGCCTCAATCGCCACCTGGTGTCATCAATGGAACATGTGAAGGCCCTACTGCAAATGGAAAGATGTCCAACAAAATACCTCACAATGCCATTCTCAAATTGACCAATACTGCAATACATCCTGGTATGAAGACTTTTCGCCACCTAAATAGTTCGACCTCAAATTTGAGGAAAGCGTCTGAGGTAATTATTGATCCTCTTGTGACCTTTACTGTGCCAATTAGGGGACATCCAGAAGAGACAATCGAAGGCCAAAACGGCCTTGTTAAGCACGTAATGCTGAACGACAAAAGACGAGTCTTAACATTGGACACGACTGGAGAGGTCGTGCTTTGGGATCTTCTCAAGTGTATTCCAATCCAGTCTTTTGGCCGAAAGCACTTGGATGAAGTTGTACCTATAGTCAACACAGCGGAAAGCGTCTCGAATTGGTGCACAGTCGATACAAAGACTGGAAAGCTGACTGTTATGCTCGAGGAGATCTACTGCTTTGATGCAGAAGTGTACGCAGACGAAACCGAGTTCGCGGGAAAGATAGATTTCCGAGAGGATCAGAGGATCAACTTGGGCAAATGGGTCTTGCGAAACTTGTTCACAAATTTGCTTGACGAAGAGATTAGACGCGATGAAGAATATCGCCGGATCGTGAGGAAGTCAACAGGGCTCAAGAGAGAGAATGCTCCACCTGGAATAACGATACCTCCAAGCAGCACTGCAGGAAGCAGCTCAGCTGATATGACAACTCCAAAGGCAGGCACCGGTCCAACTCAACCGAAAACGCCTGGCATGAATATTGGTCTTGCTACACCACTGCCAAAACGGCCAGAACTCAAAGAACCGTCCCAGCCTCTGTCTCCTATGACGGAGGAAGAAGAACTTGCTAAAGTGGAATCTCGAAGCAGCCAGCAATCATCTTCCGAACGCTCGAGCGATTACTTCTCGCAGGCTAGAGCGTTGCCTACCGATTCTGCCGAAGCGCAAGCGCCCAAGGAAATACCACGAACACCAGGTGGAACTGTGGATATTCCTGTCCCTCAGTCCCCCACCACCGAAAAAAAGAAAAGTGGTTTGTTTGGCAAGAGCTTCAATATGAAAATGCCTTTCCCTAACAAGCTGGCACGTACATCGACTGAAGCTTCAAAAGGCCCTGACGAAACCAAGAAAGAAGAAGAAAAGAAGTCAGACAGCGAAGACAAGTCTGACAACACATCTGAAAGGGCAGAATCTGAGAAAGCTGCTCGGATTATCGAGGACAATTTTGGTGGTGTTGTTCAGAAGATACGTTATGCATATGTGGATTTCATCGAGAATCCGGCAACGAGTGGTCAGCCAGCCCCCATAGGTATAACGCCGTCCGCTCCAAACGAAACACCTGTTCTGAAGCCTCCTCCACATACCCTTATTCTTGTTCAAGCAGACGACCCTGATGCTGGAGGTCTCTCAGATCTTTATCGAGGGGAAATATCAACGTTGGGAAATCCCAAAGAGACAGACACGCTTGAGAAGACCGCGCCCGCTTGGCTTGGCGAGCTTCTCCTCCGGAATGAAATCCCACCAAAGGACACAGCCAAGGTATCTTTCATCCTCACACCTCATGCCGAATCCAAACTTCCGGGCATAGCAAGTGCTGATGGCAACGCGCGTTTGAATGCTAACAGAATGCTGCGGTCAAAGAAAATCCTGGGATATGTAAGTGAAAGGATCGAAGCCCCTCCTGATCTGAGAAACCCCCAACCTGGTGACGAGATGCGGCCGGAAGAATACATGGACCTGATATGTCAGGGACAGATAGTCCCCCCAAACATGACATTAGCCACGTTACGAGTACACATTTGGCGGACCGGGGGTGATGTTGTCCTTCATTATCGAGAAAATGGTCGTAAGGAATTAAAGCGAGCTCACCCAGTAGACGTTATGAGCAAGGCCGAAGGAAATGGAGACATGTCTAAGGGTCCAAACGATCACAGCACAGGCCAGAATGGACATGCATCTCCCTCTGAAACTTCTGCGGCCGCAGAAAAACAAAAGTCTGTACAATAGTCTCCCGGCTCACCTACAACGAGCGCGGCCGCCATGATGTGATAGAGTCATGGTGTGAAAGAATCAAAGCTAGATAGAGCGAAGGCTCAAGAATATGCAGGAACCTCCGCATAGCTTAAGCAGATCTGTGTTCACTTCGATACTGTGACCACGAAGATCACAGCCCTACAGTGAAGATGCTAGCTCGCCTGCCCTCATATTGACGAAATTTGTCGTACCTGTTCTGCTGTGCCTTGAATAGTAATGGTAAAATAAGAATTGGTTTTCACGACAGAAGTCTAACTGTTTTAAGCGACCTCGGTGATGATATTGATCTTTTGGTACTGACCGCTATATATGAGTCCTGGGACGATCTTGGTGCATGGCCACTACATACTCCCAGGGATAACAGCACAGAAGAAAGGGACGAGCCTTTACTCGCTGCATTATAGCCAATCCAAAAAATTGACCCGATTCGTGATGCGGGTGACAAAAGACAAGTCATGTATGTATGAGAAACACGCGAAGGGCCCCGGGGGTTGCCCGCAGTGTCGTATTTGATAATATCCATTTTACACCCTTAGGCCGCTAACATACATTGTACGCCCCCTTTTATTAGACCCATAGTATTATTACACAACGGCTTCGGTATCGAGCTTGGCTGCATGGTTGGGAGGCGAGCGAGAAAGATCGTCGCTCGTCCGTCGCGTCCGGTCGCCGACAGCGACCACAATTATCGAGCAGACGTAGAGGTCCATGCCGGGGGCCACGTAAATGGCATACTCTCCTTCCTCAGTCTCTTCACCTTTGGCGCAGACCGCAACTGGTTTGTTGTTCCATTCGAGAACACCCTCGAGGCTTGCCTTTCGTCCTCTCCACCTCAGGCGAACTGGTTCCATTGGCTCGGAAACACTGTATTTGTTCAAGAGCTCGACGCTGGCTTTGAGCTCACTCGCATTCCAGGACGATGTCGAGAACTCCATTTCGAGGAGTCGACGGTTGCTGTATGGATCGTCCACATGGTGACGCCTACGGAAAGACATGGCATCTCGCGACAAAGTGCATATCTTCGTGCTCCCCTTCTCGGCTTCGCTGGCGTCCTGATCATGGTGGCCAGACTTTGCTCGAGGAATGCGTGGACTGCCGTAAAAGTGTCTTGTATGCGATGGTCCCGGGATGGAAGTAGAAGGGGTCGCCGCGGTCAAGAGGTGGTAGCCCGTTTTGGCATAGCTGACTACGAATCCTCTTGCTCTGGGATCTGGAGAAAGCAGTAACGTTTCTTGTCCACGGGAGGTTCCGCCTGGAAAGACTTCGATCGGTGGTTTGATAGCTGAAGGGAGGACAGGCTGCTCGTCTCGCGCCGTGGCTGAGAATGACGATTTTCGACGTTGTATGCTGAGCTGTCTAATTTCTTCTTCGTCAAGTGGTTCAGGCTTAATGGATATCCTTCGGAGTAGATCCATGGGATGGATATGGCCTGAATGGCGTCGAGAGGTGTTTTCAAACCCTATGAAAATTACTAACAGGGCGGCAAAGTAGTGAAATCAGGTAAGATGACCCAGGACCCTGTGCGCATTCAGGTGAGTAAGCAAAACTTTCTGGTGGATGATCGAGTGTTAGCGGATATTATAAGGCGAAGAACATTCAACTGAAAACCATGGTCGAAACCACGGTCTAGGCAAAAGGCCAGAGACTGGACGTGGGAAATCAGGCAGGAGTGCAGCAAATGGGCTCAGCGACGTAACATGCAGCGAAACATGGGTGAAGAAAAGAAGTCACGTAAGGCGAATGCGGAGCACTTTCGCCTCAACATTGGTCAGTTCGATTTTACTTTTTTATTAGCTCCTTCGGCAAGAACCTTTCCCCGGATCCTCATGCATAGCCGGAGGCTTGGTATAGCCAGTCAAACATTTAGTGAAGCTTGACTATTGCCCAAGTGTAACTCACTTACCATGCACCGCTTCTGTTAGTCCGCCTATCACACCATAGCCGAGGTAAGCTCACGTCTAGATGTTCACAAAACCTATGCCAGGAGACACAAATTCAGCTAACGCACAGAGTGCAGCATTCAACATTAATGCCAGTCTTAGAACGCGTGCGACTATTCGCAGCACCTACAAGACGGGTTCCGTGAGCATATGTTTAGCCTTGAGTGCACTTATTCAACATGTCTAGAGCTCGCGATGTTGTACAGAACGTCCCGGATGAGATGTGCAAAAACAGGGTATTGGCTAATGGAAGCAAGGATGTGATCAAGGCCGAGGTGATGGGAGGATTAGCACGATATCCCGCAGAAAGGACTTTCAGCCAGCATCCTCGTCGTCGTCTTCTTCATCTTCATCATGATCCCTCTGTCGACGAGCTTGACTTTTTTCAGCTCTTGCTTTGATCGAGTCGTCGATGGCCTGTCTCAACCATGACGGTACGAAAGCTTTGACTTTGAGATTTCTGTTCTCGCCCGACAATCCGTCTTGCCACGAGACTTCGAATTGGTCGTTCTGGGGATTATACTGGGAACCCTCAGCGGTAAGACTCAAATTGGTCATGGTCTCAAGCCTGCACAAAGCCAAGCCGATGTTGCCGTAACCAGCCAGCCACTTCCCAGTACTTCTACCAGATCGGCCTTTTGCGCCAGATTTTGCTATATTTGCTTCATTTGGTGGCTGAGGGAATGCCGCGACAGGGTCATATAAGGGCCGTGACTGTCCAGGTGGTATGGGGGTGTCGTCCTTGTACAACTGAACGGGCAGGATCCGTTTGCGCACGACGCCGGTATGATGTGTCCTGATTGTCAGCTCTTGGCCGAGATAGCAGCCTTTGTGGAAGTCAATACCGCCATAGAAATCAAAATTAGATTCTTGCGGCAGGGCATGCTCAGAAGCAATCTCAACTGGGCCTTCGGCATGCCCGTTCAGCATTCTATGGATCAAGTAGTCCTCCCAGTGGTACTCTTCTTTTGCAGGGTGCCTATCAATCTTGTCCTGTAGCTGCTGAGGTGCGTTGTCCCCCAACAGGTATCCACGTTGACCCATCTTCGGTCTTGGGTCCTGGTGAAGGACGAGATTCTCATCGGCCTCGAGTGTAGATGAGCGTGGCCACAAATAGAAGACTCTGGCCTCCTCCGGCGACAACTGCTGGAGCTTGAACTTGCTCCTCAGCTTATGCTTCTTGATGTGTTTCATGACGGCTGGGGCTGAATTTGTGTCGACTTCCAAATACCACTGGTCCCCATTCGACTTTCCCGGCTTGTAAATAAAAACGTCATGGATTATACGACCTTTAGCATTGAGAAAGACGGAGGCCATACATGACCCGGTCGCATGGAGCGGAAGGATATGGGCAGGCACGAGGTTGTGTAGGAAGTCGGTCGCATCGGGCCCGGCGAGTGAGATAAGTGTTCGCCCCTTCAACAGGACGTAGTTGAGTTTCATGGCCTCGGTTGAGGAGAAGCGTGGTGTCGTGCCATATCGAAGCCTTGCGCTTCTTCGCCGCCATGTCTGCGAGGTTAGCATCGAGAATGCCGGTGGAACATCGTATCGGCACTTCCAGCATAGTGTCGACAGACTAGAGCTATTCCAGAGCTTTGCAGACATTCTCGCGTGCGATTCTAGACGAAGCAGAGGTCGTGAGACTTCGACATTACAGCAGAACAAACTGCGCTGGCGGTTACTGAATTGGGCCAAGTTCCCGCTGACGGTAATGCCGAGCCTAAGCCCGGGCTACAAAGAACGTCTCGTAAGTTTCCATCCCACCAAGCGCCCACCTGTGCCTACGCGGCGCCTCTCACAGTTTTGGCTCTGCTTTGTGCGTGCACAACAGCTTGCACTGCTACCCAGGCACAACGAACGCCCCATACCGGCACTTCGACTAGCTCGCCTTGTAAAATCGGCAAGCCCACAAACAACGCATGTATAATTTCAACGTGTCATACCCCAGAATCTCAGAGCCATCTTGAGAAATATTTTGGAGACCTCGCTCGTCAAGGAAAGCCCGGCATTTCACATACATAGCAAGATGACCTATTTTCACGACCTACACACCTATCTCCATCAGTCGTCCCTGCTCATTCAAGCCTACCCACAAACCACCCGAATCACCACAAAATATTCGCTTCCCAGGAAATCCAAATCTAGCAAGAGCGAGGAGGCAGAACAACAGCCTGCAGCAGAAGCACCAAATGTGGGCTCGCGAGCAAAGAGGGATCCCTCCGCCACACTTACCCTGAAGACTTATCACGCAGATAGTGGGATATGCCTGAAATACAAGACCGACAAAGCTGCTGAGGTGGGTAGGCTCATGAATGGTCTGGGGAAGCTGGCCAAGGGCGATGCCATTGACATGCCTACGGGAGACGCAGGAGAACCGTCTGCTGGGGCAGGTGTCGCAATCGGCGGGGGAGAGACACTCACAAGTGGAGGACCTGCACAAGGCGACAAAATGAATCTTGATACGGCCCCGGCCCCGGAGGCGAAGACCGCCTCTCAAATGACTCAAGCCCAGCCACAACAAGGTGGAGGCGGGAAAAAGAAGAAGAAGGGCAAGAAATGAGATAATCAGGAGTGCAGGGGACACAGCCTCGTCTATGTGGCCATTCCGCCCTTCGATCCCAGCACCCTTATGGCTTGGCTAAGAGGTGTTTGGTTCGCTTGACCTTTGCAAGGTGCCACCCATTAGCCCGCTCAGTCGCTTGAGGAACATTATCTTCCTCCTGGCGTGCACCGCTGCTATCACACATCTTATGTTCAGGACGACGGCAAGGCAGGCTCAGTGGCCTTCAAACCTTGACATCTGGACGGCCCTGTTCCGGACATTTCATCCCAGAACAGACCTGGAAAGCAAACCTGTTGGACTTAGATCTCGAGCTCAAACCCGTCGGTGCCCTTATGAAGAATCGTGCTCAACTTCTGTGTCTGATCCGCAAGAAAAACCAGCGGAGGTCTTGCCAATTCCTATTGACAGGTAGTCCACACCACTTGCGGATTCTTGTATGGGACGTCTACACCATGCATTAAGCAGGACTAGATCACAACGCTTGCCCAACCAAACGTAACTGCAGAGCGGCAGAATGTTTCAACGAAGCATGTCAGCGTGAGCTTCCGAGCCAATGACAAAATGCAAGAGATTGCTTCCGGCATAAAGGCCAGCTTTCACCAATATTGTCTGCAGCGCAGCTGACATGTACTGTGCTCAATGCTATCTGTACAACACGATCATTCGTCATACTACGTAGTCAACCTCGGCTTCGAGTACCAGTTGAGAAAGTTCTATCAAACATTATCCTCGTCCAAATCGAAAAGCAGTTGCCCTTCAGTATTAGTATTAGTCTCCCAGTATGTACATACAGCCACCAATATATACACGGGCGATAAACTTCCCATGGTAGGGGTTGAGAGTTCAGACGAACGCCAGATCTGTTCTCAGGTATGTGCGCCCTTTTGTAATCATACACAAAACCACATGTGACGGAAACAAGCCAGATCAGGACACCGTAGAAGCCAACCCCTCCTCAAAAACAAATGAACAAACAACAAAAGAACAATGAACACGACAAATCCAAGGATATATCTCCGTTTTAAAATGTGAACTGCATCAACCCTGGATTCAAAACCAACGGCATCAAGAAGTGGAACGCAACCAAGACAGCCAGTGGGAAAATCGCAGTGAAGCCAGTGATTTGCCAGTGGTACGGCACGAGAGCACCCAGGGGGCCAACACCACTCAAGACGATCATGGCCGCGGTGGCCACGAGACAAAACGAGAACGTGACTTTGAACTTCTTCATGATGGTCGGCACTTCTTTGAAGAAGGAGGTCTGCGTCGCTTCTTTGGCGGTCGCGCCCCAGCTCATGTCAATCCCAAAGAGGTGACAGACGATGGCCTGCGAGACGTGGAGGGAGATGCCGCCGAGGAAGCACGACAGCAGCAGGAGCCACTTGGCGTTCTCCACGAACGCGCCGAGGATGCTGCGGTTCTCGGTGCGGTAGCGCAGGATGGCGAGCGAGACGGTGCCGAGCGCCTGGAAGACGATGATGATGCCAAAGTAGATCTTGAAACTGTCGACGTAGTACTGGTCGAGGTGGCCGTTGAGCCAGCCGACGAGGAAGTAGTTGGCGACGGTCAGGATCCAGGCAGCGCCGATGGCGAAGTACGTGCCGATGTAGGACATGATGGTGAGCTTGGCCATCAAGCTCATGTTACTTCCGATGAAGCGTCGGAAGAGCGGGGTGAAAGGACCCCCCCGTGATGGCCAGTGACGGAAAGGCTGGAAGACGAGCTCGCTGCAGCCGTAGGCGTATTTCTCCCAGCGAGCGAGTTCGTCGTACACCGTTAGCGAGACGCCTTCTTGGAAGCCGTCGCCGAAGACGGTGCTGAAGCGGAGGACGTACCCGCGAGACTGTAAACGGAGAGCCATATCAAAGTCTTCCGAGACGGTGTTTTCTGCCCAGTATTTCTCCGCACCTTCATGCTCGTATGAGACATCTTGCACCGCTGACCAGCGTAAAATGGCGTTATGGCCCACGAAAGGCGCAACATCTCCGTTGGACACGCCAAAACGGATAGCCGTGTAAATGAGATGGGTAAAGAAGGTGATACCTTGTTCGAAGAAGGAGGTTGTCACGTTCATAACACCCGACGAAAACTGAATGATGGCGACCTGAGGTGATTGTTCCATCTCACTGACAGCATCTAGGAAGCAGTCCTCCGGTACACGTGTGTCAGAATCAATGATGAGGATGTAGTCGCCGATACGGATATCCCCTTCGGCCCAGGTCCAACCACCATCTTCTTCTAGGACCTTTGCCAAGCACTGATGGTAGAGGCTGTCTTCATCGTCTTGACTCCAGTTCGTCTTGCGTTTGACCGAAGCCATGGCGTCTTCAATGCGAACACTCAGGTTTAGTGCGAAATTCATGTTTGAGGCCTTTTTAAACTTTCCCGCGCGGACGAATACGTTGTTGCCTTCCACATCACCTCTGGGTTGATGTTTTGGTCGAGCAACCCAGCCGATGTTATTTTCTTCGTAGAATCTGCGTCGATCGTCCGCTTCTTCTTGGGAAAGGAGCTGCATCCCATCGTCGTTGACGAAGATGTTCGCCGTACCGCCTTGAAGTTCGTAAGTTGAGATTGCCTTTTTGATCGAGGCGATTGTTGGATGAATAACGGCTTGTAAACCTTCCTTGTAGACAGGGCATTGGACTGTGACATGTGGCAGAGGGGCGGGTATCCGCCTGGAAGCTTTTCCTGTGAAGGACTTTGAGTTTTGTGTAGTTTGTTCGACAGGGCCAAATATTTGAGCAATTCCGCTGACCAGAGATTGGAAGAAAAACCATCCAATCCACATCTGAAGTGGCGTGCATACAAGAAGAGCAAGTCTTGTGTAGTTCTTATCTACTTTGCATTCGATTGCGAGTCTTCGCCAACCAATTCCAAGCGTGAAGACGACAAGAGTGCCCGCTACGCCAACGAGAAACGCCTGGTAAAGCATAGTTTGTCTGAGCGGTTCGGTGCCTAGTTCTTCACTGGTAAGATTCTTGAAGGCGTCTTCGATGACAGTCGGAGTCGTTAGCTGGAGCTCGCTGTGATTTTTTTTGCTTTCAAGGACTGCTTCAAGGTTGTGTTTTGAGTCGTCGAGAGTCCACAGCATCGCAACAAGATGAGATTCGATCTGTTCCACCCGGTGAACCAAATCATTGGGGTCATCCTCCCAGCACACTAGCATGCCAATATCCTTTATGAATGCTGCATAGTGATGCTTTTTGCAACGCGACAGATTGTCAATGTTCTGCAGCACTTGTAATTGAAGGCCATTGTTGAAAGGGATAAAGGATAAGTTGTACTCTTTCAGAAAAGTCTGAATTACAGCAGTTTTGACAGTCATAGCGGCCTAACCAGCCTGATTAGAAGCTGTGACGCAGATCATTTCGCCAGTCCCGTACCTTTACATTGAGCCTCGTAATTTCAACAAACAAACCAGATACCTGCTGCGAGAGCTCCGAAGGCTGACAGACAAAGTCATTCTTTCCTCTTTTGAGGACAACGCCTTCGTTCGGGCTCCCGTCTGTCCAAAATTTCTCGACCTGGCGTTGTCGTAGATAATGGATCATGATTTCGCATTTGACGGTAGTAGTTGTTGCGGGTGTAGCGCCTGACTCGATTGACGAGCTCAACGAGAGGGCTGATGCTGATGATAGCACTGCTTGTGATGAGGGACCATAGGGGCCTGCTGGAGAACCTACAGACCGCACAGAAAGGGGCCTGGGTTTAGAGGGAGATATGGTGGAGGAGAGGAAGCCTGGAGGCGCCATGATTAAGCTGGAAGTTTCTAGAGAATGACCCTCGCTGAAGGAGTGATGCCGAGGAATAACGGCGTTATCGAACAAACAAATAAGTGTCTAGGTCCAATGACAAACTGCCAATATGCAACCAAGGTGCCGCCTCGATCGCATTTTTTGACGAAAAATTGAATTGAATAATTATGAGAGGGAATTCGAGAGTGCAGACAGAAAAATATTCTGCCAAAGAACTCCCTAACCACATGCTTCGTCGGATAGAATGACACCAATTCCCAAGATGACGGATCCGTCTGGGGAACAGAAACCAGCAGCAACAGATGTTAACGTGGAAGCCGAAGCCATCAAAGATCCATGACCTGGGCGGCTACGGAGAATCGATATTTGTCTCGGCTTAATCATACTGAATACCGCGTTGATGCCACTCATGCTGAGTAGAGCTTGAGCGATATTGCAACCGAGGACTTTCTCGCATGTGGCTCAAAGCAGGCAGAATCAGATGCCGTACTGGATTCATTAGAGGCAAAAATGGAGAGTGGCGATCAAATGTTTGAGAAAGAGCCGAGACATTGCAGCTCTCTCTGGGAGCAAGTAATATGAACTCTTCTGATGTTTAAAGGAGACCGACTAGACAACACGAAAGGTTCTTCTCGTGATTTGCGTGGCCGAATTGCGCGAAGCTGGCTGCAAGATCCGAGAACCGAGTCTTTCTGCCACCTCTTGCTAGCCCGTCTTTCACATACAGAACAGTAGTCTCGGATGCTCCTAAAGCTGGTAGTCTTCGAACAATCCTCTCTACGGGCTCGAGTTGAGGTACAAGCCAGCAATAGAGAACCAGAGTGTAAGCTCACGCTATGCTAAACGAGCAAATGACCGTCCTCGTACTCGGAAGATCAGATGAAGATATTCCGAGACATATTGGAGTGTGTCGGCATCGCAATCTTGTAGGCGGGGTCCACTTTCCCGTTCGTATGGCGGAAGTGTATCAGCCTTGATGATAGTGTTCAGCCAGCGCGCCACTTGCTCAGGAAGACGTGCACCAGCATTTCATCGTTGGCTCTTGTAGCATCCAGAAGAATTGGTGCATTAACGTGCTTCCCAGCTGTAATCGCACCTCCTAGGATATTTTGTGCTCCCTGCCTTGGTCTTCTATATTTGCCCAACGTAGCGACTGCTCATTAATCGAGCTAGGTTGATTTGGATCTGTCTACTGCAACAATTCGCTGGCTCCTAGCATATCTGGTAAATATCTCCAATTTCTTCATTGGATGTACACTCAACCCGAAAGAGGGAGCCCACGGTAGAAGACAAGTCCCAAACCAGACCAGAAGATGGCGAATGATGTGCCAGATTCCACCAGAAAATCGTCTTTATCTCAGTATTCTTCGGAGAAATTTGCAGTGCCGAAAAACCCGTTCGCTACCCCTGGGCAGTCCGCAAACGCTTCCATGGCCAACGTACCATCCATAAGCGGTGGTGGAACGATTTATTTCCACTCGAGACGATTGAAGAAGGAACAGATTGAGAAAGCATGGCTGCGGTCAAGTAAGGACAATAGGCAGAAATGGCAAACCATCATCCCTTTGTTGGGGCTTCTCATTGGCCTTGGTCTCGCGTCTTTCATGGTTTATGACGGTTGGAGGTCAGTTCCAGTCCACACATACTGCCTAGTCTATGAAGACGATTTCTCGAGCGGAATCCTGAATGAAAAAGTATGGACAAAAGAGGCCGAAGTGGGAGGCTTCGGAAATGGTCAATTTGAGGAGACTACCATCACCGATGAGAATGTTTTTATTCGCGATGGCATGCTCACGATCAAGCCTACCCTGCAAGAAGAGGAGCTCATCATTCAGGATAGTGTTCTCAACCTGACGCATCAAGCCACCTGTTCTTCAAATCTCTGGAACAATTGTGTTGCAGCCACAAACATCACGAACGGTACCATTGTCCCTCCAACACGAAGTGGTCGGATTAACACGAAGAGGGGGGCCCAAATCAAGTACGGCCGTATCGAAGTTGTTGCCAAAATGCCTCAGGGGGACTGGCTATGGCCTGCCATTTGGATGTTGCCCGTTGAAACCACTTACGGAGAGTGGCCTTTGAGTGGTGAGATTGACATTGCGGAATCTCGGGGAAACAATCATTCATACCCGCTTGGTGGCAACAATGTCATTAGCTCCACATTGCACTGGGGCCCAGATCTTGCTAACGACGCCTGGTGGCGCACGTACGGCAAGGCTGACGCATTGATGACTACATTCGCCCAAAAATTCCACACCTTTGGTCTCGAATGGAGCGAACGATATATCTACATGTACCTTGGCAGCAGACTGCTTCAGGTCATGTATAACAAGTTCAGTGAACCTCTTTGGAAGCGTGGCAAGTTTCCGTTTTCAGGTCGAAATGGGACGGCTTTTGTCGACCAGTGGAGCGCTACTGGTAACGACGCGACACCATTTGATCAGAACTTCTACCTCATCCTGAACGTTGCGGTTGGTGGGACGAATGGCTGGTTTCAGGATGGTGTGGCGGGAAAGCCTTGGGTTGATGGATCGCCCACCGCAAAAAGGGACTTCTGGAATGCAAGAGACCGATGGTATGCAACATGGACTGACCCCTCAATGCAAGTCAAAAGTGTGAAGATGTGGCAGCAGAAGGGTTACAACGGGTGTTAGTTAGGAGCATGCTGAGTGTTTCTCGGAGTGTGATACGTAGGGCGTCGTCGACGTTGAGTAATCAATCGTTGTAACAAATAGAGTCCAGGTCCGCAACCCGCTCGATCATGAGCTTGGTGGGTATTATTGTATCAATCTCAAACGCCGATGCTAGAACACACAAGTTAGGAACACGGTGGCACTTCTTCACCTAATCCTCCTGACCTTTCCCTGTCTCGTTTCAAACGCCTCCTTGTCCCTGCGAAACAACAACATGGAGGCTCGGGCATCCTCTAAGCTCGAATGCTCCCCGCCTTGAATTTCAACACCTAACAACTGGCTGGCCAGCAAACTCAACTTCGGCGTTCCGCCAGCGATCTTCCGGTATGGTGCATGACGGCTAGTGTCTCGCACATCCTTCCTCGGGTGGTCTAACAACAACACCTTGAAGTCATGTTTGAGTGCATGCCCTACGAGAATGCGACCCTTCAGGATCTCTGCCACGGCGTTCTGGACCTCTTCAAAACTTCGTGCATTCTTCATGTGCGATGGTCTGATGCCTGATACGTCTGTCCGCCAATCTGTCACCGGTTCTTTCGGGATCACATAGCTGTCATAGACCTGTTCGCCGTTGTAATTGACTATGCTGACTCGTGCCAGTGCGGATTCTATATCGACGGCTAAGACTGGCGTCGACGTTCCACTGGTAGTAGACTCTTTGTTCCCATCGCGTAGAGATCCACCGACACCAACCATCTCACAATCAAGGGCGATGTACTTTCCTATCTCGACATTAGCTGAGAGACCAGCATTGATTGTCGTCTCGACACGAATTTCAGCTTGGAGTGGGGCGTTCATTTTGCCTGCGCAGGAGGAATGTATCGTGGTTTTGGGTCTTTTTCGAGGTGTTGTCGACTGAGGTCGTTTGCGCTTGGGAGCATTGGAGACAGGGGAAGAGGGAGGTCGGTTTTCGGCAGCAAGCGTGGATTGGAGTTTTTTCCAGTTCGAAGAGAGGCTTTTTGGGTCCATTGCTATCAAGCCATATGCTGTGACGGGAGGCGCGATGTTCCCGAAAACCATTTTATTTCCGAAAAAATGAAACCTTAGAACGTGTGGGGCACCCTAAACCATCATAAGCTGCGAGCTTTTATTATAGGCCCCTACGGAGTTACGAAAGGACGAAGTACTCCGTGCTCGTACTAATCCATTGATACCAACCTAGGTAGGTAAAAAATTATTTGTTAGCTGCTGAATTTACGCTTTCAGATACGAGGGCTTCTAAACCACAGCTTGTCCTGGAGAATAATACTCAATCTATAAAGACACAGTTTAGTAGAACCGTTCGATCAGTACCGAGGCTTGTCGTATATGATTCAACCCTTCGTCGCAGGGCGGACGCTGCATAGTTCAAGCTACTACCTGGACGCAAAATTGCTGAATTACGACGCACTGAAGGCTCTGTACACAATAGATATAGCATTTATTCCACCGATACTGGGAGATCGCAGTTAAGTCAATTTTGGGCCATCCCAAACGTCATTGACGTCCATGAGCGTGGCAGCCCTTGTCCGTCGTACAACTGTACTTTATACAGTCCGATAGATCCAGATCTCATACACGATACCACAACAAAATCTTGCATGCAGACCCTCCATAATCCCTCATAGGATTGCTTAGCTGTCTTGCTAGGGGTTATGCCTTCTGGGTGTCGACCGTGGTGCTCCTCGAAATAGTCCCTTCACTGGCTCGCCTCTGAGCATTGGTGACCAGACTAGGTCGGCGACGTTCACCCTGTGTAGCCAAACTTGCCTTCTTTCCACTGGAGATTGCTTCGACATCAACGCGACTTGCGCCGCCGACGCTCTTGGCTCTTTGTGCAGCCTGGACGAGCTCAGGGTTTTCTTCCTTGAGAATCGCATAGTTCTTCTCGGCCTCCCAGTTCCATATGCTGTCAGCAGCGAACAGCAGGTTCATCTCTTCAAGTGTTCGTTGATTGCTCTCAGGATATAGCGCCCACACCATTGGGATTGTAATTATGTTGCAGGCAGCAAAAATGAAGAGAGTGTACTCTCCAATTGCTTCAAACATAACGGGGCAGAGAAGGGTAAGCCAGCCGTTTCCGATTGACCACCCGACCACACCCCAGGCATTCCCCTTAGCTCGGACTTCCAATGGAAAGATCTCTGCTGGGTAGAGCCAAGGAACGGTAAGCCAACTGCAAAGGGTTAGCATTTGCACATTTTGGCGACACAGGGGGGCAATCACTTACGTAGCACCGAAAATACAGGTGAACAAAAAGACCATGGCAACAGCGGCATTTCCAGATTGTGTTCTGACAGATCCCGTGGACTCTCGCGCCAATTTGGAGAGCCCTCCAGCGAGGAATAGCGTGATGCCTTGTCCGATTGACCCCCAGTACAAAGTCCATCTCCTACCTATTCTGTCCAAAGTGAAGACGCAGATCAAAGTGCTTGCCATATAAGTTATCGTATTAATGCCACTGATCCATAAAACCTGGGAGTTAGGAATTCCGGCCAGTCTGAAGATGGTGGGTGAGTAGAGCGTGACACCCGCGATCCCTAAGAGAATAGAGCGTCAGTAAAATTAGGTGCCAACAAAGAGGGTGAGTAAAACAGCACCCGCAGAATGCTGAAAGTGTCATTAGGCACGGCAGAACCAAGTCACCCGACTTTTGGTCAGAGTGATGGATCTTTGCTGTTTGAAACCCCCTTAAAATGCTTCTTAGACCAGACTTACCGATCCATTCTTGCATGATCTGCAACCAGATGCATAATTGTATTCTTCGGCCTGTATGAAACTTACCAGTGCCGATTCCGAACAACATCTTCCAGTAAGATTGTGGTTGGGTCGAGTCGCGCTCAAGCTCGACGATGTTACAGATGTCCTGATACTCAGCTTCTGCTTTGCCTTCATCCTCGCCAGTCTCTCCTCGCAGGCGGCCAAGAATGTAGCGTGCCTCGTCACCACGGCCGGCTTTGGTTAGATACCTAGGAGATTCCGGGAAAGCCCAGCATCCGACGAACAGACCGAGAAGCATGATGATCTGAAACAGGATCGGGAATCGCCATGTAAAGGCTGTGTTACCGTTTCGATATTTGCTAGTACCGTATTCGAGCCAGTACGCGACGACAACACCAAAGATATTCAGCGTAAATTCGATGGCGACGAACTGGCCTCGGGAGGTGTGTTCTGCGGTCTCTGTTGCGTACACAGGCACAATCGCGTTGAGAATTCCTGTACCTACACCGTTGATCAAGCGTGCACAGATCATCCATTCATGATTTTGCGCAGATCCCTGCAAAGCAGCTCCAATGACAGCCCAAACGGCTCCCATGGCAATAGTTCGGATTCTTCCTTGTTTATCACCAAACCAGCCTCCGAAAAGAGCGCCGACAAGTGTGCCAAGGTAGTAGACGCTGACGATACCTCCTTGGAGCAAGGAGTCATAAATGATCGGTGCACCGTCTTCGGCCTGTCGACCAAATCCCATGCGTTCGTAGTAGTCTTTGGCATTATTGACTCCAGCCATCATTCCTTGACCATTGATCAGCCTATATTTTGGCATTGCGTCAGACTCTTACCTTGGTCATATCCAAAGAAGAAAATGCTCAGACCAGCAAGAGAATTGACTGCGATCAGAAGGCTGCGCTTCTGCAAGTGGTGGACCACGTTCCATCGTGGAATTTTGTCCATCTTGGTCGATATTGCTACTTACTGGAAGTGTAGCTTTCTGGAACATGATGAAACGTCACGAGAGCCCTTGGCTCCCACTATATTTATGTGCACAAAGCCTTCTGCTTTAAGCGAATTTGAATAAACAAGCAATTTTCCCCGAAGGCTTGTTCAAGGGTCATCGACGAAGGAGGATCATTCCCCAGATTTTCGGTAAATGCCGGTTACTGCCCGTCTATACCTCGGTCCGGGGAGAATGATATCAGCCAATGAAAAGCGTCAATCCCGATTGCGCGCATTTTGTCTAGCCTGATGCAGTAAGCACGTGCAGGGGAACATGAATCTATTCCCCGTGGTCCAATAAAAGTCGGTCTCCAACGTCATGAAAGCATAGCTTTTAGGGATTGCGGGGAACAATGGCAAATGGGCAACCCAAAGGATAGGCTGTTGGGCAAGCACCGTCCAGTGTCTAGACGTTGCCCAGCGTCCTGAGCAACCCTTTCGATCCTAGCATTGCTTCAGGAGCCGAAGACATTAGAAGATCTTGGCCACAACTCTTCTTGACTGGGCTACCCTGTACCGAATGTCTGGCATATCAGTGTGTCTAGAACATCCCGAGCTCTGACCATGTCATTAGACTCGTGGCTCCAAATTTCAAGTTGTCTCAGGACCCGACCGAATTTACCGTGTATGGTTGGTTTCACGCTACCTGTTGCCTGGCTTCGCGGATCGCTGACTGGAGCTGGAATGAGAGTGCCTTCATCGGCTGTGCCTATAAGACTCTGGTGTCCACCCGGAATGAGATGAGGATAACCACTTTTCACGACTGCTAGGAGGATCAAAGATGAACAAATGATAGCACGAAGATCGAACCATAACCCATGATGTCTGTGCGGCACCGTTCGAGTATCCAAAATTTTCAAATTGCAGTCGATGGCACGAGTGATGAGGCTCCAGAATAGCTGGTAATTATCACCATGTACACTTGATGGAGACGTTAATGCATCAGGAAAGCTATCATGGCGGGCCGGCGTCGTAGCTGGCATCGTCGGGCGAGCATGAACCAGGTAATAAAGAAACGGTTGGTATAGCCAATGCCGCATTTCCAGCAGTCTGTTTTCTGTTGCCCAGCTCAGTTCTTGGGAAACAAAGCCAGCCTCCGCGCCACCAGGCGAGACGATTCGAGGCGCTCTAATAGTGGAATTGGTTTCGTATTTCTGCATTGCTGGAGGGAGATTCGTTTGCCACGTAGATACCTGTGCTTCAAATTCGATCGCGATATCGAGCAAACGTTCGATATCCATCCACTCGGATTTTTCTAGCCTGAAAAATGTATTGATCACGCGATTTCCGATTCGTCTCAGCGCAACCTCTGTCAGATAATAATACCAGCTCTCTTCTTCATTGCACAGCCTTTTTGCGTGTAGCTTGACCTCTTCCTGCTCCTGCGACAATAGAATCCGTGAGATGTCATTATATGTTGACGTCTCTCTTTCAGCCCTCGGAGATGCAGCATCAGCTGTGGTTGATCTAAGATCGGTACTGAGATCGGTGCCAAGAGGAGAAGGTGGTGATGGGAAAAGATTGGGAAAGTCGTACTCAGCAATTTCTGACTGTGGGAGTGGAAGTTCAACACGGAACTCTGACTCTGACTTGAATGTAGACCAGAACAGACGCTGTTCCAGTCGGACTTTCTTTGAGCTTCTCGGTAAATGCTGTGCTGGATCACTCACCAACACAGAGTTGTCTTCCATTATTCGTCCATGCATTTTTAAATAGAGCTGAAATGAAATTGAAGATTGGTGAAAATACTGCCAGGATAAGAGGGGCTTTAGCGTATACATCAGATAGACTAGCACTTATCAGCTCACAAGAGAACAAGGAGATAGAAATGGTAGCTAACCTCCGGCAAAGAAGTAGCATTGCGCAGCTAAAATAGTTGGTCGCAAACATCCCAAGCGACGAGATGCATGAACAAAGCAATTATCAGCTTGCAGCTTCTCACGGGAGGGCGCTGAAAGCTCTCGTGCGTCTTCAAGAGGCATATGTAGGTCAAGAGCTTCTGTTTCGGAGCCGAAAGGCCTTGCAACCAGTCCCAGAGCACAAGTTAAGAGAAGCAAGCACGAGTAACCGTCCCAGCCAAGGCCCCGCGATGCGTACTCTCTGCTCTTCTTGACGAGACATTCGACATCGAGGATAGGGTTTTTTGTATGAACATTCTCCAAAAACTTATCAACCAAGAATGGAATGCGCTGTTCATCAAGTGGTGCAATATTGTGGGAGATTTGAAGGACATCACTACAATCCTCGACATCTTCGTCAAACAACCCACTTGAGGCAATCCTATTTCCCAAATGGAAATCAATGAGGTAGTTCGCTGGGAAGATGTCATCGAATATTGGCCAGATTAGGACTTCGTCGGCCGTCGTCTTGTGCGCTGGAATATGTGAGAAGTCCCGCGACGGCTGAGGATGCTCAAGTGGCACTTCATGAGACGATCCTCTTGCATCGATTGCAGCGCTCGCCTCTGTCTGCGAGCGATGGCTCTGCGGAATCTGCCAAGTCTCACGGACAGGAAGCTGAGTTGACCGGTATGCCACAAATCCATCCAGCTTCTCCGCAATGTCAGTAATTTGCGACCCCAAGATATCGACGACGCGATCAAGCGTTAGGGTATCGTCAGGCTCATTCAAGTAGATACATCTGCTGCCGGTATTGTGGCATGGAGAACATGTTGGCCGCTCATTGCTGCAGCGTATTTTTCTCAAGCTGCAAGCCTGGCAAGCAGCTTTCCGCCTACCGGAGGTCTTGCGCCGTTTAGTCGGCTGTTGGGTGCCATCGTTCTCACCTCCCATCACATATTATGTCTTATTGGACTGCTAGCCTTCCAAATCAGAGACTTCTAATCTCCACACTACATCAAGGCAGTGGGTGTTAAGTTATTCCATCGTGGTAAGTGTTCGCTCGTCGCTACTTGCACATAATTGGTCAGCCGCAACAAAAATCACATGATTTACGTCCTACTACCACGCGCGCAGATCAATCACACCAATCATTATTACCTGTCATACATATCTCACTTCACCAACCCGCCTCTGTACGCCACGATCAACGGATCGCCCGCAAACTCAACCGTACCACTTGTGTAACTAAGCAAGATGTCTCATCTTAAGAGACAATTCATGCACAATGAACTCGGATAGCAGCAATGCGAATCCGGAAAAGCGACGTTTGAAGGATCAGAGTGATAGCCGTGCTGAGAGGAAACGGGAGCTGGATCGCTTAGCACAGAGAGCGACGCGAGAGAGAACGAAGAACAGAATTGCTGAATTAGAACGCCGTTTGGCAAGCCTAGAAACTGGTGATAAAAGCAGTGAGATTGCGCAGCTCACTAAAGCCATTACAGAACTTCGGGGTGACAACGCGAGATACCGAAATGCCTTGGTCAAGATTAGGCTCGCAATCGATGAAGCTCTCGGTGAGACTGAAAGTTTGTGTCTCAGCATTTTCAATTAGCCGTGTTCACTTTCTAACATATGCAGAAGCTATTGGGAGTAATCCGGACGCATCGGAGAATTTGATGACACCTCACGAAAACACCGTAGCCTCGACCGCGATCATGGGCTCTGATGACATGAACATGACCGTCCATGATGTTCAAACAACGCTACGTAGCTTCGAAGGACCGTCTCAATCTGAAGGATTAAGGCCATTTTACAGCCTTGAAGGTTATCGATCCTTGTCACCACAGGGACCAGGTAACACTGACATGCAATCCATGTATGGATTCTTCGAATTTGGCTCAAGCAACTTATTCACTAGTCCCTCACCTCTCACGAGTTATATGCCATCGACGGACACCTATCACCAAATCGCTCCTGATGAGTATAAATGGGATACTTCTGATCATGCTTTCCGTCGTGGACTTGCCGCAAACCCCAGCATTCACCAGCTCGATGATGGTGCCCTCGCGAAGGCCATTCTTCTGGGTTGGGAGAGCATTGGCCAAGTAGCCAATCAACCAATCCTCTTCGCTCTGCAATGTGTCGACCAGCGTGTTTTTGGGAAGTGGACCTCCAGACCGCAACGCCTAGCTCTGATGTATATATGCGGCCGGGCCATGCTCTGGCGAGCGAGCCCAACCGAAGAGAACAAAGCTCAAGTTCCCGCCTGGTTCATGCCACGACCTGCGCAAGATCGGATCGAACATCCGCTTGTCATAGATTTCATAGTCTGGCCTGGTCTGCGGGAACGATTGGTATTCGACTACGAGAAGTACATCATGAATGGCGAGTTCTCACATTGCTTCGTCGAATATTTCCATTTCAACTGGCCATTTCCAGATGAACAAGTTGCACAGTTTGATCCACAGACGGGTCTCATCTGTGGTCTGAGCAAGATGTTTCGGGACTATGTCTTCGATTTGAAAAACTGGACGATGCTGCCTGGCTTTTTTGTTTCGTTCCCAGAGATGAGAGCTGATATTGATATGTGGGTCGAGAAACCCGCTGGGAGTTCGCAGAAGGGCCTTTGGACATAAGACTTTTTACACGGAGTCAAAAAGAAAGACGGAAATGGTGCGGCTGACCGTTGATGGGAAGGTTACATATCGCGCGGGTGTACTTCTGCATTGGCCCGGAACACTAGGCGAGCGGCTCACATTTCCACAAAGGCTCACCAGGACAACATTTCCTCATCAAGACCAGCAAGCACTGCTCATGTGCAAAAGGCATCCATTTCAAGTGATTCGTCGCTTGCTCGCAGGGTTTCAATCCGGAAACTGTAAATGCGCACAGATATGACTACGAACGACGGGAGAGCAAAAGATCCCAGCGCATTCGGGATAGGCCCTCCAACAACGACTCAAAATCAAAGCATCAAATAATCCATGCAGCAAAATCTTATCTGTCTTGATCTCGACCAGGCCCTTATCTTTCATACCAAAGCCCTTGAATCGGACGAGCCATTGATCATCCTATATCAACCCACCTATCGCGCCTACCAAAATAATGTCACAGCAAAAATTGATCCATGTACTGGGGCCTCGGAATCAAACATGAGACAATCACCGAGGGAATATCCTGTAATTACTGCCATTGTCAAATCCAAGCGCATTATCTCAACACCTGTATTATGAATCTATGCCCCCGCAGTAGACCACAAATGTTCCTGTCGCTGCCGCTTAAAACTCCTGAATGCTAAGCGCTCAGCATATTTCTAGAGGAGTCTTCGTCCTTTCAATCACAATAGCATGGATCAGGCAGGCAGTGTAAGTGCTGCGCGAGCCCCATTGTAGCAAGACTAATTTAGCTCTATCTACTCCGTAACCCTTGCAACCACTCTGTATTCTGCTCTCAAACAAGCTCATTTGTTTGCCGTACGTTTTGCCTGACGAAAACGCATGGCTTCGCATTGATCCGAGCTGGGTTGACAAGTACACACCGGACTGCGCTCCACACACTCCTAGCAGGAGGTTCACGGCCTGCTACTAACAAATACTAGTTAGTTAAATGTTGCACAGAAGAATTTGCAAATGCAAATCATGAATTCAGAAACCATTCACGGGAATTTCTAAGCGGGCTCGCGCTCTATACGACTAGTGTAATAAGTATATTTAATTCAATAGTACTGATGGTCTCAGCGTATTCCACAGCCAACGCCTCGCTAAACGAACGAACAGTAAAAATAACGAAAGCATGACTGTAAGAGCCAATTATCCGAACCTAGGAGCAGCGAACATCTTTCCGCCCTCCTTTGTTGTTGTGAATGATGGAATCAGAGCTTCCACAGACACGGTGGTAATGAAAGCCGGATCTCATCTGCATCCGGACCTAGCCTTATCAAGCAAGAGTATCGTGTCCTCCCCCCTTTGAGCTTCTCTACTTTCTGGGTAGTGACTTTCAGGTAAACCCAAGCCTAAATCCGTAGTTTTGTACTCCGTTTTGATTGGGGCTTTGATTTAGTAATGAGGAAATTTGTGGTTCGTCGGCTATGACAACTTCAAACAGCCGGAAAGAATGATTTTCTTTTGATTTGGGTATGGCTTAAGAGGAACGTGTCGCGTCGGTTGTTTCGGATGTCCTTTGTTCAATTACCAAGGTCGAATCCTGTGTTTTTGAAGTCTGAGCAGGATTATTCGCGGATACTGGACGTTCAGCAGACACGAGCTCTCGCTCTCCAGCACGTTTCCTTTTCCCGAGTAGACCAGATTTAAAATTCTTGCCGATTTTGCCTTCGCCGCGTTTCGACGATGGCTTTGTACAAAATTTGTTTTCAATTAGCTTAGCCGATTTCTGTGAACCATTCGCACCAACTCTTGAGATCTCATCAAGGTATTTCGTGAGAGATATTTGCCTCGGACCCTCCGGAGTACAAAGCCACGCGGGCAGCTCGGGTCCATGCTGCGCCTGCGGGTTGTGGGTATTGTTAGGCATTGAAGAGGGAATGGTGTTAGAACTTGCACACGAGCAGCAAACTTTGTCTCCAACGTCACTAAGCCGGGAGCTTCGTTTCGATTCAAGTTCTGCTTGAGCGCCATCCAGGCCAAAAAGCGAAAAAATTGTTTTCCTGTGGGACCTCCGACCGGCTGCAGCGCATCTCGCTTTGTCCTCTGCACTGTCGCAATCCCCGGTAGTTAAGCCCGAACCAGCTCGACGTTGTGCATCATCTCGATTTTTGTGTCGTACATCTGAATATGCCAAGCAAGAGAAATATTTCTTTTTTGGTTGCGTTTGAGTTTGGTGATGTGATGCATCTGGACATGTCGAATCCGTTAAGCCCAAGTCGAGGACAGGCAAACCAGACTGATCCTCAAGCCAATGACCAGGATCGTGGCCTTGAGTGGATTGGTCTACGCGAGGTATCGAGCTGTGACTCTCAGTTCGAGCAACAGTTTCGTCTGGCCGGGCCACATCTCTTCCGATTGTATTGTTATCCAAACCCTCCTCTTTGCTGGATATTGTGTGAGGGTCACTGATGATTTTTATTTCGCCATTACCGCCTTCAGGATCATCAAGTCTTTGCTGACTTTTCCGTTTGCCCTGCCGATACGACTAATATATCCAGCCTCCTAAAGCAAGCATGATCAAGGTGGCCAATGTGGGCAATATCACCTCAAAAACAAACCAAGTGCGGCTTCTTTTGGAAGTAGGGGCTGCGTTGGCACCAACTGTCTGGTCAAATGGAGTGGAGTCACCGATCGTGTTGGGGGTAGGTCGTGGCGTCGAAGACGTGGACGAAGAGCTTGAAAACCTGCTGACTGTGGTTGTGGAGGTGGACAGAGTTGTGGACGAGGCAGAAGCGGTAGAAGAGGTCGTTGACGTAGGAGGAGAAGAAGAAGAAGAAGAAGAAGAAGAAGACGAATCTGACTCTGACTCGGTGGTCGTCGATTCGGCAGCTGTCGCCGACGGGCTGGCGCTGGCACTGGTCTTGGTGGCTTTTGCATTAGTGGCAGTCCCACTGGCGACCGTTGGGATCACAGAGGCGAATGTTCCTCGCCCACACATCCAGTCAGCCAAATCCCCTTGGAAAGCGTGTGCGATGACTGTGTCAGGCTTGACACCATCCTGCTGACAGCCAACTTGGATGGACGTGGTTATGGAAGTCAACTCGTTCCAACAGCTACGCGTGCACGTTGGATCGTCAGCGAATGGCGCAAATCTGACATTATCACAGTTGGTGATAGTAGTGTCGTATGCGTCAGTGCATGAGCTCGAGAAGTCGGCGATGGGCTGAAAATCAGACAGAACAATGTCGGCTGATGCCAGCGCCGCAAGACAGCCGACTAACGGTAATAAGAGTTGCATTTTGGGATAGCTTTTGCTGCAAGGTAGAAGTATAGAGGAAGATAAGCTGCAGCGATAGTTCTATTGCATCTCGTTGAAGCCTGTAGATGTTGTCTGTCAAAGTTGTAATGATGTGAAGGGGTGAAGGCGCACAGAGCCACCCTGCGCGTGCCTGCCGTTCGCTCGCGTTCTCAAACGTGCTTGCGATTTGTGTTTCACTCTTCCACTCAATTTTGCCGTCGCGTACCTCAGATAGATAGATAGATACCTAGGTAAGCTGGGTAGGTATTCCGTCCCTCTTTCAAGGTTCCCGGAGGTCTCAACTGGCGCTGAGCAACGTCGTTGCCTGTTCGTAACGCGCCTCGGCGGAATGGATAAGTTTGAATGCTCGATCGGACCTGATATTACTTAGGCAAGCAAACGCTGTGCGACTCGGATGTACAGCATACAGAGGGAGATCGCGAGACCAGCTTAAAAGATGATTCCAGACCTCGACGCCCTTAGCCCTGCTTGCGTGAAGAGAGCATGCGTTTCACGCTTGCTAGCCTTCCCGTAGCGACATCAAAACGTTTGTCGGCGGCTTCTACCATACTGGCTGATGGGACAGCAGGAATGCGTTCACATACCGTTCCGGCTCTAGCATGGCAATTTGAGACAGAAGGGGTGACCGCGACGAGCAGCGCAAACACGATGTGACTTTTTAGCTTGTTTCAGAATCCCCAAATTCCTACTAAACTGACAATTTGATTGGACTTAGCTTGGTTAGGTCCGCAAGCGTGAGTACGTGGTTGGACCACGGCGCAGGGGAGCGTCTAAAGGTTACCCCATGCTCTCCCCTTCCAACAGTGCCGAGCGGCAGAAAACCTTTGTCACAGTTCTCCCACACGAGCAGCCAACCACTGCCAGATTCCAACTCAATGTCATTGTTGATACAGGAGGCTCTATATTGAGCTATGCAGAATCAAGTCGTAGTATCACCATGCAGCTTCTCCTTGTGCGCTGTAACTTGCTTCTTCCGCATGCTCTCATTCATAGTAGTGTTCAAAAGTGTTTTTGGCCATAATTGGAACTAATTCCGTACTTCATGCATTCTTGGCCAAGACCCTGCTCTGCCTCATTATCAGCTTATCTCCGTTAACTACATGCTAACAGTCGCATCTCGGGCATAACGATTCACCATTCCTCGACACTCAATATTAAACGGCAGTACGAAGTATTATGCAAGCTCAGTACCCGGATTACTGTTTTTAACTCCTTTAGGGGATTTTCAGTTCCGAATTTCAACGGCTGCAAAGGCTCAAACAGCGGGTTTGGATCGGCAAGCTGGCAGCCTTGGAATCTTTGCCCGTTTTAGGTCTTTTTTTTTAATGACGAATCCAAATTCTAACCCTCGACCCCTAAGTGTGATAGGGCCAATCCCACTCGAAATGTCATGACGTGAGGCTTCCTTTTGCACAGAGTCGAGGACTCTATACAAATCCTCGATCTCTCTCGAGTGACTTGTCATTATGTCGATATAAAGGAACCATCGGTCTTCGCTACGATATTCTCACACTCTTGGAAAGCATACCCACGAAACCGTAAGTCTAATCAACCAAACCTTGCGACGAAGCCATGCCCGTCGATCTGCCAAAAAAGAACAAAGTTGCTGTCTTCAAAGAGGCTGGCAAACCGCTGAGTTTTGAAGAACGAGACCTTAAGCTTCCAGAGGATGGCGAGGTAAGCCAAAACCGTCTCTCCTTCGCTATGCTCACTTCGCGTTAACTTTTGCTCTCTAGGTCCTAGTCAAGGTCCTAGCCTGCGGCGTCTGTCACTCCGATGAAGTCGCAGGCCTCGGGGCTTTTGGAAATCCACTCCCCCTTGTACCTGGTCACGAAATCATTGGTGACGTCGTCGCCGTACCATCGTCAGAAAAGCGATGGAAGGAAGGTGATCGAGTCGGAGGGTAAGTTGATGGCGGGTTGGGCTTATAGCGTGGTTAGGCACTGACGCGTGTAGAGCATGGCATGGCGGCCACGATGGTACCTGCAAAGCTTGCAACCGAGGTCTGTTCCAGATGTGTAAGAACGAATTAATCAATGGAATTACTAGAGACGGCGGATATGGGCAGTATGTCACTCTTCGTTCAGAGGCCGTCTTAAACGTCCCGAAAGACGTGGATCCTGCTGAGTTTGCGCCTCTGCTCTGCGCTGGTGTGACCGTGTTCAATTCGCTCCGGCAACAAAAGGTCTTCCCGGGAGAGCTTGTAGCTGTACAAGGTCAGAACCAACTACCTTTTTCACTGAAGTCTGATGGCTGACACAAGGTCTAGGTCTTGGCGGGCTCGGTCACCTGGCGGTTCAGTTTGCTGCCAAGTCAGGCTATCGCACTGTTGTCATCTCTTCCTCCGACTCAAAGCGAGACTTCGCAATGAAGCTCGGAGCACACGAATACATCGATGGCTCCAAAGGGGACATCGGGAAACAATTGCAGGATCTAGGAGGTGCATCAGTCATCCTCCTCACCGCTCCAAACAACAAGCTGGTGCCCCAACTGATCGGGGGTCTAGGTGTGCTCGGCAAACTCGTCGTTCTGGCCGCAACCAATGGCCCCTCCGAGGTCGACACCAATTCCATGATTCGGTACGGCCTGAGCATTAGTGCATGGCCATCAGGTGGCCCTCAAGATTCTGAGGACACCATTGCTTTCGCTCAGGTTCATGGCGTGAACTGCATGATCGAGAAATTCACTTTGGATCAAGCTAATGAGGCTTTGAAGCACATGCACGATGGCAAGGTGAGATTCAGATGCGTTTTGCTGCCAAATAATTAGAAGTCTGGCCAACATGCGGAGAGAGGACATCATGTTATCTGAATGCCAACCAAAAAGGACGTTCTTTTCGTACATAACCTAAAGATCGTTAGTCTTAGTCCTATTGCCGTCGCCCATAGAAAGATATGCCGCCTACATTGTTCCCCTCATTTACCGCATGTCAAATAAAGCGAAAACCTCGCGAAAGTCATCAGTACTCTGCTCACCGAGCCTGTCTACGTGTGCTCGACCTTCGGAAGAGCAAAACATGCTACCGAGAGCCTTCCACTTCCTGTGTCTACAGGCACTGCTAGACTTACAGACCTGCATGACCTGCCATCATAAATGCGAATTCGTGGCGTCCACGAGCACGGTTTAGATAAGGCGATTGGAGTATTAGCATGTTCATCTGAGGTAAGCTTGTAGCCTTTCGGAGCCAAGAAGTGTTGTATATCCGTAGTCTGGAGGTCCATGTGTGCGCTACGGTCAATGATTCAAGAACCTTGGCTTTGCTCCATGGTCTCAACTCGACCTTTGGCGGGAGTCAAACCTCTCGGCAATACGCGATAGAAACAGCCAAGGTAGTCGATTTTGGGTATGGCTGCCTAGGCCTTATATCCTGCCCGCGGGATGCAATTGCCAATCATGTTGCTCGTGCTAGCTCGTCTTGGTACATTCTCCTGAGATCGATAAGAAGTTTTGACCTCGTTGACTTCATCTTTGCCCATTCAGCTTCTCCCATAAAGGCGGGCTGCTTCAGTTGTTCAGGCTCCCCAGCCCAAGCTTCATGAACATCGAGAATATCAAGTAGTGTATACTGAGAACGCTCCATCTTGGAGATTGGTACGCGCATCTGGTATACTGAGTCCTGTTCCACGTCAACCACAAATGTTCGGAAGTTATCAGTATGGATTAGGCTGCGACTGTCCTTCGAGGAGGTCGCGTAGCGAGCATCTAAGCGGGCTGCTTCGACTAGATACTCATCTTTGGTTAGATGATTTATTTTCTCACGGAGCATCTCTGGACGCGGAAGCGCTGAGATGCATACTAAATGAAGCCATTCGTCTATCACCGACGCTGTAGTGAGCCTCTGACGAAGATCGGAGAGGATAACCTCTTGGTGCTTCTCGATCTCATTGCGTGCATCTGGTGGAATATCCTTGTCGTTGCCTTCATATTTGGAGTTCCAATAACTCATTCGATGCAGCATCCGTCCCTGACAGTAAGGCGCCCCTGCATCCATGTCATTGAACGCTGTCAAGAGCATTGCCTCTTCAAGAAGCGTGCGTATACCGTCATTCTTTTGCTCCACCTGTAGAATCACGATCAATTCAAGCAACAGACGTATACGCCACGAAAAATGTATCCACTCGTATTCTTCTCCACGAAATCCAAGCAAGTGTCTAAGCCCGGAAGAGGTGGTGCGTTCATAACATTTCGTCGTACAGTTGTTGCTTGAAGAGCTTGATCTCGCGGTGAATGGCACATTGTGCTTGATGAGGATGTGCAAGCAGTATGCAGCATCTCGAAACCGTTCAGAACTTGGCCCGTTCCAGTGGCGTAGTTTCCGTTCAGACGCCAAAAGCACATAGAAGAGTGCACTGCGACCTGCATCATCCCGACTTGTCAATAATGTGCGCGCCCCTTTGAGCGTTCTTAAGAATGTGAAAAGGAGATATGGGGAAGCCAAATAAGCGACTTTCATAAGAACAGTGCAACCTCCCTTGGTCTTTGAATCACTCCAGATCCCAGCGCAGACGGACTTGTGTTGCAAAAGCATTGCGCAGGTAAAACTAGTGCAGCTTAAGTGCAATAGAGTGTTGTCATCTTCAAATGGGTGCCACGGATTCCGAAGTCGTGACAAAATCAGCTCGGCACCTGGCCAACGTGGGTCGTGCTCAGCATAAGTGTTCGTCATGTAACAGCGCAGTGCGTGCCTGAGCGTTTGCTCTGCCGTCCAGTAGCTTCATACATTTCTGCTATGCTGCAGACAAAGCCGGCATCGTGACGAAGCGCGGCAAAATCGATATAGGTATTTTGAGAGTCTTGGTGAGCACCTTGATCAGGATCTGCACCATGCTGCAACAGTATAATCGCAGACTCTACTTGACAATAAGCGGCTGCGTACATCAAAGGCATCAAACCTCGCTTGTCGGTATGGTTGATAATCTTACGCAGCATACTGTCATTCAGAAGCATCCTCAAAACCGAGGGTTTCAAAATTGCAAGATGCAGACAATTCTGTCCCAAAAGGTTGGTCCGCTTCATATTTGAGGGAGGGGTTAACAAAAGTTCCCTAGGTATATCTGATTGAGGCAGGGTCAGAATATTGATGTGGAACCTCGGCGAATTTGCAAACTCAGCATCATGTTGAAGTAGACGACGGATAAATTCAAGCAAGAAGGGGTCGACATCGCTTTTATTCATTTCAGGCGGTAGTTGAGGTGCCAACCAGCGTTCGATCGCCCAGGGCCTGCAAGATTCGAATCGTATGACTCGAATCATAGACCTTTCCTAATCGGGCTATAGTGAAGCTGTGGTATAGCTAATCTCGTCTTATCTTAGTGTTGTAGATATTTCTTCAATCTTGACTGCAAACCCTCGTCATCCTGATCGTATAACGCATCAAAACGTCGAATATGAACGCTGTGAACCGCCGCAAAGTCAACACCACGATAATAACGATCGTGATGACGACGATGACGATCTATTACTACATTAGGAAGGTACATGCAGGATTCGAATATGATTCGAATCTCGAATCCTAGATCTAGCGTGATTCGAATCGGATTCTTGATCCGAATCTTGCAGGTCCTGCGATCGCCCAATCATCAACCCGTGTAATATCGAGATTATTTTGGAGCAGCACTTCGAGAAGTTCGAGGTGGAGACCTACTCTCCTCCAAGCTGCCGCAAGATAGAACAGGCGTGAATGGTCGATCGTTGGTGCAGACCTCATGAATTGTAGGATGAGGTCCTTATGCCCAATTGCAAATCGTTCATGGTGGATGATCAGCAGCAGACGGTCAAGCCATCCACGACCATCACAGTCGACGTCGGAGAAAGATGCTTGACCATTTCGAACCAGGCTCATAGCCTGTCGGCAGACGTCGTCATCACCAAGTACCCTAGTCTCGTGCTGCCAGAGAACTGTAAATATGGGGGCAGTGCGGGCAACGACGTGGACAGGTTGCAAGAATATCGTGAACAGGGATCCTGATGCCCACTTGAGATCAAGGACAATTTTCAGTTGCTGACCTGCCGCAATGAAGAGCCAGGCAAACCAAATAAACAGTTCGATCCTTTGCTTGTGGGAAGCCGTCCATGCGAGCTTCAAAACACTTCTCTTCGATTCGATCGAGAAGCTCCAGTCGCGTCTCGACGTATCTGTTGCGCATTGTGGCGCGTTAGTGATGATATTGAGCATTCGGCTTGTGGACTTAACCGATGCTCTAGGGACGAGCTGAAGGTTTTGTGACATCTTTAAGTTGCTAGGAGGGTTGGAGGCAGATGGAAGCATTCCACGTGATGGGAGTAAAGGTTGCTGGAGTAGTGGCAATGTTGACGCATTTGGGGCCGGATTTGAGAAGACGACATTTTGAGGGGGGCTTGGGCTCTTTACAAGCAAATTACTCGGCTTGTTTTGTTGCATCAAGGCCTCAACGCCTAGCTTCAAAAGTTTGCTGTCGAGAATAGTATTGGTTCTCGCCAGGTTCGCGAGCAACTCTTCTAATCTCCTTCTATATCGTACAGCTGTCAAAGCACATTGCGACCTCTGTAGTTTCGAGGATGCTGCAGTAGGGATAATCTTGCGGAGAATCTTTTGTAATTCTAGGACATCACGGTCGATACTTTTGACCAGTGCTTCCAAAGCCACGACGTTGGCTGGTGAGATGTGAACATTTTTCAGCCATTCTGGGTGCCTTTTGAGATCATGTGATATCGCCTGCACGAGGGCAGAAGCGCCAGAAACAACTTCGGGGATGTCTCCCTGTGTATCTTGAAAGTCGCGGATGACTCTACCAATCTTCACAGTAGTATTGAGGATTTGAATAATGGATGCCGTTAGTCCGACGAAATCCATCCAGAGAACAGCACTACCACGAAAGGTGAGTCGTAACAGTTACTGTAGCTCGGTGTTCACTCCTCGTATTGCGTGTATTGCTGTATCGATGATCAGCTCATCCGTGACGTTGCTGTTGCTATAGTTTTAGGCTAGCTGAAAGACTGCAAATATGGGATAGGAACCATGCGAACTTGAGCCGTCTATTAAGAAGACGAAATGAACTTTTTGTATCGCACACTCTCCTGCGAAGCGCAGAGGTGACGCTGGCGGAGTTGGTAACATTATTCAACACGGATGTGGTTGTTTCAGCGCTTGGATATGTACAATCAGGAAAGTCCCTGGTGGCTATGCAGGGTGGCACAGAGTGGACATGCAGCTAGTCGTCAGTCAATCAAGCCAGTCTTGGCCAAGAGCAAAAGAACACCTACAAGAACACCTACATAGCCGCAACATGGCGTAGTACCATGCTCCACCAGTATGGGATGTCAGCGGCAAATTAACCAGTGATAATAGGCACCCATCCGTCCTTTTTATATGGAGCAGGGATGCATTCACCTCGACGCGGGTGGTGTTTCGCATTTCACACAGCAATAAAATTTGCATGGAAGAATTCATGACTTCGAATCTGCAGGATGAAGGCAGGAGAAAGTGCGGGATGCAACCGGTGGAGAGAGTGTTGTGTGATTCGTGTTTGAGCCTGACGCCTTGTTCTGACCGCCCAACCGCCCAACCGCCCAGGTGGGTACCTACCTACCTAGGTAGGTACGGAGTGGGTAGTTATGACGTAATAAGAAGTAATTATTATCCCTGGGTACACAAAAGCGAGCTATTATTACGGAAGTAATTCGAATCTTGGAAACTCGGTATTAATTAATGCCTTACCCATGAGCTAGGCTTTGGCAGAGCAAACAACAATTAGTCGATCTGGAGATACTCCTTATGTATGACGAGGTACTTCGTATCATTAGTGCCGCGACGAACTACTGTAACATGTATGTATTCCGTAGCTGCCTGACCCTACTAAGGAACCTTGGAAGGTACGAGGTAACATTACGCTTTTGCCTAATAATAATGTAAGGTTTTTATAGGTCCTCAAGGGTACTTTTCCAAGATATTGGCGCGGAGCACAAGCTCCCGGCGTACATGATATGCTCGCTACCCGTGACAAGGAAAACATATATTTAATTCTGTAGTACCATTCCAAAGCCCGGCTGTCGGGTGCTATCTGTTAGGGTTTCACGAATCTCAATAGAAGAATTATCCGGAGTCTACTCCGGAGTATTGAGCGAAATTTACTGATAGTCATCCAACTCAGCGTCAAGGTTCCCATCCGAGGACAAGCTGGAAGATCTTCGTGCTTGTGATTTTCTCGGCCGACCTCGTGGTCGTTTGGTTGGAGTCGTACCAGGAGTAGCACTGAGCTTCCGCTTGCGGCGTCCAGGAGTTGTCGTGCCGTGATTTGTTTGCGGGTAGATATCAGCACCCGATACTCCGTCTAACAAGTTTCCCTCATCTATCATGTCGAATTGATCGTCGATAGCCATAAGTGCCACAAAATCCTTGCACATCTGAGCTGATGGCGCTTCCTTATCCAATGCTGTTACAATATGGTTGCTTTTCACCCAGAACTGTTCTCCTGTAATCCCATGCACTTTTGTCGGCATTTTCCCCGTATCTTTAGACTGTTTTCCGTTTATGAAAGCTGCACGGATATCTCGTCCCAGCCCATACTGGCGGACCAAGAACGAGCGTGTCTCCATGAGCAACATCAGACAAGCGGCGGCCGTGCTGAAACGTCTGAGTTCAAGCAAAAGATTGGGATCCATTTGCTTCGCATCGGCCATGTTTGCTTCGTGCCATTGCTCTGAATTGTTCTCTACTGGCTGATGGACAACTATGTCGGGATATCGTTGCTGAGCAGATTCAATGAATGAAGCGATCGTGCCACCGCTTTTGCTGTATGCAAGTTCTAACTGCAAAACAACATGCAGGAGTTCATCAAGTTTCTTGTACTCGAAGAATGCAACGTTTTGCAGCACGAATCGGCTAAAATTGACGTGCTCCAAAGAAGGCAGAGGCTTCTCTGAGTTTGATGCATCGAAACTAGTTCGCGACACAAGCCCGCTCAAAAACTTCTTGACGTATTTGCTGTTGCTCATGTTGATTATTTCAAAACAGCGCCCGAGCTTTCCCTTGAAGCCCGCTTGTCCCGCCGTCGTGGCACCATATGGGCTTTTCTCAACGGACCTCTGGTACCGACAGGCTTCAGCAACTGCAGCCATATACTCTCGTTCACAATGAGACTCATGTTGCTGATGTAGAAGATGCTGGGCCTGATGTCCAATGATAGAAATCGCTTGATTGCTGCTCGTACCGAAGGCGACAAAGGCACCTAAACATTGCTTTGGATGTATCAAACCTTGATGCGAGATACTAGCTAGCGTCTTAGCCGCCGGTAAAGCGTTATCGGAAGTTTCAGACAAAGATACGCGAAGCACTGCATCGACCACATCCATCGTGATAGCAGAGATGGCGCTGTCCTGATCTCGAGACCTCGCATCTCCACCCATTTGCTTTAAAGCCTGCTCTGCTACTTCCTGGGCATCGTTCGTCTTCTCCTTGGTGGTGGATCGTGTTGCATAAAGTTCATCAAATATGTTGAGCACGATGCCTTTCAACCTATGGGTTTCAGAGTCCGCATCGTCAGATTCGAGCTCTAAAATATTGAAAAGAGTTGAGCGGACGTTTGGGACATTGAACTGTGCAGGTGAATTTTGGCAGACGGAGCCAAGACTTTCGAGAGCAACAGCTCGGACTTGGTAAGGACGATTGTCTGTTGTGAGTGGTATAATCGTTTCGACTATGTATGCGGAAACCGACTTTGTCTTGCACATGGGCACCATTGCCCGAAACATCATTATTGATTTATCGAGATCGATATGTTTACCCATAGCTCCGGCAATCTGTAGGAGCTTCACAAGCAAATGTGGTGGGCCATTTGGTGGCGCAAGCTGGCGCAGCACCGAATTGCTAAGCTTGACAAGTCTCTCGGTGTTGTGAAGAACGGCGTCAATGGTCGAGAGGCACTGCATAACGGCATCAAGTTCGAGCCGTCGTGCGAGCTTGTGAATCGATAGCATAAGTCGATCTTGTATCTCTTTCAAAAGCGTCTTGTGTGTTTCAGAGAGGCCTGGCAGCACTCGTCGAAAGATATTGACAGCGGACCTGAACATGAACAAGTCACTTTCTTGCTGAATGTCGCTTAAATAAATCTGAAGCTTTGATAATTGCAATGGTGGTACTAGCGTTGGCTCTGCTTCTGCTAATGCAGTGAGAACAAGAAGCGGCATTTTCGTCTTTTCCGTGGCGATGATTTTCTCGAATAACGATAGGACTAGTCTCAAGCAGAGCTTGTGCGTTTGAGACCGTGATTTCTTTTCAACTTGCAGTGAAGCTGTGAGAAACTTATTGAGTAATGGCACAAATATGGGAGCCTCATCCGCCACGAAAGTCATGAGATTTGCAGCCAAGTTCTCTATTGCGACCGTGGCACTCGCACTGGTTTCATCGGCCTGCACTTGCTCAGAAACAGGTTTGATCAGAATGTCTTCCAAAGTTTGTTCTGCGAGCGAAACAATTGACTCTTCAGGGTCGTTGAGGCGCTTGAAGAGTGTTTGTGCAATAATGTTCTTAACCTTGGGTCGATCATCTTGCATGTAAAGCTCTTTGAGGTGAAGAAGAGATCTCTTTTGGACACCTACTTTTTCATCGCTAGCACATTCCAGCAAACGCTCGATCCCTCGCTTCTCCAAAATACCACCCCGGGAGATGACGAAGCGGGCTATCACGGATAATGCCGAGTCTCGGACCATGGCTGAATCATCGGAAGCACATTTGAAAACATCGTCCGCAATCGACGGATCGCGGTTCAGCAGAGCAGGGTCGGTCCCTAAAATGGCTGAAACGCTTTTCAGGCTTCGACTTCTGACTTGTGCTTGATCACTAGATAGAGACGATGACAAGGCCTTGACAATGTCCGCTAAGCGGCGACAGAATCGTAAATTGAGGATGCAAATGAGATAAGCTGCACTGGCAACATCCTGAGAAACGGTTTCGTGAAGAGTCTGTGGCTGAGAATTTGGGGCTGCCAGCATGCTGAGGGCCAGTCCAGTCACATCAGCAAGATCGATTTGTCCGTTCTTGTTGTGGGCTGTTTGTGCCACCAAGGAAGCGAAGTATGCGGCAAAGTAGCCCCGAGCACTCTGTTGATGCAGGGATGTCTTCTCGGCCTTCCTTTGTAGAGATTGAGCCACCATGATGAACGGGCCCTCCTTGGATACGAGATCTTGGGCCATTATCCCACCGTTCCCAATATATACTGCCGAAAGTCTGCAAAGTTCACGGCTGGCATCAGTACTTTCTGCTTCGATGGCTTCGACAATGGTTGGCAATCGTGACCGAAGTCGTGAGATAGCCGAGCCCATAATACCTAGAGATTCTAAGGCCATGTTTTTGACAGAAGCAGCCTTCTCATGCTTAGCAAATTCCAACATTTTGACCGCAAGAACATTGAGTAGTAATTCGGCAGAGGGCCATTCGTAGTTGTGAAGGACGTTGATCAGGTCTTCGACAAGTAAATCGAGTATCCCTCGGTAGGGCGAGTCACCGGTCTTTGTCGTTTTTGAGGCCTTGGCGACGAGGTAGAGAATGATGTCCTGAGCACTCCTTGAAGCCGGGTGGAAAAGTTGTTCAATTTTCCGACCCAACCGCAAGAGAGGTAAATCATCCTCTGCAGGCTGTATAGCTTTCTTTTGAGGTTTAGTTCCCTCAACGAACTCGTCACTTTCTGAGCTTTCCTCCTCCGCTGCATGGCGTCGGGTTTCAGACTTCTTTGGCTTAGGCCCCGTTGTGTTGATTGCAGTGGTCTGAACCAGTTGCATGAACAAAGCAGAAATGAGCTGGATTGACAGTCCTTCGCCAACTCTGAATGTCCTGGCACTCCGGCTCGTTGAGGGCAGTTTGTCGAGTGAGCTGAGGACTTCGTCAAGAATTGCTGGCCTCTCACGCGGGAACCGTGCATATAGCCTTGACAAACTCGCCATAGCCGCCTTCCGAAAGGCTTCATACGCCGGTAAGCCCAGTACCGAAGATTTTTCGGTCATTGCGTTCTGAACAAAGATGAGTTTGGCAGCAAGAAACTCGACTGTATTGACGCAGATGTCGGCCCCCTTGACATCAACACAGGCCGATGCCATCAAATCAAGCAGTCTCCTAGATGTGTTTAGGAGTTGTTTCAAAGACTCAGCAGACAAGGAAGCATGCTGAAAAAGAAAGGTGTCTTGGGTATCGGGCCGCGCTTCGATGACAGGAACAATACAGTTGTCGAGGACATTGACAAGACCATTTGCAGCCCACATCAACAGATCAGTCGATAGCAATGTGTCCTCGTGAGCGTTCCCAAGCATGATATAAACAACCAAAATGGCATGGCAAAGGCTGTTGTCAGCTTTGTGGATGTTTGCTTTCCATGTGTCGATTTCATCTTCTGTAGAGTCCGAACAGAGTCGGAGACCGATTGCTTGCGCACCCTCTACCGAATTCTCGCAGATTTCCTGAAGTCTGCGCAGCTCTTGCACAGGAACATCACGAAGCCTTTGAAGTTTCAACAACTTGCTCAAATTATCTCTCAGACTGTTGAGCGTTCGAATATTGAGTACAAAGCCGTTGTGAGCAGCCGAATCAGACTTTTTGAAGTACGTTTCGCTCCTAGCATTCGGTACATTGCCTTCAGATGCATCAATAGAATCCTGGCCTTCAAATACCTCGTTCAGGAGCTCCTGGAACGAAGATAACGCATCGTCTGATTGTTGCCTCTGTGTCCTTGTATTTTCCGATGCAGCGTCATCATGGCTCAATTTTCTCCGCTTGGGAGAGGCCCCAATAGTTATGTAGTCCTCTCGTCGGTAGGAAGCTGGCACAGCAGGAACCTGTACCACGAGTCCTTGGATGGCCTGCTTTGTAACCGGCAGGCCATCGAATGTCTGCTGTCGTTCAGCCACTGGCCGTGTAGCAGGATGACTTGGTTCCACTGGTGTTGGGAGACGTCGGGATGTAAATTCTTGCGCCGTGGAGACCATTTTCTTGCCATTTCTGTGGGCGGAAACGGAGCGGTTCTGCTTGACTTTGCGAGGCGTGGGAACCACGGTAATGCAACTATCGTCGTCTGGAGTGGGATCTATCGGATCGTTAGCTGGCGGGCCTTTCGATCGATTCTGAGACATACACCGGTAGTTGTTCTTGACCATGTTGAGAACAGATCTGGCTGTCGCACTAAGGTTGGGATTTTTGCTCCCAGAAAGTGATCGATTCGACTCAGAAGGGGGCAACCGAAATTCACTATGGGTCAATTATTCAGCCTCGCAATTACACAAGTAGGAGGGGAACATTCAAGACATACACCTGAGACCATTCTTCCCCATTCAGCCGCGCTGCAAGGTCATTTTGTATACTCGCTTGCAGATTCTGCTGCTGAAAGGATCGACGAGCTTGCGCCCGTTCTGCAGACGTCGCGGGCCCGTCATTTTCGCAAGCTCTTGACGGCTCCGGGATGGGTATCCTGTCTACAAGCCGCAGGACCGAGGTAGTAAATGGCGTGAATTGGAGGGCTTTATCAGCCGAGAATGATTTGAGATTGCCAATAGACTTTGCTGCGTTGTCAGGCTGTTTGGAAGATAGTGAAGGCAAGTTGACTTGGATGTGAGGTAGAGACGCCATGTTGGTGGAGCATCAACAGTGTAGGGCAAGTCGCACAGGGCATGCGAGACCCGGAAATGGAGTTGGGATCGGGCATTTGGTATCGAAACGCTCGCACGCTGTCAATAGGTGAAAGACTGGCGAATAGTGGCAGTTGCTATGCGATCACTTCTTTCCCAATTCACTCCGCAGAGCAATGGGAACTTAGATGGCGCCTTGCGGAGCCTCGTGTTGATTAAACGGCAGCCTCGCCTTATCTCTCGATCAAATACAGGGTTTTAGGCGCTAATTACGCCCTAAGCCCTCGATTCCGTACTAGGATGACCGCTTTGTCCTCATGTCCCCAATCGATGTTTCAAGTCTGAACCATAATGTCACTCGAGAAGGACTGGAAGAAGCAATTGAATTCGAGGAGAGCTGATGATGCTACAGCATATTGGCAGGCTAATAATTTTCGGCTAGGCAAATCTTTTAATCCTCTAAATTGCTTCTCATTGTTCTTATAACTACATTTAGGTCTATAAATATCCTCTCGACCAATCTCTACAATTACCTTATAGTAGGGAACGACCATGTAAAATAAAGTAAGTAAAGTGATTGATTGATTTAACTGTTTACCTTAATTGTACTAAGGTAAACCGATATATATATATAGTATATGGCAACTACGTACACAATCGTGATTGCGCTATATGTATATAGTGTACATAGAGTAATCGCAATAGTCTACTTCGTTTATTAAAAGACAACGTTCTCGTTGTTAAGGTCTCTTCTTATCTAGATCTCCTTTTCTCTTTACTCGTTAGCTATCTTACCTCTTTCTATAGTTCCTTTATTAGGCGTCGAAATTCACCGTGGTTAGTGCTAGTAACGGTATCTATAACGGTAGTTGTACCTTAAGAATATAATCGTCGTCTACGTTATAGATAGATAATCGTCGCGCGCGGTTTCGATTCTAAGGAAATCGGTAAGTTAGATTAAATATATTATCGTTATAAAGTACAGTCTTAACGTACTAGTTCTAGCGAATCTAGACTAGTACTATTACGTTAAGTACTAGTCTTAACTTATACGGATCTATATCGTAAATATTCTCCGTATCGTTCGTCTATAGGTTTTTTATCTCGTCGTAGATAAATAGCTCTAAGTTCTATATAATATTCGTATCTAGTACCGCGTTCTTTAGTAACTCTAAAAGTCTAGTTCCTTCTACGTTAAATACTAACGCGATTTCTATACTATTATTTTTCTAGAAGGTAGCGAATTCCTTATAGTACTAACGTCCGTTATTTATAATATTAATCTTCTTAAAGCGTATTATATAGCCTTTATCGTATATTAGAACTAGAATTTCTTTTTATCGATTAGTTACTATTACTATATTCTATAGATTAATCTCGAAAAATAATTTAGTTTTATTAACTTATTTTTAGATCCGTACTAAGTCGAGTATAGCCTTATAGTAGTTCTCTCCGTCGTATATATCTAGCCTATATACTTAAACTAATCTATAGTAAACTAACTAATATTAATTTAACTTAACGAAAGGGAAATTAGCGAAGCTATCTAATACGTCTATAGAAATAGCTTTCGATAGTAGTATAAGTAAACTAAGACTCGATAATAACTACGTTACTCCTCTTCGTAAAGGTATTATAATACTTAGCAGTCTCTATAATATAGCTAGTTTACTAATCGGTACCGCTAGTGATCCTTATCGTAGTATTAGAGCGGTCTTTAGAGTAGACGATAGAGATTATCGAGGTATCGGCTTACTTCTAGAGACTAACTTATATAGTTAGAATTTACCGTCGTAATATACTATGCCTATACTTCTTAATATATAAGCTACGATACTCTAATTATCTCGCTTATCGACTAGTAGCTTTAACTATATATTAGCTAGCTATAGTTAACTCGTATCTTCTATAGTATAGACGTCGACGTTCTAAAAAGGGATAAAGACAGCGTATTTTAGGACTATCTTACTAGCCTTCTATAGAACTCTCTAGCCCTTTACTACTTCGTCTTAATCTAGTAACTCTAAACGCACTTATTTACCTCTCTTTATAATATTCTATAAGATTATATAAATAGTTAGCGTCGAGGTTTTCGTAGCTTTTATTGCCTACGAGATCTCTTTAATAGTAGAAGTTAATCGTATCTTCGATTTAACTATTTACAGTTTAGGATATTATTTTAGGATTATCGTATCGTAGAATTTCCCTACTAAAGCCTAGCTATAGTAGGCGTCGATGCTAAAGTTATTATTATCGTCGACGAGCACTATAACTACCGTATTATTTAGCTACGGCGTAGCCGTATCGCCGATCGTATATTTTACGAAGTCGGTAAAATAGGTATAGATAGTCTTTATAAGCTTACTAAATAGATCTCTAACTTTACTGTATTTTAGACGATTCGTAATTAAGAAGTATTTAATCGAAAGATCTATCTTTCTCTTTACGCTATCCTTTTCTCGAAGTTTCTAGAAAAATAATACTAGTTTAGTAGTATCTTTATATCGTTTTAGCTCTATCGAACCTAGAAGAGCTATCTTCGATATACTTCGATTAATCTAGTTTTAAATATCGTAAGAGGCTAATTCTATCTTCTTACGAAGCTAGATAAGCAAGGGTAGATTATAGTTCTCGTACGCTATAACGTAGATGCTCTAATAGTTAATTCTTAGATAGCGTACGGCGCTGTCTACCTAATACTATAGAGCTAATCGTATTACGGCGCGATTATAAATAACGTTTAGATCTTTCTTAAAAACTAATAATAAGATATATTTCGAGTATACGGTTATAACTAATAGAATTCTTATAGTTAGGAAAAACTTATTTCTCGATACCTCTATAGTAACGTACACTACCGTTTATTTTAAGAAATTCTTTAAGAAGAAACTTTTAAGAACTCGGTATAGTATATTTCTAACTACAGTAATTAGCGATATCGTCTTTATATTAATTAAGCCGTTCTTATAGTACTTAAAAAGACCTTTTTAAGTAATTTTATTCTCGGTCTAACTATATTTACGGAGATTTTCTTTAAGGACGTTAACTATACTTACGACCATCGCGCGCTATTCCTCGTTCTAGGCTAGCTCGTCGTTCGTTAAGTTAACCTTAAGCTATAATTTAGTAATTAGTTAAGGTAAATTCTACTAGATACTTATCGAGAATATAGGTTAATTAAGGTCTAAACTGAATAATAACTCGTTATAGGCCTTTATTATCTTCTCGATATAGTCTACCTTAACGTTTTTAGCTTTCTTAGATACCGGCTTAACCTTCTTTTCTTAATCGTCGTCGAAAGAATAGTAGATTCGCTTACGAGAAGTCTTCTACGGAGTAGTCGGCTTATCCGTATTATCGCTATTATTACTAGGCTCTAATAGATCCTCGACGCCTTCGGCTCTTCTAGTCTTCTTCTACTAGCGAGCTAATCTTCTTACTAGCTACTTCTAGACTTTTAGTTAGGTCTTTCTTACCGTTCTAGCGAGCTCGTACTCTAGATCTTTCTCTATCGAGTTTACTACCGCCTCTCTATTAAAGCGATCTTATAAAATCCGAGAAGCCTTTTATAGCGCGTCTTAGTATAACTATTTCTCGTACCGTATTCGCTATACTAGTCTATCCTCTTCGAATAAGCTAGACGATAGTACGTAGAGACGTAAGCCTTTCTTATTCTTTTCTTTTTATTATATCTCTTCCTTAGCGTATTTCTTCTCGACCCTTTTTAGAGCTAAGGTAAATAGTCGATTACGGTACTACCTCTTTTCTCTATTTAGTTAGAATTCGCTAAGGTCTAAGTAGTTTATAAGCTTTTCTAATACTCTTTAGTTCTCTTTAAGGACTTCGCGGCTAAATTCGTTCTCTAGTCTTTCTACGACCTCTAGTAATAGGTTAATAGTACGCCGTACTAGTCTATCTCGATAGTTAGTCGAAATTTAGTCTTAGTTCTTTCGAGCGATCTTATTATCTATAAATTTTTTAAGAGCTCGTACGTAGACCGTATAGTTAGTCTTAATATCGATTTTCGAGTTAAAGATAGCTTAGTTCTTCCGATTAATTTCGTACTACTAGAAATTTAACTCTTATTATCGTCGTTAGTTTCTCTATACTACTATTGCTCGCGTCTATTTTATATAAACTTTTTAATACTACTTTTAGTATTCTTTAGTAAGTTCCGTAGCGATTCGTATTTAATTCGAGGTCCGTTATACGTCTCGATTAAACTAGATATAGTTCTTATTAATATACTAGCCGATATTATTATAGAATTTATATTCTAGTAGTCTACTAGTTAGTCGAATATATACTAGTAAGCCCTTTCGATCGACTATTTTCGAAATACTAAACTTATTAGCTTTAATTCGATAGTATCCTCTTTCGTTCGTAATAAATTTAACGAATTTAAGAAATTTCGGCTTAACTAATCTTCTCGATAGTATATCTAAGCTCGGTATATTCTAGTCTAGATATCTCCTCTCTATAATATCGACTATTATCCTATACGCCTATAGAAGAAAGATTAGAAGGTTCGAGTTTATCTATAAAGTTTTATTCTCTCTATAGGCTTCTCGATTCTCCCTTTTAGCTATCTTTCGTAGACTAGTCTAGGGTTTATTAGCTACTAGATACTCGACTTATTCGTTAGATAGTGCTTTATCTAACTCGATAGTAGAGTTAGCTAGATTCTAGCTAGGTCTTAGTACGTCCGTTTAGATTAATATAGATAAAGGTAGAACTTTTAAGACTAATTTCTTCTCGTCGAGAATAGTCTATACTACCTTTATCGGTTCTTCTACGATATTATTAATATTATAAATATCTTATAGAATCGACTATTTAGACTTATTCGATTATAATTTCTTCTTCTATAGTTATATCTACTTAATATCTATTGCGTTAACTTACTGCGATTTTAGCTCGATCTCTATAGCGTTAGCTTACTGCGATTCTAGCTTAATCTTAGCTTACTATAGTTCTATCGGCTTAATCTCTATAGTATAATCTTACTGCGATTCCTTCTATTTAGTCTCTACGGAGTTAGTAGACGATTATTACGATTTCGTCGCGGTCGTCTCGATAATCGCTTATCGTATAATATCCTCTATTAGTACTATACTCGGTCGTATATCGATAGTAGAATCGAGATCGTCTCTCGCCTTATATCGGATATTCTATTCGTCTTAGTTCGCCTATTTCTTCGTAGATTCTATAACTCTTATTAGAAGCTTCTCGTCGTTACGATCTTCTAAGCGCTTCTCTAGTTTATAAAAATCTATTATCTACTTCTATTAACGTTATCGTACTTCTACTAGCTTATTCTCGAGAACGTCGTTCTTCTTTATCTAGACCTTATCCTAACGCTTATCTTCTTCCTCTACTTCGTTCTTAATAGGATTCTAGTATTTATCGTCGTTCGCCTAATTCTTATTCTAAAGTTACGTCTTTACCTTATAAGGTCTTCCGCGTCTCGCCTTAGTTACGTCGTTATTAGACTGTACCCTAATAGAAGCCTTAGTCGCTTTATTCTTTCGCTAAGTTACGCGTCTTCTAGAAGGTATCTTTATTTAATATAAATAGTAGGTATAGTAGATCTATTAGTAGATATAGTAGATCTATAAGTTCGATTTTAGATCTATAGTAATAATTAGATCGTATATTATATATTAGATATTATAGTTATTACTAAATTAGTATATTATTTATAAATACTTCGATTACGCTAGTAATAACTCGGCTACTATATAGTCTCTAAAATATTTAATATATACTTTATAATGTTCGTTTTACTATAGAGTCTTAGATTAACTAAAGCCTACGTTCTTTAAGAAAAAAACCGTAATACCTTATCTAGACCGTTTATATCTATTCTATTTAAGCCTTTTTACGTAGTCGTCTTCGTCTTTTATAGTTATCTAGCTTTTTATTCTATCGCTAATACTCTTCGAGCAATTTCTTTATATTATCTAATAGCCTCTTATCGTACTATTCGTTAAACTCGAGACTATAGCTCTTTTATCTAACTAGATACTCTATATATATCTTTCGGCTAAATTTACGAATACGATATTCTACTAGCTTATCTATTTTATAGCTTTTCTAGTCTTCGATATTACCCTCGACTTTAACAGCTAGTAAATAGTTCGAACGAGAACGTAGATATAGGTCTATCGTCTTAGATATAGATAATAATTATACGATAAAAATAACTAAGTAGGTTTTCTATACCGAGAGCAGCTATAGACGATAGGTATTACGGCCTATTCTCTCTAGAACCTTAAAGAGGCCCGCTCTCTACTGCTTAAATCTCGAATATTCGCTAAGCGGGAGGTTATAGCCGTAGTATAGCCGAAGAAAAACTTTATCGCTCTCTTTAAATATTATCGACTTATATACCGCGTTATACCTCGTCTTTATTTATATAGCGACGAAGTCTATAGCGTCCCTTACTTACCGTCGAAACGTTTTTCTAGCCGACGTAATTTTCTTCGATCTAGTATTAGCCGAGTACACTAAACCTAGAGCTTTCCTTAATTTAAAGCTAAAAACTACCTTATTTAAACTTACTTCGATTAATTTATTATAGCTGTTATTTAGCGATAACTAGAGTACTAGTAAGAACTCGATCTATAAATTCGAATATTTCGTAATTAGATATTAAATAGTAACTTTTATCGTCTAATTTATTCGTTCTAATTAGCTATCTGCCTATAGATAGTATACTATAGTAGCTAGAAGCTTATAGTTTAGACGTTTAAATAGTGCTTTTTAAAAGTCTAATATAAATTTCGGATTTCGATCGTAAATAATAGCGTTTAGAACTTCCTAATCTACGCTTTATTATTTATTTAGATAAGCTCCGGCCTATTTCTCGATCGACTAAGTGGTTTTCTCGAGGATTAGAAGTACCTTTTTCGATATTTTATACGTTACTGTACTTAATACGTCGTATTTATAGTCTTAGCTCGATAACGCTACGATTAAGTTAATTATAATCGTATAGAAAGGTATATTCGAGAAAGTAATTAGATTTAGCTAGCTATAAGGTCTATTTCGCTTAATTTAGTTTAGCTAGTATCGTAGATAGTACTCGATATACTATCGAAGTTTCCTTACTAACTATTTAAAGTAGAGAGCTTTCGTAATTCTTTAATATACTCTATAGAACTCTAGATATTCTAAATCGTTATATACTATTTTAAAAATCTCCTTCTTATAAGACTTTAGAAGGTATAGTCTAGAGTTACTAATATCTTTATTTTAACTATAGATAAGGTCTTTCTCTCGCGAGAAAGCTATTTCGAATAGGACGTTCTTTAGCTTTATATTTTTATCTTATTATTACTAAGTCTTTAGCGTAGCTATAATTTTCTTTTAGTATTTATTCTCGATATAATCGCGGATAACCTTATCTTTAAATTCTAGAAATATTTCTACGAGTATCGTCGCGTATATATACACTTTCGCGTAGTATATCGGCGATTTCTATACTAGAGCTAGCCTTAATATAGTATCTACTACTACGTTCTATAAACCTAGAATATAGCGTATATCTAAGTTAAATTATAAAAGGAAATTTAAAGCTCGGTATAATCGAGAATTTAGCTTATCGATATTCGTTATTTAGAGCTTTATCTAGCGAACGATAAAGAGGGTAGCTTTATAGTCGATATATATAATTACTATATATTAAGACTCTTTTACTATTTACCTTATCTTTTTAACGAGCTAAGTTAAAGCTATAATCTCTATCTTCGTTACTTTTATTTTCTATTCTATTACCGAATAGACCTTTAAGAAGAAAATAATTAGTTTTACTAGAGATTTTAGAATCTTCTTATCTTTAGGCTAGATCTTATTATATTTTATATAAAAGATTATCGCTTCGAATAAGCGTCTCGATATATCTATATAAACGTAGATAGGCCTTACTAAATCGTAGTAGTACCGTTTTAAAGCCTCTTTAAAATCTCTCTATAAAGTTTTAAAAGCCTTTAGTTCCGTCTTAATAGACTCTCTTAACGTAGTTCTTATCGTGAATTTCTAGCGGCTCTAGCCCTTAGATTTCGACGTCGGCTTAAGAAGTTCTATTTTTCTTCGCTATAATAGTTTAATCTTACTTACGAAGTTAAATACCCCTTCTCGAAGCTAAGTAGCTAGATCGATATATATTTTTAAGTCCCGTAGCGTCCTTAGAAAATCTAGTTTTAGCAATATCTTAAGCTTTTTATCGAATAAAGCTAAACTAAGACTATTAACTCGCTATTCTAGTAGCTATACGCTAGAATATCTAAGATATAACTTCTTAGAGAAGAGATTTATTTTAATATCTCGGTATAACTAAAAGATCTAACGTAAGTAAAATAGATATAGCTTTAGCGTTCTACTAGAGATAACGATATTATTTATATATACTCTTACGTATTCTCTATATAGTCGTAGAAACTTATTAATCTATCTTTAAATATATAGCGACGACCCTTTAAAACCTATTAGTAGAATCGTATATATCTCTTAGCCTCTATAAGTAACTACTATAAAATATTTCTAGCTCTTCTCTTTAACGAGAAAGCTAAAAAAGAACTATAGTATATCTATCGTAGAGATAAAGTTAGCTTTTACTACTACTACGATAATATTTAATTATAACGGTATAGAATACGAATTCTTATTATAGTTTTTATTTAATCCTTAAATATCTACTACGACGCGGTCTTTAAGCTCTAGTATTTTACTCGATAGATTTACTTATTTCTAGACGACGAAGACGAAGTAATCGTATCGAGTTCGTTATAGTATCTATTTTATTTTTTCTTTAGTATATAAATTATTATATATCTTATTAATTAGCGCTCTTCTCCGAGGGCCTTACGTATACACCTTTACGATATTAATCTTAACTCTCGATTTAAGGAATATCTCTATCTTCTTATCTTTCGGTAGATCGATAATATATTCGCTCTCGGTACTCTATATTTCTAAAAACCGATTTACCTCTTCGAAAATTACTATTCTAACCTATTTCGTCTTTCTATAAATAGTAATACTATTTAGTATAACTTATTCGTTACTAGATAGTATCTATTTTAAGTATATACTCGATAGCTCTACGACGAGGATAAGAGGGTCTAATAGCTTAGAGATTTATAGGTTTAATAAAGCGAGTATCGACAGTACCGCTACGATTACTGCTTTTTTTACTTAGTTTCGTAGGCTAATCGCTTAGAATATATAAGAGATATCTACTAAAAATACTTCTTCGGCTTTATAATCTATAACTAAGCCTAGCTTAGCGTAACGAGAAATTACTGCTATTCGATTCGATACGTTAACTAGAGTGTAAAACTTAGTATCGACGTCGACTACCGCGGCTATAACTCCGTCTCTCGTATCTAAGTAGAAGAAGTTTATATCTACCGATTTTAATAGATAATCTCTGCCTTCGGCTAGCGTCGCGTCTTCTCTATATAAGACTTCGATCTCTAGTAATGACTTTAGGGGTATTATTACTCGCTTTTTTAATCTTATAATAGTCCTAGTCTTAGCTTTACTAGGCTTTACTGTAATATAAGCTTACTATCGTTTATTATATACCGCTATATATATCTTAGCTAAATATATCGAGAGGATAATATCTTCTAGTTCTATAATATCTATATCTACTAGTATTTTAGCTCGTAAGCCTTTAACGACCCGTACTAGATAGTAAAGTTAGGCTATAGTTAATTTTACCTCGGTATAATTAGAGAAGTTTAGTTATAAGTAAACTACTTCTAAGATCGAGTACTTATCTATAACGATACTACGTACGTATATCTACGACGCCGACTTAATCTTTATATCTAGTTTAGTTATCGCTAAAAAATCTGCGTTAATCAGCGATAAGATATATCTCGTATCTATATAGACCTAGTGCGTCTTCGCTATTACCGAGTTAAAAGCAACTGTAGCCATTACGTAGTACTAGTTACGAAAGCTAGTTATTAGATTATCTATAGCTGCTCTTTTTAACTTAATTACTCTTACTTTACTATCGGCCTCTATTAGCTCCTTTAGTTTAGCCTTTATCTTAGTTCGGTAGAAAGCGTACTCTCTAAGATATTTATAGAGAGTATTATTTATTCTAAAGGTTAAGCTATAGTCTCGATAGGTAAAAGTATTAGAGTGTATATTCTAAGCGTAAGTAAAGTTCGAGCTAGCTATTATAATTTCGCTAACCTTCGCTAGTTTATATTTCGCCGACTTCTCTATATCTAGGTTATAGTCGTTAATATAAAGGTTCTAGTTTTTCGCTATTTAAGTCTAAGCGTTCTCGTTTTAATTATTATAGGCCTCTTTCTATTGCGGATATTATTTTCTAAGATCCTAATCGTAGGTTAGGTCCTATTCTTAGTTTTACTAGAGGTTAAAGGTATTCTCGGTATTATTCGTATAATATACCGGTTATTATCTCTATAATTAGGCATTTTAATAGTCTTCGCGGCCTTATCTATTATATAAGTCTCCTCGTTCTCTCTCGAAGAACGCGCTCTTCGCATTTTACTATCGATTTCTTATAGAGTTATTATCTTAGATGATCTAGAGTTGCTATTAGAGCGCGGCTAGGCCCCTTTAGTTAGCTCGCTTCTCGAAGAAGCCGTTTCGCTAAGAGTTAAGCTAAGACTAAGCGTTTACGCTTAGACCTAGTTGTAGGCTCTATAAGGGGTAAGTAAATAATTTAGAAGGAATATTAGAAGAGTAAAGAGAATAATTAGAAAATAAGCTTAGCTATAGTCTACCTAACGGTAGATAGCGTCGATCGCTAGCTCTTTCGCCGTCGAAACCTCGATCTCGGCTAAATTATATACCGTAATATCCTTAATTAGTGCCTCTATACTGATTCTAGAAAGATCTAGTCTCGGCGTAGAGTTAACTATTTTAAGCGTATATACTACGATTTTACTGCTAGTTAAACTAGAAGCTTTATCTATTCGTCTTCTTAAATTAAATTTCCTTTTTTGCGTTAATCGCTATAAGGAAATCATCTAACGTTGTTCTTACTATTAGTTAGAATAGACTATTTCGGTAGTTAACGTTAAAGGCGTTATAGGCTAGTGTAAGTTTATTATAGATAGTATCGAGATAAGCGTCTACGGCGTCTCTTATTAATTAACTAATAAAGCTACGAGAGTCCTTTTTTACTCTAGCGTCTTTTTATATATATTTAAGCGCTACTAGCCGATCTATAGCCGAGTAAGCGACTTCGGCGAAGCGTTTTTTAAGAAAGCGTTTTTATTCTAATATTCTCTTAGTACTTATCTATATTAACCGTTATTTAGTCTCGCTGATTTTACTATACTACTAAGATATTATATCGCCTCGAAGGTATTATTAGATATTCTCTTTAATCGTAGCGATATCTTTTGCTTTCGCGACTTATTTAAGACGTTGTACGAAAAGGTAGACGTTTCTAAAAATAATCTCTTTATCTTAGATAATAACGAATGCCTTATTATTCGTACTCTTATCTTTAGCTACGAAATTAAAGTATTCTACTTACTGTAAGTTAAAGAAGTCTATATCCTCTTACTTCTATTCGTCGTCTTCTAGGGTGTCTACGTCTTAGTAACGACGACGTATAGTATCGGCTCTTCTCTAGACTTAGTCTATTTATTTATCTCGTTTTAGGCTCGCGACTTTATTTCTTAGCGTTACTATAGTATCTATTAGTTCTTTTATCGTCTAAGCTAAGGTAATCGCCTCTAAGCGAGTTTCGAATAAGCTTAGTTAAGCTATAGTATCTAGGTATTCCTTAATAGATAATAGCGGGATATCGTGGTTTTTAGCGAGCTTAGAGTTAAAGGGGGGTCTAATAATTTCCTCGATCTCTTTAAAGTATAAGCTCGTTTCGAACTTAGTAGTAGATTGCCTTATAGAGTAATCTAAGTCGTACTCGTTTAAAGAGTAGGCCCTCGAGATAGAGTTAATATTCGATAAGAATAAGTTAAATAATAGACTAGACCTAAACTAGGTAAAGCTATCTAATTTAATATTTAACTCTTTCGACAATCGTACGGTAATATTTATTAATAATATTACCTTAGTCGGGCTGTCGGAGTTGTTCTTATCTCTAGCTTTTTTTAAAATATAGACCTTACCGTTCTTGTCTTCTCGAGGTCTCCTTAGAGGCCCTAGTATTACCATCTATACTGTTCTAGAAGTTCGAGAAGTTTAGAAGGACTGTAGCTAGGCCGTTAACTAAAGGTATAGAGAGATAGTTAAGAAAGAATCTAGAGCTCTCGAGGTTAGCGAGCGCGAACTAGAACGAGGTTATAGTAAGGTCTTAAGAGCGATAAGCGAATTTAGAATAATATATACTCTCTCTTCTCTACCGAGTAGTCTTCTTATTTATAAGGTAATTAGTGTTGTTTATAGTACCTTCTAGGTCTTTACTCGTTACTTAAATTCCTTCTAGGCTTATATTACTAAAGATAGATCGATTAGCTACTATATATCGAAACCTTATTTTCTAATAATAGCCTCTAATTAGTCTAAGGCCGAGAGGGGGTCTATAAGGAAAGCTATAAGTCTTAGTCTCTTTACTAAATATCGAAACTTTATACTTGTGTCCTTTAGCGTTCTAGACTTAATATTATTTCTAAATCTTTTAGTCTTACTATACTAATAGAAAGCTTCGAATCTGTACACTAATTTAACTAAAACTTCTTTCTCGGTTATTATAGAGGTGAGGGCGTATCTTACCCTTATCTAAGATCATCGAGACTTAGGTATACAACTTGTTAAACTAATTAATGCTAATTAAAGAAAAACGACGTCTTCGGGTAAACTAGGGGACTTAGATCTTAAGCGTTACTACTAAAATAGTAGGGAACGACTATGTAAAATAAAGTAAGTGAAGTAATTAATTAATCTAACTGTTTACCTTGGTTGCACCAAGGTAAACCGATGCATGTGCATAGCACATGGCAACTACGTACACAATCGTGGTTGCGCCATGTGCATATAGTGCACATAGAGCAACCGCAACACCTCAAATATGACCACGAGAAGCCAAATCGTTCATTTTACAAAGCGTATCCTTGACATGTGTCGCCCACTTCCCTTCACTGAGGTCACGAATAATGATGGGTTGGAATTCCAATCCATCCGACCACCGCCTCACAGTCAGGACCATCGCCAGTTTCGTGACATGCCAATTTGCCCGAAGGGAAATCAATGCCGTCAGAGAATGTTACACCATCAACCCAAGGACGGCTGGAAATCAATTCACTGGTCCAGGCATGTTTCCACGTCATTTTCTGACCGTCGTGAATATTGAGACGAGCGTAGGCTGGCCTACCATTTCCCGAAGACTCGATATAGGTCAACTGGCAGTTCGTGTCGGCCAAGTGGTCTGAGCGAGGATAGAAAAGGCCGCCCTTCTCCCACGTTCGATTTAAATGCTCGTCGGCATATTCCAGAAGATCGCCGAGCTCTTTTCCTGTCCCAACTCGGACAGCATCATCGTGAAGCAATCCCAGTTCAATTGTTATTCAAAAGGCGTCTTCGCACTCACGATATGTCTGATCGGATCTTGTGCTTTGCGCAAAGTGTTTGGGTCCGGATCTTCTCACGCTCAAGTACCAGTTTTCGGAAAGCTAGAGCAACTCGCGTTGGATGTAATTCAGTCTTACCACCAAAACTGGTCAAAAATCCCATTGTCTCCTTTTCGTACACAGATATCACGTTGTCTGGACCCCACGCATTCATAAACGTATTCGCCCTGCGCATGTTAGCTTGTACAAACTTGCGGCGAGCATCATAACCACTATGTTGTTTGTGACCATTCAATGCGGGAACCGCTTCGCGCTGGTTGACGGCAAAAATCCCCGCATATGGACCCTCCTCTGTGAACATGCCTTGCTGGACAAGGGCAGCTTTATACCTTTCCAGCGCAGAAGACGTCAGATCAGCGCCATCGCGAACATCGATGTCGTCCTAACATGTGCTGTGATAAAAACTCGAGCTTCACAAGATTCTGTGCCATTATACAGGAAATGATCAAGCCGCCAGCGCAATAGAGCTTCCATTGCCAGTTTCGCTCACCTCACCAAGACCATCTTTAGAAGAGATGCGGTGCCACCTATTCAATCCAAGAGAGTCACTGTAACTTGCGTAGCTAAGCCGATGCGGTCGAATCATTATCAGTGGGCGGAAATTTTCTGTTTAGATTTTATGCCTGCTACAGTGCATGAGAGATCATGCGATAGCCAGCTGGAACTTGCTAAAGGGTGTAGCTTGTCGGTTGCTAATATAGTGAAGATCACAAGCTGTGCCTTTACCGAGCGCAGTCCTAGAACATGGTTACAGTACTTCATACCTTGATCTTGGCACTGACGCAGAAATCCTCTAAAAGCGGCGCCACGAACAGCCAAATTCGGCGGGAAATTTCCTCGCGCTCGGCGTTGTATGAACGTACAGGGTATATTGTCTTCGCGATCTTGTAGCAGGGCCGCAAGCCTTAGGACTTCCGTGATAGTTCTCCCAGGCAACCACTAAACGTATCAAGATGGTCTCTATCGGTAGTATGCTGTTCTGTGACCACTGTGGATCTCTCATGCCACGAACGACGGGCGCCACAAGCGATCAAATGATCCAATGCGAAGATTGCTTCCTCTACACGCGAGACAGCTCAGACAAAGTCATTATATCGACTTCGAAACCGAGTGCTTTCCCATCGGCTCTGCGATCGAAGCATACCGAGGTTCAAAGCGTCAACACCGAGGAGTTGCAGGTCGAATCGGTCGCAAACGAAGAGTGTCCCCAGTGTCACGCAAAAGAGATGTTTTACCATACCAAGCAATTGAGAAGCGCTGATGAGGGATCTACAGTCTTCTACCGCTGCGGCGAGTGCGGGTACAAATTCAATACGAACAATTGAAGCGAAATTCAGTCAATGTCGAGATTCGTTTATGCTGAGGCCGTCACCTCGGGTATCATAGCGTATTCAACTTCACCATTTTTCTCATACTCAGCCATGTCAAGCGCCACAACCACGCTGTCGCGGACGATTTGCTCCGAGTCATTGAGAAAATCCTTCAGCTTGTCTTCCACTCCAGGTTCTTCACCCAAACTACCCAACGCCTCGGCCGCCTCGTGTCGGACCATGCTCTCCTCGTCTTTGTTCCCTAAAACCTCCAGCAATGCCGGTATTGATGCAGGATGTGCCAATTGACCGAAGACAAACGCTATCTCGTGTCGGAAAAGAGCAGACTGGTCCACAAACCCAGCAGCAAGAGCTTGAACTGCAGGCACTGCAGTAGGAGCGTCAGATGGGCATGCCAAGTCGCGAAGGGCGAACATGGCGCGATATCGTAGGAAGAGAGGCTGCGACACGTCAAGCAGATTGTGTTGTAGCAAAGGAATATCTTCAGAGAATGTTGTACTGGCAAGGGGTGGAGCTGGGTCTATCGAGGCAAAGGCAGATGGTCTGAGCTTCTCCGCTCTGCTCGACTCGGACTGTAGCCAATGGATGCGATCGATCGCGATCTCACAGGTCTCTCGGACAACGGTGGACTCGTTTGGGTCATCCCTCATTTTCGTCATGACCTCGAGACTTTCTGTATCTCCCAATGCACCCAACGCCTCCGCTGACTCATGTCGTACCATCGGGTCCTCCTCCAAGTTCTCTAGTACGGCTCTCAAGAGCGGTACTGCGCGCGTACTCTTGGTCTGGCCTAGGCAATACGCGAGTTCGTGTTTGAGGAGCGCAGATGGCGAGGGAAAGGCAGCCGCGATTGCCTCAATAGCAGCGGCGGACTGTAGATCGTCATCTCCGGCGGCAAGATGCTTCAGAGAAAATAGTGCTCTGAACCGCCTCGCTAGAGGGACTTCTTCCGATGTCAAAGCATCGCGAAGTGCGGCGACCGTTGTTTCGCTTGGATTGGCATTGCTCAGTTTACTCTCCAAATTTGACATTTCTGGAACGGCTGCTTTGACAGTTCGGTATAGAGCACCGAGATCAACAGGTCACTGTGTAGGTGGAACAACATGAATTTTCCGCACTCTTCAGAATAATATTTCATGCGCGGGCGGATTTTGAACTTCCCCAGTAGTTGCAGACGCTAACGTTTACTTGGGCCCATTGGGTCACTAGGGCCCAATGGGTCACCCGCAAGAAAATCCCAAAAATTCCGATTCATGTGATTTTTAGGTGACTGACCCATTGGACCCTAGTGACCCATTGGGCCCAAATAAACGTTAACTCAAGGCTAAGGTTCTGATCGATCCGCTTCGAGGTCACCACCTCTGGTTCAAGAAACTTCCGTGGTCGAATTTACGAAAGTCTCCTAATTGCAACGCATCTTGTACTTCTCCTACGAGCTCGATTAATACTTCGTGTACACCAGCACCTGCTCTTCACCAGCTTACATCTTCGCTTAACGATATCTACGATGACCGCTCCCATCTACCCGCTCACGTCTGCCTGGCATGTCGATCAAGCGTGTATGTCGGAAGATGACCGGGTAGTTATCATCCGCTTTGGAAACCCCTCGGAGCCTGACACCTGGGAGCAAGACGAGATGCTCGGAAAAATAGCCAACAAGATTAGGAATTTTGCTGTGATCTATACTTGCGACAACAAAAGGATTCCAGACTTCAACCAGATGTACGAACTCTGGGACGTCTGCACCGTTATGTTCTTCTGGAGAAACAAACATATTATGATCGACTTTGGTACTGGGAACAACAACAAGTTGAACTTTCTCATCAACAACAAACAAGACTTGATCGACATCGTCGAGGTGATCTACCGAGGCGCCAGGAAAGGCAGAGGTCTGGTAGTGAGTCCTAAGGACTATTCTACCCACATGAAATATTAGTTGGATCCAACGGTTGTATCAAAACAGAACAATTCATAAAGAGCACAAAAGGACCTTGTGAACAGCACCGTTTGTACACGGAGTTTGCATCCTGGTAAGAGAAGGAGTCGTTCGGGCATGTGTTCACTGGCTTGTGAGGGACACCATCAGGGTTAGTCTTGCTGTCATAGCTAATCCATCTGCTCGAAAACGCTGACATTGTTCTTCCAGTCTACATCCACAGTTTTGACTTGATCGAGTGAGTTTTGCCTGGTCGTTTTCACTAATTTGACAGATTATGCACAGCTTAGCCATCTTCTCTGTTTTGTAGATCTACCGCCACCACTCTCATTGCACCTGCCTTCCAATTACTCCGGGGGGCAACCCGTCACAACGCAATGTTAGTAGACAGATCCAGGCGTGCCCGGCCTTCTCTTGACAGCCCTCTGTGGTAATTCTCTATGCCCCTCTGCATGAAGATATCGCCGGTAATCCCTGCTGGAACTGTGCTGTGCTCAAAAATTGCTACCTCTTGTAGCTGTGTCCATGTATCACTCTGTCCTCCCTCCCGTAAATATTAAAGTATACAGTTTTCAGTATGTAAGTGGTATTGTAGCAGGAGGGATCCATCTTCATCTACCTGGTCATTACTCCCAAATCCATAATACAGAAGACTTCACATGGTTCTGCTGTCTTCCTGCCTTGCATTTGTGATCTTGCCTTTAGACGCCCTCCCAAAACACAAATTGACAATCTCCGATTTTCCCCTTCTTGCAACTCACCGCGCACATCATGGACGACGATTCTCTACTCGTCGATAACGACACAGCCAATACGTTTCCACGCGCAAAAATCCTCAATTTGACAAATGACACGTCGGAGAGTATCAGTCCGCTCGAACAGGAAGTTCTGGATGAGTACAGCCGCCTCCTGGCGAACATGAACGAGGTAAGTGAGTATCTGATACACGGTTTTCTTCGTCTTGAAGCAGAGCCCAACCAAAAGGGAACGAAGGTGAGATCAACCTCATCATCGGAAAACAGTTGAAGACGGGCACAAAGGACCAATATTTGTGGAATGCCAAAAGCTGTTCCCCGGAGGCATTTAATACCACAGAGCCCTTTTCACGCTCTGTACACCGAGACCTCATTCCTCCTTGAATGAAACCACGTCCGCCCGAGACGGGAGGTGTGAGGAGGCATATGGGTATCTCTATTCCGCCTCCGATCCCCTGTCCCTCATCCCCTGGTAGCTAGTCTCAGAGTCTATTCCTCACCCACACCCACTACATTCCCTCATATATGTATACATGGTCCCGCCAAACAAACCAAAATCATCATCACACAACCAAAAGGCTAATTACTCCATGTCTCTCCTCAAATTTAGCTCACCCAAACCCTGACCGACCTCTCCTCCGGGCCCATGACTCTCGAAATCGCCGAGTCGCTCCGCCTGCTCGAGCGCAAAGTCGCCTCCGTCTACACCCTCATGAAAGCAAGCGTGTACAGCATCGTGCTGCAGCAGGGACAGGTCGACACGACGCAGATGGAGGGAGATCCGGAGCAGACGCAGATGACGATGACGATGATGAATCCGATGAGGTGAGAACCCGTTTTTTTCATGGCACGGACCAGAGGACGAGACGCGACAGTATAGCATAGCATTGCATGGCATGGGATCGGACCATTCTGGGGTGCGTACTTCGAAAAGCAAAAATACGCGCCGAGATGGCGTTACTTCGTGTAGGTCTGAAAGGGGTTGCAAGGCATTCGATTACGATGAGGTGATCTGGGTTTTGTCGAACTGGGATCAATTTATATTGAAAGATGTCAGCTCGAGGCATTAAGCGGCGCCACTAGGAGGTCGGGAGCGACGCTGTAGGTATCGAAGTACATGGCTTAGACGAAGTCAGACCTGTGCAATTGAGCTGACAGCTCGGTACAACCGATAGTACATGTCGCTGAATAGATGCCGCAAAGCAAAAGACAGATAGCTCTGAATGTACGGCAAATCTTTCTATATGATGCGAGTCTTGAGGGACGACGACTCATCTAGCATCCAAATCGCCAGAGCTAAGGTAGGCGGTCCAAGTTTCTTGTCGCCGAGATGTATGTCCATCAGGTAATTGTACATGTTGGCTCTGTCCCCGTCTGATCGTCTCACCTATCACGTGTTGCCCGCATAGTAGACCTTTCTCACATCAACAAGTTTTTTCCCTCGTCCTTTCGCTATCTCTTCCGGGTCTTTCTGTTTCGTAAAGGCTTGAAATGCGGCTTTGACTGTGTTCATCGGGTTTCGTGCTCGCGTCACCTTGGCAGCAAGGTCCGAAACACCGGCACACCGGCACATTTCCCATATGAGATGCTGGCAACGGAGGCCAAACCCTGTCAGTCCAATGTCAGCATGTCACTAAAATTTACAGGCATATGAGTGAGAGGCCTACCTGGTGGTCGTGCATAAAGCTCCAGCTCCGTCGCGCCGGACTTGCCTTTCATGTCGCCGTATATCGTCCGATTCTCGTATCTGAGAATGGGAACCATGCTCCGGATCGCTCTATACTGACTTTGTATCAACGCCGCTGCCCCGTCTTCCGACTTTCCCTCTCCAATTCCCAACATGCCGTTCTGGTTCCCAGCAATGCTCAAACAATACTGCTTCTGTATCTTTCCCAGTCGTGTTTGATTGACAACACGATGTGTTACGACAGCCTTCAACCGCAAGCTTGCCACCTCTTTTTTGCCCAGTCCCGTCATCTGCATCAATCTCACTAGAGCTGGAGAAATTTCCTCTGTGCCTTCCACTGTGCCGTCACTGGTTTTCTGTGTCAATGTATTCTGCTTGGAGGCCGAGGCGGAGTCGTCTGATTGGAATACTGGCGTATTGTCTGGAGCCAATGCGCTCCTTGGAGAGAATTCCGCAGAGGGCTTGCCAACTGTTATTCGATTCGTATCGAGAAAGTGCTGGAATGCTGTTGTTGCCTGGTCTTCGTTTTCGGGCATTGTCTCCATGAATTGCATGATATCTTCTGTGAACTCCTCTTCAGTCTTCAGGCGGCTGTTATCGTCTAGATTTTTCCATGGCTGCCGAACAGGTTTGTCAAGCACTGGATCAATCTCTGTCATATTTTGTGTGTAGCGCATGGTCCATGGCCGATGATCTTGAGTGGTAGATTGTTCATAGCCCTCATCAAATTTGAGACCTTCTTGCGCAGCTTCTATAGCTGCTGCTTGTTCTGGACTGTAGTGCTTTTGGATTTCGTCTCTTGTAAGACGCTTGATGTTGTCGAGGACATGGTCTGACGGCTGTTGTTGGTCCTGGATTTTCTTCGATTGAGCAGAGGAGACGTGGAAACGTCGTCGAGCTCGCGGCACTTGTCGCTTGACGGTCTGCCTGAACGTGCAGAAGAAGCACGCTGACACCTTGGCAACACTCATGATGGTCTTTGAGAAGCGCAAGGCAGAGCGATAATCTCGTCAAGCGTCCCATATAATATTCTTGGGAGAGGTACTTCCCAATCCGACCAGGTGTGCCAGGTCCACTAGCGCGTCGCATTCTCAGAAAAGCACGTGACTATTACCTCAGCAGAGTCCACAAACGGCCGTCTGCCATTTTTTGCCATTCATATGGCTATCCAAAAATCATGGCATGATGTTAATGCGTTTTCGGGCTGTATGCCCTAGTACTTCCGACCCAATCCATCTAGAAAGTCGTGTGGTTGGGCTTGCGCTGGGCAACGGGCAAGAGTCTGTGGACCAGACAACCCCCAAGAACGCAACACCAAGACAGTGCCATCGTTTTCAGCCGGGAAAGTGCACATCGCTTTCGTAAATTTGTCAAAATGGAGACAGCTACACCATTTCTTGTCGGTCACCACGATTCGAAACGCAATGTCTCAATGAGTCCAAGCCTTGCACAACAAGCACACTCCGCGAATGTCGGTATCTGGAGTTCGAATAAATACCAAGCTGCGACTAACACCACATAGTATGACATGCTGACATTTCCAATCACAACGCCTCATTTTCACTCGCGAGTCTTGTCCGTACTTTCTGCAGCTTTCTCGGATGCTTCGACGACGTTAGACGAGGTTCGGTCAAGGAATGCATCGCCAATATCCATAGAACCACTATCTCCAGCTGACACTCAACTCTCCCCTGACGACTCGATAAGTTCGATAATCGGCGTGACAAGTTTCTGGATTGATCTTGGCTCACCTGATCCCGTCATTGCGGACATTTCTCGACAAGTATTGCAGTTGGAGCTAGCTTATGCCGCCTTTTGTGGGGTCAGTTATGTGATCGTACCCGGCCCAAGGCAACGGAGTAACTATGACATCGCTGCGTACTCCCGTGCTATTCTGGACGGACTCAGCCAAGGGCCCTACATGCAACTATATCTGTGGACGAATACCCACTATGATCCGAGTGAAGTTCGAGAGCAGGTTGGTGACCTCGCAACATTTGCTCGTAGCCGAGATGTACAAATGGACGAGGCGAGGGAACAAGCCGACTCCGATTTTGAGACCTGGCAAGCGTGGGATTCTGTTCGTTCGCTGTGCAAATACTCGAGCCGTCTCTGCCTAGGTGAGTACGAAGGCGTGAGTTTCTTACTATCCTAAATAACAATGCTTCCAGCTCTATCAATCACAAAACATCTGCCCGCCGTCAAAGTATTGAACAGATGGTACTCCGAACCGGTCCGCATCTTGACATTAAGTGGAACAAGTTTCGGAAATAATGCGAAAGGATACCCTGCGCTGTCTTCCCGCCACCAGGACTATATCATGCAGATGATGAAGCTCAAAATCCAACCTTGGATTATTATTTGTGATGCAACTCGACTTGCAGAATCATCGCTAGACCAACCAGGACAGAAGTCCGACACCAATTTCCCGAATTTGAAAGACGCACAAACTCGTTCGGCAGCTGGTCAGGGTGATGCGTATCTTGAGTATATCCGCCATTTGCAAACGAAGCAGTCTGTCATCACTCCAATGGATAAATTTGGGTCAGGCTATCAAGACTATCTACAGGCACCTCTGCAACCGTTGACGGTCAATCTTGAAAGTATAACCTACGAAGTGTTTGAGAAAGATCCCGTTAAATACGAATGGTATGAGCGAGCCGTAGCTCGAGCTTTGCATGACTGGATAGAGCAAGGGAAGCCCACGTCCAATCCCGATGGCCGAGTAGTAGTTGCAGTGGTTGGTGCCGGTCGAGGTCCACTGGTCAGCCGAGCGCTCAAGGCAGCAGAAGACGTTGGGGTGGATGTTGATATGTGGGCGCTCGAGAAAAACCCAAATGCTTTTGTCTTGCTTCAGCGGCATAACGAAATGAAATGGAATGACCAAGTTAGCCTAGTAAAATCTGATATGCGGACTTGGCTTGGACCGTCTACCACTACAGATCTGGCATTGGTACGAAAGATCTACAATGTTGACTCGGATTTTGGAGAACAGGAAGGGAGTGACATGGAGACGCTGGGCGTTGACGTGGACAACATCAACTCATCAAATACTTCGATGTCGCAGGTTCACCGTTACAAGATTGACATCCTCATATCAGAACTTCTAGGCTCTTTTGCCGACAATGAGCTGTCGCCTGAATGTCTTGATGGTGTCCAGCACTTACTCAACCCTGTACATGGCATATCGATACCATCCTCGTACACAGCCCACTTCACACCAATAGCAGCTCCAAAGTTGCATGCTGATATATCGTTGAACATGATGCATGTCAATCCTAATGCTGCGGAGATCCCCTATGTGGTCATGCTTGATCAAATCGACTTCCTGAGCACGATAGTGCCTCCAGATTCCTCTGCGGATGATCTGACCGACTCAACAAAACCAAGATCTTTTGCGAGTCTCTTCTCAAACTCTTCAGGTCACAGGCAGGACTCAGCCTCTACAGCATCAAATCTCGATACGAAAAACGTGGCAAAATCATCGCTCCCTCTAATTCACACGGCATGGTCTTTCCATCATCCTAACTCTGCCTTGCCATTGAATATGGCGCCCTCAGTCTCTCCCTCAAACGTACATAACTCGCGTTACTGCCGATTTTCTTTCCCTATTTCAAATCAGGGATCTTGCCATGGTTTAGGCGGCTATTTCGAAACTGTCCTCTACTCAGGAGTTGAATTGTCCACAAATCCGCTGACCATGGAACAAAAGTCTGCGGGCATGATCAGCTGGTTTCCAATCTTCTTCCCGTTCAAAACACCCATATTTCTCCCCGAACAGAGCATGGCCGATGTGAGCATGTGGCGACAGACTGACAACAGAAAGGTGTGGTATGAGTGGCTGCTAGAAGTTTATATTGTCGATTCTGACAAGAAAGGAAAACAAAGGAAGATCAAGATTGGTAGTACAGAGCTGCATAGCAGTGAGAAGGAGGCTTGCCTGATGTGACCTTGTCACCTCGTCACCTCAATCATGGAGAATTTCATTGTCATTGATCGTTGTCGCTGTGGCCAATAAGTCTTCATCTTCCGAGAAACAAGACTACTGACGGCGGCGAGGCGGCTTTGCAGTCTTTCTCGAACCATTCAACCTGAAATTGTCTTCTAGAAAGAGTGGATACATTTTTATCTTCTAACTTTCGACTAATCTGGGGGAATCTGCTCCCCAGGAAATGCGAGAAGGGATTGAATGGACATGGAGATGTTGTTGAAGCACAAAGTTTTGATAGAATGCTTGCACAATGCAAAATGGTCCGGAGCTGTGTCGGCTTACGTTGACCCCCCGATTGGAGATTTTATTCCAGCCGAGCGCTGCCGGTGTATCACACAGCTCATGTGGTGGCAAGAAATCCTCATAGCATCGAACCCCCATGGGCTGGAGGGAAGTCGACGGAGAATGGACCACAACCCACCAGCAGACTGCCACAACGGCTCTCTTTCCTTTTGTATCCTAATTCTAAATCGATGAGCTAAGCCGAGCCGGCTGTCACGCGAAATGCTTAAATGACAGACGTATTTGTGTTTAAAAAATTTAAGCATGCCAGGAACAGGCATGGATGTCAGCAGATCATTTGCTTGGGTCGTTGCCTTTACATAGCTAGCTCTTGTCGAGGTGTCGAGAATCCGTGCCTACCTAGGTATGAAGCGGTTGGCTAACCGCTTTAGGCGCAAGCTTATTAAGGTTATTGTGCATTTGTAAAGGTTATGCATAAGATGGAGATGAACTGTGCATTATGCGCAATATGATAGGCACAGCGAGGCGTAAATATGTAAGCCAGAACTACATAGTACATTCGTGAATTTGTGTCCGTTTCATAATTGAAATGTGCTTTTGATGCATGATAATATATATATATTCACGGAAATGTTAGTGAACGGAGCCTCCATTGTCGCGCGCCGGTCAACCATCAAAGTCCTCGGATACTACCACATCAACCCACTCTCCAAAGTCAAAATTGCTCCAAACTCAAGCATATCGTCTCTTCGAACGATGTCTACCTCAGTACCGTCCACCATGCAAGCCATCATCGTGAATGGCCATACGGCCAAAGTAACATCTGGCGTTGCGGTTCCCAAAATTCGACCAACATACGTCCTCACAAAAGTCGAGGCAATTGCTCTCAATCCTACAGACTGGAAACACATCACCGGTAACCGGGCACATGGCAGCATCTCCGGATGTGACTTTGCTGGAACCGTTGTTGAAGTGGGACCACAAGTGACCAAGTCCCTCAAGCCAGGTGATAGAGTGGCTGGCACCACCCACGGAGCAAACAAAAGTCAGCCAGAGGATGGATGCTTTTCTGAATATGCCATGGCGAAGGGCGATCTTCTAGTCAAACTGCCCGACAACGTGTCGTTTGAGTCAGCGGCCACGTTTCCTCTTGGGGTCTCAACCGTCGGTCAGGGGCTTTTTCAGAAGGCATTGAAACTCAACCTGCCTACAAACCCTGTCCATGACAACACACCTGTCCTCATTTATGTGAGTATTCAGCATAGTTGTCCTCTCGACCAATAGCTAATTTTGTGCCCAGGGCGGATCGAGCGCGACAGGCTCTTTGGCCATCCAATTTGCCAAGGCAGCAGGCTACCGAGTTCTCACTACCTGCAGCCCACGCAATTTCGATTTCGTGAAGTCGATTGGTGCTGATGCGGTGTATGACTACCGGGATGCAGACTGCGGGAAGAAAATTAACAACGACACTAATGATTCGCTTAAATACGTCTGGGACACTATCTCCACGGATGCAACCGGGAAGATCTGTGCAGAAGCAATGTCCTCCGATCCGTCTGGAGCAAAATATGGATCGATCCAGGCTGTGAAATTTCCACGAGATAATGTCGAGAGCACATTGACCTTCATGTACACCATTTTTGGTGACGCATTCGAGAAAGGCGACAAAGAGTATCCTCCGGTCCCGGAGGACTTCGACTTCGCGAAGCAAATCTTTGAGATTACACAGAACCTCCTGGCTGAGAATAGGTTGAAGCCTCATCCGGACAAACTCGGCCCACGTGGCTTGGAAGGGGCTTTGCAGGGGTTGCAGGACTTGAAGGACGAAAAGGTCACTGGTCAAAAGCTGGTATACCTTGTCAGTGACACTCCTGCAGATTCTAATGCGGAGATTACGCTGTAGCTTGGTGCTTACCTTCAGTGTGTCATGGTGGGAGAGAGAGAGAGAGAGCCGAACAAAGAGTGGAAGCGGTGCATGCATTATGTGTAAGACAACGAGTGAGGAACCCAAGTCCTGTCTTTCGGGAATTGTTCGAAACCAAGGAAAGCCGCCTGGGCCAGGTATTAAAGACGCATGGGCTCTTAGCTCGACGGTGTGTGAGCTGCAACACCAATTTAAGCCAGGTCTAGCGACTAGTCTCTTCTTGTGTCATAGGCTTTCCCGGCAGGCCACTCAGTATCCATGGTCTTCTTGTCCAAAAGTCGTCTTTGATAATGTCAACGTGCTGCACAACGACATTCGCTTTCTGTCTCGCTTTCTTCAGCTTTTCTCTCTGTGTCTTGGACATTGCTTGGTCATCGAGCACAGGGGTGGCTTCATCTTGGTGTATTAGCAGGCGTTCGTGTGCACCTGGCATCTCCTGGTTATCAAGAAGCTCATAGTCGCGCAGGACTACACTGCCCTTTTTAAAGATGTCTTGTTCATTGTTGTAATTGATACCGAACCTAGACCATAGGATTTCGTTTTTGTCGGAACTGACTGTTCCCTTGAGAAACTTCTCGGCTTCAGTGCTAGACATGCCGCCTTTCAAAACAAGGGCCCAGAAGGTGGTATTGTAGAGATTATTGATGTGACAGTCAACTTGGCGCCAGGAGAGGTAATCCCTCAGATTCTGATTCGACGGATATGATATGCAACGAGCATCAAAAGTTGGAAGGTAACTGATAGCGATCTCCGAGACCCGACTGCTACTTCGTGGTAATTCATCGTCGTTGTCTCGATCAACAAGGTTTTGAAATTTGTCGATTGTGCTGTCATCCGTCGTAGTTGCCTCAAAGTAGGTGTTGGCGGCTGGTAAGGCGGAGAAGAACCTTGGCCATAAGTGTACGTAAGCAGCAGTGAATGTACTAACAACTGTGCTGGCAAGTTTGGCAGAGCGACGTTCGAATAACGAACACGACTTATGAAAGACAAAGCTGTATTCGTCTGAGTGTCCGTAACCAAGGACGACGTCAGGGAGGACCTTCAGAACGTGCTGTGCTGCTGCATTCATGAGGCCTAACGCTCGGATGTCGTTCGGTTTTACGAAACCGTAGCAGTTCGACAGCCTGAGGAAGTCAGTCTCTACCCAAACGTCAGGCACGCAAGTTCGGGTGTTTTTCAAGAATGTTGCCACCATGGGGCTGGTGCGCTCAGATAGCAAAAAGGTGAAGATATCTCGCTGGCTTTGCACAGAGGGCCTGACCCAAAGCATGGTATTCGGTAAACTGAGAGGCTACGAGGCCACAAAGCCAGTATCCCTTCCATTTCAGGCCTCCGCTCGAACCAAAGCAACATTCACGATGTAGTGACATGAGCAACCTAGACTCACTTGTGAAAGCCTCGGCCATCGATGCGGACCACGATCCACGTATTTGGCAGCAAATAATCCTCCCTCTCAAAATGGCGGACGTATTCGAATCCGAGCTAGTGTTAGCCAGGTCCGAGGTCAGACGTTGAAGCTTACTTTGAATTAGCCATCGGATGATGTTGAGTATTAGATGTGGTACTGTGTGGAAAAAGAGAGGCGGAGCGCACGAACTAGCGTCATGCGTCGAGTCAAAAAGGTGACAGCAAAACCCACTTTCACATGTTGGTACCAAATGCATCGGAAGGAAATATCACGAAAAATCTCGTTGGCAAATTGTTAGCCAGCCACCCAGCATATTCACATCTCGCGTCTACCACTTGGAGACTTGTCGAATCGATCGAGTTCAAGCAAGGTTCAAGATCCTTTTGCTCGTTGTTCTGTGGCGATTGAAACAGGTTCATGCTGAAGGTCAAAACAAAACTTGTAAATGAAGATACCGAGCCGGGGTGCCTTGCAGGTACGTGGCCTGGGTGCCCATATAACCTGGAATTCATACTTCGTAATGCGACCTTGCTGGGGTTGCCCCAGAAGCCCGATTTTCAACTAACAAAATTTAGCGCGGTTCTCAGGGAGCTTAGCAAGCTCTTGTCACGGATTTGTTTCCTCTATCTAACAAACGCGTCGCACAGTGCAGCTATTACAGGTCGTACACTAATACAAAAGCAACCTCATCACCGAGCAAATGCTCGCGTTGTTTCCATCGACGTGGTCTCCGGAAGACTATGCATGATGATCTAAGAGCCCGAGCATGTTCACACCTGCGGAGCGCGGTTGCGCCACGTTAAAAACTTGGCCTTAGCCTATACGACCATGGAGTGGCAATTGGTTTGTATATCATGTCTGTCTACCAATGGACTGCTTTCTATGACTTTGTAGGTTCACCTTCATCTCAGATAAGGACGGAGAAAGCGTCTTTGCGAAGTTGATTACGCCCGTATGGGTTACCTTCTTGGACACCTTCCGTTCTTACCTTCGTGAATGCCAGCACCTACATGTCAACAGTGTTAGAAGTCCCCTCCGTGCGAATCGCACCAACTGCAGCAAACCCGCAAAGGCGCAAGAAGAGAGCGTCGGCGGCAGGTGCTGCAGTTGACTGCTTCAAGTGCGCCGAACTCAAGCTCACTTGCGATCGAAGAAGGCCATATTGTTCACGATGTCTGGATGCAGGACAAGACTGTTCAGGTTACAAGACTCAGTTGACGTGGGGTATTGGTGTTGCAAGTCGAGGAAAGTTGAGAGGCTTGTCGTTGCCTGTAGAGTACACAGAGAAAGCTGCGCGTGCAAGTCCGATCCATAAGACAAAGAGGCGACATGATACCATCAGTGCAGATTTTCAAAATCTGTTCACGCCTGGACGGGTGGATTACACACTCGGCCACGATGATCAATACCTTGCACCGAATTTCCCTACAATGCCGACCCGAGAAGTATCCTTCGGTTCAGCCTCAGGTCCACTACAATGTCCCACGTGGGAGACAACTTTCGTGTCAACGTCCGGATGCCATCAATCTCACACGAATCAGCCATTGCAGTTACCTGTCCAACCCGAAACACACGTAACTCAGCATTGTGTCAGCCAATCCTTCAGGGATTGGAGGTGGAGCGAAAGGGAGGTATGCACACCGACATGTACCTGTCCAACGTCACCCATCACATTAGGGAGCGATGCAGCCGCTGTCCCTGGAAAATCATATTCGGACCACTCGATCCCGGCACCACCAGACTCCGCCCTTACATCTCCCACGCAGCTCGCATTCGCTGGTGCACCTCAGCCCTTATCGAAACCTCCTTCACAACTGTCACGTGATGACGTCACGATGCTCTTTGAAGCTGGCTTATCTGCGCAAATTCCTAGTAAGTATGGATTCGGAGCCGACAAGGAGATATCCGGTGTTGCTCAGAAGTATGCTGTGATGGAGAACGTCGTCCCCGTCCATGCACCAAGGCTTTCAGACTTGGACTTTCCAGCGCCGATTTTGTTAGGTGTCAACAATGTAGGCAAAACACATAGAATGCAATATCTGTTCAACTATGTTCGCGCATAAACGGCTGACAGCGTTGCAAGAAAATCGACAGCTACGTCATCCCCTGCTCTGAAAGAGCGATGAAGTCCTTACGTTTGTTCTACGCCTTGACATGACCTGGGATAATGCTCAATTTTTGAAGGGCCCATGTGTAACTATTCTGCAGGAACAGGATGTTAAGTTTCGTTCTTGCGATCCCCTTCACCCGGAATACGCACATCAAGTCATCGGATGCGCCAGCAGCATCGCCAATCAATTAGTTCAATGACGGGCAAGCGTATCTCGAAATCAGCTGGGCTCGGGAACGGCTCATCGTGGTCATTGACTGTGGCTAGTTTCGGATCCTTTTCGATAATGTCAACGAATATCTTTCATTCCGTCTTCCAACCCTTTCAACGAGGCTTCAAACCTAGTCATGTCTTTCGAGTAGTCTTTCACGGCATTAGGCCCTTTTGAAGTCGTTTTAGTTACGGTTGAACTAGCTGCCGCTGCATCTGCCCCAGTCCGTGTATCCGGTGAGTCGTTCCATGGCTTGATGGGTTTCAGCTTTGATTACACGTCGAATATGTACGATCCTAGCTTGGTGTACAGACTCCTGTAGCCCATATACGAGTCCATCAACGGATTGGTGTACATTTGAGCATTCTCGTACTGAAGCTTGGTATAGCCGACCGGCTTGGTCTTCACAAAGCTGCGCAAGGAATCGTATTTAGTGATGATGGCATACGTTCGTTGAGGGCATTGCGCAACAAGGTTGGGAAATCGAGCTTCTGCCTGCATCAAGCTCTGAATGTCCCACTGCTGCTTCCTCGGTTTGATGCGACCGCCTCCAAACCAGATGACTTGTATAGTCGTCTCACATGTTGGTCTCAATATTTGCTTTGGCAATGTTCACGTTAGCTTCTGCGGTGATGTCGACTGGATCGGCCGTGAATGCCACTTTTGTTTCTGCTTTGATGTCGGTTGCTTTTGCTTTGCTATCATCTTCATGCTGACGATTGCATTGAATTCGCCGCCCTCTTGGAAGCCAGAGATGAAGCCGTCACCATACACTTCCCGGAAGTTTATCCTTATTACCGATCGAACACGGTTGAAGACAAATGCGTCCTTGAAATTGATAGTTTGGTTGACTACTTTGACGCTGATGTAAAAGTTCAAGTCGCTTTTCTTTGAACTTATCGGAGTCAATAAATGCTCCGCGGCGAGAGCCTCCGTTCATGTCATCTGTGATGTCACTCAGCTTGTCAATGATTCACCTGCTGGTGCAAGTCGCCAGCTATTGAAGCAGTCAACCGACAAATATATGCCAAGTTTCGAGCTTCAAATACCTGGCTGGGGCATGATGGCTCACTTAGATCGAGGTCAAATCTCTTGCTTGTTCTCGGCCATGTCGATGAAACGTGTCTCGAAATCAACCTTCGTCTGCATCTCTTTCAAATTTCTTTCGAAAACCCTGGCATATCAGCAGCCGCGGGGACCAGTTTCCAACGTTTCTTCTCGCCGAAATGCTCGAGCTCGATTTTCTCCTTCTCTATCCGCAGTCTTTCCTACTGGCGTAGCCTTCTCAGGACTTTGTCTTGCTCTCATTTCTCCTTTGCTATCTCAGCCTGCTCAGCTCGGAGTTCGCGCTTCTCATCCTCATCACTTGCAGCGATACTCTGGTTTCTTTGACCGGTGATCAGATTCTGCCACTGCCACTGCCACTGCCACAGCCACAGCTACAGCATTCGTGGTGTCTGATTCTTTCTCGTGTCTCAGGCTCCGCAGTGCTTTCCTTCTCGGCATCAGCACTTTCAACCAGTGCACCAGAGCGTCCTTCCGTGTCGTCGTTTCCCTCGACCTCGCTAGGATCTGCTTTGCCCGTGACTTCGCCAAGTCGTCATGCACATTTTCTGTATCCCTGTACGTCTTCTATAACGATGGTTTAGATTACATTCGCCTGATTCTAGCGGGAGCAGAGGCGATCTTTCTCCTATCGGCCATTGGTTCTGACCCTGCTCCCTCCTCAGGCTCGAGGTCTGGTACGTCCTCAGCGGGACCAAGCACTCGCGCGGCCTATGGACTGGACAAGAATCCGCATGGTTGCCGCATCATTAGTGATGACGTTCTCGGCCCTTTCCGGATCGACCACAACAGCATCATCAATGCAGATCTGCTGAGTATAGGTATTGAAACTGTATCCAGTCAACAGTCTCACCATCTTGTTTTCAGACCTTTCTTACCCATGGCCTAAACGCATGACATTATTGCTATTAAGTCGTCAGCTTCAAACGGCTGGCGTAAGTAAATGCCAGACTTACTATAGGGAAGTATGAGTGCCATCTTGATCGGTTCGGTAAGACCAAACAAGTCCCGTGCAATGTGACCGTCGAAGACATCTCAATGTTAGATCGAGAAAGTCACTCGTGCTGGTAGAGAGCAGAGTGATCTGGCTGGCATGCCGGAGACTTATACAAGGCACCTGGAAGCTGTCTTAAACTTATGAAGCTACTTCCCGTGTCTCCTGCTCTGCTCTGCTTGCCGCAAGACGACATAGAGCTCGATGTGTGGCGGGTCTCAGTAGAGATCAGCATCTGTGGCTGGCTGCGACAATAGGGTGCCGAAATGGCATTACCCTAGATCTACACTGGGAGAAATCGGTGACTTAAGCGCATGGCGAAGATCTGTGGCCGGCTTTCAAACCTAAATGGGACCTCGGGAGCTGAGTTTCTCGTCTAGGTTGGAGTCTTTTTGTTTTGCACTGAATTGGGGTGAGTTGATCTTGTCCCCTGATGCCTACCTAGACTTGAAAACTGCATTTCGTTGCCACTGATGGAATCGAAAGGGCCATAAAAATTATAGAGCTAGGGAAGAAACAGGCTTCTCTCTCGCTCTCTAGTTTACGATGTGACAGATTCCAAATAGAGCAACTGTCTCTTCATCACGGAGAGTGCTCAATTGCGTGGAAAAGACCAAGTTTTGTAGGGCCCCAGTCTACTGGAGGTGATCGCCCATGGTGAGAGCTCAAAGGCCGTGGTAGGGAGACACAAACTTGTATCCATAAAGCTCTCCGAAAGATGGACACATCTAGCAACACATGATGCTTCACCCGATTCCCAGCGTCAATGATTGCCACAGCGGGATAGCGACCTCGCCACCAAAGTTCATTGGCGGACCAAACCGAGGCGTCCGCTGATAATACCATTGCATCCTAACAAGACCATCAATAGCGAAGCATGCTCCGATCCTAGAGTAAAGGTGATCACTAGTCCACGACAAGCCATCTACACGGAGATTCACTCAACACTACGCCGGTAGTGGTCACAAGGGAGGACGGGACAGATACAACTTTCAGATCTCAATCGGCCTCTTCCTCTTTTCAAACGAATGATCACATGAGTCTAGGGCGTTGGTGTGGGCGTTGGTCGTCCGTTTCTTGCGGAAGTGAGCGTTACACGCCAGTTAGACAAAGACGTGACTGAGAATCGAGATGTGGGTGCTGTTGTCGTGTTGAACAATGCGCCTCATCCAGAATACTGAAATCCAGGCGAACAAAATCTCAATACGTGCAGCAATCCGCGCTAGCTACGTGGCTTCCCAGCGCCAACCATTGCTCACAACTGAAGCCATCATTACCATCAAGTTCAGCGGAGGCATGACTGCCTATTGTGAGCGTTACGGTGACTATTACGTCTCCGGGTACAGGTTAGGAGGTGACACCGGTCTGATGCTCAGCGGTTTGAACTCCGCCAGGAGAGAACTCGAGCAGTTTAGAAATTCCACTGAAGGTCAATGTCCTCTTTGTCGAAAAGAGCAAGACATATACAAAAGACAATGCCAGCTCCGGCCAAGCCAGCGCCCTGCCCCTCACTGGCTATGACACTCTCGATAGTTAGCATTGGAGCTTGTTCAAGGGTGAACAGGTCAACTCTGCGGAAGAGGTGCAACAATGTGCCGCTGATATCATTAGCAAATCTCAGACGCTGGAGGAGAGAACACAGGACAAACTAAACGATTTGAACATCACGGACGGACAGGTTCTAAGCCTGGAGGACTGTGACAAACTGACAAAGGCGGGACGGGTCGTGGAATTGGTGTTGTTGCCTGTCATCAGCCTTCGTGAGGTCATATTGTGGTTACAAGAGGATAGTGTCATTTAATTCGCCATGGAGCACAGTTGAAGACCAACTCTAGCCGAACCTGCTCTCGCTGGCGTAAGTGACAGTACTGCACTCTAGCATGTCACAGATATCATGCTCAAGGCGCTCCGCGCATATGCCGCAAGTCAAGGTTGCCTCTAACTTGGGATATTTGGTATTGACAAGCAAATTGACAAGACGACAGGCCAAACATCTACTGGTTTTGGGTACTACGACAATCGTAGGACGGTTGGTGTCGCGTACATACGCACATGGCCGACACTCGCATCACCGCTATCCTTTTCCGTGTGTCCTACGAAGGTTTGAGCTTCGCCGGGTCTGGTGGTAAAGACTTTACGAAGGGTGATGAAGAGGCAATTAGAGAAATTGGATCCATGATGGGGTTTCTACCTAGATGAAATAGAATCTTCCTTCTTGATTGCACAGTCTCGAAGACTGCAATTCGAAGACGCCTTTGCCAGTGAATTAGGCCTAAGAAGATTTTACCGAGTTCGAATTGTCTGCACAAGACCATGGGGCAGTACGTCCTTTAGTGTTCTTGATATCGATCGCAGACCCATAGGTTCCACCAATCATCAAGAAGAAACCAGAGACAATAACGAAGGAACTGAAGACCACCATGCAGTACCACTTGGTTGTCCTTGGATTATGCCAGTTGTCGTATAGCCACATGGCGCCCATCGGTTGGAAGCACATAAGAGTGCCGAAAAGCGCACCGATAAGTGAGACTAGAGGTCCAAAGACTGGAATAGCACTTGCGATGATGTACGAGATGATCGTGACGCCACCCGTACAACCCAGCCAGACAGCCCAATGTTTGAATGTAGGATCCGTAAGATGATACGACCCACGTAGCGCGCGAACGAAGATATATTTTCCAGCAATCTGGAAAGCATTAGCATTCGTCGGGATACTAAAGAGTGAGCTACTCACGTGTACGAAGAGGAGAGTGCTGACACACAGGCCCGGCAAAGCTAAGCCATAGCACACCTTTTTTAGAAGGGATCCTGCCGATCCGAGTGCTGGCGATGCAACATAGCTTCCACAGTAGTAATAAACCACGACACCGATCACAATATAAGTGACAGCGACGATGGACTGGCACAGCAAGAGCGAGCGCGTATAGTGCTGTGGTACACGCATCTCAGATGCGATTTGGAAGAAAGCGGGTGTGCCAGCCCACGCGAAGACGATTGAAGAGCAAGCTGAAATTGCAGCCTCGAAGGTTGGATGACCAACGGCTTTCCAGTCGGAATGAAATTCACCTGTTTGTGGGGCATCGGCCGGTCGATCTTGGACTCCCACGGCAATTGTCAAGGTGAGAACTATTCGAGCAACTATCAAATTGTGTACGAGGAGAAAAGTTAGGAGGATAACTTACTCGCAACCAGGATGGAGCCAGCGCCAACCCATGCCAACCACGAGACTTCGTGAAGCGTCTGAATACTTCCGAGTCCAAAGCCAATAATGGCTGCAACAACGACGAAGATAGCCGTACAAGCTCCGTGAGTCGATACAGCGTTGAGCGAGATTGATATTCCCAGCATACCAGCTCCGGCGACGAAGATCCAGACTATAAAAGGTTAATACCGAGAACGTGAGCAGTGATGAGAGCGGACTCCAGTAAGCGCTTACACAAGACAAACACAACCGCGAAGATTTCTTTCCCAGCTCTTCCAAAAAGCTTAAATCCCACGTCATCGATACCGTAGACAGACGGATGGTTAGCCTTGAAAACACCGATGATATAGTTCGACCATGTTGTAATTCCTCCAATTACAATCAATACGACAAGTCCCGGCCCCATGCCTAGCGTGTCCAGAACGGTGGGAATAGAAAGAACGCCTAGACCAATCTGAGTCTTGACCATCAATACGGCAGTACCGAGCCATCCGACCTAATCAAGTCAGTACTTCAGCAAGGTCGGTGTTTCGCAAATATTACATTTCGGTAGTTTGGACCGTCCTCTTTGATCTCGCCGAAGATGTCGTCAACAACGGAGACGCGACGACCTTGCGCAGACAGCCGCCTCTCCGTGGGAGGGACGATCTGGTATATTGAACCTCGCTTGCCATCCATAGGACGGGCCTGCTCCTCAAACTGGAGATCTTTTTCCGCCATGATAAGAGATTGTTGATTGTCACTGCTCAAGAAGGTCGTGTTTACAAATTGTAGACGAGCCGGGAATGAGAGACGAGGGCCAAGACGGTATTTAAACACCTGCGATCCGGTAGATGATAGCTTGATCGGCAAAGCAAGAAGTCACGGTCCAAATTATGTGGTAATAATGAGTCTCGATGTGGAGCAATCAGCAGCTACCCCTCACTCGGATGAGCCCAAAATCTATGGTCTAGAATCGTTAGGCAGAACTTTCATTTACTGGTGAAGCACGATGACGGATGTTTTTACTGCATAAGGGTCCCCTTATCTTGCACGGGAACCAAGCGTTTCTGTAACCTCTTTTGCAATTCGAACGCGTGATGACATGATGGAGATGTGTTGCAGCTCTGTAAGTCTTTCATTGGACATCTTTTGGGGTGAATTGATGGCAAAAGTCAGTGCTGGCCAATTGCGCTACTCAAGCTTTGAAGCTGTAGCGTGTTAAGCGCAACGAAAGTGGAGCTGTTCACTAGCTGTAAAAGGAAAAGAAGGTGGTTCTTCAGAAGAAATAAATTGAAGCTTTACTAGAAACGAAATGCATTGATAAGATAGACGATGATAATAAGTAGACGTGGCATACCCTGAAGTAATAGCGCTGCGCATCCGACACACCGCTGCCTAAGTGTAAGTTTCATGTTATAGTGGCTGTTGAACGGGTTCCTGACTGAGCGGGGTCTCTGCTTCGTATATCGGGAGACAAACGAGCCGGGGCATCGATATGGATATTGAAACCCGAAAGCTGAGTTCCCAGCGTTGTTCAGTTCAGAAACCCACGTGGATTTAAGCTTGTGCTTGTAACATTTGCACATGCTTCGTTGTTTGCTTGGTATCATTAACCGCCACATTTTCTCGCTCTAGCTTCTGTGTAGTTTACACTTGGTGAAGCTTGAAATGCTTAATTTATTATCGTATCCTCTAACCTTCTAAATTCTCTGGACACCGAGTGACCAACATAAACTCGCTGGACGATTTCTACTTCTATACTAATGCTGTCCCTCTATATTAGGCTTCAGTAATTTCCCTTCTGTTCATATAGCTCAGTCCCTCGCTTTTGGAGTGAATCTCATTTCCGTTCATTTGCGCATTTCTATTCCAAACCATCGTCGTTCTTTCCGCATTTTCCTCGCCAAGTAGCCTTGTGGACTGCGCTGACTGTTGCTGCTCCTCAACCAGGTAGAGCAACATCACGCTTGTCAAGTCCTCCCGTGCTTCGAATCCCCCAGCTCCTTGGGGAGGCTGTAGCACTGTAGCACACAATGTTATACAAGATTGGGTACAAGTCGTTGGTTCTGGAATACCGCCACTAAATGGAGCACCCGATATAAACCTTGTACCATCACTCACATGTCCACCGCCACCAGTACTTCAACGCCAGCTCCGAGCACATCAACGGTCACGATTACCCGAACTGCGATCAAGGTAGGACCTACCTCATTCACTGCCGTAAGCACGATCACGACAGCCATTTGTACTATCACGTCAACCACGACATTAACTTCTACAATTACGACGACCACTACCAGCACTGTTTCAACCTCGACGACAATTAGAGCTGCCCCTGCGACCTTCATTACTGTTCAGACATCACTCCAGGCTCCACTTACAGCGGATCGGGCGGTCCTGACCATCTTAACCGTCGAGAAGTGAAGTTCAGATGCAGCCACGATCAATCGTCACGGCCGGGTCTTTGGGAAAAGCGATAATCCCAGGGAGTCACTTGTCATCAGGGGGTTCCAGATAGGTGTTCGACAATGATTACGACTATTACATCAACGATCACCGCCACGAGACAGACGCCAACCACTACCTCGACATCAACCGTCAGCTCCACTTCGATTCCGTCTGGCACCAGCACAATCACCAAAAGAACAACTACTACGACGATCAGCACACGACCACCGCCACGCCAGCCAGCACTTCGACAGCTACCACTACGACGTACCTCGCAACAACCACAGTCTACGCAGCCTGTGCAACTAACAATCTTGCCGGTGAGTTGGTCTTCTCCAGCACAACTACGTGTCTATCTCGGCCAGGCCAGAAACGGCATCGGGACTGAACCCACGAAGTTTTGTTTCACGTATCCGGAAACAATGGGACTGACTATACGCGTCCTTTAGATCAATACCAAGGTGCGCCCATTATCGAAGTTACGGGGGGCTTCAGCAGCGTCACGGACTCCACAACGGATAGCGCATGCGGCTGGTCATTCTTCTCTCGTATACCTGCCAATGCCAGAACTAGGCGCATGACTGCCCTGATTCCAGGATCAGTGCATATTTTTTTCACGCTCCCGAACAAGAGACACTAGCTAGTTGCTTTCTTCAGATCGCTGCGTTGCTGCCATAGCACTTGGAGATACGTTAGTCTGGGCTTTCGAGCCCTCTGCCGCAAGTGGTGCAGACAACTGTTTCATCGGCACGATTGACCGCACCTGTCCCGATCCGGCCGCCAACCCATCTGTGGCTACAGCTGATCTAGATAATGTTGCAGGTGGAGACCTATGCACAGGTAATTCTTACTGTGGCGAAATTAATTCGGCGCTTCCAATAATCGCAAGTCACCAGCTCGAATCCGAAAATTCGTAGATATCGGGAGGGAAATGCGCGGGGAAAACATAGCAACAAATTGTCTTTAAGCCGACATGTAGCCGCGGCTCAACTAACCCATTTTTTGTTGCTTCTTTCAAATAAGAGTTCGAAACTAATTTCAATTCTTCTTGAACCATTCGTCCGATTACTTGCAGATGATTTTGATCCGCAGTGACCTACATAAGCTAATACTCCGTGCGCGGCTGTGTCAGTCCTGGATCAGCAATCAGGTAGTGTGCAGCTGACGTTGGCCTTTGCTCGCTATTGTCGATATCTATAGTTTGCGCCGTCCTTCAGGTTGGGCAACTTGACCAAAGCTAGAATAAGTGGATTTATGTATGTAATGGATTGCTCGATCTGTGACTTATCTATTTAGAGCGGAAGGTGACGCCGATCACGGCAATCACGGAACCAATTTTCACCGATTCTTGCTATCAAAACTCCCGCCACGCGAGGCATCGTAAGATATTGAAGATTTTCGTCACTCTCGGTCTCAAAATACGAAGCATGCCCGTCGTCAGGAGCCCATTATGAAGATGCAAGCCTGTAGAGCGAATCGCTATGATAGGTATACAGAATAATATGTTGTGACTACAATTACTGCCCTTTTCGGTATTTGGCCTACAAGTGGTCAAGTGCTTTGAGCGTTTGTTTACAATACCAATTCCAAGGCAGAAAATGGCATCACTTTTGCTGTGTATCTTTTCCTTCGTTCCTGCAGTCCTTGCTATGTCGACTAGTCAGGGTCTTCTAATAGCACGATACCAAATCCCCTTATTAATTGTCTCCCTGGCGCAGCAATGGCCTAGCCTATCTAGTGAGTTAGCAATAAAAAGACCCCGCGCAGTACAACTTGAACGACAACCTTGAGTAGACTTCAACACGCCCTCACAGTCTTGTAGACACGAGTTAATTCTTGTTGAAAAGATGAATATCGTGATGACGACCACTCCGGTCTGTTTGCGGATGAGGAAAAATCAAGCACTCCTCGAACTACAGTCTTTGAGAGAGGATTGGGGCTTAGAGCGACTTTGTGGAAGACTGTTCTCGATCTTCAAGACATGTAAGCATGTGTTTTCAAGGGCCGTCTCGCAAGTTTCGAGATTCGACTGCAAGGACAGTGGAAGATACTCGCTTCATTCTCTTTAGACCACGAAGATTGATTGAAGACAGCCGCGTCTTCTCCATAGACTTCAGACACTCTGGAGAGACCATTGTCTTAATGGCTGACAATATCGCACCCGTCTCAGGTTAGTCGTGACCAGCTCGACACTGCTACAAGAGAAAGCTGAACATATCCCTTACCGTAGCGAGGAGGCATATAGCTCAGCTACGGCAAGCAGGATTTGATTTTCCACCGCCTTCGTTTGGCCGGCTAGAGAGACACTGTCTAACCGCGCGGTCTCGTCCTATAGCATTCGCAAACCGCATTTTGTCCACGAATCTCGACGATTCATCTAGGCCGGAATGGTTGACCTACCGGTACGTGGCCATAGTCGAGACAAGCTTCCTTGGCGTCGGCTCGAAGCTCGACTGCAGCCTTGGTATTTGATTTTTGTCTTTGTGGGAGAAGCGCTATGGTGAACGTTGAGCTCGTGTATGCAGTCGTGTCGCCGCCTTACGCTGCACATACCATTCCTTCCGATCGTTAACATAAATGTCAGTCTTGTGAAAGAGCACTGAGAGCGTCACACGTGAATGCGCCGTATATATAGTTCTTGCTATTGTGCTTTTGAATAAGCTGGAGGTAGCTATGGTGATTAATGACATGTATGAGGGAGAAAGGAATATGTCACCCCGTAGGCGGAACTGTGTCGCTCAAAGAGAGTACAAGGCTCGCAGCTGGCAGTGCCAATTGCCTGAAGCCCCTCAATTGCGTTAAGTCCAACAAATCACTGCAATCATAATGCCACTCACGAGACATGGCGTTTAGTCCTATTTGTAAATAAAAGAACCAGACGTTGCATATTCAATACTGTGGTAGTGGGATATTTGCAAGAGCAAGCACAATATGCCTGAGCGGGACTGTGTACAGGGGCGATAGGGGGCACTGACTTTAACGCTGTGACCTCCTTCCACGCGGCGTCGTGATGCAAATTTCCACGGTTTTTGGGTAATACCCTCCCGATGATGAGCCGGTCTCCTAACAGGTTCGCTCCGCTTGCTACGAAGTACATCAGTCCGCCTCGATTGTGTTCAATTTTGAGTATCCCTCTGAAGAACAACGTCGCATCCGATAGCTCTCTGGTTCTATTTGAGGTGGTCCCAGGACTTGAGGCTCTTAATATGCTTCGTCAGTCGACCGTCGCCGGTCTCAGCAACGTTCACGGCTAAGGGAAATAATCCGGTCTGGAACGTCGTGCATTTGTGGAGGTTAAAGAGTTGACACGTGTATTGATAGGCCTAAGGGATGCGGCCGCTGCTAGTAAGCTCTAGGCCAAGGCCGTTCTTTCTTTCCAAGTAATTAGGTACTAATAACAGGAAGGAGGACACGAACATCCATGCATCGGTCTAAGACCCCCAAGGCCTAGGCGGCTGAAATAGGAACAGCCATTTTTGGAACCCAAGGATTCTTCCTCCACTAATACCACACTGGGGTCAGGGACTGGAGCTGAACCGGCCGAAAATGCTTAGGGCTGACCTAAAATCCTTGGTCCAGCCATCAGCCCCAAGCCACTAGGGCCTTTTCCTATCCTTGGTGTGCCTCGCGGTGCTGACCTCGTTTATCCGCAGCTGCAGATATACCAAGTCCTCCGTACGTGAGCAGACGAAATGAAATGTCTCGAAGGCGACACTTCGCAGCGACCCCAGGTAGGCTATATCGTCGCCGCGACTCGATTTGCTTAGCATAGATGCAGGCAGCTACTCGCATTTCTGCGTTACTTATGACTTGGACATCCTGTTACGACGTTGGACATGTCGTAAATTGAGTGCGCTGGTCTAGGTCTACCGAATCCTTCCCACGAACATGGGATCACGACGGTGAGTTTAGCGAGATACGCTACTCTCACTACTAATTTCTGATCTTGTCTAGACAAAAAGCGCCATTATGGCCTCCTTCGCGCCAGGGGGTATATCAGAACCTCTCCTCCACAGAAGATCTGCCTCTCCAAGACACCTCTCACCTCAGTACGCCAGGCACGGGCATGTCTTCGGCACGCCATACATTTCTCACACCAAAGCTGTCGCCTTCGCCGTACAACACCCCTGGCTTCGATTCGACACAATCGACACCATATGTTGGGAGTTCGCCCGAGGAGCTGAAGTATGACTCGGAGAGTCCAGCAGCAAAATGGTTCGGATATGGCTGGAGAGGCGGTGCTAGACTTGCTTTCATCACAACAGTCGTAGTGCTTTTGGTGAACATCGCGCTGATGCTCTACATGATGATTGCCTACGAAATGATGGATGGGTTTCCGGTCATATTTCGAGGCACCTGCGAAACGGCCGAGACGCAGAACAGTATATGGCATTTTGTCATCAACGCCTTGTCGACAGGCCTCCTGGCCTCGAGTAACTACTGCATGCAGCTTCTATCGGCACCGACCCGGGCGAATATCGATCGTGCACACGGGAGTGGGCGTTGGCTAGATATTGGGATCCCCAGCCTTCGCAATTTGCGCTTCTTGACCTGGAAGCGACGAGGCTTGTGGTTGCTGCTTTGCGTCTCCTCGATCCCTCTCCACCTTGTCTACAATTCTACTTTCTACGCTGCTATTGCAAACAACGATTACAATGTTCTCTACGCAACCGCGGAATTTGTTGACGGCGCCGCATATGACAAGACTCGATTTCCCGATTCGTCTGCTCAAAATATTTCCTTCTTCCAAAGTTCTGCACCAAACTGGAAGGTCTTGGACAACCCTGACTGCATTCGAGAATACTCGCACGATTTTGTCACAAAATATCGAAATATAATCACGATAGTTGCGAATGTGACAGCCGAACGGGATGATTCCCTCCGCCAAGTCGTCATCAACGAACTCCCTCCATCCGGCCGTCTTGGTCCTGCCTTCGACCCCTTCGCTTGGATTTGCAATGACACCGAAACAACCGACAAAACTGGCGTCCAAGACCGCAACTCGGCCGGCATCGTCCCCTGTTCCTCCCAGACCCGCGAACTTGAGAATCTCGCAGATACCTGGTGGAAATCCGGCGGCTACCACATCTCCCATTGTGTGGCCGAAGAAATCAAACCAGACTGCCACCTGCACTTCTCCCCGCATCTTATGGGCGCCGTCATCCTCATGAACATTTTCAAATGCTTTGTCGCTTTCTACGTCGCCTTTCGCATGGTCGATGTACCTCTCGTCACCCTCGGCGACGCCATCGAATCCTTCATCAAGCATCCCGACCCCGCCACAGCTGGGATGTGCCTCCTTGATGCACGCGAGGCAGCGCGAACATTCAGCAAATCAGGTGGACGTATTGCACCTGGTGTGCCTCGCACCTTCACCCCCAAACGAGAACGCTGGTTCAAGGTTGTCACAAACCGCCAATGGACCTTGTTCGTGATCTCTATCGTTGTAATGCTCGTCAGTCTAATTGTCGGAACCATCGCTGGCACGCGCTCTCTGGCTCCCCCAACTATTGCGAACGCGTGGTCCATCTCTTTCGGCCAAGTACAAACCCAGAATCTCGTACTTGCTGCAAATTTTCCACAACTCGGTGCTTCGGCGGTTCTCATCACCGCGCTCGTTGCCAATGCTCCACAGGCTTTCCTATCGTTTCTGTATATGGTCTACAATACCATCTTCACGCTGATGCATCTCGGCGACGACTGGGACATGTTCGGCGCATACACCAGCACCACTCGGCACAGCCTGGTGATCCGATCGAAGACGCAAACTCACCGATACCTTCGCGTGAGTAGTCCAAAGGGTCCGCAAAAATCAACTTACATGCTCAACCTACCGCTGCGCTTTGCTGTCCCACTTCTGTGCGTCAGCGGCTTATTGCACTGGCTGATGTCCCAGAGTCTCTTCTTGGCGAACATCAGTGTCATCCCGCGAGACGGAACGTTGCCCCGACATGATGAGATCACGACGGTGGCTTTTGCGCCGCGAGCATTGATCCTGTTGTGCGTAGTTGCGCTAGTAATGGTGCTTATTGTGCTGTCGATCGGGCTACGGCGATTTGGAGGACAGATGCAGATCGTTTCAAGCAATAGCGCGGCTATCAGTGCTGCTTGCCATGTTGAGGTCATGTCAGAACGGCGGAGAAGGGAGATGGTGCTGCGGAAGATAGCATGGGGGGAGTTACCTGCCAGTGCAGCTGGCACGGATGGGCCACCTCGAGCGAACACCGAGGTGCTTCAGATGCAGATACAACAAGGGCACCCAGGCAGTGTCGGGAAAGATGGTACGAAGGGGTTGGGAATTGCCACTGCCGAAGGGCAGATGGAGGGAAAACATGCAGATTATGGCGTTTATACAGCGGACGACTTTGGTGATGTTAATCATAACGACCGAGATCAAGATCTGGATGAAAATGGGTACCAGGCTGTCAGGGGTCATGTGGAGGCCGGATGGGATAGCAGAGGTGTCGGCAAGAGTAGTGCCGTGGGCCATTGTAGTTTCAGTGACGGCTTTGTGTTTAGGCCTGAAGCCGGCAAGCCATATGCTTGATAGTAGATCGTAGAAACTTCTGTACATAATGTGATATTTAGCCCTATACATTGTTTGCCTGTCCTAAACTTGCATGTAAGAACGGGTTTCGCCCATCACGTTTGCGTAATGGCTATTAACAAGGATCAAGTTACACATAGAGGCCTTGTTTGAGCCAGCCAGCCAGCGGTTCAGAAGCGACTTGGGAACGACGACGGAACAGGGGTTGGGAATCGATATTACCGATGCCTTTTTGTCCTCACGGGCACGCGTCTGTTCCACGGGGGTGACCTTCGCTGAAATCCAAGAAGGTCTTTGCGAGAGCTACTTCGTAGATTGAATTTTCCTGATTGTCCCAAGGATCATACTCGACGCAAGGTATGGAGACCTCTGCTTGTTGATCGTGAGTCCAGAACTCCCTAAACTGGCCACTACATCAAGTGAACTTTGATACTGCATTGTGCTGGCCAAGAGATAGGAACTTAGCACCTGCAGGATCACACGAATCATTTTCCGTGCTCTCACCTTCATGGGAAGTATGGAGTTCTCCACAGTCCTTATAGAAGGTTGACGAATAATCCATCGTATGTATATACATACGAGGCGTTTATGGACACATGCAAACATTCTAAGCCGCATGTGGTTGAGTATGACGTTCCGCTGCGTCTGATGGACAATCTGCTTGGCTGGAGGTAGCCGATGCGGAGTAACGAATTGCGCAAAACAAAGTTTCGGTTAGCATGGGCCCGTCGAAACAGGTAAAACAAACACAAACACCGGCGCTAGCTTAGGAAACAAATCCATTCTCCCTGTTCCACAAGCTGAACAGCAACATACATATGTGTTTACATGCTCGTGCGAGTCATCGTTGACCTTCTTCGAGGCCTGTCATCCATTCATTGCAGTATACATCAACGAATCTTGATAAACCCCACCCGTATGGCCGCTGCTGCGACCACCAATTGATCTGTGCTAGACGATCGTGGGTTTAACCACCCGAGCAGTTCTAAGGATTCTCTGTGTGTGTCGGGACTTTGCTTGTCAGCATGTCGAAGTCAGGAAATCTGGCCCAGTTGACACCCGTCTTCACCTCGAATGACCCTGCAACAATTTACTATGCCGAAGACGGACCTTACCTCCCTCGAATTCTGATTTTCTACTGGCCCGTGCAGGCTCTGGGCACTTTGAGTTCGACTTCTAGAGTTAAGATTACCATACTGAGTGCTGCTGGCTTTAAAAGCTTCCCTGCCTTCTCTGTTGCTCCGAGCAGCGGCTTTTACTCTGCTGTGCATAAGTTGCCCGAGGAGAAGCAGCGAGACGACGTGTGCCGCGCTATTGCCTTTGCCCTGTGCAGGTACTTCTCAGAAGTGCCCACGGAAGTCAAAAATGCTATCACAGAGGAGAATATCAAGGAAGGCCCCGGGCTTAAATGGGGACAGACACATGCGGCGCAAGTGGCGTGCAAGATGAGCAGGGTGATAAACACAAGTGAAATCCTCGAAGCTTTGAGACCTTTCTCGAAAGAACAACCCTCAAATCCGACCCCTCCTCCCGTTGCTCGGCCCCTGGCCTCGATCAGGAAGACTCGCCCGTCGTACCTGCCTCCAGACCCAAGTCAGCCGACATCCACATTTTCAAGATTTGCTACTCCCTCGAAAAGGATACCGAGCGGAAACAGACGAACACCATCAGTGTCTACGATTAAAAAGACAGCAATAAGCGCTGCCCACAAAGTAAATGTCGAACAACTGGAAGCATTGCGTTTCAAAATGTGCGAATTTGTGGACACGGAAGACCGGTACATCATCCGAGTGCAGGAGCTCATCGATCTGGTCATTTCGCAAGGTCGTACGGCAAAGTCGATCAGCAGCAAGTTCTCAAGCTCCAAATCTCAGAAAACGATCAATGCCATGCTACAATTTCCAAGCCTGTTGGACCAAATCAAAGATCTCAATCTTGCTTTCCTCGATGATGTCGAGTCAGTCCTCCAGTCAACCGAGAATCAAGCCCTTTCCTATATTGAGCAATCACCCATGCAGCCGAGCACTGCAGCACCACAATTGAAAGACCCGATTGGTGTCTATGGCTTTGCGAAGGTCCTTCTCAATCACTTCCCGAAATTCCCAGTTCCCTACCGCTCATACCTGGACCTTCATTCCCAAATCAGCTCCAACCTTGATCAATTTTTCAAAGACGATGCGACCAGTGTCCAGATCGCACCGAGTTTGCTCATGGAACCAGCCCAGCGCATTAGCCGTTATGGATTGTACATCGACACCATGATCCCTCAAATCCCATCGAGCAATACCCTCGCCATACGGACCCTCGAGAAAGCGCGAAAAATCATAGCTGAGATTTGCGAAATGGAGCCCGCTGCCTCTACCATTCTAGATTCGCTTCGGATTGAGCATGAAGCAAAAAAGCGAACGCTCAGCCCGACCAAGCTCATCTCGGGACTGACAAGAGCGAATACAACTCGAGAAGCACCCGCCAAAACTACATCGGCAACGACATTCGCAACCATAAGCGCAGGAACCATGCGAGATAGAGATACCCCTAAGCTCCTGCCTACACTGACGAGGAGCTTTAGCAAGAAGTCGAGGTCACGGCCTGGACTCGCTGGGATCCTGTCAGAACAAAATCCCGATCAGGCGCAAAACCGCTCGACGACAACGGTCAACGACGAGAACGCTCGACCAAAATCGGGCGCCGGCAGCCTCTACAACGCGCTCTCCTTTGGCCGCAAGTTCCGACCGGATATTTCACATTCGCATTCTTACTCTGCCTCAACTGCCTCGCTCTCGTCAAGGCCGGGTTCCAAAGGACAACTGCTGAACGATGTTCAGGGAAGTCAAGCTTCCCAGCCTATCAGCGAGGACCCGGCAGTCGAGGTGAATGGACAATTGGAAGACGAACGCAGCAAACCTCGAGACAGAAGCTCGAGCGGTAATATTGAGCACTACAAAGCACAGGTCATGCGACTGGAGCAGGAGAACTATAAATTGCTAGCTGAGAACGCCGAGCTCAAGCGGCTGATAAGGGAGTGTAAATGTGGTAACATCAACTCCAGACGGTAGTGCTTGTCGTTTAACTAGATGAAGAAACACCTTTTCCTTGGCGGAACAGACGAATCTAAAGAGAACAGCAAGAGCAGGAGCAAGAAATACCAAACAATTCCATCCTCGATGGATTTGACGTACATACGCGGTCGTAAGAATGGGCTAGGGAAACATTTGAACGAGATCAGGGTGGTGAGTGGTTAGCAGGGCGTTCCCGTTTTTTTTTTTTACAAAAATACAAAAATCACGTATTGACGGTCAGCGGCGGTGTTTAACAATGGTCTCTCTCGGCGACGGCGGTACACGCAGCAGTTGTAGTACCCCCCCCTCTGGTTGACTACAACTGTTTGACTTGGATGTGCACTGTTACATGCGATGAGACACAGGGGTGGGCATGTATATCAAATCAAATGGGGTCGGTCTGGATTGATTGTTTGTTGTTGTTGTTGGTTTTTCGAGTCTCTTCAGCAAAAAGCGCACAGTAGTAATGCAAAGAAACGTTGCCTACACTTTCACCTTTCGTACCTTTTAACTAGTCGGTGGTAGTAATTACGTACGGTGTGCAATGCGTGGTTTTTCGAGCAGGAAGGATCTGCGAGAAGGAAGGGCTTTTTCTTTCAGTAGAATCCGTTCTCGGTCCTACGAAAGTGTTCCGTGTAAGCTGTGCTGTGCTGTGTGGATGGGGATGTGGATGTGGGTGCGGTGGTGGCCGTGCTACATATATACAATACAGACCGGACCGGAACAGACAGAAAAGAGATGTACTTTTTATCCAAAACATGTGATTCGTGTCCAACTACGGGTATATTATGGGAAGGACGTCCTACGTCCGCATTGCAGGTGGGAAGAAGCGCCCAGGCGAATCACAATCCAGGGGTAAGCTTCAGCTAGCAGTCCTCTTCGTCCCAATCCAGCACACGGACGTCAGCCCATCCTTTTCTCACCAGCATGCCTTCGTCGCGCTGTCCCTTGACGTTAAGGCGTCTCGTCTCCCGTGCTTTCTTCGCGTCTTCCCTCCAGCATCGCACTGTGAAGTCGTCGCTCGCCGTCACGAGATTGCCTTCGCTGCTCCAAGCTACGCTCGTGACTTCCTTGCTGTGTCCATGGACAAGTGGGGTGCCGTGGTAATGGATCGGCAGGGTCAGGGCGTCTTCTTGTTGCCGGGACTTGGTGAAGAGGGTCGTGAATGAGGTTGTTGGGACCCGGGAGATCCCGGGGCGAGCGATGCGGGTTGACCTTCTCGGTGTTAATGGTGGGGGAGTCGGGTCGTGGTGAGCTGGGATGACGCGCGTGGATGAGGTGTGATATCTCTCACTGGTCGGAAAAAGGATGGCACAGTCGTCGGTGCTGCCAACTGCAAGCAGCTCGGTGTTTGTGTCGTTGCAACGACGGATCGATAGGCGGGGCCAGAAGGTGGCGACTCGCAGAGAGGGGTGGCGGAGTCCGTAGATTGGGCCGGCAGCGGTGTTGCTGTCTGTCCGCATTGGTGCTAGAGTCCTGCGCGAGGCCGGTGCTGTGGGAGTCATCTCTGGACTGCAGCCGAGGACGAGGTGAGATGTTGAATAGGCGTACACGGTATGATCGCGAGACAGGGCGAATAGACGGGAAGCATCTGTGTTGAGGGCAACGGAGTTGATGCCGAACTGACGGTGGATTTTGTGGCTGCGCGGCTCCTCTGTGATTGACACTGGGATCTGCGAGTGCCCCTTTTTGCGGGCTGAGATTTGGCTTTGACGAAGATCCCAAAGCTTGATGACCGTGTCGACTTCCGAAGCTGTCGCAAGCAGATTATTCCTCGACTGGTCCAGAAAAGTGAATGACGTGATGGAGAAGTCGTGTCTGCCAGCAATGTTACCTTGTCTGGCCTTCTGGGAGGCGGACTTGTTTTTGGGATTTGGGTTATGTGCATCGTGGATTTCAAGAACCGGTGCTAGTACGGACACGTCCTCAGCCATTTCTGTGACATGTAAGCGTGCTCGTCTGCTCGAGCTGAGAGGCTGGCCTCGCACACGCAGGTCCCATAAGCAGACGGTACCATCTCGTCCAGCACTGGCAAGTATCTTGTCACCGCTGCCTGGTTGAAAGTGAACCTTTTTGACTGAGGCAGTATGGGCCTGAAGAGTGTACAGAGAACGTCCAGCTTGAACATCCACGATCTGACAAGTCTGGTCTCCACTGGCCGTGGCGATGAACTTATCATCACTGGAGAATACCAAATCCATGACGGCGTTGTCGTGTGGCTGCAGGCGCAGCACCGTCTTGTGGAAGCTCGAGTCTTCAGTGGCACCATTGGAAGGGTCGAGAAAGCGTATAACACCTTCCTCGTCGCCAGTTGCAACGAGCGGGTTTGTGTTACAGGCGGTCATGCTGAAGGGAATGATCGGAAGCTGCCTGTTTCGGAGGTCTGTATTGAGGTCTTGAGCACCACTATAGAAGTTTGCCGTCTCAGCCTGCCATAGACTGCTGGGGGACGCGGATCGAATCTGGGCTCGGCCTGTTATTCGACTCGAAAGCAAGGATCGTGAAGTGCTTGTCCGAGTAAATGGTGTGATCCTCGGCATCGTGGGCAGGTGGTCTTCGTCGTGTGACCAAGCTTCTTCGTCTATCTCAGTGGAAGCATCGGAGTCCTCGTCGACTGCTCCGCTCGTTTCGTCGTGTCGGGATTTCAACGGCGAGGAGGGCAAGGCATCTTGGCTACTGGGCAAAAAGCTGACTGCTCTTGACTGAGGGGTGGAATGGACCGAGGACGAAATGGCTGAATACTTCCTTTTCTTTCTCGGACTTTGGTTCTCGTTTGCAGGCATGTAGTCTTCTTGCCCATCCTGGGTCAACGCTGAATGTTGTCGGGCATTCAGGCTTGAGCTTGAGATCGTTCGGAGGGCATTTCTCGAGGTTCTCACAGCTTGCGCTACATTTCGGGGCCGGGGAGTAAAGAACTTGTTGAAGCGGCGAGGAGTGATGGGCGGAGGCTTCCGTGTTCTTCCGTACTTCCCATGATCCTTGGTCTCCTGGTCCAGTACGTGAACTTCAGCGTTCCTTGTTCTTGAAGCTCTGGTGGGTGTCTGATCCATCTTTTGCTGAATGTCGTTGTCGAGCGCCCCAGCTCTCGATCTTCTCACCACGGTGACCCGATTTACACTGCTGAAAGACCAGAAGAGGATCTGTACATGGGTCAGGCAGGAAGCGGGCTATCATACACGTATTAAGATGCAGCAGAGAACAGATGGTTTAGGTCGTGGGGAAGAGGTGGCTGGCTCAGACGTGTACAAAATGTCGCGCTACGTCCGGGCAACACCGGTGTGGCATCTCCCGACGCGACTTGCAACGCGTTAAATTACCGGAGAGCAGTACTTACTGTCTTGGCACCTCGGTGGAAAAATCCATAGAGTTGACCATTAAACCTTCGGACCTTACGAATAGAACTTTTGTTCTTGTAGTATAGGACTGCGAATCATTACTATCTCAATGGTCTCCTGTATACGACTGTCGTCGTAGATGTGTGGAATATTTTATATTTTATCCAAAGTCCACAAACTTATGTGCCTGACTGCCTGAAGAGGCACAGAGGTTAAGTCCTTATCGATAAGGCAATTTTCCCGGATAATCTGCGGTGGCTTCGAAATTTTGGCCATCACTCTGCAAATTCAAAGTTTCGAGCTGCTGCTTCGATTAGACGGGTCAGATCCCAGGTCCTGCCTCTGCTCGACCGCGCCCAAAGCGAACATGTCGGCACTGAAGCGCAAGCAGCAATCTGCCAGCCATTCTGCACGCACCGCTGCCAAACGACAGAAAACGAATTCCAAGCAGACGGACGGTACGAGAGATGGCTCAGATGGCTCAGATGGCTCAGACAAATCCTCCTCCCGACTTGTGCCAGCAAAATCGCTACAGTCCAAAGAACAGCCAGCTTTCCCTCGAGGTGGCGCCGGTCCTCTGACGCTCTTGGAAAAGAAGCAAATCCGTGCTCAAGTGTCGAAAGACGCTAAGCAAGAAGCTCAACATCGCGACCTCTTTACAAGCAGCACAGGTGCAGCTCCCGAATCTGAAGAGTCCGACATTGATCTGGAGATAGTTGACAAGAATCAAACGTTTGCAAAGAAGAAGTCCAAGTCGAAACAAAAGCAAAAACGAGACACTAGCAAAGCAACTGACTCGGTTCGCATCGAGAGTATCTCCCACAATCGTCTGACCGAAGAATCGCTCCTGCTGGGCCGGATTACCCACATATCACCTCAAGATCTCACGATAGCCCTCCCGAACAATCTCGTAGGGTTTGTCTCGCTCACTTCGATCTCCAAGCAGTTCACCGCAAAACTAGAAAGAGTTTTGGACCGAGATTCAGATGATGAGGAAGGTTCGCCTGATGATCAGAGCGAGGAATATAGCACAGATCTCTTCAGGCATTTTTCGATCGGTCAGATCCTACGGGTGGCAGTTCGAGGCACAAGCGAAAACGTGGACGGCGGCTATGGAACCAAAAGGCGCTTAGACCTATCCATTGACCCTGTTCACGTGAACAATGGCATTTCCCGCAACATAATTGCACAAGGCATCACGGTGCAAGGAGCTGTTGCAAGCATCGAAGACCATGGCTTAGTCGTCGATCTCGGATTTCCAGATGGGACAACAGCTTTTATTGTCGAATCCGCATTACCGGAAAGCCGTCGCGCGAAGGACTTCGACGTTGGCTCGGTCTTGCTGTGTACCGTGTCATCCCTAAGCAAGAAGGGCAAAGCCATCCAGCTTTCAGCGGATCTATCAACCCCATCTGTAGCAAAGAACGCTACCTCAATCGAAGCTTACTTACCCGGCACCTTGGCAGAAATATTCCTCACTCAGGTGACACCCGAAGGGTTGGCCGGAAAGGTGCTTGGACTGCTCGACGTCACAGCAGACATACTTCACTCCCAGGCATTCAAGGACAAGCATGCTTTTACCGACAAGCATGCACCTGGTGAGAGAATAGTCGGTCGTCTCATCGCAAATTTTCCATCCTCGGACACCAAGAAGCTCGCTTTCTCTGTAGTCGACGATCTAGTAAATGTTACTCGCCCCCCCGAAGGCCCATTGGCGTTGTCTTCCACCGTCGATCGAGCGCAGGTCATCAGTGTCGTTCCTAAAGTTGGCGTCTACTTCTCCCTGCCGTCTCAGGCCTTGGGCTTTGCCCACGTATCCAGGCTGTCGGACAAGACTGTCGACGCGCTCAGCCAAGTCAGTGGCCCTTTCAAAAAGGGCTCCGAACATCAAGCCCGCATCATCGATTACAATCCAATGGACGGCCTGTACATCTTGTCACTGCAAAGGAGTACAATCGAGGAACCTTATTTGAGACTGTCTGATATTGAGCCTGGAACCGTTGTAAATGGAACCATCCAAAAAGTCCTGGTAGGAGAAAATGGTGTTCGCGGGCTTCTGGTCAAAATCTCTTCAGGAATGACGGGGTTTGTCTCGCCTCTGCACCTCTCTGACGTATCTCTGAAAGCCCCGGAGAAGAAATACCGAGAAGGGATGTCTGTCAAGGCTAGGGTCCTTTTTGTTGATGCCAACAAGCGACGCCTTGAACTCACTCTGAAGAAAGCCCTTGTTAACAGCGACCAACCCGTTTGGTCCACCTATGATGGTCTTGAGGCCGGTCAATCCACAGTTGGGACCTTGATCCTGATCGATGCGAGTGGTGCTATCTTACAATTTTACGGGCCTGTCAAAGGGCGCCTTCCCACGTCTGAGATGAGCGAGGCCTTCATCAAAGACGCAAGAGAACACTTCAAACTTGGACAAGTCCTGACAGTTCATATCCTCAGGGTGGACCCTGAAGCTAGGAGAATGACCTTGACTGCAAGAGATCCTTCTAACATCACCAATCATGACACGACATTGCTCGACCCAGGATCTTTGGTATCAGGGATCATTTTTGAAAAGAGTGCAGATGACTTGATGTTGCGACTCGAAGATTCTGGCGTAATAGCCAGGCTGACGGTAGATCACATCAGCGATGGGTCCGAGAAGAAACGCATTTCTGCTCTTGAGAAGACTCGGGTAGATCAAAAATTAGAAGATGTCCTGGTCCTTGAAATTAAAGGTCGACACGTACTTCTGAGCAATAAGGCCTCACTGAGAAAAGCAGCAAAAGAAGGACGACTAATTAAGAGCTTCGACCAAGTGGTGGAAGGCGTGCTCGTAACCGGCTACGTGTCAAATATTACGGAGCATAGAGTCTTTGTCAGGTTTGCTCAAGGCATCACAGGCGTCATCAACAAAGCTCAAATACCTGACGATCAAGCCGAACTTCCTGATTTTGGCATGAAAGTCTTGCAAGCAGTGGTAGCTCGTGTGGTTCATATTGATTACAAAGGAGCAACTCCAAAGTTTTGGCTGAGCATGAAAACATCTGATACCTTGGTCGATCAGCCCACCGTTCAGGAAGTCCGTCCAGTTGAAGAGAAGGAAGTCATTGATCCTGTTGATGAGCGGGTATCGTCGTACTCGGATTTGACTCTCGGTGCCACTGTCAAAGCACGTATCACTTCCGTCAAAGAAACGCAAATCAACGTCGAGCTAGCGAAAGGCATTCAAGGTCGCGTCGATGTGTCGGAAGTCTTTGACAGCATGGAAGATATCAAGGACCACAAGCGGCCCCTCAGGCAATTCTCAAACAGGCAAATTCTGACCGTTAAAATACTTGGACAGCATGACAGCAGGTCATACAAGTTTCTGCCCCTATCTCACAGAACGAGCAAGAACCTTGTCTTTGAGCTCTCGGCTCGCCCTTCAATCGTGTCAGGCAAGCAAGTGAGCGTACTGAGACTAAGTGACATCAACCTCGGTGATTCATTCCCCGTGTTTGTCAACAATGTGACAGATTACTCACTTATGGTGAATGTCTCACCAGCTGTCAGGGGACGAATTCAAGGCTCTGATGTCTCCGATGATCTTAGCTTAACTGCAAACCTCTCCCATAACTTCCCCATCGGATCTGTGCTAAAAGCGCAGGCTATATCCGTTGACATCGAGAAGAACAGGCTTGATTTGAGCGCACGAACAGGAGCGGCTGTCAAGACAACGACAATCAATGACATATCTGCCGGCGATATTGTGGTAGGCCGCATTACTAAGATCACAGACAGGTCTATGCTGATACAACTTTCTGACCTCCTTGTCGGCGCTGTTGAGCTCATTGATATGGCGGACGACTTCGACCTGGCCGATCTGACCAAATTCTCAAAGAACGAAGTGGTCCGAGCATACGTTCTGCACGTTGACAAGCCAAATAAAAAGGTGTATCTGTCCCTTCGCCCGTCCAAGATTCTTAGCTCGCGGCTCGATGTAAAGGATCCCGAAGTCACATTGCAGCAACTCAGCGTCGGCGATGTTCGGCGTGGCTTCGTGGCGAATGTTTCAGACAAAGGCATTTTCGTGACTCTGGCCCGTGGACTCACAGGATTCGTGCGCGTCACAAATCTTTCAGACGAATACCTCAAGGAGTGGAAAGACCATTTTCAGAGAGACCAGCTTGTCCAAGGTAAAGTCATTGCCGTTGACAGCAACTCTGGCCACGTCCAAATGAGCTTAAAGAAGTCACATGTTGATGGCAATTATCAGCCTCCGATCAAATTCAATGATCTAAAGGCCGGTGACATCGTGGAGGCAAGCGTTGCCAAAATTGAATCTTTCGGTGTGTTCATTGTCGTCAAAAATTCTGAAAATGTTCGTGGTCTGTGCCATCGAAGTGAGATAGCCGAAAAGCGGATTCAAGATGCTTCGAAGCTCGGCTTTACTGAAGGTGATCTTGTGAAAGCCAAAGTGCTCAAGGTCGATTCTGGTCTGCGGCGAATCAATTTTGGCATGAAGGCGTCTTACTTTGGAGATGGTGATGCTGACGCGAGTCAAAGTTTGGATTCAGACGTCAATGAAGACAGTTTCAACGACACAGCAGAGGAGGACGGAGATGAGGAGGATATAGGGATAGACACGGGTACAGCTGACCAAGAGGAGGCTTCTTATGATGACGAATCCGAAGGCGTTTCAATCGACCTAAACAACGAAGAAACAAGTCCTGATGTCCGCCCACCAATTTCAAAAGGCCTAACCGCTGGAAATTTTGACTGGTTTGGCATACCCGTGGTGTCCGACACAAGTGGTAAGCGATCAGTCGAATTGTCGGACGGAGAGGAGGAAAGCGTACCCGCAAAGAAGAAAAAGAAAAAACCAGAAATAGCCGTCGACCGCACCGGAGACTTGGACAGGGACGGGCCACAATCGACCGATGATTTCGAAAGATTGTTGCTATCAGAGCCTGACAATGCGCAGCTCTGGATCCAATTTATGGCGTTTTACGTCGATCTCGGTGATGTTGACGGAGCACGAGAGGTTGCCGAGAAGGCTCTGAAAAGCATTGGTCTTGCTCAAGAGGCAGAGAAGCAAGCGGTTTGGATTGCCTTACTCAATCTCGAAAACACGTTTGGCGATGGGGAGGCTGTCGACGCAACCCTGCAACGAGCGTGTCAGACGATGGATACTGAGGATATGTACGGCAAACTCGCAAGCATATATATTCAGTCCGGTAAACACAAGGAAGCAGACGAGCTCTTCCAGACGATGACCAAGAAATTCACGCAGGATGCTAAATTATGGACGAACTATGCCACTTTTCTTTTCGACACGGTCGAGGAGCCAGCTCGAGCCCGAGCACTATTACCTCGAGCATTACAGGCACTACCATCGTTTACTCATTTCGACATCACAAGCAAATTCGCACAGCTAGAATTCAAGACCAAGACTGGCGTGCCAGAAGAAGGCCGGACCCGCTTCCAAGGCTTGGTCAACCTTTACCCCAAGCGGCTCGATCTGTTCAATATCATGCTCGACCTCGAAATGAAACTCGGGGAGGGAGATCAGGTACGAGGAATCTTTGAGCAGGTCTTGTCGAAAAACCTCAAGCCTGCTAAAGCGAAGCCGTTCTTCCAGAGATGGCTCGCATTTGAGAAGAAGCAAGGTGATCAGAACAGAATCGATGAGGTGGAGGCAAGAGCTGTAAAGTGGGTTCAGCAGTTCCAGAAGGATTCGACGTAGATCGGAGACCTTTGTGGATCCGGCTGCCAAAGCAAATGCTGTCGGTGACAATCTATAGACAGCTCACTTGATCGTCTTCATCTTCATACAAGACGGTTTGCCAGCGACGACATTGTTTTTTCTCTCTTTTGCATGGAGTGCTTTCAATGCTTCGTGTGCGTCCCAATTTCTTCATTCCAGATGTTTCCAGAAGCCGATGAGGCAGGGATGTTCATTCACGCTAAACGGTCGCTGGACACGTCACGACACGTGCCTGAGATCGGCTGCTCGGGGGTCCCCGCGCCTATCCCGTTCAATTCCTTTTCAATCTCTTGACTAAGAAATAATACTAGTGTTGAAAATCTTTTCAGATATGAAAAATTCCATAGCCGTGTATGCTCACGCGACTTACACCAGAGGCCAAAGTGCCAACTGATGAACGGGCGGGATGGCATCGGCAGTAGAAATTATTGGTCCTACTATGTCACATTATTCGCGACGCCACAGTTTGTTGTGCTTCGCACGTGGCGTTTGTCGTACGAGAGGGATTCTTCTAGTAAAAAATGCAGAGTGGCCAATCAGAACATACGTAATGTCGCAGATGTGCCCCATGCAAGCTCCAGAGCCTTTAGGAGGCCGCGCGTGGCTCGGGTGAAGGCATTCATGGGGAGAATTTGCGGCTCTTTTCTCATTGCTGCCCAAAAAGAAAAGAGTTTTCCGTTAGCGTGCCATGTCTGGAGTAAAATAGTATGTACGGAGTTACTTCGTGCAGTGAAGGAAGAAACGACTGGCTCTTTCAGTACAATGTCCCGGTGTTCCAGCTAGGTGTTTGCACGGGGTGGGTCATTTTCGAGACGGTGGCTAATGATTAGGGGCTAATAGGGCGGAAGCGGGAGGCACGGAGGCTCATCAACGAATGAGCCCCAATCGATTGGGTGTACAAGATATTGATGCAGTGGACACCAAAGCGTGCACGGGGTGAATTTCAGCCGAGCGCTCGTGCCAGAAGCAGAATAGCGAGAAGCCCACCTGAAGCCAATCAGCCCCCTGACGATCGGGCCAGGCGTCGCTATCTGTTCGCTGACATCAAGCCGGACGGGGATCGTGGCTGCGTGGATGTCTCTGACAACGCCAAAACATGCGATCAGACCAGAATAATGCCACCTCCCATCGAGTTGTCTAGACTCCTCACTACCGTGACTTGAACGTTCCCTCACTCTTCCTTTCGAAGTAGAGACTCTACCTTTCTCGTCCTCTTGCTCGTCAGCCACATACCACATACATACACATTTCTTTAAAATTCTCGTGCACTGCCAGAAGTGGCTTCACGAGCCTGACGACTGGGCCCGGCGCTCCTGCCATGTCGCTGGCCACCAGCAACTGCATATTTCAGCCACACGTATCGACCCTTCCTCGTCACGTTCCTTCCAACTCGTCAAGATGATGGTCCTACCGATGGCCATCGCTCAGTCAGAACGGCGCAACAGGAGATCGTCAGAACTCGGCGGAAAAGGCAGTTATCGAAGCACGCGATCTCCTTCCAGTTCCTCCAGAACGGCGACCTCTCTCTCTTCCTCTTTCTTCCAGTCGTTCGAGTCACCAACTCCCAGGAGTGATTCGTATCTCAAAGTCAAAATCAGCCCTCCATCATCAGGCGCACAGCCCGGTCCTGCTCCAGCGAGGGCCAGAGCCAGCAACATTTTTATCCCAACTGGGAAAGAGCTTCGACATGAGGCTGTCAGAGAATTGCTGTCATCGACAGCCATACCAATCAGGAAGAAGCCACGAGGAAGACCGCCTCGAAAATTGCCCGACGGCGATCAAGTTGCAAACTTCAGCAGCCTGCTCATGGAGGATATCAGGCCTTCCGCTCGTGCTGTCTCGCCGAGATCTATCGGCAATTCCAACTTCGATGACTTGTTCGGTAATATGGATGGAGTGCTAGATGACGGCCAGATGTATGTCGGCAGTGATGGACTGGATTCCGGTATTCTCAGTACGACGTCGCTTTCGGATGACTCGCTTGGCTCCCTGCCTTCTCACGATGATCTCATAAGCGAAGACCGTAACAGCCAGCAACCTCCAGTCTCCCGATCGGCACCAGAAGGAGAAAGAGAGAGAGAACGGGAGAGAGAACGAGAACGAAGCAGGCGATACACGGCTGCTTCCGAAGACTGTTCTGACAACCACCCTCTCTCTCGGCAACACAGTGAAGGAGATTGCTCCCAAGAGCTAGAGTCTCGTAGTTCCCCACCCAACTTCAAGACTCTGCCTGGTCGTCCCAAAAAGAAACCACATCACTCCCTCAAGTCAAGCTTGACGGCTTCCCTGAAGGCCCTGAGGTTAGCCCCTCCATCCGTCTCGACCGAAGCATTCCACGACCCGGCTAATGCCCACTCGTTATCTTTCTTCGACTTCCACCCTTCCTTGACTGACGACAAGCGACCGCCGCCGTCCCTCGAACCACCATCACCGGAGCTCAGGCGCTATCTTAGCCCTCCGCCTCTCGATGCCGCCGCCCAACTTCACTTCTGGCAGGATAGCAGACACGCTAAATTTGGGAAGCCGACCAAAAAGACTAGCAGCAGCAAACGTCGTTCGTCGTCCAAACGCAGAACATCGACCGCCTGTCGCAGCCCTAGCCCGCCCGGCACAAATCCACACCTGAAAGCTCTTCCAGCTGTGGTCCAACTTGCAGACTGTCTTCCCCCTTCGGTCCGCACTGAGCACGCATCAAGCCCGCCTATCTGGCTGGCACCCGACGGCACACCCGTGAACAAAGGCACTGCGCTTCCGCTCCACTATGACCTCAACGCGAATGATGGCAAGGGCGCGCCAGTCGCCAGCCGACATCGAGAAGCTCGAGAAAACAGTAATTTTTTGCGAGTTTTCGTCTGCGAAATGCAAATGAGACGGAACGGCAAGCTGTCTGAAAATTTGAATACTGGCCGAGCAAAGCTATGGCTGCCTCCCGTCAATGAAGGCGGCGCAGCAGCACCGAATAATAGTACGCAAAAGGCAAAGGCAAAGAAACAGGGCGGTGGCAGCGGCGATGCAGTGGCCGTCCCCGCAGATGGCCAATTGAGGAGGAAGAAGGACGCGAGAGAGCGGTTGAGCTGTCTGAGTATCGAGGATGTATAGTATGGAAAATTCATCGAAGAGCAAATCCAAGGAGTCAAACAAGCAAAGCGAACGAGCGAGCAAGTGCTGTACCTCGGGGTGTCCCAGCGAACACCTCCCACCAGTTGTATATAGTGAATTCGTTTTTCAAGCACAGTGCGTTTGATGTAATTAACGAAGTTTCACGATTTCCTGTGGTGATTGCGCCATTCTTCGACCAGCGCGATATATGCCGTGCAACCTTCCTCGTCATACGTGTGCAATATGAGCTTATGAGTCACCAATGAGTGGCCATGTCTAGTCCTATCACCAAACGTAGCGGTGTAAGGGAGATCTAGAACCGGACCCGTGGTTTCCAGCAGGGTTCCTTCCAGGTTCCAAGGTCCAAGGTTCCAAGGTTCCACGAGTTCGGTTGCGTTTTTCAGTTCTCGGACTTCCCATACACTGACATTTGTCTACATCCATGGATACGTCCGAGTCAAAAGATTGTGGTTCTCCGCAGAACTACTACACATGTGCACAGACTCGGATTTCGCGAGGAAGTGGAAGTGGTTTTATTGACGATATAGCAGATTTTTCAAGATTAGTCACGAGAAGGATTTCAATCTATAGTACAAAATGCGTGGGTGGTGGTGAGAGGGGAAATGGAATCTGCTTCATATGATATGCACCTGCACACGATCGAATCATTGTATACATACATTCAGCGATTTTTGTGCGGTAGTACAAAAATCACGAACCCCTCAAAGGGGGACCCATGCATGTTACAAGTTCCAGTCTAGTCTCCTAAAATCTCGTCGTCGTCGTCGTCGTCGTTGTCGTCTTCGACGTCGTCACCACCCTTATCCTCATTACCTGTGTGTGCGGGAGGCTCGTCAGCAGCGTCTGCATCCTCAACCGCGTCATCTTCGAGACCTTGCTCACGTAGGGATGGCTCCAAATCATCGTCGTCCTCAATATCGTCATCGCTTAGAACCATCGGCTCGCTAAGGAGGGCAGCTTTCTTCGTAGCGGCAGCCTTCTCTTTTGCTGCAGCTTTTACCGGTGTCTTTGGCTCAGCTGTATTCCTCGGCTTTGTTTTGGCTTTCTCCTTCTTATCGTCACTATAAGCAATTACTTGTGTGTAGTTCTTTCCCAGCTTCGTTCTGTTGACCTGCAACCGTGCTTTAACAGCCTTGGCGTCGGACACTACCCCTGCTAGAAGCGCCAAAACTATCTTGGCAGTAAGCTCACAGAGGGACGTCTCAGCTAGCAGTGCCGCTTTTCTTTTGATGTCTTTAGCTGAAGCACCATCCTCAGCGTCCATGTCATCACCATCTCCACTAGAAGACTCGTCGTCAAGCTGGTCATCTGGCTTCTTGCCTGTATCTTCGTCGTCTGAGTCTTCTGGCGGTCTGTCGATATCCTCTTCTTGTTGGTCTGGTCCATTTATGCTAACTTGGTTCGCCGAATCTCCCCTTAAACGTCTTTTCAACTTCTGAGCTTTCGAAAGTGGAAACTCGGCGGTCCTCTTGTTCGTTTTCCGTGCTAGCCTCTTCTCCATTTTTTCGTGGGTCTCGAGGATGGCTTGCATGATCGTGCTGTTGATGTCCGTCACAAGACCATCGACATTTGACTGTGTTTCTCCGTCAAGACTGCCTTTTGTGGGTTTAAGATTCCGTAAGGTGGCCAACAAAATATGCAGATCTAGAGCACTGAGTAAGGCATTTATTCTCACAGGATCGAGCGGTTTGCGGGATGAGATGAGTGGTACGAGTGACTCAACGAACTGGTTCTTCTGCACAGCCAAATCCGTAAGAGCTTCAGCCGGAAGCTGCGATATATCGTTTGCGACGATTGCCTTCTTCAACGCAACAGTCTTCCATCGGTAATAGAAAAGGAGGATCTTGATTACAGAGATGCAAAGTTGATCTTCAAGCTCAGCTGCGTCTTCGGGAGTGTCCTCATCAGGTTCACCTCTTTTGAGCAGCTGGAGCATAATTTCCAGGGCTGATTCGTTTCGTTTCCGAGTCGAATGGCGAGCTATCCAACGAAATTTTCCTTCAATCACCTCACAGCAGTCTCTCACCGTTGCTAGTTGGGACAGACGTCCCACAACGTCTGCTAGCTGACGAATCTTGTCCCTGTTGAGACTTCCCCTGGTGCTCACGACAGTGTCGACCAGGAGTGGAGACATTGTGAGCGTAATGAGGTCATGCCACAGTTCATTCACCTTTCGAGCGGCTGCCTCTTTGCTGGTCTCCCGTTCGAGGGCCGCCCGTAGCGCACGGGTGGCCTCAGCAAGAACTTCAGCATCGCTATGTGTCGTGAAGTGCTTGTTGATGTCGTCAAGTAGCTGGTTCATCTCGTCTTCGTCTTCATCAACCTCATCCACAAGATCTGGGTTGAAGAGTTGGTTGAGTCGTAGAATGGCTTTCGCTGCGCGTGGGATGCTGCCAAATTTGCTGTGCAATTTGGGAATGAAAGTCGACAAGTTGTGTGCTGCAGTCTCCTGTCGCTGTTTCAATTCATCCCTTTCTTTTTTCGACATTTTTCCTTTCTGTTTGGGTTTGTTGTCAGCCGATTCTAGTATGTACAATCTGGTCGCACAGAACAGTACGTCCAGGAGAACAATCTCCTCTCCAGGTTCGAGTCTGTAGGCTTCTTGGACAGCCGAAGCGATGTCTTGGCTGCCCTTCGTTGTGGTATTGGAGTGGTCGTGCAACAGATAGCCTGCAAGTGATTCCCACTCCTGGAGTTCTGGCATGAAACTGAAGATTGACTGGGTTGCCACCATGTATCGTGAATCTCGGTGGTCGATGCCAGGGACGTCTATCTTCTTGCTGCCCCCACTCGTAAGATCACGGGTCTGAGCGCTCAAAGTTTGGGCAAGACATTTAAATTTAATCCATAGCTTACAAGGCTCGTCAAAGTCTTCGACCTTTTCAACGTCCGGAAGTGCGGCATCGTATTCGTCCTTGTCAAAGTCCTCCACGCTGGCGTTGTAAAGATCGTGGATATTCGAGACGAAAAACCGTGCAACGGCTTTTCGTACCTGAGGTTCGTTATCAAATATAAGCTGGCCTATGGTGTCGATGTCATCTGGCTCAAGCAGTTCTGCACTCCGCAGCATATTGAGGAGTTCGATGGTTTCAACTCGAACAGTAACGTCTGCATCCCTAGCGCCCATCTCGACCATACGCGGCCTATATCTGTCTGTGAAACTTCGCATTGATGCCAGATTGTTTCGAATCTTATAGACGGCCTTAAGCTGGCGAACGACCTCGAGTCGAGTAGGTGCGTAGGGGTCCGACATGACCCATCCCAGGTAGCGCTGGTAGTGGCTTTCCAGGAACATCTGACGGTATGTCAGCATCCATGTACCCATAGCCATGGCACATTCCACCCGAAGCTTCTCCTCAACATCTCGATATCTGTGAACATAGACAGTGTCAAAGGCATCTTTGAGTTGTGCATCGATGATTTCAAGCTTTTTCTCCTCTTTTGCCATTTCTTCCTGCAGCTTCGCGATGCGACCTGAGTTCGGATGCTTCTTCTTCTTCTCTGCATCGAGCTGGTGTTTCGTGGCCGATATGCTGGACCTGATTTCACTTGCAATCTCAGTTTGTCCGGTCGTCATTGCTAGGGCCGCGATCGTTGCGGTCACGCGGAAAGATCTGTATTGTGCGGCAGACATGGTGGCTATCCAGGCATGAATGTTGTCATAAATGGCAACTTCCTCATAGAATAGTCCTGAGTTATGCAGCGCATGAGTGATGGCTCTGAAGAAGTCGGCAAAGACGTCCTTCATTCCGTGGTATTGCTTCTGCTTTCCAGAAAGGGGATAATCGCCTTCGTTCTGCTCTGCATAGTGTTCCAACACGTCCGTGAGTCTACCTGTAATATTGTCGACATCCATTATGTCATTTAGCTCTATCCGCTGCTCACAGCCAATGACCTGCAACAAGAAATTAATGAGATTGGCAATGCCCTCGACTTGATTATGTTCCAAGGTATTGTGCCATGTGGTTGCCGCCGTTTCGGCACTGTTTCCCTTGCCAAAGACATCTGCATACAGCCCTGTTGACTGCATCTGACTCGGACGAGATCGCGCCTTCTTCTTGGCGGCCTTCGAAACGGTCTTGGTGGGTCCATTGACCGATCGAATGGCCAGGGTGGTGCTGCTGCCGGCTGTGGTTTTGGGCCTCTTTGCTGCCGGTTTTGGGACGGGCTGCCCTCTCGGTTTTTTGTGTTGCTTTCGTCTGTTTTCCCTAAGTTCTTCCTCATCAGGCTCGTCGTCGGCATCCTCTTCTTCGCTTTCGATATCATCGTCTTCATCCAACTCTTCGCCGCTCTCGTGGCCGTTCAGCTCCGTAGCTGGTCGCTTTCGCTTGGCAGATCCCGTGATGCTGCTATGATACTGCTCTTGGGAAAAGTTGGGTGGCGCATGGACTGTGCGGCCTGACTTGCGTCTATCGCTGCCGTTGACTGGAGTTGCAACGGCGGTGGCCATGGCGGGCTTGAAGAAGTAGAAAGTCGTTGGCCCAGGTCAATTCGCGCGCTTGCCACCGAGCCTATAGAGCCCGAAGCCAGCGAGATCACAATGCCGCACCAACAAACAGCCAATTCCAATCACGATAACAAATGCGCTTCAGCGGCAGTTGAGTCGCGACATCGGTAATTCCCAATTTCTGTCACGCGTTGGACGCGCCTTCCCCACCGGAGCCACCTTCAACTCCGGGTAAGTTACCACTTGTAGGAAGTACTTTGTAGTCCGGAAAACAAGTCCGGAGCAGAAGTACGGAGGACGAAATACGTCAGCCGCGCACACAGGTACACAGACGATCCCGAGCTGCTCTTAAGAGATCGTGATCGTGAGCTATTTAGAAACGGAGGATTTTTTTTACGATTCACAACTAGCAATGACGGGATCCTCTCGCTTGCTAGTCACGGCAATAATGTTCCCACAATAACGTATAACTTTGGGCTTTGGCCCTTGGCACCATCCACGGGGGGGAATCAAGCTCAATCATGACAGCAGCCAACAACCCGTTCGCCGCGCCAAGAGCAAAGCCTGGTCAGGGTGAAATCGTCCTCTCACTGCTGCCACCTGGCCGACAGGTCCTCACGACCTGTGAATACCAATACCCGCTGAAGCTGATCTCACCGGATCCCCATACCGTTGACGTCAAGACCACCGGAGCTGGTAATGACAAGGACAAACACAAAGCACGCACAGTTCCAGTCACAACCGTCTTCCTCCTGACTTACGGCGGCGGTCTTCTATCCGGCGACAGCATTAACTTGACCATCACCCTCAAACCACACACCCGGCTGGCCATCCTCACCCAAGGCAGCACCAAAATCTTCAAGTCCCAATCTCCTGCCTCGCCTTCCCCATCTGTCCCATCCTTGTCTGCAACACGCTTCACCTCCCAGTCTGCTGGGCCGAAGCCGTCCTCTCAGACCGTGGACGTCCTTCTCTCCCCCCACAGCGCGCTCGCGTACCTTCCGGACCCGTGCCAACCCTTCGGCTCGTCCATCTACACGCAATCCCAAACCTTCTACGTCGACCCGGAAGGCACGTCATCGCTGCTCTTTCTCGATTGGGTCTCTTCCGGCCGTCCCGCTCGAGACCAACCCGAACACTGGACACTCACCTCCTGGCGCGGGCGCAACGAAGTCCGCGAGTTTGACGAGCACTCCAAGGGCCGCCTACTCCTCCGCGACGCACTGCTGCTCTTCGGCAGTGACAGTGACGACTTGCCCTCCAAGACCGACGGAAAGGGCATCCTGGGCACGCTCGTTATCTACGGGCCCCTGTGGACCAAGCTGGCCGACTTCTTCATGAAGGAGTTTCGAGGTCTCCCTCGCGTCGGCGGCAAGAACTGGACGCACCAGCCACAGACACCGACGATCATCGAGGAAGCAGCCGAGCTGGAAGCGGAGCAAACGGGAACAGTAAAAGGGACTGAGATTGGAAATTTGACACCGACACCGACACCGACGACGGCCAAAGGCACAGACGACTACTTCAGTGCGGCAAAGCCAAAACGCTCGCGATCTAGGTCGACCACCACCGCCGGCGGAGAGGAAATTCCGGGGTTGTTGTGGACGGCCTCACAGGTCAGGGGATTCGTGCTAGTCAAGTTCTCGGCGAAAGAGGTCGACGGGGCAAGGCGCTGGCTGGGGGATATGCTGAAGCAAGAAGAGAGCGTGGAGCGGGAATTTGGGCATCAAGCGCTTTTGTGTCTGCGGTAGTAAATGTTGTGCAACCATTGGCAAAAAGGCGGCCCTTCAGCCTTTCAGCTATTTTCAGGGACGATTTGCCCTTGTGGTCGATCGAAACTTCAAAAACAAAAAGTCGGCGCATTTTTTCAGTACTAAGATTTTTGGCATTATTGTTGGTGGTTGGTATACTCTTCTTAGACTAGATTAGATGCCCATGAAATATCTATACACGAGGACGGCCAGGATAAGCATGGGCAGGTACTGCATGTAATTCGTCTGGCTCGGGGGCTTCTCGTATGGAATGCCGGTAGCGATGCTTCTGCAATGCACGAGTTAGCGAGAGCAGACAAAAAGCAACATCTCCAGGCGGTAGAGACACAGGTACAGCGAGGTAGATAGCGAGTACACCGGGGAATATTTAAGGGGAACATTGATTTGGTCTACCAAAAACCGTCTTGTTGCGGATGACAGCCCCGGACATGTATGGGTGAAGTCATGCTATATCCATTTCATTATCCTCCAGTGTGCATACCGATCGCAAGTCGTCCTTTCATCTTTTTTTAAGTATAGCATTGACTTGTCGACGATCGTGACTTCTGACGTCTGACTGGTGCTTCCGCCTGGTGTGAAAACTGTCCCACTTACCGAAGCGCAGCATCAATCTTCTCCTTCAGCTTTCTGGGATCGGCGCCCACCACCTCATCCAACTTCTGACCGTTCTTGAAGATGGCAAATGTGGGCATCGCTCTGATGCCTTGCTCTTGTGCCACATCCGGGACCTCGTCGACATCGATCTTGTAGAATGCGACGCCGGCGTACTCTTCCTGCTCGGACATCTTGGCGACGGCTGGAGCGATCGCCTTGCAGGGGCCACACCAGGTGGCGAAGTAATCGACAACTGCGATCTCGTCGCCCGACGCACCGGCAGCCTTGGCTCCGGTCACCTTCTGGGAGAATTCGGCTTTGCTGTGGATCTGGTTAACGCCACCCTTTTTCCTTGCTTGTGACTGTGACTGGGGTGGTGCAGAGGCAGAGGCAGAGGTAGAGGCAGAACGAGCGTTCTGCTCGCGCAGCTTCTGTTGGTGGTATGCAACGTACTCTTTCAGATTGTGGACAGTCATTTTGTTGGTTGTCTGTGAGAACTGTGTGGGATGGCTAGTGGTGAAATGCTTTGTAGACGACAGGAGTTGTCTGTGAAGGATGGTTTGTCTAGTAGCAGCAGCAGTCGATGTGGTTGATGTAATAACGAAGTTTTGAACAGCGCGGGATCGCAGTGACGTAGCCACTTTGGGGATATTTATACTGCAGATGCAAGCGTCAGTTTGCTGGATGCAGGTGCGTGCTAAAGAATCCTCTCGATGAGCGATGGAAGGTGCGAGTGAGATGTGTTAAACCAGCGCACAGTGCACGGGGGTAATTGAAAAGCAACACAGGGATATAGTAATAATGCGCATTAATTTTGGAGGGGCTTTGGGCCAGGGGATGACGATTACCATAACATGCTGCCGGGACGGTTGATCACGCAAGCTTAGAAATACAAAAATCGGAATACTGCAAGGGCGAAGCAAGGCGAAGAAGCGAATACCAAACCATCCTACGGCACCCGCATCGGGCGAACCCGCGAAAATTTGAGAAGGTGCTGGTCGTCTGCCGAAACAGTGGATTACGGAATTCGCACGCGATTTGGAATCATCGTTTTTCCAACCCTCGGCTCGGTCAGGCCTAAGCCACTAGATCTAGCCGCATTTTACACAAACACGACAGGCAGGCCACGACAGGCCCTCCCCAACACTTCCTTTACAGATACCTTGTGGCTCAAGTGACATTTCTAACATTGCCGATCCTCATATTGTGTACGAGTAGCAATACCTGAACAACCTTAGCCTGCCCTGTTAAGGCTCAAATCACATAATCCTCCGAGACTCGTCTCTCCATAGCCAGCACAGAGATATTATTCGATCTCTCTGCTAGAGAAGGCGCTCAAATCTTTTGTAGACTAATTTGCACCAGCAGGGCAGTTGATGTCCCATCCGCATTTGTATCCGTATCCGTATCCGCAACCGCATTCGCATTGGCATCTGCTCATCATGCTGCTACAGTGTCAGAGAGTGAGCTTTTCATTTCCTCCGTGACACAACAAATGAAATCGCTAAGTCTGTGGGGGTATCCAAAACGTAAAAGACAACAAATGGAATGCGCTTTTGTACCGACCCCAGCTCCCGCCGGCTAATCTATAAGAGTAGTTTCGAATACGCAATAGTGCTGTTCGTGATTCATCGCATTGAGCGCGTCGTTGTTAAGACGCGAGTAGTAGAGTGGTGTCCTCCCTCTTACGTCAGCTGCTTGGTGCTTGCCCTTTGGACAACCTGTCCTCGCTTGCTGAGGGCGTCTGTTGAGCAAGCAAATCCCCTGACTGGGTCGACGATCGCCTGATGTCAAGTAGTTTCGCCGAGCCAGCACTGATCTGCCGTGCATGACCTTTGTATTCCACGCTTCTAGCCCGCATCAAGCTGACTTCGGGTTCGGGCTCTTCTTGCCCGACGCCAGGAGACTCGTCCTCGTCCGTCTCTGCGCTTGAATTCTGCCCTTCTTGCGCACTATCGTCGTGTAGAAGGCCCTCTTTCGATTTGTTCCCAGACCTCTGCCGCACAAGAGTTGGTTGCCGACCAACACCTGCGTGCCACGTCTCCTCTTTTGCTCCGGACCCGTCTGGAGCTCTGCCCGAACCATGCTCTGCCGCAGGTGAGCCTTCGGGCGGCGACGTCGGATCGTTCCCATCATCAAACCCACCAGGCACTGACTCTGCCAGCAATGACGTACTGGGTTGAAATCTTTGCGACGCGCCTGAACGTCGCTTCAGCGGCTTCCCAGACAACCAGGACCCCTCACTATCTACAGAAGCCAGAGATTGTGAGAGCGTCGGGTCAGCCTTTGCACGGGGCGACGATTCAAGATCTATCGGCGAATCATCTTCACGCCGAACTCCAGCCATTGGAATTGGACGGCTGGGGGTATATTCAGACCGTGCAGGTATCCCACCGGCACCCCCCGGTTGCTCGGCTTTCTCGGCTTCCCCGGCCTCGTCTGGTCTTTTCGCCTCGGTAACCGCTTGGTCTTGTATGCTGTCAGTAGGCTGAAGGTCCGCTTCAGGGGATTGCACCCGCGAGTCCGGTGGTGAGATGGGAAAATCGGCCAAGTCTTCTCGAAACTTGGATTTGGTTCTCTGAGGCGTGGCAGAATCGGCTCTTCGGAAAGTTCGTTGAGGGGGGGGTAGTTGTGGCGGCTGTTTCCGAGCAAATGACTCTCTGGACGTGTTGGAAAATTCGGAAGGCGTGCTTCGGCCTTGGAACGAAGAGCTGAGTTTCCGTCGAGTGCCTCTTCGGAAGAAAGCCGTCCAGGAACTCATTCGTTGACTACTGTGATCCGAAGCAGCCCCTGTCAAGCTGGCGTTCTCGGGGACATCAGTAGTGCCTTCCCGATTCAGCAGTGAGCCTTGAGACATGCTCTGGCGGTCGGCGGTGCGCGGAACAGGAGAGATGGGTGGTGACAGCGTGCCGTATAACGGCCTCTCAACCGGTCTGGCAACATCTGTTCGAATCTTCCTCAGGGGTGATCTGGCGGGGATGGGAGGTTCACGTTCATGTTCGGACGGCTGATCTTGCGAGATGTCCATGTCTTTCTCGTCTTCGAACGGATTTCTAATGACAGCAGGTGATGTTTGTTGTGGTTTAGGGTCGCTAAATGGATCGGCCGAGTCTCGAGAACGAGACCCGGATGGTCCAGGGCCAGTCTGGTCTGATGCTGGAACGGGAGACGTCGTCTCGATGCCCAAGTCGTGCACTCTTGACGCCGAGGCGGACACATATTCCTCCGTCCTTGCTTTGCGGGCTTCTTCTTCCCGTTGACGCTCTGCACGTCTTTCTAGCTTTCTCTGCAGCCTCGCATGCTCGGCTTGCTTCCTACGCTCTTTACGTCGTTTGTCTCTTTCCATTAACTCCCGAAGCCCACCGGCATCCAGATCATCCGCAAGATCGTCAATGCGTTTCTTATCTGCATCCGGCTCTTCTTCAACAACTGGAGGCCTCGAAACCCGGCTCGACCTTTGAAGGAGTTTTCCCTTTGCATGCTTCGGGTTCGCGTCGTACCTGATCGTTGGTCTTGGGCTCAGAGCAGCAAACATGCCGATTTTGAAAGAATTCTGCACAGGTGCATCGCTGAGGTCGGGTAATGACTCCGGCAGAGGCAGCGAAACTTGAGACGCCGGCCGGTGTCTCCTGCCCAGTACTCCAGGTACTTCCCTTATTTCCTTTTGCAGCGGTCCGGAATCGTAGAAGCTAGCAGGCCTTCTAGGGATCGGGATTGGTGACGAAGTGCCCATGGCTCTTAGTTCTCTTTCCCTTGCATAGTCCTCCGCTTTGCGCTTACTCGACCTCCTCCGCGCAAAAGACGAGTCTTGCTCAGATCGGCGTGCGTACAGGGTCGGTAGTTGACGAACGACATTGAAGCTTTCAGGGCCGAGACTTGATTGAGAGATGGGATTGTGTTGGTATAGCGGTTGTTCTTGTAGTAGCTGACCATTCTGACTTTGTCTCCGAGAAGCGAAAACTGGAGGTACAGAGGTCTGAGAGCCACGGTGCTGCTGCTGGCCAGTCATTCGGGATTTAGATAGACGTCGTGCACTGTCTTTCTGGTCCTGCCTCCCAGCCGGTTTTGTGTTACCGCCCCGATCTGCGCTGGCTTTCTCCAATTGGCCCATCTTTTCCGATGGAGGACGTTGCGGAAACGAATCTTGGGTATGGCTTGTCGAGTCGCCGGCTCGTTGCCTCTTTCCTCCACCAAATGGCCAAAAGCCCATGTTTCCAGATCGCGATCAAACGAGGGTTCGGCTACTTGTGCATCGGGTCGATGGTATTAGGATCAGTGGTACAGTCGCCAACGTAAGGAACGGTCGCAGAGACTGGCGCGTCATTGAAATGCTGCTATTTCAAGGCGCAATCTCGCATCTGCAGTCGAGAGTAAAAGGTGGGGGGCTTTTTGCAGCGCTGGCGCCGTCTGGGGTCGTGATCGAAATGGCAGTAAAAGATGTAGGTAGCGAACGTGGTCGACGATTGTCGATTCGTGCGGACAGCGCAAAAAATCGAAGACAAGGCCGGGGGGATGGTTGGAGGATGACGGTTCTTGGATGAGACAGCAGAGCAGGACAAGAAGTTGGAACGAGCCAAGGGCGATGGGTTTAAGAGGTCGAAAGGGTCCAGCAGTCCAGGAGTCAGGCAGTCCAGCTTGAGCGTTCGACTATGATGTGATGGTTTGGATGGTGATCAGTGCGACGATTTTCTTGTTTCGACCTGACACTGCGCTGCAGGCGTCGCGGGGGTCGAAAATTACCTATGCTATACTATATATTACGTTGTAAGTGTGTAAGGTGAAGTACATGTGCTGACCTGCAGGTCGTCTGACTCCTGCATGACCGATGACAGCACTCCATGTGTGATGGCACAACAGCGGCAGAAACTATTTTAACAACTCTCTTCGACGCTTCAGTCACGCTCGTCCTGGGCGGGCTAGGGTTTGAAAAGCCGTTACTGGGCGTGTGCCCGAGAAGCTCCAAGCCCTCTGGAGCCAAGCTGGAGCCAAGCTGAAATCGCGGCAGCATCAGGCGCACCTACGGGGGGCGTGGTGGGCCACACTTCGGCGGGGTTGCGCCACAAAATCATAGCAGAAGAAACGCCCGCGGTCGCCATTGGACAGCTGTCAATTCAAGCAGCCGACCAGTCATGGTCCACGAGGCATACAACCACCTTAGCCTTGATCAACGAATTCATTCCCACATCTTGTGCGCAATCTTCCAATATTGCTTAACGCGAACGAAGACGCTCTCGGCCCTGTGCTAGAATTGCTGAATTCAGGTCCAAGAGCGTGAGCCAGCTGCAGAATACCACCGCAAGACAGGGAATGCTGGCCCGGGGCCTGGTACAAAGTATGGAGAGCAAAGGGGGAATACGAACCAAGTGCCAGCCACCAGGTAATATGGCGCTTGCTCCTTCTCTTTAGGCGAGGCCCATGCTTCGATCGATAGCAATTCTCCGATGAACCGGCTAATACGCAAACAATTGAGGCGGGAACGTGCTTCGAAAATGTACCCACTGGGCGCCGGTGCCGGTACAAGATCCCGGACCCTCATGGCAGCCAAAAGTACGAACTACTCCGTACTCCGTTGGAAGTCCGAAAGCCCAAATAATAGCTGAGGTGGAACCGAATCCGGAATTTCGCTATCTACCAGAAAGAACTTTGCCTCTGAACTTAGTGTCCTCGGAATGCGTTCGGTTTGTGGCGTTGGTTTGCATGAACAATGACGTCCAACTTTTTGAGTCGCATGGCACAAATACCACGTAATACATCTTGTAGACAATTGGCCCTTTCGTTAAGCTGTCAAGGTTTAGAAGTGACTATGGAACGCCAACATTTATATTCAAGTCGAGACGAGCTGTTCCGGTGGCTAGCTGATCCATTTTCTGGTCTTTGCCCGGCGTGGCCCAGCGTGCCCAGGTACGATCAAACTCCGTGATGCGCAAAATCAATGCCAAGCACCGTGTTCCTAGTTCGCTGTACATGCTTCGTGATTCGTTACCACCAGAAATCAACTCATCTGCACAAGCCGGTAGTTGACAATCTTTCTCTCAGCGGGCCCAGTGCGTACAGCTCACCCGTTCGTTACCACAGACACCACGGACTACTTTCGGGACGCGGGACTGAACATGATGGACTAGTGGAGTCTTCGGATCTGCTCTTTATCGATTATGCAGAATTCGAATTCAGAAATCAAGATTCAAAAACTCCACCCCCGGCAATCTCATACGAAGAGTATGGACGAGATGGGAATCGAGGTCTCGAGATCTGCGAGAAGCTTGTGGGGGGAGCAGCGTGGGCAGTCACTTGCGCCGAGCATCGCCCTAGTGTTGAGGTCCCTGCATAACTATTGTTGTGCTCGTGCGGGACAAACGCGTAGAGCGACCAGCCTGTGAGCTTTCGTGCCTTTCCACTCTCTCAATCATTTGCAGGAAACGATGATCTGGTCCCAGCTTCAGCATGTCTGGTTGAAGTTGATCGATGCAAACGTGAAATGGCGGCGGTACAAGCAGCCTGAGTCTATTTTCCTATCGTCCCATACAACCGGTCTCCAATGTCACCAACTCCAGGTTTGATCATCCCCTTATCTGTTAACTCCTCGTCCATGGCTCCTACCCAAAACTCCGTCCCCTCAGGCCACTCTTCAGCTGCCCTCCTCAGCCCTTCTGCGGCAGTAATTACATTGACCACGATGACTTTTCCCACTCCCCACTCCCTTAGCGTCTGGATCGCGGCTATCGCTGTACCTCCCGTGGCAATTACAGGATCTACCAGGATAGCGGTCGTGACTTGAGAGGATGACTGAGACTGTGGGAGATTGTTGTAATATTCGACGGGCTGAAGTGTGGATATCTCACGGTAGAGGCCAAGGTGGTGCACCGAGATCGGTTGGGGGAGCAAGGATTGGATGGCTGAGACCATTGAGAGGCCAGAGCGGAGGATGGGAACAAGAGTCAATGTTTGGATTGGTACGGTGGTGCGTGAGTAGGAGAATCCGAGCGGAGTCTCGTCCTGGAAGGAGTTGTTCGTGTCAGTTGCCTTTGTCACCCAGAGATCCAGGTTGTTGGGCACCGTATCTATCACGGCGGAAGGGATAATTTGTGATGCTCACGTACAGTTCCTGCTTCAACCAGTTCCAACCTTGCAAGGGCTTCTACGCCCAATAGTATCGTGATATCATTCACGAGCTGTTCAGATTCTCGTGAAGTGGTACTGTTCGACCTGAGTTGAGATAGCTTGGCTAGCAGACATGGATGTCGGGAGACATGGACGTTTGATGGCAGGTTGACCATTTTGCCCGCTCGAAGCAGTGAAAAGAGCTGTTAAAGGCTGCTGCGATACCCACCTAGGTATTAATGCAGCGGACGATCGACAGTGCAGTCGTTAAACCCAATGCCGTCGACGATCCAGCGACAATAAAAAGCGTAGTCTCGATCCGACGTTAGGGTATAGGTATATCTCGTAATGAACCCTTCCTTAATTCTAATTCTACTCTGGACACCCTAGATTCTAGACAATGAGGTCTAATGTTCAAATCCTGTTTTCAGGCCGCTTCGATAGTCCGCTGTGTACCCAGGACAAACGAAATTGTCCAAACGCCGACCAGTAAGTGACAGTAAGAGAGTGAGAAGAGTGCTATGTACTTCGTACCCTAGGTAAGTGGACAGATATGGTGGTTGGGGCCACGGGGCCTTAGGATGGTAACCCGAATTTGACCCGACAGTCCAGGCAATCAATCTAAGAGATCATGGTCTCACCAGGTTTAACCTATCAGTCCTGCGCAAATGCTTATTTGTCCTGTCAACATGATTAGGATACGCCTTATGGTGATGCAGTGCCAGTGATGCCGGGAGACTCTCATCTTCGCTAGTTTCCTCTATCTGTCTGCGAATCGTTCTTGTTTAGGCTTGCCGTACCCCAACAATGCAGGCAATCAATTACTACTTTGCTGTGCATCCAAACCAAATAAGGACCCTGGTCCAACAGAATAAGGCTAACACCGCTGGAAGCTCTGATGGCACTCGTTTGCCAGTATGACGCAGATATTAAAGTCCTATGTCTCATGGGTGCTTCTGAAAACACAATCTTAGGTCTGTAACGATGTAAGGTGCAGATATCTCATTGCGATGAGCCGGCGTGAGGACGCCCAGAACCAGACGTGAATGCTCCTTGCAGTGCTAGAGGATAATGACGGAAACTAATCCCAGCAGGCCCTAGGTAGCGGGTGACGCAAGATCGGTCTTGAGCTCTGGGAGGAGGAGTGGCAGGAGTGGTCTATCTCCAGCGACGATGGCAGCTACATTGTCAACTTGTCATTCTATAAGCAAAACAATCTGGGGTCCCCGGGCCACTCCCAGAAGGGTCATTATAAGGCCGCTTGATGCATTTTGGTGTCACATCCGAGTCGTACCCTGGGGAAAACCTGGGAAGTCAGCGTAAAAGTGAGAAGCGAAATATGATGTATTTTGAAGCAAGAACTTCGGAAGGCATCAGACCGAGTTTGTTTAGGTAAGTGTCAATGCCAAGCTGAAAGCCGTAGCGGCAAATACCTGACTTTGGCATCGACGTAATGGATATTAGTGCCGATACTACTTCGTAATTGCTTCGTATTGAAATTCGTAGCCATTCCACAATGCGTTGCCTGCACTGGGAGAGCAATAATATACCTATATCTAAAGGTTTGATCTTTAAGAGCTCCTTTAGACTCTGACCTCCAGCGCCTTGCTTGAAAACAATTTTCCTCTATCACCGAACCCATGAGTTTTGGGGGGATGAACCAAGGATGGGGTGAGGCTTTGAATCATCGCTCAAGTTCATCAATCTCTCGTTCCTTCGCACGTAGCGCAGCTCGCATAATCTCCGCCTCCCTCATCAGGACCGCTCTACGTTCGTCCCGTCTTCGCAGTTGCTCCTGGGCAGCTGCTTCCGAATGAACACCGTGAAATCTGGGATCTGCTTGGCCGTGAGGAGTATGTGCTTGCGGCTGAGGTTGCTGAGTTTGCTGTGGATAGCTTTGACTCGACGCGACAGGCGATCGTTGCATACCTATCCCAGCATCTTTGTACGCGCTGGGATCTGTGGTGGCTCTCACTGTGCCATCTGGACGAAATCCTGTGAAATCCACTATCGGCGGTAAGCGAATTCGTTTGGGTGCTGAGGACTGATCAGGGGATAAGTCCATTGCATCAGGATGAGGATGAGGGTCGGGAGAAGTTGATGCATGACTTGCGCTTGATGGTGCAAGCTCTCCTTCTGTAGCGGCTGGCACAACTCTTTTCCTTCTCTTGATGGTTGATTTTTTCATCTGTACAGGGCGGTGTGATCCATGTAATTTGTGGTACAATCCACAAGCGTTGCAGATCGGATGACCTTGTTCATCTCTCCTCCACAGAGGGGTGACTGTTGTACCGCAATTCTTGCAGGCGACGATCATCGTTGACATGGCATTTGTCGCAGCGGGTTGGGTCATATCAACGTCTGCAGCGGAGGTCGAGGGTGGGCTCTCTAGTTCACTGCCAGACACAACACCGCTTTCTTCGTCAACGGTTGAACCTCTATGGCTTTTCGCTCCACCAGGGTGGCCAGGCGCCAATCGAGACATGCGGTTATTGAAGGCTGGACAACCACTGCATCCTTCTGCTCCACCAGCACCATTACATTGACCACGTCCTGGACACGACCCTGGGACATGCTCAGGCTCACGGTAAGGCAATGGATTGCGACCCGCCTCCTGCGCGTTTGGATCGGAAGTAGCTGCGATGTCTACGATTTTGGACCTAGGGCTTTTTTGCTTCGGTGTGACTGCGCTTCGCTTGAAGTTGGTCGGCCTCGGTGCATTGCGAGTTTTCTGGTACAAACCACAAGCATTGCATATCACATTGCCTTGGGGGGACCTCCGCCATAAAGGGGTCCTTGTGGTGCCACAATTACTAGCCAGCACGTTAGCATGGGACGTTGAAGGACGATGGCATGATCGGGCGTTGCCTGCGCGATCAACCGCCTTACCTGCAAATCTGGCCGAGCTGCGGATTGTCGTCTCCTGGTATTGATGTTGTTGGTTCAATGCTCTCTGCAGGCGATGCTGTCGCTGAAGGATTTGGGGATTGGAGCTGACGGATCGGGCGGGTTCCTTCCTGCGGAATGAAAGATCCTGTTCGTTCGCCTCTCGCAGACGAGACCAACTGGTGTGCCGCATCGATGTCCTCGGCCGAGGGTTGTCGTAATAAGTTGGGTGTGGAAGCGAAATTCCGTGAGTGTGGGTGGGACGCCATAGGTAGGTGAACGGCCAACATGTCTGAGCGCAAGGGGCGTGGCGGTGACTACCTGTTGCTACGAACCATTGAGGCTGGCGGGAGGAGAAGGCGGAGCAGCGCCCGGGGATTCAGGAGTCTTAAGAAGGTCGAAGAGGGGTTTATGAGACTTTGAGCGCAATAAAGAATCGCCAGTTGAGAGACGCAATGTCCCAATCTGTGGAAGATGCGACTGGCGGTCTCGCAGTTCGATATTGGCTGTTGATGGCGTGACTGTTGCGATGGCGGATGCGTCCAAGATCGAGAGAAGGGGTTTTGTGTGCCTCGAGGAGTATGACGAATTGTGCTTAGTAGAGAGTCGGAATGGTGGGTGTGCCAAAGAGGGGAGTACGAAGTATGTCAAGGCCCCGGTGATATCGAGACCGTTCACCGTTCAAAAAGGTTAGCCAGGCGTGCCAGGGAAGCCACAACTGCTTCGTCACAGCCCCGAGTAATACTCAATTGTGCTGCCTGTGATTGGCTTAAAGGGAAAGATTTAGTGCCTGTGGTGGCCCTCATCTTCGACGCGACACGCTAACATGAACGCCAAATTCGTGAAATCGACAGCACGCCCGGAGTGCGTCGGTCGTGGGCTTCCTATTATTATTGTCGCTGTCGGGTCGCTGAAATGATTCGGCAGGTTGCAGTGGGAGAGATGGGAGAAACCAGTGTCTTTGCAAGGAAAGGTCCTCCAAACTACAAGGCTGTGGAGGATGGTATACACCCTTGGGGCCTAATTGATTGTGCTGAAATTTAACTAAGAATCCGCATCGATTGAACAAAGCTATGATATATTCAGGGTTGGCAAAGCGCCTTTCCTGTGGCTCAGCCAAAATTTCAGGTCACTACATACTCCGTACTCTGCGACTCCTCGGTTTATGTTAGCAGTCACAACCTCACCTCCATCCTTTTCAGCAGTTTCTGATGATACAGTCGTTTTTGACATTTGCTGCGACATGGTTTTCTCAGAATTCCCCAAGCACTCACGCACGCTAAGATGTGCTTGGTCCACGAAAGTAAAACCCCTTTTTCAACGAACGGCGTGCTGCTAGACCCAGGGTTTCTTGACACACAGCAGATTTCCCCCGAACGACAAATTTGCCATTACCCAAAGATCTAGTAAACACAGATAGCGCCATTTCCGTTATCAGGACAAGCCGATCCAAGAAACATACACACCAACCGTTCACCTATGGCCACGTCGATCAGACCTGCTCAGCACCCCAGCCCGCATCAGCGTCTCTCATATTGGAAGGTGGCTCGATCTGAGGTGCGAACTCGAGAGCACAATATCCGAGACCGATTATGCCAATGATAGTGCCAGCAACTATACGCAACCATCCGCCAGAGAGGATGATGCAGCCAACAAAAATGTAGACTTTGACACGTCAGCAAATGTTTCGAGGTGCAAGCCGTAGTAGTCGCCAACTCACAAATGCCTCTTCCCAGAAAGCTGAATAGAAACGATGCATATTTAGGAACATATGGTGGCACCTGTGGTAAGAGCTCCAGTCCCGCAACCGCTATCCCACTGTCAGCTATCATCACCCTTCCAACTCTTTCACTGTTCGTACCTAGACCGAAGATGATCACGTAGATGCCGATGATGATGTCGCGGCTAGTTGAGGCACCTCAGTTAGTATCGAACCTTGACCACCCATCGTCTGACAAGATTGAGGAGGCTTACAAGAGATTCGACGAATTGATGAATTGGCTTATGCCTGCAAACCCGGAATCAGTCCCCGATGTTCTGATCTTTCGTGGCGCACGAGACGCGTACCTCCAAGAAGCATGATGGCGCCAACCGCCAGATTGACTAGCCGACTACAAAGTGATTGTCAATAATAGCTCTTGGTCTTGTTCTCGTAAATGCAGTGCTCTCTTCATGCATCATGATGACATGCGCATCGCCCAGAGGTATATCGGTAGGATGCAGGAGACAGAGGGACGAGGAAGCCATACAAAATGTTCGAAAAATCCATTGTCGTCGTCGTCGAGAAGATACTCAAAATCTCTTCGAATGCGCAGGGAGGTGGCAGTTCTCAGACGACAAGATTTGGTCGGGATGAGGTGGACGAAGCTCGTTCAATGATTGTCGTGGTTCACTAGCCTTACAATTACATGCGAACTTTGGCAGTGCGATGGTGTATGAAGTCCACAGGTATAGCTGATACAGTGAGAGTCTGCTAGGCAGAACGATAAATTTGATGAAACAGATTACGCCGACCCGGCAGCCACGTTTGGCTGGAGCCCAAGCTCAAGGTTTGAAATTGCCCCTGCCACATCCCAAGGAACAATCCAACAATCCCCTTTCTTGCACTGCACTTGATCCACCGCAGCCGCAGACCCCACCACAATCAACAGCCTGAGCGACTCGGAGCCTAAGCCTGAGCCTGAGCTACAATGGCATCAGGCTTCGTTCTTCCTGAGCGGCCTTTGGAGTACTAGGCGTGCTAGGCTTCAACATTATCTCCGCACTCCAAGGAGGCAGAGGGACGAATTTAAAACCATGAGGTAATTTACGATCTGATCTCGAATTTTTGAGTAATTTCAGACGAGGTGTTGGTAGTCTTTGATTATCACTCCAGACCTTGCAAACACCTTTGTCAACAAAAGCGCGGTCTGCAGATTTCTTCTCGCAAGACTTGGGGTCTTTGCATCACACTTCCTGATCTATACCCATTATTCCACCATCTCTATACAATGCTTTGGGTATCATTTATCTTGGTCGCTCTGTCGCTATGCCTAAATCAATCAAAATATCACTGTCCTTGTAGACTCTGCCGGGCCCGTATATCCTAAACGCCGAACGATGCTATGTCTGTAGAGCTGGCCTTGGTGCCCCTATGACGACACTTGGTACGCTGGAACCGATGTCTTGTCCGAAACTGGGGGTCGACCCTTGCTGTGATACTTCTGCTAGTCTGGTCCGCCGTGTAGCATCACCTACGGCGTCACCATGGTTGTCGTCAGAGTCCGAGTCGTCGTCAACCAGGTCAATAACTTCATGTGGTGACGAAGCATTACTTTCCACAGTGCTTTCCCGCGTCTGCTGTGCATGATCAGAAGATGAATCGGTTCCTTGACTGCTGGTAGGTGTAGGAGGGCCAGAAGACGTCGGCTGGCTCGTTGTCAGAGGAATGGCGAGGCTAGGCGATCCACTCAACTGTTTCACAGCTGTACGGCTCCGGAGGCTGTGTTTCTTTCTATCTGTTCGCTTCGAAGACCTAGGCGGATCACCGTCATCCTCGAAAGACCTTTTTGAACTGGTGCTGTGATGAGAAGACGTCACCGATGGACTCCTTGCTCTCTGCTCATTCAGGAAGTCAAGGTTGCTTCGAAGGTCTTTGTTGCTCTGAGTTACCAATTCATGCATCATATCTTTACTCGGGTCTGATTTCATTCCGCGGACAGCTCGGGCAGTGAGGAGGCTGTTTTGCTGAACTGCCGGCAGGTTCTGTCGTGGCTGAGACTTGGGTCTGGAGGCCAATGGTCGAAAATGGGTGTCGGTGTAACTCTTTTGAGATGAATCGTAGTGTGCATATCTCTCCTCATCACCTCCATAGCAGATGTGCAGTGCAGGCTTCTTGGAAGCTGCATCCACCTCTCGATGTTCATTCGTGTACGGCAGCGTTAGTGCATCCCAACTCATGGATGGTGGCAGATGCACCATCACATCTTGATCGTATGCCCTGACGAATGCCAGCAGTTCAGGCTGGCCGCCATACGTGCCGAGTCGTGACATGGCAACGAGATAGCCTTCAAACGCGTCGTCTTCCATGTGTTTTCGAATAGACTCGGTTGTGGCACGTGTTGCCCGTTTTTGGACCACATCGTTGGCGTGGACAAAGTCTTCGTAGAGGGGTCGAAAGGTACGCATGTGTTCTATTACAGTAGCCCGAATCTCGCCATGCCGACTTGGACTTCCATAAAGCTGGTCTGAAAGGGATGCAAAGAGGCAGTTGCCTGCAGAGAGAATTAGATGAGTCGGTGCAACGGCGTTGAACGTGATCAAATACCGTCTCCAGCAATAGACTTCAAGTGTAATCCTTCCTTGTCCAAGCCCGGCCACACCATCTTGGGCTTCCGCACCATGATTGGGAGCTGCAAAGAGGCAGCATCGTTAGCCATTGTTGTGATGAATCCATTGAAAAGCCCATTCGTGTGTTACGTGGTCAAAATCAGTGGCTTCATGAAGGGACCACCATCGTGCGAGGAACTTGAATACTCAGGCAGGACGGGGTTGAGACAAAACGCAGATGACAACAACCGGGACGCTTAGGTCGGAAGTGAATCTGCCTAAGCTCCTGACCACAGTACACATCCAAAGTTACCGGTGTTAGGATGATGCGGAGTGGATGACCCACTGGCCACACTATTCTTATAATAAGCAGGCCAGAAGCAGCCGGGGGTTGATCGGGTTTGCCTATTTCGCTGCGGCGGCCTGCAAGGGGCCCGCCTTCTGCTTGCCTGATGATTGCTTTCGTGAAGGCCAAGACCATCCCCAGTCGTTTGCATCTTTTGGGAAGCGAGAGATCGATTCGTGCTTGCTTTGAGCTCTCCGTGGGAGACTGTCTGGATCAAGTCTTACCTGCGGAATATCTTTTTACCAGTGCCAGGTACCTTTGACAAGTCTATGCCACTTAGAGCGGCTACCTCCGTCTTGATACAGTGCTCGTTTGGTCGATAGGCCGACGCCCCCTTGCTAGACCCGTAGAAAGGCGCACCCACAACAAATTGCAAAAGTGAATCGATATTTACGGAGTACAAAGCCATCATCCAAATTCTCATTCCTCTGCTTCTAATTTTCCTTAGTGACAAATTGAGAAACTGCAGCTGGCTTCCAGGCTTGCCTGATCAGAGACTACTGTTTAGTGACATAACGTATGAGAGTGGTGCAGCTCTCTAACTCTTTCCCCAATGGAGAAGAACGTTGTAGTTCTCGGGTTGGTCACTACCTCCTCACATTTGGCTCTCCTCAGCATCATTTGATGCATTCGGCAAACACTGAGAGTATAGGCTGACCAGAACCAGTGCCGGAGTAGCAGGTAGGATTCTATACCCTGGGTATTGTCTCAGAGACTTATGTGTCAGGACTGACCACGGCATTCCTGTTATCCAAGAACTCCACGTATAAGATAACCGTGACTGCGAAGCATATGCCAGGAGATTATGATATCGAATACGCTTCTCCATGGGCGGGTGCTAATTACATGCCGTGAGATACAGCCGCTGCGAGACCAAGATCACGGCTAACACACCACGGCTCAGAGTCTCAGCAAAGGACACAGATGCGGCTGAATGGGATGCAAACACCTGGCCTTACCTGGAAGATCTTGCCAGAAACCACCCTGAAGCAGGCGTTCATTTTCAAGGTCGCGAGCACTCCTCCTCACTCGGCCTAGGATATTGACCGAGACAGGGACCGAAATTTACAACCGTGAGAAAGACCTAGGGTCGACCACTGAGGCCTGGTTCAAAACCTTATTATCTCCGAGTCCTTGGTTCAGCGTCCTCTTCCCCGACGTACGTGCTCGACGGCTCTCATAATGGTGGAGTTTGGCTAATGGGTGGGCAGTTCAAAGTTCTCCCGAAGTCAGAGCTTAGGGAAGGCATCGACAACGCGGTATCGTTCACGTCGGTGTGCATCAACACACCGGTATACCTATCTTGGCTGGTGTCACAAAGCCTGAAGAATGGTGTCGTCTTCAAGAGAGGTGTTTTCAAGCACATAGCCGATGCTGCCGCGCCAGGGGTCCACCATTCTGGGAAGCGTGCAGACATCGTGGTGAATTGCACAGGTCTAGGCTCACTCAAGCTCGGAGGAGTAGAGGATAAAAAGCTCTATCCTGCAAGAGGTCAGATTGTCGTAGTCAGAAATGATGCAGGCAAGATGTGCGGCATTTCAGGCACAGATGATGGCTCCGATGAGACAACGTACATTATGACACGCGCTGCTGGCGGAGGCACCGTTCTCGGTGGATGTTACCAGAAGGACAACTGGGAGTCTCAACCCGACCCTAGCCTGGCTATCAGAATTATGAAACGATGCGTGGAAATCTGTCCGAAATTGACAGATGGAAAGGGGATTGAGCATCTGGATATCATACGACATTCTGTTGGTTTACGGCCAGCCCGCGATGGAGGTGCTCGTATTGAAAAGGATAAAGTCAATGGCGTGCCTGTAGTGCACAATTTTGGGCATGGGGGAGCAGGTTACCAATGCTCATACGGCGCTGCAAGTGTTGCTGTCAGGCTGATCGACGAAGAGCTGAAACCTAAGAGCCGCCTATGAAGTGCGGGACATGAGAAGCTGTTCATGAGGGTATAGTCGACGTCTGCGGTCTTAGAGCTACGCCATTTCTCGTTTTACGGTGGAAACAAGACTTCTTGGAAATACTTCGTACGTAGACCATTGAATGAGGTAGACCTCCGAGCGGATATAGACAGTGTAAAATGCTCTTCGAGGCGGGGGTGCACTATTCATGACAAATTAGAACATCCGTTCCTTAGAATCACCTGTATCTACGACGCCATTCATTTCGTCGTCAAGTCTTCTTCAGGAATGATCTCAGACGGCCACTTGACCGACTCTCTCCAAGACGAAGTATCAACGTCAAGTCTAAACGGCGACGAATATGATCTTGATGATAGCGACGGCCGCGTCGAGGTCCCATTCGGTGAACCGTACGACATCGACCGCACATCGCTCTTTGACGGGCTAGTAGAAGAGCCAATACTCAAAATACTCTCACTCAACGAACCTGATTTCCTTCTCGATAGCGACTGTCTGCTAGGTCTGTGCTTAATCGAGCTGAATTTGAGCCGGTCCAGCACGCTGTTGCGTCTGTTGGGCGAAGCTTCCTCCAGCCGTGATGCCCCGCCCACAGACTTGCCGGCTGACGACGTTGGTGGTCTTGCAGGTGCAGGGGTGCTGTCTTCCTTCCGGATAACTTCTCTGACTAGCTTGTCGAACATGTCGTTAATCTCACCAACGTGGTCCTTGGCGCTGACTTCGAAGAGCTTTTGGCAGCGAAGCTCAATTGCCAGCTGTCGTCCTTCCTCTAGAGTTACCTTTCTGTTACCTTCAAGATCGGCCTTGCTGCCAACGAGGAAAATAGGGAATTTGCTTAAGCTGTTCGTCGATTTTGCTTGTCTTATCTGGGTGTGAAGCTGTCTTAAGTGCTGAAATGACTTCCTGTTGTCGATGGCGTACAGAAGAATGAAGGCTTCGCCAGTCTGACAGAGTAGGTTTTCGCCAGCAGGCTCTGCGGCGATGAGGTCCAAAGTATATGGTTGGTCGTCGATAATGAGTTTCTTTTGGTCAGCTCCGTTGAACGAAGGATCGTAGTTTTCTGAAAAGACTGAATGTATGTACTGCAGGGTACGTCAGCACCTGCAAAGCTCGCGCGGGACCGAGGCTGGGCGAATAAAGACTACCACCTGTAGATCAAAAGACTGACCTTTTCCACCAGGGCCGACTTCCCCGTCTTTTCTGCCCCAAGAATAACGGTCCTGATCGGTTTTCGTTGATGCGATTCTTGATCAGACATATCGATAATCTACTTCGTAGACTCCGCAAAGGTGGGAACCCCTTATTCAAAGATGCAATGCTATCATCTTTCTCGTTCCCTACTTCTCCAGTCGTACTACTCGAACTTGAGACAAAATTCGCGTGGCTAGGGAGGAGGTTCAGGACTCCGCAAAATTGGACCAGTGAGAGACATCTCTCGCCCAAGCTAAGTTGCCACCACGTTGCTTGAGGCTTAGCACTGGGGATTAGCGGCAGTTGTCGAACAGTTCGCTAGGAGCTTCGAACGGATCCATCCACCAATGAGGTGATCCATACAATAAGAGAAAGTTTTTTATACTTCAGGATGTGACTTGGAATTTCCCGACTGCGTCGTGCATATTCAAGTCTCCTTACATTTTTGGTCTTGCACCCCGTCGTCCCATTTGATGATGTAGCAGGTACGCCCCATCGCAGTCACGAAAATATCCGAGCCTGAGTACATTGTATCAGGGTCCAACCACGTATTACAACGTCACCGGAGCTAAGACGAAGGTTTGCATACCACCTAGTTAGGCAACACAGGGAGTATTAAAGGTGTTTCCTTGACTGTTGAGAATGCAGTTTCGATTTTGATAGTCGCGAGCCCATTCAGCGCACCTGTAATTAAGCAGACTACAGAACGAGTAGACTGCGGGGCACTACAACCTGAATTGTGGCAAAGGCAGCAAGAAACACACGTATGATTACATTATGTCCATCGCTGGGGATGTCTGTACTACATTGATAACAGGTTCGACAACCGTCTGTTGGTTACCATCCTTTACTTGGTGGGCATATGATAGACAGATTCATAGCAGGCTAGGTCATCAGGCGTGAAGCCGACGCCGTACATCCCATCCGTAACAACAACTCGTAATCCAGAATGAGAAAACGAAATCTGGTTTCTATTATATTGTCCCAACCCATCTGAATGTTTTGGTCGTGGCCTCAAACGCTTGCAGATATCATGAGAGATAATATCGAATTACAAAACAAATACAGGATGAAAGTACTGGTCGTCCCTTCGTGAAGCCTTGAAAGTCAGGGCAAAGGAGAGGTGTGGTAGTTCTCCATCTCTACTGTTGGAGTGATCCACCACGTTTTAAAAACATATGAAAGTCGTGTGTGGTGTCGGCTATTTTGCCTCTTCCATGTTCTTGCTGTTGGTCGGAAGCATATGTTTAGGGAGTCGGAGCAGTGCTGGGGTATTGGGTGGTGGGGATAACTGCGTCAATTGAGTCCATTTTATGGGGAATAGGGGGTGCAGCGACACCCATCCGCTTTTCCGGAAGACTAGCCATTCGACTCGGCACCATTGTGAAAGGAATGCTGAAAGCTGACGCTGACGATAACCGGGATCCTTGGCTTCCGCGTCTGACGGACGCACCGACATCCTTCACGTATGCTGGGGGACTTTTGGTACTCTCCGGAGAATTGGCTCTTGGTGTAGGTATGGGAAACGAAGACAGAGAAACATCACCTGGTGAAGGCGGCGATTTGTCATTTGCATCAATTCGTGCCAAAGCAGGGTTGACAGCGGCTGATTGCGGTCCCTTGACCTGAGGAATTTTAGGAATTGGAGGGATGTCATCGGTGTTTGCTTGTGGAACCGACGCCGACTTTCTTTCCTTCGTCTTTCGACCGACGTCAGGGCTGGCCTTGGCGTCTTTTTGAAGTTTTTTGAGATTTCTCGGTGAAGAAGTCGCGGCAGTGATCATAGCTATTGCAACTTCTGCGAGAGATGGTTGCCCCGCAGGTATCGTACTAACAGAACTGACTGGTGACAAAGCCCTCGTCGCTGGTGTTGCGGCGCCGCCTGGAGTTTCCGACATTGGCAACCCTTCATCCAAAGGCTCTTGTAGGCTCTGCTGTAGGCGCAAAAGAGCCGCATTGGCTTCAGCATGCTTTTTGTGATAAGCATCCTCATCGAACACTGACTTTGGACGAGATTTCCGAGAAGCACTGGATTTTGATCTAGTCCCCCTTTTGCCCCCTTTCTTATCAGATATTTTCGCCGTCTTAGGGGCGGAAGCTGAGGGGCTCACCGGAGTATCGCTGAACGCTACTTTATCAGCCGAACGACTACAGCCCTTTTTGTCGCTCGATGAAGATCGAGGTGATTTCGTCGACTCCTTCGAAGGCTTTTGTGGATCTGTCGCCCCTTTCCGCTCAGTCAAGGCGTCTATTCTCTTATTTGTTGGCTTTTCAACGGGCATCATGGCAAAATCCCTAGTTTTGACACCAGGAGGCGGTTCCTGATCCAGCGGACCGGCCGGGATTATGCTCTTGGCTGCCTGCCGGATTTCTTCAGTATCTTCACGTTTCTCGCGCCTTTTGCCTTCCTTGGAGGAGGGTCTGCGTTCTTTCGAAGCTCTGGAACCTTTTGAATCGCTGCGTAGGACTTTCGATCTTTTGGTATTGAGTTGGCGTGGATCTGCTGCGTCTTCCGGTTTAACCTCTGCAAAGACTTTGACAAGTGGTGTGATATCAGCCGAAACGCTCGTATTTGAGATGCGCTCGGCTTCATCTGCTTTGTCGTGAGAAGGTACAGTCGATGCATTCGCCATATCGAGAGCATCTTGGGACTCTATATTCCCACTTCTGTTCCGTGATGTTGAAATTTCTTGGCTTGCACGTGGCGAAGTGGACGTGACCGTGCTGATTCCAGAGAAAGTAATCGTCCCTGGCGGACTGGAAGAAGTTAGTGTCTGGATGGGCGAAAATGTCAGAGCTGCAGCCGCCGATTTCTCTCGTTCCGCTTCTAATTGAGCGTTTCTGGTAGAGAGATCAGTAACCGGCGCATTTACTACCTCGGAGATGGCTTGAGAACGGCGAGCTAACTGGTGCAAATCTAAGACTGGCTCCGGCGCAGAGGACCAGCGGGAGTTTGGAACGACTTGATCCTTTTCAGGCGCTCTTGGCGCCGATGAATGATGAGCGACATTTGGTATGACCTTCTGAAACGCGTTGCTATTTGGGTCCTCGATGATCGGAGTCTGCAAATGTGGCAACGAGTCGACGTCGGTGCCATACTCGTTTGTGAGATCCATAATCCTACGATTTCCCACCATAACCCTTTTATACGCCGACGCGTTGCTGGTGTTGGACGGTGTCCGTCGCTTCTCAGGACGCCCTGAGGCATTGCTGGTGTGTTCGCGTGTCTGAAACTGTGCGGGAGGAATCCATTGCTGCATTTCCAAGGAACGTGAAATCTTTAGATCGTCCCGTGTAACTTTGGCTTCATCCACACCAGTACTGCTACGAACACTCTCTTGTTTGGATCTCCCTGATTGCTCCGGCTCTGACAACTCTGAGGTACGCTTTGCCGAGTCCGCATATGACGAGACACCAGAGTCGCGCAAGAATTCCTTGCGTCGCGGAGAGGCGGGTAGAGATTTTTCACTATTCATGGCATTTTCAACTTGAATTTGCCGACGTGCTTCTAACCATCTGGCCTTGGCTCTCTCCAGTTCTCGTTCAGCTTGACGTACCTGATCAGTATTCTGCTGGATGACGAATTCTTCGCTTGAGCGCTCTTGTGGGATGGCCGGAAGGTAATCAGTACCATCTCTGCTCCGAGAGCTAATTTGTCGAGTGTGCTGATTTGGTTGCTGTTGATTGAATCGACTGCGGGCGATCTCGGTGCTCAATGATCGATGGGTATAGGAGCCAGATTGAGCAGACGCTGACCTCTCATCCGTCGTCTTCGAATGGTCTTCGGTATGTTGCCGCCGAGGATAATTGTACTGAGCGGCAATATGACGTCCATTGCGAGATGCTACCTCCTCTTGAAACTTTGAAGCCGGTTCGTATGCAGCAACGGGCGAGGTGTCGAGATTGTGTGAAGCGATCTCTTCATTAAATGTTCCTAATGGCCTTTCCGATTGTCCTGAAATTGTGAAGATGTCCACGTATTGCCTCGCCTTGAGCCCAAGTTGCGAAGTATGTGGATGGTTTCCACCTCGAACTTGGGGCGGATATTTGACGGCTTCAGCCGCTCGGTCCAGAGCTTTCTGCATGCTTCCAGCAGTGCCCGGCCTGAAATTGGTTGTGAGGGATCTCGAAGTGTCCATCAGCATTGGTTGCCTTGGAATGCACAAGCTAGATGACCTCTGCCCGAGCGGAGATATAGGTTGTCTGAACTGATCATGGCTGACCTTATGCTCCACAGCGACATCGCTATGACGTGGTACAGGTATGGATGACCTCGTTGCAGGAAGTTGCAAGGCGCTTGAACTAAGCCTATAGTTGGATTCGGCGTCGGCAAAGGTTGTGTATCCATCAGTTTGTCCCTTGCTCTTCCTGCGTGCTCGAAACCTTCTGAGCGCATCCATATTCTCGCTCGAGCCTTGAGCAGACAGTTAGCCCGCGATGCTTTTTATACATCAATCGCCATAATGCAACCAGTCCTGTCGGATCGACCGGCCGGACCTTAGGGCCGTGTTAATGTCCTCGTATCAACTATCGTCCTGAAAGAAAAGATGAACCGATTTCGAGAAATGTTTAGTAGTGTGTGCTCTATCTCTGTGCGCAGAAAGGTCCTACTCGATGCTCTAGACCAATGAATATGGAATAACGATCCATCCGCAAGGAAGGAACAATGAGAGATGGGTACATAGTTCGCGCAAAACTGGCTTAGAACAGAAATGCCGTGAGCCAGGCGAAGGCCTGCGAAGTGGTCTGGTGGAGAGTAATTACTCCGTACTAATAATAAGTGGACATCTGACCTGTGTTGATCTTCGACCAAAGATGGCTCGAGGATGGTGATTGAAAGTTGTTCCTGGATGAGATTGGTCGGCCCGTGGCTGTTGGTTAGTCTTAAAGCTCGCCTAGGATAAAAATGCAAGGGTTCGTCTTGGAGCACGTCTTGCACCTAACAACCTACCAAAGACGATGTTGTGTACGAAGTACTCCCCACCACGAAGTATCTCTTTCCCTGGACCGATTTGAAGCTTGTTCAGATGCCTTGTTTATTATTAGAGCGCATAGGTGATGCCATGGGAGTAGTTCAATCTTGAACTGCGTTGAGACCGGTGGGGTTTATGATATATGAATCTACCCTCTATTAGGCCAATTGCTGTGCTGTTTCTGGCTTAGACGTGTGCGGAGTCAGATTTAGGGCGTGCAATGTAGGCACCTGGCTGTACCACTCCATAATTGGCGTCACGCGGCATGCTCGAGCAGCCACTTGCAGGCCGGGGGCTCCTTGGACCACGAAACCGTAGCTTGATGTGTTGACAAGCACCAACCCACTATGGTGAGAAAGGCTGAGAGGCTACGTATTAGCCTAGAGATTAGCGAGATCCAGCGGGACAACCGTAAATTTCAGGTTGCTGAAGTGGTGGTGTTGTGCAACCCCGAAAGCCCATTCTGCGCAAAAATGCTTCATGCTGGTGGGCGGTATTGGTACATTTTGTGTATGAAATTCCTCGCCATGCCGTTCTCAAGATCCAGACCTGTAAATAAAATGGATGAAGTGCGCGCGTCAAGTACCTACCTACCAGCGCCAAAGGTATTGGGAAAACGCGTCGGATGAGAGTTACGTCAAAAATGCCACAGTAGGCGCCATCCCTGCCGGCGCAGTTTCAGAGTAGTGGCGCATCTGTTACCCCGAACAAAAAACATCCATGGGATGCATGTCTTGGCGATCGGCCTTCACCGAGGACCGCCGTGGACAACCCTGCTCTCCGAAGCTTCTGTAGAGATGAACGCGGCCCATATAACACCTCTGAAGATGTTGCATCACTTGAGGAAGCCGAAACACATTTACTGCACCATTTCCCTGGTGTGTGAAGAATGCTGGGCACGTTACGAAGTACTCATCCCCTGGATATCGCTACAACCTACCTAGGTACAGTGGCTATTTTAAGTTTCCGCGAATGACGCATAATTGCATTTATGCCACAACGACCACGACGACTTACAACTTCGCTAGCACACCACATAGTAATCTGTTTTGATATTTGGAACGTGTAATTAGTACTATTTGAGGCTCCGATTCCAGTGGTATAGCTATTTCTTGGTGTTTATGCGTCAATATCGCGTATACCAGCCGCGCGGGGCAATGTAAGCTTGTAGACGTCTTCTAAAGCTGCTCGTCAACGCCGACACTTTACTTGCTTCCAGCTGGTCCCAGCAGTCTAATATTGCTGCTCTGAATGCTTCATAGGCCTGTTGACTTGCTCCGGCCCGCTGAAGGTGTGAGTATTTCTCGTTCATAAGATCTTTAAGCATAGACCAGGCGTGTTCGATTAGATTTAAATCTAGTGAATAAGGGGGCCATTCTAGCGTCGCTACACCATGACGTTCCAGCTAATCTTTAGTAACTCTCGCCGTATGAATACTAGCATTATCCTACTAGTATACTATACCTAGTTAATAGATTTCGAGCAGTACTTCCTCTAGACAAAGTAGATAACTACCGGCGGTATAGCCACCACGAGGTCCATTTACGTCGCGCTGCATAAAGATTAATTCACTCTTGCGATCGTCATAAATGCAAGCGTAGATCATCTATAAGATGTCCTTGCCTTTATTATATATAGTAACGTAGTCCTTCTTCCACTTGTTCTACGGGTATCCCTAGCACTATTAGGGTCTCTTTTCGGAGCCTCTTTCGAAGGAACATTCATCGCTAAAAATAAGCTGCTAAATCTCGGCGTCGGTTAAATTAACGTATTCCTAAGCAAATCTAAGCCTCTCTCTTGCTGCCTCTTCCGTTAAAATAGGTCTTTTCTTTACAATCCAGTGCTGAAGGTTGAGTTCTTAGAGGATTCGGTAGAGGGTGGAGTTACTTAGATTAACCTCTACTTCTCGCCGCAGCTCGTTATATGTGATATTCGGATTTCGTTTAGCCGTAATAAGGATACGACGACGATCTCTTTCAGTAGTTTTAGACGGCGCACTACTGCGTTAACGACTGTGGCCTTGAATTCTATCTTCGTCTTGCTCGAGAGTGTATCGAATTGTACTCTCCGGAAGATAGAGTAACCGCGCGATTTCCGTTGCCCCTTTACTAGTACTGCTTATTCCTTTGATTTAACCCCGTACATATGGGCTGAGTTCATGATTCCGTTGTCTATTGCCATTAATAGGCTGTAGAGCACGTCGTGGTGGCATAATATGCTTCTAAAGAGGGTGGTCTAATTCATCATTGGTATGCATTATAAAAAATTTATGGCGCGTTCGCGGAAACTTATGACGTAGTACTGTAGCTGGTTAATAAGCAACTGCGGACGGGCAGAGAAGTCATCCAGTAACAAGGCTTCCCGAATACTGCAGTCAAATCTTTGAAACCGACCTCACATCATCACTGAATCATGCTCAAACTTACCATATCGGTAATCCTGACTTTGGCTGATCGATTGTTCAAGTTTCTGCATGGTCCCAATGACTGGCAAATATGCGCCTTGTTTTATCGGTGCTCGTCACGAACCCGACCACTTAAGCTGCAACACTCATTCGGAAGGTCAGGCGAACCAATCAGGAGAGAAGGTCAACATGGACAGGGTTCACGCTAATTACGACTTTGGCAAGGTCGAGATTGAGGACTTGCGCACCAGTTGACAAGATCCAGAGAATGGTCTCCCCAACAGTCGTCTAGGGCGGCGGGGAAGGGAAGCTTGGGAGCCAGGCGATACTCGGTCGTGATCACAACGCTCTGCGCTCGCACGCAGAGGTTTGAGCAAATGTTGTTCTCGGAGCTGATATCACCCAAGACCCATCCACCGCCATGATAGTAGAGTCTGGCAGGCCAGCCGTTGGCTGGCCACTCACCCTGCGGGATAAAGCAGCGAATTTTGACAGGCGGCCCGGAAGACTCGCGGCGAGGGATGGCAAAATCGCATAATCCCAACAGGAAGGCACGGGCAACTACCTGGGTTGGGCCTGCGCAGGCATTAGTCTATGCGCCGTGTCCGATGTTGCCAGAATTGTCCCTAATCAACTGAAGGGCCTGTGATGCTGAAATGCGATCCGACGGCAAGAGGTTCGTCAACCCTTGAATTACCGGGGAAAAAACCTCCAACCCCGGCTCCTGTACATGTTGATCACTCTGCCTGTCCAGTCGCCAGTCCGAAGATTGTTTCCATTTCCCAGCCCCGAGATCCCCTCGAGCTGTAGCATCAGACCTCATCTGTTCCCACCTTGACTCCCACTCCACCGGTAACTCCCCAAAAACGTCAATCATCGCTTCAATCAATGGGTTGACCCCCCACCAGCTGTAGGGTAAATCTCCGAAGATAAGATAATAAATCTGATAGCCCATCTCGTTAACCAAGCTCAGGTATCAGTAGCGGAACTCTCACCACTAAACCTACACGCCATAAGTCTTGTTTGTAATCAAAATTGCCGGTAAAAATTGATTCGGGCGCTTCCAAGCCTCCGGGCTGTGCAAGAATTTAGGTACGGCATTCTGATTAAATGCCTCTCCTAGATCGATGATGCGAATGTTTTTATCGTCTTCGTCGTCATCAAGGGGCCAACCAGTCCACAGTGCTGATTGTACCAGCTTGGTAGGAATGCCTTGTCCGAGGGGTTTTCCATCTAATCGAGTTAGCTTTTCTGAATTCGGAGGCCCAAGTGCTTCGAAAAGGTCTTCTTCAGATAGGCAAGATAAGCGACCATTATGGAAGACAAGGTTTTTCATGCTGAGATCTACAAAAGTTAGATCAAGCGAAGTTAAAACACTGCGAATTCAAGGTAACAAGACGACAGACGGCTATACCTCCGTGTGCATAGCCAGCCTCGTGCATAAAGGCAACAGCTTCCAGCATTTGGGTTGATACTTTGATAATAGTATCTGTATCGAGACGCTCCCCAAAGTGATGCGCGTCATCCACCATCATGTTGACAGTAGGGCCAAGAAGTTCGAACACGAGACACTGATGACATCCGTTGGGGCCATCACGGAGGAAATCATCCAGTAGTTGAACAATATGTCCAGAACCTGGACTCACGCTTCAGTATTGCGCCAATGCTCGTAGAATTTGAAGTTCTCGAGACCGATTTGTTATCTCTGCTTTAGCGATTTTGACGGATACCCATTGCTCAAGCCTACGCACCGTCAGCAAAGGCGAAGCGAATGGTGGGCAAGTCGGCGACATGCCTCACATGCCTATAGTCTCTAGCAACCCAAACTGTCCAGAAGCCACCGAAGCCTAGTTTGTGGTGTATTTTGTACCGGCCGTCTTTCAGAGTATCTCCGAGGGCAACAGGATGATATCCGCCTGGCCGGCAGTCAAGGAAGTTCTCTTCCTCGAATATGACGTTCGATGGGTTGTGGTAGAGTTTATGTATCTCTGTGAATCCGTCCATTAAGAGCAGTAACTTAGTAAGAGAAGTGCCTCAATTCAGCGTTAAAAACTGACGAGTCTTTGGTACGGCAAGTAGCAATCGGTGCCAAGCCTTGGTACATGGCGGGAGTCTCTCATAATTATTTCCATTCTTCCGTTCTCAAAATATCTCCATTGATGATTCTAGGTCTCTACGTAAAGAATACGAGGGCTTTCTGGATGCTGGCGCCTACGTGTCGTGCTGCCCAAATATCCTCTGACCAAGTATGTCTGCATCTCTCCTAATTGGTAGGGCATCAGATTGAAAGCTGCTTCCGACCGGCCGTTTCCCAAGTCGTTGTTCCAGAGCAATGTGTTGAAGAAACCAACCATTGCTACTTAATGCTGGCTGTCACTGTGAGATCTCAAATTGGTTGGGTTCAAAGTCGCCGTAGTATGGAGTTGAGGGTGATGCAGAGGCCAACGCAACCCTTGGCGGCTAAGCTAATTTTGTGGCAGAGTTGTTGTCTCAAGGTCGTCTTGTGTGATAATAGACGAACGAGCTCAACGCCTCACACCAAACCGTATGGCGCGCTGGTCCAGGCCATTCTCGCACTATATACAAGTGAAACTAGCCCACGAAGTGACGGCTGAAACGGTCGACCAAAGGGCGGCCATATTGGGGGTTGTGCTGCCATCTCATTCGTCTCCTTGTATTAGACCTGTCCGAAAATAACCTGCCGCGCGCCTCGGGACTATGTTAGTAATTCATCAACTTCTGGTGACACAATCTCTAACGCGTATATATAGGAGCCCTTGACTCTTTCCACTTGACTTCTCCCAACTTCGTTTCTTCACTTCTGTCAACGTCCGACATCCAAATTTGCAGATTCAAGCTACCCAATTACTCATATTTGCAAGACGCCCGTTCGAATCAGAAATAGTTTGAACAATGTCGATCGAGCACGGTTTCAAGTACATGCCGCCGCTTTCGAAAATTATATCAACAATCATCCTCGTCACCAAATAGGGCGGGACATCGCCTTCGTGGTGCTCTTCGAGTACCAATGTCTTTGTGTTAAGCAGTCGCACTTCTTGTCTGTAGGAGGGAAGAATGGGAGGGTGATTTTGCTTGATGTTTCATTCGAAAGAGGTTGGAGTAGGCTATAGAAAGGATCGAGGCCTGAGGCAGCTTAAGTACTTTGAGGTGCCGCATCCTTCGGTATCCGCCAGGGCAGCAGTCTTCCAGGCACTTCTGGCAGCTTCTGAGTGTTCTTCGGGAAGGCATGTCACCCAGCAACCCAAGTGACATGTCCATATGAGACGGTTCCCACGGATAAGATACAGCGACGTACCCACTGCCGGTCGGAGATATTTGGCGTGGAGTCGTTAAATGTACGGTTCTGCCGTCGTCTCGCCTTCGGTTGCCATGGGTCGGAATAAAACATTTCAAATTATCGATGAAGTCTAGTGGCTTCAAATTCGGCCTAAACTGGTGCTTTGCATCGATATTCTCAAGTCTAGATGCTTACAGGGGCTACTGGGAGTGCTTATTGCAGAACCCCTGATGACACTTCCATCTACAATCATTGTAGCTTCAGCTCCCCACCTAGAAGTCCTCGGACGCTTCCAGATCCCAGGACCAGACAGGTTGTTAGCGCTAGCCACGAGGTTGCGCCCTCTGTGTAATAGTGTGATATGAAAGTCACAGAGTCACCCCTCAGAAACAGGCTGCTCTGACGATTCTACAGTAGCAAGTTTGTCCACAGACATGGAGCAAGCACCTCTTATTGAATGTGCACTGACGGTCATCTTTTTGAAAACGACATTGAGAACAACCAATATCCAACGGCATATCGGGCTCTTGTCACCCCAGCAGACCTTGATATTGCGATTACTGTGGTGGAGACTCTTCCTGCTTTTGATATCGATACGTCCGTTGACCGATTAGCTACCACTCCGATAAGATGCAACATTCCTAATACCCACAAACTTGTTAAAGTTGCTTCTACAATCAATCGGCTAAGACAGAGTCGAGGTATTCAGGATTTGCTTCCGGTTACACTGCTGGACTTTCTGAGCCGAAAAGTTCGGTCTTTAGCAGGCCAGAAGCGGAAGCATGAGGACCTAGAAGATCAAGCAGAGAAAGAGCGGGATATGACTAAGACTAAACGCGCCTTTGAACAGAGGGAGCGCGAAGAACGAGCCCGGCACAGAGAATCTCTCAAAACGCTGGCTACTGTTCAAAATGGCCTAACACGAGACCGAGCAGAAAACAAAGAATCTTAAGAAGATGGTGAAATGTCCAATTTGTTTTAAGGAACAGCGGGATACCATGACTGGGTGTGGCCACCTGTTCTGTGATAAGTGTATCAGAGAGTGGATAACAAAGGAGGTCTGGATGGGGAGAAGATGATGATAGGTATTTGGTTCTCCACGAAGCTAAGTGTCCGCTATGCAGCGAGGTTGTGACAGAAAGAGACTTGAAGCAGAAGCCTCGGCTCCCTCGAGCTGCGATAGGTGCGCCAAGCCAATGTACATGTCCAAGGCTCAGACTTATCTCTCTCAGGGTAGTGTCACCCTGCTCCTCTTGCTCCTATTTGCTCTTTTTAAAACGTATGGTTGTGCAATTGACGATTGAGCATACATCGAGGTGACTAATTTCGCTTATCGGCCACCATAAGGAATTGAGGCCGGTGGACTGGAAGGCAGGAAGCATTCCCCAAGGCTTGACGCTTTCAGCCTCATCGGGTCGCTTCAGCTCTACCATCTTATTGCTCTCCCCTCAAGTTTTTTCTTTCGTCCCTGAAACCGTAACTGGCCTTGGAACGAGGTTTTGGTGCCCAGAAATCGCCGAAATGTCGGTGTTACTCGGATCTCTCACAACGACCTTTACTCCTTCAGCATCTTGCACATCTGCTCTATCGAGTTATTACCACATATCCTCCAATGAGGTACCCTATGATGTGGCTGGGCCAGTGACCCCCGACGGTTGCTTTCCAAGTGATTACAATCCAGGACGCAGCTACTACTACTCGCCGGGAATCTGCCCTGCAGGCTATGCAACTGCGTGCAGCTCGAGTGACTCAGGAGGCGACATCATAGCTACCTGTTGCCCAACGTAAGGCATTCATTCGTCCTCCTTTGCTTTCTTGATCGTATGGTAGCTTCTTACATTGTATTAATCATGGTGTCTACCAGGTATTTTTCTTGCAATACAGCTACTATATATCCCCCACAAATCACACTGATATGCAGCTTCACATACACCTTAGCCACGACAATCTATGAAACCTATATCTCCTATGATGATGGGGTTGCTTCTACTGTCACTGCTGCCCTTTCGGTGAAAACCTCAGGAGATGCAATGAACGCGTTTGGTGTGCAGATCCATTTTAGATCGACTGACTTCCAAAGCACAACATCTGTAAGTCTTCAATGTAAAAATTTAAAGACATGTCGTCGGTACGAGAGCTGAGGCGATGTTTGCCTGCTGGATGATGACTCACATGACTAATCAAGGAGTCCAACGTGATGAGTACGACTTCCAGCCTTTCTACCAGCACCCTAGCGTCCACGGCTTCTCCCATAGCCTCGCCAACGCCGTCCGAATCTATGACTGGTGGAGGAGGGCTGAGCGGCGGTGCGTACGCCGGCATTGGGATCGGTGCCGCTATTGGAGCAATCGCATTATTCATCGGCATATTTTTCCTTTACCGGCGAAGCAAGCGACCTAGATCTAAAGTGCCAGTCGTTCACGGCGCACCCGGCATGGCACAACCCAACAAACAACCACCAGTGTATGAGATTGAGGGTCCCAATCGACAGATATATGAAATGGGGTCTGAACCAATGCCGCCCTCGGAGCTAGATGGAAGAACGCGGGAGGTGCACTAATATCTTTGCCAAATAAAAGCTAGAGGCTCGGTTAAATCTTAGGTTAACGCGGCCTTCGCTCGCCCGCTAGGATCCAACCGTATTGGCCAATTAGATTTTTCGCTCTTGAGCAAGATGAGTGAGGAGGAAGGCTGAGGGGTAAGATATGATATCGTCTTGGGTTCTCCTGGAGAGGCGTAGAAGCCTCCTTGCCTTAAGTGCCGGAGCGAGATGCCTATCCAGAACACCGACGAGGCTGGCGTTTTCAAACTTTTGAATTTCTCCAAATGTGAAATCAGGCTATCATGATGCCGATCGAGCCCTCGTGATCAAGGTTTGATTATTTGTCCAGTGGCTATACTGTGGACCAGAGCGCGGTGCTTCAAGAGGAATTGCCTCGCGAGCACCTAAAGGGACCAAATTAACCGTGACACATGGGTGTCTATAGGTCTGGCAACTGCCATGGGCCGGTTGTTCATCCTCAAGAAATGGTCAATGCAACAATCACTGCTCTGCACCAGACTCCTAGGAGAGAAATTGGCTTTTGTCTTAGCCTTTTGTGTCGTCAATCAACCATGGCTGAAATGCGGCAAGAGTAGAAGGGCACATGAAAGGCTCATGAGAACACGCATTCGCAAACAACAGCAAGGGAAAGAAACTCCGCTACCGTTACTTAAGACAAAGGGTGGCGGTCCCCGGTACAATGCTGCAACCTAGCTTGAATACGGGGGGAACGGCTACCGGCACGAAACTTTGGTTCCGAGCATGTATAGAGTCCCACTGGAACGTAAGATTGGGCCCTTTAATTTATTGATTCTTGACTGGTTCGGGCAATTAATGACTGGTGTGAAAAGGAATGCCACTGCCGGCTGCCCGCCCCCAAGCGGAGTCTAGCTAGTGCAACCAGAGTAACAAAGGACAAATGCCGGCAAACCTTATAATGTACGTCGCTGAACTCGTGCGCATGGAAGAAACTCTGGACTTCCACTGTTACGTAGCTTGGAACGCTGCTCGAAGTGCGATTGGAAGATACTGGTATCACGATCGTTCTGATACTCAGGTCCGTATTCGAATCTGGCGGTGTGAGATAACCAGAGCGTGGATCGATATGTTGGCCACGGTCCAAGACAGGCTAGCGATGCTTGCCCATGCACCGGGGATGTCAAAAGCCAACAGCAGCGAGGTGGGTAACTAGGTGTTATCGAGCCCGTTCGTGTGGCTTTGCTTTGGTTGAAAACGGGGTATCTGAGATTGTTTCGTATGCAGGCCTTTTGCTTCCTGTCATCAATTCAACGAAAGTGAAGAATGAACGTCCAACCAAGGTGCAGAGAGCTGATACCGTGCTAGGGTTACCCACTGACCACTCCCCACCGACGGCTAAGTGTATGAATCATCCATTTGACCGTTTGATAGGACAAAAGTACACAGTCATCAAACCTAGCAAGCGGTCACCAAGACAAGAAATCTTCATCTTATTCATGCACGTTGCGTCGGCTGACATGCTGTCGGCCAAGAAGAACCCCATTCCATGTTCTGATAATCCTTCGCGTCGCGACTGGCGCGATGTGTAAAGCCGAGTATGAGACTTAAGGATACAATCCGGCTACATTCATAGGTGCCTGCGCAAGGTTCCGATCTCCACGCTCGCCACTTTCCACGTGGGAATTAGGCTGGCTAAGCATCTTGGCAGGGGTCATGCCTTCGACGGGGCCTTGATGCAACGAAAGACGGAAGTTCGGATGAAAAGAAATCAGAATTTTGGATGTCAGGCAGCATACGTTGTTGATCCAAAAACGGAGTCATGTTTTTGTACAATTCGTGTTCCATTAGCATCCTCGCCACTCTCGCCACCCTCAAACCTTTAGAAGTTAATAAGCAGAATTACGGAGACCGCTGGAGTTAAGGTCATTAGGCACGCTATTGTGTCGATGCGGATACGGACTTTGCGGCTGGCCAGGCAATCCGCAGATCTTGCCAATATCGGTTGCATCGCCGGGGTCTAAAGCTGTGGTAGTGCCTGACAGCCTTAGTGGCGGCGTATTCGCAACGTTGAGGGGAAATACATCACTTCGCCGTTCTGTAGTTCTGCACGCAATTTGGTAATAAGGCAAATGTGTCTACGTAAATTGGGCTTACCTGATGGTGTGTCTGCAAAGCCTGACCTCGTGACCAGAAGCAATCGGCCGAAAAGGCAAAATATTGTACATGACTACATGAAGCCGCTTTCCGTGAAGCAAGCAAAACGAGCTATGTAATGCATACAATCGCAGAATGTACCACAGTTCCCTCTGACGAGCTAAGGCAGAAAGCCACCATCCAAAGTTTCTGCCTGAAGGTCCAAGCCTCAATCCTTAATCATTGCCACCCCGTATTCGAACAATGCAGCCTGCTTTTGAATGCCCGTAGGTCCGAATGAGTGGGATGTCGTATTTTCAATATTTCCATTTTGACACATATTTCCTTGTCACACAACACTGTAGGCGTGAGGGTGACGGACGCCACAAGAACGCACAAAGCTTTGTTGATTGCTTTCATAGCTGTCAATGAACGTGTTGCAATGAAGAAATCGGTTTGTTTATCTCGGGATCGCTCTAAACCCTGCACAGCGCGCATTGAGCGCTCAAAATCAGTATTCTCCCGATCCCAATGGGTTGTCTTCCTAACTTCAATCCACGCGTACCATGGTCAGGGCATGTAAATCCAACAAGCACAGTCTTCTCAGTAACACCGTGCCCAGGTCGTCCATAATTATTGCATGGGTCGATAGCGTGCTTGTGGTAGAGACATTTGCAGACCGCATAACGCTCGACTATCTGGTAACACATATCGCACCTATTGTACAATTGCGGATGTGGTCTGGGGTTGTGATTATGTTGTAGAGGCGAGGAAAGTTGTCGATCGGCAGGTTTGAGCTAATACTCCTTTTACTTCGCAGTTGCAAATTCTTTAAATATGAAGAAAGGCTCCAACGTTGATGGTGAGGCGCATCTGAAATTGTTGCATCGTCTTCTGGGGGAATCACAGCTGATATAGCTGTCACAAGGAAATCAAAATCCAATCAGATTGACGAAGCTGGATAGTAACAAGCTGCTTCGTCTGCATGCGAGAAAGACGTTGCTATCCACATGGTATGTGACCCAAGAGACTGGGTAAGAAGCGGAGCAAAGAACCTTGCAGCCTACGCTCTGACCGTTGAGCAGCAAATTCTAGGGGGTAGAATATAGTAACTCGATGGATGAGTATTCCTGTGTTCATGAGATCCTTAGTGAATAACCGTTCGCCAATGAAAGACGAGAAGAGCGGTGTGCCAAACCTTTGGGTCGGAACGGAAGCGAAGAAGAGTAGGGTTGGAAACTATGCTGTTAGCACGGGTTGGGGGCGGGTTAGGAACTTATGACTACATTACTGCAACCAAGTTTTTGTTCCCAGCCCCTATAGAGTAAGTTCAAAAAGTTCTAAGCGGCAAATCTGCACGTTGTGGCTTACACTTGACAGTGCTCGCAATGTGATGTTGCGAAGGATGTGTGCCTGAGTCGATATCTGCGATATGCCGACACAAAACTGGACGTCAGATTTGCCAAGGGCTGACAAACAAAACGCGCCTGGCTATTGATCTTCGTACTCTGTCACGACCAAAGAAGACACCTCAAGGCTTGCAGCCGGGTGTATCGAAAGGTATTGGACGATATCAGTATCGATGACTTGCAGCATGGTCAGTGATTATATCATCAAGCCAAAAATAAGAACCCGGAGGACAATCGAGTTAGGGACGTAGTAAAGGCGAAGAGATTGCTACATGTGTATGCAAGATGTGTTCAGAACCGAACTCGATAACGAGAGCGGAAATTGCAAGAGCCAATTAGGCTGCAGGCAGGAGTGAAGTAGAGTATTCAGAGGGGAAGGTGACTGACAGCTTTGGTTGGATCTGGGCTGAGACTGGGCAGGAGTCGCTCTGTTCGATGCCTGTTCGTATGAAGGAGTGGAAACATGAACATTACGTCAACAAATCGTTTGATCGAGAACTTTAGCTCCGAATTAGTAGGGCTGTCGCGGACGCACGAAGAGAATGAGACCAGTGATCATAGCATAATGGTTTCTCACCCGTTGCGATGAGGCCGGCGTGGGCCGGCCTCAATGGAAACCGACGGAATGTTGCGAACTCGTGCAATCAATCGGTTACAGCTTTCGTTGAAAGCCATTATTCATGATTGGTTAGGCTACTGCCAAAAACCCGAACGTGGTCTCGTGGTCTACGACTAATTTGACTTAGGTCTTCTCGGATGGGTCTAGTGTAGGGCTGACTCGAAGACTAAGCCTTCGGGGAAACAAAGCCCCAAGGAAGAAATCAGGTCGTTACAGGATCTCCATTATTCTCAATAATAAACCACTCCACGTGGCCGTTGATCAATACTGCAAAAGCTATCATGAGGCTCTGCTGATTTGCCACCTGGAGTTTGACTAGCATTAGCCCTGACTAGGCTCCGATGGGCTTGTCGGCACTAGCTGACCGCGTGGTCTTAGTCAGATCAACGCATCTAGATCATCGTGTTGGTCCGAGATTCGGCTCAGGCGTGGAAGAGCCAATCGCTGTCCGGATTCGGTTGAGTAAAGTTCAGGTTAGCCATTGTGGGATCCGAGTCTGTCATTTGTGCGGAATTCATCTGCGACACGCCCACAGCACCGTGCAGGCCGACAGGGCCACCCGAGTTTGGAAGCCTTGGAAAGTTAAACAAATCGAACACGTCGAGATACTCAAGTTCGTTGACGGCGGGGGTATTCGCTCTGGGAGGCTGATATGATTTACTTGAAGTGTGAGGCTGTCGAGATATCAGAAAATCAAGATCGTATGCACACCTGCCATCCGTTAGCCACCCGTGATCCACAATTGTGCAGGCAGATCCCACCGGCGCATATCAGCCAATATTTTGACCGTAGACGGAGTGACACGTTCCGTTCCAGAGTTTTGGGAAGTTCTGTACTCGCCAAGCACACGGCCCAAGATGTCACTGTACCGCTTAGCCACATCCCAATAGTGGCCCATGTCCGACAGCAACGTGACGAAGAGGTCGATTTCAGGGTCAATGTCGTGGTCCATGATGGAACCATGCACAAGAGCCACGCGAGCACTGACCCACATGGAGAAGGCAAAAGGTGGCCCTACTTTGTCTAGCAGACCGCTCATCTTCACGAACTGGCCAAGTTGCCGCATGTTTTCAATGGCCGACAAGCATCTTCGCATAGCGCTGTAGGAGGCAGAGAATATTGGCGAGCTCTGACTAGGGTAAGCAGCGGATGAGTTCAGTCTTATCGTTGTAAGAGCGTAAGCGGCATGTAACATGATCCATCCGCAATTGACCGGCTTTGCTGGTGTGTTCGACTTCATGAGCTGTGTGATATTGGCAAAATCGTTGGGCAATTCAAAGTGCCATGCGTTGAGTTCGCTGTCCAACGCTCGGTACGTGCCTTGCCATTGTTCAACATCAGCCAGGCTCCCAATGTCGACAGGCCTCTTTAGGAAAAGATGAATACGACCAAGGATGCCTAACAGCTCGCAATGGTAGGCGAAGTGACCGTGCATGTCTAATATGTGTGTGGCATACCTCGTTTGAGTGGATTGGCGGAACCACCGTGTCTCTACAGCCTTGTTAGAGGAGAAGATGCTATCTCGGCAGGGCAAGCGGCGGTCAACCTCTTTGTCATCCAACGCGAATTCGAATGCAGTGGCCACGGTTGCGTATCGATCAAGCAGATAGACTGCCCAGAAGAGCCTCCTCCGCTCTTCGTCTTCGATTGGTGAGCGAGGCTCTGGGAGCACCGAAGCTCGCAGCGTTGCTATTGACGGGTACATTGGAGCTGCCAAGCTCGATGTTGCCTCGACCGACAAGCCTAGCTGGATGACGCTACGGCTGATCAGGGCAATCAAATTCCAGCCAGGTGGTCCATTACCCATACCGGTCACATCCAGAGCTAGAATGACGAGAGCCTGCAAAGCCCTCACACTGGAATTCTCCAGGCCGAAGAGTTGGACTTTCTGCTTTGAGACATCGTGGTAGTGTTGACGGTTCTCAAGAGTCAAGCGCGGATCGTTGGAGAAACGGAGAGAGACTGTAACGATGGCATGAAGCACAATCTTGTCCACTTCCGCAAGAGGCGACTGGCCAAACAGAGCATCAAGGGTTGATTTTTTGTCCAGCAAGGGAAGCCAAACGTTGACGTGCCGAAAATAGAGGTCGACCAGCGTGTAAAGAAGGTCGTAAGGTGGTAGAGGCGCGACTGTCTCAGTATAATGGGTTTGTGCAATGGGTGGGAGAGGGCCATTTGGATGAGGAGACGTTAATTGTGACTGAACCGAAGCAGCATCGGAATAATGATGCACAGGCTGCGCACTCTGATCCAGACTCAGTTGCGGAACAGGGCCCACGGAATACTGCAGCGATTCCTGTCGAGACGGTCTCAGTTGAGGATCAATCATCTGCTGCTTCACGCCGGTATCCCCATTGTACGGGTTGGCCGGGTCGTCATAGCCACTGCTCAACATCTGTCCAGCCAGCGCGCCTGGAGGTTGATGAGATAGAAAGATATTGGGTCTGTCAGGCACGCTGCATGTCTGCTGAAGGTGAGCTGCTAGTTGTCGTCCCTGCTCGTTGATGATGGCTTCGAGCTTGTCGAGTCGGCGTTCAAGCTCACGGCCATAACCAGCTCTCAGCCCGGGTTTCTTGCGTTCTTTGTACTCGCAAGGGCTTTGGTTTTTGGCACACCATCCGCAAGCCGGCTGAGCGCGGTCTGAAGAAATCAGCCATCAGATCGACGACGGGGTGGTCTCCACTTACCGCACTTGACTTTTCTCTGCTTACATGCTTCGCAACTGTCAACCAGACTGTCAGCCCGGCCGATGAGGACAATCACGAGCAGCGTCTACAGACAAGATATGCAATAGGGCTAATAAAAGTGGGAATCGTACGTAACGTTCAGTGCTCTTTTCCTCTTCTTGCCATTCACCATAAGCTCCTCACTGTCGGAGCCTTCGCTTTGACTTTCCGGCTCTGGTTGGGTTGCGCCTCCATTCTCAAGGAGAGCATTAGAATAGTACGATTCGGACGAAGGTTCTTGCATTTTGCCTCAGCCGGTGCTGTTGATATGGTTCGTGTGAGAACGCTCAGTCGGGTTAAAGAGGACCGTTTCGGGGACATTCGAACCGAAACACATAGGGGATGACGGAGTAATTCGTACTTTGACACTTTGACTACCTAGGCTAGGTAGCCGCTGTGGAGGTGGTGTGGCTTGGATGTTGTGATTAATAGGATGAAAAGATAAAATAGGCTACTATGTATCTAGGTAAGTACCCCACTGATCGCGCCTTCCACAGCACTGCGTACTTCGTACAATGTCCTCAAAATTCCCTCTCGATGGCGCTTAATGTCACAAGTGAAGGCGGTAAAATTGCCTACTCCGTCCTCCGAACGCAAGATTCAAACCAGGACTCCGTAATAGCCTTACTAGGGCCATGCCGAAGCATAACTACCCCGCAGTTTCCATCCTTGCCGCTTGCCGCTTGCCGCTTGGCGTTGCCAGAGCTCTCCCAGCTCTCCCCATACTACAGGTGCAAAGCTGTTGCCAAGAAGTATCGGTCAGTATGGCCAGAACTTGCTGGAACAGCAGTTTCTCCATGTGGTCTAAAAGAATGCCAGATGATTTAAGTGCGCAGCATCCCGTCACTGCCCAGCTGGTTCTTCCACAACAGCTCTACTCTTCCTCTCTGGCAACATGAACGGAAGCACCTCAGTTCGATCCTTCCCAACGATCAAGGCCGTCAATACCTACATAATAGAAGGTGTTGGCTCCGGTGGAGACTACCACAATGTCCAAGGCGGCCACTGGCTGATAGACAGTCCTATCTCCTCACCCATGTCGAAATGGGAACAATACCGCAAATCAAGGACATCCTGGGGCATCAATGTCCTGGGCTCCTTCTGCGTCGAAATTGAAGCTTCGGATCACAGAAAGGGCTTTGCAACAGGGTTTGGAGGTCCTCCGGCATGCTGGCTCGTCCAACAGCACTTCGCACGATTTCTCGTTGGGAAAGACCCCCGGGACACAAACGAGCTGTTCGAGCTCATGTACCGAGGTTCCATGTTCTATGGACGAAAGGGTCTTCCTGTTGCTGTGATCTCGGTCATTGACCTGGCCTTATGGGATCTGTTAGGCAAGATTAGAGGCGAGCCAGTGTACAAGATGATCGGTGGTGCCACAAGACAAAGACTACACTTCTACTGCACGGGCCCCGAGCCTGCCGTGGCCAAAAGTATGGGCTTTGTAGGCGCAAAAGTGCCCTTGCCATACAGTCCTGAAGAAGGCCAGCCCGGCCTGCTGAAGAACATAGCATTCCTCAAGAAACACCGCGAAGCTGTTGGACCAGACTTTCCGCTCAGAGTTGACTGCTACATGTCCTTGAATGTTTCCTACACGATCGATCTTGTCAGCGCAGCCAAGCGAGAGAACCTCAACATCGACTGGTGGGAAGAAACTCTCTCCCCAGACGACTTTGACGGTTTTCAGCAGCTCAAACGGGCTCACCCTGACACAAAATTTACAACAGGCGAGCATGAGTACTCACGTTATGGCTTTCGCAAACTGATAGAAGGACGGAATGTGGATGTTCTGCAGCCAGACGTCATGTGGGTGGGTGGCATGACGGAGCTGTTGAAGATTGCAGCTATGGCCTCTGCCTACGATCTACCTGTTGTCCCGCATGCATCCGGTCCCTACAGTTACCACTTTGTCGTGTCACAGCACAACTGCCCTTTCCAGGAATATCTTGCCAACAGTCCCGATGGCAAGACTGTCTTGCCTGTCTTTGGAGATTTGTTCGTGAATGAACCGATCCCGGACAAGGGGTATCTGGACGTTTCTCAGCTTGACCAGCCTGGTTTTGGCCTTGAGCTGAATCCTAACGCCAGACTCGTGGATGCTGCAGAACTTCTGAAACCGAAGCCAGCACGACCAATGTTTTCCGGGAAGCAGAGGAAAAAGTCTATCGTGGATGAGATTGTGATTCACGATACTATGTACGGTGACCATATTGCGTAGTCCATTTATTGTGTATAGCTGGTAGATAGACAAAATTCCAGGAATGATCAACTTGAAGCAAGGCAGAGGACCTTACCGTGGTCCTCCCACGGCGTGTCGAGCCTTGTCCGTGAAGTCACAATAACTGAAGGATGCTCCCAAGTGCTCCAAACCTTAAGCTGCGTCACAGTGGCCACAGGGATGGAACCCTGTCAATCTCGGTGTCCGATAGCCCGAGGACGAAGCATTAGAATCCACAAAGGCGCAAAAGCCAACTCTGAGCGCCGTGACGTTCAAGGTAGCCACGTTGCTCACCCTCATGTAGCGCGAGGATATAGTAAGAATGAACACTCAACGAGCAAGGTATGCAAAGGCACAAGTGTCGATTTCCATTTTCACGCGGAAGTCTGACCTCGTCCACTTTTCAAGATGAGGATGCAGCCCACAACCATCCAACACTGATTCACACAACGAGCAGTTCGAGGGACACGAACATCACGGGAGACAAGACCAAAAAACGCTCCATTCAACGTTTTCGGAAACCAATTCGTGAATGTCAAAAAGAAATAAAGAGTAAAAAGGAGTAAAACAGGGACCGTTTTGCATCTGCCTTGGATGTTGCGTTTTTGGAACTAATTACTTGAGGAACTAATCACACAGATAGGGTAGGAGTGCGCTATTTAGGCAGAGAGGGTTCCTTCCTTTCTGTTGGATGTGAAGGCACTGTACTGTACGGAGTACAACATACCAGTGTCCCTACAGGTTGCTCAGGAGGGGAGGGGAGGGGAGGACAGGGAGAGTTTTGTCTATCCATAGGTCCAAAAATGCCTCTTCCTCCGTTGTTCGACCAGAGCACAAATCCACACACCCTCTGCATTACAGGCGGTCTGACCGGAATCGGCCGGGCGATAGCGCTTCTCTTCCTCTCCCATGGCGCCTCCGTCTGCATAGGCTATTTCCCAGGCCACAACAACGCCGATGACGCCAGTCTGATAACGACCCTGCGCACCGAAGCCTTGGAGGCGGCCAGATCCCGTGATCCACGAAACTCAGCACTAATCCCAGAACCGCGGGAGAAGAATAACAACAACAAGATTGATGACGTGCCGCTGCTCTGTGTGCCAGGGGACATCTCACTGCCTGAGACAGGTCCAGAGCTGATCCGCCGTTGCGTAGACAGATTTGGTCGGATCGATACATTTGTCTCGAACGCCGGGATCTGCAAGTTCGAGGAGTTCCTCGATATCTCCCCTGAGAGCTTTGCACGGCACCGGGATACGAACTATTCGGGGGCCTTTTTCGCGGTCCAAGCTGCCGCGCGGCAGATGGTGCAGCAGCAGCCCAATGTGGAGAATAATAATAGTCGAGGCTCCATCATCGGCGTGTCGAGTATCAGTGCGCTGGTCGGTGGGGCACAGCAGGCTCACTATACGCCTACGAAGAGCGCCGTACTGAGCTTGATGCAGAGTTGTGCCACGGCGTTGGGAAAGTACGGAATTAGATGTAATGCGCTGTTGCCAGGGACGATCCGGACGCAGTTGAATGAGGAGGATTTGAAGGATGGCAGTGAGAAGAAGACATATATGGAAGGGCGGATACCGTTGGGGAGGCTAGGATCGCCGGGAGATATGGCCGGGCCGGCTTTGTTCCTTGCTGTGGGCGAGTTGAGCGGGTACGTTAGTGGTGCGACGATTCTGGTTGACGGAGGGGCTTTTGTGAATTTCCAGTAAGTTCCTGGTCTGGTGCAGCTCATGATAAGCTGAGGGCAGCCCAGAGAGTGAGAGTGTTGATCAAGATAACGTAAGAGATGGCTAGGGGCATGAGGGTTTTTGATGCGGCTCCAACGTAGTTGACACCTGTGCCAGCACCACCACCACCACCACCACCACCACCACCACCACCACCGCCACTACCACCCCCATTACTGCCACTACCATCGCCAGGTCCTCCCGCGTAAGGATTTCCCTGGAGAGCCGCGTTAGATGATGACAGAAGGCCAGGAGGGCAGGCTCATCTTACAGGCGGACCCCAGGTATAGTAATACCCGGTCCATGTGGCACAATCCACGCTGAAACCTCGATCATCAAAGCATTTCTGTCTCAAATCAAGTGGGTTCCTTGCCAACGGTGCCATGGTGATAAGAGTTGACTGTGAGAAACTCGTCTTGCTCGAATCTTGGACTTGGGTGGAGGTGGAGGTGATGGGTGTGACCTCTGCTAAGCTCGCTGCATTGGTTGACGTCAACGGAGTGATGACAACGTCGTATATTTGCTCCGTTGGCGGCCTAGTAAGGAGAGCTCCGGACTGACAGAGAAGTGCAAGGTATGGCAAGAACTTCATCTTGAAGCTTTGCTCTTCACTCGACTTTCCGGATCCTGAGCCGACATTTGGGGTCAAACCCACCTTCCCCACGCCTTGTCGTGCTGGTAATATGCTTCTCCATCGTTCAATGCTACTCTCGGACGCTTCTCACATGTCCACATGCAATTTTCGTGCTTGGGCATCCATACCATTAGCTCTTGAGCTGCATATAAAATCTTCCCATACTCCATTGGTCGGTCAGGTGTGGCCGCACCTGATTGGCTGACGATGGCTTGGGCCCGAAATCGGACTAACCATTCACACCGCACAAAGGTTCGCCATACTCAAAAAAGTGAGGCGGTCAGTACATGTGCTTCAGTCGATTCCACTTTGTTAAAAATTTGAAAGTCTTGATTGCCGAACTAAGCGCCGGGTCCCGAATAGGGCTCTTCCATTTTATAGGTCGATGATCTCGACGTCGTCTGAAGGCGGGAATGATGCACCTTGGTGGGTAGAGCTTGGAGGCGGGAGCGAACTCAAGTCACCACCAAGTATCTCAAGGGTCTTCTCGTAGACTTTGCCGAGATTCATAGCGACTAATTGGTCATCTGGCTCATTATTGTTGTCCGTCGTGCTGTAGCCTGCATCGGTTTCGTCTTCATCACTGGATATCTGCGCATCCTTGACTGAATGGCCGCTCTTGGCCGCGACATCAACCATTTGAGATCTCGTATCCAGAGCTAGAGATCTGATGCGAACTTTGTCGGTCATGTTTATGGTGGTAGATGAGGTGTGTTCCGGAGACGGTGAAAGGAGGCGCGAAAAAGCCAAATCAAACTTCCGCGCCAACCTGAACGAGTTTGTCACGAAAGGAAAAGAGTGCATGAAGCCTCGGAAATTGCCCGCGAGTGATAGAAGATAAGGTATTTGAATGGAGGGAGTAGCACTAATCCAGACAATATCAAGTAAAGGATCAATGTCAGCAATGATCTGACCAAAGCTTGTGTACCCCGAGTCTTGTGCTCGATCAGTTGGGTTGGCAGCAAAGCTTTTCGCATATCGACCGGTGATATGTAGGATTCTGTCGTCGACATAGTTGATCAATGAGCTTTCCTTCGAGGATCTTGCCGGCAGAGGATGCGATCTCGGGATGGGGAGACTTTCGGATGGCCTGTAGGCCGTAGAGAAGTCAGACGATGCAGGCGACAGAAGGCCGGTCTCATGATTTGTGCTGGTCATGCTTGAAAGATATCCGTGGTACCCTTGGGCGAGCGTACTGGATTCCCACAACCCCTCGGCCGTATTGGCAGCAATGGTGACCTAGGTATTCCTGGTCATCTAGGACAATTCAAAACATCCTCGCCGTATGAATTACAATTTGAGATCACGAGTAATGCGTCGAGGAGCTTTGTGATGGAGACCTAAATGCAGAACCGTCCTGGGAGTGAGTGTCCCAGCCCACGGACTCTTAACCCATTAGATTGAAATGACGTCGAACATCGTCTGACGTGGGAGATGTCTTTTTTCGACTTCCACGACCACTTAGCTTATTATTATCTCACCCTTTAATTTGCCTTACTCTTGATTAAAGGCCCGAATGGGAAACCAAATCTCTCCATGTCATAAGCTGCTGGTTTGCATAGTTGCCATGCATGAGTGGCGTCCTGTTTTCAGACAGTCAAAGCCTTGGACGCACAGCGCCGAACATCAAACATTCAAGCTACAATATCAGGTTGTATTAAGTGAGATTTGGTTCCAACATTGCGACCTTACTTTAGTTAGAAGACCGTAGTATGCTTCACCAAAAACCCCATCGCCCAAACTGTGGTTTTGTCCGTCAGCATTTGAGCTGTGAAACAGATAAGCCTTGACTTTGTCGCTCCTCTTTAGACAAGACGCCCAGTCCTAGTTCCAGGATTTCATCGTTCTGACTTTGATATGAACCTTGGTACCTTTTCGCCCGTGCCGTTTTCTTCTGCACTTCCTGTTGCGGCGTTGATGTTTCCATGATCTAGCAGAAGCAATCGCTGGGAGGGGGTCAGTCTTAATAATACAAAGCAACTGGTTAAGGCCGTTCAGCGGACAGACTTCGCAAGCAACGGACTAGCCGTCTTAACAACTCGTTCTCTAATCATTGAAATGGCTTCTGTATTACCCGGTTATAAAATTGTTTAACCTCTTATATCAACGATCCTTGAGGGAAAGATGCCCTCGATTCCACGTCAAGATCATACACTTTCTGTGCAGTCTCTGCCCAGACCGCGGCTTGATGAGACTCACTCAAACCCTGGCTTTGGAGCATCTCATTCACGACATCAACCCAGTGCTGCCAGGATTTTTCGGGCCCTGGGCCGCCAACGTTGCACACAGGCCAATCAGAACCAAACATGATGCGCATCTCGCTCGAAGCAGCGCCTGGGCCAAAATGTTTCAGGACCTCCTGGAAGTAGGGACGAATCTGCCCGACAAGTTGTTTGACGTCAGAAGGATGGCCCGGAGGCTGAGAAGGCATTTCAGAAAAGAGACCAGACAGCTTCATGTAGGTTGTGGGAAGTTTTGCAAGGCTTTCGATGCAGCTGCGCCAGGTTTCAAAAGCTTCGATCGCCTCGTCCGCAGCAGTCAACTGTAAATTGGGCTTGCAGAAGTGGTTGATCACTATCTTGAGCTTGCCAGTGCTACGGGTGTAGAAGCTATTCAGCATCTCGGTGGCCTCCTGTAATTGCCACCGTCCACCTTGTCGAAAGTCAACGGCTAGATCAAATGTTTTGGCACCCACCTGCTCCAGATACAGTAGACCTTCCACAAATTCAGGCTGAAGAGCCGTGCCCTTGGGCTTGTCTTGCAGGAGGAAGCGAAAGCCTTTGGTAAGTGCCTTTTTAGAGGGGGATTCTTTAGCAAATTCGATAAACTCGATGTATTTCTGCAGCACAGGCACTGGAGCTCCTAATGGGGCCCATGCCACTGCACCGAGCAGCAGGTCTCTATCTTCAACAATGTGGCCTTCTCCTGCCCTTGGTGTTCCCGCCTTCACTCGCCGGAGGAATTCGACCTCTTCTAGAGCATATTTCCAGCCGTCCTCCGTCAAGCTTGATTTCCTATCTGTCTCCACATACACGAAGCCTAAAAGACTTGTCTGTGACTGTGTCGCTTTTCGGTATTGCTCAACGGAGTTCTGCATCTTCAAAACATGATCTTCTGGAAGAGATGGTGCCCAGGCAAGATCGGCCAGGTGATTTTGGGCATAGAGATGGATGTGGGAATCGATGATCGGATACCTGACTTGCCTGTGAGATGGTGTATTCATCTTGGAATTTGATCAGATGATGTGCTCCCGGAATTTGCTGCGATATGAGCCAGAAAGCCTTCAAGTCACTTGGGTGTCACAGCACGGCGATTATCACATGCATTTATTTCTCCTTTCAGCATTTCTGAACCTGTTGCTCGCTGGATGAGGAAATCCCCCCAGCTTATCTGTCGAAGATGTCGGAATTTGTACCTAGGTCCTCGGTCCGACACGGAACGAGTACGCGCAACTGCGAAGGCCGTGCCCAATTACGAAGCACTTCACAAGTCCTCCGTTATTACAGTACCAACACGTCTACCCAGCTAGGTAGATATACAGAGCTGGTATAGAAACTTGGAAGATGTCTAGCCTCGTGATGTTACCTATTAATAGATAACTAATCCTCCGCAATGATCAAGTGCCAAGCCGAGCCTGAAAATTGTTCTCCAAAAGCCCCAGCCTGCCTGCTTTCGAGTTCCTCGGTTGTCCCACATCTTACTCCGTAGTTTCCAAGTCAATTCCTTTCCACACGTAGCTGAGCAAAGCTTCAAGCATGGCTCATTTCAACTTCTTTGACAAGCAATCCCCACCGGTAAGATGAGCATACCAGTATGTAGCTCAGCGCTGCGACGAAGCACCTTGGGTGCTTGCAAAACAACAATTCGACAATTTTCGCACTCCGCATGCAAGGAGGCGTCATGGGGCTTCATTGGCTTGGGATCCATGGGTCAGTACATTTTTGCAGCAAGGCGATGACTTGCAAGCTGATCTTCTCCTGCTAGGCTATCCTATGGCCAAGAATTTGAGAGCAAAGATACCTGAAGCAGACAGACTGACCGTGTACGATGTCAATACTAGCTCGACCGACAAACTCAAGTCTGAATCAGCTTCGGGCAACCTTCGGATTGCGAAGTCGCCTCAAGAAGTGGCGCACAATTCGGTATGTCCTACATGTCCTTCGGATCCGTCGAGTGACCCATGATGAGCTCTATTGTTCTATCTATGATCTAAGTTGGGGCGCGACGTCGTGTCGTGCTCTTGTTCTGATTATGTACCAAATTTAAAGCCAATCCTCTGAGAAATGCCCGATCGAATCGCGAGCCAATATCAAGAGTGCATCGGGTGGAACGGCTAATGTGACAGCAGGACAACATCATAACCGCTCTCCCAGAGCCCCAACATGTCCAGTCAGTGTTCAAAGAGATTTTGGCACAAAGCGGGCCTAAACCACCTTCGGAAAAGTCGCGGATTTACATCGACTGTTCGACCATCGATCCCATCACTTCGCGGGAGGTAGCAAGGCTTGTTAAGGAGAAAGGAGATGCCGACTTCGTGGATGCGCCCATGTCTGGTGGTACGGTGGGAGCCTCAGAGGGTACGCTGACGTTTATGGTTGGTGCGGAAAAAGAGCTCATGTCGAGAGTAGAAGCCATCCTCTTATTGATGGGCAAAAAAGTGTGGCACATGGGTCCTCAAGGAACAGGATTGAGTGGCAAACTCGCCAACAACTACGCGCTGGCTATCCACAACATTGCTGCTGCCGAGGCATTCAATTTGGGCATAAGATGGGGTATCGAGCCCAAGGCGTTGGCCGATCTATTGAATTCTGCCACTGGAAAGAGCTGGCCTTCAGAGGTCAATCCTCCGGCGCCTGGGGTCAAGGAGAACGCTCCGTCGAGCAGAGACTATACCGGCGGCTTTGCCGTTAATCTGATGTTAAAAGATCTTGGATTGGCCATCAAAGCGGCCGACGAGGCAGGCGCGAAGCTCGTGCTTGCAGATGTTGCGAAGACGGTGTATGCCGCGACGGCCAAGGAGCACAAAGGCAAGGACTTTTCGGTGGTATACCGATGGTTAGGTGGGAAGGAATGAACACGCTCATGCTTCACACACAATGCATGGAGCTGTAAACATTTCCCTGTCACACCCCAGCTCCAGCGCTGGCATTCGTTGTAAATTCAATACGGTGACGTGGGGATAGCTCCGGGCTGTTGTGTATCATATGTAGGCACTGTAGGTATCTATAGGCCGACAGTCCGGCTGAGCCTCCACCGCTCCTAAGCCTCGTGGCCTGCTAAGTGCGACACGAAACGCGGAGTCAACGCGTCCCTCTCCAAAGTTTTCGGGATTGATTAACATTGAGGAACCGTCATCAATCTGCTAGTGCCGGCCTGCTCTACACTTTGTTTCTGGACGTATGCAAGGCGCCTTGTTACTGGAGCCTTACCGCCTGCCGTGTACCTTGTGTATGCCTCTGGGATGAACAGCTTAGATACGCCCCCGATGCCCAGGTTGTCCTGATCCATGGCACGTTTGCTGATGTTGCCCCACGAAATTTATCGATAGCTCAACCCAAACCGGGCTATCGGGCTCTCCTCAGAGCCTCAGATTTAGGACTGCTCCTCAGACGACATGTCTTATGTCGTGCCCATCCATCGCCCGAGTGGCGTCCGGCTCGCTTTGAAGCTCAATTTAATTGATTCTCAGAGCGAGACTATCGTTGCAGCGTACGTTCCATTGCCACAGCACACCAGCCCGAGGCTAGCTGACCAGGGTCTAGGAAAGCCAACCGTCTTGAGGTCTACACCTTTTCTCCAGATACAGGCCTTGTTCTGGTGCATGTGAGCACAATATACGGCTACATCATCCTTTTGGATGCCCTTCGACCGGCGAATTCCGCGACTGACCACCTTCTTGTCGGAACGGATAGATATCAATACTTCACCTGTTCCTGGGATGCGGAAGCGAAGCAACTGAAGACCGAGCAGAGCTATGTTGACCAGGCAGACAGAACATTAAAGGACACGCGGGAAAATGACCGAGTGCACATTGATCCAACGAGACGCTTCATCACCTTGGAATTGCATGACGGGATAGTCACCGTCATACCACTCATCCAATCGACCAATAAGAAATTACGGAGAGATTCTTCTGCCATCCAGTCCAATGCTGCTGGTACCTTGGGAGAGCCGGTGTCGGTGAGGATCGAGGAAATTGCGACCCGATCTTCGGCCTTCCTTGATGCGGACGAGGAAAATAAGACAAACCCGCGGCTTGGTTTGCTTTGGGAAGACAATCAAGATGACCCGCAGCTCAAAGTGCTGGAGCTGAAATACTCCATGGCCGGAGACCAGCCGATGGCTTCGCTGACAACAAAAGCTGAATTACGACAGGCGAACCGGCTCGACAAAGGAGTCTCCCACCTGATCCCCGTGTCCCAACCATACGGCGGCTTTCTAGTGCTTGGTGAACGCTCCATCGCCTATGTCGATTCCGATTTGCGAAACTTTTATCCTCAATCCTTGGGCAGTCAGTCGACAGTGTGGTCATGCTGGACAAAAGTTGATGACGTTCGCTGGTTGCTGGGCGACGATTATGGAAACCTGTATTTTCTGATGCTGGTCACTGGAAATGGAAGCTGCGTCAGGAATTGGAAGCTCGACCAACTTGGTCGCACTTCGAAAGCTTCCTGTTTGATCTACCTTGACGGAGGTCACGTTTTCCTAGGCTCTCATTCAGGCGATTCCCACGTCATCCGCATTCTGGAAGGCAGTTTGCAAATCGTCCAAACCTTTTCTAACATTGCGCCCATATTAGATCTTCAACTAATGGATCTTGGACGCGGCGCTGAATCGGCCCTGCAACCCGGAGAGTTCTCCACAGGTCAAGCTCGACTTGTTTGCTGTTCCGGTGCCTGGCAGGACGGCAGCATTCGAAGCGTGCGGAGTGGCGTTGGCATGGAGGAGATTGGAGAGATTGGAGAGATCCCACTGATTACAGATATGTGGGCCGTGAGCACGAACGGCATGGGCATGCCACAGGATGTGCTAATTGCTTCGTTTGCCACCGAGTCCAGGGTTTTCAAGTTTGATGCAGAGGCTGGTGTGGAAGAGCTCGACGACTTCTGCAACGTCGAGCTCGCTGAGCCGACTTTACTCGCAATGAACCTGCCAGATCAAAAACTACTACAAGTGCACGACTCTGGCCTACGAATAACAGACTTGGAATCCGGGATGAACATATTTCAATGGAAGCCCGCAGACTCTGCCACCAAGGTCACGGGAGCTTCGGCAAACGGTGCGCACATAATTGTAATCGAAGGCGGTCACACCATTCATGTTTTCCACAGCTCAGGGCAGAATGATGTTCCCAGTGCCTCGAAAACCTTCGACGTCGGCTCACAGGTGTCGAGTGTGACTATTGCGCAGTCACAGGTCAACGTCTGCATTGTCAGCTTCTGGCAGAACGCCTCGGTGGCCTTGCTCGACCTTCATTCTCTCGAGATCCTGTCCACCCAGTCGTTGGGCATACCTGGTGTTGATGTACCACGCACCATTCTCCTTGCTCAAGTCCTCGAAAGTGTGGATTCCACACTTTTCATATCAATGGCCGACGGCACCGTTGTCACCTTCTCTTTTGACGCATCCACACACAGCCTCTCGAACATAACACGAATTCAACTCGGGTCAGAGCCAGTTTTCCTGAAAGCCCTGCCCACACCGAGTGGGGTAGATCAGAATGTTGTGAATGTCTTCGCTTCGTGTGAGCAGCCGTCCCTGATATATGGTTCTGAAGGTCGCATAGTGTATTCTGCCATCAATTCTGAACAAGCAGCTCGCGTATGTCCCTTTGATTCCGAAGCATATCCAGGCGCGGTTGCCGTGGCATCGGCGGATAGCCTGAGGCTAGCAACCATAGACACCACGAGAACGACACAAATACAGCCACTGCCCGTGGGAGAAACTGTCAGATGTATGGCATATCAACCTGAGTTGAAACTGTTCGGCATCGGCACGATCCAGCGCCAACTCGAGCAAGAGGACGGACAACCACGAGAGGAATTGCGGAGCTTTGTCAAGCTAGTCGACGAAGTCAATTTCAAGGGCATCGATTCTTTCGACCTTGGAGAAAGAGAAATGGTCGAGTGCATCGTTACTTTCGAGCAAAATGTGCAAGATGATGACGGCGTTGAAATCGACGACCGTGACTGTATGTTCGTGGTCGGAACGAGTATTGCCCCCGAGCCTGGTGCCCTGTCCACAGAAGACAGAGGAAGAATATTAGTGTTCTCCGTCAACGGCAAGAGACAAAAGCTGAATACGGTCACTCAGGTCAACGTGAAGGGCGCCTGTAGAAGCCTGGCCATAGGCGACGGCATGATCATCGCCGGCCTCGTCAAAGTCGTGGTGCTCTATTCATTGTCTCCGTCAAAGGCTTACGGTGGAGGCTATTCGCTCATAAGGCTCGCAACGTATCGCACATCGACAAATCCAATATCACTATCCGTCCAGCCGTCCAGCGACTCCAAGCCAATGACTGTTGCTGTCGGCGATCTTATGAAATCTGTTTCGATCGTGGAGGTCCTACCGCCAGATGGCACTCTTGGCACTGGCTGGGAAATCGACGAAGCAGCTCGTCACTTTGCCACACTCTGGACCAGTGCTGTTGCTGCAGTGGCTGAACGAGAATGGGCAGTAGCCGACATGGAGGGCAACCTTGCCATGCTAAGGCACAATCCCGAGGCGTACGGTGATGAAGCTCGCAGACTGGAAGTCACGGCTGAGATGCGATTGGGTGAGATTGTGAACAAAATTGTCCCCATCAGGTCCAGCCAAGCAGTGACGCGAAGTGCGCTTGCGGAGACGGCCAACAAAGGCAAAGCTCGAACTGGTTCAACAGCCTTGTCGTCCGAGGACGCAGGCCCGCTGATTCGTCCACAAGCCTTCGTGGCGACGGTGGAGGGCAGCATTTACATGCTGGGTGCTGTGAATCCAGCACACACCGATGCCCTTCTGCGTATCCAATCCTGCTTGGCCACTCGAGTCCTTGCACCTGGTTACATGCCCTGGGCCAAATACCGAGCATGGAGCACGGATGTGAGAGAAGGAGATGAGCCCTTCCGGTTTGTGGACGGAGAGATGGTAGAGAAAGGACTTTTGAACATGGAGGAGAGCATGCTTGAGCAAGTGATACGAGAAAGCGGTCTGGATGAGCGGGGGCTGACGGTGGCAAAACTAAGGAGCTGGGGAGAAGACTTGAGACGGCTATATTAGCACGCGCAGTCGTAGTAAGTCTTGGATTGCGAAATTCTGGTGGTGTCGGCGTGCAACTGTTGAAGTAGAAGCTGGATCCGGAATAATGATACACGCTTTATTGACGAATTCTCATTTGCTCGCTCTGAGCATCAAGAACGAAATCAATCGTAAATTCCAAACTGACCACCATAGCATCGGCCAAAAGTCAAGAGCGTTCAGCAGAAGCGACGAATAGTCAAGCTGTTCCATTCGTCTGGCCTGTCCCCTTTTCAGGGTCTTGGACAGCCCGTTCTTCTGCCATTATTCAAAGTTTTCACATTTCTATTCTCTCTGCTGGCCTCTCCTCCTGCTCGAGCTTCAACTTTCTCTCTCCCATTTTCGCTTTTCCTCAGTTCTTCGCTCCTTGACCCTGGTCTTGGTCTTGAGGCGCTGGTTTCCCCTTTTGGCGGGGCCGGGGCGGCGGAGGCGGCCACTGCGGCGCCGGCACGCTCAGCAAGCGACAGACATCCCTCCTGCGCCTCCTAAAGTCATCGTAGAGGTCCATCCACACCTTCCGGTTTTCGCAGCCGTGCTCGGTCGACGTGCCGCTCTCGAACTCGCACTCGGGCCGCATCTCGCGCAGCAGCGCGTTCGGCCACATGATCCACGGCTTGGGGAGCGGCCAGTCGCTGAAGTGCACGAGTTTGGCTTCGTGCACCGCCAGCTCGGCGTCCCACCGCTCCTCGCTGTTGCCCAAGTACCGGCTGTGGTTGGAGGGGCCTTTGCGCCGGAACTCCCCTGTGACAAGCGCGTACGGTCGGTGCGGCAGAACGAGCGCGTTGTCTGTGTAGCGTGAGTTGAGCATCTCCATGTCGAAGAGCGAGTGGGGGTGGGGGTGGGGAGGGGAGTCTGTAGTATTGTAATTGTCGTTGTCGTCGAGACCTGCTGCGGCGTTCCACAGCTGTTCGGCTTCGCTGGCGTCGGGTTCGAGGACGATCAGCAGAGAGCTCAGGCTGCTGCGGCCGCCGCCGCCGCGGTGCGTTGGTTGTTCGTCCAGTTTCCAGTAGGCGCGCGGCATGGCGATAGGCGACCCCTTTGAGAGAGGCAGGTAGAACAGCTCGTCGATGTTCTGCAGGAGACTGATGTCGGAGTCGAGATGGATGATCCGGCGGTACTGGCGCTGGTTCCAGGCGTATAGCTTGTTGATGCTGGCGTCCCACGTCTCCTGCTCGTCTCCGGTCCGGCGTCTGAGCGTGTACATGTCCACCGGGTGAAGCTTGACCTTGTACTTGTCCCGCGCCATCACCAGCAGCTGCGACGTGCGGTCCTCGCTCGAGCTGACGTCGGTGTCCCATGTCTTGGGGTAGAAAAGCAGACGGTCTGCCGGGGACTTCAATCTCTGCAGCGCGTCGAACACCATCACGCTGTTGCACAGGTAGTGCTGGTCGGTGGCGTACTGCGAGTACGCGAATTTAGACCAGTCAAGCCCCCCTTTCCCGGGGACGGGGGCGGGGCGGCGGTCAAAGCCATTGGACGACGACCCCTCCTCCTCCTCCTTGGTGAACGTGAACGGTGTCCAGAGGATCCACCAAAGACAGAAGATGGCCGCGATGATGAGCAGGTGCTTCCGCCGCTGTCGCGACAAGTAAGGCGTCGGCTTATCCTTCAGCATTGCTTTTTTCCTTTGAACAGTTACGCGACTATTTGCGGTTTGTGCTATTGTGACGTTTTTGTTGGTGGAAAAAGCGGGAAACCCCCCTATTATGAGTGGTAGGTACAAAACAAAGTCGGGTCCTCTTTTGCTCAGTCTGGCTCTCGGATGGAAAGGCTGCTCTTTTCACAGCACTCAAACATTATAGCGGGAATTCCCTATTAAAAACCTACGGGAATAGTCACAATTAGGTGTGTAGTCTTGTCGACAGCGCTCGAAAGATCGAATCCATGAAGCATTTGCATTCTCCACAGAAAATTCAGTTGGATGGCCGCGGATTAACCTTGTGCACATCTTGTCATCTTCTCCAAATGCTCTATTAGATGGAGTGAATGATGTCTACCCCTCCCTCAATTATCTAGGTATTTTCCGGCATTGTCACATCTGGTTCTAGATCCCGAGCCACGACTTGTGTGTTGTTCCAGACTAGCATGAGTCTTGTTGCATTTCCTCCATATTTCCAGATTGACAAAGAACTTCAAAACCTGTGGCGCTATAAATGAGGGCCCTACACTTTGACCTGCAATTACTTCTCGTGTTGTTTCGGCAATTGTTCAACAGGGGCGCAGCAGGAAACTTCATGGCCTTTTGATGATGATGTGGAGTTTTGTGAAAAATAGGCCATATCGAGACATGTCTCGCGCACAACAACACAGATGTTGCTAGCCTCCCCGACTATGGCTGGTGACAAGTCGATCTCACATTCTATCGAAAGCTATTTTCTGCTTTTGCTCTATATTGCCGAAAAGTATTGTCAATATATATGAGACCGTCGCTTTTTCTAGATGGGGCCACGTTTGGGACTGGGCTTTGTCTTCCCCCCATCCCCATCCACTTCGTCTGTGCCTCTGCCTGTGCCTGTGCCTGCAGCTTTTTTGGCAGAAGGAGATCCGCAGCAGGCAGACCCATGATTTTGGATTGAGGCGGTATAAGTACTCTTGATCTCCCTCTTGCGATCGAAACGTGTCAAGGTCCACAACTCCAAAATTGAAAAAGTAACTTACGCAGCAGCATCTAAATGGCGGACGAAGCACGCCGACCAACGGGCTTCAAGGTATTCACATTCTCGTCCCTACATCCCTCTATCACAGACCCTCTGTGTCTAGCCTACGCACACTGCTGACAGCTCCACAGCCATCCGCACGAACCTTGCGCATAGACCAACAGCAGCAGCAGCAGCAGCAGCAACAGGAACAACGTCAACGACAGCGAGCACGAAGATACGCAATCACGCCTCCCCCACGGTTGCCCGGATCTTCTTCAACTTCGCTGTCGACACCTGCACCTGCGCCTGCACCTGCACAAAGACGAAGACAAACCAGAGTCCCGATCCCGCTCCCACTCCCAGACACAACACCATCCCATTCCCATTCCCATTCGCGTTCCCAAACAGTCCCAGCAAGACCAAGACCAGGACTAGCACCAGGAGCAGGAGCAGGAGTAGGAGTAGTCCTTCCTCTTCCCCATGCTCTTCCTCATGCTTATGCTCATGCTCCTCCTGCTCAGTCCGGTTCGGGATCGAGGTTCGGGTACAGGAGACACTCGCCCTTCGGCCGCGACGACAACGACAACGACAACGACCCCGGCGACACTCGAGCGATGTTCTGCCAATGCCCGCTACCATGCGCACACCACAACGGCACGATGGACTTCCTGCGGCGCAAAGGCAGCCAGCTGCACAACAGCCGGCTCGGGGCAGCGGTGACGGCGATGGCGGCGGTTTCGTCAGGGTCGTCGTCAGGGTCGTTGTCGTTGTCGTTGTTGTCGGTGGAAGCGCTCGTGGATTCCGAGAGGCCCACGGCCAGAGAGGTCATTTGGATGTGTATGTGCGAAGGCTGGAATTTGGGCGGGGAGGTGTGCAGGGGGTGGACGTGAATGGAAGAGCCACTATTACGCCTCCTCTTTCTTTTCTTTTCTTTTCTTTTTTTGGCTTCAAGGGAGGAAGGGGGGAGAGAGGGAGGGAGTTGCTGGGTTTCGTGTCGTGGAGACGACGCGGGAGGTGAGGTGAGGTGAGATACGAAGAAGAAAGAAGAAAAAAAAGAGAATAGCAATGGGAATGGGAATGGGGAGGAGGAAGAGCCGGGGAAGAGAACATTGTATGCTACCTGCGGAAATCACGAACCGACTAAAGTGCTTACTTAGAGTGTGAGGGGGTTTTGGGATTTCTGTGTAACAGTGTACATCTATCTACGTTGGGGCATGTTGTGATTCTAGTGTTGTACATTGGTTTATCTCCTGCTAGCACGATCGAGATCCACTAAAACACAGCTAGATTAGATAGCTTATACAACAAGACAGACAGTATGCTCTGAGACTTTGCGAGTCGGACAGATATCCCTGTGTGTTTGGATTCGTGCTTTTCTTCGCAGGCAAATGCTGCCGGAATCAATTGAAGCAGTCGATGGAATTGGCGTGCATACGAAAATGGAGTACAAATACAGATGAGCGGTTGGAAGTCGTCGACGAAAAGCCTTAATACACAATATCTTTGCCAAGATGGAATACAACATCTGTTAGGCCTCATCTATAGCAGCAGCGGTGATAATGTAGATCGCGTAGCGCATCGCTGTCAGGACTTGATCTAAGTGAAGAATGGTGAAGAAAACTCAGCGCCTTCTTGACGCTTGTCCCGTGGGGCATTCTCTTCCTTCCGAGGCTTATCCAACACGTCGTCTTGTTCCATCAAATCAGGAGATGCGGAATGAGGCCTATCTTCGCTGATTTGTTCTGTCCCGCTGATAGGCGTGGAGCGAACCCATATCGATCCGGTAAAGGCGACCGTCTTGGCGCTGCCATCTTGGGTATTCTTTTCTATCCACACCTCCCATTTTGGCGCAATGGTTCCGGGCTTCGGAAACTCGGAAGGTTTGGCGCAAAGGGTCATGGGTTCATCGACGAACAGAGGCTGTCGCACAGCATATTGTATCGACATGATGGTAAACTTGCCTAGCCTGTCTTTTGCGTAGGTTGTGAGGGCCCTGTTGAACCATTCCAGCATCAAGAATACCAGGAGAGGCCCATGGACGAGGAGGTTGGGAGCACCGTATTGTACTTGTGTGAAGGTGGGGTCGAGATGAATTAGGTGGGCGTTCTGTGTGACGGTACTCCAAATGAAGAGCAGATGTCGGCTGGGGATGAGGATATGCTTGAACTTTGGCTGCGCCGGTGGTTGGACCACTCGCGGCGGGTCGCTCAAAAAAGCTGGCTTATCGCGTAGAAAGCACAGAGTATACTGTTCCACAAGCAAAGGACCATCGGTCGTGGTGATGCCGACAGGGGCTGGGGGCTTTGCCAGTAGATCTAGAACTACTTCCGGAACGTATTTGGCCAGTTCCAAAGTACGGTCGAGATGATAGAAGGACTTCTGGATTGTTACAAACACCTTTGAAGGTTGGTCATCAGCAGTAACGATTCGCATGGAAATGGGCTTCTCAACCATGTGATGCGAGGTGAGGGCGTGATAATCGTCCAGCATAGGATGGTTAGGCCTACACAAGCGAATGGAGCCGGTAGACCAAAGTCGGTAACGCCAGATGTCGCCAGGACCAGGCAGGAAACGTGCATCGGTTCCATCAGACAGAAGGCTGCCCGGTTTTATCGGGTAGGGAAACATTGAGAGATGCCAGCCCAGATTCATGCGATTTGTGGGCACATTTACATCGCTGGAACTGACCTCGGCCCACTGACGAAAGGCGAATTTGCCTCTGGCGGTGGTGGTGGTGGGATTGAGCGGATCGGCGGGCAAGACATGGTTGAGAGCTGACCACAACAGGCGGATGGGATCGCTCTTCAAGCTATCACGGGCCACATAAGCAGGAATGAAGGGGGAAAAGAGGTAGCTATGAGAAGGAGAGGATCGATCGACATATGGGCCAGTTTGCAAGCCCAGTCGAAGAGGTAATTCGGCGTCGACGACGGATTCAACGGGATTGGACAGCACGGCTTTCGTGCTGCCTGTCACCGGTGCCTTGGAGACATTGGGATCGAGCTGTGGGTTCCTTATCCTCCTTGTGCTTGGTGGCGGTGACAGCCTTGGCTGTCGGCCTCGTGAGCGAATGGCCGGCTCCAGCAGACCAGAGGGAATCAGGATGCGAGGGCGAGCAGCATCGGGTCCGGCCCAAGGAAAAGAGAATGCTTTTTGTCGTGGCACTGTTGATCCTATTTTGTTGCCATGAGGCTTTAGCATTCTCCCCAGCGGTGCTCTGATGGATAATGATGAGGCGTGAAAATTCCTGGCCAGCCAGTCAAGATGAGAAATGTTGATGGAATGGACGAAGCAAATCAAATAGTCACGTGATTGCGCGTGCTAGCTCCTTTGCAAATCAACCCTTTCAAGCTTTACGCGTACCTGCCACAACGCGTGATTACCATAACATATCCCCACGTAACTCCCGTCCACGTGTCGGCAGGATTAACAGTATTAGTATCCTGACGTGACTGACGCTCTTCATCGGCGTGGAGAAGGCTCAGAAGTAGTGATTGGACTACCACCAAGATGTCGACTCGAAAACGACACTTCTCGGAACTTGCGCAAGGCCAAACTATCAACCCGCCGTTGCGCCGTGGCCCGCAGACTCCAGCACCACTCCAGCCCACTCAAGCACGAGTCAACACACGCCCGCGATCAGCTCGCTCGACACGGCATATAGATGCCAACGGTGTCCGGCCAGACTCAGCCAGAGGGATACTGCGGAGGCTGGCCAAAATCACTGCACCATCAACCCGACGACGAATCATCACACCAACGAGCACGCAGCAGGAGAAAGAAAATTGGAGGCTGAAGGAGAAAGATAGTGGCTCAGAGAGTGATCTGAAGAAGCCGAAGACAAACTTCAGCATTGATGAGAGTATTGAGGAGGACGACAGCGAGATACCCGTTGCACCCACTCCGTCAGCTCTGTTAGATGATACGGACGACGACGACGACGAGCAGCCTACACTAACATTTCAGAATATCCACGATAGCCGTGCTGCAAATGAAGCAACCCCCACGCTTCCCCGATCAGATCCAGCCCTGCAGGGCGACGACAGCGATGAGGATGAGGATGACGGCAACACCTTTCTGACCGAAAGAGGCCGGAGAGCAATCAGCGAAGAGCCGACGCGCATGTCGAGGTATAGTTTTGGAAGCATCCGAATGAGTGAGTTTGGATCGCAGCTGGAAATCAGGAGGGAGTCGGACAGACAAGAAAAGCTGCCGGTGCTGGAAGCAGATAACAGCTTTGGAGCCGGCCTGACACTCGACGATGATGTCCGGCTTCATGGTGAGACGGAGGTATTGAGGGACTTGAGGCCGTCCTCTCCTGCGCCACTTGTGCTTGACGTCGACGATGATTATCTTCAAACGCCTGCTGGCCATCACGAGAGTTTCCAACTCGATCTCGCAGAGGTAGAAGGAGCCGAAGAGAATCAAGCGGCTGTGGGTACTGCTCAACAAGAAGTTTCTGGTACCCGGATTCAGTTAGCCGATGCGATGTTGGCCGGAGAGGAGGAAGATGATGCTGAAGCAGAAGCTGAAGCTGAAGCACAAGATGGTGAAGGGCAGGAAGAATTGGCAGCCTCGACTCGGCGTCAAGCTTTGTTGGAATCGGTTGTAGCCACAGCTACTGCCAATGCTCGTCCTCGCAGAAAGCTAAAGATGAACCGCCGCGGCAACATGGTCCCTTCTCTACCATCGAGCCTAATCAAGCGCATTGTGCACGATTCTCAAGAAAAAGCCAATAAGCGCAAGACCCGGCTGAGCAAGGACCACATGAAGGCCCTGGAGCAGGCCACTGAGTGGTTCTTCGAGCAAGTGAGCGAGGACCTCGACAGCTATGCCAGCCACGGACGACGCCAGAGACGGATCGATGCAGACGATGTGTTGCTGCTGATGAGACGGCAGCGTGTCCTGCGCAACGAGGGAGATTTGATGAAAATGGCCAAGGACTGGCTTCCACGTGAGCTGGTCAGTGAGCTGGACCTCCCTGCGAAGCCGTGATCAAGAATCGGTAATCTACCACTCTTTCGTGGTCTTGACTCGACGGGCAATATCCGATGGCTTTCTCTTGAGTATCATGTAGAGCATGAGAACTGTAGCAGCCGATAGCGAATACCTGTAGGTCATGAGTAATGAGCAACGAGTAAGCAGGGCATTGACACGAGAAGAGACCAACGCGTGTCGTGACGTACCATGTAACGATGTACTGGAAATGATTGTTCCTCAGATTGACCTCTGCAGGCCGTCCGATGGGGATGCCCTTCTCCTCCCTGCGATAGCTCTCCATCAGGCTCGGGGCCATCGTCTCCTCGATCCAGACGGGCTCACTGCCAGCGTAGCGAGCCATCTGCTGCACATCGGGGAAATAGAACTTTCCCTGCTCGGGCACATTCTCCGGCGTGAATATATTCTTCTTCCACGGCTCGCGCAGCAACCCCTGCACCGTGACCTCGCCGCTGGGCAACGACACCGGATCCCGATCCCGCTGCGCTCGCTGCTCCTTACTGACCCACCCGCGATTCACCAGCACCGTACTCGCGCCGCCCGCCCTCTCCAGCGGCGTGATGACGAAATACCCATCCTTCCCGTCGCGCAGGCGCGGGCCCACCAGCATCTCCTTGTCGTGCCGCAGCCGCCCCGTCGCGACCACCCGTCTGTAGTCGAACTCGTCGATCACCGAGGCGTCGATGCGCGGGGGCAGCGGCAGCGGTGCCCGCACCAGCCGGTCCTCGAACTTGGCTATGAGCTTCGTCTTCTGCTCCAGCCGCTGTACTTGCCACGTCCCCAGCGCGAACGCCGTGAGCGGGATGACTGCCAGGATCGCGATCCCCAGTTTCTTGTGCTTGCGCCGCGTCGAGATCAGTTGGGCCGGCGCGTCGGCGATCGAGACGAAGTCGCTTTTGTCGGCGGCGGCGCTGCTGCTGCTGCTGCTGCTGCTGCTGGATTTGGGTTTGGGGCCTGTTGAGAGCTGTCGTTGCTCGAGTAGTTTAATAGTGTTGCTTGGTGGTCGAGCTGAGCGAACAGGGACGCTGCGGCGGGTTACGGAGAATATGGCATGTAGGAGGCGTGGGTTGGAGCTTGTCATGTTTAGTGAGTAAGTGAGTGAGTGTGCGTGTGTGATGTGTGTGTGTGATTGCTGTTGACCAAGGAGCTGTCGATGGTAAAGCTGTTGCTGTTTGATTCTTGTAGCGCCTTGATGATGATCAGAGTGCTTGGTACAATTATTTTCCTCCTTCGGCATTCAATAGCCCGAGTCGTAGCATTAGGCTTCAGGCTACAAGGACACGGGCCTCTTCAAGGCTTATTAGGCGTGTGGCTCAAGACCTCTGCAAACTTTGTATTATTAGCCCCTCACCCTAGCGTGCTAGTAAACTGGAACTCAAGTCCATACGCGCCTCAAGGATCCCGTTCATACAGAGTATTGCGAATGATAGAGCAATAGAAGGTAATCCATAACTTCCGAGGTTCTCTATTTTCTTAGTACAACAGTCCCCGTCCGTGAATTCTTCGAGCATGAAAGCAAGGCTTGAAGATCTATTGAGCTTCGTAGGGAGTAATAGAGTTCAAGCTCTTCAACTTGCCGGGAGTTAAGTTAACACCAGCCAGGGGTAAATATCCGGCTTCGTTACCTGACAAAATCAGCGTAGAGTCATGTCCGTGGGTGTGATGATTTGATGCAGCTCGCCCTTCCTCGTATTACATCAGTCCGTCGTAGCGAATCGCCTATCTACTCCGATCCAGGAATGTTCGTCACTTCTGGGCCACAGGGCATGTGCTTCTGTCGAAACGACGGTCGCAATCAGGCTGAACCGGTTGCGATGCGAACCTCAGAAGGGAGGACGTTTGTTCCCCGCTCTGCCCCGCTGCCGTCGCCTTCCCGCCTTTGAGATACTGTCTTTCCATTTCTCATTGAATTCGTGAGAATGCACTGGTGAGAGCGAGGAAACTAATCCGGTCGACGAGGAGAGAGCAGCCACGGCCGTATAGACCGGCGACCGACACCTGTTGAACGCTGCATGTAGCATCGCAAGCGGGGGAGAGACTGGGAAAGATTGCAGTTTCCTGTCCGGCCATGGGTCATGTTTATCACGGACCGATCTCCGTGAACGATGGCGCGAGCGCTCACCTCGGGGATAACTATTATTTTGCTGACCGTCAACGGCTGAAACACGTCCCTGACGCAGCATTCGACGCCTACGGGATTGATCACCGAGCCTGCCATCCTGACACACGACGAGAACTGCTCAAAGAAATCAACCACTGGGCTGAACAATCAGATGGCAAGAACATCTTCTGGCTCAATGGGATGGCCGGTACGGGCAAGTCGACGTTGGCCTACACCTTCGCCAACGCGCTCAACCAACGAGCGCCTGCAGATGGTGTATCACTCGGTGCCAGCTTCTTCTTCAAGCGAGGCGAACGAGATCGAGCATCCGCCGCGCTTTTCTTTCCCACAATCGTCCGTCAGCTCTGTCAGAAGATCTCCGGTCTCGCTTCCTTCGTTGATCAAGCTCTCGACACCGATCCCGATATTTGCAGCAAGGCTCTGGGTGAACAGTTTACCAAGCTTTTACTCCAACCCTTGCTAAGCCTGGGTGATCCTCAATCGCAGCGTGCCCCCATCGTCGTGGTTGACGCACTAGATGAATGTCAAAACGAGGCGGACCTACGGGCCTTGTTGGAACTGTGGTCTTGCTTGCCACAAACTCGTCATCTGCGCATTCGATGGTTTCTGACTAGTCGCCCGGAGTTACCAATCCGGCTGCAATTTTCACGAATCTCGCCAAATGTTCTTCAAAACGTGGTCCTCCATCAGGTGCCACGGCCCGTGGTTGAGAACGACATAGCCATCTTTCTCGCCGACGCCTTCTCCCGAATCAGGAACGATTATAATTTGGAACCCCTCTCAGGCGAGCTTCTGGCCGATGACTGGCCAGGTGCTGTGGTGCTGAAAGAGCTCACTGAAATGTCCGTTCCTCTGTTTATCATTGCTGCCACTATCTGTCGATTTGTGCAAGACCAATATTTTGATCCCGAAGACCGACTTAGAATCGTCATGCAGTCTCGGAAAGTGGGACAGATTTCTAGCATCGGCCAGACATATCTGCCTATTCTCCAAAAACTCGTCTCACCCTCAGCAAATCCTGTCGTTCGGAAGCAGCAACACCACGAGTTTCGACTGATTCTGGGGGCCATCATCATAGCCGCTGAACCACTGTCATGCCGGGGCTTGTCTGCATTACTTCATCTGCCACAAGCCACGGTAGCACTTCGACTCAAGCCATTACACTCGGTTCTGCAAATCCCGCCCCGGGCTGATGCACCTATCCGACTTCTGCATCTCTCTTTTGCAGAGTTTCTCAGCAGCGACGCGATCCGAGACCAGCCATTTTACGTCGACCGTAACGCATTCCACGCCAATCTCCTGACCAAGTGCCTTCAGATTCTCTCGAGACCGTCCCCCGGTGGTCTTGGCGAAAATATGTGCCACCTTGAATATCCCGGCCAGCCACGAGGAGACGTCCCTCGTTCGAAGATTCAAGATCGGATGCCACCTGCCATGCAATATGCATGTCGATATTGGACATACCATGCTCAGCACAGCAGAGTCGAGATCTGCGACAGCGGTCCGGTGTATCATTTCTTGTGCGAACACTTTCTCCACTGGTTGGAAGCATTGAGCTTGCTAGATTGTTTAGCGAACGCGATTGTGTTTATTGAAACCCTCCAATCGCTAGTGTCGGTACGTTGTTCTATAAATCTCTGCGACCAGTGATCTCTACTGACCAACTGTGACTAGCCTAACGCATCTGTCCGTGCCACCGCGTTCCTCGAGGACGCGCGACGTTTCATCCTCGCTAACCGATTTATAGCAAATATTGCACCGCTCCAGTTGTATTCATCAGCAATCGTTTTTGTCCCACGGGACAGCTTTGTTAGGAATGTTTGTGGCCGAGTACCTCCGTGGATCGAGCGGTACCCAACAATGTCAGAGGGCTGGAGTTCTCGACTGCAGACACTGGAAGGACATACCGATCGTGTCAGAAGTCTTGCATTCTCACCCTCCGGTGTGTTGCTTGCCTCCGCATCATATGACTGTACCATGCGTCTGTGGAATGCAAAAACAGGACAAGAATTTCAACAGCTAAGAGGACATACGGGATGGCCTAAAGCAGTTGCATTCTCACATTGCGGCTCAGTACTCGCCTCGATATCCAAAGAACATACTGTAATACTGTGGAATGTTGACACAGGACAGGAGATATGGAAATATGGTGTAGATTGCCATGATGAATTTTACCTTCGTTATTCAATAGCATTTTCCCCGAACGACTCTCTACTTGCAGCAGCAACGGGTCTAAATGTCTATGTATGGGACATAAAATCAGACCTCATGACGAACATATTTCAATATCGAGCACAGAGTTATATGGAATCGCTTGCGTTCTCACCCGGAGGCTCTACCTTAATCTCGCTATGCAGCTCCGGTACTTTGCGGTCATGGGATGTGAAAACTTGGGAACTTACGCAAGAATTGAAATTGCGTGGTGGATCGGTCCAAAGCGCAGCCTTCTCTCCTAACTCCCTAATACTCGCGCTGTCATGGAGGGGTGGACCAGATAACAACATATGTCTATGGGATACAGTTACAGGCCGTGAACTACGAGAGCTCGAAAGCCCCGATGATCTAGATCGGCCGCTAGCGTTCTCTCCTGACAATTCTAAACTCGCAGCAGCAAGTTCCGAGTCCATACGAGTATGGGATGCTAGGAATGGCGCAATGATTTGTCTATTACACCTCAGTGACACGTTTCGGTTAGTGTTCTCTCCTGACAGTTGTGTTCTCGCTCTCGCAAAACACTCCTCGATCGAACTGTGGGATATAACCTTGGAATCGAAAATACCGTCAACCAACATATCGCCATCTATCAGTGGTAGCCCAAATCAGTTCGCCTTCGATGGTTCTATTCTCGCGTCAGCACCATTTACTGGTAAAATTATACAAACCTGGGACGTATCATCAGGCGAGGAGCTACAGAGATTTCAATCAACTGACTGGGTTCGGAAATTGGCATTCTCTGCTGACAACTCTATGCTCGCGTCAGGAACATTTGGAGAAATTGTACAAATCTGGGACGTATCATCAGGCGAGGAGCTACAGATGTTTCACTCAGCTGACTGGTGTGGGGCATTGGCATTCTCTGCTGACAACTCTATTCTCGCGTTAGGAACAGAGGAAGACATTGTCCAAATCTGGGATATATCATCAGGCGAGGAGCTACAGAGATTTCACTCAGCTGACTGGGTTAGGGCATTGGCATTCTCTGCTGACAACTCTATTCTCGCGTCAGGAACACCTGAAGGAATTGTACAAATCTGGGACGTATCATCAGGCGAGGAGCTACAGAGATTTAAATCTCAAGCATATCCTAATTCACCTGAAGCGTTATCGTTCTCCCCTGATAACTCTACTCTCGCGTCAGCAACCATTCAATTCAATAATGCGGCGTCGAATATGGTATCGGAGATGCAACAGGACATCACGATTGGCGGCTCGGTAGATTCAATGACGTTTGACAGCAACGGCCAAACGATAATTACTAATCGCGGCAATATTTCCATTGATCATACTGGCCTATTTCCCGCCATTTCCAAAGTATCAAGACTGAACAAATGCCTCGAGTATGACGGCTTGGGCTGGATAGAATATAGGGCTCGGAGGATTCTCTGGTTTCCACAAGAGTTTCGCGACTTGTGTGTCGTTCATGGCAATGTTTTGGCTCTCCGTGGTGTTGTGAAAACAGTCGATTTTTTGCAGTTCGATCTAGACGAGCTTGTCCGGTGCTTTCCCAGCTTAGAAAGCACTCCAGGGCTTGGGCAAATAGAAGGAGATGTTTCGGGCGCTTGATACTGTTCACTCATAGGGAAATAGTGCTTATAGCCACAAAAATGTAGGGTGTGAATCAATTTATTGTATTGATTCACCATTCAAGATGGCGGAATTCATCCCCACCGCCGCGTTTCAACGCCTACCTAGTCAATTCCTAGGCATTCAAGCCGTCTACCCTCACCCCCAATGCTTGCTCTGCCAATCTATCAAGAAACAAAACGTTCATGCGCTCCCCTTTTTGTCTTTTTTCTCGGAGGTTTGAGTCGGGGCGACTCGGGAGGAGGAGGGGAGGGGGGAGGGGGGGTCGTTGCCTATTAGATAGACGGTTTAGCATTGACCGGGAACCCTTGAACGGTATATCAGGGGGAGCTAAATACTTACCGGCAGAGAAGACGTCGGCGAAGTCAAACTCGAGGGGCTCCTCGAGGATTTTGGCCGCCGCTTCACCTTTCGCAGCAGCGACGTCAGGACCGGCGATTTTGACACCGCCGTCCTCGTCGTCGTCGTCGTCGTCGTCGTTGTTGTTGTTGTTGTTGTTGTTGCTGTTGCTGTTGCTGCCGCCGCCGCCGCCGCTTCGTCCTTGCCCTGAGGTTTCCCCCAGGGACGGCTTTGCAGCCAGACTCGGTCGAAGACCAGGACGAAAAACAATTTGATCTTCTGCCCCACGGGCCCCCCGTTCCATATAGAACTTGAAATATGATGGCTTCGGGGGGGCGCGGCCGAACAAGTGCTCCATTGTTTTTTTTGCTGTGCCAGAGGATCAGTATACAGATCTGATAGAAGATGAGAAAAAGGGGGAGCGAGATAGGCACCTTACAAGAAGCCGAGAGGAGAGATCTACAGTTCAATATAGATCGAAGAAAAATGGAGAGAATGGGGATGTATGGATTGAATTGAGTGCGAGTGAATGAAAACGCGCTGTAATATCGCAATCAAAACAATCAACCATCACTCCTCTTCGCTCTTCACCTATTCAGTAAAATTAGTGGCTTCACTGCTCAGAAACTCCGTGATCCTCTCCCGGCACTGTAACCGGGGGAAAAGCCTTGCTGTCGGTGCCATTTTTGCTTCCATCCTGGATAGAAAGGACTCTCGTCAAGCGTTCGGACGTTCCAGTCTTTCTCAATCATTCCACTGTCTATTTGTTCCTTCTCAAATCTTTCGAGGGCTGGGAAAGCAATATGCTCGATGTGCGAGACGTTTTTGTACTCTATTAGATTCTCCTTCCCTTCTTTAGCGACCTTCAGCACTATACTTGGGATGTACGGCTCGTCACGAAATTCTGCCACGGGCGTAAAGAGTGCTTTGTAATTGAAGGCGACAGCACCACTCAGAGCCAGCCGTCGCAGTGTTTGGTGATCCGTCCTCAAGTGCAAGCGCTCCAGTGACATATCAGGATCCTGTATAGCACGGTATTCTTCATATGGACCTCCGGGTGACATGAATAGCGGCTGATCAACCTCAAGACCCCAGCTATTCGGATCGGGAATTAGTATCAAAGGAATTATTTCACCTCCTTCGGAACAGGGGATGTCTTACCTGGTACGTTGAATGGGCTTGCTCGTGGGCATTTTGCTGAAATATCTATCCATGCTGAATTGCATCTTCTCTTTGTAATCTGGCACTGGAGCATGAATTTGATGGAGATACTTATCAATCTTGGTACCAAGACTCCAACCGAGCGCTGAGCATATTATACCCGCGCGGAAACGGTAAAGCCCTGACGGCGACCGCAGCATGATAGCAAAATCCTCCGGAACGTTGTCAAGCAGGACGAGCAATGGATGCTTGTCTTGAACCACTTGCTGCGTGTTGAGGATCCTATTTTCAAACACAGTCCTTCCGGGGACTGAATCGGACGGATACATGCTGAAATATTGAGGATACCGAGCACACAGAAACTGCAGCGCCATTTCCATAAGCTCCTTGCATGCTAACTCGGATCCAGGTAGCCATTGCAGTACAGCACCGCCGTGCTCTGCATAGAGCGCTTTCCTCTGTGCGATACGCGCCTTGTAAGTGTTCTCGAGCTCTAGCCAAAATTCTGTATCTAACTTGGACAGCGACATCGTTTGATGGTACGCCCATCGAAAGGGGCGATACGGCCGAGGGCGAGCTTTGTCGACTTCGAACTCTCTGTATGGCTGGGGCAACGGAACACCCGTCAGAGCAGCATAATCGGGGAAATCACCAAGCGCCTTTATCTCCCTGATCGAGAACCCGGAATAGACGAAGCTCGATTCGTTAGCATTGCGATAGTCCTCTTCGAACCCAACCAGTGCCTTTTCGAACGTTTCCGAGTCGAACTTCAAGCTCCCGAGCGCATCTCGCTGCCGTGGTTGCATGGATTGTGCCAGATCTCGAAGCACATCCCGCTGTGAAGGAGGGAAAATGCTAGCATATTCACTTGAGTTGGGTGGTGCGTTGATTGGAATCTTCTTTTCAGGGGACAAAGATCTAGGAGGAGTATCTGCGGATGAAGAACGACCCCTGGGAACCCGGAGTCTTCTTACGACAGCTTCACGTTGTCTCTGGTCCAAACTGAGATAAGCGACGATGCACAGACACAGCGCAATGCACCCGTAGAGGATGTGTGGCTCCGATAGAAAGAACGACATAATTCCCGGATCAAGAGTACATTCGATGTTCACCCAAAGAAAAGAAACAAAAACTCTATGGCTGAAGCCGGCTTGGAGTCTGGGGATGATGCGCTTCTTGGATACAGTTACTTAAGACACGTCTCGCAAGGGCACAGCTTATGCGATCCATGATTTTGAGACAGAGCGCGAAGTCTATGCTACTCGGAAGCACACTTCTGACGTGAGAGGGACAACGGGACAGCTGCGAAGGAGTGCGAAATTTAGGAGTTGGCCGCAGCAATGGAGCGAACAATTGCACGTGGATTTACCAGGATGAGAACGATTGAATCTACTCAAAAAAGGGAAAGCTAGGGGTTTGACGCAACACTTCCCGCAAAACCGTTGCTTGCTAGAAGGTGCATGGACACATTTCTTTGCATAATCCAAAGCTCAAGGGCGAACCATTTGGGCTTGGCCATGCAGAGTAGTGGATAAGAAAGGGTTGTAGCCCTTTTCGATCCCGATATCGATTGCGATTCGGACTGATTGGCAGACTGGAATGCTTGCCTATTTAGAGCCTAGCCGGGACTTAATCATTAGATAAACCAATGTTTGGCTCAAACGTGCAAGCACCCGTGGAGGTCGAAGTACGAACTATTACTCCGCAGTCGTTCACAAAATTACGCCCAGCACGCCCAGAAACAGGGGCTGTTTTCGGTAAACCCATCCGGGATTGTATTCGCAGCGTGGCGATGATATAGAGAAAGCTTGAGCCAAGCCACTGACCAGGTAGATCTCGAGTGTTGATGCTACAGGAGCTACTTCATTTTCGAAGGAAGGAGTTTGTTCTTCCCCACCAAGCACGATCCGTTGCATTTTAAGAGCGCGCTTCCGTGGGACGAAGCCGGAAGTTTGTCTCAGTCTGTCAAGAGCATGATCAAGGCCGGTAACCGAACTTGTGCTATCGAATACGCATTCCCACATGTATTTCGCTAGGCCACAGGGCAGTTGATCAAGAGCGGATGGGCAAGCTAGGGCTTTGGTCACAAGCAAAGATGCCCATATCAAGGGCTTCAGGATGCAAAAATGTATGTGAATTCTGATCCGAGTTCATTCCAACAAACTTGATTTGAACGACGGGTTTGGCTAAATTAATCCCTTGCGATTCGGACGCAAGGAAAAGGCAAAATGCCTGTACCCGATGCTTCGTTGAGCTAGAACTCTGTTGCCTCAACATGTTTGAAAGCTGATTAGGACTCCTCTGCAGAACCTCATACCTGGCTATAGCCATGTGTGATTATTGAACGCAGTTGAGCCGCACAAAGCTGGATCACCGGAGACGAATACAACGAACCAGGGGCAGGGTACGGAGAATGAGAATAATGTCTGCTACTACGTAGATGGATGGACAAAATCGGCGCAATGAGCGACTTCAGAGAACGCTAAATCGTATGTCGGGTACGCTCCAGTGGGTCATTTACCAGTGTCGTTAGGGGTGGGAAACATGTCGGAAACTCATGGCACGAGCTGTTTGCTTGTAGCAATCCGCAGAACGGTAGACAGCAGATTGGATATTCACTTGGCGAGGAGTGGCGAAACTGGAAATAACTCGTCTGGCTAAGTCAAGAAAGAGCCGAGCGAGTTTAGAACGCGACTGCACTAGAGGCTTGTACGATCCCCGAACTATCTATGTGTACAGCACTACGGGCGAGGAGTGAAGGGACATAATACAACACTGTTGAACTGTTAATCAGGCTCTAGACCTGTACGTCGCTAGAAATGTGCCAGCCCCTGGACACGGTGAAAAATGTATACACTGACTGCGATTAGAGGGTCTATCACATTCTTTATTCTTCAACACCTACTCGTTAAACCAAGTCGATAAGCTTAGCCAGCGGTTTAACTATCGAACCTCAATGTTTAACGGGGGCATTTCGAGGAGGTGAACCTGTCACATCCGAAGGCGCCCGCCAGGGCTATGCCAAATAACTCCTTCTATCTGCTCAGATAAACGCGATCCTCCTCCTCCAACGACAACGACAGAACGACAGAGATGAGTCCATGAATTGAACAATACAGCGGCACGGCGTCACTCTTCCTATTACAAACCCACCCTTCCGTTACCGATGGAGCAGCATGGAACCCTACGTTTCTGGACAAATACAAGGGGACGGACTTCAAATCTCGCTACAAGGCTTTGATCACGGAGCGATCCAACGTCGGACAAGCTCTCGGGAGCGAAGGAAAAAGACTATGATCACACTCAAACATTAACAACTGGGAGCTATCGGATCACTACTCCTACTTTCTTGAAAGAGACAATAGCATTATGGTCAATTTATTACGAAGGGGGAGTCGTCGGCGGGGGGAAATAAACTCGAAAGAGCAGCTACGCCACGCAGAGCTATGGAAGTTTGATATTAGCTAGCTGTTGCACTCAAGCTAGGCGTTCGGAGAGTACACCGGTGAGGTTTAGACTGCTCGTTGCCGATAGGTATGGTGATGAAAAAAGGTTTTGACCCATGTTAGCAGAGATCCTAGCATAGGTGAATGAATAGACAGACAGGTAGACTTTGAATGATTAATCGAGTTCTGGATCTATACGTCGTTAAACCGCGCAAGCCCCTGGATACAGTGACACCTGTGTGCGGGCTTAACATTGCGCATGCTGAGCAACAAGGTCTTTCTTCGCTTAGCACCAGTGGACTGAGGTTAGCACTGACTGCTAATCGCGACACGATAGGTGTGAACCATATGAAGCCCTTTCTCATGTGGTAGAACCTTAACGCTCTCCGTTCGGAGGTAGTCAACGCAAAACTCTACTGGAACCTACGGTGTGTTACCAGGAAGAGGACAGGAACAACGTTTAGCATAACGTTGGATCTAATTCCCTGAAAGGTATCTACTTCATCCTTAACGACAGGAGAGTCTCTATAACAGAGATTTGGTCTAGAGATGTAAAATCCGGTATCAATAGTATCGGTTGCTGTAAGCCACTACCTTTGCAAAGTTATTTAATGCCAGACCTTGGCATAGAAGCCAATGGTAGCCATACGAGTGGTATTGCCACCGGAGAGGACGATATGGGCTGGGCTTGAGTGGATGGGGGCAGAGACAAGATTGAGGCACACTAAGGAGACAATAGGCTTGACATTGACGATCGGGGGCCAGCCTGACTTTCCCAAGCTATCGGTGTTCAGGGAACTTGCAACAAGGCCATGTACGAAGTATTTGATATCTAGTAGAAGTTCCTGGGTATAGCGATGAACCAATCAGCAGTAAACTTTAAGCACGAAGACCAATAACAGGTAAGATCATTAGCTTCAAAGTTTCTACCACCCTAGAGTTGAATTCACGCCTTGCTAAAAGCTATTGTGTACTGTAAGTTTCTTCAAACTAAACCGACACATTGGCGATTCTTGAGCGGCACCCGATCTTGTCTGGCAGACAAATCATCCTACAAGGGTTGTCGACTAGCGACAAACAATGTTTTAATACTCTATTGGAGTGTAAGAATATTGTCCGTGATTCAAACTACATGGTCACCTCCCTGGTCCGGGGGCTTGATCAAAGCAACCAAGCATCCAATCATGCAACCAATCAACTAATAACGATCAGACTCATTAGGCGACTGCGAGCATATGCGTTGCGGGGAAACAGCGCCTAATGGCTGGCCCTTTGTTAACGGCCCAATTGATCACAGAAAATTGCCTAATTAGCCCAGCCACCCAGCCTATTGGATGCTCGTGCCCCATTGCCCTGCCGCCAAGTTACACGTCAGCCTGAGCCATTCCGAAAGGTCGAAAATGAGAGAACTTGAAGCCTTTTCATACTACACTTACTCTTTATACCACAGTTAAGATAACAAGCCATGGTTCTTCAATATATCGCAGCTATAGCAAAGAACGGGGCGGGACCCGGTACGTTACTAAGGCCGGTCATTTGAAGACAAATAGGAACTGACGAGTGCCATTATAGCCGGTGCTACCACTGCGGGTGCGATTGCAGGTGCCAAAGCACTGCCGATTCTCGGATTCGGAGCTGCGGGTGTTACAGGAGGTGCGAATACCCTTGAATATTTGCGGGACTGTGAACTGAGCAATTCATGGTAGGCACAATGGCCGCTACCGTTCAATCTGTGGTTTATGGTGCCGCTGTACCAGCAGGGAGTTGGTTCGCTACCGCCACGAGTTGGGGTGCTACGGGCGCAATGGCGACGCCGCTTGGCATTGGAGGTGCTGTGATTGCAGGTGCTGTCTACGTCCTATGGCGTCGAGTGTAGGGAGAATGCGCTGTCTATTGTGGTGGTTTGAGCACCTGCCAGAGCAACAACATGATGGTGATTACTGGATAGAAGATTGAATGGATATTTCCGGGGCTAATTGCATGGCTTCAACTTCATCGAATTGCTAAACCCTCTCCCGGCCATCCCAATAACAAGCTCAGGAAAACATCGCACTTGCTAACACTGTCATGAAAAGCATTACAACCGATCGAACAGAAGGCTTGATCTGAAAGCCCAGTGATCTAGCATTCCTAGGCAACAAGGGGTTTAGACGCTACGCCATGAGAGCTCTGATAAGGCTGACCGGAAGCTCGACATCCAAAGCTTCGACGCTTGCGTAGTCGAGTTTCCTACCGTTTACAGACACAAGCGAAGGGGAGGACATCAATGAGAACCTATGGAAAGCCCACGGCATGGAGACAGACACGTGTGAAGCATTCACGAAGACAACGATGATGGGAATCATTGAGAACGGTACACGGCAGACACGGAGCAATGGAAGCTTTACCAAGAGTATTCTTTGGAAGTATGAGTTACGAGGACGGAACGTCTATAGTCTAGCCGTTAGCAATAATCGCAATCAATTCCCCGTGGACCAGGAAGTCATCCCGTCATCTCCGTCGCAAATCTGGAACCGGCTGAAAGGTAACAGACCTCAGCTATGGCATCCGGAACCAGTCTAGGAAGATCAATTTGTGATCGAACGGACAGAACGGGCTGACCGGAAGGGAATGAGACACAGAACCCCTGACTACAGATGCTGACTACAGAGACTGACTACAGAGGCTTTAGACCAGAGCATGATCGTTGGCTCGGACCAGACATGCTCAAGAACGCCAAAGGGGGCTCGTTACTGACTTGAGCCACTACCAGAGTCGAGTTTATCACAGGGGAACATTGAAAACGTCAAGGGCGAGAGTCGAGATGTATCAAAGTTTGGATGGAGTTATGTCAATAGTGTACCATACAGACCGACGAATGTGGCTATGGAAGAAAGTAGCCGAGACCTGTCATTGAAGTCGAGAGCAGTGTAAAGGAGTCTGAGTATAGTGCATTCCCAGTCTCTGGTTTTCCATATCGTATCTTCGGAGAAAAATGATAAACTCAACATGTGCTTGCATGCGCTCTATCCAAACATATGTGACAGCCAGAAATTGTCAATTGACTGTAGTGCGAGTTTCGGGCTTCAAGTTCATGAGGATAAGGTCAGTGATGTGCGCGAATGAATTCAGGGACAAGAGAGAATGGATTGAGGAAGGAGTTAGGGAATTCAAATGTTTGCGCGCTTTGCACCTAATTCTGCGCGGGCACGTTCTTTGTACAATGCAAGGCCAGAACTGCGTGAGTTTCTGCATCTTTGTTGATCAGTTCCTGGACGACCGGTATTCGACGCAGTCTTCTGCACGTTATGGTGGTTTGTTGACTGTGTTGAGCACTTGGAAACAATGGACTCTCATCTCCCAATTCACCGACGATGGCTTCATTTGTACCTCGCCAGGCGTATGACCATCTCTCCTCGATCCCGCGTTCATATTTCCTCGGACACCATGTAGCAGGTCTCGCTAAAATGAAGAGTCTGTTGGCATCGATCGACCTTGTCATTGAGTGCCGCGACTACAGAGCACCTCTTGTATCAAGGAACCCCTTGTTTGAACAGAATCTGGGAGAACGACCCCGTCTGATCGTCTACACCAAACGAGACTTGGGAAGTAACGGCACTACAGCGGACAAGAAAGTGTGTAATATGCTGCTATGCTCTCAAGGATGATTGCTGATTTGAGAAGAGAGAGGGTATCATTCAGAAATGGGACACCCCGTCCACATGCCTGTTCTCAGACATCAAGTCACGAAGTACGATTCGAGGCGTCCTGGACTTCGTCAAGTCACACGCGAAGAACTCCGGTCCACTGCTTGGAACACGACTCATGGTTGTGGGGATGCCGAATGTTGGCAAGTCTTCTCTCTTGAATGCTCTTCGAAATGTCAGTCTGGGCAAGAAGAGTGCTGCAAGGACTGGTGACCAACCTGGCGTGACTAGAAAAATCGGAACAAGCGTCAAAATTTTGGATAGAGGCGAAGGCCAACAGGGCATCTACCTCATCGACACGCCTGGTGTGTTCATCCCGTACGTGCCTGATGCGGAGAGCATGTTGAAATTGGCATTGTGTGGGAATGTGAAGGACACCATAATACCGCCAACCACCGTCGCGGATTACCTGCTATTCCATCTCAATTTGCAAGATCCGAAGTTCTACAGCCACTACTGCGAGCCAACGAACGACATCTTTGTTGTGCTAAAAGCTCTAGCTTTCAAGCAAGGCAGACTCAAGAAAGGCGGCTTGCCGGACTACGAGTCATCCGCTCTGCAATTTGTTCAAAGGTGGCGGGCTGGACTCATGGGCAAATTTTTACTGGATACCGTGACGGAGGAGGCATTGGCAGAACGAGAGCGGATGCTTGAGTCGATGGGGGGCAGTATGAATCAGGCCAGAAAGTCTGCAAAACAGATGAGAAAGGACGCCTATCTAGCGACTACTTGAAGGCTCAGTATTGGTAATTGCCATCCCAAATTTGTTGTGATTTGAAACAGATATCGACATTTCTCCGACATAAATTGCGATTAGATCCTGGCGTGATAACCCAGCATTCGGCCTCGAAGACACACGCTCTGATGTCATATGCACGCTGGGAGAGGCCCCATAGTCAAAGGCTCTCACTTGAGAGCTGTATACTTTTGAAATACGCTGCCCTTCATCATGCTGCATGACGATGAAAGCACTGGGCGAAATTTCAGCAATTGTACATTCCGACTAGTTAGTCATATATACTATGCAAATGAGTATTCAGCGAAACTCTCCACTATCACTTCCTATCAAAATCGGGTGCCTTGCATTGGCACAATCCAGAGGCCACTTCATTTTTTTGTCGATCTCTTCATTCGGCTTGGCGACTCGCTCAGCCCGGTTCTCCCTGCCTGGTATCTTAATTCCACGAGCACGGAAACGAGACAAGCGAGCCGTCCGCCTGGTGATTGCCTAAGAGCACGACGACGACGGCGACGAAGTGAGTCCAGGAAAGGAACGTGAGATACAATGGGTAAGTCATAGACTTGGGTATACAGCACAGCCATGGTCACCACAGTGACCCCCGCATCTCAGCGAGACCATCAACGAGCTCGTATCACGGAGTACGCTCCTACTTATGGGTGAGAAAAGAATGATGAGAATAGATGACGCCGAATATTGAAGACCGAGGCAGAGCCTAATTCTGACCCCAAACACGAAGAAAGAACTACCTATTTTCCTATACCCAACGATGGGTTTCGCCAAATGTACTACTACCGCTACTACTCAAAAGTGTAATGGTCGTAAAAAACACCAAGTAGAAAAAGAGGAAGGGGGTGAATGACGGGATCAAACGCTTGGCAGAAAAGGGGAAAAAGGGAAAAGGGAAAAGGGAGCAGGGGTCTTGATATTGACGTTGGGGAGTTTTTCATGGGGAAATTGAGTGTGAAAGAACGGTGGTTAACGGCAATTCGCAGAAGTTTGGGAGGTTCTCCACTAGGAGACACACGTTGAAAATGTAATGAGCGAATCCCAGTTGAACTTCTCTTCTCTTCAATAAACAGAGATGGGCCCAAATCATACGGTAACGTCATAGTAAAATCGCTCGCATGGACTTCCATGTAGGGATTGACTGCCTTCGTAAGCGGCGTGCCCGCGGAGAAGAGGAGATGGCGATGGCTATAGCTATAGCTGCTCTACGTTGTCCTTCCATTGCACGGAAGGGAGGGCAAGTCGATAAAGAGCGCGCAGTCAGTCAGGTCGAGAAAAAAAGCCCTCTCGAATCTCGATCAAGATGAAGTAACCGTGGTGGCAGGACAGGGCAGAGGGAGTGAGCTGGATCAAGGGAACGGCAACATGGGTCACCGGCTTTGGATGCCTCGACTGTGAGATTATCCGCCCCCCCTCTGCACTTAATTAATTTCTGTGTTGTGATCTACTCCTGCTTATCATCTCCCTGTCGAGGCTGTACATTCAGTCCCATGCCATTGTACAGTTGTGTCCCGCGCCTCCGGGCATCTTCCTCCTCGTCACGGCGCTGATCGACCATCGTCCTCATTCGCGTGTTTCTTCCTCCTGCACTGTCCTGTCCTATCCTCGCTGGCTCGTTGGGTCTTTGCTCTGCTCCGGTTGACGCTCTTTGCGGAGTTTGCGGAGGAGGAGCAGCCCCAGCTCCCATAAGCCTCCCTAGACCACCAAAGACCATGCCCGCAGCGGATCCTACAAGACCAACTCCAGCACCGACGACAGATTGCGCAGTCCCAACCGCGGTCCCGACGAGACCTCCTCCGCCAGCTACAGTACCGTAAGACTCAACGAATGTCTTGACCGGTACCATGACTAGCGTCGCGCTGCTCTTGACATCCTCAACATCACTGAGCGCTTGATCCTCCTCGCCAGCTTCTATGGTCCTGTTCGCCTGCGGTGTTAGGATCAGCTTCAAGTTATAAGGTTGTCCGCGCGCGCCTGCCCCTGCTGCGGACTTCTTCGCTACCTGCTCGTCGATCCACGGCCGCACATGGCGTGAAATTGTGCTCTCAGCAGTAAATGAATTACGTATCGTCGCACCGTCGAAGAGCCGCACCTGGATCCTGACATCTGTGGCTTTGGGATCGGCAGTGGTGGAATTTGCTTTTCGAAGTTCCTGCAGCTCGGCTCGGCGACGGGCCGCTTCTGCTTCTTCGCGCGCCTTGCGGTCAGCTTCACGTCGGGATTTCTTGTCCGCGTCAATTTGAGCTTTGATTCGAGCTCGTTCGGCTTCGGCTGCTTTTTGAGTTTGGATGTATTCTGCTCGTTGACTTGCGGCTGTGGAGGACGAGGCAGGCGCAGGACTCCGTGAGGTTTGGGGTGCACCAGTAAAGTTTGATGTAGGTTGAGTGCTAGTACTTGAGCTTTCCTGAGGCTGCGTCGAGGATTGTGAATCGGAAGCTGAAGGGGCGGTTGTGGGGGGAGCCAGTTCAGTGCCTGTTGAAGCAGGCGACCGGAATGCTGCTGGTGGACTGCTGACTGGGGCGGCGTTGCCGCGCATGCTTGAAGCTGGAGTGTTGAGGAGGCGATTAATAATTTCATCCGGTAAAGTAGGGTCGGTCACGGTTTCAAATTGTGACCGAATAGTCTTGACAGCTGAGGTAATGTTTTCAACATTCAGCGACTCCAGCAACCTAAGCTGAATGTGAAGTAGTGCTTTCCCAGAGACACCAGACGTAAGATACTGCTCTGTCAGCCTCCTCAGGTGATCGTAAGCATTATTTGGCAAACGCATACGACCGTCAGAGGGAGGCAGCGCAATATACCCCGGCAACCTCGGCCTTGAAGACGATGCAGACGAAGCTGGCGAGGAAGACCCTCCGTCTGCGCTCGGCTCTGTTGCATATCGAGCAGCTAGCTGATTTTGCAATTGCTCGAGAGAGGTCTGACCATGTTGATAGTTCGCCACGACTTGTGCGTTCAAGATGATGACGATTGCCGGCACATTGTGGACCGGGCAGACGGCGTTGAGAAAGTTTGCTTGGTCGGACCCAGCTTTGAGACGTAGCGCAACGGTGGTCGCCAGCAGTCTATCTCGTATTCGAAGGTCGAGCAGTGCCACCTCCCACCGTGTGCTCTCCTCGTCGTCGTTGGTCAGAAAACATAGCAGGGCCTTCCTCTGTTGTAGCGATTTCTCAATAGCGGCTTGCAGGTTTCCGCCATCGTCGAGAACCGTATCGCTTTCGCTCATTTCTTGAGATGAACAACCATTAAACGGTTGTGGTGAATCCAGTTGAAAGCCTGATGATGGACGGGAGCGAGTCAAGTCATGGACACTATTGGCAATTACCCAGGTGTGTAGGTACAGCGAAACGGGCGACACACGATGATTGGAGGCGGGCTATGAAAGTACGGAGCAGTAGGTTGCGCAGATTTCGGGTTTCGTTGCCGACGTTCCTCACATCTACCAAGGACAAAAGTATCAGGCGTTCTTTTCGAGATCCCATTGACAAAGGAAAGACCGTTTACCTACATTCACTGATTTCGAATTTCTTCTTGCAAATGCCCCATTAAAAAAGCGCGCTGTTCTTAAAGACCTGAGCTTATCTGGCTGTAATTCTATAGCACAGTTTGAGAAAGCTAGACGGCTGTCGTTTATCCAGTTATTCCCAAGGATGGGAAATGGCCAAGTTCCTACTACAGTAGACAAGATTCCCCCCAGAGGCAGAAGCGCGATAATTACCTGATTACGCGGAACAGATGTTCTGCCCGTCCTGTTTTCCCTTGCTAGTCCGGCAGGGTCCAGTACCGTCCAGTACCGTCCAACTCCAATCAAGTCACTGGCAGCAGTGGCAGTGGTCAGGATTAATGCCGCTGTCTCAGGTCCCGGAACCATCCATGTGGCACTGGTTATGGCTCTCCCTCGAGATCCTCAGACAAGGCCCAGGTATCTGAAGAAGAGACGCCGAAGCCGAAGCCAGGTCCAGCGCCAGGACATTCGTGACTCAAGGGAGGGAAAGGAGTTGTCTGGACAAACACATTGATTAAAGTAATGACTGGCTGAGGAGGCTATCTGTTTGTGCCTGACTCAGATTCCCCATACCCTGCTTACGCTATAACATGCGATCGATACGATGCTGCCATATTGCCAACGTATATATGCCTGCTTAAACACCGTCTCCTTGACCAAGGTGCAGGCAAAACGTAGACCCAAGTCAAACATCGGATATCCTCCCACGCAAAACGCCAGACGAATTGTGTACTTCGAAGCACAACCCCACCACTGCATGTCAGAATTCAATTTCTTGGAATCATCCCTCACATCCAGAAGCTGCGGTATTGGTGGGGTAGAACCAAGCTGCCACCGCAATAATGATATACATAATCATTAGCAGTAATCCTTCAAGCCAGTGGCTCTTGCCGTCCTGTATCAAGTAGTTGACCAGTAAGATTGAAACAAACAACATGGCAAGCTGAAAGCCATCGAAATACAGAGTCATGTCATTGCCTTTACCTGCAATCCAGCCAATGACGACGACAAGCGGTAAGACCAGAAGAGCGATTTGCATCGAAGATCCGACTGCGACGCCGATCGAGAGATCCATCTTATCCTTGATCGCAACAGAAACAGCTGTAAAGTGTTCGGCCGCGTTGCCCACAATCGGCAAAAGGATCAGGCCAACAAAGGTTTTGGAAATGCCCGAACTCGTACAAGTCACGGCGTTTATCGAATCGACCAGAAATTCGGCGTTGAGCGCGACAAGCACTGTGCTGGCCGCAAGCGTGAAAAGGGCCACGGGCATCGAGATCGATGGCTCTTCCACGTCGTCGTCTACCGGTACAACGTCTACTGCGGTCGATGGAGGGGTCGTCTCAGAAGTCATCGAACGACGACCAGCCATGGACTTCAGTTTCTGGATTCCGCTCCGCTTCTTCCAACTCTCCTTTTGCTCCATCGTGAAGCGGGACTTGTTTTTCTCGCTCGGTGCAGTGTACATGGTGACATGAGATTTCAGTTGAAAGAATAGGTATGCGGCGTAGAGTATTAGTAAGATAACGGCCGTCGCATGCGACAATTGAGGTACACCACTGATGGGTTTTTGGCCTGTGGTGGTCTGATCGGATGCTCCGGTGTTGCCCCAAGCTTCGAAGGCTGTGGGGATGATCAGACTTGATACCGCCAGGAATAGGATAGAAGCAGCGGTTTGGGCGACGGTGGTGTTGAACGCCTGCTCAATCCTGTTGACGCCACCTAGGAAGAAGGCCATACCCAATACCAGCAGCAAATTGGAAAGCATCGAGCCCAGCAATGAGGTCTGGACGATTAAGAACTGGTCTTGGAACAATGCAATAATCGAGACGATCAGTTCAACGGCATTTCCAAAGGTCGCATTCAGGAGGCCGCCCAGAACTTCTCCCGTACGCTGCACTCAAGTCAGCAAGTGAAGACCAGAGTTCAAAAGCAAGGAACCCAGTGCAATTTCGGAAACAGAACAGGATCTGAGGGCCGGCATACCAGTGATATCTCCTCTGTCGCGAACGACAAGGTGCCAGCCAAGGGAATGATTGCAACGAAGTTGATGACAAAAATAACCACGTCGTTGACATGTGCAAAGTGTACGGCGATGCCGATCGGAGCTGGATGTTTGTGAGCCAAGACAGCAGTGAGAGGGTTTGGAAAATGACTTACAGAATATCAGCAATATATTTACCCAAGAACCCAGGACAACCGCCCTAAATTGACCCCAGGCGGTAAATTGATACTTCTTCTTCCCTTTCCCGTCATCGTCATCTTTGTCAGATTGTTTGCGACCGAATATGTCGAAAGGATGGTGGTGACGGTGATCTTCTTGATCTTTGGCATTGGTGTCGGTACCCTCGTAACCACTAGACGATGCTTCTTTGGTTGGAGGCGGGGCCTCAGTGCTCGACGTGTGGTCTGAATCTACTCGATCCGCAATTCGCTTCTCGTCGGCAGTTGTACTTGCAAATTGCTCGGGACTGTCAACTCTCTCTAGATCGTTTTCAAAGTCGCCGGCTTCTTTCGGCCTCCGCCTCGAGTTGGCGGTAGGATCTGTGTGAAACTGTCTCTGTGTGGAAGCAGCAGCGTCCCTTCCATCCGTAGAACCAGGTCGGAAGTTGTCTGGAGTGGTGAGGGTCGGGTGTAGACGGCCTTCCTCTGCACGACTTGTCGCATTGCTGCTCTTACTTCTATGCTTCGGTCGCCATCTTCCAAAAGGATTTTTGGGATCCTGATATGCTTGCCGTCGCGCATCGGATTTGATGTGATCTGTTTCATGTGAGCGTGAATCGCATCGCGCACGCTGTTAGCCATCGTAACGTACGCATTGTGCTGTATAGTCAATGAGACGGCCTCCACCGGCTGGACAGGACAAGGTGATGGGCAGGAAATTGACTTCTTTTGCTTGGACACCAAGTCGCAATCGTGGCAAGCGGCTCAATCTGTCAGAAGGATGGACGAGGCGTACAGGCGTTCCGTGTGCCCGTTGATTGTGTGACCGCTGGCTGTGGGTTGTCAAGTTGATTACCTAGGTACCTAGTAGGAATTGAGAAGTGACGTGGTTGTGTACACACACGGTGTGACGAAGTGTAGCAGGGAATGCAAGACGTATGGCCAAGGTCGGAGAGTGAAAGGCCCGTGGGCACTGGAAACAAGGAAAGCGAACGTTGGTATGCTTAAATGCACCAACACAGCAAAACGGCAGGTATGATCAATGAGCGAGGATGAGGCAATCTCTCGGCCTGTCAAGATGACAGAACTAACACGAGAGTGGGATTCTTTAACATTCGGTACGCGGATGGCTCTCTGCTCGCGACCTCCTCCCTATCAGAGGCTGCCATTCGAGTAGTAATTGTGGAGGAAATGTAGACTAATCGTCAAGGCGAGCTGCATTGAGCATAGTGTTTGGCGGTGCAACAGCGGGGAGCATGTTGCGAAAATCATCGGTCACCGTGGCTTGAAATGTGAGTGCGAAGCCTGGCAGCAGACGCTGCGGGCGTCAGCTTGTTAGATTACCTGCAGCGAATCAGAGCGCCAAAAGTTCCTAGGTCCGAAGCGTTGCATCATGATCATTCTAGAGCTGCCTGGCACCTTGTTCCTGCAGAGCAGATCATTATTGATTCCCCAGAAAAATCGTTGCAACATAGGAAGGAAAAGGTCAAGCTGTGCCTGTACGTCACAGTCGGAGCTTTCAGTTAAGCCTGGCCAGTGGGTGCCAATTCACGATTTCCCAGGGCTTGTTGTGCTTGTCAGGGTGCCCAGCATTGCTTGGCCTATGCTTGGCCTCTCGAGCTCCAACTTTGCTCGTCATACACTTCGTAACTACAGGTCCAAGAATGATCTTTATGCAGAGCTTCATGTGCCACTAAGCTCCTGGTGCCTGCTGCACATGACGATTACCTTTGCAATACTTCTCGCTCAATCAAGCTGAAGATCAAATTGATCGGAGCATATTCCAGCTGGCATTTCCCACTATGCGCCTCCTTTTACACAGCTGCGTCACCGTGCAGAAACTTTGGACCAAGCGCCCAGGCCCACGCTTGCTCTGAAACGCCTCTCAAACATACGTGCAAAGCTAACCCCGAGGAGATTGGTCAGAACATGCGCCACACATTCGTCCAATGCGCCGTACAGCCACACACTTGCGGCAGTGCCGATCAGTCTACCATGGATCTCGGATACGGGGGGTCAACTCCCATCAACGTTTTAGCACGTTCTTTTGGCTTACGGACGTTGCATGTCTCGTATCCGAGATGCTTCTATACGCACAGGGCAATTCTATTGTCAGGCAACGGAGAGTCAACGTCAAGCAATCACCATCTCATGGCAAGCATCTCCTGTTTCGTCCAATATTTTCTCATGTTCTCAGCCCCCAGCATCTTGACTTCCTCGTCGAGATGCGCCCATAGTACTTTGCCGTAGGAATCCAGAACCTCCTTTAACTCGCTCATCCGCAGTTCCTTTTCCCCGACTTGACATCCTCGCAAGTACTTTTCCGTTTTCTCCAGGCCGTGATGGATTTGCTCGTGCTGATCGATCAGAATCTCATCGGTTTTGAAGCCAGGCATCCGCTCAGCCAGCTCGGGGAAAACAAACTGCTCTTCGATGGTGTGGTGCATTGTGAGCTGCTGACATAGCTGGAGACCAGTGTGGATGAAGCCGCGTATTGAAACGCCAGATGGTCTCTGTCCATGTGAGCATGCCTGGTAGAGGATATTCCACGTGTGTCGGAAATGATTGTGGTAAGCATCCATCATGGTAGCAAGGCGGTTGTATACTCGGAAATCTTCCGTCGAGAGCTTCGGCAATTCTTCCGTCTTCTTTGTATCCGCCGGGCTGGCTTCAGACGGCACCGGTATCGGATTTTGCGAGGACATCGCTTCTGTCATTCTCGATGATACTATTGACGCGGCAGCGGAGTACCCTGGCCGTGACGCAGAGAGCCGGGGAAACTGTGGAAATGCACGAGTGCCTGTCAAGCGCTGTATGTTCGATATCAAAGTTGTGGGAACGCTTCTGGAAGCGGGACTTCTCGCAAGGGCAACTGCAAGCATGTGTATCACAATCAAACGCTGCAGCAACGTATGATATCAAGAAAGAATTTTGGTCGCAAAACGTATATATACCCCTCTGTCGTAGAAATCATGCTGGAGGAGTCGAGTGGCGTTGGCCAATTTTGGCGTGAGATGGCGCCGGCCAATCGAGGACACGTGACCGTTCCGGCCGAGAAAAATAGCGTGCGGCGTCCACGACGTAGGCAGGGTGGCAGGCTATGCGTAGCACCGTTCTTACCGGAGCAAGCGCACCTTCGACAATTGGCGGTTTTGGATTGTCTTGTAGTTCTCATCGCTCGATATTATCCATTGCATCCAGTTCAAGGCGTGGGAGTGGGCCAAGAATTGTTCGAAGCTTAGAAAGCAACAGCCAAGTCATGTGTTCAAGTTGAGCCTGCTTCCACCCAAGCACCGTAGTTGTGTGTTTGGAAAATGCCTCCGATCTGTGTGTTTTCGGGCTGCTAATGCTGCTGGATGCGCCTGAGTCCGCTATCCAAGAAGTCAGACGTTCACAGCCTCGCCAATTTGCAACGCTTCGCTGCTCCGTGTTGTCCGATCAGAGATCTGAGGCTCTCGGCCATGGTAGCCATGCTAACCCGGACACAAGCGCCATGGTCACTCTGCGCATCACGAATATTCCTCTGCCCTGGATACAATTTCAGGAAGGAGGCGAGCTCAGGTAGTCATCCTATGGGCATCGGCATCGGCAGCTCCTCGTGGCACTCGTCCCTCTGCAAGGTCCTTCTCTATCCGGTCGATTTCAGCCATGCTCGTCGCCTTCTGCAGCATCTCTTGTACCCTCTTTTTCTCCGTTTCGCTAAGTACAGCCCTGAAGGCCTTTCCGCCACTACCCGAGGGCGCTCGTCCATTTACCGTGGCTGCAGTGCTGGAGATCTTGCTCTTCACTCCTCGTATCTTGGACGCCAATTCTGTTGGCTCTGTGAACGTCCCAAAGAGTGCTTTGGCCTGGGCCCGTTCTGCATCACGTACACGCTGGTAATCCAAAAATCGTAGACTCGGAATGGACCATATTGTGTGTAGCCGGTAGTACTGTTGACTCGTCAGCATTAGCAAGCGTTGCCGCATCAAACACGTACCTCTTTTTTTGTAACAGGGTTCTCCAACAGCACCAAATGAGTCAGCTTCCAGCACCTCGTCAGACCCTCAAGGTCGGCTAACTCCCTAATGCTGTTGTTGGCGAGCATCAAGGTGGTCAGGTTGGGCACCTCCTCCGCTATTCTCTTGCCTACGCTGTGTATTCGATTCCGTGCGCAAAGAAGGGTCTGCAGTCGCGGGGATAGGGGAAAATTCGATAGCGTGGTAAGGTCATTGTCAGTGAAGTCGATCGCATCGTGCTGACCAGCGACGCCGAGGTTTTCTATGGTGGGAATCTTGTGGCCTGAACAGAGAACACACCAGTTTGTCAATCATGCTCTCTCTGCATCAAGCTCATGTGTAGTATCTGTTCTTCACGTACCTCGGAGATCAAGCTCGCGCTCTTTGAGAGGGTTCAGGTAAGAGAGGGAGTTGTTGATCAGATCTGCTGTGAGCCGCATCACGATTCAGGGTATTGTGTATCTTGCAATGGTGGTGTACTAGGGCTACTTCAAGCGGGGGAACAGGGCCGATTTACCGGCACACTGTACAAAGTGTGTTCGTAGATAAACGCTAATTAAGAAGATTGTCTTATAGATACGATCGTCGACATGTACAATACAGGGCGGAGAGGTGGTGTCTGATGTTTGAGAATTAATAGCAATATAGGAATATAGGAATATTTTGTTGCTACAAATCACGCAAGCCTGACTCGAATTTGCTGCCTTGATGCCTCAATCATTACCAGACTTTTGTGGTCAAAAGTCTTATAATCTTGACCTTCGCTCTCGACTCTTTCGCACCTCCGCTGGACTTTCACCGTCCGTAACAACGTCAAGGTCCCCAAATAGTTCTCTATTGAGTTTTGAGGCTAGACCAAGCACGCGACTCGAAACAGTAGCACCATCTCGACGATTCTTGCCCTCGCGACGATGTTGAGAGATTCTGTCGATCAAATCCCATAATCGGCCCACAGGTTGAAGCTCGTCGGTGTTTGCTTGCCTCTCTGGCATCCAGTCTGGTGCGATCTGGACCGTGAGACCCCCTTTCCCCGCTGCGGATCGGGAAACACGGATGACCCCTTCTTCCTGGAATCGGCTGTATGCATTCTTGATCGCTTCCGTATTGATGGCTTCAAAGTATGAGAGATCGCCCTGATGATACAAAGTGCGACCAAGCTTCTGAGTCATCGTCTGTGCTTTCTTCATGTCAATCCAGGTAATGGGTGAGCTTGGGGTCGGCACGAGACACAATAATGACACTCCGCCGAGCCAGGCTGCATCAATGAACGGCCAGAGTAAAAAGCAATAGAAGTCAAAGTTTTCTCGTCCATGTTGTCGCTCGACTGGCGTCAATCCAAACATCCGGCCTCCACCCTCACCCTGCTTTTCCGAAATCTCAAGCACTTGGTCTTTGACCAAACCTTTAGTAGCTTGCTGTAAGTTGTGTTCTAGACCCCGACCAGTCGGGAAAATGAATTCGCCCCTCGACAGTTGAGACAAAAACGTCACTTGTTCCGCCAGTTGGGTCTCTGATATCTGCTCCATCTGCTGGCCACCGCCTTGCTTCAACTTGCTGTACATGGCAACTGCGATGAGAGCCTCCGAAATAAAGAGATGAATTGTCATGTTTCGATAGAAGGAAAGCTGGAATCGGTCAGCAGCATAGTAAGTCTCTTCTGCCAGTCCGTCAACGGTGCCAACTAGATTTGGGCCCAGCACGGCCAAGGCTCGATCGACTACTTCAAGCGTCGACAAGCCGTGGAAGTCGGCTACATTGCCACCATTTGCCATGACCCTTGCACAGAGCCATTCGACACGTCTCGCCAACTCGTTCCGGCCAACCCCTCGACCACGCAGGGTCAGAAGCACCGTGCCAACAATAGCGGTCGGCATCACTACGGAGACGTCATTGATATCGGCAAGAACTTTATAGCCAAGCGTCCTTAGAAGGCGCATTCGTACTTCGGGTTGAGTCTTGTCAATGCCGTCATGCGCTTCTGCCTTGGCATCCATCCGATCCAGCTGCTCGTCGATGAATTTGCGTAAGGACCATGGTTCTTGAAAGCGACAGTCGCATCTGCCCATATTCATGCCCAGAATCGAAGAGGATGATAGGAAGTCGGTAAGATTTTCCTTCGCCTTTGGCTTGCCTAGCATCTCTGTAACGTAGGAATCGACTTCGATCACCTTATCGTACTGTATAGACACAGGACAGATGTATGCGTCCCGAGTCCTGCCAGAAAGCACAGAGTCTAATAGAAATCGAAGGAACCCAAATTTGGGTTGTAGCAGCTTACCTGTTCTCGAACGGCCTCCTTCAATGAAGCATTCGAGGTTGTAGCCTTGCTGCAACATGCTGTCTAGGTACGCTTGGACAAGTGTAGTGTAGAGAGCATCGCCATCGAAGCTTCTCCTGATCCACATTGCTCCTCGATGTTGCAAAAATGGACCGACAACCGGGAAATTGAGGTTCTCGCCTGCCACAACCACAGGCAAAGTGATGCCCAGACGATAGCAGATCAACTGGAGCGCGACGTAGTCGATGTGGCTGGTATGCCGAGGTAGGAAGACGATGGGCTTTTGTTCAGAGGCGGCAAGCGTGGCAACTTCCCGTAAACGCTTGACTTCTTGCTCCAAGACGTAAACGCCACTGTACACTCGAGTCAGTAGCTGAGTACACATGTAGAAAGCCGACCGAATTTGAAATTTGCTTTCCATTTTGCACATCATCTTGTCAACCATGAGGCCGGTATATTCTTCGAGACTGGAAGCTATTTCTGCCTTTCTGTATGCTTTGTTCAGGGTATCCTCTGCGTCCAACAGGTGCTCATCCTGCTCTCTCTTGACCTTCTCCTCAACCAATTCATCGAGCTTCTTGCGTAGCAATGGCGACGCCATTACAGTGCTCTTGATCTTTGCCGTGTAGCCAGGGTAAAAGACTGGCTGTCCGATGACCTTGTCGTACGACCTCCAATCAACACCGCGGATGAAGAGATAGAGCTCATGTGCGAAATCGAAAGGGTTTTGGCGGAATCTGGCCATACGATCGAGCAACGTCCGTTCGGTGGTAGCGTTGCCATTGCCATTTCCACTCCCAGCTCCTTCTTCTGCCTCCCGAAGGAGGGAGCTCATTTGTAAGTTCGAGGTGGTGTCCATGGTGGCCCTATGCCCATTGAAGAGCCATTGATCGAGTCTTTGTCTTCGTCCCCCTCACCTTCCCATGCTGAGGCTGATCTCCATTCAGACAGTTACCCTAGAATTAGTAGCGAAGCGTCGCATCAAATAAGGCGCAATGCGCTGTTGAACGTACTTCGTAATTGGTTTTCTCACGGGGTTTTCAAGCCGAGGTAAGTCACGATCGTCACGGGCATTTTGTCAAGCCCTCCCGCAAACGATTAAGCACCCCGGCGAAGCTTAAACAGGGGGAGCGCAGGGGTCAGCCCGTGAAGTTTACGGGCCACTCGGGCCGAATGTGGCACCCCAATTGACGGAAGGTCCCAAAGTTTTGTCGCTTTATTTCATTCTCAACACCATAAACGCAATCGGATGTAATAGCACCAACAGGCGTCAGCAGACCAGTGCTACCAGACTGTAAAAGGTCTCTTCTCATTCGTTCTTAGTCTTGTTTGCCATTCGGCGCCGGGCGTGTTAATGATGATGTGAAATGTCACAGAAACCGACCAAAGATGGGAAAAGCAGACAAATTCAATTACGGCGTGGTGCTTGATGCAGGCTCATCAGGCACTCGTGTGTACATATATCGATGGCTGAAGAATTCTCTGGCAAAGGCGCAACAGACAACACTGCATAAACTGCCCGAGTTGGAAACGAAAGACAAGTGGACGAAAAAAGTTCATCCGGGAGTCTCGACGTTTGGGGAAACACCATCGCTCGTCGGACCAGAACACCTGAGAGCGCTCGTTGACCATGCCCTTGAGCACATTCCTAAAGATTCCGTTTCGAACACGCCCATCTTCCTCCTTGCGACCGCGGGCATGCGCCTCCTGCCCGATCAGCAAAGACAGAATGTGTTAAACTCGATTTGCTCCTTTCTCACGACAGAGACGAATTTCTTCCTCCCAGACTGCGATCTCCATATTCAAGTAATTCCGGGCGAAACAGAGGCCTTGTATGGCTGGGTCGCGGCAAACTATTTACTAGGCGGATTCGACAACCCGAAAGAGCATAACCACGGGAAGAACCACCACACCTACGGCTTTCTTGATATGGGAGGAGCTTCAGCACAGATAGCCTTTGCGCCAAATAACACTGAAGCAGAGAAGCATGCCAATGATTTGACGCTGATGAGATTGCGCACCGTGGACGGCCGGACTGAGGAGTATCGCATCTTTGTCACCACCTGGCTAGGCTTCGGAGTGAATGAAGCGCGGAAACGATACATCCACAGATTACTGGAAGAATATGCTGTCGAAGATCTTTTGGACATCCCAGATCCTTGCGCTCCTAAAGGTGTCCATTTGACCTTTGATGGCAAACTAGCCTCTGGCAATGATCTTGCGAAGCAGCATCTTACCGGGACCGGTCTATTTGACGAGTGTTTACGGCGTACCTTTCCGCTGCTCGAAAAAGAGAAGGAGTGTTTGGATGAACCGTGTCTGATCAATGGACAGCACGTTCCTGCTATAGATTTTGACGTGAACCACTTTGTCGGCATCAGTGAATACTGGCACACCACGCACGAAATATTCGAGATGGCACACAAGGACAAGTCGTACGATTTCAATACCTACCAGAATCGCGTATCTGAATTCTGCTCGCGGGAGTGGGAGTCGATCGAAGCAGCCCTCGACGACAACATCTATGGGGATAAGGTAGACGAACAGACTGCCTACGAGGTGTGCTTCAAGGCGAGCTGGCTCATAAACATTCTGCACGATGGCATTGGTGTGCCTAGAGTTGGGTTAGAGCACAACCCTACCACCGCAAATGGGACGAAAGAGGTAATTGAGGCCGGTAAAGAGAAGGGCTATCTCGAGCCCTTCCAGGCAGTCAACAAGATCAAGAGCACTGAAGTATCCTGGACAATGGGGAAAATGGTGCTTTACTCGTCTGCCGATGTTCCGGTCGTGGAAGATCAACCTCTGCCTGTTGGTTTTGGCAGCAACGATGGTACGCTTGTCCCGACAGATTTCCAACTCCCCGGTGGAGGACGGCTGCAACCAGGGTCGCTATCAGTACCAGACCAAAGCATTACAGGCAAGATCACCGACACGCTGTTGTCCTCCGACTCCCCACACCGCCTGCCTGGCTTCATTTTCTTCCTCTTCATCATCTTTATTGCGTACTTTTATTTGCGGCGACGACGTAAAGCAAACGGCACATCAGCCGTGTCTTCCCGACGGACAAACCCGAATTCTGTACTTTCGAAACTTAATAGAATGCTTGGGCGGCAGAGTGGCTCGCGGGATTATGATCGAGACCTCGAAGATGGGCATGCACGACTCTACAGCCCGCGTGATTTTGAATTAGGCGCAATGGACAGCAGTGATGACGACGAAAGCGAAGGCAAACTGGCCAGTGGTCGTGCATCTCCGACTGCACAGAGGACTACTTCGCCAAATGCCAAGCGGAGTCCTCGGCCGGGCAGTTCTACTCAAAACCTCATGCCAGATATAATGGATCGGCGAGGTCTTCTCGTTAGGACGGAGTCGCGAGAGAGATTCGATAAACTGGGCGGGCGAAGGAGCCGGCAAGGGAGCTTGAGCCCGCCGAGGAGAGATAGATAGGCTTGCCAAAATAATTCATGTACGAAGGACTCGATCTGTAATTGCTTTTCTTCAGCTGGTAGGACAGCGTCTCGTCTCGCAATAATCCAACGTCCATCTCATTTACTAGGTAGGTGTATTATGTCTCCTCCGAAAAGCGACGGAAAACCAAGTAATTCAATTTACATAATTTTGGTTGTCAAACTCTAAGTCCCGAAACCACGCACAGACGTCAAGGTGTCTGAGTCGCCGCCGCTCTCTTGGCACAGTGGTAATGCGTCTCACTCGTACGGACAAATACGTGTGTCATGAGAAGATCACTGGTTCGATTCCAGTAGGGAGCAAACTTTTTGGTTTTTGGCCTATTTCCTCATTACCACGGTACGGCGCTCTTTGATCGGGTCAGGTTTTGTCTCATTCGGAAAAATTACAAAAGTGATACTTCATACTCGATCCCAGGAAATTCCCAAGCCAGGCTGGTCATGTCATCAAAATGAGGAAACTTTCCTACCAACACACACACTGTGCTTGATCGATATGGTTGATTGATCTATGAATCAGGTAGCTAGGTAGGAATATGTACGTGTATGCACAGCGACAATGGCAATGAAGTGACAGTGACTGCTGAGTTAAGTCAAGTCAAGCCGGTAGCTCTGCAACGGGCTTGTTGTTTTCAAAGAGAAGGGAAGGAAAACCCCGTTTGGCTATCACTATCCATCAATGGCTTGACCCTTTTCCTCTCAGTGGTTCCTGTTATATATTATATTCCTGCCCAACTCACCACCTTAGAGTCCCAAGACGAGAAAAAGATGCTAGCTTCACCACCACCGACAGGCCCCGGCGTTGCGGCTCCGCCAGTGCCATCGTACGTCTTTCGCGGACATCAGGCAGCGATCCAGGCGCTGCACTTCTTCCACGAGAACCGGTTCTTCGCGGCCGGCGACGGCGATGGCTGGATCGTCATCTGGCGCCTCGCGTCGCGTCGGGCCGCAGCGGTGTGGAAGGCTCACGACGGCGGGGTGATGAATATCAGGGACTGGCAGGGCGGCCAGAGACTGATCACGCACGGACGCGATCATAAGCTACGCGTCTGGCGGCTGCGAGAGGAGGATTTCGCGAGCTTAAGCACGACACTACCGGCTGATGCGGCGACGATGGCAGCAGGCGAGACGGGCAGCAAGCATCAGCATCAACAGCCGTGGCTGATTCATTCGATGGATGTCAGTGCGTTGAATTTCTGTGCTTTTGCGCTGTGTCCGGACCCGGATGATCATCGTGATCAGACACAGGACGAGCTAGAAGGAGAAGAAGGAGAAGAAGGAGAGGAGGGGTCTGCAGATATCCAGCAACCTCAACCTCAACCTCAGGCCCTGCTCATCGCAAGTCCGAACGGCCTCGACAACGGCGGGGTGGACATTTTCCAACTCCCGTCAGAACGACGAGTTTCGAAACTTCCATCTGACAAGACGACGAACACAGGGATGGTGATGGCGGTGCGGATCTTCACAGACCCCGCAGTGTCTGTCGGCAGACTGATGCTGGTGATTGGCTACGAGGACGGGCACGTCGCAGTGTACACTAGGCAGGAGCAGGAGCAGCAGCAGCAGAAGAACGTAATAATAACGCCGGGTCCTAGCTGGCAGTGGCAGCGGCTCCTGCTCAGCCAGCCACACAAGCAGCCTGTTCTCTCGCTGGACGTGGTGCCCCCCGACTACGCGGCGTTCATCACGTCGGCGGCGGATGCTGTTGTTGCGAAATTCAGCATGCCCCCGGTGGCGGACGGTGGTGCGGGAGTAGAAAAAGAAAGAGATCGAGGACGAACCGAGCCGGACAGAGTCAATGCGACGAAACATGCAGGGCAGCAGGATCTCACGATCAGGTCGGATGGACGGATCTTTGCGACGGCGGGCTGGGATAGGAGCGTTCGTGTGTATTCGGTCAAGACGCTGAAGGAGCTGGCGGTGCTGCAGTGGCATCGGGAGGGGTGTTTTGCGGTGGCGTTTGCTGAGATTCGAGAAAACAACTACAACAACAATAACACGGTGGCTGTTGTTAGGAGTGGTAAGGAAAGCCGGGAGACGGCAGCAGCAGCAGCAGTTGCAACGACTACTACGACTACGACTACTACGGCGGTGGAACGATTGAAGCAGGAACGCGATGCCAAACTACACAACAGACACTGGCTCGTGGCGGGGTCGAAAGATGGCAAGATTTCATTGTGGGACGTCTACTAACTACCTAGCTAGCCAACATTGGGCTCGAGGATGACATTGTCAATCAGCCGCACGGGGATCTGGTCCTCCTCTTCCTTGGTTTGCGGGTCCGTGACAGGATACACCTTGAGAGCCGCACTCAGAATGGCGCCTTCGGCCGGCACGACGCGCTCGTCGTCGGCGATTGCAGTCATGTCGTCTACTTTGGTCAAGGTGAGGTAGTCGATGTCCATCCTCTGGTGGCCATGATATGCGCCATCCCTCTTCTCAAAGGACTGATCGAATACCTGCAAGGCAGCCTGTCGAATGGTGCCTGCGCGTATTTCACCTTGGTTGTATAGGTCTTGAGCGCGGAGCAGGGCTTTTGAGAGCACGGCGACTTCTTTCCTCCTCCTCTCGCCCAGATACACGTTCCGGCTGCTCATAGCAAGACCGTCCGGCTCTCGGCTGGTGGGAATGACTCGGACCTCTGTTGGAATGTGAAAGTCTTTCACCATCCTCCGGATCAGCACTGATTGTTGGATGTCCTTCTGGCCAAAATAGACTCGATCCGGCTGGACGATGTTAAACAGCTTGGTGCACACAGTTGCGACGCCGCGGAAGAAGACTGGGCGACTGGCGCCTTCGAGCCACTTTCCGATGGGCGTGATGGTGACGAATGAGCCTTCGCCGTCGATCTCAGATGAAGGCGGCAGGACTGGGTACATGATCTTGGTGGTGGGTGCAAAGACGCCGACAATCTCTCCGGCGTTTCCTTCTTCCGTCTGGTCACGGAATTCCTTCCTCACGCCCGCCAGCTTCTGCATGTCCGTCTCCCACGTCTTGGGGTATTTGTCCAGATCTTCATTCACCCCAAACTGGGTTGGATTGAGAAATATCGACACGAAGACATCGGTATTCTCTCTGAGGGCGTGGCGCACGAGGGACAGGTGGCCGTCGTGAAGAGCTCCCATGGTGGGCACGAAGCCGACTTGCCTGCCGTCGCGGAACATCTGCTGGCGGACTGCACGGATCGAGGGGACATCGCGGAATATGGGGAAAGGTTCGGGAGCGGTAGAATAGGAGCAACGACGATATGCAATCAGAAGCCGGGAGACTGCTCTCGACGAGCGGTGTAGACAGCCCACGCCCGTTCTTGTCCTCGTCCTCATCCTCGTCGTCGTCGTCCTCGTTGTTACGCCGAACATCTTAAGTAACGGCTTTATACTGAGCGTTTCCCGGCCAAACCTTTGTCACAATGATGGAGAACAAGAGGCTTGCGACACTGCCAGCAGTATCATAGTGGCGCTTGTGGTGGTACTGGTGCTGCCGCTGCGTGGCGGTGAGTCAGGAAATGCAGTAGGCGAACATGATTGTCAGTGCTGCGCATAGCTGAGCATATCACCTGGCACGCCTGGCTGGGTCAGTTTGGAGCATCCCCGAGGCATCTCGCCGGACCTTCCCTGTACGACCGGGAGACGGCGTAAATAATAATTATTTCGTGCGGAGTAATTACTGGTCCGATTGGAGTCGTGCCTTCCCGCTCTACCAAAAAAAGTTTCTTGCCAAACCGAGAGAATCGAGCAGCAGCGAGAAGAACAGAAACACACCCGATAATGTGGTCCCTCTAAGCTTCCACCGACTGATGCCTATCCTCTGATCGAACATGGCGGATAACGGCCTTCTACTCAACTTCGCAGCAAGCGATATCCCTCTGCCCGACAAGACCCCCAAGTTCAAAGGCGGATCATGGAAAGAGCGGTCACGCTTGACCAAAGCAGCCAAACAGTCCCGAGACCAGAGGTTATCCAAGCTGCAGAGCGATGGGAGAGACAAGGCCTTTGAACGAGCCCGGAGACGGAAACCTCACGTGCTAAATGAGTCCCTGCCTGAAGGCCAACCCGCGGCGAAACGACGAAAACGAGACTTTGATGAGCACAAGCCTGAGGACACGAAAAGATCCCGCCATCGACCAGCACACCTGAAAGATGCGAATTTCCACGGCGAGCCGGGAAAGCGAGAAGTCATTTCGTCGCTGTTCAGCTACAACCCCACCACCCAATCCTCGCAAGTGGAGCAGAACCAAGACCAAGAGCATGGCACTGACGAACCTGTGAACCCATCAAACGCACCACTGCCCGATGGTATCCATACCTTCACCTCTCTCGGTCTTAGCGACTTGGTTGCGGCCCATCTCTTGACCAGAATGGGCCTCAAGAACCCCACAGCTATCCAAAAGGCAGCCGTTTCGCAGCTGACAAGAGAGGACGCAGACATCTTTATACAATCCGAGACCGGCTCCGGGAAAACCCTGGCTTACCTCTTGCCCATCGTTCAACGGCTAGTCACCATGGCAGAAAGGCAGAAACAAGAAAGCACCGATAACCAAGACCAATGGCTCAACCGAGACAGTGGCATCTTCGCAGTCATTTTAGCACCCACACGAGAACTATGCAAGCAAATCTCGGTTGTCCTTGACAAGCTGCTGGGCTGCGCGCACTACATTGTGGCCGGTACCGTGATTGGTGGAGAGAGAAAGAAAAGCGAGAAGGCTCGGCTGAGAAAAGGGATCAACATTCTGGTGGCCACTCCCGGTCGACTGGTCGATCATCTCGAAAACACAACAGTGCTGGACGTGAGCAAAGTCCGATATTTGGTACTGGACGAGGGTGATCGCCTGATGGATCTTGGTTTTCAAGAAGATATCGCGCAGATTGTGCGAGCCCTAGACGGCAAGCGGAGGAAATACGGCGACATCCCCGCCTTGCCAGACCGACGCATCACAATGCTCTGCTCGGCAACCCTCAAGTCCAATGTCGAGAAACTTGGAGACATCAGTCTGAAGGACGCTGTTTTCTTGAAAGGAGAAAAAGAAGACAAGGATAGTTCCGAGCAAGACAGCGCCTTCCTGGCCCCAGCTCAATTGAAGCAGTCGTACATAATCTGCGCCGCTAAGTTGAGGTTGGTGACCTTGACTGCATTACTAAAGAGGACCTTTGCACGGAAAGGAAGTGTGATGAAAGCGATTGTCTTCTTTTCCTGTGCAGACTCGGTCGAATTCCACCACAAAATCCTGGCTGGATCGCTGGGTGGGACCAGTCAAAGCACAGCTGCGGTACAGGAGGATGCGTCTGGCTCTGCAGATTCATCTCTGGTCGACGTGCTCTCACCTTCAGCGCTGCTCTCGAGCCCGAACAATTCTGTAGATGTCTACAAGATTCACGGTTCGTTGCCTCAGCAGACGCGTACTGCCACCATTCGCGCTTTTGCCAAGTCTGCAACACCTTCTCTTCTCCTGGCCACGGATGTCGCATCTCGAGGCCTCGATCTACCCAACCTTGACTTGGTCATTGAGTATGACCCGGCCTTTTCCAAAGACGACCATTTGCACCGGATCGGGAGAACCGCACGACTCGGCCGGGACGGACGCGCCATCCTCTTCCTGCTTCCTGGTGGTGAAGAAGGCTACACACGGGTGTTGAAAGAATCATACAAATCAAATGCCGAGACTGCAACCAGCAGCAATGTAACGGCACAATCTGCGACGGACGTGTTGAAAAAGGGCTTCACCACTGGTACAGGGCTTGTGGGATCTAAAAGCGAAGGCACAGATCACGAGACGCTTGCCACGGACTTTCAGCTCGAGGTTGAGCGATCTATCCTCGAGGACACAAAAGCTAAGGAACTGGCTCGCAATGCTTTTCAGAGTCATATCAGGGCTTACGCAACGCATGTTGCATCGGAGCGGAAATACTTTGACATCAAAGAACTGCATCTGGGACATCTTGCCAAGAGTTTCGGCCTGCGAGATCCACCTGCAAAGGTCAATGTCCAAGGCTTGCGCGGGAAGAATGGCAAGCCCAAAGCAAACGAAGCGCGGAGACGGACGAACATGGCCCCGTCTGAGGGAGATGACAAAGGAGATCGGGGTGGCGATAATGCGAACCATGCTGCCAATGCAAACAGTCGTGCCGTAGCAGGCATTGACGACACGGGAGATTCCGAATCAGCGGCGCAGCGGATGAGAGCGATGATCCGAAACAAGCGGAAGATGATGGGTGGCGGCGCTGACGAATTCAACATTGGTTGATTTAGTATGCGGGATGTTGGACGTTGTCGCGAAGCCGACACGCATGAACAGCCGTCGACCCTAGTCCTTGCTAGGTGGGATCCTAGAATATTCCCCCTGAGAGGCTCGTGTCTATCTTCCTCCCTCAGACTTGAAACATGGAGTCCTTGTCCTCACACTTTGAGTAGCCCTGACCTTCCACATCTTAAAGTTGATAATTAATCGAAGGACGAAAGTGTATGGGATCGAGCTTTCTTATGCTCAATCATATTAGCCTGGGGCGAGCATTGAGCAGCGCTTAGTCACAGGTAGATGTCAACCTGACTTGAGGGCATCTCTTCCACGCCCGGTACGAGTAATCAATACTCGCGAGTAACTAGAGGTAGTCTAGCGAAAATCTAAATCTCCGCAGGTGAAAGTTTTATCTTTTCTTCTTTCTTGAGTCCTTCAGCATCAGGAGGAAGCGACATCATTCTATTTCAATTCAATTCACTTCAAATTCATTTCTCCCCAAGGCAAACCGGCTCGCCGCGCTTCACACGGGCAAAACAGCTCTTCCAAATCTCACTCTCCTCGCCGACGAAGTAGCTGACGTCGACCTGCTCCATTCCCGCTTCTTCCGAGTCACCCGCCATGTGTTCGAGTTGGCTGATGAGGTTCTCGAGCGCAAACGCCTTCCCCACCGCCTGTGTGGGGCCACTCGCTTCGAGCTGAACGTGCACCACGTGGATGTGGAAGTGGTAGTATGTTGGCTGGTAGTGCACGTAGCATTTGATCTGGTCGGGTTCGACCGCTACCACGTTGACATTCTCATTCACCTCCTCACCATCAGCAGCACCGTCCGTAGGATTAGTATTAGAGTTCGTATTAGACAGCTTCGTAGCGACATCCGCCGCAGCCCGCACAATTTCCTCCCTGAGATGTTTCAGCCACGGGACATGTTTCCTCTTCAGCCCCCTCAAGGACCAGAGATCGCGACGCTCGACCAGGGCCAGCAAATGCAGGCCGGTCGCGGTGCGCCTGTCCCAGTTGAGATCCGGCAGGAGCAGAAAACCCTCGCTGTCGGACTTGTCGGGCTGCGAGAACTTGCCCAGCGATGCCGACCGGTAGATCACGTCGTCTTGCTCGGTGATGCCGTCGAGGATGTTGTAGATCCAGTCCAGCCGCTGCGGCGTGCGTTGCGTGCGCGCGATCCACGGCGCGATATGTGTGCGATAGAGCGCGGCAGTCTCCGTCACGTACCGTAGTGGTTGCGATGTGTATTTCCGGATATGTGAGGCTGTGCACGGCCAGATGAGGTTGATTTTGAGGTTGTGCTGCACCACATCTGAAGAGGAAGAAGAAGAAGAGGAAGAGGAAGAGGAAGATGAGGATGTGTTGGAGAGGTACCACCGGTAGATGTCGTTTGCGCCCAGGTTGGTCGTGTGTGTTAGATTGCTGATGAGCGTGCGGATGCTGGATTCTTCAAAGGGAAAAGCGGCCCGCTCCAGTATGACGAGACCAGGCTCGTGCTTGATGCTGCCGAGGAGCGCGAGTCGTCGGCCATTCTGGTCCTGGTTGAGGATTCTGGAGAGCTGGAAGAGCGGGAGGAGCGACTCGGCGGCCGATTTGGATTCAGGCTGACGAGCTATCGGTGTGGAAGACATAGATAGATAGATAGATAGATAGCTCTAGTTATGTACGGTTTATTTCTGGTGGATTTAGGCCAAATAAAAAGGGAGGGGGTTTTCGTATACTAGTAATTCTCGCACGCTATGACCTAGCTAGGACTGAGGAACATGAATGGACGTCCGACGTCGTGCCTACTGGTGCTGTAGATCGAAATTGCGCGTACAAAGGTATATACCAAGAAGAGTCTCGTGGATAGACAGCAAAAAAGGGTTGGAATATAGAACGTTTGGATTGCTTCGAAAAACTCGGCCAGGACGAAATCTTCACTACCAGATATCCTCTCCCGCTCGCCAATGTTGCATTACCAAAAACTCATGATAGTGACGGTCTCACCTTTTACAAGTACGAGGTCGTCCCTTGAAGGTATCGGTATCTGGTGGATGTGCGTTTTGTTAGCGCATCAGGCACCGGGGCCAAGGCTAGCCGTTATACGTCAAAGCGCTGATTGGCTCTGGCGTCTGCGCTAGGATATTGTACAAGGGTACCACTCCTTTTAATGTTCCCGTTTTGAGTCAGACATTCTCTTGGACAGACAAACACGAATGCAATATGGCAGTCTCTGCGTTACTCGATCGATATTGCGTTGCGGTAGGGGGTCTGTATTCCTCTGCGAATATCCTTGAACTACAGACCAAAAGATCCAGCAAGCTCAGCATGTGCTGGTAGGGCACTTCCACGAGCACGACTTTACCAAGTACAGCAACCTGGCTGTGACGTCAACATATTTGACTGATACTGACGCCGGATCTACCGTGGAGAGGGTGAGAGGCTATACAAGCGCAAACGTCTACAACAAACCCCTTTATTCGTCAATTGCTCGCTTCACACAAGGGTCAACTAAAGTGAAGCCGAGCTATTGGTGTCGTACCGAGTACTGCGTCAGGGACGGCGCCAACAGGTCTCCAGCGCGGAATTGCAAACATCTGGAAGGGAAGTTGTGATCGTTCTGGAAGAGATCACAGCAGTTGTTCGTTGCGAACTGCACCTTGAAAGACTAGGATCTTCAGCCTATTTGGCTCTGAAGCATGCCAACTAAGAGCCGAAAATCGGACAAGCCATCGTTGACCCCACCCGATCCACCTCTAGAAACCCCAGCCCTACAAGACTCCAAGATATGCTACTCGTACGAGATCGCTCGCGGTGAGATGGGCGTTTTGAGCTTTGAGCCGTACAAGTCTCTGATTTTGCCATATTGGGCATTTCGCCATCTCGCGGTTGCACAAAACTCGGCAGAAGTTCTGTGGGAGATATTTCAATCGTATGTCGAGAGGAAGGATTTTGTCGGAGCTGATATGACGCGGAAATTTATCCAGATGGGCATGACGAGGCCCCGGCGATATGCCAACCACAAAGGCGGAAACTGAGTTGCTGTTCCCATTGGTGTCATCACTTTGTAGCTCCAGCTTTTCATAATCTGACCTCATCAGGAAATATGGCTCGGACGGAAAACTGCTCGACAAATGGACCGAGGATGATGTTGACGGCAAACGAAAAGAGAAGGCAGATGCGTCGGAGCTGTTCAAAGGCTACTGGCGGAGGTGCATTGCTGACGAGAAATATCTGGCCTTGAAGAAGCAGTGGCAGCAGGAGAAGCACGAATTTCTCAAAGGCTGATTTCTCACCATCGCCAGTTCGACAGGTACGACGTGTCCCGATGCTCGATTAGGGTGCAGGAAGCGCTTGTACATTTACTGCCAGCTAAGCCGATTGTGCAGATCTAGCAGCTGCCTCGACCAAGCTGCTGAGCAGGATCCATCTCGTCAGACCTGATCATGTGTTCTTTTGAGGGGTGGTATGAATGGCCTCTGCAAACGCGACCCATTCCTCGACGCCCTTGACCAGGCTGTCGTCCGCCGACGGAACTTGATCGTGACCCCAAACGATCATTTCATTGAAGGTTGATACCTGATCCACGATCTTGACCGGGTTTGGCAATTCCGGCTCCTCTTCATCGTCTTCGGTAGGTAGAATAGGGTCAACCAGGGTTTTGTTGGTTTCCTTTAGCACAATTCCCTGATACTTCTCGGGTATCTTAACCAATTTTCCGCGTAGTCGACGGCCTCGGAAGTATACAGTGGGGGTAGTGGTACCGGCACTATCAGCTTCGTCTCGTGGACGCCAGTATCTCTTGGTCACTTTACTCGGTCCGGTGTGATTGATGTGACAAGGTAGAAAATTGACGCTGGCAGGTTCACAAGAAGCTGATTTTGAAATGGCAAGCATGGTGATAGGTACCGCAAGCTAGACAGAAGGTAAAGAGACCAAGAGACTGTGAGAGATTCACTACGCTCGATCCCAGCTTGCGGCCGTCTCCACAGAACATTTGAACGCGTCGCAACGCGTTTAGTGCCGCTGGCCGATCTGCGAGATCTCTTGGCGATCTATCAGGTGACTTGGGTGGGCCTGCATGGCAAGATCCACATCCGGCACGAGTGGATCTGGGCATCGCATCTTCAACATCGTCTCAGAAAACACCTCACAATAAGAATAGCTTCAAAAGCAGCATCGAATAAATGCACGCCTTCACAGGTTGGCATTCGCAAATGAACAATGGCGGATTTCAACTTTCAACACAAAACCGAGCCATCTGAAGCTACCCGATGATCGCCAGGCACAAAACCGCTCGCCGAAAAGTGTAGACGTCACTACAGGTCAATGTGGTCAATTCTTCAAATCATTTCTTTCATTTGGAAGAGCATGCAAAAGCGTTCGGACAGAATGACTGAAAATTTCCGAACACTTTCGACATCCAGCGCCAGAGATGCATGTGCGGCTTGGTGTTGGTACGAAGAGCTCTTTACGATCTGCTCCTGCCCTTCCGCACGGAGATTTCAAAGCGTCATGCCAGCTCTGCTTTGCCAAATACTCAGATTTCATTTTGGTCTCTCCCGTCTCTTGACACAGTTGGTCTTCTGAATTGATTCGTTGCCCCATCCTAAGATCATGCTTTCATAAACCTGGCACTCCAAACCCTGCATCCACGTGAACACCGAACATGACCTCGCTGTTGTCAGGAGCGGTTGACTCACTCTGCACCAACGTTGGCTACTTTGCCGGCGGACAGATCACCAGTCTCGCTCGCCGATTAATTCTTTCCGTTCTCAGCCGTATCCAGATCGGACAGCTCATCATTGAAGAAAAGGAGCAGATCATCACATGCGGTAGCCTCAACCTGGCTATTGGCTCCCCGCCCCTGCCGGCAACCATCCTGAGAATCAAGAAGAATGCATTTTGGACAAGGGTTGCCCTGTTCCAAGACATGGTAGGTCATATAAACCTCCGCTCCCCGCACCTGCTTGCGTTGACTAAGCAAGGGCTTTGCCGAAAGCTACATGCTCGGGGAATTTGACTGTCCCGACTTGACAGCTTTTTTCCGCATCTTCATTCTCAACCGCCATACCCTATCAAATGGCACCAACTGGACCTCTGCCATCTCCAACACTTTGAGTGCTCTGTTCGCTCCCGTGAACAACCTAGCCACATCTGGCTTGAATATCGCCGCCCACTATGACCTCAGCAATGACATGTTTGCTGCCTTCCTCTCCTCTGACATGACTTACTCCTGCCCGATTTGGAAACTCCAAACAACAAGCAAACAGATCCCAGAATCTTTGTACGATGCTCAGATCCGGAAACTCGATCACATAGCCGACCAAGCACGGATCAAGTCCAGCGACCACGTGCTTGAGATCGGGACTGGATGGGGTAGTTTCGCCATTCGTATCGTACAGAGGTTCGGCTGCCATGTAACCAGCCTGACTCTGAGCAAAGAGCAGAAAGAACTAGCCGAGCAGCGAATCGCCGAAGCAGGGCTCTCGGACCGGATCAAAGTCCTCCTCTGCGACTACCGTGTGCACCAAGCCTCGCACAACGGGAGCGGCGGCGGCGGTGGCGGCATCTACGACAAGATCGTCAGCATCGAGATGCTCGAAGCCGTCGGCCGAGACTTCCTCTCCACCTACTTCGGCTGCATCGACACTCTCCTCAAGCGCGACGGCGGCATCGCCGTCTTCCAGTGCATCACCATTCCCGAATCCCGCTACGAAGCCTACTCGCGGAGCAACGACTTCATCCGGAAATATATCTTCCCCGGCGGCCACCTGCCCTCAGTCACACAGCTCGTCGCCTCCATCGCCCACGGCTCAAAAGGCGCCTTGATCGTTGACAGCATCTCCAACATTGGCCCGCACTACGCCCGGACGCTGCGGACGTGGAAGGACAACTTCCTGGCCAACTTTGACTTGTTCAAGGCAGGCCTGCGCGGCCAGGATCAGTCCCAGGATCCGGACCTGTTTAGGCGGAAATGGGAGTACTATTTCACGTATTGCGAGGCCGCTTTCAACACCAGGACGCTCGGCGATCATATCATTACAGTCACAAGAGAAGGCGCGCTGGAGCTGCTGGAAGGCATTCCTCTCTAAGACGAAACTGGACAATCTCAGTCTCAAGTCTCAAGTCTCCATACCAGAGGCCTCCTTTTATCACTTTCGTAGATTATCATCATACCCCCGACCTCGTCACGTATCGCATACTAACTAACCCCTCAGCCCACTCAGCAGAAGACCTTAATCCAGTAAAATGAAGACACAAGCATACATACCTACATAGGGAGATGGGATGTTGCCGGGAGTGAGAATACGTAGACGGTGGACGGCGCAGCTAGGGAGCGGCAGATTCGAAGCGAGCGTTGCCAAGAAGAAAAGTCGTCGATTTGTCATGCCAAAAAGGAGGATAATAATCAGTCAGACAGCCCAGTTATTGTAATGCTCTCAAACATTGAGCGAGACTATCGCTATGGTTCTGTACAGCGTAACACTTGATGTTGTTACTCAATCCCAACCAAACACCCCAGTTTTCGCATACCCCTGGCTAGCAGCGATCCCATGCAAGTTCAATCTATCTATGACAGCGCAATTAAATATGTTACTTTTCCTCCGTCATTCACACCAGTAAGGGAGTGGAGGAGTTACCAAATAGCACCGACATCGTGGTCGAACCTGGCCAGCTCCTTCGCGCCCTCTTCGACTTCCTTCCGCGCCTTCATGCGCATGTAAAAGATGGGACAGTCTCGACTCTGACAGAGCACTTCGGTATGGATACTCCCCTGACAGCGCTGGCACTGCGTCCACAGCCGCCCAAAGCGGACCTCCAACTCGCCTACCTTCCGCACCTGTCGCGTGTACAGCTCGCCGATCCGCGGCCGGCAGTTTTCACACACGGCACCGCCAGCCTCCTGCTTGCCAACCAGCGGCTTCTTGCAGCCCATGCACGTTTGCGTCTTCTTTGTGAACTTCATCAGCCCGCCCATCGTGGGCGCTGCGACGGAGATGGACCGGGTGTGGTCGCCTGCCAGCAGTGAGTTCGCCCGTTTCTCGCCGAGGATGGGCTCGAAGATGCGGCCGAGAGGGTTGGCGAGCTGGTTGTCCAGGTAGTATTTCGTGTCGATGGGCAGGTTGTTTTCGAGCACGTAGATGGGGTCTTCGGATTTCTCGTAGTTTTTACTGTCGCCTCGTCCCTTGACGATGACGTAGGCGATTCGATCGCCGAGAGCGGCGCTGGTACCGCCTCGCTTCTCCATTCGCTTGGCAAGCTCGACGTGGGCCTGCTTTGCGTCGTAGTCGTGCTTGGTGTATTGTTTCGTGATGACCAGCATGGAGAGGTCGACTTTGTTCTGGAGCAGCGATGAGATCGTTTCTCGCACGTAGTCTTGGGCAGCGTCCACGTCTCGGTCGATGAGGATCTTTCGTAGTACAGTCTCAATGACCACCTGGACAAGTCGACAGTTGTCTCTTCGAACGGTTTCGATACCTTTGGTATCCATCTTGTCGTACTTTTCGGGATTCGTCCAGTACAGCCCAGCGTATCTTTTCTTGTTGATGAGCAGATAGGGAAAGTAGACTTTCTCAAACTCAAGCTTGATCGGCTTGATGAACTTGGATGAGACGTAATTGGCAGCTTCCTCCCCGAGCTGCATGACCTTTTTCAGATCCTTCTCTCCAAACTTGACCATGACCGAATCAGTATCACCATAGATGACTTCTGCGTCGTGCGAGTAACCATTGGCGATCTTGTATTTCGCTTCTACTTCTGATTTTGTTTTCTCAATCATTTGTCGTCCGTAGGAGGTCGTACTGGACGCAATTGCAAGGCATGGAAGTTTCCCGTTCGTAGCTCCTGTCAACCCATACACCGAATTGGCTGAGATCTTCAACGCCAGCTGTCGACCGTTCAACACAGCTTTCCTGAAGGGATCAGTCTCTGTCGCCATCTCCTTTTTCGCCTGTTTTCGAGAGGTGAGCAATTCTTCCAAGATCTGAGTCAAAAGGCCTTTCCGGACTTTTGCCGTGCAGAAAAGATCTCCATTTGGTGTCAGGATGTAGTCTTGATCCTTTTTCAGATTCAGTTTTTCGATCGTGTTCTTGTTCAGCAAGGTGGTGTAGCAAAGGTTGTGAGCTTGGATGATCGAGGGATACAGCGAAGCGAAATCGAGGGTGGCAACAGGAACATCATAATAGCCTCTGCTGGGTTCAATGACTGTCGCTCCTTCATATTGTTCTTCTGGGCCTTCATTTTTAAGATTTGGCACGACGAGGTTTTGCTCGAGTGCCTTACGGAACAACTGACTGATGAATTTGACCTGTTGGCCGCGTGAGAGCAGGAAGTTGAAGGGAACGCCAGTGACACGAGCCATCTCGGTGTAGTTGACCAAACACATCAGCTTCTCCATCAATCTGAGTGGTAGGTAAGCGTCTTTCAAGCAGTAGACAGCAAGGCGACGTCTCGAGTCAGGAGTTCCATTGTGGAGTTCGGTAATCATACTGTGGTGGACGTCTTCCTTTTGCTCCCCCAAAAACTGAGCACAAACTGAATTCAAGGTATAGCTTCGTAATTGATGGTCCCTCTGGATGAGCTGCAACAGATCCAGCTGTATCCTGCCATTGGTGTTAGTGGCTTTGGTATCGCGGTTACCCATTTGCTTGCTTGAGAAGTTAGTCGCAGTAGCCGACGACTGCACACTTTTCAAACGTGACCAGTAGGGAAATTTAGTTAGCTTGAGATGCTTTGCTCGATCAAGGAGGTAGGGAAAGTCGAAGTTGGCAATGTTGTAGCCGATGATGACATCCGGATCGACCTGTTCAAGGAAGTCCCGCCAAGCCATCAGCATCTTCTCTTCCGAGTCATGCTCATATATCTGGGTGTTGACTATCAAGCTGCAGGTGTCGAGGACGAAGACATTTCTGACAAAGGGCTTTGCCTCTCCATATCGTGTCACTACATTAGCAATCTGAATGACGGGGTCAGTGTGCGGTTCGGGAAAGACACCTTTCCTTCCGGCACATTCAATATCGAACGACAAGACTCGCAAGGGAGCCATCTTCGCCCACTCGCCATCATGGCCGAGCGAGACAATATCTTTGTAATGGCAGTGCGCCTCAATCTGACAATTCGATTGCCGTTCGTACTGAGGGAGCAGGTTGTATTTGCTGGCAGGCACCTCGATCCAGCACATACCCGTGACGCTGGTATCGATCATGAATCTCAGCACGTATTGGATGTTATCGAAAGTCAGGATTCCCCCGTCGACACCCTTCCAAAGTCCTTTGTAATTGGCGCTGCCGTGCTCGATGGTGCTGCGGAGCTTGTTCATGTACTTGGGGTTTGAGACGGTGATTTTGAGATAGGGGCTCTTCTGATTCCCTTGAAAACCAAACATATTCTCCCTGAGGACCATCTGGACGGAATGGATCGCAGGCTCGTGCTGAGCAAGTTGTGTCTCGAGGAAAGCCTTGTATCCATCCACGTCTTGCCGCTGGAAGTTGATGGGTGCCGCAACGTAGAGGTAGTGCAGGAAGTCAGAAACGTGTAACAGGATCGAATGGCCGGCCTGTTCGATTTGGGTTAGCAAGCCAGCGAAAGCAGGGAACAACAAGGAAGAACGAACCTCGGAAACGCCAAACATCTTGAGAGTCACCTTTCCCCCATGGAGAGTGCCCTCCTCGATGTCGATGCACTGTAAGCGCAGAACATCGGTCTTGCCATCGAAGTCGCCCAGCGGGGGCCTCTGCCATTGCTGGTCTGTCTCTGCGTTGTTCTTCTTCAAGCCGGAGATATCCTGGGTCATCTTTTCCAGCACTTCCGTTTCGAACTGACTCTTGGGCTGACTGGAGCCCATCTTGGATCTGAAGCCATTGGGGCCTGTCTGTGAAGAGTTGAACGAGCTACTGAGGACGTCGTCGTTGAGCTTGCGCTTCTTCGCCGATGGGGGCGATTTGAGCACATTGTGGGTGTTGGTGCTTTCGACAAGTGCTCGCTTCGGCGTCGATGCCACTCGGCCAGGCATCCTCATGGTAGAATGCTGTTGAATGTGTGTGTGGGCAGCTCACAGCATCGAGATATTAATCATCGCCTTGTTGATCTGGGCGAGGAACCTGCAGATGTTATGAAGGCGCGTCGTTCTCGGGAGGGCACTAGGGCACGTGTAAATGATTCTCAGGTTGATGACGTGACGCGTGAGGAGCGCGATATATTCCCACTAAGCCCAATCCAGCAAAGCGGTAGCTCACCTCTTTCCAGTAGGGTCGGCAAAATACTTATATCGAACAGACGACACGGTCAAGGATCAACATGATGACTTTGATATCGTCAAATGGATACATAGCTCGACTGCATCAATCGAGGCCTGTACATGACAGTGATATCCTTCCTATTAGGAATTTGCCGTTAATCCAGAAACCTTGCCTTGAAAACTGACTGAATGCTTTCCATGCCGATTTTCCTTCTACTACACATACTGTACGTGCCTTTCATTTGACCAGCGTTCCAGGTCTCGGCATGTTCCAACCTCGTAATGTTTAGTCATGCCCAGTAGAAACTGCGCCGACGAAGTTGTCCTGGATTGCAGTTCGGTCAATCTCTCAGGCTCTGGGTTGAGCTCCCTTGCACCTCTCAGATGATGTATCATACGTCGCAGTACTCGTCCAGTGTGGCTTTATCCTCGCATCTTCTGGAGCAGCCCCAGCACCATGTTCAGGTACCGAAAGGATGGATACCTCTGAAAGCATGGCGACATCTCTTCGTGTAGGCATCCGTCCAGACAGCCTGCCTTGGCACGAATAAAAATGGAGAACAAAAAGTACGTCTCTTTCCTGCGAGTGCTCGCGACCTCGCATCTTTGATTATTATCCTCAGCTGGTGTTTAAAGTAAACAAAACACGTCATATCTCTGATGTTCCGGCTTCGACAGCCGGTATTAGGTGTGAATAAATTTGTCACTCAGCAGCACCATTACTTCTTATTTCTTGCTTCACCTGATGTTGATGTAAACAAAGATTTCATGATTATTTCGTGTATTAATCTCAAATCGCAAACGCTCGCCAAATGGACAATTTGGAGTATTAAGGGAATATGCCTATCGTGATTACCATCTTAAACCCCGAGGCCTGCGGAGGTCCACTGCTGTCCTGCGATGATGTTGTGTATTAAAGCCTCGCGTGGCTAACCAGACTGGACGGGACTGGAAACTGTACATATGATGCCGCTAAATCGATCGAACAATAATCAAACCCCGGGACTTCTTCGTGTCCTCGATGCACCACGTCACTTCGTGTCGCGTCAGCTGCTTTGATTTGCAAAGCGAGATCTGTTCTCGCTGCTCTTTTCTGAGCTCTCATTACCATGTCTTCCCCGTCTCGCATCCCATACATCCTCTCTGTCGGCCTTTCTTTACAATGGGATCAGGTCCACCTCGGAAAAGTCCGGCGGCGCCCCACTGTATACACACCTTCCCTTGCTATCTAGCCCTTGCCGCACGTTGCTCACCCAGATGTTGCCGTCTTCTGCACGCTGCTTAGCCTTCCCCCGCACGGCACTCTTTCCCACTCCTCCTCGGTCACGCTCTTCGGCCGTGACTGGTGGCCTGGCAAACCTACCAATCCGTACAACTTCATCATCGCTGACCCCCAGCTCATCTCTCGGGATCCAAATCACCGGCCGTCGTGCTCGAAGTGCGCTGTGTTGGAAGGCACGTTGCACAAGCGCATCACGTTGTTCAGGAGATAGATCCTCCAACTCGTCGTTGATACCACTATATAGCGCGTCGGATAGTTCGGCCCGAGCACGTCGCTGGGCTTCGATGTCTTGTACATTGCCTGCCACTGGATTGAAATTGTTGATCGCGTCAAGGGCTTTCATAGGGTCGGACAGGTCGCGAAGGTGGCCACGTTTGCTTTTAGACCTCCCGACGCCCGAATCTTCGCCCGAATCAGGGTGCAGATGTGAGCTGTGTCGCTCTCTTGATCTGGACAATTCGCGGTCGCTCTCCATTTGATTGAATTGCCGGCCAAAATGAGATGATCTCCGGTTCCGCTTGTTATCACGGTCTGCCCAGCTTCCCTCACGATGCATACTAAAGCCGTGCGGGATCGGGACTGGTAGAGCGTGGACTGTCTTTTTCGCTGCGTTGACACCAGCACGAGTGACTCTTTGTGCTTTGCTGTCGGCATCCACCTCCATGTTAATTTCTGGATTTTGAAATTGGTAAGGAGAGAGTTCAGGTCGGGCGTTGAGGGCAATTTGTGGGGGGTCCCGAGGGGGCCGCTGAGCTTTGGAGGATTGGATACGCTTCATTTCGTAGTCTTGTTCACGTCTATTATCGTCGGCTTCACGACGTTCGTTCTCTTCAAGTTGATCCTCAATCTCTTCGTCGTTGCGTTCGTTCTCGATAAGCTTTTCGTGCGCCGAGTTGTGATGATTCCCTCTCGCATGCATTGCTCGAGCAAACTCTTCGTCGCGACGGACAGCGTCGTCTTCGAGGGTGATTGGAAGGTAGCGGAAGAGAGGGCTGAAGGCATTGTTAAGGAGGATTTGGTACCCGGCAGTGAGGATGAGCATCACGATGGTGCCAATCGCTTGACCTTCGCAGGCAACCTTGTTGTTCTCGTCGCGGACAAGGAAAAAGAGGCCAATGAGCGCAACCTCCATGACGTAGACACCGACGAAGGTACAGTTGATGGCGTTGGGATACAGCAGACCTCCTGTGTCAAGAGTGAAGCGAGTGACGTAGAGGGTGTTGTAGCGGTAGACAAACCAGAACAGAGAAAAGGTGATGATGTTGAAGATTAGAATCAGCGGTGAGATTATCGAATAGATGATACCGATGCAAGCCAAGTTGGTGTACACTGGGAAGAAAGTGCCCCATTGGATGTTCTGTAAGGTGGTTTGCCGCTTAAACTTTGACCTGGCCGTGCTGTCGAGAATTGGTGCGAGCACGAACCAAACAACCAATGATCCAACCTGTAAGAGTGCTCCGGCACTGACGGAGAGGGCTTGCAACAGCATGTACGAGAAGAAGTAGTTGCTGGCTGTTGGGATTGTCTGCCCGAGGATGTTCGGCACGTTTGCAATGCCGTCGATGCTGCCAAGATCTCGGACAAGCTGCACGGCCGAACTGCCCACAGTGACGACCAGGAACAACTGGACGAATATGAAGAAGAAGTAGTACTTCTGGACCGACAGCTCGACAAGCATTCCTGATTTGATGCCTTGGAGACGACACAAGGTTCGAAGGATGATGGGAAGGAGGAACATCAGCAGAGCCAGTAACACAATGGGCAACACACCCTGAAGGAATGATCTGAACCATGGTGGCAGGCTCATGATCCAACCCAACCAATGGTACTGCTGGGCAAGGGTGGTCAGCTGCGAGACGGCCGAGGTGAAGGCAATCGGAATGGCCCACAGGACGATCATGCCCACGACGATGGTGACGACGAGAGCGGTTCGAACATAGTTTTGCCACCAGGGAATGGACATGTTGTCCCAGATGACGTCGTTGGGATCGATTTCGACGAGCCTTGGGTCCATCTGCTTTGGCAGGTGATGGCTCACTGACTGACAGGCCATGTGCGCCGCTACTTGGTGGTTGAACTGGATGAAGGCTGAATTCATGAGGGGGAATCGGTCTGGGTTTGCTTGATCATCCTCGATCTCGACGTTCAACCGGGCAAGCTCCTTGCGACACCAATAGATTGTGTCTACTTTTTGTCCAACAAATGGCAACGAGACCATCCATTGCCATCCAAAAATGGGAAGACGATGGGTGGCTCGATCCTTTTCAGTTAGGTATTTGCGCCAGACAGCTTTATCATCGTCAGTTTCAAATTCTTTGTCATACGCAACTGGATATTCCACCGTGTCTTTCTCCTCAGGCCCCAAACCTATCATTCGCATGAATTTTTGAGACAGTGTTGGCTTGGACTGGTCTTCTTTGGGCAGCCCGTTCTTCTCGTTGTTACTAGAAACTGGACTCACGGGGCTAGCCAGATTCAACGGCCGTCGATCGTTTTCCGGGCGTTGCGGATCACTTGGAGTATCTAAAGTACCATCAACGGCGAGTACAGATTTCGGGGAGGTGGGATCCGGGTTGTAAGCTTTGGAAGTGCGACCGTCGTGATGGATTCGAGCTCCCATCTCACCGTGCGGGTGATCAGTACTGTTACGGGCCGAGTGTACGGGCTTGCGGCGGATTGAGGTCTGTCCAGGGACAAAGCCGCCGGTGTTATCGATGACATTGTTCACGTCTCTGCCGACGTCTCGTGCACCACCTCGAAAACGATCGGTGAATCTCGTGAGGCCTTCAGTGACAGCTTGGATGCCTTCCCCTAGAATGGGTACGGGAAGGATGTTAGGCTTATTGCCTTCTGTCGTGGGCTCGCCATCTGAGCCTGATGAGGAAGAGGACGACGAAGAAGTTGGGCGATCATCTTCGTCCTCTCCGAGGGCACCGGCAATGGTATGCTTTACCTGGTGAGGATCACCGGATGTGATGCCGGTGTCGTTCTCTGCAGTCTGTCGGCCTTTCTCATCCTGGGCAGCAGCCTTCCGCCTCCGCTCGTCTTTTGTTAGCCTTTTGCCTGCTTCTTTCTCCGCCTTTCGGATGTTCTCCTCGTTCTTTTTGAAGCACTTCTTGATCAGATCCGTCTCGGCTGCTTCGAGGTTACTGGCGATTGTGTCTCGCAACTTGACCTTGTCGCTCAGCTCATCAAAATTTCGATTGATCCAAATATTTCTGACGCCGCCCGGGAAGACATCGTAGAGACCATCCAAGGCCTCGACAGTGGACCATTTGGAAGGAATTGAGCTGACCAGGACGGTGGTAGCCGAAGCGCGTAGACGGTGTTGAGGAGAAGTGATGTATGCTTGTCGCATGCGGATGTAGTTTCTCAGCTCATCGAAAGCAACGAAACCGATCCAAACCACAAAGGCAAGCGCCATCAACCAATGGCCCCAAAAGCGATGGAACTTGGCTGGCCTCACATTTCCCCAAGCCAATTGGTTCAGACCGGTCACGTTCGCCTGCTCAGGGTGTTCCAAAGCCCATGCCGGACCTCTCCCGCCAGCGGCATTCAAGGTCAACAGGACAGGGAGGAGAACAAATGCCGCAGGGACGAAGATCTTGAGCAGCGTTCGAAGGTAGCGCAGGAAGAAGTACGCATCGAGACCGCATTTCTGGACGAACTCGGAATTGGAGGTTGACAAGACTGATCCGGCCCATTTGAACCAGCCTGGCCTTGCGGGATCGGTGCGTTCCCTCGGCGGGACGAGGTATGTTCGCGGTTGGTAGATTCGAGCCAGGCGGTCTTTGATGAGGAGGAATATCACGACTTGGATGGCGAAGGTGACAATACCCGTGACCAACGAGGCGGCGAATTGGCCTGCACTCTGGCTCGAAGTTTTCTCGACATTGCTGTTGTTGCTCAGACCGGGGATGTCTTGACGTGGTAGGAGGGGGTAGTGGTAAGCGTAGTGGTGCTCCAATGGGTCCATCTCGATGGCAGTGCCAGTAGCAGATGTGTTCTCCTATCCTATCCTATGCTATTCTATCCTCACTCTTTCTGAATGTCCATCGAGTCGGGGGGCAAAGGAATGTGAGTCTGTGAGTCTGCGATCTGTAGTCTGGTAGCGGTGGCCAGAAGAAGCGTAATCGACACTTCCACAGTGAATGCGATGTCCAGGGCCGTGCTCCGTGGTCTTTGGAGGTCTATATCAAACCGATGAGAGTCTCGATTACGGGGCGGCCGGCGCGTAGATTGAAAACGAAGAAATCAATTATCTGCAGGGGCAGGAGCAGGAACCGGGCTGTCAACAACAATCGCAAGATCAAACGAGGGGCCTACACTGATGACAGCAGACAAAGACGGTGACGGTGACAACGACAATGACAACGACAACGTGCACAATCTCGTCGAGGTATCTCGTAGAGTGCTTCCAAGCCACTGACAACACGATATTGAATGTTTGGATTTGTTCATGGTTCCTGCCATGATTTCGCTGGACACGCTGTGCACGATTTCCAGATTGGCTCGAAGTGATTGGCTGCTGAATGCAAGATTCCTAAACTCACGCGGCGCCTCACGCGACTGCCAAGAATCATCGACGTCACCCATAATTTGTGGCTCATCCATGACTGTGGCTCAGGTGGCTAGAGGTGCTTGCAGACATCATCATGTGAGGATGTCGGTTATTCATCGGCTTTCAGGAATGCTCAAGCAAAGAGACTCGTGCATAAATAAGTTACCGGATTGCTTCGAATCTGCATCCCACTGAAAATGCAAAAGAAAGCTCTCGTCTGTCTGTGCCCGAAACTTATTCTGCAGTTCTCCTGGCGGGTTAATGAGCCAAATATTGATACCTAGTACGAAGTCCACTGCCATACGAAGAACCTCGTATGTAAATTCTGTGAGTGCACTGCCAATAGTTTCAGCCTTAGTGCTCGCCTCTAGCGTCTGGTAGAGCCTTGCTTCAAGGCGAAGTGCCGGAAAGCCGAAGGGAGTTCCGGGCGCGATTTGAGGGATTATCTGTTTTTCCGAATTTGCTGGAAATGAGACGGAGACGGGCAAAGATCGGCGGACAACGACGCAATGTGAACGGGACACTATAGCTAATATAGATTGACGTTCCTGAAACATACAATGATTGGTTGAGTTCCAAGCAGGTCTACGCCAGATAGATCAGTGGCTTCGAGACCCGGACCCTACGTGCGTCCACGAGAGCCCAAATTATTGTGAGGGACCGATCTGCGCAGCTGCCGTCATCCCTGCTCCGAACTTGCTTCGCAAACACATTCTGACACAAAGTGCCATCATCTCACCGCAATCCTTGTCTGCGCAACACTGCCTTGTCAATGGAAAACGCAAATCCCTCGCCCAACCTACATACTTACTCAGCGGCAATCTGAACCATTTACATCAGACACATCAGGATAAGGTCTGGATGTGCTTGGTGGTCTTGCTGTTCCAGTCGTTACAACAAGTGAAATGCCGTCCGTCAGGAACGGGACCTTTGGCGGAATCTAACTACCAGGTCCTAATTTCTAAACGTGGACTCTGGCCACCGGGCCTGGACACCGACGCAAATGGCTTAGACAATCGTTATGATTGGTTAATAGAGGCGCCAGGGGGGTTGCCAGGGCGCTCGAGCGAAGCCAGATGCACACTACCGATCCGTATGTGGCATAACGCGCAGGCTTGGCGTTCTCAAATGTGCCGCTAGTGACTTTGTTTACCGTGGGATGCGGGACTGAAATTACCGTGAAACTTGCTTCAATAGGCGTTTCTGGCTGCATCGTCGGGTGCGGGAATTTGGTTTTCTGCGCTAAAACGCCTTCGCCACTCGGATCGTCCTGCTCTAGGTTGCCTGCATCCTGCTGCATCATCCATCCCACGATTCTTTTCGTCCTGCCGAGAGCCCTTGCCTTCGCACCTGCCGCTTGTGACTGGTCCTACAATTAGCCTTGAACGCCGCGATTCCTGTAGGCTTTGCTTGCTGCGACTGGGATGCCCCAATCTTGAGGGCTGCCCTGCCACTCGCGCCTTCTTTGTGCCGGTTCCTGCTTAGGGAGAGATTAGTGGGCGGCGGACAACGAGCTAGTGGTCAATGCAGGCCCCAAAAGCCTTCTAGCTCGCGTCAGTACATCACTCGGCTCCACCGAGCCGCTCTCGTGTCCCTTCGTGCTAGGGCCTTCTGCTATTCCCGTATTATTGACCCCAGCCCTTCAATCCTGCCCGTGGCCTTTTTCCGCTCGCAGCTCCCTTCACCTGTACCAGTTTTATCACACCTACTATTGTCTCACCTGTCCCGTTTTTTTCGAATACCACCCTCTCACACGTACGCTGTTGCCTTTACACGCAAGCGGAAGCCCTCGAACAACGTTTTGCTTCTACGATTTCTAGCATAAAGCGATCAACTGACGTGGCCTTTGTTGTGTTTGGTTGTGGCAATTTCCGACGCTCAACACAGGTTGCCTTCTTCAACCGTAATCGACCATCTTGGATCATCCTCATTCGCCTCCTTCCTGCAGCAGTCTTTGCTTGACCTCGCTTTACTTTCTGAAGAACCATGTCGACTTATTTCTACGGCTCGCACCAGCAGCATGTCCAAAATCCTCACCCGGCCATGCAGGCAACCAACCACCATGGCCGGTCTCGCCGAAACCAGCGCATGTCCTCTGCACACCCGAACAGCCGACAATATAGACAGCATCAACAACAACAGAAGCAAGCCGAGAAGCTCGCCATGAGTGAGCCGCCGGCCATGACCGCATTCCGCGCTCGATTCGAGGCCGGCCGATCGTTTGACTTGGACGATGACCTCGAGTTCTGCCCTAACCTATTGACCTGGGATGAGGTAAGCCGATACTGATGAATGATCGTTGTCGCTTCCTTTTCTGACTCGGTTCAGCGACAATCCGTGACTTCGGGGTCTTCAGACCGATCATCATTGTCGAGCGGTTCACCGGAAAATTCTCCCTTGCAACAACAAATACAGCCGCACCTGGCGCCGGCTCTGGCGTTGCCAAGTGTCGCTTCATACCAGTCGCCGCCAACGAACTTTACCTTGAACAACCTCAAACTCCATCAGCCATCCGCAATCCGTTCCCGTAACCCAATTCCGATAGTGAATCCCGATACCCGGACTCGCATGAGCCCACCGTCGTCCATCTCCCCAAGCATGATGCAACAAGGAGCAGGCCAGCGTCCTCGCTGGTAGACAATCAACGCAGCAATGATCGTTGCTCGTTGCTCATTGATCAAAGTCTCTCATAGACGCTGTTGTGCTCCTTGTTGTTGATTAGCGATGGGTTGGTGCTGCGATGGGTGTACGCTTTTGCCTCTGTCCACTTTCGAGCTAATTTCAATCTTCACGAATGTACATTCTTACACGATCACACGATTGATTACACAAGATTCCAGGCATAGCGAACTGACGATCAAATACATCATGATACCCGATACCAGACTAAGTGGACAGGTTGGGCATTGAAAAGACTGGAGTTTAAGTTTCTTAATTGAGAGCAGCACAGCGATGAAGCAATACGTGGATGACTTTGACTTTGTGCAAGGAGTTCTCGAACATGACTGGCTTGAATCGACGTGCTTACGAAACGGTGTTTTTCTCTTTTTGGCACGGGTTCTGTTTGTCTTGGTTCCCAGGAGCAAACATGGGATTAGGTTCGGTGCTTTACCTGCATTTTCTGGTTGGTATGTTGACAATAAACTCAAACCAGACGGTCAAGCGGATATGGATGGTTGATACAATTGTGGTAGAGTGTTGAAGCTGCTAAAAGATGATATCCATTGAACGAACATTTACACGACTGGTCAAAAACAGAGATACCCAAGAGGGTGTCCAGGAGGGATGCACATTACTCTATTGCCGGAACTGCTCACGGTCCATACGATGTATTTTATGCAATAGAATTACTACTCACTTTTACACTGGCTATTATGCTATCCATTACCATGATCGAAAATTGCATGATCTATTGCCGTTTCCCAAGTATCCTGACAGAGTGCTAAGCAAATTATCGTTATCAAGTAGTGCTGTAGCTTACTGCACAACACGGTGGGGGTGGAATCTGTTTCATCCTCTCCCCCTTCGCTTCACATGTGCCGCTCGTGGCACCCCCACTATTTACAGTGAACAGCCACGATGCAAGATTTCTGACCTTGGATTTCTGTGCCTGCAGAACACGTGTACGGCTTGGCTCAACGCGCCGCATCAAGGTACATCATTCATTCACACGCAAGGCTTGGCATTACACTCCCTCGTAAGCACTTCAATTGTGTCGGCGCACATCGTCCGTTGAAAGGCGACAACCTCCACTGACTTGCTCATCCGCCGCGTCTCTTATCCATCATTTCTGAGCGTTCTCTCGAGATGGCTTTGAGTTCGCGGTACTTCTTGTTGATTGTGTTAGTAACCCTGGTGTTTCTGAGCACCCATGCGCACGCCTTTGGTGCTGGTAGTAAGTTTCTCCTCGCGTACGTCTAAGAAGATTCTCAGATCTATTGCAGATATTGCCTCGATCTCGGCTATCGAGGGGAAGAATTGGCGTCATGGCGATATTGAAGATTTGCTCAAAGAGGTGACTTGTATTAAGCATCACAAATGGACCTCCATGATGATTAAGCGGGCCTACTTTGGGTACAGCTCATACTATACGCATCAGACAGTGGCCTTGAGTATTGATCAATTGCAGGAACTGGCTTCGAGACTATTCGCAAGCAATGGATACCGGTGCCCTCAAAAAGGCCCAGCCCGAGACTATTCGCATCTTGGTGTGGCTCTTGTCTTTCCTCGGTTTTGGCTATGCCACTGCGGAATTTGAGGTCACATCGGAAAGACTGGGTGTGTACAGACCAGAAGAGCATATCGAGTACGTAGAGACTTTGGCCGAAGACAAATGACTGACATGGACGAGCAATCCCAAGAACTATAACGACGACCAGGATGCGCGTCCATACGACGCTCGGCTTCGGGGCCCGGTACGTCCGATCGAAATCCAAATCGACCCCGAAACCGGCATGAAGAACTATATTGCGAATGGTAAAGGGGACTGGGCGACCAGTGCGGCTTTCGTCAAATATAGTTTCACTCAAAGCATACACCATGGACGTCTTTACACTAGCGGCTCCGGCATGTTCTCCAAGGGCAAGGATGAGGATCTTGCAGAGGCACTACGACTCTTGGGCCAAGGGCTTCATACCCTCGAGGATTATGGCGCTCACACAAACTACGTAGAACTGGCTTTGATCGAGCTCGGCCACCGTGATGTCTTTCCACTCGTGGGTCAGAATACGCAGATCAACGTTAGAGGAAAGCGAATCTGGCCATTGGTCACCGGGACCTTTGGTATGGTCGATTTTTATCACTCTGTGCTCGGCGAAGCGACGGACCACTTCACACAGAGCGAAGTCAACGAGATGGACAACGCAATGGGCATGGCTGAACAAGCTGCCAGTTCTTCGAATCCACTCACGACTTTGGTAAAGCTACTGTCCAAAGTTCCGGGCGCCAGTGGTCTTGCCGACGAAGCCACAAAATTGCAAGCTACATCACAAGCTGAAGCACGTAGAAGTCGGAAAAGTGGTGGAAATAGACACAGAGGCGGCCACAGCAGCTCTCGAGGCATCGATGATTATAGTGCGTCGCGGGGAGGCGACGACTATAGTAATACCAGAGCAGGTCCTGGCGATTTCCCTGGAGCTGGCCATTACGGATCAGCCCCTCACGATTCTTACAATAGTTATGGCCAGCCACCACAGCAGAGCTATCATCAGCAAGGGTACAACAATTATGATCAGCACCAGGGATACAACCAAAGTCACGATAGCTATGGACAGCAAGGTCCGCCACAACAACAATGGGATCAGCATGCCCAGTGGCAGCAACCGCAGCATGACCCGTACAACCAAGGCTCATCATGGGGAGCACCTCCGCCATCGCATGACCAGTGGCAGCAGACAGCTCAGCATGGACAATGGAACTCAGGCCCGTCCTGGCATCAACAATCGACAGCCCCACAATCGTCCCAGCCACCATCCGATCAATGGAACACTGGATCGTCGTGGCAAGACCCTGCTGTTTCGAGCTTACATGGACAAGCGCCGCCCCAAAGCTCGCAACCTCTTGTCAAGCCTCAGGGTCTTGAAGGCATGCCCGATTTCGATCCCAGCAAGACCATCAAACAGATCTATCCAATTCTTGTCTTCCGTGACAAAGTCGTGCGTACGATATCTAGTATCATCGAGAAAATCCCTGGCCTTGAAGCACTTGTCGATCGCATTGTGGAAACCTTAACTGTCTTCATCTTCTCTCTCCTCGCGCCGTTTGTTAGACCCGTGCTTAACGCGTTGCAAAAGACACTGCAGTCGTCATCTGAAGGTGTGACGGAGTGGAATCAGAAACATCAGTACGAAGTCTGGGACGATCCAAACTGCTCTGATCCTACTCATTCAATGTTGAGCAAAGATCATTTTAGCAACATTCTCAACCAGCCTGCAGGACGAGTCGCGGGAGAGATCCTCAAATTCATCGCCCCTCGAATTCTTTACGCGTGGGAGCACCCTGAAGTTCCAGTGGAGCGAGTCATGCACGATGTGGATTCAATATTTCACCATCCAGCACTACGAGATGAACGCGGGAACGAATGCCACAGAAACATGTTCAAAGTTGTGCGAGACTGGGCTGGCGGGAGACGAGACATTGATGCCGTGCTGACAGCGCAGGCAGTGCGGCAGGGCAAGAACCATGTTGCGGGAGTCAACGATCACGCGGGGCATGGGAGTTCTATGGGTCCACATGGAGCTACACACGGTTCTGGGCATGGTGGTGGGAATGCCGGTGCACCTCAGGGCGGCTACGGAGCATATCTGCATCAGGCCGAGAACGTCATCTCTGGCTTTACTGGAGGCGGTCAGCATCAGGGTGGTGGACACTCTGGTGGACATTCATCTTCAAACCAGAGTGGTCTTGGAGGAATTTTCCAGCAAGCTGAGTCCTTCCTCGGTGGCAAACCCTCCGGAGGCAAGCCGTCCGGTGGTCACGGGAGCAGTTCTGGTGGTGGTCTCAACGACATGTTCAGCATGGCATCCAACCTTCCAGGAATGGGCAAGTACTCCTCACAGCTCAACCAATTCAACAAAATTTCCTCTGCTTTCGGCGGCGGCAAGCGCGACATGTCAGACGAGGACCTCGGCCCTGACGGTCGGCCCCGCGCCCTTGGCGTACCTGACGATGACGGAGATTACGGTGACAGTGACAAATATGTCAACATGGGATTGAGTAGTGTCGGTGGTGCAAACGAGCTGTACGAGAGTGCGCTTCACGCAAATCGAGCTGCCCCAACGCCAAGCCCTGGGCCTATGCCCGTACCGAGTGGGTACGAAGTATACACACAGCAGCAGGGCGGCGGTTATGACGCTCAGACATATGGTCAATCTCAGGGATATGCCTATGGCGGAGAAGGCCAGCAATTTGCAAGAGACTCCCAACAGGAATATGACAACCAGAGCACTGGTTATGGGCAAGGCTATTCGTCTGAGCAGACCGGCGGATACGGCAGCCAGCAATTTGGAAGTGGCCATGCTGGCAGCTATTATCGCGGTTGAGCCGTGATGCAGTTTACGCTAAGTTGACGAATAGCAGTGCAGGCTTGTACGCCAGGAACCTGAAATTGAGCATGCGAATAGCGCGATGGGATATTGTACTCCTGCAGTGTTGCCAACCATCTGACGACTAGATAGCCATGATAGCATAAAGGGGAATCTTGTAACCAAATGCCGAGCCTAATGATCATCAGCGAAATCCCATGCCCTCCGACTTCGGCATCGTTGATTCTGCCAGCCATCTCCGCCAAGAACGAGGGTAATGCCAATTCTAGACCTACTGGATATAGCCTCAGCTACAAGAAGACAAGAGCCTCAATCTATCCGCGTCTTAACCGTGGTCATGATGCTGCAACACCGGTCTAGGTAATTTGACGGACCATTCACAAGTCATACCACCTCTTGCCAGTGTCCTAAACCTAAGTAAGTAGCTGAACAGTTCTGGCCAGCAGCAGGAAATGCAGCCATTCGACAATAATAGTTGATCAATCAGCTCTCGTAGACCTCCCACGGGCCATGCCAGCGGTGTTAATATCTGAGACTAGAAAAATATCGCCACGGCCGGCCTGTTCTGGGGCCTTTACCCAGAAGGAACATCTAGATCTGCCATGTCCGTTGTCAAACCTATCACGCACCTTTTATGTCCCTAGGCTCCAGCGTGATAGATGTGGCAGCCCACACCACCCAGTAAAGATTCAGTCTTTGCCCGATTTTGTCCGGAGAAAAAGAATGATAATGATTATTGTCAAACTTGTATTCAAATTGTTTCATATGAAACTGTAGGAGGGTTTCAGTGGTCTAGCGGTTATGATTTCTGTCTAACAAGAAACGGGCATAGTCGCTTGTACACAGAAGGTTCCAGGTTCGATTCCTGGCTGAAACAAAATTCTTTTTTTGCGTGTCAAGCATGCATCTTCCTTTTTTCCGCAGCGTTGAAAGTTCACTTTGGCTAAAATAACCAATGCTGCTCAAGATATTTTTCATAAAAATTCCAATTCGAACATTTCCAGGAGTAGAAAGAACACTGCCCAAAATGACATGTGGGACTGGCAACGCGGGGTTCACGATCCGATGAGCCGTATCATATCTGGGAACCCGGATTTGATAAAAGCTCTTGGGCATGCACCCACAAGCCTCTAAGATCAGCAAGGATGGCACATGTAGAAAACATGGAGGTCCGGAGGCGCCCGTGGGACCGATATCTTGAATCCAATCGAGCACCGAATTTGCGCTTCGCTTCTGGTTGCTGATGCACGCTGGCGCGCTCCAAAACATTTGGTGGGATGCAGACTTTAGATAATGTTACTGATGCGATCGACATCAAATAGACGCTATCAGTATAGCAGAAGCCAGCCAGCCAAGTGTGCCCATGTTATCACATCTCACTGCGCTTCAACTTGCTCTAGAGTAGACATTTCTACACTGCTTTGTAGTTTCAGGCCAGGACCAGGACGATAAATAAGGTCTACCGATTGATTACCCTATCCAAGTAGAAGCAAAGCACTCATACTGCTGCAAATCGAAAAAGCAACCATGGCTGCCAAGTCACCTTCTGAACTACGTTCGTTCTATAGAGATAACCTCTCTAACTTTTCCGCAGCAAGAACGAATCTATATGCGATCCAAGTCGCAGTAGAGATATGTAAGGACTTTAAGCTTTCGGTCGCCGGCCAACGGCAGCTCAACAAGGCGTTGAACGACCTGCCGTGCATCGAGGCCGTCGACCCCAAGCTCTCGTTCGGCTGGTCGATGGATCACATCATCCGCAGCCCCATCATTCACGAGTTCGGGTACGAGTATCTGACCATCGTCACCACGCTGTCGGAATGCTTCCACGAGACCTACGCGGCGGAAGTGTTGCATCAGATGGCCAAGCGGTCGCTGCCAGCGGAGCAGAACCCGCCGCACGTCTTCCAGTGGCTGGAACTGCTGCATTTCTACAACGGCATCCTGGCCAACGACGACTTTGGGCTCGTGGTGGAGAATTTCGTCTGCCTGGATCCGTACAGCGTGATCCCGGGGGGGAAATTCTCGTCGGAGATATGCTTGGTGCCGGCCGAGTCCGTGGCCAACGCGCTGATTGCGTTTTCGCAGCTGACGTGCGGGAAGCGCAGCACGCTCACGCTCCGCGGCGGCGGCGTGGTCGGCTGGCTCGCGGCGCTCGCCGAGCACTTCTTCGACCTGAGCGTGACGATCGAGTCCAAGGAGCACGGGCACCTGCACGGGCCCAAGGAAGGCGCCAAACTGACGCTGTGGTACACCGAGAAGCCCGAGCTTGTCTTCGAGGACGACGCCGTCGCAGCAGCAGCAGCAGGTCTGTCCAGGCAGCTGTCCAACTTGAGCGTCAGCGGCGGGGGCCCGGCATTTTCCCCGCTGCACCAGATCCACTTCTTGCCGTATGGCGGCCGGCTCGAGTGGCACACGGTCCTGCCACAGGTGTTTGGCCAGACGTTCTTCGACCTCGAGCACACGCACTACAAGGCCATGTACACGGCCATCGGCACGGCGTTCCGCGCCATGGAAGACGCCAAGGACCAGTCGTCCATCAGCGTGAAGCAGGGCCCGCACGCGCTGCTGGCGCCCTTCCCGCCGGACATCCCGGCCGAGCAGCTCGTCGCCACGCTCACCACGTACCTCTCCAGCCTGAAGCGCGGCGCCGGCAAGATGGAGCGGCAGCTGAAAATCAGCGGCCAGGAGGCTGCCAAGCTGCACATGGAACAGCTGGCCTACCTCGCCAACCTGTGCAAGTGCGTCATCTGCACCGCGGGGGCGAACGGCACCGGCGTAAATGGTGGTGGTACTACCGGCAACGGCAGCAGCAGCCCGACCTTGCATCGGGCAGTCTCAGCAACCACACCGGCACCAGGGGGGGCGGCGGCGGCGGCGGCGGCTAACGGCAACCACAGCTCCCCATGCTACTGCCTCCCCAGCACGGTGGAGACAATCATCATGATCGGCCTGCTCCTCCCGCGCATCGTGCTCGACCACCCTCTCAACCCGTCGCGCGAAGGCGTGCAGCTCCTGTACCGGCAGCGCACCGACAAACGCACCAAGCCCCAGCAGACGGCGAACGCGGGCAACAATGTGTTCACTCTCTCGGCCAGTCCCAACAACGTGGCGCGGCACTACGACAACGTCCTGAATGCGCCCACGGGCCAAATGCTGCGGATGGCGGTCAAGTTCTTTGGGGGCGGCCACATGCCGAACCTGGGGAGCGATCTCTTGCCGGCTGAGTGTGTGGCCATGGCGCACGAGGGCATGTGCGCTTTTGCCGCCGAGCTTGCAGGGGGGAAAGGTGTGCGGAGGGATATGAGGGGCATGATTCGCGTTGTGAATGGGGGCTTTGGCATGCAGAGGAAGACGTATCGGCTGGCGGCGTGGGCGAACACGAGGCCGAAAGGGTGGGATGGCTGGCAGTGGGAGCAGGTCGAGGTGGGACATTTGAACACTGGGAATGGGAAGGGTCCGAAGTTGTGGTTGAAGTGAAGCGAAAAGGCAGCTGAAGTTTCACGCAGGCTTGGAAGGAATGGGTAACAGAACTAGTTGGAGGTGGCCGATAGGGCTAGCTGGGAGGAGATGTGGCATTTTGTGGTCATGTTCCCTTTACTGCTGACTTTACTGGCAGGGATGTCCGCAGCAGGCAGGCAGGCAGGCAAGATAGACAGACGCCCATGGCTTTTGGGGCTGTGAAGAGAGGACAGTAGGGATATCTATTGGATCGATTTCATGTTGCTGTATTCTGCCCCTGTCAGCTTTTAAACGAGTTGTTGCTCGTCACGCAGTATTCCAACTGCGAGCGTTCTTTCAGTTGATAGAAAATAAATGACATGCCTTTGTAGTGACTGACGGCCGACCAATGTGGCTCACGCATTTCACACCAGCCTTATCCCATTTAATGCTTGGAATGCTACTCTTGGAGGACATGCCGCACCGCAGCATTGTCGTCACGGGAAAGCTGGACCAGGTGCAAAGAGTGCCGGGCTGTTGTTCAAGGAGGTGTCGGATTTTGCAAAAGGCGCACTCGGGAAAGGGCAGTTGAACTCGAGGCGGTCTGAGGAGGATCCAGCGCGGACTAAGTATTAGGCCAGTCGAGACTTCGAGATGCTGTGTTCTCTAGATTGCAATAGCTTGATAAAGACCGTCCTTAAGGATGGGAAGCGTGTGGCAGTGTTGTCAAATTTGTTTGAGAATGCACTGCACCCTTTAACCGCGACTTGATGTCGTTGTGGTTGTGGTTGTGGTTGCGGCTGTGACGGTGACTGCATTTCTCACTTCAATTGTTAGTCCCCCCTGGATTACCAATTATCCTCAGCGTTCAACTTTCTCCAAGTATCATCTTGGCCATACTTTCAGGTCTCGTGCCGAAGAATCAGCTGGATCCATCCTGCCACTTCGAAATGCTTGTCGTTGGCACTTGCAGCGGCCAGCAGATGAGGGCAGCTGCGCTACGGCCCCGGCCACGCATCCATCTGTGAGTTCTGATCCAGTTGCGGCCTCTACCAGACGTGGAATCACCAATTTCTTGGTCTGCCAGACAGTGCCCGAGGCTCGCGGCGATGTCGGTAACGCCAGCTCTGGTGTTGAGGCTTTGACCATATTTGCTCCCAGATCGAGTCCTTTGCAACCCGACGCCGCTTGAACGCACGACATCGAGTCTTGGACCAAGGATGCACTTCAGGAAGAACGACTTGGAGATTTGAAAGAAACATCGCACGTCCCCTGCTCAGACAATGGGCTTCACACTCTCCCTGCCGATCGCAAGGAGCAGCCGGCCTCCTCAAGGCTGCTCTCCTCTCATCTCCACGTCTGCCCTTCGGAGGTTATCTCTGCACCCACAAGTGCTTCTATACCACCGATTGTGCCGCACAAGGGTTTGCAACACCTTTGGGATACTGTGAAGCCGGCCAATGGCAAGGACATAACTCGATTGGCTTGAAATGCCAAGTTGGACTTCGCACGGCGAAGTGTCTGCGTGGCCAGCCAACAGCAACGCATAGATCGCCAGCTACCTGCAAGCCCAGCACAAAGGAGGCGTCCGTGCCCGTGTCTCTGACGATCAGAAAGGAATGCCATTGTCCCGTTCCCACACGGCAATCGACCCAGCACTGCTTACCACGTGCGCATTGCGAAACCAGAGATTGGCCAGGATTAATCTGGAACACTGTAGAGGCGATTTTACGACAGTGTCAAGACCTTTTTGACGCTCTCGGACACATGAGCGACGGTTGACAGCTTGATGCGGCATGACCACGAGGACATCCACTATTGCAAGCTCACCGGACCCATATATATATATAAATACGGAGTAACAGTCATCGGAGTCTCGCGCTGTGGCTTATCTCGATTCAGAGCGAAAACGACCTAGTCTTAGGTGCCGCCAGAGGACACTTTCCCCCACCCAGCGCTCATTGGTGGGTGTTGAATGGGCCAGCGCCGCGTAATGAGACTGATTGGTGACGTCGAGCGCAACGAGCCCAGGCATCACACTGGCCCTGGGCTCAGATTGGCGTCCTGGGCGTCTTCTTGGGCGGAGAATGTGGTCTTGGACTTATCATTTTCGCGTGCGCTGATCTTCGCCGCCATTCTCATCGCACATTCCGCTCGCTTTGGGAGCTTGTTACTGTAGGACCTGGTGTACTCTCAAGATCCGAAGGAAGGTGGACGGACGCATGCCAGCTGTTTCACGGCCACCCAGAGCGCTAGTACCGAGTGCCTGACCGCCCGTTGCTTTGTAGGGATCACGCTGCCCAGTCCCCAACGTTGGATCTGGCTCGGAGCGAACGATCGTCTCCCGGGGCAAAACTCACCAATCCGATTGTGTATCTCGATCACGCCCCAACCCAACGTGGCCTTCGCTGCTGGAATGTTTGGTCTTGTTGATGACTCGCTCTCCCGGAACTGCAGCTGCGCAGAGCTTGCGCCATGGGCCTCCGGGTAGTCAGTCCCAGCATGCGCCTCCCGCCAAGGGCTCCGCACTGTCCGATCGGCTTGCTCACATGGAGCCCGAGGATAAGAGTGAGGGCCGAGTCAGTGAGAAGTTGACACTGTCACACAGCCAGAAAGGATGGGAGCAGAAAGAGGACAATGACACGCAGCTGCCGCACTCGCCCTCATTGCCGAGGCCTGCGCATGGATCGGTTGCGTCTCGCACATCTGCGAACCCAGACAATGGACATGGACAGTACGATGGCGACGACAAGGTGAAACCGTCAAAAGCACTGGCGGAAGGCACACGGGAGGCGCAGGAAAAGGACGCGCTTTCCTTGAGCAGCAGCAGCAGCAGCAGCCATAGCAACTCGGCCGGCTCGAGCAGTCCCCGAAGCAGCCACGAATTATTATCAGATCGAAGGCACGCACACAACAATTTCACGGAAGGCACCACCGCCACCACCATCACACCCTCACTCCCCACTGAAAAGCCGACGTCGGCCATCTCCACCGCACGACGGCCGTCTCAATCTCAGCAGCCTGCACACCCTCAGAAAAGCCTGGGGCGTGGTTCTGCGGCCGGTGGCATACGCAGGTTACAGTCAACCGGTCATACATGGTCGCAGAAATTCCATATCAGTGTACCCTCCTCCAAAACCATGCCAGTGTCAGGCCGAGAAGAGGCAGATGCCCGGCCAACCGTCGCCCACGCTCTTGAGGGTGAGAATGCAGCGGCACTCGTAGACGAGGACAAGCCTCTCGACCTTCCTCGTGATGGAGCGGGAGCAATGAAGCAGGCACTCAGAGAGCAAAGCCGAGGAGAACGTAGCGTCAGTCGAGGTCGTACCCACATTGACAAAAGCATCGAAGCCACCGTCAAGAAGCCTGAAACCACGGGCCATGTTCGCAGTCGAAAGGCCAGTCACATCATGGGCATTTTCGATCCTCGAGCCGACTCGGCCCGCAGCTTCGAGAGAAGCCGAGATGCTGCTGAGCGGCAGCGTGAGCCGGTGCTTCTAGAGAGTCCACCGGCCTGGAGCCCGGTCGACTACTTCGCCAAGAGGCCATCGGTACCCAGCAACACCTCAAACCTGATTGCACAGACGGATGAGCCGGAACGACCTTCACCAGGAGCAGAAGCAGCAGCGGCAGCGGCAGCAGAAGTATCCTCGGCAGAACCCAGTGAGCCTGATTTGGACGAGTACGATCAGACACCTCGCTCCTCTCTGCCACCGGCCGTTCTTCAAGAGATCAGAAGCCGCTCCCACGGCCAACCCAAAGCCCTCCGCCATCGAGCCTCGACCCCCGGTCTCTCTCTCGACCAAGATCCCTTTGACGATTTCGAAACACCCAAAGCTACCGAACACCACGACGATGACGAGGAGCACATCATCGAAGCAGAGTACATTCCCCACGAAGGCCGAGCTGCTTATGAAGCAGATGACGACCCTCACGATGTATCTGCGGTAGAAGTCCATTTGCGAGATCCGTGTACGTCGCTGCTTCCGTCTGCCGCCGAGATCGTTCGAAGCCCGGGCACGGACGACGGTGAACCCCACGATGCTCGCATCGATATCTCGCTCGAGTCCAAGTACGAGAAGCAAGTTTTCCACGGCACGCTGAAAGCACTGTCAGAAGAGAGTGAAAGCCTGGGCGAAGATGCACAGACTCCACGCATGCCTGCGGTCGACGACAAATTGGCGAGAGAGCCGACGTTCTTGTCAGAATCCGACCTCGAATCGGGTGATGAACTAGCAGACCTGAGCCAGGGAGACGAGGGAACATGCACACCCACCGCACAACGTGATTCATCGCAATCTGCACCCCATCCCCGATCTCGAGCTGGAACCGTGGCCAAGCCCAAGACCGCCGTCACCCTGGCCCCCTATGGCCATCAAGTCGGTGGTCATTCTACCATCTTTCGTTTTTCAAGACGAGCAGTCTGCAAACAACTCAACAACCGAGAGAACGAATTCTATGAGCGCGTTGAGCAGTCTCACCCTGACATGCTCAAATTCCTACCAAAATACCTCGGGGTGTTGAATGTCACTTTCCAGAAAGGTCCCAAGCAACCGCCAGAGTCTCTGCCTGCCGTGCCCGAAGCGCCAAGTGGAAAACGTAGCCAATCCGCCAACGGCAAAGAGAATAAGGATCTCTCTGCCAATGCCAATTCTCAGCCGCGAATAGTCAGTCACTCGCAACAGCTTGACACGGTGCCACAAGTCCTGCTTGATCAAAATCGACATCTTCTTGCTTCGGAATACTTTGGTCTACCAGAGAGACCCAAGAGTGCCGATCCGGCTCACTTTCGCTCGAGATCAATGAAAGCCGAAGCTAATGGCCTCGGCTCCTCCTCCAACGGCGGCTCACCGCGACCTCCTCTGCCAGGACACATCAATAGCCACCCGTGGGGCATCTCCTCCATCAACGACCATCTCAAAGAGAAAGTCTTGAGAGAGGTCTTTGGAGGCGCGCCTCAAATCAATCACGTGAATCGTCACAACCGACACAGTCGTGCTCACAGCCCTCATCAGAATTCGAACTCGTATCCTACCCGTAAAGAACCGGACGGTCGACGAAGAGCAAACCTGTCCATGACAACCTTTCATGATGTCAAACAGCAAGAGAACGAAAACGACGTGACTCGAAAAGACCAGAACCCACCCCGTCAGGACTCGCTCGTTCGCGGTCCAGCTGACCAATCACTGTCACCGCTCTCGAACATGTCCCTCTTGGACGTGCCCGCCAGGCCTGCCCTCGGACTTGCGCTCCCTGCCAGCCAACCCAACCACGATCGCGACCTGACAAGAATTCGAACCACCGACAGCGCCGAAACAGAGCCACTTCCAGAAAGCAGCAGGATGGCTCCACGAAGACGACACTCGGGCATGGGCTTACGACGAAGACGCAAGTCGCTCAGTGGCTTGGAAAAGGTGGACTTGGAGTATTTCGAAGACGAGGCTCTAAGCGTGATGCGAGAAGATGAGGTCTTTGCTATGGACGAAGACAACAAATCTCTTCCCCTCAGACGCGAGCGGTTCCCGTCAGAAGCTGGAGTTGGTAGCGAGCGCAATTCTGATTCTCACGGCCCGACAGCTGACAAAATTGGAATTTCAAATGGTGTCAAACAAAATGTCAATGGTGGCGATGACGGCGAAGTGGCCGTCACCGAGGACGTCGTCGAGGAGGAAAGACTCCCCATCAACCCGAAAGAAGCTCAATCAGCAAGTCCTGGACATCGCATCGCCTTCTTCATCCTCCTTGAGGACCTGACTACCGGCATGGGCCGACCTTGTGTTCTGGATCTCAAGATGGGCACACGACAATACGGCGTCGACGCCAGCGAGAGCAAGATCGTGTCACAACGCAAGAAGTGTGCTAATACCACATCTCAACAACTGGGTGTCCGAATCTGCGGCATGCAAACCTGGAATCGCAAGACAAAGCAAGCCCAATACAAGGACAAATACTTTGGCCGTGAACTCGAAGCTGGCAAGCCATTCCGCAAAGCACTGGTTAGGTTCCTCTATGACGGAATTAGCTATGACAGCGTCGCTCGACACATTCCTCCCATTCTGAACAAACTCAACAAGTTAGAAAACATGGTGCGACGGTTGCCCGGCTACCGATTGTATGCTAGCAGTCTCTTGATGTACTACGACGCCGAGCCCGAGCAATCACGAGAGTATCTGGAGGCTCGCAAGCATGGAGTCGATCTCGCTAAAAAGAAGATGCAAGAGAACAAGGCGTGGCCACCGCCAGTCGAAATCAAGCTTGTTGACTTTGCAAACTGTATCACTTCGGAGGATCCTCTGCCGGACCATGTGAAAGCTCCACCCCATCATCCCGGCGACATCGATCGCGGCTACCTGAGGGGCCTCCGGACGTTGGGGTACTATTTCGAGCGGATCTTGAAGGACATCGAGTCGGGCAAGTACTCCGCGGCTGGGCCTATACATTTCGACAGCTTGATCAGGAAGCGTGACACCGAAGACAAGGGGACCGCAGATGGAGGCAACGAGAACCTGCCGCTGAGTGACACGGAGAGTGAGAGTGACCAGGTGCCGGTCCAGATGGAGACGGAGGAAGACGATGACGGGGATGTGTCCATTTAGACCAACGCGGAGATGGAAAAGGAGGATGGTGGGACCTGATGTGAAATGCAGACCAAGCCCAGAAGCAGGTGCGGATGCACGGGTCACGGGAAAGTCGTTCGAGGAGAAAGTGGTTTCGTTCTTGCTTTTGAGCTCAATACCCCCACGGCATGAGCGAGCGGCGTACAGGTATGTTACGATCAAATGACACGGTGAGCGGGGCGCAAAGCAAGGGATCGTCAGGCTGATGAGATTCTGACCGACCGACCGACCGACCGACCGATTAATTGATTGATGGACTGTTTAATTGCTTTGATTGATTGATTGATTCCTGGTGACTCCACCAAGGCATAGACGACCAGATATGAACATGGTATGAACATAGCTACTGCACTATCCCGCCGACCCGTTTTCTTCCGCGATCGCGTTAAATTCATTTGATTCCTCTTTAGCCACACTGAAATGCACGTGATGCTTCCACTGATGCCCGACAACATGCTACGCCTCTGCCCGTCGATGCTTTCATGCGCCGTCGATGGTCGAGCCCTCCATGGTTTTCCCAGAGTTTTCTCCCTCTCTGTCCCTCTCTCCCCTACGATTCTTGCAAGTTCCTCGCCTTGGCGTCCTCGACACTCTGATTCCAGTCTAGGTAGCAGTACAAGTACGTGAACTCGATGGCGGCCACAATGCCCAGGCCCAGGGCGACGCCACTCCACAGGCCCAGCAAGCCCCAGCCGAGGCCGAAGCCGGTGCCGAAACTGATGGGCAGGGCGATGACGTAGTAGCAGAACAGCTGGACGTAGCCGCCAAACTCCTGGCGGCCGAGACCGCGGAGCATGCCATTGCAGCAGGCGGCCAGGGCGTCGAAGAGCTGGAAGGCGGCACAGAGCGGTAGCACGCGGCTGGCCAGTTGGAGGACGTCCTCGTCCGACGTGAACAGGCGTGGGATGTAGTCTTTCAATGCGGACAGCATGGTGACGTTGAAGATGCCGACGACGACGGCCAGGCTGAAGGTGACACGCGAGCTGAGGCGGGCGGCGTCGACGAGGGTGGCGCCGATCAGGTTGGCGACGCGGGTGGAGCCGGCGATGCTCAGCGGGAAGGGGATCTGGAAGGTGATGCTGCTGAGGGTGGCGACGACGGATTGGGCGGCGAGCGCCCTGGTGCCAAAGAAGCTCGAGGCAAAGGTGAGGACCTCAAAGGCGATCATTTCGGCCTCGACCATGATGACGCCGGGGAGGGCGAGCTTGATCATGGGGCCCCAGTTCTTAAAGGCTTTCCAGGTGAAGCCGTTCCAGCATGACATGCCGGAGCGCGAGAAGAAGCGCACGTAGATCCACAGGCCGATGGGGAGGAGGGTGTCGGTGATGGCTACGGCCAGCGGGGCTCCGGCGAAGCCGAGGCCGACGCGCCACACGAACACGTAGTTCATGACGGCATTGAAGGGAGCGCAGAAGAGCAGCACGTACAGGGAGGCGGAGAAGAGGCCCTGGGCCTGGACGTAGCGCTTGCCGGCCTCGAAGGCCGCGTATCCCGGAGCACCGGCCAAGGCGATCTTCAGGTACAAGCCAGCCAATTTGGCCACTTCGGGCTCCGGGAGGATAGCGGCCAGGATCTTATCGGCGAGCAGCCAGACAATGCCGATGGGAATGGTCAGCACCCAAAGAAAGTAGATCATGCGCTGGGTCTGCAGGCCGACGAGCGTCTTCCGGCCACTGCCATAGGCTTGGGCGCAGAGGGTGTCGAGACTGGTGGCGAGGCCCTGGTAGATGGCGTAGCCGGTGATGTTGGCGGACATGGACGCAAGACTGACGGCGCCGAGCTCGACATTGCCCAGGTGGCCGACGGTGAAGATGGACGCCACCGTGAGCGAGTATTGCAGCAAGAAAGTCACGATGAGCGGCAGGGCATAGCCGACGACCGTCTTGGCCTCGCGCTGCCACGTCGTCTGGATGAGTCCCGAGCTGACTGCTTCATTCCATTTTTGCTCAATCTCCTTGGGGCCGTCGGCGTCGCCGCCGTAGGGGAGCGCTGGGTCTGTGGGGGCGGCACCGAGCAGCGGAGCCGTTTCACCGTCGGCCGGCCGCTGGGATCCGCGACGAGGGATGCCGAACACGACGGAGCCGGTCCGCTCATGCTCGGGATGCTTGGGAGGAATGAGCTTGTTGTCTCGCAGCAACGATCTTTCTTCCTCGAGCACCCGTTGGCGTTCTTCTTTGCTGAGCTTGTCAGGTCGGTCGCCATACGAGTAGAACACGCCACGGTTGCCAGCACCCGCAAAGCTCGGCCGGCGGTACGAGCTTGCAAAGCCATAGCTCGGCGCTGACGTGACTGGGTAGAGCGGCCCGGGCTCCGACTCTGACTCCGCCTCCGACTCAGAACCACGGTCGGCGCTGTGCTCATCGTCGCTGCACTCTTCCAGATCACGAGCTACCAGCTGCTGGGCGAGCACACCCGTGTTGGGCAGTGACCGGGAGAAGCTGCCGCGTGCACGTGAGAAGCTGGCCATGGCCGCTTCTGCGATAGGCGGCGGCGGCGGCGTCGTCGTCGTTGTCGTCGTCGGCTCGAGCGCAGGAGGAATTCAGCTTCTGCAGCTGCAGCACCTTCCAGCAAAAGTGAATATACCACGCAGCACGACAGCCAAAGGTGACAAGGTCCAGCGTGAGGCCCGGATTGGCTCGACCCAGCTTGATTACAGTATACTTCGTAATCTTCAGTTGTGAGTCGACTTAAAATTTCCCACCTTTAGTGAAACTCGCTTGCAGCACTCGCAGCACTTGGCAGGTGGTTCGCTCCTACCTCAATGAAGCTTATCCGGGCCTCCAAGGTCCAGCCAATCAGCCGACATGGTCTCGCAATCTTATCGATAAGGTTCGGATTTTGGCTGAAGCACTAAGTCTGCTTAGGCTTTGGCGTAGTCAAATTGAGCAACGGTCAGCGAGCATCGAGCGCCGAGCGCCGAGCGCCGCGGCTTGCCCGACCCTGTGTGCGAGAACTTTAAAGAAATCATGTGGAGCTTCGCTTGATATCTAACAATTACTGTCTTTAAGTGTGGGAAAACGATGGACGTGTTAAATGGGTGTTCATGACGGGCCATGTAAAGTAATATAAAGTAATTAGGATATGCTTCGATATGAATCAACGTATGTCGACGTCGATGTAGCCTACTTGCATACACCAACAGACTTGCTCACTGGATCATGGAATGCTCGAAGACAACGAAACCCTAGGGGACTTGAAGATTTTCGGCTTTCACATTCGATGCTTTTAAGCTGCCACCTGCAATGATCTCTTTTTCGCTTGACCTTCTTGATTCAGTCTCACACATGCCCATGGCCCCATTGACATTTGACGCAGCCTTGTGTCGGCACGCTCGCTCTGGCATAATTGTCTGGGCAAGGCGAAAGAAACATTGGCTTCCACCGTGATCTTACTGCCTTGACGTGCCACTCATTTGGAGTAGAGACCATCCGGAGATTTCTTCAATGTGCCTGCTCCCTTCCCTCGATCGACTTTATTGTGGCAGTCGAGTTTGTGGTTAAACTCTAGTAGTGAATTGCCGATGTCTGACGCCTCCCAATGGATCTAAAATGACGAAGCTGACCATCAACTCAAATCCGTCTCTCGTTGGCACCGAGCGAGGAAATGGTGCGACATCGATCCGTTCCCACTTTGGCTGCCAGAGATGCAAACGTCGCCGGAAGAAATGCGACGAAACTAAGCCATCATGCAAGCGCTGTGTGCTTGCTGCAAGTCCGTGCAACTACAATATTACCCTAAAGTGGGACGGCCGAGTACCTAGAGAGCAACAGCTGATGCCCAAAAAAGGTTCCTGGGATGTAATTAAACACGTTGGAGTAGAAACCTATCTTCCGTCGAAAATCGCCTCCCCTATTTGGGTTCCAACAGAGAGCATCAACTATTACAGCTTAAAATCGTTTGGTTCCCTTTGCACCACCAGCAGGCTTCTGCTCCACCACTTCGTGACCACAGCTTCTACCGTCATAGGTCATCCCTCTCTCCGTGAACATATTTGTCAGGAGATGCTGCCCATGGCGTTTCATACCCCATCGCTGATGTATGCAATCATGGCAGAAGCCGCTCTCCATCGAATGATGTTACTAAATGACGTTCCCGACCACTTTCTTCCCGAAACCTTCGTTCTTGATCTGATATCGAAGAGTCTACGATGTCTTCGTATCGGCCTCCAGACAAAGGATAGCCAGACGGCGCACGCACACCTTTATACCATCAAAACCCTTTGCATATGTGAGATATACACCGGCAAAGCAGATGCTGCTTGGCGCACTCATCTGGTAGGTGCTCGAGCGCTTCTCCACGCATCAAATTCAAAGTGGGACCTGTCAGGCGCAACCCAACGGCTAGCAGCGAGCTGGTATCAGTCTATTGAGGGATTGGCGGCGTTGACAAGCTCTGGCTCTGACTGTGCTCCGAATGTGTTTGATCCAAGCCATTCCACTTTGTTCAATGATCAAAGCTCTTTGGATATGTACATGGGTTACACTCCGGATCTCAATGTGGTCTTTAAAGAAATAGGTGCTGCAATGTGGCACCGCCGGCGGCTCGAGCTTGGTTCCTGCGAGCAAGACGAACACGCAGAAGCAAGTTTGCAGAGACAGTCTCATTGGCTAGAACGCTCTGTTCAGGCCTTGATTCATCGCGATGCCAATGGAGCATTTAAAATACCTGCCGAGATAAATCTAAGCCAGGACGAGAAACGACAATTTCACGTCTCAAATAGTGCATACCAGCACACGGCACTCATTCATATTTATCGTGGTGTCCGAAGGCTTCCTTCACCGTCCACTGAGGTGCAGAGGAGTGTGCGAAATATACTGGACGCCGTGCGTTCCATTCTACCAGTGAGCCCTTTGACGCCCTGGGTATTGCTGACTACCCCGATCTTCACAGCAGGGTATGTGATAGCTCTCGGCCGCTTATTTTACACGACGTAACCTCGCTGACATTTCACTTTTTGTTTAGTTGCGAAGCTCTTGGCAATGATAGACAGCTAGTGAAGTACCTCCTTCAAGAGCTTTTCGACACGCTGCGAATACGAAATGTTTTGAGAGCGCTCAAGATTCTCGAGAACCGTTGGCAAGGGGTGAGCAATGACGGCGATGACCCGTTATCCGGTTTGTGTTTTAGCGAATATTAACCTACCAGCCAGCTGATGAGTGATAGGAAATCATATACTACAGGACTTCATCCCGTACTGAAATTCTACCTACATTGCAACTACATTGCGACAAAACCTTCGTCGCCGGGCACTTTGCCACCTTCCATGTGGGGCACGATTATTGAAAAGAACGCAAACTCAATGGCATCTGCGAACGTTGACAACGCAGGTCTTATTTTGAATTCCGAGAGACAAGATCCTCGTTTCAGCTTCAACATGAGCATTCATCAAGCTGTTTTGGAATCAATCCACAACTACTTGCCCATCAGGGCGGGATGGCTTTCTTGAACTCGGTATCGGCTGTGCTCAATGCTTTTGTCAGTTTTCGATGACCTCATCTTGTGCACCAGCACCTTGCTCAGGAAATAGACTTCCCCTCAGCAGTCTAGGCTACATCGGCAGATGGGCGAAATTCCATCGTATCCAGATCTCCATATCAAACGTCAAGCGCCTCGAAGCTTAATAGACAAGTCTGATCTTTGGGCCGTGAGGCAATGATTTGGTCGTCAATGGACATGTCGCCGAGCATATCGTATGCGATTTTGGTGCTGAAATTGCCATAAATCTCACGCAACAATGTCTTCATCTCCACTAATGCGAGGCTGTTGACTGTTAGCACACAATTATAGAAATGGCGAGTACGTAAGAAGACGCGACGATGCTGCTTCAGAAAGGAACACAAAGACTTACTTCTTCCCAATACAGCCTCTCCCTCCAGATGAAAAAGGGAAATACAACCGGTTCCTCTCCGCCTCGCCGTCCTTGCTCAACCATCGTTCTGGGATGAACGTTTCGGCGTTCGGAAAGGTCGATGGGTTGAGGAGATGCAGGGAGTAGGCTTGACAGCTTACGATCGTCCGAGCAGGAAGAAAGTATCCGCAGATTGTCTTGCCCCCTTCCGGCACGTATCGTGGGAGACTCATTGGAATGGGCGGGAAAAGTCTCAAGCCTTCTTTGATCACCGCATCCAAGTACGGCAGCTCATCTAATTTCGCGTGCGGATTCTGCCGTATTTCCTGCTGTAAACGTCGCTGGAATTCATGGTTACGTGGCAGAGAAAGCTCATACATTAGAAAACAGAGGCCGTCCCCTGTGGTGTCAATGCCGGCCGCCATGTGGTCCATCCCTTCCGCAGCCATCTGAACGACCTGCAGTTCTGAGGATTTACTTTGAAGTTTATTCATGAGCGAGGCTTCATCGGGATCCGAGTGCTGCGCTCGATCAAGGACGAATTGCCTGGCCAAGGCCATCCACCTGGGCTTGAACACAGATTGGATTTTATCAATTATCGGCCAGTGATGCTGTATCCACCTTTCTGAACCGAAGGTTCTGTCAGCCTGATCAATCCAAATTGGGCGCAATGCTTACGCTGGACGCTGTCATCATAGGACAGCTCTTGCATCATCTTGAAGTCCTCGTCGTCGACTAATGACATAGACCCGCGAGGACTGAAAAGGAAATGACTTGCGCAATCTAGTGCATAGCAATGCAGAACGACCTTGAAACGCCATCAGTCTTTTCCTCGCATGCAGTCATATGCGCAGCTTACATAGACATCGAGGGAGCCTGAGCCCACCTCTTTACATTTGCCGAGCACCGTCTTTGCGCGCTGCTGAATGCCCTCTACGATTTGAGAGTTGACTATGTTGCTCATGGCATATCTGTCGGCGATGATCTTTCTCCGCTGAGCGTGCTGTGATTTTCAATTAGCGACAGTAAATCGGAGGCATGCTTTATCAGTGCTTTGCATCCTACCTCATGCCGGCCCAGAATCGTAAACATGGTGCTACGCGCCCGTGTCAGCTTCATTTCAGATAAGGCACTTTCCCCCTTCTGAACGACATACCGATAACCATACTGTTTGAACAAATCGTAAAACTCGGTCTTATCGTACCCACTGCCACCACTTTGGTAGATTTCTTTCATGCCTTCTATGTTGGAGAACGATACCTCATCCGGTGCCAGTCGAACCACAGGACCGTATCTTTGATGTAGACCATGGATCCACAGGCGCCGATGCCGAGACAACTCATGGTACTTGAGTACAAGAGATGTAAGATTGGTGTACCAGGGCCCGGGCACCTTGGTTGTGCTGTGCACTCGAAAAGCACTGAAAACGAGGTAAAAGAGCCATGCGATAGGGAGAAGGTAGTAGGGCAGCATCGTGGAAAACAGCTCAAAAACTTTGGTCTAGCAAAAACGTAACAAATTGGGTTGTTTGCCCTTCTATGGCCACTGATACAGGGAGCAGATTGTTAGCCGGCTGGCTTTCCAAGGTCATATATTTATAAGATTACGATATCTGTGAGAGGAGTGGAGGTGAACTTAGCTCACTCAGTCGGGCCGCTAAGTTACGGAGCCACAGTTCGACGCTATGCTGTTATAAGTAATTCGAGGAGACGGAATTACATGATCAAGTCCCCAGTGGTTCCCTCTAAACTCAAAAACAACACATATCGTAAACTTGTCTTGGAGAAGGTCGTCGGTAATAGAATATTGGCCCTGATTCCAAGCATCCCAAACGGCCTCTCGGAAACACGTAGACATTGATAATCCAACGTTCGCCTTTGAGAAGGCCTCAAGTGGACAAATGTGCCTTTCGTTACCCTGGCAGCATGACTGATGTTGAATTTACGAAGGCTGCTCACAAGGCGCGTCACGTTTTAGCTCCAGCAAGACGTTCAGTACTTGATGCAACAGAGACAAGGTTGCAGGCTTAGCCGAGAGCTCACGTTGAGGTCTTCCCATACAGAGGTTGTGATTGAATCGAACCATCTCGCTACAATACGAGGTAAGCTTGACCAGGCTAAAAAAGCCCGTCCAGAGAAGTGATCTCATTCGGACTGGTAATTGATAGCTCTAATGACGCAAACTTCTGCTGCCTCATCGACACCAACAGTAGTGATATCACCAACCGTCCGTCTGTTTTTGGATTCCTGGTCACCACTTCCAGTCGTTGCATCACTTCGGATTCCAGCATTCATCGTCCACAAACTTCCGACACTGCCAATGCTATATTTAGTGGCCCAAGTATTACTGGCGCCGTCGAACTCTTGGCGCACGGCCGAATATGTAAACTTTTCAACGCCCTTTGAAGCATTTGAGGCCTTGGTGCGCCGCACCGCAAGGAAGAATCGCCCCACTCGAGCGTAGAAAGTCTTCGTGTCGGGTTTCACCCGTGAGATGTCTTTGATGTCATGCATGTCGTGGTCCACACTCTCTAGCACCCAGCCGGTAGCATTTGCGCAAATTGGATCACGTCCGGGGACTTCGGCGCTCAAATCAAATTGACGCCAGACTTCTTCATATTGTGCAACTCGACCACCCAGGTGAGGAGCCGGCATTTCTCCAGTCTCAAAATCATCACCGTTGGGGAGTTTAACGAAAGTCCCGAGGTCACCTTGCGGGTCACCTTCCGGGTCATCGTCAGGTGCTTTGTCCTCAGGGCTATGACAGTGAGAGTCGACGGAATGGGTGAAATTAACATTGACTATTGATGATGATGTTAGTGTTTGTGTCCAATTAATGGCAGTTACTCATATGAATGGTGGTAGACGAGAAGGGTCCAAGAGCCGGCAAGGCATTTCAGAGTGGCCGCATGACTTACGAGGTGTCTCCGAAACGACTATTCTTTGCCCCGCCAAAGCCCAATCGATGCTTTGATCGGCCTTTGCTACCCTCAAGTCAACATAATAGCCTCCCAGGCTGAGGACAAGCGTATCAGTCGGTTCTGACGCAGGTTCTGGAGGCCATCGAATGCTGATGCGAGTCGATGCTCGAGCTGCCATGTTCGATCCAATAATGCAGGTAGTGCCAAAGTCGGCAAATTTATACTGGATGGAAAGCGTGTTGCAAGCCTTCGAGAGCTGGCCTAACCTGCAGTTAACCAATTACTGCCACTGGTTACAGGATTATATCAGCAGGTGCATTTCAGGACTCAGTTCATTGAGGTCCTGCCACCCGTGGTCTTGGATTTGACCGATCGCGGGTGTGTTTCTATTTGGTTCATCATGCATTTTTCCGTTCCTCATCATCGCGGAAGACGCTGTGGTTCATCGCACAATTGACGTCCCGTGTCCACAGTGGAATATCTTTGTCACGAATATTCGAATCGGAGATTACCGTGCTTGTGGATCATGCTAGATCTCCTTGACCTTCCGATTCGGGATAGTTTCCGAACTGGAAATGACGTTCTTTCCTCTTACAACTTAACGCTTCAGCCCTTCTGAAGCAACAAGGCTGGCAGAGTGCCTTCATCACGGCTCCCGCGACAACCTTTCAAGACTTGCCACTTCCTTGTCTATGATTAAAGAAGACTTAACGTTTCGGCCTCGTGCAGCTCTGCGGGAACGTTTCACCCTGACCAGCAAGGCAACATTATTGTTTTCCGCGAACCACGCTTGCCTGAAGCTTGGCTTGTGGAACGCTTCAACATGAAGTACATTCTATCCCAAATCCAGTCTTCTCACAACCCATTTTGATCAGCGCTATCTATATGAATCGTCTGAATGCTTGCGCAGCAAATTTGCCATGCTGGTCTCGCTTCAGACGCGACCAATACAGTCGGTGAACATGTGAAGAGATGCCTCCTGGCTAACACCTGAGCCCTGTACTCAAAGTCACGCTATTTGCTCTCGATGTTTAAATTCTAACTCTCTTAATTGTCTTAACATAACGTACCATCAAGGGCATACTGCGAACGATCAATTTTTCTACCGCAACGGCACGACTCAACTGGACGAAAGGCACCCTGATTCGAAAGGGAAACTTCCTTCTAACAACCGTAGTTGATCACAGTGCTAGCCCAGTTGCGCAAGTGGCCAGTGCTGTAGAACTTAGTCTAAAGCTTCGTTCCTACCAAAGCTACCAAGCTTAAATTTAGCGGCTTAGCATCGCGGGCCAAGGGGTTGCCATCCATGGATGTTATGTCATTTCGGGTGTAAAGTTGGCATCGGGTCCGAGTTTGATGGGTGCCTGATAGCAAGTTTGCCAGCAAGCGCGTGATAGTATTCAACACTGGAAATACTGGTTCAGGCTTCATGCAAAGAAAGCGACCACTTTGGCAGTTGTCATGACGTCCTGTTCGGATACTCATCGGGGACGCGAGCTCCTCCTATCCATGAAACGAGGGTTGCAGCCACCGAGTCACAGTGCAAGTTTTTTGCAGACACCAAACTTGCTGAAAATTCCGATGCCGAACTTGATGAGAACTAGATTCAGAAGCTCGGAGAATGTCGCTTGCAAGAGTCATGATCTCACAGCAGCAAGTTTCTAAGAAAGCTGATAGACTCATAAAACTTTGATAATGACACGTTCTTAAGATTTCGGTCACTTAGGACCCGAGATTAGGGCCCGAGCCACCAATTGTCCGAACAACCGAAACAATAGCGGCCGGCACTTCGTACCTAATGTATGCAAGCAGTATCCAGGCTCCCACCTCATGCTATCTATAAACACGCTTCGCCTCTGGACATACTGGTTGAACGGACACTTCATATCGGTATCTCAACATGGGAAAACTCAAAGTCCTAGTCGTCGGAGCAGGCATTGCTGGCAACGTGTTGGCTTTTTGGCTCTCAAAGCTAGGCAATGCCGTCACTGTTATTGAGCGACACCCTTGTCTCCGCACCAACGGACTGCAACTCGATCTTCGTGGCAATGGCATCGAGGTGATACGGCGAATGGGCCTCGAACAGGCTATTCGCGCAAAGTGTGTGCCTGAAGAAGGCTTCGTCCTGGTGGACAGCACGGGTCGGCGACGGGCGTTCTTTGCTGCGAATAAGTCCGGCAAAGGCGCGCAGAGTATCTCCAGCGAGTTTGAAATCATGAGGAAAGATCTCTGTCTGCTTCTGCATGATGCTGCTGTGGCGCATGGGGCGAAATATATCTTTGGAATGACCGTGGAGAGCTTTGAGGAGAAGAAGAAGCACAAAGGTGTGGATGCAAGGTTTAGAGACGGAACAAAGCAAACTTTTGACCTTGTGGCCGGTTGTGATGGCCAAGGGTCGCGCGTTCGCAGGCTGATGCTCGGTGGTGGATCTGCGGCGGAAGCCCAGGACACAGTGCTTGTGACGCTTGGCGAACGCATAGCATACTACACTATCCCTCGCCCTATGCAAAAGGAAGAGCAGTACATTGCCACAATTTACATGATGCCAGAGAAGCGGTTCGCGTTGACTCGGCGGCATAACCCTGAAGAAATGCAAGTGTACCTGAAATGCGACGCGCCTCTAGGCCCAATGAAAAATGTGAAGAGGGGGGATGTCAAATCAGAGAAGGAGGCGTTCGCGGAAATGTTCCAGAGCGGTGGCTGGCAGACGGATGACTTGGTGAAGGCCCTCCGTGAGGGTGCCGAGGATTTCTACTGTCAGTATTCCAGCCTTGTCAAGATGGACAGCTGGTCACGCGGCCATGTCACGCTTGTGGGCGACGCTGGATACTGTTGCCCACCAGATGGGTTTGGCACCAGCGTAGCGCTGATTGGCGCTTACGTGTTGGCTGGCGAGATTCAAAGGTGCTGTAACAGCGGAGAAGGTGGAAAAGCAGCAACAACGCCAGAGGTGGCGGCAACAGACGATGATGTGCTGGCTGCGCTTCAGGCATACGAAGAACGATTCCAGCCTTACATGAAACAGCTACAAAAGGGCTACTCGACAGAGCCAAATATCTTCGACAAGATACCGTGGACGCCGTTCACGGTTGGTTTGTTCAACAATATTGCAGCAATTGTCTCGTTCTTGAGATTGGACAGAATTGCTTCTCGTTTAATGCCCTTAGAAAGCGCCAAAGGCTGGAAGCTGCCGGCGTACGAGCAGATGGTCAAAGGTTAGGAAACTTGGACACAATCCACTTACTGTACAAATAGTCCACTATTTCTATCCATTCAATTTTTGCAAGGCCATTCCCGCACAAGACATGAGTATTGCAAACAGCTGGCATGTTCCCGGATACATGTAAGACGAGACCTATCGATTTTCGAATTAATCCAAATTACCATGGTGAGGCCAATTTAAGTATGGCGTAGTTGCTGCACTCCGTTTCGTACACTTCGTACGTAAGTATGAGGTGCTCGCCCAACGAGAGCAAGGCTGCAGAGTGCTTCGAATTGCATCGTGGGTGTAAGAGTTGCCGGCTGAAAAGAAGCTCATTCATAGCCTGAAAGATCCATTTGCGGTAGTACTTGAACTACCACCCCCCATGTATTATAGAACAAAGTACTGATCGTATGGTACTCTCGCTAGGACCCGACACTTCAGAGGTACAATGTAAAATGCAACGTGGGCGCTAAACTTAGTAAGGAAGGGCAGGTGGACTAGTGTCCGACTTTGCTGAATCCTCCTTTTATCTAGGTCTATTTAGTAAAATAGGCTATAGCCGAGAAATAGTAAATTAAGCTGCAAAAGAGCTATTGATTTTGTCGGGTGTGAAAGGTGTTATGATGTGGTAACAGGGGCAAGACGTTACGTGTAGACTTAGCCTTCGACCAACGTTTCCTCTGCGGAATATTCACGGAACCCCTTCGTAACCCCCTCTTTTCCTCTCTAAGCTTAGAATCGTTGTAATAGAGCCCTGTACATAGGTGAATCCATACTATTTAGCTATTCCTGACTGCCCCCTGTGCCAGGGTTCTCATAAAAGAGTCTACCCTCTCAAACGCCTTTGAGCACCTAAGATGCATAAGTTCATAATTTAAAGGGTAATCCACTAGTTTCAGATCTTGCTCGTCAGCCAGACGAGACTTCCTCTGAATATTGGATTTAGCCAGCCGTGTTGCAATCTTCGCAGGCAGAGCAGGATACTTGTCAAGAACTTTCCGCGTGTAGGTTTGCTCTTCAAGCGACATTTTCGCGAACCCCTCAATACTTTGGTGTAAGGGCTTGGTCGCAGGTTCTACAGTCACAAAGAGTACGCGCTTCAAAACTTTGAGATCGTCCCGTTCGCGCTTTTGCAGAGTCTTCCGCTCTGACAACTCATCCTTGTTCGATACAGCAGGATCTTGGTTGGCAATTGCACTTGTCTCGAGCCACCTTTCGAACCTGGGATCGCAATCGCCTTGTTGAGTCGGCTTATCCTCCTTTTCAGCGACTGGGAGCTCATCCTTGGGCTCGCTTGAGTTGACAGAATCGCCAGCTGCATTTGTAAGATTCTCGACGTCATCCTCGTTGTGGTCATGGCGATGACAATCGCTATTATCCCCATCATTGACGTCCTGCGATGGGCTGGAACTTGATGTGTCATACTTGGTTGGATTTTCTTCGTCTGAGAGGATTTCGGCTATGTCAGCAGGCGTGGGGCGCTGACCGAATGCGTGTAAGTCTTCAACTATTTGAGTCGACTCCACCCGATCGGCATCCTGCACGGATGATGGCAACGTCACCATAGGGTCGTATCGATAGGTCAGTCGACAACGAGTGCTGATTTCATCAGTCAAGACCGAGGGTCAGGTAATGATGAACTAACCAGGTGATGAACTCGCCTTCCTCAAAGGGGGTAGAAAGCTGTGCACCACAGGAAGGGCGAGGACAGGTCCGGAGCGAGAGCTGGACGATGGTAATGATGATATCCATGAAGATGCGAGAACCTGCGTGAACATACGGGGTCCAATTGGAGCTTGTTAATGCAAGGTTGTCAATACCTTCTTTTGTGATCAAGTAAGCGCCAGCGTCAATATGTTGGCCACCGGCTATTTCGTCCTTTTTGAAAGAGGCCTTAAGGAAGCCCTCAAATGTCTTGCACATGTCAGGGCTAGTGGCGGGTGTCAAGGGTGTCAAGGCAAACGCACCTGCCAATGAGAAAAGTAGGTAAAGGGTAGTTCGAATTTCCTGTCCAAAGAATCGATGAAAATGATAGAATCGGCGGGGTCGAGAGTAGGGGTGCGACCGAAAGATCGAACCTGTCGTGAGAGACTTGAAACTTGCTGAATTGAGCGTCTGGCGACTTGAGTTTTTCCATGTCTGGCCTCCCGGTCGGCTGTGCTCATGTGGCTGGATCTCGCGTTTGGCGATAGCTTGATGCGTGGACTCATCTTCGCTCGCGGTCGTCGAGCTGGCTGAACTGTTACCTGCCACTGTTGAACGTACCTGTCTCCAAGCTGAACACTCGCTTGACCGGAGATGGCGACGTCACCAAAAGTATGACCTTCCCTCCCCAGAACTCGTGCTGGTCGGTGCGCATGTGTGGTTTGTGCCTGCAGAGTGAGCAAAAGATTTCTGGCGATTAGAGCTTGACCCAACAAGAAGTTCTTGAAACTCTGGATTGCGTTTTGTGCTTGTCGAGTTGTCCCATCTTCAGCGAGGGAGGTCAAAGGAAGGGCTGAAAGGTCTTGGTCGGTCGGACCAATCAACCGATCCCCAAAGGCGCGTAACATCTCTCGCGTGCTATACGCTAAGGCTACCAGGGATGCTGAGATATCTCCATCGAGTAGGCTGCTGGGCGACAATGAGAGGTCCAAGATTTCTCGAAAATGTAAATCAACCAGGTTGAGCTGATGTAGGAGATCAACCAGGGCATTGCAGCGCAGATTCCTTTCAAGCCCAGCTTCTAAGAGGCTGCGCAACGACGCTGACCTGTCAAACTAGCTTATGCATTGGATTTGATCTGCCATACCTATCGCGTCGAGAGTCTCTGCCACGCAATGTTCTGGCACCGCCATGGAGGTACCGGCAAGATCGAAGGCGAGAGAAAATACAGAGTGATGGGCTTTGGCTCATCTATGCAGGGGCCCAACGAAGACTCATTGTAGGCACGGGAAAGGTATATAGGGAAGAAACATTGCAGCAGCGAGAAGTTGAATAGTCGAGAAATGAGAAGAGCATAAGGCTAATTTTGAAGAGAACTATCTCGAAGTGATCAACGCTAATATTTCGTGCTTGACGATCTTAGGCGGCGTCGGACCCTAGAAATCAGTGGGTGGACAACAATTGCGCACGTGACGTGACGAAGCTAGACCCGGTTTGACCAAGCGCGTTCCTTGGTCATTACCAACCGGTCAGACTCGGAGTTATCACTAGGCGCACTAGCCCATCACGTGACTCATATACTTGATCCTTGTCAGCGGGGAATCAACGCGTGATTTCGCCAAAGCATTATTGACCTTCAACAGGCGCTCACCTACTCTTTTCCGAAGACAAGCGACTTTGCTCCAATGGTCCATTCTTAGTCTTTTGCAGACATGCTTCTTACTATTCAAGCAATGGCTGATCCGCTATTCTAATCGCAGAGTTCTGTAGTCTGCAGTCGCCGGCTCGAGCAAGACCGAATTCGTTGTGCTCATCTCTCAGGCAGGCGAGGCAGGACATCCTGCTGGGTGTATACACTACACCAACAAGCGCCTGCATCGCACCCTCTCTCCGCCTTAGCCATATGGCTGACAACGCCGGGTTATTCCCATGAACGACCTCAAGACGCAAGTCTCGATACCTCAGGAGAGTGCATCGGAGCACAGGCCTCTTTCGAGCGCAACGAAAGCACGGGAGATAGTGCAATCTCAACAAAAGGGCAAGCCAGGGCAAAGTCAGAGAAAGGCTTGGGCAAGGCCTGGGAAAGGCCCAAGAAGAAACTCATAGTGGCGACGTACGATTCGAATCAACACACACTACCCCTCAAATTGCCCACAAGGAGCAGCGGCAATCCAAAATTCAAGCCTGGCACGGAAGGACCGGCGGGCTCTTCGCCATCAAGCCCAGACAAAGGGTGTCCGCAGAGTTGGCTCGCTCTGAGAAAACCCACTCCCCAAGATCACGCCATGGACAATCCGGGCGTGCTGGCACGAGAGCAAAGGCCGCAGCTACGTCGAGCAGCGTCGATTGCGTCGACGGATTCGAGGGATTCGAGCGCCAATAGATCACTGCGCGATGGTCGAAAAGCTAGCTTCGATCATGGCTACCAAAGGTCGGAATTTCGACATAGGCGTGCTGGCTCAACGTCCTCGGTGAGTTTGCCCTGGCTCTGTATGGGAGCGCCTACCAACAGGTCCTGTAGCTACAAACCCTGCAACCAGTCGCACCTGGCCGCACGGACCTACAAGCAGCGCAGCGCGCTGGATCGGTTAGGCTAACGACCAACATCTTGTAGTATGAAGTGGAACGTCGGCGGCCGAGCATACCTCATCCACCATCCATCAAACCCCTCAAGAAGTCGATGAAGTTTACAAACGTCAAGTTAGAAAGGTGCTACCTCTGCAATAAATCAGTGGAGATTAGTCGTAGAAAGGACTGGCAGTGAGTTGCGACGCAACGAACTCATTTCCTTGATTATTAACTAGACACAGACGTCATCTCTTTCGCGACCTTCGGCCGTATCAATGCGTTGAAGAGGAATGCCTATTGGAGGAAGAAACGTACTGTAAAATGTCAGAGCTACAACGCCACTACTCAGACCACCATCCACAGGCAAAGCTTCTGGACTCAACCGAGTACACCTGCCTATTCTGCGAGGACGTACTGCCAGCGAGGATCAAGTTGCGCTTCCGCCATATTGCTCGGCATCTAGAGGACAACGCATTCTCCATCGTACCACGTGAACACCAAGATTGGGAATTCTACTCTGATTCAACTTCAACTGGGTCACAAAACCTCCCTTCCCCTGCCAGAAACCGTCACATAGGAAGACACCGTCACCCAGGAAGGAGGAAGACTAAGAGCCGGCCTTTGACGGGAGCTGCTGCTAGTATGTCAAAAGCCGATATATTTGAAGCCAAGGCGGCAGCTTGCGTAGACCTCGCATCATCATCTTCAGACGAGCAAAGCCACGACAGATATCTTGAAGACCTTGCTGCGAGACGGATCGCACGGCGAAATGAACCCCCATCACCGTTCCTCGTCCGACACACTATTCCAAAACTGTCCCCCACACTACCCACTGATCCCCAAACATCGGGATTTCATCGCACATCATCCCGTCATATTACATCTTCCCACCCATCGCATTACAAACCAGATATGATATTCTCGGGCTTTCATAGTGAAAATCAATCCTCTGCCGATGAACGGTCTCCACTCATTCAGCCACATGTCAGGACACAACGTAGACGATACAAACGAAATGAACCACCACCAGAAGAAACCAAAGGTATGGGTTCATTGAAGAAAATCCTCGTTCATGGGTGGCAGCGTACAGTTGAATTTTGGCAGATGTGGTCTGCAAACCTTTGGAAGCCTTGCTCGCGAAGACGACGCCATCCTCGGAGGCACATTTGCGACCCATAGTTGCTTCAATCTGTTGTCCCGCGATCTTCGGCCTGAGTGTGTTTGAGAGCGCTCAGACAACCCTTATGCGGCTACGAGTGGCAAGGAAAGTAACACAGGTTTATTTTAAATCAACTGGCTAGTTAGCATTCTTCTATAAAATGTAATAGTAAAAATAGTGACGATTTACGAAGTACTTTATTAGCGCCTGCCAGTTGACCGTACGTGATTTCTGCTAACACACCACTCTCGTACATAGATTTGCCATTTTTGGTTCCTATGCAGATTCGCTGTATCTATGCTTCTCAACCAGTCGGCCAAGTGAATTATTAAAGCTTTAGAGGGTCTTCAGCGACCCTTATGACAATCTTGCCTCTCGTCCTTCCTGATTGCGACTTCTTGATAGCCGATTGGATGTCAGAGAAATCAAATCGGTTCTCATCTTCAATTATTGTTCGCACTTTCCCTTCTGCCATCCATTCACCAATCAGTTCCCACTCTGCTTTCGGAGTGCCACCCAGCAGGAATCCCCGGAATGGTCTCTGTCCACCTCCTAGCCAACTTGGCCAAAGAAGTATTTTTAGATGATTGATTAGACTAGTCCAACTTACTTCGGCACCTACCCCAATATAGTTTCCTCTGGAGGGCTTCAGATATTGATGAGAATTCCAGTAAATATCTGGATTATTGCCAACATTATCAATGATTGCGTCGAAGCTTTGTCCCCCATTCCTCTTACTCCATTGCCTTAACGCCTCGACAATGTCTTGGCTTCGGTAATCGATCACCTCATCGGCACCTAGGCTCTTCACCAGCTCTGAGTTTGCACCACTGCAGCTGGCAACTACGGTATCACAACCCATAGCTTTGGCCATCTGCACGGTAAAGGTGCCAGTGCCTCCACTGGCGCCATTGATGAACAATTTGCCTCCAGTTTCCGTTCCATTTGAACGAATATAAGGGATGTCGGCCCTCTTTAGAGCATGCAAGGCGGTAAGACCAGCAATACCCACTCCACCAAGCTCTTCCAGCGAACGGCCTTGATCTATCAAAGCCAGGTATCCGTCTGGAACTTTCGCGATACCAATTTCGCCTTGGTGCAGTGTGAACTCTGCAAACGTCCCATACTTAGCCGGCCCATAGAGCTTACCCCAGCAGAGGTCGCCCGCCTTCAGGTCTGGGTGAGTCGTCTGCCAGACTCGACCCACGAAGTCGACTCCTGGAGTCAGTGGTGCAGGCCCCATTATAATTCGAGGAATCGGTTGAGGAATCTGAAAGGCTTTGTAGTCGGCTGGATTCAAAGATGAGGAGAAAACTCGAACCAAAGTATAGACTCCAGATTTCGGGATTGGAGGGACTGGTGCGACTGGGGACACTGTTGCTCCTAGCGCATCAGGCGGAGTGCACTGAACCGCCCGCTGAGAGCTTGGAAGTGAGAACGGCGCCGACATGGCTGAAATTTGTGTGAAGTAAGCCTGTTCTATCCTAGACGAGATTGCTTAGAATGCTTAGATTGCTTAGTCTATTGTGGTGGGGTAGTTGGTTTTACTAGTAAATCAAAAGCGGATTCCCCACAATTCCCCACACCAAGCGACCGTACTTAGTTAGGTTGCCCGCCGAATCGAGAGGGTAGTATTACCACCGCTTTTGGACATTCTTATATAATCATCTATCCGAATTTGTGTAGCGGCAAGACGACGGATTATAGTAGATCACCTCCGAGTCCGTGCCTCGGCTTATAAATCTATCCACTTCCCTCCATGGACTTACACAAAGCACTACCTAGGTGTGTGTGAAAATAACGCCTTAACAGCAGACCCACGATCACAATCGAGACATGTCGCAAGCCACAAGTACAATCGTAGTCGAGCACGACGATCAGAGTACCACTCATCAAGTACTCCGACTCACATCAATCCCAGATGTAGGAGAAAGTCGTGGTCGTGAACAAACTCTACCGGCTCGCGATGGCGGGCGTGCAGCATGGAGCTTACTATGGGCGGCTTTCGTTTTCGAATCTCTGCTATGGGGTAAGTCGGAAAGACCAGTCCATCCATCCATCCGCTCACAACGGCCCAGGCTTTCCGCTATCATTCGGCGTCTTCCAAAACTACTACTCGACACTTCCTCAGTTCAAACAAAACCCGTACATCACTGTCGTGGGAACCGCGGCCTCAGGCATCGCCTACATGGGCGCTCCGTTCATCATCCCCGCAACCAAACGCTTTGCAAAATATCAACGCCAAATGATCTGGTTTGGCTGTATTACGACTTCCCTCGTCCGCCCGTCCTTACGCCAACACTAACGCCTCACAGGGCCGGTGTGCATCATTTCCCTCATAGCCGGGTCTTTTGCCTCAACCCTCGGTACGCTCATCTTCACTCAGGGTGTCCTTTACGGCATCGGGTTCATAATATTCTACTACCCCATCCTCGAACTCGTGAACGAATTCTGGATTGCACGACGAGGCATGGCATACGGTCTTCTCTGCGCTGCATCAGGTGTCTCTGGTGCTGTCATGCCGCTCTCTCTCGAGGCCATGCTGAAGAGGTATGGCTATCGGACCAGCCTACGTATCATTGCAATCGGACTGGTGGTCCTGACGGGCCCACTGATCCCACTTCTGAAAGGCCGACTGCCAGCTCCAGAATCCAGCAAATTACGCAGAGCGGATTGGAAATTCCTGCACAAGCCGCTGTTCTGGGTGTACACGCTCTCGAATCTGGCGCAGGGCTTCGGATACTTCTTCCCATCACTGTACCTTCCGTCGTACGCTGTTTCGATCGGGATCAGCTCGAGACAGGGCGCACTTCTCCTCACGACGATGAGCGTTGCACAAGTCTTGGGCCAATTCACGTTTGGCTATCTTTCAGATGGGAAACTTTCGATGAACCTCCTCATGGCCGGGTCTTCTCTGATCTCAGCCATCGCAATCTCTACTTTGTGGGGATGCGCGCACACGCTTGGTGTGTTGTTGGCGTTCTCGCTGGTGTATGGTTTCTTTGGAGCGGGTTACGTCGCCTTGTGGGGTCGCATGAGTACCAAGATCACCAGTGAGCCCGTTGCATCCCACACCGTCTTCGGGCTGATGTGCTTCGGAAAGGGAATTGGCAACGTCCTGGCGGGACCAATCAGTGCGAATCTTCTGAACGATAAAGTCGATGATGGCGCGTACGGCGTGACAAGGTATCGCTCGGTCATCCTATTTGCAGGGGCGTGCATGCTGTTGAGTGCGTTCAGTGTCGTGCTAACTTACATGAAGCCGAAGGGGTCGAATCTGCTGTCATCTCTAAGCGCCTGCAGATTGCCCCGGTCTAGTTGAGGATTGAAGCGTTTGAAGAATGCAAGGTGGCTTGCTAATCTTGGATTGATTCGGTTCCTGCTAGAAGACTACAGTAGAGCTTCTGGTATCATGTTGGTGTGGTGGAAGTCTTGCGGTTGTCTTGAATCAGGAGGTAGAGGAGCGATTTGCTTGCCAAGCATGGTCCATGTGAGGACTTCGGTACCGACTACGAACATTGGATGGAAAAGTTGGCCCACGACAAAGCAGAAATACCGAGGCAAGTTTTGTGCTTCGGATTTATCACGCTGGCGGATCGAAGTGTCATCCGACTTGGCCTCCTCTTGGCCAACTGCTCGATTTCTCGAACTTGCGTATTCGCTTCGAGCATTTACCTGGCACTGCAGAGTGGGTCAATAACCCAATTTCTTCCGTTCTGCTAGGTTGGAAGAGACAGGACCTACAACCGACTTCTTCAGCAATGATCTATCACCGCCAAGAACACCCACCGAATCACAGTCGAAACTACCCTCGCTAGTAATTAGAAGCATCCAAAGAGTCGAAGCAGCTAAAAATCAGGATCGCAAAGACGACGCACAGTCGGGACGTTTGAATTTTGAGGACAAAACTAACCCTTATATCAGGATGTCGTGGACAAAATGACAAACCTGATATAGTCTCGTGTGTTGCTCCCTGCACTGGACTGTTCCTGTCGACGCAACGGTGCTCTCTTGAGCGTCGGAGACCCGATTATCATTCAACACCCACTGATCACCTCGAACAAATGACCATCTGGATCGATCACACTCCTGCTATACATATTTCCGCTGTAGTTCATTCCCTCCAGCATGTTCGGGCCCCGTTCTCCCGGGCTATCGCTCACCACCTTGCCTATCAGTTCGTCTACCTTTTCATTTGACTCGGTCTGAATGGTGACAATACAGCCATTCGCGGTTTTGACGTCGGCGATTTTCATGGTCTTCGGAAGCCATTGGGTGTATGTCTCATGGTTGTGATAAAAGATGTACAAAGAGTCTGAGTAGCTGAAGCAGCGCGAGGTGTCGCCACTCCAGTCAGACTTCTTGGTAAGTCCCAGGGCAAGGGCGAAGGACTCGGAGGCCGACAGATCGGTGCTGGGGAGGTTGATGTAAATGCTTTTGGAAGGAAGTGCCATTGTGATTGAGGAAGCAGTAACTTCGAGGCTTTGAATACTGGCTCAAGGAACAGGATGTCTGGTAGAAAGGATTTCTACATGTTCGAGTAGTCGTTGCTCCCATATTAATGCTCGTTTCGATATAGTGCCAAGGGATCGGCTACGGCCGAGAGAGGAGAAATCCCTTGGTTCCGCAGGCAACGGTCCAGGCAACCGTACGAATACGAGCTTCGGGACAATCAAGCTGCTGTGAATAATGCCGGGGTCGAATCCATTTCTTCTCGGCGACGATTTTGAGAGAGCTACCACGAGCTCCCAAATAGGACGGATGGTGCCGACCTACAATGTCGTCGAGTCGTGAACACAATCCTAACGACCGGCGGTAGGGACGATGTTGGTTTGGTTCACGTGCGGTGGCGGGTTCTGTCACTGTCAACAGAACAATCGACGCACCGTATAGCATGCATTCCAGGGTGCTGCAACTGCTGCAACTTCAAGCCCTCCTGCCATCGTAGTAGCGAAGGTCGCGATGCAACCGTGCTGAATGCGTGGCCAAGACGGGAAACGATCGTGGCTCCATTCTCATGTGGCAGATTTATAACTAGTGAACCTCCTTCCGGACGTGGTGCACGTGGGTGAAAAAGGACAAGGTCGCAGTATATCAGTGCCCGTCAAAATTTAACGCCTACGCGTAAATTTTTGCCCTAAAAATCGCTATTTCTAGCCCAGTTTAGCTTCTTTTAAGATTATATACCTATATCTATCTTAGCTAAACTTTAGATTTCTAACGATATTAATAAAATTTATTTAGTGTATATATTAATAGAGATATAGTCGAATTTATTATTTAGTAAATCGGGCTCTAGCGCCTTTAGCTGGGCACTAAACTATAAATTTTATATAATATATTTATAGTATAGAATAAGAAGTATTAGTAGATAATAGTAAATTCTTATAGCGCACTTTACTTAAGGCGTAAACGTTTTGTTACGAAGCGACCATGTGGGTGGCCACTTTAGGGATACGGAGACGGAAGGTTATGCGAGGAAAGCTTGTGTATGTGGGGAAGCTATATGTGATTACCAGAATAGGAAAGTACGGAATGGTGGAATGGTGGAATGGTGGAATAGTGAGTATTCTATCATTCTAATAGTACGACGTAACGAGGGAAACTACCTCTTTAGGAAAGCTCTATTTAGGTATATAAGAATACGAATTCCCTATATACTTTTATAGTCTCTATAGTTAATCTAAGTTATACTAGTACCCTTATCTACGTACTACTTATATCTTAACTTAGAGACATCTTATTTTAATAGACAGTTAAGGCAACCTTTAGGGTTCCCTTATACCATTGCTAGAACGAGAAGCAGATAGCCTTATAATATTTTAACTACCTACTCACTATTACGATAGTCTATAAGTGTAGATTCGGACTTCGAGTTTATCTTATCCTCCGTTATCTCGAAAAGCGATATTAGTGAAGATAGAGTTCTATAAGATACTCTCGCTGTTAATTAAGCAGCTAAGCAGCTAGTACGGATTAGTCTTACCTTACTACTACTCGCTAAACTAAATTCTAGAATAAACCGACACTAGATATAGCTAAATATACTAGGTAAGCAGACTAACGCGAAAGCAGAATCATCTACGGCCGCTATAAAGAGCAAGAAGCCGGATATTTTATTAAGCGTTAAGAAGAATAAAACGCGACTTAAGATTAGAGAACCCGACGTATTTAAAGGGAACACTAAGAAGTTTATATAATTTACGAACTAAGTTAAGACTTATTTAAGATATAGGCGAATTATAAAATCATAAAATCAGGTTTTATAGACCGGTAATCTATTGCGTAAGAGATCCGCGAAGTGGTTTAAATCCTACTTAAATGACTTTCTAGAAAATAATAAGAACGAGTGAAAGTTAAGGACTATCGAGTTATTCTTATCTATTAATGAGTTTTTAGATAAGTTAAAAAAGTTATACGAAGGACTTAACGAAGTTAAAAAGGCAGAACGATAGATTTATAAGCTTCGATAGACCGATTTAGTTATAGACTATACTACGAAGTTTTAATAATTGTTAAGCCGTCTTAAATAGAATAATGTCGCTCTTATATTACGCTACTATTAGGGCCTTAAGGACTTCATTAAAGACAAATTAGTCGATAAAATCGAAGTATAAGATTACGAGAAATTAGTGTAGATAGCAACTAATATCAACACTCAATATTAAAAACGTAAAATGGAAAAGAGTAAGAAAGAGTTTCCGTTCGTACTTAATCGATATCGACACTAGACTAATACTCCGAGGTAGGCGCGATATTCTAATGCGATAGATTAGCAGGTAAATACGGCTTATAAGAACTCGAAGACCTAGCGTAGAGGGTATAATACCAGTAGAACACCGAGACCTAAGCCTACGCGAGGTAGAGGGAGGAGACGAGGAGTAAAATTTATAAAAACAGATCGTAGATCTACGCCTAGGAAAGTAAGGCTTAAGGACGAAGCGTACTTTCGATACGAAAAATAGAGGCACTACGCTAAAGAGTATAGGAACGCCGCTAAACAAGTAAATACTGCCGAAAAAATACTAGAGGAATCAGTAGATATTCGAAAGAAGAACTCGACGCACTATTAACTGTTCTAGACGGTATACTATAACGACGAGTGTTAGATATATAGAAATAATAAGTAAGAAAGCGACTGGTTTCTAAAGGAACCTAAGTCGAATAAAAGCAAGAAACAGGCTAATATAATAAGAAAGAAGCCTACGCGTACGCGTAATTCGAGAATCGTTAAGAATAACCGATTCTTCACCGTTATAGAGATACATTACTAAAGGCAGATCAGATATAGGGAAAGGGGGATAGTAGAGGCGATTATCTATAATAATACCCTAGAGCGACAACCCTAATCTATACAAGTCGTTATTCCTAAATACTCGAGAAATAACGAGATAAGAGAATAAACTTATACGAGAGCGCATATAATCCGATAAATAATGCTTTAGAATTAGGAAGCTATTATTAGAGCTAACGCGACGCACTATTTCGTATCGTTATCACGACTTAATAAGATTATAAACGGGATAGAGCACCTCGTAGAAACTCTTAGAGTACCCCTCTATAAGCAAGAATCGTCTACCTCGAACGAGGTCGAGATCTAAGAAGAGACTATTACCAGAATATAATAATAGGTCGGTATAGAGATAATCGAGAATACTAAAGAGGAGCTACTCGAGCTAGTAGGTACTTCGAGTACCTCTCGATCCCTATACCGATAGAATAATAATTAAACCAGTATTAAGTTATAGTCGAAGACGAGTCGAATTACGATACGAACTAATAAGTAGTACTGCTAGAACTGCTTTAGAGAGATACGATTTCCCTATAAAGCATCTAAGTATATTTATAATCTTTTAATTTATCGAATCTACGATTAGATTATACTACCTAAGGGACAGCCGGTATATATCGATATAGAATTCGACGAGGTCTTATCTAGAATATACTTTACACTACCTAAATATAGTCGAGTAAAGAGTGTATCTAGACGATACGTAAGGACTCTATTAGGAGTAGAAAAGCGACTAAACTTATATATAGAGATCATCTTTATAACCTTATATAAGATTATTATCTAAATAAGGCGATGGTATATAGATTACTATTATAAGAATAACTATACGAAATAGAACGCGTAGTATCTATATCGCTACTATAATCCTTTAGAAGTAAACTAATAGAAGACTATAAAGATTGTTTTAAGAGTATATACTAAAAAATCCTATAAGCCTAGACTTTATTATTACTAGAGCTGCTATAATAGGGCACGAGATATAGTTATACGACGATATTTTCTAATACTACTAATCGCTATAATACGCTCGGACAGTATCTTCGTAGCGAAATTAGAGATAGACACCTTTAACGAAGACTTCGAACGGGAATCTCTAAAAAACTGTAGAGCCGTTGTTTCAACGACGAAGAAATAACTAGAGGGCTATAGAAGACTTAGCCTACCGTTATACTAAGAGACGATACCTTAGAAACTACCGTTATACGAGAAGATAACGCGAGCTAGAAGAGTCGTAGTACCGAACCTAAAGAATACTTCTTTATAGAACGAAGAATTTACCCTATAAGAAGAATTAACGCTATTAACGTTAATTACGAAAATAGAGCTAGAACTAGAGAAACTCGCTCTAAGCCTCGAGCTAATACTTATAGAGGGCGATATCGAAGCGCTAATCGCACTACTAGAACGTACGCTAATACCTATAAGCCGACGACTAGAGAGGCGAAGAAGAGAAAGAAATTTATAGAATTAAAGAGAGCGATCTAGGAGCTCTTAACAATATATATATATATTAATAAACACCGAGCTAGAGTATTACTCGATACGAGAGTAAATACTAGCCTAGTCTCGAAGGCGTTTATATATCGAATACAGTAAAACGAAAGAAGGCTTAAATAAGAATTATACTTAATTAAAATAGGTAATTAAGAGTATATCGAGGTTAATAAGGAACTTAGATCGGTATAAATAAGATATTAAGAGAAAATATAGTTCCTTAATATAGATATCGTTAAGGGACTAGGGTTTAAGTGCTTTCTAGAACTAAACTAGCTAGCCTAGACTAATTACTTAGTAAATATATTAAAACGATAACTTATATAAAGACCTCTAAACGTAATCGAACAGTTTTAGAGTACTGTATAGGTAAGACTAACCTATAGAACGTTCACTATAAAGCAACTTAATTAGATAAGTAAAGAAGTTAAGGATAAAAGCGGAATTCCGATAGAGTATTAAGAATTCGAGAGACTTTTCGAGAACGATCTTATAATAGAGGCACTACCTAAACATTAGATATAAGATTATAAGATACCTCTAGAACTCGAAGTAAAACCTATTAAGACGCGAATCTACCCGATTTCGCGATATTAGAAGTAAGAACTCTAGAAGTACCTTAATAAGAATTTAAAAAAGGGGTTTATCAGAAAATCTACCTTACCGTAGAGATTTCCTATCCTCTTTATACTAAAGAAGAATAGAATATTAAGATTATACGTTAACTATCGATAACTTAATAAAATAACTAAAAAGAACGATTATCTACTACTACTTATTTCGGAACTGTAAGATCGGCTATAGAGAGCTAAATAGTTTACTATACTAGACTTACGAGAGGCTTATAATCTTATTCGAATAAGAAAGAGCGAGAAAGAAAAAATAGCGTTTAGTATACGCTATAGATTATATAAATACTATATTATACCGTTTAGACTTACGAACGCGCTAGCGTTATATTAGGTACTTATTAATAATACCTTATCTAAAGAGTTAAATCTATTTATAATCGTATATCTAGATAATATACTTATCTTCTCGAAGACTAGAGAATAATACGTAAAGGATATAAGGTAGGTAATAAAACGACTATAAGAAAGGGAGTTACGACTACGTCTTAATAAATACGAGTTTTTTAAGAACGAAGTACCTTTCTTAGAATCGATCGTAGAGAGCTATAGTATTAGGCTAGACTCTACGAAGATTAGATCTATTATAGAATAGCCTTAATTAACGAACCTTAAAGAACTATAGAGTTTTTTAGATTTAGTAAATTACTATCGACGTTTTATTAAGAACTACTTAAGGGTAGTATCGCTACTTACAGTACTTACTAAAAAGAGAATTATATTCGCAATAGAAGAGGAAGTAAAGGCTATATTTAAGAAACTTAAGGATTTATTTACTTATATACCTATACTAATAAGCTTCGACTTAGAAAAGAGGATCACTATTAAGACTAATACTTCGAAATACGCTATCGCCGGCGTACTTAGCTAATCGAGTTAAGATAATAAGCTACGACCCGTAGCCTATTATTCTAAAAAGATAACCGTACCGGAGAAGAACTACGAGATCTACGATATAAAACTTTTAGTTATTGTAGACTTATTTAAAGAATAGAACGTATACTTAGAAGAATTAAAGTATAAGATCACTGTTTACTCTAACTACCTAAATCTTACCTATTAGACTACGACTAAAAAGTTAAATAGAAGATAGATTCGATAGATAGAAGTAATAGTATCTATTAAGTTCTATATTATATACGTTAAAGGTAAAGAAAACGCAAGGGCTAATACTCTTAGCCGGAGACTAGATTATAGAAAGGACGCTAAGAAGATCGAATAAAGTATATTACTTTAGAGACGTAGAGAACATTTAGTTTATTCGAAATAGATTAATATAGCTAGAATAGAACTAGACTAGCTAACTAAGAAATAGAAGATAAAAGTAATCCGTAGCTATTATAATAATCGAGCTACTAAATACTTTAGAATCGCGAAAACCACGAAATTAATTTTTCGAAACTAGAAATAGAAAGGAATATAATAAAACGTCCGCGATTACGTTAATAATTACGATATATATACTAAAACTAAGGCTTCTAGACGTAGGCCTTATAGGAAGCTATAAGCATTAATATTATCGTTAGAAGCCTAGAAAGAAGTTATAATAGACTTTATTAAACTCTTACTAGAGTCTAAGAACTTAGTAACGAGATAAAAGTACGATATAATCTATATAATTATCGATCGATTAACGAAATACGCATACTTTATACTAACTAGAATAAAGATAATAGTACTAGAAATTGCGTATATCTTTATAAGATATATCTTTACAGTATACGAAATACTATTAAGATTAGTATTAAATAAAGATAAATTGTTTAGATCGAGATTTTAGTAGTTAATTATAGATTAGCTAGGAACTAAAAGCAAGCTTAGTACTACTTTTTATCTATAGACCGATAGGTAGACGAAAAGGATAAATTAGATACTAAAACAATATCTTAGAAGTTATATTAACTTTAAATAAAATAACTAAGTAGAACTACTATCTATAGCATAGATTATATATAATAATTCTAAGGTCGTTACGGGGATATCGCCTTTCTACGCGAACTACGAGTTCTACTCTAGAGTAAACGAGGACTTACTAAGTATAAGACTAAAATTAGAATAAGCAATAGTTGCTATATCCGATTTACGTTAGTTACATTAATATATATCTAAGAAACTATAGTTTATCGCGAAGAGAATAGCTAAGTATATAAATTAAAAAAGATCTAAGGGACTAGACTTTAGAGAGAGAGGCATAGCGTATTTATTACGACGGAATATTAAGATAAAACGACTAAGCGATAAGCTAGACTTTAAGAAGATAGAACCCTTTAGAATTAAAAAGAAGCTAGAACTAGTTACGTATTAGCTTTAATTACTAAAAGAAATAAGAATTTATTTCGTATTCTACGTTTCTATACTAAAAAGAGTACTAGAACGTTAAACGGTGAATAGGACCTAATAAACGAAACTACTAAAGACTAAGAAGTACGACGTAGAGAGAATTCTAGAGATAAAATAGAAAAAGGGAAGGACCTTTTACCTAATTAAATAGTTAGAATACGACGATAGCGATAACTTATAGGAACTAGAGAAGAATATTTTAAAGAAAGTACTCGCTAAGTTTAAGAAAACTTTATTATAAACTATCGTTCGTAAGTACATTATCGAATAGGGCCTATTAACTTAGAGGAACGTCTTACTATATAAAATTAGAATTACCTAGGGCAATCTTTTACTCTAGATAAAGGAAATCGAATACGTCTAGTACTTATATTTTACGTTACAGTATGCGTAAAGAGATCTTCTTATAGTAGGTAATAAACTCGTTTAATTAGTTTATCTCTATCTCGATATCGGTAAATTCAGCTTTTATATTATTAAGAGTCTTATACGCCTCTCGAAGGGCCTTACGAGCCTCGAGAAGCGCGTAGCGTCGAAGAGCTAATTACTTTAACTTTTTACGTCGCTTACGCTGCTCTTCTTTACGCAGCTTCCCCACTTTTCGGAATTCTTTAAGGGAGAATATACCGTCGTAGTCACGCTAATATAGTACGCACTCTACGTACTTTACTAACTACGCTCTATCGTAATAGTATACTATACTATAATATACATACTGCGTGCAGGCTACTATAGCAATATTATCTTCGAAACGAAGAGCGGAGAACAATTGTTAAAAGCGCTCGGTACGTAAAGGTTTAACCTTAGTGAATCTTTTACGTTTCTTAATAACTGATTTTATAGTGAGCTATAGGAATACTTAGAAAAGAGAGAATAAGGGGAATACTAACCTCTTAGATAATATTGCGAGAACGTAAAATAGATAAGAGAGGAAAGTATTACGAAGCGATTATATAGGTAGCTACTTTAGAGATACGAAGACGGAAGATTATACGAGAAAAGCTTATACATATAGGGAAGCTATATATAATTACTAGAATAGGAAAGTACGGAATAGTAGAATAGTAGAATAGTGAAATAGTAAGTATTCTATTATTCTAACAGTACGACGTAACGAGAGAAACTACCTCTTTAGAAAAGCTCTATTTAGGTATATAAGAATACGAATTCCCTATATACTTTTATAGTCTCTATAGTCAATCTAAGTTATACCAGCACCCTTATCTGCGTACTACTTATACCTTAACTTAGAGACATCTTATCCTAACAGACAGTTAAGGCAACCTTTAGGGTTCCCTTGTACCATTGCTAGAACGAGGGGCAGACAGCCTTATAACACGTTTACTAAACGTAAAAGAGGTCGAAAAAAATAAAGTTTCGGCGATTTTACATACTAAATTCGGAAATTTTTATCTCTCTTACGTTTACGACTCTACCACCACCTAATTATTCGTTTAAATAAAATTTCAAATCAGCAGATTTATTTATTTTAATAAGAAGAATAGAAATATAGAAAAATAAAATATAGTTAATACCTAGCTAAAGTTACTGGAGTCGTCCAAAGTCAGCCATTTTTGGTGTAAAGTTGCGGAGTAGGCGTTAAATTTTGATGGGTAACTGTACCTAGGTATGGTGATAAAACCTGGGGCGCATTAGCTGATGACCGCTAAATTCGGCGGGCAATGTCCCTGAACCATAAGCGTTGTGCTGTAATATTACGGCTAAACTGAAGGCGGATTTTCCGGCAACAACTTTACGGAACAAATCACGCGCAACCTCAAGGTCTTGGCGTTTGTTCTCTAGTCCGGTCAAGCCTACCCTTTCTTCATGAGATGAGCGGTTGCCAACAACGTCACCTTTTTGAGGTCTCCCACTTTAGGACGACACACATCCACACGAAGAAGATATTCTGTCGGTCTTACACGCTCACTCTTTTTGGCTAGTCTGTCGTTCGATTATAGTGTTCTAGTACCTTGAATCTATCGCTAGTTATGCCAACGTCACATTCTCACGTTCGTGTCGGCGACGAGGAAGACTATCATTTCCTCTACAATCCTTTCAGGAAAGCCATCATAGTCAATGCGTAAGTGATCGTACTTGGTCCCGCATAATCCTCCCTCATACGCTTCGAGCGAAATCGACTGATGGATGACTTGGTCACAGGTCGGACCTTCCAACCCATCCTTTGAAGCTATTCCTTACGACACCTCTCTACGCTCCTCTACTTTTCCCCAACGATGCATCGGACGCTCGGGATCACGCTGCAAATGAACGGACTTACCTCTCGTATCTACGACTATCCGTATATCTGGCTATCGTTTCTGTGGCTCTTTTCGTCAACTTTCATCTGAAGCACGAGCCGACGCCATTGGAAATGCGAATCTCCCGTCCTCTGGGCTTCGTCTTCTGGTTCCTGGCTCTCGCGTGTCTGAGCGCGGGCTTCGCAAATTACATCAAGACCGTGGCCAAGTATGCGAGGAAAGCTGCCCTAGTCCAGAGTGGACTCAAGACTCAACTTATCTTTGGGGTGGTGTCGTGCGCCATCATCGCCGCTTGTGGAATCTTTCTTGCTGCTGAGGCACAAAGGGCAAGTCTGCGGGATGACAACGCCGCCATTGTAGCGAGCCGCCAGACTCTGTCAGGTCCTGTTCACGAGGTTGGTGATTTGGATCCAACACGAGCTATGGTCGGCGAGGTTTTGAGGCTGCTGGGAGATGCCGCCGGACAAGGCTTGATAAGTGGCGATATGCAACTGGCTTCATCTATAGTATCCTCAGGCAGACATGCTGCGGAGACCGCTCGTTGACGGTTAATGATCGTATACATAGTATACGTCTCGTTGTCAGTTGTAAAAAGAAATAAATGTATGCACGAAACTGGATGGTACTCCCAGCATCTGCCCAGGTGGTGTACTTCGTACCTGCAGCAGACCATCGCCTAAGGTCCCTCTCAAAAGTGCGCCAATAATAATGATGCGGTGCGGGCCCGGTTCCGAATTCGAACCCCACCAACCCCAACTAACATCTGCCAGTGTCCAGGCGTGAAAGGCCCGCCGGCGTCGGATCCACCCAAAAATTATCTTCCCACTGCTACGAGGGTAAGCACGATCCACGTCCTTTCGCACTTGGCTTCTGCAGCCACGGCTACCAAGCTGACAGCTTCTTCCCACTCAGTGTCGCTCCTTTGAAGCTGAGAGGTCGCCTACAACATGTCTACGACCCAAACTATCACCGCCGACAATGTTACCACCCTGTTTCCCGCTGTCCAAACCCGCCTGATTGGAGCAGACCTCCCTCCAAACGCTACTCCCAGCACCACAAATGGTGCGTCCGACGCCGACCTCTCCGGCTACGATGAAGAGCAGATCAGACTGATGGACGAGGTATGCATCGTCCTGGACTATGACGACAAGGCCATTGGCACCGCATCCAAGAAAGACTGCCATTTGATGGCCAACATCGACAAGGGCCTCCTCCATCGCGCCTTCAGCACCTTTCTCTTCCACCCAGAAACGAAGAAGCTCCTCCTCCAGCAGCGTGCTCCGGAGAAAATCACCTTTCCCAACATGTGGACCAACACCTGCTGCTCACACCCGCTCGCACATCCCGCTGAGACCGGCCTGGGCGACTTGGTGAGCAACGTCGAAGGTGCCAAGAGAGCGGCCATCAGGAAACTCGACCACGAGCTCGGCATTCCGTCAAAATATGTGCCGATACACAAGTTCGACTATCTCACTCGCATTCACTATCTGGCACCGTCGAACGGAAAATGGGGAGAGCATGAGATTGATTATATCCTCTTCGTCGAGGCAGATCCCGAGTTACGAATTAATAAAAATGAGGTGCAAGACATTCGTTGGGTGAGCATGGACGAACTGAAGCAGATGTTCAAGGATGTGGAAACAGGCACAGGAAAGGACAAGAATCTGATATATACGCCGTGGTTCAAGCTGATTTGCGAGAGCATGTTGTATCAGTGGTGGGATGCGCTTTCGAAAGGCGATCTGGCACGCTTCACTGGAGAGGAGCAGATTCGCCGGATGTGAAGCCTGCCATACTCGTCCTCTTTTTCATCTTGGCGCACGACAGGTTTGGGCATGATGAGATATGCACATGCAGGTACTAGGGTCTGTGGCGAATGCTATAGAACGTTTCATGATTTCCACGCAGTGGCACTCGGTTCGTGCAGTCCGGTGATGACCAATTCAGACACGAATGCATGCCTTCTATCTCCGAGACTAACGTGTATTCACTTCATCACTGCTCGCTTCCTTCTGACCAGCTGTGGCATAGCGTATTGATGCTACTTTTCCGCTAAAAATAAGGGGGTCTGCTCCCCCGCCACCCGGAAAATGCACTCGCTCGCTTTCTGCTTTCAACCTTTCCCGATTTTAAACTACAGGAACCAGCGATAACCCGGGTTCGCCGGACCATCAGCCATGAGCTCCGTCGGGATTTCCTGCGCCTTGATGTGCTTCCCCTGTGCCCGGTCTCGCCTCTTATTGTCGAAGACCATATACGCAGCCAAGCACAGCGTCAACACACAACCCACCCCACCAAAGGCCGCCGTGGTGATCAACGCCGGGAAGTACTTTGGCGCCGACTGCGGCACGAAGATCTGGCTGGACACGATGCCCATCAAATTGGCCAGCGGGATACCCACCGACGTGAGCATGACACGCTTGTTCTCGTTGGCGATGTTGTTGTTGAACCACGTGTCGAGGATGACGCTGGGCGCACTGGTGCCCCACGTCATCATGAAGCAGGCAAAGTACGCCACGTTCAGCTGGCTGGTGACGTTGACGCACGCGTAGATGATGAACCCGGTCATGGTGAAGAGGAACCCCAGCGCGACGAAGGGCGAGCGCAGCCGTGTATAGTCAGACGCGAACGCAAGGATGAGCAGCATCACTGCGCCCGTGATGTTGGGCGCCACCGTGTACAGGTTGGTTTTCACCGTGCTGTAGCCCAGGCGCTTGACGATGACCGGGAGGAAGAGCCCGACTGACTGGAGAGGTACGCCGAGACACATTTCGATGCCTAGGTTTTTTTTAGAGTTAGTCAACAAACACACCCTAGTCTTTCTGTCGAGGGGGTCTAATAAAAATATCGAAGAAAAATGGGGACAGGAGAAAAATAGCAGGGCTTGTTGGTTTTGCGGGGGAACTTACAGAGAATCACCCAGCTGGTCGGGTGCTTGAAAATCGAGGCTGCTTGTCTGAGCGACAGCTTCTCACCGACGACTGAGGACGAGTCTAGCTGGATGCGCAAGAACGCGATCCTCTTCTCCTCCTCGGTGAGAAACTTCGCGGTCGCTGCGGAATAAGGCAGGAACCAGTAGGCGAAGACCGCAAAGGCCATGGTGAAAGAGCCTTCGACGATGAACAGATATCGCCAGCTGGCGAGAGGCCCGTCGATCTGGAACACGCCGAACGAGAGTAAGCCGGAGAACGCATTGGCGATGTTGGAGGCGGCGTAGAAGATGGCGAGTCGTCGGGCAAGCTCGCCTCGTCGGTAGAACGTCGTTTGGTAGTAGATCACCAAGGGGAAGAATCTGATGGGCAAAAGTCAGTTAGAACGCTTTTCTAGTCCGATTAGGACTGGACAGAAATCCCGAGCGAGAGAAGGAGCGGAGATGGAGAGAGAGAGAAAGACGTACGCGCTTTCAGCCATGCCCAGAAACCAACGCAGAGCCATCAGACCACCAAAGTTAAAGGCTGCGACGGTCATCAGGGTCATAAAGCCAAAGCTCATCATCATGAGCGGAAGAACTCGACTGGGTCCCCACTTCTTGCCCGCCATGGCGAGGAACGGCGCTGTCAGGACATACGGCACGAAGAAGATAGACAAGATCGTGTTGTATTGGTGGCCCGTCAATTTCAGCGTCTTCTCGAGGCCCGCGGTCTTGGCGTTTCCCAGGTTGCCCTTGTCGAGCGCGTTGCAGAGGTACATGACCGCGAGCGTCGGCAGGATCCTCAAGTCGAGCTTCCAGAGGAGTCGTCGCTCTGCGTCATCGTCGAGCGAAAAGTCGGCAGAGACTCTCCTGACGGCTCCAGTCGCGATGTCTTCCACTACGACGCCTTCCTCGGTGACCCTGACCGACCGGGCATCTGAAACCGCTCTGCCACGTTTGACGTCGCCGGTTTCTGGATCTGAGGATATCGATCCCGTTTTGTTGTCGGTTGAGGCCATGACTGGTTTATTTTGGTGGGGGGGACTTTTTGCTCCTCCTTTTTTTTTTGTCAGTGTGCTACCATCAACGTTTGGATTCACGAAATTTTCTACAGAATTGAGATATAGATATATATTGTCCACACGGGCTTATCAAAACATAAAAAGTGCGGGGATGAACCCCCCGGAAAATGTCGACTATTTTCCGTCTAACAATGTTCAACAAACCTGCACATGGCGTCTAACAACTTAGCAAACTTAGCATGGGTTCCAAGGATTTGCCGAGACCGTTATCACGGAAACTAAACTTTGAAAGAGAGTCAACTTTGCCGAGACCGAGAAGACGTCCAATTGACGTTCAAGTCGGGGAACCTCCCGCGGACCCTGAGCGGCCGGGTTGTGACCGAGTGACGGCATTCTTTGAGTCGCCGGAGAAGCACGGTTGGTTGGAAGTTGTTTCAAGACTTTTATCTGATGATCAGCTTTGCAAACTTGCCCTTATCGTGAAAGACACCGTCACTACTCTAGTGTGACGAATTTTCCAATGTCCTCCTTATCTCAGAATATGCAGCGGATCCTTATCGTACAAATTGCAACAATTGCAAGACGTTCTTATCAACTCCCCGCTCGGCCTTGGCTTGAAAAAACCCCCCCACTGAAATACACCAAAGCATGGATCAGGAAAAGAAAAGATAAAAGTATCGAGTTCATCGTTCGAACTTTATAGAAGTATTCTTGACGACCCAATAATGACAGCCAGCTAGGTATGCGTAAAGCAAAGCAATTCAGGAATCATGCTTCTCTCGCCACCGCCACATCAGATGGCTTTTCGCTTTCAATTTGCGCTAAGTTGGTTTAACACTTTTGAATCCAATCGCCTAGGTCAATGTTTTTGATGATCTTTGAAAATCTCGGTGCGTCTGGATCCCTGCAAGCCTTGTTGAACTGTTCCGTCACCATATTCTTCTTGTTGCTCCTCTCGCCTTTCGGGTACTCCACGTTGAAGACCGGCTTTCCATTCAGAATAAATGGTTGAAAGTCGAAGCATTCCTCGTACTCAGAGCACTGCTCGTTGATGCTCCACTGCATGACGTCGAGCACGTCATCAACGATGCTGGCAGCATTTTTGAGACCGATGCTGAGACCGCGGGCTGCAGCTTCAGATGCCAAGAACTGCAGGTAATTTACACTATCGTCCGCTGTTAACCCGAGGCCGTTGTCGTTGTCGAAGCCATCGACATTGTCCGGATCAACACCGCTGCAGCCCTTCGATTTCGCCAGGTCGAGACGGCCCTTCATGATTTCGCGAACGTTATCCGAGGATAACTTGAGCCAGGTCTCATCGGGCCAGCCATCGAGTCCGTTTCCTTTATCAGCGGCTGTGAATTTGCTGCTGTCGGGCCGGTTGGGCTCATAGGACCCGGCGCTGAAATAGCAGATGACCCGTGAGCCAGCAGACTGGATCGTAGAGATGGTGGAGGCTGGAGTGTCGAAGAGGTCGATAGCCCAGACAGAATAGGCGGTTGGGGTTTGCAATTGCGTGGCAGTTGGTGGGAGGGAAAGCTGATAATTCCAGGAGGCGCCAACTACCGGCTGCCAGAGCGCTGCGCGTTTCGTATTCGACAGACGAGCCGTGATTTTATCATCAAAGCTAATGTTGGCAGTATCTGCTCTCAGGACCGGCCATCGAGCTAGAGCACACCCTGCAAATAATCCCAATGACAGTAAGATCACGCTGACGATGACTGCGACCACTGTAACATGTCGCGTTGGATCACGCTTTCTGTCGGACGCATACTGGTGAAGAGATTCGACGTCGACCTGGGACTGCTTTTCTGTGGACATTCTGAAGATATCGGATGTTCCAAATCGAGGGACCCTTTCCAGACGTCTTATCCAGACCAGTCTGTAAACAATGTTAACGTTAGAACGGCCAATGTGTGAATAATCGATGATCTTGCACAGCAAGGAAACCGAGTGACGATGTGCACAGCACAGATGTATCGGCAGAAAATCACGATTTGTCCAGCAAAGTCGTGGAATTTGAAGAATTGGTGGATAGAGACCTGGCCATCATCGAGCTCCTATACTGTACATATTCTGTAGCAGCTTACGTAATCACGTGATACTTCTTCACCCTGAAATTTGGGTGTGCCGCAATAACAAATTATTACGGCGCTTTTTGTTGGCGTTCTGGGCAAACAATGCTGACTTCGTGTGCGAAAAATGAACGTCTTCTGCAAAGAAAACCCTTGCGGCGCTATCCCCGCAACTTTACCCCTTCCACGCCTCCGCCTCGCTTAACACTCCTGCAATCTCCACAAAGGGGGGAGCCATTCTGTGACTGACCGCTACAGATCTGAATTCATCGATCAAAATAATTGTCTAACGATATCTGGAATGTCACACGAGACGAATACAAAGACTTATAGCTCCTCCTCCTCCAAGGTTGTATCATCGCAGATCTTCCCTTGTGGCAGCTTTGCTGCATACAGCAGAGCATTTGCGTCACATGATGCACCCTCACTACTAGAACAGCTGTCGTATCTAAATTTGCAGTTGTTGTAGTAGACATAGTTGCAACCGTAAGTATCGCCTAGCAGTTGTTGTCCATTGGCGATGTGAATGCCGCCGTCGGAACCATAGGATTTGCCATTTCCATCACTGTCAGAGAGAGGACAACTGCTCTGCTCAAGCAGGGTCGGGTCGCTAGGAAAGCTTGCAAGGGTAGTATCTGCAATACTGTCCCCAAGTCCACTGTCAGAAAACTTGGTGTCGTCCACCGGACTCTGTAAAGGTGGTTTCCCGCTGATTGGTGCCCCAAAATTATCCCAGTGCCACTGCACACTCTCGTTGTACCCAAACACCACGGCGCCGTTCGTGCATGTCGAGAGATCGAAGGGCCGACTTCCCTCGTCGCAATGACTGGGCGTTTGTATCGGCCGTGGCACTTGCACAAGCACCGACTCTAATGACGGGACGGATTTGCAGCCACAATCATCGAAGGGTCCGCTCGGGTTGCACCATGCGATCGTTTCAGTCAATTCTTTGGGTTCCGTGGTCTCGTCACCCTTGTCATCCATCAACCCGACGAGGTCAGAGACACATGCAGCCACGTAGTATCGTTCTGTCGGAAGTGTTTGCCAAAGTCCGCAGCAAATCTTGGAGTTGGTGACTGGCTTGATCAGCTCTCCGAAACCTACACCGACCAATGTGACAGCACCAATTGATCTAGCAAGGTCGACCCAATACCTGGCGATGGGTGGTAGTTTCTCGACGCATGCACCAATGTCGTCTTTCTGTGCTGCGAGACTACGGAAGTCCCAACCTTCGAGCGCACCTCGAGGTGACTGTTTTCGAACACTTGCTAACCCCACATCCTGTTGAAGTTCAAAGGCCTTGTTCAGCACGTGGTAAAATCGTATCATTCGTTCCTCTAGAATCTCATACTCCGTGTCTCCGTCGGACCGCACTTTCGTCATCATCACTTTTGCCCGGAGATTCTTCTCATTACTGAGAAACAATTCTGCTGCATTGGGATCGTACGGCTGCGATGGCTCGTCGAGCTTCTCCCACTCTAGCTTGAACAGTCCTCGGTGGTTCTTCTCATCGTTCTTGAGCGAGGCTCGTATCAAATGGAGTAACGCGGCGATTCCGTTGATCAGCCAACCTCTATGAGTCGCCGTATCCCAAAATAGGACAAAGCGGCCTTTGAGTCTTCTGAAGATTGTGGGGTAGCTTTCAGAACTAACCTGGGGAGTTTTCTGGCTCTTGGCTAGGGTGAACGGATCTCCTCCAGCAATCGGCTTTGGGAAGGATAGCTTGCATCGGTACAACAGACTGTTCGAGTTGACGTCCTTCAGCTTCGTCCTTTTGATATCGTAATTCGAGGTTGTAGCGCCAACGAAACAATCTGCTTCTGGGCACCAACCTATCACATGCCGCATCGCATTCAAGTCAGTACAGCTTAAACTGCACAGCCGCTGAAGTCCGTGGTCTCTGTAGGAAATGTACTGCCCTAATGTAGTGGAGCAAAAGTGCCAGATTATGGTGTTTCCAATGCAGTCAGAAGGTACAAGCATGGCTGAGTGACCTTTGAGGAACAGGTTTCCGCGATGCTCGTTGACATAGCCAGTTCCTATAAGATTCGCTGCGATATTCAGAGGGATTTCGAGCCCAAGGTTAGGTCGTGGCCGCATCCTTATCGGGAATCCTTTCACGATGACCGGGCCATCAAACATCTTGTGCCAGCAATAGCCATTCTCCTTTGGCTCCTCTGACTCTTCGTCTCTTTTGAAATTGATGACAATCAGAGGTATCTTTTTGAGATCAGGCTGCTTTGTAAGGTGTAGACCTGTCTGAAAATACATTTCTGAATCATTGTATCCTGACTTCAAACAAGGAGAAACTCGACTCAGAAGCAGTACCAAGAGTTCGTTCGCCTCGTTGTCCTCAGTTGCGACGTCCGGAAAAGTGGTTGCGGGATCGGCCTGTCCAGAATTTTTGTTGAAGGGTTTTCGATTCGTCGATTCGTCGCCTTTAGAATCTAGCTTAAAGTTGTCAAATTGTTTATTTCTCTCCTGGAATGCGCTGTGGCCGTCCGCAAGCGCCGTCGAACACTCACGTGTGAGGTCAGCCAAAGGAAATATTGAATTAACAGTAGTACACTGTACAACTTGGGCAATGGGAGTGATAAAATTCGACCGGCCTTCAGTTGCAGACGACTTGAGCGCCGAACTCAGCCAAGCAAGCTGCTGTGCAACCTCCGCGATGCTTCCTCGAGTGCCCTTGACAGAGACTAACACAGATGAGGAGTCTTCATAAGCAGCGAGAATTGTGCCATCTGGACGTTGACATGCAGCAGCAGACCCAGGATCTAGCAGCATCAAGTCCTGGATTAACTTCAGAAGGAAGCAACCAGTTGTTGGCCACGTTTGCTGCAAATATTCACGACAAGTCAATGCTTGTATGTCGTTATCTGCGCTTGTGAGAGTTAGGATAGAGCCGATCACATCTTTGGACTTCGGAGCGCTAGCTTCATGCTCGATGAAAGATCGCACAGGCCATTCAGTCCGCACGATTGCTTCTTGGTATCCAGTGCCTCCTTCGTGTAACACAAGCAACTTGTACGAGATTTCACGCTCGATAGATTCATAACTGCTCTCTCTTCCACTTTCCAAGAGGACCTTGTTTAGAAATGTGCATATGAGCCATTGATAGGCCGGTGTGGCAAACACTGCGTCTCCGTAGTTTTCAATGGCGCGTCGTATGTGCAGTAATCCATGCCGCAGCTCTTCTGGATCATCTGATGCGTCCGCACCGGTGGTTTGCAGTTGATGGGCTTCGACTGACCCCAAATTCTCCTGCTTAGGGGTGGAGCAGTTGCAGTTCTCATCCTTTGCTTTGCGCTCCTTGAGATGTTCGGCGATCTTGTCTAGCAGGATTATTTCAAGCTCACTAATTCGTATCAGTTATTGCAGGTTCTGGTTCCTGAGGCTAGGTATGGTGGCGTTTTGCGAGTCCTTCGTTGAAGACAGCAAGATCCACCAACAAATAACGGGGACAAACATACCTCGTATTTGAGGCTAGTAATTCCAAGACTTTTTCAAGCGCTTGAATGGGCAGTTTCTGTCTAAGTCTGTCGCAGAATTCATTGAAATGCATTGGAAATTTCAGCCACTTTACCAAGACAATCTTCCACGAGGAGCCCGCCAGCATATGTTTAAGCTGCCGGAATAGTCGATCGCCAAACCATTCGACTACCCACATCGATACTGAATCAGTGTCCTCTATCTGTAAAGTGGCCTGAACGGTCACCCCGCCAGGTTTGCTCATGTTGTGATGTTGAATTTTGGCAGAGATAGCGTCTGATATCGGCTGATCTTGGTTCGAAGCACTGATCGGCCCAGCAACAGGTTTTTCAGTGTGAGAAAGTGGCAGATTTGGAAATTCGGGGTATTCACTAGGTGAGTCCCGCGCGCACTCCTTCCCTGTAGGCAGTCTCGTACCGGATAGCAAAGACCACCCTGAAACGCTAGCGTTGATGAGTTTTGGTGGCTCGGCCACGTTGGAAGGAACGATTTTGTGCCTCTTTCCGCTTTTGGGAGGAGGACCAGAGCGACCTGAGACCGAGTTATAGGTCCGTTTGTCACCTGTGATGCAGAGTCTCTTTTCTTGTTCCATGCCTGTTTTGTTTTGCTTAGCAGCAGCTAGAGCGGTCTTGATGATCATTTGCCGTGCCACGGGGTCGGTGTCAAAATCAAGGTCTCCCCAACGCCCGCATTCGAGTTGGCCAATCAACATGTCTCGCGTCGCGTCATTGGGTTCCTCAGACCACTCTAAATTCAATGTATGGCCAGTATCCAGTTCAATTTGGCGAACCGCCTTCTGCCATGGATCTCGCAGCGATTCTTGCAAAAACAGGCTGTTAATCAAGCAGGTTTTGCGCAAGTCTCTTCGAGCAGAGCCGTAGTGTTGGAAGTGGTGCTGGGTCCAGAAATCAATCCCTCTCGATGTTATCCAATTGCAGATCCAACAGCCCCAGAATCGTTTCCATGGAGTTTTGTATACTTTACGCAGACAAGACGATATCATTACAAAAGAATTTGCCATAATGCAATCTTGATGCTGTGTAGTGTGATGGTGAGCATACAAAGTCTGCGACCAGCTTCGAAATGGACAAGGTACATAGCCGTGGTTACCAGATGAGTGATGTTGGCAAACGTATTCAACTGGACGCTCGTGTTCTGCTTGAACGTGATCTGAAAATTCTCTTAGAGACACGAAAGAAGCAGTACAGTAGGGGCACGGCAAACGACCTCGTTTTGATCGTGCATTCGGCCCCGAGTAGGAGATGAATGAAGAGCTTGAACGTTCTTGGGATGCCACCGGAACCTTACCAGGCTGTTTCGAGGGAAAGTGGTGCCAATCTTGGTTCGATATGTCCAGCGGTAATCGGGACCCAGCCGCCTTAAATGGCCGGAAAAAGTCATATTCAAAGTCTTGGTTGTCTGTTTCCGTATCGATGTTCCTCGGATCTTGACCGCTCCACAAGGCGGCATCAAGGGGTTTGGGGAAAGGGAATACTCTTGGCTCTGCATCCCCTTCGGTTAATATTGAGTAATCTGTCGCGGTTGTACCTTCACTCAACCTTGACATCATGCTTTCATCAGAAAGGGCTCCGAGAGACTGAGGTAATTCAGGAGGAAATAGTAAATTGGAATCGGAAGGAAGGCCAGGACTTTCAGTATGTTGAGCCTGTTCCAACGGAAGAGTGTCTTCATGATCTGGAGATGAAATTTGGTCCATGCTGCTGTCCATGAGTCCAATTGAGGCAGTGTCAAGGAGACAGATGACTGGCTAAGACGCTGCTAACGGCGAACTCGAAAATGCAACTTCACGCAGTCACTGATTCTGAATGTTAAGTTCATGCAAAAGATGCCAACGATAGTTAGTACCAGGCTTATCGAATATGATACTCAACGTGGTATCTTGTGGAGGAAACGAAGGACTTGATCCAGATCGAAAACGACATCTGAAGGATAATAAAGTCGACAAGGCTGACAATGTATCAGAAAGGCCAGCCTGAAGTCGTCAAAACTCCAGGCCGCATGAAATAAGATGTTGGCTTGGTATTCCAGGACTTTGGTATTTGCGGGAACACGACATCATGCCAATAAACACGGTTGAAATGGCAAAAGGCAGATGTGAGACTCAATCGCCAAGAATGAGTGGAAGTCAGCCTTTACCAAAGGTCCAGCTTGGGAACTGGTACCTTTGGAACAGGCCGATTTGGCCCCAAGTGAATACGAATTTGAAAGTAAAACGTGCGTTTCCTTCGACACGAGCACACCACGAGTTCCCATCAAGTGGAGTGCAAAAACGTTCAAGCTCATTTAGGGCCAATGGATTACTGGACGTCAGTACCCATCTCCACCAACCAATTCGGCAACGTCCGGCCACCCGAAAGACGGCGCTAACACCACGGGCCCTTAACTGTACGTACTTGGTAACTTTGTTTCTGAAACTACGAAGTGCTTCGTCTTAGAAGGATTTCTTCCAATAGAAGAGTGAGACACTAAAGTCTCCCAAGGCATTGAGATATCCCTTTACTCATGCAGCGTGTACTATTCCTACATCTCACAACCCCGAATAATTGAAATAATGCTAAGGCGACTTGCTTCGTACATCTCTTTGCACCGGCCTCACCGCCCGCTTAAACCCGGGGTAAGGCTGCTTTGACCTTTGATTTCTTACTGGGGATGACTGGGAAAGATTATGAATATGCCATATTGTAACCATGAAATCCATTGCATAACAATTCACCCCTTGGAGGGAGGGGAGGTCTGGTGAGTTCTCTCTGCACTTACGAGGTAAATTGAGAAAAAACATGCCTCAGTCCGTCTGAGAGTAAGTGTCCGCTTGAATCAAGTGGACAAGTACTGTGCCATCGGCAGTCCGCATATTTCGTAACCTGGAAGACTCTAGGTACTTCGTAGTACGGGTATCAGCTGCGCAACGACGTAGCTTGAAGTAACGCAACGCAAGCTGGGCTCTGTTGCGTTGTTGCGGTGCGGTGCGAAGCTGGCTAACGCTGCTTCGTGGTTTATATCCGAAACACTAAGATACTAGAAGAATACAGTGGGAATTTGGAGTAGGAATATTTCAGAAATATACTTCTGAGGTAGAGTAGGTAGTCAAAGGCAGTACTAAAGGGTTCCGGCGTAATCTGGTCCCCACAGGTGGATATTTCTCCGCATTATCTTCCCAGTGCTTTTAGTGGCCGCCACTGCAGTCGTCACGTAGCAAGTAGGTGGTCCTAGAACTCCGTATTAGGCAGCAGATAAACCCGTTCCGGCAACAACAAGATCGAGAGAGATGAATCAATGAATTGAACTATACAGCGGCACAGCGGCACTCTTTATATGACACCAGGAGTGTCTCGAGATATCTTGATAAACAAAATGAACAAAGAAAGATATCGTTATGACCCGTTCGACGGCCCCTCTCGTCAAATTCGCCTGGTCAGTATCCTTCCTAGACAAGAAAAGAAGAATATTCGTCTCAAGCTAGAAGTTGCCTCGATCATTGAAGCAAAGGGTCGATACGAGGCAATATCTTACATGTGGGGCCCCAAGTCACCTACACGCCGCGTCAGCATCAATGGCAAGGCCATGAAAGTGCGCGATAATATATGGCGTTGTCTGAGACATCTGCGTGACAATGATTTAACGAGATCCAGGCTATGGATCGACACAATCTGCATCAATCAGAATGATGATTATGAAAAAAGTCAGCAGGTTGCTAGGATGCGGGACATTTTCGAAGATGCTTCTAGAGTGTTAATCTGGCTTGGTCCAACAAGTCTGCAGACATACCTTCGCAGTCCGGGATCGCACGTCTTGCGGGATAGCATTGAAGACCTTCCTGTAGACAATCAGGATCCCTGGCTCGATCTCCTACGCCGACCAGACTCCAGATCTTGGTCTTTGGAAAACCAGATCATGAGCATCGTGTATAACTCGTACTGGAGAAGGCTCTGGATCATCCAAGAAATTGCATTTGCCCGCAGAGCATGCATTGTTTTTGGCAAAACTTTGCTGAAACACGATTACATTGCGCCGATATACTCTGCAGCCCGCGAAAACTCCAAACCGGGTTTTCGTTTATGGATGGCAAGACAACAGGATCCGACCATCGAGAATTCTGGCACCGCCTTGCTGGATCACCACCCTATGCTATTCGCCCGTCAGCAGAATGGAACAGGGCAAGATATTGACAAACTTCAACCTCTTGGTGAACTGATACAATCTTTTCAATGGCAATCTTGCACCGATCCACGAGATTATGTCTTTGGGTTGATAGGTCTTCTCAATTCCCCTTCACGATTTGAGGTTGACTACACGTTGACTAACGAAGAGGTTGCTGTCCAGGCACTGCAACACCTTGACGACGAAGCAAAAAGCGAACCTCCTATGGGTATAAAATTGACCGCAGCAACAGCTTTGTTGAAGGCCCTGACCGTAACCAGCATCTCGTACTTAAAAGCTGAACAGGCACTGCCTAGCGGGCGAGCCGAAGCCCTGCATGGAACGGTCTTTCCCGTTCGCTTCGAGCCTGGCGAGCTTCTCACCCCAATCAAGGACGACCAAAGACTAGAAACCGAAGCATTCGAACACAAATTTCAGTTGGACGTAACTGAAACGCGTAAAGTGGATCTGTACTTAATGAAACATGAGGAAACTTTTTCAGTAAAGCTGCAGAATGGTCATGTCAAGCAATTCGCCCCAGCGAGAACATATCCCTCAAATGGAGACGCTCGAGACTCGATCCAACTAGAAATGCACCGAGACGTTGTATTTTGGTGCTATCTCGAATGCTCGGCAGTTGTCATGATATGTCCAAGCTCCAGGGATGATAGCACAATGATAATTAAGCATTTTCTACAGCCAGATCTTACTTGTCCAGGTTACAAGCAGCTGGTCCCATGGCTCGACACACAACTTCCGAAGTGTGTACAGCATGCCTTGGAAAGAGAGATAAATGCTTGCGGTGCGGACTGGGACAAGCTGAGCCAAGGAATAACCCCCCATTCATATCTACATCTTTCTACCTTGGAACTCGTTTCCTTATGCGAATTGATGCACCCAAGCGCGAGCGATATGGCCGAGTTTTGGAAGAATAGCTAAGCTCGAGCAATACACGATCCCATGAGACGAGAGACAGAGTAACGAGCCGGAAAGGCCTTGACTCACTGTATCATCGATGGTATTGATATTAGCAATTCCTGGCTGCGCGCCAGCTTACAATGTTTGACAGTTTGGTTGGCCCTTTGAGAGATCGTCACCATAAAGCACTTGATGATGATCCCTTTGGATCACCAGGGATCAGACGGCATCGAGTGCCAAATTGTTGGCCAGTTTGGATTTGCGCCATCGTGCATTGGCGAATGAGGAGGAAGAATACGAGCAGACTTGGGGGGGGGGGGCAGGTGAGAAGAATGTCGCGCAGCCAATTTCTTTCTCAGATAGTTAATCCACATCTATCGAAGCAGATAAAAGTGCGCGACCAGCCTTGCCTAGCAGCTCCTTGTGCTGGGCATGTAATCGTGCGTGCTTTCAAACTCCTCTGGATTGTGCGAAGCCACATCAATCTGATCGTAAGAGGCTTGTGGGATAATCATGATGTCGTGCTAAGGACTTCCGCTCGACTTGCTCCTTAAGAAAGGGTTGGTTCGACGAATCAGTTGATTCCGGAGCGAACAATAAGGGAACGTTGTTCGAATAAGGTTTAATCTGACAGTTAAAAAGGGGAATATGATGCCTGACAAAAGACATGCTCATTGTCATTATTGTTTGCCCAATCATAGCTAACACTCCTCTTGTTCGTTCTAGAAGCCGAGAAAAGCATAGCTGGTGTTCCCGGCGTCGCCTTTGGCAGTAATGTATGGATCGGTTGGACAACATACGGCTGTGATTAATGTCGTGGGAGGTCAAGGAGCTTACTATCTATATACCTAGATCTTCTTTCTTTGTTGCGTATGCCAAGAATCCAACCATCCTGGGTATCGTTGAGCCATCTCTGAATTGGGCTTTGCTACGGATCCTGTGAAGGGGGTGACAGCATGGCTTTGAGTTGGCCTTTTCGCAAAGTGGATGATGGCCTTCCTTGCAGCCACTCGTCATACTCTTTCACCAACGCTGGACCGGTTTGAATTGGTGGGTTTGCAAGTTCCGTACTCGCGGAGAAAGGCACTTCGGGCACGCTCTCCTCTGTCAGCACCGAGTGCTTCCTCAAGGTTGCCCTGTTATTGGTGTCAAAAGTTGGCGTCGACGGATTCGACAAGCGACCGCTTCGCGCGGAAGAAAGTGATGAACCTGCTAGAACCATGAGGCCTCCAGTGACAGCAGATGCGACGTGCCTCGCCATATCACTTGGTTGCAGCGAAGCTTGAGCCGAAACTCCGTGGGTGTGGACATGGCTATGTGTGACATGGTAAACACTCGAGTGAGTCTCGTTGACATCTCCTAGATGTACTCGAGCTTGACCGCCGACAATAGTGGTACCGTAAGTGTTACCTCCTGCTGGGCTGATGTTGTTCTCCGTCAGCCTGGTTTCCCTTTTAACAATTCGTTCGACTGCGTTTGCAGAAAAAGAACGTCGTCGGTTAGGGCTACCTGAGCGCGAGCGCGAGCGAGAGCGAGAGGGCATCTGATCCTATGCTTCAGCACGATTGGTGTCCAGAATTGCGAAAATGAAGAAGCGGTTCGAGTAATTTATCTGCAGTAGTTTTATATTTCGTACCTCGACGCCGCTAGTGGTTATAACAACAATCCCTCAAGTTCCATAAGAAATTTAGCCAGAATGGATAAGCCTAACAAAGCTGATTGGCTCTTGGACGATGAAGTGAGCGGTCCCAATTTCGACTTTGGAAAACGATGATAGTTACTGTCCAAAATTTTGTGGTCGGACGTCTTCAAATGTTTGCAAAATGCCAGGCTCATGTAGCGGTGATCATTGTGTTCATGGTGGCAGTTTGCGGGGAATTAGCGGCCCTTTTCGGATATTTCTAGGGGCGGTACCAACTGCGCCTCCCGGTTTCAAACTTGGCGAGGCGGTTGACAGCAAAACCCGATTGTTAGCGCCAGCACGCAAATTAGCGGCTGAAATGTTCGCTTTTTGGTGTCAACCGCCTGTACTAGGCAAACAGTCCAAGGTCGACTACGCCGCATCTTTCCTACTCGTCGTGCATTGTGTTTGCCAGCAGTGATCACAATGAAGTGGGTCATTAGTACTATATTTCTAAGTCCGTCGGCAACCATACGAACAGCTACTAAAACAAACCGAAGAAAAACTAGAGCATCGGGCTCGAAAGATCGTTTTATCATTGTTGCTGCACGACTTGGTTGATATAAGTGAATGCGGCAGGACAACGACTATTAGTCCTACAGTCGGAGACAGGGAATTTTCCCGTTCTAGTTTCAGTGACCAACCCGAACAGATGTCGCTTTAATTTGACTGAGGACGGAGAGACTGACTGCTGACTCGCACCTGTGAACGCCTCAGCCAGTCTCCAGGTTTCGGCTCCTCTTTTCAGCTTCTCTCTCGGGTTACTACTGCTTCTATCCCATTACTGCTTGCATCCTCTGTTTCTCCCACTGCTGCCTCCGAGCCATCTACTATAGACATCATGACTTCGAGCCTCACCAGCTGCAGCGAGCCCAATAGTGCGACCGGGGAGAGCACATTCCTGACATCCTCTTGGCCGTTGGTCTGATAGTGTTTATATTCTAAGATACAACCAGATCGCTATCAAAATAAAAGAAAGGGGAGACCGGAAACCAGGTTTTAACGCCACCTCACGCCACGCCAGCCCCATTTTACCGAACCCAGCCTTCCTTCCTCATCGCCTCGACAGTCCACTCCTCCAAGCTCTGCGCAAGCTTCGCATCTTTCGCCGCGGCACTCAACCACCACGGCTCACCACACCGCCTGAAAATCTCACAATACGCACCGCTCTGCTCGGGCTTCATCTCCAGACTCGCTGCACAGAACATACTATTCCACGACCCCTTGTCCGCAGACCACATCAACCCCAGCATGCGCGCGATGGAGAACACGCTGCTCGTCAGAGCTGATTCGGCGGACGCAGTGGCGAGGTTCGTCTCGACGAGCCCGGGATGAACCGACGAGACCCAGATCTCTGCCCCGGTCTGCCGAGCGGCCGGGGAGTCTGGGCCGTACAGCTCGTGCAGCGTCCGCGTGTGCAGGATGTTGGCGAGCTTACTTTGGCCGTAGCGCTGCCACGGGCCACTACTGTCTTTGAGGGAGGGGTCCGTGAAGTTGATCCCGCACTTGGGCGCGGCGAGGTGGCCTGAGGATGTGAGGTTGACGATGCGCACGCTGCCCGGGGCAAGAGGCTGGGCGGTCCGCTGCAGCAGAGGGAGAAGGTGCGCGGTCAACACCCAGTGCGCGAGGTAGTTGGTCTGCCATTGGGCTTCGTGGCCGTCGCGGGTGAGTGCGAAGGGCGTCGCCATGATGCCTGCGTTGTTGATTAGGCCGTGCAGCGCGGTTTCGAGGGTGAGGAAGTGCGTGGCTGCGGAGACGACGCTGCTGAGGTTCGTGAGGTCCATTTGGAGGAGGTCGATGTTGGCCGACGGGTGGAGGTTCTTGATGTTGGCGATGGCTGCGTTGCCTTTCTCGGGGGAGCGCGCGCACATGTACACGTGGGCGCCGTGTGCGGCTAGGTGGGCCACGGTGTAGTAGCCTCTGCGATTGCGTGAGATTAGCGACTCCGGCTTCGAGCGAGGAGAGGGGAGACTTACATGCCGGAATTCCCACCTGTGACTATGAATACCTTGCCCTTGAGATCGGGGAGGGTGTCGGGGTGGAACGTCATGTTCAAAAATGAGTACTTCAGTCAATATCTGAAGGTGTAATGCTAAGAAGCAGATAATTAATTGTCTTGGATTGGGTTCTCTGTTGATGATGAAACGAAAAGATACGTCGAGATCAAAGCGTTTGCTACAATATTTATATTTTCTCTTAATCAGTTTATCTCCGATATGCCTGTGCCCCCCTGGATACTATTCCGAGCACCAGGCATCTTGAGCAACTTGAAGCTGCATGACATTTGAAACAATCCCGGTCATATTCAAACTTGGATATAAGGCCAGCAGGAGAATTCGGGTCGGGTTGACCGAGTGAGCCAGCTGCATGAAGCGCGTGGCCTTTCACTGCCAACTACCTAGCTCCTGTACCAAAAACAGCCCCATCCTCAGGAAAACCGCAACATTGTGTCTGTCAGTCAGTTCAATGAAGTGTTGCATTTGTAATGTTTAGGCTTGCGATCCACAGCGTGAGCAGGTTGCATGACGCTAGCTCTGATCAAGTTAGCCTAGAAACCTAGCGACCCAATGATATATTGCCATTTCCCTGGTTCCTGTGCGCCTCAGGCGGGAATAAGATAAGATTATTAATTCCTCCGCCCCCCGACCGGGCGGACCTGTCCATGCCCTGTGAGCAGACTGCATAAACCGCCCTTGCCGGCCCGCAGAGAACGTGCATCATCCATCATCATCAAGGCGAGGGCGTCATGATTAGTACGTACCTGGCTGCGAATTCAACAGGAGGAGGGCGACCCATCGCGCTCGCGGCGATGCCACAATTGACCGAGGCACGTACCCAAACCGCCCCTGCAATGCCAAGAGGGACATGACTTGCTCACCGGGTATAATAGGCGATAAGCTGGGAGGACAATTGGACTGGAACCAAGGATGCTGCGGCGCGGAGACGGGCGCAGACTAGACTCAGCACAAGGGCATACCGTGAGTTCAGGCCCTTGGTTTTTCTCTTTCCGGTTTCGTCTGAAATCAGGAGTCTTGACTAGCCCGGTCGGTCAAGGGTTGGCATCTGATTTTATCTGATAACGACAGTAACAGTCTAGTAGGAAAACGCAAAGCGCAAGCAAGGAAAGCTCAAGCATCCAGCGCTGCAGACGGGCCATTGACGCTGGTCAAGTCAGAATCAGAAGCGCAGGTGGTGGCGTGCTGGGACAATGACCAGCAATCTGTCTCCATTGTCCCAGCGTCCCGCATCAAGCAACTCTACGACGCGAGTCATCCCCTGCTGATGCCGCGGCCGCCAGAAAAAGCTAGAAAGGATCAGCGGTCTAGGTTTAACATTGTCTTCCCGCTCTGTCCCGACCACCTCATCACGCTCCTCCAGTTCAATGCGCTCCGCGCCCTGGCTGTCAACCGCACTCTAATCTCGGGCATCCTCGCCACGCCGCTGGACTGTTGTGATGATGAAGTTATCCATGTCGTCCCCTACCCTACCAAGCCCGAACGACTCCCTTCAACATTGCTGCCCACCACACTTCAACAAACAGTGCCACACGGCGACTGGATCGACCTGTTCCCGTGCCCCGAGGGACGTGACCGCTTGATTCAAGCCGCCGGCACCTTTGACGAGGACGAGCTCTGGGCCGACTGTATCGGCGGGCTGTTTGAGGGGTTCCCCGACGACGAGATCGAGCGGCGAGGCATCATTGCGTGGTCGCCGCCGTGGGACATTGCGGGATGGGAGATGTCGGAAGGGTTTCTGAGGAAATGGAGGTGGTTATTTGAAGGGATGCCAGGGGTGTTGGAAGCGACGAATCGGTGGCGGATGGAAAGAGGCGAGGAGCCATTTGTTCACGACGACTGATTGACTACAGGATACGGCGATGAGCAACTGCATGACCTCTGTATTTGTCGGCTACTCCTTTTGCCCATCAGCCTAGCTGGATTTAGCAGACCCGAATTTGTTGCTGGAGACGGAAGTCATTTTGGTCACGACGCTCCAGAGACCGTCTGCGATGGGACAGATTTTAAGAGTGTCGACACTGAGATAGACGTATCAGGAGTAGAAGGCAGTGCTGTCGATCTAAAGTTTCCGTCGGATCCAAGGTCACTGGAGTGGTTGCGGATGGAACGACTGGAGCCGGATTTTAGTGGAGATACAGTTTACCACAGGAGAGCGAGGAAGGAGACGCTGGATCTAACACATGGGAGGCGGGTGCTGAATAAGACACCGCAGCAGGACGTACCTGTTAGACTTGTGTGCTCATACAGTGTGGAGTTGGTGTCGGACATGCCAGGTGATAGGATGTGGGTTTGTGTCACTGATGGATGTGCCTTGTATAAGTCCGACCATGTGTGCAACATCATGTGTCACCATCGTCGTACGAGGTGTGACGGTAGCGTGCATTGGCAAGGAGGCACGCTACTCTTCGGCAACTGTATCCTTGGCCGCATTGGTGTACTCTAGCCACCATACTTGAGCGTTGAAAGTTTCTGCGCAGTAAGTTTGGCAGGTGTATGGGGTACTTATGTCGCACGCTCTTGTCGGAACGTTATTCATGCGTATCCATTCAACCTTTTGACGGATTTCATGATGCTGAAGCTTCGGATGTGTATACGGAACCCGAAACTGTAGTTTTCGCAGTGTCTCATATGGGAGACGGCACCGTGCTCAGCACAGTCTCGATGACCTCTTGGGGTGTCAGTGCGACTATGAGTTCGGCAACAGCTGCTAGATCACTGCCATAAAGCATACTCCGCTCTCTCGCGGGCTCCGCAATGACTAGTCGATGAGGATAGATTTTTCGAGCTGCCAGAGCAACTAGTGACGGGGTGACAAAGTCAAGACCATGTAGTGGTGCAAGTGATTTTGCGAGTGTCACAAATTGTGAAGTCGCACGAGGTGTCACGCCTCCATCGACCCCCCTCTCAAGTCGCAGGAACGTTATAATGTCTTGCAGGTAGCGTCGAACTTCAGGCGTCATCATGGCATCTTCGCCCATTAGTCGTATCTTATCGATCACGTCCGTGTGGATGATATGCCGATCTTGTCTCCGGTACTTTAAGGGCCTTTGGACAGATCGATCAGAGCTTTCATCAGATGATACTGATAAATCAAGCTCGTCCAAATTGGGAAAACCGTGCTCGGCTAGGTGATAGTGAGATATGTATATGCGGTCGTTGAGGTTAGGGATTAGACGGACATGGCTAGTTGATGCGCTGACGACTGGGATGAACAGAAATACCTTGGGCATGTTGTGTATTGTTGTACGAGACATGAATCTCTTGTGACTAATAACCTCGAGTGCTTGGATTTGAATAAGTTCATCGGCAAGGGTAAAGTCTTTTGCAATGACAACATTCTTGATCATACGATCATGAAGCCCCGCTTCGCGCCTTTCGAGTGATCTTGGGGCAGGATTAATATCGAGCTCCGCAAGACGAATTTGATCGGAGCTCGGCTGGGGACTGCCGTCGCCTGAGCGTCCGTCACCTTTTTCCTCTAAGATAGCTTCGCCAAAGCGTTCTAACGAAACATAATCTTCCGGCCCGAGAACAACGCACGACAGGCCAAAGTGTTTAGAGATAATCAGCGACAGTTCATTCGTAAGATCATTTACCAAGTCATCGTCCGTACACATCAGGCAATTCTCTCGAGCAATCAGACTAAGCAGGACGCCGAGTTCGAGGTCCGACAATTCTTGGATGTGGTCCAGTAGATTTTGTAACTCCATGGTGTGCTTCACATCTTGCTTATAGGATACGCTTAGAAGTGGTCGTTGGTATTCGAAAGGATCATTGTCGTAGATCGAGTATTCCGGCTGGGGAAGTTGGCTAGCGTGATTGCCACGGAATTGTGGGAAAAACGTTCTTCCGAGTGCAGGTAGCAACGCCTGACTTGAGCGGATTCCTACTTGCATGAACATTCAATACACTGGCATCGTACCCTTTCGACTGTTAAGCGTGCATTGTAATGGATGTGATGTCCATGAAATGACCCTATCCAACCCCAGAGCTGGCTGGGAGAAGATCGGCCCAGAATTCTACCGTAAAATTCAGCTGTACACATCGATCTTTGACGAAGACCTTGACCTTGAGAACTATTTCATCTGTGGCGCACCATTCTCCGGCGCACTCGCACTCTGGCGCGACAACACGCGCATCACTCGCTACAGGAGCGGGGTGAGCAATAAGACCGGTATTGACATTTACAGCTGTGCCGGCAAGTTAATCAGCCGCATCAATTGGGACAAAGGCGTGATCAAAGGGCTCGGGTGGAGCGAGGATGAACAGCTCCTGGTAATTGCAGAAGACGGCACGTTTCATGTTTACTTTGGCCTGTACGGAGATTTCCATCCTTTCTCGCTGGGCCATGGCGCCGAGCAACATGGTGTGCATTCGGTTCGATTCTGGAGTCACGGATTTGTGGCATTGTTGAAGAACAACGCGCTGGTCAGCGTTGTCTCCTTCGACGAACCACGGCCGAGGTTGCTGGCTGGAATACCTGTCGGAGAGATCCACTCCTGGTCGTTGATCCCACCGGCCTACACCTTGTCGAGATCGGTGGAAGTGCTCCTCGCGGTGGAGAAAACAATTTACGTGATTGATGTCTCCGAGGCTGAAGACCGAGGCCTCACGGATGGCCCCTTCAAACACGTTAGTGTGTCGCCTAACGGTCGGTTCGCAGCTCTGTTCACGGAAGATGGCAAGGTGTGGGTGGTGGGCAGCGACTTTCAGAACAAGTACAGTGAATACGACTCAAAGGCCAAGACGACACCAAATCAGATCTATTGGTGCGGGAATGATTCAGTCGTGCTGGCGTGGGAAGACGAGATACACATGGTTGGGCCGGAGGGAGCAGCTGCGAAATACTACTACGATGACATTGTGCACGTGGTGCCAGACGTGGATGGGGTGAGACTCATCACGCCCGAGAGCTGCGAACTGCTACATAAAGTCCCCGACGAGTCGGAAGAGGTGTTCAAGATGGGAGCAACATCACCGTCGCCGGTCCTTTTCGATTCGATCGAACTGCTCGAGATGAAATCACCCAAAGCCGACGAGAACATCCAGCGCATCAAAAGCAGCCTTCCTGATGCTGTGGAAACTTGCATCCGAGCAGCGGGCCACGAATTTGACCCTGCCCTGCAGAAGCAACTCCTCCGAGCAGCATCGTTTGGCAAGTCTGTCCTCGACCTCTACAGCAGCGATGAGTTTGTCGAGATGTGCGAGACTTTGCGAGTGCTGAATGCAGTCCGAGACCATAAAGTTGGGCTTCCGATGACGTTGACGCAATACAGCCAGCTGCGAGCTGACAGGCTCATCACGAGACTTATCCATCGACGAGAGTATTTGCTGGCCATCAGGCTTTCGGAATTCCTGCGCTTGCCTCTGAACAAAATCTACGTGCATTGGGCAAGTCAGAAAGTCAAAGCGTCGAGCGGTGATGATGAAGGAATCGGTGATCTTGTGGTGAATCGATTGAAAGGCAAACACGGTATCTCATTCGAGGCAATCGCGCGAGCAGCGTACGAAGAAGGTCGAGGGCAGCTGGCCACGTCTCTGCTCAACCACGAACCAAGAGCGGGCAAGCAAGTTCCGCTGCTTCTTCGCATGGAGGAAGACGAAGTGGCACTTGACAAGGCCATTGAATCTGGCGACTCGGATCTTGTGATGTTTGTGCTTTTGCACCTCAAGCAAAAGCTACCGTTGGCGGCCTTCTTTCGAACCGTCAGTACCAGGCCACAGGCTGCGCAGTTGATTGAGTCCTCGGCCCGCGCCCAAGACCAAGAGCTGCTCAAGGACATGTACTACCAGGACGATCGACCAGTGGACGGATCCGACCTTTTACTGGAAGAAGCAATGAAGCAGCCACAAATCCAGGCCGTGATTGACAAGCTCAAACTAGCTAGCAGGTTGCTGACTGATGCAAAAGATCCCAATTCGGTCCTGCACACCAAGGCTCTCTCAGAAGCGAGTGTGCTGCTGAAGATGCAGGAGGCGTTCGACCGAGAAATCACGGACCATGACGGCAGCTATGTTGGGCTCAGTGTCAACCAGACCATGTTCCGTCTCATCCGGTCCGGATATAGCAAAAGAGCGTCGAGATTGCAGAGCGAGTTCAAGGTGAGTGAGAAGGTGTGGTGGTGGATCCGACTTCGGGCGCTGGTGGCGGCAAGGTTGTGGGGAGACGTGGAAGAGATTGGCAAGAATCGCAAGTCGCCCATTGGGTGGGAGGCAAGTGTTGAATGCGCTCTTCTTTCTCGTTTTGATGCTGACCGGTGCTAGCCTTTCTACAACGAAGTTCTCTCTGCCGGCAATACTCGGCTTGCGTCGTCCTTCATACCGAAATGCACCGGCTTGCAGCCAGCCGAGCGAATAGAAATGTGGGTGAAATGTGGTATGATCAGCAAGGCGGGTGAGGAGGCTCTGAAAGCCAAAGATATGGACACGCTGGAGCAGCTTCGAGGAAAGGCCACAGGGGCTCAGCTGACCGAGATTGAACGTATGATCACCCAGCTGCGACCACGAAGATAGACGATAGACCGACCATCGCACAGGCATCCTAGGTGATTTCGTCCACAGCTTCCTCTTCTTTTTCTTGTCGTTCCTCTTTTTCTTGTTCTTCTTCTTCTTTTTCTTGTCGTTCTTCTTTTTCTTGTTCTTCTTCCTTTTCTTGTCGTCCTTCTTTGTCTTTGGCTGGTTGAGGGCCGATGCCAAAGCTTCCCGGCTTCTTGGTGTCGGAGCTGAACGCCGGAGCTACGGCGAGGCTCATGTTCTGACCGGTTGCAAAAGCAGGCACTTGAACTCCCTCGATCACTTTGATCTCGGTGTCACCATGGAAAGGCTGGATCTCGTCCTTTTCGGCATCGTCCCCATTCTCCAAGGCGTCGAATCGACCCGGGGCCTTGATCGCTTTCCTGACCTCCTCGTGGCTGGTGGAGTTGACGTCTTCCCACATGGCTCTCCTGCCCTGTCGCCTCTTCAGTCGGCTTGTTGCGTCGGCCACCTTGACCGTGAGTTGGTCCTGCACTGCCTCTGCTCGCTGCAAGCCCTTCTCGTATCGCATTCGCTGGGCGTGGCTTAATGGCTTCTTCTTGCTGCTTTTCTGGATTCCAGCTCCTCGGTAGGGAGCCAGCGCAGGTGTGTCATCGGTTACTCTTGGAGTCTCTTTGAGGGACTTGTCGGTGTTCAACGACGGCGAAGTCGCTCGTCTCGCTGCTCGAGATCGGGGATTGTCTGGATCTGTCAGTGATGCTTCGACGACGGTCTAGAGACGTTTTGCGCACTCCGAGAGGCTTGCTTTGGCTTGCTGGCTTTTGCCATTGCGGTGACGACCTGTTATGTGGGTAGGCAAGAGGCTAGAGGGTGACATTCGCCACGACCACCACTACCCGAGTATGTGGTGAGAGTATGAGAGTATCATTCATTTTGCATTTTAAGCACCAGATCCATCGAGGCTGCGTGCCTGCCCGTGCAGTGCGGTAACTTTTTTTTTTCTCAGTGGGGGAAGGCGCGGCCCAGTTTATGCCTGAGGCAGTAATGACGTAGGTGTACCGTGCCTGCCTCTGGGTTGCGTGGTCCAAGGCAGCACCACCATTCTCACCGTCCGTGTCTGGTGCTCACAGACGCCCAACACCTAGCGCGTTTGAAGATGATTCTCCCCTCATATGGCGCCACAGGAGCGAACACCCAAGAGACAGAAACTCTCACCACCTGAACCCCACCAAGCATCATCATCAGCCTTATCATCACAATCCCCAACGACAGGCGTGAACGGTCCCCAACACGACGTGCACAATAAGCGAAGTTCATGGTACAACAGGACATGGCCAAGGAAGGCAGCTCCTGTGACTCAAGTGGCTCGTGAGAGCATTTCCTCAGCGGGCAGCACGGCTATCGAGACAGCTTCTATCGTCAAGGACAAAATTACTAGCACTCCATCGAGAAAATCGTCGCTGGCCTTGACCCGGCCCAAATCAGCCTCGATTAAGGGCCTTCCTGTCGAGGCGACGGCAACAAAGGATCATGCCATGCCGCAGGGCAAACGACCATCGATGCCAGACGAGGCCGATGCAAAGACTTCTGTAGGCACACCGCCTGCTGGCCAAAACACGCAGCCGCACCCCAAAGACGATAAGCAACAACCTCCTATACCAAATAATACCACCACTACAGGCACTGCAAGCACTGCGGATGCGACCCAAGAGCTGGATTCTGGCGCAAGTACACCCGCTCCCCGCTCTTGGATAGGTTGGCTGGCTGGCACTACTGGCACTACTGGCACTACTGGCACTACTGGCACTACTGGAGATATGACCCAACCGAAAACTGTGTCTACTACTCAGGCGCAAGGTCAACAGGAAGCAACTCAATCAAACAAGAACGTTGCAAATGACTCGAAAAAGACGCAAGAAGAGAGCGGACCGACACAAATAAAGCCAGATGAGCAGCCCCAGTCCCAGCCCCAACCCCCTGCAAAGCTTGATCCACCACCACCGCTTGACCAGGTGGCAACCAGCCCACAAAGACGAAGTTGGCTGCCCCTCTGGAGTAATGCAACGGCGTCTCAATCTGCTCCAGCCATCACTTCTCCTGTTGATCCTCCTCAGCCGGCACCCATGGCCACCGCTGTACAAAAAGCAAGTGAGTCAGGTGGGAAGAAGCAAGTCGATATTAACCCGGCCCCGGATGCATCTCAACCTGAACGATATGCTTCTCCAGCCCCATCTCAACAGGCAAACAAGTCTTCGGCCTGGATTTTCTGGTCCCGCGATAGAGCAGCCGAAACTCGATCCCTGCAAGAGGCGTCGGTGGAGGGAGAGTTGGCTGTTGCTAACACAGAGTCTGAGAATAAACCAAGGAGAGCTTCTTCCTTCGAAATAGAACAAGGTTCCAAGTCCGACTCGAGAAATCCCCACCCCTCCAAGACTCCACTCGACAGCGTTTCGGCTCAAGTGAATAGAAAACAAAAGAACAAAAGTAAATCAAGCAAGGAATTGAAACAACCAGAGCCTGAGGACAGATCCAATGCCACAAAGGTAGAGAATAAGGCAGCAACAGCCACTGCCATTGCACCGGCAGAGGTAAAGTTGTCACGCCCAGCAACCCCTGAGCCACCCAAAAAGCTGTATGAGCACCAGCTGTCACCCTCGTTACGGGATTGCCTCAAACTGCCCGACCAGCCCACGCTTCTACAGCAACTGGCAAGGCTCTTTATTCCGACCCGAGAATCAGATCTGAAGCATCTCAGTCTGGTCAAAGATCCTCCCAAGATCAAGAACGCTCTGGCCATTGGCGTTCATGGCTATTTCCCCACTCCACTGATACAGTCTGTCCTTGGCCGACCGACAGGCACTTCTATCAAATTTGCGAATATGGCCGCAAGATCAATCCAACGGTTCACCCAGGCGTATGGCTACGAGTGCAGCGTCAAGACTGCAGCCTTGGAGGGTGAAGGCAGGATTGCCGAAAGAATCGATCTGCTCTGGAAACTCTTGCTGAACTGGATCGACGAGATTCGCAATGCGGATTTTGTCATGGTAGCATGCCATAGCCAAGGTGTGCCGGTTGCCATCATGCTCGTCGCAAAACTCATCCACTTTGGCTGCATCAGCAGTGCTCGGGTAGGGATTTGTGCCATGGCAGGTGTCAACATGGGGCCCTTTCCCGAGTTGAAGTCGCGCTGGATAAGCGGAACGGCAGGCGAGTTGTTCGAGTTCTCGGATCCAGCCAACAAGGTGTCCACCGACTATCTTGCTGCGCTTGAAGATGTTTTAAGGTTTGGTGTTCGCTTGACTTACATTGCCAGCATCGATGATCAGCTTGTGTCGATGGACTCGGCTATTTTCGCACCAGTATCACACCCGCACATTTACCGTGCAGTCTCTATCGATTCACGTCTGCATGCCCCGAGCTTCATATCTCATCTCATTGCCTTTGCGCTGAAGTTGCGAAATGTCGGCGTCCAGGATCATGGCTTGGTTAGAGAGCTATCCGCCCCTCTTGCGGGCAGTCTGTATACAGGCGAGGGCCATTCACGAATTTACGAAGATGACGGTGTGTATGACCTGGCGATTGCTTTTGCATTAGAAACGACCAGCATGCCGGGGGTTCCACTGACCAGACGAAAGATCGATCCCACGGGGAGCAATCCATACATCCTGCCATTTGCCATGAGGGGGATTTTGGAAGAAGACGTGGTTAAATCAGTCCTGCAGGACGAGGTCACCTTGTTACTTAGACAGTTTGACGAGTGGAAGCCTCAGACGAAAGCATTGAAAGACGTAAAATTTAGACTAGAGGGGGTCCGGTCCAAGCTCGGCGAAGGCTAGTGGAGGTATAGACGGAGTAATAATGATACCCTTTTTGAACGTGCATGTACCAGCGTCAAAAAGTGACTTTCCAAACCTCGCCGTAGAGATCGCGAAAACACGATTATGAAAGACGGCCCCCGAAACCGGCTGCCTTGACTTGAGAGAGAAGCAAAGTGTCCGACCCTCGCCCCGTTTCAAAAACGGGCACTCTTCCGGATGGACTGTGGACTGTGAAGTGTGAAGTGCGAAGTATGGAGCATCTATCATTGCCAATTGTAATCTGACCTCCCAAATGTCTTCTGATTGTTTAGCAGGATGTTTGCCTAAATTCGTCCCCTTCGTCGCTGAGTATTGTGGTAAATTATCCGTTATCACGCGAGGGAAAAACAACTGTCACCCTCGCCGCATTACTCACCTTGCTGCCCGGAGTCTGTCTGAGTATTTAGGCCTCCTCCTCCTCCTCCTCCTCCTCCTCCTCCTTCTTCTTCTTCTTTCTCTTTCTCTTTCCACAACACCCACTTCGGTCGAACTTTAGACGATGGGACCCGTTTGACATTCTGGGGGATCCCAATCTGGCCTTCCCTCTTATGTACTCGAACTGCTTAGTCGAGCGCCTCCTGTGATGCTCTCTTGCGTAGTAATGATGGGTCTCCGCCCACTTCGTTCGAAGGCCTGGTGGAAGGTACAGGCTGGACGTTCTGCTGGAATGCCACATAGCTCGTCGTCCTCACTGCGACGCCGACGCCCTACTACGTTGCCACCGCAGAGCCTTCATCGATTGTCCTTCTTCCCCAGCGTATTGTGCCTGACGAGTTTCCCTCTGCTTTCGGCCGTGCTACTCTTGCGCTCGATGGCGAAAGGTCGATCAGGCTTCTTCGACCGGGCAGAACGTAGGACGGCGAGGTTCAGAACTGAAATCAGATCGGGATCGATCGAAAGCGTATCCACAAGTCCCTTCAAGATGAAGTAAGATACGATTCTTCTACCAATGACGAGTTCACGAGTCGGGCACATCAGTCGGACAGACAAGGCCTCGCCTCTACTGAAGTCTGCCCGGTGGCCTCCTTGTCCAACTCTGCTGCCAGATCGTGGGCAGTCTGGTATCCTTGGGTCCAACATTTCTCGACAATGTGGCCTAGCCACATTCCCGTAGTCGATGGAAGGCTGTCTCGTGGTGGGTAAGAGGTTGAATCGCCAGGTACGTTCCAGTCGTGAAAGATATCGAATTCGCACTTGTGACCAGTCACAATTTCGAACATCACTGCACCAAACTGCCCAATGTCGGTCATAATCGAGTACCCAAGGTCATCACCTCCACAAAGATCCCAGTCGAGAGGCATCAAGGTAGAATTCCCGAAGTCTGCGAATTTGAGGTTCAAATCGTCGTCAAGTAGGAGATTATCCAAACGGATGTCAGAGATGATAACGCGCTGGTTATGGATGTAGGCCAGGGTGTGTGCCATTTGGGTCAGCCAAGCGAGTTGCTGATTCCGCTCTGGTCTCGTCTGATCAAGATAATGTCGAAGATCGCCATTCTTCATGAGTGCCATCTGAATCGAAGGATGGAATGATGAGAGATTGTAACAGCGTAGTATCCCTGGGTGATTGCCTAGTCTTTTGTAGATTGCTTTCTCCCCCTCGATCTCACGGATAAGAGGAGGGCGCTCGTCGTAGCTCCCCTGCTCAGGCGTCAACCTTCCTTTAATAACAGGAATCCCGTCTCGCTCAATGACCCTAGATATTCGAGGTATCTTAAGCGCATAATGCCCATGTTGAATTATAATGCCTGTCCCACCGATCCCAATTATCTTTTCAACCACTCTCGTGTTGTCGAGATGCCGAAACTCAATTTTGACCGGGTACTGCTCCATAAGTGATGAATTACAGATGTACCAACGGTAGTGCGTTGACGATAGTGTGTTGATGACCTTGGTGCCTTGTCTATAGGGATATGGAGGCTAGGTGGGAAGGAGTGGACGTCGCATAGGCCTAAAGAGAGAAGGGGTGCGGAGGGGGAAAGGACGTAAAAGAAATGTAGTAGATACGCTAAAAAACCGCCATAGGGATAGAATGCAGTTAGCGAATTACTGAATTCGTGGGTTCTAACGGTGCGCTGAAGGTAAGAAAGCCTTCGTGTGATAAGGTGGATAATCTACGAAGTATAAACGCGAAGCTTGGGAACGCGTTTTGGCCTTGGCCAGCTATCCCTGTTCACCCCTGTGTGTAATCGCCTGAAAGCTGCCAATCCAATCAGATCGTCCCTAGTTCAGCCAAGCGCCTGCTTCTTTGCATTGCGTCTGACTACAGAGCTCAGCCAGGGGTGATATCGATCTTCAGCAGCCTTTGCCTAGTTGTTGCACGTCCACGTCTTAGATACGTCTAGGTAGCCGCCGTGGGACCAATTGTTCACGGTGGAGCATCTACGCTTTATTGCAATAGATGTTGGTTTAGTCATCCATTGATCTCGAGTCATTGATACAATACTTTGAGCGAGTGTCCACTTGGCACCTGTCCCCAATTCATGCAGTTGTCTGTGTTCCTCCCCATAGCGTCTCCCTAAATCCAAGGCAATGCGGCAACCTTTAATAGTGTCGGCCTGCCAGACCCAACAGGTTTTCAGCCAGGTGACCGGACCCGATCAAATTCCACTTGTGACTATTGGTCTTGGGTCTTGGGTCGTGGGTCGTGGGTCTTGTAGTTAGTTACCTCACAATGGCACTGCCGCGTCCCGCTCCCCCAGTCCCTGTGCTGCCGGTCTTTGGTTTTGGTTGTTGTTTTTCATTTTGAAACCAGACGCCTGGTTCCCGATGATTAGGGCAATTTCCCTGCCTCTTTTTCGACGAAGCCGGATAGACTTGCTCGGGGTTGTGCACCGCCACATCCGAACGACGACATTCCTCGTATTCAGAGGTAGGAGGGTCGAAATTGTAGCATGGAAGTTCGGGGTTTGGGTCGGTGGTACAGTTCGGAAATCTGCGTGGCGCCGGATGTACAATTTTGCAGCCACAGTTGTTCGACATGCTGGAAAGCTGAGCGTAGGATTAGTCGGTGTTTGCTTGGTTGAATGAAGCAAGTCGCCTTGTGATAAGACTCTATTGGTGATCTGTGATCTTTGACGATGCTGGAATATGTTGTGTTGAGCCAGTAGACGGCAGAAAGACTTTTGTCTTCAAATTATATGCCCTCTGCTTGGCCTTGACTTTCAAAAGTGCCGTTGAAACTATCAGCCCAGAACGATAGGCCATGCACGAGAATGGCACCTGATACCTGCTCGGTCTCGCGAAGCATAGTCAAGTCCAACGGTCGAAAATACATCGTGATGAGACGGGACTCAATAAGCCTGACCCGAGGGATTCAATATGCACTATTCCGCAGCGGACTTCGTCCGCTTTTCTGCACAACGTTTTTGGTGCCGCGAATAGGTGAGCAGCCCTTTGACAGGTGTTTCAGGTTGGGTGTTTTCGCTAGGCGCCGGCCAGTGGCCAACCCTTCAGCGCCTGCAAAGGACATTTTGCCGGTAGAACGGGGACGGCCAGGGTGGTTTGGCTAGCCTGGGATTCTTTTCGTTAGACGCTGGCCAGTAGCTGACTCTTTAGCGCATGATAATTTGATAGAAGTGAGAGGGGCAGGACCAGATAGGTGACACACCATGGGAAGGTGGTGTGTTCGATCCGCTCAATGGAAGCATCGACTGATGAGGTCCTCCGGTTATCTCTGGCCAATCATCGTGCGCGGTAGGTCCCACCATATCCTTTGTGTAGGTTTCGACTACTTCAATCTGTGTGAAATCGCAGCATAAAACGCTTGTTCTTGGTCGCAACAAGGACCGCAGGAAATTATTAGACAATGCCTCAGACTCAATAGCGGCATTTATCTACGCAACTCTATATGCAGCTCGAACCCGTGAGCCTTGAGCCTGAACCTCACTGAGCCGCCGTGAGCAGGACGCTGAGCAGGGGAGTTGTTCCTGCCTCTAGCGATCGGCTTCACCTACCTCTCAGCTAGCTCCGCGCCCGGTCGGGCATCCTCGATGCTCCGTCACGTGCGGGCGTGTCTCCGGGCTTGTCGGTGTTCCGCAGTCTTCCCATAAACCATAAGCCCATTTGGCAGCTGTTCCTCGAACTCGGACAGCTTCTTTGCAGGCTCCGGTGGTGCGAGAAGGGGATTCAAAAGGACCGCAGCCGCAAACGCAGCCGTGATCGTCTTCCTGACCCAGGAGATCGGACCATTCGTAAGAGGCCTCTGTTCCGGCGTTGCCATGTAACAGCCTTCTGCCTCATAATCTGCCACTCGACCCACTTTCGTGTGGCGAGGTATGAATTTTGGCTTGGTCGTGTTGTTTGTGATGAGCACCACATTTGTACCCTTTGAGATAATCGATCTGGCGACGCCACTGTCGGGCCCCAGGTTGACATTAAGGGCAGCCGGTTCCAACAGGTAATCCTGACCTTCCACAAGGCAGTCCTGCCCGCCCTTTCGGTATTTGAACTCCACTTTCACTGTGGACTGTGCTGGGATGTGAACGGCCTTTTTGTTTTGAGCAATGACATCTACCCTAGGTGGGCCGGGGGTAACCTTGATCGGTGCTGTAAATCCTTTACATGAGCCGAAAGAAACCTTTCGTGCCGTGACATCTATGGCCATCTCCTCTGGGCCGAGAATGTCCATGCCACACAACATGCCAGCGCGCAGGTTTTCGACAATTCTCGGCTGGTCTTTCAAATGCCAAGACCACCCAACGCAATTTCTACACTCCATGGCTAGAGTAACTTCGGTAGTATTTATGTAATGAATGCCTCACCATTATAGGAGTTCGAAATCGTACTTGGAATTACCGTTATTCCTGATCTACCTAGGTAGGTAATCACACTCACGTCTAGTTGTAGTACCGTTTAGTAATAGTATCTGATCGCAGCGTCGTCTAACCGGAGCATCGTTATAGCAGGCTAATCTGCATTGCACAAAGAATACACGTGTCCTCGTATGTAGTCTGAAAAGCAAGGCTCTGTAATTTTGAAGGGCGCGCACGCTGGATTGAGCGCCAAATTTACGCTGGTGCATTGCGGCACGATTCCATGGGGGATTATCCGTTCAGTACAGCAGTACTTCGATCGTTGAGGCATACTTGCATAACCCCATGAAGGATCGTGAATGCACGGGATAGCACTGGTCAGCAAGTGAACAACGGAGGATGCCAGTGCTGTTACTATATGTGAGGCCGAGTACTTACTGTTCCTCGAGCATGAGACGTGGCGGCCACAGGCAGCCACACGTCTCCGCCGAAGACCACGATACCAGATCTTAACAAATAGAGTACATGTCGGGCCTCTTGGGGAAAGCTCCATTCGCAGGGTTGTCGCTCGTTCTTGTGAAAGGCATCCCGATTCCTTCGGGGGCGCCGTCGCACGGGTCCCTGCTCAAGATGTTTTGGCAGAACCGGTTCTTGTCGGTTAGTCTGGCATCGCTGGTTAGCTTCTCCGTCCTTGTCACCGGGTCGAGGAGGGCTGGAGACGCAAGGAGTACTTCCACTTTTCTCACGCAGCCATAACAGGCATCACATTCTTCCTCTTGGTCTGGTACAGGGTGTGAGACGTGGCTGCGGGTGCTTTGCTTCGCGGCGGAGGCCTGGATTTCGATGGCCGCCGTCGAGACGGGATTAGAGAAGAATCAGAATCAAGGGGAAGGGGAAGGAGGGAGGAGAAGAATAAAACGGCTAGGTGCACGCGAGCGTCCGCACGTGAATCCGGCCACTGATCGTCATAATACATTTCTCCTCTCATAATCTTCCGCATATTGATCTAACCTTCCATCTCACATTCAGTGTATAAGCTCTGTCGCGATACTCGCCGTTTGGTGCAGATGTGACAAACAGGCAAACGCAATTTGAATAACAGGTATAATATCCGTACTTCGGCTCGTTAGCGCGACTCGAGAAGGCGCTAACTCTATCAGTGCGCGGCTCAGCCTCTCAAGAACGATCAACTACCTATTGCAAGCTCTAATAGCCACCGCTGCTTCTTTTCGGTTATATCACAAGAACGGCCATCAAGTATTGTACGCAAAGAATGTTGCAAATTCCAAGAGAATCGTCTTTCGTATTCACGAGAAATATTGGTGTGACTATCCATTAATTGCAAAAGAATTCTTCCAATCCCACGACTACGACGACCAGCCAGACTATTTTGCACACTTATGTCCTGGAAATGAGTCTTGTATCATGCACATCGTACTAGATATTCATTGCAAAACCAATCTCACCATCGAGAACTCGGATATATCTTACGAAGTGTTTCGTGTTAAAATGTTGAAGAACTTGTATGCGCGCAGCTCATTTCTTGAACTGGAAGCCGTTTCTAATTGACAGTGATTTTAAACGACTTAACGAAGCTGCATCAAACTATGCACGTCAGCGCTGTTCTGTACTTGCATGGGGTACCGACTGAGGTTCATTCATCAGATCTGAATTAGATGGCGTTCGCCCAGCACAAACGGGACATTCTCCCTCTAAATTTTCGTCTTGAATACCAAGAGCTATTGGGAGATCTCTCTGCTGACCGCTCGGTGGTACACAGGGTTCCTGCTCAGACCGTGCCTGAGCTATGGGGGGCGATTGATATCACGCCGGATCCAATATTTGGGATTGATCCTGCAGGCCATATGTCTCAGCTCGTGTTTCGCACATCTTAAACACAACAAGAAGGACTGCAGTCAAAGGTACAATAGTGAACGATACTGTATGCATTTTGTATGTGGCAAGACTGAATCTGACACTTATAAACTGTGGGAGGTTGCGAAGGGCATCGCCGTCAATATACATGTTAGTATCACTGCGCTAGTTACCATATCCATGCGAATAAGGCGTAGTGGTAATGTTTTTAAAAGAGATGGAATGCCTCAGGGATTGCCCATTTCTTTGAGATATGGGTGATTGTCGTCGAGTCGATCTTTCAGCATCCACCAGATGTCCTCAATTGGGTAGAGATCTGGCGATTGAGCTGGCCATTATTCCAAGTAGTCTGTATCGTTCTCCTCAAGCAACCTCCGCCGCAGTATGAACTGGTGCGTTATCCTGCTGCAAGGTTCTACCAGGCCAATAGATGCGCTCTATCTGTTCTTTCAAAACTTCGAGGTATGACGAGGCGGTATACCCCTCCTTGGTGACCGATCATCTCGCTGCAGCCTCCGCCAAGACTAAACTTAAGCCTACCATCCCGAGATTCTCTATGCTAGATATCGCTCATACTGATAAAGTTGTGCAACACCAGAAAAACAGGGGCTACGCCTTAACGGTTTTTTGAAATTACTTTTCGGTGCAGTTTCTGCCGTCCATAGGTTATTTCAAATACATCCTGTACTGTAAATCGTCTAACTAACTGCCTTGACCGGCCCTGGAAGAAAGCAATAAAAACAGTCGTAAAGTTCCGTAACTTTACCGCAGTTCAGCAGCCAAAGTCGGAGCAAAAAGAGGAGCCGCCTAGGGCCTACATATGCAAAGTTGGTACGACTACTACTGTACGCCTCGATATCAGATCCGTGAAGGATACCCGGGAAGTCAAATTTATTACCGCATCAAGCGAGCCAAATAGCCTAATTCGGCAAAGGCAGCCCCGACTTCGTCTGCCAGACGACTCTGCTTTTCCGACCATCGTCCGATCTTTTGCTGGATCTGGAAACTCCCCCTACATGTAAATCACTGACTATCACTGCACCTAAATCTCAAAAAGCCGAGCCAGAAGTTTCGGAAAACGGCAAGAAGAGCCCTGCCAATGAGAAATTGAGAATGATCCATGCGAAATATACATGGCTGCTGGGGCTAGGGAGGGAGGGAATTGTCCGGCCCAAACAATAGCATCCTGTTTGTTTTACTTCGCCTACGATCCCAAGTCCGTGCGCACAGTCCAGGCAGATCTGTCCAAGTCTGAGAAAGTCACGCAATCTTATTAGTTTCCTTGCTTTTTTGCCTGCCAGACGCGCAGATGCTGGGACGGGATCTCTTCCTCTTTGTCATAGGTTACTTTTCTTGGCCCGTGCGCCCCCCCTTCAAGACAACGTGCTTTGACAAGGAAGCTCTGACCACTCCCCCTCCCATCCCCTCCCCACGTGGTAGGTTCTTAGTCCTACTCTCACTCTCACTCCCAAATGTACTACAAATCCACTTTTCCCACTTTCTTGCTACGTACCCCCAGGTCCTCACTCGCTCACTCACTACCTTCTGGCCCTGCGGTGCTTCACAGTCACCTGTGTTGAACAAGCCTGAACAAGGAAACTCAGTCCACTTCTCACTTTCGCTGGGGTATTCAAAGTAAAGTAGAGTAAAGAAAAGAAAAGAAGACTTCAACACCGCTTTGCAAACCGGACTTTTCAAATTTCCCGCCTCAAAAAAGCAGAAAATCGAGTTGAGCGGTTTTATATGGCTCGGAAACCTATCCTGGATACCCTACGGAGAGGCGTCCGGATCAAGCTGCCGAGAACTCTACGCCTGGGCAGGAACGGAAATGCGAGTGCCAATGCGAATGTGAAGGGAGATGTGACGAGCTGGCTGCAGCGGCGACATGCCGAGGCCGAGCAGAGGAAGCGCGAAAAGGCAAGGCAGCTGGAGTGCTTGATATGGCGGACTGGGGAAGCGTAAAGCGGCAGGTATTAGCATCAGTATGAGCATGAGCATGTGCATGAGCACTAGCATTTCCGGTGAAAACCTGCAGCGTGGCTGCAGCGAAGAAGAAGATTCGGCTATACTAGTTTCGATGGCTTGTCTATAGCGAGAGCTGAAATGCACGCTGGTAGCCTCTGAGAGAGAGAGACAAGATCGGTGTGATGCACGATCATGACATGGCTTAGTTACCACCGAGACGGGAAGCGACATGGAACTATTCGAAGCGTTGACAAGCGTTGACGATATGAAGGGAGTGGTTATATTGGATGATTCAAGGACTTTGGACTTTGCATGTCTGACGGTGCGTTAGCATTTATGTGGCAAGAGAGAGGGAGAGTCAAAGAGCTCCACGGCTGTGATCTGCCAGTGCATTCATTTCGAATGTGGAGGGACACAACTGGTATTGTCGCTGAACCTGAGGATGATGGGATACCCACGCTTCGGACTTCGCAAGCCGGAGATGACAATTGTCAATGCTTGCCAGTGCTCTAATTGATCCCCCCCTTCTCAATGGCATAACCGAATGGGACAACAGTCTGCGACGGGAAAGTTCGTTTTTCAGCATCTTGCCTAGGCTTCCGAGTTGGGGAGGCTAGAGTTATATTAGAGTTATATCAACGTTACTTTCCGTATTTGGCTTTCTGGAAGACCCTGTTTGTTCTTTGGGCGGCGAGCAACAGACGTTACCTGTACCAGCTCAGCAGCGATTGATGCAGCAGGCCCTGAGTCCTTGTAATAGAACGATCGCGCCTAGAGATATTAGTTTCTGTAAAAGAACGTGCAATGCGAGGACAACACGGAATAGTAAACGTCACGGTGGTTGAGAATGGTTCTGGTATTTGGGAACCACCAGTCGCAGGGAGTAGGGTAGAACCAACGCCTGTGAAGCTGGTGGACGTCTCTCACATGCGTGGCCTCGGGATGAGAACGCGCCTCGACTCGACGGTACGAGACTCAAGGGTACTCTCTCTCTCTTTCTCTAAAGTCGGTTTCTGTCGACCCAACACGAACTGATCCGCATTAGCATCCGCATCCGCAACAGCTCCTCGTCAGGTAGTCTCGGGGAGAAAGTCGTTTTTCCTAACCCGGTAAAACCAGCGTTTCCGTTGAATCGGAATTTCACCATTGCCATACTCCCCGCCTCCCTGACGCTCTGAATTGTTTCTTGAAAGAACAGATCTCGCTCCACCCGCCTCTTCACATCACCACACCAGCATTGCTAGCAATACGCGGCCACAGCTCGGCTGCCTCCTTCGCCACCGGTCCAGTAATAGCTGAGCCTTTCATTTCACCCTTGGGGTTCACGATCACACCGGCATTGTCCTCAAAGTATAGGTAGATACCGTCCTGTCTCCGCCACGGCTTCGATTGTCTGACGACGACTGCTGGCATAACTGTGTCCACATGTTAGCATCTGCTCTTTTCGCCTTTTCTCGCTGGATCGTCCTGAGCCCTTTGACTTGCTGCGAACGCCAGGCTGGTGCATGTTCTCCGTACCTTTCTTTCTCAGCTCGGGCTTTCCCTTCTTCACGGTGGCCATGACCATGTCTCCAGCACCGGCAGCCGGCAGTCTGTTTAATCGAGCACCGATACCCTTGACTGAGATGATGTAGAGGTTTCGTGCGCCGGAGTTGTCTGCGCATGACATGACGGCGCCACTGCAGATTGTCTTCAATTAGCTTCTCGTGGTCCGCCTTCATGTTCAATATTTTTGTCGGCGCTCCTCCCAAAAAGTCGTGTCGTGTCCTCCCCGTTGCGACTTTTTCCTTGGTTCTGAAGAGTATAGGAATCTCGAGAATGAAGGGGGAAAATAAACGTACACAGGCAGACCGAGAGTCATTTTCAGCTTGTTGCCGGCGGTTCCTCGACTGTTCAACAAATTAGCCATCTCATGCACAGTTTCTCGATTTCACAGGCTCAGCCGTGGCCTGCAAAGACGCTTGGATCATACCCTCGTTTGGACGACATATTGGCGGTAGTTATGCGTGAGTTTGCTGTGTAGGAAGGGTATTCTCAAGGCGCAGGTGGTCTTGCGATAAAGGTTGATGTCAGTTGCCCGCACAAAAAAGTGCGCCAAGATTTACTGCACTACAGATCATTGTAGCGTGCCGTACAAAAATGGTCAAGTCACGTGACTAGCCGCTAAATTCTCAAGTTTGCGTCTACTGGGAGAATGGGAGTACCCTTGCCGAAATGCAGATGGACATTCATTGGGAAAGGGAAAGAGCCCGAGCTCGTGGACAGGGATATCTGACAGCAAGATCCTTCATTTGTTCTCCATCCGTCAGCTCAATTCATAATACAACACTTAAATTGAGACGTCTTCATAGGCGGATATGCCGTTGGCACCTCTTATTGGACGCCATGCTGATAAGAACCCTCCCACCATACGTAAATACTCCAACAAGAGCTCAACGCCCGCAGGTCTAGGACTGAGCAGCTTCCGTGCGCGCCTCACCCTCCGCATTAGCTTCTTCGCGTTCTTGTATGCCCTGCTCCTGAGCCGTGGCAGCCGCATCTTCAGCCGTCATCTCCTTCTTGATTTTGATGGCTTCGTCCGCACTCGCCGGAGCTGCAGGAACGGTTGTAGAGCTCTGCTGATCTCCCTGTGGAACTTCAACCGTGGTAGAGTCTGCTCCTGTCGGCTGGTCAGCTTCCCCCATCGCTACATCTCCTTTGGAGGCCCCGTCCACCGGGCTTTCCGCATTGGAGTCTTTGCCACCGTTCGGTGTATCAACATTCATCTCATCTGGGTCGGCCGGAAGAGGCGAAGGCCCCGCGGGGGTGCCAAAGCCACTATCTGCTGCGGAATCCACAGTGTCTTGCAGGTTTCGATGGTCAATGAACCGCCGTCGTTTCCGTGCACCATTTGTCTTGCGCACTCCATTCTGCTGAGCCATGTCCTCATCTTCGCTCTCACTCAATTCTCCGTTTTTGTCCACTCGTTTGTCGAAGCGGCGCTGTGTCATGCTCTTGTCGGGATTTGCATCCTCGTCTTCATCGTCGAGAGCAGCTTCGTCGTCATCGTTCAAGGCCAATGAAGGAGGCACGTCTTGCATTTGCACGGACGGCACATGCTGTGTCCGTTTCAGGTTCTCCAGCACAGTTTTGAGGATCTTGTCAAGATACTCCTTGGAATTTGCGTTGTCCATGTTCGAGGGCCGTACATCTAGTTCGTAATCTGGAGCATAATATTCATAGTAGTCGTTATACGGCAGGTTGGCGCTCATGGTGTCTCCAACCAGGCAACCCGTCTCATATGCCCAGGTGCGGGCCACGTTTCTCATTGTGTAGCCACCGCCGCCTAATATGAGGGTGGGCAGGTTGTACGATTTGACAAAATTGACACAGTTGGCGTGGCCTTTCATGCTGAGGTTGAAGCAGCCTAGTCGATCGCCGGAAAGAGAGTCTCCTCCACACTGCAATACCACGGCCGAGGGTCGGTAGAATTCCATGATTGCTTTGATGACCGGTTCGAAAATGTGTTTGTATGAGTAGTCGTCGATGCCATCACGAAGCGGGAAGTTCACAGCGTAGTATTTTCCTTGGCCGACTCCGGTATCTCTGAGTTCGCCCGTGCCGGGGAAGTATTCACCATACTTGTGGAAGGAAGCGGTCATGACTCTATCGGTGGTGTAGAAGGCCTCTTCCACACCGTCACCGTGATGGACGTCGATGTCGATGTACAAGACTCGTTGATGAAATCTAAGCAGCTCTATTATGCCCAGCACAATGTCGTTAACGTAGCAGAAGCCGGAAGCTTCGCTCTTCTTCGCATGGTGTAGTCCTCCGGCCCAATTGATGGCAATGTCGGCCTTTTGCCTGTTTAATCGTGCGGCGCCTTCCATGGAACCACCGGCACTGATGCCGCAGAACTCGAACAGACCGTCAAACACCGGACAGTCGTCTCCGACATTGTACTTTTGCTGTTCCTTCTGGAAGGATTCCATGTTGTCGGGCGTGACCTTTGCCAGAAACTCGATGTACTCGTCGGTGTGGAACTGGGTCATCTCGTACTTTGACGCAGGCTTCGCTCGGTAGATCTCCATCTTCTTATACAGCCCGTAGTTCATCACCAAACTGTGGGCGAGCCGTATCCGATGCGGTTTCATTGGGTGCCCTGAGACGTATGCATAGTTGCCAATATCGGAATCGTAGAAGTAGGCGATGCGTTTCTTGTCGCTGCCGTTGAGATTTGGGGGATCAATTGGCGCGTACGCCATGTCGACTCGTGCGCAGCGGCGCTACTATGTCCGGTGCTGTGTCTTGGGTGTGCTGGTGGTGCTGGGACTGGGAGTGGAAGTGGTCGCCGTGGTTCAAAATGGGAGATGCGAAGTACTTGGTAAAGAGATTGAAGGGCAAACCGGACCGGAAGCTTCTAGTGGATTGCAAACCAATTGCGGATTGGAGATTGAGATGTGCCTGGTGCTGAGAATAGGGAAGGGACTGGAATCAGGGCATAGCGGAAGAAAGTTGAACGATTCGACCTCTAGTGGTGGTATTGCAGCGCGAATACGCTCTCCAATAATAAATCCAACATCTCCAGGTCCTCCGGTCCTCCAAGTCGCGCACTGGTACTGGTAACGTGCCCTAGCGAGCCCCTTAGCCTACCTAGGTAGGCTAAGCTTCCTGCAAAGAAGGCTATAGAAGGCTGTAGGCTTGGGAGCCCTGGGCACATCTTAGCGTAGGTGCCCAATACCTAGGTACGAAGTACTCCGTATTACTCCGTACAAGCGGTGTTATACAGACCTGCCTAGAGGTTATTATTACACGGATCTTAACCGCATGCTAGCGCATCTGGTTAGTGCGTTATTAGTGCAGGTACCAGCGCCGTTGCGTACTTGCAAGTCAAATTGTAGAAGTCATAACCACAATCGCAATTCGTAACCATCACTGACATCTTCCCCTACGCCGTGGGTTACACTTCGATCCAACACACGAGTTCTGTTGTGAAGCGTCCAATTGTGTGTGCGAGAGAGAAAGAGAGAAAGAAAGCGGAAAAGAGAGATAGAGGGAGAGAGAGAGAGCGAGCGAGCGAGCAGCCGGAGGCGAAGCACCACACAAAAACCACTCTTTCAAGTCTGGCTTTGCCTCGCTCGATTGAGCGGATTCCACCACAGTCATGGATCGATTCAATCGCATGCTCGCTGCCGCTCAAGGTATGGGCATGAACCAGCCCGGGCCTGGCGCTGACGCCGCAAACCTAGTCGACAACTCAGAGACCGTGTACATCTCCTCATTAGCGCTCCTCAAGATGCTGCGACACGGCCGAGCCGGGGTGCCGATGGAAGTCATGGGTCTGATGTTGGGAGAATTCGTGGATGACTTCACCGTCCGAGTGGTGGATGTGTTTGCCATGCCGCAATCAGGGACATCGGTATCCGTCGAATCGGTCGATCCGGTCTTCCAAACCAAAATGATGGACATGCTGCGGCAAACGGGACGACAAGAGACGGTGGTGGGATGGTATCACTCACATCCCGGCTTCGGCTGCTGGCTTTCCAGCGTCGATATCAACACGCAACAATCCTTTGAGCAGCTGACCCCGCGAGCCGTGGCCGTCGTGGTCGACCCGATCCAGTCGGTCAAGGGCAAAGTGGTGATTGATGCATTCCGACTGATCAATCCTCAGACGTTGATGATGGGTCAAGAGCCCCGACAAACAACGAGCAATCTAGGCTACCTCAATAAACCGTCGATACAAGCCCTGATCCACGGTTTGAATCGACATTACTACAGCATCGGCATCCAATACCGGAAAACAGGGCTGGAAGAGAACATGCTCATGAATCTGCACAAGGAGGTCTGGACGGAAGGCCTGGAACTGCCCAGCAGCTTTGGCGGCGAGAGACAAAAGACAGAAGAGGGCCTGAAGAGGCTGGTGGATCTGGCCGACGGCTACGAGAGGCGAGTCCGCGAAGAGAATGAGCTGACCAAGGAACAGCTCAAGACCAGATACGTGGGCAAAGTCGACCCCAAGAAGCACATTGAAGACGTGGGCCAGCAGCTGATCGAAGACAACATTGTGGCTGTATCAAGGCAAATGATCGATAAGGAGGCAAGCGTAGCGAAGAAAGCAGAGCAGCCCAATGGCCACGTGGCGAATGGTGGCATGGACGTGGACGACGACTGAAATGAGTTGCACAGTTCCAGTGTGTGAAATTGAACCCGAGACCGAGCATTGCCGGCGTTCTGCATTGGTACAACTGGCAAGTCGAACTGCCATTTTATTCCAGGAGCCAAGACTAGGTGTCTGGACTGAATGGCCAAGAGAGGAACTCGTGTTTTCAAGGAAATGAAACGTTAGATCCAATTGGCATGAATTCATGTTTGTCCTTCATGCTTATGCTCATGCACATGTTGATGCTCAGGTGGATGCCCAGGTTGATGCTCATGCTCATGCTCATGCTCATTATCATTACTTTAGACGTGTTCAAGTTTACGTGCCCAGTCTGCCTCCTTGCCCCACCTGACCTGCCTCTCCTGCTCCTCCACCTCCTCTCTCAGCCGGCTGACCAACGGGCCATTCACATCCACACCCGGATTGCCATCTAGTTCCACGTACTTCAACTGCGGCGGCATTACCGCAAGCACATCTCCTAGTAAGTCTCCGCAAAAGTCGGTGTAGAAGCTAAACGAGATCCTGTACTTTGCAAACGCCGGATGACTGGGATCAAACTCCACAAAGACCCGCAGCGTCTGCACGGCAACCAGTTTCTTCAGACACCGTGCCAGACTGCGCGTCACTTTCCAGCTCTGGGGAACGCTCGTCCACGACGGACCAACGATCATCTTGAGCCTGGCTACGTTTGACAGGTAGCGCGGAGGGAGATCAAGCACGGTAGGAGGTGCTTCAAAGAGCTGGATGGGGAAGATGTTGAAGCGGGTGGTCGAGTACAGCACGTGCGCAGCTTCTTCGTGCATGCGACGTGACACGAGAAGTGGAGAGAGGCGACTGTGAGACTGACGACTGGATCTGCCGCGGGATTCCGCTTTGGAAAACAGTAGGTCGTGGTATATTCGATTGCGAAGTTCGGATGGTAGGTCAAAGAATCGAAAAGGCTCCTGTGGGATGGACTTGGCCGTACCCATGGAAAGTTGAGCCAGAGCCTCTTCGAGCGCCAGACCATGATCGTTATTTACGGCCTCGTCCTGTATCCGTCCCTGTGCCTGTACCTGTTCTTTTTCATGTTTGCTGCGTTTTTGCTTCCTCTTTGCGTAGCCTGGACGTCTGTCTTCAGGCACTGGGAACGCTTCTACGAGTCCATCGTGCCACTTGGGCATATTTCAACCCTTGAGAGCAATTAGGCTCGAGGGGCAACAGCGAAAAGATACAGGTACCAAGTATTGAGTCTGACTCAGTACTGCCCGACTCGTACGGGCGTGAGGCGGTCGCAAGTTGAAGATTCAGCACTGACAGGTGACCAACCCTCGGAATAGGTTTGCAAGCGGTACCTAGACCGATAGGTGGAGAGTGAAACTCGAGTACGGGCGAGTCCGAACAGAGGTAGAGCAATCACAAATTGGAGAACAATTCAAGTACTTTGTACCGTGCAAGTACTACCTCGTAGGTTATCATCATCAAGAATGTTATGTCTCGTCCTTACGGGGCAAACCAAATCAGAGGGTGAATCCTTTTCGGTGCTCTTGAGGAGAACGATGACGTTTGGTCTCCCCAGCTAATACAGCTGCAACTCGAACATGATGGTCTGTGGACGATGAGCCAAATTGTCTGGGTGGTTCAACTTTCTGTTTGTGGAAAGGAAAAAGAAAGAAAGAGCGACTTGTCGTTCACGGAAAATATGACATCGCAGGCCGGAGGCAGGCGCTCCACAGAAGCAAACCTGGCAAACTCAACTACGAGGCAAGGCCTACGGAGTCCTCGATGCGTTTGCTCGATTTGCACATCTTGACCTTGGAGGCTCGACATTTTGGAGAAGCGCGTGCGGACAGCCACGACAGCCTCATCGACCAGGAATCGATATCCTCGAGACCACCACCTCGAAGCGGAAGCGCATCCTCCTTCCCGATCTCCTTCTCCTCATCGTGTCGAATTTGGTCCCTCCGGATGGTTCATCAAGAATGCTTAGTCGTGCCGCTCTACCTCTCCTGAGGCCTCGTTCGTTCCACACAGCAACTCGATTGGCTTTTTCGCGATGCCAGACTCGTGGGATACGCAACGATAGAGGACGTCTGCACTATCCTGACGATTTCAAGACCCCTTCCCAGTCTCAGACCCCACGAAAACATGATCAGCCACTGCGGCAAGTGCCCCAGCAGGAGTCGCAGGAGATTCATGCGGGTCCGGAATCACCCTTAGCACCCGAAGCCACCTCCGCTGATGCTCCCTCTGCACCTCCGCGTTCATCTCCTCAGCAATCACGTCCAAGAGACCGTCCCGTGGAAGAGAGAGAGGAATCACAGGAGACACAAGAGCCACGGGAAGCAGAACCCTCGCGGCCGCTGCCAGATCTGAGGGATGGAATACCCTCGGATTACGAGCCAGACACAGCATCACATAGAGAACTGCCTGACTTGACAAAGGGCATACCGTCGACAATAGACGCAGAGCTCTCGGAGGCCCACAAAAAGGCGCATGCTTCCAAAGAGAGCCTAAACATCACCGAAGATGCGAGTGACCCTCAATCTCCCGACCCTGGCGACCGAGGAGGTGATGGACTACCTCGCAGCTCCTACGTTTCATCCAGCGATCAAAGACGCTCCAAGCTCACAAAGTACTTCTACCTCTGTCTCGGCCTGGGAACGCTGTCTTACGGTCTATACATGGGTCGAGATTGGGACGAGCAAGAAGCCCAAGTGCACAAGGATATTGCCAATGGATACACCCCAGGCCTGATGTATGCTCGTGCCATGGCCAGGTGGGGCTCGACCATGAGCTACTACAAAGACCCCGTAACGAAGAAGCTGCTTCCAGACGCCCATTTGATGGATCCCAACATGCCCCCTTTCACTCTGGTCTTGGGCCTGGAAGATGTGCTCGTACACTCCGATTGGAGCCGAGAGCATGGCTGGCGGATAGCCAAAAGACCTGGCATGGACTATTTCATCAAATATCTGAGTCCCTACTACGAGCTCGTCATTTTCAGCAACCAACCTTCCTTTACCGTCGATCAGATTCACCGAAAGATAGATCCTTATCAAATGATCTATCCGCTCTACCGAGAAATGACGGTCTATGAAGACGGTGGCTATGTCAAGGACTTATCCTATCTCAATCGAGATTTGAAAAAGGTGGTGGTGATAGACTCGGATCCCCACGCGGTGAAGAAACAACCCGAGAACGCCATTGTGTTGCCCAAGTGGACTGGTGACCCCAAGGACACTACCCTCATTGATCTCATTCCCTTCCTCGAAAATCTGGCCAATCTGGGTTATACCGACACCCGCGAAGTGCTCAAATCCTTCGAAGGCAAGAACATTCCTGTCGAGTTCGACCGCCGTCAGAAGTTACTCCGCGAAAAGTGGGAAGCACAACAGGCCGAGAAGCGGAAGAGTCGCCGAAGTGGCGGCTTCAGCCTTGGCTCGATCTTCGGCGCGAAGCCAAAGCCACAAGATGGGATGCAGACCATTCACGATGCCGAGCTGGAGGGGAAAATGTATTCCGATATCATCAGGGAAAGGGGCCACGAAATGTACCAACGCTTGAACAAACATCTCCAGACCGAAGGGCCCAAGATTATTGCTGAGCGCGAGGCTATGGAGAAGAAAATGCAAGAAGAGGCTATGGCGAGTATGAAGTCGGGAATGTTTGGCTGGTTTGGCCCATCAACGCCGAAAGAGGAAGGGAAATGAGCTGAAAGACGCTCCCGCCGGTCATCTCTGCTCTCGTTGCACGAAATCATTTCCAGGCTTGCGTAGAGCCTGTCAGCTGTTCTTGCGCCATAATTTGCCTTCATCCCAGGCAAGTAATGCATACCGTGTGTATAGCTAGCCAATGTATAATCAAATCAGCAATCTTTCACGCTTTCTCCTCACTTCAAATGGCTGCAGCGTGCTGACGGGCTCATACCCATTTGATCGGCGAACTTTAATCTGCTAGAATTTAATTGGCGCGAATTGGGCGTTGGTTGACCTGCTCCAGTGGCATTAAGAGCAGGTTCAAAGATAGAAACAGGGGCGAAGCCGGCTGGGCTAGTCGGCTGGTCGCCACAAACTCCCTTATTAGCTCACCTGAAGCAGCGACCCCGATGATGCACTATGCAAAATCCAGGCTAGCCTCGCAGGAAGCGTCACACCGGCACTTTTCAGTTCTGGAATGGCCTCACGCCGAGCCGCATCCCAAATAATGCACGCCGATACCTGTCGCGTTGTTCATTGATCAGCGTACTTCGTACTTTCGTCGCTACAACTTCTTGTTGCAACATTATCAACATCGTCAAGATACGACCGATTCAATCTCTTTCGGATTGTCGAACGTAGAAATAGCTACGTCCTTCACGGCTCGTGTCGTAAAGGTTGCATTTGTTCCACGGTTTGACAGGGTGACACCAGATCTGCTCCAGCGGAGGCGACGGCTGTCCTTGAGCCAATTCAAAGTTAATTCCTCGACTTCTTTTCTACCTTAAATCGACTGCTCAAAGGAAGTATCAATGACAGCTCCTGGACCAGACTCGTGCTGAGCCAGTGGCTCCCATCACCCAGCGATGTGCCCACTCAGCCTAACAACGTCGCGCTAAGTTGTGTCACAATATCTACAGCAATGAATGGCTATCACAATTCAACACCAGCACTTGCAGACGACGATGATCTAATTTCGCCACAATCCCTTAGTTCTCCTCCCTGGACTACCGATCCAAATATACCAAACAATCATCCCACCGGCGGGCTGCGATCTGCACGTCACCTGCACGCCTCGGGTCGGTCGGTATCCTTGTTCCACCGACTCCCGCCAGAAGTCATCGATAGGTATGTTGACAAGAAGAGAAGCTCAAACGATCTTCGCTTCTTCCTCTCTCCCCGTCTACCGAACTGACAATGCCAGAATCCTATGGGCCGCTGACGCTAACGGTTTCGCGTCGTTGTGCTTTTTGAACAGAACTTGGTATCAGAAGTCTCAAAATTTGGAGCTTTATGCCTACCATCTATCACGATGTCCATCATATGCCCTCTCGAATAACGTCATCACAGGACCATTTCGCAAGAACGACCTGTGCCGCCTGAAAGCAAGGTTTGCTGCTGAGGTACGACGCAACCTTTTCGACGCTTATCTACGACCTCGAGAAACACATATTAATCTAGTATCCGTGAGCGCCAATTCTTCTGCGGCATTTCCTGGGGGCGAAGCTTTTCGGTTTGAATTTTCACCAAATGGAAGGACGATTCTTGCGATTAGCTCCTCGAGGATCTACGTGCTCGATGCATCATCCGACACTATCGAGGTAAGGCGAGAGCTCAAGACCGTCCGACGTCCACTGTCGGCTTCAGTAACTGACGATGGCTCGCTCCTTGCTGTGCTGTCCTCCAAGTATCAAGCAAACATCTATGGACTTCCCGAGGACGGCCCAGTCAGGCATCTCCAAGTTATTGTGCTGGACAATCCACCGAGGACAATAGCATTGGCCCACGAAGGCACTGTGCTGGCTGCGGCATGGAAGGGAGGTATAGAAGTCTTCTCTCTCGCCGCAAATGCGCTCTCGACTGATAGAAGAGCTGTTCGAAGCGAAGCAGTTGACTCTCTTATGTTCTCTGGTGACGGCTCAATGTTGATAGGGAGTTCTCATGATCTAGAAGAGCCAAACGCAGTTGTCATCACCGCTCCGTTCTACACCGAGAACGACCCGAATATTACACCTCGAGCGATACATAGTCGAATGTGGACAACCCAGATCCTGTTTCCCCAGATCAGTAGTACTGTGAGCCACGTGGCTTTATTGCCAGGCCATACTGAAGGTGATACGAACTGGCTATTCGCTTATGATCACACTCTCATGACGTATCGCGCGGTCCGAACGGACGATACCAGGGCAGGAGTCGCCTATTTCTTAAGTCCCCCAACAGAGGACCGCTTCGAATTCCCGCAACCTTGTCTTGCACCAGTGGCCACAGCGTGCGGCACACTAGCAGCAGCTGGTTTTGCCGAGCATGGACTTTGGCTTTATGGTGTACCCGAACGCCTGGACATCGGCCCAGATATGGGGGCGGTTGTTGAAAGAAACGAAGAACGTATGCAAGGCCGCATAGCTCTGACATCGGCAACAGGTCATTTGGAACCACTAATGGCCTACTCTCCTTCTGTTTCTGGCAGTAGCGAGATGATTGATATCGAAGAAGACGGTCTGGCAGGCAAGGTGGACTGGCGACAAAGCCTGTTTGTGAAGTGCAAAAACATCCCGGGCATCCAAGGCTTCAATAGTGCCAAATGGGTGGAGAATTCTGAAGACTTTCCTTGCGCGTTTGGAGGTAAGCGCCTCATCGTGACCGCTCCAGCAGGAGTTGGCAGTTTCGCAGATGAACTGGGCGAGGAGAACATGCCTGTCGATGGGTCAAGAATTTGCCTTTTGGACTTTGATTATGCGCCATCTGGTAGTGAAAGTCGTGAAATCACCATCGAGGTGGGCGACAACGAGCCTGAACTTCTCCAAGAGCAACTCGGCAATATAGAAATAGAGGTAGCGATGGAAAGAAGACGAACTGTACGCGCAACCCGTGGTCGGAATGGCCCCGCTGGAAGAATGGCTTTGGGGAGATCGCACACGGCGGCATCACCTCCACAACAATCACACCTGGACGAAGTTGTCAGGAGGAATTTTGTGTCTCAACCGTCGTCTCCGAGTGAAGATCCTTTGAGCGCAGTCACACGTACCTCAGGACTGTCGAGGTCTCAGACTGCAGCAGGATTTCAGCATGCTCGATTCCCGCCACGGCCTCCGTTAGGATCGGGTTTTACAGACAGCTCCAGAAACGGTCAGCGTTTGCCGCATAGGCCATCAGTGGACAGCTGGGAGACGCCTCCTCCCCCATATGGTCAAGATGGTTTAGCTGTCCCTTCTCTCGGACCTCGCACCCACTCTTCTTCGCCCAACCTTCAGCCGTGCTCGAGCCATGGTTCGAGTCAATCAGCAACTGTGAACGGGAATTTGTCACAGCTGGGGACCTTCGGGCAACGGAATCAACGAGAACAAAACCCAGCCCCTTCCCAGCTTTCAGCATCACAGCAAGCCCGAAACCCGCAATACAGCAGACAAAGTACTTCGATGGGCGGGACAATGATGGCAGAGAATGGACCTTCACAACGCACCGTGAGCCAGCCCGGCGGCCTGGTCCGGTCTCCACGCCCCGCCAATATTCCAGAAGAGGCGAGCAACACCAGATTCGGTCAGCGGGGCGAGCAAGCTGTTCGGCAGAATATGGTTTCTCAAAACACTGTGCTCAGCCCTGCTGGGAATCCGGATGCGTACTTAAGCGGTAGGCGTCCGCAAACGCACGACGGTATCCTAGAAGAAACCTCTCCAAGCCTTAGGCCGACGTTGACACATCCGATTTCCCCTGCCATGGAACATCGAGCATGGTTGCAGGGCCAGCAGCCATTACCATCTCCACGTGCTGTCAGCCGCGGCGAAAATCAGGTGAGTTTGACCGGTGCTAATCTACAAAACCGCCTCAACCACCCTGTCCCTCCAGTGCCAGTCAATGAGTCGCCGGGTAGCATTTACAATGCTGCACAGGCTGCGCATCTACAGCTGCAGCAGAATCACCACAATGCACCACTTGCTACTCCGCATAGCCACGCCATGGCACCCACCACGCCAACTGCAGAACAAATGGCACGGTTGAATCGGAGGTCTCAATCGCCCTTGCCTCCTCCGCCCCTACAATTAGGTCCGCCAAGCCATAGAACAACAGCGTCTCACGACTTTGGTGTTGTACCACCATCTCCACCTCGAGGTGCCTGGGGTGCCGCAGGTGTCCCCGGATCGCCTTCCTTCAATCGTGCAATCGCAACTCCAAACGGCCTGTCACGAAACAATTCAAAAGGAAGTAATCGTTCCATGGGTGTCTCGAGATCCACGCCGAATCTTCTAATACCCGGCCAGACTCCAAGACCAAACTATCAGAGGTTAGACACAATCAGTAGCGTCAATAGTGCTATTGTACCACTAGAACACGAACGATCGCATAGTGTTATTGGTAACGAGTATATGATGATAGGTCCGAATGGAAGGATGATTGTGACGGACCCTAGTCTCACCGACGAGAAGAAGGCAAAGAAAGGAAAGAGAAAAGATGGAGAGAAAAGTGGACGGAGGTGCATTGTCATGTGAGGAGAAACGATGGCTAGAAGCCAAAATGGTCAAAGTGCGTCTTGCGCGAAAATCGGTGGTTGAACTTGTGTCTGAGTTGCTTAAGCATATGCAACACGCAGACCGCCATTAGAAAATAGCATTCTGACCACCGTTGGCCTCGGAGTTCTGGAGAATGCATTTGGGTGACCCGCTGATATGCAGCGAAGCTTAGTTGTCCAAGAAAGTCATATTACGCATCATGGTCGTGCAGTCCATTAGACGCATTGGTTCGAGCATGATTTTAAGTAGACCAGAAGCAGCGAATGCTCGAGTCCGCAAAATGTCGGCTCTTTGAAACTGCTCTCACGCTTTCCTCCTTTAGCTTGAATCTTCACCTCTGGCAAAGTCCGCTGCGAATCTGCATCCTAATATGTTTTGCGGGGTCTCTAACAGACCAGGGTTCCTTGGAGCTCGCCGCAAGAATCCTTCCGAGAGCGTATTCGTGGACACGAAGAGTGTGTTTAAGTGAGCGTCCTATGTACTCTGAAGGAAGCCAAGGCACGCAATACAAAAATGTTCAAGTCGCCCACCCGCAAGATGTGTACAAGGCAAAAGCAGTCGAACTAATTCCAGCGCGAAGTAGATTTGCGCTTATTATGCGACGCGGGACCAGTGACCCTTAGGTGATCAATTTCCCGAGCCCATGGCATCTGAACTCTGTTGAACATATGCTGGTAATGTTCGACGATCACTTTTCGCCGTCCCTACTCCTCTCAGCCCTGAAAACCGTCTCATGTCTCCTAAACAACCCTAATCTAGATTCAGCTCTCCAGGGCGTCGACTACCTGCGCCACGCAGTTGCTTGACACCTTCGCAATTCAAGAGCGGTTCATTGTACGTGTCCATGTCGATGCAGAAGGCCTCAAAGCAGCCACAACGCCACCAAAATCGTACGATGACAAAGCCGCCGAGCGGTTCTAACCGAACAGCGCCCATATGCTTTCTCGATCTTCCTACAGAAATCAGACAACACGTGTATAGCTACACGGTACCCGTGTGCCGTCTAGCTCCATTCCCATACTCAGACCCAGAATGGACAATGAAAACTGTGTCACCGGAACAACGAGGAGTTCCCCAACTCATGTTTGTGTCCAGTAGGATCTACGATGAGGTGGCACCGCTCGTCTACAGTCAGGCCATACTGGAAATCGCGCCTGCCCAACAAAGCTACACCTATTTTGACCTCAAACTCGCCGCCTCACACAAAGTCATCCCATATTCGTACACTCGTATAACAAACACGTTTCGATTTTACCGGCCAGAAAACCTAAAGCTGGTACGACGAGCTAACATCTTCAGCAATCAAGCCGATGTAGTCGATGGTCAATGCTATGAGGCACTGCTCCAATGGCTGGTTGAACACACGGGCGTCGAGAATATTTGCCTCTCCGCGAGACCGATGACCCGCATCCGAGGTCAAGCGAGCTTTGATATATCATCCTGGCGGGCAGCCTTTTACCATGACTACAGACAGCTATCGGTGCAGCATGGGCCGAGAATTATCAGGATTTGGACGAAATCGAAACGGCCACCTTGGGAGTATGAAAAGATCTCTCGCCTGAAATGCAAAGCAAACAACGGCACGCTCAATCCCGTTCAAATCTATTTTTGGTCGTCGTCGTCGTCGTCCGAAACCTACGAGAGTGGGACTAACTATCCGGAGAATGGTCTGTTACAGCTTGACCCGCGATGGTTGACCAGACTGAATGATGAACCGGAAAAAATTCAACGACTGGAAATGGCAGCACCCCTGATCGACGACGTCGTACACCAGGTTCTTGCCGGACGTGAGCTCAAGGACTACAAGGACAATTCGCGGCATTTTCATGGCGATTCATGGCTGTATCAAATGCTTCTGGTCTCAAAAACGACGATCTAAGTGAGTTGATAGGTATATTAATTGCTCTGAGACTCGCACCTTTGAGGTAACAACAAACATTACGCAAGATCATTCAATATATACAGTCAAAAAATCGACACGAGCAACAGCGACACTGTCTACACAGCAACCTCAACACAGTCATAATCGTTCCAGAAAGGTGTCACGCAGGACCCACAAAATGATGCACTCTGGTTCTCAAGAAAGTGGGAATGAGTTGGACGCCGGGTCACATGTCAAGCTGGTCCATGCCGCCAGCTTGGTGTCGATTTCCGCTGCAAAAGACTCATGTGGATAGTACAAAGGGATATTCACGAGTTAGGCCTGGTGCGGCACAGTGTTGTGGTGGCGTTGAGGCCGGTTTAGTACACATGTTTTGCGTAAACAGGTTATCAACGACGGTCGCCGGCGTTGGGGCTCTTCGAAGGGTAGAAAATATAGGATCGAAGTGGGTGTCAGACAAAAGTTATGGGTGAGCAAGGCTGTTAATCGCTATCGATCTACCTGATTAAACTCTCGAGTTGGCTCGTCAGTGGCTCGTAAAGCTCGTAAAGTGGTTGCATAGCTAGCGCGACTTCAACGCGTCGGAGCTCGCTACTAACGCGAACTGCGCGTCATTGAATCCAAATCAGAAAACTGCGCGAATGCAAGAAGACAAAAGCACTCGCCACAACCTAATCCAATTGACTTGGCAATGGTCAAAATACAAACAGCTACAGTATCGAACCAGCCAGCGAATCGAAAGCGAAAAAGAAAATTTGACTACGAGACGAGCACAACTGTGGAATTGGGTGATGAGACTGCCGTAGCGACGACAACCTCGAAGGTGCCAACAAAGACAACTGATGGTGGATCGAAGCCGCGAAGGTCCAAGGCGGGATCGAGACCACCGCTCCTTCAGCGGAACTCGTCGACGAATCTCATTGAAACAGATATCCCTTGGCCCGAGCACCTCAAATATCTGGCGACACTACACAAAGCGTTGAACATCGTATACACCTTTTGCTGCACCCGCAAGCACTTCGCGACGACATGGGACAACATCAAATCGGCCGTTGAAGGCCATATCAAGAAGCCCCTCGTTGTGGAAGATGTGGCCCAAGTCAAAGCTTTGATCCCGCGAGCCGTCAATTTTCTGTACGTGGACGAGGAGCAGCTTCTACTCGCCGTACGTGGTGAAGATGAGGATATCAGTGCGGGGAACACAGATGCCTATGAGCGAGCTGCCGCGGAGCAGGCCGAAAGAGAGAGACGGAAGCGAAACGAAGAGGCTCAAGAACTGTTGTTATTTGAATTTGTCGATGGCGATCTCAAAAGACAGGTTGTTGATCCCAAGACTGGCCAACCGACCAGAGCGACGCAGAAGTTGAGAAATGAAGAACTCAAAATGCCCGTGTTCAGTCAGAAGTCTATGTTGAAGCTGATTGAGAAACGAAATATGAAGTTTACCTCGGCCGTCAATGCTTTCCTCAATCAGTGCGCAAAGGACGAAGTCGATGCTGTAGAGAAAATTCTCCAAGAAAAGGACCAATACATCCCAATACCTTCTGAGACCAGGGGCAATACTCCACTGCCCGAGTCAAAAATTCCCAAAACAATCCCCAAGGAGCGCAAGTCAATCTCAGACATCGTCAAAGAGTTGGCCGAGCAAGAATGGTACACCGGACAAATCGTGCCAGATGGCCATCGTGTCTTCGATCCGCAGCCGCCGATCTACGGTGATTTGAACTTTCCACTTTCGCAGAACCTTGTCAATGCACTGTTCAACGTGAAGGGAATCTCCCAGCTGTATTCCCACCAAGCAGAGGCAATCAACAATCTCCATGATGGCCACAATGTTATCGTCTCCACGTCCACCAGCTCTGGCAAGTCTCTCATTTACCAAATCCCCATGCTCCATAAACTTGAACAAGACCCCGACAGTCGTGGTATGTACATATTTCCCACCAAGGCATTGGCGCAAGATCAGCGAAGGAGCATGAAAGAGCTCCTTGCATATTTGCCTCAGTTAGAAAATGTTCTTGTCGAGACTTTCGATGGTGATACGCCCATGCAGGAAAGGAACATGATTCGAGATGAAGCACGGATCATCTTCACCAACCCGGACATGCTCCACATCACCATTCTGCCACAAGAGAGCACCTGGAGAAATTTCCTGAAGAATCTCAAATACGTTGTTGTGGACGAGTTGCACGTCTACAATGGTCTGTTCGGTGCTCACGTAGCATTCATCATGCGACGGTTGAGGCGCATTTGTGCTGCTGTCGGCAATAGAAAAGTCAAGTTCATCTCGTGCTCGGCTACGGTAGCAAATCCAGAAGAGCACATGAAGACCATCTTCGGTGTCGATAAAGTCAAACTCACTGATTTCGATGGCTCACCTTCCGGACGGAAAGAATTCGTCTGCTGGAATACGCCTTACAAGGATCCCGGTGACCCAACCTCTGGCCGAGGTGACGCTTTTGCCGAGACTGCTCGACTGATGTGCAATTTGATTGTTCGAGGTGTGCGAGTCGTCACTTTCTGCCGCATCCGAAAACAATGCGAGGTCTTGCTTGGTGCAGTCAAAACGTATTTTCAAGAAATTGAGAGACCAGAGTACGCCGCTCTCGTGATGGGTTATCGAGGGGGTTATTCTGCTCAAGACCGTCGCAGAATTGAAGCAGAGATGTTCGGAGGCAAGCTTTGCGGCATCGTCGCAACCTCCGCTCTGGAACTCGGTGTGGATATCGGTTCGCTCGATGCAGTCATCACCATGGGCTTCCCCTACACCATTTCAAATCTGCGTCAGCAATCCGGCCGAGCCGGCCGTCGCAATCAGGATTCTCTGTCATGCCTGGTGGGCGATTGTTTCCCGGTTGACCAACACTATATGTCCAATCCCGATGAAATCTTCACGAAACCAAATTGTGAGCTTCAGGTGGACTTGACCAACGAATTGGTCGTAGAAGGCCATGTCCAATGTGCCGCGTATGAGATGCCCATCCAAGCTGATGGAGGTACAGACAGCCAGTACTTGGGCAAGAATCTGGCTGAGATTTGCGAGACTCGCCTCACTCCTGATCCTGACGGCATGGGCTTCTATCACACCCACACACGCTTCCGGCCGCTGCCCAGCAAACATGTCAACATCAGAGACACCGAGGACGACTCGTTTGCCGTTGTGGACATTACGCACGGTCGCAATATTGTTATTGAAGAAGTGGAAGCCAGCCGTGCTTTCTTTACCCTCTACGACGGAGGCATCTTCCTTCACCAGGGTCGAACATACCTAATCAAAGACTTTTCCCCGGCCAACAAAGTTGCGAGAGTGCAACTTGCCAACGTGCCTTGGACTACCCAGCAGCGAGATTTCACCGACGTTGATCCGATAGAGACAGAACAAGTCAGACGCATAGCCACTGCAGACAACCCTGACAACCGAGTGCGTGCTTATTTCGGCCGCATCAAAGTTCACGCGGTGGTCTTTGGCTTCTTCAAGCTCGATCAGAAACGACGCATCCTCGATGCCGTGGCGGTCGACAACCCACCCATCGACATCTTCAGTCGCGGACTATGGATCGATATCCCCACCTACGCCTTGGAGATTCTGACCTCGAAACGCTTGAATTTGGCCGCAGGAATCCACGCCGCCGAGCACGCGATGATGTCACTCATGCCTCAATTCGTCGTCTCCATGCCAGGCGATGTCCGGACCGAGTGCAAGAACGCTCTGAAGGAGTTTGCCAAGAAAGACACGCAACGCAAACGCCCTGCGCGGCTGACCTTCTACGACGCAAAGGGCGGCCCTGCAGGAATGGGCATCGCTCAGAAAGCATTCGAGTTCATCGATTTACTCATCGAGCGCGCCGTGGAAAGAGTCGGCGCGTGCCACTGTGTGGAAGGATGCACAGAATGCATCTGTGACGAGCGGTGCAAAGAAAAGAACATGATCATGAGCAAGGCCGGGGCTGAAGTCATATTGAAAAGCTTGATCGGACGGGACATTGACGTAGACGCGCTGCCAGAGGGCGAGGAAGAGAGGGTGCCCATGGGAGTTGAGACCGTGGTCGGAGCGGTCGAAGTCATGGGCAGGCAGGGCAGGCGCGTTGAAGAAAGTGTATTCGTCAAGCGGGAGAAGAACGACAATGACCTGATCGTGATCAAGGACGAGGATGGTGATGAGGTGGAGAGGAGCTTGTATGATATTGCTCCGTCAGCGGAATTATAAATTTGCTGAAGCAGAATCTCTCACTCACACACACACACACACACACACACACACACACACACACACACACACACACACACACGCACGCACGCACGCACGCACGCACACAACCCGAGTGAGATCTATCTTTCCGCCATCATACGATCCATTCTTGAGGCCAAGGAATTTGGCATGGTGGGGGTTAAGTTTTGCTCGGTCCAGGCCCTCGGCTTGGTCCCAGGAACGTTTGGTGATATATTTAACCCCAACACCTCGCAGGGGTTTGTGCTCTCTAAATAGAATAGTACCAGCCACATTTTCACTCACTGTGTCAATAGGCCGAAAAATATCAAGATATAATTATAGCATGTTACTTTCGGACGATGAATAACGGACTCTCGGAGCTAATCAGTCCCTTACTATACTCCTAATCGATCTTCACTCGGCACTATATATACCGCCGACGGAGAGACGTGATGTCGCTGTTTGCTCAATCGAGCGACATAGGATAATAACCTCCAAGGGAGCCTGGCATCGACGCCAAGCTTTGATAGAATATCCAGTCGAAGCTTTGTAGGCTCGTCATCTAAATAGAGGGGTTATCGCGTCAAGATTGCCTTCATCTTTCCGCTCGTTCGGCTATTCCTCGACCTCCCCATCTTTTAGGCCCTTCAGGCGCTTAATAGGACTGCTCACTTACTTCGTACTTCCCAGCCAGCCGAAACAGCTCACCCCGGTCATCAATGGTAACGCTAGAGTCCATAACGGAAATTCGCAGCCAGAGACCAACCGGCCTGATCATCTTCTAGACAAGACAGCTGAGAACTCATCGCAGTTTGAGATATAGAAAGGGGCGGGATGGCCGACGCCTCTTTTTTTCTCCTCCATCAGGGATTGAATCCGTGAACACGCCAACATCAGTGGAATCCTCGTCGCCCAAAAGCAAAAGTCTCTGGAGAAAGGTACGGAAAGGATATGAAGCAGTAGGTAAGAAACACCAAGCGCCGGTTACGCAAATCAACCCAGATTCTGCATTGGCCGCAGAAAACCCCGCTTTCTACGGAGCTTCGCGACAGGCTCAGCAAAAGCGCGAAACTAGTAGATCAGGACATCCATATAATGAGAGCAATCCGCTTGTAGAAGTCGAAGCTGAACGCAAACAAGGCTTAAAGGCGTCGGGGATTACTAACATTCAGGTGAAGGGAGTGTCGTCTGAAGACTCAGGCTTGCTCAAGCGCCACACCATTTTAGTGCAATCAGTTCTGCACAAAGCTGAAACAAAACACCGTTCGAAAGATGCTGATGCCGGACTTGACGAACATGCCAATCACTACAGGATCCAACTTGCTCTCAATCTCACGAAAAGCCAAATCCTCACACCACAGATGCCAACTCGATTCTCGTCGAAGATGAAACCAAAAAATTTCAACAAAATGGCGTCTCCCGTCGCGATCCAGAACCACTTGACAGCCCCTCGACGGATGATTCCATAACTGCGGATGATTCCGTAGCGCATGATCCTTCAGCAGCGATTCACAGCTCTGCGTCAAAGCTTCCACATGCGGCAGGCGAGGAAACCGAATATTGGGCGACCCCGGAGTTCGACAACGAGGGCGACGCTCCTATTAATGCCTCCATACCTCCCCAGTCGTTGAAGCGATCCACCAGCATGCAGCGAGCCCAAAGTACGGATCGCGGCGATATCATTGCACGCCATCGCGAGCACATCAAAGTCATGCTCGAAAACCACGGATTGCAGTGGGGCATCATCTGGCACGAGATAGATCTGGGGGTTTTCAGATGCACATCCGATTCCACTTCCAGTCTAGCCGCCAGAATACCGGGAAGAAGCGACACAGCAGTGGCTGTCAGCTTTGTGATCCTTGTGTCCGGATTGTCCTGGTGCTTGTCACAAGACGTTAAGTTCAGCGTGAATTACGGAGATGTTGCGGAATTCGAAAAACTCGTCGGGGCAATGACCGTCCATCTACAACAGTTTTTCAAGTGCTCGGATCGCAAAGACGCCTACTACGATTGGGGTGAACACACTCCTCGAAAGCCGGCCTTTAGGGGTCTTGTCCAGCGCTCGATGCCTTGGCATGCGAGTTGTAGAAAGAAGGTTGAGATGTTGCCAGTGACTTGCTCGGGACTGAGGACTTTGTGCACACGTGTTGGGTAGGCGACCGATTTAGCTTTATTATGCCTCAAATCCAAAGAAGCAGGCGAGGTGCCGAGCAAAGCAAAGCAGGCTAAATTTCGAATACGCTTTATAGAGGCAAAACCATGTCCTTTGCTCGCGAAAGTAATGCAATATCACTTCACATTGAATACACCAGTCACGATCTCGGACAGAGCAACGCTAGGGTAGACGGTTGTAAGAAGACAATTCCTGACTGTTGCCTCGTAATTTCTCGAACAAGCAGTGGAGGATGATAAGGCTTTACCCGCAGGACCCCAGGAAATCAACGTGAAGCCTTCTGATCGGAAATGAGCGCGTCCTCTTTCCCGAAAGTCCAAGTTCCTCGGCTTTAACCTTTCGCAAAATCAAATATCTTGTAGAAACGACCACGACTAGAATCAAATGCGGAGCAGTCTATCTTGTGACTCTTGTCGGTAAGTGGCTTCATAGAGCAGATTTTCGTGCTTGGACGATCACTCACTCTTCCCTGTGGCTTGTGCCAACACCATGCAGGCGTTCGAAAGTCAAATGCGTTCACTCCGGTAGCCCTCCTTGTCATAGGTGCTCGAAGTCGAAAATTAGTGGCTGCTTGTTGACCAGGCCCGGATCGAATGTCTCGCGTGGTGTGTGCCTTACTCGACCCCAAGCGCAGAGACGATCTTCTGTTCGGCGTCGCAGCACGAACGCTTCGGGAAGCTCGCCATCAGATCCAGAAGAATTACCCCCTCCGACAGTCGATGTTGAGGATCATATCGGCAAACTTTCGCAGGAGGCCATTGTCCAAGTATTGACGAATTTTAACAAGAAAGTGCCTGAGCTTGCATTTCTGCATGCTTCGAAGCTCACAGGCGAGCATCGGCACACCGATTCCAAAGTCGCCAAGGCTTTACTTGCCGCGGTTCTTGCTGTAACGCATGGTCAATTTGCAAGCCTCCAGCTGCCATGGCGTCGAGAGCTTCTCAATGCGGAGCAATATGCAAAATTTGCAAGGCCAGTGCTCCAGGAAGCGGTACTAGAGACGCTAGACATCGACATTGTTCAAGGCCTGCTGATTATGACCCTGTACGAGTGGGGTTGTCGGAACTTTCATAGAGCGTGGCTCTACTGCGGTGAAGGGTTCTCTACTCTACACGCTCCGAACGACGGACTGACATATTCTTCCAGGGATGGCGATACGCAGCATGCAAGCGCTACACGCTTCACAACCCAAGCCTGCCTCCAACGACGATGAAGTCTCGCTTGCTGTTGCATCGAGAACTTTCTGGGCCTGCTTCATCATGGATTGCATGATCCACTCGGGCACATACAATCCGCCCATGCTGCCAATGGCTGGAATGCAAAAGCTGCAAGTTGAACCACCACCAAATGCCATCGAATTTGCTCTTGGCGGATGGACTTCGCATCAACAAAGGAGAGCCGGTATTTCAGCATCGTACTCACGTCCCACCCCAAACTCTGAAACTACATCAGACATGGCCCGAGGTTTCGAGCTCCTAGTTTCTGGTTTCGAGATATGGGTCCAAGTCATGGAATACCACTTTGATTACAAGGTCCACGCTAAACAGATGTGCACTGCCGAATATTGTCCCTGGACACCGAATTCTCCTTGGGGGAACCTCCGCAACCGCCTCGAAGAATGGAGAGCTGCGCAACAATCCACGCTGCATTATGCTCAAACCCCTGTATCTTCGCACGTGTTCATAGGATATGCCGAGTCATTTACATATCTGAACCTCTTATATTATACTAGGTAAATCTCGAAACCCCCAAACATCAAATAAGCACGAGACCGAGAATACGAATTTGTTGCTGACTTTTTAAAATACATAAAAGCACGATTATGCTTCACCGACAATACTTTCCATTCCTGCCCACTCGAGAGCGTGTACCAAACGGGCCGATCGACCCGAGGCTCGAAGCAGAAGCTCCCGCCGGGTGGTGGGACAAGAGCGCACATGAGCTTTTCCATGCAGCAGAGAGAATAACCAGACTTCTAGGGGAGGCTTCAGACTGTGGAACTCCACTGACGACGCCTTTTGTTGGCTTCTGTGCCTTCACTGCCTGCTTCATGAATGTTTATGTCTGTCATTTCCCCCGAATGAACCTAAATCGCAGCAGTCAAGCCGATCAGCTGATCAAGATGGGCATCCACTATCTTGAAGACTTCAAGCACATCTGGAATCTGGGCGAAGGTTGGGTAGGGATTTTTCTCAAATGCACCAATACTGACTGACTGACGATATGTATATAGCTCAAAACAATCGAACACGTGTCACTACTTTACGGCCGAGCGGTGGCCAACCATCGACGTTACAAAGCCAAAACAAAGGCGAACTTTGACGCTCTTCACGACTCGGTGCATGAGTTTCGTGTCGTCGACAGGTCAGATGAGCACATGAGAGAGCTGGAGAGCGCCGATAGGGACGACGTGGTCAGCTCATCCAACGATAATGCGGTCGAAAATCCGGTCACCTGCAATCAAAGCGAATCTCTTTCCGGTCTGCTCGAGGAAATCGAAAACTGTGTAACTGAGAACGGCCCATGGTCATCCTGGTGGCCTGTAATGAACGAGCTCGATCCTGGCCTGTGCCAAAGTGAAGTTCCTTGGGATAATGGCCTGTCTACATCAATCAATCAAGACATCACTTGGTAGAGGGGCTGCGCCCTTTTGAAAAATGCAGATGTATCCGCACCTAGTGCCTAACCACAATGGAGAACTTGCTCCTGTGCGCTTGCATCCTTCCCGCCCTCAACAATGGACCGCTCGCACGTTAAGCCTTTCGGAAATGTCAAATATGAATTGTTTCTTCTTTCAAAATGCGGCAGGTGGCCTTCATTCACAACCTTGACACAAGACGAAGTAGTACATGTGTGATGTTATTGAATTGGAAATGGGTCCGTATCTAGACGGTGGCCCACCTGAAGCTATTGCACAACATGGCCTTGAGAGGTATTTTTCTACACGGATCATCGTCCTGCAATTCTAGCATTTCACGGTGATGCACCCTTCCACGGGTAGCTTGGTCCTCCGATACTGTCGCAGATGCTTCTAGTTGTCCAATTTTCCAACCGCGGACGAGTGCCATACAGATGGCAGCCGCTATGTAAACGAACCCAGTAAAGAGTTGTGTGCCTAGATAATTGCCCGTGCCGCTAAATATTTGCAACGCTATAGGCTCGCTGAAAGTAGAAGGGATGACCATGCTAAGCCACAGCATACTCAAACCAGAAGGAACACAGCGAAGCCCAACAACCTCTGCCACCAGCGGACCGATCATTGCCCAGAAGTTCCCTGCAACTAGGCCTTCGATGACTGCAAAAAAGATCAATACAGCATAGCTTTTCGCTGCGACCCAGACGGACAAGGCGATCACGCCGGCCACGAACGTTGTAGAGCTTGCCATGTTTATCCGTCCTGTTTGGTCGCCGAAGAAGCCGATCAAAGGCCGGCCGATAGCTTGTCCAAGATTGAACGGCGCAGGCACCAAGGCAGCTTGTGAGGAATTCAAGCCAATTTCATTTGCGTAATTGGCCAGAGTGAAAATCAACACAAAATATCCCAGCATGGTGAATGCGCTGAAGCCAATGAGAAACCCGTATTCTTTCCTCTTGAAAAGAGAGACCTGAAATGCTGCCTGGTTCGAGCCGATTATCTTGTTTCGATCCTTGATCAAGAGAACACAAAGAGTGTTCACAACAAAACAGATTATGCACAGGATGCGGAAAGTCCACTGCAAGTCCAAATCCCTGATCATCGCCTCCGCTGCAAGAGAATAGACCGTTCCACCTGCTGCTGCACCACAAAGAGCTATCCCACTTGCAAGTGATCTCTTTGTGGTAAACCATTGAGGAACGACCGCTGCGGTCGGGATGTAGAGTAGTCCTAGGCCCAAGCCGAACTGCACCCCTTGTGTCAAGAACAAATGCCACATTTGTGTTGCGAAGCTGGCACAAAGGAGACTGGTTGCTTCCAAAATGACTCCACAGAACATGGTTTTTCTGATCCCTATCCTCTTTACAGCCGCCGTTGCAATTGGTGAAACCAGGAATAGAAAGGCGATGCTCAAGGATCCCACAAAGGCATACGTGAGTGGTGAACTCCCGGGGAATACGTCGTTCTTCAGGTAGTAAGCAAGGAAGACTGCGTAGGCAGAATTGAAGCCCCATGAATGAGCATTGATGACTGCCGCGGCTACAGCACAAACCCATCCGTAACCTCCATCAGGAGGTGGTTCGGGAGAGGTCGTGGCGCAGATCGCGATGTCGTGACCCGTTGTGCACACTGGAGTGGTAGACTCGGTTGCTGTTGGATTCTGAGGACCTGACAGTTCGGATCTGTCATGCTGCTTCTCCTCAAATTTCGTCGACATAGGGAAAATAGGACGGCTTTTGCTGATAGTCAGGAAGGATGACAATATTGAAGGAAGGTCGCTGCGACCTTTTCTAGTCCACTCATTGTAAGTAGTCTAGGGCGTGCTCAATTCGGAGACGGAGATGTGGTCCGGCATAAGGAACGAAGTCCAGACAAAATCGAGGTAGGTCTTTCGGGTTTGCGAGGATCGGATTCGGATTTGGCGCAACTGCAGTCGGATTTCGCTTTTACGTGTGTTCTGTTGGGGCATGTCTAGTTTCTCGACTGTCGGAAGTGCAGAATCCTTTCTGATCACTCATTCTGTGTAATCGGCACAGTCACATTCACGGATTTGATAGGTTATATGCCTCAACCCTCAAAGCCGATGCGGGATCCTCATCACGAGATTTTGGGGCTTTCATTCCGGCATTTCCACGAAGTCGCATGATCCCGTCTCGAAGACAGACACGCGCCATACTCCTCGATGGTATGATGTTTACCTCAGGGCTTTTCTGGGATGATGAACTATACTATTGACGCTGGGGAGTTGCATTGAGGGTGCTAAAGTCTGGGGTTCTAAAATTCAAATCCGGTTCACGGGTTAAATTCCGCCAAGCTGTTTGATCTCCGACAAATTGGAGACAAAGAACTGACGACCAGGCAAAATATACTGAGATTTCTTTTTACAATGGCGAGGAAATCTAAAACAGGAATGATCAGGTCAACTTCTACAAAATTCTATTTTCAATTCATGCGATCCGAGAAAGTACCTTTAGAAGATCCCCTGCAACCCCCATGGCAGTCACCTCCCCACCGGCCCCAGCTCCGTGGATGAGGAGAGGCCGGTCACCGTATCGCTTCGTGTAGAAACTTATGATGTTGTGAAGCATAGCTATAGGATGGGATGGACTGAACCACTCCAGGCCTACTCGTGCTTGTTTGGTGACAATATCGACGCTCCCAACAAATTGAATGACTTTTCTAGCCTTCTCCGCAGCGGCTTTGCGTACTTCTATTAGATTGTCAAAGTCGGCAAGCTTTCGAGGAATTTTTCGGAGCTGGCAACTTGTACTAGTCCGCTTGGGATCAGATTTTCGACCGGAAATGAAGTGGGTGACTCGATGGGCAATCCAGCAAGTCGGCCAAGTATCGTGAGCTTCCTAGCAACGTCAAGACCATTGAGGTCATCGCGTGGATCTGGTTCTGTGAAGCCCTCTTGCTTAGCCTTCTTAACAGCATCCGACCACCTTCCCCCGTTGCCCTGAATCGGAGCAAATGTATTTAGCAGGTAGGACATCGTGCCACTGAACACTCCCTCGATCTTGACCACTTCATCTCCGGATGTGACAAGATGCTTAAGTGTTGAAATGAGATCCTCCCAGATTCGTTGCGTTAAATAAATCTGTCCACAATTGATAGGTCCCTGAGAAAGCTTTCTTGTTCGGGGTGCAGATGCTGATGCCTTGCTTTAGAAACAGTGGGTAGGATTCTGCCAATGCCATGGAACTAGTGTTTTCAATCAGCACGACCCGAGATGGAGCAGCGGCCAAATATTCAATGATTTGAGGGATATCGGGCGGCTCTTTCCCTGCCGCCTCGAGTGTTTCGAGAGCTGTCCCAATGTCGATTGCAGAGTTGTCTGCATGGTAAAGTGTCCTGCCAATAATCGACACGTAGCAAAGTCTTAACCGGCGGGACGGTTGCCGGTCGGCAATATACTTCAGCTGGCGGAGAAAACAAGAGCCTGCTCCTCCAGTACCTGTATAGTTTGAAAATCAACCTCGTCAGTACTCCAAAATGACCAAAATTACTATGAATTCACGCACCGATCACAGCTATGTACACCTCGTTGGTATCGGTGGATGTTGAAACCATTGCGGTGGACTCAAGCGAACAAGGATGTCTGACAGTAAATCAAAATCGTAATTCGGGATGAGCTGCTGGAGATGTACGTTCAGAGAGCAGGTACTCGGTTGGAGTCATTCATATACTCCCAAACTCATGCATCGGGACTCCCCCAGAGCGTCGATAGAAATCTCTGGTATGGGTTAAGCGGCTATGCCCGATCCTGAAGCCGATCTTTTGAAACCGGGGTATATTGTGACGGTCGCTCATCGTTTTCCCACTCTGTGAAGCATTATGTACGGAATCATAATCGATGCTCAATATGCTCCGAGCACTCTACTACGCGAGGCGAGGGGGAATTCCGTGGGCTTTGATGGAATTATGGACTGACTAGCTCTAGGGTGGACGATGACAAGTCATTGGTTTCGGGATGTAAGTTTCAAGCAAACAAAGAACAATTTTTGAGAGACGAGAACGTTCACTAATCTTGCTGCTCGACAACAGAATATCGAAACTCAGCAATGGTTCGGTGACTACATCAAAGCGCTCGCATCCATGAGGGATAACAATAAGACCCGTAAGTTTCTTACCACTATTTCTCCATAATTTGAAGACCAATGTTGTTCTCGGTATCCAAAGCACTGTTTGGAGATCGTATTGATGAGTCGACTCGAGTACAGGAAATATCGAGCATTTTGATCGCATCCCAATCAACTGAAGGTACATATGAAAGTGCACACAGCTTCGCAGCAAGCAACAGACGACAATTCAGGTATCTGCCTAGCCCACTAGAAGCGAATCAGCCGAATCGTCTATTTGTTCGGTAGTGTTTCTTCACGGCAAGTCCGCTGGTCTTCTTTCAATGAAAGCAACCGCAGCTTTAGAAATGTGCTGTTAATTCAATCTACAGGATTCTTGAGAATTCTTTAGTTTAAGCAACCTTCACATCGAAATCAACACTTTAAGCGCAGATTTTTTGACTACTATCTTGAACGTGTTATAAATGGCTCCTATGTCAAGACGCCTAAGACGTCTCCAAAAACAGCGCATGCCCATGCCTCCAACAAGTACATACTTTACTCAATTGCAATAGGGAATGAAGGAAATCCTCTCCTCGATATCTTTGTATAGATTAAAAATCTGTACTATCACTATCCACGCGAGCATTCTTAGGTTGCAGTCACTCTCGCGTGCCGGCTGACTCGACCCCCTTTTCTAGATAGATTGGCCAGACATCGTCTCTCTAGTTCGGTTAACGTCGACAATGTAAACAACTGAACTCGCTAAAGGCTGCAAAATCCTCTTCGGCTTGCTCATCGTAGCTTTGGAACTACCTAGGAAGATACGGTTTGTAGAAGCCATGGCCATACCGGGTAACTTGCGCCTTCTCCCATTCCGAGCATATATCGCGGATTAGCTGACCCATACGGCTGGGCTGGCCTTTTTGCGCTGCTATTTCGAGGCGGAGCTCCCTAGTTTGTTCCTTTAGGGTATTTCTGCTCAGCAGACTATCCCCTAGTTATTGAGCTTTATGTAGCTTAGTTGCTGGCCGAGCCGCCTATCCTCTGTTGCTGCGATCCTGGGGCTGCTATGCTCCCGTCGAACCTTCTCTGTTAGAGTGGTCGTGGAAGAACGTCGAGATCTGGCCCCTAAAATCGGTTATATAAAGCCGTCCAATATAGTTTTGCTTCCCATGGAAGCTTTGGCCGCCCAGACGATGTCTTACCACGCATGTCTGCTCTGAATTTCGAGGTTTTTACGTTCCGCCGACAACAATTCTCCACGTCCAAAGTTCTCCATTGATTACACAGCATTGATTAACCAAATTTCTTACAATGTTCACTCATCCTCTATTGCCCTACATTTATGGCAGTGCCGTCAGCATCCTTCTGTCCGAATTGCCCAGTTCTGCTTCATCCCGCGTCACCTTACCATTACGAGACCTACCAAACGATTGGAAACTGTAATTTTCTCCAGAAGGAGATGTACATGATGGCTTAAGATGACAATTGTCCGGATATGGCCTCCTGGAATGTTCATATATTACCTATTTGGACCAACCACGAAATACTCTTAATAGCACACCTTAGAATTTGAACCGGACGCATTAATCTAAGGCCCCGACTGCCATGATCCCCCACGAGATCAGCGCTTGACCTGGTCAACGCTAAGAGGGGCTAAATCTGCCTCGTGTTACGGGAAATCGGAGAACTGCAGGACATGAGTAGTCTCTCACCCGATTCGGGTAAGAGGTTCTCCGAGACTAACAAAGGCACGTGCCACCCGATTCGGGTATATAGCACCTCTTACCGTCTCACTCTTTCTTCCTCTCTCTGTAGGCGTTAAATCGTTATCTATAGGTCTTATAGCTATTATTACTAATTATACCTATTTATCTTAGTTATTCTTACGCTTAGTAATAGCCTAGGTTCTAATAATTTTTAACGTCTACTCAGAATTCGCTAACGCGTCTAAACGGCTACGGATAAGATTAAGGCGAACTAAAGTAGTAAGGGAACGGCGACGTCGTACCTAGCTATAATTAGAAGAACTCGCGATAAGCGCGGACTACCTTAGTCTTAATCCGTCGCGAGTATACAATACTCGCTCCTTAGCTAGAGGAACTAAGCTAGAGGTTTTAGCTAATCGAGAAGAATTCGCTATAGCCGGAAGATCGTAGTATACTCTATTCTACGATAAATTAGACTACGAGAAGTAAATTTATAAAGAAGAACTAATATAGCGGCGAACGATACTATATAAAATAACGCTAAACGAGTTACTAGTAATAAGCGTACGAAAAGAGCGAGAAGCATAAAGATAACGGCTAATTAAGCGAATTCAGTATCTAGATAAGGGTAGTATCGAAATAGAGACTAAATAGTTAAACGAAATACGTCGAGCGACGGAAGTACGCTCTATACTCGATTCGAGTAGAAGCTATAAGCGAGACGCCTTATTATATCTCGAAAGTCTTTTTAAACAGCTTAGACTAGCTGTTCTATTCTCTTTTAATAGTAGCGATTACGCCGAACTTAAAGAATTTCTTATTAGTATAGAAGTCTACTTTAAAGCCTTATAATAGGAACTATAGAACGAGAGCTTCGAGAAATAAGCTCTACAGTTAGTCGCTATATAGCTAAGAGACGACGCTTAAAGAGCGTATACTAGAGAGAGAACTAAGCTTACTACTTAGAAGTAATTTAAAGTCTTTCTACGAAGCACTATTAAGGACCCGTAAACGCGAGAAATTAAGATAATAAAACGCAGTTAATTTCTACGATAAACGAGAGCGTAAAGTACTCGCTAATTTCTATATAAGCTTAAAGCCGTCGAATAAGAGATCCGCGCGGCTAGACTATCTAACGAGAAGCTCGTAGTATACCGATTTCTCTATAGCCTTAAGCCTCTACTACGAATCGCTATCTTAGCTAAGCCTAAGAAAGTAAGAGAGACTAGAGACTTAATTCTCGCGGCGATATAGCGCTACGAGTCTCGTCTAGTAGAGGACTTAGGTAAAAGGGGAAAGTAAATAGAAGAGAAAGAAGATAAAGACGAAAGACGGAATTACCGATATAAAAGAGACTCTCGCTCGAATCGAGCGAAGGGCTACTCTTAACTCGGCGTTCTAGCCTCTACTCTAAAACCTAATAATAGAGAGAAGTCTCGATAAAATAGACTATTACGACTCGTTACGTATTTTAAATATAAGGGTTCGTACAGGATCGTGTTATAAGGCTGTCTGCCCCTCGTTTTAGTAATGGTATAAGGGAACCCTAAAGGTTTCCTTAATTATCTATTAGAATAAGATGTCTCTAAGTCAAGGTATAAGTCGTACGCAGATAAGGGTGCTGGTATAACTTAGATTAACTATAGAGACTATAAAAATACATAGGGAAGTCGTAAGTATATATATCCTAATAAATCCTCCTAAAGAGGCAGTTTCCTTTAATATATCGTAATATTAGAATAATAGAATACTCACTATTCTACTATTTCGCTATTCTACCATTTCGTACTTTCCTATTTAGGTGGTCATATATAGCTTCTCTATATATACTAAGCTTTATTCGTATAACCTCCCTTTACTATATTCCTATAAGAGCTATCTATATAGTTACCTTATAATACTTTTCTCTCCTATATATATTGCGTTCTCGTAATATTATTTAAGAGATTAGTACTCTTCTTACTCTCCTCTCTTAAGTGTTCTCGTAGCTCATTATAAAATCAGTTCTTAAGAAACGTAAAATGTCATAAATACTAAGACTGCGCTACGCATACTAGGAGAGCTCGTGCCGTATCCTCAACACTTAAGCTCTTTAAGTGTTGAATCGATATTATAATAGTAGTTAGACTAATGCGATATACATATTAATAGTCTGCTCGTCGTACTAGCTTCTACCTCTAGCTGCTAGCTAGTATCGGTTCTAATATTTTTCAACACTTACCTACTGCTAGTCGCACGGAGGTAGACGGCTAGGAGCAGATAAGGGGCTATTACTATGAACTCGAGACTAGCGATAAACACTCGCGGCGCTAAGGCGCGTGGGAACCCAGCTGGTCGCGGGCGAATCGACAGCGAACAACGTAAGACGATAGTAGGATAATCGTAAGACACTCTCGTCGTTACGGAACAACTATAATCAGAGCGCGATAGCGTGTATACCGACTTAGAAGCTAAGATATAAGAGCTAGAACGCCTATAAGCCCTTTAGAAGAAGAAGAATCGAAAACAAGAGCTTACGCGCCTATGCGCTGAGCTCGAGGGACCTACGTCGAGTATAATCGTTAATAGCGACGCGCAGAGCTCTAAGCGCCCTCTTTCCGGCTTATTCTAGACCGCGTCGAACAAGTTTCTAAGATTAGCGAATCTAGACACATATTCGGGTAAAGAAGAGTCGAGAAGCCTTTAGTTATTCCTTAATATGCTCGAGCTTTATTTCGATGCGATACTAGAAGAAGTAATATCGCAGAAAGAGCGCGTACGCTACGTAGCTACTTACCTTTAAGACGATACCGTAAACATTTATCTTAAAGAGAGAACTATAGTAACAATATAGAATAAGTTTATATTACTCCTTAAAGGGGTAATTAAGGATTCGGCGAGCCGCTTAGTAGCCGTAACGACGAAGTAGCAGTATACTAAACAATATAGCGACCAGTTAGCTAGACAGCTACTTAACGAGATCGAAACCGCTAAATAGAATATTCTAGAGGATATACCTAGAGAGGTTATGCTCGCCTAGTACTTCCTTAACGCACTAAACTCTACGCTACGAAACTCGATAATAGTAGATATTAAAGAGGTAAAGAGCCGCGATTAGATTCTTACTACGGCTTAGCGGTAAGAAGACCTTAGGGATACTCGTTAAGAAATACGAGATAAGAACAACCGTAGTCGACGAGGCGGTAGCGCCTCGTATACGCAGCGTAGCTAGAGATAGAATAATATAAAGGAAGTTACAGTTAAGAAAGTAAAAGAAAAGGGATTATTTACGAAAGAGAGAGCGCCTAGTAAGGATAGCGCACTCTATAAAGAAAGACTAGTATCGAGCGCTTACTTTATATACGGCTCTAAGGAGTATAGAAGCAACTAGTATAAGAATAAGCGTTTCGTAGTCGCCACGTAAGCTCCTAGTACGAGAGAAACTAAATCGTTAAAAAACTAGAAACCAGTATCGTTTATATAACGACGGCACTAAGAACTCCGTAAAGAAGAAACGGAACTAATAAAGCTATATACATTTCGATAAAATTAGTTATATAAGGGAAAACGTATACGTTGCGTATACTACTCGACTTAGAGGCATAAGATAACTTTATCTTATAAGTAATAGTTATAGATCTAAGGCTTCTATTATCCCTAGCACCGTTTACGGCTAAAGCTATAGATAAGTATCGAATTAATATCTACGAGCGAGTCGTATACGAGGTTATAGCGTTTAACTATCGAGAAGAAAGCGAATCGACTTAGAGGCAATTAATCTCTACTAATATAAAATACTATAATATAATACTCGAAAGACGCTAGCTACGAGAGGTAAATCCGAATATCGATTAAAAGGCTAATCGCTAAGCCTATCGATCTTCTAGAAAGATCTCTCTATACATCGTCTTTAGCGGGCTTTAATTATAAAATAATAAGCGACTGTATACCGTCTACTATAGACTAGATCCGAGTAAGCGAGACGACGGTGTTACGCTAGCTAAGCTCGAGATAGTAGAGATTAAACTACCCCTCGAACTATACGAGTACCAAGATATCTTTTCCGAGCTCGAGAAAGGCTTAATATCCACGTATACTAAGGTAGAGCATTCTATTTCTATTATAGAGAGTAAGGAGGTACTATTTAGGCCTATCTACCCTCTAAGCGATAAAGAACTCGAGGCTATACGAAGCTATATTAAAGAAGTATTAAGGAAGGGCTAAATACAACTAAGCGAGTCGTCTACGAGCGCACCGATCCTCTTTATACCTAAGAAGAATAGTACGCTGCGCCTTTATATAGACTATAGAGGGCTTAATAAAGTTACGATTAAAAATCGTTACTCTCTACCTCTTATTCTAGAGATTCTCGATAGGCTTAGCGAAGCTAAATTCTTTATAAAGCTTAACCTGCGTAATACCTATTATAGAATTAGAATCGTAAAGGGCGACCGCTAAAAGACAGCGTTTCGCACGCGCTATAGGTAGTTCGAGTATTTAGTAATACTATTTAGGCTTACTAATGCTCTAGCTATATTTTAAGCGTATATTAACGAAGCACTAAAGGAACTACTAGACTAATCGTATATCGTCTATATAGATAATATTCTTATCTACGAAGGTAACTTACGCGAGGAGTATACGAAATATATTCGTACCGTACTTAATAGGCTTCGAGAGTATAGCTTATTTATAAAGCTATTAAAATATAAATTCTATACTAGCGAAGTAGAATTTCTCGGATTTCGAGTAGGTGCTATAGGGATCTCGATAGACCCCTATAAAGTATAGACGATAACGGATTAGCCCGAACCTTAATCCTTTACGGATATTTAGAGCTTTCTCGGCTTCGCTAACTTCTATTATAGGTTTATTAAATCCTATTTAGCCATTATTACACCTATTACGGACCTGCTTATAGGTATAAAAGCTAAGAAGAAAACGGAATCTTTTAGCTAGCTCGACAGTACTGCGCAAGCATTTCGCACTTTAAAAGATAGATTTAAGACCGCGCCGTTGCTTAAGTACTTTAACCTAGAAAAGGAATATCGAGTAGAAATAAATACGTTTAGTATAGTAGTTAGCGCAGTACTTATATAACTTTACGAGACGTATAGGGATCGTATACGTATAGTATAGCACTCTATTGCGTTCCTCTCTAAGAAGATATCGCTAGCGAAGCGCAATTACGCTACGGGTAACTAAGAGATACTAGTAATCGTTAGGGCATTCTAGAAGTAACGATACTACCTAGAGGCGCCTACGAAGTGTACTTAAGTCTTAATCGATTACGAGGTATTACTACGATTTATAAACGATAAACCTCTAAGTCGAAAGCGATAAACACGATAGGCAGAGCAGCTAGCTGCCTATAATTTTAAGATTAAATAACGACGAGGGAAAGATAACTCTGCTAATAGACTATTACGTCGACTAGACTATATAGTTAAAAGAAAGGAATCTACGGGTAATCCCTTATAAGAATTAATTACTAAGAGGCGAGAGGAAGTATACGATATATATATAAGTCGTAAAAGAGATACTATATAGATCGCTACTACTATTCGTACTCGATTATTACGCGAACAGCGCGTTGTATCTAAGAGGAGCACGCGTGCTTTATTAGAGAAGTTAGCTATAAGGAAAAAACACGTAAAGCCGAAATAAATAACTGCTAACGTAAGTGATATAGAGCGCTCTAATATCGACTTAACGAACTAGAAGTACTTACGAGACGTAGGCGACTAGATACAGATTTAGCTACGTAATATTTAACGAAGAAACGCCTTCTGCTTAGAGTAGCTATAGAAGTCTTACCTCGAAGAGAAGATTCTAAATCCGCCTATAATAGAAGTATAGTATATCGATAGTAGTAGGCTTATACGTAAAGACGAAGCGGTATATATATCTAACGACTCGGCCGTGCGATAAGAGATTATTAGAGTTAACTATAACCACCCTTAGCAAGGGGGATACTTCGAAAGAAAGCGTACTCTTAAGATAGTAATACGCTACTACTAGTAGCTATATACGAGAAGCTAGATAAACGTATACGTCTTAACGTACGACGTCTACTAGAGGATAAAGGCTCTACAATATAAGCCGTATAGCTATCTCGAGAGCTTATTAGTGTCTAAAGGGCCCTAGAAAGATATTATAATAGACTTCGTTACTAGAGTACTATCTACGAAATATAGAGGAAGAGTATACGATACTATTCTAGTAGTCGTATATAGATACTCTAAGATAGTTAAGTTTATTCTCTACTCTTAAAATATTAATACTACTAAAATAGTAGATACTCTATACGATGCGATTTTCGCCGCTTTTAGCACCTCGAGATCGATTATAAGCGATAGAGGCTTACTTTTTACTTCGAAATATTAGAGAACGCTATACTATTATCTATCTATTCGAAGGCGTCTCTTAACTGCTTATTATCCGTAGACGAATAGGTAGACCGAGCGCTTTAATTAAACGTTAAAGTGTTATCTACGTTGTTTTATTAATAACGAATAGAGCGATTAGCTTATACTACTCGCTAGCGCGGAGTTTATATACAATAACGCTAAAAGTAAAATAATAAATAAAATACTATTCGAGATTATACTTACTTTCTAATCGATACTTAGAAAGAATATCGAAGTAAAGAAGTCTTAGTTCGAAGTATAATCTTTAAAGGAAAAGACGAAAAAAATCATTAAGGCGTAACGCTAGCTTAAAGCAGCTTAAGAGTATACGTAGAGAAGTATCGTCGCGTACTATAATAAAAAACGAATTCTAATTGCGTTCTAAGAAGAAGACTAAGTACTCCTTACGTTAAAAAATATTCGGCTACGCAAGATTAGTCGTAAGCTGTCGAATAAATATATTAGCCCATTCACGATTAAAAAGCGAGTAAGCAGGAACGTATATTAACTAAGTTTACCTTAAAAATATAGTCGTATTCACCTAGTTTTCTATATATCCTTACTAGAAGCGTACTATATACGATCTAGCTACGAATCGCTTAAACCTATTAATATAGACGACGAGAAAGAGTATAAGATTAAACGTATTCTAGACGTAAAAGAAAAGAGTAAGCGAAGACGTTTTTTCGTAAGATAGAAAGGCTAGAATAAAGCCTACGATAGCTAGAAACTAGAAGTATATCTAGAAAATATACGTAAACGTATTAAGGAATTTATAAATAAGATATAATAAAGAGAGTAGAGATTCTTATTCTACTAGTAAGGCTAGTATGCGCCGCGAGTACGCGACGCGTACGCGTTTCGATAGCCTTATTAAAACATTTAAATAAAGGAAAATTATCGGCGTTACGCCGTAAAGATAACTGCGACTAGCAGTGTATATATACGCAACCACTACGCGCCTACTCGACCTCCTTACTCTCCTTAATCACTACCTCGGCACTCTTCTTACCCCGTCGTAACCTCTTCTTCTTAGTAGTACGCTCGCCTTACGCCTTACGCTTCTTAGAAGGTATAGAAGGAGCAGGCGCGAGGACGACAGAAGAGCTACGCCGTACGCTAGTAGCGCGAACGCGACTTATAATTATTTCTACTATAGAAGATACAGCAATAGGCCTAAAGGCACTATTCTAGACAGTACGAGAGTCTAAGCCGCCTTAGTAGATAGCGAATAAGTCTAGATAACGCCGTACGTCACTAGCTCGTAACTCCTCTTCGGCGTTAGCGACGGGTCTAATACGCACTATATCGCGGCGGCGAGAAGCAGTCGCTAGCATAGCTTATAGAGCAGCGAGAGCAGGAGTAGAGACTAGTATCTTACGGCGAGTAGCGAGCTTAGCGGTAGAGGCGAAGATAGGAGTAGTAGTAACGGTAGAAATCGGTACGAGCGTCTACGAAGCGGACTAGTCCCGGCGAGTATAACCTAAAATCTCGCCCCGAGCAGCGGCCTCGTTAAGCTGAGTATAGTAGCGCGCCGTAGCCGCATCCTCCGTTGTTATTACTACTATTAATCCTAATATCGCTGCTATCGAGCCTGCCTCGACTATACGCATCGGCGTTAGCGTATCGAAGGCTAGCGAAGAAGGAGAAAGGGAAACGATAGAACCGCGAGGCGTACGGCGAATCGAGAGCGCCTACTCGAGAGTAGAACGGAGCGTAGGCTCCTTAATACCGATACGCGCACCCTCGTCTTTATTATTATTATTATCTTTCTCCTTATCGAAGGAACTCTCGTCGCTATTCGTATTATCTTTAGGCTCTCTAGCTGCGCCTACTATAGCGAGAGGAGGAGAGACAGCGTCTTAATCGAAATAATCGACCTAAGAATCCTTAGACTAAGGCTACTAGATCTAACTAAACTGCTCTTAATCAGTAATACGTCTCCTATACTCTTTTAATACTTATAGCACTTACCTAAATCTCGTAGAGACGACGAATCGTATACAGAATTAGGACTAAAGTATCCTTAAGGCTAGAACCGGCCGAGCTAGCAGTACTACTACGACTAATACGGCGGCGAATAGAAGTATTAGGAGCGAACCTAATACGCGGTAAATTAGTACGTATATCGTTAGTCGAGCGCTGTATAGTCCGACTTAGCTTATTATCTCGTTCTCTAATATATTCGCCTATAAAAGGTTAGTTAATAATTATAAATAGAGTAGGCGGTGAGCATAGCGTAAATACGCGTAACGTACTGCTTACGTAGAGCTAACTTACGATTCTCGATAGCTAGACGGCCACTAGCCAGCTACTCGATAACTATATTAAGGAACTCGTTAGCTATAAACTAGCAGTTTCGAGAGTACTGTTCTAATCAGCGTAGCTCTTCGAATACTTCGACTCGGTGCTTACATCGAGGCAAGACTTATAGTACCTAGCGCACCGCTAGCACTTTACCTATAAATAATTATAGCCCGCTACTATAACCCTAGCGGGCTTACGACCTCTAAAGCTTAGATTAGCGTATACGTTAAGATTATTAAACGCTTAGAAAACACGTATAGAGCCCGAAGGCAACGCTAGCACTAGAAGCACTCGCGAATAAGGCTTAGAGAGCGAACGAAGATATAAGTAGTCGAAGCGATAGGGATTACTAAAACGTCAGCTACGGTATAGTCAGTAAATACTCTCGTACGCAGTATAATATACGATAATACTACTTATCGGTATACCTATATATATTATTACTGCTATTACTAGAGAATCTAATAATGATAAAGGTAAAGGCAGCGTAATAAGAAGTGAGAATTTAAAAGAAATAGAAGAACAGTAGACGACGAGAAGTATAAGAGCAATACGCGCGTCGTAGTCTAGCCTACGATACGCAGTACGTAGTAACAACAACAATAGCAACGTAAACAACAATAATAAAAGTAAAGTAAAAGTAGAAGACGATTATATATTACTTCTTATAATATACGATACGCATATTAGTAAAATGCGCCTACAGCGCAGCTTAACGATAAAGAGACTTATATTACTAATATATATATAGCTACGACCTATAATATACACCCCGCTGTCGACGAGCAGCGATAGCGATATTAAAAAGAAGTTAAAATTACGGCTAATAAATTTTATAGATTCGAAAATACGAACATAACCAATTATAAGTATCTATTTATTCGAGACGAAGCCGAAGGACACGCTCGATATATACTCTTAAATTGCGTTATAGAGAAACTGTGGTTATTTATACGGATTTATAGTATATACGGTATAGCGCATACTTTAATACTACGTTAAGTATTGTCTTACCATAAGTCGCGGTCGACTTATCTTTTAAAGGGGAGAGCAAACTGTTATAAATACTAAGACTGCGCCACGTATACTAGAAGAGCTCGTACCGCATCCTTAATACTTAAGCTCTTTAAGTGTTGAATCGATATTACAATAGTAGTTAGACCAATACGATACACATATTAATAGCCTACTCGTCGCACTAGCTCCTACCTCTAGCTACTAGCCAGCATCGGTCCTAATATAAAAGATCCTCTAAACTCGAACCTTTACGTGCCGAGCGCTTTTAACAATTATTCTTCGCTCTTCGCTTCGAAGACAACGTTACTATAGTGGCTTATACGCAGTATATACATTATAATATAGTATATTATTATAATAGAGTACAGTTAGTAAAGTATATAGAATATATACTATACTAACGTAACTATAATAGAACCTTCTTCCTTAAGAAATTTCGAAAAGTAAGGGAGTTACGTAAAGAAGAGCAACGTAAGCGACGCGAAAAGTCGAAGTAATTAGCCCTTCGGCGCTACGCACTTCTTAAGGCTCGTAAAGCCCTAAGAAAGGCGTATAAAACCTTTAATAATATAGAAGCCGAATTTACCGATACTAAGATAGAGATAAACTAATTAGATAAGTCTATTGCCTATTACGAAGAGGTCTCTTCGCGTATACTATAACGTAAGATGTAAGTACTAGGCGTATTTAACTCTCTTTATCTAGAACAAGAAATTGCCCTAAGTAATTCTGATTTTATATAGTAAGATATCCCTTCGAGCTAATAGACTCTATTTAACAATATACTTACGAACGATAGTTTACAATAAAGTTCTTCGAAACTCGTCGAGCGCTTTCTTTAAGATGTTTTTCTCTAGTTCCTATAAATTGTCGCTGTCTTTATACCCTAACTATTTAATTAGATAAACAGTTCTCTCGTTTTTCTATTTTACTTTTAAAATTCTTTCTATATTATATTTCTTAGTCTCTAGTAGTTTCGTCTATTAGGTCTTATCTACAGTTTATCGTTCTAATACCCTCTCTAATATAGAAATATAGAATACAGGATATATCCTTATTCTCTTTAGTAACTAAAGTCGATACGTAACTAGTTCTAGTCTCTTTTTAATCTTAAAGGGTCCTAACTTCTTAAAGTCCAGCTTATCGCTTAGTCGTTTTATCTTAATATTTCGTCGTAATAAATACGCTGTGCCCCTCTCCTTAAAGTCTAGTCTCTTAGATCTTTTCTAATTTATATACTTAGCCATTCTTTCTACGATAAACTAGAGTTCGTTGAATATATATTAATGTAGTTAACGTAATTTAGATACAGTAATCGTTACTTACTCTAACCTTAATCTCGTACCTAACGGATTCTCGTTTACCCTAGAGTAGAATCTATAGTTCGCGTAGAAAGATAATAGTTCTATAATAGCTCTAGAATTATTATATATAATCTATACTATAGGTAGTAATTCTACCTAGTTATTTTACTTAAAGTTAATATAACTTCGAAGATATTATTCTAGTATCTAATTTATCCGTTCGATTTATTCGTTAGTCTATAGATAAAACGCGGTACTAAGCTTGCTTTTAGTTTCTAATTAATCTATAATTAATTACTAAAACTTAGATCTAAACAATTTATCTCTATCTAATACTAATCTTACTAGTATCCCGTATACTGTAAAGACATATCTTATAAAGATATACGCAATTTCTAGCGCCGTTACTTTCGACCTAGTTAGTACGAAGTATACGTATTTTATTAGTCGGTTAATAATTATATAGATTATATCGTATTTCTGCCTCGTTACTAAGTTCTTAGACTCTAATAAGAGTTTAATAAAATTTATTATAACTTCTTCCTATACCTCTAACGATAGTATTAATGCCTATAGCTTTCTATAAGGCCTATATCTAGAAGCCTTAGTTCTAGTATATATATCGCAATTATTAATATAATCGCGAATATCTTATTATATTCCCTTCTATTCCTAGTTTCTAGAAATTAGCTCTATAGTTCTTGCGATCCTAAAGTATCCAGTAGTCCGATCATTATAATAACTGCGGATCATCTTTATCTTTTATTCCTTAGTTAGCTAATCCGGTCCTATTATAGCCATATTAACCTATTTCGAGTAAATTAAATATCTTCCTCGCCTTCTAAGTAATATACTCTATTCGATCTCTTCAGCGTTCTTCTTATAATCTAGTCTTCGGCTAAGAGTATTAGCCCTTATATTTTCTTTACCCTTAACGTATACAATATAAAACTTAATAGATACTATTACTTCTACCTATCGAACCTATCTCTTATTTAGTTTCTTAGTCGTAGTTCAATATATAAGGTTTAGATAATTAGAGTAAACAGTAGTCTTATATTTTAATTCTTCTAAGTACACGTTTTATTCTTTAAATATATCTATAATAGCTAAAAGTTCTATATCGTAGATCTTATAGTTCTTCTCTAGTACAGTTATCTTTCTAGAATAATAAGCCACTAATCGCAGCTTATTATCTTAACCTAGTTAGCTTAGTATATTAGCGATAGTATACCCCGAAGCGTTAGTTTTAATAGTGATTCTTTTTTCTAGATCGAAGCTTATTAGAATAGGTATATAAGTAAATAGATCTTTAAGTTTCTCGAATACAGCCTTCGCCTCTTTCCCTATTGTAAAAGTAAGTCCCTTCTTAGTAAGTACCGTAAGTAGTACTACTACCCTTAAGTAGTTTTTAATAAAACGTCGATAGTAGTTTACTAGTCTTAAAAAACTCTATAGTTCTTTAAGGTTTATCGATTATAGCTATTCTATAATTAATTTAATTTTTATAGGGTCTAGCCGTATACTATAACTTCCTATAATTAATCCTAAAAAAGGTACTTTATCCTTAAAAAACTCGTATTTATTAAGACGTAATCGCAGCTCTCTTTCTTATAATCGTTTTATTATCTACTTTACGTCTTTTACGTATTGTTCTCTTATCTTCGAAAAGACGAGTATATCGTCTAGATATACGATTATAAATAGGTCTAATCCTTTAGATAAGGTATCGTTAATAAGTATCTAGTATAACGCTAGCGCGTTCGTAAGTCTAAACGATATAATACAGTACTTATATAGCTCGTAGCGTATACTAAACGCTGTTTTCTCTTCTTCGCTCTCCTTTATTCGAATAAGGTTATAGGCCCTTTATAAGTTAAGTACAGTAAACTACTTAGCCCCCTATAATCGATCTTACAGTTCCGAAATAAGTAGTAATAAATAATCGTTTTTCTTAGTTATTTTATTAAGTTATCGATAATTAATATATAATCTTAACGTTCTATCCTTCTTTAGTATAAAGAGAATAGAAAATCCCTATAGTAAGATAGATTTTCTAATAAACCCCTTTTTTAAGTTTTTATTAAGGTACTTCTAAAGTTCTTACTTCTAATATCGCGAAATCGAGTAGATTCGCGTCTTAATAAGTTTCGATTCGAGTTCTAGAAGTATTTTATAATCCTATACCTAGTATTTAGATAGTGCCTCTATTATAAGATCGTTCTCGAAAAGCCTCTTAAATTCTTAATACTTTATCGAAATTTCGCTTTTATTCTTAACTTCTTTACTTATCTAATTAAGTTGCTTTATAGTAAACGTTTTATAGATTAGCCTTATCTATATAGTATTCTAAAACTGTTCGATTACGTTTAGGAGTCTCTATACGAGTTATCGTTTTAATATATTTACTAGATAACTAGTCTAGACTAGCTAGTCTAGTCCTAGAAAGTATTTAAACTCTAGTTTCTCGACGATATTTATATTAAGGAACTGTATTTCCCCTTAGTAGTTTATTCGTACCGATTTAAGTTCCTTATTAACCTCGGTATATCCTTAATTATCTATTTTAATTAAGCATAATTCTTGTTTAAGCCTTTTTTCGTTTTATTGTATTCGATACATAAACGTCTTCGAGACTAGACTAGTATTTACTTCTATATTAAGTAATACTCTAGCTTAATATCTATTAATATATATATATACTGTTAAGAGCTTCTAGATCGCTCTCTTCGATCCTACGAGTTCCTTACTCTTCTTCGTCTCTCTAGCCGTCGGCTTATAGGCATTAGCGCATATTCTAGTAGTGTAGTCAGCGCCTCGATATCGCTCTCTTCGAGTGTTAGTCTTAAGGCTAGAGTAAACTCCTCTAGCCCTAGCTCTGCTTTCGTAATCGATGCTAACGGCGTAGATTTCTTCTATAAGAAGAACGCTTCGTCCTATAGAAGAGTATTCCTTAGACTAGGTACTACGGCTCTTCTAGCTCGCGTCGTTTCTTCGTATATAGATAGCTTCTAGGGCGTCGTTTTCTGATACGACGGTAAACTAAGTTCTCTATAGCTCTCTAATTACCCCTTCGTCGTTGAAATAACGGCCCTTAAGTTTTTTAAAGGCTCTCGTTTAGAGTCCTCTTCGAAGGTGTCCGTCTTAGATTCTGCTACGAAAATACTGTTCGAGCGTATTACAGTAATTAATAGTGTTAGAAAGTATCGTCGCGTTACTATATCTCGTACTTTATTATAGCAACTCTAGTAGTAGTAAAGTCTAGAGTCACAGGATCTCTTAGTATATACTCTTAAGACGATCTCTATAGTCTCTTATTAGCTTCTCTCTAGATAATTATAGTAGCGGTATAGATACTGTATATCCTATTCTATACAGTCATCCTTACGGCAGTAGTCTATATACTACCGTCTAATCTAAATAACGACCTTATATAAGATTATAGAAGTAATCTTAGTATATAAGTTTAGTCGCTTCTCGGCCCCTAGCAGAGTCCTTATATATCGTCTTAGCATACTGCCTACTCGGCCGTATTTAGATATCGTAAAGTACATCCTTAAGAAGGCCTTATCGAACTCTATATCGATATACACTAGTTACTCCTTAGATAGTATAATCTAATCGTAGACTCGGTAAATTAAAAGATTATAAATATATGCGAGTGCCTCGTACGGAAATCGTGCTTCTCTAAAGCAGTTCTAACAGTACTACTTATTGGTTCGTATTATAATCCGACTCGCCTCCGACTATAATTCGATACTGATTTAATTATTATTCTAGTAGTATAGGGATCGGGAAGTACTCGAAGCTTCGACTACCCTAAGTAGCTCTTTCTCGGCGTCCTTAAATATCTCCGTACCGACCCCTCGTCGTACCTCTGCAATGGTTTTTTCCTAAGTCTTAGCTTTATTCGAGGTAGACGATTCTCGTTCGTAGAGAGATATTCTAAGGGTCTCTATAAGGTGTTCTATTCCGTTTATGATCTCATTAAGCCGTGGTAGTAACACGAAATGGTGCGCCGTATTAGCCCTGATAATAGCCTCCTAATCCGAAAGCATTATTTATCGGATTATATACGCTCTCGCATAAGTTTATTCTCTTATCTCGTTATTCCCCGAATATTTAGAGATAATAACTTGTATAGATTGCGGTTGTCGCTCTAAGGTATTATTATAAATGATCGTCCCTACTATTCTATTTTCCCTATACTTGACCTGCCTCCAGTAATGGGTCTCTATAACAGTAAAGAATCGATTGTTCTTAACGATTCTCGAGTTACGAGTATGCGTAGGCTCTTTTCTTATTATATTAGCCTGCTTTCTGCTTTTACTCGATTTAGATTCCTTTAGAAACCAGCTACTTCCCTGCTTATTACTCTTATGTATCTAACACCCGTCATTATAGTACACCGTCTAGAACAGTTAATAGTGCGCCGCGTCTGTCTTTCGAATATCTACTAGTTTCTCTAGTATTTTTTCAGCGGTATTTACTTGTTTAGCGGCGTTCCTACACTCCTTAGCGTAGTGCCTCTATTTTCCGCATCGAAAGCACGCCCTCTCCTTAGGCTTAGCTTTTCTAGATATAAATCCTCGGCCTACCCCTGTAAATTTTACTTCTCGTTCTCTACCCCGACCCCGTATAGGCCTTAGTCTTAGTATTCTACTAATACTATATCTACTACGCTGGGTCTTAGGGTCCTTATAAGCCGTGTTTACCTGCTAATTTATTGTATTCGGGTATCGCGCCTGTCTCGGGGTATTAGCCTAGTACCGATATCGGTTTAGGGTAAACGTAAGCCCTCTCTTGCTTTTTTCTATTTTACGTTCCTAATATCGAGTATCGATATTAGTTACTACTTAGACTAACTCCTCGTAGTTCTGTACCTTCATCTTATCGACTAATTTATCCTTAATAAAGTCCTTAAAGCCCTAATAATAGCGTGATATAAGGGCGGCATTATCCTACTTAAGACGGCTTAACAGTTATTAGAATTTCGCAGTATAGTCTATAACTAAGCCGGTTTATCGAAGCTTATAGATCTGTCGTTCTGCCTTCTTAATCTCGTTAAGTTCTCTATACAACTTCTTTAACTTATCTAGGAACTTATTAATGAATAAGAATAACTCGATAGTTCTTAGCTTCTACTCGTTCTCGTCGTTTTCTAGAAAGTTATTTAGGTAAGGTTCGAACTATTTAGCGAGCCCCTTACGTAATAGATTATCGGCCTATAGAACCTAATCTTATAGTTTTATAATTCGCCTATACCTTAAACAAGTCTTAACCTAGTTCGTAAATTATATAAACTTCTTAGTATTTCCTTTAAACACGTTAGGCTCTTTAATCTTAAGTCGCGTTTCATCCTTCTCGACGTTTAGTGAAATGTTCGGCTTTTTTCTCTTAGTAGTAATCGTAGATAGTCCTGCTTCTACGTTAGCCTGCTTATCTAGCATATTTAGTTGTACCCGGTATTAGTTTATTCCGGGATTTAGTTTAACGGGTAGTAGCGAGGTAAGACTGATTCGTACTAGCTGTTCGGCTACTTAGTTAACTGCGATAGTATCTTATAAAACTATATCTTCGCTAATATCGCTTTCCGAGATAACGGAGGATAAGGTGAACTCGAAGTCCGAATTTATACTTATAGACTATCGTAATAGTAAGCGGGTAGTTAAAATATTATAAGGCTGTCTACTTCTCGTTCTAGCAATAGTATAAGGGAACCCTAAAGGTTTCCTTAACTATCTATTAGAATAAGATGTTTCTGAGTTAAGGTATAAGTCGTACGTAGATAAGAGTACTAATATAACTTAGATTAACTATAGAGACTATAGAAATACATAGGGAAGTCGTAAGTATATATATCCTAATAAATCCTCCTAAAGAGACAGTTTCCTTTAATATATCGTAATATTAGAATAATAAAATACTCACTATTCCACTATTTCGCTATTCTACTATTTCGTACTTTCCTATTCAGGTAGTTATATATGGCTTCTCTATATATGCTAAGCTTTATTCGTATAACCTCTCTTTACTGTATTCCTATAAGGGCCACCTATATGGTTACCTCGTAATAGATCGCTAATTACTCGTAACGATTATAAGCGGTAAACGCGAAAAAAGAATAGCTAGTACAGTTATAACGACGGCTATACTAGTTAATAAGAAATAAGCTCGTTAGAGAATACGCTAGTCTATTAGAGTAGACGTCGATATCGTCGTAAATAGAGAGCGCTATACGCTTAAAGCAGTAATCGACTCTAAAGCGAAGAATAACTGTATTAGCTAGGACGTATATATACGGCTAAATCTTAAGAAAAACTCTATAGATATAGTTAGTAAGACAGTAAATAGAAGTCGTCTTTAGCTTCTAGAAATATACGAACTTACAGTATTCGCTGCGAACGTAAAGAGATAGTAGACGAAGATCTACTGCTTATCGATCGTTATAAAAATAGATAACTATAAACTACTTCTTAGAATACTCTAGTTATAAAAAGTCGACCTCGATATTAGCTAACGGCAGAGTACGTAGAAGATTAGACTAGACTATAATCGTCTATAACGTAAAAGAGCTCGTTAGAAAGATAAGCTCTATTATCTCTACGACGATATCGAGAGCGCGCTACGAATTCGTAGAGTAACGACGTAATAATTAAAAAAAGAAAGAAACGAATAGATATTCCTTATATAATATCGATCTAGCGCGAAAGAACTAGACTCTAAGAGTACGCTTTATTCGATTCGAATAAGAGATTACTCTACGATTATAAGGGCTCTACGTATCGAGAAAGAAGAAATACCGAAAATTTATCGAGAATTTAAGAACGTCGTAGCCGACTCTAGCGATATAAAGCTATTATCTAGTACCCTCGTAAAGCATTCGATTAAACTTACCTCGAGAGCTACGACGCTATATAGACCTATCTACCCTCTTAGTAGTAAGAAATTAGAAGAGCTAAGGTTATATCTAGACGACGCTCTACGAAAAGGGTAGATTTAGAAGAGTAACTTAGCGACTAAAGCGCCGATTCTCTTTATACTAAAAAAGAACGGATTCTTACGCCTTTATATCGACTATAAAGAGCTAAATAAAGTTACGATAAAGAACCGATACCTCTTACTCTTAATTAACGAAATACTAGATCGCCTTAGCGGCGCTAAGGTATTCTTAAAACTTAATCTAAGAGACGCCTATTACCGAATTCGTATTAAGAAGAAGAACTAATAAAAGACGATATTTCGTACGCGATACGGCTAGTTCGAATACTTAATTATACTATTCGAATTAATAAATACACTCGCGACCTTCTAGTCTTATATAAATAAAGTATTACGAGGGCTCGTCGACTCTTACTATATCGCTTATATAGATAATATCCTTATCTATAGCGCTAGTATAGAGGACTATAAACGGTACGTACGATTAGTACTAGAGAGACTACGAAAGTATAGCTTATATATTAAACTATTAAAGTGCGAGTTCTACGTCGGCTAGATAGACTTTCTTAGGTTTCGCGTAACTGTAAAAGGCATTATAATAGACTCTAGAAGAGTAATAGCTATTAACGAATAGCCTATATCGCTAACGTATAAAGATATTTAGATATTTCTAGACTTTACTAACTTCTATCGTAGCTTTATTAAGGGATATTCGATAATTACAGTCTCTATAATAGACCTGCTTAAAGAGATATAATAGAAGAAGAAGATCGAGCCTTTCTACTAGCTATTAAAGGCCGAGAGCGCCTTTCGAGAATTAAAAATCCTTTTCTAAAAAGCCCTTCTACTGCGTTACTACGATCTAAACGTAGAGACGTAGATCGAGATAGATATATTCGATAATAGAATTAGAGAAATTCTATTCTAATACTACGACGACTTATAGTATCCCGTAGCATTCTTCTCTCGAAAGTATAGAGACGAAGAGACGAGATACGCGATAGAGAATTAGAAGATACTAGTAGTAGTTTATATATTTAAGAAATAGCGTTATTATCTAGAATCCTTAGCGCGGACGATACGAGTAGTTACCGATTACGAAGCTCTTATAAAGTTTATAGATATAAAGGTACTATCTTAAAAGCGTTAAACTAGATAAGCAGAGTTTCTAGTCGCGTATAACTTTAAACTTAAGTAGCGAGCAGAGAAGAAGAACTCTGCTAATAGCTTATTAAGAAGACTAGATTATAAAGATCTTAAGGTAGATAATAGTCGAAAGGGTAATACGTTACTTAATCTTATTTTACTTCGAAATACGAGCCTACTCGAATCGAATAGAGAACTACTAAGAATAGAAACTAAAAGGATACTAGATCGATAGAGAAGCTAAATACTAGCTACGCGTATCGCGATTATAACTAGAGCTCGGTTATTAGTAAAGCCGCTTTCGAAGGATAGTATATAGAATACTCTATAAGAACCGCTCGCTACTATAAATACGAGCGCTTCGAATACTTATAAAGCGAAAGGAGTTTACGACTTAGTACCGCTACGCGCCGCTAAAGTTAAGAGCAGAGAAGAGTATATCTTTAACGCTAGAGTAGAGAACTCTAATATATCTACGAAAGACGAAGAAAACTACTTAGTAGCTCTACTCGATTCGAGCGAGAGAAAGAATATAGAAGTCTAGATTCGATATATTTAATAGTTAGATTCGTTTATATTAGAATAAAAATAAGTATTATATCTAGATAATATAGTTAGTAATATACGACTATTTAACGGAAAATAGTTCGTAAATACTATAGAACTAGCTCGAAAGAACGGAAAGGTCTATATTCTAGAAGACTCTACTATAAGAGTAGAGATTCTACGAGTAAATTACGACGATCTCTAAAATAAAGATTATTTTAGACGCACTAGGACCGTTAAGATAATATAGCGATATTACTAATAACCGAAGATAAGCGAAGAGATCGTCGACTACGTTAAAACGTATAACGTTTACTAGCGAATAAAGATATCTTAATACTAATCGTATAAACTACTAGTACCGCTACTATCGCTAAAAGAGCCGTAGAAGGGTATAGCGATAGACTTTATTATAGAGCTACCGATATCTGTCTATCGTAGATTCGTATACGATACGATACTAGTAGTAATTAATAGGTACTTAAAGATAGTTCGTCTTATTTCGTATACGTAAGATACTACGGTAAATAAGCTAAACGCTATACTAATCGACGAGATATTCTTACGATTTAGGTTTCTAAAATCGATTATAAGCGATAGAGAATTACTATTTATATTAAAGTACTAAGAAACGATCTATTACTATTTCGTAGTAAAACGAAAGATGTCGATAGTATTTTATTCGTAGATAAATAGTTAAACGAAACGTCTAAACTAAGAGCTTAAATACTACTTACGATACTATCTAAACGATAAATAAAGCAACTAGACGGAACTGCTAAGTAGCGCTAAGTAGACTATTAATAATAGCGTAAACTTAACGATCGAAGCGATATTATTTTAAGTAGTATATATATTCGTACCGTAAACTAGAAAAAATATTAAGCTAGCGCTTCTACTCGAATCGAGTAGAAAAGAGAAAAAATCGATTTACGTAATTATACTAGAGAAAGTAATAAAACTAGTATAAGTTAGAAAATAACTATAGTAGAATTAGGTCGACGCCTAAGTAAAGATTAAGCTATATTACGACTTACGCTATAAAGATACGTTCTTCGTAGTAGACGATTAGATCCGATTAGCTACTAAGAATATCTAGTTACGAAAAGCGATAAAGAAGTTATTAAATAAATTTATCGAGCTCTTCTAAGTATTAAAAAGAATAGATTAAAACGTATATTAACTAGATCTTTCTTAAAAATACGAACGATTATACTCTACGTTTTACGTCTCTCTACTAAAGCTATACTATATAAGATCGAGATAAGAACTACTAGAGCTAGTAAATATTAATAGAGAATAGAAATAGAAAGTAGAAAATATTCTCGACGTATAAGAAAAGAATAAGAAAAGAAAGTAGTTCGTAAAATAGATAGAATAAAGTTACGACTATAATACGTAGAAACTACTAGAAAATCTAGAATACGTAAAGGACCTAGTAAAAGAATTCGAAGAAAAATAAAAAACGACGAAAAGGAGATTCGAGATCTTACTTAAATCGAGCGCGTAAAGGAATTAAAAAATTAATAAAAGAAAGCGCTATTCTTATAGCGGACTATACTACTATCTCGTAACCGAGTTTCGCTAGAACTTACTCTCTCTTTTCTTCTTCTTTTTCGCTTTTCGTACTAATATACGCTATAATATCCGAGTACTTATTCTATCTCTACTACTAAAGCTACTACGACCTCTTCTTCGCCGTGTACGCCGTATAACGATAAACTTCTTCGTATCTCGCTATCGGTTTATAGCTAGTTACGCAGCGACGTTAGCTTTCTAAGCTACTGCTACGAGCTCTACTATAGGCGACGGCCTAACCGATAAAGAACTAATAGAAGAGCGAATCGAGAAAACGACGGTCGTAGAAGTAATACGAAAGGTTATAGACTCGATAATAGAGGACCGAGCGAAGGATAAAAACGAGGATAGAAGAAAAGGCGAAGATATCTTCGCTAGTAGAGAAGTCTCTATTAGTATTAGCGACGATATCGATATCGATATTAGTATTAGTAGTAATAACGAGACTACTAATAGAGAAAAGAAGAAGGACGATAATAAAGAGAAAGAGAAAGGACTAGTCTCTCCGTTAATAGAGCTAACGAAGAGGGCATTATCGCTAGTCGCTAGAAAAACGTTAATGTAAACTAGATAGACTAAAAAGAAGAATAATTACTATCGTTATTCGACGACTCGAGCTAGAGTTCGTCGATCGAACGTAATAGGGCTAAACTGTCTTTTAACTCGATAGTTTAACGCTATATAAAAGAAGTTAGTAGCTAATAACGACGAGAGAAGAATAAATATAGACTCTTTAATCGATCGTACGAAGACGACGAGCGATAGCGTCTATACTTTCTCTTAAGAGCTCGAGTATTCTCTTCGACCTAGTTACTAGAGAAAGTTAGTAAAAACCTAGATCGATATTTACTCGATTCGGGTAAGAGGAACCCTTAATAATATATAGCTACTCTCGAGAGAACTAGTCTTTCTTAATCTCTCTTCGTAATCGAGAGAGATAAGTATAGAAAAGAATAGCCGTAGAGCGATAAGCGCGCGAAACCTTAAAAGCGTTAAGATAAGCCGTACCGTTAAAGTAAGTACTAATAAAGAAATAAGAACCGTACGTACCGACGTACCGCTTATAGACGTTATTATTAAACTAGTTATAGCTTTAATTTAAGGCTTCGTAAAGCGTATACGTACTAAAATCATTAGTACTAATTATTTAAATCGTTAAAATATCTATAGCGTACGTAGATAGCGCTAGTACTAAAGCCTCTCGTCTAGTTATACGGCTAGTAACTCGCTAGGGAGACGAATAGCTATAAGGATTAGTAAAACTCGTAACTAACGACGATAGCTACTAATATATAATGATGATAATAATAATAATAATGATAATAACGAGAACGAAGAACTGAAAAGGAAATAAGAAGACGAAATTAATCGTAAGGCGACGACGATACTACGTAGCTTCGATTATTTATATTTAAGATTGTATAAACGACGTATTTAGAAATACCTTATAATTACGAATTACTTAACGATATTACTATACTACCTATTCGATTCGGGTATACGAAACGATAAATCGATTACGATAACCGCTTATCTTAAGATAGAATATAGCGTTCTAAGAAAGAATATATCTTACATCTACGATCCGGGACGAACCGCCTTTTAAGAAGAGGGTAACTATTACGAGAAATCGGAGAACTGTAGGATATAAGTAGTCTCTTACCCGATTCGGGTAAGAGGTTCTTCGAGACTAATAAAGGCACGTGCTACCCGATTCGGGTGTATAGCATCTCTTACCGCCTCACTCTTTCTTCCTCTCTCTACAGGCGTTGAATCGTTATCTATAGGTCTTATAGCTATTATTACCAATCATACCTATTCATCTTAGCCATTCTCACGCTCAGCAATAGCCTAGGTCCTGATACCTCGAGCTCAATCCGTCCAACCGAGGCCGTGCACTTCCTTTCCGGGCTGGTTGCACAATCTGCAAGGCAGATTCCAATGCTGCGGTCAGGTTTCTGCACCTGGAGCGATGAAGGAGACTCTTGCTGCAGCTGCATTCCATTCTTGTTGTCTCCTTTTTCTTCGACATTATTGACGCAAAATTGATGAGATAGCAGAAGGATCCGGAATTATGGCTAGAGAGGGGCATGGAGACGGTAAACAGGATCGATCAAGTCTTCTTACAGACGATGACATCAAATTTGGACATAAGCCTGATCTATCCCTTAGCAGTGAATACAACAAGGAAACACCCGCCATCTGCGAGCGCGAGCTTACCGTGAGGGGTTCGCCATCGATACGCAGTGTCGTTTCCCCCGACAAGGCCTCAAACCCCCCAGGCAGCAATCGGCAAGACCTTGCTCTTCTTCGATGCCTCGAATTCGCGCAACCCATCGCATCTCAACCTGCTGCGCAAAGTTGGCAGACTCGGCGCCATCACATTAGTACTCTCGACTGTAGTGGTATTGGGGACCCTCAGTTTCCTCACCTTCCTCTGGCATAGTGATGAAGGGAGCTCTTTCTGGCATTGGATTATGGTGGAAAACTATGCTCCTAGGGCTGTGTCAATCTCTACATTCTTCCTTCGATACGCGATTGATTTCCAGGCTAGCATTGCTGCCGCCATGCTGGCTGCCTTAGCTCTCGAGTCCTATGGCTCGAGACTTCACAGTGTTGCGTCGCTTTCAACCATGGATCAGGGAACGCGAACCCGTTCAATTTGCTTATGTCAACCGTGAGTAGTGTCGGATCGAGAACGTCTGTGTCGTATTTTGCGCTCGCAATCCTGCTCTTCCTTACGACTACAAGCTTGCAGCTCAGCTCAACTGCGCTGTTGTCAGATCTGCGCACTGGCTTGCTACCTGGCCAGCAAAATGTAACCAGCACGGCAGTGGATTTCTTCTACAATCGCACGTATCACAATTGGACTAGTTCACCTGGGTTTGAGAAATTCTACGGAGGATATATGGCAGGGATTTCCACAAACCTTGCCTTAGTCAATCGAGCGTCTGCCTGGTTAAGGAATCCTGGACAATACCCCGTCTTCGCGGAACATGCTGAGCCCAGTGAGAAGGTGGAGGGAGTGGACGATACGGGCATGCTCCTTCGAGCATTCATCCGCCGCAGCGACTCATCGCGAAACCGTTCGGAATTACTCTGGCAGTGCCGTTGTGCTTGATAGCCGAGTGTCTTGCCACACGCCGTTCTTTTTCGACCATTCGGATAAGGACGAATGGGAGGGATGCTAAGGTCAAAATCAGGAGGTGGAATGGTGGCGACATTGATTTAGGGACAGTGAACGATGGTGCTCAGAGGTAACAGAGAGATTTTTACCGGTGGTGAGGGTGACTCAGTAGGATTACAAGGAACTGGAATTCAAACAGAGTCCTGTGATGGATCGGACCAAGATGGGATCCCCCTTGAAAGTCCCAGGCCGTTGAGCATTGGAAGGGTGGGACTTTGTCAACTTGATCAGCTCGAAGTAACAGCTTTATCTAGGTACGATAAATTTGGGATGGAATGGTTCGATCTCTTAAGGGCAATCCGCACAGCGACAATACTCGGAAAAGATTTTGGAGAGCCTACTAAGCAAAAATAAGTCGACGATACGTCTTGTCTACGCTGGAACAGCTTATCCAAGGGTTGGCCACTGCATCGCAACGAGCGTTGCGGATCTCGGAACGATGATGGACTATCATGGTAGTGGGGACACTACAACAAAAATTCTCTGCTCCGTTCCCCAAGATTGTGTGGCACATCCCTAGCAGTCTATTCCGTGGTTGCGGCTGTAAGGCTACCAAAAGGCAAGCCTCGGCGCTGCGACCGGAGACTCATACAAGTCCCTTGGCCTGACGAGTAGATATCGGCAAAAAAAGTTTGTTCAATGGCAGACATGAGGTGAATGTAACCTTCGATGAATATGTGAGAACGGGACTATCGTGTTTGGTCACAAGATGATCTTCTGAAGGGCTTTCCTTGGGTCAACTCGGCTTTTGGGGTCAGCCCTATCGTTAAGAAAAGGTCAACTCCAATGTTCCTGAATTGGGATGACCCAAGTGGGTTCAGCTACTTCATACGCACTTCACGAGATAAAGGCTCACCGATTTCGTAGCCTCACGTAAAACGCCATAATAGGATACACTATCGCTATAAACCACATTCGTAGGACTTCATGCTTCAACTTTGATGGCTAGAGTTTGAGCGTGGGTGCCGACGGCCTCTTCGCCACGCCTAGAGCTTAAGTAATCAAGGTTCGCGTACCCCTTTAGCTACTTCACACTATCATCTTCTTGCATCACCAAGTAGTGGTGATGTCTACACCGTTAACAGGTTGCCGCTATCTGCTGCTAAGTGTACTTTACTCTACGACCGCTTCTGATATATACAAGGGCCAAATATCGTTAGCTTAAATGAGTCTTCGCAAAATAAGTCGGACACTTGGCCTCTCCAATAACGGCTACTTCGTCTCTCAGTATTGCCTCTTCTGCAGCGCTATCGAATACGGTAGAAAGCCAGAATCTATGGCTATACCAAGATACTCTACTTTTCACCTGATCGCAATAAATATTATATTAAGATAACCTCTACGGTGCAGTTCCTGTATTGCAGTCTTAATTTCGAGAAGCAGCTCCTTGATCCGTTTCCTTAGAACAGCGTTTTCTAATCGTAAGGCTTTCGCTTTCGCGTTCTTTCCCTTGTCATTGAATTTCTCCCGCCATGATTCGTTACCTTTTTCACGCTGGGTGAACTCGTGGTGATAATCGCGTCGACACTTCTCGTGTGATTCGATGAGTTTAGTAAGTTTCTACTTCACCTTATTGCTGCATCTCCGCTGCGACTCTTGAAGTTTGGCGATATTCTCTTTCAAATTCTCGAAGCACATATCCAGGCGGCACCGTCGGACCTATTGTGAGCTCGGAAGAGGGGGCGACATCTTCATCAGCTATTACTGATCAGAATGAGGTCGCTTCGACGCGAACTGCCATAGGGGCCGATATAAGTAAACTAAAATGTCCTGTCCCTACGTATTTTGTGTCTCGCCAAAATTCTCTTCCTAGCCCGCGTTCGGTCGCGCGAAGGTAGATCTTCGATTCGGGTTCTAGTTTAAGGCGTATATTTATTTAGGGACATCGTCGACGCGAATATATAGTACCTTCTCCCTAACTATATCGACCTTTACCTATATACGGTGGCGGTAACTATTAATTCCTCGCGTTCTATATCCTAGCTATATCGCTGAGCTAAATTAAGGTAGAGTGTCCGATCGTGCACTTTCTATTTCGAGCTCGTTGCTATATCAGAGGAGAGCCTATAGGGGGAAAGGGTTTCGAGTCTATCGCATGTTGGAGATTTGCTATCGATATTATGTTAAAGCTCACCGTCGAGATAGGGTTTCGTGATTAACGCTCTCTCAGAAGCTGGTCTAGTGTCGAGTCGAGATCATATTATAGTGGCGGCTGTGGACGACGTGATATCGACCTAGTATCCGAGTCCATGTTATATTACGCGTTTCTTGGCGTTATTATGTATTTAAAGCGGCCACGCGCGACCTTTACTTTTAGCTAGATAATTACCACTTCCTTGTCACATTTCACATCCACATCTAAGCTGAGGGTTTCTACTGGACTATTCCTAAATCGTCTCGACGTTGTTGCGGGTTTAACGAGGCTTTATTCGTTTTAATCTCCGCGTTTGGCGCTAAAAATTGGTCCGACAGCTAGGGCTAGGCCCTAAGCGGAGGGAGTTCGATGGACAAAAATCCCCATCCTTGGCGAGTGAGTTGATATTCTAATTTTCTAACACATTCTCGACCGAGCCTAATCAGCTTTGACACGATACACGAATAAGCTTGCCTTCTGGTTAGTTCCACTTATTCCACGGCCAAGCTGTCAGACGCTTATGTTAAAGATTGAATGGGTACTCAGTATCAGAAGTAATGCCGTTCAAGCCGACGGATTTCTGGGCTCGCGTCATAATGTAAGCCTGAATCTAAATTCTGCCTGGTCCTGAGGCAGAAGGTAAATATTTATACATGTGCTATATGCCTCGGCTGTGAGCTTTGATCGATAAAGTAACTGCACTGATTTTCACGATGGCACCGGAAGCCTCCGAAGAAATAGGGAACAAGGTCCAGAAGAGCCTTGAAAGTGGTGGTTTCTCATCTTCGGCTCTGGAGCAACTCTCAGGAGGGTTTGTCAACTGGGTTTATCGTGCGACACTATCAAAGCCGCTTCATGATGGTACAGCAGAGGTGTTGGTGAAGCACGGAGAAAAGTGGATGGCTACAAGACCAGAATTTGATCTAACTCTTATCCGCTGCGTAAGTCTGCTGAGAGCAATAGATGTCCCCAGTTATATCAGCATAGTTACCAATACTTGACCTTTCAGGGAATAGAGGCCATGGGCCTGAAGCACATGACAAATAGCCCTTTCACGGGCAGGACAGACCCGACAGATTCTTATAGCTTCACCGTTCGGACACCAAAATTGTACCACTTCGACGAGGAAAACACCAATCAGATCCAAGAGTATTTCCCGAAGGGTATCAACCTAAGGGACTACTCTGTAGCGCACTACGATGCCCCTACTCCTGAGCCACTGAAGCCACAATGCCGCCAACTAGGTAAGGCCGTGGGTAGATGGATGAAGGGCTTCACGGAGTGGAGCGCGCAGCATCCTGAACTGCGGGAATTGGTCGCGAAGAACACAGAGGCCCAGCAGGTCAAACACCTGACCAGCTTCTTGTGGCTCTACGACCGCATCAAAGCCTTCCCACTTGTTCTGAACGACGTGAGCGACATTCTCGAACAGATTGAGAAGATGGGGGCTGCTGAACGGCAAGATGACAGCAAGCTACAATTCATACACGGCGATTTTGGGGCTGGGAAGTTAGTTCATTGAGCAAGAAGCACCATATGGAAAGGCCAACAGCTGACTTTTTCTAGTATCCTCTTGCCTAACGCACCCATCCAGGAAGGCAGGGATGTCCCCATGTTCGTCATCGATTGGGAGTGTCTCCAACTGGGTGCGCCAGCCATTGACTTGGGCCAGATTATGGCCGAGCAGTACGCTGTATGGTTGTACAAATCCATCACCGCGGGCCTCTGGACGATGGAGGGGATTGTCGAAGCATATGGCGAAATAAGTGAAGAATTCGCCTTCCGTACAGCGATCCAGATTGGTACCCACCTGGTCTGCGTAATGACGATCTTTCCGGGATGGGGAACACCAGAGGAGATTGAGAACGTGGCTCGCGTTGGGAGAGACATCATGGTACATGCTTGGAAGAAAGATCGCTCTTGGTTTGAGAATGGCGACCTGGCGTGCCTGTTTAGTCGTGTGGTGTGAGTGTGTCTGTGGTGCATTGCAGCACACAATTGCCCTTGGCTATGCTAGAGGGCGCAAAATACCCAGCACAATGGAAAACGCTCATTCTTAACTAGGAAGACAGTCAAATTTCTTCCATTCCGCAACAATAATCATTAGTAGGCATCGACTTTCGTTCCCGAGCTCTCCCGCAAGATATACATTATAGTTTTGACCATCATTGCTTTCCGCCGTCAATACTCAATGTAACCTGTTGAAGGGCCCTTCCATGATGAGCGCTTATAGCCTCTGAAATCCGACCTCTAGTACATTGAGATAAAGTTAGCATAGTGGAGAAGATGTCCAGGTCATCGTGGAAGGAGTATCATTTAACTTTTTTTCTTACTCCAAAGCCGAGGAATGATCGCCGAACAGGTTCGGGAATAGAAAACTGAAAACCGAACGTGCCAGCGACTTTCTCCGCCGCCGCACAGTATAAGTCAGGTAACAAGACACTCACAAGCTTCTCCCTGGGACTACATAAAAGTATTCCATTTTCATCTATTTTCAGTATTGAGTTTGTATTGATTTGAAAATCCGCCGAAAAAGCGTGTTTCCCAACGATGGCACCTAATTTTGTGCTGACGGCAGAGGCCTTGCAAAGTGCCTTGCCGACCATGGCAATGACTACCAAAGCAGTTCACGCGGACGACTTTGTCAGCCCTCATCGCGCTATAGCGCCGGCAATGCATACTGCAGTCAACTATAGATATGCGAGGGATCCAGATAATCTTGTTGCGATGGAAAACAACGATGTACTGAATAGTGCAAAACACCTCGTCTCCGAACGCTTGCTGACAGTTCTGGCAGCCAAACGCCCCATATGACTCACACGTGTACTCGCGGTACACTGCGCCAAATTCAAGTCGCTTTGAGACCGTGCTGCGCAGCCTCTTTGGCACGGATGTGGTCTCATATTCATGCGGTCTGTCAGCGTTTCACGCATTGATGGTCTTACTCAATCCAAAACGCATATTCGTCGGTGAAGGTTACCATGGAATCCACGGGGTTATCGATCTTATGACGAAATTGACAGGAGTTGAGAAGTTATCTCTGGAGGAGCTGGATAAGCTGCAGGCAGGCGACGTACTGCACATTGAGACGCCTCTCAACCCCACCGGAGAAGCTCGCAATGTTGCCATGTACAGTTCAAAAGCCCGCGAGGTGGGGGCTTACCTTTCTGTCGATGCTACCTTTGGCCCACCACCATTGCAAGATCCTATCGGATTAGGTGCCGATATTGTCCTTCACAGTGGCACCAAGTATCTTGGGGGCCATTCAGATATGCTCTGTGGTATTCTGGTAATCCATCCTGATCGAGTCCAGCAAGGCTGGACCAAAACGCTGTATACAGAGCGCCAAATTCTTGGATCGGTCATGGGGAGTCTTGAGGGATGGCTCGGCCTTCGATCATTGCGAACTCTAGCGCTGCGTGTGACGCGCCAGGCTCAAACTTGTACATCGCTTGTTGCGTGGTTGCACGATGAGATGCAGGTCCCGGATAGTATGGTAGGAAAAATGGTTGAGCGATTGCAGCATGCTTCGTTGCAGGCTGAGGACCTGAAAGATGGATGGTTACAGCGTCAAATGCCAGGGGGCTTTGGGCCTGTTTTTGGCATGACTCTGAAGCGACTGGAGCATGCTCGCGCCCTTCCAAGTAAGTTGTATATTTTCCAGCATGCGACTAGCCTGGGCGGGGTGGAAAGTCTGATGGAATGGAGGGCAATGAGTGATAAAACTTGCGACCCCAGACTTATGCGTGTCAGCTGCGGTGTTGAAGACTGTGAAGATATGAAAGCGGACATCCTGCAGGCTTTCGAAGCACTACTAAAGACAGAGAACCAGGAGCAACTAACTAGTGGAGATGCACCGTGATTCTAGAAATCGCTTGCTTGGGGGAATATTGCAGCCAAGACGGACAGCACGGTAGCCCAATCTGTTAGCGATAAGGGCTTAACCAGCATAGTCATGGATCATGGATATAGAAAATAACGGGATTGAAGGAGAGTGGCATATCCCATTTCTAGAAAACTAGAGAGGTGTGGTATACTTTCTATACAATTGTAATTAGCGTATAGTTCTGCAGGCATAGAACGCAATTCCACGAAACCTTCGCATAAATGCCCGGCACAAAACATAGATGATAGCCCAAACTTACAATATCTCAATAGGATGTCCAAATTTGGATCATGTTCAGGAGAGCTATTCCTCCGAGCTTGCCAGTTCAGCTCTTACTTCATGGTGAATCTCTGCATGAGCGCTAGCCGTTTCCCTATTCTTCTCAGTCCTGGCAAGGTGCTCTATTTCTCTCTTGAATGTTTCGGCTTTTGCTCTTTACTTACGGGGCTTGGCTCTCTGAATATTTGGCGGCCATTTACACAGGAAGAACGACGCCCAGAGAGCACTGCACAGCTAGGTGGCAGCCATGCCAGTAGCCGACAACCGCCAAAGCCAGAGCCATTATTGGAAGGAAAGCATGATTTCTATGCAATGAACGGTATCGAAAGACACCGGTATGGATGGTAAGGATTCTATCCAACCGTGTTAAACGTAACCACTTGGCAAAAAGCCATCGTGGCTCGCCGGAGACACAGTTTCTTTTCCGTTTGAGACTGGGACCGACCCGTTGGTAGCTTCAACAAGGTTTTCACCATTTGTAACCAGTGCTGAACGATAACACACCCAATGATCTCCCGCCTCAGCACGAACTCGAAGGGACGATGATACCATATGGTAGCATATCTTGCACAAAGTCTAGCAACGAAATTCACTGTGAAGAAAGTGTTTGAGCCAAGGCAACAGTCTGACGATACCATGGGTCTTGTCGCGTTAGTGAGGCAATGTAGCTAGCATAAAGGAATGGATCGGCATCGTGGAGCACGATGCAAAGATAACGCGGCGTAGAAGTAGAGATGAATGAGTTGGGAAGGTACGATGGCCTGCCAAGGCTCTAGAGCAAACACGACAAACACTTAAATTTGAACCTCAATTAATTTTCTGAAAATGATCCCAGCATTTCTCCTTGACAGTTTCGTGGTTAGGTAGCACAGCCTGACATCAGCGGAATGACGGTGCGAGCAACCTGCTGATTGTAATCTTATTGATGCTAGTGAAATGTGATCGTAAGCATCGAGTGGCAGCTCGACCTTGGCCAGGTCTAAATATCCACAGCCAGAGTCGACCATGGCATCTCTTGCAATTCCCGGTCAAGTCCTAGGTAAACTATCCACTCACCTTCCTGGCGCAGGTACACACGTTGCCGACAGCACGATATTCGCCTCTGTTGCAGGCAGTATCGCTATAGCACCAGCGGCATCGAAATCCTCCAAGCCCAAAATATCTGTGGCACCGACGACGACCACCGTTCAGTCCAATTTACTGCCTTCGGTTGGCAACACGGTACTCTGCCGCGTCATCCGCGTCCAGCAACGTCAACTCCAGGCCTCGATCCTCAGCGTCGAGCCACCGCCAGCCGCAATCTCAAGCTCTGCGTCAAACGTTGTACCATACTCCATGATTACAGATGACGAGACTCAATTTCTCGCGATTCTCCGCCGGGAAGATGTCCGCGCTTTTGAGAAAGACAAAGTCGTCATGAACAACTCCTTCCGGGTAGGAGATATCATCCGAGCAGCGATCATCAGTCTCGGCGACGAGAGGAATTACTACATCAGCACGGCGGGCAACGAGTTCGGGGTCGTGATTGCCAGGAGCGAGAATGGCAATCCCATGGTGCCTGTCAGCTGGAAGGAAATGAGGGACGTTATGTCGGGGAAAGGCGAGACGAGGAAAGTTGCGAAGCCAAGCTGAATTTGCTGGCTGGCTCGGACAGAAAGACAAAGAAAATATGTTGCCTGCTCTGTCTAGATGTGGCCAACACACACTCCCTCTCTTCCATGCACAAGCAAAGCAAGGACACTGAGGGCACTGCTAGTTGACACGGACATGACCAGCAGAACCGGTGGTCGTCAATCCAGAGAAACGCCGGCCCGTGGGCACGGCACGATACTGCTACAAATCGCAGAGGCCCAGTTCACAACGCCAGCTTAGCAGCACGGCTTGAGCGTGTGCACCACCAGCCAACTGAGCCAGAGTCAAGGTCACAACAACCAAGTGAATCTAGCAGGGAACGTGGTATATTATTTTACGTTCCGTCCACTTCCATCTCCGTCCCCTCTCCTCCTGTCTGGCTCTGGCTGTCCTCCACCCCCTCTCCATACCCACCTACAAATACCCTCACACTTTCAACTTTCACCTCTCTAGTATCCTTGGTCAAGACCGCATCAATGTCGGGCCGAGTTCGTCACGGGAGGCAGATCGATCCCCACCGTCTCCAATGTGATCGGCGATTCACTTCGCCAAACGTATTGGATTTTGACGGTTCCTTCAATCCAGGTCTGGTTGAGCTTTGTTGTTGTGCGTGCTTGGCCGGAAAGATACAACATCGAAGGAAACACTGAACCCCACCCCCCAAAAATAAGAATTGTGAAGTTTGAGTAGCTTTGCACCTGTTTCCAAGTGGAAATGGCTGGAATCTAGGCAAAGAAACACTTTAACCAACTACATGGCTCAAAGCTAGCTAATAATTGATACTCAGCTCTTATATTGTGATGGAAGACCCTCGCGTAACCACTGTGACCACTTACATATTGCCTGCCTACGTAGATAACTCTAATTTGTCTTCAAAGTCCGCTGCTTTTCCGCGTCTCTGCCCACTCCTCGCGCGCCTCTCACCAGCAACCCCTTCCGCCGCCTGACTCGATCCACATACCGCTTGGCCACATTCTCCCTCTCTCCTACAACGCCCAGATCCTCCAGCTCCTCCTCCGTCCTCGGCACCCAGAAGGGATCCACGTCGTCCGCGCCCTCCAGCCGCCTGAACCCACTGAACACGAGCATCGGCTGCGCAAGCCCGGACGTACGCTTCCGGATCTCATCGCTGAAGCCGAACGACTCGGCTACGGGGAGAGTCGCTTCGATGGTGAAGTACGGCGTGCCCTCGAGCACAGACTCGGATTGGATCGTCCCCCGCCGCCGCGTGAGGACCGAGTACACGCGCCCGAGCACGTCCGGCGTGGCCTGGATCGTGCACGTGTACGTCGCGAGGAGGAGGCGCGGGGACCAGTCGAGGAAGGCGCTGCGCATGCTCTCGCGTGTGGCGGTGATCAGTTCGCCGGTGAGACGGCCTGTTTCGCCGCCGCCGCCGACGACGTCGGGGAGCGTCATCGGAGTCGACGTCCCGGTTGAACTTGCTGTGTCGGGCGTCGGCAGCTGGAGTTGGGCATGGGTGATGAATTCGATCTTCTCGAGGAAGACGGCGACGCCTTGCATGGGTTCGCGGCAGAGCGGACCTTGAGCACTGGCGAGCTGGAACGCGTACGTGATTGTGTCGGCGAAAGTGTGGGACGGGGAGGCGGCGCTGTCGGTGAAGTCGAACTTGCCGGCTTTGACCTCTTCGTTCTCGAGGAGGAAACGCTTGCATGTCTCTGTGCCTGTTGAGTCGATGAGGATGTTGGGTCCGACCCTCCGTGGGCCAAAGGATGCGATCCGTGGCACGACGTTCCGCCACACCTCTCGGTCTTCCTTGACTTGGTCGAATACTTGCTGAAGCTTCTTGCGGAAGTCTCGAAGAGACAAGTTCTTCCGGTCCTTGCCAGTCTCGTTCCCTAGATCTGCTGATTCTCGCCGTTCCTCGTGAGCCCCGTCTCCGCCTGCGCCTGCGCCGGCCTGAGCATTCTCTTCGGCGGCCTTCTTCTCTGCATACAACCTTCTCAGGGAAGCGCCATTTTCAATCAGGAAGTTGGTCACTTCGTCAGGCAGAGGTCTCACTCGTAGTCGTACTGAAAGCGTTTTCGAGGCGGTCACAGCAACTGCTGTACCTCTAGGTAGGTCTTTGTTCTTTGGCGGCTCCATCTCGTCTGCTTTGATAATCGTCTCTCGATATGGCACAATCGGCTCACCCTGTTGTATGTCGCATCGTGCATATCGTTCTCGGAGATCTTTTAGGCATCGCTCGAGGTGGAGCTCGCCCGCTGTCAACACCACATGCTCGCCGCTCGGCATTTGCTCGTATATGGCACATGGATCACTCTTTTCGAGAAGTTTTAGACCTTTGATCATCTTGCCGAGATCCAAAGGGTTGGTTGGTTCAAGCGCGACTCGCACAATAGGCTGGCTAATGGTGTTCGTGCCTGCAAGGTTGACCCCACCCTCGACCTGCGAGCACAGAGTTCCAGTCTTGAGAATTTGACCCTCTAGCCCCTCTATGCCAAAAACCGAGCCCGCCTTCACCGATTCTAGGGTTTCCAGAGAGCGTCCCATAAGCAAGTAGAGCGCTTGAACCTTGACTCTCTTCGGTTCCGGTGGAGCGTGAGGTTGCGCCGGGTTGAATTTTGGTGGCAGCACGTAGATTTCATCCCCGACTGACAAGATACCGGAGAACAACCTCGCAAAGCCGATCAGGTGTTCAGGGTCTTCTGGCTGCTCTGGTATAGCATCTTCCCCGTCCTCTTCACCGATGCTTGTTACTTGTATACCGTTAGTGACGCTTTCTGTGCCGTCTGCGCTCTCAGCTTCTGCTTGGGCTCTTGCTATCTCTGCTCGTTTCTTCCTTGCAAGCTCACGAGCTTCGTCAGCAGTGAGGGCCGAGCCTAATTTTCGTCGCTTCGTCGGTAGCTCGCTTTCCGGGATAGCTACCATCTTGCTGACATAGGCTACGGTTGGATCCGATTTGCCCGTTTTGAATTCAATCATCGCACTCGAGACCTGCTTATCGATGTGACTGGCTCCGAGTAGGTCTTCCATGAGATCAGGTATTCGTGCGGCTTGAGCTTCTGCTGGACCAGGTAGAAACTCGATCACGGAGACAAGCAATGCCGTCGATAGCGGAAGCCACGAGGAGAACACAGACTGTAGTATCGCTTTTGCGTCCCGTGAACGGGCGATGTGCGGGGGAATGGTAATACTGAGCGATTTGGTTATCTTCGCAAGCAGCTCCGGATCACCTCTGTCGCTGTTGGGACCGCCTACAACGGCTTCGTAGACAGCCCAAAGCGGTTCGAGCACAAGCTGTACGAATATTGGTTTCAGGTTCCTACCTTTCAGATGCTTGGGGCCGAGCACTTTCTTTGTCTTTGGGTCGAGGTAGAAGTCTCCCCACAGCACTTGTTTAAGAAGGGAGCGTTTGATACCCAGTTTCTTTTCGTAGATGCCAGCGAATTGGCTTACGGTGAATGCCCAACCATCAAGCGCACTTGCGAAAATGACATTGTTTCGTTCTGGTGCAAAGTAAAGATCTTCATCGTCTCGCTCCTCAAACTGCTGTTCGAGTTCTGCATCAACAGCGGTATCTCCGTCAGCAGCAGCAAGTTTCTTCGCCTTCTTTTCATCCAGGCGTTCGCGCCACAACATGTCCTCTTCCATTCGTTCGCCCGCGAAGAAACCTCCAATGACAGCATTGACTCCTTCGAGAACCCTCTCCAAGTGCGAGTAGGCCTCGGCAGGGCTCATTTTCAGCTCGGTGACGAGTCTATCGATCTTGTTTATCACGAGTAATGGTTTCAGCTTCTCAATCCACACTTGTCTCAAGACGGTGACGGTTTGAGAGCATACACCTTCGACCGCATCAACAAGGACAACAGCAGCGTCAGAAAGTCTGCTAGCTGTGCTCACCTCTGACGAGAAGTCAATGTGGCCAGGACTGTCAATGAGATTGATCAAGTATTCCTCCTTTTTCGCCTCTTCTGCTTCACCGTTCCTTTTCATCATACTGAAATACAAGCTTATTGCACTGCTCTCCATGGTGATGCCTCTCTGCTGTTCGTCCGGTCGCGAGTCAAGGTACCGAATCTTTCCTGCCATCTTAGGGGCAATAATTCCGTTCGTCGCAATGAGCGAGTCGGTAAGTGACGTTTTTCCATGGTCGACATGAGCCAATATACAAATGTTTCGCACGTTTTGTGGGTTGGACTGCAGAGCAATCAATCGTGAAGGTGGTATGGCCGGCATATCGCCAACATTCGGGTCAACGCGCAGTACAAGAAGGATACGGGGACGTCAGTCGAGACCCTGTCAGTTGAGATGTGAAAGGTCACGACTTCTTGCAGCAGGAGTGGCTGACCATGGGCATTGGATACCGACAGGCCACAATTTTAAATGTTCCGAAACTGTATAAACAAATGACGTACCAAGTAATAATTATTAATTAGTGGGACGCTGCGTTAACTCCGTATCGATAACAACCTGGAGTAATTAATTACGGCGTAAAACGGTCGTGGTTAGCCAATGGGAAATTTTCCGGACGGTTTTGGTGTTTGGTAGTGGTCAAGCAGCCTGAAATAGGCATTTGGTACTATACTCGATCTCGAATGGCTACATTGAGATTCAAGTTTAGCACTATGTGTTCCCACTTTCACCACTTAATTATTTCCTTGCCAGTCGTCCGAGTCCCTCCAGTCAATTATTCCTATTGGATCGATCACTGTCACCGGCGTCTTTGGACTTGTTGGACTAGCCAGGTGCTCGCGCGTGGTAGACGTTGGCAGTGTCACACCTTTCTGGCCCCAGTCTCTAAGCTGATCTGTAAATCCCGAGTTTATATTGACAATGCTTCGAGATTCCTTGACCGCTGCCAGCGCCTCCTCAAAACTCATCTTGAACTTTCTCATGACTGCACAAAAGTCAACAGATGTATTTTGTCACACGGCAAAATACGTACGATAACCTACGACGATGGCAGGTGACCTCGAGACACCTTGCTGACAGTGAATGAGCACCACTGCGCTTCGGTCATCCTTTGTGCGGAATGTTGACAACGTGTTCTCAAGCCAGTCGCATTCTGTAGTCAAGTGCTCCTGAAGGTTTGCCGATGGCTCATCCCCCATTTCGAGATGCCTCAGCACTACATCGGGATCCTTTTCAGGTCCGTACTGTTCCAATTCCTCAGCTGTCAATACAGAGAGAATGTGAGTGACTTCTAGTATGTTGCTCTCACTGACTGAACCTGCTCCGACCCAGCTGAAAGCGAGGACTAATAAGCATGGCTCTGCTTACTTTGGTGAATGAGCTCAAACTTACTCGGTGATGTAGAGCCCAGGCACTTTTGCGATCGGGCAGACTTCATGCCTTTTGTCGTCTTCGTCCATGTTGATCGTTCCCAGTCAACATAACATCTACGAGTGTGTAATATCTCAAGTCTGAGCTGACCATTGTTAAGAGAAATGGCCGCACTTCCAAGCAATTGTGAGACGGCCTAAGCTGTAGTTTACGGCCCGGCGCCCCGATGTTGTTAGCGCAACCGTAAAGTTAGAAGCATGTGTGGCTTGTTTCCACAAAGCTGATATTTTGGATTGGGTGAGAATCCTCTCGACTGCATTGCCCTTACCCTAATCTATCTCCAGAACTGTTGACAGCTAGAAGGACACTTGTTTCTGTGTTCTGCACTCTGTTGCCTCCGATAGGTGCAATGACGCAACATCGGAATTCAGGTCTGTAGCGATGATTTCAGATATGATATTGGCACACTAGGGCTTACGTGGGCGTCTTTGTGCTCACTTTCGATCATCACGCTGGAACAATCATGAAGCATCGATCAGTAGTTTCGAGTTTCATCTTCAAGGGGTCGAAACTTGAAAAAGGTCAACAAGTCGTCGCACTCTTCAAGAGAAGTACGCATCCGGATATTCATTCGTACCAGTGCGTTGTCGACGTGCCAACATCGAAATACTCAATCTAACCCTTCTCAAGAGATAAGTATGCACCCATCGCCGGAAGTATCGAAGACCATGATTCAAGCCCAGCCGTGGCTGCTGAGCGAGAGATCCGCGAGGAAACACAACTGACTCCTTATCAAGACCTTGATCTGGAATTTTCAGGAAAACCCTTTTCCTTCCAAGATGAGGAGGCTCAACGATCTTGGACAGTCTATCCGTTCGGCTGGTCACTGAATGCGGACGAAAGTAAAATTCAGCTTGACTGGGAACATTCGGGGTGGAAATGGTTCAATCCACAGAGTGTCCTCGACGGGACAATGGACAACGAGTGTGTCCCAAATCTTAAGAAGAGTTTGCAGCGCGTGTATTTTGGACCCAACGGAATATTCACAGGTGGCGGCTGGTTGGTCGGTCGAGAAAACTCCGCCGGGAAGGCTTTTCTGGGGGTGATCGATAGCTTGAAAACCGACACAGAGCATGGCGCAAGGATTCTGGCCACAGAAGCTCTAAAAGGGCTTTTGCGCATCGCACAATGTTTCAGGTCAGCTCCGAGCGAAGGCCCTCGGTCGCAAGAATACTGGCATGCATTACGCGTTGCGGCATACCATTTCATCTACAGTGCCAGACCGAGCATGAACGCACCTATACTTGCGGCGATTGTTGATTCTTTGAGCCACATTGCAGAAACGCTCCAGGATGGCCAGCTTCATCCAGAAAGAGCCTGCGAGATACTCGAGACGGATATCAATCAGCGCTCCGGGGCTGCGGAAAAGATCGCCAAAGCATTTGAGAAGTATATTGATGAGATGAAGCCATCGCTGTTCTCAATTATTCGCTCTCATACTGAGGAGCTTAATGAAGACCAACGGCAGTCCCCAAATAGAATCAACATTATCACTCTGTCGTCCTCCTCCTCAATCCTTGCAGCTTTGAAGCACCTGGTTAACGCCGCTCGCGACTCTAAAATGACCATTCACTTGACAGTTCTCGAGTCTCGCCCCCTTTGCGAAGGTGCAAGCCTAGTTGCATCACTGCTCGATTCGTTGAACGAACGTGGCTCGCCTCCCGCATCCGCACTAAAGACAAAGCTCAAGATCAAAATCGTCCCCGAGTCACACGCCGCCACCGTTATCACGGAAGCAAGCCATACCGAGCCAGCTTTCATTCTTCTCGGTGCAGACCGAATCACTCCTTCTGCTCACGTGGTCAACAAGACAGGAAGCGCCACACTAGCGATTCTCTCCAGCGGTCTCCCGTCTTCCGAAAATCGCAGCGTCGTGGTCTTGAGCGAGCAAGACAAGATTGCAGTTCCGGACTCGACCCTGCTACCGGAGTACAACCATGTATTGGAGAAAATCGAAAACAAGACAGTGGCGGAAGACGACAGAGACATCCTCTCAAAGCTCTCAGCGCGAGAAATCGAGGCGATATCAAGGGAGGGTCACCCTGCGAGCGAAGTGTACGCGGCTTGGGATGAGAGAACGAGAAAAGTGCTCGTACCATATCTTGATTCGAAAGATGCACCGGAGAATGGGACACGGAACGTGGAACTCAAAGTTGACAATCTCTATTTTGAGACCGTTGCTTCTTCGTACATCGGTACATTCATCAGCGAACACGGGGAGATGACTCGCGAAGACATAAGGAGAATAAGCGTAGCCAGGGCACAGTCTGAAGCCCGGCTATTTGATAGCTTGTATGACTGAAGATCGGCTTACGAATTGGTAGAAGAACTGACAGTCAGAATGGCATTCAACCTTCTTACCGCGGTTGTAACACAGGAAAGCGTTGACCTATTACCAACAACGTTTTCATGACCGCTGGTGTAGCAAATGCGTCGTCGATCCAGAATTGTCAGCTCAGCCAGTTTGCTCGCTCGTCGGTCAGGTGCCTATCTATTGAATACTGCATCGGCGAGATCTCTCTGGGACGCTCTGGATGATTATGTACGGTTTACTCGATATTTACCATCAGTGCGCCCCACTAGCGTAATAATTGTCTGGGGAATGATATAAATATCGTTACTCACATTAATTCAAGCAATTCAAGTGTAGTCGACACATCCTTCAGGTCTACAATCCGCAGGAAGGGGTACATGAACACTCCCAAATGAACAGCTGTGCGAGGGTGGGGACGTGGTATGGTAAGTGGTGGTGCGATAGAGCGGATGTACACGGTTGAATTGTGGTGGGGCCACGAAGAAGTTTTTGAACTCGCTTTGTAGGTCAAATAGAGCGTGAATCCGACATGCTTGATGTTGGGATTCAGTTGATGAAGCCTAAATACTTGTTAGCTGGGGACCTATAATACCTGTATGGTACTTGATAAGAATGGATTCCAAATCAGTAAAGCCGATAACATCAACCCATCCCCCAGAGTCTTCAGATGGATAAACAGCAGCATCATAACGATGACTACTGTCAACAAACGAGGCTTCTAGACCACGATGGTGCAAGACATCCACACAACCAATCATTCCCGCTTACCCGAAAGATGGCAGGTCCGGTATTGGGAGGAGCTTAGCTTCGTGTAGGAGGGCGCCACGCGAGGTAGCTTCTGAGAATGGATAGACATAGTGTCATCAAGGAAAGGTTTGAGCTGTAGAATAGAGCAACTTGACTTACATTAGAGCACGGCTGCGTGAAGACTGAAAGCAGCTACGCCGGAGATCCTGCAAGACATGTCAGCACATCGACGGGCATGATTACAATAGCTTGATGGCGTAGAACGTCAGGGGTCAGAAGATAGGTAAGCTTTGGCACAGTTTCTTCAATATATTTCAGAAGCAGAACTGATTATATGAAACCTTTGGTCATCACGGGAAAGAAGTGGACAAGGGTTGGGACGAACTTACAGACCAGCCGGAGAAAGTTAAGATCCAATCCTCGCCGAAGATTGAGCTTGAGTCACGTCAGTAGGTGCTTTGCAAATTGGCATCGACATGCTGTCTTAACACAAAACCTCAGATGGTAGTGCATGTTGAGTTCTAGGCTCATTGGTTGATCACCAGAACGTAGGTATGAAGAATTTCCTCATAGGAAGGAAGTATGGGAAGGGAAGTAGACACTTACGCGCTTTTAGAGCTAGTCAACTAGGAGTCCTGCAAAGAGTCGAGAACCGTAGACTAGGAATAGCATCAGCATTGGTCGCATCAATTTCTCGTATTGAAGGTGTAAAACAATGTGAAGGGACACAACTTGAATGGCTTGGAGACAAAAAGTTGTGAATTTCGGGAATATCAAACCAAGCAAACACTGCAAATTATTATAGGCTGTGGCACTTATTTTTCCAAGGTCGACGTCAGTCATAGGGCGTTGCGGCAATACAGTCGTCTGGACAGGTCCTTTCACATTCTACAACTCCTGGTCTTTGCAAAGGACCGTCCGCTCCTTCTCTTCAGCATGTCATGAGTGACCGAAGGCGAATCAATGGCCCTGCCAGTGGCACACAGCCTCCCATTTTTGAGAACAAATCGGCCTTCCTCCGCAAACCACATCGATCGCGAAAGCCCAATGAATTGAGGAGAATATGTAGGTAAAAGAGGGGAGAAGAGAGAGAATCGAACTGATGAGCGGGTAGTTTTGCAGACAGGCATTGTACCTGCTGCGTCTGGATCAGCATACCTTGAGCTTGAGGCTCCAACACCCTCTCAGTCCTTCGTTCCCACAACCTCGACCATCAAGGTGTCATGTGCGATTCAAGGACCCAAGCCTCTTCCGCGAACCTCGAATTTCTCACCCAACCTCCAACTGACGGCCTCGGTTAAGTTTGCTCCCTTTGCGACGAGACAGAGACGTGGTTACCTACGAGACAACATTGAGCGGGACCTTGGAAGTCACCTCGAGAATGCACTCAACGGAGTCATCATTCCCGACAGATACCCCAAAAGTGCGCTTCAAGTCGCTGTGATGGTGTTGGAAGGCGAAGAAGACTGTCTGTGGAATGAGGAACAGGGACAAGCACGTGGAGTCAGTGGCGTTGGTTTGATGAACGTGCTTGCTGCGAGCATCAATGTCGCCGTCGCCGCCTTGGTTGAGGCAAAGATTGAGTGCCTAGATCTATTGGCAAGTGGAGTGGCTGCTCGATCCACCGACACGCCGACCGACCTCCTTGATCCTTGCCCCTCGGAGCATGAAGAACTCTCTGCAGCGTGTGTAATAGGCTATCTGCCGGCTCGAGACGAGATTGTAGAGGTTTGGTCGAAGGCTGGGACGGAGCAAGGATCTGAGAACACGTTGGAAGGCCTAATTGACGCAGCGATCAGAGCCGCTAGAGGTTCGCACAAAATCTTAGCTGAGGTTATCAAGGAGTCTCTGGAACAGAAATCTAAGCTAGAGCAGGGCAGCAGCAAGCATACTGTGACCGACGACGAAATGAAGACATGAATGATGAAGACATGAATGGTGAAGACCAAAGCATGACGGCCTCTTTGGCCACGACGACCTTGATGACAGCCAAAAGAGAGGCACATTCGCCATGTTCAGTGGTTAGTCAACGATGCTAATGCTCACAATATATTCCAAACGAATGCCACCTCAAAATTAATGCCATCCATTGTTTGAGCCATAGAATGGTCACCACCATTCAGGTTTAACACTTTCACTTTCGGTGAAGGTGCGCAAGAAGTGCAACATATTTGGTCAAACGAATACATTGCGGAAAGATCCATGACTATGCGGCGCAGCGACATGTTTGTTGTTGGATATCGCCATTTATGCCAGCTGTTAGCACTTTATGTCGCAGCAGCGGTTATACAACCAAGTGTGGCTACCGACTTTACTGGTGTCTCACTCATGTTTCCTTATATTCTTGGAAGTTTTGTACATTATATACTTTGATTGTTTGATTTTTTTACCACACTTGTTCATTCTCGATTTACTTGGAAAACCTGCCACGAACCTGATACAAACCATCCAAGATGCCTCCTAAACTCCAGGTTGACGAGAGCCTAGCTTTCTTATTCATATGCATTGAAGCATCAGGATGCAAAGTAAGTCGAGACCGTTCGCTTCAACGGCGCAGGATGATGAATGTGACATCAAGTCTAATTACTGGTGATTAGATCGATTTCAAGCATGTAGGCGATGCGATGGACCTCAACCCAGCCGCTGCACGCATGCGCTACACCAGGCTGAAGAAAGCGGTCGAAGGAGGTCATTTTAAAGGCGCCATTCTGACCAGTCACCAACCCGTACACACTTCCCCAGCCTTGGCAGCTATGGCGAATCCAGAGTCGAGAAGACTTGGATATGCCTCTGGGAGCGATCGTTCTGCCTTGCGTCAGCGCGCGTGCCGAAGCCGGGACGATGATGTATTTGAAATTGACCTGCAAGAGAATTCGCTAGCTGCGTCCGTCGGTCAAGGTAGAGAGGCGGCCGGAGCAGATGAAGAAGAAGAAGAAGAAGAGGGGGAGGGGGAGGAGGAGGAGGGGGAGGAGGAGGAGGAGGAGGAGGAGGAGGAGGAGGAGGAGGAAGAAGAAGAAGACGAAGAAGAAGAGGAAGTCGAAGACGAAGACGAAGACGAACATATAGCCGAGGTGGAGGTGCTAGACCACTCTAGCGTTGGACAACGACCTAAGCGGCCGGCCTCGGTCACAATAGTTGATAACGACGGTGCAGGCCTCTTCTTCCCAGACACTTCTACAACGAGCCGCAAAGCCAAGAAAATCAAACGAGGTGAAAGTGACGAAGAAATAGACGAAGTTGAAGAGCTCGACCAGGAGGAAGAAGACGACGAAGACGCCGATGCCGCTTACACTCCAAAAACATCAATTTCCCGACGAGCTGCTGCACGCAACGCTCGCAGAGCCCGGCGTAAAGCAGCCTACCTAAAGTCAACCCAGAGAAGGCCCAGCCCGGCAATTAGCAGTCCTCCAGTGCCCCTCAAGCAAATCGACGGTGTTGGGAACCAATTCTCTATGGTCGCACCGCCTCAACTAAACAACGCTAAACGATCGAGCAGGCCAGCATCGAGAAAAGGGCCCACAAGCCAACCACTGCGGAATGCCTGTCCTCCCTTGAATGTTCGAGCAGATCCATCGTTGGTCGGTATCGTCAGTGGCAAACTCAAACCTACCCAGGAAGACTACAGTTTCGCCGAGGCAACAGGACGACGCCCAATGCGCTTGAACGACCGGAACACAGCGATTCGGGACTCCAAAGCTGCAAGCACCATCCAATCTCCGTTCACCCGGCCAGTGCCTCTGCCTAGCAAATGTGCAATGAGCCCTCACCTTCCGGTATCATCACCAATACCATGCAACAATCAGCACCAAAACAGGATATCCATGCCTTTAAGGCCTCAACAGAGGTTTCCACACTCTGAATTCCTCAACAACGTAATAAATACGCAGTTGCCCTCAGGGCCTCAACAGAGATTTCGACACTCTAAATTCGTCGACAACGTAATGAATACGCAGTTGCCCTCACGATACGCTACAGACAGAAATAAATCTCGCTACGATGTATCTTCCGTCTTTGAAGGGTTTCAACCAGCGATCGCCACTCCTTTTGCTGCGGCAAAAACGCCTTCTACAAAGCTGAATACTAGGCGTCCTCCGTCTGCTCGAGATCGAATCACGATGGTGGCACCTCAATATACGCCCAACCAACTAGTTGATCCACGATTACTAGTTGCCAATCCGATGGTATGGGCACCATCGCCAAGACCTGCGCCTCTGCACCATCCACTGGTAGCATCCATTGAGTTCGATGATCCTCCAAACCCAGTAGGCAAGACGGGTAGACCCTACGCCGGAACAGGTGCCAAAATCACTGAGCCTGCAACGATATCGACTCAAGCCGACGACACTGCTGCGACCGAAGCAGTACAGACTCTCGACTTCACGGCCCAGCGTCAAGGTTCGGATGCCTCGATGGAGGAAACACCTGCGGAGCACGTGGAATAAGCAGGTATCGCACATCAACCGCATTTTGGCGAGTGAAGTATGTCCCGAGAGGGGCCCAGCCGAAATCATGCAGGGCGAATCTCGGATTTTGGAACGGTAACTTGTTGAAAGGTTCTCACTCTTGAATACGTAAGAAAGCTGCTTGATATTGTTTCCTGGCTCACCATGCTCCGGAGCGACCTCACACACGATGGTGTGGCGGCATCTGTAGTACTGTTATGCGGGCGTCTGCTCGAAGGGCCTGGTCTATTTTGTCTATTTTGGTCTGTAGGTGAAACAATCGAGAACGAGAAAGTCACTAGAATAACACAAGCACTTACTTGTGCCTCTGTAGTTCCTAATTCTGTTCCGTCTAAGTTCTAATTCTAAACCACCTTTAGTCAGCGCTGACCAGGCGAACAAAAGCCCAACCAAGTCAGTCAGTCTTCTCACGAGCTCTTCGATTTCAGTTCTCAAGGTGACGGCTGAAAAGGTCCGTGAGGTTATTGTCGTTGTTGATCTCTAACAATTTTGGCACCTCCGGGGCCAGGAACAGAGATCACAATCCCCAGATTCTGTTCCAGCCCTGCTCGGTCGTGATCTGGTCGGAGCGACCGACCTGGACAGGCTTTCCACCTTCGAGAGCTTCTTCTTCTCCAGGCAACCTGACAAACTCGTTGATGGACGGTGGCACTTCTTCGCGGACGTGCGACACGACGACCAACGCCTGCTGATCCGTTAGCCCTGGGAAAACGGCCACCTCTTCGTTGGCGGTCTCCTTCTCCCCAACATTCGCAACTACCATCTTATCGCCCTTCTCGAGCCAGGCAAGTGCCTTGTCTCGGACAGCCGCCGACAAGCCAGAGAAAGCTTCGTCGAGTATGATGATGTCAGGTTGCTTGATGATTGCTCTGAGCAGCAGCAGCAGACGCTGTGTTGCAAATGGCAGGCGACCAAACATGGGCTGAGTCTGCTTATCAGACGCCCAGTCTAACGACGATTCAACATTGTTGTCGCCGACGGCAGATGGTTCCTGACACAGCTCTGGCTTCCAGATCCTCAAGAAGTGGTCGACCAAGGCGCTGTTTTCGGCCGTCAAGTGCGGCCTACTCGAGTACGTCTCTGCCCAAGAACTCTCCAACACCTGTCGCACGCTCATGTTCTTCGGGAAGAAGGCGTGGACTTCGGGGCTCGAATGGCCAATGCGGGACTGAATCTCCCACAGACTGAGGCCGGGTTTCCCCGGCGATGGCAATCTGGTGCGTCCGAAGAACTTGATCGGTAAACTGTAGGATTGCGGGTGATCGGAGGTCAGCAGGGAAAGGAGCGTCGTCTTGCCGCTGCCGTTCGGTCCGAGCAAGAGCAGACGCGTGCCGCGCGATATCGTCAGGTGCAAGCCCTGATCTGCGAACCCTGGTTGAGGTGGAGGGTGTCCGAGCACTACTTTGTCGCCATATTTGACGATAATAGAGCTGAGCTCGATCAGAGACTCGCGTGACACGTTTGCTTGATCTCGTTGCGGCCGAGCACCGCTTGTTCCGGTTGTGCTGTTCTTGTCCAGAGCTGTTTGATCGGCGGAACATAAATCTCGGAATGCGCGTTGCAGCTTTACACGCTCTTGCTCGTCCAGAAGGGACTTAGAATCCGTCCAAAGACCATTGGTTATTTGGCCTTCCGACGGTGGCGTCCCTTGAACCACGTCCTTTCCTTGCCGAGACCTGAGAGGCCGTTTGTCATCTTCAAATATAGCGCTCGTCTTCCTGTGCATCTGATCCCACGCCTGCTCAACAGCAGCGAATCTATGGATGCCATTAGTGGTTAAGATATTTGCAATCTCAAAGGGCGGGGGTCCGTAAGCTTTGGTCAGAGCCTGGGCCATTCTGTGAGTAGAGGCTTCATCGTCCTTGGACAGGCTTGCCCCCTTGGCCCAACTGTACATCCTATAAAGAGCAATTATAAGAGGTGCCGTCAACACAGCAGTATTATCCTTTCCCAGAACGACCAAATGTGTGATCCAGTCGGGAATGGGATCTTGCGGTCGCAAACCAAGGATGAGGGATGGTGAGGATCTCGAGTTCAGGTCCCTCAAGATCGGGCTTAGTGTGGTTAGAGTGGGTGGATCAAGTCCCATGAATGGCTCGTCCAGCAGCAGAACTTCTGGCTTGCTCAGCAGAGCCTTTGCTATCCTCGATCTCCTTGTCTGGCCATTGCTCAGGTTGCTCACTGGCATGGAGAGGAGTTTCTCCAGGCGCAAGTCCCGAGCAACTTGTCGAAAAAGGGCCTCATCCACAGATCTGCGGGTTCTTTCGTCAGATGGATTCAGCTCTGTGTCTCCTCTCAGGTATTGCGACACCGACCAATCTGTCTCTTCCCGCCGACTCTCGTATCTTGCGCTCAGATACGCCCCCTGAACCCCTCCGGCCGCTCCCGCGCCGTGATCAGGTCTTGTGCTGAAGCCGACATACTGGAACGCCTGGGACGGTATGGAAAGGCGAGAATCGGATTGGGCGATTTCGTCGGACGATAGATAGGGGTATGTTCGCGCATTAGGCGGCACAGAAAGAAAGTCACCCTGCAGGATTTTGAGGAACGGGGTAGGATTGGCTCCGATGACGGCGAAGTTTTGCTTGTTGCTTACTGGTCTCCCAACATCCTCTCTACGCGTGGATTCGAGCCGGAAGTTGAGCCCAGGGAATAGTGGAGGGTTTGACGACCGACTTGTGCTGGTCGGGTGGCTTGCGTAGAACGTGCCATTCTTAATCTCTATTAATGGAGGAAGCGGACTGACATTTCTCGAGCGCCCGCTGCCGGTGTCTGCGAGCCCACGTAGCCCTAGCTTGGTCGTAGCCAGCAAAGAAGCACGCATAACTTTCACGAGCGCAGAAGAATCCAAGGCATTTTTGCTACAAATGAGACGCTGTGCCAAGCCGAGGTACACGCAGACGGCCTATACAAAAGGCAGAAATGAGCTTCATGTGCCCCACTGCCTGATTCAGTATGGCGCCGGTGTTACAGAGATATTGCCGAGGTTGGGCAAAATTATACCATAGATCTCTTTCGAATGTGGCTTTTCTACAAATGAAAGAGATACTCTGATGAATCCATCTCACTTGCAGGGCCCATCATAGTATCGTCAATAGTAAAAGGTAGCCCAACAGCCTCTAAAACAGCACATACATCGTTCCGTTCGTCGGATGACGAGCTAGTCGGATTCGGTGCAAGGGGAATCAATTGGACGACGACTACTCCTACTAGAACGCTCCTCGGTTTCAATCGATCTTATAAACTTATTGATGACTGCATCTCGTCATAAAACATTTCCTCAACCTCGAAATCCAGATGGGAATGATCAACTTGACGTTTGGATGTCAGTCATCCTGGCAAGTCAACGACCACGCAAAGACCAGCTCAAAATAACTTTTGCTTTAGCGGAGTGTCAAAGAACGACATGCGTAATTCCGAGGTGAATTCGGCACGATTGCTCCAAAAGAGCCTGGCTTGCTTGCTCAAAGAGTGAAATATGCTACCTGCGAGAATGCTGAAACTAGCTTTAGACCGGATCGTGCGAATTTCGAGTCGCTTTCGTCGCAGCCATCCCTTTGTTGAGTCGCAGGATTGATGTTACTGCGCATAGAAATGAGATTTTGAAAACGAATTCTCCGACGCAGGCAAAGTGAATCACGGGAGCAGGGTGGCAATCGGTCACGTGACGTGATTAGTCTGCACGCTTGAAGATGTCGGCCGTCAATCAGAGGTGTTCTTGCCAGAGCCCCGCAAACCCACAATTGGCTGTTCAACTAGCGTTCCAGTCAAACACTGCGCAACGAACACTAGCGTCAAGCAGGGTTCCATCCAACCGATATGCTTTAGACCAAGAGACACCAGAAGTAGAAATGCGAAAGTTTGACTTCATTTCTCGGTGAAGGTCGGCTTGTGCGAGAGTCTTCGGCAGACCGTCGGAAAACAACTATTGCGGTAGTCGGCAATCCCGTTGATACGGGGCGGCATTGCAAGGTATCCACCAACCTGTACATTTGTGTTTCGGCGGTACTTTGCGAACCCTTGCAATGTTCAGAACGCTTGTTACTTCGGTATGTCCAATGGGGAGGTATCGCTTCGTAAAGCCTAGGTTATGAAGAAAAATCCCTCAAAAGGGAAAAGCCGGACGCCTTCTCATCCGGATTTGGTCTTGTTAACCTACCCGCATCGATGTTCATTCTGGGTTGATAGCGCTTCTTTACGACCTTGCTTATGCTGTTTGAGATGGTATAATCCTAGCGTACCCAATACGCCAACGGTTAATTTTTCTGTATTCCCTATTGAGCTCCAGGGAGTATTTCCAGTAATATGTACGCCAAACTTTCTGCTCTGACAAGAGTTGACGAGCTTTGGGCCATGCACGGAAGAGACCGGGAATTCAAAACTCTTGTCATACATGCCGACGAACACTCTTCACGTGCGTTTAAGTCTGGCGCTTAGACATAGAGTTACAAGAAACTCTGTCAAAGCTCGTATTTTCGCGTATAAATTTTGGAGGAGTGCGGAGCTCCGTCGGCGAAGCTTCCGTCCTCATGATACATCTTCCAAGAACCCGGAACAGGAGGGCAGCTGGGAATTCGGACACGGGGAAGTACCTGTTTAGGATCGGAAATGTGGATAAATATATTGTTGTTGTTGTTCTTGCCATATTGATATTACTGTAGATATTGTAGCTGCGTTCCGAGCTGTGCGAGATCAACACTGGTTCAATCGTGAAAGTGGCTAGAGTCAGTAAAATAATAGTCAGCATCACAGCGTTCCGCTAGAGCGGCTGCCCTTTTTTGGAAGGGAGAGGTTGTAACATAAAGCCCTTAACTACCTAGGTAGGTATTCTCGGATCGGTACCGAGAATGATTTCCTGAGTCGTGCGGTTCGACTTACAGGTAGGGGTCGGAATATTCAAAAAAGTGTGGTAAAAAGTGGTTCTCGGCCAGCCAATTGAACATGCGGGAAATTTAATCGAGCCAATGTTTGATTGAAAGAACAGCCCACTTTTTACCACACTTTTGTGAATATTCCGACCCTACCTGTAGTAACAGCCCGCTCCTCGTATAAACTCAGAGCCCCAAAATCCACGTGGCTGTTGCTCCGCACCGCTTTTGGGGGTACGCTGACGATAGAGCCAGGACAGGTATAGTGCATCTATTCTTAGGTAGTACGTGCTGCACTCGGCGATAATACACTGCAAGCTGGACTAGAACGGGAAGGAGGCTCTGATGATTTGAGGGTAGAATGATGAGTCCGTGTTCGAACGTCTCGGATGGTCAACTGCCAATTTTCGCTAGGCAAGAAGGACTACGAAACAGTGCAATTACCTGGATAGAGTGGCAAAGTGGTTGAATGCGTCATCAACGAGAATGGACTTTGATGATTGGGCGTTCACACACTGAGGCGAATTTTTTTTAGAAGTGCGACATGGTTTTGCCAGAGTCGTAATGTCGCAACGTGGTAACAATAATAATAGCCCGCCTAAACGTTGGCATCGCGTTTAGATTTCGTTTGTAGGAATCCGATGCGTAGGTGTAGACGATACGTCAGCGTCCGACTGGATGGAAGCGGTCGCCAATAACTGAGGGATTCATAATCGGTCAATAAATCAAAATAACGTTAACAGGTTATCTCGATTTTAACCGTATCACGTATCAATTCAAAAGGAGTTGGTATAACGTCGTATACGGCGCAGCAATTGTCCTACCACCAACAATAATTACCCAAAGGCAGAGTGTGATTTGTGTGACAAGTGGTAGCCTCACCACAAACCGAACGAGTTTCCGGGAGAAAGGAGCACGCATTTGCCTATTTCAGTCATTCGACACAACAACATACCCAAACAATTCGGAGGAGTCAACATTCAACGCTAGCCAACCATCCCACAAAAGGGTGCCAAATCGAAGATTGTGTTCACACTGACAAACGACATTACTGGTCAATTTCGGCTCGCAATAGGCTGCGATTGTGGACGGGCATATTTCCAATTGGCCAAGAAAGGTAATTTACGAAGTATTTGTCGTCCGATTTTGTCAGCGTTTTCAGCCGACGGTCCCCGGTCCACTGTGCTAAGCACGAACGGAGTCGGGGTGTTTCCGACGGAGTAGAGATTAGGGGAAACTTTGGGGGAGTCAGGGATCCCAGAAAACACGGGCCAAGGGCTCTTCCGTCCACGCTCGGTATACGCGGTGAGACACTAGTAAGCCACTGCCACACCCTAATCTTGGGCAGGAGACGGACTGCTTCTCGCTTGTGATTCACGAATCTAGTGTGGCGGTCAAGACACCGACTCACTTTTTGGTCCAGTCATTTTTGCCCAGCTGCGACTCTCAGGCAGGCCAGCGCCCAGAACCGCTGATTCATTGCATTGGAACACATCAGCTTTGTTGCAACTGTGATCCGCTGACCTGATATATTGATTACTCCTTCTGCGGCTGCCTGCTTACAAAACGTGTTCGCACTTCTTACTCATTCATTTTTCATCGTTCACATCGTTTCAACTATATTCCCTCTACGCCGACGTTATTTAGGGTTGACATTCGAGTCCAAACGACGATCTCAAGCCACAACCTTTATCCGCCAAAATTCGTTCTGTTTGCGGCTCCGGGGAGCATTTTAGGTTGTAAACGCTCGGATCCACCCCCCCATCTCCCGCATTCAACTTTGAAAGGGAGAAATCCACTGCCGGATTCCAGCAACCTGGCATCGAACTTTACTTCTGGATGTGACACATTGGCAACCTGCAGGAATCGTCCTTGTTGCCGAAAGCGAAGATCACCAACCAGGGGCACGACTGAGTCGGACTCATCTACAAAAACATCCTGAAATCCCACCTCACCATCTAGACAAATCCGAGCTCCTCCGAAAAACCAACTACTAGTAGTCCCTGATTGGGCCAGAACACGATCGCGCCAGTGGCCAAAGCCTATACTACGTGCCTATACAATCCAGCACGCGTTCCGAGGCCCGACCTTGCAGATCCATACCACCGGCTATTTGGTCGACATTTGCATGTTACATGTGCAGCTTGCATCAAGCTTAGATCCATCCAGGAATCCAAACATACACCGCATTCTCGTAAACATTCTACAGACAGATCACATAAACCTCATTATTCTTGCAGACAAACATTCCAACCAACACACAACTGCGCTTCAATCCATCTCGCCATTATCGAGAACAAAAATGTTCTTCGCCTCACCAACCTCAAACATAACGCCTGCTCTTGTATCTGTCGCGATGTCGCGCTCTGACTCACGCGATTCAACAGCTTCAGCAACTTCATTCACATCAGCGCCCATGCAAATTTCTTACAGCACATCACCATCAACTTATCGCATGGGCAGTTCAGCTACAACTTCTTCGACGCGCTCAGGCCGTGAAAGTTTCTCTTCCGGCTGGCTGCCGTCGCCCTACAAGTCTTGTATGATGCATAGCTCATCATCTCAAGGCTACGATTCGACTGCATCATCATCATACATCACTGATGATGACCTCCTGGCTCTCGACGATATTACTATGCCACCTGTCGAGCATATTTCTTCGGTCACTCCAGCTTCAAGACCCGAACCAAAGCGAGAGCTAACCACCGAGGAACACATTGCCATGCTCCGGGAGATGCAAGACCGTGAACAAGCTCAATCGCAGCAACAGCGACATCGTGCTCAGCAACAACGGGCTGTGCGCTTTACCACCGAGCAGAGAAAACCGCGAAGGTCTTCCAACCTTTCGCAGAGGCGCAGCACCACTGTTCGACGATCATAGATCTTTCACGATCTTCACCTTGATTTCTTCTGATTTCTAAGAATCTGTATGAGCAATAGAAGTTTACACATTGGGCTTCGAACTTCTACTGGCATTTTGAGCAGGGAATTACTGTATTTTTTGAGCAAGCGATGCATATTTGCATGTGATGGCCACATGGACGAACCACATCTGAATGACTGATACCCCGATTTGTTACAACATTTGCCCTCCACGGTCGTCGAGCACAGCTTGCTCGACTTGACTGGATGAATTACATAGTTGCCACTTACTGGCCAAGTTTACCAATCAATAGCACTTGATTGCCACACTTCCAAGAACCTCTTTAGTAGTCATTACGCGGTTGCCTAGTAATTGCCACTGCCTTGCTTCTCCCACTGTACTGTACCGTCCGCAACTCAGCGTTGTACGACATATGTGAGTCATAAGATTTTTGTACTTGTGTGGGTCCTGGGCGTCACGCCTTCAAAACCGCCACCTACATATTGCAAATACTATTGCGAAGACCACGCACCCAAAACGACACCTCGAAAATTGAGCACTGACCGTCCAAAAGCGCACAGGCTGCCAAACCACGAATACTCATACTCCTGTGCACAGCCCCGCATTGCTGTTTGAGAACGGAAAGCTGCCAATGTAATTTTACGCTCGCAATAGTGACTGGAAAAATTGCGCTACGATCTACATTGTGCAGACGCACGGGATGTAATGCCCGATGCTCGCTAATGCAGTCTCAAAGGGATGCGTCCACGGGTACCGTGGGCGATATATTCTTTCGTACATGCGCCCCGGCAAACTGGAATGCAAACAATTTCATTAGGCCACGACCATGTTTTGCAGCCTGTTTTGGTGATGCGCAATTCGAGGCGGTCCGAGTAAAGAAGAAGCAAGCAAAACAAGTTTCAAAACGTGCGCGTCGGGCTCGCACGACTCGTTCAGCTTGTCCGTAAATGCTCGCGATTCAGTTGCTTTGACTCGTCGGAAAATTTTGTGTGGCGCTGACGCCTGCTGCGTCATTTATTCCGTGAGTGTGCCGGTGACTTAACGTGCTTGGTCATACTGAACAAGGCATGTCGCCCGAGGTGATGCGGCTTCGCCCTCACTTGCTTCTGAGGTCATGATTGGCTGGCTACTTGCATGCATGTGTTTGGTAACCTTTGAAAAGCTATTGGAGCTATGAAAATTTTTTTCCAATGGTCCGCCCGTTGCATAAACAGCTGTCAAGCTTGTTCGCTTGATTCAACTCATAGCTCACATAGCTGAACTGTCGATCGCACAGCTATTGCTGAACAAACCCCCTCCTGGACCCACCTGGACCCTCCTTCATGACTATTAAGAGCTCGTGGAGCTATAAATCTTGAGCTCGGAAATTGTATAGCTCGTCAGCTCGCTTCGAAAAACCCATCTCTTCGGTGAATATACCTGGAGGAGCTCGGTTATCGGGCCAGGATTCCGAAACAAAAGAAAATTCCACCCTAGTGGCTATACATCTGATCGTTAGACACCCGTCTTGGCAAGCCATGAAAAACCTTCTCCAAGCCTGTGGTAACCTGAAAGCTAGTACCTTGAATAACCTTAAAAAGGCAAAGATTGAACATGTGCCGGGCGGTTTGATAGGGAGGCGGCTTTGCAGGGTAGGACATACACGTGATCTTGGCGTTCTACCCAATTGCCTCGGCTATCTCTGCTAGCTTGACCGCGGATCATTTTGTGGCTTGTTCCTGGTACCCCTGGGCGCCGCAACTGTTTGAACTAAGGAGCGGGTGTATCGGGTTCAACCATCCTTCCGAAAGTCTGAAGTACACCATCTAACACGGGATGTGATTGTGGCAACCATGTGGATTATTAAGATCCGTCGGGACGGTAAGAGATTGAGCTTCCCTAGTGCGAGATAGCAGTGATAAGGGGTCAACGGGGTACATGGAGAGGGAGCTAGCTGATCTTCCGTCGGCAACACCCTCGTCGTTGCTGCGGCCAAGATCTAACGCTCCCCTGAACGCAATTACAACTCTCACCGCTCGTTGTTTTGGAATCAACTCACTTTTGAACCAGCTCGCAATCGACTTGGGGAGTGAAACATGCCGTCGAACTCGAGCGACGTTCAACAATCATTCTAGCGCTGCTGCCATGTCGAAGCTTGTTGGCTGTCGTTTGCTTTCTTTGGTGCCAATGCAGGTGACAAAGCTTTCTGACTAGCGGTCTGCCGAATGAAATGTCGACGACGATGGGACATGGGCAGTCATTCACCAGACCTTGATGTTGCGAATCAGTCTTCAGAGTGGAAACGTGATCATGATGATGTTTACCTTCCCTGCTTTGACAGAGGCCAGAATACCGTTGCTAATGGTGCATGCTGTTCCTTGAGATGTTATTGTTGGTAACCTTGAATGAGCACAATGCGCAGTTTTGATGATTTATTGGACTCGATGACCTTATACGTCGGACCAGAGCAGACAAGGAAATCTGATGGATGATGACGGGAAGATAAAGAAATCCATGAGGACTAAAGTACAGCAGCAGGCAGGGATACGGTCCTGGTCAATGACATTTCAGAAGACCTCAAGATATACTTGGCAAACAGGATCTCTCCCTTCAGGCGAACCCTGCATAACACGCACAATGCTAGCTGGTTGGTAGGATTGCAGCAGTGAAACATCTGACTACCCCAAATAACTAGGTATACCTGTCCATCATCACAGCCGCACCGATACGTCAGCGAGCAAAGACGAAGTTGCGAAACGAATCCTTTCACCTCTGTCACCGATCTCAGAATGCACCTGTAACGCCATGATGAACAAACATTCAACTATGTGGATTTTACCGAGCAATACAAAACTTAAGCACAGCTGGGAATGGGTCTGGAGCAAAAAAAGGCTTTGCATGGTTTCCCCTTGGGGAACGTCAAAGGATCGAAGTGGACTGCCCCCCATTACTCAGCCTCCCCCGATCGATGCAACGACACAGTGCCCATCAGAATATCGCACGTACCGCTGGCGTCTGTTGCATCGACGCTGTCCGCACAGCTTCAGCAAGAACAAGGGTGCTCTGGCGTATCACAAATACGGGGACTCCGCGTCGGCTGCATCCCCGTCTACTCGGTTGAGGATTCGTTCGTTTCGCCTCCACAGCCGGGTTTGGAGACTAGAACCCCGCTGGTTGAAAGTCTCGCTGTCACCGGTAACAATCCGGCGAGACCTTGAGGACAAATAGCTCAGCCAGCCGCTGTTCGATTGAACCTCTTGTTCGAGATTTCAGTGTCACTATCTATAAGCTAGTATTCTGCATTCATCAGCACAATAACGCGAGGTCGTGAATCGTCGGATGGTGTCTTGCCAAGACATATGGCAAAGCAACTCTAACCAACAGTCTTACGTGAGATCAAGCACTGCTAAGCTTTCGATTGGATTTCGAGGCTTTCTCTGCTGGTGGTTGCGCTGCAGTTCTTCAAACCTCGTGCACATAGTCGTGGTCGACTAGATCGGGCTTGCTATGAGACAGCTGAGCACAATGCCGGTCGATTGTTCAGCTCGCCACCCTTGGTATTTGCAATACCAGAGAGTCTCGTGATGTGTAACTGTTGTGTTGCCCTCCATCTGTCTCATAGCGTGAATTTCTATAAAGATGAGAACGCTGTCCGTCTCAATTGCGTCCAGCATTCCTGACAGGAGGAACCTGTTAACTGTGCCTACCTTTTGCTAAGCTCCGTTCAATACGATTCACAGTCTCGCTTGAGCCCGCCCTTCCGATTCACAATGGTAGGATCAATTTGACATGCTTTGGCATGTTCCTTGGATTTGACTGTTATATAGGCCGACGAGTTCGAATTTGGACCGCAATCCGACTTTCAGAATCAGGAGTTTGTGCACGAGGCCCCTAAAGTGACCACGATGCGGCTGCCAACACACATTATGGCAAGCTATGGGAATATATGTAAGTCGAACCCTTAAGAACAGTATGCGCCACCAGGACCTGTTCTAAGTTATGCTATACTCCAGGGTGAATAAATTCGCTCTCACGCGATTGGATACGAAGACGATGGTTGCAGGACCACTCACCAGGAAGGATATGGGGGGCAAATGGAACCGCTGGATCTTTATTACCCACGTGGAGAAGCACATCCCACCATCACGGACTGAGGTGAGGCATCCACCCGGAGGAGCAAGACACTTCAAGTCTGTTCTCGACATCAGCTTCAGGGGAGTCATGCTAAGCATGAGAGACGGCGATAATGATGGAGGACGACTCACAGAGTTGGAGCGTCAGCAGATAACTCCACAAGATCTTAATTTCTAAGAGACTTTGCCTACAAATTGCCGTATACGAGGCAACAGGAGCGAAACCCAAGGAGTCAAGGCCCATTATCGACACAATGGAATTGGGAGTGGAACGTCCAGTACCGTTCTCGTGATTTTACATAGTCACTATCACCACACAGCATCTTCCACACAACCCCTCCTACTCATAAACTCACCTAATGCCCACCCTCTCCTCGTATACTCGCATCCCCCATTCCCAGATTCTTATGAAGCAGCAACATAAACACGATAATCTACCTACTTCTTCCAATCCCGATCCCAGCTCAAACTTGCAACCTCTCAACGCCAACCAAGGACGCCCCTTCCGTCCAACTACTATCACGAAGTTATGCTATCGCAACATGGAGTGGGAGCATGAAATTTTTTTGGTAGAACTGCAGCTTGTTGGCAGAACCCGGCAGGGTAATCCAATTCCTCAAACAATTTTATGGGAACCAAAGTGGAACGTGAGTTTACGATTTTTGACGCAGTGTATCATTGATTCAGTGACTTGTAGTCTGAAGTCTGAAGTAAGGGTATCCTACGGGCTTGGCTGATGGTCGCCTTGCTCCTTGCTATATCATCACGGGCAAAAGTGAATGGAGTTGGTAGAGCTATTTTAGCATACACAGATATAGCCATTTTGCAAAATGACTAGCGTCGACGATACACCTCACCAGCTGTGCGCTGATAAAGAGTTCCAGCCTGTTTAAGCCACTTGAGTTGCTGATGCACTTTGCGAAGTATGTACAGTAAGCTTGACTGATCTTAGTCGCCGACATATTGGCTGGGTGTTGCTGGGGAGAAGGCAAGGATCTCATTGCGGAAAGGAACACATGACAGCTTCGGTACCAATGAGAACGAGTTTGAATTGACGAAGACGGATTGCAGCACGTAACAGTCTGGGCTGACCGCAACTTCGTTCTAGAAGTCGAGAACCCAATCATGATCAGGCTGTGCAAGGTTCCAGACTGTACCTGTGCCACATCAATAATCAGTTATTTTAGTGCTACTCTAGTTCCTCAAATGTTGAAGGGAATGATGTGTTACTACCGCCTTGTATGTCTTGGTTCGAGAAAGTTTTGTCGGCACCCATAACAGGGATTTCAGATTTGAATGCCTTTGCACTTCTCTGGACCTGATCTTCAAGGCTCAAGCACCTTCGTGCCAGTTATTCACAACATGGTGGCGTGCTCTCTGGTATTTAAGCAAAGAAAGGTAGTGCTATTCTGGTTAAAGGCGATAGTCGGAGCTGGGATAGCAATATCATTTATACGGTGCTGTACTTGGTGCTGGTGTCGACATGATGAAGCATGGATTGGGTCCTGTTATGGTTAGTGCGCCTAGCTCGTGGAAAGCACTGGCCATGCTTTCCGTTCCGTGTTCTAAAACCCTGGACTTCGCGATGCTACATAATCTTGGAAACGTGAGGAAGGTGGCCGGGGATCAATCCACGTTTTGGCAGTCGTTGCGATTCAGTTGGGTACACAAGGGACTTTGTACACTGTCGGGGGGTGTGAACCCAAGTGCAGCCGGTGCGGGTACTGCACGATTTTGATCTTGTCTTGCCAGGACGATTCACAAAGTTTGGTCGACAGAAAATAAGCGAGATCTTCGCATTGATCACAGTACCTACTTGGGTATGTGAATTAGGTTCTCGACTGTGTCGCGTTGATCTGCTGCCTATGGCGATACGCGCGACACCCTAGTTTGCTGGGGTATTACGGCGGCTGGGACCTACATAAGTCGCGTGGGTAGAAAGTACGAAGTATTCGGCAGAACGTTCACCGTCAAATCGCAAGACGGTGGAATGACGACCGAAGGGTGCTGCCGATGCCGCAATGGATCAATGCAGATTACATATGCATGACACAACGTCTTGGATCAACGGTCTGCTTCGGTGCAGTAGAATGATGGGATAAACCTTGATACATTATTGTGTGAATACGTACGATGTACAAGAAAGTCCAGGACCCTCGCGATTTCCCTCTGCAACATTTTGCAACTGTTTCAGTTAAAAATGGCCTGGTACTTCGGTGGACACCATTCCTTATCAAAATACTCCGGATGATAGGCCGCCTCACGTAATGGACGAAGCTATTTTGCGAGTTTCCAGGCTCACGTAGTTGAGCGCATATGTCTGTGACTGCGTGGTCAATTCTCCTGACCCATTAGTCCCTATTGAATCACCTCTACATTGTGATGAGGGACCGGCTCATGATACAAGTGTTGAGCACGGTGATATAGCCAGCTGCTCATGAGGATCAGGCTCTTTAAGAGATTGAGGATTGTAAAAGGACATTACCTGTGGTGGAAGGCTACCAATACAACTTGTTCTGTAACCGCTGATGAGACGCTTAGTGGCGCCTTAAGCAAGGTTTGAGGCCCCATGGTGGGGGAGAACAGGGCGCTAGGCTAGAGAAGTGCTAGGTGGTAGGATCGGCGTCCAAACCCCAGGCACTAGCTGCGGCGGCAGGAAACACGCTAGGGAACAAAGGGCGTCAAGACTTGTCCATTGGTTCTCGCGTGTGATAAAGACGCATTAGCGCGCAAAATCGCGTCCAATGAGAAGATTGCAGAAATGGAAGCTGCAACGGGATTGCTTGGTGCCTGACCCTGTTTTCCTTTCTACCCACCTCATTCCCGCACTTGGTCGACCAGTATGTGGTGCATATTCACGCAAGAAGCGCTGTGAATGCTTCTACTAGCAAACCCTGCCAGCTAGACATGCCGTTTTCCACCCTTATGATGCTATTCTGGCCATTGCGGGGACGCAATCAAGCGCCGATGGCCAGTCAAGCTCTGGCTGTCGACCTGCTTGCTGCTGTTGGTCTCATCGGTGTCTGATCAGACATTCGCTTCTCTCGACTGCTTCCTTCTGTGGCCTCATCGAGTCGGCTCCCTTTGGCACTCGGTCGCATCCGTTTCGTCAAGTGTGGGCCAGCAAGCTCTTGCTGAACTCAACCCCCTTCACGGCGTCGTCCAACTACGACATCATCCCACCGCATTCGACCATCGTTATATTAGTCGAGCCATTGTTGGAATTGCCTTTTTGCCCTGTGCAGCTCCACCACTGAGCCGCGTCCCCTGCTGCGTACAAAATCTCTCACTTTACAGATCTTGCCCTCTACCTTTGCTTGTGTGACCGTTGAGGGCTTTGAGGGAGTGCTCGGGAAGAGGAGGGCCGTTAAGCGCTCAGAATATTGCACTGCAGCCTCTGCACCTAGCCGCGAGCCTAAGGAGTTCAAAGGCCCGAAACTCCTGCACCGAGTCCCTGGGTCGGGAAGGTTTGGCTTGAGCAGCCTCGTGTCCAGCGCAGGTGCTGCATGCGAAGTCTCCTTGTCCAAGGTAAGCGGCTCCCGTATCTCAACTTGGTGGCCATCTGTCACCGGACTACGGCTCTCCATTTAGCTCGTGGTAAAGCCCAGCGTGTACTGACATTCCACCAGTCGCCCTGTAGCGGCGCAGTGTTGAAGGGAAATGGCGTCCATGTCGCTCACCAGGCAGAGGTCGGTGTCAAACAGGTTCGAGGCCCCTCAGATAGTATTACCGAAAGGCAAGGACACCGCCACCGATGCCCCCTTCGAACCATGTGCGGCCACGACATCACACTTCTTGTTCGCCCAGGGCTCGTCGATCGTAGTCCTCCGTCACGACACCCTGGCCCTCGAACGCCGGTTCCAGAGCCACACCGACCCCATCAGTCTCATCTCCGTCGACAACGTGAGCGAAAGAGGTCAAGGAAGGTTGGTGGTGACATATGATACGGGCAAGTCGGCGATAATATGGGATCTCTTCACTGGCGAGCAGATCTCGAGGTTTGCCTCTTTCGAGCAGCTCCTCGTGGCCGCGTGGATGCGAAACGGGAACATCGCTTTTGGTAAGATCCTGCTTTCTCCTCCCAAGGCAAACGAGGTCACTAACGATAGCAGGCAATGAGAAAGGCGACGTCATTCTCTTTGAGCCCGCATCGAGCGAACACATTTCGGCAAGGACGATCCATGATCCCGTCACCGCCCTCGCTCCCTCATCAGACTGTAAGACGTATGCCATCGGATATCGGAACGGCTCAATTCTGCTGGCTGCTTTGCAACCTCAGTTTACCATCCTGCACACTCTAAACACGTCACGTTCACCGTCCCCGATTGCGATGCTGACATGGCACGCCTCATCCTCAAAGCAGAAGTCGGATATGTTGGCCATCCAGAATTCTGATGGCGACCTGAGAGTGTGGAGTGTTTCCAAGCCTCCAACTGCAGGTCAGCCAAGAGTCATCCGCGTCCTCAAGCGTAACGACAGTTTTGTCCACGGCCGGAACTGGGTTTCTTGGTCGAGAAATGGTCGCATCATACAATTCTCTGAAGGTGAGACCTGGGCTTGGGACGTACGGACTAAGGACGTCAACTATGTGCCGGTCCCTACCATCGAATATGTCCAAGGTATCGCAGCTCATGGTCCGAGTGCATCCCTGTTCACCTTGGGTCCCGACTTCACCGTGCAGCAGTATGATGTCGATGCCGGACACATGGTGGCTAACGTCCGCCTCGCCCCAATCACTATCCCGCCCACTCCACCCGAGGAATATGTCAGGCAATTTCACACCATGGCCGAGGGCGGCGGGGTCATCTCCCCACTGAAAGGTAGCCGGCAAGACAGCGACCGGCATAAAGACAGGGTAGGAACTCCTGCCTCAACTCACAGCTACTCCCAATCGACAAGCTCGAAGAGGTCTATGGACAAGAAACTAAATCTGCATGACATTACCTCTCCCGCTACCGCCAAGACGGAGAAGACGACCACGACCTTCTCCATGGGGTTTTCGGCGAACAACCACAGCCAGCTTCAGAGCGCACAACCAATCTCACCGGCCTCTGGCAGAGTCGGGACCATAAGAAAGGGCTCCAGGCTTCGCCAGGAAGTGGTCATAAGTCCCATGACTCCTGAAGATTCCTTGGCCGTGGACCTGTTCCCGTTTACTCGGGTAAGACTGAGCGAGATATATCAACAGGCTAAACCTCAAAACGAAAGCATGACTCCTGATGATCTCCGAAACCATATGCTGACCGTGGTCTTTGGCTGGGAAGACGACATTTACGCACTAGTCTCGGATGAGCGTTCCCGGCATCCACCAGAGAGCTTGGCCTCCTTGTTTCTGTCTAAATGGCTCGATAGCACGTCGGAAAGTGTCGTCGAGCTTATCCGCTCAACTCCTGCAGATCCAGTCTTCGATTGGATCCGCCTCGCGCTGGGCATCCTTGATGACCGGCCAGAAAGCCAAAAAGTGGCTCAAGTCTTCGTGGAGAAGATGCTGAGCAGAGGTGAAATTCACATGGCTGTCGTCGTTCTTCTCGCGCTGGGCGATAAGGATGATGCTATCGAGGTCTATGTCTCGAACAACTACTTCCTGGAGGCAATCCTACTTACATGCCTGCTTATGCCGCAAGATTGGCAAAGACAATCCCACCTGGTACGAAAGTGGGGCGAGCATGTAGTTGAGAACTCGCAGCAGCATCTGGCTCTCAGGTGTTTCGCTTGTACAGGAGAGCCTTCGGATTCCTGGCTCTCGCCAACAGCACAGTTATATTCAAAGATGGCAAGTCCAATGAGTGCCGGAGCCTGGCAGGCACCGTCGATTCCACAAGTCTTTCGGCAAGCTCAACAGGCCCCGCAACAATACTACCAATCTCAGTCTCTACCTCAGCCTCAATCTCAACCTCAACCTCAACTACAGCCGCAGCCGCAACCCATACCCGTAAGCAGTTCTCACATATCTCGTATCAAAGGTCGTGGATTTGAAGCCCCCACTCCGGTAGCATTGATCGCACCTCCCACCCCGTTTCGTACGGCTGCTGCCAAAGGTACTCGGATCACTCCTCAGACAGGCGGTCTGAAATTGATCACATCATTCGGGCAGAAATCAAACCAATTCAGATTCCCCGGGTTGAAGACCGATGACATGACCCCAACGAACGCAACTAACATTACACCGATTGCCGAGTCTGCCATTGATCGATCAGCTCTGTCTCCTGGAGGTCTGGGCTCTTACAGAATGAATAACATCGCTAGCATCAATAGCGCGATTTCTGCGACAGGTCCTTTGGCAAGACAGAGACTACCAAGCATTGGAGAAACGCCTCAAGATTCAGAAGCGCCTGTCTTTCCGACTCGCTCGGCACCCCGAGCGCCACCTACGCCTGCTGACTCGGGTTCCGATAAGGAGAAGGAAAAGCTAGCCGCTGCCATTGCTGCTGTGGAAAAGCAAGCAAAACACGAAAAGCAGGAGGCACGCCGAGACAAGCCAGAACCTCAGCTTACTTTGCTGACAGCTGCTAGGTATGAACCTAGCTTGAATCCTGTGCAGCGTCGTGATCCAGAGTCAGAACCGCAAACGGCTCTTCGACCGTCTACGACCACATCGTGGCATCAAAATCCGAACAGGGGCACAAGAGTGTTGACTCACGATAGGGACGGATCTCGGGGAGAGAAACCAGACGAGTCATTGCTGCCAATGTTTGATGAATCTGAACCTGTCACACGCCCAAGTACGACAGACTCTTTGTATACAAATTTCACGATGAGTCCTCTTGGTCCTGCAGACGGTAGCCGTATGAAGAGTCCAAGTGTGAGTGGGAGAAGCATTGAGCCATACATCAGCAGCCTCGACACGGCGCAGTACTATGGACGACATCGGTCGCGGAATTCAAGCAGAGCTCCAAAGGAGGAGAAGAGCGACAGGAAAAGGAGCAAGCACCGCAAACATAAGTTTTCGGAAGATGTGAGTGACAGGGGCGATATTCCCGTTGCTGGGAAGAGATCCCCCTCATCACCGGTCCCCATGTCCCCAGAAGAATTCCAAAACTTTACCACCGGCGTTGAGAGTTTCGATGCAATATACAACTCCCACGAGGTGTCGGCAAACGACCAACCCACGACATCGAAACACGCCCGTCGTGAGTCTGGATCTACAAGCGGCACTGGCCGCGTACGACACAGATCAAGGTCGTCTCCACCAAGGCGAAAACCGTCAGCCCGAGGGAGGGGTATGGAGGATGCGGGGCTTAACCGGCGAGGACGGAGCAAGTCGAGGAAAGAAAACTCCGAAGCTCGGTCACCTTCTTCTCCGATACCAATGCTACCTTCAGAGGAAGATGTGGCAGGTGAAAATAGCATGGATCCAGCATTCAAATTTGTATCGCAGAATAGGTCAAGATTACAAAGAAGCACAAGCAGGAGACCACAAAGAGGGACGAGTTCACAAAGAGGTTCATCGTCCGATCGCCGCAGAGGCCGTCAAAGGCGTCCTAGCGTCCAACAAGATCTGGGAACGAAGACAAAAGAGGGTCGGCACGAGAAAGAATGCTCGAGTGAGAATGCTCGTGGGCAAGACCAACTCAAGTATGATTCCCTTGAGCATCTTGATGTCTCAGCGGATTCCGGCAGGAGCAATACACCTGGCATCAGGCGTGCTCAGACAAGGAGCAAGGAGCTTGCGCAAGCCGAGCTAGAGGCGAGGAGATTGTCTCTTGCGCGCCACCCATCGGCACCTTCCATTCCGAAGCCCGGAGAAGACACGACACACTCAAAATCAGCTTCGGATGGCTTCGCAACAGTTGCTCCACCTCTGCTCCGCCATTACACCGATAGCGTTCTGAGGCCAGCTCCTTCATTTGCAGCCGCGGAGTCAAGACGACGTCCGGGCACACCGCAAGCCATGGCCGCTCCTGCTGAAGATCCGCGAGAGGAGACCAGCTTGCCTACCTTGGGCAGTGATACCTATCAACTTCCTGCAAGAGCATACAGTACCGATGCTGTGCGAGAAAACATTGAACAATGGATGTCAAACGACGTGCCACAAACCATGCCTCGGCACCCCGCCTTCGATCAACGCGTTAGTAATAATCGAGCAAACAGCCGTAGCAGAACCCGAGGTGGTTCACAAGATCGACAACGGGAGAAGTCGTTAGAAATGCCTCAGATGATGCAGGAGGAAGATATGCCACCGATGATTGTTAGCGAAGAGTCTTCGGATTTATTGGAGCAGAGACTTTCGATCGGTCCAACCATCATTCCCGAGCTTCAACACCTTGCTGCTCCCCCACCTCCGCCCCCTCCGCCTGCCGCACCAGCCGTATCAGCTGCACCAAGGGTCCTACGCGTTCAAACAGATCTATCAAACGTTCCGGGATTTCAACTGCCAAGAGCTGCCTATGGCGGTGGGGGTGAGTTATCGAGTGCAACACCCGAGAATAAGCGACACAAGCGAATCCCAAGCCGGGGTGAAAATGCAAAGTTATCTGGCAAGCTCAAAGGCATCACGGACCGCATGAGAAGCAACAGCAAGCCTCGGGACAACATCACGCGAAGCCCGAACATGGATGATTGTATCCTGAGTCCGTACGAGACGGTTACGATGATTCCTCCACCGCTTGTTTCGACAACCAGGCGCAGATGATTCTATGTGTCTGAGTCGCCGAAATTGCTGCAATTATCCGATCTAACCTTCTTCTGTCCAAATCTCGTCAATCCTTTGAACAGGTTTTCAATTCGACGATACATTTTAGCGTTCAAGCGCGAGCTTAGGCTGTCTACAATTATACTGCATACTACAAAACATAAAAGTGCTGATTTCTTTGCACATACAGCTTGAGCACAATATATGATGAGCAGAGGTGTCGGGCAAGGACTTCAGAGGATGACAGGGGTGACAGAAGGGCAGCACTAGTGATAGTTGGGAACATGGCATTTCTTCTTGCAGTGGTCTTGGTCTGTCTGTGCGCGATCACCCAACTCAAAGGGAAACGATAGCTTGGTGGGAGTTTTTATCTGCCATGCAAGTTTTGAGCGAGCAGGACGTAGAGATTGACAAGAGGAGGGAAAGATTGTACTGGCCTCGCGGCGTGTAACCTACATCTCGTCGGCACTGCTCGGCGTCATTCCTAGAATCTCGGCCGGATGTCTGACCTTTTACGGAGTTTGCGATCTACAGAGTGCATGTGAGCTGTCTATTCAAATTCGAGACACCCTTAATAGTACATTTTTGCCATGTCGCTTTGTCATTTCGGTCCCTTGACGGTGAATAAAATTGACCTGGAAATCAATGTAGACCTGGGTTGCGTCGACTCGGATCAAGCCCCGAGCTCCGTCTGTAGCAGTGTATATATGGGTATAGGCTACTGCTACTGCTGCTGCTCGTGATGATGATTGATTGCTGGCTTGGCAAGGGAAGAAAGGAAGGAAGAATATTGCGTGATTGACTTTATAAAGAAAGAAGAAAGTCCAAGAGTGGGCAGACAGGGATAGCAGTAGAAATATCATGTGTAGCAAGAATTACAGTATGTGTGAAGATCACTGTGCCTGTGCCTGTGCCTGTGCCTGTGTTTGTGGTTGGGAAGTGGAGGAAAGTTAGGCAAGGCAAGGCAAGGCAGGGCAGGGCAAGGGAAGGGAAGGGAAGGGGCAGGGGCTTCCGTTTTAGCATGCTTTATGCGTAGTGGATAGAGGTGCGGGTTGTTGTTTGTTTCATGGGCTGTAATCTTTCATGATCATGTCTTTTCGTTCTACCTCTTTATCGCTCGAACCCTCACGGTTCGAAGCGTAGGGTCGATGTTAGTCTTGGTGCTTGTCTTGCTGCTTAGGAAATGCTCTCTCTTCCTGTTTCTCTCTCTCTCTCGATTTCTTCCGCCGCTTCTTCCTCTCGGCTTTCCTTCGTGCTTTCTCTGTCTCGCAATCTTCGTCGTCCTCGCTATTGTTCAGAGAGTCTAGTTTGGCCAGCTCTTCTTCGACCATCTGAGCAAGCGTCAGGTGCCTGTCCGCTTTCTCTTCTCTCCGCCGTCTCCGGCGTTCTCGGCGCTCTTCCTTGGTTTCGTGTCGGGTTTGCTCCGCTGACCCTGATATTCCACCGGGTTCGTGAGGTCGAGGTTGTTGTGGATTTGAGTTCTTTTTCTCCTTCTTCTTCAATTTGCTGTCCTGAACCACGTCGAAGAACTGTCCTATCGCAGCGAATTGCTCGATTTCCGTACTCTGTGCTCGGTCGTGTCTTTTCTTTCTGTGTTTATCCCGCTCCTCGAGGTATGGGATGCTCAGCTCGAGCTCTTGCGTCGTCTGCGGTCGCTTGACAGATGACACGGCCAGGGAGTGTTTCGAGCCATCTTGCGATCTTGAGTCATCATAATTCCGGCGAGCCTCGTCCAGGACATCACTCTTTCGCTTGCGCCTGTTCGGCCGCTCTTCGTCCAACGTCCCCTTCATGATCTGACCCTGCACAAAGTGTCCATACAGTCCGCTGTGCTTCCCCACATACCCGTTCGAGGCGCCGTTTCTCGGCGTACTCGTCCCACTGTTGGCCGCACTGGTGCGCTCGCTCTCGCTCTTTCCAATGTTGTCCAGCGCGGACTGGAATCCCTTTAACCACCATTCATTCCCCGACGCTGGTTCGTGCGCCTTCTTCCCAATGCCGTGTCGGCTGCCGTGGCGCTGAGAGACGAGTAGGGGCTTAGCAAGACCATTGCCAGCTGTTATGCCGTTGGAGGTCGATGTCGAGTTTGGATCGTACGCGAGTCCTCGATGGCCTTTCTGTTTGTAGGTAGGAGCGCCGTAGTCTGTCAGTCGAGAGTCCAGTGCATGGCCGGTCCCAAGCCAGCCCTGGGAGGTGAGCAGGGCGTGAGCATTCATCGCTGGAGCTGAGGTTGGGAACTTGTGTTAATAGACATCGGAGAGCTTGACATCAAGTGTTGAGGTATCGGCTTTGCTGCGCAGACTGTGGACACAGACTAAATCCAGTCGCAGACGCTGTCAATGCTGTAGTAGTTGTTTATGTACACGGTGGGTTGATGTTGGCCTCAACCGAGGCCGCTTTGCTCGTGGTCAATTTGTTTTGGTTCCGCCCTCGAACTTTTTTTTTTGTTTTGATGCCGCGATCTGCAGGCCTCAAAGGCTTTAACACTTTTCCCGATATAGCTTAGCATTTATCCAGACATTGATCAATATGATCTTTTCTAATTCAGTCACGCAGCATACAGAAGAAAACCAGCCCCACAGCTTCGGGAAGGCTGTAAAAGGGTCGTTGAAAGGAGTTCCAGATCCCGCGTGCGCTCAAACGCCTCTGCCCTCCAGCTGCCTCACTGGAAATGAAAACTCTGTCCATCATCCTAGCCAGTAGTTACAAACGTTACAAAACCTGGGTAGAGCCCGCCACTCTAACGCCAGCCCGCTCCGTGTAAAGAAATGAATGCATCATGTCAGCCTCATCAACTCGCCTCTCAACACCAGCAGGCACACCCAAAGCCACCGCAGAGTCCAGAACATCACACCACCCGGCCCACAAGCTGCTCGCACGCGCCCACCCAGACGACGCAGAAACCACATCGAAAATCTTCACCGACAAGATCGTCAACAAGCCGCTCCTGCTCTCAGTCTCAGCTGACCACAGCGACAAACGCGCTGCCCGCCGGCACATCAGGGAACGCAAGAAAGCGTATGCGCGCAAACATGCACGGCCCAAACCGCTGTCGGCGCGCGAGAAGCGGGAAATCGGCCTCTACAAGCTCAAGCCCGAGGAATGCCGCTACGACGTCTATCGAGGGCTGAACCGGCTTTGGCGACGATATATCATTGAAGTGCTGGGGTATCTCGGTCGAGACGGGGAGGTGTTGGAAGGGAGGATTGGGACGCCGGTGACGGCGAATGGTGCGGGGAGCCTCATGGCGAGCGCGGATTATCATGGGATGGAGATTGAGGTGGTGAGGAGTGCTGATGCCGGTCGCGTGGGTTTGAGAGGGATTGTCGTGAGGGAGACACGGTCGACGTTTACTGTGGTTGTGGATGAAAGAGAAGACCAGAAGGGCCGGAACCGGAACCGGAACCGGAACCGGAACCGGAGCCAGAGCCAGAGCAAGACGAAGAACAAAGGTGACAACGGCGGACCTGCACAGACGAGTCACTCAGGACCGACAGACAAAGTCAGAACGATTTTGAAAAAGGGAAGTGTTTTCCGAGTGCTGATTGACTTGCCCGCCAAGGATGAGGTGTTTGGCAAGATTGAAACCTCCTCGCAGATGAAAGGCGAGGCGGAGGAGTCGCAACAAGCAGCGGAGCCTACAGGCACGTCAAGCTCCAAGCGACGATTAGTACTTGAACTGCATGGAGATCAGTTCGAGATTCGCCCTATCGAGAGAGCGGTCAAAAAGTTCAAATGGAAGCCTATGGAATACTTGTGATTCTTTCCTTTCCAAGGACCAGGAGATTATTTTCATCCATCCACCATCAGGACATAAAATGCAGCTTCAGTGTCCCAATGGACCTGTTTGAACCACATAAGACAACAATCCCTGTCCAGTCAAAGCTTGGATCCCAGTCCGATGCTACCGAAGCATGGGCCCGTTTGATGTATGTAAACATTTCGAGGCATAAGCGACATTGATCAAAAGACGACCGGCCGAGTTCGATCTCCTGTCCTCATGGGTCACCCCGGCTGCATCACTTTTCCATGGCCAGAGGCAGGCAACTACTTCGTTGAACGCTTCTGATATTTGCTCAATATGCTCCGACGTGCTTAAATTCGATCAGGGCGGCGGCCCGAGCTGGCCCATAAAGTCCGTGAAACTGGATTCCTGCATCTGCAAATCCTGTGCGTCAAACATTCGCCAGTCCATTACCGGCCCAAACATGTACGAATACAGAGCGTTCATTTGCGTTTGAGGGCTATCATTTGTTGGCGATTCCCACTGCGTAACGTCTCTGGCCAGATACGCCCCGCACAGATTTGTGATCGCTGCGTGACAACGCGTGGCCGCTGGATTCAGCCGGTTCATGTCTGATATCGTGTCCAACGCCACCAAGATCTCGTCGCGCCAGCTTGGTGCAAGCTCGGAACGACTGTCATTGCGCAGAGAAATGACGGGCACCAGCAAGGCTTGGAAGAGGAAGTAAAGCGCATACCAGCACGCCAGCACGTTCTGGTGGCCGTCTCTCCAGTAGCTCGAGATCAGCTGGATCGATTCCTTGGCGGTATCGAGACACAATCGGATCGCATTGTCCTCGGAGGGATCAGGCTCTGCAAAGTCAGTTCGCGTGGCCTGTCTATCTTTCAGAAAACGGCGCATCAGATACGGTCTGTACATGAGTATTCTAAAATTTCTCCATCGCCAGTGTAGGATTGCATGACACAACCGGTATCTTGCAGGTTGGATGGTGCTTTCAGCAAAACACGCCGGAAGGTCTCCGATCCAACCTTGGAGGTGGTGCTCGTCAAGCTCAAGCATTTCTTCGGCGGAAGGAATGTTCGAGATGAGACGTTGGTAGATTGCGTTAGTCGAGAGGTGGAACAGCGCTTGACAGCGCACGTGTGTGTATAGCGTAGTCGAATGGCTCTCTTCGGGCGTCCGGCTCGTGGAGGCGGTCATGTCGCTGTCGTTGATGTTCAGGGGCAGACCAACTTCAATGCCGTACGTTGGCAGATCAAGTGGACGGCTGAAGGTTATGATGGCACCAACATCGAAAATGTACAGACACCACCAAACACGTCTCCGTAATTCGAGACGAAACGGCTGGTTACTCCAGGCTGGGAATTCTTTGTGCAATGCAAGTCCCCAGGCCATGCGTTTGGCCAAGCCCATGTAGTTGTAGCCAGAGTTCGGACGGTTGCGCTTTTGGACGTAATTAGAAATTAGAGCTAGCACCTGCACAAGCGTCATGTTTCCTGTCTCGAGCATGTCGATGCTCATTCTCTTCTTTGCGGCATCAAATAATCCGATGTCGGCTTCCGGAGTGGTCTCGGAAGATGCGAAGCAGCCGATCGCTGCTACCATGTAGAGCAGCACCTGCCATGACTGTCCTCTTGGTCTAGGAACGACTTCCATGAATTGAGCACGGAACGTTGGTTCGTGCACCATGGGATAAGATATGTGGTAGGTGGCAAAATAAGAATCCACGAACGGCTCCAGCTGTGCTAGAGAATACAAAGCCGGCAGCGGAGGTGTTATCTGCACCGGATCTGATGACTGTTGAGCTTGCTCATGGATGGCGCTGTCTCTAGACTCGTCTTCAGCCATCCTCAACAGGGCCGCACCAGATGCCACACCCATATACCCGTGACGATCGACCAAGCTTGCCATGCCATCGTTGAATCGCACTCCATTTGCCGAGGAGGCCCTCTCATCCCAGTCAAGTTCTCCAGCTGGAGGTGTTTCCAGAGAGTATGCGGGACTCACGTGAGTCGTCTGCGAGGACTGGCTTTGTCGATTAACGTGTGAAGCCCGAACACGAGGCGACGACACATCCGGCATAGTCCGAGGTCCATACCTTGAAGGCTGAGCTGATGGAGATAAAGGCGTGTCATCGCTGCGTTCTGCGGTATTTGAGCTTTGCTCTCCCTGCTTGTGGAGCAGTGCCCTTGTCTTTGCAAGTTCGAGCTCAACGGCAGTCAAATGTTTCCTTGTTAGAGGCGTTCTGGTAACCTTTTCGTACGAGCATTGAGATTTTGACTTGATGCAACTACTACAAGGGTGTGCTCTATCACACTTTGCTTTCTTCCTACGACAGCTCGTGCAACTTGCCGGTACACGCTCAACTCGCGAGACTTCATCCATTTTCGTGCTGATATTTCCAGGGGAAACTCGATCCAAATTCTGGCATGATGAGTTCAAACTCTCGTGTTTTAAACCTTTGTAGCTGAAGCATGCGCCCAGTCAGTCGCCAAGACTTCGTATTGAGTTGGGAGGCAGTTCGCACCTTATACAGCAACTATGCTGACAATAAAAGCAATTGTTTGTCTGGTAGTGAAAAAGCAATCGATCCGGAGAGAATAATTTCCGGAGCACTCCTTCCGCCCTATGGGGATATTTGATTGGGCAGGATTTTGTCTCCGCAATAGCCGGACGGCGCTCAGTGCTCCGTCCGCCCCACATCAATCCACCTGCGACCCCAAGGAACCGCCTCCAAAAATGCGGGATACTCCACACATGGCAAAAAAGGCGAGGCCAGAATGGAAGATCTTGTTGAAGCGCTCGCTTTTGCATCAGTGCACCTCGGCAGGATAGCTTCCAAGCGTCCCGCGAGGGCATGAACATGGAATTCATTTCGGTGATTAGCTCCTGGGCACCGGTTGAAGAACTTATATATTATATGGCTACAACTTCCGACTCTGCCAGTTTTCTTTGTCGCTCGATACTCAATTCGCTCGCCTGAATTCTATAATTGAGAGACAATATGGTGAAGGACAAAGACATCGTTGGAGAGGCTCTCGCCAGTGTCTTGCCAGCCTATCACAAGCCGTGGTTCCGTGTACCACATCTCTTGAAGTTGAACCTGGTTCTGCTCGTGCCTTTGCTCTCGTCCGCGGTTGCGGGCTATGATGGTAAGGATCGCGCTGGCCGTGTTCCATGTCTGGCTAATAGTCTTCGCTAGGCTCGATGATGAATGGCTTGCAAGCAACAAGCTCCTGGAAAAGCTACTTCAACAATCCTGCAGGTTCAAAGCTTGGAGTCGTAAACGCTGCTCAGAGCATAGGATCGGTTGCGGCCCTACCTTTCGTGGGTATCCTGTCTGACAAACTAGGCCGGCGATGGACCCTCTTCTCAGGCTGTATCCTGGTTATCATATCCTCCATCATTCAAGCCGCCTCTGTCAATTACGCGCAATTCGTTATTAGCAGACTCCTCGTCGGAGTCGGTGGAATGCTCGTTACCCAACCCTCGCCAATGCTGATATCGGAACTGAGTTACCCCACCCACCGAGGGAAGTTCACCTCTCTTTTCTGGACATGCTACTACTTTGGTGCGATTCTGGCTTCTTGGTCCTGCTTTGGCACGCAGAAGCACATGGGCGACAGTGACTGGGCTTGGCGAGCACCGTCAGTCCTCCAAGCTGCCTATCCCATCCTCCAGCTCGTTTTCTTCTGGTGGGTGCCCGAATCACCAAGGTGGCTGATCGCTCACGGCAGGACCGAACAAGCACGAACCATTCTTGCCAAGTACCACACCGGTGGCGACGCTAATCACGAACTTATTATGTTCGAGATGCATGAAATCGAGCGAGCCATCGAACTTGAAAAACAGGCAGCAACTACGAAATGGACATCCCTTGTGTCGACCCCTGGCAATCGCAAACGTACCACCATCGCCATCTGCGTTGGGGCCTTTGCTCAATGGAACGGTGTCGCCGTCGTCTCATACTACCTAACCCTTGTCTTGGACACCGTTGGTGTGAAGGATCCAGATACTCAGACCTTAATCAATGGTATTCTGCAGATCTTTAACTTCCTCGCCGCATCTTCTGCTGCCTTCTTGGTTGACCGACTTGGACGCCGAACGCTGTTCCTGATCTCTGGCGCCGGCATGCTTGTGTCATTCGTGGTCTGGACCGCCTGCTCCGCTGTCTTTGACACCACTGCATCGCACGCAGCAGGCCTGGTCGTCGTCGTCTTTATTTTCGTGTACTTCTACTTCTACGACATCGCCTACACTCCTCTGCTTTTCGGGTAAGTGATTCAATTTCAATTTGCGATCGTCAAAAAAAAGCCAAACATTTCTAATACATGCCCGAAAAGCTAACCATATTTCCCACACAGTTATCCGACCGAGATCTTCCCTTACTCGCTGCGCGCAAAGGGCCTCACAGTGGAAATGATCAGTATCTACGGCTCTCTGGTCATTCTTGCATTCGTCAATCCGATTGCCTTGGACAATATCGGTTGGCATTACTATATTGTCTTTTGTGTGCTACTGGTCTTCATCCTCGCTACCACCTGGTTCTTGTTCCCGGAGACCAAAGGGCACAGCTTGGAAGAAATTGCAGCCATCTTTGATGGGGCAGAGGTCAAAAGGCGCATTTCGGAGGGCTTCGCGAGAGATAACGTCATGGTTGTTGGGACGAAGGAGAGCGACCCATAAAGCACGTGGACGATGTGTTTGGTGAAAGTAGATTTGGGACCTGGCACGCCTGTGTGTGGACTGCATTTATTTGAAGAGCTTCATGCAGTACAGACAAGACTCGGTTTCATCCTTGCTTCGCTCGCTCCCATTCCGCGTGGGTGCTCATTTGAGTCAAAATTACCAAAACATAACGATGGCCCCATATGAATAAAATTCATCTTTATATTCAGGCGATATATCCTTTTGAGATGATTCGTCTCCCCTGGCCACACCGTAGGACTACGCCTTCGCTAAAAATAAAAAGACATGGAGGCTTGAATAAGTCTGTCACACTCTGCGGCGGACCGCACAAGAACATTCTCCTCTCCTCGCTGTGGCCGCGGGTGAGAGAAATAGCACGCCAGTAGTGTTGTCGTGATCCGTAGCCGCAATGTGCTGCTGGTATGCACTCGTAAGTTGACGTACCTAGGTACTTCTGATGGTCGAGCCTCGGGGTAGGCACTTTGTCAATCCATTTATCCTTCACCTTCGTCCTTGATGTCACCATTGATGCTCGGTGCAGTGCTCGGTTGGGTGCTTTGTTCTTGGCCACTATCGAACCCTCTTTTTAGTCTATCCTCTTCCCGAAGGAGTTGCAAACGCTCGGTCTCTTTGCGCATAGTCTCGAGGTTCCATCGGCTTTGATCCTCGTCTTCTTCATCGCTATCCTCGTCTGAATCAGCCTTCCAGTTCCCGCTTTCAAACAGGGCTCGACCAGTAGCTTCCTTTGCTTTAAGCGCTTCCTGCTCGGCAGCTTTCTTGTCGAGGCGGTCTTTCTTCCACTTGGCAAAAGTTTCAGGGGTGACTGGAGTTAGTGTACCGGATAACTTGTGTCGTTCAGATTCCAGGAAGTCTTCTAGTGTGAGCGTGGCCATAGGTGACTTATCCATCAGAGCCTTTTCGGCGGCTCGTTGTTCTTTAGTCTTGATCACGAACCTAGAGAGTGTTAGCATATGAACCTAGGTCGGCACTTGACACTACACGTACCCTGGGGGGAGAGAATGCTTATACATGCACTTGTCGCCTCCGTTTGGACATGTCCAGAACCAGCCGTACTTCCCGTCTTCGATTGCCTGGATGAAGTATTTGCAGACCTTGTCTGTTGTAGTTCGCGGGTTCCCGTGTTTGCTGACCACGACCTTCCGCAATTTCTCCTCGTCCCAGTCCTCCATCTTATCTTGCTCCTTCTCCTCCTTCTCAGTTTGCCTTGAATCTCCATAGAGATCTCTCTTCTGCGTCTTTCGTCCGACTTCTAGGTCGTGGCTGAACTTGCACTTCTTCCCTTTTTCACAGCTGCCCTTCTTGAAGAACTCACACACCACCGTCTTGGGGTCGACACCAAATGGCACTTTTTGTGTCTGTACTGGCTTAAATAATGCGGCAGATTCAGCCTTTGCAGCGTCGGCAGCAGCTTTTTCCTTAGCTTTTTGCTCTTTGAGCGCTTCTTTCCGTTTTTCCTCGATAGATTTATTTGATTTCGCTTGTGCCTCTAATTGTTTGATTTGTTGCTGTGCCTTGCCACCTTTCTTATTTTTCATGCCAAAGGTTTTGTCTTCAACGGTGGCCTTCTTCTTTGGCGGCGCATTGTCCTTGTTCTTTGGCGGCATGTCGGGCAACCTCCAGTCGGTGGTCGGGTTGTGATCTCTTCAGATTCTGATATAGCGTTTTTGGTGGTGGGTGGGACACCGCGGCGTGGATTTGAGACAAGCGAATGAGCGGCAAAATTGGACTTTGGGCTGTCTTGTTGACAGGAACACCAAGTGCAAGGCTGTATTGTGAGTCGGCCAGACTGAAATTGCAACCAAGTGGGCAACATTCTCGGTGGGTTGCTCATCGTCACTTTTGCAAACTTTCATGCCTGAGGCTGCGGCCGGGGAGTGTGCTCGGGTAACTAATAGTTAGACGTCATCGGCGCCTTGAACGGCAAGGGCAAGAGTAAACCGCGGTGCTTTGGACCTTCCCGTTGACTGGATTATCACCACCACCGAGTCTGTTTCTACTTATTTCCAAGGCAGCCTCATTTCCGATCACTCAAACAAATACATGTGACGCCTGGGGAGCTGTCCGCTTACTGTCTCAAGCGGCGACCCGCGCTCGTGGAAGTCGGACAATTGTAACGAATTTCACGATGTCTTCTCCTCAGCCACCTTCTTCTAATCTGCCCCCCTCCATGGGCCCTGGAGCGCGCCCCCTTCAACCCGGAGAACCCCCCGGCAGCTTGATTCGAGAGATTAGCGAGATTCGATCACATTATAGCGTTCACCTGGCGTCGGATGCGATTGAGCTTGCCTACGAGCTGAAAGGACGACAAAGACACTATCGAATCCCTTTTGACAATGTTCCCTTGGGTGGCTGGACAAAGTCAATGTGCTATGGAGGTCCCCGTACCGCTACCGTCACAGGCACCTTGCTCATCGACCTGATTAGAGCCACGGAGAATATGAGTGGGAGGCAGATCACGCAAGAAGAAGCTGAGGGCATGACCTTCTACACATCAAGACGCATGATGACCATGTATTTCGGTCAGCTGACAGGTATCGGCATTGGCGCTGTTTCTGCTTGGTTCGGAAGAAAGGAGATGAAGTTCCCTTTCATGAAGCCAAAACCCCTCGAGCGTTACGAAAGCTTCCCAATGCGAGTCTTGCCAATCCTAAAAGGCCAATATGCAAGAATCATGTGGCACATCACAAGAACAAATGTCTATATCTTCATGTGGCTATTCTTGACCAATCCCCTGTTCAGAAGCGTCGCAGATACGCGCATGACAGTTGGCCTGTATTCCGACCGACGTACCCACGATCTGGCCCAGACTTTGAAGGGAAACTTTGACCGTTTGAGATCGAACCGAGCAAGCGAAGCTGCACCTCAAGTGCAGCCTCCCCCGCAGAGGTCACAAGACTCGCAAAGTCAAGACGATGGATCGCCCACCAGTTTTGACAACGACCAAACATATGGAGACCAGAGCAACTACGCCGGGGACAGCTCTTTCACAGATGGTACTGCTGACACCGGTCTCATCAGTGACAGCAGCCTACAGCAGCAGCAAAAGAAGCAAGCATCGCCGACGTCGTGGAGCAGGGCTCAATCAAGAACTGCAGATTCAGATTCTCACAAGCCAAAGACATCTTCTTCATCGTCTTCTGATTTCTTCTTCGATGATGCTTCACCAACAGCAGGCAATGATCCCGATATGAGCACGCCTCAACCATACACTCGACAGCCTGCTGGTAGTGCTTGGGCTAGGCTTAGAAACCGCGGAGCCTCACAAACGAATCAATCGACTAACGCCGATACCTCTGATTTCGAGACAAAAGGTGATAGTTTCTCATTCTCGGATAGGGAAGAGGAGAAGCGGCTTGCAAAACAACAGGCTCAGAAAGAATTCGATGCCATACTTGAGAACGAACGTCGTGAAGGTGGAAGTGCTGAATACGATAGAGACATGCGAGCGACTGAGTTCAGAGATGAACCGAACCTGACTAGCGAAAGTGCATGGTCGAGAAGACGGCGAGGCTAAAATCACCTTTTCTCAGGCGTCTCACGTATCCACAACCGAAGGTCTTCGGAGTCGGGCTCGGGCTCGAATCAATCTCAGCCATCGAGCTCGATTTCCATGCAATCTGTAAACGCCATTTCACATACCGAAGGATTCCAGCAAACTGCTCTTCATTAAGATCACATTACGGGTGAAAGCCAGGATGAGGTCATGGTGTCGGTTCTAAATCGCATCTGAAGGCATGGAAAGGGCGTCGAACGGCGCAGAGGAGCAGACAAGAGTGATGCACGTGTCATTTTCGGAAGGTTTTAGAGGAGACCTTCTTCAAGCGAAACCTATTGGCAAAGACCCAAAACAAAAGCAGTGGCCAGTGACTTATGGTGTGGCGGCGTCTTCGGGTTTCTATCCGCCAACCTAGACAACTTCAGTGCATCGCAGGTGGTTTCGGTCACGACAGTACGGTGACCTCAACATCTAACAGCCGAAGCTTGACCCAGATTCGGTCCCAGCTATGCAGCTATCCGAGACCCGGACATTCTAACTTTTATCGAGGCGCGCTTGGCTCGTCACGAGCCATCGCGCATGTATTAGTACATTGTGCTAGTGTTGCAAACAAGTCAAACAAAATGTTTGACCAAGAAATGTTCTGTCTTAACCCAAAAGATAAACAAAGCGCTAACCTTCTCGGCAAAAGAAAATCGTTCTGCTAGAGGAGATGATTCCGCAGAGAAGCTGAAGCTATCCCTCACAAAATTGCGATTGACGATGTGCGGCGGTAGCAGATTGGAGTACCCGTGGTTGATCTTCACTCGGTCTTTGTTGGCTGCGTGGAGACTGGGAACAGACCCGTGATGAAGGGAATCGAGCTCTAACGAACAGCGGAACATCATGCAATGATCTGGACCAGGTTTACGGCCGTGTATATCCATGAAAAACATGTACAAGTCTCACTGTAGCATTGAAAGAACCTGTAAAATGAAAAGTTTTCCATTTTGAAAGCAGAAATAATCTAAGCTGTTTTATAGTCCAGCATCATCAACACAAATGCTCAGTCTCCTTAAATCAAGGTGATTTTAGGTAAATCGGCTCCGGGTTGGGACATCTGCACAGCTTGCATTGCTTCGATGTAGCTGGAAACACCTTTAAAAGCAGCAGTGAGTCGCGTTGAGAGCCCGCCATGCGCTACACGTTCGTAAATGCCCGGGCGTCCATGCACCTTCCGCACGATCAAGCCGTGGGTTTCGCACACGTCGTCAAACTGTGACGCAAACGTTCCCCTGGTCAGCACGCTGAATAAGGGCACATAGGCATAGTTCTGCGCTGCGTCTCCGCCGGGTCCGAGGTTTATAGTATCAACAGCGCAGTCAAAGTTGCAGCCTAGCCAGGTGCGTTCTGCTTGAAAAGGTGCCGTAATCGGGCCCGCGACCGCGAAGATTCGGCTGTTATTATCATTTCTACTATTATTGTTATTGCTGGTGCCACCGCCGCTGGTGGTGGTGGTGGTGGTGGCGGTGCTTGCTGCCGTCAGAGGCGTCAACGCGCACTCGATCTGGAGAGTTCCCTTGAAGAAGTCGCCGTGGGGAGATTGGTGTTGTTGTGTGTCGACATCGAGAACCCGCGCCAGTACGGTTATCGTGTACCCTTCAAAGAGGGCCTGGGAGGGACATGTGACGGGGCCGTCGTGGGAAAGCCAGGACCAAGACGGTGCACGTTGGATGTCGGGCGATTTGGGTTTGGCCTCATCATCCTGCGTCCTTTGCCAAGCCAGCTGGAATTCGATGTTTTTCCTCCACAATCCAGCGTAATATTGATCTTTGATGGTAGTTTCGAAGTGCTTGACCAATCCGGCGAGCGCGATTAGCTTGTCCTTTGCGTATGTGAGGTGAGATCGGGAGTAAAGCTGTACCACGACTGCCCACTTGTCGCTCGGTGATTCTCCTATCTTCAGCTCTGTTAGCAGATCGAAATTGCGTTTCGGACCTTCCATCTTAGTGTAGCTGTCGCTCCAAACATCAAGACTCTGGCAGAAACTCTCGGCTTGGACGATTTCGGCGCAGTCCCACACAAGTTGCTCCTCTGTGAAATGTAGTGTTCTAGGAGAAAGGAGGCGTTCTTGCACGACCCAGGCACGTTGGTTAAGCGCCGCAGTTTGAACCTTTTCTTTCCAGTAATCTTTGTCAACAAGCTGGAACACTCCTTGGCGGGCTTCATGGTTCATTGCCACGGTTGCAGACAGGCTGGCCAAATTACGTTTCTCAAACAGACCTTGGGTGACATCAACTGCTTTGGTAGCCGCAATATTCACCCACGCGTTGCGGTAGACTTCGAGTATTTTCATCGATTCCACGCGCCAGTCATCATCAGAATCTTGGATAATGCATAATGAATCGATCCAGATGTAATTGACTCCTAGTGTGAGTGTGACGTACAGAGCATCTCTGAATGTCTGCGGCAGTATGGAAATGTCAATGGCCTTCCGCATTGTGGCTATGTTGTCTCCTAGCAGCCGATGGATTTTGACCTTGCCCCAGCAGTGAGATAGTGAGCTGTAGGGTCCTTTTGGACGATCCTTTTCTGTGATGATCAGTCGTGCTGATATACCGCCGGCACCGTGACCACTTGTTCCAGGTCGAACCTCAATGAGGCGCGTTGGATACCATTGACCGTTTAGAAGATTAACCTTGCAGGATTCATGGGTCTCGGCACAATTCGTCAGGCAGGAATGAGCGAAGTTCATGGCATCTTGTGAGCCGGTGCTTGACAACCCATGCTCGAGGTGATTTTGTGCGCCTGTACATTATTAGACGTGCTATCTATCAGCTCGGCCATGGTAGGAAACTACTTGAAACAGGGTGAAGCTCCAACAGAACAGACTGACGCTGATGTGCCTTCCCATCGAGGGATAGTGGAATTCGCAACAAGGGAGCAAACCTTAGCCGTGCGTCAAACCAGAGCCAGTATTTCAGGAGGCATCTTTGTTCCGGTTGTAGATTCACGCCGAGCTTGACGAGCTTTATAATTGATGCATGGCATAGAAAGCAACTCGCCTTTTTATCTTGAAGTTCGTTCAGCGTCGTATGCCTTGTGTGTTCTGCCGACCAGCCGGCAATGCCTGACTTCCCCGGGATCAGTGCATTATCAAACACACGTCGGCATTCGTTACAGAGCATGGTGCTGGTAGTGGCATGTAAGGTTGAAGCAATTCCGGTCATACCGCATCCTTCAAATGCACTTTCCAAAGGAGACTAGCTTGCAGTTCGTGACGTGGTGATAATGCTAAATTCAATGAATCAATGGGCACAAAGGAGGCACTCAAATTTCTAGAAAGAATCAATTCGAGAAACCCACTTTCCACATAAGAAGCAGCATGGCCGCGTGATACATCCATCTGAACGAGAAGTTGCTCCATCCCACAGGTCCGTTCTCAGGCTTTGACCTCGCTCTGTATGTTTCGAGCCAGCTTGACATTGTTGAAAAGTACGAAGACACTCGTGCTTTTCATGTTATGCCATCTGCATCACAAGAAGGAGGGATGCCTTGGCACATACTAATTAGTGCCGTCAATAGAGAACCTTCACCAGACAGGCTGCTTGGCCACAGGTGACGGCATTTTACACTGTTCTTCGCGTGTCTAGTGCATGTTTATTGTTACTGTAGCATATTCCCTCGTGAAAGGCACGAATGACATTAACTTCGGACTAAAAGGGTTTCATCGGTCACCGTGATTGAATCAGCTATGTGAACGGACGAGTCTAAGAATAATCCTGATCAAGTATTTTTCAAGGGACCTTTTGTAGTATGTGGGGTGCAACCTTTTGCTCACCAACGTTGCCGGTGGCTAACACCGGGGATCTGGCCATCAAGCCATCTTTTTCTGGCCATCATTGGCTTCAACGGAACAAAATCCGGACCAGACCTCTCAAGGAAGATCCTCCATTTTCCCCGCAAATCACTTGTAATAGAAGGGTCGGGAAACGCCGGTTCCGCTCTTGTGGCCCACTTCAGCAGAACCCCCTAAGAATCGGCCCCGATCTGCTTGATGGTATTGCCAAATTCCCGCTGCAAGTACTCCATATAGGTTCGCCAGCTAGCCATATCAGAGTCTGCCGAAGCGGTGTTAGCGCTTGGGAACTTCTTGGCAAGGTCTAAGCTGATCCGAATTACAGCATCATTGGCTTCGTTTATCTTTTCGATTTCTTGTTTCACAGCATTCTCTTTGGGCTTTTGGTCGAGAATCTTCTTGAAATGGTCGGCCAGGACAGGGAGACGGCGTTTTGTCTCATCAGCATCCAAGTCAGACAGTCGACTGAGCATCAGGTTACACAGAGTACGAATGTCATGATCGTCGGAAACACCGTCTTGCACGCGGTCAAAGATAGACGTCAGCGACAGAAACGGTAGAGCGCGTGGGGTTTCCATCAAGGTGTAGAGTGTGGCGTATGCCGATTTTCGCAGATCCATACCGGAATCTTCCTTGTGGGTGAATGGACCAATACGAACCGATTTGATGAGTTCCTTCTTGATATGTGTATCTGCCACAACGACAGGCAGTAGTTGGTTGAGGTCGGGGAGAATGAATTCTGGCTTGTTCTGAATCGCTGCTGTCAAGGTGGTAATTGCTAATCTGCGATTGCCTACGTCAGGGTCCCCAAGCATCTTTTTGAGTAGCGGGACGATTGTTCTTGCAAGAGCCAGATTGTACGCGCTGCTTGAATTGCTCAACGTGAACCGGAATGCAGAAATAACGATCCCTCTTTGTGATGCCGAAGAGTCGTCGAGTGTTTCGAAGAGTGCTTGCAAGTACTTCGCTGGCTCGAGTAACACGATGCGTCCGATGCACTCGGCGCCAACAGCTTGATTGTCTTCGTCAGCAGAGACTGCAAATAGAGCTGTCCACATGCTTTGCGTGTATGGCAGGATACTGCTGGCAGAATTTTCGGTATGCTGCAACACCTCCTTCAGGGAGTGGAGGTATAAGTACTCTTGGCCGTGGACTTCAATGCCTTTCAAAATAGCAGGTAGGTACTGCTTGATATCACTTGAACTCGCGCTTCCTAGTGCAACAGCAGCAGACAACCGCACTTTGTCAGACCTTGCGGCCAGACTTTGAGTGAATATGTTCATGTCAAATGGAGACTGAGCGCCTAGTCGCAGACCAATCTCGCCAAGTACAGTAAGCGCCAGACAAGCTGAATTGTCGTCCTTGTTATGGACTTCACTGATGAAGGCATCGACGGAAACACCAAGATTATTACCGCCATGAACCATTAACGTGCCAATCGCGCGACCAAGGACGTGGGTATCACCATTCGTGCCGACCGCTAGCAGGCCAGCCATTAGAGGTGGGCCTATTCCTTGTTCACCAATGACTTTGATAACGAGTAGATAAGCTTTCAAAGGCGGACCTTCTAGATGAGCTTGAGCCAACTTGCACAATGCTTCCACAACAGAAGGATCGACGAGTGTTTCGGCGTTGGTTGGGACAATCTTGGCGAGGATGACCAGAGCAGGTGTGAGGAGATTGAGATCGTCAGCTCGAATGACATGCATCAGCTGGGCTTGGAGAGTCGAGATAGTAATCGAGTCATACTGTGACGCGGTTACAGGATTAAGGGCTAGATATTGAAGGGCTTCCAGGGACGCTGCTCGCAGCGACCTGTCAGCTTTCCTCAAATGACTCGCAAGTTCAATCGAAACATCCTGAACCCAACCTGAGCCTATATTATCTTGGGCGTTGGCAGCTTCAGCTATCAGTCCTACTGCTTGTGCGCTCTCACGTCGTGTTGTTTCATTCCTCAATCGGTCGTCGAGCACACCAAGAGCCTTTACTCGTGCTTCGGGAGAAAGCAAAGCCGTGCCAGATGTTCGAGAGATCAAGACCCCGAAAACTTGAATGGCACGATGTCGGACTTCCAGATCAGCGTTTACATTGGTGACGGGTCCTAGGGTCACAGAGTATAACTTTTCAATGTGGATAGCATGGTCTTGACTTGCAGTCTGCAGTCGAGGTGGCGAAAGCGCTTTCGCAAAGTGTTCCATGGTCGACAAGGCTGCCTGAGAGACCTTGTAATTCCGATCCGAAACTAGACTTGTAACTGAAGGTATCAAAGCGATGACGAAAGGCATGAGCACCGTACTCGGGTTTGTTTCGGTGATTACGCTTATGAGACTCAGCGTCTCTATTTGCAAGCTTGCCGTGGTCGCAGTCGAACCGGAGGCAGTGGTCGAACCGATGCCAGCGGAAGAAGTTAGGGCATCTGCAAAAGGATCTTCTAGTTGCTGAAGATGGTCTGCTAAAGAACCACTGCGGGCCTCGGCAATGGCTTTCAGCATGAGGACTGCGGCCTGCTTCAACGCCACGCTTGCCCTCTTCCAGAGCTTTGTCGTTGCCTGGACAATCCTGGGAACAAACGACACGAGTTCGGCTTGGGTTCCATTTGGCGGTGAAGGAGGGACAAAGGGAGGACTTGCTCGGCTATGAACCAGGTCCCTAATGTCCACATCCGTAAGACTCACGTTGCTATCTTGGCGTTTCCTTTTGTGGCTGATGGGCACCGTTGCAGCACCGTTCACAGTTTGGTTTGTCTGTGCTGACGGTATGGAAGCTGTCTTCTGCATGAGCGCCGTGGTCGCGGTGATGATCTCCAACCGTACACTATCCTCTCTTTCATTGTTTAATCTCGATAGCAGGGCTGGAGCGAGCTTCCCAATCAATGCCTCATGATCGACAGCCGTGCTGATTGCGACTATGGTAAGCAACACTTTCGCGGCACTTCTTCTGACTTTCCAACTTGTGTCTTCGACATCGCCGAAGGTGTCGTCGTCGTCCAGCTCCGCATACTCATCGTCATCGTCGACAGGGTCCTCTGTAAAGCCGTCATCACTTTGAGCGTCCTGCGTGCCCGACATCTCTTCATCTCCCTCCATGTCGACGACGTTTGGGTCATATTTAACGTATCGTAAGGCAGCCTGCAGGGTACTGTCGAGGAATGGAAACATTTCTGTTGAGCATGAGGCGAGTAAGGACTCCAAGGTGACAAGAGCGGCTTCACGAAGCTCTTCTACCTCCGGATCTGTTTCCAGCTCATCATTAGAGTCTTCTCCTGCGGTGTCCAATTCTTCTTGGCTGAGTACGGCCAAGACGAAGGGTGCGAGAACGTTGAGGTACTGTCCAATACGATAGGGAATTGCACGTGCGAGTGAGCCAATACCCGATATCAAGTAGCGACGATGGTTGACTGAGATATCAGCATCGTGCAGCTGTTTTGCAATAACGTCAATGAGTTCTGTGAGCTGCACCGGTTTATAAAACGGGACAATAGCACTGATACCAGCTAGCGATCGCTTTTTGACCACACCGTTTGCCTGAAGATCTCCAATGGTACCAAGCAGAGTGGCGCCGAGCGCAGACAGCTCCTCGTGTCGGAGCAGCCAGCCATAGCAGCGAACGACTTCAATGGCCACGTCGACAGCATCAGCGCTGTAACTCTTGTCCTTCTGCTGCTGCAACAGACCGGGAGAGAGATCTGGAGGCCTTTTGTCGGTAGGAATTGGGACACGGCCGACAAGTCTCGGGATCAGGACTCTACTGATACCAGAGAATGCTTCTTTGACATCTCGGTCGTTGCTGGCATTGGAGGCGTTCGGCAGAGATGCGACCAATAGGCGCAGAGCGGTCAAGGGCACAGACACGTCAAGGTCGTGGCCCGTGAGCTCGGTGATCTTGTCAATGTAGGGGGCAATGTAATCGTTCGGCGTTCGCGTGGCCAAGGGACCTATACTGCTCCATGTCAGACTGGCTGTTCAAGCAGAGGCTGAGCCTTACCATTTCAGGGCCTGGTTTTGGACTTCACCATTGCCGTCAGTCAGAGCTTTGACCATTCGCTCGATAACTCTGGCAGCTGCGTGTGTGTCAGAGCGCAAGGACTCCGAGCCTGGAGCAGACAAGATAGCAGCAAGATCATTCAATTGCATGAACCGTATATCTGGATCTGGGTCATCCAGTTTGGGGAGAAGACTGGCAATCGACTGCATGGCCGACGCTCGATCTCTCGCCATGACGGGGAAAATGCCCACGGGAAGATTAAACTGGCGAAAGAAACATGCAGGGAGCAACAAATGAACTCAGTGAATGATACGAAGGATCAGTCGTGGCCTATTCAAGGCAGTGCGGTGACAATGGACGCTGGACAGGCAACGCTGGTGGGGCACACGATTATGCTGCCGAAACGATCCAACCGGTGTGGGGGAAAGTAAACATGTGTGACATGCTCGTGCACACAGAAGGGGCAAAGGAGAAAGTGGCGAAGGAAACTGGGTTGAACACTTGACGTTTGTTCCACTTGGGAATTTGTAAATAGTGACATTCTATTTGGTCGACATCTTTATTTGAGAATCAGATTTGGAACAAGTACGCTTGTGCACCGAACTCGATGGACTCTAGCTTTGTACGGTAGGCTGTTGATCCAATTGCGCATTCTTAATACGAACGAGACGAACAGTACGAAGTACCTACGTTGAATGACAATAATGAGACCGAGATGTCTATCTTCCATACCCAGGTGGTGCTCCAAACGTCGTATGATGGTCTGCGATCGTCACATTACTGTAATCCCAAGGTCCCTTTGTTGCACGGCGGATAATTTCTGATTGACCTTGATTATATTGCAAAAATGCTCCTGTGCTGGATTGCGATGACACACAAGTGTGGGCAACAGTGTTGATCTTACGTTGTGTTGAAGACATCTCCGCAACTGGAGGATGGGTGTCTCGGCGGATAGTGAGTAGGGGCGTGAGGAAATACTTCGTAGATGAGTAGATGCGAGCCAGCAGCCCACCTTATAGCCCCGTCTTGCGGAAAGCGAAGTCAGCTGTTCAAAGCACAGGCAGATTGGCCCAATTTCGAACTCAAGGGTACGGCAAGGATCAAGCTCAGCTCGCAAGTAGAATTGATTGATGAAGCCCACAGACACTGTTTTGCAAAACATGTGGCCAGCTTCCTCCAGTCTTCCTCCCTCTGTCAAGTCACTCGAAAACCGGACCAAAAGCGAATTCAAGCATGACGGGAAGCGGCTACACTCTCTGCTGCGCAAATTGAACTCAGGATGTCTGCCATAGGCGAAGCCCTCACAGCTGCAACGTGCCGATTAGTTACTGTGTGATCCAGTACGAATTCATGAACTGCTGACACTCGTTGCTCCCGGACCCCGACTGTACGCACTTCCCAGATTTACTCTCACTGTCATGTGCGAAAGCTGTCAGCCGTCGTGAGGAGCAGCAATAGTGGCAAGATTCGATCAGCCATCAATAAATCGGAACATTGTGAGTTTGCGAATAATGGGAGCAATTCTCGCGATGCCTAGGGGTTGGTGGTGCGGGTAACCTGCCATTTTGGTCGACTGCTCAAATTTGGTGGTGCGATGACCTCAAGTTTGGGGTGGACCTGAAGCTCAATTCCGATTAGCTTGAAGCTTGCAAAGCGAAACTTGAAAGGCAGGAGCACCTTGTCGTCGCTGCTCTTCCTCTCAAATCACGATTTGTTGCTAGATTATTCCTCGTAGCCGACCAAATGGCCCTCCCTCGAGCTTCCGCCACGCTGGGACGCACTGTCCTACGACGAGCGGCAGCACAGACGCGATCGCAAGCTTGGAGACAGATTGGTCGGAGACAATATGCTACCGGGCATGGAAAAAAGAGCAGTGACATCCCATGGTAGAAAAGAAACTCTGGTCCCGTCGTACGAGCTTCAACTGACAGGGTTCAGGATGATTGGTTCTGTAGTGTTCACAGTTCCAGCTGCCATGTGGCTGCTCGAGCAGGCTCCTCCTAAAAGCGAACACCATGTAGTACCACCTGCTCCGGAAGGGGAAGAAGAGGCACCGGCTGAAGAAGCTGCTTCAAGTGAGGAAAGCGGAAAAGCTGCTGAGGAAGGGACAGACTCTACCGAGGAAAAACCATCGGAACCGGAGGGTGATTCCAAGTCTGGCGAGAGCTCAGGTGAAGACTCAGAAGCAAGGTACGAAAAGACAAGTGCAAGTGCTACGGACCAAACTGATGACGACCCTAGCTCGGACAAGGGTGACAGTCCTTCAACACCGGAATCCGAGGGTGAGAAAGATGTAAGTCATGGCTCAGAAAATGCACCTTCCATGACTGACAACAAGCAGTCCTAAAGCGACACATTTTGAGCGGCGAACCCACCCCTTGATGACAAGGTTAAAGTCTCAAAGAACGGAAAAGATTCACGGAACTGTTGACTCTAGCCTCGCTGCCACGTAGAACATTGTCATCTCGGTTGTATGTTAAGATCGTCCTTGGCCATTTCTCACCACCGACCTGCCTCATCTGTCCACGAACACACACTGAACAGGGTCGTTTTCAGGGGCTTCGGGAGTGAACAAACGTCTCTCGGGTTGGGTTACACTTCGGACTCGCCCAAATTTGTACAGAATTGAGATTTCACGCCTAGCGCGGACACTCCCGGCATTATGTGAGCTTCGATTGGGCAAATGAACAATGTGGCCACTTGCGGTGGTGCGTTTCTGGAAAGGCAAGGGAGTCTCTTAAAATTTAAATGAAAGCAAAGGTCACGAAACACTCGTACGTACTTCGTAGTTCGTATTCAAGCTTTCAATGCTATGTCGAAGATCAAATCTACTAGCTTGGCTTGGACGTAGCGAATACGATGTGTTTCGAGGCACGAAGTACCCAGTCATCTTGAAATAGTATAAATTTGCTGACAAAGTCCCAAGGACTAAGTAAAATGCCAAGTCCAAGTTCGACCGAGACTTCCGCACATGCTTACATCTTTCATCACTGGTTCTCCGATTCCGCTACTCTTGCTCGGAGCCTCGGACGCGCCCGTATGCAGCAATTGCTCAAAGCTCCGAATACCCCAATCGATCAAGCACATCAACCTCTTCTACAATTGTAATACAAGCACATCCTGACACCCTGACGCGGGTCTCGGAGTACATACCATGACCCGACCAACCATGGGTCGACCGCGAGCATCCAGCAATCTGGGAGCCGATCCTCGGGGGGACACGAGTGCGCCGTCCTTGTCCACGTTACGAGTACAACAGCGTCGACCCGACACATCCTCCGGCGACGAGCATGGTAGAGAAAAGGCCCTCAAGCCGCATTCAAAACGTCGGAAAGCCAAGTCTGCTTTGCGACGCTACAAGAACATCTCATTGAAATACACCTGGCTCAACCCGCTCATCATCGTCGTTGCCATTGTGTCGGCCTACTTCTACAACCCAAGCCCGCAGCATCCTCTACACAAAGCGCTCTTCATATCCTACAACCAGGGCCCTGACGTGCCTGGCGGTCCGAACCGGTATGGGAAAGGCAAAGCTGACCTGGCATTTGTCTCCTTCTATACCGTCGTCCTCAGTTTCACCCGAGAGTTTATAATGCAACAGTTCATTAAACCATTGGCCGCACGATCCGGGATCAGGAAACGGGCAAAACAAGCACGCTTCATGGAACAGGTGTACACCGCAGTCTATTTTGGTATCTTCGGTCCGCTCGGTCTGTACGTGATGCGCAATGCAGATGGGGGCACGCTCTGGTACTTCGAGACGACGAGCATGTTCGAAGGCTTTCCTCATCAAGCTCACGACGGTATTTTCAAATCATACTATCTCCTGCAGGCTGCCTATTGGTTGCAGCAAGCCATCGTTCTGCTTCTGCAGCTCGAGAAACCGAGGAAGGATTTCAAAGAACTCATCCTCCATCATGTCGTCACCCTGTTCCTCATCGGCCTCTCGTATCGCTTCCACTTTGCCAAGATGGGCATTGCCGTCTTCATTACTCATGACATTTCGGACTTCTACTTGGCCACCTCCAAGACCCTCAACTATCTTGACAGCATCTTTGTCGGGCCCTATTACACCATGTTTGTCTTCATCTGGATATACCTGCGCCACTACATCAACCTGCGTATACTCTGGGCCACCCTGACCGAGTTCCGGACAGTCGGTCCTTACGAGCTGAACTGGGAAACCCAGCAGTACAAATGCTGGATAAGCCAAGCCATCACTTTCGGTCTGCTCTTCAGTCTGCAGGCTGTGAACTTGTTCTGGCTGTTCTTGATTCTTCGCATTGCCAAGAACTTCTTCTTTAGCAACATCGCGCAAGACGAGCGAAGTGAGAGTGAAGAGTCAGACGAGGAGGAGGAGGTTGCAAAAACTAAGAAAGTCAATGAGCTAGATGCGAAGAAGCATCTGGAAAACGACACCGGCATGGGCACAGATAAGCCTGTTGTGCTTGTGAATGGCGACCCGATTGAACCACAAGCCAAGTCGGAAGGAATTACGCAGAGGAAAAGTCCACGCAAAGGTTAAACCAGGGCTGCCACCGAATATTTTGTAATTGATCATGCACTGTATCCAAGCTGGACTTCTCAAAGACCCGGAGCTACATTGCTCGGCAGGAGGGTGCTGGTTTGGCACCAGCCGGTCCACTGTTACCCCGCGAAAGAGCTTGACAACGCTCTATTGTACGAACATCGCCCTCGCCCTCCTCCTTGGAGCTCTCTTCGTGGGATGCGGACGAAGACTGATGCACATGGACTCAAGAAGGAAGGAGTGAGTGACGGAGGGAGGGAGGGAGGGAGGGAGGGAGGGAATAGGACTGCCGCTCCAGCGAAAATTGAGCCCCCCCTGACCCAGATTCTTGCCAGGACAAATGAACGCGGTACCACCTCGATTTTGTCGATTTTAGAGATGGTTTGGATCAGCATCAGCCAACGATAGCAGAGGACCAAAGGACGTGTATTTTTGGTACGATTTGACCACCACGTAATATTTCCACGAGACTTAGGTTTGTTTCACGAAGACGCTTCAGGGGTTGTGTTTCCGGGAATAAAGAACAAAACGATACTTACTTAATCAAGGCTTGCTCTGAAGAAAAAGAGCAATGCATTGCACGCTATACAGGCAGGCATACAGGATAAAGCCTCATCGAAAAACCCCTCTCTTTTTTCCCTCCTTATTTTGATAGGAAGAATCAATCCCACGGGCAAGAAGGATTTTGTAGACATACACCACTTTCTCGATCGATCAATTTTCATACAATTATATATAAAAAATTTCCTCCCTTTCCTGCTGTTGTTGTGTGTTTGTGTGTCATCGCGTTCCATTCACACCGTTCAAACCATTCAAGTTTGCCGTGCCGTCGCGCTGATCCCTCACCGCGCGATAGTCATCCTGAACCTCGCGTTCGCGCCGCACCACCGCGCCCACCTCGCTCCGCAACCGCTCTAGCCGGGCACTGAGCCCCGCCTGCTCCGCCACGTGCAGGTGCTCGAACGCGCGCAGCCGCTCCTCTTCCTCCAGTAGCGCGCTGTGCGTCTCGGCGAGCTTCTTCTTGAGCGTGCGCTGGCGGGCCATGTACCCGCCCAGGAGAAGGGAGAGCTTCTTCTCGCGTTTGTTCAGCGGCTCGGCGAGGCTGAGCAGGGTGCTGGTTGCGGCGGTGTGGAAGGGGCTGAGAGAGGCGGTGGTGCTGAGCGTGGACAGGGCTGATGGAAGGTCGTCGTTGTCGCTGTTGTTGCGGAGGGAGGTTGATTTGAGGTTCGATGAGGGTGAGGATTCTGCTCCTGCTCCTGCTCCTGCTTCTGCCTCAGTTACGATTGCGGCGCGCGCGGCGGAGAGGTATGAGTCTGGGATCGAGGAGAGAGGCTCTGGTTCGGGTTTTGATGGCCTTGAAGAAGACCCTGGAGGTGGGTTCGTGTGGAAGTCGTGAGACATCAGGAGTGTTGCTTCTTGTGCCACCATCGAGCGTATCTGGTCAGGGATGGATTTGGCGCTTGCTAAGAGCCGGTCGTAGTCTAGTGTCCGTGGGCGAGGGAGGTTGCGCTGCAGGACTTGGGTCTGGCGAGCAAATTCGAGAGCTTCCGCTGCCATTTGTGCTTCGCGGGCTCGACGGTCGATTTCTTCTTGGTCTTCAATGTCTGTTGACGGTTGTGGAGTTGCTTCGGGTTGTTCCTCCGGGATTTCGAGCTCGAATTCTGAGGCTTTTGGTTTGGGTAGTGATGAGAGTTTTGCTCGTAACGAGGCTTTTGCTGCGGCCTGCTCGCTTGAGTTGATGGCAAGGTTGTCGCGTGGCGTTCGGAGAGGGGTGGCCCCTGGACCAGCACCTTTTTGGCGGAACGGGGTAGCCATCGGGTTGGGGGTTTGAAGCTGCGAGCGTGTGGGAGCAGCGCCTTCAAAGCCAGTAGAGCCAGCACCTTGGTGAAGAGGGGTGTTTTCCCCACCAAGTAACGACGACTGAGTGTTTGTGAGAGCTTGGATGTCGCGAATTGAATTTGCTATTCGATCTTCTTGTGGTGGTGCCATTGGGGTGCGGATTGGAGTTGATCCCACCATGTTGGTGTATCGAGACGAGAGCTCGGCGACGCCATCTGCTCCTGCTGCTTTTGATGCTCGATCTCCCGACATGCCCATTTTGACAATGTCCTCGAGTTCGGCATCACTAACTTGTGGCGCTGGTAGGTTCAATCCTCGTCGCTTGGAGCGCTGTTCCGCCTCGCGCATTTTTTGAAGAGCACCTGCTCTTGCAGCAGCCTTGGCCGCATCGTTGGCGCCTTTGTCCTGCTTCTGGCGCTTGCTGTCCTGGTTGTCTTCAGCATCGCCTTGACGCTTCCGAGCCAGTTGCTGTTTTCGAGGGTCGAATTCGGCCCTCTCCTTCTCATTTTGGGCATCCTCCTCCAGGGTATCGAAAAAGCCGGCAGCGGGGGCCTTCTCGAACGGAATGTCAGCGTTGTAGTCCATCTGGCCTTTCTTCTTGTTCGTGATCTTGATGTTGATGCCTGCATTCTTTAGTTCTCGCCGCTTCTGAAGGACAGCTAAGCGTCTCGACTCTTCCAGCTGCCGCTCTCTCGCTTTCCGCTTTGCCTTCTTGCCCTGTGTGTTGGCTAGACGAGCTCTGGCCTCTGACAACATCTCCTTTTCGTCCTCGTCCATGTCAATGGTATCGGGCCTCGCAGGCTTTGATTCTGGATCGGGGTCGAGCTCGCCCGGTCGCAGTTTGCGCACATCGTCGCCCGTGGGTGCAGAGGCTTCGCCACCGTCAGGACCACCCAGAGCCAGCTCATCGTGCTCACGCGCTTCCGCCTCGTCCAACAAGCGTGAGTATCTCTCCAGGCACTGGTTTGCCGTCCTTCCAACGATGGGAGCGATGGTTCTCCATTGGGTTGGCATCAACTTGGCCAGATGCAGCAGCTTCTCATCCTCCTCCTTCGACCATTCGATCTTCCGTATGGCAGGGTCTAGCCATTCCGTCCATCGTGCCTTGCATTGCTTTGGCGTCTTCCGAGCGAGCAGTGACGAGACCCGCGCCCACTGGTTGAGGCCATACTTGGATACTGACGCTTTGAGTATTTCATCCTCAATATTCGTCCACACTCCTCCCTTCACCACCGGCATGGTTGCACTGACGTTTCGGACTGCTGTGGTGACAGATTGTTTGCAGGCGGATCTGCTTCAGCGACGGATTGATATGGACAGCCCAGGAACCTTTGCGGAGGAAAACTGCTTGGCCTTGCCAGCCCTGTGGCCCCTGCGACCCACTCGCTCTTATAGGCTGTCAACGACTGCGGAAGAGTTTCTTAGCGCCATTTTTAGGCTCTCAGACGCCACACCAGGCGTCAACAAGCCACTATTCGCTTATCTAATCGCCCGCAAAGTAAATTTTTTTGTTACTTTGCACAACGCTTTTATCCTCTGAACAGGCAGAGGGCAACAGAACGGCAGCAGCAATGTCGAGCACTGGTGCGCCACAACAACACAGCCAGCCGTCACGAAAGGGCAGGAAAGCATGGCGCAAAAACGTGGACGTGACCGAAGTCCAGGATGGGCTCGAAGCATATCAGACAGAAATCAGAACCGGCGGGCCTATGAAAGAGAGACGATCTGATGAACTCTTTACTGTAGATACAGCGGGCTCTCAAGAGATCACCAAGAAGTACAATCTGAAGCCGCTCAGAGCAGACGAGATTTTGGCCCGGCGATCTACAGTCCCAGCAATCGATAGCCGAAAGCGAACTGGACAAGTCTTGGGGTCTGGCATTTATGAACCAGCCAGCAAGCGCCGCAAGGGCGACTGGGTCAGCAAGAAGGACGTACAGCGGTTGAAGAAGTCGATCAACACCACCTCTCATCTGACGACCGACTTGGACCCCAATGGACAGTCCAATACGTTCGACTTATGGGACCCTGCTCCCGAAGTCGCACCCTTGCCGGCAGATGGCCTCGAGTACATCCCGAAGCCCAAAGCAAAAGTCGCTCCAAGCACCGTCAAACGAGCTCCTGTGGCATTGACTGCGAGTGGTAAGAGTGTCAAGGCTGTCCCAAATCCGCGAGCTGGAAGCAGCTACAATCCTGACTACGAAGAGTGGAACGAGGCTATCATTCGAGCCGGCGACAAGGAGGTTGAGGCTGAAAAAGCAAGAATCAGGGCCGAGCAACAGGAAGCTGAAAGACAAGCTCGCATAGAGCGTGCGGCAGAAGAAGAAGAAAACAACTACCGCACCGAGGACGAGAGTGCATGGGAGGGCTTCGAAACCGAGAATGAGGATTCTGAATTGCTTCGAAAAAAGCGGCCCAGCAGGAAGACACCAGCGGACAGGAACAAAGCCAAGAGGAGAAAGGCTGCTGAGCGCCTGGCTAAACACGAGAAAAAGATGTCTGACAGGAACAAAGTGGCTCAGGAATTGGCAGAACTGGTGGCTTCTGGCGCCATAGTGCCAATGGAGGAGAGTAATGCAGTTGCCAGAGCTGAAGATGAAGATGAAGATGAAGATGAAGATGAGGCTGCGGAGAGTGGCAGTGGTGAAGACGGCAGGCTAAGACGAAAGAAATTTGGCAACACGATCCTACCAGAGCAGAGCCTCGAAATCGTCCTCCCTGACGAGCTCCAAGATTCGCTTCGGAGATTGAAGCCTGAAGGGAATCTGCTGCAAGATCGGTTCCGGAACCTGTTGGTGAATGGAAAGGTCGAGAGCAGAAAACCTGTGTTGCAACCGAAGAAGAAGCGCGTCAAGTACACCGAGAAATGGTCGTTTAAAGACTTTGGTGTTCAAGTCTGAGGAACGATACGAAGGAGCTCATTTGGGTACTGGCTGTTGTGATCCTCGACATTGAAATCGTTTGTCACAATGTAGCCATCATACGCCAAGCTCATTGATTTATGTCGTCGTATGAGGTACAAGGTGCGCAACCTTTAAAAACCATCCTACCGGGAAAAAATATCAATCCAGCACCCCAGAATTTTGTGCCATGTGCTGTCAGCATGGAGCACACGTTGGGTAACTTTCGCCCTAAGCTCGAGTTGATTAGCCTCCCGTCCCTCGGCCGCAGTGTAATCATCGTATTACGAAGTATAACTGCAGCAGCTCTACACTGATAAGCGTCTCTCCAAGGCCCTAAGCCGGCGTGTGGCTGCATCCGCCGATCTCTGCATCAACCAAGCCCGCCGTGATAGGAAGCCGCGGGTGTCTTGGGCGTGCACTTGCTGAAAAGTGACCCCGTCCCATTAATATTGAGCATTGCCACCATTGCCCATCTTCCGCCAACCTGGAACTATCATACGCGTCACGTTATCAAAGCTAGTATCACGGGATACGAATACCTCGTACTAGTTGCCCTACCTGGCTCGCCTGAGTAGGAGGACTAGTAGCAGTGTTTCGTCGGCACTTAGGAAATGTCATTGTTTGGAGAGTCTCCGCCAAAGACTTCGACTCCCGGTGCAGCCGTTCAATCCAATTCCTTGTTCGGCGACGAGCCAGCATCCAATCCCCAAGACCCGAGCGCCTCACTTTTTGCCGACACCGCGACAGGCGATTCACCATGGTCGATGCCCACCCCTAAAAAGACCAATCGCCAGAGCTTTGTGAAGAACCTCCTGCCAGCCACACAGGTGCCAGAGTCCTACGTCGACGCGTACGACAACCTGTTGAATACTGGACACGGCCACGGTTCTGGTGTTGGTCTGACTGCTGTGCGCAAGATCCTCGAGTCTAGCAGTCTCGGTCCCAGTGATCAAGATCGCATCCTGAATATTGTCCTTCCCGCTGGCCAGGAATCAGCGAGCTCCATCGATCGAGGCGAATTCAACGTTCTACTCGCGCTGATAGGCTTGGGTCAAGAAGAGGAAGAGATCAGTCTTGACAGTGTCGACGATCGCCGTAAGAGTGAGTCTTTGCCTTGCCTCAATTTCCGTCCGATTCCGAAGCTAATGTATTGCAGGGCTCCCCGAGCCCAGTGTTCCCTTCCTGGACAAGGTCAACTCGCAACCCTCTCAGCCTCCCGTACCTCAAACGCCGCCTCCGAAAGCGAAGCCGGCGCCCAAACAGAGGCAAGACAGTTTTGGTGGGGATCCTTCCGCTGATCCGTGGGCCAGTCCGGCCATCAAGAACATCCCGCCCTCAACCGCTTCACATACCATCAAACCCGCTACCTCTGAACACTTTGTCTCGAGAGCGATCAATGGTGTTGCACGCACCACGAGCTCCTTTACAACCAACAGCAGTACTGAACCTAATCCCAGCAATTCTTCGTTAAGCGCAAGCAACACAATGGTTGGCAGTGCCTGGGGTTCGTACAACGGCAGTAGCGGTGCAGGATTTGCCGACCAGAGCACCATGGGTGGTGGGTTTGGTGATGCCACTGACTCGAATCCTGCCCGCCCGCCACACCGTCAACAGAATTCCGTTGGGGGTAGTGTCGCTGTACCAAAAGGAACTGGTGAGCTTGTCACCATCACAATCCTCCCTGACAAGGAGGGCATGTTCTTCTTCCAACACCACAATTACGAAGTAAAGACGATACGCCGCTCCAGTACCGTTGTGAGAAGATTCAGCGACTTCGTCTGGCTGCTAGACTGTTTGCATAAGCGCTATCCATTCAGAAGACTTCCATTGTTGCCTCCAAAACGAATACAAGGTGAGTAAGCTGGTTCGCAGACCATCTCCGGCTGGGGCTGACTGTGGACGCAAGTTAACGGAAATCATCTTGCAGCTGACGGCGCTACCTTTCTCGAAAAACGAAGGAAAGGACTGGTTCGATTTACCAATGCTCTGGTGCAGCATCCGGTCCTGAGCCAGGAAACCCTTGTTGTCATGTTCCTGACCGTGCCGACCGTACGTAGCTGATAAAGGGTAACCCTGATCGAATATACTTGCTAACCATGAACAGGAACTCTCCGTCTGGCGCAAGCAAGCCACATTTTCGGTGCAAGAAGAATTTGTTGGAAAAGCTCTACCTCCAGACCTAGAAGACAGCCTTCCTGCTTCGTTACCTGATCTTTTCGACCAAGTTCGCATGGGTGTGAAACGAGGAGCCGAGGTCTATATTGGTCTTTGTATGCTGATGGAGAGGCTGACCAAACGGAATGAGGCTATGGCAGCCGACAACTTGAAATTCAGCCTCGCGCTCCAGAGTCTCACCGAAGGCACTCCTGACATATATGCAATAGATACAAATGACGTGCCATTGCTCAACGAAGGCATCAATGCCACTGCCAAGCACATGGCCACAGCTCAATCCCTCCTGGAAGATGAAGCCCGCGCATGGGATGAAGGAACGCTAGAAGACTTTAAGAAAATTCGAGACGCAATGGTGTCTATGAAAGATCTGTTTGACCGTCGAGATCGACTGGCGAGGGACAATATTCCACAACTGGAGAGACGGATTCAGTCGTCGGAAAACAAGCTCATGGCCTTACGCCAGAAACCCCCCGGCACTGTCAAGGCTGGTGAGATGGAAAAGATTGAAAGCAGCATTACAGCCGACAAGGAGAGCATTGTACAGCAGCATGCTCGAGGAGTCCTGATCAAAGAGTCCATCCGAGACGAGATCATCACCTTTCAGACGACGATATTTGCCCAGAGCCACCTCCACCAAGAGTGGGCCCAAGAACGAGTGAAGTACGCTGAGCTACAAGCCAGCAACTGGAGGTCTTTGATTGATGATACCGAGAGCATGCCTGTTGGCGAATAAAGGCATTCGTTGGTTACATTCCGTCCCGCTAGGTCATTGATAGCGTTGGGCCAGTCTGAAAAATGGTAGGCCCAATATGTATATTTAATGTCTAAACTTCTAGGTAAAAATTTCTACGCGATGCTGGTCAATCAATTTGAAACTCTTTTTCAGTGACTTGTGAGTCATCTGAAATAATTGCTGTCTCTCGCGATTCAATGCATGAGAAGTACTGTCAAAAGTGACGTTCTCCCGCTTAAAGTCAAGCCTAAGGCTGCTACAAAATTTTACCCGCTTAGGCACACTCGGCGACCATTGTTGCCCACTTGAACACTTAATCATCACCACAACTTTACCTCATCGTTGTTCTGTCAATTTTCTTTGTTTCATGCAAAGTGTCGATAAATAGTCTATCCCATCCTTTGCGCCATCATGACAGGCCATGATGTATCCCAAGATGCAGAAGGGACGCCTGTCCCAGAGAAAGGCTTCGCAACATTACCTCAATTAACCATTGGGGTAAAATGCATGGTCGAAAAGAACGGCGAAAAGCGGAAAGCAGAGATTTTGTCCGTCAAACAACGCAACGGCGACCTCACATTTTATGTCCACTACGTCGAGTTCAACAAACGTCTCGATGAATGGGTAAGCGCTGAACGAATTGACTTGACACAAGAAGTCGAGTGGCCGGCACCGGAGAAACCAGAGAAGAAAAAGACGACCGTGACGACGAAGCAGGGTGCAGGCGCATCACAGCACAGTCAGTCGCAGACCAAGAATGTCCTTCCGAAACAGCTCGCAAGGTCAGAGTCACGAGCGGGCACAGCCACGCCTGACAGTAGTTATCTGAGTGCGAAAGCGGGAAATGATCGGAAGCGTCTTTTGCCATCCAAGGCGGGAGGAAAGGAAAACCGTGACGATGGAGCCGTGTCGACGCCTGAGCCTACTTTGGCCGGTGCTGGAACGCCGTTGCCGACTTTATCGCATGAAGACAGTAGCGCTGGCGATGCGGAAATGACTGACGTGACCAAGACCGAGGAGAAGGTATCACATATACTGGAGCCGGAGGAGGAGATTGAGAAACTCCGAACGGGCGGCTCAATGGTGCAGAATAACGCCCAAGTACACCTGGTGCGAAATGTGGAAAGAATACAGATGGGGAAGCACATTATAGAGCCGTGGTATTTCTCGCCTTATCCACAAGAGTTCTCAGATGTGGACTTGGTGTACATTGACGAATTCTGCCTCAGTTATTTCTCCTCGAAAAAGGCGTTTGAGCGACACCGAGCGAAGTGCCAGCTACAGCACCCGCCTGGAAACGAGATTTACAGAGACGATTATGTCTCATTCTTCGAGGTGGATGGACGGCGTCAGCGGACGTGGTGTCGGAATTTGTGTTTGTTGAGTAAACTGTTCCTCGACCACAAAACGCTTTACTACGACGTCGACCCGTTTTTGTTCTACTGCATGGTCACAAGAGACGAACACGGATGCCATCTAGTGGGGTATTTCAGCAAAGAGAAGGAAAGCGCAGAAGGCTACAACGTGGCGTGCATCCTCACCTTGCCGCAGTATCAGAGGAAAGGTCTGGGACGATTGTTGATCGCTTTCTCCTACGAACTCAGCAAGAGGGAGGGAAAACTCGGGTCCCCTGAGAAGCCGCTTTCTGACTTGGGCCTGCTCGGCTACCGACAATACTGGAAGGAGGTGATCATTGAACTCCTTTCCGATCCGGCGAGACTGCCGCCTGTGGGAAGCGCCAGCCACACGCCCACCTCATCCGACTTACATCCCCACCTCAGCCTTGGTCTGAACACCCCTGGCGGGCAGTTCACGACCTCGATCGCTGAGATTGCGTCGCTGACGGCAATGACGGAGAAAGATGTTCACGAGCAGCTGGAGGTGTTGCGATTACTGCGATATCACAAGGGCCAGTGGATCATCGTGGTATGGGATGAGTTACTGGAATGGCAGGATAAACGACTAGAAAAAGAAAAGAAGAGAGGGGCTCGGAGAATCGATCCCGCCCGGCTGAATTGGAAGATCCCAGTTTTCACGAACAGCATGAGAACGTGGAATTGGTAGGTTGGTTCGTTGACAGGCGCACGGAGGAGGGTTGCACGCATCAGCGGGGGTTATCGACGACATCTGCAAGGGACCATATTTTGTATACCATTCATTGAACGAGCAATGGCGCTGGAGGCTGGCTATTATTCTTTTATCAATACCGTGCAATACATCCACTGACCAGGTATGAGCATCTTCTTTCGCATTTTTCTTTCCAACCCGGTTTCATCCCATCCTTGTACCGTTTGTTCCACCCCACGCCTTGTCCATGCATTGGGTATGCAGTCATAAATCAGGGAGGACATGGTCAATAACAGCTCGTTACAAAGGCGCTCCCTAGCTACCTACCTAGGTGGATGGAGACCCGGGCGTCGCCCCGTTTTCCTGCAAGTCTTCCCTCTACTCTCCCGCCCTTATTGGCCCGTGATTTTTTATTACAAAGATTACTCCCGGATTGTGGTTCTATACACCCACAAGGTGAATTGCCGTAGCTCAGACGTGCCAGAGTGCTATTTCCCCCCGAGACCGGTATCAGTATGATTGACTAGCTTTGGGTGGGAATTAATAAATTTACTTCTAGTAGCTTCGCGTCCATGCATGGATGGGATGGTTGGATGGATGAGAAACGTCCAAAATCTTAGAGAGACAGCCACAGCAAATTCATATTATACTGCTTAGTAACATATCATCCGTCGACCTTGTCCCGCGTCAGAGCACATGCAACTTTCCACTCGTCAATCGCCTGCTTATCACAGTTGCGCTCCATTTTCTGCTGCAACACGTCAAGAACTAGTTTGTTTCCCTGATCAATTCCCCGCGCCGCACAAAGCCAGCTATGCACACCAAACCTCGTCCACAGCATATCCGCACCACCGTCGATGTCAAGACCCCGCCAAAGCAATGCGAGGATTAGCTTTTTGTTCGAGCGGGAAAGACAAGGGCTTGAATACAGTGACAACACCTGCTCCCAGAGGTCACATCGTCGGTATACCTGCAGGTCGATCTCGCTGCGTAGACTGCGGAGGAACAACTGCAGCAGCCAGCCGCGCTCCCTATTCCAGGCGTTGTCTTCTTTTTCTTCATCACCTCCATCATCACTTGCTGGCTCTTCCCGGAGGATGTGCTCAAACCAATACAGCGTCGTGCCCTTGGGGGACCATGATGGTTTGTGCAAGAGAAACTTGTTCACCTTGGGAAAGATGAAATGAGTAGGCTGCAGAGTTACGTCAAGTAGTGCATTAGCGAGCTCGGGGATGATGGCCGGAAGAGGTTGTATAGCGATATTAGCGTTGGCTATTGTTTCGCAGAGCTCGCCTAGGATAAGATATATCTGCTGCTTGCCTTCGAAAACCGAAGCGGTATCAATTGTATGCGTGATGCGCTGCAGGACCTGGTGGGCTTGAAGCCTGATCTCAGCGTCTGGTGAGGCTATGCAAAGAACAAGTCGTTGGAGACGCTTGGTGGTGATTTCGAGTTCGATTTCGGTGTCGGCTGGCCACTTATCAAGACCTTCGAGGCTGTCAGGCACGAGCAGAGCGTCTGCTGAAAGTCTTTCCATTTCAATGATGGCTGGTTGCGGTTTTCCAATTTCGACTGGTTTAGCCTGAGATTGAACGTTACCATCAGCAGTTTGAGCCTCAGTTTGCCATATTTCATCAATCGTGATGGGCTTTTGGCGAACCTTGTCAATGGCGGCTTGTAGATACTCTCTTTGTTTCTCGGTCATGTCACGCAGCATGGAGTCTTGGAAATGCATCATGATACGATAGTTCTCACCAGCGGAGTCAAGCAGACTGAACAGCCTTGCAGCCCACATACTCAAATTCTTGATGACTTTCTTGTTGTCCCCGTGTCGTTTCAAAGCAAAGCTCCACTGCTCGGCTATAGCACCAACAAATAAACTTGAAGGCTTCTTGTCGGAAACGATATTCGACGCGTTTTCGATCTCGTCCAGATATTTGACGGGCTTCTGACTTGTCCGAACCAAGCAGTTGTCTAAAAATGCAAATAGTTCTGGCGAGGGAGAGAATTTCCTCGATTCCATAAGGCTTGTACAGAGAGCTGCAAACGTTCTCTGAGTTGGAAATATGATGCCGCGGTGTGAAAGCACTGTGTAGATTGTCGCTAACATTGTCCGTCTCGCATTCGACGACTGTGCAGCAACCACAATCTTCAGCATCCTGCTTAGAGGGCTGAGAGAGTCAGGACCAGACTTGTTGAGCCATTTCGTAGATGGTGACGACTGAGCAATTTGGACGCAATAAGCGAGTTGTTCCATGATTGTCTCTTCATCTTTGCCACCTCGTTCTAGCTCGGAACACAACTCGAGTGTAAGCGGCCCCATGTCGAAAGAGCCGGTCGCTTGAATTGTTGGAAACATTCGATGATACGCGAGAAAGCACTCAAGGAGTAGCGAGCGTGATTGACCGTGTGTGCCGAAGGTATGCTGAAGGGCAATGGTCACATCACGACCGGTTGGTGCTCTCATGCATACCAATTCCTTGATTCTCTCTCCTGCTTGATGCCATAGGTAAGCATTTGAATTCGACCGTTCTGAAAATTCCTTGAGCATTTCACCGAGTTTTCTCAGTGCAATTAGCAATACCCGTGCAACCGATAGCTTCAACACTTCATCTTTTGCACACATCATCTTGGTCAAATATGCTCGGTCAAGAGGTCTAGGAAGGATGCTTTCAACAGCTATTGTAAGAGGAGGAGGTGATTGCGGTTCGCCGTCAGAGCGTCCTAGATTCTTTGGGATTGGAAGGCTCATGACGTGGATGAGGAATGCGAAGGCACCTCGCCAAGATACATCGTCGGTATCTGGAGCTGGGATATGCTTGCGTTTAGAGAAGTAATCTGCCACAAGTTCTGGCACCGCTTCGAATATGCTCCCGAGTAAAGATGAATGTAAGCTGTCTTCGCTCGGTTTAAGCTTCTGCACAAATATCGAGAGAGTGGTGTTCTTAACCGGCACCCTCTCTTTGTAGTCGTCGAAATGAAAGGGTGAGTCAAGACCGAGGTCTATGAAATCATCGTCTTCCGAGCTTGCGAAAGTCTGTACAACCATCGAAGGAGGGTAAAAGCCATTCTGAACCATGACGACACCCTTTTCGGTTGTGGAGAGCTTAAGAAGAACCTTATGTACCGCGTTTCTAACAGTGTCTTTTGCGCCATATGTATCAATGTCGACATTGAAACTATAGAGTGCAGCAAGCATTTCCAAACGAGGCGGCCCAAAGAACCGTACAACAGCTTCCCTCGCAACGTTCTCGTCGTCAATGACATCCTTGTTGATGGCTTCGAGAAGCTCAACAACGATATCATCGCCATCATGCGTCAATCCCCGTACACACGCATGAAGTGCGCGGCCCCTCATCAACAAGTCCGCTTTGGCCACAGGGTCCAAGTATTTCAGCATGGCAAGCATGAGTCGTAAAGCCATGCGTCGGACTGACGGCTTTCGCCTCTCTGTTGCATCGTCACTGGAAATTGTGGTCTCCAGTGCCGCCTCAAATCTGGGCATAATCAGATCTCGTCGATACCAAAAGTCGACTGCCTTGGCGCCGGCATCAAAGGCAACGACCTCTGTTAATAAACGTATGCATGGCGACGCCAAATGGGGCTTCGACTTTGGCGATGCTAAACATTTCTCGAAAAGCTTGGATTGATCTCGTCTTAAGAGACTGTCAATCAGCGCAAGGCCTGATTCACGCAATTCAATGCTGCCGGTGATTGTCATCAAAAACTGCGCCAGGGCGCCTGGAATGGCTGACAGAATGGCTTCTGAGTTGCTGTCAACTGCGAGTGACCATGTCGAGAGTAGATCATGAAAATTGAGTTGGTTTTCTGCGGGAGCGCGTTGTCCTTGACTGTACTCTTTCAAAATCTGAAATTGGCTCGCGCGTTTTGAAGCATCCTCTAGGCGTGATATGGATGCAAGCCAATCTCTAAAGGTATTGACACCAGCTTTGACATTGGGTTCGGTACTCTGCTGGAACCCTGTCCATTGCGTTACCTGGTCTACCTTCGTTACTAATTCTGTCTTGAGGTAATTTCGATCCTCGAGCCTCGGTCTCTTTGCGGGTCTTTCATTATACTCTGCCATCGAACAATTGCGACAATCATTCCATTGTTTCTAAAGGACAGGCAAGGCGAGGTTCCGACATAAAAATTGATAGTTCGGCAAAGTTGCCTTAACAAACCATTCCGCTAGTTCGACCTTAGAGCGGCTCTCAGAATTTTAAAGTCTCCATGGGGTGAAGGACTGTTATCAATCGTCGATGCCAGAGCTAGGGAAACCTGTCGAGGCCTTCAACCTAGGTTCAAAAAAAAAGTCTTTGACAAATTGAGGTCTTACCCGGATTCGAACCGGGGTTACCGGAACTCCGGATTTTATCAAAATCCGGTGTGATGACCACTACACTATAAGACCAGGGCGGCATGGATGAACCTCGAAGACAATTTGACCCCTAAAAATTGCGGATTAAGTTTAAGTAGTTTTGTAAAAAGTTGGGTGACTAACGCAATGCTTGCACTCTCCGTGAAGGAATTTTGGTAGTACACCTGCTCCAATTTCCAGGTCGTCCACACCCATGATATATCTTCAATCTTGCTCGAGTAGAAATTGTGAAATGGGTTAAGATTTTGCAGGTTTGATGGTACTTACCCTGTATAGTTCCTGAACCTATCGCTGCGCATCTTGACCTAGAGGTTGCTCTGATCATAGCGCCCCGTTTTTCGCATCTTGGTAGGACACCCGTAGGAGTGCATTTGCACAATGACTTGAATTTGGTCAATGCACGTTGTGATCTTCGTCGAATCTAGCTCCTCAGTACTGGTGAGCGTTTCGACCTCTGATGTCATACATAGGTGTAAGCGGACGTTGTGGCACCAAGATTCTACAAATATGCAGGGCCATGGCAAGAGCAGTGAAACCTTGGCAGCGAAAGACATCGACTCAGAGTAGCCTCCCTAGCTTTCCTCAAAGATGTGATAAGTCCAGACACCGTACCTAAAGTAACGCCTTTTGGGAGCCGCCTAATTACGATCTAACACCCTGACCATAGCAGAGACATCCTCCGGGTATAACAACGCTTGGAAGAGAATGCTCGAAATGGCTTTCCTTTAATACATTTTGGTCCCACAAAACACTAAACCGTCGTCAATGATTGATCACTCATCATCGTACCTTCTTTCCTGACCTGGCACATTCCGAGACCTCATGGTTCTCATTTCATGTGCCTCAACGCCGGGGCTGGGGTCAGCCGCCCTTTGGTATGACCCTCTTTCATTCACATCCGATAACGCCCTTGTCCTACCTCTTCCCTCTTCCACCTGTTCAGAAAATATTTCAAACGTTTCGCTATCTTTCCGTTTGCCAAGATACCACTCACCTTCCTCACGGCCAGTCGCTGCTGCATACTCGACACCGTAGCGCTCACTGTTGCCAGTTTTTGGCTTTGCTTTCCACCATCCTAAGGTATAAGTCTTCCCCTTAAATACGCGCGCAAAAGTCGTATCGTTCATCCATTCGGCACCTGGTCGTATGAATTTTGTTGGTTCTTCAGCGTGCTCATTCTCGTCAGCATGTATCGTCTCAACTTGTTCTGCATCATCTGCACCGCGAAAGCCTCTTCGAACCTTTCCACAACATTCGCAAACACCATCGTCCTGTGAATAGCAAAGGTCGCTTCCAGCAAGAAGCGACATACAGCCTGCTATTGAGCACGGGTTACAGGGGAGAACGTTTCGTGTTTTGGTCAGGATGTAGCCACCCAAGATGAGAAGTGCCGAGAGACCTAGAAACACCTGCAAGATGATCTTGCTCACTTTATCTTGGACTAGCCGAGAAGTCGTTATACTGGTTTGAAGGTCTTGCAAATTCGTGTTTTGACGTACCATCAGGGTTGGAGTATTCGAAACTTGTTCCCGGAGCATGGCATTGAATACTTGAGCCATGTACGTCCTGTAAGTGGCGGTGATGTCCCTGATACCTGCCGAACGATTACTCAAAAAGTGATCCATGTTTCTGACAGTAGTATTGATCATGGACTGGAAAAACGAGTCGACAAGAGCGCCAGAATCCCCAAAGTCGCCAAGCTGTCGAGCGAGATTGTTCTGTATGCGAAAGTCAAACACTTCGGTGGTTCCATTTGGATTGGGTTGTCGTTTCATCGAGTTCTCGATGGGAACTATTGGCCTTTTCAGGAACGTTGTGCCCTGCTGCATCGTGACATTAACATCGACGCTCTGGATCTGCTGATAGCAGATGGCAATGTTCACGGCACTCTGGTTGTCATTTCCAAGTTCAAAATTACCCCAAATAAAGGCCAAAGAAGGACAGCCGACAGATGGATTGTCTCCGACAAGTGAGGAGTTGCTTTCTCCTAGGTGGCCGTAGTCGCTTGAGTTCGTGCCAAATCTGAGGTCAAACATTTTCCCTCCAAACTCAAGCGATCCCTCCGCGGGGTTGAAATCTGTCGAAAATGTCAGATTTCGACTATCGAGCGAGTCAATCCCATCCAGACATGCGTCAGGTAGATCATAAGATGCTGCTATTCGTACAGCTGAGCCAACGGTGGAAACCTGCGAGCTTGTTGGCTCCTCACAATCAAGGTTGCCTCGAAGAGCTGGAAGAGTTCCTCGCATGCGGCCTACAAACTTGGATCCTGACGGTAATTTGGTTTCGAGGGGCTGCAGTGATATTCGTGGGAAGGCAAATTCCCCAAAGGTACCCGTAGGGACATCCGATTGGTGCCGAATAAGATCGAGCATCGCACCAGCACCGTTGTCGTTGTTCACGCTGTAAGAAGATGTTAGATCAAGATTAAAGGCGTCCAAGCGAGAGACTGTTCTAGAAGGTCCATCGGTGTCGAAGTCCTTGACAACATATAATCCAGAAACGACTACGGTGAGAAATGCAGCAAATATAGTCGCAAGGCTTGCCAAATGAGCACCCCACCGACGAGCATCACCAGTAACCCGTAACGCGCTCAGTGCTGAATGGCCGATCATGTTTTTGAGTATGCTGTGTTCGGCCGTCGCGTGCCTTTTGATCATTGCGGCCCATGGCGAGAATAGTGCAATATAAAAGTCCAAGTTGTTGATGAGTCCGGCAACCAGTAGAGTCACAAATGCAGGCACAAAGTGCGACCCTATCAGTGTACCCCGGTCGTCTGGCACAGTCCATAATCCGCGATGCGTATCTGATCTATTCTGGAAAATTTCAAGAAGAGCAAGTAGAATGAGAGGGGCCGCGAAAGTTGCTACCAGGGCGGGTAGGCTTGCCCAGATCGGGTTCCAGAATTTAAATTCTGGAACAGCCTCTTGAACTTGATGTTGTGGTGTGCCTTCTGTTACGTGTATTTTGAAACTTTTCTCTTGGGTCACTTCATCGATAGCGATCGCAGTGCCGACTTCGTAGCCATTCAAGGCAGCTGCAATGCCTTTGTTTTGTGGGGACTGAATTTTTTGAAGGAGGCGATTGAATTCAATGCTTCGGGTGAGGAATGTCGCTATAGATGCAATGGAGTTGGGATCTCTCGGAACAACATTCTCCGGTGCCAAAATAATCAGTGCTACGGTCAAAAGAGCCATAATGCCAAGTCCAGTTAGGACGAGGATTACAGGAGTCCAATTCGTGAACAATCTTTCTTCCGACCAGGTGATTGAAGCAAGCGGCCCACGAGGAGCATCGTCGATGGACCTTTTTGAGACAAGATTTTGCGAGGCGAAAGTGGGTATAGTGCCAGCATATATCCGCTCAGCTGCATCCGAAAGCGTGGTTTCATTGAACAAATCATCGTAACTCCCAGTACCAGCGGTCCATGCTAGTAGATCGAAGGCAGGTGTCCGGATAAAGTCATCGCTCGAGGATTCGGTGAACAGACCAGTATCTGAGCCAAGCATAACACTGAAGACTGTAGTCATGTTCGCTCCGGAGAGGCCATCGAGAGTTCTGTTCTTAGGCCTCGGGATGTCTTGGAGTGTGATAGCCGCCATTCCATCTAGAGCCGTATTGTTGGTGACGTTGACCTGGCTGAGGGTGTAATCTGACTGGCAAAGTACATTGACCATTCGTGATACTGACCTCGAGGTATTCAAGGCAATAGGCAAGTCTCCCCCTTCCTCTCGTGTCACGTTTGTCAGCAAATCCTGTGTGTAAGTGACTTCAACCATAGTCAAGAGTAGTATTGGGTCTGCATTTGGGCTATTGTCACAGGAAATTTTTTGTGAACTGCTTTCCACAGTCCGATCAGGCACAACATAATGAAGTGGGTCGCGACCCTGAAATGTGAGTGCTGGCCAAAGACTACAACCGCCCTCGTTGATATTCAGGGTCAAATTTGACGGAGAGCCATAGCGTTGAACAGTCGAGTTGTAAGGGAAGTCGACAGTCTCAATTGTGGCTTCGCCGTTGAGGGTGACATTCGCGGGACGGCAAGATATGATAGGCACAAACGTGTCGACTGTGGTGTCAAATGTCGAATTCGACGGCACTGATTTCGAAGATGATTCGAGAGTTGGCAGTACATATGCATACCCAGGAGCGATACCGAGCTGTGGACCCAGGCCGTTGACAAGGTTTTGCACATAGGTGTACACAGATGTGTTTGGAAAGGACCCGACGTCGAGAATGGAAGGATTGAGCGCCGCCGAATCGAATTCTGCTGTGACAGCTGTCGAAAAATAGTCTGTGAAAGTCTGAGGTTGACTAAAGAACAAGCCTGTACTCGCAATGGTCAAGCCTAGCGAGATCAAAAAGGCCACAATCGTAATAATTACGGGTGGATGTAATCGCTTAAACGCAGCAATCAAAGATAGAACCTGAAAATCGGAAATGTAGTCCACTAACACGCTGTCGTGGGGGGTTTCGGGACCCAGCGCAAGTGCCTTCCAAGGCATTAATGATTTTGTGTGGAAATCGATTTGGCGCCATAATGCGACCACTATGACCATGATAAGAGTCGGGACATAGGTCCACGTGTAATGCTGAGCGGGCGAAGAGATAGAGAATCCGTCATTGCGATCGGCATTGTTGCAGACAAGTACCAAGCCGACAATCAACATCAGCAGCAATAGCGTCATCAAAGCCAAAGTTATTTTCTTTAGCCATATCGGTTGCCAAAATACTAGATTGGGTTCGTCATCATGGTGACCTTTCACAGGTGATTGAGATTTGTTAGGCTTGATTGGACTTGGGACACGCGCGTACGTAGATTTTCTCGCGGATCCCAAAGCAGCCGACTGAGGAGGTCGCACAATGGGTTCATCTTCATCGTGGGATGAGTAGTTCACCTCCTCGTCGATTCCAGGAAGTGTTGATGGCCGTGTAGTTGTTCCAGAGTAGTTGGCATAAGGCTGTTCGGGATCGTCGTAACGCTCTCCCGGATGTCGAAGCGAACTGAAGCGGCCGATCTGAGGGTTAAATTGGCGGTCACGCTCATGTTGAATATCTTGAGAGGACGACACCAGTGTCCGCGAGCTTCCATTACGACTGTGTGAAGCCTGTGACAATCTCCGTTCGGCCTCTGTTATTGGGACGCTCAAAAGAGATTTTGATTCGTTCTCCATCATGATAACCCGTCGCAACTCGATACATATTTGTCGTCGTTCAGCTCATGCTTTCAATTGGTTTTCGGTTTCGATTAATTGGTTGCTTCGTCGTATACCTAGGTAGATAGAGAAGAACGTGTGGTGGTTTTCAAGGTTGAAGGTTGGAAACCTTGGTTCGAGCCTCAGCCTCAAGCGGGACCGATAGCAAAAGAAGTTCGGGGCGCACCAAGTTTAGAACTATAGTTCAACGGGCGCAGTGAGAGGACAATGCACCTGATTGGGTCAAACACTCCTAGCGTGGATCCCAACAGCAAACCCAGGGGCTATGTTCAGCTCCACCAACAGCACGATCCGATGAAGGTCACGACAGACTAGCCAGTTTCATGACGTTAATTTCGCCATCGCTGTACATGTGCATGGGACGCTGAGAAACGTGGCCATTCACCCTCCGCTCGGAACAGCTCAACACATATTCAGAAGTCAAGCGCTACGTCTTGATGTGAATTTGTGGCTCTTGCCACGCTGGGTGCTGATCGGCCCAGTGTTCGAACCTAAGTCAAGCCAAGAAGTTAGGCCTATGCGCTAAGATCTCACCTACGTGAAAGCCCTAGAGAGCAAGCGTGAGCAAGGAACCCGAAAGTCCCATAATTCTGTACGAGCTCTGCGTAATCAGATAACGATCAGGATTATCTTTTTCATTCACCTTCTTGACCGTGAAGACATGACAGTTGCGGCTACGACTCTTAGCTTGTTTCGAACCGCAACCCTAGTTCTATGCGTCATTTCATTGCTGACAGCTATTGATACATCTCACATACCTAGGTACGCAGTCCCGGATCCCATGGCTACCAATGTCTAAATCCAGGGCTTGGTGTCCCCTTATAGGAGGTTTTCAGACTATGAATACGACACAACTTCGACTTTCCGTTTCAACACTGCCAAGGATATTTATGGAATTATGCTGACCGGCCGACTGTAACGTGAATGCTCTCCAGCTCACCGAAGTACAACACGAGCAGAACTAGGCTTGACCTCGAGCGTCGTCGTTAACATATTCACAGCCTCTGAGCTATCCATGGCTCGGCAACTAACATTCACTAAAAGGATCGCGTTCTTGCGCGTAGGCGATCTCTCACGGCGCGATGAAGCGGCTTGCAGGCGACAAGGGTGCTCTATTTGACGTAAGTTTTGTCATTCATTGAAACCCCAAAAAGCTTTATAAAGCTTGTTGTTTGATTTTACAGTAGTGCCCCACCACTTCGAAAAGTGGCTTAGATTCCCTCTTCAACGTGCCAGTGTATCGTCATCGGCAGATCAACACGCTCCCTGAACGGTAAATCAAAGGTCATCCTGGCATGTGAGCTGCCCTATCCCTGCTGAGCCACGTGCTCAAGGTACGGGCTGTGGACCAGCGGGGCCAAGGGCAGTCAAACGGAGGACTGGAAGAGAACTCTCGCTGTACCGATCCTGCCTCTGCTCGAGATATTTGCAGTTTGACCCTAACACGCTCTTTCCGGACTCAAAGCTTGTTCAAAGTCCCCAAGACGCAACCATCGAGGTCCCAGACTTTTGGCGTTTGGATACAAAGCTATCAGATCCCGAAAAGCTTTCTAGCTCGGGGATGTTCAACAGGTAAAAAGGTTCGAACTGCCAGAAAAGTTTGTGAGTTGTGCGAATTTGTCGTTGTCGGTAAATGCGTCTACTGGCACCATGCCACAGCCGTAGCAGAGGAAAAGGCGATCACAGATGTAAGGAGTCTTCCCGACAACACGTCGTTATGTATTTTCAAATGGCGTCGCGGTCCTTTCGAGCCGGGCGCGCCTTGGTCGAAGAATGAGTGGTTCGTGTTCGTTGCTGTAATAAGTATCACTGATGCCGGGAAAATTTCGAGAGCGAAGGATTTCGGGTCGGTCGTGGGAGGTCCCACGTTCAGCATCGATTGGGCAGCGGCTAATCTGCAGGCATGTCTGAATTGTCACGCGTTTTGTTGAAGACCTTGTCGGAATCTAGGCTCACACGAAGCCAGGGTAGAATTGGAAAAGGATCTGAGACTTGTGGACATCAGAAACAGTTGAGTGGTTCAAGGGCTCGCACTGGTCGGCTATGCTACCCTGAGCTACATTTGGGGTCCCATCAGCTATGAATCTTACAAATTGTCAACCACGTCCGACTTGGTGCAACTAAAATGTACCAAGTTTGTACAACCTAGGCTGCCAGATGAACTACCAGCAACCATTGAAGATGCAATGCAAGTGGCGTATGCGCTTGGTGTTCAATATCTCTGGGTGGATTCCTTATGCATCATCCATGCATTATCCAAGAACGACGACAGTGACAAACTAATTCATATTGGAAATATGGCAGCCATATATTGCAATTCTGTACTCGGCATAGTCGACGGCGCTGGAGCTTCTGCCGAGCGCTGGATTGTCGGGACTAGGAGTACGACCTTCGAGATATGCTGTGATATTAGCTTCTACCACTGCAATGGCCCGCAGCCCTGAGGTAATGAATTGTACAGCATAGCGGTCGCCATGGCTCGAACGTGGCTGGACATTTCAGGAACGCCTGTTACCGCCCCGCTCCTTGATATTCAATAAGGCTCATGCGGCCTTGCCTTTGGGACAGGAGATACCTCTAGTATGGAGCTTGACCGATGCCTCGATCCCTCCCGTCTCGATCTGGGCACCGACATTAACCGAGTCTCGTTGTGCACTGCGAAAGACATTGAGCAATTCAACCCCATGTCCGCTCGAAGGCAAAAGTACTCGTCAAGCGACTTTTGCAACGCAGCAGGAACGTGAACCATCGTGATCTTTCATATCAGGAGGATGTGCTCAATTCTTTTTCCGGCCTTGCTCCGGTGTTTTCAAGCGCTCTGACTGCTCCGATTTGCTTTGGAGTTCCTGAACGGACGAGTCTCCTTCCCTAAGTCTGATGACATGACCATTGCAGATACGCAGCCCGCCGTCCCCGATCCGGTTACCGTTTGCGGATGTGGCCCTAATACCTCCTGGGCAGGCGTCTCTCTGCCACCCACGGTCGCATCATCACTCGTAACCTTGATGAAGGTGGCTTGGCTCCCGCTTTGACCTCGTCGAGGGGCAAACTTCACCTCTTCAAAGTTAAACATTCCGCTCGGCAAGCTTCCCACGCTCTTTCAAAATGGATTGATCAACGTGGAGAAGGGTTTGTATGCAAAGATGAGCACGCTCGCGACGAAGACACGAAGCGTTATTGTACCACTGAAGACGCCATATCTTGGATCGGTGGTGGTGCTGGCGGTGTGCAGACGGACGCGTTCATTCAAATTGCCGTTCTCCAGCAATACAAGCATTCAATAAGGGACATGTACGATAGCCGAATCAGATACGGCCCCGAAGACGAGTGTCACCTGTTACTCATCAACCTAAAGCCGGTAAATTACCCATTTTTAGATTTGGAAAGGAAAGGAAAACCCCACCCCATCAAAGCTTTGTCTCTGCGAAATTTCATGAAACCAGGCAATCACCGAGCATGATACGAGAACCAAGACATAATAATGTAACCGGACTTATTGGCGGACCGTATCATCCCGCCTGTAAGAGCAGTACGCAATCATCAGGATCTTGTAACTGAGATAATGAGCAGAGCAGCGTTGAGTATAAGGATGAGGACGTGTATATCGTTAGCAGATTGGGTATTGGGCATACCCCTGAATTGGTGTGGAGGGCAACGAAGCCAAAAGCTTCCATCGTCATGCTGAATTTGAAGTCTTGAACGAACATTTTTGTTGATGGTTTCCTCGGTAGCTCGCCTTCCCCAAAGACCACAATAGAAAGGAGGCATCCCTGGTCATGTAGACCGAGCATGAGTAGTACTATATAATATACTTGTATCCTTGGCGTTCTCCGTAAACTGGTTGCTTAACCGCGAAAAGCCCTCCAGGTCCACCAATGACATTCAAGATCAGTGACCTTCTACAGCGCCCTTGAGAGGGGGGAGGACGGGACGGGAGTGTTTCACTTGGATTGTCACATATGATTGATTGAATATGCCGTGGGAGAAAATCTCACTGTATAGGCTTTGACAATTGTAATGCGAGAACTCGCTCTATTGGTATTTCTCATAAAGTCGTTTAAGACGGTTTTCAACTTTGGAATCGAAGAGCGCATTCTTGGGAAGCTACGTAAAGCATGTCCAACACCAAGACGCTCAGCAAACTCCAACTCAGGAATAGCTTCTCGGTCAATGGGCCCTGCCAATATCGCAATGGGCCGGCAGGGTTTAGGTGAATAGTTGGCGCATAACGCTCGCAAATCAATGGGGCGTATCAAAAGACACATTGGGCAAAGGATAGGACTCCCAGGACCAGCGCTGGTGATGAAGAGGAGATGGGTTAGGGTTGTGCTTTTGGCTGTGCAGTTGAGGAGGCTGAATATCTCAACGGTTTAGTGGTTGTGACAGGCGGAGCAGGCTGAGTGTTGTACCGGCCATCCACTAAGGAGTTGTTTGCGCTGTCGATATTGCCATAACTCGGAAAGATTTCAGCGAAATGCGGTCTTATTCATGGAGACTAGATACATGCGCGCGGCAGAGTAGACAGGAGCTTGTCAGTAGATGAGGCAGATGACAATGCAAACCTTGTAGCGATCAGCCTTTTGCAAAGTCTTCCACCCACTAAACGGGCAGGCTCTTGCACACATAAGATAGCCATGTCGACACGACCAGTCCACGGACATACCCGAATGGAGCGATCAGCCAAACAGTTTGCCTTTGATCTTGCCTAGACCTTTCGGTGGAATGTATGACTCTCCCCTATCGCCGCTGCATTGCACGTGTGAGCCATCATCCAGTTGACCAGGCGATACACTGCGGTCGGGTCGTGACGTGGCTGTAACACATGGAAAGTTAGTGTTGGGAAGACCCGAGAGGAGACTGGGAGCAAGGCGTACCTTTCTTTTCGGTGCTATCCGCGTTGGTATCCGACTGTGGTTGGTCCCTGCCTCTTGGTTTGTCTGGTTTCGCTGCCTGCACATCGTTTGTAATAGGTTGTGGCTTCGGTGCGGTCGTGGCTGGTTGGGCCTCTGTGGCTGGGGGTGAAGTGACTGGGGTGGAAGTGATTTTGGAGATTGTCTCTTTTTTTTCTTTCTTGCCCTGCTGGATCTCGTCTTTCGTCTTCGTCCTGCTTAACTGATCGACTATCGACATGATGTGCTGTTCTGCGATTGAGTCAGTAGAACACACTTCTGCAGGTTGAGGCGAGGCTACTGACCGGGTTTGTTGCCCGCGTCGTACGGATTGTCTGCTGTACCGGCTCCTTGTTGACCCGAGGGTGGCTCGTTTCCTGGAGCTGTTGCCTGGGCCAGTTGATTTCCTTGATCGTAAGGATGGTCTGCAGTGCCTTTTCCCTGGATGCCAGAAGGCGGTTCTTCACCAGAAGAAGGCTTGTTCGGCGATTGAGCATGCTCTAGCACTGATTTGCCGACATGCTCTTGCGCGGCCTTAATATCGGCGGGAGATGCCATATCGCAGCTATCTAGATAGCAGGGGTCTGTCGGTCAGCTAGGAATTCAACCCGAGCGCAAATCAGCGTCTGCTCACGCGAGGCGCTTATTAGTGTGGAAGTCTACTGCTGCAGCTTCGGTGAATTCGAGAAGCAGCAGCTGGTTCATGAAATCGTCAAGTAGACGCGAGTAAAAGGGTAGATACTTCACCGTGTTCAGCCTGAAAGTCTTTCTTGTCTTACCTCAAAAGCTTCTAAAGCTTCAAAATCTCTATGAGCACGGCTAACATCTGATCCTGCCTTACAAACTGCTCCGGGCAAGCTCTCAGTGACAGGGTAGCATTTCGGAGTAACCGCCCTACGTCAGTGGGATCTTCTCGCGGCCGAGAGTTGGGAAGAAGGCAAGCATGGTGTCAAACAGCATTACCGGCATTACCAAACTAGCTGTGCCCGGGTAGTGCCAATTCCACCTGGCAGCTGAACAAGGAAGTTTTAAGCAGAAGAAGAGCCAACGATAAGCTGCGCCTGACCCGGCTTGATCCGAGGAAGCAAGTCTTGATTGGAGCCAAAAGATGATGCAACTACGTACCTACATAATGGAAAATAAGTGGGCAGCTCAGATAGTATAAGCGGGCGGGGCTTTGATTTCACTGGTTTGTGCCTGCCCAGGTGCAGATCTAGGGCAGTTGACGGCCTACATGTGGGAATACTAGAGAATGATGCACCAACTCAAATGAGAACAACCGGAATCACCAGGTCTCTTGGAATAGTTCATTACTATTACAGAAGTCCGCTGTGGCAAAAAGGACTTATATAGATCGTATCTACAAATATCCAACGCGCTGCAACGACTCCTCACGCTCAGTTAACTTCAATCATCATTCTTATGTCATAATTTTCGTAATTGATACCCCCGGGAACATCAAATGCAAGCAAACCTCAATTCGCTGCTAGTTGTGGCAGAGTGAATCTCAAGCTAGACTTCCCAGCTGAACCGCGAGCTTCCCGTAGCCTTGGGCCGACCAACGTGCTCTGTAACAGGTTGTTGATTGCTTGTAAGCTGAGTCCCCCCCTCCTCCGTCAGGTCCTCTTTGAATCTACTGTCACGACTGGGCGAACGCTTTGGGATAGATCCAGCGGCGCTGGGTGATAGCGATGCTCGAGTCGGTTTGTTGTCTCCAGAAACAGCTTTCCTGGAGCTACTGTTGTTGGTGCTTACAGTGGATGAGGCTTGCTCATCACTCCTTGCTGCCACGGGCGAAACGGGCGCGAAGAATCGGCTAGAATCACTACCAGCCTGTGACTGAAATGTGCGACTGAGCCGGTCTCTATCACTGTTTGTTCCCGTCACAGGGCTTATCACATGGTCGCTGCCACTTTGGAACGGGTTGCTATGGCGTGGAGAATTCGGACTGATGCTGTGGCTATGCCTTTGGTTGATTTCCTTAGGACTGTATGCCGGAGCAGGTGATTCGGCATGGCCTTTGGCATTCTCTTCACTGCCCACCTTGCTTATCGAACTACGAAAGGCTGGCTGCACGAGTTCCACAGGCGAGCGTGGGTCGTTTCGTTGAGCTATGCGAGCATTGGCTCTTTCCTGGAAAAAGTTTGGTGCAACATCCGCAGCCGCCATCTCGACAGGCGCGACTGCGGATAGCTCGAATCGAGAATTGGACGAGTCTGAGACTAATTCTGTGGGATGAAGCTTGTCGGCGTATAGCTCTGCTGCTGCTGACGTTGAAACCGAGGACCTTCGTGTCGATCGTTTCGACCAGATTGATAGCAGGCCTCTCCTCTGTGACTTGTCATCATCCGACAAGTCGCTGCCCTTTCTTCGATTTTTGAGACAGCAGAACCAGATCAACGCGAGCGCAATAACGACTAAAGCTACAATACCCACCGCGATGCCGACCTTGGCCCCTGTCGATAATCCGCCTGCGGACGCTGAAACAGGGCCAGGCCAAGTACTGCCCTTTGGCCTCGCGATAGCTACGAGCTGAGGTTGCTGAGAGCTGTCCGGAAATGAGGCTTGGGAGAGGGAAAAGGCATTGCGCTCGTAATCCACAATCATATATATTTCTTGCAGAAATGCGCGTCCCAAGGTGTATTGCTTGGTGCTATTTGCTTTGCGAAGTGGAAAGTAGCTGATTGACGTATCAGTGTAGTTGTCGGAGAGCCCTGGAAATGGATATGAGAGCTGCAAATTGAAAGCACTGTACGATATTTTCAGGTCCAACGTCTGGGAGGAGCTCGCCGAGTCAGCGAGAGTGAATGTAAATTCTAGATCCAAGGCTGCAAGATCAAGCGGTGATGACGCATTATCGAAGACGTACAGTTCAATTGATGGGTCCCAAGTCAGGTTTAACGCTTGTGCGATGTTGTCGCAAACGGTTTCGGGTAGCCACATGAAGGGCGTGCTCGAATCCACCACCAAGGCGGTGTTTTCATTCTGCGACCAAAGCTGCAGAGGATTTGATGCCCAGCCCATCGGGGTCGAGGAAGCATTTACCTCGATAGCTTGGACGAAAACACTGGGCATGTAGTCATCGGCTAAAGTGAACCAGAAATCGCTGGAGGTGAATCTGCTCGAATCGACACCACCCAAAGTCAAGGAACCTTGAATACCTTTTCCTTGGTAAGATGCACCGGCAGTATAGCCATAGCTGTGACTTGGTATGACAGAATTGTTTTGAACAAGAGTAGACAAAAACGAAAGATGATCGCTATTGTTTTGAAATCGGGTTTCCTTGACGCCCAGGCCTATATTTCCTATCCAGTGGTCGATGTCATCAACAACGGCCACAATCTGATTCGAAGTACTGATTGTATCTGACAACGCGAGGCTGTCAAAGCCATAGTCTCCATTTTGAGTCGTTTGTGAGAGCGCCGAGTATCCGAGCTGGTATGGGCCAAGCGATTGCCAACTGCTTGAATCGTCTGAATAGAAGATACCCCCTCGTAATGATGCGCACGTCGATCCATCGCACAGCGTCGGGCCAGCTATCCAGGTTTCCGATGAGGTTGTGCTCGGAAAGACTAGCAAATATTGTTCGGGCGTTCCTACTCTTATTTGCGCCGGCGACCACTGCCCATCATAGCCAATATAATCCGGTCCAAACGGCACTGAAATCGGTTGAGGGTCGTCGGCTCTACCACTTTGGACGAGGGCCAGCAATGCAAAGACACGACAGAGGGAGAGAAGGTCACAAGCTGTCGAGCGCATGGCGCAGTCGTTGGTTTCAACTCATCTCATAACCAGCCAACCTCCAAACAGTGAACGAGAGACTCGAGGTTATGCACACTCTCCTTGTCGATACCAACACTGTGCTTGGAAACGAGCGATAACTAAAAGAGCCACTAAACGATTGGTCAAGTGTACATATCTGCCGCGAAGGGCGAAGAGTTCGTCCAACGTCAGAACACAATTTTCATCGATTCGGCCTAAAATGCACCTTCAAACAGCCAAAACAGCATTCGGAGCGCCCGACACCTACCTAAGGTAGAGTTCTACGAGATTTTAGGGGGCAACCGGCGTGGCGCAAAACTGACATCTCGCATCGCTTGGCACCAACTCGTAGTCCCGTGTGACCTATGTCTCATCTGGTCGATAGTAGTGCTCATTTCTAGACTCTCAGTGTCATACATATCCCACTGGCATTATAGAGCTTGATCAATTCCATTTGACTTTTTGATGCGCCACCCAGCATTTGCAAGGCCTGCCAGAACCTGTTGCCCTTCTTTGCCAGATTGGCAACCTAGTATGTTTGGGCAACCTCGAGGTTCTTTGTCAAGATCAGATAATGCACATGCTCTCCAACGCCAGGGTTCCGGAGATGGTGACCTGAATACTTCGTAACTCCTGGCCCCTACACCGCGCCCCTAAGCCCTGTTGGCATTAGCATAGAGGCGCACGGTTAATGGCGCATCAGAATCCACCAATGATCCCGCTGAACCCTCACGGTTCAAACTCGCGACCAGCCATCCGCTCGACAACTCGTAACCGAGCCACCATACCAGGCACGAATTTCATGCAAGGATGAGCATTGTTTCACAAATGCCCAATTCAATGTCGAAGTGTATTACTTTGGCGGCGGTGGCAACAGGTGCCAGACCTCAATGTCGAATATCGAATACGGAGCAGATTCAGCATACTCCTGTCTATCGCAGCTGATTGGGGGTTTAATCTTGGTCAGCGACCGCCTCGCAACGTTGCGTTGCCCTTTCATAGGTCTGCCCAGCTCGTAACAGCCCCGAACCCATTATTGCCATTATTCAATGGTCTTGTGCTGCCACACCTTCCACTATTATTACAGTCGAATATTGGCCTCGATCTGGTCATGCAGAACAGACTGATTACTCGTTCGCTCATTCGGGTGACATCGTATTGAATACGAATCTCTATCACAACGAAGAACGAGCGCTCCGTAATTCGAGCTCTAAATGGGTTCAGTGACGGGAAGCGCAATTTACAAGTCGTTTGAGAACCTGACAATTCTCTTCAGCCACGTAGCACTTTCGTATACACTCGGTTACTCAAACCAACCTGCATATTTGCTTTAAAAATGTCGTGTTTTGCTGGTCCTATTGTTCCGCGACATGCAGGCACGCAGGTCAGTGGTCAGCGACTTGAGGAACTGGGCTTCGAGGTCCAACAACTAGCAGTCAATGTAGGTCTACTCTTCTCGTGCAAAACGTTCGAAGCCTTCTATCGAATTACCGAAATGGTCTACTGCTGCAGAGTTAGTGAAAGCATGAGGGCTGATCTAACTTCGCATACTGGTGCCACGCATGGGCGGCCAGGCTCGGGTCCTTCTGCACGGTGAAATGAGTACCTGCGTGCTTGCTCCACCTGCCACAAGTCCTGCTTCACCAGTTGACAGCACCTAATATTACAACGTGCCTGGCTGTTGTGGAGGCACTCGTCCAGCCTCGTGGCACCTGCTAACGCTCAGCGCGGAAATGCATGGGGCCATGCGCTCGTGTGGCGTAAACACCTATCGACTGGATTGCAAAAAACTTGTGAGGCGCCTTTCCTAGCTCCGATTAGTATGTTTCTGCAACCGATTTTCTCCATCAAATCAACGCCCTCCAGGGCTAGACCTCAAGAAAGGCAGTGGATCGTTTTTTTAGCTCCCTCCTCTCTCTCGGTGCCTGCGGCGCATGGGTCCGGCCATTTTGCTGTGCAGGGAAACGATTTGCAACCTGACCAATAATGTTCTATTCGCGTCCTCAAGCTTGGAGCCTCGGGCTTGAGTACAACTTCGTCGTCGTCGTACTTTTTGCGAGCGTGGTCCCTGCTTGTTCTTCTAGTTTTCGGCTTTTCGACGTTACTATTGATCACAACTGCTGATTTTATCTCGACCAAACACTCGTTTGCTAGGCATGGGAAACTCGACACACTCGCTATTATGCAATTACTAGGAACGCTCGCTCGCGACCTTACAGTACTTTCAGACACATTTTGAGGTATAGGATAAGAGGACAGTCACAGGGGTTTTTGCCCGCGTTCATCGCCAGAATGAGGCGCTCTCTCCTGTTCTCGCTGCTGGCGAGATCAGCTTTCGGATTCCCGCAAATGGGATCAAACTTCTCTTACACTGATTCGCTCTCGACCCAACTGAGTTGTGAGGGAACATCGACCTATTCATTCACACCACTGGAGACTGTGTATGTGACGGTGGACGGCGAATACACGTATACAGTGACTGCAAATGGTATCACGCCTACTGATATTTTTTACACTCCTCCTCCGCCATGTTCATCTGTGATTGTGCCACAGACTTCATTGACACCGATCACATCTCTATCAGCGTCATCAATTACTTCCACCAAATCTCCTGCCCCACCATCTGTGACGACGATCACGGAAACATACTCCTCTGTGACGACTGTCTGCGGTGCGACGCCCTCAATCTACAACAACACCACAGGATCTCAAGCGACCTACTCGAACTCTTCCACAAGCTTCCAACCTACTTGTTCATCCACGTGGAAGACGTTTACAACAACACGCACGCAGACGTTCCAGTCTGCAATCCAGGGGACATTATCCAGCCTTCCATCACCTCAGGTCCCGACGGCCGAGTCTTTAACTTCAGCTTTGGTTTCCACATCTGTTGTTTCGTTTGCCACAACATTGGGATCTACAGTCGGCAAATCGAGCGCCGTAACGGTGACGGTTACGAAAAAGACCCCTGTACCTGTGCAGCAAGACCCAACACCGGCTCAAAATCTTGGCCCAACGTTTCCAGGAGCTGGCGACTCGACAGTCACCATCAACTCTGATTCATCAAACCGGGCGACGGGAACCCCGAGCCCTTCCGTCGTTATACCCAGCAGCGGTTCGAGCAATAATAATAATAACAACAACAATAACAATAACAACAATAATAGTCCAGGATCGAGCGACGACGGCCAGAATAATGGCAATCCTCCAACTCCCACAGTTGGTGCCGGCGGTGGAGCAAACACCAACAATAACGGCAACGGAGGCAATGTGGCATCCTCGACAGCGGGTGGCAACGGAGGCAACGTGGCACCCTCGACAGCGGGTGGCAACGGACTAGGCAGTATTATCAATAGCGTTTTCAACTCTCCTTTCACATCCGTCGGCGTCAGCACTTCGTTTGGTGCTGCTTCAGCCACTGTTACTCTCGTCGCCGGTGTCCCTGTCCAGATCGGCTCATCATCAGTGTACATTGGAGGCAGCAATATTGCGCTCCCTACTGGGTCGTCAACAGCAGTGGTGATCGTCGGCGGCGCCACGTTCACCGTCGGCCCGTCCGCTATAATCGCAGGATCGAGTACGCTGGCCATCGACCGTCCCGCGAGCGTCAGCTATTCAGCAGTGCAAGCCGCCCCTCTCGCCGCAAGCACCGTCACCCAATCTGGCGTCATCGTCACGATCAATCCAACGGCAGCGGTGATCTCCGGCACGACATATGCCATCGGCCTGAACGCTCCTGCCACCATAGTCACGGTAAATGGGCAAACAGTAACCTTGAACAGCAACGGCGTCGCCTTCGCCTCCACAACGTACAGCCCTGCAATGACAACGGCAGCCGCATACGTCGTCACCACCATCGGCGGTCTCACCATCTCCCTCGACCAGTCCGAAGCCATCATCTCAGGCACTACGTACCGCATTGGCGCAGGCGCCTTGAACACCGTCACCACCGCCACGATCGACGGCACCACCATCATCTTCGGCCCAAGCGGCATCATCCTACCAAGCACCACCATCGCTCCAACGGGCGTTTCGCTCACCACCGGCCACAGCACGACCCGCACAAGCGCGTCACCAGCCACCAAGATAGTGTCGGACGGTGCCAGCGCGACAGTAGGCGAAGGAAGCGCAGCTTCACCCAGTGCGCGACCTCCACCGTGGCTATCGACTACAGTATGTGTGGTCGCCATGCTCCTTGGTCTGGGCACATTGCCTCTAAGTCTACTTCTCTGAAACCAACCAAAAACTCGTCTGCCATTCCCATTCCCATTTCCCGTTGCCATTTCTGTTGAACACTGCGAAACAGAGGAGGGATAAATTGACTTTTGCATTTTCCGGGATATTGGACATTTGAGACGTTGTGCATGTGGCATGTGACATGAGAGCGAGGAGAAAGCGGGCGTCTATGTGTTGTAGGGAACTTGAAAGTGGGTAACTTGTGCCTACCTGTACGAAACTTCTGAAGTTGGATTCGAAAACGGAATCAAATGCTAATGAAGGATTTCTTTTTGTTTTAATTTTGGATACCCAGTGCAACGCTCAAATCGGAGATAGTATAGAAGGAAAAATTCCAATGCCATTTGTTTTTTTTTTTCAAGTCATTCATGCATATAAGTTTACAGAGACTGCGGTATAATTGAGAGCAGAATATGAACGTGCTGGACCCAGGTATGTATGAGTCGTGTGTTACAAACCCTTCCAGGCAAATTTTGAAGAAATAGCCTGTGAAAAGAAGGACGGACAGCTGGATCAGATAATAGGGCCCAAATGCAGGTCACTCTAACCAAGGAAGTTTCCAATTATTTCTAATGTATTTTCGTTTTTCTATTCCACATGTAATCTCCTTTTTTTCCTTTATCGATGATGGGGCCGATTAGGTCCCTTTCAAGGTTTCTACAATGCAGTCATCGACACGTCCCAGGCTCGGTTCGCAAGCAGCATTCCGCCGACGGTCATCAGCGTCGCCATCAAGAGGTTGACCTGATTATTGTCAAGGATGTCTCTTCCGCTACCCAGGATTCTGCTGGGGTTGCTCTTTCGCTCTTTCTCTTTGTCGTCTGCTTCTATTTTTTCCTTGAGGACCCTGTACTTGACGCGGCCTCCGTTGGGGGCTTCCACGACTTTCCCACTGCGTCGATCGACGACCGAGGCCTGGAGAAGCGCGCCGAGCACGCTGTCCAAGACACTGCCTAGCGCTCCCCAGGCGCCGGCTGCGAGGATGAAGCCGAGCAGGTCTGCCGCGCTGTTGGAGCAGAGCGGTGGAAGGAACACGGCACTGACGGCTCCAATGAGCAGGGCGCCAGCCAGTCCAGCTCCCAGGCCGATGCCGCTTATGCCGCCGTTGGTGCCCGGCGGGACTTCTTTGAGGCTTAGAATGAAGCGTGGGTTGTGGGGCGAGAGGATGCCGAGTTCGCTGGACAACGTGTCGGCGGTGACGGCAGCGTAGTTCGAGATGATGCCCGTGAGGATGAGGTCGCGAGCGGGACGAGAGCCGAAGCAGGCATCCCCGTCCGTCGTTCCGCTGCTGTTGATTCCGTACAGGTAGACGTGCAACAGGCAGAGCAGGCTGACACACCCGCTGTTGGCAAGGACCTGCACCGCTGATCGTGGCTCCTGCCCGACTAACTCACCAGGGGTCGTGCTCGTGTTGCCTTTCTTAGCTGCGTTGGCCTCCTTCTTGTCATGGTATTCCTTGGTCTTGTTCCAGCCTCCACTGAAAACGTCGCCGATCGCACTCAGAGTGCCGGCGCTGTTGCCGCGACTCCGGACGTGTGAGCCCGTCGACGAGACCGTCAGATTCGCTTTGACTTCCTTCTTGACTTTGGTTGCGGAGGTGCCGAGCACGAAGAAGACGAGGAGCAATGTAAATGGGAGGGCGGATGGGTGGAGGGCGTGGATGGTCGCAGTGAGCCCGGCTGTGACGAGGCCGGAAGCAGTCAGTGAGGCATGAGTGTAGGAACGATAGAGGATATAGAGAGTGGTAGGAGCTGCGATTTCCCAGCGCATGGCTTCCCTCAGTCTCGGTATTAGCCTCAGCCTCAGTCTCAGTCTCAATTTCGATTTCAATCTCAATCTCAATCTCAGTGTGTTGGGAAGGCTGCTACTAGTGGGGGCATTGGCTGTCAAACACTTGGGATTGAGGGTCGAAGAGGCTGAGTTGGTAGTACAATCAAAGCACAGGGCTTAGCTAGATCGAGCAGGCGTAGCTGAGCGATCGTAATATAGACGTGTGCATCTATCCGTAGGTTCCGCTGTCACTCTGAGGCAGCACAATAATGTACGGTACCGCAAATGCTGTACTACGGGCCGGAAACTAGGCTGCATTTTTCTGAATTGATTTGGATGACGTCGCACATCATGATCGCCGTTGGTGGGGCTGTGGGTCCGGGGACTTGGGACTCGGGGCCTCAGGCTGCAGATTCAACTTGGATGTTTCAAACGTTGTCGAGGGAAGTCGCTCGTGGCAGAGTCGTGCTTTCCAGTGTATGGTCAGCTTGCCATCCCGACATTTGGCCGGCCGTCGAATCCAGCGTGGTCACAATCATGGGTGCTGTAGGCTCAATTCAACCGCAGCATGTTATCGTTGACCCAACTCGCGACGAGGGCTGCTGTACTCTGTCCCCGGCCCCGACCTAAAGCCCCGTCGACCATCTCGCCCAAAGTGATAGCTCCTGCTCCTGTGCGTCGGCATCTACATCTTGCGCCTCCATTCCTTCTCGACGATTACATCCCTCGCTACCAGCTTATCTCCTCCACCGACGCCGCTAAGAAACGCTCGGCTGCCTACGCCCATCTGCGCAACTGCAACCTCTGTCCTCGTCTTTGCGCAGTCAACCGCTTCGAAACGACAGGCCACTGCCTCATTGGCTCCAACGTCCTTGTCAACACCATCGCCCCTCACTTTGGCGAAGAGCCCTGTCTCCAAGGTCACAATGGCTCCGGCTCGGTTTTCTTCTCGGGCTGCAATCTGCGCTGTGTCTTTTGCCAAAACCACGACATTGCTCACCAGCGGAATGGCATGGATCTGACACCGGAAGAACTGGCGGAGTGGATGGTCAAATTGCAGGATGTAGGCCACGTGCACAACATCAATTTCGTCACCCCAGAGCATGTGGTGCCTCAAGTTGCCCTGGCTATTCTCGCCGCGAAAGACATGGGACTTCAGGTGCCAATTGTGTATAACACAAGCGCATTCGACAGTCTTGCGAGCCTGGAGCTGATGGAGGGGCTGGTAGACATTTACTTGCCCGATTTCAAGGTATGGAGTGACGCGACAAGTAAGAGGTTGTTGAAGGCAGACAGGTATGCTGAGCATGCAAGGGAGAGTATACAGGAGATGTATCGGCAGGTCGGAGATTTGTGCTTTACACACGATGGCATTGCCAAGAAGGGTGTGCTGGTGAGACACCTTGTTATGCCTGGAAAGGAGCAAGAAGGTGTTGAGATCGTCAGGTGGCTAGCGGGCAGCCTGAGTAAGGACACCTTTGTGAACATCATGGAGCAATTCCATCCCAGAGCACATGTCGGCAAGACGAAGCGAGGTGCCAATGGTGAAAAGCGGTATGCCGACATCAACAGACCCGTTAATCCTGACGAAATGAGCATCGTGACAAAGGCTGCAAAGGATGCCGGCCTATGGAGGCTCCAAGAAGCTTCGCGACACGATGGTTTCAACATTTGAGTTGCCAGTGTAACCTACCCCGAACAAAGACCCAGATCACCTGGGCAGTCCGCAGACGGGCTTCGAGGCAATCGTGACCCTCGAGCTCTTTGTTTGCCGTAATGGTGTTGTAGCGCCTTCCTGCCCCACCTTGGCCTTTCTGCTTCACAACCGGCTCACATTTTACGTCTGACATCAATTTTCAAGTCTCTTAGAGTCGAATCATCGAAATTGCACAGCTTACCAACAAAATGAGACAGTCCGCGCCGCTCAAGAGCTCGGCAGAACCAGGTCACAATTACCCCCAAGATGGTTGCGATGCATCCGAGATTCTGAACGTTCCAAGCAAAAGCCCAACCGGGCAAGCAGAGTCTGTGAAACAAGATACGGAGCATGAATGTCTTCTGCAAGCACTAGCTCAAAAGGAAAGGCAACTCGACGCTGCCCAACTTGGCTACTCGGAAAGAGTATCGACTACCTTGCTCGAGAAACAGATTCGATCCTTGAACTACCACATTCAGAAATGCAACGAGAGAAATCGTCTCCTTCTGACCGATCTCGAGACGTCAGTTGAGCATTCAGCACCACTTGAGGCGCACAAGCAGGAAAATCATATGCCACTTCCATCCAAGAGAGAGGGAGCGATGGACAAGGAGCAAGCTTCGAGGACTGGGTTAGTCACGCTAGAAGACTCGAAAGAGGACGAGCACCTTGGTGCGTTCAAACCGGAGAAGGGCTGGGAAGGTGTTCTAGGAACGTGGGTGTAGATGTCTATCTACCCGGTGTTGGGTCAGTAATTGTCATCTGCCATCACAAGTTGACGTCCAAAAGGCCTCTGAAATTAGATACATACCTCGAACAGCCAAGTTGACTACGGGATGTCCTGCTCATGTTCACGCGCGGTCCCGTGAAGAGGCCGCACAGACCACCGACGTTCAAGGTGTAAGAACAACCTTGCCTGCCTTGGCGCCAGGTTGATTTCATTGTCCCTGACCCAACTGAACTAGGCAAGGCTGGGTACTGAGGGGTAGTAGTATCATGGCACTGTCAAAATCTCATAATCCGGCTCTAGTGCTAAAATCATCTTGAGGTATGGAATGCAAGGCGAAACCCGAAGATACTTGGGTCTAGACAATCCGAACTGAACACATTTCGATTTGCGAAGCGGCGCCCCACAGGAGAGTGGGAGTTGGTTGTCTATTTTTTTTTTTTTTGATCTCTCGTGGCTTTATGAGAATTCGTATTCATGCACGCGAAAAAACACGGGCGCCTATCACTTGGTGAGCGTGAAGGGTCAGGCGACATGACGAGTTAGTGCGCTAGGATTCTAGTATGTACAAAGTACGTCTACCCTCGTCAAGGGAAGGATAGCCCTTGCTTCCAATCCCGTTTTCCTGCCCTGGGAATAGGACGAAAACCGTGACCCAAGGCGTCTGATAGCCCTCAAAGCAGCCTATAGGCTTCCAATTTGTCAGAACGTGTGCTCAAGGTCGTTTTTGAATGGGAGGGATTCAATTGATTCCAGACCGCTAGTCTTCATGCCGCTCCATACATCCTTAGAGCACCGAAATCAACTTGTACAGCGCTGTTCCCACCTATGTAGAGTAATATACAAAAAGGACAGGCCGGCAGCCAGAGAGTTACGCCGCTTCAACCTAAACAAAACCTCAGGGCGGTGTTGGATTCTACCCATATAACCAACCCCTTTTATGTTCGCTCTCCAGCCCAGACACACCCAGAGGAGGAGGAGGAAGATAATGGCCGACCCCGTCACCTGCACGCTTGCCGTCACTGGAGCGCTGTATCTGATCGGCTGGTTTGAGAAACCTCCTGTCCAAAGGCCTTGTCGATGCACGCAAGGGCGACGTCGGCACTTCTTCTCTACGAGTATCGATGCTCGCCATTTTGTGCAATGTCCGTATGCCCGGAGACGTCGACAACAGTCTCGCCGTAGATGAACTCAAGTTCGATGCTGCTGCAGCTTGCTGCTGATGATGATGAGAAGGAGAAGAAGGAATGAAGATTTACAACAGTCAATGAAAAGCCGTCTCAGCAGTTTTTCACCCTAGACCGTGTCCAAACTTTCATCAAGCCTTATTATGGGTATATAGGCCATATCGATCCGGCCGACCCACACACGCTCTACCAGAAGGACATAATCGATTCTACCATTCGGCAGTATTTCTTTATCTCGGCATCTACATCACTCAGTGGCACCAGGGGGTCACGAACATTGCTCACACTTTGAGCCATAGGCAAGACGAAATGGCTTACGATCGAGAATATCAATGTGGCTTCCAGAAACGTTCTTGGGTCTTTGGGACGAAGGCTTTTTCATTTATTATAGGGTGTTTGGTGCCGGCACCCTAGGTGCTATCAAAAGAGCAAGACGACCCAGTGCTTTATCCGCTAAAGTTTGTGATATATGTATTTTCTATCCCAAACCTGCTTAGGTGTACAGTATCTCTTCAACAAGCTATCGTAGACAAACTCCATCCATGTCCAGAATGACAAGCTCTATCTTGAGTCTTTTTCGTTTAAGGATCGGACCACAACCACGGTCCCGCTGGTATATGCGTGTATCAAGGCTGTTCACATCTTGGTTTCCCGACCGACATTCAATGGGCCTGGGAATTGACATAGTACCGCTCCGGCCCTGATGCAAGAGGGTCCACAGCACCATTCAAATTCCTGGCCATTGAACGCGTAATTTCGATCGTGAACCGCTTGTCGACACCCAACATCTCGTCGGTCAACGACGCAGCGGACTTTGGGTGCCAAGCGTACCAAGCGACCAACACTTTCCCGAATGCTGATTCCACGCCTAGATTCTTGGCGACGTACGGAATCAGTGCTGGTGGGGGAACGCGGTTGTCCTTGCGCTTCACGAAAAGCTCTCGGATGATTTCATTCTGCAACCGGTCGATGTGCAGTCTCCTGGCGAATCCATACAATCGAGCGAATTGCATGAATTTTTGGTCCATGTTAGAGGAGAGCTTGGGATTGCCGAAGTACAACCAGTCCACGAACATCCGGACCACCTCTGGGTTGTCTTCCGGGAGCTGAATCTTCTGTGGGGCGGTGTTTGGAAGACTGGCGTTGAGGGCTCCCCTGAACCAGGTTGATGCTGCCAGGAGTTTCTGCCGGTGGACGGAGCAGAAGTCACCTTGCTTGCCGACGATGAGGGTGACAACGGGGTCGTTCAGGAGACTGCCTGTGTGTTAGCTATCATCTTGCTTGTCCATTTTGGTGTTTCGGTGTTTTACCTGGGAGTGTTGTCTCTTCCAGTCGAAGGGGCTTGGGGCATCGATTGAGGCCTCTGGGAGGGTCGTCTTGCATCTGCACCTGACTGAGACACTTGTGGAGGAGCCATTTTGTTTTTGAGCTTCCGAATCTTGTGTCTCTGGTGGAGGGGGGTATGCAAGACTGGGTAGAGTATCGAAATACCTACTTTCTGCCCGGTAATTGAATAGATATATATACCTTGTGTTTGGAGTCAGTCAGTCTGACGCCACTAAATCCAGTGCACTTTTGAGTGCCAAATTGACTGCTAAAGGGGTTGGTTCCCACTTTTCGTTTTCACATGTTGATAGCCAGACGAGGTGTAACGCCCCAGAAATGCACTCGCAAGCAGAGTGGTAGTGCAAGGCTTTTTCATCTCCTTGGGCAGCATGAAACATGATGTGATGGTCATTTTTCAAAGCTTTGAGTGCCGTATGCGATCAATGGAACACGGACCTTGGCACAGCTTGACCATTTCTTTACGCACAATCTTGCCTGTAGCATTCCTGGGCAACTGGTTCACGGCCCAAACACCCCCTCGGAGCTTTTTGTAGCCGCTGACTTTAGCGTCCACGGCGTCGTGAATCTCTTTCAAAGCTCTTTGCTGGGCTGTCTCCCCTTCTCGCATGATTTTCTCCTTCAGCACAACCCATGCCGCGGGCAGCTCTGTAAGTTGGCTTGCATCCCATGAAGGACCGACTCCGCCCTCGACAACATTTTTATGACCGTTGATGTAGGCCTCCAGCTCTGCGGGGGCAACTTGGAAGCCTTTGTACTTTATCAGCTCCTTTGTGCGTCCCACGATCTTTAGGCGACCAAGCGAATCCAAGGTGCATATGTCGCCAGTATTGAACCAACCTGGCAAGGGGAAGGCCGCTGCAGTGGCCTTGGGATTCGACACATACCCAAGTGTGATGTTGGGGCCTCGTAGCCAAAGCTCACCCGGTCCACCGATGGGTGCGTCGTCCGTGCTACCTTCTCGCTTCAGCATTGCCTCGATGTTCGGCAGCAGGTGGCCGACCATGTCGTCCGGAATGTCTTCGCCATATCGCTGATACGCAATGTATCCTGCGGCCTCGGTCATACCATAGACCTGGTTGAGGCGCCAGGGCGCCCTACTCAGCAAGCGACCCTTGACGTCTTTGAAGCTTGCGCCTCCAACGTTAATAACTCGAGCTTTGGAAAAATCATGCTTAGTGGTCAAGTCCGAGTTAGCCATCTGAAGGACGACTGATGGGACGCCCTGGAAACTGGTCGCTTGATTCGAGCCTACTAGCATGCCGAATTCCTCTTGATTATACGAAGGCATGGCGTGGTGAAGCATACCTGTCCAGGGTCCAAGAAAGAGGGGCATAGTGGTCATCGCTATATGAGAGAAAGGAGTGAACGCCACAGTCCTTGAATCGATGTTGAATTGCGAGGGGTCGTGGGCAAAGAGCTGATAACAATTCGCGACAAAGTTATAATGTGTTAGTTCGACGCCCTTAGGATAACCTGTCGTACCTGAGGACAGATGTATCGAAGCAACACGCTGTCGTGTATCGGAAAAATGTGGTACTGGAAGGGTGGTATCCTCGAAGAAATCGTCGGGGATGTGGCGCAATCCTTGCGACCGTGATATCACAGTGAGGACTTCTGGCACACTCCAATCGATCCCTTGTGAAAGCAACGACTGCTGTGCTATTCTTCCTGCTTCTCTGACCTTAGCTGAAACACTTCCCCATGTGACAATGAAGTCCGGTTGTGATACAGCCAGCGCCTGGCCTATTTCTATTGCTTTAAGTGCATGGTTAATGGGACACGCAGTGCCGCCGACCCACAACACGGCGTGGAACACCTCAATGTACTCCACAGAGTTTGGAACGATGATTGCCCATCTGCTCGAGTCCTGTGGACAGAAGAGAACTTTTAGTCCATGAGCAATGCGTCCGGCTCTCTGTCTCAACTCGCCAAGCGTTATGCTTCGATCCGTCAAGCTGTCCTTGCCGACAAGGTGAGAAGGTGGAAGGTTTTGTCTGGCGGTCTTATGCAAAAGCTCTGTGAGATTCACATTCGTCGGTATGTCGATATGAGTTGACTGGTATATGTGCATGGTGACAGATGCCTGCGGCAGGAACTTTTCCGTCCTGTCCTCGTCCCGTTGTGACAATTCTACTATCCAGCTTTGCAGATTGCTCTTGTGCGTAGCAGAGAGAACGATCTATTGTGGCTCCTAGATATTCAATCCTTGATCATATGTCTAGACAATCCAGTCTTGTCCTCCTTGAAGAACTCAGATCCACCGGCGAAAAGCATCAGGCTTGTCCGAAAGTCGGGAAACGCGCACAGCTGAAGTTTGACCAGCTATTAACAATTCGGTAAATTAATAGGGTAGTACAGGCTTCGAACATAACTGGATCGGAAAGATCAGTCGCACGCCAGATCACCAATCTTGACTTGAATATGGTGAGTATGAAAATGCGGAATTCAGCTACCTGAATGCATATGGATGATGATCTATAGTAAAGAGTAATCTAGCTGGTATATATGGCCACAGGACCCAGCTGTCAGTGGTACCTTGCTTGTTCCTGATTATTTGGTATAACCAGTGCAGGCCGGTAAAAAAAAAAACAAAGGTAACAAAACAAAGGTAAAAAGGGCACGGGGAACCGGGTCGCGTTTTCCAACTTCTTTGCGTCAAGATGCATGATTGGACACCATGGCTCCGTCACGCAAATTATTCTGACCCAGATACCCCTACTGACCCATAAACCCCAAATATACTCTAATGCGTGTCCGCCCCGCGTGGGACCTTGGGCGCTTACACCCTACAACGCCTAGAGTGGGGCCACTAACGATTCAGTAGCGCAAGAGCCTAATGCAGCGATCAATCGTCTTTCCATGTTAAATTATAGAATCATCTTTCAGTCCATGCAATTTGGCTAAGGAGCTCGGTTTCCCAGCATTTGAACGTCTTGAGAAAGGTGACTAAGTGACTGGGCGTTATTTGTAAAACACTAAACTGTTGTGGACTGTGTCCCACAAGCGAAGCCCATCATTCTAGCCTAGCTTTCAAGATTGGTTCTGTCCGAGCTCCATCAGGAGGAGGATAAACTACCTTACACTTATCAGCACGGGTTTCATTTCTATCAAGAACTCTCTCCCACCGTCCTGACTGACCAGAATTTACAATTTGTGAATAATAGCATCTCCTTTGAAGATTCTGTACGAATGCACAACCAACCTCTGGTAACCCCTCGGGAGTAATTCAACATTACCATGTCGGCACCACGCACGAAGGATCCTATGCCAGAATGGATAGAGACTCCACACCCCCACGTCGAACAAGTTATCATCAGCTTCCCCAAAAAACACATCCTTCTCGTGACAATCAACCGACCAGATTTTATGAACTGTCTTCCAATAGAAGCGACGATCGAGCTTGGTCATCTATGGCAATGGTATGACGCAGAGCCTCAACTACGATGCGCCGTGTTCACTGGTGCTGGTCAGAAAGCCTTTTGTGCAGGGATGGACCTGAAACAGAGACTCGATATTTTGAAGACCAATGACATTGCGCTCGAATTTCCCAGCGGTCAGTTTGGCGGTATGAGTAATCGCACAGGGAGGAAGCCCATTGTGGTGGCCTGCAATGGTTATGCACACGGTGAGTCACAATTGAGCATCTGGGAGCTTAGGACTTCGCTAATACTAGAGATGTAGGAGGCGGCTTTGAGATGCTTCTGAACGCAGATGTCATATTCGCCTCCCCGAATGCCACTTTTCGATTGCCCGAGGTGATGAGAGGCGTTTCGGCTCTAGCTGGCGCGTTGCCTCGGTGTATGGTCCTGTTTGGAAACCACAGAACAATGGATCTGGCGCTGACAGGTCGAGTTTTGACAGCTGAGGAGGCTTTGCAGTGGGGCTTGCTGAAGGAGATTGTCCCGCAGGACAAGCTCCTTGGTCGGGCGATTGCTTACGCTGAAGAAATCGCCAGCTTGAGTCCTGACAGCGTTATTATCACGAGACTAGCTGCTAGGGAAGCTTGGGAGACAGGTATCAATCGCGCCACGATGCGAGGTCAAGAACTATGGGGAGAAAGCATGATGAGAAGTAAAAATGCAGCCGAGGGGTTGGCAGCATTCCGTGAAAAGCGAGATCCTAAATGGTATCCTTCGCATCTGTAGATAATTCTAGATCTTGCTAGAGTATGCTGCCTGCCGAAACTTTGCGAAACCATTGCTCAAGGCTACCCTCCCATCCTCTTGCACAATTGTTTCAAATACCACATGGTCACACCCGTTGCTGTGGTGGGCAATCCACATTCTAGTTTCGAGAACATCTCCCGGATAGACAACACTCTTGAATCGAGCTCCAAACGCAATAAATCGTCTTGGATCCGCATCTCCAAGCGCTTTGAGTACTCCATGGGCCGCGATATTCCAGGTACACAGCCCTTGGAGAATCTTTCCCTTGAAGCCTGCCCGCTGACCAAATTTGTCGTCTGCGTGCATTGGATTGTAGTCCCCACAAAGACGGTAGAGAAAGGTTTGCTCCGGCGTAGTCGCCATGACATGCACTGCATCGGGTTTCCTGTCGGGAACGGCAACGGGCGACGGCTTCTGTGGACCACGTGGACCGTTGTATCCGCCTTGTCCAATGCCGAAAGCTGACCTCTTCATGATTGCGTACAGATTGGGTGGATCTGTCAGCATGTCGTAGAGCCGGTCTTCTGCTTCGAGGATCATGTTCCCACCCTTGTCATAGACGCCAGTAACTTCACCCTGAACCACGAGATCCAAGCCATCGGAAGAGGTTGGTATCGACTTTACAATCTCGATGCTGCGCTCGCCATCGACGGACCTCTGAGGGTCAAAGGGAGGCACACCAGGCACCTCAACGGTCACCGTCCGAGCGAGGAAATCGAATACATCTTGGTCGGTCTGTTTGAAGGCGAGATTGATGGGAAACGTTGGGAATGCTACAAACTTGGGATGAAGTTCGTACAGAAAATGGACCTCGTCCTTCGTCACGCCAATGGCGTTTGCGAAGAGCAGAACGTCTCGGCGATTATACGAGCATTTAATTTCAGGATACTTGAAGCCGAGCGCTTTGGTAAAGTCCACGTTAGCGTATCGACCGGTTTTGGAGTCTTTCACAGGCCGACTTGTTGATTGAAATGTCATGACCTTCGTTCTTTGAGTGTTCTTGACACAAGACGGGGACCGCGATCAACAGTTAGGGCACCCTGCTGAAAATCGGAATCGCTTTTATTCGAGATCAAGCTGTGACCAATGCAACACATGGATACACTCTCGAAGATCGGGCTTAGTGCGATGAACTGTTACCAGCTTAGCGATTTGCCAGTCTCTGAAGCCGTAATGAAACTAAGTAGTGACCCTTCCCATACGGAATACAGTACCCAGATACCTAGCAAATTTTATAAGGTTAATCATTGAGTTTGGAGAACTGGTGGTAGTCCATTAGTCTTTCCTGCCTAGGTAGGTAGTGATTTACCGGAGCTTTCCGACTTGAGAGCGGCCCGATTCGCTTCGTCAACTCGCTCTTTCCGCCTCAACTCCTCATCACGCAGGAGGATTACAGGAAGGCGGACATATCTAGCACGAACAAATTCACCTAAACTTTTGGCGAATCCGTCAAGCACGGGACCGTAACTTACTCCTCCTTTCAATATGCCTTTGATGACGAAATGGACCGCCCATAACTCGCTGAACTCACATCTCTCAATGCTGTAGTTATCGTTCCAATCCTTTCCAAGCAAAGTCTTGAGTCTCGACGTGGATAGAAATGTTTGAAGCCATGACCATGCAGACTGACTCCGCACCCAGAAGCCGATATTTGCATTTCCTCCCTTATCTCCTGAGCGAGCAAACACAAGATCACCTAGGGGCCTCACGACCGAGTCTTGTGTATCTTTTAGAGTTTGCGATTCGGTGGGAGACTCTCGAATCTCTTGCTGAAGTACGAGGGTCGTGGAGAAGGACGACGATAAGGGTGGCACTTCAAGGACTCCGGATTCACCCACGAAGCCGGTTTCGAGTGAAATTTGGTCCAGCTGCACAAGACCGGGCAAGTATCTCACAAACGGCCTAGGTTCAATAGTCCTCCAGTCCATTGTTAGATATAAGCCGCAATATCCTTGCATACCATTGTAGAATATTGCTCGCCGAAAGTCGTGGATAGCTTCTTTACTGGTGGATTGGACAAACATCCGTATCATGACGGTGCAGTCAGCCTGAGAAAGTGGGTCTGCCATTGAACATCCGTATTTTTCGATGCTGACAGTGCTATATTTTGAGAGGTCAAGTCGTCTCATCATCTGCGTCTTCATCAGCTCAAATTTGAAATCGGTGTCCAGTCCATTGCAGTATGCATATAGTTCTCCTTGGAAGCCTCCGAGGATACATATGGACACCTTTGCAGTGGATGGGGGAGGCAACCCCGTCACATTCGAAAGCTTTACTCGATCTTCTTCGACTTGTTCAAGTCGGCCTTTCTCAATTACGGCCACAACGTCAGGGTTGAGATACTTGGTCCCTTGGATCTCGTAGAGAAACTGTCCTTTGCATGTGTCCACGGTCACTGCTCCTGCGGTGCCTTTGGGCTTGGTGATAACAGCAGTGCCATCACTTGCGATTTCTGCGATTGGATATCCAACGCTGAAGAGTGAACCAATCTCCCGAGCACCACAATAGTTGCCACCGGTGACATACGCACCACATTCGATGAGATGTCCAGCCATGAGGCTTCTTGCAAGCTCGTCAACCTGTGATGTATCCCAACCATGCCACCATGTCGCAAGTCCCATGACTGGGCTTGCATCACAGCATCGCCCACAGACGACAATGTCAGCGCCATTTCGTAGAGCATGAACGATGCCAGCCTGGCCAGTGTAAGCGTTCACTGCCAATATCTCATCTTCACCAGGGACGAAGAATTCGCCGGGGGAATCAAGCAGACCAATTTGATTGATTGTGCCAGATTTGACCTTTGAGGTCAAGTCATCGCCTGAGACCCATGCAACTCTAATACTTCCGAGACCAAGCTGTAGGAAGTACAAGTAGACTTCTTCCGCCAACCCTTTAGGATTTAATGCTCCTCCATTATGAACAATTTTGATGCGCCTCCTGAAAACTTCTCGGGCAGCATCCCCGTTCTCCCAAGCAAGTTGTTCGAGGAAGTTACCTTCAAACCCCTTGTTGGGATGTAGCTGCACCTCTATAGCTTTCCAAGCAATGTTGAACTCTGCAAGATAGTCTGCAGTAATAGCGTCAACTCCACTTGATTTTGCAAGGCGATAGATCTGGTCAATCCCATCTCCTATAGCTCCAGAAGCGTTACCTATGCGGATAGGACGTCTGTGATCCATCATCGAAGCATTACTAATGAATCAATATCTCGATCTGTGCCAACGGTTGCTAAAATGCCAGCCGCAAATCCGTGAACTTTGAGACGAGAATCAGTGCATGACCCATTTCACGCACGTCAAAGCTAAACTGGGATTGAGGCGCTTACCGTGGCAGCGTTGTCCCTGCAAAGCTTTCACGTTCGAACACGAACGGGTTCAATAGTACGAAATATTCCGTGTTAGACAACGCACTGTCTTAAGCCCCAACCCGTTAGGATGGGCGGGTGCACCTAAACTAAGCGGGAAGCTCCGCGAATTGGAATCACTTCCCACATCCGCCTGGCATATCGACTGTAATATACTTTGCTGCAGGAACCATGCTCGTGCGGGCAGACGAAAATCTTTTGGTATAGTGTAAGGAAAAGAGCAAAACAGAACCATATTCGGCCGGACCGATTGTACCCGACTGCACTCAAAGCGCTGTAGCTTACTGACGACGCAGAGTTGCTTCATAGACATCACAAGTGGACGCTGAAAGTGTATCAAAGTCACAAAGGACAATTGACGCATCGAACGAAGATGGCGCCGACATTAACGCCGCCACCAGCAACGCCCACGTTTCTCAAACTATCCTATCCAGCACCGAGGGTGCTGCTTGTTAGAATGTCTCGACCTAACGATCTAAACGCAATGTCTACTATTGGTCAATGGGAAATGGATTCTGTTTGGAAGTGGTTCGACCTGGAGCCAACCTTATCAGTCGCAATTATCACTGGAGAAGGACGAGCATTCTCGGCTGGTGCAGATCTGAAAGAATGGGACAACTCGATGGCAGCTGACGCCGACCCTAAATCACGTATGGGAAATGCACCAGCTTTCAAGCCATTGAGTAGGCGACTGGGCAAGAAGCCGGTCATCGCTGCCGTGAATGGTCTTGCCGCTGGTGGAGGTTGTGAATTTGTGGTCAATTGTGATCTTGTTGTGGCAGCTGATGACGCGTGGTTCTGTTTACCGGAGGTTAAAAGAGGTCTGGCAGCAATTGGAGGAGCACTACCTCGTCTGATACGGACCATTGGACTACAGCGAGCCTCAGAGCTCGCACTTACTGGGAGGAGGTTGACTGCCCAAGAAGCCTTTACATGGGGCTTCGTGAATAGAGTCGTACCTAGAAACGAGGTGGTTGACGAGGCAATCAAGCTGGCAAGCTCGATCGCGTCCAACAGTCCGGATGCGATCATTTGTACAAGAGCGGGCCTGCGACAAGGCTGGGAATCAGCAAGTGTAGAACGCGCGGTCGACATAACCATGGAGAGGGAGTTTGCCGAATTGCAGCGAGGCGAAAACATTCTAGAAGGTCTTAGAGCGTTTTCAGAGAAACGCGAACCGCAGTGGAAAGGCAGCAAGTTATGAGGTTCGAGTTTTAGCGAAATTGCACAATTCCAACACGAGAGCCCAGTTGTGCTAGTTTCAGTGCAAAGCCTGCCGTCTGATACCAAATACTGCTTGTACCCAGGTCTACCCGTAAAATCTATACATTCTGGCACATGTACAGGCAGTGTTGATTGGGCAAAGTGAGTGACTGAAGTGTCTCTTGCAATTCTGCATCGATCGGCCTGCATGCATACCTGCGAACGAAGGGAAGGGAAGTCCCGTTGTGGGCTCAATGTCACACTCCACCACCTCGCTTACTGAACATCCTGGAGTTTAGCATTGACCATTGTAAACCTTGGAAGTGGAGACGGAAGCAACACTCCGCAATATTAGCGGCAGGTGCCGCAGGCTTAGGGGCATCGTGGGGTATGCAGTAATAGCGCCCGCCAGCTCGCTTCGCGTTGGAAGCCGTCCTCGTTGTAAAACTACACCTACATGCTTTCAGTCCCACGATCGGGTTAACTGGAATCATCCAAGCAACATGGCTAAAATGGCCTCTACTAAACTTGATGTAGGGAATGAAGAGGTTGAATGTTCTTCAAAAGATCAAAAAGATGATGACCAACTTTCGATCCGAGCAGATGCTCGCGGAGACGATATCCCCGAGGGTTATTGGCGTTCGCCACGATTTGTAGGAAGCGTAGTGGTAAGCATATCGCTCTGTATCTGGAGCCTCTCTTCACTCACGGATCTAGGGATTTGGCCTATCTGCCATTTCAGCCTATATATTCCTGCTTATGCCAACGAACATCCTCAGCTACATCAATGCGGACATAGGTATGACAGGGAAGCAGCCTCAAGTATGAGAAACAAACCTAATTACATTATCCAGGACCAAGTCCATTTCTCCCATGGGTTAACATTGCCAGAACTTTGGCATTGGCTTTTTGTTATACTATACTAGGCCGACTGTCCGATTTGTTTGGAAGACGCTGGATCTTCATTGGTCTGAATGCAGTGGCTCTTGTCGGTATCATAATTTGTGCTGCGGCTCAGAGCATCAACACGATCATTGTTGGCAGCGCGATCTATGGCTTGGGCGAAACCGCGCAATTGAGCTTCAATGTTGCCCTCGGAGAGCTAGTTCCCAACAAATGGCGACCCGGAGTCTTGTCACTCATATTCCTCTCCAATGCACCCTTTGCGGCTTTTGGACCTGTGATTGGTGAGTCGATGAGCATGTAAACACAAATATAAGACTAATTGATGTAGCTCGAAAATTTGTGGTTCATCCTTCGCTGGGATGGAGGTGGACCTACTATATCAACATCTTATGCGTCGGGCTTGCAATTCTATGCCTGTTCTTCTTCTACCACCCACCACAGTTTGAGCAACTGCACGAGCGCAAGACAAAGCAGACACTGATGCGCCAACTGGATTGTGAGTGGCATCAAAATCAAGGTTTGGTGACTTTTGGACCTAATTAATTACCTAGATATCGGCATGTTTCTCTGGACAGCAGGCCTTACTGTATTCCTGATAGGAATATCAATAGGAGGCAATCTGTATCCATGGAAATCCGCTGCCTGTATTGCTCCCATCATCATTGGCGCAATACTGCTCATCGCACTCTTTTTGTACGAACATTACGCCAAACCCACATATCCAGCCATCCCGGTGCACTTCTTTGTCAATCGAGGCTTCATTAGCCTGGTATGCTGCGCGACTGTTGGAACAGTAAGTGTCTTAACCATGGTATTTGCAAAAGAATGCTTACAACTTCTAGATGTTCTACTACTCCGCCGTACTCTTGTGGCCTCAACAAATAAGAGCAATGTTCACCAGTGATGTCGAGTATGGAGGGTGGCTTTCGGTAGGTTCTCTCGAACCCGCTAAAATAAGAAACATAGATTGACAACGACAGACTACGGTCGGAAGCGCTACGGCACTCGGTCAAATAGTTGCAGGATTACTTGTCAAATTCGGCGGAAACGTCAGGTACTGGATCATTTTCTCGTCCTTTGCAATGGTCGCCTTTGTTACTGCTCTGGCGGCCCTGACGCCATCCCACCTCGGCTTAGGTATCGCTTTTACCCTTCTTGGACCATTCTTCGTCGGCATCATCGAATTACTTTCTCTGGCATTAGCACCACTGTTCTGTAAGGCGGAAGACATTGGTCTAGCGTCCGGCCTGCTTGCATCGATCAGATCAGCTGGTGGATCCATAGCAGTTGCCGTATACTCGACAATTCTCACCAACAGGCTTGCTTCCACTCTTCCAGCAGCAGTAGGCCCCGCTGCCACCTCCGCCGGCTTGCCAGAGTCACAAGTTCCAGCTCTGATAGCGGCAATTAGAGCAGGAAAACTGGCCACATTTCCGGGCCTCACCGCAGATATCGGCGCCAGCGTGAAGGCCGTGCTGCCTTCAGCATATGCAGCAGCGTACAAGACGGTGTACTTGGCCAGTCTGGGCTTCGGGGCAATCGCCATAATGGGAAGTCTGTTGTCAAAGGATGCACAGAAGCACCTGACCAACAAAGTCGAGCGGAAGTTGCAAACTGATTCTGAGATGACACAAAATGCTGCAGAAACAAGAATATGATTTGATTATGCCCCATGTTGCTAGGATTACCGGTGTTCGGGTGTGGATTCTAAAAAGTTCGAGTCTAAGCCAGCTAACTGAGAACGCTACATTCAGAATATTCGTGAATAGAAGAGGCAGTGATGAATTGGAAAAACATTGCCTGGATCTTCCTGGGTAATGACCTAGATTGTAAACGTTTCCTGCCCGCCGATGCTTCAGCATGCATACATAGTCCCAATTAAAATTCATGACACCTTTGGCCGCAGTTGTCGAGATTTCGCAGCTAAAAAGGGGCGTGAGAGAATGACACGCCTCTACAATGTTCAACTCAATTAATGGCGGGCGCGGTACCTAGATTCGTTCACACTGAGCACGCGCAATATGTGATACCTTCCCGACAAGGGTGAGGAAGCAACATCGGATGAACTTACAGTCTTATGATTGTTGTGAATCACAAAATTCAAGGTGAGAAGGACGGTATGAGCCATACCCCCAAAGACCTTGTTTCAGTCATTGCGTGGTCGGCGGAACGAGTTGTCAAAACTACCTAGGTATGTTTGGAGCGCATTTGCTTCTTATTGGGTTCAGTACAAGTCGTCAAGGCATTGGTATGCCTAGATTCGAAGACCCTGTAGTCAATGGCAGCAACAAGGTATTGTCCAATAAGGAGGCAAGTACTACCATGGGAAAGGCAAAGATTGGTCCTTGGACCTTGCTAAGCTCGCCAAGGGTCGCCGTACAAGTATACATTGCTCTTTCCGAGAGATGGATCAATGCCTTCAAACGGAGAAGCACATAAGTGACAGTTGTAAAAGGCTCACACCGAGGAAGTTTCAGGCTCCTATATTACTCTGAACGGGACGTTCTTCAGCAGCCTGCCACGCCTGCGTATGGAGGAGAAACGCAACACCGTAATGATCGTGTCAAAAAAAAAACGAACCGCTCTTTCGAGTTTCTGCAGCTGTCCAGATGATGTTGGAGCTGGCGCGATGCAGCGCGCCTCTAAGATATCCATATTGTGTGAGAATAATTACGGAATATTTATAATCCAGTATCAAGAGGCGCGAGACTGAAAGCTTAGGGCTTAGCGCCCTTGTATTAGGCTTATTAAGGGTGCCGTGGGGTGCTTAAAGGTGGTGGCGCATGCCGACATGCACCGCTAATTAGACGTGCGTGGCGGCTAGAGGTGATACGTCAGTACACAGTCCCCAGAACGTGGATCACTTCGTTTCGATAATAATATTGAAGCTCTAATTACATGCGCTGCTCGACAACCGAATTTGCCAAGGTCTGCGCACCGAAATACCAGTGGCCTCAGAAGAGCGCACGATGAGCAGGAATGGCCTTGACGAGCTGGAAGATCTTCCCGTTCTTCACCGTTGCTCAAGTGCCGGTGCCGGCAGACTTTGATGGCGCCTACATCTTCGATGTACGACCACAATGAACAAATCAAGATGAAAGCTAACGATTGCAGTCTGACCTCACCTGCTTGACTACCTCGCCCGATCATGTCTTCCTAGGTGATGATAGTGGGCATATCAGAGAGCTCTCACAAGGCTTCAAGGTCACCAAAACTTTCCTAGCTGCCGACACACCCCGCTCAGCTGTACGACTTCTCAAGCATATCCCAGACACATCATTCCTCATCTCGATATGCGAAGACCTCCCGAACGAGCCGACGTTGAGAGTGTGGGACTTGGCCAAGACCGAGAAAAGGTCGACTGATCCAAAATGTCTCTGTACGGTAAAGGTACAAAATGGACGAAGACCATTTCCGGTATGCTGCAGGCCCGCGCTGTAGGACTATGCTGAGAAGAGGTTCAGGTTTCGGCTCTTGCTGCTTTGGACGACTTAACACAAGTCGCTGTTGGTTTCGCCAATGGGTCAGTGACCATTATCCGAGGAGACTTCATTCACGACCGCGGGACCAAGCAGAGGACCGTGTTTGAGTCACAAGATCCTATAACTGCTCTGCAAGTCAGGCACGGCGCTACCAAGGTCTTGTACATTGCGACAACCGGAAAGATCTCTAGTCTTGTTGTCTCGGGAAAGGGCCAAGGTCAACCAGTGCGCACTGTCGACAATCGCGGGTGCAATGTCGGCTGTATGACCTTAGACCAGACCACGAACGATGTCGTCATTGCGAGAGAAGATGCTGTGTACTACTATGGCCCAAATGGAAGAGGCCCGAGCTACGCTTTCGACGGTCCCAAGAAGTTGGTCCAGGTCTACAACGAGTATGTTGGGCTGGTATGCCCACCGCGCGTGGCACAAGTCTCGAAGAGCAAGACTTTTAGGAGGCTCGGGGCTGACGAGATCGATGATATTTTTGCGAGTTCGTCCTTCACTTTGCTTGACACCGATTTGAGGTACGTTGCCTACACGGAATCGCTCCCTGCACCACCAAAAGAAGTATTCGTGCTCGGGGGAGAGCTCTTCCTGCTAAGTGAAGACGGCAAGGTAAGCGCCCTGGAGTCCTGTTGGTGCCTACGTTGACAACCAATAGCTTTTCCGTTACCAGGAAAAAACGTTGCAGCAGAAGCTTGAAATTCTCTATCAACTTAACCTGTACATTCTTGCCATCAATATGGCGCAGAAGTTTGGCGTCGACACTGCACTGCAAAACACCATCTTCCGCAAGTATGGTGATTTCCTGTACCAGAAGGGTGATTACGACACCGCAATGCAACAATATCTTCGAGCAATAGACAACACGGAGCCGTCACAGGTCATCCGTAAATTCCTAGATACCCAGCAGATTCACAACCTAATTGATTACTTAGAAGAGCTACATGAGCATGATAAAGCAACAGCGGACCACACTACTTTACTCCTGAATTGCTATGCGAAAATGAAAGATACGGAGAAGCTCGATAAATTCATTCGTACACCTGGCGAGCTCAAGTTCGACTTGGACACGGCTATTCCGATGTGCAGACAAGGGGGTTACTATGAGCAAGCGGCATACCTGGCAACGAAACACGGGGACAACGAGATGGTCATCGACATTCTCATTGAGGATCTCAAAAAATACGCCGAGGCACTCCAGTACATTTGGCGGCTCGAACCAGAAGCAGCCTATCCGGTTTTGATGAAGTATGCTCGCGTGCTCATCCAACACTGCCCTACCGATGCTACCAAGCTATTCATCGACTACTACACAGGAAAATACAAACCACGAGAGGATGTGCCAGCGGTAGCTGACATTCAGCCCGAAGTCAGCGGCGGCGCATTTCAAAGTCTCTCCGTCCTCTGGACACTGCCCTTTGTTGGAAGCAAAACTTCAAGCACAATACCGGCTACTCCTGCCGTCGAAACACAAGCCGAGTTCGCAGCAGAGCAAATACCGGAACGTATCCCTTCATATGAGAAACCAAGACCAAGGAACGCTTTTTCATCCTTTGTTGATCATCCATCAGAATTCATCATATTTTTGGAAGCTCTCTTAAAACAGTCGGACCTATCTCATGAAGAAAAGGTCGACTTGACGACAGCGCTCTTTGAGATGTATTTGGAAAGCGCAAATAGAACCACGGACCGGTCCGAGAAGGAGAAATGGCAACAAAAGGCCAAAGACCTTATTATCGAAAGCGATGTGCGAAAGGCAGAAATTGAACCGAGCATTGACACATCAAACGTTCTCCTGCTGTCTTCATTGTCGAAGTTCCCCACTGGCACCACGTTGGTGCGCGAGCGAGCCAACCTATATCCTGACATATTCCGCTCCTACACTTCGGCGAAAGATACCACAGGCGCAATCTCGGCGTTAAGAAAGTATGGACCCGAAGATCCGTCGCTCTATGTATTGGCTCTCACATACTTCGGATCATCAGACACCATCATCAACGAGCCGGGGGTGAAGGAAGAAGTGCAAACATGCCTGCAAAAGATTGGCCAAGAACGCCTCCTGGCACCGCTTCAAGTTGTCAAAATACTCTCCCAAGGCGGCGCCATGACCATGGGACTTGTGAAGGACTATCTTGCAACCAACATTGCCAGGGAGCGCAAGGAAATACGGAGCAATCGGCAGCTGGCAGACTCATACCGCACAGAGACGGCTACCAAGAAGCATGAAATTGAGGAGCTGACTAATAAACCAGTAGTGTTCCAAGCTCGTCGGTGCAGCTCCTGTGGTGGAAGCCTTGATCTACCGGTGGTACATTTTATGTGCAAGCACTCTTTCCATCAGCGGTGTTTAAACACACCAATCGGCACTGGTGTTGAGAATGCAGACTGTCCGATTTGCCAGCCTGGGAACGAAACGATCAAGAGAATACGTAGAGTTCAGATTGAGAGCACAGAACAGCACGACCTTTTCAAGCGTGAGCTCGCGAGGAGTACAGACCGCTTTGGGACAGTCAGTGAGTTTTATGGTCGGGGGGTTATGTCTACTGCCGTACCGGCCGAGTGAGTGAACCAACGGCAAATGGCACCGCGGTCTGCATTTGCGAGAGAACAGACACAACGGTTTCCATCAGCAAAGCTTCGTATGATAGATATGGATGACAAAACGGGAATGTGCGAGAAACCGTCGGGCATGCACCGGACGAAGCAGACAATCGGCAAGGATCTAGATGAATATGGGTCGGGGTCACACGCCGTGAACTATATCAGTCTTAACCGAAGCCTCACATGCCGAAAGTTGTGGCTTTTGAGCTCTTTGTCATCTGTCTGGACGACTGGGGTTGGCAGAACGCAATTTAGACCGCGTGAACCATTCTCGATTCTCGTATAAACTGCAGCCAGCATACCGCGATCGATGATGACGCATAGCGTTAGATGGGTGACAAGACGCTGGGGGGATATGGAATTCGCTCGAGTTTGCCAATACAAAACTCTCGCTCCACGAGTTCGAAGTGCGAAGTGTGAAGAAGACGGCCCCTGGCTTGGGGTTGTTTCGGTCCTTGTACGGATTAGGAATTGCACGCGGAATGCTCCACCACAAGGTTTGCGTGAGCGTTTTTGCTTGGCGGGGTCCCGGGATTACATTGGACAAACCTTAGATCACTGGTGATCTCTCCCTGCAGTTCTCCCTTCTGTGCTTTTACCGTTTTACTTCGCTTTGCAAGCTCATTTTGTTCCTCGACCATGTTCTGCGTGTTCGTTGGCCAGCAGGCCAGCAGCTTGATACAATTAAGCCTCAGGGTCGGCGGCGCTCATATTTACCCGCAGACGCCATGAACCCGGATCTCAACAAAAGGGAATGGTCTGTGTCCATTCCGGAAAGATTCACGGTGCTACACCTCAATAAGGCTGGCTGCTCGTGATGTTTTGCCGTTGCAGAAGTCTGCTGCAGAGCTCATCCTGATGGCAAGATATCCATTCTCACTCCACTGGGATCGGCGTTGTGATCAAGATGGCTTGTGTTGCGTTGCGTTGCTGCTCCACCCTCGCCATTTTGTATATATGGCGGGTGACTAACAGTCTCGTGGAAGGAGCTTGCCTTGAAGTGTTCTTGATATGACTGCCGTGCAGTGTTACAGCGATATCCAGTTCGCGTCCCTTCTTTTCAAACAAATCACTCAACACGTTCCCTAATTTATCAAAATGTTGCCCTTCGTTTTGCTTACACTCTTTTCATTCCTACTATCAGCAAGAGCTCTTCCTACACCGATTGAGAAGCGAGGTATGCCGCAGAACACGAGGTGCCCAGCAGCGATTCTAACAGGCATAGGTATATCAGCATCACAATTATCACAGTTTAGCCTATTTGAGCAATATGCTGCAGCGGCGTATTGCAAGGAGAACAATGATGCCACCCAGGGAAATATCACCTGCTTCAGTGGAAACTGTCCCCAGGTGCAGAAGTCTGGTGCAACATCTTTGATGGAATTCCAAGAGTAGGTCTCGAAACGTGTTTGGCAGGAAGTTAAGCTAACCACTTTTCCAGCGTAGGAGCAACGGATGCAACAGGCTTCGTGGCAGTGGACAATGCCAACCATCTCATTGTCCTTTCGTACCGAGGCACTACGTCGCTGAAAAACTGGATCGCGAATGTCAACATCGACCTCGTCTCGTTTTCCGGCTGCAACGGATGCAGGGTCCATGCTGGCTTTCTCTCATCCTGGAACGACTCCAAGGACTCGGTCAAAGCTGCATTAGCACAGGCGAAAGCCACGTATCCTTCCTACCAGATCATCTTCACCGGGCACAGTCTTGGCGGTGCTATTTCAACCCTTGCGGCGGCAGAATTGAGGCAGCAAGGATTCAACGTCGGCCTAGTGGGTTACCTTTGGCCACCTGACTATCTATCTCACGCTAACTCGAGCACAGTACACGTATGGGTCGCCGATGGTTGGCAACGATGTATTTGCAAACTTTGTCACCAACCAGAATGGGGGCAACTACCGCGTTACCCATGCATCTGACGCGGTACCCAAGTTACCTGGCTATCTATTGGCCTACCGACATGTTAGTCCGGAATATTGGATCACAGCAGGAACTGGTAGACCCGTCGGCACGGGAGATATCAAGATGAGTAGCGGCATCCTGAACCTGAACGGCAACCAAGGAACGATCTTGCCTGCAATAAGCGATCACTTGTGGTACTTTAATGCCATCAGCGCGTGCGTTGGTGGGTTCGAGTTGTAACATGGCGAGTAAAAAGCATTGTTGAGAAGGTCATCAGGCCAGTGACTGAGGCACTACTCAGAACTTCCTTTTGATTGAAAATATATTTTTATTCACAGATGAAATTGAGCCTGACGTGCTGTTGTCAGTGGTCGTGCGTCACGGTTCCTTAAGCAAACGTAGCAAATCTTGACGTGGACGGTCGGATCCCGATGTTTTTAAACAATCACGAACCACGCACGGGGCACCACTTCGTATCGTCACCGACAGTTGCGCTGTGGCGGCTTGTCATGAACCATGCTACCTCGATAGCGCTGCGCTCGTTCGGCCTGTGTGCGCGAACCACACCATGGCCGAAGCCAAGTCTAGTCCTCCGAAGCGGATGGCGTCTATCTCGCTCCACCAAGAACGTATTGCCGACGCAGCAGCTCCCTGGCCCATCATGGTGGTGCCGACGAAGTCTGAAAAGCTCCTGCTCGCAAGGCAGTCAGCTCAAGTCTTTCCCACCGCTCTCTGCGAAAACAAACCGGCATGTGCGACAATTCCACACGTCTCGACAATTGAAAGTGCTCAAGTCGTACGACCCAGTGCACGAAGAAGGGCTCGCATTCCGAGATGATGCTCTAGACAAGCATGAATTGTCAGCCGTCTTTCCGATCCCCAATCTCGATCCGGTGCAGGCCAATCGGCTCCTGAAAGTCCTGCACGCCCGGCGTGTCGATGGAACTCTCGACATTGCGCTTGATGAGGAACTCTCGTCGCTGCTGCAGGACGTTCCCGAGGCCGAAGAAGCGGCTTTGGAATGGTTGCGCCATCAATACCCCGTCGACGAAGATGCGGCCATTCTCTCCCGCTTCCAGCGAGAGGAGGCACCCCGCGAGCAGGAACATCCCAGCGCGTTGATGGCACGCGCGCAGAAGCTGGGCCTGTTTAAGACGCAAGATCAATCGCAGAAAGAAGATGGGGAGTACTACGGGCCTCAGAGTGGACGATACTATGCGCGGCTGAGCGAGAAGGAAGATGATCCCTTCGGACGGTCGGCAATCGAGCGGATCAGAGCAGAGAACGAGGCCAAAGCGGAGGAAGAAGAGATGCTGCTTCAAGAGCAGATCGATCAGAGCATGAAAGAGGCAGAAGCCAAGGAAAAAGCAAAAGTACAGGCGATCCCGAAAGCACTGGCAGAGCGGCCTGAGCAGAGCATCGAAGTGTCCGACAGCCAGGGAGGAGTTCGCCCTCCAAATGAATTTGAAAAGTGGGTCATCCGCGCGCAGCAGAGAGCGTCAAGTAGGCTGACGCTGGAGTCGCCCGAGGTGGTGAACATGACTTCGGCGCAGCGTATCTTGCCTAGTCTCCTGTTCGTGCTGGCGGCCTGCGGAGGTCTCTACTTATTTGCACAGTACTGGGAGCCGCCTCGGAGAAGTGAGCGCATGTTCCCAAACATCAGTCTGGCAGTCGCGACCTGCGGAGGCATCGTCGCAGCGAACACGCTCGTCTTCATGCTCTGGCGATTCCCGCCTGCGCTCGCTATGTTGAACCGATTCTTCGTCGTGGTGCCGGCATACCCACGCTTTGCGAGCATGCTGGGCAACGTGTTCAGCCACATCTCCACGCGGCACCTCTTGCTGAATATGATTTCCCTGTTCATCTTCGGCCCCCGTCTGCACGAGGAGGTCGGCCGTGCCAACTTCCTGGCCATCTACCTTGCAGCCGGCCTGATTGGGAGTGTCGTCAGCTTGAGCTCGTTTGTGCTCCGAGGTATCCTGCACACCAGCTCCCAGGGTGCGTCGGGGTCCGTCTGGGGCGTCACCGCCGCCTACCTGTGGCTGCGCAAGGACGAAAACTTCAGCTTCATCTTCGTTCCCGCGGAATATCAGGACCGCGCGCTGACCAAGGGATGGGCGCTCCTGGCAGCGGTCGTTCTGATGGACACGGTGGCTGCGATGCGCAAGACAGGAATTGATATTGCCGCACACTTGACTGGTGTCGTTGTCGGGATGGCCTCGGCTACTCTGTGGAAGACGGAGCATGGAGAAGTGGAGGAGCAGAATAGGCCCGGCCGGCTCGCCGGGTTGATAGACGAGGCGTCGCGACGATTGCAGAAGTGAGCTAGCTATTCGGTAGAAAAACAAACTACAGACCGTTCGAAACGTACAAACTACAAAGTACGAAGTACATGGGATCGGAGGACCGGAGGACCCGACCTTGAGGTTCTGTAAGTCCTTCTAATCGATTGAAGCCCTAGTTAAAGTCGTCCTCTCTCTTCTCTCTTCAGAAGACGTGAGAAATATATATCCGTGGATGTTTTGAAGCTTGCCATAGAGAGTCTTGTGGTTTCAAGTTTGAGGTGTGATATCGGGTGGATTTCTATTTTTGAGCAGCCCGTTTCAGGGGACTAGTTAATCGATAAGCAACCAACAACGACATCATTTTTTTTTAAAATACTTTCGTACTTTTGTTGAAGAATATCCGCCTTTCATAGTAGAACACAAGGCAACATACAATACACACTTTTCTCTAGTGCTGGGAAAATCTGGAACTGCTCTTTCTCACTCTGCGCATAGAGCAGACCATCGAAGTATTGCTCCGCCCTTTCAGCCTTGAATTTTAACAGTTACTTGCTTTTCCCCTCTTCTTCCCTTCACTGGGAGATCTGATCTGTCTATCTATCTTTGGGTCAACTCGCACAGCGGAGCGGGTCACGCGAGAGAACCCGACATTACCCCAGCATACGAAAGGCTGCCGATAGCTGCTTGTCTGTGAACACACAGAGAGAGAAAGGAATTTGCTGGCTCGGTAAAGCCTGTCAGCCAGGAAGTCGATAGATAATGGCAGCCGAACTAGATCCCGTTGAAGATGATGTGTCCCGACTGAGCCATGTCACGACTCTGCACGCTCCGTCCGCAGGCACGAGAACATGGTCGTCGATTCCTCATCCATCACCGCGAACACCACTCCTCGCAACGGCCGCTTCCGACAAGAGCGTCTACGTCTGGGACATGCGCGACTGGAAGCTCTTGAGCACGATCGCCGGCGGACATAAACGCAGTGTTCGCTGCGTGGGGTGGAAGGACTACGGTGGTGAACATCTCTGCAAGAGACGGAGGACAATAACAGACACGGTAGGCGCCTTGGAGGATGATGAGATGGATGATGACGACAGAGCGGGAGAAAGTCGGCAGCCGGTCGTCCTGGCAACGGGCTCCTTTGATGCAAATTGTGGCATATGGGTCTGGAATCGTGATCCGAGGGATCCCTCCTACTCTTCGCCGATGGCGGCGGGCCTTGCTGCTGCTGCGGCGCCGGCCCGGTCGGTTCCTGGTGCCTTTGAGGATGATGACGATGATATGGTCGAGCAGGATTTTACAGTTGATCAGGATGAGCAAGAGGAAGATGAGGAGTGGCACTATTCTACTCTCCTCACCGGTCCCGAGAGTGAGATCAAGGACTTGGCTTTTAGTCCGCCTCATTATGGAGCTAACCTGCTTGCTACTTCTTCGAGAGACAAGAGCGTGTGGGTATGGGAGGAAGTCGAACCGGAGGAGTGGGAGACTGTAGCGGTCTTGAGCGAGCATACTGGGGATGTCAAATGTGTTGAGTGGTTGACGGGAGCCAAAACGACAAGATCAGAATTAAGGAGGAGGTTAAAGTGCCGAGCCCGAGATGATGGTGGAGGTGTAGAGCGCAGCGGTGCTGATGAGGGAAAACAGGACGAGGACGAGGAGGAGATAGTGCTTGGGCAGAGGGAGCTGCTCGCGTCCGGTTCATACGATGACACGATACGATTGCACCATGATGACGAAGCAGAGGGCGACTGGATCACCATTGCTGTGTTGACGGGCCATGACGGCACGGTTTGGGATTTGAAATTTGAGCCACACGTCAATCTTGCCTCGTACCCAACAGACATCACTGAGGAGGAAATAATCGCAGACTGGGCGCCGAGACTGATCAGCTGCTCGGATGATTTGACTGTCCGAGTTTGGAACAAGCAACTCAACCAGAAAGAAATGGATGAGAAGAGGAAAAGAATCGCGGAGGCACGGCAAGGCCAACAGCCTAGGACGAATGGCGATGCAGCTGGAGCCAGTGGCAGCACGATGCAGACAGGCTTCGCCAGCAGTCGCATACCCAGCGTGATTCGGCCTCCAACCAGCACGGAGAAATGGGTCGAAGAGGCGAGGTTGCCGAGCGTACATTTGCGGAGTGTGTATGCGGTCGACTGGAGTGCAAGGACAGGGCTTGTCGTTAGCTGTGGTGGCGACGGTGTCATTGCTGTCTACAGGGAGGTTGCCGTCGTACCTGCAGGGGAGAATCGGTCCGGTAGCCAAGAGGACGTGGTCATGAACGGCGTCTCCGAGAATGACGGGAATGCTGAAGACGAGGCAGAAGATGTCAAGAAGGTGAAAACAGAATGGAAAGTGGTTGCGATCATGGACGCGGCTCATGATGAGTATGAGATTAACCATGTCTGTTGGGCACCGAGGAGGGACGCGCGGCGGTTGCAACAAATGGGCAATGACGAGCAGCAGGGACCAGGTTCCGAAGGCGAGGAGTACATCGTCTCGACTGGAGATGATTCGCAGGTCAGAGTGTGGCGCATCCCCGAAGAGCTTCGAGAGTCGATCAAGCAGGAGTGACGAGACGGACGAGTTGACTGAACCCGTGCATATGGTGACCGGAAAGATTAGAGCAGACAGCAACAAGCTGAATAAGGCCAATACCTTCAAAGATGGTGCTAAAAATTTGCCATACTTTGGCCCGATAAAATGCAGTGCTATGTCACTGACTTTGCTTCAGCTTCCGTGCAATTGTGTCCCATGCCAAGTGCTCTGGCACATGTACATAACAACCTTGGATGTCCGTTAAGCTGTTGGACCTGTTCAGTCTCTTTGTCCTAGCTCTTTGCTCAATCTCTCAAGCTCAAGTCCCTACTGGCCACATCCCTTACCGTCCACGCTGCGCGACGGCTCAACACTCGCCCGTCGCTTTGTGTCCTCCCTTCGTGCGTCCTTCTACCCTCTAATCGCTCCATTTTCCGTTCCTTCTCTGTCCTTCCATTTGATATACTCTTCCCTTCTCTTCCCGTCCTTGTCCCACCAACACGGATCCTCCCAATCCTAGCCTCCCTGCAAACGCACCCTCCCTCACAATGTATCTTCAAAAACTGCTTCCTTGCTTGCGTACTTACTTACTTACTTACTCCCACCCGGCGTCTCGCTCTTTTCAGGCTTCTCGCCTATCTTCTCCATCTCGTCCAAGCTTATATTCTCTTTATCCGCATGCACGTCTTGCTCGGACGACGTCGCCAGCGCAGGGTCCCATTCGCCGTCTCCTTCTTCGGCTCGCTTGACTGATTCTTCCTTGTGTTGCTCGATCTTCTGGCCGCGGCTCTGGTCGTCGTCGTCTCAACACCGGGTAAGTGAGTAAAAAATGAGTGAAAAATGAATGAAACGAGCGAGCGAGTAAAAGTGAAAATGAACGGCGAGAGCTTGGGGGGGGGCATGACATGACGTGACGTGACATACCTTTGTCACTCTCGCTCATCACCCATCTCGACGTCGACGTGTGAAACGTCGCTGCCGGTCTGTATAGAAGTGCTCGTGACGCTGTGGGTCGGAGCGGTGCGAACTTGAACGACCTCGTGAAGAGATACATGACTTTTTTTACTTGGAGGGAGGGACCTCGAGCCGTCGTTGGCTTGGTAGAAATACTTTGAGAATTAACTCTTTGCTACTGCGAACGAAACTCTGCAGGGTTTGCTCTTTCTTTCTCTCCAAAATCTATTTTCAAAAACGTCTTTCAGTCGTGTACATACGTTGAAAGCACCCGTGGGCACCTCGCGCGACCTTTGGAGAGAGAGCTCTTTGCCAAACTTGATACGTCATTGGTTCAGTCTGCACGTCCCGCAGCGTAAAAGGTGCAGCGCAGCTCGGCTGCTGCGAGCCAATCAGTGCGGGTGGAATGTAATTGTGTACGAAGTACCCCGAGCTTTGGAGAACAGGTGGATCGCCCGCATTGCTTAACTTGATCATTAGATCCATGGAGCTTTGGCCTTATCCGGTTTTGCCTTATTATTACCACTTTTCCACTACTGACCTTTCACGTACTCTATCTGGTTGTAATCCCAGGAGAGGAGACTATTCCTAGCAACTTACAGTTATCTACAACTTCCTGCCGACCTAGAAGAGTAATCTCGATATGAGGAGGCACTCTCTTTTTCAACCTTATCCCGTAATGCTTTACTAACATCCAACATCCAGCATCCAAACACCTGGGACATGTGACAAGCCATCAATGAAAATATATATATAGCCGTGCTCTATCGTATTGTCCTGGATGGGGATATCTCTGGCACAGACACACTCCAAGTCACCCTCGGTCCTTCAAGGGGAACTAGCAGCTGATGCGCTCCATGCTCTAAGTGCAAGAAAAGAAACGGTGATCGCGAGAAAACCCAGTCGCTGCCGATACAGCAGGGCAATATTAATATTATTTTAGATAACTCCAACATTAGCGTGCGAGGAGAAATGGCTCAAAGTGACCGACAATCAGAGTTGGTCTCGGGTTCCATCTCCATCGTACATCTACATCTATACCACAGTAAAGTCTGCTTCCATGGGCAGGGTGCCCCTCCGAAGAGCATTTAATATATGTCCATGGGTTCCCTATATTATATGTATACCTCTTTCTTCCCGTCCGGGCCAAAACACCCAAGCTAAGTAGTAAGTGCAAAGCACACGCAGACGCAGCAAGCAAACTTTGAACTATTTTATATTTTATTCTCGACCAGACCCACTTGCCGAGTTAGGCAATCTTCCTCCTGTCTCCTCCTTCGAATCAAAAAAAGGGCAGCCGGCATGGCCATTGAACATGTCCAACTTATTCCATCGTGTAGCAAATATAGATTAGCACAGCACACCACAGTCAGTACAGGATATTGCACGACTTCATTTAAGAACACCGATCCGCTGATATTGCAGTTTGCTACTTGGATATTTCATTCGGCCATTGTTGCGAATGAAGAATTCGGTCGCTGAGAAAGGAATCACTCACTCACTCCCTCGCTTACTCATTCCTTGGTAATACTAGGACTTCCGATTCGGACGGGGCTGAAAAGAGTTTAAATGATTTGAAGATATGATTATGACATTCACTGAAAATAAAATGTACCTCTGTTTCTGCCTTTGACATATCATGTGGTGCTGTATTGTTCTTACTACACGAAGAGATTAAGAGGATGGTCGGAGGATAAGATGTGCATGTCGGGAGGAGGAGAATGTAAGGACAACCTTCAGTTCTTCAGTATACAGGACATGGAGTTCAGCACGTGGAGTAGTATGCCCAACTCGAGTTAGGTAAAAGGGAAGGAGCATTGAGATGCAAAGCATGCCAAGGTTCGATCCGTCTCGGTTGTCTACCTACCTGCCTATCTATCTAGTGCTATATCGCCATGCAATCAGGCAAAATCCAAAAAGACGACGAGAATTCCAAAACCCAAACCAACATTTCATCTGCGACATTATCATTTCCATATCCTGTTATCATTCCCTTCCAAATCTGGCACTCAAATAGTTTGTAGATCATGTTTTCTCGTTTCCAATCGTAGTCGTTGTGGTATTAGCTGTCATGCGCTCGTGGAGTCATGATTCGTCTGCGCGTGCCTGCGTTTCTGGTCATCAGCTGAATGAGTGGGCATAGTTAGTAGTGGCCAAGCGAATGTCCGGTATTCTTGGAAAAAGGATCGACTGGCGTAAGGAGTGCGTTTGTTTTTAACGAACGTGTTCGTATCCTTTGACTGGATGATGGTTGCGGATTGTAGCGACCGGAAGCATGTGAAAGTAAGGATCGGCATGGAGAAGCGAGTGTCGGGTAAGAGCGAATGTAGGCGCTTTGGCGGCAGCGCGGACTGGCACTGACATGCGAAGCTGGTAGTTCGCGACAGAAGAAGCCTGGCTCGGGATTTGGTTCGGAATCTAGTCCCTGATGTAGAAGATAAATCCCTTACGTGGCTAGCTTGAACAGGGGACCTGCCTTTTTGACTCAACTTTCGAGTTTACTCAGCGGTGGTGGTTGTGCTCGTGGTAAGGGTACTGCTTGCTTTCGCCGCTGAAGCGGCGGCACGAGACGAAGAGATCGATTCATTGGCCGCAGCCCGAGAGGAGGATATAGAAGCGTTGGCAACAGATCTCGAAGACGAGAGCGAAGCATTCTCGGCCGATCTCGAAGCGGCAGCGGCGGCTTTGCTAGAAGACACGGATGCGCTTGCCACAGACTTGGAAGAGGAGACGGCAGCTCTGCTTATGTCTGCAAGCTGACTGCTCGTGGCCTTTGAAGCAGAAACTTGAGCTGCTGACTGGGATTTGGAAGCATTGGCAGCAGCTCGAGATGACGAGATGGAAGCGTTGGCATCAGATCGCGACGCTGCAGCATCCGACCGGCTGACATCCACCGCAGCGCTCGCCGCCTCCCTGGAAGAAGTGACCGAGGCTCTGCTTGCAGCAACCGAATCACTATAGGCTTGCCGAGAAGAGCTTACAGACGCCCGGCTGACTGCCATTGCAGCCGAAACAGAGCTTTTCGATGTAGTGTAGGCGTCTCTGACCGATGATCGAGACGAATTGGCCAAAGACCTTGACACAGCCGCGGCCGCATTGCTTGATGACTTAGAAGCGCTGACTTCGGCTCTGCTAGCCGAGATCGCAGCATTTGCTGCCGCTCGTGAGGACGACACCGAAGCTCGACTGGCTGCCGCAGAACTTGACGTGAAACTGGAAGCTGCAGCAGGATCGAGGGAGGTGGTGGGTGGTGCAACGGCGCCACGCTGGTAAACTTGCACGGCGTTTGAACCACCGCAAGCCTCCGCTGGATTGGCGTTACATGGATATGTACAACCATCTGACAAGCCTCTTGCCGTGTTGAGAACAGGTCCGCAGAAGCATTCTCCATAGTAATCCATTCCCAGGTACTCAGCATCCTCAATTGGTGCGCAGGCCTCTGCGCAAGCTTGCAGACTGGTTGCTGGGTCGAAGAACGAAGTTCCAACCACAGCTCGCTCGTCGTTGGTGTCTGCGTAGCAATTGATGTAGGTATAACCATTGCCAATGTCTTGGGGAATTGGCGGGTCGTTCCCTCCACCGCCACCTCCACCACCGCCATTGTTCCCAGGGTCGGGGCCTTCGTAGAGACTCAGACGATTGGCACCGCCACATGCTTCGGTGTTGTCACCTCGACATGGATATTCGCAGTCTTCAGGTGGAGCAGACTGGCTGAGCGGATTCAATTGATTACCGCACCAACACTGTTGAACGTTTAGCACACTTGACCTTGCAAACATAGGATCGATTCACACACCTCGTAATAATACTGCAGACCCACGTATTTGTATTGTGGAGCGCACGCAGCAATACACTTTTCAATGGTCATCTGGTCGCTGCCTCCTGGAGTGGGGGGCCCCAAGTTGGCAAGAGCACGGAAGCCATCATTGTCGGTCTGGCAGCCAACGTAGCTGAAGCTGTTCGGAGGATTTGCAAGCGGTGTCGGGGCCTGACCAAGAACGAACTTCGCGGCTAGCAACAGAAGTGCCGACAACGGCAGCTTTGAGATAGCCATGCTGCTGGTTTCGGAGTAAGGTCAAACTCCTGCAGATTCCAGAGCAAGCGCCTGTCCGCAAACATTGCGGCTCGTTCTGACAGAGCATGTCTCACGATATGTATTCGAGGCATGGCTGGTAAACATGCGCATGCGCTGTAATTTGGCAAGAGTGGAATGCTTCAACTGGCATATCAAATTTCTGAGGCTCAAATTGAGCACGCCCGGACCACTTCCACAGATCGCCGCGGAACCAGATATGCACGGCCACAATCACCCAGACCACAAAAGCAGTGGCTGTCATTCCAGAAGCCGACGTCGAGCGCACGGTAAATTACCCAACCCGGCTTCACGCTCGGGGCGAGTGATCTATTTCGGGGACGGGGCTCTTTGTTGCATATCCGTCTGAGCACGATGAGACCTAAATGCGGCTGATTAGCTGCCATATTGCTCTGGACGCAGTACACCCTGTTCAGCCCGATCTTCTGTAAAAGGGGCATTCCTTGAACAGAAGTGACTTTCTCTCTCCTCCTAGGCAATCTGCGGCTGGAGCACGACTTGACAAGTCATGAAATTCCGTGGCGTCCTAAGATCAATCACTACGGCGGGCTCCGCGCCTCACACGAGCCAAACCAAAGAGGTATGTGTCTGTGTGGTTGGCGTTGGATACGTCGGGGAGTCGTTATTATCGCAATTCGGCAATGTCGTGGATGCGATTGGCTTTGATATTTCGCAAGATCGCATTGACACTTTGCGAGAGAATTACCGAACCAACCCCCGGATACAATTGACCACTGATCCCACGCACTTGCTCAAAGGGACCCATTTCTTCATCGCCGTCCCAACCCCCCTAAGAGAACATTCCGATGGTCACAAGCGTGCCGACCTTGATTGCGTTAAGGCTGCTATCAGTCTCATCATCACCTACGCGCAGCCCGGCAGCTGTATCATTATCGAGAGTAGCGTTCCTGTGGGCACAACAAGAAAACTCCTCACCATGCACAAATCGACATTCCACTGCGGCATGTCGCCCGAGCGCATTGACCCTGGCCGAGTGACACCAACACCTGAGCAGATACCAAAGGTCGTTTCAGCACTGACACCGAGAGCCATGAAGCACATCTTTGCCATCTATGCCATGGTGTATGAAACGCTAGTGCCGGTTTCCAAACCAGAGGTAGCCGAAATGACAAAGTTGTACGAGAATTGCTATCGCATGGTCAACATTGCGTATGTGAACGAGATTAGCGATGCTTGCATATCACATGGCATTGATCCCCACGAGATGATCGGCGCCGCTGCAACGAAACCGTTCGGATTTGAGCCATTCTATCCTGGTCTAGGTGTTGGGGGCCATTGCATACCTGTCAACCCCTGGTACCTCTTCGAAAACAACAAGAGATTGCGGGTTCTCGAGACCGCGACGCGATTGATGCAGGATAGGCCAAGGAGACAGGCGAAACGATTCCATACGGCATGCGCGGGCCGCCTGCACAAGACTGATCCTGCGGTGCTGACGTTGGGCCCTCGAATCCTAGTTGTTGGACTTGGGTTTAAGAATGGTCAAACCAGTCTTTCCTGCTCCCCAGCGTTGTGTTTTGCCCAAACACTGAAAGAACTTGGAATGTCACGGCTCGCGTTTTACGACCCGACAATACAAGCTGAACAGGTTGCATGGATGGAGAAGCTCGATGAATCTTGTTGGACACAAGACTATATTGAGTCTGAATTTGATGGAGTGGTCCTTTGTAATAAACAAAGGTCAACAGACACTGGACTTTTGAGGAGACTCCAGAAACCCCTGTTCAAGGACTATGCTTGAGATAGTGTACACCATTTTTGCAACTCTATTAGCGTAAAAGATCTGACAACTTTGTCGGCTGTACGGAATAATCATAATGCAGCGATTGTACCATAAACCCGAGGCTCCAAAGACATCTGCATTGGTATGTACAATTCGTCTACGTCATTTATCAAACCCAAAGTCAAAAGCCGGTTCTTTCAAATTGACTTTCGTTGGCGTTTCGGGGAGCCGTTCAAGCTTCGAAATTGTTCGTCTTCTTTGCCAGGGCGTTTTTCTTGACCATGAACATGACGTACGAGACGATGTGCAAGGCACTGCGCTTAGCTTGCCTCCACAGTCTTCCAAGCCTGGGCTTCTTGCCACAGGTGTATTGATCGTCTCGTGGCCTGCTGAGGCACCAGCGCCAGAGACTTGCGAGTTAGATTGTCGCTCAGGACGTAGAATGCCTTGTTGCAAACCTTTGTGGCTCGTCTGATCAGGCGGCAGTGTCGTGCACGAAGCGAGCTTTGACCCTGACCTTGGCTTGACACCACAGATTGCAGTTTTGACACTTTTGGCAAGGCTCCGAGGAGTCCAAGATTTGGCTGGACTTCGTTGTCCAGCAGCATCGTGCGGGTCGACCGGAGCTGGCGTTTGCGTGCTGACACCGGTCTTGCCCCATGACTGGCTGCCGAGACGGGCAAGCACGTTAACAAAGACAAATACCGACAGGATCGGGGAGAGGATTTGATTGATACACATCCCTAAGATGATTTTGTGAAGTCGCTTTCGTAGAATCGGCTCCTTCGCCATGGTTAGCAATAGATACCATGTTGCCGGTGTCTTAGTCACAATCAAGGTTGGAATAATCTTGACAACATAAAAGTTGGTGATGAGACCGAATAGAAAGTAGCCAGTATTGAAGACGCGATAGAATACCAAAGTGAGTCTCACCAGATCCATGAGAGCAAAGATCCGGGTTATCAGCCTCTGCTGGCGTCCAAAAGCATAGAAGAAATCATTGAAGTAGGCATTTGATGCCCAACGGCGTCTTTGACTCAGATAATGCGACAGCGAGTTCGGTACCACTGTCTCGCTTACCGCATTCGGCACAAAAATTGTTCTTAGGTGTTTGTGTTGCGACGTCATGCACCACGTCAACCTTCGATCAGTGCCAAGGTACTGTACTTGGTGGCGGAACAGGTTGTGTTGAGTGACTGGCCGAGCATATTCACTAATGGCAGCACCCATCTCTGGTCGGACAGCAATCATGGTTATGCAGCCGGGTAAGCACCTAGAAATCACGTCAGTTCCATGATACCTGGGTAAGAGAGTTGTCGTCCTCACGTTACTCTACCCCATGTGCTCTCAGCTTGTCTTCGTACGTATTGTCCAAACGTGTATTGAAATTGTTGGAAAAGATGCCAGGGAGAAAACTCTGTCCAAGAATTGCCGAATTCAGCAAATAGCATACCACACGCGGCAATGCCGTTGACAGATTGCGCCAGAGCGTTGGTAAGCCGCTGGAGGGCGTATTCATGTATTGTAGAGTCTGCATCCGTACAGAAGACGACGTCGAAATTGGTCAGGTTTTCTCCAGGCGTGATCGCTGGTATGACTTTATTCCATAATTCTTGTCGCAAGAGCCTGGTCACACTGGGCATATCATCGCGTGGGTAGTTGAACAAATCATGACCCAAGATCAAGCTGTCCTTCTTCCCCGCGTTCTTGAGCTTTTCTATGAGGATAACAGCCGTGTCACTGATGTAGCCTGCATTTACACGAATCTCACCACGTGCTCTCCGCCACGTAGTATATGGTCTTTGCGTGGTGACTTGGATTGACGAGATTTTCTCGAGAATGTGTCGGGGCTTCCCGTCTAGGATAATGCAAATCACCTGCTTGTGTGGATGCGTCTTACCAATAGCAAGGCTTGATACAGTCTTCATTATTTGCTCCTCCGTCTCTGCGTAAGCACAGACTAAGCTCAATATCCACTGTGGCCTGGGTGGTCTCGGCGGCCATATGAGGCGGTTGAGGGCGCCGTAGAATAAACCAGCAATGGCTGCTAGCGTCGACAAGATATCTTTGCTTTTCATGAAGACCAAAATGGCAAGGAGATATGGATGTTTGTGAGAACCCAGGTATGCAAGGCCAAGCGATATGTTTACACCGAAGATGAAAAGGGCGAAGAGCACGCGTTGCGTCCAAATTTCCCATGAAGCAAGGCGCAAGCATTTATCTCCCAACTCATCAAGTACGGCTGAGTCAAACGAAGTACGTTCCTGGTCTGCAGTCTCTGCTGGAACGTTCCCCACGGAAGCAATGATTGCGGGCGGCGCGGTCGTAGATGGCACCTGTCTGGAAGAGCTGGCGGTGCTGGATGAAGCACTTGGAATTCCAACTTCGTGGCACATTGGCGCATCGTTTGAGGCTGCATTACTACCCTGGTTGGAGTTTCCTAGGGCCGGGTTTGTCGGACTCATCTGCGATTCCCGTCGAATATTGGAATAGACCGTACTGGCAGGCGAGCAGTCATCTTGCCAGGCATGGCGCGGGCGCGAAAAATTTGGCGATTTACAGGTTTTCGTCGTTCGCTTGCGCTTACTTTGCGATTTAGATAAGGAGAGCTGCAACGACTGGGACGATGGGGACGACTGAGAGCACGGTATTTGTCGGCGAACAGGGGTCAGCGTGAGTGGAGGAGAGGCAGACTTTGTGTTGAGGTTCTCCTTATACGCAGAGGTGACGTCTCGCTCCGAACAAGCTAGCACCGTGGTTGGTGTCGCTTTTCGCGGGCAAGTCTTGATTGGATCGGTTGAATTATGGCATTCCAGACGCGCAGCCTTTTGTTTCTCTGAGGGTAAGGCCGCGGGGCCGCGTTTGTCAAGCTTGGTTGCGGAATCCCGAACAAGGGTAGACGATGTAAGACGCGTGGCTGCATCGTGGACCTGAAATGCAGCCAAAGATATACGTTTGCGATGCTGAGAAGCAAGATCGGCGGATTGAAAGACATCGTCGACTAGATCTTGCGCGAAAACAAAATTTCCTGGCGAACTTCTTCTGCGAACCCTTTTTGGGGTAGACTGCGGGTTTTTTGATATCGACGAGTTCGCTGGACCGGTATGTAAGGAAAGGGGAGTTAGTTGTTCGGTTACGGAACTGAAGTTGTGGCTGAGGGTATTCGGCTCACGGGATCGTCGTTTTCTAGCCGTGGCTCTTGTGAGGGTACTAGAGGCAGACACGGGACAAGGAAAGTTAATCTCATGTTTTGGAGTTTCTGGACATTGCATCGTCTCGCCTCAGAAGGAGCCAGCGAGCATGCTCAGAGTTGAGATTCAACGACGACAGCCAAAAAGGCATGCTTTTCTCAAACGAGCTCCCTTCTGACTTCGTACATCAAGTGACTTGAAGCTGCGTAGGAATAATCGGCGGTACAGTCAGACAATACTTGACTCGGGTATGCACTTTGAAGAAAGGAATGGAGCAAATTTTGGAATGCAAATGCGCACGGCCACAAAGTCTAGGGTCCACCAGCTACGCGGCAGCGCCTGCAAATTGCCACCTAACATGTAAAGCGCACGCTGCCCGATCCACGACTGATAGCACCTACTCTGTTGCTAGCTTCTTCAGGGCCTCGGTGCGCAAGGATCTCCTTGGCACTTACTTTGGTGAACTTGAGATTGTCGCCTTGCACCTTCACCGAACCGGAGCCGAAGCCTTGTGCGTGCACCTCACCAACCCAAGTGGCCGGGTAAAAGATGTTTAGAGAAGCTGTTGCGAGGGACTCATGCAGAGCCCGAAGACTGGCAATTCCCCCAGAGGCTGGATCTAGTGGAAACATGCGTATGTTCTGGGATCCGGTGTTAGACGAGGTTGTGATTTTAGAAAACTCGTTACGAGAGGTGACATTGTAAGTCAGGACCGAAAGCCGTTGACTGCCGGTATAGGTGTCGATGATGGCGGATCCACCATTGCCTAGCAAGATATCGGCAACGACGGATCCGGTATAAGTGCGAATCTCGGTTCGTATTGCTCTGTTGGCCTTGTCTTGCCGGTGTAAATAGCTCGGGCTCACCCTGAGTGTAATACTGCCTGTGTTGCTGTTCAGGGACAAGACGGCAGGGTGCAGGCCAGGTTGTGGGTCTATCTCGATGTCGATGGAACCTGTGGTGGATGACAATTCAAGCCGATCGTACAGCTTATAAGCTCCTGCTCAGGACTTGGGGTTAGCAGAGCTCAGCATTTGGCTTCGAGAACGTGCCTTTGATGCGGCCAGTTGTCTCACGGTGCTCGTAAACTGGCCCAGTGGGCACAAATAGGTGGGAAGAATCGGAAGGACCAGAGGACTTGGATGGGTCGTGGAACAAGTTGTCAGGCTGGGTGTGTGTTAGCAAAAGCAAGATAGTGGGTCCAGGGGCTCAGCCTACGTCAGGGAAGTTGTCAAAAAAAGCACAGATTAGAAGCGAGGCAAGGATGCTGAGGAAGATGAACAGACACAACAAGCGTATGCGTTTTCGCTTATCGGCTTTGCGTTTCCGCCTCCATGAATTCCAACTCTTTTGGATGCGACAAGACTGACGAAGCAGGAGGGGCGTCTGCAGACTTGTCGCTTGTTGGTGCTCGGTTGGGTGCTGTTCAACATCAGTACACCTGCCACCTGCAGGTGCAGTATGAGAAGCAGTTGATGACCCTTGGCGAAGCAGATTAGTCGAGGAATCAGCAGGCAATTCATGCACGTCGGGAAGGTGTGTATAGGCCGGAGGAGGATCATTGTCATGCTGAGCACTAGGAGGACACGAGCTCGTGTTGCGATAACTCTGGCCCTGTGCCCGTGTGTGTTCTCCGTTGGATTCCTCTGACATATTCGGACGCCGTGCAGCCATCCGGGAGGATGCAAGAGTGGGATATGTCTGTGGTAGCAGAGTCTCCGACCATGTACTGGAGGATGCTAACTCTTGAGCAAGCTGTGCAGCACTATTGCGTTTCGTGTCGCCCGGATTGCCTGCATTGTAAGGATTGGCACGGCTCATGGAGCCTAGGCCATTTTGCTGCCGCTGCCGCTGCCACTGCCGGAGAGCCGGATCGACGCTCCGCTGCTCTGTATCTTCAAGTTCGTTAACAAAAGCTCGACTCGCCATTTCGACGACAGTAGTGGGCCAGTGTGAGGTGCGTAACGGGTGATCGGTGATCGGTGATGGAAGATTGGATGGCAACTAATTCAATTCTATCATGATAACCTTTGGTCGTTGGAAGTGATTGTGATTGCGATTGCTGGCCGCTCATTACACTATACCGGTCATCGTGATGCCTCTTAGCAAGACGACGGCACCGAGTTGGCAATAGGTCACGACTTGTGGAGTTCGGTTGATAAGAGTCTCGACTACAGCCACAGCTGACGAAGCAAGAAACACCCACGGTCTGCAGGAATGGAGGGTGCCTGTTGGACCGGACGGAAACGACATCCGAATCGCGTATCCCCGAGTACGAGTACGCAGTGTGGCAGCTTCCTACCGACGAAGTCTACGTCCGAAGTTTTCCCGAACGGTGAGTGTCAAGGACAGACTGCAATTCGAAGCCATGTTCCATCGTGATGTTATTCCGAGACACGAACTGTACTGTAGAGCAATACAGATACTCAACGTTTGATATCGGCACAAACACATCACGTATACCACGATATTCTGAATTGAAAGCCCTAATCGTAGCTCATTCATGGACACTGTCTGCATGCACCCCACCACATGATTGACCCAAGACTCATGTTCAACTATGTGACACATTAATCACTCCTGACTGGCCACTCCCCTGAATCAAGCCCCTGTAGCATTGTTAGCAATCTCAGCTGGGTGAACTTGAGGTAGACTTATAAAAAAAAGGTCTTCCCCTTCAATCAAACTCTCCACACCGCAGAAGCCGGCAGCGTTCTGTCCCCGCCTGCTTTCTATGTGGTCTCGGCCTAACTCCGTCACGTCCCACATCAGCCACCATCTTCATTGCTTATCGAGATAGATCTGCGCTCTTGCCTCGCTAGCAATTCAACACGTGTCAAGAAGGCCAGTTGTGTGAAGTGGGCAGTTCAAGGATTCCAGAAGGTGAACATTGTAGACAGACAAGCCAAAGCTTTGATCCTCTCTCGAAGTCCCGCCTTGAATGCTCATCGATCCTTCTGGTTGCCCATCAATGCTTCGTTGACATCAACCGGACGCCCTGCTAACATGGTCAAACGGCCCTATCCTTGAGACTGTCGTGCATTAGATCAATCCACCAGATAAAACAATTCAGGTAGGCTGTGTGGTCAGCGACTAGTCGATCCATGAAGTCGTACGATGGCACAACAAAAAGCAAGGTCGCATCACACTCGTACTCCGTAGGCTGATAGCTCGTTCACGCCAGGGTAGAAGTCTTTCGGACACATCCAGCTCCTTCAGTCCACATCATGCCCTCATACCTAGTGCTTTCATCCATTGGTGGTCGACTCAACACCGCGCGCAAGGTGTGAATATCCACAACAACAAGACAGGTCTTCAACAAAGTGCCAACATCCGCTATCCTCGTAGGTAATGCAGTAGCCTCGGGGACCGTCTTCGTTTCTTCTTCTAAGCTCTTAATCTTGCCCAAAGGCGAAGAGCCGAAGAGCATTTGCCATATTTCAGGACGGGGCGCACAAATGACATCCATAAAGTCGCCCCCCTCCTGCCGCAAGACAGGGGTCATCATGCTCAAGACCGAGGTCTTGACCACTCATCGGCGCTCGTGGTTGACTCCAAGTCCAGGCTTGAAGGCCACGACTGACGCGGCTGATCGGGGTCTCCAAGCAGAGAGCACACTTCTGTTGGCTGGTGCCGTGAAGTGCGTCTACCGGATGAGCTGCCAGAGTTGACTTGTGTGAACTCGAAGGCGGGGTTGGAGAGAAGAGGCTGGAACACTCAGGAGGACCACGCCTCACGGTGTCGGACCTGTGCTGGCTGGAACACACAACAAGCAAGTGTAGTCAGCTGGCAGACCTCAGAGGCAGCAATTCGGTCGGACCTGACAACAAGTAATGTAATACTTGACCCGGCCAGTGGATTCGACTAGAAAAGCCGCACTCGTCAGCCTCAGACAGCCTGCATGAGAGCTAGTGATTGCAGTTCTGAGCACAGATACCTCGACTGCCGCGGAGCAAAGAGCGGTCTTCCTGTCTTCTCTCTCCCAGGCTCTTCATTCACGCTCGATACCGGTGGAACACCCCATCTGATCACATACATGTCCAGCTTTGAAGGCCTGACGCGCGATCCATCTTGGATTCTTACGTTTGACGCATAGACCTTCGTCTTTCTCTGCTTCAACCTCATGTTGAGGATCGGCTCTGGACGTCACCACCTCTTTTGACTCCACCTAGCCCTCCTTGCCGTTCCAATGCTCCCAAAAGAGCACTGTAATAGGCAATTAGGGCACGGGCAAGCTTAGTCGGTAGGCGTGACAATGCCAAGCGTGGGCCGCGATACTTCGAACCGCAAAGCATCTTAGGGTTAAGTTACCAATGTGTATTCACCTCATGCCGAGTGGCTCCCGTCGCTGCTCTGAGAGGATCCGTGCCATGAGGTCCCAAGAATCGAGACCGAGAATTCGACGCAAGGTTCTCCGAAGAGTACGAATACACAAAGAGAAACTGAGGGGAGGTTGAACTGCACAAGTGGCTCGACAGCAAGGCGGCTGAATGAAGGCTCAATGTTGAAGGCTGATTCTGTCGATTGAGTCGCAGATACAGGAACCTTGCGTGAGAGGATGTCTATCATCGGTACCCGAGTGTCAAGCAAGAAGCTTTGGAGCATTTCCATGGTAGTGAAGTCAAGGCTGCATGTCTCTAGTTCGAAAAGGTTTTAGAACACCTCATTCACGCATTGGGCCTCCCGAGTCCGCGAACGCGTTTCGACGCGCACGCGCGCTATTAATTGCGATCACGTGCTCGCGCTCCACACAGTGTCAAGTCAGCTTCGAGTGGATTCCTTAGTTAACTTAGCACCTACATACGCTGCTTGAATTACTAGTACTTTGTACGACGCTGAGTACGTCGTAGCTAGGTCCTGTCGCTGCGCTCGAAGACTGATCGAGAATTTCGAGACGAGACTCATTGGCTCTTCGACTACGAATGTGGAATTAGGACATAGATATTAGCTATGTTACTTCTTATACAGAGTATGGCTATAAGCCAGAGTGGTAGCTGTAGCCCCGGGGGTGTATCTATAAGCTAAGGAACGGGTATATAATATCCACAGCTAAATTCGATATGTTATACCTCACTCGGCATTGCCAAGTGGGCGCCTTCTCAAAAATCACGATGGGCGTTGGACTACCAGTGCACTCTAGACTTCACGGGCAGATTAAAATCTATTGATTGTTTTCTCTGTAGATCACTCATCTTCATTAAATATGTATCTGCTTGAGCTTTTGAACTACGTTCACGTAGAATTCGCTTTGCAACTTCGCGGCGATGTTGGGATCAGCTTCATCGTCTGTCTCACCTAGACCAAAAGCTGGCGGTCCTGACAAGCAAGTCTTGATCACCTCAAAGAAAATTTCACCCGAATTAGTCTTCACGTGCTGTAGGATCCGCCGCTCTTGAAGCAGCCAGCTGCGAACTGGATAAGTATCCTTCAGCCGACAATTTTCAAGCTTCACCTCCACAATCGCATCAATCGGCTTCCAATAGGCAATCTCCAGAAGCACAATTCCAAGACTGTAATAGTCGTGGCTCTTCTTGAACATACCATTGCAGGCTCGAGCTGAGGCGGCCTGGATATCCGGGTGACGGTAGATATCGTGAGCAGGGTTCTCCAGTCCAGCGGCGGACCAGTCACGCTGATTCACTGGCCGAGATAACTCAAATCCAGACAGGAAAGGTTGGCTCAGATCGAGAAGCTGATTTTTTTGGTCTTGCCACATACTACCGCTGTCCCGATCCGTATTATTCTGCGCAAAGAAAAGGACATTGTAGCTGCGCAAAGCTTTATGGAGCCAGTTGACTGCATGCAGACGCTCAATGTATTCGACCACAGCCAAAGCCAATCTAATACGCTGGGTGAGACTAGGTGGTAAGAATGCTCCATCGTTCTGTTGATTTTGCCGTAAAAGTCCTAAGAGCGAAACCGGCTGGTGGCTAGGACCAAGGCCTTGTGGTTTCTCAAACACAAGGCCGTAACACCGCTGGCTTGGGTCCGAAAATTTGCTAGGGGCTCTCTCGGTGAAAAAGCCAAGGCAGTATGCGGTGCGGAAGAGCTCCGAGTGCCAACTTTGCCGGAGCATGACGACGAGTGCAGCCATTCGATTGTGGGTGCTTTCGACAGAAACATTTGATAAGCTGCGGCGGCGATTATACTCCCACGGGCTAGACTGCGGGCCCTTTCGTCTTGGTTGAGGCCGCCACTCAATCCAAACATGTTTTCGGTGGCCATCATTGTTTATAGTCGCTTCTGTCCTTGAGTTCTCAAGCTTGCAGCCTGTTTCAAGGCTGGCATCCCGGAGATCAAAGAGGGCTGGATTGAGCTCCACGGAGGCGATGTTTCTTGCTATTTCTCCCAAGCCAATGTCTTTAGCAAAAGACTCTGTCAACTGTCCTTCCTCAGCAGCAAGATTAAACGCTTTCGTACGAGCTAGTGACGCAAGGGCGTTTTGTACAGATACCACTTCCAGGCCAAGCGGGGCACCCGGGAGATTCACATTTTGAAAGGGCGCAATAACATGACCGGCACATTCACGTGGCCCAACTGGCATTGGAGTTGTCGGGAGTGATTCTGCTTGGAGAATATTGAGAAGCTGACCTAAATTAGAGTTAAGTTGCATTATCCCATAATTCGTTCTGGCCTGCATTTCGAGAAGCTTGCCCAATTGTTTCCTGTCGAGCAGCTCCATGAGATAGTCATTCAGGGAACTAAGCTTGCACAGAAGATTGTCGGTTTTGGTCTTGTCACAAATCACCCACCGCAACCGTCTGGGGAGACTGCGCGTAGCATCAGCACAGGATAGAGCCCTTCTCAAAAGGTCTTGCGATTGTGGGAGATAAATTCGCGATGACCCTTTTTGGATTTTAGGCTCTTTCAGCAGGTTTTCATGCGGTTCCTCCAAAAACTCCGCCAGGATTGGCTTCGATACTGGCGCCAGCCCATCGTCATACCGTCCAAACTTCAAAAGTAGGTCACGCTGTTGCTGTAGGACCTCGAGTAGCACTGCTCTGGAAGCTTCCCCGATCAAATCGGCTCCTCCATGTTCGGAGACTTCAACGGATCGCCCCCAATCCAACAGCCGGGCTTGTTCTATCTCCAATTTCACTCGTACATACTTGTACTCGGTAGGCAAATTTGCGGCCTCAGAAATGAGCTGATATCCTAAAATTCAATAAGCCTTGTTATTTCGATATGGGGTAACGCTGGATCCCAAACAGCAAGAAGTTCGGACTGCAACGAAGACTTTAGCGTACCCTTGATGCATCCTGCAAACACTTGGAAAGTTAGAGAGACAATTGCCACCGCGATCTCCGCCATCAGATATGATTTGAAGTCAAAAGTTCAACTGGGATGACAGCCTAACGTTATAAGAGGCGCCTCGGAGGATGAAGAATAAAGCGCCCACCCATGCACAAACCACTGGCTCAGTCCTGACGCCTGGCCCGTTTACGGACGAGTGGGTCTCAGTGGCAATTGACGCCTCGTTTTCTCGAGGCTCATTAGGCTGACTCGAGGCTAAATTCAAGCGGTGCTGTGGAAATGACCGCCGCCAAGCTTAGATTGGGCAACGAAGTACAAAGGTGGATACAATAGTACCTATATATGGAAGGAGCCTTGGCCGCGCATTATACTATTCTTCATAGGTGACTCATTTAGGAGGCTTATCACTTTAAGCCACGTTTCCGTCACAATTGCTGGCGTCTGGCCAAGAGAAATACGCTGTTTTGCCTAGCCGTTTTGAGGGGGTGATTTCGCCCGAGGCTGAAGTTTGCCGGAGGTCAAATTAGTGAAGGCCAAAGTCTGTCACCCCCTTGCAGCTTCACTGACTTCCCCTTATCAACTAATACCATGTCCAAGGGCGTATATCAGCATAAGGACTTCGGTGGCTGCAGTTGATGGCCCCGACCCTAAACTCGCATAAAGGTCACGTGCTCGCCGTCGAGGTGCAAGAGGTGCATCGAGTCACGGAGCTCTGAGAAAGACTACTAGGAACAGGAGAAGGTTTCAATACTGCAAACATGGAAACAGAATCCGGCAGTAGCAACAGATCAACAGAACCTTCCGGCTTGACCAGTTCAGCAACATCGTCCGACCTAGACAAAGACATGTCTAAGGCCATCGTCTTCTTTCGACAAGACCACGGCAATTGTCACCCGCACCAGTTTACCCCCACTCCCAACTATCCATCCGAGGATTGCTTGGGACGCGGAACCTACGGACAGGTGTATAAGGTGAAATGCTTACGCTGCCATCTCGTTAGTTCCCATCTTCCCTCTTGCGTACGAGTAATAGGTGCTTCCTTGAACATCCTTTCTCGCCGAAATCATCTAAGCAAAGACTGACGATGGCGACAGAACTTCGCCAAGAAGGTCATCAGGTTTGCAAGTCCGACTAAGGCAGCGATCCGTGATAAGCATATGAAAGATACCGACTTGGAACTCCGGTGCTACATGACTTTGAATCATCCACACATCCTAGAATACGTTCATCACGAGTTGAGTGAAACTAAAATGCAGATATACACTGAGCATTGCCAGATTGGGGACCTCGACGCATTTCTAGATTCACTGGGAACGTAAGGCCGACACTCTTAGTATGACCGTCTTGATGCTGACAGGTCAGACCCGGCAGGAATGACTTCACCTGGCAATTCACCTGGCAATTCACCTGGCAAATCCTCGAAGGCCTCGTTTCTGCTTTGGCAAGATGTCATTCTGGTCTGAAAGCGACTCGGAAGGAAGGTCTCGTCTGCGAATATACAGAATTTGAACAAGGATGGGATGCTATTCTGCATCGCGATATCAAGCCGGCAAATGGTAAGGTCTGATTTAGCACTTGACTCCCGGTTTCGATACTGTTATTTTGCTGGCCTCACTGACTCGGCTGCTGTCAGTTCTTCTCGCTGCACGTCAAAAATTAGAAATTCCAAGCTCAAACGAGCCACTAAAAGGGGAGTTCGTGACCAAGCTTGGAGACTTTGGAACCTCCTTTATGCTTGAGAGGGGTGGCAAAAATCCTTCAACGCAACGTGTTGGAACAAGTACATTTTGGTCGCCCGTATGTTTGTGTTTGAGGAAAATCGGGTGTTTGACACCAGGCTGATGACAATCCAGGAGATCACAGAGGAAGCAAACAAAGGGTATCGGGTGACAAAATGGTCCACGAAAAGTGATGTATGGAGTGTCGGTGCTGTACTGCACTGTATCCTGGCAGACTGCATCCCTGGTCTAGAACAACCAAAGAACCTGGAAGATAGGATGAAGGTGCTCAAATCTAAGTTGTTGCCTGAGCTTACAGATTGCTCAGATTTACTGCTTCAGATCGTGAGCGAATGCCTAGACCCAAAGGATGATGGTCGATTTCGACCTTCTGCACTCCAGTTGCTGGCTGTGGCCTTGAAGTCTGACGTATCTCAAGAAGGTCTCGAAAGGAGTGAAAGTTTCTGGCAAGTAATGCTGACAGGCGCTGAAGCTGAAGATGCTTCCGCAGTCGTGATGCAATTTGTCACCAACTACTTGCCCTCACTGGCCAAGGAACAAACAATTTTCAGTCCCAAAGAGATCACCCTTATCATGGCTATGGTCTACAAGCACTGCGGGCAACTTATCTCCATAGCTCACAGTCAGCTCTGTGAGATATTCTTTGATGATCCTTTAGGAGGCACAGCATTTCACGCTCTCGCACACCTTGATATTCATGAAGATAGCGATACCAAGCTCAGACTTGAGCTTCTGAAGTGGCCGTTCGCAAAGGAGATGCTTCCTACGGCGCTTCGGAAAAACAAGTCTGGTCTTCTCTCGAGTCACTTGGCCGCAATGGCAAGTAAAATCCCTCTTTGTACGCTGTTGACAGAGATTGAGTACATTATTGTCCACCATAAGCTGAGATGAGAGCCATTCGCTAACCTTGGTTCAGGGACAAGTCGAGAGCCTTGATATCTTCCCCCAAGAGCCTTCGCGAGCAGCTTCAAACCCAGTTCTCTGAAGAATTCGAAACCATATTCCAGATGCTTACATACAACCAAGAACAACTTCACATACCAAAAGAGCACGCATCCATGATCATAATTGAGACCTCGGAGAAAGGATACTCTAACATAGTAAGGAAACTTGTCCAGCTTGGCGTCAGTACCAACGTTCAGGGGAATCAGAGACAGACAGCGTTACATATCTTTGCTCACAAAGGCGATAGCTCCACAATCAAGTTTCTTCTGTCAAACAAGGCAGTGGTCGATGCTCGAGATAAGTGGAATCGGACCCCACTACATTGGGCTGCATGGGCAGGCCAGGTAGAGGTAGTCGACCTGCTGCTATCGAAAGCGGCCGATGTGAACGCTGTGGATCGTGATGGCCGAACGCCTCTCTACGGAGCAGCGGGAGGAGGTTTTATGGATGTAGTTCGTCTGTTGCTATCACGCAAAGCCGACAGGAACATTCGAGGGGGTACTGAGAAGGAAACTCCCTTGGAACGAGCAAGGAAGAAGCGAAACAATGACTTAGTTGAATTGCTAAGCAGCTAATTGTCCTCTTAATAAATATAGATCCGCATCTTTCATTGGAAGGAAATCTGTATCCACCACATTATCCATTATCCAAACCGATAATCGACCGTGTAGTGCGCAATACTCCGTGTGCTACGAGATTTCTCTCACTGGAGCTTGACGCTGTAATCTAGAAAAACCATGGCTATCTCTTCATTTTCGTTTTGGCAGGCCAACTGAAACGGCGTGATGGCATGACTGTCAGAGCTTGCCATTTCCAGGTCGATCCCCGTATCGAGCACTCTCCTCGCGACAGCGGGATCCTTCTGCGTGGCTGCGACGTGCGCAAGGTTTAGGCCATCTATGTTGCAAATATCTATCCTTGCTCCGTTTTCGAGCAGCAAGTTGGTGGCTTCCCGGTTCGAGCTGGCAACTGCCCTACTGAGTGGAGTCATCCCTGTGACGGCGGCAAGGTCGAGGTTAGCACCGGCACTGATCAGGAATTCGGCCACGTCCACTCGGTTTGCTTGGATTGCCAGATATAAAGCAGTGGCACCCTGATCAACTTGAGCATCGATATCAACCCCTGCAGAGACAAGAAGCCTCGCAACCTCGAGGGTGCCAGGCTTGTCGTTCTGGGTGGCCAGATGGAGAGCAGTCCACTCTGTGTCATCCTTCTTGTGGACGTTGGCGCCATATTTAAGAAGAAGCTTTACAATCTCTGGAGAGCATGCGTGACTGGCAGCTGAGAGACAATCCTTCTCAAGAAAGTCACCCAAGGAAGGTTTGGCACCATTTTCAAGTAGAAGTTCAGCCAAGTCCAGCTTGTTGTTGAGGCATGCCGTGAACAATGGGCTAATGCTAATGCCCATGTTGGGGTCGCCTCCTGCCTTCAAGAGATGTTTGACAATGCCCAGGAAGCCCGGTTGGCCGTTGAGAGCATATTGATGTGCCGCAAGGAATAGCGGACTTAGTCCAGTCTGCGTTGTGAACTGGAGGTCGGCACCACTAGCTACCAACAATTTGACAATATCAAGATGTCCACACTGACTTGCTTGATGTAAGGCAGTGCGATTGTCGCTTCCAAATGCATTGACATCTGCCTTGTTGTCGAGAAGAACACGGCAAACCTCCTCATGCCCATTCTGCGCTGCAAGCATCAACGGTGTCCAGTTGTCATCCTCGCGGCAGTTGACATCTACTCCCTTTGCAAGTAAAGCCTTGCACAGCTTTGTGCTGCCTTGCTGTGCTCCAAAATGTAGAGGCTTCCATTGAGAGCGTACCTTCTCAGCCTTTTTCTCGTTATCGCTTAGCAGGCTTTCCAGTTTGCTAGGTTCGCACTGTAACATACTGCCAAGGATATCATGGAGTTCACCAAACATCCCCCGAGTATTGCTTGTTGTACTGTTCTCCGTGACCCCTGAGAATCGGGGTCTTCGAGATCGCGGGGCACCTGATCCGGACGCCAGGAGGGTCTCAAGAAAAGATTCAAATGGCCGAGCTCGAGATGAGCCTGATGTACGATCGAGATTGGGTCTCAAAATCACGTCATCAGCATCCCCGAGGGACCAAATGCTCGCAGTGCTCCCGCACTCAGTCTCATCATCTCTCAAAGTTTCGTGCGGATCTGGACGGATGACAGACCGGCTGATTAGCATGTTAGGGAAACCCGCATGAGTGACCGACATTGGAAGACTCGCCTACTTCTCTTGCCAAATGGCATGAATCTTGTCCCTAATCGAGATTGCTGAGGATCGATAGAGACGTCTGAAAGCTGTCTATCACTTCGGAATGGGAGATTTTGGGAGACACAAATTTGGCGGGCTTCCATTGCTTCAGGAGTCTTTTCACAGTGTCTTCTGATCGATGATGGATTTGCCTGAGTGACAAAGGGTGGGTTTGAGGGATATGCGGGCGAGGCCGTGAATTTAGTACTTGCACTTTGGAGCGGAAACCCAATGATCCTGTTGTATCAATCTTGGGAAGACGGCTGTGCCACGTTATTCAAGGCAGCCATTATCGCCTCTCTACAGGTATAGGTCGTAATATTTAAAAAAGTGTGGTAAAAAGTGGGCTGTTCTTTCAATCAAACATTGGCTCGCTTAAATTTCCTGCATGTTCAATTGGCTGGTTGAGAACCACATTTTACCACACTTTTTTAAATATTACGACCCTTACCTGTAATTGCCCAAGTGCGATGCGAATATCAGGCGGCGGGCCTCAGGGGAGAAGGACTTCCAATGGGCTCATCCATTTCGCGCGTGGAGTCTGATGCCCAACCGCCACTGGAATCTGGCCATTTTGAAAACCCCACATCGGCTGTGATTGCTTCCAGTCCGTGTTCACATTGGCAAGGCGAAATCTAAGAAACGGAGGGAGATTTGGCTGAGCCTCTGATTAGAGTGCTCCTAAGATTCGGAAGGACGGAATCAACGCCACTTCGAGGCTTAGAGAGGCAGACTTAGGGTGACCAAATACGCCGTATAACACTCTGCAAGGCGTAACGCCCGCATTCTTGGCACAATGGGTGACGCGAACTATTGGACTTGCCTCCTCTTCATCAAGGTGATGTACGCCGTAAATCGTGCAATCTCTCTAAAAGCTTTTAAAAGATTGTCAGATTTTCGATTAACTCTCTCCTTTTCTGATGTCTCCTCGTCTCACCTCACACCAGGGGCTACTCCTGTCGTCGAGAGCGGGCAGGGGGGAACTTGCCTAGTAGTGCTACCCGCAGTGCAGTGCCTTGGCAAAGTCACGCGGTATGTGAATGACAGGTTCGAGTCCCACCCAGGACCGCCTACCGCCCAAAGCTATTTAATCTAGTGATCTTGATTCGACTTGAGCATCATGCTACAGTTGTATGTATATCAAACGGCCCTCCGTCCAAGTAGTAGAGGTCTAACTAGCGGATGGACCAGCCAAGCCGTAAAGGAAATCCATAAAATTTCCAGAGGGCTTTCAGATATGTGAGTGAATATCTTCGGACGTAATAATTTGACCTGTTGAACCTACATGGAGACAAGTCCTCTCCAAAATTTTTGATATATATACCTATTTCTTGTGTTTTTAAAGGGAGAGAGATACGAGCAATTCGTTAGGACCGTGAATTTTCCCCCCGATGGCTTGCCTAGAAATACACTCCATTGTGGTCATCCAAATTGCACACACTGATAGACGGACAGAAAGTTGCTACCATTGATTTCAACACTGGCGTGGCGAATTGGCATGTCCCATGAAAGCTGAATATCAACACTGGCGAGCTTGGTCCTCTGCTCTCGTAGTCTGTAGGAGGCGTCTACACCTTATCCAAGTGACCTCAAGCCCGAAACCCAAAGATCTACGTATCCAAAGATTGGAGAAAGTAATAGATGCAGCATCATAATACATATTCAAAACAACTCATTCCATGACCACCTCTCATTTATCGTAAATCCCGGTGTTAAATTTCACCCGTCCACTCGTCGGGGATATCACCTACGGGCACCATGCGCCTCAGATCGCGTAAAACGGCCTCTGTACCCTTTTCGAGCACCATCAGCCTCGGCACTCGAAATCTGTTTCCCGAGCACTCGAACGATCTCAGCTTCCCGTTCTCACTCCTATTCGCGTGATTTCCGAGCAACCCAATCTTGGGAGGGAGCACCTCGATTTCGTTATTTCTAACGTCGAGCACCTCTAGTCCACGAATGCCTTCGACATCGATGCTGTCGAACCAGTTGTCTGAAGCGAAGAGGGTAGTCAGTGCTGGGTACCACGCTCGGACCCAGGGCACATGGCCTGTGAGACGATGGCAAGAGATATTGAGTTCCTTGAGCTCCGAGGCCTTGAGGTAGCTTGTCAAGGTGTCGAGTGTGGTGAGGCCACTGCTGACAATGTAAAGTGATTGGAGGACAGGCAAATGTATCTCAGACGTGAGATATTCATTTGAATGGAGCTTTGGATTGTGGCTCAAGTCCAGCGACTTGAGGCTCCATCTGACATTGGGATGCATCAAGAGGTCCACAGGGAATATGGTGAGATTGTTGTTCGCTAGTCGAATCGTATGTATTGGGCTAGAAAGGTCAATTTCCTCTGGTAGCAGGCTAGACAGGTTGCGAGAAGAAACATCTAGAACGCCCGCTTTTGGCTTTAGTAAGCGATTTTCCGAATCCTGATCTTTGCAGAGTAGACCTGTTGAGGGATCTGGGGTTGAGTGCGAGACACTTGTAGCAGACTGTCCAGCAGCCGCGGGCTCAGCCTTTCTCGCGAAGTCTTGCTTGATCTCATCAACATCCATAGAAAGATACTTTTTCTCCCTCAAAGGGTTCCCTGTGACGTTGAAAGCTATGAGATTGTCCATGTTCATGATCTCTGCTCCGATGTTTTTAATGTTATTGCCACTGAAGTCGATGTTTCGAAGCCGCGTGGTACGGTATAAGCTATCAGGTATTGAGGTCAGCCTGTTGTCAGATGCTGCCAGCGTCGTAAGTTCCAGGCACGATGACAGGTCTGGCAATTCGCTGATCTTATTGTTGTGAATTGCCAACTGCTGCAGCGATGGCAAGTCAAGGACGCCAGAGCAAAGACATTCGAGATTGTTGAACGATAAATCAAGGCTCTGTAATCTTCGAAACGCCTCAAGGCCTACGCCATCGTACGCTGCGCCAAAATCGTTCCTTGACAAGTCAAGCTCAATCAGATTCTGTGACGGGAGAGCGCTCAGGGGAATGGAAGTAAGCCTATTCCCGGCTAGGAACAGCTTCTGCAGACTGTGTAGATTTGAGATGCTCGAGGGTAAGCTGTCGAGCTGATTGTCGCTAAGATCCAATGTATGAAGATTTGGCATGGCGAGTGACTGAGCAGGAAGTTGGCCACGGAAACAATTTCTCGCCAGACGCAGTTCTCTTAATCGACTGAGACCATCAATGGTGCTGAGAACTTCATTTCCGAGGCTGTTGTTGCTTAAATTGAGTGTGCCAAGGTATTGCAAGCGACGAAGACCAATTGGTAAAGATTGAAGACGATTCCCATGGAGGTCGAGCACCTCAAGCCCACCAAATTGGTTGCTCTTTTCGGGGTCATCTGCAAGCTCTTCGAACGACCAGTCTGGAAACGCTGCGTCAGACAACGTCTCGATTTCATTGTCAGCCAGGATCAGCTTCGTCAAATCGACAGCTTCAGACCAGCTAATGCAGTGGTTCTCTTCAAGATCGTACATTCTGAAAACTTCGTCCGGCAGATCGGTCAGTGCCATGGCTGACAAATTCAGGACACCCGAGGTCACCGCGTGTTGAATTCTTTTTCTTCGTGACTCAACTCCTATGGTGCTGAACGAGTCATTGGGATCATGTACACTCTTATGCTCCATGATATTGTGGCCTGAACCGGCTTTTCTAAGCTCGTCCCTCCTCGCTGCTTTAGCCTTTGCGATTGTGTCTCGGAGAGCAGAGGACGACTTTGCGGGGTTTGGACACAGTGAATCTCTTTCCGGAGACGGCTTTGGCGCCGGTAACTTTTTGGCAACCTTTTTTGCTGCAGGTGCCTTTGCAGAAATTTTAGGAGGCTTTGGCATCGATGCAAGAACATTTTCGCCCGGAGATCGGGCTCTCAACAGACCAGACCCCGGGGACATGTCCTTGATAGACGATATTCGAGCCACAGCTTTGGGAGTGATCGCGCCGGCAGCCAGTTTTTGATTGGATGGCTTGTGATTCAGTTTATTCGAAGCAGCGGCGCGAAGATCGTACATGGACTTTGCCTTTGCGAGTTTGTCGGTTGGCCTCAACACTGGCTGGGCGTCATTGTTGTTGGTGATAGCAGTAGACGTGGATCTTCGACTATCGCCCGCGGGACGGCCAATCCTCGAATGATGATCTCGTACGAAAGCTCTGGGAGGGGTATAGATATTGTCTAACGTGGGCAAACTTGTTTCCTTGGCTGGAGTGATTTGCTTGCCCGGAGGTCTGAAGGGTTTTTTAGCCGGACTCCGGGCTCGGTGCGAAGAATGCTTCGATGGCGAATCAGAGCGTGCATTCCTCATTGCTGACGCCGGTCGTGGTGGTGGCCCCATCGAACCACTACTCTTGACTGTACTTGACCGTCTCCTCGTGGGAGGATGGGCTGGCGGAATACTGGAAAGCGTCTCAACGGTCCTCTCTGCTAGCGACAATCGCGGTTTTCGCTTTGTTGGTTTCGCAGAGTCCCTGAATTTATCTGATCCAACCACCGCAGCATTCTCATCGCAATTGCCAGCAACCTCAAACCCAGTCCTGGCGCTTGGCGGTGTCGTGTCTAGGTTGTCTCCTGCCTTCTGGATCGGCACTGAGTCAGCTGGCGAGATAGTGCCATCATCGAACCTTGCTTTCCAGCCAAACGAAGGCTGAGGTGCGGTACAATTGCTCTCAACCAGAGGTCTGACGACCGCTCTTTTGGAGTTGGAGGTTACAATCCGGGGAATGATGGATTGCTTGAGTGGTTCATCGTGATGAATTCGAGCTGGCACGGTGGAAGCACGTGCCATTGGAAGTCTTGATAGCAGTCGAGCTATGTTGCTCTTTTGTGCTCCTGGCCTCTGCTCTGATTCCATGCTTGCCAACCTCACTACAGTTGCTGTTCTCTGGTGACAAGACAGCAGCCTCTCACAAGTAAAACCAAAGTGTGCGAGGTCCGACAACTTTAAAACACAATATCTGGTTCGGAGTTCGGAGACCTAACTTAGACTTTCGCTAATATAGGAGGTTGTTTGTTCCCAAAGGAGCCTAGAACTAGGTTTGATTACTGTGGTAACCACGTTAATAAATGACGGCGACAAGCGCCCGAACGTCAGGCGGGTCTCACCTTCCACTTTGAGCAGATGACCAGCCTCGCATTTCACCAGCTCGAAGGGCAAGTGCAGAGGGCATTCTTTCCCAACACGAAGAATTCATGCCGTGCAGCTTACGAGTTCTACTGTCTCACTCGCCCATTTGATTTGAGGTACACTCTCTATTTCTACGACAGGGTCCCAACACTCGCCAGTGATCGATCGAATAATCACGCCGTCCTGCATACGACCCCGCCTGTCCGGAGGAAGTGCCGCATAGCTGTCACTTTGTTAGTGTGATTGCACCGCCCCCGTCCAAGGACGAGCATGCATGATGGCGACCGATGCACAGACTCCTACATCTGCATCTGCTGAGGTCGTAGCTGTTCCTGCGACGCCGCCTCCCCCTTCTGTCCGCAGCGAAACCGAAGCTAGAAGCCCGACGCAGGTCGACGAACTGCCGCGAAATGCGAGCAGAACACCTCCCCCGTCTTCCCAAATGCTCCTTTCACAAGCTCAAGACAGCGCCAGGACAGCCAATCTTTTGCTCACTCCCACCACGTCCCGCAAGAATGCTGCGAAGGACTTGCCGTCAGCAGCTCAGATCGAGCGTGCGAGCTTGGATGAATTGCGCACAATTACCAGGACTCTGGTGCAAGATTTGACAGACTCTCGCATGAACGTTGCGAACGCGAGACTGCAGCATCATCTGCTACTGTTGGAAACTAGCCAGGCTGCTGAGCGTGCAGAAGTCGAAAACCAGATGTCGCGCACACAGGTCGATTTTCTTCGAGTCAAACAGCCCAAGCACATTGCAAAGGGCGCGCACTCCGTGTCACCTGCTGTGCAGCCACCTGTGTCTGGTGTCGAAATGCTTACCCCAAATGTTCGAGATTTGGAGAGCCAGTGTCACGCCTTGGAAGAATTATGTACCCATCTGAAACACGAGAAGGAGCTCCAAGCAGAACGAATCCAGTCGCTCTCCGAGCACAACTCGTTACTCATCACACGCATTCGAGAGAATCGAGAGCATTTCACCCGTATTCGTGACCATTCTCCCGCCTTTCCCACTCCACGGGATGCCTACACCACCCCGCGTCGCAGGTATTCACGGTATCAAGGTGACACACCAGCACACGGACCTTTTGCGGCCTTGATTGCAGCCGATCAGATACTGAGCCAAGAAACCGCCAGTGTGCCATCCACGCCGACAAAGTCGCATCCACAACGCAGGAAACACGGGCACACAAGAGGTGCTCACTCGCTTTCTTCCATTCAAACTCCACAGACCAAAGATCGTCCTAACACTTCGGATGGATTTCTTGGCTCTCAACTCCTGCTCTCGGCCCCTAGCTCGCAGTTGGTCAATGAGTCGGCAGAGCGGGAACGACGTGACCGTGACAGCACCATTTCAGTGTCAGACAACGACAATAACGGCGATCAAGATGGGCTGACGCTGTCACAGGCCAGTTCGCTTGCTGCAGACATGTTACGAAAGAATCCGGCTACTTATGAATCGTTGCGCCATTCGCAAGACGCAGAGAAATCAAGCAATGTACTGCAATCGAAGCTTTTTGGACATGCCAAGAAACCCGTCGGTGCGGGTGTCTCAGCAAAATTGAAACGACAGTATGGCTTTCACGATGCACCTTCAAAGGCCAAGAAAGCTCGTACGGACGAAGCTGTGGGGCTAGGCATTGAAACATAATGATGAACGCGCAGGCGGAATTTACCTTTGAGCAGGTTGAAATGAAGGACATTAGCTGGGAGGTTGCCAGCAAGCAAGTCACTATGCTTGTCTGTTGCTTACATAGTTAACGAATCGATTATGCCATCACGACGTGATGTACCTCGTGCTCTTTGGTTCTCCCTGTGTTCTTGCACATGAGGTTCTGCAAGTTGACTGGGTTCTATTTAGCTATGTGGCTATTCAACCATGCCAAGCATTGCCGTGCTTTCCGGTGGTCGCAAACGAATATTCCAGGTCACATGATCTTGCCGAATGGTTGCCAAGACACAACCCAATCAGGACTAGCCTCACACGAAGCCCGCAGCCAGAAAGGTTGCAGCGAAATCTCTACGACAACACCTTAGCGACACATTCTCCATATCACTCACCCGGCTTTGCTTATTGTGTCCTTGTCGCCGTCAAAATGGTAAAGCACTCTGGAAGCCCTGTCCTCAGCCCACGACTGACCTTCGGCGCAGGCAATCAAGCACAATAACGCAGTTCCCCACAACCACTTCCACAAGGACTGGCAGCGACGAGTGCGGGTGCACTTTGACCAGCCAGGACGCAAGCACCGACGCAGGACCGCTCGCCTGGAAAAGGCCGCCAAGGTCGCCCCTCGACCTGTCGACCGACTGAGACCTGTCGTGCAGTGCCCAACCGTCAAGTACAACCGAAAAGCAAGAGCTGGACGAGGATTCACTCTTCTGGAACTGAAGGTACGGACAACACCCCCCATACATATTTCGCCTGGCCATTCTTGAGAAAACCCACATCTCACCTCTCTCACCTCTCTCCCCTCAACGAGACCTTGCACACATGAGATCACCGCATGTCACAAACCCTGTCCAAAATTATTTCAGGGAAAACCCTCCCCGATATATACACAAGTCTCAAACTAACCCGTTCCCTCTTTTTTTCGTTCTACAGGAAGCCGGCATCCCGCACAAACTCGCACGCACAATCGGCATCTCCGTCGACCACCGCCGCAGCAACCACTCGCAAGAATCGGTGACGGCCAACGTGGCACGCCTCAAAGCCTACAAGGCCCGGCTGATCCTCTTCCCACGTAAATCCGGACAGCACAAGAAGCTGGACAGCCAAGCGGAGGATACCAAGGCGGTCGAGGACGGCTCCGCCAAGGTCGTCGGCAAGGTGTACGCCGACGCGGCCTTCGCCGTCGACGCCGGCACGGGCCTCAAGCACGGCCTCAGCGAGATCAACATCAGCGACCTGCCGGAGGGCGAGGAGGCTGCGTACATGAAACTGCGCGAGTTGAGGAGCGAGAAGCGATATGCCGGTGTCCGTGAGAAGAGAGCGAAGCTGAAGGCCGAGCAGGAGGAGGCGAAGAAGAAGTAAAAAAAGAACTCACTAAACCAACCAGACCGGTCGAGATGAGACGAGACGAGACGAGGTGAGATGGGATGGGATGAGGGCGAGGGCAGTGGAAGATGAATGATGGTGCAGCAAACAGCACAGCACAGCCATGTATTGTGTGGGCCTGAGAGATCCTAGAACTGCTGTCTTTGTCTCTCTCGCTCGCTCGCTCGCTCTCTCTCTATGGCGCATGTGAGTGTGAAGGGGGGGAGACATGAAGCAATTTGAGCCTGGAAGATCAGACGGAGGTCGCTGCTCTGGTTTTCTTTTTCTCCTCCCCCCTAGATGCGATGCGCACACTTAGTCGCAGTGAGTGTGTTTGTCTGTCAAGCGAGTTGGGCGGAGGTGTACCCCGATTTTTACTACTACTGCAGCCCCAGGCACGTTGTACGCTTAATGCTAGACTTTTTGAGTGGCGGTTGAGGTTGAGGATCGAGAGGAGAGATTTTTTTCCCACCACGCTCCGAACTAGCTAGCAATGAAGCCAGATCATTCGTCCAAGGACTCGCCAAATGGAAAATACCAAATTTCGAAATTCCTATTTTCTAAATCTATGGCTCTTCGCATGGTAGGGGGTATCTATATCTTTGTATGCGGCCAGGCATCAGGCGCTGCAATGCTGGAACCTCACAAATTCGTAACCTCGTCTCGTCGCTTTATTAGACAAATTCATATCATCCACTTTAGGGAAAGTAGCATTCCTTTCTCCAAAACCCAGCATGTTCGCGGAGGTGCTGGCTTTATTTAGTCAAACACGGTCATCCGCCTAGCTTTGCCCTTCTTCCCTTTCCAAGTTTTGCCCGCCATCGGACCTATTGCCTCGTCACCACCCAGCGCACGCATCCCAAGCACATCCCACACATCCTCAAAGGCACCGACAGCGCCGCTGGCTCTGCTGACCTCGGCGAACACCTTTCGAGCACCATCGACCACGTTTGCGCCGAAGCCCGACGCACAAATGTCGATATCGGTCGATGTCTGCCCGATCCAATTGAGTGTAATCTCGTAGGTGAGCATGACTTGCTTCACGTGGCCCATGCCGGAGGAGCGGGTGGAGGGCTTTTGAGTGCTATTACTGTCGATGTTGGTGGGTGAGAACAGGTGTGACGAGCTGTTGAGGTAGGGAAGCAAAGATAGGGCCTCTTCGCTGGATTTGACCGTCTCATTGAAATCGGGCTTAGCGGCAGGTTCCCGTGGTGACAACAGTGTCTCGGCCAGGTATTTGAAAACCTTGGCCCGCTTCACGCTCTCGGCCAGATAACGTGCAACACCCGTCGTAATAGTGGCCAGATCAAATCTGAGGACTGGGTCTTTTAGCTGACGAATGATCCAATTCTGTAACGCTGAGGGGATGGCCTTGTTCTTGGTGACTTTTATTTCCTCGATCTGTTGAGATTCGAGGTCAATGGTTGCCTCAAGGTTCACTTTCCAAACTGGTGAACACCAGTTCTCAAGAGGTCGTAAGGTCGTGCGGTATACGAATTTCTTGCGTCCTCTCACTCCGATGTGCTTCTGCCTCGTTTCGTACGACATAATCAGATTGCTTGGTGCGAACAGGGAGAGATATTTTGCTTGATTGCTTTTGAAGAGCTCGTGGTCGTCTGGACGAAGGTGCCAAGACGATTCAGTTGATATAGACGCATCGAGGAGAAGATCGATGCCCTTGTCCAACGTCCCCGGGTCGAGTACTTGAGTGTTGATAGCATGCAAGGTTTCGCTGAATGTGTCAATCCTCTCGCATTCTTCTCGTAGACTGCGTAGCTGTTCTTGAAGAACTTTCAGCAGTTGCTGCTTGTCTTGGACCACAGGGTCATCAATAACTTGGTCTAGATCGTCTGCATCCTGCAAATTTTGAACCAATTCCTCAGATTCCTCAGTATTGATGTTTTGCAGCTCTTCTGGTTCTGGCTCTGGCTCCTCGCTGATACCGCTTGCAACTTCGACACGCTCTAAATCGTCCGGTTCCTCATTCTCATCTTCGTCGTCCTCCTCTAGCAGCACGGGCGGAGCATCTCGTGGCTTTAACGGGCTGCTTGTAACAAGACCAGCTCTAGTTCTCACTCGTCTCCTGACACTGCCGCCTGGACTGCTTGAAGCAAGCCCTCTCGGCCTATCCGGGGCCGTGGTTTTACCAAGCTCGACAGGGGTAGGTGGCAGCTCTGCCGATGTACTCCTTCGAATATGTTGTTGTCCGTCTTCTCGAACGCTCGTGTTCTCCACGAGTCGGGGAACCAGCGACGGGGATGCCGGGGATGGATTCCAACTCTGTCGCGAGGCTGGGATCGACTGATGGTTGGGACGCACAGCGGTCGATGAGTTCAAGGGCGCATTGGTTGGCTGCTCCGGAACGTCTCTGAAAGAGTTGGCAATATCTTTCGCAAGATTGCTAGGTCCATTTCCCGTCGGTTGGCTGTTTCCACTGCTCTGCTTCGTAGTTTCAACACCAGATCCCACTTCCTGCAACGTTCGTGAGGGTAGCAGACTTCTGTTGCCCAAGACGGCATCCCGCAGGCTTTGCCTCCTGGTCGGTTCTAATTCTCGTCTTTCTTTAGCTTGTGCGACTTGTTGGAGCACTCGAGGGTTCGAGCGAGCGAGTGACGCCTTTGTGGGAGATTGATAAGAGGCTCGTTTCGGAGTCGTTGGCTTGTTTTGCTGCGCTCGTTGGTTCTCTCCATCTTGGTCATCGGCAGCGCCAGCGACGGTCATATAGGCCGTCGGCGATAGACGTCGCCGTTTCGACGGCGAGTCCATCCTGGATTACTGACGTGAACATCCAATGCCCACCGCAAAGATTGTTCAAGTGCGTCAAGGGAAACATGCCGATTGGGGAACGCGTCGGGTATTGTCAATAATTGAAGGGACGCGCCGCATTTGCCGCATGGTTTATAAGTCACTCGCAACGCCACGACGAGTGACATCACAGCGCTTGCTTTATCTTCAATTTATCCAACTTGTACCCGTGAGAGATCCAGTCCCTTATGGCAAACCTTCTACGCTTTTAAAAGTATATAAAGTACCAGCATCGTCATGCTATTTGTCTTGCATACTGTTCATTTACAGTAACACCATCTAGCAGCCTAGCAGCGTGTCTCTGGACGGTGGGACGCTGTTATGGCGAACCTCTGCTCCCGTTGCCGGCTCAAGCTACGGCAGCAATTATGGACGAGGTTCGTGGGTTGCAGCCGATTTGAACGAAGATTCCACCTCACAACAAGAAAACATGAAAACGAGCTACCTCAATATGAACCTCGTGGCCTGGGCGATTTCTACAACGATCTTCTAGCAACGCCCCTGCCCAAAGTCTCTAGAGCTACATCCAAACCAGATTTACCCGATTGGGTCGCAGCGGACGGGAGAAAAGACATCGAGGAGCGTGCCCGGAAGCTGTTCGGCAGCATTAAAGGCTCAGGCTATCAGCGGCAGCAATCAGATGTTCCCGATGCTACTTGGCGCACCGTTAACGGTGTGCCGATCCCGCCTAGACCTGCCGAACCAGACAATTGCTGCATGAGTGGATGTGTCCAGTAGGTGTTTCCATGATCCCACTTCAGTCTTTGTCTCACGTTTCCAGTTGTGTTTGGGATGATTACCGCGACGACGTGGAGTCGTGGGCCAACCGCCTGAAAGAAGCTCAGGCCAAATCTGAAGGTAAAGGGTCCACCAAGACTCCCAAGATCGGCATCCCGAGACGTGAGGTACAAGCGGCATCAGGCAGCATGGACGATGATGGTGGAGGTAGCGAAGCATTATGGCAAGCACCTAGCGCAGAGGACGACCCAGATGCTCTGTTTGCCGATATCCCTATAGGCATCAGGGAGTTTATGGCCACCGAGAAGCGCATCCGAGATCGGAAGAAAAGCCGAAATCGAGCTAAACAGAAAGAACCTTGAACGACGTGCACTGTGGGATCCATTTTTGAACACTTTGAATTAACGATGCCTAACTGGTGCAAGACCACTTCGATCTGAGCCTGCTGCTTCAAGAAGCCCAACAGATGTTATGGCAACAGAGGATAGAGTAGATCCGTCTGGCTTAAAAGACATTGCTGCGGATCCACGGCCGGTCAACGCAAAGTCATTTGACTCATCCCAAGGTGCAGGTCTGTTTCGTCGTTGCCTTCACGCACATTGTGCAGCATGAATTTGACATTTTCGGCAGCCCACGGCACTGCTTGGGCGTCAATTTCTTTCATTTTCTGCTGAAGATCTGAGTCTTCCAAGGCCAACAGAACAATCTGCTTGCCCCCACGACTTGCAGACAGCAATCCCAGAGCGAACCAAACTCGCTGGGCAACGAGTGCGTCCACCGCTTGCGTTTTGGCAGCCATGAACACTAAAACGCGCGACCAAAGGCTTGCATCGAATGCTCCTATTACAGAATCAAGGCTCACATGGTGGTCGTGATTGGTCGGATTGTGCTGTGCGACTGTGGCGCACACTTCAACCACGAGCCGACCTATTTCAAGACAGATGGCCTCCTGGCCTCTATCAAACAAGGTAAACACATCAGCCATTATACTCTGCCGATGGGAATCTTGGTTGAAGAGGGTCGGAATGTGCTCCGGATGCCCCTTGATCATCAATTCGAGGAAGGTGACAGCGTTCAAAGGTATCTCGTATCCTAGATTGGGATCTTTCAAGAGATGCTGCACAGCCTGCATAGCATGGTGCTTCTGGAGGACCCTGCGCAGCGACCAGGTTATGGATAATTTGGTAGCCACACCCAATGCGGGATGGATGACAGTCCTGTTGGGTTCGTGTTGCAAGGTGCGGACGAGCGCCGGGATGAGGCCTTCATTGGCCAGGAGGTGCGCCCTAATATCGCCATCAATGAAAGCATACAACATAATGTATGCGACCGTAGAGCAAAAAGTAGTCGGTTGTGTAGAGGAGCATACCATGTTCAGTGAGCGTCTGGCAATTCCGTACTTGGGTGGATGGGTCAACTGTGGCAACTGGCAGACTTCATAGACCAGTTTCAACATGGCTGTTTGCAAATTCTGGAGGCTTTCGACGTTTTCGGTCTGTTCGTCGTCGTCTTCACCAAAATAAGCAGCGGTCAAGTTGTTATTGTCAGCTGCGAGCGCTATAGGGAAAACCATGCCGTTAGATGCCAAAAACGACTTAACTGAACTCGAGGTTGAGATTGCGAGGAGCGATCTCACAATGCTGAGGCGACACTTTGCCGAGTGCCCTGCTAACAGTGCCCCAGCATCTGGGGCCAGCAGGCGCTCGATGGGATGGCCAAAGTCGCCATCTCTTGGATCCGCCAGACCTTGGTGGGCTGCAAGGGCCGGTCTAGCCGACATTTCGACCAGGTCAGCCAGGTACTCTTTGATCTCATGGTTGCAATTGAGAACAACGTGAGGGCTCAACAGGGCAATCAGGCCCGAGTAGATGCTATTCGAGGGCACATCCGTCCTTGCAAGGCGCTCTTCAGCCAAGGTCACACGAACCTTTTGCTCCGACGTTCCCGGCTCAATTTTAATGTCTTCGGCTAGATCGTCTAGGTCAGCACAAATATTGTATATGGTTGGTACAAGAATGTTTGGATCAGCGCCTTCGACCAGCAACTTGATCAACGGCAACAGCCCACCGGCATAGATGACTAGTCTCCGGTTATGGTTGTTGTCAGCACAACAATTTGCAATTAGTTTAATTAGAAACGACATATCTGTTGGGTTATAGTTGGGCTGCGTCGCAGCAGCGTGATCTGTCAGCAGCTTCACTGCCAGATCCAGAATAGACTTCAGACCGTTGGCCGACAGTCGTTGCCGTCCAAAAGCCTCGCGCCATGCTAATGCATATGGTGACGAGCGAGATGCAGAGTAGAGAGTCTCCCACACACTGTTCTGTTGAGCGTGGAGTAAGATCTGTGGGCCATCAGCCGGCCCTGTTTGAAGAACATCAGCAATCAAGGGCCCGTCGTCCGGCGACATTTTGGGGTACCTAGGTAAGCACGGAGCGCAGACAGTGCGCCTCCTCAGGGGTACCTGCCAAAACAACAAAAGACTGCCAGGTACGAAGTACCTAGACCTAGGTAGGTGGGCACACAAGTTGAAGTCGCGTTGGGCAGTCGAAAATCCGGGCAGTCACACGCCTCTGCACTGGCATCTATGCTCGACCGTAACGGGACTGCCACCCACACACTGGGGGCCCGCACTCCTTTTCGCGTGCACGCCGTTTGTGGAATGGCCCTGGGGAATCAACCACGTTGGTGATAATGAGACCGCAATAGTATCCGACTTGCATCCGCTTCAATCATTGCGCTGGTCGTCTACTCAATAACACAGCCAAGGCAGCACTTACCTCTTACAATTGATTGGGTTGTTGAGCCTATATATTTCCTAGAATTTCCCATCGCAAGGTTGACTGGCTTGCCCACGCAACGCACAATGACGCGAGCTACTCAAACAATTTCATTTGCCTTGCTGGCATCGTCGGTGAGCTGAGTCGACAGAGGAAGGGGGGGAGAGATCTGTAAAGACTGACAGTTTCCAGGCCTATTTACTGCTTGCGCTGCCTCTTCTCACTGACTCGTCACCGATCCCTTCAATCCTGCCTACGAAAATCCAAGATGAAATCATCCCAGTTTTGCCCTTCTGGGCACTGATCACTCTGGCCTCGTATCTCCTGGGACGGCTTGGCTGGGGTGTTTGGACATTCAATGATACAGAGGATGCCTACACGGAACTCATGGCGCAGATCGATCAAGCGAAAAAGGACCTGGATAAGAGAAAGGTTGGCTGGGACTAAAGGAAATATGAAGATGCAGCATTCATTCCATCCCGCATCCGCTTTCGCATCAGCATGCTTCAAAGTGCCTCGCTACGAAACCGACCGACTGTTGCTCTCAAGCCGCGAGGCACCTGCTTTCCAGAAAGGGCCGATCAATCTATTCGGCCTGCCCGTGCACAACAGCAACATTTAGGCTGGCCAGGTCTATAGTCTAGACGGATTCAACGTTCTTCTCACCCGCTAACCGATCATGCTCATCAATGTCGATGGCTTCCCACGGATAGCAAATCCAAATGTCTGGGACTGTTCGGGCAGCAATGTATCGGTGCTCCTCGAGCATGTCGGCTGGAAGGTGGCCTTTCTTGGTCTTGTCCTTGTTGTGCAGCACGAATATCGAGAAGGTGGTCTTCTCACTTCTACCTTGTTGCTGTCTTGCGTTTTCCACGTCTTTCTCCAGCTCTTTCACCGCATATTCCAGCGTCGTTCGAGTGTCGTCCACTTCATCTACAATGAGCACGTTCTTGCCAATCAAGTTGGTCATCTCGAGTGACGACAAGTCCAGCCATTGTGTTCGAGTGACCTTTGTCCCCGGCGCTTCGACCGGACTGGAGTCGGACAGTTCCTCGTATAGTGAAAGGCCAATGGCCTGAATTGGGATGTTCGGGGCACCAGGCTGTTTGAGAAACGACCTGATCAACGTGAGCTGACATGGCGATATGGCGAGATGGCGACACCCTGCACGGATCGGGAGGGATGCGACGTCTGACTGACCTCAGGATACGAGCGGGCACATAACCACCTCCACCGATGGCGATCATGAGATTTGGCTTGTGTTGATTGAGAATTGTGGGTGCCGCTTCCTGGCACAGCTTGTGCACCTACATGGCGTCGCATTGTGTAAGCGAGCGCCTGTCTGGCCACGGATCTCGTTGTCTCGTGGTGAGAGCGCATGCGACTTACCTGGTTGTAGGTGACGTAGTGCTTCTCTACCATGTTTGTATCCTGTGATTCGAAACGGGAGATGTAGATCGAGCGAGTGCTGGCAAGAAAAGGCTTTCCGACTCTAAATTCTAGATCTATTTTCACATGGTGAAAGTGCCCACCCACTTCATCCGCAGTCGAAAAAATGTCAAAATAGCCCTCGTTGATGACTGATGCCTGAGGCACCTGTTCAGACCTCGGGACTTTCCCGAACAAATTGACTCTTGGCATTCACTACGGAAGTGCAAGTGTGTAGCAAGAGGTACAAGGCCTGGCCTTGGGCCACCTGAGGAGCACTTTTCTTGCGTGGCTAGGCAGCTACAGGCAACAGCCAGATAGCAGCCAAAAGCGGCCACACGACCGCTGCAAGATAGCTGCAAGTCTTGCAACTGGTAGGGCCAATGCTCTACTGTTCATCACCACCTGATGGACGGAGCAACTCCCCCTCCTTCCACAGGCTCCTGTGTAGAGCAAGTATATAGCCTCGCGACCTCCCGCCTCTTTCGGAGGCAGGAGGTCAAGCAATCGAATTCACTTTGACCATCACCACCAACACTGGTGGCAGGTGTGCTCACACAACTGTAAGATCGAGACTTCACGCCGCCGGAAACAAGCACCGCCCACATCCAGGGCATTTCATCTCTTGTCGGCCAACTATTGCGGCGCCAGCTTCTCTCACTATGTACAGGTACGGCAAAACTCTTGCTCCTCAAACAAATTGCAGGAGGAGGCCACAGCATAACATAGAAACACGCTTGCGCCATAGATGCCAGGAGTCACCAGACCCAGGGCCTCCGTGTAAGGATCCTACATACGATTCAAGTCTGGATGTCGAGCCTTCTCAGAAAGGGGGCCGTTGCAATGGGTGTTCGGATTCGGGAATCAGCATAACAACCTACCGGGTCAAATGGGTGAGCCAGCCCTAATTGTAAACGTCATGAGCTACTAATGTTAACAACCCCATTCAGGTCGATGTATCGCAATAGCTCTGCAAAGAGTCAAGGGAAGAGGTACTGCCAAGCTCTTCTTTGGCTTGCTAAAGCACAATGACGAGGATCAGGGAACAGTCGTTTGGGTTGAGGTCGTTTAGGCAGAGCCGTTTGTGGGGGTCAACAGTAATATCTTCTCATTCGGGACTTGATGATTGTCCAATAGCTTATGTGTGCCTCGAGCTCGCGAATGATATCGTCAAAAGTACCGAGCTCGCCCTTCCAGCAACGAATAATCAAGTGCCCCAGCGGCAGACTTGTGACATCTGGGAAACAGCCTTCTGTGTAAAGCTGTGCAACCCGCAGGTATCGGTCCTCTGATGCCTTGAGCTCATGATATGGCGGCTTGCCAGTTGATACTTCGTAGATTGTGCAACCGAATGCGAAGATATCGGTGAGTCGGCTCACCGGTTGCTCTGAAAGCCGGTGGCTGAACCACTCGTAGCACGAGTCTGCTTCCTCCCCATCAATTCCGCAGCCTTCAAAATCGATCAACTTCACACCCTCGGATGTCAAGATCAGGTTGTGGCTTCCGACATCGGCATGGACCATGTTGTGCATGTGCACATGGTGATACCCTCTGGCGGCGTCTATCAGCCACTGGAGCTTTTCTCGAAAAGGTCGCGCCTTCGCGGAGGGAGAGCGACAGATCGTTCGAAGGGACTCGCCTCGCTCGAGAATGAGGGAACCGTCCGACTGGATGCTCAAGAGCTTTGCGATGTTGGGGTGCGAGCCCAGACGCTTGTATGCTCGGTGTTCAACTTCTTGTCGTTCCTCGTCGTGGTATACTTTCTGGACCCTGTCGCTATCGATCTTGTAGACCAATCCTGATTTTCCCGCGCCGAGGAACGCACTCGTGACGCCGGTATCAATGTCTTTGTTGCGTGACGATTGAAACAGAGCGCAGACTTTTGTGAGCCAGCTGAATGTCCATCGACGGCGACTCAGGGACGATTTGGTTTGGGATCGAGAGAGCGTTCGTGGGTTCTGCATGCACGTAACATGAAATTCAGGAATGAGAATGCAGTCGAGAATGCAGTCGAGAATACGAACGTGCCAGCAAGACAGCTTTAGCAACCACTTTTGACTCCGTACCTTCATCCGCCTCTCGACAGGCCCAAATAAACGTTACTAGGCGACACGGGACGTGAATGCAGGGGCGTGGAGACCTTACCCCACAGGGCATGATCTTAGCTGGGCTCACGGGGCACGTGGCGCCTATGATAAGTTCTAATTACTAGAAGGCCGCGCTAGCCGTGGTACCTGTCAGTGGTGGTGCGTATATCACCCCTTGTCGGGATAGTCAAATAGCCACGTGACGCTTTCTGCTGGCTGGTCTCATGGACTCATCCAGACGCTCGACCACGACGGTGTTGTCAAGGGAAGGACGGTACGTCCCCTCGAGCTCGGTCAGCACGTTGATCCGCAGACTGACCGTGGCGATGGCAATGAGCAGCACCGCCTGGCAGCGTGCTTGCAAGCATCGACCACCGACAGCACCAGCGGCGTTGCGTCTAGTGGCACGAGCCAAACCCAATTACGACACTGGCAAGGCAGACGGCTGCCTGGCTGTCAAGATGACGAGATGCTGCGTCAGCATGTTTACTGCCAGATCATTGCAGTCTGGCGTTTATGGACTACCCGACCTGACCTATACGGCGGCGGCATCGGGATGAGAGCCGACGAACGAGGAACACGAGGCTGAGGACGCCAATGGCAGGCATCCCCGTAAGGTGGCAGGACAGTCTGCCTTAGAAGCTGGTGTCCGTCTCGTCGAAGCGAAGCAAAGCACCGTCCTTACTCCGCGACCGGCCGCTGCCCAATACCAACCTTGACCAATCCAGCGAGAACGGCGTCTCGATTCGACCTGGCCGACTGAGTGAAAGATCCAGGGCGCATGCCGCCTTGTCGACGATGGCCTGATGCGTCTTCAGCAGCCTGTTCGAACGGCCGGCAAAAGGCAAAAAGACGCGTCTTCGGGAACCTCTTTTGTAGGAGGCTCTCTAACGGCCCGACCGTTACCGTGGCTCGCAAGCTGACTCTGTCTGTGTCTTCACCCACTGCCCTCGACCCTCTGAGACGTTGTCAGCTTGCGAACCAGGAGAATTACGCTTCCCGCCAGTGGCGGTTCCAGGAAGGCCTTTTGAGCCACCCCCAGGTCCCAAAGGAGCCCGCGGCCAACCCTGCTAGCTCTCTCGGAAGAGAGCCCCTCAATTGACTGCGCAAGAAACAATACCCAGCCGTCAGGTTCGCAGTTCGAACTCGGGGCGTTGGGAATGTATCACCATTCCACTACTCCACAAGACCATTGAGCCCAATTGAACTCTACCTTGCGATACAACACAGTTGGGCGTGCCCAGATGACGGCCTCATAACAGCCCCCGGTGAAGACCTCCTGGCTAGATATTTACTGAATAATTCGCGAGGTCTCGTTGAAATTATTAAGTCCAGACTCTAGCACGTCTAGTGCCTTATCGAATGTGGAGCTGACGTCAATGCTCGAGGCTTGGTCCGCCAGTCGGCACTGTTTACAGCCGCGCAGGAAATGAATCCTCGAAGCTTGGTCGGCCGGTCGGCACTGTCTGCAGCTGTGCAGGAAATGAATCTGGGGGCGGCGAAGCTCTTGATCGCAGCTGGGTCGAACGTTAATATTGATGAGACAGCGCTATACTTCGCAGCGGAGGGAGGGCATCTCGAAATGGTGAAGTTGCTGCTAGCAAATGGCCCCAAGATCGATGCTGCGCCAATAGGAAGCATGTATTCCACTCCACTTGGTGTTGCGCTCTCTGAAAGATACTGGCGTATCGTTGAATATCTGCTCGACTATGGAGCCAGAGTCGATTTGGATAACAAGAAACCAGATGGTCCTTGGAGTGCTTGGTTTTACCGGTCCATTAAAGAAGCATTCGAATACTTCAGCCGTCGACACAAGCACGATCACGAGCGGAAACTCCGCATTTTTCACGACCGGCAAACATGGCCACATAAAGCCTGAGAATTGTCCTCTGCTGGAAAAGTGGGAGCCTTGAATAATCAGTTCGAAATCCACCCGCACCCACTTCACTAACATTTTGAGGTTTGATCGCACAAGAGTGAGTTGTCTCTGTTTGGCCGAGGGGTGAAGGTCCCGTGGGTGGAATGTCCTTTAATAAGGTCAAAGGCTGTGTGCGCTCATTTCATGAAACCATCTGTGTAATGACATGACTGTGTCGTGGATCGACCAAGGAAAGGGGCACGCTTGACTACCCAGGTACATACGCTCCGTCGTGAACAATCATATTGTGACGGCTTTTGAAAGGGCCGAACCGGGACCCACACACCATCTCGGCAGCCGGGAAGCACACCCGCAGCCTTTATGTACCTATCCGCACCGAGCGCGTTTCTACTCGTGAACAATGGCCACGATTGAATTCTAGGAGTGACTTAAATTAATAACTACACACAATAATCCTGTAAACTGATTGATGGCATCCGATTATGAGACAGTCATTTCAAGTGTAATCGATCCGGCCTGCGCAGGATCACCGTTGACCAGTGGCAGTCTTGCTACGGCTTCTAAGCAAGGAGCAATTGTATTTGCCCGTTGGTACCTAGGTAGTCATCATGGGTAGTAGGTACGCCTATCGAAGTAGAGTAGCCACGCTCCTCCTACCTAGATTTGAACGCACGACGGCATCGCATCGTATCTTGTACTGAACGAACAACAATACCTACCTGCCTACCTAGGTAATCTGTACTGTAATGCATGCACGCAATATCAAAACGCAGGTTTTTTCTCTCTCTTTCTATCACCTCAGCTCCTCAGGCGTATCGGGCTGAGTTTTGTAGCCACCCTTCTGAAACGCGTCCAGCTTCTGCGTCTCCTCATAAATCCTCGAAACCAGGGGAAACCTCGACACATCGACCTTGAACCTGATCGCATTATCCACCGCCGGTCCCAACACCACATCCGCCAATGTCAGCTCGTCCCCGACCGAAAACCTGCCCGCGCTCCCCTGGGCAATCTTCTCGTACGTCTCCAGCCCAGCCGCCATGAATTCCTGCTGCCACTCCTCCGCCACCACGCCGAGCGGGCGCACTTTATTCAGGATCTTCAGGTTCGTCACCGGCTGCGTGTCCGCGTTGATCACGTTCACTAGATCCCGGACCTGGGCGCGCTTGGCCGGCTCCGAGAGCGGCGGCATCAGTTTCGGTAGCTCCGGCCGGCTTTCTTCCAGATACTCCAGGATCGCGATGGACTGCCGGACGATGAAACTGGTACCGTCGTCGTTGAAGACGACAAGCGTCGGCACCGATTTGTTCGGATTGTATTTGCTGACGTAGTCGTTGTCCTTTTGCTCGTTCTTGAGCACGTGCACGAATTTGTACTTGAGCTCGATCCCCTTCAAGTGTGCTGCGATTCGGACGCGAGCTGAGCATGATGACCGGAAGTATGTGTATAGCTCGTATTCTGGCGCCATAGCTCGGGTACTGGGGGTTTGTTTTTGTTGGTGAGGTTGAGGTTGATGATGATGTCGCAAATCGAGGAAACTGTGTTATCACGGCTACCTATTCTGCAGAACCTAGAAATAACACCTGGCCTGTTGTCCTTTTGCTGAGACTGGGACCGCCGACGAAGGGGTGGTGTGGCGACATCCCCAAGAGGTGGAGGTGCGGGGACGGAAATGCGTTCCGCGCGCTTTTTGGACCGCGGTCCCTTCGGGATTTGAAACTTGGTAGCCGCCCCAACATAACACCGTTGAAATAGTCTTTTGGAGATCCAAAAATGCTTAGTGCTATCTATTGGTTAAAAACGGTCGTCGGAACGCATCTAAGACTGGATAAGCTATTAGTGACTGGCGTGGAGTTTTTATAAGTTCGAAATCCGCAAGAGCAGGATGGTGACTTTGTCAAGGGCTGCTTTCCCTCACACTTCAGTCTTCGTGTAATTCGTATTTCCAGTTGCGCAGGCATCAAGCCTGCTATCACGGTCGATACCCCTCAGTTCCCAACAGCTTGAAGGGTGCTGATCAATATGACTGTGCAACCACGGAGTATCATTTTCGTCCCCGGGGCATGGCACACAACGAGGTCATACGACCAGGTCACCGAAAAGCTGCAGGCCTCAAATTACCATGGTGAAATAATTCGCTGTGACCTGCCGTCGGTCGGAGCCGAACCGTTGAGTGACGCAGCGTGGTCTGGGCTTCCAGATGTTCAGGCCGTTGAAGCTGCCGTGGCGTCCCAGATTGAGAAAGGGAAGCCTGTACTCTTGGTTGCCCACAGCTATGGCAGTGTTCCCAGCAGTAGCGCGATCAAGAAATTTGCAGACTCTGGAATGGTGAGGTACTGTATAGTTACTGGATTCCTGCCTGCTCTCACCGAGTCCATGCTGGCTCTCTGTGGAAACAAGTGTGCACCCTTGTGGCTGAAAGACGTAGAAGTTCACCAACTTCGCCTTGGCAAGTCAGAGCTAACCCATTGCGCAGGGAGACTTTATTATGCCCAAAGACCCTGAGAAGCATTTCTACAATGACCTTCCCGAGGAAATCCAAAGGTATTGGGCTGGAGAGTTGAAGCGGCATTCGATTGGGTAAGCATTTGAGCAGTTGCACCAGGCATCGTAGGATCGCCATTCGGGAACCACGGCTGACATTGATCGTGACAAGCTCGGTTTGTTATCCTCTTACGTTCGAAGGATGGGCCGCAGTGCCAACCACCTACCTTCGCGCCACGAATGATATGGCAGTTTCAGTCGCCTTGCAGGATCTCTTCATTGAGCAGGCGAGGGCTAGGGCACCTAACTCGGATATCAATGTGGTCACTGTGGAATCTGGGCATTGTCCGATGATCAGTCTGCCAGACTGGTTCGCCGCTTTCATCGAAGATCTTGCCCTGGACAAAGCCGATCAGTGAAGACTGGCTAGCGTTCCTCGTTAACCAGTGATCGGTGCGTGCCGGGACAACACCCATGTTTTCACGTCCAAGCGCGTTCGTGTGATCTGTTTTATTGCCACTGCCATTGGTCGCGGATCGTGACAGCACACTCGATGACAGAGGAGGCGGCACTAGCAGATGAAAGCTGAGTTAAACTTGAGAATATTCCTCCTACGCATGTGCTGCAATCTATGCCATGAGGATCGATGTTAGACAGACAGTGATCGAGCAATAGACGAATACGAGGATGGACCTCCTAAAACATTGGTGAAACACTTCGGCAGCATTGGTAGAAACTGTGCTTTTGGGATTTGGAGCCTTGGCGCATCTGGACGATTTCCTGTTTTGTTTGCCGAAGCCCATTCCTTTGGGTGCTAGTCTCACGCTAAACCCCTGAGCTTACTCTCGGGGGGTGCGAAAACATCATCCCAGCCATGTACCTTCTCAGATGACCAGTTTACATGCTCCTGGCTCCTGCCCATCCTTGCGTTTCTGCGGCGAGCCCTGCATGCAAGACAAGCATGATGTTGGTAAAAAATTTTGTTATTGATGCTTCGTGCTCCACCTGCGCAGCTAGGCGTAGGTCACGGGCGCGATCGTCGAAATATGATATGAACAGGGTCAAAGGTGATGAATTGTCTACCTAAGAAGCCACGAAGCTAAGTCTGTCTAGACTGGAATAAGCTATATGACGTCTACGAAGGGCGCACCTTCCGTCTCCCTTCCGTCTCCCGTATCAAAATAGGTAATCGTCCAGGCACAAAGTACAGACTACATCCACGGCAATCATGCACGGTGTGCTCCCAGACATGAAATTAAAAAGAGGCAGAAGAACCACACATCTGGATTTCTCGCAGTTGGTTGTGTTTGAAATCATAGTTCACTTGCATGTTGGTCGTACCGAAGGAAGCGGATCTTTGAATTGTGACTGGTACTTTGCTAACCACTCTTGCGGACATTTACCACTTCACTTCAGCTATGAAAATATTCCAGGAGTACAACCCTGCAGGTTCAGGGTATGCTAAACGCAGGAAAATAGCTGAATGGGAAAATTACCGCGAGCTCATCACTACCCTACACCACAATCATGTTCCTCGTCGACTCATACTTCGAGCGCTGCTCGAAGTCGGATTTTCGGTGTCGGCCAAGCAATTGAAGGACCGAATGAAGAATTGGGGTCTGACGTCCCTCACAGAGCAAGACTTGAATTCACTGGTTGCCAATAGCTCAGAGCTTTGTTCGATCCAAGGCTTGCATAATGCACAGACGAAGCAACACGATGGCACCTCGAAAGGTATTAATGACCAGGAATCCTCAAGAAATATTCTTGCCGTCTCCGAAGGTGACCAACAAACGGTTGAAAGAATCATGGCTTCTGCAGAAGAAGCGAACTGGATTACTATTTCTGAGCGCGAGCTATCAGCTGAGGCTGAAATCGAGGCCGATACTAGAGAAGCTAAGGTTGGCTCATTAGTCGAATTGGGGTCAGCGAGGAAGCAGGCTTTGCGCGACTCATCAACGCAGAATCGGGAGCCTTGTCCGGACGCCAGCAGCCAGTCAGTTTGCACAGTGCATTCCCAGAGTAAACTTTCAAACACGGCTGACGATGATTGCAACATGACATTCTCGGACAATCCGGTTGCCGGAGAACTTAGACCAAGAGAAATTTCTTTCACGGATTGGATGTCTAGCATTGGTCTCAGAACCAATAGACCCGACGACATTGATTCAGCACTCTTTACAAAGCTTTCCCAAAGAGAATTCGACGGTAATTCGACTTCGGAGACGCCTTGGAGGCTTGCCGCCGATTCCTGCGGTTGTTGGAACTTTTTTCAGTCGACCTCGGAAAGCGATCATTTCTCAGCTATACATGAAAAACTGCTTGCAGAAAGCAAATCCATCTCAACTCTACAGTACCCTATCGCTTTAGTGTGCCTCTGGGCCAGCTCTACGCACTACAAATGGACCGAGGAATACTATCGCAGGGTTCGGCTTGCCATGAATTATTACGCCCAAATTGCTGCAAGACCCCGTGTTGAGAACAAAGTGGTCGATGTTCTTGTTCACGAACTGGCCCGCATCTACATATGTCTCTACCCAGACAAAATGCGGAACCCGGGTGCCTTGCTACAAGGCGCTAGCGAACATTTATCCCGCAAATCCAGGTCACCTCGAAGCATGATGGATTTGCTTCGTTCCATCCGTAGTGAGAGATGCCCTGCTTATGGATTTAATCTACGGAATTTTCACCAGCAGAGATGGTACGGTGAGACTGCTGCCGCTTGGGAGGCTCGGGTCAAGTTTGATGTTCAGCAGGAGTTCAAATCAGTGCTCTCTCCGAGACAAATGGAAAAATCAGGCCAGATTCTCCTTGAGGGTCTCAACATTGATAAGAAGAATTCTAAGGTATCGTCAGACCCACAGTCGGGGAGCAGTCACTCAACAATGGTTCGTGTGAATGAGTTTGACGCTATGCTGCTCGGTTTGGGTATCTCGAGAACCTTGTTACACAAGCGCCACAAGATATTCCCAGGTTTGGGGTTTGACGATGGATATGTCGTCCTTTTTTTTGATGGCATTGGGCTGAGCCTGGCTCAACGCCTAGAATCAATCATTGACGATGTACACACTAATTCTTTTAGCCGCGAACGTCTTGTGGAATGGATGGTTGCACTCATCCAGGAAGTACTTCCTCAAGAACTAGACTTGGAGCTCACATCAATGCGTTTGCTAATGTGCGAAGATGCGATCAACCAGCTGTCACGAACCTGTGTGAAGCGCTTCTCGTACATCCGGGATCCAGGATTTAGGTCAGAAGCGCGACGCCTTGTTCATCGAGGTCCATGCTCGGCCCAAGATATCTGGCATATACTGAGCGCCAACTTCAACGAATTTGATCGAACGGAACACGTGATCACAGAACAATTCTTGCAAGAGCCAGGTCTTTTTTCCTTTCTAAATCGTGGGATTTGGCCGGTAGTCAAGAGCAAGGAAATGGATGATTGCATGTCAATCCGAACGTCATCCTCGAAGGATAGTGTTGCCTCAATGCAAGCTCAAGCTCTTCGTTTGAAGATGCGTAGAAGCGCATCGTCTCTAGGCAGCGTCAAGTCAAAATGGTCTGGCCACATGTCTGTCGATAGTTGGAACTTTGACGGCCACATGGGCATAGACGAAGCCACGTCTCTCCAAACCATATCCGAGGCTGAACACGGAATATAGACAAAAGGCATTGGCAGGCCTATTTTAACGGTGAAGAGTTGAATTCTCATCTATATGACCTTGCGCAATATGGTCCAGGGTAACCAGACGTGGATTCTTCTACCTTCAATGTTGGTGGCGAGCAACGTGCTTTGAGTATTAACACGGCTCCCGTTCACGTCTTCCGCACTCAGGTCCAATCGATGTTTTCCGTACAGAATGATGTGGTGGCCATCCACGGCCTTGCCAAAAGTGTTAGGGGGTTCCCCTTTCAGACCGAGTTAGGTCACTGTTTTCTGTGAAATGAAATCGTCTTCTGCTCCCGAATCGACTAGAGCACGGAGGGGAATTCGTTCTCCCTTACGCACTGCGTCAATGTGGATAGCAATGCAGTCCAAGGCCTGCAAGATTCGAGATTCGAATCATGATTCGGATCCCGCATGAACCTTCCTAATGTAGTAATAGATCGTCGTCGTCGTTATCGTCGTTATCGTCATTGTCGTGGTGTTGGGATTTTTATAGAAGCACGACGTTCCGCAATAATACCGCAGCTTCATTATAACCCGATTAGGAAAGGTCTATGATTCGAATCTTGCAGGCCCTGAGCAGCCCATTGCACCGCTTTGATTTCTTGAGCTGGGTCGTCAAGGTCGACTCCTAAGCCCTCCAACTGCAGGGTGCAACTGTTGAAGAATTCGTCGAGTTCTCTGAAGTCTCTGCCCGTAAATGGCTTGGGCGTCGGGAATTTGAGGTTCTTCAAGGGTCGATCAATTTCAGACGAAGCATCTCGCTTGTGGCCGTCTCGTGATTCGAGTGAGAGAGATAAGCTTGCCTGACTCTGGTCTTCCACATTTCCTGAACCCCCAGCTAACAAATAGCGGAGCCGTGCGCGTTTGCGCGTGTCTTCTGCTCTCTTATCTGCTTCCGCTATAGCACCCAGCCGTTCCACAGAATGTCCTCGGGTTGCACAGATCCGGTCCTCATGACTGCTTACTTCTTCACTCGAACCGAGTGAGATGTCAGACACAGGATGGGAATGAGAGAGGTTTCTTCAATAGCTTCTAACGCGTTATACCCCTTATCTCGCGTGGACAGGAGCGCGTCGAAGTGGTGAGAATATTCAGGATTCGGCAGGGGTGGCTCTATCCTGAGAATGGGGGAATACGCGGTAGGAGCTATTGAATGGGTTTGCCGTAGCCTATGGATAACGACTCAACACTTGAGGAGAGAAATTAGTAAGGATTCCTCCCATCGTTCTCGCCCGATGTCGCCGGTGAGATTGGCTTGGCACCTTGGCAAGCCTCCTGTCCTGTGTTCCTTGGCATTCGTGACAACCGTAGGCCGAAACGACTCAACGGGTGACACGATGGGCGGTGGATGGGCAATGAATGGGTGCTGGTCAATCTCACAACATCGCGCAACGACACGCGACCTGAAATCGCGTTGGACGCCTGTCGCGGATGCCAAGGCCTGGATGCCAAGACCAGTGGCAGATAAGTTGCACAGCGCTTGCGAGACAGGTACTGTACATCTCTCATGCGCGATACTGTACATCTCTCATGCGCGATACTGTACATCTCTCATGCGCGATACTGTACGTCTCTCGTGCGCGGAGTTCTTAGACAGATCAATTAAAGAGATCTGAACTGCCATCTGAGGTTAGGCAGCGGAACTCGCTAGCTCCGTTCGTTTCCTTATTTCTATCGCTTTTCGCTATTCTGATAATAGCTCTGCTGCTCAGTATTAAGAGTATCCAAGATCCTAAGATTAACCTCGATAGTAGAAATGCCTCCACGACCTATCCACAACCCGATCCACTGAGAAAGCTAACCCAATTCAGACGCTACGGTGGAAACTATAAGCGCTCAATAGTAATAAAGAAATAAGTAGGCTCCGTTACTGTTGTTAGTCTTCCTGCTGACAGTATAATTCATCAGCAACAATATAGACAGAATTTAATCGCATATGCGACGACTTTAAATGGGACGGTGGTGATTACGAGATGCGGGAGGCGAGGCGCGAGTTCAGGTCAGCAATGGTTCAGCAATTCAACAATCTCTGTAGTGCCCCTGACAACAGCTGTTAAGCGAAGAGCAGCTTTGTCCTTTTGCTTGCCAGAGCAATCCAGACAAATGCTCCCACAAATACAGAGATGCAAAGCAGCACAATCGCAAAGATCTCGTACCATTTCAACTCCTTCCTCGCAGCCGATACAAAAATAGGTCCCCCCCTCGACTCGCCCACAGAGCCCCAGAACACACCAGTGTCAGCGCCCTTCTCGGCCAATGCCGGACTGACGCCACACTGGTCCATCAGCCAGTTCTTGATGGCCATCCTCTCGCTCTCGCTGTGGCATTCCGACTGGCAGTCGAACATATCACCATGGACACAGAAGCAATTGCGGCCCTCGGTCGTGCAGCCATAGTAGACGAGCTTTTCGTGCAGGCAGTTTTGCGCGCAGCCAGGCAGACCGTCGTACGAGAGGTCATCGGCTTGCGGCCCACATTCGCTCACGTACCAGTCCTCTGTGTCCATCCACTGCCACCAAGTGCAATGCCATGCGCAGTAGAGCGGATCCTTGAGGGAGCAGTAGCAGCTTCTATCGTATAGCATCGTCGAGCCTTCAGTAGGCGTGCACGCGTTTGTGGGTGCGCTACCTAGGGGATAGGAGGCGCAATCTACGTCTTCACAAGTTGGCATCTTAGAAAGATCAATCGGCTGGGCATCGTTGTTTGACTGGCGTTGAGACAAGCGAGCGTCCGCAGCTACTGGATCTGCGAGGAGCTGTAAGATTGTGAAAAGCGTGTATGCTTTCAAGTTGGTTGCCATTTGTTCCGGTTGAGACGTCGAAATCGAGCAAAAGCATGAAGGGACTTGAGTGAAAATATGTCAAACGATTAGAGGGGCGAAGATTTTTGTGGACGTCCTCAAATGCCTACCACCTCGTCCGATCGGGAAAAGCAAAAGGACCGCCCCTGGTCTAGCGAATTAGGTGCTGCCAACTACGTGCCAAGAATTATTGACCCCACATAGCATGCATCCGCGAAGTGGAAACGTGCTGCATTGAGTCAACATAGAGCACACGTAGCTAGTCGCTACGTGCTAGTGTCTCACCGGTCGATGTGGCTCGTCTCCTTGCTGAATTTGCTTTGGGCCAGGCCACCTTTCCACTTGGCTGAGTAGCAGCCATGGAGATAAAGAAGAAGAGTTTCTCATCTCAGTTCACTGTGTCCTTTAGGGAGATAGGGGTCCTACCGGGCCCAAACTGCATGAGGGAACACCAGAACTAACCGAGACCGCAAGCGGTAGAACCCGATTGATGTCTGCGATGAGCGGTGGGGGTTCACCCAAAAACTCCTGAATTACCCCCGCCGTCCGATAATGAACAGCGCGGAAGGAGTGGTCGGAAAACAGGTGCAACTCCGAGGTGGACATATGGCACCTCCTTCCACCTGTAGAATGCGTAGTTCTATATATAGATAACGCTAGACAGGAAACCAAATAAAAAAATTTCCAGCTCACCATTGCGTCCTTTAGGGTGTCAGATTTCAGCCCCACCATCTACAAAGAGTATCAACTTCATTTACAAAAGTCAACACAACAGGTATGTAAGACCGATGCTGTGAGGAATTCTGTGGGAATCTAGCTTATGAGTTCAGAATCTAGGATGCCTTTCACAAAAGGGGCGGCTGTCTTAACAATTCTACCCACAAGTAAAGCGGCAGGCCAAGTGATGTTCCTCATCTTGAGCCTCATCATAGTTTCGACCTCTGCCTACGAGAGTAACATTTGTTGCATGAAGGCTGCGCGATTGCCTCAGATCCGAATACCACTGGGCGAGACCCCATGGAAGGTTTGCATGTTGAACGACACCGGCACTTATGCCGAAGGCACCACATTCTCATCGGTCAATATCACCATGGGATGGTGCAAAGCAAATTGCCCTGGCGTTCAGCACAGCGATCTGTCACAGTGGCTGCAGCCGCTGACAAGTTGGGTTGTGCCTTACATAGGTCTTCTCTTGCTGTGTCCTTTTGGCAACGTGAAGGAGCGAAAGAAGCCGAGCCGAAAAATTAACGCCTGGGAATGGGTTCGAAAATATACTCAGGAGTGTGTCAATTTGATAGGCGACCCGGCAAGTGCAATCTTTGGTGCACTTTCAGAAATCTGGTCTGATGCAACAGTGTTGCGGGAAATGAAGCTTCGCAAATCCGAAATGGCGTCTTCAAACGACATTATCCGGGATGACCTTTTAAAATGGGTGGTCGTCTTGGCTGGAGACACCGATTTCAGAGTTCAAGATCAAGATGTCCCCCAGCTTCCGAAGGACAAAGAGGTGAATTACTACGTAAAGGGACTCGTGAACGCAATCAAGATTCACATCGAAGCCCGGACCGACTTCTTCAAGAGCGTCTTCTTGCCAACTATTCTTTTTCTTGCAGTGACAGCATCTGTCTTCTATGATGCTTATGCCAAGCTCGGCGACGACGACACTGCAAATGGGTTGGCGTTCGGAGTTTGGTACTCTTGGCTGGTGATCCTCTCTGTGGCTGGAAATTGCTTTGCAAGCAGTGTGAATGTGGGTTTGACGACGACCACGCTGGGCCAATTTATCCTGCTTTCGGAACGAAGTGTTCCGCTTCGCCAGCGTTATTTCAACGGTTTGCTGTGGCAGGAATGGCTGGCGCGCATACAGAACGAATGGGAGCAGGCTCTGTCCAACTCAACCTTGAGCAGCGCATTATTGCTAAAGCCAAGAGACGAACGCGAGCCCAAATCATCCCTCCCTTTGGGAAAGGTTCTTCAATTGCTCGTTGGCCATGCGTGTGCATGGCTTTGTGTCGCGGTACCGACGGCGGCTGCCATTGTTGTAACATACAACACTCCGACTGTCGGCCTAGATTGTCGATCATTCAATTTCCTCCTCTATGGAATCATTGCATTTGTCGTTCCTCCTCTGCACGTTAGCTACCAGACGGCGCATCCTGGATACCTGAAAGAGGGACTGAAGATGACTTACTGGCTTCTCGTCTGTGCTAATGCGGCGGTCCTTACTATTGGCACAATTCTCCACCTCTCCGGCGTATACAGGAGCTGCCGATGTAAACTCCTCTTCGCCTCGGATTCTGAACTCGTGGAAGTAAACCGCAATACCATACTGGCAGTCAACAATGCGGAAACATACTGGCTTCCCGCAGGATACGTAGCATTCGGATTTGTTTGGGTGGTTTGTGGGATCGTGACCGTGGCCAGGAAGTTTATCACTATTCATCTCGTCGCTTTTACAGAGGATTGAGTTCTTTTCAATGCTGCGGTTCAGGGCAGAAGATGCAAGAAAGCTCGGGCCAAACACTGGACATGTCGAGGCATGTGTGATTTCCAAGTATGCACCATTTCCGCTAATACATACAGTTTTATACCTGGTGCATGGACGTGGTCATTGTTGTTGATTCCCGTTTTACGTCAGTCGAACCTTTAGAGGCACATGGAGACGGACTCGAAGAGTCAAAACCATCCCCTAATCGTCCCTCTGAATGATAAACCCCTCCCCCTCCCCTTCCATGTCTGCTTTCAGGAACTGCGCAAGCAGTCCCGTCTTCTGAACCAGTCTAGCGGCAACGCGCAAGAACCAGGTCAATCCTCGGCCTCGGTATGGGCAGGCTTGGGACGGCGAGGTCATAGCTGAAGATGCCCTCAAAGCGCTTGGCTTAGAAGGCCCGACAAACAAGACAATTAACGTCACCCTTATTTGGAACGAGGTCTATCTTGATTTGGCTCGAGACCTCGATACCCCTGCGCCAGGCAGTGCCAGGGCGAGTGATGCCGGTGAGGGTGGTGCGGAGGCGGGTGATGCCGGGCGTGCCGGAGCCAGTGGCATTGGTGAGGGTGAGAGTGGGGAGGGTGGTTGCCGGTGAGATAGAGGGAGAGGGCCCCGCCAGGGAGGGTGATGCCGGTAAGGCTGCCCCGGAAGGAGCCGAGGTTGTGGGCACCCCAGTTGGAGGGGGCACCAAACGCCAGCCATCTACGAACCTGCCTCATCGCACTAAGAAGCCAGCGATAGCGACCATGGCGACAGCGAAACCAACTATAGGCACCCGCCGTGGCAGGGCTGGCATCAAGTAAACGGTGAAGGCTACACGGTCTTCAAGCTGCAAGAGGACGGCTACGGCCAAAGCTAGCGAGGTGTTATGAACCGCTCCGCGTGAGACAGCCCAAAGTAGGTTTGGTCCGGTGGGGGATACAAGTACCTTAAAGTATGCTGGGGTTAGTTGGTATCCAAGAAGCAGGATGATAATCAGAGCGTGTCAATGATTAACGAAGTTGACTACAGGAAAGGACAGGACACCAGAGCTGGGCGGTGTTCTGTCACAACTATATAGTTTTGTAAGGACGCTGTAATGCTGGGTCCGATGGGTGTAGCGTATTCTAATCCCAATTAATAGAATGAATCTTGAGTATCGTGAGTATCCCAACTTACCTAGCCCGCCCTGCTAGCAACGCAACTGCGCGGATAACATTAAAGTTGCTCCGTGGTGGAGCAGGACGAACACGTGCGGATGCTTGCCTATTCTGGGGCGAGAACGAGTCACTGCACTGCCCTGCGGAGAGGCAATCGCGACTGCGCTTCGTCCGTTTCCGTTTCGTACCTGCATAATCAACTCAGGCACCTTCATTTGCGAAGTCGTAGCCACTGTCTTCATTCACTTCCTCTCATCACACAAAATCATTTCCATACCCAAAAGCCATCCTCGTGGAAGCGGATAACTGCAGATCAGACACAGCGCCTTTACTTGAGCTATATTCGAGTCGAAAATCCAACATGTCGTGTGGCGATATCTTCCTCGGCCTTATCGCTGTCCTCTTTCCACCCATTGCAGGTGAGCGCATGCGCCTTTATCCCTTATTTTTCCAGCAACCTCAATCTCTAACAGTGTTTGTGCAGTATGGATCAAGTCGGGTCTCTGCAGTGCCGATTCGCTGATCAATATCCTCCTTTGTATGCTCGGCTACCTGCCAGGCCTAATTCACGCGTGGTACATCATAGCCAAGTATCCTGAATACGACTACGAAGCCATCCCGGACGACGAGGCACACCCTCACGGCGGGCGAGTTACATATTACTATATTTCTCAGGATTCCCAACCTCAGCGCCAGCCACGACCGCAACAAGGCTACGGCACGCAAGGGCAAGCCGCTCCGCCTGTTCCGGAGAACAATCGACCTGGCAATTCAAGCACCGCGCCTGGACCAAGTTCCGGGGCTCCGCCAAGTTATGCTGATGCCGTGAGGGACCACAAGGTTCAGCGACCGGAATAGACTGCTTGTTGCGCCTTGCGAGATACTTGTTGAGGCGGATAGATGAGTGCGACTGTAGAAGGTCGGGACCTAGCTTCAGATAGACCATTATGCATCGTCCCAGCTTGGTACACTAGGACTCAAGGGAAGGAATTCATGTCTCGGACGGACGGAGAGGCGTATATGGGTTGGAGAAGGGCACACGGTTTTGTTGATACTGGAAGAGATTACGACGTAACGCTACCGTACCAAGTAGTAATACACTGAAGTAAATTATCATGAATCGTGTGACAGACATGAGCCAGTCAAACTTCGACTGGCGCCCTCCCCAAATACTGATCTAAAGACATCAAAAATAAAACTAGACTTCCAGTCAAATTCGAACTGGAGGCCTCCCTAAACACAGATCTAGAAACACTGAAAAGCCCTTAAAAATCAAAATTGAATTCCAGTCAAACTGTGACTGGAGGCCTCCCTAAAAGCCAATCTACGAGCACCCAAAAACACCGAAAAGCTCTTAAAAATCAAGACTTGAATTCCAGCCAAATTCTAACTGGTGCCCTCCCCAACCTCCGATCTAGAAGCACCGAAAAGCTCCTAAAAACAATAACTTAATTCCAGTCAAATCCCGACTGGAGCCCTCCCCAACCACCCACTCAAAACCCAAAATCGCCGAAAAAAACTTCCCCAAAACCAAATCCCAAATTTCCCGTCGAATTCCAACTGGAGTCCCCCCCCGAACATCCATCCATCCCTCCAAAACCTCCCGGCACACACTCAAGTTTATCGGGTAATCCCCGCCTCCTCGTCCGCTTGCCGGCGTCGGGCCCGGAGGCTTCGTCTTGGCCACGCGAGCAATCTCCGGACAAGCGAACGCGGGCGGCGGGCGTCCGAACCAACAACATCCGCGGTTGGCTGGCTTGCGCTGGCGGCGCGGGCATTTCTGCTCCACGGCCAAACCCACTTGGCGCAGCGGCGGATCAGGCTGGGTTTCGGAGCCTGAGGAAGCGGAAGCGAGGAGGAGGAGATGGTGGAAGCGGCCAGCTCGGACCAGAGAGAGGACGGGATCGAGGAGGAGGAGGGGGTGGCCAAGGCGGAGACCGAGCTGGCGGCGGGTGGGAGAGGCGGAGCGGCGAGAAGAGAAGAACCGGCGGAAGCGGAAGAAGGCGGAGCGTGGTCGAACGCCTGGCTGAAGTTGGACCAGAGCGTTGGCACCGCGGAGGAGGCCGGTGATGGAGGAGGTGGCGGAGGCGGAGAGTGTGTCGAGTCGTTGGAGTCGCTGGACCCCGGGGTGGAGGAGGAAGCGGAGGATGATGATGACGAGGAGGAAGATGATGAGGAGGAGGAGTTGCTCCGAGAGCCGCGCGGCGGGCGGGGTGGTGAATTTGCCCCGTTGGCCTCGTGCCCGTGCCCGTGCCCGTGCCAAGGCGTCTGTATCGCTCCGCCAGCTTCTGATATCTCTCGCTGGTCTTGCTCCTCTTCTTCTTCTTCTCCGTGTTCATCATTTGCCACCAATGTGGTCTTGTCTGATGCATCGCTGCTGCTGCTGCTGCTATCAGATGTCTCGCCGTCGCTGTCGCTGTCGCTGTCGCTGTCGCTGTCGCTCGTCGCCTCAGGGAACGACGGGAGGAGGGGGAGAGCGAGGGAGACGGTCTGTGGTGGAAGACCCTGCGTCTCATTGGAGGAGGAGGAGGCGGAGTTTGAGACTGCTGTACAATCATTAGCTGCGTTATCATTCTCAGGGGGATAGATATCAACTTACCAGGAGTTGGAAGGGGTTCAATTGAGACAGGTTCCGCTTCGGATTCATCTGTCTGTTCGGGGATGGTCGGGAGGAGAGGGGGGGAAGCTTCAGGAGATGACTCGGGAGAGGAGGAGCTCGGGGACCATTTAGACTGCGACAGCTCGCTTGCTGCCGCGCCAGAGGGGCGGTTGTTTCCGAGGTCGTCGTCGCCTTCATCATCGTCAGAATCGATATCAGCCCATGCCCGGGCGTCAGGGCGAAGCAGACCTGAACTTTTCGGAGCAATTCGCTCCTTTTCCATGGCCTCTTCGGCGAGCATGGAGTCAGGGGTGTAGACCTTGTTGAATGGCGAGGCCCGAAAGACTTTGTGTGACTTGTTGGTCTCTGTTTTCAAGGCGTGGGCGTATTTCTTGCTCTTCAGGTCGTGGATTTGCTCCTCGTACCAATGCAGAGCCCATCCTTTGGCGGATGGGACGTCTGGTTGGCCCTTGCTGCAGTCGCTGCCGTTGTAGACCGTGATATCCAGGGGGTATTGGCCTGGTTCGTCTTCATCTTCGCAAGGCACATCCTCATCTGCGCTGTATTTGTCGTTGCCCCAGTCGCCGCATTGCTGATAAAACTTGGACACTCGGCCAGTCGTGAGCTCTCGGACCTCGGACGCTGCCAGGTTCTCAATGTCTGAATGCTCGCCAAGGTAGACAACAGGGTCAATGTACTGAAAGGCCGAGTGAAGGATGGCCGTGCCGCGGAGATTGACATTGGGAGCGTCGTCGTCGGCGGGAAACATGAACCCAGCCATTTCTGGCTTGGGCATTGTGTTGATGATGGCCAATGATAGCGAGGGGTCGGTCGAGCTTTTGCAGGGCACTTCGAGGCCCAAGAAACTCAGGTGGTGGAATGGCTGTGGAGGAGGAGTTGGCTCAGGTGTAGGTTGCTCTTTTTGTGAGGCATTCATCTCCTCAAGAGTCTTTCGAAAGGATCGCTCAAGCTCAACGCGAGAAGGACCGTACCCGTGCTCTGTGATGTTCGCATAGCTGATGCTTCTGGGGATTGGGTGGACTTCTCGGTACTCAGAACGGTGGAACAAACTTGGCCAAATGGCCGCAATACTTCTGCGTCTCGCGTCTTCTTGCACCGGGTCAGTGAAGCCAATATCAAAGTGGAAGTCATCAGGAAAGCTGGTTGTTGCCTCTGAAGGATCCATGGTATCCCACTCCCAATCGCCTGGCAGTAAACTGAACGGCAGTAGAGCTTCTCGATGGCTGAAGTCTGCAGTGTCAATCTCTTCCTGGTCGATCTCCAGTTGCCCCTTATCGTGTTCACTAGCAGTCGATAGTTGTTCAGCGCTCCCAAAAGAATCTGGATCTGCTCGATCATTAACCTGCGTGTCAACGATTGTGTCACTGGCCTCGGAAAGGTCGTAAAAGTTGATCAAATTGTCTGTTTCGTTAATCACTGGTGAAGGGGGAGGTGACAAACACAACGAGTGAAGCATTTGGCAACCCCACACCTTCAGCACCATGCACAACAGCGGGAGTGCAGGTAAAACTTGGTACTTTCGAAGACTGAACTCATCACCGGAGATTTGGTAATTTAAATTGTCGACACCCCCAGTAACGGCTTGTATTTGGATGATTGATATCTTGATCGTGGTTGGTGTTACATTCTGATATGCCAGTGCGATGGCTCGAAGATTCACCCAGCGAACAATGCTCAGTCCTGCTGAAGGGTGCTGCGGCACATGCGCCTGTGGCAGATATTTCACGGCATTGGGGACGAAGACTGCAGCTCCTGGATTCAAGATATGTGTCGTGATTTTCAGCTTCCGTGGCACGAAGATTTTGGCACGAACATTGAACTGGCACTGATTCGCGCAGTGATGCTGTTTTCGGGGCACAAAGACCGGAGCTCGCGCACTCGGCGGCTTGACGATTCCCTGGCAACAGTTGTGATTGGCATTGAAGACCAGCAGAGCGACAGCCATTGGGGCAGCGAACATTGCGGGAACGAAATATCTCGGGAGAAGACTCAATCGGAAGCTGGTTGCAGATCTTGCAACAGGGGCCCAGGCCGCAGGAGGTGGGAGAACGACGGTGACCTTGATCACAGCGGAAGCGACTGATTTCAAAGACTGGAAGCTGATCTGAGCCCAATCCAGCAGAGCAGGTATGCGTATCGTGGCAAAGAGTTGCTTGGGAATCGTGCAAAAGGATGAAAAGGGGTCTTGCGGTCGGACCAGTGCAAGTGTTTGGTAGTGGTCATTTGGCTGCAAACGCAACACTCGAGCATGCTGTTTGTATTCTGGACTTGTCTTTTGCTGCGGAACTTGCACAAGAGTTCGTGACACAGCAAGATTAGCTGGTGATGCATCTGGCGCAGACGAAATTGTTTGAACATGTAGCTTCTTGGTCAAGTGCTGTAGCTTGAGCCGGGAAGACACTTCTTTCGAATCAACCGGAACGAACTGTGGGATGATGCAGTGTTCCAGCTTGCCTGGCACGAAAGCTTCCGCTTCTGGATTGAGTCGTCGTACCCATTCACGGCGGGAGTTGGCGGAATGTGGAATGGATGGCTTGCATATGGCATCATACAGATCGCGAACAAGCTGGGATAGGTTCAAGGTTCTGAATGGCTTTGGTTCATCAGAGCTCAATCGCTGTTTGACGACAAGCACATCAGCTCCGGGAACGAACTCTTTTGCATCAGCTAATAGACGGGAGTGTGGATTGAGTCTGGTGGTGGGTTTGATCTCGTGGTATATAGAGCCAGGGAAGAATTCAGGGGCTTCAGCATCGAACTCAAAGGGCTGCTCTGGGACTGTAGTCGTTGTGAAGCTAGATTCGGTGGGCGAACCCGGCAGACTTGTATCAAACAAGGGCGAGACTGGGGGCGTACGGCTTGATGAAGAGAAAGTTTCTCCCAGAGAAAATTGCCGGGAAGTGGTGTCAGAGTGTGCAAATGACTCGCATCTTGATAGTTCGTGGTGCAGGGAATTGAAGTCACCTGTTGTTACGCTCATGTGAGGAGTTAGGGGTACGGCAGTCGGGTCAAGACTTGACGCTACTGCTCGAGCAGAGACAGGGACGAATGGTTCCGCAGTTGGATCCAGACTTGATACCACTTTCCGAGCGGAGGCAGGGACGAATGGTGTCGCAGTCGGATCCAGCTTTGGCACCACTGTTCGAGCGGAGACAGGAACGAATGGTGTCGCAGTTGGATCCAGACTTGACAACGTTGCCCGAGCAGAGGCAGGGACAAACGATGGTGCAGTCGGATCCAGCTTTGACACCACTGCTCTAGCGGAGGCAGGGACGAAAGATGGTGCTGTTGGATCAAGCTTCGACAGCGTGGCTCGAGCGGAGAGGGGGACGAATGATGGTGCAGTCGGATCAAGCTTTGACAGCACTGCTCGGGCGGAGGCCGGGACGAATGGTGGTGCTTTTGGATTCCAGATAAATGTGGTCTGGAAGTGTGCCTTTCTGCCCGGCACAAAGGCCTCGAGCAGGGGGTTGAATTTGAAAACCATCTGTATCATCAGACAGCTTTGCAGATGGGTTGCAGCTCTTCAATGTTGGTGTTGGCAAGGACAGCTCTTGATGGAAATAGATGATGGTCTTGTAGGCCAGGAAATTCAGCAGAGAAAGGTGTGTGGAAGAGGAGGAGAAAAATGGGAGGAAGGAAAAACAACTCAGAGAAGATAATTATATGCTCTCAGGGTGTTTGCAATTGTTATTGACTGACTGCAGTGTTGTGGTGTTGACATGACTGCGCGTATGAAGTGCACTCGACGGCGAGGTTGCCTGGGCATTATCACAACAACGACGCGAAACGAGGAGACTGTCACTTGCAGTTTGGGGCAGAGGATTCCTCGCGTTCACAACAGCGGGAATATCATGTGGTGAAATGCCCCAGAAGGTGCAGTAGTTGTTAGGGGCGCAGGTGCAGGTGCAGACTGTTACCATGGCGAATGCAGAACATCTCTGGTGTATGTCACTATTCCAGTAAACAGCACTGCATCCCGCCATGCACCCTTTGAAAATTCACAAGCCGCGAACATATTCTTGAGATGGTGACTGTAAAAGGTCAAAATCCCCAGCTTGGAGGTGAGCAATTTGCTGTGGGAAGTCACAAATTCCGTCATAGCCTCGCCAGATAGAAAGGAGTTTCATCATCCGGTCCGAGGGGTCGTGCAAACCAAGCACCCAGGAAATGCGAGCACCCTTTTTTGTGCTCAACTCTCTCCAAAATTTGAACGAGACAAGGGTCGCGAAGTCCAACGCCATTTTGACCATTGCATCTGCTGTGGAAAGTCACAAATTCCGTCATGACCTCGCTAATTCGAAAGCAGCTTCCTCATCCGGTCCGATGTAGCAGGTGCAAACCAGGCACTCAGGAAAATGCGAGCCCCCTTTCAAGCTGCCTCTGAGTGGAGGAATGATCGAAAATAACTCGGGAACAATGAAATTTTCATCAACTTGAGCACACGACGGTAGCTAGAGGTGTAGAAGATTGGAAGACGACGCTGTCAAAAAAAATCTTGTTGATCCTGGTTCAGCTTCGGAATGCATTCCTTCATCCATAGCATGTTAAAAGGAACCACAAGCAATGCGGCGAGGCCCGGAGGAGAGCTCTTGAAGAGGTTCATTGTGTACGAGCTCACAAAGAAAGGGAGGCTCACATCCCACAAAGGAGGTGAGGTTGACAACCTAATATCGATAAACCCGAAAAGGGATATTCACGTGATCGGATCTCGGTGCAGTCGGCCGATACGCCGAGGAGAGCCGCAGGTGGGGATGACGCCATGCTTTCTCCAAATCGCAGGCGCGGGAAAGGGCCAAACGCTGGGGAAGAATTTATGCTGTTTGCTATGTTGCTACTGACAGAGATAGCGCTCTAGAGTCTATAATATTTGCTTGAAACCTTCCCCCGCGAAATCTACTCAGGTGTCGTGAGTCCGTGACCATTCGAATGCCCTCCCTGCGCAGCTTGACGTCGCCCAGCACCATCATCATCTCGCACCCAACTGTGACTGCCCCAGCCACAGCTGTAGCCAGTTCATTCCGCCTCTCGTCGTTGAGAAGATCCCTCCACAGGAGTAGCACCAACAAGCACGTCACCAACACCCTCGGATCGCTCTTCTCCCAGCAGCCGTCGCAAACCCAGCTTTCTCTCCTCCAGCTCCGCAGAATGTCGTCGTCCTCATCCGCCGTGTCGAAGCGCCTCGAAGGCAAAACAATCCTCATCACCGGCGCATCCAGCGGGATCGGCAAATCGACAGCGCTCGAGTTCGCACGCACGTCTCCCAAGGCGCTGAAACTGATCCTCACGGCACGACGCATCGACGCGCTGCAGGCGCTCGCCGCACAGATCTCCTCCGAAGTCGGCGACGGCGTGCAGTGTCTCCCCGTGCAGCTCGACATGTCCAAGCCGGCGGAAATCGTGTCGTTCGTGGCCAACCTGCCCCCGGAGTTTCAGGAGATCGACGTGCTGGTGAATAATGCCGGCATGGTCAAGGGCGTGGATAAGAGCCCCGGGATCAAGCCGGAGGATATCGAGGTCATGTTTGCGACGAATGTGACGGGACTGATCACCATGACGCAGGAGGTGATGAGGGGCATGATGAAGAGGGGCGAGTCTGGTCAGGGCGATATCATCATGATTGGCTCGATAGCGGGCCGCGAAGGCTATCCCGGAGGCAGTATCTATTGTGCGACTAAGAGTGCGGTGCGCACTTTTACTGATTCCCTGCGCCGGGAGACCATTGCGAGCAGGATCCGCGTGATTGAGGTTGATCCCGGCCAGGTCGAGACGGTATGTTTCTTGTGCCTTTTTATTGTCCTCCTTTTTAGGCCGCCTTGTGCTGGCTGGACCTTATGATGTGTCTGATCTGCCTGTACTTACTGGTTTACCTTTGATAGGAGTTCTCCCTGGTCCGATTCGACGGTGACAAGTCCAAAGCGGACGCCGTGTACAAGGGTGTTGACCCTCTGACACCAGACGATATTGCCGAGGTAGTCGTGTTTACAGCTGGCCGGCGGGAGAACGTCGTGGTGGCGGATACGCTGATATTCCCAAATCACCAGGTAAGTCATGCAGTTTTTGCTTCCTTGCATCCAATCACGCATACTGAACCATTTGATTTGCAGGCCTCGGCGACGGTTATGCATCGAAAATCGTAGATATTCCTCCTGCAACCTGGGACAGCACGAGTTCGGGTACAGTAGCAAAGGTCCGGAGCACAAGGTAGATAAGATGTATAGAAGTTCATAATCATTCAAATAGGCTGCACAAAAATACCTGAGCGAAGCAGGATCTGGAGCAAGAAAAATCTATGCAAATGATGACACAAAAGGTCGCTGCCGGCATGGTAACAAGGGCCCCGTGCCTGGCTCGCAAGACAATGACGACCGGAAGATGTTGGTGGCGGTGGCGGCGGGAGTGGTACTGCTGCTGCTGCTGTTGCTGCCGCTGCCGCTGCCGCCGCTGATGATGATGCCAAAGTAGAATACATCAGTTGATTGACGGGTGGACTCATTGCCCTGAGCGAGTGAATGAGTGATTTAGTGATTGGTTGGTTGATTGATTGGTTGTTCGCTCGCGCGACGCCGTCTTCGAAACCCCTGAAATGCTCGGCCATAGACACCAACAGCTGCACCCATGCAAAGGAGGCTGCTTCACGTTTCCAAGAAGGGAAGACTTTTTTTCTCTCCGAGCCGATCCCTGCCCGAGCCAAAAATGCGCCCTCCAACTCCAAGAGTGTCATAGTCGAAGTTCCAGGGAATGATATTGTATAGCGAGTCGCATCCGTCGTCTCTCACCTTATTTCTCTCTCTTTCTCTCTCGTTCTCTATCGGTCCGTCCAGCCTCCAGATTACATTACTATACACTTTCCGCAGCAGCCCGCATTCTCGTCGTCATCGTCGGTGTTGAATTTATGCATGGGCCTGTCGGCACCCGACTGTTGTTGAGCGCCGTAGCCAGGGGACATTTCTCGGTTATACTTCCGTATTTCTCGCACGAGCTCGTAGAAGGACTCTTCCACGTTGATGCGCTGCTTGGCCGATGTTTCCATAAATTTGCAGTCAAAGGAGTGTGCCAGGGCCATTCCTTCCTCTTTTGATACTACACGGTCCTGTTCCAGATCGCATTTGTTGCCGACGATGATGATGGGGAAATAATCCCGGTCCTTGACTCTCAATATCTGCTGCTGGAAAGTCTTGATTTCGTCAAACGATTGTCGTGAATCGATCGAGTAGACCAGTAAAAAGCCTTCGCCCGTTCGCATGTACTGTTCCCTCATGGCCGCATACTCTTCTTGACCGGCCGTGTCCAGCACATCGAGGAGGGCGACCTCACCATCAATGTGACATTGCTTGCGGTACGAGTCTAGATGGGGTTAGCAAGGAAGGGAGACAGAAACGAGACGGCGGCATGCACACCTTCAATAGTAGGATCGTATTCGTCCACAAAATGGCTCTGTATTAGTTGGATGGTCAAGCACGACTTTCCCACACCTCCACCACCGACGACCACCAGCTTGTATTCACGTAAAAACTGCACCATTGTCAGTACGTTGCGTGAGAAGTGGAGGAGATGGACACAGGTAGTACAGACCTTGGAAGCCATGTTGACAGCAGTGGCGCCCTTGATCGACGCTGGCCCTAGGCGACGGGACGGCAAGGGATGATCGTGGTGACGATGACGGGTTGACTGTCGTAATGGTTGTCGCAAGTAAAGACGCCGCGGGAGGTTTCAGAGTGGCAGATGGCGGCTAGACGGTAGAGAGCTGGGCAGGGTGTAGTAGCGATGGACGATGGACGATGGACGATGGACAGGGCACGCAAGAGCCAGAAGTTGTAGTGAGAGTTGTGGTAAAGGCGAGTGTGAAGATGACGGAAGAGGTTGAAGACGAAGATGATGGTGGTGGTGGTGGTGGTGGTGTTTCGGCGACGACGGCAATGGCAATTGGAGTGATCGCAGGGAGGCCCGCGGTCCAAAGCAAAGCAGTCTACAAAGTCCTGACACACTGAGTACTTCGTACTTGCGCACTTCAAGTCAAGTGTGGCGCCGCTGACGACCTGGCTTGGTGCACGTTGAAGCCAATATCAGAGCGCTGAGCGTGCGACGTGAGACCAAGGACTGATAGTTGAACGTTTTGTGTCAGACTGTGCTTGGTGATCTGTAAATCTGTGATTCTGCAGCACTGGCAGAGCCACGGAGCCACGTTGATGGGCCAGTGATCGGCTTGGGGTCACACAGAGTTTCCAGCAGAGGCTAAATGGCGAATGGGGTTCGCCAAACCCAGCCAAAAATGAGCCCCCGGCGCGGTGTTGAGAAGGTACCCGGACACCTGCTCGCTAAACCCGCGCTAGGCCACTAGGTTTTTAGCCTTCAACGCACCAGGGGAAGCGAGAATGTCCCAGCCTGGCCTCAGCTCAATCCACGCATCATTCGTTCGCGCTTGCCTGCAACCCCTAAGCCGATTGGCCTAATAAGCCTGGAGCAAGTCTAGCGCCACCAATCGCCCTTGACCATTCAGAGTTTTCCCACCAATATCTGGGAGCTTTTCAAATTCCTGCTCCAGCGCCAGGCACACACACTTCCAAGGTTTGTACGCTGTGTACTTCACAAACTGCCCGACTATCAATAACAAAGTAGACCGAGCTACGAAGGAGGTGCATTCCTCAGCTGGACCACGGATTGCCACCCTGGATAGAGACCGTGACATCTGCGAGTCCATGTCCTGAATATCCGACCTATCTGGTGGTATTGCATGATCAAAGAGCACCGTGGCAGCCACCTATAGATGGAGTACAGGGCAGGTGTCTCGACTTCTTGTAACCGGCGTCTCTGAAAGGAAAGGTTGGTGGTACGTTGGTGCACCATCCCGCAGTCTTCCAGGTTCCCTATCGCGTGGCTGTTCTAACCTGTTTCGGTTTCGTTTGACCTCTTACCCATCTCGACAGAGATCAAAGAGCTCCATTGCTGTATAGTTAGTATGATAGCTATCCGTAGCTACCTTCGGGGTCTATCTCTTTCAGAACCTTTCTCGTAGTAACGCCATAACAGGAGGGCCAGTTTGATAATGGTAACCAAAACTCTTGTAGACCCGATTTGGCCCTAATGCACGCCTGCATGGACGCTAAATCTGGGCAATCCTGCCGTCAGCCACTTGCGTTCTCCAGCGACTAAATTTCATGGAACCTTTTCGAGATCTCAGCGAAGCGACCCCCTTAATCAGTATCTAATCACAATCATTGATTCATTGATTCATTGATATCTGTGTGGTTACTTCGTATTCGGCGGCTGGGGCGTCATCACAGCTGTGTCTGCGTGCCGCCACCTATGACATATATACGAACTAAATAACCTTCCTTTTGCCATGTTCCTGCTGCCGGTGGTTCGTGGCTTGAGTCCAGCGTATCGAGCACGAGGGAAGGGAACCACGCTACCGGGATCGGACTTGGCTACGCACTATAACCCGCTGGCTCTTGACTGTTCCTGGGATAGATCGAAAGAATCCCAAGCAAGCACAGGCTTTTGGGGTGCAGCTGCCACGTTGTTTTTGATTTGCCACCGCCGCCGTTAATGACCTTCTAGAGTCTCGGCGCACTAAACGACTCCCAGGCTAATGGAACCTTGACGTGACATGCTGATAAAGCGCTTTAGTGTAGACTACGACCAAGAGAAGCATGTGCGTCGCATGCAATGCGTTCATTATTGCGAGTGATTGCGTCTGCAAACATTTCTCCTCGCCATCCGTATGGGCAAGTCGTTCACAAGCTTGCAAGCTTTGAGTCAACCTGAGACGTCGGTCACCTCCTTCACCCGTCACACCCTTTGCCGCCCGGCTCGACCTATGCTCTAGAACATGCTCCTTGTACGTCAGCGCTCCTTTTCCAAATCACAGCTCAAGATTCTCTTAGCGGCAGATGGTCAATGCTGCCATCAACGCGGACAGCACGGGTGAGGGCATGTGGAGGATAGTGCCTGCCCAATCGAACATTGTGTTGGAAAGACTACCTAGCAGTCCGATTAGAGCTCTGCCATGGAAGTCACACACTATAACACATGCAACTCATGAACTTAACCCAATTAAGATTATTGCTGCACATCAAAATCCAACTCGGGCTATACGTATTGCTGACACGAATTTCCCAATCATGTGACTAACCGTCTCTACAACACAAAGTAAGAACATCCACAAAGCCATGCATCTTATTACCTCTAGTGCACAGTCTTAGGCGCCTGGATCAGCAGGCTGTCCCTCAATCAAGTTTCAGTCCCAGTTCGAAATGAAGGTCACTGGCCCTCTTCCTAAGGTAGAAACGGCCACAGAATAAATCCCTCAATAACAAGGTCACAGTTGCGGAGATGTTAGTGTAGGAAGCTTCGAAAACATTCTCTCAACCTTTTGCTTTGCCCTTCTGTCATTACACTGTTCGCCGTTGCAAATTCCAGAAAAATCTCGAATATACCAATCCCTTAGCGCAGACCCACATGCCTGTCAAAAGTGGGCAATTTACCGAGAATTGCCTCACGCTCTCGATGCAAACTGAAAACATGAAATCCGAATTCTGAACTCATTCCAGTGCCGAGTTTCCGTCCCAGCTTTCAGCTCGTTGAGCCGCATCACCCGCTGAGCTAATGCATCACGAAACCAGCAATGTGCATGGCTATACTGCCCCGTCAAACCGGTGCTTCCGTCCGGATCTGACATACTACTGGGACCAATGCGGCCTGCTGGAGATGATCAACGCACCACAGATGTCACCCCAAGCCACCAACCCACCAACTCCCTCGTTCCTCGGAATTGCAGCTCCACAAATACGCTCTTTTTTCGGATGTGCAAGTGAAGCCTTGCCGTGGCCACGAGAGCCGATCTTTCCTTTCTTTTCCTTTCATTCGCAGCATCGTCGATGAAGTCGCAGTACACTAACTCATTCACATTGCGCAACCCACTCTCGCACTGTCATAACACGTCCGGGGGGAAGGGTCTCGAACATCCTCCTGGACCGTCAATGGCGCAATGCTCTAATATGACACCAGGTAAGATCGGCCACCTGACCGTATATTACCCGGCGGCCCTTCCACCGAGGGTCAACAACAAACTTTGAAGAAACCTGCAGTAGCAGCGGCAGTGTGGCAGCAATATTGCACAGTGTGTGAGTGTGTATCCTCTACCAATGCACGGAGTACCCCAGCTTTAGGGACAAAGATCAGCTGTCAGTCGGACAGCTCGGCAGTGTCAGGGTCAACTTTATTCTCAGTAGATAGAATCTACCAACCACTGCATTTCATACGAAAGCTTAGACAAGTCGACGACCCTACCATTCTCTCTTCGCAGAGTACTTCAGAAAGGACGGACGGACGTTGGGGGAACAGCGCTTTGATATGAGGACGGCGCTGCGCTGCCTGTCGTCTGGTCACGCACGTGGCCATTTTCGACAGACAAGGGGCCTGTCCTGCCCTCAAGAGAGTCTATCTGGCAAATACTAGCAATCGGGGGCGCACACCCGAGGCGTCTCAAGATCCTTTTTCAGATTTACGCGTTGCTGGCGGAGTCGTAGACTCGTAGAGCAGGACGGTGTGTATCATTATTTACCTTGCCTTGGCTTACCTTCTTTACCTTAGCTTAGCTTAAATTAGCCACTAACACTCGACCACTCGAACATTGCTTGAGAGACCAGAAACATCCATTCCAGCATCTCATACTGTAGAACTATCAGGCAGAATCAACTGATCACTATGTACAGCTGTTGCGCTTGCTATTGATGGCAGACTGCACCCTCCTCCCAAAAAGGGATACGAACTTACCTAGTCAGGCATTTGGAGTTGAAAAATTCCAAAAGAATCAAGCGATCCCGGTTGAAATTTGCCAGACAAATTCGTCGTGATATGTGATATGTGATTTGTTATTTTGTGTCTAGGTAGCTAGCTATAGCTAGGAAGCTCTACTACCTAGTTACCTTTTTGAAATGTTCCCCTTGCTTTGCGTCTTCCCACTGCACAAAAAGACTTGAAAAAGAGTTATCGTAATTGTCATCGTCACCATCACCATAAACGTGAATTGGCAATCGCTGGCACTATCACGCTTTCTATCAAAAAGAATGCCCAGACGAATTGTGCCAAAAACAGGTTGTTGTTGTTTTGGTTTGTTTTAATGTCTAGAACCACAGCTTGATCAGCTCCTCGGCCACGCCCTCGCAGGTCATGACTCCATTCTCCGTGATCAGCCCACTGATCAGCTCCGGCGGCGTGATGTCTACGATCCCCTCGTCCGCTGCACTACCACCACCACTAGTACCACCACCACTAGTGGGAGAGCGTGAATTGAGCTGCTGCTCCTTCTGGGTACCGTCATCGTCGCCATCGTCCAGCCCGCTGCGGAACCTGAGGGTCTCCTGCTTGGCGCCCATGGCTCGCAGGTCGGCGTCGCCGTAGGCGCTCGGGAACTGCCGCGTGAACTTGTACGATTCAGCGGCAAAGTAGCAGGGGATGTGCGTGTGGTGGGCGATGCTGGCGACCATGTGCGAGCCGATGTGGGAGATGGCGGCGCCGTTCTCGAGGACGGCTTCGGCGCCCAGCAGGACGATGGTCGTGTTGGGCCCTGAGTGGGACCGCGGGAGCGAGGCGATGGCGTGAGATAGGGATGGGAAGGGGATCTGAGCGACGGGGATGCCCGTGGAGAGCAGGCTTTGGGTGAATTGTTCGATCGGCTGGATATTGGCTTCCGATTCGGATGCGGATTCTGAGAGGGCTGGTGGGTCGCGGATGACGATCAGGTGGAAGTACCGGTTGTGTTGGGCGGCGTGGGTGAGGATGGCGTCGATGACCCGGCTGGAGCCGTAGGCGATGACGGTGCTGCCGTCGCGGATGAAGGGGAGAGCGTGCTTCGCGATCTTGGCGCGGGCGGATTTGGTCCGGCTCACAAAGACTTTGCTGTTGGTGATGATTTGCCGGCGGAGTTGCGTGAAGTCGTGACCGGAAAGTTGGGCCGGTTGTTGTTGGAAGACTGTCACAATGTACCGCTGGAAGAGCTCTGTGCCGGCGCTGAGCGGGATTGGGTTGGTTTGAGAGGCGAGGAGCGTGTCGGAGGCGCTTCTGAGGAGAGAGATTGTCTCGGAGATGGTGGACAGCGAGGAGGCGGAGAGGTTGGCGATGAGGGACTCGATGGCTGCTATGGCTGGGGTTATGGATGGGTCGGTGGTTATGAGGCGGGCGTAGTGGGAGACGATGTCGAAGTCTCCATATGCCTCGTCTGGGGGAGGGGTTGCGAGGCCTGATTTGATTGTGCCCATTAGCATGAGACGCTCGTCACTCGAAATAGTTGAGGAGTTATGACTCAAGAGTAGTGTATCTACTACACCGACTGGAGTAAAGTGGTCAAGTTCGATGCTGTTGCCAATGGCCCAGTGCAGTGTAGACGAGGAGGACTTGGCCTTTGCCTGATTCCATAAAGAACCAATCCATAATGGAGTCGGTCTGAGTCATTTTATATTTTCTTGTACCTGACAGTGGCCGACGGTGCATTCGAATTTTGAACTTTCATCACGACTGACATTCAGACACTCACCTGCGCGATCTGCCGAGGCCATGTTGAACTCCTCACTGTCTCGTGTGCGAACTATGACAGTGTCGCACCAATATGCTGGCCACCCACCCTAGCACATCGAGATTATGTAATTCTATGCCAAGACTAGTGCTGTGGACTGATTGGTGGTTGCTCCGGCTTCGGCAACATTCCTCTTTTCGGCCCAAACAAACAACTATTACACTCACTCTCGTGCATTTCTCATACTTCTATATTCCTGTAAATCAGTGCGTCGCTGCAGTAGCACATTGATTAGTCTGCAAGTTTATCGCCATGAACGGACACTACCGAGGTTCCCAGCAAACGGGAAAGAAGAAGAGAGAAGAGGATCCAGATGCTTTCATGCGACTGGTAAGAAAATACCAGCTATGCGACCGTAGCGATACAACAATGCTGACTCTTTGATCTACAGTCAGATCAAGAAATTGCAGGATGTATCAGCGATATAGGCGTCCCATTTTCAGAGCAAGACCTGCGCAATCCCAAACCACAGCAAATCCAGATGGTGTTCGAGCATTTGGGCGATATCCTGATGAATGCGACACGCGACTCGATCGACCCTGCCATGCGCGCCGCCTCCGAACACATCTGCAGTGACCATCCCGATCTCGTGCCTGTCGATATACGCCTGATGATGGGTTTCTTTGTGAGCCTGCGCCGCATGCTCATCGAGTGTGGTGTGCACGACTTCTCCATGAACGACTTGGTGCGGCCCACGTACGACCGGCTGGGAAAGATCTTTTCCTACATCATCAACTTTATCCGCTTTCGAGAAGGCCAAACGGAAGCCATCGATGCCAACTTCAATAAAGCCGAGGCCACCAAAAATAGGATCGACACGCTCTACACCGAGAACGATGACATGCAGCTACGCCTCGACGAGATGAAGCGCAACAGGAAGGCGATGGAAGCCGCGGTCAAGGAAAAGATCAAGAGAAACGACGAACTCAAGGCACGCCTCCTCGAGCTGAGAAAGGGCCAGGAGCGGATCGCAGAACAGCTGGAGCGCTCCAAGGCGGAGAAGAATCGTGCTCAGCAGCTGCTCGAAGAAAAGACGGAAAGACTGGTTAGAAGCCGACAAGAGAGTGAAAAGCTGAGACCATATGTGCTGCAAAGTCCCGCGGCACTACAGGATGCTTTGGCTGAGCTGTCGGAAAACTTGATGAGAGAGAAGAGCCAGATCGACATGCTCGAGCGACGAACCCGCGCCCTGCACACTTCCGCCGACAGCTTTGGCCTCGTACAGAATGACGTCCAGTCTTGTGTCAAGGTGCTGGAAGAAATTGCAGTCGAGCTGCAGAAGGAAGACGAGGAAGTCGCCAAGGCTGCAAAGAACAAAGAAGCCTTGAACGAAAGAGACGCCAGCGCGAGAGAAGTCGTGCAAAACGAAGAGATGCTGAAAGGGCAGCTGGAGAAGTGGGAGGAGAGGATAGAAACTTTGAGACGCCAGCAGAAGGAAAGAGAAGATCTGAACAGGACCAAACTAGAAGAGCTCTGGGAGATGCAACGCCAGCTCCGTGAAGAAAGGGCTTCCAAAAGCCGGGAGATGGACCGTCGGAAAGGCCGCATCGACCAGACGGAGAAGAAGGTGAGTTGATTGGTACTCAATACTGCTGCTCGAAATTTTGCTAATGCTCGCTCAGATGGCCGAACTCAAGGAAACAATCGAGAAGGAAGTCAAAGACGCACATGAAGAGTATCTCAAACTCGACTCTCATGTCAGATTGTACATCACCGAGATGGAGCAGAGCATCGCATGACAGGCCAACGGCACTGTCCCAACTTACGATCTGACGATGGCGAACCGGAGCGCTGTTAACTTTGCAGGATATGATACCCAGAACGTGACAGTACGACTAAGTCTTCTTTTTAGCTGTGTGTTAATAATGGACACGACAAATGACGAATACGATTCCCATTTCTTTGTCATTGATTCCATTTTTGTCTTGTCTTGAATCCTCTTCCAGTGCTAGTGTCAGCGCCCATTCTGCTGCTGGCACAAGGCGCCTCATTTGAAAACGAACCACCTCTTGGCAAACGTCTCGATACTAATGCTTCTGCTGGCCCAACCCTGCGCAGCTTCTCCCAGTTTGACCGACCCGCTGAGCAACGGCACCTCTCGACTCCACAGCCGCGACCCTCTATCCGGATTCCTCGTATCGTGAGCATCCGTGCACTCGACCAGCACTAGCCGTGTTGAAGCCGAAGTCGAAGTTGAAGTCGAATTAGCCGCGACCATGCTATGACTGACTGAGGCGAGCATAGCAAATGACCGAGAAAGACCCTGGATCGTGAACTCTGATGTCCCATGGTGCAACGCTAGCATATCCAGCACCAGCAGCATATCATTGTTGTTGTTGCTGTTGTTGGGGCTCGAGGGCCCGTGCTCGTCGTCGTTGTCAGCAACAGCGGCGGCGGCGGCGGCCGTGCTCGCGCTCCTCTTATGATGCAGAGGCAGCACCGACATATGGGCTCGGAATGTGGGGATGCTTGGGCAGAAAACCACGTTCGTTCTGAGGCTGGCTGCGAGGAGTCTGAGTGTCGGGTGTAGAAGAAGTGTAGTGGAAGAAGAATCGTGACTGCTATTATTGTCTCTGAGTTGAGCTGCTGTTGGGGAACTCGATCTCCCATCGAGCTGGCCTTGACCTTGACCTTGACGCTGCTGGTCTGGTTCACCTTCACTCTCGCATGACGGCTTGCTGGTCGTCGATGCGTGTGCGTGTGCGTGTGCGGCCAGCTGATCAAGGAAGTGAGCCCGACTGCAGCACGCGATAATTGTGCAACGACCTATTGCCTCGGAGCAGCAAAGACTTTCGATCAGCTCTCCGATCGTAGATGGCGCCTTGTCGACAAGCGGTCCACGAGACGATCCAATATTCATACCGGCGTTCGCCTGAGGCGGAGTTGCCGCCGCCACCGCTGCTTGCATGACTCAGACGTTCTCATCTCTCTGCAACACGCTTGCCCATGATGCGAGAGGTCGTCATTTATTTCCTTCAGGTGATAGCCGGCGATGACAGATGGATAAACAGAATGAGGGACAGGCTTGGCAAACGTGATTCCTAGACCGGTCGTTCATGACTTGAAACACAGAGACACAGACACGCACACTCAGAAAAGAAGAGAGGCACAAAAGACTCCCCAGAAGCGCTGTGAAGGATTTAAGGCGATGACGTCGCACCATTCCTATTTCGGATTTCCCTGAATCCATTAAGAGTACAACAATGCGACCGACAGAGAAGCGAGCTTCCTCTAATCACTTTGATATTGTCTCATACCTTAGCTATCTGAATTGAGGGCACAGGGAAGACCAAGAAACAATTACCCTCAAAAACTCCAAGCTGGCTTGGTTCTTTTTGGGGCCGAGTGTATCAATTACATCGTTTTTCTTCGCCCTTTCAGTTCTCACCCAACCACTCAGACCTTATTTAGACACCACGGTGGAGTTACCTCAATAGGTTCTTTGGGAAACCCGATGTCAGATCAAAAACTTCGCTCTCGTCGCCTCTCTTGGCAAGATCTTTGCCATTCGCTGTGATATGCAAGGCTTTCAAAAGAGTCGACTCATATCCACCGTCCTTTGTATCCGCTTCGCCATCGGATCAGAGGTGCTTTGTGGCTGAAGTAGTACTGAATCAGTCTCTGCACCATTGCATCGGAAATGCGTCTCCATACGTTAGATCTGGGACCTTGTACATCATCCAGGCCAGTGTCATGAAGAGGATTCCCTGATCGTCGTGTGATCCTCCACCAATATCTTCATGTTCGCCGAGGAAACAGCATTGCTCTAACTTCTACATCTCGGTCAGTTGCAAACGGTCGAGGCGGCTTGGTATAGGGCTGTGTTGCGCAGGTACGGTCTCTGAGGTTATTCCAAACTTCAAGGACCATTTTGGCGACATTCTAACTCTTTCTCATGAGTGTGGAGAGGGCTGGATTTGGTTTAGACCCCAGCCATGCTCGCTGTTCTCCTCCTTTTTATCTAGGCTCCTTACTCCCGTCCTCATCGCGATTCTGGCAATTGTGGAAACTAGATTCAGAACCACACGAAGCGCCAATCGAGTCTCTCAAGTCTCTCCAGTGTGCTTGAAACAAGAAAGTAAAGTCTCGATTTGGGCCGATGGTTATACTTCGCTCTATTGGGTAAACATCCTTCGATAAAAAACTTACTGATAGCGTGAACACTGTCTGCAGATTCTAAATGTACCGCTTGCCTGTCTCCGGTACCACCATATTCCACTTCATATCTGAGAAAGTTGTGTTTAGACCCGTCGTACGAGCTATTAACCATTAGTCACGCCAGAGCTCTCAGTGTATTATTTGGATCCTATTTGGCGGCTGATAAGGTAGATAGATAAATGCCGTCGCAATTGAAGTGAGTTTCAATGTATTTGCACAAGCTGCCACAGGTTTGTAACATCCTACCTGACAAACGTATCCTAAGAATACCAGAAGTTTCCTGATCGTAAAGCAACTTTCTACCAAAGCGGAAACGTCGTGATCGGGCCAATTTACCCCTGACTAATCAACATTTGTGTAACAGAATGGGACATAACATTGTGAAGAGAATTGGGTAAGCTCCACACCTCACCCTGTACGTTACTGTAAACCTGTCGGCAGTAGATTGATATTGTCTCACAGGATTACTGTACTACAGAGAGCATCTCTCCGTGTCAGGTCTTTGAATGTTCGAGAGTATGTTCTGGCCTGAAGTACAGTACCACGCTATAAAGGAGCCAAACCTGACCAGTTACTTATCACCCTCCTTGCCTGGCTAGAATGTGAGAAACCAACCCAATTTTGACGTTACGGACGCTAGTTTGCACTTTCGATACAGTTGCGTTTCTTCTGAGCCTGGATACAATTGGATAATTATGCAAGTCGGCGAAAAATAGTATCCTCTAGCAGCCTTGGGTTCAATCTCGTTTCAAAAACCACGAACCAGACAAAATATATGGTGCCCATTGATATGGTACCCGGAAGTCCGGATTCCTCTTCATCCTGCAGACGACGTCCTGCAACATGACGGCGAGGTCGAGAATAGTTTTTTGTTCCGTATCAACTGCTCCTCCTACTTGCTCGACTTCAGACTGTGCTGGTGCCTCCGTTGCATTCCGTAAAAGGTCATAAAATCGTCGTGAGAAGTTCATCCCCGGACCAGTCTCCACTTTCCACAAGGTGCCGATGACCGACGAGGCACCAGCGCATAAAAGCGCTGTGACAATCCCTAGAGGCTCGTCGCCCGGAGTATTCGATTGGGATGCCGAGCCGCAGGCTATAAGCATGATGTTTGATGCCTCCACACGCGAGCGGAAGATGTCGCTCACTGTGAAATGATGTGATTCTGTTCTCACAACCGGGTGGGGTTGCGCTGTCGAGAGTGGCGGTCTGGTACTTTCAGCCATGTTGATGCTGACGCCAAAATCGGGGGTGTCACGACTCGCCGTAGTCTCCTCCTCCGTCATTGTCATCCCATTCATGGTTGTTACCACTTGCTGCACCTGATTTTGCGGCGACAAAACGAGCGCCTGTTCGAGAATATTCTCGAAGCTATCATTGCAGTGGCCGAAGAAGTAGAGCATGTCAGATTTAAACGCATCCCGAATGACTTGCGGCGAAACATTCTGGCCGACACTAACTTTCGACTCTGCGAATGGTGCGGCAAGTTCTTGTGTATTTCCGTAGACGGTATCGCGAAACGCCTTCCAGGAGTCATCGCCCATGTTGTCACCATCCGTCTCTTCGAAAACCGCCACGAAACTGTGCGACAGTGGCAGATTGCCCATTTCAACCACTTGATTGTTGATAGCACTGGGTTTGGTTGTAACAGCAGCGTTTCTGCGATTTTCCAGCTCTCTTGAAACGCATAGGTTGAGTGTGGTCAAGCTGCTCGTGTAAATAATGGGATTGCGCTGAATGATTGACTTCTTTGACGTGTCGTCGAGTGTAGCGGCATGTATTGGAATGCCATGCAAGACATCTGTTGGGCAGAACACTAGCAGGTCACCCTCCCTAGTCCATTCTATCAAAGGTTTTACCAACCCAGACAACTCCCGAAGCGGCGTAATATCAGGATCGTCCAGTGGATGGTGTCCATCATGAGGCGTGAGGTACTTTTGCTTCCAAGTCCGACCCGCGTCTGTCGTGAAGTCCGTTGCGGTTGACTTGATATCATCTTCGGTCACTACCAACACGCAACAATGGTTGGCGAAGATGACCCAATCAACAAACACAATTTTCCTCCCCCCAGGCTTAAGAGCTATATTGGAAATATGCAGCGACTGCAAGGCTCTAAGTGCCTGAAGCTCCACCGGCCGACCTTCGCGGAGCTCAAGCATCCTGGAAAGTACAGGATGCCCGCGCATTTTGGTTCGGTGGATCTCCAATTCCTTACTGAGGTAGAGTTTCCGATCCGCTGGTGCGGCCTCGATCTCTTCAATTTTTCGGCTCTCCTCTTCAGTATGCTCCAGCAGCTCCTTGCAAGCGCTCATCTCAGCTATCATTTTTGTGGGTAAGTTGATACCAAGGGCGAGTAAATCCGATACTCCACGAGCTTTTGCCCTCTGGACCCAATTCCATAGCTGTGTATCATCGTCGACCGCGGCATACAGCTTGACAGCAATATCGTATAATTCGAGTATGTCGTTGCGTTTCCTGAGGTTTTGTTTCGCCAGGATTGAGCGTTCGTTCTTCAGAGCTGACAAGTCATTTCTTTCGACATTGGTGAGATCTTCCATTTCCTGCAAAAATTTCTCCACCATTTGCAAGGGTGAGGCGTTTTCCGCATTGTCACCTGGAGGCAAGATGACGTTGCTCAAATAGCCCATGAACCATAGTTTCAGCAAGCTCATCGTGTTTGATCTGAGTGAAGTTGGATGATGCAGCCTCCTTGCCAGTGCTGTGGCTTCCTCGAAGAAGATAGCGGCATTATGAAAATATTCCGATTCTCTTGGTGAGTTTTGGAGGAGCCAAACCGTTTGAAAGCAAACGGCAATTTGCGATTTCGCAAAGGCCAAGTTGAGGCCTCGGTTAAGGCCGAGATAAATATCGTGTGCTTCTTGTTGCAGCCTGGCAGACTCCAGTAGAAACTCAATCTTCTCCGAAGCAGCACCTGGGCTGGTTGGAACGATAGTGGTTTCGACAAACTTCAACCTTGCCTGTACTTGGAGTGCCGTGGCTTTGAGCCTTTGCTCTTGGTTGCTAGATAGCGACGGATAAAACTCATCCATGAATGACATGCATTTTTGAACCAAAATTTTGGTTTGCTCCAGGCCTCGAACGTTGTACTGCAAAACATAGGTGCTTGCAATATCGGAAATCCGGTTCACCTCGACAGCTCGGTCTTCAAGGTCCACCGTACGCAAGATAATTTCTCTTGTGGCATCAAGCTCCTGTCCCAATTCGGCAAGTTCTGCTTGTGGCCCAGAGGGTGAGGTCTTAGCTTGCAACCTTTGGAAGAATGGCTCAAGATCGTGCAAGATCAGGATGCTTCTGGGCAGGAGATGCTTTTGCTGGGATAACCAAAACTTTGCCTTCTCCAAGTCGCCAATGCTTTTATTTATCTCATAAAGAAGCATCACCATGTCGGCGAGGAAAATTGGTGCATCCATACCAACCATCTCGTGATACAACTCTTCCACGACTTCCAGGCTCTGACCAGGGTTCCCTTGAGTGAACTGCCACCTGCGCGCAATTATCACTCTTCGACTGATCCAATCGAGGGGGTTTCGGCAAACATCTCGCAGGCGCAAGAACTCAATATTGACACTGGTGCTGAGGGAAGCATCGACAGCTTCGAGGTTGACATCGTCAAGCGCTTGTAAAGCCTGGCGGACTCCGTTCCAATACTCAATCTTTTCAAACTCAGACCTGATTTCCAATAGAGCATCAATGCGTTCCTGACGAGGACTCTCGTTGGGGTGTCCCGATCTCAATCGTTTCATCTCAATATATCGAGATCCGTATGCGTGGCCGGCAGTCATGTAGAGGTTGTTGGAGATGTCGAAAAGCACTCTAGCCTCGTCCGCCTTATCTTGAGCCTCAAGAGCCTCTCCGTAATTTAGCCATGCCTCCGCCCTTAGGATGTCATCATCGAATGGTGTGTTGACGAAGATTTCCAGCAGATTTAGACTAGACTGAGTACCGGGATGACGAGTATAACACGTTGCAAGCCTTAGCGCCGTCCTATGCAAGTTGGATTCAAGCGCATGGTTGAAAACTTCTCGAATCCGTTCGGGACTCATGAGAGGCATTTCATGATCATTCACGAAGCCGAAGGATCCGGTTATGCTGTGGAGGCCGTGATAGACGGCAATAAGAGAAGCCTGTAGCACGCGTCAGAATTGGTTGGACGCTCCGGAGAGTAAACGAACTTACTCTCCGTTTATCGTATTCTTCGACGGATTTGTCTCGCAGGTGTTCGTTGAAAATGCTAATTGCTTTGTTCAGAGGTTGTGAAAAACGAACAGTCGACAGCGCCTCCAAAAATGCACCTAGGAGGTCGAATGATGCCAGGTTGAGAGGATCTTCTTGGGCTCGATCGATCAAGTCCGCCGTTGCGTTCAGTCTGTCCAGGGCCACACCAACCAAGCCTTGCTCAAGGTTGAATCCACAAATCTCCACGACCAGCAACAGCTGAGGGCTAGAGTTTTCGGCCTCGGCCGCTGCATAGAACTTAGCTGCATCTTTGTACAAGCCCAAATTTCCGAGCCTGCGTGCATCTATTAGGTTGGCTGAAGCCATCTTGGTTTGTCACTCAACAAAGCGAGCAGCGAAAGGTATTCTACCTGCTTGAATGGGGGAAAGTTTTCCATTTACACAGGCTGGACAATGACACATCCAATTAAGGTACTTCGTACTTTTCACAAAACGGGGGATAATTTGGCGTGGTAGTCACTTCAGTGTGACAAGCGATGTTGGCGTTTCGCCTTTTTGCTAGCGGGAAGAGTGACTTTCCAACCAATCGGGGGGAATATTTGCTGGCCAACTAGGGCCAGGTTTCAGCCTCCGCCGAAGGGGCCAAAAGCAGGGCGACGTTCTTGAAACTTGTTCTAGACCGATTCTGCCTTGAAAAGAGGGCAGTTTCCCCATAGAAATCGTTTCCTGCTGTCTTTTCTATGAAGTATCTTCGGTCCTGCGGTACAGGAATTATTTCTAACCGGAGTGAACATCCAAATGGCATTGACAGACGAAGTCATCACCCAGGGGCAGCATCAGGCCGAGGCTGGGGATACCAGTGATGAGGCATCTCTTATATCAAGCTCAGTAGAACTACAAGTCGACAATGGGGCTCTACATTTGGGAACGAAGCCGTCCAAGGCGCTCACCGAAGCCAATCCTCGAGCGATTTCCAATACCGTGCGCCATTCCGGTGTCCGTGGCGATGTGATTCATTTGCAGCACGGTACATACAAAGGGAAACCGGCAACGCTGTTGGTATTCAAGTTCCGGTTCCAATTCGACCACAATAGCATAACTCGACTTTCGCGCGCCGAGATTCGTGTGAGATTTCATCCCGATGGTACCAATCCAAAATCTGTGTCAAGCCCAGCCGTACGGCATTTCGCTCCAGGCCTCATCTATGGTCCCGTCAAAACGATGCAAATAACCAAGTCCATTGAGGTTACGCCTTCAATCGGCACCCCGACTTTACTTGTCCAGGCGGGCGTCCAGATGACAATTGCAAAATCCACCACGTCGACCGAAGAATATCAGATGAAGATCACGGGGGAAACGTTTGCAAGTGATGAAGACGCCGAGGACGATGACATGGTCATTTGGAGGATCGATGAGAACGCTGCAGACGGTGATGGTATTCCGAGCGACCTCAAAACTGCCGTTCTTGTCCAGCAAAATGTCCAGCCGTTCCAGGCAACTGTGCAAATCAAGGCGCGAACGGCGATGGGGCTGCCCTTGTTTGGGTGGCCGTGGTCGAAACCTACGCCACTCATCATCTCTGACAAAGTATCCTTTGGAGACCCCATGGTAGTCAATGGATTTGACGACTTGGAAGAGAAACATTGGAGCCAACTGACTGAGTTTCCTGGACTAATCGGGGTAAGTTTATTGAAGTTGCTGATATGCTAGAAGCTAAATTGTCGAGCAGAGGATACGAATTACCGATACTTCGAAAGAAAAGATTTATAGTGGTCAAACCCCGGCTCCTTGAACACCTGAATAGATGCAGCTATCTCCGTCGCACCCCAATACGACAGCGGAGCTGCGTAGCTTGTTCATTCCCCCCATCAGATTAGATGGCGTTGATGGATCGGTAAAGCCCACGTACGGAGTACAATAAAGGTATCAGGAGCAGACTTTAGAGACGGCTAATAGCTAAAAGGGGGGCATTTGGGAAGGTGTATCTGTTTCATGGCAACGATTTAACACTTGGAGAGGAGGAAGAGAACAGCGTTGTCTCTTCCCCATACAAATTGTTTGGGGCATGTGACCGCCAAGATCTCCGACGTACTCATGCGGCGCGACGATCGGTCGGAACGATCTCTTTCCGGGAGCTTCCCCTGGCACAAGTTGCATGAATATAAGCTCCCTAGGTTCCCTTGTTCTGACTCCCAAGATCAGTTTTGGTCTCTGGTGCTTAGTTTTAATCTCCATGGACTCGGCTGTAGTTGCCAGTCGTGTTTCAAAGTTGCCTGCTGCCGCCCATTCATTCAACCTGCGCCACGCGTTATGAAGTGAGTAAGAATCCCAAGTCTGATCGGTCTAGGACTTTCAATAGTGGGCCTAGGCTGACTGATTAGAAGGTCCAGGTCCTTGGCGTGGGGCAAGCGCTCTTTTCTATGTATATGTATATATAGACTTAGCCGTAGGTGGAGGCAGGGAGAATGTGCTGCGAATTGCTTAGCGAGACATGGATCTCCAGGGGTGTACATCTCAGGGGCCGCAACCTGGGATCCCACCAGACAGGGGTGTCTACTCGGGCGCTTGGCCAGGCTCGTGAAAGCTGCGAGCAGGACAGCACCGCCACGGCTCAGGTCAGGTTATTCATCGCTCAGGTTCAGAAACGGAAACGGCCTTTGGTGAGGTCAGTTTGGGCGACGGTATATATATGCGCTTTACATAAGTGCTTCGTTTGTCGATGTAACAAGACATCCCGCCTCGGCGAAGCTTCTTGAGCTTGGGGGAAATGGATCCATTGGACCCTTGCCAGTGGAGCGTACAGTTAACCTTATTAAAATTAAACTTCTGATCCCGCCGTACCGCCGGCCCGTTTAAGGCTGAAGAAATAGGCTTTAACGAGCTAAACTGGGGAGGAGTGCACCATTCATCTTTGTAACGGCGACCTCGGAAAGCTCGGGTAAAGCTATGTTGATCGACCACGATCGACATCAAGGGCTTTAGGTATGATCGATAGCATAATGTAACCTTGTACGTTGCATAACATGCAATGGTTGTATCACAAACGAAGCAGCGCACTTAGAGGAATGAACACCGGCGACAAATCCTTCGTATGGAGACCTGTCAAAAGCGGTCTAAGCAGTTACCAGAGACTATTTAGTAAGAATGCGCAATTGGCTCCGCAGGACAGTCGGAATATTACTGTGCTTCTCCACAGCCTTTGCCCAGGTTCGTCTTTTTTGTCACTACACGTTTTGGGAGTAGGCGGATTGACCATAACATAGAGTCTAGTCTGCTGGGCAGCATTCCAAGTCCACAATACACACCATCTGATGGCGTGTTGAACTCATCGCAGCTACGAACGACGGCTGTCGACGCAAGATATGCCGATGCCACGGACAAAGAGGGCCAAACTTTAATAACCCCCTTCCTTGGCAGAGTTTGCTCACACCTTTGCTGGTGATCTACAAGCCAAGCTCGGTCTGAGCTTGGAAGTTGACATCTATGATGGACCTCCTCAGGACAACATCTTCCTTACAATAGATGAGGCCCAGGACTACGCCAATCTCGCAGGGGAGAGGACCTCTGAAGGGTACACTTTTTGACAATCAACGAAAGTACCATCGTCGTCAGTAGTACCAGTCTGCTGGGAGCATGGTGGGGAACAAGAACCATCATGCAGCAGATAGTGCTAACGGAGGACCTTCTACCGTTGGGTAGTGCGGTGGATGTGCCCGGGTGGGCCACCAGAGGACAAATGCTTGACGTGGGTCGCCATTTCTACCCCAAAGACTTCCTGATTGAAATGTGCTCTTACATGTCCTTCTTCAAGCAGAACACCTTCCACGTGCATCTCAGCGACAATCTAAACATCAATACCAAAATCTACACCAAAGAACGGTCTCTCGAACTCTATGCTCGGTTCAGATTGTGGTCTGATGACCTTGCTTTAGCGGGACTCAACAACCACAGGAAGGAGTCCTACACACGAGAAGAGTTTGACGAGATTCAATAAGCCTGTGCAGCTCGAGGCGTCACTGTCTTACCGGAAATTGAGGCACGGGGTCACGCACTTGCTATCGTAAAGTGGAAACCCGAGCCGGCACTCGAGGAGGACCTGAGGTTGCTGAACATCTCCCAACCAGAGACCATCCCTACAATGGAGCTCATCTGGAGCCAATTCCTGGACTGGTTCTATGTCAAAACTGTGCACATCGGTGCGGACGAATACTTGGGACCGATCAAGGACAATGATCTGTTCGTGAATGCCATGGCTGCCTACGTGGCCGAAGTCTCGGGCAAGTCAACGGGGATCTGGGGCACATTCCCACCAAATTACACAGCAGGATACACAAAGGTTGATCAAAATGTGTCCATACAACATTGGGAATTCTTCGAGGACAATCCGAAATACGAATACAACCAGAACAACTACTCGGTTCTGAATTCGGATGATACATTCTACGTGGTCACAAAGTGGTCCGAAAGCTATCCCCAACAGATAAACGGAAGCAGGACTTTATGAATCCGGAGGGATGCTATTGGCACCCATGTCTTTGACATCAAGAATGCAACCAACAACGTCGAAAGCTCTAACCCATTCGTCCTTGGAGACGTGGCAGCCTTGTGGAACGATTTCAGGCCGAACGCCACGGTCTATTCGGAAGCATATCATGCTCTGCGCGAAGGCATACCAGCGCTCGCTGACAAGCAGTGGAATAGAAATCTGTCCGCCAGCGAATTTGAGTCGGCGTTTGCCGCCCTTCAGCCATATGCGCCTGACCAAAATCTCGACAGAGCCATACATTCCGTCGGCCAGACCATTTTCGATTATGATTTCATCAATTGCGACCACAGTGTCCGTGACACCTCGGGAAACGGCTATGACGCAACGACCGACCGTGCTGTATCTGCTAACGCAACGCTTCTGATGGACGGGTCGTGTAGTCTTGTGACGCCGCTGTCATCGAAAGGTAGGAACTACAGCTTATCTGCGATAATTCGTATCGACGAACTCGATGATCCAACCAATGTCACCATTATGACAGGGAGAGATTCTGCCCTCATGCTGACACCCAACATCGCGCTGTTTGCATCTGGAAACTATTATCCGTTGAATTCGTCGTTACCATTGGGTTCGTGGGTGGATCTTGATCTCACGGCAAGAGGCAATCGGGCATTCTTCTAACAAGATGGAGCAACTGAAGAAGAGTTCCTGACGAAGATGGGCATACTCGGTGAACGCTTTGTCTGGGCGCGCATGGCAATTGAGGCGCCCATCGCAGAAGTTGGCGGACAGGATTCAGGCTGGACGGGACAGATCGCAAGCTGGAGCTTATCCTCTGGATTATAATACCGCGCCGTTGAAGTGCCGAATCGGAGTGATACCATAGCTAATTTTGAAGTCGTTCCAAAACCACTAACAATTAATAGAAGTCAAATCCTAGACAGGCATGTTCCATGGCTCACACGAGTGCATGGCTGTAATGAGACGATTAATCAAAGATCTTGCAAAGCCATGAGATTCCATTGCTATGCCCCATTGCCTGGCGGAAGAAGTGTCGAGTTGCCGGGGCGATGTGGATGGCTCTCGGGCCCACATTTCACTAGTTTGGAGTGTGGACTTCCAGTTGTGGATTGTTTGTTGGTGACCTTTTCCGAGTACAATATGCTGCAAACCCCAAATAGACATAACTGTCGTTTATTTATCGTCGGGCCCGCCACAAGGGTTCAATAGTGCCGTGGAAAGCAGTTTCAATAGCCGAAAAATGCGGATTGTGTTCGTCGATGGCTCAATGCCACCTAAGCCTTGGTCATGTACTTAAGTGCCCATGTCACCCCATTGAATGTCTTGATTTAGAATATTTTGGAGTAGGGCATCGCTAAAGTTGTCGGCTGGTAAAGAGTAGATCTCAGTATCAAATGTTGGCCCGGTAGGCGTCGCTGAAGGTCCGTCTGTTGGAACATATGAACTGCTATCTGGAGCATCATGTGGATGTTGTTCGGCATATTCGCAGGAAGAATCTGCACCCGCCGAACGCCACACTGGCGGTGCCACGGGGCGTCCAGCGGCATCACTGCTGGTCTCCGACATCTCAATGGTAGCCAAGTTAGCATCCGCTCGGACGTTTGGCGACAACAAACTTTCATCTAGTAAATGTCTTGCTGGAGATGCTTGGGTTCCTTGAAATCTGCTGTAGTCGAGGATCTCGAGCAGTGCTGTTGTATCAATGCAAATCGTCCTAGAAGGCTCGCAAACGAGTCTGCCACCGAATGCATTTTCAACTAGCCTTTGCAAATTGCGGTTCTGAATTTCCAAGGTCAGCCCATCTCATTGAAAGCTTGCGAGAACTTACGATGCTGTCACACCATGGCCATACCTGAGCCTGACGCTCGACGAAAGTCTTACATTTCTCAAAGTTATCCCTTGCGGTTACCCTCAACTCATCAATTTCAGAGCAACAATAGAATAGTAGAACAGTTGCAGCCACTCCGACGGTATAAGCCAAGAAAGGGTCAGAAAGCTCAAATTGCTTCTCTTGTGCCATGGTAATCAGCCGGACAGTCCAGGTAGAATGGAGGAGAACCTTTTCCGACGCCGACCTCCAGAATGTGTTCCGGGTTGTTTGAGTCTGCAATCGGGATGCTAGAAGGAAAGGATGGTTGATGACCATGTGGATCAGATCGTAGGTGAATTGTAGAAAGATCCAGGGTGTCCAGTAAGCCCTCTCACGTAGAAGTTCTTCGGAAGAATATTGCGCAAAGCGCTTACAATCCCAACGATGATGCTGTGGAAGGTGGACTTCGAGTTGATGCATGTAAGACATGATCAAGGTGTAGTATGAGTCTGGCGACCAGGGTGTCTTTTCCACATCAGTCACATGGATCAATATGTAATTTCTGACTTCATTCCAGCATGCGACCAGGTATAATGTGTAAGCCCAAATACCAAGATCATCGTCGAGGGTCAAAGGTTCTCGAGGTAGTTGTGGTGGCCGCAATGTTAGCGAACGTTTGTTGTGATCACCCACAGTTATGCAGTAGCGGATGTCCTCAAAGCCATCTTTTACTGATAAGATCCTGTTATTGTAGCCTCCATAGAGCTGTTCCAGGATGTATATGCTCCAGAACAGCCGCTTGATTCGCTGATCGTCAGGAGAAGCGTGTGGCTGATGTCTGCGCACATCGAAACCACCGGCCCTTAATAAATCGCGTGCCATGTTCAGGTGAAGTTGTGCGAAGCAAGTGTCCTGAGCTATATCAAGTTATTAGTGTCACTTCCTCGTTGAAGATACATTTGAGTTGACCGACCTGCGAAACCGTTGTGCGCAAGTAGACAAAGGCTTTGTATTGTACTAAGTTTTACACTCGCAGTTGCTATTTTCAACATTACAAGATTTCGAGCGGCAACACCGTATCTGCGCGACATCTTGTTCTGAGCTCGTCCATAGTGGGCACTTGTAGAGAACCTTGTGGTGAGCGCTAGAATCGACAATACCAGCTCTTCGGACTGTTGAGAGAGTGTTGACAGCTCCATGTCGTCGAATAGCCAGAGAGGTTGCCGATGACAGTGACGCCGGTAGAGCTGCGCCATCTCAGATAGACAATCAGCGGGAGGAAGGGATCTAGAAGCACGTTCAGTGGTATGATCATAAAACAGCTAAAACGCCTTACTCTGCATAGGAGCACTCGGACTCCAAGGCGACAGTTGATGGCGATTGGTCATATCGTCCGTCGTGGCCGTGATTGCTTTCATCTGAACGTGGTGACTTGCCCAGTGATTGAGTATCTTGGAGTCTGGTGACGATTAATGAAATGGACGAATTCGTAAGGCCAAATGGACAGACCCGAAACGAGAGATCATCAGGCGCATGGTGTCCTCAAGCTGCAGCATTCGACTTTCCTGAGGACATTAACAGAGCCATTACAGAAACCGAGAAAGGCATACTAATTTGCGACCAGCAACGGAATCGTCCAGCCGGTCAGACAAGCTATGGCCATTGCCGTACACACAATTTTGATTGAGTCGTGTACAGCTCGAACACGCGGGCCTTTGCCCAGGACATCGCGTCTTCTTTCGTCTGTGACGTTCAGCTAATGGGAACATGAGTTGGACTGACGGAAAGGGGACACTGACCTGCAGTTCTCGCAGGCTTGCGTAACCCTTTTGGTGACTCTAAAAGCTGGTGACGAAGACATCCAAGTTTCGAATACCCATCCGCCGAGGATAGATAATATTGTAGAGGGCGGTTTGTTCGCACGGAGCCAAAGAGACGTTATCAAGGTAGAGTCACCAAGTCAATGAGGAGATGTATGCATTTGACTCCATACGTAGCGACAAGGGCTACATCGCTCGAGCAGCAAGTGGACCTCCCCATCCGCTTCATCATGCACGATAGTTCCGGGGACGAAGATCCCAAGAGACTGGAACACAATGTTGGCAGTACGGAGCACCATTATGACGTAGTTTGCAACACGTGATTATCACTGGCCGCAGCTTGGGTGGAAGCCAGCCCTTATCGCGGGAACCGACTGTTGGCTTCAGGGAGGAGTGACATCCTATCCGAGTTTTGGAGCGCCTATCTGCCAAGTCTAGCATCTAGGTAAGGTTGAAGTGCGCATGCGTGTCAATGCGCGCCTGAGTGACAATCACGCACCTTTGACAAATGACGACGGCTGTCAAGCTAAACTAGTCATGTTTGTTTATGGAGCTTCGCGACCGCGGAGAATCACCAACTATGACGAAGAACAATTGGTCACGCTAGAAGTTGCTTCCCTTAGATAGTGTAAGACATCCTAGAGAGGTCTATACTAGCCGCTTAAGACAAGCAAGAACAAAAGCATGGCTGTCCACTTGATGCATGCCTACCAAAGTGAGAAAGACCCAGAGAAGTGGAATGTAGGATGGCTAGCTTGAGAGACGCGAGCGTAATGCACGATGTACGAATTCATCAAGCACGAGAGGCTCGTTAACCTATGATATTGACTATTCTGCTTGACCACAGAACAGCTACGCACACGCCTCCAGATCACGCGAAACCCATCCCAGAGGCATCTCACTAGCGTGGTACCCTGTGGAGGAAAGTGGGCGCCAGTGGCCAACTATGAAAGGTACGACCCTTGGCGCTTACCCACTCAAGGATACGGCCTTCAAGAGTTCGAGTGTACCCCGTCCCCCGCAAGGGCAGATTATGGATGCAACTTTCAGCTCGTGGTGTTCTATGAACCGATCGTGCAAGGCACAATTGCTCAAGTCAGCACTTGCCAATCGCCAGTGGAGACATCCTGAGTTACAGACGAACCCATTGCGGGTGATGAACCATCGGTTCCCGTTGAAATTCAAGCACTGGCATATCCGACAAGTCCAGTGTTTGCAAGCACCCCTAGCCGAAAACGCAGATACGGACCGTACAGGGGCTGCTAAACGCAGTCACGAGGGATAGTGTGGTCGTAATCTCTCTCGAAAATCTGCTTTTCATCCTCCCACGCTTCAAGGTACGCGGTGATCTTAAAGTCAGTTTTTGTTGCCATCATTTTGGCCCATCCTTTCACGACAAGCTTGAGCTCATTACGACCGAATTCTTTTTGAAAACGTTGCTCTACCCGAGCTGAAAGAGGGTCATCTGGATGAATGGAACATATGATCGTCTGATCATTACCGAAGCGCCAACCATTGGCCTGGTTTTCCCAGAGCCCGCTTGTTTCTTCGAGATTCACGGTGATGTCGCCGGTGTTGAGGTCTTGTGATACCTTGTTACTGGTACTAGCTGGACGAATAAAATGGAGATCTAAGGGCTTGCCATTCACTGCTTGTTGGAATGGCTTGAGGGAATGATCAAGCAGAGATTCATGCCGAATGGGCAATTCTAATTTCGACTTAGCACAATCGATGGTCAGTGTTGCGGCTTCCGGAGCTGGCCAGACTGTAGGGAAGTATGAAGTCGACAACGCAAGTCGGATGCGACTTCCCACGCCTATGCGCTGTCCTAAGTCATTCAACTTGATCTCGACATCGTAGAATTGACCAGGTTCGAGCAGTTCCGGGTGAAGGTGAGAGTTACGGTGCGTAAGATTGAGAGGCGCCCACGATATTCTTGTTGCCGAGCCGTCAGGCAACACCTCAGAGAGGACTGCTACCACAAACGCATTTGGCTTGTCGCTTGCGACCCGAAGATGGACAGTCACTGGACCCAGCAGATCCGTCTCATGACTGAATTCTGAGCTGTCGAATACCAGGGATCCGCCAGCTTCCTGACGCTGGTCTCCCGGCTCATCGGCATCTAGACCAAATACGCACCACCTACCCGAGGCCAGGCCCACTGTTTGAGGAGAGCAAATCGAAAGCTGTTCGTGGTTGGTTGATCCTCCATCCGTCAAGCGACCAGGTGCCAAGCCCATTGCTGTCGGCGTCACATTCTTGCTAGGCCAACTGTCTTCTCCCACCCAGCGACCAGAACGAAAGTTATAATGAGTCTGAGGGCCCTCGGTGTTCTGCAGATAGCAACGAAGGACTGGCTCGTCCGTAATACCTGTCTCGATGCCCTTTAACCACTTATCCCACCACCGAATCGACTCTTGCAGAAATCCGATCTGTGGACCTGGCTGCGCAAAGTTGGGATATTTGTGAGCCCAAGGGCCGACAAGACCCTTTGTGGGACAGGTCAGATTTTGAACCATGCGGAAAATAGTATTGGAGTAAGGATCCAACCATCCTCCGACCAGGTACACAGGGCATTGGACATCATCATAATCTTCACAAATCGAAGCATGCTTCCAAAACTCGTCGCGACGTTGATGCTGGTGCCAGTCTACTACATAAAGACCACCAGCCTCCAATCGCTGCAACCAAAGGTCTCGCCACTTCTCACCGACAAGGGTAGGGTCTGGAGGTAGTGGGTTCATGGCAAACATTGTTGCTCCCCACAAAAAATTGTCAACAAGTAGACAGCCGCCCATATAATGAATGTCGTCTGCATATCGATCATCCGTGGAGCACATGGTGATGACCGCTTTGAGCTGAGGAGGGCGACGTGCTGCTACCTGGAGGCCATTGAACCCGCCCCACGAGATGCCAATCATACCGATCGATCCAGTACACCATTCCTGGGCGGCTATCCATTCCAGAATAACCAGGGCATCATCTTGCTCTTGTTTGAGGTATTCACCAAGCAAGACGCCCTCAGAATCGCCTGATCCTCGCATATCCACCCGTACGCACGCATATCCGTGAGCAGCGAAATAAGGATGATTTGCAGCATCCCGAGGCGCTGTGTAGTCCCGTTTTCGGTATGGCAGATATTCAAGGATGGCCGGTACTGGGCTTGTCGTCGAGTTTTCTGGGCGCCATATTTGTGCCGAGAGAACTATGCCATCTGGGAGGGGAATTGGGCAATGTTCATCGACACGTATAGGAAGTTGACCAGATGTCATATCGCAGGTCACCACTTCGATTGATGAGATAAGACAGGCTTTTTCGCAAAAGTTGGATAAGTACCAGGAGCCTGAATGGTGAAATCGATACTTCGTCGAAAAACTCCCCTATCACCGTTCGCCGCTACCCTGCCGATCCTGCCGAGTCAAGCATCAGAACGAAGCAATGGATCGGGGATTGCACCGAACGCTTGTGACCAGCGCCAATGAAATCCCGTATCAGCAACTGATCCGGATGACGTTCTGTCGTGTTTGTGACCAATCAGCGCCCGTTTCGGACTGGTCTGATTGGCCGAGGTGAGGTGCTATCACGTGAGCGGATCATACCCGTCCCAATTAACGTTTTAGAATTTAAGGGATCATCCCAGGGTTTCACTAGGGCGAACAGTGCCAGCATAAATTGTGGAGGACAGCGGCAGGTCGGTAGAAAAATCCGCAAAAAGAGCGATAAGACAGCTTTTCCACCACTATCCCATTGAACCCAATGAACCCGAGGGATTTGTTGAACCTTCCACCCTCATAATTTGCACAGCTCAAACGCACACATGATCGGCCTTGACCCGATCATGTGTTGCCATATTAATTCCCGAACTCCTCATCTTGGATCCACTTGATACCTCAGCTGGTCCTGCTTTCCTTGCAGGGAGAACATTCAGAAAAGCAACAATGTCGAGCAATATCTCCCAAGTACCCAACAAGGATGTTGCCTTCTCGGAACAGCCAGCTGGCGAAGGCAAGAAGTCGGATACGCCGGCGTCATATAGCGAATCTACTGAAGGACAACTCGAGAATGGCAAAGTGCCACACATCGGCCTGGACTATTACAGCAAAGTCTCTGTATATCTGATGATGATATTTTCGGGGCTTGCACTTGGCTCAGATGGATAGTAAGTCGTTTACGTGATTTCGTTTTGATTTCTTCATTTTGCTGATCGAACACTCCTTCTAGTAATGCTGCAGTTATAGGCAATGTTGAGCTTCTTTTGGCCGTTATCTATCCGGATGCGTTGACGAACTCAATGTATTCCCGCCTTTCGAATGCTTTTCTGGTTGGCATGATCATTGGCATGGTGGCATTCGGAGTTGTCGCTGATCAGCTTGGTCGAAAAACTGGTGCAGTTCTAACAACCACACTGCTGACCGTCGGAATTGCATTGAGCACCGCTGCCAACGGTGTGACTAAAACTGGGCTACTCTGGATGCTGGTGGTGGCTCGAGGTGTTGCTGGTGTTGGTGCTGGCGGGGAATATCCTGTTTCTTGTATGCCACCATCGTCTCCCGGTGAATCAAAGCTAACTCTTGATGTAGGTGCAGGTGCCCTGGAGGCATCAGATGAAGGCGCCCAATACCGCAAGCGGCGCGGCTTCATGTTCGCCTTGATTGCTGATCTCTCGGCGTCCTTGGGTTACTGCTTTGGCGCACTGGTCCCTCTCTTACTCCTCCTCTGCGTCAAACAACGAGAAGACAGATATGAGTTGGTCTGGAGGCTGTCTTTCGCCTTGGGCGCGATTCCACCTCTGTCTATCTTTTACTTCCGCGTCCGAATGGCAGTGTCTTCGGCTTACCGCAAGTCGAGCTTGCGAAAGCAAAAAACTCCGTACCTCCTTATCGCCAAAAGGTACTGGCGTAGACTGCTCGGCGGTGCCCTGACCTGGTTCCTTTACAATTGGATCAGCATCCCCTTCGGAATTTTTAGCTCAACGATTGTCTCAAGGGTCAATCCATCCAGTTCGTTGGTTAGAACTCTCGGTTGGGGTGTTGTCATCAATGCCTTCTATATTCCAGGGCCATTCATCGGTGGGATCCTGTCCGATAAGATTGGCCGAAGAAAGACCATGGCATTGGGTTTTACTCTCCAAGGCTGTCTTGGCTTCATCCTCGGCGGCGCGAATAAACAAATTCTGCGGATTTTTCCTTTGTTCGTAGTCATGTATGGTATCTTCTTGACACTGGGAGAAGTCGGACCGGGAAGGTGAACATATCGACGCCCGCTTCGTGTCTGAAACATCAATTAACATACTGTCTAGTACTGTCGCCATTTGCGCCTCAGAGCCCTTCCCGACTTCAATCAGGGGTCATACCACCGGATTCATCGCTGCTTGCTCCAAAGCAGGTGCTGCTATCGGCACGCAGGTAAGTGGCCACATCGTCCGTCTGGGTTCATGATGGGATCTAACACAAGCCAGGTATTCACTTCTATCCTGAACGCTTACACCGAAGACCCCGACAAGGGGAACCAAGTCGCTTTCCTCGTCGGGTCATCCTTCGCTATCCTGGGTGCTCTGATAGCTTTCTTTGTGCTCCAAGATGTAGACAGGCATTTGGACAACGAGGATAACGACTGGAAAGCTTATTTGGCTTCGCAAGGATGGCAAGGGACCTGGGGTGACACCGAATCCGCAGATCCTAGGAAAGCATCGATCCACGGGCTTGAACGGAGATCTTGAGAGCTTGTTATAGAACATTTAACATTGCGTCAAATGAATACCTGCACCAGTCGCTTTTGGATTTCAAGTTACGACACAAACTATACTGCTTAAATCGTCATCTCAGATTGATGATTCTGTGCTGCCTGGTTGCTAAACCCTCAATTCCATGTCTTTTTGCTGCGGCTTTGACTTGCGTAGTCAAATTGTGGACGACTCTGTCTTTTAAGGGGCTAGCCGTAGACCCAATGAAAGGCTGTCTAGGTGGGAGCAAAGAAGTTGGCCTGAGCCAATACGCCATCGATCAAAGGAGGTCTGTCCCAACATCTTGAATCTTGAGCAGGCCCTTGTACCCCTAGCATGACGCTTAACCAAATCAAGGTGATTGGAGTCCGTTTTCGACATATTATATGAAGTTGACTAGCAACGAGATATTGTAATACTGTCGCTTATTAGTTGGTTAGTATACACACTTAATAACTTTCCAGCAGTCATGTGCAGTAAGTAATGATGCAAATGACGGAGAAACATGTTTTAGAAAGAATTGTTCAAAGCCTTCACCAGTCAAGGCCAAATCTGCCGCCCCGTACGTGCCCCACGCCCGTACTTAAGAACTTCAACTGCGCTCAACAGATGCGAGACTTGTCGCAAGTAGTTTGTTTCTTCTGCCAGGCTCCGCTGACGACACTGCAAATTGGTACCCTTGGTCTAACACAGAAGAGTACATCTGAATTTCACGACGTTTTCATGAACACAGCCAGTGGTCTGTTTCTCTTCAACGGCGACGACAGCCTTGTCTACGACATCGTCAAAGCGACTTCTCGTCAGGCAGCTTCGGGTTGAACCTTTACTATCGGGTCGATGTAAACAAGTCAGATTTGACAACCATGGTGGCAGGATGGACGCCCAAGATGGTCGAAGTGATAGTTCAAGGTTGCATTCAAAAGGGACTGCATGTATGTCAACCGGGCCAAAGGTGCCTGAGCTGCGCTAGTCGTGTCGTTCCTGGCTTTATATGAGCTCTTGATATCCCAGCTTTGCCTGGAGTCTTTGGCAAATGCTGATGCTTTTTGCTAGATAAATGCTTTACCACCATGTGGAAAGTCTGCTATCAAAGCACATAGCTTTCTGCAAAGGCGTGAGATGTCGCGCAAACTGGACCAAGTACTACGATTGACACCCAGATACGACCTAGATGGAATTCTGCGTCCATCGGACCCTATTGATGACCTTTTCGAATACAACCAGGATGGCTGGTTCGAGGAAATGTGTCAATCGAATGGATTCGAGAACGACGCCGATGACGAGGTCAAAGAAGCAGATGCAGCAGATAACGCCTTGAAACTGATCAAGAACACACTATAAATCAAGACTGAAAAGTGTTAATATACTCTAAGCGCTGCTGTGAGGACCTTGCAATTCAATACACCATCGATCCTTGCAGTTGATACCGCAATAATAATTATATTAAAACTGAGCCACTGCTTGTTCCAGGCTGAAGTAAGGCTTGTGCTTCATTCAAATCTACTTCGTACCATGCTAACCACGTACTCGTTGCGTTACACTGAACCTCACGAAAACCACATGCTTTCTGCAGCCCATTCTCCTATATTCCCGATCCTCTAGCTCTACAGTATATGAACGATGATGATCGTGACCTGCCAAAATCCATTACATTATATCTTACAGATCAGGCGCTCTTCGTTGCAATGGGAGACCATAGTCCCAAACGAGTAGTCCTCCGTTTCAACGTCCGACACCAGCTTGAAATGGGAGATATCATCAACTCATTCTTTACAGCGGTCAACCTGGAACCAGGCAACGATTTTTATTCTCATTTCTACGCCCCCAGTTTTTCCTCCAAGATACACATTGTACTTGATCTTCATTGCCGAACATTCCCTAGCGTTGACCTATTGACTGTGGCACACGAAGTTTTCTTTGTCCGCAAGAGCGACGGATTGTAAGTTATCCCGTTTTTTTTAAGTAGTATCATGGTTAATGGCTTGTCAGTAAATTCCACCGACTTGATCACAGGAGCGAAGAAGCTCGCCGGCGCTGCAATGAGTTGTCCTGGGGCACTGGCCGAATCACTCGGAGGAGTGAGAAGTGTACGTCTCGCGCACTGAGGACACTCTCCAGCCAAATTCGTGTCTTGAACATCGAGCGACAGAGGAAGATCCCTGAAATGACCACTTGGCGGTTTGCATATCTCTTGGTCTGGACGCGCAAATGCCGCAGCACATCGATTATAGCCTCCTCTGATATGATGTTTCGGATTGACTCTGCAACGAGCAAATGTCTTTATCTGCATCTCACACATGTTGCGACTGGTATTGAATCGTTCTTTGGACTGGAAGGTGCACAAGAAGGGTTGCGTCAAATAGTATGATATGGCAAAAACTGGACGAGCTTTTTGTACTGTAATGGAGAAGCCTATGCATTTGATCCAAACAAACGCTCGTCATGATTCACGAGTTGGTGGTAAATGCATGTACTATAGCTCCCAGGCCAGGTGGACCTACCTCTTTGTCATTCACTGAATCTCAAAGTGAAGTTAATTCCCAACCTTTGTTATGGAAAACTTGGGATTTGATTACCTTGTCACCACATGAATTCCCTAATTCTAGCATCCGCCCGGCCAAAGTTGCCATACTCCAGAGTCGCACACACCTTATTGTAGTCCTCGAAACCCTCGTTCACACTCGTTCACACTTCTCATTACGTACATCGTGGTCGTTTGATCCACGGCTTGACGTCGCTCACAAAACGAGGTGCTACATCCCTCTTCACTTCCTTGCCCACCACAAATTTTATTTCTCGATGTCCTTATAGACCTGGTCGAAGCCTAGAGCATGAGACATAACACTTCACAAACCTTGGTCGTTTTATCTTTCACATCGACGAGTGCTTACCGTGGTTTTTGCAATTTGATAAGAGGGTGAAGCGACGTGTCGAGGGGTTCGAGTACAACCAACGACGCCCAAAAGCTAGTCGTAACCGTGGGGTGTAGGCCTCGAATTACAGATCTTTTTGCTGCTAGGCAAAATGTTCGATTTATGAAGGGATGACGATCTCGAGGACATACGTTTTCATTGCAACTGATAGTCTTTCTCTGGGAGAGCTAGCCCGAGTCTTTCACTTACGAAGACTTACCGCCTTTGGCCTGAAGCACTAATCTGGTGGCCTTGAGCATTTCGGGTGTTGCAACAACCAACAACCACAGCTTAAGACAAATCCGATACGTGGAAATTGCTATGTTTAGAAAGTCACGTGCATAGTCGCACGCGGACTTGCTTTCCTAATCGCGTTCTCTCGGACTTATCTCCTATCTCATCACTTCAAACAGTACATTTGTGTGGAAGATGATCATAAACTGCAAGCATCGATTACGAAATACGTCACATTTGGCAAAACTGTGAGGTCGAACAGTCTACAATCAACTATGGGGGGTTCAGGGTGGAAAGGCATAAATACCTGGCTTGTATTCCTGGTCGGGATGGAATATTTCGATAAAATCTCGACCATATTGCATTGCGATATTGTTAAATATCAACTGTTTTCACGTTACACCTTGGAACTGAACAAACTTTACAGCTTTCAATAGCTATGTCTGATAAAGGAGCCACCCTTGATATGTCCTTCTTCTTCGGCACAAAGGCAGAAAAGAAGCATTTCTGTGACGAACTGCTCCGTCTTTTGAAGCTGCGAGGAGGCGTCAAGATCCAGAATCACACCATCCCTGACGACGATATTCATCGATTATTTGACATGGTAAGCGACGACTCTTTGTTCGATTAGTTGATAATCTAAGTTGAAGTTAGACTCGCAAATATTTTGCTTTGCCTTTAGAGGAGAAGATGAAGGCCAAGCATCCTCCTCAGTCCAACCCCAACCGAGGCTACAGTTTCGTTGGACAGGAAAACATTGCCAACATCAGCGGCTATGAGAAAGGACTCGGACCTGGCAAGACTCGGGATATTAAGGTAGGCGCAATGTGAATGGCCCAAGCTGTCGGTCGACTAACATATTACATAGGAGACGTTGGACATGGGCTCTCCCACAGATGAGCTCGTGGACAATCTTTGGATTCCCGAGGAAGCCCTTCCAGGATTCCGAAAGTTCATGGAGCATTTCTATGAGACAGCTTTCAAGACTGAAATGCAATTGATCTCTGCTCTTGCAATCGCCCTGGGGGTGAACGAAGATCATCTCAAATCCCTACACAATCGCGCAGAGAATGAGTTCCGCCTCCTTCACTATCCCGCTATACCTGCATCAGACCTTGCGGACGGCACCGCAACACGTATCGCTGAGCACACCGACTTCGGCACAGTCACCATGCTCTTCCAAGATTCGGTTGGTGGCTTGCAGGTTGAGGATCAGACACAACTGGGCGTGTTCCGAAACATTGAGTCCGAGAAAACAACCGACATCATCTTCAACATTGGTGATTCACTTCAGCGTTTGACAAACGACACATTCAAGGCTGCATGCCATCGTGTTACGTACCCGCCATCGGTGACATCCAAGGATGGCGATGCCATCATTCCAGAACGATATTCAATTGCTTATTTTGCGAAGCCGAATCGTAACGCCTCTCTGCTGCCATTGAAGGAGTTCGTTACAGAAGCGACGCCCTGCAGATACGATGATGTTACTTCGTGGGATTGGAATAATTTGAGAATTGCTAAACTGTTCGCCGGCTGATGCAACATAGCACAACACAAATGAGGGTTCTTATATTTATATTCAGGTAGTAATATATTTGCAGGGTTACTCGGTCATTAACGTTCAGGGCGTCAGCTTCTTTGGACGATCCTGAGAGATATAAATTTTGGAAATCAGCTAAATTTTCCACGACTGACCCATTAGGACTACAAGCAAGCCCTGGAGGTAGGGAAATGTGGAGTTAGAAGTCCGTGGAGTGATTCAACAATGTCTTGTTAGCCTATAGGCCAATCATGACGCCCGATGTCGTCTGATTCTCTAAAAGGAAAGAGAATCCGCGAGCATTTCCGCTTCCCAAAACTTGAATCATCTACATTTCTCGAGACTTCTCTGCACAGAAGACTCCGTATGTGGAGAAATGCAGCCCTCAAAAAGAAAACGACCTCATTCTTATGGTGGGTGCGCAAGTTGTCGAAGGCGCCATCTCAGATGCGACAAGTCCGTACCGAGATGCAAACGATGCCGGTTATCAGGCTCCACTTGCGAGTTCTCCCCAGCATTGCGCTGGCAAATCAGAACCAGCCTGGATAGTCTGGACAAGACGCAGATAGACTCACCAATAGGTAATGATGTGGTCCACCCATCGGCGGGACAGTTATATGCAGGTATGTCGTCTTCCACTTGCAATAGCTCATCCAACAAAAGCGTTTGGTTGACTTTCCGTGATAGAGCATAGGAAGGAGGTTTTGAGTGGCCAGTTGGCTGCTTGCGTCCAGACGAGTGTCGTAGACATGATCAACGAGGTTGAGGACAGAACTAAAGGTTCCGAAGACCAGACACTCAACGACTACGCTCTCGGTCCGTTTGGTGTCTTCAAAGCCGATGCTACTTCTTGCTCCAAGAGAGCGACCCCGGCTAACGGGAAAGCTGCCTGCTCTTCTTCCGTCGACCTTTCCAGCCATCAGAAGAGCATGGCCACATGTCCAGAATCAGCCGAGGGAGGTGGGATGGATGCCAGCACTCCGAGCCATGACCCCGGAATACAGGCGGACTTTGAAGCCGTTGAGACAAGCTTGTTTGGGTCTGGCACTCCCCAAGACCTTTTCACTAGCTCCCTTGACTTCTTGCAGTGGGACGACCTCTTCTCTTCAGACGTGGCTCTTTTTGATGCGACACCTGATTTTCATGCCTCCAACAGCAGTCGAATGTCTGACGAGGTCCCGAATATAGTATCAAGCTGGCAGGAAGACCAGATTTCTCTACCCATCAAACAAGTCAACAGTATTCTCCCAGTATCTGAAGGTCGGGCGGGGCCTCCAGACGATCTAATTAATGATGCCCCCTTCCTGCTAGGGCATTTCCATGATGATGTCGTGGACCAAATGGGAGCTCTGCCAGTCAACGAAAAGTCGCCATGGAGGATCCTCAACTTCCCTTCATCAGTATACACTCTCAGTCAGTTGACGATGCTCGGGAGGCACAAGTCCACAATCAAACATGCGAATTTGGCTAATTTCTATGCCCTTCTTGCCGTATCGTCTTTGCACCTTGCCTTGAAAGCGACCTCATCTCCAAGCCTGGAGAGATCCAGCGAGCAATGGAAAGTCCTTTCGGCACGAGCACATAATGCTGCAAAAAGTCACTTAGATTTGAGTCTCGAAACAGAGTCAACGGGATCTGGTAAAGCTAAATACAAAGATCAACTTATGGCCATCTCCGCCACGTTGGCTACCGCTGTAAGTGAGCCAGATATCTGCACTGGTAATTCCCAATCGTGCTGACACAAAGCTTACCCAGATACTGTCTGGTAATCAGCCGGAGTCACAGCAATTGCTCACGGCGATGGAGAGATTGATACGGTCGCGAGGATTGACAAAGCCCACCATCTCCCGACGAGCACGACTCTTGCACAACGGCTATGCGTGGATGCGTATTGTGTCGGAAAGTACAAAGACTTTTTGCGAAGAAGGCGTTATAGCAGCTCAAAATGACAAAGAAAATGAACTGACGGCTGGCACAAGCTCACACGACCGGACATTCGGTCATGTTACTAATCTTCACCCTGAAAGAAAGTTGGACGATTTTCTGTGCTTCGACCAAAACCAGCTGCACCTTCATCATGATGCGCAAGCTGAATCGCAACAGAGTGTTGTTGAGACGAGCGTTCGGGACATCCACTTTGTCAGCTCCAATCATCACGAGCACGATAACATGCATCTGCAAATCTATGGCGTCCCAGAGACATGGCTCAGGCTCGTGTCGCAGGTGACACGCCTGGCGAATGCGATGGGCCGCCTCGCGCCACAAGAGAGGAAATGTGACGCCGAAAGACTGGCATCGCTCCAACCACTGATGGCGTCTCTGGAAGATGCCGTTTGTGCGTTCAAGATAGGCCATGGGTCTAATAACGAAACGCTTGAAACGACGACTAGCCTTGCACGACCTCACGTACACATGGTGAAGGCGCTCAGCTCGGCGCTGGTCATATTGTTTTATCGCCGCATTAAGGATTTGAACCCCTTGGTCCTGCAGGATAGCGTTCGTCATGTGATAGAATGTCTCGAGGCTTTTAATTTGGTACTGGAACAGCAGGGACTTGCAGGACCGGGAACAGCTTGGCCAGCGTTTGTGGCTGGTGCGGAAGCGATGGCAAGCGACACGCGGCAACGATTCGTCTCTTGGCTGGACACGGCTCACGCGAAGTGTGGGTGGCATAGTTACAAAATCGCAAAGGAGATATTAATTGAAGTCTGGGCTCTGCGGGATGCGGCCGTCGGGGCTTTGAGTTCCATCACCTGGATGGATGTCTGTAGAAGGACAGGGCGATGGCCGCTGTTGTCGTGATCCTTGGAGAGAACGCCGATGACAGTTGGAAGCTGTTCAAAGCAGTAATCAACGTCGAATAGCCTATGGGGCGCTGGTGCAATGCTTTCGAGATGTGATGATGCACTTACCACTTGCCACTTGATTCGGCCCTCCGCGGGAAGGGTCAGCTCGTCGATGCGCACAAACGACGTTGTTCTGTTCAATCTGTTCGATCTCTTGCTCAAGCGACTTTCTTGTCATCTACCCCATTTGCGACTACTCGTTAAATGGGGTAGTGCAATCAGTCCTTGTAGTGTCCAGGCCTCGGTAAAATCATACGCTGTCTCGAAAGAGTTGCTATCCCACTGATCTTGTGGCTCCTCTGCCCGAGATGGTAAGGTCCCAGGATGGATTGACATATTCAAACATGTATACCTGGCACTTTGGTCGCTCGTTCTTCCATCACTTCAACGATCAAATTTTATCACGTCACAGAGCGCAGGGAGTGCTCAAACTTTCGCTTACGCAATTTCGGATCCCACCTAGAAGGAGAAGGAGAAGTATGTAGACAATGTCTTGGTCGGCGGCTTTTTGCTGTGCGCTGAACTCGAGTTTGCGGTAGCTCCTGTTTTGGTCTCACATCTTCTCATGCTTCAGATCTTTTCGGTGGCACTTTTGTTTTGGGTCCATCAGAAAGAGAGAGACAGTACGGCAACATCTGGAGAGTTCGAAGCAGGAAGCGGGCAGTGAATAATGCGGGTGGTGGCAGTGCTAGCCTTGGTGTGGGGCGCAGCGGCTTGCCTGCACTTTGAGTAGCCGCATTTCGCAGACTTTGTCCTCGAATATACTGATACAAGCTAGATGACGCGGTAGCATGTTTACCTCTAATCGTTATACTGCCAACCTCCAAGTTAATGTCATCGAGACAACTTGAAGGTCGTGAGGTGTCGTCTATCAAACGTCGAGTATGAAGAACCCTCGTAACTTTCATCGCACCGTGACCTGGGCTGAGGCGTCGCGTGGGGTACACGCGCTTGAAATGACCGCTTAGAGGGGTGAGGGGCTGCCTTGGGTCATGGACGGCGCGGGATCCCCGTGCGATCAAGCTGAACCTTGGAAGCAATAATAAGCTATTAAGGCAAAGCGCAAAACGTCAGAGAAGCAATCAGGTTTCAAAAAGGCACGGGCACCTCCAAAACCCGTGCGTGTCATCACTGCCCTGGATGAGGCAGCGCCGAGGCATACAACATAAGTAGTGAGTTATTCCAAATGTAGCTAAAGTACTCAAGGATCCAACCACCTTTTCTTCTTCGCCATGCTCACGCTGCGCTGCTGTCATGCACTTCACAGTGAGTGAACAACGAACGCTACTAGGTACTATGCTACTCTCGCGCGAGATTTGAAATGTACATCGTACCATCCTACCTATTCAATACCCACTGTTGTGTCCCATCGAGTCCGCCACCTCCAAGGCGCATTGCCATATCGCGCTCAGCCTTGCCAGCCAAATGTACCCCCAAAACCCAGTATTTTGACAGTTGCCTTGGTTGGCGTGCAAGTCGTTGAAGTGGGCCCTCATCCTCAATATCTCCGCCCGAATCCAAATGCCGGAAGATATCAACACGTGAGAATAAGATGGAGGAAAGGCCTGCCAAAAGAGCAAGACTAGACGTCATAGACGAGGAGGAATCTATTACTCAGGGGCCAGGTCACTGTTTCGGCGGCGTCATCAATGTCAGTGGTTCAGCCAGCGTACACCTGGGCGATCGCATCGGAAGCTACCTGCAAGATGCTCTGCCAAGTGCGAGCAATGGTGACACCGACAAGTACGACACTCTTCTCAAGTCTCTCCTATTCGATCGAATTGACTTCCGTGTCAACAACGTCAAGAAAGCACTGCTCTCCACATGTGACTGGCTGTTCCGTCATCCACACTTCAAGGCGTGGTATGAGAACATCTCCTCGAATCAACACAACGGCTTCTTCTGGATCAAGGGCAAGCCTGGCTGCGGCAAGTCGACCCTTATGAAAGCTGCTCTTGAGTGGACTCGGAGGAGGAGAACTCGCAACCGGCCTCGACAGTCCATTGTCCCTTACTTCTTCAATGCCCGGGCCTCGGCCTCCCTCGAAAAGTCGGCTCTGGGTCTGTACCGTACTGTCGTGCATCACTTGCTGAACAGCCACCCCTTCCTCCGCCCCATATTTATGGACAAGTTTTGTTTAAAAGACCCAGGACAGTCGGGCGAGAATTGGACCATAGAAGAACTACAAGAATTCCTGATCGACAGTGTCGAATCCAACGAGCCGTTCGGCATATGTTTGCTCATTGATGCGCTTGACGAGGCCGAGTATGAGGACGATGTGCGACAAATGATCGGCTTTTTAATCCAGCTGTCGGACCGAGCATCAGCCGTTGGCGGCTCCTGCCAAATGCAAATCTGCCTGTCCAGTCGTCATTATCCCCATATTAGCATCGGCAGGGGGTTGTCCTTGGTGGTCGAGGACCAGCCTGACCATGGTCATGATATCAAGACCTACATCTTAACGCAACTAACGGGTGCAGGTAGTCGTGAGAAGGATGCGCTTCGAGACGAGATACTGAACAAGTCAGCTCGCATCTTTCTGTGGGTTGTCCTTGTGGTGGAGATGCTGAACAAGCTCGACGACTGTGGAGCACCTCTTTCGGAGATGCAAGCTCGGCTGAAAACGATTCCCGCCGGTCTCGACGAATTGTTTCGCGACATTCTGCTGAAGAGCGACTACGGCATCGAAACAAGCGTCCTCTTCTTCCAGTGGACTGTTTTCGGCATGCGCTCGCTGGAGCCAGCAGAGCTGTTCGTGGCGATGGAATATAGCAGATCACCAAGTGACCTAGCTTTCACTCCGCCTGCACCTTCCCCGCCTCCCTCTGATCGCCTTGCTAGGTACATCCTCAACTGCTCACGCGGTCTCGTCGAACTTGCCGATGTTGGTTCCGGACAACCACCTGTGGTCCAGTTCATACATGAGACAGTTCGTGAGTTCTTACTCAAAGACAACGGCCTGGCGTCGATTGTCCCAGCTCTAGCACAGAACCTGGTCGGCATCAGCCATGAGATCCTCCGCATTGCTTGCCATCGGTGCATCTCGTCAAACAGTATTCCTGAAGAGTATCAGCGTTATTGCGACGACACCCACAAGAACAAAACTTCCTTGGAGATATTTCGATCAGACATGCGCCTGAAGCTACCTTTTCTCGATTATGCTATCTCGCATCTTTTCGACCACGCTGAACAGGCACAGAAGCACGATATATCTCAGCAAGCTTTTCTGGAAACTCAAATCGACGAGAACGGTCTGTGGTTAGACTCCTGCAGACGCTGGTGGAACATCCTGGAGCGCTATAAATCTAAAAAGGTTGAGTCTGACGCGCCGTTACTTGACTTCATTTGGAAACGACACCCGAGCTTAGTACACGAATTAGTCAGTATCCTGAACATATGTGGAAAATACGGGGCTTTACTACAACTAGCATTATACAGGGACGATCTACAGCTAGTGCAGCTACTGCTTGAAAATGGTGTGGATGTCAGTGCTCATCCAAGAGGAAAGTACAGCACTCCCTTATATGGAGCATCAGAAAAGAATTATATACAGGTGGTGCAGATACTGCTCGAGCACGGCGCAGATCCTAATGCCCGAGGCGGAAAGGATGGCAAGGACACTGCACTGTGTATAGCGTCAGAAAAGAATCATATACAGGTGGTGCAGATACTGCTCGAGCACGGCGCAGATCCTAATGCCCGAGGCGGAAAGGATGGCAAGGACACTGCACTGTGTATAGCGTCAGAAAAGAATCATATACAGGTGGTGCAGATACTGCTCGAGCACGGCGCAGATCCTAATGCCCGAGGCGGAAAGGATGGCAAGGACACTGCACTGTGTATAGCGTCAGAAAAGAATCATAGCCAGGTAATGCAGATGCTGCTCGAGCACGGCGCGAATCCTAATGCCCGAGGCGGATATTATGGCAAGGACACTGCACTGCATAGAGCGTTAGATCAGGGTCATATACAGGTAGTGCAGATCCTACTCGAGAAGGGGGCCGATGTTAACGCTCAGGGAGGATTATACGACAACGCGCTACAAGCGGCATCAGCTGGAGGTCACGAGCAGGTAGTGCAGATACTGCTCGAGAAGGGGGCTGATGTCAACGCTCAGGGAGGATTATACGACAACGCGCTACAAGCGGCATCAACTGAAGGTCACGAGCAGGTAGTGCAGATACTTCTCGAGAAGGGGGCCGATATCAACGCTCAGGGAGGATTATACGGCAACGCGCTACAGGTGGCATCATATAATGGTCACGAAAAGATCGTGCAGATACTGCTCGAGAAGGGGGCCGATGTCAACGCTCTGGGAGGAATTTACGGCAACGCGCTACAAATGGCATCGAACGGCGGTCACGAAAAGATCGTGCAGATACTGCTTGAGAAGGGGGCCGATATCAACGCTCAGGGAGGACACTACGGCAACGCGCTACAAGCGGCATCAGCTAATGGTCACGAAAAGATCGTGCAGATACTACTCGAGAAGGGGGCCGATATCAACGCTCAGAGAGGATTATACGACAACGCGCTACAAGCGGCATCATATCGAGGTCACGAAAACATCGTGCAGATACTGCTCGAGAAGGGGGCCGATATCAACGCTCGGGAGGATTATACGGCAACGCGCTATAAGCGGCATTAGCTAGAGGTTACGAGCAGGTAGTGCAGATACTGCTCGAGAAGGAGGCTGATGTCAACGCTCATGGAGGAAAGTACGGCAGTGCGCTACAGGCGGCATCGGAGCGTGGTCATAAAAAGATAGTTCAGATACTGCTCAAGAAAGGGGCGGTACCAAATACTTAAGGTAACTTGAACGAGATCGAGGCTCTTAGCGACTGCATGTTTTAGTACATGTTCGTCGGAATCTTGCACCTTAGGGTCCACAGGAAGCTGCGCACTCAGAAATTGGTGGCGAGGTTACTGCTCGAGAGGATGTCTGTCGAAGAGACTTCGTCTAAAACTGGCAAGCAAAAGCCTTGTGAATACGACCACAAACCACATGGACAGACACCAACATGATTACTCTCCGTCGCGATTAGGACATGAAGGTCTGGGCGTACGTGTGCTGTGCAACTTACCAGAACTACTGCTTGCCTCTTGACCTACGAGTGATCGAGTTTGTGCTAGTTTTCAAGTCGTGAACGCAGTCAACATTGTCGACAGCAACCTGTTGACTGCACCACAGATTTTTGCTGGAACTTTTAGTCCGCCGGATAATCATAGCGTTGGTATGAGGCTTGCGTACCCGTACTTGAGAGCTTGCGGAGCCTAGAATTCTGCGTGACGGTAGCTCGCTATGCTCGTGCACCTTTTTGTGTCATGTCGGTTCGCCTGCGCAAACGGCTAATTCGGCTCAATTTGTCAGGGTCACGTGTGCACACTTTACAAAGACCGTTCTCCCGGTGCCAAGTCGCGTGAGATCGTCCGTCGGCCGCCGGCACCATGTAGCAGTCTATGATTCTCCTGAACTGCTGATACTGACTTAGCCGACTAAGACTGTCTGTCTCTTCAAGATGGAATCGGTGTCTGTGATCTCCGCAATGATGGACCCTGGTAAGATGTCCGGCGCGACAGTTGTGCACCCACTAAATCGTGTGCAGCTCGAGACCTGACCGTCGAGGCTGCTCAAGCCGTCAGCGCGAGGCTCAAGGCAGGTTCATCGTCAAAGACCATTCCTTTTGTGAAACTAAAGGCTCTGCTGGACAGTCGTAGTGACCGAGACATTCTTGATGGTCTGCGAAGAGTTGTTGGCATGATTTATCTCAACAAGCCTTGCCTACCTTACTTTTCCTCCGTTGTCAAGAATGTCGCAAATCCCAACATCGAAGTCAAGAAACTGGTCTACATCTATCTCCTTCACTACGCCGAATCTGACCCCGATCTGGCCCTCCTCTCTGTGAATGCGATTCAAAAAAGCCTCGCGGATCAAAATCCCCTGGTACGAGCAATGGCTCTTCGCACCATGTCAGGCATGCGCGTGCCTGTAATCAGTCAGATCGTGTCTCTGGCCATCAAGCGAGGCGTGGCTGATCTCAGCCCTCATGTCCGAAAAGCCGCTGCATTGGCAATACCCAAATGCTATGCCCTTGACCCTAACACGTTACCCCAACTCTTGGATTATCTTTCCACTCTCTTGTCTGACAAGCAGTATTTTGTGGTTGGGCCAGCTGCGCAAGCTTTCTTGCACCTGTGTCCGGATCGTATTGACTTGCTGCACAAGCATTATCGAGGACTAGTCAAGCAGGTAGTTGACATGGATGAGTGGGGCCAGCTTTCCACTCTACAGTTGCTTCTACTGTATGCGAGGAAGTGCTTCCCTCAGAAGAGACACAGAGTCTCTAAGACAAATAAGAAGGGCTTCTACGAAGACGATGATGTTGACCAGGTCGAGGAGATCGGGGAGTATACAGAGGTCATTGATCCGGATCTTAATCTGTTGCTCAAAGCATGCCAGCTACTTTTGCAGAGCAGAAATCCGGCAATCGTCGTTGCTGCTACAAGCTGTATCCTGTACCTTGGCACTGACGAGCATGTGCAGGGCACGATTGGCCCATTGCTATCCCTTCTCCGTGGCCCATCTGAAACACAACAAGTGGTCCTCCCGAATATCGTCCTGATAGCGCTCAAATACTCAGACCTCTTCGCGCCTTATGTCTCACATTTCCTGATCAGCGAGACCGATGCCAAACCAATATGGCAACTCAAAGTGGAAATGCTCACTTTAATATTTCCTCACGCCAACTCTCATCTGAAGGCGCTTATCTTGAGCGAGCTTGACAACCTCTCTCACAGCACAGACGACGAACGGACACAGGAAGCTGTCAGAGCTATTGGAAGGTGTGCTCAATCCGATGCAAAATCATCGGCAAGATGTTTCAAAGTTCTGCTGAACCAAATTACCAGTTTCGATAACGTTCTCGTATCCGAAGTGTTGACGGTGATGCGGCATTTAATCCAGCGTGATCCACAAGCACATCGCAAGACCGTCGTGCGGCTGGCACGTAACCTCGACCGAACTACAAGCCCAGAGGCACGTGCGACAATCATCTGGCTGGTGGGCGAATTTGCCGGCCTTGATCGTGACAACAACATTGCACCAGATGTTCTCCGAATACTGACCAGAGGCTTCGCTGAAGAGAGCGAAGAAGCCAAACAACAGATTGTGCTATTGGCTGCGAAGGTATACTTGCAATACCTGCAAGAGCAACCTAGTCAATCGGTCAACGGCAGCAATCGAGAAGGAGAAAATGTTGACAACGGTGAGGCTGTCTATAACCAAACAACGGATCTGCAGCGTGGGGATCATCCAGTTCCGAGGATATGGTCATATCTGCTTACTCTTGTACGATATGATACATCGTACGATCTTCGAGACCGCATGAGATTGTTTCGGGCTCTGCTATCAAATCCATCCTCGACTCAGCTTGCTTCGTTGGTCATACTAGCTCCTAAGCCCGTGCCGCATACACCTTCGCCCTCAGAGGTTAGGCAGGATCTCACGTTGGGATCGAGCACACTGGCGCTTGGCAGGAATATAGCTGGCATGAACGGACTTCCGGGGTATGTCGCCATACCAGACCGCGTAGAATCTGGTCAAGAGCCAGACCCAAAATTGAGGGACGAATTAAGTGGTGCAAAGGAAGAGTATGTGAGCCATGCCAACAGGGTCACATCCATAGCAGCAAGTCAGAGACTTGACGAAGCTATCAAGGAGCAAGGCCTCGAACAGACAGTCACAAAAGGAACCACTAAGAATAAGACCCTTGATGACTGGCTGGATGAAAGTGAGGATGCGGAGGACGCGGAGACGGCATCTGAAGAGGAAGTGACGACCAGTGAAGAGGACGCCACAGATAGCGACGAAGAAGACTCTCAGAGTGACGAAGATGACAACCCACATCAAGCGCTAGCATCTAGATAATCAATGGCGATTTTAGCGTTGTTTCAGAGACGAACACCACGCGGGCTAGCGGCACGAGGAGATTGTGGCGCTAGCTGTCGTTCAGGTCAACCCAAGTCAAAAACACACGAGTTCCTGAAAATTTTAACCCTCGGGATCGTTCAATGCATTTTCAAAAGTTCTGAGAACTGGACAGGGCCAAGTTATATTCGCTAAAGTGTATTGATATGTAAGCTTCGAAAAGAGAAGAGAGTATGTAGCTTGTATCAGCCAAAGAGCTTGATTCGCAAAAGCCCCACAAGCAGCCCCGGGGGCGCGCGAATCCGCCCAAGCTCCGCACGCTAATAGTCGCGAGTCTGCGCCTGATCACGTTGCTGCCCAGGTGGTGGGTTATAGTTTCTATCCCCTGTGTTTCGCTGAACGAGCCTGCGAGGCGCATTTTGAACAGCGATTCACGTGTCCCAGGTTCCGGAGCTAGAGCACCTAGAGCTCGAGCAACCTCCACATCGCGCCCCTACTTTCTTTGGAAACCCACGTTTCTGGAAGTGATTGTCACGGACGGCCTCGCAAACTCAAAACGAGAACCATCCTCCATCCAGCTCTCACAATAATGTCGCAACCTCTTCATTTGAACCTCTGCCTCACTCGTGTCCGGGACAAGTCACTGTCGCTTAGAGGAGCGCACAAGCTTGACGGCTCCGATTACAGCAATGCACGTTTACTCCGTATGACGTTTGTGCCACAATGAGCGACTGAATCTGACTGTTTGTCAAATCTCGTCAATATCTCAGCCTGATTTCTCTTAATCCGCATTACCACGTACATACATACTTCTCGCGATGGATGCTGCTTCAGCTTTGACTGGAAAATCTCAGATCTCAGTGCATTGTTCGCAGTGCAACTTCATTGTTACGAAATGGCTGAGTCAAGTCAAAAATGTCGACAGTAGCATCACCGTGTTCAAGGACGAGCTCTTGGCACTGCAGCTGACATTCGATCGGCTCGTGTCGAGCTTGAAGGACGTTGCGACGGCCAGTGCCGCCAGTTCCACGGATCAATATGCTGGCGGGTATTTGTGGTCGCAACTTTCCACCACCCTCAGCGATTGTCAAACCACCATTCTCGGCGTCAAGCAGGCGTTGGAGGGATTTGAATATGGCTCACGCCGAATCAGCTCCGTCGTGAAGCACCTGGCCGAGGCTCTGAAGAGCGGCGAGCTCTTCCTGATCAGAGACACTATCAGGCTGCTTGATCAAAACATCGCCTTTCCAATATCCATGATCAACATCACCATCCTGCTGGAGCGTCCGGATCTGCGCGGCTTGTCTCAGAAATTCGTGTTGCGCGAGATCGCAGGTCTGAGAAACGACCACGACGGGTTTTCATCGAAGATCCAGAAACTGCTGTGTTCCTCGCACTCGGTCAACAATAAGAAATTCCAGAACATGCAGGAATTCGCCGTCATCGTCAACAACTTCCTGATAAATACCACGGGCCTCGTAAATCAAGCATCTAACCCCGCACTCGATCAAACAGCAGCAGTTGTTCCCACGAATAGCGTCGGCGGCGATCCGCACGACGTGTATCGAGATGCTTGGCCCAACGAGGACGCATCGACCATTTACACCGCCGAGGAGACGTACGAGGAACTCGAGGCCCCAACCGTAACGAATCACTCTACATCTGACCCTGCTCAGGACACGCCCGAAAAGGTCGAGGACTACGACAGTGAAAACGACAACGAGATCGAGCTCGAACTGACCATGGAATACATGGCGAATGGCCAGGCCGATCTGGAGGTCGACGACTATGCCGGCGCAGAAGAGAATTTCCGGCACGCCTTGGAAATGGCGTCAGAAAACGACTTTTCTCAGCGCCTCGAGTACGGGCCGGGCGACATCACGCTGATGCTGGCTGATTGCCTCATGAAGCAGGAGAAGGAGGAGGAGGCACTAGAACTCCTTGAGCCGCTCGCGGACGGGACCGCCGGGTATCTGAAGAACAATGTTGTTGACAATGCGTCTCGGATGACGGGCACCATCAACGAGAGCGCAGAACAAGCTCTGCAGTACAAGGCCAGCCATATCCTGGGTGTGGCCTTTCTGAAACGGCTGGACTATCAGGCAGCGGAGAAGCGGGCAAAGCAGGCGTTCAAGGGCAGGAGACGTCTGCTGGGAGCACAGAATCCGATGACCTTGGAGACCGTGCAGCTCATCATCGACATCTACACCACCAAGGACGATAAAATCAACGCGCGTGCGTACCGTCGGTTCCTCGAACCTTCATCATCCAAATCGAAACAATCTGCAGCCGCGACGATGATGAGACCTCAGAATGCAGCCACGGCAAGCCAGCCTGTCGCGCAAAGTATACCGGATTCGCCGAGGACATCCTCATCTGCCCCTCCAATGGATGCTGTGGCTGCTTCGATTTCTGCGCCTTCAAACGCCCACGCCCTGCCCACAAGGTCGGGGACAGTAGTCAGATCCTCGCCGTCGATAGCTCCTGCTCCGGTCCAACCGAGCAGAGTAGTAGTAGGAGCGCAAAGCTCGCCTCACCCAACAGCGCCATCTTTCAGCGAGTTCCAGCAAAGCATGCTGCTCAACCGCAATCCGTCGCAACAACAACAAATATCTCCGACTTCTCCAGCATCAACGGTTTCTAAAAGTTTGCCACCAGACCCGCCCTACTCCCCAGCAACGCAAGCATTGCCTAAAAGCCCTCCATATTCCCCCCCGGTTGCTGCGCAGCCTCAGAAGAAGCCAGTACCACCACCACAGCAATCATCAGTTAATAATAATCCTGCCAGAAACCAATCTCTCGCGTTCACATCCCAGACCAGACTCGGACACATCGCTGAAGAATATCAGCCCCTCGTGTCACCTGTTGAAAGGCAACAACAACAACCCTCCACTACGCATTCGGCACTACTACCACCGGCTTCTTCTTCTTCATCTTCATCGCATCCTCCTGCTCCCAAAATCGAGCCCGATCCTCTTCCGGCAAACCTGGGCCCGCCAACAACGAGTTCACGCAAGAAAATGAATTGGGCAAACCCGTTTTCCAAGATCAGCAGCAGCAGCAACAGCAACATCAAGGCCGAGACGAGTGTATTCAAAAACGCGAATAGAAATGCTTCTGACAGTGGTTCCAACGGAGCGTCGCGGAACTCTTCGGTCACGGGGTTCACCGTCCAGCCCGATCCTCGACGACAAATGAGCCTGGCGACGAACCTCTTCGATACGAGAAGTTTCATTTCTAAAGCGAATGACTACGGGGATGAGAAAGAAGGCCGGCCCAGCATCTCGAGCAGGTCGTACAGCATGTCGACGCATCCTCCGGCACGATTGCGGCAGGAGCTGACTCCTCGATTCCACGCCATCAAGGCGCTTCGGCAGGAGGGCAAGAAGAGCGCATCGATCGACACCGCGCTCAAGCTGATGCGCGAGTACGATCCCGACAAGAAGGTGCTGATGGTGCGCGAGGCCGAGCTGAAGCGGAACATGCGAGAAAGCCACAAGGGCCTCGCGGGGACCGGCTACGGCTACTCGCCGATCCACTTCTTCTGCGAGCGGAAAATCGAAGCCAGCCTCGAAGTCGAGCTGCTGATCGAGCAGGGCGTGGACGTCAACGCGGTCGCCTTCAAAGCCGGGATGCCAGGCACGGATCCATTTACGCCGCTGCAGCGTGCGGTGGAGCATGGGCACGTCGAGATTGTCCGGCTGCTCGTCGCGGAGGAATCGCTCGTGATCGGGCCTCCCAAAGTGCCCAAGGACAAAATGCACAGTAACATGGGCAACAGGGAGATGATCACGCAGCCGCTGCTCATCGCGTGCCAAAAGGGCCACACGGAAATCACGTTCATCCTGCTCAACAGCGGCGCGGCCAAGACGCTCAAGGACTTCCCGCAACGGCAATGGCACGGCAACACGCTCCTGCACGAAGCGTGCTGGCACGCCAACATCTCCATGGTCAAGATGCTGCTCGACTACGCGAAGGCGCTGACCAAGGCACACCGCGAGTCCGCCTCGGGCCAGCCCGACTACGAGTCCAGCGTGATCGGCGCGCCGGGCCAACAGGACCAGTTCGGCGCGACGCCGATCATGTACGCGATCGACCTGCGCGACTGCACCGACGACAGGATGCGGGCGAACAAGCTCGCCAACCGCCGGCACTGCCTCAAGCTGCTGCTGGAGCACGACGTGCACGGCGACCTGAACACGCAGGCGTACCGCGACAGCGTGGCGCGCATGCTCAGCCTCAAGTGGACGCGCGGGCCGGGCGAAGGGCACAGCATCTTCTGCTACGCGGACCAGGCGAACGACGACGCGCTCGTGCGCATGCTCGATCCCTTCCGCTACCAGGTGTCGCCGGGCATGCGCTGCGCCGCCAGCGAGCGGTGCAGTGTTTCCGGCGGCGGTGGTGGTGGCGGCGGCGGCAGCAACATCCTCTGGAATGGTATCAGTGGAGTTGACAGCATGGACGGCGGGGGGCCTTACCGTACGGCGCGACTTCCTAGTTTCCCCGAGCTGATGAGCACCCCTGTCGATGCGTTCGGGAACGAGGTGCATGAGGTCCACGAGGCGCCGCCACCGAGTTTCGAGACTGCCGTCGGAGGATCGGGGAATCTTACCACTACAACGTCAACGACGAAAACAGCGTGTGGACCGGGCAATGACCATGTGAACGCGAGTGCGAGTGCGAGCGCAATTGCAAGTGCTGGGGCCGCCAGTGTGGCTGGAAGCGGCAGCGGCAGCGGCAGCGGTGGTCGGGAGTGAGTGAGTGAGAAGGCAGAGGTAGATGGGAATGGGGGAAGGAACCGTGTTTGTGAGAAATCACTTGATTTGAGTTTTGTCCTGCATCCTGCATCCTGCTGCACGATCCTCACTTCCTCCCTATTCCAACAGGTGCGGTACCGGTGCGATGCATGACATAGGGAACGAAGGGTTATGGTTGATGGTTGATGGTTGACGGAAATGGTAATGGTAATGGTAATGGCAACGGGAACGGGAATGATATGATGGAGGTTGAACGTATGTATGCATGTATGTATTAAAGCGAAGGAGCCCATTTGAGAAGGAGGGGGTGGGCAATGTAGAAACGGCCGAACTAGATGGGGAAAACCAAAAACCAAAAACAGAAACTTCAAGACCTAATATCTGTCTATCAATCAATTTTGCACTCGTTTTGCACGTGTGTTTCATGCATCTCGTGATTTCGTAAAATGAAGATACTACTACAGTCCATGTATGGATGTGTATGGATGTACGTATATGGAAAAATGGTGGTGCGGGATGATACATACGTAAGGTGGCGTGTCTGAACTGCGAATTACAGCGGCGGCAATGCCTCTCGACAAACAGGACACGCCAGCCTCATGTTCATCCAGCCGTCCAAGCACTCGGTGTGGAAGATGTGGCGACACGGTGTGACCATGTAGTTTCTCTGCTCGAGCCAGCCGCGTCCACCGGCGCCAGCAGCAGAGGCAGCAGGTCTACTCCTCGTACCCCCAACAAGACTACTACGGCCTTGGTACTCGTCCTTGGCCACGACTGGAACATCGATCTCATTCATGCAGATGGCGCAATCAAAGAGTTTCCGTCTCGTACCCTCACCTCTTGGTTTCCGATCGGGGTCCTTGCCTTCGGAGGCCGATGTGATTTCACCAATGGGCAGGCCGCCGGCTTCGAGATCGTCGTAGAGGATGGGGTGGTAGTCGTAGGCGGGCGGACACCACTTCTCACGGACGAAGACGCGGGGGCCGAGGAATTGCTGAATGGCGAGGACGGAAACCTGGAAGACAAGCCAGCCGAGGAGGATGATGGCCATGCGCGGGTTGGTGGCCGCGTGGAGGATGTTGCGGTCATCGATGTACCAGTAGAGCACGGGCAGAGCGCGCAGGGTGCTGGTGCCGAGGACAAATTCCCAGGTCAGGGCTTTGCGGCAGTTGCGCATGGTGTTGCGGTAGATTTGCGGGATCCAGAGCGAGAAGAAGGTGAATGCTAGGAGGTTGAGGTAGATGTGGCGCGGGGTTGGAGACCATGAGGAAGACCAGAGGGTGAAGAACATGAGATTGATGAGGGCGAAGTAGAAGCGGGAATAGAGGGAGACAAAGGTCTGGCGAGGTGAGGCAAATTGAGGCTCTGTGTTTGCAGGATTGGTGGGAGCGTCTTGGTCGGGTGTTATGATGATGGCCGGTGGAGAAGTTGGAGAGGTGCGAGTGTTTGCGTTTGTTGCTGTCGCTGGTAGAGGCAGGCCTGCGGCGCTGAGAGGAAGCGCAGGTTGTGCATCGGAGGTGGCTGTTACAAGGGTTGGGGCATTCGTGGGTGTGGCGGTGGAATCAGGCTGAGGGGTATCCGCTGCCGCCGGGGTTCTGTTCGTGGGCGTGGCTGAAGTTGTTGAGGCTGCTGCAGCGGCCCGTCTTCGCCGATCAAGCTCTGCCGCCGCTGGATCGCCGACTTGCACAGTCCAGATATCAAAAATGAACTTGACTTCAAGGAATGCTACATGGAACAAACAGAGGAAAGCGGCCGCGCCAGCGAGAAGAAAGATGGAGAGATCAACGACGAGCAGGCCGACAAGGGCAAAGAAGGTCAGACCATCGCTGAATGCTGCGATGACGAAAGTGTGATAGGAGACTCTGCTCCTCGTTGAAGGTGTGGCGCATCTCTCCATCTGTCTCTTCAGAAAGGCAATCTGGCCGACGAGGATGATACAAAAGGCTGCAGTCAAGCGACGGATTAGATCTGAATAAGTTTCAGCTTTGGGGCCAAAGACGGTGTCTGCTTGTAAGATGTAGCCACAATCGGGAGAGAAGACGAGAGCGGAGAATGCCATGGGAGGGGGCACACCAATCGGGGCACCGTCAGGGTTCATCAACTCCTTCTCGATCGCGTCAATGTACATTCTGGTGCCTGCAAGAGGCTTCTGATGCAACCACAAAATGAGTTCACATTTTGGAGCGGCGAGAATAGGCATGTCGACGACGTGGCCTCGATCGATGCTCTTCCAGATGTCGACAAGCGAAGCGTTCATTGTCGTTGTTGATTGCTTGAAGTCGTCTTCGTTGAGAGTGAAATGAGGTAGGGCAGGGAGAGCATTGAACTTTCGACTTGAGGTGGTGAGAATGATGGCGCCGGAGGAGAAGTGGACGCCTCTCAGGCGAGCATCCCATCCGTTTCCTGGCGATGAAGGCGAATAAATAGATAGGGTGGCTTTTAGCTCGCGTGGCCAGAGGCGCGAGGGTTTCGGTTTTCGATTCGGGTTCCCTGTCCTGATGCTTTCGAGAGCGATCGTCAACTGGCCCTTGCGATCAGTGACATTTCGGTCCATGATGTGGGTGATGTAGTCGGTGTCAGGGTCGAGCTTAGTCAGATTCAGAGCTCTGTGGGGATCCTTTTGTACGTCCACCCAGTGAAAATCGCCTTGCACATCGCCATCGACAGTGTGATAGATAGGTGCGAGGCCATCGGCACCAGCATCCAGGCCATGCCAGCTGTCGGTTTTCTGCTGTCTGGTCAGAGCCTGGGCAATGGGAAGCAGCTGCCACTGGGATCCATCCTCGATCTTCAAGCCAGTAAGGTTGAGACCGGTTGTTGGCAAAGTGCCGTAGGTGGAATTTGCCAGGGCATTGAAATCTTGCTGCTTCTCGATGGCGAGCCTTTCCCGCTCGCTTTTAGTGTGATAGGGTAGATTGGGCTGGTCTGGCGTCAAGAAAATGAACAGCAGAAGAACAACAAGGAGAGTTAGACGCGGTCCTTCCATCCATCGAGTGGTGCGTGTGCGATGCAATTAGGCAACGTCGCAGAGATGGGCCGGCGAGGTAGGTACAAAGTATCCAGGTGGGAAGGCACGTTCCTAGTAGATGACTTTGCTGGGTGGTTGACGTCGACAAGGCTGAGAAAGACGAGAGCTGGCAAGGCTGTCCCAGCACACCAATCACACGGCGGTATCTTCGGAGTTCCCTTTGCGAGGCTCAGGGGTTGCAGCCCTGCGCGTGCCTGCCCTGTTAGAAGCAGACTGCCGTCGGTGCGTGAACGAGGTTGGACGCACCACCGTTATTGTACAGCATCTTCTCGCTCTGCTGGACAGTGCTGGACAGTGCTGGACAGGGTTGGTCACCAGCGAGTCGTCCACCGTCGACCCTCGACCGTCGACGGGCAAGATGGCGCAATGCGGTCCCCCCAACATCGTACTCTCACCACGCACTCCTACGCCACCTCTCACTCCCACTCGATCCAGCGCACGGACAGCAGCGACTAGTCAGCCGGCTGGATCAGCATCGGTGCCAGGAGCAGCGCACAGACGACAGGCCAGCTACGGACTCGGCATCGGAGAAGACACACATTCTTCGCGGGCCATGGGGCATTCCCATTCCCATTCCCATGCCCATTCTGCCTCCCACTCTCCTCCCTCGCCCTCCCCCCTCGATGATCGGAGCCTGTCGCCCACCAAGATGTTGTCTCCCAAGCATGCGCATGCGGTAGCGGCAACGACAGAAGCTGAAGAGCCCCCTCCGACGGCCTCGAGTGCATATTTCACACCTTTATTGGGCGCCGACAGCAACGGCAATTCCAGTCCCGGTCCATTCAATTTCCAGTCCGTGTCGATGGCGAAGAGCCCGGTGATCAAGTCGAATATCTCGTCCAGACGCGGACACAAATATAAACATTCCTCCCACCACTCCATGTCGCATGCCATCTTCCAAGAGCCGCCACCGAGGCCCGCTCTGTCGCTGCCAGCTTCTCTGCCCATCCCCACCTTCTCCGAGTGTCGGGCGAGCATGACGGCCGATCAGAAAGTGCGATTCTACTGGTCGCTGGCTCATATGGCCGTCGCCGCCCACGTTGCATGGAACGCCCACTCGTCCGCGGCCATGGAGGCCCTGTCCCATCTGATCTTCTACGACTCGCTGGGCGCCATGCTGTGTGTCTTTGTCGAAGTCTGGCATAATTTTGAGGTCTGGGGCCGCTCGTCCATCCGCTACCCCTTTGGTCTGCAGCGGATGGAAGTCATCGCCGGCTTTGCCCTCTCCGTGCTGCTGATCTTCTTTGGCTTCGACCTGATCTCTCACAACGCCAAGCACGCCTTGGAAGGCCTCGGCACCCACGAACCACACCTGTCGCATTCTCACCATGACCGTGTGAGCGCGGGCACCGTCGACTTCACCGTGCTGCTGGCCCTGGTCTCAACCCTCGTCTCGGCAGTCGGCCTCAAGAACCACGCGAGGATCGGCAAAGCCATGCGGGTGGCCGCCATGGAGAATCTTCCTCTCCTCGTGCCTCTGCACGGCGTCCTCAGCAACCCCAGCCACTTTCTCACCTTGTCCTGTTCCACCACATTGCTGATGCTGCCCCTCCTTGACCTACACACGTACGAGATGCTCGACAAAATCCTGAGCCTGAGCATCGCATTTGCCATGCTCTTTCTCGGCACACACTTGGGCAAGAACGTCGGCGGAATGCTCTTGATGTCCTATCCAGGAACGGGCGTTCAGCACGTCATCGACGACATCGAGCAAGATCCTTTGGTGACCAAGGTTGACAGTGCAAAGTTCTGGCAGGCACATTATGGCGTCGGCATTGCGAATCTGAGACTACGCGTGGCACATGACGGTGGTGAGGAGAGTGCGCTTGTCAGACTGAGGGAGCGGATCGTAGGCTTGATTAGGAATCGCCTGAGCGGCGGCTACGGTGCCAATGGAGGTGGTGCAGCAGCCCAGAAATGGGAGGTCAGTGTGGATTTTGAAGTCGACAATGGCAGTCAGCAAGGCAGTGTTGGGTAGGGGTCCAGTCATAGTCATAGTCATAGTCATAGTCATAGCCATAGCCATAGCCATAGCCATAGCCATAGCCACACCCACAGTCACAGTCACGGCCATAGCCATGCAGCGCACCATCACGCCCATGGTATACATTGATAGACGACCAAGCACAATCGAAGCACAGCAATTCGCACCCTACAATGATTTTTGATCTACTGTTTTGCCAGCTACTGTTCCTGCTTGATGTCGCAAAGACTCTCAAGACTCAAAGTACCGATGTAGCTGACCTCAAATTGGCTGGTTTTTACCAATACCTCGCCCGCCCGCCTCTTGACCCAGATCCCCAGATCCGCTCGAGTCACGCATTCTTCAATCCGCCCATTCAACTTCAGCAGCAAGCAGTGGAGCACCCTGCGAGAAGCGAAGGATACCAAAGGATACAAAAACAAAGTCGGGATCGGTCAAATAATTGAGAAGGGAAGGCCTGTTGTGTCTTCTTCTTCTCCTCCTCCTCCTCCTCCTCCTCCAACTATTTCTGCTGTAACATCGTCTCCGAGCTATCTATGCTGCTCTCCTGCACTCTCTTCCAGTAAACCATGTGCACATGCGAGTCTCAACCCTTTCTAGTTCTTCCAAATGTTCATGGCCATGGCCAGCTCTCCTCTGCAGGGACAGACAGTATATCTTGAGGACCAGCTGATTTCTCTACCTGGATGAGTGTCTTACCTTTTCTCAGCGTTGGCCAGCTGCGCAGTTGCTATTTACAGAACGTCGTCGTTGTCGTCATTGTCGTCGCCGTCGCCGTCGCCGTCGGTGTCACTCTTTTGCAGTATAATGTCGCCCCTTCACTAGGGGACCGTCGCCAGCGCATACTTCGTTTCATATGACCACCACTCTGAGGAATGACGGTCCGGATCGATAGCTGCGACGTCGCCGCGGATATATAGCTGACCGCGGTGCGTATATTCAAGAGGAGGAGTGTTCGCGCTATTTTAAACGCAGTCGTACGAGTGCTGACATCTTTAACAGCAGGGTGGCGAATATACAAAGATCAAGACCAAAGAGCTACACCGAGCAATAAAGACGAGCAATATTCTATATTCTACACCAGCTATTCCTCTTTCGTCGACGCCACTGGCTCCACAACTGCTGCGCAGCAGTAAATTTGCTGCTGCGCCTTGAATTGATGCGTTTTGCTGCGTTGCACTGCTGCGAAGTTGGCCAGCCCTGGCCTTTTCTTTGTCCGCAGGAAGGTACATGTATCTCCTCTTCTCCCAGGTAGCTTGATCTCATCCAGACCGTTCTTCCCGCCTTCTTTCTCTACTCCATTTTCTGGTACCAGCACCATTACTCATTCAGGAATATCAGATCCCCCAGTAGTGTAGCATCACGGCTATTGTTTTCCTCCTCACCAAAACCCGCTAGTTGTGCTGTCTTTTGGGTTCCTGTCATTCGAGTTCCTGTCATTCGAGTTCCTGTCATTCGAGTTCCTGTCATTCGAGTTCCTGTCATTCGAGTTCCTGTCATTCGAGTTCCTGTCATTCGAGTTCCTGTCATTCGAGTTCCTGTCATTCGAGTTCCTGTCTACTAGAACTCTCCGGATGTTGGAAGCAGCCTCATCGTCAGCGGTCTCGCGTCTCATTTCGCTCGCACATGCCTGACGCTGGCCCGCGATGAGGAGTGTGACAGTATTGCTGTTCTGTTTACCGGTCTGTGTCAGCACATTGTCCACCAGGGACTTCCTTGGGTAATTTTTGGAGGCGACCTGCGAGCGGTGTCGACGATCCATCAATGTGCAATGTGTCGCACCTTGGGGAGAAAGAACGTCTATTTATCATTGGAACTTGGAAAGCGCTGCTGCGGCTTTCCCATCGTCACGCGCTAGTGTGGGTGAACTATCATGCACACATGCCATGTTCCCGGCATCAAGATCTGGCAGGCATGGCGGATTGCTGTTTTGGGCGACGCACAGCTCGCGGCGACGCATGGTTGCGTTTTGCCCTGCGGGTGAGGAGAGAACAAGGCAAAAAAAGGAAGCTAGAAAATTTATAGACGAACGCCTCGGGCCTTAGCACGGGGCATCCACTGTGGAGGCCCCTAGAGGATAGCTAAGCCGGAGCGGGCCCAGGAAGAGAGCTAATAATGCCCACGTGCCCTAGCGGTGGACGCGAACGCGAAACTTCGCCGTCGTTCCGCTGCTACGGGAGCCGTGATGTGATCCCCGATGCCACTAACGCGAAAAAGACTTTTCTAGTAGCGTTTTAAATTTGAAATCGTTTATAACTATAGTCAAATCACTCCTATAGAACTTGCTGATTTCCTAGCTTCCTATACTTTGCAATTTCGGTCTCAGAAACAAGAATAAAAAGGAAACATAAAAAGAAAAGGTTGTCGTGTCGTCGTTATTCCTCCTACCCGTGTCCTTCTCCACGTCGTTTCAACGAAGGTTCATCGCTTCGAGTTCGACCCGCCTCGAGATTTCCATCACACAAATCGTTATACCCGATATGACTGTCCCCATTGGCGTGCGCTGAAAGGAGTCTCCTTCGTGCACAGACTTATGTAGGTGATGATGATGATGCGGTGGCAGGTCAGAGGGAGCCACACAAACGTAATAGGCGTCCGTTGCCACGAGGCTCAACATGAGGTGGCCTCGTTATAGGACGCGGTCAAGACCGCCAATTGTTCAGAGCCTTCAATTCGCCCTAGGTTGAATACTGGGATGTTGTAATTGACGGAGAAGGGCTTGTCGAAGCGGATGCGAGAACAGCGGGTTAGGGAACCCCTTTCCGCAGGCGAGACCGTAAAGGTTGGTTTCATTAGGTGCTCCCACTTCTTCTCATCTTTGTTGAGTTTACCATTGGTATTCCTCATATGAATTACCGCATGGTGTCGAATCTCCTCTGGGTTGAGGCCTGGCTTCGCCACACCCTGTCCTCGATGACTGAATACTGGACTGTGAACAGTGTCAGTCGTGAATCAGCACTCACGGAACATCTGAAGCGAATCGACCTACACGCAAATACAGTGAGCCGGACAATGCTTGACCACAACCGCTGGTCGACATTTATGGTATACCTTGCCAGCGTTATCCTGTTGAGCGGTGCCTCCCATGGGTTCACAATGGAGCAAATGCACAACCTAAATTCCAAATGAGCTAAACCGAACTTTCGCATCCAAAAACGCGGGATCTCGTACCCGTCCTTTACAGAAAAATCCACCCCTTTCGATTTTTGCTCGTGACACTAATTGAAAAAAGGTCAACTTCTTATCCTGCCGTAAAGCGCGAAGCCCCGAGTAATCTTACCGTGTGACAGGGTGGTTTTGATGGACCCAGCAGTAGAAAATGGATACAAACCCAGTTGTTGATATTGCTCGCTCAATTGGTTGTAGTTGACTAACGTATCGCTAGGCGGAGCTTCGCCGCTCCCAACGATTTCATCGTTGCTGTATGGCGCAATGAAGCAGTCAGTCTACCAATTAGACACATTTGCTCGGGCAAAGCGGTCAATGTGACATTGACACAACGTCATCTCGCGCCAAATCACAGAAGGAACTTCACTTACGCTGCGCTCGGTGTTGGGTTGGCCGCCCCTAACTGGATTTCATAGTCGGATAGTCCGCCGATCGCTGGATCGCTTTGATCTGTTGGTCCCAGAAGTGTTGCTGGTGAGCTTCGGGGCAGGGCCGCGTCTCCCACGAGCCGCCGGACTACAGTGTGATTTATGAGTTTGCCCTTGCCGTCTCTGTACTGACGACTCTCCTTGAGATAATAGGACAATACCCCCCCTGTGCTAGTCAGCCATCGTCTTGAACTCAGCCCCTATTCTCAGGTGATAGCAGAACCTTGCTCGTCGAGAACTTGGCTGAAAACCTCGCCTGTGGGTGGAGTTATCCACGCAGACCATTCACGTTTTTTCAGGGTCGCCATTGTATAGCTGCCCAAAACAAAGTCTCAAACTTGTCGGGCGATTATTCTGGTTGGACGGCACGGAGCTTTTGTAATCTGGGAGCCATTATTATTACCCTATCATGCCATGAACTAATGCGTGAGGCCAAGGCTGAGCGAACACCTCGGTTGTCTAATACTAACCGCTGGGTTTGAACGCGAATATTTCCCCAAAGAATGATAGATATCAATAAACAGAGTGAAAGGACTCAGTTGACAACCAGACAGAGGATATTGTAGCTAAGAAGATTGAGCATCACTTGAAATTCAATCATATCAAAGGCTTCCATTCTCTTATACACAGTCCCAAGCACACTTTGTGATTTGATACGATCGTAGGAGGCCGGACATGAGAACAGACGTTGATCATCCTTGCATCTTGCATGAGATGCCCAAATTCCTGCATTTCAATAATGCATGCAACTTCGCTCGAAGCCTGGTGACCAGGCCTAGCTTGTCAACCTTGTCCTCCGCCCAAGACTACAAAGTGCGAAGTACACGAGCTAGAAAGCGTGCAGCTGGTTGTATGGAACAATCTCCATTTTAGACTTCGACACTAGTCACCAGAATTTTGCCAGTGGCGACGCCACATTTCTTTTAAGTTACAGCTAACAAGGATAGCGGGGACATGCGTGATGACTCTCTGTCGTGGGGGTTGCAGGGCGTCTAATTTGAAAAAAGGAACAAAAGGCGACATGGAAGCTCTTAGCTCTCGCTGGTCGCCTGGGGTAGGGGTTGTCGTAGTCATACGAAAGTATGATTTGAACCGAGCCTGACAGCCTATAAATGGGTTTAATAGGTGTCCGGGCAATGCCATCACCCGACTAAACTCTAACGGACGTAGCAAACGAGCGCTTGAGCCTTACAAACGTCTTTCATTAATGATTTTGAGATAAAAGATCATTCTTTTCATGAGCTTCTTATCAAATCGGCAGATGGAAGCGAGTGTACTTGCCGGCCTTCCGAATCAGCCACATACTCACTTATGCACCGACCTGAAAATCAATGGTTGATCGGGACCACCCTGGTATCCACTCCGACGTTTGCGACACATCCAGGCCGGCATGTCCGGCGGCAGTGTGAATGCTGATGTGGCTCAACAGCATGTTGCCACCGCTGCATTCCATGCGGAGCACCGCCTAAGCATGTCGCCTTCTACGAGTCGTTCGGACCGACATGAACCTGACTTGCGTGACGCGTCGACTTCTTCACGCCTACTGTGCGCGAGCAGTAGTAATGTTCCTGAAAGCTCCTCGATGAAGTTCGCTGAAATGGCTTATAGTGACAAGTCTGTCTCTCTCGCGCCTTCTGCTCGGATATTTCGCCCACAAGACGGGCAAGATCAAGGTGGTCCGTCAGGAGCAACTGCCGATCCTCTTCAGTATCTTCTGGCATCCGGTCCCACTGAAATAATCGAAGTTTTCAATCAATCCGACGACGACTATTTCGGGCAAATTGAAGATGTTTCTTTCTATATGAACGACTACTTGAACCCGGGCGATCAATGGGAGGTCACTCAGGAGGAATGTATTATTGGAATCAGCAAATATTACGACCAGGATCTCCCACAGGTTTCGGCAGATGGCAACGATGAGATCGACGTTCACCTGAACGTACTTGGGGAAAGGGAAGAAGTCTCAGACGGTTATTCGCTTGACGAATCATTCATCATGTGGTGGTATCCAAACACAGTCTACTCTGGTATAATAAGCGAAAGGGCACAATACAGGAAATACCAAATCGCCAACGCGTGGCTTCTAGATCTACTGGCTGAGCAAAGAACACAGAACCTCATATTTTGCACGCGATTGGTTGTCTACTTGAGGAAGAGCGGGGGAAAAGCAGGCTTGCTGTCACTTGGCAATCTCGCTCAAGAGGTGCAAAGGATTTGGTACCTGTACACGACACAAGCACCAGAAACCACGCAAAAAGGCCATACAATCAGTAATGCTGTTTCCGTAATACCACCTTTCAGCACTTCTGAGCAGCAGGACAAACCATTAGGAGTAAAAGCGCGAGAAGATCACTTACACCCGGCAGACCTTCATGGTAGTAGTGAAGAAAACAGCCCGGTCAGTCCCTCCAATGAAGATATAGAAGGTGCAGCATCCGTCCACTCAGAAGGAGCTTCGAAAAAGTCAGCCCGAAGCATCCGAAGCACCACGAGCGCAGTAGAGGCAGCGGTCCCGACGCAGGACGGATTTCAAGTTTCCTTCAGCACCGGTCCAGGTTCTCCGCCATTCTTGTCGGCGCCGCGGGGTCGCGATCATGATGCACGCGGAGGAACGGAAGACGACGTTTCTGGAGATATTGTTGATTCTTTGACAGCGGTCACTATCACAAAGGAGCATAAAGACTCTAGTGAAGAAGCTAAGGAGGAACAACCAGCCAACCCTGAGTCAAGAGATCAGCAAAAGCAATGCTTTCCTGATCGACACGACGACAGCAGTTATTGGTACAAGGTAACACGTATGGGTGGAAACTCAAAAGAAGAATATTTCTTCTATTTGAGACCGCCGGACCAATGGAAAACTCCCTCTGGCCGTGCCCCTAAACAGATATCTACGCCATGTGGAGCTCAATCGGCTCGACGCAGAGCAGCGTCGGTCGAATCCCTGCCGGTCGCCACTGTGCCATGGGATTGATCGAGGTTTTCAGTTATCACGCCACGGGTTATTTTGAAGGGGCAAATCTCTTTTTCTGTGAATTACAGCACCACGGAAGTACGAATTGTATGGGGCTCGCTAATGCACAACCTCTCGGGACTAGCCAAGTAGGCCAGGGTTTTGTTATAGAAGTCTTTTTTTTTCTGCAACCACTGGAAGCGCGGTATTGTACATAAAATACGAAGTAGTACCAAGCGTGAAATCACAAAGGCCATCATGGAAGCGCCTACCAACTACGAACTTTGTGAATGATCACACGAACTACGAGCCCCATCACCACGGCATCCGTTCTTTGTGCATGATCATCATGCATGACCATCAGCGTGCAGTGTGTGATTGTGCATGCGTTCCCGGCTTTGGGGAGGCCGGCAAATATTTCCTCTGAATACCCATGTCTCAAGCCTCAGGCACTTGGGGGAGGCCTGCGCTCACCGGAAACTAGAATGATCCAATCGCCACAGGGACAGAGATATGTGTGGTCATTGAGTAGTCACGCGCACGGGGGGGAAGTTCATGCAAGGATGCTGACGACTACCTCATCCAACCCAAAATGGGGACCGAATCATAAACGAAGCATATATGCTGCCTGTCTGTCTGCCTGCCTGTTGCATACACGATCTTCACAAAGACCGCCTGGATCTCAGATCCGGGACGGGTGTTCATTTTGCGACACATGCATGCCCGACCTACTACGCTCTACCTAGTACCCTACCTAACCTTGGTAGGTATATCTACCTGAACGATTTCCCCACCTTTCCAGAACCTCGCGTCGTTTTGCATACTATCCAAAAACTCTAAAAGTAATGCATCTCGAATTTCTTGAAGGTTTGCATGGGGGGACCCCCATGTATCCACTGCTAGTATCCAAGAGTCTGCTGTGTGTGATAGCGCGTGCAGAACTAACTACCTAGATAGTTATGGTAGCCGACTTGAACTGCACTGCATTGCACTGCACTAGTTTCCATTTTCTCAAATCGTGAGAAGACTAAGACGACACGCAGCTGCTTGGGTAGCAAGCAAGCAAGGAAATCAAGCAGGCAGCACTGGAATGCAAAAATTTGGTTTAATGTGCACTTTGTTCTTCACCGGTTAGTCATCATCGCAGTGAAGCAAGCAAATTACTGGCATATGTTTTTGGGAGGGGTGGATCGAGGACTATTCAAAAAGACATTTCGCATGACGTGGGTGGTTCCTCGGACAACACGATGGTCACACAAGGAGGCACCCGGTGGAGATGGCACCGCTGGCACAGCACAAACCATCATGTCGAATAGCATTTGGGAAAACTAGCAAATCGATGCGTGGATTTGTAATTGACTTGGGCTTCGGTACGTGGCCCGTCTCTTTGCAAGGCTTTTGTCCCACATCCCACATCCTAACTGCGTTCGACGAGGAAGGTTCTACTTGGCTGGTTGGTATGTTGTGCGGGTCTAGGATTCTTGAGGTAAATCAATAATCCTCTTGGATTTGACAATGTAATCAAGATGGCTCCTGAGTTGTCCATTTTGACGCCCAAGAAGACACTGTGGAATCATCTCGTTCCTTCATACTTTGCTAGCAGCTTCAGCCGTTTTTCAAACAAGTAACTTGCATTGTGATGCTCTCCGCTCCGCTGAACGCAAGGGCGTTAGGGAAGCTCTCGCTAACGAAATACTGATTGGAACTGCAGCTGCTGTCAACTGTTTTATCCAAGCTGTTCTTGTCAAATATCTCGGAGCAGATTTTCTTAGGTGGTTTGACTGAGCCACGGGCCAGGCGAACTCAAGCTGCCCTCACGACTGAAGCCACTTCTGGAACAGTGGTCTGTACACGTCAACGCTGACGCTGGCATGCCTCACAATGCGACTCCAGCGTCGAAGCGACGAATGCCGTTTTGGAGCGGCGGTGGTAACGTCAACCTCAAACACAGCTTGTGAGAGGAGGCTATTTCGATGGTCGGACCATGTACAGCTGCGATAATCAGCCAGACTCCTCGAGTATTTCGTTCGCCTTAGCAACCAGAATCACAAGAATCACAGCATGTCAACATGGCCAAGACTCTTCTCAACCTACCCAGAGCCAGTCGTTGCTGAATAGAGATCATTACCAAACACATCGCCGTCGCAGGTTGTATTTCTCATGACTTGCTTTTTAACCCTGAAAATTGCCCTCAAACTTGCAGACCTTGAACTGGTGCTTTGCAATAAGAGCGTCTCGACACCAGAGACTGACTGGAAGGTTGTCGAGGACGACAGAAACAGGATCACTCCGACGGCCCCTGCGCTGCCATTGGAATACTATGATGATTTGCAGATACTCCTTCTATTCCCTTTTGTGTGGGGGAGACACAAGAAGGCAGGCATCTGACATGCAGTGGCTTTGAGGGCGCCATTCAATCGCCTCAGCGGCTGGAGAGGTCACTCGGAGGTGATCAGGCGTTGATGGACAGGCATCGATCTTCGGACGTTAGAATAGGCTGTGGAAGCGCCCGATTAGTGGAGTAGGGTGTGTTAGCGTCTATGCCTGACGTGCCTTGTCGGAGATTGCGCCATGCTTTGCATGAAATTGTAGTCGTGAAAGATTTGGGAAAATCGAAATTTTGCGCCCTGCATTGCTGGTGAACATGAGAAGGCAAAAAAGGGCACAAAAACGACGTGCAGGCAAAGGGCGCGGCGTGGGTGGGTTCACGGTTGTTCCCGAAGATTCGGGGTACGCTTGGGAGCATCCCGCACGCGGCGTCAATTTATGTATAATTATAACCACAGTGCGGAACAGCCGGTGAAAGCAGAACATCAATTTTTTGCCTATAGCGAAGTATCAGAATATACAATCAGAACTTTCAGTGTATTCGTTGCTTCAAATTCGTGGTTTCAAATTCCATGCTCCCATAAAAGATTGATCCGTTCGTCAGATAATCATGTCAGTCGTGTCTTTTTCAGCAGTGATTTGCGATTGAGCGGCGGCTGAGCGCCTCACTCAATGGTTCGTTCTCATGGACCACTGCCAGGTTTCATGAGAAAAGATAGGTAATAATATGTGGTCACCATAGTGTTGGCCACGCAACGTACCAGCCGGTAAAGGCCGGACCCGCTATCTGCGACGGCAGTTGTACCAGCAATCAATAAATCGTTGCAGCTCCTCATCCCCGCCACCAATGACACCCAGATCGCGCACTTTGATATTGTATTTGACTGGATACGTCATGTCGAAACGCAATCTTGATTGGGGGTGAAGTCTGGCATCCAGTGGCGTTTCGATGCAGAACGGCGGTATCATGATTGACTCGAATTGTTTTTCTTCAGGAAGCAGCTCCGGCTCCTTTCCACGTTCATACAAGGCGGAGTGTTGTTTTATCTCAGCTTTTTTGAGGCCCGATTTGGAAACGCCCTTCCCCTCGTAGCTGTAGATTGGCCTGGAGAAGATAAAAAGTAAGTATCCTCAAGCTGCGGAAATACAACGCTTTCGCCCTACTTACACGCACTCGCACTGGGCGGGAAAATGTTTGATCACAATAAAAGGGCGAAGGCTTGAGTACGGCTGGTCGTCTCTTTTGTTTTTCTTTGAATGTCCTCGAGGTTCAGACCAGTATGTGCGAAAAACCTGGAAACCTGGTTCAGAATTTAGACATCAATTCGCGATTTGCCCATGCTTACACGTCCAACCTTGAAAAACTTGGCGTGCCGAATCGTGTACGCTGGGATTACGCGTCAGTAAAGGATGCCCTGTGCATTGACAGAAAGTCCACTCACATCCCGGTAGTGTGCCAGTCGTCCGTAGTGTTCTGAGATCGCTTAGATATTCTTGCTTGGCGAGGGGTTCGTCTCCATCTATAGGGTTTGGCAGTGCATCGTTGCCAATAGTCAATTTAGACAGATCAGGCCCAGCTTCGCCTGCTAGATCTTCCCGCGCTGCTGTGGTACTAGTCCTGGACGGAAGAATCCCATTAGCATACAACCTCTTCCACAAATACATTCAATACCCAACAAAATGCACAAATTAAGCACAAGAGTACAACGACTAGCACACTCACTTGTTGCGGGCAGTGGCCCGGCCAAGACCACTGTCTTCGCCGATAACTTGTTGCGTTCTGTAATCAGTCGCTGCGTCAATTGGAGGGTTACTACTAGAAGCTGTGTCAGTAGGGCTTTGTGCTGGCACGCTTCGTGGTATCAAGCTCTCCACCTGGGCCTTGGTGAGTTTGCCCCCCTTCGAGTTGGTATATGTGTTATTGTGTATCCAGTGTAAAACATCCTTGCCTGTTTAACGTTAGGTATGGTATCGTGATAAAAGCCGGATCTGCGGAACCTTTCAATTTCTTGAATTGGTCTTTGGTCTTTGGATCAGTTTGAAGGGCGCTCCAAACATCCATAATGGTCCAAGGTGTTGTTAGAATTCAGATAAAGCGACAGCGGTGCTAGGTGTGACCCGGCAGTAGCCACTGGCCGGGACAAGTTAGAGACTATATAGCCTGCCATGGTCTGGCATCTTCGCGAATTTGGTAAAGAAACACCGTAGCGGCCCGTCTCTGAAGTACATGGTTTTCCATGTTCGAATGCATGGGATCATCCTGCACCTTGCACATGCCATATCACAGAGGTCGAGAGCCCTTGGCGAGGGTTCTGAACATCGAAGGATACCTAAGCCTAGCCTTGCGCTCTCCCAAAACCTTGCCATCTGCCGCATTGCCGACGGTGGGTAGCACAGGGAATGCTTGCAGAAACTCAGAACCTGGTGTCTCCATTATATTAACTTTGCGTCATGACGGGGTTTGCCGGATTAGGAAGCGCCGGCAGAAGCGATCATTAACTGGACCTAGACTAGCCCCCATCACAGTGGTGAACCCCGAAATTGGAGGCGTCCAACGTAGGCTGTGTAGCTGTCGCGCGGAGGCCAGCCACGACAACTGTATGAAAAGAGGGGAAGGAATTAAATTAGGACACATGGCTCTTACACATTGGGCCTCACCACAACTGCCTCAGGCTCAAGTGCTGTAATCTGATACGTTTGACCAACACTTAGTGCTCTGCACTCCTGGGTAACACTCCGATCTGAATAATTTGGAACGACAGCCAGATTGCGCTGGTTTGGCGATCAGTTGATTTTGATTTTGCAAGACAAATGCCCTCGCCGACTAACGCTATGTTGGTGTGGCAAGTATGATGGACCTCGGAATCCATCCGCATGAGCTAAAACATGTATCCACTTCATAAATGGTCGATGCTCAGACTGGCACCAGAAACGGTATGGCTGGTGGGAACTACTTTGGTGTCAACTATAGCAAAGGGGCTGAGTAAGACTGAACCATCTCAACCACAACACTCACTGATGAGTTCAGACGTTTCCACGCACATGAGAATGGAATGACAACGGAACCACAGAGATATGCAGTGCCGCGGCATGATTTGGGCTCTGGGACACCTCGGGCAAGCAGTATGGGGCCGACTACGGGTAGCGGGCCTCCGCGACGCGGTTCCAGCCAAAATAAGGAAATTTCAGAGTTTCAACAGCCCGGATCGCTACAGGAAGAGGAAGGGTCGTGTGAGGAGCAGATCCACGCATCTAAAACCGGTCATACCAGGACACTGGACCGATCAATTGAATCGCCAAATCCTGTTATGCTTGCCTCAAGGAACAGTGTCACTGCCACTTCTCCCTCTTTACCCACTCAGTACATTGCGTTCTCTGGAGATCCTCTACAAGATCCGGGACCTAAATTTGGAGAGTTCTGGATTGGCTGCGACGATGACGAAGATGATGACGCGGCATACTTGCCAACGAACACCCGCGAACTGCTGTCAGGTGTTGCCGATCAATTCGCAGCTTCTCGTGTCCCATCATCGCAGGAAACGGCCGACGAGTTGGAGGACGAAATTTACGACGCTGCTCGGCGTGAAGAAGTCGTGAGGGAATATAGGCCGGGAGAATCGATGCTTCTAGACCCGTCTCCAGGAAATATGCCGTCCTGGATCAAGTTCGAGCCTCTCAATTCACAAGACGAGCGTCGTCGATTGGAAAAGCGCATCAACGCCTGGTTGCTAAAGTGCCTTATCGACTTCAGAGCGCAAAACTTAATCTTTACTACCCGAATTTACATGTCCCTTTGGAAAATTGGCCTGGTCAGAATAGCATCCCCCGTCACAAATTTGACAGAAGTGGTGAAGCAGGTTTGGGATCAAGCACTGTCCGACTCTCCTGTTGCAGAGGAGTTTTTCTATCCTGAGACACCCGCAGAATTGCCCCGGTCAGGCAGGGACAAGGTTCAGCCAGGCACTGGACGCCAAGTAGACTTACTACACGAAAAGTCAAATGAATCACCAGAGCAGCACCAAATAAGGCGTTATGGAACTGGCGCAAACGGGGAAGATGTTGACTCAAAGTCTCAAAATCATAATATCACAGCTGGAACCTTGGAGCCTATTTCAGAGGCTACTCCCGAGAACACAACGAAAGTTGATCACTCAGTTGGCAAGGATACCGTTACTCCTACCCACAAAACGAAGTGTGACGTGTCTGGAAGTCCTATCTCTGGACTTTTACATGGGATGCAGCAAATTCCTGCACATCCTACCCCGCGGGCTCATCAAGGCTCCTTCCCATGCACAGTTTCAGGGTGCGGACGGACATTTACGACGAATGTTGAACTGGACAATCATCTCAATATTGACAAGCATGAACTGGCTTGCCGCAAGCGAGGATGCAGGAAACGATCATTCATCAACCCAGAAGAGTTTAACAATCACCTTCAAGTCGTACACACGCAATTGGAAATGGATGCGACGTATCATGATAATGGGCTTGCGCCAGAAGATCACATTCCACAATTTCCGGATTCTGGCTATGCGTCTTTGGAACCAAGCAAAGCTCCTACAGCAAAACCACATCAGCGCAGAGCCACATCAATAGAGTCGGAGCCAATGCTACGCCATTCTTCGACTTGAAGAATATTCATTTGGACTTGGCTATGTGGCAGGATCAAAATTATAACCAAGTGGTAGGCAACTCCGCATTGGCAACTGGATGATTTGGTAGCACACGGGCTCTTTATGAATTGTTCCGGTTGTCAAGAACGGGCATCTGCCTTCACTAAAATGCAGTTTGCGTTTTTAGTGCTAGGACGAATTGTTAGTATGTCGATCGGCTTGAAACGCTTCCGTCAGCCAAAACTTCCCGTCACTCACAATCTCGGGGGCTTTTCCAACTCGGGGGCTTTTCCAACTCACCAATAAACTTCTACATAAAGATTCTATGCAAGCCAATAAGGTCATCTGCATCTGCGCCTTTGCTGAAGTAACAGAGGGCTGACGGACAACTTATATGCGTCCTCCAACAACGCTGCAAAAATGGACTTCTGCACCAACCCGCCACGGGATATTGTGTCACTGATGCGGCACCTGCGTAGTATTCGATACGTCACATCCAGGATAGATCTGATGTATACCTGAAGCTGACCGACATTTCATTTCGCAAAAGTGCGTCGCTAAAGCGTCGGCGCCTGACGCAGATCTAAAATACACGGAACGGCACAAATATAAAAGTCGGAAGATGCTGCTACCCTTGTATGCATGCAGCCATACAAAACCTCTGCCCGTTGTCCAACGCAAGTTGATCGGGTTCTTGTTGCCCAGTGTGCTCTTCAAAGCACAACCTTACGCGCAAAATCTGGCAAGGGTCGCCAAAAACTAAAATTGCTACCCAAATTTGAGAACGACTAGATCCATCCAACGACACCAATCATATGGGAGGATCCACTAGATATAAAAACCCGAATTCTCAACTCACCGGATACTAAATGGAGAGGCCGCACAATTCGAACCTTCCAAAGTCCACATGTACACGACAGCATGTCTGCTGGCCACCACACAAAGGCTTGACATTCAAAGCCCAAATTGGCATGTCACTCATTCGTAAACAAAGCTATTCTTTTCCTTTGCAAACCCTAATTTTTGCCATCGTTCTCCCGATCCCCTAGGCTCTACCACCTTTCTCCCTTGCACGTATGGAGTGTAGTAATATGCAGAATCGGTGTCAGTCAAGATCAACGTAGAAATCTATAAGTAGCAATTACTAAGGGCCGTTTCGGAACGGTTATTAGCACCTGGTATCTACCAATTGTGGAGTCAGTAAACACCTGGTACTAGCGCTTATACCTCGTAGGTTCGCCTGAACTAGTGTTAGTACAGGTGTTAATGCCCGCTAGCTATTTAGCTGACGGCTGTGGCTGCTTTAACCTATACTAGCTAGCAGCAGGTGTAATGTGGACCGTCTTAATAGTACTAGCAGCTAGTGTTAACTACGGTATCTAACGCAGGATTTAGTGCCCCTCTATAGAATTAATAACTGTCAGGGTCACGTGCATTCCTGGCCAATTCGTTTAAAAAGGACACAGAATATTGCACCCGTTAGGGGGCAATATTCAGGCACGTGGCATAAGTAGTTTGGTACGGCTGCGCCGAGGGTCCAGCCTCGCGCTGGGCCACCCAGCCTCTGCTGATGGTACGTGTCGCGCACAAGCCCGTAACAATGACTGAAGTTAAACGGTATCCGTAGACCGCTAGTAGTACCGCCTTCTTTATAAACACCTTTATTGATGGCTTTAAGCAAGGCCTTCGCTCTAATAGCGGCTAGAAGCCTGCGATAATGACTAAGCTCGTCGCCGCGTTCGCTAAATCTAAGTTTCCTCCTCTTACTAAGGCCATTATTAAGACTAAGAAGGTGTTGTACGCAAGTCTGAGAAAGGCTGTAAGGCTCTACTGCCGTGTAAGTAGAATGTAAGTTGCAGGTAACTTGCATATAAGTATCCCGAGGAGGAGATAGTGTAATAAGATCCCGAAAGTAGCATATGACTTGCACGCTATCGAGAAATACTTAAATAGGACTTAAGAGTCTCACCGCTTAAGCTCCCTAAGCGTTAAGTCTCTATCATAGCAATTGCTAGCCACAGTATTCCATCAATTGATCAATAGAGCTGGTCAGCTAATACCTTCGGCCAAGTACTGGGTCTAATAGAAGGCCAATCTTCGTAGAGACTAGGGTGAAGCACACTGGTTATCGCAGCGATCGAGCTTCGATATCGATAATTAAACTTGTGGAATGGTAAGGTGGACTAGCTAGAATACGCTGGTGACGCGGGGCGCGCTGGCGGCGCGGGAGTGCGCTGGTGGCATATGACGATGACGGTCGAGCCTTGGTGGGACCAAGGATCCGCGTCATGACCCAATGATTGGGAATATTGCCACAACGACGGTTAAAAGCCACTGCAATCTCAGCAAGAATGACACAACACCTTGGCCATTTACCCGCATCTCCGGTGGTGATTGGTCACAGACCCAGTCACTGTCTCAGCTGATCTCGGATCAGCTATTCGAGAGCCAGCGATCTACGACGGAGCGCAGACCTATATTATCGGCCCTCCTCTCTCTCTCTAGATAGTAATCTAAGCATTACATTCATCTCTGACCATCATTATATTCTATTCACTTTTATCTTCACCCCTGCGCCCCTTAAACCTCCACAATAAGAAACAACGGCCAGCAAAGCAGCACGTATCTAATCGAAAGAGGGCGATTCAATTTAATTTAGTAGCACGCTCGAGATGCTAAATCGAACTTAAGACGTCTTTCGAAGGCACTGGAACTCGTTCGTGATAAAGTAAACGTCGATATCTTACTAACGTTATGTTACGGAACGATCATATGGATGGCCGCTCTAGGAGAAGTTATGGAAGGTCATACGAAGGGGACTGGGCACTGTGGAGAAGTGTACATGTGATAACCGAAAGCGGTAAACACGAACTGGCGGACTGTCGGGCTGCTGGGATGCGAAGCAGGTCAACAGGTCGACAGGTCGACAAGCCTGTAGATTTCCTCTCTAGGACTTAGGATAATAGGTATATATATCTACGAATCTCTTATGTATTTCTATAGCTCTGTAGTCAATCTAAGTTATATCAGCACCCTTATCCGCGTACCACAAGTACCTTAATTCATATACACATTGTCCTAACAGATCGCCTGAGGAAACCTTTGAGGTTCCCTTATACCATTACTGGCAAGAATAACAAAGACTATACAGTATTATAGTATAGAATATATCGTTTAAGATAAATTCGTCTTTTACAGTAACCGTTACGTATTTACGAACTGAATATAGTCTTTATTTAATAAATGCTAGCGACGTACACAATAGTTATTCTATATCGACAGTGCTATATTGTCGCGCCGTCTAAGCATTCGTTTTACAGCGGCGTCGCCTTTAGCTCTAGAACGTTTAGATTAACTGTGTTATGATCTGGACGGCGCGTCGAGCTAAATTAGTATCTGTTCACTACGTACTTATCGGGTGACAGCGATTCAACGCTTGAGGAGCGTTGAAGGAGCGTCGTGCTATGGAAGCGCAAGCTCCCCGTAGTCTCAGCACGTGAGTCTTGGAATTTATGACAATTATCCTCCCCTTCGAAGTGCGACGTCCCGGCGCACTGCCTTCGTTTCTCGTCCCTTCAACTATTCTGTAAGAACCCTGGCACAGGGGGCAGTCGGAAATAGCTAAACAGTGTGTATTCACCTATGTACAGGGCTCTATTACAACGATTCTAAGCTTGAAGAGGAAAAGAGGGGGTTCCGCAGAGATTCCGTGGACGTTCCGCAGAGGAAACGTGTTGGGATTCAAGGGTATTGTATTGTCAAACTCTCTGTTATCTAGCTGTCTACGTTTGTCTGACGAGCAGACCGCTAGTTATATGATTACCGCTTGTCTAATTCTGGCAAGGGCGAACCTTGCAACCTGTCAAAACGTTGGCCAATTGCCAAGTCCGCACGTGACGTCCTACCCCCTGTTGTCAGATAATGACATATTCAGCGTCCTTCTCCAGCTATTTCGAGCTATTCCGACCACTCCTAGCTATTCCTCGTCCTCGGTTCCTTCTCCTTTTAGCTACTACCAACCTCAGGCTGACAATAGCGTAATTCAATCTTTACTCTCTCTCTCTCGCGTCGTAGGCCCACTGCCTCCACGGTCCAATACTAAGCTAAAAGCGTAGAGTAGCTCCGATTTGACAGCCTTCTCTCTCGATAGCTTTAGCCGTTCACGGGCTATTTAGCGCCGTCGGGTTCTGTATACATTCAGTAATCACAGCGCCGTATAGGCACTCCGTGCCCTTCGCGCCCGCTGTACGCCTCTGGCTCTAACTGTCAAGATAAATGGAATGCTACGCTTGAGCCAAGTGTCCTCTAAACCGGCAAAAGTACAATTGTATCCGCCGAATTTAGCGATTCAACCTAAGTACCTTTACCCGCTGCGCAACTCCCGCGCACCAGCGCCCCCAGGCGGCGATAATCTTCACACTAACCTCGTACTAAAGCCGAGCTACTAAACAACGCTCTCCGAGAGCCTCTAGGCGTCGATACGCATGCATTCAGCAGTCCCAGCGCCGTATAGGCACCCCGTGCCCTTCGCGCGCGCTGTACTACTCCTTAACAATCTCGCGCTGACCCTCGAGCTCTCCTCTAGACCGTATAGGCTATCTATAGCCCTCCGCAGTCTAGACGCAGCTAGTACGCATGCATTCAGCAGCCCCAGCGCCGTATAGGCAGTCTATGCCCTTCGCGCCCGCTGTACTACCCCTGGCAACCTCATACTACCGCTCTTCCGTACTTTCAGTTCTTCTTTAGGCAGTTCCGAGCCATATGACCGGTCTAATGGCAAATAAAGCACTGTCTAGCGCTGCTAGCGTCCCCTCGCCCCGGGTCTCCAGCTCTAGAACGCCCAGCGGGAATAGCGGTTTCGGGCTTAGCCGCAGTGCCCTTTAGCTGATCTAAGCGCTGCGCCGCAGCGACGACCTGGGCTTGAGTGGTAATAGCTCGTTCTTCCCGCAAAACGGCTAATCGCAGCTCGGGCCGCAGCGCGTTGACCAGCGTCCAAGCACGGAGCTGCTTAGCGGAGAGATCAGAGACATCTTCCTCTAATTCCTTAAGCCGATTTACTAGCTCCCGTACTGATTCCGCCTGCCCCTGTTTAGCCCCTTTAACAGCTAGGAGAGCGTCGCCCATTCGTACCGTAGGGTCTTAGACTATATTACGAAGTGTAAGAGTGCCTTACAAATGACGTCGGTACGGATTATCTTCGTTCCGCAAAGGGGCTGCGGAGACGCTTGGCGCAACTGTAAAACTCTGCGCAGCTCTCGCTGATACCTTTTAGCTCTTTAGTGTCAATTCAAGAATCGATAGATAGTATTGTATTTACGCTCTCACCGCAACCCTTACACGAAGCGTACGCTTAAATAGCTGCTAATTCGCGGGCCGTTTAGCGCGATCGAGGCGCGTCTACTACGATAAGGCGTCTGTTATAAGGTGTGAAGGTATGAGGAGTGCAGCGGTGCAGTCATGAGTGAATAGAATAAGATGATCAGAGATGCTTGTGTTGCTTAGATTACTATCGAGAGAGAAGAGACGAGAATCGATAATATAGGTCTACGCTCCGTCGTGGTAAAGTTCTCAACCATCTAGGAATGTCTCGGTTGACATGACAATCGGCCGATCCTTGGTCCTACTAAGGCTCGTCCGTCCTCGTTACATGCCACTAGCGCGTTACCAGCGCACTCTCTTACCGCCAGCGCGCTCCGCGTCGCTAGCGTATCCTCGCTAGTTCACCTTGCCATTGTAAGAGTGCCTTACATGTGACGCCGATACGGATTATCTTCGCTCCGCGAAAAGGGCTGCGGAGACGCTTAGCGCAACTGTAAAACTCTGCGCAGCTCTCGCAGACACCTTTTAGCTCTTTAGTGTCAATTCAAGAATCAATAGATAGTATTGTATTTACGCTCTCACCGCAACCCTTACAGCCATTCTATATAAGGCTGTCTGCTTCTCGTTCTAGTAATGGTATAAGGGAACCTTAAAGGTTTTCTTAGGTAAGCAGTTAGGATATGATGTGTATAAATGCAGATAAGGGTGCTAATATAACTTAGATTGACTATAGAGAACTATAAAAGTATATAGAAAAGTCGTAACTATATATACCTAAATAGTATTTCCTAAAGAGGAAGTTTCCCTTAATACGTTAGTACGTTAATACATTAACACGTTCTATATATCGACGTCCTAAGGTGTTAGCGTATCGTGTTTTCCTATTTCGGTAATCACATGTAGCTTCCCCACATGCGCCGAGTCTTCCTCGCATGACCTTCCGTTCCTTATATGAGAAGCAGTCACCCAAGTGGTCACTCCGTAACTGTAAGGGCTCTGCACTGAACAAGTGGGAAACGTGGAGTGAAATGTCTTGATTGCTTGCTAATTCTGGCGAAGCCATCTTTACTGAAACTATGGGCCGGCCACGTTGGGTCCAGCAAACAATGCAAACTTGTACTTGCCGTGGCTAGCCCACGGCAGGTGCACCACCGTGGGTTGGCCACGCCCAACACCACAACAGTAACAGCGTCCCTTAAATAAGACGCCGCCGTCGCTATTTTCCACACCTCGTCGTCTTCGTTAATGGCGTTAAAGTAGACGCCATAGCCCTTAATATAGCGACGCAACTCGCCTAGCGTTTTTCTAGTAAAAACGGGGGGTACTAGAGCCCTCTGTGAGAACCCTGGCACAGGGGGCAGTCAGGAATAGCTAAATAGTATGGATTCACCTATGTACAGGTGTTACAAATGCCAAGACTGCGCCACGCATGCTAGGAGAGCTCGTGCCGCATTCTCAACACTTGAGCTCTTCAAGTGTTGAATCGATATCACAACAATAGTTAGACCAATACGACACACATGTTAATAGCCTGCTCTTCGCACTAGCTCCTACCTCTGGCTGCTAGCCAGCATCGTTCCTGATAACAGGGCTCTATTACAACAATTCTAAGCTTAGAGAGGAAAAGAGGGGGTTGCTAAGGGGTTCCGTAAACATTCCGCAGAGGAAACATTGGCCGAAGGCTAAGTCTGCACGTGACGTCTTGCCCCTGTTGTCACATCATGACACCCTCGCTCGCACGGGAATATCGCTATTTAAGCTGCTGCGCGCAGGGGAACCGCGAGCTCTCCGCGGGCGTCTCGCTAGCTCCGCTTCTATATCTTCTACCTCTTCCCTCCGCCTCTTTTTCGCCACAGCCGCCGTTAGCTGAGCGTGTCTTGCGTCAATCACCGCAACGCCGAAATCGTCCGTGGTATTCGCTGGAGTTCGACGCGTACGCTGTGACATCGTGGCGAACTCGAAAAAAGGCGTCGAAAGTGGCGGCAAGTTGTGGTGAAGCGTTGAAAACTGTTATGATCTGGACGGCGCGTCTAGCTAAATTAGTATCTGTTCACTACGTACTTATCGGGTGACAGCGATTCAACGCTTGAGAAGCGTTGAAGGAGCGTCGTGCTATGGAAGCTATATGCGCAAGCTCCCCGTAGTCTCAGCGCACGTGAGTCTTGGCATTTATGATAAACTAACGACTGCATTATTATCTTCCTGCTGTTCCTCGTCGTTATCTAGCTGGAATTTCTCGTTGTCCTTATATCTAGAAAGCACGATTGTTGTACGTAAGTCTGAGAAAGGCTGTAAGGCTACTGCCGTGCAAGTATCCCGAGGAGGAGATAGTGTAATAAGATCCCGAGAGTAGCATGTGACTTGCACGCTATCGGGAAATACTTAAATAGAACTCGGGAGTCTCACCGCTTAAGATCCTTAAGCGTTGAGTCTCTGTCATAGCAACTGCTAGCCACAGTATTCCGTTAATCAATCATCATAGCTGGTCTGCCAATACCTTCAGCCACATACTGGGCCTGATAACGATGAAGTTGTATATTACCGTTAAGGTAAGAACGATAGCGACTTGCGTCTTCAATGAAAAGCTTAACAGCTGCGCTATTATTGTAAAGGAAAACACTGGTGCTCTATGTATCGTGAGTGGTGGGTGGTAGAAGGGTGGCCGTGCGACGGCGCTACTATGAGAAGACGAAGTGCACTGTTACGGAGTGACCACTTGGGTCGCCGCTTCGCATGTGATTTCCGGAATAGGAAAGCACGATACGGCGATACTTTAGTACGGCGATACATGAACGTATTGTCACGAATGCCAAGACTCACGTGCGCTAAGACTGCGCGGAGCCAGTGTACATATAGCTCCCATAGTACGACGCTCCTTCAACGCTCTTTAAGCGTTGAATCGCTGTCACTCCGATAGGTACGTAGTAAGAGATACTGATTTAGCTAGGATCACGCCTCCATCCTAACACGTATCGTATTGTGAACGTATTAACGTGTTAAGAAGGACTTTCTCTTTAGGAAATACCATTTAGGTATATATAGTTACGACTCCTCTGTATACTTTTATAGTTCTCTATAGTCTGTGATGATCTGGACGGAGGGTCTAGCTAAATCAGTATCTCTTACTACGTACCTCTCGGAGTGACAGCGATTCAACGCTTAGAGAGCGTTGAAGGAGCGTTCCCCTCTCGAAGCTATGTACATGCAAGCTCCCCGCAGTCCTAGCGCACGTGAGAGTCTTGGCATTTATGATATAGTCAATCTAAGTTATACCAGCACCCTTATCTGCATTCATACACATCATATCCTAACTGCTTGCCTAAGGAAACCTTTAAGGTTCCCTTATACCATTACTAGAACGAGGGGCAGACAGCCTCATAATATACACCTCTACCTAGATGGCGCGCACAAGGCGCCGTAAGTAGATAAGGAAGACACCTCTACACGAACGTGCAATACTGAATCTCTAAATGCCTCGTAGCAAGGGAACTCTGTACGCCTATAACTATACTGTCTAAACTGCTATACGTACATCAGTTGTCTATACAATCTTTAAAGAAAGGCCATCGCTTGGTATTATCGTAAAATCTTAGACGGAACGCTAGAAGGATTATCTAGCTTAACGACTTAATAATAAAGGAGGACGAAGGCTAGTAATAGCTTATTAAAGACGTCGCTAATTATGCTTTTAGATCGAGCGAACTTATCGGCGGTATTGTTAAGGCTAGGGCTGAATCGATAGATTGTTGAGGTTTAAGGGTGCAGGGGTAAAGACATGAGTGAATGAAATGGGATGGTCAGAGATGAAATGTGATACTTAGATTACTATCTCTAGAGAGAGAGGAGAGCCGATAATATAGGTCTGCGCTCCGTCGTAGATCGCTGGCTCTCGAATAGCTGATCCGAGATCAGCTGAGACAGTGACCGGGTCTGTGACCAATCACCACCGGAGATGCGGGTAAATGGCTAAGGTGTTGGGTCATTCTTGCTGAGATTGCAGTGGGTTTTGACCGTCGTCGTGGCAATATTCCCAGCCATTGGGTCATAACGCGGTTGACATGACAATCAGCGGATCCTTGGTCCCACCAAGGCCCGACCGTCATCGTCACATGCCACCAGCGCGTCACCAGCGCACTCCCGCGCCGCCAGCGTATTCTAGCTGGTCCACCTTGCCATTCCACACAGATATATAAGAAGATCGCGACCTTTTTCTCTATTACTAGATATCGCCCGTCGCACACTAGAGGACAGTTAATATAAAGCCAGCGTACTAGCGCTTAAAATACCTTTCTTCTTAGACTAGTGGTTCTATACAGAATTCGATCGTCCTTCGCTAGCTGATACCGCAGCTATCAGGACCCAGGCTACCGCTGGGCGTGAGGATAGCTGTGATGAGGTAGTCTGAATGATGATTGTAGCTATTAAGTCCTATGGATAACGATTTAACGCCTAGAGAGAAAGAAAGAGAGAGTGCGGCGGTGAGAGGCGCTGTACACCCGAATCGGCTGGCACGTGCCTTTGTTAGTCTCGGAGAATCTCTCACCCGAATCGGATAAGAGACTACTCATGTCCTGCAGTTCTCTGATTTCCCGTAAAAGCAGCGCACTACCGACAGTAGCTGCGCTAACGATAGGAACGGTATTTAGACGAGGTTTATAGTAAACGACGACGGCGACGAGGATGATAAGGAATACGTTTAATTTAAAAAGCATTATTGTAAGCTGGTTATAATTAAGATAATACCCGTTAATAACTGCGGCGGGGACATTAAGGAATAGCTACGGAACCCACTATTACAATAGCTGACGCAGTTAATTGGTGGACGACACCTTGTCTATACCCACCAGCTATAATGACGCCGTCAACACCAAGGTTTAAGCTAAATCGCGCTGACACCCGTCGCGAACACCGCCTAAGATTCTAAAGACTCCAATAGTCTCTTCGCTTAATAGCAACTTGGTCGTGAACCGAGAATTCACCGAAGTGCACCGGGAATGCACCGAGTTTTCGATCACCGATTCTTGCAATACCTTGATATCCAATAAATAAATGTATCCCCTGAGAATTGAAGGGCCCACTACGTGATTCGACCCCCGGCAGTTGCGAACGGTGCATTTCTGAAACGTCATGCCTGCCTTTACATTGTGGCTCCAAGGATTGGGCTTCACTCTGGTTGTGGGCGTCGTATATGTGAGATGGCCCAGCTAAGGTGATCCTTCAGATACACCCACACACACGCTTATCCTTGATCATCAGGTCATTGCAGTCTGCATTTACCGTCTGGTCTTTCACCCTCTGGCCGAATTCAATGGTCGACTGCTTAGCACGATCACAGACTGGAGCATCGTCATCCAGGCTCGACGTGGTGACCGCCACATCGATACATGGGCCGAGCATGAGAAATACGGTGAGTCGGCTTTCCTTTTGAGCCTCGGACGATGCTATTCTAACATTTTGCTTTTCAAGGTGACATCATTCGCATTGGGCCCAACACGCTCTCCTTCAACACGGCCAGCGCCCTGAGGACCATCAACGCTGGCCGCAAAGCCAACGTCCAAAGGCCGACTGGTACCGCACAATCGACGCCGGCTCCAAAGCCTTCAGCGTGCACTCAGAGATCGACAGATCCCGACATGCCTTCCGTAGGCGTGTCCTCGACCAAGCATTCTCAGAATCCGCGCTCAGAGATGGAGAGCCTGTGATTCTGTCAAACATCAAGTGCTGGCTCAAGCTGCTCTGCCCCTCCTCGGAATCCACCACAGTCGCATCATCTGGCGGGTGGAGTCCTCCCCGCGACATGAAAGACTGGTGCAACTGGCTGAATTTCGATATAATGGGCGAGCTAACCTTCAGCAAGAGCTTCAACAGCGTCAGCAAGGGCGACAACAGATTCGTGCCCCAAGTCGTTCTCGAGTCTACGAAATTCATCTACGAAGCGGGCTTCTGGCCTTTTATTTCTCTTGTTCGCCCCTTCTTCGGTATGCCGATAATCATGCCATTAATCATGTCCTTTTTCTTCTTCTTTGTCGGAACCAGTGCCAACGCCAAGGATAACGAGGCTTACATCAAGTACGCAAACCCGCAGATGGAGCAGCGCATGGCCGCTGATGATGACACCATTACTCCAAGCGATAGTATGGAGCCGCAAAAAAGGAGACGGAAGGACTTTGTACACTACCTCCTGCACGCGCGAGACCCAGAAACACCACATCGAGGGCTCTCCATCGACGAACTCCACGCCGACTCTGCGCTGCTGATCCACGCCGGCAGCGACACTACCGCATGCACACTCAGCGCATCGATCTTCTGTCTCCTGCACAACCCAGCCGTGCTTAGCAAGCTGCAAACCCAAATCCGCGCAACCTTTCCGAGGAGAAGAAGAAGGTGATGATGGTTGCGAGGGAAAGCAAAACAAAAAGACAACGGACAGGAAGGGAAAGGAGAAACAGTTAGCGAGGGCCAAGACTGCGTTTTGTGCCTTTGGTGTGGTGTGCGGTGCTTTGGGGCTACAGATTTAAGGATGGCTGTTTCAGACAATGCGAAGAAGGAGGGAGGACAGGCAAGGCTAACGGGGAGTTCGTGGACGGCGTGAGGAGGGATGTATATCAAATGTGGGATCATTTTGTGGCGGATCGGCAGAGTCCGATTGTTCAGTTCACGAAGAGGCAGAGGGTTAGAATGGGAAGATTTAACGAGACGCACCAACCCGCCAGAAGGAAACAAGGAGGGGACGAGATAGATTGAACTGCCGGTCAAGTCTCACTATGTACTGACTGACTGACTGACTGACAGCCCACAACGAGGAGATATAAGAAGGTATGTATAAACGCAATAGGCACACCTTTTTTTCAACGGATAAATCCGAATCTCACTATATTTTCTGCTTTTTAAAGTTTCGCAATTCTTCCTTCTTGTATCTTCTTCACTTCTATCACCACCAACAAAGTAGATGTTAGATCCCAGCGGCACATCGAAGTGTGTCCGTCCTCCCACTCACAAGCCAATCAAGCACAGCCAGCAAAACCACATCACCAACCCCCTCCCCAAGCACACCGGTCCCGCATAATTCAATTCATCGTCCGCGCCTGTAACCGGCACGGCACTGGTGCCAGGTCAAGAGTCAAGACCACCGCAACGAAACGAAGAAGGGCGTAGGCGATGGTACGAAGACGTTGATTGATCGGGCAGGCGCGAGACCACGCGGGGCAGTTTGAAGGCGCGCCGTAGGAGGCCGGCGGCGACATGCATAGAGAGAGAGAGAGTGATATGATGTACCTAGGCACCTTGCAGCCAAACTCCAAAAAGGCCGGTGATCTGATCCCAACAGTCCGCGAGGGGGCAAACAGCGCCTTGTCCATCGATATTGATATTGCGCGCCGAAACGACCGGCCTTCTGAACAAAAGTCAACTATCCAAAAAATGGATGAAATACTTTCAAATTGATATAGACCAACATCGAGGCCATTTCAGCCAAGGGACCAAGGGCGGCAGCCGAGCGTCTCAGTCAAAGCATAGCAACAGACCCCCCAAAACCAACTTGAACGCGGTTGGGACTACTGTTAAGCAAGCAAGCAAGCCAGCACCAAAACTACCTAGGTAACGGACAAGTGCTTCCCACTGGCATGACGTCTGCAGTGTCACAGTGGAATGGAATGGAATGGAATGGCCACGGCCGGAAATAAAAGCCACATGGTACCGCTGTCAGGCTGCATCAGTGATAAAACGCCACGACCCTCCACACGAAGAGAGGCTATAGTATGAAGGAAAGAAACATGGAAGGGGCGGGTACAATAGAAGTTTGCAACAAGCTCTCCAAGCTCCATATGGGTCGGAACCTTCCATCCCGCCCTCCCTCCCGCTGCCTCCCTCCCGCTGCCTCCCTCCCGCTGCGTAGTGGCGGTCCATAAACTGACTTCGCATGTCAATACTGTAATACGAAGTCTTTCGTGATATAACACTGATAGTCTCTACACTCGCATTTACATAGCGCTTTGATTTAGCAAGTATGTATTAGCTTCGCGTAGAGGGAGGTTGGTGAAACCCCACGTGGGCATTCTCGAGATCGACAGGCCCAGTATGTACTACAGTAGAGTAGTAGACGAAGTAGTCAATGTGTAATATGCACTTCGTAGTTGAGAGTTTGGCATACCAAGTAATGTTGCACGTGCACCGACTTTTTTTTAAAACAGTGTCATCCACCTGGTTTTTGCTAGCAAACGAACGAACGAATACCCCAAGGAGGCTAAGGCTTGGCACCCCCGCATTTCTTTTCTTGTTTGGGGCGCCCTGTCCATTTGTCATAAATTGTTTGCTTGAGATTCAGATTCAGATTCTGTACTACATACATACATACATTCAAAACCGTCGAAGACCCCTTCCAAGCAAAGACCTTTTTTGTTCTCATACCTCTGACTTCAGAGATTTTCCAGTCTCGATCGCAGCAAAACCAACAACATCTTCGTCCCCAACTACCTAGTAAAACACAAAACAATGCCTCTCTCAGGAAGTTGTCTCTGCGGAGCCATCAAGTACAAGAGCAGCAGTACGCGATTTCCATTGCCATTGCCATTGCCATTACCATTGCTATTTCCATTTCCATTCATTTCCTCCCCTTAACAACAACAACAACAACAACAACAACAATAACTTTAACCCCCTAAAATGAAGTCTCCCCAGTGTTGATATTTTTGAGATATTTCTGGTTCTGACATGTTCCGAACTTTTCAAAGGTGAACCAGCCGCCACGGCACTGTGCCACTGCGTCGACTGCCAAAAGGTAAATAAATTAAAAAAATGTTGGATGTTTTTTCGTCACCCTTGTTTTGTTTTCCGCATCCGCAGCCTTAGGGTTAAAAGAAAGCAAGAAAGCAAGCAAAGCAGCACTTTGGGGAATTTTGTTTTATGCTGACTGACTTTGATAAAACCAGTGGACCGGCTCTGCTTACACGTCCAATGCGGTGGTGCCTGAAGATTCGTTCGAGGTTGTCCAGGGTGAGTGAGCAAAAGTCCCCTAACTACCCCCGCCCCCCCGGCGATAAAGCTGACTGGAAGGTTTATTGGAACAGGCTCACCGACGTACTACGACTGTGCGGGCGCATCGGGCAAGAACAACCGGCACTTCTTCTGCGGCACGTGTGGATCCAGTCTGTACACCAAGCTCGACGTGATGCCGGGAACAGTGTGTATCAAGGGCGGCGGGCTGGATGAGGGCGGGGCGAGCCTGGGCAACAAAATCGCGGTGGAGTTCTATTGCAAGGATCGGGTCGGCTATCTGGGCGGGCTGGACGGCGCGAAGCAGGAGCCTCGTTTTGGCTAGCTACCTAGCTAGCTACCTACAGTCAATTTGTGACTTGATTGCGAGGTGTGGCAGGGATATCTTCATCTAGGTCATCTCGATCATCTCGATCATCTCGATCATTCTCCTAGAACGAACGAGGACACGTTTGTGGTTGGTGGGGAAGGACCAAGAGAAAAATCATACATGGGCATCTCACCTGGATCTAGGTATTGGGACCTTTATCGTGACAGGACGGTATCGATAAGAAGTTTAGATGGCTGAAGTACCAACTCTGACTTTCATTCCCTGCATCAGGGCCAAGTGCCGAGTCATGTATTAAAGATTGTAGTTGAGATGCAGAGTATGGCGATTCCAGCTCCGCACCTTGCCTTCTGTGACCAACAAGCTGCCGAGCGAGTCTGTACTCGATGTTGTTTAGTCTCATAGTGCTCTTCGCCCTTCCAGAGCTGCCGAAATGTCCAGACCCGATCACTTTTTGGCTCCGACTGGCCCGTGTCCGTGCCCGTGTGCGTGCCCGTATTCCTTTGTGCCGCCTGTCTTCGGTGGGCTCAAGGTTGCACCATGACCCGCCCCAACAGTAGTCGCCTTATCCTTCAACTTCTCTCGGCCCGTCCAGCCTGCACCGTGCGCCTGGGCTTCGGGCTTCTCGTTCAGGCTCCCATATTCGAATCCCACGCTCTTGACAATGCCCAGCCCCTTGGTCCTGCCTTCGCGGAACAATATTCGATCACCCACAGCCAGATACTCTGGGCGCTGCACGAACCGGAAGGCCACGGTGGCGCGATCGCCTGTTCGAATAAACTCGCGGTCAATCTCGATGATGGCGCAGGTCTGAGAAACGGGGCCGACGTGCAGCATGGCCTGGTATTTCGGACGGATGGTGGTGGCATGTGAAAGGATCAGAACCTCGGCGACGAACTCTCGATAGACTTTCGGAGTTGTGTTATCGGGCAGCTTGGGGAGCACGACCATGCCCTTGCGGACCTCCTTCCGGCGAATGCGTTTGAGGGCGAACGAGGCTGACTGGCCAGCCGAGGCCAAGGGAACGCCGATCCGTTTGCGCTCGATGGACCGGATGTTTGTCGTTTGGAACTGGCCTAACGAGTCCGGGCCGACGAGGACGGTGTCGCCCGCGTGAATGACGCCTGACTTGACAACGCCTGAGACGACGGTGCCGACAAAGGGGACGGAGAAGGTGTCATTGATGTGAAACTCGAAAGGGGCCTCGGCGTCGTAGTGGCCATGGTGGGGCAGGATATTGAGGAAGGTACGGACGAGGTCGAGGCATTCTCCGGTCACATTGGAGACCTGGAAGATGGGGCAAATGCGTTGGGACACGAACTGGGTTGCCGTCTGCACCGTCTCCTCGTGCGTCTTGATGAAGATGGGAATCTTCCGAGCACCAGGAGACTTGAGGATGCGGGTCAGCTGTGTGATTGTCTGTTCGAGGATGTGAGGTGGGCAAATGTCGATTTTGGTGATGACAACCATGACGGGCACATTGAGCGCCAAAGCAATGCCCAGGTGTTCTTTGGACATGCCGATCAGGCCATTGTTCGCGGCGACCATCAGCAGGCAATAGTTGGGCGAGGAGGAGAGCAGGCCGAAGACGGTGGTGCGGAGGTAGCGTTCGTGGCCGGCGAGATCGGTGAAGGAGATGACCTTGGCAGAGCGCGTGCCGATTTCGGTCCAGGTCAGTTTGCGCCCGGGCACGGCGGAGGAGACGATGTCGCCTTTGGTGTCAAAGCCCATGATTTCCATGCCGACGGAGCTGGTCCGGCCGGACTCGATTTCGTGTTTGTGGCGGAAGAGGTTGACGCGAGCTTTGCCACGACCGTCGTCGAGACCGCCCTTGACGAGCACGCCTAGCATGGTGGACTTGCCGGCATCAACGTTGCCGACGACGGCTATCCTGGTCTCGATGACTTCCTCGGCCGTCGCGGGATGCTGGCGAATCAGGACTCGGCCGTGGCAGCCGTTATCTTTTGCACTCTTCGGCACGGCGTCCACTTTGCCACCAGCAACGTTGTAGGTGAGCAAGACGTTGACATCCGCATTGAGAGCTTTCGAGGCTTCGGTCAGCCTGGCCAATGCTGTGTCCCACTGGTCGCGGGTAAAGGCCATGGTGTCACCAGCATCCTCCTGGCCAAGATTGAACAGCGTCTCGCCATGGCCTTCATCGATCCGGCTCTGTACCAAGCCGGTGAGCATTTGTAACGAGGCGCCTGCATCTTCAGACGTGTCCAACAGCCAGTCTTTCAGCTTGCCCTTGCTGGGAGCATCGGACAGGCCGAGCTGGTCGATGATGTCGAGTTCGGCATGGTCTTCGGTGGGCGCATAGCCAGTGTCAGTCGGAGTGGGAGCAGCGACGGAATTGCGCTGGTGCTGGCGAGCTTGTTGCTTCTCGACGTATTCCGCAAAGTCGGACAGAGCCTGAGAGAGAGGTCAGCCCAGTTGGCCGCGATATATATGGACGAGGCGAAGGATACTCACAAGCTCGCCTTTCCGCCTCTCGCGAGGAGTCTGTCGATTGGGCCTCGCAGACATTGAACGAGTGGGCTAGCACAATGCACGACAAGTCCGAGGCAGTGGGAGGCAATACAAGGTGAAAGCAGACGATTGATACTCAGGGATACTAGAGCTGGACTGGTTGAATAGACTCGCCCCCGCGCTCAGCTTGGTATTCGAGGGATCATTTTTGAAGCGCTGGAGAGAGATGGAGAGAGAGAGATGCGGTCAAACGTTGACTGCGATTACAGCTGGCATCAGTGCGAACCCATGGCTATGGATGCGATGTGCTTCAGAGGGCCATTGTGGTTGTGAGGTGGCAAATAGAGCACTCGCCGACGCTGCTGCACATTTATATACACACATTTTCAGCGGACTTTCAAAGTCGCGGAGAGAGCTGGACATCCGAGTCGGCGAGTCATCGACTCGGAGTGGACTCCCGCTTGCTGCCTACCCCACATCAACATCCGACCTATCACAGACGCGTATTCTCCGCGTGCCACTCCACTGCAGCCTTTCGTCATTCTTCCTTCTGTGTGGTGTTCCTGTGCTGTCTGCCTTGCCACGTCAATCAATGTGAATCCCGCTGTCTATGACTCTTGTCTGAAACCATACTCCTTTTTCTGACTCATTCATCGCTTGAGAGGGTGAGAGCCAAGGAGGAGTGGGAGTTGAGTAGGGTCCTGTCCAGTCCACTCAGATACTGCCTACCTGCTGTCCAGTGGCAGTGGCTGATGTTGACGTCGCGGTCGAGGTCATAAAGTCCAGGGTAAGCCTGAGAGTAGATCTACGGCACTTTGGAACGTCGACATGATGCATCTGCATGATGGGGTCTGTGCGTGCATGGGTAGATGGTGTAGATAGTCGTGTGCATTCAACGGCCCGTGTCGCTCGTTCCTCATTCCTCATTCCTCATCCCTCACGACGGCGGTTGTGGTGAGATGAGCACGACTGAGTCACCTGCACTTCGTTAGCCCAGTTGCCGAGCAAAGCCTGACAATCATGTTGGATCTCACCTCGCACAAACAGCATCTCGGACTGTTTTTTGGTCGTCTGCCAATCCCATCAGTTCTCTTACATCCTTATCCACCACCGCCCGCTCTTCAGCTCTTGACCAACCTTGACACTTTCTTCCCCGTCCTCTTCCTCTTCAATCGTGTAGATCAATTCCTCCACATCACCAAGCACCAAATTGCAGTGGCTGTCGTACGCCTATTGACCCATCAGCTTCGATCGCTCAGACGGGAACATAGATTAGAAAGGGGAATAGCAACAGCCGCAGCGATAGCGATGGCAGTGGCGATAGCATGAAGGAGAGGAAGAGGAAGAGGGCATTTCGAACGCACATGGAGTCGGCCTTTGAGCTCGCGGTCACCTCGCAGTTTGACAAACACAATCTCGTCGAGTGACAGTCGCACGAGATCGAGCGGCTCAGACACCGAGTCGCCCGGGTCTCCGCTGTCAGCCATTGTGGAAACTCGTCGTTCAATACTGGACTGCACACATGAGAGGGTGATGTTCGTCGGAATTCAGAATATATTTTGACAAACAAGACAAACATGCTAAACACTGACAAGCCCACCCTTCGTTCCCATCTTCGTACCTCTTCCAACCTGGCACTGTGGCTCGGAGCAGCACCCTCGGCACCGTCAATGTCGGCCATCTGGACCTGGTGCACAGCAGTAGTGCTATTCATCCTGTCCCAATACTACTCCGTACAATGTGTATTTGCTTTGATGTCTGTCGACGTACCATCGGATGGTCTCCGCCTCTCGTTCGATCGTTTCCAACACTTGCAGGACAGGTGAAATGTAGAATTCTTCAACGTTGCTACCCGAAGCAAAAACTCATGTAACCGCGTTTCGAAGCACTCTCTGGGATGAAATGATTTGGCAGCGGGCACAATAGGGGCGGACTAAAGGCAAGCCCGAGCTGCGATGCTCGTGTTAATCAATAGGGATTTTAAATCGCAAAATCCCAACTTATAGCGGCTAGGTCAGGCAAGTCATGAGAATCGCAAATTCAAGGTCCCAGAAGAGGAGAATCAAGATGTATATATGATCGAACGCTACTTAGATTGCTCCTTTTGGTCCGCTTCCTTGCTTCTCATGAGGTACTAGTAGTAGCTGTTTTCCTGGAAGTTCCCCGTCCTAACTCTGAACAAACACTGGAGCACAATGTCAGCGAAACAGGCAATCAAACACCGACAGAGGCTTTCCTATGCCCGTCTTCTCAAACGCAATTGTGTGGGGTGTGGGATGGTGTTCGTCGGTGGCAACATCGGAATGGACTATCCGACCAGAGAAATGGCCCAAGGACCCATTGGGAACAGGACGGTAAGACTTCAGGAATTACCTCGAAAACGGGACAGGGACAGTTGCTGACCCTTTCGATGGAAAAAAAAGCATTTGAAAACATCAAGTTCGCACTCGAAGCCGCCGGGACCGATCTGTCGAAGACTGTCAAGGTCTGTCCGTCCTTGTCCTGGCATGATTCAAAGCATTGGATTGATTACTTTTTCAGGCAAATTGTTTACCTCACCAACAAGGGGACGAAATGAATAGCGCCTACTACGAGGCTGTCCCGGAGCCAAGACCAGCACGGACTGCTGTTCAAGTTGCCGCTCTCCCTTTTGGAACTGATGTGCGGATCAAACCCATTCGGCAAGCGGCGAGCTCACGTCATTCGCGCGCACCATGCTCAACTGCCTTCAGCACTCTATTCAACCCTTCTCTTAGACATGTTTCTGAAACGGCAAACATACATCTGAACCATCCCGGCTCCTCACTGCCGAAGATGTCCCCGTTGTTGCAATACACTTTGAAACGGTGGAGAGCAAGCCCGACCGCTTCTGAAAGCTGCTGCTGCTGCTGCTGCTGCTGCTGCTGCTGTTGAGGCAGATTACCACCATGTCTATGTAAGTAGGCTTTTCCTAGATTGACCCACACAAAGAACCCTGCGTTTGTGCCAGCGCTGTATTCGATACCATGAAGTCTGAGAAATCGTGTGGCGAATCTGTAGTTCCGAGCCAGGCGTTTTCGATTTTCGTCGATGAATGCATTTGTGAAGTCTACATCGTCAAGGAGGCCAGCAACGACAGTGTCTGCAAGCCTTGATGGGTACGAGTAGAGCGACACCACTTCGAGTGCTTTGATAAAGTCTGGGTTGCCCTGCGAGACGATCATACCGAGTCGGAGGCCGTTCGCGCCAAAGTCCTTGCTGATGCCCCACAGAACATGGACAAGGTGTGCGTCGATGACACCTGAGGTGTTGATGGAGGAAGCCGAAACAAATCCAACAGCTGGAGTATTACCTTCTGCTTCTTCTCCTTCTTCTCCTTCTTCTCCTTCTTCTCCTTCTTCTCCTTCTTCTCCTTCTTCTCCTTCTGCGTCGTCGGCATTATCCCAGACTGACAATGCGTAGATTTCATCGCTGATCAAGTGCATCCGGTGCTTTTGGCATAGTTTCATGAGCTCGATGATGGTCTCCCTCGGATAACACCGTCCCAGCGGATTATGAGGGTTACATAACACGACTCCTTTTGCCCGTTTGCCATCGGTTTGGACCTGGTTCAGTGCTCTCTCGTAACAGGATATCGCCTCGATGCTGCAAGGGTCGACCCCGTGGAAAGGCACGGCAACAACACCTCGGCCCGTTCGGAGCGCGAGGTCGTCAATGAAAGTTGTATAGTATGGCTGGCCGAGCAGAAAGACCTCTCCGGGATCAGCGAGTAGAAAGGAACAGTGTTCTATTGACGATGAGCAGCCGTTCGTGATTACCACCGAGTCGCTTTGAATTGGGTTTATTGGCTTGAAGTGTCGTGTCATGAAGCGAGCAGCTGCCCTTCGTAGATGCATAGAACCAATGCCACCTTCTCCGTATGTCAAGGCAGTTTGAGTGACGGTCACATTTCGTTGAAGATATTCAGTGAGCTGCTCACGCATCAGGGTGTTCTCAGCAACCCCCAAATTCACATAGCCTCCCGGATTGGTCTGATGGTCCCAGCTGTCACTAAGCATGCGAAATCTGGTCCCGAGCTCGCCATTCGTCGTGGCGAGCTCACCAAACGCGGAAAGGTCTGAAGCCATAGTAGTTCCCAAGACCCACAAAGTTCAGCCTGTGTGGGCTTCGTGAGTGGCTAGAAGAGTACGACAAGTTTCCATCTCCGATGCTATTGTTTTCAATTGAGGGTTGATCACAATAATTTTTGGTGAGTCAACAATATTTAAGTAACTCAAAGCAGACTAAGAGGGTGTGACTTAACAACTTCGGCTCCTAATCTGAGACACCGTGATTGACCTTACCTGGATCCAATTTTCAATTGAATGGACCATAAAATTGTGGTTAGGCTTCATGATGCCATTGAAGCTCTCCCACTCAACTGCATGCTTGACGCCGAGTGGACGCCCACATCAACAACCAGTAGAACTATGCATTCTAGAGCAACAAAGCTGGGGCCAATATTACGCCCAAGACGTGCTGCAAGGTATATTCTTTATACAAAGAGGGGAAAGTTCAGGAGGAAGCAGAGATCCAATCGATGTTGGCCGAGGAGGGCTGGGTCTACGCCAAAGCTTGCGTAGTTGGAACAAAGCAAGTGCTACAAGGCTTTCTCGGATATGGAGGATATCCCAGACTGCCTTTAAACCCCATCTCACCAGCTACAGTTGAGGCATTGACGCAGCAAATGGGGGACCTGCTGGAGTTTAAGAAGAGATTGTGAGAATCCCAAACTCCGCTCCAAGATGGAATATTTGAATGCACTGCGAGGTAGATCAAACTTAGTTAGATCTGGAATTCGCCACAACATACCTACGCGTACCGTGTCCAGACTACCTGTAGTAAAAAGTTGTTATTGAAGCCTGGACGGATGTGGGCTCAACCTTCGATGGGGTTATTCCTTGGTCTAATTGTGCACTTTTTGAATGTCTGAAGTTCAAGTCCCGGTCTTCCCAGAGAGGCAACTGCGCCGAACGACTCTTTTTCCTTCAGGAGCAGAGCAGCGCGGAGCGAGAGAACGACGACGACGACCACATCCAGTTCTACACGTTGCTGACGGCACCACGGCAGTGCACAGTTGAGCTCGTTCTCGAGCCAACCACCACCACAATCATATGAATACAACACTGCCGCTGGTGCGGGTGGTCAGCAATACGGTGAGAGCAGCACCGGCCTCTCACATTCCGCATCTCGAATATCATATTCACCTCCTCCACACGGCACGGGCTCGAGCACGGGCACCGGCACGAGTATCAGGACGAGGACTAGGACGGCCACAGCCCAGTCGAGCTCCCCAGCGACCGTTCCGTCCGCTCAGCTCAGCCATCGACTCTCCTCTACCGGATGAGACGGCAGCAGCAGCAACCGCAGAGCTCGACCGTTCTTCACTTCCACACGATTTTGACCCGGCGGCAGAGACTTCCACGTCTTCAACGCCCGCTGCGCAGCCTCGAGCCGCCCAAATTGACTTCTCCGCAAACCCGGTAGCTCAGCATGCGGCCTCCACGTTTGCTTCCTCAACCGGCCAAGAAGCTGTCTCACAGCCGATCTCGGTCGAAAAACTTCTAGATGAAGCTTGTCCTGAACGCCTCCTGGCATGGCTGGCTTTCCATCCCACCGGCCTTGGCTTTGTCCAGCATGCCTCGGTGGAAGACTTCGATCGCGCCTTTAGCGCACTGGATCCTCGAGTCCTCGTCGAGCCCTTCGTCCATGTTCACAAACACATGAGCGATGCGAAGCAGGATCACTTGCGCCCCAAACCATTCGAAAGGTCCCTTGTCCAACGCCTCGTCGATTTCTCCGAAAAGATTGATGGCCTCCTGGTTGCAAGGCAAGATGGCGGAAGCCCTCTCACCCTCACCGTGTGTCGTCACGCCTTGGAATGTGCCGCCGCCGTTGGGGATGCAAGATTCGCCGAGAACATCTGGCTGAAGTTAATGCCGACCTACCGCCTCGAGCCAGACTTGGCCTGCTATAACGCCTATATGCACGCCTACATCTGGAATCTGGCTTACAGCGAGATTGCCCGCACCAGTTTTCGTGTGAGTGACCGGAACGTAGACTGGCGCCGCCAGGAGTGGAGACCCAAAAACCTGCTTGGCTATTCCATCTCCCCGCCGCAAAAAGAAGAGCCCCGGGCCCTTCGTACAATCCTGCTGGGCCTGTTTCGAGGCATTAGTATGCAGGGCATGGCTACCACCGAAGTTACCTTCCGGAACATGATCATCGGCCTTGCACGTGCCGGCGACCTGACCGGCGTTGAAAGTGTGCTCAAGTCGGTCTGGAACATTGACGTCGCTGCACTTGACAAGTTCGACGAAGAAGAACTCCCCGGCCCAACCTTCTATGCCAAGGACCACCCATTGTACCCAACCCACCATCTGCTCTATGCCATCGTCCATGCATATTGCATCAATAACGCCTCCACCAAGGCCAGGTTTATACTAGATTACACTGCGAGAAATTACGCACTTGACATTCCGCAGTACGTCTTGGAAGAACTCATGGACTGGACTTATGTCTACACCATCCGGCGAAGTGGCGTGCAAAGGAGACAAGGCCAAGCCCAAGGAAAACTACTGCCAAAGCAATTCGAAGCCTTGTACAACACCATGATCGACATTCCGTATAATCTCCAACCTACTCCAGCAATGCTCAACCTGCTTGCCAAAAGCTATCGCGACAGAAGACTCCTGATCAAAACCGTCAACACCGTCCGCCAGCTTGAACAAGACCTTTTCAAACAACTCGACCAATTAAAGTTGATGATTGACACTATTGTGGCCATTGCCCAAGAAGGCCCCGCCCTGCTCGACAACGGAATCATCAGCAAGAAATTTCTTGATTTCCGCCGCGATTTTCAGCTGGCATACGTGTCAGCCGATGCCCACCATGGCTTTCTCCTTCGACATGTGCACCAAATCTTGACAGAAGACGATTGGCCAGGCTCGGGGAAAAGAACTGAATGGAGCAGGCAATGGCTGCCCGACGTTATTGAAGAGTTTACACACTATCTTCCCGAATCCTTTAACTACAAAATCCCTACAGGCAAAGTCTTCTTCAGATCTCCTGGGCCGGATTTGGAGCATATGCGTGCACGGAAGATGTTGGCGCAGGCCACCATCGTGTGGAGGGCATTGAATACCGATAATCTGTTTGAGATGAATGAGCTGCTCAAGGACCTACCGCAGGCCTTAAGGCAGTCGCCTTTTGGTTACGAGGTTGGCTTTTGACCCAGCAAAATTCCGTCTACATTCGGAGACCAGCGAAAAGCGCAGAGCCAAGTATCCGACAGGGGGGTGCAACGCGTCAGCCTCAGCCGGTCGCGGTGTCTCACGTGACGCTGACTCTGGGCTCGCGTGTATGTATGTACACTATAGCACGATACAGACGCACGAGAGGGAGAGATAGAAATCTAGACTAGAAAAACCAGAATATTACCTCCCCTCGCAAAGAGAGATATAGACAGTTCGAGAGCGAATTATACTCCTTTTTTCATTTTTACAACAGACTCCGTATCCGATGGTGCTGATTAAGTTGAGCCGGTCCTCCTCCTCCTCCGCCGCCGCCGCCGCCGCCACCACCACCACCAGCAGCAGGCTTCGCATCGCTCACAACGCCACCCCGTGCTCGCTCGAGTTGATCCCTACTACTACCGCTACGGCCATCCCACTCGCCACGCCTCAGAAACCGGCCGAAATACGCTTCGAGAACCTGCACCGTCTCGGGGCCATCGGTCAAGCGCACCGCAATGCCGAGGTGTCCGTCGGGCCGCACCACCACGACCGCGCCGTCCGCATACTCGCCGGTATCGTTGGGGACCAGCCCGACCTTGGCGTGGGCGCCCCACTTGGCCTGCGGCACGGCCGCGTTCGTCGCGTCGTCCGCGTACACCCGGTCGCGGTACGCTTGGAACAGCGCCGGCAGCAGCTCCGTTGCGATGGCCGGCCGCGGGGCGCACAGCGTCAGCGCAACGCTGAAGAACGCGCTGTGCGGGTTGTTGCTGTCGTGGTGTGTGTCGAGCGCGCCGCGGTTGCGATGCGTGAACCGTGCGTAGAAGCTGTCCTTGCGCTGGAGGTTGGCGGCGAGAGCGCTCAGTGCGGTCAGGGCTGGGGTTTGATTCGGTTTGGGGGAGCTGCCACTGCCGCTGAAGACAAACAGCCGGAACGACCCGTTGAACGGGATCTCGTTCTCCAGGTGTACCTTGTTGGCGTCGACGACTCGCGTCACGTTGCTGTTGGGCATGATGCGGCCGGGTCGGAGCTTGCTTTGGGGGCTGGAGATGATGAGTGATTCTAGCCCCGACGGGAGAGACGGGAGGCGTTGGTCCGGCGCGTGGTTGAAGATGTTGGGCCCGTACGCGACGCCGTAGCCCGAGGTGAATTCGCAGTTCTCCTTGAAGAGGTTGATGAAGGCTTGGTTTGCTTGAGCTTGAGCTGCTGCGCCAGACTGAGCCTGCGCGGATTGTGTTTTGCTGAAGAGCGCCGCGTATTTGTTGTCAAAGTCAAGCAGCGTTTCGGCGACGGCGCGACGCTCCGTCTCGTACGTGGATAGAATGGAGCGGTCGGCGAAGCCGGACTCGACGTGGTGAATCTTCCATGCAAAATTGATCGCGTCGTGGAAGGCCGTGTTCATGCCTTGCCCGGCCTTGGGGCTGTGGGTGTGGCATACATCACCTCCCATAAAGACCCGCTCGTCGAGCGTGTACTTTTCTGCCAGGCCTTGGCCGATCGGGTAGACCGAATACCACTCTACACGATCCCAGTCGCATGTGTACGGTTGGAAAATCCGCTTTGCGGCAGACTGCACTTCTTGAACTGTGGCGGTTTTACGCGGGTCGAAGTCCGGGTCTGTACTGGAGGCGATTTGGATGTAGAGGCGGACCATGTTGTTTTCCCGAGGGATGACCATGATGCTGCCGTGATCGGAATGGATGGTGCATTTCATCTTGATGTCGGGGAAATTTGTTCGGAGGACGCCATCCATGACCCCCCAAACGTAGGAGATGGGGTCCTTGTGGCGGATGGGGATTTTGAGTTGCTCGCGCACAAAGGAACGTGCTCCTTCACCGGAGAAGAGATATTTGGTGTAGTACGTTGTTGTGACGTTGCTGTCCAGATTTTTGATATCCACTTCAACCGGATAGCTCGGGTCGGCCTTGTTTGTTTCGAAACGGGTGATTGTTGCTGGCCGTTCTATGGCTGTGCCGGTCTCATTGAGGTCTTCAATCATGACTCGTTCAATCAACCCCTGATGAAGAAGAGCTGTAAACGGGTAGCGGGCGTCGAGGAAGTCGGGGCACGAGGGGTACGTGCCTGTGCGGATGATTTTGCCGCCGGGTGCCGGGTCCCAAAAAGCAACCTCAAACACGCGAGCTGGGTCGTATGCCATGATCTTGCGTTTCAAACCGAGATTGCGCAGAATTTCTAAGGTACGAGGCTGTATGCCATCTGCTCTACCGGTTGCCGTAGGTATAGGTCTGTTGTCGATATGTTTGACTTTGTAACCCCATCTTGATAGACAGACAGAGGTCAGGAGTCCCACTGGGCCAGCGCCGATGACGATTACGTCGTATCTCTCTGTTCGCGCCATCATATCAGATCGAATTCGAAGCTACAAATTGATAGTCATCTCTGAATAAATTGAGCCTTCAAGCTGAGGAGATTAGATATGGCAGGCCGACGATATGGAATTGTGCGATGATCATGAGTGATCACCCGTTCGAGGCTCTGGGATCCGGTGACCTTTATATAGCACTGAGCCTCTTCGAACATGATGATTTGTCCGGCGGAAAGGGTCCTGAAGGAACAAGAGCCTCCTCGGTTGGCATCTTCTTGTGATGGGTCGATACCAAATCAAAATATTGGAATTGGAACTGGGACGGTGTTTGATTCGCGGACTGGATGAGGTGGAATATTGAGTTCGTCCCCGCAAGTTGTCGGATCTGTCACTCGGCAACTCTGCGCACACTCGCGCCTCAGCTCGGGTAGCGTCACGTGAAACACAAGGGGTGATCGGCAATTTCGTTCGGGTCAGCAACAGATCTTGGCTCACCAGCTTCATTTGTGTTTGATTGAACGCTGCAGGGAATCCAAATATTTTGTTCGACGGACACTACAGAGCGTCTGCCAGTGATGAAACAGGCGCAGCATCGGGACGATGCTAACCGGAGTTGGGTGTTCGCGATAGACTAGTCCTGGTATTGAAACGTCACGAAACGGTTTGAGACAGAACTTTGGTGCTGACAACAGCCACCAAGCAAGCTCTGTAGCCGACCAAAATGCATATGTACAGCTATATCCCCTGTATAGCTCGACAACGCCCTATGCTCATCACTCTCTGTTCTACCGTCTGCACACTACTGGCCAAATGAATCAAAGACTCCAGGTCAGGACGTATCGGCGGTTTTTGTGAAAGGCAGTCTTAGGAAGGAACGACTGGCTGGCCGTCCATCCCCCACACTGGCATCTGTATAGCAGCCTTAGAAGAGGACTCCAGCCCCTCTCCTGCGTCCGCATCAAAGAACACCATGAGTAGTCGTCCGCATTCATGACACTAATTTCTCCACAAAAGGCTGCAGTCAAATCATGGCTGCGAATTGTTCAGTGATTGATGAAGGCGTGTTGCCCTGGCCAGAGTGCTTGGGCGCCTTTGACGAGGAGTCTTGTCGATTCTTTCTGCGAGAGCTGGGCCGAAAGGTTGTCCAATTTTATCCGTTTTCGGTTGGCATGGAAGAAGTCTTCAGCTGCATCCTAGACGAGTATGGCTATGAGGGCGCTGCCGATGCCCTGAGTGTCTTGCAAGAGTTACTGGAAGATGACAGTACAGCAGCCGGGGCCGGAGATGACGGTGATATCTGGAGGTCTTGGAGGCATAGCTGGCGACACAGAAATGTCGAGAAAGCTTCTCTGCGACAGCTGAACCACCAACGCTGACGATGGACAGGATGACTTGCACAATCCGTATCTGCCCCGAGTGCAAGGACGCATCCTGCCTCCACCAACCTCTACAAGGATTCGGCTCCTGAAAAATGCAAACTTTGTGACTTTCCAGCTGACACAAGCTAAATCACCCCAGAACCAAAGCTTGTGCTATTCGGTCAGTGACGTGCCCACAGATGTCACTGACGTGTCGCCCGCCAAGCCCAATATGAAGAAGAATCCTACCGATGCTAGTCCTGAGCTCCGAGGTTACCATCGGACGTTGCTAGAAAATGAGCGCTTCGGAAAGAGTAGTGCCTACCAGTGTAAGCCTGGTCCAAGGTTATCGTCAAGCGCGACTCAGCTCTCAGAGGAGCAGACGTTGTTGCATGCTCATCGTTACGATTCAGGCCTTGTCTTTGACACTTTCGAATCGTCCTGCCGCTTCCCGCCAGCCTCATCTCGCAAGTATTCTGTTACCTCTGATACAATCACTCCGAAGCGTGGCTCATTGCGTGGATCGTCGATTTCCAGAAATGAGCTGGGAAATCTGGCAAACGCATCAAGGGACAGCGCCGCAATAGTGAAAGGTCCGGAATACAATCGTGCTTTACCGAAAGATGTCGTACATACCCAATTTCCGTTACAGGCATCGAATGAGGCTCGAGCAAGCGCGGTGTCGGAGAAATCTGCCCTGTCTCGAGGACCACCAGGTCGACAGTCGGATAACAGATTCAGCCTGCCTTCCGAGCTTGGTTCTGCAGACATTGAACCTCCTGCAACTAACAAGAGAGCTGTTCATCGTCAAGCTCGAATGATTGATGGAAATCTATTCCAGGGGAAAACGAGGAAAGGAAAATTCGTTGACGCTAGTCTCAACAACCATCACTCCCAAGTGAAAATCGTCACTGAAACCTCGCCTAAGCGAGCAAGTTGGCATTCATCTCGACACTCGCCACGCGCTAGCTGGCTGCACAATGTTTTGACGCGTTTCCATGGTAAACAAATCTGCAAATCCAGGAACCCCAAACCTCCCACACATCGCTCAGGTCTTACTGACAGTGATACCAGTGCCCAGCAACCGAAGAAGAACATTATGTCTCGTTCAGCTCAACGTCCCACCCCAGATCGAAGTGAAATGAGGCAGGCTACGCCTTTCGTCAGCTTTGGTTCTAACGGAGCCTGCGACGAGCGTACTTACAAGCCTTTGCCATTAAGCCCAGGTGACCGAAGCGGTCGACCTTCGGTACAGAGTGAGACCGAACGATGCTTTTTCTTTGGTAATTCACAGCCAAGTGGCTTTGAGGCGACCTTGTCCCTTTCTCCTCGGAGTGCAGCAAAGGTGCAGGAGAAGGATGAGCTTGAATTCTTGGTATCCGCGACCATGTCAGGACCTCAAGAGCTCTCCCCTCGAGACAAAGACTTGAGATGGAGAATCTCAAACTCCTCCTCTACGTCTAGATGTCCCTCGTAAGTTGCAGCGGTTTCCCTTGCCGACTCTGATATTGACTTCGGTTAGGCCGGGTTCGTTTACTACCTTTGGCCCAAAAGACCCATCTCACCATTCTACCGAGCCTTCAAGCCCGTCAGTTGCCCCTCTATCGCCTCTTACGTACCGCAAAGACGACGTGTCAAGTTCTATCTGGCCATTTCGAAGCCCAGCAGATGCGACCAATGGACGCGCCCACGGTGGTACAGTTTTGAACGTGCATGACGAGCTTCCACCGGCCGAAATGATTCCCAAGTCTCGTGGCCGAACGATATCAGAGACCGAGAGAAGTGTAGAAAGAGGACGAAAGCCCGCTCCCCTGCTTTCTAGTCCATTGGCCCTGGATTCGAGGTATGAGGACCCGTCGCCGCCAAAGACACCTCCGGCTCGCTCACGATCACCGGTGAAGAAACTCATGGGAATGGTCAAAAGCATGAGTACGAATTCAATGCCCCCAGCGAATTCCCCATCCAAGACGGAGACTCCCCCGAGTGCAAACAAGCGTCGCTGGAAAGAGCTCAGCAACAAGTTCAAACATGGATTTCTGACAGCGGACCTGGAGCAACTACAACAAGAGGAGATGATGGAGCACTACGCCTCGAATGAAAGCAAACCCTTCCCTCTACGGATCATCACGCCTCCATCGACTCACGAACGAACGACCTTTCCGGTATCAATCAAAAGCTCTGGCCAAAGCAAGTTGTGGTCAGAGCTTGAATACATGCTTATTGAGAGCTGCAACAGTTTCCTGAAGGAAGAGTTGAACCACAATCGCCTTTCGAGAGATAGCGTACTTCGAGTCAAACGCCAGTGGCAAGCTCGAAATCGTCCACAAGTCATAGAGTTCTATTATGACCAACCAACCCAGTACGACTTGGTAATCACTAATTTACGGACAATCAAACTGTACAGTGACTATGCACAAGATGCGATTTTACTCAATTCTGTTCTACACCAGTGGAAAATCCTCGTTCGAGAGCTCACCGTGAAGACTCTGTGTATGCCTGACAGCGTGGTCCGGAGGTGGTTGCACGATGGTCGAAGAGTGCTGGAACTCTTGGGTGCATCGCACATCACTCTGGCCAGTATGGACAAGCTGACCACTCTCTGCATGGCCGTGATAGGCAGTGCAGAAAAAGCCCGCGCCAAACGACGAGTAATTGCGCAAACGCACGGCACCGACGGCCGCCACGATCGCAGCGTGAGCAACAGCAGTCAACATACTCTCCATATGCATGAACAAGCACTGCTGAGGGGTCAAGAGTTACCTCCGGCAATGCCCGCTCCTGCTCCTGTCTCCGTCGGGCCTGCGACTCCTCGGAGCAAGAGCATGCCTCGAAAGCCCCCAAGTCCCTCGCGAGGAGGGGCACAAACCACGATTAGCACCAGCATGCATGACACACAGCCTTTCGCATTCACTATTGAGCATGACCATGCTGCCGGCCGCAGCAGCCCTTATGAACGTGTTCGCACTGCGGATCGAACATTGACTCCAAACGAACATGGACCACGGTTCCAGTATGATGATTGATCAAGCGCTACTTAAGAGAAGACTAAATGTTGCCGAACACGCCGCCTAAAGATTGTGAGGGAATCATGAATTTTGCTGCTTCAGCCGCTGCTTTGCCCTCCACCCGAGTTCGGAAGGTTCCAATGGACTTGCTCTCCATAGTCAGCGCACTGAGCAGCCTTGGCGGAACTGTAGAGGCATGTTATGTTTCTGGGTAACATGATGTCCGAAGACTGACTTGTTGAGAGAGAGTGAGAGTGAGAGATTGAGGGAAATACTGAGAATAGGGCAGTCGGGGCTTGAAACCGACTCTAATCTTATACTCTAGTACAATGCAATCTGCCAAGTAATCTCGTTTTCTGAGCTTCCTTGTGCTGTACAATCCCACATCCCAATATCCTTTTGCACTTTTACACTTTTTCACGCGTCTTCATGTAAATCCCTCACCATGATAACTACTCGCTAAACCATTCGCTGCAATGCCATTCCCTCCGAGCCCTCTCCCGTCCTCAAAGTCCAAGAACCCACTTCCGACAGCCAAGCCCGTATACGCTCTCAAGCACTCGTCGACAACTTTTCCCATCTCCCGGTCCTCTTGACCAACCCTCGTCCCCAACACCGTACCACTGTTACTCTCAAAGAAACTCATTTGACCGGCTTGCTGAGCAGCCAGGTTCAGGCCGGCCGCGCGTTTGAAAACACCGACCATGTTCCCTCTGTAGTCGGCTAGGAAGCCGCGGATGACGAAGATGGCCTTTTCATTCTCTGCGCCAAAGCTCAGGAATGTGGAGAGCAAGATGCGGAGACAAGATGACAGGATTGTAAAGTACGCGAGTAGCGCCGACTTCGGCGTGCTTGTGCTGTCGTTGATCGTGGATCTGGAGGGATTGGTGGTGCGGATCATAGCGGTTGGATCGGCCATGTTGAGATCGAAGCCGAGGTCGGGGTCGGCTGCAAAAAGTGTCGAGTCCCTGAGTGTCTGAACAAGGTTTGCGTCGAGAAGTGCAGAGGCACCGAGTCGTGTGCGAGAGACTTGGAGAAGCAGGAGGGCACGGGATTCGAATATCTGGAGGGGATAGGTGCGGTCTAGATAAGTGCGTACGTCAGTAAGAGGCCAAATACTGCTTTTTGAGGGAAACGGGGGGAAGAGAACAAATACGTACGACTCGGATTTGTGGTATGAAATTCCTCTGCAATGTTTCTGATGGGGTCGAGGAGCACCTCAAGGATGTTGGATTTGGTAAATGCTTCGATGACGAGGCTGGAATTTTGATTTCGGGCCAAGCTAACAAATTGCCCAAGGCAGTTCAATGCGTTAAGACGGCAGATGTCCAGACCGTCGTCAGCGTCGTCAGATACGATCGTGATGAGTTGTGAGCCTGCGGACCGTATTGTGTCCATGGCATTGGCTCGAACTTTCCTGCTCGAGTCGGAATCTGTGATGGCTGAATTTAGAATACGTGCCAGATATTGTGAACAAATGCTATAGAGAACTGCTCGTAGATCTGGATTGTCGCTTGACTGTGGGACCCCTTCGGCGCAAATTCGGAAGAGTTGGAAGAGCTTCTCGGCAATTGTGACATCAACGCGAGTCTGAGCCTCCTTTGCCTCCGAATGAGCATTGCAGAGAGCAAAAAGAAGGGTCTCAGACATGCGCGAGAGCTCGACAGCTTCTGAGGCACCATCTGCCAAGGACGAGTCAAGCTTTGGAAGGATAAGTTGCAGCATGCGGAGGACAAACTGAATTCTGGTCGCAGACTCCATGGGACAGCAGTCGACAACACTGACAATCATGTCTACGTAACTCCGCAAGCATGACAGCCTTTCCGCCTGCGCAAGCACGTATCGGTTTCGCGCCGCAAATAGGCCGATCATGAAGTCTGCTTCCTGATTTACGGCATCGTGGTTAAGTTGCTTGTTTGCTGCTACATGCTCTCTGACAATTGCAGCAGATCGCTGGTTCAGAACGATTTGCACTTTGTCGACGTCGTATAGTGGTTCTCTTTGATAGGCATCAAAATCGATGTCGTAAAAGAAGTCCAGATGGGGCATAGCAAGTAGAGGCGGTGCTCGTGCATCCAATTCGGCAAAGTCAAATAGGTCGAACACGGTTGGGTGGTTGATGGGTCTGCCATCGGTATCGATAGACCTTCCTTGAAAGCTTGAAAGATATTTTTCCTGCAGAGCCTTGACGTTCGTTTTCGTAACGAGTTGGATTTCCCGCGTTACATAATCATAGAGATGTGTTCTGAAAGACAGGAAATCCGTGAATGCTTCAGCTGAAGTAAAAAAGTAGAAGAAGGGATCCAAGATACTTCTCCCATCCCACAGCGTATTTGGTGCAACAATAGACTGATTTGACAGCTGCTGAACTAGGTAGCTGGCACGTCGTAGTTGTGTCATTGTGGGCTCCGATGACACTGGAAATGACCAAAGGTGTTTGAGCACACAGATACTCTCTGCTTTGATGTGCGTAAGCCACGACAGGATGTTGCCATCCAAACCATCGGGATACGCAATGGACAAGTTGGCTAGGGCATCGAACATCGAGTTACCCTGCTCGAAATCTGGTCCTGCAATGAGGCGATTCCCGATTCGCTGGAAGCCGAGTAGTAGGTGAGCTATGTTTGGCGATTCTGACTGGGTTGATAGGCAAGCATTCAAGAATGAGGCGAAACTGTCTTTGAGCAAGTAGCCATCTGACTGGTTGCCTGCCTCTAGCTCACGGGGATTAACCTGAAAATGCCTGATCAGTTCAGACGATATGTTTCTGAGGATCAATTCTCCATCGGGTCCAATCATCTCTATCATTTGACGTCCATGACGGTCTTGGTGGGTTCCATCAAAAAGGTGGTTTTGAAATCGGGCGGACTCTGATAATTTCTGCAGGAACTCCAGCGATAGTATGGAAAGCCGCACGTGCACTGAAGCTGCCCACTGACACAGATTGAGCAGCAATTCTGGACGGGCGATGATGCTGTCTTCGATCGCAGCGATACCGGAGAACTCAATGTTTTTATAACTGAGGGAAGATTTTTCCCTTGGCTTCACAATGTCGAAATAAGTAGGTTGAAGCGTGATCACGCGGTTCAACAGCTGAAGCACACACTCCAGGCAACGGATTTTGGGATCACACGAAGCTAGTGAAGGAACCGAGTCAGTAAACTGACGAGCAAGATCCATCAAGCACTTATTGAGACTGGTGCTGAATATCCATTGCATGACTCTGGCGAAAGGATGTCTTTGAATATACATGAGGGGATAGTCATTCGCCCCTGACGACGTTGACACTTTCTCCAACCCTGTCACATAATTCTCGTTGAATCCCTGCAGGCAAGAGTTCATGAAAGTTACTGCATTGGCCGATCGAATGACGCCATGAGTGTTTCCATCCTCGAGCCAGCCACGCAGATTCTTCGGATTGAACTCGGCGCAGACGGAATCAACATATGGGATAATGCCTGGGGCCCGATAGTTGCTGCCTAGATCTGCAGGGAACGGGAGCGGTTGGCCGCTCATCTCGGGCACCGGGCAAACAAGAGAGACCAACAATGTAACAAAAGCATCATATTGGTCGTAAGAAGTGGATATCGCCGCCAGTGTCTTTTGGAGGTTTGTGGCACCCGGGGATGGCTGTTTGTCGTTTGGAATACCCACAGCTCGATCGTGATCTGTCGATGCCCAATCATCGATGGTGGTCCAGACACGATCAGAGGTGGCCGAATCTTTCTCGGTAAGCAAGGCTTCGAAGCAAGAAAAGATGCTTGCCCTAAGATATGACGGAATCGGCCCAGAACTCAAAGCCAACAGACTTTTCAGAAGATCGATCTCGGTCAACTCTAGGACGTATTTTCGTGCAAGGGCGGTATGGCAGAAGAGATGGCGTAACAGGCGCAAGTAGCAGCAGAGCATGATCGGACTTTCTGCTTCGTTGAGCTCCGGTTCGAAGGTCGTCCGTGGTTTGGCGGCTTGTAAGGGCGGGGTTTTCTCGTGCACTTTCTTTGCATAAAAGTCCAGCTCGGCGAATATCTGTTGATAGCTCATTGACGGCAGTTTTCTTCCCCTTGTATTCGGAAGCGGCACAGTGTCATCAAGCAAGAATTTGTGGGCAGCTTCGGCATTCTCTCTGGAATCGGCTATTGCGCATAGCATTTCGCAGAAGGCACTGGCTCTTGGCACGGTTTGCCTACGCGATGCCCATTGAAGAAAGCCGTACAGATTGCTGTCGGGATCCTCCCAGAATTGTTCTGCCGCTTCAGGGCGATGTTCAAAAGCAAAGGCAATAATGACCAGGAATGCTTCCAGATGAAGTCGAACACCTTGATCTCGTGGCGGACGTTGCAACACGCCATCTGAGGCGGCAGTGAGCTGCAGGAGCCTTTGATCATCCTCGTCGGTTTTGAGTTTCCTGATGCTGTCTGGCATGTTGGTGATCCAATTTTCGGCGAATGTTTCGTAAGCTTCCATGAGCATGTCGGCAAAGAATGCCGATGTCGTCTCAGTGGCGTCAAAAGCGATGTTGGTCCCATCCAGCAGCATGTCAACGAGCTCGTTGCGTGCCAGGTGCTGCCACGGCTCGGCCTTGGCGTTGGAGCATACAGCGAGCATAAATTCCAGGCTGCCATCATCGAGGGCCTTCCTCATTATGTCGAAACGCGTGGCAGCATTTGGATCGGGGGCCGCCCTTTCCAAGTAGTGGCCACTATATTCGGCAGTCCACCACATCTCCAGGGTGGCAGCTAAAGGGCGAGAAGGGCCATTGGAAGGCTGAGGGGTAGGTGATGCGAACGTTCGATTTAAGGCGTGGGCATCCTGCGGCGAACCCTTATCCGGAGAGCCATATTGGTGAAAGGCAGCAGCAAAAGCGGGCAGATAATGGACGCAGTTAAGGTCAAGGCGTTGCCATGTTCGAGATCTCTCATGTAGTTTGCGAAGATCCTCGGAGATGGTATAGTTACCACGGAAAAGTAAAGCCAGAACTGCAGCGAGGGCCTCATGCTGTTTAAAGAGGCTGCTGCGCTGGAACTCCAAAGTCCTGTAGAAGGCTTCGCCGCGAGCTTGACTCAAGATGGCCCTGCTTTGGATGGCCTCGCTGAGCTTGGCCTGCCAGGCCTCGACCTCGAGCATGTTCTGTAGGCACTTTCTGGCAAAGGCAGAACCATTCGCAGGAACGCCGTGTCTGATGTCCAGTACATCCTTGACCACCTCTTCAAATTCATTTTTGATCTGTGGATCGATGTCTGGATCAAGTGCCTGAGCGAGCACGAGCCTTAGATCTTGGACGAGGTAGTCGCGACGGTCGTGGTACTTGGTGACTACGTCTGCGATGACAGCTTGTTCGTCGCTATCGCCTGAGGGCTTTGTTTCAATGTAGAGGCGAGCGGCATGTTCTTCGGAGATGTCCAAGGCCAACCCGATCGCATTGCTGAGATGGCGAAACTCGTCGTTGATGCTATACTCTTGTCCTCCGACCTCCACTTTCCCGGCATTGTAGTCTTTGGTTGCTTGGTCCGTTGACTTTGTCTTATCCAGCAAGGCTCTGAAGTCGGCAATCGAGTGTTTCAGCTCGTCCACAAGTCGATCGATATTGGGAAGAGAATTCTGGGTAAAGGCAATCAGATCGGCGTGAAGACCTTGTAAGCGTTCTAGACTCTCCATCTTGATCTACGCATAATGCAGAGCTCGAGGCGTTTACCCACAGATCAGATCATCGAGCCACTGGCAGCTGGACAATGGACACCAGATGTGGTGCCGTGCCCTAGATACTTCCTACGGACCTGAAAACGCGTTGCCTAAACTCCGGCTAGCATTTTCCAGGAACGCGTTTGGCGTGCCAAGACTGCGGCCAACTTGCAGCCTCGCCATGATACGTATTAGGTAATATTTGGACGCAAGGCCGACCATGCACGTGCCATGCTACGGAGTCCAAAGGACTAGGGCGGAGCAAAAATAGCAGGTTAGCCGAGATGACGCCTTGCCTAATTGTCGTGGTATGGACCTGGGGTAGCCATGTTCGGAATCGTCATCGCTGGGAGGCATAGGATTGTTACCAGGCAGCGATTCCTGAGCTTCAGAATTGGAAGAGGGGAACCATTCCGTGGCAGTGAGCACCTCATTCCTTCTGCCTGAACAGTGAATAAGCTCCCACGCACGTTGAGAGGAAATATATTTCTCTTTGCATTTACTCTTCATCATTCAGTAATGCCTCATGTTCGCTTTCCGCAACCATGCTCTCAATGCCTATACACGCTTCCTGCTCCTTGATCAGATTTCAAGCAAATGAGTTGATCGTCATCTTGACTACCAGACAAAACATTGATTTCCCGTCTACCTGAGAATAACAGACTAAGAGACTTACCTCCAGGTCGTCCAGGGACCAGATGAGCCAAAATGTTTCATGAGCTAGTCTCACAGATTCAGCCCCTAGCCCGACCCGCCGACAACAATAACCTTTCACGACTAGCCCGGAACAGCAACCAAGTTCAGCTGCTGGAATCCTGGCGCGCAACCTCGCCGAATCACATACATGCTAGGCTTGCCTCCTTGTGGTCCGAAATCACCGCCAAACCGCCGCCTTCTTGCAGTTGGAGCGTGGAAGGACGAGACCAAACGATATGGCGTCCTTTGAAAGCACCGTCGTTGAGGCAGTCCCCTCGACACTGGCCTCACTGAAGTTTGGGTCTGGATGATCTCAACCGAATGGAGAGCCACAAGTATGGCGACATGTGGATTAGCGGCGGCAACGTCCATAACGGTGATGTGAACATCACCAATGCATTAGGTATGTCGACCACTTTCACATCTTGCCACCTGCGCTTACTCTGTCACAGTGGTCAGTGGCCGTCTTCCACTTGATGTCAAAGACCTTTCCCAGACACTTGCGCGAACAGCGCAACACTGTGAGGCCATCGACGAGTACTTGAAGCGACCACAATGTCAAGCTCTCCATCCTACCAGTCTAGCGGAGGATGTGGCAGATCTGCGAGATTCACTGGACACCCTACGATTCCACATAGAAGAGAACGATTCTGAGGCTTTGACTGCGCCGACCGAATGTCGACGCTCGTTGCATGAGATTGCCGTCAATCTCGACCAATACCGCCTGGTGGTCGAGGATTTGCACAGCAGGTTGCAGAATGCTGCACCACCGCTGGACTCTCCGGATGGGCCTGCCCAACCATCTTCAGACGATTTTGTACTGATCCAGAGAAGCCTCAAGAGGCTACGAAAGAAGCTTGGAGTCACAATCATGGTGGTCAATTTGTGAGTGCCCCGCAATTCGACTGGATGTGCAACATCTAAACCGGTAAAGCTGCATGCAGCGCAATTTCCAGGAGCAAAACTCGTCCGACATTCTTGAGCTGAAATCCCAGCTTCAAGCAGTACAAGCCGAGCTCGAGAAGGAGCGCGCATCAAAACTACCGCCAGGGAATCTGCTGCGGCAAACACTCCTAGAACAGGCTGGATTTGAGCACGAACCAAACCACACGATGCAAAAGTTTCTCAAAGGCTCTTTAACGTCAAAAGCTGCATCGAAACCTACAACCGTCAGCATGCAAGTCAGTTCAGATGCTCCTTGCTCCTCTAGCGACACGGCCTCGTTCGTTTCTGCTCAAGAGCATTTTGATCCACCCGAAGAAGCCCATTCCAACGCGAACCTTAGCATGCAAATTTTTGTACGAGGGGCCCCTGGCATTCAGACATTGGTGCTCACAGTTGACCGGCACGACGACATCCGTATCGTGAAATTTGGTGTAGCCAGGCGGCTGAATCGATCAGATTTTGCCTTCAACCTCTTCCGCCACGGGAAAAAATTGGAGGAAGGCAGTACCGTCTGCCAAAATGGCATCCAGCCACTTTCCACTTTGGTATATGCGCCAATCGCAACTCAGTGTGCTTACCAGTTTCCATGGAACGTCAAGACCTTGACGGGCCAGGCCTGGGAATTCTTCCACCACATGCCAGCGGGAAAGGCCGATCTCCTGGTCGGAGATCTCAAACTAGCCATTGAGAGCGAGCAAGGCATCCCCCCTGACCAACAGGGTTTAGTCTACCAAGGCCGCATGCTTGATGACTCTGCCTCTCTGCTATCAATTTCAGGGATCATCCACCTCATTCGGCGCCTTCGACCTAGCACAAGGGGTGACACTTCATCTGAACACATTGTGGAAATACGCGAGAAGGTGGATACGGCATACGAACACGATGAGCACGTACAGCCCCGGCATAGACGTGCCTTGTCTGGTGCTGAAGGATCAGTTCATGAAATTGTCCCCACGAATCGCAGAAGGAAATGCATACTTTGCAGGTTCTCCATGCTGAACACCCGAAGGACCCTCCGCCCCATGCCAGTGTTAGTGTGGTGAGGATGACCGACTCTCCATCTCACCTTCTCTCAGACAGTTGCGGCTACCCCATTCTGCTCCTTCCGTGACATATTGAGGATTCAAGCACCAAATGAATACTGCACGTCAAATATCCTGAAAGACCTTCAATGCTATTCAGTGGTGAGACTATCTATGTCCCAGCGCCCTGAATATCTGTTCTACCCAAATACCGTTCTTCAGTATGACGATGTCCTCCCAAAGTCGTGTGAACCGCAAGTCGGATCATGTCTTGTGCTATAAATAGCTGCCGCATCGGTCAAGTCGTCCTGATGAAGGTCGCAGCTGAAGCATCTTGAGAAGCGTTGGGAGAAATTGATCAGGAGCTCGGGCGTAGCTTGCTGATGATGTTACGCGTCTGGTGGATGGTGGTCGGCGCCGTTTGACAGCGCACGCCGTTGAGCGGAACAGCGGTTTGGCTATGGTAGTGGAAAGATCGGTTTGATACCGGGGGTTTGATTTCCAAGAAACCCGGACCAAGCGAATCTAAGATATGGTCAAGTCTTTGTTGTTCGACGAAAGGGATTGCAGGAGACGTGTGAGACGGAACCGGCAGAGAAAATGCGCCTCATGACTGGTGAAAATCTACACTGGAGAGGACTCGTCACAGAAGTATCCCGTTAGTCCTCGTGGATAACCACGACAATCACTTGTACCCTCTTGCTCTTCTCGCTCACGCGAACAAGCATGGTGAAAGAAGCATGCCCCGTCGGACAAAGGGATACTCGTAGAATTCTCGACCAAATCAGCTCAACTACTTGTATCACTCGTGCGGCTTTTTGCGATGCGGACGAACGATTAGTTGTCCATCAACTTCGTCCCGGATCGAATCTTGGCTCAGGATAGGGTACCGGGGGTTGAGTGGTCTGAGGAAATGGTATGTGAATGTGAACATGCGACCACCAACATCATCACATCATCAAGGTATCTTGGACTCGTTTCATACTTTACAGGATTCGGGCGTCAGCGACCCGCTCGAGATCGTCGAACGCAACTTTCAGCAATTTCGAGAGAATCGAATCTTTGTGTATGTAAATGAGTGGCTGCGATATTCAGCGCACAATATTTTCTCACATCGAACCTGAAGCTTCATTGTTCTAGCATGTCGGAGGAGGAACGCAGTACCTAAGCATTCAGTTCTACCAATTCAGATCCGTAGGTAATGGTTTCTCTACATCGCCATTCTCCTTGTGTGTACATATGTCTTCCGCGAGCAATGTTACGCAACGAACCCAACTACGACGAATCAGAATAGAAAGTAGTTTGACTGCATTCCTCCAAACGATTCTCCCTTTTCAGCAAGCGTAATCATTCCCACATGCAATCCGAAATCTAAACATTTACATGTGGGCTGCGCTACCTGCATAGTGCATTCGCTTGTTTCCTAGCGAGGGCTCATTGTCATAATCACCCGTCCTCTTTCGTGAGCATTCTGCCTCGCCACATTGTTCGCCCCATCTATTGACACCGTCCGTCCCACAACTTGTTGAAAAGCATATTTTCGATAGTAAGAAATACCATGAGAAAAGAGCAATTTGTCAGGAAAAAAATTATGTCGAAGGCTGAGATCCTCCCATTTCGTGCGCAGCCCATGGCTTTCGTAGACGGGAAGGAGAAGCTATGTACTTGGCACTCCAATGAACCTTGTTCCCTGTGCATTGTCAACATGCTTGGCAACAATCTTTGTGAAACCTCGCGATTCGCTCGGAGTACAGCTTCACTCGTCCGCGAGACTTGGCGGGATAAGCTCGCAGGATTGCGTGTCACTCGAAGGCTTTCAAATGAAAACCTTACCGAGCGTGTTAGACTCCTCTCCTCTGGATGATTTCACCTCGAGATGTCGCAATGAAGAAAGTAAGTAGCATAGCTCTAAAAGTATTAAATTAAGCGGCATAGAAATATTAGAAACCCGAATGCAACTATGCGTAAAATGGGCCCGACTTTTTGTGCCGGTCACCCGATAAGGCTGAAATCCAAAAGACGTTCGGTCGCGAAAAAGCATACGCTGTTCCCTTTGTGGCTGCTCGCCCCCACGGTCGTAAGGGCTGAGAATCTTCAAGAATCCACGCGCTATGTATGGCATGTGTGAAAATAACAATGAAGTCTTTTCTGGGACTCCGCGTTGACTGCATTGAGAGAAAGAAGTCTCCAAAAAGGCTCTTGCGGGAACGGCGAACCGCTTATAGTACATTGAGCGCGTCAATGCGTTATCGAGTACGCTCATGCTTGATGATTGCCAGCCAACTCTTTGCACATTTTCATCGAGTTCTTTGCGGGACGCGCTGCCTGCAGGATTTGCGAAGGATGTTCCATCGGTCCATGCCTTTCTCACCATGACCTGATGGCACTCTGCAGCCATGAAGAGCAGGATCCCCGCGACATTACAAATCCATCTTGTGCCCTATGCGGCACAGGCTTTGCCACCAATTCATGACAATGTTCGGAAGGTCCCAACCTTTTCAGAAACGGGGTGCGGAGAGGGAAAAAAAATCCACAGTAAAATTGGGGCAATTTGGCTGACAATAGCCCATCAGGCAGGGTCCGAGCCCTTCTGTGTACCTTTGGTTGGTGCTTCGAGTCCTTTTGTGTGCTGCCTTCCATTACACCTCGAGCTTATTTGCAACTCCGTCTTCGCAGTAGTTATGACACTTGCTTGTCAACACTCCCTCGCCAGAAATGCTGGCTAGCCTTACAGAATATCAAGTCTCTGTAGCTGGGCTCCTGTCAACCCGAGCACCGCTTCTGCCGCATTTTCAAGTTATCTTGATTCTTGCGCATCGTCTCTTCGTTCGCTGCCATACGAAGTCGGAAAATCATTGCTTATACTCGATGGATTTCGCTGGTGATCAGGCCTGTGGCTGGTAGGGCTTATAGGGGATGGTCCGGGAGATGAAATTCTCCGCTCCCCAACAGGCTTTCGAGGAATAGCAGAGCCCGGTTCCATACCCACGGATCCCTCGTGCTGAGACAGCCTCATATCGTTTGGAGGAGCCGGAAGACTCCCGTCCCGACTATCCTGCGGTAGTTCAGTGGGTGATGTTTGATCAGCCGTACGTACCGGCGACGATACCAGCTCGGAAGGCTGTGATCGGCCATCGCCGTCCACGGACGTGACCTTACTTCCTGAAACGTCTCTAGGGAAGTACGGTCGGTTGCTAATTGACATGGACCCCTTTTGAGCGTGATCCATAATTTCAAATCGCTCATCGTCATACGGCGAAGTTACTACTTGCCTCGGCCCATCCAACCCAGGAGAATGGGGGTTACTTGGAGCTTCGTAGATGTCGTTTTTCCTCTCGTTTTCTCCTTCCATGAAATAGTCTGGATGGCTTTCCACAGCCGTGTCTCCCGAGCTATGTGACTTGTCAGGGCTACTGTCGACGGGAGGTGATTTCCCAAGCCACGAGAACACGTTTCGCCGGCTCCTCTGTGTACGCTCGACGCCCTCCTTGTCCTTGCGCCTCTTTCGAATACACCAGAAGGTGATGGCCGCAATGAAGAGGACTGGGAGTATAGTGCACAGACTGGCGATGAGGGCAACATGATTGTTTGATCCTGATTTTTCGTTGTCTTGGCTATCATCGCTGGGTACCGCGGTGGAGTATGGATATCTCGCCTTGATTTGCGTCGGGTAAGGCGTGTTGAACAAGTCGTTGAGCCCCGATTCATCTAGATTGCTCACCTGAACGTCTCCAGGACCATCTGCATTTGGCCAGTTGAGCTGTGTAACAACGGTGGCAGGCGCCGTGAATTGCTCTTCCGACGAAGCATCATATTGACTGCCCCATTCTCGGCTATTAAGATTGAGAACATCGATGAAGGTGCCCGGTTCGAGGCCGCCGCCCCTGTAGAGTGAGCCACCGATGGTCATCAGTGTTGTTGGATTTGGCGAAAAACACACATGACCCAAACGACCATGCTGGCTGCCTCTGTCGGCTTCCTTGAAGAGAGTCCATTGAAAGGCTGGCACGGAGAGGACCCAGACATCATCCTTTTCGATGGGATTGCTTGTCCCCGAGCCGTCGTAGCCGCCATAGACAAAGATCTCTTGAGACCGTCCATCTTTCGTAGGTACCACCGTAGTACAGAATCTAGCCATTTGAGGGGGTCTGGGAGCTGTCTCTAGAGTCGATTGAGAATACCACGTCTCTCCATCGATGTCGTAGATCAAAAGGTCCGTCATAAACGTGTTGTTGTTGGGTAGGGCGTCTGGAGGTGAAGGGAAAAGGTCCGCTGGCGTAATGACACCACCAATAGCAACAAGGACTCCAGCCTTGCCGAACGGCAGCCACACAAGCCCGCTCTCGGCGCGAGCATCATGCGGTACCGCCCATTTCAAAGCTGTAAACTGGGCATATTGCGTACTACTGCCCATATCGACCTCGTAGAAGGTGCCTGATGCAGTGATGCTATTGTCATTGAGTGGATACCGCAGCGTCGCGTATTCACCGCGAGCCATACCACCAAAATACCATCCTAAACGTTGATTCGGGTCTGGTGAACTGGCATATGCTCCTGCGGTAATGTTTTCGTGTACCGCCTCATTTATGCGTTCATCATTGTTATACGGAGTAACGCCTTCGTTACCTGTCTTTTGAGCGTCATTGTTTGGAAAAAGATTCCCTTGGTTCACAGAATTTCCCGTTCTAGGAACTGATTTTGCTTGGCCACTAGCTATGTCAGCAACGTTCGGTTCCGATAGGGCAGGGGACATACGCAAAAGTGTACCATTGGAAGTCATTGTGGAACATGCCTCCGTTGATATACTTAACAGCATTAGGATTTGGGTTTTCCACTTCGTAAACCATTATGTCTTCGGGCCTCTGGTTGGTAAGGTTTAGGGAGTGTGAGAGATTGATCTTATAGTAAAGCCCGTGCTGGTCATCGACAAATGAGACATCATTGCTCCAGGTCCCATCATCATTCGGAGTGCCATGGCTTAGGAGACCACCTTCCAGTGCAATAATATTTCGAATTTGTACACCTCTGAAGCCGAACCAGCTTGAGTAACTTGCAAGAACGCACGGACATGAAATAAAGATTATCAGTAAGGCTGAAGCTAGCCGTGCCGGGATGTTTCGGCCGCCCATTCTTGCAGGAGAATTATCAATATCTCAGCACGAAGAAACGACCTACAACTGCGTGACTTGAGTCTTTGATGGAAGAAGTAGAATCGGTAACGCCAGTTTACGAAGAGCTCAAAGAGGACTCCGATTCTTTCACTCTGCTCACATGGTTCGAGATCATGCCGGATCTGGACCAACTCAAAGAAGAACTTTTGCCACACCAAGTTTTCTTTCTCTGCACGTTGTTGCGTGACAACCTGGTGAAGCTGTGCATGCGAACCCTGGAGCCCACACCCGGACAGGCATGTTGGAGACGTGGTGGCGAACCGTTTTCACTTTGCTGGAGCGTCAAGGGAACGGAGTACTTCAAGCAAATGAGACTTGGGGATCCGTGCCGACACACTTGCTCGAGCCACTTGTGCGCTTCCACCCAGGTGCATCGAACCTTGAAAGGATCGGCGGAATTGATTCAAGGGAAGGTTCGTTGAGAACCTGAGACCTGAGACCACAAGCATCAGTGATCAAAGCTAGGCGCTAGTTGCAGAAGCGTGACTGGCGCAGCACGAGGTGCAACTATCCCGCCCCCATGCACGTTGCATGCGCTGGGGCTTGTTGTTAGCGTACGAAGTATTTTTGGGCACCATTTCACCGTGGTGCCGATTTCTTTTCACCAAAAGTTTTGTCGACATTGTCAAAGAGAGGTTTAATGAGAGATCTTCCATATTACACAGCACCCTTACAAGAATTGGTGCTTTAGATGCAATCATTCGATGCCTTTACACTGACAAGGCTGACAACACACCGCCGCCACAAAGGCAAGCTAAGAAGTCCATTCCACTGAGGCTTGGCCGACTAGGCCAAAACAGAGCTAGCGCTGTGGCTCTCCAGCATCCGGGATATATTTGCGGAGCAAGCGACTCCATTCCCGCGGCACTGTCTCCGTTGGTTGACCCCGCAGACTATATACAGTAAATCCTATCCCAGGTCTTAAAGGGCAAGCTTTTACATCGGTCAAATCTATCAATCAAGGCTGAGGAAAACTTTGGCCGGGTCTGAAAGATGTTGGATCTGAAAACGGCAATCTTTTAGAAACCGATTGCCTCTAACTGGATCAATAATGTCTTTCTTTCATCAGCACAGATTAGGACGAATGGTGAGCACTGCAAAAATGCGCTTTGTGTGCGGATTTCTCTGAATTGGTGAAGTGGCATCTGAACATGCTTCATCGCCAGCCTTACGAAAGACGGCTGAACAACACGAATGACCCGGCTTGCATTGACCCCTGCTAGCTCACTTCACTTTGCTTATACACTTGAGCTCTTTCCATATCAGCACAAATACATACTCAGATTCGCCAAGTCTGGTCTAGCGCCTTGCGGCACCTCCAGCGAGCGGCATGGCAGTATCCGTTGATGCTGAATCCGAACGCTTTTGCGTACGTTTGTGGCTACCTCCACCAACAACCTTGCCCCGTCGGCCTTACTAACTGTTGCGAGGCAATGCTCTCAAGTCAACAAGTGACGAAATGGCTTGTTGGCCCGCTGAGTTTCTCGATCTTGAGCGAATCTGGGAATACCTCCCAAGCTTCAGCCTTAAGCGACACATGGGACTGGGATTTATATGTATAAACAGCTCTTCTTTCTTGTTTCCCATTCTGTTCACCCTACTCTCGTCCCTGACGATCATCTCTTGATTCCCTCGTTCTTCATCATTCTGGTTACGAAACGTTCCAGTATGAGGTCTTCTCGACTTTTATGGATTGCTGCTGCGTTGGATCGTGTGGCAGCAGGGAATACAACGCCCGCGAATGATGGGTGGGAGAAGTCAACGATAACTATCTATTCAACAATCCACGACACTATCACCAGCTATGACACTATCACCAGCTATGACACTATCACCAGCTATGACACTATCACCAGCTATGACACTGTCACCAGCTATGACACAGTGGAAGGTCCGACAACCACTGAGACTGAGATCGTGTCAGTGCCATGCCCAACAATCACTGAGACTGATATCGTGTCCGTGCCATGCCCAACAACGACCATCACAAACGTCGACACTGTAACAGTGACCAACGTGCAAGCTGTACCAGAGACCGTAATCCAGACTGTTTCCGAAACAGTCGAGGACACAGTCTTTACTACTGTCCGGGAGACAGAAACTGTTAATAATGGTGTCACAGCTTTTGTCACTAGCATCAGCAGAATCACTCAGACCGTCTCAGTATCAACATCGTGCTCTTCAAGCCTCTCTGGACTGGTAACTTGCCCATCACGAATTATCAATCCAACTTACACGCCTCCGACACCATTGCCATCCAACTACCTCTGGGGATGCCCACCAGGAAAACTCTGCCACCCAAAGAGAGAAAACTGCAACTTCGAGCAGAACCCACCAGCAGACACATATTTCTGTGCGCCAGAAGAATGTTTACCTGTTGCAGAGCTGCCATCACTCGAGGCTTTCCGCGCCGCCAATACGCCAGTCAACGAGTCTTGCGCATGGCTGACGCCCGTTGATGACTACTTTAATCTCAATCCATTATTTTTCGGATTGGATTTTTCAATCTTCAACATTTACGATCAGCCCAGATGTACTTCCACGTGCCCTGTCCCAAGCACCGTCACTTTAGCCCCAGGGTCAAACGGTTGGAGCCCCTGGGCGGGACCGGCACCAACCTCAGCCGCAGGCTACGGTACCAGTGCTGCCGCGCCACAGGTCACCAAACGTGCTGAACTTGCAGATAAGAAGCTCCTAAAACGACAAGGCGAGGCCCTGCTTGCTTACTCGGCTTGCTATCTAGAATGCGACTATGCTGAATATGTCTGGCAAAGCATAGGCAAGGATCCGCGACTCTGTGACACGGATGGTGACTGGAGTCTTGCTTATAGTGCGGCGACACAGTGCAATGTTGACTACGCTATAACCGACGGTAGTGGTCCATCTTCTGCGGTTACGGCATTGGACGCACCGAGCAGTTTCTGCAACAATTTGCAGCAAAAACGGTTTATCCGTGGCCGCAGGGTGTGAGTCTAGTGGCTGTGTAGTATTGTTTTCCGGCGTTAGGAGAAGTATGTCAAGTAATTGCGACGAAAAGTCCCTGCCCCAATCATCACGGATCCATCAAATACATATACCAGAGAGTACACATAATATGATGGATGATATTAACCACTAGATAGTCCTAACATGCAGTCCAGTCTCATTTATCAGTCGTAGATCTACGCTAGAATGAATTGAATTCTGTTTGACAGCTTGGAACGAGATTAATTCTTCGAGTAAGGGTTTTTCATCGTCTGTTACCGCCAAGACATTTCCGTCGATGTACCGTGACCTCGGAGACTGCCACCAATAATTTCATGAAGTGCGCCACTCATGTTGTCTATTTTCGATTCTTTTTGTGCTCGCTATTGCTATTGATCCTTTCGTCTTTGGAAGCACGTTGGGAGCGGACGAGTGGCCGATGACAATGACCTTCAACCGCGATGGACACCGACACCACTAACATTCTTGAAGCGGTGGAGAAACTTGAGGCTGGGACAATTGCCAAACGATCCGAGGGTCTTGACGATTTAAGGCGCATTTTACATCGACCAATTTCAGCTTCTAGACTGAAAAACTTGCGTGACCATGGTTGGCATAAGATTCTCGATGTTTTGTTTGGTCTTGTCAATGGCGACAAACACGACTTTCTCAGCGGATCTGCTACAGCAAAAAGAAGAGCTGCAAATCGACTGGAGATCATTGCATCGGCAATCAGGCTTGTCGTGACATCGTGCACGCCCCTAATCCGCCACAAGACCGCTCAGGCTGTACTTGATCACATCTCGGGCCATTTGAACTTTCAGCAAGACAATGAGGAACCCTTTCGTCAATTAATTCAGGCCGAGTATGTCAAAGCTTTCCGAATTCTACTAGGCAATGATTCGAATAACGAACATTTTCGCCCAAGCATGTGGCAGAAATATGTCGACTTTACTCTGGACGCCATCAACGCGAACCTTGCCTGTCTTACTCGAATTGACGAAGGAAATGAGGATGCCCTCTCCGTTTCGCGTGGTATGAGCATGAATGGGTCTATAAGAAGCACCGTGCCAATTCGCGCAAGTCAAACCAGCAGCGTCAGGGCTTCTCGTGGAAAAGCAGTTCAAATCATGGATGACTTGGTCGTGTCTCTGCGTACGTTATCTTGTGTCACAAATTGTCCATTACAGTCGAGAATGAGTCTCATCGCGCAGACTATACTTCGAACGCTATCGACACAACTGCAAGCAAAGGACGTAGCTTTTGAATGCCTGAACAGCGTTCTGATGCTCGCACTCACTGAGGAGATGGCACTGGTCGCACACGTTGCCTCTCAGATTCTTGTTGCGGTGAGAAATTTATGGTCACATAAGGTTGATCATAAATCCATGAGTCTTCGCGAGCAAATGTTAGTGACCTTGATCATTATTTGCCAGCTGTTCAATCCGGGCGACACCTTGGAATCCAATGTTGACATCACCGTTATCGAATCTTTGCGCCAACACATACTCGATGAATACGATAGCCGTACTGAACAATACTGTCTTCAGATCTCCGATCTGGTGTTTTCGAGATCTACCATCGACAATGATCTGTGCCGGCATGGGATTTCGCCGAACTTGGAATCGCCACAAGCTGTGTTGAATTGGATGACAGTGACGATGATTGCAAGCCTAAGAGTGGTGCCACAACAGAGGCGTCTTGTGCAAGCTCCATTGAGAGAAGAATCTATGTGGTCGGTGAAGCGTCAGAGGTCGTCGTTGCCATTTCCTGAGCTCGTGCGATTGCTATTTGTCAATCAGGATGCAATAAGCACTGAGGAAATCAAAGTCTACCTCGAGGAAATGCTTCCCACTATCGGTGATGACCGTTCGGCAGAATCCTCGTGGATTTTGCTAGTGTGTAGCCGAGCCTGCAGGTCTCGATTTGCAAAACATTCGGAGCTCAAGACCTACTGGAAGAAGGTCTGGGCCGCAGCTTCTTCTTTGATCGGCAGTGCAATCAATTCGCGAGCTGCGTGCTTTACGATGATGTGCCTACTGGATTCCGGGCTCGCTGACGACTTTCTTTCAAGCTCATCCATGATGGACTCGTGTTTCTACAGTGGCTCAAGAGGCCCGCCTATCCTCACGGATGCCGCGCTGCTACTCTTCTCATCCTCCTTGCGGTCAAGCGTCTTGCATACAGAGCAACAGTTCAAAGACTTACATGACAGAGTTTTGTCGTGGTTCGATGTGGTCTGGACGCTTCCTCCATTTCGCGACTATGCACGTCTGACCAGTTTAGCTCAAATGGGCCAAGCAACTTTGTTGTACGATTTATTGACGGCTTTGTGCGGCATCACAGTTCCCTTCGATCAGAAAATATGGGTTCAGAGAAAATCACCATTCGCTCAGGTCATCTCGCAATTAGCAGAAGACGTTCCTTTTTTCCGATTCCTGACGTGTCGGCTTGGGAAGGCCGATTCCGAAAGCGATAGCCCAGTAGAAAGTGCTGTTCAGATGATTCAGCAACCCTTTCGAGCAAAGTATGCACACAAAGTTGTCACTAACTTCCTCTCCAAGAAGCTCGACATGCTGGGAAGTGCTTTTCGGGCCATTGAAATGACCGATTGTGGCGACAAATCTGATCTTCAAACAGAACATAAGCGGCGTTTGAATCTCAGTCTGGAAATGGCAGAGATCCTTTGCAGCGCCTGTACGGTTGCCTGCCTCATATTCGACTCGTCCAAGCCCAGCAATATTCAGGAGACCTTGAAACGGAATTGGAGGTCTGTGCTCGATTATATTCAACTACCGTTTGAAAGTGATTCGGCGTTCGAGATAGCATATTCTCGCATAACGCAAAGACTTCTGATCATTCAACCAATTAACGAGCAGGACCAAACCATAGCTGCACGAAAACGACTAGATTTAATCACATCCATGCGCGATGCCATATCACAGTCTGGTAGAGTCCTATCCACTGATAACGATATGGACCTGGACTTCATGACACCATCCTTCGACTCTCAGCAAAGTCAGGGCAAGTCGCAAAGGTATGAATCCGCTACCTCACGAATGGACGTGGCGTCTCCGGCCGACTCACACAGCCTTTCTATCCAGAGCCAGTTTCATCTGATAGAGCAAAGCCTGTCTGCAGAGCCTCCAGGAAGCGCGACGTACGCATCTTCACTCACTAATTTCATTTTAGGCCTGCATCCAGACGAACTGTTGGGTCTCCGTACGACCATCATAGGCTGGCTGCAGGGAAATCCTACCGTAACAGCGTCTGATGCAGCGCGCCTTCTACATCGCGTCGCTGAAGTTTGCCTTCAAGAGGAGGGAAACGAACGCAGCGAAGTCGCTTTGTGTTTCTGCCTGAAAGCTCTCGAACGGACTGTGCAGTTGTGGCTGTTTACAGACGATGAACAACTCAGCGATGTCGCGCTCGACATATATAGCTGGTTTATCGATATCGCGCTTGGCGGACGCGTTGCGTCTACAAGAACCCTCTATCACATTTCCAAGTTACTACAAGCTCTTCTGCAACGTCAACCCAAGTATGGAAATGGGACGTTACCATCACTAAGAACAAGCTTACTGCAAATTTTGAAGATAGCGCCCTCGGCTCTGCGATTTCAGATAGTGCCCACTTTGACGACATTGTTCGAAGGCTATGTTCTCTCGGAACATGCTGCCGTCTTTGACGATATTGTTAACTGCCTTCCAACCGATCCCGAAGATGTGGAGGGTATTGCCGTCAGGCTATATGTCCTGGCAACACTTGGCAGTCGCTGGAGGTCGGTGCTAAGACAGGCTGTGTACCATGTCTTTGAAACGGCGGCCAACGTGGTGCCTGCAACTGCCACTGCCCACCAGTCACTCGTATTTATGACAAGAAACATCGGTATTGGGGCGAGTCCTACAAAATTATTGCAACTTTTTGCACCGCAACTGTTTTGTACTTGGCTCGAGGAAGGAACCATCGAGACGATGCCATTTGCTGCCTTCGGATACAGTTCCCTGCACGACCTAGTTGAAGCTGAGAGCGCCGAGCTCGTTGCCCAGGCCGTGATGCGCTGCAGTCTCCGCCAACAACAAACTATCGTCAGCATAACGGGGGATAGCTGGCTGAACCTACTGCAGGAGAATTTCTACCGGGCACAAGTCTACGCTGGCGCTACCGACATCGCTGAGAGTCGCGTTGGCGCTGACATCGGACCCGCACAGCAGAGTCTTCGGGAGCAGCTTGGTGAGAATACGTACTCAAAATTAGCTCGGCGGCAACTCCCCCAAGCTGTGGCCTTTGCAATTCTCTGTCTCAGCGATGATAGAGGTTTCGATAAAGTACTCGCGGGAAACAATCGTTACAGGCCTCTACTACAGGTTTACGATGCTATTCGTGAGAAAGGCTCTTCAGATAGCATTTGCCCTTCTCGACAGCAGCCGTCATTTCGAGCTAAATACCTCATGCAAATTCTGTCCAGGCTCTGTTTGAGTGCCGGCATAGGACCTGATTCTTTTTGGACCTCGGCAATACTTTCATTTGTCTATCGAAAACTTTTGGATGATGCAGAACCCGCCTTAGGTCCGCTTCATGCAGTATCGGTGATCAGAAAGATCAGAATCGCTGTGACACTCGGCGGGTCACAGGCTTTCGATGGTTATCCTTTGAAAATGCTGCTTCATAATTTGAGGCCATACCTCACCAAATTCCATTGTGCCGAAGACACCATAGGTATCTACTGGTATCTCCTCGAGCATTCTTCAAAGGCGTTAGAAAAGGATTTGTCTTTTGTTACAGGGCTCAGTGTGACAATCTTTGCATTACTTTCCGTGTTTGCTACCTCCTCACAAGAGAGCACGACCCAGGAGAGCCAATTTGTTTCTACGATGTCCAAGGCCAAAGAATTTCGTATGTGGTTAGCACGATATTTACAAAGCTTCGCAGTCTTGAACTTGGATGCAGAACGATCTAAACGATTTCAGTGTATCATCAACCATGCTAGCCACGTATCGAGCACAAGCACTAGCATTAAGCAGGACTCCGAGGGTGCCCTCCTCTATCACGTTATAGTCGACCAGGCTTCCACCCAACCATTAATATCACCCAGATTTTTTCACTTGATCATTCAAGCCCTCAGTCGGGACTTTCACCCTGCGGAGCCCGTGACAAATGACATTTTCCATGATGCCCAAGAAGCTATCAAGGCTGCCCCGGTCCTGTGGTCAATTCTTCACACCATGAATACATCGTCGTCCTTCAAAATATGGGTTGGAAGCGTTCTAGGCAGAGCATACTTAGCTGGAGGCCCCAAACTTGACTTTCTCTGCGGGCTCAAGAAAAAAAGTGAATACCTTGAGGAGAATTCGAGAAAACCTGCAGACTCCTATCGAGAAATACTCCACCACCTCACAGATATCTTATGGGCTGATGACTCGGTGGCAGCAAGCTTAGCCGAACAGACTATTTCATTCTTGCTTTCTTCAATGTCGGAAGACGAAAGAAGGACCATTCTTGGTAATGTAGGCGACTGGTGTGACTTGGAAGATTTGTTGTTTGAAGCAGACCAGTGTCTTGAGCGCCGCATGTCCAAGGAAGGTGCGTCCTCCCTGGATGATGTACTGGATTTGCGGAAGTTTGACAATAGTCGAGCGTGGGCAGCATCAGTTGCTGAACTCGTCGTTACTCAGGGCGAATCCAACAAGCTCTTGAGGGGAATCATACCGCTTCTCCGGTCATATCACATTTTTGGTGAAAAGATCCTTCCCCCGATCATCCACCTTGTGCTCGAGGCGAGCTTGGATGTTCAGAAACAAGATCTTAGACAAGCCATTTCAAATGTTTTCGATACGATATTGAAGAGCACAGCTCCAACGAAAACCGATCATGCTAATTTAGTGCTTCAAACTGTGCTTTACCTGCGCAAGTGTCTGCTACCAAATGAAATGACACTTGCAGGTCGGAATGCTTGGTTGGAGATTGACTATGCGCAAGCTGCCGAAGCGGCGCTCGACTGTGGGATGCCTGCAGCCGCCTTGCTTCTGCTTGAAATAGACCAATCTGATCGTTTACTGCTGTCCAACCGCTCGCGAAGATCGTCTGTAAGAGACGTTGGTCTCAACCTCGACCTCACAGACAGAGTTTTCAAATGCCTTCCTGACGAAGACTTTTTCTATGGGTGTCAGGAGGGATATGACGTGTCTTCAGTGATGGCTAAATTCAAGCATGAAAGAAAAGGGAACCAGGTTCTTGCTTTGCAGAGTGCTCTCTTTGACTCCAAGCTTAAAGCATCTGGCTTAAGGTCCGCTTTCCATCAAGAGGGACAAGAAACGATTGAGGCGTTGTCATTAGCAAACATGCACGGTCTGGCAGTCGCCACTCACGAATATGCTGGTGCAGACAATACAAACGAGTCGCTCGATCTTGTACAGAATTCGTTGCTGAATGTTGATCAATGGGATGTCTCCTTGCCTTGCGAAGGCGTTGGGCGTGGCAACATTTTGAATGGAGTGCTTTCCAAGCTTGCCAGCTCTCAGTCAAGAGCTGAGATCCTTTCCACCCTGAACGCTAAATTTACCGAAGCTATGAATTGCATTGCAAAGTGGCAACCCAAGATTAGCGAGGTTTTGCTCCCTGTGGCAACTTTGGCAAGCCTTACGGAGATTCAGACATTGATTCATGCAGTGTCAAGCGAAGCTCTCAGTGAAGCTTGGGAGAGTTTACTTCAACCGCAGTCCTGGGCAGTCAAAGAAAGGTGAAGGACTGCCCCCCTTTATGAAGATGTGATACTGATTTTTTACAGTTTTGATGCAATTGCTCCGGTGCTGACCGCTCGAGAAGCTGCTGCTTCGGCAATGCGGCAAAACGAAAAGTCGAATGAGCTCTTCTACGCAAACCCTTCGAAACTCCTGCTTCACGAAATCCATGCTGTTCGCTTATCCCTATCTATTGCGCTACAGCACAACGAAGCGCAGTTCAGTCTTAACCGAGCCGTTTACCTAACCGAGATGCAGACAAAAGCCACTGGGCTCGATCTTGATATTGAAACAGCGATCAAATTTGACGTGGCAAACACTTTGTGGTCCCAAGGAGAAGTCTCGGCGCCGATTGAAATGCTTAGAGGTCTGCAAAGTGCGAAAGCCACTCCTAGAGCAGTGCTGCCACTTAGCAAGGCCGAACTACTGACGGATCTTGGGCAGAAATTAAGTAAGGCTCGACTCGACCGTCCAGACGAGATCACCATACGCTATTTGCAGCCAGCGATTGATGCATTGGGTAAAGCTACAACAGGGGCCATGGCGGGTCGTGTTTTCCACAACTTCGCCGCATTTTGTGATGAGCAACTGCAGGACTCGGCTGCAAGGGATGATTTTGATCGGGTTTCGAAGATCAGACATCGCAAATTACAAGAAGTCAATGAACTTGCTGAGATGTATCAAACGGCCTCTGGCGGAGAAAAAGCCCTAGTCAAGGCCCACTATGGGAAAGCGAAGACCTGGTTCAAGCTTGACGACGAGGAATATCGAAGGCTCAAGACCAATCGCGAACAGCTCCTGCAAAAGTCCTTGGAAAACTATCTGCTGTCTCTGCAGGCTTGTGACAGCTACGGAAAGGACGTGCTTCGACTTATGTCTTTGTGGCTAGGCAATTCCGATGTATCCGAAGCAAACCAGACTGTTAGTCAATATTTGAGATCCCTTCCCACCATCAAGCTCGCGCCATTCATGAACCAGCTTTCATCAAGGTTGATCGACAGTACAGATGAGTTCCAGAAGGTCCTCTTCAAGTTGTTGTTCAGAATTTGCTGCGACCATCCTTATCACAGTCTATATCAGCTCTTCGCAGTGTGTAAAATGAAAGGCGCTCAGAATGACACGGTGGCGGCGTCACGGCACAAGAGCGCTACTAAACTTTCGAATGAAGTGCATTCTAGAGGCGGGCCATCGTCTTCAATCTGGATATCGGTGCATAACAGTGCAGTGCATTTTGTCAATCTTGCGCAGGAAAAACCGGACAAGGAGGTCAAGACGGGTACCAAAATTCCGCTACAAAGTTTCAAATTCGGGATAAAGTTGGAACATGCGACTCAGAGCGCGAGCCACAAGATCCCGCCTCCGACGATGGATATCCGTCTCCGAGCCGATAAAGACTACTCTTCAACTCCAACACTGGAGGTGTTCGAGCCACAAGTATCCATTGCTGGAGGGGTGTCGGCACCTAAAATCATCACGGCGGTTGCATCGGATGTATCACGACACAAGATGCTCCTCAAAGGTGGCAATGACGACCTTCGGCAGGACGCTATCATGGAACAAGTGTTCGGGCAGGTTTCCGATCTGCTTCAGGACCATCGACCGACACGACAGCGGGATCTCGGGATTCGTACGTACAAGGTTATCCCCTTGACCCATAATGCGGGCATCATCGAATTTGTGCAAAACACCACACCGTTGCATGAATACCTCCTGCCAGCGCACGCGAGATACTTTCCCAAGGACTACAAATCTAACACGTGTCGTAAAGCGATATCTGAAGCGGCGACCAGGAAGACAGAGGAGCGAGTCAATGTGTATCGCAAAATAACGCAAAATTTTCACCCCGTGATGCGCTTTTTCTTCATGGAGCATTTTCTCGATCCCGACGAGTGGTTTCAAAAGCGACTAAACTATTCCCGATCGACGGCGGCAATCAGTATGCTTGGCCATGTGCTTGGCCTAGGAGATCGACACGGACACAACATCCTGCTCGACACACAAAGCGGCGAAGTGGTGCACATTGACCTCGGTGTTGCGTTCGAAGCCGGCCGGGTGCTGCCCGTCCCCGAAGTTGTGCCGTTTCGACTGACTCCAGATCTTGTGGATGGCATGGGCATCAGTGGAGTAGAAGGACCTTTTAGACGATGTTGTAACTTCACTCTCGAGGCGCTTCGGAAAAGTCAAGACGCGATCATGACTATTCTCGATGTGCTTAGGTGGGACCCACTCTACAGCTGGTCGACCTCGCCTCTCCGTGTTCAGCGGATGCAAGACCAGCAAGAGCGTGAGGCAGCGGCAGCAGCACTGGCAGCTTCAAACAATGACGACAAATCAACACCGGCACCAGATCAAAGAGGTGTCGATGTGGGAGGACGAGGGGCGAGGGAGGAAGCGAAAGTGGCTGCAGGTGTCAATGAGCCGGGCGAAGCAGACAGAGCTCTTGCTGTAGTGGCGAAGAAGCTTTCCGCCACTCTCAGCGTTGAGGCGACTGTGAATGAACTCATACGACAGGCAACGGATGAGAGGAATCTAGCGGTCCTGTATTGTGGATGGGCTGCGTATGTATAGAGCAGTAGAATTGAATGAAGACACTTTGATATGTCTGAATCGTTGGGCAGACCTCCTTGTCACGAAAGCCGCAGAGAGAGGGAGAGATAGAGCGGGCGCATACGGTGAGTGTGCAGTGAGTAGGCAGCCAGGTTCATTGCTATTGAATCCGTTGCGGAATGAGGTCAAGGTGAGGCACGTCGGAAGCAATTCCCAAACAGGCAATTCATTAAGAACGCGTCACAACGCGTCTTCGGGCTTAAATAGCGAGCCGGCAGTCACACCTCCGTCCCACCAATTATACCCATTTAGTGTTTCGTAGCCAAGAAGGGGAGAGACTGGGAGATTGAGTGCAAGAAGATAACTTCTGGTGTTCCTGTCGATACCACTCTTAAACCTGAAACGCCTTCGCTCTCATCGAAATACACCTCATTGAACTTCTTCGCTGATCACCATGGCACGAAAGCCTAGAGCACGAGACCCTACTCCAGAGTCCGAGAGTGACGCCGCCAGTCAAGCGCAGGACGAGAAGCTCAGTGCCCCACCTACAGAGATAGATCCGTACGCAGTCCTCTCCCTCGAACAGAGCGCTACTGCAAATCAAATCAAGTCTGCCTACCGGAAAGCCGCGCTACGATGCCATCCAGACAAAGCCTCGGGCGACGACAAAGAATCGGCACATAAGAAGTTTCAAGAAGTGGCCTTTGCCTACGCTATACTCAGCGACGAGAAGCGGCGGAAGAGATACGATACTACTGGCAATACAGCCGAGAGTCTACATGATGACGATGACGACTTCAACTGGGTGAGTTTCTTCCGAGAGCAGGCGGCAGAGGTGATGAATGCGGACGCGATCGAAAAGTTCAAGACAGAATACCAAGGGAGTGATGAGGAAAAGGCGGCAGTATTGAGTGCGTACGAGGAGGGTCAGGGTGATATGGATTTTGTATATGAGACGGTGATGTGCAGCAATGTGCAGGTCGATGATGCGAGATTCCGGAAGTTGATCGACCAGGCAGTGGAAAAAGGCGAGGTAGAGAGGTATGAGAAATATACCAAGGAGACGGGTGTGAAGAAGAGAAAGAGAGTGGCGAGGGCAAAGGCAGAGGAGGCCGAGGCAATGGAACTGGCTGAAGAGTTGGGACTCAAGGACCAGTTGTTTGGGGATGGGAACAGGAAGGGCAAAGGGGAAGGGAAGGGGAAGAAGAATGGCCGTGTTGGCAGCGACGAGGATGCGTTGAAGGCCCTGATCCAGCAGAGGCAAAAGAGCAGAGCAGACACCTTCTTCAACAGCTTGGAGGCCAAGTATGGAGATGGCGGCGGCAGTGCCAAAAGCAAAAGCAAACGAAAGGTTGACGAGCCGCCCGAAGAAATGTTTCAAAAGAATGCAAAGAAGGCCAAAAGCAAGATTCGCTGAGTTGGGTACTGTAGCCGCAGCTGTGTATGACATTGGAATTTCGGTATACAGTACACGCTGCCCCGTTGGTGGCCGTATTACAGCGCCAGACTTGAAATGGAGGACCTGCAAGGCAACTGCCCCAGCGCGTCACTGCGTTGGGCACCAGCGGCATGAGTGAGGAGGCACGTGGGATCACGCGCAGCTGTGTTCTGCGGGACATTTGTCACCATACATCAGAAGCTGTTCATGCAAACAACACTGCGAGAGAGTGCATCGAGCTACGCGGCACTAGCTAGGTTTCGAAGTATCCAGAGCCTATGACCATAATGACATCACGAATCATGATCCCAGGTACCCAATCGATATCCTTCTTTCTGGTGTACTAAGAAGTTCGAACGTGCTCGGTATCCCAAAACACGAAAAGGAAGCGTAATCGGCACGCTAGAAGATGCGTAGAATTGATGGAAGCTTTGGGAAGCCACCTGGCACATGTTTCTTTGCCTGTCTGGCTCGCTAGTAGGTCACTAATACGAGGGAATTCGTCGGCTGATATGTCACATGTCGATCGATCCGATGCAAGCGTGCTCAAGTTTGTGAACAGCTTGAGGCCGTCTGGTCCTCCCTTTTGCCTCACGACACTCTTCTGTGCCGTATATCTCAATTGACGATAGCTAAGTGCTAAGCAACCACAACTAGCTGCTTGCACAGCGCCACTTGCTACGGCCTGCAAAGTGATGCGGTGGATTACGGGTTGGGGCCTTTTGGGCAACTTGAACGCGGAGTTAAGGGAGGCGACTGTTATTTAGCTCCAAATGGGTAAAGCGGCATCCCTGACGTCCTACCAAGGACAGTAGTAGACGTTCACGACGTTGTCGAACATTCCTTGATCACTTTTCCTTTTTTGGGCTTTGGGACGGGCCGCTCTTCTGTCGTGACTGGCTGGAAGGCTCTCCTTGCAGCGGCTTCTCGATGTGAAGAGTCATCACAGCCCGGATTTTGCAGGCGTTCGTCGCACGGCATTCTTTCATTCTATAAACAGTTGTCCCTGATTTGCAGATGAGTATTAGGCAACCCTCCAGCATGTGCCACCAAGCTCGTGAATGAGTGGTAATGGCTTCAGCTACGTCGTACTACCTAGGTAGGCTCCTGTGAAAGAAAAATATTCACGGTCCCAAACAATAATTTTGGAGCAATTGAAGAACAGCCTGTCCCACACGCAGATCTCGTGTTATTGGTCCACGAAGAGGGAAGAACATGGCTTGTACTGGGTGTGCAGTCACTCTACCAAGCAGGAAGTACTCTGTAACGCACAGACACCACGTTGAAGGAGAGAAGGGAGACGAGCAAACGGGTAGATGGACAGACAAATGGACAGAGGTGCACAATCTGCAGATCTCTGGGTAAATACCGTAGTAATAACAATGGCTCTGCGGGAAAAAGATGCGACGGGAAAGCAGAAAAATCATGGTCAAAGCCACCCACAAACTGACAAGAGGCGCAAAAATGTCCTTTAGTGCCAGGCGTCGCCAGGATGTGGCAGCCCAACCGTAACAGTCGCAGAAGTCGCAGGTCCTCTGCCAAGACTAGCGTCCTTTAGCGTCCTCCTCCCTATTGAACTTTTTCTCCGACTACTGCAACTGCTGCTTGCGCTCTTTCCTCCTCTGCATTAATAGACCTTCTAGTATCTCATCGTCTACCTCATCCTCGCCCATATCCACGGTGAGGTTAATTCGGGTTTGGTATCGACTAGCTCTACCAACACCCTCTCTTGAAAACCCAACGCATTGTCGCTCGGGTTTGGTGACCTCGTCAACCAAACCACGACACCAGTCAGGCAATCTCCTCTCTCTTCGCCATCCACGACGCGGCTTCCCTTAATTGAGACAGTCGTCGCCATTTGCTCTGTCTCTCTCTCAATCTAATTTTACCCTCTGCCGCAATCGCTGCTTGGTCACCTGCCGGCTCAGGCGAGTACGAAAGCACGACGACCAGACCCAGGCTCGGTCAAACCGTTGGATCCTGCCCTGCGAAGGCCAATTTTACCACCCATCGCAGGCAATAAACCTCAGGTCTTCACTTCGACATTCACTACTGACGCCATCGTCTCTCGGTACTTACTGCTATCGCTGCTGTGCGGAGCCTGCTCAACCATCAGGTCGAAATTGCGCCAACGCAGTGCGATCGGCCCACCTGTCCCGCTCTAAAGGCCTTCCAGACTCTATGTATCTGGGCCTGAAAGCATGTCGACACAAAATACAAACCCTCCGATAAACCACGCTGCATCCGATGCACCCGTCAACGGCAGAAATCCAATCATTCCTGCCATACCCATGAACGGAAACCCTTCATTTTCCAATGACCACAAACGAACTCCGTCCATGACGGTCACGCCAGCTGGAACGACCAGCTTCAATCACAACGGTCCCTCCCAAAACAAGGCCAATGTTCAGTTTGGTTCCATCAACAACAGTGGAAATGCTGGCCCATCACCTGCAGGCTCGACACCCCAACCCGCCCACACCCAGGTTAACAACCTAGGTGTGAACAATCTTGCGCCCCGAATGCCTTCTCCCTCAAATTCGCCTTCCCCAATTCCCCAGCCCTCTCAAGTCAGTGGTGGACGTCCACCTGCAGACCTGTCAGGCCCGGGAAAGAACATGAACTTTGGTCAATTTGGCAATGAAACTGTGGATGTTAATGTAGGCAGTCCAGCCTCACCGCTTAGGCTGAAACGACACGCTGACAATTATTCACAGGGCATGACTCGTTCGCTGTCGCAGATGCAAATGGGCGGGCACGACCGACGTGGTTCGCAACAAAGCATCCACGCAAATGTGCCTGCTCATGATCTCCCCACCGGCTCTGGTCGGGGCGGCTACGCCAATCGAGGCGGTCGTGGAGGTTATGGCAACCAGTACGGTGGTCATATGTCCTTCAACCCCAACAACAATTTCCGTCCCAACAACGGCCAAGGCAGCTTCCGAGGCCGTGGAGGCCACAACATGCAGTACCAGAGCTCGCCGTCGATGCAACATCGCCAACCCGTGATGAATAATATGCCCGGAACTCCCCAGCAGATGGCCGCCATGCATATGAACCCCGCCATGCAAAACATGAGTCCCTACGGTTACCCTCAATACCCTGTAAATAAACCCCATTTTCGTTCTTCTTCTGATGCCGCCCGAGGCAAGTCGAGAGGTTCAGGTTCCTTCCGCATGGGAAAGTCGGCCAAGAGATACAAAGACCACAGACCGAACGGCAAGCCGGTCGTCCCAAGCATGGACCCTGCTTCTGATGGCTATGTCGGTCCTGCTCTTGACATTGCTTCCCCCCGCCTGTTCTCCATCCCTGCCCTCGTGGCCTTCCCCTACCCTGACTTGTCTCCCGCGAGTGGTAATTTTGAAACCTTTCTGACACACAAATCCCAGGCCGCATACGGACAGGTGCCCATCGCCGCCGATCCCAGCATCTCATACAACGCTCACTATCAGACGTTCTTGCCCCCGCAGTACCAAGGCTATCAGCCTCAATCGCCCCGACCTCTCTACAATCAGCCCAACTATGGCGGCCAGCAAATGCAGCCAACGTACAGCAATCAAGGACAAATGCCGCAGCCAATGTCCCGCCAGTCATCCCAGATGTCCACGGATCGCCCCGCCTCTAGCATCGGCCAGACTCCTCAAACTCCATCTTCGGCACTGCACCATGCCTCAGCCCGCACCCCGAGTGTTTCGGGCGAGAAGACCAATTTTATCCCTCCACAGAAGAAGAGCTCTGCCGTCGTCATCAAGAACGCTGCCGGTGAAATCGTCGACTTCAGCAAGAAGCCTCCCTCGTCCACACCTACTGTCCCTGTCACCACTCCAACTGCCCCTACTCCTCCAAGTCGAACTGGCAGTGCCGTCAGCGTGGCACACTCCAGAACCGACAGCCAGAGCGCGAAGCCCGATCAAAACAGTGATGACAAAAAGAAGGCCATGCAGGAAGCCATTGCTCGAAAGATAGCGCAAGACAAGGAGGAAGAAGCAGAAAAGGTGCGGAAGCAGAAGCAACTCGAAGAGGAAAAGGCTCAAATGGAGGCTGAAGCAAAGGCTGCTGCTGAGCGTGAAGCGGCCGAAAAACGAGCTGAAGCTGAACGACTCGAGCAGGAAGCTCAAGCTCAAGCAGCTCGAGAGGCTGAAGAGAAGCTTAAGGCCGAAGAGGAAGCCAAGGCTCGAGCAGCCGAAGAGGAAAAGGCCAAAGCAGCCGAGGACGAGAAGGCTAGAGTTGCTGAAGAAGAGGCCAAAGCTGCTGAGGAAGAAAAGGCAAAGGCCACCGCCGAGCAAACCTCCACGACCGACGAAGACGATGAGTTCGAACGCATGGTTGCGGAGATGGAACGCGAACAAGCTGAAAAGGAAGCCGAAGAAGCCCGTCGAGAAGAGGAGTACATGAAAAAGAAGGCGGCCGAAAAGGAAGCCCAGCACAAAAAAGAACAAGAAGCGGCCGCCGCCTACGAAGCCAATATGAAAGAGCTCGAGCTCAAGGCCGACGAAGAGGAACGCGCTCGAGAGAAGAAGCGAGCCGAAGGCACAGCTGATGAAGAGTCCAAGAGACTGTTCGCCGCCCTCAAAGCGGGAGACACTGGGGCTGGCGAGTCGACCGAAGGCAGTCCAGGAGCAGCGACCCCTGCCGAGAGTGGTGCCGCCACCCCACTCTCCGAGGTCTCCATGGGCGCCTCGGCCAAGGCCGCAAGTCAAACCCGGAAGCCTAAGCCTTCGGAGCTAATGGTCAACACCAAAGCCACCGCCGAGGCTCCCGAACCAAGCGCGACACTCAAGTCCTTGAATTCGGCTCGTAAACTTGGAGACCCTACCACGGTGAACTATCCGAGCGGTATCGTTTCGCCCAACCCAGCTTTGAATGCCAATGCCCCAGCCGATCGCAAATTCAAATATAACAAAGAATTCTTACTGCAATTCCAGAACGTCTTCAAGGAGAAACCCTCACTCGATTGGGACCAGAAGATTCGTGAAGCCCTGGGCCACGATGATTCAGCTCGACCGCAGACCGCTAGGACGCCAGCTGGCATGGGTGGTCGCAGTGCTTCAAACCGAGGCCCCGCTGGTGGTGCCTTTGGTGGCCCCATGGGCGCCTTTGGTGGAGGACCAACACGAACTTTGCCCCCTGGTACCACTTCGGAACAGCGCTTCAACGCGTCAAATGCTGCTCTCCGTGGAGCTCCAATTCCTTCGAATCCTTTTGCCTTTGGTCGGCCCGGTTCCATGGGTCCGCCAATGGGTCGGACCCCGTCGAACAACCCGCTCGGTGCGCTGCCTGGCTCTCCCAGAGTTGGCGGTGCCAGTCGTGGTGGCTCCCGCGCCGAGAGCAAGCGCGCCAAACAGAGTGCGAAACAAGAAGCTGAAGCCAATAAATCCATGCCCCTCACTGCGGGCATGAACCTTGGCAACCTCGAGGTATCCGCGACCGGTTGGAAGGCACGAAGCGTCGGCCAGACGGCTACCTCGGGCCAAGCTGCTGTTGGCCCCGATGGCTACATGGAAGCTGATGTAGTTCAACGCAAGGTCAAGGCCAGTCTGAACAAGATGACGCCCGAAAAGTTTGACAGGATCTCGGACCAAATTCTCGAGATCGCCGCTCAGTCGAAAGTCGAGTCGGATGGTCGAACCTTGCGACAAGTCATTCAACTGGTGTTTGAGAAGGCTACTGATGAAGCTCACTGGGCACCCATGTATGCCAAATTCTGTTACAAGATGTTGTCCAACATGAGCAACGAGATCAAGGACGAGGGTATCAAGGATAAGAACGGAAATGTTGTAGCCGGTGGCAATCTGTTCCGAAAGTACCTGCTCAACCGATGTCAAGAGGAATTTGAGAAAGGATGGAAGGTCAACCTCCCAGCCCGGAAGGAAGGCGAGACGGAAGAAGCTGCAATGCTGTCCGATGAATACTACGTGGCTGCCGCTGCGAAGCGACGAGGTCTTGGTCTCGTCAAGTTCATTGGTGAACTCTTCAAGCTCAGCATGCTCACCGAAAGAATCATGCATGAGTGTGTAAAGAAACTACTCGACTATGAAGGCACGCCCGATGAAGCCGAAGTGGAGAGCTTGAGCAGTCTGCTGAGGACCATTGGCAGACAGCTTGACAGTCCGGAAACTAAAGCCGTGGGCCGGATGGATGCCTACTTCGAGAGGATTCACGCAACCCTCAGCATCCCAGACCTCCCAAGTCGTCTCAGATTCATGCTGATGGACATTGTGGACCTTCGAAGGGCTGGCTGGCAGTCGAAAGATGCTGACAAAGGGCCGAAAACCATTCAGCAAATCCACGAAGAAGCCGAAACGGCCCGACAAGCAGAAGAGATGCAGAGACTCGCCAGTCAGGCAGCCGGTCGCGGGGCCGGGCGTATGCCACTTGGTCGAGGAGACGCCAGAAGCTTTAGTGGTGCTGGTGGACCCATGCCACCACCTGATACCTCAAGCCGTGTTGCCGCAGAAGATCTGCGACGGCTCGGGGGGCGACTTCCAAGACAAACATCCACCCCTGGTGGCTCCTTTGGGCCTTCTGCGCTTGGAGCTCGAACAAACAGCCGACGTGGTCTCGGACCAAATATTGCCAGCGCTGGTACGAGCAGGACTGGCACGCCACCAGTGCCGACGGACGCCAAGAAGGATGAGAGTAGTACAAATGCGTTTAGGTATGCTGAACCCCCTTCTAACTTTGAAAGCTTGGCTAACCAGACGACAGTGCACTAGCCGCCCTAGAAGGGGGAGATGGGCCGACTTCACCATCCTCCCACCCAGCCTCACCGCCCACACAGATATCCCAACCGGTCGAGCGCGAGCGATCACGGTCGCCGGAGAAGAAAGCCGAATAAACGATTGGCGTGGTGGTCACCACTTGTACATTACTACATTTCACCATTCGACGTCGATACAAGTAATAATTGAACGGCCGCCTGTGGGGATGGCTTCTGGACGACCGACCAGGAGGAGAGGTGAGCTTGATGCACTTCAAGCCATGACGGAAGGTGTTCCATTGTGATACCCGGCGACGAGCAGCTTATCAGAGACTCCTCGTCACCACTAAAATCTTGTCGACTTTTTACGACGCATAGCGGGTCGATGTTCTTTCTAGACTGTCTTCATACTGGGCGCATTTGCGGAGAAGAATTGAATTGCATTACAGTCGCAATCGTCACTGCGATTGATGCAGCCGATGTACCAACAGATGACTTTCCAATACACGAGAGAGTCGTATTCGGATATTGCCTAATCAATCACTTTTGAAGGATAACATGTGGCTTGACTTGAAGTAGGGGGCCGACAGTGTGCACGAGGAAGGATACACACAGAGGGCACAGAGCTAGGCATGGTTGAGCAAAGGACCAAGTCCCTCGTAGAACGCAGGGAGTAAGTTGAGCAGAACTTTGGTTGACAAAGCGCATCGTGGCAACGTGATTGACCTGACCCGATGACGTACATGCGTAGGTACTTGCAGGGACTTGTGATGCTGTTCCCACGCCTTCAGACAAGAATGCTCAAGAATCGGGGGGCTCGGCCATGCAGACGAGAAGCAGAAACGTACGATGGATGGGTACGAGGCGTACAAGTGCTAGCTGAGGCGTAGTTAAAGCAACGGAAAATTTTCACTTCGACCACACACTCCCTGTCCTCTCGTAGCTTTACAGTGATTCAGAGACAGACGCCAGCCCAGCTTGTCTTCCAACGTCCGAGTTCCTCTTAGACCCAAAAAAAGAAAAAAAAGAGGAAAAGAATCTCACCGGAACTCTCGGACCCAAGAGTCCCAAAGTTTCACAAAATGAAAAACGATTGTCCTCTTATAACAACTTCTCAAGCTCTTCAAAGGAGGAGAGCAAGTCTTTTCTCATTGTAAAGAGTACTACTGTTTTTCTCGGACCTACCTATCCTAACAGATTGTAAGAATAGTTTTGTTTTCCGCCGCGACTCATTCACCCAGTGGACCAAGAAAGCTTTGCTCTTGCTCGAGGGTAGATAGGCACGACGCACAAGGAGGAAGGCGAGCATGAGCACGAGCACGAGCACGAACACGAGCAGTATGGTCCTGAAAGAAAGAGAGAGAGAGAGAGAGGACTTTTGGGTAGTACGGACGTGGGAAGGCCCCTGGACATTGGACGAGGGAAATATCTTCTGTATATATATTGATTCTCGTACGCGTTTTTCCCCTTCTCGTTTCGTTTCGTTTCGTCTGATTCTTCGGGACGGGAGCGGAGCACAGCACGGCTTTGACCTGGGGAGAGTGCCACTCGTTGTTGGGTTGAGGACGCCACGCACGCCGGTCTGGTCTGGTCTGGTTCGCTGTACGGGCTGTCGTAACGCTCTCTTTTCGCACCCCTCGGGTGCGTTTGTGTGTGCGTGTGCTAAGCTGCGTCCTGCTGCTTTCGCTGTAGTGGCGGGGGCCAGGGGGTGTTGTGTCACGTTCGCAATCTCAGAAAGAGAGACAGACAGAGGGTGTGTGTTTGCGCTGGGTCCCGCTGGTTCACAGTCCGAGTCTCGGCAAAACGTTTGCTTCTCGGTCTTCAAGCCTCCCTGCCTCCCTCATGATTCCTCTGTCCACGCTCCTGCCTTGCTAGGCCAGACCAAGGCCAGGCAATTCTCCAGACCGGGGTGTAAAATATCAGGCTCGTGACTACCATCCCCTATCGCTCAGTCCCTCCGATCCCCAAAACCTCAAGAACACAGCAAGGGGAATATGTCCAGACGTTTTTTGCTTAGTCTTTTGCCTCCTGTGCAAGCAGCCCTTGGCAGTTGGCTCGAGATAGCGGGACGTGTGACGTTGCATCGGCAGTGTGTGTGTGTGTGTGTGTGTGCGTGTGTCGATTCTATGCCTCTTTCTCCGATCACTTTATTGCTTCTCGCCCTCGATCTTGGGCTTGACAGCTCCCATGCCGACTTTCTCGCTTTTGAGATCGGAGCTGACTTCGTCGTCTGTGGCGTTGACTTCGAGGAAGTGGTAGAGAACAATGAGGAGCATGGCGGCGCTGCCGAGGAAGAGTGCGAGGGAGTAAAGCCGGTCGTCTGAGATCATGATGATTGGGTTTGGTCACTGAACAGTAGATATAGATATGTCTACCTTGGATTGGGATCCGTAGGTCTCGGCAGGAGAAGGCTTGGGCAAGCAGTTGGGGTTGAATTCCCCTCCGTGTGTCCTGTAAGGTGTGAAAAAAACGAGATCGCGTTCGTTGAAGTTGGTCGAGGTTGTTAAGGAAGAGAGTGTAAAGCGAATGTCGTCGTACTTCAATTCAGGGGAGATAGATCCTTCCTAAGTACAGTGTGGAATGGCCTGCGCTTTACTGGAGACCCCTGTATCCCGAGCTTGTCTGCTGATCCTGAGGACTTTCTGGGCTTGTGAACATGTTGTGCAATGCGGACTGTGGTTTACGAGGCTGGGATTTCAGTCAGCAAGGCTGATTACATAATCCCTTCTCCAGCTCGTGGGTCGCATTTCAAGGGTATCTCAACTCGACGATGATATATTGGCTCTGCCACGTTTCAATTCCTACTCTCAAATTTTTGGCTACACCGAAGGTCATGTTATCATAACCACCATCAAACCTTCTGTAGTAGGCTACGCCAAAGACAGGATACACAGTGAACAGAGCCTTTTGTCCTCTTTTTGAGTCTTACGTTCTCGAACCGGGAGCAATACCGGGTATCACTGCCAAGGTCTGTAAAAGCCGCGTAGAACTTCTCTCGTTGTTCTCATTCCATTAATACTCTATTTCAAATCTCTACTGTTCTAGTGATCGTTGCAATGTCTGTATCATGGGCCCACAGATGAAGCAGAAGCAATTCAGCCTTTCCAGTCAGCATGGTAGGATCCGAGGCAGTTGGGAGCAAACACACTAGACTTCACAGTCTACGCTTCGGAGCCCATGACTGCTGAGCCGGAGTCAAACAAGGTAGGTGTGGGGTTAGAAGCAATCTATGGGATTTTGCAGGACAACTGCAGCATGCTTGTGTTAGTGACGGACGAGCCCAAGGACTTGAAGATGTTAGCAGGCGGAATGTCAAAGATCTATAATGCCAGTCATGAGGATCACGTTCTATGGCCATGATGGAAAGCTGCTGGAGGTTAAATGGGGAGTATGAGTGTTGACAGATGGCAGGCGAAGAAGGGGAATGTAGATGCCACCTGGGGTATTCCTGCCCCGGGTAGCCGTTAGGGTTGTCAGGGAATGTATCGCATTAAATGACTTTGGGCCCAGGATTACGGCGTGTTGTTTGGAGATTCGCTTGTTATTGTGAAGGATGCTGCTGCCGCGGCGGCGGCGGCGGCGGCGGTGATGGAGGGTAGAGTGAGTGATTAGGATTTGAAGCAGTCTGAGCAGCGACGAGGGTGGCTTACGAGTTTGCAATGCAGATCTGGCGCAAGCTGCTGAGGTTCTGACAGGTGCATTTGGGAACTGGTAAGGAAGCCAAAGCTTTTGAGGCCCAATAATGTCGAGGTTAAAAGCTATCATGGAGACGGTTTGCTGTTTTGGACAATGTCGGTGGAGAAATAGGGTGGTTGACCAGAATTGCAGCGGGATTTGGTGCAGGCGGCTTCCTTTGAGGCAAATCACCTTCTCACGGACGATTTTGCCACCTAAAGTCGACTCCAGCTGCCAGACACAGCATGTGGTATCGACGTGCCCTGGGCTGAGCTCTTGTCGGCCTAGTCCACTTAGACCGAGTCCACAGTAATTAGTGACAAAAGGTGTAGGGATTAATATCCAAACTTTCTCCTACATGCCCAAGCTGTCTAATAACGCGCAGAGTTGTGGGAAAATTGCCGGTTGTCTCCTTGCCTGTTCGGCTGGTGTCAGGCCGTCGCGGGCTCTCATTCGTGGATTAGCACCCCGTGTTAAGAGCACACAAGCGTTTCGGTCCTTCCGGAATTCAACAGCGTATCGTAAAGCTGACCAGCCCATGCCTTCAACGGCGTCTACCTCAGCACCCGCATCAAGAAGGAGATTGAGGATCGTCACCATCTCAAATCCATGTCCATTCGATACACGCAAGCCGCTGGCAATATGCATCAGAGCAGTTGCCTGAGGTCTCAGGCCATGGAAGTCTATACCCATTCGTGTGTTTGGGTCTGCTCCAAGCCGAAGGAGCTGACGTACTATCTCAGGTTGCCCACCATTGTTGCAGGCCTCTTGAAGGGCGGTCCACCCATCGACATTGGCAACATTCACATCTGCCCCCTTCTCGACGAAGAGCCTTAGCAGAGTCAAGTCGGAACACTGCTGCTGGACGATGTAGCAAAAAGTTGGATAGTTCTTGTCATGTGACCGAGCGGCCGCATTGGCTTCATGCTCAAGCAGCAGCCGTGCCACGTCCCAACGCGACCGCACGATGGCCTCGTCCATAGGTGTATACTGGCATGGGTTGAATGTGTTTGGATCGGCTCCAACGTTTAGTAAGTGCTCCACTGTTTCAACGCTCGACCCTCCCATGATAGCGAGATGGAGTATACTGTTGCCATCTGTGTCTCTAGATGTGATATTGGCGCCGTGCTCCAGCAGCAGGAAGACGGCATCCCAGTCTCGAGCCCACGCCGCTTCGTGCATTGCACTCTGACGTTTTGGGCCTCCGGGAGACTCTACATCAACCCTACCGCTTCGCAGCATCAGTCTCATAGCTTTGTAATGACCAACCCAAATGCACCGCATAAAGGGTGAGAAGTTCTCGGAGTCGGCCGTGTTGGGATCAGCACCATGATCAAGAAGGAGAGCGATAGTGTCGAAATGGTCGAAGATACAAGCAAAATGCAGTGCCGTTTTGAGCTGCTGGTTCTTAGCAGTAATTGGCACTCCCGCGCTTATGAGTACATCACATGCTGCAACGTTGCCTTTGATCGCAGCATGCATCAGCACAGTGTTACCTGTTGCCGGATCTACTGCTGTGATGCCCTCCCCGTATTTCATCATCCACAGTTTCTGAACATCGTCCTTGGGAATATAGTCTTCTGCTTTCTTACCATTGTCGTCTCTGATGTTGTCGTTAGCCCCAAGGGCATTCAGAGCACGTGCCGCAGAAAGACAATTGTTGATCACTGCGACATGCAGGGCTGTCTGACCGTCGAACGCTTCTGCGTTTATATTTGCGCCTTGCCGGATGAGATATTCTAGTAACCGGACATCGTCGACGGCAGCTGCCGCGTGTAGAGGTGTTCGACCACTGGCGTCTGCCACGGTCACCAGTGTGCCAGAAGCTACAAGTGCTCGCACACGAGGTAAATCGCGATTTCGAATCGCTTCATGCATGTTCTCGGTAGCTTTTTGAGGGTCCCCCAATGCTGAGGATGGCGGCGGCGTCTTTATGGCCAGTCGTGCCAATTCCTGCATAATGTTCTGATTCAGGTCGACGCCTGTAGTCGTTTGGTGCAGAACTAGGACATGTATGCAATCTTTGATCTTATTAGCGGCGCTCTCAACTTCACTTTCCTTTGCCATGCTCTTTAGAGCTTTGATGCCCCTTTCCAGCTTGCTTGCATCAGCTGGAGGGAGGGTGCTGGCGAATATTCTTTCAAGCTTCGCAGCCTGACGTCTTGTGTCGTCGATGACTGGAAAAAGTGCTTTGATGACATCGCCCCGGACATTACCAATCCTCGACTGAGCTGAGATACGGTCGAGATTGACATTAAGCAATGGTATCTGGCCTGCAATAGACCTGAATGTCTCTGGGACCTCCTTAGACAATTGTTGGTATTCGTGGATTCTTTTCACGATCTTTGTCCCCAAATCAACCAGCTGTACAATGGAAGCGACAAGGCCTACAGCGGTTGCAGGTTCGGCCATGTTCCACGGAACCAGCACCAGTGAAACTCTCACAGACCAGGATGGATGAGCGAATCGTGTATGACCGACTAGTAGTGGTGTGGCTGAGCCCCTCTATCCACAAGGCGACGTCCCTCGAACTGTGGCAGATTGCACAGCCACAGCATATCTAGCCACAATATTCATTGCAAAGCATAGTCATTCAGAATATTCTTCTGTACCCATCACAAATGCTCATATTTCGAGACACTGTACCCTGGGTTTTAGAAGGTGATAGCATTTCTATAGTCTAAAGTCACCAAAGGCCTCTTTCGTGCCTATACAGTGGTAGGATTCATCTCTGTTGGCGCTTGCTGCACCGCAGGCTCCTTGTTGAGCAGCCAACCAAAGCCGTTGATCTGATCCTGGCGAAACTTGGCGCTTGCCTTGAGGAATGGGAAAAATCCCCAGTGACCGTGAGGAACACCCGGATATACGTCGACTTTTGTCCTGATGTCGTTGTCCTCCTCCAACATTGTTGCATATATCAGCCCTTCGTCTCGCAGCGGGTCCATCCCATCGATCTGAAAATACGCCGGGGGAAGGTTCGCATGACCATTGGGGTGACCAATAACATTGTCTAGAGTGGGTAAGCACAACATTTCGGCATTGAACTGGTAGCAGTATACTCACATAGGACGCGGTCTTCGTCGTCTGGCGAGTAGCCCCTCGTAAACATGTCGACCGCAGCTATAGGCAGGCTAGGTGTATTAATGTTTTGCTCGAATGACAACAACCAGCCTTGGTACTTTTCCGGAATAAGGTCTCTTCTGCCAACCGCTGGGATAGCCAGGTACTGTCCGGTCAGTGGTGGTGACAGAGCTTCATCCCGTGCAAGATGTGAAAGTACCATCACAAGGTTGGCGCCAGCTGACGTTCCTCCAGCAATGAAACCCTTCGACGGGTCTGCGCCGAAAGATTTGGCGTTCGTCGCGGCCCATTTCAGCGCGTCCCATGAGTCATTTGCTGCGTAGGGAAATTTGAATTCTGGGGCGAGACGATAGGAGCACGACACACAGACGGCGCCGAACGCCTGCACCAAACTCCGACAGGTCTGCTCCTCACCTTCAGGGCTGCCAACGCAGAAGCCACCACCGTGATACATCACGACGAAGGGCGACCCGGTGGTCGGGGGCTCGGCTGGTTGGTAGAGCCTTACCCGCATTTTGGTTCCGTCTCTGGTGGTATAATGGGTTTCGGATTGCTTCACATCCGGGGGCGGGCGTCCTAGCATTGTTCGGAGCTGTAAATAACGCTGCTCGGACATTTTTTTGAACGAATCCAAGTCAATGTAGTCTACCACTGGAAGCTCGTTTTTCTTGAGAAACTATAGTTGTCTATGTTATTCAGAGGGTGTAATGTGTAGCTCGGAGATGCTTGCCTCATCCAGCTCAGCATCAATCTCACCCAGCTTCAAAAGCTCTTCCCGCGTTTCGTACAGCATAGTCGTAGTTAACGGCTACTTGCAGGGTAGAAGTCGTGTTGATTATCAGTATGTTCATGCGTTAGCAGGTCTCAATGGGACTTCCATCCTAAACATGTTAACATAACGGCTAGGACTTCTGAGTAGAAATAACCAATGAACCTCGGCAATGCTTTCGCCGATCGTCAACTTTCGTGGTGACTAATATGTGTGCAGGTTTCATAGCGCACAAGTAGTGAATGGCGCAGGAACAATGACATCTAATGTCAGGGTTTCATCTCGGTAAGGATCATAGGTCACTCTCCTTGACTTCGAAGCTATCAGAAAACCTTCCATTTCCACCCCCAGCCATCGCAGCGGGATGTGGCTAATGTTTAGCAGGTTGGACCTCGGACTGTCCGGGGCACGATACCTATTGCGGTCAGGTGGTCCAGGGGTGTTAGGGGTTGCAATTCTAACAAAGTACCTCGTACGAAGTACTTCGTAATTGTGGCCCATTTACCTCAGTAATTAAACTGCCCAACGCAGTCGGTGTCAGATCGGAATTTCTAGCAGCTGTTCTTGGTCTAAGGCTACATTGGTTTGTCTTTTACCTGGGTACAGATTGGACCGCTTCTAGCTAAATGTAAGCGCCCGCACAGTTCAAATTTCAACATGATACAGATAGCTGCTTGGTTTTCGTTTCTTTCTATGCCCCTTTCACGTAGGCTTGCGAATGTTTAGAGTGCCAGGGCGGAGGATTGACCTGCCTTGAATCAAGAGTAAGTAGCTAACCTTGCGACAGGAGTTCTGACCTATTCGCTATTGGCTATTAGCAGAACAATATGAGTATATCCTCAAGGTCTAGCCGTCGTTCCCTCCAATGCCCACCAGCAGTTAGGTTCCCCAATGAAGCGCTAGAGAGGTAGAGCCGCTGGATCGAAGCCTTCTCGCACTTGGCCATTCAGTAGAAGGATACAGTTCGAACATGCCAACTTACGCCTTACTTGGAGCCACAGGCTCGACCGGATCAGCGATCCTACGTTGCCTCCTTTCGCAGCCCCCAAAGAATCTCATGATCAACATCTTCGTACGATCACCATCTAAGCTGCACCTGGCATTTCCAGACCTGGAGAGCACGACCGCCTTCAAGACTAACATCATCGAAGGTACACCCAGTGACGCTACAGCAATTCAGCACTGTCTGAAGGATGTCGACGTAGCAATGGCATGCATCGGGTCAAACTATAGCACTCGTGGCATCACCCTCAACTACGATACCGCCACTACCATTATCGAAGCCTTAGCGATTTATCAGAAGACCCGAGGTTCCGCGTATACGCCTCCAACAGTTATTCAACTTCGAAGTGCCCTGCTGAACCCGGCCGTCAAGGTCGGCCTACCCTGGCTAGCGCGGAACACCGCATCCTTCTGCTTCCACCACATTTACGAGGACTTAAATCGAGCTTGCAACCTCCTAGCCTCTACCGCAGCTGATTCGCCGGGCCTGTTGAAGTATATCTTTGTAGATCCGCCATCCCTTCACGACCCTTATGGCACGACGCCGACGGGGCACAAGTTGATTCTAAATGGGAAGCAGGGTCCAGCGCTGAGCTTTGCTGATCTAGGCGCCGCATTCTGTGACGTGGCGGAACGAAAGGATGAGTTTGAAGGTAAAGCGGTAGGCGTCACGGCGACAGGCGCAGTGAATTTGACCGTGGGAATATTGGCTGGGTATGTGGTTGCAGGTGCAAAAGGGAGAATATGGGGCTGAGACTGGCGACCCTGTTCGTCCTCTCGAAGTGAAAGTTGTGCTCTGAGTGCCTTTAATACTCAGGTCTGAATTAAGTAAGGCACAAAGTCCTCGGTCAGGGGTGGGATGATGATTCTGTTATGCAGTGACGAGATGTTCCAGAAACTCGCCGCACGGTTAAACCTGGCATCAAAAACAATTTCTAGGTATTGTAATCGGAGCTAACATTATCTAATTGTGAATACCGAGAAGTTCGCACGATGAATGACAGTGCTACAATTCGTACCAGATTGGTCCACGGCTAGTAATTTACTTGGGTAGACTATAGGGCTAAGGGGCTAAACAGGGGAGATTTATTTAGCCTTGCTGCTGTTCTGAATTCGACACCTTCATGAATTACTTCGCACTCAAATGCTATGTTTCTACCTAAGTATACTTCCTCTGTAAAATTTTGGATCTAAAAGTCTTGCGCGCTTCGCGGGTGTGCAAGGTGATGGCGTGATGATTCTCGAACATGGCTTTGGTGATTCCATGGTCCAATGATTACTGTTGGCCATTTGCTAGTTGACTCAAGTTTTGACGGATGCTAGATGAGTGTCTTCAGCTTTCCCTCAATCTGCGCCTACCAAGCTAGACTACTCTAAGACCCAAAGTGCTCATCATAATCCGTGAGCGTAAATCGGTATTTAACGTCGTTGTTCTTGACTCTTTCAACCGCTTCAGCACACCCTTTCTCTGAGATTGGTATCGTCTCGACCATTGGGTGTAAGTTTTTCTCCGAGGCAAGCTTCAACATCGCAAGACATTCCGGTCTGCTTCCAATATGCGATGCACCAATGGATGAGCCGTTCGGCATGAACTGCTGAGGCTTGAGGTTCTGGATAGGCTCGTCTGGAAGACCTACTTGGTGGAAATGGCAGTTGACTTTCAGAATCGACAGATACTCGTCCAAGTCGAACGTGTGTGTCATGTCAGCACTGTTCAGCACGAAATCGAACTTAAATGCAAGTGGCCCGGCCCAATTCTTTTCGTTGCTCAGAACAAAGTGCTTAGCACCAAGCTTGAGAGCATCGTCTTTTTTGCGAGGTGAGTGAGATATCACAGTGACTTCGGCACCCAGGGCATTCGCCCATATTACTCCGAAGTGTCCCAGGCCTCCCAGACCAACAACAGCCACCTGCTTCCCAGGCCCTATCCCTGCCCGCACCAGAGGTGAATAAGTCGTCAATCCCGCACACAACATCGGAGCTGCCAGGTGGGATGGAATGTTGTCCGGGATGGGAAATGCAAAGTATTCGTGGGCTCGAATGTGAGATGAGAAACCTCCTTGTGAAATGATCTGGTCGGGATCGGCTTCTTTTGGGTAAGGGGCTCCATAGGTGTCTATGGCAGCAAGTCAGCCCCCTCCTACACACAGTCTCCTTCATTGCACACACCAACCATATGAGGACAGTAGTTCTCGTTGTCGCTCTTGCAGTTTTGACACTTCAGGCACGCCCATATCTGGGCTCCAACACCTGCTCTATCTCCTACCTTTAGTGTTGTCACCTTGGGTCCTACTTTTATGACCTTGCCCACGACTTCATGGCCGACCGCAATTGGAGTAGGTCCAGATCCCCATCCACCAGTGATTGTATGAACATCGGATCCGCAAACACCGCAGCATTCGATCTTGATGTCGACATCATTATCGCCGAACTTTTTGAGCGTGAACTGCACATAACATACGTAAGTAGACGTAAATACGCGAACAGGGGAGGACGCACGGATTGCTTCTTGAAGTCCTTGTACTTGCCCAGCTCATTGATCATAAAACCCTCAGCTTCCTCTGGATAAGGCATGATTACAATAGTCCACAGTATTTGTGATGGTGGGGTCAGTGATTAGGAAGAGCAGGAATTATGGGAAGTACAGACAGCCTTACGTCCTGGTCCTGAGGACATACGATTTATCCCAACGACTGCCGAAAAGCATTTATGCAAAGTCCATACGTGGGGGTTTCAAAGCAAGACCTCTAAAGTGCCCTGCTGAGCATTGCCAGAGCGTCCTCTGCAAAGTCTCCATAAAAGTCGTGATCCATTTCAGCAATTGGCGAGGGGCAGCAAGCACTCAAGACCACTTTCGTGGGCACGGTGGCTGTGACGTTGCACACCTAAACTTCAATGGATGACGATGGATCGCATTCCCGAGGCTCGTAGTGTTGCGCCCCCAAACTTACTAATATTAACGTTTGCGTTCCTGACATAACCTATCTGGGCGTGTAACTGCAAGGGTCAGCACTATCAAAGGAAACTCTGCTGCAGCAGGGCAGCTCCCTGGGGATTGTGATGGCCACCACCTTCAAGTGGTTTCGTAACTTTAATTCCTTGCAGCATAGAGCAGAAAGGGCAAGTTTATGGTAGGGTAGAACCAGGCAGCCTTGATATCATGGTCATGCTCAGTCCTTTGCCTGCTTAGTGGAGATAGCTTATTGGAAGCTGTTTTGGTGGAAGTTGCAGAGGACTATACTCACAAAGTGGTTAACTTCGAGCCCAAAACCATCGTACACACAAAAACTACTCATTCAAAGGTTTGCAGAAGGGTTCCTCATTCTGCGCGCGCCCTATCTGCCATGCTTGCATATCCATCAACTTATCAGGAGTAACATTGAGCATCAACTACGCTTGGCTCGCAAGAGAAAGAATCACACCCACCCAGATAGAAATTAGCGCTTGCTGCCCATGTTCAGGATCACGCCTTTCAAGGCATCCTCAACCGTTGCAGCATTGGATTGATATGGTACGAACTTCTGATCAATCCTCACGCTGGGGTCTTCTGGATGCAGCAAACAGATCGACCAGTTCGGCATTGGCTTATTCCAGCTGGACTTCTCCAACGCTTCCCACTTCTTCCGCATCTCTGCCCTTGCAGGATGCGGCACCGAATGTCCCACCCAAGAAGCGTCTCTAACGGTACTTTGAAGCGGACCCAGCCAGCGATATATGGCAAGAATGAGCCAGATCTGGCGTCTTCCAGAGCTATCTGGAGTGAGTGACTCACGTGCTTGAAACATGAATTTGGTCTTGCACCCTCGCGTGTAGCATGATTGCTTACATTTACCTAAATATTCTGGGTCGCCATAGTCTCTTTTCTGCTCAGATATGCAAGGTGGGCCTTTGACCCCAGAAGGCAGTTTCTGTGTGTTGATGCAAGACCTGCAGAATCTGCTCAGCAGATAAGGATCACTAAGTGTGATGTGGTTGCAGATAGGGAAGTCGATCGATGCTAGGGCATCGGCCACTGCTTTGACACCAAAGACTTCTTTGTACGACGAGCTGCCGCTGCTTGTTCTGTCATTGTATAGGGGTGTCGGTGCCTGCAGGATTGCGATCTTCGTGACCAGGAGTGATGTTGCATTCGGGCTTTCTAGATCAGTGCTTGATGTTCCTTTCTCAGGTCTCTCTGCCACAGTCCTGTTACGGATGACTTCTCTGCATCGCGAACACGATTCGATGTTTTCAGCGCGGAAGGGCGCCTCGTGACCTGCCTTGATCCGCTTAACGGAGTTTTGATAACCTAGATGTTTGTGCGCGCAGAGCCAGATTTGCCTACAGTCTCGTGCTGCAGGAGCTAGCTTCTTTTCTGCAGAGGGGAATGTTCCACGTGGATGGAGGTCTCGACAGAAACTGCAGACCAACTTTTCACACTTTTCGGGGTCCTGATCTCTCTCACTCATACAAAGCCATTCAAATTTGTCATCTCCGGACAGGTAGAAGGAGGGTAACTTGAACAGATGAAAGAACCTGGAACAGGCTTGGCGCAAGGCAACCTCGCTGCTTGGAGTCAGATAGGTTTGTAGTGTTAGTAGAACCTCTGTTGGTATGGACAAAATCCCCGATTCGACATTGTTGAAGACCGTCCTCTGTGATGAGCTGGTGGCATGGCTGTGTACCGATGGATTGAGTCTGCGAGGCGGCTTATCATCTAGCTTAGTGTCATCGCTGAACTTCAACCTGGAGATGAGCTGCTCGTCAGACGGAGTTAGGGAGAATGTCTTCTTGAGGGTCGGATCTGCATGATCCGGTACGACAGCAACAGACTTGGTTCGTGACAGTCTCCGTTTGATACGACCAAGCATCGTGGATGACTCCAGGGTCGGGCGTTTGGCACTGCAAATAATGAAGGCGACTGATTCGATCGATCGTGGCTCCGACCCACCACTTAGATCTGATGGAGCATTCAACCTAACGAGAAGTCTTCTGTCGCGAAAGACTCAACATATGCCTTCTCTATGATTAAAAATTCACGAGAAGGGCACATAATCAATTCCATTGCAACTCTTGCCACATGCAAGCGGCTTTTGGCCATCTAGGAAAGACGTGCGGATGCACGAGGAGTGTCTAACAGGCCATGTTGGAGATGCTGATTGAGCCGACGAGATCAGGAGCGCGAATCAGGAGCATTCTTCCAATGGGCGCTTCTGCTGATCCTTCCGCCACCTAGGCCTGGGCACGCCGAACCCTTCAAATCGATGACGCGACTTGCCATCTCGACTTGCCCTTTCGATCATGAATTGAAACGCAATGGTTTTCAACACTGTCAAAATGGCTCCGTCTTGTTCATGGGTAGTCCGGCTTCGATATCGCTACCTCCATAGGAACGCATGTCCGTGAGAAGTTTGGCCACTCGTGGCAAGCTTGGACCAGCTCACCCATTGTGCTCTTCGCGCACTAATTCTTTTTTTGTATGTCGTTCGCAAAGCGAATTGCGGACAGCTCTGTTGGGATCTCATCTTGCAGGCATTGCTCAAGTCCGAACCTTTAGCATGGCGAAAAGGAAGCGATCTATGCTGCAGGAAAGCTCAGTTGCACCTTCCTTCCCGCATCCCATCCCAGATGCCCCATCCGCTCCCGCTTCGACACCCGCTGGAAGGACTACATCCCGGCGAACTCGACCACAATCTGCAAACATTGATGTGAATCCTCAGCAAAATCCTGACGTCGAGGATGCGCCGGCTGCCATGAGGGCGTCGCCTGATGCCGAAGGACGCGAAGGAAAGCAAGGACCAAAGAAAGCCTTAAACAAAAAGCGTTTAGGAAAGAAGAGCGCTACGAAGTCCACCGCTACCAAGACTCTCAAAGTACCTGAAACTAACTCGCCACTATCAGACCTACCAGATCCTGACGAAAGCCCGCCAGTGGCGAATGCACCCGCAAAACGGACGAAGACATCAAAGCGGGTTGCCAAAAACGCTGAAAATGAGGCGGAAATGGACCCGGAGGTGGAGGGTGAAGAGGCCGCAGATCCAGAAGAGCTTAAAGCCGCGACTTCCAGGCCACCTGCGGTCAACAGCTCATATTTACCATTGCCATGGAAAGGCCGCTTAGGTTATGCCTGCTTGAATACATATCTTCGTCAAGCTACCCCTCCGGTCTTCTCTTCTCGCACATGTCGAATTGCCTCAATTCTTGAGCATCGTCATCCGCTCAAAGACCCTACCCAACCGGAACACCCAACAAAGAACAGACCTGACAAGGACCAACCTGCAGACATTGCACGAGGGCAGGCATATGTCGAGGCACTTGGCCTCGCAAATGCCAAAGACATCCCCAAAATGCTTCGTTGGAACGACAAATACAACATCAAGTTCTTGCGATTGTCTTCAGAAATGTTTCCGTTTGCCTCACACGATGTGTACGGCTACAAACTTGCACATTTTGCATCCGAGGCTCTTGCAGAGGCAGGGAGAGTAGCTGCAGAGCTGGGTCACCGTCTGACCACACATCCAGGACAGTTCACACAGCTGGGCTCACCTCGTGCCGAGGTCATTTCAGCCTCTATTCGCGACTTAGAGTACCATTGCGAACTACTGGACCTACTGAAACTCCCTCCTCAACAAGACCGTGATGCTGTCATGATCCTACACATGGGAGGAATTTTCGGTGACAAGGATGCAACCATTGCTCGCTTTAAAGAAAATTACAAGAACCTCGACCAGCGCATCAAAAACAGGCTTGTCCTCGAGAACGATGATGTATGCTACAGTGTGCACGACTTGCTTCCTATATGCGAGGAGCTGAACATTCCATTCGTCCTTGACTACCATCATAACAACATTGTATTTGATCCAGACAAGATACGAGAGGGCACATTGGACATCATCAACCTATACGATCGTATCAAAGCGACGTGGACTCGCAAGGAGATTACGCAGAAGATGCACTACTCCGAACCATGTCCGGGAGCAGTCACTGCACGTCAACGGCGTAAGCACAGTCCACGGGTCTACACACTGCCTCCATGTGCTCCGGACATGGATTTGATGATAGAGGCCAAAGATAAAGAGCAGGCGGTTTTTGAGGTCATGCGAACTCTGCGCTTACCAGGACATGAAAATATCCACGACATGCTCCCGTACACTCGAACTGACGAGAATAAACCGTGGAAACCTCCAAAGAAAGCATCGTCAAAGAACAAAAAGTATGTCGACAATGAAGAGACCGAGCCGGAGGAGCCGCAGCCCCCTCCCATGATTTCTGATGAGGAAAGAGCCATGGGAGGGCCAGAAAACCGAGTATATTGGCCTGTAGGTTTTGAGGAGTGGCTACGGCCAAAGAAACGCGAGGTCAAGCCACGTGACCCGGAAAAGGCGAAGTCCACGGCCGAGAAAACCGCCCAGCGGAGGGCACAGAAGGCAGCTTGGCAAGCAGCTCGTGAGGCAAGTGCTGAGGCAGAGTCTTCAATCAAGGTAGAAAGCGTATCCGCAGCGAGTGGTTCGGAAGAAGGCGATGTGCCACAATTAGACATTGAGAAGACGAGATCTGTTTACAGCAAGAGCAAATCATCCAAAGCCAAACCTGTTCGTGCCACCCCAGGCCAGAAGAAGAGAAAGGCCATAACGGCCGCAGTCCCTACACCCAGTACCAGTGATCAGGATGACCCGCTGGACAACGACGATGTTTCCATGGGGGGCCTTACTGATCGAGACAAACCGACACCGAAGCAGACAAACTCAAGTCGGCAACATATGGCTGCAGTCCCGCGTCGTCAAAGTTCTCGGGGTGCTAAGCGCCAAGTTGTCAACTATGCTGAGGTCGATACTTGAGCGCGATCTCAAGAATCACTTCAAGTCAGAAATTTAGAACCACTCCTGTAGACCTGAGCCGGGCGGCAAGATATACAAAGTACGTAATTTTAGTCTATGTACGTGGAATCACTAAATGATGCCAAATTTTGGTGCGGAAATCTTTTTGGAACATAACTGCCTTGAGACAGCGAAATGCTATAGAATTTACCTGTAAAGCGGAATTCACATTGAACTTTGGACCACAAACTTATTATGTGTGCAGGTCTGTTCCGAGCTTATTCCTGGTTCTCACATTGATGGGTCTTAAAAGACAGCCTGATATACGAAGTACCTGCACGAGTCAGCCTGTACTATTTGATGTGGTACGCAAGGGAACGCAAGCAAAATGGCTCGATCGCAGTGTTGACCATCGATCGTGTATACATGTCACGTCTCCCAAAACTTGCCTTGCGCCGCAGATCTGGCGTGAAGACGTGAAGTCATTCGTTGCCGGTGAGGTGCTAGACTCATGCAGGGGTTTGCTCTCGTCCAAACTCAAAAAGTTTCCGCCCCAGCCACAGCGCCACAGGGCTGCAACAGGGTGATGTCATTTGTCAACAGAAAAGTTCACCCCGGAAATTTTGGATGGGATACAGAGCCTTAGGTATACGACGTACTCGACGTCTATTACTTTGTAGCTGATCGATAATGGGCAAACGTACTTCGTACTTCGCACATTGCGGTAGCTGCTATAGAGATAGACCAAGAGTGACTTGCTCTGCGGCGATCGTCTCGCGCGTTCAGGGCGGTATAGCATGACATTTCCCCCATCACGTAGGAATTCACTATATACATGTCAGTCGTTTCCCGGATATGGGTGGGAGAGCATTCATTGGTTGAGCGCGAAATTTGTTCCGATGTGGGCTCGTAAACCTCCTGCTGGGGCCAGGGGATGGACTGGGTTTGAAGCGGGGAACGACGTAAGATCGACGTCATGCTGTGGGTATCCGACGACATCCGAGCTTTTTCTGCAAGGGCCCAAACTTGAACGGAAGGCACATGCCAACTTCATAACGTACCCGCTCGACATCACTGTCATCACGATCAGGCTTACGTAGTTTTGGGGTAGCAGAGAATACCTGAGCAGAGGTCCTTTAATAGCCGTGCTGCTCTTCAAATCTGTCATTCTCAATTGCCACTTCGTTCTACTATCCAAGCCTCAAGTATTTCTTACCTCGTGGTCTATTTGTCAAACAGTCAACCAGCGTCATGTCTATTGGGGGGGTTTTCCTTCGCTTCGGAGGCCTGGGCATTCGCATCCTCCAATTCTGCTGCGCAGCAATTGCACTAGGCATCTTCTCCTACTTCCTTGCCGTTCTCGCAGACCGAGACATCACAATCGCGGATCGATGGCTGGCTGTTGAAGGCTTGACTGGTGCGGCGACACTGTATGCCCTGCTCGGCGTCATCTTCACGCTCTGCCTAGGGGGCAAATCATTCTTCGGCTTCCTAGCAATCATCCTCGACATCTGCTTTATCGGTGCCTTCATTGCAGTTGCTTGGTTTACCCGCAAAGGCACAGACAGCTGCACTGGCATCGTTGAGACCCCACTCGGCACCGGCCCATCTGATATGAATTCGCCTGGCTACGGTGCTGATGGATTCGGATTCGGTGATGGTGAAAATGCAACCTATTTTCCCAATCTTCACACCGCTTGCATCCTCGAAAGGGCGGTGTTCGCCGTGTCCATCGCCGCCATTTTCCTCTTCCTCCTTTCTGCTATCTGGCAAGTCATGATGGTCCGTCATCACAAGAAGGAGAAACGATATGGCCCAAGTCCTGCCAACAACTACACATCGGGCTCTGGAAGGACTCCCTTCTGGAAACGTGGCAGAAATTCTCGACGAACGAAAGACGTGGAGGCTATGGGCCCTGGTGGTGCAGTCGCAAGCACCCGACCCAGTGGCGAGACAGGCACAACAATCGGCAACAATGCTTACACTCCAGAGCCAAAGTATGGTGAACCAGGCTATGGTAACACCGGAAATTATCAAAATAGACCCCCGACTCAGTTCTGAGCACAATGTTGAGGTGAAATCTGGCCCTACCCGGCGGCAGTCTTCGATCGGCTGAGGGATTGTACCATCTCATGTATTATCAAGGGCCTACCAAGGCAACCACTGTATGAATGAAAGTACCGCATGGGGAGAGAAGGAGTTTAGCATGAAAGCATGATATTCCCCGAGTAAGATAGTTTACGACAACATATGTGATAATAATGAAGCAGCAATGCAAAGCCATTGAAAAGGATACTGTGATCGACCTATTCTTCCCTAATAATTTATGTTGCTGCTTTGCGTGCATTCAAGTGTGGTCAGTGCCTCTCTCCTCCGCGTGTACTGTCAGCTTTACCCTGCCCTTGCCAAACCTCGGAGCAGAATCTCTTGTGTGTTTCCGGTGTATGCGTGTGGGAATATGAAGGAGTTGGTTTCAATGTAAAAGGTCTTTGCAGTAACTATTCAGGGGCGATATCATCTCTACATCTCGGACGAAAATGGCTAGGATGAACGGGGAACTATCTCCTGATCGTCGTCAGTGTGTGTGCACCAGGCACAGCAAAAGCGAAATCCAAATTCCGATTAGTTGACGGTGGGTGAGGGAAAGCTGAGGTAATTCTAGAAGGGTTCAGACTGGGCGATCTTGTGCAGAAGGATTCTGGGGGGTTCCATGTTCATCCAATGTATGGCTCGTCTCCGATCAGTGTCGCGCCTGCTTGGGGCTGGCGTTTTTGACGGGATTTGAGCAAAGCGTAGGAGTAGCCCTCGGCGCTTGAGCATGACCAACTTTGGAGTGCTAAGAGTCTGGGTGTGGATTGTTCAGTGACGAATCTGACGTTCATAGGCTACTTCCCGAGTCTCTTTGGCAGGCATATGGGGCGATTCCTTGGTTGATAAGACGAATAATATGTATATTAAAACTGGACAGGAACTTCACTACTCCACCAATTAGTCGCACACCATCAAGGAGGTGCAGTAGCCGCCGGACGAGGCCGAATTACAACGTGGTTGAAACATGCTTAGACATCCATGTCCTGCGGTGTGAGGCCTGGTTCCTCGTCAAAACGGACCGCATATATTGCTCCGAAACCTTCTTCTTATCGCTGTTGTACATTGGATTTCCACGAGGGCTAGCTCAAGGTTCCGCGCTCGGATCTGCTGGTCACCGGACCTGCTTGTCTTATTCATGGTAGCGGCATCCCAGGTGAGGATTGTATGTCTGGTAAGGCAGTGTCCATTCGGAGTGCTTGAGTAGTTGTTGTTTAATGATAGGGCTCTTACTTGATGGTTAGAAGAGATTACCAGTCGATGACGTGCAGCCTTCCTCGTCAGAGCGTTTCCCCGAGTTGTTTTGGCTCAGATAACCAATGCAATCCTTCACTTGCCCCTACACCTTTGGAAGCTCGGCAGTCCGCACCCAAAGCCGACGAAGATGTAGATCAGGAATACAATCACCACACCCAGCAGTACCATCAGACGCACATTCTTCCACCACATCTGCCTCCTTAGGCCTCGACTCCGCACGCGGAAGTCCCGTGCACTTCCGCCGAGCCTGTCCGTCTTGTCAACCAACAAATCGATGCGCTCACCTCGCTCGAGCACGCGCTCGATGTTCTCCGTCATGATGTCCTTCACGTTTTCGATTTCTTTGCGCGCTGCACTCAAAGAGTCCTGTGGGGGAGCGGTGTTGTACGTTTGCATGGTTGACTTCAGCGTGGTGTTGAATGCGGCGCTTCCATAGGCGGGCAAGTGTGCGAAATCGGTACTCGAAGGTTGAAACTGGTTGAGGTACTTTTTCTTGATGTCGAGGAGGAAGGCGAAGGGAATACGACGACCGAGCTCGCTGGGCGCAATGACGAGGTAGGTGAGCGCGGCATGGCTGGAGAGATCGGCATCAGCGGCAGCGGAGGATGTAGAGGCGGCCGAGGGGGAGTCGGCGATGTAGTGTACGAAGAGCCGGTCGTGAGTGTAGGTCAGTTTCTGAGGGTGATTGTGACTGATTTTGGGCAGAATGATGCTAGCAAGTGACGACGCATTGCTCGAGGACGTGCCTGGCGCCGTGTGTTCTGCGAGGATGGTGTTGCCGTGAGCTATGCAGGCACTGGAAACGGGATATTAGTGTATGGGCAACGTCCATCTCTGATGGGAGCTTACTAGAGGAGTTGCGTCGAGCTGCCCGAACCCGAGGCCATATCTAGTCGACGACGAGAGCTCTGCTTGTTTCAATAAAAATGAGTCTGGTCGCAGGATTGAGCAGGGCCCCTGTCGTGCTGCGTGGCAGGTTATTGTGGTCGGAAGTAGGATATTAAAAGACAGTGTTGATGGGTGACAGCGGCAGCAGAACCTATTCTCTACGATCGTCGGCCAGGGCCTAGGCGCGCGCTGCGTCATCGAAACGCTTGCGACGGCGTGCACGGCAGAGACAAGTCCCGTGATCAGAACGTCTCTTAGCGCCGGTTGCCTAGCGGCCTGGCTCATTCGAGAAAACATGCCCAATCCTTCCCCTTCCCCAAGCGAATGCTTGCATGAACCTCCGACGAATCTAATGCAATGTCGCAGATCCATACAGAATGGCCCCCGAGTCGTCGGTCTTTGATCAGGGATTCTTGCAGCAAGTTGTATAGGCGAGGGGGCGCCCGCTAACCAAAAAGGCATCAGGCAACACTGCTAACTCCTTGACTGGGGTTGACGAGCCGAACGGAGATGTCTCTACATACCCCTCAATTTGCGACGTCTGTTTTCACCGTCACTCTTGACGAGCCATTCAATCAATGTCTATGATCTGTGTAACCATATACATGACCTTGACGAGATGGCAACCTCTGCCGAACAACTTTGTGTCAAATCTGGAAACGACATCCTAAATTTTATCCTCGACTTCATCACTTGGCAGCCTGATCATACACTTTTCGTGCATGGCAGCCATCTTTCGGGCTTTGACACCGTGACTGACTTTGACTTTTTTTATGACTGCACTGACCATACTCTTCGAGGTCAAACGTACCTTACCGTACCGGGCTCTACTGAGGAGCTCCCGCTCGACTTAAACATTTTGCGAGAGGTGATCCGAAACCCATTCAGCGAAGTCAATGTCGATAAGTCGGTGTACAGGTCTTTGCTGACTTGGGCAAATCAACAAGCTCGGTTCGAACGAGACGGGAGTCACCATGTACCCGGACCTGGGTAAGTTAAGCTCTGTCTTGACTGCGATACCTACCTCCACCCACTTCCTGTAGACTTCACTGATTCTTTGCACTCATCTCTACGGGTCAGCTTTCCCTACGCTCACGTTGGATTTTGCTCAGTATTTCGATCACCCGCACCTTGCACCAGTTTCCCACCTATCAATCCATTGCCGACCTTGCTCAACGCATTGGCTACTGTGGGCAAGTGACGTCCTCTATCTACGATGGAGATATTCAAGCACGACTCGTTAGCTTCAATGGTGTCTATACTCCTGCCAGTAATAAATGTCTACATGTGCGGACGGACTGGCATTTTGATTCAGAGCTACACATGCTGAAAGCTCAGCAAGACTCAAAAGAAGGCATATCAAGCTTGCCTTGGGAAGCAACCATACAACATGCAATGTTGGAAAGGAAGGACGGCGAGGTGAGAAGGAGAAGCCTCCAGCCATGTCCTCAACGCATTGCTGGCAACAATGGTAGTAGTGTCGCAGACAGTTTGAACCCTGGTTTTGATGAAGAACTGGATGATTTTGTTATTATCTACCCCCTCTGGGGCCAGGACGAGTGGAAAGAACCAGAGTATCAATAGTCTCAGGACTAGTTTTCTTCCGATCATGAAGGCAAACACAGCATTCGCTGACAAGGTTGGTTTTCAGCCCGTCCTCAACGGTGAAAGTGGTGTCTATCGTCGCTAGTGTGCTCTGATGATATTTAGCAACGCACTAACAAGGGCACGCAAACTCGACCGAGTTCGCTTCACTTCGTCAGATATTGCCCACGGAGTACAACCAAGCCTCATTCGCCTGGTGGATAGATCATCGGGTTTATATCCACCTACGTCATTAAATTTACGCGTCGAGACGCGTCTTCCCCCTAGTGGACGTAAACACACTAATATCACACCCAAGTTCCTCTCAATCGAGTTACATTGTGAGGCTCATCGATGTCGACGTCAGTGAACACAAAGTCCTATTATTGCATATCATTTGGTAGAGTATCAATTCCATGACAACAAAATCGTCCCAAGCTCAACCAGCATGAATTCTCCCTGGTCAACCACTTCAAGTCGCTCGAGCGGCATCCTGCAAATAGGAAACTTGCAGGAAGAGGTATCTGTGGATGCAAAATGTCTAAAAGAGCAAATCCTGCAGTCACTGGTCCCTATTGACTTTTCCGGTCCTTTTTTCTCTCACTGTACAGAGACCAGACCCTGCAATCCTGGGCTCTATCTGGACGACTACGGCTGGCTTGGTCTTCCGATATCAAAGGAGAAAGCAGATGAGTTGATCAAACACATAGGCCCGACGATTGGGCCTTGTACAGTTCAGGGACAGGCAGTCATGTACACTTCACAGAGTCTGACGTTACGCAACCCGGATTGGCAGAATTTCTTCAAAGAGGCCAAAGAGAAATTGTTGAACAAGTGCGGAATAGTTGGTGAATGCTCACTAGCCGCTGAAAGATTGGTCCTCTGTTCATCGGAAGCAGCTCGCCATCATCAAGTGCCTACGAGCACGGATCGGCCAGCGCAAGCTTTCGCGACGTTGACCTTGATGTTAACATCTCAGCATTGCAACTTGCGAACCAAATTCTCCTATGGGGATGCCGAAGAGGAGTGTTTTAACTCTCGTCATGGCACATTTCCATGTTTTGCAGCATTATGGGTTGACGGTGTCAATCATGCCCTGCTCTCTAACGACGATGATACCATTGCGTATATAGCGTATGACGTCGTTTGGAACGAATCAAGCCAGAAGCCGTTCGCAGCATCTGCTGCCGACAACATCGTACAACTCAGGGAGTGTTTGCGGTCATGGGTAGCAGGCCTTGCATCGCAGCAGCTTCCTAACTTCGTAGCCCACCAACTCTCCCACCATTACAGTCAATCACCATTGTGTCCTGAGCACCTGACGCCGGTCGATCGAAAGTGCTACAACGTGCTTCAGCAGGCTTGCGTCGATAGTGGTTGCTTCCTTTTCTTGGCGGATTTTCAGAGGACTTTGAGCGGTACGGATGGTTATGAGATTTACTCCAAAGGGCACGATGTGAATTTGGGTAACATCGACGAAGATGATATCTGTGTTCGTCTGTATGATGCCCAGGGTTCGCATATTGGACAAGCACGAAGCCTCGGTCGTGATCCATTTCTGACTAGAGAAACCTATAATATTGACCGTTCGGCCGACAAGGAAGATGTGGAGGACCCATTAGAGGAGGACTCTCCGGCAACACACACATATCTCGACAGCGCTCTGGTAATCTTTCCTACGGAGAAGTTCGCAGGGTTTCAGGTTGATCATTTGTGGTCAAATGAAAGCCAAGTGCGGGCTGAGATGGTGAAACGTGCATTTGATGCTTGGAAGAGAGACCCTTCCCCGGAGGCTCATCAGCATTATCTCACTCTTTGCTCCCTGATGCTGCGCAAAATCGAGCAACCAGACCGCTCCACGGACCTATATCAATATTCCAGTTGGATGCCCAGGCCACACCGCAATGTTGACGTCCGAAAGATTATTGAAACGTCCCTACAAGTTGCATCTCCTCAGTCCATACCCATTTTGAACCAGGCAATCCCGCTACTGACTTCAGGTTCGGGCCATGCATATATGTCAGAAGATCGAGAGCTTCTCGTAGCAGTTGCAGTGCAGGCCGGCTTCTCAGAGACGATGGAGAAGATCGCCGAGGTCCTATCGAAGCAGAAAGGTCTCCTTTCACTTCTCGATCTATTAAATGATTTTTGCAATGCGTATTCAAAGGTCACAACCGAAGCGTCACTGGAGGGAAAGCATCGCAGTGTTCTATCCGATCCAGCTACTCCGTCCGAATTAGCGGAGTGGATAGATAATTGCCTTCGCCGATCAATTCAAGATATGATCTCGGACAAGGAGATCAATCTCAATGACTTCACGGGATTCCTAGACATGATGCTAAAGGAGGGGAGACACTCTGTTTCAAACGAGTGCATAGCCATCATAAAAGGAGCAAGCTGGAATCTCAAATCCCTTTTCGCTCTATTCGAGCATTATCAACGACCAACTCATATGCCACCCGACACCTCTCATTCTGAAGTTGCCGAGGTCGTCTTCCGCAGAATACTGCGAAAGATCAGGGAAGGGCCGGTCGAGCATACCGATCTATCTTGGCTCATTCTGTCCCTGGGAAGGCACGATTGTTCCCTTCTGAGCCAGGCGGTGGAGGTTGCGCTAAGTCTTCCTGAGATGTATACAGCAGGTGGCCTGGCTTCTCAATTCATCGACCACGTTGTAGATCTCACAACGAAGGCAAGCAACAAGGCCTCAAAGAGCAGGCAAGTGAGTATTTTCACAACGACCATCATCGCCGCGTATATTGCCTTCGAGCTCGGCCCAGAACCACAGCCCAACACTGATCTTCGCCGCAAGAAGCTTCGTTGCATGCCGTCGTGTCACGTTTGCGTCGATTTGAACCGATTTCTCAGTTCTCAGGACCGGAACTTTGTGAGCTCGGGATGGAACGCAAGCCGTGACAGGCCCCATGCTCAGGAACAGATTCGCATTCAGCTCGGACCGAACAGTGCTGCCTTTCTCTCGCAGAGTGTTGAGCCCGCTCCGGACTCGCAAGCCTACCAGTTGTATTTGGAAAAAGTCGACAAGCAGTTTGACTTGAACCATCGGCTTTGGAAGACCAAGTGGCAACACATCCAGCGCGTCGTCGCAGACGTGTTGAAGATGCAGAGACACAAACAAGCCGGGGAGATATTTGGCGATCTTTACCAGGCATTGAGCTCTCTTGACGTGCGGCCAGTTCAGCAGTTTTTCCACAATGTTCGAAGCCAATCGCTGGCCGATCACGAATTTGTCTTGCCGAGAGGTCTGAAGGAGCGTCAATCGCGACGGATGCAAGCCGAGATCGAAAAGAACGGCGGCACTTTCACAATCAGCGACAGTGAGACCCTCAACAGTGACTCGCTCTCAGCCATCATATGTACCGCCCCACAGTGCCCTCCTGATCAGGGTTCACAACTTGAAGGACACAACCCCCACGACTCCACTAATACCAGTAGTAGTCAAGGCAATGAAAACAAACAGTCAACCACCATCTTGATTAGCGAGATCGGGGAATTTCTCGACCACCGCGTCGCCCGCAGACTCATCACCTTGTTGAACTTTCCCACAGGACCAGAGGCCGCGGGGCCAGCGTCCGCAGAATCCTCTCGCAGCAGCAGATCCACACTCAAACGGAAAGCAAATGATACCGAGCGTGACCCCTTAACAGACCTACAGAATCCAGACTGCTCTACTCCTGCTCCTTGTGGCCCAGCCAGGGGAAACGACACCGGAACCACGGCCAAGCGCCCGAGGAATAGCGCAGGTACTGAGGCCGACGAGGAAAATAGAACACCCAACGAGTCTGCCCATGCACGCGTGCAGACGGCAGGGTCGCGGTCTGTCCCTGACAATGTAGAGATCGTGGATTTGACGTAAAATCTTTGAGAGAGAGTATATTGTCCATGTACCACCAGATTCGTGTTTGTGACCCTGGCCTGATCACAAAGGTTGTATTAATAGTTAACACTATCTGTCTCGTTTAATTGAAAGTCCTGTCTGTGTGTGAGCAGTCGTTGGGCAGAATACTAGTGGAGTCCTTAGGTGACTCTGATCAAGGGTAATGATAATGATGGCCTTGCGATTATCGAATGAATGTTCCTTTCTTTTGCTTTTGGTGTCGGCTTTGGTGCATTAAGTCGTGCAAATGGAGAGTCGAAACTGCCCTGTCTGCCCTTTACCAGGAACCTAGTACGTGTACGTCAGTCGCAACCATGCAGTGCATAATTCACCGCTTCTCCAGCATAGCAGACATTGGTCTGACTCTGTGTATCTTCTCAAGTGTCTCGCTCGAGGCGAGAACACTAATGAAAAAAATTCAGGTCGCAGCCTTTGATCAGTGATGTCGTGAACCGTTCAAAGGAGTCAAAAACCGAGTTAAGAGGCAAAGAGGCCGAGGCAAGTTGACTAGCACAGTAAATGGATTTCCAAATATGTCGTACGGAGAATGGTGTGTAGTTGGTCGGTACTTTGTGCAGGCCTCCGCTATGTTGGCTGGGCCGGATCCAGGAAACTGTTTCATCAACGCAACCATTTGTAAATCGAATTGATGTACTGCTGCGAATTGGCACAGGCTGACCAGGCAAGAGATACTAGAATTAGGACCGAGGAAACGTGGCCTTCAAATCCAGATGGGCCGTTGAATGCTGTAGGCGAAGAATGACCAGAATCTGTGCTAAACGCCCGGTAACCGAATTGCATAAGTACAAGACCCAAAGCAAACCAGAGAGAATATGGGAGACAAACCTGTGGCCACGACTTGGGCTTCGACTGCTGGCTTGAATACTGGAAGCTTCCCAGGCTCCTTCTTATTCCCTGGAAGGGGTGTCCATGCTGAACGAGTTTGTGACCAGGTATCCTAAGACGTTGTTCATAGTTCCCCAGCGTGATGGTGCTTTCCAAAGTGGAGCTCAAAGTTCAATTGAGAACAAAGTTGGAGTAGATAGGAGATCAGTCATCCTAGCTCGACACAGTCTATGCGGATTGGAAAACATGAGCACGGCGTCTAAGGCTTAGCAGAGCCCTCTAGACAAGCAATTTTGGCGGTTTTCGCTCCCACAGCACTGCAACTCCAAACGATCCACCACACACAGTTCGTTGTTCGAGTTGAGTGCTAAGTGATCAATGTGGGCGATATGCGACGTCTTTGCGGAGACGCGCATAGCAGTCGTTTCGAAGCTATCCGATGTCCAAATTTGCAGGCCGATGTCATTGCGTTTTCCGATCCAAAGTGCAGAATGACTCCCATATTGATGGTGTCGCTGCAGAGCTAATGCTCTTCACCCATAGCTTGTGCTGGCTAGAAAGACTGACCTCCTTAAAGGGATTGGAAACAAGGTTGCAAAGCAATAATTAGATGCCAAAGTTTGGTCTTTTGTGTCATCGAAAGAAAGGACGGTGCATAAGGTGCAATTGACAATTTGCAATTAATTTGCGCTAACTCGTTAGGTGACCGGCCTCACGCACGGCAGTGGTGTCGGTCATGGTCGAAGGCAAGCGCTCGGCTCAACGTGTCGGAATTGGCATTTTAGTTGAAGCTTGATTGTTGCAGCGAGTCGTCCAAGAAACCGATCCTTCTTCCCGGTCCGTGCTATTCTAAATTCTCGATCTGATACGTGAATGACCATGGCGTTTTGTTACAATTTGCAGTTGAAACGTCGAAGACGGGGTGGGGTGCTGAGCATCTGTATGAGGGAAGGGTCACTGAAGGCGCGGTCAGCAAATGCAAATAAGATTGCAGCTCCGGTTACTCACAGAAATCTCTTCCATTGCGTCACCTGCAGCTGCGGGAGCCCCTTCAGCGGTGGTGGCATTTGCATCACCACCCTTCCAATAGTCCGTCATTTCAGCATCCAGCTCCTCGGCTGTCTTCGGTTTCGGTCTAGCATTCTTCCCCTTACGTGTTGGCTTTCCCTTTGTTGCCTTCTTCTTGTCTTTGGAGTCAGCCTTGGTGGCAGTGGCCGACTTGGGTTGTGCTTTTGGATTGGCACTAGTCTTTGTCAGTGGGTCTGACTTCTTCGACTTCGGGTCGGCATACGCGACTCGCTCCGCCAAGCTCTTCACCGGAGCAGGTACTGGAGCAAGGCTGGCATCGACAACCACCTCAACCTATTCCTTAATCAGAAATGCTGTAGAACCAGTTGCTGCTAAATTGCTTGCCTTCATGGGTCGACCATCGATCTTAATGCCATTCTGTTCCTTTGCGGCCTTTGCAGCAGAATCAGGCTTGACGAATGTGATGTCTGCAATGCCTCTGCTCTCGCCACGTTGGTTGTAATGTAGGGAGACTTTCTTGATTGGTCCCACAGACTTCCCAAAATATTCCTACGCCGGAAACTGGATCAGTATGTGCATGATGGCAATATTGATAGAATGGAAATCGCAAAGCCGGTAATGGAAGTATATCAGCCCAAGGGAAATTTCCGGGCGCGAAGAGTATCAACAAGACGAGCCACGGCCCATCGTTCGAAGATTCAAGAGCTGCGAGATTGCGCCGCGCAAAGGATATCTCATGCGGACAATCAGAGTGAGGGAGTCAACGGTTCTCGGGAGCCGAAAGACCGAATCAGCGACGTTTTCGTCTCTTGACGCAGAAATCGCAACCCAGTCAGCAGCAAAATACTAGGGAGATCAAGTATATCCACGTTTGAAGTTGACATGCTCGCCAAAAGATCATGAACACCGTCTCCGGATGGCTTCTGGACAAAGGCTGAAGGTTCAACCAGGATCCTGATGAATGATGCTGAAGGAGAAGTAGACCAGAAGAACCGTATCATCTACCGCACGACCCGAAGCTAATCGGTGTCAAAGTCGAGATTGACTGCAGGTGCATTGCTCCAGACGGGACCAATTTGCCTCAAAGCGGTGATGTGATACTGCCTCCAACCCACTCTCAACCAGCTCTTCGGATCATGCCAGAATGTAGATGGCGAAATCAAAAGGGCCGAGTTCTTTGTTGGATGGGCGGGTGCCCCGGGCAGTTCGGATGTAGGCAAAGGACTCGGCTTCGACATGACAACGTCAACATACCTTGATCTGGGTTTCTGTGACGTCGAAAGGCAAACTGCTGACGACAATTTTGCTGTTCTTTGGGGCCTTCGATGCAGGACCGAGGGCGGGCTTGACAGCTGGTTTTGCGGGCTTCACGGCTTTCTTGACGCCACCAACGGGTGCAGGTCTGGGTTTGCTGCGGCGAGCATTTCGCTTGGCTTTCTTCTGACTGTCGATGATAGAGTCGAGGGACTGGTCAATCCGTCCAGACATTGCGACGGCACGTAGAACCGGGAGGATTTGTGCTGAACAAGGTATAACGTGTCGTTATTCAATGAGATGTCCTTCTCAGTCGAGTAAAGGCGCAGATCTGTGGGACGTGTGGCAGAAGAAGGTGCAAGTACAGACGTTGCCGAATGATAGAGGCAGGTTGGAGACGGGAGTGATTGAAGCTGCCGTGTGGTTGAAGGTAGAACAAAGAGGCGAAGAGAGAGAAATCAACAGAACAACGGAAGGCGCAGCTGCAGGCAGATCCGCGCGGGAGTCAAATGTGCAAACCTTGCAAACCATGGCAACGCGAGGGATTCAGGAGAAACGGCCAAGCCCAATTTGTCCTAGCCTTATCTGAATCCATGTGTGATGCATGGCTCGATATGACCAGCGTGGACCAGCGTGACCAGGTATTACTGTAGAGAGCAATGTTCCAGTTGTATGACTTTCGACGAGGTCGGGGATGACAATAGCTACGTCGTGAATGTCGGCGGCCTTCATTTCCACCACTATCAAACAAAGCCGGGGCCGCCTTTGCTCTCCCGGCGTCACTATTGCAGACCAAGATTCTAGCTCTTTAATGCCTCCAAACGACCTCTCATTTGTTCCAGGTCTTCTTCTTGAGCCGCCTCCTCTTGTTCGGCTGGAAGAGCAGGCATCTGCTGGTCGATAGTGCCAAGCTTGCCTTTGAGGACCTCTCCAAGCACGGCGTCCACCTCGGCTTCGGCTTCTTCATCCTCATCAAGCAAATCATTGGGTTCGATCATGTCGCCGACCATCTCTTCGATTATGCCGGCCTTCATCAACTCTTGGCTAAGCTCCTGCATGGTGCCGGACAGCTCAGGCAGTTTGATCAGAGTGTTAACCTCCTTCATAATGCCCGAGCTGACCTTCATACTGTTTTCTATCTTCCGTATCGAAAAGGCCTCGCTGACCTGCATTTGCACGCTTTGCAGCTGGGCTTTGCTGGTGTGCAGCCTGCCAGCCTGCCGTCGTACGGCGACGAGTTCTTTGGCGAAGGTCCGTGCTTCCGCTCTGGCTTGCTTGGCCTGGGTTGGATTCCTCTCAGCCCGCTTTGAGGCCTGTATTATGTAGTTTCGTGTCTTGGACTCGGTGATCTTTAGGCTTTGGATATCTCGATCCAGTGCGCGGACGTTCTTGCGGATGAGCGCATCGCACTTGCGCTTCTGCTCGGTGTCAGTATTCCGCTGTTGTTGCCATCGCTGGGACCATACTTGTTCCGCAGGGTCGGGTTTGAAGAACACCGACCGAATGGTCTGCATGGCTGTTAACACGCCGAGTAATGCTGCTGGAGTGAGCGAATGCGACACGCAAGAATGGACAAGGGAGCCGAAGTTCAGAATGGCGGCTTCATCGTGTATAGGCGCAGGCAGGAAATTGAGACAAGGGAGCGGCTTCCAAAGGTGCCTTGGGACTCTTTCCAAGTGCAACACAGGGCAGTCATTGACCGGCATGCCCCATTTACCACTGAACAGACAGTGCTGCTCTGACGCCATGCCATGCCGTAATAGGCGCAATTTATTATTATACGACGGAGCGCTACGGAGTCTTATAGTTACCTCAGTGCCTGGTAGTGACACCTATAGTGGCAGTGAGGGGAACTGGAACACTTGTTAGGCTCTTTAGTACCCCGTACAGCGGGTACTGCCCGTGTTAATTTAAATATCAGGAAGGCCCCACTCTCAAGTTCAAACTTCAAGTTGCACGCGCGCTCCAGACCGCCAGGCACAAGTCGTTGCTGCCTTGTTCGATTTGGTTCGTTGCAATTCCCTCGTCATACCTGCAGAAAGAGGCTACCGCATTTAGCCTTGCAACTGTTAAGCCAACTCGCAAACTAACAGCCAGAATCGCACAATTCTTGACACAACTCTATACCGACTTTCAAAGCTTCCACGCTATTTATTGCCCCTTGACTTGCGTTCGCATACACCACCGGCACCCACATCCGCCACACAATCACCATGTCGACCCCGCAACAGACACCAGAAGGTGAGTGAAGCGTCGGCTGGCAGCCTTGTCCAGCAGTGACTGACTTTGGGCGACAGTGATTTGGGCGCAACGATCCTCCGCGACTGATGCTGAGAAGAACTATGTCATCCTCACCATAAGTGTGCCGGATGTGCCACCAAATTCCCTCAAGCTGGACCTTACCGAGACCAAACTCACCTTCACTGGCACATCGGACTCGAAGAAAACCACGTACCACGTCGAACTGGAATTCTATGCCGAGATCGATCCTGCAAACTCAAAGACACACCACACCGCTGCCAATATCCAAATGATGCTGAGGAAAAAAGAGCTCAACGAAGAGTACTGGCCACGGCTGCTCAAAGACGCAAAGAAGGCTCACTTCCTGCGCACCGATTTTGACAAGGTATGTGCCGAACCATGGCTCAGATCATACCCGTACTGATATTCCACAGTGGGTAGATGAAGACGAACAGAATGAAGCTCCCGAGGACGACTACATGAACCAATTTGGTGGCATGGGCGAAGATGGTGGTTTCGGAGGCATTGACTTCTCTAAGCTCGGTGGCGGGCCAGGAGGAGACATGCCGGGAATGGAAGGTTTGGGTGCAGAAGATGGCGCAGATGAGGACGATGACGACGACGACGATGATGAGGACATGCCAGATCTTGCAGATGCGGGAGACGACAAAACTGCCAGTAAAGGTAAGAGCAAAATCGAGGAAATCGACGAGCCTAAGTAAATTCGTACCAGAAACGGGCGCAGCTGCCACCAAGGCACTGCCTATACGCTAGGCTCAGGCTCAAGCTCAAGCTCAAGCTCAAAATCGACCCTTCAAGTTGGCCTCAATCCATCGCTATGCACGGCGATTGCTCCATTCTTCGCCCCAGACGGACGGTTGCCATCGCAAGCATCCGAAACAGCCCATCACCGTCGTTGGCGCATCGCGGACCCATACATCCACACACAACCACACACCCCCACGGCGTTGGGCTCGACTCGATTTAGGGAAAGAGTCGTACTTCCACGAGATAGATCACACAAGCCGGTCGATAATAACACATGTTCTCACACCAGGCATCTTGTCTTTGTGCGGCGTGCATCTCATTCCCAAGTATTTACTGACCTAGCGGAGGACCATTTGGGATGTTCAATCCTCTGGTGAGTTTCATTTCTGCTCAAATCGTCCCTTACGTTTTAGACTTGAGCCATTCCGACCGCTGTTCGCATCGCCCATCTGAGCGAGCACGCAAGCAACTGGGCAATTAGACAGTCACAACGACAAAATCCTGAAAGTCGATGGGAAATCTTGGCCCTGCTCACATCTTCTCTCGAAATTGAGAAGCTTTGGTCATGCAGAACTGGTAGGAACGGCACAGAGATGGGAGCAGGACTTAATGTGATTGGAAGCATGTTCCTGTGCTAGGGAAGATTGTTTTCACGCGTATTTGGGAAACCATGCGAATTGCCTGTGTTAACGATACCTGGGTATGTCTACTGTGCCTACAAGCCCATCTGCAAATCCACCGAGGATACGCTCACGCTGCCTGCCCATGCGCCTACATGCCAGCTTGCCTACGAATCATCCAGATACCTCCTAAGGGGTAGTATCGATGCTGCCACTCCGACGCCAATCAAAATGCCACCATGGCTCCGTAGCTGGCTTAGCACCAAACGTATCTTTCATTAGCAACCCATACCACTTCGTCCAACTCATCCCCATTCCACTTTAGGCTGCAAATGTGTTCTTGATCTCGAGAAATCACCTCGACATCCTTGCCATAGGCGATATCTTTCGCCGCACCAACGACCTCGTCGCTTGGGTCCCAAAGCTCGACACCAGCTACCATGTCCCACACTTTAGCCTCCCACTGGGCACGCACAAGCAACGTAGATAGCGCCGCTTTAACATCTCTTGCATCCACTTCTTTGTGTGGGATGTGAACGTGGAGGATACTTAAGTGCCACTCTGCCGAATCTGCACTATATGTTCGTGACCATGTCAGGGCAACCCCCGTCTTGCGGTCTCTGGCACCCTTGACCAGTGGTGCTTCCCGTCCAAGAACTTCGGCCAGAAACTCCTCACGCATGAAATGCCATTGGAACTGGCCTAGCTCGGGCTTGAATGCGACAAATGCCTTGGTTGGGTTTACGACAGAGAGATGTTGCAGCTTCTCTTCTAGGGATGAGGTAAATGATGGTGCTAGACGCTCCAGGTCTTCAACCTTGAGGTCCTCAATTTGACAGAGTGGAGTGATGACGGCTCGACGTTGGTGATATTCACCAGCGTTGTCAATCGGTCTCAGGGTGATATGTGTGCTAGGAAATGCCTTCCACCCATGCTTTGCGTAGAATTTCGGTCCAATGTCTGAGTAGAGAACGGAAAACCACCCCCGGTTCGCCTTGAGCTGTTGGTGAAATTCCAATTTCTTGCCTAGCTCTTGAATCATCCTGGCCCCGTAACCCCTGCCTCGATACTCGGGCCGGCAATGGACTGAGCCTATGCCATGAGATATGACTTTTTCAAGTCTACCGTTTTTGGCCACGTAGGCATTCTTCCGGTTGGTCTCGCATGATGCTAGAATTGCCCTGGAGCCATCGGGGCTTACAGGCAGTCTAGATGAAGTCAGGATCCAGCCTGTCGCTCCGCCGCCCCGGGTGATTTCGGCGGTGGCCAGGAAGAGTTCGCGATCGAGGTAAGTCGGCTCGGACAGAAACCCTTTCCACTCAGCAGCATTCAATCTCCATGTCTGCTCGAATTCGACAGTATCGGCAGGCTCTAGGACAAGACCGGAATCCGTGCGCGGAGGAAGGATGGAAGGATTGAGAGCCGGCTGGACGTCAGTGGTCACCAAGCCCGTTCGCTTTTCCTGAGCGGCAGGCATAATCGATAATTGGTTTAGGTAGAAGTGCGGTTCCAGGCGCAAAATGACTTCGTACGGTCCGACGGGGAAAGGGAAATGGGTAGGATAATGGAGATATGCATTCAATCAAACAAAGGGATACCGGAGAAGTACCAACTGTCCGACCATCGTCTCGTCACAAGGCGTCCCCGGCGTGAGTGTGCGCCCATCTACGAATTCATTATCAAAACACCCACCGTTTCCTTGATTGCCGTCCCCCAGGCCTGGGGCCATGTGAACAGTTCTGAACTCACCAAGGTGGTGCTGGAGAAGGAGAAATCAACAACATTGGATGAACCTTCAATGGAGGGTGAACCCACTCGCCGCCAATAAGCGGTCATTTCCACCGCATCCCGATTAGCGTTTGGGACGGTTCACTCATAAAATGGGCGTCAATCCAGATAGATGTAATATCGAAGTACTTCGTAATGAGTTGGTGAAAACTACAGCTCAGTGGCAAGATGCACTGCACCCAAACCTCAATCGCTGTCATTGTCGCCCGTTGCACCCCCTGAGCAGGGTGGTGGCCAGTTAACGGAAATCTCACTCGACGGAGTGAACGACACACACTCCGTAGGTGCTGACGTATCCAATTTCTTATCTTGGGCTGCGCGGGGAGTGTTTTACTCGTAATTCCAGCGTCGAATACTCCGCAGTTCTATTATTACGCTAATATGGATTAATGCTTCAACGTGCTCAATTCAAGGTACAATCTGCAGCTGCTATTGTCCTCATCTCGATATCCATCTTGAGCTTCATGATGTAGCCCTCTCTCTTGATGTATCCGAGAGATGGTCTATCGTATGTTCAGTGTCACCTCAGCAAAAGCGCTTGACTCTGAAATGTGATTGGCCTAATGTGCCAGCCGTTCCAGTTTGTGAGCATTGTTGCCTTACATCACGACCGAGTTGATTGTGGTTCTTCAATCAGCCGCGAACAATCCCAATAAAGTGTCCCACGTCTGCCTACTGTTCAACTGCAAGATATACTATCATTCTCTTGCTCGAGGCTCTTCGCCGATCACTTGGAACCTCATTTTTATCGACAGATGTCAAAGCTGCCTTGGACCCCATTTACCCAATTACAAGTAGTGTTCTAGATCCAAATCCACCCACTGGCACCCAAGCCGCTTCTCAGCCTGACCTAAGACTGATATTCATCTTGGCTCTTCTTCAGAAATCCTGAATTCATGGTTGATCTCTAGAAGTTGCGGCTATGGCAAGCCGCATTGACACTCCTCCTAACCATGGGTATGTATTCTGTTCCACTTGCATGCTGAGAACAACTCGGGCCACTGCCAAACCATCCAGTCGAGCAGAAGCCGCGAGAAACCTCTCTGTCTGCCTGTTCCTCCCGCTGCGACATGATTGCATTTGATATGTCTCACTGCGTGGAGATAGTTGAGAATGCCAGGAGGATCGTAATTGCACAAACCACTGTCCCAGTGACACCGTTCAACAAACAAAGACCTACCCACTTTACTTCCTCATAGGGGAAATGCACATAAGAACTTCGGTGCCATACTAATAATGTCTTCGCTAGGTTTTCCTCGCCATTGGTAGATAATGACAGGCTGCATTCTTTTCTTCCCTCGGCGTCGACTATCGGGATACCATCTAGAGACGTCATTGTCATATCAGATGACGAGAGCAGATCAAGCGGCAAGGGCCACAAACAACCCAACGAAGGTGTCGACATCCAACAGCGTCCTGAGGCAGGGCCCTCCACGCGACCACCAATTCATTTGACCAGTTCTCCGGCAGCCCTGCCCGACAATAAACGGCAGAAACTCAGCGAAATGAATCTTCCTTCCGACCACGCGTCAGCTTCCGGTTCCCAAACAATACAGACAGGTTATTCTCGAGTCCAGCTGAATTTTACCAGTGACGAAAACGGTACCACACAGGCGTATCCGAATTTCTTCTCTGAAGCTTTCATCGAAGACGATCCCTTCTCCGTCGTGGGCTCGGAAGACGTCGAGATGCTTATTGAAGAACCCGCCAAGAACCAACGGGAACTTATACCGCCCTACTTTGATGATGCGAAATTGCAGATTCGCATGTTTCGTGGGCCAGGCTACGAAAAGTTCCCCGTCCCCGTAGACAGTGATCCGATGCACGAAGAATTTTGTGACAAATGGGACAAGAGCAGAGAGGAAAAGGAAGAGCACAGAAGATTGAAGCAGACCCGATACAACGTTTTCGGCCCCTACATCGACCAATCAATTCCGGTAGAAGACAGTGATGACGAAGGAGGGCAAGCGGAGGATGCTGTTAGTGCCGGCGAAGCAGAGTGTTTGGCCCGTATCATGGAGGTCCTGCCCAACATACAGTACGAGTTTGCGCTATCGAAAATCCGATCCCAACGAGAATCATGGAGCTTTGGAGGTGAACAAATAGAGCTTGTCCCAGATGCCTCTACTATCGTAGGCGAGATTCTGGAGCTGGACAACTATCCCAGGGAGGATACCAGATGCAAGGAAAATTTGCATCCTTTCGAAGCAGAAACCGGTAAAACCATCAAGTGGGACACAGCTCATTGTTCAAACCAGAACTATCAGAAAGATGCCGTGATAGCTCTCGCAAGTCAGTTTGAGCATGTCCCCACACATTTTATCAACAAAGTGATGCTAGAGAAGAAATCGCTCTGGCAAGCATACATTCACATCGAAAACATCGACTCGTCCTACTTCCAAAGCCTAGATCGGCCCTACCAGCGGTCCAGAATAGCTCGCATCCAGTTGGAGAAAAAATATCAGCGTGTCAACGCTGATCGAGATCCTCAGTATTATGCCAGTCTGGTGTGCGAGCTTCAGGCAGCCAAACAGCACGTTGCGCGAGAGCTTCTCAAGAAAGACCTAGAGGACCAGAAGACGGATGCCGAGAAGAGAAATCTGGAAAAGCACAAAGCCGATGGCCTCCTCATAGAATGCAAGTGTTGCTTTGAAGAAGAGGTACCTCTAAACCGTGCTGTGATGTGCACAGCACCCGCTGCAGAACACGCCTTCTGCTTCAGTTGCATCGAGAGTCTAGCCAACTCGCAAGTAGGTTTGATGCGCCATGAGATGCTGTGCATGGACTCCGACGGATGCAAAGCAAAGCTCGATATGGAAGGGGTTGGGCGAGCAATACCTATCAAAACCTTTGACCGACTACTCCTCAACGAGCAACAAGCCGAAATTGCCGCTGCCAACATTGAAGGTCTCGAGCAGTGCCCTTTTTGCGATTTCAAAGCCATTTGTGAGCCAATCGATGTCGACACCACATTCAGCTGCCAGAACCCAGACTGTTTCAGAGTCACCTGTCGAAAGTGCCACGAGCCGTCTCACCTGCCAAAAACATGCGAGCAATTCAAGAAGGATCGTGGCCTGAATGCAAGGCACAGAGTAGAAGAAGCACGATCAGCAGCAATGATGAGACCTTGTCCACGATGTAAGACTAATCTGATCAAAGAAATGGGTTGTAATAAACTCAGGTGCCGATGTGGGGCTGTTATTTGCTATGTCTGCAAGATGGATCTCTCAAAGCTACGAGATGGGTATGACCATTTCAACAGGACTATCTCTAAAGGCGTCAGATGTGTGCTGTATGACATACCAGGGATTGATCGCCATGTTCAGGAAGCTAATGATGCGGAGACTGAAGCTATCCGGGAGGCGAAAGCTGCTGATACCACTCTTGAAGAACGTGACTTGCAAATTGAAACAGGTAAACCTCCTGCTGATCGTACGACAGCAAGAAAGGCGCCCAATGCGATATTGGAGGGCGTTGATCCTCACGTCGGAGCATTGTTCGATGCGCAACGCCGAGCAGGTCTCATGGAACAAGTCCGTAGACGAGCGGTGCAACGTCGAGTTCGTCGTCGCGTTGGAACTCCACCTACCGAGCGTATGCATCTACCACTTGACCTGCCAAATCCGCTCGTTCAACTTCCACCCATTCAAGATAATAATGCTACCGTCGAAACATGGAGAAACAATGTCGAGCCACTGCCAGGAAACGGTCACGCTTTCAGCCTTCGGCGAGGACCCATTAATCAATTCCCACAAAGCGGAGGCGACAATTCTTGGAGGCCCTTAGTGATACCTCCGCCACCTGTCTTAGCTCATGCGAGAGGGTTGGGACAATTTCAAAATGCATCGCAGGGAATTGGGGCACTCCAAGACAACATCCGGCTCGGGCACCAATGGAACGATACCTTCAACCAGGGTGCCGGGTTTGACGGCGAACCCCTAAATTTCAATTTCGGCCAATCTCAGAACTACCGACCAAATCAAACTCAAGGGCAAGCGCAAGATAACCAGGCACATGGTCAGACCCAAGCCTATACCGGTGGTGTGAATGAAATTCGGCCACCTATCTATCAACCTATTTATGGACCACCAAGTAACTCCCAGCAACCTCAACAGGGGTCACGAAACGGAAAGGCTCCTCTCGGGCGCTCCACGTCTGCCGGCGCGAACCTAAAAGGATGGAGTTTTGGTCCAGGTGCTCAAAGCAGAAATTTAGGGGGTGTCCCTTTTTCGTACCAACGCGGAACTAGTTGGCGAGACCAATTCCGACCTCCTACACCAATGGCTCCGACCGAACAGCGTGTGCCAGACAATAGGATTCCGAGAATGCCCGGTCTTGGAGAGTTGAATCAAAGCCAGCCTGTCCGTAGGAGGACGCTGCCAGCGGAAAGAACTGTGGTGAAGCAGGGTCAGGATCCTAAAAACTTGGATGACGCCAGTCTGCACGGTGTTGGGGCTAGTATCTGGAACCCAAATCGGGGCAGGGATAGCAATGCTATAGCTGATAACAATCAGGACGGGGTTATGGAAATAGATTGGTACGCTACACCGGAGCAATAGGTCCAGAGTGGTTCTTGGCTACACTTTTTGCCTAAACCCAATCAACGGCAGGTCGCGCAATTATCCCACAGCGTTTATCCTGCTCAGGGCTACTGTCAATGATATGGAGTGGTTAGAATCGAAATTGTCATGCCATGCCTCTGAGAATATTGCTGGGGGTTTGGCAGATATTTGGGCCCCTTATTGCTATGGAGTGTGTGGAATCTGCTCTCTGAAATGGTCTTGCAGGGTGGTGGAAGCGATGATGATACGTTGGAGATTCTTCGACGCTCTTGTACTTTGTAAGAGGCACACGCCTCCCTGGGAGAGAACTCATTATTCGTCAATAGGTATACTTCAAAATGAGTATGACATGGACTTTCATCAACTGCGTTTGTACTTTGAGAATTTGCTTTTCCCCATTTGCTCAGTTTGGACATCGTGTCGGATGTTATTTATTAAACATAGACTATTATACAATATTTCTATAAAACAATACAGCCTTCCCTTCCATCAACCGGGCCATTGCCATAATATCAGCGCGCGTGTTCCGAAATTGGTTCAGCGATTTTGCTGCAAGACTAAGATTCGATTTGTATTTCTGAGTCCCGATTTCAAGCAGCCCTTCCCATCGTCTTGCAAAGCGCCTTTGAGCGAGCGGATTCGCCTACCTCCAAGAGGGAGGTGCAGTTCCTTCTGCAAAGTATTCAAGAGCACGTCGGTATCAGACCTTGTTCGGGTATGCCTTCCTTGATTGTCTGCTGCGCACCATGAAGAATTGCCAGATCGCACTGATCGCGAACATGACGCACAAAGCGATTGCCAGCGCAAATACCACGGTGTTCAGCTGACATGCACGGCGCAAGGTGTTCGCCACGGTCAGGCCGGTATCTGTGCTTGATGACCCAGCGCCCAGCGGTGTAACCACGTCGCCACTGCATGAGTTTGCCCCGTCCCGTGTCGAGTATGAAACATAGATGTGAGCGCCGATGAAGGCGATATCGAGCAGGATGCCAAGGTTGCCGAAAAGGATGTTACCGCCCAGGCAGATGGTGAAAATTATGCCTGCGAAAGTGTAGACGGAAGATGCAGCTGATATGCCCAGGATAGCCCATGTAGTAGTACTAGGGTTGTCTGAAGCTTCTCGTAGGTTGGCCACAAAATAGGCGTATATGCCAACTATGACGGCAGAGAAGATAAACTGAATAACGCGCTGAAGTGTTCCCCCAATACGGAGGAAGAGACCTTTGACAGCCATAATGAAAGTATAATGTTTCTTTGAACGAATGTTTTTGCGCGCTTGAGTTAGTTTTCAAGAAAGGATGCTTTACCTGATTACCATTCTTCATGGTGCGAAATCGCGATTCTTATGCTCTGACAGAGCGGAGCAACGAGCACACGACATTGTGCGGAACAGCCTCAACTAGAGCCTGGTGCAGACTTGTTTCGGTGGCTGTAATTGAAAAACCAGTTGTCGATCGTAAGCTGCTGACGACGCCGAGGCTGGCTTGGGCTGGCGGAGCGCAATCTCAGCCTCGCCAAGCCCAGAAGTATTCCGACTCAACCAGTGAGCGATGCGCTATAGTTTGCCTTATCGAGGCTTTACAGTACGAAGGATTTTGGCGACGCCGGCAAGCCAAAATTGGTACGATGGCCCGCTCATGACTGCGTAATGGCACATTTACTGTCAACGTACCACCACGTCATAATCCAAGCTTCTCATACCTTGTCACGCGTCTTGTATATGACTCCAATCACGTCTGCGCGTGTCAACTCTGCTCTTGTCACCCAAGTCTTGTATGAAAAGATGGATGCATAGTGGACACGTACGAGCTCCGCGTTCCGTGAAATCTGCCAAGACAATCCTCTACATCAGCACAAATAATAGATTTCATCACTGATATATATACAGCAATCAGCCCATGGAGTACTTCGTCTATTGTCATTGGCCATACAAAGGACCCACCCGTAATTCACTAGTTGCTGGTACGTTTTTTTCTTCTCGATGCTGTTGCGCAAGTGCCCAAGGCCACCTCTCAAATCGCAGACCGTGACGCTGTGGCCAGGGGGTCGCAATCACTACTTTTCGATTACCTGTTCACTTGCGCAACAGCAAGAGAAGCAAGAGAAGTTCAAATATTCCACAATACTCAATACACATAATCAAATATTCTCGAAGTGTAACGACCATTGTTAACAGGGATAGTGTCCTCCAATCGTGAATTTTCGCCCCATTATTTCAGTAGAGGCTGAGATTGTGACGATCCAGTCGGCGAGTTGGTAAGACAGGGATTCGGTCCTCACTCAGGTCTATTAATATGTGCCAAGGCCGCTAGTGGGGTTGCTAGTTACGTTTTGCTCAAAACTGCATAAGGTCCTTTAAACACTGGTGGCGATTCTGATAGCCGCAATGAACCCCTCAATCCACTAATTTGGCTTCTGATTCGGATACCCGCGCAGGCACGGTGACGGTGAGGTCCCAGACAAGAGGTGCAAGATCGTCCTTCAAAAGGTCACGATGTCCGTTACAGGTAGCTGCGGGGGCAGTGTCACAGATTTCATTCCTGTCGGGCCTGGCTGGGCTGCCGGCCTGATCAACTGCTCAGGCATTTCTCTGGCTACCCCAGTCCAATATGAAATGCTATATCTAAAACTCCTTCTCTAACAAGGAAGATGTTAAGTTTACCTATAACACGTACGCATCGTGCTTCGAATGCTCATACGTACTATCCAAATTATTTAGGCTTCGTTGAGTAACCGACCTTCTTCAAGAACTTTACTTTCCGGAGAGGCCAGCTGTGGAACACCCAACGTTTTGACGTCGCCGATTTCGGCATGGGGCTCTGGATTTCGTTAAAGCCTGAATGGCCGTTGCAAGATGTTCAGGCAGGCTTGAATGTTGTCATTGCATTCCTATGCGCAGGAGCAATCTTTGTGCTGGTACGGTGGTGTTGGCTGAATGCTGCAAGGCGAATTGCGCAACAAGAGGACGTGCCAGCATACACTCTCTTGAGTCTCAACACTATAGGCGAGGCTGTCGATGTCGTCTGCCTACTTCGATACGACCTCTTTACGAATCGCTTCAAGTGGCTTCTCATCCAATTCGTTTTTGTGACATTGCTGACAATCGCGGCGTTGATGAGTGGCTTCATAGCGCGATGGGCAACACGAGATGGGTCCATCATTAGAGAGTTAAGTGTCAGTGGACGTATTGCGACAAACCTGGGGCCACGTTTATCTCGTGGTCAGGTTGACATCAACGCCACCCTGTCCGCTCTTCGTGAAGCCAAATTTCCACAAGACCAACTACTCGAATATCTCCCCCCATTTGAACACCGTTGGAGCTTTTCTCCTACGCAATGGAACAGTAGTTGGAATATGGAATGTGTCTACAACAAGTCAACAGAAATACCGAATCCTCGTACCACCGGGAATTGCACAGCCCTTTCCTCTGAATTTCCCCAGCTCTATGACAACTTCAGAGATTGGTACGCATTGGATGATAAGTACCGTATTGGAAACGTTCATGCGAGTTGGAGCAATGGTGGTGAATACTGGAGAGATTGGAACCACTTCTTTCATGGCATTCGTTACATTGAGTTCGACGAAGCAATTCAACGGTTCACCCGTCTCGAGATGCGCACCGTCAGCTTTTACCTCCATATGGTACCAAGGAACAGCACCCTGCGAGGCTTGGGGTGCTATTTTGATACTGGCCCAATAGAACGCGCATTTTACACAAGCTGCAGTTGTATGTTGACACGAAAGGTTGCGAATCGAAGCGAGGACGATCTGTACTACGGTGCATACCCGGATACTGCTGATGTACTGAATACAGTAGACGCATATCTCGACCAATATGGAAGCACACTTCGAAAGCAGTCGAGCCGAGAATTACCGATTCCAATTGTTGAGGGTGAAGAGCTGGCAAGGTTTTACCAGGCTTACCAAATCACAAAGGATGCGATCAATGCTCCCGTCGTCGATCGGAGGCTCAACGTCCATCTCAGGGTACCCCAAGTCTCTGTCATTTGCGTGTGTGCTTGCACAGTGGCTGCTATTATTATACTCTTTGGGTTGTTCAGTTACTGGCATTTTCTACTCCGACACCGATCTCGTCTAGACCAAATGCCTCAATCAAAACTCGATTGGATGTTGCAAACCTTTCAGCGACAAAACGATAATGACCCGAATTCAAGCCGTCGACTCCTCCGCCAAGCCACGGCACCTGGACTTCACAACACCGAAGCGCTGCCGCTGACTACGGTCGGTAAGGAGGATTTAAGAAGCCTCAAGTCTACTACAAGCAGCTCTTCCCTGCCAGTCCCCGATATGCACCCTACCGACGATGGCTTCGAGACAGCAACACCGAGCGCGAACTTCTCTGGACGAAACCTTGCCAGCGACTGGTTTCCGCCACAACAATACGAACAAGTCAGCTCGCATATGCGACAATGAACCTGGGAGTTCGGACGCAGTGGAGACTGCAATCTAGTGGAAATATAAAGCCCGCATATTGCGACAAGGAACTTCCCAAGGTACTGTTTTATCATCCAAGCAGAAGGTGATAGCCGAACAAAAACATGCGATGGCCAGAGAGAATGGCAAAGATCATTCTCAGCAATTTTCGCATTGTTCTTGATTAGGAAACCTAGTCGACAAGGCGCAAAGTATTCCATTCCACCTTGACGAAATAAATCTCACCAATGAATATTGTTGGAACCCAACCTCGCTCAATCAAAAATCGTAGCCAAATTTGATGCGACGCTGAAGTGATGGAATAGCTCGGAAGCCGCTCCGTGATTGATGAGGTTGACGGCATTGCCCGGTGGGAGAAATGCCCATTGGAAACGGGATTAGCCAGGCTCCAAACTTCTCCGGGCCAAAATCTGCGCAACAGAATGCTGATTCTGGCTGCTTGTATTTCGCGCAATTTCGAAAAACGTACACTCCCAATCCGTCCACGTTGGAGCACACTGGCGGGAGGAATGCAAGGGGTCATCGCAAAGAATTGTCCTTGATACTTAGCAGGTTGGACCAGAATAGAAGCGCGGCATAGATCAGGCATGATATCCAGTCAGTGATAGCAGTGGCTGTGTGCGGCATATTTGAATGGACCAGAAGGTCCATCGCTGACTTGCCACCTAGCATCAGGAGATGCCGCTGTGATGAAAGCTACAATCATCTAGATATTGTTTAGAGCACAGCCTGCTCCAGTCGCCGGCTCCGTGCACACAATTAGCTCGCCTACAAAATATGAATTAGTTAACCTAAGTTGGGGACCGCGACATGACTTGGGCTTATATTGCTGTTAGCCACGCGTCGGCTGGAATGAACAGAATTCAGCCAGGAATAAGAGCAGAATAGTTCGACCCACTGCAAGGCGACTACGACTGTAGAACTCATAAACAAGGCGACGATTAGCAAACGGCACCGGCTTACGTGCTGTACACTTAGGTCACCGACATTCCGGCAAGGAAGATGGTTTAGAACAGGATGATAAAAACGTACCTAGCTTCCTTCGTGCATGATTTGAATGCACACTTCCGTATATTGAGAAAGGGGTATCAAGACTGTTGAGGCGAAAAAAAGAAACGGACCACTTCAAAAATTGAGCATACACTCTAGTTTAGGCTTCTTACTCATTTTGTATGAGGGTTACAACGTCAATATTAATCCCCCCCGACGTCTCCACGTTATCGTCGATGCTCTTGAGATTCAACGAAATCAGTCTTCTGCAATTCGCTGATTGTTGAAGAGTTGGTGCACAAAGTAGCTGCTTAGGTAAGATTCTTCAAAGCTGGCTGTGGAAAAAGTAAACAAAGTAAATTTGACGGAATGTGGGCAGCGACAAACATGTATCAACAGATAGGCCAATTCGGTAGGAAGTGCCACCCTTTACGAAGTATCCGTTGTACGTATATCGAAACATGGTCGGGCCTGTAGAGGGCGTTTGCAATAGCCTTAGTCATTAGGCTCTAGATGATGTGGATTTGCGGATGTGAAGAGTCCGGGGCTCACGGCCGTCCTGTGTGGTTACATATATCACCTGGGTACCTCGAAATATGTGCTTTCGCATCCACGGAAAATACGGAGCCAATGCATCGACGATCGCGCTTCCAGGGTAGGCGGTAATTCGCCCTATCTATACTCAGTTAGGTACCTACGTATGGTTACATTCCAAGGTTTCCAGCACTTCGTTGGCCTTAAAAGGACGAGGCTAGTCTTTTGGCTAGCGTCACGGCCCCGCAATTGCTCCGTAGACCCTTGTTTCAGGGTCCAGGGTCACTACTGCGGATGTGCAGTCCGGTTCGTTCCGCTCAAGCTTTACCATCTTTGCGGGGGTACAGAGAAAAGTGCTTCTAAAAAAACCACCTGGGTCCTTGCTCCCCAACCACTTTCGATGTTGCTCCTGCACGCTCCTGGTGCTCTTGCTCAAGGTTGGGGACATGTGCGCCTTCGACTGCGGAAGCAATATTTCGCGATGTGATTGATTGCTTGCCGGAATTGGCTTTAGCGGTCTGACTCGGATCGACAGTCGGCTAAAAGCGCATCTGGATCTCAAATTGTATACCAAAAGATGATTCGACTGAGAAGTCCATAGACGCAGAGGACTACCAAATCCTCATCCACAGGTACTTCGTAATAGAGGTTCAGGCGAATTCGCTAATGTCTGTCTCTTATCATGTCCTCCAGGAGTTGCGTGGGTCGCTTTCATTCTTCTCTTCGCATGAACTTTCAACCGACGCCGATACCCTTGAGCAGCAGCTGTGATGTGCATAATTTGTGTCGCCAAGGCGATGTCGCTCTTGTCCGTGTCGATCCATGCTTCCGCGTCGACTTCTTGATGTATGTGCAAGGGACCTCCATAGGGGTCGATTAGTTCCTGGTTACTTGCCACGCTCGCCTAACTGGACGTGTAGGGCTGAGCTTTGAGGGGTAAGGATTTACCAATGTGGGTCGGTTCGAGCAAGGAGTTATACTACTTTGCACTAGAAAGTTCTAAACAAGATCCAACATCCGCGCTGCAAACTAGTCTCCACGTTTGAGTTTACTAGTTTTGTAATAACGCCCGTACGAATCATTATTCGCCAAATGCCTACCTCGAAAGGCTCCTAATAATTCTTAACTACATATCTCTATTCGAGCACGACGGAAGCCTGGCTTAGATAATATGCCCGTTCTAGGTTCGGAGACCTAGGTAAGTTCGAGTGTGGTGATTGGTGTAGATAATTTCTTGATTAGGACTAGCGTATCTCGTTCTCTGAACGTGGTGTTGACCCAGGTCGTCGGTGCATGCTTACTGATGCTGGAACAGATCACAGGTCCGCCACGACTATCCACATGGCCTAGCTTGCCTTATCTTTAGTAAGTGTGCAATACAGTATGTATATAAGAGCAAAGCACGTGTTCTCTTCGAGGCTTGATGTGTCTTATTCCCTCATCCGCTTTCATGTCGGAGCTACTCAAAAACCGGGGTTACTTCTCTACCCAAGGCAGATATTTACCGGCGCACCCATTAAGATAGAGAAAATTTGAAACGCGCAAAAGCTAAAGACAACAGGCGGATGTAATTCTTGCCGCAATGATGTCTATGAGGTCAACGCCCGAGGTTGAGCTCAACAAGGTTCTGTATCAAACAACGCAAGGCTGCAATCTTACTAGCTAGTCTGGAAAATGAACAAAGCCGGTAAACTTATCATGCATAAGGATTTCCGTAGTGCTAGTTCTGAAACGTTCGAGAAGTTCGTGTCCGCAAATAAGAATATGACACATTGTCGTATATGGGAGGCACAACGCACTCAAAAGAAAACTCATTGCTTGATGTTGTATACCGCAGCTGTTTTCTGTCTATCCAGGTACGTTCCATCTGAGATGGACGTTATGAATGACTCTGCACCTTCCGCGCGTGATACTTGTCACGCGACAAAACTCCCTTGCCGAGGAGTGACATACTAATCCTGCCGATAGTCTTCAACCTGCCTGGTCTCTACAAGCTGATATATACATATCCTTGTACGAAAAGCCTTGGCTTCAGTCATCTTCCACAGCTCAATAACGCCGCTCTGTCCTCTCAAAATCAGTGATGGCTTAGCTATAACAAGCCCGGATCGCTCGAACGCTTCAAAATGCTTCCAAATAAAGTGATGGTCGTGAAGTGGATATCGTCAATGCATTATAAATTTGGACCGTTTTTTTGTGGGGGAGTTGATGTCAGGGGTCGATCAAATCTCGGTTGTGAACACTCGGTGTCTTTTGGAAGAACGGTACCAGGTCAAAGTCTTGCTGAGACTGATCGATTGGGCTACAGATTTCTGGTACTCCTGATTGAAGCGATACAATCTGAGAGTTGAGGTCCTCGACTTGAGCTTTGAGTCGGGAAACCTCTTCAGACTGGGCGGTATAGGACTTGGTGAGCTTTTCGTGCTTCCCCTTCCAGACTGCTATTTGACTCTCGAGATCCCGTTGGTGCTTCTCCTTTCGATCTCGATAAGCACGCTGAGACTGTCGATTTTGTTCTCTTCTTCTCTGTGATGTCTGTTAGTAGGATAGTTTGGGCTGCTTCGACGAAACTTAGCTTACTTCAATCTTGTCAGGTATAGCACCTCGAACTTCTGTTATGACCTTCACAGGTGAACTCGAACTCATTGAACGTGGAGATGAATAGTCTGATGAGGATGGTGATTCAGCGCATGAAGCATCCATGCCCGCTGAGAGCTCAGACGTTGGATAGAGGAGCTAGGAAGAATTAGTCATCCGCATATTCCGGTCAGCAGGATTCGACGTACATGATTAAAATCGGTTAATATATGTTGATCAAGAGCAGCGTCCCAGACCATCGGTTGCATTGTGCCCATGTCAATGGGACCGAATATCTGGCTGTTGAAGTCGTCCATCACGAGTAGGTAGTTTCTGACTTTTGGTGTGCACAAGGTTCTTTTGAGATTCGTTTTCTGAGTTCGTTTTCTGAGTTCGTTTTCTGAGTTCGTTTTCTGAGTTCGTTTTCTGAGTTTCTTGTGCGACGTGGAGCGTGGCAAAGCGAGAGGGTGTGTGTGTGTCTGAGGACACTTGATATACATACTGTTGAAAGATGTGGTTTCGCTGAGCGGCCTTCGACACTTTGGTTCAAACGGCCGTCCTTCTGTTTTCAGCAGGCGCACTAGCAACATGAACAATTCCGAACCGCACTCGCATACTAAGCGATGTTTGGCGAACTTCGGCGTTTCGTGGGTGATCGGTGATCGACAATCCACATTTGATCGGCCAGCCTTATACGGCGACGCGAAAGGGTTCTGTGCGACACCACGGTCGCGGGTGGGTCCCCGTTTTGATTTGTCCAGCATCCCGCAATCGGCAAGCTCGATCTGCGACTTGAGCGTCATAGGGATCAAGTCGGTAGAAGCTCCACTGCGTAATATACTATCGAACACGGGTTTGTTTTGCCGCGGGTGCGGTTGAACTAATTCCCACTATGGCCTCGCAGGCGTTGTTTCCGCAGGGCTCTCAAAAAACACTCAGTGGCAGGCACGGCATTTCGCCCCCAAATATTCAATCGGCCAACGAGGCAAACGTCACTGCCATCGCCGCTTCCCTGGGAATGTTTGAGGAGCATCCCTCGCTCGGATGCGCGTTTCTTCAGTTACAAAGGCACAATAACGACGTCACCACTATTCTGAGGAAGTCGATCGTCAGACGCGCAGTGTGACGCACACGACGCATCAAAGTTTTGGCGCAAAACGGATTTTACTTTCCTACCTCAAAAGAAAGCTACGTGCAGTAAAGAGAGCACCTATGAAAGACGAGCTCGAGCGTTGCAAGGCAGGGATCCTGACGTACCGCTGAATGAGTAAGCCATGTGGAACGTGAGGTTTTTGCCAAGTGCATATGTCATTGAACATGATAAGGACAGCAGTGAGTAACATACTAGTACGATTTCCTCTAAACAATTGCGGCAACCAAGCTTTGAGCTTAGGTAACGATCAAGGCTTCAGTCTCCAAGTGTCGCAAAACATGGGACGTGCAAGAACATGCAGCTCTACCTACATAGATATTAACGCTCTACCAAGGAAGCCCACGCTCTACTACGCAGGGCATGCAGGACACCACCAAGAGTACGAAGTAACCTAACTAGGAAGTTGAATTGTAAGCAAGTCTGGGTCTCGGCCACGTATTCATTCATCACTCTGTATCTAGGTTGTTGATTGTTGGGAAATCGCCTTGATAGCTAACATTGTGTCTGAGAATCAAAGAGGAAACGGTCTGAGGTATCACATGCCCATAAAAGTATCCCGACAAGCTAGGCATGCTTGCCATTTGTGAAACCCAGGTTGGGTACCGTCTCCTGGAAAGAGGTGCTCGTACTCGTGGCGACTCCGCAGAATCCGCACAAGGCTATGTCAGGAGACCTCTTCGCCACACTTTCTACACTTGAGCACAGACCCAGACCTGGATTGCCCAGTGTGATGCTTCACACGGAGGAAGCTTTCCCCACCACATCTTCTACATTTCAGCTCTTCGGACTCAGATTTGTTCCCGTCTCTTACTCCAGATATACCCAGCCCTTCAATCTTGCCATCTTTATCGCCCTCCCGTGCCTCAATAGGTGTTACACACTCAGCGTCACTGCCGCTGGTCATTTCGTCCGAGAGCTGGCTTCCATAGCTTGTGTCTCTGAGGAGCCCACCAGGCCTGTCATTCAAGCCCGGAGATCGTGGCGCTGCGGTTGCCATAAGATATGCGCTTTTCACATCGTATGCCCTGTAGCTCCGTTCCCCGATAAGGAAGAGATTATCATCATTAGCATCGGAGGAAGTCTCGACAACAGGTGATGCAGTCGTCAGAGAAATGTCGGGCACGGTGGTTTGATCCGGCTGTCCTGATGCTGGTGAGCGATGCCGCTGAGATTCTGAGGCCGAGTAATGGTTTGGACTAGTGTTGTCGTTTTTGACTGCTTCAGACATGGGTGGATCTGACACTTGATTGCGATAATTTCGCACTAGTCGAGAATCATCGGTAGATGGTTGGCTTGCGTTGGCAAGCGGTGTAGAACCATGGCGCATTGAAAATCGGTGAGCAAAACTTCGTTTGTTTCCAAGTTCTCCAGGCGATGAGCTGCGGGCTCGTGGTTGATTTAGTGACGATCGGTGATTATCGCTCGGAACTATCTCAGACGTGCTTGCCGTTGCGCTACTCGGTTTAGCCATTTGTACTGAGTTGCGCCAGTCAATGATGTTGTCCCGAATCCCAGGACTTCTTGATTCTGGAAATGTCATGGACTTTCGATTTATCGAGGATCGTTCCGACGTCCTGGTGGTCACTGATCCGCTTCGGCCTAGCACTTTCTTGGAGAAACTCCCAGAATCCCACGAGCCTTCTTTCCTCTTTTGATACGCACAATCTTGCCTGAAGACCTTGATTTCGCCAGTGTAATCACCAGTGACTAGTATTAGTCCGTCATGATGTGACTGTCTTGCGACCTGTTGGGGGCTCCCCTCAACGGAGGGTGAATTCGATGTTACTCCCTCCCCATTATCTGTAGGTGCACGAGAAGAAAGAACAGAGTCAGTCCGGCTTAGCAGTCTCACGGGAGGTGGATTGCACAAATCATAGATTGGATCACCAGAACGGGCAAGCAATCTCCTTGATTTGGCTGGTGCCAACAGTGCAGTTGTGATTATGGCCGTGTGAGCCTCAAAAACCTCCACAGGTCGCTTGTCGGAATCTACTCGCTCAAGGGGCCCGGTTGGCCAGACGTAGACACGTTTATCTTCACTTCCGCAGATTACAAATCTCCCGTCGTCGCTGAATGTTGCCCTAATCTGACTCGTGCTATTTTCGTTGCCCCGGAATTTGACTTCTAAAGATCGGTCCCGCAGGTTGTACAGCCTCACCCTGGAATCATTACTCGTAATTAGGATTTTGACATCAGGAGGCCCGACCAGTCGGGCCATTTGTATTGTTTCAATTCCAGTGATCTTGCTGCCTTTGGAGTTCTTGCCTCGATTTGAGCGTACATGGATCTGAGAATGGGCTTTGAGTCCCTCGGTGTCGTACAAGGTACAGAGTCCAGAGAGGGTGCCGGCGATCGCGGTCTTCCCGTCAGGCGTGAACGCGACGGCAGTGACCATGTCCTGCGCTTGGGCCCAGTACGCCACGTTCTTGTCCGGGATCGACCACAATCTGATTTTTAGGTCAAGCGAGCCGGCGAGGAAGAAGCGGTCGTCGCGAGGGTGGAAAGAAATAGAGGTCACAAAGTCATTGTGTTTGAAGGCGCAGAGGCATTCCGAACGACTGATATGATACAGCCGCACTGTTTTGTCCATGGAGGACGAAAGTAAAAAGTTGTTTTTACTCCAGCTCAAATCAAGAATCGGTGCAGTATGTCCTTCGTATTCTCGAACAAGCTGTTGCTTGAACACCGGCGCGTTGAGCTTTACATTTTGTGGAGTTTCACTCTCGGCTATTTCGCGATCCTCTCCGTTCGATATAACACGCCACACCTTTAACTTCTTGTCTTGACCGCCTGCAGCGTAGTATTGGCCATCTTTGGAAAATTCAGCCGCCCAGATTGCATTATTCTTTGTACGAGTAGAATTGGGTGAAGGTGCGAGGGGCTTGTCGTGAATGCCGTGAATTTTAGCGTCCAGTTCATCAGATGACGAGGTTTTGCGACTTCGAGGCGCACCCTCGGACAAGATCTGGGCCAAAAATAATCGATCCAGGTCTCTTTTCTTGCGATTTGGCGCCTTGACGCGAATGTATCGAGGCGGCGAAGGATGATGTGGGGTGTATTCGTAACCGACAGGCGCTGAAAAGACCTCCGCATGGGCGCCAGGTTCTCGGTTGTCCATGACCTCCGAACCATTGTCGAGAGCGTCATTCGTCTCTGTTCGAGACTTGTTCCCAAGGATGCGACTCAGAAATCCTTTCCTAGCAGCAGTCGTCAGCACGCGAGGCTAAATTGTGAATGCGGAAGCAGGCCGAGCCCAAGTACCTCTTCTCCTTTCCAGCCTTGTTACTCATGAAACTGTCCGACCTGGGTAGAGTCTCTGCTTCGCTGAATATGCTATTTTGCCGAGCTGAGGCCTGTGAATCCTCTGTGGCAGCAGGACTGCTGTGCGACGATGGAGGGGCATAGTGCATGCCAGGGGCTCGAGGTTGAGAAGTCGTTCTGGCCAGAATTTGCTGAGAAGCTGTTTAGCAAGGCAATGCTCCCTTAGGTTTGGGAATCCGGCGTACTCGGGATAAAGGATCTATAATTGTAAACTCCCCCGAAGGCCCTTCCATTGTCACGTTATTTGCGATATCGCGCGCAACGGCGGGGAAGCGTATTCGTTTCGACGAAGCGGGCGTTCCGCTGTTTTCTTTGACCAGATCTGGGAGGGGTCTGACCACTGCAATTAATTTTAATTAGCATTGTAAGGTCGTGTGCTTAGACGTTTGCGAGCGAGAGACAGACGAACGTCCTTTTGACTCGCAGACACAGGATACAGTAATCGTGCGCTAGATGACAGCAGCATCGGAGGGGATGGAAACTTAGTTCGCTTACTTGAGTAAGTGTCATGACTCGTTCGGCGCTGCGAAGCCGGACCTGAAATAAACCGAATTGGGCGGTCATTGGCTGGACCCTCATCCGTGGGTCCTCGAATTAGCACGGTCACTGAGCGTTCAAGTGGTACAAGTGCGGGCTCCGCCATTGCCTGGTTAGTCTTGGGAAAGAGAAATTCATCTTTTGGGAATGACAAACATATCTGTTCGCACGAACAATCTAGTTCTAAAAAGTCGTCGTAATGAATCGCAAAATTCCGTGCACAAAATGGACCAAGGATCTTGGAACATCCGGCAAGGCATGCGCCTTAATTCCTTCCGGATGTGGTCGGAACAGCCACTCAAGTCTAGCTTGCCTGGTAGTTCAGTGCAACCTCAAAATCAAACTCGTTTCATTGGCCTCCCCTCCTTGCCGCACGTGCAATAGCACTGTGATAGTGTGGGTGCGCATAAAGTAAATTCGATTCTCTGCACTCCGCCCATGCGAACCGACCAGCCATCTTACTATTCTGTGCTTAACTCAACGGTTGGCTTGAAGAAGGGCCAGTGACTTTTCAGGCATCCCTCTCATCAAGCTTCGCAAAAGCAGTGTCAAGAAATATCAGTATTCCATTAATCCGACATCAATAGTCCGAAGGTCCCCATCCCGATTTGTTCACATGATAATTATTTTCCAACCGAGCCTTCTCCGCTGGGTGTACAGCTCCCCGCCATTCTATCTCCGGCAAAATGCCTACCTCGATATTTGTACTACACGATTGAATAATAGAAAAAGCGCTTGATTTGTGGTTTGCCCCACACCCAGTATCACGTGTGATCACGTGATTTCAAATCGGCAACATCGGAGAGACTGACACGATCGGTGCAAGCGGTCCGCCGTGCTACGAGCCTGGAAAGCGCCCCAAGCAGGTAAGTCAAACTCGTAACAAAATGTTCCAGCGAGCTTCTCCAATGCGGCATCCGCAACTTTCGTGGGTGCGGTCGGTTGTGACGCCGATGTTTTACTAAAAATTTCAAAAAGGGTGGTAAAAAGTGGTTCTTGACTGGCCAATTGAACACTCCATGGAAGTATTCAAGTTATCCCTCCGATGTGGAACTTTGCCGGTATATTTTACCCCGACATACCATTGGAAAGCAACCTCAACGTCAAAGTATCTCTTCAAAGCACAGCTACAACCGCCGAATCATCGTCGTCAGATATACTCGACAGCTTCAACAATGTCCTCCTGGAAACGTAAGTGCTTCATGTAACGAAATGTGACTTGGTCTCCCAGTACGCGCCGTGGATAATGTTTTACTTGCACCAACTAATGGAATCTACGTCATACAGGTCTTGTTCGTTTTGTACCGAAGTCGGATTCCTCCAAAATCCTCATAGGCCAGCCGACGGACGACAATGTCGATGTTGGTTTGGCACTACGAGAAAGTAAAGAGATCACGGTGGATGTTTTCACCGGCAGCTCGGTCCTATCACCGGGACAATCTTCTGGCCAAAGTGCCGTGATTGATAGAGTCCTGTCGCCACTCACACAAGATGAGGTGGGAACTATTAGATGTATCGGACTGAATGTAAGTTTGCAATTAGTTTTTGAAGAAACAACGGTGCCAAGGAGTTGTGACTAAATCCTACGCCCATCCAATAGTACAAGCAGCATGCCGCAGAAGCAAAGATGGATATTCCCTCTGTCCCAACTGTCTTCATGAAGCCAGCAACTGCCCTTGGAGATCCTTGGCCAGCTCCAACGGTCCTGCCAAAGCAAACAATCGACACTGACTGCGGCGACTATGAAGCGGAGCTTGCTGTTGTTATCAGTGAATCATGCAAGAATGTATCTGAAGCAGATGCTATGAGATATGTTCTTGGATATACAGCTTCCAACGACGTTTCCAGTCGCACAGCTCAATTCGCTCAGAGTCAATGGGGCTATAGTAAAGGGTTCGACGGCGCATGTCCAATTGGTATTTGACTACCCCTTTCAACACGGCCAAATGCACTGATCATCACACAGGCCCAACGCTCGTCTCACCAGCGCTGATCCCTGACCCATCCAAGCTTTACATTCGCAGTCTTGCCAACGACGGCTCCGTCCTTCAAGAGTGTGGCACAAATGACATGATATTTGAAATACCGAAAATAGTGTCCTTTCTATCGCAGTCTACGACACTACCACCGGGAACTGTCATCATTACAGGCACACCGGCTGGTGTAGGCTTTGCTAAGAAGCCAAAGTACACCTTGAAGCCTGGCGAGGAGCTCCGGGTGGAGATTTTGCCATATGTTGGTACGTTGGTAAATCGGTTTGAAGCAGAGAAGTGAATAGATCCCGACACCTGAAAGAATCTTTCAAGCTTCTGCGAAGCCACACTAACTCTCGTCCTGAATATTGATTCTGCTCTTTTGGGTGCTGTACTTCATCATCGCAACTCCTGACGGGCCCACGGAAACTGCTCAGATGTTAATATCTGTGCTCATTTCCGTTCGTTGAGGGACCAATACTTAAGGTCTGAATAGTTAGACATCGTTCAGCCCGGCCTCTTAGTCTTCATCGTGGATATGGCCGCTTCATCCGTCTGTCTGGACATTCTCCCCTGTCATATATCTGAACGTTTTCCCTGCCAGGTTACGTCGGTCCGCCAGATTTTTGGGCTTGACGGTGTTTTCGCAGGATAGTCTGCCAACGGGAATTTTCAGATGGATGGCGACAACAGGTCATGTCACATTGTACGCCATCCACGATTTCTGCCCAACCTTTGCAACACCACGATATGACGCCGATAGAGTATCTCGGGTTCAAATAATGGTCTTTGTTGACGTAGCCGTAGAAAAGGTACTCAAAAATCTGGGGCTAGATTTCTGGTGGGAGGTCTGTCAGGGTAGGCAATTTAACATCTGTTCCGTTCAGATTTTCAGACTGGTCAGGGAGCCAGCTTGCACATGGAGAGGCATGGAGAGCAAACCTGATCCTTTAATTAGGTGCTGTCTTATTGAAGCCGATATGGGTGTCGGAGCGCATATAAAAATACAAAGTGATCATGATTATATGAGAAAGGCTTGAGATTCGATTCAAGATAGGCACAAAAAACCCGCTTTTCCATTAATACCTCAAAGTGTAGTGGCATAAGTACAACGACAAAGGGCGTTGATGAACAGTCGCGACGGTTTGTCATGAGCTGGGAATGAACAGCAACATACGAAATACCTATATGTGGTTTGAAGCAGGAGAATTACATTCCATGTTCATGCCCTATTTTAATGCCTATCCAATAATACCGGGGACTCGGATGAATTGGATTCTAGCCTTGCAGCCTTTTATTACTAGGGGCAACTTCGGAGCTCCGCGTCCGGTTTTGACACCTTTAACTAGTTTGTTTTTGTGTTTTTCATGCAGACCAGAGTTTCAGAGCAAATCACTCGTCTTTAAATGTATGCAGGGACATCAACCGAGCGCAGCAGTTGAACACCTCTGCAAAAATGAAGCTGGACACGAAGTCTCTGCGCTACCTCAATAACGCAGACTGGAAAGTCCTTGCAGCCGTGGAGTCTGGATCTAGAAATCACGAAGTTGTGCCTACCTCTCTGATTGTGTCCATTGCAAAATCTTCAGCTGGCGATGTTCAACGCTCGATTTCTCTCCTCGCCCGATCCGGCCTCATAGCGAAAGTCCCGACCGCCAAATACGATGGATACAGATTGACATACGGCGGCCTCGACTACCTCGCGCTCCATGGTTTGGAGAAAGCCAATGTGATTTACAGCGTAGGCAATCAGATTGGCACGGGCAAAGAGAGCGATATTTTCGTTGTGAGTGACGAGAAAGGTGAGCAAAAGGTTCTCAAAATCCACAGATTGGGTCGTGTGAGTTTCAAGAAAGGGGTTAAAAATAAACGAGATTACGCAAAGACGAAAACACAGAAAGAACGAGGTGCAGGCAGCTGGATGTATATGAGTCGCTTAGCTGCCATGAAAGAGTTTGCGTTCATGAACGCATTACGAGAGGCAGGCGTTGAAGTGCCTATACCGTTGGGCCACAACAGACATCAGATTGTGATGAGCCTGGTTGATGGATTTCCACTAAGGCAGATTGAGAAAGTACCAGATCCAGCAGGTCTCTACGCTGACTTAATACGCATTGTCGTGAATTTGGCGCAAATTGGATTGATTCATGGGGATTTCAACGAATTCAACATCATGATCAAGGAGGTTGAAAACCAAAATGGTGAGATAAAACTCGTCCCGATCGTCATCGACTTTCCGCAGATGGTTAGCATCGATCACATCAACGCTGAATACTATTTTGGTCGAGATGTTGAGTGTATCAAAAGGTATTTTCAGAGGCGCTTCGGCTTCGTAAGTGATGACGACGGCCCTCAGTTCAACGACGTGAGACAGTTCATTGCGAAAGATATATCAGTGATGCGAGTAGATGCAAAGGTTGAGGCGTCGGGGTTTTCAAAAAAGATGGCTAAAGATCTTGATCTCTATATGAAGCAACATAACATTGACGGAGACAGGCCAGTGCAGGGTGGCGCGAGCAGCTCTGGGGAGGATGAAGAAGAAGAAAACGATGCTTGTGCCGATTCAGACAACGTCATGGCGATAACCTGATCGTTGCGACGCATTTGGGCACTTTCGTCTGAGAGAACCGCCACTTCATTTACGAAAAATGATGCTTGACCATCGTACAGTCTTGGCATTGACCGGGTGGGAAAATGCGATTCCTACATCTCACTACTGGGACCTGACAGTCATTTATCACCGTGCGATGCTTTCTGTGCACACGGTTACGGAGGAGCCAACTACAATAACGGAAGACACACGCACGCACCCCTGTACAAGCGATTTATCCGGGCCTTCAATAGCGCTTAAGTTTTTCAGGACAATCTACACTCTACGATGTACTGCGAGGGTTTGGATAAGTTCTCGAGCTCTTATCCAGCAATACGAAGCACGCTGTCTGCTTCGAGCCCAATACAATTCCTCGGCCATGGCTCAATCCCACAGCGATGCAGATGTCGTCAAGCTTCAGCAACTAAGGTTCCAATGACCGTCACTTGTTGACAGGGTGCTCATTTAAGAGCAAGATTACAGACGAACGCTGACGTTATGGCGAAACATAAATTGAAGGGGCAAAGCCTCCAGCACAGGGAGTCCTTTTCAGGAGGCTGGGATTTGCAACACTTTGTCATGAGCGGCGGGTGAACTGACCAGCAGCCATAGATCGGGCCTTTTTCGTCCAAATGCAGCGTTATATTCGCTCTAACGAAGGCATAGGATGATTTGGCTTAACCTCATCATGTTGTTGGTAGGCAACTTGATGGACAGTGACAAGGTGGGCGACATATCTGATAGCAAATCTGACTGGGGAAGCAGTCAAGTTTCTCAAGCTTCTGAGAAGTCGGTGATTGAGCGTGCGTAGCAACAAGTAAAAAACAACTAGAAGCTGTGGAGTGCAGAGTATCTTTGATTGAGTGTGCTTCCCTTGCTCGAGCGGGCATTCAAGGCAAAGGCTTTGACGACTCGTTAACGTGCCCGATCTGCTTGCTGACTCCTGACCTTGATGTGTTACGTAAAGCTGGTTGATTTCTTCAGTGAGTAGTCTTGACTAAAGGCCAGCCTGACAATGGATGTTGAGGTTTTCACATTGGTTACTAGTGGTGTTAGACTTCGAGAAGCCGTGAAGCTCTTGGCTAAGCTGATTTTGGTGGTAGCGAAATGTGAAACAAACTGCCAGGACTAGGGCAGTCCTAGCGTACTGCCTCTCTGGGCTAGTGGATAGCCACTAATCACTTTAGCGCAGTGGCAAGTTGAAGCCGAAGTGTGCTTCGTATCAGGGGTATTTGCTCGCAGGACGAAGTTCTGGTCTCGCCAACTGACCATGACCTTGCCGAATCTTGTCGATTTGCTTCGCTAAAGACGCGCCCTGGTTACGACTCTCCTGAGTCTGAGTTGTGAATGCGCTGCTTGTGCAACTCCGCGATCTCCTTGGAGCACAATCTCCCTCACTCTATTCCGGCCTCTCGGGATTTTCACTTAAGCGTCAACGCACAAGAACAGCAGTCACCCTACGAAGCACTTCCATTCCAGTACCACAAAACGACTCTGACGTTGGACCGCCTTTCGACATAGCCGAAACCTTGTCCTGCGCTCCTCCGGACTCGTTGACACAACGATTCTGATTCACACGCTTCAATGGGATAACGCGAGCTTCTCCACTGTCAACGCGGCTTCAGGATCTGTCAAACACCGTTGTTGCCGCAGATTGCGCTCTTGGAGCGCAGTCTTTCTCAGACAAGTCATGGCGATGGCTGTATCCCCGCCAGCGAGCCCCGAGGCCTTGTGCAGGGCCAGGCCGCAAAGCATGTATGCGCCAGCTGTCTCGCCCGAGACCGTTCAAAAATCAAGACCACAAAGCATGATGATTAGTTCATGGAGAAGCAGGAGTCGATTGAGCATTGCTAGTAGTAGAGGAGGCACGACGCGAGGATCCGAGGAAGACGGCAAGACGGCAGTCAAAGTTGGTAAGTCTTCAGACTTCTGATGACAGGCGCAGCCAGGGTGTTGACGTTACTCACAGTTGTGCGTGTGAGACCAAACCTTCGTCCCGGTGATCCAGGCTTCGACCTGATACCTCAGCGCTTTCAACGCCCCGCCCTCAACGTACCTACAGACACGAGCTTGTCGGTCGAATCGCCGCAAGGCCGCAAAATATTCATCTTCGACCGAGTCTTCAATGAAGACACGACACAGAAAGGAATATGGGACTACCTAGAGGACAGTGTGGATTCATTCCTCCAAGGCTACAATGTTTCAATCCTGGCGTACGGCCAGTCTGGTTCTGGCAAATCTTTCACCATGGGCACCTCAGGCCCAGCTGAGCAATTCGATGCCACTTCCAGGGGTATTATTCCACGTGCAGCCACCCACCTGTTCGACTACCTCGAGGGCCGTACACCTGAACACTGTCGACAGAACTCAGTACTAAAGACACCTACAAGGTACTCGGTGGGAAACATGACCGCCCTGTTACAGAACGTGCGAAGTAATGCCAATAAACCCTGGCAGATGGCTGTCACTTATGTCGAAATCTACAATGAACAGCCTCGAGATCTGCTTCTTCCCGAAGGGTCTAGTATAACTGAACGATCAGCCGTACAAATACGCGAGGATCCAAAGGGACGTATCTTTGTCGAAGGTCTCCGCTCTGTGCCCGTCAATAACGTCGAGGAGCTCATGAGTATCTTGAATTATGGGTCTACAATCCGCCAAACTGATGCCACTGCCATAAATTCGAGATCTTCTCGCTCTCACGCTGTCTTTACCGTCAATCTTCGACAGGTGAAATCGCACGGTGGCCTCTCACCTTCCAAGCCTAAGGATCTGCCGGGTTCCCCGGAGGCTGGAAATGGCTCGGAAAGCATTACGGTTGAGAGCAAGTTACACTTCGTCGATCTCGCAGGGAGCGAACGTCTTAAGAATACCGGCGCAACCGGTGATCGTGCCAGGGAAGGTATCTCAATCAATGCAGGACTTGCAAGTCTAGGAAAAGTCATTGCGCAGTTGTCGTCACGATCAGGCGCCGGTTACGTATCTTATAGAGATTCTAAATTGACTCGCATGCTACAGGATTCGTTAGGTGGAAACGCAATCACCTACATGGTGGCTTGTGTAACTCCTGCAGAATTTCACCTAAGCGAAACGTTAAACACTGTGCAGTACGCCCAGAGAGCACGCAATATTCAAAGCAAACCGAGGATCCAGCAAGTCAACGACGATAGCGACAGGCAAGCAACCATCGAACGATTGAGGTCAGAAGTTGCCTTCCTGAGACAGCAGATTCGAAGCGCAGACGGCGGGGAACGTAAGCCCGACTCGTCTCGTGAACGCAGTAACGTCGCCGAGGTAGACTTGCAAAATCAGCTCTTAGACGTCCAACAGGGTTATCGGGCGCTGAGCGAGAGGCATGCGAAGCTTGTTGCGGAACTGACTAAGAACAGCCGAGAGGCAGTAGATCCTGCGAATGAAACGCCAGCGGAACGGCTCAAACGTTCACAAGCAAATCAGCAACAAATTGAACAAATCATTCTTGAATATGAGAAGACAATCCAAACCCTCGAATCAAGTCTTTCGACAACAAGATCTTCGTTAGCCATGACAGAGAGCACTCTGTTAGAACGAGAGACCAAATGTGCCTACATTGAAACAATGAATCAGCAGCTGAATTCTCGCGTGCAGAAACTGATGGATCGCGAGGCGAGTACTGAATCTTATCTCCATGAGCTGGAAGCTCGACTGGAGGAATCTACATCTGGCACTGCAAGTCATGATGCACTGGTCTCTGAGCTTCGACGGGAGATGGCACGGATCCGGGAAAGTGAAACCAATGCGGAAGACTACATTTCCACCCTTGAAGAACGCCTTGCCGAAGCTGATCAAGACATGGAAATGATGCAACGAGAGGTGGAGCGGTTGGAACAGCTCGTCGAAAGACAGCGCAGTTTAGGAAAACTGGACAATCTCCTATACGAGCTGGACAATGTTCAGAGAAAGCGTCCGCAGGAGACCTTCAACGAACAGGCAGCATCTTCTCGGGCTGCCTCTGTCGAAGAGAATGGATCCTCTCGGTCATCTTCAGTGAACGGTATCCATAAGAGGATACAGAGTGAACCAATGGAGATCATCCAGGAAGCCAGAGAATACGAGCCGACATCGGACGGAACTACAACGCTTGCAATTGGTCAGCCATCGCAAGACACTGCTACGCCTTTACCTTCCACTCATATGGCCAATGTTCGCTCTCAACCTTTTGACGACGACGAGCCGAGCCCTGCTCAAACCAAATTCATGGAAGAAAAGTTTGAGTCTGTGAGCCAAGAGTTGTTTGACCTCCGACTGGAACATGAATCGGCTATCAACGAGCTGGATCTGCTCTCCGCTAAATATCAAGAAGCGCTCCGAGCCCTTGCAGAAATGCAGAGCCACTTGGATCAACCCCACAACATGCCGACGGAGACATTGTCTCCAGAGTCCGATTCAAGAATGGACCCTTTCGTGATTGAGGAGAACGAGCGGCAGCACACCAAAGTTGATGAGAGGCGATCTTCACCACGCTCGCTTTCCTCAGAGATGTCGATTGCGGAGCAGTCAAGCACCTCGATGGAACGTTCCGGATCAATTCATGCGGCCAAGGAGACGTCCACTCCTGATTCGACTCGTCATGAAATAGAAAGATTACAAGCACTTGTAGCCGAGCATGAACGAAACATCAACTCAATCCGACAAGAATACTCCGATTTGCACGAAGAACATAAGGGAACGTTGGACACCGTTGAGCGGCTGAAGTTTGAGGCGCACAGAAGTCGATCCCCGCTACCAAGCTCGCCTGGCCACGGAATGATCCGAAGACCTACATCTGCACTTGGTAATGCTGTTGACCGTGGACAAAGATCGATCGCCTCATTGCGGTCATTATTGGCGGAAGAGCTAGAAGGCAAGCCCGGTCATATCGAAAATGCTGAAGTCCATCTGACAGCTGCCACCCATGAACTCCAGTCGCGCCTTAATCGAATTCAGTCCCTTGAAGCTGACTTGCAAAGCGTCAAGAAAGACATGGACATGAAATCTACTATCATCTCCGGCCTAACAAGAGAACGGAACAGCTTGAGATCTGGCACGCCAGTTGACCTTTCCATGGTATCACAAATGAGAGACCAACTTATACAGAAGGAGACTGAGCTCAAGAACCTTCACGAAGGCTACGCCACACGAGAGCAGCAGCTACAAGCAGATATTGTTGTTGCACAAAAGAAAACTGAAGAGTTAACGTCGAACTACGAGAAGGCCAAGAAGGATTTGCAAGAGCACGATCTCCGACTCAAAGCCACGGCAGCAGAACTCGAAGCAGCTTTATCAAGCATTGAGACTCTAAGATCTGAACAAGCTCAGATAAGCGATGAAGCAGCAGGACAAGGCATAGACGTCTTCGCAAAAGCTATTACGGCAAATGCCATGAGCAATGAACGCGACACCTATCAGCATGCTATTGAAAACCTGAAGCGGGATCTCGATCAGCAGATCTGTACCAATGCAAGCCATACAGAGAAAATCGAAGAGCTTACGCAAATGCATGAAGCTGCAAGCAAAGACATCCACGAGCACTCTCAGATTATTCAGGCAAAGAGTCAGGAAATTGAAATGCACAAGGTCAACATCAACACCCTTCAATCTAAGATTAAGGATATAGAATCTGCCGTTGAGTTTCACAAACATGGATTAAAGACTCTACACGAAGCTCATACTACTGAAATCGAGGAGATGAAGCTTTCGCACGCTGGCTCCCTTGCCAATTATGACGATCAAATTGCAGAGCTCAACATTAAACACGACAAGGAGATCAGTACCGCAGAGGCTGAGCGGAATGCTACTGAAGCTGCTTTGAAAAATATCTTAAAGGGTGCATCATCTGTGTTTGGCCATCAGTCATCGGCTGACATGCTTGTGAACCACATTACAGATTTGTCGGAAGAGAAAAGACACATTCTCGAGGCAAACAAGCGATTGGTGTTGACAAATACCGAGCTTGAGGCGCAGTTAAACGGCCGTCAGGGTCTTCTGGAGTTAGAGCAAGCACATGAAGCAGCCAATCTCGAAGTGGCTAATTATCAAGAGACAATCCGCAGTCTCGCGAATGAGGTTGCTAACCACGAAGAGACCATTCGACGGAAGGAGAAACTGATCAGGCAGCACGAAGATCAGATACAAGCTCTGACGGCTGAGAATCAAAAGAAAGTCCTTCTCGTTGAAGAGCTCGAACAACAACTCCAGCGTAGTTACGAGCAGCACCACAACAGAGTCTCGATGATTCAGCAACAAGGCTCTCAAGCATTGACCGAAGCTCAGCAGAGGATCTCACAGCTTGAGAAAGAGGTAACACGGTGCTCATCTTCTGACGTTGAGGCTGAGCCGAAGAAACCTGCAGGACGACCTCAATCACCACTGACCGACCCTGCCCAAAGATCGAACTCGAGCACATCTAACCTGAGGAAATCGTCATCTATAGGATCTCTGCCATCACCACCGCCTGCAATTCCTCTGCCTCCATTGCCGACGCTGCCTACAATCACTGGACTACCTGGAGGTAATCCATCGCCACCACAGTCGCGTCACACCTCCAAAGAAGTTGCAGTCCCGCAAGCCTCGTCTCCTACAGGTGCTACAAAGGAAACTCAAGTGATGAAGCGACAGTCTGCGATCATTGAAGATCAAGAATCCCGCATCCGAACAATGGAGAAGCACTTGCATGCCGAGAAACAGCTCACTGCAACCCTCGAAGAAGCCCTTGTGGATCTAGAAACACAATCCAACAAACTTCGAGTTGATGCCGAATCATGGAAGAAGAAGGCTTGGGCACTCGAAGAAGAGATGACGCAAGTTCGCAAGGAGACTCGATCTGAGAGGCTCTCTGTACAAGCAGTCGAAGAAGAGGTGAGAAAGAGGCGTGCTGCAGAAGAAGCACGAGCTCAATTAGAAGAACGTATGCGAATCCTTAAACAGTCCATGGACGGAGGAAAGAAGAAGAAGAGGAGCGCCTTGAATTGCTTCTAAACCTAGGCTGCTGGCGTTCAGGCACCCCAGCAAACGTGCTACTTTTGGGTTTCCTTTCACCTAATGACTTTTCGACACTACTACATTTTTGTTTGCACGCGCAACGGACTCATGGAATCTTGGGAACATAATGCGCAAAAATGGCGGGTGGGCACAGCATCACGAATCATGGCAGAATTTACTAGCGAACGGTCGTCACGATCAGGAGACAGGATTGAAGCAATCGAAATCCTCCCCTTGGGAGAATTTCCCCCTTTTTTCGGTGGAGAGATTTTGTATTTTGTTGTTTGTTGTGTGATTCCACCGGGGGTTTGGGGGAAGAGTCACGACAGATGACCTGCACCTGCACCTGCACCTATTTCTGTGTCTTATTAGGTACAGCACTGTTTTAATGCAGTCGGATGAGCATCGGTTAGAGGGTACACTTGGGGAACTACTAAAATAAGCACACAACATGCGGAGGAGTCTACACGTATGTCGTATGTGTGTAAGGGTACTCTGCTGGACAAAGTACGCACGTGTACATTTGGAGACTAGAAGCTGGAGAAAAAAAGCAGAGGAAGCACCACTTTGCCATACAAAAAAAGGCGGTGCGGTTGAGACATTCTCGGCCCATTTCTTCTTCGAAATCTCTAGTGAGTTTACTACTAGTACAGAATTCTACATAATATGCTACTAAGCAAGACATCACTTCCGGCTTCCTTGGTGATAGCTTGTTTCATGCAGAAGTGGAAATATCCCATGATAATACTCAACCTTTTAAAGAGGCTTCTGCTAGTTGCATTCTTTCCCCCACGATCTGCGGGCTCCTGTCCAAGGCAGGACACGATGCTCGACAGCATTACTGCAGTCTTTCGATTGATCCTGATGTCAGTGTTTTAAATCGGACCAAGTACGCTGTAGAAGGATGAAATTTGTGAGGGGGAGTTTTCCAGCATGCCGTACCATGGCTGGAGCAGGACCTGAGTACCACTAGTCACAGCAAAAGTAAATTGGCTGTTTATGTGTTCCTTACCGGTCGGAGACTAATTTCTCCAATAGTCTAATACCCCAAGGACGAAGTGGACATAGAGGACGAACAGCCTTGGAGACTTTCATTGGCCCGGGCATCGACTGTGCGGCATGCTTGTACTGTAACGTCGCCGTCCAATATGCTCATTAAACGCCCATGCCAGCAGGAATATGAATGCGTCGAATCAAAGCTCACCACTCACTCAAAACGTATGCCTTGCTCTTGGACAGCTCTTCTCACGTTGCTCGAAGGAAGGCGCTGAAACCTCCCTCAGCCCGCTCCAGAAACGAGTGGCCGTAACGTGATCCTCAACAGACTCCTGCAAGCGATGCAGCTCTAGTAGGAGATCCGAACTAGCGACAGCACTACCCGCAGGCGTGCCGTTGGGAATGAGAATTCGAGCAAGAACACACACCGTGCGCTCACCAGAGGCGACGAATACCTGATCCGGAGCTAGATGTACATGGAGGTTGGGACATCGCTTTGAATGTCTAGAAAAGAACTCAAATCGCCAAAAGAGGAGTACCCTGGCTGGGGAGGTGAAGGGTGAAGGGCGACATGGCATTTGTTGGACTTGACTGTCGTATAGATGGGCAAAGCTGCTAACGGCATCCACTGCCCACGAGATTACGAGCCTGAGATTCTGCGGCTCAAAGCAAAGCACATCACTGAATTCGTGGAAGGTGGATGCATCAGCGTACGCCGGCAAGTGGACCAGTCTAGAGTAGGCCCATTCCAGTATTGTGATGTTGTGGGCCCATCGTGCTTGCTTGGGTGTACGCCATCTTCTTGATCTTTTGTAGACTGTCAGAATATTGAAGATGACCTTTGCTGTGGCCGCATCCCTGCTGTACCACGTCTCATACACTTCGTTGAGTTCCGCACGAGTACTGGGGGTTGGCTGTTCAATTAATACAGATTGTTCCTGTATTTTCAAACCATTCAGAAAGTTTTGTGCTGATTGAATAGCCTTGAGATGTTGCCTCTCGTTCGCGGCGGACTTCAAACAACCAAAAATTGCTTGGAGCCTCAACTGTTCGTCGTCGATGCCTACGTGTGATCGAGCCTTGTCAGTGGCGACGGTGAAAAATGCTTCAAAGGCTTCTCGGAAGGATTCGCCCAGAAACAGCATGTTCGCAGTCTGAAGGACGCCCATCTCTGAGACCGGTCCTCCAACCACAAAGGGTAGCTCAGCACCAGACGAGTCGTCAACTGATTTGAGAGGTAGAACGTTCATCAAACCTGAGATCTCGCAAGAGTTGGAGCAACCCGAGACTTGAGCTGTCGGAATACCATGCAATTGCTTGCCTCTTTGAAGCAAGACAGTTGCAACGCCAATGATTCCAAAGAACCCATCAAATTCGGGGTTGGACTGCTCGACCGCCACGAGGTTTGAAGGAACTTGTGACGGAGAGTAGCAATGTGGCTTGGCATATCGAACAAACTGCCACCTAGTCATCTGAGCCACCAACTGGCCAAAACTTCGCGTTGTATTTTAGCATTTGGAATAAACTCATGTTGATAGCGATGTCGGCACTTACGATGGGTGAAAGTCTCGCTGTGCAAGCCTGGCCAAGATCTGGCGTCGTGTCAATCCGGTCTCGTGTAGCCTGCGGATTGTTCTCTGGTGGCTATCCCATTGCGCCTGGGGTATGCGCTTAGCATATCGAGAGGAGGCGCACGTTGGATCTTCTGATACGAAGGGGAAACTGGCCATCACTATGATATGTATGCCTGATCACTGGACATCAGCGTGTCCTTCACGTGGGTCTGAAAGAAGCTGAACTGCAAGAACGGAAGATCCATGGTAGAACATGAACAGAAACTCTTTAAATTGTGATAGCAGCAGTTGACTCTAGTGCTGTAGCCAAATAATGGAAAGTGACTTTGTCGTAGGTCTAGGAGGCTCTCGTTGGATAGCGATGCTCCACTGTTCCGACAAAGGAATGGCGATGAGAATTCTAGATTAGGAAGGGTTCCACAAGTCCCACTGTTCAGGCTTCGTCATCAACGTCAAACCATTCTCCGGCCCAACTCCACGGACCACGAGAGGGCAATTTTGGCTCTGGCTTTCAAAAAATGCTTGCGAGTCTTTTCTGGCCTTTGCATTTGCTAGATGTGACAGCTAGTTCAGCTTTGTTGAAAGGAGCAGGTTTCTTCCGAGAATACTTGAAAGTGTGGCTGGCGATATGTCGACGGCATCCCACCGAAACCAGACGCCGTCCATTGACAAGCTCAGGAGTATTGAAGTTATCTTGGATTACATCCGAGCGAATTTGGGAAATATTGAGCGAACATGGGGTACAGCATCACCACAATATAAGACTGCAAAAGAGGTTATGCAGAAGTACTTCGACGAGAATGTGAAGAACCTGAACGTCGGCGTCCGGACCACCGATCTAAATCTAGAGGATCTCCTAGCAAAAATGTCCCTTAACGAAGACACCTGAACGGAGTTTGTCCACCAGCACATATACACCAGGTGCGCCTGTGCTCCACTTTGAGACAATACCAGAACATTCGTTTAAAACATTACATGCTGCACATCTGCACGACATGAGGATTTGCTCGGGAGGCCGTAGGTGGTTGCGAGACAGGCTCCTAGCATGACCATGTTGCAGAACTGCATCCGTGTGCCCCGGGTCGATCAATTTCGAGCTTTCAGTTTGGAGATAACTCTCATTAAAGCCCTCAACGTGGCAGCCCAACCGTGGAGGAAGATACCCAGAGTGTATGCGTCGCATGCGAGATGACACGGCTAAAGTAAAGGGTTGCGCCTTCCAGAACTTGTGTACCATTGAGTTCCCCTCGCAATGTCACTCTATAATTGGTCTCTTGGCACCACCGACGACCGTCACGCCGAGGCTCTTCAGTGAGTCAGGATCTGTTGCTCTGACAATTGTAGCCAGAGGCAACATTGGATTTTCTGCGTTGACATTGGCGGCGTCTCGCGCAGATTGTTCGATAGCCTCCATTTCAGCCTTGCAACCTGCATGGTCTAAAGGGCAAACCACGATCGGCTGGTTCAACTCGATATCCTTAGCACCCCCCAAATGGGCCTGCAATGGTCAGTGAATAAGCAATCAATCATGTTAAGATGAACGTACTTTGCATCTGAGGTAGTATTCCACCTTGTACAGACCCGCAGTGGTGGTAAAACCGTTGACTGCGAATTGGGGATATCGTGCTTGTGCTCGGGGCAGAATACCATTCTGATCCCTGAGATCGACGGAAGGAAATACAAAACCAAGATTAGTGTAGTAGCCTGATTCGGGCAATTTAATGCCAACAATTTCTTGTTTCCTGATCAGCGTGCCATTCTTTCGAAGCGGCTCGTCGCCTTCATGGTTGTATATCACTTCTTGCTCCACACTGATGGTAATTTTCTGGATAGTCACCTTCCTAGCTTTGTTTATCCAGTCAGGATTCGGCATCAATTTAATATAGACGCTGACAGGATCGAGGGGCCCGTATGACCATCGTGGCAAGGTAAGCGCCAATGTGACGAGATGGTCCGAGACCTTCTCGGCCCCTTCCTGTCTATTGTACATGCCAAAAGTTGATAAGGTGTCATAACGAACTATGGGCACAGGCCAAGCATAGCGTTCTTGTATCCCTCCACCAAAGCCTATCATGACCACAAGTTCGTAGAATGTTTCAGCGGTTCTCCGAGAAAGCACAAGGCTTCCAGGTGGAACTCTTCGGGCGGTCTCCTGCCCTCCGCGTCCAAATGGGATGAATATGACGAAGGGCAGGTCCATTATCATAATGTCTTCATGGTCTCTTCCAGCTTGGCATCGGAACAGCAACATTTCTTTTCCCACGGTCTCGGTCGACTCCTTGCGGGGAGCAGCCAGATGTTTTTTCGTAACGGAATCGGCATGGGGGTGTATGGACTCCCTTCTTTGCAGGGAGATTGTGACGATGCTGACTTTAACTGGCGCAGTGACGCCTTTGTCCGGTCGGACCTCAACAGTGCCCTCTATCCGTGGCTAAATGCAACACACATTAGTGTTGAAAGTGACGCAGATGCCAGATGACACTCACCAGCGTTGCAGATATGCCAGGATAGCCGACAAGGAAATTTGTATTCGGCCTACCCGTTATCCGCACGAACGCGCTCATGTTTCGTGGCAAAATCGCACGATGCCGGTAGCATGGAGCTCAGTTTTACTGCTCGATGGCGCCCGAGGGGTGCCAGGGCACCAAGGCTGATGTGTATGACTTGAGCAATGGATTTGAGGCGACGTGCTTCCTGAGCGCCTCTGGATGCCCATAGGGACTCTGGTTCATGAAGAATTCCTGCTATAGACCATTGGACATGCGCTGGTCGTCAGGTCGCACATACAGATGGTGTTTCTTTGTTTGAGGCTCGCCGGGGTCAGCGACGTGGTCTGATTAAGACAGGTTGTTTAGCTATTGCACGTCACTCGTCGGCTACCGGTCTTTGTGCTTCCGCGTAGAGCACTTACTTCCAAGGCCGCGAACAATGAGGAGAAGATCGTCGAAGTGTGGGTGATGAGCAGTGGAATACTGATGTTCGTAATGCAGTTTGACGGCGACGTGTGCCTTAAGGTGCGCGCTTCAATGGTTGTCGATCCTACTGGGCACTCATTATTGCGGCCACTCAGCCATAATAATCCGCACTGCGCCACTAATGATCTTACTCCGCAAATTTACTGTGCCGCTTACTGCATCCACTTGCATCCCAGGGTCCCCCGGAGGCTGCGACTCCCATGCCTACCAACTTACTTATAAATCATCATGATGATACCCTGAGTACATTTAAATCCCTACGCATTATTATTTTATGTTGTTGGAAGCGACACCCACTTTACTATGGCGCAATCTGGGGTCGTTGATGGGTAAGGCTAACGATCATCCTGCAACATCTAACGATGAGACTCCCTAGGAGGATCAGCAATATCAGTGAAGCACGAGCACTTTACATGGATTTTCACACCGTGTTTGGTAACATTACCACACCCAGTCCGTGCGAAGCAGGTGCCATCGTAGTTGCCTTGCTCTATCCTATACATTCATAAGCTAATAGGAAGTGCCTTATCCGGTCACCAGCAGAAGAAATTATAATCCGTGCTGGACTGATTGAGTTGAGTGGTTGTCGAGCGCTCCAGTACTCAGCTGGCAATGGGATTTGCATGGACAGTGACGCCCCTGAGGACAATCTTCTCTGCCTTTGGACGATACTTCTTGTCAATCTCGACAACTTCGATCTTGTCGAGTGTGCCGCCCTCCTCAGCCCCATCGATTACTCTGCCGAAAACGGTGTTCTTCCCATCCAAATGGGGTGCATCTTTGAATGTAATGAAAAATTGACTTGCATTGGTTCCCGGGCCTTTGTTTGCCATTGACACGACACCTCTGGCATCGTGACGCAAAGCAGGAGTTTTGATTTCATCTTCGAAGTAACCTCCCCAGATCGACGCGCCTCCCTTGTGTACGAGGTTTCCCTCTGCGTTTCGTGGAGACTGTGACGTGTCTCCTCCTTGGACCATGAAATCTGGAATTAATCTATGAAACGGGGTGTCATCGTACGCTCCTGAGGCACAGAGTGCTAGGAAGTTTTCAGCAGTCTTCGGAACCGTCTCGCAAAATATCTCAATTTTAAGGTCACCGTGAGTGGTATGGAGCTGCATGAATTCAGTAAAGTGCTTGCCGATTCACGATCCAATCACTGACAGTCACAGACATGCTTTGAGTTAGAGGCTGAATACCTTTATAGGTTAAAATGCCATATGAAGGTTCCTGGATTTCAACTTTGTGGACCGGGATTTTGAGTATGCCAGATAGATCTTATCTTATCAGCGGATCGATCCAAGGACGAGGCATCGATGAGCCCCTTCCTTGATTCTCCTTGCAATCCTCAGAGATTGTCGAGTCCAAAGGCACGTTCTGCATTCGCGCAGAAACGGCCATCTATCCAGACCACCATAATTTTATCGGGCACCAAAACTGTCCCGTAACTGATAACAGCAGCATATATTAGCACCTAAGGTAAGCGTGGCAAGGTAAGTCACATGTGAGGTGTGTTCCGGGTTGCGCGGGGTGCACGGGCTGACCCCGATATTCGGATGTTGTACGAAGAACTCTGTTTCCAACCGTCGACCCGACACGTGCTGCGAAATACCTACTTCGTACTTGCCGCACGTTGGAGCCGGCTCAATCTGATGCACGGAGATCTACGTTACGAAGTCGCCATAAAAAGCAAAGTGTTGAGAGAATGGCATCTTTACTCATGAGCCCATGCAGGAATTCGAGGAACACTTGACGCCCTATCTATATACCTCCCTCCCAAACTAGCAGCTATCATGGCAACCCAGGACTACAAGGAGATCTCGGCGATAGCTCGCAAGAGACGAACAGCCAGTATAAGTGCATATTACCAAGTCCCCGAAGCTGACCTAACTACGCTACCAAACAACCTGACAGAATATGCTCTCAATTCTGGCTACTATGACGCTCATGAGCTCGACATTATCCAGTCAGAAGGATCAGCGATTGTTCAGAACATCAAAACAAGGAAATGGACTGCCACCGAGGTCGTTAAAGCCTTTTGCAAAGCGTCCGCGTACGCCCAGGAAATGACCAACTGTCTCACCGAAATTCTCTATCCCGAAGCCATGGAAAGAGCCAAGTACCTGGATGAATACATCGCAAGAACAGGCAAACCTATCGGGCCGTTCCATGGCTTACCCATCAGCCTCAAAGACTCTTTCATCACCCCTCCTCACCCATCGTCGATTGGTATGGCAGCGTATGCCAATGAACCTACCACCAAAGAGTCAACCCTTGTCAGCATCTTGTACAGCCTAGGGGCGGTATTCTACTGCAAAACCAACATTCCGACAGCCATGATGATGGGCGAAACGATAAACAACGTCTGGGGCCAGTGCATCAACCCTTTACACAAAGGCACCTCCCCAGGTGGCTCAAGTGGCGGCGAGAGCGCCCTTATTGCTTTCCACGCTTCGCCTCTCGGTGTAGGCACCGATATAGGGGGCAGTGTGCGCATCCCAGCCGCATTTTGCCACCAATACGGGCTTAAGCCCTCGTTTGGCCGCTTCCCTGTGACAGGTGGGAAGCCCTCCATCGCCGGCCAGGAATTTATCCTCGCGGTCAACGGACCAATGTCCCGCTCTCTTTCCACTCTTCAACTCTACTGCTCAACCGTCCTCTCCGAAGCCGTTCATCCGTGGACTTTCGACCACAAAAGCCTTCCTATCCCGTGGCGCACCAATACCATCTCGCCTGCCGGACGGCCACTTCGCATTGGTTTCATCGGGCCTCACGACAGCCTCGTCCACGTTCACCCACCCGTCCTCCGTGCTCTCAACCTGACTCAATCCGCTCTCGCAGCCGCGGGCCACGAAATCATCCCCTGGTCACCAGAGCTCCACCCGGTAATAGCCAAGAACCTGCTTGCCTCCTTCTACGACCTAGGCGGTACGGCCATAAGCGACGTGCTCAAAGCTTACAATGAACCCGTATTCCCCGCCATGGAAGGCTACGCCATCGCAGCACAAGCCGAACTCAACGTGACCCAGATGCGCCACAAGGTCATCCAGCGCAACCAACTGCAACAAGCCTATCTCGATGCCTGGAACGCCACCGCGACACCTGACAAAGGCCCCATGGACGCCGTCATCATGGCTGTCTCACCCTGGGCAGCAGCCCGACTGGGAGTCCTACAGTACACCCATTATATCGGCTACACCGGCGTCGTCAACTTCCTCGATTTCTGTGCTTGCACATTCCCTGTCACCTTTGCAGATAAAAACCTTGACAAAGCGGTCAGTGCGGCCGAGTTCCAGAGCTTGAGTGAGGTGGATCGCAAAGTTCATGCCGACTATGACGCTGAATTTTACCATGGCGCTCCGGTTAGCCTGCAGGCTATGGGCAGGAGGCTCGAAGAGGAGAAAGTGATGGAGGTCGTGGAGGTGGTGACCAAGGTGCTAAAAGATGCAGGCGTGAAGTAAAATTCCGTAGCAATAAAGGTGCTTTGTTCAAGTGCTATGAACATACCTGCTTGAGTTCTGTTCGTTTTGAAAAAGCGAAGAATGCGCTGGCAACCCTGACCTGACCAAAACACCAAATTTCTACCTCCATGTTCGAGTCACCATGGTATCTGGTAATTTCTAGAGGATTTGCTCCCGTGGGTTAACACATCTTGACGAAAGATTAAGCTGTATATTGCCATTACTATAACTGAGTCCAAGCTCATGCATGATCTGATGCAAATCTAATGTACAATTTGTCGCTTGCCCAGCACTGAAAGTGGTTATCCGCAAGCTCAGTCCTGCTGCACCAAAAAATGGTTTTCGTAGCCAGTCCCAATGCATCGAAATGGGATCTGTTCTGTTCTTCATTTTGGTCCATGATGAAACGAGTCTTCGCCGTTTCCGTCAGTAGCCGTGACCAATTCTGTAGGTAGATGCACAAGGTATCCAAACAACCATAAAAATTCAACTGTCTGTGATGAGTGGAGGTAAAGAATGTTTCAGGAATGACAATCTGGGGTCGACATGTGTGCACCCACAGAATGCGTATAGGAGAAGAAAAATCAATAGAACGTATCACAGCTTCAACGCAATGCAGTTGTAAATCAACTGAAACGATGCAATCCTTTCAAATGTAGCAAATCTGGCCTTTTTGGGTCCAGATGTGGTGATGCTGAGTAATGCATGCTTTGGTCTCCCGCCGTCAAATCTTGTTGAACATCAATCGATAGAAAATTTTGTGAGAGAAGAGGCATGGTGGATGATGAACTTGGGAGTCGACTTAATAAGCTTGGCCGACCTCCACCAGGGACTGGTTCGGAAGGGCGGTCATGTCTGAAATTATGTCGGGGTTGACTTCGTCCACATAGCCGATCAGTGCTTGAGAATGCAGTTTGAAGGACTCTCCCATAGTCTTCGAGATGCCCCACACCACAACGCCTCCATCTAGCATGCTGCCCCAGACCCTAGCCACGGTTGAACTCAGTCGAGAGCCATTAGCGTCAACAGCGTCGTCATCGAAGAGCCCTCGAACTTTGATGTACATTTGCATTTCATCGTCGGTGGCCTCAATGTCATCATGTTCAACACGGTAGAGCCATAAGCTGAGAATCGTGATTAGATCCAACCCACATAGAGGATGCTCCACGCTCCAGTTTGTCGCAGATGTTTTGGTGACCCAGTTGATCCCCTGCATCGCAACGATTTCCATGCATTCATAGCATTGCTCGATGACTCTGACCATTTCTTTCGTCCGTTTCACACTATCTCGTGCATTAGTCATGGCGGCAGCAATTTCAAAGGAATTGTGGTATCTCATAGCCTCCTGGACGTCTTTCAAATCGACCTCGAGAAAAGATCTGGTGTTCCGGTAGACAGCCATAGCGTTGAAGATCAAGGGGTGACTTTTGTGCGGCGTTGTCAGAGGCACCACGACTGTTTCTGGCTCACAGAGATCTAACGATCGCTCCCAGGTTTCTAGAGCAATGCGGATTTTCCACTCCAGCACCACGTCTTGTAGTGACTCGAAGCTGCGACGCAAATTCCAGACTTCGAGATAGAGTGCGTTGATCATCACTCTAGTGGCGAAAGCGCTGTACCGACAAGTCTCTCCTTGGAATAGGCTATCGTGCGCTTCTTTTACTGTTACAATCAGTGAAGAAGCGTAGGTGTCTTGCCAGGCATCTTCGTTCTCAGGCTCAAGATTCCATAGGCTTTCAGTTGACGGCAATGCTAATGACTCGAATTCGTTGAAGCTGATGGCTGGCGTATGATTGTAGGTCATCGTCAACATGCCGAAGAACATGTAGACAGCGAAATAGGTTCGTCGCGATTCTTCTTCATTGATCCACTGCGCATGTGTTGGGGTTGTCTGGCCCCTGGCCTCTGTACGCAATTTGAGTTCGTACTTGTTGCCAGCAACCATCTAGACAACGTCAGCATCAGGAACATGTCTCGATGAAGTGCACTCACATTGGCCAGCAGACTCTTGATAGAGCATGCCCATTCTAGCCCCGTAGCGCCCCCACTCCAGCTCTCGAAGAACATGTTAAGCAGTGTACTTTGCATCGTCCATAGAGGGCACTTTCGTGAGTCAAAGTTTTCCTTGTTCTGCAGGAATTGGTTCACGAGTTTCTTAGACCCGTTGTGCAGTCGATACGCTTGCTCAGTGTCAAAATTATACAAGGAGCCTATTGATAATACAGCAAGTAAGAGTGCTGGTTCGGTCCTTCCGGGTCGAAATGTGGTTGGGTGCAGGAAGGGAAGGTGGTGGTGAAAAAGGTTGAAATAAGTTGACAGGTAGAGATTGATGTAGGCTAGGTTCGGCAGCGGAAGATCACTGCCTAGGGAATTAGCGATGCTCTCTCGTTCTGCCTCAGTCGACATTTGTGGTGCTCTTGGTAAGGTCAACGCTTGACTCGGACCAGGTGAACGTCGATAGTTGACCGGTGATACGGGCCCGGTCATCGATGGGAACGGCGATAGGCCATTGGGTGTTGGTGAGCCAGAGACTGGAAATGTGTCAGCTAAGGTGGGAAAGGTCTGCGCAGCTGAAGTGCCTAAAGAATTTTGGCATTCCATGATTGATGGTAACGACGATTGATGACCTTGTATGGAACTCATATGCACAAAGGAAGGCTGGTTCGATAGATTGTCCTGCGAGGATACCTCTGACACCAACGAGTGTGCTTTTTGCTGCGACGGATTCGACGGCATGAATGAGTCCCAAGGCAGCTGGGGCAGAGAGGATGCACCCGAGAGAAAGTCGGACGTTTCGAGGACAGAACTTCGATCGGGCGAAAAGTCGGGCAAAGAGCCTTCGCCGTTGTTCAGGTGGCCATTCGCTGCCGCTGCTGCCGCTTTGTGTTGGAAGTCTGTCATTAACATTGCAGCAGTCTCAAGGTCAAGCATACCATCGCTGCTGGCCTCTATCTGCTCCAATGTACCCTGGTCGATCGAAATCGTGGGCTTTGACGGTACCGCTGAAGGATTAGAAGTCGTCGAAGGTTGTTGTTTGTTTTGATTCTTCTTGCGGCTTTCCGGTTGAAGAGGTTCGCCTAGGTTGTCCTTTGCGTGGACCGTTCGATCATGCCGCAGGAGTAAATCGCGCCGTACAAATGTCGACCGGCATTTCTGACACTTGAAAGGCCGCTCTTTTGTATCTGTAACGCAACACTGTGTTAGTTTCTATTGAAGAGGAGGCGGGGCATGGTGGGATGGCAGAGAGGGGTGAAGTCGTGCTATCTCGACTTCTATGGAGGACCCTTGAGGTGGGGGGTCTAGGGAAGGCGCCGTACGACTTCTTTCGTGTCTGCTTCTATGTTCGCTCCGACTGAACGCACGATTGCAATACTGGCACTTATACTTCTTCTCGGGAGCATTTGCTACCTTGCGTGGAGAGGTGTTGGTGCTTGTGGAAGCCGCCGTCTCAGTTGCCATTTTGCAGTCTGTTCTCGATCGACCACAGGGCGTCACAGTCAATCGAACAAACGTCACAAAGCCTGCGGCCACACAAAAGCCCTTGGCTGGATTCTACTGAAATGAGTTCCAGGTATTATCGATGTTCTCATGCTGAGTCCTTCTGGCGCAGAGGCAGACTGTTCGTGGCCGCAGTTGTGAGATTAGATCCACCAAATTGCAAATGGATCACGTGGCTAGCTGGAATATCTGTGTGGCTTGGGGAACTTGAAAGCCTCCAAAATTGAGGTCTCTCCGAGCCTGCGATGAAGGGTGTGTGCGCAGGTTTCTGCTGATGCGCCGCATCAAAGAGGGATGAAAGAGGGGAGGAATTCGAGATACGAGTAGAGGGGCGAAGATTGGCCTCGAGGGGTCTCACGAAATTGTTTGACGGATTGCACGCCTGGACTCTTGCCGTCACCATACCTGCTGTGGACCATGATTACCCAAGAAGATTGCACCTAAGCGGGCTTAAGATACTTTTCCTCCCGGAGACGCCACGCCCCTGTCGTGCCCACTGATTAGTTGCTAGCCTGCTTAGCCCCTTTTCAGGTGATCTTGTTGCTATGACAGTCGTGGACAGGACTCCGTACAAGAGCGTGTCTTCGTTACCAACTGGCGCTCTTCGCGAATGTTCGCCATTTGCCATCATGTTGTGGCATTGAGAATGTGCCGAACGCGCTTCTGTCTGATTGGTCATCGCCGCCTCTTGAAAGTTCCAATCATCAGCCACCTTTTTTGGCGTTCGCCTTTCTCGAAAAGTGAACGCTCACCAATCGCAATTGTCATGGCGTTGATACGCTAAACGAACGCAAGGTGAGGCAAGAGTGTCCACACATGGCGCGGTTGTGATCATGTCGGCTCCTGGGACGCAACGATGCTCCCTCCCGGCCTCGCCTTGCACTTATACTGCACGTCCACGTGTCATATTACTGCCTCTTCATCCCTTCCCAGCTGCAGTCACACATTTATTGCGAAGACCCTCCGAGTATTGTCGATTCGGGTCAAGGATCGCAGGCTGGCCACGTTGAGCCCGAGGACAGGTTTCGGTAGCAGGAGCCGCTTGCCGATTAACGCTCCACAAATCTAACAGCCTGAGCATCAAGGATCGTGAGAATGCTTGTTCCTGCGTTTCTCCTGATATGTGGGTAAACTTTCACACAAAGCCAAAGCAGTAGCGTTTCGGCACTAAGTTAACGAAACTGCTTCCGCGAAAAGCACCGTTCCATAGTCCCAACGGTCTGAATTTACTAGGACTTATTAGATACAAGCAAGCTATACTTCGTTAACATCAGTTGTACCGATCATAGCACTTCTTTCAGGTCTGTTTGCATTAATCCGACGGTGCGTTTTTGAATCTCAGATAATAGAATACTGTGTATGTGGCAAAATGGAGTTACTCGAAATCAATATACCTAATCGATTTTGACTTGGGAGAGTGATTTTGACCACCAACCTTTCATACGTGTGGGCAATGCGCCTGGTGTACTTGGTCACTTCCAAGCTTTCTGTGTCTGGCGGTCACCACACCGCTTCGCTTTCCACGTTCCCGTCTCAACAACGTGAGGAAGATTGAGCCGATGCAACTAGCTAGCTAGCCATTCACGATGGGATTTTAATGCTAACACATGGCAGTCGCTTTAAAATGGCAGAGAAACAGCAACTGGATCGTTCCCGTCGTTGTTACCGCATGTAGAATGTTAAATGTCCATTTTCCGAAATGCCGAAATGCACCAGGCTCCTGCATCGGTGGACCTGTCTGATTGCACTATACCCGTGGGATCTCGATTCTCCGCATTACCAAAATCGAATCAAGCTGGATGCCCACCAACAATAATGCCAACTTTGAGGAGTTGGTGACTTGACCAATGTCGACAAGGAGAGAACACAATTTTGCGTACATTGTCATTGAGCTATATCCTGCCCAAAATCAACATGCCTGCCAACAAGCTCCCATCGTTGACCGAGACCTACATGCATTTACTGGGCAGGGGGCGTTTACTGGAAGGCACAATTACAGGACCCTTGCATCTGCTCATACCCCACCACCCATAACTACAGTAAAGTCAGCTTGAACCTTCAATGTATCGTGATTGCCAGAACGCCGCTGCAAAGACTTTCTACCAAAAGCTGATTAAAAAGCTCATGGTAGGGTATGGGCTGAGGTTGCAATGCTAATCAAGAAGTTGCCAGCTTGGTTTCAAGATGACGTCTGAGGATGTTACTGTTTCACGAAGCGGTCTACAGAGCGCCGCAAAGGCTAAGGCTTGGGGGACAGCAGGAAGAAGGTATTCTGGCAACCCCTTTGAGAAGCTGTTATCTGGCAGAGACACTCTGTTTGACCCAGTCAACCGCCTCGGCCTTTTCACACAGTGAGAAACCACACGATAGAGCATTCGAGACTGCGTTCATGCTGGAACGATGGAGTCATTTGCCTTGATTCATGAAAAGTTGGCTTTCAATACCCAGGTGGACTTAACAACTCTGCTCAGCGACGATCGTGAGACTTACAGCGCACATCAACAGAACTGCTCCCCAGCACTATCCGATGGGCCTCAATATCAACTCAAGGAGTTGCTACGTCGGTGTGGAAGGTAGACGACACTATTCAACATCGCCGTTCAACGTATTCTGGAAGATGTCGTTGGCAAGTCCGGATATGAGGCTGGATATGTTGACGGTGACATCCTAGCGATGATGTTTGTTGAATACGTAGAGATGAGGGTACCACTGTTTTCAAAGTAAGGAGGGATCTCATTTGCACTTATTTGCTAGGGAAAATGGGGACAGCTTGTCAAAAAAGCGTCGTGCTGCTTGAAAACCTGCGAAACGCTGTTTTTGCAAAGCCTAAGTATACTTAACGCGATACTTTTCATTAGCTAGCAACGGGAAGATTAGATTAATGTTCCATGCACAATTTCGATGTCCTGTTCATATGTTGAGAAACGAGACTAGGGATTGATGTCCAATGATTCTCAGCACTCTCGAAAAATTTGGGGTGGGCGCGTTCCAAGAATGGCTGTCCTGTACCCCGAACCCCGGGCGAAGGATGCATAAAGCCACACACATCATGTTCCCATAGTCACGAACCCGTCCACCCAACTTGAATGTACAGTGATATCAATATCATATTATGTGACCATTCTCAGATACAGCCTTGGGCTCGAGCCTCGCAGACGCCTCGGCGGTTTCGGTGCCTGTGAAGCTTCATCTTTTTGGCATTGCGAAGTTGCTTTTTGGAGCATTTATGGTCTTCGCAGCCGTACTCGGCCGTGTTGCTCATCTCTGACGTCCGGCTGTCCTCCACACCAACCGCTGCCGAGCCACCAATCCGAAGAGCGGATCTCGCTACGGAGCACTTAGAAGTCGAGCAGACTACAATTCTCACCCCTCGGCGGCTAGGACGATCGTCGCGTCCAGTAATTCTTGATAGCTGCCACCTCGCTACCGAGCCCGTCCTACAATATGCGAACTATGGGTCGCCATTAACCAGGCACCCGGACGATTTGGTACTCCTTTGCGTCGCGTTGCTTTGGCGGCCAAAGCCTGAGCATGCACGCTTCGAGTAACATCGCCGTACACCCACATCCTGTTGAAATCTCACGCAGCATCGAATAAGAATGTCCGCAGGTCGGAGCGGTGACATCGCTTCTGCCGCGCAACGACCCGAGTTTAAAGGTCCTGTTCTAGCCGCAGCTTTTCAGTACACAGAGATGAACACTTACGCACAACCCCAAACCTCGCCGACCTACCCTGGTCTTCACAGTCTGTCTCCCCGGCGGCGCGCGGCGCAGGTCGCTGGCATGAACGGTTACAACGCGAGCACCGACCTCCCCCCTCCATTGTACGTCCGAGCTCTCTACAACTACAAGGCCGACGATCCCACGAGCTTGAGTTTCCGGCAGGGCGACATCATCCAAGTAATCACCCAACTGGAGAGTGGCTGGTGGGATGGTATCATTGACAACGTGCGCGGCTGGTTCCCAAGCAACTATTGTGCCGTCATTGACCCGGATAACCAAAATGATGTGAACGAACTCGAAGAGAGTGAAATGAGTGAACAGTCTGGCACAGAAGAGGAGTATGACGGAGAGGACGACTCTGATGCGCACACCCACGACGACGATTCGGATCTACCAATAGAAGGCGCCGAGCTCCAAGCCCATGATGAGGCCGGCTTTTGGATACCACAAGCTACGTCTGACGGTCGCTTATTCTACTTCAACACTCGCACTGGCGTCTCGTCGATGGAACTTCCTCTGGAAACACCATCTCTGGGAGAGGATGGACCTCCCGATTCAAGCAATTTCCATATCCCTGCACAATCGAGACCGCCGCCGGAGATGATGGCTGGAGGATATCATCATGAGGAAGATTACGATGGCTCATCATCTGAGGCTGAAGTGAAGATGACTCGGAGAACGAGGAAGTCTAGCATTCGGTCTTCTCAAATTACAACCATCCCACCCAACGGCACGACATCAACATCTTTCTCCGTGCCATTAAATCCATCCTCAAGAAATTCGGCTATGCCACGCCATTTTACTGACGAATCGCACATGGCTTCTCCAACGTGGGAAAGCCTGGTAGAAAATATGCGTATTGCTATCGAGGCATATCGATCTGCCGTTCGCCGGGCCGAAAAAGCTGAATACGTCAGGCGAGCCGAGGATATCTCGGATCATTTGAGAATGCTCCTGGCGGCTGGTTCGGGAACGACAGACAATCACTCCGGAAATCCATCAATCATATCAACTAATAAGGCGCTCTACCCACACTTCCGCGAAATGATGTCCAAGTTCTCGAAGTTGGTGTTATCTTCTCATATTGCTGCTGCTGATTGGCCTAGTTCGGATTCGGCTGTAAAATGCTTGCAAGAGGCGGACGGTGTTCTGCACGGTGTCTATGGGTATGTCGAGGTGGCAAGACAGCAAAGGGGCGACAACATACCTCGGCTGGTCCCAGGTTTTGTTGCTGGGAGCTCAGCTGGAGGCAACTGGCAAAACAACAACATTGACAACCAACTTTTGCGTGAAGAAAATTCGTTCGTCAGTCAAGATGATAGCAACGATAATAGGAGCCAACCGACTCCATCGCTAGCCCTCGATAAATTATCTCTTCGCAAAATAGACGAAGCACGCCTGACACTTCTCACGGACTTGCACCGTCTGGAGGACCAGCTACAATTCACGGAGAAGATTATCACTCTTGCAAGGCAACTCGAAATTGGAAACAGCATCTGCATGAGTTGCAGTGCTCTCTTGGCCCATTTTCGAGCGTGGATTGCCTTGGTTGAATCTATTGACCTTGGGCTCATTGGGGATGTCTTTCAAAAACCATCGCTTCTAGATTTCAGCACTCAAAAGCAAAAGGTGTACGATTCCCTAGGAGCACTCATTACGGCCTGCCAGGCGACAACGGCGCCCCTGCCCGATGAATGGGCTGAAGTGAGAGAGGAGTCGCTCGACACTCGATTGGGTGCTGTGCGTGCGGCATGCAATCAGCTCGACAACCACATCGCCCAGGTGAACTATGCGCTTCAGCTCCTGGAGCCATCTACAAACAACGTAGCTGAAATAGGTAACAAGAAGGAGCACAGGATGACCGCGCCATCTGATTCGCTACATAATAATGCTCAGCGGTTTAAAGATCGGCCACACTTGGCCGACATAGGACAATCAGTCTCCTACACGGCTGGACAAGATCCCGCTGACAGCAAAAGGCAAGCCAAAAGAGACAAAGCAAGAGAGTTCTTTGGACAGATTCCGCCAACCTTGGGCGACGAGATCGAACCAGGGCGACTGCCAGACGAGAGCCCCTGGTTCCTCCAGATGGAGCATGAGAACGGAGTGATCCGAGATTTCAGGACCAATCCACCTCAAGTGAAGAGTGGGACACTTGCAGGACTTGTTGAACAGCTCACAAGACATGATCGTCCCGATCCAATTTTCAATGCGACTTTCCTGCTAACTTACAGGTCTTTCATCAGTGCCGCAGAGTTGTTCGAGTTTCTTTTCAAGCGCTTCAACACACAGCCGCCGGCTAACCTCAGTCGTGAGGAGTTGCTGATGTGGGAAGAACAGAAACAGAAACCGGTTAGGTTTAGGGTGGTCAATATTCTCAAAACGTGGATTGAGCATTACTGGATGGAGAGCAACGATGCAGAAAGCCAAGAGCTTCTGGAGCGTATGAATGTATTCGCAAGGAACACGGTCACTAATGCAAAGATCCCCGGCGGTGCACAGCTGGCAACGGCTATTGAGCAGCGCTTGAAGGGACAGGATACTTCGGCGAAGAAACTCGTGTTGACGCTGACTGGCAATGCTCCCGTTCCGAATCTCCCTAAAAACATGAAGAAGATTAAATTCCTGGACATCGACACCTTGGAGTTTGCGAGGCAGCTAACCATAGTTGAATCGAAGCTCTATGGCCGCATCAAGCCTGTGGAGTGTCTTGAGAAAATCTGGGAAAAGAAAGATAACGACGAAAATGGAGGTCGAGCACCGCACGTCCGTGCGTTGATCCTGCATTCAAATCAGGTCACCAATTGCGTAGCAGAAATGATACTCAACCACAATGAAGTGAAGAAAAGAGTGCAAGTAATCAAGCATTACGTGGGAATCGCAGATGTAAGTTAAAGGACCACTGGTTAACGCTTTACTGACTCTAGCAGAAATGTCGGACATTAAACAATTTTTCATCCCTGACTGCGATTGTTTCAGCCCTTGGAACGGCACCAATTCTTCGACTGAATCGTACGTGGGCGCAGTTGCCAACGAAGACGAAAGACCTTCTTGAGAGCATGAGAACCCTCATCACAAGCACAAAAAACTTCAGTCGTTACAGGGAAGCTCTAAATGCTGCGCAAGCGCCATGTATACCATTTCTTGGGGTTTACTTGACTGATTTGACCTTCATTGAGGATGGCATCGCCTCAGTGGTCAAGAACAATTCAGAACTAATCAATTTCACCAAACGGACGAAGACTGCAGAGGTCATTCGAGACATCCAGCAATATCAGAACGTACCGTACAATTTGACTGAGGTTCCTGAACTAAGAGACTGGATTCTTGACAACATGCGAACTGCATCTGATGTGCACGAAATGTACAACAAGAGCTTGCAAATTGAGCCGCGGGAGCGAGAAGACGAGAAGATCGCACGCTTATTATCAGAATCCGGGTTTCTTTGAATTCAGGCCATCACTGAGTAAAAAGGGGTTGAGGCTTGCATCTGTGACGCGACACAAAATTTCGACTTTCCTCATTGGATATCTCTTCTCGCATTTTTGTGGCCTGATTGGGGTCGACGTCTGATTTTCTGGCAACCTTATTGCTGGCACAAAGGTTGCAAGCGCCTTAGCGAGGGCAAGAGTGATGAAGTAATAAACCAATGATTTACGAGAACTGGAAGGTAGGACGAATGTTATGCAAGTCAATCAAAATGCATGATACTATTGAATCCTACGCAAAGTTTTAACCACAGAAAATCAGAGTATCTGGCCAAGAGATGATGGCTAATGTTTGATTCAGATATCGCACGACCGATACCAAGCACGGGTGCAAAAGCAGTAGAGAATGCCTATGACTTGAATTCATCCGGCGCGGCTGTGTTGGCAATGTTTGCGTTTTTAGAGCATGCCAACAGCAGAGCAGGCACGGCAATGGGATACAGAATGCACAGGTGACGTGCGGCCAGCGCGCAACTGAACCTCTACGGTCACTAATGGTCGCACGGGACCTGCCTTTGATATTCCACTTTTAGACGGGGTCTTGGGTACACACATGCATGTCTTCCATGCATGTAACCGTTGGCGAAGCCCGTCAATATGCACATGGCTCAGTCTGACTCGAGTCCTCGCATTTGCAAGTGGCATGGAAAACGTCCTGGGACCCACCGCTTCAAGGCCATACGTCAATCTGTCGAGTCTTGAATTGGCCTACGATTCGTAGTGGACGTTGTAAATTGAACAACTCAATTCATCAGAATTGCAACCACCGTCGGCACGGCGTGTTTCACTCGAGAAATCGGAGATACATCTGGGCCTTCCAGCTCTAGTTTTGTCACGGCTCCTCCCTGAAATAGGACTATTCCTCAAGCCACGAGCATTCCTTCCGATCGCCACAGGCTAGTTCTGTCTAATGACCTTGACTGGTTGTCCTGGCATTCAACGAAAGGGCCCTCGCCGCGGCTTGACCGAGATCCTCACTTCTGGTGTCGAAAAGTACATCAATGCCTCAACTTCTCATTTCTAGCCGCATCGGTGCCGACCTGCCGAAACACCTAGACGATGAGTGGTATACTTCCAACGATCCTATGATTTCTCACCTCCTTTGACCTAGTCCCTCAACTTCTTTGTCTCTCCATTGAAAGTCAGTATTCAGGTTGCAGCCTTTCATCCGCTGACACTGGTTGCCGAAGCAGCTTGTTTAATTTGCGCATCATAAAATGGCATACGACGAATCCGGACGGCCAAATCAAACGTATGGCAATCATGGCCCTGGAGCAGTGCTCAACACCATTTCTTTCGTCGGCGTCATTGTTGGTTTTCTCTTAATTTTCAACAGACTCTACTGGAGATGGAAAAAAGGGACTCCCGGAGTCGACGATGTCATCATCTTATTTGCTTGGGTAGGTTGCAGGGCCGCCGTTCGCAAATCACTGTCGTTTTGCTGAAGATAATGTATAGATCGCTCTTTTCGCCCTCGGGGTCGTCACATATGTCGCGGTTGACTACGGTTATGGTCGCAGGTCAGCTACATTGACACGGACGGAAGCGTCAAACGCCAGTCGGGTGAGTGGCCACTCCAATCATTTGAGCTAAGAACTTCACTGAGCTCTATCCTCAAGTGAGGCAGTTTGTGGCTCGGGACTAATGAGCGACAACGTTTGTTTTCCAGATGTTCTACCTATATCAAATATTTTACAAACTCACCCTAAACCTTTCGAAGCTCTCGATTCTAACACTCTATCTCCGCGTCTTTGATACACGGGACTGGTTCGGTAAAGTCACAAAAGGCCTTCTCTTCCTCGTCGTGACGTTTACCGTCTCCATTATTTCAGCCAACATCTTCATTTGCAACCCAATTTCAGCGTACTGGGACACAAGTCCACCAGACGACGTGTCTCGCATCCGATCACAGTGTATCAATGTCCTCGGCTACTGGTACGCTTCTTCTCTCTACAATATTCTCAGCGAAACCGTCATGCTCTTCTCCGTGCTAATTCGCATTTGGACCTTACCATCCCACTCTCGACCTCCGATCCTCCAATTCCGCCAAAAAGTCAATCTCACCGTCGTGCTGGGCCTAGGGGTCTTCACCGTAATCACGGCGATCCTCCGCGTGACAACCCTGAACCAAGCAGCAATGGCAAAGGACAAAACAGGTGGAACACTGGTGAGCACCATCTGGAGCAGCGTCGAGGCTTGCTTGGGCCTCGCAGTAGCGAATCTCCCAATGCTCAGACAGCTCCTGCGCTCGCGAGCATGGTGTGGTGGGCGCTGGTTCAGCAGCACGGCCGACAAGAGCAGGGGCCCATCGCACTCGGGACGAAGGAGCGACTGCGCCCCTGCGATTCAGCACAGCAACGCTGGCTCCGGAGGACACCAGTCCAGCCGGCCGACAGTCCACCAAGAGCATGTTTTGAATGTGATCCACATGCAGCGCGACTTTCACCGTGAAGTCGTGCACAGCGACGACGGAAGCATCGGCGGAACCTCGGACATCGAAGCACAAACGCCGCGACATGTAGAATTCGGCGCTCTGTCCTCCATGCAATGCCGCTCGCCCTCGAAAAGTCTCGGAACCGAATGCGTCACCAGCACCGAACTCAGAAGCGGATGCAGCACGTCAAGCATATCGTCCACGCTCAGATCACCCACGGAACCTCTGACCATGGTGAAGATCTCCACGGAACCTGGCATGACAGATTTGCCGAGCACCAGGTTGCAGTCTTTGTCTGCTTGTCCCGTCGACAGCGAAACCAACAAAATCCACGGGGGCTCAGTATCATGAAGTGGAGGGCTTTTCGTGACTGCGCCCTACGTGTCTCTGTCAATAAAAGAATCTAGCGCACACCTCGCCGCGGAAGGAAAGCAGAAATACAGATAGATTTATTGCGGATGCGCTAAAAATAGCAACAAAGGGTGCCTGCTTTAGGAAATATGGCTATCACCATGGTCAGAATACGGTTTTGAGAGTTGTCGTCATCAGGCTTCACAAGCCAGACTGACCATCTCTTCCTCCTTTTATATCTTGGTAATGGTCAAGTATCAAAGACGGCTGGACAAGAACGCATGTAAAATCAGGCGAGGGTAGCTTACATTCGGTCTCTGAAGGGTATGACTACATGAATTCTAAACCTAATCCTCATTATCGAGCTTCACGCGCAGGTCTCCAAGGTCCAGTCAGCCAGGTATAATTGCCCCCTAATGTCTCTTCGTCACTTTGTACTGAATGTTGTAACGCTTTGAAGCAAATACTGCGTAGAAAGCAAGAGATCAAGGCTCCCGGAGCATATGCGTTGTGACAAATGTCAAAACACTTTGACCTCAAACCATCAATTTGCCCAGTCAAAAGAAAACGCCTTACCTCCCATCGATGACATGGTAGCCATACATGCAACTCGTTGGTCTTTGCTACGTCTTCGGTTGACAATTGTATCGACGAGCTTGAGCAGTTTTACATAGCAACCTCGACGCGGCCCTCGGCACCTGGACCACCCTTTGCCAGTTGTGGCAAAAGATATGTAATGTCATCCCACGGGTGTCGGTAGAGGCCGGTTCGCAATCTCTTCTGATCGAGGAAGTGAGCAATTAGACCAATTGATCGGCCAAGAACGAAGAGACCGTTGAGGACGCCCATGCGTAGATAGTCCTCAGCCTCTTCAGGGGAGAAGGCGCCACAGTTTCGCATGAGATCCACGAAGCACACAGCAATGCAGCCGTCGACATTCAAGATCAGATTATCTTTTTTCGAGGTCGTGACAGTCTCAACCGCAAGTGCGTAGTCGAGCATCTTGTGAGAAGCAAAGTTCTTCAACACGAATTCCTTGACAAGCTCGACACGAAGATCGGGGTTATTGCGGGACTTGATGCGGTGTCCAATACCTGGGATGAGCTTATTCTCCTTTCGCATAGTGTCCACGAATTCTCTGGGGCTCAATCCCTTGTCAAAGGCCTTGGTGAACTCTTCAGCGGCACCGTCAAGTGCACCACCAAATCGAGTGCCAATGGTCAACAGGCCAGCGACCAGGGAAGAGATCAAGTCCTTGCCAGCACGAGTGGTAATGATAGTGTTCATGGCACCAGACACGGCCGGACCGTGATCAGCAGTAAGCATGAGTACCATCTCCAAGAATTTGTTAGCATAGACAGGAAGTCTGCGCCGGAACCACAGGAGAGACATGACACCGCCGATGCCGATGTCTTCTTTGAAGACATCCGAGATAGGCATGCCGGCGTAGAGCAGTTCTTGACCTCTATCATCAGAGATGGTTGAGATGAATGCAGCTGGTTTCCGAATGAGACCAAGCTCCTGGGCCCAAGAGTAGTCCATAGGGATCTTGGGCACGACCGGTTCAGCTGCGGGCTTGATGGTGCCATTCTGAACCAGCTTGTCATAAACAGACTTGAGCATAGCTGGCATTTCTTCGAAAGTATCCGGGACAAAGAAGCCGGCCTCCTTCATTGACTTGTTCTTGACAACGGCAGTCTCGAGCTGGGAGTTGGCGGAAGCACCAGCGTGTCCAAATTGAACCTCGGTCTTGAACATGCTAGCGCAAGTTCCAATTGCCCATGCAACAATCGGCTTTGTGATCTGACCATTCTTAACGGCCTCGATCACGCGGTACTCCTCAACACCACCTACTTCGCCGAGCAGAAGCAAGATTTTGCATTCTGGGTCAGCCTGGTATCTCAACAGGTGGTCGATGAAGGTTGTGCCAGGATACCTGTCTCCACCAATGGCGATACCCTCGTAGACACCATCGGCGTTTTGCGAGACGATATTGTTTAACTCATTGGACATGCCTCCAGACTTTGAGACGTAGCCAACAGACCCTTTACGGTAAAGCTTAGATGCCACAATATTGTCCATCATTCCTCCAGTATTACCGATCTTGAAAGCACCGGGCTTGATACCGCCCACAGTGGCGGGTCCAATGATTTCAATGCCCTTCTCTTTTGCGATGACCATAATTTCTCTTGCTCGTCGCTCTGGTACACCTTCGGCAATAATGGCAATCGATCGGATTTGGGGAACATTCATGAGCTCCATTGTTGAGCTGTAGACGGATCGAGAGGAAGCAAAGTTGACGATTGTGTCGACCTCGGGGTGTTTCTCAAATGCTTTGTCGACGGATTGATAGACTGGCAGGAGTGTCTCCGATGTGCCCCAGTACATTTTGCTGACGAACTGACCACCAAAGGTGTAGATGATACCTGCTACCGATGGTGTCGTCCGCTTGCAGATGAAATCGAAGTCGAGCATGCCTTGGACAGCCTTCGGCTGCATGCCACTATGTTTTGTCAGCAATGATTTTGCTTGTTGTGGTAGGTCACTCACTAGACAAAGCATCTTGTCTTGTTGTGGAACAGAGCGTGCTGCAGAGGGCTCATCGCTCTCGACGGAGCCTCAAACCTGCGAATATTGTCATTGGCCGACATTGGCGTCTCCGAGTCAGGCGTTGATGTGCCATTCACATGAATTTTTGGTGCTTGGGGTAGAGGTGATGGTCCACTCATGTTGGGCTTGTAAGTGTCGAACTCTTGAACCCTGATCGTATGTCAGTAACTGAATTGCCCAGGTCCAAGCACAATGTCGGTCAGAGACAAACGATATGAGGATGTCAGAATTCCAAGACACTTACTATTCTAAGGACTGAAAAGCAAGAGAAGTATGTTGGCAGTGTAAATGGTCGGGGGAAAGTGAGCTGGTTCTTGAGGCAGACGTAAAAATGTTGGATGTGCGCCTTTAGACGGCAAGAAACTTCTCTGCGGATCTGCAGATATTGGGAAGAGTGAGCAAAGTTGAAGCAGTGACGAGGCTAAAATCCGCAATAGTCTGGCGGGCAGCATCAGACAAGGGGAAGGTGCAGTTGGATGTTTAGCGTGAGATGGTAATGCAAGCAGGTCCCGCAGCGTTCTTGGAGCCGGGCTTGTTGAGGGTCCGCTTTAGTCAGACTACCTACGCAACATCTGAAGGATGAAATACAAGAATAGCATAGTCCAACCCCAATCTACGAGCTGACGGGTTCACCGCCAAAGACGGGGTCCAAAAGCGTTGCCGCCACACAATAGCTCGGAGTCCGAGTGCTTATCGATACTGTGCCACGGCAATTATCGTCTTAATACGAAATACGACGGCATAGTTCGATGGTAGCTTCTCACAACTTATCGCGATTTGCTCGTTGCGATAATTGTGGATGCTTTGGCTCGATTCAAGTTGTTGAGGAACCGAAAGTACCACCGCTTGCTCAGAGCTCCTTCCCTGAAAGTGTTCCGAATTTTTGTGGAAATGCCACTCCAACCAAAAATTATTGAGAGTGAAGAATGTGGGCGAACCAGCTATGACTGTACGTCATACTGCGCTAGTTGAGAGGACGCCTAGCAGCACTCTGACCGCTAGGAACATAAGCGAAAAGCGTCCTCAAAGGGTCCGAAGGAGGTGTGATCCGACTTGCTTTAGGCTTGTAGCTTATGCCTCTTGGGGCTGACCAGCGGCCCACAATATTCTGCCCCAACTTTTATGGTTCCACTCTGCGTTAGCAACGGCAAAGCTGAATCGGGCCCCTGCGAAAAAGTGGCATCGGGAGCATTGATGAGCCCTCCAAACTCCGGCCACCAACGAACCAACGCTATCAATTATTGTTGTAGCGACCGATTCTTTCACAGATCTGACATTGTCAATACTTCGCAAAGAGCATTCCCCTGCGTGAAGAATCCTCCTTCCACGAACTGACTTGCGTTGTTGCCTCTTTCTATCATTCATCAAATTGTTCAATTACTCTTCTTGAACCACCTCAACTTGCTGTTCATCACTCCCTCCTCCAACAGCTCTTCACCGCCTTACTCTCAAAAATGTCCGCAAAATCGATCCTCGAAGCCGACGGCAAAGCCATCCTCAACTACCACTTAACTCGAGCCCCGGTCATCAAGCCCACCCCTCTAAAAGCAAGCGGCGTACACAATCCGCCTGCAAAATTAGCCTCGATCTTCTTCCCAGAAGATGAGTCTGTCAGTGCCGTGCTTGACCAAGCAGAGACGACGTACCGGTGGCTCCTCGCCCCCGGAGCCAAATTTGTCGCTAAGCCAGATCAATTGATCAAGCGAAGAGGCAAGAGTGGTCTGCTGGCCTTGAACAAGCCATGGTCCGAAGCTAGAGCGTGGATCGAGGCAAGAGCAGGAAAGGAACAGAAGGTTGAGCACGTCACGGGCGTTCTCAGACAATTCCTTGTTGAACCCTTCGTGCCTCATCCATCGAACACTGAATATTATATCAACATCAACTCCGTTCGAGACGTAAGTCATACTACGCCCACTTATTTATACGATTGCTAATATGTCCAGGGTGACTGGATTTTATTCACTCACGAAGGTGGTGTCGACGTCGGTGATGTTGACGCCAAAGCTGAGAAGATCCTGATCCCAGTCGATCTGAAAAAGTTCCCCTCCAACCAGGAGCTGGCAGCTGCTTTGCTCAAGAAGGTGCCAAAGGGCATCCACAATGTCCTTATTGACTTCATCTCCCGACTATATGCCGTCTATGTGGATTGCCAGTTCACGTACCTTGAAATCAACCCTCTCGTCGTCATCCCCAACTCAGACGCCACCTCGGCCGAGGTCCATTTCCTCGACTTGGCTGCCAAACTTGATCAGACTGCAGAATTCGAGTGTGGAGTAAAATGGGCTATCGCTCGAGGCCCAGCGGCACTTGGCCTCCCTTCCGCAGGTGCTGCCAGCGGCAAAGTCAACGTCGATGCCGGCCCACCAATCGATTTCCCTGCTCCTTTTGGACGGGAGATGAGCAAAGAAGAGAAGTACATTTCTGACATGGACGCAAAGACCGGCGCCTCTTTAAAGCTTACCGTCCTGAACCAAAAGGGCCGCATTTGGACGCTGGTTGCTGGCGGTGGTGCATCCGTCGTATATGCCGACGCCATCGCTTCCGCCGGCTTTGTTAGCGAGCTTGCTAATTATGGTGAGTATTCTGGTGCTCCAACAGAGGCACAGACCTACAACTACGCCAGAACTGTTCTGGATCTGATGTTACGGGCACCCCAGCACCCCGACGGCAAGGTCTTGTTTATTGGCGGAGGTATTGCCAACTTTACCAACGTCGCCGCCACCTTCAAGGGCGTCATCAGGGCCCTTCGAGACGTTGCACCGGTCCTCATCGAGCATAAGACCCAGATCTGGGTCCGACGTGCAGGTCCCAACTACCAGGAAGGCCTCAAGAACATCAAATCTGCTGCTCAGGAGCTTGGTTTGGACATGCACGTATTTGGCCCTGATATGCACGTTTCGGGCATTGTCCCCCTGGCTCTCAAGAACAAGACCACAACTATCCCCGAGTTTGGCCTTGCTTAAGTGCAAGAACCGAGCCTAGTTTTTGCACTTGTACGACAATTCTGCTTCTCCCGAATACGAATAGAAAGCGTATTGGCACGGATCGACTGACGATGATGAGTGGATGAAGCATTTGTCCGGCGATCGGGTCAATGAGAGCAGGAACTTGATCTTGGTCTGGACGTGGCGTTTGTCATTCTTGCTTGTTGTTTCCAGCTTGTGGCGAGAACGACTTATTTGGCGGGTTGCCCGTACACCGCAGCAGGGATATTCACTGCACGGATATATCATTAGAACAAGGGTAGATAATGAAGACACCGGTGTCAGAACTCCCAGGTCCCGTTCGATCTCGAGGATCCCTCACAAGTCCGTCCCCTCTAATGCTGCTTCACAGTCGATGACAGATATAAAGCACTGATGGGCCTTCAGTCCAACTCCGATTCAAATATGCGCATTGTCAAAATTATCCACAATAACTGTATCCTTTCAAAATAGCCAGTCATCGGCACCAAACAGCGTTTTAGTCTTGTCGTTGTCTCGGAAGGTTCCATTGCTATTCGATGAGACCATGGCATTCAGCTGTCATGGACATAACTTAGCATGCATTGAACTCGAAAAGGTAGACGCTCATCCCATCTCAAGATGATTCCATCATCACGTACTACTGGCTATGACACCCTGGACCGATCTTAAACATTGCCGAAGAGGGGCACTGGGTCAGCGGGAATTTTTGCAAAGAAGCCAATTCTGCGGTGAAACTGCATTCCAAGGTAAGCAATGTTGGGCAGAGAGTTTATTGACGAGGTCCATGCTACGAGACCTAATCGAATTGTAAAGTTCGGTCCACTCTTCCCTGTTCGCTTCCTGCTGATAAATTCGAGCGCCTAGGATAAAAGTTACGCCTTCAAATGCTATATCTTGCAGCGTCCATTCATGTCAATACTGATTCCCTTGAATTGTTTGTCCTCGAATAACGCCGCCTTACAGTAGTTGCACACTATGATCGTTGTTACGTCAGGCCTGCTCATTTATCAAGCAACGGCCTCGAGATCTCTCGTGCCAGAGAGCTCATCCACGTAGGCGATGTTGCCTGCGTCCCTCTGCTCTCCCTTCTGCGCTTGTTTCGCATCTTCCTTTAAAAGAACTGCAAGAACCTCTATGGGCGGGTTGAGTGACATTGAATGAGCTCTTTTCCATCTATGCAATCGAGACAACCCAATACAGGGGCCGTATTCTGAACAAAGGTCGAAATGTCGAAGGAGTTTTTCGTGCATATGGACATCCTTTTGATGTACTGCCATCAAGTCAGCGTAGCTAAGCGAAATACCCAATAAAGTCTCACCTCGAGGGGCTATCCGACTATCTTCCTCCGCCTTCCAATACTTCTTGATCCGGGAGTCACTGATTCCTTTCGCTTGTTCCTCCACGGCTTCAAAGGAGATCTCCTCGTCTTCATCGTTTAGTGATCGTCGAGTTTTCTTTCTCCTGCTTGGAGAGGGCACTATGCGCACTGGTGATTCGACTTTTGGTAGAGCTTGCTTCCCAATTAATTGTTGTTCTGGTTCAGGAGTGCTCTGCTTGGCTATCTCAAATACAACTGCATCCTTCGCTGGCTCATTGAGCTTTGATTTGGCGTATTTCGTGGAATTCGTAGGATCACCCGGTTTCGATATTCGATGCTTGAAGGAGAGAGTAGATTGTCCGGTTGATGTTGGCCCACTGGCCGCACGCCGGGTTTTGGGCGGCATCTTGTCGCTGCCCCTTATGTTTTGCCCTGTTTCAAACCTGTAGCAGCAATTTATGCTACTGATTTCTGGTTTGCGAATGTGATCTGAACACAGATTGTGTACGAAGTAGTCAATGCTGGGAGTGTCGGGGAGGATCGCAATGTCGTCAGCAAAATGGGGACGTTGCTGAAGCAACCTAATCTTGGTCACGAATTTCCCACGCTACTGAGTCTCTCTACGCGTTGTGGAAGGCGCGAATAAGTGGGGCGACTTTTGCTACATTGATACGCAAATCCTACAACATCCGCAGCTTGTGGCAGCTTCAAAGAAATCTACCACTGCCTTTCAGGGCTCCACGATTACTAAAATTCAGCGTCTTTGTATCCATTCAACCTTCGAAGTGACAAGACACAAGAAGCTCTCATGAATACAAGGTGGATCAGCGTTGGGCAAAGTCATCTAGTCATATAAGCTATTATCGTCTTCTGATGTTGTAGATTGAGGTTTACAGCAGCCTTTTCAGATAAAACAAAAAACAAAACTGTTTGAGGTGTTAAACGATATGAGGATTGAGCGGCAGGAAACGTAATTAATAGAAAGGTGACTTCTGTCTACGGGCACTCCGAATTCTACAAGACGTTCTTCGTAGTGAATGTTTTCTTACGCAGAAATGGCCTGAGCGTCAAGTAAATGAATAAGCACTATAAGCGGTCTTTGCCTTTGCAATCGACCATAGGAGACTGAAAGCAGAAGTTCCCGTCCGATCACTTGTACTGAATCAGCCTACCGGCGGGTTAGTAGTTGGGTGGGTGACCACCAGCGAATCCCCACTGTTGATTGTTTTGCTCTTTTTGACTTATTCTCTTTCTCATAGCTACGTAGGTATCAGTAGTATGCAAACCGACCCAAATGATATATTTTGATAACAGATCAGAAATGTACTGGGCAAACCAGATTGGTCCAGATATTCAGCGGCGGTCTCGGGCCGTGAAAGTGGATTCTTCGGGATGACGACGGTGGGCGTTCCCAGCTGCTTCAACGTCCTCGACCGGCTGGCGGATATCTGTCCACTATTTCATTTCTCTGATTCGGGTTTATCAGATATGTTGTCAACTCTTAAACCATTTGCGTTTTCAAAATTCTCTCTGTTGCTCAGATGACAGACCACAGGTAACACTTAAGCGCACCATCACAGTCGAACGGTTCTAGTCCAATCCAGCCACTCCGTCGCAAGAACATGGCCCCTTCGCCTACGATCCGCCGGCTCCTCAAAGAAACGCAAGAGTTATCAGCGGCTGCGAAACACCCCAGTCCTACTTTTCACGCAGCACCGCTCTCTGAGGACAATCTACATGAATGGCATTTCACTCTGCTTGGTCCTCCAGCGCCTTCGCCCTACACCGGCGGTATTTACCACGGGAGGATAACGTTACCACCGGCATACCCTATGAAACCACCAAACTTCAGATTCTTGACGCCGAGCGGTCGGTTCGAAGTGAATAGAGAAATTTGCCTGAGCATCTCTGGCTTCCATGAAGAAACCTGGCAACCTGCCTGGGGCATTAGACTTGCATTGACGGCGCTGAGAGGCTTCATGGGCGAAGAGGGCACCGCAGGACAGGTTGGTGGTCTTGAAAGCCCGAAAGAAGTGAGGGAACGATTGGCGCGAGAAAGTAAGAGCTGGAGGTGCGCTGGATGTGGTAGCGATGAAGAAGGCGACAATAGGAATGGATGGTCAAATGAAGAGCGGATGAAATGGTGGTGGCAGATCTGCCGAAGTAGAGGGGTGGATGTTGAAGCCGAGGTCGAAGGCCTGGAAGCTCTACCTGAGGGAATAAAGCTTGAGGCCAGAGAGGCGAAGCAAGAAAAGGGGAAGCAGAGAGCGGAAGATCCGGAGCCTCCCTCGGCTGTTACTGCAAGCGGCAGAGACGATCAAATGATTGCAGTCCAATGCCATGAAAGAGTGCCCTCTCAGGCTCGGCCAACCACATCGGACATGTCGCGGAGCAGTACTGCAAACTTGCAGCCACTTGCTAATGCCAATATACACGATTCCTCGCCGACAGCTCATCCGCATAGGCCGGTTGGGCGGCCAAACGTACCAACGCCATTATCAGTCACACAACAAGAGCCGTACAGAGGCGCGCAACAGATACAGATACACCAAGCTCCACAAAATGATTCCCCGGTCACGATTGACAGAGCTATCACAGTCATTTTTCTGGCACTCTGCCTCATGATATTGAAAAAGATGTTCTATCCTAGTGCCTCTGGACCGCTCCTCGGCGGCTACGATGATTTGAGAATGGTCAGAGAATGATACGACTCAAAAAGAAACGCTCAAGCCCCATGGTTATGATAGACAATTTCGGGATGATGCATGACATGACACAAATCGGAATTAGCACAAAACAAAATAGATGTTTGGCGGAATTGACTCAGGGCTTGTAGCATAACGACGAGCGATGCTAGAACGACGATGTCGCGTAATGTGACTGGCACGGCAGTGCACGGGTAGCTGAATTCGCATCCTCAATATCGTCTTTGAGCTGTTCTTGCCCGCCGAACAGGTAAGCCCTGTGTGGAAGGGTGCCTTGCTCATCATACTCCTGCTAGAGTGACACCGGTCTTACATTGGATCCATTTTGGGCGACAAAGCTCCCTTCACAACTTCTCTGATGCCCACTAGCCAGTTGTCTTGCTGGTACCTCATCATTTCCGGACGTGGTAATGTACGTGACTTTTCAACAAATGTTGCGCTATCAAGGTCCAGAATCCCCGCATTGCTTTGTCTCAACCTTCAGGTTGCGAAGAATTCTTTCCTACGATGCGAAACGCAGGACCCTCGTGCACTATTCGATTGTCAACGTCGAATTCAGCCCATGGCAGAAAATTCACCCGGATTGAGTATCCTCAACAGGTTGAATAGTCGGCTTCCGTTGCGCAGAAAGAAGATGTCGGTAATCGAACCCAACGCCCAGATGATTCGCAGGATGGGATGAGGCAAGCTCGACCATACAACTTTCATTTCCAGGAGCAACGTCATCCGCCCGCTTGGGTCTCGTTGTATTTGCTGCCTTGCAAGATGCCGTGGCTGCTGGATGGAGGAGCCAGTCCATCACATCTTTCTAGAACCAACGTTTTAGTGTCAATCTGACAAATACCGCAGTGTCGTCGCTGAACAGTCAATACCCGCCGTTTGCAGCCATCCAGGCCTCATTGTAATGGTTGACTTGGTCTTCCAAGATCAAATGTGCCTGTCGGGACAGATGGAACTTGAGATTTTTGACGCCTCGTAACATGCGCATTCAGCAAGATTCGGGGATTATCGGCCTCTTCATTGCGGTTTTCTTCTTCCATGGTCCCAGCGCTTCACGCTGTCGTTGCTGTGGAATATGATCTGTAATTTCCAGCAGGATGACATACTCGGGTGCTTAATCACAATTTGGGGTTTACCCGGTCATGGACTTTCCAGAGACCCTCCAGACCCTCAAGCATTTCATTCCTCTCGGATGTTATTCTCTCGTTGGTTGACTTCAAGACTGTTGGGAGCTCTGTTTGCTCGTACGGGACATCGTGCACAACCATTTTTGCCACTCCTTTGCTCGCAAGCAAAATCTGCGGCATTCCATGACCAGAGAAGCCAGCAATAATGAATTGACCGGGTGTTCTGGGTACTTCCCCTAGATGCGGTACAAAATCGGAGCTGTATCCCATTACTGCCAAAAAGAAGTCTGTCAGCCAATGCCACAATGCATATTAACGAGAAAGGGTACAAAATCACTGACTTCCGGTCCACACACGGTTGGTTTTCGCGTCACTGTCCTCCCAACCGATGAAATGCCTTTGCATATACTCGTCGAAGTAATCACTTGCATCAGAGACCAGCTCCTTATCGTTGATATTATCGTACCACGTGTCCTTTCTGTGCCAGAACTTCTGTCGTGCGCCTCCAACTATTATGCTTCCGTCTGCTCGAGGGATGAGGTAGTCGTACATCAGGCCACCAAATCGGAGGCAGTAGGTGGATGTCAAGTGTGGTGAATTTACGCCTTTGGGCGTAGTTATGTGGCTGCACAATCCTCGGATAGGAATAATCTTATCTTTGTATTGCGGCAATAGAGCTGAGGTATATCCATTGGTGCAATATACCACCTTACGGGCCCTGACCTTACCACGTGGTGTGCTGACCTGCCAGAATCCATCAGAATCTCTAGCCGACGAGACTTTTCGAACTGGGGTGTGAGCGTGAACCTGTAGACCAGCATCTAGCAACTTTTGTAGAAGCCCTTGTATCATCTTCTTCGGCCACATATGCGCAGCGGTAAAGGTAAAGCAGCATTTGGCGCCCTTCACCCCGGAGATCTATAATCCATTCAGTTTGATTGGTAAGTTAGAGGTCTTGCAGAGTACCACTTACACGCTCTGCGTCTTCAGGACGGACATATGCCACATCCCTTAGGTCCACCTGGCCATCACGAACCAAGTTTTGGTATGCTTCCACTGTGTCACGGGCTATTTGCTCGTCCAGATACACATCGACAGCGCGAGTCAAATAGAAGTCACAATCCAACTTCTCTCTTTCCACGAGCTCCTTTACTGCCAAGACCTGAGAACTCTCAAACTTCGCCAGAGCTGCTGCGTGCTTGGCACCATAGAGCTTTGTGTGCTTGGGTACATTGTAGTATGTGTCTGGCTTGATATGTCCACCGTTTCTGCCAGAAGCTCCGGAGCATGTCTGACGTGCCTCGAGGACGACAACTGAACCCTTCATTGCATTGTCGTTCATAATATGGTAGGCCGTCGAGACTCCCGCATAGCCTGAGCCAATGATCAGAATGTCGCATGTTTCCGGGAGTGCGGAAGAACTGCGATAGTCATCGAGAGGGTGTGGAGGAACCATCCAAAAAGAGGGAATTGGGTTAGAGACTGGAAACCACGATAAAGGCATTGTAACTGCACACAACTGCAATTCTAACGTTAATCAAACGATTGTGAGGGTCAACAGCATGATCGACCCTTGATATGCGCTGTTATTGATGACCAAGTGTCGTAATGAATCGCTAAAGGGCCGTTTGCTGATGGGTTGACCTTGAACAGTTGTGGTGGTGTGTCTTCCTATTCAATGCTGAATGGCATTCCGAGCCAATTCGTTGATCAATTGCTAAGAATCGCCAAACTTCAGCTCCAGCTGATTGCAGGCGGAATAACTTCTGAACGGAGTAGGTTGCTCCCAGAGCACGACCGGGCCCACTCAAATAGAAATTCACCGGCTCGAAGGTTAGGGAAGATACCACCCGACGACCCATACGTGTGGTTCACGTTGACGAGTCTGAAGCAAAAAAGTTTCCCGTGCATCAAAGACGTTAGAACAATACCCCGATTTCTGCATCTGTCGTTAATACAAACTACACCAACGTCCACCCGGGCAATACCCTTAAGTGGTTCCAGGAAACTGGACTGAGAAAGTGCCCTCAACACGCTCTCGATAGTTACTAACCACAAGCAGTATACAAATGATGCGCGAGATCTCTCGTCCTGTCCCATCACTATTAGGGACCCGGCTTTGAAGTTCAGCACCCGGAAACTTGCGTGATAACAGTGAGCTGAGGGTCCTGGGAAGAATAAGGGGTACCTAGGGAAATATATGAGGTTGCTGGCATGCATTTCCCCAAATGGTGTCTATTTAAGCAGCAGAAGATTTTCCTCGCACGCATTTGCCAAACAACTGTTTGTACTTTCCAGGACGATAACCAAGCGTCAACAGATATGCTTAAAATGCCTTGCCTTCACCACCTCAAGATGAACACGAGGCTCGAGGTCAAGGATTGTAAGATCAACGCCCAGCTAAAATTGAAGACCAGCCGAATCTTTTAAATCTTATTGTCCTGAATCCGATGCAGAAATAAGTTTATCAGCGAGTTCCTCGAATGAGTCAGCCATCACATCCATCTCTCCGAACAAGTCAGTGCATGCTTCTTTCTCCCACACAGAGCAATAGGCGCCCCGAAAGCTGTTTGATAGATGTCAGCAATATTTCCCTTCACTAGTTGTTGTCGAACGGACACGTACCCTGTCCTTTTCGCAGCAGAGACATCCCACATATGTGCAGCACCAAACCAAGCTTCTTCATTCCCAAACTTCTTCAGAAGCGGCTCATAGCTACGCGGATCAGGTTTCCCAATGCCGAGCGTGTCGCAAGAAAGAATATTCTCTGTTGGCATGTCAATCTTGTTATTTTTAAAGTATTGCTGTACGCGGTTTAAGTCTCCAGCCGTGAATGCCCAGCAGGTGAAGCCTGCAGACCGCAATTTTTCAAAGCATTCTTCAACGCCAGGTCGAGCCTTGAGTTCCTTAAACTTCGCCAGGATATATGCCAGGTCATCTTCGGTTGCGAACTGTCGAGGTACTTCAATACCAGCCATCCAGAGCATGCGAAAGAATAGGCTTTCGAGGACATCGTAAAATCTTAAGTACTTCCCTGAAATGCTAAGATAGGTGTACTCTCGTTCTGCGGCTTCAAACCATGCGTATCCTAGAAGTTTGGGCTTGATGCCTTCTGTTCTCAGCTTCTGCCCAAGCCTCTCGTCAATAGCATCGAAGACAACATCATAGGACATGAGAGTTCCAACTACATCCCAAACGACATGCTTCTGAGCCTGAGCCATGTTGCGTAATCTTTCTGCTTGTATTATGGGCGTCTGGTCTCAAGAGGCAACACAAATTGGGTAACCCTAAGTTTAATGAGACGGAGTTGATCCTTTACCCTGGCAATTCTTGACGAACTAGGAAGAGCTGCTCTACCACCGCGGAATTTGACCCGGGGAAAGCTGAGGGCTTATGCATTCAAAGTTGCCAGCTCTTTTGCGTGGGGCACCGTGGGGAACGGTCTATTCCAGTTGGGGGCGCCGTGGAGGGGCAGATGCAAAGCAATAGTCACGAATCGTCTACTGCATTGTCACCTCCAATTCTATTGTTGAATATGTTATGCTCTGCTTCTTCATTGGGGGTCTATACACTGAACTTCCACTTATCTTGAATTAGGCATCAGAACTATTGCGCTACCGAACGAGAAGCAAGCCGTCGTTGTGGCACTTACGAAATCAGTCGGTAACTTATCAGCTGTCTTTAGCCGTCGTCTCTGGCCTAGAACCAACACAAAGGGGCTTTGCTGTAACACCAGCCTTCTGTGGTGCTGAGACCGTCATTGCTGCACTAAATCCCCTGGCATGAAATATTCAACTAAGGAAGGCGGCCTTGTCAAGGCGGGGCAGGAGATCCTGCGCCAAAGTGCCGTGGCTGTGGGATCTAGAAGATTTTAAGTGCATGAAGACTAAATTGTTTTGACAAGGATCTAGCGATTCACCATCAATGCAAGGGCTCTCGTAAGGCTAGAGGAGCTATAAGTCAATAAGTTACCGTCGAATCACCTGATCTTTGCAACTGAATTGTATCCTCGATGTTTAACTGACTGCATCACTTTTCAGCGTGAAGGTTAGCGTGCTCCCTTTATTGTTGTCACGAGTGGTGTCAAGGTTTGATCTCTAGCCGGTAAAGTCAACCAGTTTAGTCATAGCGGATCCAGCAACCGATCCAGGGAGAGGTTTCAAGAGGTGTGAAGACAGCGCCATTGAAAATGTGGTTGGCATGCTCTAATGCTTGAGTCCCTATCTTCTCGATGAGAGCCATGTCTCTGCCGCCGTAAAGACAGCCGCGTCTTTTACTTCCTTCTCGCCTGCCTTAACAGCAGAATGTACAGCATCGAAGAGCTTGTATACAGTTTCCAAACTTTTGTGAATAGTGCCGTTCTCCGCTTTTGAGAACCACCCGAACGGCGCCTTCTGAGACTTGATCTTTTCCTTCAAGTCCTCGAACGATTTAGAAGAATCCTCATTTTCCTTGAGAGCGTCAAGATAACTTTTGACGGCAATCCCTAGACCTGAGCCATTGTCGCTGATGAAGGGCAGGCGCTGTGGAAGCTCTGACCAATCGTCTCGATCACGTGAAACGTCTCCATTGAGGAACATGGTGGTCAAGATAGTTTCGCAGAGATCTCGCAGCGACTGTCGAAGTGCAGTGACTTCCCATGCGAAGGTTAGGAGGCTTCGGTCAAGAGGACCGACGTAGCCAACTGGTTCGTGCTTCAGCCTCCCGAAACATGCAATTTTGGAGAGGAGATTCGTATACATTTTATGTTCGTAGGACTCGTCAGACGGCTGCACAGGGGTACCTGTGACTGAGTGGGGGTTCAGGGTACCAAATCTGAGCATTTCGATCGCAAGAATACCTTGCTCTTCCCTTCTCGACCCGCCATCCATGACAGAAAGCGCGGCCTCAAGCATGTTGCCCCATGGGGTTAATTGGTGTTTGTCGTCGACGAAACCGCGCAGATGGAGGAACCTCCAGAAAACGTTTGAAATTATCTCATTTGCCGAATGGAGTGCAGGATAATCAACCTTCTTTTTGGAAATAGTTGTCTGCACGAAGTCTTTCACTTTTAGCATTCGCAAGCATGATAGGAAAGTCGGCGCTCGACTTGCATTGCCACTTGGCCATGAAAGTTCCTTGACCTTCCACTGCTGAGCCTTTTCTTTCTGTGGAACGAGGTCTTTGACCTTTTGAACCGCACTCCTGCCATCCCAAGACTTGATTGTGATCTCTCGTCCTTGATAATAGTAATGAAGAGACTCCGCCATCAACTTGATAGACTGCAGTCTCACGGGATTGAGCTGATCAATCACAAATCTTCGGTACGGGTCGCAGTCAATCGGACCTCCAGGGAGTGTCAGCCTGATTTCACTTGTGGTAAGCCAATTCGGTACTTGTGACGCGAGGAGACCCTTGGATATGTAGAAGAAGAGCTCGTCAGGTAACCTTTGGCCCACGAATGCATGCACATCCCCAGGAGCATGTTCCAAATCCATTGGTTGTACTACTCCATCAGGCGTTACAATGACATGATGGCGGATTGTCATGAGAGCCTTCTTGTAGCGGTCAGCGTATTCTAGGGCTGCAACAGCCGGGTCATCCCGATACTGATGGCAAAGCTGCAGAACGGGTCCTCGACCGAGCATGTTCAAAGCATCTCGGATGTTTGGGCTGGAATTTCGTTGCAGAGGCGGAAACGGTGGCAAGAAGCTGGAGCCGAGCAGCAGTTGTGCATCTCTGAAAGCTTGCGCAGTAGGGTTGCCAGCCGCACTCAAGCAATCATGTTTCGAAAGCCAATTGAATTTCAGCTCTTTCGCATCAAGAGAAAGAACGACTTTGTCGACCTCGAAGAGGAAAGCGTCCGTAGAAGCCATAACAGCATCGATGGGTTGGCCTTGATCCATATGATACAAATAGCTGAGGAAAGCCAGAGCACTGAACGGCGCGACAAGAAAATCGATGCCATTCTTTTGGAGAACCTTTCTGAAGAGCCGTTGCACTAGATCGAGAGGGTATCCTGCCTTTCCCAGAACGCTCACTGTCTCCAAAGGCTCACCAGCCAAATAGAGGGACCAGCCCTCCTCGTGTGCTCGGCGACTCTCCGTAGATTCTGCGCTCGACGATGCCTTGTTAACGTAGTCTAGGCCATTGAATATGAATATGAGCTTGATACCAGCATCTTTCGTAGCTTGTAGGTCTTCTTCGATTCGTGCCTCCAGACAGAACGGAGTTCCACCAAGCGCAACTTTTAGAGGCTCTTCCTTGTCTTCGTTGAGGATTTGGTTGAGGTAATACGAGGCATCGACGCCAACGACAGCTGTATCGAGGACCGAAAGAGGAAAGGTCTGTACATATTTGGATGCCCAAGTTTCAAGACTAGAACCTACTTGATCATTAGAAGCGGTCGACTCGCCGCAACGGAAAGATAACTTACCAGACATATTCGAGCTTAGTCAAGAAAGGGTGAAAGGAAAGGATGAAAATCAGAAAAGCGACACTTCAAAGCCCCTACAACTCCTGATTAAATAGTGGCGTCAAGACGAAGCAAACGCACGATGCATATCTCATGATCGGAGGTGCCAAAGAGGAATGTCCCTCCTGGCCCAGCAAAACTGCTGGTCCGGTATTTGTCTGGCGGGTGCGGGGACGCTAAACTAGCCGCAACTCTGGGTTGCCAGGCTCCAGGGCTTGCAAGTAACACACAAAGTTGCCAATCTACCAAAAGTCATTGGATTTGCTAACCGGGCGTGCCGGGCCAGCAACAATCAAATATCGCGATCTAGATATACAGACAATGAAATTTTACTAAAGGATTTGATGCAATAGCTATTGGTGGTCATACTAGTGAAACGACCCCTCCCATGGACTGCTGGTATAGGCGCGGACAGAGTTGTGGATCCCGGTGGTCACAGAAAGACTCCTTGGATAGTCCGATGGAAGGTCAGGATTTCACTTCACTTTGCTCAACGCGGTGTGAATAGGTAGCGTTCAGCCTCTTCATCAGATGCTCTTGAGCGGTCATAGCTCTTTCACCGGTCATTCCTCCTCCGTAGCCATGCACAACATGGTCCTCGACACCGCTCTTCATTCTTAGCCTCTCTCTGTGCTCCCTCACAACTGGACTTGGCACCTCCACCATCTCTGTGTCATCTCTTGGATGGCAAAAATAGACCATGCTATACCGATCCTGACCTCCCTTGGTATCCTTCGGAAATATAACCCTGTGAACTGTGCTTCGGAGCAGACCATAAGTCCAATAACTCATCAAGTCACCAATGTTTACCAGTATTGGAGGAAATGTCGAGGAGGGATAGTTGGGAGGAAATACCGCAACAGGCAACCATGAATCACCACCACCGGGAGGCTTGATTTCAAGTCCGGGTTGGGATGGCCGTTGAAATAGCAACGTGATGCTTCCGTAGTCGCTATGCGCACCAGCTCGTACATCGGTTTCGGCCGAGAATTCCATACCCTGAAAATGTGATCAGCGGCGTGGTCACCGGTTCACCAATGTATGCTTACCTCCGGAAGAGAAGGGTAGTGTAACATCCGCACCGTGCAACTGCTGGGGTGACCATGCCGCCTTGAAAACCAGTCCTTACCATCTTCCACTTCCATGCCAGTTCCAATTAAATTCAAAATCATCGTGCATGTCCTCTGGCAAGCAGCTTCAAATCTCCACAATTGCTTGAGGCTATCGTCACTTGAGAGACATGCCGGCATCGGTTGCCGTGGCATTCGATTTCGGTCGAATTCTCCTATGTTGAAGGCTTCTTTAAATTCTTTGCTGTCTTTGGCTGGGTCAAGAATCTCATTGTGCATCCCCAACCAGCCACGATTTTCGGTGGTAATTTTGTACTGCTCTTTTTCTGATAAGGGACATGCAAAGAAAGTTTCCGACAGATTAAACTGCGAGTCTACCAATTCCTCTGTAAGCGGCGTTCCGTCTGGTGAAACGTAGAGAAATCCATATTCTACAGCTGCTTGAAGCAAGCGCTTGCCATTGTCCAGCGATGTGTCAGAAACATTGATCACAGGTAAGTCAACCACTGGCCGGGCTGCGCCGGAAGTTTCAAAGGCACCCATCGAAGATCTAAAGCAGAAGATTGGAAAAGAGTGTGGGAGAAGGAGATCCAACAGTGGCCGTCAAGATCGTCCCAAATGTGCAAGTCCTGATATTGGAGGGGCATAGTATGTAGCAAAATCTAATCGCTTGACGAGCGAAATGTTGCACGAGCGGCGAGCCCCGATTGATTGGAGTAAACGCGAGTAAACGCAGGAAATGGCACTAGTCAGCATGAAGTTAGTCAAGTTTACATATCTTCGAAAAAGGACCGTCGTCGAGAACACTGGGCTAAGATCCGTTTCAATTGGAATGTTTTGCTCCCTGAGTTGCTGCACGTCGCACACTAAGAAGAGAAAGTCACACCAGCATGACCGAAGTACCTTGAAGCCAATGCAAGGCTTCCTTGGAGCGATTTGCCACAACGAATGTGTGCGCCGTTGGGCTACCCTCTCTGCGTTGAGGAAATCGCTCACATCTCTGTATCTGCTCACTCACAGCCCTATACAATATGTCCTGCCAGCATTGCGATTTGCTGGCGTATATAATCGCTGAATCTTAAACCGAATCATGGGTAATGCCAACCCAAGTCGCAAATGCTGTTGTTGTTGCTGCTCCATCGCTATGCATAGTGCTCGTAATAGACATTAAGTTTCGTAACGGTGATCATTATCAAGGAGTCGTTTGACACCAGTGCCTGTGCATATTCCATGACTCGCGTTGACACTCCTGAGAACTATTAGTCATAAACACAGATAACACATGTCATCGGTCTCACCTTGCTACAATACTTCGTCCGCTTACACCGACGACACTTGGCAAATTGACGAGGATATTCCTCCCACTTGCCACACTGATAGTTTGCACATTGACGAGTCCCGCCTCGCGCGTCGTCTTTCCTGCACAGATTCCTCATTACTACGCAGGCCCAATACTGCATGTCTTTTGAATGGTGTGGAACCGTGAACTTTTCGACTAGTGGAAAGATGTTGACGTCGTCAGGTTGCAAGTATTCCTCCATTTCGTCTTCAGTTGGTTCGGGAAGAGGTCTCGAACCAGGTCCATACACCTTCTCTACCTCGCGATCGATCCGTAGTCGGGGAACTAAATGCGTAGCTTGGAAGTAGTGCCGAAGGTCGCAATATTTCGAGATGTAGGCCAGTAATTGCAGACCCATCAGAACATCGTCGTCACGCGGCATGAGCGGTATAATCGCTGTGTTTGGATTTGCATTGCGAAGATAAAGGTTGGAATAAGGATTGAGTGGCACAACCGGAGACGGTGTTGGCTGTTGTCCGCCCGCAGCAGGCGAGTCGCCATTGGCGTCCTGAGCCCGTGTAAGCAGTGATTCTAGCGCCATAGCAGCGGTTGGAGTCTGTTGAGCAATATCGACATTATCTTGTTCTGGTGGAAGTGTGCCCGGGATCGTCAGGTGCAACGGATCGGGCTCTTCCCCTTGCACAGCACGAGGTGTCGCGTCCCCATCTCTGGTCCTGTTGCGGCGTCCTCCATCTCTTGCCTCTTGCTCAGCAATGGTATCTTCTAATATAGTGTTTACATCCTCCATATGCACGTCGTCCGTAGAGGGTTGTTGTCGAATTGACGGACGTCGTATACGTCGACCCATGGGAGATAGTATGCCCCTTTGGTTTAGCGGTGCCGATGGAGTAGTTGGAGAATCGGGATTGGACATTATTCCGGTGTGGACGGGGGGCACCATAGAAGGAAGACGATCAATGTCCCGAACAGGACGTAAGAACGCTTCTGCATTGTCTGTCCCGGGACCACTGGTGGCAGGACCGGCATTAGGGGTTCGGTTGAAGGCGTCTCTGCCATCATGGCTACGATTCTGATGTTGCAAAGCTGGTCGCTGAAAGGTGGTTCTCTCTGGCGGAGACGTGTAAACGGTGGGCGCGGGTGGATGTGAAAGAGATGCAGCTGGGCGAGATTCGGTGGCGTTGAATCGATCAGTAAACGGCTGTGCGAGCTCGAGGGAGGGAGGTGGTGCTTGACGTCGGGCTTGACGGGCATCGGACGTATTCATTTGGTGCTCTAAGAACGATCCTCGCATCGTCTGTTCTTGTGCGATGTCTTGCGGTAGCCTCGCGCTTCTTGGACCACTAGCTTTGACCTTGGCAGGATTCCGCTGTCTTTCACTGTCCAACTTTTGCCTTTCTCTTTCGACCACCAGAATGTAGTCATGCAAAATTGTAGCAATCACGGGAACCATATCTGCTTCGACGACTCTTGTCCTCACAGGTTCCGTTCCCCTGACGCCGATGTTTACAACACACTGGAAAGCCAAATTCCATTTCCACATGTGCATTTCATCTTTGCTCCGGCCTTCCTTCAGGATACAAACCAGCCTCTCGACGCCTCCATCGACCGTCAAGATATCTCGGATCCGGGCAGAAGAGGTTGTTAAATACGCCAAGTGATTCAGGGAATTTATCAGAGGAAGAGTTGATGTACAATCCAGGGCTCGACGGTCATACAGGGTGGCTGTGATGTAGACGGAGGCCTTGTTTGAATTAGGAATGCTAAAGTTAACCTCTCTCATGTTGGAAAATGAAGCGCGCCCTCACTCAGAATGCTGGCTTAGCAGCTTCTCAGTACTCCGGGCACTTCTATTTTGCGAATTCTCGAAACGTAGCCGTACCGACTCGGAAGCAAGCTGAACTTTTGTGTGCGCTGACCCAGTGTGGAAGTCGAAAGCCAACTCGCTTGATCGACGCAGTCTCGAGTAGCGCAAATATGCTCACAACGCCATATGAGCATGCAACACGATGACGCAGCGTTGCTCTATGGTGTGCACTTGCGCCCTCCCAGTCAAGCGGCTTCGAAGGCTGTCTGGCGAGAATGGCTTCCAATTGTCCTAGGAATCACGCCAGACAAGGTTCGACCGGTTATTGGGGTTCAAAAGGTTGTTTTTCTGAGATATGGGTATGAAGTGCTGGTGCAAAGATGTGAAGTAAAGGAAACCGGGAGGCACGGTGACTCGAAGACACAAGGGTTCGGAGACGGCAGTAAAATTCGATGTTGGAAGAGAAATTCGTGCTCATAAGCTCAGGGGTGTAATTTCAATGCTGAGACTGTGCAAGATGGCAGTTGTGTTGGCCCGTCGACAACGACGACGATGATGATGACAAAAGGAATCGATGGTGGTGGAGAGGAGAAGATGGTCTCACGGCGATGTGTGAGTCTCCAGGGCCGCCTCCCAATTTGCTGAGAATGGGCCCATCGTCGCCACCAGTAAGAAAGAATGGTCAGGCGGCTACTCCACCCCTAAGTCGTCTCGGCGTTCTTTTGAGCGAATGGTTATCAGCTAGCACAACCCATTCTGAATACCTTATCGTTTTCCGTCTCCTCGGTCTATGACCTTAGCTGCTGTCTGCTATTTTTCACAAAAGGCTGGGAAACGCTCTCTTGCACATTCCTACCATCTAGTAACCCAGAATGCTTTGTTTCAGGTCGGAGGCGAGGAGATATTATTTTAAGATGAAGTACGCTATTTAAGTATCCAGTAAGTGGTTCAAACCTTTCTCTCGTTCATTCTGAGAAGCTCGTTACGAAGTACTTCCGTATATTGTGATCATGGTCGCCCGAACCTGGGTATCCAGGTTGACTTGCCTGAGTTTAGTAAAGACACAGGCCGTTTACTTTTCAACGAGCTTTTGAATACTCCTCGTTCCTATCCCTATATTAAATCCAAACGGGAGACACATCCAGGGATAGTCAAGCTTAGGATAGCTTATAATATTTTGTACTTTGGATGCGTGGCACTGCCTCGACATCCACGGCATCTACAAAATGAACATTGTCTTGTACAATGAGGACAAGCTGATTTGGGGAGACTGAAACACAACTTTGATTGAACTTCGACATGCTGATCGCAGGCTCTGAAGATGGAGCCTGCACGCCTGGCCCAGTTGCGACGCAGTCTCCTCAATTTTCTGCAACTGTCTTTGGGCGGTCAAGCGCCTGTTGAGCCAATTAGAATCATTAGTATTTTAGGGAAGGCAATGGCCGCTCCCGCGCTTCGGCTGCTTTGATTCGTTGGGCATTTCGACCATGGCATCAAATGTTAATACATGGTCATCCGACCGAGCAGCGGAGGTATGTAACGCCTGAGCAACTATGCTAAACATTTTTCGTTTCAAGAGACTGACGAGATCTGCGATGGTACACCTGTAGCTCTGTCGTACTCTGTCTTATCAGTTGTGGGGGTCATATTCTGTTGTGTCCACTCTGATGTCAAATCCATGAACACATCTGAAACGACTACATTAGACACGCCCCCACCCCCGAGCCTCCGAGTCGTTTCGGCTAATTTGGCTCCAAAATGGATACCTTGTTTATTATATATCTGTAAAATTTCGGAGAACGGGCGATCGTCTTGCTCTCTGAATGTTCGAGCACGATATTTCGTTTTTAGATCGTGCAGCATTCTCAACACACCTTACGTCCGCGAACTTTGTGAGTCTTAGGAAAGAGACCTGTGACAAATTGTCACATATAATGGCTGCCAGAACACGCATTCCACTTCGTACGAACAACTCAGTTGAATAAAGCCATGCTGGGTGAAGCGTCCAGGGCAGTCTCAACGCCCGCCGGGTTCTTTTTTGGAACGGCCGACCCGTGGACCCTACGCTACGGGAGTAGATCTGATGGGAGTCCCTCAAGCTCTTAAAATGCCTGTACAGTACGTAAATGCTACCTATGAACGGAATCCTTGAGCAGAAGGCATGGGAAAGGCGTGTGTTGCGTATGCTCCGCGAACGCATCTAATGTGAGCCTTCCTTTCTGACGGGCCTCCACATCTCTATTGAAGTGGATATAATTTGTAGGTGATCTCAATCAAGGTCATCTGAAACGGATATCACAACGGGTAGACCCGCTGAATTGAGGTGCCCCAGGTTGTGGAGATGTTCGATAATAATGGTACGGAAACACTGTGGGTAAAGGTAGAGCGAACGGGCCACACCGAGTCACGACAAGCTCACAACGAGCACGGATATTCTTTCCGTTACAGTCTAACTTTGCTTGTAACACTCTAACAATGCTCGTTATCGAATACTCAATATGTAAAGTTGGTTCAAGATGCGTAGTAGGACTCCGACCTCCAGAAAATATATATATGGAGTAGAGGGAAAAATTCATTACGAGGGTTTCGTACGAGCAAGCGACATTGAATTGCTGTTTAGCTCAAGATGAGAAGCGGGTTTTTGTCTTAACAATTAATACAAAAATCCTCTCCCAACGCCGCAATAGTCCAGCTTCGGGCTTTTTGGTTTGTGGTAAGAAGAAACATCAATAGCCAGGAAATAGCCCTCAAGGACGCTTAATAACGCGACCTCAACTGTACAAGTACTTCGTATTCTTACCCATATGTGAACTACCCAATAACAGTGCCAACCTTCTCTCGGCTCCCTGAAAAGGTTTTGAGCCTTGCCTAGACTTGTTAGGTTTTACTAGCCTGAATTGGTCAGCGGGTGGGCCGTTTTTGGTTCCAGTGCGCAGCAATCAAACTGTGATTTCCGGACTCAGTTTGGTGCCCGATACTGCACCATCTGTTACCCTTCTCCTGCGTTCCTGCGGTCCCGATCGTCGTCGCAGGTCTACTTTATCCGGCGCCGCCCTCAGTGCACGAAGAGCTTATGATAACTCACTAGAAAGCCTTTGAGGTCCCTCGCTGCTCTAAATTCGATATTTGCCGCAGTTCCCAAGCTGCTGCGCTGCGCTGGCAACTGCTGGGATTGTGTTATCGACCGCTCCCACACAACTGCGTTTTGAAGCTTCGACAGCTTCAACAAGTCCGACTCAAACTCACACAATATCCTGAAGTCGTCGATTTGCATTGAATTACACTAGTGGCTTGCAGCTGAGGTAGAATTCTGCGAAAATGTCGACCGACATGACGGGGGAGCAGATGCAAGCGAAGATCACCGCTGCACGGCGCGAAGCTGAAGGCCTCAAGGATAGAATCAAGCGGAAGAAAGATGATTTGGCAGATACAAGCCGTACGTCAGCCGAACGTGTCTTACCAGCAATGTGTTTAGCTAATTTGTCGCAGTCAAGCAGGTCGCGCAGCAGCAAACGGAGCAATTGCCACGGATAGGGATGAGGCCGAAAAAAACTCTGAAGGGCCACTTGGCGAAAATATATGCGATGCACTGGTCGAAAGATCGCCGGCATCTCGTCTCTGCCTCTCAAGACGGCAAGCTGATCATCTGGGACGCCTATACTACGAACAAAGTACACGCCATTCCACTTCGCTCCTCGTGGGTTATGACATGTGCATACGCACCAAGCGGCAATTTCGTGGCGTGCGGAGGTCTGGACAATATCTGCTCAATCTATAATCTGTCGACAAGAGAAGGTCCGACTCGTGTTGCACGGGAGTTGTCTGGTCATTCTGGCTATATCTCGTGCTGTCGGTTCATGCACGACCGGAAAATCATCACGTCATCAGGAGATATGACTTGCATGATGTGGGATATCGATACTGGTAGCAAAGTCACTGAATTTGCTGACCATTTGGGGGACGTCATGAGCATCAGTATCAACCCAACCAACACCAACGTCTTCGTCTCTGGAGCATGCGATGCATTTGCCAAATTGTGGGATGTGCGGACAGGAAAGGCAGTGCAGACATTCGCTGGACATGAATCAGACATCAACGCTATACAATTTTTCCCTGATGGGAATGCTTTCGGTACAGGCTCTGATGATGCCTCATGCCGCCTCTTCGACATACGGGCCGATCGAGAATTGATGGCATACCAGGCAAGGCCCCAAGTAGATTTGTGTTTGTGCTCAACTAATTATTTGCAGAATGAGCAGGTCTTATGCGGCATCACGTCTGTGGCCTTTTCAGTGTCCGGGCGACTGCTTTTCGCCGGCTACGATGACTTCGAGTGCAAGGTAGAGTTGCCTGTGATACTTCATGCACCCCCTCTGACGTTTACAGGTTTGGGATACTCTTAGAGGAGATAAAGTTGGCTCCCTTAGTGGGCACGAGAATCGTGTCAGCTGCTTGGGCGTTAGCGATGATGGTATCAGCTTGTGTACAGGATCGTGGGATTCTTATGTGAGTCCAACTTTTGTGTCACGACAGCGAACCCTCAACAAGGCTAATATTTCTTGTAGTTGAAAATCTGGGCATAGTGAGACGACTGCGATCCATTCCCGACGCGCTAGCAGATTGAATCATCTGATTCCAACCCATCAATTTGCTGAAAACCCACACCCAAAGCCAATATTTCGACATTCCACCTAAATCACAGGCCCTTTGGGCTTTCTTGAAAGTTCGGACTGTCTTCAAATCTATTTGCCGGAGTTCACACATGGTGAGCTTCCGTTCAATAATTATGCACAAGCCCTTGACACGAAAAGTCTACCAATCTCGCAATAACTATCGACATTCTGAATCTAGAGGAGTTTCTTTGCGGCGGGAACCTTGTGGGCAAGGCGTGTGTTTGGAAAATACACAGTTTCCAGGATTCACAAGCAAGGGGATCTTTACGTGGCGCGACGTTGAGCTATATGGGTGTGAGTGGGGATTTCTGTTTCTTCCTGTCCCCTGCGTTGAGCTGTGTCTATGGCCGCTGACAACGGCTAAGGGATGAAGCCTTGGTGACAGTCAAGACGGAGACTTGAAGTGATATATTTGCCATCTGTAACAGCAGTGATACCAGGGATGATCCCGAGGGAGGCATGTCTCTGATTCCACCCCTCGAACACATCGTATTATCTAGACCGTTAACGTACGTCTTTCGAAACGGCAAGTGAAAGTGTACACCCCTAGCGAAGCCCACGTCTCTCTCTTGAGAAACGACCTGAATTCTTCAGACCTGATAACATTCATTTCTAGAGGAGTCTTGCCGAGGGCCGTGCTTTACGTATAATGGTGGATGCAGCTTTCCTCTTGATATCGCTAGACCAGCTACATGCATCTAGCATCGAGCTCGGTCGAAAACAAAAGTTGAAGTCCAGCGCCTTCCTCAAACGCCTGCAATTGAGAACATTCAAGAACGCCGAAGATGCAGCATGCAGCTGACTGTCAGTCTTGGAGGCGCTGCTCCGACGCAGTCTCATTGTTGCTGCACACACTCAATGGACAAGTTTAGTCTTGCTAGCAAGCACACCCATCTCGATCCTGATCCAAGTTGATATTAATCGGATCTGAAAAATCCCCTCCGTACTCCTCACTCTCCTCTTGAATCAGCGCGTTCCGTGCGATAACCTCAAATGCTTGCTCAACATTGACATTGTCTTTTGCACTGGTCTCAAAATACGGCATCTGTCCCCTTTGCTGGCAATACGCATGAGCTCTCTTCTGCGTAATCATACGCCTTTCCTCACCCAGGTCGACTTTGTTCCCCAGCACCACGAACGGGAAGGAATCCGGATCCCGCGGAGACGCCTGTATAAGAAATTCGTCGCGCCACGAGTCAAGCGTTTCGAAAGACTTGGGGGAATTGACATCGTAGACAAGGACGCAACAGTCCGCGCCGCGGTAGAAGGCGACACCGAGGGATTGGAATCGCTCCTGGCCCGCTGTGTCCCAGAGCTGAAGGGTGACAATTCGGTCATCGACTGTGACTTCTTTCGTGAGGAAGTCGGCACCAATGGTGGCTTTGTAGGAGGTGGAGAACTTTTTGTTGACCTGTCAAGCGGATTAGAGATTGATAGAGTGCGGAGACTGAAGGTACGCACATATTGGTTCATCAAGCTCGTCTTGCCGACGCCGCTGTCGCCTAAAATAATGACCTGTCATTTTGTCAACACTTTGTTCTTGCTGGTCCGCTCAAGTGGTGATGAAGCTGACTTTCAACAACACCTTCTTCCGGGAGGCCATGGCTTCAATATGCGCTTTCGCGCCCCGTGAGGTCTATCACTATCGCAGTCCTCGCAGAGCTCCGATTGTTCCAAAATCTGGTGGCTTTTGCAACGGAAATTGGGGACAATTATCGCGGATAAGCTCGTGGATTGCTTGTGTGACTAGAGTGTGTCAACAGAAGTGAGAGCTGGATGATTGGCGCCGTTTGTGAATAGATGCTGTTGTTGGTTGATTTGGTTAGTGTTCTAGGTTACCTACCTTGGTAGGATCAGATCCACGTGGTCACGCTTCGCGGCTGCGGTGATGCAATCAACCGAAGTGCCGGGCATGTTGACGCTAGCGTGGGATGGGAGCCCATGCCTGGTGAGGCATTCATGGATGGCTACCCGACACCGTGCCCGTTCTTTGGTATTAAATAATGTCTCTGCCTAATAAGTCCTTCGTGCAAAGTGTTTCTCGAACCCTGTAAATTCAGCCGCCATTGCTTGAGCATTACTCCGAGCTGTTATAAAAGAACTACACCTATCCGTTAAGATGACTAGCACCCTTTGAATGCAACAGTAGTTGCATCTGAGCCAACACTTTAGAATTGAACATGGGTTGACATCATCTCTTTCCATGGCTGATTGGAAAGCCCAGTACCTAAACGCTCTTAAGGCTCGAGATGAGCTTGAGAGAGCCGACATTGATATTTACGACAAATGTGAGCGCACACCAAACGGTCTCGAGCCTTGTACTGATATTTCCAGATGCAAGACTAGCAGACCGCAACGCAAAATTGAAGGCAGAGGTGCGCAGGCTTCGAAACACTGCTAAAGCAGAAGCCATACCGAGCCCATCAGTTCCCGCTCCTCTGATCAGCTACAGCCTCCGACGACAGACCTCGCCTCAGCCCGTTGCAGAGAGTGAGACGATCATGCAACTAAGGGAAGGCTTTGCGTTGGCTCAGCAGGAAAGAGCAGATCTCCAGACTCAGGTTGATCTCCTGAAGAAACAGCTTGAAACAACAACCATCAAGTTGAAAAACAATGAGGATCTAGTCTCGCAGCTACACCACAAAGGCTCACGGCTATCAATCAAGCTCAGGGACAAAGAAGAAGAACTACGCGGGAAGGCTAGATTGCTCGTCAACGTTCAAGATGAGAACGCGACGTTGAACTTAGAGCTCAATCAAGCCGAGCAACAAGTCAAGAAGGTGAAGCAAGAGAACAATGAGCTTGTTGACAGGTGGGTGGCTCGGATGGGGAAGGAAGCTGACAAAATGAACGAAGAGAATAAGTTTAACTAATTTGTACATTGACTGGCTGAAATCTCGACTACCGGAATTCCTCTGCCAAACCAACAAAGGGCCAACATTTCAAGACTAGGGAGATCGTGGCTCTTGAGGTCTTCTGAGTGCCAAGCTTGACCCGGGGCAACTGTATCAAACGAAGCCAAACCCTCTAGAGGGCGCTGCTTTTCAATTTACACAAGATTTATGATCCGCAGGCGACCGCTGATCAGCGAAAGGCCGAGGACAACATACGAAGATATTTCGTGCTACCATAACTGTGGAAGGATGCTTTCCCCATGATCTTACCAACAACCCAATCCAGTACAAGGACGTTTCAGTGAGAATGGTCCCTGGATAATTTGGTTCGCACCCTCGGGAAGCTTCAGCAAAATAATGTTAGTCGAATCGACAAGTTTGGCACAAAAATACACGGGGATCTTCAAAGAACCTGAATGCGTGTTCTGCGATTTACTTTCCGAATGCAGAATCGATGGTCTCGCAGCTCTGCCCAAGTGGAAGCACCCTGTTATGTCAGCTCTTGAGGGCAGGTTGCGATCATGTGTTGGCACGTACTTAAGTAAAGCCCTAGAATCAAAGCTGCAAAGGGTGGCCAGACTGGAGCTATAACAAACTGTCGATGCCGTGAGCGTACTTTCACTCAATTTGACCCGATTTCGCTCAAATTCTTTGCGCATCCAGAGGCAGAGTGAAGATCACGTGCTCTGATATGCGTGGGCTTTCTGCTGCGGAGTACTATGACATAGTTTCGAAGGAGTGAAATTTCTGTTGGCAACGGAACAGTACAATTTATCGGACAGAACGTCATCGCAGTCTCTGAACCTCTTCAAAATTCCCCACTGTAGTGCGTTGCCCATCGTTCCACCTTCTAGTGCCCAAGGCCAAAGTTAAGTGAAAGGTCCACTCATACGCCTGCTGTGCCTGGTTTTTTTTAGTCTTCTCTATGGGGCAACACTCGAATAACAACACATAGCTCCTTTGGTCATTTGAACCTATTCCTTCACGTTTCGCCATCGTCGATTTTCGATTTGCCATACGTTCGATCCTGCGAGGATAGAGCTCTGGCTGCTTGATCTGCATTTGGCGTCATCAGCTAGCATATTTTCAAGCAGGTCGAACAGAATGGCAGATTCGAAGCCGAAAAGATCCCTGCCCTTCCCTAATCTTGGGAAGAAAATTCCAATGAAGAATAGCATCTATTTGAGTTCAACCAAGACAGCACCGTCTCTTCCGGTACCAACGACTCCGAAGCTTGCGGTCACTTCGATACCCAAAGCGTCTAGTCATTTGAAGATTGGCAAGAACGGGCTGCCCAGGGTTACCGGTATGCGCAAGTCTCTGACGCCTACTCATTCACGATCGCGTCATACTAGCAGTGAGCCTCGGGATATTATCAGGAATGGAAAGGCCTCTAAACCGAGCCGGTCACCCATGGCGAACAGCCCTCGATTCGACTCCGATGAGGAAGAGGAAGAGGAAGAAGAGTCTGAGTCGCGGCGCAAGAGAATAAGGGTCGATGGTCCTTTTACAGATCCGAAACGGGAGGTCCGAGATGCAAGTTCGTTCTCAGGCGATGTTCCCCCTCAAGATATTATACACGCTGCAGAAGTCGCCAATACCAATATTCAGAAGCATGGAGCGTATCAATTCGCTGAATACTTCACGACTTTGGCTGAAGGTGAGGACGAGAGCCCAATCATCGAGCTCCAATATCCGAGTGCGACTACGCCCGAAAGTTATCAATTGGTCAGGCCTACCGATAGATCCGACTTCAAACCACTTGACGAGATCAAAGAGAATATGAGAATCATGAGAGATTTTTATCTTGATGATGATGCCGTAGAAAAGGTTGAACCAGAAGGTGGCTTTGGCGGCGGCTTAATTGAGAAGCTGGAACGGAATGCCAGAGACACGCGGCCTGGTGCCCAACAACACTTTATCGACGTGGTGCACGAATACAACGATTTGATCAAGGCCAAGAGAGCGGACGGCACAATTTCGTCAAAACTTGACAGTATGTCGTCACCCTTGCCATTCAAGCTAGTCAACCACATTGTTAAAGAGCAAATCTACTCTAGGACCGTGTCCCCACATGTCGACTCGGTAAGAGAGTATCAAGGTTTTAGTGATAATGTCTATGGGGAGCTGTTACCAAAGTTCTTGTCCAGAATCTTCAAAGAAACACATCTCACCTCCGACCAAATCTTTGTGGACCTCGGTTCTGGCGTGGGCAATTGCGTTCTACAAGCTGCACTTGAGATTGGTTGCGATTCATGGGGATGCGAGATAATGCCAAACCCGGCAAAGTTGGCACAGTCACAAGCTGCCGAATTCCCTGCCAGGTGTCACATGTGGGGCATTAAACCCGGAAAGGTGCGCATGATCAAAGACGACTTCACAGAAAACGCCGAAATACGCGAGGTACTGACCCGTGCGGATGTCGTGTTGGTCAACAATCAGGCATTCACGCCTGCGCTCAATGACCACTTAAAGTCTATCTTCCTTGACCTCAAAGAAGGCTGTCAAATCGTGAGCCTCAAGTATTTCCGAGCTCCTGATCACCGGGTCAAAGAGAGCAACATAAACGATCTGGTTAACTGCTTAAGTGTTCTGGAAGAGGAACGTTTCAGTGGCATGGTCAGCTGGACTGATGATCCCGGAAAATGGTACTTGCATGTAAAGGATTCGACAGAGCTAAAATCTGTCAGGGCACGTATGGAGAAGCGCCAGCGCGCCCAGTGAGCCATGTCAATATACCAACGCAGCGTTGTTACGCCACCTCGACGTTCTGAAAGAGCGCGGCTTCAGCGAGATAGAGAAGTCTTCGCGGAGGCGCTCTTGAGCAGTTACCACGGCAAACATCTCGTCCACATCACGTAACCACTTCTTTGGTACAAGCATCGGGTCTCCTCATCGTCGTTGTCGTTGTCGTTGTCATCGACCCAGACAAGCAGTGGAGATCTTGTCACTTTGCATACCCATGTTCATGCGTCTTGGATGACTGTCATCTCACTAAATCCTATGCAACAACAGTTGCAGCGCAGGAGACACAAATAATCCGCCAGCGATTTCACTACGTAGATAGATATATTCATCCTGCGAGGTTGACCGTGATAGTGAAACTTGGGGTGCAGTCTTCCATCGTTTTGGTTGTACCGAGAGGGGTGGCTCCTTACAAGTGGGCATAGAGCAAGAACGAAACCAGCGTAGAGGCCTAGAAGGTCTGCGCGGCGCATGCATTGCAGTTCGTGCAAATAGGGCCTTGCGCGAGCACGTGTGTGCACGTGTGTATCCCAGTATGAAGATCAACGGCTCGGTCCGGTACCGACCGGGTTCTCTCAACTGGACAGCTTCCCGGGGCGTTGTTGTGACCTTAGAGCTTCAAAGAAAAGAGGAAGGTTTGCAGGGAACGGTCTGCAGGATGATAATAGAAGAAGTGCATCAGAATCCGAGTGGACTGCTTTGGAATAGGTGTACAATATATATATAGCGTCGCAGCGATGAGAGTGGGCTAAACTTTTTTCCCACCGGGCAAAGTAAAACAGTGTGTAACACAATACAGCACGCTTGAACGCAGCAACAGCAACCCAAGAAAACCTCCTTTTTTTCTAGAACACGATACTCCTTGTACTTTCCGCGTGGAATCCCAGGTACTGCCTCACATGACAATTCTCAGAGGCAGCACCCACTCCTTTCCGAATTCTGTCCCTTGCTTCCGCCGACTGCCATTCCGCTGCCAGGCCAATAAGCTGATGCCGATATCTGCCACGCAGACCGTCCATCCCGGCTTGGCAGCTTCGGGACCTAGATGGCTGGTGGTGTCGCCGGAAGCATAGGCTAGTAGGCCTGCTTTCGGAGCACCCAAGCAAACAACCAAGGTGCTGGCCATGAGCAGCGGCTTGCCATCTGTTTCCGTCACCACCCCGGAGGTAGCTGAAAGACCAGATGGGACATCGATGGACAATATCGGCAACTGCTCATCCGGAGACTTGCTGCTGGTCAAGTTGGCCCACTTGATCATGCTGAACACGGTTGCTTGATCGTCGGTCCGGAGTTCGTCGAATGCGTGGTGGATGCCGAGGAGTCCGTCAACTATAAAGTCTGGTGGATGGACGAGGCCGTGGTTACCTGTCGTACCGCTCGTCGGAACAGATGCGCCACTGATTAATTTGGCTTGATAGTCGTCCCATCGTTCAACGTGACCTAGGTTTGATTTGTAGATGTTGAGCTGTTTTCGAACAACCTCCAGCAGATGATCTTCGCCCCGGTCTAGGCCAAGTAGACAGACCGTAACCCTTAGCCGTCGATTGCGAAGTTGTCTAGCCGCAGCCAAGGCTCGTGCAGCGGACTTGTGGTTGCCTAGGAGAAAGAGGATGTTCTTGTGTTCAGAACTTTGTGGTGGTGATTGTAGAGATGGAACATGCAAAGAGGTCGCAGAAATAATGGAGAAAGACTTCAAAATAGCTTCGGCTATCGAGCGACCAGCATTCTCGGTTAACATGTCTTCGCTCAGGGCGAGTTCCGAGGTGCATAGCTGTTCAAGCTCCAGCATCTGCAGCGGAGAGACGCAATGACAAGGCTTGTTATTAGAAGCTATTCGAAACGAGGCTCGGCCACCAGAAACAGATCCGTTGAGAGGTGAGCCTGTCGGCATCCGCGTGAGTGGTCGAGGTGAAGGTTCTTTCCGGTCAAGATGATTTGGGATTACGCTGCCCTTCCGAGACTGCAACGGTCGTCTAGAGCCGGCTCTTTTGGAATTTCGGCCGCTGCTGTAGTGATCTTCTCGGATAATTTCGTCTTCCGTTTCGCCAGCCTCAGACTTCCATCTATTTGTGTCATGAGTGTCTGGAGGATCGAGAACGTTCTCCGTAAAGTGAAGATTCCTACCTCCGTTGGTGCCGGGCCGAGCCTTGCTTTTGTTGAAGCTGACCAAACGTTCCTCATCTGCAGTGGTATCGTCTCTCCGAATGTCATCGAAGACCTTTCTTTTGTCAAACTTCGCATGGTTACCCTCGAAGTCAAAATCACCCATGTCTGCAATATCCGTGGCATCCTCGGTAGCCCAGCCGTTAGGGTCTTCCGCAGGCTGTCGACCTCGTGGTTTCCTGCCAGATCTGGGCTTTTCTTCGATCAGAGGAGTGTTTCTCCATCCACGGCCCTTCCCTGGCTGCTTCTTATTCGGCTTTGACGGAACCGGATGTACGTCTTTTAAGTCGATGATACCCGGGCCAGTTTGTGACTTTCTCTTCTCTCCCTTCTCAGCTCTCTGCTGCTGTTGCTTGTCTTTAATTCCTAGAGCGTCAAATGGCTCTGTGAGCGTTGCGGTTGCTGTCGAGTCTCGCCGATTTGGTTTTCGTGTTGTGGCAATGCTCGATATAGAGCTCTGGCCTCTCAGAGTATGCTGAGTCGAGCCCTTCACTGGGCTTGAAACTGCGCCGTCTGCGATCATGATAGGTGAGACGGGGTTTGGAGGGGCGTAGGAAGGTGTTTGTAGGGGTCGCGCATTTCGATTGTAGCTGAGGATGGCAGGGTCGACGAATGTAGCCTGCTGGGGAGACTCCCGGTGTGGCGGGGCGGTAGGAGTAGTTAATTCGTCCTCTTTACCGATGGGCGCGATCTCTAGATCTGCAATCGCTGACGCATCGAGAGTATAGGAAGGCAGCCGTTGGCCAGTCCATCGCAGGGTGACTATTGTCATTAGCAAGATCTAACCGTCCAACAGCTATTCTACCGACCATTGGTGAGAGAGAGTCTCTGATTGACCACATCCGAGACCACGCCTTCAATCTGCGAACCAGGCGGATGGCGAAGTGTGACCAGAATCGTGTAGCCTATGAACTCGGCCGCCATTGTGGGAGACTCGAAGGTGCAGGTGGAAGGGTAGCTGCATGCCAACACCCATCCACAGAGCCTAATTTAGAGGTGTGGCGCTCACAGAGGCGATGACTGTCCACGCATTGATACGAGACACATATCGAACTTGAATTGCAAAATCAAGCACTTGTTTTCGTTCGGCCGCTGATCTGTCAGGGACATTTGCGCGTCCGACGTCATGCAGCTAGCCAATGTTAGATAGGCGTAATAGATGTGACCCCTGTCGGACAAAATATGCTGATCGACTGGAACACTACATTGCATTGAAGGAGTCTACGACATCTTTGACAGCTTCTTAGTAGCGACATCCTCCACAGACCTCGACGCTCTCATACCCCTTCAGCCGTACATATAGAGTTCCTCGTCCTCATCAACTTCTGTCAGCTCCTTGTTTGCGATGCTCAAGATAGCCTGCTTCCCACTCTTCGCTGCCATGTCATGTATGCTCGAAAGTTTTTGATAAAAGTTGATCACCTTTGGGTGGACCATGACCTTCCTTGGATCGAATCGCAAGACCTGCAGTCCACTTTGACTGGTGGCACGGCTGAGCGCGACGTATGCTTGTCCCCGTTCGAACACTTTTCCAAGGTCGACCTTGACTCGTGACAACGTTTGTCCTTGGGCCTTGTGAATAGACAGTGCCCAGGCCAAAATCAGTGGCACTTGGACTCGTTTGGCCGTAATCTCACCTTGCTGGGACTCAGTCTTCCATTCTTCCGGTTGACAAAGCATGTCTCTGGTCGTCCCGTCGGCGAGAGGGAACCTCACCATAGGCCAGTATCGAGTGACTGAACCGGGCTCTTTGTTCTTGTACCGCGCAACATTGAACTTCTCTCGAGCAACGCGCGTCTCTTCATCGTCGCTCATGCCCTCTCGGTAAGCGGTCCGATATGTCTCCTCATCGCCTTTGTAGGTAGCGTACGTCGCTTCATCCATAAATGACAATACCTTACCAAGCGTGCCATTGACTAACTGTGGGTCAATGTTCTTGATAAGCATTACTTGCGCACCTTTCTTGAGGGTTAGCTGTTCTGGTGCTATGAAATTTGCGAGGATTTTAGCCCGAACATTCACGTCTGACACACCACTATCTGTGGCAGCGTATGTCATGACCTGGCCTGAAAGGCGCTGCATGCGAGCATTGTTGGCGCCATCGACTTCACCGCGTGTCGGGAAGAGCTCAGTCGCATCAACATCATCGTCGAATGTCAATGGTCGAGACAGCTTCCGAAACTCGATGGTTGAGTCGGCGCTGAGCTTGCCAAGCCTCATTTCATTCAGCATGTTTGCAAATGCTGGGTCTTTTTGTCGGAATACATGGGTCAGGAGAATGGTGTGCTCGATGCACGTGTTCCACGTCGCAGCATCAAAAGCAAACTTGGCAACCTGGTTCTTGTCCGGCACAGGAGGAAGCTGGAAGAAGTCCCCCGTCACAACGAGCTGAATGCCTCCGAAAGGCCGGCCATTGTTTCTAATAGCACGAGCAATCTGTTCCAGCTTGTCGAACAATTCCCCATCCACCATGGAAACTTCGTCAACAATTAGAACCTTGGTTCGTAGCCATTTTGTCCTTGTTTTCGCGTTGCGTTTGATTTTCTTGATGAGTTCTGGTGCCGGCTCTTTCCCAAGACCGATCCCGGCCCAGCTGTGCAACGTCGTGCCTTCGATCACACATGCCGCGAGACCTGTAGACGCAGTGATTGCCAGTCGGTCAGGTTCTCTTCGAAATTTTGTTCTCAGTTGGGCTATGATGCTTCGCATCAACACGGACTTGCCAGTACCAGCAGAACCAGTGAAGAAAACACTTTTCCCTTCATCCACGACCGCCTTGGCCACCACCCTTTGCTCGTCGCTGAGATGTGATGTTGCGATCTTGGGAGCTGTGCCTGTTCCAGAAGAACTTTGTTGTTTCAATGCTGTTTGTTTGATGGTATGCTTCTTCCTCAGCTCTTTTTGCTCCTCTTTGACGGCCGATGCTGTTTTGTTCCACGGATACTTTTCTCCACCCGACGTCTCGTTTGGCAAAGCAGTGACCGAGTTCGGAGACTGGGGTAGATGCGTGGATCGCTGAGACGGTGGGTCTCCTGCTTGGTTCCAAGGAAGCGTTCGTCGCTTCTTTACTGGCTGATCGTTCTGCACAGCCGTAGAGACTTTCTCCAGCCGGGGTTTTCGATGTTCAGGTGGTGAAGATGACCAGGGGACAGGCGCACTGCTGGCAGGAATATTTTGAGGTTGTGAAGAACGTGAAGGCAGTGGAGGAAGATCAGGATACTGTATTTGACCCTCAGGCCCGAGAGAAGGGTACTTGACATTATCATGCTTCTGTGGAGAGGTGATCAAGTCAAGGGGGAAATCGTCATCAAAGTCATTCTCGTCGAAAAAAACATTTTGATGGAGAACCCCTAGGCTATTAGTGCCACTCATCGATCGATCGAACTTGCGCTTGGTCGGTACATTAACAGATGGCCTATGGATGTTGCTGGCAGAGTTATTCAAGTTGAGCGGTTGCTGCACCTTCGGCCGTTGAGAAGAGGCGTGGGTATTGACGGCTCGACTCAGCATAGCGGTATTGAGGAAGGCAAGTGTCGGTCTCCTCCAGGTAGCATTTGGCAAACACAAACAACACACGACCTGCAAGACCGACATGCACGAAATAAGTTTGAAGATTTATGTTTGCTGAAAGAATCAGGATTGAGCGTGGTCGTTTCAAGGACGCGTTCGAGGGGGCCACGCGAGTGACCGCGTCGGGCAATTCCTCCTTCTTTCACGTGCCCTTACACACCCTCAACCTCAGACCCTGAAACACTTTGTAAAGATTCTGCGAACTCCATAGCTTTTTAATGCAAGCCCTGATGTTCCTCTACTCCATTATTAGGCACCTTTGAGCATTGACGAGGTACCCGTATGCGCCTTAGCCTGACATTGGGTCTGCTGTGGATCTCGACCTGCCTGTGCCTATTTGACGTTGTGCTTCAGCAACCGCACGTTACTACATGTTTACATTGCTCTCAAAGCACCATTTGCACGTGTCGAACAAATGTGACCCAGTCGTTATATAGATCATAAGTTGGGCGAACGGTTGCTTCGATAGCTCCTCTCCTCCAAGCAGCAGCGGGACTGTCCAACCATAGGGAAGTCCATTCACACTTGCCGAGGTATAACTAAAATCTAGGAAATAGGAGCCCCTAGCTTTATAGCTTTCTTCAGCCGCGTGGCGAACGAAAAGTCCAAGGATATGGTAGGACGAGAACATGGCAACGCCAGCCACAGTCAGAGTGTCGTCAGTCAACCAGCACATCTGTGTCATCGGTATCAACCGCCCACATAGGCGCAACGCGGTTGACTATTCAACAGCCACAGCACTGTACAAGGCGTTCCTCGCCTTCGAAGCCAACAAAGAGCAGAAAGTCTGCGTTTTTCATGGTGAAAATGGGACTTTCTGTGCTGGCGCAGATTTGCACGAGGTCTCAAAGACCAAGGCCGAAGACGCGCCAACCCTCGAACCTGTCAATGACCGGAACCAGGGGCCAATGGGCCCATCTCGGCTCCAGGTCAAGAAACCGGTCATTGCTGCAGTGTCGGGATATGCAGTTGCTGGTGGATTGGAGCTGAGTCTACTTGCCGATATCAGGGTCGTTGAAGAGAATGCCGTTTTCGGCGTGTTCTGTCGAAGGTGGGGAGTGCCTCTGATCGATGGGGGTACGGTCAGATTGCAGAAAATTGTTGGGCTGGGAAGAGCTCTCGACATGATCCTCACGGGAAGACCTGTCGCGGCACAGGAGGCTTTGTCGATAGGTCTTGCAAATCGTGTTGTTCCAGTCGGGAAGGCCTTCGACGAGGCCATCTCACTTGCACGACAGCTTTTGAGTTTCCCACAACTCTGTATGAATGCAGATCGCGATTCTACGTATTATGCTGCCTACGGAGCAACCTCCTTTGAGGACGCTATGAGCAATGAATTTGACAAAGGTTCCAAGGTGTTATTTGTCGAGAGCACAGCGGGTGCCGCAAGGTTCAGTTCCGGACAAGGGAGGCACGGGCTTCCGGCAATCCAGGGCACACACAAGTTGTGATCTACACGCTAACCCTCTGTTGCCCGCATTTCAGACAGTAAGGCTTCCGTGAGATGAAGCACCACGAACGATCTTGGGTTTTGGTTTCTCAAATGGGAGGTCTCCGCGCCATCATGATTCATGGAGCAGGACATCCAGGTAGATCACAAAAGGGTGACGAGGACTTCCCTCCATCCCTAGGGCCGTGACGAGAGCTTACCAAAGTTGACATATTTTCAATAATTCCGTGCAAATTGTCGCGTCGTATTATCATGCAATGAAGAGATGGTGACTATCCTCTACCGGCTTTTCACGGCCATTTTGTTGCTTCTGTCTGATCCAACAGTCGTGAAGGCTACGCATGTCGACGAGGCTGCTCGGTGATCTTCCAAATATTCAATCACGTGAACGCGCGACTTCCTGTGCAAAACTTTGCTTATTTGAACGTGCTTAAGTACGAGAGGACAAAAGCTCGCCTCAGCCTCGGGCTGCGCTTTTTTTCTTTTCGGGGAAAAAGTGTCTCCAAAGGGGTTTGCCCACGCACCCAGTATTCTAGCCATCAAGCGCCACAAGCCCTTTCGACTGACACTGAGCCGAGGATGAAACGTACGCTCGTGTCACATTGGCGTAGTAATGGTTCGCCTGAAGCATAGGTACCTTTTACTCAATATCCTCTTCCCAGCTTCGCAGTCAATTTCCAGCGCCTCCGACACCACCACCAAATGGCCTTTGCCGATTTCATTCCAGTCGCCGACACCACAACACATTGACGCAGGGCGACTGATCGCGCATCTCAAAGCCAACATCATCTTGCTTTTTGGTGACCATGGTATTGGCGTTTCACTCTCGTCACTGAAGGTGGTTTACTTCTCTGCGGCTACCTCCACAGCAATACTTCGTGTACCCCGAAACAACCATCGTCTTGTGTGGGCTGCAATAAGTCAGATCACAGAATTACCATCTGCGACAAGGGGAGGCACTGGACACGCGTGTGTGATCAGAGTGGTCCGGGTTAGTGGAACGATTCGCAAGGCCGAGGAGGAGCTTGTACGTCGGGCAAAGGTGGATGTCGTTCGAGCTAGGATGGTCGAGGATGGGAAGCGAGGATCGTGGATTTCGGCTCTGGCAGAGAAAAGCCGTGATCGAGATGTCCCTACTTTGACAGGTGACCCTTCGATGCATTCCATCGACGATATCAGCGGCGATGAAGGTGAAGAAGATGAAGAGTTGATCTGAGGCCCGAAAGTGACATTCCAATGGGAGGATCGGCTTGTCTCTTCTACTCCCTTCACGACGGGCCAGTCCTATTTACCTTGACTCCTCCATCAACGGGCATGTTTTTGAATGCTTCCAATGCCTCCAACTCGTCCTCGTCCATGCCATCTGCTCCTTCAGCGTCATCGACATCCATACCAGCCATCCTCACTGCATTCAAATCGAATTCTTTCTCCCTCTTCTTCTGCTCCTCCTCCCATTCCTCTTGCTCCTTTCTATCCCACCATTCCTTGTTGTCGATCCACCGATCCTGTATATCCCGCACGTCCATCTGTCCCATCCCCTGCCGCACAGCGGTCTGCCACACGCTATCGCCGGCACCTTCAGCTCCTCCAAATGCGTAACCCCCCGCACGATCAATAACCCTCAACAACGCCATCATGCTCTTCTTATCCTCAACCGCCAGAGTCTCGTACCCCACGAGTCCAAATTCCTCAACCAACTGGCACACAGCCTTGTTCAGCGCTTGAAATTTCCCCGTCCTAAACATCGGTGACTCCGCCTCCAGCGACGGCAGGAGATAATCCAGATCCTGCACCTCAGTGTAGTAGTCTAGGTTGAAGGGGAGCTCCGGGAATTTGTGCAAATTATCAATCTTCGTGAGCACGTTGATCTGCGTGAGGTCCAGCTGCAGCATGGTGCGCAGCGATAGTAACAGGGTCGCAATGTAAAGGGAGGGCAGCGTGAGCGCGTATGAATCGATCAGATTGACTACGACTAACTATCGAGCGTATCAGCCAACGTGCCCGCATCAAGAGCAAAAGCATGCAGTCCCATCTCCTCGCCCGCCCACTTTGAAGACAGTGAGAGCAGTGACCGTAGCCAGGAGAGGGTGTACGCACCCGGTACCCCATGCTCTGCAGCTCAAAGAATATCCCCCGCAGGCTCCCGTGGTGTGTGAACAGCTCGACCTGCCCAGGGCAATCGAACAGAATGTAGTCCTCCCCAAGCGCCGTCAGTCGCTCTTTAAGCCACTCCATGTTGCTTTCTACCTCCTCCAGCGCGTAAAGAATACTCCCGTTTGGACCGAGGTTATCGTCATGCATAATCTCTTCAAGAGTGATCAATTCTCGGACATCAACCGCAGCAGAGTAGGACGTCAGGTCGTTGGCCGGATCGAGGTTCACGACCGAGGCTTTGCGCCCGATAGCGCCCATGAATTGCTGCATGCCATTGCAGTATGTTGATTTGCCCGCGCCAGGAGGCCCAACGACAAGTTGGGCAAAAGGCATGACTTCAGGCAGAGTCTGATAGGGAAATTGTGAGCAAGCATACAAGAATGGATCCTTGTGGTGCACTAATTTAATTATTGCGAGGGTATGGGTAGGCACGACATGTTTGATTGCCTCACAGAATTCCCTGTGACGCACTGGGAGGACCATGAGGGCTTCTCCAAAAGCCTACGGCCGATCGAGTCCACCCTTCGCGTAGTTAGTGCCAAGTCCATTATGTGTAGCAATTTACTACTCGAGGCTGCCGTTGCCAAACTCGAAGACTCCAATCGGATGGACCGCTAGAGAGATCAGTTTAATCGCTCGCCAGCATCCGTCAGATCTGGCTTAACAGAATTCGTCAAGCAAGTTCGCCGGCTGCACAATAACCTCTTGACCTGGGTACCACGGCATACGATGGTGTACAGAAGGCTCTGGCAAGGATGGAGGATATGGAATCCAGCTTGGGGCGTACTCCCCGGCAGGGCCGGGAAGCACGAGCATCCGTTTGAAGCTATGCTTCGCATTGAGCTGTCCGAAGAGCTGGACTTCCCCTAAAGGTCTGCGCGACGAGCTTAGCACAGCTCGCTGATCACCTCGCAAAAAGCACAGTTTTTGTCGTCGTTCGGCGTAGCCGGATACGATGGGCGAGCTCGGCACATAATAAAGCGCGCGCTATATCCCCCATTCACTAGTTGCCTTGGATGGCCAGATTCTCCTCGAGCCAAAAATGCCTCCTCGATCAGACGCGACGCTTCTAACTACAGTATTACGTGCTCTGAGACACACATGGCACGGATTGTGACCTAGAATTTGCCCTGTCTGGCAAGGGAGAACGACAGGCCCCAGAGCTGGGATCGGTCGACTACTTTTCCCACTTATCGTAGGTTGCGCCATCTTACACCGTAGTAATACCGTAGTACGAGGCACTTGGTTTATCCGTCTGGGCTCTGGATGTGGAAGATAGTACTGCGCAGAGAAGAAGCGGACAAAGTGCGCTCTTAAATAATAAATACTAAGGAACGCTAAGATGCTATCAGCTCGGATGATGAGGGCAACCTGGTGCGTCTGGGGAGAGCTTCATAGCTTGAAAGTAGTTAAAAAACCTTAATGGAGTTAAAGACGATCACTGTCTCAAGCATTATGGTATGGAGATAACTATTGTGGTATGGTGTCTAGGCAACCTTGGAATTCAACCATATCGTGAGTCCTAAGCGTCTAGAGTTCCAAAATCGCCTTATCATTCATCATCGAAGCAAGCTGTCCCTTCAAGTTGTGCTATGCTACCGCTCCCTGTCCTGTACGCCTCTGCTATACATGTTCTGATAGGCTACGGGCACCTTTCAACGCCAAAATTGTCTTCTGAAGATTGAACGTTTCTTTCGTTGCGCCGCATCATGTGCAAATAGTTGTGCTTGAAGCTGAGCTCTGGACAACAGTTCCTTTTGATCCTTGATAATTCTACCAATTTGCTTTTCCCCGACACATTTGGAGCGTCGCATGTGCCGCTGAGATCGCTCGACGAAGTTGTTGAAGTAACTTCGAGAGTGCTTGCCTAGACCTTGAGCCTTATTGGAGAGGTCGGTCCACATTGCATAACCCTTCTGTGAGATGTGCTGGATCTGTACTTGCTTGTCCTTCCAGAGGCTCAGTTGACGTGCAGCACGCGCTAGAAAAGTTTCTTGGCGCCGTACAACATCAGACAGATGATCCCAATTGAAGCCATAGCGGTTTCTGTTCGGACCGTTGCCGCTCAAATCGTAATTGGATTTACGCAGAGATTTGATAAATGTCCCAACCGCGTCTCGAAAGCGTGGCCGCTGAGAATTTGGATCAGTGGAAATGTCATTGCTCGTTGTAGACACGGATTTGGGACTGGTCTCCGGTACTATTGCCGCCTCTTTATCATCAGTAGTGCGACCTGTTAAGCGGTGCCAGACCTGATCAAATGAGATCGGATCGTACACCATGACGTCGTGCTCGTTAGGTCCAACACTGCTGGCAGCAGCGGGCGTCGTTGGGGCTGTGGCGGTCACCGTGGCTGTGATCGGCTTGTCTTCGATGTGTGTAGAATTTGAGTACCGAGCAGTTGCAGTCTTCTGTGAGAGTCCTTGGGAAAAGCCGATAATGTAGACACCAAGCAGAACTACCACCAAAGATAACAAAATATCCTTCAGCGTCTGTGTGCCGCATGAAACTAGCCAAGGAGGCTTGACCCAGTTAACGCTAGACGTGCTCGATTTTACAAATTGCTCGACTGGTAGTGTCGGTTCGACAATTCGTAGCTCGTACTTGCTAGGGCAAAAACATTCGTCGTTATCTGTCGAGCCTGGTGAATTGACAAAATCTCGGATATAAGAGAACACACCGACAGTGCTCTGGCGCGCTGATTCTGTTTTGTGCTTACAGCATTTGTCGACAATGAACCTGAGGTGTCGATTGAGCTGCTCTGTATCAATGGCAATGAAGCTATCAAGATCGATAGGCTGCCGTATGTGAGATACACCATTGCTGGTACTGACTTCCTGCGTCCTAGTAATCCCATCTCGGTAGCGGAGAGGGTCGAGGCCATCGGTAGGCTCTTTAGTAACAGTGACAGTCGGCCAGCAATGTCGGCCAGCGAGCTCAAACAGCTCTTGAACAGCGTAAAAGTCTTCGGCGATGTCATCCCGGCTGATTTGGATCACCAGGAGATCAGGCTGCCAAGGAGGAGCTGGTGTTCGACCAGATAGGAGAGGCCGAGATTCGAACATGACACCTCGCTTGAAAGCGAACCGGATGTTTTCTGGATCTTTTGGGGTAGACTGAAGGTGGGTTATATCTTCGACCGTCATCTGGGCTTGCGAAGGAATGAGATCAGCAAATACTGGTTTGGAGCCAGGCCCGAATTCCGTTGGGATAATATTGTAAACCTGCGAATTTGAACAGCCGTCTAGGCTCCGTATAGAGGGAGGAACAACTAGAGCAGCACCAATTTTCCCGAGTAACTCATCCTTGGTATCCGAAGCAGAGGTAGCTCCATAGTAGGCAATGCAGAACGGTCTGCTGGAGGAGTCTAGAGTCGACCTGGACACGGTCATGCCGATGGTCTCTCGTTTAGGAATCCTGTTGGAATGTTGTCCAAGTTCAGGGCTCGAGGGTAGGTGACGAGCATATTCGAGGTATATGCTATCCCGGTTGGGCTGGATTTCAGATCGTTGCAGGATGATGGTGTCTTCATCTTCTTGTCTATCCGCCGCCAGCCGCATGTTGTCTTGAGAAAAAGCCACTTCCGCCACATTACTTCCTTGCCCATCATCGCCGTTGATCTCGCTGTTCGTTTCCTCTTCAGCTGCACTCTCCGTGTCGTGGTTGCTGCTAAGGTCGATAAGAGACCCAGTGTCGGCGGCTTCTGATCTCGAGTCCTCATCATGTGCGAATTCGAAGGTGTCGAGCGAAGCCCAACTCTCGTCGAGTCGTAACATTGGAGCAGACGAACGTGCCATTCTGGTGGTGCCGGTAGAAGATTTGCTTGACTGAGATGTAAGGGATTCGAACGAGGCTTCGAGAACGATGGTGGGATATCGAAGCTGGACAGGTGATTGAGCTGCTTCTTCAGCAGCCTCTGTTGAAGAGCAAGCTGCAGCGGCTATTTCATCAGCCATGTTCGGATTTCGTAGGGTGCTTGGGTAAGTGAGATACTGGGAGGGGAAAGAGGGCCAAACACAACGTAAGATATGCTTGACTTACCAGCAAAAGACACGCCTACTCAAAGCGGCTTTGGTGCCTAGGTCCAGCACCGGGCTCGAAGATCTGCAGTGCAGAATTGTCGTAGCAGCCTTGCACAAGACTGTTGTCACAACGTCGTGGATCGATAATGCCGGCACTGCCGGTCAGGGCAGACAAACATAGAACATAGAAGAAAGGTGTACAATTAGCATGCCTCGCTTCTCAAGCGCCGCAGATTGAAGGTCTAGCAAATGCTGAAGGATTGCATTCCGTCTGTTACAAAAGCATTAGGCATGGGTTCAAGGCAACCGTGACGAGATGCGGGGTTTAATGGAGCCAGACACGCATTTCCACAACGCGTCATTTGCCTAACGCAGATCCGAAGCTTGTTTCGGGAGCTATACCGTATTAGTGCGAATTGACTTGTCGATGCACGGCTCGAGACGTAGGTATATAGACTGATCGGCACTGATTTGCTAGCCCTGCGTGCCCATCCTCCCGCATTGGCTCCTACTCAAGCTGGAATCGTCTCCTTGTTACTTCTTGTAGCTCCAAATGAAGATTCGATAGGAAGACAAGTGAACTCCAATATCAATCACAATTACCCGACACTGTGACCTGACCCAGCCAGGGTGAAGCCAGTCCACATCATCGCCCATACAAATACGCTCGTCTCAGGTGACGCATGCTTTCAGACATGGCTGCAAAATGTACCATACCTGTTGCTGTGGGGGGATTGTTTGGAGATGAACCCATGAGCGAATCTCGAGGCATGGGAGGCCATGATTCCATTGGGACTAAAGTCGTATTGCTTTCCAAGCTCGTCCACCGAAATGTTCTCGTTGATGCAAGATTCGATGTGTGCCAATGAACTTGGCACGCGGCGGCATGAAGGATATAGTAGCATCGAAGCCCACCTGACTTGCTGATGTACCAGGCATTGCTGTAACTCGGTTGTTTCTTAGATATTGTACTCGCGTACCCAAGCGCCGCATCTGTGCACTGCATTACGTTATTCCCGACAATCCAAATGCGTAAATGCTCATGTGGTGTTGAAAAAAATTGTGATGCTCACCCTCCGAGTCCTATGTCTGCGTTGACAGTGGCGCCACTTGCTCCGGCCGTATACAAGATGAAAGACTCCACTTCCTGGACACACTATTCAAACAGGTGCTTCACGCGTTGCGATCATGGTGAAGCCCACCCTCCGGCTGTTTCGACCCATTCTACAAGGCAACTGCCCTCCTTCCCTTCCACATCTCGTATATCCGTGTCGCATCGGCACCTGCAACCAACGCCATTTTCTTTGGGAGAGTCCGGATTGGCCCAGTATTCGTCTTCTTCCTTTCGTTCTTTTTCGTCCTCTATGGTCTTCTCAAGGTAGGGAATATGCGGTGATTGGCGTGCGGGCGCATTGGCAGGACAGTGCTGAATGGTAGTGTGTCGATAGCCAAAATCTCGGAAGTAGTGGATGTCTCGAGGCGATAGAAGGGCACCCGCGGCTAACGAGTGGATAGGTGCATCACCCCACTGCCGAATATAATTAGTACGAACCTCCACAATTCCATTCTAGGTGTTCTTACCCTTTCCATCCAAAAGCCCCCACTACGATCCATCATTTCGAAGAAATCACTGTACTCTTTGCTTCGGAACCAGTCAAGACGGGCAATCTCGAAATTGCTCCAGAAGTGGCACATGTTGTACTTTTCACCCTCCATATTCTCGGGATCTATTTCTTCGATGTTCTGATGCCCGACTTCGGTCTGCAGTATCTCATTGGGTAGCGTCTTCTCCCTAGTATCCTCCTTCTCTTTAGCCTTTTCTGGTTGTTCCTCGAGGAACATTTCCCACAGGCCTTGCGACTGGATCTTGTGCTTCCTTTTGTAGGCCGAAGCATAGCGAAAGATGTTGGGCACGGTCTCTTTCAGTTCTTTCACTGCAATAGTGAACCCATATGTTTTATTGTTCTTGGCCATCTCAATGAAAGGATCGTAGGTAATATCGCAGAAGTACTTGATTTCGGGTTCAAGTCGCCAGTACCACTCATACTTGGTTAGGAGCTCGTGCTTGTAGAAGAAACCCGAATAGAATCGACACATGTGGTGGTAGCTCTCCATGCCTCCGTACATGATGACAGCGTCGCCTTGTTTCCGGATACCCTCTTTGGCGACCTCATGGTCTACCCAATCCGGAAAGCCCCACATGGTTGAATCAATCTTGCCAAATTCCGTCTTTCCGCTCGTGTAGTTTTGTACGCCGCTCATGAATTCCTCAGAGAATTCGCCGTCGTTGAGGAACACATAAGGATAATGGAACCAGCGATTGAAATGTCTTTCTATGCTTCTTAGAGACTGTATCACGCCATCCAATTCCGAGTTTCGCGCAAGCACCACAAATGCTGCATTCGCCCTCGGTTGTTTTGCAGCATCTTCGGGATTCAGACATCCAGTTGCGAATACCCTGTCGTGTTTTTCACTAATTTTCCTTATCGAGGGCGGTGTCCCGGCCGGAATCAATATTCTCCCAGGTGAAGAGGGATGCTTGACAACCAATATTAGTATGAGTAGGACCACAATGCTGGGAAACAGGAGCACAAAACCCAGTGGGATTGAAATCGACGAATTCGGTTTCAGCTTTATGCGCCTCTTGAAGAAGGAAAACCTCGAGCCTTTGAATGTCTTTGCAAATCTTGCCCTGTCCAAGCTCGGAGGAGAAGGTGTGTAGGGCACCCGTTTCATTAACCTCTGAACAAAGCTATTCGTGGAGGAGGCCTTTTCCGTCATCTTGCAGGTGGTGGTGAGCTATCTACGAGGATTGCGAAAACATCCGTATCAACAGAACAACATCAGAAAGTTGTATGGATCGCAACAAGCCAGTGCTGGTCGAGAGCGGAAGCAATTAGATCGCCAGGTGGACGGGTTGAATTATTGTGTCGCTGAAATAGCAGTGGTCCCACGCAAGAAAAGAATCGAACCGGCGATTGAGGATCGAAAATTGAGGAGAACAGGAATGTCTAGATGCTGTTGTGTCGTCGTTGGATAGTCCAGGCGTTGGGGGACGACGGTGTGAATGCGTGGAGATGGCGGCTTGCTGGTTGAGAATTGGGACTACCTGGTGCTGCGCTGTGAAGAGAATTATTATCGTAATACGGGGTGGCAGGGTGCGATGAAATTCGATAACGGTGGTCGGATCGTAAACAGGAAAGGGGAATCTGCTCTGCCCTGGACACTACTCTGGAGCGAAGAATTGGGATGCCCCAATGGGAATCGCCGAATTGGTGCCGCCGCAGCGCCAACACACCAAGCCCAACTTTTTAATGCCAAGCTCAACGCGCAATGAAGCAGCTTGTGGGTTGTTGGCCGCAGGGACTTGCGAGGTAGGACGCATGAAGTACTTCGTCATCCGCCTGCGCCATACGTGCTAAAAGGTACCAATGCTAATTTACGTTCATCCTACCAACGTGCGTGCTGTTGGGTTTGACGCCTTCTCAGGATGTTGAAGTTCCTTACTCGTACGAAGTACGAAGTCATATTTCGTAATACTTGACTTACCTTGGTATGCTTTGGGGTAAGTGGAAGCCTATAGCAGCCGGGGCGTTTTAGCCTTTTTAAAGGCATCCCATCGACGCCATCGCCGCTCGCACGCCGCCAAAATCCCCAGATTCAAACCAACCTTTCAACCCCCTCATTAATGTCTGCGCCAAACGGTGGTGACCAGCTTGAATACGAGATGATCATCACACACACACACTGGCTGTCGCAGTCATCGCAGTTTCCCCCTACGTGACCGCTTACATTCCTGTTTAGTTCTTGCTCCTAATAACAATACCCTCGAACCGCTGGATACCCAGCAGTGATGAAGATGACCATCTGCTTTAGCCTCGCAAGTTCAACCTGAAACATCTTCCTATTTTCATCGTTTTGTGGTCTATATACAGCTTCATATCCTCGCCAGGCTGCCACAACAAAGCTGTGAACGACACGTCGTCCCATCTCGAGTTGCGATTGCTCACCTCCAGCCCAGGCTGAGCTGCAAACCGTGAACTGGAACCTGCGTCTTTCGAGCATACTCTCAGCATGGCCGAAGTGCAGCAGACCAGTGCTCCAAGACCAATCACTCCAAACTATGACAGACCTTCAAATCCGCAGCTGCTCTCTCCCCCCGGAAATCTTCTGCCTTTGCAGACGTCGAGCGCGGCTCGTCCTGTTTCGAATATTGGACCACTTTCTCCGGTCAACCAGAATGGCAGTTTCGCTTTTGATCGTGTCATCAAACGAGGCAAGGTTGAAAGAAGAGTAAAAAAGAAGAGTGCGTGGAAGTCGTCCTGGAAACCCGCATATTTAGTCTTACGCCCCAACTTGCTTTCTGTGTACAAAGACGAAGATGAGACAGAACTGAGAGATTCAATCACGTTGTCAGACGTGACTGCAGTTGCACCCGTCAAGAAACCCCCTCATGACCACGTCTTCGGCATTTTCTCACCCAGCAAGAACCATCATTTCTCGGGCATGTCTGCTTGCGAAACGTCAGATTGGATAGCCCTCATCCTCCTGGAAGCTCGTACAGAAGCGCAAGATGATCTACAACCACCCAACGCAAGTTTCAGACAAAATGAGGCTCAGGGCTACGATACAACAGATCTATCCGCAGATGACGACCCTGATGCCCCTGCTTCTCCAGAAATGCCCCAGTGGGCAGTAAGGGGACAGAAGACTCGAGGCCTGCCCCAAGGCAACCCAGATGTACGGAGGATCTCTGGCTTGACACATGAGCCGCCTGGGAGTGAATCATTTGCAACATCGCAATCGGACCTCTCTGACGCTTTCAGCAGCTCGATTCCAGGCACCAAAGGTTATCTCTCGTCATCTGTACCCGTCCAGCACTCGTCCCTAACACCTATTCCCGACGACGCGCCAAGCGCGATGGGACCTGCTCTTGACCGTGATGCTTCGTGCATACCTGACACAGGTGCTACGCAGGCCAGTCCTGTCTCAAAATCAGCACCCAATCATCCCTCTGCCCTTCAGAACAACGATCCTTCTCGGGTAATCCGCCAAGGCCACCTCAAACTCTCCAAGACAATATCCGGCGTGAAACAATGGAAGTCCATCTGGGTTGTCCTGCGAAGCCAATCATTGGCTTTCTACAAATCCAACTCAGAATACTCCCCTCTCATCATCGTTCCAACTTACAATATCATTGAGGCTGCTGAAATCGACTGGAAGAACAAGCAGAATTGTTTTCAAGTTATCGGAGAGGAAAAGACGTACATACTGCAGGCGGAAACGGAAAATGAGCTTGAGAGCTGGCTCGGCGCATTCAAGAGCGTGCTGGTGAAGCAGGAGGCTGAACGGACCAGATCACGAGGCACCAGCCTCAATCTGCAGACGGGTGAGCAGAAGCCAGTACAGCCTCCCGGGAGCCGAGATGGATTAGGTGGGATCACGGCGCAGATGCGGAGTGCAACTGTCACCGACTCCCAAGGAGCGAAGAGAATGGTGAGTTCGAACGTCGGAGGACCGACCGTGTATCCGCAGGATTCTAGTTGAATAGTCTAATCATAATTGTTTTTATCTTAATGATAGTGCACGACAAGATATCTGAAACAGTTTTTTGAGAATATTAGGTTATCGCATGTTTTTCGTGGTCAACGCCCCCAATCGAAATAGTATTACACATGGTATCTATACATAATTTCCGCCTAGTCGTAGACTGAGAGTAAGCAAATCATCAAGTCATTGTCATTATTACCGTCAACATCAGTCATCATCATCAAACGCCGTGCTAAAGCAGGGTATCGAAACCAGGCCTAGAGTTCAACAGATTCTCCTTCGCTCCGCAATATCCCAGGTGCTCAAATAGAGCGCCAATGACCATATCTTGCGTCCACTGCATGACCGTCGGGTTCGCGCAGCAAAAGGAACACAGGCCTCTTGGGTTAGTAAAATCGGTTTCGTCGAATAAAGCGAGCCTTCGATGCCGCGGTAACATCTATTTGCTCATCGACCATTAGTTCACACAGCACCTCTGTCCTTCCCTGTCACCGCAATCATCAAAACCAAACCTTCACGGATGTGCGCAACTAAAGCCTCCATCCGCCGGCCTGGGTACTCCCGCTGTCCGCTTCTGAGGTCCCTACTACACTTCTTGCATCATCGAACCAGGCATTCTCAATGACATCACTGATGGTGGGGCGACGAAGCGGATTCATTGACAAACACCTCTTCACAAGCCTGTACGCATGATCCTCGGCCTTCTCTTTCAAAGCATTTTTGTTCCAATCGCCAGCTAGAATAGCCATGACGACACGAGGCTGGAATGCGTCCCGGAATGGGCGTTGGCCGGTGATAAGGGCGTACATGCATACGCCCATAGCCCAAATGTCGACGGCAGGATGCACGATGGACTTTTCTGGGGGTATGTCATACGGGTGAACGTGGCCTGATGGGCTGCGCGCGATTTGGAGAATCTCTGGTGCGGCATACTCGAGGCTGCCACCTGCAAAGGCAGAAGTTGAGCTGTCCGCTGGGCCGAAGAATTTGTTAATCTGGCGCTCGCGGTCGGCGTCCGATGAGGTGGAAGTGATGCTGTCGCTGTCGTTTGAAATCCACTCTGCTAGACCAAAGTCACAAAGGCGGAGATTGCCTGGGCCGTTGCCTTGAGTATTGTCAATGAGACAATTTTCCAGTTTGACATCACGATGAACAACACGAGCGTCAAGGTGGAGGTAGCGTAGGGCGGAAGCAAGTTGGTAAGTGTAGTTTGCCGTTAGATCCGGTGCTAGACCTTCACGGTTGGAGCTGACCAGGTCAAAAAGAGTGCCTCCAATGTTGAGGGGGACAAAGCAGAATGTTGCTTCTCTGAGTTCGTACACAGCTTCAAGGGCCAGGATGTGCTTGTGATTAAGGAAGCGCCAAAGGTCGACTTCGTGCTCGAAATCGGCTTGTGCTGCATCGTTCTCGGACTTTGTCTTTCCGTGTATTTGCTTTCTGACGATTTTGACAGCAAGCGTGCGCTGTGTGCCATCTTGTGGGGAAATTTGTGTGACTTCGCGAATGGTACTAAAGCCGCCGAAGCCAATTTGTCTTCCCAGAACATAGTCATCACCGACGGTGGCGCCTTCTGCATCGACCGGCGGGGGGACTGAATCATCTGCGCCACCAGAGGTTGAAAATCCACGAAGATAGTATGATGCTGCTGAACGGGGTGATTTGGTAGAGCTTTGGGTGTCACGCCTAGATGCACGTTGACCTGATCCTCTTTTTCTAAGACTACCAGCTCGCGCGAAGAAATCTGGAGCCGCTTCGCCACTGCGCCATCTCTCTGACGCTTTCCTTTGCGGATTTGCACGATGGGGCTCGTAGGAGGATGACAGTTGCCGTGCCAACGAAGGATGTATGTTAATGGGCGAAGTGTTCCCGTCTCGTGGGGTGACGACAGCTTCGTCCACCGGGGACATGGTGGATTCCGAAGTCATGGACATGGGCTGCTGCAACTCTCTCGACTGCTGCCGGGCGAGGGCATCCACAGTATGCTGCAGCAGGGGAAATCGGGCTTCGCCCACTCGAGCCTCGTCGGTCGGCGGACTGCTTGAGTATTGTGGCAGATGCCTACCGGTGTAAGGGTCATAGTGTGACCTGTCCGATTCGCTGTGCGGCCTGGCACCGCGGTGCTCTGATGGAGCATATCCCGGAGGTCGCCCTCTGGGATCATTGTGTGCAGCATCTTTTGTCGTTCCAAATATACTATGACGGTGACCTGAGCTTGTTCTAGCCTCCTTGTCGAAGGTGATACAGGGGTTTCTGCCCCTCGAAAAGCGTTCTCCATACGAGCCTGGCGACTTGAGCGACGATGCACTGTCAACGACGACGGGGTCGTGAGGTTGACAAGGGATTTGGATGGGTGTGGTGCTGACACGAGTCACGTTCTCTTCACTCTCTGTTGTGATTTGGTCTGACAGCCGCCCAACAGGTCTCTGGTCCACGTTAGTTACATCTGGGTTGAAGGTGTCGAGCTTGAGGTTGCGGTTCCGCAGCAGATTCGAATCATTGCGCGAACATTGCGCCATTAGCGGCGCCACCTGCCACGGCTGCGATTAATGTATGAAGAAGGAGTTGCAAGGCTAACAAAGCAGGTGCGCGCGAATATGATATGTAGGCAGGTCGTGCAAAAGCGAAGTTGAAGCAGTCCCAATTTTTACGATAACTTTGCGGAAGCATGAATGGAGATGCGCTCGCACATGCCAGGGCTGAGCGGTCGAAAGCGACAAAAGCCATTTGTGGGGGTCGGCCGAAGATCATCTCTGGCACCTAACTCATCTGTTTCGTCGCCGTTGCACATCTCGCACGTAGTTCTGTCACATACACAGGTGTACAGTGATGTTAAATCGGCGAGAAAAGACTGGCCATAGATATTCCGTTCGCTGCGCTGCATGACGAAGTTGTGCATGCTGTCGATGGCAGTGGGTCTGCACGCGAGCAGCAAGCGCGGAATGATTCGGGGTTCCGCCATGATCGGAGAGAGAGCGCGGGTGGTACAACCCTTTACTCCGTACATACTAGCACGGAGTGCCCATGGTGTCTGTAAAGTACTTCGTACCTGAGGCCACTCCGTAGAAGATGCCGAAGCACACGAGGCCACGCACACATGGGAGTCCTAATGCGTTATGAATAGGTGAGTATGTAGATAGCATTGGCACTATTAGATGCAAGTGCCACGATTTCAATTTATCCTAGCCCAGCGGGTAATAAGGGGCACGGCAAACCCTAGGCGGTCCTTCAATCCCTATCAGCCACCTAGGTAATCAGGCCTAAGGCCAGTGGTGTCAGGGTCCTCAAGTTAAACTGCCATTGCTGAGAATTAGACTCCTTCCATTCCGGAATACCTGCAGCAGACCGAATTAGAAATGCCCCCGCTTATGCTGCAGGGATGCCTATACCGGACATTTAGTACGACTATCCACGATTATCCTGCGAATTCTTGGAAGAATACTCCGTACTCCGTACTATGCTTTCCAGGGCACCAGCCACACCGCCCCAATGCCCAGGAGCTTAAAACGATTCACGGCCACCAATCAAGAAATGTCGTGGACCCTCATTTGAGCACGTTGAAACACGACCCCTTATAGACAACTTTCTTGCTTTGTACACGCTCGCTGCGCATGCCGACCATATCTCTTGCTACCTGCTTTCCTGATCGCCGACAATCTACGAAACAGTGCCGACGACGCGCCGCCTTGATCAATTGACACGGACCAGCTCGGCAGCGCATGACCACGCTCCTCCCGGAAATCGAGTTTGCTGTCTGTTTAGAACGACGCGAACGACCCGATCACCAAATCAGCACGGTCACCCATCGTTTCTACTGCACGTCGTTGCAGTCATTTCCGCGCTCCATTTTCGACTGGATGCCTCATAGAACACTAGATTCATTTGTTGGCACGGAATAGATCCTCTCAACCGGCGAAGCTCACACGACGCGATCCAGAACATCAATGCGACCGAAACTCCCGGATCGTGCTGTGTGTTCTGTGTCTTACCGGCAACAATCTTCGCTACATCGCAGCAGCGTACCATGACATCTTTATCACTGAAACCGCACTTGTTAAGAGCAGGTAATACTTCGAGCGACTCCTTCCGTTGTGCTTGACCTGACGTTAAAGCAGACACGATCGACCTTCAGTCGCACGATAAACCTTCTGCAAAGGACCACACGCGAGCGCAATGGAACACAGGCTACAACCACGCAAGCCCAGCTCATGCAGGGCCGCATCATACTCAGGCCTTGAGGAACGCGAATCAAGACGCATTCCAGGAGCGCCACACCAGCCCACGTATGGCAGAGTTCGACCACAACCATATAGACCATCACGGTCAGACAAATATGTATGATGAAGGTGACGATGAAGAAGACGACCACCCGCATCACGGTATGAACGGTGTCACCCCTGGTGAAGGCTACGAGGAAGGTGATGGCAACGACTCTCAGGACGATGACTTGGACGATGAATTGCTCGATAAGATATCGAGTTCTCCCTCTATTGAAGATGGTAAGCTATCCTGGCCGGCACGAGCCGATTCTCTGTACCATGGACTTCACACGCGGTCATGGTCAGCGCCGACTCGAGGCATTTCTTTCCCCGTTAGCGAACCCCTCTTTGGCCCTAACCCGGATATCTCCTTGCGCGAACAGATTGGAAGTCATCAGAGTGATCAATCGAACCCAAACAAGATGCTCAACTTCGACATTTTGCCCAAACTTTCTCCCACACGAGCTCACGTTCGAGACAAGCCACCGACAACGCTTGGTCTTGTCGAGTCCGGCTCTATAGACAATATCAGCCGTCACTTCCTTCCTTTAGACGACCCGTTCCTTGATTGCGATAAGGAATTGAGCTCATGCGACTACGCACTTGATGACGTCGATTCTGATTGGGACGATACGGATTCTACCTTCAACGCTGTTGAGAACTCTGATGATGACCAAGATGACTCCCCTTTCAACGCCGAACCTCGTCTCATTGATTCTGGTTGGGGTGGCGAATGCTTACGTAACATAGAGGATATCGACTTCGAATTCGTCTACGCACTCCATACGTTTGTTGCGACTGTCGAGGGCCAGGCCAATGCCACTAAAGGTGACACCATGGTCTTGCTCGACGATAGCAACAGCTATTGGTGGCTCGTGCGAGTTGTCAAGGATGGCACAATAGGTAAGTGACCAAACGCTTCAAGTGTCTTCCAGCTTATCAAGCTAGGGTATCTCCCTGCTGAGCACATTGAGACGCCGACGGAGCGGTTGGCACGCCTTAACAAGCACAGAAATATTGATGTGAGACCAATTCTCTCTGTTCCTGCCAAACTACTTATTTGTGATGCAGCTCTCTGCCGCTATGCTGGGCGATAATCCTGAAAAGTCCAAAAATCCCCTCAAGAAGGCTATGAGGCGCCGCAACGCGAAAACTGTCAATTTTGCACCACCAACGTATTACGAGCCTGACGAGCGTGAATGGTCCGAGGATGAAGAAGGTAATGAGGACGAGGATGGCTCGGCTGCTCATATTGAAAACAGTGCGATCGACGACGACCGCCAAGCCAACCAGCAGACGCAAGAGATACAGGAGAATGAACAATCGATGCAGATACATCAAGTCGATAAATATGACGAGTCGCAACGAGCACAGCCAATGTCCGCTACTATCCATCGCGTGGAAGACTACGATGAAATCGAGGAAGATGAACCTGCGTCGCCCATGAAGAATGAGGTTCAGGCACCCGCACCACTGCAGACTACTGTCCAGGATAACGTACAGCGCTCGAGGAAAGGCATAGTGCGCGATACAGACTCTTTCTTCAAGGACGACACGGCTGAGACCAAAAAGATTTCGCTTACGCCTCACCTGTTGCGTGGTGACAGTGCGTCGACAATATCCAACGAGCAAGAGAATAAACAGGGACCAAGTCTTGATACTTTCGACAAAGTTGTTGGTGAAGACAAATCAAAAGACAGCAAGAAGAAAGAGAAGAAGGGCATGCTGAGTGGGCTGTTCAAGCGGAAGGACAAGAGTAGCAAAAGTGGCAAAATTGATACTGATGAGGCAGATCGGACTTCTGAAGATTCCAGCAAACAACTCGGGTCCAAGGAGTCCCTCGATTCTGATCTTGGTCCCGAACGAAAACCCAGCAAACTTCAGAAAACTCCACCAATTTTGTCCCCGAAAGCATCACCCGTAGAGGGTCGTGCTCCACAAAAAGAAATCGGTGACTCTTCACCTCAGCAGCAACAGCAACAGCAACAGCAACAGCAACAAGGCCCAGCTGTATCGCAAAGACTCCAGATCGAGGCGGTCCAAATACAGCGTTCGCCACAGCATCCCGTTCCGGAACAGCAGCCAAATAGGTTTCCCTCCTTGCAAGAGAAGCGGTCCGTTTTTGCTCCAATTACGGGCGCCTTGCGGTCGAAGAATACAAGTCAAGATATGGGAGATCCGGCTGTGAAGCCGATATACTCTAAACGGGCCAAGGAACGCTTCGCTATTGATGATAGTGGCTCCGAGGATGGCAGCACACCAACTGCTCAATCATCGATATTACATCGTAGTATCTCACCCGTAGAAAATAACGAAGTCAGCAAAAGTAGACCTGACTCGGACATGAGGATATCGCCCTTCGAAGAGTATTCATCCACCAACGCACAAGCACATTCAGCAGGAGAGAGAGAATTTGAAAACTCTAAGCTCGTGCAACAGCAACCAATGCAGACTGCGCCTACGTCGCCCAGCGATCAGACTGCCAGTACGCCGAAGCAATCGCCGTCTATACCAACCCACACGCCATCGACGTCGCGGTCAACCCCCACATGGTCGGATGCCTCGTTGCGATCGTATATGGACAATGACCAGGACATCCGTGATCTACTGGTTATTGTTCACGACAAGTCAAACATCACACCAGTGGGACCAGAGCATCCATTGATGAACGGACTTTTTGCATCAGAGAGGACCAAATTGGCTGACATGCAAACGCAATTGGATTCAATGTTGGTGACTTGGTTGTCTAAAAAGAAGTAGCCGACATTGGCAAAGGCATAGAGAGGAGTTTTGCAAAGGATCACGCTGTGAGCTTCTGATGAGTTTTCAAGTGGCTCCTTGTACGAACAAAGGCGTAAATGGAATATGTGTAAAGTAGTTTTACTCAGTCACGACGGTAAGATGTGGTGCATGACAAGGACAAGGACAAGGAATAGCCACAAGAAGCTAAGTTCCAGGCGTATTGGAAGCGTTGATGCCTTGCCAGCATACTTGGAGTATTGTGTTTGTGTCAAAGATAGCCAGCCAGGTTGCAGAGGGACCAATCTCCGACAAGTCTCTGGAGCACTGGTGGTTGGCTCTCTCAAGCAGTTACTTGACACGCTGAATTGTTCCTAACATCGATTTTTGAAATCTTTTGTGTCTTCTCGTTGCTCTCTCCGCCAGAAGGAAATGCAATGGACAAAATTGATTCCGAACGCCGCCTAACGCTAGACCGTCACTAATGGAATCCTGGGTTTATAGTACACATAGTATTATTACAGCAGGACAGATGAACATTGGCCAGGAACATGCTAGACCACCTTTATTGTGGAGTTGAAACCCAGAAATTCACCATCATGATCATGTCGGAAGCAATAGTTTCTGTCTCCGTCTAGAAAATGCCCAACCGGTCGATCACAATGACTCTAAGCCTCATTGGATCAGCTGCACGTACGTAGGAGTTTTTGGCACTGCACTTACGTTGACCATCATTCTCGGAAGTGGCGTGGCTGCAGAGACAAATCGCACGGTAGGACCAAATGCGGCATGAGGCTGAGCTCAGGCACTGCTCTGGGCAGGCTTACCAAAGTACCCTAATGACGAACCAAGCACGATTTCGGTATAGTTCAATTGTTCGGACCCTCCGCGCGAACCGAAAAGGCTGACGTACGCACTCGAGAGAAGGCGATGCTATTCGCGCAAGCGCCTTTTCGGACATTCGATTTGTGGCGGGGTCGACTTGTCACCTGCAAAATTGCGCCTGGGCCAAATACTTCCAGCTGACTGCAGCTGTGGTATTTAGACCCCGACAGGCGTTCATCTCTTGACTTATCGTTTGCATCACATCCTACGATTGACTCGAAGACTAAATCGTCGTCCCGGGCCATAGCAACCTCACGCATACTCTCAAACACCTCGAACCACCAACCTTCTAGTCATGTCTGGCCCATACAACCAAGGCGGCTACGGCCAGGGCTATCCTCAACAACAGCAATACGGTAGCGGTTACAATGATCCGAATGCCTACCCTTCCAACCCGCAATATTCACAGGGCGGTTATGGCTCGCAGCAGTTTGCACCTCCCCAAAGGCAGGACTCTTATGGTCCACCCCAACAAGGCGGCTTCCAGCAAGGCATTCAGGGCCATCAATACGGCCAGTACGACGCCAGCAATCCGCAAGGCCATTCCAGCTATTACGGCCAGCAGCCTCAGTATGGCCAACCCCAATACGGCGGCCATCCCCAGCAGAATGACGCTCTTGCCGCCAATCAAGCCTATCAACAGCAGATGTCTCAAGGTGGTCAACAGGGCTCTCAGCCAGATCTCTCAAACCATGAGTTTGCTCGACAGTCGTCTGACCCAAACGCTCCCAACTACGACCCGAATGCCCCACCTATGACCGAGCAAGATCGAGGATTGCTAGGCGCTATTGGAGGCGGTATCGCAGGCCACCACTTCGGAAAGAAGCAGGATCACGGATTCATTGGCACAATCGGTGGTGCCCTATTGGGAAGTTTTGCTCAAGATTTTATGAAGAAAAAGAAGCATTCATCTTCAGGAGGCAGCTCCTGGGGTGGACGCTTCTAGATAGGCTCAAATGGAACATAAGGGGCTCGATCACAATGTGGGCATAGGAATTGAGGCGGGTCGGTACGAAGGACATGGACAACACTCCTGGACCAATTAGAGCTACGACTTTTTTCAACACGACTAGGTGGCTTTGGTGTCATTATCAACCTTGTCCTATGTTAGTATGCGAGGCGTTTATGTTTTTTTAAATCAATAGGTATGCCATAAATTACATCAATTGTCCTGGACTCTACTCCTACTTCGTTAGGAATCAGACCTATTCGATACCACTCATCTGGATCACCTGTGAATTCCCAACTCAAAAAGTAATCTTAATCGAGTGAGTGTCGGTTGCTAAGCAACTTCGTAAACCAAATCCATCAAAGCTGCTCCATGCTACTTCGATCAAATCAGTAGACTCAAGGCTAATTACATGTGCCTTTCGTCTCACAAATCCATGAGCGGGCACCCGTGTTGTTTGTTGATAACTTTGAACTTGCCCAACAACCCAGAATTAAAGTACTGCTTCACAAAGCCATGCTGGCTATGCTTATGTAGTACCTAGTTAGATAATCCAGGCACTCGCCATGGTATAAACAATAATCTGTTAACCGAGTTTACTATACCCCGTACATGATATGTCACCACCACTCGATCGCAATCCTTATCGTCCGCAAACCAATTCAGTCCTTCCTGTCACGTAAAAGTCATTGTTAATCGAATACTGCCTTCCTAAGTTCTCCTCAATTTCCGCATTGCAATTTGTCCAGCGTCTTCAGCCACGCGGTGCGCTCTGGACACGCGCCGGGTGCTTCCCAGCCGCCAGAATACGTAATCCGACGCATTATACCTAGGCATGAAAGCAGTTCTTCGAATTTTGAATTAGAAGACTCAAACCCGGGACATGCAAAACGAGGCAGGTGCTCTCGTCGTGGCCCTCTTTCCCCAGGATCTGATAATTACCTTGGGTAGGTGGACAACAGACTGTGGCTCGAACAAAGGTCTGTGTTCTGCTAAGCCCAAAAACCGCCCATAGACGGAAGCGTCAAAGGGGCCACTTTGGCAAAGCTACATATATTTCATACCTCGCGTATAGGCGTCTAAGCAGGCTCGAAAAAGAGCCGAGAATTCCCTTGGATCTCAATTTCTTCCTGGGACCGCTGGCGCAACGGTAGCGCGTCTGACTCCAGATCAGAAGGTTATCCGTTCAAATCGGGTGTGGTTCATGCAATCGTTTGCATTGGTTTTTTTTTCCTGCCATATCATATGCATTTCCAGCAAAAATGACAATAGTTTCCCCAGTGAAGGAGCCATGTATTTTCTACGAAGCACCGCCCAAAATATGGGGTGCAGGGTTGTGATTGTGCTGGGGTGGTGAACCGATTTTTAAACTTTGACGACTAGTCTACCGACGATAGTCCCTTTTAAGGTTGTAATTTTGTCCATTGGGTGGCGTAGAAGTCAGATCAATCTCGCCCGTCAGCAAGGAGGCTCATAAGCTAGGTGTGAAGATTGTAGAGAGCAGGACAGAACGGGACTTAGAGAAGCGGTCTGGTATCATTTGATTCTACGTATCTACATGAATGTCAATGCCATGAAACCCTACACCTTCACTTCTTGTAAATATTTGAAGACCAAGGTTCTTTTCGATCTCCCATTGCTTTTGCCTGCCCCTGCAAATCAAGTTGCTGCGTTGATGTCCTCGTATCAAACGTGAACGTCGCATATTCTCGTAACCAACCAACGGCACCGAATAGAAAGTCTCAACCGCAGATTGATCTCTCATGCCTCGGGCTGTTATCGAGCAATGGTGCTTTTGCCCAATTTCCTGCTTTGACTGGGATCCTTCTGCGTGTATGCTTCGTCCCCCATCTCTCTCTCATGGTCCACTACCATGCGCCTGACCCGTTCTATGCGTTCAACGGCCTTCTCTAACCTTTCCAATCGCCTTCGCTTGTCCCCATCGCGAGTTTCGAGGAGTTTTACTCTCTCCTCGAGTTTCGCCCTGGCCTTGCGTTCTGCAGCGACCATCTCATTTGCTTGGCCGAACAGCTGAGCGGTCAGCTCTTCCAGCTCAGATTGCGATTGAGCCAAAGACTTCTCGGCTTTTTGGCGTAAAGTTCGTTCTGTTTCCAGGCTTGTTTGGAGGCCAATAAGAGTTACTGAACGGCCCTGCCGACCCGGGTCTGTTGCAAAAGGCGGGGGGGATGGCGCTTTTGCGCACTCCGAGGAAGGTGTAGCAAGGTTAGGGGTAGACTGGTTGAAGGCAGTTCTGAGAGGTGGTAATGGAGGCGGGTCGGAGGAGGCTTCTTTCTTACGTCCAGGAAGATACGAAGTGAGGCTTGAAAGTCGCGATAGACTTTGTTGGTTGGTGATTTTCTGGTTGGTAACCAAATCGTCCTTCTCTCGTAATGGCGGTGGTGGAGGTGAAGTTCCGTCATCCCTAGACTTATCAGCTGTTGCGCTGGGCGCCGCGACTGAGATGGTCTGCTCCTTCTCTTTCTGCAGCTTCGAGCATTGTGCTTGTAGGGCCCGTATTTCATCTTCATAGTCTGCCAGGCGATCGATGTAGGAGGATGCCTTTGAATTCAACAAGCGCACTTGCGTTTCAAGATCGTGGATTCGTGATTGAGCATTGCCGGCGTCTACGGGATGCAATGTGTGACCGCATTTTGCGCATGTCACGTCCATGACCGCGTCAATTCGGCTTCAACGATGTTAAGCTCAGATGCGAGGTCGATTGTTAGTGGCGGCAGTAGATTGGGTATGCTACAGAGCGAGAAGGCAGCGGAGGCTAACAAAAGAGGTCAGCGAGCCTCAGCTCAAATCAAAAGCAGAGCGCTGGCAAGGGGTTCAGGATGTTTTCAGGAGTGACGAAGGCTAAATTTAATCGGACGCGCAAACTGGTAGCAAGGATGAGCTTAACCGGGATTAATAGCTGGGCGAGGCCGTCCATCAAAGGGTCGCCATGTTCACGGTCTCATGTTTGTGCTTGCACGAAGAATTTTGTAATCAATGAACTTGAAACCACGCATTCCGCGAGGGATGCGCAGCCCATTGGTCTGACATGCGTCCTGATTGAATTGCTCGTGCGCGGCTCGTGCGCATGCGCGACATTATCACGTGCCAACACCCATCTGGGGATCGACTCCTTTAAATAAAATCCCGTGACGTTCCGAAGTTCTGTTCGATGGTCTTCCGAACCTCACGTTCGAGACATTGTGCGATTGATCAGGGTCAGGACTTTCATTAATAAAGGACATGAAAAATCATTGTTTGTGATTGATTCAGTCTTCCGGGCCAACCACAGGGATTTGGCCAAAAGGTAACAGCCTTTCAACCCGGCACGACGCAATCTCAAGGGATCGAACACCTCGCCCCTGTTGTTACTATAGTGCAGCGTTGAACCATTGCATGGATGTACCCTTACATGTACAGTTACATTTGCCGAAAATTTGAGTAACCGCTTGGAGGGTTGAAAATGACTTTGGGGATGCTATCACCTGTTGGGCAGAGGCCACCGTTCAGCCTGTAGCTCAGAAGTATCACTCAATAGCCCAGATCAACTCAACTATTCGGCCTTATTAACCTCGAACCCATCTAGAGCCAAATCTGGAGGCTACGTGTCTGTTACAAATTCCAAGCTCGAAGGAATCTTAGTGTCCATCTCCGTCTCGCAAGACACCGCAACGTGCAAGTTGTTGAAGGGGCTTCATAAAATACACGGGCAAGAGTTCCAGAACCAGCCAACCAGCCAAATAACACCTGGGTCACAATGATTGCTCTAATGTGAAAACAAGCTTGTGTCAACGAGATTAAAGGCATTCAAAGGTAGCTCAAAGTACAAATCAGCACCGACAACGCCACTTGGATCGAAGATGAATTGCCTAATGATCTCTAACCACTCACCCAATTGACCCAGTGTGTCTATTTGAACAACTTGATGCCATCAATGGTTGGCTTGTTATCATGTCAAAGATTGGGGATATGCTAAGACTAGCGTTTGCTGGCAAGTACATGGTCGTTGACTTTTTTGTGAAGCAGACAAAAATCACTACCCGTAAAACGTTCTTTACCTTCTTCGTTTCAGTATCATTTGCGTAGAGTTTGTTGGCGCGGCCTTCGCCAGGGGCCCTAGCTAGGCCTAGTAGTAAACAGGGACGCCTTTCCTATTTGGGGTATTACGCGCCTGCGGGCAAGAAAGTTGATGGCGAGCGGCAACAAAGTCCATATCAGAGGCTATTTGGGAAGGATCTATATCTATACCTAGGTGGTCTATCTCAATTAACAACACTACATAAAGACGCGATCTCGAGTTGCTCGGTCATGTCACAATTTCAACCCCTAGCGGTGTGATGCAGCGCAGGCCCTTCCCTGACAATTTTGCATGTTCCGTCCCGAACACTCGTTAAACCGACAACTGATCACGCTGTCCATGCCGGCTCTTAGCTGCAATGCCTGGCCTTCCATGTATGCATCGATGAAGTTTTCCGCCCAGGTTGAGGACTAACAGCCTCTAGCGAGCATTGATCTCGACCAATGCATTGAACAGCTCTACCGAAAACAACTCCTAGCAGAACCAGTGATCGAAGCAATATGCGCCAAAGCAAAGGAGCTACTCATGAAAGAGAGCAATGTCGTCCATATATCTGCTCCCGTGACTGTCGTAGGTGACATTCACGGCCAGTTCTTTGATATGTTGGAGATCTTCAAGATCGGGGGTTACTGTCCAGATACAAACTACCTATTTCTAGGTCAGTCTCTTGCCCCTTAATTGTCAACAAAGTGATCTGCGCGCTGGATGTTCTTCGAAGCGGAAGGCTGACATCCAAGTGTTACAGGCGATTACGTTGACCGCGGTCTCTTTAGCGTTGAGACTATTTCTTTGCTTGTCTGTTTGAAACTACGATACCCTCAGCGAGTGCATTTGATCCGAGGCAATCACGAGTCTCGCGGCGTTACACAATCTTATGGCTTCTATACCGAATGCGCACGAAAATACGGCAACGCCAATGTCTGGCATTACTTCACTGACATGTTCGACTTTCTGACCTTGAGCGTGGTAATCAATGACCAAATATTTTGCGTTCATGGTGGGCTCAGCCCAAGCATACATTCAATCGATCAAATAAAGATTATAGACCGCTTTAGAGAGATCCCTCATGAAGGGCCAATGGCTGACCTCGTCTGGTCTGACCCAGATCCGGAAAGAGATGAATTCAGTCTATCTCCACGAGGAGCAGGGTACACATTTGGCGGGGACGTGGTGAAGAAGTTCTTGCAGGTCAACAGCATGTCTCACATATTGCGAGCGCATCAGTTATGTCAGGAAGGATATCAGGTTCTATACGACGACCGCTTGAGTACTGTCTGGAGTGCACCTAACTACTGCTATCGTTGTGGGAATTTGGCCTCAGTGTTGGAGGTCAGTGATGCTGGCGATCGCTATTTTAATATCTTCGACGCAGCGCCCGAGAACGATATGCATCGTGAGCAGCAGCAGTTGCAACAACAACAACAACAAACGAAGGATGGTGTCAATCCAATCGCTGACTATTTTTTGTGACATGAGCTCGCTCTCATCCTTCTGAGAATACAGAGGTCCAGTCAACCGTACGGCAGCCAGTGAAGCAGATTTCTGTTTCTCCCACGCAAATCTCATTTCGAGCATCGGCACTCTTTCTCCTGATATCACTACTTCGGCCAATCCTTAGCGATTTCAAATGACCACTCAAACTTCAGATGCTCCACGTTGTCGTCGTCCACAAATCGGCTCACGGCTTCATATTTTCCCCTTGCCAACATACCGCTAGGTGCTTCTTCAGGAGCGAAGGTTTTGCTGTGAGTAGGTCGATCTGTTGTGTTGGGTGGGAAGCTGCCAATCATTTCTTGGTCCTTGCCAACAGGAATTCCTTTTCGTTTGACTTGTTGAACATACTTCAAACCTGAGAGGACTTCATGTTGGACCACAAAGGTCGCTTTCATCCGATATGTAGTGCCTTCTTTGATGATAAATGGCTTGCTCTTGAGGGAGTTCACCGCACCGGGAGCTGAGACGTCGATCACAATGTCAGGTCGCCCATCAATCAGCTGGATGTCGATTAGGATGGTATACAAGGCATGACACAGTATATTCATAAGGCAGGAAACGTACCAGTCCGAGAGACTTGATGATACATCTTCGTGGATCATTCGGATCTGAGATTGAGTCTCCAGTGCCCAGACCAAGGGACGCCTTCCACCTGTTCATGGCATCGTCGTCTTTGTCTGCGAGACGTTAGGTCAGATGCCGCGAGATTCGTTCCAATTGTCCAGATGTGCTGTAGGTCATTGGGAGAGCAATTCAAAATAATCAAGACCACATTTACCGGGCATCATGACAACTTTAACCATTTGGAATGATTCTAATCCTTCTTCGAATAACGTCGTGACAAGTATTCCATAGACTCACCCAATCTTTCGTATTCTTCCATCGTCTTCCTCTCGCCGACTTTAAAACCGGGAGTGTGTTCGGCATTCAGGTCGTCAGCCATATCGATGGCTTTCCAAACTAGGACAATATTGAACCAATTATCTGCTTGGGTCGTTCTTAAGGGCCTGGAGATGGTCTTCGATGCACTTCTAGCAGTTCTGGATTTCGGCGTCAATGGAAAAGGCACAGGCCGAACATGCTCGTTTGGAAAGCGGTCAGTGTCAGTCAGGCAGTGGGGCTGCGGGCTATATCGCCAAGACCTCTCTCTTTCAGCTGCTGCGACGCGTCGTGGCGTCTTGATCACCGCCGACAAAGACGCGACACACAAAGCCTAACTATATGCAAAACTTTGGGATCAATGATCGAGTTTAGAGTATTTATCGTCTTGGAGGCTTGCATCCCATATCATTCATTACTGGACAAAGCACGATTTCTCTTGACACCACAGTCCTCCGTATTAGGACAAACGAAGCCTACAGGAATCTACTCAATAGATTAGGTATGCGATGCCTGTATCCCATGTACTTGGTAGATGTGGTTGGCTTTTGAGGCTGTAGCTGTCGTTGTGGCCTGCCCTGAAGCGTTATTCTATTTCTATGTGGGTAGGCAGTAATGTACGAAGTACTTCGTACGATATGCACGAAGTGCTCATCAGGTGTCTGCACGATGTGAGCTCCCCAGTCTCCACCACAGCATAGGATTAAGTTTGACGATTGAGCCATCGGCATGCTCAAAAGAGACCAGCCTCCTCCTTAAACTCGGAGCTGCGTGTTGGCTCTCCATTTGCACGGAGAATGTATAGGCACTATTGGCGTAGTTGTACCCTACCAGCTCGCCGTGTGCTTGCTTCCCTGCATGCGCTTCCATCCCCCGCGACTCCAACTTCTACTTCGTACTTCCGCATCGCGAATTGCCTTGGGTTCTCATAGTACAATTGATGTCATTTTGTCTGTGTATCTTTACCTTTTACTTCTACCTGGCGCTACAAGCTGCTGCCACGTCCGGAGCTGTGCCTGGTGTGTCGTCGCGTTGTCGCAACTCGGGTTCTGACGTCGCATCCACTATCAAGCAACACCTACGGGGCACCTTTGCGGGCCTACACTTCGAGCTGGATTGCAACTGAGCCCCTGTTGCCCGGTCACTATATTACAGCATGTCGCGCTCGCTTCCCAAAAAACGGAATCCTCTCGTTGCGCCGGATTCTCCTGGTGCACCCACATGTACTGATGCTCTCAATTCTTGCGCGTAGAATCTAACGCTGACTTCCTCAGATGAAGAATTACTCGAACGTCGACGGCTGGGTCGAACACGACTTTCGGTAAAGCCGGGCTTGGTAGGAACGACGAATGCAACTCAGAAGGAGAATCTGGGCCCGGTGGAATATGCTCACCTGCGAGCTCCTCTGCCTGAAGATCTATCAACTTCAGAGATATTTGCGCCACAGCCTGGACAACCTCACCCACAGACTTACTTTTTGATGGTACGACATACTACCTCAGCTTGTTCCGATGTCGGCTAATGAAACGATGCAGAGACGCAGCAAAGATGGCTACGTATCTGCGACCGGCATGTTCAAGATTGCTTTTCCATGGGCCCAGCACGAAGAAGAGAAAAGTGAGCGCGACTATCTCAAGACGTTGGAAAGCACAAGTCAAGATGATATCGCAGGAAATGTGTGGATTACACCTGACTCTGGTACGCATGAATGGGTTTCTGCTTGTCGGCATCACTAATGATGTGATCATAGCGCTGGAGTTGGCAAAGGACTACGGCCTGACCCATTGGATTCACGCCTTATTGGACCCTGTGGATATTCAGTCGAGCCCCACGAGTGCGCGAAAGAACATTACAGCACCACCCAAGTTCGATCTTCCTTCTGGGACCCTCAAAGACGTTAAATTATCTCCTCCACCAACCTTGAGCAAGCGCGGAAGGGGCGGCCGAGCATCCTCTCCGAGCAAGGGAACACCTGCACGAGTCAAAGCCTCGCCCAGGAAAAGGCAGACGAAGAAGGAGAAGGAGGCAAATACAGCATTTGCGAATGCTGCGAGTGCAACTTTGCAATCCGCTCTAGATGACGCCGCTAGCATTGCCGAAGCCACACCTGCACCAGAGTCTGTGGCCGACGACAGCAAAGCTGAAGCTGAAGCCCGCGCAGAAGTAGATGGTGATGAAGTCACAGCTCCAGCAGAGGAAGCTTCACCCAAAGTCAGAATCCAGGTCGACCAGGAAGTAGAAGTGAATGGAGATGCAGAAGTTACGCATACCAATGTTACCGTCGAGATGCCAGCCGGCCTGCCCGATCTGCCATTGCCTGAAGATACGGAAGCCATGCTGAGACAAGCAAAAGAGATTGTGGAGAAGGCCCAAGAACTTGAAAGCTCACCGAGGCCGTCAAGGCATAAAAGAAAAATTGAAGAGGTCGAACAAACGGATGTTGACGCTGAGCTGCCGGTACAGCCTGCCAAGAGAGCGAAAGTGCTGGAGGAGAAGTATAAGAGAGAAAGAGTGAGAACGAGGGCAGTCTTTGGTGTTGCTGCTTCATTGGCTGTTGCGTAAGTTGGTTCACATTGGCGTCGTTGTATCTTTACTGATTTAACCCAGGGCGGCTATACCATTCTTTCAGACATTTTTCTAAGTTCGATGCGGAGAAGCGGTTATTTTTTTTTTTTTTTATCTCTGAGCAAGCCTCATTCTAGGGCTGCCGGGATGGAGAGCCGGCATGCCAAATTTTTGTGTGTTCATTGAAGGATGCGGTGTGCTTAAACGCATCGCGAGCGGTACAGGTGAACAGCTTCATCAGCTTTTGCTGTATCCAAGTCGCAGTTCCGAGTCTTGAAACCGAAGGGATAGCATGCATTGACCAAAGTCGATTTCCCCGCAGAACTCCAACTCGATTTCACGAAACCACTTCGCAATAATGTTCGCGTCAGAAGCACTCTTATGACTAGCCCGATTCAAATACGGTTTTGTCTTATCTGGAGTATCAGTCTGGAGTATTCCTTTGGGCAAGAGATTCTTGCTTGTATCTCGGCCGCCCATTCAAACCAGTTACACCCATCACGCCCACGATTTGAAACGGTTCTTTACGTTTTGGTGGCGGCGGTGGAAATTCTTGAGATTTAAGTACACCGACTTGTGTTCTTACGATGTCATCTCCTGGCGGCGCACTTTTGGCAGAGGAGGGTTAAATCCACCAAAGCACGAAATCTTGAGAACACTTGTGATTGAAGTCACTACCGAAGAGCGACCAGGTAGATATATTACTGTGCCAGGGTCGCTGATTAGGTGTTATCAACGCTCGGAACTTTCTTAAAGTAGACCAGGAAATCGCAATAGAGGCAGTTTCGTCCAGTCTAGTGGTCGACGAATTTGAGGCATTGGCTGTATCAAACCTCATGGAAGTCGATGCTCTGCGCTCGTGATGTCTCATGTGTACAATTTAATCAATGTGTCTTGGAATGAGTCAGATTGGCAGTACAGAACAATAAAACGATTCTTCGCAACTCGGCATAGCGCACTAGTTGATGCCCTCGCCCCCAAACCCTTGGGCATGACCCATGGTTCAATGGAATTCAACTGGTCCCTGAGCCCCGCTATAATGGTTGAAAGCCAAACTTATGGGCACTGCTCCTAGATCGATCGACGCGTCTACCGTAGGCAAACGTCCACTACACCAGCGAGGCTGAAATACAAGAATTCTGCGGGTGACCTAGTCGGCCTCCGAATCGACGTTAGGTAGTTTGCGATCTTCTCAGCCTATCTGAAAATGCTGTACTCCGCGCTTTTGTCGAAGCAGCTTCCGGTCTTCCACTACCGGATCATGTACCCATCGTCCAGCAGCCAGAGCCATGATAGCTGGTTTATCAGGAATTCTGCTAATTTCCAGACTTCGAATAAAGCAACCAGCGTAGGACATGACTGATCAGGCAGCAAGCCAGGTTCAGGCTCCTCAGGAGCATGTCGGAAACCAATATGGCAATATTTACATCTCGGATCAAGCCATTGTACACCTTGGTGATCACTACACATTAAATCGGGATCTTTTTGATAGCGGGACTGAAGATCAGAGAAAACAGGCAAGAAATAAACACAAGATCAAGGTTTCATAACTAACAGTGGATAGCGTTGTTCAATGCTCTGAATTTTGTTGGGGTCCAACTCAAGACGTGATCACCTTGACCTTATAGAGTACACCGTTCTGGATTACGGGGAAACCTGGCTCGGGTAAGAGCACACTGATGAAGTATCTCATTGACAGTCGCGCAACCATAGATCCACTGCGGACGGATGGAGGTACCTGGAGGATAGTTCATTTCTTCTTCGATTTCCGAGCCGGGAACGATCTGGCCAATCGGCCACTTGGCATGCTGAAGCTGTTTTTACAGCAACTTGTTGCCGCAGTTGCGCACTACCTGCGAAATCCGGAAGTCCAGCGCCGTCTCACGTCTAGCGCTGTCACTGACTCGCTGGACGTCTTAGCTGAAGCTTTGGGTCAAGCTCAAGTCAGTGTTTGTGCATTTGTCGATGGCTTGGACGAATACGAAGGCAATCTCTGGGATTATGTTCGCTTTTTGATGTACTGCGGCACCGGACAGGCATGAAAATGTGCTTTGCTAGTCGAAATGAACCAGAAATCCGACAGGCTTTCCAACACTGGCCCCGTATTGCAATGCAGGACCATAACAATGTTAGTATTATGGCTTACCTTGACCGAAAGTTAGCACAACGTGCTGCCATGCACCGGACCGTCGAATCTCTGTTCCCTCCATACGTTCGGAATGCACTGCAAGACAAAGCTCAGGGTGTGATGTTGTGGGCTAAATTTGTTATTGACGAACTCTTGAAAGAGTGCAGCGACAAGACGACAACAACCCAAATTCTAGAGTTATTAGATGGTTTGCCTTCAGAACTTGACCAGCTTTATACACGCCTCCTCAACAGAATTCCAACTGCCATGGTCTGCGACACAGCTCTCCTGCTACATCTGGTTACGAAATTTTCGACCTCGCTGACAGTCCTATATCAGGCAATTTCCTTTATTCAGACCAAATTCCATCGATCCACGTTCTTGAATAGCACCCTCGAAGAACAAAACATAGACTTTCGCATCAAAACAGTCCTCGGCAATCTGCTAGACTTTGTCGGAGTTCAAGGAAAGACGTACATACGCCTTATCCATTTGTCCTTAGCGACTCACCTACAGAAGACCGAGTGGATTTCCACAAATTTACACACGGCGGTCAATCACAGGTACGGTGACGCTCCAGATTTATACCTATACTCGGATATGATCCACGCTGCTACCTACGACAATGCCACAGATGACAAGAGGCTAATGCAGGCAATTGACAAGGCCGTGGGTGTTGCAGAGAAATTCGGCCATGGAGGAGGATACTGGGAGTTCACCGACAACGCTAGATGGGCTGGAGAAATGCCTGAACCGATTTATTCCTCAAAGTGGAAGGGATGGTCGTCTTTGCTCAACAACGCCATAGAAGATTTCCCCAGGGTGGTAAGCACTCTTGAAGATTTGTGGTCGAGCACAATTTTGACATGATTGCAACTACACTATCATCATAGATAGTTCTATGGCATTTGAGCTTCTGCGTTGAATGCAAAAATCTGCTCCACTACCGTCCCTGGGTCGTCCGGATGCCTGAACTGCATAAAGCTGAAGCTCTGCACCTTGCCTATGCTATAAAGCATGGCTTGTACAGTTATCTGGACAATAGCTTTGCAATCTTTCCACCTGGGATTGGAACTTTGGACACCCTCCTCGATTACGTTATTTGGCAAGTCAGTCATCGTCGCTGGACTCCAGGCACTGATAGGAGAGCCATCATAGACTTCAACTTGTTAACCCGAACATTCGCGAAATATGGAAGCTTTGTGGAAGGTCGTCATGTGTGTGCATTGGATTCGGACTGCGAGGACGAAGAGTGCACTCTCTGGAAAAACGTCAAATTTGCCAGCCTCCTGAGGCCGTCAAGACCTTGGGCAAGAGCGCATGCTAAGGATTGCCAATATTATGGTAGTAAATATGGGCTTTTAGCTCACTGGATTCAAGCGAAATATCTCACTCACAGCTGCTGGCTCGAGATGCTTCAGGAGGCTGGTGAGGATCTTAACCAGCCACTCGAACAAGGTCTCGGGGTATTTCATGGATGCTTTGAGGAGCCAAACAAATATCCCGCAACTGACTGCCTGGTCAGTAAAGTGCTGGCGCTTACTCTCACCAATGCTTCACCGCTGATAAAATCTTCGAAGGGCAGTGCCATTGATTATGCCCGTTCAGTGAGACGCAAGTGGAAGTGGCAGCTCTTGTTTAGAAAACGCAAAGTTGTTAGAGGTGATAAGGATGCTCGCGAACATGTCAAAATGATCGCCACATTCATCAAGGTCTTTGAACGGTATGCTAAGACAGGGCAGTGGCCCGAGGACATCTTAGATGCTGCAAAAGCGCGTTGGCGAAGTGAAAGTTGGATCTGGAACCGGCGAGACTTTGAACGAATTCTACAGATGTATTTCCCAGGGTACAAGACCGATATTTTCGAGCGGTACCCGGCGCCTGACAACAATAATAGCAACCAGAGAAACGAGTAACACGTGTGCCGCATGATAGGCAATCGCCTCTGTACCACGGATCAAAGCATTATAACGAGTTTGTGCATTGCACCTCCTTTCCCCCCCCGACGAGACGGCATTTGGGCATGACTTTGGAAAGGGACGAGGGCTCCTCCGGTCTAGAGTAGTTTACTAAGAGTTTGAAATAGGGGGTTTACATGACGAATGTGAATCTGCCGCTACAGCGGTTGCGAAACTAGAACACAATACAACACCATGCCTACGATGCAACACCATATCCGCGCTCTTCTTTCATAAGAAATTTTTACTCGAGTTGCAAAATCGCAATCTCGAAGTGCTAAGCACCTTAGCCCAATGAGTCAGCGCAGGCACCCGGTCGAGGCTGTTACAAGAAACTTTCGAAATAGTCTTGCGGACCTAGAGCACGATGTATTGAGACCGCAAGTGGCCTTGGCACTGCTTGAGCCAAGTGGTTCTACAGCAGCTTACATTGGGGGGATCGTCAAACATATCTCTCTCCTGTAACAGAGATTCGTGGAGGATGGTAGACAATGCCGTACTCTTTCCCCCAAAATGGTTTCCCATGACTCTGCATCCTCCCGAAATACACCAAATTACTTAGCAATGACAGGGTCAATCCATTTGGACGAGCAGCTGATAGCACATGATGGTTGCTATTTTCACATTCCTCGTATCGCTTTGATAGAGACTGGGGTTCAATACGTTCTACGAACGAATTTTGCTTTACAATAAACAGCGGAGAATTTACGTCCTCGACCTGTTAGCCGCATTAAATAAGAAAACAGCAATCAAGTGAAAAGGCGGTACGGCCGGCCAAGATTCTTCATTAGGATTGATTCAAACAGCTGTTACCTCGTCGGCAATGCTTAACGTCACACCTCGAGTCCTGTTTGAGGGTGCCTTGAGCGTAAAGCTGTACGCGGGCGGTGTCAGTGGCTTTGACCGACAGCACTCGCTCTATTATATGTGGATGTTTGCCATTAGCAAAAGGGTAGAGTGTATGAAGGTAGGGAGGGGAAGGTGTGTGCAGCGACGAGTCGAGCAACTTTGAAGCACCTGGCCCGATGGCACACAGTTCTAGTTTAGCATCACATGATAACACTCCAAGAACAATACGCCGTGCATGCTTGCAAGCCCCTGCCCGGAAGAACTTCTCGAACAAGCTGCTCCAGCGGAAATCCTCCCAAGGACTCCGTATCCTCTGTCATGGTGAGCCTGAGAAGCTTGTCTGGCTCGCTCAGTTGAGATTTCAGGAATGCTGAGGAGAATTCCAGACACGGCCCGGGGAAAGTGAAGAGACGACGTTTTTGTTCATCAGCCTGAAACTTCCCGTGGCCGCCCATTGAGATGGTTTGAAAGACATTTTTGACCAAAGAGTTTGTCGTGGTTAAACATGCATTTGAGGGACGGCCATGCAAGCCGACTCTATTCAAATGTAGTCGAAGGGGTTGATTCTCGAATTGACAAGAGTCATTGACTGTCTTTCACTATTTGCGACTTGGGTCCATACCATGAGACACTCGGAGGCAATATCGGATGAAGGATTGTGACTGGTGGTCACAACTCACGGTGTAACACAGAGGTCCGTGATTATTGTGCTATAGCAGACTGTCGGTTTTCTGAGATAAATGGCGTGTGATGGGAGATGTGATGGAGCATGTAGTAATAGGCGCTGCTTGACTGTTGTCAGATCAATCAGTCCACATGCCGTTTCACCAACCCCACAACAACGCTGATATCGTCAAGTTTGCCACCTTCCGCAGCTAGACCCTCGTCAACTGCTCGAGACATATAGGGACTTCCAGCATAGGGATCAAGAGCGATGGCTTTCGCGGCATCCATTAGAGTCCTTGCAACGTAAACAATGCCGTCTTCGGCTTCATGTTGCTTTGCGTTCCATTGTTTCACAGCATGGCTGATCCATTCGGTGATTTCCTCTTCCCACAGATTGTCCGTAACTCCGTCCGAGAGACACAAAACAATGTCGCCTTCCTCAACATCAACTTGATCCATTAACGAATTGGCCTTTGGGGTATCAGGACTGTTTGTGCCAAGCTGTCTAGGACAATCAAACCAATGCCATTCCTCAGTGCTTTTGTACACCATACTCTCGGTTCTGGGTCGTATCACCATCACAGAGCAATCTCCCAAGCTCGTTGCCAGCACAACCGGTTCATGGTTGTTTCTGTGGTGCAGAATGGCCGAGCTTACCGTTGTCGTACCCATGATCTGATTCTCTTCCCCGGCATGTGTGGCCTGTTTTGTTTTGTCGAAAGCGGTATCGAGGTACCCTATGGGATCAATGTTGTCGAGCTTCAAGGCGTCATATATGGTTTCGCCACTTTCTTTCGCATTGCGATATGCCTTCTCTGCCTCCGCCGCCCAGAAATGTGCAATTAACCGGCTCCATAACGCAGCATGTCCTCGCTCCTTTTGTGCCCATGCACCCACACCATCATTTACCGCCAGGAAGTTCTGCCCATCTATTATTATAGCATCGTCTCCGTTTGTGATTCCGCGCAGGGGTTCGTCAGCAACTTTCGGCTGTCGGAATTGAGGTCGATAGTGAGTGGTCAGCGGGTCAGAGAAGGAACCGGATGGGTAGGATACGAAGGGGGGTGGAAAGGGTCTGGTTGGTCTCTTTGCAAAAATAGAGTAAGCTGTGTCTAGGTACCAGGGCGACCTTCGTGGGAGTTTAGGAAACGGGGAGTTCTCGGGCTCTGTTGTTCGACCTTCCGAAATCAAATGTCTGCGAGCATTTGCTGGGCTCGACGAGAGGCGTACAAAGCACCTGGATGCAAGAACATGAGGTTTTGTTACATGCTGTGACACGCAGGAATATGAGATCATGCTGTGGCGGCACTCATACTGATTGAATTGCTACGCATGTGCTGCAGTGGTGCTCAGGTGTTGATGGGAGAGCAAGCGTTAGATCCCGCGGATGTGGTGACTAAGCCACATTCACACCCGCGGGGTTTCTAACAACGCCCTTATCCTGAAATATCGTCGAATCATTTTCCGTTGCTCTTCCTGGATCATTCACCGATAGTCTCTCCTAATGATAAGGTGTTCGCTGAACCGACAATACGAGTCTTAAGGAATTTTGGGCGGGCGTGCTGAGCACGAGCTACGGCTGACATGCAGTATTCCGCATACCTGGCAACGTGGTCAGGAATCTTTTCTTGTGGATTGACAGTCTTGATCTTCACGTTCATTGCGACACTTGACAATAGCTAGGCTCTCTCAAAGCATCGTGAAGATCACATGAAGGCAATGTGTTATTCCTCTTCTCCCCTTTAGCAACTTCAGTATGCTTTCTATGTTAAAGTATCAAGCGAGCGCTTGATTGCGAGACTTTAGCATCTCCCGGAAACACCTCATGACACAAGAATTGTAAAGATGAGAAACAAGGATTGAAGAGCTTTGTGAAATGTGTGAGCAACTGGCAGGAGAGTCGATAGTCCACATCGCGAGGACGATAAGGGGACTTACGACATCTCTACAACGTAGTCTTTGCATTTTTGACCCAAATATGCCGCCAATTACTTGGCGGTGCGGTGCAGAAGTTTGTGTGTAAATTCCCACGAGAGAGGGAAACTGCTCAGGTTGCCCTCAAGTTCAATGTCGATCACGGAACATGGACAAAACACGAATTCTTATTTATGGCAAACATACCCGTTCGTAACTTTGCGATTTGCTGTTGTTGCCGATGCTGGTTTCCGCACAAGTTCTGGTAGGCTATGTAGTCTCGGCCAAATCACCTCATATTCGTGATGGCTGCCATTCAAGATATGGCGCAAATGTATGCCCCACACTATGTAACAGTATGCGCCTATCGAGCATTAGTAAATTCAGAGCATCTAGCAGACCCGTTACCTACCATATCCTGTCAAGATATGCCACCATGCGTGAAATTCTAACAGAATGCCATATGGCAAGCCGATTTCACGCCTCCAAGCTCTGAGCCTTCCGCAATACTTTATATCAATTCCCCAAAGTGCAAACCCGGTCAAGAACACAGATACACCCCATATGACCAGAAGCCACATATTGTACAAGATCTCTAGATCCTGGGTTTCGATCTGCTTCTTTTCTTCTCGGGATGGTGCTTGCCTCCCTTTTTCGTGATTTCTCGGTCGACCGGATCCCTGCCTCTGCGTCCATCTTGGCCGCAAGGAAACCTCCATCTGGTACGCGCTTCTGAAGACAAGCCAAATTGTCATTGCCGCATAAACGTTCTGGTGAAAATTGGGATCTTGCAGGTAGTGATAGTAGGCAGTAATGAACACGCAAAAGAGGATGCAACCCGTGGCCAGCGTCACCCGGAATTGGGTGGACCGAGCGTAGGATAAGTTCGCGTACATCATCAAACAGGTCGTATAGATCATGTTTAGCTCGTCCATCAATTGCCAAGGGTATTTGAGACTTGTATGGAACATGAAGCTGCCAAATGCTGTGAGGCAGTACCCGTAATAGGCCACCTCAAAAATCTTGTCGTGGCCATTACGGCGGCAGCTCCTGACGCCCTTCCAGGCGCAGAACCAGAACATCACGTTTGTCAGAGTATTCATAATTTCAGCAGAATAATAGGTGACATAATAGTCCTGCCAGCTTTGAGCGTGATATCTCTCATTTCGATTGATCGCCTACCTCTTCGCACCATTGTAGCGTGGAAGTGACCGGGGCCCAAAAACCTTGCTGATCTGGCGGAGGATACGGTATCGATGGAAGCCACGTGGGCATTGTGAAGGTGTAATTCTGAATGAGGTACTATTTGCGAGGACTCCAGTTTGTAATTCAAGGGGTGTGTTGAACTATATATGCTATAATGGTCGCAAAACCGGTATTGCCGGGGATTAGTGGGCCGTAAGGCCACAGCGTTGGGCCTTTTTGGCAGGAATCGTCGCTAGGTTGTTATTAAGACGAGATGAGGTACGTGCTCCGTCATCGGCAACAGTAAGGACGCACAAAACTGCGTCACGGCTGGCTTTTGTGGGCTCTGCAGCCACCACTTTCGCCTCTGCTGGTCTATGGTTCAAGAGGTTCGTTAATACGGTAGGCTAGGGGTACGTTAGTATTTCTTCGTGCTAGGTAGTACATGCACGGGACACTTATCGAAAAGGACCAGGGCCGTTTACGCGGGGGGCAACCGGATTATTGAAGGCGCAACGATCGATTTTTGGCCTAAGCAGCAATCTTACAACGATCGAGTTCCCAATCCCACCTCGATCGACACGCTCAAGCAATATGTCTATTCCGAACGCAGCGCTTCAAAAGGTATGTTCAGGTCAAACGTTTTGCCTTCCACATCTGGACTAAAGTTGGAAGCTGCTACAAGAGGTTGAAGCACAAGCGATACAAAGCCAGCAAAAGATCGCACAAACTCAAGCCGAAATCAACACTCGAAAACGGGAGGCGAGACTTAATCAACTCACGTCGGCCGAGCTCCGCTCTCTCCCCAAAGAAAGTCCCGCATATGAGGGCGTGGGCAAAATGTAGGTAACAACAGCTTGCTTATCCAAAGGGACCTTATCGTGATGCTTTTAGGTTCGTTGCTGTGCCGATCGAAAAGCTCAACAAACGTCTACTTGCCGACTCACAAACATTGAAGAAGGATATTACAGAATTGGAGAAGAAATTGCATTACCAGGAGACCACTTTCAAGAACAGTCGACAACACCTCGAGAAAATCTTGCAGAGCGGTGCTCGGTGAAAATCCAACTGTATGGACTTCTGGACACAGCCATTGGTGTTTGGTAGGAGTTGTATGCTTTTTTCTTGAATCCGCCTGTGTCTCGTGGCGGTGTGGCAAGTGGCAGTGGAGTGGTTCCACTAAATGTGGCAGTGGTAATTAGCTTTTACAAGGTCCTAAAACATGTCGTGCAGCCACGAGTTGGCGCTGGCCCGCAACCGGTCAGCCCTTCTGGTGCCGCCCTACCGTACAAAGCAATGGCTTTTGGGCCCATCTCCAATAATAGTGGAGAAGCCCTCAGACTTTTGGGCCAGACGCTCGTGGTCCCATGAGCATGAGCGAATGGCGGGTTTCCGGAAAAGGGGCCGATTCTTGATCGGGACGGTCAAGACTTGTTAAGCGAAACCCGCAAAAGACCTTTGAAATGATTGCTCAAAGTCTTCCTCTTCTGTTCTCGAACGACCTGTCAGGCTTTACTAGTGGATCTTCGACCCTAGTCGAGAACGAACTGAAGCTGTGCCTTTCCCTTCACTTCGTCGAGACTACCGGAGACTCCGGAGACAACTAAGGCAATGATGTTGTCACACGGTGCCAATGAGCTCACGAGACTCGGCAACCTGACCTAAGCGCAAGTCGCATTGCTGCTTATCAGGTCGTGACTTCCAAGGTTATGGATGTATTGTTCCACTTTTGTCAGGTCGTGAAACGATCCCTGTACTTAATTGGGCCGCCATGCTGTCGTGCTGCGTTCGCACAAGATGACCTCAAGTCGTGACTGGTCATTGCCTGGCGATCGTTCGCTTCAAGATGACTAGGAATTGCAGGGGTCTTCGAGTGCATGAGAAAGGCCTCCTGCAGCCCTTGGCACTTTGCAAAAGTTCAAGCCCCAAAGGCGCTAGGTGGTCGTCGCACCAAACTCTCTTCCCTTTCAGGCAGCCATCTCGATTCCGCAGGGGAGCCTCGAATCCCTCTTAAGCAGGGCGCAACCGCTGCTTTCAGTTCTTCGTGTCATTTGGTGCCTTCGTCACAAAGCTGTGAACCATCCTTCAGAAGTGCGCGTCGATCTGCCAGTCAGGTTCAGGGCTGCAGTGATCGGCCCCACTAAGACCTAAACAGACGCAACAGCAGTTTAACGACCCCATCATAGCCGCCATTGCCAAAATGTATGGTAAAGGCCCCATGATGAGATTTGAGCATTGTGAGTCTGATGATGATGAAATCTCCTATCAAGAGTTTGCGAGGGCAGCGAGAAGGAGAAGCACGAGCAAATTGAGGGTTCAGATTAACGACGAGCGTATGCGATCGCCTTCTCGGCGCGAACGACAACCTTTCCACCATCGTGGGTCGTATCAAGGCGGTCCACAGTCCGCCACAGCCCAGCCTGAGAAAATCACTATCGAGAACAATTTGGTCGTGCCACAGTTTCGGCCTCGAGCATCAAGCACTGGCGCCGCTCCACACCCCAACTATATCCAGCCAATCTACCTTCAACCACCTCGAGAGCGCAGTCGCGAACGTGTCAAGCACTACCATCGGCACAGTCACTGCGGATCCGAAGACTCAAGCGATGATGGCAGCAGCTACGTCCCACCCTCCAAGCACAAAAGGCATGGCCGAAGACGCTCAAGTGCACGCAATGACGAATATATGTCGCCGGAGGATGTAAAAAAATTGGCGAAGCTGGAGCTGCTGGAAGGGCAGAATGCCGAGAAGCTGGCAAGACTGAGGACCTTTGAAGATAAGAAAGCTCGAGACGAAGAACAAGCTACTTTGCTTGCTCAAATAGAAGATCGTAACAGGAAGGACAAAGAGAGAGAGAACCAGATTTTGTTGGAGTTACGGGAGAAGCAAAGGAGGCTGGATGATGAAGAGGAAGAAGTCATAAGAAAAGCTGAAGCTAAGAGGCAAAAGCAAGAAGCTGAAGCAAATGCGGATAGGCTGCGAATTATCGCTGAAGAGAACGCCAGGCAGGCTCGGGAAGAGAAAGAAGCTGAAGACCACCGAAATCGTATTTTGCTTGAAGAGGAGGCCCGGCAAAGGAAGGAGAAGGAGAAGCGTGAAGAGCTGAGGAAGCAGTTTCTTGCAGAAGAGGAGGCGGAGAAGAAGAAGGAGGCGGAGAAAGCGAAACAAGAAGACGAAGAATTCCAACAGAAAGTCAAGGAGAAATTCATGAGAGCCGGTACGTTACAATGTGCTATCCGCAGAATAGAATAGTGTGCTGACGAGCTGCTAGGCTTCTCGCCGGACTACATCGAAGACGTCCTCGCAGAGAAGAAAAAGGGGCTGGCTCGCGGGTCGTCTAGGGGAGCTGAGAATCAACTTGCTATCGATGTCTCTCGACCCACATACATTCGAGTGCAAGCCCGCCACCTGTTCCCTGAAACTCTCAACTACTATTATCTGCCGTGGGATTACGATCCTCAAGACGACCGCTACATCCTGATCAAAGAGTACATCTCGCACGAGCTGCAACACGAGCTATTTGAACATACCAAAAGGATCAAGTTTCGAAGGGAACACCCTCTGCACACTGATGGGCATGGGAGGGAGCCGTTCCCCATTCCCAAACCCAAGGACGGCAAAAATCATGAACTGTTCTTTATCCGGAGGAAGAAGCGATAGGCAAGAGCCCCGGAAGATAGAACTGATGTTTACCTGATCAGGAAATGCAAGTTCTGGTGTCGTTGATGGATACCCGTCTCCCTTTTGCAGGTAAGGTAAGGCCAGCGGAGAACATATGTAACGAAGTGGTCAAGAATACAGGTCTCTTCGTCTGGAGGCAAAGTGTTAGGGATGTCGTCGAGGGATAATACCCGATGCCAGCGAGCTGACGAGTTCTGATTCTCACCAACTCTGGCATTGGCTTAGGGTGATACTGGCTTCCGTTGTTTGTTTGCACGCAGCCCGCTTCTCACACATCAACAAAAATGTCTTACTGGTTGCCGCCGAAGATATTCACATGGCCTCTTTACCTTCTGTTACATCCGTACCGAGAACATCGGCTCGCTGTCTTCTAGAATCTAATATCCCGGTCCACCGACAGGTGATATCAAGCATCCACGATGACCTCCAATCTCAGCTTCGAGCATTGCATTGTGGCGGAACATCAATTGCCCAGAGACGACGTTTACGTAACTTAAGGCCTTTTATACAAGCTGTATGCCCGCTTTATTCTGCACTGACCGATTGCGGAGCCGACGGCAGGACCGGCGCCGGCATGGAATCGGGTGGTTACCAAGGCTTCGGAGGAGGTGTGTCATCATCCGCTGCAGCCGAACACTGGGTCAATAACACAAAATAATGACGTAGCGTACGTAGTCCCTTGGATCACAGTCTCTGATAGGATAGGTGCTTGCCGACTTCACCTATATCAGACTGGCGTGCTAGTGATTTGTGAACTACTAGCTCGTATTTCGTGGGTTCGCTGAGTAAGCGTACCTTGTAAAGCCCAAAAACAAAGCATCACATCTTTTGCAACGTCTACAGTATCGTCAACGGTTGCATAGTGTATCAACTATTCCCACGTCGACTGTCCACACCGCACTATCTTTGACCTCCTAAATTTTACACCGAGATATGAGTAGAGACCAACAGCCTGGTCCAAATGGGGAAAATCATGTAGTTGGGGAGCAGAGAGCAGATGCTGCTCAACCGATGGACAAGTATGCAGAGAAGAAGCCGAATATCATCAAACGTTTATGGCAGAAGTCTGGCTTGACACCGCATCTCATCCTGCTCGCCATCAAAGGAGCTCTGCCTTCGACGATAGCTTTGGCAGCATATGCAAGCTTGGAGTTTGCGGAAGTCTACACAACGTTGGGCTACGTCTGTGCTGTCATAGCAAACCTCTCCTTGGCGATACAACCAAGAGCCAAATACCTCCAAGTACTACTCGCCAGCCTCCTCGCCGTTTGTCTTGCGGCTGCCCTAGCACTTTTGTGCATGCAATGTACTGTCGCTGCACATTCGACGCGTCCTAATGCCACTGCACCAGGGTCGTCGGGCTCTAGGGAGGCTGTGGATTACGAAGGTGCACCTTGTGCTACTGCAGGCGTCTTGCTGTTCTTTCTAATATTTTGTGCAAACTTTGTCAAGGCTGCACGACCGCAATTGATCCTGCCAATGATCCACTTCAGCATTTTCGTGATAATCTCAATGATCTATGCGCCAAACTATTTAGACATGGCCCAGGCCATGCATTTTGTTCGTCATCTTTTAATCACCTTTCTGACAGGGCAAGGAATAGCAACTGGAGTGGCATTATTCATTTTCCCTACCACTTCACGAAACACCGTCACGATGCAGATGGCAGGCTTGACAAAGCTGTTGAAGGGATGTCTAGCAGCTCAAAATGCATATATGGCTTCCGTCGCCCCCTCAAATACGGAAACCAGCTCTGAAGAGAAACAAGCCGCAACCAAGGTCGCCGAGGCAGTGGTGAAAACAAACGAGCTCTTCGGAAAGGTTAAGCTGGAACTTGGTTTTGCTCGAAAAGAGGTAGCATATGGGAAATTTGCCCCGCATCACTTTACAGAGATTGCTCTGAAACTGAGAGCGATCTACCAACCAGTCTTGGGCTTGTCCACGCTCTTGGAGATAATGAAGACGTTGAGGGAACGGTCTACGTCCTATGCCGACATGGACGACGCTCAATCCCAAGTGAATAAGTTGCAAAACTTGGCGGCAACGGAATGTGCAGATGTCATCGCAGCGTGCGAAGCGTCACATTTGACGTATGTGAAAGCACTTTGTCAGGGACTCGACCACGTCAGGTATCAGCTCGAGCTCGAAAAGAGACCGAAAAAGGCCAAAAGAGAAAGCGGAGATGACGTTGAAAATGATGCTGGCCACGTCCCTCAGCCGGGGGATCCAGGCTATTCAAAGATTCTTAAAGATGAGTTGAAGAAGTGCCGAACTCAACGAAATGAGACCATTCACGATTGGGCTAAAACAAAGGGCCTCACTCTGCCACAACACTTTTGGCTAACCTTAGATGATCCATCTTCACTCAACAGACAAAAAACTGCGGCCCTGAGGCAAAAGTTGACTCAAAATCAGTTTTTCCTGGTTCTTTACGTCAACTTTCTCTTGAACTGCGTTGGGGATGCGGTGCTCAAGCTAGCAAATTACGGTGATGACCTGGTTGAAGACGGAACTTTGCAACGGAAGCGGTTCATCAACCCGGGTTTTCGACATATACGTAATTTATTCATTGGCGCCTTCCAGAAGAACAGCACGGACGAGACGTTGGCTGCGGAGGCTAATGGTGGCAGTAACATTTACTTGGGGGATGCGTTAAACAGGAGAAAAGACCCCGAGCATCTACCTCCCTCAAATGTGTACGAGAAAGCAACAGATAAATTACGCAAATTCCCAACCTTGCTGGCGTCCGATCCGGCCAAGTTCGGGTTCCGCGCTGCTTGTGCGACGCTCAGTCTCGGCATGATTGCGTACTTCAGGCAGACCAGGGAGTTTTTCCTCGTCCAGCGAGGAATTTGGGCTGTAGTCATGATCGCCATCAGTCTAGACCCACACACCGGTCAAGGTCTGTTTGGCCTTTTTGCTCGAATTGCTGGAACGGCGGTTTCCATGGTTGCAACCATTGTTATATGGTACATGTGCAACCACAACCACGCTGCAATTTTGGTCGTTTACGCCATCTACGTGAGCTTTTGGTATTTATTCATGCTCAAGCACATGGAACATGCAATGCTTGGCATGCTTTCAATTGTCACCGCCATTTTGATCCTTGGTTATGAACTCCAAATACTTGTTATAGGAGTGGCAGAAGCCACATCAAACGGACAACCTGCATATCCTGTATACATCCTCTCGCCGTATCGAATGGCAACCGTCATGATTGGACTGGCGACAGCTTTCTTCTGGACATACTTCCCTTACCCGATCACTACTCATGGAGCTCTTAGAAGGGACATTGGCGCGACTTTGTACATGCTAGCGAATTATTACTCGTGTGTTCACACCACATTCGAAACGCGTCTTCGTCTTGGTCCCGCTATCAACGACTTACCTGCGAACCACCCCGTCAAGAAACTAGACGCTGCACGGTACAAAGTGTTTGGCAAAGTGCTGCTAATGCTCACACAGATACGCGGCCATATCAAATTCTCCAAGTGGGAGCCAACTTTTGGAGGAAAATTCCCCCAAAAGAGCTATGAGGAGCTGACGGTCAGCATCCGCAATCTCTTTGATTACATATCACTCATTAGCTACTCTTCTCGAGCGAACATGCATGTGGCAGAAGGCCAAACTCAAGAAGAAACTGAGGCCGAGACCCAATGGCTGAATGACTTTCGTGAACTTGCGGCAGACACAAAAGTGACCTCCCACCAGCTCACTAATAGCTTATGTTTACTATCATCCTCGATCCAACATTCTCAGCCGATGCCACCGTACCTGCAGATTCCACGGGCTTTCGAAATGAGCGAGAGGGCAGAGGGAATAAGTCCTTTGCTCAAAGAAATCCCCCACTTCGCACACCCGTGCTATGCAGCTTTTGCTGTCAGTGAAGTAGCGAGCACATTCATTACAACGGAGATGAGGAAGATTACCCGAATGATTAAGGACCTTGTGGGAGAAGTGGATTTCAGCTTCCACATCATTAGCACGGCCGATGACAGCCGCAGTTCATCTGGTACTTTGTGGGATAAAACATCATCTCACGGGGATACGGATGACAACAATGAAAAGAAGAAAGACTAAAAGATGGTCAGAATGTACGATATCTTTTCCATGTTCATATAAGCGTCATGTGTACAGTTTTGAACAGAACGCCCTTCATCAGGGTGAAATATTAATACGACTGCGTCGATGATTTGTCGAAGAACGTGCTTGCTCCCTTGCCTACTGGCAGCTTTATTTCTCAAGCTGATTGACTGTAAAACTAATCTTAGAGATTGAAACCCAAGCGACGGTCGAGGGCAAATGTCGGATACCGAGGTACTCCGGGCCACGTTATTATTATTCGGCAGGTAGGAAGAATTTTGAATACTTCGGACTTGTGATCATAAAATGCGATATTCGACATACCTCCAAACACCCGACCTCTAGGCTGTCTGCGGATTGGATCTCTATACCCCTGTCACTTATCTTGTTGCGTTATGTACGAAGTACTCCGTACTTCCTACAGTACAGCCTAAGCCTTAGCCTTCTTAACTGAACGAATTAGTTTTGGGCCTTGTGGATTGGCGCAATAATAAAAACACATGCGTGCCGTAACCCAATTGGGCCCAAAAACATGGTTACCAAGATACGAAGTACTCCGATCGTGAGACAAGCCGAAAACTTAGGTACCTAGGTAGTCTAGCGCTAAAAGCCAACAAACTCTTCGCAGACTATGTCATCCACCCGATGTGCCTTGGATGTGGGATGAGTCTCATCTGCACGCTAGTTTAATATCCCTTGCCTTACATATTGCTGCCTGCCCGCTTTTGATGTCTTGTGCATGTCTGCCTGTGAAGGGAGTCTTCTACGTCGTAGCTGCGTGATCACTCCCCCCGTGACTCTCGCGCGCAGATTCACCTGCAGACCAGATCTGCTCCAGAAGCGCCCCTTCGGACGATTGATATCAACCTCCACCCTGTCCATGAATGTGGCATCTTTGTCCCTCACCATTGCTGTGACAGACTGGCAGGTCAGCATCGCCTAGAAAGCAGAATCCCGGCGTGATACACAAGCCAACGCAATGAAAGACTCGACTTTGCAAGATCAGTTAGGGGATGCGGCCTACCGTTCTCCCGAGTCAATTGCCAACCTTCAGCCCACCCTTCATTCTGCTACCCGAGAACTTCATGCTCAGCTCAACAAGACCATAATAGCTCGTCTTCCTCTTTGTCTCCCTCCCCGCGCTGCCGACCCTACGGCCTACTATCTAGGAATGTGTGCCTTCGGTAGCACCTTTCAGCATTTCGAGGACAGCGTGAAACGAATCCTCCTTGAAAATCCTCATGATCCCTCGAGGTCCGAAGTGGATGAGTTGAGAGCAAGACATGTACGCATCGTTCGAACTCAGCACCTAGACTGTTTATCTCGGACAGCTGGCTTAAAACATGATCTCGACCTGTTGAGTGAGAGGCTGAGGGAGCACAATTCGTATCAGCTTGGCTCTGCCTGCTTGTCAAAGGTTGAAGGGAAGCTGAGAACCGCAATGGAAGCACATACGAAGCCCGTTGAAGAACGTATTATGACGAGGCCATATCTCGCTCTTGCTTATAGCTGGACAATGTATCTTGCCCTCTTTAATGGCGGCAGATGGATACAACGACAGCTTGCAAATGCAGGTCCGGATTTCTGGCTAGAAGAGAACTCTCCAAATTTGCCAGTGGCAGACTCGCAACCCATCTCTGAGCTCATGCGATCGAAAAGAGGTCCGCACATCTCAGCACTGTCATTCTGGCTCTTTGATGCGGCTGCTACAGACGATCCAGAAGCTCATCAATTGAAGCTAAAATTTAAACAACAATTCGAAGAAGCCAGTCAACTACTAACTGGTGAGGAGTGCCAAGCGGTCGTTCAGGAAGCAACGTCTCTGTTTCAACTCTGCATCAACTTGATTCAATTGCTCGATGACATCCTAGAGGAGGTTAGTGGAATGCCGGTGACGCAATTAAAACAGTCGTCTCAGCCTCAAGAAACGACGCTGGCCAATGCAGCTTCCAAAATCTGGCAGATTCTGAGTTCTACCATCCCGATTCCCATATATGGTCTTGGGAGCTGGATTAGGGCCAGGCCTCTTAAGGGAGAGGCCGAGGCTACTGACTAGTACTCAGGCATGCTTATTTTACCTTATATTAGCACTAGTGGCCACTCATACAATCAAAATGGGAACATCAGACTACCAATTGAGATCTAACGAGAGCGATTGCGTAACTTTGGGCCTGTTCCCATCGTGAGGAGACTTTTGAAGTTGGGTAATAGAATGTCCTCGGCGTATGGACAGTCTGCAGGAGAGACTTGGCTGACCAAGGGCCATTCGCGGCACCCGCACGAATAGCAATGCACGATCAGCAGAGTCTTCTGATCCAATGTCTCGTAGTTCAGGGCGTTAGATGGCTTCTCCGACGAAGAATCGCCAAGCTGCCTCCCACAAATCGACGCTCTTCGATATATCGCGCACACGCTGGGCCATAAGTCCTGCGCCCCCCCCGTATGTCTTCGAGATCGAACGCGATTCTTTCCACCCCGGAATAAAGCCTGACAATTGCGCAGTTTCCGAGAAACGGTCATGCCCGAGGTCGCAGGGCTACGGCTTCAACTTTCGCAAATTGGCATGTAATCAGGAGCAGTGCACGGCGAGCGGGAAGAAATATGCCAGCCATGACTGACTATCTGGGGGTACACAACTTCGCTGCTGGCACTTTCTATAAGAGCAAACGGGGGAAGAACCTTGAAAGAGTATTAGCGACGGGCGTCTCGAAACACGAGCCGAGGAGGGTGGCTGCCCAGACTGGGAAGCAGCGTGTTGTCGTATTTACCCGACATCTGCTGTCCAAAGCTCCCGTTTGATGAGACATAGTTCGCATGATAAAGGGCTCCTCGAGCAAACCTGCGGGGTCCTATTTTGGCAGCATGAGCACCGGAAACAATTTTTCACTTAGCAGGTAACTGGGAAGCGATTTCCGCATATTATTGGGAAGAAGAAGCCTCTCCACAGGCGATGAATGATGAAATTCAGCTCAGCTTCACACAAAAATTCCTTCATCACCTGTCTCTCGCCGATCGTGGAGAAGGCTGTCAGAAGACACCAAAGACAATGCCATCTGAAGCCCACACGTAAGTGTATCCACTTGGCCACAGACACGACCTTTCCGCAAGCCATGTTAAGGCGTCATCGACCCAAAACCGAGGACTTGGTTCCAGTGCACTTGTCAATGACATAGGATGCATTGTTCAAGATAGGGTGGATGATGATGCTAAGCAGAAGGTGATCCGGGCTGTACTGCAGCTTTAGGAAAGGTTCACCAGATGTTCAATCGAGAGCACTTTCACCACCTCTATATCGGTCAGATGCTTCGTTGTACCCGATTTCGAAACCATTCAACCTCAAAAGTGTCCCCACCCCTAGGTAAGGACATGGATTTTCCCATCAGCTCTTGACCACTCATTTACTCTGTGCCCTTCATAATTTCGGGTCTAGGCCTACCATTTCCCAGAGGTTCAACGTCTTACTGCCGCAGTGTTCAAGCAATGATGTCGAATTCAAGCTCACTCCCTATAGCATTTAAGAACTGCAAAGCGCCCCTAGCCCGAATTCAATGCTTTGTTGGTAATGACTCGATTTGCTTGCTCAAAACACTACTCTTGTCCTATTTGTCCACATTTTCGTGGGGCTGGGTGATCGGCCCTTGATGTCTAGGGGTGAAGACGGTCGTGCTGCATACTGAGGCAGCAACGGGGAAATGTTCACAGCAACTGTCCACACTGGGCAATGCTGCTCCAGGTGCCCGATTGCCTCGAACCCCATTGATGAGGAAGAAGTTGGGGAAAATTCGAGGTGACCTTCACCAGCTTTGGTCCGTCAGTCTGCACCCTCGAAGGGTGATCCAAAAGCCTTTGAGTGCCTTAACATCCATGCGGCCAGGAGGAGATTAGTTTTTGTTTCGATTCTTCATAACTTTCACCTATTCTTCTGTTCATCTCTCGTTCATCTCCGCTCACACTCAAGGGGATGTTTCAGAGTCGGCGATAAAGGGTGCCCTGGTCTAGGTGGGCCCGGTTTTTACCACCCTTTCTAAACTTTGAGCGATGCACAAAATCTTCACAGGGTTCCCTTCTGTTGCTCAATATAGAGTGGTACTGTGCCGCGACTTATTGCATTTGAGTCCACCAACTTAGTCCTATTCCTTTCCAACTTGGCCTCCACCTGTGGCTGCGACATCCTCCAGTCTCAACGCTAAAAATGCTAAAGCAGACATGCCATATAACAAACCTCATGAAGCCCATAAAGCTGGTGGGCAGCTCCTGAGGGCCAGTCATAGTTTTTTTGCGGCCATCTCGTGCAGCGTTGGCCAGCTGCGCAACGCAAACAAAGTTGCGCAACTGATCTATTTATAGATCGTCGTCGTCGCCGCCATCTCTTTGCAGTATTATGTCCCCCTTTTACCAGTTCCGTAGGCATTCAAATACCTCTAAAGCTTCAGTCGTCAATGCATTGCTTATGAACGTCTTGCAGATGACGCTAAACCGCCGACGCAGCCCCGCGAGTTGTCACTAGAAATCGAGCGTCACAAACTGATTGACCGCAATACCAGCCAGCAACCTCTCCGGGGGCTGTCGACAAGCAATATTGAGTTCCATATGCCCACCATTCAGACGAATAACGACCAGCATCAATGCCCGCGACGTCGCCGCGGGTATATAGCTGATCTTTATGTATGTACTGAAGAGGAGGAACGTTTTCGCTATCTAAACACAACCGCGTAAGCGCTGACATCTTAGTGGCGAATATACAAAAGATCTATACCAAGAGCAACGGGGCGGTGAAGATGAGCAAAATTCAATACGTTCTATACGAGCTATTCCTCTTCCATCGACGCCAACAGCGCGCAACGTTGCGCAACTTCAAATCTTGCGTTGCGTTGCGCAACGTTGCGTTCAGTTGCGCAGCTGGCCAGCCCTGCTCTCGTGACTAGCTCTTGTGCATTATTCGGATAATGTGTACCGCAGATGACCTGATGCTGATGACTCGACGTTTTCCCTGTGCAGTCAGTACCTCAATATTCAGTCATAGTCTCATAGGCACGAAGTTATTCAGGAAATCCGCTCATTCCGTGCTTGCACAATCCAATAACGCGCCCTTGAAATTGGCCTTCAATCTTCAGTCGCACCATTATCAGAGCGAGCTTTCAGCAATAGCATGCTCTACAAACATTCAGGAATCCGGTGCCACTAATGAGGACATGACACCGGTCCTTTATCGTCTGAACATTGCCAGCGAATTCATGAATGTCTCCAGTTTGACTTAAGGCGACAGCTAACAGCTGCGTCGTCCAATACAGCTTTAGCAAGAAGAGAATTGAACCTAGGCTGAGGTGCCAAATCATGGGTTTTGTCAAATACTTGATCAAACTGACTAATTCTTGGACCGGAGGGTATATGTTTGTTTTGCTGCGGTTAGGTTTGTCAGGGCATACATACACGTTCTAGTCTCGACAGCGGCGAAAACCTGGCAACATACGCTGCCAGACGCTCGTAGAACTTCATACACTGCAAGCACTGGCTGGATATCCCTTTCTTAAACTGAAGACAACCTTCTGCCCTCAGCATATACTACTCGCAAATATGGGCATTAAATCCGCCGGGTGAAAAACCCCAAGTGTAGTAAGAACCCTCGTAATGATGTTCCATTTTGAAGAGCTGTCCAAAAGAAGGCCCCTCTATCAATCTGTTGAGCTGGATAATCTAATGAAATTGCGTACCGTACTTTCTTACCAAGTTTCGAAGAATGTTTTGTATGTGTTCCGACTCTTTTCGCAGGATCTCAACAGGACAGCAGCAGTAGTAGCCTGATCGTGCTATTACAGACGTATTCATAATGCTGCTGATTACCATGCTATCGAGGGAAGACTTTGCTCAGGGTAGCGTAGAATTTGGTCTTGTCGATGACCGCACCGAACCTGTTATAAATGAGGCCAGGAGTTAAGTGTCAATGGCTTGGCTTACCCATAGCACACCATATCCAGGGATAGGTCTTGTTTGAGCTGGTTCAACATCTCACCAAATACTGTTTGGCTTCGCTTCTGGGTTATCTCAGCCCAGCACATCACAGGTGTCATCTCGCCTTCTGAGATCAAAAATCGAGCCGATTCAAGCAGCCTATCGAGTTGGGCTTGCAATTGAGCTCTTGAGACATCCCAATTCATGCCTGCGCGTAGAGGTTGTTCAAACACTTGAAAGTCCCCCTTCCTAGACTCAAGAGCAGACGTGTGTAGCTGGAACAAATGGCCCGCTTCATTGTATTTGCCTCGGTGACGATGTAAGTGGTCCAAACACGGTTGTTCGAGATGCAAAACAAAGTCAATTGCTACTTGTGGATCAGTGAGGTCAATTAAATGATCCTTAGAAAGTGGGTGGTCTATCGAGCCTCTCGTAGAAGTCTGAAGCTTGTGCATTCCTCGAGCAACCCCAACTACCTCAATGCCTGTAGATATCAGCGAAGGATTGACGTCTTCAAGACCGTTAGGAATAGTTATTTCGTTCACCTCGAGAAGAGTTGCCAGTCGTTGGCTGACAATGTGACACCTTCTCAAACTGATTTCGTTCTCTGCAGCTCTTGCCCGTAGATCTGCTACTTCAGCCTCTAGGCCCTGCAGGTATTTTGCTCTTCGTTCTCGATGAGTGCTTCCGAAACATTAGTTTTGATACTAGGCCATGCAACGTGTCTACATGCCGTTGTGCCCGTCGTACCTGCTCCCTACGTCGACTGGAGCTTCCTGCCTTTTCCGAGGACGTTGAAGACCCATCTCCTTCCTTTGTGGGGCAGGCGCTCATCTTCTGACAGTTGCTATCAAGTCGAGTACAATATCTGTCAATTTAGAGTCTTCGCTTGACAGTTTTAGCGGTAACCCTGCAGATACCAGACGCTCGAGACAGAGATTCGCGACTGGGTCCTGTCAATTGTAAACTATCGCTTTTAGTTGCCAAAGACTTTGTTCATTTACTCGTGGATGTTTATAATTCTGCATAAGCACATCGTGCTATTTCTAGTGGCGCTAGTAGTCATCAACGCCAAGAAGGCCTAACAAGTAACACCTACACTAACTTTAAGCGGGCACGGCGCTTAACTACTTACGAAGCACAGTACTTGATCCTCAAACATCTCTAAGTACTTCGTATACCATCAATATCACAGCAGTCGCTAGATTAACATATTGGTAGCACTCTCTTCCTATAGCCCTCTACTACTGGCCAATGGCGAGCATTGGTTCTGATTATGCGTCCCAGTGGTGCAGACGTGTAGATTCAATCATCCCAGCCTACCCACGTAGGTACTTCACACCGTCTGTGCACGAAGCAAGCCCCCTTTCGTGCCTAGGTAATTTAAAGCTTGCCTTAGCCGCCCACGTGGCTACGATGCTGCTTGGCAAGGCGGAATCGAAGCCAGGCAGAAATGTCTTGAGAACACGGTCTCCATGTCAACGACGGCTAGTATGATGGACCTTATAACAGAGTGGGGTGTACGGAGTAGGAACTCAACTGCAGAATTGCCTTGGAACGTCTTGCTTTAATAAGTTTCGCATCCCCTCCATCATTCTTAATTAGAATGCAGAAGCTGAATGCGTGCTGAAATTATGATGTGCATCGGCGAAGCATGAAATAGAGCAATGCATGGAAGAAACAATGCATACAAATTAGCCTGCAGCTGGGTTGTTGCTCCTAAACTAGGCTATAAAATCGTTACTTCGATGAAAAGTCCATCCACCTAGCCTAAGGAGCCCGGCGCCTTAGAGCTTCCGCTGCTACAAACAACATTCCGGCAAGCATATTGGTGACTAAGCAGCCTTCAGTCGACATCCAGCGCCTACCCAGAGTTTTGGCTATGCGACACCCAAAATCACGACCTCCAGATGGCAGAAGCCTCCCGATCATTGCACTCGTCAATGAAACGATTCATTCACAAGCTGTTCACTCAATGTCCACAGCTGATCTGCCTTTGCTGGATCGGTCGACCACTGAGGGGCCCAATCGGCAACTTGGCAGTCTGCAAAGAAAAGATCATGCTCGTTCACCTTCGGGTCTAGCGCCGCCACTAGACTCGTGGAACAACCTTCTTCTAGATTCTTCACATGGAAACCCGGCGATAATTCCTTAAACCGCTCCACGGCCGCTGCCCCTTTTTCCTCGCCCATGTACCGACTTAGCCCAGACGCGATACCTCCAGGATGGACAGCCACAGCGAGCACACCCGTTCTCTCGAGAAAGCGCTTGTTCAATCCGACTGAAAACAGGACATTTGCAGTTTTCGATTGACCATATGCTGCCTGAGGGATGTATGGCTTATCTACCATCTCATTCCAGAATTGACGTGCCGAGATGGCCATGTGCTCTTCCTGTGGAAGGTCTTTCTCCGCTTTTGTGAAATTGTGGTCAGAAAGTCGCACTGGCGCGTATACAACGGCGCGAGACGAGACGTTGATAATGCGAGTTGCGAATGGCACCGATGACTTTGCTGCAAGCACCAGTTTAGGAAACACCAAAGCTGTAAAAAGAAAGTGGCCGATGTGATTGGTCGCGAATTGCATTTCGATCCCATCCGCCGAAAGTGTGCGTTCGGGAATATTCATGACGCCAGCACTGTTGATTAGGATATCAATTTGAGGTATTTCTGGGTCTTCCAGAACCTCCTTAGCGGCTCTTCTGCAAGATTCCTGCGAGCTAAGATCGAGCATCAAAGCTCTACAAGTAACATCCGGATTGACTTCGCCGACTTTCTCTGTTGTTTCGGCAAGCTTCTCCAGATTCCGACCAGCAAGAATGAGCAATTTCGGGGAGCCCTTGGCAAGGGACACCGCAGACGTCAGTCCGATCCCACCTGGGTTTGCACCAGTAATGATGATGATCCTGTCTTTTACTCGCTCAGCAAACTCTGACACCACGGTTTGCCCCGTGGTGAGCTGCCCAAATTCAGTGTTGGAGGTAGGCATGATGTAATGAAGTGCGTTTGCTTGACAGAAGTTGTATATTGTGCCCAACTTTAGCTTTGGAAATGTTCTGCTCAGAGGGACATCAGCCTTGGGCAGTGACACCTTTATAACTTCATTCTATCTGAATCGTTATTGCTAGCATCAACAATTCCCTCCGCGACGGCCGAATCCTGCCGTCACATCGTGGCGTTGATCACATCTCTGAAGTTCTCTTACCAACACTGGCGTCATCGGGACTGGTTAGGCCCCTGATTTTTGGCCGCTTCCAAGGGGGCGCAGGATCTGGCATATGCAGAAAAGCGGATTTAAGTCAAGGTTTTGTGCAAGAGTCCTAAAGCCGAAAGGCCCTTTGTAATTTTGGTAAGCAGACTCAGCCTATGGGATAGGCCGGGGCTAGGAGAAAACAACTGAGGTTACTAAGTAGTGCCAAATCAATGCGCCTTTCACACTTTCACAATAGCTACCTAGTTGAGATCTGACGTTCCGTTGAGTGGTAAAAAGTTGGGCTCCCAGCGGTGATAAAAGATTGACTTCTAAGGCATAAACTATTTACCGGTCTTGTCGGCCTAGCTTCCAAAGCTGAATTTGGGTAAATCTTCCGCAACCCATCGTCCTTCTAATCATTCTCCCGCATTTCCCAAAGCATAGACTTCACATGTTCGCCTGAACAATGGGATGATTCTAAGAAGCACCACTGACTGGCGCCAGCTCCGGCCCCGATTCCGAGAAGCATTCATTGTTGAAAATATGCTGTTATGCAACAAAGGAAATGCCAAACCCGGCGAACAAGCATAGTAGTAACACCAGTTTGCATTTTGTGGGAGATAGGTCTTTCTTTGCTTCCTTCACCCGTGCCACTACTGCTATTGCATGCAGCTGTAAATCAGGCAACATGTCATGCGTGGAACGTATCTTTACTCCCAAGACCTTCCATACAATTAGTGACATCCGCCACCTGAAAGAGACCCCAACTTATTCACCTCTGAGTTTGAACAGTTTGCAAAGTAAACTAGGAAGATCCTTTGTTCTGGACCATCTTGCTACCCGTGCTTCACGCAGAAAAGCCATGAATCGGGAACAGAAGGGGTTGCTTATGACAGAGTCGATGCATCCTACAAACCGTACTTCCAGCTACCCACAAGAAGGTGTCTCCAACTCTTTGTCATTTGAGCTATTCAACTTGCGGAATGACTCGAGTACGTTGCGTAATCTCGAATCCCAACATCGACTCATGTCAGCAGGCAGTCATGACACCATAATCGAGAGTCCCCTTTCAACAGGGATCTCTTTCCACAGCAGAGATTCTTTTCCTGCTAGATCAATTGGGTCTGGGGCCGATTCTTCTCTGCGAATTGGCACGAGTTTTGGTTCTGGAGCATCCACTGACCCCCATCGGCCATCGATCAGCAGACTTGAGGACGAGATACGTGGCAATCTGAGGGCGGCAGAGGCAGTTCAAAAATTGAAAATCGACCTTGAAAGAGCAAAATGGGAGATGGATCTTGGCCAAATTATTGGTAACGCAATGTTGTCTTATTATGGCGGCAAAGGCTCAGAATCGCTAGCACAGCTCACGTGTGTCACCCAGTATGCACAAGAATATGGCATGAAGGTACTCTCGGCCAGGGCCCAGCTCTGGAAAGCCATCATTCTGGACAACATGGGTGAAACAGATAATATCGTAGAGATGCTTGCAGATATATTTGGGTTACTTGTTGATGGTGAAGCAACGGATGCGGATTATTACCAATTCAGAAAGATGCTTTCAAAATATGCTGTAAGAGTGTGGCAATGGATACGACAGCCAGACATTGGCCACAAGCAAAACGGTAGGAAGGGATCTGCTGAGATATCTGCTGATATGTTGTTTGAGCATGCCGAGGATGTTACAGAGGACTCAGTCGGACCAAAGAGAATGATGGACTTCTTCGCGGCGAAGTTTAACCATAATGAATGGCCTAACCCTGACGAGGCGATGAAAGTATCAAGTTCCTCGACGACACAATTCCCGCACCATTCATTTTCGGATCTACGCTGTAGGCTGCGAGAATCTGAGGCTCAAACAGAGCTTCTGCGTCAAAGGAACGAAAATCTTGTAGCAGATAACCTGCGGTATCGAGAAGAGCGGCAATTGTTTGGCAACGGAAGTCTCGATACGCCGTTTGGAATGGAGGAGACCAATTTTCGAGACGGTGGCAGAAGTGTTGGATCGCACAACAGTCAGGCAATCTGCAGAGACGGCCAAACTCATTGTGCTTCACCAGAGACCTGGACAGGCGTGTCTCCTCGGGGAGACTCGCTCGATTCTCATCCACTTCCGAACACATCCTATAAACATGCCTTAAGATTCGCGAATTCCCAACGACAGGACAGGCGGAGAGAGCAACCCAGCCATCCTGTGGCAAATGAACCAAGGAATCAACACTGCCATGTCCAAATGAAATCTGGGGACTTGCCATTCCGCAGACCCTCATCATACATTCGCAAACGTCCATCAACTTCACCGCGCCATCGTGCATTCTCACAGCGCAGAGGAAACTCAAGTCGGACTTCGGCGTCTGGGCGAGTAATGAATAAGGGACACAATCCGCGAAATTATACCTTTGGGCAGAGAGACTCTCGCACAAGTCATGACATGAGTGTTCCATTGCTAAATACCAATCTAGGTGCAGCCAAGGCCAAGGCCAACGCCTTGGATGATGAATCTGTGTCAAAAAGAACGGATTCACCGAAGCTGAAAGGAGGGAACCGGTCTTCTTTAGTCAAGGGCCCTTACGCACCGTTGAAGCCCATTTTCCCCACGTTATTCGGCTCTCCGGCCATGACACCAATTTCGGATGCTCAGCTCACGAGCAATGTTACAGATTCCAACGCCTGCCTCGGAATAGGAGAAATTCCTTCCCCTCGGAGCAGCTCTGTTGAACTCGACAGCATAAGTCCCCGTACAAAACCTCACACATTGAGAAGCGATGTTATGGGCTCGTTTTCTGACCCCAACGTATCCCCTTCATTGCAGCATAGGCACAATGATTTTCGTCAGGGTGGGGACCAAGTCCCTGTGTCCTCACAAAAGTCACTTGTCCTGACGATCAATCCTCACGATCTTCCCTTCACAGATACTTTATCCCCTACAAAGCTACAGGAATTTTTTCCGAGCCTTCGAGAGCACCAGGAGCAACGACGTCGATCTTTTCCATATTCCTCGCAATCTTATACTTTACCGTCATCCATCAATTATGAAGCAGAAATCAGGCAGGCGGACCTTGGTCGACGGAGCGTTGCCATGTCATTAGCAGGCGACATAGGCCTTACAAACCACATACCAAGTAGATTCTCCGAAATCGAAGCATCTTCTTCTGACCTGTTAAGTGACCCTGAATCTTTATCTACCACTCGGAAGCCTACCAAATCCAGTAGAAGCAATGCACCGTCACTTAATGTTGATCCTGGAGTGGCACCGCTCACGCCAAACCAGAAATCACCCCCTTCGTCGGCCACAATAAACACCGAGATCTCTCGAGCTGCAGAAATCAGCGATTTGAAGACTAGTATCCATCAAAACACTTTGTCATCTATAGCTTCAGGATTGATATTAAAGGATTTGCAGCCAAAGACTGAGCGGCCCGGAACACAAGCTCACACAATATACAGCAAGTCTCGTCGAGAAATACAGCCCGAGGGCACTCTGGGAAATCATACCATGCCAGTGGAAGATCGAAATAGCCATGGGGATGCTAGTATAAATTATTCCACCATTGTCAAATATCCAGACAGGCAACAGCTAGGCTACGACCGGGACAGTCTTCGAATCAGCCAATTTCTTACCAAACTTCAGATGGAGCAACCAACAGGCTATCCCCGCAGGTCGTCAAAGCCAATAAATTCTAGCCCACTGAGAAGAAGCTCTCGACTGAGTGATGACACCGACGATAAGGAAAGCCTCGGAGATGTAAACTCAGGGAAATACGATAGCGCAGATACAACAACCAAGGGGAACAATACAGATTCCATTCAAGCCGGAACAGAAACACCTTCGAACTATTCCACCGAAGCGTCCGTCCTGGACGGGATAGATAAAGCGACAGAGGAAGCTCTCAAGCAACTGAACAACACTGAAGAAGCACTTATATCGACTGTCAAGAAATCGGCAGAAAGCCGTAGGCAGGCCCTCCAGAAGATCAGATCAAGCAATCACAACAGGCCTAGCAAGGCAAAGAAAGACCGATCAGAACTGGCACCTACTAACAGGATCGATGGGCACCAAGTCAAGGACTACACAGAGGGCGATCGAAGCCCTAAACAATACGGTAATCGCACTATATGGAACGGGAATGGGCGTGGCGTGGAAAGGCACGATAGCATCTACGAAGACATCAACGATGCTTATCCCTCTCCCGTATCCCCTCGAGAGGCACATTTTCAAATCCAGAGGGGCTGGAAAGCACGAAACACGTCCGATCAGCACACTATGGTCGAAGATGGCGTTTGTGGATACGGGTCCGGCGACGAGTCTGACATATCTTCTCTTCTAAGTGACGATGAACATCTCTCACAATCATCCCTGCTTTCGCGTGCAGACATTAGAGACAATGGTATGGCACTGCCAACCGCCGCAGTGAAGCTTGGGGCTAGGACACCGTTAGCACTTGTGCAGGAGCATGAAGAGTATCTCAAAGCATGGGCGTTAAAACAGGGAAACCGAGGGTCCAGCGGAATAACGGGTGATGGCAACAAAGATAATCTTCGCAAGGGAGGGGGAAGGTCACAAAGACGTGCAAGGGGTAGACTGAGCATCGCTACGAATTTCTGATAGAAACAGATTCAAAGTGGTAGGTCACCGGGCTGTGGTATGGAAGGTGTGACGGATTACAGGAGATAGATGATGGGAGGATGTAGAGGAACAAGCAAGTGGGAAAGTAGGGGCCAATATTGTGCTTCTTAGCTTAGTTATGAGCGTTCGCAAAAGGAAGGTGCTCCGGTGCTGCGGAACTGCTCCAGTATGATTTCGCTTTCCACTCCGGACTATGTCTTGGTGAGGCTGTGATTGTTGGTTGCGCTATTTTCGGCATTGGCCACGTTCCGCTGGGCGACGATCTGGACTGTAGTGGAAAGTCACAAAGCAAGCTTGCTACAAGATGTGGGTAACTGTAGTTGTCCACCTGGAGCTGGTGATTCCTGAGAAGCTTCGAATATCCGCGAAATCTATGAAAAGCTGCTGATGTGGAAGAAGGCCCAATCAGCTTCTGTCGTGACATGTTGCGCATTGCTTGTGATATCCAGACTAGCTCAGTACTCTCCTTTCCAAATCTGCAAGATTGCCTGTTGGTTCTGGAGTCTCTGTGTAATCTTCACGCTAGGATTAGAAATTCCCGTGATCTTGGTTGCAAAAACGCCAATGCATCATGCATCAATCTGGATTAGCCTACAGTCTATTTGCATGAGTTACAAAGCTGCCGCCACATGATAGAATTTTCGACGGGGAAGCATGTTCGAACAGCGCCTTTAGGTCTTACGGAGGCTTTTGATGGTGACTGTCGACAAGCTTAATTAGGTATCCGAGGCCAGAATGTGGGGAACCCCATTCTTGCTTGGATCTGTGAACATGCGGGGGAGGGTTCGCGGAATACCGGAGATCAAAAAGTCATCGACGTTGCAGCAGCCACAGGTCAGAATGCGGCTTGAAAAGGGACCACTTTGAAGTCTATAGGTTAGACAAAGGGAACTAGTTTGGGGTGTTGTGGATAAAGTAACCTTCAGAACGAGGCCCGCGATACCGCGTCCGCTTCGTTCAGATCATCCATATGCAGAGAAGCTCGCTAGAAAACATGGTGCAAGACAAGCTGAGCTAGAAGCAGTTAGCGTCGACTTCAACAATTGTGATTGGCTTCAGCGGGGACTTAAAAAATTGTCTAGCCTGTTGTTGACAAATGACAGAATACGACCTATTTTGAAAGTAGGATTGCACTTCGAGCCTCGAGAACTTAATTTGAGGTTTCGATGCAGCCTGCAACTTAGTAGGAAGATTGAAAAAGAAAAGGTGACTTTCGCTTGCGGAAAGATGAACGTGGTCCGCGGGACAGATGTTTTTGAACATTGCTCCTGATCCAACGAGAAAAGCAGCAACGATGAGGCCCCCTTGTGGATGACAGTTCTCCAATCATGAGCGGGCGAGCCCCGGCCGATTTATACGCTAGCCCCCGCGAAGTACCAGGAGAGTTTGGGGTTGAGGTCAACCAATTTGGGAAGCATAGAAGCCGCGGATTATGATAATGAGAAGAGTTACAATGCATCAGAACCTTGGGTTGCGAAGATATAAGGACCGTAGGATCCTTACGTCTGGACTGATGCTCAATTTTTCAAACAAAGCAGTATCTTGATCAATACACCTACAGCATAGCCAACATGGACGAGAAGACGAGTTCTGCTCATATCATCGAGCAACATGACAGCGGGGACCTCAAGGTACATGAGACGCAAGCAATGGAGCCGCATGGTAGAGAGCTGACCTTCATCAGAATATTGACGTGAGCGAGATCAAAGTGGTCAAAGGGTCGGAAGCCTTCCACGAGGCGAAAGTCCAGGAGAAGCCCGGTCCATTACATCCTCGCTCACTTCTCCTCTTCTTATGCGTCATGTCCGGCTTTCTCTGTCAGACAATGAACGGCTTTGATGGATCCCTCTTCAACGGTTTGTGTGCGAACAGCACATTTCTGGATTATTTTCATGGGGCCGCAAGCGGACCTTGGCCGGCCAAGGTATCAGCAATGTACCAAGTCGGAGGCATCGTTGCTTTGCCATTTGTCGGACCATGCATAGATACTTGGGGTCGCAGACCAGGCATGTTCATCGGAAGCATTATCGTCATACTCGGCACGATTCTCAATGGTGTCACTATCTATGGAGGTGGCACTGGCTTGTACATGGGTGGCAGATTCATTCTTGGTTTCGGCGTCTCGATCGCCTCTGCCGCAGGCCCAATCTATGTCGTGGAAGCTTCTCATCCCGCCTTCCGCGGCATTGCTACGGCATACTGCAACTGCACCTGGTTCGTGGGCTCCATTCTCGCTGCTGGTGCCGTCCGGGGCTCGCTGACCTTGGCTGGCAACCAATCATGGCAGATTCCTATCTGGCTGCAGATGGTCTTTCCCGGTGTCGTGTGCTGTACAGCATTCTTTTTACCGGAATCTCCGAGATGGCTCTATGTCCATGGCAAAAAGGAGCAATCGCTTGCAATGCTGGCTAAATGGCACGGCTTTGGAGACGCAGAAAGCCCATGGGTAAAGTTGCAGCTCGGTGAATATGAACAATTTTTGAACATGGAGGGATCAGACAAGCGCTGGTGGGACTATCGTGCCCTTTTCAATTCTCGGTCCTCACGATATCGACTTGCTTGCAATTGCATCTTCGCCATCTTCGCTCAATGGGCAGGAAATGGAGTATTGAGTTATTTCCTACCTGCAGTCCTGGTGAGCCGAGACTCTTCTTCCCGAGTGATCTCCCTAATTTGTCTTAGGACACGGCAGGCTACACGCAGGATGTCGAAAAAGCAAACATCAATTTAGGATACGCATGCTTCCAATTTTGCTTCGCCCTAGCCGGCGCTGCGTTTGTCGATAGGTTAGGTCGTCGGCCTCTTATGCTCGGTTCCATGGGTGCATGCTGTATTGTCTGGATTGGCATGACAGCGGCTTCTGCCATCTACAACGAGGGTGGACAGGTCAACGACAGCGCTGCCAAGGCAACCATTTCCATGATTTTCGTCTTCGGTGCCTGCTACAGCTTTGGCATCACGCCGTAGGTGCCATGGTCAAATTTTGAAAGGGGAACAAACACTAACGCCTTGACAGTCTCCAAGCCTTGTACCCGGTTGAGGTTTTGTCATTTGAAATGAGAGCAAAGGGGATGGCATTTTGTACCCTTGCTGTCAACATTGGCGGATTACTTAACCAATTCGCGGTAAGTATTTTACCTATGAATGGAAATGGTATCATCTGACATGTTGACAGTGGCCAATTAGCCTCAAAGAAATCGGATGGAAGACTTACATTGTCTTCGTGGTTTGGGATGCTGTGCAGGAAGCGGTGTGGTATTGTATGATGCCAGAGACAAAGCAACGAACTCTCGAGGAACTCGACGAGATCTTCGCTGCGAGCAATCCTGTCAAACACTCTCTGAAAGCCCACAAGATTGCCCTGAACTCCGACAGGCAAGTCGTTGCGGTTGAAGACATCTGATGCTCAAGTGGTTCAATGGAGAGGTGATGCCAGCACAAAGAAAAGCACTTGGTTTGATTGACCCGGTAACTGGTTTCGGCGAATGAGGCGAGGCTTAGCATTAAACTTCAAATGTTCGGTTGTTCGCTGCATCGTCTTAAAGGATGGTAATGTTGAAATTTATAGAGATCTCGTTGGAATACCGATGTTGTTGTGCAACAAGGGCCGTATCTTTCAAAATTGAAACGTGATGTGGTGGAGCCAATCTACTCCTTACCTTTTTTGAACAAGCGTCGTGAACAGTACCTATAGGTACACAAGCCTTCAGGGAGTACGAAGTGACGGCAAATCCGGATGCACGAAGTACACATAATCAATTGTCATGTGTCCAACTGCGGGAACGATCGGCATCTGGCCGGACTCTCCCTTGTGTTAGAAGTTGTTGGTGATGAACTGAACGCAGGATCACGCGCACAACACAGGTCAGGGGCCCGGGGTGTTTCACATTTACGCTAGGAATCAAAGCAAATTCAACTATTGGATGGCGCAAAATGGCGTGTTTTGTGTGGAAGAAAAAGTCGAGGCCATACCCGAATGGATCACAAGCTCGTGGTTAGGGTCGAGAACTTGCAGGGCTCAGGAGCCCGCAGGCAGCCGGGGGAGCCGCACTTATGGGCGTCACGGTAAGTCACGCTCATTTACGCTCCGCTTCCTTGCAGCAGGCCAGTTGTATTCATTCTCACTCTCTGCATCCTGCATCGTTTTTTTTCTTCCGTCCATTTATGCGCCCAACATTCTTTGGCCGAGGCCGCCGTCGCTGACTGGATTCCATTCTTTCCGATCTTTTGATGACTAGGCCACTCATCACACTCTCCTTATCTCTTGACACCAGCGATTGACTCGTTGTTCATGAAAGCCATTCCTTCGAAATCGCAACTGAAAGTAACCTCACACTTCACGAACGTTGGGACTGAGTCCTGAACGACACCACGCCTGCAGCTTTCCTTCTGTTCGACCGTTGAATTCGCGACTCTCCTTAACATACCAATCTTCATCACCACCCCCAGAAAAACAGAAGCTGTTTACCGGAAAAGGTGTACATCTACGAATAGCGACACAAGCACCAAAGGAATCTCATCTTCGTCACAACCCTTCAACAACATTGTCCACCGACACCATGTCTCTCGTCCGCAACTTCACCAAGCGCGCCCGCGGGCACGCTAAGGGCGACGAGGCCACCTCCCACCCACGCTCTTGCACTGTCAAATACGCACCAGGGACTATCAGCCGTGCAAAAATATCCTTGCCGACTGAACTTCTCTCAACCACCAATGTCCACGCTCTCAACGCTCCGGACATTCGCAAGGTATCTTCCACGACTAGCACCACTTCATCTTCCTCTGGCTCAATCCACTCCGACCATGACTTCTCTAGCATCGACAAAGGCTTTTTGAACGCCGACAATTCATCCGCCTCGGACCTCTCGCCCATCACTCCGCTGACACCCTTCTCTGATTTTGGCGCAGGCTCCGACATTAAAGATTTCTTTAGCAAATCTGCGTTAAGCGCAACAGCCTCTACACCATCGTCCGAGCCTGTTCCTGCAATACCGACGCGTGCTCCGAGCCACAGCAAGAAAGCGCATGTCGAACTCTCGCGACAACGATCCTTCAAGCGAAGCATGTCTCCACCACCCACCGACATTGTCAAGTTTGCGGAATCAACAGTCACCAGGGATTCAGTAGCTATCTTTTCATCTCCATTCCAGAATTCTGAGCCCTCATCCCATCCATTTGGTCGAGAGCTTGCCAAAGTCGACGAAATAGCTGAAGGCTTTGGTGCAGGTGCTTCAGACATGCTCTTAGTCGACGAAGAGCAGGAGATGCGTGCGAAAGGCCTGAGAAAATTCACGGTGCACGACTACGTGGCTGAGATTACTGGTTTCACAGGTGGCGTGTACGAGGACCGAATCACTCTCAACCCGTGGATGTAGAAGCACTGTCCTGAGAGGAACCAGAAAATTTGTCATGACGCCAACGAGTTTCATTTCGTATTGAGTGGGTTCCGTCAGGCTGGTGGAGTTCACCCTTCTGGTCTTGACCGGGATTCCCACATATTTCTTGTTGTCTTTACATAACGTATACCCTCTTCCATCATCTGGGGGCGCTATCTCTTTTCTCTGGAGCCGGGAAGTGCTGGAGAGGCAAAACTACGATACACTTTCGATCATCTTGTGTGATGACATTTGCTTCGGCCCTGTCGTTCGCACAGGCTCGAGGATCTAAGCCAAATAGACGGCTGGAGCACATCTTTTCTTCCAAGAAAAATGTCTGAAAAATCAAAAAATGTTTTCAACTTATGCCTTTGAACATTTCCTTGCCTTCAAAGTTGTGTGCGTCTTTTTTAGATTTTTGTCAATACATTTCTGCCACTGGACATCCCGACACAAGGTAGCGCTCTTAGACATGCGTCTTTCTCTGCGGAATACTGCAGACTACATCCTAATTTAATCATCGTCGTCATCCAAGTCCACGTTAAGTGCATCGGGATTTGTCACCGCAGCAGTGGCCGTCCCAGGCTGTGACGGCTGCTCGCTTGGTGGTGGTCGGTTTCCACCCTCTGGCCCTGTGCTTGCCGCAACAAACCCGACTGGCGCCCTGGCTTGTCTTTCGAGCTGGGCGAGCGCATCTGCGTTCTCAGCGTCTTCATCCTCCTCTCCTTCATTTCCATTCACCTTTTGTTGCTCTTGCTGCTGCTGCAGCTTCGCTTGTCTCGCGCGTTCCACAGCCTGACTGGCGACGTATCCCACGTCCGTGTTGAAGCTTGCCGTCACACTCCTCTTGACCCGCAGCATCTCTTTGAACGTGTCCTCGTTTCCGTGGGCTATTTCGAATTTCTCCCACGTGTCCCAGAAGCCTTTACTGCTCCGTGGGTCTGCGAATTGGCTGCCGTGGCCGTATATCGCACGAGCACGATCAATTTCACCAAGACGACGCTCCATCTCCGCAAATTTCAGACACATGTCTTTTGCTTCTGCATCTGGGAGTGCGGCAATTGCGCGTTCATAAATCGAGCGGGTGGTCGTCAGGCCGAAGTTTGATGCGGCTTTGGAAATATAAAATGTGAACATCGACGCTCTGTCCTCGTCTGATACGGCACGCGTAGCGCGGTCGTAGATACGCATTGCGGAGCGAGCAAGTCCTCGGTCTTCTTCCAGGGCGCCATACATGAGGTAGATCGGTTTTGCGAATTTGGGGGGAACGTTATCAGTTGCCTGTTCGAAAAGGTCGCGGAGACGCTCAATCGAGATCTTGCGGGATACCGCTTTCGTCAAGTACAAATTCCAGAGTTCAAAGGCGACCGGGTAGGTGAAGAGGTCAAGACCACGCTCGTAGACCTTGAAAGACTCCTCAAAATAAGCATTCTCTTCGAGGAGGTTGGCGTAGTTAACCACCGTCTGAGGGGTGGCAATTTTGAGCTCGAAAATGCGATCATATATAGACTTCACTTCCTCTAGAGTACCAACCGATTCGACCATGTCGACATAGAAGGACCAAACTTTCCAAGACTTGTGGAGACGTTGTTGGGGAGATAGTGATTCATCGAAGTAGTCAACTGTGCTTCGCTTCGGAGCTTGGACAGCCTTTGCCATGACTGCAATTGCGCCGTCAAAGTTCTCGTTCCTCAGCTCCATCTCCGCCCATCCGATCCAGGTTTCAGCAAGTTCGACGACAGACTTGTAAGGGACTTTGACTGCTTTATCTAAAATGATCCGTGCAGTATCCAGGTCACCTCGTTCTTCGTAGAACTTGGCGTAATTGAGCCACAGCTCGTGGAACTTGCCAATCGCCTTCTTGGGTTCGATTGCAGCAATTGCATCAGCATACGTCTGCACGACCTCTTTCTCGTTCTCCGCCCACAGTGTGACTCGCTTCTCCCATTCGGGCACATTGTTGTGGTTCTGCCGTAAGAGGACATCGTTCAGCAGAAACGGTCTCCGATCCATGAGATACTCAAATCTCATCATATGCATGTCCAAGTCGAAGTCTTTGTCCGGATCGAGTTGACCTTGTGCCGATCGAGTTTGAGCTGCGTCCATTAAATTGGAGATCAGAGACTCTTCAAATTCGACGTATGCATCAAATATCATGGTAAAGTCTCGGACGGTCATGACAGTGGTGATACCCTCTTCAAAGATATCCCGGGCCCGATCGAAGTCGCCTATGGTGATCCAGTATGTGGCTAAGCCGGCCCATAGCTTGCCCTTTTGATCCGGAAATCTCTCAATCCCACTTCGAATGATACGATCAACATCGATGTTCGACGCTGATCGGTCTCCAATTTGACGGGCTTTGGTCACCATCAGTTCCACCATGTCATTCCAGAGCTGAAAGTCGCTCTTGACGTTCTTCGAATGGAACTTCGGAGAGTTCAAAATGTCAACATAACTTTTCACGGCTTCTTGGTATTGGCCCGTCTTGATCAGTAGTTCGATGTAGTCCTCGGTATCTTCAGGATGGATTTGGATGTACCTAGCCCATATCTTGACGGCGGACTCCCCGCCAGCCGAGGTTGCGAATCGTTTATAAAGCTTCCATATCCGGTCGTGTTGGGTGGCCGGGAGTGCACGTAGGGCGCGATCGAAAGTTCGTCTAGTTCGGGTAACGAGTGGTTGCCGCATGAGGAAGGTCAGGTACATCTCCCAGATGACAGGCATCTTATTCAGAAGAACCAGAGCCCTCTCGAACAGTGCGTTCACTTTGCTGTATTCCGCTTTCGCTCGAGCCGCATTTCTCTTTTTCAGGTGTTTGAGCCGAAAGTCCAGATACAACTTCCACAGCTTGTAAGATCGCGGTAGATGAATGCATGCTCGTTCCATGACAAAAGCCCGCTCGTGAAGTGTGCCATTACGCACCTTGGCGTCAATGAGGGCGAGCCACGGTCGGACGCTGCCTGCGTTGCGAAACAGGTCCTGCTCGTAAACCGCATCATCGTTGCCAAGAAGAAAAAAGTCGGGACGAGCTTCTGCTGGCTGCGCAAACGAGCCCATGATAGCTGGAAGACCGGCAGGTAACGAGTGACTGTTGAGATGGACTGCGATCGCGACGACTCGAGACTGGAAAAACATGAGACACGAGAAGTCGCCGGAGTTAAGGTCGATCCCGCGTCAAATAAGTCCGAGCCCCAAGGGTACAGTAGTGAGTACAAACGTGCAGCAGAAATGCAGTACGGAGGATTACTGGCCGGCCACGCCTAGCCGGGTCCCTATCTACACTATCTTAGCGGCTTCTGCAGCCCTGTCGTCAGGTTCTGCTTCGGGAAGCTGTGCCATTTTCACCCTACAACTGCCCTACAACTTGGGCCAGGTGATCTGTACAGACAATTGACGCACAACATGTCGTCCGGAGCAGGGGTATGTCCCTCTTCGCATCACTTGAAAGGCCCAACTAAGGCAATGGCAGCGTGAGCAGGTTTTCCCGACCCGGCAGGTGCTGGGCCAGATGAACAGCAAGCTCAAGGGCGCTCAAACCGGCCACAGCTTGCTGAAGAGGAAGAGCGAAGCGTTGACAAAGTACGTGGTGTATTAGCTTCTCCGCCGACTGCATCACTGACGGCTATCCAGGCGCTTTCGAGGTATGCTATATCACTGGCAAACTGAAGGCGGACCTGACAACCATCAGAGATCCTGAAGCGAATCGATGAAGCAAAACGAAAGATGGGCAGGGTCATGCAGATTGCTGCCTTCTCCTTGGCTGTAGTGACGTATGCTACTGGAGGAGACGTGAATTTCCAGGTGCAGGAGTCCGTCAAGAATGCCAGATTTAGGATCAAGACCAAGCAGGAGAACGTTTCCGGTGTTTTCCTGCCACAATTCGAGAGTGTCACGAGGGAGGACGTCAACGACTTTCAATTGACTGGGCTCGGAAAGGGTGGCCAGCAGGTCAAAAAGTGCAGAGAAACATACACCAGGGCCGTTGAAGCGTTGGTGGAGCTGGCCAGCCTCCAGACTGCTTTCGTCATCCTTGACGAGACCATCAAAGTGGTTAATCGACGAGTGAACGCCATCGAGCATGTCATCATTCCGCGAACCGAAAACACAATCAAATGTAAGCTCGCTTCCGGTGAGCCTTGCAAGCCCAGCTAACGGTCTCTGCAGATATCAATTCAGAGCTTGACGAGTTAGACCGAGAGGAATTCTATCGGCTCAAGAAAGTGTCGGGCAAGAAGCAGCGAGACCAAGCTGCAGCAGACAAAGAAATGAAGGAGAAGAAGGCGGGCAACAAGGCGAAGAAGTCTGACTCCGACGGAGATGAGAACCCAGTAGACGTCCTTGGAGAACACGAAGACGACGATGTCATATTCTAAGCTTCGTCTAATGCGCCGGTTCCGTCCAGACCAGGGTATCATTTGGTTGTGCTCTATCTTGAGCGCTGCGCTCACAAGCACCAGTAGCCGGTTGTTCAAATCACCCAATGCCATCGGTCTTTGCTTTGAGCGAGCAAATGCTTTTGCCTCACCAACGTCGAACTCCCCTTAGGCACGTTGATAAGTAACTCTGATTCCCTTCCCTTCATCGCCCAATTGCATGCCACTCGTCGCCTCCTTGGCACTGATGGCGCCTGCTTCAGCCTCATACTCGACGAAAGCTATTCCTTTTCGTCCAGGTACAAGTCGTACTTCCTTGAATCCCTCAAATCGACTAAATATCCGACTCAGGCCATCCGCGTCGTAACTGTCGGGGATGTCCCTCAGGAACAATATCTTGTTGGGAGGCAGATACTCGTCCGGAATGACGGCGCTTGCATTTGCACTGCTTCCCTTCAACCCTGCTCCCTTCTGCGTCTTTGCCGGTCTCGCATCCACCACCGCCGCCGACGGCTGCTGCCCACCACCGCCCAAGGGCCGTTTTGCTCCCCCCGTGCCACCCCGCTGCTGCGCCGCTTCGGCCGCCTGCTTCCTTTCCTTCTCCGCCAGTCGCCCTCTCTTCCACCGTTCCAGGCCACTGTCCCCTTCCTGCTGCAGCACCGTCGCATCGCTCCTGGTCCGCGCGAACTCCAACCTCATTTCCTTGCCGAACAGTTCAAACCCTTGCACCTCTTCTACGGCCTTTGCCGCGCTGTCCGCATTGTCAAAGACTATAAACGCCTGTCCTTTGGCCTTTAGATTCTGCTTCGCAACCACGTCAATTATCGTGCCGTATTCCGAAAAGATTTCCGTGAGAGCTTCGATGAGTTCGGGCGGTTTGATCCGCTCTTCGAGATTGCGCGCGTACACCGTTGTTATCGGCCCGTTCTGCAAGGCTGTTGCCATTGCGGCTGTAGTGGCTATAGCGGCTGTAGAGGTGTGGGAAATGTCGGGTTCTTGGGTTGTGCTTCTTCCGAGGACTTCACACGAGCGGCTCGCCTGTTGCTAGGGCCGAATATGCGGAAGTGTGTGATCGGAAGATTTCAATCGTAGTTGAGGACTATTGCGATATTCTGGAAAATCAGGTTCATGTTCTTCGTCATTCGCTGGCGATGGTGGTGGATTTAGTGGTCACTGACTACCTAGTACATACCGTTCTGGTGCACAAACTACGGTGAACCTGGAAGCACTCGAAGGCACTTCCTTGTTCAGTACGGCTGTTTTTACGGGTGCAAAGTGCAAAGGAGTGAGGACTGTGTCTGGGTTGGTTATCTAATCTATGGGTACTGGGGTTCGTCGTGCCCTCTACAAGCCAGCTGGACCTGTCGAATGCCGGATACAGCCATCTAATACCAAATACAACGTGTTCGATGATGGGGCAGTATATCGTCTTTCACCCCTTCAGCTTGCGCTTCGGCTTCTCTCTCCTTGCAAGTGTCGTACAAAAAGAAATCAATCAAGACAGAATTGACGTGGTCTTGAGCTTCAGGGTGCTGTTTGACCATCTCTCGTCGTAGTAGCTCAACTGCCCAGATACTACACCCTCTGATTTCAATCTCCAGATCTTCACCAGGCCTAAGCTCTTCCTTTCGCTTAATCTTTGACTCGAGCCGTGGCGAATACCACAACACATTAAGCGACTGCAGCATTTCTGGTATTCGATAATCTGCGAAAATTGTGATATGCTCGATGTCAGTGAAAGAGCCTAGGTGATGCCCGTCAAAGGCAGCCCAAAGGTCTGCAACAAATATTTGTGCCTTCTTGTAAAATTTTACAGTCTTGCCGTGAAAGCGGTGTTCGTCCCGAAATGCCGGGAAATACTCAACGAGAAGATTGACAAGACGAGCAGCAGAGTGATTGGCTCGTTTGACAATATTTACAGGTGAACCATTGAAATGCTCTTGAAGAAGTCCACCTGTCTCACGGAGGATAGCTATCCGGTCATCCAGGAGAGGTATCGCTTCGTCCGTGAAGGACCCAAAGACACGGCGAAGCTGTTCATCTGTAGCCTCGATCCAGAACGTAGGAGTGGTGATGGGTATCCCTACTTACCTGTGATGAGCGAGTGGCACCCTGGAAGCTCGCTAGGCCGATTGCGAAACTCACCTTCATCTAATGCTCTTTGAAGACTTGCCACAAGTGACCAATATCCAGTCCACTTGCGACCCTGGTATTCAACCTGAAACCTCTTATCCTCACTGAGTTCAGACCAAAAGCTAAAATTTAGAAGGTCCATAGCGAATATGAAATGGATGGTGCTCTCGTCCTTCGCTTGGGGATGAAGTTTGTGGTCAGACCATGCAGCCGTTGAGAAATTTCTTGCTCGCATGAGCTGCCAAAGTGACGATGCAGCGGCTCTGGTACCGCCTGAAACGATACTGACATCGATCGAGTTGTCATAGACAAACTCGGCAGACTGGAGTACTCCCGTACTGGGTAGCTGTGTTGCTGACCCTTGTCCCAGCCCGAGAGACTGCCGCAGCAAGGCTAGCAATTCCACGTCAGCTTCATCATCAGACATGATTTATCAGCATCACAAAGGTTGCTGAGGCCACAAGTAATTGATAGCAATCGCAGAGCAAAGAGCGAGGGAAAAATCGATTCGTAACGTAAGGCGGATGTGCTTCGTACAATCCCTGCATCGTACGCCAGAAACCAGCGGCTGGAGGGAAAGTTTTAGAGGAGGGCGAGGAGGCCACGATCTTCTTGGCAAGGCCAGGTAGATCGGCTTAATAAGCGGAAGTTAATGGCTGTTTAAAACTGGCGGTGCCTGCATAGCGGCTCAGGATTCGTATTATTATTGAGCCTCTGACAGGGAGAGCGCACCTGGGCAGCGTGGCGCAACTTCGCCGATGTCTCCTGTTATCACTCTGCCTTGCCGCAATTGACTTCTACTTCACTCGGTGCTCATCTACTCCGGTGAACCTCGCTGTTACATCAAATCTGGGCGGTCAGCCCTCTTCCATCTCTCAGGCGTTTGCGCTGTCACCTTGAAACTCCGACCATGCTCATATAACAAGTACAGCATGGCTCCTGACAGCACGTCTACTCCAGGCCAAAAGCCGGCAGTTATTCCTCGCGACCGTTTCCAGCGGCAGTCGCTGGGGACCTTGCTCAGTCTCCTCAAGAATGTACGCATCGAAGCACATGTCGTAGAACCTGGCTCACACTGGTTTAGGCACGCGTTCTTCTCGTTGGCGCAGGTGGTATCGGATGCGAGCTGCTCAAGAACCTAGTGAAATCAAACTTTGGAGAGATACACGTTATCGACCTCGACACGATAGACTTGAGCAATCTCAACCGCCAGTTTCTTTTCCGCAACGAACACATCAAGAAGCCCAAGGCGCTGGTTGCCAAAGAAGTCGCACAAAAGTTCAACCCGGACGTCAAACTGTTTGCGCATCACACCAATATCAAGGACGCGCAGTACGATGTGGAATGGTTCGGTCAGTTCTCCATAGTTTTCAATGCGCTGGACAACATTGATGCAAGGCGACACGTAAATCGAATGTGCCTCGCGGCAGATATACCTCTCATCGAGTCAGGCACTACTGGTTTCAATGGCAATGTGCAGGTCATAAAGAAGGGCGTCACAGCATGTTACGACTGTAAAAAGAAGGAAACACCCAAATCATTCCCAGTTTGTACCGTACGAAGCACCCCCAGCCTACCCATCCACACCATAGTTTGGGCCAAGAGCTATCTGCTGCCAGAACTTTTCGGTGACAGTCAAGATGCGGTAGCCGATTTCGATGACTCAACGGATTCGGAAAATGCAGAAGAGATTAAAAAATTGAAAGAGGAGTCGCAGCAACTCAGGTTATTAAGAGAAGCCATGGGCTACGATGACTTTGCACAGAAAGTATTTGACCAGGTTTTCCGAAAAGATGTCGAACGGCTGCTCAGCATGGAAGAATACTGGAAGGATAAGAAACCACCGACTCCTCTGTCCTACGACATCTTTGCTGCCGGGTCTGAGAAAGTAGATGCGTCCGTTTCAAAAATCGATCAGCGATTATGGTCTATCCCCGAGACATTCGTCGTGTTTAAGGACTCTCTCTCCAGACTGTCGAAGCGTCTTGCGCATGACCGCACCCAGGCTCTCGAAGCTGGATCACCAGACCCGATCATCGAGTTCGACAAAGATGACGACGACACCTTGGATTTTGTAACAGCCGCAGCAAATCTCTGGTCGGCAGCATTCGCAATTGAGCCAAAATCGAAATTCGACACTAAACAAATGGCAGGAAACATCATTCCAGCTATCGCAACTACTAATGCGATGATTGCTTCTTTGTGTGTATTCCAAGCGTACAAGGTCATTAAGGGTGACTTCGGACGCACTCGTGAGATGTTCCTCCAGAAGGCCAATATGGTGGGTGACTTCAGCGACGAACCGAAACCCGATTGCGTAGTTTGCAGCCGAGCGATGGGGCGAATAAAGATCGACCTCGAAACGGCAACTGTGAGGCAGCTGGTTGATACTCTCAAAACAGAGCTCGGCTATGGAACCGACTTCAACGTGAACATCGATTCGCCACAAGTCCTGGTATACGACTACATGGAATCAGAAGATGACGAGGAAGCAGCGGCAAAACGGCTTGACATGAAGCTGACTGATTTCGGTGTCTTCACAGGCGCTTCATTGATCGTCCAGGACGACGAAGGCGACAAGCCGCGGGTCGATCTACAACTATTCGTGGAGCAAATGGTGTCGAAAGATAAGGATGCTCCACCTATTAGCATTGTTCAGAAAGGCGACGTGAAACTCGATATCCCTCGAAAGGCTCGAGGACAGCTTTTACACCTCAATGGAGCTACAACAACAGGAGCAGACGTTCATGTTCTTGCAGCTGGCCTCAAGCGGAAACGTGAGTTCGACGACGAAGGTGTAGCTGACGAGACGCCAGCAAAGAAAGTGCAGCACAGTGCGAATGGCGTAACCGACAACAACGGGCTTATCGTTGTTGAAGATGACGAAAATCAAGGTGGGGGCGCTATTGTCCTTGATTGAAATCAAATTAAAATCCCAGTGCAATACGAAGATTGGAGCATGCCCGCAACAGCTTGAGAATTGTAGAAATCACATAGATATGCAGCAGCGACTTTTGCAACGGCAGGACGACGGCGTCAACGCTTCAATAGCCAAAGTCCCTACTCGAGCTCGATCTACAAAATGGTTGAGGATCAGGCAAATCAAAAAGTGGTCGTCGCCGACCAGAGAGGACAACTTCCACAATGGCTTTGCTCATTGTCAAACTGTCAGACGCCCGCACTGCTGACAACAAAATTCGCCTCCTTTGGATCCTGGTTGTTTATTTTGAGTATATCCTGAGGACATGCACTCATCACGACAATGCAATTTTGCATGGCCTTGAGAACGACATAATCATCCTTCCCGCTGACAGGAGGATCGAAGCTCAAATTTCCACCCGCTGAGCTGGTCTCGTTTGCATAGTTGCGCAGCTTGACCGGTATGTTCATCCACAAGTTCAGTGGGTCAGGCGGGCTGGGATGAAAGCCTGTCATCCCACAGTCTTGCTGAAGTCCTCCGCGGAAATTGTCAGCACAGTTCTCATGATATTCCCCATCTGGAACACCAAGTTCATGGTAGCGATGAATGTCGCACGCAGCGATGAGCGTGTCGTGGACAGAGCGCGGATGTGTTGTGTCCTCCACCAATTGAAGAATAGGCTGGCGAGTGTTGGTAAGGAGAATATCTCCTGGTAGTGGTGTCAAATGCAGAGTCGAGGCCCGAGTGTGACACATAGACATGTATTCGTAGGCCGGTTGCTGTTGCGCCTCTCTGCTCGCCATGGTTGGATTCGAAGCAGACGGTCGAGGTGGAAGTACTGCCCACGTGTCGATGACCTGTGTACCATGGCTATTGATCACTTTGATTGTATGATTTTTGGGGAGTGGCACAGCCACACCAGATCTCGCTGGAATAGTGCAGATCTCCCCGACGGCATACTTTGATTCTGGAAGAGATGCCATGATAGCTTATACTGTCTCTTCTAACATGCAGGAACAGAGAAATGAATTTCCAACAACGAAAGTCACCGTCAATACACAGAGGTCAAAAATCATCTGCTGGGCGTCGAACTCCGATAACCGATAATACGAAGTAGTTCAACTCCATCCAAAGTGGCCTACTGCAGGCGCTAGTCTTGGGCTTGGTGCGATGTACCGTCCTCTTACGAGCGCAATTTCTGCAAGTTGCCTATTGCATTTCTAAAATGGTATTGGGATACATAAGTCGTGCTACAAGGGCTTCCTAAGATCGTGCACCTCCGTACGGGCGCGAGCCTCGTCGTTGAAATCCGTTACTATCGGTAGAATGCTGCTGCATGGGGAATCAAAAAAGGCTCAACAGCAAGGCATGATAGTTGCAATACTAACATACTATAGCGCTTGTATTCGCTACTACTCCATTACAGCTTTCCAATCTTCCTAAAATAGGTACTTGATGCTCCGTCCGAGCCGCTATTTCCATCCCCTTTAGCGACCAACGGAGTATTACGTAATGCGACTTATTACCCCGAGATTTAAGCGACTCGCATTGGAATTGTAGATGAAACTCACTGCGTCCCTTTATGCTCTCCATCCTGGTTGTCAAGCCCTAAATTCACTTGCTATATTGTGTTCTACTAACGCACCATCTCAGTATAGAGGGTCCAGACATATCTCAGCTTATTGAAAGAGAGCAGATGATTTGCAGATGCTTTTTAGATCACTCATCCAATGACACCTCCAACACCACGGTCATCTAGATTCCTCCCACAGGTTGAAGATGACGTCCCAATTATTGATAAACACGAGAACTTCGATGATGTCGTGGCCAAGTTGATGAATTATATTGGCAAAGCAGTTGAGACTGATTATAGCTACGAGCAGCTCAGAACCACCGCAGCAGGACAAAATTTACGTTCGCTTGTGTTTGGGCTCAGCGAGGATTGCCATCACCCGGCGCTTGTTACCGCCTTATTGTGAGCGCAGCCATCTTATACATGTAATTCGAAAATTGATTGTCTTAGAGCAGCAAGATACACCTTCGGGTCCAAAAACCACGAAGATCCGAAACTGGCAGAAAGCCAAGCACTTGCATGCGAATTAGTGGCCTTCCAATATCTGACATTCCTGTCAGAGGGTGAACTGATCAATCAATTGCTCTACGAGCTGCCAGCCAGCCAGGGCGACACACGTCACAGCTTCAATTTCTCCAGCGCGCCACCAAGCAGCGACGTGCAAGTGGAGACTAGTCCTCTCCTGCAGAGAGACCATGAACAACACTCATATTCTCCAATGCCACCACAGCCTACGACCGGACGCGTCGACTTGAACCAAAGCAGTCTATCAAGGGAAGAAGATGACGAAAATTCCGAGAACCTTGTGGAATCGTTAGCGGGCATGAACTGTCTTGAAATCGCAGCCATTGCAAATGCGAAGAAATTCTTGTCTCAACGGCCTGTGCAACTCGTTGTCGGAGATATCTGGAATGGCAATATTATTTTCTGGCAATCGCTCAGCACCGATGCGAAGAAAACTCCGAAGATATACAACAAAAGGACTGCAGACCCTTTCACGCGACTGAGAGTTCCAAAATACCAGAAGGCTTTTCAGATAGCCTTCTTTGTTGCATTCATCATATTATACTACGCTGTCCTGGTCCAAAGCGGCCCTAGATCGGTTACAGCAGTCGAGATCCTTCTTTACATCTGGATAGCAGCTTTCGCATACGATGAGTTTGGAGAGCTCAGAGATGCTGGAATTTTATTCTACAAGACCGATTTTTGGTCAATCTGGGACCTTGCCATCATTCTTAATGGCATGGCCTTCTTTCTGACTCGTGTCATTGGCCTGGTTCGAGACAGCAGCTACATAACTGACGTGGCCTTCGATATTCTGTCAATGGAAGCACTCTTCCTTGTTCCCAGGTAAGCGTGTCTTGACTATGTTACGAAAAACCGCATAACAGGACATAGAATATGTTCAGTCGCCTCGCTCAACCCATACTTTGGTAGCTTGCTACCTGTCTTGAAGGAAATGGTATGTATCAGAAGTGTTCATGTCTACTTTACTGATTAAACCTGAAACTAATTGTTCTTGCAAGACTGGAGCTTTCCTACTTTTCTTACCTGTCATTTGTATCATTTACCTAGGATTCTTAACTACATTCACGATGCTTGCACGAGACCGTCTAAGCCTTAATGAAGTGTCTTGGTTGCTCATCAAGGTGTTCTTTGGAAGTTCTTATCTCGGATTTGTGAGTCTCTGCTTATGTTTCCATCACAATTTCATCTCTTTGATGTGGACTATCTAACAGCATCCCACCAGGACGTCGCAGTCCAGGTAAGGCGTCGCCATCAATGGCACTAGAAATGCTCTTCAACGGAGCAGGAACTGATGCTGTCGCAGATTAGCCCAATCTTCGGCCATACGCTTATGTGAGTTGCTCCTGGATCGCCATCTCTACCTTACCATGAAAGCTGCAGGGATAAACGATCGATGCTCCACCAATCCTTGGTTGATATCCACTCTCCCGCATAAGCACAAAGTCACGAGCCTATCAGAAAGTAATTGGTAGTGTGTGCTAATGCTTTGGGCTATACCACAGGGTTATCTTTGTCGCTCTGACAAATATTCTGCTCCTTACAGCACTAGTGTCGCTAGTAAGCAACTCTCTCACAGAGGTAAGTGACCACTTCGCCAGGTTTAGGCGCCAGGACCGGCCGCAGGAAGCCCGACCCGCATTGGCGCCTTATTAGCTTGCGTTAGTGCAACCTCCAGCTAAGAAGGCGTAACCCACGCCGCGATTGTTTCAAAACTACATCGTAGACTGACCGCAAACAGGTCATGGCTCATGCGAGGGAGGAGTATCTATTTCAGTACTCCATCTATGTGCTTGAGAGCTGCACCTCCCGTCGCCTCACCTATTTTCTGCCGCCCACAAACCTCATTCCGTTGTTGTTTGTGCGCCCGTTGAGGCTGATTCTGCCGTCAAGTTCGCTGCGACACATACGAGTTATGTTATTGCGTATCGTCTCGGTACCGTTTGTGGCTTTGATATGGATCTATGAGGGCTCGTGCCGGCTCCGTGGCGATCGGCGGCCAATAGCACATGTTCATTTTCGTCCTCTGTCCACTAGCAAACCTTCGCATGGCTTAGCTCGCACTCGAGAGGCAAGAATGACCCGAGCGCTTAGAAGTGCAAGCCCATCAACACCAGGTAGCTCAACCAGTGTCTCCACTGGACAGGCTTCAAATGTGGAGGATCGATCTGATTTGATTGCCTTAGTGCAGAAGTTGAGCGACCAGGTCAACGAACTGACTGCTCTAGTAGCCGCAACAAAAAGTTGAATGCCGGCACTGAGCAGCCGGAAGGGATACCCTGGACCCACTCACGGTGCATACGGATTATAGTCCCGTAGGTCACCCACACAATGACCCTCGCATATGTGGAGGCTTCTAAGTCGAAAGCACCGTTAGCATCACTACTTCGTTTCCGAAGAGCGAGAGTTCATATCTATGTCAGTGTGCTACCACATGTAAGGTGGCTTGCGGGTCGAAAACGCGAATTTACACAGCCCTGCGATTCGAGCCGGGCAGGACCTTTACTCTGGCAGAAGCGCCAAGTATAAGCTCTATAAGTGGTGAACGAGTTATGGTTATAACAAACTGCCGTTACCATTGCCCCATGACGCCCCCCCCACTGTCGAAGCTAGTCGTCTCTTTCTGCCTTCTAGGTTTATCTCCACGTATTCGTGTCGGGCGCTTAATAGGCATGCTTTGCACTCACCGTTTCTATGGCCGACGACTAAAATGCTGCCGGTGATTTTGTCTTGAGGCCGACATGCGACCGATATACTATGCACGATCGAAAGCTAACGACCTAAACTAGCCTTTAAACACAAGCCCACAGACATAAAGGACAGAAGGTCACAGTTGGGGATCGATTTCTTTTGGAAGTGAACAGCATTTATGCCGGAATAGGTCACATTACGTCTTTGGTAGTACTCAACCGCATGGTCTGAACCACGACTTCGACTAACGCTCAACACCAATACCTACAACATGTCGGCGGAGACTTTGCATAACTCAGTCGGACAACAGCACTTCTCTATCAGCTTTCCCTCCCCGATCACTTTTGCTACAATGGACGAAGCACATTATGATACACAAGGTCTTCGTCTAGTGAACACTGTGCCTCAGGACAGTCTTCAGCCGTGCTCGTCTCCTTGCTACCCACAGCATTTGTTTCATCGCCAAACGGCATCGGAACCATACTGGCCCGATCTTCCGTGTTCACCAAACCACACAGTTCAGTCTCAGATAGTTCTCACGCAAGCATCACCTCAGCAAATACCATGGGCTTACCCTCACCATTCCTTGCATCAAGATCCTCAGTACTCGGTGTGTGTGGTTGAGAACGCTAGCTGCTCTTCACTAATAACACACATAGACTCATGCATTATACTCAACGCCCATCCAACCACAAAATGCTCCCAATTCGTATGCAGCAAGCTGTGCAAATTCGGTCTCTTCTTGTCGAAGCTCTCCAGCGATGTCGGAGATCAAGTGGGCCTCAACGTGTGGTGAACGGAGACAGATTGATGAAAACAACCTAAATCAGATCGTCTTGGACCCTTGCCGTCAGTCGAGTGCGAGTAGGCAAAGCACTAGCGTGACCGTCAACGAGATTATATCGCCGGTAACTGAGTCCAGGATAGACGAAGCTGATTGCAACATGGATCAAGCGGGCATGACTCAAATGTCGCTGTCCCAATTCTATTGCAGGAGCTGTCCCGCCGCATTCACAAAGAGGTCGAGCTGCAAGGAACACGAGAGGAAACACCTGATGGTTCAAGAAAGGGCTCGGTGTGGCATATGCAACAAAGACTACGGCAGACAGGCGGACCTGGCTCGCCATGAACGAAGTGTAAGGGCCCAAAGATGCTCAGTATCAGGTCTGCTACTAATCCGCACCCTGCAGATTCATAGGCAAGATCGCTTCTACTGCCGGCGTTGCCCGAAATATTTCAATCGAAGCGATATGCTCAGAAGGTTTGTTACCCAGGCTTCCCGATGCATGGTGTCTGCTGTATACTAACAGGTTGCAGACATGAAGCCGGATCATGCTCCAAGAAACGGCGTGAAAGCTCTTAGGTCAAGGAAAGGTATAAATCGATGAGAATCAAGTTCAATTTTCTGTACAGAAGTAGAAATTTCTGCGAGCTGCAGAGCTCGTTTTCACGACTTGACGGCTGACTAACAAAAGAGGAGTCTGATCCACGGAAGGCGCGGACCACCGCTGTAGCAGCAGTTGGCCATCACCTAACTGGGTGTGTGATCGAAGGGAGCTTTGTAGAAGTTTTCACATTTGTCCACAGAGACTGCTCCGACGTTGCTGGCCGGGGTATTCTTTCAGTAATACGTTGACATCGAGTCTAGAATGACTGTAGTCAGACACCTGCTCTCTTGCTCCCAATTTGAATCAACAATGCAAAATTCATGGCTCCCTAACAGAATGTTGGGTCCTTCGGCAGAAGTACCTCGCTGAACAAACTATTGAAGTCAAGCTTCGGTTCGGCACTCCGATCATGTGCCTTGGATTGTTTCAGATTGAGTTGGGGTTTGCGCCGGACACATTTGAGCTAAATACCAGGTTTCCATTGGTGCAAGAGCCGCTAACCACCAAGCCACTCGGGGATAGCCCTGTCTTCAAATTTAACTGGACTTCAAGTACACTTCACACAAATGTTGAGGTGCTGACCGATGTACCGTTTTACCGATGATTTACTTCTGCATATGGACTAAAATCGTCCCGAATCGTTTACTGCAGCGAACATCATGAAGACGCCGTAAGCTACTAAACCACAATTCGGATCTGGCGAGCACTATGCCAGCAGATCTGCTAGCTTTGTCGTCGCGGAACCACTCACTGAAGGGCATTCCACAATTCTTAGCCAGGCCCAAGGTTGTTGTCTTCGTGGGGGTCGATGATGAAGCTAAATTGCCAGCCAAAGAGCGAGTCGTGGATCGTTGGGAAGATTGGGCGGCAGGAGCGCTGAAATAATAGGTTACCGATGCAATGGTTCTGTAATCATGAATTGGCCCGCGGCCGCGTTGGCGATTTTCAAGGTTTAAGTTGGCGATACCTCCACACAAAGCTCCCACCACTTGCGCTAAACAAAACAGGGCCACAAATGAATGCTTCGGCTAGAACGCTGCTGGTCACTTGGGAGGACTCTGTTCACGAGTATGGTGACTGGAAGCGGACAGGTGGTCTTGCTTGAGGCTTGCGGAAGTCAAATCTCTCCAAAAATACTGGATCCTATTCTTATACCCTTTTGCAACAACATGCTTTCCGCAAAACGTAATTACGATAGAGACACACCATCATCGTCAAGCTTCTCCACATCAAAGAAGCCGGCCTGTCAAGGCATTTTCGTATTACCCACCTGAGCTAGAGCCATTAGATGCTAGCAAGATTAACAGACCTAGTCAGGACCTCAAGACTGCAACATGGTGATGAGCGAGGTGGAACGCTCGATCCTGGATAATGCGTGTTGAATCCGAAGCTGGATCGGCAACGAAGCGAGACAAGGCTAATAAAAGTATTGCTAATTGGAGGACCGTTATCCGCAAGTTGATGTCCAGCTGTAATGCACACCCAGCAATGCGGCAATGCAGCATTTTCGCAGGTGGAACCAAGTTTGTGATATTGGATATTGACGGGGGGCACGAGGCCTGACAAGATACGTTGAGCCTTAGTGCTCCCCGACAGGCTTTGCAGTAGATTTTGCATGGGGATGGTTGCTTCCTCTTCGATCATTCCAAATGATCGACTGAAGATGGGTTTGCACTTTTTGCCCGCTGCCTGCAGCGCCAAGTTCAAAACATTCCAGGACGATGGAGAGCAAAATACTCCGTATATTGTGTGCGGTCCTTCCTCGTGTCGTGCTATAGACGTTGTTATCTGTAATGTCACAACATTAGTCCTAACCGCCCGATTTTGTATTGCACAGTGGACCCCGGAACACTGTATGGACAACCCAGAAAAACAATCTCGTGCCCCGATATTCGGGATCATGGCTATCTCGTCAGTGAGTGTCAGTCCGTAGCTGTGTATTAGTTTGATCACCGGTGCCCCCCCCAAACCAGTCGTCATTACGAATTCTGAGGGAAAGATGACTGATTAGTTAGCACATGATTTGGACACCGTTCAGTAGTGAACAGGTAATGGTTTGGGGTCCATGCCGTTTCGCTCACTCCCGGCGTTGCATATCCGCCGGCGGACACATGAAGCTGTGATGGTGGTGGCAGCATCACAAGCTTAAAAATTACTAAGGTCTGACGTAAGACACTTAAGGGGCAAAAGAGGCTAGCTGGCAGCCTTGTCATTTACTCCTTTAGTCACTAGCGTACAAGCAATCGATAAAGATTGTTTGTCTCTCGCTGCCTGATGCGCTGTGCATGCCAACTACTGGAGTACAGGTCATGGTCGATCTGCAATTTTCTGGTGTTTCGGCGAATTTTGATGGCATAGCCCTTCTGTCCTACCAGTATGTTTAGAGACAGTGCTTTCACTCGATGACGCGCCACACTCCAGCATCAACCTGTTCAGTCAGTGGCAGCGATGGCCGACGCCGACGAAGATTTGCTCCCGTCTCTTGATCCAGCCCGACACTCCCGCACACGTTCCGCTGGCGATATCGATGCCGAGGCAGAAAACTCCGAGTCCGACTCAGACGCTGCGCCCGATTATCGTTTTCTCTCCACCTCCACAGCTTCGAAACGCCATGTTCTCCCAGCTCGAGGCACCAAGGACTTCGAGCCGAACCCCACAGCACGACAAGCTAGCACTCTCGAGGCCTCCCGTAAGGCAATGATAGATGTCCTCAGTGTTGTCCGAGCCCATACTTCACGCGAACATGAGAATGTAGGCGTGTATTTCCCCGACCCACCAGATTGGGACGCCCAGCGTTTTGAAGAGATAGCTTTGCGGAAAATCAAGGATCCCGTGAAGAGACAGAGGCTTCGAGACTCAAGCGCGCTCAAAGCTGGAGAAGGGAGGAGTGTAGCCGTCGAGAAATTTACTAGTACATTCTCACGCACAATTGGGCGTAGCGACAGGAGAAACTGGCTTTGGCTCTTGCCCGAGGAGGCATTGTTTTTGATTGAAAGAGGAAGTTTGGATATCAGGTATGTTCTCGAAGAGGGAGCTCAAGAGCCGTGGGAGGACGACGTGAGCTTGGACAGGGACATTTCGAGTGCTGAGCCTGGACACAACCTTTCTCCAGACGGGGAAGAAATCCAACTTAGGGCGAGCGAAGTTCCGATGAGTCTCCAAGGTGCTTATGCCGCTTTCATCGGTAAAAGCGGCTTGACACTGGAACGCTATCTTGTCTACGCCAACCTGCGACGGAACGGATACATCGTTCAACGAGCTCCCACCTGGCATGGGCCCATCGACTCCCATGCAGATTCCGGAGAACCTTGTCTGGAGCTACAGACCGAAGGTGCTGCTTGTGAATTAGTACACCAGTCGCAGCCATCCGCGCCGCCACCATCGCTGATTTTCAGACTTCTTTCGTGGATGTTCACATCCATCCCAAAGTCTTCCACTACCCCCTGCCACAACTCCCTCACGGGTCCACTGATATCTCCCGGCTTGTTTCGCAGCTATGGTGATATCTTCCGACAGCTTCACTTGATACAACAGTACGACGTTATGTCACCTACCTCCGACCGGTCTTTGCCAGCTAATAATCCGGGCGCCACCTCATTTCAACCAGCCAACCAAGGACAGTCTGCCTCACCATTGTTGCCAACCTATTACGTGCACAAGCCTTCTGCTGTACACGGGTATAAGAAGTCAGTCCCCCCTCCGCCGCACTACACCATTGTTGTCCTCGACTCGCGATCTTCCAATGTTCCTACCTCGACGCAGCTAGGTGATTTGCTGTCATCCATGCCAAACGAGGAGCTGGAAAACGCGCCGAAGAAAAGGTTAGAAACGAGGATCAAACACGGCAAGAAGAATATATTGATGGCGATTGTAGATAGTGGCTTGGTGAGCTACATGAGATTCAGTGGAGGAGGGTTCGATTCAGGAAATGTGCTCTGGGAGGAAAATGAGCGAAGAGGCGTCCAGAAAGGAGGACCAAAAGGCCGTGGACGTGGGAAGGGAAGGGGAAGAGGAAAGGGACGAGGAAGAGGATGACGTGGATGGAAATCGGTGGCACAAGACAGCATGTGCATGAACACTGGGACCAGTGAGTTCGCAAACCTTGGTTATGATAGAAGAGATACCCCACGCGCGATTTATGGTTCAAATGGAAATTTCTAGATGGATATCAATGCTGCGCGAATATCTGGCTGATGACGCTGGCACCTACGATGAAAGGCAGCATATTGCCATGGTGATATACATATTAATAATACGGACGAGTCGATGTTGTATCCCTACTGAAGAACGTCCATCTCAGTGAGTTTGCTATGATCTGGACTGCGTGATAATACCGGGACAGATGTTCTTCCATCTACTGTAGACGTCTTTACCATTGAGGAAGAGGGCTGGACGTATATGCTTGAGATGGTATCTTATCGACCTCCGTGTGGCTTTACGACTGATATCAGCAGTGGCGTCCCTGCGTGCCGAGGACGAAACGTGTCCTCAGTTGTTTCCTTTGTTGGACCCAGCACGTTGTAGCCTGATCGCATGATGCTGAAAGACCCCAGCGGAGTTTCAATTGCAATTCCTTGCGGGCTCTGCTCCGCGCGATCCCGGGGTTTTTAGCGGAACGTTATGCATGTGGCCCCAACCATGTAACAACTGGAGGACCCGAAAATATGTGGAATTTTTTTCTTCTGGGAGAAGCAGTCTGCCTGCTCTCCGTTTCACGTATCCAGATAGTCAGCAGCCATCAGCAGCTCCAGACACAGATCAGCGGGGATATCCATGTCCGCGACTCCGCTACTGTGCCGGTGTTTTTCGTTGTAGTAAAAGTATTCGACGACTTTCTCAAGGACGATGCCGCTGAGATTCTCCAGATGACAGACGCCGCTTTGAGCTTCACTGAAGTTGCCTGCATGGGGGAGGTTCTTGTTAGGCGCTGGCGCTGAGTATCGGAGATGCGGGGGGGGTAACTTACTCTGTACATCAAGCATGCGTCGTATGGTCCCTGATATGCAGGCTGCCGAACGACGCACGTGGAACTCGAAGCCGTCGGCGGAGATGAGTGTCACATACGGCGACAGTTGCTTCGTATCTGCCATTGCGTCGGCGTGGGAGGTATATCCACGAGAGAGTGAGCTACGGCCAGCAACCACGAAGTGTAAGAGAATGAATGTGTGGGAGACACTCGGCTCCAACCAAAAACCTGCGAAGGTCATCACGTGCCGACGGCACTATACGCGTGGAATCCCGACGCGTCGCACGCCTCCTGCACGTCCCGCAGCCACACCATTTAGCATCACGATGCAAATGTGTCGCAAACCATTGCAACTTGATTCCGAGATTCAAGACTGAAGATTCAAGGCTGAAAAATGGGTATGTGTGGGTGAGCTACTCTTTGAGTGTCACTGACTTGTTTAGATTACAGCTACGGCAATAATTACAGCACCGGCTATGGCGCTGCGGGCGCTGCGGACGGCGGGGGATTTATGGGAGGAGAAGTCCAGAGCAGTCCTGCCGGCGGAAAACACGGCTACGGCAAGGATACCGTTAGAATGGTAACCATAAAGCAGATCATTAATGCTCACCACCCACACCCCGACGCCGAGTTCAAAATCGACGGTGACATCGTGACCCAGTTGTCATTTGTTGGACAAATACGCAACGTAACCACTCAAGCAACGAACATCACCTACAAAGTCGACGACGGCACGGACATCATTGAAGTCAAACAATGGATCGACAGTGAGTCGAATCAAGATGAGATGGACACGGACATGAATAAATCCAAACTGGTCGAGAATCGATATTGCCGGGTATGGGGTCGATTGCGGGCTTTCCATGACAAACGACATGTGCAGGCGCACATTATACGACCGGTCACGGATTACAACGAGATCAATTATCATTTGCTCGATGCCACGGCGACGCACCTCTTCTTCAAGTATGGTGCTCCCGCTGGCGCTGGGGGCAACGACCAGAAGATGTCACAACATGGTCAAGCCAACGGCAATGGCCCCGAAGTGATTGGCGGCAGAGAAATGCCCAAGCATCTATCACCGAGGGCGGTGCAGGTCTACAAGTTCTTGAGAGACTCCCCACAGAGCAACGAAGGTCAACATGTGCAATTCATAGCAAGCGGCATGGGGTTAGAAGTAAATGAAGTCTTCAGGGCTGCGGAAGAGCTGGTTGAATCTGGTCTGACATTCACGACCGTCGACGAACAAACTTGGGCTGTGCTTGATTTTTGAGGAGCCATATTAGCCACCACTATGAAAAGCAGGATGCGCCAAAGACTACTGAGGACGTCGCCACTCCCTCGACGGGTTCGAAGCTTCTCGGTTACTGCCGGGTGCGCTATCCCTTAACGCACATTCAGCCCTGTACAATGCTAGAACTTTTAGCTGAGGAGATCAAGTCTCGTGTACTGTAATGGTTGGTGCTCATGTTTCAAAGCGAATCATTGTCTGGTGGTGCGCGAGTCGTGAATGGATCTCCGACTGACGAAATTCTCGGAAGATCCAGAAAACCAGTCAGTAACATGAATTGAAGCAGCAGTGTAGGGTGTTGTCCGAGAGAGGAAAGTGCATGCGACTAGCACCTGACAGGCCACAACTGGCAAGGCTCGCTCGGGCTCGGTGTCTAGTGCCCAAAATCCTCTCGCACTTCTGCACCCAGCCGGACGGTGTTTCGTATATTGAGGCGAAGGTTTGGGTGGAGTATGAATGTCATCAGTCTTATCAAGGTTCGAACCGCCTCTTCATGATATGAATACTCTATAGATACTACTAGCTCCTGTATCAATTCACTTTTGTCTTCTATCCGTCTCCCCGAAACGAAAATCGAACGTCAATTAGAGCAACCTCTCTGCTTCCCAACGTACCACTACTGCTAGCCTCGAGCTTTCCCTCACCTTTCAATCTGCTGCCTTCCAGCTTCTACGCGAGACCGAAGTGATCCGCCGAAACGCAGTCGACGCTTCCAAATAAGTACCCAGACTCTGACATCGCGACTACCTCAAACGCAACTCCGATATCTCTCAACCTCGACAAGCTCTAGCTCAGCTAGAAATCCAAACACAAGCTGATGTCGGTTGAAACACGAGCGTGGCGTGCAACTCTGCGGTATCCATCTCGATACGTCACCGTGTCGAGATCTCAATTGTCCTCAGTCCATACAGGCGATCTCACCCGCCCCGCTGAAAGTTACGATCGAACTTGAACAAGACAGGCAGTAAGTGGACAAACTTGTCGACCGTCGAATACTGAAACCCGGTGTCAAGGAATAGCAAAGTCTAGTAAAAGCAACCATGGCTGCTGCAAGTATAATTGCTCCAGTCCTAGACTCGACTATGATGATCGAAAAGCGTAGCTCAACTGCTGATCGCATCGCCACCGAAACCAAAAGCAATTCCATCCGTGTCGTTGCGCCTCATGAATACCAAAAAGCAGCTGAGTGTCTTGCGGAAGCTTTTAGAGATGATCATGTCGTCCGCTATGCCATTGATACGCCTGATCGAGCCCATTGGACCGAGGAAGAGCGATATGAGCTCCACAAACAAGCGATCGAATATGTGACCTATGCCCACTGTCTCAAAGGACTTGTGACAACTGTAGGCGAGGACTATGGTTCCGTCGCGTTGTGGATGCCACCAGGCAAGAACCTTGATGACCTGCTCACAATCTTCCGCAGTGGTATGTGGCGATTGAATTGGAAATTGAGCAAAGAAGGTAGGGAAAGATTTTTCAATGAGTTTCTTCCGCTGCTTGCGACCACCAAAGCAGAGGTGCTTGGGGATCGTGATGATCATGCCTGGTATTTGAATTACATCGGTACCAAGCCTGGAAGTCGTGGCAAAGGCTATGCCCGACAACTGATCGAGCACATTGGCGCCGTGGTAAGTGTTGACATATAAGAAGAGCTCTGCAAGATTTATACTTACAGTCGTAGGCCGACCGTGCTGGCCAACCTTGCTACCTTGAAAGTTCCCACGACATCAACGTCAAAATTTATGGGAAACTGGGATTCAGCTTACGAAAGCAGATCTGGCTCACCCGCTCCAACGAAGAAATTCGAATGGACGTCATGGTCCGAGAGCCACGAGGAGCAGCCAAGGAGAAATTGTAGATTGGAGGCCGAATATGCGGACGAATAACACTGCCTGTGAGATTCAACACCACAGACCATGATGTTGGACCGACATCCCATTTCAACATGGGTCCTGAGCATATAAACTAACTAGATACACTCATTAGGATGGTAAAAGATTCAATTCGAGAAGGGAAAAACAATTCAAGAGGTGTATATATTGCCCATACACCATGCTTCCGCTCGTGATGGGTCTGGCAGGTGGTTGTGGTAGATTTTTCTAGGATCAGGCCAAGGCCCAAGGGCCTGCTAAGGAAGTTTAGGGCTCTGAGCGCCTAGTTGAGGCTTAGCTTAACCTTGATGCGTCATCCAAAGTTTAGCCTCGATTAGTTAAGTTTTTGAAAACTGTCAACCGCCTCCTAAGTACGAAGTATTTGTAGTAAGCCTGAGAATAGAAACAAGCAACCTCCTGATCCTACTCGCTCGTCTTTCCGGTATTCGGGGTTCACATTACCTGCTGTCGCAATAGCCATCCTCTGCAGCGTCGAAGGTGTTCCGTACGGAGGATTTGACCAAGGTCAGATGTGGTGCGTGCTCGGTTCTCAGTTGGAATCGAACATGCGCCTGCCTGGAAGCAACAACATCATATGAGATCGACATCCGCCGTGGACCACGCCTTCTCCCCCCCTGCGAATGGGACCTTCTCGCTCCCCGTCACCATCCCCTCCCCGGGGGTCCTTCAAACGTCGCGTCCGACCATGCGCTCGAAAGGTTGAGCGCGGCTGCTGCTTGATCGCCACCTATTTTCCTCTCGCGTTTGTCTACGGCCTGACCACGTGGGCCGTGTCCGTGGAAGCCAGCATAGGCTTCCAGAAGACATCGACCACCCCTCAAGTGCCGTGGTCGAGAAGATGTTTGTCCTCGTTGGGGATCCTCATGTATATTATGCTCAACACATGTTACACCATTGCAGTTTTCACAGATCCAGGGTCCCCTCTACAAACCTCGAGGTCAAGCACCAGAGGAAAATACTCTGTTTTGCCTACTTCTGAAACCCCCTTCGAGACGCGTAACCTCGACACCATCACTGTCTCTTCGACCGGCGGCGCACGATACTGCAAGAAATGTCAAGTGCCGAAGCCCGATCGGACACACCACTGTTCGACTTGCAAAAGATGTGTTTTGAAGATGGACCACCATTGTCCATGGCTATCAACGTGTCTGGGCCTCCACAATTACAAGGCTTTCGTGCTCTTCTTGATCTACACCACGTTATTCTGTTGGGCCTGTTTCATAAGCACTGCATATTGGATTTGGGTTGAGGTGTTCGAATCACGACAATATCTTTCCGAGTTTGCGCCAGTGCAAGTGATCATTTTGGCTATCCTTGCTGGTATCATTGGGCTTGTTATCACGGGCTTCACTGGTTGGCACCTTTATCTCTGTGCACGAGGACAGACGACTATCGAGTGTTTGGAAAAGACACGATATCTGGCTGGTGTGCGCCGAAAAGTCGAGCAGAATCGGCACCACCAACAAGAATGGCAGCAGCAGCACAAAAGAGGCATCTCAGAAGGTGGTATCTCCGAGAGCTTACAAAGAGCCGGAGGACAAATACTCGAGTTCCATGCCAACGCTGTCCCAGGCGCATCCAGATTCGAGGAAGGCGAGGAGCACACTTCGCCCGTAGCGAGCATCCGGAGCAATAACGTTGACGTTCCTATTCCCGCACCACGATATAATGACTTTCCTGCCGCTCAGAACGAGTCTCCAGCGCAACATGCACTAAGAAAGAATTATTCTAATTTTGAGTCTGATCGCGAACGCGATCGGTACGAAGAGTATCTCGAAGACAAAGAGATGACGAAGATGCCCAATGCATTTGACCTTGGCTGGCAAAGGAACATGACCCACGTCTTAGGACCGAATCCTTGGTTGTGGTTGCTCCCGGTTTGTAACACTTCAGGGGACGGGTGGAGGTGGGAGGTTAGCCACCAATGGATGGCTGCGTCGGAAGCAGCAGCAAGGAGGAAAGAAGTGCGGCTACAACAAGCCCAAGCAGGTGAGCACTACCGCGGCTCGCCGGCATCGCAGCGCCTAGTTGGATCAGGACGACACTACCAGGACGTCGAAAGCCATAGTTACGACGACAACAACGATGTCCATGGACGTGCTTCCGTCTCCCTGCAAACTTTCCACAAGTCAGCACGGAAGCAACGTCGGGATTTTGATCTTGGTGGTGAAGATGGGGAGATTGGCAGTTTTGAAGTCAGCGATTCCAACGAGAGCAGCCCTGCTCGAGGCATCGATGTTGACTAGAATAGATGGCGGCAACCTTAATCAAGGAGCATTAAGCACATTTTCGAATTGATTTGCTTTTCGTGTTATTTACACAAGCTGGAATACCTGCTGCCAATATTGAATCGTACATGCCAGAGAGCCCATCAACCAATAAGTTGGCGTGTTTAGTGAGCGGCAATGCGGAGTCGCAGAGACCTATTAGTGGTAGTGCCCGCTTCCCATGCGTAAGCACGTGGTAAAATACTTCGTACCTAGGTAGGTGTTCAATTCCAGGTTAGCTGGTCAAGAACCCCTTTCAGTGATCACGATACCTATTAGAATACCACAACCCAGCGCCTGTACGCATCAACTACGACCATCAAAACCCATCTCTTGCCCAAAAGGTAGCCTTACACGTCTCCAAACGATAAATTCGTCCGTGCCGTGGTCCTCTCACATAGGTTGCCTATGACATCATGTAACATGTTCGAAGACCACACTCGGTATGGATCTGGAGTGTTGATGCTGAGTAAGACATAATCAGCGTGCGTCTTTTTTCTCTCGAGGGCAGGGCTCCGGATTTTCTTTCTCGCGACCAAGCCAAAGCTATCGATAACCCCCAAGATTATGAGGCAATCGGATTCTCGTCCAATAATTGAGCTGTATCTCGATGACTCTACGTGTCTACATATCAGCGGCCCCAGGGGATTACTCGGCGTGTTCCACGTTTGAACGGCAAGTTCGGATGCTCCTGATCAACCGTTTTCTTTCCAAGCGATCTAGCGGCTATCATCATGCTCGACGCAGCCGGTACTGGGTTTGACTGCTAGCGAGAAAACTGACGATTGCGGGCCCCACTTCTCAACAACGGTCAAGTATGTGGTGGTCTCGCGGTCTCTGCGGTACACCGCGTATTCGGAGTCGCGGTTGATGCTTGGGCAGACCGATAGCGGGAAGTCCGGCACTGGGAAAGCGGAATCGGAAGAGCTTCAACACGATTGGCTCTAGGAATCAGCCAAGAATACATCACAAGTGACATTTGACTGACGAGATTCGATCGTTGTGGTTCTGACTAAGAAAGTCTTGATTACTATGGCCATGGTCCCTTTTCGCTCTGGTCGCGACCGAACGTGCCGTTCTTCATGCCGTTATGACGAACTGAACCAATGTGGTCGATATTTAGTCTTGGTAGGATTTCCCTTTTGCCCCCGAGTGGTTGCCATACCCGCGCATTCCTTTCAGTGACACTATCGCGCGGACCGGTTACAACATTGTGACTACTTGGGCAAGCCAAGTCTCTTAACACACAAGATTTACTCTCACGCCCTCCGCTCTGGACGAATACCGTCCACACCCAAGTCCAAACCACAAAGCTACCATCTGCTTGACAAGCTCATATCCAGCACATATATGCCCATCGAGGTTTAGCAAATTCGGATTGAATGGTCCATACGGGACAGACACCTTTTTACAAATCTCGAAGATCATAAATCAGCTGCATTTCATCATGGTGGGTGATTCTCATGTTCTCGAGCCTTTCCCGCTCTTTGTCGACTCCAACGGCCAATCTTCACCAAATTACTTCTCCTCAAATAGCTATTTCTCGCCGATGACGGGGCTTCGGAGTCTTCTGAGCTCATCACCATCCTCGGGACCCCGATTTAGCCGGCAGATAAGGGTGCCATCAAAAGTCACAAACTATGTTCGACTACGTTACTATCAGTACGAAGTCACCTTTGGGCTGTACGTGTTGTCGCCAATGGAAAGACTCCTGCTCAACACTATTGTGCTGAGCATCATGGCTGCGCTGCTGTTCGGTGTGTGCTTTGCTTTTCAACCACTTCTCATCCGTTCTCTATGTCGCCTTGCCTGGTATGTTACTGGAACGCATGATGGAGTTCAGGATATTTGCAACGAAAGCTTCATGTGCATGTCACATGGATGAATTTAGAGTCCAAACAACGGCGATCGAAACTTCGCCTAAATCACCCAACGATCAAAACCGAATCACGTTCTCCAGCCTCGGCCGTGTTGATAAATTGATTATTCCTACAAAGGCAGTAATCTGCCTCCGGGCGGCCCTCGATCGCAACTGTCGATTCGTCAAACAATGCGAGCTGGTCGACCCGCCCGAAGATACGGTTCCTGGAGCCTAGCAAGGACTCCTATGTTTCAAGCAGCAATTGAGTTGCCACAAGGTGGTCGTTTGCTACGTGTTCAGAGCACAACAAGACACATTTAATGCTGTCGGGAACCAGAGCAATAGCAGCCGAAGACTGAAAGAGCGCGGAGCAGAAGACTTGGTATGCCAACAAAAGCAATGAATGGCATGACTACTAATGCCACCAATCCGTATTTGGCGGGCGGGACAACTGTGGCCGCTACTACGAAGTACCTCGTAAACTTCGTACATGCACAGCCTTTTAGCATTGTAGAGAAATAGAAGTATTTAATATTAATCGATAGAACCTTACCAACATGTAAGGATCAAAGCTACAATTTAACCATTTTACGCCATTCATTCGGATTGCCGTGTACGTACACCGCGCTGGAGAGTGATTTATACAAACGAGATCTTCATCAAAGGAAATGACGACGACGGGAAAAGCTTGGTGTGAAGGCTTTTGTTCATGCAGGTACGGATGATCAGCTGGCAGGGACGGGACAACAACCAATAGTAAGGATTTGCACTCTCAGAAGTCCCGAATTATACATTTTTAGTATCTAAAATGGAGCCACCAGAGGCCTTGGTTCGCCCCGTCCACGCTTATTGTCGAACCAGATGCTAAACCTCTTTAGGGGAAGGTTACCACCTGAAACAAGAATATACGCAAGCGTCCCGTTTCGAAAGCGACGGGAGACTCCCTCGTCGATACCTCCTTCCGCATTGCTGAGGCCCATCCCGCGATTGCTGCACGATCATTCTGTGGTCACTCTGCTGGTGACATTCAGTGACAAGGTCGCGTGGCTATCGATTGGGTTCAAGAGCTGGATCTCTGGTTGCTCAGCCTCAATCTGACAGAGTACGGAGTACGCAGAGGACAGGGCGTTTTCTTGCCTTCGACGTTCATTTTTTCTGCCTCCTTCTTTCCTCTCTTTTCCACCGATCTCGTCGACACTCGTTCTTCAAAATGTCTGCCAACGATTACTACCAAAGTTCGTCTCAACGATACCAAACCTATAATCCTCCAACATTGGCCCCGTACGCCCGCGATCATGGTCGATCTGGTCAGTCAGCACCTTCGGAGGCTCCCTCATATCACTCCAACGATCCACTAGATCATCGAATATCGCCTCCTCCGTCGGACACACATACAGACGATATACCGATGAAGAATCAACCACAACTCCAGACAGATCGCAACGAATGGCCATCAACACAGTATTCTGCATACCCTCCCTCACCCGAATCGCAGAAGCCGAACCCAGCTTTGCTCCCCTCGTCCGACAAAAAGAGACGGAAGAAGAAAAAGGGAGGCTTCTTTTCCGGCAAGGTGCCGTGGTTCGTCTACTTCATCACGCTGGTGCAGATCACAACTTTCATCGTTGAGATCGTGAAGAACTGTAAGCGTTTGGCGCCATGTGTATCGGGGTCATGCTAACTGGACACAGCGATAATTACCGGCTCTCCCATCATGACTCGCCCTTCCTTCAATCCAATGATAGGCCCTTCTACCTACGTGCTCATCAACATGGGTGCTCGTTTCGTGCCTTGCATGAGGACGACATACAATCCCGACGGCCTCGATCCATACCCACTTTCGCCCTGGCCATGCGCAAACACAACCAGTAATTTGGCTGATGACCCAAGCAATCAATGTCACCTGGGAGATCTTTGCGGTCTGGGTGCTCCAACAAATGCACAGCCCAGGCAGTGGTTTCGCTTCATCACACCCATGTTCTTACATGCCGGTCTCATCCACATTGGCTTCAACATGCTCTTGCAACTGACTTTGGGTCGTGACATGGAAAAGGCTATCGGTACTCTCAGATTTGTCATTGTGTACCTCAGTAGTGGTATATTTGGCTTCGTTCTGGGCGGCAATTTTGCGGCGCCAGCAATTGCTTCTACTGGGGCCTCTGGCTGCCTGTTTGGGATCTTGGCCCTTGTGCTACTAGATATCTTTTACACCTGGAATCAGCGACCCTCGCCTGGCAAAGACCTCCTATGGCTGATGTTCGACATCATCATCTCATTTGTCCTCGGGCTTTTGCCTGGTTTGGACAACTTTAGTCATATTGGTGGTTTTCTCATGGGGTTAGTTTTGGGTATTTGCATCCTCCATTCGCCTAGTTCCTTGCGAAAGAGAACCGAAAACTCCAGTCAGCAATTGGCCTACAGCCAACTTGGCTCCCAGTCCGATGTGACGATGGAGAGCGGTGCCATCAAGCGCGACACGAAACATTCTGCTTTGGCCACCACAACGATCGCAAGGCCAGCAGATTACTCGAAGTTCGCGAAGCAACCTGTTGGCTTCTTCAAGAACCGCAAGCCGTCTTGGTGGGCCTGGTGGCTGATCCGAGCGGGCTGTCTGATCGGCGTTCTCATCGGCTTTATCGTGCTTTTGACGAATTTTTACAAATACAGAGAAACATGCAATTGGTGCAAGTACCTGTCGTGTTTGGACATTACTGTTGGTGGACAGAACTGGTGTGAATTAGGGTATATGACTTTTCCATCGAGCAATGGGTCAAGCACATCAGGAAATCGCATGGCTAAAAGGACATTGGAGATGGTGTTTGAACAGGCTCTCAAAGCATAACGTTGCATTATGAAAACACAGAAACGACTTGAGTTAAAAAAAACTCGGCAAGGCGTTTTTAGGGACATCCTCATCAGCTCGAGCAGAGCCTATATTATAGACCTCGGGGTTGGAACGCATTATTTGGCGCGTGGGTAAACAACGCCTTAAGGCTTGCACTTGGACTACATATCCTGCATGTGGCGTTGTACATATAGATCTTGCTCTTAATTACATAACTGTCAAACGGACAGACAGACCACTTTGGCAGCACCGAACTTCTTGAAGCATCAAATCTGAAATAACCTGACGCGAATCACAGCTGATCCTTTACACTAGGCCCCTTTGGAGGTATCTCATTCGTGAGCCACGAAACGGAATAATGACCCACGAATTCTTTGCTTTAGACAGACAGACTACAAGTCTCTAATCGTCACCGTTTAACCGGTATGCAGTATGTACAACGGGATCTTGTGGTCCTTTTGGCCCCGAAACCTACCGCGATTTTCCTTTCTTGCTAGGGCGAGCATTCTTCTCTCTTCGCTTGGTTTTCAGCTTTCTAGCTTTCCGAATGTCCTCGAGCGAGTTTGTAATCTTACCTTTCTTCACTCCTCTCACGTCTTTCCTGTCATGCCGAGTGCCTTGGTCCGAGGCTTGCATTCCCGACTCTCTTGCTCCTTCTTGCTTTTCCCTCAACCGTTTCCTTTTTTTCTCGTAGTCGTCGCGGTATTTGTCCGGTGGCTTGGCTTCAGCAACCGACCTGTGCTTGTACTTCTGCTTTACGCCGAGCATATTGCCAACATCCGTAGAAACTGTGTTCGACTCGGCCTCGCCGACACGAGGTGTTCTATGTATTTTATTCTTTCTCTTCCAGTCCTCAAAGCGACCGCTCTTGAAGCTAGCCGCAATCTTAGCACCACTTTCACCCTTGAGTAGACGTTGTCCGCCCTTCGAGCCATCGTCGTCGTTCGACCGTCGAACATATTTCTTGTGACGTTTGTCCCAACGCATGATCTGAGTTGGACAGTTTGCGTTGGTTCCATCATCACCAGCCAGATCCATAGTCGCGTTCCGCGCCGCATCTGTGAAATCAGACGCCTTGTTGATGGAGTAGCCAGCTTCCTCCGCAGCGTTGTGGTCCGTTGGTACATATGACATGAAGTTTTCGGATGATCGAAATCGGGCAGTTGGGTTGTCATCATCGGGGCGCTGAGGATTTCGATTTCCCTTTCTCTTGGCCGGATTATGGTTGGAGAAGGTAACCTCAAGCTCGGAGTCCGAGGCTGACAGGAGTGCGTCTGAGTCTTTGGAAATGATTTTGTCGGTAACATCTTTGCTGCTGGCATAAGTGCTCTGCAAATCGTTGTCGTCGTCATCGGCCTGCATCGTGTCATTGGTCATGGCCGCGGTGACAGATTTGTGTTTCTTCACATCAAGCCCGAGCCTAATTTTCCGTATTGCTTCGATGGCCGCCTCGTTATTCTTCTTGCCGCCACGTCTATCAGTAATCTCGAAGATGGATTCTCCTGGTCTGAAGCCACCGACGACGGCGAGCATGCGCTCTCTCTCCACATCCATGTCGTTCGACTGGTCGACAAACAGTGGATGCAGTTCACTCCATTGAGGCGAGGTTATCAAATCCCTTGCACGCTTAGCACTTTCTGCTGAGGCAGAAGCTCGAGTCTGCTGATACCGCTTGTCACCGTTGATTGCAGCGTTTCGGCTCGTGAAGAGATCCACCTCGACTTCCAACAACTTGTTGACGTACTCACATTGATTTTGCATGTGATCCCGCTGTAGAGTACCCACGACAACTTCTTCAGCCATGTTGACATTTGCGGGATTTTTCCGACCTGTGCTCAACTTCCTACCTAGAAATAACTGCAAATCGAGTAAATAAGGAGCATCGGCATCGTGTACAAGACTGTAGGACCAGCCTTTTTGGCCAGCCCTGGCGGTACGTCCAACACGGTGAACGAAAATTTTGGGCTGGGAAGGAAAGTCATAGTTAATGACATTGGCTAGAATAGGTATGTCAATGCCTCTTGCAGCAACGTCTGTCACAACAAGAACGTTTGTCAGTCCCGAGCGAAAAGCTTGAACCTGTTGTTTCCGAGCCGTCTGATCGAGATTCCCATATACATGTGAGACTGCATAGCCGGCTTTCTTCAACAGGATATCGAGATACTCGACCCTGTGCTTGGTCGCTGTGAACACAATCGTTGCATAGGGACTGGTAGAAAACTTGCTACTGTCGTCTGCGTCATCGTTCCTCTTCCTCTTTTGGCCTCTGTTTCTCAGTTCCGGGCCATTCCGACCACCTTGTCCATTTGCCAGATTTGACTTGGTGGGCATGTGGATGATGTCCTGTAGAATATGCAGCAGAGCTCCTTCCTTCTCCGAGGACTTCACCGTGAAAAAAGCGCTTTGTAAATCAGGAGAGATCTTGCTTTCCGCGTCCAGTCGCACCAGAACTGGGTCCTGCAAGCCAGCTCTTGCAAACTCGACCAGGGACTTGGGCAGAGTAGCCGAAAACAGTAAGGTCTGCCTTGAGGGAGGTAAGACATGAAGTATCTCTGAGAGCTGAGCAGCAAAGCCCATCTCAAAGAGACGATCGGCTTCATCAAAGACAACGTATTGCATAGAGGAAAGATCCAAGCTCATTTCTATCATCAAATGCACAAAACGGCCTGGAGCAGCAATGATGATGTCGGGGTTGCTCGACATAGCAGCAAATTGATCTTCCAAACTGTCGCCTCCAACGAGCAAAATGCAACGCAGGTCGGTGCCTTTGGCAAATTCTTTTGTGACTTGCAGTGTTTGCAACGCCAGCTCTCGCGAAGGTGAAAGTACTAATGCTCTTGCTCCAACTTGAGTATTGTGGCACTTGAGTTTCTCAATCAGAGGAATGATGAAGGCAGCCGTTTTCCCCGAACCAGTCCTTGCCATGCCCACCACATCCTTACGTTCAAGCAGGAGGGGAATCGTTTTTCGCTGGATTGGTGTTGGCACAGAGAATCCCTTCCGGGTGATGGATTTGAGAAGATTTGCATTGAGCCCCATGGCTTGAAACCCTCCACCTTTCTTTACGGTTCTTCCCTTGAGGTTGGACGCTTTTCGATTCGAGGCAGCCTGAGCGGCCATGATCGCAGCGTCATCGCTATCTGAGCCGTCCCCGAAGACATTGAGAAGATTTTGGGCTTCGTGGCCTGGTGCCAATTCCGTCGCCGAGTCTTCGGACCCCAGCTGTCCTCCAAAAAGAGAATTCCCGATGTCGACATCATTTTCGGAAAGAGCTGGAGAATGTGCTCTGAATGCCATTTTGCAGGACTAACAGCATTATAATGGTGTTATGCTATGAGAGAGGCTCTGAGTCATCCGAATGAGACGAGTAGACAAATATTGGATGCCAGCCGATTCTCTTTCTCAGTCTGCTACGGGTCGCAGCTGCCAAAATTTCCTATCGATAAGGTCACTCTCTAGCCGCAATTCTGCCGCCGCCTATCCGCAATCATTGCTAGCGTGCGTGGACAAGGCAGCTATTTCGAATGGGTCAGGTGCACGCGCACCGCGTCCACCACTCTACGCGTCCGTTCTGAGCTCGAGACAATCACATCATCACCGCCACGACCCTCAAGCACACACTCTCTCTTCGATCGCCGTCTCTGTTTCTGACACCACCATATGTTGGAGCTCCACATCTCAATGGCCTCTACTCTGTAGACAGTCCTCTGAGTTGAAGCAAGGGACAAGGGCTACCAGCATGCTGCACCAGCAACGACCACACGATCTGCCGGAGACGTGGGAGTCATGGTGAAGCCTGTGCCGCCTGAGTGGCCTCGCAACGTACCCACTCTCGACCTAGACGATGATCTAATTCTCCCTGGTTCTATCGTCTATGCGGAAGATTCTGATGATGAAGTGCTTGACGCTGAAGAGCTTGCAAATCGACGAGCCGCAAAGAGGCGCAAAATTGAGGCAAATGCACACTCTTACCTGAGAGGAGAAGGCTTGTTCATCTTGACCGCTGGCCTACGAGGTCCCTTCGATAGTCAGTGGCGAAATCCTTGGTCTAGAAAAGCTAGAAAGGAGACGGCTGTTACAAGAGCTCGTCACACATTGAGGCAGGATCATCTTATCAGCCAGACACCGTGGAAATCGAAGCAGCCTCAGCCTCCAAAATCATTCCAGCGTCGAGACCCTTTTGCCGCCACCAAACCAGTGCCCTCGAAGCAATTGACCCCCGATGAGAAGGTCGAGGGCTGGTTACGACGCAATAATGCCCTCCCCTGCCCACAACGTGCTTCAGAGCCCACATCGCTCTCGCCTACACCCACGAGGAAAATAGTAGCACCACACCGCTATTCGAGCCGGAAGCGGCTTTCGACGCCCACCAAGCAGGTTATTACCGTGAGCAGCCAGCACAATCAGCTTCCGAATCCGGAAGCTGACGAACGTATTGTTGATTCGTTTGAAACAATCGTCCCCGCAAGCAAGAAACACGCCGAATCAGTAGGAGCTCATACGATACTGCAAGATGTTCTATCGTCAGACAGGGCGAAGGAGGAATTTTCCCCGCCTCTTGCCCATGAATCGACCAGGGCTGAAGCAGCGATCCGCAGGCTAAAAAGAGGGCTGGAACATGCACACGCTGTTCCTGGAACATCAGTTGTGGCTATACAGCGTATAGGATCTGACGCAAGGATCGATACAATGGGAAGGCAAGAGAACGACTCTCGAAATAATTGTGTTCAATTGTCTAATCTCGAGAAAGACATCCCGAAAGCATCAAAAATCGAGCTCCAAAACTTGAGAGATGCTGTCAACGAACACATTCAACACGGTCTTCACAGTGGAGATCGCATGACCGCGAACGGAAACGCCTTGGACCCCGCAACTCACACCTTGGAGGCTCTTTCTGCTCCTATTGCCCAATCTGTCGGCTTACACGCATCCACCTCCGATATCTCATCGGGACCACCACTCCTAAACGAAAGAGCGTCCTCTGCGAAGGAAGAGAATGCTTTGTATGTTGAGAGCAATCTTGGAGGTGGTAAATTTTCACAAAACGTTCTCGTATCGTCCTCCTTCGATGCACGGGATGACGGGGGTGATTCTCCACAGAACCGAACATCGAGTCACGTCCGGGACAAGGCTGGAAATGGTGTACTACGTGACACAACGGGCCACGTTGTCACAGACCGGATTTTGTCTTCGCAGCCTCAACAGGACGGTCAGATACTTAACCCTCCTAAAGCTATATCTCCCCAATGCATTAGCACGAAACAGGGCTCTACAAGCGGCGCAAGGGCTTCACCTCCTCGTCCGCTCAAAGGAGCGAAATCAACCAAACTTCACAGATCAACCACTTTTGCCAGTGGTAAACCAAATCTCACAAACTCCAACGAGTCCATTAAAAGTGCTCTCAAAGTCCAAAAGGCGCACTCAACCATGTCAAATACTTCCCGTTCTCATGGCAAACACAAGGGGGGTAAGTCTCCTGAGTTCCATCAGCCTGACCTTGATATGGATACTTCAATCGAGGTGTTTAGCGAGTCCTTAATCAGCCGTCATTCACCTAGACTCAAGCAAAGGCAGCCTCGCAAGAGCATTTTGAAGACGTCGAATACCCATTCCTCGTCTTGTGGAGTCGCTGGGGATGCCTCAAAAGTTGCCTCCTTGAAATCAACGAACAAAGATATTGAAGTTCGCAAAATCCCGAAAGACATCATCACTAGTGGTCAGAACGGTGTCGTACGAGGGATGGAGGATGAGTTCGATCTAGAAGAAGCGATGAATGAAATGGGGAGTTTTTTGAGTACCTGGGATACCGAAAAGGCGTCGTTGAAGGCTTAAATTCCCGGAGAGCATATCAAATGCTCGTAGAGAAGCAATTGCAGTGTAAAGAATCTGTCTTAACAAACCAGCAGCGAGTTCTCACCTTCGTTGTCGATATAGAGCACCCATCTTTGGCGTGGGAGTTGTGGTGGGCTGGACCTTGATGAACTTCTTGTATCAGAGCGCGGACGGTTGTACATATCGGATTTCACTCATATTATACACGATGTCCAGGAGGATCTGCACCACTGGAAACGTGCTTGTGGTGCAAGGCTCCTGAGACACAGTACTCCATCTCACTCAATAAGGGCACAATCAATGAACACATCTTCTCCAGTGCTTCGCTGTCCGCTACCGTCTATTGCACATTGATTTGCGCCAGCAGTCCCCTCAACACATCAGCACTAATCGTGACATTCTGATCTGACAGTCCCTCCAAGCCGTTCGACGTCGCAATCTCTGGGTTCGGATAGTACCACGAAGCAATCGCAATGATGACGTACACAATCTGCAGCAAAAAAAAGAACCAAAAAGTCAGCACTCAAGCTCCCAAAAGCCATTTTACTTTCTCCCTTTTTCCAAGGTCAAGACTCACCACAAGTAAGGCGCCTTCGAGCCAATTACTCTCGCCATCGCGCAAGAAGTTGCCCACCACGATGATGCTCAGCACCAACAGCACGATCATAAAGATCTCGAAGTTGAGATCCATTGGCTTGCCGAGAATCCAGCCCACCAGCACGACGAGCGGGCCGTTGAAGAGAGCCGTCTGGATGGAGGGACCGAGGCAGTGGTAGAGAGCCACATTGATGACGCCGTCCCACGCTTCGTCAATGGCAGTCAGGTGCTCGGCTGCCTTTTCCACAAGTGGAAGCAGGATCAGACCGAGGAACTGGTCGGGAACACCACTTGCCACGACGGCTTCGATCTGGTCGACGAGGTAGATTAGGAGAAGGGTCGCGAAGATCAAGGCGATGACAATGGCGACGAGGCTGGGAATTTAGTTAGTCAGTCGGCCAGTCGAGCATTTCGCGGTCTAAAGCAAAGGCTCTGTTCCCTCTTTTTTTTCCCGGCTTCAATACAAAGGGTGGGGGAGAGATACTCACGTTTCGGTTCCGGTGTACCTCATCTTGCTCATATCGTCCTCACGGTCCAAGTCTCGGTGTTCGTCCATCTCAATCACCTCGTCGAAAATGCTGTGTTGACTCCTGGCGTTGTACCACAGGTAGCATCCAAATGCGATGATCAGCACGATGCTGGTAATCTGGCTAATTCTCAAAATGTCCCTCTGGAGCGTCTCCGGCGTGAATTTTTCGTGCAGTATCCGCAGCCCGCCCTTGCCGATTTCTTTGACTGTTTCTCCCTTGAGTGCACTGTAAAATGCACTTGGAATTAACAGCGCAAAGCCAGCCACGAGCAGAATTCCCGAGCCGGTTTCGGATACAACCGCATGGAACTTCTGTGTCTGCTGTCTGATCCCTCCCACGTAGAAGCACAGTCCGAGGCAGAGCAGCAAGTTGGTTAGGATGCTCCCAAGAATAGCCGCCTGGATGATTGGTATCAAATTCCCTTCATCCCCGTCGCCCTCTCCTTCGCCAACTTTGTCCGGATCCTGATTCCGGTGCTGTACAATCAGCACTACGAAAAGGATGATCTCAACGATGCTCCCGAACGTGGTCTCGATCAAGATGCCTGCCACTTTAGGCATCTTACGCGCAAATTCCTGCCCAGCGAATCCGAGCAAGTTGGCCGAGGGGATCATCCCAAGGTAGGACATGGCGAAGATCCAAAGGTGTTGCTTTGGCGCGACATAGCGGAGGATGATAGCGATGGGGACGAAAGGCCACAGGAGGTTGACGTACTGGGACACAATATTGGAGGAGGTCCAAGACACCTGAAAGAAGTGCCGCGGAGAAAAGCCACGGCGGCCGGACTCACCCTCGTGGGCGACGTTTCCGGAGAGAAGGGAAGAGATGAGCGGTGTGGACTCATTGGTGTTATGGTTTGATCCTGATCTGTGCTCCATGGCGGCGCGCAGCTGTAGCGGTGATGTAGGGAGCAGATGTTTAGAAACTCAACCTTGCCCTGGTAATTTTCCGCTTTGCTTCGTCGCAGGTATGCAACGAACAACAACGCTGGTGGGATACACTCTGCTTGCTTGTCTGGCGGTCAGACTGTCAGGCCATTACCTGTACAACTATTGGTAAAGGCCAGCTAAATAATTCACCGAGTGGAGTTCCAGGGCTCACGGAAGAATGCAAAAGGTTCTAAGATCCGATGCTTGATGGAAGATTTATGCACATACATGCAGAAGGAGGGAAGTCACATTTATTCAGCTTCAAGGACTTATATGCAGCTCCCCAGACGCCTTTGTCAGTGGCTGGGTCGCGCCTCTATGCCAAGCCACGAGCGGCTTGGCATGGCTCTCCCAAAATTGCTTAGCCCGCGGGCTGTGTTTTAATCGAAACACGAATAGAGGATGTCTAACTCGCTAAGCTAACCCCGAGAGATTCCCATGGAGCTTGAGTGGACGACTATGAATGGCACTTTGCCAAGCAGGAGCAAGCTTCCAAATGGTTCGGATTGAACCGCGTTGGTGCTACTGCGCGATGTGCACGGATAGTAAACTATCGAATGAATGTCTTGTTCAGAGCTCGAGAGTATGTATGGGCTGTCTAGCCTAATGCCCAAATGCGCCTTTCCTTCCTATCAACCCAATACTTTTAATCCCCTTGATGTGCACTTAGCATCGCTATTCACACATGATTAAAGGTACAATCCATGCCCAAACTTAAGCTCATCAACGATATCATTAGGCGAATCCACCTGGCATCTCGGTGACCTCGCGGACGATAATAATCGTTTCTTTCTCCCTCCTCAACACCCCTTTTCCCGTTAACTTTTGCCAAATGGCTTGCTCCTTCTGCAAAATCTCTCGATCAAATTCCATCCCGTCAACTTCCTCCAAGCTAGGACAGCATTCAGCGAGTAATAACTCCATTGCCCTTCGTCGCAGCCATGTCATTTCGTCCATTAACCTCACCCATTTACTATCCTGGCCCACGCTCCTGCTCGGAAGACGATGTGGCCTTTCTGAGTCAGTCTCATCTCCCAGAGGGGCGTAGAATCCAATTGTGAGTGGATTGTCTCGCAAGTCAGTCTTTCGCAGAGCCTTCAGTCGTGACAAAGTCAGACACGTTCGTCGCATCCTCTTTATCCTGTTCTTGGCTATGAGGAGATGCTTCAATTTGATTGAACCTTGCAACGGAGACAGATCTGAAATTGCATTGAAATTCAGGTTGAGAACCCTCACATTTGGAAAGTAATCACCAAACCCTTGTGGTAAATCATGGATACCGCATGCTGCGAGTTCCAGACACCGTAACGTGAAATTCGGCTGTGACGGGAGTGCGACAATACCTTCGGCTAGGGCATTTGATGACAAATAGAGCTCATTGCAGTCGTGGGCAGTGGTCAGAACGTCATTCACCAGGTTTGAAGCTGTCTGCTGATCACGAGCCGAAAGCACGGTCAGATGTTCTGCATCCGACAGACCACGCAACTTTGATATTGCATTCCCATCGATGTTGAGCCTTTCGAGAAGTGGGAATGTTGTCAAGTTGAGTTCCGTGAGTTTGTTTTGTGCCAAGCATAGGGTTTCTAGTCGCTTGACATTTTGTCCTTCTGCAACCGTCAGATCTTCAAGGAGGTTGTCGGTCAGATCTGCATGTCTCAAGTTATCGAGACTGTTCAGGTTTTTCACGTATCTTAGGTCGTTCCCGCTGAGGTCGACCTCTTCCAGGGAGGAAAGCTCGCAGCCACGAAAGTCAACACACGATATATCATTGCGGGAAAGGTCGAGAGCAATCAGGCCGTTGAGATCGAAGATGCCTTCAATATTGCGTATTTTGTTGCCACTAGCCTTTAGGACCCGAAGGTGGAACAGACTGCCAAAACATTCAAGGCTTTCAAGCTCATTTTCAGACACGTCAATTGTTTGCAGATTGTGTAGATGGGTCCACGATGTGAGGTTACTGATCATGTTCGACGAAACATCTATGACTCTCAGCGTGGAGGGAACATCTGACAAGTGCGTGATTTTGTTGCCCGCAACCTCAAGATATTCTAGACATGAACAATAGTCCTTCAATCCATGGAGTGATGCAAGAGCGCTGTTCGAAATGGATAGCTTGCGGAGCTCTTCCCAGAAGAGCTCCGTTGGTTCTGCGTCGGTTATAGCTTTGACTAGATCATCTTCGATCAGAGCATGCGAGCCGTGTGCCTGTCTGAGAGCTTTGGGGTTTACTCGTTCTGCAATAAAACTGTCTTCTGGGTGGTTTGCTTTGTCCTCTTGATGTAGAGTGAAGTCCGATAATGGCGTTAGACAAAGGCTGCTCGATTCTTTCCTTATCGAAGTTTTGACTAGATGTAGTTGCTTTTCTGGCATAGGCGTCAACTCATTATTCTTGACCTGGATTAGTGACATCTCCTGATTGTCTTCTATGTCCTCCTCATATTCTTCGATCCTCGAGACCGGCCGTCTGTTCAAGGTCATAGCTCGATACTGTCCATGGCGTTGCAGAGAACCGACAACTGTTCGTTGATGGTCCGACTCTTTTTGGTCTTTCTGCCATGTTGAGCGCTCACTATCAACGGCAGGCTTAGGAGGACTAGTCACAAGCACAGACCCCTCGTCATCTAATGGGAGGAGGCTCGGGTCATCTTCATCAAGATCTGACTCCGAAATACTCAGAGGAGGCAGATAGGGAATCTCGGAAGCAACTGGCGAGCTAAAAGCAATAGTGACAACTCGAGGTTGATGTTTGCCGGACGGATCAAAATCTCGGGACACGGCTCCGTCATGCAGACGCACTTCGTGCCTGGAGGCGGCTGAACCTTTCGAACTCGGTCGTCCATCTTCGTTGAAATGCTTTCGTTTGGGTGATGCCTTTAGCGACGACTTGCTCGGGGCTAGCACTTTCACAACGGTGGGGTCTTGGGATCCATCATTCCGCTTCGCCGTCTCCGTTTTCCTTTCGACTCTCTTAGAGTCTTCTTCACGGCCGGGAGGTTCTGGATTTTGTTTCCAGCTTGCCTCCTTCATTTCATCGATGCTGAGATCCGGAATGCCGTCGAAAGGATCTGCCTCACTAAATTCTTGCCGTCCATTCCTGCTCTCAGGCGACGCATTCAGAGCAGGCAAGCTCGCTGCCTTTGGCTTTTGCTTGATCCATGTTTTTTTCTCGCGGTCAAATGTCATCACTCCAACAGTGTCAGGGATGGAGACAGTGCCTTGGCTGATCATGCCACGTGGGCCAGACGCAGTGGATGAGTTTGTCAGGACGGTACGCTTTGACCCATCACTGTGCAGGTCATGAGAGTGTTGAGAGCCTTCAGATGTTACTTCTGATACCGAGTGCTTTCTTTTTCTGTCGTTCTGATTCAGAATTCTCAATCCTGGTGGGTCACTTTCGAAAGTCTCTGAGGTCTCGAGCTGGCCTTCTTCGGGCATGGGAATAAGAGCTGTCGCTTCCACTTTATTGTCAACGAGCTGTAGAGTGCCGAGCGCAGATGTGCTCGTCAACAGCTCCAGGTCATCAGGATCACGAAACTTTTTCAGATGGTTTGCCACCTTTGTATCATGTTGGGCGTGTCTCCGATCCATCCTGGGCAACACGCGACCTTCGCGCGAAGGCGGTCTCGAGAACGAGTCTCTAGTTGAGTCATCTTCGATCTCAAGGTCCAAAATGGCATCTGGATTGAGCTCAGAGAGTTCTGCGGGTTCAGGGATATCAGGAAGTGTCGGTTTCGGTTTTCCCCGAGCACGGATGAACTCCATGACCTTGTTAGCCTCTTCCATATAGTCTCTGGTAGCAAGAGATGGCTTTCGTACATCTAGTCGAGGTTCGGTCAACTTTTCTGCCAAACTCGCAAGTTCCTTAGCTAATTGCTCAGCATCGCGTGGTGCTGTGGCAATAGCATTGCGACGACTTTCAAATGCAGGATTGGCTTGGCCGTTGACAGTCGCCGGTGATTTTTCAGAGATGGACGCAGGGACAGCCTGGCGAGATGTCGTTGCTTCGAGAGAAGCTTGCTCGACGTTCTGTGCTGTAGGTGCGTCTCGTCGCTCCTCGTCCGCCGCATTTGTTTCGGGCGTGACACCAAATCTGACCTGAGCTTCAAATTCCCCCGCAAAGATTTCGTCCTTGACGAGCGTTCTTCGTCTTTTTGGTAAGCGTTCCTTCGACGGCGAGAGATCAGTAACCGCAGCACCCGGCTCGTTATCCTGCCCATTCAAAGGCAGCAGGTCCTTGAATAGCCTCTCTGTCTCATTGGTTTGCTGCGGCTCTTCCGCAGCCGGGCGCTCGACCTCTTTGTCAAAGCCAAATCCATCCAACTCGCCTTTTCCGAAATTGCTCATTCGGAGCGCAGCGGTTTCACTGCGGACTTCTAGCTCGGATCGCTCCTCTTCAAATTGGTTGAGTACACGCATCAGTTTGTTGTTGGTGTACGTATCACGGTTACCAAACAGTTTCAACGGGCTGCCTGAGGAACTCTGCTGGGTCGACGGGGCAGCATGATCCATAAAGCTGGTACCAATTGGGCTTGCTGGTTCACTGGCACTGGTTCTCTTTCGCTGGGCTGGCTCGTTCTTATAAGGCGGAGGTGAGCTGCGGAAATTCCTATCACCATCGAGCATGGAGGAATCGCCTCCAGAAACAAATCTCTTCTGGATGGTAGTGCTTTCAACTCCAGCTACTTGGAATCTGCTGTTGATGACCTCCAAGATGCTGTTTGGTTGGTAGTTCTGTGTCCCCATTGAGAGGTCTTCAGGAAGGGATTGCGATGTCATTTCCGCGTTTGGCTCCTCTGGTAAGATCGATGGTTCTTGTAGCTTGAGGCCTTCTGTATCGTAGGAAATATCACGGTCACTGGATCTAGAGCTGGGCCTCTTCAAATTTTGCTCCCGTGCTCCTCGCAGTCTCTGACGCAAATCAACTGGGTTCGTGTTAAGGGTGTCCTGCAATGCCTGCCTTCGAATACTGCTTCTTTCAGAGTCCTCCACAGGCGAAAAAACTTCGTCGCTAATCTCTTTGCGACCACTGATTGTTCTCATGCGCGGGTCCTGGCCTCGCTTGACACTGCCATTCTGCAACCTGATGCTTTCTGCCAGCTCCAGGTCGCTAATGCGGCGCCTGACCATGCCTCTGATAGAGCCTTCTTGCACGTAATCAGACGAGATAGCTGACACGTCAAATTTCTTCTCGGGATCATCGTCCTCGTCCTCAGCTTCCTGAACAGTAGCCATTCCAGAGCGTTCAGTCCTCGAGGCTCGATATGAAATGAACTTGTCCGAAGGTGGCGGAAAGGCAGCATTGCTGAGGGTATTCCATGGTCTCTTCTCGGCGACAATGACGGAGCTGTCCAGTAGATCATTCTCCACGTCGTCCAGTCGAGAGGACTGTTTGAACATGCCCTCCAATTTGGACGGAGAAAATAAATCGAACCCATCATTGGCGACAGAATCTCCCTGACCCAGCCTCCTCTTCCATTCCAACGTATCCTGTAGACCCGAGCATTTGTCCATTGTGTAATGTTGGACTGAAGTCTGCGAATCAGACAAGACACTGGAAGCGCGGCGAGGAATGGTCGACGGCAGCCGTTTCTTCGAAGCATCTACCGGTGACTGAGGCATTTCGTTCAGGCTTGAAGCTGTTCTTTCAAGAAGAGCTTTGTTCTCCCTGAGCCGGGCGATGCCGCGGCTCGATCGTGGTTTGAGGAAATTGCTGCTACTCGCATTGCGAATGTTGTGGGCCAGATGCGGGATTCGACTTTGTGAACCAACGGCAGAAACCTGTCGGCTGGTATTACTTTTGTGAGCCAGGTTTGTGTAGGATGAGGGAGAATGAGGTTCGGAGTTCCATTCTTCGGACAGCCCGTCCAGCCATGGCTCCATGGTGGTTTGGTTTGTAGTTGTTGGGCAGAACGGCGCCCTGTGAGTGCTGCTGGATGACCATGAAGTTAATAGAGTGTACTATATGCAATCAACGAATGCGTCAGGCCTTGTGCGCACCGAATTGTGAGCGGCGCGACCAACAGCAATGCCTTGTCACTAAGTCGAGATATGACGCGCTTGGCTCGACTCCTATACGTGTTGATATCTTTCCTAAAACTGGACAGGTAAACAGTGGTGCCCCACCTTCGGGACTTGGCAAAACCAAAACCAATTGAACATGTGGGTGATCAGGGCTTGTACGAAGGAATTTTCTTGTAGTCTATAATCAGCAGTCTTTGCAACAAAAACTGCTAGCAGTACACATGTTTGATGATGTACACGAAAGCTAATTGTTCAGGCCACAGTGCAAATATATTTCAAAGATCAAGTTGCTCCGCTCGCGAGTGGAAACACAACACAAAATGCACACCTCTCGCGATTCATAAGCTATTCTCGAGACTGCAAGGTTCCCAAACGCCTTGCCTGCCAAAAAATATTTCTCCTCTTGCTCGTAAATTAGGTCGGGGGGTCATTAGCAATGGTATCCTATGGTTCGATGACCGCGCTGAGGGGTGTCCCGCTGGATTGCGCAGGAATGTGTTTCTTTTCGAAGGGGTAAGAGCTGATTGAACCGCCCATGTCGTGCGAGCCGTCAATACTGTCATCCGTTACAATCTTCATTCGGCTTGACGTCTCGCGAACGCTATCACGTGCCGTGTAGGCTGTTGGTGCCGTGCTGGCCATTGACAAGGCCGTGCTCGATCGCTGATGAACGAGCTCTGGTGTTGGAGGCACAGAGCTCCGATCGCTTGTCGGAGTGACATGACCATTGCCACGCGACGCTCCCCGCGACATGCTAGACGAAGGTCGCTCATCAGCAGACAAGTTGCCTGTGCTTGTCGCGTCCTCCGTCTCGGCTTCACTCATGCGAGCAACCTCAGCGGCTTCGTTGGCAAGCTGCAGGCCTTCAACAGCGGCAGCACACTGCTCGCTGATGTTGCGAATAATGTCAGCGATGGCGTCGGTCTTCTCACGAAGATGTCTATCAGCCACATCATGAACATTTTGCGTCGAATATCTTTTGCCCGCCCGACTTGAAAGTCGAGTTTCCAAATGATCTGATCTATCGGATGCTGCCGAGGCAGCACGGCGTGCAGCAGATGCGCTACGCTTGGCTTGTTTTTCATTTGCAGAGAGGGCCGAGTCCTCGTCATCGGCATCTTCAAAGCCCTGGCGTACATGCTCAGCAAGCTCGGTGGAGGAACCGATTGATCGAACAATGTGCTCCATGTGATGAGCTTGTCCACTGATGAGACTGCGAAGATGCAGAACCACTCTCTGTGCTTGGTCTCGCTGTTGGATGAGAGTGGCATTTGCATGTTGCAAGGCTGCAATTTCTTTCCGATTACGGTCTCTTTCTTTCTCAAGGTCCTCTGCGATACCTTGTTGAAGGACAAGCGCCTCCAGAGCATTGTCCCTTTGCCGTTCGGTGCCCGAAAGGCGCAGAGCAAGACGGGCTTGATCGTCTTTTTGCTGGTCAATGATCCCAGTAAGTCTGCGTTGCTCTCGTTTGCCAGCTTCGATCTTGACTCGAAGTTCGGCCAGCTCCTTGTTGAGTGACTCCACAAATGCCTGGAACTTCTGGAATTGGGTTTTCCAGGTCTCCGCTTCTTGCTCGAGAATGCTATTACGCTTGGCAACCTTGGCCAACTCGGTATCCATGCGGCCTTTGAGGTTGATGAAGTCTTGCCATGCTTCCAATGCATCTCGGGAATATTGGTTGCGCTCGCGAACCATCTCGTTCATATGTCGCATGGAGATCTTGGTCATGAGAGGTTTCTTGGTCGAGCCTTGGAAGATGGCTTTGATACCTGAGTTACGTCCTAGCTTCTCACAGACGTGGTCCATGACAGCCATAACGGCGTCTTGATTCCACCAGATTGGGTCGACGACTCTCTCTACCTCGCCACCGCGAAGGACGATGATGTCGCCAGCTGGAATCAGCTTACCGCCACCGTAAGCAGACTTCAGGTGTTGTGGGACGCCGGAGATTTCAACGTCCGAATTGAGGGCTTGTGTCAATCTTGTTACCATTTTCGTCCTTTGGCTAAGGCTTAGGACGTTGGGCGGGTGGTCGGTAATTACAAGATTGCGGTCAAGGTCGACAAGCAGGGCATCCTTTGGAGGGGTAAACAGAGATCGGCACTCGGTCGTGATACCCAAGATGTACGGCCCGGGTTCTTGGACGAGGTCATGAACACTGCGAGCGTGTGCGACAGGTACATAGAGTCCGGTCCAGTCGTATACGCGTGTACAGAATCGAACGGTCTCAGACGCGACTGTTAGCATCGCCGGGTGGTGAGACATCAGAATAATGCGTCGAGTAGGCGAGACGGCTGCCTCGATAAGACCGACCACATTAGGGATGGTCAAGCAGTTGAACAGCGGCCACATTGCAAAGTTTTGAAAGCCGGTAGGCGAGGACGGGAACTGGTAGCAGAGTGCATAGTCCTTCATATCGATGCGAACCAGGTCATTCAGCCGTGGGGCTGGAAAACTTAGAATACGCGAGACTTCCTCGGCATGGAAGAGGTTTGTGGCCTTGTTCCAGTGAATCCACATGCCGCGAAGGTAGTCTCCTAACAAGTTATACAGCGGATATCTCGAGAGGAAACTCAGACAGTACGGGATCCAGTAGGTTTCGTCAGCAACGTCCCTGTAGTCTTGTTCGGTCTTTCTCCGCAGATCTCGGATGGTCTCTGCTCGCTTCTCGTCTGCCCTGGACCACACCCGAAGGGCAATTCCGTAGAGAGTGTGAGAAGAGTCTTGCTGGAGGACAAAGGAGTGGTGCACGCAATGTGGCTGACTTCGACCAGTACAGATTTCAACATCGTGAGGGAAGCATGCCTGTTTCTGTTAGCCTGAACGAATAGCAGCAAAGGCTTTGACCACTAACCCTCATGGCACCATGGAGAGATCGCGCAACTTCGTTGTCTGACTCGAGCCGGGGGCTGCTACCCAAGATCTCCGGAAGCCAGAACTGACCGACTGCACCTCTCATGTGTTGGATTTTGCCCTGCGCCGGAGTCGCCGCTTTGACCCACTGGGATGGTTCTCGGCCCACGCCACAGACAAGATAGGCATATGTCAGTGTCTTCGGGGTCGGTCGCTTTCCGGTAGTCATCGTGCTGGGGAGTGGTTGAGTTATCCTCGAATGTAGCGAGGACGCTCTGCTAGGGACAGCATTATCAGTGGTACCCGTTTGCTCGCGGGTAACAGGCCGGCTCGTCTCGCGCGTTCCAGGTCGATGAACGGAGGCCGTCGAATTGCGAACTGAAGGTGCCATTACGTGACAACTGAGTGAAATCCAAGTAAGAAACGTGGATCGGTCTGGTTCGCAATAGTCACGAGCAGTCGCTCGTCCTGCTTTGGAAGATCGCCACGATCGTCGGAAGGGTTTGGAGAGGGACTATTCTTGTTGTGCAAGATCCCCAAAGCTAGGGTGGATCGGTGCAAAGTGAGCACTGGTAAGAAACGAAAGGTAAACGAGCGGACAGAATCAGTTCGCAAACAGACCTGAAGAGTCGAGGACAGTAAGGTCGGACCAGAAGGAGCAAAAGCAGGGGGAAACGGAAGCGGCTTTCGTCAGTTATGCAAGTCGAGCTGGACCTCCAGTGATGTGGGATCGGAGCCGGAGGCATGCAGCTTTGTGCAGGGTACCCAGGACGCATTCGACCAGGGCTCTCGATTGAGTCGGTGGGAATGTTTGGGAGCGCGGTAAATTGGGCTTGGTGGATGTCCGACTTTACGAATTATTGACATGTTTTCTGTCAAACCACGCTTTACACTTACCAAGTTTGGTAGACACGACAGACGATTAGGAGACGGTCTAGAGCATGGGGTATCTACTCGTCCACGATCCACGCCACTTCGCACGACCTACTGCAACCCTACAGCCACCATTTCTTAGGTTTATGGAGGACAGGACTCCGTAACGAAATTAGCTTGTTGGCTGATACTTTTCGCCAACGGAAAGGGAAAGACTTAAGCGAAAGTACACATGCAAATACGGAGTCCTTACACGAGTGATTCCTCAAGATTGCACGCTCTGTCACCGACAAATAAGGGGCCAAAAATGCATTCGACATTTGTACCACTTTGAATTTTTCCCCAAACACCGATAGGCATGCATCGCATGAACGGACAGACGTGCCCATGTCTAATTTGTACTTCGTGCGCTGCATGCTTTGATAGTTCAGGCACGGAATACAAAACTGAGCTTGCAAACCTTCCTACTGGAAGCATCCTGGTGAGTCTGGGTCGTGCGACCTTGAACTGAACTCTAGCTTGCTGGTTGGCGCGGCCGGCTCCATCGCACCACGTGGGCACGAAATGAATTGCGCGCCTTCGACGCGCAGTAATACTCCGTAGTAGCTTCAGGATTCGGCGCCCCATAATATACTTCCCATCATATACATCATGACTTCGCTTGTTCTCAGGGGTGCTATTCAAGTTGTGGTCCGACGGGTGCTCGATTCGCCAAGCAGATTCATCTGGAACATGGGTCCTAACAACCCTATCTGCTAGATTAGCAAACCGCGGATTGATGATCGATCTATTCGGATCTAGATGATGGAACAAGATCTGCTAGTAGTAGAATCACACCAAGGAGACTTTGTAACATCCCGACCACAAATCATAGTATCCATGGTTCCTGTATATGTAATGCCATGTGGCGATCACGGATCCGGAGGAGGTCTGAGGCGCTCTGCGGTTGAAACATCTTCTTTCGCTCTTTTCCCCTCGAATTTAATTAGAGTCTGTTATACCCGTTTGTCCTTGCGTACCTAGGTAGGTACCTTCCTCAGGTACCTTCCTCAGGTACCTTCTATGGCTTAGACAAGTCACTGCCCCACGTTGCTTACGGAAGGTATCAACCCTACACAATCAGCAACCTTCAATCAAGTCCAGTATAGGAGGTATTGCAAGAAAATGCGGCGTTGATCCTCATCGTTCGATGACCCTCCTCTAATTCGATGCTAATAATGCTTACCGATAAATAGTCGGAAATCTCGCTTGTGCTCCACCTTCCCAGCTGGTCACACTAACTGAGATCATCAAATCCCAGACATGATACCCCTACCATCAACTAATCCGTCAGTACTCAGGAATTGTGAATGCGTGGATTGCAAAGTTGTGCAAGGCTTAGGGAACACATTTCATAGACTTGACGAATGACGTTGGGCTCAATAAAACCCGAATGTGGATGAAAGCTACTTTAGACTATCGACAGCCCTATTCCGTCGATCCAACACATCGGATCTCTTAATCCGACTCCGCAGCATTTCACTTGCGTTGATCAAAGCGTCGATGGTAATGTTGTGGGCCGTCATGTTGTGATTCAGATAAGTGTATACTTGGGCAGGAGATTCCAGTGCGAGGATTGCTTCTTCATTCAACTTGAGTAGAGCAAGGCTGAGCTGGAACAAAAATGGCGAGCAAGTCCCGTCATGCTCGCTGGAATTTGACGTCTCATTGATGCTAGCAGCTGGCGTCGCTTGCGTGGCCGATGTGGCAGGCTGTACCACGCTGAGATAGCCTTCCATGCCCAGCGTAGCTGCTGCCGATCTTTGTTCGAGTGCGATGGGCGCGGAGTCTGAGCTATTCAGACACAGAGTCACATCCCATACACGATACAGGGCCTCGCCACCAGTAAGGACACCTGTGTACAAGCTAAGAAACCAGTGAAAGGTGCATGCTTCAAGTTCAACACCCAACTCTTGGAGTTTACCGTCCAATTTTGGAAGAACCTCGGCAACGTACTCCCTCAGAACGATCTGGTCGGCGCGAGCCACAAGCAAATTTTGATCAAAATAGCCGCTGGGCAGGATATAGTCGATGATAGCGACGAGAAGCCAAAAGCAATCTTCTGACGTTGCGCAAATCAGCAAAAGGGAAGCTGTTATTAAATTCATGCCTTGGCAGTATCCGATGCGAGGGTTGTGCAAAGAATACGCACGAAGCAACTCTTCCAGGCGCTGCACGCCAGGAGCGGATGGGTCTCGAAAGAACACATTGTCGCGCAACGTTCTTTTAACATCAGCATGAATCTGCTGAAGGATGTCGACTTCCATTTCCGAATCATTCTGAGACCGGACTACCAAATCCTCGTAATACCCCGGGACGCGCAAGGAACTCGCGCCTGAGCACTCGGCCCATATTTTTGGTCTCAAGGACACCGGTATGCCAGCTAAGACGAGTGATTTGAAATGGATATATTTCGCTTTGGTCTTGTTCGAGCGCCCAAGAGTCGCGATGCCGATAAGCTCTCCGTTAACAAGATCTGCTTCTGGGGCGTTGTTATTTGAGCGGTCATTGGTTGCACTTGATCTCTCTGCCCTAACGCGGCGCAGAAAATCATTCCATCTCACAGTCCGTTCAGCCTGAAGATTGTCATGCAGTTCAGTAAGTTGGTCTAACAAAGCTCTTGAGGCACCGATTTCATTTGCTTCTTCGTCGATGTCGTGCGAGAATTCCGCCGAGACAGCGGTGATTGCTGAGGGCTTCGCTTCACTCATAGAACTCGCTGTAGGTAGTGCCTTGTGCCCAGAGGACGAGACAGAAATTGAGACATCCCGTACACGAGGTGGGGTCATGGCGCCGGCGTCTGCGGTGCTCACTGTGACCACAGCTCCAGCTGACGGCGTGTGAGCTAGTAGTTCTCGTGGCCTCCTCATGCTCGAGCTTGTTGGTGGCAGCAGATAGTCTTGCCACGATTTTTTAGGTGAGTCCTCCTCCATCGAAGCTGGCGTTGCAGGTCTCATCGGTTGTTCGCTGTTGGATGATACGTCGGCAGATCGAAACACGGCGAGGCTTTCTGCAACGGAAGATCGTTGCTTGGCAGATCTATGTGCTCTAATATGTTGGCGTTTTCTCTTCTTGTCATAGATAAAGCCAAAGCGATCCACCAACAAACCATCATTGTTGGAATTTGACATTGTGGGAGGTAGTTGTGAACTTTCCAGCATCGAGTCGAGCTCGACAGTAGGAGGCAAATTGCTCGCATTTGATTCTTTGCGCCCATGAACTGGCGTGTGGTTGGTACGACTCCCCGTCACCGTCACCGCGCGGTGTCCCTGAGGTCGGGGTTTGGGGTTTGTGGAAGCTGGGTTCGGCTTTGTCCCGCTTCGAACTTTTGTGTTACCACTTGTCAAAGACTCGTCTAGTTTGGGGGCATTGGTGTGATCATCTGATGAAGCTCTTGACCGTGTCGTCTGATTTCTACTGCCAAATAACCGGGTCCAAGAGGTAGTAGATCGGCCCGACTGGCTGGACTTGACGCTGATCTCATCGCCCGCTTTTGCTTTGCTGAGCGACTTATGTGAGCCACCAATGAAGTAGCTGGTGGTCGTGGATGGAGGCTGAAATATGCTCTGAAGCCCAGCTACGCGAGATGCCGCGGAACTTGGCTGTCTCTGGCGAATGGTAGAGTCAAGATCTTTATCCTCGCCGCTTGCTCCACTGCTTGCCTGGCTAGAGGTCCGGCTTAATACGTGCTCAGACTGCAGTTGACTCACGGAGGCTGAACTCTTCAATCGTCGTGACGTAGTTGATGGCGGATCAGGTAAGCCCCTTGTCTCAGCGGCCTGAGGCGATAGTTCTACGGGGGAGAGGCTGCGGGAATCTGTGATAGCTTCGTTCATCATGCTGTCAATCGAGACCAATGCAGTCTTCTGTCGCCCGGTGGGTTGTTCTTCATCTGCGCTCGTGGAGATGACAGGCTTGTCTAATTGCAACAATCGCTTTTCGACGGCGGCACTGGGCACATTGACCTCTCGTAGCAGTTTTTTGAGCTCTCTCTCTCTTTCGTCAGCGTGGACTCGTAGGGCCGAAATTTCAGCGTCTCTGTGGGCTAGATCTCGTGCGTACTGCCGGAGAAGCTTAACAGCTCCAACCTTTTTGATCAGCCGCTGGATATGATCGTCGGTCGCCAGGTGCAATGAGCCTGGAATGTCTAGAGAGGAACGAGGGGAGTCATCGAAAAGTGCAGTAGATCGGTCGAGGACTCCAGGGTTTGTAAGGCCAGCAAGCGTTGCTTTTCGTGCCTGTATTTTCTGCGAAACGGTTCTGGTAGGCCGAGAAAGTGGCTGCACCACAGGTGACACAGTCTCATCTGGCTCAGGAGACAGCGACGGAAAAGAGGTCAAAGAGGCGTCTTCGCCAGTCTCCTGCTGGAAAGCGGCTTGAGACGTGCGTTTGCTTGGTGCACGTAGGAGCTTGACTCTTCGACTGTCACTCGAAGCCCTCGACGCCTGCGAAGAGGACCGACGAGATAATGTGCTAGCAGAGTCGGAGTTCGTTGACGCTGCTGTTGTAGCGCAGGGCTCGGTGGGATCTGCCATGTTGGACGTACGGCAGCATTTTCATCCTCTAAAAAGCCATGTTGACAACAATCGCATCCCTTCGTGGCCGCACAGGAGCACAAGAAGAAGAGAGGAGAGGAGGGCAAGACAATAACAGGACAGGCGGACAGGCGGACAGGAGGGCAGGAGGGCAGGAGAACAGGAGAACAGGACTTAACAGGCCCGATCGCGATAAAATGCCAGTCTCTGGTGGGAAAGACGTGGCTTCTGGCCTCTACATTCCGGGGTAAGAAGGACTAATATTTCGCCCTTGATCCACAAGGTTGGAAGCAACAGGATGTAGCAGTCCCCTGGTGGGACGTGAGACAACGCGACAGATGCCAGAATTGCACGTCATCAACGCAAACTCCTTGCGCTCCAAGGCCGGCCGACTTCAGCCGGTACTTGCCGGGATTTACCTCCGAACAGGCATTCATTATTTGCTGTGTTTGCACAGGAACTCTGTAATCACTTGTGGTAATCACCTGCCGTCTTGGCTGGAGTTTTGTGAACGCGTTTGCCTCTGCCTCTGTGAACACCACCGCCGCACCATCGATCCCGCCCAAAGTCGCATTAAAGCTTTTCCTAGTACTGGCATTCTACTCTCAGCTCGGCTGTTTCGAAAAGCCTTCGCCCACGTTGTGTTTCAAAACAGCTTCATGTGCCCTTCAAAGCGACGACGATTCGGTGATCAAATAGCCTTGAACCCTGGCTAACTACTCAGGCAAATTATCTGTATCATTCCTCCTTGAGCAGCCTGTGTGTTCGATGCAAACAAAATGGGTCAAGCATATTCCATGACAACTCTCTCTGCGGCGTCGGCCACAATCGACATTCCTGAGCTTTCTGACCTTACCAACGACAAAGTCCTGGCATCTGCAAGATTCATGAAGAGTCTGCGTGCACGAACCCAGAACGGTTTCGTATTCGTGAAAGCTTTAATGAAGCCGTACCCATCGTTTGATGTTCGTGATGTCGTCAAACAGCTCACCCAAGAACGTAACGAGCTAGCAAAAATACCGAATGCTTTAGCCTACCATAGGATTGTCGAAGTGGCTACTGGTGGTTTTCTGGTTCGGCAATACATGTTTAGTTCAGTCTACGACAGGCTGAGTACACGACCATTTCTTGAGGATATCGAAAAGCGCTGGCTGGCATTTCAACTACTGTGCGCCGTACGGGATTGTCATGCCCAAAATCTGTACCACGGAGACATCAAGTCAGAAAATTTACTCGTTACCTCGTGGAATTGGTTATATCTGACCGATTTCTCGGCCTCCTTCAAACCCACAATTCTGCCAGAAGATAACCCTGCCGATTTTTCCTTCTATTTCGATACCTCCGGCCGACGTATCTGCTATATTGCCCCTGAAAGGTTCTCATCTTCAAACACGGAGCATTCTGTGCACGGACTCAACTGGGCTATGGACATGTTCAGCGTGGGCTGTGTGATTGCGGAGATATTTCTCGAAGGCCCAATCTTCACCCTGAGCCAGATATTCAGATACAGATCCGGCGACTACGACCCCGAGCATGTGCATGTGTGCAAAATTGATGATCCCGAAGTCCGAGCCATGGTTGTGAACATGATTGAGCTCGATCCTGAAAAGCGCTATAGTGCAGAACAGCACCTCAGTTTCTACAAGTCAAAGATATTTCCTGAGTACTTCTACAGCTTCTTGCATGACTATATGCTGGACCTCACTGAGCCAGCCACTGGAAACACGCAACTGACTCTCAATCCTGAAATTTTGTTCGAGTCTGACCGCAAAATCGACAAAGTCTACCACGATTTTGACAAAATCACTTATTTTCTCGGCTACAATGAAAGCTCCACTCCCCACACTGATCTCAGGCCTCGAACCCCTCGTGCCCGGCGTGGGACAACATCAGTGACCAATGAACACCAGATTGGGAACATTCTGCACGATGGCACGCTACTATTCCTTACAATTGTGTCCTCTGCAATGAGAAACACTGCCAAAGCTTCTGCTCGCCTCAAGGCTTGTGAGCTTCTGGCATCGTTCGCCCATAGACTGCCTGACGAAGCGAAATTGGACAGGATTCTGCCTTATGTTATTGGCTTGCTTGCCGACAAGAGCGATGTCGTCAAGGTTGCTGCAATCCATGCCACCACATCAATCCTCGATTCTGTCAGGGTTGTCTCTCCCATCAATGCGTACTTATTCCCTGAATACATCTTTCCAAGGCTTCGACAATTTCTTGACGTCAATCAGTCACGTCCCACAGCCCTTGTGCGGGCCGCGTACGCAGCTTGTCTGGCTACCCTGGCTCTAGCCTCGGAACGAATGTTAGACATGGTACAGGCAATTCGTGCCGATGGTAGGCTCCCAGCTTTCTCGAATGATCCATTGGCACCAGACAGTTCGTTCCACGGGCTATATGATGTTGTCCGTGCCGAACTTGTGCCCCATTTCGAGGAGGCAACCACTCTTCTAATCACTGATCCAGACTCTTCAGTTCGCCGGGCTTTGTTGGGTTCGATCTCTCGCTTATGTGTGTTCTTTGGGAGCACAAAGGCAAGCGATGTTATTCTCAGTCATCTGAACACATACCTTAATGAGCCAGACTGGATTCTGAGATGTGCATTCTATGACGCTCTTGTTGGAGTCGCCACGTACGTTGGAACATCAAGCCTGGAGCGCTTTATCCTTCCCATCATGGTAGGATCAATGACCGATGCTGAACACTTCGTTGTTGAGAAAGTCATACGTTGCCTTGCAAGACTGGCGGGCCTTGGATTGTTTCAGAGAACTATCCTTTGGGACATAGCTGGGCTCGTTTCGAGGTACCTCATCCATCCCAGTGTCTGGATCCGAGAGGCTGCGGCTCAATTTATTGAACAGGGTTGCAGATTTATATCGACTGCTGATCAATTTTGTATCATGCTTCCTATCCTGCAACCTTTTCTTCGCTCTCCTTTACTCGGATTCTCAGAGGCGTGCATCCTTGACAGGCTAAAGCAGCCTCTTTCAAAAGCTGTCTTCGATGCCGCAGTCTTGTGGGCGTCCAAGCGTGACAGAAGTCTATTCTGGACCGCTGCCAGTCATGATCGTACCTACTTAGTTGCGCAGTCCGATACAGGTCCGACAGCATCTAACTTGACCAGACAACTTCCTCAACGAATTCCCCCTTCACACAAAGATAAGGAAGACCAACAAGCATTAGAAACTTTGAGGAATTTTGGTATGACTGCTGACGATGAGGTAAAGCTTATGGCCCTTCGCGAATACATCCTCAAATTCTCGCAGCAGAAACTCGACAACAGCTCTGATGACAGACAGCGAATCCTACGCGATGTAGTAGCATTGTCAGACTTTGACGTTGCACTTCAAAATGTGTTCTTTGATAACATACAGCCTTACCGGAGTGGTGGAACGCGAAAGACAAGCCCAACGCCGACAAAACGAGAAGCGTCTCGCACTATTACCGATGCTCTCCTTGACGCCTCCGTAAACATTGATACAGTGACCCAAGAACAAATTAACGGAGATTCAAGCCGTCCTGCCGCAATCCGGACTCAAAATATTTCTGTGGACACGCTTGCTGTCAAACAATCTTCTGGAGAGCACACTCCTGTGTCAGCAACAAACAGCAATCTCGAGAGACCAAACATCCGCGTGGAAGGAATAAGAAGAGAGTCTACTCAAAGATCATCTTCTGTAGGCGCAAGACATGCTCTATTAGATGTGGATCGACTTTCAGTGGAATCGAGAGATTCGAAGCACCTACGATATCGCAACATCCCAACTAATGTCCTCAATCGTGGAGAGGCCATCAAGGCGAATGCCGAAATTTCAACTTCTCAAGAAAATGTCTTCGCGAAGCTCGATCGCTCAGCAACTGGCACGCCGGGGGCCAAAGATTCAATCCTGACACAGCGTTTGAATGCGTCGGAAAAAGAGAGATCCAAATCCCCTGGGAGTCAGCGGTCAGGGTCTGCGACCACCGGCGCGATTCACTCCTACACAGGTACCGAACCTGCTGTCATACGCCTGCTAGACAATCATCTTTATGATCATTTTCCAATCGACCTTCTTGATTTTGGTGTACATAGACCGTCAACGGATATCGAGCTGCCGATGAAGACATTCGTCACACCCAGCCAGCTCTCTGCTCAGCAAATCAGTCAACTCACACGGGGGAACAGACAGCCCTGGCGACCTTCCGGCCTGCTGCTGGCACAACTCGTGGAACACACGGCAGCAATCAACCGAGTTGTTGCAGCTCCCGACCATGCATTTTTTGTCACTGCATCAGACGACGGCTCTTGCAAGGTCTGGGACACAAGCAGACTCGAGAAGAATGTGTCTGCACGCTCACGATCCACTCATCGTCACGCCTCAGGAGCGAAAGTGAAATCTTTGTGCTTCATTGAAGACACCCACACATTTGTGAGCGCAGCAACCGATGGGAGCATTCACGCTGTACGGATCGAGATCACCACAGCAGACGGTAACGATATTGTCAAGTTCAGCAAGCCTATCCTGGTTAGAGATTGGCAGATACCTCAACCCGCCCGCAATGACTCTACCAAGATGTCCTTCGAGGACAATCAGGACAAAGAGTATGCCCTTTGCATGCACCACTACAGAGAGCAAGATTCGCAGAGCATCTTGCTTGTTGCCACCAACATGTGCCGCATCCTAATTGTTGACATGAAAAACATGGACATCATTCGCGTTCTTCAAAACCCTTATCATCACGGCTATCCAACGACATTTTGTGTAGACAAGAAGCACCACTGGCTGATCTTGGCTACCAGCCATGGCATATTAGACCTTTGGGACCTGCGATTCAAATTGCGGCTTCGATCCTTCGGGATCGGTGGAGCAGGTGTGGGGAAGAGAGTCGATAAACTCCTCCTGCATCCAAGCCGCGGCCATGGTAAATGGGTTATCGCTAGTTGTGGAGGCGAGGTTAGTATTTGGGACATAGAAAAGCCGACTTGTCGCGAAGTCTTACGGCCTTGCTCATTCAACAATGGTCACCATCGCAAAACTAAGAGCTACGAACCTTGCTCCCCAGACGAGGAAGGTTTCAATAAGATTGAACGATTTGCTGGGCAAGCAGCAAACGACGAGTTGCGCCTTCGGCCCTCCCTAGTTAACAATGAAGATTCGGAGACCAGCTCGGATCTTGCTGTTGGTTCTTCATCAAGGGCCGAGGAATCGAATCGAGACAGCATCACATCGTTGTTTGTCTTCAACGACTATTTGGTGAATGACACGCAGCCAGACAACCCCAATAAGGCCACTCTAATGCTTAGTGTTGGACAAGATAGGGCGCTTCGCTACTGGGATTTTGCCCACGTTGACAGAAGTTTTATCGTGAGCGGTCCAATGATTAATGTTGTTGGGGAAGAAAACAAGATCAAACCGAGGTATGAGACTAGTTGGCCAACCAGCATGAGCCAGTCTGGTTTGGTCCAACTTGTTGAGGAAAAGTTGAGTGACCCGTCTCAAGACGAGGCTCGTGAAGGCACTGGCAGTGCACGAAGCACGCCCAGAAAAAAGAGAGAAGCAGCCAAAGCCAATAGGAATTCCACAGGTACTACCAAAAGCAACGCCAGCAGCAAAACTCCACGAAACGTCATGATTAGCGCGGCACAAGAGCAGTTGCTGAAAACACACATGGATGATATCTCGGATGTATGTATTCTTAGAAAGCCATACGGGTGCATCGTCAGTGTTGACCGAGGGGGGGCAATATTTGTATTTCATTGACCTATCATGCCATTCTAGACTCGGGAAAATTGTTCAGGCGCAATATAACCTCTGAGGGTCGCTCCACCCTTGCATGTTGCTGTTGCTGTTGCTGTTGCTGTTGCAGGTCGGTAACTTGCAGCAGGAGCAACTGAATGTATTTGGGAGTTCTGATAAGGAATGAATGATGCCATGCCAGCTGCGAATTCCGCGCAAGGCATCTCCGAGACGAAACTCTTTGGTCGATGAATATTTTAAAGCAGACATATCAAGTTTTCAAGTTGCTAATTTATTCTATGAAGCAGCAAACATTGTAAACTACCCTATGCCGTGCATCATTCTTAAGACCCTTACAAACACGGTGTGTTCAAACATCATAAGGAGATTCGAGGTAACGTGGGCTACTAGTGAAAGCAGGGAGATGTAATGAGCATTCACCTCTGCAACTCGTCTCATTTGGTTGAGATCTCCCGCATGGGCTGTGCAAGATAGCGTCATCATGTCCGCATCCAAGATACTCCCATCACGAAGTAGACAAACCACGAAAGCTCGTCCCTCAGTATCCCCTCTCGTTGCTCAAGCTACAGTGACGAACCCGAAGGGTGTGTATTATGGCGGGAGGATAGCTCGAAGTCAGTCCTCGGACTCGGGCCGCAGAGGGCGCCCAAACCCGGGACAGAGCAAGCGATCCCAAGAATTTTCCCATTCTCCTCCTTCAAGTCATCCACTCCTCAAATTGTCCCGTTGCTATTTCCATATCACGCAACCGATACTTCTCCGGGTCCACGGCTCTCATTATCTCCATCTCCTTGGCCTGAAACTCCCCCTCATACGGTCTGAGATCAATTTCCAAGGGAGAAATTCTCAGACTGTTCGCAAAGCGCTGCTCATACGCTTGCACCATGGCTTCGAGACGTGCGTTCTTGACGGACAGACCGGTGATGGTCTCCCGGGCTCTCCCGTTGACCAACTGAGCCATCTGGACATCGTTCTCCTGCCTCTCGATGTATTCCTCCTTCTCGTGGACCGTGCACTTGTAGCCCTGGATAATCTTGTCCAGGCGGCTGATTCTGCCTTCGTACATCCCGACCACGACGTCGCGGTGTGGACCAAAGGCGAGACTGCCGAGCTGACTTGCGTATTCGTCGCACACGTTTTGGAGATGATCTATCTCTTGACTCATCTCCATGGTTTGAGTGCCATACGTGTGAACCTGGTGCTCAGTCTCGAGGAGAGTACCATAGACATCCTCGTATCTTGCGCTGGACTCTTTGGCCTCCTTCTCAAGCTCGGAGCACCTTGCTTCGTGAGCGACTTTCATATCATATATTTCACGTTTAGCACCGACTAGTGCGACGTGGTGCTGGCAAGTGGCCCTTGGGTCCATCGAACCTTGGCCCTGATATGGCCCAGACTCCGAAATTGGTGTACAGGGTTGCGTTGCTGCAATCTCGCCTCCCAGGAGCGAGATTTTGGATTCGGCAGTCTTGAGCTTTTCACCGGCGCCTTCTGCATGGCCATGGAGCTGAGCGTTTTCCTTTATTAACTTGCTCACTTGCTCTTCTAGATGGCCGACCATGTGCTCTCTCTCGCGGCGCTCGTCCGGTCGTGACTGGTATCCGCTCGGTACTTGGCTTTCATTTCCTGGCGTTGCAGTGGTGATTTCGATCCATTTTGCTGCGCGATCGACCATTAGCTCGTCGACGTGACTCTGGAGTTGAGCAAGGTCTTCCATGCTTGAGGCCCAGTTGGCATCGACCACTCGTATCCGGTCTCGTAACTCCGCTGTGCAGGCTCTCTCCTTATCCAGCTCTCTTTGAGCCGATGCTGCTCTCGAGTTGTGGAGGAGATTCTTATAAGACTCGCTCTCGTGCTGCGCATGGGCAAGCTCCCGCTCCAGCTGCTCGATTCTGCCTTGAGCGTTTTCGCAATCTTCTTCAGCCTCTTTGCACCCCTTTTTCCACTTATCGCCAATGAACTCTTCATGTTCCTTCTCCGTCGTCAACTGCTTCACTCGGGCGCGCAAGTGTTTGACAGTATCTGTTTGAACGACGTCGCGAGCTTCTGCAGCCCGAAGATCCGACTCCAAATTTGAAATGTGCAGAGCGAAGTGTTCGGCGGTCTGGTGTATATCTTGATACGCATCTGCATATCGATCAATGTCCATCTGAACAGCGTCTCGCTCCTCCTGCACGTCTTGGAGCGCGACTTCGAGCCTGGTGATGTAGGAGTCTGCGCCCGCAGCCCAGTCAGATAGCCGAACGTGCTCTCCTATCAAGCTTCGTGCTGAAGCCTGAAGGAGTCGACAGTCCTCTGACAGCTTTTGTGTCGTTCGAGCGCTTCTCCGCTCCTCGATCATCGTTCGGAAGCGGTATGTACCCATTTGGGCGAGCTGGGTTTTTGACCGCGTTGGTCTTTGCTCGGGTGCTGATGTCGGGCCAGGTTGGACACTGGAAACATGAACGCGGGGTTCAGGCTCGACACTGCCCGGTTCAACCGGAGCCGTTGTATCTGCTACGATGGAGAGCATTTGACTTCTGCCACCGTGGGAGACCTGACCGTCGAGGTTCAGGGATGGTACTTGTTTCGGAGCTTGAGCAGCTGAGTCGGCTTCACTGGAGGTGCAGGACGAAGGTATTTGTATGGAAGAGGAACCAAACTGACCAGTGGATGACCTGGACCTGGACCTGGACCTGGTGCTGGTGCTGGGGGGAAGATGCGATGTCTCATTTTCGATAGAATCCTCTTGAGCCAAGGATTTTGAATCGATACTGCCAGGGGCAGTACTTCTTGGCTCAAGGTCCAGCTTGACTGAGGGGGGAGAGTCTTCGAAAGCTGAGCTATCGTTCTGGTTGTTCTTTAGCCAAACACCAGATGGTGGTCCCTGATTATATCCAGCAGCGGTGATGAAAGAAGGCAAAGTCGATACTGGACGTTTGCCTGTGTGCCGGGTGCGAAGGCATAGTGGTTTGGGTGCGAGATCTCCATTATTCTGGCTTGTGGTGCAAGGTGTGCTTGCTGGTGTTGCTTCTGGTGGTAGGGTGGTTGATGGTTCCGTGCAAGTCAAGCCGTCTACCTTATCAGAGGATTGTCCTTTCAATCCGAACTTCCGTGTGATCTTCTTGATCGGCTTCAACAAAGCCTTTTTGAAAGACATGTCGATTGTGTTGGCTAAGAAGAATAGCAGAGAGATGTGTTGTTGAGAAGTGGAAGGTTGGAAGGTTGGAACAGAAAGAAAACGAGGAAGATAAAGGTAGAAATAAGCCATGTTTGTTTGTATACGGCCCTGCCAGTGAAGATGGTGACATTCAAAATTTTGAAAAGCGCACTCCATGAGTGACAGTTTCACACAAAGCACCCCCAGTGACTTTAATCCAAGCAGAATGACGGCTGGCCGTCGAGGTGCACTATCAAGCGCAGATGACCGGCATGGCAAGGATTGGATGGCATTCTACAAATGCAGCACCCCTTATTCGACAAAGGAGTTCTGGAATGCCTCGACTTGGACCCTGATATGTATGTATATATATGTATACGTCTCGAACCGTGAAGTATATTGTGGATAGTGCAGAGATTTCAGCTAGTGTTTGTTTGTTTGGCCTCGTAAAGTGACATATGAGGTCTGCACTCCATAAAGGTTGGCTTTGGAATCTGATATTAGTGGTGTCACTGCTTCAAGATTTGTAATTCCAGTGATAACATCCCTCATAGAAGGCAGTCGGTGCACTTTGAAGGGGAGCCATATGCCGTTTCGCCAACAAAACGGGTTTTTGAATGTGGCATGGCGCTGTTCTGGATTAATTGAAAGACAAAGCTTCAAATGATTAGTCGACGACGAGAGTAGTAGAGCTAGAAGATCCAGCATGGCACAGAGGAAAAAGATAGGGAAAAAAAGTATTCGCTCTACGTGTGAACGTTGAAGTCTGGTGACATTGCAGCCCGTCACTATCCGAACGAAACGAACGGTCGCATTGTAAAATCCATTGGGCCCTATGAGATGGGCGATCGCAACCCTTTCAAAGCCATAACAATTCATGTGGTAAGTTCAGTGACACAGCTTCCCGTACAAATCCAAAGACCGTGGAAGTTTTTCGTACATGTTCTCGAGACGGTACATTATATCATCAGCCGCTCAACTCTGTTCTTGAGTTCTCTGATTTGCGGCATGAGGTCGCTAGATTCGTTGGTGGTGATGCTAGCCGCGATGACAGAGCGTGATACGCCACAAGCTCGGCCAAGGGCAGTCTTGGACGGCACATAGACGTAAGGAACGTTCTTGTCTTCGCAAAGGAGGGGCAAGTGCAGTAAAATCGCCAGCGGAGAGGTGTCAGCCGCCAGGACAATGAGTTCGGAAGTGCCTCGATTAAGGGTCTTCGTGGCTTCGTTGGCACCCTGTTCTCGAGTCAGTTCAGTGGCCGACATTCTGCGACATTCGACATACCTTCTTTAGCTGACGGTAGTGAGACGCTTGCTGTACTGTATCGAGTATCTTTTGCGACAGCGCCTCGTCTGCGACGGGCCATGCAGCGGATGGATTTTCAGCCATGGTCGACTCGTTTGGGATTTGGAGATCGGCTGGAGTGTGACGGGCTGGAAGACTGGACTGAAAGATACCCCCAGACAGCAAAGGGTTCCTTGCGTTGGCTCGCCCTTTGCTTTACACGATAATCGAATAGGTTACTACTGGGATATGAATATTCGTGATTTGGAGAAATATTGCTCGGGATGATAAAATGTTTGCTGTGTTTGCTCTGTCTGGTGCGTGTCGAAGCCGGCGAGGCTGTGAGGCTGTGAGGCTGTGAGGCTGTGAAGTGAGGCTGCAGGGCCTGCGCTAGTGAGCTTGGCTCGCTGGCTCTTGCAGCTTCTACCTCTAGCAGCATCATCGACTGTTGAAACTTGACTCGACTCGTTCTCAATCTCCCACGTCGCAATCCATCACCTCTATTGCCTAATCGCGTTGACGTAGCCCTTCTCGACTCTTTCGATCAGTGACACCATCTTGAATCAAGAAGTTGCCAAAGCACACGTCTTCACAATGGCCACAGATCTCTGGTATGGCTCCCTCGCCCCCGTCACTAGTCCACGCAGATTCTGCGATCAGCTTCCGTGACTCGCGATAAGCTCCGACTCAACATTGCAATACTTTGACTCCATATGCTGACTTCTCCGTGTCTATAGCCCTGTCTATGCGGTATGTCTTCCTTCTGCCTATTGTTCCATGCCGACGATAGAACGATGACGCCGGCCATCCTCCTGAGGCGTGGGCTCCTGGGCCACCTTCAGTTCTCGAAATGGATATACTAACTAACACATCAACACAGCCCTTTTTCGGTGCCATGGGATGCACCTCTGCCATCGTCTTCACTTGTTTCGGCGCCGCGTACGGCACTGCCAAGTCTGGCGTCGGTATCTCGGCCATGGGTGTTCTAAGGCCGGATTTGATCGTCAAAAGTAGGGAGCAGTGCATGGGGATCCTACCATACACAAGAAGCTAACACGGCTCGCCAGACATTGTTCCGGTCATTATGGCCGGTATCATCGGTATCTACGGTCTAGTCGTCTCGGTGTTGATCTCCGACGGCCTGAAACAGAGTCTACCTCTATTTACAGGCTTCATCCAGCTGGGCGCTGGTCTGTCGGTCGGTCTAGCTGGATTGGCTGCAGGTTTCGCTATTGGGATCGTCGGCGATGCAGGCGTTCGAGGAACTGCGCAGCAACCCAGACTCTGTACGTTGAGCTCCCTCGAGTCCTCGGAGGGGAGACTTGCTAATTCGGTACAGTCGTCGGCATGATTCTCATTCTCATTTTCGCCGAAGTCTTGGGTCTCTATGGCTTGATCGTCGCCTTGTTGATGAACTCAAAGGCCGAGACTGATGTCAGCTGCTAAACACCAGTTCCCACCAGCAAAGTAACATAAGATTGCTAAAACTAGGCGGCAAGGCACAACCAAGGCATGGGCATACACGCATTGAAATACGCCTACATGACAATGGCTAGCAAGTACCAGAAGCCAACACCGAAACGGATTCGCAATCGAGGATTTCGTCCTCTGCATGCGGGTGCGCATTGTATGAGTTGAATCAATTATCAGAGGTTGACAGTGACGGGGAAACGAGGGAGGGGGGTTGGATGTTCAGGGACGAGGTGCAGCCCTCTCCTGCTCGAGTTGGGAAGGGGATTTGGTTTCACCATGAGATGTTTCAGTAGTCCTGTCGCATCGCCCCGATGCGGGCGATGTGCACTAGCTAATCAAATGGATTCTGTACAGTCTATGCTTTCGATCATAACGCGATTCGACAAGGACCGGAAGGCTGACATGTCCGTGAGTGCCAGCGTATCAGGTCGGGCAACGAGGCAAGAAGAGTCCGTCGGACCCACGGACCATACAGACTTTAGGTTGCAAGATACGCGATGTGGAGGTTGATGCTGATGCTGATGCTGATGCTGACGGCTCCAAGATTTCTATCAGATGGTAATCACGATGGCGTGGCACAAGAAAGCTCTATGATTATGGGCTACTCCGTCCAGACGCCGTCCAATGTAGGCTAATGATCAAGCCAGTTCCTCGCATGAATCGGGCTCCGGAACGTGAAAAGACTCAAAGACTCGCCGTTGCCGGGGTTTGCTCCCTGCTCTCTTCCTCCCGCTAAAGCCGAGCGGAGATTTGTGGCCGCCATGGTCCAGCCAAAACTCGATAACAACGTTCTATTTGGGTTGGTGGCTGACGAGCGTACCTAAGAGACAAGGGATAGCAGATCCAGTGCTTGAGCTAGATCCACGCTCACGGCCATCCAACAACTCCCTCAAATCTTGCCTTGACGTTTCCTCAAACTCCGCGTTCGCCGCAGCAACTTCTTGTACTTGTGCTTTTTCATCTTCAGCTTCCGCTGCCGTCGCACACTGATCAGCAGCATTTCCCGGAATCCCCCTATTGATGTGATGATGTGATGAACCTGTCTTTGATGCCAGTGTCGGGCGAGGAGGGTCCCTCGTTGCGTTCGACGGGTAGACTGGTGGAAGGAGGGAGTGAAAAAGTGATTGGGAGATGACGTGGATTTGGGCTGCAGTTGGGACGACGGATGGTCTTGGGTTTCGACCTGACGCTCGAGCGCTGTGGCTTGAACGTCTTCGGCAGCGGCTGGATGAGGCTCTGAGGGTGGTGGTTCGAAGAACTCGACTTCTGGCGCTGCGGCTGGTGCTGGTGGTGGATTAAATGGGCGAAATTGTCGTGCTAGAGCTTGGATGACGAGTTGAACGCCACCGGAAACTCGAACAGCAGCTGTGCCTTGTGCCTGTGGCTGGCCGTCAAGGTGGTGTACATTGGAGTCTCCAGGATTCATAGCCGAGTTGTTGCGTTGCGTGAGGGCTTTGATGATGTCTGCTCGTTGAGCCACGGCCTCTTCATTCTGAGCAGCCTGGGCACTCTGCCCTTGTTGCTGCTGGCCAGCTACATGGTCGTCTAGGTTCTGTACGGCGGAGGAGATGGTGTAGATTACCTGGTCGGCTTTTCGTTGGCTTCGTGGCCGGACTCGGAAGATCTTGTCGATGTCGTCTGCCGACGTTTCTGGCGGAAGGGGACCTGTGATCGAGATCGGACGGTGGGTTGAGAAGAATGACGCTACATAGACATCTGCATGCTGTGTTAGCTGCGACGTCCGGTGCGAGTGCTCAGCTTATCCTGCCTTTGGGATTCAAATGCTGCGTGCTGGGCACACTGGGTAATGATCTGGTCCACTCATTCGAATGGTCTTCTTTCTGCTTCGGGGCGTCGACTTTGTCAGCCTTGACAACCTTCCGCTTGGCTAAACGCGAGTCGGCGCCGGGCCGCTTATCGGATGAGCGAGGCGCGCCGACCTGCTTCACCGAGGTTGCCGGAATGGGGGGAGAGCCGTTGTTTGGGGGGATCGGAGGTTTAGAGGAAGAGTTCCTTCGTTGATGGCGACGGGTGGAAAAGGTGGCTGCTATCGACCCATAACTCGACGTTGGGGCCGGTCGGGGTGCAAGCACTGCGTTTGGACACGTTCGTGCCGCTCGGCGCAGCGAAGAATTGAACATGAGCTTCTCTGTGCGGCAGCCAGACGAGACTACGGCTCGAAAAGCGATGGCGGGGACAGGAGATGAGGGATTGAACACACCGATGGATGGCAGATACCACGAAGTAGTTCGTAGCCTACGTAGTAGGAGCGTGACTCGGAGGATGGCGACAACGCCAAGCCTGCGTAACCAGTCACTTGTCGTACCTGGGTGCTAGGCGGCTAATGTGCCTTAAGGGCCTAGAGCGCACTCGGGGTCCCAAGGTCACACCATGGTGGCAGCTGCCTCGGGACATCTACGGACGGACGCTCAACACCTGCAGCTTACCGCCCTCGCATATCCCACGCTTTGCATTGTGTTGAACATCCCACGACCTGCACGTTCTACAGCGATGCCGGAGGCCGCACAGAATTTAAGATATTGGAGCTTCGACTTTCCTAGCTGTCCTCTTCAACCGTTGCAAAGGTCTCTAACTCAACTAATGTCGCCTATTGGGCTCGTGCACTGCTCGTGGGGATACTGCCTCGTTCACATCCGCAGCTCTTCAAGGGAATGGCATCTTGTTGAAGGCAGTACGTTAGGAAACCAACTAGCAGGTACAGGTCTGTTTAGTCGCTCTTCTATCATGATGGTGCCTGGTGATTTAGGATGTTGGATGAGACTATGCATTCATCAGCGACGTTGTTTCAGCCTTTCGAAAGCCATGTTGCCAGCTCAACCCCGTGCACGAAAAAGTGTCCCAGTACCACGAACGAAAATTGGACTTCCTCCCAAGATTACGATTGACTCCAGAGACTCGTAGAGTAGCAGCAACCCGGTTGAACTTACAGTGAAGCAGCCCATCATTTTGGGTACAGGTGCAAAGGGTCTCTATTGTCTAGACTACGTTTTGCTACACTTATTTATCGCAACGTGACCAGTTCTTCGCCCGCAGTTGGGTGTATAGCCACGCAGTTGTCGAGGTCTTGTTTGGTACCGCCCATTCTTACCACGACACCAAATCCTTGCATGATCTCGTCACAACCCCTGCCCAAGATGTGTAAACCTACAATTCTTTCCTCCTTACCTTCGCAGATGACCTTGAACTGAGTGGGCATCTGCTTCTTCAGCTCGGGCGGAAACACATCATAGAACATGTCCGAGAACTTGGTGGTGTAAACCTTCAAGTTCTCCTTGCCGTACTGTTTTTCGGCTTGAGGCTCGGTAAGACCGATGGTCCCAACCTCTGGCTCGCTGAACACAACAGACGGTATTTTGTCGTACTGGAGGTACTCGGCCTGATACTGTTCCGGTCCGAAGAGTCGATTACCAAGTTTCCGGCCGGCGGCGATGGCCACGGGAGTCAGTTCGGCTTGACCTGTGACGTCTCCAATAGCGTAAATCCCGTCGACCGAGGTGTTCTGGAATTTATCGACCACGATGTGACCCTTTCCGTTCAGCTTCATACCAATTTTGTCGAGTTGCAAGGCTTCCGTCTCAGGACTTCGTCCGATGGCCCAAAGCAACTCGTTGGTGATCAATTCACTACCGTCATTCATGATGAGTTTCAGCTCCTTCTCTCTAGGGTCTGTCTCATCTTTCCCAGCCTTGAGCTGGATGACCTCCTTGACCGAGGAGTTTTTGTAGATGTGTATCCCGAGTTCCTCGTAGTGCTGTAGGGATACACATCAGTTCTGCTCCGGGAAAAAGGGAAAAAGGACATCAAACTTACCTGTGTCAGGGTTGAAGAAATCATCGGATCGAATTTCCTCAAGAACGTGTCGCCCCTAAGCACAAGGTGAGTGTCAACGCCACAGGCGTTCATGACACCTGCCAGCTCGACGGCGATGTAGCCGCCACCAACAAAAACCATTGAGCGCGGGAGCTGCTTGATGGAGAAGAAATCATCCGATGTGATGCCATATTCGCTCCCTTTGATCCCCTCTGGTTTCGTGGGGTAGCTCCCGGTCGCTATACAGATGTGAGGCGCCGTGATCCTGAACTTTTCTCCACCGTCTTTGGGCACAACTTCCATTTCGTGCGCATCGACAAAGGACGCAGTGCCTTTGATCAGCTCTATTCCTTCTTTTGCCCAGTTGGTCTCGTATACGCCATTGAGAGTCTTGATGCGAGCGTGTCTTTTCTCTACGAAAGTAGCAAAGTCTTGTTTGACGTCTTTGATTTCGTATCCGTAATATTTGCCATACTTGATAGTTTCGTTGATCGATGCGTAATTCTTCGTCATTTTCTTGGGGACACAACTGCAACGCTTCAGAAAGAGACCAGTCGAGGACTGAGATGGTCACCTACCCAACATTGACACAGCAGCCACCGGAGATGCCGGCATCGATGATGCATGTTTTCTTGCCATACCAACCGCTGGCTCTTCGAGCAGCGCCCGAGCCACCACTACCCCCACCAATGACAATGTAATCGAATTGTTTGGGAGCTGGAGCCATGACGAGTTTTGAGGAGGAGAAGTGTCTCGACAGGCTGGTCAAGCGCAGAGATGGTGAAGTGGCAGATGGCAAGGACGACGTCGAGGATGGCAAGCCAGATGTTGGGGAACCAAAATGAACAGGTCTTCTACTTAATGCACGAAGCGAGCACTGAAGAGGAACAAACGAGGGGCCAGACGACATGTCAGCGCAGCTATGTACCAGTGGAAAGATTCACTCGTGCAGCACAAGATATCCGTCAACAAAGTTACCGTCTTTGTGGATAATGATGCACGTTGTGTAAGATCGCGTCTATCCATAAGCCACTAGAAAGAATCTACCAGCCCATCTCTGTCCTTTTTGAGCTCGTCGGGGCCCAAGCTGGGTAAAGATTAGAAGCTGCGTATCTAGTCAAGCAGTACTTCGCACCCAATTGTGCAAACAGTGGTAACTGCATGATTATCTAATCCCCGCGACATGCATCCAGCAGACCTCGGACGCGAATGGACGTGGGGTGCGATAATCCAATCACGTTCCAGTTGAGCCTAGGTACGTGCTTAGTGATTTCTCCCGTTCGGAAAGTACCCTCCAGCGCTGATCGTTGAAGCACGATTTTTTTACAGCTTACTCGTCTTGTTGCTCGTCTTCGCTAAGTATCCAATATCTATTTGTGGCCACCAAGGCCAGGATTGTGGTGCATCGTCACTCATTGTGCCCACAAAATTTGGTGGCCTCTTCTCAAAGAAACTCTTCACGCCTTCCGTATTATCCTTTGAACCGAAGAGCCCGTTGATCAGTCTTGAATCCAGCAAATGAGCTTCTTCTGCACTTCCTGGACCACGGTACATCATGTCTCGCATTAGTTTCATGGACACTGTCGACGTATTCTTTGCCACCTCATCGGCAATTTCCAAAGCTCGGGCGACTGTTGCTTCTGGTGTGGGGAGAACCTCCGAAAACAATTCACGGAGGAGGGGATGCTCTGCAGGATACACGCCACCCGTTGTTGTGAGGTGTAGTGCTCTTGACATTCCTATAAGCTTAGGCAGGAAAAAATGCGAGCACGCCTCCATGATTAAACCACGTCTCGCGAACACAAAACCGATCTTGGCCTTGGCGTATCCAACTCTTATCGCTGCAGGCAAACACATAGTGATGCCAACCCCTACTGCGGAGCCTTGCACAGCGGCAATGGTGGGTTTGGAACATTGGTGCACCGCCAGCACAACACGCCCACCACTGCAGTCGGTCAGCAAATGTCTGCTCGAGCCGCGAAAAACCTACCCGTCCCTGTGATCTACATCTCTGGTACCTTTTGCATTGACCTTGCCCTTGCTCCCGGCCCTTCCAGCTCCTCCCGCGAATCCAATGTCTAGATCTGCGCCGGCGCAGAACATCTTGCCATGCCCCGTCAAGACGATGACCTTTACCCGGTCGTCTTCGTTGACTAGTTTGTAGAATTTTGTGAGGCTCTCTTGCATATCTTTGGTGAAGGCATTGTTGTTCTGCGGCCTGTACAGCGTGAGAAGGAGGACAGGAGTGGGCGCTGGTGCGGATTCGGGGACATGGGTGATCTTGATGTGTGGCAAGTCAAGCTGTGCGTAGGAAGCTGGAAGCTCAACTGGCGCTGATGGAGGATACATTCTCGTGCACGGACACCGTTACGCTCCTCAGTCACTGTTTGACGCTGTTCATCAATGCATGGTGGCTGCCCGTTGTACATTGTTCGCACTCGGCGATTCTTCATCCACAGTGCCGAGCTGCCGAGGCAGTTGTTCGGCCGATCACATGACTTAGTCAGCACATGGTTCCGGGAACTGTAGGCAATAATAAATGGCCAGGTTCGCCTTTCGGATTATTGATCGTCTAGACACGTAGCAGTCCTGCAGAAGTCTGCTCCAGAAAAATTGCGTGATTGTACCCAGCGGAAAGTTTGCTGTGGTTGGGTTGTCAAGACCCACTTTCCCGAATAGGCTATGTTACCTTGGCAACCCGGCACGACCAACCACGAGAAACAAAGTTTGAAAATTAGTCTGACCTCATCGATCAGCTTCCTCTGCTTAATCTGGGGGTCCAGAATTAGCCAAAATATACGCCATCGTGCATTCAACGAGGGTCGGTCAGGCCGAGCGCTTGTCGTCTGGTCGACAGTTGTGGCCCTCACGGAGAATTTTCTTTTTTGACGAGAATTTGTTCAGCCCTGGAAAGACGTTGGATATAGCATGATAACGCTCTGGATATAGATTCTGCAACCAAAGGAACTTTTCAAGCAGTATCTGCCTTGACCGGGCTCGCGGACGTTCTTGTAGGCAGCGCAAAATATTCAATTAAGACTCTTGGCGCTTCGTTAATATTTTCGACCGCGGCGATAAGGTTCGGCAACGCATTGAATAGCGTGGAAGTTGCGGCTGTTTCACTATTCAGAGTCGGTTCGCAGGTTCACACAGCAACCACTGCTGGATTATCCTCACTTAACAGCAGCCACAGCTCGGCTAGAAATGGCTCGCCAAGAAAATAAAGTGGTTGGGTATAGAACACAGCCAATGGCTATACAGGAAAACAAAATAAGGTTAACGCTAGCACTGTTATTCCTGGAAGCTAACGGAATACGCCCACACTACTCGGTTGGTGGCTAACAAGCCTCACGATTTCTCTGCATCAACCTTTCCAAATTCTGTTCTAGGTCGGTTGCCGGCCTCACAAATTAACTCATTATTTGACAATAGACTTTATGCAAGTCACATCAGAGAGGTTGGACAATGATATTGTCCTGCCTCAATTAACGATTCTGTTGGGCCAGTTCGAGTATATAGATCCTTTGCCAATCCAGTGTATCTTCCGATCTCCTTTCCATCTCACAAGCATTCGACTTGGAACATCAAGATCAATCCCTCTCCAATCTCCTTCACAGCAATTCGCTTTCTCTAAACACATCTCCTCAACATGCATTCTCGATCAAGATCAGCAATCATCGCCACTGCTCTGCTGCCTCTGACCATGGCGGCTGCCCTTCCACAAGGGCATGGAGGTCCTGGTGGTAACGGCCACGGATCCGGAGGCTGGGGAAGCTGGGTAAATGACTCGACCTCTCCGGCTCCTATTCCAGGAGCCGATACCCACACCCAATGGCAGAAGTGGTCAACAACCACTACCACGACTTCAACGACTCCCAGTCCGACCTCTACCAGTGTTTGGACGCCATGGACTACCACTACCACAACTACAACGACTCCCAGCCCGACCTCCACCAGTGTTTGGACTCCGTGGACCAGCAATACTACAACTACTACGACCACGACCACGAAGACACCTGAGGTAACTTCCCACAGTCAATGGTCAGAATGGTCCACCACAACTACAACAACGACGACCACGACACCCGAGGTAACCTCGCACAGCGAATGGTCCGAGTGGTCGACTACAACTACCACCACCACCACCCCGACGGTACCTGCGGTGACCTCCCACAGCGAATGGTCCGAGTGGTCGACTACAACTACCACCACCACCACCCCGACGGTACCTGCGGTGACCTCCCACAGCGAATGGTCCGAGTGGTCGACTACAACTACCACCACCACCCCGACGGTACCTGCAGTGACCTCCCACAGCGAATGGTCCGAGTGGTCGACGACGACAACAACTACCTCTTCGGTCCCTGTGGTCACCTCCAGCGAATGGTCAGTCTGGACCCCATCAGTGAGCAGCACTCCTGTCGCCCCAACCACCACCCCTCAGCCATTGTGGACTGTCTGGTCTTCGAACAGCACCAGCGTCCACCCAACATCTGCAATCCCAGTCAGCAGCTCTGAGTGGGAGACTTGGTCAACCAGTGCTACACCTACTACCTCGGTTGCTCCAACTAGCGCCAGCTCCAAGACACCAGCCGGCAACACCGTCACTCCATCAGCCGCTCCATTCACCGGCGCCGCAGTCGCTGTCAAGGCTCCAGAGTACCTCGCCGCCCTTGCTGCCGCAGTGATTGGTGCAATCTTCTACAGCCTTTGAGCTTTGACACAAGTATAGTGACACACTGAGAGAGAGAATGCGAAACACGACACATGATCTACGAGACACAGGAACTTTCCTACCTTCAAATGACAATGACTTCTATGAACAAAATTTGCTCATGAGCATCACATCAAAACTAAGGGACTGGTTCAGCGGTGGTGGCTGATTTGAAACTTTAACAAGGCGCTTTCGGGAATGTTACAAAAAAGGACGCATTTAAGAGACGGGCAGCGGATATTTGGTAATAAATGTATGGTAAATATGATGGTGGATTAGTGAGAGATGTCCTCAAAATGGAATGCAATGCATAGATAGGATCATACATAGTAATGGAATGCGGATAGCTCACAAGCTAGCCTTTCAGAAATAAAAACACAATCCCCTTTCAGGCCTACGACATCAACTCCCATACGAAGTAGAAAGCTAGCGGTGCATCCGAGCCTGCTGCCACGACTCCTACTTCCACGGCAAGCTACGTGATTTGCGGGTATTCATCATCAAGCTCAAGTTCGGGGCGGGAAACGACCATCACGGCAATCGCGGCCGGCCCTGAAAAATACAATGTCTTTCACGTCTATTGGTAGTCACCAACAAGCATTAAATGCAAATTCATCAAGCAATTGAACGGTTAGGCAAGCTGACCGCTGTACATTTCATGCCCAAGCTCCTACTAGACTCATCAAAAAGGCACCCAAAATCACCAGGCTGAATGCGACATTTCTTCGCTTCCCTCGCAAAAGCTTCCAGCTCTCATCGCTTAAAAAGTCTTCACTTAACAAGTCAACGAGACTAGTGAAAGTCAGCAGTCCAGAGCTGATAGCATTCATGGTTCCAACCACCAATAACCCTGTCATGCTCTGAGGATCATACAAAGTATGAGTGCCTATGCCGATGGCTTGACCGATTGGTGTCGTACAGCCGTACGCAAGACACATCAACCATGGTTGAGCTTTGCGGCCACGAGAGTCTCCCCAAGATACAGCGGCGATTCGAGACCCAAGTGCCAACCCTTCGAAGCATTGATGAAAGGATATAGCAACGAGGAGAACAGTCAGGTCACTACCCACCGAGACAGCAAGCGACATGCCAATGAAGACACTGTGAAATAATATACCGACCTCGAGAAGAATGCATTGCAGCGCTGCTTTCTTGCGCTTCTGTACGTCCGTTAATCCCGAGTCAATGATTGTTGGGCGAAGCATGGGACCCTTGCGGTCCGCATCTTTGCTCTCGTCGTCTTGGTGCAGCTGTATACGATCTGTATGCTCCTGTCTCTCGGTATCGGATCGAGTAAAGATACGAGCAAAATCCTGCCCTTGGCTGAAGGATCGTCCTGATCGAGACCGGCCCGGCAAGGGCCCAATTTCGCTGCCAACTCCAGACTCTACGTTCACCAGGGAAGTTGAAGTGCTAAGCCTTCGTGCTTTCTCCAGGTCAGCCGGAGTGTCATCCTTGGTCGAGCAGCATGTCCGTCCGGGACTGAAAAGCATTTCAATCAAGGAAATAGCAAAGACAGATGCCAAGGCTATTGCTCCTGCCAGGGCAGGATATTCCTCGTTCCAGAATGCAGGCAGGCAAGGGTCGGTGAGAGACACAAAAGCAGTTGGGAGCAAATGTACAAATGCGGTTGCAAGGAGGACCCCCGTGCCAAAGTGACGCAGTACAAACAACAGCTTGAGCGGTAGACGCAATCGCGGTACCTTTGAAGCGATGAGTGGAGAGGCGCAAGCGGATGCGGACACTCCCAAAATTATGAAGAGGGCTGCTATTTGCATGCGCTCGTTATATTGACCATTATGGCCTTCAGACCCGCAGGTGTCTGCTTGCTGTCTCCGACTGTATGTGCGGAGCATGATGTTGGTGTCATCGGGTATCCGCTTGCGGAAGTTGAGTCGCTGCTAAATGGTGCCTTAATCGACTTTCTAGGTTGACTTCAATCAGTCCGAGAGGACTTAAGTTGTTGGTGCGTATGACCCAAGGAAGGACAAGCCAGACGATAGAGAGTGAACGTCGTATATGGTCAAATCCTGCAAAATGAGAACCCTGAGAGCTTGGCTTCGTCGAAGATTCTCTATAGTTCCGGACCTAAGTCTTGGCATGCACGGGCGACATAGATGATTACGAGTCAACACAACCGCAAGAAGCCTCCAAATCATGAAAATAGGAAGACAGCTAAGGCGGAGTAGTCTCAACAAATCCTTAGAAGTTCCGGGTTTGCACGGATATGCTTCTTGCTTATGAGCAAAGTGAGAGTTTTACTAATTATTCATAGCATGGCAGGAAGTTGACCGCTTCCGGCTTGGCGAAAACGGCCTGCGAATTTGACCGTGGATCTTGTGGCCGTGCCCCATTCCCACGGTAATACTATGCCGTACAAAATACGTCAAAGTTTTCCTTACAAGGAAAAACGTTTCTGTGCCGTTGTACAGTACGGTAACTCTACATCGCGTGAACATGCCGATTTGTGCCTGCGAATTCTCCAGTTGTGGCTAGCTGTCCAAAAGCCGCGTCTCTGATGACTTTTGGTCTAAATATGATTGGAAGTTTGCCCTTCGTTGCATCAACGTGGACACAGGCAATCAATCTGTCGTTGCTAAATGTGTACACTGATCTCCGTGGAAAACAATGCAGCGTTGAACCAGTCTAGATGTGCACACTACTACTTGGCCAGTTTGCATTAGTCCACTGTCCTTGTTGTAGTTGTGAAGTGGGAGAGTACCTATCTTTCAAGTCGGAGAAAAAGGTAGGATATGGTTAGTGCTTAGCGACTTTGCACATCTAGATGACAATATAGCTTGGAAAGAGACTGACTTGTCCCTCACGACGTCGCTTTAGCCGTCGCTTGCCATCATCACGGCACGTTTGTTGTACAGCGTATAGTCTTGAAGTCGGCAACAAATGCGGATTGTTTGGACTTCCACTTGAGGATTGACCATGGTGCTGCTGCATTGTTGTGATCCCTTTGCGCTTATCGATAAGATGAACTCGTCGCTGCGTATTTCCAAGCAATGAGGTTCCTGATATTCTCCAAAGTTGCCCTGGGAAGGCAATAGCAGGATATAGCGCAGCTTGATCATTCGGGAAAGTATGCTTGTAATAGATCGCGTTGGAAGACGACGCGACACCGACAATGAGTTCAGGGCGAGAGTGAACCAAGGGCGTGAAAATGTGAGAGTGATTAGTTGAGGCATCAAAATGTAAGTTGCCTGTTCTTCCACCATGCAACGAAAGGCAATTTCCACTCTGAACTTCGAAGCGAATTGTGGAAGATGTCAAAATCAACTTTTTGCAAGCGGTCTAACCAGAGCTGAGTACTTATTGCAGGACCCATAATGGTGCCGAAGGCTGTTTCAAGATCGTTCTTACTCGTTTCTTGTGGACTACCGCTCCGTTGGTCGCTGGTGTAATCGTGCCCTTCTTCATGCGCATGTTCGAAAGCATGACTCGGTTCTTGATAAGACGTGATCTCCTTGAAGAGCGACCTTGCTGTAATAAGATGGTCAGAAGCACGGGTAGCGATCGCAAAAACGGCATCACGGAGACCCTCGGCGTTTCCGCCATTCCTAAAAATGTCCTCTTCACGCACCCCATATTGAGACATGGTATCCAAGGGTAGATTGATGACTCGTTGTCGATCCCTCGTCAGGGGTAAGCCCATTCCAGGAGGGTTTTTCGAATGGGAATTGTGTGCGCGAGGAAATGCAAGCAAAGGAACGCCGCGTAGTACAGCAGCAATGCCAGCTGCTTTTCCCACATGAGATGCAACATGGTCTGCTGATAGCGAATTTAGGGGGAGTGCTGACAGTGTAAGATAGAGGAGTGTTGAATAAGTTGACTCGGCATAATTTTCGAGGGCCGATGTATTGGTAAAGCCGGGTCGAGTCAGTGTTTGTTCTCGTGCCGTGATAACCTTCTGAAACCAAGTTTTGTTGAGTTTGATACCGAAGTCTTTCATAAAAGAGGCCAGCAGAACAGCAACTGGCTCTTCTGGAGGGTTTCCACCAAAAGTCTTGTTAATTGTGTCTCTCCAGAACTGGTATCGCATTGACCCGATCACGGCATTGGACACAATGTCAGGGACCCTAGATACCTCAATATTGAAAGCTCGAATTGCCAGGTAGGCAGGAACGGCACGTTGCTGAATGAAATAGGACAAGGTATATGAAGGCGAATCATAGTGTCTGACCAAGTTGGAACAGTATGTCAGCGCTGTTTTTGCCGTGGGCGACTCAAGAGGCACAGAAGCGATCTGTCTTTGACAAGTTGTTGAGAATTGTGGCCGGGCTTGTGGGAAGCAAGCCCGAGCTTGTGCTGCCGGTCTCCAGCTTGCTCGTTGAACTCGCACCAGCAGACATCCATGTCTTGCCATTACTCGCCCTACACCAGCCGACCTACTCGTTGCAACTTCTCGGAAGCGAAGTAATCATGTCGCTTGGATGCAACTACCGTCAGCTTCAGGCAGATTGAATCGTCATCTCAACGGCCCATCATAGCTTTGAACTTCGATGGTAATGGCACGTGACCTAACGCGTCGGACGCGCTCTGCCACTTTCCAACGTGTTCGTATTGAGAATCTGGTCCTATTCCACCAGCGTCCATGGACGTAGACAGCCGCCCCAGGAAACGACGTCGTTTCTTCGTCGATGACCGGGAAGACGAGAGAAACAGTCCTCCCGACAATGATTCTTCGAGCCGACCCCCGTCAGCGAATTCCTCTAGTGGCGAGCGACCTTCTAGTGCGACCGAAGCGGCGGATTTCCAACCCGCAAACGATGCAGTGTCCAACCGTGATTTCGATGTAGACACCTTCTGCACATTTATTGGAGAGCAGCCCGATCAAGATGTTGTACAGAAAATCAAGGATGCATCAAATGGCGATTTGGAAAGGGCCATCAACATGTACTTCGATGGCTCATGGAAGGCCTCCGTTCCAGCACATCCACAGACAAATGGGCTGTCATCGTGGGTCAACAAGCCTCAGCCCAATGTGAAGCGAGAACAGACGAGGGAGGATGTAAAGACGCCCATTCCTACGATTTTCCACCATATGCCCTCTGAACGATACATTGGATCTTTCGGCGTGGAAGGATGGTCTACAAAAAGTGGCACAAACTTGCTGCAGCCTGGTGAGACGGTCAACATCGAAAGAACCAAGCTAGCCCCAAAAACAAAGTTGGGAAGAGGCGGAAAGCCCGTAGTGGTAATATCCAGAACCCAGAAAGCGGATGTCATCACAAGATTTACAAATTCCAGAGGTGAAGAAGTTGGCCGTCTGCCTGAAGATGTGGCACGCTGGGTTGCTCCTCTACTAGATCAGAAGATTTGCCGTCTTCAGGGCAGCTGTGTCTTTGCAGAAGAACGTCTCCGAGTCAATGACAACGTTTACCTGCAGCTACAGGCCTTCATGCTCAAGTCTGCTTTCGACAGTAACAACTTCATAAAGCCATCGAATGACAATCGCGAGACCGGTTTCTTTCTAGAGAAGGAAAGTACAGAAGAGAAGGACCTCAGACTCCGCCAAGTAGCTCTCGTCAAGCTCTTTGACGAGGTCAATCTCCAGCCAACCACCACCAATGCAACCACGACCAAGCACAAGACACAAGGCCTTCTTAGGGCCGCAGAAATGGCTGAGCGATATGACAAGGAAAGAAAAGAGAAGCCAAAGACGCCGGGTGTTTCGACCCCACAGTCGGAAGAGGAGGAAGGAGAAGAAGGAGAAGAGCTCGAGGAAGATCAGCTCGACTTGCTATATCAAAAAGCACAAAAATTCGATTTCTACATGCCCGAGTCCCAGCCGGCTCCGACATTTGCTCTTGAACTTCGGAAGTATCAAAGACAAGCCCTGCATTGGATGCTGAGCAAGGAGCGGGATGAGAAATCGGATCGTCAAACCTCGATGCATCCTCTGTGGGAGGAATATACCTGGCCCACAAAGGATGCAAACGACATGCCAGTGCCAAGTATCAAAGACCAAGACAAGTTCTACGTTAACCTTTACTCCGGCGAACTTGGTCTCGATTTTCCTGTGCAAGAGCAAAACTGTCTGGGTGGGATCCTTGCGGACGAGATGGGCCTTGGAAAGACGATCGAAATGTTTAGTCTTATCCATACTCACGTGTCCGAAGAGATGGCAGATACGACGGAAAGGAGCATTACATCCGTTGATCAACTTCCACGTTTACCACAGATGTCAAGCAAGGTTGAGCAAGCCCCATGGACAACTTTGGTCGTGGCGCCCATGTCTCTCCTTTCGCAGTGGGAAAGCGAAGCAGTGAAGTGTTCGAGGACAGGCTCACTAAGGACGCTTGTCTACTATGGTTCTGAGAAAGGAGCAAATCTGCAGACTCTTTGTTCGGCTTCAAATGCGGCTTTTGCCCCACATGTGATTATCACCAGCTACGGTATAGTCTTGTCTGAGTTCAACCAGATTTCAAGCAGCGGCGGTGATCGTGGCTCTCATGGCGGACTATTTTCAGTGGATTTCTTCCGAGTTATCCTCGATGAGGCACATACGATCAAAAATAGACAAGCAAAGACATCCAAAGCATGCTACGAGTTGAGGGCGAAGCACAGGTGGGTGCTCACAGGAACTCCAATCGTCAACAGGCTTGAAGACCTCTTCAGCCTGGTACGTTTCCTCAAAGTTGAGCCGTGGAGTAATTTCTCCTTTTGGAAAACGTTCATCACTGTTCCTTTTGAAGCGAAAGAGTTCGCTAGGGCTCTCAATGTTGTTCAGACGGTCCTGGAACCTCTCGTGTTGAGAAGAACAAAAGACATGAAGACTCCCGAAGGCGAGGCTTTGGTCCCTTTGCCGTCTCGAGAGGTCACAATTGAACAGGTTGAATTGTCAAAGACAGAAAGAGAAGTTTATGATCTGATTTTCACACGAGCTAAAAGGACTTTCAACGAAGCTGCCGCGGCAGGCAATATCATGAAATCATACACGACCATTTTTGCACAACTCTTGCGGCTTCGTCAGTCCTGTTGTCATCCAATACTGACGCGAAATAAAGACATTGTCGCCGATGAAGAGAATGCCGCCGCAGCCGTTGCAGCCGATGCGAATACATTGGCAGACGATGTCGACCTCCAGGACCTTCTCGATCGATTTACTGCTGATACGAAGCAAGCAGAAAAGGACAAAACAGACAAGGATCCAATCAGCACCTTCACCACCCATGCCCTACGACAAATTCAGAGTGATTCAAATGCCGAGTGTCCCATATGTCTTGAAGAACCAATGATCAATCCAGCCGTCACTACATGTTGGCACAGCACCTGCCGAAAATGCTTGGAGGATAATGTAGCCAAAGATGTAGACAAAGGGGGAATTCCTCGATGTCCAATCTGTCGAGAGACTATCAACCCTCGCGATGTTTTCGAAGTTATCAGATATGGTCGTAACAGCTCCGGCAACCCTCCTGCGACAGGAACGCCTCACCAGGACGACGAACCAGAAAGCTCCGATCTCTACACAGCTTCCCAACCAAAGCCGCCACGAATCTCGCTTCGGCGAATCCATCCATACAGTCCTTCAGCATCAACATCGGCCAAAATCGCTGCTTTGATCACTCATTTGACCTGCCTTCCTCGGACCACCAAATCTGTGGTATTCTCACAATTCACCTCATTTCTCGATCTCATTGGTCCACAGCTGACCCGATACAACATCACACACCTCCGCTTCGACGGCACCATGTCTCAAAAGGTTCGTTCGCAAACGCTCCGGGCTTTCAATGCCGAAAGCGTCGACGCTCCTCGTGTGCTGCTACTTTCGCTGCGAGCCGGTGGGGTTGGATTGAACCTGACCGCTGCCTCAAGGTGCTACATGATGGATCCCTGGTGGTCATTCGCCGTAGAAGCGCAGGCGATTGACCGCGTCCACAGAATGGGCCAGACGCAGAATGTAGAGGTAGTTCGATTTGTGGTCAAAGAGAGCATTGAGGAAAGGATGCTGAAGGTTCAAGAGCGGAAAATGGCAGTAGCAGGGACTTTAGGGGTAGGCCATGGCGCAAGCGGAAGTGGAGGATCGATCGAGGACCTGGAATTGTTGCTTGGTTAGATAGAGCCTTTCTGAAACATCAGATCATATCACGTCGCACTGTTTTCGAGGAATAATTAAGCTATCTTCGGCTTTGACTCGGGCATCTGGCTGTGGGGAGCACAAGCGAAGGTGTTACAAGCTCACGGAGCCCACGGTGACCAACTTTTAGGTCCAATCGTTCCTGCAAGAGGTCATATAGTAAACGTTACTGTTCATTGCAAATTGTTCATATCAAAAGCTATACACTTGATTAATACCTGCAATTTGAAAGGCACTTGGGAATTGTACATCCCGCTAGGAATCCCCAAACCACACATCCACACTCGAGCGCCAATGCATTCACATCACTACGATATCAGGCGCGATGAACCAAGATTACTCCTATTTGCCCTCAGTATACCACGCCGTAGCTTTCTTCAAAATCGTCGACCCGCCAGTCTCGATGACATCTCCATGGCATGGAATCAACCTGTCGAATTCTCCCCACGATTGGATTTTCCGGATCGACTCTCCGAATGCTTTTCGGTCTGCTGAGCCAGTTCCGTACCAAATTAACCGCTGGTGCCACTTCATGTCTCCTCGTGTGCTCGCTACCCCGACGAGTAGATTGTTCAGGAATCCTGCGGTGGGATCAACACCCGACTTACTGTATTGCTCTCTGGCGGGCAGGTTGAAGATCAAATCTGCCTCGATCAGCGTCCGTGTCGGTTTGTGGAGGAAAACGAGCTCCTTGTTGGCGTGCGAGTGGACGTATTCGTAGTTGAAGTCGTCGTCGAACTCTGGCGTTATTTTTAGGTCGGACTTGTTTGACGCGGTGAAGACGTAGTTGAAGTGGAGCCCTTTTGTCGCTGGGTTTTTCTCCCGCTTCTCTGGTAGACCTTCCATCCCGATGATGTTAACGTCCGGAAATTCCTTGGCCCAGCTGGAAAGGAAGATGTGATGCTCAATGTCTGGTGCGATGAGGTAGCGGACTGAACCTGACGGGGTCGCTTGGGACATTTCCTCCACTTTGGTTTTGACTTCATTGGTAAGGGCCACGGGCGAGAACACTGCTAGGTTACCTGACTTCAGCTTGACGATGGTAGCGCGGCCACCGAACTTGACGAAACCGAAGCGGAGAAATGGTGTGCTCAGGGTTGCGATCTCGCCGGGGACAAGGTCGCGGATGGTCATTGTTGAGCTTGGATCAGCCGGGGCCGATTTCTGAGATGATTGCGCTTTGTCTTGGCCTGACATGTTGGAATTTTTGGGAAGTTGAATCTCTCTACAAGACTTTCTCACGCTTTCCCGCTTGGTGGTTGACTGCTGCTTGTTGTTTGAAATGGCTTTGCGACTTATCAACGGATGCACTTTCTTTCTGGTTATTGAGTCCTTCACAGCCCTTATATAATGTCTGCTTAGTGAAAACTGGCCCTGACTAAGTCATACGTGTGCCATTATGCACTGCTGAGGACTATAGCGAAATTTGGAATAAAGTCCTCGTGTCTCCTCGATAAGGCAAATGCAGTGCCCCCAAATTTCGACAGGCGTCATGCGTGAGGTCATGAATGCTGCGCCATGATTTGCTCCAAGCCGCAGCTGAGTGGGAAACACGAACTCAATTAGATAAGCTGCCGAGGCTAAGTAGAATGTGCAGGATTACTAACAGCGCTAAAACGGGTAGGAAGTAAGCAACAGTCTGAAGCATTTTAGCTCAAGCCAAGCTCCTTTTGTGAGTCCACTGCCTATTCTAGGCATCGAGCTAAGCTTGTTTCCATTCCCATCGTATAGCTGGTCGTCCGCAGTTTCGGCCGTTTCGGCCACCGGCCTGGGCATGATAACTCGAATTTGTCAACCGCTATCCCCTTTGTGCGTAAAGTGACTCGCGAACGCAACGAAAAATGTTTTCCAATTGTCCTTGCGACCAGCCCCTATGCGATTGGCTCATTCTTCTTCACGAACCTGTGCCAAACTCCGAGAGCCCCGCTAGCCATCCAGAAACCCGCGCTCAAAAAGCTGAACGCCCACATCGTATTCAGTATGCCGTAGGCGTGGCAGTTAGTGATGCCACCTTCATACAGGTTACACCAATCAAGGGTAGTGCTAAACCCTCCCAGCGTCGGCTTTCTCAAGTACCACGCGTTGCCCTCAGCCACCGTCATCGTCATGAGCGCTGCAAATGCTCCAAACCACAATCCTGATGCAAGTAGATCGATAACGATCCATAATGTCACTTTGGATGTGTTTTGCATGCCGGCGAATGCGGTGAATATGGAGAGTCCGCCAACGGTCAAAGCATATACGTACCGGCTGATCCGCTCGTTGAACCACCAGTCTCGTTGGCCAAACCAGATATTGTGAAAGACTGGATCAACCTTGGTATTGGCAAGCAGCAGTCCGATGATTGTAATGACAATCTGCGTTGTTAATTCGATGGCTCAAAAACCCCAGGGCAAAAAGACTTACCAGTGCCGAGATTATCTGCAGTATTCGAAGGACGATTTTCGTTTTTCGTCGGATGGGACTTCTCTTGTTTGTTCTCCTAGCCATCCTGATGGTCACTTGACTGCGTTCCAAGACCTGGAACTGTCTTGGGATTTTTTTTTGAATGTGTCGACGTGATGATGTAGTTGGCCCTGAACACCTGTGTAAAAGGACTGGACTACCGTCTGGCTACTGTTGTGATGAGATGCCATCGGGAGCTTTCACTTGGGATTCTGTATATATGCACGGCTAGAGCTATTCATCGGTCTATTCAAGTCCAAAATACGACCTGATCATCCTGCTTCCGAGACATGCGCCACAACATCGAGATTGTCGATCATTGGTTAACCCAAGATGATCACGGAAGAAACCAGAAGGGAAATGAGAGCTCGATCTGCTTCATTCCTGAGAAGATGCTGCTGGTGAGTCTAGGGACGAGATCTTAAGATCTGCGTAACGAAAGCTTCTAACGATATCGTTTTCGTTTAGCTCGTGTCGCGCGAGATTATTTCTGGTTAATAACGGGTAGCTATATAGCTATTCAACAAGCTAGTCGTCCAAATTTCCATGCTAGTGCGTAGAGTGTATCCAGTCAGCCTCGTTTAGAGGCAAATGGAACATCTTGCTATGCAGTACTTCCACGACCAAGATATCTAGACCCACAGCACCAAATACGCAAAGCCATAGACAAGTTTGTGTAAGCCAAAGCAGATGACGCCCCAGCACCCATTCAAATTGCGGGCAATACCTAGGTACGTAATTAAGCATCCATGGATATTTGTATAGCTGGCCTGGGTAATTAACAATGACATGAACGGGGAGATGAAAGTCTTTGAGTGTGGAACCACTTCAGCCTCGCAGACCGCATAGCAAAGCATCACAAATCATGCTGCCGTCAACACTTCGAAACATGCGCGAATCCCTCGTCCTGTCTCCGAGCTCGAGCGCATATCTCAATGATGCAAGCATTACGACTTTGAACATGGAAATCGTGTTGCTGTCTCGGGGACGACTTTTCGCGTGCCTACATACCCAGGTAGGCAGCCACGTAGCTGTTAATCCTGCGGGTCTGGAACGATTTGGGAGCGCACAATGAGACCACGTGCTCACCACAACCTTTGCCCTTGGTATCATGTCGCCCGCCCTCAGCCCACAAAAGGCTTGAGGCAACCTACTGGAGATTTGCCGCCTCAGCTTTTTGGTCGCAAACTCTTCGTATGAGGAATCGGACATGCCAGGGTTATAAGGCTCGAACAGCCAAAAAAGGGGAGGTGAAACGAACGCTAGAGGTGCATTTCCCCATTAGGTTTAGTTGAAGGTGGTTTTAGTGGGGCAGCTGCGTACCTCCCAAATCCCACCTGTTCACGAGCACAGCCTCCACCTTTGCTTGCAGTAGTGGTTCGCCATCAGGCAAGTATAAGGTGCGGTGACGCATGAAACAGATGCTGCGGACAGTATCATTGGAGCGTCCCAGTGCGCCTTGCAGCTTGTAAATGGTGTGAGAACGTTTCAGAGTGAACCCCATCCATGTCAGACTCCCATTGCGGGCGTTTCATCTCCTTTGGACTTCCGACTCATGGCACCGAACATGGTTATCTGTAGAAATCCTCGGTGATCTTGCAGTCCGCTGGATATTCTCAGCTCTTCACTCAATTCGCGGAACCTCCGACTTTCCATGGTGCAGGACACCTTTGACCAAGCTGTACAGCGTACTTAATGTCTAATTCTGATAGGCTCGCTGGACGAGATTCAACATACGGCGATATTGCTTTGACAGGGTCCAGCGGGCACCTGGGCGACACTATCATTCAAGCAGAGACGATAATACAAGAGTTTCTTCTCTTCGGCGAACTACCATCCGATGCGACATTCAACGCCATCCGTCAAAGATGGCATCTGCCGCCATTGGACACCAACCAGAATAACTTCCGGCAGAGAAGAGGTCGGGATCAGGCACCACGAGCCGGGCATCGTGACTCGAGGCGTGGCTCGCATCACAATGGCAGCGTTCGTACGCTTTCAACAGGCCCCGCTGGGTCCCCAAACTCGTCCCGTTCGCCAAGCAGCACGAGAATTCCGAGACCGAGCTTCAACTCTCGCGATCGAAGGTATTCGTCTTTGAGTCGAGACAGCCGCCTGAGCGATAGACGTGTGGGTCCAAGCTCATCCACCACGTCCTCGACAGCCACGTCACCCCAAGAGCAAAGAGACGAGCTTCGTAAGGCTCAAGCTACTACAAGTCCGGGTCCGATCGCTTCGACGCCAAATCTCAACAAGCCGCTGCCCTGGGTAGGTCACACATTGAACCCAGCCGACAGTGCAGCACAACAGCTCAACGTGGCGCGAACCCCGGTGGTAGAGTACCATGCGCGAGACCGTGCGGTCTCTCACGGCAGGCGGCATGGCATCGATACAGATATTTTAAAGCAGGTGCGACACTTACGACTGGCACTGCAGGACTTCGAAGAGCGGTTGGAAGAGCAAGCAAGGTCCCATCAGGAAGCTGATCATCGAGAAGCTGGTTAAAAAAGGGCTTGTGCTAGGCGCTTTGGTGGCTAAGCGCGTCTAAAGTAGCTAAGCTTTGGTTGCTTAATGACTCTCGTTGAGAGTTGGACCTTGATAATGTGGTGGAGCGAGAGGATTGAAAATATCTAATAAAAGCCATGTTGGTATTTGCGGACACAGTGCTTCAAATTACTGTAGGTAATGCGCGGCTTGTTGGGCACAGGTGCATTGTAGGTACGAGAGCATACTGAGCCAGACCGTGAAATCTACACCTTCCAACCCCACTATATGTGCTTGTGGATGAAGACGCAACCGCTCCCCAGACGGTTTCCTCTTCCAAGCGATTCCAGATTCTAGCTCACTAGATCAGCTACTTGCTTTCCACTATACCTTATCCAATTTCTTTCGAATCCTTAGAACGCCAAAACGCTGAGTGGAAGACTTAAAATAATGCACTCAACAGGTCATCGAGCCACAAGAGGCTGGGAAGGTAGGATGAGTCTCGGGAGCCGGCAACAGAACTGAAATTATGCTTGCATTCGCGAATGAAAACCAAACACTATGAGACGTCAGTAGTAAGTTGTCACTTGACCAACTCATGAATTGAGACTGGCTATGTACCCAGACCTAGATCCTGTCGCGTCGGCATGCCGTCTCTCCATGGGCGTAATGCACTGCCTAATGTTTGTCCACTGCTCTCGCCGGGAGGAAGAGGAGATTCTGTCCCATCAGGAAATTGAATTCGCGGAAAACTCTCCCTGGCCCAGATGGGCTGGGGATGCTCTTGGTCATTGGAGTGAGAATTGTCCGTAGACTGTGGATTTCCCTGCGCTGAAGGTAATCCACTGGGAATCCATCTCTCACGGACCAGATTCGCCTTGTCCTCATCCACAAGCACAAGAGCACCAGAATGCCAGCCTGCGGCACCAATGGCGAGGACAAAATAAGAGTTAAGGTGAAAATCGTCCCTTTTTTGCGAGTTCACCTGGTTTGCCTTCTCTCGAAATGATGAAGTAAATGTAGATGGCCCATCCTCCCAGTGACGTCCCTCTTGCTCAATCCATTCGCTGAACATCGTTTGCTTAGCAGCATCGTTGAGAATTTCGTTCCAATATGGCTGATCACGATTTTCAGCAACGTTTTGCAGAGCAAGTGTCTGCAGATATTCTAGCCATTCACGCTTTTCAGGTTCAAACCAGACATGTCGACCTCTGAGATCTGCTACAGGGCGAAGTTTCGTGTCTTGCCTTGAGCCTTGAGGCCCAGCAATCATACCGCGTAGCTTCCCGCCATGATGGGGCTCGCCGAAGCCTAGTGCACCACAAGCCGCGGGCTCGTGGCCATGGCTTGTAATTTTGCCATCACTATGGAGAGCTAGATAATGCCAGTCTCCAAACCTGACCGAAATGACGCCTGTGTTCTGGAGGGCCGGTACATCTCGAGGCCGACAAGACAAGACATCCTCGAGATCTGACCAAGTCGAAGGGTCCAAATCGTTCAAGGCGTTGTAGGCGGCCTGAGATTGTGCAAATTGGGCGGCGCGGAAACATCTTCTTACGTAGTCCAAATTTCCCGCAAGCACCTTACCTGAGGCAGTGAACACGACGAAATGTCTGAAACTACCCTGGATATCTCTCAAATGGTCGTCACCGTCAAAATATCCAGGGAGCTGAACTGCAGGATTCTTGGGTTCAGTGTCTTCCGGGTTATCCTGGTCACCATGGGAGATGTCACAAGCCCAGATCTTCGAATCATTCGTGATCCACACAATCGTGCACTCGAGCACAATGTGGCCGACCACTTCGCTCAAGGTGCCGTCGCTAGAAAGCATTGAAGCTGTTCCAGGAATAACTTTCTCCTTCACCACTCGTGCATCATGCATGTCATCCTCTTGGTCGTTCTTCGGCGGCGGCCAATATACAATGCCTTGGGTGGGAATGTATACCGAGCTTTCTCCCCAGCCCGCGACCACTCTCGCAGGTCTTCCTGGCAGCTTTCCGCCGTACCGAGAATGGATTTTGAGGCCTTTGGCGTTGATTCTGTCCCAGCTAAGTATTTCTCCATCGTCGGTCAGGGCTAAAACATGAGTTCGGCCAGCAGAAAATTGAGATATGGTTGAGGTGCTCTGAGTAAGGTATTCAAGCCTTTCGAAACGATCAGTTGAAGAGCCTACATTTACGTGGTTGGCAGAATTGATTGAGCCGGTGGCGTAGAGCCGTCCAGTTGAGGAAAGGATTATGGTCGACCAGCCTCCGCATTGGAGATCTGCAATGACACCGACTTCGCTTGGAATGTGAGCTTCGGTTGGCCACGTAGAAGTGGTCCGGTGGAAGACAAGACGAGGTTGAGGGACTATGCGACTTCCAGGCCGTGGACGGCGGTAGGGCAGTCCAGGGCGGTAGGCAAGACCATGGGCAAGATTTCCCTTTAGGCCCTGGCCCCAGGTGAACAACCTGGTCTGAGTCTTAAGCCGTCGATAAAGTGAATACCACCGCGCACCATCAGTTCTCAGCAAAGGGCTGATGGGGGTGCGGAAGGTAGTCGATACTTTCGTTCTCCAGAATAGGGAGTCTTTTTGATAATTGTTGTACAACAATTTGGACGAAGCACAAAATTGTAGGAAGCTCTTTGGGTCGAGGAACAGAAAGATGATAGCTAAGAGGTCCTCCGGGAGGTCTACAATGGACGTCGACATTTTGATACTGGAATTGTAAAACGTGCGAGGGGTAATAATAAGCTGCTCTGTGGTCTCACCATTTGCAGGACCAACTTGCATTCACCAGGTCTGACGTCAGAGTATCAGTGGGCAGGTGCGACCCAGCGGCAGGCGGTAGGTCTGGAGTACGAAGTACTATATAAATGAGTATGAACAGATGATGCTGTAGGAATCCTCAATCAGCTCCTTTGTCTCGTCCAATACAGTTAACAAACCCATACGTGTTTACCACATCTTGCTCTACAACGGTGGGCGTAGTGCATGTAGCAAAAGTGAAACTTGCATCTGGTGTGTATTAGGGACAAACCAGGCCGAACCTTTTTTGCAGGCACTGGGGCCCAAATGTGGAAGGTGACCAGTGAGATTCCGTGGTGGGGTTCTTGTTTCGGTCTCCAGCCAACAAACAATTCTACTGATCGTGTCCATCATATACCCATTTCTTCAAAGCCTTGAGCAATACCCCCCATTCATACGAGGCACTGTAATATTATCTCTAGCATTTTCTGATTGCAGTTTCACGCTCTTCGACCTAAGGCACAGCCGTACGCGATGGCAGAACCGACACCCTCAGCCGGGCAAGAAGCCTCCTCTGAGCCTCGACTCGCACAGCAAGAGACCGAACTTGCAACCAACCCGAAAGGCACAGAAGATTCTACCGCTCCATCGACCAGCGATGTTAAGAGTACTGTCAGTAAGGCGACAGAGACCGCTTCACAAGCGGCTTCTGGCGTGAAGGACTCGGTCTTCTCTATGTTTGGCGGCGGTGCAAAGAAAGAGAAAAAACAAGAGGAAGACGACGTAAACGAGCCGAGCGGAAGCAGTAAGGCCAAGAAAGCAGAAGACGATGTATGTACACATTGTGTAGGTGATGGAGCTTTACTCACTGTTACGTAGGAAAAAACCGAAGAGGAAGAAGCAGACGTCCATTTCGAGCCAGTCGTCCACTTAACCGAGAAGGTCGAAACTAAAACCCACGAAGAAGCGGAAGAGCAAACGTTCAAGATGAGAGCCAAGCTTTTCAAGTTTGACAGAGAATCAAGAGAATGGAAAGAACGAGGTACTGGCGATGTCCGGCTGCTCAAGCACCGAGAAAACGGCAAGACTCGGCTGGTGATGAGGCGAGACAAGACACTGAAGGTCTGCGCCAACCACTATGTCACTCCTGATATGAAGCTTTCTCCTAATGTTGGGAGTGATCGGAGCTGGGTTTGGAATGTGGCAGCAGATGTTTCAGAGGGTGAGCCAGAAGCCCAGACTTTGGCCATCCGGTTTGGCAACAGTGACAGTAAGTCAAGATGTCTGATTGTTGTGGTTTCTGTCCGCTAATCGTTCTGCCAGATGCAAACCTCTTCAAAGAAGCCTTCATCAAAGCCCAGCAAGAAAACGAAGCTCTTCTCAAGGAAGACAAATAGACGAACCTCGATCGCCCCGTTTACGATACCCTGGCTTGATTTTGACGACGTGGAGCACGGGCACCCAAAGAGAGTCGTCCTCGCTAGCATTTTCCTGCGCAATCCTCTGTATGAACGCATACGGGCGGACAAATGAGCCCCGAGCATGAGGTGGTAAAGGAGCAAGTGACCATTCATGGCCTTCCCGTATGGTCTCAGCTCGGCAGTGGGCCATCTTTGCATGACACAGCCTTTTACGGATGATTAGATAGGCACGTAGAGAAAACCAGCTCTCACGAAACTCGAATACTCCTTGTCAAATTCTAGGAGAGTTAAAATTATATGCATCACGGGAGGAACAAAACTTGCCGATACTCTATCTGCCTGCCTGCCGTCTCTGGGCTAGCTCGCGATGGCAGATAGCTCGCATCCTTCGGCTAAAGTTCTCTGCCAGAATGCGCAGGCAAAGAACCAAATTCTCTCGTATATATAATCTATCCTCGTGTCATGACAACCGCATGGCCTCGGCAGTTTGTACTCACTGTTTTAGTCCAAAACACTCACATATATGCATGTCGGTCCACCAAATGGCCCACCTAAAATGCTAGATTTGTACAATGTCCCATCATAGTCCGTTGTTTGCGCAGGTGAAAACGTCCTTCACTCCCGCTTCGAAATCGTCGATGATACTCTGGACCGAGGCCTGGAAAAAAGCGGGGCATTAGTTTCGTGTTTCGAAAGATCAATGTCGATCTTGGAAAATAAGAAAAACACCAATGGTATACTCACATATGTGCCTGCGGTCAAGAAGAAGAAGCCCGCAAGCAGAATGAAGATGTTCACCAAAAAGCCGACCCAGCCTCGCCACCCTCGCGCGGCATAGAATTTGGCTCCGTGGTCAGCGCGTCTCATTCGCATGTAGGCGGTGCCCCAGAAAATCCAGCCGAAGAAGGAATCGAAGAGCGAACTCATCAACGAGAGCAGCTCGGAAAAGAATGGGATCACCTCTGCAATTATGAAGGCCACGATCCACGTCGCTGCTAGGATGCCGGCCCAGCTGGCCCAGCCAATGACCGTGTGGGAGGATTTGTGCTTGGTGCCTTCGAAGATGCGGAAGAAGATGAAGCGGGCTGACACGGAGGCGTAGAGGACGCCGAGGAAGATGAGCGTCGGAATCATGAACGAGAAGGAGACTTTCTTGTACACTTCGTTGCCGAGAGAGCCGAACGCTGGAGCGGTGTTGTACTGGGTGCCGGTGTACCCATATATGATGCCACCAACGAGCGAGAAGATGATGATTTCAGCAATGGTCACGACCCAGAGGGCCTTGCGGAAGTCGTAAGGGTTTTTCATCTCTGCGATGAAGCTCGGGAGCGTGATCTGACCAATGAAGGTGTATGCAATGTTGAGGAAGGCGTTCATGCCTGCGTAGAATGGCGTTGACGCGAGGGGGATCACCAGGACGAGAGGATCGCCGCCAGGAATCGTTTTCCCATCAGGACCGACGTGAGTGGGGACCGGTGTATAACCGTTCGTCCCGTGCTTGCCTTCTGCTCCTGCGAACGCGGCAGCAAGAATGACACTGATGAAGGTGAAAATGGCTGAAACCCAGGCGCCGTGGGAGAGCATCTCGAAGGTTCGAGGCAGGGAGCAAACGAAGGAGACCACTGCGCCGATAACGGCAAAGTCGACGGTGCAGAGACCGTGGCTGGTGATGGTGTTAAGGTACCGAGTGATAACCAGGACATGAAGCGCTTGGATGAAGGTGTTGTTCAGCAGAAACATGACTGCTGTAAACCAGTAGGCAATATTGGAGTTCCAGTAAAGCATTTTTCCAATATCGGTCACATCGCGAACCTCAGGATGTCGGAGGCAGAATTCCCTGGTTGTTGGTCAAAATTTTGGAATCTGCGGCTAAACCAAACATTTATTTTGGTACGTACCAGACGACAAGCGACGTATACAGAACAAAAGCTGCTTGAACGACCGTCAAAATAATGCCGGGTACGAGGCCAAGAACCGAGTAGGAGTATGGGAAGGACATGATGGCCAAGCAGATGTACTCGGAGAACAGCAGCGCAGCGGTTTTGTACCACGAGCATGTGCGATACTTGATAGCATTCTCAGCTTCAAGCTCGACAAGCTGGTCAGCCGTGTCTTGGTCTGAGTCGATGATGTCGTGTACAGAGCCTTTTCTTGCCTCGGGTGGTGTTATGCGGTTCCATTTCTTCCCCTGTACAATCGTTGACCGTCGACGCTCACCACTGTAGCCTTGCGGCAAGCCGTCCTCGAGCTTTTTTTCTGCGAAACCAGACATTTTGTAGCGTTGTTGCTTGTTCTCGAGACACTGGGGATTCTCAACGCCACTTCAGAGAACGTACGGACCTGACGAAGCAGGCGCAGAAGAATGATTCGAGATGTCGGTCCTGTATGCGCAGCATATGCCACAGCGATTCTTTACCTGCCTGCAGTTCAATGCCCATGAACAATGACCGAAAAGGTAAAAAAAATATATCTACGGATCGCGTGCGCCGGGTTAAGATGTGTGAAAAGTGGGTGGCTTCGATCATCTGAGATCGATCACCCCGACCTAAAGCAGAGACTGACAAGGGTAAATGCATTTCCGTGCTATCTGTAGTTGTTTGGCTTGCGCATCGCGTTGGAGGGATCCATGAATGCGATCATAGCGTAACGTTGCATGTGAGTTGTTCGAATAGGAAGCCACCGGAATCGTCATGGAGCAAAAATCCTGACAGGCGCAAATTACGAGATTATGCATTCGAATTACGAGCTGGACCCGTGGTACGGAGCAATCGATACTGTCCTTGTATTGACTCAAGAAGAGCTCTGTATCACTGTAAAAACCCGGCCATGACCGTCCATGGATGTCTTCGGAGGTATTTGTTCACCGTATATGTAATTGTCAAGTGTGGCTTCCACCACCCTCCAAGCCGATGACGTGCTCGGCTCCTCGGGGATTAAGCTCCACGATGAACAACAAGCGCTTGCAAGCTGTAGCTAAGATTCGAGCAAAGAGGAGTTTCCGGAGGCTTATCCTACGTAGTGGAAAAGTATGGGTTCTTGGCACGACTAGGTACGTCACAGCGAAGTTCCAACTTGATGAAGTAATAGCACGGCAAGCTGGGCGCGACGACCTACACATCTGTCACGTCGTTGAACTTCGTCGCTTGCACGAGCGTTTTGTTAAGCAAGCCGATAGGAAGGATAGCTCTAAACGACCAAACGTTGTAAATGCACTTTTCCAAATTTGATGTGGTAGTTTGTCCCGTGAAGGTCTTTAACCACCTGCCCTCCGGACATGACCAGTGATAAGCACGCGGTCTTCCTGTCGTCCGTTTTGTAAGACCAATCTTGCTTATCCCTTCAATTAAGGTGATGGGCCTAGGAGTCTTATCTGCAGCGATTGAGGCATGCTCGATCGTGTGACCAGCGCGCAGATATGTACATTTTGCCGCCATGCTCATGCAATCCAGGCTATTCGGGTGATGGAGACTTGGCGGGAAATTTATGCCTGAGTGATTGTTGGTCGATATCAGGTACAGAGAAGTAGCACCCTTGTTTCGTGACCATACTAGATATTTTGATTGTTACGACCTGAATTGCAGTCGCCTCCTTTGCAGGACAACGTCCGTGCCTTAGCCCGGGGTGATGAATTGCCAGCGGAGTAACCTAACTGTAAGGTTAGACGGGCACGCGAGTAGCTAAATGGTCAGGCAGACGCTGCAATACCGCTAGCTACTAATTGATTGTGGATGATAAAAAGACCCCGCTGATCGTTCCTTCCCACACATTGAAGGATGTACGAAATACCTCGAGGATCGGCAAAAAACAGGTACTGGCACGGTACTGGGTAACCTGGACAGGGCGATGCCCTCGAGTCATCTCATATTCCGCAACCCAGGGTCTGGTAGAAGCTCTCCAATGTGTTTCTAACTACAAAGTTTGAGATCACAGGCATCAAGTACCTTGAGACTAGGCACGAAATAAAAGAAAATTTATGTCAATCAGTGAAAGGTGCAAGGTTCGCACTTGCCATATATAGACAAGCGGTATTAGCTATTTCTAGTTGTCTGTCCGTCAGAAACTTAGGCAACTAGCCTTGCCTTGCCTAGCCTCCCTCCGTCATCTTTGTCACCTCACCAAACATGGACGAGAGCCATCCAGTACCTACGGACATGGCGCAACAATCTAGATATACGCGTATCTTCATCTGTATATCCTCTTCCTGCTGCGGCAATGTTGCCGCCTCTGGTCCCATCTTCGGCCGAATCAAGCTCGTCTGGCGCAATTCGTAAACGAAAGCGTAGTGAAGGCGAGAGCGCCGTGGCTTCCAGTGCTTCATCGACTTCGCACTTTTCGAGGAGGACGAAGCAAAAAATCGTGGACCTTAACGATGGCGATAAGTGCTGGCACTGTGGTGGAGGTTCCCCAGACATAGCTCATGTGATAAGTAGGACGGACGGTTCGGTATGATGCCGTGAGAACGTGCAGTCGACACCGTTTCCTTCTGCCAGAATAATTGACTGACCAGCTATCCACAGTTCGGTATATACATTGACTGTGGTCTGTTGACGTTTGACCGCCTCGGGGACGAGCAAAACGGCGTGCCCTTGTGCCCCTCCTGCCACCGAGCCTTTGACGACGTGAACAATTTAGGATGCATATTTCTTTCGATTGATTTATCATACTTCATCGATTTCGAGCTCAAGGATTACCAGAATCGCACAGAGGTTGCTCAACGGATGGACCATATCCCCCAACGAATCGTTCCCTCGCCGCAGATGTATGCGGACCACTTGAAAAAGCAGGGGATTTTGTTCCCCGGATCTGACGGATCTTGTCTAGGTCGCGCGAACCATGTGGCGTTCAACCGGTTGTGAGGTCACGTTGGCCACAAAAGTCTTTTTCTTTTCCTTTTCCTGCGTGCGTGGTCAGCATGCCGTGACACGTGTCCTGCGACAATGCATCCCTACCTTGTAGATTGAAAGCATATGGTCGAGGCCGTCAAAATGCGGCGAGATGGCGCTAAACCCGACCGGGCGGGGCTTGGCCGGAGCCTGGCCGGAGCCGGTTTAGGCGCCCTCTCGCCATTATCGATAAGGTATGGGGAAACAATCCAAAGAAAGTCTCGTGTATTGCATATTTCTTCGATGGTGTCTCTGCACACGGGCCATGTCTAACGAAACGCTGCTGTCAGACCTCTGTGCCATCTGGTAAGTTTCTTGCATGGGCGGCGACGTCTTCCGCTAATTCTGTAGCAATGTGAACGCCATCAAGTACACTTGCCCTCGCTGTGGCATCCACACTTGTTCGCTGCCCTGCGTCAAGAAACACAAGACCTGGGCACGATGTTCAGGTGTCAGAAATCCAGCCGAGTATCGGAAGCGAGCCGATCTCGAGACAGACTCTTCAATTGACAAAGACTTCAATTTTATTACCACCGTCGAGAGGTCAATCGCGCGTGCCGACGAAGACGTTCTCGACCGGGGCATCAGTCTTGCTCCAGCCCGCCATGTTAGAGCCAACGCTCCGAGGCCAAAGGTCGAGGTCGAAATCGAAAATCGAGGCGTCAAGGTCATCAGGGCTCCCAAAGGACTTTCCAGGGCCAAGCAAAACACCACTCGTTGGTCAAATCCTCACAAAAGCATCATGTGGGCGGTCGAATGTGTTTGCACCGACGGTGAAAAGGTCATAGGTGGTGCACTCGAGACAAGGTCCATTCGAGACATCTACGTCAACGTGGTGGGCAAGAAGAAGATTCAGAGGAAGAGAAGGCGCAGTCTGCTTGACGCTGGTAACCGCGAGGATGCAGTCCACAAGACACCGAAGCACATCACTGGAGAGGCACATCCACGCCCTGTTGGTGCTGTACACGACAACTTGGAAAGCGCTGAAGGCGACCACACGGCTGGTTTCGTCAAGGGCAGTGCGGTTACAGGCGAGCAAACAGTCGAAGGGACAAGCCCACGAGATTCGATGGTATCTGATCTCCATTTCTATCTGCACAATCCCACTACTTCGTCCAAGTTCAAGTGCCTGATACCTCTGTCGCCAGACCAATCCCTGGGGAAAGCTCTTGAAGCACAGACTGTACTCGAATTTCCAACAATATATGCTCTCACCAGCAGGGCCACAGAGCTGCAAGAGCCGTTCATCAGCCACGACGAATACCAGAGCCGCCTTGGATTGGATGTGCCCATCAGTTTTACTGGTCCACTTAAAGACGGCGGAATCAGGGATCCAAATACGCATAACCTCAACACGCCACTAGACTCGCACAAAGTCATGGAAGTTCTTGCAAAAGATTTGGTTGGGTGAACAGATCCTGCTCTCGAGATCTTTATCCTAGCTTCCCCGGCACAAACGGATGGCCAGCACTTAAACCGCCACAGACTGCCCACGCCTGCCCGTTAACATAGCTCGATTCGTCGCTGGCTAAGAACAGGGCTACCCTCGCAACCTCATCAGCAACGGCACCCCTCCTCAAAGGATTCAGTTGGCCAATCTTCTTCTCTGTGCCTCTTGTCCTCGCCTGATCATACATCGGCTTCGTCATTCCCGTTTCAATCACACCAGGACAAATTGCATTCATCCTCACTCCCATTCCGGTCAGCTGATACGCCATCGTTTGGGCCAACGACACGACGCTCGCCTTGCTGGCGCTGTAGTCTGTCCCACCTGCATTTGATCGCAACCCAGCGACACTCGACGTCCCAATAATGCTCCCGCCAGGATATGGCTTTGCCGTACTCGTCTTCTGCATCGCGATCGCAGCATGCTTTGCACACAGAAACACACCCAGCGAATTCACACGCATTGTATTCATGTACTGCGTCGCATCGATACCCTCAAACGTTGAACTGGAACCGACGACCCCAGCATTGGCAAACATGATATCCAACCTGCCATAGGTCCGGATCGCATCTTCACACACCTCTCTCACAGCGGCCTCGTCGCCCACATCGAGCTTTGTGGGTCGGATCTCCACCTGCGGATACAGCTCCTGAATCTCCCGCTTGTGTGTCTCGAGGTGATCCGTAGCCCAATCACAGATGTAGATCGCTTTTGCCCCGTTCCGCGCGAACTGGTGGGTGGCAGCCCTGCCGATTCCCAGCGGGCTGTTGGCGCCGGTGATGATGGCCACTTTTCCCGCTACTCGCGGCCCCGCGGAGTCAGGCGCGACGGAGCGGATGCGGGGGATGTCCTCAAATTCACCGGTGGAGGGGATGCCCTCGACAAGTTGCTGGGACAGGGCGCCGAGCCGCCGTTTGGCTGCGGAGGTCATTCTCGACAGCGGTCGGTAAATCGATCGACTGGAGGGGAGGGGCTTGTAGCTACTCTGTATATATAGCACCTGTAGTCCTACAACGAGTGTGTCAACTGTATAAAAAGGACCTTCTTGTCAAGCGGTGCAGTTGTTTCCCGCTGCCACAATTGAATTGCTAGATTTGCTGGATCCTTTAATAATTCGAGAGTCGTGAGGAGTTTGGACCGAGGTTCGGAAAAGTTGCCGACCTAGCCAACTTCCCCAAGTACTCCTTATTTGAAGAAATGATCCCAATGTCAGCCAAAATACTAACTTGCAGGAGGCGTAGGAGGAATAGTAGTAATTGCTGCGATTAGAAGAGTTGACATGTTGAACCGTCTATGTATTCCGAGTGTCTGACATATGACTCTGATGGCTTTCACCCACGGGAACTATGTTCTATACAAAAAAAAATATACATGATACAGCTTCTTTCGGGGGTGAGACCTCCCCCGCCCTCCCCCCAATCTGAATCTGAAAAGAAAAAAACTCTACGCTCTTCCCAACTTCCACCGACTGATACGTTGCTGTACATCCTCCCACGCAACGGGCTGTCGCCGTCTGCCGGAGTCATCTTCGCCTTCCTGCACCACAACCGTGGGCGCGCCCGTGCCTTTGCCGGGATTCTCCACCAGGCCCGAAAACACCAGCCTCGCCACGCGTCGCAGATCGTCGATGGTGAGTGCGTCGATCTTGTCACACATCTCTTTCACTCCGACCTTGCGCCCGTGCACTTGGACCTGTCGGCCTAGATCTTCAAGCTCCACCAGCCGGCTTTCTAGGTTCATGAGCAGGGAAAAGCGGAGCTGGTTCTTCGCACGGTTGACTTCGGCGGCCTGGAGACTGGTGAAGCCACTCTCCAGGGTGAGGTTCTGCAGTTCTCGGCAGATGACATCGACCATCGGGCCGATTCTGCCGGGTTCGCACGAGGCGGCGACGCCGAAGAGGCCGCTGTCGGTATAGCTGTGGTTGAAGGCCACGCAGGACTCGACCCAACCGTGTTGATTGAGCACATTGGTGTACAGGCGGCTGTACATGCCTTTTCCGGGGCCGCCGGCGGAGAAAGAACCGCCACCTCCCAGAAGCGTCTGCAGTGTTGCAAGCGCGTAGATGTCTGGGCTCGAAATAGGCAAAGCTTCAAAGGCGATGTGAATATGCGACAACGGGATGCTGAGGTTGTTCTGCGGTGCCGGTAGTGGTGGCAAGGCGAGGTAGCCGCCTGTGTAGTGGCTGGCTTGGTTGAGGATGGATTCTGGCGCTGGCTGAAGAAGTGACGGGTCGAGAGGCCGGACCGTGGCTTGATGCGGTGCGGAGGTGGAGAAGTTGTTGTAGCCGGGTAATTTAGAGAGGATTTTCGAACTCGTCGACTGTTGTTGTTGTTGTTGTTGTTGCTGCTGCTGTTGGGAAAATAACATGTTGTGTGCCTGTGCTTGTGGGTGCTGCTGTGCGGTGCTGCTCTTCATGTCACCAAAGTACTTGGTCACCAACTTCACCGCCTCATCATGTTTGGTGCCGGCAAACGCCACCACCATGCGTTCCGGCTTGTAGAACTGGCTCCGATACTTTTCAATCAGGGGCCGGTTGATGTAAGGCAGTCTCTCTCTTGGGCACAGTAAAGGATTTCCCAGAGTATTGTCCTTGTATGCTGCCATATGCAGTAGCTCTGGTATAATCAAATCCGGTTTGCTCCATATCTCGTTGATTTCATACTCGGCAGTCTCGAGCTGCTGGTCGACCTCTTCGTTGGTGATGTTGGGATCTCGGATCGTCTCTGCCAGCAGACCAATGGTGGTGGGCACGGCAGAGTTGAACGTGGCACTCTGATACATCAGAGCCTCTCGACTTGAAGCACACTGGATGTTGCCTCCCAGTGACTCTAGGGCTTCAAGCATCTGATCGCCAGTGTGTTGTTTGGTGGACTTGAAGGCCAGTCGATCCACAATGTGCGACGTTCCGCGCAACGAATCATCCTCGTAGCGCGACCCAGCATCGATATAGACTCCTACGCCGGAGAAGGGGCCTGGCAGAGACTCGGTCGCTACGCGAACCCCGTTGTCTAGGGTTGTGATTTGGTCGAGTTCGACGGGATCTTTGTGTTCAGGATCTCGCACGGTGGCGTAGGAACGGACAGGGACTACCGATCGCTTTGAGGCATTTCGAGCATTGCGCAGCGCCCTAACGCCTGCGCTCCTCATGATGGAAATGGATGTGAAGGGATGTTGGACAGGTTACTGCAATGAAATGATATTCTGGCGTAGAAGATAACTAAGCCTCGAGAAATTCAGGCGGGTAGATCCGCCCAGCCATTACTGCCTCAGGCACCAAATTCTTCTCGTACCAAAACGGTCATAGCGTGAAGTTGAGCCACTGAGCCGGGGTCGAACGCACCCAAAGGGGTCCCGGGCCCTTAAACCTAGACGCTCAGAAGCGAGCAATCACCAGTTGATGATTGGCTTTGCGGGGGCTCGCTCGGTACTTATGGTATATGTAAAAGATCGAGATGCATTGATTCCAGGTTGTTATCACAGATGAAAAGGACAAATGCAGGCTATGAAAGACCCTGAGCCTTTGTCCATAGGAATTCCGTGGCTATCATAAGCTCGTCACTTACCTTGGAGGTATTGGATACTTACCCAGGTAGATAGGCAAGAAATTCTCCTTATCGAAGAGCTCACGGGTCGGCGATGGCCGCAATACCACACCATTACTTCCAACAAGGGCTTAAGCTCGTCAAGGTCTCTCATACGGCTCAAAAAGTCTTATGCCCTTATTCTTTCGGCTAAATTGAAATGTGCTTTGGTACTAGAGCGATCGAGACCTGTTGTTGACAGAATCGTTCCTTTTTCGGAACAAAGCCAGCAGGCGGCTAAGCTGCAAAGTGGCTCCGCTAAAGTCTCGATCGTCTGCCAACATGTGGGAGACCCCATATCACTAAGAGGAAAGTTAGCTGCAGGTCGAGTTGACGGTGCATCAGCGGCGAGGCAAGACCACGTTAAATCCGCAAAGATTCTACATAAAATATCCATCCTCTCATTTGGCTCCCGGATAGCTAGAAACTACATATCTTGGATTTTGGGAGCGTACTACCTAGGTACTTCGCGCGGAGCCAGGTGCCCTTTGTAATTGAACGATCATCACCGATATTCACCATCTGACGACCCGAGCAGGCTCGCTAGGCTGAAGACTGCACAAACTGCCCTAGAGGTCACCCACCAGAAAGGATACAGCTGGGCATTGCCACGGTCGGCCTTGGCCGCAGGGGCACCGTAATAATATTACTGTGTACTTCGCACCTCCCGTACCCGTGGACCCTATCACCGCCTGGCTACTGCCTACTGCCCACTGCCTACTGCCTATTTTCGAAAAGGCGTGCAACGCAAATCGACGCGACGGAAGCAGGTGCCAATGCTGTCACCGACTCTTGCTCCTCCACCTCCACAACCTGCGCCTGGCAGCAGCCCTGCTCAATCTCCAACAAGTAGAAGACGGGGCTTCAGCTATTTACGCACCTTATCATCACGAGACCACGGTTCGTCGAGCCCGTCTGGCGACGTCCCTCGCTCTTCGCCTCGTCACTTTTTTACCCGGTCGACAAGCTACCAAGAAACGAAGGACTCAAGAGCTACAGGAGGACGAAGAAGGAGCCAGTCTTATACCCGCCCAACCCTGAGACCCGGTGAACCCGCGCCCAGCCCGTCGTCTGTTTCCCTGCAAAGAGTGGCGAGTGATCGAGGCACGGAAACGCAAGCGGAGACGAGCCCAGACCTCGCCCCTGACACCACCAATGTCGACACCGCCACCGACCCTGACGACATGACTCGATCCCGGCCGTCCACTTCGCAAAGGCAGACGGCAGATGCCAATGTGACCGAAGGGCTGCCGACGTCAAGGACTGCGGCTGGCACGGCCGCACCCAACGGCGATGCCTCGGACCCCAAAACAGGCCTTCCGACCATCCGCCTTTTCCCCCATCAAGATCCCAATAGGCTCGGAAGGCCGTCGCTCAATTTCTCTCCCATCTCACGCACCTTGCCAGGCGAGCACAGCATCATCCGAGTCGGCCGATACTCCGAACGAGAAGGACCGCCCCCGGCCAACCCGACCTCTCCTTCCGATGCTCCCGTCGGCTTCAAATCGAAGGTCGTCAGCCGGAAACACTGCGAATTCAGCTTCGTCGACGGTCAGTGGCAGATCAGAGATGTGGCAAGCAGCAGCGGCACTTTTCTCAACCACATCCGCTTGAGTCAGCCCAATTCAGAGTCTCGCTTATATCCTGTAAAAGATGGTGACATTATCCAGCTGGGCATAGATTTCCGTGGCGGCGAGGAAATGATCTTTCGATGCGTCAAGATACGGATAGAATGCAACCGCTCGTGGCAGAAGAAGCCAAACAATTTCAACAAACAGCGGCAAGCCCAACTGAGAGGTTTGGCCAAAGATCAACCTGCCGCAAATGCGAACAGCGGCGAATGCTCAATTTGTCTGGGTAATGTCTTGGTAAGTTGGTCAAATGTTCCCTGCAACGTCCGATGCTGACAAATTGGCAGCCCTGTCAAGCTCTCTTCGTAGCACCCTGTGCTCACGTCTGGCATTACAAGTGCATCCGGCCCATGCTGGAGGGTAGAAACAGCCTGTATCCACAATTCCAATGTCCAAATTGCCGGGCTTACTCAGACCTCGAGGCAGACGTCGATGTGGATATGGAGGAATGGGCTGAAGAGCCAACATCCCAGACCAAGGACCTTCACAACGACAACACCGTGCGACGTGGCTCATCAGCGGATCCAGAAGGTAGCGCGGATGACCCCGCTGTAACTACGAGTGCAGATTTGACAGCTGCCCCGACCAACGTCTCGGCCGACGATACACCAATTCCCGACGCCCCGGTGATCGCGGATCCGCCACTTAATTCGAGCACTCCGTCGCTTTTGTCAAGACGACAAGACAGAACCGATTCGCCAGTGTCGAACCACCTATCCCCTCCCGTACCACCCATCCTGATGCCACAGAAGCCCACGGAGACAGAGATGCACAACATCCTCGCTCAACGGCGGACCCAGACCGATTCGCCCAGCCCCGAGCAAATCATTGCGGGCGAGGGACCCCTGACGCCGAGGAACAATGCAGGCCCTTTTGTCTTTGACGGAAGCGGCTCGAGGGCAGGGGCCAGCAGAGGACAGTTGCATGTGCCGACGCAGAGTCTGGACGACGTCAGTGATGGAATAGAATGATCAGCTGAGTTTGCATTGGGAACTCAAAATTTGGTAATGTGCTCTGAAAGGTGGAGGGTGAAAGTAAGCGAAGAAGTGAGCGAGCAAGCAAGCAAGCAAGTAAGCAAGTAAGCACGTAAGCACGTAGAGCAGAGCGATTCAGCTTGTTCGCGCGAGCTGTTATTGCATTGTCAATCTTGTATTTCGTTCCTGTGTATAGGTAATCCCTGATTGTTGAACCTCAGTAGCTTCCATTTCGTTTTGACCCTCTTATTCTCGTTTCTTTCTTGCAAGTACGACATGCTAGTCGATATTCCGCATTGTCGGCGTACACCCGGTCCCATCCCATCCCATCAAAAGACATATAGTGTACCACCAACTTTACGCAGTATTATCTTTTCATTTTCATAATCTACTATACTCGTAGCGTCCTCATAATGCTCACCCTCCCTGCCGAACCTCAACCTCAATCCTAGCTCTTGGCTCGATTTGATATTACCCCCGTCCCTTAACAACAGCGTATGTAATCACCTCAAAAACCTCCCTGTCTCTTTGCCTTTTTTCTTCACCGTTGCCTCCGTAAAATAGCAAAACATCTGTTGCTCTCCACAGCTTCCTTTTTTCCTTCGGATCGGACCGGATCTCTTCTTCACCCCTTTTTAACTGCGCCCATCGATAGCGGCGTTTGCATTTACATTCACATTTACAGTTGCATTCGCATTCGCATTGACGCTGGCATTTGCGTTTGCGTTCCTCAGGCTACGCCTCGTCGGCATACCACCAGCGCTGATTCCGTTGTCGCTCTCTGCGCTCTCGCTCGTCAAAGTCCGCTTTGGCGGGTTCGGCCGAAGACCATTGCGTCTCGCCGTAGCTGAGAACACCGGTGTTTCGTTGTTATTGTTGTCCTTCTGCCGGGTTACGGCGTTGACAATGGCGCCGCCCGCGGCTGCTGTGTTGGCAAGGGCGCCACTGTCTGGATTCAGCAGGGATCTCGTGGAGCGCGTGCTGCGGGTGCGACGCATGTCTGGTGCGGCGGCGGCGTTGTTGCTGTAGGGGTGGGCAGCGGAGCGCCTGCGGCCGGCAGCGGCGGCGGCCGTGGAGCCTCTCTTTTTGAAGCCGGTGTAGCCTCTGTATGTCCCGTCCTCTCTATCGTTCGGGTCGGTGAATGTGGTGGAGGAGGAGGAGGAATCTGACTCGGACTCCTCCCCGGAGTCGAGCTCGTGTTCTGAAGCCTGCGTGGGCCAGGAGACAAAGCGGCTCCTCCGGAGTCGATCCTCGCTGCTTTCGACCTCCACTGTCACGACGTCCCTGCTATCCGTTTCATCATCAACACCTCGGGAACTTGGGTCGGTGCTTTCGGCGTTCTGCGTAGCTCGAGTTCGTAGGCGGGCCGGGGCATGTGCTCTGGCACCCCTCCGTTGCCTCAGCCCTCCTCTTCCTGCAATTGTGGATGCGGCGTAGTCTGTCTGTGATTTGTCCCGCCAGGTATCAACTTTCGTTGCCGGGTCGAGTTCATCCATCGCCTGCAGGCCTGTGGTAAACGACTGGGCTTGTTCTCGGCTCGGGTGCTGATGATCGGCGTTTGGATTGGTGGAGACGACAATGGTGCGTGATCGAGGATCGTCGTCGAGATCTTCTGCATTGATGCCATTGATCAAAGGGCTTCTCGGAGTTTGTGATCCAGCTGAATGCGAAGCGAGTAAGTTGGTGTCAAGCCTTGTCTTGAAAGATCTCGTTGGCCGCCGCATGGGTGATACTGGTCGCATAGAGAATGGCCCCTCTGGCCTGAAGCGTGCTGTAGCCTCATCCCGAGTAGGTTGTGCCGGAGGGACCGAAGTAGACTCTGGCCCCGCAGTCTTGAAGGCCTTTGCATGCGAGGTGCTCAAGACAGGTTCTGAATTGGTAGCAGTAGATGCACGCGTAGCAGCGTTGGTATGCTTTGCGCGGTTCCCGTCCTTGTCCCTCGGCCGCTTGTCCTTGCCCTCATTTTTCCATTCTTTCCATTTCCTCAACATCGCCCATGTGCGCACTGGATAATCAGAAGCCAAGATTCTCGCTTTCCAGGTTTCGGCCACCCTGGGGTCGTCATTTAGCCAACTATGGTCCTTTGCCAGTAACGTAGTCAGTTCATGGTCTTTGAAGAGGTGTTTACGGAGCTCTTCTAGTGTCATCGTTGAAGGATCCGGCCGCGTGGGCGTTTTGCCAGATGTGAAAGTTCGCATTGCCGGACTGCTTGCTCGTGGGCCACGCGTTCGACTATCGGCCCTTTGAATTGGAGGGGCATGGTGAGACACACTCTGCATAAGCGAAAGGGATGATGGTGTACTTGATTGAGATTCGAGGCCGTTCGTTTGCAGCGCAAAAAGTCGCCGAGCTTCGTCTCTGGGCCTGTTGGACTGGTAGAGAGGAGACATCCCCATGGAATGTGGATGTGCAAAGCGGTGAGCTTCCGTGGCAGCTCGGTCCTCTACCTCTCGACGCTGGGTGTATTGATTGGGATACCTCTGTAGATCAGTCGTCGACGCGTTCACACTTGCGCTGCCGTATGGCGAAAAGACTGTAGGCGCCGAAGATGGGAAGGATGGGTCTGTTTGAAAGTCCCTCTCATACGAGTCCTCCACTGAAGCAAAAGAGTCGTCTTCATTTGTTTCGCGTCCTTGACCTCGTAGTCGTGCTCCAGCTCCCCAACGTGCTCTTCGCTCCTCTTCTTCTCGCTCCCGGCGTTTTGTGTACTGGTTCGGATGCTTGCGCTTAAGAGATGTCGGAGATGCCATTGACCCATTTTGCACAGGCGATGCAAGCCCACTTGCGACATTCGCTTGCTCTTCTGTCGGTGGAGCAGCGTCTTCAGTTTCGTGTCGCCTTGTATATTGGTTCGGTTGTTTCCTCCGTGGCATCGCATTTGTCACATCCACCGCCTCAATTTTACGCTTGAGTGCAGGGCTCTGACCTTGAATGGGGGTTCCCGTACGTTTCCCGGGACTTGCGCCATCAACGGTGTTTTGGCTCGTTTGTCGGGTGAGAGGGACCTTTTCGCCATTGAATCGTGTCTGGCGTTCTACAGTGCCGTTGAGTTGAGCTTGCCTTGCTCTGGTCCTTGGCGGTGGAGGCGCTTCCGGTTGCAGCAGCTTTGCGATCCATGTCCCTTTTGGCCTTTGTTGGAAGGCGAAATTCTGTGCGTACGGGGTTTGGTTGTCTGGGTTTAGCTCTCGGCCTTCGGTGCGTGCAGCAATCATAATCGATCTGTATTGCTTCTCGTTGGGAATGAAGCCTCCTTGTGCAAAAGGCTCGGGTGGTTCCCGACAGTCAATTTTCTCCTGATCGGTCACATTTTCGGAGATGGTGAAGCGGGCAGGCAGCATTCGCCTATTTGCTTCGTACTTGTAGTCGTATAGAACTGCTTCCTTGCGCTCCTCGAAGATTTCTCGAGAAGGGAGTGACTGTGGATCTTTGTCAAAAACTGACAAAGTGTCCCGGCTTTTGAGGTGCTGGGCGACCTTTTCGAGTGCGATCCATTCGTTTTGAAGGATGCGCAGAGCTTCCGCATTGTTGGCTGAAAGCGCAAACAGTTGTGCAGGCGTCAGACTTTGCAAGTTGTCTACTAGAAAGTCGCTGGCATCGGTCAGCGGGAGAAAGTCGTTCACAGGCGTGTCAGATGAGTAGGCGGATGGCCGTGATCTGTCCGGGAATGCCCCTTCCCACATTGTATCGAGCATTGCCTCAGCCATGGTGGCTCTGGAAGCGGAAGGAGAAATGTCAGTCCACTGGACCGACTTTGGGCCGGTGTTCGCTCTGGATTGCGTGAGTCAAGGTGTTCCTGTATCGGTTGGAGAAGTTCCTTGGTAGGATTTTGGCAACGATGTGAAAATTTGAAATGTAGAAGGACCGATGGGTTTTTAGTAAGAATGGCTGTGAAGGTATAGGCCTTTCTATGCTCTGCTGGTCGCCATTCCCTTGTGGTTAGCCAATGAGGAAATGAGGCGACAAGCTAGTCCGTGAATGACTTAGTAACGGGCATCCGTTAGCCGACTTGTGCTGCTCAGCCAATTATATAGGTCAAGATTGGTCCAAGTATGCAGCATGGGTCAGAGCTGTGGAAATGAGTACATTTTTGACATTTTCAAGGACACCTGGGCAGGTAAAATGGGTATGAGTTAGTCAATACGGGACGAAGTAGTGAGCAAAAGTTGCGAATCTGAATTGCCAGGAGGAGACTCAAACGAGATTCCGTGAGCTGACTCCTGTGTTTGCTATCTATTCTTACAGTCTGGTGCCGAAGCGGATGCTCGCACATTCTGCGGGCCTGAACGGAAGCATTTCTGTCCAAGGCTAAGAATGGTTCAATAGGACTCAGGACTCAGGACTCAGGACTCAGGACTCAGGACTCAGGACTCAGGACTCAGGACTCAGGACTCAGGACTCAGGACTCAGGACTCAGGACTCAGGACTCAGGACTCAGGACTCAGGACTCAGGACTCAGGACTCTCTTGCTATTCCTGCAGCTGCTCCTCCCCAAGACCTCGCTTCCTCCTCTCCTCCAGCTTCTTCTTCGTCGTGCCCTCTGCAGCCTTGACCCACTCGTCATATTTGCCCTGCTGAATCATCGTGGCAACGACACCCTTGAGCACCTCTCCCGTAAAGCCGACAAAGTTGTGTCGACGCAACGAGTTTTCCCACTCCCAGGCCTTCCTCTTCCTCTGCTCTCGTTGCATGAGAGTGTCGTCTCCAAACAGCTCGGCCTTCGTCCTCAGATCGCGACAGACAGCCATCAGGTTGAAGCGCACTTCTTCGGGGGGATAGCGCGCAATACGGCGCTGCAGGACGGGAATGATCTTCTCGGGGAATTCACGTGGGGCGCATGGACCGTGGCTGATCGGGTAGGGGTGTAGGCCATCCAGCTCGTACAGCGTGCCGTGGTGTGTTGTGTAGCCGATGAAATGGTAGACCTCGTCCGAGAGTCTGGTCGGATCTTTCTGTGTCTCGTCTGCAAAGGGACTTGATCGAGCAAACGAGTTGTGTGTTTCTCTTATCATCTGGTAGTTTGACAATGCTTCGCCTCGCAAGTCGGATGGAAAGCCGGTGGTGAACTCTTTGAACTCGCCCAGGCTGGGGCCAATGTCGATTGTATCGTCGCTGTCATGGCCGTGTGAAGAAGTGGCAGAATTTGCGGCTCCGTCGTTGTTCAGAATGACCGAGAGAATGGCCTGAGTGCCGCAGGCGTTCTGAATGGTCTGCGCCGCGAAGAACAGGCCGTGCTCGTCGACTGCGTCTGCATCGTAGGCCCCGTCCTGCGGCTTCGGTCGATCGGTGGAGGTGGAAGAGAGGTACTTGAACAGGAATATGACGCCGTACACGGGACTGTCGAGCGGTCAGTAGAACGGCCAGGGTGACGAGTGAGAATTGGCAAGGCTGGGACCTGCACCTTGATCGATGTGCCTTTGAGTGCCTTTACCTCAGTGCTCGGATCGACTCGGCGTCGAGAGAAATGATCTCCTCAAACTGGACATCTTTGACGCCCAGTTGCTCGATCAGCGAAGTGAAAACTCCCTACAAGCGAGCGTTGACTTTGTCAGTTTCGTCTTCGATTTCGCTGGACCCTGAACGGCTTGTGTTTCAAGTCGACCTACTTCGTCGGATTCTATTGTGCTCCAGCCGCCAGCAGTCGGGTCCTCTGCCATGTTTACACAAATCCAGTCGAACTTGAAGGACAACGCGGGATTCGTTTCCGAGCCAGAATCGCGTGTGCCTGTACAAGGCTGCCCACGCTTTAGTTGCCTACGCGGCTGTGATGATGATGATGACAAATTGATGACGATGATGTGGCATCCAACCCTGATGGGAGCCTGTACTCAAATCTATCGTGATAGTGGCGGGGCAGCAATGGGATACCTGCTGTGGTCTACTTGCACTCTCCGTGTATCTACTGATGCACCCGTGCGTACTCAGCACGTACTTCGTAGATGCTTGTATTATTGGCTTCGAAGCTCTTCATCGGATACTCTGATAGTCTTCTTTTGCATCGTTGCCACGCCCCAACGGCCAGTCATGCCAATGCCAGTGCCAGTGCCAGTGCCATCTATGTTGCAAATTAGAGACCTGCCTATCCCCTTTCACCACCGTATGTAAACTATCAACGTTCAGGTAATCCACACCCGACTCTACCAAGGTTGTCCAAACGTAGTTTCTCAGTCCAACGGGCCACGAGGGCGTGCCCCAATACCGCACTTTGAGACCCTGCTTATGTGCTTCCCGAATTTGCTGTCTGATATTATGCTTCTGGGTATAGGTCAGGAACGGAAGAGCAGACCCGATTGATCGACGGAAAGATACCGACGCGAAGTAGCTGTTGGCCCGCGTGTACAACGCCGGACTCGAAAGAGTGGCGCGTGAACGTCTCTGAACTGCGGCAGCCGATAGGCCAATGTTCTTGCGTCCCTCTACATGACTCGACAGTGTCCCACACACGACACCGGCGCTTGGTGCAGAAGGTGACGCATCACTCGTTGAGTTATCGTGGGTAAGGAGGTCAAGCGGGGCGTCGAAAAATATGTCCCTGTACCGTGAGTTCTCGATGACTTTGTGGAAAGGCGCATTGCCCGTTGCCACCACTGTGATGGGGCCGTCGACGAATGCAGTCCCGTTGAAATACGCCAAATACTTTCTCAGTCGCAGAGGTTCAAGTTGCTGCGAAACCACTGGCCAGAGCTGCTGTCCGTCTGTTTTGAAGTCTATTAGCAGCACGAGTGTCTGTTCGGGACGACTGTCAAATACACCACGTCTCGGCATAACCAGATGCGAGGGCAAAGTGGCAGTGGTGTTCGAATTCCGGCGTTGCAAAGTCTCCACCAGAGGGTCAATGTATAGACTTCGCAAAGTCCGAGAGGGTGTCAACGAGGACTTGGAGTGCCCGACGTAGAGCTCATCGTTTTCCTCCTCGCCAAACAGCCATACATCGGCTTCCACACTGGTACATCCTGCTCCTATGGCATCTTTGAGCGGAACCCGTCGCCAGTAGTCGTTATGGCTATGACATTGGACCGGTTGCCCGTCATCAGTGTAGTCTGCCGACCAGCGCAAGGCAGGAGTAGATGTTGGATCTGTTTGCCGGTGGGAAGACGGGCTTCTGATTTCGGAGAAGACGAAGACTGAGGAGAGGCCGGTAATGAGCAGGAGCAATTCCACGAGTGCTCTGGAAAATGCCCAGTTAGTAACAGCGAGAACAGATCTCGCAAGAGTAAAGGAGCCAATCTTACCGCAGTAGCGTCAATGCAGTCATTAAAGCTGGCTCAACCTCACTGGGTTGTTGCCGTCCACTGCTGCAGACCTGGCACCTATTCTCTCATCTCAGACACTGGTGCACCATACCACTCTACACAGGAGACGCGGTATTGAAAAGTAACCGTCTTCTTGTGTTCCCGGCTAGCTCGGCTCGGTGGTCTGCGGCTGAATATTGAATATTGCCATACTGCTAGAGTGTGCAGACATGGCTTCGTTTCTGCAGTTGACAGTCAGACTCCACCCTCACCGTGCAAGCAAGTCCGAGCGACTTTCACTATTGTCGACATCGCAAGTCCCTGCATCGGCCCAATGAGCTCGACGACTGTGATTTGTTTTCGTCCTCGCCACTCGAACGTCTGATGATACAAAAAAGCCAAAGAAAGCTTAGCCCGAACCCCACCAACCTTGGGGTACATAAGCCTGACGGCCTAACTGACCCACCCATGCAGAATCCATGACATGAATTCGACAGAATCGACAGACTCAGCTTCGAATTCTCTGGCCTGACATGGCTGCCATGTTAATTCCTTCGTACAATGTCTGCTGTCCGCGCCGCTCGTGCTGACGCGAAGTCATGCAAAGAACGAATGTCCGAATTGACATGTCCAGGCATGCAACAGAAAACAGAGCCAGCCTGTCCCCCTAAGATTATTCGTCAATGCTCAAGCCCGTTGGACAGCAGATGCCGTTGCAAGTAAAGTTCATTGGAAAAGTCGATAACAGCTAGTATTAACAACAACCAAAGGAAAATCTTTCAATTATTGTTAATATCCCAAGGCTACCTACCTAATCGGTGACCTACCCCATCCTCGTCCATTTTGACATAACCCTGACGGCCCATCCCACTCAATGGCGTCAGAGGATAGGCGCCATTGACCTCCATCGCCGACGCACTGACACTGCCATCTTTACCACCGTAGACGGCTGCATTCGCTTGCGGCATCGCCGTCGCCGCCTCACCAAAAGGACTTTTAGTGATATCGATAATCTCCTTTCCAACCCGAGCGATCCAAGTCTTCGTTGGAGCACCCTTGTCGCACCGTCCGGGATAATGTTGCATCGCGAGCACCCGCCCCACCGACAACTGGTTCAGATAATAGCCGACTCGCGCAGGGCCTGATCTTGCAACGGAGAGTATGGCCGACGCAAGCAAAACCACACCGCAGATGCCGAGGGCAATGAATGCAGGGATGGCGTACAGCCATTTATACTGCACCCGTTTCCGGTACAGAAGGACTGGAACCAGTGTGTCCCCATCCCCATCCCCATCCCCATCCCCTGCGGCTGACGGCTCGGCTCGCTTCGTGAGTCGGCTATTCTCCTGATCCTGATAGTCCCAGCCCTTGCTTCCTTGAAACGAGTTCGCTGCCAGATCCGTCCATATCAAGCCCAGAATCGTGGGGATGCTAGTGATATTCTTCGACAGATCTTGCCACCTCTTGAACAGCACCAGATTGGTGGCCCCGGAATAGTCAAACACCGACGTCATCGAGCTCGGCTGCACCGCATACGTCGTCGCGAGAATCTTGGGCGGTAATGATGCGCCAGGAACATAATCAAACCCGGCATTGCCAGCCATCAACGTCGAGGACCACACATACCCCGGAAGGTACATCTCAGGTGCCCGCTTCAGTGAGATGTTGTTCTCGGCAGCTTTCGCCGGGTCAAAGTCGTCTGAGACAAGCCCCCAGAGTTGATTGATGTCTGATATTCGGAAGGGCTCCTGGGGCTCTTCGATGCCCCATAGTGGCATGTCTGCGTCGCTCTCATACTTCTTGTCCGTGACATTGATGACCGCGAGGGAGGTCAGGTCTTGTCCCAGCGAGGCATTGTATCGCAATCCGACAGTTTTCAACGAGACTTTGTTCAGCGACGCGCAAGCATACACCGACTGCTGCCATGTCGTGTTCGCTTCTATAATCAATGACTGTTTGCCGTCGACTCGTTGCGCTGCCCCATAGACCAGACCACATTGAACCTGGATGTTGGAGCTGTTTGCATAATCTGCCTGGCCTGCTCCCTGGCAGAGCACGCTGATGGCACTGTAATTGGCGAAGGTGATGTCGAATGGGTTCTCATACAAGCCACTTGTATACGTCGTGTTCGAGTAAGAGCTGTTTGTGACGGTGTACGTGTTTCTGGTCGGGTTCACCAGACTAGTGAATTCCTGGTCGATGTAGATGCCATTTGGCGACGCTGCGACGTTGGCATCCTCCGCAAGCGGGAACTTCTTTCCGAGCTCCGAGTTCAGGTAGCTAAATGCGCCTGGTGACGGGCGTGTCACATTGAAAATCAGAGCGGAATACGTGTTGACGATCCACGCAGCCTTGTAAGCACGCTCACGAAGTTTGGGGTTATGCTGGTTGTCGTCCATGGACAATGCAGGGTACTCCTGGATGAGCTTGGAAAACCCTCCGTTATCGATGATCGAAACGTTTTGCATGTTCGTCGGGAGGATGCTCGGAGGATCGGGGATGGTATATTCAACGGTCAGGTTCGTGTCGACACACGCCGTCGACGGCTCCAGCCACAACACGTCCTCGGTCCATTCAGCAACCTCGGATATTTGAGCGGGAACTGTGTGGTTCCTGAAGCCGATCCCGCCATTAACCATGTCCACAAGCAGGCCCTCCACGGGTTCAACCTTCTCCTCCAATATCAGTGATCGCAGCATTCGCCACGAGTTGACTGGGTAAGGCTTGTCGTTGTTCTTCCCTACCTTAGAAGCCCAGGTGTACTGTCGGGACTTGATCTCGAAGAATCCCGAAACCGTTTTCGAGAACTTGGCCAGGCCGCCCGAATAGAGGTCTCTTTGAGCCTGTGGAATGCTGATGTTGTATGTCCCGCTGAAATTTGCGCTGTCGACGAATCCCAAATCGTCCATCGTCGATTCGATGTTGTTGTCACTGCCTGGACATGCCCTAGAGGGGGAATTTTGTCAAAAACATTGCATCGAATATAAGGAGCACACTAAATCAAACACATACGAGTATCCGCCATAGCCGCCACACTCTCGACTAAATGCAATCTCTGGTCCCTGGGCTGGAGTGCCGATACCCATTGGCCCGCTGTCCACCAAATGCCCGAATGCCACACTCTGCATGGCCTTTTCGGGGAGTATCGCGTCATAGAGCCCCAGGGGCGTCACGACAGCTGCAACAGCGATCAGAGCAAGACCGATCGGCCGAAGCCGAGCAAGTCTCGCCACGATGGGAAACACACCGGTCGCTGTGGCCGCGTCGTTTCGTAGGATTGACGGCCATAGCGAGCTCTCGATTTGGCGATTGGCAACCGACCACGTCACGGCACTGTGTTGATTGCCGATCAAGCAGACCAGCAACACAACGAGTGCATTGGGAAAAATCAACTGGGCAATGAAGACGAGGGCGGCGATGATACCTGACACTTGGCCGACGCTGATCTCCATGGGTAGGGGCGAGAGGTGAGGCGGAGAGGGCGAACAGATATTACACTTCCACGGAATGCGAAAAAAAAGTGCCCGCCAGAAACGATGAGGGTGTTGAGGTGATGTGTGAAGTGGAATGGGGCCGAGTGTCAGGCAGTGTGAGGACAAGCGTCTGACTGCGTACTTTTCAACTATTCAAACTCACCGTTCCCAGCATGCACCCTGAGTACTTTTACGAGTACGAATTGCCCGAAAGAGTGGGGGGTCGCGACCCCTGTCGAAGACAGCATGTATTTTACCTACCTATTCCTGGACGACACAAGGCTAGTTTAGCACGTGAGGCAGATACATTCATCCCAGGGAAAGTGAAACGTTCGTCAATTGATTCGAAAGGTGCTAGGGTGGATGCATATTGCTCAAAGATTAACCAATTGCGAATCCAGCGATACTTCGGAGACTAACTTTTATTTGGGCTCGATGGGCCAAATATAGGGTCAACAGAGTACTTTGTAAAATTTTTGAATTTTAGCCCGGTTTGAAGAGCCTCGCCCATTGGACTTTATTGGCACATTGAACCCAAGTAGACGTTAGCAAAGAGCTGTTTGGTGCTAGAGCGAATGTTTCCCAAGAGCGTTACGAAGAGCGCGCTGGCACTGAGGTCAATTTACGCAAAAGACTCTTGTCGGGTGATGCTTGATACTTCGTACTTGGGAAGCAATGCTCGATAATCTCGGAAAGGACAGAGATGGTTCATCCCTGAAAGTGAGCGAACCAGTCAAGAAACCGTGCCAAGTTGCGGACCTGCATTAGTCGGCCGGTCGGCCAATTTTTAGTTTCATGTAATCACTAGCTTGAACATTCATGGAGTGCAGATCATGGAACTATCCGGACCATCTATAACCCCAAGGCACCAAAGTTTTACAAGGTACGACAAGCCGCTGCAGAGCCTGGTCTAACGACGACTGCATGTCCCAATCAGACGTGCACACCGATATAGCTGAGCGTATCTTTGCCATAAGTTTTGTGTTCAGAAGAATATGATGAGCTTGGAGATAAAGCGTCCCAGACGACATGATTTATCACAAGAGTATCAGCTGAAGACATGAGAGAAGCAACGTACTTCATCCTGCAAACGCTTGATGGGCGGTCGGGCAGGATCACGTTGTGTCGGCACGAAGTGTAACTCTTATCCATTTCTCCTCGCTTGTTGCTTGAAGCATCAAGCCTCGAAGAAGCCAAAGCTTGGTGTTTATGAGATCCCCATTAGCCCAGCACTTACCAGGACATCTTTGTCGAGAATAGGCTACAATCGCGCATGTCTCGCAATCCCAAGCCAGAAGTGGTCTCGAAAAGGAGAGTCAGTAGTGGATGGGTTGGCTTGCGACTTAGCTTTTTCAGGGTATAACAACCACGGCGGGCGGGATGCAGTCCTGGTAAGTTCGCACGAGATCAAGGGTGACCGAGGAGGCTCGGTAGCAGCTTTGACAGGCCACAAAGCATGTGACGGTTTCCGAACCCTTACTGTACGTTGGTTCGCAATATCATTCCTACACTTGAACAGTCTTGGAGAATTCATAGCGTTCGAGACGAGCCATTTTCTCCTCTGGACTTGTCTCATTGTCAGAATAAACCAACCTTGTCGACTTGATCGGCTTCTCCTTGGCATCCTTGTCCTTTATGCTCGCCTTCGCTTCTGCCGCGTCTTCCTTGGGCGCTGAAGGAGGCTGAGGAGTGGGCGGGTTAGGTGTAGTTGTTTTCGCGCGAACGGCACTTTGATCGGCTTGCCTCGAAGCGTTCTCTATGAGGTCGTCCAGCGATGAAGCGCCAGCCTCGTTCGACAAACCTCGTGGCATTCCAACCTGTGGGGCGGCAGGATTATACTCCTCGCGAGGTTGGTTCGACTGCGATTGAGGTGGAGTAAAATTGTGCTGGGTTGGGATCTGGCCTTGGTGCATCTGCTGAAATTGAGCAGCATTTACATTTGGAGCACTCACAACTGGTCTCTGTGGCAGTCCAGGGGCGCCGGGCAGACCACCACTGGCTGTCCTTTGAGGCAGACCATTCTGAGTAGGTGAGTGAGATTTCTGTTGGTGGGGGAATGGAGAAGCAGGTGAAGCAGAATTATAAGCACGAGGTGCACCTACTTGTCCCGAATAACCATTTTGTGGTACCTGTGCCTGATAACCTTGGTTTGCAAAGGGCGGCGTGCCCTGATAAGGTGGAGGTGAGAAGGCGTTCGGGGTGGGAAGTGGCGCGTGCTGGAAAGAAGCCTGGGGCGGTTGCGCGTACGGTTGAGGGTAGGAGTGGGTAGATTGAGCATAGGGCGGCTGCTGTTGCTGTGGTGGAGGACTCTGGGCAAAGCTCGTGGGCCCAGCAGCGATCCCCGGCGGTGGGAACGCTTGAGGTGGCTGATTGTAGGTTTGAGGGGCCGAGAAGGTGCTCGATGGGGGCGGCGCGGCATAAGGTTGCGGATAAGGCGGGTAGGCTGGAGAAGCCCCTTGGGAAGACTGTTGCACGGCAGCTGCTGGTTGGGAATGCGCCGGAGTAGGTGTATTGCTGCCGCTGCTTCCACCTCCATTTTGTTCAGCCGCGAGCTTTGCAGCTTTGTGCTCGGCCAACCGCTTCTTGAGATCGGCTGGCGATTCGAATTTGGGCTTTTTAGGCCCAAGGGTGTTGGGCGTCCCCGGAGCTGGGTTTCCCGTCAACGCACGTCGTTCAGCTTCGGCCTGATGGAATTGTGTCAGGACGCGTTGGTTGTGTTGTTGGACAATGTCATCGGGGATGCCTTCCATGCCGAAGATCTCAACATCCAGTCCTGCGCGATTGGGCAAGGCGTTGTCGATCGCTGTGAGGGTTTCCTTGTGAACTTGGTTCATGTGAACGTTGAGCCCTGCCTCGTTAGCTCGTCTTCGCTTGAGACTGATCTCGGCAACTCACCTCCAGCGGTATTCAATCGACGGCCACATCTCTCGCATTTGAAATGTTTCGCCTTCTGGTGGTTGATCAAAATCTTGAGATCGTCGAAATCCCGCTCGCAGTAGAAGCACCTGGATGCGATCAGTTGGTTTGGCCTCATCGTGCAAGGAGGCATCTTACCATGGCCTTGCCAATACCTCCTCAACATCAGGGTGTCCTCTTTTCTTCTTCGTCATGCTTCAGCCTGTCCGCCCTCAAAGCAGAGAGGAATTGGGTTGTGCCAGTCGGAACAAGTAAAAGGTGCGACAGGAATTGGATTGGAATGCTGAGTGAGATTGTAGGCCGGACGTGATCCTCTTACAGAAAAGCCGCAGCTACGCCGAGAGAAGGTGTAGACGGACGGGGGAAAGCTGGATGGATAGACGGTGCAAGGACGCGCATGGAACACGGAGTACGAAAGTATTACTGCGTATGTATAGGTAGTTGCAGGAGGGCGAGAATCTTTGGAATCTTTAACCCTTCGCAATACTAAGCCTCCTGGGCACTAAGCTGGCCAGGCGTTCTGGGTAAGCCGGCTGCCACTAGCGCGCCGCCGTACTTGCCTTGGTGATGCTTTGGCATCTTCGGTACCTTGGTACGCACGTGCCTTTGGAGATCGCTGGCAATCAGTATGGTCATTCAATACATGTACAAAGCATAGCGCGCATGGCAACATTCTACGCTGAGCTTGGTCGCTCAGGAGTCTTTACACGTCTGAAACGAGCCCAGAGTAATGCTTCGCATCAGCCACAGCTAATGCAGTCGGAGGCCCCGGTGCAGGCAAGGCGTAACAAGAAGACCGTGTCAAACAAATGCGGGGCCTCTGGGACATGATCCAAATTCGTTATGCGTGAGCTATGAATGCTGGACACGGCAAATTGCCTCCTCGAACAACCTGAATACCAAGGACCTAACCTATCTGCTAAACGCACGCGTACACCCGCAGTGGCTTTTCGAACTCCCAGCAGGAAGTGCAAGTTAAAAAGTGCTGACATTGGATGGAGCAAGCTTCGGATTCTCTCATGTAAACAATTCTCGTCCAAGCTGCTGATGGATCCGGAAGCTTCTTCCATTGTTTTCCGGCGGGTTCAATAGCCTGGTTCAGAAGGTCTAGGTCCCATGCTCGATCTGCCATCCCCGTAATGCTATCGATGGATCAGTAACGTCGATCACTTGAGGAGCTCGCGGAATCATATCGGCTGCCTACCTTCTTCCTCAAGGCTGCCAATCTCTTCTTTTTGGTGTATGTGTTGATGTAGGTGCCGATCAAAAATGCTATGAAGTTGAAGAAAGGCACCCACAGGTATTCGGGCAAGAACTGTTGCGCAAATGCCAGAGCAATGGGAGATGTGATCCACGAAACCTTCATGACAGGCATGAAGCCCGCGCGGACAGTAGCACGGATTTGGTGCAGCGTTCTTGCCCCAGCAATGATAGCCATGCTGGTCAGGTAGACCGTGTTTTGAATAGGAGCGATCTGCACTTGGTAAGAACTATGCACCATACCATGGTCGTTGCGAGATGACGTACCACCAGATTGCTCACCAGAATCTGCATGATCTTCGCTTTCAAGCTTGATCGGTTGCTGAAGAGCCACTGAAGAATCCCAATCAAGGCGTGACCCAGTGGCGCACTGATTAGTGCACCATAGGCCATCATCTTGGGCACTCGACTGCTGAAGTAGTGGCCGTGTTTGGATCGATCATGGGCAAGCCACGATGCGAGCACCTCTTGCAGGCCCGCGAGGGCCCCTGATGTGAGCATTTTTGTTCGGAGGGGGTTTCTCTGTAGTTGTTTGAGGTACGCCTGCACGGGTCAGCCGATGGATTGCTCCAAGCCATGCCTGATTTGCGTCAGGGGACGGGTGCCATACCGCCAGATAGCCTTTTCCAGTATCACCTCCTGTCAGATACTCTCCAATGCGGTGCGTCAGGTCTTCATGTTTTTCGTTTGCTGCTTTTGCAGCCGTCACAGTTGCCGCACCGGCCGCTGCAGCTCCAGTCGCTCCAGCACCCGACCCGGTCACCTTCGTCTGCGTCGTCTCCTGAAACCTTACTGACATCTTTGACTAGTCTTCTGGGTGCAGTGCGTGAAATCGAGAAATAGGATCCAAGGTTATTGCGCGGCTATGACTTAGCCTGCCAGTTGCAAGCGACTTCGTAAAGGGTCAAGGTATGAGGTGGTCGTCGGGTCAGGCGCTGGCTTCTTTTCGGAACCGAGGAGGAAGGCCGCAGGTCAGCGCAGCCCAAACGCGTCGATAAATTGATAAAAGCTCGTCTCGCGGTCTCATGTAAGCTGTCGAGGACGATGGACGATGAGATGAGGTTGTGGGAGAAGCGCAAATGTGTCTCAAATCGAGGGCGGGTTGCGGGTTCTCACATGCACAACATCGACGCGACAGGCAATTGATTGGCGTGAAGCTGTGTGAGCAACTGCGGGTGGACAGGCACGACCGGGTTGGCTCTCTCGCCATGGTCAGCCACTGGCTTTTAGGGAGTGGCAGGGCACCAGGGTCAGCTCAGTGGATAAGCCTTCGGATTCGGAGGAGCAGTTGATAGGCCGAAGACCTCTAGTTAGCGTGCCAGTGGCTGTTCAGAACACAAACAAGACAGACGGAGTTACCGTAAGCTGCTTGGTGTGGCTTCCCCGTAAGGCCATCCAACAAAGACTCTCTTCACGTCGACGGCAATATGAGGTTTCGCACCAGCACTATCGTCGACGGAGTCATAGCTACGTTCAATCAATGCCCCGGTACCTCGGTAGTGGCAGCGCAGGCTACAAGGAGCTACCACCTGGAAGGTGACAAGTGAATCTCCGAAACTTGCAGGGCGAGCAAAGGTAACTATGTGTTTCTCAGAATCAGGAAGGCACCGGAAAGCAGCTTCCAGTCAAGCACCTTCGAAGACAAAGTCATGCTGCGAGTCTGTGGCAAGCCGGTAGCCCAGGCTCTTCTCTTTGGTGTATTCCGAATCCTATGACTTCTATACCCGCCCCACAATGGATTTGGCCAAGAGCCTCACGACCACTCCTCGTCCTTCTCCTCGTGACAGAACCTTGAATTGCACTCATATGCACCTGACCCGCTTGTTTGATGAATTTGGTTGTAATCAATGCTCAATTTGCCATAGGAGACCGCCAATCGGTTGGTTGTATCGTTGCACCCAGGACTACGATGGCTTCCTACCTGCTTCCGACTTTTTCAATGTCGAGGACGACAACCACATCAGCCCAGATGCTCAACTCTACACTCTCGGTGCTTCCGTTATGCAGGCCGCACAAAAGGGTCACTATACTGACCAGGAGTTGGATGTGCTTTGGAAGCAAAAAGCTGAAGTCAGAAGGACAATTCAACAAATGAGCCCGAGGGTATCTTCTTCGGCATCCTCGGTCAGTAGCAGTCAGTATAGCTTGCCCGCAAGCACCACAACCTCTACCATGCACTCAGCCAGCTCTCGGAGAGATCCTGATTCCGAGATGAGTCAATTCTCTGATCACTCCTCTCCATGTCGAGACTTTCTGGAAACGATTGAAGAAGTGCACGGTGATCTGGAAAATGAGGACCGAGGTCTCCGCTCCGCTCCACCCACCCTCCCCTCACCGTGTGATTTCAGGGTGTGTCAAACATGCAGACCATTCTACCGCGAGCGTGCATGGCAGTCACTCAACAGCATCGTCAATACACCTCCCACCGCACCGCCTAGACACGAGATTGACAATCGAAGAGTTTCTAGCGTGCATCTTGTCAAGAATATAGGTCATGTCGTCCGGAATGAGACCAAACAAAGACGTATCGCAACAAATATCAACACCTACCGCAACACCAAGACAGACTTTCAAGAGACCGTACAAAAGCTGCTCAGCAATCAGGGCCCCCGAGAAGAGTCTCACATGGGTGATGTGTACCGTGTCAATGTCCACGGAAACTTGTCAACCCATGTTGACGACGGCGTCGAAAGGTTCGCTTTGAATGATGGGCCTTCGGTGGACGCTCTGCCCACAGCCGAGCAAAACAAAACAACACGTCAATCGTATCCACCTCCCCGTCAACCAATTTACAGCTGTCGTAGCTTTGGGCAGTTGCCCGTCATCGAAGGGCTTGCAAAAACAGAAGCTTCACTTTCGGATAGGGATAGTGGTTCGCCTGCGTTGTCAACTGGTCAAAGCAAATATTCTTCTCCTGCTGTCCTCGGTCTTAGAATCGACATTCCCAAAGCAAACAGTGAGCAAGAGAAAGCTCCTCCCCCGCAAAAGACACCTACAGATTCGTTCAAGGAGGGCTTGAAACGATTTGGCATTGCGGGTAAGCCTGCCTCCAGATTTCCGATTGACTAAGTGTCGGGTTCCAAAACCCAGGAATCTTGAAAGACCAAACACCAGAATTCGCCATCTTTCCATGCTGCCAACCAATTCCATTCGCTAAACAAGGTAAAGAGAATTTATTCTTGCGTCGAGAGAGATTTTTAACTACAGATGCACCATCGTATGCCCGGATGAGCTGAGATCTTCGTGAGAGAGCCCTGAACGAGGGTGAGGTTTTCTCAGGATCTATGTAAGCATCGTAGCTAGGCTAGATAGGCTAAGGACATAATTAATCGCCCAGCCAGCTTCTCGAAAAGCTTCATCGTTCTTCTCGTGTCTCAAGGACTGCGAACCTTTGCCGTTTTAGGCTTCAGCTGCATCAAAATGATACTTCTCGAACACACGATGCCCAAATTTCGGCTCAGCATCTGAGAAAGCTTTGCCGCCGTCCCCAATCGATTAAAGATCAGAACTCTTTGCTTTCGATAAGCGCGAGGAAGCTTCACTGGATACATCATTTAGGCACGTCTTGCGATTTGATGGACAAAGATGGACTGGAGCATATTACGTACGACTTGAAGGGACAAAAAATACACGACGAAGCTAATAATGAGCAACCCACAAACAAGGACAAGGGATACGCGCTTGGAGAGTGTGATTTGATTCTCGTGAAAACGGAAACTACACATGGGAGATTTCTCCTCCATCAGCTTTCGCGTGCATTCTCAACCTTTTTTGCCCGCTCTTTCCCCATACTTCGCGCCTCCATGCTTCGAGGGATCGCTTCCGAAACCTATTACCAGTTTCACGTCAAAGCATTGTTGTCTGAACGTTTCCCGACCTAGCCGTGGCCGGCAACGTCTTAAGCAGATGTGGTCCCGTAGCACCTTAGTATTATGCATCAACCCCGCCCAAGCCGCGGATCATTTTCGGCCATGATCCGTTGTCCACTAATCCCGTAAAAGAGAGAGCTAAGCACGCACAACAAGGATCCCGTCTGGCGGTTGTTATTTGGAAGCAGCAAAGCGGGAAAAGTGTTGAGCACGAAGCTCGTAGTTCAAAAAATATACTTTGCTTTGTGGTAGCGAACCCAGGGTTCAAGTTGGGACCATGCGAGGTAGCAACGCATTGCATTAGGGTTTTGCGTGCCCCTCATTTTCCTTCCTCGCACGAGAAGTTGCATGGAGCGCCGAGTTGAGTGCATGCTTGCCAGAAAGCCGAGAGTGGCCAACTGTGTTGACGCACATCCGCTAAAATGTCATTCTTCATGGTGGCTTCCATATAGGGCACGACAATGCCTCAGGAATGCAATAGGGTATCAAATATGGTAAGTGTTTGTTGAATCGTGACCGTCATAATGTATAAGAGGTTGCTTTTGGTCAAACAGAGACAGTTGCTCAATCCGTGTGCATCGGCGTGGACACATCGAAATCTGGCTCTCTGTCGAAATCCGGTAAAGGAGGATTCATCATCGAGAAATAGTGATCTTGATTCAGATCAGACATGTTGTTTGATACATCCTCAAACCCTGAAAAGTCGGTGCTCACCCCAGACATGTGGTGTGCGAGGAATTCATTTCCAAGGTTGTTTAGGTGCTTCTGAATATCGTCTGGCGACTTGCATCCGTCGCAGTTGGCGTGCGCCAGCAGTAGTGCATTGATCTGTTGGACCTCTTCCTTCATCCGCATGACTTGTTCTTTCAGCAAGGCGTTCTGCACAGCTTTGTCATGCGAATCGCGTTGTAGCTGCTCGGTCTTCTCCTTTTTGTTTATGCGGCATTTTGCTGCTGCCAATCGATTTTTCTCCAACGACTGCTTTCTCTTCTCGTCCTCTTCCGCACCGCCTGCGGTGGTAATAGAGTTCTTGCGGGTGTTTCTGCGCCTTCTGCTAGCAGATGCCGGCTTCGCTGGTTGCTCCTCCTTGATGGAAGCTTTTGTTGCGCGTTTGGGCTTGGTTGTCTTTTGTTCGACTGGTTTGTCCGACGAGGGCTCTGAATTTGACCTCGGTGGCGTGACCTGTCCATAGCGAGAAATTGCAGTTGCAGCATTCGGTAGTGTTTGCGAGATCATGCGATCAAGCTCGAGCGATTGGGCTGAGGAAATGAGATCAGACTGATCTTTCGGGTCGAAATCGAAATCTCCAAAGGGGCTGCTGTCTTCAGGCGGACTATACATCTGTTCCGCCTTCACCGGATATGCCGCATGCCTGGTTGGTGGGTCGAAGCCAAAGTCGCCAGAGTTGTCCATGTACATCGAGGGCTGCATTTGGGAATAGCAAGTCTCTTCCGTTATAGAAAACCCGTCCAGATCACTGATGCCATCCACGACCGAGGGTGCGAATGATGCTGACATGGTGGCAAGATATTGAAGGTGGGATATGGAGGAAGCAGCAGCACCAGCAGTACAAAGGCACCGTCCTTTCAACTGTTCGAACGCGGCCCTTTCAATGAAGTTGCACCGTTGGTAATGTCAGTGCCCAGTTAACAAACGGTGTAGTCGAATTAAGGAATGGCTCTCGGTATAGGACCTGTGGAATGGAGCTCGGGCAACCTCAGCCCAAAACAGGCTTGCAGAAATTGCGCAACGAGTTGAGTTCTGGTATCTGCTAGAACGCTTATGATCGCTTCAAACGCTGCGACCGGAGGGATTCTTTGTTCGTGAGCTTTCTGGCAGGTACTGGGATTTGATCGACTCGACGGTAAACAGATATGAATTGACAGCCACCACGGGGACGATGTGGTGCTTCAGTGGCAACAGGAGGAGAATGAGTGCGGGGAGCAATTTGCCGCGGCAGCGGTCCGACAGCTGTCGTTGACGCGGGAACAATGTGCAATTATCGAGCGTAAATAGAGAATATCTGATCTCCAGGTGCAATACTGAAGGGTAGGAATAAAGGATCTAGAGACTTGGTTGGTTTCGGAGGTTGATAGGAAAACGAAAGGGAAGGCGGCTTCCTGCTACTTCTACACAGTACGAGTACTTCGTACATGTACTTTACAAAGCGACATTGTTGGAAAGGAGTCGTGAACCGCGACTAGTAGAACATTAAAATTCCACACGAGAGTACCGATCGGTGTTATTGGCAGCAAAATCGCGAAATGCAAGTCATGGGAACTGAGGAGTCGCGCTTTGATCTGCACCAGATCGAGAGATCTCGAGTGTCAACTTGTAGGCTTTGAACACTTCCGACTGATGGGACTTAGTCTTACTTGAGCAAAGCCCACATGGATACCTACCCTGTGGCATGGACCCACCAATCCTGGACCAGAGAGGCGCACGCTGTTGTGTCCGAGCAAATCAAGAACGGTGCCTGTTAGTGCGGCGTACTGAGAATGAGGGTTTGCAAGTGGCACAGACTCTGTACGAAATAAAATTCCGGATATCTTTTGCACCGATCGTCTTAACACTACACCGAAAGCAGCTTCGCCGAGGCCCCTTCATCCAAACAAATCTAAGCTGCAGCCTTCGAAAACCGCCTTAGAAACTTTCGAAGGCTTGACCTGCCCTCGCTAACAGCCAGGTGGCTTGACAACAGGTCTGCTGACAACTCTTCATTCGTCTCGCTTGTTGGTCGTTTCAATTTTCCTCTCACCTGCATTTCTAAGTTCGACCCCGCTGACACTCTGCGAGTCCAGTCGTATGCAGGACACGAACTTGCGGGCGGGTGGCAATCCGCCCTTTCACCTTTGTCCAAGTGGCTGAGTCAGAGGTGTCAGCCGCATTTCCGACTAATCGGCGATCTGAACTATTTAGCTTTGGCTTTCCCTTTCTAATCGTATGGGATTTCAACTTTTCGATCGCGATTGTAGTTGTGCACCGGCAAGACATTCCACCAATAAGGTGAATCCTCCGTTATGCCGTCGTTAGCATCGCAATGATTCTACTACAAATGCGTGCCAGACGAGCCGGACAAATTTTCCATGCCATGTGAAGAGTAATTTTTTGTTTGTACTTCGTGCATCTGCCGCCACATCTGTCCAGGCGATCGGTGGATCAGCAAAAAGACCTCAGAGGTATAGGGCGTTCAGCCCGGATACCAAGGAATGCAACGTGCACACGCGCGTCTCGCTTCCGCTTCAAGGCTTTACCTAAGAGCTCGTGGAGCTCTTACCTACGCGTCAGCCACACGTCCCAACAATTTGTGTGTTTCTTGAGTCTAGGTACATGAAGCAAAATAAACCGCACCAAATAAGCCATACCACATGCAAGTCTGCGATACACAAGCTCGCCTTTGCAATACCATCTCATCAACCATTATACAAAATCACCATGCCAGATAAGGGATGTCCATCCCGACGACCGGAGTTTGTGTCGAATAATCTTACTTATGTTGGCTGGTAGAAGAGGCACATGAAGGACTCGATAGTCAGCAAATTGATATTAGAGTTAGGGAACGACTAGAACTATCGATCTCCTTGATTACGCAAGCGTGGCATGTTCTGCGTACCTTACTGCCCTCTTGAAGCCTTCTCCGCCCGAAAGTATGCCGTTGGAGAAGGCACAAATCAGGTTGGTGTATCCTTGGCATGTGCAAAGAAGCCACTTGGTTCAACACCTCGCTGTAGTATCAACTTCCTGAACCAGAAGCCGAATGCGCTGCTCGTGGTGAAGCCAAGGGTTGCCCACGCGCTGACACCTCCACCATTACTCATATATTTGCCAACAATACAACGCAGCGGAAACTTCACAACCCAGCTATATGAGCGCTGCCGCGAGGTTTGCGAACAGCCCTAGAGCAAGCGACCCTCCAATGCCAGCTGCGGGCATGCTAGCCGCATTGCCCATTGACGCAGCAGATGAGCTCGGTAATCCCGCGGTGATGGTGACAGGTAAGTAAGTGACCTTCCCACTCTCCAAGGTCTGGCTTGCCGTCCAAGTCGTTGTCTTTGCTCCGTCGATGCCATCACCAGTTGTATACAAACTTGCCGGCCCGTTATATATTTGTGTACAGCTGGCCTTTGAGCTGCCTTCCATCCCGCACTTGAGATCGACTGTCATGGTGTTGGCGACCGTGGTTGTCAGCGCGAGGGTGCTAGGACCGGCTGTCAAGGTTACTGGTGTTGGGAAGCCACATTTGCTTGAGTCAACGCCGTCAGGGCATTTGACTACCAGAGTCTTGATATTGCCGCTCTGCTACGGGTCAGCACTTCCCCAAGTCGACAGAGAAATATTACGAACCTCATTTGACAATGATGCCACGAGAGACTGAGCGTCAACGATTGGAAGAAAGACCGATGTCGTACTGTTCTGAGCTGCAACCGCAAGGCTGAGGCCCACAAGGATTGTGATAGAGATCAACATTGTTCTCGTTGATTGGGTTGAAGTGTTTATCTATTGCAGGGGTAAACTCGGTGTTGAGCAAAAGACTTCGGGTGGGAGGATCTCAAAGGTTTATATGCCTTTGTTGAAAGATGTCGCCGAATGCGGCGACTGTGAAGTGGCAAGGCAAGATCGTGCCCAGTGAGAGTTGCTGGTCCGTGCTTCGAATGTCGTCTTTCTGGAACATGCAACCGGCTGATGTCCGTAAAATACCTCAGATACAGTGGAATAAGTTCAGCGCTGGTCCATTTTGCTGCTGATTCCAAAGGCACAATATTTCTTCGTTATGTGAAGGTAGGCCTGTCGGAGCAAAAGTACTTAATTTTCGACGTCACTGTTGCCTCTCCTCATTGAGGAGATTGAGGCTAGCACATGGGCAGGTGGAAACGATGATTGTGCCTGGGCATCTGCTGGTCTGCCTTTTGATATGATAAGGTGCATCGTACCAGTACTTGGACTTTGCAGGGTTTCCTTGGCGTGTCTTGTCAGCCAGTAGTCCTCGCCGTAGCCTCGAAATGAGAGAATGCCGGCGTAGATGTCTGAAAACTTTCTGTGACTACCACCGGTAATATAGCGGCGACGAGGTCAAGCCACTAATGTAGGCAAACCTGCCGAGTTCCAAGAGGCAGTTGTACTTGCAAGTGCTGAGTCTGCATCGGTTTCTGCACTGCAATTACGATGCAATGCCAAGGAGCGTCTGCCGCAGGTCCGTTGCTCTGACTGCAGCGTGAAGGAATGGCGTTGCCAGGCACTTCTGTAATTCTTGCGACACCTTTATTACAGTCTAGCAGGATCTACAATCCTCCCATACTCCAGAAGCATCCTCATCCAAACTAACTGTAAGTCAATATTTCGCAACGCCCTCTCCCCCCAACCCTTACTCTCCTTCGCAATTTGCGCCGCAATCTCGTGTCCCTTCTCCGTTGTCGCAAAAAATCGAACGAGCTCCGGCAACTCCTCGAAACCAGTGCTCACAGGTACATAATGCACCCAGGGGATCAGACGATCGTCATGCCACTCCATAAACACCGACTGCTTTATTACCATCGAGTTTGAGCGCAGCAGCCGGTAGAAGCGCCCACTGAAGGTGTTCCCGTCCATATCTAGCAGGAGTTTGTGTGCATACGCCGCGCTGACAGGGTCTTTGATTTCCTCCATGCCAATTCCGAAGGCTTCCTTCTGTGCATCACAGGCCTCACGTTCACACTGTGGCGTCACGCCCATGATGCGTGTCGAAAAAAGCGAAGAAACTTCAGACATGTTTGTTGCATATGGCGTCCAGACCCCCGGCATTGCCTCTTTAAGCAAGCGGATCGGTTCAGTGGATCCGGCCTTGGTCAAGATTGTCATGCGTTGCCGCTGCATGTGCTTCCAGTTTGACTCAGTGGCATGCCCACCTGTTGCAGCGCCTACCCAATATAATTGGGCGTCCTTGCTCTCCCAATTCTGGTCTTCACTTTCTATGTAGTCGCCTCTTCTCGCCCAGTAGTATGGGCTGGGGAAGATGATGTCGTTGAATGAAGAGATCTTGGATTGTGACCAGATCGGAAGAATTGAGTGTGTAATACGAAGAGTTTCTGGTGCAAAAAGAAACCCTTCCATGCTTTGCAGCTCACAGTGTTCGCAGATATCTCTGCTTTGGGTAATGTTGCGGATGAAAGGAAGAGATCCCTCAACTGGGGGTGCCTTACAGTTAGGGTCCCTGGCTGGTGACTCTACAGAACACGATAGCGTCATTGCTTCCCAGGCATCCTGCTTCCCAAGGTCGACAAACTTTGGTAAACGGAAGAGGTCATTCTCAGCGGGATCTCGGAGGAGAAGTTGTGGGGAGGTCTTTAACCTAGCAAGCTGCATCGCTCTATCGAGCGCATCTCGAGGCACACAGTTACTGGGTTCGTCGTATACGTTGATCGCGAGCGTCATGTTCGGAAGGAATGTTAACCACCCATGTAGGAGCCAATCTTTGATTGTGTCTCGAACCCACGGAGCTCGATCTCCCCTTGAGACAGAAACCTGGTGATCTCGAATCTCGTATTTCATCAGTTGTTCGGGAAGCTGTGCCAGAGCATTATCGCAGAGGGTTTGGAGAGTCGAAGACGGCACCCCCCAGAAGGGCTCGAGTGACTGCATTACCACGTCGAACTCGTCCACTAGAGTGAAATTGTGCTCCTGGGCAAGCTCGAACCACTTATCAAAGTATGGAGGTGGTTCTCGCCCGTAACGTCTCGTGTATTCTTTCGTTGCCTGCTCCAGAAATTTTGATTGGCGGTCAAGCATGGCTGAATATTTCGTACGAGCTTCAATCACTATGCGCTCGATAGGGTGCATACGCGCATTATCATCTTGCCTCTCGGAGACTATGGACGCAATGTATTTACTCTGGTCCAATACGCCGTAGAGTGGTATCAAGGCGAGAAGATACAGCCAGTTCCGCCATCGATGATTCGGTGGGATACTTGTCACTGATTGCCAAAGCGTAATTAAGGCGGAAATTGAGGCTATAGGTGCCTGGTAACTCTGTACACTGTTAATGCTGAGAGTGAAACTTGCGGCTAAGGTCTCGATGGTAGTTGCGACAGCCGTAAGTCGATTCGTACTCTGCAAGGAGTCAGCTAACTATGGGCAAATTAGAAACAGACCATCTCACCAGTGACAGAACAGCAAACCACCAGGCGGCTTCCATAACGGCAGACACGATGATCAATGGGCTAAGCGTAAGTGTCGTTGGCATTGATAAAGCAAGCAGAAATGTAAAACATGCGAGAGAAAACAAGCACATTTTCTCAAGCAAAGCCCAGTCAATTGTCTCTTCCGTGTCCGAGGAACGGGACTTGTTGATTCGGCTCATACGGGGTACCAAGGCGAATGTGACGGTCCGTCCCAGTAGAAATAGAAGGCTGTATGCAAGAGTGACAGAAACGAGTACATTATTGTATGAACCCGAACCAGCTAGGAGCAGGCATAGCGCAATATTTACGGGGACACGTGGCGGTATGAGCATTCTTGAGAATGCTTTGTCGAGTCCACTAGGTTTCTGGAGGTATTGTTCGCTCATCTGCTCGGGATCCTCTAGGAGATGTGTTGAGTCCTGCTCCGGCTGTGCTTTTGTGTTTATCAGAAGTGCAGAGAGAGTAACTAGAGGCTGGAGATTTCTTAATCAGTTGTCTTTTAAGGAGCGCCGGCTACTCACCATTACAAATGCGAACACGCCCTGGCTTTGAGCCAGCTGTGCAGCGGCCCCAGCTGTGGACAACCCGAAAATTTTGAGATTTCTTGACCAAAATCCATGATGTGGTTGTTCGTCCTGATCTTGTGGGCTGGCGTGAACGGTGTGTCCTATCCAGATGTACATCCGGAATCCAAAGTACATGAGCGCCCAGCCTAGCCACCCGATCCAAACATCTTGCTGGATGGATGGAGGCGAGGTCCTGAGTACGTGCTGCCTCCATAGAGCGCTCTGCAGGCCCAAAAGCACAATAATAACCGTTTTTGATGGAGGCATCATAGAATATAGTCAGACGGAATTGGAGGCGAAGACCAGCCAGTAAAGGGAGAGTACGACATGCGCCGCGAGGTTGTGTTGCGAGCTGTATCGAGCCGGGACTCTGTTTGCTGTTGATAATCTGCAACTCGATGCATGAGGTCCTTCCTGGCCGTCGCTCTTCAGTAATTTTGCGCCCTTTGTAGGACTTAACAGAAACGATCTCTTCGTTACAAAAGCGCTTTTTGGGGGAACGTGGGGTTTATGGGTCAGTAGGTGTTAATTGGACACCGTGGCTCCGTCACCCAAATTATTCTGGCCCAGATATACCCCGACTGACCCATAAACCCAAACAAACGTTAGTGCCGCCTCCCTCGTTTTTAGTGTACCCACCGTCATAAGCAACCCAAAGCATAGGTAGGGGTCGTAATATTTAAAATGTGGTAAAAACTGGGCCAGATCCCTGCCCAAACTATAAATTAGCGCGCTCCAAGAGCTGATATAATTAGCTAATAAAATTTCCGATATGAGAGCAGCTTAATTCTAAACTCAGGCTAATGCGGGCGTAAAACCAATCGCTACTGTCGCTGCTGGCCCATTAGCCTTAAATTTCATAAATATTAGCACGTGATATTAAATTACATCATACTTATATGGCGCACGTGATCGCGCCAGCGTAACAGTCACCGACATTCTATAACCCGACTTTAATCCGTTAAATCACGTGGCTGTTTACGTCCAAATTGGGCCGTAGGAGACGGTTAATTTCCTAGAATATAATTGGTTGTCTTATCATAATGTTTACGCCGCGGGAGCGCCGTCAGCAGCTAATGCACTCCCCTGAGGGCCCAGTTTTTACCACAATTTTTTTTAAATATTACGAGCCCTACCTGTAAACGCGAAGATTTACCCCATTGAAGCGCATTGGGGGCCGAATCGCGGGCTCTTCCTCCCGCATGTTAGGCCCTGTTCGTCTCTCAGTCAGTAACGAACATCAGTAACAGGTGTTAGCGGGTAAATCCTTACTAGTGTGGTGGATAGCAGACTCGTCAACCTTACTGTAAAATATACTCTTTTTGAGTCAGCGGAGCTGCGATTGATCAGTGGGAGTTGGTTCAAGGAAGGACCAACTTGAAGACCGTATGCCGATAAAGTGGATAAATATTACTTTACGCCGTTATAAGCTATGTTTTTAGCGTAGTTGGATGAACCCCGTTCTTGATCAGTAGTATATAACGGACGGCAAGACGAACAGCTCCACCAAATTTAGATACTGGCGTCCGTTATCGAGACGAACAAGCCCTTACCTAGTCTCAAACACCCTCTGTACAAGGCGCTAATCGAATTTGGCAGGACACATCCCCACTTAATCCGTTTGTTCAGCCAAGAACACTCTTAATTGGATAGCAGCACCAATTCGAGACTAGAATTCATAAATTCCGGCAAGAGATGGCGAGGGATGTTGGGCAATTGGAGCAAAGTATTTCCCTTATCATTTCGAGCCAAATTTGCTGGGGCAGTGCGACTGACAGACGAGGCTGGGTTCGTTCGCTATGTCTTTCTGCCTCAACGTGCGAATTTCGATTGTTTCTTCTCTCAGATTGTCCGACGCATCCTGAGATGAACTACTTTATCTTCTTCTTCTTCTTCGCTAGTTCTCTGCGACTGGCCTTTTCTGCGGATGTTGCGGCGCCAATCACCGTGTACTTTAATAGTACACACTATTTTGGTTATGATGGACCGTGGCAAGCAATTCCTGTTCTAGTCAGCCAACCTCAACAGCTCGTAAACCTCTATCCTGGAGGGACTTACGCCACCTGCATCCCGTCTGTCAATGTTCGAAACTTCATGACAAATTATTCCTCTGATGACTTTCCGACCGATCCCGGCATATTTGATCTATCGCTGGCACATCCTGAATTTTCAACTTCGACTCAAAATTACTATTTCTTTGGTCCAGATGAGGGAGGGACGATTGGTGTGGTGGATGGAAGTTTGAATGGAGCAAAGCCTGCGGGTTTAGGTGGAAAGGGGCTCATCGTCACAGATCGGCTGGAGGTGGGAGACCGGAAAGTGGACGGCGTCTCGATTTCTGCCGTGTACCAAGCAAATTACACTCTCCCGAATGGCCAGAGTTACCCCTTAGACGTCGGATTCTTGTCACTTGGGGCAGCGAATAATCAATTTTTTGGCAGCATGATAGGTTACATGTTTCCGCTGAACCTATCCGCAACTGGTGTCATCCCTTCCAATACCTGGGGCCTTCATATTGGTTCTGTTTCTCCCAGTGTCCCCGGCTCTCTTGTGCTGGGCGGATATGACAGGGGCAGAGTTATTGGTAATGTTAGCTCATTAAAGACACAGAACGCTCTAGACGAGATGATTATCGGCCTCCTCGATATCAACATCGGAGTTGCCGAGGGTGGCTCTCCCTTCCCTTTCACCTCAAAGTCCGGGTTACTGGTGAATTCACAAAACACAGTGCAAGCTGTCAACGTGCGACCAAATCCGACCGTCCCCTATTTGTATCTTCCTGATGATACCTGCAAGGCTATTACCTCCAATTTACCTGTTAGGTATATAAGTAGCCTCGATCTCTATATATGGAACACGTCGTCTCCAGACTACGAGAGGATCATTACCTCCCCATCCTACCTTGGCTTCACGTTCCAGCTTCTCGGATATCAGGGGAACTTAACAATTAACGTGCCTTTCTCTCTCCTTAACCTCACACTGACGCCTCCGCTCGTGGATAGGCCTACCCCATACTTCCCCTGCAAATCCTACTCTCCGTCAGGGCCGAGCTCAACACTCGGCAATGAGTATCACCTCGGCCGCGCCTTCCTGCAAGCGGCATTCATTGGCATGAATTGGCACAACACCGCCTGGTGGATGGCACAAGCCCCGGGTCCGAACGGCCTGACTGCTGATATGCGATCACTCGAAAATAGCACTAGCACCATAGAATCTGTGGCGGACTCGTCCCTTTGGACTGAGAGCTGGAGAGGCATTTGGGCACCACTACCGGGCGGTGATCTGGGCCAGAACAACAGCACCAACGGACACAACAGTGATCTGGGCCAGAACAGCAGCACCAACGGACACAACAGTGATAACGGAGGAAGCAGAGACTCAGGACTCTCGACCGGCGCCAAAGCAGGAATTGGAGTTGGATCGGCCGCAGGCGCCCTCATCATCCTCGGCGCAGCTTTCTACTTCTTCCGCCGCTCTAAAAAGGCCAATGAATTGCCAGAAATCTCTTACGATGCAGATAGGATGGTACAGAAGGAGGGGAAGGACACCAAATCAACAGGCTTTGTGTCTGACAACCCGAGAAGCAACTGGCAGAGACAAGAGCTGGAAGACACGAGTCGATTTTCTATATCACAGTTACCATGATGACTTCATGTAGCAACCAGCAATTACAGCAAGCCCAACGCGAGGTGCGCGAGTGAAAGCCGAACGCGTTTGACAAATTCGATTCGGTGCGACGATCAGAATTTCCAAAGCGATCCGTGCATCATGCGCCTCACCCGTACATTGCATCAACAATACAAGGATGGGAGATTCCGAGACAAAATGGGAAGTAATGTAGGTAGTAAGGATCAGGAAGACCATCTTGATTAAGGCACAAAATTCTTCATGGTCCGTCCATGTTCGAGTCCACCATGGGTCAAATTGCATGTGCTCGAGCTCTGCGTACATGGACGTATCTTTTCAGCTTAAACCAAACAGTTGACCCTTCTTGCGACGTCCACTTGTCCAACACCAGTTTTGACACCAATCTTGCTTGTTGTGTTATATGTATCAGAGTGGTCAAAAATGTTCAAGGCTGGTGGCTAAATCTGTAGATCAAATACATGGACTGCATAGCGATCTCTTTCCGGATGCTGTCCATCTGATTAATGCAGCCCTTGTCAATTCAGAACCCTGGCGCATCGGGATTTCTGGTGTAGTGAAATACTCTTGTGGCAATGGAGCTTCTCACCTCGCTTCTTTGTTGACCAGACTGGCCGTGGATAGCGATCCGAACAGGACAGACTTCATGGTGACCGTACTATGCCATTGCTGACGGCAAAAGGAATGCCTCGTTCGACCGCCTGAAGCACCTCCATTCTCCGTGGTTTCAGGAATCGCTGTTGCCTACTCGCTTGGAGATCTAGGGTCAAACGTACTCACATTCTCCATGCGAATGCCACCATTCAACAAGGTTCACCATGGAGGAAATTGACGATACGCCTCCATTGTAGAAATCGGCAGACACGTGGTGCAAAGCATTAAGCCAACATGATGGGTCGTGGTAGGTAGGAGGGTGGGTAGTAGGATAGTAGAAGATGGTGGAGGTTGAGTAGATGATCAGAGCTGGAGCCTGAGGCCGGCGCTGACGAGTACAGCGTCCGATGATCGTGACTACGCTGGCGGCCCTTGCTAACCGATTTAGTTTTGTCCTGCCAAGAAATCTCTCGCTCACGTTAGCTTTCGCCATCCCAAATAAATTATCCTCTACGTTTAGCACTATAGCACCACTTGTCACACTTCCCAAAAAGAAGTGGAGATTGCGGCCACAGGGCAGGTAGGAAATGCAGGCAGCTGCACGCCCTGTCGTTGTCACCTAACCCAGAGAAAGTAAAAGCAAAACATGGAATGCCAAATAATCTCCACACTGAGCCTCGTTGAACGCGGTGCCGCAGATCAGCAAGTATAATGTCGATACTCCAAGATCCTTTGACAAGCACATTTCCAACATACTGTCATGTCTCTTGGTATTGGCCTTTCCTCTAATATCAATTAAGCTGTTATTCTCTCCGGGATGATCCGCTCAAGATGAGCTTCTTCCGTAGACCAGGAGATTCCAGCTCCGAAGATGGTACATCTTCAGAAGGAGAGGAGCATGATGCGGAGCAAGAGGAGCCAGAGATATCTGTACATGATGCTAGCCAGGATTCCATGAAAGATTCGACTGGGACGGCTGAAGACTTGATTGTCCCCGACAGTACAGAATGTTTGTCTCTAACCAACACTGTTGGTGACGGTGAGAATGGGGCCGGAACCAATCTAGATGAAGCTCGCCACATGATGATAGCGTCATTATTGGAAGAACTGTCCCTCTACAAGGCAGCTGATATTCTCAACGATGCCAATGCTGGTAACGGTCATTTCGACAAGCATTCACCTGAAGTGGTTGACTTTGCCAAGAACCTCTTTGCACGATCAAGTGGCGTTCTAAAAGATGGCGGTCTGATGTCTGCCGACTCGGCGACAGAAAGGCGGAAGCCTCAAAGAGCGCAATACCTGTCAGCTCTAGAGAGACTTAGTCATCGGGCGAATGCTGTTGATGGTGGGAAATCTTCATCAGGAGACAGGTTTGGGTTAAGCACGCTTTCCCCAACAAGCAATGCTTTAGTCCGACACTCAAGCCAGCAGCCCACCGCATTTCAGGCCACTGTCGCGGGACAGATTCAACAATTTAACTGGGAGCTGGGCAACATCAACATGGTACGTCGACCGAGTGCTGAATTGCAATTAAAGCCATTGACACCTTCCCTCCCCTTGCGAAGCCATTATCACAGCAACTTTGTGGAAAGAGGTTTGTTGGGAAGAGGCGGTTTTGGAAAGGTTTACCACACATACAACATTTATGATCAAAGGGAATATGCTGTCAAGAAGATCCCATTGTCGCCAAAGCTCTCACGGCAGTACCAACAGAGTGGACTTGAAGAACTGAAACATATTCTTCGGGAAGTACAAGCGTTGGCGCAATTTGATCATTGTAACGTGGTGAGGTACCATGCAACCTGGATTGAGGAGCCGATAAACGCTGGAGTACCACTTCCACCGCAGGCCAGCACGATGCTTTCCTACAGAGGTCAGAGATTGCTGGACGATAGACCCGCGCCGCAGAAACTACCTTCTCCTAGAAATTCAACCGATGCCGACGTGGACCTTTTCAACAGTAACGTGAACGAATTAGATGCGCTACCTGCCATTGGTCGTGTGATATCAGCCAGCTCGCAAGAGATCAATGAAAGCGAAAATTTCGACCCATTTGCTCGGTCTAACAATGACGAACATAGCAAGCTACTCTGGTCCCACCAAAAAGCGTCCACACCGTCTCATAGTAGGACTGGTGATACAAATCCGTTCAGCGAAGGTCATTCTAGAATTCAGCCCAGTCTGGCATCGGGTTCATCTGATGACCCCAACGTCTATGTGTTGCATGTGCAAATGAGCATGTATCCACTCACACTTGCTCAATACCTCCGAAAAGCATCGTCTACTTGCGGGTCATCAGATGAGGATGCAAACCGTCACTGTTTTCACCTGGTTCCAGCTCTCCGCATCCTCCTCAGCATCCTGAGTGGTCTGCAATACATCCATGCCAGGGGGTTCGTCCACCAGGATGTCAAACCAAGCAACATATTCTTGTCCCGGCTCAACTTCACGAGCCCTATAGCATTTGCCTCCGAACAGGGGTTCGTAGACGTTGGTTCTTGCCCAGGCTGTTCATCCTCAACACCGCGTTTTGTCAACCCGCGGATTGGTGATTTTGGATTGGTGTCAGATATCGGACGTCTAGCTGGTTCAGAGACACTGGGACATCCACGGCCTGAGGTCGCTGCGATTGGTGGTCACAAAGTAGTCGGGACAGAGTACTACAGACCGCCTCACCAGAAGCACGTATCGAGTACGCCAGACGAGAAACTCGATGTCTTTGCTCTTGGTGTGATCCTGCTGGAGCTGCTTTGGCCATGCGACACACGAATGGAGCGGATGAATCTTTTGCTCGGGTGTCAGCAGGGCGATCTGCCTACTGGGTTACGAGCCAAGTTGAAGCGGGAGGGACATGATGACGAAGTCGTAGAGATGACAGAGGCTTGCTTATTTGGGATGATCGACACGAACCCTAGGACGAGATGGAGGTGTGCGATGGTAAAGAATGGGATTGAAAGAATCCTCCGTCGGTTATGAAAACTTCATTAGTATATGCACTTGCTCAAGAGTTGATGAAGACTATCATAATTAGGCGCTACCGATGCGGAGAGCAATAACAGTTGCGATCGCAAAGGGGTGAGAGGCTGGGCGGCAATATAGGCTGTATGACCAGTCCTTGTCTCTGGTGTCAGAATTGGTGTTCATATCAAGCAAACAGAAGTATACAGAAACGCCAAAACCTTTGATGTTGTTCCAAAACCTGATATCGCTTAGGTATTTCATTGGACGGATAGAACAACCCGCTGCCAGTACTTGCTGACATGTGAAAGAGCTGGCATATCTACGTACACAAGATGCGCGGTACGACCAAAAACCTCCCCTCAACCACACTTTTCGCGTCTTGCAACATTAACGTAGTTTGATATTGTCGACCATTCTACACCGTCTCGGCCTGGTTCAGGAGCATAACTTTGACGGTAGAGCAATCATCCAACCATGGCAGCAGCGGCAGTAATGGCGCAGCCTGCACCGGCGTCATCTTCAGCGTCAGAGTATGACTTTCCCGGCACAAGATCATACGAGAACAGCAAGCCTACGGAAACAAAAGTGAATGTCGAAGACCGGACGCCACCGGCCTCGCAGATTCTCGTTGACAGCATGATGGGTGCTCTGAAATTGATGGGCTACGATGACAAGGCACTGCAGACAGTTTCATCTCGTGTTTTGGCCAATGTCGTCGAGGCGAGGAATATCTACGTCCAGGACGTTCTAGTCGACGACACTGCTAGCGTTGGTCGTACATTGGATGAAGATCTGCTCGACCGCGAGAAGCTGAAGCACAAAGGTGTGTATTTGAATAGCAACGAGCCAGTCCTTGTGCTAGAACTTCCGGACGAGGACAGCAGAAGCATGGTAGATGGACAAGGGCTGGAGCAAACCATTTACTCTTTGCTGGTTGATCGAGGAATTCGCCCGGTCCGTGTATACGTGCGTTTGACCAAGGATATTGCATCTGACCATTTTGGCATTTGTCTGTTGAACGTGGTGAATACCGATATTGGTGGGCCGAGCATGGTTGAATTACTTGACGTGGGCTTTTACGACAGCTGGACACAAGGCATTGCCGTGAAAGCGGCTTTTGACGGATCACGCCTCCTTTGGCGGAATGAGAGGTGGACCAGCGACCTTGATGCATCTACAATTTCAGCTCCTGCCCCGCTCGAAGATCTCGGCGGAATTGCGATTACCGGAGAGGCTCAGGAAGCAGTAGATGAGGCATCAGCACAGTCGCCAGCCAGAGAAGAGCCAGCTCCAGTACCAAAGTATAAGGACGTCAATACAGTCCCAGAAGACGAAGATGAGGTCGAACAAGAGCCACTAGAGCACCCCGCAATGAAGGAGCTCAGGGAGAGGGAGGCTAGCCGTCCTTCTATTCAACATCCCACATGGTCTCGTGGCCACGAAGTCCAGGGTCTGCTGGATATCATCCGAACTCAGTCGGCAAATTTGAAACAGTGTGAGCCCATCTCCGTGATATCTCGGCCATCGGATGATGCAAGTGACGACTTTGAGGTCGTCGAGAAAGTGTGATTGATAAGTTTAGGGGAAATTCGCAATTATCCTTGGTCGGAATTGGAGCCAGTCGATGCACTTGCACTCCGACCACTTGCACTGTCGTTTCCATTACGGTCGCCAGCGTCTGGCATCGCTTCGTCTTCGTCATCCGCGGCGTCTAACTCAGCCTGCAAGGGACTTTCTCGAGGGTCGAGCTTTTCCAGATCTTCCAGCACTTGCCGTGAAGGCAGTTTCCATAGATTTACACCACAGCTACGCTCCTTCGTCAATAGATCATCAACGAACTCGTCCATGTATGTCAATGCATACTCTTCTTTTCGTCTTCTTCTCAGCTTCCGCGAATCGAGGAGCAAGGGTTCCAGAGTCTTGTAGATCTCGTCCGGATCGAAAGTCAACCGTACGTGAAACGCTGCTAGAGCCCGGACGTATTTGAACTCTTCTCCTGCATTGTTCAAGTATTCCAGGATAATCGCATTGTCAGGTACGAGGGTGAGGAGTTTGAAGGCGAGACACAGGAAAGCCGTGGGTTTCATCGCAACGCCGTAAGTGCCTCCAATGTAGGTTAGCTCAACCGCTCTGTCGAGCAGAGTCGCAGCATTCAGGCCAAAACAACTCTCTTTCCAATATAAGCTGTTTGTGATGCGGTTCCTCACAGCCTCATCCACCAGCGCCGCTGGATTTTGGCCTCGCACAAGAGGGCCGACATAGCCTCGATTGTCGAGTGCGCTCGAGGCGTCTGCGCGATGACTCATTTGCCAATAGCCTCGATGCTGGCAAAGCTGAAGTGGATAGACTTTCGTGCAACATAAGTTGCAACTCCATCTACGTGAAATTTGTTGAGGCCTAGCAGCCTAGAAGAGTGGGCGCGTGTGAACGCCACTACGTCATCAGTTGTCCTGGACAACCATTTGTAAACACAGCCAATCCGGGAATAAGTGCATGCATCGTGCTATCTTGGGCAAAGCGCATACCTGGTCCATAGACTTCAAATTTAGGTCGAATAGCGAGGGAACGTACGAAGGACAACGTACATCGATCTTGGAAGCTGGTGTATATTGCAACGACCTTGTGATGGTGCTCCTCAATGCCTCAACTATATCAGCAGCAGTGTCGGGTGTTGTGATCTGTCTCTTTACATTCCTGCTCTTTCTTTCCGGATACGTGCTACAGCAGCAGACAGTCAGATCGCTACAAGAAGCATTGTCGGCTCCTGTCACGGCGAGAGTGCGACTGCAACCAACTTTACCGCCCCAGTTTCAGAACCTAGAAAATTATGCATCAGAGAGGACGGGTGACGGTAACACTGATGCGGCCACGGACGTTGTTGAGATAGTTCCTACCGCCGGACGAGGCTCGCAGGTGGTGATAGACAGTGGGTTGGAGCCCTCGGCTGGACCAGCATCAGAGTCGGCGGAGCCATCGCCACAGGAGTTATGGCACACTCATGTAGAGTACGCTTCAGGTGCACCTTCAGCCGACACCCAGGATCCCTCAACGGAATCCTCAACCCTCCCTTCACCTGCTCTGGATGGTCTCTATGCTTATGTCCTCGCCCTACCAAATACAGAAGATATCTGCTCTGCCTTACTCTTCACAAAATGGCATCGGCAATCTTCCCAACTACCCCGACCACAAACCAACATAGTATACCTCTACCCTTCCAACTGGGAAACGTCGTCCTCTCAGGCTTACACAGACGCACTCCGCCTTCTCCTCCAAGCCGAACACGAACACTCCGTCTTGTTACACCCGGTCGAAGTCTCCAAAATTTGGGCTGGCATTGACGCGGAATCCCAACTTCTCTCCGAGCTAGCCCGGAATCCGTGGGTCTACGACCGCCTCATCTACCTCCGCACGCCAGGCATGCTGCTGGACACCACACGCCTAGACAATACGCTTGTCTCCACTTACATCGACTCATATCGGCTCAAAACGTCATGGACCAAACTCCGACCGCCAGCCCGACGAGGTGCAGCAGCCACGCTGCAACCCGACGTCCTGCTCTTCTCTCAAGGCTACGGCCTGATGAAGCCCACAGGCGTCCTGCAGAAGACTTTAACCAGTAAAGCCTACACAGATCAGAAAAATGACCACCGCCACGACGAGGCCAAGGACGAGTCCATGGCCAAGGACGCCGCCTACGTCCTCTTCGACGAGGATGACCTGGCACACCGAAGGAAAGCAAAGATATTCCGCAACGGCATATTCGAGCGGTTTGAGCGGGAGAGAGCAGCCGTGTGCCGAGAAACGAGTCTGTTATCTTGGACCAACGACACTCCGTGATATCGAAAATTGCTATGAAGTATGAACTGAGAGAGCCTCACCACCACACATCTTGATTAAACAACCTCGATGTCTGGCAGGTGTGCGACATGTACGTTTATTTAAAATGCTTAAAATTTGTAGCGCATATCATAGATGGAACACTGAGCAGGTAGAATTCAACGATAGCCCTCGTAGGCTTAAAACACCTTGAAACGATTTTTATATAAAGTATTATATATTCTGACTTCTATCGAGAGCAGACAATGAAGATGCTCGAACACGAATGTTACCATCCATATTCGTCCCAGTATAGACACGTACATACGTGGACCATTAGGCGATTAAACGGGTACCGGGTCGCACCATGTGGGGGGATCTTATTAGCCTCAAGCCCCTAAGTATCATCTGATTGATAACCCAAATTCACAATTCAAGACCAGAATCAAGCATGACTTGAAAACAAGTCCTTTCTGGAGAGTGGAAAACACAGCTTCGTCGTAATCACATTTTAGGAGTTTTGTCAAGCCTTCGTGCAGGGCGGGCTACGACCAGAAAACTTGGACCGCTTGACGGCCACAGTTTCAGTAATCAGTGCTGATCTAGAATATCTACGACGTGTCCGTCCGTTATGGGCTTGCAAGTCAAGTAGACTAAGACGGCGGGTAGCAGCCTCAGCCAGCCAGCCAGCCAGCCATGTCTCAACAAACGTTGGCGAAATATCGGTCGAGAACATTGCGGGTACTGTTTTTTCAAATGATCTGGCTAGATCCATCGCGAAGCAGCATTTTGTCAACGTTCCCGCATGATATGGTTACATGGCTGGGCGACGCCGCGGGCATTCCTGGCACATGTTGGAAATCGTCCAGACTTGTCTTATCTTGACTGTTTGTCCTTCTCAAAGTCACTATGCATCTGATTTGCAAACGCTTCGTCAGTGAGGACTCTCAGCCCTGTGACTGCCATCCCTTTACCAACACCCATGGCTAGTGAGTGGGCTTCGGCTGTGCCGGCCGCATCTCGAAATCCCTCGGTGTGCAAGGCAGCGCCAGGCTCGACGGGGATGCAGAAATGGCCGTGGAACGAAGGGACCTCGTAGCTGACATTCCCTATATATATGCTAGTGAGTCGTATGCTTTAAGAAGAAGACAGTAGTTTGTGGGCGACGAGAAAGGAAATGGCCGAGGCGGCAAGTCACGTACCCATGTCGGTGCTGAACGAGCGGAGATCTCTATGCTGCATATCGCCGAGAAAAGGGCGTCCGATAAGGTCCATGTAACGAGAGAATTCTGAACAGAGAGACTCGTTGGGTCTCAAATCAGAGTATATCTCCATCCTGTGATCTATAGTCAGTGGCTTCTTCTGCTCGTGCAAAGGCCTGGTGTGAGAAATCAATCCGGGTATGGGGAGGGAACATACGCGTTGACAAGGTCTAGGGTGCATCCGGTCGCAAGGGCTGCTCCTTTAAAACAGTTTTCAACTCGAGCGATCAGCGACTTTAGACTAGCCGCCGTTTCCGATCGCGCATTGCATCGCACCCTGCTCCTTTCGGGGATGATGTTATGTGCGGTACCGCCCTCAGGCATGATGATGTTTATGCGATCCGATGGCTGGATGTGCTGTCTCAGCATCCCAATCGCAGCGTAGGCGATGGACGCGGCGTCGAGGGCGTTGACTCCGAACCACGGTGCCGCGGCTGCATGGGCGGCTCGTCCCGTAAATATAGCCTCAAAGCCATATGCGGCAAGGCAGGTTGCGTAAGATTCTCCCGATAGTCCTAGGGGATTCTTTTCAAGCGGCGGGATGGCATGAACCATCAACGCAGCGTCGACATCTGTGAACGCGCCTGCATCTATCAATTTGATCTTCCCTCCCCCTCCTTCCTCTGCTGGACAACCCAGGAGGCGAACTCTACCGGGGGTACCTGATGCTTTTAGCGCTTCAACCGCCCCAAGAAACGCCGCAGTTGATGATACAGCAATTAAGTTGTGCCCGCATCCATGTCCAATGATAGGTAGAGCATCATATTCTGCACAGAATGTTACGACGCGACCATCGATCCCATACTCTGCCACAAAGGATGTCTGTAATCCATAGGCATGTTTGGTGACCGCAATACCTCGCTCCTCGAGGAAAGACGTTATGTTGTCATGTGCTTGGGTTTCAGCGAAGCAGGTTTCGGGGTTGGCGTGGATCTGTAAAAGTCATAAGCATTGGAAAATGGGAACTTGCTTGGCTTTGAAGGGTGGCGCTACTTTGCAATTAAGATCTCTAAGGCTTTGATCAGAAGTGTTGATCGAGTTCGAAATCAGCTCAGAAACCTCCTCGTTTCGTTCCATGATGAATGCTGTGCAAAGGAATATGTAAAGACTCCTGTTAACAACCAATGATTGATGCAGGCTATTTTCTCTGGAGACGCTCACTTATCGTTCCAAAGCCCAAATATGGCGCAAACCGAAAACCCTGGCCCGAGCGTAGAGCGCCACTTCAAGTCACTGCTCGTGGCATAATATAGACGAGACTTGATCACGGTATCGATCTCCGCACTGAACGAAGAAGATCGATGGTGGTGAAAAAAACAACACAAAAGCGTCAATGGTATTGGTAACCTACTCGTGGTTGTAAAGACGGTGACCGCGCAGCGACCCTTGTCACAGGCGGGGAAGTTAGACCCACTGCGGGGAATTTCCCATGGCACTATTAGTGGAAGCTGAACGACTGGATGCAATAAGTCACCGTCAAATGTCCGCATGTAATACAAACACATCTGGCGAAAGAGTTTGTGGTAAAAGTTGTAGCGAGAAGCTTTTGGTATTCCAAGATAGTGTGATAGTAACACACTCCAAGCCACCCGGACAAGAGGATGAAAATATGGAATACTGACACTACTCTAAGAGGTTGCATCCTAGGCACATCCAATTGGTTTAGGTTGGCGCTGTGGCTGAATCATTATTCTTCAAGGCTGCTTTCGCGACACTACATGCAGTGAATTAAAGTAAGAATGCGCAGATATCAGCCAGTTGGATGGATGATTTAAAGCGCCGTCTGTGACATGGACTGTAGACTACACCTCTAACATGACCCCTGGGACATATGCTACCTGAATTAAAGGACGGAGAGTATGAGGTTGGATTACACTTAGCATCCTCGTGCACCGCTAGCTACACTCCCTGTACACCAGAACATGTACAAAACGCCATGTATCCACGTTGAATTGAAGTAATCAGACCCACAGACACAAAGATGTGCAGCAATGCGAGCCTTGGTCGACACCAACGCTTTCCCGTCTCCCCGGAATTCTTGGTGCCTTCACCGCCGCCTGTTGCCATTGGACTGATGCGTAAAGACGTTGAGACGAGCGCAGTAGAGAGCCGGGCGTCCAGCCTTCTCGCAAGTGGTCCATTGCGAATCTGCTACGAAGATAGACTTACCCTGGTGCTCGACGCACCAACCCGACTCATCTTTATAGCGCATCCGCTCTGAAGGAACCTCAACCATTAGACGGGTTTGACGTCCTCGTCCCGAGCCCTGCACGCTTTGAGACTGCCTAGAGAGGTCTAAAGGTCTCTCCGTTGATATGTCCCTTCCATTCCGTGTATAGGTAGTTGAATTCGATATAATTCCCTCGGCAGGAGGCTGTCCACTGTCTCTAGACGTCGATATGGTATTCTGTGGAGGCGCCGAGGGTGCTCTGGTAATAGCTCTAGGGGCTCTGGCGGCAGCGCGACTATCTCTTCCAGTTGCAGGACTGTAGCTCACGGATGACGCTGCACTTGGTCTTAGGCGCTTGATCGGGGATACTTCGTCGCGAGCTAGCTCGTCTTCAGAGGTGTCCGATTCGGTAATCAGAGCCGTCGACTGCGATGTGCGGCTGGTCGTCAAGCTTGTATTCGGGCTGGGCCCAGGCATCTGGCGAGCCACCTGGTTGGCGTGGGCGATGGAGCTGTCCCGGGCTGTCTTCGCCAGGTCTCGGTCGCCCCTGTAGGCAGTCGCACCCTGTACGAACGTCTCTTTATCGTTCGTTAGATCGAACCCCTTTATCTTGGTCGTATGATACTCTGGCTCCCCTCCAGGAGTGAGAGGCTTGGTAAGATGGTGCGCATAAAGTTGCAGATGGCCGTCCTGGTAGGTAGCCGAAAAGCTGCGTGCTTTGTTGTCATATTTTGGCTCCTCAGCTTTATAATTCTGGAGCTGGTGTATGGCTCGGGCTCCCATTGCTCCATCAATCAGGACTTGTCTCTTGGCCACATCCGCTCGTCCTTGAGCGCTCTTGCCCTCGACGAAGAAATTCGGAGCGGCGGGACGAGTCGTGTCGACAGTCGAGGGAATAATATAAGGTCCCAAGTCAGCACGAACGCGCGGGTGGATGGTCGAGAGTGCCGCTCCGTGATAGACGTCGGGCCTGGGGTCGCTGAGATCTTTGTCGAAAGGGTTCAGGTTGCTCAATGGCAGGCCCATCTCGAAACGATGGGTGGCCTCATTGCCGGCGATGAAAGGGAGTACATTATACATTCCAGTAGTCTCGCCTTTTGCTTTTGCATTTGCCCGCTTGAAAGCTCTGAAGTCTTCATCTGTAAATCGCGACGGTGAGAGAGATGGCCGAGGGACGCGTTGTGCGGCCTGGATATCGCTCAAATTCGCCGGTTCAGGCGTTAGACGTCCATCCGGATGTTCGTGTTCATTGGGATAGATGCCAGTGTCGATCAGTTTTTGCTCGAAATTGCCGCAATACGGGGTGGTCTTAGTAGAGGTAGTCCTGGCATAATCACTCGGCCTCGAGGAGGCGGAAGACCGTTTCCGGCTCTGAGAACTGGCATATTCGCTCATTGTGTCGGGATGCCGAAGAGGTAAGCTGGCAAACTGCCATAACCATCCATTAGCCTACCATGATCTCGATCGGACCAACGTAAAGACATACCCCTCGAAGATGTGATAGGTCAGGACCCCCGCGACAAGCAAATCGCTTAAGGCGTTGACGAGCTTTCCCGATGGGTGAATTGGAGCTCGGTATCGGTGTGCAGCAAGGCGGACCTGCTTCCTGAACGTGCCTGCGGTCAAACTCTTTTAGAGCCCCACGAGTCAGCCAAATCTTGGATAGCGTGTTCCAGAAGCTGGGAGGGCGATGACGAGGCTGCGAACGGCCCTCCGAGGCAGGCGTTTGCTTCTTCGCTATCGGCTGAGATTCGAGATCCTCAGAATGCGTCGAGGATCGTCGTCGTTTTTTCGACTTGGGCTCTTCGAGGACGACCATAAGTGTGAGAAGGGGAAAACCGTGAGGGTAAAGGTGGAAAGATGTGGTCGCCAGAGAGGACACAAGGCACTGTCGCGGGTTAGGCACGGCTGCATGTTGAGAGGAGGGGTGTGGCACATAGTCGAGGCAACACTTCACATGCAGTCAATAAATTGGTCGAATGTCTGGAGGTGGACGCACGATTTCAAGCCTCAGGCGCTAAGGAATGGTTAATTGGACCAGAGGGGCGCTGAGTGTTGTTAGCGTGTTAGGGGTCGATCCTGCGTGACTCTCGGGGTTGGATGTGGAGTAAATAGGCAACCACGGCTAAAACTTGAAGTGCTTGGCAGACAGAATGTACTGTGTATTATTGCTAGCGCCAGAAGCCTTAAACCATCAAGGGGGGTCCGCGTTCACAAAGGACCATCAACCACAGCATGGACAGCTTTGTGCAGCGTGTACAGGAGATAGCCATCGGCGGCAGATATCACCTAGTGCGGAAACTGGGATCTGGTTCTTTTGGCAATGTGTATCTAGGTATGGCCGCGTTCGTGTTCGTGGCCGTCGACGAGATCTCACATTTCTACAGGCCGTGACGCCGAGACCGGCCACGAAGTTGCCATGAAACTCGAACACCACAGCGTTGCGCCGTCTCTGCTTGAAGAAGAGGCACGGATCTATCAATCTCTCGCCCGGAAACCCGGCTTTCCTCAGGTGCACTGGCACGGACAGAAAGATGACTACACGGTTTTGGTCTTTGAACTGCTCGGCCCGAACTTGGAAGACTTATTCCGATATTGTGGCAACCAGTTTTCGTTGAAGACGACGCTGATGCTTGCCGACCAACTACTCCGTCGTCTTGAGGTTTTGCATTCAAACAACTACCTTCACCGAGATGTTAAGCCTGAAAATTTTCTCCTGGGTGTGGGCGAGCGAGCGAATATCGCCTACATGACCGACTTAGGCCTTGCGATCTACCGCCATCCCGACCGGTGGGGCTCGAGTAGTACTCCTACTCGTGTTAATATACAAGCACGTCCTCCACAATTATTAGGCACATGTAGATATGCGAGCATCAACGGGCATTTAGGCGTCGGTGAGTAACCTATCCACCGTGTTTATGCGTGTAGAAAGGTCGGCTGACGGTCCTACAGCACAGTCTCGGCGTGACGACTTGGAGGCACTCGGCTACGTACTAGTGTATTTTCTACGTGGGAGACTCCCGTGGCAAGGGCTCAAGGCGACCCGGGATGCCAAATACCTGCTGGTTTTGGAGAAGAAGCAGGCAATTAGTGCGAGCGATCTCTGTGCTGGTCTCCCTACCGAATTTGTTGACTACTTCAATTATGTGCATGATTTACGCGATGAGGATCGGCCGGACTATCAGCAGCTTCGGAAGATGTTCACCAAGCTCTTCCGCCGACAGGGATTCGAATACGACAACGTCTTTGACTGGACGATCCGGGAATTCCAGAGACTAGGGCTTGATGAAGAGCCACCTACATCGAATAGTGTTGACGGGAGGCCAGGAGTGGACACCACGATGACCAAGGCGACTCGTGGAAAGAAGAGATGACATCCTCTAACTAGGCATGGCAACGATGCTGTCACTGGAACCACTCCTCCGGGTGCACCGTGGTCACCGGATTCTAGGTCCGTGCTTTCTTGCTAAACTGGATGATGGCTGCTATCAGTCATTGAGAACCAACCATTTCGGATCAGCCAATGCCTAACCGCTCTGCGAGTAGGGATCGTGCGGCTGAGCGATAAACTCGTTGCGCCGTATTACTTCAGTAGAGTCGCTGTTAAGACCAAAGGAATTCGAGTACGACAACGTCTTTCGCTGTACTATACAAGAATTTTAGAGGCTGGGCCCCGAGTCCGAGGCTCAACAGCGCCCGCAGGCAGACCGAAGGAGGAGGCGTTGAAGAAGAGCCGATGCGAAAGGAACTCAGAGCGTGACAACATTTTTGACTGCACGATTCAGCCTGACGCCCAAAGGCCGCTTACGTTGAAAGATGTGGACAGTGAACGAGGGGGAAGGAGGGAGCAATGTGGGGATGGGGACCATAGACACGCCAATGACGACCATCGCTCCCTTTCATATGCATCTGAAATGCTGGTGCCCAGATCTGTGCCTCTTGCGAACCTGGAGGGTGGTTGTTATCGATCATCGAGAGCCAACCATTTCGCAGGCAGTAATACTGTACCGACTAGGGCCTGTGGGAGGGAGTTAGCCTTGGACTGCTTGGGCTTAGATTCTCCCCTTGCCTCCGGACTGCTACCTGTCACCAGACGAATGCAAACCAACCGAGATCCAATCGAACCTCTAACGAAAGATCGGGTGCAATTGGTGAAGTGATATGATTGGCAGTTGTTGTGACGGCTTGCGGTGAAGATTCCCTGGTTTGAATTGAGTTTGGAGCAGAGTACATCGGGAGCTGCTCCCCGGCAAAGACTTTTAATTGATATAAACGTGAATTCACACGGGCACGGCAGTAGAAACACTTCATTGATTTTTCAATCACGGCTGATCCCCCCAGCTTGGTCGTACAATCCACCCCAAGGGGATGCTGTATCTCCTAAACACTTGAAGTGTACAGAATGCAAGCAGCACGAGCAGCTAGGAAGGCTTCCAGGCTCACTTCTGGGCATGACCTGGTCAAAGTCGCGGGCGCCGTTGCTGTTCACAAGTTACGGTATATATCTCAGCATACACTAAATCATGCGATGTAACCAAGCGCCACAGGGATGGAAACACGCGTTCCAACTGTCTTCTCGGCGGTACCAGTCAAGACTTCCTTAGCACGGACATACATTTAAATCACGATGCTTCCTTCGACCATTTTACCAACGTTCTTTCTAGAAAGATGCTTCTGGTGCCGATAACGAGGACCGTCATCAGCGAGAGGCTGAAAGTTAGATCGGGCTCAGATCAGATGACTCTTGTCGTCCAAATAGAGGGATCAAGGAAGAGAAGATGTTGATTGCCATCGCTGTCAAGACAGATTGGTGATCCGAGGACCACTACCTCCACAAATTTGCAACGCTTTTGTACCATCGAAATGAATACAGACTTTGCTTTTCGTCCAAGTGTCTTGGGCTGAGAACTTGCCGATGAGATCTTTGTCCATCCACATCGTCACCTTGACCTTCGCTTCTCCTTTCTTACTTAAACGAATATTGCCCAACACAGCATCCTCGGTGATCTCTAAAGGAGTATCAAGCACTGTCCGGCGACAAGCAATCTCGAAAGACATGGCTCGAACATAATCTAAAGAGTTTTCGATCGTTTCGCTCTTCTCACAAGGGAGCGGGGTTTTGGGCGAAATGAGCTCCAAGGAGCCATCGAAAGTCTGAATGCTGTATGATGCCGGTGCCTGATCATAGATTTGTCGCCAAGCAAGAGATCTTTGTTCACCTCCTCGAACTGGATTTTCGCAGGATAGAGTCCTAGCAGGTGGGATGCAGAGAGTGGTCTTCGTCCTCCATCTCGAGAGAGAAAACTTTAAGTCGTGTAGTAAAACCAGCGTTGGGGCCTTCAGTCGATGTGTGGTAGGACAGGCGGCCAGTCGATGGATGCTTCGAAGCGCCACCCTGTGACATTGTCTGTGTTGTCCGTAGACTGCGCCTCTAACACGACCCCTAACTATTGCTGAGCCTGAAGATTCCGCACATTAACGAATACGAGAAAATTGGCGTCCTTGGGCTGAAGTCGACCTCCGCTGCCATGGCCAATTTGGCAAAGCATGGAATGAATAAGAACGCCATTTTCATCAAGCTTGGACCTTAGATTTGCAGGCAGCAGACAGTATACAGTTGCAGGAAGGGATTAGCCGCGTGCACGCTAACAAATCGGCAGTGTTTTATTCAGCGCTTGCTGGTTTCGAAACAAGTAGAAACAGATATCGAAACACGCTTATAACTACTTAAAAGGGTTAGATAATAGTGTTATATGCTAATACTATTTAGTCCTAGTCTCCAACCTCGGTAATAATTAGTCTAATATAAATTAGGTATAGTCTAACGTCCATTATGCCTAATTAGGAAAGACTGTAGCTTCGAAACTTGCTTCGAAACCATAAAATCTGCATTTCGAAACTCGCAAGCGCTGATTTTATTGGTTTGACGGCGACCTCGTATACGAGCATTCGGATGGTGCGGCGCAAAAAACTGAGAGCCAAAGGCGGACGGTATAACCAACAAGATGACTTCGAGGCTGTAATGATCCTCTCCTTGCGGGGACCAATGGTATGATTGTGAACACCCCCCAGACCAAAGGTTTGACCTGACACCACGTTGGTAGCTTTTTGGAAGGACTTTGCAATCGAAGAATCCGATTCCGAAATGACGAATGGAAATACCTCATAAAGAACCGGACTTGAGAATGTAACCGATGTTGGGGAAATGCTGTGTCCACAAGTTCCGCAAATCGCAGAGCGTCGCTACCGTGCTCTGACCAATGGAGAGGAATACCAAGTTGCAGAGCTGCGCAATGAAGCAGCAGAGATTTATAATATCTCAGCCACAATTTCCCGGTCCATCCACCAGCTCTATTTAGATGCTGTAGCCAAAGTGAAAGATCCAGCGACCACTAAAGACCGACCAGTCTTCTCTCCACGAGAATTGCTCCTATACGCAAACTTCCAACGGCTCTATGGGCTCAGTATGTTCACCACTTGTTTCTTCAATTGCTTGTATCGCTCCTTCAGTTCCGATGAAGCAAATGTCGGCCTTCGGTTAGAGGCCGCACATTATACAAGCGAAATACTCACCCTGGCTCAGGACGCGGATGTATTTAGGCCACTTGGTTCCTCATACATGATTCTTTGTCTTTTCGTTGCATGTATCAGCGGCCCTGACGACGAGATGCGAGCACGTATCAACGAGGTATGGCATGTCTTCTGTAATGACGTGCCGAGTGTAAGACCATCACTTCTCGAATTGGAGAGCACACCCATAGGATACACGATCGTGGACTTCATGGACTTCATCAAAATGGGGCCATCATGTCTTGTCATCCAGACCCAGTACCTCGCCGAGCTGCAACATAAGCGATTCCAAAAGCGCATCTGCGAGAGGCCACTTTATGACGAGCGGGAGGCATTTCTTGCCGTCCGACAGCCACGTTGAAGACTCTAGAGAGGTTAAATCCATTGTAGCTTCCAGTGTCTGAGAGCGAAGCTAATATGTATTCACCATTTGGATATTACAAGTTCCGACTCTCGATGTTTCTGGTGAAAGACCCGAGGAGAATATCATAGGGGAGACTTTGTCAATATTGAGAAGGATGGGTTATGTACACTGAGTTCCACCAGTCTCTATTCACCTGTGGGCGTATCAGGCGTCTTTTGAATCAATGCTACTGGCGGTGGTTTGGATTAATGTAGCAGTACGGCGTTGCGACGATCTTTCGACTAATCAGCGACACTTCTCTTTGCTGCAAGCCACTCGGAGGAGGTATGAGGATAGAATTTGCAATCGCAGACGAGACTTAGGAACTCTAAAATAGTATAGCCCGCCTTGGACGCTTCAGTCAAGCTCAATCGCCAGAGAGTTTTCACTAAACCTAAGTGATGTCCAGAAAAGGAGACAATGCAAAAGTTGCTGTCCCAGCAAAAGATATAACAGCTCGATAACAGCGATCCGGCAAAGCTTATCGATCTTTATCGCTGATGATTTTCCGACTAGCCTCGGCATTCAAGCGCCTTTCGATTAATTGGGGCGTCAAATACGTCGTCGACGCATGACTAGCCGTCCATGTCGTAGTAAGCCGCTGCGACAACAACAGCACCAGTTCGATGCTGGACATCGACCTTGAAGCCATTATAGAGTGGTTGCGGAATTATAACACCATCTCCTTCGTTGCATATTGACCACACTGCAGCGTCTACTGCACACTGGTCAACCCTGGCATGATGAAAATGTCGTCATCAGTGACAGGTGTAACGGACTTGAAGTCTTTCTCGAGGAACTGGGCTACTACGCGTCGAAGACGGAGGGACCATCGTGGACCGGTCACCGATGCTGTACGTGAGGTGTTGCACTCCCTGGACCCGAAGCTTGGTATATATAGTATCAGCAAACCAGAATCAATCATGACAACAGGAACTTGGCGGTGACATACTTGCTCATGAATGAAATCTTCAATCTCGTTATGCTAACATGTCGTTCTCGGCAACGCGCAGGTTGATCCTACGCGGGTTTGGTGCATGAGGAGGGGACATCATCGAGGGGCAAGGTCCAACTTACGTGCCTTCCACGTCCTGCGGCGTCCATGGATTCGCTAATTGTTTCGACCGAGGACCCCAGATATCTCTGTGCACTATGTTGTGCGCACCTCTTCGCGAGAGCCCATACTTGACCGTAGCATAATCAACACCGGTGGCCTCACCGTTGACCTGCACGTTGACCTGTGGCGCCTGAACTGCCATTTTCGAGAATATAAAGGTCTTACAATATCGCCAACGTAAAATGGATTTGAGTAGAGCATGCGGTATGCACCTGCATTAATTGTGCTTCGGTCTTGGAATGTAGGCATTCTGGAGTTTTCTATTTTATAGCCGCTGGTATTTGATAAGGACTAGCTCAAGTGGCACCTTGCAACGGGATGGACCTCAAATCTGCATTCTAGACTTAAAAGTCCCCGAAAAACAAATGCCAAATCCGATCAGAAAGTTCAACGCCATGCTGGAAAGAGTCGGATTCATGTACTGAGGTTGAACCACATTTAAGGAAGCTGACCCACTGGGCCCGAAAATGTAGACGCCATGTCTCCAAAGTGGCCATTTTCGATTTAAAATCTCCAGGTACGAGTCAAAATGATACACTTGCATTGGCTTCTCCAATCTTGCGCGGAAATAAAAGGGAAAATGGCCGAGCTTGTACGATTATTTGTAGTGACGAGCATTGCTTGGAAGTGGCTTCCCGACACTGATGCTGTGGTTCGCCACGCACAACTAAGGCTGGAGTATGTGCTCTAGCGCAGTGACAGCGAGCGCTATGCAATGTTATTTGGCTGGCGTTAGGAGGTTGTCAAGCTTGGACACTCAGTCTATAGAAACAGGAAGGCTGCATCTCAATGTCCGCTGAAGCGGCAGCAGCGAAGGTGAGCTGCAACTGTATGATCGCCGCCTCTGCCTTTCGTCCTAGGTGTACCAGACATTGAGGGTAGCCCTGTAGTGCCCAGATATTGTTAGGATGCTGAATGGCCTCGAACAAGGCCTCTCATTACGACCTAGGTCCTCTGCATATATTTCTGCAGCATCTTCAAGGTTTTGTTTGCTCGAAGAGAAGTGCAGTGTGTACTTGACGTGTTGGAACCATCCAAGGTTCAGAATATATCAAAGCATTATCTGGCTCTGTCACGAGTCTTAAGCTTTCAAAAGCGGCTCTCACCGCTGCGTAGGGGCGTGTGAAAGGCCCACTCGACCGCGCGGGGATTTTTTTTGGAGTGGCCTAAGGGCCTGGCGTCAACAAGTTTGCGCCCGCCGCGGTCACGTGGGAACCCCAAAAATTGGCCGATGCATGCCGAAGCTGTCTGTAAAGTTGGTTTGATTCGATTCTCTTTGGCACGGAAACGGCTGAAGAGCGACCTTCCACTTTTTGTACTTTAGTTGGACCGGAATGCCTCGGCGGTAGCATGAGACATTCAACTTCATGCCCACTAGTATGCACAGAGCACATGCATTGAAAGCAGAACTTGAATTGTCCGTCAGATAAATCGTCCAATCCTGGATTTTCAGAGCTGTCCCACAGTCAGTGTAGACCAAAATGGAAGATATCAGCCATGGGAGAGCGAGCGGTGCCTCCTGGGAGATGGGGAGGTGTCCGCGGGAAACCTGTTTTTGATTTTAACTAGAGAGGTATGCGTACGTTACAGCACAAATTCCTGGTGTCAATATTGTAATATTGCATACGAATAACAAGTCGAAGAGATGTATTCATTCATCACATTCTGGAGTTGCGAGGGATTAGCTGGCTGTACGTGTTGCAATCCCCTGTTTTATTCCATGCCGTTCACAGCTCCGGCGAGAAACTGAACCCTCCAGTGGCACACAGCGCCGGTTTCCGATGGCCAAGGCAGAGTCTGGCATAGAAATATTCATAATAGACTACTCAATGTGCCCCAATAGCCTGAATCTGTTGCCTCCAAATGTCTAGTTACGCTGATGGGTATCCTAATTAAAATATACTGAAGCATGCTGTTGGTCGTGCTGCCTGCCACATATACATCATCAACCATCCCCCCGAAAATCAGATTACGTTGTAGGAGGACCAGAGCCTTCGGTGGACGAGTCGCCTTCAATCGTCTTCCTCCACGCCTCGGGCAGACACACACAGACGAGTGGGAATGCCTTGATTTCTCCGGGTGGTGGTGGTGATTCGTCGCGGTGAGCAGTCCCATTCGAGACGCCACTGTCTCGCTGGACTTTATGCTTGCCGTCATAATCCTCGGCTCGATCACTGATGCGCACACCGGTGGCCCAGCCATCGTCCCATATGCCGACCACCTTGAGCATGTCTCCACGCTCAAGCTCAAATTCATCGCCAGCACGAGGCTGGTAGGCCCAAAGCACCGACACTTTTTCGCCAGGATGGATGTCGTCATTCGAATAATAGTCCTTGAAGAAAGGCAGTTGTTCCGACTGGCCACTTGCAACTCCTTCTGGGGATGAGTATTCGTTGCTGCTCTCATTGTTTGAGTCGCTCTGTGGAGACCTATCGGCTTTGAGAGCGCCGACCACTCCTGCGGTCTTTTCGCCCGAGCCTGGACTATCTCCGTATGGATCATAGTCTCTCTGGGTGCCATTATCTTCACCCGACAGGGCTGCCATGCGCGCAACACGGCCGCCGGGTAGAACTTCGTAGCCCTGCTGGGACGAAGAAGTTGGAGGCTGTGAGCCAGGCGTCATACCTTTGCGCTGCGGTGAAGGCTGATTGAGGAAGGCCCCGGATTTTGCATTTCGCTTCCTGCGGCGAATGGTGATGCAAGCAAATATGATCAGAGCCAGAAGCAAAAGGAAACCCACGATGGATCCAATAACGATGCCGGCGATAGCACCACCACTCAATCGGTTGCCTCGAGCTGGGCCGGCGGCTGGACTTGCGGTGCTCGTTGGAGACGAGGTCGGACTTGCTCGTGTGGAGGAAAAGACGTCTGCGATGGAGGAAAATACGGGGAGGGTGACGTCTTGGCAGCGGCCTTCAGAATCAGAAGTGAAGCAACACGAGTCGGTGGCGTTCTCGGTACTAGCGCGACAAAAGTTACAAAGGCCGATGAGGTTGTTGCTATAACCGCAGTCGTTTGGTTCATTTTGAACCGCGGGAATACATTGTCCCGCTATGGAATCGGCAGGCAGTGCACAGTTGGTAAAGTCTGCTCGAAGTTGATCTGCATAGTTGGAATTTCTCGGTGCACACAGCTGGCTGCTGGATATGATGGTTTCCTCGCTCCTCGCCAATTCTGCGCACGAGTCTGCACACATGGGTCGCGCATCTTGGTCGGAAAGATCGCACGGCTCGCGAGAGTTCTGGATTATGCTGTTGCAAATAAAGCTGGTGGTGTATCGGGCATAGTAGGCGGTTGTGTTTCTGAGGTTGATGTTGGTACATCCAAACAAATCAACGTACTTGGACTGGACATAAGCCTGCTGGACATAAGCAGTTAATTGCGAATCGAAATCGTCGACGTTGGATACGAATTGCAGAAAGGGACTAGCTGATGTCAGCAGCCAGGCATTTGGTCTGGGGAAACACGTACAACAAGCCGGCCAGGTACGAGTCGGTAGATATGGACGCAGAGCTGAATGCCGAACACGTTGTCGATCCCGACAAAGGTATACAATTCTGCCCAAAGGCACCAACAACCAGTGCTGCCGATGCAGCGGCCCAAGCAGTCCCTCGCATGTCAACAAGAGGGCCTAAGCTCTACTTGATGGTCTGTGCAAAGGTCCTTGTGCTATTCTTTCATACACTTTCATGCTGCATTGATGTTCCCGCTTATCCTCCGAGTCCACTGCAGCGACTGGTGCTCGAGCACCTCCTGTGAGCCGTGGTCGAGGATCGTCGGTTCTGCCCGTGCAAACGTCGAGCCGCGACTCGGTGGAAGGGGGAGGTCGAGGTGGAACAATTACTAAGTTACGGGGTAGAGAACGTGAAAACGCGTCAGAGAGCGAGCGTGAGGATGGTCTTAAACGAGTGACAGAGGTCGGTCTGTGATCAAGGCGTCGAGGGGCGGTGGTGTGGTGGTACCAGAATACGTAGGCGCGCAAGCACCTGTGCAGCTGGGTGTCGAGGAGGATGGCAGAATCGGCGACGGAGAGGGATCAGAATCAGGACAGCTCGGTGCGGGAAGGTGCTAACCGGCGGACAAGCCAGGCCTTAGGGCCGTAATTTAGAAACTGTTTGTTCAGTTCTCAAACGTGGCTGACTGGGGGTTGATCAACAAAAACAATCTGTTTTATAAGAGGTGCGAGACTAACGGTCGATCGACAATCCCTCTAGCCAGGGCCAGGAGCTTCACAGGCGACTTCGTTGGTCGGAACTCCGGACCTAAATGGAAAATTGGGACCAAACACATTAACCTATTTTCACACCCCTGTTCTTAAATGCTGGCTCGTAAATTGCGCTGGCATCAAAACCAATCAATCTTGACCTGCCGTGCACAAGGATAACCTGTTAGTGTCTTTGCCGCGAGCTAGCCCTGAAGCCGACTTCAAAACAGTCCCAATCCGTGCGAGGTAGGAAGGACTTCGCACTACTCAAACGCCTTGCTGTGGTGGGTACGAAGCAGCTTGACCACCTTTGTCACGTGTTGTACCGCTCTGTTTGGTCAGGTGGTCAGGCTTTTCAAGCGAGGCTGCAATTCAAATTGCAACCAGGCAGGTTGGTCACCACATTCTTCGAGGCATGGTCACACCGTCAATGACAATCAGATATTCAATTTTGGACTTGTGCTAATGTCCAGCAGGGCATGGCCAGACAGCTTGATCCAGTGCAGGCTTGGTCTCAGTACCTAGGTAACTATGGGACATTCGAATAAGTTTCTGCGGTACGCCATCAGCGCTAACTAATGGATACCACCACCGCCTGGCATTTTATCACCTTCAGGATCAAGATCGACAGCAACAGAAGTTGACCTGAAAGCATCGACCTTGGTGGTAGCGAACTTCCTGGCGTCGACCCTGTTTTCAAATAAAATGGTCAGCTCGTTGTAGGTTCGATGGGCCGTCTCAGGAAGGCGGAAAAAACACCAAGCTACGCAGAGCCCGCAGATGCCTGCCCAGAATAGCCCAGTCTTGGCACCCCAGTTCCAGCGTCCAGGATTGAGCTGTGCAGGAAGTAGGAAGTTGTTGAGAACACCGCAGATATTGTAGAACATCCGCGCCACCACGATGGTCTTCTGTCGGAGACGGGTAGACGAAACCTCGGCGACGATAGCATAGCAGACTGGGCCGACCGTGATGTCGTACAAAAGAGTATAAATAAGGAGGAGCGAACCGACAGCCCAGGAACCAGCCACGTTGACCTGCACTTCCACCCCTCCGGCACTTCCACCGGTAGGAGCTGTAGCTCTCTTCGCCTGAATGATCGTGTCGTTGGCCGGAGCGAACCCAGCACCACCAATACCGACGAGGAGAACCATGAGCACAATGAGGCCGCCAATATACAGAGTCCTGCGCCCGAAATACGACCTGAAATGAAAATTAGCATTTCGTCAACGGGACAAGGTCATCATTTCCATACATCAGAACCCACGAGCCCACCGTTCCAAAGAACCCGAGGCCATATTGCGCAAGAGTAAGGTTGAAAGCTTGTTCTGTTGGCAGGCCAGCATTTTTGTAAAAGTATGTGCTGAAACCCATGAAACCGGAGCTGGAAGAAGTCAGCAACAATCTAGGGCTCGCAGCGACTCGCGTCACCCACCCGCACAAGGCCTGACAAGCCCAAGTAAAACATGCGATCTCCGTTCGACGTAGATCGTAACCCTTGAACAAATGCCAGTAGCTAGTACCCTCTGAGAGTGCCTTTTCGTGCTCGTTCGTGAGCTTCATCATCGATATCTGAGCTCCGACAGCATTCTCGTCGCGACCTTCTGCACTGGACATAAGTCGCTTGACGACCTTCGCGGCCTCGTCCATACGTCCCTTTCTAACCAACCACTGGTGGCTTCTTAGCTAAAGTTTATCTCAATAGAAGCGAACATACCCATGGTGATTCCGGTGCGAAGACTAGACCGGCGAGGATAGGTGGTGCTTTACTTCGTTCAGTGTTGCGCAATGCGTGCAAAAGTAGAGAACTCACGGAATATCCACTGCAGGGCAAAAGGTACCCGATATGACCACTGGCCTTGAATTCCCAACATTCCTCGCAGAATTCCCGATGCTAGCACTTGACCAATCACCCAACAAATGTTCGCTTGTTCGGCAGTTAGTACAAGCACTGAATGAATGAAGAATGGACTGCGGTCGTAGGAGGGATTAGGGTATCTCTGAAAGGCTTACCATATGTCGTCAAATACCCTCGCAAGCAGACTGGGCATACCTCGGATGCATACGCCACTGAAAGCGTCTGGAACATTCCCCAAGGAATTCCAGAAATCACTTGGCCTGCCATTAATACGGGGATACTGCCGTTGGAGAAGAAGGGAAGGAAAATGGCAGCGATCATTAGAGCCATGCCGATATAATAGGTTTTCTTAAACCCGATGGCATCACAAAGGATTCCTAAGGGTTCTCGTCAGCGCGGCCATTTTGTAGTAGTTTTGGCTGTTCGGAGAGCAAGAGATTTTGAGGGCCTATTGGCTTGTGAGAGCCGTGGACCTTATTCTGGGCATTTGGGCGAGAGGCCAGGAGTTGCAATTCACAAGGAGAGTTGAAGGCTCTCGAGTATGTTTGAGTACTCACCATTCGCTGCAAGACCGACCATCGACCCAGCAAGAGCACCATTCATCAGACCAGCCTGCCATTGGGCAGCGACCTCGTAATCACCAGACGGCAATTGCGTACCATACTTTTGCTTGAATTGTGGGTAAGCGAAGAAGGAACCTAACAGATTGGTGTCATAGCTGTCAAAGTTCAGTCACTGATAGGTCTAGATAACATGGCTCGATCGATCCACATACCCTTCCATGATGATGGACGATGACAAAAGGACCGACCATGCTGCTGCTTTGGGGTATGTCTTCAATCCTTTGAAAAAGCCCATGGTAGTCTCCTTCTCCGTATGCTCACGGGCTTCATCGTGCATGTCAGTGAAGTTCGGAAGAGTTTCGGCTACTGCCGAGTACGCTCTGTCGCTATTTACAAGCACACCAGGAGGTGGAGGAGCGGCATGAGTGTTCAGAACCGACCCACGTCGCGACATGCGGCGACTATAGTCGGTTTTCGCGCCCTTCTCGCCATGCTCTTCTTCGACAACCACTCCACCCTGGCCATGTTTGTTGTCTGAATCGTAAGTTACGGGCATCGTTGAGATATGAAGTAAGTGATGATTTCAAGGCAGAGAACCGTGAGACAGAAGACAGAAGGTACCGGGGTGGGCTTGTGTTGCCTTTTAACCACCTTTGGGTTTGAGAAAGAAAGCGACTTGTCCAAAAAGGGTATGTCAAGCTCGCTAAATTGCTCACATTATTTGGAGGATCGATAAATTGCTACCTTGAATCCAGCTTGTCCACGGGGTAGTGGAGAAGCATTGACTTGTGTGAAGCATATTTACACGGCACCACCGGCAAGACTTGGTGCAGGGTGCGAATCTAGAACCGCTTACACAATGCAGATCGTCCTAATCCATTACCATTTTAGTCGCTTCTCACCATGCACGTATTAGACCGACCTTGTCATTTTAATTTGACCGGGCTCGGCCAAGGTTGACGCCCACTTACTTGCATTGCGAATTAATTAGGCCGAGCGCGGGGCAAGCGTTCACACATGTACGAGTGTCGGCGGCCTCATTAAGCAGCAAGAATGCTTGGCGTCCGGAGGCAATTGGTGATAAAATCTGAGCACATCTGAGCCAAATGGCAACTTGGCTTGAGCCGACGGCTAGAAAGAGCGGGGAAGCAGGGATTATATTGGTGAAGAAGCAAAGATGAGCTTGTCATTGTACGAAAGACCAGCCACGTAGGCTTGGCGGTCTTGGCTCCGCCTCCACTGGGAATGCCGCCAAGAAAATGGGGGACCGGAAACAAGTACCACCATGCTCCAATCACAGAGGAAGATTGGGCCTTTAAGACATCGCTTGTGAGAAGCTCTTGGGCTTTTATATCCGTGGTATCCATTAGTGGAGCATCATTTGTGGTACGAGGCATTATACAGTGGGTGAAATACCATGGAGATCCTGATTGTATTGAAGATCGAGGTGTTCAAGGTAGATCCCTTACGATTTGATAGCTCATTTGCGGCTCAAGGAATGGCTATGGTAATCACATACATGATGCATCGGTGTCGGTTCAATTCGGATGATTGACCTTTCTCGCAGCAAGGCGAATGTTGCTTGTGACTTTTGGCAAGCCGAAAAGATGTGTTCCAGATGGGCTTGGGTCAACATAGCGCGCGGCCAAATAAACAAGCGAGCAACAGAAACTGTGCCAACAGATAGACGAGTGTTAAGAGCAACTGCCAACTAAAATTCCGTATTTCGTTACTCGCGCGCCGCCGTTTGGGAGCGCCGAGAACGCCCAGAATGCCGAGCTTCCCTAGTTCACACCATGCAAATCTTGAGCATCCTTGTCAACTTCGATTCGGACCGAATTCATGGGCCATGTCCCCATGGGCAGGAGCAACACGTATCGACTTGCTCCGCGTGTCGCGTGCCAAATTAAGCGGGGCACGAAGACCTTTTGTTACCGACGGATGGTCTCGTCGGCGGAACTTGCGTGAGACCTCAAGCTCGAGCTTGTCTACGATACAGAAGTCCGTCATCTTCGTTTAGAGCCTGTTTGTCTCGTCCGTTAATGACCAGATAACGTCCGTTACTGATCAAGAACGAGTCTATCCAACTACGCTAATAATAGCTTATAGATAACGGCTTCAAAGTAATCTACTGAAAGTCAGTTATAATTGGTTTATTTTTATCCGCTTTTATCAGTACAGTCTTAGTCACCTTTTTATCCAACTCGCCTTGACCAATCGCAGCTCCGCCCACTCCAAAAAAGAGGATATTTTACAGTAAGGTTGACAAGGCTGATACCCACCGTATTATATGAAGGTGGTGCAACGGCTCACCTGCTTACACCAGTACCTGATGTCCGTTACTGACTGCCGAGACGAACTGGCCATTAGTTATTCTTAAAGCCATTCTCTCGCAGGACCCTCGCTCCACCACGATGGCAGCATAGTTGCTAGCCAACCGGATTCCGGCGTGAAACACGTGCATTGTCTAGACCAAACATTACACAGATACTGCCCACAGGCTCGACAGCTCTGACTACCCCTCCTAATCTAGCCTTTCCGCAGATCACAGTATCAAACCAGCTATACCTCTTGAGCACATCGCAGATGTCCCTTATCGGGCCTTGCTGTTCTCGTCGCCCATTTGCTACGAAATCTCGCTCATGCTCAACACATTTTTGAATTTGCCCAGCAAGACAATTTTAGAGTCACACCACTGTGTGCAAAGAGCGACTCCTGCAAGGGAGACCTGTCCATTACACCAGGTAGATGCCACTTCTGTCACCAAGGTACAGGTTTCAAGGAGAAATCCGACACCAAGTGGATGAATATCGTCTGAACGAGCAATAATGTCGAGGCTACCAAATGGGGAATAACCCTTGTGGAGGTAGTGTGGCGTTATACGGCTAGACTCTGTTGACATTCGCGGTAACCACTTAATCAAGTGATATATACTGCTAAAGATTGTCATAGGATCTGATCCTACTTTTCTTGGCAGTTTGTATTAGGACGTTCAATAAGCTGAACAAACAATTACATTTATTAACGTGATAGTGCACTTCCCATGTATACCCTCGTCAAAACTGACCTCACCAAAGGCCGATGCTGTCTCAGAATTTGAGCACTTGCTTTAGCCTGAACCGTGGCTGGGCTTTCCTGCTCTCAGCTTCAAGTGCCCGGGCAAGTCCTTGTCTCTGGTGCATGTCTTTAGGCCTCATAAACTCAGTTGCAATTGCCATTGTTATTACCCCTGTGTCGAAAAGTATCTGATGGTTATCTTGGGTCATTATGGTGGTTACAGGTCGGGGTCATAATTTTCAAAAAAGTGTGGTAAAAAGTGGTTCTGAGCCAGCCAATTGAACATGCGGAAATTTTAATCGAGCCAATGTTTGATTGAAAGAACAGCCCACTTTTTACCACACTTTTTTGAATTTTACGACCTTGACCTGCAAACCCTGGAGCGTGGAGTACAAGACAACTCGGCCAGCCCTACGGCTAGCAGGGGGTTCTAACATTCGTTTTCTGTGATGTCAACAACCAACAAGAACAGGATGCTGAGACAATCCTCGGCTCAATTGCCTGCCAGATTGTGCAGAGCAGGCTCAATTATCTCTACCACCATGCTCAGGTATTCTGTGAGAGATACTCTTCGACCAGTAGACCGTCGCTGGAAGACCTGGTGGCTTTCATCGGCGAAGGCATATCAGAGGGAGTTCATCTCTTGATATTGGTCGATGCTGTTGATGAAATGGAGGAAGATGAAGATTTTCTGAACGCAATACGAGATGTTCTGAACGACTCTCTGGTCGGCTCAGCATACTGATGACTACGCGTCCTGAGAACGCTCTTAGACACCGGACACAAGGCCTTGGATAAGATAGCTTCCTTCAAATCGAAACATCCAGGAAAGATTTGGAGGCTTACATCAAAAGTCGAATTCGAGAGAGGCGCCCTGTGCGATTCGTCATGGACGAGGAAGTCCGACAACAAATTATTACTTCAATCGTGGGGAAGGCTGATGATCGGTAATTCTCTCAGATCTACCATTTGATACTAATGCAGGTCTAATGCTCTGTACAGCTTCATCTTAGCTCGCCTGCAACTGGACAGGCTCCGTGAAATGCGACCAAGCAACCCAGGAGACTTGAATTACCATTTCTCGAAGCCACCTTGAAGATCAATGATTTTTACAACGAAATAATGAAAAGGATTGACGGTGATGAGGACGTGCTTCGGTACTCTTGTGGGTATTAGTCGATCCAAAGCCACTCAGCTTTACGGACCTCGAACAGTGGGGAAAAATACACCCCACACAACGGCGAGGTCCACTCTCGATCCAAGAATTGAGCCATGCTCTTGTGCTTCGACCCGACAGACCGCCAGTCAAATCTTGGTCCAGAGTAAAGGGAGCATTCGACCCCGATCGAAGACATTGTGGGTTGGTCTCGAGGATTGTGTGTGCTTGATCAAGACAGAAACATCGTTACATTCACGCATTCAACGATCCAGGAGTTTCTCATCGCGAGAAAGACAAGATATTGGCCTGAGTTCGAGGTCCTCCGCTGCAAAGCGTGCATCATATATTTCAGCATGGATAAATTCTAGGCAGGCGCTTGCACAACAGGGCAGGATGGGACGAACGATTGAAGAGATTCGTTTTCTTGGTATACGCTGCACGTAATTGGTGTGAAATCAATGGCCTTACATCTAATTGGGAGGAAGTCAATAAAAAAATCGAAGACGAGCTTTGTGGCTTTCCTATCTCATGAAGGACTGGTTGCGAACTTGATTATAGCCATGCAGTTCAACCTGCTACACGTTACGGAAGGATTGTGTAACCCGGGAGCCGACGTCAACCAACGAGCCGACACCGGTCAAATGGCCCTGGACCTCGCTGTTACGGCAGACCCGCCGTATGCTGAGCTCCTTTTGAAGCACGGCCTCCAACACTGACGGTGAGCCCTCGATTGGCGCTGCAGTCTTGTACTAGTAGGGTTTCGCTTCTGCACGATTGCACACCAAAAACAGGAAAGGAAGCAGGGAGGACGGAAGAGAAGACTAGGAAAGCGAGGAAAGCTATGGAAGTGTCGTGAACTACATAGATAAGGAGTTCGTGGTGATCTGTTGATCCTGATGCAATGGTCTTGCAATGTTCAACATGTCAACGTGGTCACCTGTTCCGCATTACTTTCCCGGGTGCCAAAGCCTTCTCTGGTGGCGCGTTTTTGATGCAGCTGCCTTCCATCTGCAGCCACCTCCCGCAATCAGAGCAGTTCGTGACACATTTTGCGACCAGCTTGTCGACCGACCAGAGGGTCGACCAGTTTTGGTCGAGCTATATTCCGAGATATTGGATTGCTTATTTCTGCAATCCAAATGTGGAGAATACGATTGAACATTATTGCCTTGGACATTCGAAACGAAAGATACTAAGCAACATGCAAGAGTCAAGACTGGCTCGGACAGCTATGACATATCATGAGTAGCCTTCTAGATATGTGCTGTGGTCATCTTCCTTGAGTAGAACATCCCAACCAAGGATATCCCAGACTTGACCAAGGAACCATTCTTTGCCCTTGTGCTCCGTTTTCCCTACTTGGATGGCTTCCACGCTTATATCTCGCCAGAGCAACGTATTGAGTCTTCCAATGCTTGACGAATGCTCGCTGTTATCTGGACTACCAAAAATGCCTCGCACTAAAGAGTTTTGCAGGCTCTCAAGAATAAGGCTTTTCATCCCTACATCTTGCGAACCAAGGTTTTGGGCGGCAGGTTTTGCCTGCATTAGCGCTTTCAGGATGCTGATGAGAAAAGGGGCTTCAATCTCTACGCATAGGCGAGCAACGTCAGGGCTGATATCAGTAGCGGTTGCAAGCCCTCGTGGTGGAAGGAGACCTTCTCCTCCTTTCGTGAATTGCTCACTGGCGAAAAGAATAAAGGAAAGACTAGAGCCGAGATGGTGTAGAAAGAGAGAGGTTGTAGCTTCAAAAACCTCTCGGTCCGTTGCCTGCAGGCTTGCAGACAAGGACATGATGTGTGCCAGGGAAGAGGTAAGGAGGCCAGAGTTGTGTTCAAAAAGATCCTGTCGACTAGCGTCTGTCGGCAGGGCCAGGCTCGAATCCTGTTTTTTCGAAGCTATAGCATCGCTTCCTGGTCTTGTCTGCGCTTTTGCTTCGTCTAGACAGTATTGGTGAAGACGAGCCAGTAATAGGTGAATGACAGAGCACAAATGAGGGATCACACTCGAGCTCTTGTTATTTGTGCAGTTGCTCGCGCGAATTGATCCCATTTGCTCGATCAGTAGGGAGAATATTCGCTTTGTGGCAACGCAAACTTCACCCAGGGTCAGAAGTGGTGGGCAAGAATGTCTGAATCGTGTTGACTGATCGTAAGAGCTTTCCAGTGCTTCCGTGATTGATGCACAGGTTATGTAGATAAGATTTGCGAGATTGTCTGACTCAGCAGCAATGCTTGGCGGGAGCTGTGAAAGATCGAAAATGACTCGCAACAAGAATGCACGATCTGCGGCCAGTTAGACATGAACCTATAGTTGAGCCAAATTCTAGAGTTCCTTTTGGATGCTTGATCAGCTCAAGACTTTCCTCCTGCGTTGTCATCTCTGCCGTCGCCCCAGAAATGGGGCTTTTGGCTCGCGTGCTGTTCGAAGTCCAAGCATCAGGGCATACCTTCTGATTTGGGGTATTTCTTTCAGTGTCGAACGCGGGGTTTCCTGTCTGATCACTACGGCCATGATGTGCATGGAGCAGTCTCGCTTCAAGGTCGAGATTGGTTCGCTGAACCTGATGAAACAGGGTCTGCCAAAGTATGCCAACATCAACCAGAGTTCTAGGTTCTGGTGAACTTTCATCTCGAAGGATGATTGACCTCCGTAGCGCGAAGATGTAGTCTGTCGGACATGAGATTAAGTTGCAGAGGCGAAAAGCTGTTGCAAATATACCTTCGGGTGTTATGCCCTTTGGCTTTGACTTGAGAATGGTTAAGGCCAAAGCCAAATAATCCTGAAGTCCTGCATTGCTTTGTCCCATGACAGATAGACCTACCTGGCTGCTCTCCGTACCGTTATGAGGGGGGGCTTTATCTCAATAAACATATTTAGATATTGGTCAAGCGGGATGACCAGCAATTGATACCGAAGTAATCACGCTGTTTGGGCTGAGAGCTGTCGCACCTTCCCTGCAAACGCTTGACGATTGAGGCTAACATCATCTTAGACCAAAAACGTGGCCAGGGAGTGATGAGACAGGCTTAGCTGCTTCTGAGTCAAGTCAGAGAGTTGCTACGTATCCTTTTAGAAGCTAAATTCTATAATGGCGCGTTTTAGTAGATCCCCACCCGTAATCATCAGGCATCAAGGCATCTAAGACAGGCAATGTCACAATTGTCTGGACAAGTGCTCACTTATAAGGGTCAATTGTCGCCATCATGGCACCTTCGAGCGCATCTGAGGGAGCGGACACCTCAAACGTCGATTTTTACGAATTCCTGTCCCTCCCAGGACCTCAGGCATCTGCATCGGAGATCAAACGTGCCGGTCGGAAAACATCGCTACTTTACCATCCTGATAAGGTGGCCCCAACTCCAGAAAACCTTGAAAACTTTCATATATTACAAATTGCCATTGCCGTCCTCTCTGACCCGGCCGAAAAAGCAAAGTATGATCAAACGCGCGAGGCCAAACTGCGGCGCAAAGCCGAGGTCGAGGCCCTTGATGCAAGACGTCGGAAAATGAGGGAGGATTTAGAGCAACGAGAGGCTGGCGGTGTTGGAGACGCAACCTCTACGACCAGTTACAAGAGGACATTCAGCGAGCGCGACATGAAGATTCGACGTATTCAAGAGGAGAATCGCCGGAAAATCGAAGAGATGAAGGCGCGAAAACGATCCGAGGCAGAAAAGAATGCAGCGCAAGACAGGGCAGCATCAGCAAAGATCAGCGCTAATGGTACCGGCGTGACGGAAGCGCAGCCGGAAGTGAACAATAACATCTCAGACGAGCACGACAAACTGGATCGATCACTCAAGTTCCGGTGGGTACGTGAAGGCGCCGGCCTGACCTATGACGAGGATAGCGTCAGCGAGTTATTCTCAGATGTTGACAACGTCATTCTGTTGAAGGATAAAAAGCGGAAGGTTGATGGGAAAAAGGTCGTCATGGGGACAGCAGTCGTCGTTTTCACATCACTTGCGGCTGCTGAACGGGCTCTGCAGAACAAGACAAGATTACTCGACAAGTTTGAGAGCGCTACATGGGCAAAAGCAAAGGACGATGATCCGGCTTCTTGATCGGTTCAGAAATGCGGCATGCGAGTCCGAATCTCGAGCTTGACAAGAAATGCTGCGATTCAAGACATGCACTGTCAACGCCCCTCAGCCTGGTACCTATCCGTCACGCCAGGAAGCGCTTGGAGAGTGATTCAGCTCAATTGGCTTGAGATTAGACGCTGCAGTGGGCACATGACGGCTTGCTTCTTGCTCCTAATGTACGGCAATAGCGAAAATCTGTCAGAGAAGGGGAACGAAGAAAGGTCATGACCGCATTCACCGGACCGCGAGGAGTATTCTAATTCTTTCGTGGGATAGAGACTGACTTATGGCAGGTCTCACTCAGGAGCATCATTTGTATCTCAACCATTGCGAGTTCTTCGCTCCTTACCATTACGCTTGCGTCACGGTTCGGGACGAAGGAGCACGAAGGTAGTCAATCATCTAGATCGTGAACCTGAATTTCATTTATCAACGAGCCAGAGGCTTCAAAGCATTTGGCGTCAAGAATGTCCCCACAGGAGGACTCGCCTCGCTTTCATCATTCGCACGCTGTGTCTCGTAGGCCCCGACAATAAGAGCTTCCCTCCGTAAAGTATTGGCGTAGCCGCACTGGTAGTTTCACAGATCTTCGAGCTAATCGGGTTGAATGTCAACGCACTTACTTCTTTCCCTCAAGCTCTTGGCCTTCTTTCCGAAGTACATAGGAGCCAGTTGCGTAAGAGCGTGAATGATACAAAACGGGAAAACAAGATCAAATGCTAAATGCTGAGCTAGTCGCGGCCCGTGACTGCGCATATCATGCAGGGACCAGGCATCAGGCTGCGCTCCATTCGGCTGCAAGGCTGAGCCGGCCGAATCAGTATGCCTTATGTAAGGGCAGGCACGTAGGGTTGGCTACGTGGAAATGGCAACTGAGACTCTCTTTTGTCATCGGTCACATCTTCTCGCTCACTTTGAGCCCAAGTTAGTGCTCTAGACCAAAGCGCCCGCGGAATCGATACACATATACTCGCCTTATTCACACTGTGACTATCGTCGGTGTTGGAGCATATCGTGACTGTGGGACGATGAAGAGATGGGTGCCTTCGCTGGCCGTGCTTTGCTATCTTGCAGCTTTGGTGGTCGGTAACGAGGTTATCATTGTACGATGATGTTCCACTACTGATGACGATTGCTGATTGAGTGAAGAAACAAGATGACGATCATCGGCAGCGCTGCTCCGGCATGTTCAGCAAGAAAGCCTGGGGTGGCTCAGTTGACCCCTTCATACTCGTCAAATTCCTCGGCGATCGATCAGAAGACAACACCGATCCTCTCGCAAGTCTGATAATATTCGAATGGCAGGACGAGGAGTTAATCGGCCAGTACCCTCCCGACAGCGACGCCCTTGCAACCAAGAGTTACATTTGTGACCAGCAAGCCGTGAGCCAGAATTTGTGCAAGGAGGATGCTATCGGCTCCTTCATACTGACGCCGGATGCAAACGACCTCTCGAAGAACCCAATATACAATGAAGCCATACACCTGAAAGACCCCAAGGCGATCAACTACCCCGTCAAGAAGACAGGATATTACTGCGTCACCACACACCCCTTCTCAGGCCACGAATATGAAGCAGTAGTTGAGTTTCGAAACGCTTACGGAGAGCTGCCAGCTGCTCAGATCGCCAAGTTGCCCTTCTACGGCGGTCTCACCATCACCTACGCTGTCTTGGGCATTTTTTGGGCCTTCCTCTACGTGCAGAACAGACACGATATATTGGCCGTGCAGAACTATATCACTGCCACTCTGATCTTTCTGATCGTCGAGCAATTGATGACCTGGGGCTACTACGACTACCAGAACACCCACGGCAACAATGCGCTCAACAAGGCCTTCATGGTGCTTGTTTCAATCCTGAACGCTGGCCGCAACTCGTTATCTTTCTTCTTGCTGCTCATTGTCTGCATGGGCTACGGTGTCGTTAAGCCTACCCTCGGAAAGACAATGATCTATGTGCGCATCCTTGCCATCACACACTTCGTCTTTGGCGTCATGTATGCCATCGCCTCACTTACAGTCACTCCTGACAGTGCTGGTCCACTGGTCCTCCTTGTCATTCTTCCACTGGCCGCCACCCTGACTGCTTTCTATGTATGGACCCTGTCATCCCTGAATTTGACCATGAAAGACCTGGCAAACCGCAAGCAGAAAACAAAGTTTTTAATGTACAAACGCTTGTGGTGGTGTATCCTAGGAAGCATCATGGTCATCTTTGGCTTCGTTTTCTTGAACAGCGTTTCTTTTGCCGGCCGTTACGAGGCAGACTTTGTCCCGTCGCACTGGCAAACCAGATGGTTCATACTTGACGGTTGGGTAAACCTGGTTTATCTTTTCGATATCGCCTTCATCGCATATCTTTGGAGGCCGACGGCTAACAACAGGCGATTTGCCATGTCTGACGAGGTAAGCGTCCCCTCTGCTGTCACAAAACTAGAGCTAATTGCGTCCTTAGATTGCCCAAGATGACGACGGCAACTTCGAAATCCGTTCAATAGGTGGTCTTTCTGACGACGAAGATGACGATATCGAGTCCCAATCACAGCGCAAACTCCAGGAAAGAGCTGTCTCGCCAGGCGGACCTATATCGACCTCAATTGCTGAGCAAGCGTATGCATCGGTTCCTCGAGACACTTCGCCGGTGAGGCCACCTCCACGGCCGCGAGAATCTTTGGATGGAGAGACAATTTTCGCCGTTGGCGAAGGCGAAGATTGGTCAGATGCTGATGACTCTGATCCGGGCGAACATGGACGGTTGACGAAGAAAATATAAATCCACCGGCTCTTGCATCGTGTAAATGTAGCACCTTTGCCGCCCTTACCTGATGTGTTTTAATAGGGGGTTCAAATATGTACAACAAGTCACACCTTGTAATAGCATGCACACATCAAGCTTTGTCAAGATGAGCAAACTTCTGAGATCAACCTTGATCGGGAATCGCCTGCGCTACTCGTGTCGATACCATTGACCTTCTCTCGGGCCGTCAAAGGAAGGCCGTGTGTCTGCAGACAATACCCGGGTGATCAGCCCAAGGCTTGTCAACCAAATTGACCGGTCATTTCAGGATTTGCAATGTTTTCGCCCTGTTTTGGATGTACTGAGGTGTCCACTTGGTTCGTGCAAAACATATCTGACGGCAAGTCCCTTTGCCTTAGCCTAGCTCGTCCGCGTCAGGTTCTTCGTTGGCAGTGCTTCGCGTCGCCGCCTTCAGAGTGCCCATCCCAAGTTCAGAAAACTTGAGTGATTTGAGGCACATTTTCCTCAAGTGGAGTGTTCACACGAAGCGGTACTGAAACGAGCCTTTTTCTAGGATTTGTGGCGTGAGGCACTATTCTCATCATCCACAAAGTCCACGCCCGTACGACGATCCATGGGGATGTTTCAGATGGTCTCTGCATTCACAATTCCCTCTGCGCAGCGCCAGTTGAGACGGAGACCAGTCTGCCTCTCACGATCTTCCACCTCCGCAATGCAGTTCGGAACGGAGGCAGCCGTCTAACGTCTGCGATCGGTCCAGATTCGTGGGAATAAGTCTGAATAGTCTTGAGGCTACCGGACCGCCATCGGGAGAATTCCCTGTCGTTGTCGTCGCTGGGGCGACATGGGAAAATGCCTTTCTCGATGTCTTCGCTTGTTTGTGTGCCGATGAGATCATCTTGGTTGTGGTTGCGCTCCACCGAGGACAGCGAAGGATAATACTGCCTCTTTCGATAGCGGATGAAGACCCACGATGCCGTCACAACTGCGAGAAGCGACATGCAGCCAAGGACGCCAGCGAGGATGGCAATTGTTCTTTGTTGTTGTGATATGGGCATTATTTCGCAAAGTTCAAGTTCGTGAATAAATTGCGAGGCGTTTTTCCGATCTCGTCAAGGGATTCCCACCAATACGCGAAATTTTGACAATCAGTCACGCAGCGCCAGAACGATTGTTAAAGGCTACTATTATTATAGGGTTCGGATCTTGATGCTGAACCATTGTTATGGGGCACCCCAATGAAAGAAACGCTCTGGAAACGTGTGTGAGAAATACGTCTCAAACTGCGTGGACATCATCGTACATCGCAAGCAAAAAACGGTGCTACTCCGAGAGACATTTACCTACCTAATCCTGAAGCATCGGAAGGAGAACCCTTTTTTTCGCTCTGTTTCTCACGGCTCTCGCCATGTCCTTGTTATTGTTTCAGCCAAACAAAAAACGAGGCAAGTGGTGGTGGTCATCATCTACGGGTTGTTCTGCCTTGATGGATCGACGCATAAACAGACATCATCGCGGGAAGGCTAGGCTTGCCCTTCCATTTTAGATACCATTTTGGACGGCTGGTACACGACGATATATCAGACAATAATAACGTCTCAGATCATGGGGGGCTGTTTCAAAAGAAAGCGGCGACTAGGCGCGATAGGTTGCGTGTTTTCGACGCGTATCTTGGGCCAATACTGCAGTAATGGGTTAGGCTTATTAGGCTCAAGGGTCCTAATTGCAGCCTCGTCGCACGAGGCTGCAATTAAAATGATCGAAACGCAGGGATAGACGTTGGCAAAAAATCATAATCTAGCATATTAATGAAGGAGGGTTCAGCCCGTCAAAAAATGTCGTCATGATTGCTTCTTTCCGTGAGAGGTTGCAAACTCGTTGAGGGGAGCAATCACACCTAATTTTAGCCCATGTCTTCACCTTCGTCGTCCTCGACCTCTTTCTCCCAGTCGGCCGCGGACGCAAAGGTTGGCAGTGCTTTCAATTTCTTTCTCCTTTCGCGCTCGTCTCTCTTTTGCAGAGTCTGCTTGCTAGGCTTCTTGGCTGCTGCTTTTTCTGCTCCAGAGCTGAGATCCTGGGGTCCTGTCTCGGACGGACCTGCCTGTGCAAACTCCTCCTGGCTCGCAGCATCGCTCTGGGAGTCGTCGTCAAAAATCCCTGCCTCGATATCAACGCTCCCGTCATCTCCTTGAATCCCATCCATTTCCTCGTGGTACATCGTTTCGTCATCTGAGCTCTCAGCTTCATCGTCATCGTCATCCTCCATTGCTTTCTCAAAATCCTCCATATCCGAAATTTCCTCTTCCTCGTCTTCATCGAGCCCTTCAAGCTCCGGCGCGTTGTTCAACATCGCTTGCCATACCTCATCTTCGTCCTCACTGGCGCCATCCGCCGAATCATGCTGTGGTTTCTTGACCTTCTTGCTGGCGGATTTGCCAAGGTTCTGGAAATACTTGTAGAAAAACACATCATCAGGTGCAACTTCGTGGTCTTTCTTTGCAATAAATTCGGATGAATTGACTGGCAAATCGTGATCCTGTAAAGCAGAGCTGACAAGAACCGCTTTCGCATCGTCATTCGCCATGGGTTGCATGATGCTTGAGCCACGCATTTTGTTTGTGGCCGATAGCTTGGGGTTTCTGTAGACAAAGCGGTCAAGAAAGTGTGTGAGTGTATGCAAATTCAGATCCGGCTTTCCGGGTAGTGTCTTGTGGTCCAGCATATGGTCTGCGCTGACCATTACAGAGGGATGATAATGCACGAGATATGGGAGTATGTCCCATAAGCAGGTTGTATTAGCGTTTGCATATGCGGGATCCCGCTTACTTGTGTCGTATTGCGTAGCCACTGAACCTTTTGCATGCTGTGTGTGCTCTGCGGCCACCGCCTCATGCGCTTCGATATCGCGAAACACTTCCTGATCATCTTCGTTGTCCTCAGGCTGATCAAGCATAACTTTCAAGGAAGGGAAAGTCTTTTCAAGATCTTTCAATAGGAAGAACGAGCAGCACACGAATGACGGCTCTTGAAGGGATAGAATTTGTAATATACGTTTTGCAAAAGCTTGTACACGGCGCTGGTTGAGGTCGGCCTTGAGAGATCGATGAAGCAGGTTCAGGTAGAGCTGCTGTTTCGAGGACGTGACCAGGCGATAATCGAGGAGCGATTCGTACAAAGTACGATAGAAGCGTTCGGGGGGTGATGAAGTGATGGCTATCAGCTGCTGGATCAAGATCATGGCCTGGATACTGGTGTTGAAGTTGGCAGAATGGGTGATTGCAAACAATGTATCAATATGCTCGTTGAAGCGTCGATGATCGGATCCTGCGTATGGATACGCGCGATTGACTCCTGTAAGAATAGCAGAAGTGAGCTTCTCGCGAAGCTCGCTTTCTTGTTCCGGGTTGGCCATGGCTGCAGCTTGCTGCCTCTGACGCTTGTGTCTACTCGGTGGCTTTGCATCCTTAGACATGTTTTGCCCCTCGCCACCTTTCAGCACAAGTTTGAAAAGCCCAAAATAGACATCCAAAAGTTTAGCTGCAATGCTTTCCTCATGTACGCTTAGCGCTGTTTGATTCAGCGTCACGACTGCGTAGTATCTTGCATGTGTGCTTTGGCCTGGTCTGAAAACGAAGTCTGTGTCGATCGCAGTGATAACTATGTCTTTCATGGCGGGATGGTGAGAGAGCAACTGCATAATGAGGTACGACGCCTGTGAAGCAATTTTCTTCACAGGATCTCCAAGCTTATTGATCAGAAGTCTGAGGAGATTGGCCTCTTGTTCAGGTTTGCTTGCTAATAACTCGTAGACGTAGGATGTAGCTTTTGCCTTTGCAAAATCAATTTCATCGTTGCACCACGTTTCCAGGACCTGTAATATGGTGAAATACTGCTCCTTGAGCCAGTCCTCAAAAGTCCACACAACGAGGTCGGTTTCTGTAATCCCGCCAGGCAACCGGTCGCCGGAATGCCACGACTTAACTCTTGATAGAGCGGCTATCAAGGTAGGATGAGTAGAGAAGACGTAAAGTTTGCGATCGCTTGGCAGTAACGAGCCCTGGGCGAATAGGTCTTTGAGAGCCCTCAGCACATCTACTGCCTGTGACCTGCTTCTCTTTTTTGCCAGACCAATTAGAGCTTCCATGGCTTTCATGTTGTGCAAAGGCGATTCCTGTACAGCCAGAGTTAATGCAGATATTTTGTCTGACAAGGTTCCGGCTGCGATCACATTGTTGTAGAAGGCTTGGGACGGAGACGAAGCTTGCGTGACTTTGAACGAATCGTTCTCTGCTTGAAGAAGGGATTTGCCGTGCACATGCAGCTGATTGATTGCTTGCAGTGATATTTTGGATCGTGCGTCTTGCTCATCCTCCGAGGTTGCTATCACTTGCGTAAACCACTCGGGTCGAACGGGGCATCGCAGCTTGGATTTCTTGCCTTTGTTGTTCTCGAGCTCTGCCGCGGCACTGTTCATCTTCATGCTACCTTCTTGGTCGCCGTCAGCAGGTGGCCGGACGAAGTGTGTAGTGCCATTGACCTTTTCGTCGCTTTGTCCATTACTTTCGCTGTGGTCATCGGGTTCGCGAACCAATGCGATTTCTTTCAAGATATTCGCCATGCCAGATTCAAGGGTGGTTCCTTTCTTCAGGTCCCGCCGTTCTCTGCCTGTGTCTAGCAGCTCATGACCTTCGATTTCAGACTCTGAGTCGGCGCCATCTATGAGGTCGATATCCTCCTGCGTGCCTCCAAGTTCTGTGACAAGGGCTTTTAGATCGACATTCTGCTGATCGTTCGGGCTTGAGAGGTTCTGTTTGCCTTTGTCCTCGGCGGAAGCAGTCTGCTTATCTTGTTTCACCTCTCCATTATGCTTCCTCTTCTTTCCTCGCGTCCTCTGGGCGTTCAATTCCTGCCTCGCATCGCTGTTCAGACTGTTTGACTGTTCCTTCTTCCTTCCCTTCGCTGCCGACTTTTGTAGATTGCCCTCGATCTTCTTTCGCAGGTCTTGGAAAGATGGATCTTGGTTTGCCTTTGACGTTGACACGGGGCTTGATACTTTGGGTGCAGGCTTCCGAGATTCAGTTCCTGAAGAAGCAGCAGCTTCCTTTTGGGTGCTAGACATTTGCGCGTGCCGTGACAACAGCTTGCTAATGGTCAATGTCAATAGCACTTTCACTGGATGAATGAAACAAAACTTTGACCCAAAGCCGGCAATAAGAAATCTTCATGCGGAATTAACAAAATTGTGAAGTGGAGGCGGCAGAATCCAACGCTAGCAACTGACTAGCCGTGTAGAGCAAGCAGAAAACAATCGTGATCGAGAGAAATATCCATTTATCATTCTCATCTATCATCCGCCGCCTAACACCAGTTGATGCGATTTATAACCGTGCGGGAGGATTGTCACAAAAGCTTGCAATGTCCAACTTCCTCTGAGAACCTATGAACGCACATTTGATTAAACGCTCGACATACTCGAAGGTGCCACGACCCCTTACCCAGCATGTTCGAAGCTTCCGTACTACAAGCAGCAGGCCTGCTGAGCATACGCGGGTAGTTGCTCGGCAGCTCAGGAGCGCCTTTTGGATTCCTCAGGTCACTTTAGTTCAGCCAAAAGATGGCGTGGTTGATACAGGCCAGCTCCTTGTTCAGGCTGGCTACTTTCGCCAAGCCTACTCAGGTATATTTCACATGTTACCCCTAGGTTTGAGAGTCCAGTCGAAAATCGAAGCTTTGGTGGACAAGCACATGCAATCTCTCCAGGCCTCTAAAGTGTCGCTGTCCTCAATCTCTTCACGGAAACTGTGGGAACGAAGTGGCCGCCTGAGCAAGGGTACCGAGTTCTTCAAATTCAAAGACCGCAAAGGTGGAAAGTACCTGCTCGCTCCAACGCACGAAGAGGAGATTACAACTCTAGTCAAGGATCTTATACATGCTCCTGGCCACTTGCCAATCAGGCTTTATCAAATTTCCAGAAAGTACAGAGACGAGAAACGGCCTCGGGGCGGCCTGCTTCGCGGCAAAGAGTTCATCATGAAAGACCTCTACACCTTTGATAAAACGGAAGAAGCTGCACGTGCGACGTATGCCGCTGTACGCCAAGCATACAACAACTTGTTCGATGAGATTAAGGTGCCATACGTTGAAGCCCGCGCCGATTCCGGTGACATGGGTGGTAATTTGAGCCACGAATTTCACTTCCCTAGCAACATCGGTGAGGACGACATCATCACATGTTCACATTGCGACTACGCCAAAAACGAAGAATTTGTTGCTCCCTTTCAAGTCACAATTTCGCGCATTCCAACTCACCCAACCAGCGACATGGAAGTCGATGTTTGCATGTCGCCGCCATTAGAGTGTCACACTTTCCTGAGTAAGGACCATAAGGCGCTTGTCAAAGCGTACATCAATAGCACCGACGTAAAAGGGGACGCAAACACTATAAATCAGTTCGCCGTCAAAGAGTGCCTGAGTAGCCGGGTGGTAGTCGACACTGGAATTGAGGACGCCGAAGCGCTGTTCATGGACCTAGTCGGCTCTAGCCAAAAGTTGCAAGTCTACTACGTGTTCGACCAGCTTATTGACAATGACGCAGCAGGGGCTCAAATTCACAATGACTTGGACTGGCTGCTGGAGAACGGCTTGGAAGCGAATATGGTCAAGATTGACGATAGCAAAACCAGTCAGAGCCATCTGACCAAGAAGCGAACTGGTGACCCATGTCCGAATTGCGCCGTCGCTGGACAGAATGGTACACTCAACGTAACTAAAGCGATCGAAGTTGGGCACACTTTTCATCTCGGCGACAGATACAGCTCCAAATTGGACCTCATCGTCCCCTCAGGTAGCCAGAAAGCCAATCGGACCGAAACTCCTTACGTCTCTATGGGCTGCCATGGGATAGGCGTATCTCGACTCATTGCGGCAGCTGCTTCAGCCCTGTCAGACAGTACTGGATTAATGTGGCCCCGAGTGATAGCCCCTTTTGAAGTGTTGGTCGTGGTCAACACAAAGCACAGGGATTACGCACAGACAATCGACATCGGCAATGAAATTTACGATGCTTTGACTAATCACGCTACGCAGCCTACTGACGTATTGATCGATGATCGTGAAGACTGTGATTTTGGCTGGAAGCTCAAAGATGCAGATCTGATTGGATATCCCGTCATTGTGGTGCTCGGCAAAGGCTGGCTGAGGAATAAGTTGGTTGAAATTCAGTGTCGGCGCCTACAAATCAAAGAAGAACTGCCTCTCGAGGAGGCGCCCGAGCGTATACGTGCTCTCCTCCAGCAACTCTGAGCCGAACTTCTACTCCAAATTATCATCAAGATATCCCTACTCATGTGTAGATACAGTCAATTCTAGCAGTCTCGAATAAGGGCTACGTCCTTCTTGTCTATGATTGCTGAGATGACGGTGAATGATGTCGTAACTGTGCAACTAATTTAGCATCAAGGCAAAAAACCTTTCATCCTTGTTGCTGCCAACTTAGGTAGGCAGGTTCGATCGATTTATCGCTGCCTGGGCGGATAATTGCCCCGTTCGAGATATGGACGCTAGAAGGCTCATATTTGATTTTCGTCGACAGAGTCAACTATACAACACCATGAATTTCTACCTGCGGACCCACACGTAAAGCATATGTTGAGCTCGTAGGAAATATTCCGTGTAAATGTCAAATGAAGCATCAACCTCTTGAAACTACATCTAAAGGTTGGCCCACGTACCACTCCAGATTTCTGTCACAGCTTTCGGTTGCCAAGTTTTGCACCAAAAAGACATCCCTACGACGAAACGAACATCGTCTGAAGCGACGAGGCCGATATATATCAGCGAAGCTATAGATAAATAACATAATGGCGCCCTTTCTACAGCTTCCGACCGAAATCCGCCTGATCATTATTGATCTTGTCTTGCATCACAAACGACATCCTCCCATAGAATACTACGAGGCCCACGATCGACAAAGGATGCAACCACCTGAAGCGATACGATCTTGGTTTTATAGTCGAAGTGTCCTGTATGAGCGTGACAACATTCTCTACAGTCCAAATGCATCGACGCTACTGAGGGTGAATCACCAAATCAAAAGCGAAACGGAAAGTCTTCTGCAAAGACAGCCTCTCGAGTACGAACTTGACCTCGCAATCATGCAGGAGAAGTTTCTCTGGCCGACCTGGATCTGCATCCCGGCCAAATCAAGCACTGTGGATGCTTTGAGGGTCCAGATTCGCGGGGCCGGTCCGGGGATGCATTGCAGGCGGGCATTCCTGGAAACCAATAGTAGAGTCTGGGTGTGGTTCTATAACGTGCTTGAGCACTTCTTGAGAAGTGGTATTGCGGCTCCGACAGATATTGACAGGCCGTTCAGATGTATCCCAGAGTCAGTGGTACATCAACAGAGGATGGCAACGAGAGTCCTTGATCTTGACTTTGTTGAAACCTTGGTCCCGTTGACACAGAGTCCTGATCAAAGCGATACTTCTCGACGCTTCAAATGTTTCTATTGCAGCGGCATCGAGAGTACAGACAAAGCGCAAGATCTTTACCCCGAGTTTCTTTGCCATGAAATGGCCAGACGGATGTTCCACCAACTCAGTAAGTCATCCATGCTAGGTACGTGGGGCGAGATTCTGTTTCAAGGCGTCGGGATTATCAGATTTAGGCTCCGTGGAGCGATCCAGGTCGAGGTTGATCTAGGGGAATTACTTGGTGAGTGGGCTGTTCATTGGGAGGAGCGTAACATGCGATTATGGCTCGAGAAGACGCGCGCGATCCGAGAAAACTTTGGACTTCCGAATCCAGAGATCTCTCAACGTGAGAATGCGACTAAATGGGGAAAATTCATGAGCAAATTCGCAGAACTTTGCTCCCAATAATGCCACTGAACGATAGAGAGAGGGGTTTGACAGGCGACAATGTCAGAGAGAAAACAACTTCAGGCAATCAGGCATCAGGTGTGGCGATTGGATCTCCCTTCCCCGCAAGGTGCATCCTCATGCGCCAACAAATCTGATAAACATACGTACATCTTTGGGGAGAGTCAGCTGTAGGACAATCTCTTCATTCGAAATTTTGCAGCCTAGCAGGTGCCCCACAATTGATACAATTATCTGAAGAACACCCTTGCCCTCAAAGTCTCTACACTATTGCACGCTTCCAACCCCTAGCCTCGTTTGTGTGAGCCAACATGTCGACTTCAAAGACCGAAACCGGCAAGAGCCAACCCCAGGGGCTCGATATATCGACGCTCCCCGTTCCCCAGCTGTCCCAGCTCCAGTCCCGGCTAACGCAAGAACTCGAGCACCTCTCCAATTCCCATGCCCGCCTCCGGGCCGCCCAGGCCAGATTCAAAGACTGCATACGCAGCATCAAAGACGGGGTCGAGGACAAAGAGCCAGGTAAGCGATCGTGCGCCATACAAGAGATTAATAAATTCTGCGTTGTCGAGGCAATTTGTGATTCTCGATTGCTTTTACTGCCTGCCAAAGGGGGATAATAAGGCCCATTGGAAGCTATCTATCTATCTATTTACCTATCTTTACTGACACACATTATCTAAATTGCTCAGATACACCCCTCCTCATCCCGCTCACGACTTCGCTGTACGTCCCAGCGACCCTGTCGACGATTTCAGCCCACCAAAAACGCGTCCTGGTAGACGTGGGCACAGGCTATTTTGTCTCGAAATCCACAGCTGACGCAACGAAATTCTATCACGGAAAAGTTGAGGACTTGAGCAAGAACTTGCAGAGTATTGAACGTGCTGTGGGGGTCAAGACGGGGGACTTGAGAATGGTGGAGGACGTGTTGAGGAGTAAGGTCCTTGCAGAGCAACGGGAGGGAGGGCAAGCGGACGCCGAGGGAAGTGCAACTTGAAAATGAGAAAGAGAGTGGAGAATAGCGGCCGAGCACACCACCTTTACGAGAAAGATCTGGAAAGAATATGAGTATGGGTGTGTGAAAGTCGAACGAGTGACAGGGATCCTGCAACGACTCCGAGTCCCACGGTCTGCTAGCAGACTGGGATTCTGACCTGCATTTTTATCTACTGGCTGTCAAAAATGCCTCGATGATGAATAAACAAACCCATACAACGAAAGGTCCAGAGCTCTTTTGGGGGGCATTTTGCACACGCTGGGGAAAGTCAACAGAGGTAAATTCCCAACCGGAAAATCTGCAGCAGGTGATCATGTTGCTCGAAAATCCTAGCAATCTCAACCATACGCCAAGAGAGCAGACGCTGAACACAAATCCCGAGCATCATTTGGAAGGGGACAGTCACCAAATTCGGTGCGCTCGTGGCGCAGAACCACCGTGTCCATCAGCAAAGTAAACAAAAAAGTAGCTCCAACTTTCCTGAGAACTTTGAGCGACCCCAAAGGCTGCCGGCCAAGCGGTCGGTGTGATTTGTGACGAACACGGAGATTTACTCTTGCACCAACAAATCGAATCCGTCGTGTCAGCAGTGGAATCAGGATATTAAGCACATGCAAAAGGGGGAGCGACCACCAATGAAAAATCACACCCAAGTAATGGTGGATTGAAGAGAAGCAGACTGTGTCGTTTTCATCTGAAGGGGATCAGGAATGCAGGTGCTAAGCGCGACGAGCAAAGTCAATACAGGTGCTGAAAGGCCACAGTGCAAATACTTGAGTCAATGTGTGTCCACCCCGTTTTCCTCCCCCTTTACCAATCATTCTGCATCAAGTCCATGTCACAATGTTTTGCGTCAAGCATTTGTTCGGCTCGCCTGCGCATATGTTTGAAAAACTAGTTCCTCCAATGCGTAAAAGTCACAGTCGGGGCATTCTCTTATGGTCATATTGATATTTTGAAACCTTCACACACACCACACCACATTTCGATAACCAGTATCCTCCTAGGTTTCGTGGTGTTTCCCGTTGTTTTCACGGCCTGCGCGTTCTGAAACACGGTAGAACTGGAGTAGATTCACCAGGGGCGGACGAAAAGTGCGAGGAGGGCAACACGCCACTCTCCCCTTCGGGTGGAGTGCGAAGCCCTAGCACGGATTGCCCAGGTAAGAATATACCCTCACTTCCTCCGATGGATCCAGGATGCGTTCGGTGGCCCTGTGTCTCAGTGCTTATTCACACCGATCTTTCCATTTGGCTGTTTGGGTTGGCGGGGGAAACCGTTGACAGCTTGGGTGAGTATTTCTTGGATCTCTTCGACCTCTTTCATGAAGTTGTTGAATCCTGTAGGTAATACCTTTGGGTTGTCCCTATCAATCACTTTTGGGAAGAAGGTCGTCAAATCACGTTTCCAGTCAACATCCTCCCCTGGTTCGATGTTCGCTAGCTGCGCTAGCATTGAATCCCACCCTTCGTAGTAATAGACGGCGATCCACTCAGTCCGCAATGGGATTGAACTGGCCTCTCCCGGACGTTGTGGGAAGACGTCAGTGCGTCGTACTTCAAAGGTACCCTTCGTTTCTTTGAAGCGGTATCGAGTAATGGTGATCTCTTTCACGGAATTCAAGCCAGTGTGTCCTGGTGGGAAAGCAACGTGCATGTGTGGTGTGAAGCGGATGCCATTGCGAGCAGGTCGAAATGAAATTGTGCTCTGGAATGAAGAGAGTTCCTTGCGGATCTTCAGATTTGAACATATCCCTGCAGCCCCAACATGCAATTGGTAGCCGACCTCGCCGATAGCCATCTGGCTGATCTCGAGGAGTTCTGTTACATCTTGGGTAGTATCTGGTGAATATATCAGCCATCTAGATGCACTGACATTAGGATCGTCATAATCCATATAGCTTTGCGTAAATTCTCTTTCGAGTCTGAGCGTGCTGCCATTTTCTCCAGCAAAATCGAAATGAACGGCCCAAGAGAGTTCTGCTGGTGATCCGAATTGAGGCAAAGATTCGATGTGATCAACAAGTTCAAACGATGCCCCAGTCAAAAGGGGGCGTTGTACCACCTCAACCAAAGGTTCTTGGACCATATTGACGAATTCTTCGAACTTATAGATACGCTGACCAGCATCCGCTCGCTTGTACTTGTGTAACGCAATGCTGCCAAACGATATTCGCATACGAACATGCTTTTGTGACACGTGGAGAGATTTGATACAAGTCTGTAGCGCCTTCTTCGTTGCACGACGGTACTTTGTGTTCGTCGCTCGGCTTAATTCGGTCCACTGAGCGATTTCTTCGGTTGCTAGTGGTCCTCCACTTAGCTCCGGCAGACTCATGGTGGCGTCGCGAACGATGACTTGTTCACGAAATTGTGTCTCAGAGGGCAAGCGACATTGTATTGCCCGGAGTCCGGGCTGCTTCTTGAGTACCATTTCGTTTGTGAGGCCCATAAGTCGGTTGTAGACTTGAAACAAAATCGGCTGACTGTCGCCAGCGACTACGATCTCTCGAACATCTCCCTCGTGGTGTGTTATGAAGCAACGATACCGTTTCCGCAGCTCCTCGAGGATGGTCTCATCGTAGTCAGCGACAAAATTTTCCAGATCGTAACCCTCAGGCCAAATGAGATGTAGCTCAAATGGCTGCGCTGTTCTGTCTCCATGCTGTTGATACATGTTTTGTTGATGTGTAGCAAGTGTTTCACGCATGAGACGGTGTTCCTCACGGCCGTCGAAGGCACATTGTTTTTCCCAAAGCCCACCGCTGGTTCCATTTGCATTCTGGACACTCTTACTACTCTTGCCAGGACCCCGATAATGCATCTCCCAGGCCCGCAGCGAGGCTTTGGCTTTCTCGACCTGCTCGGCCGTCCCCCAGATTTCGAGCACATGGCTCGAGGTGGCTGGTACAGCCACGAAAGCGTCAGTGCTGATGCTTATTTTGGCAAGTTCATCGCTGGCAGCTTCGGCTGTCTTCAAGTACCTGCATGCAGGAAGGCGTTGTGCCACGTCTTCGAGGCTGTGCATCATTTCAAATTTGTGGTCAGGCTTGTTTTTAGCCTTCAAATATTTCTGGTATGCTTCTAATTCAAAGACTCGCTGTTGGATGTGCTTTGTGTCCGTAGCTGATGGTGTGTGATAGAAACCACCGGAACCAGATATCATCCCAGGTCGAAGCTCCTGCAGCCGTGGCCGATAGCTTGGGAGGAGGACGGTCGAGGGTGATCTACGAGTCCTACGTTGCTTCTGCTGATTCGCCTGCCTTGCTTCATCGAGGGTTGTTCCCTTTGGAACAATATAGTTGTGCAGTGGATTTGGCGGGACTGCAAGAGGAAGGACATTGCCCTGAGACCTAACTGGCTCCCAGTCACGGTCCCAATCGCCTTCGTAGCTGAAGCACGTCAGTTAAGTTCTTTTGAGAGGCTGCAAGCCACACACTCGCTCATCTTTAGCTTTGTACAATTGTGTTTCCTTACTACTTAAATGCTGCCCCGTCTCTCGAGCAAGAAGTAAGACTGGAGAAGAGTATAGAGACTTGGTTAATCGCGGTGCGCAGTTCTAGGTTTAAATAGCTGCTTGATGGCAGTGAGCTTGCTCGGAGAGTTTAGTTGCGTTTGTTCAGTGCTTCTGAACAATGCCCACAGATTCAAGAATTCGGTCAATTTGTGCTGCAAATTCAACTCTCAAACAGATGTGGTGGCCTCCCGTTGACTCTTTATTGTAGAAATAACGAGTGGGTGAGAGCCATGTACGTCCTGATGAGCGGCCTTCCACCCCTACCTCACCGACACAGTGAGGCAGGGATGAAGTTGTACTGAGGTGATGATTTGAGCAGTAAAATGCAAAATTGGTGAAAGGGTTTGGAAGAGGTCGTAAATGAGCAACACGGAGGTCTATCGCGGAGGGCACAAGATCCAAATTTCTCGACAGCACAGTCAGCGGTCGCTGAACTGTGTTGTGTAAGGATTGCAATTCGCTACCAAGACCAGCAATTACTGATGATGTAGGAAGGTGTGTCGCATTACCTTCCTATTACAACCTCACACACTTTTACTCTCGTACTATTCTCGCGTTTTAACGCGTCCCGACGCGTCAGCGTGTCTCGACGCCCAACACGGAAGGGAATGGGACTATCGATGGGGAGATACTGTAAGCAGTATGACTCAAACCAAACGATGGTCCACCAGAGGAGGCTTGTTCCGGGAAGATTCTGATGATGAGCTTGGATATGAAGATCATCCCTGGAAATGGATTTACAGCGAGGAGAATCCGGCCCCCTTATCAGATGGCACCACCCCTTCAAGAAAACGCAAAGCCAGCGCTATGCTCGCAGAGAGCTTGAACAAGCCAATTTTGGGCGCTCAAATGGGATCGTTTACTGTCAAAGTTGGAGATGCTGTCTTATTGAAATCGCCTGAGCAGGGAAAAGACTGGGCAGGCTTGATTTGCGCATTCTCGAATACGAACGAGGATGAAGAAGACGAGATGTGTGCTCACATACAATGGTTCTGTGCGCCTGATGAGCTCCTTACAGGCTCTGGGCGAAGATCAAAGTTCATGCCCAAATACTTGCCGAATGAGACCTACATCACGGCTGACTTCAACATGAACCCCCTTACAGCTATTAACGGCAAAGCAATAGTGTTGTCAAAAGACGAGTTTCTCAACACATATCCAAATGGGGAACCACCAAAGTCGAGGCCAGAGGCTAACAGGTTTGCCAAAACCATACTATGTCGAAGGGCTGTCAAGCAGCGTAATATGGCTTTCTCTGAGGAATTTGACTGGTCAGAAATGGTCAAGGGGCCTGAGGATCTCCTAGACCTCTTGGAATGGGTGCAGGAACAGACGAAGCGCAGGCCAAAGTCCAAATCCGAGGATGAGGGATATTCGCAGAGATATGAAATGGACGAGGAAACTGTTCCGTCGACCCCGAAGAAACGCATGAAGACGACGTCCACAACAGCCACGCCAAAGTCTGCGTGTAAGTCGACAAAATTTACTACCCCAACCAACAAACGCATCATGATCAAAAAGCCACTCGAGATTACTCCGCTGGGTACAAGGATTGTTTCTCCGGCTCAGCTCATGTCTACACCCTACGCCCATGCGAGAACAACTCTACACGTATCTGCGGTACCAGATTCATTGCCATGCCGAACCACTGAGTTCGAAACCGTGTACTCCCATCTTCATTCAGCTATCCTTGATGGTTCAGGGACATGCATTTATATTTCAGGCACTCCGGGAACGGGAAAAACCGCAACTGTGCGTGAAGTCGTTGCGTCCTTACACCAGGCGGTCCTCCAAGATGAGCTCGATGGCTTCAACTTTGTCGAGATCAACGGTATGAAAGTTACGGACGCCCATCAATCCTATGCGCTGCTCTGGGAAGCTCTCAAAGGAGATCGTGTTAGTCCAAGCCACGCTCTAAGCTTACTCGAGCACGAGTTCTCCCATCCCAATCCTCGGCGAATACCTTGCGTCGTGCTCATGGACGAGCTTGATCAACTCGTGACCCGGAACCAAAGTGTGATGTACAATTTCTTCAATTGGCCGGCACTTCGGCATTCTCGGCTCATTGTTCTTGCAGTTGCTAATACGATGGATCTACCGGAGCGATCGCTATCAAATAAGATTAGTTCACGACTAGGCCTGACGCGAATCACCTTCCCTGGCTATACACATACACAGCTAATGGAAATCATTTCGTCGAGGCTCGAAGGAGTGCCGGGAAATATAGTGGAACCTGACGCAGTTCAATTTGCCAGTCGAAAAGTTGCGGCAGTTTCAGGTGACGCTCGTCGTGCTTTAGATATCTGTCGTCGCGCAGTTGAGATTGCCGAAAATCAGGCTGAACAAGCAGAAGGCGCAGATGCTTCTGATTCTGGAATGGGCATCGATACACCCTCTCGTACAGGGCGAAGGAAGCATACCGCTCCAAAGGAGGACGAGGGTCAAAAAAAGGCGAAGAAATGCCTCCCTCGAGTTACAATTGCGACAATCAAAGCAGCAATCAACGAGTCCACCTCTTCGCCTATAGCGCAATGTTTACGCGCTCTTCCTCTCATGTCAAAGCTCTTTCTCGCGGCTCTCCTAGCCATGTCACGGCGCACTGGCATCTCGGAATCCACAGTGGGAGATGTGTGCAAAGAGTCTAAGCGCATTGCTGATGTCGCAGATCACGATGCAGTCCATGACTTTCTGATCATTGATCCCAAGACCCCAAGACTATTGGCCGTGGGTGCGGTGGCGATAGATCTTGTTGACGCCGGCATCATTGTCATGGACGCAAGAGGTCGTGGGGAACGATCCAGTAAAGTCAGGCTCAAAGTGGGAGAAGATGAAGTGAGGAGCGCGCTGATGCATGACGTAGAGGTCAAAGGTATGGGATTTGAAGGTTAGACATAGAGCAGTGTTTGATTTTTCATGAAGCGGTTGGCTAAGATCTCACCTGCGTGGATGTACAGGTAAAGAGCATTAGACGCGAACCGATTTGGACTACATAGGTGGGGCACGGACAGGTCGTCCCGAAGATGTATGCCTTCATGTCGAATGGAATCACGGTGCGTATTCCAAAGCAAACACGATCCCTCTTCATCAGAGTCTTGCGCAAGGTTCGTAGCGTCAGCACCACCAGCAATCGCGCAGGAATGAAGACTAGCAACGCCAGTTGTCATCTAATCCGAATCGCAGAAAGCTAGAATACTTTGTACCTACCTACCCTGTTCTCGATGAGGCAAGGAAATGCCAGATCTTTCTCGCGACACGTGAACGGTACGTAAAGTACCCTGGGTAAGTATAGCAAAAGCCTCCGGAATTTGGCAAGTCCAGCCAGATTCAATGGGAAGAACGGAACTAATGTACTCCGTATAACGTCGTCACCAAACACGAACGGACCCAATCCATTTCTCAACTAACTTTTTGGGTTGGTCGGCCACAAATTCAGGATTGCACATCGCTATATGCAATGTTAGAGATGAACAAGATTCTTCCACAGATTCTGCGGTGGTACAAATTGGAGCTCGTGTATCCTGCACGGCCTCTGAAACAGAGGTCCAGTAGTTTCTTTGTTTTCCTGGCGGGACTGGAGGTCCGCATCGCGCGGCGATAGAATTCGTTGCCAACAAACAAAGGGTTCAGGGGCATAGACGGTGGGCACATCGATGGGACAGGTAGCGGGGCGTACCTGACATCCAGAGGTGGTATTAATATCTTAAGTGGTGATGTTCTTTGAGATGTGTAGCCACCTGGTTGACATCTCGTGGCTGATAGAAGCCATAATCTGGGTACACTGCAACAGCCACGAATTCCCACTGGCAAGTAGATCTTATTCTAATCCTCCCACTTCATAACCTCAAACCATATCGATCCCAACCCATCCAGCATTTGTACACTGATGTTCTTGAGGCTCTCAAAGCCCAAACTGTCATAAAGGGGCAATCCTGCCGGAGTGGCAATCAAGGTTAAGGGAATCGCCATTGACTTTGCAAGCTCCTTACCCCACTCGCAATTGATAGCCCCAAAACCATGGCCATCCCACAAGGGATGTGTCGCTAGGAGGTTCAGGTAAAGTTGGTGTGCGTAGGCGTTCTCGATGTACTCATCAAAATAAGCCGAAAACTGACTTATAAAGTCGAGCGCGCGCGTTAGGTTTAGATCGAGGTGCAGAGAGCAATTGAATGACTCGTCTTCATCGGTGATTTTCCAGGGTTGCGGCATGCTAGATTGCGTCAATGTCGCAAGATTTTTAGTACCTATACCTCTTAAGCATGGAAAATCAGGGGACGTTCTGTGTATTATCTCGACATCGGTATCCTCGTGTTTCTCCTCACTGCGAACGGCACGGGCTAAAATATGGCCCTCGTCTCTGCTTTTAAGCAGCCACTTCCCACAGGCTACTACACGCTCGCCACTCTCTGAGACAGGATCTGGCACCGCGATTACTTTGGTGAAGGTATTGCTAGTATTTCTCGCGACCCATTCTCGCTCTACCGCCTGGCGCGTACAATACCAAGTGTATTCCTTGCAGCTCTCGCCACACAGTTGAGCGTATTGCCATGTTGCGCCAGGTTGAAAGGCATCAATCACAACAGTGGTTATGTCATCGAGATCTGCTTCTGTAGCATCCCGAAAAGAAAAATTGTCGCCTTGAAGAGCAAATTGATGTATTCTCCGCTGCTCTCTTGACAGACGTGACGGGCTTGACTTCCAGCCCACAGCTGTTGAACAGAGCGCTATGAAAATGTTAAGGAGCTGAAAAGCTAGCATCTTTCGGAGCATAGGATGTTAAGATTCTAGCCGTGAGGTTGGGGTGTGCCGCATTTGCACTATTTACGAAGTAAAGGTTGGTGCCTTGGCCTGCAGCCCTCGGATCGCCGTTATCATCATGATAAAGTGAAGCCCAGCCTCGTCCAACTATCATAACCATATTACCTGCTTTCAACACTTCGTACAGTCTGATTGGAGCTTGGAAGATCCCAGCAAAATATCAGCTCTACATAAGCTGGGACTGAAGAGTCTAGTGGATCAGTCAATGGTCACAAAGTAAGCGCCAACATTTCCAACTATGTTGAGCATTGACGGGCATCTGTATTAAACGTCTAAACAGTCCCATGTCGACGACTAACATGAAAACCTGTCTTTGGCACAAAATTTATATTGCCACTGCGGCTGATGGTACCTATGAAGTACTTCGTACTAGGTATTGTCCACGGGTGGCTACATGACAACATGGGAGCAACCAATTACCTCTAATACAACTTATTATATCAACCATTGATTTGCTGATCGGTGTCCTTGATAACACAGTTACACTTGTACGTGTTCCTGAAATCGTTCAAGCTCATCCCTTCCAACTCGGCAAGAGCCTTTTTGCTTGCTCTGACCTTCGCATATCTTCCACTTGTACCAAAAGCTTCTGAGACTCTTCGGCCATGTATGAGCACGCCCGCCATGATCTCGACCTCAATGCCCCCTTCGTTTACAGGATCCCCAGAATCAAGGATCTTGAATTGGCTGCATTTATATTCACTGGTCAATTTTTTGAAAAGGTATGTGGTTGGATGTCGGTTCGCAAAAGTATCATAGTCAGAAATGTTCTCGAAGAATTGCTTGACATTCCGTTCAAAAAACCGTTCCACTTCCGCGTAGTCAAAGTTCGAATCCACAAGCACGGCACCAATGTAGGACTCAATCAAGTCAGATAACGCTTTAGGAGGACTTTCAATTCCGGTCCAGAAACTTTTGGGACAGTCTGGCTGCTGAAGTGCTTCGCGCACTTTGGTAGCATAGATCTGGATGTCGCCCACGAGCTTCGCGGTTGTCACAAACAAAAATTTGTCGAAATCCAAAGTGACCGCTAGCGCAGCAAGAAATTTGTTGCTTACCATAGCCATCTTGTGCTCTGTGAGCCACTGTGGGTTTCGGGTAGGATTCGTATTAAAAAGCCAGGAGATGCAAACCCAATCAAGGACTGCATCCCCAAGGAACTCAAGCCGCTGGAGATCGGGAACCAGGGAATTGACGTCCGAGCTGTGTGTGAAAGCACTTCTCAATAGCCGTGGATGTCTGAAATGATACCCTGTTTTGGTGGCAACTCGATGAGCTCGATCGTTCGCAACAGGGTCATTCATTTGCAGTGACCAAGCTGGAGCAGTGTATTGCGAAGCAATGTCAGCCCAGCTGTTAGCGGTATGATCGCTTGACTGAACTAGTTTCGTGACGGCTCGAATTGCTAAGTCAAAGCGGCATTCCGGAGGCAAACCTTGCGAAGTAATCACAGCGGCTCCTATAATAGCTTCTGATATATCTGCAATGGTTTTCATGCTGAGATCTTGCATCCTAGCAGGATGAATCACACGAGCAGGGTTATTCTTGTTAGCTCCACGACCAGAAATCAGTTTTAGAAATTCTGGATACCAGGAATTCCTGTCGAAACCTAAGGTTCTGGCATATCTGAAAAGTTGCATCTCGTCCGATGTTGCAACGTTGAAGAGGTTGCGGTTGCATAAGATCTCCATGCGACGACAGTGCATCCCCTCTTCGTCGCATACCGTACGATTGAAGACATTCATTGTACTTGTCATCTTCAGTAAGCTGTCGCCGAGAAACTCAAGACGCTCGTAGTTTCTGCCCATGCCTCGTTTACTAGCAGTTTGTATTTGTTGTTCTTCGATATCGTTGTCTGCGTCCTGGGTAAAAGCTTCTAGCGCAAGATCGGCAGGAACCTCTGACAGACCGAGTTTTTGGAAAGCTTCAAGAGATATCATATAGGACTCTATCCGGTGAATTATGGCAGGCCACAACCAGCATGACGCTGCGAATTCTGGACTTATTCGTGCAACCTGAAGTGTTTGCGGTGCTATCAGGCAAGGAACAAGGTCTAATTTCGAAGTAGGGTCGAGGAAGTTTCGTCTTGTGCCAACAAGGTGTGCTCTGAATACCGGCTGTCTATGATCGTACTTGGCTTCCGCTGGATTTCTCCTCTTCGATGCAGACCACGAGCTATCCGAAAAATCGATGATGGTAGCTCGTTTCTTCTGAGAAATCGCAGGAAGGCCCTGAGGAACTGGATCAGTGATCTTCACGCCTTGAGCTACGTCTTTCGTGAAATAGTGGAATTTTCCATTCAGCGGATCACAGATGAATCTATTGACCCAAAGAGCAGGGTCGCTGCCTGGTCGCCAAGAAATGCGCTCTGACTGTGCCTTTTCAACAGCGGAAAAGTCGATTATGGCCTTGAGTGAATCAATGACAGGGGTAAGGATACTTTTAGTCATAGGGGCTAACCAGTAAGACATTTTTGCAGGTTCATGAGCATAAACCTTGTTGAATAAATCCGCAAACACCCCTCGAAGGGTGAAAGTAGTTAGCTGGTTGAGCTCATCTTCTGAGACAGATATGGCAGTTGTGATGGACTCAGCTTCAATGCTTGTCTCGATGTTGTCCTCTAGGAAAGCAGAGTAAGGTGGCATGTTAGGTAGGGGGACTTTCGTTAATACCACCAAGGGCTCTAGAGCATACTTCAATGACCTGGCTGAACGAAACTTCAAGACTGTGGCATGAAGATGCGTGGGTGTAATATCGAGATGTGACTTCCAAACCAGGGGCTTCACTTGCATGTCGTAGCCTTCCTTCTTTGATGTGACTGCGAGCCGGGCATTCAAATTCTCTGGCTTAAGCTTGTGAAACCTTGAACCTAGATCGTCGTTGAGAAAGGCTTTCCTTCGCAACAAAATACAGCACTCTAGTGCCGCAGACCTTTTTGCCAGTTGTTTGTTCGATTTCCAATGCCCTCTACAGCCACGGATACTGCAAGACTCGTTTGCGGGCAGGCGTACAGTGTATCTGAACAAATTGTTATTGGTGTCGATCTCTTCTTCGTACACTTCCCCTTTGAACGCCCCGGCATAGTGTAAAGAGGCGGCAAAGCGAGCCAGGACTAACATTGCATTAGAGTTGTCACAGACTGCACCCGAAACAGTTTGGAAGCTGCGACCCCGAGCGTCTTCGGAAAGCATCTTCGCAAGCTGGGTACCACGACCAAGCCGTCGATTCGGGGCCAAGCTCGCGCACCATTTCTTGATGTATTGCTCATCCTCGATCTGATAATCCACCTCGCTTGAGTGGCTTGGGTGCCCGTGTTCAATCATGTGGGCGAACGTCGAGTTTGGCATTCGAGCTCTTCCCTTGCTTTGCATATATTGGATTGTGGTTTTGCACAAGTCAAAGCGCACGCAAAGGTTGCACTGCGGAATATCCAAGCCTTCGTCAGCAACTGAAGTGGCGAATACGAGGTTGACCAGGCCTGCTCGAAGTCGTCGGAGTGTTTGTTCTTGCTGCTTCATCGAGACTGTATCGAAGGTCTTGCCTGCCACACCAAGCAGAATGTCGCTTCTGATGTTTGGCACACCCAGGCCATTGAAGCAGTCGTTGAGGACAAGCGCCTTCAGCCTCTCCTCAACAAACACAATTCCCCTCGTGTCAGGATTTGCTTGATAATGCCGCGACAGTTCATCAAATAGCAAATCGACTTTCGGGGATAGGGCGGAGCGAACTGGTGATGGGGTGTGTAGGATGTGCTCCTGTACTAATGAACATGCACTTTGTAAAGCATTGAGTGTTTGCTCTCGTTCCTGGATTGTGCTCAGCTTCGCATAAGCATCGCTAGCTTCAAACTTTTTCAGAACACTTGACGATTCACGGGCAGACCCCCCAATCACATACTTCCAGACGCGATCTGCACACCAAGATCCGAGTTCAACCACCGCCTTACTCGAGAAAGTGAAGCCCTTCTTGAGATCTTCACAGAAGGATACCGTGCTCAAGAGGCGCGAATGGAGATTTGTATTGTATGAGGGCGGGAGCCTTGGATATATCCACTTGACATCAGTGGGCTTCGGAGCAAAAGAAAGAAGACTCGCGTCGTCTGTTGTAATTATTTTGGCATGGAGCAATTCCTCCAGGTTTGTTGCAGTCTCTACAATGTCACCTTTTGAATCAACGGCCGATGCAGTCATGCCAAATATTTTCGGTCTTTGTTCCAGCGGGCATTTCACGAAATGAGACCGGATAAGTCGACTGTAAGTGTGGTCCTTTTTGGCGTGATGTGCCTCGTCAAACACAAGTAGGGATATGTCTTGCATAGCTAAAAATGCACGCATGAGGGCCTGGTCCAGGATTGCTGGGGTGCACACAACGATTTTGTTGTGCTCTTTGATCCCATCCCACGCGAGTCTCGTCCCTAAGTCAGCTCTCTCGTTGCCGTGCAATACAATAGGTTCCTCGATCAGGTTGGTTTTCAAAACACGAGCCTGCTGCTGGACAAGGTGCACACTGTTTCGGTCAGCAGCTTGTAAAGCGCAATCAAAATCATTACCTGTTGGCCACAAAAAATATAAGCCTCTGTTTTTGGCCTGAGGCCCTGTGGATACACTCTTGTTCAAGCATGTGCCTGATCAGCAAGCAAGCAATCAAAGTCTTGCCGCTGCCGGTATCAAGACTTGGAAAGGGTTAGTTCGGAAGTTCGAAGTACTTGATACACACCTACACTGCGATGACGTTCTCTTCCTTTGCACGCTCGAAAAGTTCCTGCTGATAGTCGCGCACCTTATCAATGATCCGGCTCGCCTCGATTTCAACTGTGTTTCTTGGGGTACTTCTATCTGGGTCCGCATCTTTCGACCGCGTTGCGGTTTCATCTAATCGCCAATGTAATGCATCTTGGAGTAAGGTTGCTCTGTCTGCGGCTCCATTCGAAGTGGCATTGTTTTCAGTTGCCTCAATATCGGATAGATCAGTTTCTGAAACGATGGATTCGTTGCCGTCGTCGGGTACTTCTCCAGGCGAGCTGGTAATCTCGCCGTCTGAGTTCATTTCTTTCTCCTGAGGAAGAAAATAACTGGTTTGGCCGATGGTAGGTATACTAGCCATCGTAGCTGTGACATTGACGAACCATGCGACAACCGTGGGAATCAAGCTGTAGGAACGACCATTTGAACTAATCAAGAAGCCAACAGAGCATGAAAACAGTGGGATTGCATATGTGTGTCAATGCAAGCAGGAGGGGATCGTGACAAGTGCAGAAGGTACTGGTCCAGCCAATACATCAATACCTACAAAGATGTTGAGAAGGCGTTATTTTGTCATTGAGGAACACCCGTGGACATTGGAAGAGCGTTTGATCCATGTATAGGGCTCAATGCATGTAGCAAAATCTGTTTGTTTGCTGTAGCAAACAATCCTGCCAAAATTCGCATAGGTATACTCGTGGGACAGCTCCGTAACTACTCCGTACTTCATACCTAAACAATTCCACGGTTTTGGGCACCCTCGGCACCTTCAGGACCGAAAATGTCCGGCGTCCAAGCGCGCCGCGCTAAGCCTAGTGTCCGCTCCACGACGATCGTCATCGAGAGCGAATCATAGCCGCATGCAGTATTACGAACTCGGTGTGTAAATATTTAGCAGCCCAAGTCCCGTCAGGGGTTAGGGACAAATATTGGATCACCACATTATCGCTCGTGCAATACGCGCGAGAGCAATATTCAAGAGCCTTTCACCTAACCGTCATGAAACTTGCAACATCCTTCTTCGTCGTGTCGCTGTGCCTACATACGGTAACCGCCCACGGTTCGCACGCAAGCAGTAGCAGCGAGCAATCACGGCCAGAAGAGTGGGCTTTGTGGCATCTTGAGGAAGAGCACCGTGAGAGTCGACCCAGGATGAAATAGCTCAAAGATGACTTACACTACACTAGATATCTCAAACTTTGACGCGACATCCTTCTTTACTCTCCACGACTTTAACAACGACGGCATATGGTCAGAAGATGAGATTCGACGCACATACGGCCTTGACGACGCCTCGCTAAAGGACACGCCGGAGCAGACCAAAACCGACGCTGTGAAAAAGGTTATGTCTATTTTCGACCCGGAGGGAAGCGGACAGATTACGAGGCCACAATTCCTCCAGCATATCAAGGCCGGGAAATCTCTGCCAGATTTTGGTCTGGGACCCGGCCATCATGGCGATATCGAGTACGAATACGAAATTCACCACTTTGAGAAGTTCCATGGACCGGATACCACAGAGGAAGATTTGGTGCATCCAGAAGACATTGAGCATTTCCGAATGCACGATCTGCTCGAGGAGGAGCAGGAAAGAGTAGCCATCATACAGAGTCAGACTATTGTCGAAGCCAATATTCCGCTCAAGTTCAAGAAGCAGCAGTGATGCCAACAAAATGCATCTGGCAACATGTGCGTGAGTTCGAACCAGCTGAGCTCTGAAACAGGGCCTCTCTGGAGCATTACCAGCGAGACATCGGTCTTCCTTTGCATGATGTCGGTCAATGAATGCTCGGCGGCCATACCTTGACATCGAATACATGATGACCTACGCCTGGCGCGTATGTTTTGACGAATGCCACACGATCGCACGTCACCACCCAATCTGATCCCCTGGTCTGCCAGACTAATTGTTTTATTTCCTTGAGGACCGACTGTCTTTTGTGGTCAATCTCTGCAGTCTCCACATTCTCGTGGATGTGCAGCCAACCGCCTTTCTCGCTGATGATCTTCACCGCCGATTTCCACGACCCCATGCTTGTTGGCAGCAGCCCAAGATTACAGTGCCGGACGTTCAAGTTTTCGTGATGCTGTGTCAAAGTTCTACCAAGGACGGCCATCACTTCTGGTGCAAACTGATTGTCACCATGGAAGACAACGCACCTCGGGCATTCCGGCCGTAAGACCTCGGATAGGACATGGCAATTTGCGGCATCGAGGAAATCGTCAACCTTGAAGACCTCACAACTGAATCCGTTTTCCTTGCAGCCTCTTCTCAGACCCTCCACGCTCCAGCCATTGATCTCCCAGGCGAATACTCTCCTCACACCTTTTCTGAGATATGGAAGTGCAAAGTACCCGATACCCACGTACATATCCGCAACGTCGACATTGTACAACGGTTGTCCAAGCTCGAGCTCATTCAGACCAGCAAAAGGAGTGGCATTCTTTGCAATCCCAAGAATGCGTGCCTTCTCTCTGACATTACCTCGACTGAACATAGTCCACCGAGGAGCCCAGTATTGCTTGATGCCTGTTAGCTGAGAGGTCTGTACCCAAAATGCCGCCTCAAAATCTTTGTCGTTTGGTTCTGTGGAGGACGCTGATAACAGCTGCGCCGGGCCGAAGTCGCCATACGTCGGCGTGAGGTTGATGGGTGAGCGCATCACATTCCTAAGGTCGATGTCACTGTCAGACTCCTGCTCAGGGATTATGAGCTGGATAGGAGCGTTAATGGCAACGTGAGTAATCTTTAGTCCTGCTTGACAAAAAGAGGACACCAACGTGTTGAAGAGACATACTCTCTGAGCCTGGTTTAGGGACATGTAAATCGTCTGCCACGGCGCTGAATGACTCGTGAAGGTTGCTGGTAGTAAAAGCATTGGAGGATAGATCGTATAGCGCTTGGGGAGATCTGCGGATAACAAACCATCTCCGGCACACACGTCCTTGAACTCTTCCAAAATCTTGTCGTTTAACAGTAGCCAATCTGTTTGGGAGAAAAAGGCCCTGATACCTCTTTCTAATGGATTTACGGACTTTGTCTTTGGACCTCTGGGAGCCATGCCGAAGTGTGAACTAGCGTCACACCATGAAATTGTGTTGAGATGCACATAACTCTGTTGGTAATTTCAGATGTTGCAAGCATCCATGATCGACCGAGATGCCTATACTCTCTACCGCGATACGTTTCTCAGAAGCTGATTTGATCAGAATTTTCGACCAGGCAGCCAGGCTCACAACAACTTTCTTGCACCAAACGCCAAACCGTAAAGTTCGCCGTTGGCGTTCGTCCCTATAAACATTATTGTTGTTGACATTCGATACCCACCGCGTGGAGAGGTCTAGGTGTTACACGATGTCAAGTGAGTAGCATCTTGCAATCGCCGCGCTGAGCTAGCAACCTGACGAACATAGACCTGTATGAGCTGGCCGATCCGCCGGCAGATGTGATCTCTGCCTTGCGCTTTACACCACACCCGGGTTCACATAAATTCGTGGCCGCGTCATGGGACAAGCATGCCTACTTGTACGAGATTGGCGATAACAAGCAGTGTACCCTTCTGAAGAAATTCGAGCATCGAGCACCGGTGCTAGACGCATGCTTCGGCAAGGACGATGATGAGATTTATACCGCCGGCCTCGACTGGGATGTTCGAAGGTGGGTCTTGGAAAAATAATGCCTCTGCGATGAGCCTGGACTGACGGATGGCAGGATAGATGTTCCTTCGGGCACACAGACTGTGATTAGTGCCCACGATGCAGGCGTTCGAAGTGTGGTTTACAGCAAAGAGCATTCCATCGTGATTTCTGCAGCGTGGGACTCGACCCTTCACATCCACCCGATCACCTCTGAAACGGAATGGACGCCGGCGACAATCAATCTTCCCAGCAAGCCTTTCTCTCTCGCCATATCTACCAGCAAGTTGGTCGTGGCCATGGCGAACCGAGCCCTGCACATCTACGAGCTAGCAACTCTGGCAAGAGAATGCAAGAACACCACGAACACGCCGCAGAGCATTTTGGACATACAGCCGTGGCAGAGAAGAGAAAGCAGTCTCAAATTCATGACAAGAGCAGTCGACTGTATGCCGAACGATGAAGGCTACGCATCATCTAGCATTGAAGGCCGCGTCGCCGTGGAGTGGTTTGACCCGAGCAACGAAAGTCAGGCCAGAAAATACGCCTTCAAATGTCACCGCCAGGCCGAAGACGATGTCGACGTTGTCTACCCGGTTAATTCGATCGCCTTCCACCCTGTTCACGGGACCTTTGCAACAGGAGGAGGTGATGGAGTGGTTGCTATCTGGGATGCAATCGCCAAAAGGAGGATCAGAATATATCCCAAGCTTGCGTCTAGCATCGCAGCCATGTCCTTCAGCTCCAATGGCAAAATCCTGGTCACGGCGATTAGTCCTGGCTTCGAAGACGGCAAAGACGACATTGCTGAAGGGACGATCGCTATTTTGGTCCGGGAGCTTGGAGAAAATGAAGCCAGGAGGAAGGCAAAATGAAACAAACTGCATGCTTTATTGACCCTCCCTCTAGGACTCCTTTGAGGTCTGCGGTTCCAGGGGGGGATATCTGAGCACCACACTGTGCCTCTTCTCCTTGGCCAACCTGGTTTCTACCGAGCCATCTTCCATGCCGAAATAGCAGGCGACCGGTCTCTGCCCGCCAATGACCTGCGCTGTTTTTGCTTCAGGACCCGTCGGACCACAGAATATGCCCACGGCCAGGACGCCATTGATGTCTTTGATGGTCCGGGCAAGCTCCTCGACTTCCCAGATGCCTTGCTGTGGATTTTGCTCTTTACCCGCTAGTACGTCTGGGCCCGTCAATAATGGCTGTGGAAAAGGCGCGTCGACGATGAAAAAGTCCTGATCGGTTTTGATGGGACCCGCCTTCAGGACTACGCCCTCCCTGAGGAATGGGCCACCTTTTCCGTCTGGAGTTTTGCTTCCCAACACTCTCAATCGCGCCATGACTTGCCTTGCAGCTTTTGGCTCCACTTCGATAGGTATTGTGGGCCACTTGGTCAGCAAGCGGTTTTGAAGCTTTCGATGATCAGCAACACATATAAATTTGTTTGCCCTCATGGCAACAAGCTTCTCCTGGTACAGGCAAGCGCCCCCTCCTTTAATGCAGTTCATCTCCTCGTCCACCTCGTCGGCACCGTCAAAGGCAACGTCGATCATAGCACCATCTGGCAACGCGTCGAACTCTATTGGCAGCAAGCCAGCTTTTATGATGAGCTGCTTCGATTGAAACCCGGTTGGCACAAAGCCGATGCGCGAAAGGTCTTTACCAAGATTTTTTATCGCCTCCACGACGTACACGATTGTTGTGCCTGAGCCGATGCCGACAAAACGAGGGTTTTCTGGGAAATGATTCTTAACAGCTTCTTTGGCGGCAGCCTTTTTCGCCCCTTCAATGTCGACCGACATCTTGCGTACTTGCACTCGCCCGAAGAGAGACTGCGGTGTTGATGCAGAGCTTGCTGCTATTCTGGCCGCAGCAATGAGAAGGGGTGCTTGAGATGACGGGTGCTTATTAGAGTAGATGGGTTGTCCTACCGTTAAAACTGCACCTCATCAGTCCGCTTGTGGCATGCCCGAAGCTAGAGCTCCTCGACTTACTCCTTTGAAGTTGACAGTTTCCTCTCATATACAAGAGAGTTGTATGTATCACAGTTACTTTCTCGTCGCACAAGCGAGTTGGTAAAAGAAATTCAACAGCAGGTTATCACCTCTCAACGTGGACTCTGTCCTAGATCTATTCATGAATCCCAAACTATTTAATAAGTTGCGTGACCGTGTCGGCTACCTGTCGCCTGTGCATTTTATGAACCCCAGCCCATCGGTAGGTGGGGCAAGATGCGGGTAGCTTTCTGTTTACTATGGGCATCAGTGTGATTACCCATGCATGACGCACATTAGTGGTGGGTCCGAGGGGTATAAAGCAAACAAAACAAACAAAAATTAATTGCCGATCCTGTGCCTGAACCGCGTCGACCCTTCACATTTGCTTGACGGCTAGGCAGTCTCAGGCAGGTTGTCATTCGTTCCTTGGGAGTCTCTGCAGGCAAGCAAGCGATTTTCCTTTTGCTTTTGCATTTGTCTACTGTTTTCATTGTGGTTATTTGGAGTACGAGGCATTATGACTACAAATGCGCCACGTGGAGTGACACCACCCCCAATCCAGGCTCCCAGTGCAAAGGAGAAGAAGTACGACCGACAGTTACGGCTCTGGGCCGCTGCCGGTCAAAAAGCTTTAGAGGAGTCGCATGTCCTGCTGGTTGTGGGAAGCCTGAGTGGATCAAATTCCAGCGTGGCAGGAGCAGAAACCTTGAAGAACTTGATCCTTCCGGGCATTGGGCATTTCACAATCGCGGATTCTGCTACTGTGACTGAAGCCGATTTGGGTGTCAACTTCTTCCTTGAGCCAATCAGCCTAGGCAAATCAAGGGCAGGAGAGACCTCAAAGTTTCTGCAGGAAATGAACCCGGATGTTGAGGGTCATTGCATATCCTCACCACTGTCCCAATGGCTTCCGAAGCAGGATTCTTTGAGGCCTTATAATTTGATCCTGGTCTGTGCACCGTTACCACAAGAAGAGCTGCAGAGGCTCTCCGACTATGCCCTTCAACAATCCATTCCTCTCGTCTATATCAAGTCTGCTGGCTTTTATTTCACCGCTTCCGTTCAGTTGCCAGAGGAGTTCCCGGTTGTCGACACCCACCCTGACCCTGAGACAACCCAAGATCTGAGGCTGCTAGCCCCTTGGCCCGAACTGCAAGCAGCCGAAAAGGAGCTCGGGGATCTCACAGATATGTCTGATCATGACCATGGTCATGTCCCTTGGCTGCTGTTGCTGCTACACTACCTGGAGGAGTGGAAGCAAGCGCATGATGAACAACCTCCGTCATCGTTCTTAGAGAAGAAGGACTTTCAGAAGTTTGTGGCATCAAAAGCACGAACAAACAACCCTGAAGGCGGAGAAGAGAACTTCGACGAAGCCGTCACTGCAGTTCTCAAATCCATCAGCCCGCCAGCTGTGGGCAGCGGGTGCAGAGAAATGTTCGAGATGGACTCATGCATAAACCTGACCGGGACGTCGACGAATTTCTGGGTGATAGCGAACGCGATCAAGCAATTTTGTAGCCAACACTCGGTTCTACCACTTCCAGGAGGCCTTCCCGACATGAAAGCCACGTCTACTGCTTACATAAAATTACAAACCCTATACAAATCCAAAGCACGGTCCGATGTGGCTGAAGTCACGGAAACAGTCCGCAAGCTTGAGTCTTCTCTTGATCGGCCAACTTCCTCCCGAATTCCAGATTCCGAAATCGAACAGTTTTGTAAGAACGCTGCTTTCGTTCGTGTTCTTACCAACCCTTCAAGACTACTGCTTCCAGAACTTCGACTCCTGCAGTCAGATGCTAAAACTTTGGCTAAACTCTCTCCGATGCTTACAAACTACCAAACCATCTCGGAAATCTTTCTTGCCATGAATGTCGATAGCATCCCCTCATCTACTCTAACCGCACTACGGGCAGTGGAGGACGAGACTGAAGGAGTCACCTTAGAAGACCGAATCGACAAGGCCATCGAAGAAGCAAGACGCTGTGAAGGAGCAGAGCTACACAATATCAGCAGCATTGCTGGTGGCGTGGTGGCACAGGAGGCCATCAAGCTCTTAACTCGCCAGTACGTACCAACGGATGGAGTCGTGGTTTGGGATGGCATCAGAGCGAGGACCGAAATCCTCAAGATATAGCAACTGAAGACTGTTCGAACAACAACAACAACCTAACAAAATCCTTACCTTCATCCTGTCAACTACGAGCCGAAGCCGTAGCTCGAGGCTTTTGTCTACGTTTTCGAGAGCCCTAAAGTCACAACGACAGCACACGAAGCGTAGCAAGCCAAAGCTGATCCATCTCTTCAGGCATTGGTTTCTGACTAGTGCCCTTCTTCTTCTTCTTCTTCTTCTTCTTCTTCTTCTTCTTCTTCCTCCTAAATTTCGTTTCGAAGGCTTATTTCCTTCAGACCAGATCCATCTTAAAGCCTTGACCCCACCAAAATGCAAGGTGTTTTGACCCACATCTCCCAGGACATGACATGACACCTGCAGGGGAGGGGCTGCGGTTTGTGTGGGGGCGGGAGAGAGATCCCAGACCCAGCAAAAGGGGTAACTCAAAGTAGTGCGAGGAAAAGACAGGCACAAGAGTTCAGGAGGAATGCCCTGACTAGAGAACAAGAAGAATTCAAGGTCGGCGGTGCAGCTTTCATGGGATAAAGCCCACACTGGCCTTGATCGTAGTAGCTACAGGTGCGGTGGCAGGAGGAGACTAAGCTTATGAACGAAGAACATCTTTAAGCGAAGCACGGTCAATGATAGAAGAAATGCTTGCAATCTTCAGCAGCTAAAGCAGGGATGTGCAGGATGTTGAGAGACAAAATTGGGTTAAGCCCGCATGAAATCAATCATCTCGCCCCAAAATCGGCTCTGGAAGAGGCTACACTTGCAGGTATCGTATTATTCAATGCATACAGCGTCATATCAACACTTTTATAGCAATATTTGCATGCCATTTGTTTGATCTGCTTTGATCTATGAATATTTTATTCAACTGTTATACAATCATGATCAGACCTCTGTATTGTGGTCCAGCTACTGCTAAGAAGCACACGCACACACGCTAGTAGTAGTACGTTCTTGGTATCCACATCTCTCCATGCTTAGATCATTCATTTTGCTCAAAGTAATAATGGCTGTCAAGGGATCGGAGAAGGCGCAAGCCTATTCGTCGACGTTACCGACCTGGAAGTACTGGAGATATGTTAGGCCCAGGGGCCACATTTGACGTGTAATTATTGAGATATTCGGCCGGAATTCGTGGCATTCGTGGACTTTGACCAGAGCTGCTTGTGCCGGAGTACTGGTTCTGACCAGAAGATGGAGCTCGCAGGCGAGCTTTCCCTTTTGCACTCTCGCTCCTTCCTCCAGTGAGTCGCCTCATTCCTCTCCGCACAAACCCAGCTGAGGTATCTGTCACTAGAGTGGGTGTTGCGTTGGCGCTTCTGACCCCACCCTGCGGAATGGCCGCTGCAAGGCTGGGAAACGGGCTTTGCTCAGAGTCTGAAAGAACTTCTTCAGAATAGAGTCCGTCTGCGAGGGACGACATGCCAAATGCTGGTGTTAACGTGGGCAATGTGCCACCAAGGATGGGATTGGAGATAGAGTATTGATTTGCAGGTGACGTTACAGATCGAGCGTGCATGCCCGGGCGCTGAGGAATGGCAGATGAAGGTGGATTTGTGACTGGAGATCGCCGATCAGCCGTAGGAAGTGAAGGTCCCGGCTCTCCGTCCTCGCCTGCTGGGATTGGAGAACTCTGACACGCATTCGCGACGGAGAAAATGCCGAGTTGAGGTTGGCCACCTGCGCTCGTGGGCACTCGTAAATCTGCAAGGCCAGCGTGGTACCCGACAGAGGATGATTTACTGCCGAGGGATTTAGAAATGATTGGTGCTGTATGTTGGTCATACATGTTGGTCGCATGGTCTCCGTCACCATATGAGGTGTACGAGCTGAGTCCGCCACTGGTTCTGGAATCTATTGTCGGAGTTGTTGGAGAGTCAGTCTCCTCGAAAAAGTCATCAAGGCTGTCCAAGCTGCTAATGATGTCACCCATACTGATGTCTGCGGTCGACTCGAAAGAGCTAAATGTGTTTGTGCTCGGCTGAGGCGGGAAGTACGAATCGCAGTATTCGTCTTCAGCTTGAAAGTCAATCTCTGGAGTTTGTGAGGGACTTTCACCATTACCCTCATTACCGCTACAGGCATAAAAAACATGATGGACATTGTTTCGTGTCTGTGCGGCAAGAATGGCAGGGGCAGGGACTGACCACCCAGAAACTTCTGGAATACCATAAAGACTTTGTGTGCGTTCGTACTCCTTACGCACGGCTCGTGTAGGACCAGATGCCATGCTCATACGGAGATGATCCCTCTCTGTCGATGTGAAATTGACCTCCATGACGAGGTCCATCACTTTGAGCGCTTGATCACAGAGGTTGGTTTGCAAGAGGCGCAGCAATGGCGAAATCAGGTCCGCGCCGTGGTCTGCGATCTTCGGACTTTTCATGTCCACGAGCGGGATCAATAAGCTCAATATATCGAGGACATGGACTCGGAACCAGGTGATCGGATTGTTGAGTAGGCCTAGGACGAATATCAATGCTTCAGCTTCAGCAGCTGGGAAGAACGCGGCTTTTATACACTCAAGAATGCCCAGGACTTGGCTTTTTGGCAACAGATGGTTTTCAGTGGACATAGCCTTCAACGCTTGCTCGAGTTCGAAGAGATTAGCGGAGTGTGCAGCCTGTGCTAGAATAGAAACATTGCCTTCAACAGTACCGCTTCCGCCTGGGTTTTTCAACCCATTCAAAAATTGCGGTAGATGTGCGAGGATGTTGAAAAGCAAACGATTGTTGCGACCAAGCAGCTCACTGTCTGGGTAGCGTGCAAGTTTTTCCATAACGACCAGTGACCGTTCGAAACAACACGAAGATCTTAGGCCTTTGTAAATCAGAGGTTCGACGCCTTCGAAGTCTCCTTCCCAATCAATTGGCTGCGCCTTCAATATCGCTTCGACAACAATTGGATCTGCGAAGTCGAAGTTTCCTGCAAGTTGCTCAAGCATCGCCATGCTTTCAAGAAATTCTCTTTCATGTATTGTGTTAAGACATGCTACTGTTGACCATATTAGCTGAGGAAACCGCAACAAGCTTCTGGTGTCCAAGCCAGCAATCACCACTTTCAAGGTAGTCAATATTTCGAGTGAAAATGTCTTGTAATCGGCGTACTCCTCGGCAATGGTATTAGAAAGCCGTGCTAGCATATCTGACAAGAGTCCCGAATCGAGCCTAACAGATATGCATCGAAAAATTTGGAAAGACCTGCAGGCAAGGTGACGAACAGGACACACCGACGCCCAGTGTAACGCTTCTTTTGCCCAGGCATCGCTGACAGCGTCAAATACCGTGTTGAAGACTCCAACGACTTGCTTGGCAAGATGAGACATGCCAATAGGGACGCGCGCACCGCCACTGTCAATGGCCTCTTTGTTTGTCAGATCTCCGTAGGTCCATGAGATTGAGGGATCATGGCTGCGGATGGCCTCAACAAGGTCTTCACTTTCCTTAAGTCGTTCAGGTGCAGTCAAATTAGGCTCCGGACTTGCAATAACAAGACTATGCAGCAAGTGTATAAGCATTTCTCGGGCATGTTCTTGTACTGTAGGGGTGTGGTGATCCCAGAGGATAAAAACTGCATGTAGCAATTTCAGCGCGTTGGCTTGACTGACCTGGACTGGGGGAACAAGAAGATCGACAAGGAGTATCAAGGCAATCTGACCGAGTGAGAGGCTTGCTTGCCTGTTTCCCATCGGAAGGACAGTCTCGAGATCGGCAGCATAAGGCAGATGAGACGTATCTGGTGGTGGCTGAGCTGAGGGCTTCCTTTCGTTGGGCATATTTTTGGCAGCAAGTTGTAGGAGAAGGTAATCAAATATTTTTGAACCGGCCGGAGTCGTGGACAGATAGACAACAATTTGCTTGGCGCAGTAGACAAAGGTCTGTTCTCGTCTTTCCAGAGACAATTCGGTAATGAAGTCGAGGATCAACTGGACATTCCCACCGTAAGGACCAGTCGCCAAGGCTTGCCAGAGTGCTTGGACTTCATTGTGGAGTGATGAAGCCGACCGAACGGTAATCTCGATCATGTTAGCAAGAAGCATGTACGAGAGATCAGTAGGAGTGTTCGTGTTTGGTAAGACCTGTAGTTCCAATGTTTGCAGCCAGGGTAAGATTGCCGCCACCATGCTTCTTTGGATGTCAGGTGCTACCTTACGAAATTGGAGACAGAACTCGGAAAATATGTGGAAAGCGAGATCTGGGTGGGTCTGGGCAAGTCGGCGAGAGTACTCGAACTGGGCAGCTTTGTAGACTCCCCGGGTCTTGTCAGAAATGCTAATGTCAAAGCGTTGCAAATTGGAGCTCTTTTGCTCTCGATCGTCGAGGAATCGTAACAATCTGGCAGAACGGATGCGTATATCTCGACTGTCATGTCCAAGCGTAAAGATCACGGCTCCGAGGACTTTGATGCTGCTGATGGGAAAGTGAGGTTGTTGCATGACCACATCAGCGACGACTTTGAAACAGTTCTCCAAGGCCACCAAACCTTTCACTCCGTAACAGCATTGAATCGCATGCTCGACGAAAATCGCCGTGTTCACGTTGTGAAGAATTAGGTTTTTTAATGCCCGCTGACCAATTTCATGGAGTTTGTGCTCTCTCGAAGTAAATACCGAATCGATCCAGGACAGCATTCTTGTTACATTGAATTGTAGGAGTGTGTTTGTCTCTGTCACAACACTCACGGGGCCAGCGCAAAGAGTAGCCATTGCACTAAGTGCTGCCGTTCTCAATGAAATTCGTTCTTTGACGACCGTACTTTTGTCCCCATACTCAGTCTCGGGCCAAGAAGGTCCTTGCGCTTCGGAGCGGTAGCCACACCATTCTTCCATCAGCATGAAAGCAGACTTTCGTGCTTCGAAAGACATGTAAAGATTGCATTCTGGGAGGCGCTTTACATTGTCGTACGTAACATCCACCAAACCGCAGTAATGTAAGCGTAGACGAGAATGCTTCCAATCCGAATGAACATCGCTATCGCTGAGGAACAGTCGCAGTTCCTTTGCATAGTTCATTAAGTTACCAAGAATCCACTCATCCCGTAGGATCTCGTCATGGCGTAGGAAGCTTGCCGTCAGCTTGTATATGCACGTCACTTCTGTTCGCATTCTTTCAGTCATTTGTGACCTTGACGGACTGCTGAGAGTTCTTTGGTGGGCCCCTCTTCTGGCCTTAGCTTCATCGTTCCAGGTGATGACCGCATATTGAAGTGATTCTAGAAGAATGCGATAGAGTTTCCGATTGATTGAGCCTAGTGCCGTGACGACTGCGGAACGAAGTGAGTCAACTGCTGAACCCAGTAATGGGATAACCGCCGAGAAAAGAGCACGTGCGGAGATAAGCTTGTCTTGCAGGCCTGCTGCATTTCTCGACGTCTTTCTTGAGTGCAGCATGTTGTCCAGTTGACCGCGAGACTGGCCACCCGTGGAGCTCAAAGTGACACAGGCCATCACCAAATATAATTTCCATTGATCGAAAAATACGTTGATCGGAGTGTCGGAGCTTCTTCCGAAGAGCTTAAAATCTTTGGTACCGGCTGGATTGGTGGCTATCCTTTCTACGTCTGGCAACATGAGTGCGAGTCTGTCACAGACAATCTCTCTACTCAATGCCGCAGCCTGGGGACACATTTCGAAGACAATTCTGACCGCATTTGGGAAGGTTTTGAACCAGAGCGCAGAGTCATAGTAGTTCTCGCTGGTGCTGAGTTCCAGAAAAACACTTTGCGCTCCCTTCCGACGTCGGTCCCTTTGCAGCCGGCTGCGCTCCAGCACATTGAGGCTTTCGTCTGCAAGGTCTAGAATTTGTTCTGACTTTGCTTCAAGCGTCGTTATTATGCGGGCTTGTCCTTGCTTTCCGAGGACTTTGTCAAACTGTAACACAATTTCGAGAACTTTGATTGCGTAGCTTCTTACTCTTCTTGACTGAGAGCATAGAAAGAAAAGGCCGTACCCCTCTATCTCGTCTACAAGAGAAAGCACGCTCGTCATCTCCATCTGCAAAGCTCGTGTTGCATTTGTATCATTGGAAGGCTCCAATTGTGAAGCAGATGCAGCTGCCGCTCTTTTTTCTATTTGTGTAATCCATATTTGCAATAAGTCCAGGTAGAGGGTGAGTGTCGTCTCAATGTGGGTAGGTCCCAGCCGACCATCATCCGACATAGTGGAATATTGGTGGTCGTAACTGAAGATAAATCTTGGGAATGCTGTAGCCACGCTTTGAGCATACCCTTGGCCAGCGATCGCTTTTAGCGACTTTGTCGCCGCATCAGCCACGTGCGATTGAACATGAGCAGAAGCTGTGCAGAGTAGGCTGATTAATGGATTAAGAGGAAGACACTCTGAGAGACATCTCGGCAGCGCCTGAATGGCGACATTCAAGAGGTCGTAATACGAATGCTTTTGGTCATTCGTTGAGCTTTCTTCCCGTTTGTTGAGCGAAAATGCGTCTACCAAGGGTGTCTTGGGTGTCGCGACAGAGAACTTTTCACTCAAGGTTGCTGAGCTTCCAAAGGTGTTGTCACACAGGACAGTAATTTTGCCAAGTAGTTCACAGAATTGAAAATAGAACGCTCGGCTGGTGTCATCTAACCTAGATACATTGGTTGGCACAGTTGAAACACAAAATTCTTGTTTTTTGTACGTGGTTCTGGGCGCAGTAGGCTGGGAAAGTGCGAATGGCATAGGCGAGGATGGTGTAGAGTCAGTTATCGGCAATGGTGTCACGAATTCGGGAAACATAGGCAAGGTGCACAGGCCGTTCTCCTTGTCTTCCATGACAAGCAGAAAAGATTTGATACCAATTGTTACCTTCTCTGGTTCAAGCTGTTCAATGCGAAGGTCTCGTACGGACAACATTCCGTCAGGATTCACCAGAGGAAGTATCGCTGATTTGAAGCATAAGTCTGGATAGTAACAACCGATAAGGCGAATGAAGTACAACGTGGCCTCAGACATTGAGGCTTCCGTGCTCACGTGTGGTCGCTTTCCAGGTGGCAGGACGAGCTTCACGACATCTTCGATTTTCTTGGCTTTCATTGGCGCAGAGTCTGACGAGCGCTGCATGTAGGTCCATGTCAATTGGCAGACCGCTCTCATGGCGGAGGTCCTCGTCGCTTTGTCTCGTAATTTGTTTGCCAAAGCGCTGATCTGTTGCATCCATTGGGAATGGAAGATGTCGACTGACGACAGGCACAGTAGCGTGATGGATGTCGGTAAGGCGCTTGCCCAATGCCGCATCTTGGTCAACATTTGGTTGATTCGTGGATTGACAACTTCGACGAATTCGATGAATTTCGGAGCATGTTCGGTCAGGTCAGCTCGAGAACCTATCTGAAGGAGGAAAGACTCAAAAGCGGCACAGAAGGCCTGCTTGATCCTGGGACCATGTGCATTGGCAAAAGAATGAGCCAGAGCAACCAAGAGATCGCAGCACTGGGGGAATCGCGAGGGCGCTTGGTCGAGGCGGAGGTGTTGCATGCTCAAGAGAAGCAATTCCAGACGTGTTTCTACTTCTCTTGCCTTAGCGGTGGTTCCGGCGTTGCTGGCGATGTCTTGCTGCCAGTACTTCAATTGCTGAAGGAAGCGAGCGGCTACTCTGGCAAAATCAAGGCGACTCATACGACCGAGAAGGAGGCCATAAATTTTCCAATTGGCCGTTCGGATCTTGTTTGTGTTCATGTGGTGAGGCTCAAATGCTTTCAACTGGTCGAAAACAATATCTTCTAGTTTCGAGGCCAGCTCTGAGGTTATTGCTTCGATGGTGCTCTGCTCAAACACCTCCATCAGACCACGACAAAGGATGAAAATCGATATCGTGGCTTGTTTATCAAGCGAGATGTATTCTTCGGGCGCATGCTCATCTGCTTGGGGCATCAATGTCACCGGCACGCCAGGGTGAGCTAGAGCAGGGTCATGCCAAGGCTCCGTATGTCGGCGGGGCAAGGCGACGGGAAGACTACCTGACCTAGACGGGGATCGACTTGAGTGGAAATGTTTACGTGAGGTATTTGCATGGTCGGCCTTGTTTTGTCGCCAGAGCATCAGGCTATCGACTAGAGCTTTGGGCTGTTGACGTGTGACATGACCAAGAGCAAGCAAAAGCTGGTCAAAGGCCGAATCGGCACCTTTCCCACAGACTTGCTCGACGGGCAGAGGTAGCGAATCCAATCTCGCGAGACACAAGTTGATCTTCTGATCAGCCCTTATGACAAAGCCATTGAGCAGATGGTGCATGGCATACTCGGCTGTGGTGCGTTCGGCAAGTTGGCTGCTGAGAGAAGAGCCCTGTAAATGTCCTCTTGCAGCTCTTGATAACGAAGATTGTGTCCGCACTGAGCCTATGCTGCCCGATTGCGGCGAGTCAAAATCCAACGTGGAATCAATCGAAGGAGCATGCAAATGAGCGGACAAGGGAAATGGTCCATTTGGTGAGTCCATGTCTAGAGCAGGTCCGGGGGCTCGGCGCAGGGCAGCATTTCTGAGGTTTGCATTGTGCAGGGATTCAGGGCTTAGTGGACTTGCTGTCAGAGGAGAATTGAAGCTTGGATTCCGCGAGTGTTGAAGACCATTAATGACCGAAGTTTGGCGATGGTGGCGGTTCGAGGCGCGCCGTTGCAGACCCGTGTCAATGGCTACAGCAGCCGAGGGGCCTGGTGTCTCGTCTTCTGGGATGGTGGAATGAGAAGATGGTGCCCGAGTGGACGGTGCTGCTGCTTGTGATGGGACGGGAAGTGGGACGGGTGTGTTTCTCCCTCTTGTCACCGAGTGGTCTCTGGACCGGGTGCCATTGGAGACCGGCCCAGCACCAGCACGATAGTGAAACCCCGCCGGGGTCGTCGAGTCTGCGCTTTCGTGAGCAGCATGGGATACAGAGGTCTCAGGTATGGGCTGTCTCGACGATGCAGGATCTGCAGGCATGCCACCGGTCAGCGCATCCGGCCTCGAAGGGTTGAGATAGTTCGACAATGCAGAGTTCGGCCGATAGGACTCAGGCGTGATTGGCTTAAATCCTAAGCTTTTCTCTGAAAACTTACAAAGATTGCTATGGAGCATGTTGTGCCAACGCTGGCATTGCTGTGTGATGTCGTGGTTGAATCATTGCTCTTGCAACGCCCGAATAGCCTGTGTTGGCCAGCGCAGAGTCGAAGAGTCGGAGTCGCCTTCGTTGCGGTGGTGTTAAAAGTCAGACCCAAAGATCAAACAAGTACCTGTCGATCACACACACGCCAACTTGGGGGAAAGCGCCAGGCACAAATCAGTTGCATTGGCCCCTGGTAATTGTGCCTGGCTCGGTGTTCATCCAGTCTGCAACAGCGAATCGCTGCTCGTTGCCGTCCTGAATTCAAGGCAAGTGAGATCTACAGGCCTTTGGGATTATATGAATGGACGAATCCTACATGTGCCAGAAAAGCACATTTGATTTTCGCTTTGCTGAAGCCTATGCCCGCATGCCCGCCACCCGCTCACATTAGGCATCGACGCTACTAACCGCATCCAACGGCAGTTTGCAGTCAACGGACAGCAAACATCGGACGACAGAGCTATGTCATATACTTCGTACTCATCTAGAGACCGAAAGGAATGTTCTCGAGCACTGTATAATCTTGACCGTACATAGGAGACATGGGACAGAACTATTTTTGGGAGAAGCTTTTCCACAGCACACACACCTACGAAGTGGTGTTATATAGCAGGAAGAGACTTTTGGGGGCAGTACAGTATTGGGGGTGGACAAGTTCGGGTGTCACATCGATCATCGTTGTTTTCCTGCTTCAGCAAAGGTGACCGACCTTGTGTGCTGGGTCGCCGAAATATGCGACTTTAATTCCGCACTACACGAATGACCGTGCCCGTTGGCCACATTATTATCCGCCCCAAAGGAAATGTCTTCGGGCAGCTTCCGTGGCTTCCACGCGACCGAATATGAAATTGCTCAAGCGGACTGCTCTAATAATACCACCTCCTTTGCTTTGGCTACCTTTCTTGTGCACTCCCCTGGTCCTAAAATCGGACATCACGTGTCGGTCCCCTCACGGCCCCTCTACCAACAACCAAAAGTTCAATCATCGTCACCCGGTACCTGGGATAATTCAGGAGTTATTATTAAGACCAAGTGGCTCGCTGTCTATCAAATCCTCTTTGCGCAACCTTGGAAGTCGGCCTCGGTTTTGTCATATTGTATCTGCAGCCTTCTTTTGCATTGACCGACTTTCACCCCTCCTACTTTTGAGCAAAGTTTTAAACTCCGCTGCGCACCGTCACCGTCACCTCAACATTATTCTTACGTTCCATCTCCATCTCCGGCTCACCTGCCTCGTTCTCTGGAGCCGCGCGACCTCAGTGACGTCCCGGTTCGATTTGTAGTGTTTGCAAATACACGGACTTCCTGTCACGATGGCGCAAGTCGACACTTTGGATATCATTGTACTTACCTTGCTGCTGATTGGCAGCGTTGCATATTTTACGAAAGGCACGTACTGGGCAATACCCAAAGACCCATACGCAACCTCCGGTCTCAATGGCAGTGCGATCAAGAAAGGAACCCGGAACATTCTTGAGAAGATGGACGAAAGTGGTAAAAACTGTGTGGTATTCTATGGTTCCCAGACAGGCACCGCTGAGGACTATGCCTCCAGACTTGCAAAAGAGGGTTCCTCCAGATTTGGCCTGAAGACTATGACGGCAGATTTAGAAGAGTACGATTTTGAAAACCTGGACCAGTTTCCTGACGACAAGTTGGTTTTCTTTGTCATGGCCACATATGGCGAAGGCGAGCCTACTGATAATGCAGTGGACTTCTGGGAGTTTTTGAATGCCGATCCTCCTTCCTTTTCCGAATCTTCTGACGAAAAGCCCCTGGGCAACCTCAAATACGTCGCATTCGGCCTCGGAAACAATACATACGAACACTACAATTTCATGGTTCGCACCCTTGACAAAATCCTACAAAAGTTAGGTGCCAAGAGAATAGGGACCGCTGGCGAAGGAGACGATGGCGCAGGAACCATGGAGGAAGACTTTTTGGCCTGGAAAGAGCCAATGTGGAAAGCGTTGCAGGAAGAGATGAATCTGGAGGAACGAGAAGCATCTTACGAACCGGCTTTCAGCGTTGAAGAGAAAGAAGAAATGTCACGGGATGACCCCAACGTTTATCTGGGTGAGCCAAACAAGAACCACTTGGAGGGCACTCAAAAGGGGCCCTTCAATGCGTCCAACCCGTACATCGCGCCTTTTGCCGAGTCCAAGGAATTGTTCACGGTGAAAGACCGAAACTGCCTGCACGTCGAGGTTGATGTCTCGGGGTCAAACATACACTACACTACTGGTGACCATATTGCCGTTTGGCCCACAAATGCCGGTATGGAGGTCGATCGGTTCATGAAAACATTCGGCCTCGAGCAAAAGCGACACAAAGTTATCTTAGTCAAAGGCCTCGATCCCACAGCAAAGGTCCCTTTTCCAACCCCTACCACCTACGATGCTGCTGTGCGATATCACATGGAAATCTGCGCCCCAGTCTCTCGTCAATTCATGGATACTTTGGCTGAGTTTGCACCGAGCGAAGACGCAAAGAAAGAGATGAAGCGACTTGGTACAGATCCCGACTATTTTAAAGAGAAGATCGTCAACCAGTACTACAACATTGCTCAGGCCGTTACCTCGGTGCATCCTGGCCCATGGTCCTCCGTGCCGTTCACGTGCTTGATCGAAGGTATGAACAAAATTCAAGTACGATACTACTCCATCTCTTCTTCGTCCCTCGTTCAGCCAAAGAAGATCTCTATCACCGCTGTGGTAGAGTCGACTCGGGTGCCTGGAGCTGGTCACATTGTCAAGGGTGTTACGACAAACTATCTGCTAGCTCTGAAGCAGAAACAGAACGGTGACCCCGACCCCTCGCCTCATGGCCTTACATATGAGATTAATGGGCCGAGAAATAAGTACGATGGCACTCACGTACCAGTGCATGTACGTCACTCTAATTTCAAGCTACCTTCCGACCCCAGCAAACCCATCATAATGGTCGGCCCTGGCACAGGCGTAGCGCCTTTCCGAGGCTTTGTGCAGGAAAGGGCAGAACAAGCCAGACGAGGTGACAATGTCGGCGAAACTGTTCTATTCTATGGATGCCGAAGACCGGCAGAAGACTGGCTTTACAAAGATGAATGGGAGGTGAGTTAGGTTACGATCATATTTAATTACACACTGTGCTGACTGTTTGACCAGACCTTCAGATCTGCTCTCGGTGACAAGCTCACAATCTTCAATGCATTTTCCCGCGAGGACCCGAAAAAGAAGCACTACGTCCAGCACGATCTCGCAGCCAACGCCAAACTTGTGAACGATTTATTATTGAAGAAGGCCAACTTTTACGTTTGTGGTGATGCCGCTCATATGGCTCGCGAAGTGAATGACGTCCTAGCACAGATCGTTGAAAAGGAGCGAGGCGTACCAAGAGAAAAGGCCGAGCAAATTGTAAAGGGCTTGAGAAGTAGCGGATTCTATCAAGAAGACGTCTGGTCGTGAGGTCGTCATGTTGGACACAAGTTCCGCAATGGCGGATTGGTGATTTTCTAGATATTGGCAACTTACAGCGACTTACGCGTTGCATCCATGGAGGGGTTTTACTATCGGACAGAGTAATTGATGTAGACTTGCTTCCATTTCTGCGCCCCCTTCGAAAATAGACACCCTGGCCTATGAGGACACATTTCTCGCTCAAGTCCGTTGCAAGCCCAGCTTTCATGAATCGTGGATAGATCCGCGCCCAAAGGCCTTCTCGAATTTTTACGTTCGAATAAATACCCGATCGTAATAGGCCCCTCATCTATACCACCTACTAGTAGTTCTCAACCTTTTTCCATCCCCAAAGCCTCCAACGCTCGTGCTACAGCATCGTCCAGGGCAAAGATATCCGGCAGACCGATACCATCTACTTCCAGCGCTCCGCCCTCTACCGTATTCGCAGTTTGTCCAGCACCTAGATCTGCATTCAAATACTTGCTCCATTCTGCAAGCTTCCGGGCCATCGATGCACCTTTAGAAAGTACAACACCCATACCTGAACTAACTGAGTCCTCTGCATATAGTGCTCGGCCAGCGATCCTTTCCTCGAGCCCACTTCCACCGCCATGGCTCATTACGATGAGGCACAGCAAGTTCAAGCTCGAGACGTAGAACGTAAGCTCTGCTCCGAAATGCTCCACTGAATTTTCCTTCTCGACTTCTTCTGCGGCGACGGGTGGTGGCATCTCTATCTTGTCCACCGGGAAGACCAGCTCAGCCAAATCAGTCACGTCGGTTGTGGTCAACCCTTTCTGAGATTGGTCCGCCAACCCCTCCATCATTGCCCTTGTGACTGGAGTAGGGAAGATCTCGTCTTTGAACCAGTCGAGGGCGATGGCCTTGAGATTGCCTATCTGCGCCTCATGGATGGGCGAGATTTTAGCTGCCGATGTTGCATCATTCTCGAGTAGGTTTTTGATGAGCCTGATTCGCGTGTTTCGTTCGCATTTCCCGTGTATGAGATGGGTTGCAATGTGGTGTGCATTGTCTCGAAGGTCCAGATCAGGCATAGAGGTGAAAATGTCTTGCAAGAGGTGGAAGATGGCACTAAATAGTGCTTGAGTATCCATGGTCGATTCGCTTGGCTTTGCCTGTGACGTAGATTCTTCTTGGGAAGGGGTTATGACATTGAGTAAATTGCAGACCGTTAGGTAGAGAATTGAAAGAATGCTGTCAATTCCTGGTGGTGATTGTCGAAGACGAGTATCGGACTCATATTGGCGGACAATGAGTTGGAGAATGGGATTTGTGCCATAATTGTTGATTAAAGGTGCTATCGATTGTGAGTCTTGGGCGATGGCGCATAAATAGGCTTGGTCGGAGTGAAGCAACAAAATTCCCGTTGGAGAAAGTGGGATTTCCGAAGCAGAGGTAGGGTACGCATGATCATCTTCATCAGCGATGTTTTGAGATTGCAAACGGCTGTTAATGTCAATTGTCTCGGTTGACACGTCAAGGTTGAGGTTCTGAGCAACCGACACGAACTTCTTTCTCAGTTTGTCGGCTCGCTCAGCTTCTGGGCTTTTTGCTATGTTTCGGGAATAGGCTCTTCTCGACGACATGATGCTGTTAGGCTCGAACTTGATCCTAAGCTGAGCGGTCATGGGCGGCTTCGGGTCACTGGAACCACACGTATGCTCGTCGATGAGCTCGAGTAGTACTGCTTGCAACAAACGCTTTATGATTGCATTCTCATGAGCCGACGGTGATTCCGTTTCGTCTGCCAGTCCCATCTTCGACTCAGGGTCTGGGAGAGGTGTCGAGGCGTGGGCATCAGATGTTGAAGTTCGTGGTGGCAGGGGTGGCCTTCCCTTCGGGCCCAAGCTAATCAGAGTGTTTAGAAAAGTGGATGTGGAATCTGAACTCATGCTCAGCCTCCGATATGCGCCGAGAGCGGCAGGTAGAGATGTTGCCAAAAAGCGACTCGGGTATTGAGTCCGGATACGTCGATGTACATGGCTGAGCATCTGGAGAAGGGTGTGTAATTTCAAATCCTCGATCGCCACGTCAGTACCGTCTGTTGTTGCTGCGTCGATTGTGAGGCCATCCAAGATAGTCTGTTGAGACATCCCTTGCAAGGTCATGCTCCCAAGGTGAACTCGCGGGGCTTCCCCAGCAAAAGTTGGCCATCCATGTTCTTGGTCGCCAGCGTCCACCTCACTAGCCGATTCGTCGAGCCCGAGTCTTTCCAATTCTTCGGCCACCCTCACTATAACTTCACGAGGGTTACCTCTTCGAGCTATGGTGTCTAGACACTTTTCGGCACCCTCTCGCACCACTCTCAACATAGGTAGAACGAGCTTGAGCAAATCCCAACCAATCTCAGCTGCCAGGGTGCCGTCATCTTCTTGGAGAAGGCGATTCAAAGTTGGAAGGTTTTGAGGGGTCAGCTGATATTCAAGGATGGTAAGGTAAGTCAAATAATCCGTGCTCGGAGGAAGGCATGCAATCAAAGGATCTTCCACTGCACTCTGGCTGCGAAGCACCTCGCCAGGTTCTGTACCTGGAGTCTGGTCCATAACTATAGAATCAGGCCACTAGTGCTTGCTCAAATGTTCTTCGCCGACGTTCCAGGGTGTAAAAGGAATGATCTAAATTACAGATATGTGACATGAGCTTGGCTCGCGCGACGAGTCAACAACAAACAACAGCTATGGTGCGAAGACACCATCGTCGGCACGGGGCTGATAGTTGGATGGTGTCTCTACCCACGATGCTTTAGGGGCAACATCTAGGTATGTTTATTCGATGGGTAGTGGACGAAGTAGGCTCAATCAGACCTACTGCACCGAACGGTTGGCGTGGTTTGATGCAAATCGAAAAGCCGTGCACGTGATGCGAAATTTCCTCCAACAAATTTGCTTTTAAGCCTTCGGTATCACATTCATTCTACTGGGTGTCAAGCTCTCGTAACCAAGATTGTACCTGCGTCAAAAATCGACGCATCTCATTCAAAGTTGATTCATGAGAGCATTACCTCGACGACGTAAACATCGTTAAGTCGTCGCAGCACTGGAGAGTTGTGTTTCGCCTTCGTCATTTAAAAATGGCATTGCAGGAGCAGATTTGCGGCGTAATTAAGAACACTGCCAGTTACGAACGTATCTGACGACCGGCAGGGTTATCGCTGGTAAGCTTTGCACAGAGGCTGGTGTTTAGCATTACTCTTTCAGGCGTTGTATGACCTGCTTTCAATTGCCGGACTTGTTGCTATCTTAACAACGTAGATGGTCCTTTGTCTAAGACAAAATCATCAATGGCAGAATCCATGGAATCTCGATTGGAGAGTCTTTCTAGCTCCCTGAGAACCCTCTTCAGCAGTTTCGATGCAAGCAGCATTGGGGTAAGCACTGGCGGCGAGAAGTTTGGGAATTGGAGTTGGTCGTGCGCTGCATCGCAATAAGTGGAAGCGACTTTGCTTTTGGCGGTGTTGTGACCGGGATCGCACCTACCTTCGCACGATGAGGTCTGCTGTTGAAACCACATCACGTGGTATGATGACTAATGTTTCCAGCAAGGTGTCACTAGCCATTCACGTTTACCTATGTACGTCATAACGCTTTCAGGGTGCGTCCTATGAATTTTGGACAAAAGTCTTGCGAGCGGTTACTGTGTATGCCAGAACCTCAGGCTGGCTGAGTTTATTTGCACTTTTTAACTGAGCCGGACACGTGATCACTCCTACTGTTGACCCGATACGAAGCGAAAGTATCCCTCACCAAAGGAAAGCGAAAGCACGGCTTTCGTGGCCTAAAACGCACACGTACCGTCATTTTTTCCTTTTAACGAAGCTGTCATCCAACAGAGTATCACAATCGTACGCTTTTTCTAGGCATTCTGCAGATATGACACAATATCACAAAGCTTGTCTTGGTCCCATGGCTATCCATGTTTGCAACCGGGCGCAGGGAACAGGCCATCAAAAAGCCTCGGCTTATTTCGCATTTCGACCTGCAGGACCTGCCACATCCGGATCTAGAAGGAGCTATCGAAAGCTAAATAAAGGCCTTAGACCAATTCCGTGGCATGACGTGCATGCACAAACTCGTTAAAATGCTCCAATTTATGGAGATTCTGAAAACTTGCACCTTTGGTCGTAGATAGAGCTGGCATGTAGACGAAAAGCTCTCCTTTGTGCGGCCGTGAACTACGCCGCTGGAATATCAAGCAGATCATTATTATACTGCAGATTACTTCGTTCAGCAACGCGGAGACTTCACCTCCAATATATGAATATATATGTTTCCCACAAAATTCTCGCTTGTATCCCTGTTAGGGCCCGCGGACTGAAGCGAGCAAATTGTCCGATGAGACCGGGACTTATTTTTTCTTTCAATGATGTAGTTGTGGAGTTGCGCAGCTTATGAACATGTGCAACCACAACTAGTGCTTGTATCATGTCAAGACATCTTTGGTGCTGCTAAGTAAGTGCAGCTGCGAATCGCCCCTCGAGTGAGCGACAATGAAATTTTGGCAGGTCTCGCGACAGTCTACATATAATATTATTCGTAGATGCAAAGATCTTGCATACCTACGTAGGTACTCAATTTAATGTCGCGCTTTTCCAACATTCACAGTAGCACCAACAACTGGGGGCAACCCTGGAGGTTATAACCAGACAGGATCTGAGTGTCGCACAGAAGTCAGCAGCCTGTTTTGGGATCCGCGGAGCGTAATTGATATCCATCAATGCTTAAAACCACCTGGTTTCCAAGTTAGACAGCCTTGATTCGGGCCCAGGAACCGACAAAGTTCGCAGTTTATTATACGATCCACGTTTCAAGCCGCCCCTGGTGGCCGGTGACTGTATAACCATTGACCAGGGCTCGAGTGTCAAAATCATCCAGGTACGCGGGTGAATCTTAACATCTGGTGCGACCAGCCTTTGCATTCTTTATATTATTATTGTATTAACCTCGAAGGCCACGCAGACCACGGTAATTGCCTGCCGAGCTCCATCGCCAACAACGATCGATAGTCACCTTTGCCGACTGGGGTCTGTGCAGCAAACTTTAAATGGGATAGGCTAATTACGGAGTATTGGCCTTCCCCTGATGAAAGCCGAGGCCTAAGGCTGCCCTCTCCGGTGCCTGGAGATGCATGGCCAAGCCAAGCTTCCATTGGACTCATTGGCCATGTTTCTTTCATCGTAGGCAATCGACTGTCAACGGTCTTGTCATGAATGTAAACAGAATCTGGCATTCAACATGGCCGCGTAGTGAAGCCGCAATGAGAGCTGAGATGAGACCAGATTGGCCACTCGGGGCTCAGAGCAAGATTCGGGTGGCTAGTGCATCTTATGCCACTGGGGTCCATTGCTCCGACCATTGGTCCACGGAAGCTCGACATTATTTGAGACAACTCTTTTTTAGATTCCAGACCAATCTCGCACTTGACTCAGACTATGTCGCAATAGCCGGCGGCTGATCAAAGCTAAGTGCCCGATAGACTCTGAGACTAGTGCTCCTGGCTGCTCAGCCGACCATGGATCTACCTATAAGGTTATGCCAGTATGGTTCGCGGTGGAGTGCAAGGGTACCCATTCCATTGATCCAATATCCTAACGTTCGATAGAAATATTTGAACGATGGCCAAAAACGAGAAAAATGCGCCCAGATTGTGCCATGCCAAAGTCGTGGGTGCGATTCCTTTCGCTCGATCCGCCTGGCTTCTGCACATCTCATTTTCGTTCGTGCAGCAGAAGGAGCGTACAATGACCTGCATATGTATGAGGGCCACATCGGCTTTCTGACTGGCAGCAGCCACTCCCAGCTATCACGTATCTGCATCAGCTTTCCCAACCAGCGAGTGACCCATTCACTCGCCTCCCTGGTTCATAGCCTTTTCCCTCCAATCATCCACAGAGCCCGAATAGCATTACTGGTTCCTTGAACTTTCACCACGACACAATTACGACGATTCTCCCACCAAGGCCTTGTAAGTCTGCGTTCTTAACTCTCCAAAGACACCCACCTTCTAGGCCTGGAGGCCGACATTGTCTTTGCGACATGGCGCTAATATATAAATCTCAGCTCAACTCAGATCTGGGGCTAACCTTCACGACTCACTTGCAACTTGTCGGAGTACCGGAGACAACTGTATTCAAACTGACCGGCGTCGATCGCATTCTCCGTGGAAAGGCGTTGACATTTGAAGCCTCGCCCAAGCGCAGAGGACGGTACACGCTTTCAGAAATTATTGGACTGAATGGTACTCGCTAGGACAAGCAGCAAAACACTAATGCCGCCATTACGATCATTTGGCCTCCCGACCACCCACCCTTCTTTCTTGAAACACAGATACAACGACAATTCTAGAGCGTTGCCACTCAAAATCGACCTCTCAATTCCCACTCCGCTGCCTGCTTGGGCGTCTCTTCCGACTCCGCCTATGTCGGGGACGCCCCCACCTGAACCGCCTTCTGATCCTCCACAAGTGGCAGGTCGGCGTAGGAAAAGAGAAGACACACCTCCTTCAACGATACACGAGCCTGCCCGGTCAGTGCCTAGTAACATCAATGCGTCTCCTTTAGTAGAACAGACAGCACAACGATATGGGGACTCCTCCCGAATCACGACGTCTTCGGAACCGTCAATGTTGCCAACTGCTGCGGTAATGCCTTGGGACCAGACAGCGGGCTACGTTGCAGGAGGCGGTCAAGGTTATGCGCTTGTGACTGCAAACATGCCTCCGAGGTCTCTACAAATGTCTCCACGCGCTACGAGGAAACCTAAGGCGCATGTAGCCTCAGCCTGTGTCAATTGCAAGCGAAAACACCTAAGATGCGACGAGACAAGGCCGTGTGGAAGGTGTGTTCAGAGTGGGACAGAGGTATGGGCGTCGTATCTTTCGAAGTGAAGACTCGAACTCACCTTCAGCAGGACTCATGCAGAGATGTAGAGCACAAAAAACGAGGACGACCTCCGCTAAGAGATCCCGGTTCCGAAGCTAGTCGCGTAATTCACGGTGGGATGTCACTGCCCCCTATAGGTCCTTCATCAACGAGAACTGGACCAGGCCCCAATCTCGTGCCACTGCTACCTACCCCTACTCCCTCACGCTTTCCTTACGCGCCGTCATACGCGCCTCCCTCGATCGCGCAAAGCTCAACGACAGCTCGAGGTCAGTTTAGTACCTCGCAAAGGCCACATTCTTTCCAAGAAATGAGACAACCAAATTCCAATATCACTCAAAGTGGATCGTTCCCAAGTGGCCCGACGTATGGTTACGTGGCTCCAGGACAGTCTTCAACAAGCCATTCGACTTCTGAATATCCAAACCCTTTGTTTCCTCGCCGGTCGATTCCTACGCAGCATCATCAAGACTTGGTCGTTGGTGGCGGATCTGGGTCACATGTACAGTTGCCACCGATTCTTCCCGCCACGCTGGGCACCGAGATCGATCCGGCAATAGCACAACAACAACAGCACTTTCATTCTCAGGCTGCATTACAGAGTCAGCCAGTTCCGTCACAAATTCCGACAACTCAATCAAGCTCTGCGTTCGAAGAGCGTGGTACAAAACGACCAAAGATGGACATGAGGAATATTTTAGGACCCCGAGAATGAACTAAACGATTGAGAAGATGAGACAACGCACGGCGTATTACCGCCCGGCCTTGGTATCTAAAAGATTCTAGATGAACGCACAACCGGTCTGTCAATTCGCGGAGAACATGAAAACACTCGGTTGCGAGTTTTGGGTAGCGCGCGACCCGATTTAGTGAATTTCACGAAGTTTTACGGTTAGAGCAATACTGTGATGCATTTTCATAGGGTTCAAAACCCGAATACGATTTATGAACATCAAACGCGGTTGACAGCACAGAAATTATTCGCGAACGGGATTTAAATTGTACACTATTACTACGCGGGCCTTTGTATGTGGAAAAAGGACGTACCGAGGGAAGCACGGAAATGGCAAGCGACGAGAAGACGAGGTTCAGAGCCGAGAATTCGAAGCTCTGTGTTTTATACCGCATCCCCTCGGGCTGTATGGTTTATGGGGTGGGTGCAACGAGTCAAACGCAATGGTGTTATTCCAGGTGAAACGCATACAACATTGCTTAGCATTTAGACGAAACGTATTTGTGCGCTCAATGGGTCACCACCTGCTGATGAATCGGACACAAAACGATCCAAAACAATCTAAACTTTTTCGTAATCATGTGATTTTTCTGTGGCTGACGCATAAACTGGTGGTAACCCATTGGGCGCACAAATACATTATTATAGTCACGTAGGTGATTGCCGTCGTCTCAATAATACCAACGTTCTCACCGAGACGATCGACACTTGCTAGGTCGGAGTATATTACTTCAAGTATCGATGGCGGAAAAGAAGCCTTGGACTAGTACTTCATACGCCCAACTATTGCCACGGGAAGCCAATAGCCCTGCCAGACGTTTTTACGTAAATTTCTTCCTCGGATACACTGCTCTAATGCCAGAGCCAAACACACTGGCAGTGATGATCCTACCTCTCTTAGAAGAGGATTTTCATTTACCCGAATGGGGAAGCTTAAAAGGACGCTACGTTTGAGGACAGATAATAGTACAGTAAAATTTTTGTGGCTGGTCTAATTAAGCTAATTCAAAAGGTAGTTGCAACGGCAGGTTCAAAAAATACTCCAAAGGCTCCATTGCTCGAGGGATCAGAAGCGTCGACTCACGCATGTCGACGCATGCACTTGACGCTTACTCGACAGGGTGGCTCTGACTGCCTGCAAGCTTTCGGCATCGGACAGATAAAATTCGGCGAAACGGAACTTCGTGCGTGAATGTCATTGGTCAAATACCACTAGCGACAACAGCTATGAACGGACCCATTGCTCTGGAATCATCGCATTTGAAGAGGCAGGCCGCTGCAGGGGGTGTGTTTCCGCTTCCGTAGCTTGAACGTAGTACGAAGTACTTCGTTTTGCGACATCTTTGCCCCGAGCATCCTTTTGCCATACACATCCAGCGCCAACCGCGTGTTACTTATCTCGACGTGGCTCGAATATCATATGGAGATCAATCTCGTTATCCTTTCCTCACACTGGCGCCATGCTTCAGCCTCGACTCGTCATACAATATACCTCCTTGAGCTAATAGTGGGATTTCTGAAAGCCAAGAGATGGATCATCTCAAGTGCTAAAAGCGGTTTCTAGATCCGTGTTGTGACAATCCTTGAGTTGGCTTTGTCCCGTTGTAGGTCCCGCCACCCACTTTAGATCCATACTACAGCGCGCTTGTGGCCAATGTGGCTTAGGAGACAAGTAACTTGGTCGCGACAATTGTACCGTAATTGCTGCATATCTCGCAAGCGTCAACTCTTGCAGTAAGCTAGGCACGTAGCTTCACAAACTCAGATTTCTAATCCGAATTCAACACCAATTTTGAGTTTTCTGCCATGCGCAACACGCATGTACGTTTCTCGCTTAAATCTACCCCAAACCCACTTAGTAATCAGAAGCAACGTCCTTGCGCCACATGGCCCTGGGCTAGTGGCTTAAGCTTCATATAGGTCCATCGATGATGTCGACTTCTTCTTTCGCAATAGAAAGGGGGAATATGGTGTATCACTATCATTTCTGTTTGCAGTCTATACAATAGAGAATTGAGCCAAACGACGCTTTGCTGCCTATCCATGCGCTACTGCCAGGCTGGGAGGCACTGTCTGATCTAGTTGAGCTAGAGCAATTATTACCTAGATCTTTGCTAACCGAAGGACCGGAGTGTTACAAATGATGCTTCAGGCCTGAGCGGGGAAGTGGATGGCGGGATATTTACGGGCCCCGTTCATCTGGATACGAGAATGCACACCCCGTATTCCACCACTGGCATGCAGCTGAGGCGTGCTGAGCCCACTGTCAGGAGTAAGGACGCGGTTCTTGATTTTCTCCGACGCAACACATTGTTCGCCACTGCCGACTCACGTGGATTCAGCTAGAACCTCTGCTCAAACGCATCATCTCCATACGGCCAGACTTAGGGGAGTGCCCGAAGCTGTGCGGGCGAATTCGTGGCGAGCCTTCGGAAAGACCCTCCGCATGCTACGATTGCTTAAAAGAAGCTAGTTTCTACATTTGACAAGCTATTAGTTGCACGATCGGCACTTGAGGTGAGGCTGTTCGTGCAACGATGTAGTCAAAATACCAATAATCATCACAAAGGCGTGACTGCAATTATTCCGTGAGTCTAAGTAACTAAGAGGCTTTCGATTGGCGAGCCACACCAAACCATCCTCTCGATCTGGCGACATGAGCGGGGCAGTAATCTTTGTGGCTTCGAAGCTAGTCGTGTCATGAGTGGAGCGGCAAGTCCATCGTCCGATGCAGCGCGCATTGATCATAATATACAACTGGCTGTCTGGCACGTCAACTTACCATCGACAAGAGCTTATGAAACAAAGCGCTGATACCGGAGACCAGGCAATATGATCCTCCCGCTGTACAACCACTGCACTAGGCCACTATAGCTTCGTCCACAATCAACATGAGCAGTCGTAAGCCATTCCGGTAAGTTCCAACCAGCTTTTGCCCAATCAACACGCGTATTTGTGTTGATTCATTACCTTGCAACCCCCTTAGGGATCGCCCAGCCCGGCCCGTTGACCAAATTTGTTAGCTAACACAAAATACGGAGCAAGGTACTGATTGGTACTAAGGGCCCTTTCGTATCAATTTCAGTAACGAGCATCAGTAATAGGTGTTAGTGGGTAAATCCTTGCTAGTGTGGTGGGTATCAGCCTCGTCAGCCTTACTCTAAAATGTTGTCTTTTATTGATCAGTAGCTAGTTTACCGGAAGGCAAGACGAACAGCTCCACCAAATTTAGATACCGCCGTCAGATATCTGATCACTAACTGGCGATATACGAATGGGCCCTTAACCGAACAATAAGAGTTCAGCTGTTTATACCTTCCAGATCCATTACTATATGCAGTACCCCAACTACCCTTACCATTGAGACCGCAATTGCCAAGACCTCGTATTACGATATCCCATGCTCCCATGGTATTCCGCCAGCTCTAGATTTGCTTCACTTTACAATTTGCTCCTAAATATGCTCGCTCAGTCACGTTGACAACTAGTTTCGACAACTAATGGAATGTATACAAGTGTTTCTATTGTTACGCTAAAGAGTGTCAGGGGAGAGGGGACACCATCGTTCGTTCCATCCTCCCAGATCGTTTCTCCAAGTTCCATGCTGAGTCCACTTCCCTTCAACAACCAAACTGATCAAGGTTCTCTCTCACATCTCCACGTTGAACGGGATCATGTGCAGACATCGACCATCTGACACACTCCCAGAGGACCACGTCACAACTCGTTGTGCAACGCTCTCCCATGCTCCCTGGGCCTACCCACCTCAATTCGAAGGGCCGAAGTTTTCCACAATGTCACAACCACGCTTTCTCAGTTAGATATGTGGGACTCTTTTGTACCGCACTACTCGAGGCGAATTCCTTACCTCTTTGATGTCCATGGACGTGATATCAAGGCCACATCAGACCCCAGCCGGGAGGCCTCGCATGCTTTCTGTATGTGTGTCACACGGGATCTAACCAGAATTTGAAAAACGATGCCTCGCCTGGGCTGTGGTCGGACGAGGATCCTTTCATGAAAGCTTACTCGTGTTCGTTTGAGACCTGTTAGCTTTGGTGCTTTTTTGGCGTACGAGGGAGCAAGGACTGTAGCGGAGGGTGCTTGACTACGCCGGATCCCGAGGACTATTAGACGATCATACACGTCAAGGGGGGAAAGTAAGAGGAAGTCATTGGTAGTTGGCACAGAAGAGTCTTACACTGGACCCGAACACTCACCAGGCGTTCAAAAGCAGTACATGGGACATGGTTCCTGAATCATAGATATTACGAAAATTGCTCTTTGGTGCGGATATGAGGATTAATAAGTAGATCGCTTGTTAAATAGCAGTGGGAGAACAAGTTGTACGTAATGCTCATCTGGGGAATGGTATCTGGATAATCTAATTTACAAAGAAAGTGGTCCGCTTCTAATGCTAGTTAACCGAAAGGATTATGGTCTATTATCGTGGTCATGAATACTGATAATCAGTAATAGACCTTCTCTTCCCAAATGGGTGGCCGTCCTCCTGTCTCCTCCTCGCTCCACACGATGTGGCCTTTTTCATCGAAGGAGGCACCATCGTCCGTCATTGGCGTGACTTTGTTCGTGTGTGCACATTCTTGCTTACTCACTCCCATGATGTCCCTTGGGATCCAGAGTAGCGGCACCACATCGTTGACCGCCGGGTGTTGGTACGCGTCTCGAACTTGAGAATCCGTGTACTCGATGCGTGCAAAGTCATGCGGAACGAGTTGGCGCATGATGGCGTAGGAAGCGTAGATATCTGGCCGCAGCCATTTGCGGATCATGCCTGCAAAGCCAGTGGCTGGCGGAATATCAACGGACCTTGACATGACCTTGCGCTCTGCAATCCCCTTCTCGCTCGACTCAGACTCGGCAGGTGTGCGTTGAAAATCTGCTCCGCCCGTCGGCACGTCATGCTCGGAGCGGAGTAAAGAATCTTCTTCCACTTCAAGCGATCGTGGTAGATAGTACAAGAGAGGATCAATAGCTTGGTTGAGCGATATGTGGTAGAGAATCATGAAGACCAGGAAAATGATCATCATGACCAAGGGGCCCTTGCCTGTACCACCTGCAGCTACGCCAAAGAGACCAATGAGACAGACGACGCTTAGATAGCAGCCAACCAGGACGTGTTTGAGGGCTTTGGCATATACAAGCCCTTTGGTATCGATCATAGAGACATTGACGAAGAGGAGATTGTAACGGTAAGCGAAGTAGAAGAGGAAGAGGCCGATGGTGGCGAAACCCATCATCAATGGTGCAATCGCGGAGTAAGCAATCGAGATAACGGTGAGGAGTTCAAGGACGGGAAAGACCGTCCCCCAGCCTAGGCTCGAGAGTTCCGACCACCGATTGTACATCTTTCGCGGCGTTGTGTCAAGGAATTTGCCGAGAAGATGGAACAGAACGAGACCGGCGATCTGCAGGAGGGCACCGGAGGCGAACGTTAGGCCCTGCAGAATGAAGTATGAGATGTAGAAGTTGGAAGAAGCAGGCAAACTCTGCGCCAGGAGGGTCGGAATTTCGTTGATACCCCCGTTCAAGACCTGCGGGACTGCGGAACTGGCAGCCGACGTCATTGTGGTGACGAGGAAGGTTTGAATCACCTGGAACCAGAAATAGGACTCGTGACAACGGAGCTCGACCAGAGACAAGGTGGCTTTGCCTGAGAACTCGCCCAGGAAGCGGAGAAAGGGAGGCAGCAGAGACATGAGGAATGATAAGGCCACAGCGGGTAAAAGACCGGTCACGACACCAAGGATGACGTCGGGAATGTCGAGAATCCAACGCAAGAAAAACACCTTTGTCGCTAGGAAGTTGACATTCGAGATGGAACCAACAATGGCAACGGGAAAGGACCAGAAGATGATGGTAGCAACGCAAATGGCAATGGAGATAGTGTTTCGAATTGTGCGCGTCTTCCAAGTGATGCCCAGGTTCTTCCAGATGACTTCGCCCGGCTGAAGGCCGACCACGCGGGGTGACATATGTAATGCCTGGTGGTGGGTAACCATCTGATAGGCGGCTTGGGCGTCGGTCTGGCGATGGAATTCGACGAATACTCCGTTCAAGGACTCGGCCTCGCCAGCACGATACGTTTCCTGCTGCTGCTGAATCAATGGATTCAGTCGGGCGATCTCGTCTCGAGCCCAGTTGATGGTGTCGACCTTTTTCCCAATGATGGGCTTGAGGCGATGGGTCGGTCTCTGCTTTGGAGAGATCCACCTGGCCGCAATGGAACCTGACTCGCGGCCAAGCTCAGGATCGGTGTTTTGAAGAGCCTCGTGGTTTTCGGAGCCCTTCTTCGCTTGTTTCAATCTTGCTTGGTTGCAGAGCTTGACGAGCTTGGTTTCGGCTGCCTCCAACTTCATTGCGACTTTGGTTCGTTCTTCGACCATGTCTTCCAGTTCCTCCGTGGTGGAAGCTACCCAGACGTTCTTCAGCTGGTCGCCGAACATCTGTCTGATTTTGGCTTCGTTGGCGTACTGGGTAGGCACGGACTGGAAGAGCACAGTTCGACTCGACATGCGCTCAGCGTAGAGTGGGGAGAGGAGGTATGCTTGCCGTAGGTTCACGTAGAAGATCATCTCTCGAGTGACCATGAAGAAGATAAAGCCGATGAAGATCCAGGCGACGAGAACGTGCGCATAGTATCGGTAACCGTCACTCGTGTGGGGGTCAATGTTTCCAAAGGTAAGAATATCCAACTGTTCGCGTGGAGGCTGTGCGTGGCCGGTCGCGTTGATAGGAAACAAAATTGGCCAGGAAATAAGACAGCCCACAAAGGTGATAATGACCGAGATCTTGAGAAATCTTAGCAAGAAGAAGCCGTCGAGGCTGTTGTGCTGAAGCACGTAGGTGTCAGGAATCTGATTGACCGTCTTCATCCATCCGAGCAAGCTCTTGGGCAAAGGTGGCGACCTCTCCTGCTTTCGCAATGCTCCGAGGTAAGTTCTGGGTGCATATTGGCGCGGAAACCTTGTTCGTAGGAGCAGGAAGGTGAGGAAGAACGCGACTGAGAGTATCAAGGTCGGGACAAGGGTTGACACAAGTTGTGAGGCTGAAGCAGACTGGTTTCTCGTCGACCCGACGTTTTCATCGCTATTGGCATTCGTGTCGACCTAACTGACGTGTCAGTTCTGGTCGAGTTCAGGTACCACGTGTTCAACTCACCGCTTGACGGGCGTGGATGATATGCGCCAGACTGCTGATGTCCATGCCGACCCCAGTCGCCTGCTTGGCGATTGACTCGTCTGTCCCCGGAGACACAAAGTCGTTAGCAGATCCGCTCAACCTAAGTCCTTGGGCCAATTTAAACAAGCGAGGAAAAGAGAAGTAGATGAAGCAGGATTGTATAGGGAGACGCAGCGACCTGGAGAGGGTATATGTTGATTGATCGACAATCGGGGCGTAGATTGAATTAATATGACGAGGGTCTGCAGCTGAGGACTCTGACGGGCTCCGCTGTGGGATACTCTAACTAACCTAGATAGGCGCTTGTCCGTGAACGAGCACAGCTGATGTTGAAGCAGCTGGTGTTTTTACCTCGTGTCTCACAGCAATACAGCCTCAAGGCATATTTCTCTGGTGACGCCGGCAACATGAGGAATTTACATTCTTCCATTTTGTAAACATTGACTGCTATCGTCGACATTGCGGAGCTCATGTCCAGGGCAACGTATCTATATGCGATTCCGGAGTACACAGGATATAAACACACGAAAATAATTTGGTGGCTGAAGCTAAAAATTGTGACTTTGATGAAGCCAAATGAGCAGACGCAGGCCTCTGCTGCACGCGGCTTATTCGAGTGTAAAGACCTTCGACACCTTCCAACAATCAAGAGATGTTGAGATTTCATCGTTGTGCTCGTCAAAACAATCATGGAAGACCGCACACGTCACAACCAGCGTTACGCGCAACCACGATGCAATTTCCCGTGCCACGGGTTCTTAGCTTCATTCAATAGTACCATTTGGCATTCTCGCCAATGGCAGGCCAAGGTGGCCAAGGTAACAACGCCACGCTTATCGGCGTGCACGAAGCACCAGCCACACCCTAAGACTCTAATGGGCTAAGGGGCATGGGCTACTTGCAAGGTTTGTCCTTGAATCTCGGCCCATCATTTCCGCCTATCCCATGCTGATTCTGTATGTCGCTGACCACAAGTGAAGGCTCAGTCTTACGAGTTCATTGCGGGAACAGAGGACTTCTTTCATCAAGTTGATCCCTTGAAATACGCTCGCTTCATTGTCTCACAGTGCCTAAGCCAGCATTCATGAACTTGCTCGACTTACCACTCGAGCTCGTGATTCAAGTACTCTCCGACGTTTTTACCCCTTGGTCGGCCGCTTTATCTGCAACATGCCAGTTAAACCCTATTCCGTCGATACGCGCCATTCGCGTGTGTCGACTATTCTATACGCACGGCTTGCGTGCCGTTAAGCAGGCGTTCACGGGAGAGTTTGCAAGACACGACGGGTGTTGCAGCATGATTCGTCGCAAGGTCGAACTTCACAAGTGGTACGCCTGGCTAATGAAGCATACGACTACGCTCATTCTGTACGTGCCATATTTCACAATCTGGTATACGCCCGAGTATTGGAATTCTTACCCTCGGTTGGAGAAATTCGTGGTATCAGTGGTTTCACATAGTAATGGATCTGGTGAGACGAAAGATAACCGGGACGGCAGAACACAATGTGAGATCCGGACAAACCGATTTCGTCAAGCTGATTACAGTTGCTGGAGCTATTTGTTTGATGAGCTGTTTGTGGTCATCTACAGGGACATGATCAAGCACGAGAGAGACATTTGGCCCGAAGTGGAGTATAGGTACTTTGATTGTCGGTGTCACCCACGCAGACAGTCGGTGCGAAGCCTGCCAACGAGTGCAATTGGAGATGCTAACAACATTACATAGATTTTATGCCTCCAGCACACCTTAACAGACCAAGATCTTGACGGCTTCGTAGACGAGACTTTTCGAAGCACGGCATACTACGTCGAAAATAACCTCAAGAACCTTCTTCATCGTGCCACCGTTCACTGTGTGCAACTATTGAGCGAGCACGGCTTCCGCAGAAGTCTTAGAACAATCACCGTCTTACCTGATAATAATGAACTCCCCGCTTTTGGGCAAACATAAAGTGTGCTGCTTTCAACAAATAATGTTTTACATACAGATATCAATGAACTTAGGTAGCTATCTATACGGTTTGTTTTAATCATTCTCAGTCGTCCGAGTCACGACAACATCTTCGATCTTGTCGAGCTGCAACTAAGGCAACAGGAGTGCCTTGTTGCCTCGAGCCCGAGTCGTGCATATTTCTCATGAAACAGATCTTGTGTCTCTCCTTGCTCTAACACCAAAGCTGTGTCTGCTAACTTCAATATTCTTTCCATGACCGCGGAAGGTTTGAAGATCCGAACACAAGTTCCAAAATTCACAACAGGCAAATGCAGAAACCAAGACGCATACAAAATTGAAGCAATGGAATCACTGAGATGCCTCCGCCCACGTTTAGATTCCGGTGATGTGCTCAGATTAGGTTCGGGCTCGTGTCCACAGGAAGACTACTTCAGCGACCTCCTAGTGCCATCGATGTGTTTGGAGTATTTCATTTGAAGCAAAGGGTGAGGAGCTCCGTGTTCGCGTTGAACTCCCAATTAACGTTTCTCGTCCTTCTTTTCGATTCAACATATCGCACACGTGGGAGCATTTTGCATATATAGAAGCTTTCATCCATGTTCGAGCAGTTTGATGAGCTTGTACAGTTCTGACTTAAGGATGATGTGCGTTTTGAGACACAAATCGTCGCACCGACTTATTAACATTCGCGGAATGACTTGCAACTGTCTTCGCAGAGAAATATGGCCCGGTCCTCCGCTGTGACGAAGTAGACTTTTGCAATAACAAGCCACCCGATCGGAAACAAAGCCTTGAATGCGTGAGATGATGAAGCTCTCTAGAAAGAGTGACGGTTGCGCCATCCCGCCACAATCCCACGGCGCGCTTCATGAGCGTGCCGAGTCATTCGCCAAAGCGCTATCTCGAAGCCTAGTAAGCTAACTCCCCATACCGCTCCGCAGGCCCTTCGAAAGACAGACCATCGCTTTTGTCATAGCGGAAGTTGATCAAAGCTCGAAACAATCTGGTGCGTCTCTCTATTCTCCTTTGAGAGCTCCACGTTGCCTGGTCTTACAACGACGACAGCTTTCATGCCAGCATTGATAGCGGCTTCAATCTCTGCAACATTATCGCTCAAGAACAAGATTCTGCCGGCACCCTTACCGAGTTTCCCTGCAATCATCATGTAGCTCTCTGCCACAAACTTTGGACCGGCATTCGTCGTGTCAAACCATTCTTCAATGAGATACCTTGCATCAATCGTTGCCTTTGGATCTGACGAATGCGAGTCCTTGACATGGGCCATGAGTAGTTGCTGGGCAAAGACGCTCCCCGACGAGTAGATGCTGCTGCGAATGCCTTTATCGTGCCACTTTCGTATCGCCGGGGCCACATCTTCGAAGAGTGGCGTACAATATGCCCCTGACTGGTAGCCTGCCTCCCAAAGATAACCTGTGCTCCGGATTAGTGCCTGCTTGTGTGAGGCTCATATGAGTTGCCTCCCCATCTTACCTTGCAGGTTTTTCAGGTAGGCAATTTTGACATCTCTCTCTGTCAAGTCTTTCACGTGAGCTTCCAACGCCTCAGGCGAGGTCCTCACATCTGCTGGGAAAGCATCTCGGTATGGTGCAAATTCAGGTTCATTCCACTTCTCTTTGAGCACCTCTGGAAGTGCATTGACCGCATACGGAAACTGCCTCATTCAAAAAGTTACTTGTCGCGGTCTGTGAATGGATGGCATCATCGTGGCCTTACCAGTGTTTCTTTGACGAAAGCGATGGGGCATATTGTTCCTTCTGCAGGGACTGTTCAATGCGGTGTGGTGGCCATTGACGACATTGCTTACCAATATCAAGCAGGACTGTGTCGATTCCTTCTAAGTTTAGAGGCATTCTATAGTTTTCAGTGGTGAAACTTGTTGTACCATTTCTCTTCATATATGTAGAAACGCGGGAACTTGGACCCGGCATCTCCCAGTCGGGCAAAGGCATCGCCGATGGCCAAGTAGATGCAAAATTGTGTTACTAAGCCTACAGCACTTTTCATTAGTATGTGGTTTATCGTTTGAGTTCAGAGCAGTATGAAATTGTTCGCCGAAGTCTCAGCACAGAAAGAGTTTCTCGTTCTCATTGCAAAGCCATTGTCAGACATTTCAATGCATAATTTTGGTGTGACGGCGTTCGTGGCTGTCCTCGTGTCTAGCAGCGGTAATACGCACTGCTGCAGACAGAACGAACTTGCTGTGCATGGGGATTGGGAGATACGTTCATATGAACCCTGGTAGGTGGATAAGCTCACTTCTAAAACTCCTCGTCCTCGACCCCTCAAATAGGCGGTTGCGGACTCGCAATTAATGGAAGGGCACTGAAACATGAACCGCAGCCAGCTCGATGGAGTAATTACTTCGACTCCAGAACTAAATATTCACTTATTCAAAAACCCCCTAAATTTTTTACTCACACTCCCACTCGACTCTTTTTGCCCACTTTGTTCTTTTTGTGCCTCTTCGTCATCGCCGCCCTTGCCTCTGACAACGCCAGTCGTGTTAGCACCCCATTGTACCCTCATCTTCGGTGGCTCAGCCAATTTTTCCCGTTCTCTCGGAGGGGGTGAGGCAGTATCCTCCACATCAGGCTCTTGTACAGCCTTAGTCTTCACTCGAGGAGAATTCTCCTCGTCCGAGGAGTCAGACTCGGCTCCCCGTAATCCCAGCGCAGCTAGACGACGTCTTCTCTCAGCTACAGTTTCGTCATTCTGATCGTCCTCTTCGACACTTTCTTCTATACGGTTGTCGGATTGTGCAGCGGAGTTGTAACGTGCTCTCCGAGCATCGGCGGCTGTCATGCTGCCTTTGCCGTGTCGGGCGACTGTGGAGCGTACATTATGGGTTGGAACATCCTCTTCATCCTCATCCTCAGAGGTATTGGTTTCGTCTACCTGCAGGCGCTTAGCTTGCGGCCGTGCGCTCGTTGCAGCGTCTTTCGATGGACGTGGTTCAGCCTCATCGCGACGAGAGAAATAGTCCTTAGGTTCTTCCCCTTCTTCAATGGGCGGTTTGAATTTGGAGAGCTTACTACCTCTTCGATTCGGTCCAGGCGGAGGGTCTTCACCTCGTTCTGACTGGCCCCTCGCTACAGAGCGATCGATCTCGTTTTGTATGTCTTTTTCAATTCCTGCTTCGCTCATAGCTTGCTGACGACTTTGTTTGTCCATCGCTTGCATCTGGCGAATGAAATCTAACGTACTCAATCTTCGTCCTCCTGCTTCCATTCCTGGACGATCGCCAGGTCGTGGCTTACGTAATCCAGTTAATCCATATTGCTCGGTGTTTGAAATTGCTATGCGAAGGCCATCGTCTTCGAGAAACGAATGCTCTGGCCTTTGTTGAGACTTCTTACTCTTGTCTTCTGCTGCGGTTTGATTTTGTCCAGTGTCCTGCTTCTCTTTATCTGGTGAGCTAGTAGACGTGTCTTCCATGTCGTCTGGCTGCGTGGTTGCCGACAACGCAGTGGGGGGAGTCGGGATCGATGACTTATGACCAAATCCAACCCAGGCACTCATCTTGCGCATACCTTCACGCATGTACTCATTGTACTTGTTAATTTCCTGCTCTTCTCGCGGAATCTCATATTTGTGAATAACTTCGCCGTCTTCATCTTCAACAATGATGGTGTTTCCAAACTGGTACGCGTGAGCAGCGCCCCGTTTACGTTCTGGTTTCTGCGATGCCCCTGCTTGCTCACCAGCATTGCCTTTTCCAAAGCCTTTCCAGCTCTTGAAGTGGTCGCGAAGGTGCTTTTCGGAGAGTCCAACAGCATCTGCAACGGCTTCTTGAACTTCTTCGCCTTCGCCTCTCGGGTGGGGCTGATGCCTGTTTTTCGCATACTTGCCACCTGGATTCTGCCTCAGCTTTTCCTTTGCTTGTTCCACAATCACTGCTTTCTCTGCATCGGATTTGCCTTGTACGTCGACTGATGCAACCACATTGCCTTCTTCATCCTCAATGATTAAGTGATTTTTCTCCTCATAGACCTCAACTTCGACGTCGTCATCCGAACCGTTTGTTGGTTCCTTCTTACCCGTCTCTAGGCCCGTCTCCCTTCTTGTTCTTTCGGTCTCTGGGTCCGACTCGCCTGACTGAAGCTTCTCCAGCTGCTCGTTACTTAGTTGATCCGTCGGAGTACGCTCAGCCTTCTCCAAAGTAGCGTCTGCCCCAGCTTCTGATCTTCTTTGAGGCGTGATGGCACTCTCGCTTACAGGTCCTCCAGCGCTCATACCTTTGGTTTTCTTTTTCCTGGTTCGGCTTTTCGGGGTCGGTCGTCCAATTGGCTTCTCCTTCTCGTACTCCTCGTCCTTTTGCCGTCTAAGGGCCAATTTTGGGACACCGACAGGAGGCAGTTGTCCCGGAGGGAATACCTTCTCGTCCTCTGAGAATTCTGAATTGAACGACGTGCCCTGTGATTTGGACCTGGAAGCAATTCTTGGGAGACGTTCCATCCAGTTCGAGGACTTCTCGTTTCCTGTAGTGTAGGACAATGTCAATGTCAAGGTGTTAATGCGCTTGCCCAGCGTGAAAACAGCAATCGATGATCCATGAACGACAATGGATGTGATGACCAAGAAGGTCGTGATAGGCCAGATGGTATATATCAACACATACTCAACCGAGTCCGGAGATGGTAACTTAGCGAGCGGAGTAGTACTGCCAGTTTCCAACTCCGCTCGAGCCAGGATTGCCACGAATATAGCACCGACACCGATAGGGCCAAAGTGGCCACAGAAAAGAGCTTCCCGCCAAGTTTTGATATCTGGTACAATAGGCTTGAGCATAAGCATAATAGGTATCCGACGGAAGAAAATAACTAAAATAGCAATAACAACCAGGCGCCATGCGTCAAGACCATGCAGACCCGAATTGAATTGATCCCAAGGGATTATCGTGCCAAGGTAGACGAAGTATGTCAAGTTGAGAAGAAGGTCGATGACATTGGAAACATGCGACTCCTCCGTCTTTTCGGTGAACCAGCCATCGTTGGAGAAGCCCACACCTGCCGCAAAACCAACGAGCAGATCATCCATCCCAAGCATGCTCCCGGAGCCGGCGCAGAATAATGCAAGAACGAAATAGAACACCAAGAAGCTTTCTCTGTCAATGATCCCTTTTCGCTCGGCCAGCTTGATGGCATGACGTGCTATGTAGCCAACGAGCACACCATAAACTGCACCCCAGACACATTCGTAGAGGATTGTGTTACAAAACCAATGTTGCACAACATGTTTAGCGTCCAGGTGGTAGTGAATCAGGTTGAGAGCAAGATAGATGAATGGGAAGGCCATACCATCGTTGCAGCCAGATTCGGCAGAGAGCAGGTCTCGAATGTGCTTCGGGACTCGTTTGGCAAATTTCCCTTTGCCCACAACTGAGGATGCTAAGACAGGATCTGTAGCTGTCACACAAGCTGCAGCACAAAGAGACTCGAGCCATGTCAAAGGCTCAATCATCCACCAAATGAAAAGGCTTGTGATGAGCCACCCAAATGTCATAACCGGAACAAGCAGAAGCACAACGGAGAGCCAGTGCCTTTCCATGTACGCTTTGGGCAATTCGACACCAACAGCGAAGCATTGAACCACCAGAACAATGCGAGAGAATTCCAGCGTAATTTGGTCTGTGTTCCCCCATGTCATTGGATTGATCAGATTGGCTGCATGAGGACCGAATATTAAACCACATATGGTGGCTACCGTCGCTTCGCCAATGTATAGCTTCTCTTTGATGAAAAGGGACACCAGCATAAAGATGCTGGTGAAGCCCCCTAAAATAATGTATACCAGGTGTGGTTTGTTGATCGAAAGCTGATCCCAAACCATGTTGGGCGGGATTTATCTTATCTTTTGCCGTAAAGAGTGGGCCTTCTTTTGACTCACAGATCTCTCAGAAACAGCTCGGCAAGATGTGTGTCGAGCGTAGTTTCATATAGGGAAGTTCGGCGACTTTGAAACCGTTCGGTACTATCTGTTCCCTGGACTGACCCTATGCATTGCGAAGTCCCTTCGTTCTGTAAAACGGGATATTCTGGCGTCCTCGTTCCGCGTAGCGACGTATTGCGGACACAGGAACACATAAATTCAGTACATGCTTTGCTACAGGATGGAGCCAGCGAGATGCAATCACGGAAGAGCCGTTTAGTGTCGAAATACTTTTGAGTAGAATTGAGGGCGCACCGGGATCGTGACGGTCGGTCAATCAGTGGCTCCTACAATCCTAGCAATAATGAGTTTTTTGGGAACGGCGTGGCAATGCTGGTTCTGGCTGTGAACGAGCAGTTTGCACCGCAAATTTGGGCGTATAGGGTATTGAGGTGTGATGAATTGCGGAAAATCTCGAAAACGAGTGTCTGAGAAGCAGTTGACGGCAAAGGTACACAATCGCGTCAGGAGACTATGTTAATTAAATAGCAAAGATGTTGAGATCGGAAAGGAAGCATCCAGACTGCAAAGATAAGAATTTGCCAAGTGGAAAGAACTTCAATCAAATTGCCCGTCGCTACAGTAGGAAAGAGGTGCAAAGCGAAGCCAAGAGTGACCCCAGCGGGCGCAGGTGGAGTAGAATTTGGGTGGCTCGCATGTGCCAAGCACGAATCCGTGCTGCTTTGGGCGCCCCGTGCGTGTGTTACAGTATCTACCCACTCCGTGCCCACCAGTGTCACAATTTTTATGAGTATACTTGTGCACACATCAAATGGAAGAGTACCAGAAATGGACTTGCTGCTGAGTTCTTCTGTAATTGACGTGACCCTTGCACCAAACCAGTCTTCAGGGCTCAAGATGAACGTAGTGATTTTGACGAAAGACCTGACTCAACCGTTATTCTGTTGAGTGCATTCAACTCATGTGTTCTCCGTATATCGCCAGGGTCGGAACAGTTCAGGTTCGGGTAAGAAGAAGTGGGCTCCTGACCAGGATAGATATTGGCTGGAAGGGTCAATTTTTTGGGCTTAATTGGCTCTGACACTTCGCGCTATACTTATCTCTCAATGTTGAAGATTATACTACCCTCACTCGTATATACACAGCACACACTTGTACTTGGCATCATCCCTGAAGGACTGCAGGACCATTTCCTTAGGTACGAGCCTGACACAATATGAACGACGTATTTAGTCATCGAAACATTACTGGAAGCTCCTCCTTCGGCTAGAATTGCTGGCAGATTAAACTACGCTAGTGGTTAATCGGTCAAATTCTTCTCCCCTCCTCGCTATCTCTAGCCTTGACCGTGCATTTCGACCGCGATTGCTAGCCTAATGGAGCAGGTTTTAGAACGCGGAGCTTGGTTGTCAACAGCCATTCGGAATGCTCATAGGCTAGGAAGATTTGTTTTAGGAGTCGTTCGGCTTCGGAAAATGCGGGTTACGACTTCACTTATCCACGCTCGTGAACGAATGTGCGTCTGTCTTGCCTTCGAATCTCGGTTTGAAGGATGACTGTAGTACTTCATCCATATCGCTGGCTCTGCATCCCCGCACTGTCGAACCTTGGAAGGTCGGATAGCTTATGACTGTGGCGATGATCGCAGCCCACGGCAGCATCAACATGACACAAAGCCGAAACAAGCACCAGTCAATCATTGCATCACAGGGTATGTACCTAGGTAGTCTCCTCTTTTCCCACGCTATACATACCAAGCTCCCAAAACTTTTCAGATATGAATCAAGATCTTGCCAAATGTCCAACATTTCTGCTCTTCTCTCATTAGCCGTATCAATGGGTATCTTTTTTATTCATTAACAAATGCATAACCAACTCCAGCCATATCGTCGTCATCAACCCTCGAATTGCAATCCCAATGATCCTCCTCTTTTCAGCGTCTTCGCTGATCGATTCCTACGTTTTAGATTGTCGCGAGTCTCAGAGGGCTTGGTATATCTGCTGATGAGCAGTTGAAGCTTGAACTCTAGCCGTCACATGTCCAGATTGAATCTCTAGCGATTGCGCCATCAACTTCGTCACTAACCAGTCATGTCAGTGCTCTCAGTCAGTCCTCCGATGCTATGGGAAAGCTTACCTGGCCATACAGCGGCTTGAGCCATGGCTTGAGATGTCAGCATCAATATTCGACTGCTGTATCCACCTTGCCGAACTCCCTGCTGAACGACGATATTCTCGCGCTTTTGCTCACCACTCACCAGAAGCTCTTCCACCCGTGCCAACAGTTTGCGATCCTCTTCATCAAGCAGAAGAACTGCCGGCACATCATTGAGGTTCAGCTCATCACGGCCGATAACACCTACATACTTTCCAACCCGTTCTTGCAACGTCGTTATCCATTCGGACAGAACCTGCGCACTGTCACAAGCGCATAGTATTGACTGAATTGGCAGGTCGTGGGAAGTTCTGTCGCCAAAAGCCACACCTAGGCGATCTGCGTTGACAAGATGGTCGGCAGCATAGAAGGCAGCCTTGCGGAGGAGTCTTTCTCGCCTAGACGGCTTGCTGCTCGAGATTGGCAGGCCACTCACTCCGTCAATGGAAGCATTAGAAATCGATACACCCATATTGTGCTCGGCATGTGAACTTTGAATTGACTGGCACAAAGCATCACCATGAGGACCCAGGGTGGCCATGTACCTAGCCTCGGGGCCTCGAGCCAGTTCATGGGCCATGCTGTCATAGTCTCTTTGCCAATACGCCTCCTTTGACCTTCCGAAGTCAACAAAAAGACGGACATAAGCCAGGTCAAGCAATGGAATACTGTCGGCTGGTAATGGGCCAGCTCCGAAAGGATTAGGCCGCTCGATTACGTGCAGCGGGTTGGAGCTCCACGCTGACGACCAAGCACGCAATGCAGGTTCAATGTGAGCATGCATAGCCTCGACTTCTTGTGTTGACCATTGTCGGCCCAGGTGACGTTGACGAGTCTCCCAGATATAATTGTGCAACGCGTCAATTAAGACAAGACATCCGAACGAGCTTGGTTTCAGCATGGAGGAAGCTGATTCAGACCTGTTCCAAGCATCCGAATTAAGATTTTGTTCGGCAGCCTGCTTTTCCCTCTGAGCAGCTGTTAGCAAATGGGTAAGAGCACTTGCAAACGGTATGGATCGACTCTCGACAGCAGCGATGCCTCCTAGTGCACGCCACGTCTGAGCACTCTCGGCTGCCCAAAGATCTTCATCGCAAGGCAAATCGAGCCTGATTTCTGAATTCGTCAAAGACGGAGCTCGGTTATACGCCATGACCAACATGCTGGATAGGGTAAAGATTGAGTAAAGGGTACGTTTCCGCTCTTCGACTGTTTTCCATTCCAGCCACTCAACTTCGGTATTATCTTGCTGTTGACTCGTCCATGCGTCCGCGTTTGCGAAGCTTGGGTATGGCTTAGCAAGCTCTGCGCTGCGGGCCAGGCTTACCAACGCAGCACAGTGGCTACTTGCAACGTCGGCTGCGGTTTTGTCCCCGCAATTGTGGCCGTAGACCACATTCAGTAACATTGCTTGTACGAGCCAAAGTGGAGTGTCTTCACTGTCTCTTTGAAGAGGAGAAACGAAAACTGATCTGTTGGCATTAGGTTTGCACCTGCCATCGAGATAGTTGCTGATCATCCCTTTGCCATACTCGAAGAGTTCTTTCGACACAGCGGGCTCGTTCTCGTATAGGGCTCCCATGGCAGCGACAGAGAGCAAGAGGCAGATTCCTCCTATTGGACTACCCGACTGGCCATAAGTGATATATGGGCTACTGCTTCTCATGTTACAGGTATATTCAGGTGAATCGAAGTTGAACGTAGGAACATGGAAGAAAGGAAGATGGGGATGGCAGAACCGGAAATAAGCCGACACGTATCTCTGCAGATCTGCAGTGCTTGGAAAAGTGTTGGCACTGAAACCCTTGTGCTTCGTGTTTCCTCCTGGTGTTAGCGGCGAGCTGACAGCAGGAGCAGATTGTCTACGACCGAAGCTTGAAAACTGCGAGAGGCTGGCCATGGCCGCGCTGCGCATTTGGTCCGTGACCAGATCGCCACAGTTAGTCGTGACCGAACTCAGACGCATGCTGCTGTCTACCGAAGCTGACGACGACGTTGAAGCGACATTTTCATGCTTGAAAGGAAGAGCAAAGGTCCCTTGGGGCAGTGGGGCAAGACCAGCTGTCTCCATCGAAGACAGCTCCGGTGGTGTAGCAAAATACATATCAAACCCGGCATTGTTCTGCCCCAGAAGCGACTTGGGGGAAACCGTCGCTTCGACTGGTGCTACCATATTGGTGTATAGAGCATGAATGTCCATGTTCATGGGAGTATGGAAGTTGTGTCGCAGAATTGGAGCGGGAGGCTGCCATAAACTATCAGCCTTCTGTAGGGCGTGTGTTGTGCGAGACCTCGGCCTAAAGATTGTTGTGTCCTGAAAGGTGGCGGGACTATTCGTGTCCATGGCCGACGGCGAAGATTCGACGGCATTCTCCGGACCAACGAAGGACATTTGTTGTTCGAACCCCTGAGCGATCCAGTCAAAACCACCCTCGTCGTCGATTATCGCCTGAGAATTGGCCATGCTCGAGTAGGGGTCCCCATCGAAGTCAATTGCATTGTCAATGCCAAGGCCTTGTAAGCTGGGATTGTGCAACTCATGGGGGTTGATTGTGTTGGAATTTCCTCCGTCATAACTCATCACATCGAGGTCAAAGTCAGCTGGAAACCCACCAAAAGGCGGAGCTGTCCGCAGACCCGATGCCCCAGAAGGAACCGCGCTCGTATCGAGTCGTGGCAAACCCATAATGGAAGCAGGATTTGACGCGCCCATGCCTCGAAAACCAAGCCTTCCCATATCCGACATTGTGCTCAAACTATTATGATGGGTGTGCATTGGAAGGAACTGCCTTTGGAAACCGCCGCTAGACATCATCCCAAGAGTCGACGCATCTATGTGGCTAAGAGTATTTGCTCGGGGTCGCATTGATTGGTTGACTGAGCTTGCTATCGAGTTTTTACGCACTCGGCCATTCGTAACTCCAGCTGCACTTTCTCGACGGCCATTTCGGGGCCTTGAAGACGGGGCAGTCGTGGAGTGTAATTTCTGTTGGTGCCGTAATAGCAGATCTCTTCGCGCAAAGCAGCGTGTACATGATTGGCATTCAAAAGGCTTTTCTTTGGTGTGCGATCGCTCATGGCGCTTCAGGTGTTCCAGCCTTGCAAAGGATCGGGTGCAAGTAACGCATATGTGTGGTCTCGGCTTGTCAGTCTTCGGAAGGGGAAAGTTGGGTACGGGGTCGGTATGACTTGGGGACGATTTGGACACTGTGACATTTAGTTTCTTCCAAATCGACATCCTTGACGGAACTCACCGTGCCCATCCTGGTTTGATGAGCGTTCCATGGATTTACCAGAGGTTGGTGTACCGGGAACAACCTCTCTCACAACACCTATATCCTCAGACATACTTAGGAAGTTGGGGAGGCTTTGAAGCAATACGTGCGCCTGGATAGTTGGATATTCCGGAAGCAAAACACCGAGTCAACGCGTGGGGAACAATTGCAGTAGACCAGCTAATGCCTGCAAAGAGAGGAAAAGGCCGAGAGCTCTGAAGACGAAGTCGCAATCACGATCTTTTCAACAGCTCGCAAATTCGAATACTTTTACCCTGATGTGCTGAGTTACTGGAACTCTTGCCGAGCACCTTGCGCAATTATAATATTGGGATATGTGTATTGTTGGCCGTCAAGTCCAGCTTGCGGATTGCCCCAAGCCTCAGGGTTATACTCTCAAACAATTAGAAGATGGAACGGTTAGTATTGTGGTGATGAGGGAGGTATGTCCTAATGATGCACCCGAGGCTCGTATGCAAGCGTCGAAGACACCCAAATACGCAGCAGAACGCAGCACCTTGCTCGCGGTCGGTTCAACTGGCGGTTGTAAGAACGTATGGTGCGCTTGTAGGTAGTCTCAACTAGGTCTTGCAAAATGTCTTCTTGCGTCACAGCTCGAGCCAGGTGTTTGGGAGATGCAATGCCGGTATCACAGCAATTTCAACGTCTCCGGACAGATACGACTGAGTCGAGGCTTCTCGGCTGATACCAATACGATGTGAGTGAAAAGATCAAGATGTATTACGTGCTCAAGAATGGCCTTGTACACTTGTGGACGAATGCAACACAATCGTGTGGAACAAAATTTGTTTGAAGGGCCAGTTGTCACACGGACAGATGCTCTCTTGCGCTGCACTCTGATTTCAGTAGATCGAGCAATGGCGCATACAAGAGAATCAGGTACACCCAAGGCCGAGCACGACGAGGTTGATCAGTGGCCAGCGTGCGAGCTGGGCTGCATGGTGGGCTGCGAGCGCAGCTTGCAGCACTGTATTAGAGTTCACAGTATGCCGAAATAAGTAGGATTGCAATGCCCCATGAGCGAGTCGCGTCGTCGCTTGGTCTCCATTTGGCGCTTTAGCTGGTCGCTCTGCAGCTTGACCAGCCCATCCAGGTCAAGCTCATTGAGGTGCAGATGGAGTCTTGCCGATGGAGTAGGTACTGGCCACAATCCATCCCCCAGCAAAATTCGGAGCAGAGGTCCAACTATCCGAACCATCAAGAAAACCCGTTTGTCGATCCGAGACACGACCTTCGCCGATCACTATAGAGTATTCAATAGAAGAGAAACTGAGCACGAGAAGAAATTACAGAATACACAAATCCGGTAACATCGTCACAAGGTGCTTGCTACTGCCTAGTGCCACGATGGAACAGGTGAGGATTGAAATAATACTTCACACGCAAGTGTCATTATATATTACCGGGTGTTTGGCTATAATAGTACTGCGTCCAGGCGCAGTGGATGCCCAGGTATGAACGTTACGGAGTAGATCCAGGGTTCAAACGTGAGCAACCACTCAGCGGCGTCCTTCAATCGCCACACGAAGAACGAATTGCCACGCTAGACCTGGCTGTCTCGTAGTCGTTACAGTATCCATGGATGTACTCCGTACATCAAATCTCGTGGATGCGAATTTTAACGACCCGTTTTGGGGTGGCCCGTGCAGTAGTGGTGGTACATGAATGCACCGTCTGATCAAAAAGCCCCCCGTTCTACAACTCGGATGTCATTTTCCTGGCAGTTATTTGTGTCTCAAACTTGGGCGGCCAAAGTTCAAATTCAAAACCCGGAGACGCTCAACGCTCGCAAGACCACAAGCTCTCAGGAATGAAATGTACGGTCACTCCGTACCTCGGTAACCATGAAGAGCCTATGGTGGGTGGTCGACGGGTAGAGATCTTCATCAGACCGCGCATCGCAACAACGCCACATGCTGCCGACATTTAGCCTTTGATTGTTACGAAACGCCTTACCGACCCCAGAATCTGTAAGCAACCATGTGCTATTACTAGTGCCGTCGTTCACAGGCCTTAACCTTAAGACAAACCTCGAGCGTTCGATTTGTTTAGACAATGGGCCAGATCAGTTAAGCCTTAGGACACTTTTAGACCTCGACCTTTACTACTCACATAGCTCAAAAAAGCTATTTCGTACCTTCGTTGAGGCTAGAAACTAGTTAATGGGCCCACATGTGCTGGCGCAATGTCAAAAGCATGGCAAGCCAGTTTCGGGTGAAAAAGTGACGAACGATCATCAGCGATTCCTGACTAGGGTGTTGTAGCTTCCGTGCTACGCTTGTGGCGGCCGGGGATAGCGCCGACCAGAGAGGTCATTCGCAGTGACGAATCAGGGATCTTGGTTTTGCAAGAAGGCCAGCCTCGATGGTAGAGAGCACGGTCTGGCTTATGACTGGTTCGTCGGTCGCTGGTCATGGGACTTCCCACATCGAAGGATGCAAATGGCGATCTAGATGCCTCTTTAGCTGCATTGCAGATGCGCTATGATGCATACAACACATACCTAGGTAATCATTTCCCTTCGTCAAGACTATAAGGCTTGGGATAGGGATCCAGTCCGTGAAGATCCCGTAATATCCGTACTGGACAACCTTTCCTAACAAAGGTGTTACTTTTCTCTACGTACGTTCTGAAGATGGATGGCTCGCTTAGCTGTAGGTGGCGAGTACATCCCTCTCACATCCGAGGTGCGTTTGGAGCATGTTCACTAGCTGTAAATTATTGGTATCAATAATTTGTGCGTACACAGGGAAGAACATGGTTTACCAAACGGGGCAGTCACTCTAATATTGGGATTATTGCAGTGCAGAGATTGAAGTCGCCGATGCATACCTTAGTGGTTGAAGAAATGGAAATGTCTCAACCAAACCTCCAGTGGATTAACTATTGTTCAGACCAAACAGTTTAGCATTGAAGCTGATCGTCGCCGGTTCGATAATCTCATGACAAGGACGAGGTAGCGTGCTGTAGGACAGCAATATGGACTGTTCTACCATTCTATTCGATTCGAACATTCTGGTCATAGTTGCCGCATGTTTTGAAGATAGAGACCTACGCCACTTAGATGCTCCCGTCAGTTAAGACTCTTGGCTGCCTGCGACTTTATGATAATTGACTCGCTGGCAACTACCAAACCAGCAAGAACTGTCCTACCGAAGATTTTCCACTAATCAGTGCTTCCCACACGATAAGATAGACCTTAAGGTTTTGTCATGTCGTATTTCGGTCGCACGGTACGGCTACAGGAGTGAACACCTCACGCCTCAGAATCCATCAGCCCTCAACGACTTTGAAATTTTCGGTCCTGATCTGTTCTTCGTCTTTGGTAGCTTGAAGACGCGAAACCTCTTTAAACGAGATGTGCTTTGAAGTTTGATGCTACTTTATTGGATGGTGTGTTTACTGTTGTGTCTGCTTTGCTTCGGCAATACAACAAAAGTCAGTCATCTTGATTTATACCGCAACCTTTAGGTTCTGCAAACAATGGCCTTTTCCCTGCTTAGCGACCCAGGCGGGTATTGAAGAGACATTATCAGCGCAAATTCATCAAGCATGAATGCAACGGTGAGCTCACAGCTCGTGGCGCGAAAATGCGTCTCATGTTCAATGGCTGTATTGAAGTTTATCGTCAGAGACCAGTGCGAATTAATTCTGGTCATTGTGGTCCGCTAGAATTGTGATAGGATATTTGATCGACATGGACATCGAACAATGAGCGCCTCTAACCAGTATTGAGAAGTCGAGGACTCCTTGTAGGGACTTCGCAGATATGTCCCCACATCTGTGCTGCAGGCTATTCATTCCTTCCATGCGTAGTCTCTGGTGGGAGCTTCACTAAAGATCACATCAAGTAGGTGTTGCTCAATATGATGTGTTAATCATACATGGACACATGTCTCGAGATTCGACTGGTTAAGGTATGTTCCTCAGATGAGCATGAATCCCAGAAATTTGGGCCACCCAACATATCGATGGTCTCCTAGGCGTCATTGTCTTTTTTGGAATTCTCTTCCTCGTCTGTGTCATCTTCGCCTTCAACCATGATCCGCTTGCCTTGCACGCCTTTCTCGACCTCCTCGACGAGAGAATCCATGTATTGCCTGTCTGTTCCCACAAGAGTACAAATGTTCTTCCTCTTGCCCCAGCGTGGGTACGAACCAACCTTGATGTTGTGATCCGCAACTTTCCTTGCGAGCTCAGCCAAGTAGGTAGCCGCTGCGCTCTCTGCCAGTGGAGTGCTGAAAAGTATCCTGTAATGTCCATTGCCCTCCGGGTCGACGACTCGAGGCAGCAGCAATGGCTTCAAACCATCCAACAGGGCTTCAAAAAGTCGAGGTACACCTGGTAAAATGTGAATGTTACCATTAACAACGGAGATCGGCACCCAGATATCGTCTTTCACAAACACTACTTGATCCTCGTCAGGTCGATTTTCATCATATGGAAGCTCAACCATTCTCAACTTTGCCGTCAATGCTGCACTCGGCTCATCCCACCTGAAGTTTGGCTGTGATTTGTGTGGTTTGCTCAACCTTTTCATTTTCTCAAAGGAGGTTTCGTGAAGTTTTAACGGTAGGTTGAAAGCTTTAGCAATACTTTGATATGTGATGTCGTCGTGCGTAGGACCTATGCCCCCGGATGTGACGACGAAGTCATAGCTCTTTGACATACGTTGCGCCGCTTCGATAATCTCAGATTCGTCGTCTGCGATCACTTCAATCCGCTTCAGCGCGATTCCGAGTTGGAAGCAGTATTTGGCCATGTACGCAGAGTTTGTATCTACCGTCTTACCGCCGAGGACCTCATCGCCGATAATGAGACAAGCCGCGCATTGTATTTGTCTGCCATTGCTTTGACGCTGCGATAGTGATGTCAATCTTGAGGAGCTCACAGCTGCGCTGGAGAGGTGACTGTGATTGAGGAGAGGGCTCGAGAGGTGTCGCGCCAACTGGGACAAACGGAAGACCATCAGGGCGAAAACTTAAAGCAGTCGGAGGCATCTGTGCGACAACAATGTCGGTGTGAACAATGATATACAGCTGAGGTATAGTAGTGTAGGAAAACATACATGGTACCTAGATTTCTCCCCTTCGCTATCGAGTGGTCTCCAACATTTTAGGCTTCAAGGGCCGATAATTCCCAAGACCAATTACCGGTTTGTTCTACCTACCCAGGTAGGTATGCGGTAGGCTCTTGCATGGAATGTGGCGATTTTGAACAGACGTGACCCTAACTTGCCGGGAATCAAAGCAAGTAGAGTGAAAGGTGGATATTGTCCCGTTATGTAAATGAACATAGAGCGACGTTAGGTAGGTATGTAGGTCCGGAGTGTTCAGAAAATTATCGAACAGGGATTGGTTCAGCCGCATGACGTTGGCCGTAAGTGAGTAATACTGGGGTGGGGGATTTGAGAGTGGCCTTCCGAGTAGTACTTCGTAAATCTAATACTTTTATTATCCACGCACCCAAATGAGATCTGTCATTGTCTTAGTCTGTTCGCGCCGGAAAGTGTATCTTGCTTATTCTCATATATCTCACACTTGAATACTCGTCAAAAGAGCTTCGAAGAGGTTCAGAAACCACTGGGAAAGCGCCAGCTTGGCGCAACGTGGGCCCCCCTCCACGACCCTACCGCAAGAACTAAAGGGCTGCTTTATGTAGAGAGATCCAAGATGGTAAATAAAGCCAACTTCACGCAGCATGGGGGCTCTGACTTCTCCAGTCAGGCAATCTTTACACTTTCTCACAGGAGACAAAGGATGCCCTGAGGAAGTTTCGGCTGGGGACATCGAGGGCGAAAGTCGCTCAAGCAAAGATTTGTACGTATTCCCGAGCTTTTGAAATACATCTAGAACTGTTTAGTTTCGAGGGGTAATTCCCCATATTCCATCTGATAAATGCAGATGGCCTAATGCTAAATTGTTTTCGCATAGACATGATTGAAACAAAGACACAAGAGATCAGAGCAGCAGAAGACACGGTTTATTCAGATATGCGGGATCTAGCCGATGAGTTGCCAGACTCTGCACCAAGATTTGTGTTGCTTAGTTACCCTCTGACCTTGGTAAGCAGCCAGCTTTTCTTGCGATTTTCGTGCTCCTTTGCGGCAAACCCAGGGAGATGTCGTTGTCTATTATGACAACAGCAGGCGTTGGCATGGAGCTTGTCTCGCACAAAATTGCAACTGGATCGGTTGCATTGGGTAAATATGTCTGCGCGAAATGTACTACGTGAAGGGTATCCTAGCGCAGACACGTCCCAAAAGCAGCCTTACTAACAGAGCTTCTCTTAGCCATCCGGCCGACTCTCGGTGCCCTATGTCCTCGTCTACTACTTGCCCGAGAACTGCAATCCGAATCAGCGTATGTCTTATGCTGGCGCAGTTGAGCTAATGAGAAGTCAATCCGAGGTAAATCGGGTTCTTGAGGTAGAGACTCCAGAGGATTTTGAGCAGATTGAAGGGAAGTTGGTAGGGGAGGAATAGCAATGGCTTCATAGACCATGCCTGTAGAGCTAGATGGCAAGGTTGGCTTTGAAAAGAAATACCCAAAGAATGCGTCGGGTAGGGCTGAACAGTCCGGAAACTCCTCGAAGATGGGTCACATGTCTATCTAAGTCAAGACCGCGGATTAGATACGAATACAGTTATCCAAGTACCGAAGTATATCTGAATTGGCCGTACCGAATACTTCGTTGACTAGTCGCTTCTACTTCTGGTAGAAGAGCTCAGAAACAACTTCGCTCAATAATAATCGAACGGGACGACGTGTGTCAGTGTTCCCCTTGATGATATTCGAAAAATTGGTTTTCGATTGGATAGTTTTTCCTACGGGTCGTTTATGACGAATATAATATACCATCGTCGATGAGGAACGCAAGGATATCCTGTAGAACCTTAGGTCGCGGGGTGCGGTCGCGTATTCAGAACCAGGGTGCCAGGCCACAGACAGACAGAGGCACTTTCAGCAAATATTTCAGATTTTGGGATGTTCGTATATGAACTTGCCAGGAATAACGATCTTGTGGGCCGGGTTTTATAAAGTTTCGTGCTTTCAAGTTTCAATTCAAAGTTGGGGACGCTGGTGTGGAGCCTTGAATGCAGGAAGATCCATGGATGCCGAAAGGTTTCAAGTGACCCAAGTGCGCCCGAGTATATAGTGAGCACGAAAGTGCACAGACTTGATGATGACAGCTGCGTGAGTGATCATGCGAGACGCGTGGTGAGTGACACATGGACACCACCAACGACCCCAGAGATACTACCACGGTGACCAATATACAGCAGTGGAACCTTAGATTACAATTCAATTCGTCGAACACGAAGTAGTTAACACAAGAAGGCTTGTCCAATCTACTTAACAAAGTGCTATGATGCATGATTGAAATACCTTTTGATTGTTTCTCTATGGAGTACTCAGTTCCGCTCATCGTAAAGCGAATTGTCTTAATGACAACTTGAATTGCATCCCGATTGTTGATTGATGAGGTTCGGCAATATACTTGTACACGCAGCACTAAGACCGCCGATCCTGAATGCCGCAGGTCTGACCCGATGCACCAACGTTTCAAGATCTCCACCCCGCACCAACACTCGCATTAGCGCTACCGGAGATTTGTGAAATAGCTGCACGTCATGGGCTCGGAGACAAAGTCCTATTGGGGGAAGTGAATGGCCTTATGATCAGCTTGCGAACACATACTTGACGTCGCGGACGATTAAGCCGTGGATCTCTCCACACGACTTTTTCCCGCCCGATGCAGAGAGTGAAGGATGAATCCAAGCTTGCAGTGCTGCCAAAGCAGCCGATTACATGGCGAGTAAAGCGATTACGCGCCTGCGCCTCAAAGGCATGAATCGAATGCAATTCGTGAAAGCACATCTAAGCGACATAATACTGTACGAAATGTTCATTTCGATTTCGTACATGTGCCCGCGAAACGAAGGTTTGAGCCTGGTTAGTTTTAGATCTGACACGTCTAGTCTCGTCAGGTCCCATGTTTAGAAGTGTAGACAGAACATAGGGAAGCAGGAGCTGACGTGTGATCAAAGGTACATCCGGAAGGCTGAGGTCTGGGGGAAAAGTTCAATAGTGGTTCTGCACAGACCGGAGATAAAGAAAATTGATTGATTGGGCGAACCGATAATATACTTAAGGCACCAACCGAGCGTCTAGCTGAACATTTTGCACCACGCCAAGCCAAAAACTTTCAAGGTTGACCAGGACTAAATGTGGGGTTCGAACTAAGATGAATTAGCGGAAAGTGCATGTTGAAAAAACCCTGGACTGCAGCATACGGGCCACATCGGCTTCCAGCAGCACTATAGTTTTGGCGTTAATCAGGCCACAGTTCAAAGGTGGGAGGCGCCACTCTGTGTTTTGATTGGACCTTGAGTATCCACCTGCACTCTAATTCGGGCTGCGTTGGACACGAGAATTAAAGCTCTGTCCAAGCTGCGTCCCCGGCTGCCGGTTCTTCGGGAAGTCCCTCAGCTGCCAGTTTGGGAACCAAACTGTCGATCTTGTCGCAAGAGGCGCAATTCGGACCAATGCTCCAGGCTGTACCGCTGCGCCGGACTCTGCAGCAGCGGCTCCTTATCCTTGGTCCTTGAGGAAGCCCCAATGGGGCCATCCTTGCTCCCATCCACTATCGAGTGCTTCTCGCTGAGACTTCTCACACTGTAGACTCTTTTCGTTGCATTAACTTGCAGCGAAGAGGTAACCCATTTTTGCGGCAGTTCTGGGAGTCTGCGTTGCAGAGGACTAGCAGGGCCATCGATACGCTCGACTGGCGCCGTCCGTCTGCAGCTCCCTTTCCCAGTCTTTTTCCATCGTTGTGCATTCTGCTCCCAACGGAAGGGTTGATCCCAAACTATTCGCGCCCGTGGCAGATCGCTTGAAACGTCACACGGCAGCCATTGACATTTGATTCGCACCTTTGAAGGAGGAGATGCTTGCTTAATTCTGCAAGCTTCGAACTTCCCCAATCTTTTGAGCCGTCGCGGCTTGTGCCTCCCGCTCGGAACTACTTCGTGTTCTCTTCCACCACCATTTACCCACACCCTGGAATCACTTTGAAGGGTCCTTGTCCAACACCTAACAAAGAACATTGCCGAAGACAGTTGCACCTGGCTATTTCCCTTATCACGAACTTAGACCCGTATTCTTGCAACTCGGTTGACCTAAGCGATCGATCCTTAGACTTAGTGTCAACATCACCCGTCACTATTTGGTACGCCTAATCATTCGCACCGCATTCAACAACCTCTGATCCTCCAAGTAGACGTTTCTCTACTTGACCTGGCTTAGCCAACTGTGGCCTTGGTGTCGAATTCTAGCAATAATTGACATACATCGAGCGTTTGAGCGACAAACCCCTCTAGTTATCCAGACCCGATCCTAACGATGGACAATTCTACATCTGCATCTGCACCAAAGCAAAAGAAGGGTATTAAGAAGCTATGGGCCAAAGTCAAAGCGTCAATGAAGTTAGAATCCACTGGCACTCAACCAACCACCACTGCACCATCAGATTCGAAAGACAGCCCACCAGTCAATGCAGGCCCAGCACCCCAAACCACCACCACATCTCTCGCAAACACAGGACAGGGTTCAAAGTCCAGCGCCGCGAAGCAAATAGAGCAACAGAAGCAATCAGTGCCGGGGGCCTCAAACCACGATGCTATTGAGGTGGACGACACGGAAGACACAACTGAAGCGTACGTCTCTCACGCAGATTCGCTCTTGCCCGCTAACCCTTGCAGCTTGCAACTACCACCATTACGAACCGCACGCAGCTCAGCGATGAACAAGGAGAAGTTTGATCAGGCAAAAGCTATATTTGAAATATATAACTTCACACTAAACGTCACTGACCTTTATCCCCCATCTAAATCAGCCGTCGACAGGGTGGAGAAGAAGCCCCGAATGCGAGTACGCTATACTTGCCACGATTGCGGTGGGAGTATAGGAAGAGAGAAATCATGCGCTAAATGTGGGCATTCAAGGTGCGCTGAATGCTTGCGATATCCACCAAAGAAGACAGGCGAGAAGATGAAGAAACGCGCGATCGAAACATCCCGACCACCTGTTACCCCAATTTCCACCGGAGCATGCCACGAATGCAAGACAACCTTCACGATTGGAAACCAAGCATGCCAGAACTGCGATCACAAGGTGTGCGAGCGATGTCTGAAGGAGACGATTTGGGAATCGCCGGGCGCAGCAGCAGCACCTCCCGCCACCCTAAGTGTTACTGCTGCTGCTGCTTCATGACATAACCAGAAGATTCCAATGTCTCTGCTTGGCAAAGCTCGAAACGAAGCTCTTTATACGCATCTTACGACCCATCAGTAACGAATATCGTTTCTTCTTAGCGTTCTGGCCCATCCCAATTCCTGGCGTTTGAAGGCTTACCCTTGTTGCTCGCACTATTCGCTCCGTTTATCTTGAAATTTGGGTTTGAACTCTAGATTGTCTATCATCATGGTATCTGCTTTGGCTAGGGGCCAGGAATGCCGATAGCAGAGTTCAGGTACAAGAACTTGTTGGCAGTGGATCGGATTCGATGATAAGCACTTTCGCATCTGGGATCGCTGCTAGATGGGATCTCACATGCCTCTCCTGCAGTCGGATGAGAAGACCAGGTATGAAAACACCCATTCGACGGGCTGATCACACTGGCAGTTTCATTTGTTACGACGAATGACTTCAATATTTTCACAATATTTTCACAATACTCTGTGTGGGAAGATAAAAAGGCGGGGAGAAATATTACTCAGTAGCCATCAAAGAAGAATTTTTTATTGCAGTTCCTCAGGTGCTCACCCGGCTACCGTCCTTGTTTGGCCTATCATGTCCTCAAGGGCTTCTGTCAACCCATGCCTCCCTGCGAAGGTCTTGCGTCCGAGGGAGTCCAAGGCACTGCCCGAAGCGCTGTATCGCGATATGAAGGTACTTCAGGAAAGAGAAACGCATAAATGTGATCTGTTACTTGATTATGCTACAGTCTCCCTCGATCTGTGTTTCAGCTGAACTCAATCTATAGGTAGGTATGTAGGTAGGTAGGTACATGCTCGGTGCTTATTGGGGTGATCTAATCGAGTGTTCATGATTTACACGCTACAGCCACGTTTGACAACAAGAACTTTTTTACTGTCGATTACATGAATTCCTTAAGATATGTACCCAAGTGTCTGTCCTCGATATCAACAAGCTAGATGGAAAACAGCAATTTGTCCACCTCTATCCGCCCCTTGGTGCAACAATATATCTCAAAATCAGCCGATGTCAATGGTAATGAATTAAACTTTGTGCGGTGTGCCAACCCACGATGCATACCTGGGTTCTCAAATCATCTAACGGCTTGTGTTAACCCACTTGAGCGGAGGATGGGGCATCGTGACGGTCCATTTGGAATATACCTGAGACGAATGTTGCACGGCGTCCAATGCTGGAACCATTGGAGCGGGCAGCGTTGGTTCTTCGGGGTATTGTTTTGTTTGCTGCACTGCGTTTGTGTGTCGCCACGCGAGCCAGGGCTGGGAGGTCTGGTGCTGGCATCACTGAGACAATCCCGCGCTCCAGTCTGGTTTGGATTCTTTGAGGGTGCTGTCCGTCGTTTTGAGAACCTGACAAACTTCCTGGAGAATTTGCTGGCTTGCAAAACTATTTCCTCGGCTGTCGGAGATGGAAATCTACATAGCAATCCGACGCCAGAGTGGCACCGGTGGATGTTAGGAAACTGATCGACGATGTGCATGGCTGACAGCGTGGCATTATCCAGCTGTTCCGCTAAGTGTGGCCAACAGGGGAGAGAACGTGCCCAGCAGGAGAAAGCGCACAGAACGTGGGCATCGGTGTGTCTCCGACCATGTGGCGGATTTATGCATCAAGCAAGCACAAAGTGGATGGACAGTCCGCGGCTTCGGGTAACTTTTTGCGCGAAGTCAATTGTCAGGCCAAGCATTGCAAATTCTTCTGCGGGCTACAAGGAAGGTGGAGTACAAAGTACTTCATACAAAGTATAGTCTTACCCTGGTGCCATGTACCTTCGTACCAGGATGCACTCGTCAAAAGAGTTCGGGCCGAGTGCCGATCGCTAAGGAACTTTTCGCAGTAAGCGAAGCATCGCTCACGCCGCTACTTGCACGCTGTCGCAGGAGGAATATGAGATATGAAAAGGCGCCAGAGGTCTCGAAAATATTTTGTGGCTATTATAAGATAAAAAAGGCCGGCTTTTGGACTTGGCATGGTTAGTCTAAAATGAGGGATCATTCGAGTCTGGATCGAGGAAAGTTCCTAGCGTTTGCTTTCCAGATCCGGAGTACCCCCTTTGGGCTAGCCGTGCACCACTGCTTTCCCAGCATTATATCTGTATATATATAAGCTGAGTAGCCAACCCTTGTGAAGTTTGAAGCCCCGGCGACGGCCGCTTTGATAATCATGTGTTCGAAGTGTGCTCCGTATTCGTGATCAAGTGCGTGGCTGTCCTAGGAGGTTCAACTAGTGCAATTCTATGCTCGCACAAACTTAGGCTGCCAACCACATACCGCCAAAGCCAATCGCTTGATGTTTAATGCAAACGACGTACAAATTACATCACAGTAATAAATTTCTTTAACCGATAGGCCTAGTGAAAGTCACTGAAGGCAAGAGTGGCGTCCCGAAGGAAGAAGTATGACATTTTTCACCTTTTCGTGCCTAGGTATATGGTGTTTTCGGAATGGGCGAGCCGAACCGCGATGATACCTTCGGCCCCGTCTTGCTTTACGAAACTGTTCTAATTTTAAATAAGGATTTCTGTAGCTGTTTGGGCTTGTCCGGTGTCGATGCAGAAGAGAACGTTGTATTGTTTAGCACTTTAATGCCTATGCAATTCTAGCGATGTGGACCATGCTAGCAAAAGCCACCACTCAAACCTTCCGGAGATTGATGGCGGGAGCAAGACGCAGACATTTCATGAACAAACCAAATATACCCTGAAGCCCCTTTTCTTAGTACAATTCTGGAGCGAGTACCCTTTGCAATGCGTCAATGGTCATGCATCCGGGTCTTCCTCGTCCACGGTGGAAATAAGTTGCCCCTCGACACCAGCTCTGATATCTTCCATTGATTCGTTGAGATTGCTGGATTTCTGAAGTAACACCATATCTCGTCGGATCTGCATGGCTAGAATGGCAATGACCAACGCATTCCAAACATCTTTCGCAGGGTCGCTGAAGTCGAAGTCTGAGATGAACCGTGGATCCGATGCCGAGTCGTCGTCAGATTGTGAATTGTCCATTGTGGCCAAAATCGATTTCTGGAGCGACAACTCCTCTTTTGTTGACATGATGGAATCTAGTGTCTCACTGCAAATGCTTTCTGTTATGGTAGACGAGGTTTCGTACTTGCTGAGAGCAGCGGAATGGTCAAGATGATATTTTGGTGATGGCGTTCGACTGTTCAAAGTGAAAATGGCGAGTACACTCTTGCAAATCATGATTCCATACACAACGGGAATGTCGTCGTCCAAGCTCTCTACAATCCTCGTCTGATCTTCTGATGCATGTCCTTCATAGCTGCCTGTGTCCTTTTCGATGCTTTCATGGATGTTATGTGCCTGGTAATGCTCTACTCGGAGAGCATGCAATCGCTTCTTCATCTGCACCAAGCAATCAGTTGTGGTCTGTCGTGGCTTGCGCGTAACAACAACGTAATTTTGTGGAGATTTTCTCCTTGCATTCGCTTGTGGAAGCCTGATTCCGACATCACTTAAGGCCCAAGCGATGTATTTCCGGGTCGCTCTTCCAATGATGGCTTCACGTCTCACAGCGGGACTCGATAGTACTTTGTCTCGCACATTTCTCCCCAAATCAAGAAGTTCTCGAAGCTGTCGTATAGCGCGAAATTCGGTCCTTGGCTTGCACACCTGAATCAAAGGGCTTCGTAAATCTTCATCTTCAGAAGTGAAGAGGCTCAAAGGTAGTGTTCGAAAGTCAGTCATCCAATTCTTCGGCAATAATGGTTCGAAACCACGATAAGAAAGATGGAAGAACAATTCTTTTTCGCCACGCTCCCACACGCCTGAGTTCAACGGCAACGTCGTCGCTGCCGCATGCCGTCTGGCTTTTTCCATACCGTACTCATTCATGGCCTCTTCCGAGATTGCATGTTGTATCGGCTTGGCAGCTACTGAGCCCGGTGACATGGCATCATCGTCCACTAAACGTTTCTCAGCTTCCATATTTGTACGAAAAGCCCCTCTCGTGGCCGACGAGAGAGGTGGAGGAGGCATCAGCGTCCTACTGGGTTGGAGGGTAGCAACTGATTCGTGGGGAGGGTGGTGACTGTTGCAAGGCGCAGATATGGCAGTGCTTTCGTAGGTTTCTCCATCGACAATCGGTGCGAAGTGGTCTTCGTCCACTCTTCTGCGCTTTGCAATGATCTCTTTGTTCTCGTCGGAATCCTCTCTCTTTCTGCGTCGGGACGGAATCACAACGTTTTCTGACTCGTCGAATTTCCTCTTTCTGGGAATAGGTCGGTTGACAACGATGTCGGGCGAAGCAGGCAAGACACGCCCGAGGGTGCGTTTATAAATACTGGTGAAGACACTCATGGTAGAATCATCGACTGTATTTTGGACTCGCGATTCGTAGCGGATGCCCTACACAACAAACAATGGACAGAATGATGGAAGGCAAAGGCAAAAAGACAAAGGAATGATCAATTGGCTCAAAACAGTAGTCCGAGGTTGTCAATGGTGATGCAATTGCTCCAGTGGTTCGATCTTCCCTGGGCCGTTACAAGTGGACAGGTCTCGGCTAGGACTCGAGGAGACCTGAAGGTAGGCCTGTTTCATCGCGTAACCAACATAACATGACGAAAAGCGACAAAATGCGTGCTTACCCTGCGCGCGATCTGGACTGGGTAACCTTTCCTTTGCCAAGGACCCTTTGCTTCGAAATTATGGTAAAATGGTGAGAGCGAAGATCTCGAGGCCGAATGAAGAGGCATCTGCGCCGAGTCCAAGCGTTCAGGTTCGTTGCTACGTTACGCGTCGCCCGAAATTGACTTAGTGCCTTTTACTAGCGTGTTTGGTAGAGGCTTCCGTCAATATCATATTTTATCGCTTTGACCTTTCGGATGCCTTGTGCATGGACTTTTTAAACATTCCTGGGTAGGTAGTGGACGTAATGACTGCTCAACAAGAACCAACATGGACGCTCCTGGTGCTGATGCAGATGTCAAACTCTACAAGGCCTCTGCAGAACTTCTAGCAGAGATCGAGATAAAACTGCCGTTACATCTGCGCAGACTGGACGGCACACCCCGAAAATGGATTTTGTACCAGAAGACGTCTGAATTAGCACGGATTGTGAGCTTGATCTCCTGAAACCAGTAAGTTCTGGCGCTAACTCTACGGTTCAGCTTGATGCATTTCAGGAATGGCCTCAATTACTTGATCCGATCCTTGCGAGCTTGGTTGGGCAACTTGCTCGTGCCTTTCTTCAGTATTGTTCAACAGACAGCCAGCCCTTTCAGTGCAACTCGAATTTTGAGTCAGCGTCCGTCGAGCCGTTATCTCACGCAGTATGTCGTCTGTTGTACGGTGTCTGCAAAGTTCGTGGCTACAAGGTCATCCTCCGGCTGCTAAACAATGAGCCGAAATACATTGAACCGCTATTGGCCTACTTTCAGCTTCGTTGCACGCGTTTAAGGCCTGGAAAGCGCGAGCCATCGTGGGAAGAACGTTACATCGTGCTCGCGTGGCTGTCGCATTTGATGCTGGCACCTTTCGGATTAGCCACCATTTCTGGATTCTCTACCAAGCAGTCCTATACGCCAAAACCACTCCAACTGATTTCGCTGCCGGGGGTTGCACAGGTTCTGCTCGATATTGCAATCAGATATTTGTGTGTTCCCGGCAAGGATAGAGACGGAGCAAGCTTGTTGATTGTTCGGCTTGCATTACGGGAGGATATGCAAAAGTTGGGGTTGCCTCTTGCAGCCGTGCTTTGGTGTATTGCACAATTGACTAGTGCCGAAGATGATCAACTGAAGGACCAGTATATTCATGTGGGACTCTTGACCCTGCTATGCAACTTGACCAGTCGATCAACAAGCACAGAAGCTTCACCATTCGTATGGTCCGTTTTCGAGACGTGCATATTTCTGGCAACAAGCTCAAATCCCATAGCTCTGACCACGAGACAGTCAGCCCCCTCGAGGAAGTTGCTTATCAAGACTATGCGGGCAGCAATGTTGCACACCCTTTCTTTGAGTAGGGCTGGGGACCATAGAGCGCAACAACGACTTGATGCGATGCTGGAAGATGGTATTCAGATTCTGCTCGAATGGCTTGCGGACACAGACACGCCCGTGCGACAAGCATCTAGCAAAGCCTTGGGCTTGATTGTCCTAAAATTGGACACCGACCCGGGAAGCGAGGTAATTGAGGCCGTCCTTGGCTGTGTGAGTGAGAACATTCTGCTCGAGAATATTCGCACTGGAGAACTCACGGTTGCAACTGACAGTTTTAATTTAGATGGCACGCAATATAGGAAGAATGTCAATGCTGTAAATCCACTAAATTGGCACGGGGCAATGCTTACGCTTGGCCATATCCTCTTCAGACGTCCACCACCCGCTGAACAACTGTCGTCAATTCTGGAAGCATTATTGATGGGTCTTACGTTTGAACAACGATCGAACGTCGGGACTTCTCTTGGTGTCGGAGTACGTGACGCTGCGTGTTTTGGCGTATGGTCATTGGCTAGGAAATGCTCAACTCGCGAAGTACAGGCTGCATCCTTGCCCTTACCTTCCCATGCATGTAATAAAGCCAACGGGGTTATCGAGCAAACTACTTTACAACAAGTGGCTACAGAGCTTGTCCTTGCCGCATGCCTCGATCCATCAGGCAATCTCCGGCGCGGCGCTTCCGCCGCTCTCCAAGAGCTCATCGGACGACACCCTGACACGGTCAAGAAAGGTATATCAACTGTGCAACAAGTTGATTATCATGATGTGGCTCGTCGATCAAAAGCAATGTCAGAGGTTGCCGAAGCAGTCTCGTGTCTTGATGATGTATATCATATAACGCTGCTATACGGCCTCTTGGATTGGAGAGGCTGTAGGGCTGTGGATGCCGCCTCGCGTCGTGCAGCCGCCCACACGATTGGCAGGCTCTTTTCCCAAGCTCATGCCGAAGACCAAATCGCTTTCACAACGACATTGTCGTCGCAGATAGCAGCCTTGAAAGCGAGCAATGTGGGTAGCCATGCTGCGACGCGGCACGGCCTTCTTTTGGCGTTGGCAGCCGTGCTGAATTCCATCAGTGACTCATCACAAGATTGCAGCTTACAGGGATGGCACGAGGTGATGGAAAACCTGTCTGAACCGCTGCTGCATCTGGATAGTATAACAGGATCTCTGACTGGTCGTGTAACGTCAGATCTGGTACTCGTTCTCGAATCGACTGCCAGTGTAATAAATGCACTGGCAAGACTACAGCGAACTTATAAGTTGTCTTCGAAGTGGATTCAAGTTCAAGACTGTATTGGGCCTATCCTTGACAGGTGCACGACTGCTAGCGAAGACGATTTGCTGGCCGGAACCGCAGCGCGCGCCAATCTCGAAGTCTTCGCCATTTACTCACACAATTCCAAGATTAAACTACTTGAATCGTGGCTCCCGAATGACGTCCCAAAACAAAGGAGCGCTTACACTTGTAAAGGTCGTCTTGCGAGCCTTGGCCTTCTCTTCAACCCAATCGTACTTGATCAGCAGATTATGTGTCGCGCGCTTGATGTGGTCCACTTTTTGTCTTCTCTCATTTCGTCGGACTTGCCTATAGATACGAAGGTCAACTCGATGGAGGGCATATCGGACATCCTGAAATCGCAGGCGTGTCTGGACAAGCAATGCCTTATGGTGTTGGCTGAAGCAGTCCTCGAAGGCTTAGCCAATTACACCATCGACCAAAGAGGCGATATCGGCTCACTATTGCGCTTGAGCAGCATTGAAGCGGTGCAAAACTATGATCACTCAGTACTGGACGGGGCTATTGCGACAAAGATCATCAAAGCAATAGTTAGACTCTCTGCTGAGAAGTTGGCAAAGGTTCGATTTGCGGCTTGGGGATGTCTACAGACATTTTGGACAGAAGCATTTCCTGAGTGTGGTATCGTACATGATTTCCACCATCAGGCAGATGTCTCATCATTTGCGTATTACAGACAGCTCATGGTTATCTTCAATTGCGGATGGCTCAGGGAAGCGCTCCTCACAGGATTTGTCAGCTCCATCGCAGGCGGCACGGACGATGCAAGTCAAGCAGCAACGAGTGCGTTTGTTTCATTCCTGAACAACCTGGAGAATGCCACTCGCATTGAACTCTTACAAACCATCACGAGAATGCTCCTTCGACAGCTCGGCACCCTGGTGAAACATGAGGATCGCGAAGTCGTGCCTGTGATAGACACGTTATGCCTGTTCGTGGAGCAATTCAAGGACGATGCTGCACCGAATTTGGCTGCAATCAAATCAGAACTGTTTGTCCTTGTCGACAAGCTTCAGACACCCATCGCAGATATCCCCCGCATTCAGTCCCTAATGCGGCTCCTGTCGACTCTGTCATCCATAAGTGAATTCCATTTCGATGCAGCAGATCGGCTTTCTCGGAAACTGCTACACAAATGGCCGAAAATTAGACAGGCGGCAGCGGATGCAGTTTTCCTGATGGATGTGAGTGCCTTTCCGCTTGATGTGGATTGGAATGACCCTCCTCTGAAGAACAAGGACAAGGTCGTTCAGCTTCGGAGAGTGCTTGGTGTAGCGGGCCGTGGTGGAACAAGAGATTGACAAAGTTCTGTTCTCCTGATCTCAGTGCCTAGCGTCCGGTAATTCCATGATGCCTATATGTGAGGGCTGAGGTGAAAACCACCGAGGTTTCGTTCTCATAAACTGGTTAGCAAGGCGCGTGCTCCCGTGGTCTTCGTCCTCGGCACTTTTTTTCATGAAATGCGGTAAAGTTCAACCAAGGTAGCGTAACGGGGCAACGCCAGCACCACCAAATGGAACGACAATTAGGGAAGGCCAAACGGCGAGTTAAAAGCTATTGATCTTGGTCACTTGTCCGGCGAACAGATCCAAAGTTTCACCCTCTGATGTGCACACATCAATAGGCAAGGAACTCGTTTCACGCCCACGTATCACAGGCACACCGCCCATCTTCAGCTCGAACCCATTCAGGCCCTAAGCTCGACGTCCTCATCTATGTCCCAGACTAAGCCTGATAAAATTTGTCCCCACCGTAGTTGACAACTCTTTCGGGAACAAGGCAGGCCGTCCGCGAGCCGATATTGTTGAGATCCATCGCGAACCAGACGCTGTTCATATACAGCTAATATCGGAAAGCAATTGGGCAATAGGTCGTAGAGGTAGACGAGTTGTACGGAATGGAATGTGGCTGGGGTGGCCATGGTCTGGCGTTTTTGGAGGGAGGGCGTCGAAAATGATAAGGACTTCACTGTCTTGTTTAACGACGCAATGCCGATAGTCGTATACGTCAGATAGTTCAGATAAAGAATCTATCATAGACCACTTTAGCGACAATGGGACCAGGAAAGGAGCTCCCAACCAGGATATTCCCATCTGTGACATGCCAGATTCTGATCTATTCTGCATTGATATAAATCGTGTCGAACGGAGGCCGAGGCCGGGGAGGAGGATATTCCAAGCTTAATTAAAAGCCAAAAGACTCGTTCAGATCGAAGTTGGCGACCGTCGCTGAGACCGAGGTATATGCCGTGCTACGATACTTTCTTTGAGTATAATTGACAGGCAGTAGATATAAAGGCTACTTTCGCTATGGTGGGAGAAAGCTGACTGGTATTGCTTTTGAAAGAGCTACTTCTCATTGGGCAGGCTTGTACGATCCAAACAATAATATGTGGGAGAGCATATTGTGGACAAGTTCCTAGTTGGGTAATCTGAGGAAGCTCGCCATATTTCAGATAGAACTAAGTTGTAGTATGAGTGGTTGTTCATCCCACAAAAGCGCTCTCATTCACCGTCCGTCGGTCAAACCAGTTTGTGTGTATTGAGCTCTCACAGCTCTCCATTGGAAAGGTGTGATGAATGATGGTGTACAACCTCGACATATTGAGAAGCTCGAGCCGCCAGAACGTCTGGTGCCTGCCTTGGGATACTTGTTCCGACCTTGACTCGTCCCCAGTCATCCTTCGATGTTTCTCGACGCAGCTCTGCCCACCTAATTCTGTCGCTAACCCTGAGCTCTCGATAATGACCGCACGCAACCATTTCAGAAGAAATGCGACTCAATTTCAAATCGGAGGGATCCCCTTGCAATCAAGATTGCGTGCTCTACCGAGTTGTATTGATCGTCCAAGGATGAGCATCGTAGCCTGAATGAGGAAGCCGGCATGTTCTTGAGAGCTCTAGAACGGTTCCTGGTGGGCTTTCGGATCGACTGCTGTGCGCCTGTTGCCTTTCCCCACCTCAGGGAAGAGTCATTCCTGCGGTGACCTCCTTTGGTGTTCATATCCATGCAGTATCCGTGCCGAGCCGAGAACAGAACAATTTGACAAAGAGTTTCGCAGGCTCTTCACGTAGCTAGATGTCGTGTAGTATGCTGCATTTTCATTTCCCGGCCATCCCAAACGCCGGCTTGCATCGTTTTTAATGCAGTCCAAGCATATTCTTGGAGTTCTCGTAGACGAGATAAGAGATACTCACGGCAGGTGCAACCTTCAAGAGATTTGGCGTCACTCCCTTGAAAAGCCCACGCCAGCCTTCATTTTGAATAGTCTTCCTTGTGACGTCGGCAATGCCGGTGTATGTCGCTCTGTGCATCACTGTCCCCTGTGCCTGTAATCTAGTTCGTAAAAGATTTATCGGGTAGACGACCGTGGCACTGACAGCGCCTGATGTCGCACCAATTGCTCCCGTGTAAAAATTGCCTAGTACGACGTCGTCCTCGTGAACACCGAGCGTTTTTGCTTTCTTGTTTAATACAAATCTCTTTGCTCCTTCGAAAATGAACAGGTCGATAGCGGAATATGGGAACATGCCGGCCAAACCCATGCCAAGGCCACGATAAAAGGGCCATAATCTCCCTTCCTTCCACATATTCCTGGCCGTCTGAGCTATCAACTTATTTCCGTGGAGACCGCCTTCCACAGTTTCACATTGCATTCGGCTTCAGGTGGTCAGCGAAACATACGTCAAACAGAGAGCCACACTCACAATTTTAATGTATCTAGTGGATATACCACGCATTGGGATACCACACCACCGATGCCCCCTGCAAGAAATTGCGCAGTGGCGTGTAAGTGTTGCGGGTCTGTCCCTTCCAACCTTGCAAAACTACGTTTGGCGGCTTCGTAAGAACCAAATTTGATGGCTGATTCAGGCATAACTTTGAGCACGTTCAGACCGTTCCCTGCAAAGAGACTTCGCAAGCCGCCAGCTCTCCAAAGGTCCTTGCAGGCATCCACCAAGTTCATGGTAAATTTGCGCACGGCACCAATTGGCGAGCCTTCTCGGAGGGTCTTGTCTATGGCGTCTTTCGGGCCCGTTTGTGCAATAAGATAGACCTTTAACCGATCGAGTGGCGCAGTTGAGGATCGTGATATCATGCCAGCCATACCACCAGCAATGAAGTAGCCTGGCACAGGAAGAAAATCGGTTAGCGCAAGGGTATCTTCGTCCTCTTCTTCCCATGAGTTTTCAGGTTCATCTCAAAACAAAATATTAGTGTATGTAGTGGAAAGGACATCAGCCGTCAGCCAGGTACACACTAAACACATATCAAACTAGCACCAGAGGATTGGCAAGCTCGGCGGCTGAGCCCCCCAATGACTGGAAAGGCAATGAAATGAAGGAAGTGTATATACCTATTCCTTGAAGGGGGTCATTGACGTGAACATCACCTTCACTGTTGACGTTGGCAGTTGCACTATAGTAGGACAAAATTGCCCCAAGATTCGCCGAGGCATGAGGCATAAAAAGAAGGAAATCTCTATAGGACGTTAGCAAGATATCTCCCTGTGCAAGCTAGGTGAATTTAGCCAACCTCCATTCCTCGAAGCTGATTACCCCGTCGTGATTTGTGTCGATCTGATCGAAGAACTGATCAATTTTCGCCTTGCTGACGGTGATACCGCTCCGAGCAAAAGCAACTCGCAGTTCGTCCTTGTCCAATGCTCCACTGCCATCTTTATCTATGCTTTCAAATAGCTGAAATAGCTGTCGTTCAGTATGCTCAATGAAGACTTTGAACTCATTATATTGTATTTGCCCGTCGCCAGATGTGTCGACCACATTGAGGACATCGTGAAGGAGCGAGTCTGCATTCTTCAGCGGATGATCGATCTTTCTTAGGCCCTTTTTCAAAGCCTTCACGTCAATCTGTCCGTCGTCCGGAGGCTCGAGGCTTTTCCATAGCTTTTGTATCCGCTCGTGGCGCTCTTCTTTCGACTCAGCCATTCTTGAAAACCGTTAGACGTCGAGTGGCTGTTATCTGAGATGGCACATGGTTGGGTTTCGGGCTGCTCGGCCGACCGGCCACCGTTGCTCGGCAATAAATGACCCGGTGGACAGAAGCTGCAACTGTCTTACTTGCAGGACAAGAGCTTTGCGAGAACTTTGTGCGAGTAGTCGGTGAAGGTAGTTGTGGAACAGAAAATATCGCGAAAGAAATCCGAAGCTGCAGTTGGTTGCGAGCCGACCGAGCTTACTCTCAAGGTAAACGTGACGTGGGTGGGGTTGGCACCCATCAAGATTCCCCATGTCTTATTAGCCTCCGAGCAACCGTCACCTCGCAATACATCTTCATTGGCTGATTCAAACTTTGGGCGGCCAACTGCGAGATACATGGACACCTACTTATACTCTGTCCTCTGTGACACGCTTTACCAATCTCACACCAAGTTGCTCAGTTGATCGGTGCATTTCCTTCAACTACGACGATATCTACACCCGACACCCCCGAGCGTGGACAAGATGTCATAAAATCGATATGATGGAGTGCCCAAACATCTCGCCCTGGTGGCCCCACACCCGGGAGACCACTGTATTTCCTCACGATTAAAGGCTGTGTTTATGTGCCTCATTGCCACTGTATTTAGCCAAAGCAGAGATGGCAGCGAATTACTGGACGTCGACCCAGCGGCAGAATTGGCTCTTCGAACCCTACGAGGTTGCCGACCTCAGGGAGGGCATTGAGAAGCGCCATGCCAAGGTGATCGAACAATACCCCCTCCCAGACCGACGGCTTCTCTTCATTTTCATCAAGGATCGGATCATGCAACTTGGGAAACGATTGCAATTCAGGCAGCAATGCATAGCGACTGGTCTGGTCTACCTCCATCGCTATCTCCTGTTCAATGCCATGCAGAATGTGAACATCTACCTTTTGACGGCGACTGCGTTCTATCTGGCCGCCAAAACCGAAGAATCTCCTCATCACATTCGCCTTGTCGTGTCCGAAGCACGGCAACTATGGCCAGAATATGTCCCCAGTGACCCTTCACGCTTGGGCGAATTGGAATTTTGTTTAATCTCCGAGATGCACTCTCAGCTCATTGTATGGCATCCATACCGCTCGTTGACCGCTTTGAAGGAGAACCAGAAGCTGGGCCTGACGAACGAAGAGCTCAGCCTCGCGTGGTCTATCATTAACGACACCTTCCTCACCGATCTGCCACTGACGTGTCCACCGTATCTCATCGCAATCACGGCTATGTTCCTGGCCGTCATCTTTGTGCCGGGGAAATCGCACTTGGATCTCAAATCGCCCCTATCTAGCTTCCAGCCGATGATGGACGCAAATCGCTATGCATCCCTTGGGGGCAGATCCGGCATACCCCATTCTATAGCCAGCGCTCTGGACAGCTCGAGCATGAGCTATAACAACAGTAAAAGCACAACGGGCAACATGAACAGTCTTCCGCAACACGATACTTCTGTCAAATCAAAGATATTGACAGCCGCCATGAGCTCGGAGAAGATGCAAAAAATCATCGAATTCCTCGCGGAGTCTGATATTGATATCAAACGCATAATTGATGCTACGCAGGAAATAATTAGCCTGTACGAGACTTGGGAGCAGTACAACGAGAAGACTGTTAAGGACGCTGTGGGACGATATATTAGAGGTCAGCATTTAGAAAGTTGACGCTTCAAGGTATCAGCTTGCAATGGCGAACCTGAAGGTCGGCAACCGGTCAGAATCCGAGGATATATTGTTACAATGGAAAATATGGATTATTGATGTATTTAGATGTGGCCAACAAGAGCTATGCCAGGTAGTTTTAACATCAACAAAAAGCAAGCCAAGCTCGTTACCTTTCCTAAACGTCTCTTCATCACGTCCCAATGCCTACACCGTGGTTCGGCTTCACTTCATCATCCCCTTTGTCCGGTCCCGCCGCACCACCAAACCACCCACCGATTCCCCACTTTGAAGTGGTGCTCTCAGTTTTTCCTTCTTCCTCGTCTAATCCCGCTCCTGCGTCAAATCGATCCAGCTCACTCCCATCTCCGCTATACCCAATGCGATCTCTATTGTCATCAATAATCCTCCCGTACTCAAGCAGAAGCCTAAACATATAAACTTCAATATCGTCTCTCCGCAGCACTTTATTAGCCCATTCCCGTCCCTGTCTCGCAAGCCGCTTGGCCTCTTCTGGATGCGGCGGAATGAATACATTCTTGTCCCTCTCGGCTTGACTCGTGTCAGGCCCTGGTGGAGCACCATACCCCGCGAAGTAGGTCAGCAGGCTATACAAGTCATCGTATCGGTTGTCTACGGGAACAAAATGCCGCCATGCGAAAAGCCGGCTGTCGTGCCATTCACGGAAAATCGTCGCTTTGAAACCGAGCGATTTGCTGAGGAGAAAAGCGTGCCAGCGGCCCGAGAAAGAGTGGCCGTCAACATCCATGAGATATTTCGAACGGAACTGTTGGGTAAGCGTTGTCGTTGGCTTCCAGCTAAAAACGTCGTTGTAGAAGGAACAATCTGGTACACAACCCCAGGATTCGACAAAACCTATATCTGATATCTTGTCGGCAAAACTACCTGGCTGAATGGTGGTGTTGTGGTAGGTGGCCGGTGGAGATGTCGGAAGACCGAGATCTTTGAAAGGTGAGAAGCCGGAGTCTTGGCTCGGGTTTGGAGCCGGATCTTGCTTAAGGATTGTCACGTTGTTATTGATGAGGGACTGGTAGGTGCCGTTCATGAGCTGTACAAGACGTTGTCGGTGCATTGTTTGCCAATTTGACGCTATCTGAACGCCGCCTGATGTCACACCGCGCCAAATGATGGTGTCATTTTTCTCTCGCCATGGGACGTCTTGGTCCGGGTTGTAATCATATCGATCGTCATGTTTCCAATACATGTTTGCCGGGAACATTATGTCGTTGTTAACGTTGACTTTGCATTCGCTAAAAATAGGCACCAGTTTGTGAGAGGCAAGAATGGAGGAAGCCGAATAGAGCATGCCATGGAGATTGTCAAGTGTTGGCCCGACAGTGCAAAGATCGGAGGAGATGTTGAAGTTTGTGACAATGCCAGCATCTGGTTCTTTATACATCGCATCTGCTTCAGCAATGGAAAGATTCGCGCGAGCGGGCGACTCTGGTGGACACGCCTTGCGAGCGATTTCCATGTAGTGCTTTCCTGGATAGCCAAACCACTCTGCAGGGTACCTTTCTTCGGACTCGTCAATTTGGCCAGGTTCCAGGCTAAGGTTGGTCAGGCGATCTTGACCGGAAGTGAAATTATAATCCACTTCCGGGGGCATGGCCCGATGCTTTAACTCGGCTTCTAAGAATGTCTGCAAATCTTCCCATGGTACCAGCAATCGGGGTTGATCAAGCCTATTCATCATAATGTCCATGTCTGGCAGGTGCTCAATAAAAAGCTTGATGACCTCTTCCATTGTCTCTGATCTCCAACTCCCGTTCGAAGTCCGCGCAATGGTCTTATTTCTAATATGAATTCCTGCCACGCCATCACTTGGCTTCTCCCACATGTGCGCAGCGTGAGTGCGGATTAGCCGGGGGTCGATGGCCCAGAAAGGCCGCAAATCATCCATGACATGGTCAAAATCGTCCACGTTCCAGACGTTTCTCTTGCGCGCATAGATGTACCACTCCTTGAAACCCGGGGGCGGATGCCTTCCATACTTGGTTCTGTACTTCTCAACCGTTTGGCGGAAGGTCTGAGACCGGGATCCTTCATACTCTCTCCATTTCGCGTCCGCATCTTGCATCAATGCCGTGATCGGGTGTGCATCGGGCCTAGCTTTGGGCGTTTGCAGGTCCGCCGGCCGTGGTGGCTGGTTCGAAGAATGTGACTGCTCTGCATCATCAACAGCGGTGGGGGGTGGAATCTCTGGGATATGGGGCAGGTCATCCTCCCAAGCTTCGTCTTCGTTCTCTGGAATTATGGGCTCAGGAGGGTGGCCAGGGCTTTGTTTCGCAGGCGCATATGATAAGCCAGTGTTGTCGGAAGTAAATGAGAGTAGATTGTACAGCAGAAAAGTGACGGCGCACGCGGCCAACAAAAAGTAAAACCTCTTCTTTCCAATCTCGATGGGCCCCATTATGCCTGTTGTGAGGACTATGGCATTGGCATGCTGGTAGCAGACACTATAGCAGCCGCCTGACTACTCAAAGAGCGAACCAGGAGACACGTAGTTTGGCATCCCTCCCTACCTATTTGAAAAATCAACAGGCGATAGAGTAGGATAGACGAGCGAAAGGGGAACCTTATGGGTCTGGCGGAGGTAATTGTTGGGGTCTGGCTCTATGCCTGAGGCAACTGAAGGTCGCCCCTAACTGGCGTCTTGGCAACGAGATCGCCGACCGCATGGTGGACATGCAGTGGCACGGTTCCGAGTGATTGTGAAATGGTCAATTGAAACGACTCTCTTCTAAACTACGCTTAGATGAGAATAGTATCAGTCTGAAGTATCACGCTCTCGGACTACTCTAGTTAAATAGTGGGTTCTTTCGGGCTACCCTTGGGCCTCCCATCACTTCTCTCTTAGCCACTCTTTGCCGTAGTACTTAGAGTGTGTGTCTTCTGAATAGAGATCGGGGGAATTTGGGATCGGGTAGCTTCCTACACCACAGACACCCCTTCCTGAACGGGCGTGTGGCTCTTAAGCTGTCCACCAATCTCAAACAAATGTGGCGAAGAGGACTTTTATTGTACCGTTACCATCGCAGTATGCATCCATCCAGTGTCATAAAATGGTCTAGCTCACTCGAAGGCCAATCGTTCTCCCACTTCCTAGCCTTGCCTACTCTTAGGACGTGGACCACCACTCTTGACCCGTCGTGCCTCGGGTCGTTGCAGGTGGTGGCTGGGAATCCATTCTTCGGCGTACGCTTTTGCGCCGGTCGCAACAGCAGGGCCGTCAGTGTCCAACTTGTCGCTACCAGCATCAATCTTTTTCGCCGGGCCAGCTCGGGCAGATTTGCCCTTTTTCTTCTGTGGAAAATATGGAGCGATCCAGATGTTGTAGAAGAAGTAGCCTACGCCAGCTGTGCAAGCAAGAAGGAAGAGGTAGAGGAAGATACTGTTGCAGGTTAGCGAGCCCCATTAAAGTCGGTAGAGAAAACTTCACATTTGAGGGTCAAAGAGACTGGAGTCTGGCTCAACAACTTGGACGGTGCCGTTGAAAGCTTGTTGGGTGAAAAAGGTATTCCCTTTTGCAATCACTGCGGCCAGGTTGAGTCTCAGCTCTTGCGGGTGCATATTTGTTTGGAAGGAGTAGGGCAAGGTTTCGCTTTCACCCGCTGGAATCTCCACGCCATACTGCTTGGTGGTCAAATTTCGCACGATCCGGGAGTCGCTTCCTCCGAAATCCGGTGTCCAGAGACTCCCGCCAATAAATTGGACAGCCACCGGCTCAGTCTCTTGATTGTTGAAGGCCAGGAGGACATTAGCAGGTTTGCCATTAACAATCTTGATGCCAAATATCTCGGCATCAGGAAAATGAGCAACAACCTGGACATTCAGGGTTGGGGTTTGTGTAGGGTCTTCGAGTTCTTCGACAACGTCCTGCGGCACACATTAGCTTCACTTCGCCAGCGCTTCAGCCAATAGAGCCTACTGCAGGGGCAGATTGGCCGCACACGCGGCTGCTTTGTAGAGAAAGCGCGAAGAGCACAAGTTCCAGAAGACGGCCCATGGTTGCAAACGAGAACCGACGTCTATGTGGTAAGATTTGTGAAGATATCGTACAGAGCAAGCTGGGAAAACGATATTTTGACCAACGTGTGCGGCATGCCTTCTCCAAACCGACCTCCACTACAGCTTTGCGGTAATCATATGGAGAAGGTCTTCCGAGCGAATCCCTTTCACTCCTGTTCGTGGAGGAAAGCCCCAGCCAGTCACGCCCACTCGCCTTACCGCGCGCCAGACATAATTAGCGCTGCATGCGCCCTGCATGCTTCAACCCACAGCTTCGGAGAAGTCTGGCTTAGGCTCAAGGCTAGGCTCGCTGGCCACTCACCCACTGTGCCCACATAAAAGGCCCGATGCGCGTCATGCAGCTCACGCGTTAAAAGTAGTAGAAGTTCTGCTCGCAGAGAGCGAATGCTTAGAGCACAAATTCATACACTGGGCCGTAGCCTACAATCACCACTACCTGAGACAGACTGAGTATATGAGCTACTTGCGTTCCTCCTCGCCGCAGGGTTGTTAATGAGTGTATGAAGTGTATACATCCTTTTCACCTGCCTGCGTGTCTTACTTGAATTATTTCCAACTTTTTTTTCTACTGCCGCAAACTCTCAACTCTTCACACTTGACAATCAAAATCTTGTCAGAACATGCCATATATGGCTCGAATTGACCCCTTTGCATCACCTGTGCGCAGTATATCGACCAAGATGGGGTCGCTCTTTCTTGATAGCAGCCCTGATGTCGGGCCCACGAAGTGTGAATTAAAGAAGGTACGCAAAGTTAGACAGGATGGAGCTCAACGGCTCCTCGCTATGTGTCCCGAAGCCTAACATAGGTTCGCATATGCAGGTCCGTACGATTGGAGATATAACTACTGCCGTGGTCCCGCAATCTGGGTTTCGAGAACGAAGTTTACGACTTAAAAGTCTCGATGATGATAAAAATACATTAATTGATGTGAGATCCTTCCGTCGTTGAATATCTTACGCTGACTCATTCTAGGACCTGATCCGCCAGCTTGAAAGTACTCAGCATCAGCTGCATCAGCTGCGCATCGACCACGAGCGAGCAACCGTTTTCATTCAAGATGATCAGATGAGGACCCGGGCATTGGAGGAAGAGATGACCACGATGCGCTCACTGCTCGACCGAAATACATATGTGACTGTCCTAATCGATGGTGACCACTTGACCTTTCCCAAAGAGCTATGGAACCAAGGTGAAAAGGGCGGCATTGAGGCTGCTCGTGCTCTAGGGCATCGTCTAAACGATTTCGCTCGGGACAATTTACCACATCTTGCCGCCTTCGATATACACGCAAAACTATTCTTGAATGTTAAAGCAGCAAGCGAAACATTCACTTCCACGCATTTCGTGGAGAAAGCAGCCATCATGGACGACTTCCTCCGCGGCTTGCTAAACTCAGATTTAATCTTTGATGTGATTGATACCAGTCTAGCCAAAGGTCTTTCGATTAAAAAGGTCCTGGAGAGCTATCGCCATGATTTCTCAAACGTTCATTGCCACCAAATCTTCCTGGCTGCGATTGCGAACCCTGAACTTAGCTTGCTTCTGGACGAAAATCCCGATATTCCTGTCCATGAGCGTGTCACATTGCTCGAAGCAAAAGCATTGACGGCGAATGAAAGTTTTGATCAAGCGATACAGAGCATAAAAATGGATACTATTTTGGTGAAAGTGCCAACGGATACGCCTGTCAGGCAAGCTCCATTTGCAAAGGTTGCATCCCCAGCTTTAACCAGAGTCGAGTCGACTTCAAGCTCTAAAACGATGAGTTCCAGGAGCCCAAATTCAGCAGCCAGCACTCCGATGCTGACATGGGCAGCCATGACTGCACAGCCATCGGTTTCGAAAGCTGTTCCAAACGGATCAGCGTCATCCACGCCAGTGTCTTCCAGAGCACTTCTTGTTGGCAAAACTAGCGCTGCTGTTGCAGAAGTACCTCGAAATAAGCATGGTCAGCGCATCGACCAGGTGGATGATTCAATTCCATACCAAGAATTGCAGCGGATCAAGAAGATGAAACTTTGCAACATATTCTATCTGCAAGGCAAGAACGCGTGTGACGGCAATTGCAGCCACTCTCACACTTATCCCTTGAAGGTACACGAGAAAAACATTCTAAGAGAGGTTGCGAGAATGACGCCTTGCCATTACAGACTGGATTGTGACGAGCCGACTTGCATATATGGTCATCGGTGCCCTCAAAGCAAGCCTGGTAAGAAGGATTGTTTTTACAAGGACATCTGCAGGTTTCACGGATGGGGACATGGGATTGACGATCAGGTGGTGAATGCTCACCACGTCAAGTGAACATGGGAAGGGGAGGCTGCCCAGCTTGCTTGCTTCGAACATCATACCTTTTACAAGTACTGCTGATATTTTGAGAGCTCAAGCATGCTTTCTGTTATATCCGACGGTGTTTCAATGTACGCCATATATGGTTTTGAGTGGTCGATGCAGAGCCCTGGCTTGAAGTCAACTAATTTGGCAATCCTCGACAGCAGGAGACCACATTGTTTCATGAATGCTCCCTCGGCACTTCTGGAGAACAAGTTAACGAGAGCTTCTACTCCGTGTATTCATATAATGCAACGCAATGCAGATTTGCCCAATGCACACAGATCTCTGCACGGCCTTTCTCAAGCCATCACCCGATCCTTGTATGTGTTCAACGTGCCTGATGCGAAAATGCCCCTGTCCATGGTATTACGATCCAGCTCTGGTCATCTGAAACTTCAGTTCACATTATCGTGAGATTGCCCAAGATGGCATTCATTGTACGGCATCATTCTCGACCGGGAACCTCCATCACCCTTCACTGTGACTTGAGATCCTTCGCTTCTTCTTCTACTTCTGCTGCTGCAGCGCACATACACACTCCTTTTCTCAGGTGCAATGCTTCGCTACCTGCTCCACTCTTCGCTTCCCAGCACTCAATTTCCAGTTGGTCATTATTGTCTGGTCGCCTCCCAAAGCCTGAGAAAATTTCCCAGATTGGCCAAAAGCCCACACAGTCCAACCGCGCCGGTGTTCAACCCGAGCCCGCCTGGAATGGAACAGTGAACGGCAAACGGAAACCAACTCGCTGCCACAAACAGCTCACTGTACCACTTCTTGTCTGCCGCGCGCTTGTCTTCCTGGCTCATGCGCCGGTAGGCCCCGTCGCGGCGGGCCAGCTGCGCGTCACGGAGCAGGCGCAGGAAGTCGCAGGAGACGCCAGCCATCCAGGCGCGGCATGCCCAGGTCATGAGCTTGGCGTTGCCGCCGAGGCGGGCGAAGCGATCGTCCGTCCAGTGCGCGTTGATGATGTTTTTGCTCGTGAGGTAGGAAATGTTTTCGAGGAGCTGGAAGGCCACGTAGGACAAGCATTGGGCCAGCTTGATTGCGTGGCTCACTTTGTCGGGTTCTTTGGAATGGATCAAGCGTTTCAGGAGGAGGTATAGTGGGATTAAGCCTGTGAGGCGGAGCGTGGTGCGCAGGTCACTGAGGAGGAGGGCGAGGGGAAGGAGCGGGGATGTTGGTGCTGATGGCGAGAGGGCGCCTGCTGGGGCCTTGGGAGGCGTGCGTCCGAGTGCGGTGGAGAGGCGTGCGATGAGTTGCGCTCGTGACGGCGAGGTTGCATGCAAGTGGGCGAGAATGTAGAGGCTGTAGTTGGTTGTGGAGAGGAACGAGGCGAGCCCGCCAGGCGCTTGGAGCAGCTTATTCAGGCGTTCGATGGTAGTGTCGGTTGCCTTTACAAGGGACTTGAGGTCTGTTGGCACAGACGGGAGCGTGATGCGTCTGTCTTTGCTGCCAACATTTTTAGAGCCCGGCATTTCAGGCGTAATTGGGAGGTTTGAGGACTGGGCATCCTTAGTAGTAGAGTCTGACGGTGGCAGCGCCGCATCCTGCGCAGTGGGCTCTGAAGACATGATTGGCCTGCACTCGAGTATGACAGACTCTCAGGGTCGACGATAAGATATGAGGCAATATCGAAAGAGATGACAACAAGCCAGACACACGAGGTGATGAAATTCGAGATGGCACCATTTGCAGAGCCAAGTTATCTCTTATCAGCCGAGGTTCAAACTGAGGCGAGTTTACCTAGGTAGGTAGGTAGGAGCAGATGGAACGTGGGACGCCCCTTTCACCCTACTAGTATGATGCAATTCTAAAAGGATCTGGGGCCGTTGCACACCAGGTGTACCATGAACCGGAACAAGTCAAATTGGTTGACCAGAACCTGACGGATCGGTACATCTATTGCATGTACAAAGTATACGCACAGCTAGCTACGCTAACCTATAGAGCAATCTCTGATTGTACTCTATGCGCTCGAGCGTGGTACCATATTACATCGTCCCACTTTCGTCATTTCGTTCTCCCATACGCATTGCGATGCTTTCCCAAGACCGAATGTGGATTTTCCCATCCCACCTAAGGAGTAAACTTAGTGGTGTACACTGACTTGCAAGGCATAATGAAGCACATGCCTGAATTGTGCAGTCTGGTTCGTGGTGCTTGCTAGGTCTTTAGGTCTGAGTCTAGATTGTTGAAACTCAATATTCTTGCCCCCTGTGATTCGTGATTCACATGGGTATCTGGAGGTAAGAAGATTCTTCAAGCACAATGGTAACATTCTTTACCCTGTCGCGCTGAGAACTTCTCGATACGAGTGCTGCTGATTCAAAGAAGTGGCGTTCTTGTTGGAACCGGCAAGTCACGCTGCCAATGCCTTCGCAGCCATCTCGCGGACTCCTGCCTCGCTCTTGTGGCCGCCGATGAAGCCGCTCGCATGAACGAATACGGCACCGTCTTCTACGTCTGGACCTAGGATGTTATCCAAGTCGGCATCTCTCACCCCTCGCCAAGACTCGGGTAAACTCTTTCGGTTGACGAAGCTGTTCATGTCCTTGGAGACGGCTTGAATGCGCCATTTCGACCCTGGGTCTTCCTTTTCTGGGTAGATGACGTAGAGAATCTTCTGCTCATCCTGAAGCCTAGCCTCTTGCTCAATATTGTACAGGTGCTCCTTCCAAGGGATACCTGCACGTGGCAGGACTAGCAATTGGCCAGTTTCGTGTTGGTTTTGTCTTTGGTCAAAAGCATTCTTCACAATAGACCGAGCGGGAAGCCATGCAGTAGCAGCGCCGTGTAGTTTTCGAAGAAATGCGGTCCCCATCAATGCAGAGGCTTGATTAAAACGGTAGTCTTCTTCAGCTTGAGGATCTTCAACAGTAGCGCGGGTGATGCCCGGGCTAAGAGGGTCTTCGTGGTTGAGATCTCCGACCAGCGCAGGTAGTGTGATGCCACCGCTCTTGAACTTTTCCTCGATTCCCGCTGCCTCTAATCTGTCCGAATCGTATTTGGAAACGCCATTGTCGTTCGCGTCAATGGCCTCAACAAAGTCATCGTAGAGCTTGCGGAACAAAAGTTCGACATCGGCATGATCCACGGGCAACTTGGTATGCTGCGCAATAATGGCCTTGCCATAGTGCATGTAGACCAGACCGGCCGAGGACAACTTTGTCTGGTGCTCAGGAAAGGTTGTGACGAACTCACGTTGGTGGTGATCATAACGTCGCTGCGAGTCGTCGTACACACCGCCAACATCAACCACGGTATGACACTGGGTTAGAAGACCGGGATCTCGCGTACGAACAAGGGAGGCAGAGGCATATTGAGGGAGCATACGAAGCATGTATACGGCAAGCGCCTCATCCGCGTGGAAATGGCCATTATGTGTTCCAATCCTGACGGTGTCCATTTTGATCCTCTTCGCACTCACTTCGGTTGCCATACTCCTTAGACACCGCAACATGAGCCAGCGAGCAGGCGGCATAGCAGAAAATGCCAAACGACTGGGAATTTTCTGAATGGATTGCGCATCCCAAGGCTGAGTGACGCAAGGCTCCACATGTGATGGCAGTACTAGTACTTGTTGTCAAGAGTACTTCGTAATAGAAGGCGATTGCGAAGGCCCTGAATCCTCGGTCCGGAGAACAAAGCCCCTTCTGCATCCAAACATCAGACTTTGAGTCATTTTACGTTCTCTTCGATCGTTGAAGAGTCCATCATAACTCGATGGATCGATCCGTGGCAGGCGAGCTCAGGAAAACAACTATGGTACGAGTACTTCGTGTCTTTGAACCATTCCCAGTACTTTGTAGCCAGGTAGCCTGAGACCGAACATCGGATGCGTGCTGAGGACGGCAACTTTCACCTGCCTCCTTTTTTATGGCACACCTGTTTTTCACGGTAAGATTCTCGGATTGGTCAACCAGATCACGTATCTATGGCATCTATTAGGTACCTTCCAGCTCTAAAATTTAGACACCATGCGGAGATAGAAAGCGTGGTGGACCGATCAAAGGGCAAGGCTTAGGGAAGGTAACAGCCGCCTGACAAGGCTGAACTGGTGAGTTTATAAGTGTGATCCAGAAATTACTCGTCTTGGTATCCTTAGCTCCAATAGATCTGTCTTGGTTATCACGAACCACACCCTCGCCAGAGCAGGCGACAAACCCTGCTTTCCTACCTGCCCGCCTGCAAAAATTCCTTGCTTTTAGTTATCTATTAACGTCGCGACCTTGTCTCGTCTCCAAAATCATTTGTCGTGAGACTCCCTACTTCCTCATTCTTCGAGTCTTCGCTTTCCAGCAGTAATTAATTACCGGACCAGACGTCTTGTTGTCCCATTTCTGACATGTGATAATTCTGTTCAATATTCCTCCCGCCATCCTCACCCAGTCTCCTGGCAATGCCGCGCCTGGCCTGTCGAACACAATAGCGCGGAAAGAAGCGGTCAGTACGGAGGACCCGAGCATCTCTCCACCTAGCTCAACCTCATCACTGGAAGCTGCCCAATCGATCGATTGATTGAACGAACGAACGCGCAGAGCGTCGGTGCCTCTTCAAGGCACAGGCGTCCTACTCTATCCTTATGCTCCTGCGAGCACTCTCCTCGACTCTGTTCCTGGCACTCATCATCCTCTTCATTCCTCTCACCTTTGACATTGGTGGTCGTGATGCAGGCCTAGCATACAGTCTTGCGCTCTCGTCCTTCTACTTTGTCCTTTCAGTCCTCCGAATCAGCACACCGGCACGTTCAACGTTCCGAGCCGCTCTAATCAGCCTCGCACGAGCTACGCAATACATCATCATTCCAGGCTTGTCAATCTGGGCGTTGGGCAAGTTTTCAATCGACGGCGAAACGGGGACGAGGTGGGTAGAAAGGACTTTCAACCTGAGAAAAGAGTTGCACCATGAGGACACCACTACCTGGAACTGGCTGTTTGGACCAGGTGGTCTCGCCGAGACCATCGCTATTGGTAGCTGGGACAAGGTTTTGAGATGGTCTTCCCCCGTTTTCCAACTACTTGAGGGCTTCTGTAGTCTGCTGGTCATCCAAGCCACCGGACAGCTAACCAGGTGGATGGTCAACCGAAGCGAGCGCAGTGATGCATGGATGCTTACTTTGATCGTGTCTGCCGCCGCAACCACGTCGAGTTCGGTCTATTTCCTCTGGAGAGTGTTGCAATTTCCCGATGTCGACCATCTGGACTCGACTCTCATTGGAGTCGCAATCGCGTCCGCCATCTTCCTTTGCGCCTATGGCGTGGTCTCCGGAAGAGGGACAGCGGTTGAATCATCCCTCCTGTTTGCTTACATCGTGCTCTGCATCTACCAAATTTTCACCGACTACAAGCCGAATGATCCTGAGCAAGCCACCGCGCCTCCAACGCCAGACTTTCCACCTCTCCCACCCGTCATTATGTCCTCCTTCACCGCAATCATGCAAGTCTTGTCCGCTCTTCCACGCGGCATACTCGACACATTACAGTTCACAGCTGCTGCATTCAAGGCAGTGACGCCTTCAGTCTTAGTCTCGCTCGGTTATCGCCTCTTTGTCTTCTACGCATCTACGCGCATCATCCCAGCACTTAGCGAATCCGGCGCCGCTGGTCTGACCATTGAGCCGACAATCGAAGACAACAACGCAAGCAATCAATTTCTGGCGTTTCTATCCTGGTTTTCACCGAGCATCTTGATTGCAGTCTACACGAGCCTACTGATGCAGCATTTCACCACCACCATGGGCGGTTACGCTCCAGGCCTGACCGAGACTATCTCGTCATGGTGGAGTGGCAACGGACAGCCCGGCATGGACGGTAATGTGTGGAAATGGGTCAATCTGGTCGCAACTATGGTCCTGTACGCCGTTGAGCTCTGGCTCGGTGATGAAGATAACATTGGAACCGAACATTGGAAGGTCGATTGATGACCAAGCTGTCCACAAATTCTCCATCTTACCCACCTGGAGGCCGTCTGTCAACCGTGAGTCTGTGTCCTTTGAGCGGCACATGCAAGCATAATGCGTGGGAGCATTGGAGAACATGACGCAAGTCGCATTACAAAAACTGGTGGCATCAGACCATTACAGACAAAACGAAGCCTTCAACACTAAAACTCGGATATTGTACTGCTTGTCAGTACTGGAGAAAACCCGCTTGAAGCCTTGGCAAAACCTTGCCGACAACGTCACAGAACGACGCTGCGCAGCACGAATAGTAAAGAGCTTGCAAAATGAGCATGCTCGACTGAGGTGGGTAACAGTTTAGCTGATGAGCACGTATACTTTTGGGCAGGGAATGGCAAAAATTAGAGCAAGCGCACGTGTTTGCTGATATTCGGAAACGCAGACACGCGAGGAATGGGAAATGAACTGGTTACCCTGTTGCCGAAGAGACATCGAACAGGTCCGGAACGGTGCAGGGGGCCCTTTAAATGATATCGCGGGACTTTGAATGCTCCATTGGGCATCACCCTAACCCGCCAACCCGGTAAATTATCAAAATTTAAGTCGAGAAGAACTTAACATCTCGTCGTAGCGCCGTGTGTTTAGTCAAAACAAGACCTAAGGTTGCGGTTGCTTAAGTGGCATACTTCGTACACGCCCGATATATTGTAAACGTACAATGCAGCGTAGTTCAAACTGGTTCCAGCTTGCTCAATTGACGTGTGACTGACGACAATTCCGCCCAATATCCCGAGGCGGCGGCCAATCTCTGGGCACAGAAACAAGCTCTGCGAATGACAAGGCCGTTGCTTCGAAGATTTTTGCAATAGCCTGATGATGCGGCCCGGCCAGCTTCCAATAACAGCGGGAAAACTTGGGCTCCTCAATTTAGTCCCCAGTCTCATATCTCAAGCCGTCATAATCCCGGCTTCGGTCCGCCTCATCGTGTTGGTTAGGGTGTCTCAACATGGTCCAGCAAAGATGGCCGTCGCAGACGTGTTCCAGCTCGTCCTCACGCATGCTTCTCTTCTCCACAAGCCACCAGAGCCCCAGCACACACAAGGTGGACATTCCTTAACCTCATCCTTCCAGTCTTCCAGCAATATCGGTCCGTGCTAGTCATGGCAGAATCCAAGGGCCCTTATCGACGAATGGGAATGCCCTCAGCCTTTTGTGGAGGGTTGACGCTCTGCCCGACTGGATTACTGTCTTCTTGGCCAACGTTCTCTCGTGCTTCTTTCATCGTTTGTTCATTGTCACCCTCATCAATGCTGGCACTTCTATTCAAATAACTCTCTTTCTGGGGACTTCGGCTGTTAAGGATGCTGATGCTGCCCGTTGGTTGCAGCATATTGCCACCCGGGATACCATTGATGCTGCCTCTGTGCATGCCGGCTGGGGAGGGGCCTGCTAGAGTGGGGGATGCGCCCTCACCAGAGCCAGGGCTCATTGGGTTGTTCGTCATGCTGATGGAGGGAGAGTGGTTTGGAGGAGAGCCACTGCTGATGCTGTCGCTACGGGTGATAATGTGATTGAGGGGGGAGGTGTGCGGGATATTTTCTGCCGTTGGGTGTTCGGTACCGATGCTGGTCATGCCTGAGTCACCGGCTTTGCCAGCTTTCGAGAGAGCGTAATCTCCACTATCGAAGTATTTGCGTTCCTATTCAGGGCTGTTACACGCATGCACCAGAGACGGCTTGAGATCATGCTCACCTTGAGCTTATTCTGGAGTAAATCCTTCTTGTTTGGCAATTTTCCATACATACGGAAGAGCCGCTGCTCATCAGCAGACAGGGACTAGAAATTCCGTCATTGAGTGTCTGTGGAAATGGCAAGCGGGAAGCCTACGCTAATATCGATCTTGTTCTTCTGATGAGGATTCATCTTGGAGGATGAGACTCCTTATCAACTGCTTGCACTCAATTCGGCCGGTTGTATGCTGTATGCTTATAATGTCCTCTCGAGGCCTTGTTCCGTAGATGGTGATGCGAGAAAGTTGGAGTCGAAACGGACGCGGTGCGATCGATTGAGTGTTTTCAATGACCAACAGACAAAGAAGCGGAGTGTGTTGAAGGTCGATTGTGAGTGATGCTGTCACTTTATCACCAACGGCGATGTTTTGTGTGTAAGGAAGGGAGTGAAGGTTAGTGTCTGATGCAGGCCGAATGGTAGAGGGGCAGTTGGCCGGATCCAAGGGATCGCAGCTGTAGGAACGGTTGCTGGTGTATTCTGATACCGAAGGGTCTAGCAACGGCAGCCAGATATTGGTCACTAGTTGCTCTCGTGTTTTCACCAGGCGAGTTCTGGTTAAGAGCAACTCTCGACGTCCAAGGGTTGTGGTGGAACAGGTATTAGTAAGGTTCCAAGAGGTGGGGATGACGGGAGAAGGTGGTCTGTGTGAAGGTTCCGGAAGTCTGGCCTCCCTGCCTTTTGTTTGGCTAGCTGCCACCCTGCTGTCTGGGGAAGCAGGAAGCCCGGATCTGGCTCCGGTTTAATTGGTCTGGCTAAGCCGCTATGGGCTGAAACGGCTTGGTGTTTTTCCTGCAAGATCTACTTGTTGCCGCAGCATTTTCAAAACACAAAAAATTCTTAATTTATTTTTGTGTTGTCCCACAGATCTGTCCCCCATTATCTGCTCAGCTGACCTTGTCCGTGCCTTGTGTTCCTTAATAGATCGACAAACAATTGCATCATTTTCGAAGCTAAAACGATGGCCAAGCCGACCACCTTCACCTTCGTGGTTGAACATCTGGATCCGGAACTTGGTGCCTGGTCCACTCTGGAATACAAGACGATTGCTCACGAATCGCGACAAGCAGGCTGTAATTTCATACTTTCTTCAGTCCCTGATGCTTTACTACACAGCAAAGAACTCAAAGAGGCTGGAGTGAACGCTAGGAGCGATGCAGTAGAAGTCTATTTGGCAGATAGAAAGCATAAGATATGTCTTTTGGACCCAGCTGCACCGCAAGAGCTCGATCCTGTGGATGGTCAAAACTTCGACATCTTCTTGTTCGGCGGCATCCTCGGTGACGACCCTCCCAGAGACAGAACAAGCGAGTTGCGCAAAAAGGGATTTCCTGGCCGCCGTCTTGGTCCTGTTCAAATGACCACTGATACAGCTGTCAGAGTCACGCGCGCTGTCGTCTTAGACGGCAAAAAGCTTCACGAAGTCCCTTATGTCGACTTCCCTGAGCTAAAGCTGGACAAACACGAGAGCACGGAAATGCCGTTTCGCTATGTCAAGAACGATGCTGGCCAACCTATCATGCCGGGTGGAATGATAGAGTTAATTAAGGCTGACGCGGACAAAGGCTTCGATGCACTCGAATTTGCAAACGAGACGGATGGCATGACAAAACTCGACATAAGCACGTCGAGATGACAAGGCAATAGTCGAGCTAAATACCAGCCAAGTTGCACAGGACGGCACACCCAAAGCCTGTCAAGCCTTGTGCTATGCCATGACGTTCTTCGGTACACACCTCTGCTCCTGGAACGAGATTCACATATCCTGACGGCAACAAGATCAGTCGCAGCTCCATATGATTGCAGTAACACCAAGGCGAATCAACCACTTTCCAACCCGATCAAAATTAGTGTATTGTCTCCAGAAAGCCCTGTCCCTGGGGTTAGCGCGAATTGCCAATTGCATAGCTCATCAAGCTTGGCACAGGTTGCTTTGGCACAGGTCGCTTGTTTCGGGGACGCCTGTGGTCCTGGCCTTGCTTACAACGCTCAAGCTGCAGATTCCCATTGGGACCTCGAGTCACAAAGGTATATCCAGATTTGTCGATGGGCACCATCCCAATGACTCGATCCCTGCTGCCGTAGTTATGGTGGTGGTTATGCTCATGCTGGTGTCTACCGTGGACAACTGCCATAGTTTGGATATTTCGTGTACGTTCAGAACCCTCTGGTGGACTCTGCTCTTCTTGTTGAATTTTCCTTGACATTATCTGCCTTTCCCGGGGATTCTGAGTATCCGACCATGAACTTAACGCACTTGGCTCTAGATCTTTGTCCTGAAGGTCTTCTAAGACATCCAGGGTGGATGATCTTTCCAAATCTGGCCCTTCCAAAGGACTCGGGACAGAAGCTTGGATCGCTGTCACAGCTCGACCAGGATTCAACGAATTTCTGGAAATGTTTCGGGAAGAGCGATGTCTTGGTGGCTGCAACGAAAACGTCCAATTTTCCGCTAGAAATCTCGAGTCACTTCGAGCTCTGCAGCTACCAGTATCTCGGAGATCCTCCCAAGAATAAAGAGAGCTTTGGGATCCATCCTCGAAATACGAAATTTGGCTGCTTGGGATCTTGCTTGGATGAGCAGATACCTCCTCCCGTTCTCTGGTACTTGGTTGCGAGATGCTCTCAGAGCGGGTTCTTACCGGAAAATCATCCCCCCACCGATGCATTCGCAACGACGACTGTAACTGAGGAGTTTCAAATCTTGCTCGGTTTGTGTGGTTTTGTTGACCTCGTTGGCTTTGTGTAGTGAGGTTGTTTGTCGTTTCAGAGGTTGGCCAGCCCCCTGCTACGGTATAGCTCGCTGATGGCAAGTCGATTGTGACAACAGCGCCCGGACACTTCTCATAGGCAAAGTTGTCATATTCTGGTCTAGAAACTGCGGCTCTGAGATAACTACCGAGCGAGGAAACACCAGCGTCTGTTGCTGCATAATCATCATTGATCGTCAATTCTTCCAGCCATTCTTCGAGGGATGGCAATCGAGGGTAAGGCATTTTGAAGAAGACGCTGCTTGTTCATACGCAGTCTGAAAGACTTGGGTTCTTTCCTTTTCCTTTTTTTTGGACTTGTTGGCCTTCTTGCTGGTATAGCTACGAAAGCTGTGCACATCTGCCTGGGTTATCTAGAGTTATCGCCTCTTTCCATCCCGCTTGTTCCATGAGCAGACAGAGAGTGAGGACAAGGCGACATTTGTGGGTCCATTGTTCGCCCTGACAACACTGCTCCAATGTACGGACTAATCAATCCTAGGCGTCACTCGTGCACGAAACATCACGGATCCAAACCCATAGCACTAATCCATCAAAGAATTGTTCAAGGGGACAATGATCCTTGCAAACACGCTTCCTGCGTTGCTACGAAGAACCATGTTTGCTGGAGCTATATTGCCCTAAGCTTTGTCTATGTGAAATATGTCTGGGTCTGAGGGGTCAAAGAACAATGAATTGAACTAATAAACTCCCCTTTATTCGAAACCCAAAGCACACTGTATTCCCCCAATAGGCGTACTGCTGAAACAGCCGGACGTTAGCTTTTTCCTTATTGCGCAAATGTACGAAGTCCTTTTCCTTTCGGCATAAAGCTCCAAATGCCGAAATGCCAAGTCGAAGGAGACGGCCATGAATCAAGTCCGGAATGCATTAGCAAAAATGCTTCTCACATACAAATATAACGATCAAAATGTAGCTTCTGCTATGAACAAAACCAAAATATACTAGCCCTCTATGTCGAAAACATGGCCAAAACTGAAGGAGGATTTGACGAAGGAACGGTTGCCAGAATTCAACCGCCACCAAATCTCGACTGGAACGGCCCAGATGACCCAGACAATCCAAGAAACTTCACTCTTAAGAGACGAGTCGCATCAACAGCAGCTGTAACCTTTCTCGCATTCGTCAGCGCCTTGGCTGGTTCTATCTACGCCCCCTCGCACGAGGAGATATCTCGCGTGTTCCACGTCTCTGATGAAGTGGCCATTCTGCCCTTGGCTCTATACAATGCCGGGCTGGCTTTTGGACCGTTGTTTGGAGCACCACTCTGTGAGACGTACGGGCGGAAAGTAGTATTCTTGGTGACGACTCCATGTTTTGGACTCTTCATCTTGGGCTCTGGCCTTTCGCACAGCCTGGCGTCTTTGGTGATTTGTCGGTTTTTTGCAGGCGTCTTCGCTGCCCCGGCAATCAGCAATGCCTCTGCCACCATCACCGATTACACGGCGGGCCAATATCGTGGCATCATGCTGGCGTTCTACTATTCAGTACCTTTCTCTGGGGCTATGCTTGGGTAAGTTCGAGGCCCAAGGGTATCTTGTCCGTCCTCCTTAACCTCGTCTCCAGTCCATTGATAGGCGGTTTCCTTGTTGAATACCGAGGCTGGCGCTGGACGCAGTGGGCCACACTGTTCTTCGCCATCACCTTCTACATCCCCGTCTGCCTCACGAAAGAGACGTACAAAAAGACGATCCTGCAACGGCGTGCCAGACGCCTGAACATTGCGGACACCTCAACTGAGAGCCGCCGAACACTTCTCGAGTCAGCCTCATACTTTGTCACAACCCTTTTCCTGCGGCCAATCCACATGATGCTCACCGAGCCCATTGTCATGTTAGTCTGCCTCTACAATGGCTTCATGTTCGGCTTGATGTACACGTTCGTAGTAGCATCTCCTTGGGTCTTCGAGCATTACTACGGCTTCTCTCGCACCGGACAGTCCCTTTCGTTCCTAGGCCTCATCGTTGGGGCCGTCATTGCACCCTTGCCGCTGGTTCTCATCGACCTATACGTCTACCAGCCACGTCTCAAACGATGGCGCGCAGCACAACAAGCAGAAACCGAAGGCATCCTTAGCGAGCCACCACGTTTTCCGCCAGAGAACCGTCTTTTTTCAGCCTTGTTTGGCTCACTGCTCCTGCCGAGCTCGCTGTTGTGCTTCGCTTGGACGTCGCGGCCCACAGTGCCGTACATCATCCCCGTGGTTTTGCAAGGGCTGTCGATTCTTGCCTCGCTGCTCATCTACGCCTCAGTCAATCTGTTCATGCTCGATGCCTTCGGTCCGCTGTACGGTGCGTCAGCTGCAGGGGCCGCAATGCTGAGTCGGTATAGCCTGTCTGCGGCATTTCCCCTGTTCACATTGAAAATGTATATACCTTTGGGCGTTGGTTGGGCGACCACAATCTTGGCCTGTTGTGCGGCGGCTATGGCGCCAATACCCTTCTTGTTCTGGAAATACGGCGAGGGTCTGAGAGCGAAGATGAGATATGAAAGCAGTGCATGAGACGACCTTGACGTTAGTACACGCCAGGGCTTTCTGTTCTTCCTCTTTGACGGGCAAAGCTCTTCTATACATTGTCTATCGAAGTAAAAACGTGCACCCACCAAATAAGGAACAGGTCAGCCTAGACTAGATCCCATGCAGCTATGCCCACAAATCCCATTGCCACTCGGCCCTGGCCTTTCATGAACTCGTCGACGGATAAACCTCTTGCGTCCTGTCTATTACCAAAACTTCTCACAGCGAACAAAGTTAACGTCTCACCAGGGGCTCCAAGTTCCCTGGGCGACACATCGACATACCACATATCGCCTCCCGTGCCCGATGGCCCTCCCCGAACGTGCTCAAGAGGTATATAGTGTTTGTGTTTGCCGTCGACTCCGCCTGCCGCGAGGAAAAACACCGGAGGCAAGCCCTTTCGTGTGTGGTGCTCCAAACTCCAATGTGAGCAGAATAAGCCAAACTGGAATCGGATCATATCCGGTCGATATACGCGGATGCTACGGTTCGGCGGCAGGACGGTGTGCTTTCCAATGCTGTAGTCCTCTTTGGCATTGTCGAACAATGTCGGGCGTTCGAATGGATATGGCCACAAGGCAGGATTGATTTGAATATACTCTTCCCAAGACAGCCTACGGCCACCGGGTAAGAAGAAGTCGTCTCGATTCTCCGGGAAGTGATCGACTCCGAACTCCTCATTAGATTGGGTGAATCGTTCTGGAGCAAACTTCCGCACATACGGCATATGCGCGCCTTGGACATGTCCTGCGCCCCAGCATGTGTCAATCAGTTTCCATTCGCCATTATCGATTTTAACAACGTTCCAAGCATGGCCAGCCTGATACGGTGGTAGGGGAGAGCCCGAGGCAAGCGCCTGGAACCCGAAACCTTTGCCGTGGCCGCTGATCACCCTCGACTCAAGGCCAGCATAGGTAGCTAAGTTCGTGAAGAGTGCAGCATAGCCCTCGCAGACGGCGAGACCGGTTTGAAGGGTCGACTGTGGGGACGAACCCTTGACCTTGCCACTGAAGAAGTCTGCAACATTATAGTCTATGTTATGGTGCAACCAGGTGAATATCGCCCGCGCTTTGTCTGTCGGGGACAGAAAAGGGCCTGTAAGCTGTTGAGCCAGTTGTTGAAGCGAAGTGACTTGTTGCCGAGGAAATTGTGCAGCGTGATTGTCCGGGCTCGAGAAGTCACGACAAATCATGCAGGACGTGACCGCTTGGGACGGAAGTTTATCATCCATATTTATACTCGAATGGGGCTTGTTGACTTGCATAGCAGTCAGATCTGGTCGCGATGCTTTCGGAACCGGGGGTGGTGGTTTTTTGATGATCGTAGACTCTAGACCTTGCTTTGCCCGGTCGAGGGGGGCATTCAGAGGAATCCGCAACGGTAGTTGTGGCACTGGCGGTACTTTGTCGAGTTTGTCAAGTTTGTCGATGCTTCCACCAAACGAGGCCTTTCTCGCCATCTGCAGGGTTTCGAGTGATGGCAGGGGCGGTACGTCAGGAGGCTGCGAATTCTGAGCGTTGTCTGTGCTTGACTTGCGGGATGGAAGTGGTGGAGGAAGTGTGTGTCGGGAACTTGTGGAATGGTTTGTAGCCATGCTCGAGATACTGGACACTGAAGGTGTTCTGTTCATGGATTTTGGCGTGTCCGTGAACGATTTAGTCCGCGACTTTGAATCTGCCTTTGCGGGGAGGGAAGGCAGCTCTGACTCGCCCCATGCTGGTGCTTTTATCCTTGACCCGTTCTCTTCTGACTTGGTCCTTGTGGCTGTGACGCGAGGGCTATTGTACTGGGCTGCTGGTGCAACGGGCATGCATCCTTGTCCAGGGACTCCCTGCGTCTTTTTCCGAGCTGGCAGCGGAGGAGGGGTCTTTCGGGAGGGTAGAGGAGGTGGTCCACTGGGAAGATTAGCTATGGCTGGTCGGGAAGTTGTATTGATGGCCTTCTCGTGGGGGATATTGAACGACTTCTGCTTCACGATGGGCCTCCGGTCAGATAGTGGAGGTTTAGGTTCAGATCTGGATAACCAAGAGTCCCCAGGCACTCGACCTACGTGAGCAGCGTTCAGGGCAGCGATACGTTGTTGCAGGCTCATAGGCTGTGGATCCTCAGCCATGTTGTCGACACGTTGCGACTGGAAACAGATGGGACGAGTCAGCACGACATCTGTAGACGGCTCTGAGGCTGACGGGCTGAAGCATCAACGAAACGCCGACGCAACGCGGCGACTTGGGTTGCGAGATAGTACGGGAAACCTGACGAATGACTATGAAGAACAAGACTGCTCGAATGCTTGGGAAAACCAGGGCCGGTATCTGGTCACAAGCCAGGTGTTGCTTTAATTAGTGCCCCTGCCAAACATCAATGCTGGAAAGAATCGGACAAAGGGTATAGGACTGCTGAGGGCACAGCGTGTTCACAACCGATATGCAGCAATACGACTGTCTCATTACTAGAAGCTTTGCTGACGAGATTGGCTTGGTAAAATGGTTGAAATGTATCAGAGTACGGAGTATTTCGTCGTTTGAGCCGGCCCCCTCCGCCCCCTATTGCGGTCCGTCCTGTGACACGCGTCGAGGCTCACCAAGCCTTAGGCGTTGATGCCGGCAGTTTCAGCCTCGTTCAATCCTCGAGGTACTCCATACGAAGAACTCACCCTCCGTGTCATTGGTAGCCGTTGAGGATGTACTTCGTACTTAGCGTTCCTGCCGAATTTGATCCGCCAAATTTGGGTATGAGACGTAGAGCGGACTCACTTGTCATTTCCTATCTACTTCGTCGGAAGATGTACATAGCTATAGCTACCTACCTAGGTACGTAGCTAGCGCTCAAAGTGATTAATTCCATGTATTTGATCACATAACTCCGCGTGAGCTAAAGTACAATCGAATACCATTCGACCTCTTCTGTTAAATGCTCCTCCCCATGCTCTTGTAAACCAACCTCATCACCACCATCACCGCCATCCTTGACACAAATAGTTCCGCTTCAAAGGCGGATTTAAAAATCTCTTCAGTCAAGCGGTTTCATGCTGCTACCGTTGAAGTTGAAAAAATGACAAATCTGCCTGCGATCACTTATAGTGACAGAATTTTGGCCCAGATCGGATAATGAGACAAGCACCAAGGAGCAGCATGCTCATCTTGAAGAAATGATTACAGCTTCTCATCTGAGTCTCCTTACAGTGCCGTAGGTTAGAATCACCTGTAATACTCCAGTGGTTAGTGCATTACGCTGGGGCAAACGGCAGAGGGTCTTAGTCAGATGGACTTGATCCAGAAGCAGCCCACCATCAAATCTCGTCGCATCGCAATGCTGATCGCCGACGGGTTCGGTTCAGTTCCGTACAGTGGTAACGTGGCAGCCATAAAAGCACAATCAGCTCTGCCAATTCACGACGGCCCCGGAACGGCAGCCAGTGAAAGGGAGCGTCGGGAAGATTGTCAAGCCTGACCACTTCCTACATGGAATGAGTACAATGGTCGACAATGTCTTTATATCTTCTGGTGCCGAGAGTGTGAGGACCCTCCTAGGGATGGGTCTCGCGCGCTTCTGGGTTCGTGAAGCTTTCGGTCATCTCAAATCTATCGGAGCTATCGGCGACGGGGCTAAGCTTGTCGACGTGGCTATCTAGGAGGTTGAGGGAGTCAAACGTGCCAGCAGTGATATTCCTTTGGTCAATAGGTATGGTATTGTCACTACTGTCCATCCAGAAGACGCACAAGGTATGAAAGGAGGCCAAGGAACTTATTGGAAGCTATTTCTGCGAATTAGCATGCACAAAATTTGGCCCGGGAACGCGATGGTCTGGCGGATCAAGTCACGATGTAAGTCGTTCTTCGTAGTTACCGGAGGCCAAAGAGTGCTTCAGAGAGCCCCGAGCCTACCCTAGGCAGCTGGCAATGCTAGCATTAACAATACGGGATCCGAAGTACGAAGCATAAGCGGGTTGACTTTGCGGGAGGAGAACGGCTGCTGAGCTCCCTAAATAGTACGTCGTTATACGGGAATATTAGTAACGCCACTATTAACGCCACTCAAATTCGTATGAGCCTCAAATGTGTTGATGTCATCAAATCGCAACGATCCGCCGCTCTGCATTGATGTGATTGATATAATAATATCCAAGTCATGACAACAACGAAGATAGCTGTCGCGTTGGACACTGAAATGTTAGCGAGCCACCCAAGAAATTGCATCGCAGAATGTCTATATCGAATAGGCGAAGTCATTACCAAATACTAAGCTCCAGATATCTCGCCAAATAGCTCCCATTCGACGAGGTGTAACTCCGGACAAGGCTGATTGCAGAAGAGGTCAAGATGGGCATGTCATACAGCACAGTTAGATATGCTAGCATGTCAAGCTTTTTGATTGACTTTCTGGCTCAACAGCATGGGAAGCCGGAATCTGTAGGACAAATACCGGCGGTGTGCAGCTGACGAAGGTTCAAGGTATGCTATCGACACCGAACATGAAGAACATTCATGATCAGAACCTCTCCTTCTGGTCTCCCCAGCCGTACTTCATTGTCGGGTTTTTCTTTCCTCTGCAGCTTTTCCAACTGGCTTGGTTGTACCGGTTGTGGAAGCTGGACACGGCGAAACCCGTGGAAGGAGCAGAACTCGATGAGATCGTGAATTTTGTGCCCTTCTATTCCGTTGGGAACTTGTGCATAGCAGGTAAATACCCAAATCTTCTAGGGAAAGTATGAGTTGACTCGTAAAGCATGGATGGTGTTCTGGAATTCTTCCCAACTCCGCGTATCCCATGTTTTCGTCACAATCAACAGTGCTGCACAACTTTATTACGTCGCGCAGAAACTTGGGCCCATGAACACGAGGTCAACTTCATCTGTGCTGATACACATTGTCGCCCAAACCTTTGCAGGCGTCGGGGTGCTTGACTTTCTCCATAATTACAGCGCAACAGGGCTAGGATTTGGTGTGGCAAGCGTTTTCTCGGACTGGATATTTGGTGGTTGTCTAGTGTACGATCTTGTAGCGCTCTCTGCCGGGCAAAGATCTATCAATCCTGGATGGGGAAGTATCCTGGCATTTTATGCTCTGGGCTCAGCAGGCATCGTCACGGCCAGGAATCTCATTAAGGAGGAATCCTCAGCTAGACATCTCTGCGCACAAGCTCATTCTTGCACAGGCCTCCTTACGTTAGCAATACATTCCGGCCTCGGATGAGGACGTTGTATAAATAGCGTTGTGAGATTCTTTCAGGGGGCCGGAGGACGGAAGCTCCTTTATCATGTACCACCAGAGCGGTACAATTAATGATAACATCTGACCCTCAATTCCCTAAACAGCATTTATATCTAGACCCGCATAGAGGCGCTGGGAATACGCTAAGCATTGACCTCACTGACAGCTGGCCTTAATTTGGCATGCCACGTTGGTAAGGTGGTAAGATTCCTGTGTTAGATTACGTGAAATTTGGACAGCCTTGGGGGCGAAGATGTCCTGCTGACCTATAGAGACCCCGAGACTAGGTCTCCGGTTAACCAATCAGCTTGACTGAATTAGGCCAAATAGGCGCTTATCTGCGACTTCAGGCCGGATTTGCCGTCCATTACGCCAATGCAACGACCATTTCCGTCAGACTGCCCACGAAGAGATTGCGACCCACGAGTTATCGGCGAGCATTATGCATTCTTCACACTCACCCGAGCCATACAACCGATGGACACGACCCATCTATGTGTCATAATGCATCGTCACCTGCACGGGATGCCGACTGACTCTCGGTTCGTACCATTGAACCATGCCCCTCGGCAGTATCCTCCTTGCTGCAAGCCAACCCTAAAATGACTTGCCTAATGCGAGATAGATAACGTATTAGCCGACTAAGCCGCGGGCGCCGGTGTTGGGGGGTGGAGGGGCTGTGACTGCCTGATACAGGTGACCGAACTACGCGTCTGTGACACCCTCCCCAAAGGACGTCCTTCGTCAACGCCCACCTTTGGCTATCCGTTCTGCCTACATCTTGTGTACCCTGCACTGTCCCCTTACGACACGTCCTGCCGTCGCTTTAGCAGAACAAATAGGACACCCGTGCGCAAGGAACGCGAACGATAGAGAAGTTGAATCAAGAGGGAGGCGCCTGGGGTTTGGAGCAGCGACTGACTTCCTCTCCTCTCCCCAAGAGCAGCGTCCTATGCATGCTCCCAACTCCATCGACCCATGAGATACGGCCAGGGATCTGTTGACACTGACGCCTGCCTCGAGGCACCCAATCGTAACGGGGCCCCTCAACAATGAACCCGCTCTCCTACAACGAACAGCGTCTTCCACCACACTGCACTCCGACCAATGCCTTCCTTATCCACCTCTCCGCCCACTTGGGAACCTGCTTACCTACGCCACTAGCCCTTGTGTCCACCACGCTTGGTTCCCTGTCTATCCTCTCATGGCTCTTCGCGCAGATGCCCCAAATCTACAAGAACTACAAGATCCAGTCCACAGCAGGCCTGTCCATTTTCTTCCTCACTGAATGGCTGCTGGGCGATCTGGCCAATCTCGTAGGGGCACTGTTCACAAATCAAGCAGGATGGCAGGTTGTGGTGGCGGGTTACTACACATTTGTGGATGTTTGTTTGGTGGTACAATTCTTCTGGTATTCTTACATCAAGCGGAGTATGCGTGGCACCAGCTTGCACTCTTCTCTGACCAGCGAGAGAGGCGACAGTGACAGTGACATTATCAATGCTTTGTCGCCCATCAATACAGATTTTGCAGACGATGCAAGAAACGAAATGCAGCAATCACGGCCTGAAGAGTTGTTCAAGCCTCCAACAGAAGATGATGTTCCGCAATTTTCGCCAGTCAGCTATGGCAAGAAAAGCAAAGAGATGGCAGTGCCTGATGAGAAACCCTCGATTTCCCTGTCTGAATGGACTGGGGCGAGTTCCCCAAGTACTGTTCTTGCCGGTACCATGGCCTGTTTAGCTGTTCCCGCCAGAGCTGCACCTCTGCCTGTCCTGGTAGCTCTGAACGTGACGCAGGCAAAGGTGGCCCAAGAGAGTTCGATGGCGCATGTGGGCATGATCGTGTCCTGGTGCTCGACTGTGCTCTATCTTGGCTCACGACTGCCACAGCTTTACAAAAACTGGTCACGAAAGTCTACGGCTGGACTGTCGCCCCTTTTGTTTGTGGCCGCATTTTGTGGGAACCTTTTCTACTCAACGTCCTTGCTGACAAATCCGAATGCGTGGAACGATTTTGGACCAAACGGAGGCGGCGGTTGGGTTGGGGAAGATGGTTCAGAGCGGATTGATTGGATCATGCGCGCAACGCCTTTCTTCCTCGGAGCAGCCGGAGTGTTGTTCATGGATGGCATGATGGGTGTTCAATTCATGCTGTACGGCGAAAGAGAGGAAGAGATGGTCAAAGTCCGTGATAGCCGGGGTTATAGTCGGTGGGAGAGGGTCAATGGATGGATGAGAGGTTGGATCCCGACTTTGTCGTCAAGGGCGAAGGTTGTAGATCTTGGTGAGAGCCAAAGACTTTTGGCCGAAAGCCGAGAAATAGAACGATTCCACCAGCGGTATGGTGGAGTCTCGACATGGTAGAACTAGACAGTCGTCAGTCGCCTTTGGACGGGAGCGGATGCTGAGGTGTCGGCATGCTTCCAAGGCGTTTAGCATGATAACTCTTATTTCCGTAAACTGGCAAGCCGTGCTTCAAGTTCATCGTCGCCGCCACCGCCGCCACCGACAGCCTGTGCAACTCGTCCTTCTGGCACCGCTGCGGTCTGAATGCCACTTGGAGTCTCGCCGAGCTTGATGTTTGTTAGTGGCAAACAAGAACGAGGCTGAGGTCGACCCTGTACTTACCTTGGAGTTGAATTCCACGCCCAGCTCATCGAGGATCTGGTTGATGGTTTCTTCGCTCTCCTCCTCCTCGGCCGGATCACCAAGGGCGTCGTCGACAGCATCCTCCATCATCTCTTGCCGTTGTTCCATAATATCGTTCTCTCGTTCAAAGTCTTGAGCGATTTTGGAAAGGGCAGGCAGGTTCATACTGCGATTCATGCCTCCGATGATCTTGGTGGCACCTTTCATGGACTGCATCATCTGCTCGTTGGTTCGGACGGTCTGTTCACAGGTGAGCAGGTAAGCAGGTGTACTTGGTGACGCTGAGGCTGACGCGGGCCACACTGGGTCACCCTGGTCGACATACCTGTATACGTAGTGAGATGGCCTTGAGCTGAACACTCGTCTGGTTGAACCTGTCGATATACTTCCTCGTTCTTGCCAGGTCCTTTGCCTGAACTTTGGCCGCATTGAGCTGGCCCTTTTCGGCATTTTGCTTGATGCTGCGCTGAAGTTTGTTCTGCTGGTCTTCGAGTTTCCGCTTCTCTCTGTCCAACTCTCGCATCGTCTTCTCCAGCCCTCGCTGATGCTTCCGTAGCTTCTCTTGCGGTGTCATCCGCTTGCCAAAGGCCCACTCGACGATCTATCGTACTTTAGCAGGGGCCTATCGAGCCTGAGAAGGTGTCTTACATTCATCTTGAGTGTTGTTGCGGTGTGTCAATTGTCTAAATGCTTCAAACAGAACCTATACGTTTTCCTACAGTGCCTAATAGGAATCTCGAGTTCAGGTCGGTATCGTGGCTCATCGTGCCCCATCCTGTTGATCTGCCCGGAAGCCGGAGGTGACGTGATAGGCTGAATGAGGCCCGGCAATAAAGTCCCGCCTCAAAGCCGCACTCATAACGCCTTCTCCGATTCTGTCCCTTTGTGCCCCCCGGACCCATCAGCTAAACGTCAGCATGCAATACTCTGGGAAACTGCGCAACCTAATCCCTTCAATGTAGCAACCCCCTAAACCGAATCTCTACAACGTGGGAATGGATAGCACTACAGAAGACAATGCGACACCAACACGTGACGCGCCTGCGCCTGCGCCTCTAAGTGAATCTGAATCCGCAGCAGCAGCAGCATCATCGTCGTCATCTTCATCAACATCAAAATCACATCGCCCACAACCAGAAGATGCCTCTGCTCGACCTGGATATATGACTGTGGGCACGGGGTCGCAGCCGCAGTATGCCAGTGCACTGATGGACCGACTCGAACGGGACTCGGGCTACGGTAGCATGGCCAGTGACCCTTTGTTTGGGAATGCAGAGATGTCGTCTTGGGAAGAAGAGCTGCTACAAGACCGTCCCACGCCTGTGCGCACACCTCGAGAAGCGGCTCAGCCAGGGATTTCTGAGAACGAGAAGCGAGTCCTGGCAAGCCATGTTCACCAATTGTACTACAACCAAAATCGAGTGGCTCTGGCAAAAGCAATCGGTCAGACTATCGACTTGCTCAAAGAATTGCAGGAAATGAACGCGAAATGGCCAGCTCACTATCCTTCAGTACAAAGCTCCGACGCATCGAACCAACACCAACATCACCCACCTTCCACCGCCAGGCCGGGCTTGTCGCATAGCCAAACGACGCGAGATCTTACCGACGGGCAACGCCTCCACCAGCATCCTGCACCCTATCGGCCGAGTCCCCTGCGACGAGCCGAAACCACAAGATCAGACGCCAGATCTGACAACACGGCCGAGTCAAGTTTAAGTGTAAGAGTAGAGCAAAAACCGAAAGACGAGCCTCGCCTCGTCACTCCACAGATTGCGCAGGAATTCTCCATTCTCAAGCTCGACCTCAAGGTCGGCGCATTGTCGCAGGCAGAACTGGTTCACTCGCTCGAGAAAAAGTCCATAGCCTCTCTACTTGACGGCAGGATCGGGGCAAGCGTCAGACATCTCTTGTCTCTCCGAGACCGGATTGAGGACACATCCAGCAAGGTACTGGTCACGGGAGATTTGAATGCCGGCAAATCTACTTTCTGCAATGCTTTGCTCCGGCGGAAGATCTTGCCAGAAGATCAGCAACCCTGCACTGCCATTTTTTGTGAAGTGCTTGACGCAAGGGAAAACGGAGGGGTTGAAGAAGTCCATGCCGTCCACAAAGATGCTATTTATGACCGCAATGACGAGAGCACGTACGATTGCTATGCTCTCACCGATCTTGAGAACATTGTTATTGACAATGACAAGTACATGCAGTGCAAGGTCTATGTCAAGGACGTGCGCTCTATTGACGAATCGCTACTCAACAACGGAGTCGTTGATATTGCTCTGATTGACGCCCCGGGGCTTAATGCCGACTCTGTCAAGACGACGGCCGTGTTTGCCCGGCAAGAGGAAATCGACGTTGTGGTCTTCGTCGTGTCAGCAGCGAATCACTTTACCCTGTCAGCCAAGGAATTTATATGGCAGGCTGCCCATGAGAAAGCCTACATATTCATGGTCGTGAACGGGTTCGACAACATTCGAGACAAGCAAAGGTGCCAAAGGATGATCTTGGAACAACTTCATAAGCTTAGCCCACAAACTTTCAAGGAAGCCCGTGAACTCGTCCATTTCGTTTCGAGTAACGCAGTTCCCACACGCCCAACAATACTTGACTCTAGACATCATGGTGGCAGTGGTGGCGGAGGCTCTGGACCAGCACCTGACGACGATGATGATAGTAGCGAAGACCCGATCCCCTCGGGAAAGCATGAGGGATTTGAGCCAAGCGGCAAAGGCAAAGAAAAAGACAAGGAGAAGATCGCCGACTTTGAAGACCTCGAAAGCGCCCTACGCCGATTTGTGCTTGAAAAGAGGGCGCGCTCGAAACTCGCACCCGCTAAGACGTACTTGATGAACTGCTTGGGCGACATGAATGTGCTGGCCACGGTCAATCGTGATGTTGCACAGTCAGAACTGGATCGTGTCTCGAAGGAGCTTGCGGAGCTCGAGCCACGCTTTCAAGAAAAGTCGAAACAGCGCATCATCGTATCAGATCACCTTGACAAAGAGAATGAGTCAACCGTCGAGGATGTCTACGACTACACTCGCTCCTCGTTGTCAGGCACAATCAGCACCGTTGGGCAAGCCGACCTAGGTATCGAGTATCCCGGCGTATTCTCAGCATTCCAGTATGCTGAAGATCTCCGAATGGCAATGCTTGACGAAATTACGGCCTCGGTGCGGTCGTGTGAAGATTATGGTCGAGCAAGCGCGATCAAGGGTGTGCGCATGATCAATTCGCTTGGTCTACTACACGTGGGCGAAATCTACGAGAAGCTCAGTTTTAGAGCCGACATGATGTTTTCGCGGCGGAAAGATGCGTTGGCACGATCCGTCGACACGGAAGTCGAGCTCTGGGATTTCTTCGACGTTGCAGGTCTCTGGGAGCGACAAGAGAAAGTGGTAGGCTCAGGCATGGCATTGACAATTGTTGGCACGCTAGGAACGCGAGCTATGGGCGGCATGGGCTGGATCGACGGGGCCTTTGGTGCAGCTCGAGCGCTTGGGTCACGCAATCTTCAGAGGCTGGCTCTGCCGGGAATGGTTGCTGCTGCTGCGCTAGCCGTGGCCTACCTGCTATCAACGATACCACAGACGTTACCCCTTCGACTTGCTCGCAAGATGTCAGCTCAACTGGCGGCGATAGACTATACTCATTCAAATGCAAGTCGCATATCTGCTGAGGTGAGAAGGGTCCTCACAATCCCTACTCAGCGACTGGCAGTTAGTCTGCAGCAAGAGGTAGAGGAACTGAGGCAGAAGAAAGAGGATGTGACCAAGGTCAAGCAAGAGTCCGAAATCGCCAGGAAATATTTTGGCAATTTGATCCGAGATACCCATGAAGGGCGACGGAGGGTCGAGGCAGTCGACCTAGAAGGGCCGCTTCCAGGGGCTGCGGGAGCTTATGTGTCATGAGGTTATGATTGTTTATTACCTAGGTAGAGACTCGGAGACGGCCGTGGGTGCATCGCTGCCCAGATTCTTGTCTTCGTCCACCCACTTTTGGCCAGCGTACCGCTGGACATCATTACTCCTATCAATCATTTTAGTTTCGCAAGCGATTTTACCTCCGGCGCTACTTTATAATCATTCCACACATCTATATATTCACGATGACTTTCTCCAGTGAATTGAAAACTTGCTTGTCGTGTATTGTACAAGGTAGATTGCCCACCTAGATACTTATGTGGGGTGCTCGCTGGTTTGGCACTAGCAGCGCCTGATGATGTCGTTTTCCGCCAAGCTGAATCATGCCTCCCGAGGTCCTTAGGTAAAAATACCAGGCGTGTAGGTACTACCTAGGTAGGGATCTCGGAAGTAATATTTCGTAATAACAAATATTACGATGGAACCTTCCAGGTTGGAAGTCGGGTACTTGAATCAGATGAAGGGTGGTGATAAACAATATGTCATAGGTAGAATTAGCTGCACGAGACCCTATCCCCACTAATCCGTGCGCCTAGCCGCCTAGCCCTAAGCCCAGTAGCCGTTCAAGCCGCAGCTTCCAGGTTGCGAGCTGTCGCAACCAGTCGACCGAGTTCAATCAGTCGAGCCGAGTTGGGAGCATCCGCATTCTCGGGGCGGTGCCTGATCATTTCACGCCAGCTCTCAATACCCAATATTCTAGCGAGAGCTGCTGCAAGCAATCAATCTGCCGGGCTTACCAACCTGCTGATCTTGTAGGCGTGAGTCGAAACGTCCGTTTGACGCTGCAGAGCTTCTGATCGTGTGTGAGTGTGAAGTGACTCGGTTCAACCTTTGTCCCACTGTTCGCCGTTGATCTACCAATCATTCTTGGGTCTGGACTTGCCTCCTCGCGACGCTACTCCTCCCACCGCCGGACGGAACATCATTCCAGCAGCATCGCTTCCTGTCGTCAAGCTGGCTGGCAATTCGGAGAAGAGATCCTCCACTAGTGGGGGCATCCTAGGCCGGGTTTTTGGGAAGAAAGACAGAGACAATGGATCTTCAGATCTGACGTCGCCGTCCAAAACAGGCGCCGAGTCGGCCATTTCCACCTCTCCGACAAGCACCAACATAAGTGTAGACACCGATCTGAACCGCGTTGAGAGCCCACTTTCGCGTACTTCAGACGAAATGGCTTCGCCGACCGCAGATGGCAAGAAGCGCCGAAGTAGTGGTACATCGAAGGCGAAGGAGATATTCACACAGGCCAAAAATTCACTTATACATGGCGACCGAGATGGACCGCAGACCCCGATTCAGAAACTGAGTAAGACCGATGCTGCCCTCAGCGTACCTCAAGGAACCAACAACAACTCCGCCGGCGAATCACAGCCGACCCCGAATTCGTCCTTCTTAGTCGGCGTGACCGAGGACAAGAATAAAAAATGTCGACGGACAATGGAAGACACCCATTCTTATCTCTACAATTTCCTCGGGACTCCCGCTCCAGTCTTGCCCGTTGAAGGCGGCAAATCAAAACCGCTCGACGGTATGACGCTGAGCAAGATCCCCACCGACGCGGTACAGCATGTTGTGGAAACTGACAACGGTTACTTTGCCATTTTCGACGGTCATGCGGGCACTTTTGCCGCTGAGTGGTGCGGCAAGAAGCTTCACGTCATCCTGGAGGATTTGATGCGCAAGTACCCCAACACTCCGGTGCCGGAGCTGCTGGACCAAACCTTCACCTCCGTGGACAATCAACTCGAAAAACTGCCGTTGAAGAACAGCGGCTGCACGGCGATATGCGCAGTGCTAAGATGGGAAGACCGCGTGCCGACTTCGAGTTCGGCGACCGGATCCACGGCGATCGCCCCATTGGCCGCAGCTGCGGCAAGCAAGGCCGAACAAGAGAACAAGGACGCGGATGGGCAGGACGAGACCAAAAGGTCAAATTCAACCGCCGAAGCAGCGGCGCATGCTCTTCAGGAGGCCAAGAAGACGGCGACCAGACAGCGGGTCTTGTATACCGCCAACGTGGGCGATGCGAGAATCATCCTGTGCAGAAATGGCAAGGCATTGCGGCTGTCTTACGATCACAAAGGTGTAGACGAGAATGAGGGACGGAGGATATCGAAAGCTGGCGGTCTCATACTAAACAACCGAGTGAACGGTGTGCTGGCGGTCACAAGGGCTTTGGGTGATTCGTATCTAAAGGACTTGGTCACCGGTCACCCATACACCACCGAGACGGTCATCCAACCAGACCAGGACGAGTTTTTGATATTGGCTTGCGACGGGGTAAGTGGCGAAAGGACGCGGGTCGGAATACCGGCTAACATGATCAACAGCTATGGGATGTGTGCTCCGATCAGGAGGCGGTGGAACTAACACGCAACATCCAGAATCCGCAGGAAGCATCAAAATTGCTCGTCGAACATGCGTTGACGAAGTTCTCGACGGACAATTTATCCGTGATGGTCGTCCGATTTGATGCGAAGAAGGTACGCGAGAACACGTCGAGGGACATTGGTCTAGAACAAGAGGGGGGTGACAAGAGTGCTGTCAGCGAGGTGGAAATGTTGATCAACGAGGCGCGCAGATTCTCGGGCATTCCTCCAGAAGGAACAGCATTAACAGAGAAAGAGCATCAGGAACTTCAGAACATGGTCATCCTCGAACATGAACAGGGGGAGAATGGACCAGAGCTGACGCCGGGAGGAAAGGTGGACCCGGAGAAGGCGACGAAAGAGAAGGCTGCCTCTGCAAATAGCTCTTCCTAGGTAGAAACGGTCCAACGGTGTCGGCGTCGGTGTCGGCGTCACTGGGACATACCGTGTTAATCAGGAGGCTGCAGGAGGTACAGCATAGAAAAGTGCGCAGAATGAAATCTACGCTGCTGCTCAAGAGATTATGATGATCCAGGCACGTTAGATTCGGAGACGTGAGCCCGTGAACAAACCGGCGCCGGCGCAGGCAGAGGGTAAGGGAAAGGGCAAGTTGCAAGAACTTCAAGTTGATGACTGGGCTCGACCCGCTTGGATGGGCCAGACAACCTTACCTACGGAGTACTAGGTGATCTGCCAGGGGTTGGACAAAGCCAAACATGTTCCCAGCTTTTGGCGTGCTGATGCTTCCCGAAAATTGCCATCCTCCACTGTCCTGCGCCGGAGCACTTGAGTATTCCCATATTGGTTCGTCCAGTACCTCGTACCTATCAGGGTACATATAAAGAGTATTATCGTTGATACCTAACCTAGCTAGCTCTGCGCAAATTGCTTCTAGAGGGGTAGACAGCTCGAATCTTACAGGTTTGTTCTCTGATTTCCAACCTTGTCATTATTGGCTCGTCGCTGCTGGCAAGGTACCATCTTCATCTTTGGGTGTTCCCAGCTTCCGTCTGAACATGAGACTCGGCCTTCTGGGTATTTGGCCCACCAATACGTCACCGATTTTGTGCACGATTGGCAAGCACATCCCTGTCACACCAACAAGCTGACGAGACCAGTGTTAGCGAGCAAATCCTCCAGTAAATTCATTGCTAGGCTGAGTTTGCAAACGTGTGAAGGTGATGTTCATCCTGTGCTCGGTACTGAGTATCCAGATCTGAGTCGCCGTACCCGCCATCTCAAACGGAGCTGTCGACGGCGTCGCACAGTTCCCGTTCAGTTGAGCCAAAGAGCGCCCTTATCGGGGCCTCGCCCCACCAGCAAATTCACGCGAGAAACCTTGATAGCTTGCCCGAGCTCTCAATACACGGTTTACCACAATCATTGCAGTCTCAGTTGCAATAATCCACTTCTGCAACTCCACCCGGTCAACTCATCGTTGTCCTTTGTCAGTTAGCTTGTCTCCTGAGGTTCTGAAGTTGAGGTTGTTGTCGACTCCCTACCACCCTTCCTTCGTTCGTACATCGCTTTGTCTAGAGTCGCCGGCCATGGCAAGCAGGATGCTTCTTCGATATCGGCCTGTACCCGGTGCCCGTCCACTCTTCGATTCCCTCCACCCGTCTTCTAGCAGATCCTTCATATCCGTGACTGCGCAGGGCTTGCGACAAAGTCCTGCTTCTAGGCGAGGACTACCCATCACCCACCGCCCTGCCGTCACCGTCAGACAAGTCTTTCGCAGGCCGTATGCCGACAACCAGGCTCCCAAAGTCGAATTGAAGCCGCCGCCGGCGACTGCAACGGCACCAGCGAAGGGACCAGCGACGGCACCAGCGACGGCAACCAAACCGAAGAAGAGATGGGGCTTCTTCCGCACCCTGTGGAGGATAACGTATCTGTCGCTGCTGGGCGCTGTTCTCTACCAGGTTTACAATATCTACGACCTAAAGTATCCCGCGGAGCAGGTTGACCCCGATAAGTCAAAAAAGACCCTGGTTGTTCTTGGTGCGTTCTTCACATCATGAGAATTCCTAGATATTGGACCGCTGCTAACACGCTCGCTCAGGTTCTGGCTGGGGCGCCATCTCTCTGCTCAAAAAGCTCGACACCGAGAATTACAATGTCATTGTCATTTCGCCGCGCAACTTCTTTCTCTTCACTCCCCTCCTACCGTCGTGCACCACTGGCTACATCGAGCACCGCTCCATCATGGAGCCTATCCGAAACATCCTCCGACACAAGAAAGCCTCTGTCAAGTTCTACGAAGCCGAAGCCACCAAGGTTGATTATGCGAACAGAAAGGTCTACCTGCGCGATGATTCCGAGATCAAGGGTGATCTGATCGAGGCCGAGGTCGACTTCGATATGCTGGTGGTTGGAGTCGGTGCCGAAAACGCCACTTTTGGCATTCCGGGCGTACGGGAGCATTCCTGCTTCCTGAAGGAGGTCGGTGATGCTCAGAAAATCAGGAAGACAATCATGGACTGTGTCGAGACTGCCATGTTCAAAGACCAGTCGGAAGAAGAGAAGCGCCGTCTGCTACATATGGTCGTCGTTGGTGGTGGTCCTACCGGCGTTGAATTCGCCGGTGAACTGCAAGACTTTTTCCACGATGATCTGCTCAAGTGGGTCCCGCAGGTCAAAGACTACTTCAAAGTTACCCTGGTCGAGGCACTGCCAAATGTGCTGCCAATGTTCTCCAAACAATTGATCGACTACACCGAGTCTTCCTTCAAGGAAGAGCACATCGAAATCCGAACAAAGACCATGGTCAAGCAAGTGACGGACAAGACGATCGAAGCGACCAGCACTCTGCCTGACGGGACTAAACAGCTGGAGGTCATCCCCTACGGTCTGTTGGTGTGGGCCACCGGCAATGCCGTTCGGCCAATCGTGAAAGACCTCATGAGCCAGATCCCCGCCCAAAAGGACGAGCGCCGAGGCCTGAGAGTCAACGAGTATCTACTCGTCAACGGCACTGACAATATTTGGGCTGTGGGTGATTGTGGCATTTCCAACTATGCCCCGACCGCACAAGTCGCTGCCCAAGAAGGAGCTTTCCTGGCAAAACTATTCAATACCAAGGCTAAAACTGACGAAATTGAAACTGAATTACGACAGCTGTCGGCGAAACAAGCTGTCGCGAAGCCCGAAGAACGGGACCAAGTGTTGACCTTGATGGGGGAAAGACAAAAGCAGCTCCGAAGAATAAAAGCAGTCGGCCCTTTCCAGTATTCTCATCAAGGCTCACTGGCATACATTGGTGCTGAAAGGGCCGTTGCCGATGTCAGCTGGTTTAGCAACAGTTTTGCTTCCGGTGGTACCATGACCTATTTGTTCTGGAAGAGTGCTTATTTGAGCATGTGCTTTAGCTGTAAGTTGAATTCACTGAACATCGCCTGGCGCTGGCGTTGCTAACGCGAGACACAGCTCGGAACCGAATCCTGGTTGCCATGGACTGGATCAAGTCTCGAATTTTTGGTCGCGACGTCTCACGAGAATAGATTCCTGATGACTGCGCAATTTGTCCCGTGTACGAACCTAGGAAGCGATGATTACACTAACCGGTCTCTGGGTAACGACTTCTGTTCATGCTGCACGTACCATTTGAAGGCCACATCAGGCTTGTTTGGGTAGTGGCAATGTCGGCTGGAGAATCCAAGACTGGGCAGGGAACTGGGATTCGATTTCTTTGTGTTCAAGCATCATTCAAGCTACAATGAATTTTCCCTACGCCTCGATCAAAATATGAAGAGAGAAGCTCGACATTCACCAGACTTGCCCTCAACTTTGGCTCTGTGGCGCTTGCAACGTGACTCCATCCGTGACCGAAGTGGCGCAGAGTGTTACGTGCAGACTATAATTTGAACATGCCAGCCCAGGGTCAAATATGGCCTAGTCTAATTTGGATCCCCTCACACCCCTGCCATATATACGTGAAATCTTCGGCTTGTCGCGCCTGTCCATGAGGCAAACCTTGTCCGCTCCAACTCCATTCGTAATGTGGATGCCTCCTGGTGAGGTAACCACTGTGCCGAGACGGGGATTGAGTGCTGAGAGGAATCATCGGATGCCAGTGCTGGCAAGCCTCTCATGTGGATACTTGAACCTAAATGGAAAATACGTGATGATAACCTTGGAGCCGTCGCTACTGACTACTACATCTACGGATTTCGAGATGCTCCGGAGGAATGTTAAGGTTAAACCCTGACCTCATTCAAGCTTCTTGGTTCACAGCCCCCAAAACGACACCTTTATATATACATCTCAATCCACCCGAACGGAGGATCCTGACGAAAAGTCTCCTACAATGTGACGCACCATTGCGCTTGGATACATCGACATTGGGGTGCTATGGCTTTGCGACCTTCACAGGTTTCGCACCGGCAGTTTCATGACACGGACCGAACTTCACACGGGATGTACGGAGTAATATCCTAGAGGTTTTGAGTGTGCCATCACGCCCGGCGGCTTGTGCCCAGTTCCGTTTAGGAAATTGCAAAGTGGAAGCCTGACGGGGAATCGTGCCTGGCGACCGATACTCTCGCGTTGCTGTTTCAGATTGACGAAAACCAAAGTCCGCTGCCCGCATATTACTTTCACGGCCTATGGAACAGCATTACCACCTGCCGTTCCGTCCGCCTCACACTAGAAGCTCTCAGACCTGGCCAACACCTACACAGCCAATTTACACCCTTGTTTCGCCTCAGCAAAATCTTCAGGCTCTACAGTCTTCCAATCAACAACAGGATTTGGGACACATCCACGATCCCTCAGCTGCCATTCACTATGGCCACTACCAGCCTGATCAGCAGGCATCACTGGGGCTGCCATATAATGCGCAACAAGACTATTCAGTTCCTCAGCCATATGCAATGACGGCGACTTCAAGTTTAATGCCCACACCACTGCCGCCGGCCCATCCCACTCTCCCCGTCCCCTCTTTCATTCTACCTTCCCAGTTCTCGCCCCAAGGACCATGTCTAGCGTGTGGGAAGCAGGACTGCCAATTATCGTCGCATTGGCATTTTTCGAAGCATATCACGAATTTGGGTAAAAAGAATGAGAACATAGTCGATTTGCAGGTCACCCCAAGACTGGATGTACGTGTCCGTGCGGAAACACTGCAACAACAGACTTTCACACAAACCCCCATCGTCTTGGACGCGGAAAGGGACCGTCTACTTGCTTTGTGGTCGATCGAGTGGGCACCAGTCAGATGCGGCCCCGAAAGACACCTGTTTCCGACCAAGTTCATTAAAAAGGTTTTACCTGCGGCGAGAGCACATGCTCCTCTCCTACAGGCATTGCTTGCCTATTCGGGAACACTATGGGCAATGGCTAACAACGTGCTCAGCGATGTAGCGGCAAGGCAGCAAACTATTGCGGTAGATACGTTGTCCAAAGCGTGTCCGACGGAGCACGAAGCCAGGACAGACGAAGCGATGCTATCAGCGACGCTGCTGCTGCTTATCTACTTGGCCCAGGGCAATGGTTTTGAAGTGAACAAGCACGTTTCTGGCCTGGTTCATCTGGTGAACCTGAGAGGTGGTCTCCACTACCTTGGATTATCAGGAGTTGTTGCAGAAACCTTGCTACACGCAGATCATTGGCAAGCCATATTTTTCAACCACGGGCCAGTGTGGCATCTGCCCCTCCCGGCTCTGGATATCGGCCACTCCGGAAAACTGGGCGCAGCGTTCCTGGGCGCAACGGCAACCCAACACATGGATCTTGCACTGGCATCGGCAGCAAGGAGTATCTGCAATATAGCAGATGTCTTTGAACGTGCTTCAAGCAAGAAGCCACTCCCTAAGGAAGTCACGAACGGGTTCAGCTATTTGTCAAACATTGCCGAATATCAGCTTGCTAGATGCAATGCAGCCTACCATGCATCTTCGACCGCAAACGAATGCATATGTCTGGCGCTGATCCTTTTCAACTACATGGTGCTCTGCAATGATGGGGCCGTGACCCCTGCTATCGTGCAGATCGAATACCAGTTCTGGCAAGCGCTGACCGCAGCTGAGGCCAAAGGACTGATTGTGAGCCTCCCGCATTGTATGCAGATGTGGGTGGTCTTTACCGGGTTGACAATCTGCCTTCGCGAGGACAGCCAATATCGAGTGCTTGGCGTGGAAAAGCTGAGGACCATGAAGGCAAGAGCAGGGATCATCAGCTGGGAACAGGTGAGAACCAATGTGTTAAATGACCATGTCTGGGTTCCGAGTGCGCAGGAAGGCGCTTTCAAGCAGATATGGGTGGAAGTGGAAGGACTGATGGGCCTGGAGCAGCCTCGAGGCCTCACTGCTGGAGTGTGACTTGGCCCAACAGGAGGAGGCAGAGAACTCATCATTGCCCCAAAGTATGAAGCCAATCACGAACACATGAGGTGTGCATGCAACAAGAAACGAAAATCGACGCCCAGAGGCTGACAGCATGCACGTTGAGGATGAGCGACTGCTCCGGCAATGTTCATCACCGCGACACTGAGCCGGGAAAATTCGTTGTTCAATGGCACATCTGGCGGCCGGATTTTGAGCTGAACTGAAATATGGGAGCAGCCTGCTCGCAACATCATGACGAAAGGCTGAATTGAGATCCAAATCAAGTCATCAACAGGTGCGCGAGACTGGCATACTAGCGAGCGCGACAAAACAGCCAATGTACGAGGCACTCCATACGAATTACACAATCGCGCCCTTGTATGCATAACCACTATTACCGTACTGAGTTGCAGTCCCCGTTCTCCCAGTTTTGAACAGCACAGTAATGGAGCGTCTATCGTGATGCTACATTGGGTGACGGAAAGTTTAACAACGGCACCACGGGCACTGCTGGCATGGGCTCGGGAGTACCCTTCGAGGCCCGTTGTCCTAACACATGGGCGCTTGTTAGAAGCATAGGTGCCGAGCAACCCCCAAAAAAAGGTGATGCGGCTATTGTGAGCGTGTCCAGCAAGCGATTGATTCGTCGCGATTCTGTCTATTCATAGTTGTAGCCGTCTCCGCAGTCCTACTGCGCTTGAAATATCAAATTGACGTAGGTTTCTACCGCGATGCAATAGTTGTTTCGTCTCTGGTGCGTGTGGAAGGCATAACCCTTGGAAGCGTCGCCAGTTTCGAAAGTTTGACCCGCATGGCCACGGCGGCTTTTCTCGCGGGCGCAAAAGCGCCACCAGTGATTGGCACAAATACTTCCGGGATGTGTGGACCTCGAGGGACTGGCCGGACTGCCGGCCCCTGACAGCACTTTGTATGCTCAGTTGGTTCGTGGCACGCCCCAATTACGCGCCTAGAAACGCCCAGTCACGAGCATGGACAAATCACATGTCGATTCTTGCTCAAGCACTGCGTCGCAACTCAGTGACCACCACAATGGTGGTCCGAGATGAGAGGAAACATCCAGTATGGAAGGAAAAGGGTCTCTTTCCCTTCTCCTCGACGGACCTCTAGAGTCTTCTGCTAACGTTCTGCATCTTTTGACCTGGGCTGGAGCACGTACGAAGTTTGCTTTCTCTTCACTGCAAGCTGGTATTGCGACTCTGTATTAACCCTGTGACAATTTAGGAGCTCTCGTCGACAGCAGCCAAAAAGGCAAGACAAACGGTCATTATTCTTGCTGATTAAATAAGCCGAGTCTCATATCTGGAGTCTGAAATCGCAGTCAGACGGGCACAACCACGAGTACGAGAACGAGCACCAAACTCCAGCACCAACACATGATGCCTCGGCATCAGGCCGTCAATTACCCTCAGGTCCATCCGCCGACTATACAACAACAATCGGGTCTCGCACCCCCACGGCAGCTGTTTGCCGATCACCCCCGATTCTCGTGGCAAGAGACTGGGGCTGACACAACTGCTCCCACGGCCGAGCAGCGACTGGAAGCTGGCAATGTTTTCAAGAAACAAGGAAACCATCAATCCGGGGTGCCTCCGTTGCCGGTTCTGCCTGAACACTTGGGTGATTCGCAGCAACAGCTAAGATCACACGGTCAGCCTGCAGAGAGCGTTGTACCTTCACAGCGACTAGCTCAAATCTCTGCGCAAAACCAAGAACCTCAACAGGAGCAGCCAAGGCATTTCCGACCAGACGTTCCTCGGCATTTGCAACAAGTCCAATACCACGTTCCGACCCCGTCATACGAAGCCTCTCAAGCTGCATATCGTCAACCCCAGAAACTCCGGACAAGGATGCATGAGCCTTCCCGGGACCCAGCACTGTATGATGGAGATCAGGCACCATTAAGTGGCCATGCTCTACCCGTAGATTCCAGGGACCCGGCTCCGGCGCCTCCAGCACAAGAGCCGCAGCTGGAGAAATCTCCACATCCACATCCAGCTCCAGCTCCCCAACCTCAGGCTCAGCAGCAACAGGCTGTACATGTTGGTCCTGACACGAACCCGCTTTCACCAACATCTCCACACTCTGCCAAACACTCCTTGGGTACCACCAAGATGAGTATTGTTCCTCCTCCGCAACCAGGAATGGAGTTTCCTCAACCCGTATTCCATGGTCAACCACATAGTCCATCCACACAAGGTGGTACGTGGCATCACGGGTTAAGTTCGTGCGCGGAGCCCACGACCTGCCTCTCCTCCCTCTTCTGCCCTTGTGTCGTGTACGGCCGAACGCAGTACCGGCTGTCCCTCAAGTCAGCTAAGAAAGATCCTACAAACATGCTCGGCTTCTCCTCCATCAATGGCTCGTGCTTGGCTTGGTCTGTGCTGTGTGGTGTAAATATGCTGATGACGGCCATACAGCATACAAGAGTGAGGAAGGCGTACGGCATGGACAGTCAAGCTGGGAATGTGGCGAGTGATTGTATAAAGAGTGCCTGCTGCTGCTGTTGTGTTATTGCGCAGGATGCGAAGGAGGTGAGGTGCAGGGAAGAGAAGGAGCTTGATAAGAAGGCTGTGGACGTCGCGTACAAAAGTCCCGGCGAAATGGCGTTTGCTAAGCCGAGTTGAAGCACAAGAGAATGATATGGCCTCCTGATTTAGGAGGAATGGATGTTTGGGCCCTGTGCTTGCAACTCAATTGTGCAAATACTGTTTTAGTCTCTACTACGATTGATGGATAGACACTCCTTACCATGAATGATGAGATACGTTTCTCCTAGCCACAATGGCCATTGACTACCTCATCCCTCTGGCCGTACGCCTAGTGAGCCGTGGTGTTAGGCTTTGATATCTTCTGATCACGTGCTGAGATTCGTTCCTTGAATCCAACGTCCGCTACGACTTTGCTTTTAGACTGGCAATCATCTTAGAGACTGTCCCAGCATCACGTATGATCTAGCATTCGAAAATTCCATCCACGCCCCTGAGAGATAACTGGCACAGTATGCTTGATGACTCCGAAATTGGCACGCCTTTTGTTCAAAGATCCCATGATTGAGAAGACCGCCATCAGTGTGAATTTTGATCTTGTGCGAAACGGTGCAGATCGTCATTAGATCTGACCTGACCAGGCAACATGGGATCCAATACAACGGTCTTGGGCCTACATCCGACAGTCTTGCAATGTTTCGCCGTAGCAGACAAAGCAGTGGGGGAGAGACCAGTTTAGCATACAAGACATCATCGATCTCTGACCTGTGGATTCACATCGCGAAACATGGGTTCTGAGGGAATCATTCTCACGTCCACCGTGACAAAGGGACCCAAGAAGAAACAAAAGCGACGTGCTCAACCGCGACCTGGATATGGGACAGATAGATGAATCTCCCTTCCCCCCGATTCCACGATCCATGCTACAACTGAAACATCCACTGATCGCCAACCCTCTCCATCTTGTCTGATCTCTTTTTGCGTCGCACAATGAATGTGTATAGTCAATCTTTCTCTCTCTTTCTCTGCTAGGGCATGCGGTGCAAGTCGTTTTTCAACGGGGTCCACCTTAGGCAGGTTTCTTATGGATACACGGACGGGATGAATGAGAGCTACGGCATTGGTAGGGAGAGAATGCCTTTTTTGAGCGCCGCATGGGTATGTATATCGATCTCGTGTTTGCGATTCTAACTTCTTCACCCAACAACTACAGCAAAATCTCCTTTCTGAGGGCAAACACTCAGAACGAACCAGCACCGGTACGAAGGCTCCAGCCATTAGCATATACATCTAATCACACCAGCTCTGACAATACAGCAACGCCAGACTTTGCTCGCTTGCTCACTTACTCAACCACTCACGCCTCTACCTCCCCTTTCAACATTGACACAAAACGTCACCCAGGGTCCTGACAATCGGTGTGGACACACACCCAACATACAAACTCGAGACAGACAGCACTTCCCACATCCCACTACCAAGCTCAGCCGTCTCTCTCTCTCTCTCTCTCTCTCTCTCTCTCTCTCTCTCTCTCTCTCTCTCTCTCTCTCTCTCTCTCTCTCTGTTCGCAAGCAGTTCCATAATCCGCACATCACATCACTTCACCCCACCTCACCTCACCTCACACCGTCATCATAGTCCACCGCTCACCGTTTCGAGAACAAAAATACCATGCCGAGCCGCAGAGAATACAACCAGAACTGCGCATGCAGATGGCTGAGGGTGCTTGACTCAACCCGAAACGACACCACGTTCACCTCCCACAACCGCCTGATACGTCCGTGCTACAGGACCCTGTGCCGGTACATGATGGAGTATGTGTGGTATGGGCATATCGCGCATACAGGTGGTCTCTTTGAGGGCGGAGGCGAGATGAGAGTGAGCGTGAGCGTGAGAGTAAGAGTGAGTGTAAGAGTGAGGACGAGGGTGAGGGTGAGGGCGAGGGCTAGAACCAGGGCGAGGGCCAGAGCTAGGGGAAGGTAAGTAGAGAGTGCGAATGCGAATCCGAACGGGAATGGCAATGGCAATGGCAATGGCAATGGCAATGGCAATGGCAATGGTAAACGCGAATGGTGGTGGTCAAACAAGCGGGATGGTGGGCCTGAAGAGACGCAGCGCGAGCGACGGCGCCAGCGGCAGCCACAGGAAACGTCTTTGACGCTGGGAATTGGAAAACAAATTGGCTTTGGGTTGGTTGGTTGGGAGGATGGCTTTGGTGTTTCGGTGCAGTTCCGCGTTTGTTTGGTTGTGCTTTGTAGGATGTGGATTAGGAATTGAAATTAATATCAAGACTGCACGGAGTTAGACAGTGTGTGGGTTAGTTTAAAAGATACAAAAAAAAGGAATGGAATAGAACACGCAACAGTGACGCTGGTCGTCCGGGAAGCCCAAGGATTCGCGTTGAGACTTGAAAGCCTTTTTCTAAACCAGCTAGCGTTGATATCATCGTGTCCTCTCCCTCTATGTCTCTTACCATTCTCCATTTTTTCACCTCTTGCCCATCTTTTTCTTGATCCTTTTCTCTGCCCTGACGTCCTTCTTCAGCCGTGGATCCACAATCTTGTATCTGCCTTTGACTCCTTTCGGCCGTCCACTAATGCCCCTGTTGCCACCCTTGGCCACTACAACCTTGACAGCCGGCTTCCCAGGCTTCTTATTCTTCTTGCTTGCGCGCGCCACCATCCTGGCGAGCGTCTTGGCCTTGTCCGCTTCGCTCATGCCCTCGTCTTCGACCAGCAGCGCTGATTTCTTCCGTAGTTTCTCCAGGCGAGCAGCCGCGCGCATTTTTTTCCGGCCTTGTGCTTCGCGGACCTTTTTGATGGGACGAGCATTCAGGGCGCGCAGTTTGTCGCGGATGGCTTGGGCTGCGGCTTTGGTCGTGGGTAGGTGAGGTTTGGAGTGCTCGGCTTCGTCGTCGAGAAACCACGCGGGGAGGTGGGATTGATCTTGGCCGATGTAGCTTCTTTTGTTGAAGGAGTCGTCGATCAGGTCTTCGGATTTCTTTTGGCCGCTGGCGAGAGCTTGGGCCAGAGTCATGGCTTCGGTCGTGATGAGGTTGACATCGAGGTGGCCCGACTTCGTCAGAGGGTCCTCGGGCCGACTTGTGCTTGCTCCCTTCAGAGCAGGAGAGTCGCTCTCGGAGCCCGATTCATCGTCTTCCGATTCCGAGTCTGATTGATCCTGCTTTGCTTTTGTAGTCGTGTTCTGCTGTCTCGAGAGGAGCCGCGTCGTCGTCTCCACGTCATCCGGTGAATCGTCGAGCTCGATGGCGCTATCTCGATCTGGGCTTTCTTCGTCTTCTGCTTCTGACAGGTTGAGGTCTTGGAAGATATCCTGGTCGAAGAACATTGCCGCTTTTGATGACAGTCCACTTTTCTGAGGCAGTTGCTGTAAGGGGACCGTGTCTTGATCTGACTCGGCCTCGGAATCGTCCGCTCCAGAATCTGACAACCCCTCCCAGCCATCGTCTTGCTCCTTCTCCTTTCTAGCCCTCTTCGCGCGTGCTTTGGCATTCACCTCTTCTCTCCGCTGCTGAAACCTTTCATACATGCTGTCCAGCTGGCGATCGAGGTAATCGCCGTCTTGGTCGGAATCAGGTTCTTCGTCTTCACTCTCGCTCTCGGACGTGGTTACAGGGTCTTCCATGTCAGCTTTGGCTACTCTAGCCGTGCCATCGGCCCGTTCAGCAGTGCCAAGATTGAACATGGCCCCTTCACCGGCTGGACCATTCTGCTCCATACCAATTTCAAAGGGGGCCGTCATATGCATCTGCATGCGCACAATCTCTCGTTGTTTTTGCTCATTTTCCTTCCGCCGCTCCTTCCTTTTCTGCTTGTCATTCTGTTCCTTCAATCGCTGTAGCTCTTCCTGCATTTGAAGGTCTTCGTCCATGCTTTCAACCTCTGCCACCTCTTCTCCTTCTGCGTGCTGTTGGTCCTGGTCCTGGTCCTGCTCCTGCTGCTTTCTCTTTGCCTTTGCTGACATGCCGAAGATCTCTCTTACCTTCAGTCTCCACCGTAGTAGAGTTCGAAACTCTTTTTTTCCGAGAACCTTCAAATCTTGGCAACATTGCCTGATCTCGGGCGTCGTCTCGGGCAAGCGATCAATAGTAGCCAGAGCAAGGTCGCCGTTGGGAGGCTGCCTAAAGCTCAAGGTATTGACTGTGCCGAGGATAGCGATGGGGTCGGTGGTGTGGATAAATTCACTCACGGGCACTTCTTTATGCTGAGTGTAGTCACCCTCTTCGTAGCCTTCTCGCTTCCGTTTCTTCTTCTCTGGATTAAACACCTTGGCTTCGTTGTTCGGAGTGGGCCCTTGGAGCTCAGCAAAGACATGTCGTGGATCAAGGAACTTAGGATCGAGTCGTTTGGGTGCCTTGTAGCCTCGACAAACAACGAAGATCTCAGCCGAGACATTTCGCGAGGAGGGTGGCTTGGTAGCCTCGACGGTAACGAACAGCTGTTTGAAGACCCACAGCAACGCATTGTAGTCCTTGGATCTGAATACCTTGGTCACAAAAGTGCCCCCCTCTTTAAGAAATTCGGTGGCAAGTTTCATGCTTTGCAGGACCAGCTCCGCTTGGCTAAATGCGTCCTGAGCCCACGAAATACCGACGTTGGGCGCACCATCATGCAGAACTGTATCTGCTTTCAAGTGTTTTATGTGCTGTCGCAAGGTAGACCGACATTTGTCCGTCGTGATATCGCTCTGGAAGGTAATGCATCGGGGAATAGCTTTAATCGGGGCGAGGTCGACTCCAAGGATCAAACTGCCCTGCGGCATAGTCTCTGCGGCGACTTGACACCATGATCCAGGCGCAGCGCAGAGGTCAATAAGGACTTTGGACTTTTCGAGGAAGCCATATTTTTTATTGAGCTGGACGAGCTTAAATGCGGCGCGGGCTCGGTAGCCTTTTTCTTTGGCCAGGTGATACCACTTGTCGAGACGTCCCTTGCCATGTTTCTTTTGTATCGCCATAACGACGACGAGGAGAGCGACAAAATTCAAAGGGCATACAAGGTTGAGAGAGAAATAGTCATGCTTCTGTGCCCTGATTAGTCGGATCTCGATGTGTCGATGCCAAAATTTCCACCAGGGAATTTTTGGAGGACAATTCCTTATCAGCTTATCGAGAGGCTAACCGGTTTTGTGCTGTGTACTATTCCGGGCCTAAGGCCGACTCCCCGCAGCCAAACATCCCCTCGTTGTGGTACTGGAGGGATCTCTAAAGAAGCACGGGTTTTTACTTGACCGGAGTCGTGGATATTAATTGCGCCTTGACTAATGTACGGTCTTTATACTTTTGTCTATAGCGTCAGTAAGGTTGGTCTAGTTGCTTGTGCAGGTATCATCGATACATCAATGGAGCAGATTCTCCAGATTCCATCACATGTGTTACCGCCGCTTCAATTACTTGCCATCGAGACGTTGCCTTCGGCCTTCATTTTCTCTAGCCGGTCTAATAGAGCCTGCGGCGGTTGCTGTCGATAGCCTTGTGGATTGTTCTCCGTCCATCGCCACAAATCGGCGCAAGCATCTTCCATGGTCCTCTGAGTCTTCCAGTCAAGTTCGGCATTCGCGCGTGCCGGTTTGCCAGTCAGGTCGAGTACGTCGCCAGGCCTACGCTCCACGACTTGGTACGGTAAATCGCGGCCAACAACCTTGCTGAAAGCCTTAATCATCTCAAAGACGGTGCTGCCACGGCCAGTGCTCAAATTCCAGGCTCGAACTCCAGGATGGTGTTTTCTGAGGTAGTTCAGCGCTGCCAGGTGACCTTGTGCAAGATCGAGAATGTGAATGTAGTCCCGAATGGCGGTGCCGTCGCTGGAGGCATAATCGTCACCAAAGACCAACAGCTTTTCCCTTTTGCCGGTGGCGACTTGCGCCAGGAGTGGAAGGAGGTTGTAGGGTACGCCAGCTGGATCTTCACCCATGATCCCTGACGGGTGCGAGCCGGCAGGGTTGAAATATCGTAGCAGAGCAGCATTCCATTTTCCAATGTCCTCCGCTTTGCCAGCCTTCTTCGCTTTGGCTCTTTCAGCGTTGATATGGTCAGTGATCATGAGTTCCGAAGCAAACTTGGTGTTGCCATATGGGTTGGTAGGGCCCAGCGGACACTCTTCCGGAATGGGGATCATGTTGGGAAATCTGGTTGCATCGCCGTAGACGGTGGCAGAAGAAGAATAGACAATATTGGAGACGCCATGTTTTGCGGCGGCCGTGATCAGTGTCAGCGTGCCTTGCACGTTGACCCGGTAATACTCGAGAGGGATCTCTCCAGATTCACCAACGGCTTTCAGAGCAGCAAAATGGATGATGCTGTCGATGGCAGGATGCTTGAAGAAGACGTCCTCGAGTGCTTGCTGATCGGTCATATCAACATTGTAGAACACAGGCTTCTTCCCACAGATCAGCTCTATCCGGTTCAGAGCTTCGGGCGAGGCATTATAGAGGTTGTCGACCACAATGACTTCGTAGTCGGCTTCAAGAAGCGCAAGGGCTGTGAAGGAGCCGATGTAGCCCGCGCCACTACCAAATTGTCAGTCCCGAGTCCTGCTACATGGACGGCGTTCTACGTGTGCTCACCCAGTAATTAAACACGAGCCGACCACCATTTTGCTGATTTGTTAGAAATCTGCGGTTCTCGATGATAGAGCTGCAGTGAGGTATGTATGAGTGGTGTGATTGCAGATATCAGGCACTCTATATATCCAAATTCACTTGCTTGTGCACCACCTCGATGATCTTGCGCGAGAATTTCTGGCTGCCGAGGCCATGGCCGCACTTTTTAACATTTGACTTGGTGATCCCACGTCACAAGCACAAGCCCCTCCTGGAATTAGGGTTACTAGTATCCCGCACGGCGGGACTCAGGCGGCTTTGAGGAGAAATACTCCGCCAAAGCACTCAACAGTGCTTGCATGCAGGTAGAAAGCCCCAAGACCCACCCACCCAATGCTTTAGCCCGAACTGTCAAGCTCCCCGCTAAGAAAAATTAAGAGAATTTTCGAATCGGGTGCAAGTTTGTATACACTGCCACACGTTCCGCGGCGGCAACACTGGTTTCGGTCTGGCTTGACTCGGTTGAATCACGTCGCAGTATATTCTATTTGCGCTCTCAGAAAATGTTGGAGCCGTCACCGAAAAGACGCAGGGTGACAGGCACGGGTGGCGCTCGCATAACAGATCCCCGATTTGCAAACATCCAGTCCGATCCAAGATACCGGTTGCCAAGTAAGAAGCACAAAGTCAAGTTGGACAAACGTTTCACCCGGAATCTCAGAGACCAAGACTTTACCAGGAGAGCAAAGGTTGATCGATATGGCAGACCCATCGAGAACGACGCAGAGCAACGAAGGTTGAACGAAAAATTCGATCTGGAAGATGACGAAGAGTCCAGCGACGAGCCAGACGATGATGCAGAAGTACAACGGGAACTAGCCAGATTCGAGAAAAGGCATGACCCGTTAAGAGAGGGCAAGCTGGACGGAACTTCCTCAGACGAGGATAGTTCGACCGACGAGGACAACACCGACAACGAAGATGAAGAAGTTGCCGCCGACGCTGAATTGGTCACCCCGAAAGACGATGTTCAAGTGGGCCAAGTTTCAAAACGCATAGCCATCGTCAATCTGGATTGGGATAACATCCGTGCTCAAGACCTCATGGCTGTGTTTTCCAGCTTCCTACCCTCGACTGGCCGTCTTCTCAATGTCGCCGTATATCCGAGCGAGTATGGGAAGGAGAGGATGGAGCGTGAAGAGCTGGAAGGCCCTCCAAAGGACATATTTGCCGCTAGCAAGAAGGGTGCCGAAGAAGACCGGTCCAGCGCTGTGGAAGAGGATGAAGAGGACGAAGAGGACGAAGAGGACATTAAAGCCTCCATGATAAAACCAGACGACGGCTCCGAATTCGACTCGCAAGCTCTGCGCCAGTATCAACTAGATAGGTTACGCTATTTCTACGCCGTCTTGACCTTTTCCAACAACCTTACGGCAAAGGCCATCTACGACGCCGTAGATGGAACCGAGTACCTGTCTACAGCAAACTTCTTTGACCTCCGCTTCATCCCAGAAGAGATGGATTTCTCCCACGACAACCCTCGGGATGAATGCGACCATCTTCATAGTGGTTACAAGCCAAACGAATTCGTCACTGATGCCCTACAGCATAGTAAGGTCAAGTTGACATGGGATCAAGAAGATCTTGGCAGAAAAGAAGCCCAGGCTCGTGCTTTCAGAGGCAGTCAGAAAGAGATTGATGAGAACGACCTCAAAGCATATCTCGGCTCAGACACGTCAGGCGACGAAGATTTTCGCCAAGACTCGGGAGCGTCCGAGGCAGAGCCATCAGAGACTAAGAAAGAGAATGAGCGACAGAAAGCGCGAGCACTGCTCGGCTTGGCACCAGAACCGGCCAAAAGGACTAAAGGTGATAAGAATGCAGCGGTTGGCGATCTGCAAGTGACATTCTCATCTGGTCTTTCTGCTCCTGCCGATGGTGACAAGAAAAGGTCTGTCTTCGAGAACAGTCCGGAGCCAGACGAGACCACTGTGGAAAAATATGTTCGTAAGGAAAAGGAGCGAAAGCAGAAGCGCAAAGAGAAATCAAAAGCCGCTCGTGCTGGCAATGCAGTTAACGCGGATGATGCCAACGAAAATCTTGCCGAGCAGACGGTGGCGACAGCTGGTGCTGATCCTGAAGATCTTGGCTTTGATGATCCTTTCTTCAATGAATCAACGCTCAATGATCCGTCAACCAAAAACAAACACCGCAAAGAAGAACGACTCCAAAAGCGCCGTGAGCGAGAGGCAGCGGAAGAGGCGTCGGCGAAGCAACGCGCAGAACTCGAGCTCCTAATGGCCGAAGATGACAACGATACAGCACATGCTACGGGTGCAGCCGGTAAGGGCAGGGCTGTTCAGCACTTTGACATGGCTGAAATTGAGAAAGCAGAAAGGCGGAGTGGGAAGAAAGACAAGTCCAGGAGAAAGGACAAGAAAAGCGAAAGATATGCTGCGGCCTTGGCCGACGATGATTTCAAGATGGATACTTCTGATCCGCGGTTCGGCAAGCTTTTCGAAAATCACGAATTTGCCCTCGATCCAACAAACCAGAAGCTGAGACAGACCAAGGGCATGCGAGAATTGATGGATGAGAGCAGGCGGAGGCGACAAAAGGCTGAGGGTGGAAAGCTTATCCATGGCGAAGCGAATGAGGTGTTAAAGCACAACGAGAACAAGCGGCACACCACCACTTCTTCAACTCAAGTCCGAGACCTCGTCGCGAAGATAAAGCGAAAAGCCGCATAAACTAAGAGTGGTTCTGTGCAATGCCACAAGAATAGTGCCCATACGAAGTCACTTTGTTCGTTCTTTCTTCTAGTTGTCGCTGAGCAATCTTGATTGAGGAGACCTCTCCGACATAATCAGCTCACCAGAAGGGAAAATGAAAGCTGCCCAGTACCTGAATGGTTTGTTGACTGACAAGCGGCTGTCTTCAAGCAGTGGATCAGACTGCGCAAAACCCCAGTCTCGCAGACAGACACAAAATGGACTTAGGTAGAGACAGACGCACTTGTGCACCAGACCTGCTTGAGTCTGATCAGACGGTGAACTTCTGCCCAACCAAATGCTCGCTGAGCGTCCACAGCTTGTCCACCATGGTCTCATCCCTCGCATGGTCTACAACAGGCGTGACTTGGCAGTCAGCTAGATAATTCCCACTCTCCGCCTTCAAATCTGGATCCACAGCCGCTCTTATGATGGTCGCCACACCTTGTTCGATGCTCTTTGCCTCATCCACCTTGAATCCTTCACCTGTATTCTGTCTCGTCACCTCGTCAATTTTCGGGAATTCCACACTCATGTCGAGGTCCCCAACCAGACTAGTGCCATAAATGGAGCCCGGATGCACTGCGAAGGAGGTGATACCGCGCTTGGCCAACGCCTTTGTGAACAGGATATTTCGCCGTTTTCGACTGTCCATACCCGCTCCAGTTGTCGTACGTCTCACCGTTGCCGAAGTTGTAGTCGTCCGGTCTGAAAGGTGCGATGGCGTGCCCATTGCTCGTCAGGTTCACAATTCGGGCGTCTGGGCCTGCTGCTTTGATCAATGGCATCAGCTTGAGAGTTGGCAGGAAGTGGCCCAGGTGATTCGTCGCGAACTGAGATTCGATGCCGTGCTTGCTGAGAGAGAACGGCACTCCCATGATGCCTGCATTATTGATCAGGATGTCGATCTTGCCCGCTGAGCCCAGGCTGTTGGCAACTGTGCTGGCCGCGGCGGAGACTGAAGTAAGGTCGTCAAGCGTGATGGAGACGAATTCTGCCCGCGTCGCTAGGCTTATTGCCTCTATCTTCTTTATGACGGGTTCGACTTTGCTCGCTGAACGGGCCAGAAGGATGATATTAGCCGGTGAGGCACGGGCAAGGTGGAGTGCGGTCTGCGCTCCCAGGCCTTTCTCGCTGGCACCCGTCACAACAACTGCCCGAGATTTGTTCAGTCTCAACCCATCGAGTAAACGGAATAGAAAAAAAGCGTGGAAAACGTGGCTACGTACTGGTCTTCCCTTTGATTTGGTCTGTAAAGCTGGGCACGAGCTGAGCGCCCTGTCTCTGTTGAAGATTGCCATAGCTTAATGCCTCTACGTGGTTTTTTTTTTCTTTTTTACCGATTTAGCGACTTTTGGACAGTTCACCAAAACACAGGTGGATGACCAAAGATCGGGGACTGGAATACAGAAACGTCGTTGCTGTCCAGAGCATGCCCCTCTTAAATCTCACAGCACGGTCGGACTTTGAGGCGTGCTATCCTCGAGACGCGGCACTTCGGGTGAAGATTCGCATCGTTTTCACGGTTTTTGCAGCCGAAGTGGCCACCGTACAGAGTAAACCCCGTTACATTATGTAGAGGCTGAAGCAAAGACTCCTACTTCGAATACAGATGTGCCTCGTAATATTCAAGAAATTGTGGTAAAAAGTGTTGGCTCGATTAAATTTCCCCGCATGTTCAATTGGCTGGCTCAGAAACCACTTTTTATCACACCCTCTTTTTTTTGAATATAACGATCCTAACTGTATTCATTTTGTGCTAACAAAACTGACAGGTACAAGGTTCGCCCTTGCCAAACTTAGACAAGCGGTATTGGCGATGACTAGTTGTCTGTCCGTCAGAGTCAGACAGACCTTAGACATCTAGTTACCACTCATTGACAATACATTACCTTGATCCATATCAAAAAGCCTAGAGAACGTGCTTCGTGGTTCAGCCATGTGAACTCCCAAGTTTTGGTTGGTTTGTCAGCTTACTACTTCTCTGCTTCGACACTAGTACAAGTTTGCACGCCAAGTGGGTGGTCACCAGGGTCCAACTTGAACGGTCAGGCCGAACGAGATCATTTAGCCTATAAGCAATTGCCCGCAGCAGGTTCAATCAAAACGGTCTAAGCGATGAGCCTCTCATTGATGACTGCCACGTCTCTAGACTGCCTCTTGGCCAAAGTCCGATGAGAGCCCGAAGATAGATTAAATACTGGAAATGATGCATTGGGTCGTCGACACAAGGTTATTTCAGAAATACCATCCACATTGTAAAATTCCGCCGCAATTGTGACTTCACCGATTCTAGTTTCCTCCTGTATTCGTTGACAAAATCAATGATCGCAGCATACTTCGAGCGGCGTTCGCTCAAACAGAACCTCAGAATAAGCCTTTACTTGCTGGTACGCGAGAGTGGATGTTAGGATCAAACGGTATTGCGCCGCTTCGGTACTCTCCATGAAGTCGGGATCGATCACGATCCGGGCCTTGACGATCGATGAAATGATGCGGAAAGCTTTGAGGTGCAGAGGGGCCAAGAAGGGACGCCTGAGGAAATGTGTGGTTCATATTATGATGGGTCGTGTTTACCCGTTGCGCTGGTGTGGAAGTGGTGCTGAAACGCGTGAGGGGAGGTTTCATCGCACGTCCAGCCGGCGCAATCTCGGAACTGGTCTGGCCCCGTGCACTCCCACTGCGCTGAAACGTGTGCAGCTGCTCAACACCAAGCTTCCCTCCAGGACGTCGCAGCTGATTCGGGGTTTGCTTGACTGTAGATACAGTGGCAAAGTCTCTTTTAGGGGATGGCTGACGATTGAATATATCAGGTTTCGGTAGGTTATTCATCGACTGCAAAGTGTGCTCGGCATTAGCTACCACTGCATGCCGCGTTTGATCATCCTGCACTTTCTGTTTCAGAGCGTAGTAGAGATTTGTCATCGTAGAGCAGCGCTGGGATTTATCCCGGTACCTCTTCGCCAACTCCTGTGTGCGTAGTTCAGCCTCGTCCTTCTCCAGTCGAAGGGCTAAAGAAATCAGCGGGAATGTCTAGCGTACGTAGGAGCAGCTTACAGTCGAGTTTCTTCTGCAGAGTAGAAATTTCGTTGTTTGCATCGTCGACAACTTTTCGGGCATTGGTATGGAGTTCGGAGTAACGGGTGGTCCACTCTTTACAGAGATGTTCCTGCCAAGCACTTTAACGGTCAGAATCGAGGTGATTTCCATCATGAAGCACACACATTTCTGAGCTCATCTGGTAGTTCCAAAACCTCATCGCTTTTCCAGCACATTCTATGATCGTAATCGGGTCCAACCCGCTTAGAATAGTGCTTTGGCGCTCTTCAGTTGGACAAAGATCGACGGGGACAACGTCTTTGGCCGAAGGCAAAGAAACATCACATGCAAGACACCCTCGTCTACCTCCAGCAGCATCCTGGAAGCCATGCTTCTGAACACAATCTCTGCAGAAGATGTGTCTGTTGCCCAGTCAGCATACACTCGGGGAAAATGGAACGCAAACGTTGTGGACTCACAGGCAGGTGGTAACGTATGCCTCGTTACGCAGCTCCTTTCGACAGCATCCATTAACGTGATTATTGCAGCGCAGAAGGGATTCCATGGTCCACAAAGGCGGGCCTTAGAGAACAACTTGAACGCAAGACGAGGAGTTCGGCAGAAAGCCATTCGACCCACATTTAACAAATCGTTGACGCCCACTTCGTTTCGGTAACACGGAGGAGCGCGAAAGGTATTGGTAGCATCGCGACTGCCGATCAAATGTACCCACGTCTAGGAGAAAAAAAAACTATTGCCTTCTGCATCGCGACGACCCTTTTTGAGGTCCTCGAAGTCTTTGCCAGTCTTGTATTCTCTCCACAAACTAGCAGGATAGATGTGCTTGTTTTTCTCGTACCAGCGTCTATCAACAACCTTTGTCAATGTGGCATCATCACCTTCACCCTCAGTTGTCTCATTTTGAGGTACACGTAGCAATGTTGGCTCCTTGGGTTGGCTTTTGACATCTGCCGTGCCTGTATATTTGAACAACAAGCGTTCAGGTCGATTTGGATCTGCTACTTTATTTGCAATAAAGTAGTAAAATTCATAGTGATGTGGGATTATGACATCGTAACGTATCAGCATCAGGTCGTCTACACCAATTCGAGCCCACGACTTCTTGGCATCAACGCGTTGGTTGTTTCCGGCAGCTTCAGCACTGCTATCGCTATTGGCACCCATTTCCGCACCCATTTTCCGACATTTTTCAAGGAACAGCCATACGAAATCCCCTTTCTTGACCTTGACTGTGCCGCCAGGTAGGTTGGCGCCATCATAGAAGACGAAAGGTATGGCAATGTCAGTGTTTCGAACATGTTCCTGAACTTTGACAAATTCGGCCCGCAACCTGTCTCTCTCTGCTGCTTCTGCTGCGAGACTGGCTTTCGTCATTGTCTTTGGTTTGGGAAGATTTATATTGGGATTTGTTTTGAAGTTATGTTTAACATGAGGTGCGCCTATAGCTTGACTAGAACCAGTGTCGGAGTGTGGACGTCTCTGTTTGTCTTGCGTTGCTTTAGTCAATCGCGGCTCAGCGACTTCATCTTCCTCGTCGTCGAAGGACAACAACGGCTTCCTGCCGGTAGTCCTTCGCTTTTTGGTTCTAGATGCTGCATCTGAGTCTGCGTCACTACCCTCTGTTCTAGGCGTTAGGGGCCTGAGCTTTGCAAATTAGCACTGGTTTTGGTAGCGAAACCTCTTCGCCCTCACCTAACATTACTACTTCTCAAGTCTTCAACGTCGCGCCTCCGTTTTCGGAAATCATCGAGTTGGACCAGCCCCACGGTCTGATTTTTGAGCAGGTCTTCCGCAGAAGCGGTCTGCAACGTGAACGCCCTAGGTGTTGAGCCGCCTGAATTAGACATAATGTTGAAGCTGGATTGCTAGACTCGCATTTGATTATTCGTCAGCATAACGCTATTCAAATTCGCCTTTCCTTCACCACTGGGAATTTCAAGTCGCCGTGACGCAGCCTCTGGCAGCGGGATCGACAAAATCAATGATTTTACCAAGTTCACGATGGTTTGCACTGCTTTGAGTCTGCGATCATCAAAATGACGTTCGGAATATTGAGGTCATTCGAGATAACTCCCGGTGAGCGTACAGTAACTATATTATGGACCAGACACGCTCAACAGCAAAAGGGTCATTCCTCTGAGGATTTCATCTGCGATAGAAATGGCAAGTTGGGCGAGTCCTTGCCGCGTTGGCGCGTCATGCCTGGCCCGACTTAATTTCTAAATTCCTAATACCACAGTAGGCTCAAGATTAGACTCTCCCCCAAGATCTTCTCACGGTTCGTCCAGTTCAATCGTCAAAGATGGGATCCGATCCTCAATTCTCCAAATATCCAAACCTTGCCCTAGCGCAGAATATCTTTTCAATTGCAAACGATTCCTCTCGACAGCCTCGACAGAATTCACTACGATATATTCAAGATGCGATCAAAGAGCATAAGATGGCGCCGTTGTACCGGCATCTCGCTCATCCGTTAGATGGTGTGCTGAACATCAAGGGAGAGGGCAGTGCGTCTGCTCCGCCAGCTCAATCTTCCCCCTCGACCCGACGAGGTTCACTCGTGTCGAGCAATTTGGTTCCTTCGAAACGAAGTTTGTCTGGTGACGTTCTTCCGTGGGATGAGAACCTGTATGAAGAAATCAAAGCAGATAATGAGAAGGAGCTTGAGGACATCCAAAAAGAGGAGGAGGAAGCGCAGGAGAAAGCAGGAGAGACTGAGGTACAGGCTGCCCGAAATAAGCGTGCTGAGTTCTGGGCGAGAGTTGGAGATAAGGTTAGTACACGCTTCATTCCAGTAGTGTCTTAAGTTTAACGCGGATTACAGGACAAGGCTATAGAATCCTACGAAGCCGTGTTCGAAAAGACTGGACCACTGGGAACGAAAATCGACATCGTACTTGCTATCATCCGTGTCGGCCTCTTCTTCAACGACAAAGCTTTTGTTAAGCGGCAAGTCGACCGAGCAAACATTCTCGTGGAAAGTGGTGGTGATTGGGACCGGAGGAATCGATTGAAAGCCTACAAAGGAGTACACTTACTCACTGTCCGATCTTATAGTGTTGCTGCGCCACTTTTGCTGGATTCGCTCTCCACCTTCACAAGCTATGAACTATGCAGCTATTCAGCGTTGGTCATGTATTCGGTCCTAGCCGGCACTCTGGAACTGAAACGGACCGAGTTCAAGTCCAAAGTAGTGGACGCTCCTGAGATTAAGGCCATACTTGGCAGTGGAGAGGAGAAGGGAACAGATGTTGACCAGAAGATGGAAGATGTAGCGACTTCGACACCAGAGAAAGCCACTGTGGTCAATCTCACCACCCTTGGCACTGGTCAAGGTGCAGAAGGAGCCGAATCGGAAATGCCTATGGATTTCTCTTCCTTGGCTTCATTGGTCCGAAGTTTATACGAGGGGAATTATCGAGCCTTCTTCCGTGCCCTGGCCACTGTCGACGAGACTTTCTTGCAACAAGATCGATATCTATTCGAGCACCGAGGATGGTATGTGCGGGAGATGAGGTTGCGAGGTTATCAACAACTGCTCCAGTCCTACAGAGTGGTCGGCCTTAAGGCCATGGCTGATGCATTTGGTATTAGTGTTGATTTGTTGGATCGAGACTTGGCCAAGTTCATCGCCGGTGGAAGAGTGAGCTGCACTATCGATCGAGTGCAAGGAATTATAGAAACCACGAGACCGGATGACAAAAACAAGCAGTATGCGGATGTTGTCAAGCAAGGTGATACGCTGATCACGAAGCTGCAGAAATACGGTCAGGCTGTGAGACTGAGAGGTAGCGAGCGGACCTAGCGCTATTTGGCAGTCATGAAATGAACAAAATAACCGTAAAGCGCGGTACACAACGGTACCTCGACACACCACCCGTAGTCAAATCTTAACGTGTGCACATCCATAGCCGAAGTTTGGAAATCCTGCTCAGAATGGGCCTTCTGTGTAGCTAAGCCAGCAATCGCAATGACCATTTGAGCAGCGACGCAAGATATCCTCCCTCTTTCAACTAAATCCTCGCAACGTGCGAGCTGCTTGAACCTGCGAGCCGGTTACTACCGTCAGCTTAATTTCCCCAACTCAGCTACCCATGCAAGCTCGACCGCACTGAAATTACGCGCGTACGGCTTGGAAGTGTAGATCAGGTCTGTGAAAATTATAGCCCGTGGCAATGTGCTGCGACCCCCGCCCCCATCTCTTTGGCGCTTACCCGCAGCACCTTCATCATTCTGTTCTCTTGACCTGCTAGATCCTCCGCGATGAGTGAACAGCACAGAACTAGGGTGGATGTGTATCGGCTGGCCCGTCAATAGAGTTGTGTACGGTGCCCTCTGATTAGGATTTTTTTGGGCTTGGCCTGCTTGAGTCGGTGCGAGGGAGGAGTGGATTGCAACGTTGGTCCATAGGCCTGATACCAAGCACTTGAGGACGGTCTCTTTTAATAGCATGTCTCCCAGGACGCTGCTGCTGTCCATTGTTGTTTTAGAAGTCAAGCTCGGCTCTAAACCCTCTGCAAGTCGGTACCTGCTGTTGTTCATCATCTGTCTTAACTGCTTGCGGACGTCCATAATCTTGCTCATTGCTCGATGAGAAATGCCGAAGCTTTCGCACCATGCGCGACGGTCATGTGTGCCCGGAGAGCTGTACGCTGATATGGCATTTAGTAAAGTAAGATGGTCCGAGTGCCGGCTGAGCAGCTGACGACGAGCGGTCTCAATCGGATTTAGGTCTTCGCTTTCATCCTCCGAGAGTTCCTCACGGGGAGTATCGTTTCCGGCTTCAACAATACCATTAGCACCACTTTGCGACGGTGCTTTCTTACCAAGCAGCAATTCGTCGGGACTCAGCTTGCGCCGGCCGGTCAATTTCTGGTGTCGTCCAGCATGGACGGAAAGGAAGATGCCTTCTTCCAGAGATAGCGCAGCTACAACATCGATCACTGCATGCATGACATCTGATCCGTATTTTGAGCCTTCGAGAAGCACCCTCGCCAAATCTGGACGCACGGGCAACATTGCCATCTTTCTTCCGATTTCAGTGACTTGGCCGCTCTCGACATCTAAAGCACCGAGATTCAGCAGACCCTCCAAGGCAGCCTCCAAACTGCGCTTCGGCGGCGCAGTCAGCAATGGAAACTCCAGGACATCGTCTACGCCGTGAGCTTTGAGTGTCAAGACCAAAAAGTTGAGATCGGTACTTAAGATCTCAGGTTTCGAGTCTTTTTCGAGATTCCAAAAATCTTGCTCGGTGTATAGTCGATAGCACGTTCCGGGAGCTTCTCTACCTGCACGACCTGACCTTTGGCGAGCCATGGATTGTGATATGGGTGTGCTTAGGAGCGTGTCAAGATTTAATCCAGGGCGGAAGAGACGAGCTTTGTGTTTCCCAGTGTCGATCACATGGCGTATACCGGGAACTGTCAGTGACGTCTCCGCAATGTTGGTGGACAGTATAATTCTTCGGGTCAGAGGACGAGCGGGCTGAAAGATACGTGCTTGTAGATGTATAGGCAGGCTTGCAAACAGTGGCAGGATTTCAAGAGCCGGTAGCTTTTGTTGTTGCTCTTTCTTATTTCGTGATGAATGCTGTGTAGTCTCTTCCATGATGGTGGCAGCATAAGTGTGGCATAAAGACTCGAGGTTTTCAATCATTTCTTGGCCTGAAAGGAAGACGAGAACATCGCCAGGAAGAGGAGTATGCTGGTGGATGTGGATGATCTTGTCCATGGCTTCGTCGACAAGACTAGTCGTTGGTTGCGGGGAGTAATTTGTCGTTATTGGGTATTGACGGCCTTTGATGAAACAAGAGCCAACTCTCACTGCACTAGAAGGACGGCGATCCTCCGAGGGTTGCGATAGATTTTTAGATGTTGGAGAAGATCCGTCATCTGAAAACCCGCTCCATTCCTCCTCCGTTTCTTGTGCATTCTTCTTGTTAGCGTCAAAAGTAGTCGTTTCTTGACCAAGAAAAGTCTTAATGCTTTCCATTGCAGCGGTGGCACTCATGACGATGACTTTCAGTGGTACTCCTTCCCTTCTTCCGTCCGTCTCCTCATCCACGTCCCCTGATTTGGCCTTTTTTTCGGCGTCCAAGATTCGCCTGAGAAAACCCAATACCAGGTCAACGTTTACACCTCGCTCGTGTACCTCATCAACGATCACACAGCTATACTCCTTAAGCCACGGATCTCTCAGCAATTCTTGCAGCAGCATACCATCTGTAAGAAACTTGATCCGGGTCGACGAGCCGACATTGTTGTCAAAGCGTACGGAGTATCCGACTTGACTAGCAGGACTAGAAGAGCCGAGCGGTGTGCCGATCTCAGCTGCGACACGTGTGGCGAGCGAGATGGCAGCTACACGGCGAGGTTGGACAATAGCTATCCGTCCGCCGATGGTCTCACGTTGAGAGCCCTCTGATCGCCTAGATTTAGAATAAAAAGACTGCTGCGGGCGTCCATTTGCGTGTCTGTGCTTTCTCTGCGGTTGGGCGCGACACCAGGGCTCAGTGTACAGGAACTGCGGTATCTGTGTAGACTTTCCCGAACCAGTCTCGCCGATCAATAACAGCACGTCATTTTCGCGCACTTTCTGCCGGATCTCATCGGCGTGCGGCCATATTGGTAGCTCCTGCCGTGATTTTAAAAGCGCTTGAGACTTGTCCTTTAAATTTGAAATTGGCTTCGTGTTGCTGCCAGAGCCGTTTGTCCTGACTGAGCTGGTTCTCTGTCTGTCACATTGTGTGTTGACACTCAAACTCAAGCTGGCGCCGTTCGTGTGTGAGTTGAGGGGCGGCTGGGTAAAAGCTTGGTCAGCTTTGCGCTTCATAGATGGCATTGCCAGATTGCATCAAAATCGAAGTCAGGCCGATTCCAAACATATAAAACTTTTTCTACGGCGGTCCAAGGGAACAGAACATGTCGACGATAGTTCACCTGAGAGGCAAAGCTTGGCAGACCCTTTTACCTTATACAGGTGATGGACACTTTTGAGGATCTACACCCTTGTTGTATGATGCTTTGTAAAGCCTTCGAAGCAACTCGTTTGAGGTACGTCCACTTTAGATTTTAGGACTCGTGCGATTCTATGGGAGACCAGCTCAAAATTCAGTCTTTCCACGTTGTTCCAAAGACTGGGTCGCGACAAAACATATCAGCTAGCTACAGTACCCTTGTAGCCGCAAAACCTTCCACCGTCTTCCTTTAGTGTCTCAGGGAGCTCATCTTCAATACAGCTCTTCTTCCAATCCTTCTCCACTGGTTTCCAACCAAGTTCCCTCAACCTGATAGCCCGGCTTCTGCTGTTGAGTCCAATAGCAGTGCTGGTATAGTCTCCAAACAGGTCCGCATACAGCTCTTGTGACAAGGTGCGTGGTCGAGAATCCTCGATCTTTCCAGCCTGATGGAGAGCACTCCCAATGACTGTCGCTACATCGAGCCACGATGGCTCATTATGACCAGTACATTCACAGAAATAGTAGTGGTTCTGCAACAAGTCAGCGGCAGGGTTCCTTTCCATGTAGTGCAAGAGAACAACGTAGGCTCTAGCCGAATCCATAACGTGAATATTCGACCAGACCGGCTTTCCACTGCCGACATGGGGTGCTAAGCCATGCTTGATGGCGAACCTGGTAAGAGTTAGGATTTGTATACCGAGCCGTTTGTGCGTAGGATGGACTATTTACGTATAATTACGGTGCAAAAGGTTGTAACCCACAGCCATATATCAAAGGTGGGATCATGATCGCAATCTTTGCATTCGTTCCGAGGTCTCTCTGAGCCCCCACAATGGTCAAGTCAATTTCTCGGTGCGGTGCATTGTCATGTACAGAGTCGACCTCTTCACGTTTATCGTCATGATAGACCTTGTCCGATTTCTCACCATCTTTGGCGCCGTCATCGAGGATGGATGTCCCCGAAGTGTGGGTGTAAATTGTATTGAGTCCGTTCCTAGGTCTTTGTTTTATGCCGTCAAGGATGACAACTGCACTAGGAACATGGTCCGCCGTAGCAATATGGAAGACAATATCGTGACAGATTGTTTGCTCTGTGATGAGCTCCTTGTCTTCAAGTGACCGCAGGATAGTCGCGGCCCCAGCCCTTTTTATACCATTGGCATGCTCCTCTCTTCGCACCACACCGGTGACAGAGTAGCAGTGCTCGACCAATATGTCAAGTATATTCCAGCCAATAAAGCCAGGACCGACTATGAAGACCTTCTTGCCAGAAGACATCTTTGAAATGGTTTGTTTCACCAATAGATCAATCCAGGTACCAATTTCGCCCACGAAAATGATGATTGACTTTTCGTGTCAGTAGAAGGTGGTAAAGTACTGTGCCTGGCGGTGGAGCCAACTGTGTCGATGTTGAAGATATACCCTTATTTACCGAGGTCCAGGGTAACCCCAGCAGGTTGCCTCCTTGGTTTCGTCCATTCTACGTCAACACAACCAACCGCTTGACCAATAAAAGCCATACGCAGCAATTGCATTACTCATATGCCGGGCTTAAGGAGTTCCTGATGCTTGATATGTGGGTGAAATCGTTTCAGTCACAGTGAACCCGTTTTCCGTGCTTGCGTCGAGCCACACTCTAGATCGGGGAGGGACATCGCGTTTGGACTGCGCGGACTTGGTCTTAATGCGGACTCTACGGAGGGATACTAAAGCATTACGCGCAGCCGCGGCAATCATGTGACGATCCTGGCTTCGGGCTAGGGTGCGGGATCAACCCTTATTGGGCAGCGGAAATCTCCAAACGCATCTCGTTATTTGAGGAGCGTGGAAGCCGATAAGAGCCGCTCTCTTCCAGTTGCATCAAATCGTGTGTTGGTATACCTTCCACGGGATGTTTGCCAAAGAATCATCCAAATTTGCGACGTGCGCACCCGTGGGCACCTCTATATGGAGCTTCATTTTGTTTGGCCAAGAACTGCATGTTTTTGGTGTCCATCATCATGTACCTTAAGGAAGTATTCGGGCTCGAAGTTAACATTCACAAGTCGGACCATCAGACTTCTAACCTGATGAGATGCATAGGTGTAGATATCGCTCCGAGCCAGGTACTTTTGGCAACACTAGCGAACTTCGGGGTGATCGACTATTCTCATAATAGGCCGCAAAAAATATGCACCTTCACACCAAGAGACCCTCTTAGCAAGTCCTTGACTTATACTTGACTTACACAGCTTCCAAACAAGCAGATGGGACGTATTAGCGGTGATAAGCTGCCGAAAAATGGAGTTTGGTTAACGGCATGTTCGTGTGTGACACAGCTATATTGAGTCCAAGTTGCTCATCGGAAAGAGTGAGCATTCGAGGTTAGCAGGGCTTTTTGAGATAAGATACATACTTCTTACAATCTCCGACAGTTGGAATTTGTTTACTTGGAATTTCTTTATACTTTCACCCTAAACCCATCCGTTTTGCATGCATCGTCCCTAAATTTAGCAAGTGAACCTCAGACTGCTCAAGTTCGGGTGTGGAGCACCAAGAGATGCCAAGATGCTGGCTCGTTTCCACAAAAGTAGCCACACCTGTAAATGCTTGTTCGCCCTAAACGGCATAAGTTACCACACTCTGCAGGCTTGGGTCCGGCACCTCCAAGGGTCCCAATCTTTCGCAGATTACAGTTGGTTGTATGTATAGGTTTTAATTCTCAAAAGTCTGCGGCAGAGACGTACTCGGCTCCACTTCTGTCTTTATAATCATTCAAGGAGTGTGACCGCATATACTTGCAGTCGATTGGTCCATTAGTTGTCCACTTTTAACTCGGCCCGTTGTTCATTTCGTTTGAGTTCCACAGCTTGGTCTTCATAAAGATGCTCGTTCCACCTCCGTTCTAGGATCATTGAGTCTTGGCTGGGCGTCAGCCATTGCGCGCCTATCGATGGTCTAAACCTTTTTGGGAACGAACATCATTCGAGTCATTGTTGCCAAGGTCTGACTACATGGCTGTGCTCATTCATGGATGCGCTCGAAGCTTGTCTGGCTACTGAGCCCATGCAAAAGCGCCCCAACAATTACACGAGTGCGATGTAAAAATGGCGGCAGTTCTGCCTTGCTGCACCTATATCGTCTTTAGCATGGCATTTGTCGACCCAATTTGCGGCCTTGAAAATCTTTAACTACGTCCTGTTTCCTAGGAAGAACTTTTCCAAGCCTTATAGAAGAACCCACGATTATTTATCATAACGTATGACATCGCAGCCAGATTTCAACCCAACCTGCCCTCTAGGAGGGTCTTGGTACGCTTGCGGCAACGGAGCGAAGTACGTTTTTAGAATTGTGAGTAAAGGTTGGCTGACAAGTCAAATAGATTTACAGGATGTTGTGGTCGAGATCCATGTAACGATAATGGCTGCCCCGCCGGTCTGCTCTATCCAGCGAGCTTTGACAAATCTGCGTATTCGTCGTTTCCCGATCAACAATGTAGTGCTGGACTGGTATGGAAATGGTCAGATCAAGGTCTCAACGAGGCGAGCTGACAAAGTAAACAGTGGTACACTTGCATCTGGGAAGGGTTGACTCCGGAGACATTTATGGGATGTTGCACTATCAACCCATGCTCGAACGAAGGGTGTCCAACTGAATCGCTTGCCGCAGCCTATCTCTCGGACAACCCCAATATAGCTGAGCAATTCGATCCTTTTCCACCGCTTCCCGGGACTTCTACCGCAACCTCGGCCACGGCCACGGCAACGCCGACTACAGATGCGCCTTCCGGTACAGCAAAACGCTCAGTATCTGCTGGCGCTATAGCAGGCATAGTGATAGGTGGAGTCATTTTCATTTGCGTTGTTCTTTTCGCAGTATGGCGTTTCAGACGCCGGTCCAACAATGCTAGCAGAACTTCTCAGACGCAACAAGTCAACCATACTGAAGGAGGGTACCACCCTTCTTTCGCAGGGACAAGTCATGCGATAGAAAAGTATGGAACAACTAAAGGAACGCCGATGCGACCCTCTCCGGGTAAGACATTTTCAAAATTGCCAGCAGTGTAGCTGACATAAATGCTAACTCTTCAATAGAGTCGCCGATGTTCGTTCCACCCTACTCGGCTGGAAACTCGCCTGCTCCGAATTATCAGGCGTACGACAACCAGGAGTTCGGCAGGGCTCCGCAAGCGCCGGTGGAAATGGACGGAAATGGACGGGAGCCAATTGGCTTGGGATTGAACAGTGTAACAATCAGAAATTCTGCCACCAGAGCTGAATTAGATGCTAGGCCCAGGAGTCAGACGTGAGGATAGTTACAGAACAAATTCTAATGATGAGATTAACGCTAATTATTATCTTCCGCTTATCAAGTCAAATTCCTGCTATAATCAGTTTGCCATTGGCGCAGCATAATATGTTTGCAGTCAGATAGATGACTCTCTGGTCGGAAATCAGCATAAACTCAATTCGAAACTAATAGGCTCAAACGCTCAAAATCCATAGTTTCACAATTGAAGTCGCCTACGTGCCTTCGATGAAGCCACCTTATGTGCAGACACACTCTAATGATGCTTTTCCACGTCGCCGGCGTAGGTTACCCAAGTGGTAAATCATCTATTGCTTCAGTGGACATCTGACCGAAAAGCGTTGGAATGAAAAGCTCCAATGGCAAAGCGCTCTGGAACTTCTGACTTTAGAATACACCGGATCAAAGCCACGTGGGAAATCTATGGGCTGATATTTGGTATGCCCAACCTCTGGCCAAGGAGATGCGTCATGCGCCAAGACACCTCGCAAAATGCGCTTCATCTATCATCAAATATTTAATCAAGATCTCAAAAGGTTTGCAGAGACGATGGCAACGCTGCGACACTGACTCTGCTCTAATTGTCAAATGTCCAGTGATGCTGTTGTACAGCACCACCTCAACGGACATAGCGGCGTCATTCTCGCCGTATTTATCGTTGTCTCTGCCTTCGTGATATGGCCTGTTCGCGTCCCAGTCCACCACGCTGGCCAACGAATTATACTCAAGTTCTTCCAGCATTTCAAAATCATCGACAAGCATGAATTCGAGAACCTCTCTTCGCAATCTTTTCAATTTCCGCTATCCCTCGAGACCGCTCCCGTTATTGGAGTAATATTGCTTCTTGTAACGACGACCATCAATGGAAGCACAATCCGACTAGGTGTGAAAGGCGACGAGAACGTCAAACCTTATGACGTGCTCGTCCTCTTCATATCCCTAGCGTATATCTCCATTGCTCTTGATGGTACTGGCGCACTCGAAGCAGTAGCATTTGGTGTCTCAAAACGTGGTGGCAATTCTGGCAGGCGATTGTTTACTTATCTCTACGCCTTCTTCCTTGGAGTGGGATGCATTGTCGGAAACGATCCTCTCATACTGTCTGGCACGCCTTTTCTTGCCTATTTAACACATCACACGGGTATCGAGCCAACAGCATGGGTTTTCTCCGAGTTCATGGCAGCAAACACGGCGTCGGCTGTCTTAGTGTCGTCTAACCCAACCAACGTTCTCATTACCGGCAGCTTCAGCCTCAACTATCTAACCGAGTTCACCAAGTGGACTGTCTTGCCATCGATAGTACCTGCTATTCTCAACTTTCCTGTGCTGTTGGTGATGTTCTGGAAACGGATCCCGAAGACCATTACGCCACTGCAAGACGATCCTTGGTCGAAGCTGCGAGATCGGATTGGAGCAGTCTTTTTCAGCTGTTTGATGGTCATCACTGTTAGCGTTCTGGTTGGTACAAGCTTTGTGCCTGGCCACATCGTCGAAGTCTGGATGGTGACCGCACCAGCAGGTATCTTGGCATTTCTGTTTGATCTTGGTAGTGATTGGTGGCATTATAAATACCGGCAAAATGTGCAAGAGCGTGGCCTTTCAGACGAGGCTGCCGAGATGTGGCCTATCGATCGAGCTGGTTCCCGGCCCTCCGGTCCGCGTCGTCGATCTAGCACGGCCACTGAACATTCAACATCTGGTCATCACGAGCCAACGAAGATGGCTACCAAACCTCTCCCCCAATCTGTGCAGGCTGAAGCGGATTCAAAGTCTAAGCGGAAATCAATAACATTACTTTCGCTTCTCCAGTCGTTCCGGCGCCGTTTCCCGGGCACTAGTTTCACGATCAGTCGTTTACCAATCCCACTCCTTCCATTTGCCATCTGCGAATTCATTCTTGTTCGTGGTCTAGCACAGAGAGGTTGGATCAGCGTTTTCGCACGGGGTTTCAGCAATGCCTGCACGACTCCGCTTGCAACTGTCTTCTTTTTCGGCTTTATCTCCGCTGCTTTTCTTTGTCCTCTTGCAGGCACCAATATCGGCGCCACCATCCTCCTTGTCGAGATCCTCCGTGATCCAGAATTTTCAGAATCCGCTTCTACAAGAGCTGATCCGAGAATCATGCTTGCCGCGATTTATGCAACAGCGATGGGAAGCAATCTGGGAGCCTTTAGCTATACATTCGCTGGGAGTTTGGCTGGTCTGCTTTGGCGAGGGCTTCTGGCGGACAAAGATGTGCGTGTGAGCCAATTTAAGTTCGCCGCGGTCAATTTCCTCCCACTGGTATTGCAGACGACAGTTGCTTGTGCAGTTATTTATGGCCAACTTTTCTGGTTTGCCTAGCTTGTCAACGTTTTGTACCCCTCAGCTCAGTAATGACCTGTGGTGGTCACAGACGCACTTTATTAGAGGGCATACAACCGTCTCCAAGCAGGGTTGCGTTGGATGTGATCGAAGTGATCAAAGCTGCTTGCACTTCAGTAATTGAGCGAGCCTTGAGGTCACGTTAGAAAATGCACAGCAGAGGTTTGAGAGTCTGACTTTCGGGTAACCCGTAGAAATACATGGCCCCTTCATGGTCGTGCCTTATTGTCAGGAGTGTTAGATGATGCTCATGGCGAGCGTAAGAGAGAGTAGAAAAGCATGTAGAGACAGACCTGAGGCAAATAGGCAAGTAGAAGTTTGGATGACAAGGCTTGAATAAACCGGGGAAAATCGGACAGCTTTTCTCAATTTGGGCAATGTTGATGATGCAACAGTTTCAAGGCGTTTTCATCGCTGACCGCACTTATTGTCGAATTCTCGGCAGCGAGCTTTGCTTCGTCGTCTTTGTGGTAGTTACGGCAGTGTATGGCATGTCGTTTGACTCGTTTCAGAGATTCACCACGACCTTTGGGCGCAATACTGAAAAGGGCACGGAAATAGCCAGCCATTGTTTTAAGTGAAGAAGCCTATCTACTTGTATTTAACACCCTCCAAGCCTGTTGAGCAAACCCCTCTAGAACTTGCTTGTGTCCTAGGCTCTAGTTGATCGCGTCCTGAAGTACATTACCTGCCAACTGATTCGACTCGCTGTAATCAATTCTGACATCCACCACGCTTACACCTTCAAATGCAAGCGCCTCATCCATCACCTGTATCAGCGTCTCGGCACTCTCTACCCTGTAGCCTCGCGCACCGCAGCTCTGTGCAAACATTTTGAAATCGATTCCGCCAAGTTTCACACCACTGCTCCTTCCGTACTTCAACTCCTCCTGGAATTCGACCATGTTGTAGCTGCTATCGTTCCAAATGAAGTGGGTGATATTGCATTTCTGCTGCACAGCGGTAACAAGCTCGTTGGAGCTGAACATGAAGCCGCCGTCACCGGACATGCTGATCACTTTCTCAGAGCAGGGTGGGTCTTGGACGAGAGAAGCTGCGATTGCGAAGGGCAGGCCAACCCCAAGTGTTTGTTGGCCATCAGAGCAGAGGAGACGGCGGGGCTCGTAGGCGAAGAAATACCGCATCATGTAGATGTACACGGTGCCGACGTCAACGGATACCGTTGTGTCTTTCGAAACACGCTTTTGCAGCTCAGTGACGAATGTAAGTGGGTGCACTGGATCGGTATTGTTGAATCGGGAGGTTGTTGGGCGAGACTGCCATTCATAGTATTCCTTCTTGAGCTCAGCGAGCTTCCCATTCGAGATGTCGAGGTTTAGCGACTTGACGTTTTTCGCGAGGTAGTCAAGATTTTCCGCGACACTGCCAAGGAGTTCTGCTTCTGGATGGTAGTAAACGCCGTAATCGGACGCCTGGTAGTCGACATGAACTATCCGGCGGTTTCCTTGAGGATTCCAAATGAAGGCGTCGTATTCGACAGGATCAAAGCCAACAGCAAGGACAAGGTCAGATTCGGCAAGGAGTTTGTCGCCTGCTTGGTTCCTGAACAGTCCGACGCGACCATAGAACACGTCAAGTAGCTCCTTAGAAACAGCGCCCGCTGCTTGAAAAGTCTCGATGGTTGGGAAAGGCAGCTTTGAGAGGAGCCTGCGGACAGCGGCCACGACGGTGGGCGACGCTGCACGAGATCCCAAGAAGAGGACCGGAGCCTTCGCCGACTCAATCATCGAAATAACTGCCGATGCCTGCGTTGAGCTTGCAAAGCCATAACGAGGGGCGGGATATGCTTCCGGCGGGAAGGCCGGAAACTTGCTCTGCAGCTTGGCAACATCTTGAGGTAAAGAAATCACGGTGGCTCCTTTTGGTGATGTAGCTGCCTGTCTGAATGCGGAGAGCATGACTTCTGCTGCTTGATCTTCGACATCGATGCTGATAGCGGCCTTACAGGTAGGTCCAAGAATATCGAGGGCTTTCATCGATTGATGGGTACGATGTGTATTCATGTTTCGTGGAACCGAACCTATCAGTGCCACACACGGGTCGCCTTCAGTCGTAGCTGTGACGAGTCCAGTCGCAAGATTCGTGGCTCCTGGACCTGAGGTTGCAATGGAGACGCCTGGAATTCCTGTGATACGACCATGAGCGGCACTCATCATCGCAGCGTTCTGCTCATGGCGACAAATAATCAATTTGATCTCAGGATGATCGGTCAACGTATCGAAGATCGTGTCTATCTTTGCTCCGGGGATGCCGAAGACCACTCTCACTCCAGCATTGTATATACTATCAATGATGATATCCGACACATTGTATTCTGGCATCTTGAAGATTTTGGTTTTCAACTTGTGCTGGTACGAAGATGAGTAAAACTTGACTAGCTCTGGCGGCAGCAAGAGAGAAGACGATGATTTAGATACGAAATCTGGCCATCCATGCTCCAGCCAAATGTTGACGAGTCTTGAGAGCTTGCATGGGGTCTCGTGCAGACGAGGCCCTTAGTCACTCGGCCTGCGTCCGACTTCGGGATCGAACGATTTACGTCACCAACCAAAATGCTTTATCTTGAGCCACGCCATGTGAAAGACAAGTCCTAAACTTGCACAGAAGCTGATAAAAGGCCTCGCATTTGTTTTATAGTAACACACATAATCAGCAACCTATGGTCTCGATCCAATAAAGAACAGCCAGTAAATTCAAAGCAACAGCCCGAGATTGCTGCGCCACCTCCTTCTCCACGTGATCATGGACGAATCGAATCAAATTTACCAGTATTCTATCATCAATGCCTTAATGGCCGGAATTGCCGATGGCGGCATCACTGTCGCCGAGTTCATTAAGAAGGGAAACCAAGGACTAGGCACTTTCGCCAAAATCAGAGGCGAATTGATACTACTCGACGGCACTGTCTATCAGCTGCAAGCCTCGGGGGACGTGCGAGTTGCTGAGGCTGATGAGCAACTACCATATGCGGTGTGCACGACACTGGTTCCCACCAGCACCAGAAATATTGTGCTGAAGGAGAAGAACGATTTTGATCGGGTGCTAGATGAGCTCGACAGTCACGCGGGAAATTTGTTCATGAGTTATCGGGTAGATGGGCGGTTCAAGAAGTTGAAGGCACGAACAGTGAGGGGCCAGGAGTACGAGGACCAGCCGTTGTCAGAGCTCGGAAGCAAGCAGGCAGTAATCGAGTATGAGGACATCGAAGGCACGATAGTAGGTTTCAGAGCTCCGGCTGCATGGAGTGGCATGATGGTTGCTGGCGAACACATGCATTTCATCGACAAGGATAGGAAACTTGGGGGTCATGTGTTGGAAATCTGCTCGGAAGATGAGGTAAGTATCGGGGTTGCGGTGGTTAACAAAATCCAAATAGAGCTGCCGAGGAGCGAGAAGTTCAATGCGGCGAAGCTAACAACGGACGAGGCGGGTATCAAATGTATCGAGGGATAACGGGTAACGTCGGGGACAGGCTTGAAGCCATACGGATTAGATTAACTTGATATATCACTCTCGCCAAAGAACACATGATTGCTATCTATCAACGACAAATTTTCCCAGCCTATCTTTGTTCAAGAAATTGCTTACACCCCAAGATGAAGGGTTAAACTCCGATGTAAATGCATATATCAAGATACTTCGTCCAGGCTTGCGTAAGTCTGCCTTCATACCATCTGTCTTGTGGATCTTGTCTCTGTGGCATCGATGCTTGAGTCCCGCGAATGAGTTCTTGCGTATTCATAAGGATTAAGTTTAGCAGCATCGTTGTCCACCTCATCATATCCAGAGGGAAATGACTGTGGGCTCGAGGACCGGCCTCGATGGGCTTGCTGCGGGTAAGCAGACTGTCCGTACCCCACTCCGCCATAGCCGCTTTCAGGGGCGGTCACAGTGATGGCTGCCGGTCTTGAGGGATACGCGTTGCCTGGCTCGTAGCTTGAGGTTTGCTGCGACATGGGTTCGAGGTGAGACGTGTCCATCACTCGTTGACGGCCCCTTCGTCCAAAGCCTAAGCCTGAAGCTGATGAGGGTCCAACACCACCGGCCAGCAGTTTGACTGCGGTGAACATTCCCACCAAAATGTCCGTCGGGTTGAATGCATTTGCGGCGGCTCTGAAAGTACCCATGCGTGGACTGACCATGTCTGATTTCATAGTTTCATGGTACTCTCGAGACCGGAACGCATAGTGAAAGAACACTGCGAATGCGATTTGCTCAACAGCGACAAGGGCTGCTGGCACGCCAAGCTTGAGATCATACAAGGTGAACTTGGCTGATGTGCTGACATTGATCGAGCCGAAGACAATGGACTGTACAAAGTTGATGAAGACTATGAGCTTGAAGCTGACCAGTTTTAATCCTGGGCTGTGTTGTGCAAACTCGGGTTCCTTGACAAATCTTGCGTAGTACCGGACAACTGCGGCGACAGCCCAGCCTAGGAAGAAATTTGTGATGATCACGTACCAGATATGTCCGAATCGAGGCTTCCAGGAAGTCTCACAGTACGTTCCCAAGGCAAGGGTGACCTCCTTGACGATTGTCATAACAATGTCGACAATAACATAAAGAAATACCGCGATCCACTTGATTTGGAACCATTTCAGGCTGCCACCAGGAATCACATTTTCCCCCTTGGAAGGTCGATATCGGCTTTTTGGCTTGCGATTTTCGAGGTTGGAAAAATACTGTGATCGCGCATGCTCGTCTGGGGCGATGTATTCAACGAGAAGCAGGAACAAAGCAGCCAGTGCAAACGCCTCATAAAGCTCGATGAGAGGTTGCATGTAATACGCTACTTTGTAATTGACGATTGATATCGCTGCCAAGGTAGAGAAGACGACAGGGAAAAATATGATGCGGACGATCTGGCGTTGTTGTTTTGGCTCCGTATATCGATGCAAGTGTTTCATTATCAAGAAGAATGAAAAGAAATTTGTGATCGCGGCCGCCCCTAAGGCAATGAAGAACAGAAGCCGCTGAGTCGTCAATGGTCCAACGATTGGAACAGGATTGACAGCATACTTTTCCCAGTCTTTGGGCAAAGGACAGGTGCTGTTGCTTGTTGTGTGAAACTTCGACCTCATGTTGTTGAGGTTCGTACAGGGGCAAGATAGCTTAGTGTTCTTGTTGTTAACAGTTTGACTGACACGATGAGAGTGGAAAACCAGCAATTTGATAATGTCTAATGAAATTTATAGAATCGCGGGAGAAGAATGCTTAACTAAATTTGTCTAATCGACTCCCATGTGACAGGCCTCAATATTTAAAGCCATTCCCAAGACGGCAACATAATGTGTTGCGTAGACGCGAGGTAGAAGGGAACTCGTCTCACGTCATTTGTCGCAAAATATGCTGTATCTCGAATTGACTTCCTGTTTGGGATGTAAACCTCGAGGGCGCAGCTTCGCACGTTATTAGTCACCACGCTAAAACCTATCAGTCCCGTTATCTACCTAACACCCGGCTGCCACAATCTGGTACGGTCTAGCATTCCAGGCGACCGCGGGAGCAGGAACCACTGATGATCCCTTGCGAACCCCGCCCACTGGGGCCGGCTAACTAGGTAGTACTGGCCAACCAGGGTTTAGATACAAGCTTTCGAGTCCGGGGCTTGGTATTGCTTAGCCCCATAACCAGGGTTGAACCCACCATCCTCCGTACTTTTGAGTCGATCGTCCTCTGACCTCCATATGTATGCTGGGCGACCCAGGAAAATTTCCGGATCGTCGAAGCTTGACTCTTTGATTGCACCGACAGGGTAGAAATACGCGTAGTCGCTCAGTCGTACTTACGAAGCATGCCGTTTATCATAGATTGCTGATTGTGGCGATCTTTCACATCGGTGCACCAATTGTTATTGTTTCACAAAATCTCGCGTGCAAGGAGAGACTGAGCATACTATTCCTGTTCCAGCGCAGTGGTTCCTCCTAGAATAGTGCTTCGTCCCCATGGTGATATGTATGAGTAGGGTCATCACGTCTGGACATTACATAAGCTCAATCAAGTACAAGGATGTAACCGGCGTGCTTTGACGAATCACCATGTCAAGGAGCACAGACAAGACTAGATCACAACTCGATTGTTGCTCATTGTTTTGCGATCAAGCGTCCAAAAGGTATTTGAGCTTGTTCACTATTTAGATTATACAACTTTTGCTACACACCTGTTTCTGTAGTCGCTGCAGGCTCGACGCTCGCTTCCACCTCCTCCGTCATCAACTCCTTGACCCCCCGCAAGAACGCCACGGCTATCATGGCAAGTACGACAAATGGTATTATGCTGCTCCACGCTAATCGGTATGCATGACTGTATACCCAGTGGCTTGCATTCGCTGCTTGTCTGATAATATCTTGGCTAACGCCAGGTAACGACTCCAAAGCCTGCCGATCACCGCTCTGCAAAGCTTTAAGCAGGCCTTCAACAGACGACGACGGCAGTCCAGCATTTGTGGCAGCCTCTCCAACGTCTTTTGCGTAGCTGGAGCGGATCTTACTATTAATGATGGCAGTCAGGACAGCTGACCCAAAGGCGCCACCGATGGCTCGAGCCGAAAATGCTAGACCAGTGGCAGTTGACAAGTGTTCATGCGGTGTTGCTAATTGTATAACCGCTGCCAGCAGAGTCAGTGGACCAGCTTGGCCCACTGCGACCAGGACATTGTAGCCGATCTGTGCAGCGCTCAAATTCGGCGTGATCAGCGCATAACAGATGGTCGACGCGAGAAATATGCCAAACGTGACGAGCAGTGGCGTCCTCATATCCTTGTATTTTGTTGCATACCAGATAATTGGAATGCAGGCAACCATTGTTGTCGCTGACGACGAGAGCTGTCGGACCGATATTGACCAAGCATTGTCTTCAAATCCCAAGTTCAGGGTCAGCTGTGGGACCACGCTGTTGACGGCACTGTAAAACATCCAGCCTTCGACGGTCAAAGCAAATAGAGCAAGCGCAAAGTTCGGCGACTTTGTGAAGTAGCTGTGGGCCACGATTCCGTCATCGCGTCCTTTCCATTCTGGTTTATGTTAGCTACATATTGCTCGGTGCGGAAGGTCCAGCTATACTCACCATAAACTGCAAAGATCACCATGAATACTATACCAATGACCAAAGGAGCGACAACATGGGCATCTGACCAGCTGTATCTGCTGACCCACCCAAGCGCGAGCAATGTCAAAGTTGTGCTTGCCATGAACAGAACAGATCCGATTGGATCGATGACCCATGCAGACTCCTTGAGAGACAAGCGGGGATAGTCCGATCGTCGTCTGGGGTGATATAGAAGCACAAACAGAATGGATGTTGTTCCGTGCAATGCTGCCTGGATCCAAAAGATGTACCTCCATCCAGCGGCTCCTAGGCTCGTGACCTTTCCTGCTCCCAGAGACCCGACAATTCCTCCCACGCCGCTCCCCAAGAAGCCAGCACCATTGGCGATAGCTCGGTACTTGCGTGGCAGGACCTCACTGGGAATTGCTTGGACGATTGAAATTGTCGACAGTGTGACACCGATCAAGATTCCTCCTCCGATGAGAGCTGACATGGATCGTGCAGTCGCAGAAATTATGGCTCCTGCAAATGCCACTAATGGCGGTATGGAGACGAGCCATTTTCGGTCGTAGACATCGCTAAGGCGTCCAATAATTGGCGAGAGAACACTTTGCATTAAGAGTGGGCTTTCTGCGCACAAGTATGTCAGTGTCGAGCAGGGGCCCAGTAAGCCATGGATCACTTACGCACGATCCATCCGGCAAGACCAGCATCCCCTAGATCTCGTGCAATGAAAGCAACGTTCTGTCCAGATCCAGCGATAACAAAAACTTGCGCCATTTGGGCAAAACACGTAATGAACACCACGACCCACGATCGCCACGTGAGAGTGAGATGTTCATCCTTGTCTTTCAATGTCGTCTGCGAAGATGACTGGCTCTTGGTCGGGTCTTGTATGCCAGGTTGTTCTCCTCCTAGGTTTAAATGCTCGCTGAACTTCGCATTGTCGGCTCTTTCACCATCTGAGATCCCCATTGCCGGTGGTTGTGAAAATTGCTAAGCTTGAGTACAGGATGAAACCAGCAGAAGGACAGCAATGACAAAGTTGGAGTTTCATATAATCATGAAGAGCCCATAACATGCCTTTTGTTTGATTCTAGTACTTCGTATTCATAACGCCTGCAATAGTAGTGAAACGGCGATGCCGAGCGCAAATCGGTGGCACTTTTGCTATCCTACGTCAAAACCGCTCTTACCAAACCGCTGCGCGATGATCTCAAGTTAAGGCCCCCAGCCCAAGGCTTGGCCTCTAATGTGGTTGGAGGCTGGGCTGTACCACGTTTAGTAAGCATCAATTTAGTTGCTATTTTAAACCGATTTATGGAGTCACTATGGCAGCTCACCAATGACGATTGTTTTCAGCGCCCAGCACATGGCAACGCCAAGGCTGGGCGAGGCTGCAGGGCAGTCCCCACGGACTGATGGGATTGAGCGGAAACAACGACAGCGATTTGGAAGACGCAGATGGACAAACGCAGCGAGCACATGTCCGTTCGAAGCAGCCGTAACAACCACAGCTTCGGGAAACCCGACCTCGAACCAATGCTGCCTTTATCAGCTATCGCTCCGGTAAAAAAGCGCTTGGGCCTTGTCTGTTCTCGCTAGAGTATATTTTGGATGACTTCTACATTTCTCCATCCGTCGTGAGCGAAGGAGTACAATGTCGGTCTGCTCGCGAGACAAACCTCAGCAAGCGATTTAAAAATATCGCCGCTCCCCCTGCATCCGGTTGCGGGTATGACTCTATTCACCGCTGCCACGAGTTCAGGCAACGTTTCGATCGTGCTGGCAACGCTGTTGAGTTTGTGGTTAACATGGATACTGACTACAAGCTTCTGGGAGAAACCAGCTCGCTAAGCATTGTGTCTCAAATTTGCTAGGGCCTTTTCCTTCGAGAGCGTGAATGTCCAACCCCCTTCTGGTACCTGAGGAGACAAATGTGCGTCATTCGAAATTGAGCAGAGTGACGCGCCTGGACGAAATCAGAGCACAGCCGATATGAGGACCAGTTGGGTCCCGGTCATCTTGTTTCGTTCGAAGCCGCAAACCATGAGTGAGGAAACTGGGCCTTCCACAACAGAGCGCCTCGTTCTCGCACCTCAGGTGAAAGGATTAAACTAGATTCCACACTGTTCTCGAACAAAACGCCAGAGCTTTGTTGTATCCATATGTCCAATTTGTTGGTAAGCTCAATCGATTGCTTCAGACTAGCTTTTGCCGAGGCGTTGAGGCATAGTCCGGCAGTGTCCAGTTTAGCTCGCGCGTCAGTATGGAACATAACTTCAGTATTTAAAAGGTAATCATTTCATCAATTCATGCTTGTCTCGAGTCATACGCTGTCCATATCTAGATGTTGCAGCAGCGAACTCTGTTCTTTTCGCGGTAGCACGCTTTGTCTCAATTTCTAGGCGAAAATGTTCGGTTCTCCGATCTCGCCTAGAATTTCTCCACTAATCCTTTTCCGATTGAGCCTCGGTATCCCTTCTTACTTGGCCATTTATGGATTTTGCTTCGTGTGCTTGGCTTCCGGAGCCGGCTCTGGACACAGCGGCCATCTACCATCTGACACGTTGGTGCAGCATACTCGGTCACAATGGAAGAACTTATTCGGCCGAATCGATCGCTAACCGGGAAGGTTGCGATAGTCACAGGAGCGGGAGCCTTGGCAGATGGCATAGGTAACGGCCGGGCAGCAGCCATTTTGATGGCAGAAGATGGTTGCAATGTCGTATGTGTAGATCGGGACGCTTCGTCAGCTCAGCGGACAGTCGAAATGATCGAGTCCGAGGGGAAGGGCAAGGCAATTGCTGTCCAAGCGGACGTCACATCCCTCATGGATTGCGAGCGGGTGGTCAAGAGGGCTATCGATACATATGGCAGGTTGGATATTTTGTTTAATTGCGTCGGTGTAGGAGGTATTCACAGATTCACCGCCTTCATTGAAATTTGTTCAGTTAACTGACATGATTTAGGCGCAAGCGGGACTGCAGTGGAGGTCGATATGACGGAATGGGCCAAAGGGCTCGAGATCAATGTCAGCTCTATGGTCCAGATGTCAAAATATGCAATCCCGGAGATGTTGAAGAATGAGGCCTCTCGAGGATACCGTGGCAGTATTATACACATGGGTTCTGTTGCCGGACTCAAAGGAGGTACTCCTCACCTATTGTACCCAACCGCGAAAGGAGCGGTGGTCAATATGACACGAGCGATGGCATTCCAGCATGGGCTGGTGGGAATCAGGGTCAACTGTGTGTGTCCGGGCATGGTTTATACTCCCATGATGTACGGCGCTGGCATGACGCCCGAGGCCCGAGAGGCACGGAAGAACAGAAGCGTGCTGAAAACTGAGGGATCAGGATGGGACGTAGGAGCAGCAGTGCGCTGGCTGGCATCTGAGGAAGCACGATGGGTCACGGGTTTGGTGCTGCCAATAGATGCTGGAGCGACGGCCGCGGTAGGAACCGACGTGCCCAAGTCTGCTCATGTGAATGCGCCGAAGTGAAACCAGCTCACCACTTGAATGCTGTTTGTACCATTGGAAATCCCGACCATAATGACCTCCTTGCTTTAGAGGCCTGATCCAGCCTCTGCATAACCAAACTGCCGTTGAAGTAGCGATCTTGTACGCCCCCTTCGCCTGCTCCGCTTCAAAAGTCATGTATACCTTTTCACTCTGATTTGGGATTCAGGCCCAGCGGATTGTCCGCAGTCTGTTCCTCGCCTGCTATGGGCTGTTTCATTCTTTCGCCTTCGGCCTCCTGTTGTTTCGCTGGACCGCCTCCTTTATTGCCGAAGCCCACTCCGAACTGGTCACCGAAGGCTTCACCACCTCGCATGACGCCTCCAACGAGGGGATCGACAATCCCGCCGACAGGTCCCGCAACGGTTTCGAGGCCTTTGCCAGCATATTTGCCAACGGGATTGAGTTTGCCTTCAACCCAGTCGCCTGCTGCGTTGCCTATACTTTCGGGTTTCTCGTACCACTCTACGCCGGTGTTAGTCCACTTTCACTCAGCGCAAGGAGAGAATTCGTACGTTGGGCTTCTTCGCCCTGGCCCTGAGCCTGCGCCTGTTCTTGCTCTTGTTTCTCACTCATTTTTGGAGGCTCTCGATCGCTATGGTTTTCAAGAGAGATGCGGTGTCCAGTATCCTCGGTCATTCCGAGCAAAGGAAGGTAAATTCTCAAGTAATGGCTTCACATGCGAGTGCACTCGCCAAGCTGCAGCTACGACATCATCGCATGCTGGTCCCACATGTGTAACAAGTGATCACAGACCAAGTTTTGGCTTGACGCCTCACACTCCTATGACGTCGGAGGTTGCGAAGGAAAAATCCAGCCCCACTACGGCAAACCGTAGACCGTTGGACTGCAGAAATGTGGCTGAAGCAATCTAGATCGACAGTATTGCCTCCAAACAGCTTGGTGTCACCATTTTGATGAAGATTCGCCGCGCTCAAGCACGCAATGGCGGTTCAACTAAGGATTCACTTCTTACTCCTATGCAATAAAACTTTTCGAGCGCTCCATCTACAGTCACAAGGATGTTAGCTAACTAGACAATTGAATCGAGCAGTATGGGGATATACCAATTGCTTGAGATCTGGATTGACTAGGAACTCTGAAGACATGAATTGCGGTAAAGGCTCGAGTCCTCTAATGAATATACCAACTTCTCGTCGATCGGAATGATGCGCAAGAGCACTGTGGTAGGTCGGACTAAGGAGCGATAGAAGCATTTTGAGGATACCGTCGGAACAAATGAACAGGAGTCTTCAACATATTCTCTCTAACATGTTCAGCTGCGGGCATCCTTGCTTCTGAGGAGTTTTGTTTAAATGGTTAGTTCATCGATGGTGAAGTGTGAACTCAACTCGAGCACTGCGTTCAGACGGCCTACAGACCATTATGATCCGGTATCTCTCACGATCTCTTAAGCCAATGTTGCGCTTGCGAGGTCTGGTTGATCTCCAAATGACAACTCATGAACAGGTTACTTTGAGGTCGGTGTTCGTTTGATACTAGGATGATACCATGTAACCATACCGTCTCACATTGGTTTGTTTGCGTTGTACGCTGGGCCACAAGAGGGAATTACTTCCTCAATAGGTCGTGATACCGATATTCTTCCTTGTTCCTTTCAATCTTTACACGAGACCTGGTCTACCCGACTTCTCGTCTTACCCTGTTACAGCATAACACCCTTCTTCAAGGCAGAAGCCTTTATTTTCAGCCATGCGAGCCTTCAACTTTTACGTCGAGGCGCTGTTCTTCTCTGGGTGCCTCTCAACCTCGATGGTACCTGGAAGCGCCTTGGTCACTGCCACGAATTTTGGATGCGCCGCAAATGGCCAGACACAGGAGGTCACATTTACCAGTGGCACCAAAGTCTACAATGTGTTCATTCCAACAGATAATAGGCCATATACCATCGATGGACCTTCACCACAAGTCTTGTGTGTAGATAATTCCTCAAATGGAGAATGCACGAGCTGTGATTTCAAAATCGACCACATTCAGCTCAATTTCCAAGGCCAGTGCGAGGTTACCATCAAAGGCGACGACGATGAGGTCCATGAATACGCAGTCTCAGAAGTAGAAAGGCTTCGCCTCGAAACCCCGGGCTATCCACGCAGAATTATTTGTGCCCAGAGGCCAAAGGCAGCATCTAAAAACGTTGCAAGAACGGTTGAATGCCCGCAGGAGTATGAAGTGAAAGCAAGGCTTACTTCCGGCTCATCTGAGTACGTTCTGTCTGTACCCTCAAACCAAATGTTGTTCGAAATTGTTGGACCGGACGCGCAACTGGGCTGCGTTGGACCTTTGGGCACCAAATACTCTCAATGCCTGGCATGTAACTTTCCAGTCAACGAGATCGTTATAGCTGCAGGAATCGGATCTTGCGACTTCGGCCTTCTTGGTTCTGGTGCCGTGCTACATGTCGATCATAGCTCTGGACCTCTTCCGGTCTCGCCGCCACAGCAACTTTCGAATGTTCGCTGTGGTCTGGAGGCTGTGGACATGGCTCCATCTCACAAACCTCCACCCAACGACCCTGTCCAGGCGGTCCCTTCTGCAGCCGCATATCTTCCTCTTGACGATAAAGGCTCTGGTGCTCGATTGGATGTTTTCACAACCTCGACACAGACTGCTCATCACGTGAGTAGTATCGGTGTACATGAGGTTGCAGCAGTTGCTTCCAAGATGATCGACTTTGATTGTGCGGAAGCTTCAGGACACAAAGTGATTGTGAACACTGTAGACAGCGCCTACACAATTCCAGTCCCACTCGACATGAGATTCTATCCGATGTCGGAGATGCACTGTGTGAGAACCGTTGATCTTGCCTGTGTGCCGTGCAATCTCATCGGTGCAGCGGTCAGCGTTCAGACAGAGATCCAGTGGGGACCTTGCATCTTCTTTACCGAGGATCACCGCTCGTTCTTCACCCAGTATTTGGCGGCACCACCATACCCAGGGTCGGACATGACACCTTCCGCACTGATTCATCCAGCTAATCCTATCACGGGCATTGAGTGTGGTTCTGGAACTTAGGTGTGTATGCTAGGATGGGCCCTACCCGCGTGCTATCGACTCAGAGAAGTCTAGAGTAAATAGGAAAACGGAAGGAGCCGCTTTGAGTGCTGCAATGTTTTGCAGTTAGGTATGCCATACTCGTGTGCTGAGCTAGAGCAGCGTGTTGTGCCAGTGTCTTCCCACCATTATTGGTGCAGGTCTAGTGGACAAGTATCCCGTGCAATAATTGACGCGAGCTCGATTGAGGCGTCACCAACTCTACAACGGTGGTGCTAGAGACCACCATATATTTTGACCGGAATGCCCCTAGCCATATTTTTAAGATTGCCTCAGCTAATGTCACAGTCCTTCGTATGTCAATATGTTGATCTTTAGTATGGTTCATCTTCTTGGTCATCAGGGGGGCGAAACAGCCGGGTGCTTTGAGGTCCATTATTCTTATGTCCCGATCCAATCTTCTTTTCGTATCCTTTCTGATGTGCTGATTGACCTTTGCCCTGCAGTCCATTGCCGTATTCGCTGGCTGAGCGCAAGGCCGTTCCACCACAGAGCCGCTTTTCTTATCGAAGATGCCAACTTCCTTGTCCTTTGCAATCTCCCTCCTGAAAGCTGTCGGATTCATTACAACCGGAACAGGATAGCAAGATTCCTTTGACCTTACACTCCACGCACCCCCCCGACTCCTACCTTTGAGGCTCCAGATATTGTTTCAGAGACTTGGGCGTGGAGCTCAATTCGAGGCCCCACGAGGGGTACAGCGTCCTTGGAGTCGGATGTCTGAATGAGCTTTACCGTGTCGATAACCTGGCCGGGAAAACTCAAGGGGATTGCATAGTTGGGCAGCTGGGCTATCTGGAGGAGTATTAGGGCGGTCAGCTTGTGAAGGATTGGCCCGAGTAGGTTTGCTCTGCTTTATGACTTTGGACGGTGCAAATAATGTTGCTTGGCTTCGAAAGAGAAGTGTGAGGGGGAAAGACTTAATAAAAAGAAGTAGGGAATGAGTTGAGGACAGGACGGAGAAAGATTGGGAAGAGACGGAGGAAAGAGTGTCCATGAGCCAATATGTACATGCCAGGTTGCAGCTAGCCGTATCAGCCCGCTTGATATAAGTGATGGTATCAGATAGGCAAGCATAACGCCGCTGCTCCTCTATTCCGGCTTGACAACGATGAGACTACGCATGCAGATGGGCTGGAAAACGCTGGCAAACCTTTTGAGTCCCCAAGGCAGGGATATCTCTCACACTGGAGCTCTCGCATTATGGATCAAGAGGTGCGAGATCCTAAATACGCGCCAACTAAAGGCTCTGGTCCGATGATACTCAAATAACCTCTGGCAGTTATAGTACCTTTCAGCGTGCTCATTACCACTAGGGGAAATACAAAACGAACCACGTCTTACAAGTCAACACGGACCGACGAGAGAGTGTCAAGCTACATCCAGGACTACCAAATATCTAAGCAGACCATAGGAAAGAACATATCAAGCTAAACGACAAGCACAAGAGCCGATGGCGCACTGGCGGATCCTGCAATGCTCCTTGGACCACGTTGGATTACCCTCCACTCTCCATATTTCCTTCTTCCATTTGAATAGATGGTTGTAGAGATTGGAAGTTCTGTACAACATATCTCCATTTTATCTGCCCCGGTATATACCAAGGACGCCAGATAGAATCCAGTGTCTGTAGTTCTGTTAGAATCGAATTTCATAAGAGCAAGGGCAAACGGAACACCTTATTTGCTGTCTGGTCTCAGAACACCCAGACGCTCAAGCAAATCTCGATCAAGAGGTTGCATAAAACCCATGCCTCTAGACTCCGAAGTCGATTCAGCGCTGTCCGAAAGAGGTGGTTGCTTAAAGTCTCCATTGCTGCCTGTGGAAGACTGCTTAGCTTGAGCAGCTGGTGCCATAGGCACTCGAGTGACACTCGCTTGAGAGTTCAACGCCGTTTGGAGATCGGGGGTTCGCAAAAATCCCCGGCCGTCCCCTATCGACATATCGGTCCGTCCAGTGCCGTCTTGAGCAGATGGTGTCTTAGAGCTTCCGTTGGATGCTGTTGAATGGTCAATTTGCTCCTTGTCGACTTGTTTCGGTGAGCTTTTTGGCGAGTCTTTGCGTTGTTCCGACTGCAAAGTCAATTCGCCGCTGTCCTGAGAAAGCGGTTGCTGCTCATAGAAGGGCCGAATCATGCCCATATCTTCTTCCCCATGGCAGAGCACCATCTCCGGCATGCCCGGATCAGACGGCTTCCCGTGGTTCCAGTCGCTTGGCCCAGGAGTGTCATTTGTCTCTTTCACTGGCTTGGGAGGAGTGTTGGAAGAGTCTCTTGAGTTGCCCGGCATGTTTGAATGAAATTTCAGAAGTAGCAAGGTCAGAAATGTCAAGAAACCTGAAGATGACTTCTCGAGTTATATCAACGACCAATCTATTTGATTTCAAAAATTTGATCCAAGATCCTGATGTGTATTTATTCGTCTCAATGTAGGGTGATCAAAGGCCACGATGAATTGAGACGGAAAGGAGACTTGGTGATCCTGATCTCGAAGGAAAGGTCCTTCGGTGATCGAGGATAGAGTCGAAGACTGGACAAGAGGAAAATAAGGGGTAAATATAGACCACGCTCGGACCCACCACCCACATAGGCCATGAGCTGGGAGAGACACTGTGAACTGTCCAGCTGCGCATGGCTTTAGTTTCGAACGATAAGCTGCTTGTCCCAATGCATAGGAGCCCATCTATAATCAAGACAGTCACTACGCCTGCATCTGCAGAAAAAATGTTGCATTGCGTCTGGTTAGCCCTGGCACCCTGGCTATCCAACATACAAAGACCACCAAAGCTTAATCCTCAAATGATGTGCAAGCTCCCGATGGTGGTAAAGACGTAGAGGAAATACAACGTTGCATCGAAGTGCATTATAAAATCTATCGGCCTTCCTATTGCTGCATGCCATGGAGATGCCATCTATCAGAGTGCGACCGCATAACCGCATAGGGAAGTCTGTAATTTGTCCTTCCATCAACCATCCCATCAGCCATTCCATCAACCATCCCATCAGCCATCCCATCAGCCATCCCATCAGCCATCCCATCAGCCACCCCATCATCCAATTCATCATCAAGAATCTAGTCCGAAGGGCGTCCACCTAATTACTAGAGTGTGTGCGCGTACTGTATCGATAGTGGAGTGACTTGCGCCTTGTCCTAGGCGTGTACGAAAGGTGTCCGCGTAGTAGCAGGGCCCTCGACTTTCCAAAGTCGTTGGACCTCAAAATAAGAGGACTAGAGCAACGGTGAAACAACAAGCAAACTTCCGCCTATGAAAAGGTTTGCTTGTGGAATTGCCACCACGTTATGATCATACATTACCCTCATAAAGGCTTATAGTTATCACTCCGCAATTTGAAGGAAGATTGCTTGCTGCCCCACAAAGCTTTTCGGGGCGTACCTTTCGGGCTGAGCGGGTGCTGTGCCAATTTAAGTTCTGGGAGAGTCACGGGACCACCTCACCCCACTGTCCATTTCAGAGAGTCACCAGCGCATACCAACAAACCATCATCTTGGGCGACGATGATGATGTGGTTTTGCAACCTGACGACGCTTGCCAAATCCATTTCTCCCACTGTACCTTGAAGCCGCAAAGTTGCTCCTCCACGATATACGATATACCTATTGCAGGCCCACGGCCGGCTACCCCTCTAAACCTCGTCAACTTATTCCCGCGTGAAGGTCGAACGACTCCATCGTCGACCGTTCTGTGAAGCAACCTCTACCGGCAGACATCCTCCCTCTAAAATTTCTCTGTCACCTCCAGAATTGCACTAGCGGAGGCCGGCGCAACTGTCGAAATTTGGGTTGCAATTTGATGGTAAACCGCTCCAGTGGCAATTACGGCTCAACTTAATGTCTCGTTAGGCTTTTGAAGCTCAAGAACTCGATTCGTTAATAGATTTCGCGGAGGTCCCAGAGAATGTGGTTAAAATGGTTGAGGGCAAGGGTCGGATGGTATACTGGAAAGGATGCAATGTTACTGTCTATGAGAACGACAGCGGAGGGGAAAAACGAATAAAGAAACTCATCGGTATGCCGAATGGGCAAGGACAAGTACCACTTGGTACTAAATTGTACGTTACCGATGGGAAGGTGAAGGAAGAATAGGAATCGCCTGGCATAGCGTTGCATACTGAGCAAATCATGGATAGCATTCTACATGTACATCTTATTCTGTAGCTGAAGACCGCCCTCTAGACCTAGCGAGAGATTGATGATAGCCCCCTTTTTGGTAAATATCATCGAGACACATTCCGTGACACGCTTTCCTTCAGCTATTTCTGTCCTGTGGACAGGGCTTTCAGTGATGGCGGCATAGATTTCAGTACCAAATATCTCAACAATAGTCTCCTCTTCAACGCCCTTCAGAGTGGCTTCAGAGTTGGGTATGATCAGTGTGATCCCTTCGTTTAGGACAAGATGCAGTACCTGTTCAACCCATTTTACCTTTGCGCCGAACAGTGCCATCGCAAGTTGTTCTACATTCCGTTCGCAGATATCGAGACTCATGAGACAATGGACTAATCCTCCCCAAAGTGGGAAAGCCATGGTCACAGCGGCTTTCATATCTCCCTCGACCCTTCTGATTGCACCGCATAGGTATTCGTCAAAGACACTCGCGATGCCGTAGAGGGTAGCATTTTCGATCACTCGCTGTTCCTCTGCAGTTGGAAGGTCCGGGTCATTCGAGATGAAGTCGCTTGACGGTTGGTTCATCGGTTGGCTCATCGGAGGATCTTGGGCATCAACCGCTGGCGGCAATGAGGATTGCACATCTGCTTGTAGTGAGTATAGCGATCCGATAACTAGCGAAGCCATACCATCCACCGAACGCGGTATGCGGTACTGGATCGCCAAAGCATTGATGTTAGGGTGGATAGACTCGGGCTTGATTTGAGTGCAGAAGTCGTCTCGTTCACGGTCTTTCAAATTTGTAATACGGACCTGTCCGAGGGCGACAGCGCAAAGCAACACTACTCCGGGGCCTGCATTGCGGAGAATATTGTGGAGGAATAATTTATACCTTTTGCGTCTTTCAGTTCTTTGGCGGGTTGTCAAGACATTGGCGGCTTCTCTGATACGTTGGGTCTCTTTCTTGCTCAGGCTTCCAAGTAGGCTTATTTTGTTAGCAGTATCGAGAAGTGCCTTCCAGGCTTGGATTGGATTGAAGGCCATAGATCCCATTCTGCAAATCACTAGGTCGGGAAATCATCGAGGAGAGATGGGAGGAGAGATGGGAGGGGAGATGGGATGGGAGATGGGAGGGGAGATGGGAGGAGAGATGGGAGGGGATATGACGTTCCTGCACATGATTGGCCCTACGGGAGGGCGCTTGACAGATCCCTTGTTGAAGGCGTATTCTACCCAACGAACGACGCGCCTACATCTCGCAACAAATTGCTGGGGTCATGGGGATAATGTGGGCAAAGTCCACTGTCCGGGACATGTGGCTACCCAGTTATGAGGGTCGAACCCTCTGCCGTTTCTCCCTTTCTTCTAGTACGTCTCAGCCAGGTATCGACCAAGCCGGATCTCTCCTCTCAAGCTTAATCAATTGAGGCCCTCAAGTGCAAGGTAAACGACTTTCATATTTTCCGGGAAATCTATGCGGCTCACATGAACTAGACTAGCCCAATGCCGGACAGAAATTCTGCCACGTCAATCAATTCAGAAAATTATATTGACCCTGTGGTCGAAGAAGCCACCGTCGTGATGAGAACAGACCCCAAAACGCTTGCCCAACTTTCATCTTCCGGGAATGCGGCGAGGATCAAAAGGACCGAGAAAGCGAAAGTGAATTTGGATCAGGCCGTCCAGAGAGTACTTTTGAAGACGGAAACAGGGTCGAGTGGAACCAGCGCTGAAGATCAAGGTCAAGCAGGGACCAAATGAAACATTTGATACGCGCCATGTCCGTGGAATTCTGCTTCATAACCGATCACGCGGCCTGCTCGGGGTTTCAATTTGAATGTGTATTGAAAACTTCCCATAGTCTCTTATCGTAGGCGATTTTGTCTTGGACTTTCCTTCGAATGAATTCGTTCGCGTTTTCCGTCCAGTGCTGGTAAATTGATAGATAAAAGTCGGTGCTATTCTCATCCATCTTATGAAAACGCGGTTGGATTCGGTCGTATAGGAGGGGGTGAAGACCGGTCGGGCTTTGCAAAGCCAGCACATACCAGAAGGTGCCCATTTTCCAGGTCCTATTCATAACAGACGAGCATCGAAAGTGATCGTTGTAGCGACCAATGCGTCTTTCTTCCTTTTCCAAGATTTCCATGAACTCTTCCCGGAACATGTTGTACTGAACAACGTCAATCTCATCCACGGCCTGACTTGTTAACCAACGGGGAGTCCGTATGAATTCGAGCGGAAGGACGGCAGCCCATTCCAGATCAATAATACAAGTGATGTTCCAATCATCGTCCACTATAATGTTGTTGAAATTTAGGTCAGTAAGGCCGGGAGCAAAAGGACCACGGTTGAGCTTCGACTCAAAGAATCGAGGACGCAAAGCGCGCAAGAGGACCAAGGCGCACATCTGACTGACACAGTCGCCCGCGTCATTGACGGCATTGGGCTGATGTTGTAGGCGACTGTCATGACAAGACAGTAAAGCATCGACATAAGCGTCGACGGTGCAGTATGTACGGGCCCTTGGGATATCAAGAGGAATCCCGTCGTTCTCCAAATCTTGTATCTCCAGAGTAAGAGGTCGGTTCTCTAAGCGTATAAGACCGTGGTCATCGATAACAAATGATCCAATCCGAGGGAAATGCAGCCGGGTCATGGCCAGTATAATTTGTGCAAGGTTGCGAAATAAGTTGTTTCTGAGTTCTTTGTTCATCCGGCCAGTCTCCCAGGTATTTGACAGCATCTTTCCTCTTGTTTCATCAATATATTCGATGAGGATATATCCTCCCAATTCATTCGACAGACTGGTCTGGTGCGAGACTAGGTCGGAAGGGATAGGACGACCGAGCCAAGACAGCAACCGACGGCGGATGGAATGTATCAACCGAAACCAGAGAGGGCGATGTGTAATGGCAGTAAACTGTATAAAGTCAGCAGGAACCTGCTCTCGTTTCCTTCGTTTCCCCTAAGATAGACGAGACATACACATTGGCCGGTTGAGAGGGCAAATCCATAGATGTGAGGCACTGGTATACTCGGACACTCTTTCTGCATCCATGCGTAGGTAGCAGCCTCACACCGAAGCTTTTCGTCACCATTTCCAGGACGCACTTTGTCACCAACGCGATAAGGTAGTGGAAATCGAATGAGAACACGTTTCGAGTCGGTCAAGGTTATTGGAACGCATAAATTAAAGCTTCCCTGCATCCAATCTTTAGGGGACGCGATATGGCATGCTGGAGGACAACTTAAGTTAAGATGATGAGCGACTCGCTTCTTGATAAGGTCCTGGCGTCTGTATATGAAGTTGTAGAACTCGAGTTGCGCCTTGGGATACGTGAGGTGGTGAAGAGTGTTTGTTTCTGTTTGTCTGGCCTCCTCGTATGTGATCTCCTCCCGTAGAAGAGGAAGTGTCGTGGGCATCACAAACACGAGACCAAAGCGAAAGGAGAAGGCTTCTCCCCAGTCAGAAGAATTGTTGCTGGAAAACAAGAAGTTCTAAGACCTGCACATCGCTTTCAAATTGTCGCAGAGTGTATTAGCTGTAATCCAAGGGGCCGAGGGTCAGGGGGATGCCGAATTTTGATTTCGTTATTGGACCTTTGTGAACCCGTGGCCCCACATCGACATTATTTGTTAGTTTCCGTCAGAAGTCAGTTCGTCTGGAGGCGGACGCCCACTGAAGATGAAACGAGCACTCACCAACTTGTCCAACAAGTTTTGGATTGAGGCATCTAGTGGGTTAGCATGACCGTTAGGACATCCTCAAGCAGTTGAAGCCGTGTGATTTCTCACTCGTCGATGAGATGAAAAATATGCTAGCATTCGTCAAGCCCGTGAACCTCAGCCTGATAATCGCAATCCCTAGCTCGTAGCGGTGTGTTAGAAGCTTCCCTGTTTGCAAGACCTATAACAAGCTAAGATTGATTCCCTCCAGATATGGCTGACGAAGTCCAGGCGAAGCCACGACGATCGCTATGGCGACAATGGCGACGGAAACAGCCCACCCCACAGACTGATGCGGACTCGAGATATGGCAATGAAGCAGTTGAGGAGTCACCAGTGCAGGCACCGTCAGGCAACTTGTACCCAGCCATCAACATATCTGGGAATGCTCGTGCGATACTGGGAAATGTCTATGCTCCAGAGAATCCAATTTTTGAACAAGTCGGCGAGGCTGACCGAAGACAATTGCTCCTGCGAAGCCTTTACTACGAAGGCATGCACACACGAAAAGAGCACTTAGATGATCAAGCAAGCTCCCCAAAATCGGTTGAGTGGATTTGGGAAACCCAATTCTCAGCATGGCTTCAAAATCAAGAAAGCCTATTTTGGATCACTGGTTTACCTGGATCAGGGAAATCGACATTGATGAAGCATATCGGCGAGAGCAAGAAGACAAAGGAGCTGCTGAGCACCACTAGCTGTCAGTGGACAATAACGCGCTTCTTCTTCGACTTTCGCGCAGGTCCCGAGCTTCCAAATCGACTGGATGGGATGCTGAGGTCACTACTATACCAACTCGTGAAAGCCATACCTGAAATAATACATCGACTCGATCATGAGATTTTCGAATCGAAAGAGTCTTGCCTGAGTGCACAGCAATGCATGAACCTCATGTGCGAAGCCCTTCGTTCAACATCAACCAAAGTGTGTGCTTTCGTCGATGGTCTGGATGAATTTCAAGGATCAAGCAGTCGGCTCCTAGAGACAATACAGGCCCTTGAGGGTAGAACAGAAATCAAAATGTGCCTAGCGAGTCGTCCTGAGCCAATCTTTGAACGCAATCTCTCCCAGTTTCCACACGTGGTAGTACAGGATTACAATGATATGAGTATCTGGAATTACATGCTGCGTGAATTAGAAGGCGCCAAAGTTGACATGCACACTAAATCTATCGAAGGGATTGTCCAAATGATTCGGCATAATGCTCAGGGTGTGTTCTTGTGGGCTCGTCTCGTGATGGATGATTTCCTTCAAGGCATGCTGGCAGGTGTACCTCTCGATGAACTAGAGCAACGGCTATTAAGGATGCCTCGCCTGGTTGAAGAGATGTACCAGAGAATTCTAGATGAATTACCACCAGTCTTGAGGAGTGAAGCTGCTTGCATACTAAAATTGATTCTGGAACATCGGGGTGCAAGAGTTGCAATCGACAAATTATACGTGGCCTTGCAAGGAACGTTAACAAGGTCGGGTTTATCTGCATCTGCACTACTCATCGACGTTGATGCAGACAATTCAACTCGACTAAACGCTGTCCTTGGAGGGTTATTGGACATATACACCCCTGCGGATACCTCTTATGACAGGCAACAGCCCTTGTACGTGGTTCAACATCAAAAGTTGGTGTACCGTACAAAACAAGTGCCTACAGTTTCACTCGGACACAGAACTCTGTACACCTTTCTTCAAGATAACCAATGGTTGGTCGAACACCTCCCTGGTGCCCAGGCTCGGCCACTTCTGTGTTCCTGGCCATCGATATATGTTGAGGAAATAAATGCCTCGCGGTGTGGGTTTTCCAAGCATTACCTCTCGCCTCAGCTTGGCGAGTGGATCTGGGATGTCCAGCATGCTGCCTCAAGAGGCTTTTATAATTCAGATGAGCGCTCTGAACTCGGCAACCGGTTGCTCAATTTGCTCCGAGACTGGCCCGGCTGGACGCCCCTCCTGGCATATGCAATACAGGATATTTTCGTTCAACTCTCCGGAACTGATGACCACGTCTCTTCGCGATTGAGCTTATTTCAGGCCTTCGCACATTCAGATCTATTGCCGCTTCATGAAGCTATATGTATACGCAGGACTTTGTCCGGATCTAAGATTCCTCGATGGGTAGGCGCCGAGAAGATATGTCTCCTGAACTGTTCCGTCCAATTGCAGGTCGAGGCGGTGTCCCGAGTGTGTATCAACGCGGGTAACTCGCCCTTCAGAGATGTCCTTCTAGCACTGTGCCATGGCCTTCCAACTCTAGCCAAGGAGCTGTATTCTTTGGCTCCAAGGATGTCACAATCTGAAACGCAGGCTATTTTCGACGTTGTCTTCGAGAAGTACACCAGCGCCGAAAATGATGGATCCTACGAGTCACTACTGGACGACCTAGTACAATGCGGTGCGCTCGTCAAAAGCAGCCATTTGTGCTACTATTTGAAACGTTCGCCAATGGGTCCGAGCAGACTATCCTGGGGGTGTAGATTCTTCGCAGAGAACCTAAGCGAAAATGCACTGGGAGTTCACCACAACTCATGCCAATATGGGATGGATGCCGCCTTTTCATCAGCCGGCACGTTTCTGGATCACTGGGCCCGCCTCATTTGCTACGGGAGAGAAGCTGACGAAGTAGCGCTCACCTCGCTTTTCGATACTCTCATCAGTCACGGTGAACAAGTGAATGGCCGACTCGGCGTTGAGGGCACGGGCACTGTTTTGCATGAACTTGTCAATTTACACAATTCGAGCCGAATGACCAAGTTCATTTTGCTTATGAGAGCCGGTGCAGATCCATGTCTCCGAGGAGGAGATGATGGCACGGTGTTGGACACGATTCAAACAGTGCTGGATGGCTTGAACTCCCTGCATCAAGTACAAGGTTCCACGGCAGAGCGCGGGAGAGAAGAACTGCGACGAATCTCCGAGGTTCTTGTCTATTACAACGAACACGACAATACACTCCCTCCAAACCTCGACGATTACAAACGATTCAACGTTGAATTTTCCTCCTACACATAGCCCCGGTTCTCGTAAGACAGCATTGAAAAGTGCCTACACCAAGATCACACACAGCAGCGTCCTCACTGCTCAGTGTGTTTTCTTGCCTGGCCATGATTTATGAAATCATGAAATATATATCTACGTATCTTCCCTTAAATCGCTGACAATTATCTGTTGAGTGCGCCATGTCGGGAATTATTGACAAAAGACAAAATTATTAAACAATTTCTCAGTGGGGGGATGACTTTGGAGCACTTTTGCATGATGCATTTGTCCGTCCATACTACGGGACGGAAACAGGCGACGGGCGGGCAAAAAATTACAGACCTACTTATTACTACAGGATGATGGAGATTCCGTTGTTCGAAAAAAAAAAAACAAGGGCTGGCTCATGCTTGACTTGAGCGATTGGTCGGTCAAAGCGCTGGTGAAATCGGAATTATCAATGGCTCTACATATGTAGTACCAATAGCACTGGTATGGGAGGAGGACTACGTATGTTTAGAGTATCATGTCCATTGCCGAGTAGTGCCTAGGTAGGTACCTAAGAGGTAAGGTAGGGGGAACCTCATACTAATAGTGCTGCGGGAAATCTGGAACCGGGGTCTGGTGCGCCTCCCGATGTCATGACATTCCGGTGAACATGCAAACCATGTGTCACGGAAATGTCGAATAAGAATAATAAGAAGTAGAAGAATAATACCTCGCTTGAACGCTTTGCAAGTATCATCGGTGAACCAATCAGTCCAGTAGTTGTACCACCATAATCTCAATTGGTGGGATATCCCCATCGTCGTCGTCGTCGTGGACATGAATGTCGATCTTGACGCGCGCTGCCAGAGGCAGGCGAAAACGTCTGGAGTCATTCACCCAGGGAAGGCCATCGGTATGTCCGTGCTATGTGACATAGGTCCGGCTCTCCCACATGCGTCTGATCAGGGCCTCTTCGGCGCTCGCTCCATCGGCTGCATAGTCATCGGCTGCAGCGTCTAGGCTAGCCTGTTTCGTGGTGAGCATGTCGTCGTGGCTGGCCTGTCGCGAGAGCTGAAATGACACATGGGGATCACCGCCACCTCCGCGGCGGGTGTGGAGGTGATTGGTATCTGAAGGGTGATTTGCGAGGGGAGGCTTTGATGTAGTGTGAGGAGGATGAGCTTTCCCGGGTGGACTGCGTGGCGGAGCGTGGCGGTGGCCGTTTGGTCCAGCCAGGTCGACAGCGGCACGTCCATGGCGACTAGGGGGCCGTTTTTCCAGGATGGCCTTGGCACTGTTCGATGTAGTTGGGCCAGGCTCAGCGGGGATAGTGCCTGTCGCCTTGAGTCTTTGGAGGGATTCCAGCACGGGATTTCTGAAACGGCGAACGACGGTCAGCTGTTTGACTGCAGTGTCGTATTCTTGTTTGATCGCCTTGATCTCACCAACTGCAGACCGGTTCCGACCTTTGGATGCCGAATGGGTTCTGCTGTGCAAAGAGACGGACGAGCCTGCACTGAGGCCGAGGCTAGCGGCTGAGCCGGGTGGCAGTCCGCTGCCTCGCATCACCTCTCGTCTTTGTAGTTCCAACTTTTGCTGCGTACGTGAGGGTTGGGATGCCAGTCTTGCTTTGTTAACGTTGGTACGCGGCTTGTCAGGAGATTCGGATGGCTGGGGCTTGTAGGTTGCCATGAAGTCGGAGATGGATTCGTCGGTGGACGAGATAGATAGTTCGCGGCTTGTCCGTGCAAGTGAAGCATCGGCGGGAAGGAAGTGAGAGACAGCTGCGCTCGTAGACGTGGACTGGGTCGTGCCCGGGGTTGGCATACTCCTCGACGGTGCGCTCTCCTGGGATGTGTCGAGGCTGCTGGAGGGGCCCGGCTTGGCGTTTGCATTGGCCAGTGAGCGCTGTGACTCGTTCCGAGATAGGCGTTGTTGACTGGAACGGGCGTTGGCTGTGGTCATGGCCGGCGGCGCACGGGACGCTCGGGCATTCTGTGGCTGAAGGAGGGTGGGATCGTGTCGGGCACCGGCACTGGGGCTGGCATTAGCACGGTCGGTGGCAGAGAGGCGGTGTTGTCGCAGGTCGGGAGCCGAAGTGGTTGGCGTGAGCGAGGTCGGTTCCGGCGGGGAGGAGGCCTTTGCCGGTGCCAAGTCTTGCCGGTCGTCTGGCGGCTTCTGGACGGGCTGGCTGTTGGGAGTGGATGCTCTGACAGGAGTCGACGTCTTGGAGTTGTTTCTGGTCAGCTCTGGCGAGGCGGTCGAATCTTCCCACTCGCCTTCCTGCTCCTCGTTGTCCGAGTCGTCGGCCAGGTTGAAGACTTCTTGTTTTTGCTGCCTCTCTTTTTTGATCTTTTGATCCGGTGGTGCTCCCAGCTTGTTGAGTGCGCCTCGAGAGAGATTTCGGTTGAGGGCAGTCAGCGTGCTGGCCGACTTGTTCTTGCGCAGGTTGCCCTGTGATCGGTTCTTGGGCAAGACTGCATGGGAGTGATTCCGCTTCATCGCAGCTGGTCCCGCTCCTGTTCCTGCTGCTCCTCCTGATGTTCCTCCTGCTGCTGGCCCTCCATGGCCGGCCATCGCTGCCTGCGGACTGGCTACGGGCGTGGTGGCGGCAGATCTGGGCTTCTTGTGCTGGTGCTTGCCGGCTCCTTCGCCATACACCGTCGACATGGACTTCTTCCCCATGATGCCGAGCCCGCGACCGTGAGAGACATTCCGTGCGTGACGCGAGGCGAGGTGTGGGCGAGGCTGCTTCGAGGTCAAGGTGGTGGCGCCGCCAGGCTTGCCCCAAGAAGATCCGGGAGATTGGGAAAGCGTAGACGAAGCCCGATCACTGGCGGTCGACGCCTGTTGGACCGGGGATGGAGGAGCCGATGACTTAGGCTTAGGCTTATGCATTATCACCACCTATAGCAGGCCGCTGGCTTCACAAGTCTAAAATGACAGTCCATCAAGGTGAATGAGAGGCGACGTTCACGCAAGCTCTGGCACGCTCCCAGCACTATGACCATAGTTGCACGAACTAATCCTCCGTCTTTGAGCATAGATCAAATCCGAGTCGTCGGACGGCTTATTGCGGCATGGTAGGGTCCCACGGTTTCATGGTCCACAACTTAATCACCCTTAAACTTCTCTGCTTTGCGGACCTCCAGTCGGCTTCTCCAAATGGGCCGCCGCTAAGCGTAGGAGTATGAAATGTTCGAATCATCATTACGAGGTATGTGTGCGCGACTAAACGCGTGGATATCGTCCAACCTGAAGCGCAAGTTGCGAGGTCGCACGAATAATGCACTCAATGATAGCCCGCGCTGTCCGTGATGATGATGATGATGATGATGATGATGCTGGTGTTGTGCACCGCTCGTCTATACGAAGAACTACATTTTACAGTCCCAAGTCCCTACCATGCCACATCAACATCCACGGTCAGATCCAAAATTACATCCCATCCCATCGCTCTCTCACAGATACTTCTTGGGCATCGTGCTCTTCCGCCACTTTTGCCATAGTAACACAGCCAAGCAGCAGCTCTGAAAGGCCATGAACGAAAAGGCAATGAAGCCGATCCGCGGCGTATGGTTCTGCACGTACTCGCGCAACCGACTGGGAATATGCTCATGAATGCCTTCGTGGGTCTTTTCAATTTGCTGGCTTAGCTTCTCGTAATTTTGCCTATGGTCGGTTGATTTGACCTCGCGATGGATCTCACTCACCAGTCTGTCCACGTTGTTGAGCTTGGAGTCAATCGCACCTTGCACATTGGACGTGCGCAGGAGTTGCAGCATCTCTTCCTGCTTCTGTCGCGTGATCTGGATCTCCCTTGACATACTGTCTAGCGATTTCGACAGCGCTTGGATGCGGTTGTGCACATCGTCAAATTGTGAGGTCAACCCCCCGGCCGTCACATCGCCCGCTCGTCCGTCGGTAGTGCCCATGACATTCTGCGAATTACGATCGACTTGTCGGCTCGCCGTGCCCGAGCCAGACGACTCAACCACTGCAAATTTGTAGATCTCGAAGGAGTCCGGTGGGTCTGATGATGCAGCCGTGATGCCGAAGCCATAGTCGGGTGGCAGAGCCACCTTGGGCGTGGAGAAGCAGGGCTGCCCATCGATTGTTACGGACAGCCCGTTCGCTCCGTACTTCACCTGAAGCTTGGATGGCCGACCAAGATTGCGGTAGTTGTAATTACAGTGGCCGAACGCCAGGCTCTCGATGGTGGGGTGTTTCTTATAATCCGTATTTCCGTCATTTAGAAATCCTCGAATCTTCTGCACCCCAGCAATGCTGTCGATGACAATGGCAAGACCTTCAAACTTGCTCGTGGTGTACAGGCTTCCCGTGCTCACTTTGCTGATGCCGTCTCTTACATACCACAGCTGCAGGTTTCCCCCTGCTCGCTCTTGCCCACCAGTCCGAAATTCAAACTCTACCGTCCACTCAGGGAGATTGTACTTCTTTTCCGACCACAAGGCTCCACGACGGTTACCTCCGGCCGGCGGAGTCATCAAGACGCGGTCCGACGATATCTGTGGAACGTGTCCCTCGCCCAGTATCGACCACCCGGGTATGGAGAAGGTGTTGGGGGAGAGTGGTTGTCGGTGGCCAAACGAAAGGTCATCTACCACCTGCGCCAACGCCAGGCTGGCTAGAATAACGGTGATGAAGCCGGTGAGGAAGGCCATGCTGGCGACGGTAGAAAAAAGAACAGGCCAGAGTCGAGGAGAAGGAGCGTTGAAGAAGCGAGTTAATGAGGTGCGAATGCCTATCTGGGGACGATCGTGATGCTAGCGGTGCTTTATTACAGAAATATCGTCAACGTGGCTTCTGTCTGCGATCGGCCCATAGGCGAGCCAGTTGAAGGCCGGTAAAGCACAGTGCGACCGTGATAATCGAGATGCGAATTTCTCGAGCCACCGAGACCAAATTAGGCGATACCTCGATGAGATGTCGCACGTTTAATGTCTTCCACGCAACGTCATGCTTGATGGCTTCAAAGGCGAAATCCATTTCGACGGGGCCAAGTGTATTGTTTGTAGCATTGCCAAATCCCGACCGATCTGGGCAAACTGGCCAAGAAGGGACAAGACCCAGGAGAAATGTGGCACGATGGGGCTAGGATCGTTTTAGCACGGCATTAGTGGCGCCATTACACCTAGTGATTGGATTCAGCTTTTTGACCTCTATACAAATGATAATATTGAATATAATCCATCAACCCTTTGGCCCTTCATATCACCTCCGCATTTGCCTGGCCGAGTAAGAAGTGTGAGATTGCAGGCTTCTGCTTTGCTCATCATCTTCATACCGTCTTCACCGCCCGGCTCCACGGCATGCTAGGGGCGTCATGACTTCGACCTTCAGCTTAGGCAAGGTCATCGACTTCAAGCCGATTGCCCGAGAGATTCGACCAAAGGCGCCGGCCAGCAACAAGGAGCAGTATTGGCCGACGTTATGGCAGTGTACTGTCGTCGCAGGGGCACTAAAGATTTTATTATTTCCAGCGTATAAATCGACCGACTTCGAGGTGCATCGGAATTGGTTAGCCATCACTCATTCACTGCCTCCTCAGCGGTGGTATTATGAAAAGACGTCAGAATGGACGCTGGACTATCCGCCCTTCTTTGCCGCATTCGAATGGCTCCTTTCTCAGCCAGCAGCATTGTTAGACCCTGGTATGGTTGAGGTCACGAACCTTGAATACAGCACATGGGCCACTATTGCATATCAACGTGCGACTGTGGTTCTCACCGAGGTCCTGCTATTTGCCTCGCTTCAACTGTGAGTTAAGCCCGAGGCCGGGTTGAAGCTTCATATCTGACGAAGTATCCAGTTTTGTCTCGTCTTCGCCGGTCGAAGGCCGAAAACAGTCCCACGCCGCGGCTTTGTCAGTGCTTCTGTCACCCGGCTTCCTCATCGTCGACCACATCCACTTCCAATACAACTCGATGATGTACGGCATCCTCATTTTCTCCGTCGCTCTTGCACGGACAGACTCTGGCCTTCTTCTCAGTGGCATTCTATTTGCCGTGCTGCTGTGTTTCAAGCATATCTACCTCTATCTGGCTCCCGCATATTTTGTGTACCTGCTGCGGGTGTACTGCTTCTCGCCGAACAACGTCTTTCGTCCACGGGTGTTGAACTGTGTCAAGCTTGGCATTGGCCTGGGGGTGGTGTTTGGTAGTGCGTTCGGACCATTCGTGTACTGGGATCAGCTGGATCAGCTCAGATCACGACTATTTCCTTTCTCTCGAGGATTATGCCATGCGTACTGGGCACCCAACGTCTGGGCTTTGTACTCGTTTGCCGACCGTGTGCTCATCCTTGCAGCGCCGTACTTGAAACTCAGCGTCAAGTCCGAGGCTCTGCAGAGCGTCACGCGAGGCCTTGTCGGAGACACGTCGTTTGCCGTGTTGCCCAACGTCAATCCGTCCCAATGCTTCGTTCTTACGCTGGCTTTCCAGGTGATAGCACTGACCAAGTTGTGGGTCAAGCCCAACTGGAACACGTTTGTTGGTGCGCTGACGCTGTGCGGATACGCGTCCTTTCTCTTCGGATGGCATGTACATGAGAAAGCCATCTTGCTGGTCATCATCCCCTTTAGCCTGATCGCGCTGAAGGACCGATCTTATCTCGCGAGTTTCCGACCTCTTGCTGTTGCAGGCTACATCTCCCTGTTTCCGCTGCTATTCACTGCGCAGGAGTACCCGATCAAAGCCGGGTACACGATCGCATGGTTGATTCTGTTCTTGTATGTGTTTGATCGGCTGGCGCCAGCACCCAGGCGGCAGCGAGTCTTCTTGTTGGACCGGTTTGCGCTTTTGTACAACGCCATCTCGGTGCCGCTTATTGTATATTGTTCTGTGGTCCACCCGGTGGTCTTTCGAGATAGGTACGAGTACTTGCCTCTCATGTTTACGAGCACGTATTGCGCAATCGGCGTGATCACGTCGTGGGTCGGATTCATGGTTTGCTACATGTCATGATGATTTGTGGAGGGTGTGGGGAGCATGGGCAGTGATCAAAACCATCCCGAGTGCGTTCCGCCACTGAAGTAAAGTATATAGCAGTATGATGATCGGAGGCCAGCACTGTTCAATGCTGGAGGAAGCGATGTTACAAATAATCAATTTCATGAGCGATCAGTTTGAATGGTTGGTTGTCTCGCAACAACGATATATACAGAGCAGAGCAGAGAAGTGAATGTTATGCTCATATGCTGCAGACCCGGGCAGCCTGGCCGCCTCACACTCGGCCGGCTTCAGAGGAGGCCAATTCTATGATATAGGCTCTGAGATGGTTCGTGATGAGCTCGCCGAGGGCAAAGTAGGTCTCTGATGATAGAGCAGGACGAGGCGAGCAGAATGAGTACCCGAAAGTGGGTAAGGAGGGGTGTGGTGATGGGATCCGGCGCAGGATTATTGCGGTGGTGCTGCGTAGAAAAGGCGTGAAAAGTGATTGGCTCAGACGAGAAGCATTTGGAGAGAAGCTGCGGCGGATCAGGCAGGTCTGGCGGGCGCCATTCGCCGAGGCGTTGTTTTGTCACTGGCCGCTGGCATCTGGCCGCGCGCTGGCGGCACTAAAAAAATCCACCCGCAATCGATTGGCATGCGAGGGCATGCAAAAGTAGCAGTGGCAGCCGGGACGGTCGGTCGCTGCAATTCACTACCTAGTACTGCCGGATCCTCCCAGACACTAGACCCTCGACACTAAGGACAAGACACTAGACAGCCTGCCTCCACGGAACAGGCCAACTCAGGCCCTTTGTAGTCTTGCACGCTTTCACAATCTTGCACTCTTGCACTCTTCCACCATGCACTCTGCGCGCCGTCGCTCCTCCTCGACCCTCTCCCACGTCGTCGCCCACCACGACAACCCTCCTCCTTGACCCAGTCGACGCGCCGCTCCGCTGATACCCTGGAACCCTGGAACCCTGGAACATTGGAACCCTGCAACATTGGCATTCCCTCGACACTGACTGAGTGGGTAGGTTGCCCTTGGCCAGCACGGCCTCCCACCTCTCAACTTCCACTTCTCACCTCTCACCTCCCACCTCCCATCTCCCACCTCTTGACGATTGCTGGCTCCTGCACCCTGCACCCTGCACCCTGCTCACGGCCTGCTCAGCCCCACAATCCACAATCTTTGTCAGTCGTGTATTGACCACCCGTTTGCTTCCAGACCAACCAACCACCCGACCCATCTGACCCTTCGAGCCCCTCCACCGTCGTCGCTGATGCGTCTCTTCTCCGTCCCTGTCCTCCTCCTCTAGACCAGCTTGGAGGCCACCGCTGCGCACCTCCCTCTCCCATCATGGTCCTCTTCAAGAGGAAACCGGTGCAGTTCCTGTCCCGGCCGGCAATTGAGGACGACGACGCAGAATGTTGGATCATTCCGGAAACGCAGGAGCTCTTCCTGTCGTACGAATCCTACCTGCAGCGCATGGACTGGTACAAGGCTCGCAAATTCATCTGTGAGATCAGCGGCCATTCCGGTCTGTCCTTCTTTGATGCCTTGAAGAGCGAGACGGCCGGTGCGCGTGACGTCGAGAGCGCTTTCCCCGAGCCCTTGAAGCAGCCCGTCCTGCGCAAGATCCAGTTCTCCACCGTGTCTCGCATCGACAACCTCGTCGACCAGGTCTACGACGAGTTCAAGAGCAATTACTTCCCCAAGGAGCAGGTCGTCGTCGTCAAAGCGGGCGACCGACAGACCGGCGTCGTGCGAGAAAAGGCCAAGTTCTCCGAGCTGAGGAACCAAGACACGGGAGAAGTCATCCGAGAAGCCTTTTCCCGCTACCTCGTCAGGATGGACGATGGCGACGAGGGCGAGAAGCTGGTGGATGACGTCGACGTCCAGCGCGATCGCAAGGCCTTCACCAAACAGATGCTCCGCTCCTTCATCAAGAACTCGGTCACGCGCGAAGCCTGGACCGGCGCCCCCTGGCTCGTCAAGGATCCCGTCGCCCACTACTACCAGATCGATACCACCGTGCCGCCCCACCTCCAGTACAGCCATAAAGTCGCCGAGAAGAAGGAGAAGAAGAAGGCGGAGCAACAGCAACAACAGCAAGACGGTATGTTTGGTGTCTGGCCCTCCAACAAGCTCCCTGAACTGAAACCTGCCGTGAAAGGTGGTCGGAAATCGCAATCGCAATCGCAATCGCAATCGCAATCCTTGACCCAAGACCAGCTCCACCACCTCCAACACGCCCAGTGGGACGAGTACAATAGACACCACCAAATCCTGCTGCAAGATCCCGCCTATGCCCAGCAGTGGCAAGCGCAGCACTCGCCTCCGCCCTATCAAAACGGCTACCCGTACCCCCACTCCCACTCCCACCGTCTCCTTCCCGATGCCAATCACCCAGACTTCCCACCACCGCCACACCTCGTGTCCAAGCAGTCGTCCAAGGCCGTCCCTGTGCCGCAACCTCCCGTCATCAAGTATCCGATAGAAGACATGGACTGCCCGCCTCAACGGGACGCTGTTCAGCGACCGGCCCTCAAGTTTGTCACGCGAGTCCAGCTGCCTGACCCAGACGACAACGACCATGTCATCCCTGCGCTACAAGAACAAAACGTCGGTCTCCTGCTTGAAACCTGGAATACCCTAAACGTCTACTGCCAAGAACTCCAACTCGATTCCTTCACCTTTGACGACTTTGTCGATGCCTTGCAATGGACGTCAACCGACATCGAATGTGATCTCCTGGTCGAGCTGCACTGTGCTGTTCTGAAAAAGTTGGTCAACCACGAAAAGGATGCCGCTGGAGCCATCCAAATATCCCTGCCGGACCTGCCGGAGCCCGAGGATTCGGAAGACGAGGAAGAAGAGCAGGAAGAGAGCCGCGTGTCCACTCCTACTCCAGAGCCAGACGTACCAGCTCGGCGGACCCGGAGTAGCCTCAATAAGATGGTCCTTGCTGAGCAGGAGAGAGAAGCCGCCCAACCGCCCAGCCCGGCCTCGGAGCAAATTTCCCATCGAGCTGCCGACATGTTCACTGAAGATTACGGCTGGATTGACCGGCTACGAAAGCGTGATTTCCGAGCCGGTGGATGGCAGCTCATCATGGTCGGCCTGTTCCATCAACTTGCCGGTCGACCGAGACTCACGCCCGTCTGCGAACGCCTTCTCACCCATTTGGCCCCGCTCGACGCCGACCCGACCATCGAAACCGTCGTCTTCCAATATTCTACCATGGACATCAACCTTCGCGTCGAGGCCCTGCAGATTCTGTGTCAGCTTTTCCTCGAGACCAAGGCAGTCAAGCGATTTCTCGAGGACATGTCTGCGACAATGACGCAATATCGAAAGAAGAAGATTGAGCACCAGCGCAGACGCAAGGAAGCAATTGCCATTCTCAAGAAGTTGCACGATGAGAGACGAATATTGGCTCCACAAGAAAAGTCCCCAAGTCCGGTCGAAGAGCTAGAAGAACTTCAAGATGCAGAAAAGATTGCGGAAGGCGATCCCGAAGAGATCGCTGACTCAGAGGACGAACGAGCCCAGCTCATGACTACACGATCGCTGCGAAGAGGCAATGACCGTGCTGCTGAGCGGAAACGAAAACGCGACCAAGAAGCTGAGCGCCGTCGAAAAGAGCAAGAAGAGAAAGCGACCAAGGGCAGCAAAGAGTACCAAAAGGTCCTGAAAGCCATCGAGAAAGAGCGTGACAAGATTGCGGTGGAGGAGGAGCACATTGAAATTGTGGACGGCGATCTGCGAGAAGCCGACGCGTACAGAACCCGATGCTTGGGTAAAGATCGATTCTGCAACAGATATTGGTGGTTCGAACGAAATGCCATGCCCTTCGGTGGCCTCCCCGACTCGAGCACGGCCGATGCTGAATACGCCAACGGACGATTATGGGTACAGGGCCCAGATGATATGGAACGGGTTGGATACATTGACGTGCCCGACGAGGCACGGAACAATTACTTCCGTTGTTTTCAGATGACGCCAGCAGATCGAAAAACCCTAGAAGAAGGGCCCACCAACTTGCACTATGCAACGCAGTGGGGCTTTTACGACGAAGGGGAGGACATTGAGAAATTGATCGACTGGCTCGACAGTCGTGGTCTTCGGGAACTCAAGCTGAAGAAGGAGCTCACGTTGCAAAAGGACATCATTGCAAAGCACATGGCTAATCGTATAAAATACGTTTTCCCCGAGCGGGCTAAAGCAAAGGAGAAGGCTGTCAACGGCAACGGCAACAGCACTGCCACCGAAGAACCAGAATCCGAAGACGAAAAAATCATCCCGGCAACCACACGCATGTCGACACGAACCAAGACGCACAACGCCGGCGTGGAGGAACTAGAAAAAGTCCATCGCTGCCTCCGGTGGAAAAACTCTGCCGCTGTGTACAATCTCGGACACCGACACGTCGACCCATCACCCCCTCCAGTCAGCAAAGCAAAGAAGAACACGACCAAGACAAGAGGTGTGGCCGAGCCTCTCGTCGGCCCCACGACGCGAGGAACCAGGGCAAGCGGCTTAAAGAATGAGGAACCCACCGTGCTGAACCGGCAAGGGAAGCCTGTCACCCGACAGGGGTCACGGTACACTTTCTAGCGTTGCAAACAATAAAGCTGATATGTGCATTTCACGCTCCTATTTATTTGTGTCGGTTTGTGTCTGTCTATGTGTGTGCATATCAATGCAATGTAAGGCATTGGCATTGCATCGGATCGGGGATACTTCTGTATACTGCATTGCAATGCATTGCAATTGTGCGTTTCTATCAACAATGCATTTCCTGTTTGGCGTGGCGTGGTGTGGATTGACAAAAGGGGTAGGGGTGGTGGTGGTGGTGGTGTAGCACAAAGTCAAAGAAGATATTAGCGCTATTACGACGATCAATGCCCGACACACGCACACACAAAAGCGTCGGTGTGAGAGAATCAGACAACATGTCCCCCCATGTCCCCCCATGTCTATGTCTATGCATATGTCTGTCGTAGCGTAAGGTAGAATGGGATGGGACGGGATACGATATTATCCTGGTTGTGCAAACGTGCTGCGCCACCAGAAAGCGTCCCATGTATGGAATAAATTAGCTTTTGGCTTTGGCTTTTGGCTTTGGCTTTGGCATCAATATCGGTATCGGTATCAGTATCAGTAGCGGCTTTGACCTTCGGGGGTAGGAGCTTCATTCACCGTGTCGGAGCATGTAAAACATGAGAACGCGGAAGTGTAGGGGGGGGCAAATACCATCGACCTAAACCAGCTCCCAATAAGTTGGGGGCGGCCTCGCAAGTCGTTGTGCTTGTTGGCACGACTCCTCAACCCCCCTTCCCTTATAAAGTATTCAGGTGGTCGTTTCGAACTTTGCACGACGAGAAAAACGTTGCGCTTGATTGGGTTTTGCTGGAAAAGAAAATGTTCAATTATGATTCAAGCTTGCAGCTGACAACGCGTCATCCTCTAGCGGACTCTAAATAATGGCTCGAGGGTTCTCAGTCTGTGTGTTGTTTCCTCCCCACGCTCCCATGAGCTGATCACAGAAAAGAGAGCCTAAAAGGCTCAAGGGTAGACGCCCACGACGACTCAATGATCTTGATGAATGATCAACAACACAGAACGCAAAAATGGCCTACAAACTGTCGTACGTCGAAATGAGCAGCATCAAAATGCCTCTATATGTCCCTGAGACTTCACCAATGGAAACACCATTCACACGATATGGGTAGGCCGTCCGTACTGTAGTCTTATCGTTGCAAACAAGTACACGTTACCAGTAGACCAACAATCCCGATGCACAATCCCAAACCAAACATGGTCCTTTTCTTGGCCGCCCTTTCATCGAGGCAGCTTTCCAGTCACATTACGGGTTCAGCGGATGCTGACTTCAACCATTCTTCGGCCTGATGGGACAACAAGAGCCTTTCTCTTTGGAAGAGCAGCAACCTACTCATACGATATATCCGCCAGGAGGAAGAGATCTTTTCTTCCTCGCTGCAAACAGACGGTGAATGCACCCTCGGCGGTACCACTTCCTCAATCGCTCAACCAGCTTGTGCTTGCGGTACGCGAAATCGGACATTGCGATTGTTTCTGAAAACGATGGCTGGTGGCTCTGGGACGCCTGTTGCTCGTTGTCACGACATTGGCTTCCTGCGGGTTGTCTTCGACCACGGTTGGATGTAGCTAGAAAGGAAAGGCTTTTGCTAGACGATGGCACTATCTGTCTTATGATATGAAGTCGATCTCGATTTTGCATGCCATGGCGCCCATACCTGCCGGGGCTCGATTGGTAAAGGTCTTTTGGTTCAATGAAGGACGACTTCTTGTAGGTTCGAGGCTTTTCCCCGTTCCCGTCCCTCAATTTCAGATCAGGTTGTGCAGAGTTTACAGCACCGATTTGCGATCTAGATTCACAACTTGCCGGACGAGAATCAGCTCTCGATGGTTCGACCGACAGCTCTGTGCCTTCCTCGGAGATTTTCTGAGGCATCACGTCGACCGTCTCCACTTGTCTCCGACTCGTGTTGTCTTCCATCTGTTGCATAGCTTCCTCAAGGAATGATGCGAAGGCCTCAACAGACGGATCGAATGATGACATACCCGGTTCTATACAGCCATTAATCTCTGAGACCGGACCAAGTGTAGGTCCAGGCTGTTTTAGCGCCTGCTCAGAATTTGACCATCTTTCATCAGTTGAAGTCCATTCGTCGCTCGCGGAGCTATCCCCGGTCGTGGATCGAGGTCTTGAAGGGCGCCTCGTCTCCTGGCGTGTGTGAGACCTCTGAAAGGGTAACTCTTCGCTTTTTGATCGTCGGAATGGCCTGAGATTCGTACCGTTCAGGCTGTTAGAGGAGTAAATGGACTGCCTATCTGGTGGGACTAACTTCAAGCTTACACTTGAGTGCCTTCGTAACTTGAGCTTTGACGTTTGCAGGCTTTCAATATCAGCATAGTCGCCTGATAACAGCGTCTGCGCGCTCGTTTCAGGCTCGAAATCGGTTTTGCTTTCAGAGTGTAATGATAGCCAGCCATACGGTGGTCTCATACTCCCATGTGTCCCAGATTTCAAGAGAGTGGCAGCTCGCCTTGAACTTGCGAGCGAGCCTTGGCGCAGGTTCCTATTGTCGATATTTGCAAACAAACGTAGTGGCATCAGGTGTTGTTGAGCTGAGCTTGTCAAGCTTGTGGGTCTATTTGAGTAGATCTCATCTGGAAATGTTTCCTTGCCACGAGGTGCAATTGTCGAAGGCGGGTCCGATGTGGCTAGCTCAGGGATGCGCTCAAGATTGGAGCCAAGCTCGAAGCGGTTGAACGCACTACTTTGTCCTAGGCTTTCAGGACGCAAACCAAGACATTCAATGTGATCGTCCAAGAGTGATTCAATTGTCGACCTGTCGTGACCGGTGGCACTACTCCACCTATCATGATTTGATGTCGGTCTGGCCGTGTGTCCTGCGCTCTTCGACAAATCTCTATCTGTGAATGCTGGCAGGGGGCTGATCTTGCCTGTTGTTCGGGTTGGGCTTACCCCCTCCTCTACACGCTCAAGCTTGGTAAAAGCGTCCTTTGTCAAGAATGGACCCGAGGAATAGCATTCGATGATCTCTTGGTTTTGGTTTTGGTCTGCGTTCAGGATTCTGCTGAAGCGCTTCCGGCTCTCAGATGAGGCTGGTCTTTCGGGTCGCGGAGACACAATCTCGGGGCCACCACTGGTTGTCGCAACGGGTGAAGTTGACGGTCTTGAGGGCTGGGGTAGGCGGATGGAAAGAGGTCTGAACTTGAAACTTGGCAGTCGGTATTCCAGATCTTTTTTGCTGCCATGCACGGCACAGCCCCAGGTTTGCGAAGAAGAGTCTAGGTTAGACTGGAAATAAATGAGTAAACGATATTGGAACTAAAGCGAGGACCGACCTGGGTGTCTTGTTGTTGCGACATGCATTGGAAGTCCTCTTCAGCGGCGCCTTCTTCATCAATCTTCTGTTGTGAGGGCAGGTGGATGCTCCTGCTAGACCTATTGCTTACCTTTCGACTATGGTGACCAGAGTGGTCGCTCAGACGACGGCTGCGCTTGCGCGATAATGCTACGTGGCAAACCGGGGAGCGTGGTGCGATGCTGGAAGGCCGTTGAGCTGACGAATCCGCCAAGTGATATGATCCGACACGATCATTTTGCAGGTTCAAAAGCGCTTCGTTGCTGTTGAACGACTCACTATAATCATAATAGAAAGGAACCATGGATTCCGTTGGAGTGGTTTGGACCAAATCGAAGTATCGCCCGCCAGCAGTTCTGCTATCCCGTGACGAAGTAGGGCCTGGAGTCAGGCTTCGTCCAAACGAAGTTCTGAGTTGTGGTATTCGCTGGGTGTCCATTGCGGACGAAGGCAAAGTCCGAAAAGAGACAGCATTAGCTCCACATTCGCTTCGCAAGTCCTGGGTGCTCCTCGCCAAAGAGAAGGCCGAGCTAGGAGATGAGGGGCCTACCCAAGAGTTCTCTTGGCGAATATTTGCCCTGCTGCGATACTCGTACAAGTTGCTCATCGCAGATGATGGAGCTTGCGCAGATCGAAGTGGTCTCGAAACGGGCCATAATTCGCTACTTGCTGCGCCACTGCTTCCACGCGATGAAAGGGAACGTTGGCTCAAGTGACGCTGGCGATGTGCATCTCGTGCTGCGTGTGCGTGTTGGGAGGAGTATGGTGGAGGTCTCGGACGGGGTCTACCGATCCGTCGTTGCTGCTGATTCGCACTTGAACTAACACTAGATTGAATGGAGAGATCCTGTGGTAACATTTCGGGCCTGCCTCTGGCTGTTCGCCGAGCTCTTGAAGCAGAGGGACCTCGATATCGTCTGTCAGGCGATCGGGGAAGGAGGGAGGAGCTGGCCGTCAACCGGGTTGGACCAGTCAGCGAGGATCGTGTGGTGGATCGAGAAGCTCGAGGACGTGGCTCGGCGAACAATTCGACATCTCCAATTTCAGTGCTGCATTTCAGCATTCTCTGGATGGCGAGAGGAGGCGGCGGTGCACGAGAAGGGTGCACAGCTCCAGACTCTGTGGCTGCTGAATTATACAACCCGCCAGTAACAGTTCGCTGGGCATTTCGTGGGACTTCATTGAGATGCATTGTGCTCAATGTATTGTAAGAACATCGGTCATGCACTCCTGCCTATCATTGATGAGCCGAAGCACGAGTCTTGACAACCCAGGCCGGGTTATCGATACGCTCGCTTGTACTTCGTTGGTGCCCTATAGTGTACCCGAGGAAGAAGTCGTACCACCGCTATGCCTCTTGCTGTTTGTGGACGCAGGTGCCAGGCAGGTGCAGAGCTCAGCTTCTTCAGTCATGACAACCGGTAGGTACGAGTCGTGTCGGCCATAGACCATAAGAGCCCTTGGAAGGAACGGCAAGCACACGTCCTTAAAGTAACACGTGGGTTCCTCAAGCTCGCCCCTGCCTGACTGCGGGATTTCGTAGTCCGGAACGACAATAGCTGAGGCCCTCCCGCCTGGAGACCAAGGTAACGAAACTCTCCAATTAGCACGAAAGCCGTTTAATGTCTGTTGGCTGCTGTAGGCAAAGAGAACGATTCACCAAGATTATTCCCTTGTAATTCATAATGTCAATTGCTTGCTTCTGTCCGCTTAGGTCGGCATCATGCCGAAAAGACCACCTGCTGCTTGTCTATTTTGATTTGACGACTTTCTGCTTGACGGCCCTGACGACGATCTCGAACTCGCAGATGCTCTCTTCTTCCTCACTCCCGCACCCGTGGACGGCTTCGATTTGCCAGCTGCTGTATCGCCCTTTTTTCTTGCTGCCCCTTTCCAACGAGCTTGTGACACTCCTCTGTTATTAGTCCTTGCCACGCTGGTGTTTGCCCTTCGCTGCGCGAAAGTTGGTGTCTGAGACAACTGTTTGTTGAACCGTACCACATCCGACTCCTCTTGGGCATCAAAATACCGGCTATTCACCCCTTCGTCCGAGGATGCTTTCTCTTCCTCTTCGTAATCGTCAGACACTACAAAGTCATCATCCTCCGACTCTCCGTCATTGCACTCTCCATGGGTTTGGCTCAGATCAAGTCCCAGTTCATCGCACACCTTCTTCGTGCTTCGGGTACACTGCTCCAGTAGCGCGCCCACCAATTTCCATAGCTCGTCATTCCGCACACCCGCAATGCGCCGCAATTCAGTCTCTGTCGTGGGTAAAGCAATGCCGACTTCACGAAGTTTGGTATCCGAAATTGGGTTTTGGCGCAAGTTCTTCTCCATGACAACTTGTCGCAACCTATCCCTCGTCTCACTGACAAAGTTGTCCAGAATGTTCCGACGCATGTCGTCCAACTCCGCTGATCTTTGATCCGCGGTAATAGGAGGGCCCGTCGTGTGCACCCTCTTCGGTCTAGCAACGCCCGCCTTCCTGATTGAGGCGAAACCATCCTTGTCTTCAAAAGCGCATTCATCGTCACTATCTGCCACCACGGGACGACCACTCTGCTTTTGAAGGGTTTTCTTTTGTCGAGCTACTACAGGTGAGGACACAAACGTAGGTGGAGGCACCATGTCCTCTGCCTCGTCCTCATCATCGACTTCAATCGGGTTGGACTGCCGTGCCCCTTTCGCTTTGGGTTTCGCTTTCGGCGCTTTGACCCTCGGCTTCTTGCCTGAGCTGAGACGGATCTGTAATTCGAGCTTGCTACGCCCGGTCAAGAAATCCCGGTACTTGGGGCCAGGATGGACATACTGGGTCGGGAATCCTTGTGCATTCTTCTCGTTGTCCTCAACCAAGGCTTCCTCCCTAACCAGATGGTAGAACAAACGCTCAACGTCACTTCTGTCGAGATCACAGCCACCTTTGTACTCGCTGATCTTCCCATACTTGCCCTCTACAAAATTTTTGCTTTTGGCGCCCCTGTACACATCGGCACATTGTAGTAGTGTCACACGCTGCTTGTGCACCTGCCGCACTAAGTTCAGTATATTTCTGGCGTGGTGTGAAAAGTCCTTGAATTCAAACTGTGCGTCAGACTGGCAGTTGTCACAACTACCCCGGCAATCCCGGCGATCGAAGTGCTCGTTGAAGTAGGCAAGAACTTGGACACGTCGGCAGTCGGTTTTGTTTTCGCAATATTGAATCATATTGCGAAGCATTTGCATTTGTCGCTGTTTCTGTTCCCAGCTGCCATCGCCATCTTTGATTTGTCGCATCAATTGGCAACTGTCGCCGTAGCCATAGTATAGATAGCATTGCGAAGGCTTCCCATCACGCCCCGCTCGTCCGGTCTCTTGGTAGTAACCTTCTAAACTTTTTGGCAGCGAGTGGTGAATCACAAATCTCACGTCGGGCTTATCGATACCCATGCCGAAAGCAATGGTAGCCACGATAACATCATAGGTGCCATTTTGCCAGCTTTTTTGCACACTGGTACGCTGCTCTGCAGTCATCCCCGCATGGTAATGAGTACATTGTATTCCATGATCTTCGTTCAACTTTTGGGCTACACTCTCGCACGTCTTTCTGGCCAGGCAGTAGATGATGCCTGATTGCTGGTGATGGTGTAGTTTGATTGTATTAGCGATGTCTGGAAGTGTGCCCGTGTCTTTTGTAGCATTGCGTTTCGGTCTTACTTCCCACATCAGGTTGGGTCTATTAAAGCTTTGGGTAAAGGTCTCACAACCCTCAATACTCAAGTTGTGTATCGTGTCCACCTTCACATTCTCGGTGGCAGTGGCTGTGAGGGCCATTACAGGGACGCCCGGAAACCTCTTGCGGATTTCTCCCAACTCTTTATAGTCAGGTCGAAAGTCGTGGCCCCATTGGCTGACACAATGGGCCTCATCAATGACCAGCCGAGCCAGTTTTCGTCGCCGATACAGATCCTCAAAATGGCTAACCATCGCAGCGCTTCGGCTGATCATTTCGGGTGTTACATAGAGCAGCTGGATGAATTGTTCCGGTCGAGGTCCTTTCAAACTGCTGAACACAAGTCTCTTGTGTTCTGCAGAGACTTCGCTGTTAATCAGGAACGCTTGGACCTTGAGCTTCTGTAAATGATCGACCTGGTCCTGCATGAGACTCAGCAATGGAGAGATAACGATTGTAACGCCGTGTGTCTCGCCTGTGTGGATGATTGAGGGCAACTGATAGCACAAGGACTTGCCACCACCAGTTGGCATCAGCACAAAGGTATCCTTCCCAGCGAGCGTCGCATTGATTGCCTCCAGCTGGTTGTGTCTAAACTCACGAAGGTGGAAGCGTTTCCTCAACGCAATCGTCACGTCTTTCGACCAGCGGTGGCAATGGAGATCACCTCGTGGTTCAGCCACATGTTGAGTTGCCTGTACCGCTCGCTCCACATTGTTGCGTATATTGTTACTCATCTCTACGAGAGGCGCACGCGATAATTTAGGCGGAGCGGGATCGGGGTTGTGTGCAAAAGATTGCTCATAATCTTTTACAGCATTGAGTAAGTCTTCGTCGTCATCCACGTCTTCCGCAAATTCGTCGTGGCGAGGTGATGGTGGGGCAGGACTACCCATATTGCGCGAGTAGTCATGATTTGAGTCAAAAACTTCGAAGTCTTTTTCGTATATCCCTCTGTCGGCTTTTGCAGGACTACCCGCAAACCTCGGTGCTGAGACACCGGTATCACGCGGACCACAGTCGCTATAATTATGGCGAGCGGAACGTTGTACTGAGTGCAGGTTTTGGATCTGTGTTTGCGCGATGGAAGGCGATTTGTGTCTATTGCTTCGACTTGAATCTAGGAGAGCTGGTTGGATCTGGGGCGCTCGATGGTGTTGCGTCGAAGAAACGAGGACTCTCTGGACCGTAGTACTTTTCCCTACAGCAGGAATGGCGGGCTTTCCTTCTGGCTCAAGCAACGAAAGCTCTTCGTTCGAAAAATCGGCTCGTTGAATTTCATCAAGCAGGGACAACTCAAGGGGCACTATCTCGGTTTTTAGGTGATAGATTTCCCGAGAAAGGCTTTCCATTTGTTCATCAACCGTGTCATCATCGTCGTAAGACCCATCAATCATCGCCTGCAAATCTAGCTTTTTCTGGTTTCGCTCTGACTGTTTCTTGCTCAAAGCCCTACTTGCTGTCAAGATAGCTGGGAGTGTTGTGCCTATCTTCGTTTTCATGCGCTGTAAATCCGTTTCAAGGTGCCCAGGCGGGTCCTCGCCTTCGCAACGATAGCTCATGAGTGCCCTTCGAACTTCTTTGAGGTGGTTCTGCAGCCGTAACAACAAATCCTCAAACTGCGCCTGGGAAGCGTCTCGAAACCGTTCAATTAGGACCTGCTGGTCTTGAGTCATTGCTTTCTTCATCTGGGATGATTCTTGTGCTGTGGCTCGTGCTTGTGGAACAGGTGTCATACTAACCGCTTGGTCAAATGTGCGATCTTCTAACGACTTCCCTTTCACAGCGGTCAGCTCGTCAGGTTCATCTTCCCCCATGTCTCGACTGCTGCAGCAAGGAGGACCCAGTTTCTCTGGCCGGCTTGGGGACTTTGAAGATAAGTTGCGATATTCTTCAACAAATGAAGTTCTCGTATTCTTCCTCTGAACGGAGTTTGGCCGGATGTCAGATTGATGAGGGTCCATGCATTGAGGTTCTGCAGAGATCTGCTCTCTTTTCTGCCTTTTCTGCCTTTTCTTGGATGCGACGGTATATGGCAGTTTCGACGGCGATTCAGGGACGGAGCAGTAGCGGCTCGAAGAGCGATCTGGAGAATCGGGTTGAGACGAGGTACGTTTCAGGCCCGTGGACCCATTATGTGACAATGCTTCAATCTCGTCAAACAGCATTTCGTCCAGAGTACCCTCGTCCCCGGCTGGGCTCGCCTGTGTTGGCTTAGAAGGCCGAGGCTTTTGCACGCCCATGCCATCACCGTCATCACCGTCACAGTCGTAATCATGACCCTGGCATTGCTCCTGCTCATTGTGACTGATTGCTGCCCCAGTCCAATATTCACCACTTGAACGTTTCCTTCCTCTCTGAGAGACCGGATCCACCCTTGCAGCAGACTCCTCATTCCACAATTTCACCGGGGTTCCAAAGTTTCCAAAAGATGAGGTAGTATGGTTTTCATTCTCCGCATCAATTTCGCCCATGTCAACATCATCGATATCTTCAATGTCAATAACATCCACGACAATGTCGCTATAATTCGTAGCGGGAGTCTCGTCAAGTCGGGTTCGAGTCAGTACTGGAGTGGGTTCTGGGTTTAGCACGGTTCGAGGAACTCGTGGGCTTGTGGCGGCTGGTGAGGTAGAGCTCGCGGGCGTCGGCAAGGCATTCGTGGTTGGCTTTTGCATCAATCGTGGTCTGTTCCCATTTTGTGGCGCAAGCTGCAAGCGAGCCATGTCTTGTTGCTCTCGTAGGACTGCCTCGTCGTCATCGAATTGCCTCCCATCCGAGTCTGGCGTCAACGGGACCACGTATTCGAGGCTTGTATCGTGGGGAATGCTCTTTTGGGAAAGAAGCCATGCTAGACAGTTGTGCAAGTTGTTCTTAGTCATAAGCGCTTGGTGAAATCGAAGTCATTGCTATCGCCTTTCGTCCTCAAATCCGCTGCTGAGAGCTTCGAAAGAGCGGTGCCTTTGTCTGTAACACTTAGAGGAAGGCGCAAACAACCACGGTTTCTCAGTATGTTGTTAAATGGATCTCATGTGATCGACGCGTAAAGAAACGCGTCGTGTACACAACCGTACAAACGGCGCACGGGCCTGTTATAACCGGCGTCAATATCCGATAATGAGCCGGCCGTTAGTTTGCTTTTTGCTGACAACTCGTTCTACTTTCTACTAATGTTAGACTTGCTTCGCAGGCTGGATCTCGGTTGCCTGCGCTGACAGCAGGCAACTAACCAAATTGCCTCAGGAGTCGACACGGTGATCTTCTTCATCACTCTCATACAATTTGAGCCGGTGTAGTGGTTTTGAACCCAATGAAATGGTTGCATAGGGTCGAGTTTCTAGCAAACAAAGGAAGCAGTCTCAAACCAGGTTGTGACTTGAACTTCGCTCACCACCAAGAGAGCCAGCGCCTGCCTCCGCATGGCAACTCATGAGACCGCCCACTCAAAAGCTGCTGGGCGTTTCTAGAAAGTCCTCACCTTCAACCAATAGCAACTAATGCTTCAGATAGCTACAACTCGGTGATGATAGAAAAGGCCATCCCAACAAGCTCATGAAAGCAAAATCCATCATTTTCAATTGTGAAGCTGTAAGCCTGAATTTTTCAAAGCATATGGACGCACCGGCCGCCTTTTGATGTTCATTCATGATCAATGATGGAAATAGCGGATCGGTCATCCGGTTCAAACTCAGAGACACTCGCTTGAAGACTATCTTTTGAAAGTCCCACATTTACGCCTGACTTATTTTCATGGTCTCGACCAACTTAACGACATCTTCTAATAGTGCCGTTGCACCGAAAATGCCCCCTTCCCCCTCTATTGACGCACATGCAGCATGATGAAGAGATTCTCTCGAGGCCGCGGTACCGTCTCGAACCAGCAAACAATCAAATGCACGATCATTGGCCTCCCCAATAGTGCTTGAAACACAAACGTCTGTAGTTACTCCAGCTACCACGAGGTTTTTGATTCGCTTAATTCTTAGCATGAGCTCAAACTCGGTGTGACTGAAAGCTCCGCGGCCGGGTTTGTCAATAATGGGTTCGCCCGGAATTGGGTAGAGCTCCGGAACGATATCGTGACCTTCCTCCCCACGGATGAGAAGTCGGCCAAGTGGGCCTGGTGACCCTATCCCCAAGCCGGATGCATTGTTTCGGGATCGAAACGCTTCGCGAGGCGATAGTGTAGAGAGATCTGGTCGGTGTCCTAAGGTGAATGCGTGAATAAATGTACAGTCTTCTCATCAACGAGAGCATTCAGTTCATTACCTTCACGGGTGTGATAGACGGGAAATCCGGCGTTCCGAAACGCAGCAAGTAAGCGCTGTAGCTTTGGTATCAGAGCTTGTACAGGCGAAATGTCATAACCTTGATGATCTAGATAGCCGCCCGATGAGCAGACTGGATCGGCCATATGTCAGCTAGTTCTCGATGATTTGCCTAGATCGTAAAGTTTAGAGCCCTCACAATCTCGTTGCATATCAATAATAACCAAAGCTGTCGTATTAGGGGCAAGTTCACCATCATGGGGCCAATTGTAAGGTGTGGCCTCGACCTGGTCTTTCCTTGGCTCTGCCATCACGCAAAACGAATGAGAATCTACAACGATCTTGTAAGCACGCAACAATTTGTTTGGAGGATTGCTCTCCACACAGTTTCGAAGAACGAGGGGCGTCGCCAAGGTTGACGGCCCAGAAACAGTGTGCCCTTCCAAATGTTTTCTTTCGGGCTTAGAAAGGCACACTCCACGTACACACCGAATGGATCTCTCTCTCGGCGGGCTAGTAGCTACAGAATCTTGCTTAATGGTCTTCTGCTTTTCATGATATTCAACGCGATATTTATTTTTCATGTCCCAGAATTTGACTTTTCGGAAACAAAGTTGGAGTGTCACGACTTCCGGGCGTGTCCATGGGTGGTTCCACAAATTCAGTAGCCCTGTCTAATTGGATTTCCTTCCTTCCACCCTCGTAACTGGACCATCGTAAATTTTCTTAGCTTGCAAGAAATAGATCAATGCACTGATACCCATCAATCCAAAGAATAGGACGCACACCCAGTTGAAGTTATTTGGTGCGACATCATGAGAATTGGGCCAGAAACTCCAAAAAATCCCCAAGTCGTGTACACCAGAGCAGCTATGTTTATTGGCAATCCCATGGGCCCAAGGGTCCAACGCGAGGGTGGTAGCTGTCCACCAGAAATGCGCTTGACAATAACACAGGCTATCGAGAGAATATAAGTGGCCATCAGAGCAACCGTTGAGAGGGAGAGGATTGCGTTAAAAGCGATAGTGCTACCGATGTTGATCAAGGACAGAGCCATGCTGTACAGGCAGGTGAGGATGATTGCGTTGACGGGAATGTGCAATGACTGGTGGACCTGGACAACAGATTGTGAGCTTAAGTTCAAGGTCGACGTAGGTGAGGTTGAAACTTACATGACCAATCCACGCGGCGAATGGCAGCCCATTGTCGCGGGCAAATGCGAATGTTTGCCGAGAAGCAGATGCCAATGAACTGATAGTTATGAAGACAAGCAAAAGAAGCACCAAGAACGACAGGCCTGTAGTCGCAGGCACCGAGCCGGTTGCGTTTTGGAATGCATACATAAAGGGAAAACCCGGCAAGGAATCGAGTGCTTCATTTAGGTCGCCAATGCAAAACAGAAACGTAAGCAGAAGTGTATATGTCAGTGGTACGTTGATGAGGAAGGACCAGATCATTGTCTTCGGAACAACGACGCCTGCGTTTTCGATCTCCTCAGACATGTGTGCAACAGGGTCGGAGCCTAAGAAACAGCGTCAGCCATCGCAACTACTTTGTCGATCAATTAAGTATGGCCAAACCTACCGACGGCCAATTGGCTCCATTATCAGTAAATTCACGAAAGACAGCGGATGCTGGTTGTTTGGGAGCCATGGCTAAGAGTACAACGACGACAGGTACCAGAAGAAGCACCTGACAGGAGACAAAAATGCCTTCTGCGAGCGGGAGTTGCTTCGCACCAAAGATGTTGAATGAAGCAATACCGATAGCTGATGCCCATATTAGGAGAGCGGAATGCCACCTTGTAGGTATGTAGCTCTCGTTATTGAGAGAGATCAACCCTAGAATGAGACCGCCAACGATCTGGCAATCGACAGCGACGATTGTTTGCCAGCATATTGTTGAGAACCATCCTGGAGAAGAGAAATTTAGAGACAGACAAGTGCTTGATGGTGGGTGATGCGAACCTGATACGTAACTGAGCAGCTTTGGTATTTTCGAGGAGCGAACTCGGACACCCAATGATACTGACCGCCAGCCGTTGGCGCCCTGATGACAGTTAGGAATTTTGACATGCCTGCGAGATTTCACCTAGTACATGGCCGCCATCTCCGCCAGAGAACTCACGACGAAAAATTGTCCAATATATGACCAAGTTATGGACCAGAAAAGGCCCGGGAGACCACCAGCAATGAGACCGGGTACGTTTGATCTGATGCATGGTGAGCGATCGTGCAGGTGAGAATTTCTGAATCATACGTTAAGAAAATCTCCCAGGTACCCATCACGCAACTCGTGAACCCAATGGCAGTTAGGATCTTAAAATTCCTCTATTTGCGGTTACTAGATGGCAAATAGAGGTCCGGCAGCTGACATGCTCTGAATTCCTGCTTCTTCCCCATACGCCGCATGTCGCTTTGGTCATGCGGCGCGGAACCGAGCTTAGCATCTTCACTGAGTTCCGCCCATTCTCGGGCAGAGAGCACAGCGCCATTATCATCGCTGGACAGGACGGAGACGTGGGTTTCCTTGCTTGGATGCTCGATCGCTGCCATGATGTTGAGGAGTGCAGCAAGGTCGAGGACGACTAGAAGTTTCTTTTGAACTGCATGCGAGGATCATGGTCTTTAGCAAAAGGTACCGAGGTGCGCCAGGGTAGGCTCGTATTTTCAAAATCGTGTGGTCAAAGAGTGCTTTTCAGAGCTCAATTCACCACGAGGATTCTGTGTATCCTCCATTGGCCCAGGTAAGGCCCAGCTGCTGCCGGGAAGTATGATGGTTAGCTTCACTCACTGTGAGCCTTTAATCGATGCGATGTCTTTTTCCCCAACCGACACACTTGTAACGTGGCACGGGAGTCAAGGGAGACAGGATAGGCCGACACTATAGCTCCCTCAAGTGCCAAACAAGAGCGGCAAGTGCGTAAATACTTTGACGGTTCGAACTACCATTAGTAAAAGTCCAGAGAATAATCTTCATCTCTGCAATGATGGGCCAGAATTGACTGGGAGTCTTCTCTGCTACTGACGAGCGTGCCAAAGAATACCTGGGCCACCACCAAGCGTAGCTTGGTAATTCGACTTGCTCCCAACGCACCTTTGACCAGAACGTGCCAACTTCACAATGTGCCGCTGTCCGGGGACTTTAGTACTTCCCGCAAGGAAAGTTTCGACTCTTTCAATTCGCTTTTTGCTTCGAGATACCACCATCAACCACAAGATTTTGACCAGTCACAAAACCTGCACCTAACATATATTCAGCCGCTTCGGCAATGTCTTCCGGCATCCCTGGTCTGTTGGTAGCATGGACATGCTCATCGTCCGCGGTCATCTCCCACTTGGCACCGTTTTCATCCGCAACCTTACTCTCGTGGGTGGCCTTGATTCGTCCTGGTGAGATTGCGTTGACGCGAATGCCGTACTTCTGCAGGCTGATTGCCATTGCGGTTGTTAGTCCTATGAGACCGGCTAGTGCTGTTATTGAAATTATCCTACAAACACGAATTTCAGCCGAAGAACTCACCTTTCGTGCTTGCATATCCCTCTTGGTTCCGGTCGCTCACCAATCCACGGACACTGCTGATGTTCAAGATGCAGGGGCCCACATTTCCCACGTTTGAGCCGGGCAACTTTTGTTTGTCATGTTTCTGCTCCACCTTCATATATGGAATGCAGGCCTGACTTAACGCAAAATTTCCAGTCAGATTAACATCGACGTATTTTTTCCATATTTCAAGAGTCGATGGGTCCTCCATAGTCTTACCATCAGGCCAGAAAGGTTGTGAAATGCCAGCATTATTAATGAGAAAGTCAATGCGCCCTCCAAAGTGGTCTGCTGCTCGTTTAATAACATTTCGGATAGAATCCGTATCTGACAAGTCGCACTGGGCCCAAGCAACCTGATTTGGGGGCGAACTCAGGTGTTCTTCTGCCGTATGTTGGACGCCATCCTTGTTTACATCAATCAGAAAGACCTTGTGACTCCGTTCTACGAAGTGTCTAGCCATTACTCTGCCGACACCCTGTCCACCGCCTGTAATCACAATGCGAGAATGGTCTTCAATCATTTTGGCTGCGTAATCTTGAAAGGCTGAGTCTCGTGGCGCGAGAGATTAAGGATACCTACTTCTCTGCCTGTGTACTAGTTCAGGATTGTCGAACAAGAGCCCGAGCCTTATCAGAGCGATCTGCGATGATTCGACGTCACTCGGTGTGAGCGGCTGCAAACTCCGAGCTCCGGAGTCGACCTCCATAGCACATGTGTGAATGGTCATTTGCGGATCACAATGGCTCGAGTTCAACATCATTCATGTGAACGACGCGGTGAAACCTTTGCACATGAATAGTTTTCAACACTCGTCAGGGTGTAAACGTTTTGATTTTGTTATGGTTTACGATGCGTGGTTAGCGATCTTAACCAAAGTAAGACAGTAGCGTGAAATTCACATGGATTTGCCAAGGTCCGAGTAGCCTTGGCGATTACGGGTGAGAAGTCGCTTTGGGCTAGGCGATCTTGTGGAAAGCTAAAGGCTTTACTGTACGTGAGCTTTCGTCCGAGGCGGCGGACAAGAACATCCTCAATGCAGCAACGACTTCGTCCCCTTTTTCGGCTGCCTTTTGCCACGCAACAATCTATATTACACCTTGAAGCAAAAGATGAATGTAAGAATTGCCAACTTAATCTCATCATTTTAGCTCCTAGCATGAAAGTTGTTCTATCAGGTAGTACAGGGTACATTGGGGGTGAAGTGCTTAGACAATGCCTAAATCATCCGTCCATAACATCTGTCCTTGTTCTTACTCGTCGGAATCCCGGGGTCGTGGCTGAGAATCCGAAAGTCAAAGTGATCACTGTCGACGACTTTACCTCGTATGATGACGCGACTGTCAACGAGTTGAAAACTGCCGATGCAGCCATTTGGTGTCTGGGAACATTCAATGGGAATGAGAGTGTCGACATTGAATTTCCTCTCACATTTATCAAAGCTATCAAGGAGAGACCTACCGGATCAGCGAACTTTCGATACGTCCAATTAGGAGGCGCTTTCACCGAACCACCTCCAAAAGAAGGGCAGGAAGAACGATCCTTGTGGTTCTTTGTTAATGGCCGCCGTGTTAGAGGCGCAGTAGAGGCAAAGGTTTTAGCGTCTGCAGACAACGACTCCCAGAGTGGATTCACGGTATACTTGGTTAAGCCAGGAATTGTGCTCCCCAAGGATGGATCTATCCTCCAGAAATATGTCTTGGGTGACTCTTTATCTATCGGAATCAATGAACTTGCCGCCACAATGGTTGACCTGGCTATAAATGGAAGTGAGCAAAAGATATTCTACAACCAAGAGATCATTCAGTATGGGCGGAGATTGCAAGAATCGATTTGAGTACTACCTCTGCATGATGGAGAGCTTCCCACGCTGTGAGCGCGCGGATCATGACAACCAAGAGGTCGTAGTGCAAATGGAATGGGATAGAGCACCCCTTCGTACACTGCGTCACTACGTCGGTCGATGTCCTCGGAGCTTTCAGCGGTAGCCATGGATTGTGTGGCGAATTGCTGAAGTGGCGCAACGGTTCGGGTCGCAGATGTACAATCTCTACGTTTCGTCCCGAAAATCGTTGCTCCGTTCCACGAGATGAATCTTTACCATGGCTAATCGACGTTCCCAATTATCACATATCTTTGTGACATCAAGCTCCGAATATTCATTGCCTGCGATAGTAGTTGGTACGGCACCCACGGCACCTACTTAACAGGGGTTACCTCATTCCAGATGAGTCGCCCCCGCCGTCGCCCAGCCTCTGAACCACCCAATGACAGATAATAAAGCATCCCACTTTGTGACAGTTGCATCACCCAGATGTGTGCCTCGAATCCGAACCAGTGCGCTTTTACCTAGTGAACTCGCATCTTAGCTACAAAATCAGCATAGTGATGAGTAAACTTTATGAGTCTCATTGGCTGCAGAAAAGAGAGGGGTGAACCGAGCAGGTGAGCCGAGCGACCTTTCTCACTACTTTGTGTTTCGACAGCTTCTTACTCTATTGGGAAACGCCGCCATACAACTCTCACCAAAATTGAGCAATCGATTCAAGTTCAAGTTAGAATTCATTCCGTTGCATTGGAGTCGCTCGGAGAAATTTCCTAATCCGTCGTCTTTTTATTTTCAACCGAAACGCTGATCCTCAAGATCCAGATGGTCTCGTTTGCTGATTTTTCTCCCGTTGGTGCGAACGGTGCTTAGTTCTAGAATACATGGCCAAAGACAAGAAAAAGAAGTCTGCAGAGCAGAAAGCTGCCAAACAAGCCAAGCAGAGCAAGAAAGCTGCAAAAGGCGAGAAAAAGGTGAAAGCCAAAGCCACTAATGTCGATAGCGATGTCGAAGAGGATGTCGACCTTGACAAGGTTCTCGCTGAATATGCTGAGCAACAGGCTAAATTTCTGAAAGTCACGGAAAAATCATGTCCTGCTCCTTCTCCTCGTTCTTCAGCAAGTATTATCGCTTCACCGTCGAATCGAAATGAGGTTCTCCTTTTTGGAGGCGAATACTACGATGGTACCTCAGCGCTATTCTACAATGACCTCTTCGTGTACCAGATAAACCAAGGTGAGTGGCGGCAGGTGACTTCACCGAACAGCCCTTTACCAAGGAGTGGTCACGCATGGTGTCGTGGAGGCAATATAGGCGGAATTTGGCTGTTTGGCGGAGAGTTCAGCTCTCCTAAACAGGGCACATTTTATCACTACAATGACTTCTGGCATCTGGATCCTAGCACCCGTGAATGGACGCGCATGGAGTCGAAAGGCAAAAACAAAACCCCTCCGGCACGAAGTGGACATCGGATGACCTATTGGAAGAACTTTATACTGCTTTTTGGCGGCTTTCAAGACACGTCCCAGCAAACCAAGTACTTGCAGGACACGTGGGTCTATGATGTCCGCGAAAATATTTGGCACGAGTTTAAGCTGCCGCCAGCTTCGCAAAAGCCAGACGCTCGCTCGTCTTGTAGTTTCCTGCCTCATGAATCTGGAGCTGCGTTATTCGGAGGCTACTCTCGAGTCAAGGCAATGATAGGGATCAAGCAACAGAATAGACAAATGCAAGGCAAGGTAGGACCTTCGAGAAATGTTCTAAAACCCATGATACACCAGGACGCGTGGTTCTTGCGAATGAGTCTGCCCACTGGACAGTTGGCCCCTGGGACGTGTCCTATCATGCGTTGGGAGAGACGCAAGACCCCTGCGAATGCTGCAAACCCTCCCCGCGCAGGCATCACGATGTCTTTTCACAAAGGTCGAGGAGTCTTCTTTGGTGGTGTCCACGACAAAGAAGATAGCGAAGAGTCCATCGACTCAGAGTTCTTCCAAGATCTGTTTGTATACAACGTTGATCGCAATAGAATGTTTTCGCTCTCTTTGCGAAGGCCCAAAGCCAATGTCAAAGCGAGGAGCGGTGCAGCCAGGACACGTAATCGGGCAAAAGCTGACGAGGAGGAGCTGTTGCGGAATCTTGCAGCTCTTGATACAACAGGAGCTATTAATGAGACGACAGACGTTGAAATGAACATGAACAGAGACGAAGAAGAGGACGATGGCGATAGAAAGGAGTATCCGGTGCGATTTGATTTTCCGCATCCACGGTTCAATGCCCTCCTCGCCGTGCAAGAAGATGTTCTATACATCTATGGAGGCACATTTGAACGCAAAGATATCGAAGTCACCTTCTCGGACTTGCATGCGATTGATTTGAATAAGCTTGATGGCGTCAAAGAGCTCTACTACGTGGAGCCAGCGAATCTCGAAGCAGTCGCCGAAGAAAGCGAAGAAGACTCAGACGACGGCGACATGGACGTTGATGAGGCGGACTCAGAAGACTCCGATATTGATCAAGTATTCTCTTGCCAAGCAAGTGAATCGGTTGCAAGCACTGAAGGCACACACGAAACATCGCCGACGACTCAAGCTGCAACTAACGAGGTCGAGATCGAAACGCTGGCTTCTGAAGACCCCAGGCCTTTCCCTCGACCATTTGAGAGTCGCGCAGAATTTTTCCGAAGGACTACGACCGAATGGCAAAAGTATGTGCTTGAATTCGTGCCAGACGCTTCCTCTTTGTCCATCAAAGAGCTACGAGAAAAGGGTTTCCAAAGAGCGGAGGAAAGATGGTGGGATTGTCGAGAAGAAGTTCAGGCACTTGAAGACGAGCAGGAAGCTGCTGGTATTGGTGACGTTGTCAGCTTAAATGAGAAGGCTGAAGCAGGAGGCACCGGTCGAAGACGATGAACTCACGCCAGGCGCAGAATATTCCACATTGAGACGAAGATTTGAGTTGGCGGACTGAATTTGGGCCGCATCAAAGCGATGACATCATAGACAATAACGGCCTGTCAAAATCACCTCCACCCTGCACCCCCAATCCCAATACAGCACTACAAGTCTATAACTGTGATGACTACCTAGGTACTGCAGACATGACTCCTCAGCTCTTTCCTCGAATTTCGATCAGTTCAAACTCGCATTTTGCCCTGGATTTCCCCTCGAGACTCTTTCAGTAGGCTCGACCTCTATGCAATGCTCTAGGAGTTAGGGATCACACGTGTTGTGCCTTCAGCACTTGTTCACAGCCCTGTTCTGGGATATTCACGGCCACAATGACTCGCAGCGTCATCAAGCTTGCCTCAAGCAACGATGAAGCGCTAAAGGCCAGAGCCCATCACAACGGCAGTCCACCTACATCTTTCAAAAACCCGTGGCCTTCTGCAGCGCCGGTACCGCTCGCCAAAGTCTTTGAGACGAAGTTTCTTCGTACTGCTGATAAGAACAATCTGCCCGTACCGGCGGATCGGAAGGGTCTGGTTGCTGTCAGGAAACCCGATTGGGGTTCATCGACTCCGGAAAAACTCAAAGCAACATGGTTAGGCCATGCGGGTTTCCTCGTTGAAACGAGCTCAGAGGCTGGCCGGGGAGTAAGAATCTTGTTAGATCCGGTGTTCAGCGAGCGGACTTCCCCGGTTCAATGGTTTGGGCCGAAGAGGTACAACCCAACCCCGTGTGCGGTGGATGAGCTGCCAGAGGTTGACCTCATCGCTATCAGCCATAATCATTACGACCATCTGGACTCGTGGACGATCACGGAGGTATGGCGTACTTCTCAAGCTCGGGGTCAGACTCCATTGATAGCTTGTGCACTCGGAAACAGATATTTCTTTGAGACGCTTTTGCCTGGCATTCAGGCCAACGACATCATCGAGCTGGACTGGTGGGACGGTGTACAGGTAAGCATTGCTGATGCGGGATCCATACAGCTGATATGCACGCCTGCGCAACACTCCAGCGCCCGAGGTTTGAATGACAAAGACAAAACGTTATGGTGTTCGTGGGTTGTTAGCGAAGCGAAGAGCTCAGAGATTGGAAAATCTCTCTTCTTTGCAGGCGACACCGGCTATCGCCGAGTAGTCAGCCCACATCCCACAGACGAGGAAGAGAACTCGATGCCCCGGTGCCCGGCCTTCAAGGAGATAGGGGATCATTATGGCCCATTTGATCTGGCCCTCCTACCAATCGGTCTCTACTCACCGCGAGACTGCTTGAGTTCAATACATTGCGCTCCGGAGGACTCGGTTTGCATGCATTTTGATATCAAGAGCAAAAGGAGTATTGGGATGCATTACGGCACGGTCAGAGGTGGGCTATCCGAGGCCTACGAGGATGTATTAGAGCCGCCGAAAAGATGGAAAGCAGTCTGCGACCAAAAAGGGCTGATCTGGGGAAGCGAGGCCGGGTTGTGCGATATTGGGGAAACAGTATTGGTGTGACAAGCGTAAAGTTTCGAGACAGAAGCCTTGATGTCGTCAGAATAAGGCACGTCGTTACCATGAGAACGGACAATCTGAGAATCGTTCTCATCATCTACGCTTGATAGACGAAGCAGATGAACATAAGGGAGAGTCGCTTTGGCCCGCAAGTAGCAGATCTCCTTGTGCGCGGCAAAGCAAGTGGGTGTTTGTTGGTTCTATTGAGCTGTAAATTACTACTCCGTAGTTTAGATAGGTGGTACCTAGGTAGTCATATACAACTGCTGCCCAAAGGGATTAAGGGTTAAGGGGTCTCTTTTTGCAAACCCGGCAAAGCTTCGGTATACTTGCCCTTTCCGATATTCTCTCTATAACTAACAATATTACCTGCGGCATAGGTAGATGGGCCTTTTTATTTCCAAAGTTTTGTCTTCCGTCCAGCACCATGATCTGACATGACATATCGGCGTATCCCTGGATGGACAGCACCGTCGGTTTTGTCGCGAGCTCTCTCTCGTCCGGGCCATGAGAGCAGGTTCTCGCCATGTCACCGCTTCATCGGCTGTACATCATCACGGCATGGCTGTACATTGCCATCAGTCTGCTCGAGTACTGGATTGAGTCCAGCCGCGCCGCGGCCTCTGCACTCGCAGCCGAGCTCTCCGCAGCCTGATCATCTGCGGCTGCGGCCGCCGCAACAGCAACAACAACAACTTCGCCTTGCGTCCTCCAACGCACGATGGATCACCCGGCAGAAATCCGACCGCTTCGCCAAAGAAGCCAAGGTCCAGAACCTCAAGTCGCGGGCCGCCTTCAAACTGCTGCAGATCAACGACCGCTACCGGATCTTCCGGCCTGGGATGACGGTGGTCGATCTGGGCTTTGCTCCGGGCAGTTGGAGCCAGGTCGCTATTGACCTTGTGAAGCCGGGGCTCGGAAGGGTGGTTGGGGTCGATGTGATCCCCGTTGCGCCTCCCAAGGGGGTCAGCGGGATCCAGGGCGACTTTTTGAGTCCTGACACGCAAGAGAGGGTGCGAGATCTGCTGAGGGATGAGAGTGCTGGCAGGGCGAGACGACCGGCATTGCTCCTGGACGCGGTCGAGGTGGAGGAAGAAGAGCCCAGCTACATCGACCGGGAACGCGCAGCCACTGCAGATGACGAGGGCAAGAGGCATGCCGGGGAGGACAAGGAACATTGCGACAAGGTCGTCGATGTGGTTTTGAGTGACATGTCAGCACCCTGGGAAATCACCTCCGGTCTGTGGAAGAATAGCTTGAGTAACCCGTATTACAGGATGATGAACACGAGCGGAAACAAGTTCAAAGACCATGCTGGCAGTATGGTGAGTCGCCCCCGACGATGAGTCAATCTCTGCCTGGGCTTTCATTCACCAACTAACTCGCTGGCAGGATCTCTGTCGTGCCGCTCTCTACTTTGCCTACGACACCCTCAAGGTCGGAGGTCATTTTGTATGCAAGTTCTACCAAGGCATCGAAGACAAGACGTTTGAAAAACAATTAAAGGCAATGTTCTACAAGGTACATCGGGAGAAGCCGGAAAGCTCGAGATCAGAGTCAAAGGAGGCCTTTTTCGTCTGCATCAAGAGGTCCGCCAAGGTTGACAGGAATGCTGTATTCGATGAAGGCAGGTGAATCGAGCCTGTCAGAGAATGTGAAAGTGAAAGTGAATACGAGTACCCAACACACAGACGCAATCACGTCTTCCATCTAATGCCGAAGAAGAGAGTGAGCAAAGAATCTATCTGGGTTACGGGTACGCTCGGAAGGCGAGATGATCTCACACCAGCTCGTCCTCGGAGTTGTCGAAATCGTCACCCTCCTCAAAAGCAGCCTCAATCTCGGCCGCCGCAGCTTCTGCCCGCCGTTGCACCTCTTTCAGCCCACTGAGCTCTTCGACATAGTCCTTGCTGTTCAGTGCCTTCTGGACAAAGTCCCAGCCGTCCTGCCTGTACACCTCAACTATCTTGTCAGAGCATGCACTACAGCAGTCATAACTTCTGCCAACAACATTTACATTGGTGAAGTTTGACAAAAATCCCCGGATTGTGTGCGGCACAACTCCAAGCGGATGATCTCCTCGATCTGCGTTGCTGGAACTCGGAGCTGCGGCTCGGGCACCGTCTGGATGTTGGAGGATAGACACCAGCACTTCCACCAGCAGGGCGGATGCGATTGCGGCTCCTCCTGGTCGCGTCACCGTACATTGCTGATCCAACGTGCGATCTTGTAACGAGTCCTGTGGCGCCACAACATCATTGCAGAAATAGCACCCGAGCTCTGCTTGCGAATCATTCTCCGCTTTGACCCCGTGTCTCATCACGACATACGTGTCGAAGCCAAGCGCGGCGTTCATCACAATCTTGCCTGCTGCTTTACCCATGACCGTAGGTAGCCACCTTGATTCTCTCGAGTCCATCAGCAGCAGGATCACATCATGCTCTTTGATTAGGGTCTGTAACTCTTCGAATTCGGCTTGGGTGTGGGCAGGGTCAGTGACCGGATGACCAATCATCGGCACGCTCATGACCACACCCTCGGCATCAACACCTGGGTAGATTTCTCGCAGGGCGTCGGCTGCCCGGAGAGCTTTCTTTTTCCCGCCGTGCTGGCAATCCTCAAAGGTGAAGAGAGGCTGTCGAACGGGATTAGAGTAGGACACTTTGGCATTATCGACAAATGTGATCTTGCGCACCCCCCAGCCCATCAAGTTCCTCGATACGTAGCTTCCAAGCGTGCCCGCTCCCAGCAATAAGCATTTCGTGTTTTTGATTTTGTCTAGATCCAAGTTGGGCGATATGCGCCACTTCATTAACTTGAGGTTGAGGTCCACCGACGAATCAGCCAGCTTTTTCGGGTCCATGTATTCATTCAGGTCAACCAGCCGACCGGCGAGCTTGCCAGCGGAGTTCCGCTCCCACCCGACAACTTTAGGCATATCATCTTCGTTGGTCGCTGGTGCCGGTTGAGCTTCTTGGCCCTTCTTTTCCCTGCTGGGTGGTGGCCTGGAGATTTCCATATCAAATATAACACTCCTTCCCGCGTCGCGACGAGCCGTCGTCTCGCGATAACAAAGGATCTGCATGCGATCCCGCTTCCATTTTTGCCGTATCAGCACCAACAGATTCCTCAGCATCCAGCCAGGCGCCGCCTTGCCGTTCTGCGCCGTGTAGTTTGACGGATCGGCGAAGCACACAAAGCAGTCGTCCGAGTACTCGCCCTCGAAAAAGCCGCTCTCAAACGCACTCAGCGAGCCCACCACCCACCGGAACCCCATCTGACTGAACGTGTACCGCGGCTGCTGCTGTTCAGATCCTTCGGGTCTATCGTACTCCGATTTCCCCGGTCGGCGACTCTTCTTGGCCAGGAAGAACCCATGCTGCCTCGCGTCCACTGCGGCCTTCCACGCCTCGACCTCATCCACCAGCATCGCGCTTTCCATGCTGGCAAGAACCTTCGGCACATAGTCGCCACTAGTCGCGTCCACAGGCGTCCAAGGCGGCTCCATCACCAACGCCGGGAAAGCAAACCAGTAGCTAAAGCGATATTTTTTCAGGTCGGCAAAGCAAATCACCACGAACGAGGCTAGCAAGCTCGGACACGAGTAGATGGAGCCGTCGTTGATTGCGTCCCAGATCTGCCGGCCGGCCGTATGGATCATGTGCACCTTGTCGAGACGGCGGTAGTCCTCGATGGTGTTGACGTTCTTGATGGTGCCCTCGGCGCGGTAGTAGTTGCTGCTGGCGGGCATGCTGTCGGCGGTCAGCGCATTGCCGTGGATCTGCATGCGGCACGAGTGCTCTTTGGCATCGCCGGGCCGGATCTCGTACAGCCCGAGCACTCGCCGTGCCGAGTCGTCGAGTTTGTCGGTGTCGATCTTGTGAGACGCTAGCGAGGCGTAGAAAGGGATTTCAATGTCGGAGACGAGCGGAACGTATTGCATTTTTGTGGTTGTTGTTTCTGGATACAATTGTGTGTTTGTGTTTGTGCTTGTGAAATCGTATTGATCGAATTGATCGTATTGCGTTGTGTAATTGCCGTGTGTGCTTGTAGGTGCTTTCTATGATATTGTGTGGTGGTTCAAGTTCGTTGTTGGGTGTGGGTCGATGTGTGGCGCTCCGCTTACCTAAAACCACCCTTTGAAAATTGAGTCGAGACCAGGGCTTGTAAGTTCTAGATATCAGAACTAGTACTTCGTAGCCTGTGCTGTATGCGAGCTCGGTGTAGAATAAAGAGGCAGATTGTACTCGTCAGTGTCTTACTGGTCGCTTGCTTACCTAGGTATTCGTAGACAACAGATGTGCGATCAAGTAAAACGGTGCATAGTAGCGCTTGTGACCGTTATCGTGACTGTGACCGTGTTGTTGTGCGTACCATGCAAGCACCTGGGTCGTAGGCAGGTACTTTTGGACAGCGATTACCTGATTTATGTAGTTCCCATAGAAGTAGCCGCTGGCCAACCAGGGTGGGGAAGTGGAGCTCACGCGGGAGCCTGGGCTCATTCCACCACTGGTAACCACGCAGGAGGGGGCAGACGACAGGAACGCCACATGACCTGTTATGATATACGAGGTATTTCGTGCCTCAATGATCTAACACCGCTGCTATAACCAATCTCAACATGGGGGGATGACCATGACAGAAGTAGCCCTCCACTAGTATAGTATCGTCCGGTCACGAGGCCCCGGGGGACGGTCGGGGACGTATCAGTTATGACTAAGAGAACTCCTGCAGAGCGCCAGTTTGAACTCGGCAACGAACGATGGCTGTATGCGCACTGTGCACATCATCGTACTACGAAGGATCTCTGGGGTACCTTGCCCTTGTATAGTGGACAACATTCAGGTCTGTTCCTTGTACTATGCGCTTAAAGAACAGGGACTAGGGCTGGGACAAGGACATGAGCTTTCGATTGTTGCTACGGCGAAGAGAGCTTGATTGTCAGGGTAGGCCAAGTAGGGGAGAGATAGAGGATGACTCAATTGCTCTCGCGGTCGGAAGCCTAGCCAGTGGCCGTTCAACATGAACGGTGCGAGAAGGCAGTGGTCATATATAGGTCACCGCTCAAGCTAGATGGAAGAACTTGATCACAGGGCCGTGCAAGTGTCAAGGGGACGAGGGAGAACGTGTAGGGAGGCTTCCAAAGAACATGGGTTTGACTGTTGCTTGGATTTCTAAATCTATCTGGCAAGGACTTTTTAGGCAGGCCTCCCCCGATCTAAAGCTCTACCGATGGAGTGTATACTTCGTGCTAACACACTTGGCAGCCGCTAAAATGGAGGCAACCAGAATGGATAGCCACCATTCTTGATCCTGAACAAACTCATCAGAAAGCTGTACGTTCCGAAAATAACAGTAGCCCAAATGATGGCAGCAATTTGCTGGATTCGTCGGTCTTTTATTCGTGGGACCTTCAGGCCTAAGGAAATGGTGGCGAAGGAGAGGACGGCATCTGGAGCATGTCAGCAACGTGCAACAACGATAGGTGATCAGTCAGTTGTTGGCAGACTTACAAACAGCAGCAATGATCTGGGTCTCGATCCCGAACTGGTTGGAGAAACCGCCTGCGAAATAGGTGATGCCACCTCTTCCGTTGCCTGTAACGTAGGGCACCTTTCTGATGTGATTGTACATGTGCCCACTGGTGAACATCAACACCATGATCAAGCTGGCCACAGCCCAGAGGTTTCGGTTCTGGATGACCGGCAAGACGTAGGGATATGCGACAGTACCCAAGGTGAAGACCCCAATCAGGATGGTGACAGTGGTGATCAGCTTGCTCCAGTTGAATGGTCGGCTGAGCTGAGGATATTGGCCGGGCGGGAGATGACGTTGCAGCCAGCCGTGGATGCTTTCTGCCCTTTGAGGACCGAGGAAATCGAAGCGGACGGGCTGGCCGTCGGGTGAGGCGTTGGCGCCCGTGGTTGGCGGGAAGAGGAAGAGCACAGGGGCTGTTTGGAGTTGGTGCTGCATTTATTTCGTTAGCTGTGGTCTTCCCGCCCTCGTCCCTCTCGTTCCTCTCGTTCCTCTCGTCTCTCATGATCAGGCGTCGATCAGGTGTCCTACAGGAGTCTTACCTTGATAAAGATATTGCGCCCCTGGTCAAAATCCAACGTGCCAAACAGCAACCGGTGCTGTCCCTTCTTGTCGCCCTTCTGCCAGCTCTTGGCAATCACATCCCATTCTGGAGAGAAGTCTCGGCATACACCGCAGGCATACTTGGCGTCGAGGGCTGTGAGGAGGACTGCAGCATAGTAGTCCCGTGGGGTGGCAGTCAATTCATCGTAAGTCTGTTCGCTGAGCACCACCGGCGACGGCTTTTTGTGGTAGACGTTAAAGGCGGAAGGTGCTTTTCTGGCTGTCACTGCTGTTAAAGAGAGTGCTGCTGCCGCCAGGAACTGGAGGAACCTCATCTTTCGCATTGATTGTCGACTTGATCGAGTTGAAGGCTCACAGTGCGTCTGTCAGGTCAGGCTTCGTGGTCTCTTCGTTGGAACGAGCAAACTGAGCAAACCCATTCACCTTATGTACAATTCGTCCTAGCGTGGTTTGGGACAACTGCGGCCGCCCATTGCACTAGTCCGCATATGAACAGTAAACAAATATCCCGCTTCCCGATTTCTGCGTCGAATTTGCACTGGCTGGTTAGTGACATACTTACATTCACAGCTCACGTTGCGACGAAAGACGACGGCACTACGGCACTACGGCACTGCCTAAACGTGCGTTGGTCGACATGAATAATCCCTTGCAAAGCGCTCTTGAAAGCGCTCGCCTTGAACTCGACTTGGAACGGGCAAAACACGAGGCGGAACAGATTCAAGAGGACGAGCGAGTACGCAGATTGCAGGTGAACATCCTGTTGCGAGAGGATCAAAATGACGAATTGCATGAGCAGCTGGAGCAGGTACAAAGGGTCGACTTGAAGCAGTCTGAGGACCTTGCCACGGATCTTCAAGGCCAATTAAAAGAGCTGGAAGAGCAGTACGAGAGGGTGCAGGCCAAGTTGAAGGTGTGCATGCGCAACATCGACAACTATCAAGCCGAAATAAATGCGCTCAATTCATTGAGGACCGAATCGTCCAAAGTCATGGCCGACAAATTGGCCCTGCAGCGTGAACTCAACAGCCTCAAACCCGAGCTGGATCACCTACGTTCACTGACCTCGACGCAAGAGAATATTCTGGCCGACAAATTATCGCTCCAGCGAGAGCTTGCAACCGTGCAGGTGGAACTGCAGAACGAGAAGCGCACCGTTGAACGACTCAAGCAGAAAGGCTTGGCCAGTGAAGATCTCAACGAAGAGCTGGATGATCTGAAACAGCAACTGGCCAAAGAGCGCAAACAGGTGCAGAGGCTGGAACGTCAAAACACACAACGAGCAAATGAACGGTCTGCCGCAGATGCTGCACTCGCAGATGAGCTCCAAACCGTCAAAGAGAACCTTGCAGATGCCAGACGACGGGCAGAACAAGCCGAACAGGTTCTCCAGAAAGCCAAGGCGAAGGCGACCACCCAGCAAGAGACTTCCCATACCGACAAGGCCCTCCTCGAAGATCTCAAAAAAGATCTCGCCAAAGAAAAGAAAGCCCTGCAAAAAGCCGAGCGTGAACAACTCAAGAAGAACGCCGATTGGGACAGCCAAAGGGAAAGCCTCGAGTCGAAACTCGATGCCTTCCGCAACAAGCTCCGCTCCACTAAAGAGCAGCTTAAGGAGGCCCAGGACGAGCTCGAGCGACGAGAGCAAGCCGTATTTGCCGAATCAGCAGCTGCTACCAAGGCCCGCATGAACCGTCGCTCAGCGAGTGTGGAGCCCAGCAGCCACATACAGAGCCAGGTGCAGAATCCGCGAAAGCGCAATGTCGCACGGTTCGATCCAGATATGACCATTGGAACGCCGGGTAACGGTGGGCCGGCTGCGAAGAAGTCGAGACTCACGGGTAGTAACGTGGGGGATAAATCGACATTTTCCATTACTCCGTTTCTGAACAAGACGATGAGTATCCTTCCAGAGAGCCCGACCGCGGTGATGAACACGACGATCAATGAGATTGCAGAGGAAGCGGAGCGGGAGGCTGTGGCACAGCGAGCAGATAGCAAGAAGAAATCTGCCGGGGTAACGAAAAAGACGACTGCGGCAGCGACGGCAGCGAAAGACACAGCTACAGGGAAAGAAAGGGCAAGCCAAGCGCTGAATGTTGGCACGAGTCGTATGAACACGACGGTGCGAGCACCTTCTCTGGCGAAAGTGGTGGAAGAAGACGACGACGACGATAATAGTAGTGCAGAGCGGCCGGATGGCTCGCCGAACGCGTCGTCAAAACCGACCGAAGTGTCAACCGTCGCTGACACCACGACGTTCCAACCGGCGAAGAAGAAGAAGCTGCTCGGCGCACGGACGAATATCTTTGATGACGATGAGCCTGGTGGTGTGAAAAAGGGACGCGTAGGAGGACTGAAGAAGGTCAGTTTAGGCGGACTGGGGCTTGGTAAGAACAAGCCTCGGGTCCTAGCTGAGTTTTCGCCGCTGAAGAAGGATCGGAAGATGGTGATGGCTGCAGCGGTTGGGGCGTGAGATTCTTGGATGCCTCAGAGTCAGGGCCCAAAGCCCAGTGTCCGCGTTGGGAAGTGTGTACGCAAGCAAAAGAAGACTTTGTGTGTATGAAAATTTTAGTTGTGGTGCAGACCGACAAACTTGGACTGCAAACGAAGCATTCAATCAATTCCCATTCCTAACTACCAAATCCTGAGACTCTCCTCCTGCTGCTGCTACGGCCGGATCCGAATCGTCACCCGGCGGCACCAGCAACCGGTCCCCCGACGGACTGTACTGCCTCAGCCGGACGCCCGCCTCGGCCAGCACGCGCCGACTACTCTCGTCCATATTGTAGCTCTGATTGTACACGACCTCCTCGACGCCGACCTGGGCAATCTTGACACTGCAGGTCAAGCACGGACAGGTATCGCAGTACAGCACGGCGCCGTCGCGGATGCGCTCGCGGCCGGCCTCCAGCAGCGCGTTCTCCTCGGCGTGCAGGCAAAGACAGGTGCTCAGCGCGGCCCCCCCGGTGCCGCTGCCGGAGTTGTTGCAGCGCGGACACCCGCCGTGGTTGCAGTTGGTTAGCCCGCGCGGCGTGCCGTTGTACCCCGTGCTGAGGATCCGGTGGTTCAACGTCAGCACGCACCCGACCCGCCGTTTCATGCAGTTGCTCCGCAGCGAGGCGAGGTGCGCTAGGTGCATGAAGTACGCGTCCCATGGTGGGCGGAGGCGGGACTCCGACGCTAGTGAGAGCGTGCTGAGGTGGTTGAAGTAGGCGGGGATACTGGGGTAGGTGTTGAGGATCTGCAGGTGTGAGCGGGAGTGTAGGCCGGCTCGGCCTGGGTTGGTCTGGGCTGTAGCTGTAGCTGTAGCTGTTGCTGGGGTTGTGGTTGTGCTTGGACTGAGATGGTGATTGTGATTGTGATTGTGATTGTGATCTGTAGAGGAGAGCGAGGAAGAGGGGGGTGCTGGGGTAGGAAGAGTGGTGGTCAAAGAGCCGTACAGGAGACGGTCGTTGGCGTCGATAAAGTCCTCCAGTGGCAGGGCGGACAGGCCTCGCCTAGAGCAGCGCTGGTTGAAGCGTTTGAAGCGTAGAGTTACGGGAGCGTCGATGCAGAGCAGCAGGAAGAAGGGCCGGCGGAGGAGGAGGTCTAGAGTCAGGTCATCCTCGATGTCGGTCAGAACCCAATGCTCGCGCCATCGTTTGGTGACAAAGTCGAGCAGGCTGTCCACGTCGGGAAAGGTCAATCCTCGAGTACCTTTTTCGTCCGTCACTGAGGGTAGAAAGCGGCGGTGGTCTGAGCTGTCAGTGCCAGTGCCAGTGCCAGTGCTGGTGGAAGTGGGCTGCTTGGCGGATGTGCTCGTGCTGATGTGACCTCGGGATGCCAACGGCAGATGTAAGCGCAAGAAGCCATGGTGTTGCACAAGATACTCGGCTGTCGTGTGCTTGCCGGAGCAGATTGTCCCACAGATGCCAACCAGCATTTTCCTTAATCCAATTATTAATCAGTCAACGGCTGCCCGAGCTTTGAATTTTGAGTCGGCTGGGTGACAGTCGTCGGCAACGGCAATGGCCGTGCAGAGTTGTGCATGTCAGAGCTTGGAAGGTATACAAGTATAATTCGTTGTCAGCTCATCTCAGATCTGGCATTTGCGACCCCTTCTACTAATCCAGGACTTCTTGAAGTCCTCAAATCTGTCGCTTCGAGTCGAATCCATGCCTGGCCCCCCGAGCGGTGTGATGCTCCTGAGTGGCTGGGTGCTAGGCCAATGTGGCTTGTGCGGATGGTGTGGCTGTTCAGTCCTCGGGTCGACATCTGCTACGGCATCGAGGCTAATGCTCTAACTACAAACTACAACCTTTGCACTGATCGCCCAACGCGAGGACGATGCCCCAAGTCCTCTTCTGCTCGTTCCTCTCATGCGTGTTATCTGACATCTGTACATTATCTCTCTGTGAGTAATCAGGACTTAGGTAAGCTTTCTACTTCATATTTCGGTGGATAATTTCAGTCCCACTATTTCGTTCATCGCCCGAATGCCGATGGCATGAGACAGTCTGTTCCTTTCATGTCGATCACGGAGTTGCATTCTCAAGGGCATCAGGTTTGAGCATCCGGGGAACCCAGCAGGTGAAGTGTCTCATCGGTCTGATCGATCTCGTCGACAAGTAATTGTAAAACGATGGACGGCAGCACGGAGCAATTCTCGCAGTCTAGAGGCGACGATGACCTCTTCAATGATGAAATTACGCCCATCGCTGCCTCACAGCAGTCAGATCTAGCACAACAGGCCGAAAACCTCGAAGCATCCGAGCCTGGGCAGCCCACAGGCCAACCGCAATCACAATCACAACCGCAAGTCCGGACGTCACAGCCAAGCGACCGCTCGAGAGGAAGGGGCAGAGGCAGCGGCTGGAAGAGAGGCTACGGTCAGGGCTATGGTCAGGGTCAGGCTCCCGTCAAGGCCAATCCACAAAATCTGCCCAGAGGAGGAGGTGGAGGAGGGCTAGGAGACTCCAAATTCGCACACCAGCCTGCAACGGTGGACCGTCCTCAGTCACACTCGCAATCACACTCACCGCCAGCGCAGCAACCAGCGGAGTCTCAATCCGAGCCCATCAGAACAGACACGTCCCCAGAAACCCTCCAACCACCAGCCGCGGCGGACCAGCCTTTATCTCCTTCTCCTGCTCCTGCGACTGCGGCTGCGGCTGCGGCTGCTCCCCCCTCACAGCCAGATTCCTCCGTCACTTCCTCAAGCCAAGGCCCACCAGCCGACGCGCCTACCGGCCCGTCTTCGCAGTCCCAGCTCGCCGCGCGCACCCCAGCCGTGCGAGGCGACCGCACCTCGACCGGCGGTCTCAAAAAGCCCAAACTCAGCGAAGCCGAGCTCACGGCCCGCCTCGCGGCAGCCAAAGCCAAATCCCAATCACTGGCGGAGAAGCACGCGCGGGCCCAAGCCGACGCGGCCGACTTTGAAGAGCGCGAGCGTGTGGCGCAGCAAAAGCGGAAAGAAGAAGAGAAAGACCGACGCGTGCTGGAGGGCGAGCGGGAGCGCAACCGGGCACGCAAGCTGCGGGCGGTCGGCGGCCGCGAGTGGGATGCCGAGAAGAACGAGGACGATTTTCGAGAGAAGCGGTACGGTGAGCGGACGAGGCGGGAAGGAGACAGCTCTACCACCGCTGCTCTTGCTGAGCAGGTGCACGACTTGAGCATTTACGAGTGGAGGGATGAGGCGGAGCGAGATAGAGGCAGAGGCTACGGACGCGGGCGTGGCAGGGGACGAGGTAGTGGTAGAGGGAGAGAGGAGTTCGGCGGACGAGGTGGTGGTGGTGGTAGAGGAGGTCGGGCGGTGAATGGGACAACAACGACGGCAGGGGCAGGGCCAGAAGCAGAGCGCATGCCTAATCTGCATGCTGTCGAAGACTTCCCTGCTTTGCCGAGCGGCTCACGCTCCAGGACCGAGGCTGCACGGCCGAGCCAGCAGCGGAAGGATTCGGAGAATGTGGCTGGCACTGGCGGTGCCGGTGGCAGCTGGGCAGATCAGATGGCGAGCCAGCCAGTCTAGTGTGAGCCAGCTGGGAACCGACCTTGCTTTTTCATGAAGAAGAACATGTTGATAAACGAACTGTAACCGGACAAAAGCGTGTCGTGTAGCGTTTGGCGCTGTTGGAAAGACTGGATTTGTGCGTTGGAGAAACAACAAAAGTTGGGTATCATTTTGAACTGGCAGTAAGCCTATGCCTATTCCCATCCTCGCTAGAACTCCTATCCCCAGTTTTGTCGGTCGAAATGCTGCGTAAATGATCGTACAGAAATAATGCAGGGTCGGTGGTGCTACCACCTGCCTCGTCCTCGTCCTCTGCCGCCACCTCCGCCTCTCCCGCGATACCCACCTCCTCCATACCCTCCTCGTCGGTCTCCCCAGTCGCTGCCACCGCTGCCGCCACCACCACTACCACCACTGCCACCGTAGCCGTCGTCCGTGCCTCGCGGAGGCTGCTCCTCCGGCCGATGTGGTGGAGGGCGACCTTTCAACTCCTGCTGCAGCTTGTCGTATGTCCTTCTCATTTGCGCATAGCCCAGATGCATTTTCCCGTAAAAGTGGTCTGCCAGTCGCCGGTCGTTGTCCAGGCGGGACAGGTAGGCTCCACAGACGTCGCAGACCTGCAGCTTCTGGTGTCCTGAGGGGCCCGAGGTATCAGACAGCGACTTGAGATCGTGTTCTGCCTGTTCTTTGGCCAGCTTGGCGGAGCGCACTTTGAAGAACTCGGACGCCGCTAGTGATACCGATGCGGTCTCGCCCAGCACCTGGATCTCGAGTAGGCCAGTGTTGATGGTCTTGGTCAGGTCGCTGATCGTCTTCAGCAGCGCATTGGTGCGACGGATCTCGTCGGGGGTCTTTTCCAGTCGCCTCTGTGCCTGCTCGATCCATCGATTGCAGTCGTCAATGTATCTCTGCATGTCTCGCATGTAGTCATAGTCGAAGCCGTATTTCTGTTTCTCGCTGGCCGGAAGCGCATCGTACTCGATCTTCAGATGTTCCGGATGGAACTTGGGGCAGGCGCCCAGGTCTTGCTTGGTGTTGGTGAAGAGGTCGTGCGGACAAGTGCCGGCAAGGTAGGACCTGCACACCTGAGGAGATGTGAGGCTGAGGTTGGCAGTTTTGGAAGCGACCGAGCCGGCAAATTGGTCGCCCATCAACTGCTCGAGGAGCTTGCGCTGTTCGGCCGCCATCTTGGGCAGGCTGTGCTGCTACACGACTACCCAAGTCCCACGTAGTTGACGCTTCTCTAGCTGAGGTGAAGTCGACTTGTCAAAGGTTCGGGATGGGTTCGGGACGTTCACAAAGCGTCAGACGGCCGTGGCGTAGTTGGTCTGGTCCCGTTGCTGCCTCTCCCAAAGAAAATGAGAGGCGAGAGTTGCGGCGAAGTTTAGCCGCAATAAGCAAATGCAACAAACAAGACAAACACTCGCAAACTAGACACTGTTTAAAGGTGTACATTGTGTGGCATACATCGTCGGTCCCACACCGTGCACTGCGACAGGCAACGGACAACGGGCGACACCAGCTGCTGTCAATGCACAATGTCGGGATGAGATTCTTGTGTAGCGTCGTCACGGCGCTCCTGTTCTGCCTTGTTGCCCATGCCACAGACTATTTCGAGAGGCTCGACATCACCCCTCTCCCTCACGGCTCGCTGCTGGCATCTTTTCAGTTTCGAAGCAACGAGACCTTGTTAGCATATGCTAACCAGGACTTTCGCTATTTTCCACGAGCCTTGGGCCAAGTGCTACAACATGCACGGACAAAAGAGTTACATATCCGCTTCACTACCGGCAGATGGGACACGGAAACATGGGGCGCTCGCCCGTGGAATGGGACAAAAGAAGGCGGAACAGGTGTCGAGCTATGGGCCTGGATCGAAGCATCCTCTCAGCAAGAGGCCATGAGAAGCTGGCTCACCCTGAATCAAGCCTTGTCCGGTCTCTTTTGTGCCTCGCTGAACTTTGTCGATGAAACCCGAACCACCAAACCGCTGCTCTCCTTCCAACCTGCTGGCACACTACCAAACTCTACCGACTTGCATCTTCTTCACGGCGTTCTGCCGGGCGAGGTCGTATGCACTGAGAATCTCACTCCTTTCCTGAAGCTGCTTCCCTGCAAAGGCAAAGCCGGCATTTCGAGCCTGTTGGATGGCCACAAAGTCTTCGATGCATCCTGGCAGAGCATGTCGATCGATGTCCGTCCACGCTGTCTTCCACATCAAGACTGTCTGGTCGAGATCGATCAGACGATCGATATGGTTTTGAACGTTGCACGTGCCAAACGGCCACGAGAGGATCCTATACCTCGACCCGTCCCGCACCACGAATTAATCTGTGACGAGACAAAGACCTATCACAGCCACGATACTTGCTTTCCCATCGATGCTCTCGAAACCCCAGCCTGGTCCTTAAAGGATATCTTCGGCCGCCCTGCTGCAGGATCATGTCCACTTGCCGAGGATGAAGGTCCAGAAGCCAAAAGCATTTGTCTTCATGTACCCCACATGCAAGCTGTTTGGATAGGCGCTGGTGGCTTTGAGGTCCGGTCGCCTCCCGGCCTACCCGAGAAAAGATGTTACCAGCTGATTCCCGGCGAGCCATTTGATTTTGACATGCCCAAGACCTCGGTGCGCACACACAAGCAGACTGAACTAGCCGAGGAGCTCGTCAAGGTCGAAAGGACCATGACAGGTCACGGTGCTGCCAAAGGTGGCATGCGAACCGTCATCACCAATCCTTCACCTCACAACGTCATCAACCTTGTCGTCTTTGAAAGTCTCCCCTGGTTCCTTCGTCCATACATGCACACTCTCAAAGCGAGTCTGGTTTCAGGAAATCCTTCCGCCGAGACCGATGTCATCAAAGACGTCTACTATCGACCCGCCATCGATCGGAAACGAGGAACCCAGATCGAGCTCGTCCTGTCCGTCCCGCCCGCAAGTGTGGTCATGTTGACGTATGACTTCGACAAAGCAATCTTAAGGTATACAGAATACCCTCCCGATGCCAATCGTGGTTTCATCGTGGCCCCTGCTGTGATCAGTGTTCTTGACCAATTTTCGCCAGTCTACGTCAGGACGACCAGTCTGCTACTGGCGCTACCAACCCCAGATTTCAGCATGCCATATAATGTCATCATCCTGACCAGTACCGTCATAGCGCTCGCGTTTGGCAGCATTTACAACATCTTGGTTCGAAGATTCGTCGCTTTTGATGAAGTACCAGAAAATGGCATAGCGAAGCTGGCCAGGAAGGTCAAAATGAAGATAGCGACGCTCAAGAGCAAAGTCACCGACAAGAGTGAGAAAACCGATTGATGTAGCAGCAGTAGAAATGCAATGCACGAAAGGGCAACCGATATCTCTCAGGTCTTGAAGGTAGATGTCGTGAAATCGGTTGTCACATCCGGTGTAGGAAATCTTAAAGTATCCCGCTACGCCATGACAGGCTGTGCAATCCGCATCTCACAGCCATTGTCTCCGACACCCTCCAATGGCATCCGACGGCGCAACATCGCTGTCAATAGAGAGCCATGGACCACTGCGGCTTTAAACCTAATGTCGGTGTTCATGGTTGGGATGTGCAAAGCTTTTCCCGTATTGGCGCGTTTGGTGATCAAGCTCCATCTCCGCATTGTCTTTGCTCAATCAAGCATGATCGTGCCGCTGTTTGAGCGCCTGATCGAGAGGAGTCGAAAAGCAGCCATTCAAATCTCGACAAAAGTTGCCCAAAATGTCTGCTCACCCGCCGCGAGCGCTGCTGCAAATCACATAGGCAGTGCCAACGGCGAAGCTGGGATAGTCGGGGTTGCGCGCCATTGACCTGATACTGGTGGGAATGCCGACACTTGAGTGCCGATATCCTCATCACGGTTATGAGCATTGTCAGAACCATTCTGCTCAGCCCATTGTGCTTCGCGGAAGCGTTCCCGAAGGTTTGCAAAGTCATGGAGGACTTCCCCATCGCCCTTGACAAGCCCATAGCAATTAGCACCTTCGACGAATTCATACACGAAACCGCCGGACAACACGTTGGATGTCTGCGGTGCATAAAGTGATATTGTCTCCTTGAACTCCCTGGGCCGGACGACGTTGCAGCCATACTCCGAGACGAAGATTGGTATTGACCTACCTGCAAAGCGATGTGCTTCTGCGTCCCAGTAAATATCGCCTTCTTCATCGTTGACTCCAGCATATTTTATGAAGGAATAGAAGTCAATACACTCATCTTTGTCGCCCGCTGTGAAATAATCGATGGAGTTGGTCGATCGTGCTGTCTTTGGACCGTCGCTGATGCCAACAGGGAGGATGCGCTGGCCTGTGGCGAGATGTCGTTGCTTCATGTGGATCTTAATGTCGCGGATGACTGCACGTATCACTTCGCCAGCACGGGTACTTTCATCATTGTTGATGAGTTGGTTCGCAACTACAAGGCCAAGGACATTTGGGAAGCGGGAGATGTGGTCAACGCTTTTGAGGAAGTACTCGACGAGGCCGCGGTTGTACGATTCATGAGGCTTCGCTCGATTAATGCATTGGTAGGGAGTTGACAAACCTGCGAGGACATAAATCCCAGCTTCTGAAAGTGCTTGGAACGCTTTGTCATGGTTCTCCGTGTTTTCAAGGATATACACATTGATTGCATTGATCCCGAGCAACTTAAAGAGGGTAATGTCCTTTTTGAGATCATCTATACATTCAGCGCGGAGCGGGTCGAGACTGACAGGATAATTGAAAGTACGCCTGCTGCTGCGCTGATAGACAACGCCACGTATGAGGAACCTTGTCTTGTTCTTGCAGAAGTGACGCCCACAGATCGTAATCTGTGGGAAAGTATTTGAAGCCATGCTCAACACAGGCTCGAGAGCGGGCCTTCGATTCGCAAACGGGTTGTTGCCTGCCCCCCTGGGCTGGAGCGCGCTGGGTAGAAGTTCTTGGGTCAAGAGCGGATAGCCATAAACTAATCAGCAGTTGATTTTTGTGATTGTGACCAATAATAGGGGAGAAAGACAGCTTTAAAGGTTTTCTTCCAGATCTATGTGTTGTAACCATGCGTTGTAGCAACCTAACAACTTTTGCTGAGAAGGTACGGATGACATCAACTGGACCCGATGAGCGATGACCTGTACATGACCTCATCGTCCCCCTTACAACACCACCCCTCTAGAGAGTTGCATTACGAGAAAGTCTCCAATAATGACATCCGGTTATTGACGCTACCCGTTAGAGTACAGGCGAGGATCTTCGAGAATTAACCTAAAAAAGCGACTAATTCCGATAAAACTAAATTACTTCTTATTTAGTACTAGCTCCTTCTAAACCAAGACTAGTGTCTGATACCCAGACATGTCCGGGTATCCTCCTAAATTTAGACGTCCGGGTATTAGACGTAGACGGTCTTGTCCAGGTATTAAATATGAGGGTCGGATACCCGGACAGACCGGGATATGGAACACTGACTATCAACCATGAGATACCAACTCTTTGCGGCGGCATTGGCGCCAAGTATACTCTCCTTGGGGGCTCTCGCATTGGATGCCCAGGAGTGGAGCAAGCTTTCTATTTACCAAGCTCTTACGGATAGGTTCGCTCTCACGAACGGTTCAGCTCCGGACTGCTGGATCAGGTCCTACTGTGGAGGCACCTATAAAGGCATGGAAAACAAACTCGATTACATCCAAGGTATGGGTTTTGATGCAGTATGGATCTCTCCGATGTAGGTTCTCGGTACTGAAGTCCTCCTTCCTATTCTGACGGTTGTCCAAGCATCCACAATATCGAAGGCAACACCACCTGGGGATATGCTTTCCATGGCTGTAAGCTCCTTTCGTGCACCATTGGGTAAAATTAATCTGATGACTAACAGTTTGGGGGGATGATCCATTTACTCTGAACCCGCATTTTGGCTCGCCACAGGATCTCAACAACCTGTCTGCGGCGCTACACGCGCGGAATATGTCGTTGATGGTGGATGTGGTAATCAACCACCTGGCCGCGAATCAGACTCCCGACGAGGTCGACTACAGCGCATTTCCCTCACCATTCAATACGGCTGCAGCGTATCATCCTAACTGCACCATTGATTACGCGAACCAGACGTCTTTAGAAGATTGCTGGCTCGTCGACCAGATTCCCCCGGTACTGGTAGACATCAAATCAGAGAACTCGACAGTTTTCGATGCCATGGTGGAGAGTGTGGTTCGACTGGTGCAGGACTATGATATTGATGGCATAAGGCTGGACACAGCAAGGCACGTTCCCAAACACTATCTCAGCGAGTTTCAAGAGAAGGTGGGAGTCTTCGTGACTGGTGAAGCCCTCAACGATAGTATTGCTTTCGTTTCACAGTACCAAGGCCCGCTCGATAGTGCCCTCAACTATCCCCTATTCTTTACCGCCACGGATACCTTTGTGGGTCAAACCACTTTCGACGTGCTAGCTGCTACCGTCGAAATCGGGCAAGCGAGCTTCCCAAACATCAGCGCAATGACAAACTTCCTCGACAACCACGACCAACCTCGCCTTGCATCCCGAGCTGGTTCCGACGTTTCCCGCGATGCGAATGCCGTGACCTTTCTGTTCTTCACTCCGGGCATCCCGATCGTGTACTACGGCTTTGAACAACGGTTTGACGGTGGCGGGGATCCAGACAACCGAGAACCGCTTTGGACCAGCGGCTACAACACAACTGCAACGCTTTACAAACACATTGCTCAGCTCAACAAAATTCGAAAGGCCGCTCTAGCCTCCGGGGCCCGCCCCGACGACTTCCTCGCATCAGAAGCGAAGTTCTTGCTTTCGTCCGACACACACTTGGTGTTCCAGCGAGGTCCGCTTATTGTGGAAGTGACGAAGGTTGGAAGTAACTCCGAACCCACTGCGGCTGCGAACGGCACCGTACCCGATCTCACGATATCAGAGTCCGCATTCCCCCCGAACACGACTATCACTGACCTCTTGAGCTGCAACACGATTATGACCGGAGAGAACGGAAGCTTCGTCAGCCCAAGTTCGAGCGGCGATCCCAAAATTTGGGCTACATCAGAGCTGCGGGCGCAGCTATGTCCGTAAAACAATCGTCGGGGGCAATTCACGTCTTTGAAACGGGATGTTGCACAAAATTGCGTTCAAGCCTTGTTTTTTGTATATAAGTCGGAATTTAACCTCATGGGGAGTAGGGTATCGTCAATGCGTAACGGCACAATGAGGACAGGGCAAGCCAGCTGCGTAACAAAGCCAGCTGCACAGTAAAATTTAAAGCTATATTGTTCTATTACGCAGCTGGCTGCGCAGCTACAGATGTTTATAGATCGTCGTCGCCGTCCTCCCCGCCCTCGTCGTCGTTATCGTCGCTGTCGTGGTTCTCGTTAGTGTCGTTCCTTTACAGTATAATATCGTCCTTCTATTAGTTTCGTAAGCATTTAAGTTCTCTAGTGACTCCGTTGTTATCGTATTTCGTTCTAATGGTGGTAGTAGCTTCGTCGACGATAAAACGTAGCTAGTATTACTAGTATAGAGATTCTATTCTATATAAGCTATTCCTCTTTTATCGACGCTACGAGCTCCACTCTTTTGCTGCGTTTTATATTGCTGCGTTTTGCTGCCAGCTTACTTGCCTCGTTGCGATCCAGGTCGTAACGTTTAATAGCTGGTGGAAGTTCCTGGTTCTATGTGCCGGGATTGTCTCAGTCGAGAAGAATGCAACGATTCGCTCTTTGCCTCTCTCCCTACTTCGCAAACGCTGTGACGACCACAACCCCTGTCCAACTGCGACATCTAACAATACTAGAGGTTGAATGGCAGCAAGCAGTATCTTCCACGGAGAGCCATCATCTACTGTCAAGGCAGTGTCCTAATGCTGTACTTAGTGGTAAGAAGCCTGCACGTATTTCCTCGTCAAATCTTAATCCTCGCGTCCGTCAATGAACTTTTTCTCACGGACAATCCACCTCTGTAGCATTTTTCGAGCTTCGCCAAAAGAATGATCGAAAAAAAAGGTCGGCCAGTAGCAACGAGGATACGGCCGCACTTTTGCTACTCCAAGATCTAGGAACTTCCCACCGCCATAGTTGGAAGGGCTGATATCCCCGATGTAGAGTCCACACCGTTCTGCAATGTCGATATTTGCGATCATTAATGGAAGCTGATCTGGACTAGCAGTGGTGTCGACTAGTTCCTTTACTATTGCCCATGGAGTAAGAATGTGCCAAACTTCGAAGTGAGTGCGGATGTAATCGAGCTGAGAACTTGACAACTTTATCCACCCGTAGCACTTGACTGCAAATGTGCCATCTTCGTTCATATCTTGTAAACGGGCAAATGCTCGGCTTTCGTTGCTGAATGGGTTTAGAAAAAGATGTTCGTATTTGGGTTTGAGCCCAGAGTAGGGGTTGAGATCGAAATGGTAGAACTTGAGTATAGTTAGAAATAGGGCTTTCCTTACACCTGGAGGCAGGAACTAACAACTTTGATAGCATATAGGTTGCCATTAACATGAGCTGATAACACAATGCCTTGTTCACCCTTGCCCACATATCCAAGAAAATCCAGCTTCTGGTCAAAGTATCTGAAACGCCTTAGCAATGGATGTTCATTGATTTTTTTGAACGGTTCGTCCGCCATTGGCTGCTTCGAAAGGCATTTTCCAAACCAGAACTCATCATCTGACTCCGGCAAATCCATACAGAGAGAGTATAGAGATGAGTCGTGGCTCGACGCCAAATACGTGGGTCCGTCCGGCGGCTAGCAGTGTGTGCGCTGAGGGAGTTCGCGCCGCGGTGCTTGAAGACACGTCACTGAATGTTAGAAAGACGATCGGGGATGGTGAAGGACTGAGAGGTAGGTAGGCAGCGACACAAAAGGCATACATCAGGGAAAATAAACAGGATTGAGGCTAAGGAAGCTTAAAGCACAACGCCGCCAAAGTACGAAGTCACGTGTCTTGGCGCTTTTTGTTAAAGGGACGTCTCCTGGGGCACCACAGGGATTAGCAAAGTGCAGTCGCATCCTAGTACGACGAAACCAAATCCTTACCGGTAAACTCGAAGACCTGTCGGCCTAGCTACTGTTACCATTCTCACAATCCAGGCAACTAGGCTAGTTGGTGCTTTGGCAATTCTTTCACTGTCCGAAATCTGTTTCTCAGCGTCGGCAAGTCTATATTGCCAAGTGTTCTTCGCCTTTGAATATGTCACACCGACCACTGTCAAGATATCACGTTGATGTCGCAGAACCACATCCTGGATGCGACCGCATGCCACTACACTGACCCAGTTGATCGTATACGCTGGAGGCGTAAATCGAGACCATCAGGAACCAAATTTCAACGGTTCGCCTGCCAGACGAAAACCAGTCCTTTATGCTAGGCAGCCCAGCAATGGCGACGGCTATGATGAATAGCGCCGGGAGATTCGAAGAATACAGTCACATTCTGTACCTCGTAAATCTGATTGACTATCTCATCGCCGGCGCTCGCGCCCTCCAGACTAGTAGTAGTATCGAGGTTACCGCCAACGCACCATACGCAAGACTCATTCGAGACTTGCGTTCATCACGAAGATGGATGATATCACTAACAACTTGCCCGTTTTCTCATATCGCTCGGTCCAACACTTTTTTATAACCGGGCCCAGAACCGATGAACTAACATCTGGTAGTTCCCCCCTTTTGCCACAATTTTTGGGCATCCGCAGAGTCTGAATCGTGGAAAGGCTTATGGTTGGTTGATAGTTCATATAGGAGACTTCCAATTGCAAAAATCTCGGTTGTAATTGTAGTCTTCTCAATCCAGGGATGGCAAAGTCGTCGACTTGCAAATATAGATGCCTCTGACCCGTCCAAGGACGATCCAGCGAAATCGCAGAGCTTAAGTTCAGATCTTGATAGGGTCGACAAGAACGTTGTGAGCTCCAATATCCGACTCAAGGACTTTGTTTTCGTGTATGTATACGAAGCCTTCTTATAGTTGTTGTGCCCAGTCTAACACTTTCGAGTCGGATAGCGGTCGGGTTTGCGATTGAAGAAACTTTCGAAGTTGCAAGTTGCATTTTTTTTAAAACAAAGAATGGTCACTACTTCTCCACGGCATATGAGATGTACCCCCCACGATTCGGTGATGGCGCCCGAGGCGTTTGTAGATTTCGATTTCGACATTAAGTCGCTCCTCGTCATCTTCATTGGATGTAGGCACTTTGATGACGCCATTCAAGCTGTAAACGAAAGACGATGCTCTAGAGGCAATCAAATAATCTGGTGTAATGTGAATGTGATACAAACTGGTCATTACTGGATATCATATGGAGGAGACGTTTTTGAAAGGAACAGAGTTTATTTTGCTTTTAAATCTAAGGCAGCTAGTCGCATTTCTCTTGGCCCCCTCTTGGCACGAAGACGACTCTAATCGTGAAACCGTCGACCTGACGGGCGACAACGAAGAAGGGGTGAGTGGATTCCTTAAAAACACCAGAAATATGAGAGGCTAATGTGACTTAATAGAATGCAACCACGGAGATACCTGCCACGCCCTCCGACAAACCTCTACGTCCTGAGGATCAAATCATCGACCCGGCGACCACGACGAAGAGACCAGCCCTACGAGTGAGAACGATACAGATGAGGTGAGGAGGCTTATGTTCCACAAGTGCCGTTAGCGCCTGGATAGCTGACTGATTTAAAAAAGGACGACCGCCTCCCCTACTGAGAAGATTTACTCAAGTCCTCCCCGACGCTTCCGACGACCTCGGTTGCGCCAGCGCCCTCCCCCAAATCTCGGGTTCCTGCCACCTCGGTGACCTGCGAAATCGTTGATCTAACTGGACTGAACCCAACAGGTACTTCCCGCCAGGGGAAGGGAATGACCATGGAATTGGCATCACGCACGGGCCACTATGTGCATGGTGACCCATCCAATGACCCCTCCACAGATGAGAGGATCCACTCTCGAAGGACGTAGGTGAACTGGTCCACAATGTCGAGAAAATACGGATCAGATCTCCCTTCGTGAAGTTGTGCTTGGGCTTTTTTATATTCACCACTGAGCGTTGAGCGTTGAGGACTTTTCGAATCCACTGCCAGCAAATTAGCACAGAGGAGAGGTTAGATGTACCGGGGAGCTCACGTTATAGACCTCGCTCCTATCGTCTTCAGGGATAGTGGTCTCCGTGACCTTGGCAAAGCCGGCAAAGCACCATTCAGCGACAGTGACCATTGACTCGGCCGTCATCCTATTTGTTGATCGAGGTTTGCTCGTGGCAGCGTAGAAGCGGAGGAAGTCTTTTACTGTGGCCAGGTCAGGTGCCTCAACACCAGATCGTAGGTATTGTGCGTGCGCCTCCTCTTCACTCGGAACGGGCAACCCCCCTTGCATATGTTCCCACTCAATCTCACCCAGATGCCAAAGCACGTAGCGGCGGAGTGTACCGTGATGGATTTTCTTTGTTATGCTGTTGTGCTTGTTGGTGTCCATGACTTTGTCATGCTCCTGGTGTATTCCCTTCTTGTAGCCATTGGCTTCGGCCCGTGCATGTAGTTCTCTCGCCGTGACTCGAGGGCGGCCTATACTAAGCGCGAGAAACGACAACGTGGAATAGATGGATTAGATCAAGAGAAGTGAGTTCACAATCGGGCGGGCATATGGTGAGGGAGAGAACAGGAAGAAGAGAGGGGAAAGCGCGGCCGGTCTCAAGATATGGAGGAGAAGAGGAGGAAAACGAGTGCAAGAGAGGTCGGCCATTGCAGAATGCTGAGCGTCAACCTCTCAGACGTGCTTCTGGGCCGGGTGGTGTGGAGCGACACGATTGAGCGACACGACTGGTCGACGGCACAGGTGTGGAAACGGCTCAGGTAGAGGCGGTGCGCCATCAGAGCGGGAACAGACGAGACCAGTGGTGGCCACGACGACGTGAGCAGAGGGTGAGGGAGGGTGAGTCGACGACAAAAGCGGCGACAGGAGGGTGAGGGGAAAGGTGAGCGCGATGCAGATGTTCCACCACTTTGGTCCGCCAAGAGCAGCGGTTCAGGGGGGATCAGCGCTTCTATCGCCGCCTTCCGGAGGGATCCACCAAGCTCATCATGGCTCGCATGCTAATATTGGTGGCGTAGGTGCCTCATTATGCCCCGCGTGATGCGGTTCCTCGTGTGGATTTCTTCCTCCTCGCTGCTGTAGTTCCTCGTGTGGATTTCTTTCTCTCCGCCGCTGCGGCTTCCCAAAAGTTGTCTTTGATACTCTTCCCACTGAACAAGCTTGCATGCTCAGGATCTGTCCGGTTGAAGTCAGGGCAACTCCAAGGTGATTCTGTGTGGCTCCGCCACAGCTTCGACATATGATCACCCCGTTGCCCAAGGTGTCGATAGGCATCCACGGTCAGAAACCCGAATACCTCATTCGGCTTCCGTGTCGCCTCGATGTAAACATCACAAGGACATTTCTGACATTGATGTACAACAGATCTCGACACAGCGATTGCCAAGTTGTCCTCCTCTTTGATATGTGTCAACAACTGTACCATAGGTGCTTGCTGGCCGGTCACATTATGACAACAACCTTTAGCGCCACTTGCTTCCACCTGCGCTCTGAGATCAACATCGAGGTCAATCTTAGCACCGTACGTGGTCTTTATTAGCAAGCTGGAGACCCCCTCCGTACTCTTCACCACTATAGCCATACTATTGAACGTACAGGAAACCCGATAAATGCCATAGCCGTAACAGGACCTATCACCATTTAACGCCGTTGCCGATAATCCAAACCGCGGTCCTAATTCTGCAGCTCTTAAAGTCAATTCTAGCGTCTCCCTCGTCACAAACTTATCCGTCCTCTCACCAAGATCTAATCTCCCCCCTCCATTACCACACCGGCGGATATCGGAAAGCCTTGTATTGAGGTATTCAAAACCGTAATGTCGGCGGTGAAGCTCCGTGCAGACCGTACAGAGGATAAGGTGCGGGTTATCTCTCTCTAGGCATCGTAGAAATGCGAGCCGGTCCGCTCGCTTGGTGCAGAAGCCGACTTGGTAGGCTAAATTTTCGAAGGATAGGTGAACTTGGTTCCGTACTCGCTTGCATGTCAGCGAGAGGAGAGTGCATTCTATCGGTGTCAAGTAACTTAAGAGCCAAACAAGTAGCTCCGGCGGCATTCTCTCGATAATCGATAAGCGTCGTGCATATAAATTTTTACGGGTCTTCATGTTGGTAATTGATATTGTAGTATGCTGAACATTCATGACGATCCATTACTTAATGATGTTTTCAGTTGGAATCACGTGCCAAGACGCTAATTTTCACGTGACCGTGCAGCAAAACAACCATTCCGTCTCCCTTTTTGTCTATCATCTCAACAGCCACAGCCTCAGGTAGGGCTCGTAATACTCAAAAAAGTGTGGTAAAAAGCGGTTCTGAGCCAGCCAATTGAATATGCGGGAGACGCCGGTAACGACGAATAACCGATTACACTACGCACGATTACGCTGTAATTAGACGGACGTTGCGATTAGACGACGCTGCGATTAGAAACTATTACTAAACGGTACTACAACTAGACGTAAGTGTGATTATCTACCTAAGTAGATCAGAAATAACGGTAATTCCAAGTACGATTTCGAAAGTCCATAATGGTGACATTCATCACATAATACTACCGAAGTTACTCCAGCCAATAGAGTGTAGAAATTGCGTTGGGTGGACTTGGCATTGGGCTTCTTCAAGTTGTATTCAATTCCGTGGAGTAACGTCGATTTGGGTCCAATGGGTGAAATTCTGCGGCTGACGTTAACTGCGGGTGGCTTAGGCTTGCGTGGAGCAGACGCCTGCCAAGAATGGCACAGCCCCCGCAACAGGCGCCTGCTGCTTACCTAGGCCAGCCGCGGTGCCGACATAGCCTTGTCCGCTCAAATTATATTCTGAATGCGAGCAACTTCATTCAGTCTTTATATAACACCACATGCATCATGGACATATTTGAATTCTCTCGATCGTGCTGCTGGAAAGCAAGAGTCAAGGTCAGCTATGCTTCGACGATAGGGAGGTCCTAACAGATTGATTGTTCGACGATTACAACGATAAATAATGGCAAGCTTTCGCTTCACATGAAAACAAACCGGTCAAGAGGCTCACAAACCAATAACTATTGGGCTCCTACCCGTCATGGCGAAGGAAGCTGTAGTGGAGGCCACCGAAAAGTGCCCGGACGAGCTGTCTACATCAAAACACCTTCCGATATATTTTGATCGATGTCTAGTGACCAGAAATCTGAGCATTTTGGGGTTGGCACTCACATGGTGTCTGGCAATATCGTATATCATCGTCGGCGCCATCGCCACACAACGCCGCTGGACGATTACCCTCTGCTGGGGCCCCGGGAAAGACCTTGTGATACTTGCACAGGTCGCAGTCCTAACTATCTGCAACGAGTCGCTCGGGTATATTCACAATATTTCTCTACGCTGGAATCTGTATACAGAGGGGCGTTTGGAATTCAACTCGAATCTGCGACTCCTCCAGACCACCAAAGGCCCGGGACCGAACGCATGGTTCAGTAACATCATCGTGGCATGTGGCATTACCGCGACGTATGGTGCATCTTCATTGACATTCAGTCCCATATCGCACGGTGGTTGTGATGCGTATCTGGTGTTGGGCGAAGCTTGGATTCTTCTCGGGTGTGGGATTGTGGCCCAAGCATCCATCACAACATGGGCTTTATCGCAGCACGCTTACTGGCCCACCTGGAGTGCTGATGTGATGGACACTGCCGCTGCTTGCATACAGTTGCGCGAAAAGTCGTTGACTCCTAGAAAGGGGCGCTCAATGTACGATGTCAACCATGCGACCGATCCAGCGAGTCCGGTGCAGGCAAAGACTCGGCAACCATCGGCGTACAAATCTCATAAGCAAGTCCGTCACGTTCTGTGGACTATGTTGGCACTAGCCCTCGTATTAGTCACTTACACTATAGGCCTTTTCATCGCTCTTGTGAAGCGAGGCTATGGTAAAATTTTCTCGGTGGGGGAAGTGTGGAACCCGTTCAGTGAGAAGCTAGCGGCGTTCGCCCTAGGCGTGACAATCGGTTTGGCTGCAGGCGAGAACAGCTCCGCGTCAACTATGGGATATTTTATTGCCAAAGATTTCATCTGGATTTTCGTTTTGTTGTGTGGGCTACAGCTAATGGTGACAACCACACTACACCTAGCAGAATTGTGCGTCTACTTATCGCGCGATGAGTGCACCTGGCGCAAAGCTTCCACAAGCAAAGGACAAAAGCGCACAAGCAGTGCTCCTATCGCGCTGATGACATCATATCAATCACTTGTCCTTTTCTGTGTAAAGGCGTGTGCACATTGGTTGTTCGGCTTGGGCTATATGGCCGACGTCTATCTCGGAGTCAGCTTAGTTCCAACCGCGAATTTCTGGCTAAGTATAGTGATTATTGGGCTGGTCGGCTTTGCAGCAACTTTGGTGCTCTGGCGCTATCGTGGTCCGCAGCCTTCAACATTTGGACATCTTCAAACACTCGTTGACTTGATTGATGTTTGGCCCGCGAGACGTGATCGACTATACTGGGGTGATAAGGGTATCATTGTTTGTGGCACGTCCATAACCAGAGAAGTGCGTCACGCTGGCACGTATTGGACACCATTACCGCCAATCAAGGTTGATGCGCTTTATTCATAGGTAGAAGGAAATAATTCACTGTCAATTCTTTGCTTGGACCAAGCATTACCGGAAGATAGCTGGGGTTCTGATATCCGAGCTAAAGCACACCATCTCCAAGGCGAGGTGGAAGAAGGAGATAATGCAGGCGCGTTGGAACTTCTGAGCTTTATGAGGTTCCTCCCCTGCTGTGCAGCAGTATTCAAGAGCAGTCATGTCCTGCAGACAAAGCCGGAGTTCAAATTCCTTCTATTCATGGCGATTGAGACTAATCGACCTTCATTGCATATCAGCAAGAACACGCAAGCCATGTTTGGCTTGTCTTAGAAGTAATGGCTACCAATCGAATTTAAGACAACAGAACAATGATACAGTTTCTGAGTTCTGCCTTAAGTGCTTGGATCGATCTCTTGCTCGGCGCTGCCCAGCGCCGAAATATGTGCAAGTCTACGCTTTCCTTTCTTCTGTACGAGTATGAAGGCGTCGAGTTTTACTAGGCTCACGACGTTATTATTTGCCTTTACTTCTACAGTGTGTATCCATACTAGATAATGTGTGTGGTTGTATAAGAAAGGGATGTAGTTGAAGAAGGAACTGCGCTAAATGTGCTTAAACATCTGCCAGCGGCTCGTCGTAGGTGGAGTCTGTCCAACTGTGAGGCATCTTAAACATACAACCCACGGGTTTGAACTGTGATATCCGACATGTTACAACAATTTAATCCTCATCCACATATATGCTGAGACATCGTTAAGTGTGCCTTGGACGGGGGCCCAAAATTGTACCTAAAACTTGCTCCGATCCACCTTTGCAAACTCCACGCTAAATCGAAACATGCCGATATATATGCAGTAGCCTACATACTATTGCAAAGTCCTCTGTCACCAGATAGATTTATCTCTGCTATCGCCGACGCTTCGTACCCTTCGCTACACTTATCGGCTCAAAGGCGTCGTCGTCATCGTCGTCGTCGTCAACTTCCTCAACATCGCTGACATTATGGTGACTTTGTCCGCCATTACCAAATACGCTGGCCTGGCTTGTAGAGAAGCTTAACGTGCTCTGTCTTGTGCTTTTCGGAGCGGCGGCTCGAGCTGGGGTCTTGCGAGTTGTAGTTGGAGCTTTGGCTGCTCTGGATTTCGCAGCACTACTAGTGACCGACCCGGCTCGCGAGCCTCGTGTAGAGGCGTTCGCGGTGGTGCTGCTTCTCTTGCCTTTTGGCTCTGGGAAGAACATGGCTTGTGAATCCGAGTCGGCAGCTGCGGCACTGGCAGCTTCGTCTCCCATGTCGTCATCAAGCATGATCACGTCTTCATCTTCCTCGTCAGACTCCTCTTCGACCACTTTCTTTCTCCCTTTGCCTCTACTAACTGCGGCAGCGGATTTTGTTGTGGTTGTTTTCTTGGCCGATGCACCACCGCGTCCTCGCGTTGATGCTGCAGCTCCACGGGCGCCCCTTCCTCGTCCACTGCCTCGTGTCGATGCAGGTCTTGGCGCCTCATCACTGTTAGAGAACATGTCGTCACCGTTGTTCTCGTCACGATCAATCGCAAGCAGTGCAGCAGGTTGGTCTTCCCAGGCTCCGTCTTCGTCGCTATCCCAATGGTCCGGCTTGGACTTATAACGTGCTGTTCCACCGACGTTATTCTTTAGTTGGCCCTTCTTGAACATGTCCTCCATCTCGGACCTGAAAGCGTCGAACTGAGCGGCAAGATCGTCCATGTCTTCGTCTTCTTCGTCTTTGTTCATGCTCACCAGATGCCGGATTTGTTTTGACAATGAGTCGTTGATGAACAGATCCATCGCATGCTTGTCATCCTTGTCAATATACTGATTGACGGCATCGCCAAAGCAATTTTGAGGAAGAATGGTCAAAGACTGGGCAGCCAGGAAATCCGCAACCAGCTTGCTCACTTTGACAGTTTCGGCGATTTCGGGTTGGTCCATCAGCTGTTTCAGCTCTTCACTTGCTTTCAGCCGCATGGCTGCAGCGGAGCGTTTCTTGATGTGGAACTGAATGACATCGTGGTTGTTTGCAACTCGACCGGTGAAGCGATTACTGAACCGTTGTGGATTCTCGATCTCGAACTTGATCCCATCAACGGAGCTGTGTTCGACTCTGAGCCTGACGAGAGGGAGCGGCGGCTCTTGGTCTTGGTCAGCATCTTCGTTCGCCTCCTGTGCTTCCAACCACTGATTATTGGCCTCGGCTATCAATTCATCGACTTGCTTCATCAGCCACTGTGTTAGATTATGACGGTGGCCCTCCTTGTCGGCAATCTTTCGGGCAGCTTTCTCAGTGGCCAAAACGATCTCTTTATAGACAAATGGACGGACTGTTTTGAGTTTGATTGGCTCGGATTTCATCTCTCGGCCGGTAATACTGAGGATGGCTACGTGCTTGGTGACTGCTTCGCCAGGAGCCAAGGAGGTAACGACAGAAGAGCCCGGTTGCATGACTTTGAAGTCCATTTCGGGATTAAGGTGTGGTTCAATGTCACATTCGTGTTCGTGACCCCAGATGACGAGATCAAGAAAAGAGGGCAGGAAGTTTTCTGGCAGGTAGGCAGTGGGGCCATGAGCATGATGATTTTGATGGACGACGGCAACGTTGTACCAATCCTTCTGCTGGACGCCCGACTGCCAGAAGGAGACCCTGTGATCTCGAAAACTTCGATGCAAGCGTTCGTCTCTGACGTTGGACAGTCCGTACAGTGCTAGTTTTGTGGCTCCTTTTTGAAGCAGCAGAGGCTTAACATCGATCTCGTCGTTGACTGGAACACGACCGAAGTAATTCATGAGGCCAGACATTTCAAGGATGTCGAGAGCGGCAAAATGGCCGTCACCGGATGGATCGTCATGGTTGCCATGAATGGAAAAGACAGGAAGGGATACATTGATGTTGGTGTCCTCGTAGTTTGCATGACCAATGGTGGCATCAAAGTGCTCGGTCGAGTCACTAAGGATCTCGATCTCGCAGGGCTTGTCTCCGTAGCAATTCAGTCTCAACGAACGCATGACGTTGTACATCGACTTGCGGGAAGGAACGTTGTCGTGAAAAAGGTCGCCACCGAGGAGAACCATGTCGACGTCGCGATCTTTTGCCAAGCACATGATTTCGTGAAAGGTCTTCCAGGAGTCATCACCGCGAACAGGATCTCGTTCGTTGTAGCCGACATGATTGTCGGTGGCCACCAGGATGCGGATAGTATCTGCCATGTCTGATGTTTGAGAGGGCATTATGGCAACTGTTTTGTTATGCTGGGAAGCGAGTTTAAAAAGGAGCAGTAGCGGCCAGCTGGCGATAGGTGGAAACGGCGCTAGCGATGTGCTGCCTGGACAAAGTTCCCTTACACGCGTTGTGCTGCTCTACCAGACGGAAATGCTGTCCAGGACACTGAGGCTGGCATTATCGCAGGACTCGGACTGATGACTATTTTGACACGTCCTCGACTCTCGAGCAGAGGAAGACAGGTAAAATTTATCAGGCTCAAATTGAAAAGAGAATGGTTGTAGAGGTATCTCGCTCGACTCGTTAACGGTGACCAACCGCTGAGTAGCCTCTCCCGCACTGCTTCGGTGTTAATTTAATAGATGGGAAGGGCACACTTCTAATTGCGTTATTTATTACTGTACACGGAGCTGCAAATGTAAAAGAATACTGCTTCATGCACTATAACCTCCTCCAGGAAGTCACTTCAGGCGGGTCGGAAGTGAACAGGCCGTTCAGCTCCAGGGCTCTTAGCTTTGGTGCCTTGGTGGCTTGTGGAGCTTATCGATAAGGAAGCCCGGTAGATAGAAATTTGGGCCTCTTATTCTGTTTAAAAGTTCTTTAGCCTCCCGAGCCCACTTTACACGTATTTTCGCCATGAGCAAGAGAAAAGACATTGAAGAGCCGAAGAGCGGCACGGCGAATGGGGACAATGAAAGTAATGACGAGGTGTGGAAGGTCTTGGATTGGATTTGCAACAAGGCTGACGAGCGCAGGACTTTGATACGCTCGACGTCGAGTTCGAGTGGTTTGATCCGCTCCCAGATATCGATTTCCACGGGATCAAGACGCTGCTACAGCAGCTCTTTGACATCGATGCTCACCTCCTTGACCTGTCGGCCTTGACGGATCTCATTCTTGCTCAGCCGCTGCTCGGGTCGACGGTCAAAGTGGACGGCAAAGAGACCGATGCCTACGCCTTCTTGTCGGTGGTCAACCTGCGTGAGCACCAGGACAAGGCAGCGGTGCAGACGCTGTTCCGGTACCTACGCGCCAAAGCCAGCTCCAACCCAGCGCTATCGAAACTGTCGGACCTGCTCTCTCAGCCGTCAGTCCCTGCCATCGGCCTCATCCTTAGCGAGCGGCTGATCAATGTGCCTGCCCAAGTCATACCGCCCATGTACACCATGCTGCTCGAAGAGATCCAATGGGCACTTGAAGAGAAGGAACCATACCAGTTCTCACACTATCTGATTCTGTCCAAGACGTATACTGAGATCGCTTCGGCGCTTGACGAAGAAGATGACCGACCAAAGAAGAAAAAGAAGGCTTCGTCCAAGTCGTCGGAAGCGTTGCTCTTCCATGCTGAAGACGAAGTGCTCCAGCGGCATGCGCTGTGTTATGGGGCTTACAATTATACCAGCAAACAAGACGAAGGGCATTCCGACTCGAAACGGGCATTCCAGGAGCTTGGAATTCGGCCACAGTCGCACGCCATTCTCATTGAGGCAGCGCGGTTCGAGAGTGCGGTGAAGGACGTCACAACATATCTGCAGGGGCCAAGTTGAGCAAGGTTGGATCACTCCCACTCGGTGCCCTTCAGTCTCTGCATCAGGTATTCTACCTCGACCACTTTGGTCAAGGGGATGACAACCTGGGCATACATCTTGACTACGGCTTCGATGTTGATCTTCTCATCGCCCGTGCTCACCGAGGTGAGAGAGGGATCGGTTCCGTAGGTTTTTGCTTTCAAGCGCAGCCGCTCCAGGACTTTCTTCTCCACCGCGGCGTTTGTGATTGCTTCGTCAATACCCTGCCGGTCTTGGGCCTTGATCAGTTTCACAAACCGCTCAGTCTCTTTGCGAAACTTGCTCTCGGCGACAAACTTGCCAAAATGAATGCGCCTGCTGAGCGATTGCAGACAGAGAATGTCACACGTGGCTGCACTGCCATAGTTCTCCTTAGTCTCGCCTCGATCTGTACGGCCAAAGTCTCGACAAGCTTCGGGAAGGATCTCGCGGATATACTTGTCTCTGATGGTGGGGTTGACGTTCACGTCGTTGGGGTGGAGGATGGTGGGGTACTTGAGGGGCTGCATCATGGGCCGCTGAAGGACCTGGGGAAAGAACGGGTACTCGTCAGGTGCGTCGTATCGTCGAGCGAGAGAATGCAGCCGTTCGGTTTCGGACAGCATGAAGTCGGCGAGGGACAGGCTTGGTGGTAGGGCCAGGTTACTCGACGGAATTGGGAGCACGTCCGGGTCGTAGATGGCGGCATTGAGTGGAAATTGGACTCGCTCGATCAGGTGGAAGGTGATGGTGTCTTCGAGACGTCTATGCGAGTGATCAAGTGTCAGCCAGATCGGTGGCGCTGGGGGAAGCCATTGAAACCAGCAGGACAGACGCACATGAGCTGGAATCGGATGTTGGCCAAATCAAGCGCCTCTTCCGGTCGTGAGAGGTCTATGGCAGTGTCCATTCTGGCGAAGAGCGCGACTGACATGCAATTCCCAGGCTGCTCAGCCCAGCGGTACGAAGGAGAACGACAAAATAATCTATGCCTTTGCTATGCCCACGGCAAGCAGAATGGGGACTCCAGGGCTTATGAATTTCCGAGTTTGTGCCTTGCATGAGGTGAATTTCTGTCGTCATTCCGGGGATCGGCCCTTGGCCCTTTCGGCATATGATTAATGGCGGCCGAGTCTACCTAGGTAGCGCCAAGCGTACCTGGACTCCTCCCTAAGGTACCTAAGAGTGTACGGAGTAGCTGTGTTAGGCACCTAGGTAGCGTACCTGGGTACCTAGTTAGTTAGCACGCAGCACTTTGTAATTTAAGCTTTGTAATATTACAGCTTGTGTTCAACCTTGGAACTCGACGCTCCGGGCTAAGGCCGGTTGCACGACACACGACACAGGACTACCGCTGGTCCTTGTTCCTTGTTCCTTGGTCCTTTGGCCCATGTCGACTGGCAGTGCACTGGATGAATACAGCTCCAACGCGTTCCAATCGCTTGCAACTTCTGTCGCATGGCCGCGGCAAACACCCACAACCACAGCCACAGCCGCAATGCTTCCCAGTCAAGAGGTCGGGCGAACGTGAACGTGAACGTGAACGACAGCGACAATGACTCTGTCCTCGGTTCCGTCATCGATGTACGACCCGGCACCCCCATTGCACCTGAACACCTGAGCAACTGAGCAACTGAGCACCTGATCCTGACTGTGACCCGTCACTCACTGACTGATTGCTCTCTGTAGACGCGCCAGATCGAGGCATTTGGACGCAAGGTGACGGCGACGGCATCGCATCTGATGGGCGAAGCGGCGTCGGCGCCTCACTACAACAATGCCATGACCAGCATCCAGCGGTCCATGCGTCGTCCAGGCATGCAACGCTCCGTCCTCAGCTTCACCCAGCAAGCCCCGACCGAGCTGGTCCGCTCGACCATCAGCACCAGCGAGATCGCCCATCGAGCAGTCGCCTTCATCTCCGACGACCAGCTCCAGCACATTCCCGACGGCCAACATGCCTATTCCCTCTTTCAGGGCTTCCAGGCGAGCCTCCCGGACCTCGAGGAGAACGAGCACAGGAAGGGACACCGTCGGCGCAACCAGAAACTGCTCGGCGCCGGGCCGGACCTCGACGAGGATGGCCCACCAAACGTGGCCAAATTGAAGAAGAGGCGCAATCAAACCAACCACCGCCTCGAGATGATGGGCATCCGGAAGAACATGTGCAGCTCGGAGATCCGCGAAATCGACCACAAGATCGCCAACTTGAATGCCATGCGTAAGATTGTGCTCGATCGCCTGGCCGTCCTCGAAGCCGATGAAGTCGAGGTGGAGCAGGAGCTGGTCCAGCTGGACAACCAAATCGACGACATGGCTGAAGCGGAGCAAGAAAGAACACGGGCACAGTCCGTCGGCACAGCCACCACGACCACCACAACCACGACCACGATAGAGCCAGGGCAAATGACGCCTCCGCCGGCGGACGACGCGATGGATGCCTCGTTCATGTCCGAGTCCATCTACGAGAAACTGCCGTCGGCCCATTCGCCCAAGTCGCCCAAGAACAAAAGAAGACCAACATACACCAGGCGAAAGAGCATGCCCGTCCTACACGAACACCTCGAGCCGGGCTCCAACATCCGCACCCTCCCAGCTCACAACGACATTGTCACGGCCCTCGACTTCGACGCGCCATTTGGCACCATGGTGACGGCCTCTCTCGATGACACGGTCCGCGTGTGGGACCTGAACCTCGGCCGCTGCATGGGTTTTCTCGAAGGCCACACTGCCAGCGTCCGCTGTCTCCAGGTCGAAGACAACATTGTTGCAACCGGCTCTCTTGACGCCACCATCCGCCTCTGGGATATCAGCCGGGCCAAGTACGAGCCGTTTGAGCACAACAAGCACGAAGAGGACGATGGCCTCGGCTTTGGGAACGAAGCCGAAGACGAAATGCCCGCACCTCCGCCCGGTGCCATGGAAGAATGCCATCTCGTGACTCTCGAGGCCCACGTCGACGAAGTCACCGCTCTCCATTTCCAAGGCGACACCCTCGTCTCCGGCTCGGCCGACAAGACCCTGCGCCAGTGGGATCTTGCCAAAGGCCGCTGCGTCCAGACCCTCGATGTGCTCTGGGCCGCTGCCCAAGCCTCGGCATCCATGACCCTGAATCTGAACAGCGCATCCGCCGGTGATACACAATGGCGCCCGGCTGGACGAGGCACCGACGTCAATGCAGACTTTGTCGGTGCCCTCCAGGTCTTCGATGCCGCTCTCGCCTGCGGCACGGCCGACGGGATGGTCCGTTTGTGGGATCTGCGATCAGGCCAAGTCCACCGCAGTCTGGTCGGACACACCGCAGCCGTGACGTGTCTGCAATTCGACGACACCCATCTCGTCACTGGCTCTGCAGACCGCTCTATCCGGGTAAGTTTGTCGACCTTCCACACCACCACCACCATCGTGTATCATGAAACTAACTGCTGGCCTACAGATATGGGATCTCCGGACCGGCTCCATCGCCGACGCCTACGCCCACGAAAACCCCGTCACCAGCATGATGTTCGACACTCGCCACATTGTCGCCGCCGCCGGCGAGGACGTGGTCAAAGTCTACGACAAGACCGACGGCCGACACTGGGACCTGGGCGCCGGCACCAAGCTGACCGTCGAGGACAGCATGGAGGGAAAAGTGGTGAGCGTGGTGGAGCGGGTGCGTGTCAAGGATGGTTTCCTGATCGAGGGTCGCCGCGATGGCGTCGTCGGTTGCTGGGTCTGCTAGCGCTAGCCCGGCCATATCGAGTCATGTCATGCATGCATGCATGCAACGGGGCTGAGCAGGTTAAGCAGGTTAAGCAGCACATGCTGACCACACTCGCATGGATGTATCGATATCGATATTCAAGTACATTGTAACAACTATGTAGCGTAGCCCAAGCACACACCGAGCATCTTGGAGTTTGGCACCAACAGACCTTTCGTCCTCCTGTGTCCATTACCCCCTCCCGCCGGCTTGCTCAAAGCCACACTTTCACCGGTCGCAAATGCAGCTACAGCCCTGTCCGTCTTCGTTTTCCTTCTCCTTCTTCAGTCCCATTCGATTCGAATTCAAATGTAGTTGGAGGCCCAAATCCAGAACCCCCCAACCCCGGTTATCGTGCCTTTTTCACCTAAATGCAATACACACCGCCGCGCAGAGTACGCCAGCTAGTGTTCATTACGCACTTTCCATAATTATCTGTGCTGCTGCGTATCACCACTTTTCCTTCGTTGTTTACTACGTAGACAGCGTCCGACAAAGTCCGAGTTGCCCATCGGCTTTTGTTCCCGGTCAGATCGGCCACATCCAGCTTTTTTCAGTCTTTTTTTTTTTTAAAATTTCTTATTGTTTCGTCGCCGCTGAGCCTGTGCCTGTGCCTGTGCTGCTCGAGGGAGCACTCGGATTCGACTTTGATTTTGGGTCTGTATTCGCATTCGCATTCGCACTCGCATTGGTATTGGCATTGGCCCTGGCATTTGCATTCGGATGTGGGTTCTGTGTTGTACTTGCTGTGCGATTGCCACGGTGTTGTTGGCCCCTGCCTCCCCGGTGGCCTCGCCCGCGGTAGTGCCCTCTATGGTTGCCTCGTCCTCCCCCTCCGCCGCCGCCGCCGCCGCCGCCTCGAGGTGCTGAAGGTGGAGTGGGCTGCGATGTTTTGGTAGGGGAAGCTGGCGTTGCGGTTTCTGATGGTGGTGTCGCTCCCTTCACGGGCTCTCCTGCTGATCCGGGCCGGGACGTGTCTGATGCTGGCTTGCTACCGGTGGTGGACGTGGATTTGATGGCTTCGACAGATGTTGGTGCAGGAGGTGCCGGTGGCGCAGCAGCGGATGGATTGGCAGTTGATGCCGGTGCCGGTGCAGGTGCAGGTGCAGGTGCAGGTGCAGGTGCGGTTGCAGGCTGAGCCTTCTCGGCAATACTGGGCAGCAGCGAGGCTTGAGCCATTTTGGGAGACGATGGTGTGCTCGCACTTGGGGAAGGGCCGGTGCTTTTGCCGCCCGTGTGCGAAACTTTGCGGTACGGTGTTCGGTTCTCGAGGACGACGACTGAGCCGTTGCCGACCTTGACGGGGCTGGCTGCCATGGCGTTCTTGAGGGCCTCGGGCTCGGTGAAGTCAATGTAGCCGAGCCCTTTCTTCTTGTCGATCTCGCACCTTGTGATTGTACCGTGCACGGAAAAGGTGCTTCGAAGGAGCTCTTCTGTCACGCCTTGGGACGGGTTTGCGTGTTTGAGGAACGCTGATTTGGCCCCGGCTGATGGCTGTGGTGAGGACTTCGTCTTGGCTGGCTGTGGGGCGGGACTAGGTCGGAGAGGGGACGGTTGAGGAGTGGTGTTTCGTAGATGTCGAGGCGCTGTCGGTGGCGGTGGCGGTTGCGGTTGTGGTTGCGGTTGCGGAGGCGTTTGTGCTTGAGTAGCTGCGGGTGCCGTTGGTGGGGCGGCGAGAGGTTTAGAGGGTGTTGACGAAGCCGGGGGAGGAGAAGCGGTGGCTGCTGTTGACGAACCGGTTCCTGTTGCCGTCGCTGTAGCAGCAGCTGCAGATGTGGGAGCAGTCACGCTTCTTTGACTTCTGGAGGCTCGACCTTCTTTTGGCACGAGACCTAGATCACGGCCAATGATCCGTGCAACAGCACTGGCATCTCCTCTTTGTCTTTCCTTCTTGGGAGTCGGCTGCTGTTGGGGAGTTTCTTTCTTCTCCGAGGCTTTCTGTTCTTGCTTCGACGGAGTTTGGCCTTTGATTTCGGCGACCGACTTCTTGATAGAATCCATTGCCTGCTGAGTCGCTTTGGCCACTCTTGCCTTCTCTGCCTCACTCGAAGACGCCTTCTTGACAACGGTTGTCTGATTCTGATCGGGTTTGGAAGATGCTCCTGATTTGCTGTCCTTGCCGTCCTTTCCGTCCTTTCCGTCCTTTCCGTCTTTGGTGTCCTTGTGCTCCTTTCCATCTTGACCTTTCTTCGTAGATTTGGCAGCAGCGGCAGCCTCTTTCTCTCTCGCTTTATTGGCCTTTTTCTCCTTGATGAACTGGATCAGTGGAGTCGTGCTGACTTTTGTCTGTTTCGCCTCAGTTGAGTCCTCGGTGGCTGCGGGTTTGGTGATTGGTTCAGTCAGTGACTGAAGAAAGTCGATGAATTCTGGATCTTGATCAATGGTCCCTTGCCGTCCGTCGTGTCTCGCTCGACTGCTGGGAATTTTGTTGTACGGGGCCATTTCCAGAGATGGCGGTCCGACCAAACAGGGGTCCCTTGTTGTGTTTTTGGCATCTTGAAAGGTTATGGTTTTCACATGTGTCGAAAGTTGGTCGAGGTATGAAGGCTCCTTGACTTTTAGATATGCTCTCGCTGGTCGTGACGGCTTGGCAACATCTTTCGATATTTTCCCAGGCTTGAAGGCAGCCCAATCGACTTTACCCTTTCCCACTGTCCAGTCTGCTCCGATACATTCCCAAAACTCTGGTTCAGTCAAGCCAGGCGGCAGTCGCCGAATGATCAGTCTCAGCCTTGGCGCAGGTGGTCGTTGTTGTTGCTTGTATGGCTTTTTGGTTTGAGCAGCATTGACCGGTAGGACTCCGCGTCCTTTGCTATTGCTGGGCATACTAGTACCTGATAAGACGAAAGTGGAAATGTTCAAGCTTATCACAATCGATCTTCTGTCACAGCAGTCACGGCCGCCGCATCAGCAGAATGTTGAAAATTGGCCCTCGTCGGCGCTGATGTTTGTTCTGTTTGCCACTTTATCTGGACAGATGCACGCGTGGTGCGACTCCCTTATTCCTTTCTCCGCCTGACTAAACGCGCACTGTGCAATATGCAGAGAACATGAATACTCGGGCCAAAATCGTACGACGGTGTGTGCAGCTCATTTGACAACTACTCCGTGTTAAGTGCCTATATGTTTGATTGTATCGACTGCAAACCTGATAAGCTATATTGGCAGAAGGCTCGATCGCGGGGACGTCAAGTTCGTGATCCGCCACCGTTTGTGAGATTTGTCATGTAGAAGTATCACGACCGCCACCAAGGTTACAATGTCCTGCTTCGCATGTTCGATTTTTGTAGGAACTGTATGATTCAGCTAGACTCAAAAATTCAAGTCCGTTGAAGCGTTGGCAATTCGACTCGAAAGATGGCAGTGGCAGTGTGGTGCTGACTCCTGAGTGGGCGAAGCGGAAATTGATCTAAATTTGGCCTCAGGCAGAACATCACCACAACCTGAACTTGCAAACCCCCCAGCGTTCACAGCAGTCTGCTCACCAGGTATACAGCGATTGTCCGTCTTTTGTGCTCCAGACACCTCATCCCAGCCCAGCGCATTCCCTTGGCGTCTATGACTTGATTCCGGCCAGCATTTGACATCGATCGCTTAGCTCCATCACCACAAACCTTCACAGCGGATCGCGGGCATTGCGTGCCAAGGAAACCACCAGACCACGACTCGCCGACCGGAAGACGATCCGAGACGAACGCGGAGCAAGATGGCGCCAGCCGGAGGGGTCAAAGTCCCAGTACCTGGGCCGGCGCGGCTGAGACGATCCGCAGGCCCTGACGAGTGGCTCGACGCAGCCAAGAACTGTAAATATCTATCTGAATATCACATGAAGCAGTTGTGTGAGATTGTGAAAGAATACATGATGGAGGAGTCCAACATACAGCCGGTGGCCACACCGGTCACGATATGCGGTGACATCCATGGACAATTCTATGACCTCCTTGAGTTGTTCCGAGTTGCGGGCGGCATGCCGAATGAAACCGCTCCCGAGGCGCCGGTCACAGCAGAGAATATAATCACAGCCGCAGATATTGAACCACCGTCGTCCATTACGAACCCGAAGCTGCAGAAGAAAATGGGTCTGGGAGGTCCCCAACCGCCCGATGAATCTGCCCAGGCCGAGGACGTCAGTGACACCTCGCAGATAAATTCCTCAGCCGTGTCAGTCCTCGGGTCAGAACAAGATGCGGACGAAACATTGACGAGGATGAGCGGCTCAAGACAGAATGCAAACTTCATCTTCTTGGGCGATTACGTCGACCGGGGTTATTTTTCCCTCGAGACCCTTACGTTATTATTGTGCTTGAAAGCCAAGTTTCCAGAGAAGATCACGCTGGTCAGAGGGAACCACGAATCGAGGCAGATCACTCAGGTATATGGCTTCTACGAGGAGTGCGTGCAAAAATATGGAAACACCAGTGTGTGGAAAGCCTGCTGTCAAGTGTTCGATTTCATGACGCTGGGAGCCATCGTCGATGGCAAGGTGCTCTGCGTGCATGGCGGCTTGTCGCCCGAGATCCGGACGCTGGATCAGGTCCGCGTGGTGGCTAGAGCCCAGGAAATCCCTCACGAGGGTGCCTTTTGTGACTTGGTGTGGTCAGATCCTGAAGATGTGGAAACATGGGCTGTTTCTCCTCGAGGAGCTGGCTGGCTTTTTGGTGACCGAGTCAGTCAAGAATTCTGCCACGTCAACGGCTTGAACCTGATTGCACGAGCCCATCAACTCGTGAACGAGGGCTACAAGTATCATTTCAAAAGCCAAGACGTAGTCACAGTGTGGAGTGCCCCGAATTACTGCTACAGGTGTGGAAATATGGCATCAGTCTGCGAGATTGGAGCTGATATGAAACCGAGTTTCAAGATGTTCAGCGCTGTCAAAGACGAGCTCAGGCACGTGCCAGCGTCCAGAGGTGGACGCAACGAATACTTCTTGTAATACTCCCGCGCCTACCTATCTTGATGTCTCTGCCGAACGAATCCTCTGCATATTTTGCTCTAATCGACCGAGCTCCTTGTGACACTGGCATCTGTACACTACTTCCATTATAGAGAGGAGGAACGAGTTGATGATTCAAGGAGATGCGCCGGGCTTATCGTCTTAAAGACCTTCACATCTAGGCCGTGCCGGCAACAGCAACGTCGGGAGAATCTCAACTACGACGGCGACAAGATGTACGTGTAACAATAGCATGACGAGCATTGAAACTCCCGCATCTTATGGAATCTATCCGTGCTTCGCCTTGCACAATGGCATGGTGATGAGTGCCCGATTACGTGCCGATTTAAGCGCGCGGCCTCACACGTGAGATAAAACCTCCGTACTTCCTTATCGTACGTGTCGTACTTACCCCCGGCCGTATCTCGGAGATTATACGCAGTTGATGACTTCCTGCCATGGTCGTCTCACTTTTCTTAGGACCTCTATCAACGAGCACATAGCATATCGGCACTGCCGTGAAGAGATATTAACACCCCTTGCGACGCCCGTGCCAACTCTAGACTGAATCGCCATCAGGTTCAGTCTTAACAGTCTCCTCCAACTCTCGGCAAGACTTTTCATGCAATTTGTGCCTCCTCAGCATTCTCCCACCGCGAGCTCAGGAAACAACACCCAAAATTCTTCCTCTAGTCATCACCATGGCCTCTCAGCAGTCTCGAACGACGCCTCTGATGGTCGTCTGGCGCACCGGACTGTCAGAGACTCACCATCAACCACCGACGATCCGGATGACGCGTCTGTCGCGTCGTCAGTCACCAGTCGAGGGAGAAGATCAAACCTCCGACGGATGAGCAATGGCCATGGCTCTCAGGAGAGTTCTCCTGGTAGTCGGATTGATGCGTACGAGAAAGCCCATGCAGTCCCGAGAAGACCATCGGATGGTTTATTGTTCCAAGTGGTGCCCTCGGTAGGCCACGCCGTTGCTGGACCGTCTGTGCTGGACATGCCAAATGGTGCGTCCTCGTCGTTGGCATGGTTTGTACTTGCTAAATCTTCACAGAGGTCCTCACCCATGTCCTATCTCACCTGCCCCCAGAAGCACTCTCCTCGATGAGCCTCGTCAACCACCGCTTCCATCGGCTGGTCACGGCACCACCGGCCTGGAGAATTGCCTTTGCCCGCTTCTTTCCCGGTGCGGAATCAACTGGTTTGCTACCTCCCTCGAGACCTGATGAAGACACGCAAAAGTCGCATAGGCGAGTGTTCACAAGAGTCAGCGCTCTGGCTTCGTGGAGAAGCGAATACATCCTGCGCACGCGCTTACTGCGATCTCTTGCCCGTGGCAGACCTGCCATTCAACTTGCCACCGATCGTGGTCAGAAAAGCAAGGCTCCTGCAACGGCTACGGTCATGTACTACTCCGGTTTGATGTACCCTTGCAGCCACATCCATGCAAATTTTGGTGTTGGCCTGAACAAGAAGCAACCTCTTTTTTCCCATGGCGCTGTAGAGCAAGGAGTAGTGACCTCCAGTGATCCGGCAACCGGCAAGATTTCCGGCTGGGGTCTGGCTGATTTTGAAGCTTTCAAGCATTTTGCCGATCTTTACACCGGAGAAGCTCCTTACGGACTTGGTACTGGTGACATTGTGGGCATGACAAATGTCATGGACCTAAGTCAGCCATTTGGGAAGCTTTACGGTGAAGCATGTCCTGGTGGGAGACTCTTCTATACCTCGAGTGCTGAGCAACGAGGTCGATTTCTCATGGTGACCTCTCCCGCCAATTACTCTCTCGGCATTCCTGAAGTGAGCCCAATCAATGCCGCAATTACCTCGGTCTGGCTTGCAAAGTCTGAAAGTGTACTGAAAGTAACCAACGGTCTGTTCGGCGCTCTCGCCGGCTCCTCGACAGGCATTCTTTCAGCCTATGCTGTTGGTGCAAACCCAGTCTACGAGCGCCGATTCGATCGTGGCGAGTTAACAGCTCGTTGGGCTATCTGTCCTGGTGTGCCCATTATTGCCATCAATATCGACGACAAGGTATCAGCCCGTCGTATCGGGCGACAGCGGATCTGGGCTGCAGTGCTCAATGCGCTAGGTGAAGTGTTTTATTTGCTGGATACGCCCGTGAGGGCAGACACGCGTGGCAGGCTGACTGAGGCGGAGCTTGATCGGCTCGCGTGGCAGACAGGCCGATCAATAGATTGGATAATCCTGGATTCTACTCGTCGCACTGCCAAGCAAGATCCCTTCCAGTTGGCTACGACCGACAGCAGCTACACTCCACGTTCTTCGAGTATAACTCATGGTCTCAACTCATTACAGTTCGAGGCTGAGGCAAAGGAGATCACGCAATTTCTCAACTACGCTCCGAAACACTTCCAATCCTTCTGCGAAGGTTGGGACATGTGCCGCTCCCTCATCGTTGATTTCGGCGGAGAAGACCATAATGGTGGAGGGGAATCTATCTTTGTTATCAATAGAGGCGGTGAAAACCATGTGCCTGCCTCTGTGACACGACATACGCGACATCGAACCAAGCGCATTGCTGATCGTGATGCTCAATTGTTAAGTGCAATCGCACCGGAGCACATGTCCCTTTTCGGGTTGCCGTCTCAGAGATCCAGCGTCATGTCTTCTCCAGGCTACAGTGCTCCTCGGTCCAGAACTTCCAGCACCGAAGACCTGAGCAATGCAGTCTTCGAGACATCATGGCAAACCTCGAACTTCACGTTTGGTAATTTGAAAAACGTTGAGATTTCCGCGACTGCGACTGACGACTCGGATTTCGCTGTTTTGGCTGCAAACGAAGATCCTCTTCTGGGCATGTCAGGCGGTTCTGAGACTTCTTCGCCACTAGCGTCACCGCTCGGAAAGACTGTTCTGGCCACTTCGGCCGCTGAAATTCCCGGTCACCGGGCCAGATTTCTGGCCGTGGGTACCATTTCTGGCATCGTCGTACTTTGGGATATGCGAGCTGCAACGTCTCAGGCTCCGGATCTTGTCAACCACATCATGCCTGTACGTCTCATCTATACACGCTCGCCTCAAATATCGTCTCTTGCCTTGACATCGTTGTATGTTGTCCATGGTGGGAATGACGGGCTTGTTCAAGCCTGGGACATACTTGCATCCTCGAACGAGCCAATTCGTACCATCAGCTCACGCTTTTCGGATCGTGCTCGGCGGCGAATGGCGCAAGCTGATGCATCTGTTAACGGTGTTGGTATCAACTACTATGCGGCTGGAGCTATTGTCCTCGATCCGGATCCCACCATGCTAAGAGGGATGGTTTCCCTAGGTACTCATGTGCGCTATTGGTCGTACAGTGCCAGCGGTGCAGAGGCATACAAAACCAGGAAACGCGGGCAACTGCGTCGACGTTCCGATCGAGGCAGTCATTCGTCTCCAGAGCAAAAGTACCATCATACGGGTCGTGGTGTGTTGAAAGACTACATCGCAGATGAACGACTTGAGCTGGAGCGAGAGAGAGTGGTCAAGCGAAAGGAGCAAGAGCGTCTAGTTAATCGCTTCGGCACAAACTTGCTAGGAGATGGGGCAAGTGAGGAAGAAGTGCTTGCGTATGCCACGTTGCTGAGCGAAGAGAGCTATGCTACTGACGAGGTTAAACGGCAGGCAACTCCACCAAATAAGCCTTCCTCATCACAAGCTTCGAGACCGCTAGGGACTGAAGCACACGACGCGGAACTAGAAGAAGCAATCCGATTAAGTTTGGAGGGCACGAGCGTCGAGGCGGACTCCCCAAAAACCCTTGATTTTGACATTCCCATCCGCCCTGGGAGGCGAAGCAAACGGGGCACGCCATCCAAGCAGCACCATGCAGGTTCGTCAAGACCGGCCCGAAGCACCTCGGACGAGGATCTCAAATTTGCTCTCCAGCTCAGCATAGCAGAGCAGGAGAGTAAGAAGTTTGTTGATGAACAAGAATTTCCTGCTTTACAGAAATCAGATTCTGGTTCGAGCGTGGGTGGCAAGGGCAAGAGCAGACGTTATTAGTCAAGTCTATGTGTTGAGCGTCAGTGTCAGTATTAGATCATTAGGCCGGGTTGATGGTGCGAAAGCGGGACTTCGACCAGTGGGGTCCTTAATGTGAGATACTTCGTAAGAGGAATAGCGCTCCAAGACTATATTAGAAACAGAAGGCGACGACAAGGTAGGCGATTTCATAAGCGATCATAATATCTGATAGTTGCGCGCAACGTTGGGCAGCTGGTTAGCACTGGCTGGGAGAGGCTCGTGGGGAGATTGAAATTTCAATATTGCTATTATCGTATTCGGGAAGTTCCATATCCTACAGTACGGAGTATAATGCTGCCATCCGGTTTACAGATGAAGCAGGTAGCTTCTTGTATATTGTTGCATATTTGCACCGTCGTCTTTATATGCACGGTTGTCATACCCCCTTGACTGTATTTTACCGACCATCGAAAGGCCTGGCGGAGAGTCGGGGCGAACACCCGATTAGAAAGTGACGTGTCTCGTCTGTTAGAGGAGGCAATAATGAACACGGGTGGTCAGGAGAGTCCTGAACGTGCTATCACTGTTAACGAAACGCCACAGTGGAGACTCTCTACTTCCAGATTTGGTACTGCCAATTAACCTATATACAGGAAGTTCAATGTCGGAATCCTAGAGGATCATTTTCCATTCCCATCCCCGGGCCACATGCACGACATCTTCGCCCAGTAGGAGAGGAATTTTCTTCATGCTAACAAGGGGGCCGAAGGGCCGCGTTTTATACTCCTTATAATTGCCAAACCAGGGACATTGAACCTCACTAACGCGCCGACCGTAAAAGCCGCCTTACACGAAATGCGCCGTCACCACCTCGCATGACTGTAAGAAAGGGCCACTCAGTCTAATCCTAGCGTTGCCGTTCCAGAAGAACAAACTCGAAAACGGACTCGCTCATCCAGCGAGCTTATGGCTCCCCCTGATGATGGCACTACTCAGAAATGGCCTCGCGGCTTGACGAAGAAGATATGGAGGGTTGACTTCATGGTGAGTTCGGCAGTGGAAATTTCAAGATCTAAATCTACCAAAGGCCCAGTAGGAACAGAACAAAAGATACCGGTAATAGAAGAAAAGATTTGCATACTAAGACGTTACGCAGACCGTTGCCCTTCCTCCCCTCTAGGGAAGGCTCCTATTAATCACGTGCTTTCCTGCTGAGCTGTCAAGAGTTGTCTGAATTGGGTCTAGCTTTGTGCAAGCTGACAAACTTCGCAAACATCCCCTTCATAGGGTCAGACGTCCCCCCCTATTCTGCTGGTGCACACCATCAGCTTTCTCAGATCAAGATGCCTGATATCTCTCGGCCGCACCTCCCTGATAATCTATGGGACCTGCCTTTCGTTAATAGCGGGATTTCTGGCATCGTCTTTGCCATCGATGATACCTCTGTTATCAAAACGCCAATTGGTAGAGACGGCAATGAACAAGAACTCATTATCGAGAGAAGAATCTTTGAGCGACTCGGTGAACATCCCCGAATCACAAAGCTGTTATATATTCATAATGGCATGATTGTTCTTGAACGACTCCGATACCCACTTCGTGCGCGAACCCTCCAACTTTCGAATAATGGCCTCATCCCTTCGGAGAAGGAAATTCTGAAGTGGTCGGCTCAAGCAGCAGAGGGCATGCAATATCTGCACTCAAAGAATGTTTTCCAGGTGGATATTGGTCTTCATAATATGCTCCTTGACTGGGATGATAATCTCAAATATTGTGATTTCTCTGGAAGCTCAATCGACGGCGAGACCCCACTTGTTGCGGCTGGTCCATGTGCAGAACATCCCCGTTACTCTACTGAATCTCCTACGGTTCATTCGGAGCTCTTTTCTCTAGGTTCAGCGATCTACGAAATTTCAACAGCACAGGAAGCCTACAATGACATTGATGAGTCTGAAATACACGACCGATATGCTGAAGGTCAATATCCCAGGACTGACCATCTTCTTCTTGGGCAAATTATACGAAAATGCTGGGATGGTCGATACGAGAGTGCCTATGAGGCTGCGACAGAGATTCGAACAATTCAGCGAGAAGCTTTAGGTGACTCGAGGCTTTCGCTTCGGGAGATAATTAAGCCCAAGCAACAGCGACCCATGACTGCAGGTAAATAGTGCTTTATCTGCACGTACTTCCAATCGCGCTAACTTTTAATATAGCTATCATTGTCTCCTTTCTTCGTCCTTATATCGTCGCAGTCATCACCTCCATTGCTCATTGGGTCCAGTTTCCAGTAGTGGCAATCAGAAAGTGGACCGGATAGGTCTAGCAACTGGCTTCATCCAAGGACCAAACTGGCTATCGGGTAAAAATTGAGAAAGATGGTTGGAGAATGCTGCTGGAATTTATGATACTAAGCTAGCGTGGTGTGCATTATAAGATTTTCGATCCAAAAAATAGGCGCCACGATACCCACACGAAGTCTGTGCTGCTTCTCGAATCTCAGAAGTTGTCTCTATTAGCTCTCTAATTCAAGTATTTCTGTTCGCAGGGATTCTGTTAGCAAGGAGAAGAGAGATCTGTGGCATGGAAAACAGTCTCACAATGACAGAAATGGTTTCGGGATTTAGGCATGTTGGGCAGTCTCCCTTCGTTTTCGAAGATGCAAATGCTGCACCCTCCACCTGTGGTGTGGCATGTTGGTTGTCGCAATGACGTATTGTTCCACGATTAGCTGGCCTATTGCAACGATTGTAGCTCCGAACCTGAACGACGTGTTTCGGACTTTGTTTGCAGCCATTATAGATGAGACTTGTGTCAAGGTATTTACACATGATGAAAGTTAAACAGGGTTAGTCACGAAATTTAAGTGGTTGACAGTGTTGTACTCTCTAAGCACCCTTGAGGAAGGAAGCCTGTAGGAGGCAGGATGTGATCGAGACTCGACGTCCCTTATGAAGCATTCCAAAATCTGATACGCCAGGGTGGCCATATTGCAATAGCCTGAGTAAAGTCTGCCTAGCGCTGCTAGTAAGTCCTGATGTTCTGTCCTAAACGATCACCAGGACGGCCCCATGTGTTGTGCTTCCGGCTCAAGCGAAGACTAAAAATTCCACGAATCCGCTCCCCTACCATGACGCAATTGCTGAGGAGGCTGGCTTCTTCCTGCAAAGTCTCGCTCGCTGTCTCACATGTTGTCTCTATTATCTCGATCCTCTGCGTGTCTCCCACTAACACATCCTTTTAAGGTAAACAATGACGAAAATCTATACTGCGGAAGACCATTCCTCGCTTTTTGCTATTGGCTATAGATAGTCTACATATGCAACGAGAAAGTATACAGGCTGCTCAATGCTTCTATCAAGCACGCAAAGATCTTGAGCAGAACAGCAAAAGACTTGCATCACTTTCTGCAAGAGTCTTCAACAAAGCGATCGACATTCTTTCGAGCGAATGTTCAGGACACTATCAAAGATGGCAGCATACGCCGAAGAAATCCTCCTACCTGTTACCTATGACAATTGCACCACCCAGAACATCCGGTAATTCTATCTCGCTTGCCTAACATTAAATGACTGTAAGAGCCTAATTAAAATGGGCTTGCAGACCTCTTTCACCAACTCTACAAAAATGTCCTCGGTCCGTTAACATACTTTCAGAGACAATGGCAGCTATGATGGCAATTTTCAAGGATGTATGTAGCAAATAGACGTTCGTGGAGAGCTATTGATGCTTTTGAACAAGTCTAACCAGAAGCACAACCTTCGTCGCCCGTTCTCGAACTCAGAGCATCCACAATTCCGTTTAGCACAAGGATTATCCTTAACTAGCATTCCTTCACGAAGTGCCTGATTTGTGTTTGATGGATGACGAAGAAGACGAGGAGGAAGATAGGGCTGCTGATGAAGTGTCAGTGCTGACAACGACCTCTGCTTCAGTTTCTTGCTATTTCCAAGGCAAATTTTCGAAAGGAGCCGCTCAGCCATCCGAAAAGCATTTGGCCTGATTTTACCAAATCCAGAGCAAGAAAATTACCAATTATAGAGGATTCACCATCGAAAGTCCCAAAAGAAAATTACGTGAGCTTTAGAGCAGCATAAAAGAGGTGGTGTCTGAAACTACGGTAAAAGTGCTGTAATTGCATTTGTAGTCACCGTTGGAGAAAAGTGTTGTAGAAACGAAACAACTTTTGTGGGCTAGCGGCACCAACTCCCAAAGTACTTAGGTACTTCAAACATCCAGATAAAGGGTGTGGTCCTTTGACGAGGAGGCAAGAGCAACGCTAAAGGCACGGACCGAAAAATGACGTCCCTTGCCACTAGGTAACAACAGGCCCGTTTAGAGCAAAACCTTTACGGCATCCTGCCCTAGCCTGCAACTCTAGCTCTGCATATTACAAAAAGGCAAATAGTGACCAACAGCCGAACGCCTCAATGAATCATCAAGTTCGCTCAATAAAATTCTTCAGGGCCATAAAATGCTGCGTTCTGTTCCGTTCAAGATCCGAGGGCCAACGGAGCCAGCCAAGTTGTACAGCAACCATGTCACGTCTTAGAATATTCTGCATGCCCGTTAGGCGTGACAAGGCAACGAATCGGATGTACGCTCGCGATTGTCATCAGTATAGGCAGCAATTATTGTTCGAATTGGATCATTTGCCTACCAGTGTATAAGAACGTCGGAAGTGCAACTATGACAGCAGCATCCTATCGTTTGACAACTTACGGCCCCCAAACTGGCACGGTTGAACGCCCTTGCGGGATAGAAAAGTCCCACTAGTTATCGATCAGACGAGTTGATTGCGCAGCCTCTTCGCGAGTGTAACTGCTATTCCGCACCTCGGCGATGGACGTTATAGACACCTATCTAGAAACTCGCTCGGATGGATATGTCAAATTGAGAGAAGTGAGAAACATTGTGAGCAACCTTCACACCGATATGGCGGCTCACGAGATATTGACAAAGAATCAAGGGTTGGAAGAATCCCCATGGCGACGACCATTTCAAGAAGCAGCGCAGTCGTGCAGATACGGCGGACGATAAACAGCAGCTGATATTCATGAACATGATGCATTGCATCGGAAAAGAATTGCAGACAGTGACAGCTAGCTTGCACTTGCAGACGGAAGAGCCTCGAATATTTGACACTTGCGCGGCTCCTGGTGGCTTTATAAGCGTCGCACTGGAATATAACCCGTCTGCCACAGTTTATGCAACCACACTACCTGAAAACCTTGGTGGGCACCCATTCCACATCCCTCACGGAAAGGATGATCCTCGAGTCAATGTCAAGTTTTTAGACATCACCAAGCTTGGCTTGGACTTTGTTCCGGGCAGAGAAGAACTGAAGTATTACATGGTTGCCGAGAGGGCTTACCACGACGTCCAGTGCGATTTAGTCTTCTGCGACGGCCAATTGCTACGTACCAACCAAGAGCATCGAGACAGCAGTCTTGAGAAGAATGCCCCAGCTCGATTGCGTCACGCCCAACTGGTGATTGCGATGAAGCGGATAAAGCACGGTGGAACATTGGTCATTTTACTTCACAGAGTCGAAGCCCCCGACACGCTGGTGCTACTAGCGACATTTTCCGACTTCGCAGACATCGAGCTCTTCAAGCCCAGCAAGTTCCATGAATCGAGGAGTTCGTTCTACCTCGTGGCAAAGAACGTGCGGCCAGCTTGTGACGCGGCACTGTCGGCTGTCGAGAGATGGAAACGGAAATGGGTAGAGGCAGCACTACACCCAGATTACTTCCACCCTAAAGAGGAAGCCGACATAGCCGGCGAGGGAAGGGACGAGGTGCACAGAACGCTTGAAACATTCGGTGAACGATTCATACAACTAGCTGAGCCTATTTGGAATGCACAAAGAGCAGCTATCGAGCGAGCCAAGTGGTTCAAGAAAGGCAAAGAAAAATCCGGTGTGCCCGGGCCTAGCGCTGATTTCTAGAGACATTCATGATTCCAGGGACCTTTTATTATAGAAGGACCGATGCGTGTCGGGCTCCCAACGCGTCTAATGTACCGCCTCCATCACACTTCACACGAAGACATTATCACAGAAATGCTGCCTCCCCACTCTCCTGTGCCGGAACAATAGCAAGGACAACCGCTGATATATCCTCCGCAATGTGCATATGTCTCCTGTCCCCTGTATATGGTAAACAGTACTTCAATGGACAAATGAAGCTCAAAGTTTTTGGATATGTGGTGGAAGATACGTAATTCAGGCAGAAAATGCCAACTGTCTAGATCTCGAGAATAAGACCCGGCAGGTTATCCAATGGGTCGTAAGTAAAGTCTATAGATCCTTGGTACTGTAAGCCGCACATGGCCGATACATTAGTGCCTGGATTGAACGCCAAAAAAACCCGAACACGCTGAATACGCTCTCTCTGAAGCTGCGCGGTGTGATCTGTTTTCTCCACTATAGGAGGTGAAGTTGGAGTTGGTGCGTGAGAGAAGGGAGGGTAGGTCTCGTGACATCTCAACCTTTTTCAAGGTTGTATTTTGATTTGCTGCACATGACCATTCGGTTCGACAACGACTGCTACATCTCCATCACGACCGAGGAAGCCGGCAAGAGAAATTTTACCAACAGACTCCCGCTTGGTGCTTATCTCGTGAGTCAATCCTTGCGGAAAGTTCTCCGCTTTGACTGGCTCGTAGTCGTACGGTCCGGCTGGCGATAGACGCCAGACAAGAAGCGCATACTTGTCACGACAACGAAGCATGTCCCTCCTGTAGCCTAGACCCAAGAGTGTTCGATTGTGGGTCAAGGTGCAGAGGTCTCCGGAGATTTCCCAACCAGCAGTGTCCAGAGCGAATGGGACGACCCCTTTGGGGCTGGCTATACAGACTCCGCCTTTGGCTCGTCGATCGTGAATGAGGAAGTTGACGCTGTCGTTTATTGGTAGGATTCTAGGTTTGATAGCTCCTGTAGCAGCAGTCTATTGGGCAACAATCATATGATCAGCTTGACTCCTGATTTTCACCCTCGGATACGCCCGTACATACCATATGATGTTTCCTGGAATTCCAAAGATAATACTTGTTCTTCTCAGAGTCGTAGACCCATGCGTAGAAGTGTGTTTGTGACACTGCGAAGAGAATCGTGCCTTGGTGATTGAAAGTGAGGTGCAGTGTCAGTTCCTTCGGATTACTTTTGTGAGACAGCAGAGGGGTCTCGTCACTATCAAGCATTAGAGTGGAGGGAAAGACCCGTCGTTGCGACTGACTCACCCCAGTCGACGAACCTCAATAGTTCCTGCGAAATCGAATGCCAGGTTGCCCGTCGCCGTTACGTCAAACAACCTAAATTCACGCCTCTGGACAACCGAATTTAGGCTTTCTTCGCTTATAGGACCGTCTTGATTATTCAGATGAAATAGCCTGGCCTAAGTGCACTTGTCAAGAATGTTGCCCCAGTCTAAAAAGGGACAGCGTAAACTCACATGTTTGTTATCTTCCTTGACCATCAAAGTGAAGCCCACAAGACGAATAGCTGACGCATCTACCGAATTGCGCAAGGCCTCAGTCACAAGTCCTTGGTAACATGTGATGCCAGTGCGGACGGCTCGGGCCCAAACGAGCCGCTTATTTTGGCCGAATACAGCAGTTAGCCCGTCCCTGCTTATAACACCGAAAGACGGGCTGACTTTATTGACTTGAAAATCGCTGGTCAGGTTCCCAGGTTGCCAAACCACATCATGACTGACAACTGAGCTCAGGGTGGTTATAGGAGACAGAGGACCTGGCGATGACTGTCCGGTGCTGCTCGCTCCTTCTCCAGAGCTTGTTGGCTGCGGCGGGGAAATCGCCACCTGTTCATCGGCAACTCTCGGGGTTCGGTAAGTACGAGGCGTGGAATAAGAATTTTGTGCACTGGCATCTCTTGTGCGTTCTGTCCATGTGCCGTTCGTTCTTGGAGTGTTCAATACTGGTCCCGCCGCATCCATGCCTTCCAGTGTCATACTTGTATCCCGTCTTTTTGGGAGCAGAAAATTGGTTTGCATAAGACATTCCCGAGGCAACGCATTGACTTCTCCTTGGAGTTTGCGTCGTAACTCCATTGCCGTGCCACGAGCATCAGGGTCGATGGCAAGTGCATAGGCTAGTACAATTCGCCAAATCACGCGATACCAAGTGTCATTTTGATTGTCTTCGCCAGCAGCTTCTGGATATTCGGGCGACTCAAAGAAATCGCAGAGACTTTGGACAATAGAGGGGGAAGCATTTTTATCCTTCATGTAGAAGAAGCTGTCCCGTCTGACATTATCCGGGTCCTTAGCAGAGCGCTCCAATGTGCGACGCAGCCGTGTGACACCTTCCGACCTCTGCATGGCAAAGGCGAGAACTTCAGCGAATACACAGCCGTAAGACCATACATCAGCTTTCTCTTCGTCGATCTCCTTTGAATTGCCGTATGTCTGGTCTTCGGCTTCTGGCGCTTGATACGGTCCCATTTGCCGAGCATGTGTTGAACCAGTCGACCTCAAGGATCGAAGAAACTGACCAGTCGTGACTGCACCAGGCTCCGTCGTCCAATCACCATGTCGGGAAAGACCAAAATCTGCAATTTTCCAAATGCCGAGAGGATGGTCCTCGGGGTTCTTACTCTCGGCTGAAGTGAAGATTAAGATGTTGTCGGCTTTGAGGTCCATGTGGTAGAATGGCGTGTGACCGTATGATCTCTCGATGCTCCCGTGCAGAAAGGCCAGTGCGTGAGCTACATTCAAGGCTTCATTCAAAAGGTTTTTCTCGTTGACAGAACCGGGCTTCAGCCATTCTCCGTACTCAGCCGGTGTTTTCCGGAAGAAGGTGTCGAGATCGGTCCATGCCCACGGAAACAAGATCCTAAAGTCTTGTCCGATAATGATCGCAGCGATGTGAATCACGATATGTTCATGCTCCAAAATACCACTTCCAATCAACTTCAGATTCTTGTGCTCTTTGAAAAAGTTGCTTGCTGGTGGATCAATGAACTTGCAAGCAACCACTTTTGATGGCTATGAATGTTAGCGTTTACAGATAGTAGGCCCTAAGCTAGAGCTCACCAATTTTTGCTCCTGGTCTTCGCCTCCCTCTCCAAATTGCAAATACCCTGCGGGAAGGCGGTATTTTTTGATCTCTCCGTACCAGCCACGTCTCTTGTCTAGATTCGGTAATTCCTCAAGAGGCAGTCTGGTCTCAGGAGGCAGCTTTGCTGGTTTCTTCGTTCTTCCACGAATGATAGGAGGATTAAAAGCATGCTGGCTGGAGTTGAACTGAATAATTTTGGCAAGGTCCTGGTCGAAGAAACGTTTTATTAAACCTGGCTGCAGGGGAAGCTTTCTGTCATCAATGACAAGAGGCTCTGTATCATCGTCCAAATATAAGCCGTCGTCGTCGATTGCGCATCGTATTTGGAAAGGATCCCAACCATTGTAAATCAATGCGGTAATTAGTATGATAGTATTTTTGACGAAGTTGGGAAATGTTAAGGTCGTCTCAAAAGTATCTTGAAGAGCTTTGAAGGGACTGTAATCGTCATTTGATCCTTTCAGCCATACCTCAGCCTGCAGACGGTCTTTTGTGATGAAGTTGTCGGTAAGAGGGTTAAGCCATTTTTTGGCGACTTGATCCGTAATGAACTTCTGAAGTTTTGTCCATTGAGCAATTCGGCTGTTGCTAGACGCTGATACCCGGGCCTGACTTGACATGATTACTGCCACACCTCGGGCCTAGCGCTCGGGATTCGGCTGTGCACATGCAAGGTCCCATTGCTGCTAGTCATCGATGGATTGCGGGTCTGCGTGCGGCTGCTAGATGCACACACAAAGTCTGGAAATCATTTTCGATTTAGTGCGCAGTATGAAGAGGTGACTTGCAGAATTTGAAGCTGTGGATGAATGAGCCGAAGACAAATGACCGCTTCAGCTTAGGGAGACCTTTGTGACGGCGGCCGGGCACTTGGTGACTACGCTTGTCTGGAGCATTCTAGATTTGTTGAAATTAGGCATACACTCCGGCAAAACTCCAAAGCTACCTCTTATTCGCAGCATTACCTCCGAGATAACATACTTCGTACCCCGTAATATTTTGTTCTCCCACAGCAGCGGCAGCCGTTGACTTGTCAGCATCCCATAGGTCAGGGAATGTTTCAGGTCAAATTTGCGGGTTTTGGGTGTCGGGTTGAACTAAAATGCCGCCCATCTAAGCGCTTAACTCTGAACCCAGTCGGAACCTTCACCCCTCATCCAGCGACCTGCAAACAATAGCATCTGAGCGGCTTGTACAACTGAGCCACAAACCAGGCAAGCGGGCATCAGTAATGTTATTTCTAGAACAGAATCGCAGTATTTGCGCATCGAATAGCTCGAGTTAGGAAGACTGTTCCACTCTATCACGCGGAGAAAGTCTCACTAAATCAGGAGTTGGGTACCATTAACTCCCCCCTCTTCGTAGGCGACTATTTAGGCTCCGCCCCCCCCTAACAACAACAACGAACAAAATATATCAAACGTAGGCTAATATTCGCACGAATAGCACCAGCAAGGAATTTTGAGGAGGGGCTGTCGCTTCTAAAGGTCCCTTGCGTCCTAAACAGTACCTTTTTCATCTGCCCCTTGTAGAAGGCTGAGATTGTCACGACGTGCGTACTTGCGCCGAACCCACCAAGCCATAAGCATCGTCAGACCAGTCAACGGCACGAAGAATGCAACATATATCCAGATGTTGTGCCCCATCTTGATGCCGTTCGAGCTCGCATCGAAGTCGAAGAAATTCATACCAAATAGAGTCTGCCACTCGATCAATCGTTAGCCGCTAGTAGTCATGGCTCTGCCACTCACCGCAATAAAGGTTGCTGGAAGATAAATCAAAGTCACCAACGTGATGACACGTATTGTGGCGCTGTCTTTCGTCGTATGAACCGCAAGTTCTAAGAGGCGATCATTGACCAACGCAGCAGTTTGCTGGTTTTTGAGGTCTAAAGCATTCCCAAGCTAGTTAGTAGATATGTCAGCAATATCATCACCTGCGCGTCGGCAAAGTCGCTTACCAAGTCGAGCACGCCTTGAATCTGTTCCTTCAATACCGAAGAACTCCGCTTCACGTCACGCAACGCGTAAAGATAGTTAGACGTTTGCGCTTCAGCGTAAGGAGAATATACAGCTGCGTGGTGCTGTTGCAGGCAGTTCGCTATGTCGATCGTTGCGTCCATTATTGCTGGTAGGGAGACAACGTCATCCAGAAGCATTCTGCAGTCTTGCAAACTTTCCAATTTGAGGTCCATATCGTATCCTGATCTAAGACCCGCAGCGCTGACCTTCATGAACTGAAATTTATTAGCACGCATAGCCCTAGATTATGAGGAGTCAAGAGTTCGTACCAGTTTCGTAAAGCGGCCACCGAGATGAGACAAGTACCACCTCCAGTTGCGTAAATATGTATCGAGGACGACTTTGTGCAAACTTAACGGTTGCTGCCAGCAATTCTCTCTGCCTCTCGCACTACTCAACAGGTAGTCAAGCCGCTTCGACAGGGAGTCCATTTCCACGGGATGGGACTGGAGCAGTAGCCATAAATGTGAATTTGACTTGTTTGAGTACGCATGGTGAATTCCAACTTGACGGATTTTCCAATTTGATTCTTCATCTTGCTCAGCAAACCTCAATAGATATGACACAGCTGGGGTTGGGTGGATCAGTTCCTTTGGACCTCAATGCACACTCTTTTAGTCTTGCTTACAGTATGAGCCATCTTCACTTCGATTCCTGGAGACACAGCCAAAACCTTGTTCTGACCGTCGCGGCAAGACACCAAATGATGCGACCACGGGTGCGAACCCCGGGTGAATATCTTCATCGATCACAAGTTGCTGCAACTCTGCCTTCTTGATTCGAAGAGGGTCGAAAGAACTCCAGGAGTTCAGTGATCTAAATAGTATAAGTGAGCAGAACAAGCACATTCTGGAGAGCATCATACATGATGATAGTCCTTGATTGCCTATCATTCTCACGAGGGATCAGATCGTGCACTTCGTGGTAGGCCTTGCATTCAAAGTTTTCAAACGGATCTGAAGCTGCGACGAAGTCAGTATCAGCTATCTTTGACCATGTGACGTGTAGGTACCAGTTTTACCACCTACCCTCAACGAGATAAGAGTATCATTATCGTTTGAGGGAAGAAGAGTCCCACGGCGGCAATTATCTAGCTGCTCAGCGCAGGTGAACCCATCGCTAAGCCTGTCTATATCAGGCTTCACGAATTTCATAGCTAGAAGTAGTGTATGTTTAGTAAGAGATCACGGTTTGAATCCAGGTCACTGTGGCTATCATTCGGGGAAAGGCACCAAGCTATAAACACGTTCTTCGAGCTTCTGGCGATCCCGTGTACAAGCTTCAGCTTGGAGATTCTACTAGCTCCAATGTACGGGCTTGGGATATTCCTTGAAAGTGCATTCGGCCTTGCACAAAATGGTTGCTTTACTGGTCAAATTCACCTCGTCACAAATTTTCAACAGGACTACTCCAGGCCGACTTTTGATGAAAATGGCAAAGTCATGGGTTGGCGCGAACGACACTCTATTAGATGCAACTTTGATTCAGCCCAGTGCGCTAATAACAATCCTCCACCATTTCCGCAAGCCTAGAAGAAGCAGCCCCCCGCTTCAAATTACTTCGTATTAGGACTGGTTGGGTACTCCGTATTTGGCCCAGGGGCTAAGGCTGAATAATGCCTAGGATGCTAATGGGCTTAGGGGGCAAGGCTAACTCGGTACCAGCCTAGGTAGGTATTAGTCCATCAAATCGGTTGGCGCAAGACGGAATCGAGTTCAAGTCGATCATGTCAACGATGTGGTCTCTTAGAAGCCATCTTGCTATGTCTCTTGTTAATATTATTGCATTTCGTGGACGAAGCAAAAAGCTATGAGAAAAACCTACCAGTACTCGTAGTCATCGACTTCTTCCGGCGCCCAAAAGATCCAGCCGTTTTTAGGGTCCTGGTCAAAGCGTCAGTAAGCTCCTGTTTCGGCTAATGATTTTATCTGCACGACAAGTTGTCACAACCTGGAACTGGACCTCGGGAACCTGGAACTTACGCCCCGTATTGCTTGAGTGTTAAACTCAGCCTCAGAAGCGACATCCGGGAAGAGGATCATCAGGCTTGACAAAAGTTTGTCTTTCTTGATGTAGCCATCGACGAATTTTGGATCTATTTCGTTTCTCTTCCAGTCCTCAGTGCGACGCTGCTTGCGGATTTCGGTAGTCATCTCCGATTACAGGTTTCTTGGTTCCCTCGCTTTGATGCCCGCTTGATGCTCGTGTTTGCGTATGCGACCGATGCAAGAAACAAATGTAGAAGGGCAGGCTGTGTTCGTAGATCTACATCGATCAAGAGAGTGATATTAGTCATTTCTACCTGGGCTCACGTTTGGTGAGTGCTTGAGAAACGCCAAAAGGCCAAATGAACGCCTACCCAAATGACCCGATAAAACCAATGCGGGCTCGCGACTCCACTTTACAAGCGAGGCATAAACGCCCCATTGTAAGGTGACAGGCAGATGCTCGAGGCATGCGGGGGAGACAAGGTGGCAAATTGTGCGGGAGTGCAGCTTCATTCATCCAACCCGCCCATGATACAACGGTCGCAAAACAAACGAGATCATGGTATGGGTCATCAGCGCGAAGCACTAGTGTGCGGAGCTTTGTATCACGCATCTATCCTCAGTGGAAAGGGCGATATGTTTTTCGTTATCTTTGCATATCACCACGGGACGAGATTTGGATGAGACGTATTTTCTGTAGACGAACGGCGGAGTCCCTCGATTGAATGCTCACAGCAAGATTTTGGAACTATTGAATATGTGAAACGAAACTGTATATGCTGCGCCATTTCGCCTGTTGGGAAACAGGCTTCCATGAGCTGGCGTTGTCTAACCCATTCTGTGATTCACTCGTTGCATTCTATATTTAAGATGGCTAAATCCAAGCCCGGCTAGGCCTAAGGTCATTCAGGGGCCCGAGAGGCCAATACTTCGTACAAGGGTCAATTGGACGCAGGGAGAAGGCGAAGTGGACGCAGAGAATTAGCTGCTGGCGAGGCGTCGCGAGCAGCCGCAATGCCGCAGCTAGTGTCCTCGTCGACCAATGGTAATGACAAAGTCGAAACACTAATTGCCTAGCCACACGACGTGGTGGTAAGGACACAAGAGGAGTCCAGAGTCTGGACTGGATAGATTAACACGGACATCCAGCCTGACCGATGAATTTTGGTAGTTTGGAAGCTACGGCATCGCTTGCCTGCTTCAAAATGCTGTTTGACTGAATGTAAGACTTCACAGTCACACGTACCACCCTAGAGAACTCTACTCTACACATCTGTGGTTCGCCATTTTTCATGCGCTGAAAACATGGAAGATGCCGCCAGTCAGTCAGACGGTTCGACCCAAGGGGAACCGATGTCGAATACTCTGAAGTGAGTAACGTTATCCCAATACTTTGTTGAACCTAACGAGTCTGTACCACAGTCGGGCATTGAACCCATGGCAAATTGGTGTAAGGGACAGCCCCGCGTGACGTTTTCCTTTTCTGACAGGTAGCAGTTTCTGGCATTGAGTGGTATCATTGGGATGATGATATTCTCGACCATTGGAGAAGTCTTGCACACTGCCGGCGTCGCTGGACTTGTCGTCGCTCTCGCGGTAGTTGGTGGGATGGCAATATGTGTCATGGAGTGCCTCAGCGAATTGATCGTGCTTTGGCCAGTTCCGAATGCTCTCGTGGAATATCCAAAAAGATTCGTCGACGAGGATTTTGCCTGGGTGATCGGAATCGTCTACTGGTATGTCATACTCTGAACTTGCTCCAGGCTTACACCAACCACGTGCAGGTACATTTGGTCGTCTTTCTTCACAGTTCTTTTGATGGCAGCATACGACGTCTTCTGTATATTTTTGCCCTCGCGAGGCGCGCGGGTCGGGATATTCCTGGCTATTGGAGGAGTACTGTTCTTGATAAATGTTGCAGGTGTCAAGGTCAGTATCTAGGATTTCTCTCCAACGTGATACACATACTTACGGAATAGTGGTATGGAAGAATTGAAGCTGTGGGTGGGCTTATCAAGCTGATCTGGGCATATTCTGGAGGACTATATATGATATACGTTGCAGCACGAGGTTTGATTCCGCACGTTCTGATTCTTCATTCTGCAGCTGATTCCAAGACAGATGGTGGGAGCAGCATAAGTTTCCAACACAACCCGTGGGAAGCCAATAACAACTTCACTGCGGTGATGTAGGTCGAATTGTTTCAGATATATGGAAGTAACTGACACCGCGAAAAGTATGTGCATCCCGATCTTATCGTATGGCTTCATCGGCGTCGAATCCGTCGCCGTGACGGCCTTTGAGGCCCGCGACCGGCGAGCACTACGTTCGCCTGCACGTCTCATTGCATACGTCATGTCCTTCACATACTTGTTCGTTGCCATCCCTGCAGCGCTCGCCGTCGACCGCACGGGGAAATGGTTACAGCGGCTCGAGCCCCTGCCACAGGCGCATTCACGGCGGGCTGACCTACCCGTGCCACCACCACAATGTCAGACTTTCTATCCATTGGTGGTGATTGCAGCTTTCGAGCACGGGTCGAGAGCGGCAGCCCTATGTTTCAATGCTGCTGTTGTGTACTTTTGCATCAGCTCGGCTAACACTTGTTTGTACATCGCATCAAGAACGTTGTATGGATTGTACCTACAAGATAAGACAATAGTGCTCTCAGGCCTACCTTGGTATGAGAAACTTGTGAAGTGGCCTCACCTTTTCGGTCGCGTAACTGTCAAAACCCGGGTTCCTGTCTGGGCACTTCTGGCATCTGCGGGTGAGTAATCCGTGAATACAGGGGATAGGCTAACATTTTAACAGCGCTATGGGTGTGGCTTCCAGCACTCCGTGCTGCTGGGAAAACCTCAACGGCCCAGGTAAATAGATATACACCCTCCTTCGCTGTTCAGAACTGACGTGTTCAAAGGCTTTTGCGGTCATGACCACCATCGGCAGCGTGGGAGGTTTGATGATGTGGGCATCGATTGTAAGCTCCCCAAGCGCGTATAGATACGGCGAAGACGCTTCTTCTGAAATGCCTATCCATCCATGCCTGCTCGTTTGCTAACGTCTTCAGTGTCTGACTTATATCAAATACTATTCGGTGCTACGCGCAAACATAAACAGAAACCTATCCTCGTACTACAACCGGTGGGGAATGCCAAGGTACGAATGGCAGGAGAAACGACCATTTCTAGCAGATTTTCAGCCGGGAGTCGCATACGTCGGTCTAGTCAGTAGTTTCCTCACCGTCACGGTATTCCCCACGGCGCTCTGGTGGGACGGGAATCAGACTTTCGCCAACGTAGCATCTGTTTTCGCTGGGGTAGGTCATTTTTTGCCCCGTTAATTTCGCTGAGGTCGCTAATGCTACACAGCCAATCTTTGGAGCACTGCTCTTTGCAGCACGCAAAGTGGGGAGGCTCATCAGTGGGGATAGACTGGAGAGAGACCCTAATGTTGCGGAAATGTTCGAGGAGCTAGAGGTCATGTCTGGGATCAGGCTCGCCGACGAAACGGCTCTTGCATCAGGCCGAGAGCGGAATCCAATAAGGATACTGTTGCGTCACTTCGGAAGGCTACCCCGCGACGATGAAATCCACGAGCAAGAAGAAGATGGCGATATTCAGCTCGTCGAACATAATACAAATGCAAATAGCTGACATTCTCTTGCCACACTAGCAGTCCCTTGTAAAAACCCTCCGCCCGGCCCGCTTCGTTTTCCATACAAAACTGATCAACATTTGTGCTGACTTTGTCAACGTATGCGATATTCGAACCATCGTAATTTTATGATTCGAGTACAGAATCCACTTTCCTAATGTGCTAATTAAGTAATTAGTCGGGTTACAGCACAGCGTTCATATTCGACTTCGCGATATATAATACGATCTGGATGACAAGGAATTCCAGTCAAGGTTGAAGAATTAGCAGGTGGTGATGAACCTGACATTTTTCGCTATAGCACAACCAAAACTGACCGACCTCTGCCTCCCTTTCTGGTTGGCCCCCATGCCGCTTTATGTCAGCCAGCTCAGGGCCCGGCTCAACCTCGGCTCAGTCTCGATCAGCCTGCACCGCCACGGCTCAGGCTCTATCAACGGTGAGCTCAGTCTTTCCACTCCATCCTCCACCTTCTGCCGGCCAACTGCTCCCTTGCCCCCTGCGTGACTGCCACAGACCCACAAAGCGTCCCCATAACACACTCGTTAACTACACGCTGGTAGCGTCTTTCTGCTGGAGGAGATGGACCCGTTTCTGGGAACAATGGGGTGGCCCGAAACAGGGACCTTTTAAAGGACTGTCTAGGAGGTGAGTCGCCCCTCCCGCAGCATGGTGTCTGTCCTGTCACGTCTAGTCCCTTCTTCCGTTTCTCTCTTCTTCTCTCCTACGTATTGTCCTCCCTTGCTGTCTACTCCAAACCCGTCCTCGTGCCGGTTCTCATTCGCACCTCCAATCTCATTCAATATGCCGAGACAGCGACAAAACATCGTTCAACTGGCGAAGGAAAGAGGTAGCGGCAAAGCAAGTAGTATAGTCAACGATGATCGACTTCTGCCTACGCTCGAGGATGGGACGTTGAGGAACCATCAGTCAGCTTTAAATGCATGGGAAGAGTGCGTCTGGATTTTTATGCTGATAACGTGACGAATGCTAATGCGAGAGACAGCTATGTCAACAATGAACTGGAAGAGAAAGGTAGACGGCCTTCAGCGTACAATCTGAAGGACTTAAAAGACTTTATGAGGGTACGGGGTTACGCTATAAAAGGTACAAAACGCCTACCTGCAAGCGTGGAGAGTGTTCGGAACTATTGGAACAATTTCACGGGAGAGTGGAAGCGAAAGCATACCGCCATCCCGAGCGACATCGTAGGTTGTGTTACAAAAGTACGTCAGTCCCTATCCTGTTGCAATCAGTACAATATGCTGACTGTACTGTTAAAGTACATCTATGGTCCGCTTAAGGATGAGGTGGGCCTTCTTGACGAGAAAAAGCCGCGAAGGTACGCCAACGAGAACCATCTGCTTCTTTACGCCGAGCAGCTCTGGGCACGGGATTGGTACATCTATCAGAAGCCAGGGACGAGAGTGAGCGACTGGGGTTTATTCTTGTCCAACGTCTTCAGCACTTCGCGAATTGGAGAATACATTGAATCCAACTCTCGTCGTGGCTCTGAACGAGGCTTGTACTATAAGGTGAGTATAGTGTGACCCGGCCACTGGTGCACTGACCTTTGACGCCTGATTAGGACGTAATGTTTATCTGCTTCTGGAACGAGAACAGGCAGCCAGAACTCGCCATTCAGCTCACCAAGGACGCCAAAAACATGTCGAAACTGCCTATCAGTAAAAGGCAAGGACCTCACCTTCTCAACTCATCGATATTCTCACTGACTCTGTGCTTACAGGCCCCGACACGCCTTGACAGAAGGCAAGGATCCAGACCTACTCTGCCTTAATAGCCTTCTCCCATTTCTCTCAAAGCTTCTCGAAATGAGAGCGTTCCGTGACCATGAGACCATTGAAGACCTCCTAGCCGTTAAGCCGCCAGAGCATACCAGGGCATGCCATATCCAGTGGAGAGACGATATCCTTGAAGCACCTTTCTTCGAAAGCCAGTCCACTACTAGGGTAGGTCGGATAGAAACATCCGGGGCATTCAGCAGGAGAAATGGCGACTTAGGTATCCGAGCGGGAATGCCTGACCCGCCGACGCAACACGACTGGAGGGCGGAAGGCCTCTTTAAGACAGGTATGTTTGCAGCTGTCCCTTGTAGGTGCCTATACAAGCTAACAAGATCTTCTATAAAGACAATCATTACTCAGAGTCGACAAGGATGAGGCAAGCAGGGCACCAAGACCCTCGTACTTTTCAGAGGTACTATCAACCCAGCAACGGTGGCGTTGATGGTCAAGGTACCTTTCTCGGGAAGGAGAGGAGAGAGATCGTGAGCGACGTATTCCGCGAGTTGAGTATACCCTACAACCCAAATCTATCTCAACGACTTCCTGCCCGTGAGAAATATGATCTCGAACTGAGCCAGGAGTATATTGCCTTGGAAAACGAAATAGCAAACATGATAGGGAGTCGAGATTCGGAGGCAAAGAAGCAGCTGGAAGCGCTTCGACGGAAGAAACGCAGAATGCTTGATGACGCTCTTAAACTGTGGCAGACTCGGCAACCCTACAGACCGAACGATCAGCCAGAGTATCACCGATCCTTGTTTGCGCGAGTCCGATCCATGATGCCCGCGAGAGATCGCCTGGCGAGGGATCTGTTTCGGGTTGCCAAGCTTAGGGATCCGGTAGGCCTTTCCGTCCTCCGGGACATGATGGGCCTATACAGGCAGACCTCCGAAGTGGAATGCAGACCGGGGTTGGAACGGGACAAGTGTTGCTGTCCTAAGAAAGAAGAAAACGACGAGTCTTGTAGTAAGTACGATTGGAAGCATATATATGACTGCTACAGGAACGAATGCAGTGATATACATGGCTTTGTCGACCTTTGCTTCCTGTGCAGCCAATGGGTATTTGGAAAGCAGGAATGGCGCGAACATTGTCGCCACCATATCAACGACTTGGGTGCGTTTCCCACCTGCTTCGACCCGCTTCTCCATGATGGAGTTCTTGCCAGTCCAGGATATTGTCCATGGTGCCTCGAAAATCCGGCACTGGAGCCAGAAGACAGGATGCACCAGTTCCTACACCGGGCGAAGTGGCTAGAGCATATTCAGCGACATGTTGCGGCGCTAAAGAAGTCGGAGAGGGAGCATAAGAGCATGCTGGTCGTGTGCCCGCTTCGCAAGCCAGCATGCCCCAAATATTTTGATTGCGTATTGGAACTGGAATTTCATCTCCAAGACATCCACGGCCTCGACAGGCCAAAACAGTCCAAAACGCGAAAGAGATTCAACGACGAGATTGAAGAGGTCCAACAAGCGATGAAGAAGAGACGGCGACGCCATTATAATCAGGAGCCATCCGAAGACCACTTCTTTGTCCACACCTCGACGGAGATGATGACAGAACGTTTTTGGAAAGGGTCTACAGGCTTCTCATGTCGTTCTTCACCTTCAAGTGACTCTGCCGCCGGAAGCTCAATTGACGGGGCAAAGAGTCGTCCCGCAAGCACACCACTGTCGCCTGTCCTAAGTGACACCCTCATCGATCCAGCAATTCTCAAGCAGAGCCAATCCCCACCAGATCTCCGTGATGTTGAAGTCATTGATACGGTCACGCACCACCCAAATGAGACAGATTGTGCCATATTGTCTGCCACTCAGAGTCAGTATTGAAATCTCACCGTGTTTTGCTCCATCTAATCAACTTTCACAGATAACTTTACTCAGGAGGGCGTGAATGACATCCGTGCTGCTTTACCCATTGAATGGGATGAGGAAATAGGCTCAGCGTTGTTATTAGACGACAGTTTTGGGTCGATTGAGGATGAAAATTATTCTAGCAAAATGCGGCTTTCGAGTGACAGCCTTCAGAGTGGTCTACTGCCACTGAGCGGAGAGATGATGCCTAAGGAAGCTGTTCAATCTTCGGCTGATCATCGACCCTCTGCGGTAGATCCAGAAGACAAGCAGTACGAAGTTGAGAAGCTGGTCAGGAAGCGACGCATGGGTGGGAAGGTTGAATACTTGGTGAAGTGGCTGGGATATCCGGATAATGAAAACACCTGGGAAGCAAAATGGGACATCGATCCGGATCTTGTCGCCGTGTTCGAAACCAACAGCTTAAAAGCGCAGCTGCAGACCTAGACGATCACCAAGTCATCGCTAGGCGGTTGGTCCAAGAGTGGGTTCCTGAGAGCCCAATTTCTAGGTAAGGGAAATGGCATCCGAGTGAAGACCATACCAGGGGACGAAACAGATGCTCACCGTAGCTTGATTTTAGCCGTTGCAGGATATATAATTGCTCTAAAAACTTAGGACCTGTGATCATTCATGTGAAGTTGCTTCATGCGCCAAAACCCTATCTCCCAATATAAGGGCCCATTTTAGGGTCCTCGACTTGTTGGCATCCCCTACATATTCATGTAACCTCCCCATCCCTTCATTGCCTTCCTGCATCATTTATCCTCCCGAGCCATTTCTAGGAAGAGTCTGCTTGCCGAAATCAACACAATCCACCAGCTTCAATTGAATATCAAGAGTCTAGAAGGTGTCCCAAATTCAGCCAGGATGCAACGCCACTCCATGAATTTCCCACGTGGACAAGGCCCATTCAAGGGCAATGGTACGATGTTGGACAAGATCGATGAGAGTTGCGAAGAGGAACTTATCCCAGATTCAGCTACGCCGCAAGAGCAGCTTCTGGAGGTCCAGTCGAAGCCGATCTACGATAGTTTTAATCCCGATTTAATAACTACCACTCCCCAAGACAGCGATGGCAAAGGAGTGGCCCAGGAGATAGAAAACATTTCAAAAGAGGCTAGTCAAGCGTGCAAAGCTGACATTGGCTTCTAAACACTCGAAAATGGTCGCTGGTAAAATGAAGGTCCGCCATCTAGCTCAGTTTCTGGGCCCCATCACTAGGTGCCTAGATATGGTCACCCTTTAAATCACCCGTTTCAGAAGATAGAAGTATAATTGGATTCTGATCTACTCAATTTTCATATAGACATATATATCTGTGCGATCGCATCACTTCCTCAATACCTAAGTATCTTCACTTTATTATCATTTCATCGTGTTAGACAGCTTAAACCTCAACCATGCGCTTCCTCGTGAACATTAACGCACTTCTTTTTGCCTTCCCTATTGCCTTAGGCGGCCTCGCAGCCACAATACCATTGTGTTCTGACATCATTGACATTGCAGGCGGCGGAATACCCAACAGTGAGAACTTAACTGCAATTTCTACAGAGGCAATCAAAGAACTCCATTTAGCGGTCTTTCTTGAGAATGTACGGGTTTCTTTGTTCAACACAGGATTCACTAATCTTACGGGATGGAACATGAGTGGATACACGAACGATACTCTTCATGCACTTAGTACAATTGCCGCTGTAAATTCCCTATTTCCCTCCAGTGTTAGGGTGTATTTCTGACATCATTTTAACAACAGCAACGGCAAGTCCATCTCGCTACGCTAACCAACCTCCTCGGTGACAACCACCTGGACGGCAACCGTACAATGCCGACGGCACCCTGCAATTACTCCTTCCCAATGAACTCCACCAGGGATTTCTTCGATCTCGCTCATTTACTGACCTCTACTGGCGTTAGTGCCACTATTGGAATGAGTGAACGTCTCGCTATAACGGATCCCATGCTTGTACGATCGACATCGTCGATACTTGCCGTTGAGGCCCGCCACGATACCTTCTTCCGTTCGGTTGGAGACAAGGCACCCAGTCCAACCCCGTTCGACACTGGCATTAGCGAGATATGGGCCTACAACCTCGCGCTTTCGTTCATTGTTCCTGGCTCTTGTCCTGTCAAAATCCCCTTACCGACTCTGCCGAAACTAACAGTGAACACATCAGCGATCACACTCAATGCAAACACCACTGGCGGCTTAAACCAATTTGAATTCACATGGGATCCTATAGAAGCATCATTTATCGCCGAGCCGGACAAGCAATTAATGATTGGCTGGGTTAATCAGCTCAACATGCCTGTGTATACAATCCTAAATATTACCGGCTCTGGGAAGGGAACTGCTTTGGTACCTCAGGATATGAACGGAGTAACCTTCGCAGTAGTCACAGTTCAACAACCTGATAACATTAACGACCTGACACTTGCAACCATGGCCGGACCTGTGGTTATACTGCTGTCCTAGCGGACCGAGGTGAAGGCTTGCCTAGCATCATCCGCAATCTGTCACCAGTTGAGAGAGTGGAAGGTGTAGAGACTTAGTGCGTTGAACGTTTTTATTCCTTTCAGCATTCCTCTATAATTGCTCCTCATGGAGGACCAAACAATTTCCCTTTTGGTGTCAAGAGGATATTCAAGGAACGTTTCCGTAGGTAGTATAGAGTACGAACCGTGATGTGTTGTCTGGATCATGTTGAAATAATTTAGGACGGATTTTAAGCCGTTGGAAGCGAGTTTCGGTTCGTTGGATATATGGACAGACAAGGATTCTGATAAAGTCTCTGACCCGAAAACAGGCCCCTTCATCGCAATATAAGCGGTCATGCTCCCACTGTCCCATCAGATTATAAACATATCTTTGACCACCTTCATAGACCAGCGACAGCTCCCGGTATTCTATTATGCGAAGCTTTATCTCGTTTAGACATTCAACACGGGCTACGGGCTCAACTAAACCCCAAGCCAGAGTTTCGAACCGCCTTAAAAAGCATATCTCTCGTTTCTTATCCCAATTATTCACCTTGAAGTCTGAGCGAAAGTCAGAGAGGTCTTACCTGGTCACCCAGAACTCTCCGTACAACCATTTTCGTGAGGAATCGGCGGAAGAGCCTCCTCACTATGCGGCCCTCGTCCAAAAAGACAGCCCATTAGACAGTGAATCCTCAACCATTGTGTACGATGATGATGCTGGTTATACAACAAAATTTTCGCTTTTGTCGCTTAGTTCGAGGAAGAGCTTGTTAGGATGACACTATAAGTCAATTAGGAGGTCTAACCGTAGAGGTATGGGGAACGGTTTTATAGCTGGACATGGTGCTAAAATATATAGTTTTTCCACTATTGCAATTTATGTATAGATCCCTTTATCCGTCGAGTTACATTGATACTACTATCAGTTCACTTTTTAGTGTTGAAAACTATATATTTCATGATCCTTCAATTTCGAACGTGCTTTAAAGACTCTTAAGAGCTGAATTGCTTAGATTTATCTAGATTGTCCTCAAGATCTCCTATGTCAAAGGCTCTAGAACCGGTGCCACAGATTTTGTGAAGCCGAGTTGACTTGAGTTAAAGAGACGAGACGGCCTCGCCACCTGCGGTATAGGGATGTATTCGTCAACGCTCTCAAAAATGCGAGGAACCTTCAAAATCGTCCCGCGCAGAGCGTCTTGAGCCATCCTAGAGCGCAACCGCATCTAATAAACATTTTAGGGCGTGTTTTAATTATTTCTAGTAGTTTCGGTCTGAACAAAGATTTATTATGATGAGAAAATAGATACAGTAATCAGACAACGTGGTTAAGATAAAGCATATGGAGTTTAATTTACATGCGTAGATTCGGAGCAGGGAGCCCCAAAACGAGAACCCGAAAACACAACCAGCTGGTCAAATCAGAAACAGTGCCCAGATTTAAGCCCGAGACCTCGCTCTCGCGGGCCATAAGAGGCTTGGACAGGATCGATTTAGGGGGGTTTAATGCAACGGCTTCACTATTCATGCTGCCCCTGATCGTCAAAAGCCCAATGGGTCGACTGTGTCCCAAGCCTGCTGGCATGCCTCTAACAGCCTTGGGACACCCGCCGAGGAAACAATGCAAGAGCCACAAAAGCATCCCATCCAAGCAGAGAAAAGTCGACGTTTAACACCAGTCAGTGAAACGACGGCCTCCACAGAATGTCGGACGATTTGTACGTCATCTTCCGCCAGCCAAAATGGTGTCTCTCTCAGGGCCTTCTGCCACACACACCTATCTTGACATCTCATCCTTATTTTTATTGTCGCAGTAAAAGACTTCCCTTTTGGCAATTTCCAATCAGTAACTTTCGATACGTGCCTATGTAAAATATTTACTGCTTGATTCTAGCATTACACGCACCCACCTACCCTCCTTTTTGGAGGAATTCAAATGCACGTTACAACAATATGAAGGACGTTGTACTAAATTGAAGGCAATCCCCGGCAAATATCTCCAGCATTTTCTGGAGGCACTCCCAAACTTAGCTCTTGCAGCAGGGGCAGAACCTTACTAAGAATCTGAGCATGCTTCACCAGGTTACTTCTAAAATGCTCCAGTTTTCTCTTATTGTTCTGTGCTTCAAGTTCAAGCTTCTGGTTATACTCCCTAAGTAGGTTGGCCTCTGCCTCAACCTGTTGTCGTAGCTCCGACTCTGTATTTGCTTGATCTCTCCGTTCACTTACCTCTCGAGCTAGTTTGGTATTTTCTTCCTGGAGAGTTTCGATTTTGGTGCTAAAGCTGATCTCTGGATGTTTTGTGGTCTATATTTATATCAACTTAGCTTCTTTTCCTAGGATACTAGGCATTTACTCACTATGCTGACCGTACCCTGTGTGTTCGCGTGGTCTAGACTCCCTACTAAAACGGCTTCAAATACTTCTTCTACCCCCTCATATAGTTCCTTGTAGGCGCCGACAGAGTGATCGCTAATGTTTTTCTCGAATAATTTAGACAGCTTGTCTTCTTGCTCTGGTAGTGGCTTCCAGACATACCGATCTTCCGGTCTAGGCATAAGTCGAACCCGGGAAGGCTCAACTCTTATTCCCAGCCTGCTTTCTTGGAACCAGTCAGTTTTGCACTCGAAGTGACCAGTATTGGATCTTACGTATATGCTTTGACAGTTTTTCTCGACATTTGTTTCTCCATTTTCTGCGTTCAATATTGCTTGGTCGTATTGGGGCCACCATGGACGACAACAGGACAAAGTAGCGACACATGAAAAGAGATCTCCCTTGAATGTTAATACCATCGTGCCACTTAAAAATTTCGCTGATGGGATCCCTTTTCTAGACCTCTACAAAATTATCGTAGAGGGACCCATTTTCAAGCCCCTTTACGTGTGCAGCGTACTTGTCCCAGTATTGGTGTGCTGCCGCCGACCTAGACTGTAAAACAGGTTGCTCAACGTTCAGAACGCATATATTAGGGAGGGGCTACCTTTATGCTACTGATCTCTGGACTCTACATCTGTGAGATACACAGTTCGCGGCTATATCAACCCAAAAGCCTCCAAAGATTATCTTTAATAAGTGTGATACATCCTACACCCTTAAGCCTTCCTCCAATATGTTCTGCCTAATCATAAGATTGTGGCCTTGGCTTAGAAAGTTTTTGAGAAGACCGAAGGACGGGCATGAATGATAGTTCTAATGTCTACAGACAAGGATGGCCAGGTACCAACCCGGAAAAGACTCATAGAAATTAAAGTGAGAATTGCGGATATGAAATATTATCGATTTCAAACTATTACATCCTGCTAGACAGCACCTATCTTGATCTCAGAGCTTTGTGCATTGTCAATTTATATGCGTAACCAGCTGGCGCCAAGCTGCGATAGGGGGAGTCCTTGGCTAGTTACGGCACTAGGTTGCAGGGCCTAAGCCTGGCCGATAGCCTAACGCAGCCCTGTAGAGCTAAGTCTAGGCCCGCCGCCCGCCTCAGCAACATATGTAAAATCGACGTTCCCGAGCCTACGAGAAGCACCTAGGTCTAGTTTCTCGAGGCTGTCTCTTTAAGTGCATCATCACTCTTACAGCTTTACCTCTGTTTGTGGTGGCTAGTTTAGCATGCCCTGAAAGAGGCTTGCGCCCTACCCGAGGGTTCCCATTTCCTGGTCCCCGTATCTTGATTTAGCCCGAAGGCGTACAGATAGGTATGAATTCTAACATAAAGGTGCAAACCACCGCATAAACTTCAAACTCCATATTATTTCTATGGATGTTACGCAGTGGTACGCACTGGCCCTTGGAGGCACGGTTGCTCTACTAACTATTGCCTCCATATTGCTGGCAATCCTTACAACCACTCGAAAGTATGCGACATTTCGCTTTCTCAAACATGTATATTACCCACAGGTTCACAAATACCTAAGAGGATCCGAGAAGACCACACGATTTGATCTAGCTTTGATCGCTGTGTTTTTGGTGGGAAATATGCTTTGTACGGCTATTCGAGTCAACAATATCTCCGACCTAGCAAGACGTTCTGGGATGCTTTCTGTAATTAACCTTATACCACTGGCACCAGGAGCTCATATGAATCTAATCGCCAACAGCTGCGGAGTTAGACTCGGTGCTTATGGGCGGATACACCGATGGATGGGAAGAGTAGCAATAGCCGAGGGACTTGTCCATGCGGCTACAAATCTATCCTTACACACAATGAGCTTGCAGGCGCTATCTGACATTGGAGGGTTGACAGTAAGTTTACATTTCAACCTCCTTAAAGTCTCTACAGGCTAAATAGCTCATCAGGCTGCTATCACTACGGTCGTCATCCTACTTTCTTCAATTGCGAGCATCCGTCGTCGTTTCTACGAAGGTTTCCACAAGCTTCATCTGGTACTTGTTGTTGTCCTCATAACTTCAATATACATTCACAGCAAATCTAAAGAACTACTAGTGCCGCCAACCATGTATTTATTAGCAGCGTTAGGTCTTCAGGCCTTGATGGGCGTGCTGCGACTCGGGCTAGTCTTATACAGAAATATTAAGAGGTGGAAACGGAAGAGTCTGGCCACGGTGCGAACGATAACTTTCAAAAGAGGCTCCGGTAGGGACATACCAGTATCGGATGCTGTTCATGTACATGTTCGACTGGCAAGATCCTGGAAGCACCGAGCTGGCCAATACGCCTACCTCTGTATCCCAGACGTGAGCCGTACCTCCCTTTTACAGTCGCATCCATTCTACGTTTCCTGGTGGTATCGAAAGAAGGGGCATGACTATGTGGTTTTTATCGTGCAGAGAAAGAAGGGATTTACCGAGAGTTTGTTCTTACACGCTGACAGTCAGCCCAGTGACGATTTCGAGAGTGATGATTCCGAAGTTGATGGTTCTAAGAGTTCCGGGATGAAGGCCTTCGTGGAAGGCCCATACGGGAAAGAGTTAAACCTTGAATCATACGGGACGGTGCTATTATTCGCCACAGATATCGGAATGGCTGGTCAACTGCCTTACGTTGCACAACTTCTGGAAGGGTATCACAATTGTGAAGTTAAGACACGAAGAATAGCACTTTTCTGGGAGTTGAACTCTGAGTGTGAGCTCCCAAATCCCTTCAAACACGTGATCTCTTAACTGATTGTTCGAACAGTGCATGTCGCCTGGGTAGGCAACATGATGAAGATGTTGTTGAAAAAGGACACTGATCGAGTTTGTTAAACTTTTGGGTAACTGAATTGATGCTAATCAGCAGTCACAGATTCTCGACATTAAGCTTTTTGTTCTTGGTAGGTTCCTCTCTATTAATACTAATCAAGGTGACACTGTCCAACTTGGAGAGCGCATCAGTATAGAATATCAAGCTATGGACGCCGAAAGTTTGATCAGTTCAGAGATTGAAGGCCGAAAGGGTCGGACTGTGGTTTCGCGTAAGTTTTACAATGATACAGGTTTCGAGTTACTGTCTAACACAACTAGTGTGCACAAACGACGAGACCAGTGAAAAGATTCGTCGGATCGTCCGGAATATGCTTGATAAGGACATTCGTCTAGAGGAGCTTGACTATCGTCCTGATCCAGCGCCGGAACACAGGAGGCTAGCAAGAGACATGTTCCCCTTAGAAAGATTGAAGAGCAAGCAAGTCACTGTGTAAGTGTTGGGAAGTGAATGTTTGATGTTTAGTTAATTGCAACACTGGCATCACGGGCGTTAGTGGATTCTTTTCCTATCTTAGTTCATTTCTCATCGGCTTTTCTTGCTGAGACTGTTTATGTAGCTTAGAAGATAGTCCTATTCATCGATCCTGGCAAGGTATCCTCTTTCCTCTTTCCTCAATCCTCAATCGCAACTTATTTTCTTCCTCGATCGCTCGCACTCTCTCATTTTCCACTACCCCACACCCAATACTGTAATCCCTGACCTCCCTTCCTCACCAATCCAAGTATTCGCCATCACACTCCATCGCATAGCCTTCACTCAACACATCTAACAAAATCCCATTCCCATAACCCCGCGCCAATAACCACCAGAATATACATTATTGCATGACTACCGCCTCAAGTATCGCATTCCCCGGGAATCCAGCGCTCGGGTATATGAAGGATGTATATGACGCCTCCGGCGCAGTTGATAAGAGCGAGGAATGTAAAGTATAGCGCTGAGGCACGGGCTTGGAGGTGGGCGGGGGCGTAGAGGGTGAAGGCGTGAAGAAGGGGGAAAATGATGAAAGGCCGGGAAGGCTATGCGAGAACCATTTTTATATTTTATATATCTTGACTTGCGGGTTGGGTTTAGATATACGAGATATAAAGTGACGAGTATACGGGGAAGGATAGAATGTAGGAATAATACATAGTAGTGTAAGGAATGTAGAGATGGCAATGTATATATTACGGAGGTTGCCAGGAGAGGAGCAGCAGTGGAATGTGAAGATAATAAGGAAGTCTAAGGTATAGATGATAAAGATAATTCCAATATGGTCTAGTGCGTTTATAGAGCGTTGTGTGATTGGGGAGTGAGAGTAGAAGATGTGGAAGGTACTACTAAGGAGGAAGCAGGTTGTTACACCTACATGGTAGAGGGTGATGAAGTGGGTGTCGAAAGGGGATGGATAGATTGTGGGGGCTAATATAGCGATTTACATCACAAGTTAAAGAACCCGTTCTACGTCCTGCATTTTTAGGCAACTCAGAGGGGCCCGAAATTGGGCTCGAATTTCCCGATTCTGGGGCTCTATTTCTAAAATCTTAGAAGCCCATGTTACTAGGGATTTTATGGCGACCCTCTATAGATCCTGTATTGTAGCTCGTCTGAACTGTTCAATAAGTGTTGTAAACATGTCGTTATCGAAAAAGCCTTCACAACGCTGGCAATATCTCAATGTGAAACCTCCACTCCCATTGTATGTTAATGCAAGCAGAGGGCCGAAAAAGGCTCAAACAAATCATGAGGGCAAACTCTACTCACCTAGGAATCTTCGCATGTCTGAAAGCGAACTAGGACAGGCGAGGGAACGGCACCGATTAAAGAGGGTTAAAGAGCGTAATCAGCTTGAAGAAGGCTTAGCCTCGAATACAGAATTTCTACAAGCACTGGAAGAGAAGGAAGATGTACTGGAGGTCCAAACAGTAATTCTGGGAAAGCTAGCTGCGGAAGAAAATAGTATGAAAGGGCTCTTAGACGGTTGCAGGGTTGGCCCCGATACACAGCCATTCACCGATCTTGTACAAGAAATAGTAGAAGCATTATCAATGTTGAAGTATTAAGATCGGTAGCGATGTGTGTCAAATAGAGCTCAGGCTCCAAGTTCCAACGTAGGAGCAGTAGGTTGAGATTGTCAGAGCTCGATAGGGAATAAGCTGCTACTCTGCTCTGGATGAGCGAGGTAAATTGTTGGGGGATAGTCATTCTGCGCAGCTTCGAAACATTCCTCGACGGATAGCAGACGGCCTTCAAGGTCAAATGGATGGAGACCTTCGAACTTACCCATATAGTATCTAATCCTTGCTTCAGTATCTCGATAACTGACATTTCGCTCAACGATTTTCCACTTTCCTTTGTCACATATTTGGATTTCGATTGGCTTAGCGTTAAACTTGACCACTTCCATTCCCGTATTGAAGTGGGGCGGAGCTTTATGAGGGAGGTCTTCTTCCGACTCATCCGAATCCTCGAGTCGGCGAACCAACTCTCCAGTATTTCCTCGCGATACCACAAGCGCGGTGTCCAGATTTTGAGCGCGAGCTTCTTCAAGAACTCGAGTGGGCGCAATTAATTTAAGTCGTTTACCATTGTCTCTTACCAGGATTGAAGCCTCAGACGGCAACTCCAGTGCCTTGACCATAGAAGTGGGGCGTTTAGGATCTGCTTGACGGAAACGAAAGCGAAAGCGATCACGCGCGTCAGGGAAAAACGTCGTGAATAACTGCGTCTTTGTTGTTACCCGTTTACGGAAGAGAAATCGTCTGGCATCTTGGAAGGAAATGGTTTCTTCTTGATTCTCTTGTCCAAAGATGATGCGTGGGACTGCAGATGTAGCTGCTGACTGAGTGAAGGCGTCCTCCATACTTTCGTCAAGAGGCCAGTCTGGAGCGGGTGATGATGGGATCCAAGGGACGACAGCAGTCTCCAAATTTGCCACCGATGATCCCGATGGACTTGTCGGTCTTGGAGAAAGGGGAGATCGGCTGCTTGCCTTACGGTGTCCGTCTGGGCTTCTCGACCTTCGCTGGATTGCTCGCCGGCCCTCTGGCCCTTGAGGGCCTGGCGGGCCCTCTGGACCTGAAGTCCCCTGAGGTCCTGGGGGCCCTTGTGAGCCAGAAGGACCTCGCGTGCCCTCCGGTCCTGAAGGCCCCCTAGGCCCCTCAGGCCCTTGAGGCCCTTGAGGTCCCGTAGGTCCCGTAGGACCGGGTGGCCCTGGAGGACCCGATGGCCCGGGAAGACCAGAGGAGATTGGACCAATCTCGAAGTCCGAAATTTCATCGCGAGGCTCTATTTCTTGCATCTGAATGCTGTCCTGTTGACCTTGCCGGAAGTCATTGAGTGGTGGAAGGAGAGTGATGTGCTGATCTAAGTCGTCTTCGGCATCACCGAAAAAATTGCGAAACATGTCTCGCGTGATAGCAAATGATGTTAGGTACCTCCTGAGCCTAGTGTCGTATGAATTTGAATAAATGTGGTCAAAGAACAGGTTTGCTTCATCCATTTGCAGGGCACTCGTGCGTGGCCTGCCACATCTATCTGAGAGACTTGGTCGACTATTTTCATGATCTGAATTCAGCTCTGGAGACGCCGTCAGCGTTTCGAGTACTGGAAATTCACCTATAAGACTGTAACACATCTTTGCCTTCCTGTTGATTTGATCCTCATCGATCTTGTAGTACCTTGAAGGAAACATCTCTCGTATACAACATTCAAGCTTACTGATGTTAGCTCCTTTGCGATCGCGAAACTTTCGCCGAATTTTCCGATAGCCACTGTCTGCGGCGAGCGAAGACAGGATCACCCACCATAGTGATTGCAATCCAGGCTGCCACATGTTTGGCTTCCCGGTATCCTGCCGTGGCGCCTGTCGGTCCATACCGGGAAAGTGGCGGAGAGCGAAGAGCCAGATTACGCGATAAGATACCCAGGAAGAATACGAGCTGGAAGACAGTTCTCGCTCTTGATACTCAAATTCGCTGGTCTGAACTTTAATAGTCGACTGACCACTATGCAAAGCCTGGAAGTACTGGGACAGAGAACCTTTACATTTGGTCGGAAGCAGTTGCTTCAATATTCTCGCACAAGGCTCAAGGTATTTAGTGTCCTCCAGAAACGTATACAGAGATATAATAACGTTCTTTATTGAGCAGAGAATTTCCAAAATCTGTGATCGTATATCATCGTTCTTAATTGCAGGAAAGAGCTCACCTGAAAGCATTCCCATTTGAATAGATGCACGATCTGCGGAAGACAAACCTGGGCAGAGACCCTGTAGGTGATGGATTGTGTTGGGGTCAGCGAGAAGCATCTGCTCCTCACTTCCGCCCATGATTAGGGTCAATTGTTCCTTGACTCGGCGTAAGTAGCGTGTCATCTCCTGTGCTCGATCAGTATGAATCAGATTGTGTTGGGAATGGCAACTTTACCTCATAGCAGTGCAGATTAAGGAGCCGTGGGAACGTGCCGATCATTATAGCTGGCCATAGTCCTGCGAATGGAATAAGAGCATCCAAGCTCTCTAGGAACTTACTTGGCAGTCCCTCTAAACGCTTGACCCAGTCCTGCTTGCTTTTCGAAAGCTTAGAGAGCCATGAGTCTCTTCGTTCGGTATCGTCCCGTATCGTAGATATACGGATTTGCCTCAGGATATCCCCATCAAAATACTTCTTACAATTTGGGTCATGCTCGCGCAGAGCATTTTTAACCGACAAGCTGAGATCTGAAGTCGTCAGCTTTCAGCAACAACGGAGACAGCAGTATAACACACCGTCATAATAGAGGTCAATGACCCACCATCTATCGTTTCCGGTTAGAAATCTCCCAGCTGCTTCTAGACGATGTCGTCCGTGTAAATAGGTTAGAGGATGGTCGGGGTTAAGCAGAGGTAGGTCGCCATCCTTGCCCGCAAGTCCTTCGGGTAAGGCTGATCGGGAGATCAGCGCGGGCACGTGATTGTCTGGTTCACGGGGGTAACAGCCTTTTTGGCGGAAGATGTCCAGTAACCTAACGGCATTGCTCTCATCAAACTGCCGTGGATTATGTGGAAGATCCTCATATTGAAGTTTATCGAGTGGCACTCTGACCGACAGACAAAACGCTCGAGCTTTTTCTCGAAAAATCTTCAAATCTTTCACTGATAGGCCCTCCATCAGAGCTTTCTCGCTCAGGATTTGGATTTAATGAATCATTATTTAGTGCAGCATTCACGGGTATTTCATTTAGAACATTCGCAACTCCCTTAAACCGATCTCGTTTCTGGTGTCATGACCCGTACTCTGGCTGGAGACTGTCCTCCCGAAGGGGACCAAATTCAGACCCTATGGACCGAAAGAAGGTCCCCCAACCTTTAACAGGGTCCCAAATGAGGGACCGCACAAAATAGCCGGCGGTGCACCCGTACACCTGAGAAATTAGTTAAAGCTTGTATAGCCTACGACTACGGCTTCCAACGTTTACATACCTTCGCTATGGCAGCAGAGAAACGCCAAACAGTATGGCCCGGCAGTGATCCAGACGGCCTTATTCCTCAGTGGCTCTCTTCTAAAAATTTTAACGATGCCTCCAAAAGTCCGGTGCCTTCCAGAACAGCAACTCCTACTGGAGATGAAGTACATACTCCAGGAAAACCCAAAGGGCGAACAGGCATGTTTGCAACACGTTCTGCACCTTACCACGTTTCAAGCACGCAGGTTACCAACAAAAGTAGGCTGACTCCGCACCTCAGCTCACCTGTTCCAGACAAGCAACCTTCAGAAAACGCCTCTAGCCGTTCGTTAGTTGGCTTAAGAGACATCCATAGAGACGAAGGAGTGCCATCCCAAAAACTGCGATATAAACAGCGGAATGAAATCCCTACTCAACGAACTTACCATGAATTTATGAATCTTGAACAGGCTGGACTGGCTGTCATGGGCTGCGACAATACTAGAGAACGCAACTTAGTGGCGATCAAGAGACTGAAGGGGGTAGACAAGACTTCCAAACAATTGATGCCTCCCTTTACAAGCGATCAAGTGGTCAGTGTTCAAGACATGTTCTTTGACAGAGATGACCTCGTCATCATTTACGAAGAAATGTATGTCTCACTCCGACAGGTTACCAGCATACTGCAAGGTCCGTTAAAAGAATTCCAGATTGCAGCAATCTGTAAAGAGGTAAAGCGCTTGTCCTCCTGAATCAGCTCAGATCTGCTCACCTTCAACAGCTAGTAGGAGGTCTCACTTACATTCATGAACACCTTTCCCTATACCACGGTAATCTTAACTGTGGTGAGGTAATTCTCAATCTTGATGGAATGGTGAAGATTGGTAAGTCAATCTGAGCTTGCCGTAACGACGACTAAAGTGTACCAGCCAACATTGGACAGTCATTCGCTCAGAACAGATACACCACCACTGACAGCAAGCGCAAAGACATCCAAAGCATTGGCTTGGTCATGATGGAACTCATGGAGCCAACAACGTACATACTCAATCCTTATTCCACGGAATTACAGAGCCCAGAACAATGGAGAGATAGCTCCGGTATTAAAGACTTTCTGAGAGCCACTCATCACTACTCACTGGAGCATTTAAAAGATGTAAGTTCCTCCTTCAACGATCATAGAATTGTGCAGCTAATCTTAGGGACCAAAAGCACGAATTTCTTCCAAAGGAACCACTTGCAAAATGCCTGAAAGCTCATGTATTCTGTGCATTGTGGGCAGCAGGGACTAAGTGGGATATACTCTCTCTCCCGTAGGATCAAATTAGATGGCAAATAATGTTTTACCTATATCTTCTAATGTCTCACAAATTCAGTCTTCTAGATTGTCTAGTGCATTTTGTGCCACCTCATATTCATAAGATAAGAATCTACGCCGCCTACCCAAAAAGTAACAGTCGAAAAAAACACTATCTTCGGACCGGCTTACCTCCACTAGAAGCTCTATGACCTGGCTGACGCTCCCATTTCGTCTAAAACCCTCCTAACGTTACACTCTTTCTAGGAGCGGCTTTGTATCGTTCCGAATAGGACGAGAACAGTCATATGACAAGACACACCTACATTGTGTCTCAAGGATAAATTTCTAACGAATCATATTTATCTATAAACCGCGTTCTATAAAAGGACGTGACTCCTCCACAGATGCTTCTTCCTTCTTAACACCAAGGGAAACAAAATAAATGAATTCAGGTTTACCAAATGCCAGCAGTCAACATCCTATCCAGTAAAAACTGGACCTTGACATATGTATTGACCATTATCTATCTGGCAATAAGGATAGCCGCAGTGCGCAGCAGTGATCCACGTATATGGAGTGTCTGGTGTAACGGTAGTAGTCAACCAAGTATTTGGATCAGAAGACTGTTGACTACATAGGAGCTTGAAACATTTAGTCGGTATCTAGCGTTAAGCAGCTTCAACTTACTATATCGAAACAGTTGTCCGAGCATGCAAAAGTGTTCGCCTGGCTGCTGTCACATGTAGAACCTTTGAGAACTGTGAGCGCGTCGCCTGAACACTGGCGACGGAAGAGGTTGGGGCGGTTTAAGGGTTTAGAGAGCGATAAATGGACGGCGGGGAGAAGAACAAGAAACGATGATTTGAACAGATTCATTCTGTCCAACTCTGCAACGATACTGCAATCCTTAGGAAGTGGGACTGTGAATGAAAACCAGCTACGGCGGAGGTTCAAGGCGTTCTTATGTAGGAAAATTGCGAGCTCGCTGCTTTAGAACTATTATCCGCTTTCTGGGTTCCAGTTTCCGGGAACCCTCCATGTGACACCCCAAGTTAACCGTGAAGAAGCGCGATTATCGAGATTCAAGACTGTATCACAAATGCATCTTGCTGTGTGTAATTCATGGTTCTAGAAATACGTTGTAGTGTCGAGATGTTTTCCCGACCTCGAATGACAGGGGCAAAAATAGGACGACTAGCAAACAAGAGTGTGTTAGATGGTATCGCCCTTAGTGATGCGCCACGAGTAGAAGATGGTAGAACATTGCGAAGTGAAGTACCGAGATGTGGTGATCCGATTTATCATACGACAAGCTGTTATATTTTAGATTGTATCACTTCATGGCAGAGTATTGCGAATTGAAAGTGCTCTAAGTCGTCATACGACAAGCTGCAGTATGCAGGATTGTATCTCTATAATCACTCCTACTGCGGGTTATTTCACTTCAGGACGCAATATTGCAAGACGTAGCATGCAAAGCTGAAGTACTTCAACTGGTATTAATCCGGATCGTTATGCTTCAAGGGGTCGTAATACAAGCCTCAGTAGGCTGAATTGCATTAATTCAGTCGGTATTACTCCCGGTTGGCTCACTTCAAGGCAGAAGGGACCTTTTTTGGGCCCAAGGCCCCTTTCTGGCGCCCATATATTTGTCACTCGTCTGCCGAGCCTCTGGACCAATTCTGGGCCACATATGAATTTATTTAGTCCTCTACACCTCCATCTGCTAATCAGAGTACATTACGGCTTATGGTAAGAATGATGGGTACCACGAACAACTTTCCCTCCTCAGTGGGCGTCTTCGCTCAACCAAAGCCTCCGGCTCCGTCTAGAGATCGAGGCGAACAACCTGTACTCTATGAAGCGCCGGCCATGCAGACACCTTACATGGTGATGTGTGTCCAGGCTAATGAAGCCTCGACGCGACATAAGCTTCTCGCCGCGGCATGCTCTTGGATCACACTTGCGGGATACATCGTTCTCCCTGGGACGTTCACCTCTATAGCGAACTCCAACAGCCTTCACAAGAGCAACAGCGGCCAGGTAGTACAGAAAACTTTCCAGAATTTGCCACTACTGCCTGTGGCAGGCCTTTTCTTTCTCGGTGGAACCATTGGCTCATATTATCTGTGGCGAAAGTGGCGGAAGAATTACGTTTGTCTGGTTGCGAGGATATTCTTGTGAGTATGCTTTGCCTTATGGAGTGTGCTCCGTGCTGAACTTGGGACAGGCCTGGTTTCTTAAACTCATTCGCCGGTTTGGTCACAACACTTACTAATGTTTACACTGCTCAGGGTGGACATTGGTCTATAACAGCCAAAATAACGATCTCCATCGTTGGCTTCTACCTGGGAGTCACGTCGACATTGACTTTAATATACAACTTTTGGTTCCTTGAGAAGATCAAGACGCCATATGACAGAGAGCTGGCTAAGCCCTCTACACAGTAGAGTGGACTGTCGATTGTGAGTGCCCCAGTGTCCTGACGACAACTTGTTCCATGAATTGGGTTGGTGTACATGTGACCAAGAAGCTGCGAAAGACACTTCCACAAGTATAGCGATACTATGTAGAATGTAGACATCCAGATCCTGAAAGCCCATGCCGAATTCTATTCTAAAAGCCAATGCTGCATTTCTTACTGTCTCGACAGCTACCATTTCTCTATGTCTTGCACGTGTCCTCTCCTATTTACAAATGCTGTTGCTGATGGACAGCTTGCTGGCAGCTCACAACCCAATGGCCCTTGGGAAGCGCAGTGAGAATGAGCATGTTGCATTCGGGATTCTCACAGTATCGATAGTGTGGACCGGTAGGAGCAGGAGGCAGGTTCGAGATCGCGTTCAGTTGCTAGATATAATCAAGGGCGAAAAAAGAGCAAGTAAAAAGAAGCGTTTGGACATCCTACATACCGCGTCGAGCGTGGCTCCAAGCATGATAGCGAGACCGAGAGAGCGAGTGAAGTCGACGGTAATACTCCGATGAAGAGAGATTCGTATCTTAAGGAGTTAAGATAGCTGCTGAAGTCCATGATCATAACGAGGTCGCTGTCTGGAATGTGGTCAGACATATTGGGGTGCCTTGTACACAGAATGGCATGACGCTGGCGAGTCTGGAGGACAATGTGGGCCATCCTGTCTAGGAGCCAGCCTTCAAAACCGGCTACGCCGCGATTGAGATACTCTCGAGCGAGCTCATGGCTGTCAACAGCACCGTCCATGCCCTGCAGACTAACTCGACGATTGTTCACGATTGTTCATGATGACGGAGTGATCCGGGTGAGGACGGAATTCGAGAACGTCGCAGAGCGTATGAGAGGTGATGAAAACAAACGAAAATTGAGATAAGAGACGGAAGTTGACAGTCAATACTGAAAGATTTGAAGACAAGAATAACCAATAGAGGTGATATTGGTTGATGAAGGAGAGGAAGAGGTTAAACTGACAGCGACAATATGGATATAGACCTCGCTGCCGCGCACGCGCTCAGGGTGCAAGACAGTAAAGCCAATGACTCGTCATTTCATTTTGGGACAATATTGATTCACCGTCAAACGTCAATACGATCTGACAACAAGACTTCAATTTGAGAACTGAGATGAACATTCTGTCATGTGATGCTCTTACCAGCCCACTGAACAAAATCTCCGCTCACAATCTTGTGTAAGTATTCTCTAGGACACCACCTAGCTTCAAAGGAGGTATCACGGCGAGGGAATGGTTTTACTGGATAGAATCACCCTCTAAGGAGTATCTGTCAACCCCGTGAGCAAGATGGAGAAGGTGGAATCAATGATTTGGGACAATCTTGAGAAAGGGTCGAAGAAAGCGGTTGGTGCGAATGGGGAGTCTCTCCAAACTGTGCTCAACACCATCGACTAGTTAGTAGAGAAGTTAGACAAGCTCCCTCTCGATCATGACAAGGTCAAGTGGGTGGAGGCTGTCGGCAAGGGAGCGATGAGCTCACGGCGGGTGGTGACTGGACACCGAGTGGGGGATACAGGCAAGGTTCTTCGTCCACGTTAGTTGTGGTAGAGAAGGAGGCAGGAGAGTGTGCGCTGGGGCTAGCACTGGAGCTGGAGCTGAAGTTGTTATTGATTGTGCAGGGAGGATTGCGGAGACAGCCCAAAGGTGATTAGGACGGAGATTTAAAGTTGTGTAGGTTGATTTGGAGGAATTAGACTTTCAGCCGGAAGGCCCTTAACCCGTAGATGTAACGAGGGACATTCTATCCCCTTCCATACTTTATCGGCTTTGCCTATAAGTAGGTGGGCATTTCCTCCTGTACCTCTGAAAATTCTTCCTTCCTTCGCATCACAACCATGGTCTCAACACGCGCGTCCACACGTGCACCCACACGCGCGTTAAAACGTGCGTCCACACAGAAATTGAGGTCTAGCCGCAGACTGACCTCCTCAACACTCCGTGGCAGTACACGAAACTCCAGAAGTCGGAAGCCCGATAGGCGTCATGATGCCCAGCGAGGTGTTGACTTATCCGTATTAACGACGGCTGATAGGGAAAGTGTTGTCGACGACGATATTGGCGACACCCTTGGGCAAAACAGCCCCCCACCACAAGTCCAAGATTTTGATGTCGGCGACGATATTGACAACACCCTGGGGCAAAACAGCACCCCACCACAAGTCCAAGATTTTGATGTCGGCGACGATATTGACGACACCCTGGGGCAAAACAGCACCCCACCACAAGTCCAAGATTTTGGGGCAAAACAGCACCCCACCACAAGTCCAAGATTTTGATGTCTGGGGCAAAACAGCCCCCCACCACAAGTCCAAGATTTTGATGTCGGCGACGATATTGACGACACCCTGGGGCAAAACAGCCCCCCACCACAAGTCCAAGATTTTGATGTCGGCGACGATATTGACGACACGCTGGGGCAAAACAGCCCCCCACCACAAGTCCAAGATTTTGATGTCGGCGACGATATTGACGACACGCTGGGGCAAAACAGCCCCCCACCACAAGTCCAAGATTTTGATGTCGGCGACGATATTCCAAGGGGATCTCCGCCTGATGGGGAGTGGGGTCACGATGACGCCCTCGAGGAGAGATATTGTCTCGTGCACGACGATGTCGAATATCTTCTCAGCACCCCCGATAGGTGGATGACAGCTGCAGATTTTCAGGACGCTGGCTGCGGAACCCTGTTTAGGCAACTTGTGACAGCACCTCCCGCTAAGCGTCTTCGAGCAGAGTGCGAAACCAGCTTGTCGAATCATATCGAGGCTGTAATTAGGGCGGAAGAGGATCATTTTCTTATCCGCTGGAAACATGTATGGACACCGAAGGCGTTGATTATCGGTGATTGGGCAGACATATTGGTAAAGGCGCATCAAGGTAGCCGTCGGCGGTCTCCACGAGCTAAAGACTCGGCGTTAGACAGGAAGAAGAAGAATCAAGGTGTGTTGAGAGTCGTAAATATCGAGTAACGGAAAAGGGGTGTTGCAAACCACGTGACTTTGGCCACTATTAAAGACACCTTTTATACGTAGCCGCAAAGATAGTTCTGTTATTTTTAACCCTACCAGTCCCTTCCTGCGTTTCTCGTAGCCTAGGATGAGAGGTTATCAGTATTTTATATATGCCTCACACATAAATACAAAGAAGAACCTAATGATACATGTTAATACCATAATTTAGCGGTTAATTGAAAACTATGGCCAACGATTCCTCTCACACTTAAAGCGTACTCCCATTCACGGCAAAGACCATGCCTGATCGACAGTGGTCTACAGGAATAGTTTGATTGCAAAAAAACACCCACCAGTATTGAAACCGGCCTCCATTAGCTTAGATTTAGTGCCAAGCTCTCAACCTTAATTTTACTTGACCTTTTTCTCTCCGCAAGTCCTGTGACCTCCAGCATTACGCGATGTTGTGGGCTCCTTAATCATCATAAGGCTTCGTCCTCGGCCTTTTCCAATCGTTCCTTGGAGTCGTCGGATGAAACACTGGACGCTATCCTAAATCTCTTCATTGCATTGCCCTCAACACAAGCAACCAACCCTTCCACGATCTCCATTTGCATGCAATCTGGACTAATCGAAGTTTCCCATCCGCCAATGGAGATGTTATTTGCTAAACGACGAAAGTTCCAGACAACCCTTACCCCACAACTCCAACTGTCGTTCTGCTGTGGTGTAGGCTGTGTCCCGTCAGCTCTCGGATCTCAAAAACATCTGGGCGGTCAGCGCTCACGGCTTCACTGTACGTATATTTCAGATCACCAAATTGCACCTATAGTGACGTCAGTATGGCGCCAGTCCTGCTCTCCTATACGTACCTGTACCAGTTTCCCCACCCTTGTCGACTTTGAGGTGCCATCGATCACACTCTGATCCGCCATTGAATCGTAATGGCGAATCACTTCCTCTCGCTCATTGATCTCGAGCAGAGTGAAGTGATTGTTTCTGTGGTTTAATGGGCAGAAGTATACCAACCGGATCGAATCCCCAAACTTGTCTCTCGCTTGCTGGCGGAATTCGGCGATCTTCCGGGCCCAGGTGGCCAGAGGCCTTTCGTACGGTTTGATCTTCCTGGTTCTCCCAACATCGTCCAGTGGAATACTTTTGCAGTGCCTGACGAAGAAGGGCTTGTCTGATATGTCCATGGCAGCCATCATCATCTCATCATTAAACCATTCATCCCGACGAAGCCTATTGAATATGCTACAGGAGAGCTCCACGTTGTTGTTCACTGCGATACTGTCGACATCTTCAAGCTTTCGCTTGCCCAGGACGGTGTTGCCAACATGCTCGATTAATCTATCGACAGCGGTATCCAATGTTCCTTGGGGTATCGTATCCTGTATGGAAAGGAATGTCCTTAGTCAACGTGTCTCTGTACGGACTACACGGACTTACCGAATCTAGGGCAAACGTCATACGGAGCTCCTGGAGTTCCTCTTGTGAGACGAGCTCTTCCTCGTTCAGTGCGTCATAAAGACTCCGGAGATCGGGATACCCTTCGTTAACCAGCTGCTCCAACTGCGGCCCGAGGATCTGGAGTAGTTTCATTCGTCCGGAGTCTGCTTGGATACCTCTAATCAAGACGTCAAGTTGCGCTCCGCTCTTCTTGGTGTACTCCCTGTGCAAGAATGGTTAGACAGTCAAACTCCTTTAATTGATGTCGCCAGACTCACCAGATCTTCGGGCTGAACAGGATTCCCAAACCAAGCTCTTTGACGAGCTTCGTACTTAATATCCGGCCTCGACTGAGTTGCATGCTAATGCGTTTCCTCTGGGCCTCCCTGTATTGCTCAGTGATGCTAAGGTGGTTATCGTTAGATGGCAGCGTACTTGCATCCCCTTCCGTCGTCAAGGCCACCCTTCCGACGCCGCTAATCCATCTACCTTGTGGTCCACTACTTAATTGTACACTCTGCATTTGGTTCAGCACGTGCATGGCCGCGCCTCTGCGATCCACCGGTTTATTCTTCTTGGTACGGATCGTCATCTGCGACAATTCGATCTGCTTGTCGTACCATTCCCAGGCCCCCATATACTCTAACATGTTGAGTATTGTCACCTTCTGATTCTGTGTGGATCCCATTTCAAGAACCTGCATCCACATCGATCCATCAGACCATTGATTTAGGTTTGACGCCACTATTGCCTTTTGGTTGTCGTTCCGGAGCGTCTGCAGGATTCTCGAATGAACCTGCCCGGGGGCTGCGTGTGGATACTTGCTGAACTGATGGATGATGCGGACCGCCTCAGTGATCATGTCTATCAAAGGAGCTGCTTCTGGCGCAGATGAGTCGGTTATGGACCTGGGAAATGAAGAAATGCTCTCGAGTGAATTCGGGATGTTTGCTCGATGGATCTCCTCTGTTTGGGGTGAGAATGGCCCCACTCCTACCGGTGTGGCTAGAGCTATATTACTGGATGAGGGAGAAGAAGAAGCGGTCTCCGACACCGGCTCAGGGAGGGTTGTTTGCTTGCGTTCGGTCCTATTGAATGCCGATGTGGCTTCGGTCGTCTCAACATTTTCCGTCGCATCCTGGTCCGCCGCAATCTCAACCTCGTCGCCATTCGTCGGCGTGTCTTCTCTTTCCGGGACCGGGGAGGGAAGGGATGTCTCCTTCTCTGGTTCGACACCAGTATTTGCCTCCGCAGTGTCGCCGATATCTTTCGTGCTGGTGTCTCCATCCTCTGGTGGTTCGCCAGTTTTTGCATTTTTCGTTTTCATAGTCTTCGGGGGTCGGTAGGTGGGATCCTTGTTTGATTTTCTCTTGTGTTTCACAGGCTTGTCGTTATTTGAATCCTTCGCAGCTGACTCCTGTTCCTGCTCCTGCTCAGCCGGCTCTAGCTGGGTATCGTCGCTGTGGTGATACTCCAGGATAGCTGTTGCTAAAGTGTGGGCTGCCTCGGGAGCTTTCTCGCAAAGCTGACTAATCAGATCGCGAAACTGGGGCAACTCGCGGTTAAATTCCTTGTGGACTCTAACTGAACATTCTTCCACATACCTCTGACAAGTTTTGCAGGTCGATCATCACGCCTGAAGTCATCAAATGGACAAACTTCTTAAGCAATACGAGTAGCTCTGCTTGGAAGCTTGTGCCTTCAACGAGGGCTGCAGTACCACTGGATTTGGGGCCTTCAGGTTCCATTGCGAACTGTGTCGGCGAGATGATGAAGGAAGTTGTTTGACAACACGATGTGTGAGTTGCTGGTTCTGCTCAGAAGGAAAAGAGTTGCAGGAGGGAAAGATTCCGGAGACGGATCAAAGAGTCATATGTGACATTCTAATCACAAGGCGTTTCGGCATCCCAGGATGTCGAAACGCCTCACGAAGGGGCCTCCTGATTGCAGGGGCAAAGCTCGTGCTACAGGCATGCTGTCCTGATGGCGTCCAACGCCAAAGTCTGAATTTGAGGCGAGGCTGACTCGGAAGAATTTGCAGACCCCATGAACAAATGAACATGTGGGCGATGCAACGTCTCAGGACGGCTGTGAAGTTGAAAGAATCCTCGGTAGGAGGAGGTTGGAGGGAGAGGTGGAGGAGAGACCCTGGACCTTGTTCCTGTGGGTTGTCCCGCTTCGTGTCCAATCACTTGGAGTGAGGCATTTTTTTCCGGCCATTGCGCCCCCCTGTGACTACGGCTCGAGACAGTCAGACTCCTCTCCCTCACTGGTGAGCGCTCAGACGACCGAGGCGCAGCACAGCTCGAAAAGTTGCCGCATGCTAGGCAGAATCCAAGTACGAAACCAGCCCCTTCAAGGACTCTCTCCTGGACATGGATCGCAGTCGGTGTGCCCCTGGCTTAGCCGTGCACGGCTTTCAGCTTAGGCTGATGAGTTCAAGGGTCCCTTGACAACAGCAAGGCATATTCAGTGCGCGTTCAGCAACTGTGTAACCGAGCGCCAGAAAACGACCAGGAAATGCGTACACGAGGATTTCTTCGCCCCTTTTAGCTCCTGAGCAAGGAGTAGATGGAGCAGTGGGCTGTGTTTCATCGCATGTGCAGGCATTCGACATTGCCCATCTCGAACACGATGCCAGCTGTGGGAATACACGTATATTCGCCCTGTTCCCGCACTCTTGCTCACCTCTCAATATCCTTTCAGTCTCATTCCTTCTCTCCATCCGCTTATCAAAATGGCACCGGGCGTTGAACGATCGTCAAGAGCTACTCACCCAGCTCCTTTGCCTCCCATACTCAAACCCAACGGATCTGCCAAAATCTCCAAGCACAGAGCATCGCGTCGTAAGGAGCTGTACTACATCCAGTATGACTCTGCTAAGTTGAACAGGTGTGCATTGGGCCGATGAGGAGGTGACCAAGCAGACCAGCCCAGACAACGAACCAGCAGCTCAGGGGTGCGATCAGCCCCAACACACCAGGGTTGCCACGTCGGTGCGACGACCCGTGTTCGACTTGACGGTGAGAACGGAACATTGCACCATTTGCTCGAACGTCCTTGGTGAGGGGGATGGCTACACCCAGCGCATGTTCGTTTTCGAGGGTTGTGGATGTGTATGTCCCTCTTTTACTTCATCTTAGAGTTTGCTGACGAGTTTCAGGTCATATGCGGCGAGTGTAGCCTAGGGTCGTTCCAAAACGACCAGCGCATCCGGACCAACATCAATATCAAGGCATGGTGTCCCCGATTTGACCACTTTGCGAAGGGCAAACAGTTCGCAGAGGAAATCTTCGGCGTGAATTGCGCGATCTGTAGGGAAACGACCGCTGAAAAGTTTGATGAAACATCCAGCAGTACATATTCACAGAGCTGTCTGGATCGGGTATTTACACCTTGCGGTAAGCTGTGGGCCAAGCGCTGGCTTCATCTCCTCTAACGGGAACAGGGCATGTGTTTTGCCACAGTTGCATTAACGGAGCATTTGAACAGAGCGAGAGCCGTATATGTCCAACCTGTAGAGCTAGTCTGCCTAGGCATCTCCGAAGCTGCAGAACGGTTCCCTGTGGGGATGCTTGTGAAGAAAGTTGCTGACTTTCCTTGATTCTGATGAAGTGTGAATACCGAAACGTCATGTATTGCGCTATACGGATTCGTGTTCGCGTTTTTTCAGGCAGTTGAACCTTTACAGACCCGAACAGCTCCTGAGCTACGCGAAAGCGAAAATCTGCTCGGGTCTGACCTACAGGACGCGGTCTTGACTGATCATTCAATGGTATTATGATTGGGTGCAGAATGGCGTACGAATCTAGGTTTATACCCTGCAGACATGGAGAAAGACTAACTTCAGCCCTTGCTGAAAGGTGCAGTTATTATTTCAGGTACAAACTATATGCAAAATTCCCTAACTAGTTGTTCGGACCTGCTGATTGTCAACAGACGAGACCGAGTTGAAGAGCGCCGTGAAAGAAACCAGGGGAAACCAAAACCAGAATCAGGTAATGAGACGCGAAGCGAGCGGAGCGCCAGAGCTAAACATATCAAGAACACAAACCATCCAAAACTACGAATTCAGCAGATGACGACTAATTGGATGTGGAGCCCTAGGACAATGCGGGAGCCAACTTACTCAAGATTTCCAGTAGCTTGCTTTGAAGCTCCGTCTGCTGCTGCTGCTGTTGCTGCAACTGCTGCTGCATTTGCGCCTGCAAGTCTTGCTGCTTTTTAAATTGTTCTTGCATCATCATTTGGTTCTTCTCAAACTTGGAATCCATGGCCTGCAAGCTTGTCTGAAGAGCCGCAATTGAATCTTGCAGGCCTAAAGAGACTGCTTCCGGAATATCCGCCTTTGGAGCCGCCATATTCGGCATCCCAAGACTAATCGCTGACCCGGTACGTCCCGCTTGCAACAGCTGTTGCCCGAGAGAAGATTCGGCTGACACCGTCAGAGTCTTGGGGTCCATCTCCCACGGTGCTTTGATATGTACGGATTTGCAGTATTTTTCAATTGCCTTCACTTCATTGTCGGTCGTTACTTTCTTGAAGTGAGCTCTTGACATTTCCACCACCTTTCCGTCTTTCCATTCCACGCAGCATTGCGTGTCTCCGGCTCTCGGCTTCTTCCCTGCTTGTGTTTGCTTTCGGGGCTTGGTGGCAGTCCAGAGAAGCCTTACATAGTTAGCTTTGTCACGGTAGGTGTAGACTGGCGTTTCTTTGTCCCCTGGATCGGTCTTGATTCTATATATGTTCGGCTTGGCAAGGTAGGTGTCCATCTCCTGGCGGCCGATCTCAGAGCCCAGCTTAATTTGGAAATATGGGCTGTCTTGCATCATTACGGTGAATTCAAATGCGTATGGGTCTTTGCCTTCTCTGGAAAGAGGTTTGTGGGATAGGATGATATCGCCATCGCTCATTTTGTGGGTAGTCCAGCCCATGTTTGCCCAGAGCTTCAGCGTTTCCGATTGGATCTTTTGCGCAGCTTGCGAACGCGCTGGAGCTGACACCTGAGGACCTTTGCCTGTGCCCGATGCTGTAGAGTTTGATTGGCTTTCACCTTCCTTAGGTTGTGTGGTTGTTTCGGGAGATTTAGGCGCCGAATCAGGGGGGTTTAGCGGGTTAGGCGTCGACTCAGTTGTTTCTAAAGGTTTGGGTGTCGCCTTGGCTCGTTCTGGAGATCTTGTACCCTTTCGCCCACGTGCTTGGCGGTTTTCCGGTGCTGCGATGTCTAAATCGATATTCCAGTTCAGGTAGTGGTTGAGCTTGATGATGTCTGCCAAAGTCTTCGAATGCTCCTCGAGCTCCTTCTTTGCTTCTTCGTCATTTGGGTCTTTCCGGATGCGGTCGATCACCGGTCTCGCTTTCTGATATATCTCGGCAAACTCCTGGTAACGGATAACCCATTTATCCGATGGGTCGATCTCGTCTTTCTCGTTTTGCTTCTTGATTTGATCGTTCAAACGGTCTAACTGGTTGGCTGCAGCCTTGGATTTGGGAGCTTTCTGAAGCTGTGCAAGATGTGGAGTGGCTTCCTGATATATTTTCTCGATGATCTTGTGCGGGCGAGAGACTTCCTTTTCCACTCCATCCATCCTATTTTCCCCATGATATTCTCCGTTGTCCTCCTCATCCTGGTTCCAGTCTATTAGCTCCTGGATCTGCTCTTCATCTGCTCCTAATGCCGCTGCGGCCTCAAGGATCACTACAACGAGGTTAGGACTATCGGATGTAATCAAACGGAAAAAGGGTGAGGGACTAACTGTTGAATACCTTGTCGGCATTTTTGTGCTGATTAAATTTTGGATGAACTTCCATCCCGCGGTCCCAAAGAGCAGTCAAGACGTCTTCTTCTTCTTTGTAAGGATCGTCATAGCTTTCTTCAATTCCCAAGATCTTGCGGTGTTCATCATTTCCATATTTCAACACTTCTTGAATGACGTCTTTTTCATTTTCGGGTTCGTCATTATCACCGTCAGGAGGCGGGTCTTTGGTTGTTGCGAAACTGCCCCCATCACCTTCTGTACCTCGGTTCGTATTTTCTTGTCTCCTTCTCTCGTCTGCTTCATTGCGTTGTGTATCTGGCTCTGGGGTAGCCTCAGGAGTCACAACACCAGTTAGTCCCCTCGTGGCCCGGCCACTTCCTTTCGTTGTGTTCTCCTTGCCTTTATTGAGATTTGAAGTGAGATTGTTAAGTGCTGGGTTCACAGTTGAAGTCATCGTGATATCCTGCTTTGAACCGTTACAATCGATCACTATGTTTTGCTGCAGTGAGGCTTCTTATACTCCTCCGATGCGACCCGAGGAGAGTGGAATTGGGACCCTATAGGTTCTGGGACCTCTTTTAGGGCCTATGTTGAGCAATCCAAAAAGCGTCCTTTCATCCAAAACTAGGCCCCTGTCCTTAGGACTGGTTTTTGGGATCTTATTAAGAGCCTGTCCTGTGCGCTTTCTCACTTCTAAAGAAATTCTATAGCCATAACCTCTACTCATACGCGCTACCTATCCCACCCAAGGTCCTCACGAAGGGATTTTGAAATTCTCAGCACTCTCAATCTTCGTGGAAAACTATGCGGTCTCTTGCTATTCTACCATTTGCCATATTTGTAGGTCACAGCATCGCTCAATACCCTACGAATATCAAAAGCAGCACCCAAAACACTACCTCGCCGGCTCCATCTAATTGGCCCATGTTGTCAAACGAATCGGCTCATGATATCGAGGTGACTATCGAAATCGAATTCGGTGATCTATCTGGCTCTGGAATCATCCAGCTTACAAGCGTAATAAATTCGTCTTCTGATCAGACGTCCAACCCAATTCCTGACCCAACTTCTAACTCACCCTCCAACCCGACCCTCGGACCGCTTTCCAACCCGTTCTTAAATACGGCCCACAATTCGATCCCAGCAACCAATTCGATCCCAGCAACCAATTCGATCCCAGCAACCAACTCGATCCCTTGCACCACTTTGCCCCCATTGAACACAACTTCAGGTACCAATACAACTGCTATATCAACATCTCAGCCTTCAATTCAGCCCACAGCTCAGCCTCCAGTTCGTTCATTTGAAACAATTAGTCCCAGCTTTTTCACTGGAGGAGCCGCTCCGTCTAAAATTGGAATGGCCAATCTCTCTACAATCCTTGGCGTCATTTGCATCCATCTTGCTACAGTTTGATGAAATTCGTACTGACGTCGATTCGACGGATTAAATTTTGTTTCTCGAGGATGGACTGATTATTGTGAGGAGAGCATAACGAGCGCTTATTATATAGTTTATCTTTCCCATACAGCGATATTAGTGTTGATTAACAAAATCATTTGTTTTGGCTAGATTGCTGTGAATATAGAACATCTACTATTTCTCCTTATCATACGACGTAAAGTCGCTTTTCATATTTTACGATTGTATGTTCTCAGTGCTAGAAAGCCTTCTTGTGTGTCTAACTTCTAACAAGGCTGTGTACCGAGTTTGTCGTATGAGATTCTGGCGAGGGAGCAGCAGATCTCTTAAAATCAACTCGACTTGGCTTCCTGATATGCAGTAACACAGGGCCCTTCACTTTCGAATATAGACACTCTTGAGTCGTTTCAACGCTATTAGGAATCACAGGCTCGTGCGAACTCTTTCTCTTCCGAAACCTAAACCTAAACCTAAATCCGCAGAACATATTTAAAAATTAATTTAATAATCGATACTTATTCTAGGCTTTTGGAGGACTTCCTGTTGACGAAGCAATACAACTCCAGTAGTCACGTCAGGGGTTTCCGTAGAAAAGGCAGAAAATGGTAAGGAGAACATGAACTATCCTAATACATCAAATAAAGTGTCTATTGTAGACGCCAGGCCGATCAGAGGACTTACGGGGTCCATTACTGGACCCCCTCGCGTGGAACGAGCTGACCGATTCTGGGCCTAATCGTCAAGTGGAGCTTTGGGGCGTCCTAACTTGCCTAGTGACTGTTCTATATTATACAGAGGCGGTTATCCCTACGATCGCCTCAACCTTCATTGCAAGGAATCATTGACAAAATGGACGACGAGTCAAACTACGACGTTGCCCTCTCACCTACAGAGCCCTCCACACCGGAAGATATTTTTTCCATCGAGTCCTTAATCAAAAGAGTTGAGGAGTTCCAAAAAAGAGATCAACTGGACACACTCGAAAAGCTTACGGCCGAGAACTCGTTCTTGCAGCAACAGATTAGACTATATCAAAGAGAGTGGTGTTTGACTATTGACTTGTTGCTCAAGACACATAAATCCCTGCTGAGAATGCAGGACACACTGGGCAAATGCTTTCAGGAACAAATGGAAGCTGAGAAAAATTGGCTTGCATTCTGGGGAATGGAAAGACATTGTTCTAATGGCTCTGCCTTCAGTCTAGATGAATGAATGAAATATGGGGTTTCTAGTCTAGAATTCTGTTCCGCAGTGCAATATGGGTTACAACATAGACGACCTGGGGTTCATTAGTGCCTTATCATCACTTCCACTCCTCTTTCAAGCCAGTAACGATCGTCTTCAGCTCCGTGTTCCAACCCTTTACTTTCTCCACGTTAGCCTCGATCTCTACACATAATCTGCTCGAGCCATCAGCAATGTATATATAAATCTGCCACGTCCCTACCTTTCTTTATCTTCTTTCCATCTAAAGACGTGGGTTAGTCTCCTCTTAACTAATTTGGATAAGGTGCACTTACTCATTGTGTAGTGTCTCAAACATTAACTCGATTCTCTCAATTCTCTCTTGCAAATTCTGAACGACTTGCGTTAGCTCTCCTCCCTCGTTGGCGGGGTTCTCCAGAGTGTTTTGATCTGTAGTAATGGAAGGCGTTTGGGGTAATAGATCTTCTGCTACCGGAGCGGGGAGATCATTTTCGGCCGACTCTGTCCAAGCGTTGTCTAACGTAGTGATGTTATCGAAGGGATCGAAGGAGTTTCCAGACAGCTGTTGAGCCTGATAGTCAGGATCGTAGGATAGAAAATCAAAGACATCGCTGTCCAAGTAGGAAAAGTCTAGTGGTACTGTCTCTGGAATAGTTCCTGTTTGGTGGACATGGCATGTGCCCTGGCGCGACATGATTCGGAGGAAGGTCAAATTGCCGATATTTTGGCACCGCACTGACTACTAATGGAGGCTTTATGTAAATGCTGGACTTGTCCTCCAGGAATCAAATGTAAAAATGGAAACGCGATATGCAGGTCAGGATCTATTGTTGAGGTCTCAGAGTCCTGAGTGCAACCCAGCCGCCTATCTCTTCGCCTCGAGGTCCGGGGCCCAATTTAGATCCAATGGCCTTCTCACTTCTCATTGACTTCCTTTATTGTCCTCCAAATTCAGGCCAGCAAATTTGCCGCCGATTTCACGCATCATGGCCGCAGTTTCAGTGGCCCCCATCTCCTTATTCGGTCTGAATATTACCCCACCCTTCTCCTCCCTGGACCCCTGATTGGTCGCCGCATCACATCTTAAGTCTTGGCTAGACTCCATGGCTTGCTGCTGAAGGCGTGCGTGTAGTATTCGGTGTGCAGCGAGCTTTCGAAGGCAGTTCTTATCTTGACCTAACATTTTGTCAATATCCCATTGGAGTGCTGGCATCTGTTGGTTAGACATGACAATTTGGTTTGTAAAGAGCTTGCGTTGCTTATTTCTCAGGATTTCAGATTAAGCTTTCAGCTGTGCATGTTGAGGGTCCTTGTTTTGGAACCCCCCAAGCCCGGAACTGGGAACCTAATAGGACCAAGAAACTGATCCCTGGAATGGTCGAGCGGCTGCTTTGTTCGGCTATTTCTAGCCACCAATCAGAGAGATTCCAGATATTTAAAGTGTGGGCGGCAACGCTTTATCTTGGCGACGCTGGGATCAGGTACCGCAGCGAGGATCTTCCCTGTCTCTTTGCTATAACGACAAACTGATGCGAACTCTACACCAGAGTGAAAGCTCCAAAAATAAAGCTTTACGCTTCGGCGTAACGTCCTTTTTCAAGACATAGGGGCAGAGAAACGTTCACATGTCTGTACATCGGATTTTACCAGGAGCGCGGCTCTATATAACTGTGGCTCATCTCTTCGTTCATTCACGCATCTCGATCAGCTCATCCAAAAGGCCACCCACGAACACAAATTATCATTCCTCAGACAATCGGTCCAACGATGAGTTCTCAGCATGCTGGACAGAATTGTGAGGCGCAAGGGACTAACACCGTGAGCGATCTTGAGTACTGAAACCGTATGATCTAACTTTGCCAGATGACTCTCTTCGAGTCTGGTGGCCACAACAGTGTTCGAACTCGGCCTCTACGTGTTGATCCACAGCTTCTCAACATAGACAAGACCCTTCAGGACGCTACTGGGCTTATGGAGATGACCCGTCAAAACTTGTACAGCTACACGGTTGCTCTTGCTACCACAGCCGACAAGTGCTCGATCCTTGAGAAGGCATACAACGAGGAGCGCCAGAACCGGGTCGACTGCGCTCGGGCGTATAACAGTCTCTATACCATGCATGAGAGAGCAGTCAATGATCTCCTTCGCACGACAAGAAAGTGCTCTTCGCTCGAAGAGGAACTCAAAGATTCTCTGAACGCCAGAGCCCAGACACAATGTCCGAATCGAAAGAATGTTGTCAATGCCAATGGTGACTGCGGTATTAGTCAATTTGACTGGGATGATCTAGAACAGGAAATCGCCAAGGAAAATCTTAAAGCCAGAATCAAGGAGCTAGAGGATGAAAAGGCTAAGATGAAGCAGGACTACGAACAAGCGTTGAGCCTTGCTGCGGATCATATCCGTGATGTGGAACGGAAATACGAGGAGCTTGAACAGATCTATCAAGCATCAATGACTCAAGCTGAACCATCCGATGATCAAAGCGGAACTCCAAGAAAGGCCAATGGCACAGGTTTACGGCAGCAAGGGGGAGTAGCTAAGAAGGGTCGAAAAGCTAAGCACTCAACAACGTCGGAGGACGCGATGTGAACCGGTTGTCTATCTAGTGATGCTTGTCAAGTTTCTCGAGTTTTATTACCCTACTTGCGGTGTACCTTCCTCAAATGTAATTGAAATCAAGTTCAGTGCTTCAACCACTTGCTCTAGATCTTCGATCTGATGTTCTGCGTTTACCAAAGTCAGGAAACCGTAGTTGCTGTCACCAAACCAAAACAGACGAAATAGTAGTATCATCAACCTTCGCTAGAGCGTTTATTCAATGAGAGATTGGGCCAGAGGACATGCCCGGAAACAGGACCCCATCTAATCTTATCTTGCACAGGTGCCCTAAAATGGGCCCCAAGCTTCCTTTGATGTGCAGCAACGTCCTTACTACGATGGTATAAAGCGGATGTTGATTCAACCACAATTGCTTGTACCTCCAGGCCATCGATAACATGCTCAAACACACACGAAAGAAACTTCGTCTCCTGCCCAACAGCACCGATGGGCCGTCAACATATCCCGCAGTTGAGCTGGAGGGCAACCCGGATCAGAGACCAGCTCCACCAATTCCCGGAAGCAAGAATACATTGCAAGAGTCCAAGAAAATGCCGAACCCAAGCCTGGAGCAGATGATAGAACAAAGAACCTGGGAAAACGGGCTGCTCCGACAAGAGTTGACATATCAGCAAAGAAAGCACGGAGCGAGCATGTATTTGCTAGAGGAGGTTAGACTTGCTGTTCAATCTCTTCAGCAGGCATTAGTGAATTTCCAAAGCTTAAGCGCGCAGATTGAGAATAAATCGACAGGGGAGCCAAGTTAAGCTGACGATTAGCATTTCCTTTGTAAAATAAATTCTATGGAGCCAAGTGATCGCTTACAGGACTAGGTCCACTGCTGTGCATGATCCATTTTTGGATTTTTGGAGCGTCAAGCTTCAGAATAACCTAAATTGGTGCCATTATTGGCGCTGCTAGAAAAGGATCTATTCGGTGGCGGCGAAGAAGCTTAAATGAGCTTTTTCTGGAAATGCGGTAGTTATCGATAGTGTGTTGAGACTTGTGATTAGCTACTCGGGATTGGCGGAGCTTTAAGTCGAACAACTGAGGCTAGTCTGAAGCCCAAACAGGACACTGTACTGCGGCTCAATAAGATAAAATAACGACATTGAAGGATTTCTATATTTGTATATTTCAGAGGTGCGTTTTCTAAAAATGTTGCTGAACTCTAGACCGAGTGGCGATATTGTGTTAGGAGCTCTTTGTTCCCCACTAACCAGCTCCGCGGGAAAAAATTTCCGTCAAAGTGGGGAGGGTGGACGCCAAGCACGCCAGGCTTGGCGGGTGCGATGGCAAGGCTGCTGGACACAGCGGGTTGCATTAGTGACTGTGCTTTTCGGGGTGTGCCGCACACTGTGCTCAAGGTTCAACGCCAATAAAAACGGCCAGAGCTTCATACTTTCACATGTCGCTGTAATTCTCCGTTCTACTTTTTTAAAAATAGGATGAACGAACTCTCTATGTGGCATTGCATCGGTTTCGTGCAAGATTGTGGTGCGAATTCTTTGAGTGCTGCTTGTTTCTGAAATCATAAAAAAGCATAAAAGGAATCTACAGCAAGGATGGCCTTTGTCTCTCCAGCTCCAAAAAAAGAAAGAGATTCTCACAATTTGTTGCTTCAAAAGTATCCCCAATTACGACACATATCTCTGAAAGAGGCCTTCTCTAGGATGAACGCAAACATGCTCAGATTAGATAGAACAGCAAAACCACCGCTGCTTTGGACTCTTCGATCTTCGCCAGGGTTTGTTACAGGAGTGTGCAGCGTCGCCATTTTCGCAGACATATTCCTTTATGGCATTGTAAGTTTCTTGGATTGGTGAATATTTGATTGCGCAAAGCTCACTGTTAACGTAGGTCATACCAGTGATTCCATTCGCATTGACAACACGAGTGGGAATCCCTCCTGAAAATTGTCAGTTTGATACCACAATCTAGGAAAACACAGACTAAAGAGTAGTGTTCTTAAGGTCAATACTGGACATCAATTCTTCTGGGCTGCTACTCGGGAGCCATGGTGGTCGCTTCCTTACTGTGTGGCTGGCTCATAGACCGCCTCCCCTCCCGGCGGGCTCCTTTTATTTTTGGTCTTCTTTCTCTTGGTGGCTCAACAATACTTCTATGTCTTGGCTCATCTATTGCCCTATTTGTCCTCGGACGTCTCCTTGAAGGGTTCTCGGCCGCAATAACTTGGACTGCGGGACCGACTTTAGTTGTGGACACCGTTGGCCGAAAGAAAATTGGACAAGCGATGGGCTGGATCACTATAAGCATCAACGCCGCAATGCTCCTAGGACCGTTCTTGGGTGGCATCATGTTCGAGCGACATGGATATTATGCCGTTTTCTACATGGCTTTCGGTGTCATATTCCTAGCCATGGTGCTACTATTGGTCTTGATAGAGAAGAAGGCCGCAGCTCGATGGGTAAGCACCACAACCTTGAAAGAGAAGTACTGGATCGAAATTCGCGATCTCTCAGGACCGCCTCGTATTGAGCCTTCGTCCGAGATGTTGTCAGTCTTTGCCTTAGGATGTTTGGAAACTATGGAAGCCTACGAACCCGCCATGATCGACTGCGAAGGATCCTCCGCGCCTCGTCGTATCAGTCTGCTTTTCACCCACACCACATTTCCAATTATTACGCTACTGCGCTCTCCTCGACTCTTGACGGCGCTTTGGGGAAGCCTTGTCCAGGCTGCGATATTCAGTGCATTTGAGGCAGTTCTTCCTCTTTTCGTAAAGCGCATCTTTGGTTGGAACTCAACCGGAGCTGGTCTTATCTTTCTTCCCATCGTCATTCCATCGCTCACGGGACCTCTGGTTGGTCACTTCGCCGACAAGCACGGCCCTAGGTGGTTTGCAGCGGTTGGGTTTTTGATGGCGCTGCCTTTTCTCATACTGCTGCGTCTGGTAACGTATCACTCCAATCCGCAAGTTGTGCTGTTATGTTCACTCCTTCTACTCATAGGATTCAGTATGAGCCTGGTTGTGGCTCCACTGATGGCCGAGGCAACATATTTGATAGAAGATAAGGAAAGGGAAAACCCTAGAATATTCGGTAAGAATGGAGCATATGCACAATCCTATGGTATCTATTTCTCAGCATACGCAGCGGGAATGGTGATAGGACCAATTTGGGGAGGTCTGATGGTGGAGAAGCTCGGTTGGGGTACGATGACATGGAGTCTTGGATTCCTGAGTGCAGTGACGGCAATACCGACGCTCATCTTTACTGGGGGCTTGTTTGCGCTGAGAAAATCAAATATTACCGGTTGAAGTGACAAGGGAGGGTCGGATTTGGCGGACCAAAACGTGTTGCACATCGATATGGGTGACGAGGGGCTCGAATCTCATCTTATAGTCTACCTTAACTTTGGATCATCAATTAGAAAGCTTTTTTCAGTTCTTTTAGAAAAATGTCACAAAAGCAGGTTATGCCATCACGGATCAAAGATCCGATGCCAAACCAATGGATATCTGCCGGTGGGGAGCACAATTTGCAGATCTAAGCGTGGGCCATTCACTTTGCCGGCTTAGCGTCTTCTCGTTGGGTTGGGTAGAGAAGACGAACCCTAATTAGCTGTACGTGTGTGGTCTGGATCGAGAGAACAAATTCCTTTGTCCCGTTATGCGCCGGGCTGTGTCTTTTTGAAACGCTGAACCCTCACATTATTGCTAAACTTGGGTCACCGGTGGGCCAGATCACCAAACGAGTCCACTTTTATGACTCGTGAATGCCATCTGAACCTGAGAATTCTGTCCCCTAAAATAGCAGCATGACTCAAGATGCATAGTGTACAATATTGTGGAGCTTTCATCTCTCGCTAAATGACTAATACTAATTATGATCGTGGCACAGGGCTCGGAACCGGGACCCTCTGCTCAATTTAAAAGTTGGGCCGCAGGAGTACTATAGCCAACTGCCTTCCATCACGCTATGGACAGGACTACAGCTCAGACAGACACAGAAATGGCTAAGCAATCAACGAAACTTCGGAACAAGCAGCTTAAAAGACGACTGGAAGGACTAAAGAGCAAGTGCTACGGTTACGGAAAGTTGGACAACATCGAATTGGCGTTGGTAATCCACAACCGCGCAAGAAGTGACTACTATGCATACACGTCAACAGACCGAGTGTCATCGTGGCTGAATCTTGACTCTATCGTAAGCTGGTGGTTAAATGCAAGCCCTTCATTTCTAACCTTTAAAAAAGCTCAGGGAGCCTAAAACCCTACATGAGAGTCCTCTGGACATAGAGATGGCCGCCACGAAGAAACCAACCGAGCGTGTCAGTTTAGCAAGAAAAAAGCGATCGAAGCATACGCAAGCAAATAGCCGTGAGATGTCAAAAAATGATGAACAACCTTCGGGAATAGTCCGTCGGAAAGCGCTGGCTGTACCCATCATCCCGGATCCACCTACGTTTGATTTGACCATATTGAAGCGGATGAAGATTAAACGAAGTTAATTTGGTTCTTTTCATATTGTATTCCGCGGTCCTCTACAATTGTAAAGGATCTTTCTTTTCTGCCCATTGTCGTCGTATGCTCACCAAGGCGTCCTGGTTTACAGTTTCCTGGCTAGTGTAGATTTGAGAATGTGTATTACGTTTGATCTCTCTTTATCACGTTGAAATGCTCTTTCCCATTAGAGCCGGCAAGGGCCCTAAATTGAGCCTTCAAGGGCCTAGAAAAGGTTCTAGCTAAAAGAGGCTGAAACCAGGAACCACTAATATGGATATATCAAAACGGATTTGCATACCCAGGAAATTCCCTAGCTCGGTAATTGACCACTTACCTTCAATCACAAGATGGGACATTTGGCTGCTTCCCCAGCGCTCTATTTGATTACCATGGCTGTTGCCATCTCTTGTCACTCATGGGTAGAGATTCTAAAGCTATCTTGTATTGCGGTAGCTAACAATCTCATGTTAGGTCGAAAACATCCAAAAACTTGATCCCCGGGGCCAGCCCTTCGGCGAAATTGGATATATTCGTAATTTCAGTATTGTTCTTCTCCTGTTTCGTATACTGAAGATTCTGACTAATATTTCCTAGCTGCCCGAGTTGCCAATCAAGATGTTGATCAGCGGGACACATATCAGATTTCAAATACATCTCCAGAGCAGATCTTCTGCAGCCCCTTCCAGAACTCACATTTCCAGGCTAATGGATTTCCCAGGTTGAAGGCGAGTCCGGCGTCGCAGATTGTAGCCCAATATCTCGAAAACGGGCACATATCTTCTCCGGTATCTCCATCAAGCGTGGTAGGCGATATCTCGTGGTTTGGAATTGAAAATGGCGACCTCAACCGTGAAGATGTTATCTCATTCGGAGAGCTACTCAGTTGGAAAGACGGCGCGGGCGAGGGAACGCGTGAGTGAACCGTCGAGATTGCGGGGAGTCCACTAAACTGAGTCTATAGTCCTTGGCGTGACACCGTTTGATGATGGTGTATGTGGCCGCGGAGATCCAGCTTTACCGTGTCGCAGTACTTTCCAGATACCCTCAAGTGCTTCAGTTGGAAGCGTGTATACGGTCTACTGGCTTTGGGATTATTCTAAGAAGCTCGGGCCAAACACTGGACATGTCGAGGTATCTATCATTGTCAAACATGGAGCACACCCGCTAATACATTTAGTTTTATACTTCATGCATGGATATAGACATTGTTAGCTAAAAGAAGCTAGCCTGTCACTCAGCTAATCAACCATTAAGAGCTGTATTCCCATCTACAATAGTTTTGGCTACCGGAACATTTTGATGATAGTGACGGATTTACATTTAAGTAGCTTCGGTCGTTACATAGATGACTCTCGGGTAAATAGACTCTTTCGATTTACCTCTAGCTCTATAATCCTATACCGATATACCTATTAACGTCATCAGCCCTATTACAAGGCGTTTCGATATCCTAGGATGCCGAAACGCCACATAATGGGAATATTACGTATAACTCTTTCTTTTCATTCGAGCAGGGCCAGGCATCTTACATATTATATTTTAAAACGACTTCCTTCCTATTTAAAAGTCTAACGCTGGCCATTACTGTTTTGTGAGATAGCGATACAGTAACGCTCACTCGCAACGTAATAACTTAAACTTGTATTTCACTATGAAGCAATTAACTAGTAATGTAAAGTAGGCTTAGTGGTCTTATTAACGGGAGGTGGAAATTCAGATTCCGTCCTGATGCGAGCAAGTCGTCGTGACCTATAGCGCTGCAGAACGTGGTGACCATACGGTAAGTCACCAAGCATCTCAACACGACCAGCCAGGCAGCCCTCTCCTGGAACCTCAGCTACATGAACTGAATCGCTTGTAGCATTGAACTCGGAATCTGTATGGTAGTAATGATGAACCTCAACCACCAGAGCTGGAGGCCGGTTGACATCCTCTTGCATCGTCCGTTTAAACTTTGCACATTTCGGTCGGGAGCATACACCAGGCTCAGGAACTTGACCTGAGATCAAAGAATGATCTGCATGATACCTCGCGGACCGGGGCCTTCCACAACAGACACATATGTGCAACCGACTTGGAAAGGGAGCGCATTCCAGGGAAGTTACATTTGTGATGTGATCAGTGTATCTAGGGCCACCTCTTATAGTGTCTTCTCTTCGTGGTAGCTCAAATGCTGAAAAGGTTCTGTTAAAGAATAAGTGGAAATCTATACCTATGACGGCGATTGCTAACCTGGTACTTTGGGAAGAATGACGTTTATGGCCCATTCTAAGAATGCTCACATATACAAGATATCTTAGAGTTTACGAGAAATGAAGTCGCTTTTGACGGCGTCAGTGGCCTCGGGCAACAATTAGAAGGGACTATTTTGGGAACCTCTATCGATTACAGAAGACTTGTAGGGGCCCAACTTTGGGATCTAAGCCATCTTCAATTAGGTCGTCAAAGGGACTATAAGACTGCTTTAGGAATTTCCGCACACTAATTTTAATTGCAGACCTTGTCCATGAAGACTAACTGGCCTACTCTGGCTGTCCCCACATTTACAACACGAAGGATATAGTCGATGCTTAGTAAACTAACTACACCTTATCATCTTTCCAAATACTAAATCGCATCCAGATCATTTTCTCATTTGTTCTGACAACAACGCTATACCTTTAAATATATTCCTTTTTACTTCCTCCAAGCTAGATCTAAGTACCGTCTCGAGCACCACCCAGCACATTCCTCATATCATATTTCTTGATCAGGGTGCTGCACTTTGCAAGTGTAAATCCCGATGCTGCAGTCATCACAATAAAGACGCCCCTGAAACCATAGGTCTGGTAGCTTGCTTAGCTCAGATATAAACCCGTCTGCATTGCGCGCAATTGAGACAGATGAGCTTGTGTGACATCAAATTCTGGAATACTGTACCTCAAGATAAGAAAAGAGGCCACCCAGATACTAGCGCTTATATCTTCGTTCAGGGTAATTAAGAGCCCTGCTCCAGTAGTCACTATAACCCAATCAGCCCAGATAGCTCAGCAAAACCGTGCCAGATGGGTAGTGAGGATTGAAACAACGGCGGATCCCGGAAGGAGTAAACAGGAGATTGAAAGATACTGACACTTGACGCCTTTGGATATTGTTGGCGGACAGCAGCGAAATAGAAAGGGATATAATAAAGTGTGCAAAAAGAGCTAAGGTCGGTTAGCGATGTAATGGAACTCGAAAAACTTACTATTAAGCCCTGAGTCAGTGCACAGAGATAGCAACATACAGCAGATATATTAGAGAATAACGACAGTCGAAGCATTGGTTGTCCAGAGAACTGCCTTTCCTATATAAACGCTTCCCATATGGTAGTTACACGCATTCCGAACGTGCCTATAGTTAGGGGTTCTAGTGTCTGTAAGCTATTCCAAGGATACTGAACACCAGCGAAGGCATCCGACCACGTCCAAACTGGTCCAGTCTTTCGTCATAGGCATCCGGGTCCGAAAGTTTTGGAAGACGAAATGCAAGGCAGTACTATTGAAGAATTTTGGCTAGGGACGTCCTACCTTTTAACGTCGGCGGCTTTGCAACCGTTTTTCTGTGCGCTCTCTGACGTTTTTGTTGTCAATAATCCTGTTTACTAGAGGTTCTATCATCTGTGGTGCGTCAGCTAATATCTCAGTCCTCCTCGGCGGCAGATTTATTCAAGGAATTGGGGGTGGTGGGATTAGTACGCTCGTCCAGGTTACGTTTACTGGTATTGTGCCTCTCCGACAACGTCCAAAGTGGTTCGCTTTTGTTCCGAGTGCCTGGGCCGTCGGCCTCATTCTTGGCCCATTTATTGGCAGTAGTTTTGTGGAAAAGTTATCCTTTAAGTGGGCGTTCTGGATCAACCTGCCATTCTGTGGGCTTCGAATAAACTATACTAAGCTTTCGTGTGCAATGACCTGATTTCTAACATTAGTATTCACAAAACATTAAAATCGAATAGGTTTTACAGGAAGAATGGTAACAAAGATCGTGGAGTCGAGGGCGGCTATAAGAGATACTAAACCTAAGGTACCCACGACGAGAAGCTCCCCTTTGGAGGTTTCCCAGCACTTAAACTTGCATCCGCCATAGTAGATGAAATATAGGACAATGAAATCGATAATTACAATTTTGTTTCTGTAGAAATTGATGATTGAGAGTCTACTTTCTTATCCTTGGTAGTACAGATCGATGAAGGCAAGAATAGGCGGGGTTCTGATTCCGGGGCCCGGAATAGAGCGCCCTAAATCTAGGCCCGAAACTCTGGACCCTTTTCCCAACCCTTGGGCCCAAAATTGGTACCATTAGACATAAAATCGAGTATATATGGGCAGTTGCACTTTTTCATTCAAATAGACCTTGTAACCTAATTATTCATGCTAGTTCCAATGTGCCCGCACTCTTTGAAAAAATGAAACCTTGCAACCATACCTACTGGCTAGGACTCTGTAATCAGAGCCATGAGGTCGCTCTGCTGCAGTCCGACAGGCTCCTGACTCTCACCAAACAAATTCATAACCCCCACATTCAGAAGCCCAGTTTAATTGTTCTAATCGGCAACACAGCAAAATCAGTCGCACTCCGACAGCTCTTCCAGGTAAAGCGAAACCGAAGGTTCTACAGTAGGCGAACTGCTGGGGAGATACACCTTCACCTTGATTCATCTACTGTCTTTCACAGACCTATCTTTGTTGCAGACGCCAACCTACCTAATCAAAACCTGAGACCAAAGCCGACTACAGCACATAAATGCCACGAGACAACTAGATGGACCATTCAAAGCGAAGGGGTCCCTGCAAGCGTGCCCCTGACTAACATCGGTGTCCGCATCTATACCCATCTCCTTTTCCCTTTTGTGGATACCTTCTGCTTCTTTTCAACTGACTTAGGTGGCTTTCGACAGACCGCATGCCACATAGCAGCCTGGTTAGAGAGTTGCTCTTCACCAGCGATTTCGAAGTGTGCTTATCCGAGAATAATTATTGTGAGCGACAAAATACCTCCTGGGACGGAAAGCGAGGCGAAGAAAGCATTTCTGTGGATTCTCCAAGAAGAAACGACAAAGGATCCATTAGAGCAGTTTTCAGCGATTGATGTGGTCTCTCTTCTGCCATCTGGTTCGATATCTGACGGAGCCCGCCATCGGCTTTTAAAGGAGTGCCTTCTAAATGCATCTGACGAAGTACGACAGAGCAGGGAAGACACAAGACTTTTGTTTTCTGCCGTACATTTCGAGGCCCTCTTCAAACATGCATGCGAGCATTTTGCGGAACCAGGCGAGCGCCCGTTCGATTTTATTAAAGCATCGAGGACTTTTAATCCGATTGCCCCCGATCTAGAAGAACATTTGTCCAATTTCTTAAAGAACATCAGGGAGCCTAGTCAACTGACAGATTTTGCAGTTCCAGTCATCGCTTCCAGCTTCCTCTTCGACAACTATCCTCCCAAAGCTCATAGTAAGTGTATTCTGCCTTTTGTTGTGATGGCTCTGCTGACGGACACTTAGTGTTTGATCCCGTCAGCGTTTTCAGGGTCTTGTATAAAGACGTCCTTTATCGGGTGAGTGACTCTGGAGTGATCGCCTTCGAAGGATCCACCAAGGTGATTCTGCGGAGCGGATTCATCAAGCTTGTGGAGAATCATCTCTGTGAATATTTTAAGCAAACCACGCAGCAGCACGGGAAATCTTCTGCGGACATACACCGAAGCAACCTTGAGCGATTCCAAGATCAGTGGCGTATCATCCAGAGCGACAACACTTGCTTCACCTGTTTACGCCGGAGACCTCAGCATTGGCTCCCTTGTGGACACAGTATCTGCGAAACCAGTGTAATGAATTTTGGTGACCCCTGCGCAGAAGATCCGTGGAAATATAAGATTCGCCGCTGCTTCCTCTGTATGACGCCGATGCCTGAGGAAGTAGTCATAAGAGTGCACCCTCCTACCACGGGAGCGGGTATTCTGTGCATTGATGGAGGCGGTATGCGTGGGATGGCGCCTTTGTCGTTTATGAAGCGAATACAGGACCGTATTGGCTTGCCGATTCCGTTTCAAAGGTTCTTTAAAGTTGCCTTCGGGGTGAGTTCAGGTTAGTCTGCTCGGCACTGCGGAAAAGCAATACTGATTACATTAGGAGCATTGATCATCTTGGCCATGTTCCACAACGGATGGTCTATTGACGATTCCACAGAAACATTCGAGAAGCTCGCAACGCTCGCCTTTAAACGTCGGAAGGGTTTAAATATACCCTTTCTTTCTCGAATCCAGGAGATTCTGATATCCTATTTCACTGATGGTCTTTATCCAGCCAAGAATATCGAGACGATATTGAAAGAGGTGTTTGGAGCGAAGAGGAGCATACTCGACCCCTCCTATGCCACTTCGACTGGGACGAAAATTGGCTTGCTAGTTGCCACCGTCCAGGAGAAGCCCTCTTGTCGGATTTTTACCAACTATAATGGCATTGGATCGCGGGACCCGAATCAAGGTAAGCCCACAGATGTTTGTGCAGGCACAGGACACTGATGAGCGTACTCAGATCACACCATTAAACCGAAGGACGGGTTTGGAAGGATTCCAGTTTGGGAAGTGTAAGTCAATTACTAACCTTACCTCCAGCCAGAACTAACGTGTGGAATAGTGCTAGAGCTGCATCTGCAGCGCCAGGGTATGTTCTTTGCTTGCTTCCTGTTTACACTACTGATGTTCTGTGTAGCTTTTTCCCGCCTAAATGTATCGACCAGGTCGGAATCTTTCAAGATGCGGGTCCTCTAGAGAACGATCCACTTCTCTCTGCCCTCTTAGAGACGGCAGCGACTTTTCCGCTTGCCGAAGAGCCCGATTTTGTTCTTTCTCTTGGTACAGGTGAGCCTAAATTGAAGAATGATGACATTTCTGCAGACATTTCAACCAATGTGCGAAAGAATGGAGCATTCCCGAGGCTTTGTCGTATGTTCTGGGAAAAGATGCGCGACAGGAAGATCAGACAAGCATTTCAAGGGCATCCCCGATATCACCGCCTCGATGTGGAGTTCGACCAAGACGAACCTAGGCTGGACGATGTCAATGGCATGCCTGAGCTTCGGTTAAAAGTCCAGAAAGACAAGTCAATAACTGGAGTGATCGACAACATTGCCCGCTGTATGGTTGCCTCATTGTTTTACTTCGAATTAGACTCGAAGCCGGAGAGAGTTAACGGTAAGTTTGTAGGAACAGGCCATATCCAATGTGAGATCCGGCGACACGAGTCCGCGTTCTCAATCCTTCTTTATCAGCTCATCAACACCTCTACCACATTTTACTTGAACGGCTCCCCTATTCCAGGGATGATTGAAGACGAATCCTTCCTCGATGCCGATGGAAACTTTCGGAAACTTGTAGAACTAGACGTTGACGAGAGATTTACAATCTCCCTCAAGCAATCTCGCTGTGCTCCATACAATATTGGTGGTTCGCCCTATTCAGTAGAGAAATTGGTCCTAGCGCAAGGGCTTGACGCCCAGTTTGGTACTGCAGACCACCGAAAGAGGAAGAGATCAGGCGATGACGATCGTCCAGCAAAGAAAAGGCTCTAGAATTGGACGCGAGGCGTGTCAGAAAAATGAAAATCGCTTAATGGAAAGTATTCTATGATGAGATGAGCATCGGCAGTTAGGGAGTCTACACAAATTATACGTGTCGATGAAGGTATAGAATAGACAAGATATCTATCTCATTGCTACTACCTAGCTTCTTACTAGTTCGCTATACACCAAACGTAATCAAAGCTCATCTTGTCACATTCTGCTTCACGATTCTGGGCACACTGTTTGCGGATTTGCGGATTTACGAAGTTTTCAAAACGAGCAATCCCTCATACTCCTTACCGGTAGTCAGCCGGCCCCGGAACACCATGGCTCCGCATCACATCAACGTCTCGTTTTCGTGGTCTCCTCTCCGTTCCACGGGACACACTGCATGCACAAATTTCCAACAGATACGTGTAGTGTTGTTCGCAATGAAGTCGCCAACATGGTCGCACCGTGTTCGAGAGATTTTAGTATGTGGTCAATGTTTTTAGCTTTGAGCTTCGTGATTTTGTCTATTAAACCAAATCGTTGAGCATGTTCTTCACACCTTTATTCCGGTTGCGTTACGGCTGCGCTTGTCTTACGTCGCGCACTAGGCGTTAGAGATTGTTGGTAACACTTAATCGTAAAGTCTACCATCTCACGCTCCATTTCCTGGACTTGTTCGGTTGCGGCTTGATGAGTAAGAACTCTGTCCGTAATCCCGTATAGGCTGGTTAGTGAACTGTAGAATTAAGACTTGCGTCCGTCCGACATAGGCTAGAATAATAAAGCAGACGCAAAAAATAAGGTCGTAACGCCAGAGCTGTGCGTTCTCCTGCTCGAGAAGGTATTTAAGGCCTTAAAGGGTTATCTTAACGACATTCCGTAGTGGCAGTAACATTAGCATCTTGATGTATAGATTGATAACCGAAGGGCTAACAAATTCTGTGTTCTCAGGAATTTACGCTTCTATCCGCTGCCGAAGGATTGATATATGCTCATTCGGTGTGTCGAAAGAGTAGATGAAGATGTAATTAAAGAAAGAAAGAGCTAATGCCATTCGTAGTGGTCTATGTTGGTGTAAATTAGTTCGGAAATATTCGCAGATCAGTTGCATTACGCCACCCGCGAAGCTATCTGGTCGCTTATTAGACCAGTACCGGGCCCAGTTGCTGTTATAAGTATAGATAACCGTCTGCTGAAACCATTTTTGTAAGGAGTAACGAATATCGGCTTCGGTAGAGGAGATTGCAACCGGTAGGTCGTACATTATGATGGGTACGGCTGTTGACTGTGCACCCTTATTGACTGGTAAATAGGCCAGTCTATCCAGATCACCGACAGGTAAGAACTCTCTGACCGGAAGGACCAAAGGTGGGCCGAGGCCGATGTCAAGGGGAAGATCGAATCGCGGCTTGTCCCTGCAGGTCCAGCCTTTACATTGAGTAAAAGAGTCCACGTACTTACGTTCTAGCCGATTTGCTAGGACGTCTGCCTTTTTCTTTAACATTAGCATTTCGTCGAGGTTCATTCTTCACTGACCTGGTAGCAGATAGCTGGTCCTAGCTGTTAAACAAGGGTGCACATGCCGCAATCCTAAGGAAAGCATTATTGATAATGACGATATTGGCTCATGAAGTCTCGACGGTGGCCGATCGCTGACCTCGCCGTCGCGTATTTCATCACCAGCGAGTGCCTGAGAAGCACCTATGGAGATTGCTATCAATGTCGCCCCGCCATTGACGTGAAAGTCGGAGACTCAACATGTTGCAGAGTTCGATCGAGAAAGGTTGTCGATCCAGTACGGCGGTGGGTTCGAGCGCTCAGATATGCAGTAGAGCTCTGATGTGGCTGTTGCCTCGGTCGAATGGTCAGCTTGGTCAGCTGGGTCATTGCGGATTAGCATAGCCAATCATCCTCTTTAATCTGCATCCACATCTTTGCGCGTTTCACCATCGTGGCAGATGAAGTTGAGTGTAAATTTCCCGACGTAGTAAGTATTCTAGCCACTTTAGAGAGTGTGGACCTCTCCGTACGCCCCGCCACCAACATCCTAGCATTCTGCAGTACTGGACGCGTCTTCCTTTTTGAGATGACCTGTAACAAGAAGATGCAGCTCTCTCGGCAGGCTGATTTTGCAACATAGTTACCGCAACTAAATTTGAAAGTTATTCTCCAAAATAGACCCTCAGATTCTCCACACACGAATTTCTCATGCTAGATTAGGAGGTGAGTTAAAGCGGTGCCAGGTCACTCTTACGATGAGGCGTGGGTGGGCCGAGGATGAGCGTGTCCTTGGCGGCAGAACCGTAAAAGCGGTCAACGTAGGAGAAGCGAAATACAAAGTGTAAGGCCATCCAATAATGCAGGGTGCAACCTTCGGATTATTGTAACAATAGTTCCTTTAATATACTTTCCATCTTTCTATCCTACCTATCACTAACAAGCTCGTCTAATGGACAAACGGATGAAGAAGACTCTAGAGATTATTCAGCTTCAACAGCAGAGTACCTCAAGTGCGAGTAGGTAGACGATTATGACAAGATAGGTGCACAAAGCGAAAGTCTTGAACCAATAACATCCGAGGATTAAATCCCCACCAAGTACCAAAGCATTTGCTTCGCGAGAACCCGAACTCTTCAGTCACAGCTGGCATACACTTTCCCAACGAACTCGCACTTCTGCACAGTATGCACAGATGCGGTCATCCAATGCTCCGACTAGCAAGACAATGATCCCCCGTCTAGGCGTTTCTCTCCTCGTGAAAGTGTCTCTTGTTCCGCATTCCGCAAGAGACTAGGGTGCATTCCCTAGGCTGTCGTCTAGCCTGCTCTTCGGCCGTTTTTAGAGACATACCCTTCCACGGTGTAAGAGGATCACTATGTTGGTTATGCAGATGAGGGGTTCCTTGAAAAACGCAATCGTCCTTGTTACAAGGGAATTTCCCTTGTCGATAGTTTGCTCTGACTGTTTCAGTATACAGAGGAACACGGACTCCTCTGTTGCAGCAATCTTGAGTGATTTGTGCGACTTCATTGAGCATCTTAATGACTTTGTCTCGGACTTTACTATCGCTATGAGCAATCGTAATTTTCTGTTCTTCAAGCAGGTCGAGGTCCCGCGAGTCGACGCTTGCCAATTGAGCTTCCATTTTGGAATTTGGGATTTCGAGGAAGGTACAGATGCTATATTGGTGGCTTTTATCACCAGGAGTCGCCACAGGTCTGTAGGAATTTCCTTGATTGTCCAAATATCCCGATTGCCCAGTCACGCCACATTTCTCGCTACAAGGCCGATCGTTCAGAATCGATGTCAAACTGCAACATGTGGGTGACTCCGCTGGGGAGCTACATGGAAGTTGAGTGCTGATTATCTCCTAGCGACATATTGTACAGGCCATTAAAGTCCTGACAGGAGGACACGGAAATGACCCGCCTTGGTTGATCATGGAGTGGATTGAGGTGGATGCTTCGGGCAACAACTTTACTACTACAAGGACTACGTAATTGAGGAGCGAAAGCTCGATGTAGAGACTGATTCAATCCCCTTCCCAGAGAACTTACTTCATTCAATCCCTCCGTAAATTAATACCTCTTTTAGTTGCTTTCCAGATGCTGCCTCTCCGCTGCGAGGCCCCCAAAACCCACAGACAAGTCTTCCACACCTTTTATTGACTTGGAGTTAGACTCAAATACATAGGCACCAGAGAAAAGTCGGAGCTGGACATGAACCATGTCCAGCTCATTTAGTCCATTCACAGTACAAATTATCCATAACGGAAATGTTTTCTTCCATTGTTGTAAAGGCAAGCGCACGACCTGCTTGTTTCGGGGTGGATGCCAAGGTAAAAGCTTTGAGAAAAAGGATGCTTCCAAACAATTGATATGTGCGTTGAACCTTGGCAAGGATCGCAACGTCGTGGTTTCCGAAGTCTCGCATTCTCAAAAGCTCTTCTAAATCGTGCGTTTTTGCGAGGTACTCGTTCAGAGAACGTAGTTTGTCTTGTGCGAGGTTGCTTTCGCACAATTCGCTCAGCACTGCGTGTGCCTTACATCTGAGGAGTAGCAATTCTCTGATAATTGATGGCTAATTCAAGTTAGTTCGGATAAGAATCTTTAGATAAACCCGCTCACCACATTCAGTTTGTTCATAATATTGAGTAGATCAATAAAGCTGAAAGTGACTTTCGGCCACCTGTAAAATACGTGGAGCTCAAAGTTTCCCTCAGCTCTGGCTATACGGCCAACCTTGAGTCGAATGTAAGGATTGTCATTTTGCTCAGTGTGGAAGATGTTGAAAGTACCAGTGTCGTCTTCGCCCTCTTCTAGCCAATCCATTGGCGGCGCAATAGCATTCTCTTCACACTGTATAAAGGTGAAACTGACAGATTCTGAGAATTGCCGGTTATATTCTTCCCGGACCTCATGCCTTGGGCGAGGATTTAGAGTGCTGCAAAAGTCCGCAAGTATCTTGAGATCGAACATCGTTTCCGCAGTGCCAGCATACGTAAATGCAACTGTATCCGAGTCGTCTCTTGACATCCTGGTTCAACTCGCTTCTTCTGAGTATCTGGATGCTTGGATTGTTTTTGTCGAGAGTGAATCTAGGGTAGTATAACACCACGAGTGTGAACTTAGTCACTCCTGGAAACCGTACCAGGTACTTCGCGTTGAGTCTTATCGCCTTTAGTATTTCTGTAGTGAATATTCCAGATACATACCAATCTACTAAGCCAAAGGTATATTCGTGGAAAGAAATGATAAATCCAATAAACAAGGTGGCACAGGGAGAAGAACGCTGGCAAGAAAACCCAGCAAATGACGAGGAATAAGACCCAATTCATTGGTAAGTTGCTCAATGACTGGAACAGAGAAAATGGGAAGTAGGTGGGGATGTGTACCTATAAAACGTATCGTCGATACGAGGAAACCTCGGTGACGAAGCCGTTCCTCTGACCCCCTTTGGGTCGATTTATTCGTCCATTTCACGATGGTCCCTCAAGAAGCCAATAGTGAAGAAGATTCGACAAATACGGTGTATCTAAGACCCACTGCCCACAGCTTTGCCTAATGAACAATCTTCCATTCTCTACTGTCATCCACCTTTCGCTTCGACGACCTCAAATCCATCCTCTTCCCGGATAATCCACCCTATTCCATCTCCGCAGTGATCAATGTCTGTGCTATTTGCGTCACTGATAGCTGCTTCTCCATCTTCTCCATCTCGAGGCCCTCGACACGGCTGGACCTGCATTCGACAAACTGCGTCGTCCTTGCTTGCTTGACAGCCTCGAAAAGTATTCAAAGGAGCGTCGGAGTTAGACATAACTTCCAGTAGGTGAGCATAATAAGCAGCTGAAGGCGAGCCCTTCCTCCTTTGTCTGATCGCTCTTTCCTCGAACCAATACCGACGCAGTCTTTTTGCCGCATTGTAGTCCCAGAACTCCAAGTCTTCAGCCGTGGGCTCAAGAGGATCGTAGGAGGTGTCGACCTTTGAGTCAGGGAGTATCTTGCGAAGCTTGTCCAGTACGGTAACGATACTTAACTTGCGAACACAAATCTCCCAAGATCCATCCCCCAAGGCCACCATACTAAGGGCCTCATTTAACCTAAGATTTTCATCTAGTAGGCCTAATAAATCTTCACCCCGAGGTCCGGTAAGTCGTATGAGCGTGTATTGGTCTGGGTTGAGGGCCGGCAAAGAATTGAAACTGTCTCCCGAAAACAATCCTGCGACGATACCAGAACTTCTGCGGAAGTTAGTACGGACATGGAGATCCTGAATTTCCGACTGTGTTCCCTCAATCTCGCCGTCCTCTCGTCCGCGGAGGTCTGGCAACGTAACGGCCGCCAATTGCATGATTGCGGACTCATGAAGTAGGCTGTCCATCCTCAAACGTACATATTCATCGAAAAATCCGTCAAGGATATGCAGCGGAAGGTGCTCTCGGTCGAGGGTAGTCTCGAGGAATATTATGAGATGTTCAAAGTCTCCCCCTGATGACCAGAGTGTCCTGATTAAAGCAAGCACCATTCGTTCTGCGACTTTTCCACTGTTTCCGAGTGGCTCGCCACCTAAGAGAGCATTCAAGTCGGCGAGATAACCGCCTGTGATGGGTTGATCAGAGGTGTCTAAAGAGTCCGGAGCAAGCCTTCGGTAGCTCATTAAAGCAGCCACGATCAAAGTGAGCTGCTCCACGGTTTGATAACTTTGGAACTCCTCGGTCAACTGAACGTATAGATCCCAACCACTTTCTGACCGTGCCCATTCCTCGAGAGCTTCGAACGGACGATTATGACCCCGTTCGCTCCAAGAAGAGCTCGACGTGCTCCAGGTAAGAAGCAGTAGCACGTTGTTTTCCGGTCTTTCAAGTGGAGGGATTTGAAGGTGTGTATACGTCCTGCTAGGTTCACAATCATGCTCTATACAGTTCGAGTGAAGACTTACAGGTAAGCGTTGAATAGGTCGACTTGGCCAACGCCGAGTTTGCTTAACACTTCCGATGGAAGATTCTGCATTTGTTAACATAGGGGTAGCCGTTCGTTCGAATGCCTTACTAGGTGCCCTTGAGGAAAGCCAATCCGGAGGTAAACTTTCATTTTCGTGGTCCACTGTTCTAGAATTTGGACACTAATTTCCTCCCCAGAGAAAGCTGGGGACTTCGAAAGCGTCTCACACATTTCCACTGCATCGAACTTTCCGAAGTCATTGGTTCTTGTGATGCCAAGGATCGAAGCGTAGAGGTCGCTATTTTCCCCTACCGTGTAGTCTTCAGCAAGATGACGGTGGAAATGGTCCACTGCACCGCCAGATAACTCCAGCAGAGTTCGGAAAAGTGAAGTTATCTGACCCTCATCCCACCTCGTCCTTTTGGGTGGCACTGGAATTTGTAGCCCCAAGTTGAGGCCGTCGAGCAGCTCATTCTGATCGCTTTCGAGGTAAATTTGGGCATTCTCAGAGGTATGGTTTGCTTCCAGATTCAGAAACAAGAATACAAGGCTTTGTGCCAACTTTCGCTGGACAGGAGGATGAGATTCCTAGAAGATCCATTAGATGGTATGCTGAAGAGTTCAGAGGGTGGCCTTTACTGATATATCATAAATCAAAAGTTCTCGGTCAAGCTCTCGCAGCAAGCCATACAAGCAAGTAAGATCGCAGTAAGCTTTCTTCACCTCTCGGGAATGCTCGGAGCGGGTCACCTTTACAACCTGTTGAAGCCAGCGTTGACGAGCTCTCTTAGTCGCTTCGCACTTGCCAAAAAGGTTCTCCTCTGCCTCTAGTCGTTGCGTAGGATTGTAGTCAAGATTCACCGGCGTTCGACGGACTTTGAGCTCGGAAAGATACGAGGGTTCGACAGCGGCTTCAACTAAATCACCATCGCCATCGCATTGTCGGACAACACAGATTTTTGAATCGAAATCTTCCTCAACCCGATTGATTTTGCCGGTTGGGATGCTGACAATTTTCCATGGTGCGCTCGAACCGCCACGATGGGGTCTTGAGATCTAGGAAGTCATAAAGAGTGAGTAAGTCATTATTTGGTAAGTGTCGGGGCATCTCACAGCGGTTTCCTGACTCGCGAAGCAATCACGTTCAGAACCACGTGCTGGTTGCAGCGTCTTTGGCTCCATTGTTGTAAGAGACAGCGAATAGGTATTCTGCGGATCGGTGAATGTCTAAGCGATGCTAGAAGCAGCAATTGGTAAGTAAGGTCAACGGAATGCCACACATGTCGGGCGCTGTAATGTACAACATCATATATAATGCATCGAATGAGAAGAACCAAAGCCCCCTGTATACGCCAGGAGAAATCCTTTAGCTGTTCTGGGACAGGGATCGGAGATCAGTCAGACTACTTTCGAAGGGCTGGTGTGATCCGAAGCAAGAAGGTTGTGACGGATGTCGCGCTATTCCCATTTACGCATTTCCTCGACCTGCGTAGCGCGAGCTTGGCAATGACGGGCGAGGAGGGCTCGCTGAACTTCCTCAGCTTTCTCGATGTCAACCATCGAATAGACCTCAGAGACCGAGAGTTTCGATCAGCGCTCACCTCTAAATTGAGACAAAGTGGTACGACTTCCGCAGGCCAGGGTGTGGACATTGCTTCGGAGGAGACCGTGAGAGACGGGATACTGAGGGAAATAGACGAACAGCACAGACTAGGGGTTCTGCGAGCGGAAAACGATGATCTCGCACCGGGAAAAAAGGCAAAGGTGGGCAAGTGCCTTAGCGAGAATGTATTGGCAAGCCCCCCAAGCCGAAGCTGAAGGACGTGGACCCCGATTTACCACCACATGTTTCCCTGCCCTGTACGCTGTGGTTTCCGTAGCCACAACTATATTCTTTGCATAGTGGGTCTTACTATTCTCCTCCCGAGGTTGGCTCATGTGTCTGTTTACGCCTGGAGCCTCGATCGTGAGCAGATAAGGGAAAGAGCATTGATATCATTGATCTCCAATTCATGAATTTACGCATTCAGGTCAATTTCGACAGAAGATGAATTACGTATGTACAGAGCCAATAATCAAGATATGTCTGCTTGTTGGAAAGATGGTGGTGTCGCCTCCCCTGGAAGCCCTGGAAGCTCGAGAATCCTCCCGGCACCCCCGAGACCTTCACAGCAGAAGAAGGCTCCCTGTTCATTAAGTTCTGACATGTGACACAATATCTGGTACTTGGGCGCTGTTTGCTTCTTGTCAAGCACGTGTGTAACGACGAGATCCACGCCCGTTTGTGTTTCCGTGGTCATGACCTGGCACAATTGTCCGGGTATCCAGTGATACAGGTGGCTATCAAAGTACCTTCGAATTAGCATTTTCGATTGCTCTTTGTCTTGTTTTCGAAGGCACAGCGTGAGAATGTGCAGTTCGCATTGTAAGAGCGGAGAGCGGTCTCGAGCCAGGGTAAAATCCGAGTGCTGAAGTCTCTTAACGTCCTCTATTGCAAGAGTTCGGACACACTTCTCGAGAGCCGCGAATTCCTTTAGCGGGATGGGTAGGTCTAAGGCGGTTTGCAAGAAGCAAAAAATATCTGCTAATGGGAAGTACTTTCCCTTATTGCGTTGGAGGTTGTAGGTCTCAGATAAATCATACCAGGCGGCCTCAATTCCCCGATCATGGGCCGAGACGGTGAGCGTATGGCCGGCTGTTAATTTGAATGTGTAAAGTCGAACCGGAGAGGCCGAGTGCCGGGCCGGACCATAGAGAGTGGCGACGGTGTTTTCCCGTTGCCAATACGCCCAAGGAAGAATGCTCTGCGTATAGTCGGCTGCGACCTGAACATAGTCGTCTCCAATTTCCGTATTGTTGGGGGTAGCAGTTCGTTCGTGTTGAAAGGGATGAGATAGGATACTGTCCCTCGCCAGCTCCTCGGTCAGCGCGACCCTCGCCACCGCCTCGGTCAGCGCGTCCCTCGCCAGCTCCTCGGTCAGCGCGTCCCTCGCCAGCTCCTCGGTCAGCGCGACCCTCGCCACCGCCTCGGTCAGCGCGGCACGTTCCAATAATGAGTGAATGAACATATCCGGGAATTGCAGCAGCTCACGGTGTATCCAACTAAGCCTCCAACAATCAGGACCCGTGGTAAATGGGTTCGTCCTGTCGCTGGAGAGAAAGGTCACCCATACGACACGGTTCTCGGACCACGTGAACGTATATGTCGATAGACGTGCGGTGTTGCAGCTGGATAAAACCGCCACATTGCTTCCTGGAATTGGAAATGAATCTTTAGCACGATAAAGAGTCCATTCTTCGTTGAGGCGGCATGTGCCATCGCACTTAAACGTAGAGTCATCTGTCGGCGAGCATCCACATACCCAAGGGGAATTCACAAGAGAGTCTGGTTCAATATGCATCATATATGCCATGCCACAAGGGTCGGAGGTTTGCCCAACGAAAGTGAAAGACAGATGGGGGCAAAGGAAAAAGGACTGTAAGAAGGATTAGGAGGTAGGAACGTCGAGTGTTTTTCTATCTCGCAGGAAATGTCCGATTCTTCCCCTCTGCTTTTCCTTTTCCTTTCCACACGCTGTGGGGTTCAAGATTCGCTAATTGGGACGGCGATTTCAAAAGATCTGATAATCAATAGATGGCTGATGATCCGTTCCATGGCCCATAGTCCACGCGGTCCGGTACCAGACATGTTTCTTGTCCTCTTCATTTGTAGTGTGGTAATTGAAGACTGCCCATGCAAACAACCATCTTCCTCGTGTTAGCAGGCTGTACATGCATGTTCGCGGTTTGACGTACAATAAAATCACAACAACGCCGCCAGCAGTACCGATAAAAATGTCAACCGTGCTGAATGAAGACTTTCCTCTTAGCTGCTCGTTCTGCCAGAGTTGGTCTAAAATTTGGAGAAAGTTTCCAATCATGATGAATGCTTTGAATGGATGGATTGATGGATGGATGGATGGGTGGATGGATGGATGGATGAGTCCAGTAGCGACAGCCAGCTGGAGTTCTTCAAGTCTTCTACTCTACTGCCGATCTCTATGGCTGGCTTTGGTGGCCATCGGGATTGACCATATATCTCGACACGAGGCGCTCCCATGAATGCAGCCCTGAAATGTCCGCCTGGGACAGCGTACTTAGTCTCGCGCGATTTATGCACTGATATGCTCTAGGCTAGGAGCAGGTGAGAACGGACGACTCAGGAGAGTGGATCCTCGGAGCTGCAAGGTACCTCTAGACGAGGAGAACGAAACCGCTACCCCAGCCAGCTAGTCCCCATCACGAGGTGAAGACAAGGGCAGTGTCAAGTTGTCCCGTGGCCGGAGGGCAGTCGGCATGACGGGATGCATACGCCTCGAAGGGGCAGTAGTAGTAGTTGGGCTAGGAAGCGGAGACGCCGTCCCCTAGTTTAGGAAAGGCATCAGCACATCAAAGATCGATCTGCGAGCCAAAGGCCACAAAACGGGCTAGAGAAGGTCGTAAAAGATTGCAAGTCAATAGATCGTGTCAGAAGTGCCTGTACACATTTACGCTTATCAATGTAAAGTGGGTTCGAAGAATATTAAAAGGCAGAAGAGCTTTCAACCGGAAACCTTCGCCTGGCCCCGCTTTTTTGGGGGAGATTCGTGACTTCACCAAAAAAAGCGGGACCAATGTGAGAGATGGCGCGCTATTCCCTTTTACGCATTTACTCGACCGTCCGCCGAGTAAATGCGTAAAAGGGAATAGCGCGAGCTTAGCAATAACGGGCGAGGAGGGTACGCTGGAATTCCCCAGCTTTCTCGATAATTGACATACCATGGGGGCAGAACCAAGTCGCATCTTGCGTAATGGACTTCACAAGGCTGATCTTAATGCATTGTTTACTGACTCCCAGGTAAGCTTCTACTTGCTCTTCTGGAACAAAATACCTGACATTTTCTAGTTTGTGAGCGAGTTTAGGAAAGCGAACGAACAGGATCCCTTCTCGATAACTGCACTGCGAAATCTGTCTAAATCATGCTTTTCAAAGAAAAAGAAGTGCCGTACCAAAGCGGTTCAGGGAATCTCTCAAAATGTTGTACTCTCTCCGGTCGTGCAAAAGCTTTGTGATCAGTTGAGACATCAACCATCGTCCTTATCCTTAGCAGAAATCTACAGCAGTGAGAACAATGTCGTGGTTTCTTTCGGGGAACTCGAATCTGTGTACGTTGGAGACCAATCTGTGAAAGATATGGCGCAATGTAACGATGTCATCGATTCCGTATTTCGTCTTGTCCACTACTGGCATGCATCGAATTGCACTGGGGTCGACATATCCAAGCAAATCGCCGAGCGCATTTTTGGGGTGAACTGTAAAGACAGTGAAATCGAAAAGTGCAAAGAGAACTGGCAAGGTGGACGGAAGTTATTCATTTTCTGCTCGGAATTCTTGAGTGACATTGGAACAATCTTCAACCTACCTCGCGATGCGAAAAGGTGGGCGGTCGTCCTCTCGAACCATCATGGCGCTAACTAGGCATAGTTTCATTCTCTCGATGGGGATGCCAACAAAGAAATTTCGAATCGTTCATGAACAGCTCGCTCGACGGCTGATCGATGCTGGTATAGGGAATGAAGCACAAAAGAACAAAGGACGAGATATTCTTAATAACATCGAAATGAACGTCTTGGGGACGGGATCATGGAAATATTCACCGTCGAAAGAAAGTATTTCTACAGCCACTTCTCTAACTGTCACAACTTTGGTGACGCCTTTGCAACACCATGAACCATCAGGTCAAGAGGCCGGACGACACACTACTACGACCGCAACAGGGGATGATATGGCGGATTGTCGAATCAATAATGATCCCTCGACAGTCACAAACTGCTACACATCCGTGCCGCAAGACCTTTCACCGGTCGAAATGCTTCAAGTAAATTCAGGGCAAAACGCAACTATAGCCATCCAGGGCACGAACTGGAATACTCAGGGCACACCACCAATCCTAGGTCCTTCCTTGGAAGCGGGTGAAGAAGACATCGCCCTCATGCAATCTTGGTCGAGCAATGACCTTGGATTTTTGGGGTTTGGTCGCACGGCAGAAGATGGCTCGAGCGACATAGATTCGATGCACTCTTGGCTCGTTGCTAACTTGACCTCCATGGGATTTGAAACCAATACAAGTCAGTGTTGATAATCCTTCTCGTCATATATCTTAGCCTTCGTCAACGAACTCAACTCTATACCCCATTCCGAGCACCGGAAGACCCCCAGACTCCATTCGAAGGTCGTCCAATTCATCGAGCTCAAGGATGTCGCCCACTCCCAAAGCAGGCGATTCGACAGATTGAACGCCAGTGACGTTTGTAATCACAAATTCAAGGTGTGCTCTCAGGGTCTCTAGAATAATGTTATCGCCAGCTTGAGGTTGCTGTGGTCGAGATATCACGGAAGTGAGGTCACCGCCGGCTTCCTCAATTTCTTGGTTCTCGCTTGCGGTGCAGGAACTTTCATCACCACGACTACTCCTTTCTTTGTTCTCCTGAAGGTCCGGCTGGCTTGTGACGGGCGTCGCGTTGTTCGAGGAGTTCGGAGGTGACACGCTTTTGGAGGCCTCTGTGTCCTGTTTTTCCACGTTTCCCAGCGCTCTAGAAGTTCCACTCTGTGATTCTATGGGCTTCGGTACTCTTATACCTACAAACAACTCGTTCGGCCCAGTAGATAGGCGGCTTCCTATCAATAACAAATCTGGACCGGTCTTAAGAGTAATGTGTCGTCTTCTGGTTTTTGCGCGTCGAGTAATGTCAGGAACCTATATCTGATTGAGTGTCTTTACGTTTAGGAAAAGTCTCCGCCTTACCTTTGCCTGGTTGTAGGATCGTGTAAGGCTAACGAATGCTGGCTCCTGTAAAAGTAACTGGGGTGGTACTCGCCACCAGCCTTGTCGGTCTTTGACAGGGACTAGATCGCTGGAGTGGAAGCGAAGACGGTCGGCGATCTTTCGGAAATCCTCCGTAGCGGAAGTGATATGCATATTGGAATCCTAAGGGAAAATGAAAGATTTGTAAACCTGGGCTCAACCGAGAAATTTCGGGGACCACTCGCTCCTAAATATTTCAGGTCTAAAGGACCACAGCAGGTTTCATTGGTGTGTAAATAGCAACATGTAAAAGACTGCCGTGTTGCTGCTCACTGTTAGGTTTTTTGGCACGCAGGACCAGTCATCGACGGGCTGGATAACTGACAGATTGGGTCCAGCATGCCAAGATTGTCATGTGACTTTTTGCGCAGTAAAGCGGTTTTATATGCCGTAATGCACTTCAACCACTATAGAAACTTTCTGAGGGAAGCATTGGTCGGGGAAGAAATCAATTTAGGTAATCATCAATTGAAAAAAGGCCATTACATCAGGAACATTCCACGAAGGGGTGATAGTAGTCAAAGTGGGCGGTATTGTGTGATATTCTCTGAAGCCTTCAAAGTCGATACCACCCGACATTAACAAAAACAGTTCACCTCCGATAGAGCGCCCTCGCAATCCTGTCCAAGTTTACTTCAGCGCCTCGAATTCGAGTAGCGTTAGGCAATGGAAGTGCCCCACACAAGGAGCCAGATAAGGATGCTGTAATTCTGTAAGGAGCGACCGTCAAAGAGAAATCCTTGACTGGTACCTTTACTTCCTATCTGCTTTACGAAACCCCAGACTTTCCAGGTCTTCGTCACGATGTTTCTGCAACTTATCCAAGTCGCTCTTGGGCTTATTAAGCTGAGAATGTTGTCCAGCACTATTATGGACTGAGGAGGTTTCTGCTGGAGTAGACCTTCTCTCCTTGCTATCTTGCTCATGGCCACCCTTGGGAAGGTCCGTTTGCTTGGTCGACATATTGAACAAAGGTCAAAGACTGGTAAATATCAAGACATGAGACTGAAATGACTTCAAAAGCTATCTCCAGCTTGGGAAGTGAGGGCTCTTGTACTTCACCCCCTCAAAGGTCTAAACAAAGCGTGGTGAGACATCAGCTTCCGAGAAGTACGCTGCATGGCCTTGCTAGCTTCTCTCTGCCACCAAGATCTAGGGGTACACGTCAGAGGGATCATGTACCGACTCCATAATGCATGACAGCCCCCTCAATATGCAAGACTGATCGATCTTATCTTTCGCTAGAGAAATGACTCTCGAATGACCAGAGCATATAAAATCATTCGCACATCTGTTTGGCCAGGGGCTACTTGCTACGATGCCACATGGAACATCTGCAGCCACACGCTCGACGGCCTTTCCCAATGTTGTATTCACAAATGGGAATGAGTTGTTTGTCTTCCGAACGGGCAAGGGCTAACGCAATGTTCGCTTAGATGGGAGTTTAGTGATTATGAGACCAGATATGCGTGGACTTCGCCTCTGGTAATCTCGAGCAAGAGACCTTGTTAATGCATATGCAGCTCCTCATTCTATGAATTCAGAGCGAGGAACCCTAGAGCACAACTATTGTAATGGCCTGAAAATGGAGTGAGTTTCGTTAGAAGACTAGCCGTAGCCTGCATACAGGCCACCTCGTTCAGGCTTGAGGATGCTTAAGCTGCACAGTCGCTTTCGAGCGGGGTTTAGAAAGCGTCGGTGCAGGTAAACTTCTATCGGGACCTCGGGACATTCGTGGTGTTGTTCCAGCTCAATGACTACGAGACTGGTTTGAGGTTGGAAGTACACAGAGCGTTTGAAATGAATCTACGCAACTTGATCTAGGTAGAGGGACTGGTGTCAAGTGCCATAAGCCTGCCCTCTTCACAAGCCTACCTTTTTTCACAAGCCTACCTTTTTTCACAAGCCTACCTTTTTTCACAAGCCTACCTTTTTTCACAAGCCTACCTTTTTTCACAAGCCTACCTTTTTTCACAAGCCTACCTTTTTCACGAGCCTACCTTTTTCACAGCTTTGTCCCACCACGGTTAATACTGATCCTTTGTGACTGCGGGGAGATTGCTCTCATTATGTCATTGGGGATTTTTCAAGGCTCCCTTGCATCCCGATCTCTTATAGGCGCTAAGCTAGGGTTTTGGTGCCCAACAATCTACGGTTGTAACAATCGGCGTCCTTTGCTTCAGTTTTCCACTTCTTTGCAGTCGTCAGCATTCACTTGAAGTTGCAAATCCACTGCGCAATGCAAAGCTCAGATTGTTCTTGAATCCTACAGGGAGATATTGATCCAAACTATGCAATTACCGCATGCTCAACCACCAACTGGCATATGAAACGACGGCCTCTTCTCTTCATTCGAATTCCACGATTTTGCTTTATCCAGAGTGTTGGAAAAACCTCACCTACCTCACTCTCCGTCCCACCTTTTCTGAGATAAATACCAATCCCCATGGTAAGGTCTAGCCCCGCAATTAAGATAAATCTAACATTATCTCTAGCCGTTCGAGATCCAGCAGCTCGCCGAACCTCTGGATTTCAGCAACGCCAGTAAAGCGCCGCAATGGATTGAAGGAAGGGGTCAGAAAATATTCTGGCAAAATTGCTTCATCTGGGAATTTGACACTGGCAAGACATCGCAAGCACCTAAGACAAAGCATGACACATGTACTGGCTGTGCAATTGTGGAAAACGGCATAGACCTTTATTTGGGAGGTTCGAAGGGGAAAGTGAAGCGCTGACAAACCCCAAGAATGGCAGGGTCTTAGGGAAACAACTTTGCCTTCATTAGAGTGCCTTCTCTCAGTCCCAGATTTACACAGATAATTCCCATCTCGTGGGCTTTGTGCGAAATCACCATCGACACACAGTCTGTGAAACTACGCCCTTGTTTCAGTTCTTCCTGGTACATGGGATTCGCCATGATCCCATTGTGCGTCTCAATTCCGAATACAGATGAAATGATATCTAGCTGACACCCTCGAAGAGTAATGTCAGGTTTAGGAAGGACTTTGGCGCCACCGGGCATACACGCGTATCGAAGCCCTGCAGTTGACTCTAAATGCACATTGAATAATAGCCTTGCCAGATACTCTATCTTGTTGTCCGTAATGTGTATTGTCATTTGGCATCCGAACCCAGTCGTGACTCGGCCGTCCGGAAAGGTCATCGCAATAGCTGCTACCAAGACATCATTGTTAGTCGGATCAGGATTGCGCTTAATTGCCTCCGAGAGGTACTGTGGGAAAAGGCGTATAGCTTCTGCGAGGGACGCGTTTACCACGACGTCGTCTGGTGCGGCGGCGAGATTGGAAGCGAGATGCACCAGGGCTTGTTCCGGAGGCGTGTAATCTTGAGAGGAAAAATCTGCACCAGTCGATTGCGAGGTGGTGCTAGATATGCTCATAGAGGCATCCGGTAGCGCATCGTCGTCGGTAGTACCTGCAGGCGTGTTAAAATCGGTAATACTTGCAATTACCACACCCACGAGGTCTTTTGCGTAGTGATTGCGACTCGCCATCGGGTTGTTTGGTCATTTTGTTGTGCAGTCCTCGTAGTCTTTTATTTGATTTAATGCTGCGGGCCACTTGTGCTGCTAATAATGTTCGATGCTCTGCAGACGTGTTCTCAAGGTCGGCGATTAAACGGCCGCAAGAAGCTTTCCCAGAGAAGTGGCCGCGCTTGCCTGCATCGACTTTGAGGAGAATGTAAGCATACCAGGCGTAGAAGCCTTCTTCGCCTCCATCACCAAGGAAAATCTTGGCCGTCGACGTGTTTTCTGCTTGATTGGTTTCCTGCCATAGCTGCGCCAGTCCGTTTGGCGAGCGCTGTGACTCGTTAAAATGGTTGAGTATCAACGTGACCTCCGGCAGTACCTCGGATAAGACTTCAGCCATGACCAGCTTAGGGCTAGGCGAGTTTAGAGGGAGGGTTGTGGAGGGAGGGTTGTGGAGGGAGGGTTGTGGAGGGAGGGTCGCTTAAATTTAATCTACTACTCCGCCATTGCCACGTCACGATGGATCACGTCAGCAGCCGATACGATGCTCGCGACCGCCCCAACCAAAGATTGGACAGCCACTGACTTATGGAGTGTCGGAGAAGAGAAGGTCCGCATTGCATAGCTCCACAACATCGCAAGTCGGGAAACGCCGAGGTAAGGTTGGCGCCAAGGCGCGCCAACCTCTGCCTGTCGGCTAACTTTCCACGCTGACGTGCTGTTTTATCTGCGGTAGGCAATGCCGAGCTCGATAGAGCCTCGTCTGTACTTCAGTCAAAGAGGACATATATCCTCCCTTTCCGCGTTCCTGTGATATGGTCTATCTATGAATGTCGCCCTAAGTGATCGTGGAGATCGATGGTCTGGGGATATTGGACGCTCTCTGCTTCGACCCGGTGTACCTTCGTTTAAGAATCAGAAGCTTTGTCCTTTCGAAGCCTCATTTCGACTGTACCAAGACGTATTGTAGACTCAATTTCGGTTGGCAGGAGCTCTCCGGCAGTCTCATAGGGGTAAGACACCTCGTTACTTACGCTGGCATGCTCAACGTCTGGCAACAGCAGTATCTTGTCCCAGACTTCTCTCGAAGATCCTCTTTTCTCAGGTTCCTCAACTAATATGGTCTCCAATACACCCTTGAAGGCTTGCTTGTCAGGCAATAGGTGCCTTAAAGAATCGATGAGGCCAGCTGGTGTGAGAGCTTGGTCTTCTTCAAGGGTTTGTAAGTATGCTTCAGGTAGTGAGAATTCAGTCAGGACGACGCCCGCGGACCACACATCGGCCTTCCCATCATATACCTTACCAGAGATGACCTCTGGCGCCATGTATCTCAACGTTCCACAGGCAGTCTCTACTTTAGCCTTCTCCATAGAGGACACGCCGAAGTCTGCTAATTTGATCTCAAATGGATCCAGGCTAGCAATCAGGATGTTCTCTGGTTTGATATCCCGATGGTAAATATGTTGATCATGTATGTACACGAAGACACTAAAGAGTTGGTCGCTTAGTTGCCTGAGCACGGTGGCAGATACATATGGTGATATGCGCCTTAAGTTCAGCGGTAGATAGTCCATGACGATTGAAGGACCGCCATATGATGGCTTCTTGTCGTTAATTAATGAAACGATGTGCTTCTGAGAGAAAGAATTAATCCTTGTACCATCTGTACCATCATAGGGTGCTGACTCACATGTTTGAGGCTTTTCAGACACTTTAATTCTGTCTCTATGATCTTGTCCAAGCCCTTGTGTAATGGCATTTTCACGCCATAGAGGCGGCCTCGGGTGTCAATCATTTTATAGACCTGAGCGTACGAACCCTTCCCGACCGAATATAGCGAGCCCAGGATGTCGGAATACAACAGAGTAGGCGGACCGGCTTTCTTTCTATCTTGCACTGAGAATTTAGTTTTGCATTGGCGTAGGAACCTGTCGACTTTAACAGTGTAATCACTCCAGGCTTGCGTCTGCGGTTCTGGACGCCGAATGGTGAGGACTTTAAGGACCATAGAGCCGGCGCGGATCTCGTCTTTTTCTGAAAGAGCCATAGAGGTACCCTTTAAAGGATATGGAGTGGAATTCATGATTCGAGAATCGTCATCGCGCTTGAGAAAAATTTCACTTCTGAGCTCCGTGCCATATGACGAGACGTCAGACAATTGAAGAGCCTTTGTCTCCTCGTTAAAGCTGAAACAGAATTGTATTCGGCTAACGCTATGGTCCTGGCCATTTTCGAACATGACATTACACTCAAGACTCGAACCAAAAGCGAAGCCTTCGAGAGTTTTAGGCGCATGCGAGAATTTGATGATTATTTTAGCCTCAGGTACAGGCTCGTGTTGGGGCGTTGTATCTCGATCACGTCGGGAGCGACCCGCTGGGGTAAGATTGGACTTTTCATCATAGAGGAACGGTTGATTGTGTTCGCAGCGAAGTGCTTTTGCGGCTAAATCGGAGCGAGACACAAGGACGGCGATGACATCGTCGTCAAAGAGATCGGAAAGAGGTCGTTTTGGCATGATTGTCGATAGCGCTTAAATCTAGTTCTCATAACTGCGATGAAGTTGGATGTAGGTCACTTTATAGAATCTATGGATGTTCCGCAGCGCTTGGTGGTTCACTAATGCTAGGCGCTTTAGAAACGGTTGGGGTGCAGGCAGTAGGCCTTAAGAACGGGCTTAAGAACGGGCTTAAATGTGCTAATGAGATCTCTTGGAAACTATTTCAGGCAGAGACTGTGTCTTGGCGTTTCGCAGTTGATGTCGCCGCGAAATAAACTCGTGCTTTGAGTCTGTTGTACAACTTCACAAAGACATGCAGTAGCTATATCCAGTCTGGGAGGAGAATGAACACTCCTGTGCATTCGCACCGAAGTTTCGAGCCTGACCTCGACTATGTATCGACAAGGCTACTCGACGAAATTGCGACCGCTCATAATGTCTCTAACTCTGGAAAGAATGCCAACACCTACGAACCCTCACTTTATGATAACGACCCTGAGGACACCGATGTCTTGGTGAAGTGCGAACATCACTCTGGAACTTGTACTCCTCCCCCAATCGATCCTCTGCACCCATTAGAATACTTTAAAGACAAGTCGAACCAAAGCCTACAAATGCTGCAACATGGCAAGCCTCATTTTGATTATCGTGTAAACATCGAAGATCCGTTCTATTGGATGACTGAGGTCCGATTTTTCTCTAAGGACGCAGACGATTATGAAGACCGGCGCCAGGGGATTGACAACAGTTACTATTGGAGATGTGAAGCGAACCATTTAAGAAACGCACCCAGCAACGATACTCAAGGAGATCGATTCCTCATTCTCGATTGCACCTATTGGAGAATCGAACACAGCTGTATGGTGCCGCAAGCACGGTTGCATGAACGACGTGGGATACCTAACGTGAAGTACTGGCAAATCGAGCAGCATTCTTACGATGAGCAGCTGGACTTGCAAAGAGCGCCTTCGATATCAATAGATCTTGCGAGCCCGCTAAGTCCGCTAATACCAGAGCCGTCCAAGACACATAAGTCACGATCGCCGACAACACGAAGTTCCAGTCTTAAACGCAAAAGAGCAGGGTCTGAAGATGATGATAATTCTGCGTCCGATCGAATATCACTGCTCGATCGTGATCCTGCTCAAAATGGCCACCCCCAAAACAGCCTGAAGAAGCGACAGAGGTTAGTCGAGGCAAACGCCTTTGCTTACCAGCCTGACAACGATGCGGTAGCCAGAACACAAATCAGAACAAGCAAATCCCAATCAACTGAGAGACATTGTACCGGGTTTATCACGACGACTACAAATCAAGAGGTTTTAATGACCATAGAAAGTCTAGAAGCGTTACAAAACCTCGTATGGATCAAGGCTGGTATCGATATTAGCATTGTCGAATTCGAGCAGCTTTTTAGCAAGACCAGGCACGCGCGGACAATTCGGCCTGAGTTAAATGAGTGAGCGTGGTTGCGGTACGGTTATACAGCCTTCAGGCTTGTACGATAGCTGCGTTTGTTGTCAACTTGATCAAGCTACGACAGAGGAAGCTATGATCTATCGGTGAACCACCAATGACTGTTAGCCGCAGCATTTCTGTAGGCCGTAGCACCCTGTAGGAAGGTTTTAAGGTTACTAGTTATAGACCATCCCTTGAGTTGATGCATGTAATACTTAGAGTGATTCTCTAGACTGGTTAACTGAGCACGATGGCTAGTGTACATCTTAAGAGTTCTATCGTGATAGGTTGAAGTAATAGTGTTTCATTGAAGTCAGTATTGGTTGCATAGGTTGGTCAGAAATAGGCAGCAGTCTTGCTTGAAACGCTGAACATGAATGGCGACTGAAGCCTATTCCGCGCGACCCCAAAAGTGGGAACCAGAAGAACAAAAACTGGGCCCTCGAAACTGTCACGTCGGCTGCTCAGCCACGTACTCAAGGAGTGATGGCTATTCCGGGTTACTCAATGTCCATTCAGGCGAAGGCCTCATGAGCTGAAACAGGGAACCCAGGAATAGATCCTGCCAGGGAGAGTCTCCCCGGAGAGGCCGTCCTAGCTGGTCAGGGGCCGGGATCTGGGATCCTACAAGACGCAGGGTGGGCTGCTCAGGAAGACTGCTCAGGCACGTGAAAGATGGGAGCAGGGCTGCACAGCCACGGCTCAGGTTGGCTTACTCATCGCTCAGGCTAAAACAGCGAGTGCTCAGGTTCAGGGACCGAACGGGTCTTTGGTGAGGTCAGTTTTGGCGATGCTATATGTAGCTATGGCATCACCAAAACTGATCGACCTCAATTGCCCCTACTGGTTGACTCCCATGCCGCTTCATGTCAGCCAACTCAGCGCCCGGCTCAGCCTCGGCTCATGCTGTATCCCTGACGAGCTTAGTCCCCTCACTCGGTGCTTACCGTCTGCGAGCTGACAGCTCCTTGCTTTCCGTAACCGACACAGACCCACGAAGCCCCTTACAGTATTCTTGTCAACTATTTGCGAGCAGCACCTCTCTAAAGGCGAGGGAAGGACTCGTTTCTGGGAACAATGAGCTGGCCCGGAATAGGGACCTCTTGAAGGACTATCCACGAGGCGAGTCTCCCCTCCCGCAGCATGGTGTCGCTCTGTCACGTCCACCGTCCTTCTCCCGTTTCTCTCCTCTTCTCTCATCTTCTCCCCTACGTATTGCTCTCCCTTGCTGTTTGATCAAACCCCGTCCCTGTGCGTAATCGCAAATTTACTTTATATGTCTTACCATCGCCCTCACCCTCGGCCGGTGGACTTCTATACCCTTCAAGTATCTCTGAAACGTCTGGAATGCACTCCAGAGCTTCTATCAGTTGGTCTTTTTTCATCGTACTATAGCCCTTGAGGGTCTCCTTTACCGACTTATCATCCTTTGATATTTGCAAGGAATTTGCATCGATGCTTCAGTTGAGGAACCAACAGTTTCTGGAACCCCTGCTCGTCCTCAGCTTTCCAGTTCTTTATAACGCGGATTAGCATCTCCACGTTTTCACCGAAGAGGTGATTGGTGTGCTTTTCGTCTAGCACGGCGAAAAAGAAGTCTATTCTTCTAAGCGTAGTAGAGGAGGATGGTTTGTCTTCCAAAAAGAACTCCATTTTGTCCTTCGACGACCCGTCTGTATTGTCTTGCTGCCGTCCTTTCTTTCCTCGACGTGGAGTTGTCGACGATGGTGCGCTGTCCTGGCGCTTTCGTTTCGCTGGGTAGCTGGGTTCTGCAGTTAGATCTGGCATAGAAATGGGTTGTGCGGGCTGGTCTTGATTAGGTCCCCTTTTCTCTCTCCATGACTTGCGCGTTAAACTTTCGTACACTTTCGCTACGACATCAACTCCTTCTTCTTTGGTCGCAAGCTCCATATCCTTTCTTACAATAGTGTGCAACACCTCTTCCAAAACTTTTTTTCCCGTGACTTCATTCCGAAAGTCTTGCAAATCAAATCGCCAGTAGTCTTCGCAAGATGCGCTAGTCGTGAACAGCAGCGTCAAGAGTCGGAGTTTTTTGGGATTCTTCCACATGCCAAGCTCTTTCCTGAAGTCATCCCTCATGTTCTTCGCTTCGGAAAACCAGAGGTTAGGCTCGACGGTCCGGAGTATGGCGGTCGCATCCTCCTTGCTGCAGGAGACCGCCGTCTTGAGCTGTAGCTTCTGTCAGCAAAGCGTTGATTCTTGCGATGCGCTGTGCTTGCCTGGATTGCGCAGAGGATGTAATCTTCTCCCTCGTTGCTCTTGAGCATGAAAACAACATCAGGGCCAGCATATGTAGATGGAAAGAACAGAGTAGGGAAAAAACCCCGCTCTCGCACTCGATTAAGCCAGTCGTGAAATTTGATCGTCTTGCCAAAATTGGCCTTCTCATAGGACTCGGGCATGTGTAGACTATACTTGGAAATGACAATCTTCTCTTCTCGATCACAGGCGGTAATAAGCTTGGCTCCATTCAGGACGTCCATTAAAGCGGCACGCGCATTGGGGGCAAGATGAGGGATGCCTGGTTCACTTCGCAGTAATCCGCCAATGGACTGAATCAAGTGTTAGGTTGAGAAATTTGATGGAGAGATCGACTCACCCAAGCCAGGTAATATTCAGCCGCTATCCCAAAGGATGATGGATCATCTTGATTGTCGAAGAGCAGCCGTTTAAGCATATCGTCATACTCGCAGCCGGACTCTCGTAAATGCTCTATCACAGCCATGACGGCCAATGGTTCTGCTAGTTTCTGTTCCACCCCGCCCTTGTCGTCTACCTTGCTGACAACAGCGAAGCCTTCCGTAATCAGCTGGCCGCTCCTCTTGTCGCTGAGGACGGATGGTGTATGCATTAGATCCGCACGAATAGCTGTCCAGTATAGGTCTTGCAGAATGTTAAATCTCATCTTGTTGCTTGCAGCCAGCTCCCTTAGTCTCGTCTTAAGACTGGCCTTGATAATGTCCTGGCACAATTCAGATTGTCCTTTTATCCCTTTCCGGACGATGCTTTCCCAGTCTTCGCTTTCGGTTCGTCCTCCAGTCTTTGGTCGGCTGTGCAAAAGTTGCGCGTGATCCCCCCATTCTGTGAGGAAACAAGCAAGCAAATTCTCAATGTAGCGAATGGACCATCTAATTCGCCCTCGCAGCAGAAAACTGTTCCCCACAACTACCTCACGTCGGTCTGACCTCAAGAAATAATTGTGCACAACAGAGACTGCTTCCGCAACACTATTTTGTTCATTTCTTATTTTGAGACTTCCAAGGAAGCTGGAGCCGCAAAAAAAAATTTGTCTCTGCCCAATCTCATGAACCTTGGGCAGGAAGACTTCGATCAAACCGAGTCTCTGGACTTTCTCAGGGTCGAGTTGCGAGAGATACTTGATGCAGAGCATAACACGCTCCACATGAGACCGGAAAAGCGATTCAAATTCTGTCGTGCATGTCAACAGCTTGAACTCACTTAACTTTTCAATCATAGCTAAATTCATAAGGTGGTTAGCAGGGGACACTGAGCTCGGAAATCACATACGAGATGCTGGTGCCCTGTCCTGAGAAAACTCCTCCAGAGCCTCCTGACATTCTTCAAGGCGAAGCGAGGTTCCGCAGAGGACGAAGTTGATAGGTAGGTCGTCATGAAAATGGTCATCTTTCCTCGGGTCGTCGGTACTTAGCTCCATTTGACAGGCAGTTCGATAGTGATAGTAATGGATGGAAATTCCGAAAAGCACGCGGTTCAGCCCAGAGAACTCGGTTGTGGTGCCGGCATCCAACTCGCACTGCGCCTCGTCCAAACAGAACATCATCGTCGTTTCGGGACTGCGCAAGCCCAGTGCTCCTTTCGCCATGACCATGAGGAAATCCTCGTCTCTTATTAACAAGAGTATTCGAAGCGTTGGAGAAAACGGGTCAAATCCCTGACCATCACCGTGACAAGCTGTCTGAAAAAGGAGCCAATGCGGCGCCTTAGGCTCTGGTCGCTGCTGCTTGAAGACCGAAAGAGTACATTCTCGGTTGAGAGCGGCACGCCAAAAGTTGAACTGTAGCCCGTCCAGGTCCTCCTTGTCCGACTGCTGGTTGGCCTGAATCATCTGTCTACGTATCAGACAAGTATCCAGTGAAGCACCGTGGCGGTTGGGTTCCAAAACGTCGCTCTGTCGTGACCCTGTTGATAGCTGCTGTTCCAATAGTCCCGACACCATATAGTGGCCGAAATCTTTGAAAAGATGGTCAAATATCATCTGCGTTTTACCAGATCCCGCCACGGCAAATACAATACTGTGGTTCGACGCGACCTCGGCTGGCTTGTTTGCGCGGAGGAAAGAGAAGTTCTCTGAAGGGAAGTGCAGCTTCAAGGCGTTCCATCCTTGCAAAACAAGGCTCCGGACTTCCTTTTCGTATTGGCGCCATAAGAATTCATCAAGGCCAATTTCGAAATGTCCTCGGCTTTTTCTCAATGGGACTCTCTCGGAGGAAGGCAGTCTATCCCATAGGAATTCCTTATAGACCTGTGGATTACCTTCTGCTAGGGAAGCGAAAAGTTAGTCTCGTCTTATCTCCCGCAGGCTTGATCAGATAAGAAATCACTCACCTATAGACGATTTGTAGGATTTGTGTGCTCGGTATACTTCGCGGGCGAACGCAACCAAAGAGAGATTAGAATGACTACCTTGATCGAATATAAGCATGCCATCCTGAGCGCTGGAAGCATCATTCCACAGCCTGTACAAATCCTCTTTTAGCGTCTTATTGAATAGGTCTAAGAAACAGGCCCATTCCCACATCGAACGTAATTCTGTTGGATTATGGCCAAAGATCTCCCATATCAGGCCTCCGACAGTATCGACTTCATGTACACAGCGCGCATGACGAAGGGCGTAGAAGACCTCATCACTCAACATCCTGTTCAAGATTTCTTCGTCCTGTAAATCTCTCGACTCTGGCCGAGTCCTTCACCATCTCCACTTGAAGTAGTCGTACTCACGTTTCGGAGGGGACTGAACCATTTTGCAATCGAGGACACCGAGGATCGACTGTCATGTACCAGTGGAGTGGAGAAGAGCTCGAAGGGTCTTCGCAGCTTGAGCGGACCTCCTTGGATTCTTAAAGGACTTGCTACTCCGGTGTCTGGATCGGTCGAGCAAACGAATTAAACACGCGGCTCCTTATCTTAAACCAACCCTGATTGGTCATTTCATGTTAATGACTAGATGATTTGCTGGCTGGCAGATGTCAGCAGACATGTCTGTATTCACGGAGCGGCGTTGTTTAGATCAATTCGTAGATGGCTGGATCAATTAGAAAATCCTAGTATGTGACACAACTTGACGCCAGGGAGGTAGTGCATTGCATCTGTCAATCCTTGCTGCATAGAGTCGGGCAGAGATCAAAAACCCAAACACTAGCCTGGATCCCTGCTAAAAGTCCCAAACCGGCTTGGAATTCTGCTCACTTAGTGACGTCCGGAGCAGGCTGAACAGGCAGCACCGTAGGTGAGAGGGCAGTTTGGAACGTGGCTGGCAATTGCAGCCGAGTCCCAAGGGATCCAAAACTAGGCACCAGGGACAAAAACTGGTCTTGAGGGTCAGAACAGGGAACCCGAGAGTTCGAACTCTGCGATTTGTACCAGGGTGAAGCTCTCCAGAAAGAGCAGTCCCGGCCGATTCGGGCCCGTAATCTGGGATCCTAAATGCCTTGTTATCAGGACCCAGGCTACCGCTGGGCGTGAGAATAGCTGAGATGAGATGGTCTGAGTAGTGATTGTAGCTATGAAGTCCTATGGACAACGATTCAACGCCTGAGAAGGAAGGAAAGTAAGTGAGGCGGTGAGAGGCGCTGTACACCCGAATCGGGTGGCACGTGCCTTTGTTAGTCTCGGAGAATCTCTCACCCGAATCGGGTGAGCGGCTACTCACGTCCTCCAGTTCTTCGGTTTCTTCCCGTAACACTTGTCGCGCTTGCTCAGGCACATGAAAGCTTAGAACAGAACAGCACAGCCACAGCTCAGGTTTGCTTACTCATCGCTCAGGCTAAAGCAGCAAGTGCTCAGGTTCAGGAACGGAAATGTTCTTTGTTGAGGTCAGTTTTGGCGATGGTATATGCTGTGATAAGCTGTTCAAGACACCTACAACACCGGGATAAATACGACATGAGCTGTACCGCACGCAGCTTCGCTATAACCTAATTAGAAAAGGCTTATGATTCGAAGCACGATTCGAATCTTGCATCCCTTGAACTTTCTGAGTTATAACATACTACGTAGAGGTGATTTTATAGGCTATGTCGTGTATGTTGCATCGAATGTAGTGGCGGGGACAAAGTCCGAGCAGAGAATTACATGGTCAAGGTTGAGTTACGATATTGCACTCTCTTTTATGGTATTCCTTTCTGAGGTATAGCGGCGGCCATTGCAAATTCTGGGTATTTAGCTGGCAATGGGCTATTAGACGGCTTATAAATGTTACCTTAACAAATTGTCAATAGGCAGCGCTTGCAGGTTTCGAAGCACGAAGCCTGTATATAACTACCCAATCAAGCAATTGATCGTTATCGTTGTTGTCATCGTCGCTATCGTGGTGTTAAGGGTTTTGTTATGAGGCTTGTGCCTCTCGACCAGCCATGGTACAAGAGAACCTCACTTAGGTTAATTCAGGCGATCTGTTAGGACATATGTGTATGAACTGAAGCAAGTCGTGTCTGCGCAGATAGGGGGTGCTGGTATAACTTAGATTGACTACGGAAGCTATGGAAAGTAACTGAAGGAGACTCGTAATACGTATAGCCATCTAGGCTGTCCCAATGAGGAAAGTCGTTTGTGGCATGGTGGCATGTTGGAATGTTGGAATGCCTCCGTGCTATAATTCCAACAAACCAACACTTCCCTCGTGAACCGAAATGCACTATAGGAAGCTTGTCCAGCTTCCCATGAATCTTTACCAGTCTTGTTCCAAACGCGAATCGCATTCTCGAGTGACAGATCGTGTGCAAGGCCGATTATGTTGCGAAGTCTGGAAGGTCTGCCTGTTGATGTCCATTCGTTGAATACATTGGCAAGATCCAACTTCTCGCTGTGAGTTCGCGCATTTTTGAAATCAGGATCTTGGACAAAGTGGTTGTAAAATTCGAACGCACCTACGTGAGCCAAATTGATGATGATTGCGCTCACTGCGTCGGCTGGGAGACACCCTAGAGTCCGGGGCTGCGTTAGCATCTCCTTCGCAATCCCTCGTCCTAGGGGTCTCATGGCGTCATGCAGCCCAGCAGTGTTGCCGGCCAATCATGACGGTTACATTGCACCGTTTCAGAGACGTTTGGCCGCGGAAACGGTGCATTCTAACCACTTCTGGCGGTCATGCGTGAACCCGTGGAAGAATCCCAACCCAGAGAGAACATACCGTCTCAGAGAAGCGTTCTGCGCAAACGATGCAGTCCCAAAAAATTCCACCAGCCCAAGGAACAATTCGTCCCCTGGCATAGAGCATTCACAGAATTGCGATCTTTAGATGGTTCGATGAGATAGGGGAGTCGAATACTTCACCATACTTCATTCACGAGGGCGAGGAGTTGTTGATCTCTCGACTCCTCCGTCTATGTAATTTCGTCCATCGACGGTGGTGCTTCCAGATGAAAAAGTTTGCGAGGCGAATGTTTGTATTTCGATCGCGTGATCATCGAATGGGGACTTAAGTCAGAGTATCGGCGTCTTGTCTTGCTGATTCCGTTCGTTGTCACCGCTCTCACAGAGTCCACTGGCCTCTTGGGTACCGCGGGCTCGGGCGTTGGAGACCGACTCGGCGTTGGTGTTATCGATTTCGCGTACTCCTGCCAGGAGAATTGATTCGAGGGAAGCTGTTCGTCAAGGGTGGGACTTCGATGACTCCCCTCGTCTTCGAGGCATCTCTAACAAGGTGGTTGTTGGGCAAGGCCGCTGCACCATGCATTGCGTCGGGATCGATGCCTTCGACTTTTCAACAATGAAGTAGCATAAAACGCCCTCGCTCTTCAAAGACATCTCCGCGTCTGCATCGTCTGCATTGTCTGCATCGTCTGCGTCATCTCCTCCATCCTCAAGGCCGGAACGCTACCGTGTGTTATCCCAACGACTTGACTTTCCATGGAACCACAATACTCGGCGCGTTCGTGTTCGCTCGACGACACCATTCGACTCGAAGACAGCATTCGATTCGAAGGACCGTTTCACGAAATCGCCCAGATTCTGGATACCGACCCGACCTGGAATCTCCATTGTCGAAAATTCATATACGTTTCCGAGGTCAAAGAAAAGCTCAATTCTGGAACTTCGCAGGTGAGCGATGGATCCGAAGATGATGCTGGGCCGCGGGAGATGTACAGCGGATATTTTCGCCTCAACCTCACAATTCCCCCAGAGAAATTTCCTCAAGGGTGAATGATGGGAGCTGGCCGTCCCAACATGGACCATCTAGGTGTGGATCTTCTTGTTACCGTCAAGGGAAGGCCAGACAATGTGCGAGGTCGACGTGCGAGCATCAGACACCACTCGAAAACCCGACTGCCCATGCTCGTGCCCACGCCCGGAAAAAGGGTGTTACTCAACGGCGAAGAAGTTCACGAGGGGACCAGTATTTTCGGGAGGCGTACAGGTCTCACACTTGGAAATCTTGTCTTTAGGATCGAGTTTTTGCCTCGGAATGAAGAGGCCTACGTCGAGCAGCTGGACGCGGTTGCGCGACAAAGTGGCAACTGGTTCAAGGAAAAGATCGAGTCGATCGATCCGACGCCTTCGGACAGCCATCTCGTCCTTCAGGGATATCTAATACAGACTCCGTAACTGTTTGGAGCTTTCGGCGTGGTAAGTCCATATGACCAAATCGCGTCTGGGGATGTGTACGCTGTGAAGCGAGTCCAAGGAACCAGATCCTCCTTTCATCAAATCGGAGATGAAGTCGAGGCCCTCAAGCTGCTTGAGCGACATGTAAGTTCCCTTTCGTTGCGACCATTGTCTATCTGTCTCTCCCCTCCCCCGAAATAATAATCCAATTGAAATGAACATCGAAGGACCGCGTGGCGAAAGATGCGACGTCGAATCTGCCACCTGATCTACACTGGTCGGATAAAATCCGATGTTTTCAGCTATGGACTGGCTGGCTTTGAATTGTTTCTTCATAGAGCTTGCCCACGTCTGATAGAAGGCATTGACATTGACGAGGTCGTGCATCGCCGCATGTTGCAAACCCTCCAAACGTTCCGAACCGTCGGTCGACGCCGTCGTGGAGGACATGATGGCATGGGTTCCGGGCTCGAGAGTCGAGACCAGACATGCGTCAGGTGCTGCTGAGACCGTGTTGGTCCGACCCTGAAACTCCGTCCGTTTACGGCGGCGAAGAGATATATTTTTCCTGGGTTGTGACCTAAGGCCTACCCTGGTTGCTGATCATTCGGAATGCCTGCTCGCTTGTAACTCAAACTGACTCGGCGAGAAGAGCGCGCCTTGCCGAGCTCAGCAGACTGACCGCGGCTGAGTTACGCCCATTGCTTCACAAGAGCATCACCAGTGGTCACCGGGGTGTTAGACTCCCTTCTTGTAGACCTTAAACGACTCTAGCCGTTGTTAAACTACGTATTGGTCTGGGTAGCTAGTATCAACACTACGATTTAGTAAATACAGCTTTACCGTAGCTTCACAATTACTTAATTAGAAACAGTACTTCGAAACGGTACTTCGAAACCCGCAAGCGCTGTCAATGGGAGACTAATTCAAAGATGTAGAGCAGATTTGGACAAGGCGGACACCAGTCAGGCGCAATCTGCTTTCGGTTGTGTGTGTCACTTAAATCATTGGGGAATTAGCAAGTACACCAATGGAATCTTGTAGTGAATCAAGTTGACCATAAAAAATCTACCAATTTTTCCCTGCTGGCGGCCGTTGTCACGGAATTATGGTAAGTTCCCTCGACACCAAGAACATCAGGCAGCACTCTGTCGCAACAACCGACTCTTGCCACTGATGAATGGGTTCTTCCTGCTTCCCCCTTCCGGATGACTAGTAGCATTCATGAAGTTGAACAGAATCTCTTGTGACTCTCCCAGTCAGTCTTCTGGCATTCTGCATCTAGAGCACACGAGAAGTTCATCTGCCCCAGCTGTTGGGTCCATTATCTTTAGTCCACCACAATTCCCACATCCACTTTTAGCAGATCCTACCGAAGGCTAGGTTTGATGGGTACTTGCACCAGCAAAAGAACAATCCTCCACGCAGGGCACCGCAAAGAAGGGAGAAATAGCCACCCTGGTCGCATATCGTTTCAACATATATTCAGGATTGTTGATCTTCAGGTGCTTTAGGTATTCCGGTGGGAATTTCCCGGTCCCGCATGAGCAAATTGGGGTTTCACCGTCTTCAAGCCCTTTGCTGATCGGAATTTCTCGTTGAATCGCATATTCGCAGTCGGGTTTATGCTTCCAGAGTCTGCACCTCTCTGACAGAGCTGGCAAGATTGATTTCCAACTGCGTAGCCCTTCACCAGAAACCTCCACCTGCATTAGTCCTTGGTCGGTGAGACTTTGATAAAAAGATCCGACCTTGTCGTCAGCATGCATTTTGTTTGTTAACGGCAAAGCTGCAAGATCTAGCAATAGAGTACGGTTGACAAGATCTAGCCGAAGGCAGGAGGGCAGAAACAAGACATTTATCCCACCTTCCTCCTTGCTGAGTCCGAAAACGGTGGCTCGCTCGCTTCGAAGACCGGTATAGGATTGAAACATCGAGAAAAGGCTTTCTTTCATTTCGAGTCGACCATTCCACTTTGTCCCTGGTGAGATGTGGCCGGCCAGACGAGCCTCCCGAGCCTGTCGCTCTTTTGTGGAAAACATCATCAATACATGTGGAATCAGCCATTGCAATCGTTTCTCCTCTTTCAGATCGATTATCGGCATAATATCAAGTTGAACTCTGTTTGCTGTCCAAGAAAAAGCCTCAAAATGGTTTCTAGAAGTTGTCTTAGTTAGAATTGTTGGAAACAACAAGAGTGACGACGTCTCGTTCAAGGGATTCCGGATCGGGGCTTCGACCTCGACGTAAGCCGATTTTCGGGCAATGCGTCCTTTATGTCGGCTGTGGTCGACGGGCAACGGAAAAAGCAAATCAGAATCGATAGTAGACCCGATCTTCACCGAGGCTCGGAAAGCATCTTGGAAATGCACCTGGACGGCTGTGGAACGATCTTGCAGCTGAGATTTTTGTATTTCAGACATATACGTGATCTTCACACTTAAATTTTCAATGACCATGCCGTCAGAGGAAAGCCTGGCATTCATCGTACGGTTCATATCGAGCTGTGGACGAAGCGCTTCTGAAGTCAAAATCGGAGTGTTCGACATCATGGGCATGTACTTGGAGACCGTCACATTACTTGATATAACCGGGCTGCTGAATACGTCGAGATTCCAGTCCAAAGAATTTGCAATTGTAATGCTCTCTGGTGTGAACAAGAGTCCGCAGCTAAACTGGGGAATGGTCTCGTCATGCTGCAGAAGCAACCAGGTAGGAACAAATGTTGAGACAAACATATCTGATCGACCCCACCAAGCCAAATCAGACTCTGTAATTTGCAACATGGGCACGTTTTTGTGCTGAGACAGTATTGCGTTTCCAAATGCCACTTGCACAGACGAGAAATCACACCTCCACCTTCGTGATATCACAGCTCCTTCTTTGAGGGTACACCTCAAAGTCGGAGGACTGGTAATAGGAAATTGGCTTGGAATGAACAGACCGATTTTCTGGTTAGGTATGCGAATTGTAAGACAGACGTGAGAGGGTAAATCAGGCCACGCTCTAAAGAAAGGAGCCATATTTGCATTTTTGCTGGCATCAGGGCTGGCTGGTGGAAGTCGGCTGGTGTCAATCCCAAACATGTGTAAATTGAGTATAAGTTCTTGAATGAAACTTTGCGCTACTGGTGAGGTCCAAGTGTCGGAGATGATTTGTAAAACCATTTGGTCTAAACATTGGCCCCAGTCCGTTACTACCGTCGTCTGAATGGATCTGACCAGTAGGGCGAAGCTTGCTTTATTGTAGAAAGGACTTTTCATGTTCGAGCAAGCGCTGATATCGACATTGGTGGACAAGTTTTCAGGGCTTTCAAGCGGGAACATGCAATTGTACAATTTGACAAGCAAATGGGCAGCTTCAGATGCTTCAACATGTGGACGAGGCGCGTATTCGTTGTTGAATGGTGTATAAATTCGCTTCCATCGTATGCATGATCGCACTCGGGTGGCGCCACTAGCTTCCCAACTGCCCGACTTGTATTCTTCCAAAAGGTCCATCAGGGATTCATCTTCCGAGTTATTGGTTGCGTTTGTCCAGATTTCGCATGGTGAGAGACCTAGACAAAATGCAACAGTGCGAATCTCTCCGCCAAGAAGGCTTGAAACATGTTCTCTTGAATTCGAGCCTCGATGGGTTCGAGACTCAGTGTATATGGTATTGTAGGTTTCGTTTTTCAAAATTGCAGTGCAGGTTGGCAACAGGTTCAAGGAGCCAAGTCGATCAATTAGATCTGAAGTGTCAATGATGTCAAATTCTCGAGGTGCTGCTTGAATCGTTGGAGAGTATTCCGCTTTGTCGAGCACCAGCGGTGAAGAAGTCCAGTTGTCACAATACAAGTTTGCAGTGAAGCCCTCGACCCCGTCCTGAGACAATGCATTTCGAAGAGTCATTGACAATGCTAATGCATCGGCAACGCAAAAGCGTACGATTATTCCACGAGAAATAGACTTTCTGAACGCTGTGGCCCAACATCTGAGATGTTGTTGAGCACATGCTAGGAGATGATCTGCTGACGATAACCCTCCTCGCTTCACCTGGCAATGAGCGTCGTCCAACAGCGGCACATAGGCTGTAGTAAGCGGAAAACCTGAGAGGGGATTGGTTTTGCAATCAAGTATCATCCTGCCGTCTGACGATGAGAGGAATGCTGGATTTAAACGGGACGGTCGAGGATTGAGGCCTTTGACTGCGTTTGTGGTACCGTCATTCCACCATCGCGTTGCAATGGTGAATAAATCAGCCATTGCCAGTATTCCAGTCGGTTCAGCGGATCGTAATCTATCCAAAAGTGTTCCTTCGCTTGGATATGATCTCCGTTCTGCTTGAGATCTCTCCAAATTGCGATGAAGCAATTTTAGGCGTTCAGCGCGTTGACTGGTTGTGGAGTTGCTTGAAGAATATCCGGTCCAAAATTTCCGTATCTTTGTGAGAGTACTTGCATCACAGAACCTAATTACTTTTCCATAGGGTGATGAACGCCATTTAGAGACAGTCTCGGAAAGCGATATGAGTTTGTCGGCCTGAGTTTCTAGAACCTTCAAAGACATGTGGTCCAGTCTCCAGTGATAGTAGATGTTCCAAATTTGGTCTTGCATCGTTCCTTCGACGTCGTCGATGAGCAGGGTGTAGAGCAGAACGTTGCGGGCATTGATCGCTGGTTCAATGTCGCAGCATGTAATATCTAGCTTCCTATCTGGGTCTGCGAAGCAAGTAAACAGAACATTGTGAGCATCACCACAACCCAACAGCAGAATATCAGCATCTTTTTCGGGAGGCAGATCCCGAGTCAAAGAGGTAGCTGGAGTATCGGCCAATGGACTGAAATAGTTCCCAATATTAATCGCCGTGTTTCGAATCATGTCGACTGGCCTCGTTATTGTACGAAAGAAACTGAGAAAGAAAGTTGAGGGAAGGAAATTGATAAAGAACTTGTGATGGCAGCGTGGCCTTGGCACTCCACATTGATTGTCACTCATTTCCTCGTGGTTGGTCAGATGAGAGCTGAACTGGAACAGACACCTTCACTCCGAAGAATGAAGTACGGAACTCCATGTGAAACATAACGGCTGGTTAGTTCACAAGCAGCTTCAACTTGTAGAAGCCATGAGCTGGAGGGGCAGCTCGAGCAGACGTCCATTCTCTCGCGGCATGCTGCTGCGTGAAGAGAGCTTCCAGAAACCCCTCCTCAAGAATGAATCGTGCACACATTTGCCTGGATTGTGTTACTTGGTGCATGGTCGAACGCCATCTTTGCAGCACTAGTGAACGACAAAGATGAGTTTCTGCATGTGCCGTGAGTGATATAGTGGTAGACGCGATTACTCACGCCTGAGAAGGCGCGATAGTGAGGTATTCATGACTTCCGAGTGACCTCTGGGCTTTTATTTCGAAATCAACGTTCCATCAATGCAACTGATGATACCTTGGTAGCCTTTCAGGCTATGGCCCCTTCGGGTTAGGGCCATGCTTGAGTTCGAGGCAAGCGATGCCAGAACATTTTAGGGGTATTTATGGAGTAGCTTCGGAGAACTTTGAAAGTAGTAATGCAAAACGGAAAGGCCTTAAAGGGTAGGTAGATGCAGTGGACACCAAAAGTTGAAAAGGGTAACGATATGTCCATTCACGGATATCGATACGGCACGGCTTGGGCTTACTTGCTAACGTGTCTCAAACCAGGGGGCAACCGAGATTTCAAGCTTGCGTAGGGAGTTGCTTCCGCCTCGGTTTGAAGAGCGTTCGCTCCAGGCACAGTCCCGGCAACCGTCTAAGTCGTCGGTCTGCTGAGCTCTCCATCACTGCGATGGCTCAGCCGCTCATCGTAGTCCGTGGTGTGGCCGCTCTCACTCATAAACTCTCCACTCTCCAATATCTCACTTGCTGTCAAGTCCTCTTTCGCTCCATTCGCAGCAGTTGGCGTCTTCTGCTTCTTACGCATAAATGACCAACCACTTAGACTCGTCCTAGGTCCTTTCTTGTCGTCGGGGTTGGGTGTGGCACCCGGCGTGGAGGAATTGCTTTCAACAGAGCGGCCGAGGTGCTCAGTCGAACCTGAGTTGTGCTGTTCGTCTTCAGTGAAATCCCCTGTCGGAGTTGGGGCTTCACCGACAGCTTTACGAGAAGAAAATATCGAGGTGGATTTCTTCCAGCTGTCGAATTTGTTGGATGAGGCTTTTCGGGTAATTTTGGAAATGAAGGTGGGCTTGGAATTTGGTGTTGATTCGACAGAAGGGCTGGCGCCGACTGAAGACAGTCCCGACGTCGTCCTTTCCAGAGACTCCCGGGACTCCATCGTTGACGTTGTCGGAGCAATGGAGTGGGTGTCTCTCGACTTCCGAGGTTCCGGCGGCGAACTTGTCAGCATGCTTTCGTCCTTCCCCTTGAGCTTTTCCTTCTCTTTTGTTCTATCTTTGTTCTTCCCGAAACCAAACATGGTGAACGAGGGAGCATTTGGATTTAGCCTGGGGGTGGCGGGTCGTTGAGATGAAGGTGGACGAGTCCCGATCGGTGCTTGCAAGGGTCGGGGCCCTCGTCTGGGCTCAATGAACTCGCCATCCTCATCTAATTTCAAGGATAGGTTTGTTTGCGACCCGAATCCGAGTGAAGGTCGTCGTGAGTGGCTTCTTGAAATGGATGAAGCCCAGTCGGGGACCAGCGGGCTGTTTCGGGCAGCGGGTCTGTACTCCCAAGATATCTGCTCGACTGAGGGGCGAGGCAGCACATCAAAAGAATAGGTGGAAGCAGGCCGAGGAGATGAGTTACCGGCTCTTCCAGTGGCGTCGAGAGCATTGCCTCTGTTTGGGGCAAATGGGTCATAATTTCGAGTTGCGGATGGTTTTCCCATGTTAGGTAGCAAGCTTGGGAATGCTCGCCTGGTAAGGGATAGTTTGGGCTCGTCGGGTGCGCTCTCTCTCGTGAGGAAATTGCTGCTGGAAAATGCCCAATTTCCGCCGTAACTCAGGCGACGCCTAGGTTGCATTGATGGGTCAAAGCCGTCCAAGTTTCGAGGAAATGAATGACTCTCGTGTTTCAAGGCGCCTAGCACAGGCGGCTGATCAATTGACGACGTCTTGCCTCGTTGTCTATTAAAGCTAAACAGGTTCGACATGCTTGTCAACCGTTTGTGTGCGGGTACTTCGACTTGATTATCATCTTCCGGGATGGGCGGATGGCTCGAGCGGATGGATCGTCGATCAGGGTCACCTTCGGAAAAGAACTCTTCTCGTGGGCTCGCAAAGGAACGAGGGGACGACGCTGTGTCAGGGGATGGAGAACTTTGAGAGTCCCGCTCGACGCCGTGCAGACTGCCGGGTTTGAAAGATGGGAATGGAACGGTGCCAGATTCGGGAGCCGTCGGCCTTGTGGGCATTTCCTCTTCCTCCGGCAGCATCTCATCGGCCGAGTCGTCGCCGAGGAGGTCGGTGGGCAACAGAGCATCGGCACGTGGACTCATGGGAGCAGCCAGGGCGAGATCGTCTTCGTCGAGATCGAGGCCAGGAGGTCCATCGACCGGCTGCATTGTCATGCCATTGGCCGTGTTGAACAGCGACAGGCGGTTGGCCATGGGCGACGACGTCGTCACAGCTTCGTTGACGGACGTATAAGGTTCTGGAGCGTAGGCGGCTCTGGGAGACGAGACGTTACTTCCGTGGGAGCTGGTATGGCGGCCTCGTCGAGCATAGCGGTCACCACGACGGATGGCGTCCATGTCGACGGGGGCCAGTGGGGCAAATGAGACGGCGGTGACTCGTCTGGCGGTGTCATACATGGCCAGCCGCTGCCGGGCCAGGACGTGTTCTTGCTGCATCTTCTGCAAGTCGGACCAGACCTGGTTATACTGCTGCGACAGACTTCCCAGGGTGTGGCGAAAGAGCGCATCTCGTTCTCGATCCCGGCGATCGGCCTCTCTCGACTCGTCGGTCTCCTCGTCGACGGAATTCCGCTTGCGCTCTTCCTGCAACTCTTTCAGCTGCGAAGCCTTTTCCTTGTTTTCTTCCTCGAGGAGCTGGATCTCGCGCTGCTCTTCGACAATCTTCTCCTTGACCTCTCTAACTTGGCTCTCCATCCTGCGGCGCAGCGCTTCCTTTTGTTTGTTGATGGCATCAATCTCTTCGTCGATGGTCTTGGCCGATTCTTCCCATTGAGCCATCTCATTGATCTTCTTCTGGCGCCGGTTTTCCTTGTCCTTGAGCTGCTTCTCTTTCTTAGTCTTCTCGTTTAGCAGCGACCGAGCGGCGGCTTCGGCACGGTGCACCTGTTTCTTCAAATCGTTGCTGGCCTCGTCTCGCTCCTTGACCTCGAGTAGATATGTTTGTCGTTGTTCGTCTCTCTCCTTTTTCGCGGCGTCGAATTCACGGACCTCGTCTTGTATCTGAGCCTCGATTCCATCAATCTCAGCGTTGATCTCGGAGAATTGCTGTGACAGTTCTGCCAAGTCTTCGCCATGATCGTCTTCGGCGTCTTTGGTGTCGGGCGACGGGACATCAGCGACAGCGGCACCGGCAGGCGAGACCCTTCTCATCATCAGTCCCTTGCGACCAGCTGATTGGACCGTATGCGGCTCGCGGGTCGCTGGAGGCGCAGGCGCAATGGTAGGAAGGGACGGCACGCGAGGGGCCAGGGCCAGGGGCCGCACAGCTGGCTGACCCTCATTGCTTCTGTCTGACAAAAGCGTCGAGTCTGGCTTCAAAGTACGAATGTAGAGGATCTTGCTCGGGGTTTGGAAGCGGCCCGGGCTGATGCTGAAGACGCGCACTTCATAGAGGGTGGCCGGAGCCAGGCTGGAGATGACGGCGGCCGTCTCATGTTTCTTGGTGATGGCGGTGGCACGGCCGTTGAGCTCGATATGATACTCGAGGATGGAGCTGGTCGGCTCTTCCGGCTTCCACGAAATCTGAATGTGTGTGGCGGCAATCTCTTCCAAGGTCAACGTCGGCTCAGGGGGGATATCGAGGCCTAGTTTCTCGACGAGGATGTCGTTGTCAGTGCTGATCACGCTGTACGCTCGCCACAGAAGCCTGTTGCCCGTCAGTCAAGAGCGCACCGAGGCCGAATGCGAATGCGAATGCGAGACGCACCATAGAAATGCCCACAGCACGACGGTGAGGACGAGCAGGGCCAAACGGCCTCGAACTTGCACCGTCGGCCCCAGAATCTGGTAGGCATAAACCGCCCACGTCCACAGATGCTCCGTCTGCTGGCTGGTCGACGCCATCCGCTGCACACACACAGACACGGCAAAAAGACATAGACAACCGCACACGCCTCCGACTCCTGCAGGTACAACAAAGTACGAGGCCGTGCGATGCGGTGGTGGCCAGTCACGGACTCACAGCCAATGGCAGCTCGCTGGGCAACAAACTTGTAAAAGATCGACCATGCAGCGGCGATTGCTTGGCGATGACGGCGAACTGCATGTGGATGTGGCGGATTAATATTGCCGCGTTCTTCGTCGTACATAACTTAACAGTGTTCAGGTATGAATGACGAAGCACTAAGCCTAATGGCACACAGCTATGCCTGATCCCTTACTACTTAGTCAACACGAAGCATAAAGTACATGAGTACCTAGGTACTTCGTGAACCCGCCTAGCCAGCGTCTGCACCTTCCTAATCCCAAGGGCTTCAACAATGAGCGGGAACAAATTCATTTTCCCATCCGTGCCAGACGTTCAACGCTAGATTTTGCCGGCCCAGATACTGCATAAATACACACTACCTCCACACCGAGACGGGCTCATACTCCTGCGTACAAGCTGTGGTCCCTGACTCCCCGGATTCCCCGCCGGTTTGCCAAAAGTGTGTTAGATCCTGACTAGCCTCTGTCATTCCGAGATTCCGGGGCCTGTCCCCAGATGTCGTCAAGCAGCCTCCCTACACACAAAGTGAATGTTTCTGCAGACAAGTCGTACTACCTTTGGAGTGACCTGGCTATGTTGTTCCTTCTCCCACTGTCCGCATAAGCATACACCTGGCCGTCGTCCACTCCTTCGTCCTCGTTCTCTACTTCTTCCTCGTCCTCCTCGCCTTCGTCATCGCTGTCCGTGCTCTCGCTGCTCATGCTCCGACTAGTTATGCTATCTACAATCCGCAGCCGATTCATGTCCATGTCCACGTCTACGTCCACGTCTTTGTCTATTTCAATCGAATCCCGGATGATCGAGTCTTCCAACCCACCTGCCAAATGCTGCATGGTTGGCGCACGGGGAACAGGACTACGCAGGTCCAGCGTCGGCTCTTCGTCATCTTCCGAGTCTGACGGCACAAAGTTGTCAATGTCCAAGCCAGGATCGTTGCGCCAATACTTGAAGTCGGTGTAGTCTTCGCCTCCTTCCTTCAGCAACGTGCTCACCGGGGGAAAAGACTGATCCACAATTTCTCGCATACTCACGTAACTCGACTTGTAACTCGTCAAGCTCAAGAGGTCTAGCGATACTTCAGCCTTTGAATTGATTGTGAAGATGCGCGACGACGGAATGTGCACCGTTCGATAGCTTAAAGCGTCCGTCAGCCGGTTGCCGAACCCCGCGTAAAACGGATTCGACCGCCCGGGAAAGAGGCTGAGAATGTCCCGCAGGCATGCCATCTTGAACACTTCTGGTTTTCGTAGATAGACCTCCCGTCTCAGAGCTGCAATGGTGCGATCGGGAGACATGATGACCGGGCCTTTGGGCAGCTTCCACCCGTCTTGTACGATGCTGTCGAGATAATTTCGGGTCGTGTCGGCTTGACCGACAGAGCGAGATGTCAAATAGAAGATATTGTATCCGTTGGCCACAATATCCGAGTATAGTTTGGCAACACCAATGTGTGTCCAGTCTTTGCCGATGGTATTGTAAATGTGTCCCCACACGTCGGATTTGGTGATGGTGCCATCAATGTCGGAGATGACGATGGGCGTCTCGTGTCGCCACAGATACATGAAAGCTTTACATGTCGACTTGTTCACAGTGAAGCTGATCGGGTTGGGTCCGGGTTTGAGGTCGAGTTTCTTCAGCTGGTCGTTGGTGAGACGAAGGGTTTTGGCAAAGTGGCTTGACTCGGAGGACATGCGAACATTGGGCAGCTCTTCCGACTTGGTTCGACTGTGCGAAGCTGACAAGGGACCACTCTGATCACTGTCGGAGTGATAGCCTGGGTCCGAGTCACTACTGCTGATCAGCGAACTCAAACCCATGTTACGCTCCTGGACACGTCGGTTCGCAGCATCCTTGGCTTCCTCGCTACTATAGATCCACAGATTCCCATTTTCGTCAGTCCCAATGAGGGAGCCTATGTCGTAATTTTCTTGCAGCTCTTCGGAAAGCAGCTTTCTTGCCAGGGCTTCGGCTCTCAGCGCCTGATCTTCACTACTCTTGTAGCCAGTCATGTCGAGCACCAAATCGCCCGACTCGGTCACTCGAGAACGAATGTTAGAAGTAGACAACTTCTTGGACAAGGTCAATGCTCGGTCGTACGCCGGTCTCGACGGGCTGGCTGACGCACTGTCAGCTTGCACCGAGTTGACATTACCGGAGCTTGTCTCTGGCGGTAAGAAAGAGCTCCTCCGCATGTGGTCGTTAAAGTTATCAATATGTTCTTGCACCACGGGAGAAATAAGCTCTTCTGATGCTGCTCGAACTAACCAAGGCTTGGAGTTGGAGACCAGACCATCATCGGAGGTGGACATGTTAGGTTGCGGAGTGGAGGCAGTGTAGTCACTCAGATTGGAACGCTCATGGCGGAGGGCATGTACAATGGGATTCTCGGGATCCGGAGTCAGTGAGCGGCCGGTGTCGGCAGCCAAGTCGAGAAAGCTGGGTTCATTGAGACCGGGCGTCATGACCTGGTCTGTCTTGGTGGTTTCTGGAGAAGAAGCGGGGGAAATCAGGGGCGAAGTTTGCATGGACGGCGGGATCTCATGCCGGGTCTCGAAAACAAAGAAAGCCTCGCCGGCATCACCGAGCTTCATAGCGTAGTCCTGCTTCTGGCCATTGACGCGGAACTCGACTTTTTTCTCCGAGGGCCGTAACAGCTGGAACTTGCCGAACCTGACGTGAAAGGGACTGCAGGCCAAGGTGCCATCTTCCTGCTCAATGACGATGACATCAATTGCTCCGGACAAAGTGGCAGGGTTGATGGAGTTGTAGGTCTTGGACACGGCCCCGGCAACGCTGCGAACGTACTGCATGGTGAGGGGTGGATTGACGAGGCGAGCAGACGAGACTGATAATGGGCTGGCACGTGGTGAGTTAGGTGGTGGTGCCTGGGAGGGGTTTGTTGCCGATTATATCATGATGACCTGGAGGGTCGGAGTCTGGGAACCCGTGTGCTGACGCCCTGAAACGCCACAAAAACAAACGACGGTGATGATGGTGCCAAATTGTGTTGCTACATGCCTCAAGGCCGAGAAAATATCCCGAATATACGATATAGAAATACAAACTGGTAAAGAAATGAAGTTGGCAAAACGTTGACCAAGGGCAGCAGTACGTAAGTCATGCGGAACGCGGAAGTGGTTGGGGCTTCAACCATTACATCAAAAAGTCCGTCAGCACATGACGCCGAGTGCGACTAAGGCTCGCTAAGGCTCGGCACGCCTCTGATTTGCCTGCCCTGCAGAAGTAAGGAGTATTACCTAAGCCCGACATTACCACCAGGCACCAAATTTGTTAAGGTTTCTCCGGGTTTGGGTTTGGGGAGAGCGCGTGTGCCACGACGACCTGTGCGGGTCTGTAGTGCTTCGCATGTGAGGCTGATTGTGTCAAGGTCAACGATCGAAAGGGAGGTTTAGAGGCTGTAGACGATTGTTTGCCGGCGGAGGAAGCGACATCAGAGGAGGCACATTCAGATCGCAATCACCATCACACCTTTTCCACCAAACCTCTCATTTCTCTCTAGTGTGTCAGCTCCCGCTTCATCTTTGTTCTCTTCTTCATAGCCAACCGCCCATAGCAAAAAAAATGGCATCGCCCGCAGAGCCGGCGCATCCACTCACTCCTCCTGCCGAGTCCACACAAGCGACGACGACCAATGTCGCACAATCACAATCACAATCGCAGTCGCAGTCGCAGTCACAGTCACAGGCCGTCCCAGCTTCACAAGACCCGACAGCTCGGGTCGAAGCGCTGCTGTCGGAACCGCTGACCTCATTACACGACGACGGCACGTCCAAGAGACCGCGAGATCACCGACTCATTCACCTCCTGCTCGCGGCGTACGGAGTGTCGGCGTACCAAGAGCGCGTGCCGCTGCAACTGATGGACTTTGCCTACCGCTACACCTCGGCCGTCCTGGGCGATGCGCTGCACATCCAGAACGAGGGCTACGACCAGGCGGCCGCAGAAGGGGCTTCGACAAGCAAGGGCCGAGGGAGAGCGAACAAGAACAACGAGGACGGAGACATCAGCTTGGCCAGTCTGCGCATGTCGATCCAGAGCCGGCTGGGCTATCAGTTCTCCGGCAGTCTGCCCAAGGAGTTCCTGAAGCAGCTGGCCGACGAGAAGAACCGGGTCACTTTGGGTCCTGCTGTGCGGGACACGGACAAGGTCGGCCCGTTGGTCGGTGGTGTGCGCTTACCACATGAACGACACTGCCTGACGGGGATGGGCTGGGGGCTCAAAGACGAATGGGAGAGTGAAGGCGAGGAAAGCGTGCAAGGGGATGGTCTCACACAGCCAGCATCAGGATCAGGCGTCGATGGCATGCAGCTCGACGTCGATGAGATGGACGACGAAGACGAGGAGGGTGCTGGCAGAATGGAAGATGTATTTGGAGATGAGGGTGGTGGTGATGGTGATACAGAAATGCAGATCTAGCTGGTTGCCGACCACTGCTCCTTGTTTTCCCTTAGCATTCCTAGACCAATGATACCCCATTTGATTGTGTTTTGACAACCATAGACCGCATCCGCAACCGCAACCACAGCACCTATTTTTCATTTTCATGAAACCTGGTCGTCAGAATGACTGGTGCTTGCCCAAGCCAAATGTCTTAGACGCTCCAGCCCCAAGCCCAGCCCCTGCCCGAGTCTCAACCCAGTGACCACTATCACGGACCTCTTTGTTCGTCGCAGAATTTAGAAAAGCTTCAGGGCTGACGAGAATCATCAAGAGCTGGCTCAACCATTGCCAGTCATTTGACGTGCATCCGTCGTACTTCACTGTCACCACGCTCGTCTTCTCCTGTGAGGATCGATAGTTAACCAAGAAGCTCGGTCGTGCCTGCAACATGCATCCTCTTCTGCTCGGTAAGCTCATCGAATCATAACGGGAACAGCTGCATCAACCTGGTGGGGCTCAGCGTGGATGTAGGCCTTGACCGCGACAAGACGACAAGCGAGTATATGTCGATGCGTCGAGAAGGCGTACTCCAGCGTGAACCTTTGCAAAGCTCGAGTCGGTCACCGCTCTATGGCCAGTTGATTAGTGTCGAGGTTCCAAGAATGGTGCAGGCCAATGTCAATCCATCGTCCTGTCCTTCTTGATTTGTGCTGAAGCTGTGAGACCCTCTAACGTTTCGATGGGGACATGTCAATGCCCTTCTCTTTCGCTACCACCAACTCTTCTTCCGACCGTCGGCCACCTTCTTCTCCGCGGCCGCCTGTTTCTCCTGTTGCTCCTGTTTCTCCTGCTCAACCCGGTTCTTTATCAGCTCAATAACCTCCACTCTCCTCTTCTCCACCTCGACCAGCTCATCTTCTCTCTTCTTCCTTCGTTCCTGAATGCCCTGGAACCACTCCTCCCTGGCCTTGTCCTGCTCTTCCGGCCGGGCATGGATGACCATGCAGCTATTCATCTTGTGCCGCTGCTCTCGACATGCCCACGTCGCAGTCACCGTGCGACCTCGCGCACATTCTGCAAAGGCTTTGATCTCAGGATCGCAGAGTCGCCGGACGCGCTTGTAGTAGAGATCCTTGACTTGTGCTTCTTGTGCGGCCGAGAGGGGAAGAGGGTTGCGTAGGTTGACGGTGCTCGCTTGGGGGTGATTGAGCCCAAAGTGAGAAGCTGAATCGGTGCCTGCGTCGGGGACTGCAATGTTGTGGCCCGGCATGATGAGGAGGAGGAGGAGGAGGACGACGACGACGACGACGACGACGACGAGGAAGAGCAACGAACACGCAACGAGTTCGATCGTCGAACGAAGCAACGAAGAGCTGTGCACCAAACGAGACTGGAGCTGCGACGCGGTTACCTTATGTCTGGGTCTCGCGTTGTTGATCGATTGGTTCTATCGACTTTCATATTTGCTGCATCACGTCGCTTTGCATCTGGTCGTGTATTATCGAAAGAAGGAATTCGTGGACCTTGAAATGTGGATGCCACAACGTGAAGTGCACGGTCGCAGCTTCCTCCGGCCGACACAAGGCTCTTACCTAGGGACCTGCTACTGTAACTAGTGATGTGTTCTCCGCGTGTTGGGTTTTCGGATTTCATCTCCGAGGGCGAGCCTTTTAACGAAAAAGTTCCACTTGAAAAGCACTGACTGTCCACGACTGTCACCTTCAACATCTACCCGGTCATCTCGACGACTACAAAGTTCCGTCACCATGTCATCTATGCGCAACGCTGTTTCTCGCCGGCCTCACCGCGAACGCGCTCAACCCAGCAGCCGGCAAAAGTATGGCATCCTCGAAAAGCACCGCGACTACACGCTCCGAGCCCAGGACTACGCTCAGAAACGCCAGAAGCTCTCCGTCCTCCAGCAGAAGACACGCGACAAGCACCCCGATGAATTTGCTTTTGGCATGCTGCGCGCCGGCTCGGCCACACAAGGCAAGCACGGAACAGGGAGTAATGACAACAGACTCAGCCACGACGCCGTCAAACTTCTCAAGACCCAGGACGCAGGCTACTTGAGGAACGCGGCGCAGCGGACGAGGCGGGAAATGGAGAAGGTGGAAGAGCAGGCCGGGCTGAGTACCGTCTTGACCGGCAAGAATAGGCACGCTGCGGCAGCACCACCACCAAAAACAAAGTTGGTCTTTGGAGATGATGGCCAACCGTTGAGGACGAACCAAAGACCTGTGCAAGACCGACGTAGCGCAGGAGAAGGAGAAGGGGTGGAAATACTTCAACCGACGCAGCATGACGATATCGACGACGACGACGACGATCAAGCAGACACAACCACCACAACCACGACTACCAAGACTCGAGCCCCATCCAAACAGCTCTCGGCCAAACAAGCCCAAAAGCAAAAGGACAAACTCTCCCAGCTCAAGGCAGAGCGCAAACGCCGGAAACGCCTACAGGATCTCCGCGCCACCAAGCTCGAGATGCTGAAGAAGAGACAGAAGGACATTCTCGCTGCCGCTGACGAGCTGGACCTACAGCGAGCCAAAATGGCCAAAGCCATTGGCGGCGTCAACAAGAACGGAGTCAAGTTCAGGGTGCGGGAACGGAAGAAGTGATCCTCTTCAGACCTCGCTGTTGTCGCTGTTTTACCGTAGCTGACGTCCATCCAACATAAAATCACATGTACTTGCCGGTCTGCCCCATATTAAATGTAGACAACATGGTGGTCGTTCTCAAATCTCCATACCACACAGTGCTCGCCCCACCCGGTCGAGTCTTTCAAAAAGGAAGAAATCTGTTTCATCGCCTCGTTCGTTCACAACCTTTTTTGATTATCGACTATGGAGGGAGGCTGAGGGGAGTCCCAGCCTGGCTTTCCTCCAACCTCGTCATATCTGTAGGTACTATATAGCTCCGCTCCCTGTTTATACATCACCTGAGAATCTGATGTTCACGTCTTCCACAGCAAACCAACCAGATCGGCCCCTTAGATACCTGCTTTTTGGCCCCTCGTCAATCAATCCCGCCTTCTAATCTTAGTTGTTGTACAAACACCGACGCTAAATGCAATCCAAATCTGAGCTGTGCAACTATGCGTGTAGAGAAACGACATCATAGAATCCCAACCACGGGAGAGGAACTGATCCGCCTACCACCCATCACGAGAAAAAGTAAACGCTCTCCCTCAATCGTCTCACATCCCAGTCGCCCTTCTTCGGCACCGGCTTGAACGTCAAAGGCAGCCAAAGCCAGAGCGACGAAGCGATGTAGTTATTCGTCCTGCGTCGACCCCTGCGCGCTGACTCCACCCCTGACGGGCCCGAACTGGAAATTTCAGGCTCCTGTCTAGCCTTTGCCATCACCGGGCCCAGTGTGGAAGCCAGATCAACATCATATTCCTCCTCCTCTTCATCGCGTCGCAAGGCTTCTTCGATAATTTCACGTTCCAGATCTTCTTGGTTCTTCGGCACTTTGCCCAGCGCCGTCTCACCCAACGAGTTCTTGGCTTTGATGTACTGCTCGCCGTCGTGAGCTTCGAAAATGCTCGCAGGAGTAACCATCTTTTTGCCCTGCTCCACTTGCTTCGGATCGTCCGAAGCCAAAAGCTTCTGGCGTTTGTGTTCTTGACTCAGTTCCCAGTATCGCCGTCGCTTTTCCGCCATTGCTTTTTTCCCTTGCTTCGAAGACGCAGTCTCAAATCCCTCGTGCTTGGTCTGCCGCCGCCATTCCGAAATCTTTTCAGCGACCTCATTCTTCATGTCAATTTTTGCGAGGTAGACGTGGTCTCGATACCGCAGCCTGAATTCCTCGGCCAGCCGTCCGACAATGTCTTCGGTATGCATGCGAATGAATGCATCGCGGAGGAGAGAATTGAGCCTGTCGATATCCGCAGCATGGGTCCAAAAACTGTCGTGGACTGCAGAGAACGTCAATCCACACTCATGCGCTTCCATCGCTGAAAGCATCATGTGCGTCGCATCCAACGAGTGGATAAAATTGGGCGGAAAGCCCTGCAATTGTTTCCGCTTGTCCACCGAATCGGTGACGTCAGGTTCTGAGAGCGCAATCGTAGCTAACTGTGTCTTGACCCTCTGTGCTCTGCTGACACGGTACGGCTGGACGACCGGGAGATTGAGCGGCGTCGTCCAGACAACAGTCGATCTGAAGTCACTCGAGTCGATCATTTTACGCTCTGACAGAGCTAGATGCCGAGTGGTTCTCCTATCTAATTTGGTGTTCTTCGCGGAAACTTTGCCTGATGAGATTGCTTCAAGTTGAGATGGCGAGATGGAATTGGTGATCCGGTTGGCACAGTCACCAAACCAATACTGGATGTCGTGAGCACCTTCGAAGAGGGTCCCGAGACCTCGGAAGATCTTCCTTGCAATATATGCCGATGCTGCATTGGCCAACTTCCTCTCAGTCAAATCTGGGTGCAAATCGTCCAGTTGTCTGCGAACTTGAGCCATGGCGCCTGTGAACGTCACGCCATACACGTTGGTCATGACCGTCTGCTTCACAATCTTTCGCGTTATTCGATTGCTCAGCTCTTTCGCCAGCTCATCTCCTGCTTCGGCATCCTTTTTGATCTCGGCCTTCACCAGTTCTGCGACGCCAGTATAAACATCAGCGGGTTTGTCACCTGGTTCAAGGTTGACTTGCTTGGCTCCAGCAATATCGCCACCAAGAGCAGCGTAATGCTGCAGGCCATTACATGTGCCATCCTGGTGAATGGGAAGATGCGAGATGTGTTTTTCTGGGTTTCCTGAATCAATAGCTCTGACGAGCTCGTTGCATGTGGCTAAGCATTGCCATGGATCCTCGGCATTCAACCACCATCGTCCGCCATCAAGAGGGTTTTGAACAGAGTCACGAATGTCATCTATATGCGAATCGGCAAATTGAGCTCGATCGGTCAAACTCGCCTTGTCATAGCCACAGACATTGGCAAGGTGAACCTTGAGCCATTTCAAGCCTTTGGGGCCGAGTTCTTTTCCGTGCGCAAACATGAGCAGGCCTCGAGCATTATCCGCACCCATCTGATTGAGGTAGGGAGGGATTGGATAAGCCCGGCCACGAAAGTCGAGGTTGTGCGGAAGATAGAAGGTTTCGTTCACATAAGCCTTGGCTATTTCCATCTGAAAATTTTGAAAACATCGGTTTGAATGTATGCCTCCCTTTTCGTTTTTGATACCCTGAATTTTTTTGTAGTACTGATATTTTATGCGAGGTGAGGCGTTCGAGTCAGGCTCCGTAACTTCGGGGAAGACCTTGTCTAGAGGCGGTAGATTGGCAACTTGCTCACCGCTGTTCCAAGCCTCGAGCATCACTTTGAAGACATCTTGGTTTATTCGCCAAGCCGTTTGGCCGAGAACGTCGAGTCCTTTGAAAAGCTGATCAAGATCACCACGTTCCGCTGCTGCTTTAGTGTACTCTTTCTGCGCAGTGTCGAGGTTTTTAACACGGAGAACGTTGTTGCTCAACTCGAGATAGCCACCTTCATCAAAAGCAGTCCAAGGCTTGGGTTTGCATATCATGGGAAGCTGCTTAGCGATAAGATCTGCCACAGGTTCCTTCGTTAGGAGTTTGACCACTTCGGGCCGCAAGCCGACCGTGCCATACCGCTTGCCGTTCGAGTAACTACTCTTCCGTTCGAAGGCGAACTGCTGAAAGTGTTCCTTGATACCTCCTTCACTTGCTTCACACACAACGTCAACATTGGCTACGTTGAACAAGAGCTCGCAAAGGATTGAACCGACTTTAGCATGCTGGGTGATCGACCAGTGCATCCGTGGCTGTAGAGAACTTGGCTCGGTAGTGGCTAGAGAAAATTCCGCCTTCTTGATCGACTTGTGCCCGTTCCGGGGCGAGAATGCGGCCCGTCTGAGGGCTTCTTTCTGCTTCTTTAGCAGTGCCTCAAATTCCTGCTCGACCATCCTCCCAATATCGGTAACGAGTCTCACCAGCTTGACTGGGTGCTCGATGCCCACCTTCGTCATGATTTGTATTACAGACGTCGTCGTCAGGGCGGCGAGGGTCCCTGGCGGGAGAAGGCGCAAAAAGGGTCCGTACTCTGTCCGCAGTCTTGTTTCCTCAGAAGGTTTGGACACCTGCTCGGCTTCGCTCACCTTTCGCAGCTCATCTTTGATTGCTTGGGTGAGTTGAGTGTGCCATGTCCATAACAGCGCCCCAATCTTACCGTGCGTCAAATCACCGGCGATTCCCATTTTCAACATTTTTTCGTGCTCGATTTTCCACCTTCGTGTTGCCGTATCCAGCGAGTCTTGCTCCAGTTGGAGCTGCCTTTGTCGGGCATACACCTCCCGAGTTTCGAGATCTGTACATCTGACAGCCTCCCATTCTGCTAAACTCGTTGCGTCGCCGAATAGTGACAAGGATTGCTTCAGTGATGATAGGCCAAGACCTTTCTGATGAGTCTCTCGGACGGCAGGCAACGAGGGCTGAGACACGATATCTGGCGAAACGGCCATTTCGTTTTCCTGCAACCCCACTTCTTCTCCTTCCTCGAGTGCGGCCTCCAGCGGAGAGATTTCGCTCAACTTTCCAAGATCGCTGTCTGATAAAATTTCTCGGAGGCTTGCGACTTCCCAGTCAACGTTGTATTCCTTCGCCATGTCCCAATATCGCCTAACTGTCCGATCTCTTCTTCGACCTTGCAGGGTGGCCATGGCGGCCTTGATCTTTAAAGCAAACGTGTGCGCGTTGGGCACCACCCGGGCCTTCTTGAGCTCGTTTTCAACCCAACCGTTGATTCTGCCTATATTCTGTGACGATCTGTTCCAGATGTGGTCAAATACCATGGCTTCCAGAACCTTGTTGTAGATTCTCTGTAGCTGATCGGGTTGGCTAGCGTATATGGAGCGCAACTGTGCCAGAACTGTCATGGCCCTCTCCCAGCGATGTATCTGTAAACACGCGTCCAGCGTTGCTTCTACTTCCCAGGCATTGCCTCTTATAAATTCTTTGCTTCTGCCCGTTTCCAGCGCGCTGGGACCAATTGCGGTTGTGTGGTCAATCATTAGGATTTGGGAGAGATCAGGGGCCAAACGCGGTAATGCGAGAGATCGTGGAGGACGAGAGGGGCTGCTTGGGTGCTCAAAAGCAAGATAGGTATCTCTCGAGTCAAGAATAATAGGCGACGGAGTGGCTGAAGCAAGTTTGCTGGCATTTGTCGACAGACACGCTGCCGAACTCGTGCGCGAAGTGGGAGGCCGGCGTGCTATCGGACGATGGCTCCCTCGAATAATGGTGTACGTTGTATGCGATGACCATAGCGCAGGGCAAAGCCATGGCATTTGTATCTGGCCAGCGGCATACTGGGTGAGTCGAAGGGGTTGCCTCCGACGGACAGCTCGTGTGAGCATGGCCTGTCACCCACCGAACCAAAGCTCTGCCCCGATGCTGCCGTGCAAGTAGCGCAGAGTACCATGAAGCTGAAAATATCCAAGTGCTTTAGAGGATGGATGATAGTCCAGCTCCGCGTTGATGCAAAGAGTAGCTTGCTGTCGAAATGGAATCTTTGCCAAACCAAATCATCGACTACCTGAACTGGCAGCTACGGCTAAAAAGTCTCAACAGGGCATGGCGCTCTCCCTGAAGAAAGTCACGTGAGAGAGTAACTCTTTTCTGAATAGTCGGCCCCTCTGCGGAATTCATATGCCGACGATATCAACCTACCAGCTACCGATACTTCAAGCTTAACCACAAGGCTTCGCACATCTGACGTTTGTCACTCTTCATCGCATTGAAATCCATGGCCATCTTCACCGGGTTCTCGCAGCGGCCTAATCCAAGACATCCTTTGTGTCGTTCCGGCTCTCTTGTACCTCGAGAGCTTCACGAGACAACCTCGGCTCCGATGCCCTTTCCTCCGCCCCATCACATTCTGTCTTGTAGCTATCCCATTCACCTGCTCCTGGTGCATATGCTCCCTCAAGCCATTTCGGTTCTTTGAAATCTTCCATTAATTCGTTCTCCAACCACAAATCGAACGCAGGAAAGACACGGGTGAACTGGTCGAAGAACCAGACACCGCAATCGAGCTTCCATACTTTTGCCGTGATCTTTTGGCCGACGAAGAGTTGTTCGACAATGATGCCCTCGACGAAGAATTCATATCGGGCATCATCTGCCGTGCTTGAATTTGCTGTCTTCTTTTCAGCCTCTGTCAGATCTTGGGGCGGGTCGTCTGGATTTCTCCATGGTCTGGCCACGACCTTACCCACAGGTCTGTACTTGTCGGAATTATTCTTGTAGAGGTCCTTGCAATCGGCTGTGGGGTTTTCAAGAGCAATTATTTCGAACCCTTGACCCTCGATCACCTGGACAACCGTCATGCCCTTATCACTGTCCACCCCTTGAGTTAGTCGGTAATAGTCGTCATACATCTTTTGGCTAGCGGCGCCTGCCATTGCAAAGCCAAAGATCTGGCCAGCCTCCTCTTCGGTAAGCCCTACAAACACTGGGCCATCTGCCATGTCCGCTTCGGCCCAATACGTCTTGCCGTCGTTGTCTCTCGCATAGCTGCCTTCAAACAGAGTCGAGCAGGCGATGTTGAAGTCACCCGGAAGCCACCGTTGAGCTTCAGCACAAGACCACATTTCAAACTTTGCCTCTCGACAAAAGTCTCTAGTCTCAAGGACTTGCTGTGAAAACTCGACGCAAACATCGTGCTGTAAGAGGTAATCGAGAAATCTTTCAAGTGTGGTGGTGACGAGTTCAACGTCTTCCTTCTTGTCGAATGCGTAGATGCTGGGGGCTTGCCGAGAAAGAAAGCTACGCATACAGCGCATGAAGTCAATGGCGTACTTCGGTGCGTCGCCATCTGTGCTCTCAAGGGCCTCTCGTAAATCCTTCGGAATCAGGACCTGCGACAGGGCAGTTGCAGTCTGGTCTATGTCTAGCTCCTTCAGATCTTGACCTCCAATGCCAATATTCGGGCCCACAATGATACTACCGTAGTGCAGCCACTTATAAAATACGTCTCGCCGTTCAGGAGTAAGTTTCCTCGTACGCTCAAATCGTGAGATTGCCGAAGAGAGCCGACTGACCGATTAGTATTGGCACCAGCTCGGCCTTCTTATTCACTCACTCGAGAAATGGAAGATCTCTGTTCGCCATTAGCATCCTTCTTCCCAAGTCCTGCATCTCACTTACGGGTTGTAGAGACTCTTCTGCTCCTCATACTCGGCAGGCGTCAGAGGTGCATCTGCGAAGAATTCTTCCATACCGGTTGGCTTGCCCTAAGAAAGCGTGTCAGCAATATGTGCTCAATCTGATACTTCGAGAGAACTTTACAAGACCTCGCTTTGACGCGGACTTGGTTTTCTTCTTTTTCTTCTTTTTCTTCTGTTCAGGAAGATCCGCTGGATCTGTGACTACAATACCCTTGTCGCCTAGCTGGTTGCTTTCCTCTTCTTCACCCTCCTCAGGTCTATCAATGGCATGATTGCCATCGACGTTTTCATCAGTATCAGTCTGTATCTTGATATACCTCTTCGTTGCTCCATCAACCATGAATGAATTGTCAGTTGCCGCAGACTCTTGATTCTGTCTTGGGGGTGCCACCTCTGAGTCTGAATTTTTGGGCCGAAGCGGTAACTCTCTTGTCTCCTTACCAGCCATTTCTGAAGTCATGGGCCGGTTTGACGGCTGTAGAGGTGTGGTTGTGGATTCTTAAATTCTTTTCTCAGAAAGATATTCAACACCGTGCTTCTCAATTCGTCACTGGGTTGTTGTAAGGGTGCGTGGCCACTGACATGGGTGAAACAAGAGAAAGAAAAGAACAAACTAAAGGCAAGCACACATCGTGATGCAACATTGATGGAAGGAGGTCAAAGCCGATTCTTTCTGATTTCACTTCCCTGTATAAATATGTTTGAAGCAAACAACCTGAATTACGCGCACCTTCCTGCGATAACCAATAACAATGGCACTTTCCTCAAATTTGGCTTGTGGATGACACGAACTTCACAGGCTCATCACTCCATAGACAGCGCTCAAGGAAAACCAACTTTGGCATGTACAACCTCTGGAGCTGGTCCGTAGTTATCAGATACGGGAAAGTCAATATAAAAGTCACCTCCTCTGCTAGGAACATTACATTGGGAGAGAGGAAATACTCGTTGTCTTGCTGCAATTATCCATCATTCCCACGAATGGTTCTAACCACTTTATCCGCCCTTGCTGAAATTGATCATTACCCCTCGCGCGGCGATATCCTTGCTCCACTCCCTGCTAGCGGTGACGAGGCAGACTCTGGCAGTTTCGACTAATAATAGATATAAAAACTTAACGTTTGATCTGAATGGCTGGGAGGTGATAAAAAGCAGCCAAACTTTTAGGCACCTGAGGTCTTCGTGATATGCTAGAACTGCCCGTCTGTCCTCTGTATCTTCTCCCTGGAATTGTCACTCATAAATCGACAATTGATCGATCCTCCTTGCTGTCGTTATAATGGCACAACAATCAAGTCAAGCCCCTGAAATGGTCCCCTACACCTCTGCAGCAGCCGGCCACCAAGGCATCTCTACCAGCGCTGATGGGGCGCTCCTCATTAAACCTTGCACCCGTGCTGAGATTGACTTCTACGAGTCCGCCAAATCTCATCCCGCATTCCAAGCCCACATGCCCGTATACATGGGCAACTTGTCCGTCGGGGATGAGAAAGTCCAGGCCCAAGCATCAGTGCTACAATCACAGCAATCAGACTCGAAAGCTGCCGAGCAAGCAACCGCGTCCTTCGCACCGCCAGTGCGCACTTCAACTTCTTCCTCCCGGCGCCGCACGGAGGCCGGGCATATCGTCTCCGATCCTCGCATCCGCCGTTCCGCGACGAAGGAGTGGACGCCCTCAGGTGGCGCAAAGCTCTCCTCGAATCTCAGCATCGTGCTCTCAAATGCTACTGCTGGCTTCTGCCGTCCCAACGTCATCGACTTGAAGCTCGGCGCTCGGCTATGGGACGACGACGCACCACTCGCCAAGCGCGAGAAACTGGACGAAGTTGCCAACACTTCTACTTCAGGCTCTCTTGGCTTCCGCGTCGCAGGCATGAAGGTGCACGTTGGGGACGACGTCTCCGACGAGCTGCAGAGGGAAGTCAACACGGAGATAGCGGACGGGTACAAGACGTACGATAAGTTCTACGGACGCGAGAGCATCAATGATGGGAACATCGAGAGTGCATTCGATGCGTTTTTGTACAGTCTGACTTTGCCGCCGACAATGGCGACATCAGAGGCGCCTGAAAACGAGGTCGAGGCCAGAAGAAAGCAGACTTTGAAACGGAAATTACTACTTCAGCGGCTGCTGCAAGAGGCAAGTAGCATTGAGTATGTCCTCGAGAACGAGGAGAGTAGAATGTACAGCGCCAGTATCTTGATGGTGTATGAGGGAGACCCGGATACGCTTGAAAGTGTGGTCAAGTACCAAGAGAGAGACGGGAAGCTCGTGAGCGCAGAGGCAGTCGAGCCAACAGAGGAAGAGGATAGAGAGGAAAATGAAGACAGTGAGGACGAGGACGATGATGCACCACCAGGGCCAAGAGTTCACGAGGTCGTGATGATTGACTTTGCACATGCACATTGGACGCCAGGATTTGGACCGGACGAAAACGTCTTAAAAGGTGTCAGGAATATACGGAAGATCTTGGAGAGCCTCTTGGATGAGGCAGAGTCAAGCCTGCACCGATAAATACCAAGGAGGACATGTTGTAAATCGCCTTTGATAATGTTGCTACCACTAATTGACCGCCCTTTGAGAACCGTTGTTGGAAATGACTGTCGGGAAGTTCTAGCAAAAATTCATCACATGATGGCTTATCAAGCCGAGGCCGATCATGACCAGCGGTTTCCCTTTCATTGTTTTAGACAATCCATCACCAACTGTACGAGATGGAGCGGCAAAGCTTGAGCTGGTCGATGTGGGCACCCCCGTCGCAGTAAACACACCGGTGGGGATTGTGGCCGTTGTCGAGTCGTGGCTTTCTTTCAAAGTCGACTGACTCGAACTTGTCGCCGTTGTGGGTGGCGCGCTGACCAGGACACTGGACGGAGGAGCCGTCGGTCTTCCTGCTACGGTGCTCACGCTCCCCTCTGGAGATCGCCAGTCTGATGATTGACTGTAAAGCACGCCATTGATCAGAACCCCTGCTCGATTTGCAATCATATTCTTTTGATCAGTGTCACAGGTTGCGTTCATTGCTCTCAGGTAGCAGGTTGGTGCGGACGAATCTGGGGCACTATTTGTATGCGTCGCATTTGCATCGCCAGCAGTCGAATAGTCAGTGCGATCTACTGGTAGACCAAGACTTATGCCAGTTCCCTCGATAACGCGAGCGAAGACGGTGAAGGCGGTCTCCGGTTGGTAGGCCGGCACCAGATGGCCAGCATCATAGATACGTGCGAAGCTTAAGTTGCCATACTCTCTCACGACACCACCAATGTAGGAATTATTCGTGACAATGGGGTCATAACCGGCCGAGTACCAGGGAGCATAAGCTGGACCCGCAGCAGCAGCAATCGCAAACGATGCAGCCTCGCCACCCAGCCAATTGCAGATGTAGTCACGATCCCCGTATAGGAGACTAAGTCGGACTCCACGATGCAGAAGATCTACAAGGTCTTGGATTATGCCGTCACGGGCATAATCGCCAGTCGCTAGGAATGCGCCAGATACGGCAAGAGAGTCTTGTGTGTAGTTGACGGGTACCCCAATTGCATGCTGTACATCTTCTTGATTTAGGTAGTCAAGGTAGAGCGAGTTTGGGAACGGATCATGAAAATTCTGTGAAATATCGTAGACAGATTTTCCAGACACTGTGTACGGACCCACGACGTAGCTCTGGCAGTACGACTGGGCCTCAGAGCAAGCGTCATTGACCAGTTTAACGTTGCCTTTGTCATCTGAATCAAAGCCCGACTGCAGTTGCCGACAGGTATTGGTCAGCTGCTTACAGCCATTAGCTCTATCCCAGGCATTCAATGCGTTGAGCTGCTGCACTTGATCAATTGCCTGGATATTGTAAGTATTTGAGTAGGCGAAGCGCGGAAAGTATGGTGCTTGCACAAGGAGATCGAGCCATCCATTTATTATGCCCAAAGAGGTGAGCTTGATCTCAAGAGTTGTGTTGTGCAATATTCGATCAGTGTCTCGAAGCTGATTCTGTTCCTCAAAATACGATGCCATTGCTGGTGCGAATTTCCCACCATACGATTCTGTGAACAGATTGATTCCAACAGAACCTCCGCCCATGCCATCAGCCCGGACGCCAGGGTTGTATTGGGGGAATGCGGTCAGAAAACCTTGCAGAAAATGCCAAATAGCCTGTGCAGCGATGGTGGTGGTGTTTGCCGTTGCCGACTGGTTGTGGGATCCAAAGGTGCCATTCAAAAAGGTATATGGTGGCTGCGTTGCGGGTACGTTGGTTGGGGGTGTCGAAAGCGACTCATCGAGAAGGTTCAGAGACACGTTCGTGAGAATATCGTACGAGAAGCCGACTTGAACAGGTTGGTCGATAAACAAGATATTGCTTCTTCTGTCCCAACCCCAATCTCTTGCCACCGTTCCAAGAGTGCTCTGATCGATCTCAATGACTTGGCAGGGGCCGAGTTCCTGAAACAAGCCGACCATTGAACTGCTGCCTGGGCCGCCGTTCATGAAAATTGTCAGTGGTGCTTCTTCGGGTACTTGACGAGCTTCGATGAACCAGAAAAAGGTGTTAATCGTATAGTTGCCTTGTGTCGGCGATAGTACGTTGGGAGGGAGATGGACGTAGCCGGTGTATTGCTGTTGTGTTTCAAAGACCGTTGTGCAAGTTCCAAACGGAGGACTTTTGAAGCTAATCGTAACATTTTCATTCAGCGGAGAGCGCACTGTCTTGATGCCATCTCCAATGTAGTAAGGAAATTGTGCGCTCGCAAAGGTGAGCAACGTACCAATGACCAGGAGCAGAGCACGAGGCCAGCCGTAAATGTTCTCTCCCGGCATATCATCTTCTTCCTGGGTTAACTGGAGCCGGAGCCGTCAAATCTAATAGATGGAGAAAATTCGCGTCCTTTCACAAGAGAAAGTTGGACGAAGGATTGAGGCAGGACACTGCAGGGTACTGTATTGCTGGGCACGATTGAGCGGCGTCTGCAGCTTGAATGTGTGTGATAATATTGCGGAGGAGGTTAACATGGAATGTGACGAATATATCAGATACGACGGCGGAATCAAATGGCCGAAACGAGTGTCTCGAAAGAAAAGGGACGTAGTGCTGGCGACACCGACAACAGCCTGAACGAGGTGAACAGATGTAAGGGTGAAAATGTTATATTCCAACATGTGCCCGCACGTGGAAAAGCCATCGTCGTCAGAAAAAACTGTGTTGACCAATGACCACGATTGACGGTAACGGACGCAGGTACAGGGCCACTTGAGCCCCACGAATGTGTGGACGCTAAGGCCGGCCGTGTCTGGGGAAGACCGTTAGGCATCGACGATCTGCCATGGTGACCACCTTACAGAAGCGTGGAAGGGCGTGGAGGGCCGGAGGATTACGGATTACGGAGAGCACATGAACACATGCGCTCCATGCCTTTCAAGGTTGTTAGCTTAAAGATCTGCTTTTCGAACTACCTAGGTAGGTGGTAGGCTATATTTGGTACTCCGTACGTGGGGTACCGATGTACAGGTTCAGCATTTGACGTATATCATACTAGGCAGTCTGCTCAGCGTTTCAGATATTGGTTGGGGCCCATCATTCAAGTTGACACCAAGAAGTCTTCAAAATTTCCGGCAAAAATCCTAATTGCTCGCCAAAGTTCGAGCTATTTTCCGTGCCTGGTGGGTGCCTGGTGGGTGTGCAAGATCCTGGCGGCTAAATGACCTTGGGGGGAGCGGGTGCGGAGTTGGATGTCACGTGCGGACAAACAACATCGTCCATATTAGGTTAGTGCATTTTGCGTCCGGCAAAGTTGCCTTACTTGAAAAGGCGCGGTGCAGGATTGTCGGGATAATGAGTAGGTAGATATTGACGGCGGCCACACAAGTCAACACCGCTACGCCAGCCCTGCGAGCAGATATCCTGAAAAGAATCTCCACTCGCCGCTTGATATGGCCTATTATGGCGCCAACGGATATGGAGAGGACGCGATGGACGTGGAATCGTCAGGTCCGAAGGTGACGGTCAGAGAAGTATGCTTTCCCTTATTGCCTTGATCACAAGCCTAAGAAATGTCAGGTCGAGCCAGGCCGCTGCGACTTTGTGCTTCAATCGTGCTCCTTGGCGTTTGCAAATTCTCTGCGCCGTGTAATGCTCGCCGAAATCCCAACCGTTGCGATAGACTTGGTCAATATCGAGACAAACAGTTCAGTGCTACCAGACGAATTCCTTGCTCACCGACTCGGTCTGATCCCTCTCAATAGCATGCATGTCGCTAGCGACTTACAATACACACAAGACTGCAGCAACTGCGATGACCACTGCGAACAATGTTCCGTCACATTGAGGTTACACGTGAAATGCAATGGGCCGGAGAATCTGCTTGTATTTGCCAAAGACCTGATCATGGTCGACGGGAGAACGGATGATATCGGCAGACCGGTCATAAAAGATGTTGCGGGAAATGGCCCCCTGCTCGCAAAACTGCGGCGTGGTCAAGAGCTGAAGTTGACGTGTATAGCCAAAAAGGGGATAGCAAAAGAACACGCAAAGTGGGCTCCAACCGCTGCCATCGGGTTCGAATACGATCCCTTGAACAAACTGCGCCACGTCGACTACTGGTATGAGGTCGATGCGAAGGAAGAATGGCCCGTGAACCAAAAGAACGCTGAGTGGGAATCGGAGGAAACCGCAGCAGATGCTGCTTTTGACCCCGATGCCCAGCCTAGCGCTTTCTTCTTCGACCTGGAAGCGACGGGTGTGCTTGAACCAGATGAGATTGTCCACCAGGGTGTAAGTGTGCTACAAACAAAATTGGCAGAAATCATCAAGGGACTGGACCAAAGCGATGAAGGCATGAATGGGGGCATGAGCCCCGATGGCTATGAGCCTGCGCCCGCCGACGGCTATGGGTACGGGAGTAGGACTCCCTATGGTGCGACGGCGTACGGATCGAATGCGTACGGCGGCTACTGATCGAGCGTCTTTTGACTCATTTCTGGGCATAGCGAGGAGTTGGACCCGGCCGGGAACTGGACTTACGCACAAGTTGCGAGAAGCGAAGGCTCTTTTTGGGTTGCTCGACGTTCGAGTTTCCTTTCACCCCGATATCCACGTTCTGGTACGGCTTCACCTTGACCGGGCGGAAATCACCGCAACTTTCGAACTGCATTTACTTGCTTGCTGCTAGTGAAATGTATTACCGCCCTAGCATTTTGGCAGGAAGAAAAACCTATTATGACCATAGACGATCACAAAGCGGGTGGCTTGCGAAACCTTCAGGCGGAGCAGGACTCAACATCAGTTGTTGTGTGGAGCTTGATGGTAACAACACATGAATTTTTCTGACTGGTAGCATCAGCATTCTGAACTGGCAATTAGCAAGCATGAGCAGCCGTGGTGTGGGAATGTCCTGTCCACAAGGCCGCGCCCTGATGGCGAGGCGCTGCCGGTGGTGTGTCTGGTTGCAGCTGGACTCACCTCTTTTGGAGGACTGCCAAGGCCTCGGATGACCATTTTCCCCATTTCCGTGCATGGCTTAGGCAAGCTGTTGCCACGCCGGGACCGGCGGTACTTGCGGGGCTCGTCACCCGGCCAGGAAGAAAGCTTCAAGAGCGACCGGAAGCAGAATGTCTGACTGACGTAATCGCTTCAGCGAAGAATCAACACGCTTCAAGTTCACCCCTCCTGACCCCACTATCAAATAGGTTTTTGTCAAGTGCAAACCCGTTCCTTTTCTGGCAGTGGATGGATTAGGTCATTCTAGGTAACTACTACCTTGCAGAGCTTTTTGTATTTGATCGCGAGTAGAAGCCCAAGATCAGATAAACCTCCACTGCCTCCTCATCTGCAGAAATTTTATGGTCAACCATCGTTCCTTCGCCTGCAACCTCTGACAACCAAAAGTAGCACTTGTGAAACCGCAATTATGGGTTACACCGATCTTGACTGGAAGGCTATCAACACCATCCGCGTGTTGGCGGTACGTCTTCAGTCTCTCCGCCACCCACTACGTTCAAGTTCTGGGACAACAGTATTAACAGAGCACTCTCTTCTAGGTCGATGCCACTTTCCACGCCAATGCCGGCCATCCGGGTGCCCCTATGGGCTGCGCACCCATAGCCCACGTCCTGTTCAACAAATTCATGACCTTCAACCCTCAGAATCCTGACTGGGTCAACCGCGACCGATTCGTCCTTTCGTAAGATCCATCTTTGGCCAGCTTCGAAGAAGCTTCTCGATAGCTGAGATGCTGCAAAAACATGGCCGAGAACCACAAAGCTAACTGGGCTCTAGAAACGGCCACGGTTGCATGCTGCAATATGCCCTCCTACATATGTTTGGCTATAAGGTCACTCTCGATGACCTGAAAGCTTTCAGAGTGAGCTACCACCCCCGAGGCAAGAGCCCAGGACTGACCGAGCTTCCAGAGCATTGACAGTATCACACCAGGCCACCCAGAAGCCCACGATACTCCTGGCGTTGAAGTGACCACCGGACCGCTTGGCCAGGGCTTTGCCAACTCGGTCGGTCTAGCAATTGCTCAAAAGCACACCGCTGCCACATTCAACAAGCCTGGCTACGATCTCATCAACAACTATACCTATGTGCTCTTTGGTGATGGCTGTGCTCAGGAAGGTGTTGCTTCCGAAGCTGCATCGCTGGCAGGACATCTGCAACTGGGCAACCTGATTGCCCTCTACGACGATAACCATATCTCAATTGGTACGTGTTTGTCGCAATCAAATCTGCCTGCCGTTGCGCTAACACCCTCTCAGATGGTGACACCAAAGTCTCGTTCACTGAAGATGTAACAAAACGATTTGAAGCCTATGGCTGGCACACTCTGCACGTTGCGGATGGTGACAATGATCTAGATGCTATCGAAGCGGCCATTGCACAAGCCAAAGAAGTGAAGGACAAACCCACCATGATCAAGATCACAACCACGATTGGCTTCGGCTCCAAACTGCAAGGAACTGGTGGCGTCCACGGAAACCCACTGAAGAAAGACGATTGTGAGCAGGTCAAAGAGAAATTTGGCTTCAGCAAAGACGAGTTCTTCGTTGTCCCTAATGAGGTCTACGACTTGTACAACAAGCATGCAGCTGAAGGTGCCGCTGCCGAACAGGCCTGGAATGATTTGTTCAAGAAATATTCTGACGAGCACAAAGACCTGGCTGCTGATCTTTCCCGACGACTGGACCCTAAAAAGCCACTGCCAGATGGTTGGGAGAAACACTTGCCCGTCTACAAGCCCACTGATTCAGCTGTTGCATCAAGAAAGCTGTCCGAAGCCGTCCTGGAAGCCATCCATGGCGTCGTGCCCGAGCTGCTCTCCGGCTCTGCTGATTTGACCGGGTCCAACAATACTCGGTGGAAGAAAGCTGTCGACTTCCAACCACCAGATCTCGGTATTGGAGACTGGTCCGGTCGATATCTGCGTTACGGTGTTCGTGAACACGGCATGGCCGGAATTATGAACGGTCTTGCCGCCTACGGAACCGTCATTCCTGCAGGAGGAACCTTCTTGAACTTCGTCTCCTACGCCGCCGGTGCCGTTCGCCTCTCCTCACTCTCACACCAACGCGTCATCTATATCGCGACCCACGATTCCATTGGTCTGGGCGAGGATGGTCCCACTCATCAGCCCATCGAAACCCTGGTCCATTTCCGAGCTCTGCCGAATATGATGGTGTGGCGACCTGCCGATGGTAATGAAACCTCGGCTGCCTATTACATGGCTTTAACTTCGCATGAAACTCCTTCCATCTTAGCCCTTACTCGACAAAATCTTCCACACCTCGAAAATTCCACCATCCAGAACGCCATCAAAGGTGGTTACGTTCTGGTGGAGGACGAAGACGCCGCCGTAACGCTTGTCTCAACCGGCTCAGAAGTCGGCATCTGCGTCGAGGCCGTTAAGAAACTTGCAGAGGAAAATATCAAGGCTCGCGTTGTCTCAATGCCTTGCACAGAGGTCTTTGACGCTCAGCCGAAGGAGTATCAACTCAAGGTCATTCCCGACGGCATTCCATCAATGTCGGTCGAAGTCATGTCTACTCTTGGCTGGGAGAAATACTCGCACGAGCAATTCGGTCTCAACCGATTTGGTGCGTCTGGTGCCTACAAGGATATCTACAAGAAGTTCGACTTTACCCCAGAGGGTATTGCTAAGAGGGCCAAGTCCACTATCGACTTCTATAAGGATGTCAAGCCCAGATCACCTGTCAACCGCGCTTTCCAGAATATTTTGTAAACAGGTCACCAAATTTTGTGCATTCAGATACAGTAGGTGGCAATGTGTGATGAGATAGATGCAAGACTCTAGGGACCCTGAAGCATACAAATACCATTTAAGACGTGTTGTTGATGAAGCAGAATCCTCCTCGGCCGCTCGCCGCAAGGCCCCTCAGCCTCATTTAAATGCGTTTTGCACTGGCAAGAACAGCCGCTAGTGCTTGCGACTGGCAGCAATCCGACGCGATGAGCACGTCAACCCCTGAAGTTTGAAGATCGTGCCCACATCAATCCTTGTCACAAATCTTTCCTTTCTGTCCACCCGTGATTTCCAAGATGCTCAAGCATGCTTGTAGCACTTCTTGTGACCGTGCTAATCATGCACGACACTATTAGCTGGTCTCGTCTTCCGCGACTTAATGATGCAGATGCTCTTCCACGAACTACTTTGAGGCGAGACATCTGGGTCGGTCATCTTGTAGCTCGTGATGCTGCCATCCAGACAGCATAATTTAGCCATAATGCTTTGTCAAGGATTCATCTAAACCATTCAATAGATAAACTTGAGCCGCGCGTTGAGTTGAACGAAGCTTCTCATCACTAAAAGTCTCTCAATAATCGCTAGTATTTTTCAACGGCACCAAAATTGATTTTGCCCATGGCACCGAAACGCAAGTCATCCAACGCTACAATGACTTCTTCCATTTACCAGATGCATGGCGAATCGACTTCTAAGAAGCGTTTGGTACCGGAGGACGATGTCCACGGTAGCACAGCCATGACTCGGACTTCAACTAACAGGTCCGCCTCCTCGACACAAAACTTACTCACATCTCCATCTTTGGAGAATATCACGACGACCTTCGACAATCTGCAAGCACCCTTTCCGTTGTCAGCATCTTCAAGCACGGCTACGCCAGTCACACCGGAACCGTCACATTCAATTGTTCCACCTCCGCCTCGACAGACCCCTCCTCCTAGTCGACCTCGGACGTACTTAGTGATCGGCGCCTCACGTGGTATTGGACTTGAATTCACCCGTCAACTTCTTCAACAACAATGCCAAGTCATCGCAGTTGTACGAGATATTGGCTCAGCATCACAGCTATGGCAGGTGACCGGTAGCCTCATGTCGAGACCAGGCTCATGCATTATTGAACAGTGCGACGTCTCAAAGGCATCGGACGTCGATCAGTTTGCTGATCGTATGAGGTTATTCGTTGAACGAGGTGGCAATATTGATACGGTCATCCTCAATGCTGGAATCCTCGATTATGAGAAAGGACTTGGTGCGATGAATGTGGAATTTGATCAGCTCGACCGGCATTTGCGCGTAAATTGTGTCGGAAATCTCGTCCTTGCAAGGAAATTGCTGCTGTTGAACGATCTTCTGCATGTGCGCCAACGCAGAGAACAGCAGACCCTAGGCATACACGGTATGCACGAGGAGAATCTGGTCATCTGTCGTCAAGTTGTCTTCATGTCTTCTGACTCCGGTTCAATGACTGACTTTCGAGAATATGAAGATGGCTTTGCAGCCTACGGCGCTAGCAAGGTCGCATTAAACATGATGTTGAGGCACATGGCTGCTGAGTTGAAGCGTCGGGCAACCGGAAAAGAAGAAGAGGTTAAGCATGACTGGCAGTCCAAACACTCAACCACTCTCACACCTTGGGAGAGGGATGTTTGTATCTTGGCCATGCACCCTGGTGAAGTCAGCACTGATATGGCAAACATCGAACTTGGGTGGGAGGTAGAAGGCATAATGACCGCTCAAGAGAGTGTTCGAGATATGCTGAGGGTCATTGAAGGTAAAGACGGCAATCACAGTGGAACTTTCTGGAGGTGGGATGGCACCGAGCATCCATGGTAAAACCATTGCTGGGTCCAATTCATCTCGCCATACAACGAAAGCCCTGTCAACGTCTTGTGGCCAGATGGTAAACGATAGGCTCTACGCCGAATATTTTGTTTGGTGAATCAATTGTGCAGCAGGATTGATCCGAGGATCATTCGAATAGTGGCTTTTTCACTGCATCCGACAAGATACCATTCAATGACCCAACCGCCGAGACACACCAAGAGGCATATGCCAGGACAGCTTCTCCATCAGAAAGACTACTACTTGGATGATCACGAGAGCACAACGGGGTGACCCACAACAGGTGAACCTTCCGTGCAACGGCAGTCCCTTTTCGGCCATATTAGACATGATTCAGCAGTGAGCATACTGACTCCTCAACTATGGATCCAAACTCCAGTTCAGTCGCGGAACGACATCGAAATTGCTCCGCCATACTATCTATCAGAGACCCTATTTTGAAGACGATAGAAACTCAACCGTTGCCCACAATAGACCCTCAATCATCCAGAGCAAAGACATCCATCCCTCTGCTCACATCCCTGGTCAATTCCACGTCTTTGACTAGCGGTCGAAACAACCTTTGTCCACATCACCAACCCATCTATCTATCTCTCTATATCAACGTCCCAACCAAGCGCTCCCAAAAATTGCACCCTGTGTCTCAACTTTCAAAGTGCCAACCACCGTCGAAACTGACTCTCGACGGCTGCGTAAATGCGCATGCTTGGTGAACAACTTTACAAGGCCGTAATGGGTGCATGCCCCATGTACCCTCCCACACGACCAATCAAAGAACTGCTTGTGCTCCCCAAGGTGGGAAGAAACTTCCAAACAACTGCGCACGTAACACCTATAACCAAAATTCCATCGCGCCTGCGCATGAACGTGCGTCGAAAACAAAGCACCGATCCAACAGCTGCCGAACGCGCACAGGTTCAAAGTTCAAACCGAGATGAAAAACTCACTCTCCAGCTCCGCCAGACCCGGTGGAAGGAAGGAAGTAAAGTGGGGAAGAGAAGAGTTGCCAAAAGGCTGACGGCGACTAAGCTGGTTGGTTCGTGGTGATGACCAAATCCTGCATTGGCAGCTATTGTGAGAGAGCCCACACCAGGAAAGCCATCTCAACACTTCCCCTCTAAGGAAAGGGGAGCGTGTTCATGGGCGGGCCCTCAAGGGGTTTGCTTGAGGCTGGGAATGCTCGTGGACAAGGGATTCTTCATCAAAATGAGCTGGAGTAGTTTATTTGCGCATGGGAATATAAACGGCCAAACAGATTAACGGTGAAGCCTTGGATATGTGCCATTTCTTCCTACCTATGGCTTTTGACTACGTTTATTTTCGGGATGTGAGTTGACTGTATCCGGCACTTTACAGGAAGGGGTACCGCGGCTTATTCATTCGTGTTACTATCTATCACTCATGGATTTGCATTCTAAGATACCCACGGCGCTCATGCTTGCTTGGATCCCAACTACTGGTCCAATTCGTCAACTTTCTGCGCGGGAGACGTAGAGAGATTCCATCCCATCTTTGAAAATGACTTCATTTCCTTCCCCTTCCCAATTCGACACCAACCTTGCATAGATGGATGTAATAGTATCCGATTACAGTCAGGCTATGCGAATCACCATCCATGATGGAATCGTAAGCAGTCGTTCAACTTTTCGTCCTTTTCCAGTATTTGGTCTCTTGGCTGGACACTCATGCTTCAGATCACACCGCTAGAGCCAAAACCCACAGCTCTGTCGCTTCATTGTTCCATTGCGTCTCCTGAAAAGTCCATCAAACGTGGCCGAACTCTTCTCTGAGAAGCTCCGTAACTCTGAAATGCGGATGGAGGTCGTCGTGCTGTTGAAGAAACGGCAGTAAGACTAGTACATGAGCTCTCGATCTCCCAGTCCTTACCTCGGCTAGGGGGCGAGCTGCAGGTATCAACCTCGCCGAGAATTTCAGCTCGGAGGTCCGCGCGGGAGCGAGAGGCAAACTTTCGAACCTGTGCGGAATGGTTAAAATCGTTGATTGATGGACTGACTGTCGGGACTTACGTATTCTTGGACGTCTTTTCGACCTTGTTCGGGATCTGTCCAGAATTTCAGCGTAGAGAGTGGGTCAACGGCGTCGCGGGCCTAGGGATCAGTCAGATTTCCAAAAAGCGGCGTTTGGTGAGCAAATAGAACTTACCTCCAGAGACATCAAAATGCCCCAGATATGCTGGAGAACTTCATAGACACGTGTGCTACCTGTCCACTCGCGATCGAAGATTGGGTGACAGATCCGTCCATGCTTTGTTATGTTAGGGTGCAGCATTGGAGTGATAAATCGAGCAGAGGGTGGCTTGACAGGAAATTCAGTCCCCATATCCAAGTAGAGCAAGAAGACACCATCTGCATAGGCTGAAGCTGGAGGGCCCTGCATTGCAATTTTCCAGAATCTCATGTTTCTTTCGCTCACGTACGTATCCATATAGTCATGACGATTCCTCAACTGTTCTCGAATTTCTGACAGAACAACGCGTGTACTTCCGACTGTGCTAGCCGTGGTGTCTGTCCCAGTGTTCGAAGTAGTTCGCGATGATACAGACGGTGCGGCACGCGAAGGATTGCTTCTAGTTTGGCGTTCGAAGTAGCGAGCTGCATCTGCAAGAGCAATGAAACAGTCATGTTGGTTCAGGTGCGGCCGGCACGGTGGAAAGTCGTACGGGGTGGCCATATCTGCGATTTTAGGCTCAAAAGTCGGCCATGTTTCGTTGAGTGGTACGCAGGGTATCCTGACAAGATCAGGGCGTGTCCGGATGTCAATAAAAGTCTCCAATAGAAAGATTTGAAAGAATTCCTGCTGAGTTTTCGGTGCAAAGGCGTAACCTCCAGTGACTTTTGAGATTTTGAATAGCTCCGTGGTACTGTCTGTACCGATGACCAACGAATCAACGACAACGTCATCAGTATAAAGAGCGCTTGCGATATCCTTAGATGTACATTTAGAGTCATTTTCGTCGCCATCGGTCAAGATGATAATCCGGCATCTCACTCCGGGGTGCTGCTGGCGTACTGCAGAGAGCATAGTGCTAGCCTTTTTCAAGCCATCATAGATAGCAGTTACCGATTCAGCAGCGATCTTGTCGAGCTGGTCTTCAAAGTCAAGATGAATAGGTGTCAAATCTTGTCTAATTCGGATTTCATTCCTGCTCGAGAATGTCACCAAACCAAGATAGGTGGAAAGTTGGAGAGCGGATATTCGCAGTGTCAAGTTCTTGAAGAATTCTTTTACTTCTGTCAAACGGTCTGGGGCACGCCCACGGGATTTCCCGCGGACTGAAATCCAGCTGTTTTTCATGGATGTCGACATACTAGAGCTAGTATCCATACAGACCACAATAGCCTCAGTCGGTGGTCCGAAGTTGGCTGTGACGTTCCACTCGTTCCAGGCATCGGTTTCCCAGGAACGCTCTTTCTTTCTCTCAGCAATAATCGGATCCAGCTTCTGTATTAGGTATTGACCGGGATTGGCATGAGCCATTGTCTCCTTCTTTTGGATGGCGTTCTTCATGTAGAATCGCTTTTCAGAGCAATCATAGTACTCCTGATTGTAGATTGAGACATATCCAGCGGAGGAGAGGGTAATTACAGGAAGGTCGTTGCTCAGGAGCGCACCAAGTTGAAGAGGCCCAACCATTTTGAATTCGCTAGATGTGGCTGTGGTTTGTAGAAGCAGATCAAACTCGGCCGGTTGAATGAGCGGAATTTTATTTTGATGGATCAACCTGCACCAATTGAGCCCGTAGTCAAGATAATAGTCACCGGTCCAACTGTTTGAGAAACTATTATGAAATGCTTTGCCGAGGAAATTTGCTAATTCTTCATCATCCTTTTTCAATGCAACCTCGAGTGTCTTACATTCGCTAGCTCCATTTGGGGAATGCACGGTAATTTGAACTTTGAAGACATTTGGTAGGAGCAACGACGTTCGCGGCTTGCTTTCGGCCGTCGCAAGTCTCACATTCGACACGGAAAATTGGCTTTGCTTTTTGCTGATGTCGCAGTAAGGCCGTAGGGAGTACAACCATGCCACCAACTGACGTGAGGATTCAAGGGCCATCTCTGGCGAGGGGCATATCCATATCGGTGCAATTTGGAGGCACAGGACATGGAACGCATTTGCGACTGATTGGAGATGCGGCGCACAAGTCAAGGCTTCCAGATCTAGCTGAGTAAGGTGTCGGAAAGCAATTATTAGTGGAGGAAAGTGAGTCACTTCAAAAAGAACCGCTAGGAAGTTTTCTAGAGTCTCGTCGTGGCCTTTAAGATTTCGGATGATGATCTCCAGGCTGGTGGCCAATGTGCAAATGCCTCTCTTTGTGGTTGTGAAGCCCCAAAGATTTTCAATTTTTGTATCGCTTTTCAATTCAGATATAGGAATCAGCTCTTGAGTAGGAACCAGGTCGACGAAGATGTCAAGTGGATGGTCTCTACTTCCATCGAGATTAAGGTCTTTGAGGCTCGTCGGATTGTGTTCTGCTGCCAAGAGACAGTCTTTTGAGAACAGTCTAACTTTTTGTGTATCCTTCTTCGAGCCTTCTGAGGGACCACCTGTGAACTTGTCTGAGGCAATTTCGAACAGTTGGCTTAGAGGAGCAGCTACGGGAATTGCAGCATGGTCTCGCTTGATCGATGATATTTGAGAGTGTGAGAGCGCGTCTTCGAGTGTGATCCAACGAATGTAAACAACCTCTTCTCTGGCGCTAGTTGCGGTGAAAACAGCTAAGCTGCTATCATTCTGTTCCTGTGCTGCAATATCGATAGTTGTAGAACGTAGCGGTGTTTGGAGGATCTGGCTCAATGACGAAGTCTCATGCAGTGAGCATAAATGGAAAGTATTATCGTCCGTGAGATCTAAGACATCGATCACATCATCTTCATCGCAAAGAGAGATTGCAGGAGTTCTCGTCGTCTGAAGGAAAGAATCCTCTTTGGTTGCCTGAAAGCCGAATTTGACCACGCGTTGAAGCGTTCTTTGATGTAGCTCTTGAATCGTTGATGTCCGACTGACTGGAACAAGAATCCTTACCCCGTTGCTTAGTTGAACAAAAACTCGAGCACGATCAGGCCTGGCAGATGTGAGAGAGACCTGCGACCAAGAATCAACCTCGCTTGCTGCATGCGACGGTTGTCTATCGTCGAAGTCGACCATGGCTCTTCCAACCGTTGAAGTACTGTGAGCCTGTTGGAAAGGCTACCCTTCTAGACCGAAGAACTGCAGATAACGACTGTCGGTAAAGGTACGGATGAGAGATGGTTGGTAGGAACGAATGGGAGTAGGACCTGAAAATATGGCCGTCACTTATCCTAATTTACGTGTGTACCCATTTCGTTTGCAGAGGTGAAATGCGTCACTTCTATCAATCCTTGGTATTGGGTGGTCATGAAGGCCCAGAAAGTGAAGGTGAACGCCTTGACACTATGCGAGCGGCCACGGTTACGGCTTCATGCCTGTAACCTCACAAGGCAGATTTGTGACCGCAAAAGTCAATTTTGCGCCCTGCACTAGGTGACCTCCCATTCCCAGTGTTTCTGTTGTTCGGCTGAACATGGATGTCAACCAGTTTTGTTACTCTGTTCCAGCATGGCGCGAAATGACTGTAACTCAAATTCACTCGGCGGGTTGGACTTTCCTACAGGCTATCACCCGCAAATCATGATCTCGACTTACTAAATGTGGATGAGCCCCGCTTCCCTGCCGGAATCCCTGGATGTTGAACGGACTCTTTCCAAAAGAACTGACTGTAGACAGGTGTTCAACCTTAGGAGCTTCAAAGTGGTCTGTATGTAGATAAACATCAGGCGCCACCTGCCGAGAGTTCCCAGCTCCCCTGTATCAGCCGGTACCTTGTCCAGAGCACTCCCGCTTGGACGATTCCGTGGCCAATAACGACCTGAGCGATGCCTGGTCTGCGCTTAGAGTTGATCAGCTTGGTGGAGCGACTTGAGGATTTAGCTTCGCCTTATCTCACAGCTCGCATCCCCTCGCGGGGAAACGCTTTGCCACAGGTAGGAGTACGAAGTACAGGTAGGGGTCGTAATATTCAAAAAAGTATGGTAAAAAGTGGGCTGTTCTTTCAACCAAACATTGGCTCGATTAAATTTCCCGCATGTTCAATTGGCTGGCTGAGAACCACTTTTTACCACCCTTTTTTAAATATTTCTACCCCTACCTGTAGGTGTGGAAGTACTCCCGATGCTGGTGCCTGCTGCAAGGGCTGAGGGTTGGCAACGCGTACCTAGTGGTATCCGAAGATATCTGATTGCATTGATTGCAAGTATAGTTTTTGACGTCATGTCGACCGGTAAGAAGATACACTGTCCTAGGCAACAGAGGTGATATCGTAAGCGATGCTCTTACTCTTTACCTCGAGGAAAAGAGTGCAGCTCCTACGAAAGAGAATCACGCTCCTTGCTCTTTAGCAAGACGCTTGCGACAGCCAAGCTGCGATGCGAATAGCTACAATGGGTACCAACTGGAATGGTCAAAGATCGGTTGGTTCTCTTCAGCTGCAAACGGATTCCAAGCTAGAAGCATGCGGCAATAGTGTAGGCCCAACACACCACCGACCGGTGTTTTGTACTTGAAATTGTGAGTCCTTGCACCTTTGGTCGGATTGTGTTGGGCTTTTCTGAAATGAGCGTGGTAACTACCTAGTGATACTAAAACCCAATCACTTCCATCTCGTTGAGAGCTATGCTGAAGTCAGCCTCAATTGTGGCGGTGTTGAAACCAGTTTTGCTTTGCAGTGTTGAGACCAGCCTTGCTTGTTGTGGTGTTGAAACCAACTTGTAACAATGCCGAAGCTTCACATTTGAATCCAAGTCCTGCATACTATACGGAAACACATTACCTAGCTAGTCCACCTCTGCATCGAAATCTTGTTGTCGTACGGATTCTGCACGGATGGCGCTAATCATCAGTAGTCCCTACCACGACTAAGGACTTCTTTCTTTGACTCCCGTAGCAAGATTGTCTGCGAGACCTAGTGAGTTGGGATGCAGATGTTGGGGGGATACTGACGTACGTGTTCAAATTGCGCGGAATACGACCCGGGGATGTCAACCAAGGGCTCGTAGCGTTCGAGTATTCCATTTGAAACAAGGCAATTGAGCTGCCGTGCTGTCAGTACATCTATCTAAATTCTCGTATACATGTGAAACGTACACCGGCGAGGTAACGGTCTGATCCAAGACGATCAAGATATCGGCGACAAAAAACAAGACTGCCAAAGTTCTCCTTAATTGTTTTGTACAGGCGATTGGCGGAGGCCAGAGGTAATGCCACCCGTGTCGGAGCACCGCGGCTCAAGCCGTACCCGTAAACACCTTGCTATTCCCAAGGCTCTCAGTATACTATATTTAGGCGATGTGATATAGGACAACTCACATTATCCTTGACGTATCCACGTCCAGTAGTTCCGAACGTCTCAATGGCAAATACGTCGCCTTCTTCCATTTTGGTTTGATCTGAGTTCTTGACCAAGGGAATCGTTTTCTCGCCATGGATCCGATATTGTTTGATATCATGTCCGCAAAGGTTTCGTACAGGCTTCACAGGGTACACCTTACCGTGTATTTCAACTTCATAGCTTTCCATCGCCTCTTGGATTGCAGCACTGACATCACTGATACGAACATCAATTCCGGCATTCTGCGAAAGACTGTTAGCCGGGGGTTCTAATGGCTTACCAAACCTTGCTTACCCTAATGCCTGTGTTGGTAGCATCTTTAACTGCAGCTAGAAGCTTATCGTAAGTGGGATCGAATGCCATGGTGAATGCGCTGTCGACGATCCAGCCATTGATGTGAACGCCAAAGTCAACCTTCATCACGTCCCCATGCTGGAGCACAATATCCTTTTGGCCTGGGTTGGGTGTATAATGAGCCACACAATGGTTTAGAGAGAGTCCCGTTGGGAATCCCATGCCCGCCTGAAGACTATGGCCAGGTTCCAGCCCCGCGTTTCCCAATAGCGCTCGAACGCTATCCTCGATTCCCACAGCAATATCTGTGAGAGTCTGGCCCGGTTTGACGTATTTCTGGACCCACCGCCGGGTTTGACGATGTACCTCGGCGGCTCGTCGATAGTCCGTGAGGAATGCGCTGTCCTCGAGAGAATAACGCGCCCCGCAATGAAGCTTGGAGGGTTTCTCTCCGACCGTTCTTTCGGATGCAGTACCGTAATTCAAAAGCTCGCCAGTAGGGTAGCCATTAGTAGAGAAAAGCTCTTGAAGCGGTATCCTTGGGGGTGACGATTGCTTTGTAGCAGTGGCTTTGTTCCTCTTTCTGGGCTTCTTGCGTTTCTTTGCTTTGCGTGATTCATTGGAATTTAGTCCGGCTGAGGGAGAGGAGGGAGTGGTATAAATGGCGGCACGAGATTGGTCGTCATCGTCATCGTCATCGTCGTCGTTCTCGCTTGCAGCGCCCTCACTTCCCATGCAGCCATCCCCGTCTCTAGATAGATGGTGGCCTCGCGGTTCGCCACCCGTGGATATAGATCCAGGTGGAGATGGGGCATCTGCTCGAGATAAGTCCGGGAGATCTAGCGATGGACAGGTTCAACTATCTAAAAAAGAGACTTACCATGCCCCCGAGGTTCGTCATCATACAACGTCTTGGAGCCCATTCTTTCATGACCCACAAGTACTTGTGTTGAAGTTGTGAAGTGGAGATTGAACAGCGTGAACAGCTCGAAGGTTTAAATTTCAATGCCCGGTAGTGCCCCCGGCTGACGGATCGACAGCTTCTGAAGTTTAACTGTTTAGGTATTTTCTGAAACTTTACATCACCATAGTGTCCTGGATAATGGGTTAAATTCAGTGTAGATTCTATGGAAGTAATCCTCTCGCCTCATGCTACCAGTCGGCATCATTTATCTCTACACTAGCAAAACTATACGTGGCTGTACGAGGCACTATAAAATTGTGTGCCTCCTACAGGTATAGGTCGTAATATTTAAAAAAGTGTGGTAAAAAGTGGGCTGTTCTTTCAATCAAACATTGGCTCGCTTAAATTTCCCGCATGTTCAATTGGCTGGTTGAGAACCACTTTTTACCACACTTTTTTAAATATTACGACCCCTACCTGTACCTATGAGGTTATGTACGAAGTAGGCTGGCACGTGGCGGGACATTTTCACGTGACTGCGTACCGCGCTTTCCATTTTGTGCATCGCCGGTTGATTTTCACTAGACCCAAAATGGCCTAGCATGATGCCAATTCTTTCGCTCGACTGCGGTGACTTTTTTCGCAATGGAATTTGTTGCCTTCGTTGTCTCTACACCTCCTGTCAAAGCCTTTTCGAATCTTTTGTTTTGGTTGCGAAGCAGCATCCTGCTTGCAATCTTTACAGTATTTCCCGTACCCCTGAAGAAAATATTCGTTTCCACCAAAAAAAGGTCCAAGAAAATCAAGAAAACCAAATCCGTCGCAGTGAGTATCCGGTCTCGCCTCCCTCGCTACCTCCTTTGTGGATAAGGTCAAGGTCTCGATCCTGACTGGCCTCACAGTTCCGACGTTGCTCTACAGCTTTGTGGAACATATTAGCCTTACCTTTTGATTCTTCATTCTCAACGCCTTGTCGATCGATCTAGAAACCAAAGGTTGGTCGTCCATTCCTGCCCTCCCCCATAATCAATCATCCATCTCCGACATCAGCAATCTGACATTTGAACAGTCAACATGTCTGCAGAAGTAACCCAGAGCCCTACCGAGCCCCAAGGTGGCGCCGAAGCCCCCAGCCAGAGCGGCGCTACTCCCATCAACACCCAGGTTGATGGCGCTGCTGACCCAGAGGTTCAGACGCCGGCCTCTGCCAACCCCAACCAGCAACACTCGGCTTCTCTCTACGTCGGCGAGCTGGATCCTTCGGTCACTGAAGCCATGCTCTTCGAACTCTTCTCCTCCATCGGTCAAGTTGCCTCCATTCGTGTCTGCCGTGATGCAGTCACCCGTCGCTCTCTCGGTTATGCATATGTTAACTACAACAATATCGCTGATGGCGAACGTGCTTTGGAAGATCTGAACTACACTATTATCAAGGGTCGTCCATGCCGTATTATGTGGTCCCAGCGAGACCCGGCCCTTCGCAAGACTGGCCAGGGCAATGTCTTCATCAAAAACCTCGACTCTGCCATCGACAATAAGGCTCTCCACGACACCTTTTCCCAATTTGGCAACATCCTCTCCTGCAAGGTGGCTCAAGACGAGCTTGGGAACTCAAAGGGTTATGGTTTTGTTCACTACGAGACTGCTGAGGCTGCCAACAATGCCATCAAGGCCGTCAATGGCATGCTGCTCAACGACAAGAAGGTCTATGTCGGCCATCACATTGCCAAGCGTGACCGACAGAGCAAATTCGAAGAAATGAAGGCAAACTTCACCAACTTGTACATCAAAAACATCGACGAATCTGCCACAGACGACGAATTCACCAAACTCTTTGAGAAATTTGGTGATATTATCTCTGCCGCAATCACACGGGACGAGACTGGAAAAAGCCGAGGCTTTGGATTCGTCAACTATACTGACCATGAAGCCGCCCAGAAGGCTGTGGATGATCTCCATGACAGGGACTTCAAGGGCAAGAACTTGTACGTCGGTCGAGCCCAGAAGAAGCACGAACGAGAGGAAGAGCTACGCAAGCAATACGAGGCCGCTCGTATGGAGAAAGCCAACAAGTATCAAGGCGTCAACCTCTACGTCAAGAATCTCACAGATGATGTTGACGATGACAAACTACGAGAGCTTTTCTCAAGCTACGGCACCATCACGTCTGCAAAAGTTATGCGTGACACCACCGATCGACCCGTCTCACCCGACTCAGACAAAGAGAAGGAGAACAAGAAGGACGAGGATAGCCCTGCCGAGGAAAAGAAAGACGAAGACAGTGGTGACGACAAGAAAGAGAACGTTGACGTCAAAGAAATCAAAAAGGATGGCAAGACGATCCAGCGCACCTTTGGCAAATCCAAGGGCTTTGGTTTCGTCTGCTTCAGCAACCCAGATGAAGCGTCCAAGGCTGTATCTGAGATGAATCAGAAAATGGTTGGCAGCAAGCCTCTTTATGTTGCCCTGGCCCAGCGAAAAGACGTTCGAAAGAGCCAACTTGAAGCCAGCATCCAAGCACGAAACACCCTACGACAGCAGCAGCAGGCTGCTAATGCGGCTATGGGAAGCGTCTACCCACAAATGATCTACGGTGCTCCTGGCCAGCAGTTCTTGCCCCCTGGTGCTCAGCGCGGTGTCCCATTCCCAGGCCAACCCGGTATGATGATGCCAGGTATGCAGGCAGGCCGAGGCGGCCAATTTCCTGGAGCTGGTTTCCCTCAGGGTGGCCGGGGCGTGCCACAAGGCCAGTTGCCCCCTAACTTCGGTATGCCTGGACAGATGCCATTCATGGCCCAGCCTGGCATGATGAATGGCTATAATCCGCAGATGATGCAGACTCAGCTAGGTCGAGGCGCTGGTCGTGGTCAGATGGGAGTGCAGGTGCCTCCCAACATTCAGAACAGCCGAGGCGGTGGCAACTTCCCTCAAGCTGGGCGAGGGGTATTCCCGCAGCCGCAAGGTGCTCGACCCACTCCTCAGGGCCGAGGCAGCTTCCCTCCAGGTGCTCCTGGTCGTGAGGAAGGCTCCACTCCGAATGCTCTCCAAAATCTTTCTGCAATGCCACCTGCCAATCAGAAACAGATGCTCGGTGAGGCCATCTATCCCAAGATCGCTGCTATGCAACCGGAGCTTGCTGGCAAGATAACCGGCATGTTGTTGGAAATGGACAATGCGGAATTGTTAGGACTGTAAGTATTAATTGCCTTTGGGATTACTGAATACTAACGATTTCTTAGCATTGACGACGATGAAGCGCTGCGAAGCAAAGTTCAGGAAGCCCTCAACGTCTATGATGAGTACATGAAGCAACAATCCAATGGCGCGAAGGAAGACGACAAGAAAGACATTGAGGCCACTGTTGCTTAGATGTCCTTTGTCGAACTGACAGGCTGGCCGCCTACCTCCGTGGGTTTCAAATATTCTTTCGTGAAGCACTGCATCCGGCTTCTTATGGTGTATCAGTTGCGTGGTAGGAGTATCGGTGATTTTGATGGAATCCCGCTGATCACTGGATGCAAATTTTTCTTTTATTCCCGATTCTAGATACCCCGAGATTGTCTGCATGGAATATCAACCATGATCTGGCTGCATTGTTTGCTGGTTGCGACACGTTGCACCGCAACTAAGACACTGTTATTGATGTTTAGATAGCAAGCAAATCAAGAAAAACATCGGAAATTCACCTTTACAAATCTGGTCCGAAGAACCCCAATAAAATCAGTGCTTGCATGCTTCGGTACACTTCTCCGATGCTTGCATTCCTTACCCTCATGGAGGGAAACATGTAAGGGTCTGGAACTTATGGAGCGGTATCATCTCAACCGTAAAGCTGCAATTGTGTGCCTGGTAGTTAGTTCCACAACTTAAAATCCCAAAAAGTCCAATAGCGGATTTCAACAAGAACCCCCTCACCGTTTTCGTGCCTCGGATCTTCGTGTACCAAAAATGCTGCCACTATACCAAATCAAGTCTCGAAATCATATCAACATAGTCAGTCGGATAGCACCTGGTTAGTCTCCAACCCCTGTTGAGAGCGTACGTAGAACACGCACGTGGAGCAGAAGGGGCGCACATTCTCCAAAGCGGGAACACCAGACCAACCTCGAGTAGAACTCCCAGCGGGATATTACTCAAACTATTAAAAATAACGGCGATAGGAGAGGTTGATCGTGATCCCCCTTGACTCTAGCAACCACATCCTGCCTTGGACCTGAAAGGTATATTAATTCAGCTGAAGTCTCTCTGTCAATTGAGCAGACTCTCAGCTTTGAAGACTCAACTTTGAAAGTAGACCTATATATCCCAAGCTTTTCTCAAGACGACAGACAAACTCAAGACTTCCCACCGTTGACTTCATGGTTCGACACGATTTCGGTCGCCGGACTCAACCACGCAGATCCTTCAGCGTCGCGTCCCGCGCAGCATGAGCAGACACGCAAAGCATATAGAGGTACTTACGATGATGATGCCGATTAGATTAATGCGCAGTTTTTGGTACCCGGGAATCCCGGACTTGCCGGGGCTGGTTTAAGATGCAACAAAATGCACTTTGTTCGGGAATAAAGCAGAGGATAAATAGAGACCATATGGGGTGGTTGATGTGTGGTGTGCCTTGGCCGCCGGGGGTTTTCGGGGAGACGGGCTACTGGGGGTGATGGATCAAGGGCGTGCCTGCGAGGGTTGGTTGTTGGTGGTCTGGACAGGGTGGAGAGCGGATTGAAGATTGTGCAAGTTGGTCAGTGATAGTGGAGTGAGGATTGTTATTGACTCCCCCCCCAAACCCCTGGTGGAAGGAAGATTGAGTGTTGCAGGAAAATTTGGGTCTCGTTGGAAGAAGTGTTTCGAAGCATAGACCTCTCCTACATGACTAGGATTCCACTAACCAAATGGAATGGGAGACTACTCTCGGGCGTACAATGGCAGGCACATTGGTCATCCGCATTTTTATCATCGAGATACATGCAGTAGCTGAGTTGATAGATTTGGCCTCAGAAGCCTGCGGTCATCGTCCTTGGCTTCGTGGTTCTGTCCCACAGGTGCCTGAAGCCAGAATCTGTTTCAGGATTTCTCTGGCAATATATCAGTCGGCATAGGAGAGCAAAAGTGGAAAAGCAAATCATGCAAAATGCTATAGAGCTAGAAGATGCGCTCTACATCAACAAATATGCTCACGTGTATGGGTATCTCTTCTATGCATACATGGTCTGACATGAGTAAAGTACATTTTGGCCCCCCCATTGGTCGCTTTGAGCTGGGATGCCAAGGTGTTCATAACACTTCGTAATCGAACATCTCAAACCTTCCACGCAATGCCATGTCTTTGACCACTCCCACCGCCGATTGCAAGCCACCACCATTCCGTTGTGTCCCATCCCGTGCTGCCTGACCTTTCAATGAATTTACAGTCCTGAAGGTATTGGACAACGCTACATACATCTCGCAGCGATAGAGCCCAAGCGAATGTTCGGACAATTTCGACGTTGTTGATTCCTGGGCGAACTGAGATAATGCCTACAACGCTGCCGAGTATCATCTCCCAGATGTGTGGTTGAAAGCTATGGTTGATATCGAACCATGCGGGAATTAGGCCCAGACCGTCTTGCTGGTCGATATCACCTCGTGGCACCCAGAGTCTCTCCCGGAATTGGGCGGTTGGATCGCCTACGATATAGCTCGGCGTGGCTTCAATGACTGTCGAGAAGCAGAGGATATCTCGATCCATAGATCTAGTCTTGTATCCCTGATCTGCCCAGTCGAGGCCGTACCGAGACGCTGGCACATCAGCGCCTGGCATGAGCTGTAACATGCCAAGGTCTAATAGATTGAAGATGGCGATCATTGCTCCATCTTCAATGGCAGGTGACTTTTCCAGGATGATAGTCTCATTCCTTTCAAACGCCGGGTCAAGAACGCCGAGTTTGTACTTGACCGCATCCTTCAACAAGCTGGGCGAGATGTTTCGGTTCGATTCGAATTTGTCGAACCACCGGGAGCTGATCTTCCAACCATGCGTCCCCGAGTAAGTCGAGCCATCCAACGTAACTGCGACGTCCCCACTATCTTGCTTGACAAGTATTTTATCAGATTGCATCCTCTTAGTCACAGTCGCAAGTAAATCATCACAATCCTGCTCGTCCTCAGCCAGCTTGACCAGCTTTTGATGAGTTTTGAGCGGATCAAAGAGCGCCTGCGGCGTAAGTACCGCGGCCAGCACCCAACTTCTTGCCCTTGCCAAACTGATGTTCATCTCAAAGTCTTCAGCAGGAAACGTCGGCCCAACGTGTCCATCTTTGACTTGGGGCAGATCCTTGGCCGTTGTACCACTCACCACAGAGCACCAGGCTGCTTCTTTGGCTGTCATGGTGTAGATGACTGATTGATTAAACAGACTTCGGATCGGTTTAGGTTCTGAAACTTCGACGTTGTTCAATGCCAGAAAGTCGTCTCGCGTCGGCGGGATGTCTACGGGGACGTCCTTCTTCTCGGTATTGATATTGGCCACCGCCCAATCTAGGATCCCGTCCCAGTCAGTATTGTGTAAGTCATCATAGTCGACAGTCGGGACTTTATTGTCAGCTAGAGCGTCGAGATATTTGATTTGAAAATCCTGGACGTACGCGTCAATATCACTGATGTAAGCTGTTGACAGGACTTTCCATCTCTCGCGTAAGAGTGTTTCAGTCTCTGCAGGAATCAAGCGATTGACAAGTCTGAAATCCAAATGTCGATCAAGCCCTCCAGCAAGCACTTTCACGATCACAAATGCTACGCAAAGTCGATGCGCAACATCCCTGGGCAGATGTCTCATACCTACGCCTCGAGGTTCATGGCGTACGCGCTTGTTTCTACGTTTGTCATCGACTGTGCCCGCTTTGCGCTTCTGTGGAGCCTTGGGCGCTTTAATTTGTCGACGCATACGCTTTCGTCTTGGGCCGTCTGATTCCGAAGCAGAAAACACGGACTCATGATCATCCAGTCCATCAATCTCTTTAAACCCACGTTTTTTCTTCGCATCTTTTGCACCGGCTTGCTTTTGCCTCGGCCTTGCCTTTGATAATACTGTTTGGAACACTTCCCAAGGCTCTGCAGTCGCGAGAGCTATCTCGGTTTCGTACAAAAGATCCGAGTCACTGTGGTCTCCTGCAAATTGACTGGTACGCCAGCACAAATCTGGATCCGGTTCAAGATACCGGAAGCCAGCTCTTGACACAAAATGGTTGATGAAGTTCCACTTCCCTGGCTCGGGCCGCTGTAAGTCTTGCCAGGCCTGTTGTTCCCAGTTGGCAACGCAATCGACGTCTCGCTCAAATGAGCCATGTGCAGGATTATCGCTTCGACTCTTTTCACTCGCATGTTGACGATCTTGTGATAGGATGGCTCTCAAACTCTTTGGTAAAGCGATCTTTCCTGGACCACGTGACACAATCCGTCTCTGCCCAGATTTCCCGCTCGCAGGGTATGGGTTTCTGGCTTGGCTTCCAGGTTGAGAAGTCTCCGTCGAAGCTGCATTGGTATCAGAGGTGAACTCAATCGACGGAGCCACTGGTGGATTGAAGTAGTGACTCGTAAAATTGCTCGACGTTCGAATATCCTTAATCTTTGGCACTTTGAGAGTTAGAAATCCGATGTTCGCCGAAGAAGTAGGCCGAGGAGAGTCTATCGATTCGTGAGCGCGAGCAGGCATTGAGCTGTTTCGTCGAGGGCGAGTTGATGCTTGCTTCTTCTTTTGCTTTGACGTAGCATCCACGGTATTCTTGGACTTCGGCTCCAGAGTCGAATCACGCCTGATGATCCCCGATGGCTTCCGCGAGCTTTCTTTCTCGAGTTCCGGTGGTACATAGTCATCCTCTACAGGGAGACAGCTGATCTTCCTCTGCATATCGAGGAATTGTCCATCTGTTGGTTGAATATGCGGCAAGGCGATAATGCTTTTAGTGTGGTTGAAACCGTTACGCTGGTAAGCAAAGTGCATAACCTTGAGTTTCCCTCGTGAAGTTAGACCATTCAGTTGAGTTTTCACGAGCTTCACGTGGAGCTCGCTTTCAACATGCGCATCAATGCATTTTGCTTTCAGAGCTCGCTTGAGCAAGGGTACGCTATTTGGTATGACTCCGCCGCACATGTAGACCAGCTCCATAATGAATCTCTTGTAGTACTCCAATGCATCTCTTCCCTTCAAAAAGTGTGGTACTGATGCGTGAGGATTTTCGGTCCCTTCGAAATCTGGAGGACTATTAAGCCGAGATGCCATCAATTCTGGAGTCTGAGAGACGTCTTCAGTTCCGCGAGTCCCCGGGTCAGCGCTGGCCTCAGGGTGCCTTGATACTGCCTGCTGATCAAGTATCCCTTCTACAATCCCCGACACACGGAATGCGCTATGATTGTCGAGCTGCTGGCCGTCGTGAAGCAGCCCTTGAGTAGCCGCGGTGAGATCCAAATTCTCACTGGTAGCATCCTTAGGATTTTCGAATACTGAAAGCTTGTGATGCCGCAGATTCGACGGCGGCATGCCATCAGATCGTTTCTCATGAGTCAGCGAAGAATGTATTGATGAGGGCCAGATTTGCAAAGCAGCATCTGAGGCTGAAGGCCTATCGCTCGTATCGCGGATCTGACGAGTGTTACTTGCCCCCCATCTTGACCCCTCCGGATTCACAGCACCTTCCACGGTCGGGGTCCACTTTGGGGTGTTCCCTGTGACTTCTGATGTGTCTCCTGGTGTGCCTGACGTGCTTCGCAAAGAAATCGCCCTTGCGAGAAGGGATCGATCGTTCGTGGGTTTGGTGGCTTCCTCGCTCTTACTTGTCCACGGAAGTGGAATCAACTTGTCCGAATCTGGTTGGTCTTGGAGCATTGGCATTTCCTGCCCCTTGGCATCACTTTCACCAACCTTCTGCTTCGGGGCATGCGATCTAGAGGCTTCAGCTCGTATAGAGGGACCGACGGCTTGGCGATCGATAGTGATTGCATCCCGATTTCGTTTTCCAGTGTCATGTATTAATGGACCAGGTGTAGGTGCGATAATCTCACACAAGGAAAGGTTTCGCTCAAACGCGGAGCCAGAGGGAAGGGGAATTTGGCGTGGTGCAACATTATCCTGCGGCACAGGGGAATCTGTTTCTAGATCTTCAGAATTCGCAACATCTTTCGATTTCCAGTTATGGATCCAAGGTTTAGAGTGGTAGTATCGGAAAGTATGTGCTACACTCGAGACTAAAAACAGCACCTGTTTCGTGACTCCTCTGTCAAGGAAATTGAGCTCGCGTAATCGCGCCGAACGCACAACAACAATAAAAGATGGCCGCCCTTTAAGAACTTTTGTTGAACCAAGTGGGGTGTAATGAAGGCCAGATTCTTTTCGGTCGATAAATAATCTCATTTTGTCAACCCAAGACTGGGTGATGTCCTCCGGTCTCCCAGGCACCGGGAGGCCTTGCTGCAGTGCTTGCACAAGTGTTTCGTCGAATCCGGGTGGCCGCGAATTGAACCAATCGAGACCTGCCCCATCTGTTGTAACTCCCACCTTGCCAGCTCGTTGGCAATATGAAGGATCTTCCTGGCTTTTCTTGACGAAAAGCATGTCTCGCCAGAACTTTTCAGTGCCGCGTGTGAACTTTCGCGGACGTCCTGGCGGAGGAGGTCTCTTCGTATCCGGCTTCCTGGATTTGGATGACTCAGCTCGAGGAGGTCTGATGACTCCTGCGGATGGTTTCGCGTTGTCCCTCTCGGATTGTGCAGAGAGGATAATGTTGCCATCGGGCTGCTCCAACAGTATTGGTTCATTAGGTCTGACGGTAAGTGGCACTGCGCCAGGCGGTTGAACTAGCTCTTCGAGTTCAGCTTCACCATTTCGAACCTGCAATTTCGGCTTTGATGCGTGGACGACTCCATCATCGTTACTGTTACCGTGGTTCTCAGGATCAATGGTTAAATCCACTGCCAGCTGCTTCGCAATTTCCTCACCACCTTCGAGACTAGACCAGCTTGCTTCTCCTCGAAGGACCATCGAATGAAATGAGTCAAAAGTACGATGCACGTAACGAGCAACCCCGTCTTTTACTTCCATTGACCTAACTAAAGCCATCGGAAGACGGGCCGGAGGTTGAGTCTTGAGTGACGAATGGGAAAGTCGAACGAGCATGGACTCGATAGGTCGCCGAACAGAAAGTCCTGACACCATTCGACGAGCTGACGAGTTTGTGATGCCATCCTCACCAGCATTGGCAGCAAGATCAAACAGAGTGTTCGATAGCTGTCTGTCAGGATTCCATTGGGGAGGGAACTGTCTGACTGCTTGAGAGGGTCCGTCGTCATCGGCTTCGACTGATTCATCGACGGCGTCCTCGACTTCTAGTGTTGCAGCAGCCACTGCATCCTCCACGGACATGGCGAAATCGATGATATCTCCTTCTTTCTTCTGCCAATCAGAATCCAGGGGCTGTCGACCGATTTGAAGGCATATTTTCAGCTCGCTTGAAGCTAACGCGGGATCTGGAGCTGCTTTGACCTTTTTGAGGCATTCGGCTCTAATGAGTTGATTGATTACTTGACCTAGGACTCGTCTCTGAGACGAGGTTATCATGCTCAAAGCTAACGAAAGATCATCCTGAGTGGTGTATGCTTGGTCAGTTAGAGCAGAGATCACCTGCAATGCAACGTCCTTCAGTGTCGCAGCTGAGTTTGCAGTTGGAGCTGATCCATGAGCAAATCGACGTAGAATTAGCCTGCTCGTCTTTTGGCCTCCCGTGAACACACCTCTTTTGACGATGTACCCTTTTGTGTGTAAGACATCCGTCCGCTTCGGAACCGAACGTTTGTCTTGTCCAACAAGCCGGCCCAACGCACCTTGAAGGATGCCGTCTTGCTTTGTGCGGGCGATAGCACATAACAGAGCGAATTCCATTGGGAAGACCCTTGACGGATCTGGGCCATGGCCACATACCGCGTAGTAGATTCGGTCCAAAGTCACACGGATGCGAGGCTCTCCTACTTTATCTGAAATGGATCGTGTAGCTGGCGAGAGTAGTGTCTCTTGCGTGGACCAATTGGCGTTCGGATGGTAGTTCTGTGGTATTGCGAAGATTCCATCACAAATGCCAGGAAAGCAAGCTTCAACCTCATCGAGGCTCAAAGATTTGCAGGTTGCATCTGGTTCAATCAAGACATCCTTCTCTCTCATTAGCCATTTCCAAACTTTGGCTATGAATTTGCGATCAACTGGGAACGGAGTCGTAGTCGCCACCGAGAATGCACCTGTCGACAATTCTTGCGGTGGATTGTAAAATTGTCGGACATGATCAACAAGGTCTCTGAGTCCGATACCTAGACACAGGTCAGGAACAATTGGCAGCAAGCAAGCCAAGCGGAGGTCATGAAGGGTAATGCAGAATGGAATTTGGACCGTGCACAGCACTGAAATTGCTGAGGTTTACCGCTGAGCCACTGGCATTTGAGCAGATCTGTTGGTGGAACTCTTCCAAAAACGGACTTACCATGATCGCCACTGAGAGCAATTTCTTCGAGAAGAAAATCAACCAATTCGTCTAGACTCTTCATCGCCTGCTACGACGCACTGCATTTCGATCTTGGTCACTTGATCGCGAGTACAAGGGGTCCGAGTTCGGTTGTTACTAGTCGACATGTATCTAGCAACACATGAAGAGTCACGAATTCTTAGCCACGGGTTCGAACGAGCAATAAACCTGAGCGGCGGAGCATTCTGGTCACGTGATCCGGGCCTCCTTTACCGTGGTGACTCACTTCCCGCGACCTTTAGCTGCCACCGTTGGATTCTACTCCAGTCTCGCGATTTCACTGATAAATGAGACGGGATCCCGAGGCAAGCGCAACAATTGATCCTAGTATACTGTAATCTCTAGGCCGCTAAACTGGTATTTGTCCATGTGATTCATCGACCCATCAGTGAATTTCTCATCTCATCGTGAAAGCGTATTGTCCTCGTCTCCCGGTAATGCAGTAACTCGAAAGAGCTATCCTTCTCCTTCTTGAGCGCCATCTAGTAAGACCTTCCAAACAGACACCATGCTTCAGCAAGGTTTGAGCAATGAGGGTTCGTACATTTTGTGACGCCTTTTTCGATACCCGCAGGCTGGTCGAAAGGAATACATAAGCTCTTGGCTCCCATGCTTGGAGCGCGTTCATCCTGAGGAACATTGCTCTGCTCTTCAGCCTTCCTGGCACTGAGCTCCTTGACCTGGTCTTCACATTCATCCGTTAGGCAATGCGGGATCAGACAGACGTTCTTGTCATTGAGGGCAGGAACAAAGTCGTCCCAGTTGGTGATATGCTTGATATGGGACCGGAACTCGGCATCAGCGCGGTTGTACAGATCGGCCTGAATCTTCTCCAGGAGGGTTGGAACGGTAGTGTTGAGCTCAGTGATGGCAATCTGACCTTTGCTTTCTTCTTTGGGCAAATCTCTTCGTGAAGTAGTGACAAAATGTCCTTTGCTCTCGCCGGGGCCAAATTCGAGCCGCAATGGAACACCCTTCAGCTCCCACTCGTTGAATTTCCAGCCTGGTGAGTAGCCGTCTCGGAAGTCAGATTCGCAGCGCACGCCAACCGCGCGGAGAATTTCCTGTAGGCCTGCAATTTCCTTGTGGAGTGCTTGTTTATCCTCCTCGGCCATCTTGGCAGTCACGCCCACCGGGACTATGATGACCTGAACTTCGGCAACCCGTGGAGGCACAACAAGACCTCTGTTGTCACCATGGATCATAGTCATCACACCAATGACGCGAGTGGACAAGCCCCAAGAATTCTGCCAGACATACAGGGGATCCTTTTTTTCGTCCGCTTTGGCGCTCGGGTCTTGAACGGTGATGCCAAACATCTTGCTAAAGTTCTGCCCGAGGGAGTGGGAAGTGCCTCCTTGGATCCCTCTTCCCGTGGCAGGAATGTAGCCCTCGACGGTGGTGGTGTAGAGGCCACCAGCGAATCGCTCCTTGTCCGTCTTCCTTCCGCGCATGACGGGGACGGCCAAGAGCTGTTCGTACACGCCGGCATAGTGTTCAAGAATCTCCAGCACCTCTTTATCAGCCTCTTGCTTGGTCAGGTGGGCTGTGTGGCCTTCCTGCCAGTGGAATTCTCGGGTTCGAAGGAATGGCTGTGGGTGTTTGAACTCCCATCTCACGACCGAGTTCCACTGGTTCAGCTTGAGCGGCAGGTCTCGGTAGCTCTGGATCCACTTTGCGTAGTAGGGGTACATGACGGTCTCGGAGGTAGGGCGGATGGCGATCTTCTTCTCCAGCTTGGTGCTCCCGCCGTGAGTGACCCATGCGACTTCGGCAGCAAAGCCGTCGATGTGGGCTTTCTCTCGATGGAGGACGTCCTCGGAGACGAAGAGGGGGAAGGAACAGTTCTTGACGCCCATCTTCTTGATCTTGGCATCGAACCAGTTACGAATCTCGTCCCAGATATACTGCGAAGCAGGTTTCAGGATGTAGCAGCCGGAGATGTCGTAGTAGTCGAGCATGTCGCCTTTCAGCAGGACCTGCTGGTACCACTCAGGGAAATCGACCTCTTTTGCGACATCAATGCCAATGAGAGCTGCGCCTTCCATCTTCTTCTTCTTCCCGCCGCCCGACTTGGACGTTGGCGTCTTAGCCTCTGCTTTGCCAATAGGTTTGTTCTGCTTCTTCTCTTGCTTCGCTTTCTGTGCCTTTTTCCCTGCTAGCGCCTGCTCTTCGGGAACATCCCCGTTGGCATCTTTGTCCCTCAGGGCGAGATCGACTGGTTCCGAGGCCGACATTTTGAACGACAGCGTCTCAAGGTGCAAGACAACCACCGCTGAGTTCACAAACAAGCGTTCTTAAATTCGGCGGAGGCTTATCGTCGCCGGGGTGAAGGGTTTGATGGGGCTGCAAGGGGCTGCAGTCTCTCTCTACACAGCTCCAGAACCTGAATTGCACGTAGTGGCAATGACTCGAGCAAGATTTGTGATGTGGGTGGTGCTAATTAGCCCTTTCAGAGGGGTTCGCGCGACGAACCAATGTTTGCAGGATTCTATGCCTCGTCGAGGAGGTTTTCGTGAACGCGATTTAAATAAATGATTGCCCAGAAAGCCTGTGACTCCCAATCGCCTGTCTCCAGTTCCCCCGCACACCCTTGAAATCGTTGACACCTGAAATGCAAGGCCGCGATGGGCCTCAGGTCTTGGCACTAGTTGCAGCCTGAGGCCCCAGCGATCTGCAGGTACCGTGGCACGGTGGGCGGCCGCCTGGGAAATAATTTCTGGGCCTCGCAACAATATCAATAATGTGACCACCACCACAAAAGTCTCTTGCTTGCCGCCCACTACAACTCGTGCTTTGCACATCGAAAATTGAAGTTGCAATGGCAGGACTATTTGAGCAACCGCGGAACGCAGGAACCCTTTTCCTGGGCGGCACCAAAATCTCCGGATCCGATGTTCGAGATCAGTGCGTGCTGGCCACGCAGGCAATCGCAAATGTGGTCAAGAGTTCCTTCGGGCCCTCGGGCCTGGACAAGATGATGGTCGACGACATTGGAGATGTCACCGTCACCAACGATGGTGCTACCATACTTAGTCTGCTTGATGTTGAACACCCGGCGGGCAGGATCCTCGTCGACCTAGCCCACCAGCAGGACAAGGAAGTTGGCGATGGCACAACCTCTGTCGTCCTGATAGCCGCAGAGCTGCTTCGAAGAGCCAACGAACTCATGAAGAACCGCATCCACCCCACCGTCATCATCACAGGCTACCGCTTAGCCCTCCGAGAAGCGGTCAAGTACATGCAAGACAACATCAGCACCCGGGTTGAGCAGCTCGGCCGCGAGTCTCTCGTCAACATAGCCAAGACGTCTATGTCCAGCAAGATCATCGGCTCCGATGCCAATTTCTTCGCCAACATGGTTGTCGACGCCATGCAGTCTGTCAAATCTGTCAACCGAGACCGGCCTAATGACCCGCCCAAATATCCAGTCAAGGCAGTCAACATCCTCAAGGCCCACGGCAAATCTGCCACAGAATCATTACTGGTCAAAGGCTACGCTCTCAACTGCACCGTCGCCTCGCAAGCCATGAAAACACGCATAACAGATGCCAAGATTGCCGTGCTGGACATGAACCTGCAGAAAGAACGCATGAAACTCGGTGTTCAGATCACAGTCGAAGATCCCCAGCAGCTCGAACGGATTCGCGAGCGCGAAGCTGGCATCGTCCTCGAACGTGTCGACATGATTCTCAAATCCGGCGCAAACGTCGTCCTCACCACCAAAGGCATCGACGACATGTGCCTGAAACTGTTCATCGAGCGGGGCGCCATGGCCGTGCGCCGCTGCAAGAAGGAGGACCTCAGACGCATCGCCAAAGCCACTGGCGCCACGCTCGTCTCGACCCTCTCCGACCTGAATGGTGACGAGAAGTTCGAACCCTCGTCTCTCGGCCACGCCGAAGAGGTCGTTCAGGAACGCATCTCGGACGACGAATGCATCCTCGTCAAGGGCACCAAAGCCTTCTCCTCAGCGAGCATCATCCTCCGCGGCAGCAACGACTACCAACTCGACGAGATGGAGCGGTCCGTGCACGACTCTCTCTCCGCCGTCAAGCGCACCCTCGAATCCGGCTCCGTCGTGCCCGGCGGTGGCGCCGTCGAAACCGCTCTGCACATGTGGCTCGAGGAATACGCCTTGACCATCGCCTCAAGAGAACAGCTGGCCGTCGGCGAGTTCTCCCAATCCCTTCTCACAGTGCCCAAGACGCTCGCGGTCAACGCCGCCCTCGACGCCTCCGAACTTGTAGCCCAACTCCGCATCCGCCACGCCGTCGCCCAGCGCGTGCAAGAGGGCGACCAGAACGTGCCGGAGAAAGAAAAGGACATTGCGCGGAAACGCAGCTACCGCACCTATGGCTTGAACTTGCGCGATGGGAAGGTGGCCGACATGCTGAAGCTGGGCGTGCTCGAGCCGACGATGAGTAAGATCCGTCAGTTGAAGAGTGCGGTCGAGGCGTGCGTGAGTATAATGCGGATTGATACCATGATTCGGCTGGATCCGCCGCCGCCGCAGGAGGATCCGCATGATCACTAGACTATGCCTCGAGATATCCAAGGCGAGGGGAACGGTAATGAATTCGTCAACTGTCGCAGAAGGGAATGAAAATATGATACCCCCCCATGAGCAAGGTTCGGGCCAGCAGGATAGAGCAGAGCAGAACATTGTAGTTTAACCAAACCAAAGCCGTTGAAGCCTCACGAAGCACGATTAGCCAAGAACAGAAAGACGGAATGAGATGCAAGAACACACATGAACACACAACCAAGAAATAATAAAAAGTCTACAGGTGTATCAAAGGAGACATCGAAGCTCGACGGTCATGCCTTGCTTGGGCCTCAGCTGTCTTGAAGGGCGAAAAATCTACTCAAACCCATCGTCCAGCAATTCTCCTCGCAACGAATCGCCCCGCGACCGACCCGGACTCCGAGGCCCGGCTCCACTCACGCCCACCGGTATTTCGATCCCACTGGTCAAGGTCTTTTGCCTCTGATGCCCGCCTCGGCTCGGCCGCGCATCGATCTTCTCCAGCTGCTCCTCCACCTCCACCTCACCCGTTGCGCCAATGCCCAGCGGATCAACATCGAACGCAGGCTCCACCAACCGGCCCGTAGCATATGTTCCACTGGCTCCTCGCTGCCTGGCCTGCCCTAGCTTCATCCGAACCGCCAGGCTTAGCCCGCCCATGAACTCGTTCATCTCGCGAAAGCTCCTCATGGCTGCCTCGTTGTGCTTGACTTCGCCGTAGAGTTCTTGTGCTTCATCCATCCGGGCTGCCGCAAAGGTTGGACGTCCGAGTTTCATCCATTCTTCCGCAGACGTTAGAGACCAGAGCGCTGCATGGCGGGTGCGATGAGAGAGATGGTTGTTCATCCTCGCGCCGGCGTGATTAGCCGTTCTTGATGCGGCATTGGAAGAAGGTCGGTTACTGGCGTAGCAGCTTGCGACACGCTCCGACACGAGCGCGTGACTGTTGGTGCTTGCAGAAGCGAGGTTGAGTTCCAAGGTACGAATGGCCCATTTGCCGGCTAATTCGGACGCATGCCTGCCACGGACTTTCAGCAGCTCGATGGTTACGAGGATGCCACGCAGGGCCAAGGCTGGCTCGTTGCATCGTGTCAGATAGGAATAAGATGCAGCTTCGAGCGTCGTGTCAAAGGTCTCGAGTTTCGGGAGTGATTTGCCACTTGGAGCAGATGTACTCGTGCTTGACAGCAGAGGATTGAGAAGATTAGTGATGCAGTACATCTCGTTGACACCTGCAAGGTATTTCCAAGCCTTGTCGTTGCTGTAGTCTGATCGGAGTAGATCATAAGTCGAGGCAGCAAGTTTATAATCTCTCAGCATAGTTGCGAAGTCGGCCAACTTGCGAAGGAGCGCCTCCGGCGTGTCCCAACGGTAATAGCCTTGGATATTGTCATAGTTGCCACTACCGGAGCTAGTGGCCGATAGATTAGTGGCCGAGGCGTTGCGAGATGAACCGAGACTGCCAATGCCACCCCATCGCTTCGAGAGCGACATGAAGCGTCCTGATATCCCTCGACGGCGTGAAGCAATTTGTTCGTTCCATATGCTGATGCGCTGCTCCATGTACGGCACAACGGACTGTGAAACTAGTTCTCGAGTAAAGATACGAATAGCAGCAGCATCCGTGGAGAAAATTTGCGGTATTGGTGTTTCGTCGAGTTCGATCAAGTGTGTGGTTTCCTGCAACCTTGAGAGGTCTGCGGATGCTGAAATCCACTCCTGTTGTGGTATGTCCTCGGCATCTTCATGGTCTCTTGCACAGGGGACAGATCGCACGCGCAGCAGATGACAATGCAGACCAAAGTGCCTCTTCATCTGATCGAATAACGCGGATGACTTGGCAAAATCGTCTTTGTCGTCATCATGTACTAGAAGGTAATATCGGAGGTATTCTGGATTGGTGTAAGGAGGAGGAGCAAGACCGCCCTGTGCTGTTTGTGAATAGAGATTTCGCAAGGTCTCTATTGGCGAAGTAGTAGAGGAGCTAATTGCTATGATCGCGGCGACCGGATGGGCAAAAGTTTCGTGAGCAGACGGCGGCTGTGAGGAGGAAAGCCTGCTAAGCAAGAGCCGGTAGTACGGAGAGATTTCTTGCAGGCCATGACCAATGTACTCCCCCGTGTGCTGTTCGAGGTATTGCTCGATCAAATCTTCCAGATTTTCTAGTATTTCTGGCCCTGTCGCTGACTGGTGTTGTACGCAATTTTGCAGGTTCAGGAATCTGACGCCAAAGTCCTCCCACGCTCGACTGGCTCCAACACTATCTCTGACGACGACTTTTCCGGCGATCCTCTCGCCATACGGTTGTATGAGGCTTACAAACCCATTCTTGAAGCCCTTGCTCCATGCCAGGTGATCAGCCTCCGGTGCAGCTAGGACCCCGACCACAGGAGAGAAGGACCGCACGATCAATGCTCTGGTCTCATCATTGCTGTCGGCAATATTTGATAGGGGGCTCACTGTAGATGACCGCCCGAAACGTGCTAGTGACAAAGATGACCTACCATTTGGCGAACCGGATCGCGAGAGAATGCCTGATAGCGTACTGGATCTCGAGCCTAAGAGTGATGGACTAACAGATCGGAGCGGCAGGCTGGAGGCGGATGTCTCGGATGGTTCGTCGGTCGCGGGTGATCTAGTCTTGCGGATATCAAGCGACGGTAAGGAGAGGTTGTCAGGAGGTTGCCGTGCAGACCCATCTCCTTGCGAGGTCATGGACTGTGAGTGGAGAGTTTCGTAGGCTGACCACTCTGCGTTTGTATCTGGTGCATGGAGGGGTTTGCGGCTCGGTACGGCTACTCAAACCCCTTGGCCTCAGCATGTGCGGGAGGCTTGAGAAAGACCACGAAAGGGATCGGTTGAGGTTTGTTTGTCCTGCTCTGCGAGCGAGTTGTCGCGGAAGACGCAGGTGAGATCATTTTAGAAGTTGCGGGACCAGTAGCAGCTCCGGGCCTTATGCCCTAACTAAGTCCACCCGATTCTTGGCGGCCCTCGTCCGCCAGGAGTGGCTGGGTACGCCTCTATAAAGTTGCAAGCCGCCACCCCCGGCCCTCCTTCCCGTTGTTACCGTTGGCTTGAAAATGCACTTGTCGTTTGCACTGACACAATTAGTGTCAGTTTGGGCGCACTAGCAAGTCATATAGCAATATAACACCATCGTTGGTTACTCTGATTTCATCTTCTCTACTTAGTAAATCTACAACAGACTACAATATCAAAGGTTCACACTCGCCGTATCCAAGTCAGTTCAGTTCATCATAACATCATGTGGATTAGCTCCAGGACGCTGAACCACTGTGGTCGGTCGGAATTTGGACCGAATCATGAACGACGCCAAACTCCCTGCTAGAAGTGAGAGTACGGGGGAAATACGTGGATCGCAAGATGTGAGAAATCTTCTGGATGCTTGTGAAGCCAACAGCTGTCAATCATAACCTTACTTCATGTTGGACTCGACCCTGAAATCCTGGGTCGTGACGTGCTCATTTACACCATGATCAACCTTCTCAACATCTGAAGCTGGACGTGAGTCTCTTTCACCCCTTCCGTCGTTCTGAGTACCAATTTTGGCTTGTCCCAACGAATCCACCGGAACTCGATATGCTGGGACAAAGTTAACGCAAAGAGCGTATGTCCATGCTGCCACAAAGAACGACAATGGCACTGTCATAGCAAGCGCAGTGCTGTTGTTGATGTCTGCAGCAGCTCCCAGTAGAGGCGGCACACATGCTCCTCCTGAGACGCCCCCGACGATGAATCCTGAACCGCGTTTGGAATACTTGCCGAGCCCACGCATTCCGAGAGCGACTGTCGTGGGGAAAATAATGCTCTCAAAGAAGAGAGTGATATAAATCATTGCAATACCACTATTCCCTCGCTGAGTTATCGCAGGCGCTATGAACACAATGATCAACGTCATGTACGCAAGATAAACGTATCGCGGCCGTATGAACTTCATGAGGAAAGAACCGATGAACCGACCAGCTGTGAAAGCCCCTTGTGCTCCTGCCAGAAGTCGAGATGCTTTAGCCGACGTTATTCCAGCGATTTCAACAAAGTAGTTGATCATGTACCCAGCGATAGCGACTTGGGATCCGGTATAGCAGAACTGTGCGAACGTGGCATGAAACAGTCGATATTGCTTTCGGAAAAGCTTCACATCTGTGTTTGCATGTGTTTCTTCAGCTTGAAAGGCCATATCCGCATCGGTGATCTCAGGAATAGGCGAGCTGGCCATAGTGAGTCCTTGTCGAGCTATCACAAACAAGATCATACTTACAAGAAGAACACAACTGCCAATACGAAGACGAAGCAAGCGATCGCAAGATAGACCCATTGGACAGATTTCAGGGCCTGCGGCGAATCCCCTATATGGTTGAAAAACACGTAACTCGCAAGCACAGGTGAGACAACAGTGCCTGGTATATACTTAACATGAGGACCTTTGAATGTTGATCTTCTCAAGACTCACCAATCCCGTTGAAAGCCTGGCTAACGTTGATTCGAATTTCGGAGTACTTTGGAGGTCCACATACTTGGGGGATCATCAGTCAAGGAAGACCCGTGAGTCATTGATGTCCACTCACTTGTGATATAAGGATTTGCTGCCGTTTCCAGAGAGCCCAATCCGTTTCCAACCACGAAGGTCGCCGCACAGAACCCCGCAAACGAACGGTATATAAGACACGGCCATGTCATCAAGCACCCAATGCCATAGATGCACAACCCCCAGATGAAGCAAGGTTTGAAGCCAAACTTCCGCAAAATCCAGTTCGCATGTCCCAGGCTAGCCAATGGATAAGCCCCAAAATAAGCAGCCTGTAACCCTGAAGACCTTGCTCTGGTGATGCCGAGAGTGTTCTGGAAGTGTTTGTTCAACGTATCGATCAAGCCGTACGAAAACCCCTTGAGAAGAGTTAGCTGCGCTAGGCAGATTAACCACTGGAGGTAAAGTTCCTACCCAGAGAAAGAACAATACCGTAACTGGTTGTCGAGCATTAGCAGGATCGTCGGTGAGCAAACAGGTGGGACATACCAAGAGCAATTGGATAAAGTGACTGCTTGAGAGTGAGCTCTGATGCTTTCGTTCTGATGTTGTCATCTGCCCGGAACTTCGTTTTCTTTAGAAATTTCATGACTGGAAGGCAAAGTATCGGATTTATTTTCGTAACGACAACGTCAAGAACATGCAGAGATGAATCTCAGCAGAAGAGGTGACTTGTGATTGTATATAGAGACCATCCAATCCATTCTAATGGTCCATGCCCAGGTCAGGGTTGCACTGGCCGCGATGATCAGCTATCTGTACAATCGTTTGTGCTTCGTACTGCTCTCATTCGTCCTTGCGTAGTTGGTGTGGGCTCGGTGTATCTGATGGCGAAACCCATGTTCGATGTAACAATTGAAGTCATGATGCGGAGCCCCGCATCCTACCTCGAGATGTGACTAGCCGTGAGCAGATTGGGGCTGTTGACCTTCACAACTGCCAAACGAATCATTAAATGCCAAGGGCGGGCGGGCGATCTATTGGTGGTTTCGTCCACCTGAATGACATCGGTGCAAATCTAGCCGGAGGGTGGTCGATTATCTGGTCTACTCTCTATGTCGAGAGTCGGATCGAGCTTTTACCGACCGGTCTCAACGCCCGCACTGTGTATATGAAGCGTCAGTGCTTACGTACCATTTGCGATTTTCTCTTGACTGGAAGTTAGAGTGGGAAAAGGCGAGCAGAAACACAGTTGGATTCAAGAAGAGGAATCTACCAAAATATGTGGCTGCTGGACCTTTAGTGACAAACCGTCTACGGGTACGCTCGGATATGTCGTGACGGCATCAGGAAGTGAATGTCAGTTAAAGTGACAGACAATTCCAACGGTTAGTAGATGTTCATTGTCTAAAGGCAACGTCCATGTCCTGGGATTCTAATCGTGTGATTTCCGCATCTCAATGGGCCTGAAGAAGCTTTCCAAACCATGCACCGGAGCTATCAATTGATAAGACTTGGACATTCTGCGTTCAGCAAACGACATGGGTGCGCTGAACGAGATATTTCCCACTCAAGTCCCAGAGACTTCGCTCTAGACAGAAATTACACAAGTTTTCTGTTCTAACAGAGGAAGTTTTGAAGTTCACGTAACAGTTTGAATGATGGCAGTACTGGGACTAGAGAAAGGTTGGTAGGAGGTGGAGTTGCTTCCGACGACTTTAGGAAAGTTTGCTGGAATTAGAACTCGGAAAGGAAGGTACCATCGCAGTGGAAAAGGCACTGGATAGCTTTCCAGCTTGTGCTCTTTGAGTGACCTTGTTCCCCTGTGAAACAAATAGTAGTTTAGGGAGGAAATTGGAAACAGACAGACATTCGTAGCGACACTGGAGGCAAAAGGCACAGATTTCAACTGCTAGTGTACACTCCATCATAATTGGCACAAGGTATTAATCTTATAAGCAGGGTTTCTGGTAATACTTTCGACTTCAAAGGTCGTGGTAAGACTGAAAGAAAGCGAACATTTCAGCCGCTAATTTGCGTGCTAATCTAGCGCTAACAATCGGATGTTCCTGTCAACCGCCTCGGACGGGTTGTATTAAAGTTAAGCTCGGAAAAGCTTCCTTCAATCGCTCTCATAGGATGATTTGCATCGCACTGCTGTTTCTCGATTCCAAACGCATTCACTCTTTGCTCTACTGGATCAAAGTTTGACACGCCTTGTTCTACTTATATGGCAAGCTGCGTGTCGGGTGGCCAGAGCTTCATCGCTTTGGCCAATCGGTCAAAACGACTTCATATCTCAGATCCCCTTTCGGTATGCACTTTGATTTGCGCCCACGATTCTGTACTGACAACAACTAGCAATGCCTAATTCCTCGTCTTCATCGACCTTATGCCACCCACGCAGATATAAAACTGCCACATCCTAGCCGAGCTATGAGCATGGGCACATCAGTTCAAGTTTCAAGCGATGCTGGTCCAACAAGATCCCCAGCAACTTCGTCTCCCTTCAAGACTCCAGTCCTAACAACCTTATATTCATGGCCTGACATCCAGCCCCAGTCATTTGTATCGTACGCGCATCACAATCTGAACCTCCCACTGCGTAAAGATATCTTGCACAGAGCCGTTGTGTTCGAGGCCGATGGTGCACGACAGGGGACGGCATCGACAAAATATCGTACACAAGTCCGTGGTTCCGGGAGGAAAGTTCGACCACAAAAGGGCACTGGCAGGGCTCGTCTTTCCGACAGGAAATCACCTTCGATACGAGGCGGAGGGGTTGCGCATGGACCGCACCCCAGAGACTTCTCGACGGAACTGCCTCGCCAGATCTATGACCTTGCCTTTTGCACTGCATTGAGTTATCGATACAAAAAGGGCGAGCTGTTTTTGGTGGATGGGTCCATGGCAATTGAACAAGGACAGACCGCAAGGTGGTTGCACAATGTTTTTGAAGCTCATGCCTGGGGCAGAGGAAATGGTAGAACCCTTGTGGTACTGGAAGGTGAAGCTACTGAAACGGTGGAACCCAGATCACGCTTGTTCAGTGCTCTTAAACAAGTCGGTGAGCACGCTGAGGTGAGAGGTGCCGGCAGTGTCACGGTGAAGGACCTCCTCTCGTGCGGCCGAGTGCTCATTGAGAATAAGGCACTAAAGCGAATATTGCGCACCAGAAGTATGCATCTTGGGCATGGCTCAAACGAGGGCATGGGCGTTGAACTTTCGAGCCTTGTATCAACTTAGCTTCATGAGGACGACACGTACTGTGTTATGCTAGCGAATTGATTTCGAGCTCGGTTTTAAGATTTGAAGATTTCAAGCACGGCAATCATCTCAAAGGGGAGGGCACACTTGATGGGTGAAAAGCGGAGGTCGAGGGCTGAGAACATGTTCATTCAAGTTCGTTGGCCATCATTACCTCGTAGTCTCCATGCCCATCCAGCAACGCCAAAACTCCAGTCTCAACACAACACAAGCCATCGAACCATAGGATCATGATGTGATGGCATTGTGTCACGGGGTTAATGCGTCACACAATGCTATACAGGACCATTCTCGTCGACGTCCATGGATCCCGTGCTCTTCACCGACTCTTTTCCCTTATCGTATACTGCTTGCAAGTCCATCTTGAACTCAGCCATCCGGACTCCAAAGATTTTCAATATACTTGTTTGTCTCGAATCAAGGCTATCTCCTTCTTTGCAGACTTCGTAGCCTTCCTCCGTGTCCATGCTGAAATCGGGACGATCTTCAAGGACGACTTTGCCTCTCACGATCTTCGTCGGTACCCCAAGCTTTCGCAGCGTCGGCTCTATGCTCATGGGCAACGGATCCTCCTCACCACCCTCAACACCGTACGCTGTATGCAGTTCGCCGGGCGGTATTCGGAAGCCTCGCGTAGCTTCGGCGCCACTTCTGGCGTAGTCCAGCTCCGTGTATGCTTCAAAATAATCTTGGATTTCCGTCGGAGCTCGGTCTGTAAACAGTAGTCCCACCTCTCCCTTCATGTACGACTGTAAACCGCTGACGCCTGGAACGCATTCAGTCTCGGGACTGCGCCCCAGTGCAACCTGCATGACCTTTGTCTTGCCCATGAATATTCTGCTGTCTGCAAAGTCGACTCTAACCTGCTTGATGAAACTGTTGCGCACATTTTCTACACTGAAGACCCAGATGTAGGAGTATTTGTTGGCAGCTTCTTGAACGTTCGTGTGCAGTCGCTTCACGAGTTCTTTGTGGTTTTTCCTCGTTTTTGAGGTTGGGATGACGCGGTTCCGTTTTGAGGATGGCATGGTGGAGGGGTTTCCTCAACGAGGATCGAGTTTCTTACAAGAGTGTGTGACTGTCAAACACTGAGGTGATCGTCTCAGAAGGCAGGCGCTGCAACTTTTCCGGGCGATGCGATATGAAAATTAAAAGTGGGCCGGAAGGGCTTATCAGCTAATCGGAGGGCATGGTAGTAGTACTCTACCGTATCCGAACCCACTCACCAAAAAACATCTAACTCAGAGGCATCTGCATTCGTACGAGACTGTGATTGTCTAACAAGCCGCTAGAAACCATGAATGATCAAGTGAAATCACGACCAAAGCAATCATACCCAGCAAAAAGTACCTACCTGCTGACCTACAATGCTGTTTCATTTCTGTTGTGGTCGACGGTTACGTTGAGAGCTGCCCTTCTCATTCCAGTCTTAGCATCGCATGGTCAACTTTATGGCTTATACGAAGCCTTGTTCAATTTCCTAAGAACAACCCAAACACTTGCTATCTTAGAGATCGCCCATGCGGCTCTCGGCCTTGTCAGAGCAAGCCCAATCACAACAGCCATGCAAGTGGCATCACGACTCATGCTCGTCTGGGGAGTTCTCACCCTTTACCCCGAGATTGTGGTATCCAAGAACACGTTCGGACGAAACCAAGAAAGCACATTTGCCGGACCGATTGCACTTGCGGGATGCCATATGGCGTGGGGGATCACGGAAATGATCAGATATGGGTTCTTCGTTTGGAGAGAAGGAATCAGCGATGTGGTTCCGGCATGGCTGATGTGGCTAAGATACAACATTTTCTTCATTTTGTATCCTGTTGGCATTTCGAGCGAGCTAGTCTTGGTGTATCTAGCCCTCGAGCCTGCTCAGGAAGGGCAAACAGGATATGACTGGTTTCTCAAGGCTGTTATTGCCATCTACGTGCCCGGGAGCTATATACTGTACACACATATGATGGCACAGAGGAGGAAGATCATGAAGGGCAAAAGCAAAGCCACCTAGATATCTAGTAGAGCATCGTCGATGGCTTCAACCAGTGACGTCGCCATTTGTGACCTGTTGACCAACCGTTGAAGCATGGCATGCATCTTACAAACAAAAACTCCATGCAGGCATTGAACACACACAGTCTTGGCCATGAGGCTTGGTGGTGCCTAAACGATGGGGCAGATTTTGCTTGCAGGCAATACGAGGGCAGCAGCTCAGGCGCCAAATTGAGCACTATTTGATGTCTCTTGGTCAACGGCTGGAAGTGCATGACGAATGGTACGATGGCCGGGAAACCGAGCTAGAGTGTCATATTTCATATATCTGCATCATAGGAAATATCCGGTATTGAATTTGCCACGAGGTAATCAGGCCGTCAATCATTTGCCTCCCGTCGGCACGAAGATTGGAATCGTTGACACGTAAAATGGGTAAAACAGTGGTAGCAATCAGAGCATGCTAGAAACATGTCCGCCGGGTTCTTTCAGATTCGATCGAGTTAGGCGGCAATGGGTGACGTTCTGGACGTGCCTGCATTTCGCGCCAGAAGTGAGTTTTGCCAAGGCTTACTTAATGGTCCTGGACTTCGCCTGAACCGAACCGAAGCCCTGCACCGACTTGCCTGTGCCATTCATCATTTAACTCACAAACATTTGAGCTCGTTTTTGCCTTTTCACCACCTTCCATCTCTCTCATCTATCCTTGCACTAAACCTGATTTCCTAAAGTATTTGGACATTCAGTCCAGAAGCAACACTGTAGGAGAACTCCCCATTTCACCTGCTCCGGATCCTCAACGTCAGATCCCTCAACAGATCTATCTCGATAAAGTAACAAGGCCTACAATCTTTCACGATGTCTGCAGAACCCGAACACTCGGGCAAGAAGCCCAGAGTAAATCTCAAGTATGAATCCTCTACATTGACTTCATCAGCAACAGTGACTGACATGAATGATAGTGATGCCTCGGGCGCCGAAAAAAGAGAGGAACTCGATACCTCGACAGCCATCCTCAAGAAAAAGAAGAAACCAAACTCCCTCATCGTGACTGATGCCGTCAACGACGATAACTCAGTCATTGCCCTCTCCAACAACACCATGGACACATTACAGCTCTTCCGTGGCGACACCGTCATGGTTAAGGGCAAGAAGAGGAAAGAAACAGTTTTGATTGTCCTCGCTGATGACGACCTCGACGATGGTAGTGCAAGAATCAACAGAGTTGTTCGACACAATCTCCGTGTCAAACATGGCGACATCATTACTGTCCATGCTTGTCCAGACATCAAGTACGCCAAGAGAATTGCCGTTCTACCCATAGCAGATACCGTCGAGGGTCTAACAGGCTCGCTCTTTGAGACTTTCCTTGCGCCATACTTCCGAGAAGCTTATCGGCCCGTCAAACAAGGCGATCTCTTCACCTGCCGAGCGGCCATGAGGCAAGTCGAATTCAAGGTGGTCGAGGTTGACCCACCCGATCAGGGTATCGTTGCTCAAGACACAATCATCCACTGCGAGGGTGAGCCGATCCAGCGCGAAGATGAAGAAGGCAACTTGAATGAAGTTGGCTATGACGACATTGGTGGTTGCAGGAAACAGATGGCTCAAGTCCGAGAGCTCGTCGAGTTGCCACTCCGTCACCCCCAGCTTTTCAAATCCATCGGCATTAAGCCTCCTCGCGGCATTCTCATGTTTGGTCCTCCAGGTACTGGTAAGACCCTCATGGCCCGAGCCGTCGCAAACGAGACCGGCGCTTTCTTCTTCCTCATAAACGGTCCCGAGATCATGTCAAAGATGGCTGGTGAATCGGAATCCAACCTGCGAAAAGCATTTGAAGAGGCTGAGAAGAATTCCCCTGCCATCATCTTCATCGATGAAATCGACTCTATTGCCCCGAAACGAGACAAGACCAACGGTGAAGTGGAACGACGTGTTGTCTCTCAGCTCCTAACGCTGATGGATGGCATGAAGGCTCGATCCAATGTGGTCGTCATGGCTGCGACTAACCGGCCCAATTCTGTTGACCCCGCCCTCCGACGTTACGGCCGATTCGATCGAGAAGTCGACATTGGGATCCCCGATCCTACCGGTCGACTCGAAATCCTCCAAATCCATACCAAGAACATGAAATTGGCTGACGATGTTGATTTGGAGACTATCGCCGCGGAAACTCATGGCTACGTCGGTTCGGATGTTGCCTCTCTTTGTTCCGAGGCTGCCATGCAGCAAATCCGAGAAAAGATGGATCTCATTGATCTTGATGAAGACACAATTGATGCTGAAGTCCTAGACTCTCTTGGCGTCACTATGGAGAACTTCCGCTTCGCTCTGGGTGTCTCCAACCCATCGGCACTCAGAGAAGTCGCTGTTGTCGAAGTGCCCAATGTCAGATGGGATGATATTGGTGGGCTCGAAAACGTCAAGCGAGAACTTATCGAGTCGGTCCAATACCCAGTCGACCACCCAGAGAAATTTCTCAAGTTCGGTCTCTCTCCATCGCGAGGTGTTCTATTCTACGGCCCACCTGGTACCGGTAAAACCATGTTGGCCAAGGCCGTTGCCAACGAGTGTGCTGCGAACTTCATCTCTGTGAAGGGACCTGAGTTGCTGTCTATGTGGTTTGGCGAGTCTGAGAGCAACATCAGAGATATTTTCGACAAAGCTCGAGCCGCTGCTCCCTGTGTAGTCTTTTTGGACGAACTCGATTCCATCGCCAAGTCTCGAGGTGGTTCCGTCGGAGATGCTGGTGGAGCGTCTGACCGAGTGGTTAATCAACTGCTGACTGAAATGGACGGTATGACGTCCAAGAAGAACGTCTTCGTCATCGGCGCTACCAACCGACCTGAGCAGCTCGACAATGCTCTGTGCCGACCGGGTCGTCTGGACACGCTTGTCTATGTTCCCCTGCCCGACGAAGCTTCTCGAGCAGGTATCCTGAAGGCACAGCTTCGGAAAACCCCTGTTGCTCCTGACGTCGATCTCAAGTACATTGCCAGCAAGACACACGGCTTCTCCGGTGCTGATTTGGGCTTTGTCACCCAACGTGCCGTCAAGCTAGCTATCAAAGAGTCGATTGCTGCGGATATTGAACGAACGAAAGAGCGTGAAGCTGCAGGTGACGACGCGATGGATGCCGACGACGATGCCGAAGACCCAGTGCCGGAGCTCACCAAGCGCCACTTTGAGGAGGCCATGCAAGCCGCTCGACGATCAGTTAGTGATGTTGAGATCAGGAGATACGAAGCCTTTGCTCAGGCCATGAAGCAGTCTGGCGGTAGTGCTTTCTTCCGTTTCCCGACGGCCGAGCAGACTGAAGCCGCAGCCAATGGCAACGGCTTTGGTGACGCGGGCAACGACGACAGCTTGTACGACTAAGTTAGACTGGTAATTGCATAGACGAGTGGGCGCATCAATGTCACAATTTAATGGGCTACGAGGTTCTGGGAGCATGTTGCAGGCGCCGACAGCGAGGTGTGTGCCAAAGGTGGTGGAATGGAGGAACTTGTAAGGCACACAACGAACTTAGCAATTCTGAACAGGAGAGACTGCGCCGGTAGTATCTAGAGAACAATTTCCCGTAGAAGGCAAATGCACACAAACTCGATTACACGTTGTCCTTACATAGATGGACGGCATCGATAAATCGGCTTCTATCTTCGTGCTGATACACCTGTCCTGCTATTACACCTGGCAGGGATGCCGCGGAGCCGGATTTCAATTCCGGTCACTTTCTGCTAGCATAGCGCAGCCTTGCCATTTAAAGGACTCGGTCTCTTCAAGGACGTGACAATTACCATCTTAGAGCATCTGTCTAGACAATCTCACTTCGCTTGACAAACACCAGATCGTTTTCGGCCCCTTCGCCGCCGGAGCAGTATCTACGAAGCCGTCTTACATGGTTCTCGGCTGCTGTTCAACATTAGATCAATTATTCCAGCCCCAGCGGGCTCCAAAATCTTGACCGTCCCACCCGCAACATGTCGTCCCCTCCAGCCCCTTCGACAGACGCCGCTCGCGCAAAGCAAGGCTCCAAAGACGGCGAGACTGACGCAGTCATGGAGGACGTGGCCCACGACGCCAATCCCTCCACAAGCGCAAATGCAGGTGCAGACACAGGCACGGCCAACGAACGGTCGACAACGGGCGACAACGACGCCTCACAGGCCACAGGCCCACCTGTAGACCCGACACAGACGCAAGCACAAACACAAACACAAACGCAGACGCAGACGCAGACGGCGCCGCCACCTCCGAGCCGCAAGGACGTAACGCTCCGCGAGTTCCTCGGCAAGATGGACGAGTACGCGCCCATCATCCCGGATGCGGTGACGGCGCACTACCTGACGCTGGCGGGCCTGCCGCCGCCGAGCGCCCACGACCCGACCGGTGCGAGTACCGGCACCACTCCGCTGCCGCTGGCGCGCCTGCTGGCTCTGGCGACGCAGAAGTTTGTGGCGGACATTGCGGCCGATGCGTACCAGTACAGTCGGATCCGCGCGAGCAATACCGGAGCCGGTGGGAATCCGCTGGGGCTGGGAGCGGCGGGGCTGCCCATGGGGGCGCCTGGCGGAGGGGGAGGTGGAGCTGCGGCTGGAGTTGGCGGTGCAGGAGGGGCGGGAAAGGGACAGGCGGCGCAGTTGGGGGTGCAAAGGGCTGGGTTCGGTGGAGGAGGGCAGGGTGGAAGCGGCCAGGGGAGGACGGTGTTGACGATGGAGGATTTGGGAATGGCGGTGCAGGAGTACGGTGTCAATGTCAAAAGGGGAGAATTCTACCGGTGAGGGAGGCGTATCGGGGTCGAAATGAATGATTGAAATTGCCGGAAGCCATGCCACGAATGCCACGACTACGTCATGTCTGTCCTCAATAATGGCAGCCTACAGAGCCAAAACGACGAATTGACGAGTTGCTCGATGCGAGGCAGAAGAAATCGTTGTCGTCATTAGATGTGTGCTTAAAACTGGTCCTGGAAGACAGGAAACAGCGCAACGACATGACATGCCTGGAAACTATTTTGACACACGCGACAGCAACTCAGGAGAGTGCTTCGCTTCTCAAGGATCTGGCTCGACCACCATCGCATGTCAGCCAACGCGCCGCGAAGGCACAACCACATATACGTGCTCTATGCGGATGCCACCTGCCATCAGCTGCCTCTGGTCGCTGTTTGAGTCATCGAAGCAGGATCTGTAGACTCTGCATAGGCGCAGTCGAAGGAATGAGGTGATCGAATCGGAGCAAGCCAGACCATCAGGCCGGCAAATCCTGGCGAAAGCATGCCACGAGAAGCCCATGAGATCAGACACTGCAGTTTGGATCTGGATCTGGATCTGGATCTGGATCGATCACTTGTTCTTGCTCATTTTATACGTGAATCTCTTGCGCGTTCTGTGCAATGAGTTAGCCATTCCGCTATCAGAGAGCGAAATCGTTGTCTGCGGGTAGGACGCACGGAGCAAATTCTCCCAGTTTTCTGCCGACCATCTCTTCTGTCACGTAGACTTCCTGGTAGAGCTTGCCATTATGAACGGCAAACTTGAGCCCGACAAAGTTAGGAAGGATAGTAGCCGCCCGTGCCTGGGTCCGGATGACGGGAGTCCCAGGCGGTGGAGGGAGCTTGCTTGGAAGACCGGCAATGGGCAGCACATTCGGTCCTGCGATGGAATGATTAGCGATTTCGGTGCTGCACAAGGCTCAACGGGCTTCTAACCTTTCCACACCGATCGCTTCAGGAGGCACAGAGTTGGGCGCATTGTCGCCGCAGCAGCATAGCCGAATCAAGGATGGTGGTAGATGGACAACACAGCGATATTATTATGAGGAAGTTGTACTCATCGGCTTTCTTGGAGATTGTCTATGTCGTGCGCAGCCAATCGGGCAGTTGCATTGTGCCGTCAGAGGCTCCTTCCGCAGCCGGCTTGGGGTCGACGTGGAACAGCCCGTCTAGACTCAACTCATTGCAACGACCGCTGGAGACTTTATTTTGCGACACAACAAACCACTCGTCTTTTCTGTCGTATTCCCCACCCGACCGTACACTTGCATCAGTTTGCGCTTGTGCCTGTGCCCGTGCGCGTGCGCGTGCCCTGCCTGTGCCACCAACGACTCAGCCATCCGGATGGTCTGACGATTAATCCACCACTGAAGTAGTCGTGTACATAGACTATACAACCTTTGGGTCGCCACCATCAGTTCTGCTGACAGGGAAAGACTTCTCGGAAACAAAGGTCTCGAATCGAATGCCCCCGAGTCCTCCAAGCACGCCCACCATGGCGTCGACGGTTGGGTCTTACTCGAATCCCCTGAAAAAGTTCAAGTATGTCTGCAATCATCCACCCAGCATGGCCAGCGGCTGACCTCTATCTGAGACTCGTCTTCTTGGGCGAGCAGTCGGTCGGGAAGACGTCCCTGATCACCCGATTCATGTACGACTCCTTCGACACCACCTACCAAGCCACCATCGGGATCGACTTTCTCTCCAAGACCATGTACCTCGAAGACCGAACGGTGCGTCTACAGTTATGGGATACCGCTGGCCAAGAACGCTTCAGATCCCTGATCCCATCGTACATCCGAGACTCGTCGGTCGCGGTCGTGGTGTACGACATCACCAGCAAAAAGACGTTCGAGCAGACGAAGAAATGGATAGACGACGTGCGGGGAGAGCGAGGGAATGATGTGATTGTCGTGCTTGTCGGCAACAAGACTGACCTGGGAGACAGCAAGCGAGAAGTCACCACAGCGCAGGGCGAAGAAGAGGCAAAGAAGGCGAACGCCATTTTCATGGAGACTAGCGCCAAGGTCGGCCACAACGTGAAAGCCCTGTTTAGGAAAATCGCCCAAGCGTTGCCAGGCATGGAGGGCGAGCAGGAACAGCAGAAGCCACAGAGTAAGCACGACAAGCAGCTGTCCTTTTGTGTGTCGCTAACATTTATACAGTGATCGACGTGTCGGTGAATAACCAGAAGCCAGCGGAAGAAGGCTGTGCTTGTTGAACCTCTCCTGCCCTGGTGGCCGAATGGCATTTTATTGTTTTGAAGATACCCATACCAGCATTTGAGCATTCGCGAGGTCATGGCTATTTCTTCGCTTCGATGAGCGTCAACGCGTGCGTGGGACGAATACCTACACATCGGCGACACTTCTTGGACCGTTCATACTTTGGCATCCACGTCCACCTAGACCTGTCCCATCCCACGAATTGCAACAAGTGGAAAGGCGCAAAGCGTTTTTATGTTCAATGCAGTTTTGCTCACCGAGAAATTAAGTTATGGGACGAGCTACGGAGCCGCCCAGGAGTTTCCTTTTCTTGAAACCAAAGGTGAGGCGCCAGGATCGACCAGGATAGGGACCGAGCAAGCGAAAAGGAGGAGGGCTTGGAGGGACGTTAGTCCACGTTGAAAACGACTATTAGCAGGACAAGCAAGGTGTGAGTCCCATCACCAGAGAACTACACTGGCAATGAAAGTCTTCCACTCATCAGGCGATCCGTCGCTCTTTCCGTGCAAGATGTACTCGAAAGGCCGAAATGCGCTGTGAAGGAGGTACCTCAGGTAGGTACGACGTGGTACGGGCGAACATGATACTACCTTACTCTGTATTTGTGGCTCCAAAATGACGCAAGTACGTGGACTGCCTGATGCATTGCATTGGGTGTGGTACTTCGTACGAAGTAGTCAGAGGTTAATAATCGTGCCCGTAAGCGCATCAGGCCTAAGCCTAAGCGTGCCCCCCCCAAAAAATGCATACTTTGCTGCCGTCGCTGGCCGACTCCATTTTTAATCTCAATTCCGAGTTCTCTAGTCTTGTAATAGGCATCAGTGTCGATTGTCTTGGTTGTTCCTCATCGCGCGAACGATTTCGCAAGATACCCTTTCATCAGCAACCATCTCGCCACCCAGCGCAAAGTAACCATGGGCCTCTCTGCGAGGCTGTTGCGCGCCCCAAGACCACAGGTATGTCGCGAGACCTCCATCCACCGGCCCGTTGGTCGTTGTTCCTAGTTGGCTGCCCTCCATAGTAGTCGGCCCTCGAGATGAATCTGTATTACGGCAAGCCAGCGTGCTAACACAATGCCTCATCAGACCTTCCTCTTCACTCTCCCACTCTCGACCGGGGCCTCCTTAATTACTCTATCTCTCCTCCTGAATAAGCTCTCCGGCCTCTACGGCATCCTCGCACTCTTTACTGGCTACCATCTGTCTTCATTCCAGCTATCTATGTACATCTATAGCTTGGTCTGCGTCGGAATCACCGTGGGACTGAGCAAGCACATCAAGACAAATTCGCCCTTCCACTGTCTGGCCCTGGCATGGCTGTACGTCCTCGACAGTCTCATCAATTCCCTCTACACAGTGGCCTTTGCTGTCACCTGGTTCCTTGTGCTTCTGGGGAAGGGCTCAGGTCCTGGAGGGGACACCATGAAAGACACAGGAGGCTTCACGGATCCGGAGCATAACGTCAGCAAAGTCGAGGTCATTGCGACTCCCAACGCGAACGGCATGGTGCCCGGCCAAGGCGCTGTCGCTCAGGCTCACCCGGCTGACAAGCCACATACCGGCACCGAAGCTAGCAGTGGTATTTTGGACAGACAGTCCATCAACTCCATTGCCGTCATTGTTGCGCTCTGGACTATTCGCGCCTACTTCTGCCTTGTCATGCTGAGCTGGGCGCGGAACGTGGTCCGACAGCACATTGCCATTGTCAGTGTCAGGAGTGGTCAATACTCAAATGCTGCCACAAGTGGTCTGGCAGACGATCCCTTTGCCGAAAACAAACCCGAAGGTAAAGGCTGGAAGGGCAAGCTCGGTAGATTCATGATCGCCTTGGGACGGACCTACTTCCTGGGAGCTGATAGCGACGCGGATAACGATGGCTGGATGCAAAGCGTCGGACGCAAGTTTGGCACTCACAAGCATGTCGCCGGTCATGACGTCGGTCTGGCAGATGTTGCCGCCACAGGGAATGGCATTTCCTTGCACAAGGTCGATGCAAGGCCGACGGAAAGGGAAAGGAGACGAAGGTCAGGAACTGGTCCACCTTTGCCCGAAGTTGCGGCTCAAGCTGCTGCAATCCAGGCTAAATCTCAAATAGAGGAAGAGAACAGTGGCCTGTTAAAGGTACCCAGCCCGTGAAAGATCCGGCCGGCAATGCCTTGATTTTCAATCACCAAGCTAACACTTTCAACCTTTCGCTTTCATAGAAGACAGTGTGTTTTTTTTGCTGGCCGACTTCGCGCTCCGGACTGTTTATGACGCATAGGTGGTTGTGGGTAAAACTGATTTGTTGGAAGTAACGTATTTTCTAGCTTTGGTCACGGCGTCACAAGTTCTACTGATCAGATCTGATGGTTGTCTGAGCATAGCGTCCATACATAAGCCTCATCCGTAGTAATGTCTACTGTCATGTACACCTTTTCACCTGGAGGATCCGAATTGATGCTACCAGCCATTGCCCAGCCGTATACCGACCGTCGTCGTGGTCGTGGTCGTGATCTTTGCATAGCCGCCTGGACCTGGCGCACAGTATGAGTCACGTGACAACTCTGGACTGTTGCTGACAGTTGCTTTTTGATTTCGTGAGCGAGAAATTGCCAGCCTCCTCATTTTCCGAAAGTTACCGCCCCTCCGATGGACTTGACAGACTTCAAGCTGGATTGCTAAGTGCGAATCCCTCCGAATGTATCATTCTGCTTTGCAAAGCCAACTCGTTGACACACAATTCCCAGAGTGCTCGTCGTGAACAGTGTTTCTTACACTTTATTGACGCTTGAACCACTTCAAGCCATTGTTTGGCTCTAAAAGCCTGCAACTTTGGTGATGGTGATGATGCCATCATTTCCCTGCTCAATAACCGCGACCCAGCATAGCTGCACGCTAATGCAAGGCTTCCCATGAGCTCCCCCTCATCCCGCCCAAAGCTTCACAATGTGGCCACTGAGCAGCTTCGTCGATGCTCACGCTGCGCCAGCGCTCGGATAGGCGCATTACAGCAAAGCTCAGGTACTTCGTCCATCCATGGGTGCCATGGCTTTCCCTCGAGCTAATACGAGGGAGCTCTCACTAAATCCAGGTAGGTCATCTGAAGCTTTGGACCGCAAGGCGTCATGCTACTCGTTCTTACAGCTTTGCCGACGGCTGCCGGCCACATGTATCTCATATCAGCAATCGCCGCCACAGGTAATCTCAGCATCTCATCTTTTTTTGTGGTGCCTTATTGCGCAAGAATTCAACGGTCTGAAGTCCTGCGATCACGATAGCATGCCTCAACCTATGAATTCTGTCATCTGTTCCGTCGTAGCACTACTTCCGTTTACGGCTGCTGCTTTGAAACAAGAAGTGCTGAGCTCCTTTGTGTTCACCCGCCATGGCGACCGCACGCCACTCTTCTCGAGTGACACTTCCACCTTGACAGCGTATGGCGCTCAGCAGCTGTACGCTGCTGGCTCGAGCTTTCGTAATCGTTATTTGACCACTACCTTTGATGGCGCCTCTGACTCCTCCGTTATCCGGGGCATCTCTCGCGACCAATTGAATGTCGACGAGGTCTCCATCCTCTCCACGGGTGAGCAGTACACTGTTGCCTCTGCTCAAGCCTTCATGCAAGGATTGTATCCTCCTTTGGGAGATTCTTCAAACTCGACCAACACCCCTCTTGGTGTGTCGGAGTTGGCCAATGGAACCAGTGTTACCGCTCCGTTGAATGGCTATCAATACATTGACATCAACACAGCTGACTCCTATGATCTCAAATCTGTCTACATCGATGGCGCTTCCAACTGCCCTGCCTGGACGAGGAGCATGGTCGACTACTATAACACGTCAGAATTTGACTTCCTCTATAAGTCGACAATCTCGTTCTACCAAGGATTGGACGGATTCCTTGAAGAATCTTTCACTCCCGATGACCTTGGCTATTTTAACGGCTACGCAATCTATGACTGGCTCCAGTACGAAGTTCTGCATAACTCCAGTTTTCATCTTTCAGAAGTCAATCTGACTCGAGCTGAGGTTCTTGCAGCAAATTGGGTACACGCCATGTTCTCCAATAATACAGATATTATCAAGTCGATTGCCGGTAGAAGCCTGGCAATCCCCCTCGTTACCATTTTCTACAACGCCATTTTAACCGAGGGCCGCACAAATAAACTCAACCTCTGGTTTGGTGACTTCCCACCCATGGTGGCCTTTGCTGCGCTGGCCGGATTAAAAAATCATCAGAATGCCATTTTCTACAATGTTCCTCCAATGGGCTCAAGCTACGTGATCGAGCTTGTGTCTCTGCTGCCAGACGAGGACACGGGCGTCAATTTTCCCAATGTCTCGGACTTGTACGTCCGTTTCTTCTTTCAAAACGGAACTGACGAGTATTCGCGAATGACTGCGTTTCCTCTGTTCAACAGAAGCCCAAGCCAGACATTGACCAGTTATTCCGAGTTCGTAAACGGACTATCCAAATTTAGCTTAAGCGGGGTCAAGGACTGGTGCACCACGTGCGGAAGCTACAGTATCTTCTGCCGAACCTATACCGGCGAATCCAGCTCGAATGGCAATTCAGGCAGGAAAGGATTATCACCTGCCCTTGCTGGGCTAATCGGTGCTCTGGTGGCTCTGGGCGTTGCCGCTCTCCTGTTCGGACTGCTCATGGCGCTCGCTGGAGTTCGAATCCGTCGAGATGGTGGCCAGCGGAAACCGAACCTCGCCGGATTCAAAGGCTCTCAGAAGCTGGCAAGCGACCAAGACTTAACTATTCCAAAGGGGGGTGTTGCCTCGATGGTCACAACCACAGAGGCCGATGATGTCAAGGGCCATGAAAGGGTTGGTAGTTGGGAATTACGAGAGCAGGCCAAGAGAGCAGAGGCTGGTGAAGTGGGTATTGTTACTGCGTCTCGGCCTCGACGACCAAGCTATGAAGATGACGACATGAATATTAATCCATATGCTGCACCAGTCAAGGCAGATGATCGGGTTTAAGGCTGACGACAACGGGAAACTGGCAGGGATCTGAGAGGGGAGTAAATGTTTCTAGATTTTCCTTACTGAATCTGCACTACTTATACTCTTTCGTTCGGTTCACGACAGTTTTGACCAAATTTTCTTCCTCACATTCTCACATCTACTTCGCAACCAAGGAGGTGGTCCTTTCCTATGCTTGTTTATGTGTAGGTAGTCTAACATCAGGGCGTCGCCAAATCATTGGCCAAATTGCACCGCTTTCATCGTCATTTCCGGATCGCACCTTCTTCGACGAACTGCTGCTCGAAGAGGCGGTTGCATCAAACAGCCACACCAACCGCATCGACACGCTGGGTAAGTTCGTCAACCTGCTCCTGCTAGCAAAGAAGCTGGCCCTCGCCATGGCGACTTCTGCAGTGTTCACCATCATTGTGAACCATCACCAAACTCTCTAGCTGATCCTCGATCCGAGTCTGTGCTCAATCAGCAATCTGCGCAGCCTGCGCGAGTCACGCCTCTTTTGGGTCTTTTGGCTTGTTACCTTCACTTCTTTGACATTGAGATTGCGTTTCTTCATGATGCCTGACGTGCGGCAGGATAGCAATAACCATCACAAGTATCGGTACTCTATTCCACATCTATTGGAATTGTCGACCACAGCATCTTTGGCCTTCGACCTATCCAAATTCAGTTACGAAGCTGCGCGTGGTGAGCGGAATTCGAAGCCCTGTCTCAAATGAAGCTGACCCGCCGATAGCTGGCGTAATTCCGTCTCTGAGTGACTGTGCCATGTCCTCGAGAAAGAGCTCGGCCAGCTATGCCAGAGCTGTTAGTGTTGAGTCAGCCGCTGCTTCGGATCTACTGGTCTTTCAAGGCAATCGAGTCCTTCGGCCTGACCGACAGCCACAACTACCGCCCCCCACCGACCGACAAAAGGATGAAGGTTTTGCTCGATTCCTGAAAAAGCATTCTTCACCTACCCACAATCGTGTCACCGCCGGAGGTCGAATCGTACCCATGGAACCTCGCTCGCCTCCAACGTTCGCTCTACCCAAGAATATAAACAACGGTCCTCCACCTCAGTCTGCGCTCCAACCGCTTCAAGATGCCAAGAAAACCAGATACAACCAACTAACCCAACTTTCCTCTACGCGATACGGCGATGACAACTATGTATTTGAGGATAAAGGCGCTGATGAGCTTTTCATTCAACCCCCTTCGAACTCACAAATTAGTGTGGAGCTCGGGGCCGATAACGTTGTCAGATCATCTCCTAACGGATCCGTGCACAGCCCGTACGACGGTCGGGTGAATGTCAGCACACTTTCCGCTCCATTGCCCGTACCTTCGTCTATCCAAGGGCTTTCCCCACCACAATATACGGGCGGCCCCGTCGTGCCCCAGCCTGTCAATGTCCAACAGTACGCCCTCAGTGCATACCCGAACAGCACGATGGTCAACTTGGGCCTAGGTAATTCACTGGCTGATCAATACAACAATTATGCTGTCGGCCACATATACCCATATGGACAGCAACTTCCAAGTCAGCCGGTCATGTCGACACATCAGATGCTCGCAGCTTGGGAACAGCATTACACCAACCTTGACCAGCAATTGAAGAATATTGATCGCCATCGCGCCATGCACAATTTGGATCCTCATCTTGCTGAACAGCGTCGAGTCATTGCGCAGCAACGTTCTGACGCAAAAGATACGATCAAAGAATATCAGGCCATGCTTGGTATCCGACGGCAGTTTAACTCTTCACAGGATAGCTGGCCAACGAGCTTCAACGTAGATGCGCCAGCATACATACCACAATCTGACTCAGGTCTGGCACCAAGTCACCTCCACCAGCCGCCTTTCAATAAGGATTGTCATGCTGTTGTCATAGAAAAGCCCAAAAATACTGGTCAGCGGCGAGCAATTCCCATCATCCGACCTCCGGAGGAAAGTAACTGTTACAAACGCGTAAAGGACGATAATCATCCACAACGCCCACCCGACCAAGCAAACGAAACCAGCAACTTAGAAAACATGGCTTTGCCACCCGACGGCGGCATAGAGGAATCGATCAAGCAGCTCCGCCAGGCAAGCGTGTCACATAAAACTCCGCCGCTGTTTCAAGACCAGATCGCTGGGGTGGCCGGGGATGGGTCAAAATGTCTCGTGGCCAACGGGAGAGAGATCGCTGAAAGTGCGGCTGGCCCTATTCGGGCCTTCGATGTTCGCACCGCTGACGGTGAAGCACCCCGTGATGTTCAGGGAGAATACGAGCGGTTGGTCGAAGCGGTCAGTCAGCCAAAGGGCACTTCCAGCATGGTTCGATTACTTGGCGGCGGGTTTGTGAACATTGAAGGCCAAGGTCTTCAACTGAATGCTTCTTCAACAACCAACAAGGGAATCCCATCGGCACTCATGACTGGGCCACGACTTGCACGCACTCGATTATCTACTGGGCCATCTCAACCTGCTGCATCAGATCCTCAGTATGCAGCCACAAGCGAGTAAGTCAAAAATCAGATGTTGCCGACTCAAAAAGACATGAACTGACGGTTACAGTTTTGCTGACAAAGAGAACATGGCCGATTTTCGCAGAGGCCATCAAAAAGCCGCCACGGATGCTTTCTTGTCACAATTCAATGCAGTTGAGAATAACATCGGGCTCACTGCGAGACCAGCAACGCAGCCCCTGCGGACAGCTCTCAATGAACAGCCACAGTTTCACGAACACAAGCTTTCAGAGCGTTTCCACACAACCGCGGCCGATGTAAATAAACAAGGCAGCTACTTGAGATTGACTGAGAGTTCCAGAGCCGTCAATTGCCAAGGTTTGGTAAGCGACGCCCTTCGTGAGCAAGACTTCCCCCTGGCCGATCCAAACCTGTCACTTGCTCAGGAGACCGTAAACAACAAAGGCTATTCAATGGTCAGTGTACAGAACGTCCACGCCCTCGGAAGTCTTCCAAACAATTACGATGGGGCCGTCGAGGCTCGAAACAGCGTCCAGGCTCAGCTCGCTGCTGCCGGCAAAGCTAGGAGTCCACGGTTTCTCCGCCGTCTTGGAACTCGCAATGGTGCTTGGTATGGACCACACTGCCGCGACGTGATCGAACGAGCCCAGACGCAAGAAAGAGAAAAACGACCAGCAAAGACCCATATTTAGTGAAGTGTTGCCGGAATGATACCACTGGAGCTCATTTCCACAGCTTCTGGAGCATAGTCAGGACGAGTATCGACAGCATCCAATGATTAAGCTTGAAAAGGATTGCGTAATACAGGATTGTATTTTAGGCTGTCTAAATCTGGACATACGACCACGAATTCCGAGTTCGTAGACAAGGAGGGAGTTTACATGATTTTGGCGGTCATGAGATAAGGGCACGACACTCCGGGCGTTGGACGAATGTCTAGCAGGAACAGCAGCAGTGTCGCGTTCGAGACTGCTTATTGTATAAAGACTGTGTGAGTAAAGGGAATAATCTAGTCGTCTCAGCAGGAAAGCAACTGTAGCGAAGCACATATTTGTTAAGTGGCGGCAATCGCGTCCTTGTCTGCAGGGCTCTCTCTGTCTCTCTCTCGGTGACAGAGACGGCGCCTGAGGTGCGGAGGAATACAGATTGGCACGAGTACCTACTTAGGTAGGTACCTAGGTAGTTATCAAATTGTAACCTGGGTAGGCATGTAGTATTTCGCACCTACGTAAGTACAAAGGACGGGAGCGCGGAATTCATAATTCGGTTACGGACAATGTCCAATGCTCGTGCACGACGTGAAATATTGGGGCTGATTGGAGTGCTCTGAGAGCTCCACCTTTAAGGGCTCGCTAGATTGTGTGGTGGACGAGGGAGACAGACCCTTCGGCTAGTATTTTGACATTCATCGTTCATGCGACCCCGGATATCAGCAGGTGACATCTTGCCATTCTTTTGTGCTTTCACTCCTACGGACAGCCGTGGCCCTCGTATATCGTCCGTACTAATACCTCATTGTCAACTCGTCTTTTTGACCTTTGACTTTTGCTTACGGGGTAAACGAAGACAACCGGCAAGGGAGAGGTGGAAATCCAACGTCACACCGATCTACACTTGATTTCCAATCCACGCCTTCTTCTCTTCCCCACGATTACGCCTCCGGACCCTGGCCATGGCTGCACCAAGTTAGCCGGCCCTGCAATACCGAATATCCCTCCAGACTGCATCTGAGCTACTCGCCCGCTCTCAGCTCTGTATTGCGAGCCCTCCGTGTGATTCTGCAGAACCATTGAGTTGGCACACTGCAGCCATGGCAACGGAGAAGCGCAACTTCTCTGGCATCTCGTTCTCGTCCAAGAAGGGCCCAGCCTCGGACGGACATGTAGCGACATCTACGAAGCTCAAGAATTTCTTTCGAATCAGCAGTAGCGGAGGACAAGCTACAACGGGTGCCGATGGCCTCCCGACACCGAAGTCGGAGAACAAAACACCCAAAACGTCTCGGATGTTTCCTGGCCTAGGGAGGAACCGCTCGACAACTACCGCCAGTGAAGGAACGGCTCTTGAAGATGCCGTGTCGCTGACTGCACACGCCAACCCATACTATGTCCATCAAGGCCCTCCGAATCTCCGACATCACAACGATGAAAGTGTGCCCCCCTCCCCTCCCGATACACCCAAAGTTCAAATCAACGGCACCGACCGCCAGACCGAAAGCCCCGTCACGGCCGGTAAGGAAGAGTTGGCACGAAAATTGAGGAGAGTGGCCTCAGCCCCGAATGCACAAGGTCTGTTCAAGAGCGCCAAAGGCATGGACCGACCGAACACGGCGGAATTGGGCACAGAACCTGCCGCTGTAGTCACTAGTCCTGAACCCCAAGTCGAGATTGCGTCTGGTGATCCGGCAAGGCCTACATCTACAACGCTGACTCCGACCCCGGAGCTAGGAAAGCTACCCCTTCCAGGCCAGCTACGACAATCTGCCGCTTTCAGGAGGACGTACAGCTCGAACTCGATCAAAGTGCGGGATGTAGAAGTCGGACCTGGGAGTTTCGACAAGATCAAGCTGATCGGGAAAGGAGACGTCGGCAAAGTATATCTGGTTCGAGAGAAAAAATCGAACCGGCTCTATGCGATGAAAGGTGCGTTCTCGCTCATACTCACGGACCTGTCTGCTAACATTCCGGGAAGTGCTAAGCAAGCAAGAAATGATCAAAAGAAACAAGATTAAGAGGGCACTTGCGGAGCAGGAGATTCTTGCAACCAGCAATCACCCTTTCATCGTCACGTTGTACCATTCCTTCCAGTCAGACGAACATCTATATCTATGCATGGAGTACTGCAGCGGCGGTGAATTCTTCCGAGCCCTCCAAACCCGGCCGAACAAATGTGTCGGTGAAGAAGATGCTCGCTTTTATGCCGCCGAGGTCACTGCCGCTCTGGAGTACCTACACCTGATGGGTTTCATCTATCGAGATCTTAAACCAGAGAGTACGCTTGAATCAGCTGTGGTAGCGCGCAGCATCGCTAACAAGTCTAGATATCCTACTGCATCAATCAGGACATATAATGCTATCTGACTTTGACCTTTCCAAGCAGTCCGACTCGGGCGGAGCGCCAACAATGATCCTGGGAAGTCGCAACAGCTCCAATCCAACGGGATATCCGTTGGTCGACACAAAGTCCTGCATCGCGGATTTTAGAACCAACTCCTTCGTTGGTACGGAGGAATACATAGCCCCAGAAGTCATCAAGGGTAACGGTCACACCAGCGCAGTGGATTGGTGGACACTTGGTATCTTGATATATGAGATGCTGTTTGGTACGACTCCTTTCAAGGGCAAGAATCGGAATGCCACATTTGCCAATATCCTGCGGGACGAGGTGCCTTTCCCAGAGCATGCTGGAGCAACACAAGTGTCAAAGTAAGCTGTCCCTATATCCCGAAGCGGGTCGTCACTAATGTGCGCCAGTCTTTGCAAGTCACTGATCCGCAAATTACTTATTAAAGACGAAGTTCGACGTCTTGGGTCCAGAGCAGGCGCCTCGGATGTGAAGAATCATCCGTTCTTCAAGCCAATGACGTGGGCGTTGCTACGACACATGAAGCCACCGATGATTCCTCATCAAGGCCGAGCTATCGATACGATCAACTTTCGCAATGTCAAGGAGAGCGGCAGCATGGATCTTGGCAACAGTGCGAAGATGCTGAAGGGAGTACCTCTTGATTCAGGTATGGCAACCCCTTCGGGCGAGACACAAGATCCCTTTCTTGAGTTCAACAGCGTAACGTTGTACCACGACGAGGACGATATGCCGGTCACAAAACATGTAGGGCCGTTGCCAAATGGTCGATGAGTCACCCGGATGCATTTTGGAAGCGAAGAAAACCTTCTGTGCTGGTTATCAGCTAGGGCTTGTACATATGCCGAGGTGGACGGTTGTTCGCGCATCGAATTCCACACTCTTGGTGCGGACCATTCTTTGAGGCTGGTAGCACGGATGAATCAGGATCGCATGGAGGGCCGAGGGGTGGCGTTTCGGAGCTCTCGAGATGCCTGTACCACAACACAGCACGGCAGAGTTGATTCTTCTAACACCACTCGCTTGAGCTGGGGAAACCCGCACAGCGCATCTAGCAGTTGTACGACCATCATATTTCTCAATGCCAGCATAAGCATACCGACGTCATGTGCCGTCAATTTGTGTTTTGGCCTAGTCCTGTACCGTACCTTTCATCTGACTGTTCCCGATCGTGGTGGTTGCCTGGAATTGGTAAATGTGGTGAGCGAAAGGAGCATCAGAACCGCGTCGGAGCCGCCGGAGCATGACCTGTAAGGTTAGTCTTGGGGACCAGAGTTTTGTATCAGCAGCCAATTACTGGGCGACATTTCTCCACGCGGAGCGGCAGCGGCAGTACGCAGGGTCAAAAATATCTCTGCTTCTACAACACCGACCGTTCCTAGGTCCCTGCACCGTCTCACTTGATGCTCAATCACTGGTGGTGAAATTTTCTCTTCCATATATACCGAGCATTGATCCATGCTTCAAGCTCGACGGGGTGCAACTTGTCCAAGTCGCTCACCCGGTGTTTCTCTTGCCTCCTCATACACCGCAATGTGCTCTTGTTCCCGCTCCTCTGCACCTGTCTGTCGTATACGCTTGAGGTTCAGCCCACAGTGTGATTGATCACGATCACGCTCCTTTTTCCCTGTTCCATTCGGCGCCTATCTCTCTCATGTTTGTTCACAATTTGTCAAGAGGTTTTCCCGGCAAAGATTCTTATCTTGGATCGATATGAAGTTTGGTCGTAATCTCCCCCGAAATCAGGTGCCAGAATGGGCATCCCAGTACATCAAGTACAAAGCCCTCAAAAAGCTCATCAAGAATGCGCACATTGGAACGAAGATCGGGCAGAACCCAGATCTTTCGGGTAGGATTTGGAATTGAGTGCTCCACCACCCGTCCTTTCATCCTGACCTCATCTAGGCTTCTTCTACACCCTCGATCGTAACCTCGAAGATGTCGACTACTTTTACAGCAAGAAATATCAAGATCTGGCAAGAAGACTGAAGCTATTGGACGACCGTTACGGATCCACAGAAGCGAGTGTACAAGGGTTGGAGAAAGAGGAACACGAGGACCTACTGGCCGCTCTACTTGAGCTTAGAGGCCAGTTCAGGAAGCTACAATGGTACGGCGAGGTCAACCGAAGAGGCTTTGTAAAGATCACCAAAAAGCTTGACAAAAAAGTACCAGGATCGTACACCCAAGCCAAGTACCTCCGTCTCAAGGTCGATCCGTGTGCCTTTGCCACCAACTCGACCCTGTTCCAGGCATTGGAGAAAATCAACACTTGGATATCACTACTTAGTGAAACTCCACGCAATCAAGATAACGCCGTGACAAGCGTGATCCCTTCTCAGCTACATCGCTCGTCGTCTAGAGAAGCCTTGAAAATTCCCAATGCCAGCTGGTCACTGTTTGACCAGTATATTCGAACGGATGATGCTCAAGCTGCGGATGAATTGCTCTCAAAGACCAAAGCCCAGCTTCCAGAAGTCTCCGAGCGCCCGTATCAACAGTTTCTGAAGGGTCTCCTGCAACGAGCCATCGCATCCAGAGCCAGAAATTGTGTCCGATCGATCCTTGATCAAGTTATCTATCTGGACGGCTCTGAAGATATCAACCGAAGGAATTGCATCCATCGCCTGGTTATATCCATTGGTCGCACTCATGCGGGTGCGGACAAAAGTTCGAATGCTGTAATGACAGATGCTGAAAAGGAGCTTTATAGCTTCATCACCCCTGCTGCGTCGCCTCCAAAGACCTTTAAACAACCGATGCAGAAGGATGACCAGAGGACTCGTAGCCTGGCAGATACTGACGAGCCCATTGTGTTTCTAAAATTCCTCCTGGATAGTCTGAACCAAGATCACCGTTCCGCACTGTATTCTCGGGACACCGCAGGGAGAACGCCGTTGCATTTCGCTGCAGAATATGGCATTCAGGTCATGGTCCAGGTGATTATCCATTACTTGCGAAAGTGGGGACTGTTCAATGTTGACGGGGGCATTGACGGCCCTTTCTGGCAGGATGATGAAGGCTTGACACCTTTGCATCTCAGCGTTGCAGGAGGACATCCAGTCACTACGCAGGTTCTCTTGGTAGCAGAAGCCGCCTGCAGACCTCTATCAGAAGTCCCACAGCTCAGGAGCGTTTTGTCAAAATCACCTGCTGTCTTGGCAACAGCCACAAAGGCCAATTTTGTCGAAGTCGTGCGGACGCTGGTGAACGCTCGATTTGACGTTAATTCTAGGGACGAACACGGCGAGACCGCTCTGCACATAGCTGCCAGATTTGGTCACACAGAATGTGCTCGCCTCCTGCTTGCAGGCTGTGATGTACAGAAAACCGACACTGAGGTTCGAGAATTCACCTACGGCTGGACTCCCTTATTCATCGCAAGCGTGGATGGGCACCTGCCAATCGTTGAGCTTCTCGTTGAGGCTGGTGCGGATGTTGAGAATTTTGACTGGTCTGGCTGGTCGGCTAAAGAGCACGCTGCACTTCGTGGACACATCGAATTAGCAACAAGGCTTGCAGAGCTCAGTCCCAGTCACGATTCAGGTTCTGATGCTTCTTCGACCAAGGACTCAACATCGCCGCCAATTCCTTCAGCGTTGACAGAACGCACATCCAATGGTACCACCTTGAGCCAACCAACAAGTAAAGCCAGTGAAATGATCAAAGAGTTTGGTCATAGATATCTAAAGGACAAGTCGATGATCCTGGTCAGTCTCGGCAGCATGGACATGCGCAGAACAGGACAAGCCGTAAATCTTGACCACATCCCGATGGCCAACGCATCGTCTACTCAGCTGGACACTACTCTATCTATCGTGATCTCTGCGAAAGAGGCTGAAGGCGAGCCTGAGATCATTGATTTGCCCGTTCAAGAAAACCTCGCCACTGAGCCTATCGTTTTTCATGCTTCGAACCCATCAAAGGTCAAGCTGTTGTTTGACTTGATCCCTACCTATGCAGGCAGTCACGAACGTGTTGTTGGCCGAGGCGTTGCTTTACTCTCCAGCATCAAGGCTAGTCTCGGTGCAAAACGCATGCCTCTGCAGGGTGACATTAGTGTTCCGATTATTGCGGCTGGCAACCTCGAGGTCATTGGGTCGATAATGTTCAATTTCCTCGTCATCACACCTTTCCAACATCCGAAAATGTCGATTTCGAAAGAGCAGACGTACTGGAAGAAAGTCGCCCAGACCATGGTCATCGGACACCGTGGTCTAGGTAGGAATGTTGCAAGTGGCCGTAGGTCACTTCAATTGGGCGAAAACACTGTCGAGTCTTTCGTGGCTGCAGCAAACCTTGGCGCCTCGTATGTTGAATTCGACGTACAGTTAACGAAGGATCATGTGCCGGTCATATACCACGATTTCTTGGTCTCAGAGACTGGCATCGATGCCCCTGTCCACACTTTGACCTTGGAACAGTTTCTACATGTCAATGACTCGCGCACGCCGAAACATTCTCGACCGTCGTCGCCAAACTCTTCCAAAAATACCAAGACCCGAGAAATGAACAGCCCAGAATTCAGAGGCAGATCTATGTCTATGGGATATGGACGCGCCAATCGAGTTGATATGAATGAACGAATGAAACACACAAGAGACTTCAAAAAGAATGGGTTCAAAGGCAACAGCCGGGGTGATCATATTCAAGCACCTTTCGCCACGCTCGAGGAACTCTTCGAAAAGCTCCCTGCCCACGTCGGCTTTAACATCGAAATGAAGTACCCCATGTTAAGCGAAAGCCAGGATGAAGAGATGGATTGGTATGCGGTCGAGCTTAACAGCTTTGTAGACACTGTCTTGACCAAAGTGTATGACATGGGTGAAGGGCGGAATATCATGTTTTCTTCCTTCAATCCGGACGTATGCTTACTACTGTCTTTCAAACAGCCAAGCATCCCCGTCCTGTTCCTAACGGAGGCTGGCGCATCACCGGTAGCTGACATTCGCGCAAGCAGCCTGCAAGAGGCTGTCAGGTTTGCTGCCCGGTGGAACCTTCTGGGCCTTGTCGCAGCCAATGAGGCTTTCGTCATTGCACCTCGCTTGATTCGCGTGGTCAAAGAGTCGGGACTGGTGTGCGTCAGTTATGGCGCCATGAACAATCAAAAAGACAAAGTGCGGTTGCAGGTGCAGCAAGGCATTGACGCTGTGATTGTCGACAGTGTCCTGAATATTCGAACGGGCCTGAGAGAAGACGCCGATAGAGCGGAGAAATTACTTCAAAGCAAGAGCTTAACACCTGTGCACGACGCTGTCGACAAGACGCACGGGCTGGCACCAAATCAGCTGGAGAACATGCCTATCACGGCTGGCGGAGCTGAAGCGGGGACTGTCACAAGTGCCGTACCTCCCTTGTCTCTGAGCGAGAACATTGGCTAGCAGCCGCTCTCTGGGTCTCTTAAAGTCGAATGAAACACAGCGTAGCGGGGTGGAATAACGACGACCAAATCAGGCGTGCTTCATAAAGATGGTTGGACTATTTGCTAGTTTCCAAGGCGACACCGACATACAAGTCACATCACGATTGATAGTAAGGAGTTCCATGTCCAGTTTAGGAATCTCCCGGGGCGTTTCAGGGAATCAATTAAAGTGATGAGGATGAGGATGAGGATGAGGACTGTGCTACTTTTTCCGGCGAGCTCTTGGCGCACTGCGAAGCCCGCAGAAAGGTTATCACAAAACAAAGGCCCACAACATAATGGCAGGGCTATTTCTCACAAACAAAAGATACACGTAGATTTCAAAATATGGGTAACTAAAGATATGCAGATCAGATCAGAGTCAATCAGAAGAACATTCCACAAGTTTCATTAATTTTACGTTTTTTGCCTTGGAGCGCAACAAAAACAATGATGCAACCCGTGAAGGGAAGCCTGTTCTCGCAAACTAGACACAGGCCAAGGGGAAAATTGGAACAAAGACTTCGAACGCGATCCCACGCATGATGAAGGAAAACTTGAAGGTCTGACGTTTTTATGTGCTTCCCTGTTGAAGAAAGCCAAGACAGACGAGATAAAGTTCCATACAAACATTTATCTATTTCTGGCTAGATACTACTACATCGAGTACTCCGTAGATGGTGGCCCCCCACCCCCTTCCTTTCACGAACGAGATTAGCAAGGGGGCGCGACGAGAAAAGTTCGGGGTCGGCGATATATGCTAGAGAACCAAGCCACCGGATTCTTGAACACAAAAAGACACGTTTGAGATGCGACGACGGTAAGAAGGGGATCTGAAGATGTCGAATTTCGCAAAGCTCAAGCAAGGGACATGGCTCGTCAGATGCGGGAGTTTGTTGGGGGGGAAAGCGTGAGAAAAAGACTGCAACAAAATTGACGGTTGGGGTATAAGTTTTTGTTTAAATAGTTTTCGGTCTGGTCTGGTCTGGTTTTGTCCTCCTCCAGGTTGTCTTAGCTTCGTAAAGTAGTCGTCGCAATGGTAGTAGCAGAAATCGTGGAGGGGCCATGGTCCTGTTGTGTGTGTGTGTGTGTAGGTTCTGATTGCAGAGGAATGACGATGTTGGTGGCTCTCGCCTCTGGTCGCTGATCCGTACAAAAAGGGGTGCCGTGAGAGCATGGGCGGGGCACGGTAAGTCGAAAGAAGGCTTCCAGAACAGTGAGCTCCCTGGTTGGACGGACGGACTGACTGACTGACTGACTGACTGATTGATTTATTCGTCTCCACCGTGGACGCCATTGACCACGGGTACGGCGGTGGGTGGAAGCGTGCCAAGTTCGCAGATGACCATGTCGAGATAGTCCTTCGGCGTGACATCGTACATGAGATTCAGCAGGTACAGATTCGGCTGGTCTCGCCACGAAGCCAGTGCGGATTTCGGTCTGGTAGCGCTCTCGTCTTGCTCGGATCGTCCGTCTTCGGGCGGCTTCTTTTTCCCACCGCCGCCACTACCGCCACCTGCCTTCTTGGCTGATTCATCTGCTTTTGGTGGTGCGGTGTTGGTAAAGATCTTGTTTTCTTCTGTCTCGGCGAGCGCGTCTGGGTCGCCGATTTCGTTCAAGCTTAATGAGTCGACAGCCACTTTGGCTGTGAACTTCAGACTCTCGCAAAGAACGGTGACAGGGACTTTGTACTCTTTGGCCATGAGCGCGACCATGGCCGTGCCACACCTACTATAGAGACTGCCGTTGCCGAGCATGCCGCTAGCGCCGAGAAAGCACCTGGTGACCGAGTTTTGTTCCAGCACGTCTGATAAACCAGAGATGAGGGTGTAGACGACTTGGCAGCCAGCCAATTCGCCGCCTGCTTGCATGCCGGCGCGCAGAAGGCTCCGAGCGAGGTTCTGGCCTTCGAAGAGAGGTCTCGAGTCGACGACAATCACCTTAAAGCGTTTGCCTTCATCCTTGGCAGCCTGCAGCAGAGTCTTCTCGACGACGCTGCTCTTGCCGTAGACTAGGATAGTCTCCCCAGTAGCATCGATGCGGGAGCAGGCCTGTGTAGAAATGACTTCGGATGCGTAAGTGATGCGCTCGACGATGAAAGCGTCTATGTGATCGCAGAGGAATTTCTTTGCATCGTTCTCGTCGATGTCGGGATCCAAGTTGGAGATGAGCTTCTTCAACCAGCGAATGGCGTTGCCCTGGGCAATTCCTAGAGGACGTGCAGCAGAGAGAAAGGATATCTGGTGAGAAAGATGAGTGGTCAGGTGACGTGATAGTGCTGTTGATGGCGGTGTAGTATAAGCTCGAATGACTCTTTTCAGGGTGATTAGCAGAGCGAGGGTTCGAGCTGTCGAACCGGCAAGGGTGAGGCTGCGAAGATGGAGGCCGAGGGTGAGAATGCCGGGATGGATCTCTCGAGAGGCGTTTGACAGGGAAGCTGGTCGGGCAGAGGAGTACAGGTGAGAGACCATGGGCACTCTCTTGTCGGCAGACTTCTGGTGTGGTTGTGGGAGCGGGAGCGGTGTGTTCGAGGCTGGCTGGCCGGGTCGGAAAGGCACTCGTACGGCGCCCGGCTCCAGAGGTTGGTTCGAGGGTTTTCTCTTGTGCTGTTGAACGGTGCCCTGAGGTCGATCGCCGTCCTTTTTGCTTGGCCCCGGGCCTGGACCTTGGTGCTGCTTTTCTGATTGCGAAATGGGTTGTGCTTGAGGCTGAGACTGTGATTGTTCGGCCTGAGCCTGTTCGCCTTTGAGGGCAATCTTCCCTGCTCTTCTTGCCGCCTTTTCGGCTTGTTTCTGCTTCTTCAGTTGTGCGCCTGTCAACTGGCCTACAGCCCCAGCTTCGCCTACATTCGGCTCGTTCGATGTTGGCTGTGCCTGCGAACGCTCTTTATTCGACGCTTTTCTTGATGAAGCAGAATTTCGTTGGCTTGCAGCCCCGTTTTCGGCCTTTGACGGCTGTGCATTGACATTGTTGGTTTCATCTCGTGTTCCTACGGCACTTCCTGGATCTGGGGCTGAGGGCGTGGGCGTTGGGCCGCCATTTACCCCTTCTGCATCCTGCGACGACATGATAGGCTGGCCGTCAGCATGCGAATGAGAATGGGTAGACTGTTGCGACAAAAGCGGCTCAACCGTAGCTGAATTTTCAGGTCTTTGCGGGAATGGGTGTGGGGATGAGTGGAGGATTGAAGTTTGTCCTTCAAGTTCAGATTCGGCCGGCTGAGTCACATCGACATAAACCGGATTCAGCAAATTCGCGTCGAACACAATTGAACATAGACTACTATTCAATATCTGGATTCTACGCCGGCTCTGCAACGAGTACCACATTTCCTTGCATCTCGAGGTGTGCAGAGCGGAAAGCTGTAGCCCACAGATAAATGTGCGTCGCGAATCCGGGGGTATGATATTTAATATTTTACTGTCTACGTCGTCCGAATGCGCGCTTGAGCCTTGACCTTGCGGCCTTGTTTGTCATAGGCCCCCTTGAAACGCCGCGCTCAGCAGGCGCCTGGAGACCGATCTGGCTCATCATTATCGTCAAGTGACAAGCTCAATACCAAAAGCTTCGTGATCAGCCGCCAGTCTCTGCTTGTGCACGTGCAAGTCGCCTAGCAGCGCCTCCCAATCCGCTTGCAGCTCACCATGTTCAGCATCGTCCTTCTCGTCCTCACTCTCGTAGGGGCTGTCAAGGTCGTCGTCTTCCCACGTCATCTCCGGCGTCGCTTCTCTCTTGACCGGCTCCTCCTCTTCCATCTTTATCTTGATGGGATTCCGCAGCTCGTCTAGCACGAGCTTCAGGTGCATGTCCATGGCCTCTTTCTGAATTTCGAGTTGCCGCACTTTCGATTCCGAGATGGCCAATTTTTCTTCCATCACTCGGAGCATGCTTTCATATTTGCTGGTATACTCTCGCAGTCTCTCCACCTGTAACTCCTGTTCCTGCACCGCCTTGGCTAAGGGCGCCGCAGCTGATTGTTGCTGTTGGCTGAGTGTCCATCGAAGACTTCGAATAGTCTCTTGCATTTCGGCAATCTGTGCATCCTTTTCAGCCGAAGAGACATGGTCTTGGTTGACGATAGCTTGAAGTCGAATGCGTTTGGCTTGGTCGGCGTATCTCAACGTCGAGAGCGTCTCGTCATAGTCTGATGGTGCGATGCACGCGATCATCGCCGTCTTGGAATTCCCCCCCAAAGAGTCTTTCAGCAGCCATGTCAGGATGGAGTCTCGGAAGGGCACCACATCTCGCCGGTTCCGATTTCCCGGTCGCGATGCTTTGGGATCAGCCAAGGCCGCGATGACTCGACCCAGCGTGGTAAGTGACTTGTTGATGTTTCCTCCTTCGCGCAGTCTTTGGCCTGTCGCCTCGGTCGCCTTGGCTCTTTCTGACCCAGCCAGATCAACCAACCTGATGCGAGCTAATCGTTCTGTTGTTTCATCTGTTCGATAGTCATGGTGTATCTGCTTGAGCATGATTGTGAAAACTGCATGTGAGCGTGAGGATGTGTCATTCATCTTGGTGCTTGCCACTGTGCGCGAATTGTCCCCAATCCTCATGTACTTCAGAATCTCGCCGTAACTTTTCACCTGGATTTCAGTCAAGTCTTTGACATATGGTCCTTCCACTGGTGACTCTCGAATCTTCAGATAAGAAGGAGGATCGGTCCGCGGCTGGAATAAGTCCCGAACGTGTTCGTTGTAAACTTCAAAATACGACACCCTGACGCTGTAGCTGACATTGGCGCTTTCACAATTTTCAATCCGTTGAAAAAGATCTTCGCACGTTCGTGGAATGAGCCCTGGTTGGTCGGGCGTGCCCATCATAGTATAACTCTTTCCTGAACCGGTCTGACCATACGCAAAGATACAAGTGTGGTAGCCTTCGAAGTTGTGGTCAAGAAACTCTTCACCGAGACAATTGTATACGTCTTCCTGCTGCGCATAGTGCTCGTCTTCCAGGTCGTGCGACCAGAAGGACTTGTCGAACGTGAATGTTTTCTCCTCTACCACTCGCCGTGCCTGCGTGCGTGAATTTGCCGGGTCACTACTGGGAGGAGCAAATAATCGAGTAGTCTCCGTCGTCGGGTCCATCTCAATCAGGCATTCTGCGCCTCGTTCGATCTCTGTCCTAGGTGTCAGCCTTCAACTCTTCCATCACTCGATGGTTTGTGCCTGACCTCGTGGCAAGAAGCCTCGAACCCTAACTACCACCTTGACATTCCCTCCAGGCAGAGCCATGCTGCTGTTTGGTCGACTTTCATCAACCAGCACGGGTGTCCTACTCCGAAGCGACGGGCTCGATGCAGTGCTTCCATTGTTGGCCACCAACGTCTTCCCTTTCTTTCGTCCTCCAGTCCCTACATTCGGTGCCATTTGGTTGGTGATTGTACAAGTGACAAGCTGCGACAATCTTTAATCGCGGCCGGATAACGACTGAAAACATACGAAGTACATGCCTGCGGTCCAGACGAGCGTTCAATTAACTCGAGCTAAGGCCCGATGGGGTATTTACGAGCCGACGTGGCAGGCCCACGCAGGGCTTCCGGGTCAGGATAAAACAAATCCCCGTCATTGATAGTTGCCATAGCAACTCTAGACCCGAACTTCGCGAGGAATGCCTGGCTTAGGCATATAATGCATATCACGCTTCTGCACGGGCCGAAAGCTTGATTGCTCCGGATTACGAAGTAGGTTTCGCCTGTTATCCAGCGCTTTCGACGCCCTAGCTGACGCACCTTTTGCCGCCTAGAAAATTAACCCATCAATTACACTGTATGGCCAAATGCTGAGAACTATTATAAGTTTGGCATCCAGAAACTCCAATGCAACATAGTGCCCTAGTGTGCCAACATGGATGTCGAATTGTATGTGTACGATCTATCTCAAGGCATGGCGAGGCAATACTCGCGTGCTTTGACGGGCGTGCACATCGATGCGATCTATCATACATCTATCGTCTACGGAGGCGTTGAATATTTCTTCGGGCAGGGCATTCACCGCAAAGTACCTGGCTCGACACACCATGGCCGACCTATGAAGATTGTACATTTGGGAAAGACGGAATTGCCACCAGAACTCATCGGCGAGTACGTAGAATCGCTGGAAGCTATTTACACCCCTGAGTCATATGACCTGTTCCTTCATAACTGCAACAACTTCACTCAAGATCTAGCGGTGTTCCTGGTGGGCAAGTCGATACCCGAAGAGATCAGAAATCTGCCCGAAACCTTCCTCCAGACACCTATTGGGCAAATGCTTCGAGGACAGCTCGATCAATCGATGAGACAGATGACACAGGCTCCAGATGCTGTGTCTGGACAAAATGCGCAACGACGGCCCCCTGCATCCTCCAATGGCGTTGTTAAACAACCTGTCGGCAACGGCACTCTAACTCAACTCAACCATTCGCCGGCAGCATTTGCAAACGGCAAATTGAGGCCTCCTCAACAGGGAAACGTGCACTATCCAAAGAACACAACCGAGCTGGACAAATTGCTAAAGGGTGCGGAAAATAGCTGCGCCGCCATCTTCTTCACCTCAGCCACATGTCCACCTTGCAAATTCCTGTATCCAGCTTACGATGAGCTGGCCTCAGAAGCAGAGGACAAAGCTGTGCTTATCAAAGTGGATGTAAGCAAGGCCCATGATATTGCGGTGCGCTATCAAATTAGAGCAACGCCAACTTTCGTCACCTTTCTAAGAGGGAAGAGGGACCAGGAATGGAGCGGCGCTCACGAAGCTAGACTTCGAGGCAATATCCGGTTGCTCGTCCAAATGGCGCATCCTCGACATCTACATTCTGACTTGCGACTGCCGAGCTTACAGGCAAGAGTTCAAACTCCAATAATGTATGCCAAAGTGCCTACGATGGCCAAGCTGCTGGGCAAGATAGGCAAGTCGGCGGATGACCAAGCTGTACAGGAGCTCGTAAAGTATATCCACGCGCGAGAGAAACATGGTGTGGCAGAGACAGCGATACCAAACCTTCACAATTTTAGTGACTGGTTTGCTTCTCGGTTCGACCAGCTGCCGGTAGAAGCACATTTTGCAGTGATCGATCTTGTTCGCATCGCAGCAGCTGATACGAGAGTCGCCAGCTTCTTTGCTGCGGAACCGCAATATCGAACGCTAAGTCAGATCGTCCCGGACAAAGCTGACTTCTCATCTAAGCCCTACAACATCCAGGTAGTCACTCTACAGCTCTTCTGCAACCTGTTCGGATCCATCGTCTTCCAAGACGCTTTGCTGGATCCGCCAAGCGGTCTGCGCAGAATGATCGAACAGCTTGCATCAGGTTGTATGCTGGCTGAACACAATAATGCGAGGTCGTTGGCTGCGGCGCTGGTGTACAACCTGGCTGCATATGACCACAACGAACGACTTGATGGGCGACCAGATCGGCTAGACATCTCCAGCATGAGCGACCTTGAAGCCGCACTTATTCAGGCAACTATAAATGAAGATCAGAGTAGGGAGACGTTGCATGCTTTGCTTTTGGCGCTGGGCTTGATCCTGTACTCTGGGCCTGCCGGTTCAGCTTCATGGGAGCTGTGCATGGCTATGGACGTAAGGGAGGCGTTGAGAGCAAAAGCGAAGATGGAAGTATTTGCAAAAGAGCCTCTCCTAAAAGAGATCGGTGAGGAGTTGTTGGCGAAAGGCGGATCGCCTTCCTAATGTCTCTGCTGGCCTATAAATCGTCAGAACAGATTTGCTAAAACAGACTAGCTGGATGGGGCCATCACAAAGCCTAGTCGCCAAGTGTCCACAGCTTCAGCAGATCCGTTCCCTCGTCTTGCGTCTGCCGCGACAGTAGTGTTTCTTGTTCATCAACGGCAAATTTGCGTTGTCCCGCAGCAGTTGCAACAACGCGCTCTGTTTGGTGAAGGCTCAGACTATTCAAGTGGTCTGATCATTGTTAGCGAGACCAATCGGTAATCCGGTCCGGGAATAACGTACCTGCATGCAGCTCCAACTCCCAGCAAGGATTTATTGGGCCTTCGCACAGATGCGGTGCCTTCCAACATCGCAGCATTCCATCAGTGCCCCCTGCGTATACATCTTGGTGGTAGTGTTCCTTGTCAAGGGCAAGCTCAACGTCCATGCGCTGGTTCGTCATTGCTTTCCTGCCGACAACCCAGGATAGGAGCTGGCCTGTTTTGCGAATATCGTAGATGATAACACCATTACTCTTTCGCTCGACTACGTATAGATACCTTCCGCATCTGCTCCAGAGCAGTTGTGTGATGCCTTTGCCAGTAACAGCGTTGTCTGCTTCAGTGCCAGAAACAGAGAAAACTCCTATACACTCACCTTTACCGGCAGCATCGTAGAGCCCGATAGAGCGATTCAGGGTGCCAGCCGCGAGAACGTTGTACTGTCCGTCGATTTCAAGCGCAGAAACGAGGCCTCTGAGCGAAGTTCCATCATTCGACCACGACCTCCTACTTTTGTTTGGGCACGTCTTCAACGAAAATACAGGGCCTTCCCCAGGTCTTACCATATCAAAGCTCGATATCAAGCTGTCAGATCCAGCAATAAAGTGGCCTCCATCGCCGGTGAAAATCACTGACTGTGGCTTAATGAATGCTTCAGTGGTGGGACTGACCAGTGGATATGAAGCAACGAGGCTTCCGCTGAGAGCAGAGTTCAGTCGGATGGGATGCTCGCTGACTGTCGAAAGTACGAGGGCGGTTGCAGGCTGCTGTAGGTCGTAGTTGGGATAGCATGCAAGAGCATTAACAGGATCGAACGAGGGGATCCTGGAGTATGGCTTGAAATGGAGTGGCTCATCGCGATCGTCTAGTAGGTCAGGAGGGATAACGAACGTCCTGATGTGATTGTCTGCTGAATTTGTAATTACACATGTCCCGTCGGGCGACCACTCTGCATGTTTAAAAAAGTTGTTGCCTTTGTTCGTATCGTCGTTTCGTCTTCCTTCGAATGCAACTGTGGTGGAAGCGAGGAGCTTTGCAGTTGTGTTGGTAACATTTTCGGCTTGGTCAACCATTATGACGAATGTCTGCCAAGGTACTATATACATCCAAAGAGAATATAGGTCTCATCGTGCCGTTTCTCTGGAGGTAGTGCGAGGGGAAACACTAGATTGGCCTACAGACGGGGCTCTGAGAACGGCTGATATTGGTGAAGCGGTCAGTGTTTGCCTTAAATCTCAGGCACCATCGGTCAAGAAACTTTTATGGCTAGACTTGCGCGTCAGTGCGCGTCTTCCGAGTCAAGATCGGTTATCGCGAGCCCGCCGTTTGCTTGAATGCTATTTCTCACCTGCCACATTCGGTGATTGTGTCGGTCTTTCTTCGTCAAAAGCCTTTAGTGAGAGGCAAGATGTCTTTGTTTGGAGGCACTGCAAGCACCACTAAACCCACCCTCAACCTTGGTAACACCACCAACAGTCCCAGTACGAACGTAGGGTCGAACTCGATCTTGTGAGTTGAGAGCGAACAGTATCAATTCCTGGAGGCCCCTACTAATAGTAGCGACAGTGGCAGACCATTTGGGGCGTCTAATTTCGGGGGCCAACCATCTGGTGGGAGCCAATTTTCAACACAACAACCTCCTGCCCTTGCGGCTTCTACTTCTACTCCACAAATCGACCTTGCACATATCCGAAATACTACGAAATTTGACCATCTTCAGCAGTTCCTACAACAAGAAATCCAGGGACTGGACACAGCCATCCTCAACCAGCAAACAGACTGCGATCAGGGCCTTGCTGAGGTCATACCTAGTGTGCAGGACACAGGCTCACAGCTGGCGCCAGCAATAGATTTCCTCAACACCAAGCTGGAAGAGCTAGAGAATGGACTAGAGAATGACGCTGAAGCGATAGTATCGTTTCGAGACACAGATATGAAAAAGGATGAAGGCGAGCTTAAGTGTGTGTTCAGAAATGTCGATAGACTGAAAGTGCCGCGGCAGTATCAGACTGCAGGAGGCGCCGTTAACGGCGTGGTAGGGACATCTGTACTTGGATCAAGTTCCGTGAACAGTACAGGCTTGAGTGGTTGGTGGAATCAGCCACAAAATTTGAGGGGCGTGAGATCAACGTCTGGCGTCGGCGCACAATCGTTACAGCTTGTGGGCGAGGATATAGATGATAGCAGCTCATTCGAACCCAAGACCATGGTTGATCTCTTCAACTCAAGGGCTGAGGAATTTAAAAGGCTGAATGACGAACAGAAGCGCCTACTATCCGAGATTGAAGATTTCATCGACGGACTGGAAGACAAAGTCGTTCTTAAAGAGCGCGAGGTCAACGATCGGCTAAGTTATGGCAATGCCAGCGCTGCAGAGAGAGCTGAAGAGGAGAAGCAGAGAACGATGAATCAGCTTGGTTTCGTGTTTGGCGAGGTACAGCGTGGCTTGTACGAAGTGGCCGAGAAGGTCGGTGTTACAAGAGATGGTATTGTGGAGCTTGGTATGATGAGATAAGTGACCAAAAGACAATACAGCTCAAGTGAAGTCTAGCTACATGTGTCTTCAAAAGCTATACACACTCCGATACTTCATGGTTCCGAGAATCTTACGACATTTTCGTCGTCGCTACTAACCATACCGACTAGTTCCAGCACTTCTATATGGGCTATCCCGTTGTCAACACCGCGAGACGGCCAGAGATGAGCGTCAACCTGTCGCAGAACGCTGTGCGGATGGAATTTCACTACGCACTTCGACAGTGCTTTGTTGACGAAGGCTGGCCAAGAAAAGGCGCTAGACGGCCTCCAGGGAACTCGCCAAGTGACGGCGCGGCTTTCCGAGGAGCGCGGCATGGTACGCCTATCTCCGCGTCTCGTCGTTGAGCGAATGATGTGGATGAATCTTTTCCACATTTGTACTCAAAACAATCTAGCTGCGATGTACCTGTTGCCTTGATGCTAGTCAGGCAAATAGGCATGGCATCGATTAACTCAACAGGTGCGTTACTGCGACGGGCAGGATTGACTTAATGGCTCTACCAGACAACCCGACCACCGTATAAAGCTGCTGTCTCACTAGACGCCCTCTCTGACAAACCCTTTGGAGCAGAAGACTGTGAGTTGTATCGCACCCTTTTACCAGAATGAATGCAAGCACGCCCCGTAGCCGAGGTCGCCGTCAGTCACATGATCCTCTGAGCAGGGCCACCGTCGCGTGCCATCGGTGCAGAGGGCGGAAGCAGAAGTGTTTAGGCGTTGCTCCCTATCCATGTATGAGCTGTGAGAACGTAGGAGCTGATTGTGTTTATCCGGATCAGCCAAAGAGAATATTTGTGTCCGAGAAGGAATGGAACGACCTCCAAGCCCGGGCTGAAGCGGCGAACTCGACCCAATCACCGTCTGTCGATTCAATCTCACCAACAACTACGACTGAAGATGACACTAACGAAGATGACTGGTGGTTTAAGAATCGAGAAATTCTTATTGTAAGCAGAGCCGGTGAACATCGAGCTCTCGGGGCAGCGTCCTCCACGTATATCGCTAGCCAACTCATTCCCGCAAGCAGAGGTAATGTGGCGTTTGACGTTTCACCTCTAAACCATGCAACTATATCTCTCAGGCGAAACATGGCACCAGATATCCCAAAGCTGCCACCATTTGACACGGCCCGACGTTGGTACGCAGCACAGTTTGCGTACATTGGGTCAATATTCTCATTCATACAGCCAAAGTATTTCGACGACAGGCTTGCTGAGGTGTATAGTCGCCTTCCCGATACAAGCAATCGCGAGGATTGCCTATTATTCTGTCAAATTTTGCTAATCCTGGCTTTTGGCCAACTCTACTCTCTGAATGCATGGACAAGCACCGAAGGACCTCCCGGCTTTTCTTACTTTCAGGCAGCCCTCAAATTACTGCCAGATATTCACGAAGAGGGATCGCTACTTTTCGTTGAGGTGCTAGGATTGGTTTCATATTTTATGCAAATTCTTAATCGACGCGATGCTGCCTTTCTCTATATCGGCCTGGCGGTCCGAATGGCTGTCTCGCTAGGAATGCATCAGGAGGTGACCAATTCGGCGATGGACGAAGTCGAGCTTGAACATCGGAGACGTGTTTGGTGGAGTACCTATTCCATGGACAGAATACTTTCCCTCAAATCCGGAAATCCAATCTCCATTCATGACGAAGACACCGACGCTGCTTGGCCCTCTCCACTCGCTGAATTGGACCTTGATCCAGCCCATCCGAAAATCTTGTCACATTATACACAATTGTCACGAGTGCTGGGGAAAATTGGAGAAGATATCTATCGGAAACGCCACCGCTCTGGCACAACACTACTTACGTCAGTGCAAAGTATTATGGATGACCTTGAAAACTGGTTGAAAGGAATTCCTCACGAGTTGAAGCTTGATTTTACCAGCTTTCACCAAAACATCTCGAGACAAGCTGTTTCCACATTTCTCCATTACTACCAATGTGTCAACATGACTGGACGGCCTCTACTATTTAGAGTGTGCCAGAAAAGGCTAGAGGCTTTGACAGCGGGCACTGCACCATCGACGTGGCAAGAAGGCTTAAGTACCAACGTGATTCACGTTGTCAGCAATTCCATCGCAGCGGCACGGACAGCCACGACCGTAATGGACGCGGCCTCAAAGCACGATCTGCTTGCAACATATGGATTTATGGATGGAGAACATGCCTTTTCCGCGGCTTTGGTTCTTGTTATGGCCAATGTTGCCTTTCCTTACAACGACAGAGATGCTAACGCCATGGAACTGGCACTAGCTGTACTAAAGGAAATGGCAAACAAGGGAAACGAATACATTAGAGCTCGACATGCTTTGCTGCTGAATCTCCGCGGTGCCCTTGGTCGTCAGTCCAGAAGCCGTATGGCCATGGATAATCCAAACCAGGTGTCATCGAGTAGTGATGGTGGGAGTGCAAACTTCGAGGGTGGGAGCGGCTTGTCTTCGCCTCCTTCGTTTCAGCAATTTCAGGATCTGTCTTTCAACATTGACATCGAAGACACTGACGAGTTCTGGGATCAGTTTTCAGGTCAAACACAGATAGGCATGAGCAGTGAATGGGTCGAGAGTGCATTTCAGCATGAGAACAACTCTCACTTCGACGAGGGTTAAGCGATCTGATCCCGCCACAAGGATTGGAAAATTAGGCTGATCTGAACAGGATTAGATCGGCAGGCACTGGAGTGAACTGGCATGGCTACCTAGGCACGCTAGGTAACATGACGAGCCAGCGGAGCCCCAAAGCATAGCGGAAGCAGCCGCCGCAATCCAGTGAGATCATTGCTAACGACATGACATCACCGCAACCAAAAATTTGGCGATGGAAGAAAAGCGTTCTACAATGATGCGACCACATAAACACTTCCTTCCTTTCACGCAATTAGAGCAGACCAACTTTTCATAATCGACTGGCAGTTGCTACAGAAAACATATACTCCAAGCTAGTGTCACCAATCAAACCACAACAAAGTGCTACACACACGCGATGTCCGCCTCGAACGTTGGCAACCCCCAAGTGTATGAAGCTGGCGACCAGCGAGTCCCTCCTGATTCCCAGAAGCCTGAGAAGCAATCTGATCCCTATAATGAGGGTCCACAAAACGCTCACAAGGACAACGACCCAAGTAAGTAGTCGACCTCGCGCTTTTCCCATGACTCGTGTGTTGACAATTTCGTAGAGGATCAACGGACCATCGCCAACAGGCTCAATGCAGCCGGCCCTCAAAATGACTCTGAGTCGGGTAAAGGTGATGCCGAATCCCGAGCTGCCCAAGTAGATCCTACACTGCCAGCCAAACTGCACGGCAACAAGCCATCTCGGGGTGCTGAGATCGATGCAGAAATACAAGCTGAAGAGGAGGCAATACTAGCCAAGAAGGACGGCTCGAAGGGCGGCAGTCACTAGGGAGGCACTGGAATGACGGCTGGTCAAAAGAACCAGATTCTCAATGCCGAGCCAGTGTCGTTGACTAGCCTGACTACCGAGACCAGATTCATAGAACCCACCTTCAAACAGCTGTCAATTCTCGCTGCCGGTATCAGATGAATACCAAAAAAACTAATGGTTGGATCAACCTACGGCTGTTCATCGCGGAGAGCAGGAATGGCGATTCCGAGTATTCACTGTGGGTTTTGGATTGTTACAAAGCTGAAACGAGCCAACATTATGGCTGACATTTAATTACCTGCATCAAGCTTGTGGATCTCCCTTCCTGGTACATGTTCTGGAAGGCTTTACATTTGTCTGAGAAGTCGGTTTGTACCCATACGGATCATTCAACAGGATAAATCATAATTTCTCCATACCATCGTTCCGTCGTACCGCTGCGATATCTGGTCCAAATTGACACGAAACATAAGCGTGATTTTATTGACTAAAACCAAACAGGAGACTCCCCGGTGTAATTTCTAACTTCTTGTACAACATGGATTTGTGGCTTTCGACGCCATTACCTAGGCTGTCCACACCAAGAACACCGGCGCCCAGTAGTTTTATGTCAACCGTGGAGGCAATATTGATCGGTTAGTGCCGGTCAGTCGGCTGCTCATCGACCTACATGAATGACGATACACGAGATAGTTGTCTTATATGGCATCCTGTGAATCTGCATTGTCCATGACGAACTCGGGTCCACCATCGAATGTCCAGGGATTTCGAGCGGCCTCTAGCCACTGGCAAGCACAATTAGGTCGCTCAAGTTTCATTTCCCTTCTGTCCTTGCCTGGGTCCCCATGCAGAGCAGGGACCGCTCCTGGAAGCCTTGGGTGGTGCAGGATGAAATGTGCTGGAATATGGCGACGCAGCTCAGAGCTGTAATCGGTCTACTTGCTTGTTCCTGCCATTGTGTATTTCGACACTGTGTTTGTCGTGTTGTAGGAATTTCGAGATTTGGTCTCGTTGCGTTTCAAAACCAAGGCCACAAGGTCTTCATAACTTTGCCTCCATTTCTTTACTCGTTCCCAAGCATTTCTTGACAAGCTGCACAATCTCCTCGGCCGCACCCCAGCTGATTTCATACCCTCTTCCGCCGGCTCCGTAGCCATGGACAACCTTCGCGTTACCTATATCCTTGAGTACTTTCGCATCATCTTCAATCTCAATCCTCATGCCGCCTTCCCTCCAAGGCCGGCGTCCCACGTTGTCTGTCACAACGTCGAAATCATTCATATTGCTGACGAACTCGGGGAAGAAGGTGGCAGCGTTCTGCAGCATCTTTGTACGCTCCTCTGGCCGACTGCGTGTCTCAGAATCGGACATCTGTTTAGTCCCGCCTACGATGGTGCCTCCTCCTAACGGACGAGGAATGAGAAATGACCAGGTGCCGTCGCTGCATTGACGGGTTATGGTCTTCGGAAATGACTGCCTTACGAGCACGGTCTGGCCTCGGATGACCTTCATCTTGGGATCAGGCGTTGAACCGATGCCTGACCCTGAGCAGTTGACTATTACGGCCGGCACCTGGGGTCGTAATGAAGACTGAGATTCAGAATGTAGAACATCGACAACATCCGACAACTCATTAATGTGTCGTTCTATGGCAAGGCCTCCTTTGTCCAAGAATGTGCGAAGGAGATACTGGCAGTAGATATGCACATTCAGGATATAGGATTCGTACTCACATCCCCAACGCACGGTACCTCGCTGATTGCCTATCCTTGCATTTAGGGCATCTAGTTGGAACTGACTCAAGACATGGAAATTGTCATCATGGCTAGCGTATGCGTCTCCTGTTTTCAGACTCAGGTTCTCAGTCGGAGGTGTTTCGAGGTATTCAGCAGCGGGCGCAATTTGTACACCCATGCTAGGGTCAGACTTTGCGAGACTCTTCATGATGTTGACAGTACGTAGTGCAAGCTTGTGCTCGTTTGCCAGCTGGGAGTGGACTTTTTGTTCTGAGCCACTCAGTGTGCCGTAGGAGTGGTGAGATGGCGAGATATACGGGATTGGACGATAATGAGCCCCTGCCCACATCGAGGCGTAATTTGCTGAAGGGGTCGCATAAGCAGCAGACTCCGACCTCATTGGACTCGGCGATGGGAACTCGTAGGCGATGATCGTTATCCTGCCAGCACCGTTTTGTTGTTGAAGTAGGGTGGCGGTTGTCAACCCAATCACCCCGGCACCAACCACGACAATCGGCCGGGTATGGTCCATCTTAGATGATGTGACGAAGATGCGAAGAAGTCACTGGCTTGCCGCAATCGCCCTTGACCTGCCTCGTACGTTTAGCACAAAGCGGAAGGTCTTATCATCAGCTATGCAATATCAACCATGCAGATATTGGCGACTATGTATAAATATGGTCCGGCGCGTCCGTTGCCGACAGCTTCGTAGATACTTTGTTCGGAATTGCCCAAAGGACAACAGTGATCACCAAACCGCTCGTGGAACAATAGATCTTGAAAATCCTTAACCACCGTCCTAACATAATTTTGGGCCCAATGGGTAAAGTCCAAGAATTTCAGGATCGGCCGGTTCTATTGTGGACTCATTGGGCCCAATCAATAGATGTTCCGGTGCGGTTGGTAGTTCACTCATATTGTACATTTCGCAGCTACACCAAAGCAACATTTTGCGAAGATGCACGAGTCCCAGAGTCAATGTCTAGGTATGCATCTCTCAACACTCCCCTGATCCATGCTAATTGCGCAGACGAAAAGGCCTCGTAAAGTGTCATACCAAACTTTAAATCAATTTGAACCGGAATTGCTTCCCGATCTCCTCATAGTTCGTATTGTGTCACCACCTGTATGGGCGTCGACAGCATCCATACACTTACATGAATGAACTCAAAAACCCGGCGAAAATGATCCTCTTACAATTTTCGATCATTCCTTTCAATCTGTCCTCATTATAACGGTCAGAAAGTTGGCAAGTAAACTGCTTTCCCAACCATCGTTTCTGCTAGGATCAGGATCTTGTGCAGATATTCGGTTTGAGTCAGCGAAGACGACAACGGAAATTGTTCAACTTCTTTGCGTGAGCTGGCATGACCTGTTCTCAACTTGTTTGGCTAACAATAGCCACAAAACCACTCGCAGTTCTAGCAATGTCTGCCGGGTTTTGCCATGCTCACAACGAGCGAGAGATTAGCTCACTGAATATCTCCGGTGCCGTAATGTTTTTCGCTTATATAATTGCAGCTCTGTTCTTCACTGGCCTGATTCTCTCAAGTCTAGCACGCCTAGCTCATGCTCAAGCTAATGCGCCAGAGGCTAAGAAAGCAGCGGGAACGGGAGGGGCGATTGGAGCGAGCAACAGACTTCGCATCATTTTTCCGGCCGCGGCCTTCGCCAGTTTTGCTCTACTGTCTTGGAATATGCTTAATTTTCTGCTTGTCTCTTTCGATGACTGGGCTGGCGGCCACCATGGTCACATCGTTACGCGTCAAGAATCTGCTTTCCAACAGCGGGAGCTTGTTCGCTCTGTCTGGGCCTGGGCTACGGATTCCACTCTTTTCCTGAGCTTTGCAGAGGACTTGTTAGCAGATGCTAGAACATGGAAAGCTACCTATTTGTCACTTCTGTACTCCTATGGGTGGAACGTATGGATGAGCCTTCTTGGTAAGCGCTGGTACAAGGGGCCTTGACAAGATCGTTGAGATTTGAGCTGATTAGAATTACAGGAATGCAGTATGAAGTGCCACATCTATGGGCGTATTTTGTATTAGACCAGATTCTCCCTGTTTCCTTCTCGCAAAATCTCTTCTACACTGCCATCGTTCTGTCGAAAGCGACACCCAGGGAACACTGTCAAGAACTTAGCGTCTATCCGACAGCAAGATTCGTGATTATGTTCTTATACCTAATGGTATTGACTCACACTCCAAGCATGAAGGGCACCACTTTGTTCCTCCCGAACCTCTTTGGTCTAAGGTTCCTGTTGTTAGCGCCATACCTAATAGAGGTTTTCGCTTCACAGAACCAAAAGATTGGTGTAGCCAAGCCATATGAAAAGGTTCGAAAGATAAATCTTTGGTGCTCCATAATGCTGTCGGTTTGCGCTCTTTACAGTCTCATCCATCAGCCTGTCGGTTGGCCCCAAGTTCGGACGACCGACAAGCCGAACCATGCTGCTGCTGCCCTATCAGATGATATGCTCATCGGAATTTTGAGCGCCACAGTGTATGTCGCGGCACCGTCAAGGTGGTCTGCGATAACTCGCAAGTCCAATTGGTTGGCCTAGTAATTGTGCCACCAATCACTTTCAGGATTGAGTGTGAAGTTGCGTGTCGGAAGAGAAGTCATGGATACCTGACAGTTAGCATTGCCGGCGCATCTGCGAGCCTTCGATCATCTCTCTTCCGAACCGACACTTTCTTCTGGTTCGTTCACAATTGGGGCATCTGAGGGCATTGAGCCTCGCGCTACAGAGTCTGTTGGCGCTGTACTCAGGATTTGTGCTGGAGATGGAAGCTCGTCAGCTCCATCAAAGACAAATTCTATCGATTCGAAAGCTTCTTCGACTGCAGGGTTGGCACGGCGGGCATTCCTGACATGCGCGGCGAGCTGAGAGAGGTCCACCCCGGACTGAATTGTCGTCAACAAGGAAAATACAGCTTCTGAATCACCTGCCCGTAAAGTTGCTACAATGCCACCAAGGAGCTGTTGATGTTTGTCGAGATTCGACTGCGTCTGAAACAAGTCCTGTAGGTTTCGTTGGTTGGCGATCTTTCGTCTTTGATCAGACGCCAAATCGTACACACAAGCGCTACCGCGGCTTGAGCATGCATCGCAGGGGCTCGTCCCCGAACACTGTGGACTTACATCAGTAAGATACTGTTGGATGAGCCTAGATGCCTTACTCTCGTTTTCCTTTGCTTGCACGCCCCACAAGCTGTGGATATCTTGCGGGTTTTCTGTGCGCTCTGTGCCGCTCTCATGTCTGCCTCGCCCAGAGATGAGCGCGGTACGAGCGGTCTCGACATGGCAGCGGGCTCCAGGGAGAAGTAAGGGCGTAGTCACCAGTTCAGAAAAATATTTCCTGCTCAGACAAAAAGTATTCATGTAGGCGTAGTTTGTAAGATCTTGGCGGACGGAACCTTGAAACAAAATTCTCTATTATGCGAATTGATGCAAATGCACTGGAATTGACTGTTCTGATGAAACAGGCTGTAAGAATGAAGCCCAAAAAGCAGCGAACGGTGCATCGAACATATGTGCTCGACGGAATTTTCTTCCGAAACCCTCCAGCGCGCTATGGTGAGGATAATTCCCCCCCATTCATCGGGCATATGCCAGTTTGCATAGACCCCTCTAATAATTGTGGATTACCTGCCTTGGGAGGGTTGAAGTATAAGTGTCCCTCTCGAATAGCCGAAATCTGAGGCGTCATGATTGATCGTTGACGAGCCGTTATGCTATGACGTGTTAACACCTTAAAACCTAGCGTGCCATTTAACCCACACCTGATCTTGGACTCCCCACGTGGCGAAAGTCATCACAGGTACCTACTTTAAGATTCGGCCATTTTTGCACCACCACGAAATGTCGTAGAGCTGTTTTATGGTCATCAAGTGGAGTTTCAGACATATCCTCAGTATCGTGCCTAATTTTGAAAGGCTTGCTGAACGTGGAAAGGAGCATGACGTGGTAGTAAATGGACTGTAGCCTGCCCACGATTGAGGAGGGAGGACAGTTTTTTGCTCAGCCATAAACATGCTGAAGCTCTGAATGAGATTCTTTTATTCTTTTGTAATGATCACGATGATATACATTACCGGAGCTAGTATCTACCAATGGTTTCCCCATTTGGACTGGATTGTACTACACTTTTTAAATGCATCGAGTCTTAAAGGTACCTGGGTACCTCTGAATTCAATCCCGCCGACCTGCGAGTACGACTTGGCAACCTTGAAGTTAAAGTTTTCGGTCCAGACACATCTTCCAGCCACAGCAGCGCCAAGGACAATATAATTCTCTGGGTGCCAATTTCTCTAGGACACCTCTACACGGTGCGGTACAGTATAGTACTTTTCACTTTACAACCCGGATCATATGATGTGCAGCACTATCTATTCTTTTATATGCCATTGTACAGACGGTCTTGAGTCATTTCCTTGATGCATCTTAACAACATGCGGACCGGATCTGCCCTGCACTGATCTGCTTATGAGGACAAGACTTGCATCTTCGCCGATATGTACTATATAGACGCTTTATCAGAGGCCACGTGCTTGGGGCGAGAGACACTCGCAATCGAACCCTTGGACGATTGCACCATCGAGACTATTCTTAAGGTTGCTGAGATAACTTACGAGGGCACGACTGATACAGATATAGAAACAATTTGGAGTAAAAACAAAACTACAACGCAAGTAACTTAGAGTGGGACAGGTCGTGACACCGAATCCTCTAAGAGCATTGCTCGATCAGAAACAAGAACTGATTGGTGACACAATGATCGCCGTAGCTGGGAATCATGGCAAGGTAGGCATCGTCTCATAAATATCTGTTGGCTACCTCTTGTCTCGCTGGCTGACCCATCTCCTATAGACGAAGTTTGACACTCGTCCAATCAATTGACTAGCCACCAAGACCGAAGAGCTATGGTCTGTAGTTCAGTCCTCTCGAAGATCGATACGTGAACTTCTAGAGAGTAGGAGCAAATTCGGATGGATAAGAGAAGAAGAAATCAGTGACATGTCGGAAGTCGTTCAAGTCAATGTCTTTACAAGGAGTCGGATCGATGCCCAGTCCCATTTTGCCGTAGGCAATGATTGGACCTCTCCAGTCATGGTAATGGCCAGGCTTGATGGTGAGGATGCTTTGAATGCTCTTGTTGGGTTTTGATCCATCGATAAGGAAAGTGTCACGGTGACCGACGTAGATTGTGTCCCATTGCTTTCGCTGTAACACAATATTCAGCTGGATTGGTATATCTTTTCCAAAAGCATCAGATCCAAGGACTGATCTGACTTCGGGGTGCTGATATTTGCCCTCCTCACCATCGTTCCATGGACAGTGAAGCCAGACCATCTCCGGCTTTTTACGGTCGACTGGGAAGAGAATTGCTTGAAAATGTTCGGCGCTAGGTGGGCTGGTCAAATGCAGAAAAGTTCGCGCAAACAAGTTTGTGGGTAGGCCAATCGGCTTGTTGGTAGCTTTCGAGCAGTAACGGGCGCGATTGCAGAGTTTCGTAGTAGATTCGTTGCATGCACAGCACAAACCTAGTGCGGTGGAATTCATTGTTTGCTTTCAAAGCTGAGGAAGCATAGGGACATTTCTCTTTGACAAGTGAAACTGCGGGGTGACTTCCTGAACTATTTTTTGAGGAACAGTTCTGGAACATTGACACTCAAGTTTTGCTCTATTTTCTTAATTAAACGCTCATGAATAGAGAGACCTTAATGTAAAGGATCGCCGACAGATAGGACTATGACGGTAGGGACTGCACCAGAGCTAGAGATTATGATAAGCGGCAAGAAAAGGATATGACTCCCAAAATGTGTGAAGGACGAAGGTAGGCTTCGTATTCCAGACACAGTCGAAGCGAGCTTTAAAACAATTGGTAGCCTTACTTGGATTTACTCCGGAGGCTATTGGCTTGTTCGACAGCCACACCTGAACCAAGGGCTTGCTCGTGAAAGATTCTGGCATTGCAACTAATGAAATAAGGCTATGTCCCATATCATCGATCGCTTTGCTCGAGATGGTGGGACCGTTATTTTTGGTGGCTCGCCCAGCTCCTCCATACAGCGAGAAAGCCCAATTCTGTACGAATGTGGAGAAATAAGCGGCATTGTATCTGCCAACGGAAAGCTCGATCATCGAGTTTCGAGTCTTTGCGCCGAAACCTACAAATATGTAGGAGGCTCACATTGCGTTCTCCAAGATAGGAAATGACGGAATAAGATACACAGACAATCTTATCTTAGCAACGCTTGGTTTAGATGAGATCTAAGAGATCCTAAATATCAGGCTTGGGGCACAGAGTCTTGATTAGTTGCATAGACAAGATCTGAACGTGGTAAGCTTGGGATATACCTATATCGTGAACCTAGTCTACAATGCGCACTGTCTCTTTTCCTGTTTCCGAATTAGGGCAGCATTGCTCCAATTCTTCTGTGATTTGACAAGCATTGCTCTATCCCTCGGGTCAGCACGTACTCGCCCTCACTCTCCTGGTGTGTCGCTCGTGTATTCGCTTGATCAACTTCTATGAACTGCCATACCACTCCTGCTGATTTGGTTGGATTTGCCTTCATCAAGCTCTCTGTGCCCTTCATTGCTACAGGCCAGGCAGAACCCCAATGACTCGTCAGGAGAATGTAACCTCCATCCGGTACAGGCTGAACCTGAAACATTTCCCACCAATTGTGCTTTGAAGGCCGAACTGTAAAACGTGGCGTCATGGCCCTTATGTCCTAAGAATTGCCGTGTAGATTTGTTGCAAAACCCAAGCCAGCCATCCGTTCGAACGCATTCCCATAGTGAATACCCCGCATTGCACTGCTCAGTAAGGCTGACTCGACCATCCGTTCTTGTCGTCAAGAAGCGGCCACACGATTTGGAGCGCAGGATGAAGCTGGCGCCTTCATGAGGAACTGCGGATGATTCAATATGATCAGAAATGTGTCTTCAGGTGTTGATATTGGTGTGAAGTTGTCATCACTACAACCGAAGCTAGTTGGCCAATAATCGACTCTCATGTCGACTTCGCATTGGCCGGTGAAGTGACTTCTTTAAACGATGCTATGATGGGCGAAGGTGGTTGTGGTGAGACGGCGTTCTTGTGGCGGCCAGCCTTGCCTCCTGTCCGTGAAACGATCGATATTACTAGTTAGACCATTCCTTCGATGGTGTTGTGGCCTACTAGTAAGCACATAGGTGGATACAGGAACGAAAGCTTGCTCATAGAATCCAGTCGAAGCCTATTGGCGGTGATGTGCCTAGTGCACGCACGTGATCGAGGACGACAGCAGTGATAGACATCATGTGATCTCAAGTTGAGGAAAAGAGAGAGGTTAAATACCATCACGTATTTCTCCTTCCACATGTCAGTTTGATCCCTCTCGAGGCATCAGAGCCCAGATGTATGTTCTTAGATTTTGATCCTAACCATTTTCCGCGGGAGACACCAACCGCCAAGCCCTAGGTCCCGATGACCTATATCATAACGTGGAGAGCTCAGAGTGTGATCCACCACGCAGGGATGTAGGTTTGGCGTCAGGGTCAATTTTGGATTTCAGCCTCGTCTAAAGAGCCTGACACATTATTAGACCTCTGCTCATTGGGGCCAAAACACGGTAACTGAGCGGGGATTCAGGTTGAGGTCATTGGCCAGAAAATTTTATTTTTTTCATGCCCAGCCAGTCTCGCTAAGTACATCATCATGGCTGGTTCTATTACTTCGTATGTTCGGCGTAGACTTGCCTTCGTCAACACCTAGAATTTTTATTTTTCTCCCGTCTTCCTGTATTGAAAGGCGCAGGCGCTATTTGCCAACATGGACCAGGAAAGATTTCTGAAACAGTTGCAGATTGTGCTTGACCCCAAGAAGGGCGATGTCAAGGCTGCCACCAAAGTCTTGCAGGACGAATATTACAAGCTGCCGGAGGCTCTGCTCTTTTTGATGCAAATAATAATATCTCACGACAGTCCTGATTTGAAGCAACTCGCCGCAACGCAAGCCAGACCATTGGTCGCAAAGCAATGGACCAAGCTCCCCGGCCAGCAGAGGACATCTGCGCGAAGCCAGCTGTTCCAGGCTACCATGGCTGAACAACATTCGCTCGCACGGCATTCTTCGGCAAGACTTATAAGCGCAATTGCGAAGGTCGATCTCGACGATGGCGAATGGGCCGAGCTACCGGCATTGCTGCAACAGGCCGCAACGAGCGTGAATGCAGGAGAAAGAGCAGTTGGAGTATATCTATTGTACAGTCTGTTGGAGACCATGGGCGACGGTTTTAGCGATAAGTTCAAAGCTCTGTTTGAACTGTTCTCAACGACAATCAAAGACCCGGAAAGTTTAGATGTGCGGGTCAATACATTGCTTGCTGTCTCTAAAATGGCCATTGTTATCGACGCCGAAGAAGACCAATCGTCTGTAAAGGCTTTCCAGAATCTATTTCCAGCCATGGTGCAAGTGCTCCAAGATACCATCTCAAGCGGCAAAGACGACCAGACAATGTTGGCCTTCGAGGTTTTCAATACTCTGCTCACGACGGAATATCAATTGATGCAAAAACACTTCCAAGAACTGGTGCAACTCATGAACCAGATCGCAACAGACAAACAGTTTTCAGATGAGACTCGAACACAAGCAATCAGCTTTCTGATGCAATGCGTTATCTACAGGAGATTGAGGGTCCAAGGCATGAAAATGGGAGAGCATCTTACAAAGAGCATGTTAGCTGTTGTGGCTGAAATCGAAGACCTCAACGACGACGACGATATCACGCCCGGCCGTTCTGCGCTTGGTTTGATTGACTCCATGGCACAAAATTTACCTGCTCAGCAGGTTATTGCCCCGCTACTTGACCAACTACCCCGGTACGCTGCAAGTAGTGATCCTGCGTACCGAAGAGCTGGAATAATGGCCCTGGGCTACTCTGTCGAGGGAGCGCCGGATTTTATCAGCACTCAGCTTGCTCGAATAACCCCGATTCTCTTCCGACTTCTAGAAGACGGGGATGTTTCCGTCAGACAAGCAGCGCTTCAGACTACAGCTCGACTTGCAGACGATTTACCCTCAGATGTGACAAAGCAACACGAGAAACTTATGCCTCTTTTGGCTAAAAATTTGACTGCCTCCATGAATCAATTCCAGGGCGAGGAGGAGGGTCCAGTCATTGACATCATGCGCTCTTCTGTTAGCGCAATCGATTCTGTCGTCGATGGCATGGAAGCTCAAGACGCTATCCAGTACCTCGACAAACTTGCGCCATTACTGCAAAAGTTGATCGAGCACCCAGATTTTAAGATCAAAGGCTTAGCTGCGGGAGCTCTAGGCTCTCTTGCCTCAACTGTTGAGGAACCATTCAAGCCGTACCTTCATGACTCGATGCACGCCATGCAAAGCTATATTACGAAGAAGGAGAGCGAAGAAGAGCTCGACCTCCGTGCCAGCTGCACTGATGCAATGGGAGAGATGGCAGTCGCCGTTGGGCCTGGCGATTTCAAGAACTACGTTCAGCCGCTGATGCAAGCTAGTGAAGAGGCTTTGAAGCTCGATCACAGCCGTTTGAAAGAAAGCACGTACATTCTTTGGGGTTCCCTTGCCAAGGTGTACGAGGAAGACTTTGCACCCTTCCTTGGAGGTGTTGTTCGTGGGCTCTTCGAATGCATTGATCAGGAAGAAGGAGAACTTGAGGTACAGCTGGGAGACGGCGCCGAAGATCTGCTGGGTAAAGAAGTCACCATTGCCGGGCGAAAGGTCAAGGTTGCTGATGCCGTTGACGACGAAGATGAAGACGAAGATATCGAAGACCTGGAGATCGACGAGGACGATAGCGACTGGGGTGACTTGACCACGGTCACACCGCTTTCTCTCGAGAAAGAGATTGCTGTTGAAGTAATTGGTGATGTTGTTGGCAATACCAAAACAGCATTCATGCCATATTTCGAGAAAACCATGTCAAAACTCCTGCTTCTAGTCGAACACCCTTACGAAAACGTCCGCAAAGCTGCATTCAGTACTCTTCACCGAGCGTATGCTGCACTGTACGAGGTCCAAGAAGAGTCTGGAGCTCAGCAAAAATGGGAGGCAGGGCTGCCACTTAAGGTCAAGCCAGTTCCCGAGCTACAAAAACTCGGTGATCTCGTAATGACGGCTACACTTACCATTTGGGCAGACGAGGAAGATACGTAAGTACACACTCAGCCATCCCCGTCCCCCTATACCAAGATGAATACTATCGCTACCCAGCTCACTCTTACACACCACGTGTGGATGACGCAGAAGCGATCTTCAACCCTCTGACCAGCCTTAGTGGACCCGAAAATTCTTCAGATAAATTGAAGTGACCTATACTGACTATGCCCTACAGAGGTGTCGTTTCCACAATCGCCCAACATCTTTCCGAGAACCTGAAGATGACCGGCCCTTTCTTGATCGCCAATCAAGATCATCTTCGACAAGTCGTTCAAGTGGTCACTGCCTTGATCACGAAAAAACACGCGTGTCAGGCCGACTTCGCTGAAGAAGAACTTGATCTGGAAGACATGGACAGCACTGAACTGGAATGGCTTGTGATTGATTCGGCATTAGACGTCATCTCTGGTCTTGCCGCTGCTCTTGGTTCTAACTTTGGCGAGCTGTGGAAGATTTTCGAAAAGCCCGTCCTCCGTTACGCCTCTGGTGGCGAAAGCCTTGGAAGAGCATCTGCTTGCGGTGTCATTTCAGAGATCATTGTTGGCATGGGAGATGCTGTCACGCCAATCACCTCTCAGCTGATGGCCATCCTCCTCAAACGCATGTCTGACGAAGACGACCAGACGAAATCTAACGCTGCCTATGCCGTTGGCCGCTTGGTGGAGAAGTCATCGGATAGTGCAACTCTCTCTAAGTCATATCCGACTGTTTTAAGCAAACTCGAGAACCTGCTTTCGATTTCAAATGCTCGCTGCAAGGATAATGCTGCAGGATGTGTGTCTCGACTCATCCTCAAGAATAAATCTGCCGTCCCACTTTCGGATGTACTCCCTGCGCTTGTCAACATCCTCCCATTGAAAGACGACTATCAGGAGAACGAGCCGGTATGGAAAATGATTATCACGTTGTACCAGGAGCGTGATAGCCACGTGCAACGACTAACATCAGAGCTCGGGCCAATCATGATGACAGTGCTTGGAGAGCCGTCTGAGCAGTTGACCGATGAAATCAGGATCGAGCTGAACCAGCTTGTTGATCATTTGAGAAGTCAGAGCCGTTAAGTTGAGCCTCTCGATAGTGATCACTGAGATCGACCAAGTCCATGTGAACGAGAAGCGCGAGGAGCGAAGATCCAGACCTGCACACCTAATTGATTTGAATTTGGACTCGACAACGAAGTGGAGTTGCAAAGCATATGCTCATACTTGAAGATGACTCCCAATACAATTTACGAGGATATGGATGATGACTACAATGTCGCTTGCGAGTTATGCCTGGAGGTAATAGATCTGTCTAATAGTGATACCCGCTCATGATTGGATGAGAACGAAAAGTTTTCTGATGTGTTCTTGCGTCACCGGAGTGCTCGGGACGATGAATCGCGGGCTAACCGCATTTACACCAGTGAGACCTATTTTAAGAATTGCCGCGCCAAGTCATATATACATACTAGCAAAACACACCCCTGGGACAGAAAAATGTGGCAGGGACGAGCAATGGCCCGTGCATGCGTCGGTCCGATTGGCCTGAAACGTTACTGTGGCCTCGGCGTTTCGTACTGTCTGACGACTACGGTGGGCACTCGACCTCTTCGGTTTCAGTGGGTGAAGGCTGTGTCATCTTTGTGAGCAGATGATGGACACATACCGCGCTCAGGCCGGCATCCACATGGGATGACCTGCGCCTCAGGATCGCACCTCACATACCCACGCTGACCGCCAACTAAATGAATGATTGTATTTCGATTTGAAGCTGGTTCTTCATGTCTTTGTTCACTTTTACGAAGTACAATTCTTTTGCCCTGTCTCTCATTGCATCCCCTCCATTCGCTTCTTGCTAATCTGCTTCGTACTACCACCTTCACACCCTCGCCCGTTGCCAGCCTGATAATGCTTGCATTCACGTTGCTGACGACGCTTGTCTCGCTCACCACCAGTCTTTCGATACAATCTAGAGACAATACAGCCTGCAACAACTCGCCCGATCTCTGCTCCAAGTCGTACTCGGCGATTACACACTTTGGAGCACACGATTCGCCCTTCGTTCGTGATGCCTCGACAGGCTACTCAATCAGTGGCAATCAGTATTACAACTCAACCGTACAACTAGGCGCAGGAGTACGATTACTTTCAGCACAAGTCCACAAGAACAATGGTGACTGGCATCTATGCCATAGTTCCTGCGACCTTCTTGACGCAGGGCTTTTGTCAGATTGGCTGAAGGACATAAAAGAGTGGATAGATGCAAATCCCAACGAAGTTGTCACGGTCCTCCTCGTCAACAGCGATAATGCGTCCCCGTCCGAACTCCATGCCGAGTTCACTGAAGCAGACATCACCTCGTTGGCCTACAAGCCCGCATCTCAAACCGCCACCACGGAATGGCCTACACTACAATCACTGATTACCGCTGGAACAAGATTGATGGTGTTTGTTGCTAGTCTCGACCCTTCCCAGATCAGCAGTGACCAGTCGTACCTGATGGACGAATTTACCTTCATTTTCGAAAACAGCTACGACAACACTTCACCTACTGACTTCAGCTGCAACCCGGACAGGCCTTCAAGCGTGAAAGGCAATACTGAGGCTGCCGTATCCTCCGGCAAGATGGCACTGATGAACCACTTTCTGTACGAGGAGGGTGCGCTCGACATACAGACGCCAAACGTCAAAGATATCTCTGTAACAAACAGCCCAGACACGCAAATCGTGGGGCAACTTGGACAGGCACTCGAGACCTGCTCAACTGCTTATGGCAACGCACCTACTTTTGTGCTTGTCGATTTCTTCGATGAGGGCCCCGCTATCGAAGCCGTTGACGCCATCAACGGTATCACGCCTACAGGACGGACTGAATTGCCCGCAAGAGACACCACCACATCGAGAAAGGACTCGAGTTTCGCCAATGTCGAAGCGGTAGTTCAACAGGTCAAAGATGGGAAGACACCGAAGAAGGGAGCATGGATATACGCGGCTGGACAATGGACTTTTGGCGGTATTAACTTAAGTGGTGGCGACCTAATATCCTAACCCCTGGGGTTTTGTGGAGCGGGCACACCGCTTCTTTCTAGCATAGCGACGGCGTTGAAGAATCTGAGCGTTAACCTCTTTTGGATACGGATATGGAAGGCCCACGAAAAGATCGAAATCTAATGGCATGGATTCATGACTAAAGATCGGCACGCTTGAGCGTCGAAGTTTACCGCCATGGCGGCACGTGAAGGTCGAGCAGGATAGGGAAACAAAGATTTCCAAATTTTAGACTGAATATCCTGCGAATGTGTTGGAGAGCCTTCGGACACCAAGTATATTCGGGATGCACAGAACCAAGCAATTCCCACTATCCACATGGCATACCTGTTTCCGTTTCCCACATCCAATCTCGATCGTGTAAACATTATCGGGAAAATGTCCAGCGCGTGGAAGTCGATATGTAATGGGAAACTTTTGAAAAATCTTACAAATCCCGTCCGCCCCAGTAGTACTGAACAGGCTCGAGCAAGGCGCGGGTTAGATCCAGACAAAATGTTGTACTTTGTACATGCAGAAATCCTAAGCTCTTCCTTTCCAACCACGAGCCGGGCAGTCCCCTAAATGACTGCAGGTCAGCCCTTCATAGTCATCTTCTTCGTCTGCTTCCTCCGGCTCTTCTCCGCCTCCTTTTCCAGGAACTTCTTCTGCTCCTCTGCGCTCATCCCTTTCATTTTGCGCTCTCGCTCCTCCTTCTTCAGCTTCTCCATCTGCCGCAGTCGGTCCTCTTCGGCCTCCTTTTCGGCGACTCTCTTTAGCTTCGAGGATTCGGCCTCCCTGGTCTGTTTGATCTTCTTGTTGACTTCAGGTCTGAAATGCGCCGCAGAGGCGAGGTGGTCAGCAAAACGAATAAACGTTTGAAATAGCGGGAGGACCTTGTCGTAATCCTTGTCCGAGGGCAGGCGGACACACATGTGGATGCGCTTGCGGGGCTTGGCTTCGTCGATTGTGGTTGGTTTCTCGATCGGTTGGTCGGTGACGATGAAGTACTCGAAGTAGTCGCCAGCTGCTTCGAGGCTTTTGATGAGCTCTGGTGTGAGCATCAGGTCGGTGATCTCGGCAGACTCAGACATGGCGCTGGCCCAGACAGGGAGTTTGGCGTTGTCTCTGGTGAATGTTAGGGAGAGATCATAGCGTTCTTCACGCAGGCGACGCATGGTGAGTTTGTTTACGACGGCAAAGATGAATTGGTCATAGGTCGAGTTTGGAATCGGCTTGGCTTTGGTCACTTCCTCGGAGCCAGGGACGGGTGGGGCGACAAAGGCTTTCTCGTTGCCATCGAAGGAGTAGGCAGTACACTCAATGCGCTCAGGTGCTTGTTTGACAGACTCGAAGAATAGGCCCGTGACATATTCGGCGAGGAGGAGCATTGGGTTGTACCATTTCCAGAGGAGAACCTTGACATCGACAAAGGCGGTATTCGTTCGACCTGTGGCATAGCCCTCAAATTCATAGGGCGTCTTTTCCTTGAGGACATCCTTGTCCAAATTATCACCTGGGAGCTGCGCTGCTACCTTGATCAGGCCATCACCTTGGACTCCTTCCTGGTATGGGACATCTTTTGGCCGCGTTCCGAATCCGACCACGGCAAATTCGTTCTCAAGGAGTGGGCAAGCTGTAGCCATGAATTTTCGAGCTTTCCGTCGATTGCGCCGTGTCCCCAAAAAGTGCACCAGCAAAGCCACGAAGATGAAGGGGATCACTGCCATCTCGAAGTAGAAATCGGACGGCTGGGTTCGCTCCCATACCCGGTACCATTTCGTATACACAACGGGCCGTCTGCCAGCACCCTGCGAACCTGTCAAGCCAGTTGGATCTGCCGCGGCTGCGTCGGCGACAGAGCTTAGGACGGAAACAGGGGAGGCAGCTGCTGGCGCAGCATAGTCGGCAAATTCTGGCGCAGAACGTTAGCAGAATCCCCGGCAGGTTTCCTGGGAGAAATTTGTACCATCGTCGAGAACGGGAGCTTGTGACGGCTTGCCGCCCATGAGGTTCTTAAAGTAATCCATGGTGGGAGGAAGAACCGAGCGAACGGCCCGACACGAATGATAGGTAGAAGGGAAACGTGTTGCTGTAGATACTTGATATGCGCTCTCATGTACTTCGTAGGACAATTAAATTGTCCGGCGCAGCGGGGGAGATGCCGAGCCAAGACTTTGTGCTTAAGAGGCTGGGAACCAAATTCGGAGCACGTCTGTTACTTCCACGACGAATCTTACTGGTTCCCGATCCCGTATGGTCTCTATGATGGGAGCTTAGTTCAATGCATGAAAACCGTAATACGGGGGTATTTCTAGAATAAGGACGGAGAAGGCAGTGAGGGATGGCAACTGGGTAGTCTTCTAGCCCAGTGACGTTTTCCGAATATGATGTATTTAATACTTCCAACCTTGTACGTGCCGACCCTTGAGGCTGTCTCGTTGAGTTGATTGTCTACATCAAATCGCCTGATCCCACATCGTCTGAACCAGCCAACTTCCCGAGCGAACCTCCATATCACAAACCAGCGCCTTGACTCGTTCAACAGAAAGCAAACTATGCCAGCAGGACAAGGGCAAGACTATGGAGCAATTGGCGTGCCCGAAAAATGCACGGCTGATTTTTGTGCTGGATCACAGACTCTTCTGCGTATTGTTTGTGCTGATTGAGAGCAGGTCTCATTCCGATCGGGACAGCTAATCCCAGCGTCTCAAGCCAAATCGCAGATGTCCAGAGACTAGTTAGAGGCCATCCAGATGTGAAAAGTGGCGAGATCACTACAACGATGCATAGCGCAGGAACCACCTTAGAGGGTTCCTGGTCCAATGTCACCCGCATTATTGGTCAGGCTCATCAGATTCTGCATGATCAAGGCGTTGTCCGAATTCAAACCGATATACGCATTGGTTCGAGGACAGACAAAAAGCAGACGGCAAAAGACAAGATTGACGTGGTAGAGCGGCTCCTTGCAGGTGACGAAGGCCAGACAAGCAGTGTGGAAGAGCCCGGCATGGTGAGTGAACTTACGCATTCCCCTAGAAGACGGAACCGCCCAAGGCTAATAAACACGCTGTAGAAGCACGAAAAAGGAACAACGACTGGCGCGCCGAATGCAACGACTATGCAAAGTGAAGTTAGCAGTGTTATACCAGAGAATTAGCTCTGCTGAGTGGTTTCAAATCTCGAGATTGTGATCTGAGCGTATGCTGCAGTGACTGATCAGTAGCATGTTGCGACCGAAATATCTTTCAGCACACTGAATGCCAAATAAATTGTCAGTTGTGCGTTTATTATGCTCTAACTAGGAACCAATCTTAGGTGGTTCCACTAGTTCATCGAGCTTTGTTTTCCACGTGTCTTGACACGATCCGTAGAAAATTTTCACAAAACAGAGTATTGCTGCGCTCACCAGTTAGGCATGGTCCGACTACGCTGGGCAAGTTTCTCGTCAATATACAGATGTCAAGATCCTCTAGATATTTATCCGACACGCAATAGTGAAAGAGCCGGCGGGAGGAGTGGCTGAAAACCATCAAGCTTTCAGCGAAGCATTGGCCCTGCCACTCACAAACAATTTAAACTTTAACATGGCAAAAGTGAGATTCCGTCCAAATCTGTCCAGGCGAAAGGACCAATAAGAATTCCGAGGTAGGATTTCTGTTGTTGGTAGGCTTATAAGCTTTGGTAGAATGGCCGCCTAGTTCGCGTGGCCGTCTTCGTCTGAAAATACTTCACATCATGGACAGTCTAGCCAAATACTTGACCAAGTGCTATGGTTCGAAGACTTGGACAAGTCATCAGCGCATCGCTCCCAACCACTGATTGACACTACCGTGTCTTGAGCCTCCGAGTGTATCATCCCTTTCTTCCCAGAATCGATCATAATGACTACGACGGAAAACGAGCTGGAGGTTGCAATTCCACCTGACGAACAGATACAGCATGTCTTTCGACGTATATCCATATTCTTCGGCGAGCTCAACCCGACCGGGTCAGTCTCGTTTGATTACATGACCGAAGGCGCTGCCAACGTGGTCTGGAAAGTGCGGTTCAACAACTCAAATCTTGATCGCTACGACTCATCTGTCGCCCTTCGCTTACGCAAAGACATCGCGTCGACTGTACCTGTGTTGAGCTTGAAACAGGAATTCGAAGAAAGAATCGCCCCGCTTTTTTTATTCAACCCTTCGCTGCTCCTTCCAGGCGGCCTCCTCCAGTTGTGTCCTCCTCTCATTGACAAACTGAATGAACAGCTACGCCATTTGGAGGCTACAAATCAACGTCGAGCGTTAAGGGTCGGTGTCTATCATCCAAACTTCGACATAGAGCCATATGCAATGATCATGCCTGACCTCGACCATGGACCAGGCAAGATCATTGAGTTCAAGCCTAAATGGCTTGCTCAAAGCCCCAGTGCGCCGAGTAATGCGCAACGATGCAGGACCTGTGCTTTGAACGCGATGCGTCGGGCGAAGGGTATCAGCGGGAGAGGAGACTCAGGATTTTGTCCTTTTGATCTCTTGAGTAGAAACGACATGATCCTACGATCCGCATTGAAGCAGGTCTGGAAAGAGGAGGATACGCTTCTTGAGTTCGTAGTTGCTTTTCGAACGAAGGTTCAACCCGCCTTGAGGCAATTGCAGAAGTTACACAGGCTGCACAACGAAGTTGGCCTTCAGGACTTCCAAAATCCAGAAGGCAAAGATTTCTCTGTGGCGATGGCGTTGAGAGACTGCAGTGTCATGTTGAAAGTTTGCAAGGCAAGCCATACCCCGGGGCTCAATATAGTGAAGATAAAACTGCTAGATCTCGATCTGAAAGATGCGGGTGGCGGAAAGCTTGCTAAGTGGGGGAGAATGGAGGCTGATTTGATTGAAGACGGTTGGTATATGAATCAAGGAGATTCAACTGTACAGTGTGCGATGGCTTTTCAATAACCGCACGATAACCTTTGATCTACCAATCGTGCTTGATCTCAAATATCTCATCCGCTTGCTTTTGGAATTTAACGTCGTCAACTTTCTTCATTTCCGCTTTGATTCTGTCCACGAGTGCTCCTGATAAGCCGCCTTTACGCCTGGCGTATATGTCTATGCCCGCCGGCGTGAAGAGTGTTTTCTGGAAGAAAGTTACCACCCAGCCGTCTTCTTCATCTCCGTAGCCGAGCACCTCCCAATGGCTGGATGCGATTTTTAGCCAGCCCTTCCCGCGCCAATTATACGCCGCTTCGACGTTGGGATCTGCCGTATCGATGCCATTGACAGTCTTCCGCTTGTCTGAGTCTAGCGGTTGATACTGGACCAAGTCATCAATACCATTAGGCGGATCGTCGATAGGCGTGTATGTAATCACAACATTCCGACTTTTCTTCCACATTGGCAATGTTGAGTGTGTTACATGCCATGGGCCTAGCAAGAAGTCCTTGGAGGGCTTTGAAAATGGGGATCCTGATTTGGCAGCGGAAGAAGATGGCGGACGGAAGCAAAGTGGTTGATTTCCAGAATCTGGCATAATTAATAACAGCGCCCACAGAGACCTTATTTCAGGGTACAAATGATGTATTCAGCGTGTGCCCCAGCATCAGGATGAAGAGATCTAGCTAAAAGTGAAGGTCGCGTGTGGCCGTTCTAAATACAAGAAAACGCGTAATATTACAATAGATCTATGGTTTCAGAGACGTCATAGAGTATATTTGGGGTTTATGGGTCAGTAGGGGTATCTGGGTCAGAATCACCCCCCCAAATACCTCATACTATTACTATGAGGAATATGGACTTTGAATTCTTGATTATTACGTGCAGAATGCTGAAATGAAGCTTCATTATCATCTTGTATAGACAAAACGTGGTGTTGATCTAATCTGCCTTCGTCTTGCCCTTGCCTTGCGCTGGTTTAACCTCCTCTTCTAGTAGCGCTAGTATTTCAAGACCATCTGGATGCTATAGACGCCAGTGACGGTGATGACGGTGGCGATTGACTGAACGAGCTATCTATCACCGTCAGCGCTGGATCGAGAAATAAGCTGATATCTTATGACAACTGCGACGGCGTCTAACGACGACGTTTTGAGCTCGGTATAGCCGTCGCCTTCAGCTGACGCTTGCGCTCTCTCTCTCTCTTGACGATTGAACTGCAGCGTTATTTCGCGAAGCGCCTTCTTTTGCGCCTTCGCAGTTCTATCAGCTTCTTTCTAAGCTATCAAGCTGTTTCTTCTCTCGTCGGCTGAAGGCAGACGCGATTGTTCATAATTCTGACAAGACCAGCGTACGTGCGATCGTTAATGGCGGCGGCAGCAGTAGCAGTAGCAGTAGTATATATACCTCTAAGAGACGAGGTATATAAAAGAATGTATTGAATGATTCCTACCTTGTCTTTGCTTATCATGCAGTCGTCGTCATTATTGATCGTAGAGCTAGCTATACGCCAAATTAGCTGTCGTCAACACCACGAATAGTACGATACCAGCGCTCTAAATCGACACTCCAGGCGATTATAATAGGAGTAAAGAAAGCATACACGTCCAAGACGATGAAATAATTTGCGTGACGGAGCCACGGTGTTCAAATCATGCATCTGGTCGCAGCTGACCCAGATCCCCCTACTGACCCATGAACCCCAAATATACTCTATCAACGAGATGCCAGATCGAGCTTAGTTTGTTTAAGATTCGGATTTCATCTCCGATCATTCGGTTTGAATGGATTCATCTTCAAGTCGAGCATGAGGCTGGCAGGGGTTCAAAGATAGACTACTGTGATAAGGGGAACAACCTATGGTGAAGTCGAGCTGTCGACTCGTGCTGTTGGCGAAACGAAAGTTCATTGGAACGTCCTGAGTTGTTGTTGCGTCATAACTGTTCTAGGGTAGAGGTAAGAACCGTGCCCATCGTCATTGTGAATTATTCGTCTTAAAGGGTATTCCTCTCTTTGGTGAGACTCCCATTTATCAAATAGGCTATTTACCAAGTCATCACCGCTTTGTTTCATACACCTAGCTTAAGCAGACTCATCCAAGGTACTTTCGGGTGTCGTGACGACGTTTGCTGGTGATATCTTAGTACATGGTCATTGATTATACACATGTCACAACAACGGATTTCTTTTCGTGTCCAAGGGACTGTACAGGGCGTCAATTTCAGGTGTGCTGATCACGCTGCCATTGTGAGTCGGCTCTCTAATCCTCGTTTTCCAGATCGTTCACGCAGAGAAAAGCAAATAGTTATGGCATCACGGGTTGGGTGAAGAATACAGATGACAATAGCGTGAGCAAAAGGCCGTTAATCCACCAAACAGACCCTGACTTAAAGTGCAGGTAGTTGGAGAAGCGCAAGGCACTACAGATGCCCTGCAACAACTCAAAAAGGATCTCAACTCAGGACCTCGTGCAGCCCATGTGGTGAAGGTTGTGACTAGTGGCATTGATACGAAGAGTAACGAATCGTCTTTTGTGGTGTCTTAGCTTGCTTATTCACGGAGGTGTACTCATGCCGCACCCGGAATGGTTGATTACGAGCGAGACAAGCATGCATGCAGTCCTTTGCTGAGCCATTTGTCGGGTTCTAATTAGTAATAAGTCGTTTCCAGCGCGCCAAACTCCCCAAAATATGATTCGGAAGAGGGGTGGTCGGTGAATTATTATTGAGCTCAACTACGAAGCACTGGCAATGTCCCTGTCAAGCCTGTTGGCCATCAATTGAGGTGGAGTTACCTGGCCCTAAGCCCTACACGGCCCTTCAGCCTTAAGAAGTGGCAAGACAAGCCCGAGAATTTCTCGTGGTTACCCCGGCTTAGCATTGGATAGCAAGTGGCCGAGCTACAAATAGCATACCTGAGTAACGACGTTACTGCACCTCAAAAACTTTTGCTAGGTCTCCTCGGAGACGAGTCCAGACTCCGTGCAAGGTTTCATGCGGGCAAGATGCGAGCAAGACGCAAGCTTGGTCAAGCGTCATAGATTTGCTGTTTCCCATTCAAGAAGTCGATTGCTGAAGACGTACGAAGTAATCGGAAAGAAATACAGACCGTTCTCAGTGGAGGTTAAAGTGTTCACGCTATCGGTAGATTCAGCTTTCTGGTGGGTTCTGGTGAGTGGATTGGTCACACGAATTCTTAGCTTCATGCACCAGGAAGGTCCCCTCCCATACGTTGCACTGCACCAGAAATATCACAGCCTCGAGAAACTCCCGCGTCAGCTGGTATTGAGTCACAAACATCGATTGTTTCCGTATCCACCAAAGTATGTCTTTCGGAATGAAATGGTGCTTATGCGCATTCAGCAATGTGAGCCATGGGTGTCAGGGCAGATTCATGTATTTATCTTCACATTTCCTCTTGCCACACGGAATCTCACCTTCTATTTCCAAGCTTCAACGGCTGTTCTGAAACGAGCCAAAATTCAATAATTACATTACGAGGATGAACACCACTCTGACAGTGCGTCCAGCACTTCTATCAGCAACTCTCAGCAGAGCAATCAGCCGAAGTATTGCTTCACAGGCTTCCAATAATGTTCTGAGGACTACCTATCCTGCGGGGCTGAGTATACATCGACAGTTTTCGACTAGTCGCAAGTCTCAAATCGAGTTCTTTGAACCAACCAAGGACACGCCGAACATTAAACAAACGTAAGTCCCAAACAACCCTTTCTCCAAATGATTGCAACTGATGATGAATATAGCCCGGCCGCATGGCCGCACGCACAGATGACAGAGAAACAACTCAACGACATCCAAGCCTTTGTCCACAGAGAACGTCGGACATGGTCTGACCGCATAGCCTTTGGAATGGTTAAAACACTGAGATTCTGGACAGATTTGTGCACCGGATATCGACATGATGAATCGAAGCCGTATATCATGAGTGAGCGAAAATGGCTTATAAGATTTATTTTTCTTGAAACTGTCGCCGCAGTACCAGGTATGACTGCGGGTATGTTGAGGCATTTCCGGAGTCTTCGGCGCCTGCAGCGTGACAATGGATGGATTGAAACGATGTTGGAAGATGCCTACAACGAGCGCATGCACCTTTTGACGTTCATGAAGATGGCTGAGCCAGGTTGGTTCATGAAAATGATGATCTTGGGTGCCCAGGGTGTATTCGCCAATGCCTTCTTCCTTGCCTATCTCATCTCACCGGCCACGTGTCACAGATTTGTTGGACACCTGGAGGAGGAGGCAACAAACACCTACACGTATGCAATCGCAGATTTGGATAAAGGCCGGCTGCCGAAATGGTCGAACCTAAAGGCTCCTCAGATCGCCATCAAGTACTGGAATATGCCTGAGGGTCATCAGATGATGCGAGATTTATTGTTGTACGTTCGAGCAGATGAGGCAAAGCACCGCGAAATCCATCACACATTCGGGAACCTGGATCAGAAAACCGACCCGAACCCCTTTGTTTCAGAGTATAAGGACAAATCAAAGCCTCACCCGGGCAATGGCCACGAACATATAAAGAGTTTCGGCTGGGAACGGGAGGACGTCATATAGGCAACACCAATGCTCGCACGCGTGACTTTGCAAGCTTTTGGGTATGGATTCATGGTTATGGTCAGTGATACATTTACAGTCGAGGACGTGGATTGGCGTTACCGGTACGCGCAGGCCTGCTCTGATGAAAAAAAAAACATGTGGTGAGAGGTGAGAATGAACACACTGATTTCCTGTCTAGGATTGGTAAGATGCTTGAAGGAGAGAAGGAAACTGGTGCATATGTGATCATATCATCAGACTTGGGGCTGCCTTCACTAGAAAGTGCGGTACAAACGCAAGGGCCAAGGGTAAAAACGGGCGTACAGGTAAGGGTCGCGTTGCACGACTCACCGAGGATTAGAAATTATCCGCGCTACTTCGTATTTGTTTTCGCCGCGACGGCGTCTGTAAATACAGACAGCATCAAGACAAGAATTGGGTCACCGCAAGTTTTATTCTTCGTATATCTGTGCCCTTACGAGCTATCTGTGACGCGCCACAGGAGGAGAAGCGTATAGTGATCCGTGGATCCGTGGATCGAGTCAAGCAGGAGGAATGGATATTTGCAGGATTTCCGATTATATATTGAGCTCGTACCTAGCGCAGCATCTCGAACGTGACATGAAAACGCGCGTAAACAAACATCATGCAAGCAGATGGAGTCCTTCGCTCTCAAAAAAGGTCGCACCTGCAGCGTGAATCGGATGTAAGCCAATCAGCTGGTGTAAACGCTCTATGACGGGGATGATCCCACCCGCGACGTGCACAGGGTGAAGTCTAATCTTATTGGCGCATTGAGTAATTACGGTACGAGCCCAATTCGCTCTGAGGAGTTCCAAGGTTGTCAACGTGTCTGCCAGATGAACTTCAATTTTTTGACAGCACTTGATTCTGCCGCGAACGAGTTTCACTGAATCTAGATAGTTTGAATGCCACGATCAACAGTTCCGCGAATGCCCACATCCTGACCTTCAGATTCGGGAATAGTCCATACATGCTATGTACAGCAATTCTGGCTCTCAGCTTTAGGCACGCTTTTCCCATGCAACGGTCCCACGACGCGAACCAAGCACAACCCACAAGCCGAGGTGTCAACCCACGAAATTGATAGTGCCTGTCGAGCATCGACACGAGAGGTTATGTCGGCTCAGGAATTGTCCTTTGGTGAACCCGCCTTTGACCTTGATTTTCACCAACTCTTGATCCCGAAGCAGACACTGGATAGGAAACGACGCAAGAATGTCAAGCCAGAATCAACGTCTTCAAGCGATGCTAGCTCGTTCTTCATCCCGGAGCCCTTGTCTCGAAGCAACTCTATCTACTCCTTCTCACGGGCGTCGCTCAGCAGTCAACTTGCTGGGCTGACCTCCATGGGTCTTCCGCAGGCAGAGTCGTTGTCTACCAGCATCAGCCACCTCCCTACCGCTCGAAAGGCATGCAAAGCTCTTTATGCAGCCGCGGAACAAATCAACTCATGGAATCGGAAAGCTTTGCGAATGCTCAAAGACCTCGACGGAGACGATGATATCGAATGGGCAGCAGCAGCCGGTAGAGAGGCGCTGGAAGAGACCAACAAGACTATAAACAAGTTTGAGAATTTGATCAACGTCTATGTGGCTTCGATAGAACAGCTCCAGGCACGGCAGGATGTCGGAGACCTGAGAGCCGAAGAACTGAGCACGGTCGTCGAACAAATGGAGTACACCCTTATCGGCTGGGATGATGTCCGGCGTCGATTGAAGCGTATTCAGGTGCAAGTAGAGGTCGCCATGGAGTGGGAGGAACTGTGGAACAAGGTCCTCGGTGAGGTTGGGCAAGAGCTCGATAGCCTTAGTCAACTAGTCTTTGAAATGGAAGAAAAGCGACATATGGCTTACATGACAAAATCCAAAGATGAGCCGGAGGAACAGATCGATATCAATGAACTCGAGAGCTTCATTGAGGAACCCACAAAGAAAAAGGAAGATATTAGGGGCTCGAGATTCAGCATGACCTTCGAGTCCTCCCCCCTTGGGTCGCCAGTGGTGGAGAATCCTCAAGACGACACGAAACTGATCAGCCTATTTGCACGCATGCAGCCACTGAGAGCGTCACTGGATTTTCTGCCGATGCGCATCTCTCTCTTTGAAACCAGGGCCGACAGAGTATTCCCACAAGCCTGCAAAGAGCTCCAAGAGAAAAGGGAAAGACTTGAGAAGAATTGGCAGCAACTTTCGGAGGAAGCCGATCGGCTAAGAAGAGAATTGAGCGAAGACAGGTGGATCGTGGTGTTCCGGAATGCAGGACGTCAAGCTCAAAAGATGGCCGAGTCTGTCGAGCGAAGCATCGTAAAGGTCCAGGATGCCTTGCAGGCAGGCTACGTACGAACGAATCCCGCAGCGTTGGCAAAACGCGTCGAAAGCTTCGAGGCAAAGAAGATGCACTATATGCCAGCGATTGGACGAGTCCTGGCCATTATCCAGAAGGGCTTGAAGGACAGACTAACAGTCAATGGCGAAATTCTACGTCTGAATAAAGAGTTGGGCGCGAGGATGAGAGACCTGGAAGACAGAATACGTGAGCTGAAGACTCTCCTTGAACCAGTTACTGCACGATCGAATTCAAGGCTCAGAGAATCCATATCAAGTATTGTTTCAGCAGATCGGTCTTTGTCGAGCGGAACATTTGCCGGAACACCAGGAAGTTCTCCCCCTTCGTCCGTTGACCTCCCTACGCCGAATTCACTCAAGTCAGGTTCCAAATACGGTCTGAATGGGTACACCAAACCAAGGGCAACATCTCATATGGTAGCGCGTCCTGGCCCCCCTATCTCCTCTAACAACCGCCGGATATCTTTGCAACCGCCGCTGAAGAGACCTACAACACCTTTGTCCGCTGCAAGACCTGGATCCGTGACACGAAATGCAATATCATCTGCGCCACCTTCAGTGTACCAGCAGGGTGTGTACAGGCCTCCCGTCGTCCCGCTCCCACCTCGACAAGCTGAGATACCGTCCGATCGTCCGCGCTGGACGTCGGTGGTCAGATCAGACAAGCCTACGGCAACAACGAACAACCGGGCTTCCATTACGCCATCTTCTTACTACCGTCTTGGCCCGAGGTCGTTGTCAAGCTCGGCAACCATGCCGTTACGAAGCCCGTTGAGTCGACAGGCAACATCGTCACCCATCTTCTCACAGCATGCACCTCTATCGCAGAGATCTAGCCATTCTCAATTAAGGTCATTCGCTGATCGTATAAAGTCGCCCGCTCCCAATGAAAGTGGATTGCTGGCGCCTGTGCCATATTCTAAATCGCGCAGTGTTAGTCCTGCAGCTCCGGGCACTATTCGATCCCCTTCTGCACTTGCAGGTAGACCATCTGCCGCAAATGTCATTTCCCAGATGGCTCGTCCGCCATCTTCTCTACGAAGCTTCCGAGGCAGCGCTGGAATGACGCAACGGGCTGCTTCCCCGAGCGTCACAACAACAAATCCGGCCATAACTAGTTTGAATGCTGTAATTAGGACACCACCGAGAAAGGTGCGGGATAGTGCAATGACAGACACAGACGAACAATCATTGCCACGGCCATATTCGAACGATGGGGAGCGGGAATTCGACTCTGCGGGGGAAGAGAGATCTCTAGAGCTGGGTTCAAGCCCCTTATCAAAGAGGCATCTTGCGAGACCACCTTCGTCTGCGGCAAGTAGTAGAGGAAAACGGGTAAGTATGCTGCCTGTGCCGCGAGGGACCCGATCGAGCTCGTTGGCTTCGTACCGGTCTTGAAACCGAGGAAGATGTTCGGACGCTACCACGTTGTGCAGATGTACGGCAAAACATGGAGCGACATTAGAATTTGGTGGGAAATTGGAGCATCGAAGATGGGACACGTCATCTTTTACATGCGCTAGCGTTCAAGCGAAGCCTGTACGAAGTACTCTTTTCCAACGTTGAAGAATCAGTCACGATATTTAGGACTCGCGAATGTTCGTGGCTGGCACCCATGGACTTGGCAAGTTTAGCCACAGGATCATATCGCGGCCACTCCCTCGCGCTACTAGTACAGACCCATAGCCCCATTTTGGCCTAGGCGCTAGCCGCTAATGTGGGAAAGGAGCTTACCAATAATATTGTGAGTTGCACGCGCTAAATGAGATGAGCGCGAGCCGAGATACCAGCCATCTCACGTTGACCGCATTCTCACATCCGTGTCATTCCCAACCACATTCATTACAATCGCAATGGCCTTTCGATGATTTGCGTGTCCGATGGGCAATTCGAGGTCGTGCCCGGGATGGATGGTGCGTTGTTGCCCAACCACCAGCCTCCTGCTTGCTATGATTACAGGTTCCACGTGCCTTTCATGTTGAACAACTTTTCATTCAACTCTTCTCTTGCATGCTTCTGTTTATTGTTTCATGTTTGGTACTGTCGATACTGCCATTATGTACACCGGTCAGCTAATACAGCGACTTCTGACTATTACAGTATTTCTACCTTTAATATCAGGTCAAACTTGGAGCATTTGCAACCCTGTCACTCAAGGTATGTCTTTGGCTCCCCTTCTTTCGTTGTCAGCAAATGGAAGCTGATATTACTCAGGCGGTTGTCCAGCTAATCCTGCTCTTGGCACAAGTAAAAACATTGCCTTCACGAATGGCCCTTCGAACGATTTTACCTCCAGCGGTGTCCCGACCTATGACGCGAATGGAGCTGCATTCACCGTGGCGAAAAGTGGCGACAGTCCAACGATCGCTTCGAAATGGTATATCATGTTTGGTCATGTCGACTTTGTTGTCAAGGCGGCTCCCGGCCAGGGCATTGTCAGTTCTGCTGTCCTATTGTCCGATTGTCTCGATGAAATAGACTGGGAATGGCTGGGAGGTGACGATAGTCAGGTTCAGTCAAACTATTTTGGGAAGGGCCAGACGACTACGGGCTACAACAGAGGCGCTTTTCATGGAGCGGAAGGAAACCACGACACTTTCAGCACCTACAGTATTGACTGGACTGCGGACCAGATCGTCTGGTCCATCAATGGCGATACCGTAAGAGTACTCAAGGCCTCAGAAGCCGAGGCTGGACAGTACCCTCAAACCCCCATGCAAATCAAAGTCGGGAGCTGGGCTGGTGGTGATTCTGCTAACAGTGAAGGCACAATTGCCTGGGCTGGAGGCTTTGTGGACTACTCTGCCGGTCCATTCACGATGTATGTGAAAGCAATAGCAGTCACAGACTACTCAACCGGTACCTCCTACTCATACGAAGGTACGAGTGGGACTTGGGAGTCGATCACGTCAGACGGTGGCACAATCAATTCCAGTGGCGGAAAGGATACACCGGTCGTGGTAGGTGATGGCCCGAACTACACAACCGGTTTAGGAAACCCAGTCGTGCCGTTTTCAACTGATGCGGCAGCTGCCTCTGTATATGCCACTAGAACTGGCTATCCATGGGTGACGGCTAGCGCGACTGCAGTCACATCAGTGGAACCTACAGTCACATACACCTCCATCAACGGCTTGCCCAGTGGTTGGACAGTTGGAGCAGATGGCAAAGTTCGCCCGCCAAATGCTGCTTCCACTAGTGAGTACCTCCTATTTCTTCGTCTTTTACCCCTATCCCGTACTCCGGTTCCGTGAATGTGCACTGACAATCTTTTTAGACTCCGCTTCAGTCTATCTCGTACTCATCACCAGCTTCGTCAGCGGCTTCATCCTCGCTTGGCCATGAAGTGAAGACTACCTTCAACGACCATGGTTTCTTAACCACCATTACACTCAGTCCTTCCAGGGTTTCGCCCTCGATTGCATACACTGCAGCGGTCGCCTCACCCGGTGTGCTAGGCGCAAAAAGCGACAAAAGCGACAAAAGCGAAAGGAGATTCGTCAACTACCAAATGGACTCCGTCAAAGTCAGTGAATTGTGTTTTCAACACTCCAGGATCCCCTGTGACACAAAAGCCCAACGAGGCGACCGGCCCTCGGCCGAATTGAATGCTAGCTGCGCTGGCATCTGCATTGGCTGCGCTGATGCTGTAAAACAGATGATGATAGATTTTGGTTCCTAAATTAGCGAAGGCGTTTTGGGACAGGATGCCTGACGGCACGGATTTCCGCTGCGCCGCTGCATTCAGAACGACTTGGAGACGTTTTATGAGAATTGATCAGCCATGAAAGCATTTGTGAGACAGGGATAACGACTGATAGAGGTTCGGACGAAATCGGACGAAATCGGACGAAATAGAACAAGGAGCTAGTCCCTTTAGGGCAGCATCACACAATTAATGATGTACAGGTAGGGGTCGTAATATTTAAAAAAGTGTGGTAAAAAGTGGTTCTCAACCAGCCAATTGAACATGCGGGAAATTTAAGCGAGCCAATGTTTGATTGGAAGAACAGCCCACTTTTTACCACACTTTTTTAAATATTACGACCTATACCTGTACAATCAATTAATCCCAATCACTTGGTGTAGATCCAAACCTGACATTGAAGGTACTTCGTACCCGCATGTAGAGTCTTACACCAATTAGTGGAAGTGCTTACCACCACCCGAGGTCGAAGCATTCAAACTTGGGAGCAACAGTGGTGCACTCCATATCCGTCTGTGTGCTTAAAATTACAGTATTTCCGGCAGGTAGATACTTGCAAGTGATTGGGTGATCATTGTCTGCTCTCAGCCCGCTTGTACCAACCTACTGTTACTACTCTGAACGTCACGACTCTGGATTCTACAATTAGTCGCACGCCACGCGTGAATCTATCGATATAAATTTAAACTCATTTTTAAGCTTTTTGGCCTTGCAACCCCCAGCCCAGGGATGACGTCGCCGGGCCGTTGAGTACGAGAATTTGGTTGGGTTGTGGCTCCCTCCCCTGTCTCCACTCTATCCACCGTTGCCACACATTTTCTGCATACAACGGTTTATTTGTTCCTGCGGGCGTTCTAGTCTCCTTGACCAGATCGAGAACCCCATTTACCATAGTTTCCAGTTGTCAGAATGTCTCACGAAGCAGTGGACGTTGTCCAGACGCATCCCTACACTTGCAACTCGTGTGCGGTGGCATTTCGAAGCAGCGATGCCCAACGCAATCACATGCGCTCCGACTGGCATCGCTACAACCTCAAACGTAAAGTGGCAGATCTTCCTCCTATCTCAGTGGACGACTTCAATCAGAAAGTACTAAACGCACAGGCCAGCACCACGGCGGCGCAGGAACAAGCAGCCTACGCCAAATCTTGCACGGTATGCCACAAAACATACTACAGCGAAAACGCATTCCAAAGCCATATTTCGAGCAAAGCACACAAGGCCAGACTTCTGACTGCGAGTAGCAAGTCGCCATCTTCAACATCTGCAAAAGAAGCAAATGGAGAGCAAATACCGCAAGAGGCAGAAACCGAGTTGGAAGGAGTTGTCGCGGGCATGAAAAATACAGCTCTGGTGGATGATGCAGTTCCACGAAAGCCGCCCGCACCCCCAGCAGGTGTTGACCGAGAGGAACACCCTCTATCGGCCCCGAAAGCTGCTCCCGCCGCAGCATCATCGTCGGAGTGTCTATTTTGCAACTATAACTCGCCCAATCTAAAGCTGAATTTGCAGCACATGACGAGGATCCACGGCCTATTTGTTCCAGAACAAAGCTATCTTGTCGATCTCGAGGGATTAGTGTCCTACCTGCAGGCGAAAATCCATGAAAACCACGAGTGCATCAGCTGTCACAAGCTCAAGGGTACAACTGCTGCGGTTCAGACCCATATGCGGGACAAAGGGCACTGCATGATAGCCTTTGAGAGCGAGGCAGAAATGATCGAGATCGGCCAATTCTACGACTTTTCGAGCACGTATTCGGATGACGAGGCTGAAGAGCTGGAGCATGAGGTCAGTGAAGACAGGTCAGAACGTATTGGTGAGGACGAGGGCTGGGAAACCGACTCGGATGCAACCTCTATCGCTTCAAACGAGATCACGGCGATACACAACGACGATCGCACTGATGCATACGAGAGAATGAAGCTGCACCGACACCATTCGAATACTGTGGAGCGGCCTCATAAATATGTGGACGGTTATCATTCTCATGCACATCATCACAACAATGCCGTCTTTTATGATGAGCATGAAATGCATCTTCCCTCTGGACGAGTTGCTGGTCACCGAAGTCTGCAAAAATACTTCCGACAGAACCTCCACAATTACCCCTCCCAAGCAGAGCGAATGGCTAGAGCGCAAAAGCTGCTTAGAGATGGTCCGCCGACTACATCCGACGAGGAGACTGACGAGGAGATGAATGATGTCGACCAGCAATCACCGCCAACGCCACCCAAAAGTCATGCGCTCCTTCGACGAGGTGAGGCTGGTATGCTTGGTGTTGCACATATGAAGAAGAAAGAGGTGCAGAGACAGGAGCAACGAGGTCGCACTCGAACGCAGAGGGACCAAAATCGGTATCAAGCGAAATTGGAGCGACAGGCGAACAGTCAGAAGCATTTCCGAGACCCTTTGCTGCAGTAAGCATCCTATGTACGGAACTAGAGAAAATGGCGGCGTGGGGATAAAACGAGCATATGGCCAGCACGTGGCCAGCATTTACAAGGACGAGATTGAGCAGGAATGGCGTTATTTGAGCTGGTCCACTCGGTACCTTAGAACATTGCAGGAGTCAAGTGTGCTGATCACACCACAAAGGTCTTATTATTACAGTCTATGCAGAGCCGTGAGTGTTTCTCGTTCAGTCCTATGGCTTGCTGTTCCAGAGCTTGTGTAAACCTATTCACTGTATACGTTCGAATTTTGGAACTCGCCTGAGTGGAACTTGAGCCTTGAGGAGCCTTTCCACAAGGCTATAGCCTTGCACCTCCGGTTACCATCCCTCAACTTGTAGATGGATGCTTAGCACTCCTCAGTAAGCTTATCGGCCTATTCAACAACACGTTCGACCCCGATCCCAGCACCGCGTAAACAAGAACCTGCAGCCGCAATGGCCAAAAAAGGTATGGCAAACTCACGACCGTTGCAGCGTCTTCAACTTCGGCAGACGCCATAGAGAAAGCCGTTTTCCACTTTTATCTATGGACTCGAGCAGCGACAACATTCCAACCTCCATAAGGTGTCTCGTATCAGAAGAATAGCATACTAACCCGCGGCTTTAGTCAAATCTCGAACGATTGCGGTTCGGCTCATCTCCATGGCCATGACTGGCTATTTCAGAACTATGGTTCGGCCGCGGACCAGCAGACCTCTATCCATGCTCAAGTACGATCCCGTGGTCAAAAAGAAGGTCCTTTTCCTCGAACAGAAGAGAGGTGGAAAGTAGTTGTCGATCCCAGGATAAAGGACGAGCACGAACGAAGCGACTTTGAGCAGAAAGACGAAGCATTGGGCCCCCAACACTGCAGCCGAGTCCATTTTTGCTTAGCCATGCGCAAAGAGCAAATTCATCAAGGAAGAGCGGAACCACCCTTCAGGCATTGGCCTCAAGGACATCATTATTCTAACACCGAACGGACGTCAAATGTTCTAGTGTGTTTGTTTCTCTATCAACCAACAGGCTAATTCGCAAAAAACGACAAACATAAGGCGCTTCCCAGAATATGTTAGAAGTTGATGGCCACGGGTCTTGAAAGATAATTGTCTATACTTGCTACAAAGGTGGCCAAGCAACCCAGGACTAAACTCAGACCCACATTGCTGTTTGGGCGAGAAGGGTTGTCGTGAACATGGTTAATAGCAGGGATTGCGCGTCTCACGCGACACGACGACTAGGGCGTGAAGCAGGAGCGAGAACGCAGCTTTGGAGGGCCCAGCCCGGCTTCGCCAGAAACTTTCAAATGAACATACAGCGAGATGTCCATGCGGAGGAGGGGAAGGAGGGGAAACTTGTACGGGAGACACGGATTGCCTACCTATATCAAGCACACAACAACCTGTGAACAGTTCAAGAACACGAAGATACTCAGCTTAGACATAATTAAGAATTGCCACGACACAGGCGCCAGCTCAAACTCTCTCTCTCTCTCTCACCCACTCACTCACTTACTCTGCCCTTTCACCTCAACTGCTCCCTCCCTCATCGTGTCGCATAAAAAGGCACCAACCCAACGCAACCCACGATTCTGCATCTAACGTCTACCTCATCTCCCAACGACTCTTTGAGGGCTATCGCCGAACCCTCTCCGCCGCTTCCACTCGGAACAATCCTGAGCTCTTTTCGTGATTCTCAGGTTTTCGTTAGCCAAATTCACCATACTGCTGCTGTGTTACCTGCCAAACAGTACAACGTCAGATTGAGCTGAAGATTGCGTTGATTGGCTGGCAATGACATCTGCCATTACTTGCGCAGAGATATCTTTCTTTTTCTTTGATAACCACCTTTGACAGTACCTAGGTATGCGACTGAATAGCTTGGAATTTTTTTTAAGGTCGGTTTTGGGATGGCTGGTGCTATTGCACTGTCTGTTTACGGACGGAGACATCTTTAACAGTCAAATGCTGCCCCAATTGTGCATTATATATAAAACTTAAACATACCTGTCACTTCTAAATTCTAATTGTACTAGAGCAAAGCTCGAGGCTCGTGCTTGTGCACATAATCCATAATCTACCTCTCTGGTCATATAGTGTGGATGGCTTTTGCAATCTTTTTACCAATCTTTTCTACCTTGACACTTATTTTGTTGATATTCCGGTAAGATTTCTAAATTTTATAATGCCAAGTCAATATGCGTTGTCTCTATTCTTCCAACACTTCGTGCACACATGCCGCGGGTAAAGGACAAACGCTCTTCGCGAGATTTGCTCGCCGAGTCATTTGTGACAGTTTCATGTAGCTTGATTGAACCGGGCTACATACGCTGCATCCTTGGAAGCCCTACGCGCAGTATTGGTCCTCTTTTTGGATTTTCCTGGCGCTGGTGCTGAACTGCCAATGATGCTTCCTGACTTTACACTGCTGCTTGGAAGACGAGGGACTGTATTATTTTCGGCAGCGCGAGTCGAGTTTGGTGGGCTGTTGCCTTTTGGTGCATCACAGGATTCGATGTCTTTGAGGCTGGCCTGCTGTGCTCGAGGTCTTTTCGACGCGGTATCGGGACCATCTGTATTTCGTTGGCGTTTGGCAGCAGAATTAGGCGCTGGAGAAGCCCTTGTCCGAGCACCGGGGCTCGGGGGGATTGCTAGCCTTGTCCCGACCCTAGGATTGGGTGCGTGAAGAATTTGCGAGCCACCACGAGTTTTCATTGGGCTCGGTCCTTGAGCACCGGCGGGGACCAGGATGTCTGGGGTCATTTTCCGTCCAATTGTAGCAGCTGGACTAGCACTAAGACCATCTGATGATCGGAGGAGCATCTCTTCACTGGATGTGCCTGGACGTAAGGCGGAGTCTGCCCGAGTGCCATGCGAGACCAACTTCACATTCTTTTGACCCTGTTTTGTATTAGAAGTATAGGACACAACTCCAACATCTGATTCAGAAACAACTTCATCGTCAAGGAATTCTGGCTGAGGAATATGATGACTCATATTTGTCTCGCCTAAAACGTGACCATGATCCTGGGAGTCAGGCACAACAACCCCATCAACAGACTCGGCACTTTCTTGTCTTGCACCGCGTCCCGGTCTGGTTGAAAGATCATGCTGACCTTGACATCTCTTCGGACTTTCTTGGCGCTGAGATTGGGAAATGTTAGCCTTTAGAGATAGGATGATAAGCTCGTCAAACGCAGCAATCTCATCGTCTGACATATATTTGCGAAGAATGTCGAACCGTTGGGGGTCCCGCTGAAGCGTATTGTACTGATCCAGTATTACTGTTAATTCAGCATCTTTATTTTTGAGCGCTTCCTCACTGGCGGGTAGTAAAGTCCCAACCTCGCGAAGTTGCGCAACTCGAGCATCACGTTCTCCGGCACTGCGTTCCGCCTCGTTGGATTTCATTTGGGAGTCCATAGCTTCTTTCCTCCGTGATTGGAGCTCCGCAGAAAGTTGTAGTACGTGCGTCTCGCAGTCGCCTAGGCGCTTTTGTAAGTTGTTGATTTCATTGACTCTAGACTCCAATGCAACGTCAGCACTATCAAGCCGCTTCTTCTGAGCCTCGATAATGCTCAGTAAGCCTGGAACTCGCGCGGCCTCTTGCGTTGCAACCTCAAGCGCCTTCGAGAGCTGTTCATGCTCAGCTACTCTCAACGATTGAAGCTCTCGCAATTCGAGGAGCTCCTCTGACAAATGACCAAGTCTCTCGTGTTCTTTTCGTAGGCCTTCGATCTCACTTTCTGCGTTGTTCAGTTTTGTCCACAGTTCTGTTGATGCCTCAAGGGCTTTTTCGAGTTCGATCGTTTTAGACCCTGCCACGGATAGCTTATTTAAGAGACTGTCCTTTTCCTTATTGGCCTTGCTCAGCTCTTCTTGCATTTTCGGGATTTCAGCAGTCTTGGCTTCTAAGTCCTTGATAATCTTCTCTAAATCGTACTTGGATTCGGACATGGCTCGAACATCTTTGATCTCGACTCCAAGTCGTACTATATGCTGTTCTTTGCTAGCAAGCAGTTTTTGCTGCCGATCTGATTGCTCTTCACATGCTGCTCTGGCAATTTCAAGCTCTGAAAGCTTAAAGTTTAGGTCAGATGTCTCTTTTTGCTGTGCTTCGACTAAACATTGCTTCTGTTGCAAGTCTTCTCGCAGTGCGACAATCTTTTGTTCTGCAACATCCTGACACTTTTTGAGTTCCTCCCGGTGGCTTTCAGCGCGTTTATTTGTCTCGGTCTGATGACTCTCTTGCAACTTCTTCAGTTCGCTGCTAACACTCTCGACTTTGTCCTTGGCGCTGGATAGTTCGTGTTCCAGGCCGTGGATTTTTCGATTCTGGGAATCGACCAGTGACCTTTCCTGTTGACATCTGTCTTTCAAATCCTGCAACGCTCGATTTTTACCATCATCGCTGGGATTTCTGCGCACCAACTCCTTGTGGGACTCCAATAAACCAGTTGTAAATAAGTGAAGAATCTGCTTTTCGCGCTGTGCAGATCGACTGAATTCGTTAGCTTTCTTTAGCCTTCCAGAGAGGTCATTCCTATCTAATTCCAATATATGGAGCTTTTCTAGATCGGGTCTCAATATGTCAATGGAGGTCTTCAGGCCTGACATAAGCACATCAGATGTAGTATTGTGATCGCTCTGTGCATTTTCGATGGTTTCGAGTGTTTCCTTGAGCTTCTTGAACTCTTGTTCAAGAATGGGTAAAAGATTAGGCTCATTTCTAGTGTCGTTGCATCGCTCAGCCTCAGTCCGGCGAATTTGCTCGATAACATCCATCAAAGATGCCACTGCATCGTTAAATTCGTGATTGTCGCGATTCTGTACGGAAGTTGCGATCTTTGAAAGCTCAGTCACCATCTCATCCTGTTTCTGGCTGAAGCTTGATTGCATTGACCGCTGCGAGCTTTCAAGTCTCTCAATGTATAGTGCATATGTCTTGTTCCGATGCTTCTCCTCACATAGCCTACTTTCCTGGCTTGTGGTTTTTTCCTCAAGTAGAGCAAGTCTGGCGGCTTGTGCTTTCATGTCCGAGATCCCCATCTTGAGATTATCCAAATGCCTAACAGTAGCATCGTTTTTCTGGACCATCTCTTTCACAGCTTCGACCTCCGCGTCGTGGTCATGTCTTATGCCCGAAATATTAGAGACAAACCGACCATGATCTATACGTAGTCTCGTAAAATCTTGTGCTATTGCTTCAGCACTTTGCTTCAGCTTGAAATAATTCCCCTTAAGATCTTGTAGATCCGCCTGGTGGACGTGATTTTGCTGAACTGCAACATGCCATTGTTTCCGGGTATCTCGTAGTGCTTCCTGGCAGATAGCATGATCCGATCTCAGTTTGGCATTTTCTGATGCCACTTTACTTGTTTCACTGAGTAATTGAGCATATGATTCGGCTTGCTTACGCTGCCGACGCATCAGGAGCAGCATAAGATCTTGTTCGGAAGGTCCCTGTGTGTCATTGTGCAAGGAAACAGGTTTTCGAATGCGTGGGGTAGCACCACCACCATGCGGTTTATGTATCCGATGGCCCTCAGTCTGTGGCTTCAACACCACATGATCTACGAGATGACGAGTGTATTTGGATTTGACAGAACTTATGTCGGATGGTTGAGGTGTTGAGCAGAATAAGTCCGCGGATTCTTTTTGCGTCAAATCTATGGGCTCCTCTTCCCGCGCCTCTGATATGCACTTGTCCTCTTTGTTAGCTTGGATTGCGCTCTCAACTGAGCACTTGTGCATTTCATCTAGGGACTTGACGCCTAGCATGTTGACAAAGTTAGGTAGCGCTGCTCTCCTGTACGACTCCGATTGACGAGAAAGTGGGGCAATTGGCTCACTGTTTGGATCAGGAGTATCCCGTTCATGATCCGAACGTAATTGATTAAACTCGTTGACGTTGCTCGTATACGAATAACTGGTGGGTGATGAGATGACGGACTGCCTGCTTGAACAAGTCAGCGATTGAACAACTTTAAGTAAGGCTCTTACTCAGTCTGCCTGCAATATTCGCCACTGCCACTCTGTCCAGGCGATGAAGGATGATCAGCGTTTGTGGTCAGCCCTTCGCAACTTCGGGGATCGGACGTGTTTTGGGAGCACAACCTCGAATATTGCGGAACGTTGGCAGGCATACAGTTGATCTCCGTGTCTTCAAGACATTGATTACCGTCTTTTTGAGGCGGTGGGAAATGCCAAGCGTCGAGACTGGGTCGAAATGACATCTGATGTCCTAGAGCAGACTCACATTGGTGTTCGGTAATGTTGACTGGCCTGCTTTCAGATTTTCTGACCATGTCCTGACCAGAACGGCAACTAGATTCATTGTCATCTGAATGTATGCTAGGGGACGTCATGGTGTAGTAAAAGGAAGATAGCTGTGATCGTAAAGAGGATCAACTGGATTTAGATGAAAGGGAGAGCCATGAGCTCCGAGGTCGAGATCGAGATTGATGATTAGGATCTGAAAATAGGTCCTTTAAGTTGATTTGACAAACAGGTAGTTGCAACCCAGGTATGGTAGAGACACCCTCTGTTGCCAAATTTAGCCTGTGTCAGAAATATCTTCTTCAAGTTTTCGTTAGGTTACTTTCCAAGTTATTACTGTGACGCGATATCCGTGCAGGATTGTAAGCCTATAAGGCTTTACATTCTGACAAAGAGTGATATATAATGTTGTTTAGCCACGGTGCGGATGTAGACTGGATTGGCTGAATGCAAAATCCAACCACAGGCCAAGAGAATCTCAATATTATGTCCCCATTTTCAGGCACACAAGTTCATACCGCAGCACAGCGCTCCGAAATCAGCGAAATCAAATCCAGGTTATGTGATTTCTAAGGGATCGAAATACGGTCGGTCTCAGCGCGGCATTCATAAGACCCAACGCATCTGTCATCCACGCTTTCCATTGTTGCTGAGTGGACCTTGCCGGAGTATTATCCTAGAATCAAATTCGTCAGGCAAAGGCTCTGCTTGGTGCGTATCAAAAGCTTGATTCTTCATCTCTAACTCGGAAAGGTTGATGACAAGCTTCAAAACTAATTCACCGCGTCACCGCCCCATCATCGAGAGGCTCAAATGGTAGGGTTTCGCACTGCCACCGCCGCTTGTCTAAAATCCCACACCCTGACCAATCGAGGTAATAATTACTTGCGCTGCAGACGATTATACCAGCTCACAGGTGCAGGTGAGGGCCCTCATGTCAGGCTTTGAAGAGCCACATGGGTCTCGGTCTGCCGGAAGGGGCCGAATGAATGAGCTTTGCGCTATGGTGCCGTCTGGCCGTGCTAGAGTGAGCCTGATGGGGCCAACCAACGCATGCATCCAGTACGCAATGTTCCTGGCGCTTCGGAAAGTAATCGCTGTGGATCACTGAGCAGATGAAGCAAGAAATGGAGAGAGAAAAGCGAAGCACGACTTGTCAGTCAGGTACCTGCTCTACTGTGGAATCGCGGAATGTGTCTTGCAGCTCGGGTCCATCGTATTCAAGCTTTTGGAGGTCTCGGACGACCTCCGCTTCCTTCGCTATCTTCACTAATTGATCAGCAGAGAGCTTTTCCCCGGCAGCTCTTTTCGATTTGAGCTCGCGAATAGCTTTTAATTTTTTGAGATGATTCCTTATCTTCTTCTGCTGATCCAGGGCTGCCACGCTTCCGTTAGCGTCCTCGCTCGATATCGGCTTTGGCTGACTGGCGCGAGCGGTATCTTGGACATGCAGTGATGCCAATGCGTCATCGACAGAGTCGGGGACGTCCTGATCCTCTTGCGCTTTCTTCTTTCGGGCGGCTTCACGGCGTCGTGCATTCTTACTCTTGGAGTCTTTATTCTCTTCGTCCATTTCTCGGGCATCTGCCCCTGGAATTTGGCCACCGCGGGTTCTCCAGGTCTCAGCATTACGACTCTTATATGTTTCCACATCTTCGGCTGGCTTATAGCCTGGTCTGATCTTGATCTCCCTTCGCGTAGATCCATCAGAGCGCTTTGAGGAGGGAATGAATGCTTGGCCGTCAGCACTCGTTTGAATGCCAGAAGATGCAGGCTTCGGCATTTGAGGAAGCGTAATTGGCTAGCCGGATCGTTGTTAGATTGAAATCTACAGCCCTTCGGGTTGAAGCAGGACGTCGAAGGCTCTGTGCAGGATAGTGACCAACGGAACGGGCGTGACTGGCTGACCGGCAGCGCTGCCTCTTTAAGCGGAAGGTTAGGCGAAATAAGCTCGAACCTCAGAGCTCCTCCCGCTCATGGATAACGGCGGCATGTACTACGAGTAAAGCACAACCAATTTCTCTAGACTGGAAGAACGAACATACCTAAGACACGAACTGAGACGTATACTGCAGCTGTGCGGACAAGATGGGAGTGGTATGAGCATCAGTCGGGTTTCCTACACGTTGCGCTGACCAGTCCGATCCAGATTGCCAATGGCCTTTTCAAGTCAGCGTCGTGTGACCGTGACCACCGAGCCGAATATCTAACGTTGAATAGCAACATCTTCCGAAGAAACTACGTCTTCCTGTCAACGGTATTTGTGGGCGCATTCGCATTCGAAATGTAACGTGGATCCGCTTCCGCGTCGAAGCACACGGCAAAAGAGCAACGCTGATACGTTCCATAGGGCCTTTGACACAGCTTCAGATGTTGTTTGGAACAGAATAAACAAAGGGGTATGTCGGAAATCCTATTCAAATCTCGCTGGGACTGACTGCTGCGGCAGCGACGGTGGGTAGATATTAAACATCGGTATATGCAAGCTCCGGAGGATGAAGAATAGAGTTGGGCCATTTCAGACGCATGTCAACACGAGGACAGGGGATATCAATGTGGACGTGGCGCAGATGGCAGAAGGTGTACAGAAAAAGATACACCAAGCGGAAGTCGATCTCTCATATTGATTCGGTATGAGCCGAAAGCCTGGTGAACGATCTTGATCTTCGAGGCGCATTAGACTACAGTCTAAAGGTACCGGAAAACGACAAGCCGTGTTGCAACTACCAAGTAGAAGCCTCCTAGATAGCGCTGGCATCTACGTTTGAGCATAAGGGGGTCTTCCCAGGCCACATCCAATATTGCCCAAATGTCACGTGTTTCGGACCCTGAGAGCCATCCCTCTGGGCCTCGCGGGCTTGTGCCTGTCGACTGGCGGCATGTGATATCATTCACGAATAATGCTAGTCTTTTGCCGTTGCTGCTCGCCATCTCCATCCCGAGCACTCTGACCTGCTGCGAAGATGCTCACTGAGAGCGTACAGTCATTCTGCGCTCCAACTCAATGGCGTTTGGGGAGTTAGATGTCCGACTTTGCGAGGCTCTCTGCGCTCACCCAACCAAGTTTGGCAATAGATACACCCTCGAGGCCCGCAACAACTTACTCGAAGTTTTGTTTCGATGTCTGACGAACGACCGGCAAGACTACCTACGCGAGCTCTTTCCACACGGCTTTCCCGAGTCGTATTGCCTGCAAGAGGCGCAGGGAAGTCTCGAAGAAACTGAGTACACTGAATCAGCCAGAGGTCACGCATGTGGCCATATTCTGAGGTCTGGCGAAGCGACCTATCGATGTTGGACTTGTTCTGACGACCCAACTGCCGTCTTGTGTTCTCGCTGTTTCGCCGCTAGCGATCATGAAGGCCATACTTTCGACATCAACATCAGCAATGGCAATAGTGGCTGCTGCGATTGTGGAGACGAGGAAGCATGGAAACGGCCTGTTAAGTGTGCCATTCACTCCATCCGAGGTGGCGGTTCGGGCCAGGACCCCCCTCAACAGTCTCTTCCCGAGGATCTGATGCGCTCGGTTCGCACCACAATCGCTCGAGCCCTTGATTATTTCTGCGACGTCACGTCGTGCAGCCCCGAAAACCTTCGAGCACCCAAAACATTCGAGTCGGTCGAGCAAGACGAATTGCGAAGTAGGCTAGACCACAACACCTACAACGCAGGCGATTACCAAGATGCTAACCCCGAATACAACCTTGTGATGTGGAACGATGAGAAGCACACAATGGATGAGGTTCAAGATCAGGTGGCAAGAGCATGTCGGGAACGCAGAAGATTTGGACAAGCGAAAGCTGATCAAGCCAATGACGTTGGCCGAAGCATAGTCAGTCACTCGCGCGATCTTAAAGAGCTGCTGCGCCGTGCCAAAATCATCGAAGAGATCAAAGTCACTGTTACCGTCCGCTCCGCCCGTGACACTTTTCGGGAGGAGATGTGCGGAACTATCCTCGACTGGCTCAGTGACATCGCCGGCTGCGTCATCCAAGGCAACGGCTTTGTCTTGCGGCAAACCATCTGCGAAGAAATGCTTCAGCTATGGCGAGTTGGGAGCCAGGCGTGGAATGCTAGGATAGGTCGGGAAGGTCTCGATGACAATCAAAGGGAAGACCCTGAGCTGAAATTGCGCTACTTTCCCGACACCATTCAAATCTTGCTCCAGCGGAATCAGCAGCTGGTCGCTCCTGATGACGATGACGACATGGAAGACGAGACCGATGATGCCGACCTCCCCGATGCCGATGACGACAATGATGATGAAGAGGACAATTATGAGCAGATTGATCCCCAAACTAGCGAAAGCGTGGCCGATCAAAATGACATGGAGGTGCTCCGTGCACAGCCTGACATTGTGAGTGATCTAGACGAAATGGATACGGACGGCGACAACGACTTCCTGGATGCCACGGAAAGAATGGATGGGGATGCGACTGCTGCACCTCCTCAACAGCCTCAAACTGCGACCCAGCCTGCGGAGCCAGAGCCCGCCATTGCTTTAGCTAACGATGAACTGTCTCGGCGTCCTTCGATCACCTTGGGCCAAACTGGCAATCCTAACTTCCGGAACATACCGCGAACTCCTGGTGCCGGCTACACTCTTGGCCGTCGACAGAACCATGCCGATTCGACACACTGGAAAGCACCATCTAACTCCAAAGGCAAGGCTGTCGATGCTCCTGCGCCTGTTTGGGAAGACCTCCGCAAAAACATCCGACTCGATGCTATGATCTTGTTCGATTTGCGCTTATGGAAAAAACTCCGCGTTACACTTCGCAGTTTACTCATCTCCACCGTCAATAAAGTGCCACAGTTCAAGCGCGTTCTTGGTCTACGGTTCGCCGGGTTGTACACCACACTAGCCCAATTGTATTTGATAGCCGATCGCGAACCCGACCATTCGATCCTGCATCTCTCGGTGCAAATACTGACAACTCCTTCCATTGCGGAGGAAGTGATCCAGAAAGCAAATTTTCTGACCAACCTGATGGCTATACTCTACACTTTCCTGACGACCAGACAAGTCGGGTATCCAGAAGAAGTGGACCCCGACGCTACTCTGGGCTTTGACGCTGGTTCCGTTGCAAATCGCCGATTGTACCAGTTCTTTAGTGACTTGCGCTTCTTCTTGGCCAGTTCGTCAATTCGTGATCGTGTACGGCTTGAGAAGCAATACCTGATGCAATACCTGGACCTTGCAAAGCTATCACAAGGCATTTGTCCAAACGTTCGAGCTGTGGGAGAGCATGTCGAGTACGAGGCTGACACCTGGATAAGTGCCTCGCTTTTGACGCGAGAAATCAACAAACTCTGCCGTCAGCTTACGGAAGCTTATCACGGATCGGGCACAAAATCTGGCATTGACGAGCATTTGAGTGATGCTATCCGCCAAGCCACGATAACGACCCTTCTCGTCTGCAGCGGATTAGACTACCAACGTTTTGAGCAGAGTGAAATTAAAGAATTGATCAGGTTCCACGACGTGGGTCCATTTCCTGGTTCCTCGCACACTCTCAAATCAGTGGACTTTGTGGTGGAGAAAGGGACACTCAGTTTCCATCACCCACTACACTACACTATGTCGTGGCTTCTCGAATGTGGGAAAGACTCGTTTCAGACTATCAAAGTGCTGCAAGATACTGCAGCAGAACTGGTGTTGCGCTTCAATGCAAGCGCACAACACAACCGCCGCATACCTTTGCACGCCCTATATTCCACTGGAGAGGACGCTCTTTTAGGGCTGTTTGACTACCCTTTGCGAGTTTGTGTCTGGCTAGCTCAAATGCGCGCCAATATGTGGGTCCGGAATGGTATGAGCCTGAGACATCAGATGAGCCAATACAAAAGTGTCACCTACCGAGACCTAGGTTACCACCGTGACTTGTTTCTATTGCAGACGGCCCTTGTCGCCTGTAATCCTGAGAGGGTTCTCGGTTCGATGATAGACCGCTTTGGCCTTTCGCCGTGGGTATCAGGAAGATTCGAATCCACCTCGGATGCCGACGAACAACAGCTTGTTGATATTGCGGAGGACTTTGTGTATCTGTTAATTAACATGCTCTCGGACAGAGATTCTTTGACCTCGTCTGCAGATGACGTCGAGTCTCAATTGAGCATCCTGAGAAAGGATATAGCTCACACTCTTTGTTTCAAACCTCTATCATACTCGGACTTGACGAACAGGTTGACAGAGCGAGCACAAGACCACGAAAAGCTTCCAGAAGTCTTGAAATCTATGACCAATTTCAAATCCCCGGAAGCCCTCAACGATTCCGGCTTGTTCGAATTAAAGCCAGAATTCCTTCAAGAACTTGACCCGTACAATTCTCACTTCAATAAAAATCAGAGAGACGAAGCGGAAAACGTCTACAAGGTGTGGATGGCTAGGAGGCTCAATAAACCAGCCGAGGATATTGTTCTTGAGCCCAAGCTGCACCCGATCAAATGTGAGGCATACATAAATTTGTGTGCTGTCATACACACCCCTCTATTCTGCACCATGCTGTACTTCATGTTGTCTCAGGTCGTGGCAAGACACCGAGGAGCTCCTATGATACCATCCTCGAGAGCAGAATCATTCCTCCAGATGATTTTGCATCTCACTCTGATAGCCACCATCGAGGATCGCTCCGTGGAAGAGGAAGCCACAAAACAACAGTCGTTATTCATCAAAAACGCTCTGACCCAGCGCGTGGATCAAGATGGGCAGACAATTGTGATGGCGCTACACAAGATTTGGCTCACTGAAGAATTCTCTACCTGCAGGAGTAAGGTTAGACACATACTCAGAGTTTTCCACCGCCAGTGGCCCCAGGTCTTCGTGACTGCGACTCGAGATATAGATTTCCCAGCTGCAAGGCTGGATGCCTCTTCGCCGGCAAATATCGATGTTGATATCGAATTGAAGAAGAAACAGGCCACAGAGCGCAAGGCTAGAATTATGGCCCAGATGCAGCAGCAGCAGCAGAGTTTCATGAACAATCAAGGTATGACAAACTGGGATGACGATGACATGAGTGACACCGAGTCAGAGATTCCGGCTTCTAGCGAAATAAGGCACTGGAAATTCCCTAGTGGCGTCTGCATACAATGCCGCGAGGAGACCAATGATAACCGCTTTTATGGGACTTTTGCCATGATTACCGACGGCCATTTGCTCAGAGAGACGCCCAATGAAGATCAGGACTTTCTGCATGAAGTCCTGATGTGTCCAGAAAATCTTGATGAATCGAATGAAGACTCTCGTCCATTCGGCGTGTCAGGTGCCAACACGCAGCAGATCGTGCGGTACTCGTCAGATGGTTCCGAGTCAACGATCACTAGGCGTGGCCTGAGTAAAGGCTGGCCAAAGGGCTCTACACTCAAAGAACCCATCTCTACTAGCTGTGGACACATCATGCACTTCAATTGTTTTGAGAATTATTATGAATCAGTCCGACGAAGACATGCACATCAAATTGCTCGAAGGCAACCAGAACGGGTCTCGCAGAACGAGTTCGTTTGCCCCTTGTGCAAGGGGTTAGCAAATGTGTTCATTCCAATCCTGTACAAAGCCACGACTCAATCCTTCCCTGGTAGTCTTCAAGCAGAATCGACATACGAGATGTTTACCGAGGAAACACTGCCTGCCTTGAGAACAAGCTTCGGGATGCTCAAGGCAGAGCATCAGCTCTCGGCCCATCTCATCAAGCTTGAGAAGCCTATGCATCATACTACAGTCACGACCTTCCCAGTCAACGCGATGATGACACTTACTCGGTCTGTATCCAGCCTTGCTCAATCTCCAACTAGCCTGAGAGAGCTACCCGGGGTCCACGCTCTTGTTGACCTCAGCAATATCTACAAGCGGCTCGGAAGCACCTTGGATATAGTCAGGAGCTCGGTCAAAAGACCAGAAAGAGCCACAACCGATCTCGTCAACGTTTTACTTACGGTCATAACAAATTCAGTCACTGCAGTTGAGATAGCAAATCGCGGGCGACCTTCGACGGGCACTTGCCTCCTCGATGGTATACCTGCTCAAACTTTGAGCCATTTGCAAGTCATATCATCCTCGTTCAATTCGTTCGCAGCCACGATAGCTACCGTTGATGGTGGTATGGGCAATGACACTGATTACCCTTATCAAAACCTGGTTCAGCGAATGCTCAGCCAGATATTCCCAAACCAGGATCCGACTGAAGGGAAGACGTCGTTGCTAACCCAAGATGCCTTTACCTTGTTTGTGGAGCAGTCCTTTGTACTGTCACCTATGCAAGGCTTGTCAATTGTTCATCTTTTACGACTTGCTTTGACCCTGGAGATGATTCGTGTCGCGATCTGGTGGCTAAGGATCAGGACGTCGATACCCATGCAGCGAGCGTTCGCCCACAACGAGCAAAGTACGCCTCGCAGTGGGACTCTTTCGCGCGACGAATATCGAGTTATGGGCGGCTTTGTGTTTTGGCTGACCTCCTGCTTGCAGACCACGTCTAGTTCGCCTCTTCTGCCAGTGAACGAGGTCGAACCGCTGTACAGAGCACTTCGTTCGTACGCGTTAGCATTCATGCGCAAGGCTGTTATATTATTACACACTGCGCACGGAGTGGATTTTCCGACGGTCATGACGCTTTCGGGTAAAACTGAGCTGGATCGGTTGTTGGGTCTTTGTAAATTACCAGACCTAGCCGCCATTCTTGGTGATTTTTCAGAATTCACCGAGGCCGCTGCTCTGCCGATGCTAGTGCGCGACTGGATCAGCTGTTGGACCAAGGATACACACGGCCGCCATGCATCCATCAAGCTCTTGCACCCGGCCCCGTTCGAACTCATTGGATTGCCGCAATATTACGATACGCTTATCGAAGAGTGCCAGAAACGCAAATGTCCAACAACAGGAAAGGGCTTATCTGATCCAGCACTGTGCCTTTTCTGCGGCGATATCTTCTGCTCCCAAGCCTGGTGTTGCATGAAAGATAAAATCAGAGGCGGCTGCAATCACCATATTGAGAACTGTTCCGCTCCTGTCGGTGCCTATTTGTTTATTCGCAAGTGCAACATTGTGCTCCTTGACGTGAGAAAGGATCCGAAGAGATTGGCGAGACTCATGGAAGGTGAAGAAGGCCTTTCTATTGGGGAAGTGGCTTCCGTGCACGGCTCCTATTTTCCTGCTCCTTACCTAACTAGGCACGGTGAGACCGATCAAGGGTTGAGGACAAAACACCAGCTAATCCTCAATCAAAAGCGATACGACAAGTTGGTTCGAGACGTTTGGCTTATGCTAAATGGAAGCATTTGGAGTGCAATCGCCAGGAAGCTTGAAGGCGATGTTAACGCCGGCGGATGGGAAACATTGTAGAAGGCTACGTACATCGCGATGGAGCCTATTTCTAGCATCCACAACACCACTCTACAGTAGGGTAAGCTCTCATTCTTAGGCAACACTTACGGAGCCTTAGTAATCCATGAGTTTTTTGGACGGTTATTACAAAATTTTAGACTTTTGAGTGCTAGCAAAACTTCGCCCCGTGTTTCACGTGACTCAACTTGGCTTGCAGTCGCTGTCGAAACTCTTCGTGCTTCACAACGAATCCGTTTCGTCAACCACATCGAAGCGCTTCAAGTCGCACCTACCCAAATCGCATTGTAGTAGTTTTCGTCGTTCTCGAGTCCGCACGTCTCACAGTTGGCGCCCAAAGCTCTTGATGATCCCTGGTTGAGGACTCGTTGGCAGTCATTATCAAACAACTTCCCTTCACAGGAACCACGTTGCTGCGTTCCTTCCTTTAGGAATTGAAAGGTCGTCGGTTCATCAGCTAAGTTGATCACCGCCTCTTCATTCAGTGGAGGCAGGGTGTGGCATTGCTTTCTGTACTTCCTCCCTCCAAGTCGCCATCTCCTCTACCTCTATACGCACCTCTCTCAGACATTTCACAAGCACAACCATCCGTCGAACCCAACACAAAGCCAAGCCCTCTCCTCCTTCACGCGAGCAGTTTGTCTCAAGTCGTCGTCAAAGCATTTACATCACACTACCCCTGCCTGACAAGACCATTACTTCGAGCCCCTCTCATCCCCAGTCTCGACGACGTCGGTGTACATAAAACTCAAGAAACAAGACAATATCAAGTTCTTAGAACCACACAAAAAGCTTCGCTTCTTCTTCCCATCACCATGTCAGCCTCCCCTACTTCAGCAGTAGCTTCCACCAAAAGGCCTCTCGAGGACCCTTCTTCCCCAGCTGGGCCCAATGATTTGCCAGACGCTAAAAGACAGGCACTTGACAAGACAACCAGCGAAGACAACCCAGACAGCGCAGACAACGAAGAGGAAGCTAAACCCGCCACAAACGGTTCTCAGACCTTAGCAAACGATGCCCTGGCAAAAGATGAACCCTCTCCAGCTGCTCCCATCGACGAACCGGAAGCTTCGACTGTCGTGGATGAGGATAAGCAAGACACACAACCATCTTCTATTATTCCAGCAAGCAGTGATCCAATTATCACGCAGCCATCACCAACCATGCCCACACAGGACGAAACCCAATGGATACACGTAAGATCAGTCATTTCTAGCTCTGAAGCGGCAACAGTCATCGGCAAGGGCGGCGAGAATGTTACGCAGATTCGCAGACTCTCTGGCGCGAAATGCACCGTAAGTGACTATTCCAGAGGCGCCGTCGAAAGAATTTTGACCGTCAGCGGTGCACAAGATGCAGTTGCAAAGGTATGTTGTCCGATCCGTGCTCCCCTTGCCAACACAGACTGAACATCTCTCAGGCATTTGGTCTAATTATTCGAACCCTGAACAACGAACCGCTCGATGCACCGTCAACCGCCCAATCCAAGACGTATCCGCTACGTCTCCTCGTGCCACACATTCTGATCGGATCCATCATTGGAAAGTCGGGAGTTCGAATCCGGGAAATACAGGAAGCCTCCGGCGCTCGATTAAATGCCTCCGATGCTTGTCTTCCATTGTCTACTGAACGATCTCTTGTGGTTCTTGGTGTCGCTGATGCAGTGCATATCGCTACTTACTACATCGCAGTCACTCTCGTAGAGCAATTAACCGAACGTTTTGGTGGTCCTGCTGCATCGGCATATGCCACTCGTAGTGGCGGCCCCGCTGGGGTCGTTCCTGGAGGTATGCAAGTTGTGCCGTACGTTCCACAGCCTGCGGGAGGCCAATACGGCCATCCAGACTCGTATCGTCGACATAATACCCAGCCACCACAACAACAGCGCACCGGCGCCTTTCAGCACTACGGTCAATCCGCCCCTCAGCCAAGTCAACCGTATGGACAACCTGCCACCTACGGCAACTCCCCTCGTCAGCCAGGCTACGGTGCTCATCAACAACAAAGCTACGGCCACCTACCGCAGCCTGCTGCCCATGGACAGCAACATCCACAACCCGCGAGTGCTATGCCTGGTCAGCCAATCACCCAACAAATTTTTATTCCCAACGACATGGTTGGCGCTATCATTGGCAAGGGTGGTGCCAAAATCAATGAGATCCGACATCTCAGTGGCAGTGTGATCAAGATTAACGAACCACAAGACAACAGTAACGAGCGACTCGTAACCATCACAGGCACGCAAGAGTGCAACCAGATGGCTCTTTACATGCTTTATTCAAGATTAGGTAAGCCCTCGAAACAGATGACCAAGTCAGTAAACTAACACCTACTCAGAGAGTGAGAAGCATCGTGTCTAATCCAAATACCTTGAGGGCAATACATCTATGTCTCAGAAGCGTCTCATTGTGGTCTAAGGACAATACGAAAAGTTTGAATTCTCAAATAGTGCGCTGTCGGGCAACTACGGTTAAAAAGTGCAAGCACACAGATTACTATGGACAAGACATTTCAGTTCATGAACCCTTACACTCTATTTCCCATGCAATGAAATCACTTTCTTTGTATATTTCCACGAGGTTGCTGAAAGTTCTATGCAACGTTCCAGCTGGCTGCATCCCGTTCCTATGGCCTACCTCTACAATCTCTCATATTTAGTTATGCGGTCTCTAAGGCGTGAAATATTGGCGAGTTACGTCCATATAGAAGCGCTTGGCTCGTGGGCAGCTACACTAGCTTACATGCTCCGAGCTGCAGTTCGGTCAGACATTGCTTCAAGGTACTGTTCTATGGAGAGAACAACCCCTGCTTCATTTTGCTTTGATACGAGTCAAAAATAAAGCTAAGAGACTCCACGTTCTTCCGACTGATATCTCCAACGCAAGGCTTGACGTATTGGCAGCACGCCGTTGGACCCGTATTGCCAGCTTATGCAATTGGAGGACTCCTCGTTATCGACATTGGTTGCTGATTGGGTCCTTCACATTCACATTCTCATTTGAAACGGTCGGCAAGGCGGGATCAAAACCGATAGGAGCGGCAAAGCAAGCTAGTCTTGGAGCAAAGTTGCAACAGTGGCAGTGACCGAGGTGTGTGCGTTGATGTGTGGCCTTGTTGAGCGCTGCATCTTTCCGAACGATAATCAATCATAATGGACAAATGGCTTCGAGTGATTTTGATTTGAAAAATTGCCCCTCACAGGTTTTCACACACGATGAACCTCATTTGCTAAGACCCTTGTTGGTTGTGATTCTATTCTAGACACACAGAACGCCGGGCGTTCCATCAAACCAGATCTACCGCGTCTGTTCCGACCTCGTAGGCCGATGCGTTAACCACCTTTTTGGGGTGGGATTATTGGCCGATCTCGCAGCTACCCCCAGGGGCCTAGTCTTTTTGTTCAAGGGCTTGCTCTCAGCTGGCATCCTCGCAGTAACAGAAACCCACTCATTCATTCATTTGGACCACTCCGCTCTGTTGTCTCCCTGGCTAACTCTTCAATGCCGCTGTGAGCCATATGCCCAAGCACTGACGTTTGCTCTCCAGCTTCGTGTTCAAAGAAGAGGTACGCGCGCATATTATTGCTCGGTAGCTTGATATCCCTCGTCAGGCCGACAAATCCAAGGATTGTATGACCTTACTAAGGATGTGTTCACTGCCGTCGGACCACCTTACGCCTAGGTGGTGTTTGGCATGGGTCTTCCGCAAAGATTCCCCATCAGTACGTTCTCTTCCGCCAGACAGTTTTTGCGCGTCGTGTCGCGTCTAGTGCCCACCAGTCGTTGGCAAGCCAAGGTATACCTTGAATGAATCGTAAATGAGCCATTGGAAGGCAGTGAGAGTACCGATCATGACGATTCTGACTGGGAGACCATTCCAAAGCCCAGTGAAGCCGATGTTGCCGTAAATTCGGGACATAGCCCTTCCAGCCGACTCACCGGCTACAGAGTAGTTAGCTTGGTAAGATTCCGAGAGTCTTGTAGGATGCTTACCTTTTCGGTCTGAGTTCAGCTTGCTGACCATGACATCCGCGGGATGTGATACCACTGCACAGGCAACGCCAGCAATGTAGCCTCCTAGGAAAGAAACACCAGTCTGCGCGAGCTTTCCATAATCGTCTTTGTTACCCCCCAGCATCTTCCTGTAGATCAGAGAAACGGTCTCTTCAAACGTGGCGAACTTGCACATGGTGTATGGAATTTGTCGGCCCCACAGCGGCACGATACCGGCATACAACTTTGCGATGCCTCCTTCAGCCGTCGTCTTACCCCAGGCTTCTCGGAGATTTTTGGCGTACGGCGGTATCGTTGTCTGCATGCGAACCTTCAGCGCCTCAAATGGACACAGGAAAATATCAGCGATAAATTCTGCAGAGGCGGAAGCACTCAGGAAGACCACGGTTCGATTCATATTGGGGAACGTCTCGCCATACCTAGTGTCACGCGTTAACCGGGCGGCCTATCTTTTCCCTCAGACTGAACGACTTACTTATATTTGAAGACTTCATAGAAACCATATTTGCCTAGGCCCTGGAAAGAGTACCCTATGAATGTCGGAGCCCATCCAGTAAATATACCTCGGACACCTTCCATCGAGTAAATGGCTTTCCAGCCTTGAATGTTCGAGGTGTATAGCTTTGGATCGACTTGGCGTCTCGTCTTGACAAGATCAAGAGGTGTCACGAGGGTATGGGTCGGTCCACAAGCAACGATACCTCCCAGCATACACGACGCGAAGTATTTGGTTGAGTTTGGCTCGATCTTGCCGAACGGGTAGGTTTTCATACCGGGCAGACTGCTGGAGTCCAGCGTCGGCGGCTTAAGAGCGGTGTTGGTCGTCATTTTCACGGCTGTAAGACAAGGTTCTGACTATGCTTGCTGAGAACAACCAAATCTTGCTTCGAATGTCTATGGGTTGCCCGCTATCTTCAGTCCTCTCGTACCGCTGGTTTGGTCGTCTGCTGGTACTGCGAAATCAAGAGGTCGATGAAACCTCCTGTTAGAAAATACGTCGAACTCGCTTCCCTGTTGTTGGCTTTGTTCGAAACGAGCATGCCAAATTGACAACACGCCGATAGCCGCGAGAGCACACACAAGGGCAAGGAGTACTAATTCTAAAGCAAGTCTGACCAGGCCACTTAGATTTGCTTGCAAAAATGACCTTTTGCTTGCGCACAAGTAAAGCAGTACAATAGCTGGGCAAGCGAGAAAGGACAGAACCGCGGAAGAGCCTCCATTTTGAAGGACTCCGAGCAGCTCCATGGCCGTAAGTTCTTCAGGGATTTCTGGCACGCGTGCCGATAGGCGCGAGTCCTAGATCATGAGGCGCGTTGATCGGGAAAAAGCTTGTTATTCAGGGCTTGTTGAAACTTTGAGATACACCAAACTGCAAATGGTAACGGGGCACCCGGCATGATGCAAAGAAGACACCAATGCTGCAAGGCAACGGGGAACTTAGTGAACTCTGAGGCGTTCTGGCGTTCCGAAGCTTCCGGGCTCTGAGCAGTGAGCCACTTCTATCAGGTTCATCGACGTCATGTTGAGCTGACTTCATACATCTGCGAAGGCAGTACGTATACAGTACCTATTTATGCATAAGAAGCACGGAGTATCAAAGCCAGAGACGACGTATATCCGCATCTTTATACTGTTTCCACCCCGCTTCCCAGCTAAAACGTGCTCAAGCGTGCGCTCTGTGAAAGTGATTTGCAGGCATATCGATACAGAATGGGAAAACACGCCTCAAGCATTGGGTGGAACCCCGGCTGCGAAGGTTACATGTGTGCATGGTTCAGAACAGTCACCGGCTGTAGTATTCGTTGAGCTGCGAGAGCTGGCCCTCACATACCCCTCCGCAATGGCAAGTACTTTGAATTATCACTAATATCACCATCTACAAAACGGTCCGTATATGTAGAAGGTGTTCCTATCATGTCATATCCAGTAAATGCCTCGCTGCACGATAGATAACCGGTATGTTATATCCAGTCCCGGCCTTCTATTTTCCATAAATTTTGAGTCATTACCTTATACTTGCTACGTTGCCTGCATGATATCGCCAACAAGAAACCCCAAAGATTGATCCCACCCATCACAACTTAACAAGACCTGGACCTGATGATCAGCGTCCTTGGAACCAAGACGTGAGGACACATCTCCCAGTTGAGAAGGGGCGCCAACGTTCGACGGGAGCTCCTATAAATGTCTGTTTCATCCTCTCAAAAGTGCTTCATGAACCTCTTCAGTTTAACATGATTCGTGACGCGTCGCAGAATCTCCCGTTATTCGATGCGATCATAAGCCCTAGTAGATATCCCTCATGTGAGTGTCGGCATTGGCGATGATTGTTGACGTATCAGCATCTATCTCTGTCATATTGCGGTCACTTAAGTCTGGTTGTGTTGCGGGTGATGACTCTCTTGAAGTCGCGTCCTGACAAGTGTCTTTTGGAGAAAACGACCAAACCTGTAGATTGTCAAACTCTCAAGTTCCACTGTGTGAATACGATCGCATTACTTACCTCCATGACAGTTCTGTTGTTCCGGCTAGCCATGATAACAGCCTTTTCTTCTTCGAATGCAACACGCCAAACAGCCTCGGCCGGCTGACAAAGCTCACGAATCGGTTGACCGGTATGAACATCCCATATTTTCACTCTGCCATCACTGCCACCGCTAACAATGCGGTTGTCGTCGAATTGCAAGCTGGTCACGCTGTTGTCGTGAGCAGCAAGACGATGCTTAGCTTGATTTGTGATGAGTGACCAGACTCTAACAGAGCCATCTGATCCGCCAGTCACTAAAGTGTTCCCTCGCATCTGAAGTTGTCCTACTAGTGACGTGTGACCTTGCAAGACTGCCGTACAGAGACCTGTTGTGGGGTCCCAGATGCGCACGCTTGTATCAAGGCTGCCAGTCGCTATTCTGTTGCCGTCAAACGCAATGGCATATATTTGGCTGAAATGACCGGACAAGGTTTTCAAGCACTTTCCTTCCGAAATACTCCATATCCTCGCAGTGGTATCATAGCTTCCGGACACTACTATATCGCCGTTGATGGCCAAGCATCTCACACTAGCCTGATGACCAACCAGAACGTTCTTGCAAATGCCACTTTCGAGGTCCCATATTCTCAGCGTCGTATCTCGTGATCCAGAAATTGCTGTTTTCGAATCAGACATTTTGAGGCAGCGTACGGTTGAGGTGTGGCCGCGCAGGACGTGAACACTTCTGCCCGTGGCCATATTCCAAACCCGCACATCTCGATCACAACCACCACTGACAAGAACATCGTCCCAGGGGACCATTGCCCAGACTCCCATGACGTGCCCCTTAAGCGTTTTTTGATGCTCACCAAAAGTATTGAAGACGTGAATTTTGGCGTTGTCCATGGCAACCACAATGTATTTGTCCGTCAGATGAAGACTCGTGACAACACCTTGGTCAGGCGTGATGAAGTGAGGTTTACATTGCCCTCCCTTTCGCCATGCGGCTTCAATCATGTATTTATGTCGGAAATGTAGATAATGTGACTGTGATTGCATCCTTTTCTTACTTTTCGAGAGCGGAGAAGGTGGTTCACTAAGTGACAAGCACAGGTTGGGAGCGCTCGAGGAGGGGCCGACGGGAGCACCATCGACAGTTCTTTTGTTCCTGGTTGAGAAACTATAAGGGTGTAGTTGATTCAATCTTGGAGAGCTCTCTGACTCGATCGAAGCAGGGCCTTTCCTGTATGCGTATTTTGTACACATCTCTTTCCAAAGCATATCGTCGTTCACGAGCTTATGCCAGCGTTGCGACACTTGAGATGCCCTTGCTAGACTTCTCGGTTCGTCGATGAAACAAAGAATCTGAGCTTGTCAGCGTCTGAAAGTGATATCATGAGTGAAGACGCTTACTCTCAAGCACAATTCATCTGGTAAATGCTCGAAAGGGTCTTTCTTTAATCTCGGGGAAACAAAGTGCGCAACAAAACTTAGCTGATTGCTGGTGCACATGTTGAGCACCTCGGCCAGAAACCTTTGACGCTGCGCATCTCCCATGACCAGAAAATGGTTCCTCGTATCTCTTAGAAACGAATCTTCATCAGGTCCTGCTTCCGCCCAAGATAGCTGCCGTTGGAAGGGAGTCGGAGAGGGCGCAGGGGTAGGTGGTGAGGCGGGAGCAGAGGGAAGCATGTTGACGGGCAATGGAGGCCGCGACGTTGTCGATATCCGTTTGGGTCCGGAGGCAAGATGGCGCGACCTAGCTCCTCTGCTGATTTCGCTCAAGGGAAGTGGGTGAGGCGCGGGAAGTTGGTAGTCAGAGTCGGCTGCGACTGAATGACGTTTATGATGGCGTGATGAGCCCGACCGTTCTTCGAGTAAGCCGTGATCAACCGGAATAGGTCGTACGATAGGGGACAATGGTAGCCTTGAGGAGGTCTCATTGTTTGCTTGCTCGTTGATGTCCATCGCCTTTCTCAGGCTAGAGCATGCACCGTAACACGGGCGCCAGTTTGGAATGCGAAGCGAGTAGAAATTCTCACGAATTCCGCCACAAAACCTCTATGAAGTGCTCCTCCAGATATTGATACCTTATCGCATAGTCGACGATCCAATCGCCGAACGCGCAGACAAGTCTGGTGCAGGCTAGAAGCAGGAACTGGTTTCGAGAGGCAATAATCGCTGATCCAGGTACAGAGTCCTACAAGACGTGGACGCTAGGTCGTTTATTGACTGCTTGACGTAGGATGATGGTGGATCTGCACATCTGTTTATTATGAAAAGTAGAGTAGGATGATGAAAGGTACAAGCGAGGTCGTGGAGAGCAATTGATGGTCACAACCAGGACATGGTGGTATAGTAGATTGTCGACGACGGAAGGCTTGCACTGGCCGAAGGTTGCTTCTGAGCTAAAGGGTTGGCCATTGGGCTTAAATGAGCCACCGGCAATGTTTTGAAGCGCTCCTTGACCGCACCTGCGGTGGCTTGGGACTTTGCAGATGATGCAGCGCATTGCAGCCAATCAGCGTCTAGTCTTTGTTCGGGCCTCTTCGAAATCACATCATTCTTACGCCTCGTTCGTTGTAAGGCATCAGAGTACGTAACCTGCAGATATTGCTCGCTAAACCAGCAAAAAGTCCTTGTACGCTGTAGATGATGTGTGGCTTTTACCTTTCAAGAGATCCTGCCGACTGTGCTACACGTCAGTATGGCGCGGAAACAGCGGGGAACGAAAAAACGAATAGAGCGATGTGGACGTTTTAGGGCTCAAAATTCCGCGGCCCAAAAGGTAGAAAACCTAGCCTCTGGTGGGAAGATAGATCATTCCTAGCAGCGCAGACGACGCCCGTTTGTCGGCAGGTCCTCGGCTCGAGTACCAACCATTGAGTTGCTGTGGTCCTACAGACTACTATTCGATGAGAATGTCTTCAACAGCTAGAGCTTTTCGCATATTCTTAAGCCTAACGTGCATTTCAGGTTGGGCATTGCCAGGAATTTTGCGAACTTAGGTGTCTTCGGCAAAGACGCGCTGGGAGAACTGTTCTATTACCAATGCAACCCTCTAATGAGTATGTCCCACTTGTAGAAACAGTGGCAATATCATTCCGAACACTGCCGCACCCAAATCCGATATTGATCGCTTCTCTTCTTGCGTCGTGCTATCTCTACCATCGCTTACACTTCCGTTGGGCATCCCATTCAATTGTGCCTGATGATGCTTGGTGGAAGTGATCTCCTCCATCGAATGCATCGCTACATATAGAAATGTTCCAGCCGAGAAGAGTAGCAGCATTCCTGTCCACCACTGTGAGCTTTGAGTTGAACCCGCTAGCAAAGATCCTCCTAGTATTTTGGCCATGAAGAATGTTGCCAAAGCTCCGGCGGGTGCTGCCAGACTAAAAATGGCTAGATGTGCTCTTGCCATACGTCGGGACAGGCCTTGTTTGAGCAGAACTGAGGTGAGGCCAAACGCAGCAGGAGCTTTATGCACCATAATTGCAAGAAAGATGACGAAGCTGAGGCTCTTGTTCGACGTCGATGAAGAAGCTCCGAGAGCTATGCCATCCGCAGCAGCATGTATGACCAATCCGATTGTTGTTGCAGAACTACGCCGTGGCAGAGTTGGTGCAGGCTGCGTTGGGTCAAGAAAGGTGTCCGCTTCTTCTTGCCGGTCTAAAGTGGTAAGGTTGAATCGCCTGCCTAGGCTCGTCAAAGATATGTGTCGGGTATGTGTTTGTGGTTTGCTTGAGGTAGCATACTTGGGTAATTCGTCGATCAAAAACATAAGAATAAATCCTGCGACAAGTGCGACACCAATCCAGGCATGATGGGCCTCTTCTTGCTCGTCATCTTGGTTTGCATGCTTGTCCATTTGTCCATTCTCTTCCAGAATATTCACGACACCGTCTGCCGTAGGAGTCGTGGGAGGTGGAAAGCCGTCAGTTTCTGGTACAACCGGACCAGGGGCCCCGAGGTCGTTGGTAGGGTCGTATCGTACTCGCAAAGGAGCAGCCCTGTGAGCGGACATCGCGTAGTGCCAATCTAGTGTTTGACCTCCCGGGAAGTGATCTCTTCTCATTTGTTCATGCGAATGCGCCGCGGTGGAAGTGTACAAAGCGTCAACTCCTTCAGGGAGAATCACAATCAGCGCTGTTCCCACCAGCACTCCCATACCAATACTTGACACGAGTCGCATACGTGATGGCGACAAGTTTAGCGCAAGAGGTAAAACTCCAACTAAAAAGGATGTAGCTGCCATGACGACGCATAGGCTCAGCAACGTTATGAATCCCTGCGCCATCCTGATAGTTTCCGCAGCCACAGCCCCGAAGGATTATGATTTGGACATAGCTGAAAGGAGGAGATCTGTTGATTGAGGTTCTCCTCAAGGACAAAACTCACATTCGCACGTTGTGTCACGACGGCGTTCAACAATTTTGGTGAGCATAACCCTGGTGCGCCGGCCCTCCTGAAAGGATCCAAGCGGAAGGGAGCACGGGTACTATGGGGTATTTTACTCCACAAAAGAGCTTATCGATTGTTCTCGTCCCGAGCGTAGTGCAGCACGAGCGCCACAACGCAGATTCGGGCTGCACGCCTTTGTGGTCTTCAAAGTACTTCGTCCTATGTACACATCACATCCTTGCAAGCTCTCTCCGTTTGACTCAGTGCTTCACACATAGTAGCGAGAAGGCTTCCTGATTTTATTATATCATTATAGCAGATCAGAAGTGCATTTTGCTCTGTTTTATTCGAGATTTAAAAGTTTCCCGATTAACACACCTATCGTGAGGGTCACATGGCCCACGGCGAGAATGCTCATCTAAAGATCTATGAGCTATCTCGGAATTAAGTTGCTGATGCAGAGGAAGTTGAGGACCACACAAGCATATGATCTAATATGCACACGAAACAAAAAAACCAAGCCCTTTGGCCACCTATTGCAAAGCCTGGCTCCATCGGTAATCATCGAAATTTTGGAAGGGCCTTGAGGCGAAGATCAGACTCCGTAACTCAGTAGCCACGGAGGTATGTTGTCAGGTCGACGGCAAGTTGACCAGAACGCCATTTCGATCCTAATAATGGCTTCTATCTTGATTCGGTGTTTCTTTTCCGCTGAACTTACAGAATATCCCGTCAGATGTGCAGCGCGACTGCTGAGGCCGGAACCCTGGGACAAGAGCAATTGATCACATGTTTTATAGATTATTGCTTATGATATGATTACTCGTTGTGGTAATACGTGCAGAGATGAGGCCAGGCAAATGCTTCGTTATACATCAACCTTCCTCGACAAGGAACAGCTGATATTGATTCAACCTGCCTTTTAAGATTCTCATTTAGTTGACGTTGTAACATGAGCTTGCATACGCACATAGCTGCGTAGCCTCTAGCTCACTTGACTTGTACATACAAGGCTATTGCAAAGCCTCGTGCCTTGAAAAAGAAGCCAATCGGAGAGCGTCCCTAGCCATACGGTGATTTGAGAAAGTCCATCGTAGCCCATCAATAATGCAAGTCCAAGCTTGCTGCTGGATTATGGTGACTACCTAATCAACATTCCTTGCAATTCCTTACACCACATCGAGGACGTTTACATCGCCATCAAGTCCGGACTCTCACAAAGTGTTGACAACATGGCTGCTACTGCACCAACAAGAGCCATAACGCGAACCTGCCAGCTAGCTTCGCGACAGCCATACTCCTTATCCTTGCGGTGTCTTCGAATCTCATCACAACAGTCGTGCACGAGGCGGCAGCGGAGATGGCAGACTACAGATGCTGCCACACAAACTACGAGTCCAAAAATTGCGACCATTGTGGACCAAATATCGCAATTGACTCTCCTTGAAACGGCAGATTTAGTTGCAAGTTTGAAGGTATGAAGCAACCTCATCCTGGAGAAGCCAAACATATAGATATTCAACGGTTTCACCTTCACGTTCTACGAACGGCTTACGCCCTGGGTGCAATCACCAACGAGACTGACGATGCTGTTTATGATAACTCCCAACCTGATCGATTTATCGGCTCCGCATCACGTATGCGCTTATTGTTTCTGTGCTGACTGAATTTGCTGTAGAGCCGTCTAAATATCCCCGACCTGTCCTTCGCAGCTCCCGCCGCCGCCGCCGCTCCTGGTGCAGCCTCGGCAGCCCCAGTCGAGGAGGAAGAAGCCGCACCACCACCCCAAGAGAAATCTCTCTTCACACTCAAGCTCCAATCATTCGATGCAGCTGCCAAGTCCAAGATCATCAAAGAAGTCAAGAGCATGCTCGGCCTTTCGCTGATAGATAGCAAGAAGTTTGTGGAGAGTGTACCCAAAGTGATGAAAGAAGGTGTCACAAAAGAAGAGGGCACAAAAATCATGGAGACGATCAAGAGTCTGGGCGGTGTGGTGGAAATGGAGTAAAAGCAATAAACTCTTGACCCTCTCACGGTGTTCAACATGAACCATGGAAAAGGTGCGCCTAAGTTCACGGAGAATGCAAAGGGATTGGTAGACCAACCCCGAACAGCACTTTGCTGTGCTGCCCTTGAAGACAAGGGCAGATTTCAGGATCAGGCTTTGCTAAACCCCGTTGATGAGCATGCAGTACAGGCATGGCCAAAAGGTGGACGCAAAGGATTTAAACCTCTGTTCATATCGTATATACACGAGGACTGGCTCTTCACATCCGGCGTGCACTAGAAGCTGGAAATCAATCTGGAAACTGTATTAAACATTTATGACTTCCTTGAATGCGACTAACTATATACGTCGACTCTCACTGAAACAAAGACAACCCCAAACAACGGCTAGCATAGCCTAAGACTTGACGTTCTAGACGAGTTCAACTTGTCCAGGCCGTCCAGTAACATGAACCAAGCAACAAGCAATAACAAGTGGGTTTGTCAGAATAGCTAAACTAAACTAAACGTTGCCCGGCCCTGTCGTAGGATCCTCAAAGTGGTTCACGACCCTGCCGCAACCGGCTGGCCACCACCAGCGCTAGCCTGCTCCCGATTCGATCTTTGGCTCTGATACTTCTGCTGCAACATATGCGTCAGCACGGCCAGGCTGCGTCCAGCTTCCGCATTCTCCTCGATACACTCTCTAATCACATTGAACTCGTTCTCGCCTGCGTTAGGCGCCTGTGCGATCAGATCTATGACAGCGGGTGCCGAAGCCATCGCGGGCCCAAGGACGCGTTGCGCATTGTATGCGGCTGGAGACTGGTGCGAGGTCGACTGCTGAAGATGGGCTACCTGCACTGGCGCATGGGCGACCGGCTGCGTCTGCGTCTGCGGAGGAGGTGTAGAGTATGTGCCTTGGCCAGGTTCCGTGGGCATAGCCTGTGGTGCACCGCCGTTGACTGGCTGGCCTGGGTGCAACTGAACATTAAACTGCATAGATTGGCCTTCGTGAGGCGTGATCGGGGTCTGGGCCACTGGAGGACCAACGCCGGGACTCTGTAGCGCTTGCTGTTGTTGCTGAAGATGTTGCTTGACGCGCTCGGCGTTGTGGGGCAATTCTGTCCATTTTATGACGATAGGGACTAGAAATGACCGTTCTGTTACGGGATCGGCGAAGCTGTGTTCCAGGGCCTTCATGACGGTAGGTAACGACTGTCCTGTCTCCATTGGCAAGAGGTAGATGTCTTTAATGGCTGGGACTTGATGCTGGCTGCCGACGCCATAGCGCTCCTTCGTTTTCAGGTAGTTGAAGAACTTCTCAAATTGTTTCTGGTCGTCTGGTTCTTTTGGTTCGGCCAGAGATATGATGACAAGTTCGGTGGTGTTGCTATATTCCAAACCGCACAAATAATCATCTGCTTTGGAAGGTTGAATTCGACCATGTAGCTTGATTTCGGCTGGAATGAGGTCACTCCAGGTCAGGCGCAGGTTGTCGACATCTGGTTGACACCCAGCAGCAAACCTGGCAACGGTGTTGAAAGTGCCGAGGCTGCCGCCATTAACGCGGCCTCTCCAAACAACGCCTTCTTCGACATAATCTTTAGGCGAATAAGGTTCCGACTCATTATCTTCATCCTTGAGCAGCCTGTCGACCTCGGGGTCCGCGCCAGCGGTATTCAGTGTTGATGGCGGGGAAGCTTGTCGAGGTACTTCAGGAAGTTTCGGAGGCTCGCCGTCGGTAGGCGAACCTTGGACTCCAGACCAGACCTTATCAATGTCGAAGTTCGTCGATGACTTCCTTCTTGCATCCCCAAAAGGGCGACCTTTAGTTGACGCGGACGGTTTTCGCATGACAGAGGGCTTCTCCGTTGGACCAGCCGGCGTCGGACTCTTCATCTCAGCCTCCGCATCAGTGTTGCTTTGCTTTCGAACAGGTGCGTTGGAAGTAGCCGACTCCGCAGGCTGTCCGGACCCATCAACGTACTCATCTCCCTTGTGCGTCCTTCTAATTCTTGGACCTTGACCCTGCTCTTCGGTAAGCACATATTGCTTATCCATTCTCATTTTTTCATCGGCGTCTTTCTGTTTCTGCTCTTCGGTAGCCATATCCTTAGGATCCATCGCTGCAAGCTCGTCGGCCTTTAGCTGTTTGCTCATTAGACGGGCAGCCAGGATCGCGTTGCTCTTGATATTGTTCAGGATTGCACGCATCTGGTCCTTGTACGCGTTGCTAGGGTCACCGCTACCGCCAGATCTGACATGATAGACGGCATGCTCAATCTGGAGAGCGACTTGCGTTCCGAGCGCTCTAGCTGTCTCTCCCTTTCCTAAGGAGATGGCATGACCCTGCACGAGAGTATTTGCCTGTTCTATGAAGGATTTGATAATGTTACTAGCTATTTTGCTTCGGGTAGGATCACTAATGTCCTTCGCATCCTTTGCAACATTGGCAAGGATTGGATTTTCGTTCGCAGATCCGGCATCTTGGTCGACGTTCGGCTCCTGGACCGCCTCAGGAGGCGTGCTCGGCGTCTCTCGAAGACTTGCTCGAACTTTCTTCGACTGTTCACTTGTTAGCACGGGGCTCGGAGCACTTTTTGGTGAACACACCTTTGCGTTTCCCTCTGGCGTTGGGGACTCTTCGTGTTTCCGTTTCCTCGAAGACCCAAGTTCTTCTGGCTCGAGCGTTGGGGTTCGCTGAACCTCACTGACACGAGTGGTAGACTTGCGGCCGCCTTTCTTCCCTTTCTTTTTCGACGCTTTCTCAGCTCTAGCTTCTTCTCGTCGAATTTTAGCATCCTCCCACGGCTTTTCACCTCTCTTGATGGCTGCAAGTAGCTCTTTATGGTCCGACGGTTTGCATTGCTCGCAGTAGTACTTGTCAGGAGAGTATTCCTCGGGCAATCCCATACAGTCATTGTGCTGCCACGCCGAACACTTGTCGCAACATATCATGGAACGAGGATCATCTTCCTCCTCCTCATACTCGCCACAAATACATCGGATGATTTCTTCCGCTTCCTCCTCTTCCTCCTCTTGTGGCTCAGGTTCTGCTTTTGCTTTCTTGCCCTTGCCCTTCCCTTTCAGCTTTGCATCACCGTCTGTATCTTCGCGATCCTTGGTGTGTTGACCTTTGGTTGCACGACCAGAGCGACGCGGTTCGTCTGATGCAATTGTTAGCCCGCTGTTCCAATACCGAGGAATCGCACCTCTGAAGTGATATACTTACCCGCCATATTTGATTGCGCCGGTGAAAGACACGCGAAACAAGCAGAAGAATAGATTGCGCGTCTTGCTACGGATGATGAAAAAGGTTCTCTAGAGCTCAACGCGACCAATCCTCTGAGCGCCAGATGGAAGAGACGACGATCGCATTCGTCCGCCACACCTTTTTCGTCGAGTTTGTGTCCGCGCAATCCAAAATAAGAAGCGCAGGCGCCTCGCGCCAAAGGAAACGATCAGAATCTGAGGAGTGTCAGGAAATTACAGCTTTACGCGGGTCTGCCCACCTTGAGTCGATGCGCGATCGAGTGGAGGCTTTCCCAAACTGCTTCGGAGCCTGAGTCGAGGTTTTGAAGACAGCCTTGTTCCGGGTGCTGCTCAAGCGGATAAGGCAAGTATGCCGATGACCTTGGACCCACTTTGCCCACATGCATTGACGTCCCGAGTCTCAGGCTCGCGCTAATTGACGCGAGCCAGAGGGATGGGTGCGCCTCGAGCCCACATGCTGGCGCTCTCGTAGCACCATTCCTTGACCTGATCGTCAAGAAAGATCATACATGGATGGCTGATGCACGAGCATTACTTGCGGCAGAGCGGCAGTCGCGGCGTATTTCTCACCCGCATTTGACATATACGAAGAACGGTTCACTCCTTTGCAACATATGTAACCTCAATGTCAAATCAGAACAGCTGTGGCCCGGTCATCTCAGAAGTTTGAACCACAGGAAAAATGCTCAGAAGCGCTCAGAAACTACCTCCAGACCTCCGAAGAGAAAGCTGGACAGTGTTAACGAGGACGAGGACGACACCATAGGACGTGGTCAAGAGGTCGATTCGCGAAAGAAGGCCAAATCTTTTCAGACTCAGGAAGAAATGCCAGTGTCTGCGCATGATATCTCGACACCTGTCACTGAGGGTCGGTCTCTAAGCGGACGACGTGAGCATGAATCAGATATTTCCGGAGCCGAGAATGCAGCAAAGCCAGTGACATCGCAGCCTCCGGTGGTTCCAGTATTGGATTCTGCAGCGGCGGTAGATGAAGCCGAATGGGCAGCATTTGAGCGAGATGTCGCACCGCTCTCCGAGCCTAAATATGTTTCGGCGTCCGTTGAGGCAGCTCCTGTGTCCGCCGCCGAATTGGCAAACCAACGACGATCGAATGCCATCCAAGAGCATGAGGATGATGCAGAGGCCGAAAAGGAAGACGCAGGCAGGCGCATGGAGGAAGAATTTGAAGTCATGGAAGAAATGGAAGATCGTATGAAACGGCTGCGCGCCCGACGAGAAGCCCTTCGTGCTCCAGAAACCAACGCAGAACAAAGCACAACTTTCCAGCCCCAAGCCAAAGCTACTGCAACGAGTGGGACGGCAGCCGATCGTTCCAGTGACAAAGATTCATCCGATGAAGACGATTTCGATGGCTGGTACAATTGAGCCTCTAGCGGCCATTTGGCCAATCTGCCGCTCTTAACACCTCAACGTTCTCCGGAACACCCAAAACAATCAATTAAGCCTTCCAGCATCAGCTTGTCCGTGTTTCGGGCTCTCTCCTCTGCTTGCACGGCTCATAAGGCTTCACAAAAATCTTCCCCAACAATGTCTTCAATCTCAACAACAGCACTCTTCTCACTCCGACTGTCAACGACTCCCAGGATCGTTCCCGGTCGAAGAAATTGTCTGCCTCGTTTCTCCCCTTCCGTCCTCATTCTCACGATCCAATCTTTACATTCCTCCACTGTGCAATCTCCTGGAATACTGATCCAGTCAGTTCGCTCCACTACTAATCGTCCTTTGTCATCTGCAAAGTGTCTCACTTGCACGTTTGGGTCTGCGAGTCTCTGACACCTTCGTGGTGCGATGACATGATCTGTAGATAGTTTAACCCATCCTCCAGGAGATCTCACAGCTGCAGCTAAGACGTCGAAGGATTTTGCATCTTCTGGGCAAGGACACAACACAGTATGCATGTCGTTTACCTTGATTCCCAGGTCTGACATCTTCTGCTGCTGACGATCAGAGTTCATATTGGCTGCACCTATGGCCCCTCCAGGATGGTTTGTTGCAAACACGTCAGCTGCACTTCGGTTTGGCGGGGCATGCATTTTCTCTGCAACGGCTAGAGCAAGACTATCACCCAGTGCGAGAGCGACCGTTGTTGACGTCGACGGTACTGAGAGCCCAAAGGTGTCCTTCTCGGGTGTATGTATAGGTGCTGGCAACAACAAGTCCTTGCTTCCTGTTCGTTCCGGATGGTTCAGTAATGGGCATGTGTCTGTACGCACATGCGATGTCATCACAACTATGGGGACATATGAAGGGACGTAAGGCAAGAGTGTAAGTAATTCCTGTGTCTTCCCAGAGTATGTGATCATGATGACCACGTCGTCAGGTCGGATGATCCCCAAATCTCCATGCAAAGCCTCTGTTGGGTGAAGAAACACGGAGCATATGCCAATTGAATTGAAAGTAGCCACAAGCTTTTGAGCAATCCACCCCGATTTTCCTACTCCTGTAAACACGATTTTGCCTTGTTGCACTTGAGATATCAAGATCAAAGTTACGGCTTCTGACAATGCCGCTTGTGCTGACTTCGATGTAGTGTACAGGTTTTCAAGGTTAGACAAGGCGTCTCGTTCTGTCGACACAACTTGCAAAGCCTTCTTAACGGACTGACTGTCCACTTTCGCCGTTTTTCCTGGAGCAAACAGCTCGCCACTATCAGGCGGCGTGGCTGGTAGTGTGTCGAACTTATCGTTTATGGGCGGACATATTGGCATGGATGGTGTCAGCGGTGTGAGGAGACATCCATTGTTGAAAGTTGCCATGGGACTCAGCGCAATGATACAATCTGTGACTCTCGCCACACGTATCCGAGCCGAGTTGTCTTTAATTATACCACTCGGCTGAACAGCAAAAGCACATACACAATATCGAAAGTCAGACTTCAGGGTACTTTATGTCACGAACCTAACTATGTCTCAATATAAAATCAGTACGATGTTCCCAGACCAGCAACGGTTTTGAAGGAGTCGGCAAAGCATTTTTAGTGGCAAATCTCCGAGAAACCGGAAACGGATTCGAGATCATGACGCCATAGATTATGGAAACAAAGACGGTAAGATGAAAAATAATGATCGCATTAGCAGGTGTCCTAAGAAATACTTACATCAACTAACTCTGCAATCGTGCAGCTGTTTGGTCGTGGGATATTTGCGCTTCGGAAACAACATCGGTACGGGTTGATCGGACCGCAATACTAAACGCTGCGTATAGACCGTGCGTTCAAATTGTTGAGGTTTCGACGAACGGTCAATCACAGTGCAGAGAGCAGGGTGAATTCCGATAAGACCCGGGGGTCGAGATCGCGGTGCATGATAACCCATTACTTGGTATCGTAGACATGACCTATTACATCTGCATTTATGGAGCAATATCGCACTAAAAAAACGTGCTTTGAGTAATTTGAGTTTTACGGTCGCCTTGGCACCTTTTTTTTCTCACCGACCAGGTGAGTACCGTTGGCCTGTGAAGAGCGCTGAAAGCAAACTTGGAGGCAGGAATTCGTAAGTTCCCACCAGGTATCTGCTCCTATTTATAGTGCAAGAGCCAACTTACTAACTCGCGCCGTCTTTCAGACAAATTTCGCTTTATCCATCTGACAACATACATAGCACTCATTTCATGATCAAGGCCCTTGCATGCGTCGTGCATCCAAAATTTAGGTTCTAAACTTTATCTATTCTTCCGGTCAGGGTCGCTCGGGTCGATCTGCGACCGGAATTTCCGGGGACTTTTTCATCGTACCACATGTGCAGCAAGCCAAAACTTCGTTCCCGTTCTGGATTACGGCCTTTCTCACAATTCCATCAGGGAAAGTCGGTGCAAATGGACGACAACTTTTCCTGCACTCTTTGTGGGTTAGAGCTGGTCAGTATCTGTGACTAAAAAAGCCGAAGGGTCTTCGGAAACGTAGCCAACATTTTCACCCTCCGCGCTAACTCGAAAGCATTCACAAAACCACCATCCATGGATGTGGCCGAATGAGTTACGACCGCAAACCTTTGATCGGGTAATTTGGACCCAAGGCTGCGTTGGCTATACCTAGCCAGGTGCTTGGGCAGATTCTTTGTAATCCTTCGGACTTGGAGCTTGTCCAGCGGTTCATGTGCGACCGCCCATTCTCTGATTTGCCGCACTACTGACACGAACCACCATCGTAAGTGTGTGTTTTGCTTGAGATCCATTTCAATGTCCGCGGAGATCTGTTGCAGGGGCGTCACTTAGGCTGCTGAGACCGGGACATCATGTGGTGCGTTCAGTGCAGATATCACTGGACAAATGAGGTCAAAAGGAGACTGTACCTCGCTGGATTCTCCAGCAGAGGCTTGGTCCGTCTCGCAAAGCCATAGAGGTGATCTCATCTTGAAGATTTAATAGAGTACGGGATGTTTGCGACGCAACTTATCCTTGTTTAGAGCCTTCCGCTTTCATCATTTGCGCCTTTTCCCTCGCTCCGTTTTTGGGACACATATGTTGCTAACCTGAGCATGTTTGAATGGTAATTCCGCTTCCAGTAGGGAAGTTTTAAGGCTTACTTATGGGGCTTCTTCTGCGTGTAGCTTTCGTTGTCTGTGGTTGAGACGGGCGCGATGCTTGAAGCAGCGCAAGTGTGATCGTACCTCTACAACAGATCATCTCAAGTAGCTAAACTGCCATCGGACTGACTGGAATAGATCTTGATGACGGTATTGAGAGTATTTACTGCGGTTTATAGAAAAGGGTAGGAGGGAGGCGAAATAATCTATTGTCTATGCTGTAGTTGCTCTGGATACCTGATCGTTCATGCCCTTTAGTAATCACATGATATCTAAAGTATTCTAAATGCGCACGAGCATCTCATCATCATGGTTGAAGTCGGCCTCGCATTTGGCCGGAAGTTTCGTACCTCTTTATTAAGTGCACGAAGCGGATGACTTGAAGTTGAAATGCAGGCTGAGGTCGGATGTATGTCCTGGAAGTACGATGGTGATTCTTCAAGGCGTGCACCGGTTGGTAAAACGCGGGTACAACACGCATTCTCTCACAGTGAATCGACCGCATAGCCAGGCCAAGAAGCGCTCGAGGCCAAGGCCGTAGCCACCATGAGGAGAGGTTCCGTATCTTGAGAGGTTTGTTAGCACTGTGCATCACTTCAAATTAGAAATGAAGCAGACTTACTTTCTCTGGTCAGTGTACCAATAATATGGTGTGGGATCGATCCCAACCCGAGTATACGCAGCCAATAGCTCGTCATAATCAGATATCCTCATGCTGCCACCCACGATCTCGCCAACGCCAGGCATTAGGACATCCACCGACTCAGTTACTCTTGCGTCGGCAGGATCTCTGCTCATATAGAATGCCTTGATTTCGACTGGGAAATGCGTTAAGAAGATCGGTACATTGAGAATGTCGGTCATCTTTCGTTCTGCCGCTTCTGCAATATCGTCGCCGAACCGATGAGGTCGGATGCGCCCTGGGTCATCTTCAGCCAAATCTTCATCTTCAAAGTCTATCTTGTGCTCGTTCAACCACTCGATCGCGTCGGCGTATTTGAGGCGTTTAAAAGGTTGAGAAGGTGGTTTGAAATCCGGGTTTAGTTCTTTAATGTACGATGCAGCAATTGGATCAGCAAGCGTGAGCTCAATCACGCGGCAGATGACTTGTTCCAGGTGATCGAGGAGGTCATCAAAGTCAATGAAATCAAGCTCGGCTTCGATGTGCATGTACTCTGCCAGGTGACGCCGAGTCAGAGATCGCTCCGCCCGGAATGATGGACAGATACAAAAGACGTCGCCCATTGATGGGAGACAGGTCTCAAGGTACAGTTGAGAGGACTGGGTAAGGTAGGCTTCTTCGTCGTAGTATTTGAAACCAAAGAGTGTAGCACCACCTTCAACTTGAGTTTGCACCATGGATGGTGGGGTGACTTCGAGACACCTTTTTTCTACGTAGGCTTGACGAAAAGCTCGAAGCACTGAAGCGCGCACTTTCATGACTGAAGATAGGACGTCACCACGAAGAACAAGATGACGCTGGTCAAGAAGGGTTTGAGTATCTCCCCCGGCCTGGACCTTATTGGTGATGGCTTCTTTATCGCCTGCTGCAACACCGATGACGCGGAAGAAATCGGCATGTAGTTCGCGGTTGAGAGGCGCTTTGGCGTTGGGTGGTAATTCGCGAAGTTGACCTTTGATCTCCAGCGACGTCTCAAGTGTTAATGTCATGGCAGCATACGTCTTGATAAGCTTCCCACCAAAAACGATCTGCAATTGACCGTAGCCATCTTTCAGCGTGATGAAGATGACGTCCTTTTGTGACCGGAGTCTGTGGACTCGGCCCATGACTCTCACACGTGTTCCAGGTTTGTCGATGGTGCCTAGCGTCACACCCTCGGTTTCGTCTAGTTTGATTTGCTTTGCTGCAGGCAGTGACTTGTCTTCTTCAATGAGTACTTCCTTGGCATCTTCTAGAATTTTCAGTCTTCGCATCTCCTCTTCTCTTGCTTTGACCTCCTGATCTACCGCCTTTTCTTGTTTTCTCTTCCATTGCTCAAAATTCTTTTTGGATTTTTTGAGCGCGGATTCGCTAGCCGGTTTCCAATCCCCTGGACCACTGGGACTTGCTTTCTGTCGAATGACATAAGTGGAAGAGTTTGGCGGGTGTGCTTTCATGGCATAGAGCAATGTCTTGTAGGGAGCAAGGGGGGTGCCAGCAGCGGTCTCGTCATCTTTTCCAGCGTCTTCGTCTACGTAATGTGGCTCGGCCATGGTTTTCAAAATTCCAGAGGAGAGTCTGGAGAGGGTTTCTTCGTAGTTGGTAGCTTTAAATATGTAGTCGTGAGTCACACAATTACTCACAGCTGAGTGAGTGGGAAAGAATCGTGATATATGATAGCAATCGGAATACTGCTTCGTGTCAGCGAAGTAGGTTCTTGCAGATGTTTTTAGAGGACACTCCTTGCCTTTGCCGCGGTTTCCGGGTTTGAAGAGCCATTCAAGATGGATTTGTATTCCGAGGGTGTTGGAGAATTGTGTATATGCGCCCGAATTTTTGATAAGATAAGCAGCCAGCATGCTAGCGTCAAACAGGACTAGGTCCAGGCACACAACCACGCTAATAAGACCTCACGCGGCGCCGGGATCCAGGTACCCACAGCCAATTTAACCTCGCCCAGCTCGGACACCATCTCCACGAAACGCTCTGAGCTAGTCGCCTTAGTAGCATTATATGCCACTGTCTCAGAGTTACTTGCTCGTTTTCAACGCCTGCAATAACGGAGCACGATGACAAGACAGTGGAATTCCTTGCAGTGCTGATGCTGATCCACGAGAAATGCCGCCCTCAGATGCAGCCCCGCAAGAGCCGACGACAAGATGGGCGAATGGTGAAGATGTGTGTACCCGCCCCTATTGAGGCTACACCCTGCCACAATAATAGACTCCATGTCACAGGTGCCCAGGCTAGCTCCAAATCAGTCCCGGTGTCCTTCCATCTTCATTTCTTTCGATTCATCTCATCTTGTCCAGCACCTTTGCATCAGCTTTCCCGCCTTACTTTCGTTGTATTCTTTGTTTCTTTCCCTTGCCCGTTGCTGTGCATCGCCCAGCATCGAATGCCTTTCGTTTTCTCGATTCGCAATACTTACCATTGACTAGTCTCGCACCATTGCACTCATTCTTCACTTTACTTTCGTTTGAGACAATTCAAGCTTCGAGGAATTTCGCAGCGATAATCAAACCTGAATCTCCCTGTTCTCAACTGCCTTTCAGTCTGCGTCCTAGATCTCCGACCCTTCTACTCCTCGTTTCTGACAAACCATTTTGTTGTGATCCCTTCGAGGCTTTATTTAAGAGGTGGAGAATACTAAGGCTAGATTTCTGTCTCTACTTCTTTTCTTGATTTGACTATCATTTGCATCAAAGAAAATCCGTCCGGTCGTTGTCGACACCGGACCACTACTTCTACAATCACGGCGTCGTTAGGACCAGTACTCGAGGACTCCCACGTCCTGACTCCACCCCATATGCTTGCGATGCAGAATCAACACCCGATGAGTGGATTTGGAGGAGAGAGGTTTGCCCCGGGAAGATTCGGCCAAGAGAGCACAGGCTTCTCACATGGAGCATTTGCGTCGAACAACATCTCTTACCAAGGGTTTAATGGTGTCAGGAAGAATACCGTTTCATCCATAGATACCAATCCCAAACCCCAGCACAGCAGCTTCAGCCCGACAGGCGAGACCCCTGGTACCGCATTCGATATGAACTATACGCCGCTACTCCCCTCGGGTCTACTGCTTGGCAGTCCTTTCCAGCCAGGATCGCCCGGTGCCTTTGGGTCGCCTCAGTTCTCCAGCTTGAGCCGTTTCCCTCAACCTACGACCGCACTCCATCAACAAACGCAGCAGTACCAACATAATCGCCAAACTCACATAGGAAGTCCGACACAGAGCAATGCCGCCGCAATGTCTCCAACTCTTTTCCAAAACATGCTAAATGCTGAAACTTTCACGCCTCAATCACCCAGCGCATTACCAGGTCTAGCAAGTACCACATATAATCACTACCAGCCTATAATGCCAAACAACCATAATTGGACTGCATCGACCAGCAGAACTGTCTATCTAGGTAACATTCCAGCCGACACGTCTGCGGAAGAGATCTTGAATCACGTTCGAAGCGGACAAATCGAGTCGGTCAGGCTTCTACCCGACAAGAATTGTGCATTCATTTCATTCCTTGACGGCAGCTCCGCTACTCATTTCCACTCGGATGCTATCTTGAAGAAGCTGAACATCAAAGGTCACGACATAAAAGTGGGTTGGGGGAAACCTTCCCAGGTCCCAACGTCCGTCGCACTCGCTGCACAGCAGTCTAACGCCTCAAGAAATGTCTACCTTGGCAACCTCCCCGACGACATTACTGAGGAAGAAATTCGGAACGATCTCAGCAGATTCGGTCAGATCGACACGGTCAAGATGGTCCCTGAAAAGGCCATCGCTTTTGTTCATTTTCTATCCATCAGTAACGCAACCAAAGCGGTCGCTCAATTGCCACAGGATCCTAAATGGCAACCGCCTCGGCGAGTTTTCTATGGGAAGGATCGATGTGCGTACGTTTCAAAGACTCAGCAACAAAATGCTGCACAATTTCTCGGGATTGCACCTGGATACGCACATGTTCTCAATGGAGCTGACCGTGATCTCATATCGAATGCGCTTGCACAGCAATCAGTCGCTGCTGCGGCTGTTGCAACCACCGCGGGAGGTGTTAATAATCTTGGCAACAGAACTGTCTATCTGGGAAACATTCACCCTGAGACCACAGTCGAGGAAATTTGCAACGTTGTACGAGGTGGACTACTACACCACATTCGCTATATCCCAGATAAGCATATTTGTTTTGTGACCTTCATCGACCCTACATCGGCCGCATCATTTTATGCTTTGAGCAATCTACAAGGGCTCATGATCCATAATCGTCGGCTGAAAATTGGCTGGGGAAAACATTCAGGTGCTCTACCGCCAGCGATAGCTTTAGCCGTCAGTGGCGGTGCTTCGAGAAATGTTTACATCGGCAACCTTGACGAAAGCTGGACAGAAGATCGCCTCCGACAAGACTTTTCGGAATATGGCGAAATCGAGCTGGTGAACACATTGCGTGAGAAGAGTTGCGCTTTTGTCAACTTCACGAACATCGCAAACGCAATCAAGGCGATCGAGGCGGTCCGAGGCCGTGAAGAATATAAGCGATTCAAGATCAATTTTGGCAAGGACAGATGCGGAAACCCACCAAGACAGAACCTCAACAATGCTAGCGGGCAGCAAGCCCGTCTGGGAAGCTTTGATGAGGCTTCACCACCTCCCATCGGTGGACTCGATGCGCCTCTTTCACAGACAGGTTCTAGTCCGACAAGGTCATTATTGCCAACAGGGCCCAGAGCTAATAGCTTGAACCCAGCCCGTCAGCAGCAAAACCTTGCGGGGCCGACGCCTTCGGCAATTCTAAATCAGGGAGGAAATAATCCACTTACGATGTACTTATCTCAGGTGTCTCAACAAGCACAAGCGGTGCAAGACGCCCGGGAAGACGACCTCGCATTTGCATCTCTCCAGCAACAACAAAATCAGGCGTTGGCTAGTCAACAAGCCGCTCTCTACGGCGATATGCCCAACGGCCACAATGGGCTTGACCATGTTCGGTCTTCATCACATGTTCCACGACAAAGCAGTATTGGCAGTGGATTTGGTGTCAACAACAATGGACTGGCAAATAACGGCGCTTCAACTACGATCGGAGGTCTGCTCGCACCTACCAATACCGGCCTAGGTGCAAGCAGAGGCGCCCATTCCCGTGCTGTGTCGCTGCCTGCATTTTCGCAGGAGGTTTTTGGAGGGCCGCCGTCATCTAACCTGAACTCGACCACATCCCGAGCCTTTGGCGGTCACGCGCCTCAGGGTAGCTTCGGTGGGTTTGGTTCTGCCTTTGGGACTGGTTACGGTACGTCTGGTTTTAATGGTCTGGGGTTGACAAGTGACACGAGGGGAGGATTGTCTGGATGGGCGGAAGAAGAACTTGGGGCGAAATAAGATTCGTATATACGAAGTACACATGAGAACCCCTCTCAATTTCTTCCATGTTTTGGTACTCAGATGTTTTGTGTAAGGAATTTAATTGGATTGAGGTTGTTACAACTACATCAGCGCAGGCGACTTGCCCTTTCTACGCAGCTTAGACTGCAGATTGTCTTAGTATTACGGCACTTCGGTCAGAACATTCGAAATGACACCCGACACGCCAGCCAGCATCTGCCACAAATGTATATAGCCTTACTTTCCACAAGACGAGCTAATGACAATGGCACAATATGACGCTAGGAGGAAGACCAATTGTACGTGCAGAGGCAGTGAGCCATGTAGCTCAGCTAGTAGATAATAAAGCTACATTTGGTCGATAGCTGCTCGCCTTTCGCAGCGTGCCATATCAATTGAACGTGTGAACTTTTACTCGGTGCTTGAAGGCGAACATTTGAAGGTGGTTAGATTGCGGAGTAGAGATGCAGGACCGTACATGGAGTCTCGGGGGGTTTGTGGCGCATGACTAGGGCTGGTTAAGTTTTTGTAGGCAATGAAAGTAGCACGAGGGGCAACGCTTCTCAGCGTGAATTATCACTAAGTGTTTACGGAGCACATTGTTGATCATTGTCTAAAGGATTTTTGGATGCGAGCACTGATCTCGAAATCAATCTCGATGCAGAAATCGTGGGGCTAAATCACAACTACCGCTCTCGAACTATGGCACAAGACGCGAAGACCCACAGTAATGGTACGAAGTATTTGTCCAAGCCAGGTTCGTATTTGACCAGAAACTCCCGACGGCGAAACCTACACGGGGCCTTGGAGGGAGATCGAGAAAATCTCTGGCCGTTTAATAGGCGCTGGTGCTGCCGGTACGTTCGGGCAACAGTGTCCGTAAAGGGCTATTTTTTGTTCCGCGTGCGCTACGATTCAGCGCGCTTACCCCAAAAAGAAGACGCGGATCTAACGACCTCCCTCGCTTCGAGCCCTGCCCTTCAGCCCTCTACACATTTCTTGCATTTGAGAGTCATTCATTACCTGCCTATTTGCCAATCTCAGCACCATTGTATTCAGATTCACAGCTTGCGACCTTATTCTTCAGCTGGAAGTCGTCGGATCTTTTGTACTTCCTCGCTGACCGCCCTCACTTCCCCTCGTTCACCGTATCCTCCACAACTTATTCGTGCCATTCCTGTCCATCCGAGGAAGATTGTCAAAATCCGCAATCAACACGCGACAGCAGCTACTCGTACAGTCCTCCACGTCTCTTCCTTGTGCACACATTTATTCTCAAACGAACTGCCCTCACAGTTGAAAGTGACACGCTCGATTTGACATAAGAGTATCACTCACGGAGACGCGATATATCAATCTGGTGTGCGATAGTTCGTTTATCTGGCGTAGCCCTTGTCGCTGAACAGCAACAAGCTACAATTCCTAGAGCGAACAGTCCCTACAAAACAGATACGCACCATGGTTGTCGCAACAATAAAGTATGTCTGGCCACGCCCTCTTGGCCTGCAATGTTCTTTGCTTAACAACCACCAAATCAACTAACTTGGCTGACAGGTGCGTCGTTGTTGGTGACGGTGCCGTGGGAAAGACATGTCTTCTTATATCGTACACGACGAATAAATTTCCATCCGAATACGTCCCCACTGTGTTCGACAATTATGCTGTCACCGTTATGTGAGTTATCGGCAGGACAAGGGATTTGGAAAGACTGCGTGAATAATTGCTGACGGGTTCATAGGATCGGCGACGAACCATACACGTTGGGACTGTTCGACACCGCTGGACAGGAAGACTACGACCGACTTCGGCCGCTCTCCTACCCACAAACAGATGTTTTCCTTGTTTGCTTCTCTGTCACATCTCCCGCATCCTTCGAGAACGTGAGAGAAAAATGGTTCCCAGAGGTCCACCATCACTGCCCTGGTGTCCCTTGTCTCATTGTTGGCACGCAAACCGATTTGCGAGATGATCCGCAAGTGCGGGAGAAACTGTCAAGGCAGAAAATGTCTCCTGTACGAAAAGAAGACGGCGAGAGAATGGCAAAAGAGCTCGGTGCAGTCAAATACGTCGAATGCAGCGCGTTGACACAATACAAGCTCAAAGATGTTTTCGACGAGGCGATCGTTGCAGCTCTGGAACCTCCCGTCAAGAAATCAAGTAGAAAATGTCTGATCCTATAAGACGATCACGCTTTTAGGTATGATCTTCGTCGCCCTTGGTTAGTGTTCAAGCTCACACCCTACGCAGCCATTGCATCTGAAGATCTAGGTACACAACTTGGAAATAGCTGGAGTGCGCGATTGTCGGGGCATGATTTTAGATGTTCGCCAAATTTCTACATGGGGTTACTTGTCTGGCGCTCTTGGAGTAGAATATCAAATACCAGACTACACGTCACCGCGGTGCAACAGCACGTACATCGAGTGACAACGAGCATTTGTCAAGAGATCTGAATGGAGATCGCCATGAGCAGCTCATACGAACCAGCTTTCGATTCCTCAAGTGCACAATTCTATAGAAGCCCACAAACTAGGCCCAGATTGTTTTCATGCTGCTATGTATACTAACTTCCTGTGGAGCCGGTTGTAGTAGTAGCTCAAAACAAGACATTGAATCTGGATGAGCCGTGTTTCTCTTCCAATCACCGATTCCTCCGGTAACTTGACGCCATTTCATTAGATCTGACAGAATGCCCCCCGAGCTAATCTGCTTTGGGCTGGACTCCCCAGCTATTAAGAACGTCGTAGACTCCTGCTGTCAAGACATAGCGCGACTTCTGCGAACGGAGCATCCTCCGTTGCAGCTGTTTGATTGGCGATTCGGAGATGCCCATTTACGGAGTATTACGACAAAAGATGCCACAAATGCTAGCGGCTTAGCCACCCTAGAACAGCTCCATTATGCTACGTACCTAGGTAGCATACCTTTGTACGAAGTATTACGAAGTACCTGCAATTGATAGGGTCTGGGGCATCTGGCCCTGCAGAGGTTTCCAGCCCCAGCAGCTGGTTGGTATTCTGAGCCCCTTCGCGCGTCTCGCATCACCAAAGCGGCCACTTCAACAGTAATATCTCGCAAGCCAATCCCAGCTATTCCAAAACGTCTCTGTTCGAGAAGCAACCTAGTTAACTCCACATCCCGCGTTTCAACGAATGTACATGGAGCGTATGCGAAGTACGAAATACCCAATGTATGCCTGTCCGTCACCTTGAAAAGCCAGTCCCCGGCTGCTAGGGCGCTCTCGCTTTGAGGCTGCCCTGCCACTGTGCCAGTTGCCACCCAATTCAAGCCCTGCAACTTTGGGTGCTTCGCGAAGGCGATTTCTTGATACCTCGCACAGGACCTCTATTGGCTCGAGACGACACCATGCACAATGCTCAAAGCCTGCCTCGGGCAAAGGTGGTCTGTCTGCCAATTGGACAATGTTACTTCGTTCTCGTAATACTCTATCATCTCGTGGGGAAGGGGGGCTCTCCGCGTCAGAAAACCCTCTGCACCATCCACTGGTGCACTCAAGAGAAGTCATAGGAGACCATTCATTCCAACCGGGCGATGTAGCCTTGCCCTGGCTAATGGACTCGAACTAAACCATGCTTTTTCGTCACCCATTGTCTGAATCACATCGACCTTTTCGTCGTCGGGGCTGAGAAAAAGTCTTTCTTTCTACCGGTCATGCCAGCTGAATTCTTGTACACTCCAAGACCCGCGAATCGCAAAGGTCCCCGGTAGGAGGCTCTTTGGACGGGGCTGCTAGTTGACAGGGAGAGAATAGGATGTCTCTATCGCTTGGGCAGCAGCGTGGGCAGGTGTTACACACGGACGGTGGGAGGGCCGGTCTGAGCGGCTGGTAAATGCTCAGTGATACATACGCCTTGGGAAATGCGAAACTTTGATCCTAGAGCAGAGGTAGAAAATATAGTAACTCGTTACAAGTAAGCGTACTGAAGTACGCCTGTGTCGTGACGGGATGGGATGATATCAACACTTCGCACAAGAACCAACACTCAACATTGCCAGATCAAAGTTGCGCCGCTGTGTCACCATACCGATGCGTAGCTAGACATTCGTGGCACATAGGATAGAAACTTGTACGGCTTTGAGACCCATCCTCCCAGCCTACCAGATATGAGTTCATCCATGTTCATCAAGTCTGTATTGCCGCCGTCCCGAGAGTTAGCTGGTATAGTACTGCTAGCTATTCCATACAACAACACCTCAAAATACACTATCCATGTCCAGTAAATATGTCCCCGCTGAGTGAGACCTCAATCGCTCCCGTGTCGTACTGCGGGGTTTGGTTGTAGTGCGCTGTGTCTGGCTGTTTCCGGCTGTTTCCAATTCCACTGAGGTTGAAAAGGCCTCTGAAGCACCAGCGCTGGGTATCTTCAATGTCGTTTCCATGAAAACACCTTTAAGTTGCAACACTTCCCGTTCACTGGAACCGCTGTAATAATTTAGAAGCTCCTTTGCCATGATCGTGCCCTAACGTCCCATTCACTCTCTGTCCATCAGCATCCAGGCTTTTTTGAGGCGGCCGTTTTGGATCGTATTCGTCAACGGCCTGTGGTGACCCTCTGATGATAGCTAGCCTCTGTGAAGCCAGACGCACGATTTCTTCCAACTGTGCTGCCTCTGTTTTATTCATTTGCTGCGATACTTCCTCAGGTGCATCGGATACGAGACGATTGATCAGATCATGCAAGTCCGCCTGTTGCTTTTCCTGGATTGGCACAGTTGGAGCGCTCGTCCCTGCAGCCAACTCAGCCATGTGCATCACTGTCTGCTGTTCAACAAAGGATTTTTGAGCTAGACGTAGCTGTGTTTCCTCCTTGCCTCGAAGAGGTCCATTGAGCAAGTTTGTTCCCTGCGGTGTAGTTTCTCTGAGGCAGGATTGATCACTGTCGTGCCAAATTTGAGATGACAATTGATTCCTGAATTTGGGACGGTCCGGTAACCAGTACTGCGAATGGAATTGACTCGATGTGATTCCTCTCTCAGCTCTGATATGGTGATCGTTGTAGTATTCCCATTCTGCTTTGCGAATGAAGTCTAGGATAACCTTCTTCTCGGGGAGTTTGATGACACTACCCCTCATCTCGACCGTCTTCACGTTGAGTTCGGGCTCTTCAGGCTCAAGCATGATATCGACGATCCCGTTGTTAGTTGGGACAGGTCGGCCCATGGGTCGTGGGGTCGATGCGGAATTTTTCGGCCTTCGCAACCTTGGTCTTCGCCCTAAACGACCCACTTCAGCTCCAGCAGAACGTCCTATTTCAATAAGATCCTGGTCGACATGCAAAGGACACCTCCAAGGTTGAGGTGCTTTTCCATCATTGCCAATCCGCTTGGGAATCACAGGCGCGGGAGGATCAAGGCAGTCTAAGTGCCATTCGTTTAGACAGTAATCACAAGGCATCATTTCGCGCTCACCTCCTGTGCCTTGGCCACATTTGTAGCAAAGTCGGAGGTTTCCATGCCGGTCTCTAATGTCCTTGTAGTTTGGTGGCTTCATCGCGCCATTGTTGTCTGTACGCGGTGCTCCCTTTTTGTTGGTGGGAGGAACGATAACTTCAACATACTCTCCATCTTCACCAGTCTTTACATTTTCAAAATAATTGCGGATCTCGTATGGCAGATTGTATGCCCGTGGATATGCATCGTTGACGTGATCGATGAGGGAACTCATGAAGCCCTCAGACTTCGCGGCTTGGGGCCGCCGGCGGGCCTCGCATTCTGGACAATACCAGTCGCCAATTACATCGTCAATGCTAACAGGTGGCTCAAGACATTCACCATGGAAAGAATTTGGACAGCCTTCGCAAAGCAGCAGAAGACCTGCATCACCGCAAGCGCGGCATTCATCTTCGTTCTCCTCTCTCTGTAGCAAGGGCTTAGTAAACAATGAAAATGCATGAAGCATGGCACGCGGTGGTGGAGAAGACCACAAACTCTCAATCGCAGTAGGCTGGTGTAGTAGGGTTGTAACCCGCTCGAACTTTGGTATGCATGGCGGGTGGGAGATGGAAGAAATGCAGAAACGAAACGAGTGGTGGTAATGGGTCGAGGGTTGCGATTTGATAATGAAAGCAAAATTGTCTTACCTCTCCGTTGGCATCGGCACCATTGGTCGTTACCGTATCCTTGGAAACCCCCGCACGTGTCGTGCCTGCACTGCTGGCACCATTCCTCGCCTTCCTAGGGCTGCACCGACTCAATTAGCATGTAAACAATAAACTATTATCAAAAACTGGCTTGCGATTCCGAATATTGTGTGCTCTCGTGCTGTGTCTGACGCAGGGATGCAGCGGAGTATGATGCTCGCTTTTGGAAATGCAAAAAGAAAAATGGGGAAAACTTACGAAATCATTGTCCTTGGATGCTTCCTCTTTTTCAATGCCGTATTCTCTTTTGCTGCTCTCGGTGTTGATGCACGTGTGCTGGGAGCACCAACGCTGTGCCTCAAATTGGCCGCTGGTCCCGGGGCTGCATCCGAAATAAATGAGGGCTCTGGCGACGACAATCGCGACGATAAATCGTCCCTGGCATATTCATCATAGTCGCGTTTTCGACTGTTTCCGTTGACGACAGGAAATTCAGTCGTGGCTGGAGATGACACCTCTGCAATCGCATGCACTAAACTGTTGGGATGGATCCTCGGAGGCGGCGGTTTGTTTGACGGTTCAACAAGTAACTCCGCTGCAACAGCTGTGCTTGCGGTAGTGGTCTTGGTTCGTTCGTCGCTCACAGGGGCCATTCTGTAATTATAGTCCTGCTCCATCTCCCTGTTAAGTTTCCCCCTTTGTTGCTCGACTTCTTCAGCATCGTGACCGGCGGGCAAGACAACTTGGCTAACCAGCTTCTGACGCCTGCTGTAAGACTCTTTACCTGTGGCGATGACATTCTTTAAGGATTGTAATTCTGACTGAGATTGTTCGTCCATGCCTGACAAACGTGGAGTTTTGCTAGACGCAGCACGGACCGGAACTTGTCGCGACACGAGTGATCTGGTGGGTCGCACTTCGGTTGCTTGATCTTGAATCTCCGAGTCTGGCGGTTGATTGGGCTCTGGCTCATAACTTGAAGCAACAGAAATAGCTGAGCTGAGGGTTGACGTACTGCTGGAACGTCGTTTGCGTGAAGTTTGTTTGGGGGGAAGATCAGGGATTCGATCTAATAACTGACCACTAGTGGGATGCCGGATGGCGTTCTCAGCATTTGGCGGCGAATGAGATGACGGCTCTGAGGGTGATTCATTGTTGTCCGTGTCTGAACGGGTTGGTTTCATGATCGTAGGACTTCTAAACGCACTACTATTATTGTCTGTGGATGTTGACGGATCCATTGGTGAAGGCCTGTTTATCTTTGCATGAAAACTCGAAACATAGGCCACGGGCCTTCGCGATTGCGGTAACAGTGGAGGGGGGCCTGGGCCACTATTCAGAAGAGGTGATTGAGCATACTCTCGTCGGTGCTTACGAATTCCTTTTTTGATGTAATGCTTGAAGACCTTGAACTGCTCCATTCTGACTCCGGCCTTGTATTTTGAGATGTTCTCGAGCGCAGTGAGGACTTCGTCCCGACCGGACTCAGCAAGAACCTTGTTGAGGCCGGACACCACATCATATTTGCCTTCTCGGCTTGCACGATTGATAGCATTTTGGAGGTAGCCGCGAAACCTCTCACTTTTTTGATGCTCCTGAATTGAAGTGGTACGAGGAGAGGCTCGCGAAGTCCGCGACAAACCGGATAGAGTAGGAGAAAAAGCACTCTCGTCAGGATATACTTTCATCTCTTCAACATCTTTCTTTGCAGGTCGTCCCCGGGGCGGACTCATGACCATAGGTTGCGGCTGCGGCTGTGGCTGCGGCTGTGGTTGCGGTATTGGAAGGGGTTCAAGGATTGGCGTTGTCGTTTGCTGACGGGGTTGTACCGGTGACTGAGATTTTGCGGGAGCCATAAGAGACGGAGGTGGAATGTCCGATGGCAATTCGGAAGAGATGGCGGAAAAGACGGTGTCGTCCTTGTTAGGTTCGACGTAGGGGCCTGCCACACCCTCACCCTGTACCGGGGTAGCCCTGACGCTCAGCGGTTGTCGCGTATGATTGATCTTGAGCCGCTGCAGTAACTTTGGGTTCGGTGCAACACCCAAGGGTTGCATATACTCTAATACTCCCAATCTTTCCACGCCTTTGGTGTCCTCAAAGCTGGCCACCGCATGGCGGACATGGGGCTCGACCCAATTGTCCAAGCGCGATTGCCTAACCACCACATTCTCGGGCTGCTGCACTTCAATGATCTCCTGCGCTGGCGCAGTACTTTCCTGTTGAACGGGTGCAACTGTGGCAGGACTGCTATATCGGCTCCGTAGATTTCTGGTGTTTGACATGACCGACCTGCGCACGTCCGACTACTTGCTGTTAGCTCAGGGACGCGTCCTAGGCAAATTCCTCGATACTTACTACACCTCTACGTGAGGTCCCAGAAGCCTGAAAGGCGTGGTCGTGGTGTGGTGAGAAATATAGTAGGTCGTAGTGGATGATCGGGTTCAAGAGACTTGCCGGATGCCGCGCCAGCCAGCCAGGGATCGCTAGTGGCTGCACTTCAGGATCGCCTCCCCTGTCATTCTTGCCCCAACCTATCACGCCGTCAATTCTAAAGGAAAGCAATGATCCAGCTATTGAAGATGACAATACGTAGAAAGAGTCAACCAGGGTTTCTATGCCACAGTGTCCAGCATGTACAAAATTGTGAAGTCTGCAGTCACTTAGGTCGGACCTATCACGGCCTCCTTGTTACAAACGCCATGATCAGATGGAGGCTACTGACTGCGAGGGAAAGGAATCTATTGCCTACCCAATTTTCCCGCCGCTCTGTTTTGAATGCTTTATGCTCCCCTGTGCCTGTTTCATGTTGTCTTCTCACGTGAATGACGACTTTCTGTCATGTGCAGGGCACGAGAGATCCGTCACCAACCCGACCCTTTCCCACTATGGGTCGCAACATGCCTTCACGCCAAGAATACGGTGCTTTTCAATAGCATAGCTGGCTTAAGTTTGCCTTGGTTGCAGAACGCAGTTGACGCAGGCTCCATCGTGTTTTCTGAATTATAGGCCTGCCTGGATGACGGATGACGACTACTCTTCGTCAGAGTCAGAGTCCTCGCTGTCTTCAACCTCGTTGGCAGTGGCAGCCTTCTTGGCCGGCTTCTTCTTTTTCTTCTTGTTCTTACTTTTAGTGCCTGTCGACCTTGAAAGAGGTCGCTCAAGAATCTTCAAAATTTCTTCGTCTGTGATTTTCTTGTCGGACTTTACAACATCCAGATCCAGGGGCGGTGGTGCAGCAAGCCGTGTGAGACCATTCTTCGTGATTGCCACGGTCGTGAAAAGTCGGGATACCGCTGCTCCGTCAGAGTCGGCCGCAGGTTTGTATTCCCGTAGCACTCCATTTCGAACACATTCGATGACGCCGACTTTGCCAGCCTTCTCGTCGTCCAGCTGTCGTAAAGAAAACGGGAAAGTGCCGAATTTCCTCACAATCTCGCTCAACACCTGCCGCGAGCTAGGCCTCTTGAGCCCATAAGTGATTGCCGTTCTTCGCATCAGTGTACTTCTCTTATCCAAGTCCTTTACCTTACCACTCCCCAGACTCATACCGACCTCAACACCCCATACCTCACCAGGTTCAGCAGATCCCTCGCCCTTGGCGCTGTCGGCCGCAGGCGATAAGATGATCTTCTTCTTGCCTTCTATCTCGTTTCGCTCGAAAAGCCAAGACGTCGTGTGCTGCACGACTTTAACGTCATATGCTGTCGCAATTTTCTCCACTAGCTGTATTATTTTAGTCTGGCTTGGAGGCTTTTCGGTGCTCGCCTTTTTCTTCTCTTCTTCTGATCCGCCCACAAGTAGACCAGGGGGGACCATGAGCCGCAACAATAGCTCATTCGCATAATGTGTAGCCAGCAGCACATCGGCATCTCGCCCTTGGATTTTGGCAGTCTTCTCGCCTTTGGTAGGTACCACAACAGTGCCACCAACGATAGCACCGAAACCGTCAATCTGAGCTCCCAATTGAATCTTTGCAAGCTCTCCGGCCTTGAGTTCCAGAGCTGCGTCTTCAGCGTCTGAAACGAGTGGGGTGAAAGGTGTGACATGTGAGCTTGGTGAAATTGTGCATGGTGTAGCAATGCCTTTTGGTATCTTTTTGCCCTTGTAAACCTTTTGGATTTCTTCGTCTAGAAGGGCGTCACCCTTTTCGCAGAGCTCGACGATCTTGGCTCCTTCAGTCAGCCAGCCTATGCTCATGTTAGCTGGCTTTACGGTGGAGGATCTCCGAGGAATGAGCAACACTTACCAGCGACAGTCTCGTAGACTTTGTGGGCTATCTGAGCGGCAGTTTTGTACCTAACGAGCTGTTAACGTCTTTCGCATCCGGTGAGCCGCTAGAAAGGAAACGCTGCTTACTTAGTCAGAGTATCAGGATTGTTGAGACTGTAGTCTGTCAAGGTTTTCCTTGTTAATTCTTATAACATTGATCTCACGTCGAGTCACAGTGTTGCGGCTACATCAAAGTGATCGGCTTTGGGGGGGGACCCTGTTCGGGATGGATATCCAGAACATAATTCCAATCGGTTTTTGAATAAGGAGTAGATAGGTGCGATAAATAGGTCACTCACCAATCTCGGTAGATTCTGCCATGATGGTCTTTGTTGCGGCAATTGTATCTCAGTTGATGAGTTACGAGGGAAGCTGTCAAAGGCAAGAACGAGTCTTGTATGAGGTTGGCGGGGGTCCCTTGATTGTTTGAACGCCTGTGGAAATTGTGCGTTGCCAATGACGCACTTTCTCCATACACGCCCGCTAGTGGACCACGCAGTACGGAGGTGAGCAGTTACGGTATGTCGACCGCTACGACAACGATGAGCTCTCATCGCTTGCGTGCAATTGGAAGGAGGAACCATAGAATGAATGTCTATCAACGTTACCCAAAGCGTTTCGGATCGCTTAGTCTTCATCGAAAGAGCCGTCACAATACAATGACAGAAGACTTTCTGGCTCCCAGTCATCGCTTTCGTACTCTGCGTCGCTATGGCAGGACAATTCCTATCCTTCCTGATCTAGCCTAGTCTCTACAGCTTCTCTATGTTTTCGGTTCTTTAGATGTGCCTCGAATCTTTCAGCAGTCATCCCCGGGCCTGTAACGTACAATTTACCAGGGCAATCCAGACATCGGATTCTCGGTAGATACTTGTGGTCAAAATGCCGGTTTTTCTCGTCTGCTGGAACAGGTCCACCGGTGGTAGGATCGATGGCTGTATGCTTCATGGTCGCCTGGAATTTGTCTTCGCGGTAATGAGCTCGCAGCTTGTCCAGTCCCTCCAATAGCCAGTCAGGCGGTGGCGGCTGTGTAACGGGTTAGCTTAATGTGCAAGATGGTATGAAAGGGGTGTACCTACAGCTGGGTGTTCCGTACTTGGTGGATCTGGCGGTGCGTCCAATGCACCAAACATGTTTTCCTGTGGTTTTGTGTTGGGTTGAGGCGGTGGTTGAGCAGCCAGGTTTAGCGGCGCGGCTTTGACTCTTTGTGGTGGCAGCGGACTTCCCGCGTTAGAATGGTGGCCAGCTCTGTCTTTCAGCCGTTGAGCACGATTCCAATCTTTGAGTTTCTGCTTGCCAACCTTCAGAACGACAATGAGTCTTTCGCTCTCGTCATCGCTCTCTTCTTTGTAGTCGCGCCTTCTTGCTGCACTCCGCGGTTCGAGTGCGACGGTCGACTCTGGAGTGGCCGACCTCGCGTTTGGCAAGCCACTCAAATTACTCCTGATGCCTGCTGTGGCCGTCAAGGCTGCACTCCTCATGGTCGTTCGGGTACGAGATGTTCCTGGAGGAAGCAGGTGTGCAGGAATGGCAGGCGAATCAGGAGTGGAGTCGTCGCCGCTCGCCGAGTCTTCACTCTCATCAAATTCGTCCCGTGTTCCTCGTCCGGGTCTTCGGCTTTGCCTTGCGGCCCTGAAAATGCGACTATCTTCCATGCTCAAAGCTCCACCGGGTATGACGGAAGAGACCACCAAAGAGCGGATGGTCTTGGGCCGGTCCTTCAGGTCGGGAAGTGCGGGTCCGCCTCGCCTGTTCGTTGACCGTTTCTGAAGCCGCTGCGCACGTGAGATGGACAACTCGGTTCGTTCGAGATCTGCCTCATTAAGCTCGTAAATATAGGGTGAATACTCCTTCGCCATTTGATAGGGCCTGAATAGTGTAGGAAGAGGCGACTGCAAGAAGTTTTCTTTCAGGTCAGGGTCATCAATGACTCGTCCGTCGAAAGGATAATTCGTCAGGTGCAGAGATTTAGAATAGAGTTGACATTGCTCGCGGATGCAGTGCGCAATAGCCGTGGTAAATTCACCCGCTAGACTAAGGTCGTGGGTCATCTGGCAGGCAAACTCCTCTGGAGAGTTGTATGGATTGTTAGTTTCCCACTCAAACTGATCGATTAAGGTATTCTGGCCGATCGTGATGTTGAGCTTGATCAAGATGCGCATTTCGTCGTTTTTGTAAGCAGTATATGGTAAATGATGGTCGAAAGGTTCTGGTTGCGTATAAATATGAGGCGTGTAGTCGGCCAACTGATCTCGAATGTCAGCAGCCACTTTGTGGACCAAAGGTTCGCACGCCTTCACGTCCAGGCCGAAGTCCTCGACCAGCTTCTCCGCAAAATAGTCGATGCTCGTGGTGTGGTCGTAGAGATTCCATGTAAAGGTGTCCCGTAACTTGATCTTTCCCCATTCCACATCAAGACGGATCGGCACGAGTTCTTCATCCTGCTCGGCCTGGATGGCTTGGTCTCTGCGCGGTACCCGCGGCGGCCTCGTTTGCTTCCTTCCTTGCCGTCGCATGCGCGGATAGATGATCGGATCGCGGAGTGAGCGGTCATCCGTTCGTGGGTTGCCAAACCCTTCATAGCCAACACCAAAAACCGCGCCTGGGTTCTGTGCTCGCAGAGCCCGCAGCTTGTCATAATAGAGAACCTCTTGTTGTTTTGATTGTGCTAGGGAAGGCTGATCTTTGCGCTCAGCCGAATCACCCTTGTATAGATACTCTCGGGTCACGTATTGATCTGTCTGCATGCGCTGCATATTCGTCTCTCGTTTTCTCTTCCGACTCGATGGTCTTTCCTCAGCTTGCCCATGCTTTGCTGCCTGGGGCAGACGAGAATTGACGGGATGAGTGGGACTCGCGGTCGCTGCATCCAGCACAGCCTTCGCGCGTTCTTTGGCTGTCGCGATATTGTCCGACGATGATAGCAACGGAGGCCCATGCTGACCGCTTTCAGTCGTGGACGGCGTCGACATGGTTGGTGTCTCCTCGTGAATTTCGTTCATGTTATTTTCGTGTCATGATCGATGTGTATCCCGGTGGCAGTCGACCGTGGCGAAAGATCTCTGTTGCTAGATGCAAAGTCAGCCATGCCGCGGTGCGAGGGATGATGATGATGGGCAACGAGCGGGCATTCAAATCAGCCTCTACAGCTGCTCAACCATCCCTGAATCATCGGAACCAACGGCCACAAAGGGGAATGGACTACTCACAAGCACAAACGACTCGGCTGAATGTCAGTGCACGTAACGACGTGCCTAGAAGGGTCTCTATCGTCTTACACTGCACTTTCAACTCTCGTACGGCGAAAAGAGCGCTAATCCTCCTTGGTTGATCACTCCGATCTGCTGCGACACTTCAAAAGCCAATCAGAATGCTCTTGGTCATGTGACCCGGCGCGTTCAGGAGCTGCTCGAAGCAGAATCACTGTCTCCTGACCATTAAGTAGGATTCTGTTCGACGTCCACTGCCACACTCTCTCACAAAATCATCATTAACTTGTCGTGATTAAAGAGTAATGAGCTTGGAACACCCATCCTACGCGATGTTCATCGTTTGAGATAACAAGACAATATCTCGAGCTCATGTAGTGGAATATGAGCCCAAGACCTAACCAATGGTGGACGAAGCTTCTATTATCCAAGTTAGGAATCGTTGAGAGGGCATCGTCAATATCTCCACAACTACAATGATGTACAACTACACTTTCTCCCGCTCCAACTCCTGCAAGTCGATTCTAGCAAAGGGCTTCGAAAACTTGCTTCTTGACCATAGTACTAAGAGGCTCTCGTGGACACTACTTACAACATGGGATTGTACTTCGAGCTAACCAATGTGAACGCATGTCGCTGAAGTTGCATGAACTGAGAGATTAGAAATTGTTCTGCTCTTGTAGGAGAGCTTAAGAGCGTTCTTCAATAAATTCCAATTTTCTCAGCCTTTGTCATGGCCAGTGACCTCGGCTACTACGCCGACTGAGATGTCCTTCACTGTCCAAGAGATCCCACAATGTTATGTGGACGGGCGCGATCACGGCCGTCGTGTTTGTACAACGCTTGTAAACAGCTAAATGGGTATTGTCAATTGTGTAGCGGCTGCTCAATTTGCAAAGTATGAAGTTGAGCACACTAGGCGTAATACATTCCAGTATTAGACCATTGAAGTCCAACCGCCCCGGTCCCCGGAATACCTTTAACCCAGCGCGTATCAAACCTTCTCATTCGCAGCCTCAACCGCCGGCTCGTCTATTGAAGAATCAGAAACGCTCTTACCACGATACGCTGTTTTTGCAATCGAGTTCCATTTATCCTCGTCCTTGTCCAATCTGCGGAAGCAGATCCAGAAGAATACACCTCCCAAGAAAGCGAGTACAGCGATAACTGTGTAATTCCATACAAGCAAAGGGTCCGCGCTGAGGGACACGAAAGCTTGTCCAATCGCCGAAGCAAAGGCGCTCATGAAGAGGTTGATGCTCATGACCAAACTTTTCATGTTGGAAGGTGCTTTGGAGAAAGCATACTCGTAGGAAGTGACGTTGGTGAAGATTTCCGATATGCCAATGAAGACGTAAGGAAGAACTTGAACCCAAACATTGATGGGTGCAGGGCCATTTTCCGCGATGCATTCATCATTGCCTGCATTATGACCGCAAGGTGCCAACTTATAGATGTAGTACTGAGTGACAGCAGCAGCAACCATAGAGAGGGCCCCGAAGAAAAACCCGACAGTCATTCGCTTGATAGGTGTGAAGTTGAAACCCATCTTACGGAAGCCGGGGTAGACAAAGTGGTCAAGGATCGGGATGAATATGATGATCGATATGGGATTCAGGTTCTGGATCAAATCGTTGGGGACACCGTGAAGTTCCATAGTCGCTGCTTGAGAGGTCAAGTTCGAGGTCATTTGATTGTAGGCGAGATGGAAAAGTGGCAAGAACATGAAGACCTTGCATGCCATCAGTCCACGGCGAACTTCATCCACCCACGCATCATCGTAGGTCATCCAGCTCGGTCGAGATGCAGGTGCAACATTAGACGGTCTGGCGACGTCCCAGGTAAATGTACTCCATGAGAACCAGTGCCCTTTCATAGCATACCAAAACATATGCATGAATTTTGAGAGGACAGACCCGGTTGGCGGGGTCAATATGTAGTACTTGCGGCAGACTGCGAGCACGACTGGTGCACAAAGGAACAAGATGGTGGGAAGGAGGAATGCAAGGTAGAAGCCGACATACTTTTCTGCATAGACCATTGTGATTTGACCAACCAGGGATCCAACGTTGATGCTGAAATAGAAGTACAAGAAGACTCGAGTGTTGGTGACTGCTGGATCGACGACAACTCGCTCTCCGGTCTTTTCGATCGTTGTTACTCGAAGCCTAGTATCCTGGACTTGTTCGGCAAGTAGAGGCGAGACGTTGGCCTTGAAGAAGCCCGTTCCAACACCAAGAGAGATCAACCCGATAATGAACGCAGCGAGAGCGGAATTCGGGTGAACAATGACGGTTGGGGCTGACGATGCCGTCAAGACCACATGCGCGATAATGGACACAGCAATGGCGATGTGAAGAGTCTTGAACCGACCAAGGTGAGCATCAGCAACGTATGCGCCGAGCAAAGGCATAATGTAAGCCCAGAATTGGTTGAAAAGAACAAGACCGGTCGCCATGCGTTGACCTCGTCCGAGAGCGCCAGACTGTCCATCGTGGCCACCCGCCCCCGTGTTCGAACCCTCAGGTAGGGGCGATCTGATGAAGTTTGTGTACGCGATTGTTGTGCCGTAATAGCCTGATATGATTAGCATTTTCTGTTGGGTATTGATGCTTCTCAAACAGAGACGTACTGAATCTTTCGCAAAGCTCGATAAAAGCGATCGTCCACGCCGTCCACGGTATTTTCCCACTCACCCTGCGGAGAACCTTCAGCTCCTCGTCCGTTGGGGTATCTTCATAAATCTCTGCTTGATTAATAGAGTAGCGTCGGCTATCAACAAGCGCGACAGCGATATGGCCCTCGCCACTCTTGTTCTCTGTCGAAGTGCCTTGGATAGGGGCGTCGGCAACACCAGACTTAGCCAGTTCGCTGGTCTCTAGGACATTTGCACCAAGGGTAGTCATAACTGCGAGCTACTGTGCTACTAGAGACGAAGACTTGTCGGTGGACAATAAATGATCTGCCAGATCCAAATGTTACAACCGGGAACACATCAAATATAAAGCAACCACAAGGACTATGGCAGTCCAAGCCTTGGGGTGCCATCGCAGGGGATCTTTAGCTGTTCGCGAGTGCTACATACTGTTATCCGCCCTGAACAATTCACGATTCGACGAAATTGGTCTCATCTCCGTGGGGACTCATGCAAATGCCGGACAGCCATTCTTAAAAAGGCAGGTAACAAGTCACGTGGAGATAACACGGGCCTTGGCTTCCTTGGCTCAGCGGCTTCACATCACAAGCTCGGCATTGGCGAACAAAACAGCACGCTGATTGGATGTTTGTCTTCAATGATCGACGGGGCTTTTTAGAGTGGATGATCTTGATATGTCTTGTGTACGACGCTGCACTGTACCACTAAAATCCGCTGCCAAGTGATGAAGCATGATATTAGGTTTTCTTGGCCTTTGGCATGAACGGTTTTAGTCCTGATAATGGCAAGGTGGACGATTAGTGTGGGTCAGGATCTTCAGCCAACCCAGGTTTTACATGCTACCTATAAAACCTATGTAACATGAAATTCCTGCTAGCCACAGTCTGGTGTGATTTGCATTGGCTGCTCCTGTTTAATCCATCTATCTCCTGACGCTGTTCACGCTGTAGAGGCAAATCTCCTCTACAGATTAGGGTTGTAATATTCAAAATTGAGGAATTAGAAGTGGGCTCTCCAACGGGGATAAAGATTGGCTGGAAGCCTTTTCCAGGGCGATATTTTGGGCTTCATTGGCACTCTAATGTGGGCTAGTTGCCACTCGATTTTGAAACTGAGAACGAATTTAGACTTCCACGACTTTCCAAACCTCTTGCAGAGAGTTATTACTCCTTTCGGACAATAACTTCAAAGTCAGAGTTTTCTGCGTTGACCGTGTGTTGTATACATGCTCAATTCATTCTTGTGCTTTGTTTTTTACGATCGTTCGAGCATTCGGAAGATCGGATATTCATCCCCCCTCTCCACCGGAATGATATTGAATGCAACGTAGCTATCAATGTTCTCAGGTTCGAGAGCCATGAAAGCTAGTGCTGCATTTCTCTGCCGTGTGCTGACGGCAAAACTGCCCGCTGGTACCTCGACCTCCTTCACGGCGGCCGTCGTTGAAACTGTCGCTCGCACGGCACCCTCGTAGTATCCCTGCTCGAAGTCCACAGAGGTAATGTTAAGAACCTCGACATTGCCTTGGAAACTCTGAGGCAACGTTGTTACCTCGAGGCCACTCACTTGAAGGCGAGCGGCTAGATCAGACCAGCCAATAGGTATCAAATAGGCTTCAGGACGGGGTCTTGTAAGATTCGCAATCACAGGGGTGGTGCTCTCAAACTGTATCGGAACCTCAACCACGCTTCCGTTCGTGATGTCGATCATTTGGAAGGTTCTATCAATAGTCTCTGTCGAGTCGGTCACGATAATGTCGTCTTCACTCTGAACGAAGTTGTGGATCCCATCATTGATTGTCTGAATGACTTGTTCCCGATTGTCAACGGCTGTTTGAATAATGGCTTCGGCCATCACTAATCCAGTTGCAGTTCTTCGCTGGAAATGCTGATCTGCTATTCCTATACCCCGCGTTTCACACAAGAACGTGATGCTTTGCGTGAGGCCCATCGCATTGCGTCCTATCTTCGCATCACTGCCGGCTTCTGAAAAAAGAATTGCACTGCCGGGTGTTGAATTACTGGTGCCTGTGACATACGGCTCCCATCTTAGTCCAACAGCTTCCAGAGCAGATCCAATCTCCGCAGCAAAGAGATTCTCGGACATTTCACGAATTGCCGAATCAATGTTCAAGTTCTTTGCAGCGGAAAATAGTGCGTCCGACGCATGAACATAATTACCCCCATATCGAGAAGAGGCTCCGTATTCATGCATATCGATTGCGATATGAGGCCCAAAGTTATTGAATAGCTGCTTGATGTCTCGTGTTTGTTGCCTTGCGAGCTTTATGTGGTCTCGATTTGGGTCAAAGTTGGTTGCCAATGTGCGTTGGAAGTAGTAAACACCGTCAGGGTTATATTGCGGTAGTAGAAAAATGTCAACAGCGTCCAATATTGAAGCAGTCCATGTCTGGTTCGCATCCATCTTACCAAGCAAAGCCAAGACCGATTGATCACCTGCTGGCTCGTTGCCATGGACGGCTCCTTGCAACCATATCTTGAGCTTGTCGGAGTTGTTAGAGTTCATCAGAGTTGAATTCGAGGTGGACAAGTATATGTACGAGATATTCCGGCCTTCTTCTGATCGAAAATTGGCTGTACGATAGGCAGCCCATTCATTCCTAGCAGCAACTGACTGGATAAAAGCATCTGGAAATGGTCAATGATAGGTCACTCAGGAATTCAGGTGCTACGCATACCTATATCCTCAGGATCAGTTGGGCCTTCGGTCCCATCCGGAAAGCCTGAAGATATCTGGTCCTGATTCGTAAAAGCCGGAGCAAAAAGTTCAAAATCCTCAACATCCTGGAAGTTAGCAGCAACTGATTCATTGTCTCTTCTGACAGGGACATGGTTGTAGCCGTAACGTTCAGCAGTAACCTCGAAGAGTGTCAGGCCAGCAAGGCCAAAGGCCACAAGTTGCGAAAAGGTCATCCTACCCAGTATCTAGTCCTTGTAATTCATCCAATGTCCTACCCTGTTCTATTATGGCTTCATATCGGGCAGATGGGCCATTCGTATATATGTTGGAAACAATGGACACCGGACATCTAGCCGTTCATGTCCCTTTAATCATTGCGATCTGCGGCTTGGCAAAATGCTTTGACAAGGTCGGCTTGTGTAGAAGAATGGATTTACTAAAACACGATAGCCGTTCTCCGGAATGCGAAGGTGGGCAGCATATCAGGATTCAAATACCTTGTCCGCATCCTCTTCACTTTGAACTTTGGGCGCAAGAGCCTCGGAGCACATTTGTTCAGATCCTGTGCGAACGGCTTGAAAAGCTTTCACGCGTGGTCAGAATACGAAGTTCGGTGCGACACATGAGGCTTCAATGCCTCATTGCCTCATCATGCATAAGTATGGGTCTAAATATCAGGATAGTCGTAGTCGGTTTGCCACGATTCATAGCGGAGGACGATAGAGCTGAGGCTGTGTGTTCCTTGGCGGATCTTGGCAACATTTGGTTGAAACGCAGGGACCACGAACGGAACGAAAACCGCAAGTGCGGACTGTATTTCCTCGACACCTTTGAGATTATGTCTCCAGAAATTTCATGCTCAGTGGTCTTAATATCTATCTCGTAGGTAGTATAAGTGCTGTACTCACGGTGCGCACAAAGCGCCCCGTGACAGATCATTTGCTATGCCTAGGTATGGCTTTGATATGTACGCCGGCCGGCCCGGACGATGTCAAATGCGGGCTGGGCGGGGAACGAGCCGAAGTGGCTTCGGCCAACAAACAGCAACGCAGCAGATGACGTTGCGTCTGCGAATGCGAACGCGAAGGTTTCCTCTTCAGCGTTTTCAGGTGTTCTCTGATAGTGCTAGCGTAACTTTCGAGTATCGAGTGTAATAAGTAGGCTTTCTGATCAGGATAAGTACGGAGGATTGGCTGGAAGTGTTTACTACGGCAATTTCTTGGACTTGATCACCTCTGCGCTGTTTATCACTTAGTATTGACTATTACGACCCTTGGATTATAGAGCATCCTTACTAAAGAGTCCTAGAGAGTGTCGCTGTTCTATTCACTACCACGAGGTCGTGGAGCAAACAGCACGCATATCCATTCCCCCTTCAGTGGTTAAGTCCTAGTTCTGCGCCATCGCTATCAACACTCCATTATATACAGCTTATCGGACAAGTCCCTTGGAGGCCCGGCTTTTTTCTCTAAACCACGAAGGTAACATCGCTGCTATGTGATGCGCGGGTTGGTACCCCGCACATTCCAAAGCGGTGAAGCTACGCCGTCCGCTGCCTCAGGTAGGCAGGCTTCACTGACAAATGACCTGATCGTTAATGCTCACCCTGTCAGTGTACTTTCTTTCAAGCAAAACATTCCGTCCATTCTTGGGCATAACTTCTGCCCCACTCTCAGGGACCCCCAAACCCAGTATTGGAATTGTCCTACTGCAAAGGTTGAGCCCTGGCCTATTTTAGGTGCAATCGATAAGAGCACGAAATGAACTAAAAGAATGCCGTCGCAGGGTTTGCCAACGTGCCAAGTCTAGGCGGCCACTCTGATAATCCGGGGGTGGATACCGGTGCTCGGTGCGCCTCTGTTCGTCTAATCGTGCCGAAACGACCGCCAACAGACCGTGACAGACTAATCCGGTTCCCCGTGGGGCATGACTTGCAGTCCTCCGGTAATGGAAAGTCCTTCAAGTCTACCGAAGGAAAATAACGATCTGTGCACAAATATGAGAATGGAAGTAAAGACAAGTAATTGAATTATTCAACGGCGCCAAGTTTTGGACGATATTCATCATTAGCGTCTTTCGTCAATTGTGGGTTGTTGGCCGCGGGAAGGCGAGTAAGCGGGTACTACGGCAATCCAATTTCAATGTTGAGGTTGTGGCCTTGTTGGAATGAAAAGTGACCAAGATGGTTGTGAGAGTAGATGATACCGAGCCAAGTAGTGATAAACCACTTCGCGCAGGTGTCATCAGAAAGTACGAATGGTGAGATGATTTGGCTCCGCGAATCAGCATCGAGGAGGCGAAGAGCCTCCTCATAGCCAAATGTGGGATGGTCAGAGGGTGAGAGTATTCGAGATACCTTTTCTTACTCAAGAAATGTTTCGCTTGCGAAACAACCATTTACAGACACTCTACATTAAATTCCAAGGCCGTACTGTTCCTACGTAGTGACCAGGATTTTTGCCTCAAAATATTCAAGGCGACTACTATAAGTTCTACTCTATCACTCTTTTAGCTGCTGAGCAACATACTACTAGTGTGACTTTATGGGATTCTTTTAAGTTTGGAGACAATCGAACCTAATCATATCCTGATTAAGTATATTTCATTCCTTCATCAAACCCCTTTAGCAATGGAATGTAAACGAATTCAATGTCAAAGGTGCACATAGTCACTGTTTGCGTTCGTACCGACGTGCTCCTAGGCCAGTGCTAGAGGTCTTTTCTGCCGGGTGGTTAAACATCAAGACTTGTGATAGATCCGCCAAGTGGATTAGACAACTCAAAGATTGTCCGATGCAAGGCAAGCTCTGATTATGATTGTGATTATTCCTGCTCTCGTCTTGCACGCATTCCGAATCCTTCTGTAGAGCCCAGTTGGCAGCGTTTAGCAGATATTCACTACCATCCTTTCTTATTTCACCTTTGAGCAGTAGAGGCCCTTACGCTAGCACGTCTGTTGGTGGAATTTTTGGATCTTTCTCGACGTGTACATAATGAGGTACCCTCATTTCTGCTCAAGGAAACTCAGACTTTCTTCGAAATTCTAACGCATCCTTAAATTTAGTTCTGGTGCCATTGACGTCCACAACTTCCCACCATTGAGCTTTCTCTCCCTAACTCAACCGGAAGACAATACATATCTGTTGTCTATGGCATGGGTCTCATATTGAAATGAGTTTGTCAGACAAGCTTGTCGGGAGTGAGCTGGAATCTTGGCGACGGAGAGCAAAATGACACTGTTCTAACTCTTGTAGGTGTAAATTTCGTTGTTTTGATTGGAGGCGTCCAGTGTCAACGTCCATTTGGGCACAATGGGCCGAGAGAATCCGACACCTTTGCCTAGTGGCAGAAAAAGCACATTGCATGCGAAATTTTTGCAGATCTTCATGCCGGTGTAACAGCTTAACGCATTGGACCTAGGGAACCAATTGACCCAAAATAAAAATTACAACAGATTCCGGGCCGTCTCCTCACCGTCGCTTAAAAAGCACCCCCTTAAACCTTCCCCACGGGGAGCTTCGGTAAAGCAAGGCCATTGGCCTTCTCCACCAGCAACGGGAATTTAGTCCTCAGCAATAATGCATTGGTTCCTTGCAAACACTAGAGCTTGGCGAAGATGGAGATCAGTATATATACCCCATCAATCGTCCTCGTTTCACTGGCGAGGTTCTGCATACTGCGGCATAAGCGAGCACACCGGTCAAAATGGTTCGACTTCAGGGATATCCTCTTGAGATAGTTCTGACGGCCACGAATTCCGCGGCACAGGCTTGGTACGGATATGATCAGGTACTTTTCACCTTTTGAGGCCCCTCCGCGTCCACGACACTAACGCTCAAAAAGGGAGTAATTGCTGGCATTCTCATCAGTGAGCATTTTCGAAATCAATTTCCACAAGTCAGGAAGTCCTCTATTGAGGGTATATTCACAAGCTCCTTCTCGGTCTGTACACCTGGATTGTCGATCCGAGTTTTGCAATTCTGACTCCTCGTAGCTGGGAAACCTGGTCGGATGTCTACTAGCTGCCGTTTTCGGCGACAGGCTTGGACGCAGAAAGACATTATGGACAGGTGCTGCCGTCAGCATCATTGGAGCCATTCTACAATTCACTGCATTCTCGTTCCCACAACTCATGGTGGGCCGTATTATTAATGGATTTGGGAACGGCAAGTCTTTTGTAGCCATCACTCACTGCCGCCATGGCTGATCCGGTTCAGGGATGACGTCTTCTACCTGCGGAATATTCCAAGCAGAGTCATGCCGTGGGCCGAGAAGAGGCAAGCTTTCCGTCATTGTGGTGTTGCACAACGTGGTCTTCTACATGGCTGCGTCATGGTTGACTCTTGGGACTGCCAAAATCGACAATGGAGCACAATGGCGTCTCCCTCTTTTGCTCCAGGTATGTGCTATCCTCAGGACATGTATTTCAAGGACATAAGCTTATTCCGGTGACAGCTGTTTCCCTGCGCAGTGCTTGTGACGCTGCTATTATTCGTCCCCGAATCGCCCAGGTGGCTACTAATGCACAACCAACACGACAAAGCACTCAATGCTCTGCAAAGGTACCTCGGTACAGATTTGACCGTGGAGGATGAAGCCGTTCGAAAAGAATACCGATCCATCCGTGGGGCGATTGAGATTGAGCGGCAGTCAAAGATCTCATTCAAAGAAGTGATGTTGTGTCGCGACAGGTCTAGTCATCTGAGACGTATGCTCTTAGGATGTGGTGGTCAATTCATGCAGGTAAGTCTTAACACGTACGCCCAATTCTTTCAAGTGCTGACATTTCGGAGCAAATGGGTGGCATCAATGCTTTGAACTACTACTTCTCCATCATTCTGGAAGATAATCTAGGAAAAACCGAAATGATGGCTCGTATTCTCACCGGATGCAATGCTACCTCATATTGCATCTCAACCGGTTGCGCTTTTTGGATGATCGATCGGTTCGGACGCCGTGTCCTAATGATGAGTGGTCTGTGGTTACAGTTCTTTGCGTATGTGATGGTCTCTGTCGCGGTGGCAAAACTTAGTTCTGCCCCCGAACAGTGGGGTTCCGTGGCTATCACGTTCTTGTTCTTCTACTACGCAGCTTTTGGCTGCACCTGGGGAATGGTTTGTCTGCTCAAAATCTAGTGATGTAGAGAAGGCCTGCTAACGGAGCTTTAGGTGCCTTGGATCTACCAAGCTGAGGTGAATTCGCTTGCGATGCGAACAAGAGGAGCAGCAGCAGCGACTGCCACAAATTGGGTAGGTGTCGGTCAATTCGTGGGAGGAAGGCACTAACGTGGTCAGCTCTTTGGTTTTGTTTGCACACAATTCACTTCTACCGGTATTCGAAACCTGGGGTACAAGTTCTACATCAGTAAGCTCTGCATCCCTCAAAAGTCCTTCACTAACTGCTCAAAAAGTCTTTGCCTGCTTCAACCTTGCTTTTCTTCCATTGGTGTATTTCCTCTATCCCGAAACAGCCAATCGCACCTTGGAGGACCTCAATTACTACTTTGATATTGACTCACCACATAAGACAATTATCCCCATAGATGATAAGGAGGCCAAGCAGCAGGCGAGACCAATCTCGATGCTGGCAGCAGAAAGGGATCGTGTGAACTCGGTATCCATGCCTCGTCCATCGATGCAGGCAGAGGAAATCAAGGTGCAGAGTGTAAAACAAAATGAAAAGGTAGATGTGTGATTGTGGAAAAGGCCTCAAATCACCAAGTGGTTAATAACATTTGGAATTCGGAAGCCTCATCACACCTCCTCTCAGCATGTTCACGGGAGCACCAAGGAAAGAAGCGAACGAGTCTTGGGTGCCTTTTCTCTAGTTTCTTGGGTCAGACAGCCATGGGATATTCTGGTCTGGCTGGTGTGGGTGGACACTGAAATTACATAGTAACTATCCAACTTATTTGAAAATGGGCTATGCAATTTGAGAACATTCTTTCATAAAGTCAACACTTTCCTGACGCAAACGTTTCTTGTCGGGAAAGGTAATCTCGAGCCCGTTGGATAACTTGGTGTCTGTCTTGATGTGACCGTCGTAGATGTACCCTATTTCCATCCACGCTGGTTTTTCTTGGAGGAGGATGCTGACAACGATTGTTTCGCTGGCCCAATATCCAGAGCTTCACCATGAAGTTTAAGCTTGACCAAAGAGAATCACAAGGCCTAGACCGTAGTACTTTATTCCTGCCGAATGGGACCACTAAGTTGTAGGTTAAGATGTTAGTGCAAAAATGATAATGTGGTATTGAGAAAATGGTAACGATCGCGAATATAGGTCTGGACTAGGTTTTGCAAGGCATGGAAACTTCGGAATTCTGAGCGGGCCGTGTTAATTCCGGGAACGGATTGATTGGTCCGATTCGGAGAAATTCGATTGCCGAAAAAGGCCCCAAGCGTCGGTAACAGCTGATATGTCATTTATTGTAGTCTACATTGACGGTGCTGCACTTGCCTCTTCTGTGCAAAGCTCATTTTGTAAGACGTTGTGGTGACTCTAGAACAAAAAGTTTGGTTGGTCCCGTCAGCCTACCCTTACATATTGCGATACGGCACAGGTCGTAATATTCAAAAAAGTGTGGCAAAAAGTGGTTCTCAGCCAGCCAATTGAACATGCGGGAAATTTAATCGAGCCAATGTTTGATTTGAAAGAACAGCCCACGTTTTACCACACTTTTTGAATATTACGACCCGTACCTGTACCGAACCTAGCGCAGACACTATTATTACACCAGGTCTCTCTTACGAACTACTTACCCGAACTTCGGACCTTGGTTCCATTCCTACCTCGTACCTAGGCAAAATAACTCAATAAATTTCGAGGTCTGACTTTCAGGGCCCAAACTCACGTGGCTGATGACTCTGTGATTGACTGTCCGACAAGGTACACCTTTGCCTGTACTCAATCCAACCTTCCGCTTGCCTACGGTCAACTGGGCATGTCTTAGCCGAACGAAGGTTAAATCAATGTTTTTCAATCTATGCAGCCATGTAACGCGTTCAGCATTGATGCCGAGCCTATCATGTGGTACTGAGGAGGCACTCGCAATATTCCAGGACAGTGATGTGCTTGAGCGCCGGCAGAATTACCAAGTACTTCGTATCACCATAGCTCTTAGGACTGCGCACTATTTTATGGTCGTCAAGGACGAGTTACTCCTTGGCCAGTCTCTCAAAACGGACCATACTCTATAGAATAGCGGTTTGTTTCAAACGCGTTTATCAAGGGCGGATCTCGGGACAACAACGAATCTATGGTTCCATATTGCTGGCCGCTGCCGAGGAGGCCAGCGAGAGCCTTGAGGCTACAGATTACGTAGCGTTCGTTCTGTCGTTGACTTTGGCAACATCTGTTCGATCTACTTCGGAACCACGAGACGAAATACGACCGGGGGTGTCGATCTTGTTATGTTGGATGGTCTTTATGTTCAAACTAGAGTAAACGGTGTGTTTAGTCTTCTTAATATGTGTATAGAAATTGTCGTGAGCCACTGAAGTTGCTGATGCAAGCCCGGCATTTCTCTCAAATGCCTAGATTCCGAACCCAATAAATAGCCGATGCATTTCCCTCATAGCATCCATATCCCAGCACCAGGTCATGGGTATCAAAACCGCAAAAATTCTACAACGCTTGCAAAGCCCCAAAATGCTGTGAGAACTCGAAACTAATAGTGCCTTCCAGGCTGGCCACCGCCTTGAGGAATGTCTATGTTTGGTAGCCTCGGCGCTCTGCTGTGGGTGTGCATGGTTGTCACGTCCTGATCCATATCTTGACTGACGCTGTAATAATGCCCTTTCTTGCTGATACTGCTTTGACTATCGCTTATTAGAGGATCCTGGCTTTGACCCCGTGTCAGGCCGTACCTGCTCGTTCGGTTTGAGTGCGCTTGTGAGCGCATGTCGTCGTAGCCAAATGCAGGGTTCGACATCTCTGAAGTCTGATCCGGGAGGCCTTTCTTGTTCCTGAGCTCCATCAAGAAGGAATCACCCTCAATGTCTCGAGACTGGGCTTTTTCAGCAGCCTTGCGCCTCTTCCTGTGCGGATTCTCCTTGCAACAGTTGATGATGGCATTGATAGCAATCAAAATGGCAAGAATACCGGTCAACGAGGCCTGAACCACGATGAGAACGACACCAGTGACAGTTTGTGTTGTTTTCGCAATTCCAAATTCTTCAACAAACACCAGAATGCAGACGACGGACAACACGCGAACAATTTGGATGATGATGTTGATCCAGTTGCCGGATTTGCGATCGTATGGTCGATTCCAAAGGAGGAGGATTAGCATCAAGCATTCGACAACGAGCTGACCAATAGTCTGAACCATACCATGACCGTCACCTCCTGCAATGATGCAACCTTTTGCGAACATGTAAACGATGAATGGCATGAATAACCACCAGTATTGCTTCTTGTAATTTTCGTAGAACAACTTGTACTTCTTCCACGTCTTCTTGTCCTCGTAAAGCGCACTAGCATCACCTTGCATCGACTTCATTTTGTGAGCAACATGCCAGATCTTCCAGCTATAGAAAGCCAAAAGAGCCGTAAAAATTGCTAGCGTAATTCCTGCAAGAAGCTTTGCAGCCCAGGAATCGCCGTTGCGGAATTGAAAGACACAGTAGAGAGTCCAGACTCCGTATAGGAGTAGGATCAAAGTCGTGATGGTCTGAGCCATGACTCGCCAATACTCCTTGCGGAATGTTGTGAGTCCCTTCGGAAATTTCCCGAAGAGTGACCAGGCCTCGAGGATAACTTTGAAGAGCAAGATGCCCACGACAACCGCAGCGATAACGATAGCGAAGACCAGAAGAATAGTCATGAAGGCATTGGCATCGGGAACCGTCAATTGTTCGACATAGGCTTGCACGCCAGAAACCAGTTCCGATTGTTCCGAATCACTTTTTGATGTTGAGCTGTCGGTGCCATTGATTGACGTAGTAATTCCGTCGATTTGACGCGGAAGCAGATAGTCAAGCGACCTGATTGCGAGGCGTCGGAATGATCCTGACGTAGATGCAGTAGAGCCATCTGGGAATCGTAGGGTTGCATTTTTCAGGTATTCGTAGCTGTTGTCGGTGAGGTTGCCCCCAGTGCCCTTTCGGAAGTTGTCAATCGTGGTCTGCATTCTGCCCCAGGAGACGAGGCCCGTCGAGAAGGCAAAATTTTTAGTGAAGCTGCGGTAGATGCCAGGATAGTTGACAGAATACATGCCATCTGTCGCCATGCCTTGCATCCACCACATTACCTCGACAAAACCAGGAGACGGATGTGATGCACCTGGCTGACTACCCGCCATTGCCGCGCTGATTCCAGATACGACCAAAGCGCCTGCTGCGATAGCTGCTGCAATGCCTTGAACTGCCGGAAGCTCGACAGACTTCCCATTTGTGACGGACGATTCTATGCAAGCCACCTCTGAGCCATCTTTCGCAGTCAGGACCATTTTAGCCATTCCATCTAGGTCAGGAATGCTATACGCTATCGACGGTATCTGTGAGGCATATTCGCTGGGTATCGTCTGTTCTCCTGCAGCTGAGAAGTCTCCTTTGGGCACTGCATACAGTTAGCAAATCGTTTCGAGCAACGCTCACAGGACATACCAGGACACAATTGTTCGACCTTAGTGTCGTCCGCACACGGGTCAAATGTTTGGTTGTACACCTGCTTGCCGTACGCTTCGACGACCAGAGCAGCCCTCACTTCTTGCGAGACGTCGCTGCTTCCGGCAACATTAAAGGTGATTTTGCTAGTCGATCTGTCGAACGAGATGTCCACATTCTGCACTCGGATCGACGATGCTCCGCTGCTGCAACTTGAGAATCCATTCGTGCTGATGATATCTGCTCCCAGGGCTCCCCACAGCAGCGTCAGCGACGCAACGGCAGCAAATGCTGTCCTCATATTTTATAGCTAGCCCAACTCTAGGGGCTCAAAACAAATTTAAACGTGCTCTAAGTGAGACCGATTTCCAGACGCTCAGTGCGAACCACGGGAAGTGTACTCGTCGGTTTTCACGAGTTCGAAAGGAAATTGAGTGGCTACTCGCTCGTTGAGCGGTGTGTTTAAGTCGTAATAGATGAACGAAAGTCGTAAAGTCAAAGAAGTAAAGAAGCGAGAGACTATGAACAGTGACAGCAAAGAGTTCAATGAAAGTTGCTGAGATGTAAAGATATCATTCAGCTGAAGTTCAATAATTACCTAGGGCAATGCAGTGCAGAGGCTGCTCTGCACGCGGCTCGCTGCATTGGGAAAAGTGGGAAAATATTCTCGACACGTAGTTTGCAGACACGAGGCCTTTTTGCGCCAAGAACCAGAGGCTTAGCCTACCATGGGCCACAGTCACATCGTTCCCAACGAATGAAATGTCTCAGGGGCGCCGTCTCAAGAACGAGCTAGGTGAAGGTAAAACACTCGAGTGGGGGTTGGCTGAAAGGGGCGTCCGTCCGCCATTGCGTTGAGGCTGAGCAAATGAGACCACACCCCGAAATCCGCAATTGCGCGTCCAGAACCACTTGACGCAGAGTATCAGTTTAATGTTACCATCTGATGCATGGACATACGGGTTTGCTAATATTTTCGCATACGATATCGTCTTGCCGACAAGTGAAGGTGTCGGAACCACTGTGAGCAATGGTCTATTGCAGTGCACAACTCTCAAATCCTTAGCGTTGTGCCGGTTCGTCAAGACGAGGGTTTCAGGGTAAAATGTTGACAACTTTGTCTCGCCTATTTGGCAGGAATCCTTTATGTATCGCCATGTATCACTATCCCTCCCTATGATCCAATCGAGGTCGTGACGATGGCGAAAATCGTGGAACCCAGAGGATGTTGGGAAAGCATATGTATAAGCGCAGCAAACCCCACAGGGTGGACATACCTCGTCTTCTCGCCTCCGAGTCTTTGCGGTGGGCACTGGCAATGATTTCGGCCACTACAGTTGTTCAAAATTTTAGCTGCGCGGTTACAGTGCTGCAGCTTTTTGGTAGTGTTTACACCCGTGACAGACGGCCGTAATATTTCGTACCAAAATAAGAAAATGGTCCTGAAAAGGAAGGCCTAGGCGCGAATCAGCCTTCCCGAATGAGTCCGTGACGCGTGAGCCCTCGTAGACTTGACTTTTTCGCCTGGGCACAGCTTGCTGGATTTGTGGAATGGCTAATCGAATAACGCCTTGGGCAAGTCTTCCTGTCACGCTCAGTGAGCTGTGCCTGGCAACAACATTAAGATGCGGACAGTCCTTCCGCTGGAAATGCGATGAAGAAACATGGTCATGCGCCTTGAAAGGGCGTATACTGGAGCTGACCCAAGACGAGACAGAAGTGCGTTATCGCGCTGTTTGGCCTGCAACACATGATCCCTCTCCCACACCGCCCTGCAAGAGTGATCCTGGTGAATCAGACGATTCAAAGCAATTGCTTGAGCACTACCTGAACCTCGACCCCAATCTCGAGCAGTTGTATATGCAATGGGCAAAGACCGATCAGAATTTCAGGAGAAAGGCCCCGAGATTCACCGGCGTCAGGATTCTGCGGCAAGATGCTTGGGAGGCGTTGATAAGCTTTATTTGCAGCAGCAACAACAACATTATCAGGATATCGCAGATGGTGGAGAAGCTTTGTGTGCACTACGGCAGGTACGTTGCAACGTGGAATGGCCGTCCCTATCACGACTTTCCGAGCCCAGCTGCCCTCACAACTGCGGGCGTAGAAGACCACTTGCGACAACTAGGCTTTGGTTATCGTGCCAAATATATTGCACAGACTGCAAAGATCATTGCGGATGAAAAGCAAGACGATTGGCTCGACTCCTTGCGCAATCCTGAAAGCCCTGTGTACGGTCAACTTCCAAAGCCGGCAGGGGAGATGAAGCCCGAGGGACGAGATGGATATCGGGTGGCGCATGAGAATTTATTGACACTGCAAGGAGTTGGTCCAAAGGTTGCAGATTGCGTCTGCCTTATGGGACTGGGTTGGAGGGAAGCGGTTCCAATTGATACTCATGTCTGGCAGATTGCTCAGAGGGATTACAAGCTTGGGAGAGGCAAAAACGCCAGTTTGACTAAATCTACATATGATCTTGTTGCCAACCACTTCCGGAGGATCTGGGGCAAGGAGGCGGGCTGGGCTCATAGTGTGCTCTTCACTGCAGATTTGAAAGTCTTCGCCGAAAGACTGGAAACGAAAGTGGTAGCAAAACAAAACGACGATTTTTCACAGGAACCCAAAAGCACAATGACAGTAGCGCTGAAGGCATCAATCAAAGAGGAACTCGACCACTCGACTAAGCGAGTCGTCGAAGTCGATGAGACGGTTGTCACCCACCAGCGAGGCAAACGTCGGCGGCGCGGCTGAAAGCGTATCCTTCGTACATCAAATTAGTTCAAGCGATGCCAAACCTCCAAAATTCGTCGCGAGGTCAACTTCTTTTCCGCCGAATTTTCTTTTCAGATGCCGCGCCCCATGCTCCTCCGAGATACTCCACGATCTTCCAAAGAGCTCAAGAGCATGCTAGCAAAAATAATAAGACTCTAAACAACACAAGAGCGTTAAAGACGATTTCGGTGCGGTCCAACTCGGGCTCCCCCAAAGCCTTCGTGACTGCCAACAGCACTGGGCTGTGTTCTCAGTATCTCATGTTGACAGGCATTTTCTCAACCAAGCGTAGGCCTGGAAACTTGGAGGGGTGATTACCTAGGTAACGAGACTGGCCACAGCTCCTGTTGTTGAGGCGGTGCTATTTCCGCGCCGCCGAAGCGAGATGAGACAATTGCGCGTTCGATGCTTGCGTCAAGTTGTGGTTTCTGGTGGAAAGATAATTGTTTCTATAGAGCAAATAAGGAGTACAACGTGGGACAATGCTATGGAGCCCATGTATTCAGATCTGTGGGATGTCTGAAGTATTTGAAATACAGGTCCATGACTACATGACCATATCGGTGTTATCAATGAAGCTTTAATCCATGGTCGAAACACTCTCAAACATTACCCAGATACCGAAGGTTTCTGCTTCTCGGGCTGAGCAGTTTCAAGTCATATGTTGCTGGGTTAGGAATTATCGTGTGAAGACTCGTAAGCGTTCGTTGACTGCTTAGTTAGCTGACGTGGAATTATGCACGTGTCCATGATACTGTGGCTCCTGGTTCGAAAGCTGATGGTTTCATCTCCAAGGACGCGGCTATTATACGAAGTATCCTTGGTGAGAAATCACTATAAGCTTGAAATTTTCGGATCACTACACAAACTTTTCCTCTTGACTGCACAGTTCCTGCTCCATGCCGATCTGATCCATGCCAAGACAACTATTTTGATCCCCAGATGCCGCACGGAAACGGAAGTCCGTCGCAGCAGGTATGAATACGTACTAAGTAATTTTTTTGGACAATCACAACCCTTCTTTGCTATAAAAGAATCGAATTGGAGACAATCTTGATTGAAACCCTCGCTTACCAGTCCCAATGTCAAGGATTTAAGTATATATAAAACAGATCCTGATGAAAACCTAACAAGATCAAAGATGACAACAATGTGAAACACCAGGTTCAAGCCGTGGTGTATGGTGATCCGGGAAGACCCCTGGTTCACCAGCCACGGAAATTCTAGCGTCTTTAGATACTTCTTGGTACTTCGTACAACCGTTGCACCGAAATGAATACAGCTTTGAAGAACATAATAGCTATATACGAAGCAGTAGGCAGGCCATATGGAGCACGAAGTAGTTCTGTGACCAGTGCATCTGGGGAAGTACCGAACTGTTTGATTTAGATTATGGAAGTTGTCGGTGATTTTACAGGAAACCAAGCTCTGGAAGAGCTACTCTCATTCAACTCGACGAATTCCCAGCCCGAACGCATGCATACTCCTCCTCGTAACGTGTGATCTGAGCGATGCAAAGCGCAAAACTATGTAAAAGTCTTGCATCATCTCGCGTTGCACCAAATTTAGAACCGTCTTTGTAGGATGTGATGTATTCGTATATGTGCGTCTACGTATGATACGTCACGCAACGAAATAGTTACAGGTTCCAAGACACCTACTACTGTAGGTACTCCGGGACTCTGCGAGACCTCTGTGAAGTGGCTCCTGGACGAATGGGAAATCGTACCGGGGGGGATGTTTTGTGTGCATCGGATCTCTCGACAAATGAAGCATTTTGGAAACTGTTCGAGAAGGGGCCAGGAGCAGTGCAAGGGACAACGGATGGCTGCATGAAGCATAGACTTGATTGGGCGTAGGCCAGATTTGCAGAAATTAGCCCGCTGAGATTGATGGTCTATGCTGGTGCTAGCCCCAAAACAGTGCTGGGTAAACAGCAAATGATTTTCATCACTGCGGTATCCTGGTAGAACTCCGTAGCCGCACCCACTTTCCCTCCCCGAGGCGGATTAGTTTGGTTAGCCAGTTACCACGCTTGTCAATTCTGTCTGCGCTCTTGACTGGCACCAGCTCGTTCTCCCTGCAAGCACTCCAGCGCTCCAGCCCAAGCCTTCTCTCACCTCTGCTCTCGCCGTCTGTGCAGACTGTGCGCACCCACCAGCCTCACCGAACACCTTTCGCTCCTTCACTCTTGATAATGAGGCCCAGTGCCTGACCAAGTTGCGCGTAGCAGGGCCTCAATCCTCTGGAAATACGACTGTCACTCATTGAATCCCGTCGTCTCACCTCAACACTAGCATTTAATCACCAACCAATCTGACAGCTTGCCGAGCTCCGGCCTCTAATCACGCGTCAAATCAATCAAGTCACAGATTTCTCCAAACCGAAGACAAATTCTGAATGTTGACCAAACTGGAGCAGGATCAGGACTAGAAAGCTCACCTGGAGGTGAGGAAAGAGAATGGTTCTGAAGCCATGGTATAGCATATGGCTTGCAGGGCTGGGTCTTGTAGGAACAGCACGCACATACACCTCCGTCCCGTCGCCGAACCTCGACCTCCAAGCTTTGGGCCAAGTGGCCATCGGTGGCGATTTCGACGCCGTCTCAACCTATTCATATATTGGTCAGAAAGAAGGCATCCAGGGCAATGGCACGCAATCGATTCTCCAAGAGCTGCCTAACGGCATGTATGACGTGCTCGCTGCCACCGATGCAAACATTGAGGACATATGCGCTCTCACGTCGCGTAATGGCACGCTGCTGGGAGTGGTCGTCGCGGGAAATTTCACCAGCGTCGGTGGCATTGGCGCCCAAAGCGTTGCATTCATCGATGGTCAGACAGGCGAAATAATACCTCGTCCAGGCATCCAGGGGACCGTGAATGCCGTATGGTGCGACTCTGAAAAGGAAACCGCTTACCTTGGGGGCACCTTTGAAGCCGGCGAATCAAGCAATGCTATTGCCTGGCTCGCTCCAGGATCTTGGTCGAATCTACCTTTCGCTGGTTTTGATGCTCCTGTAACCTCAATTACCAAAGCCCGCAATGGCCATATCGTCTTCGGAGGATCCTTTACTGGTTTGAAGAACATGACCACCTCTTCTAACAATGAGCAAGGACACCCAATTAACTTGCAGTCTGCTCGACTCTCTTCATCCGCAAACACTACTACTGCTGCAGAGATTGTGTGCCCCTCTAACGACTCTTCAACCACACCATGGGAGCTCGAAGACGACACTGCCGGATCTTGGACTGCTACCATGCGCTACGGCTTCGAGCCGTCCAAGCTGAGATTGTGGAATAACCCCGACGGTAAAGGTGTGAAAACCTGGCGCTTTACGGCTCTTCCCAACACAGGCATCATGAATTTCACATACCAGGATCCGGCAACCGGTGAACCAGCGTTCTGTGACGCAACCTGCCCTCTGGCCCAGAATTCCTCCCTTGCCTACCAAGACTTTGAGTTTGTCAATACAATCGGCATGAATGGTTTTCGTATCGATGTTTCAGCCTGGTACGGGTTAGGCGGCGCACTGAAAGGCGTGGAACTTTTCCAAAACGACTCTTTTATTTATGCTATCGAGTCTTTCAACGAGCCCTCGTGCTTGGCTTCCAACACCTCGATATCGAGGGCCACAGCTACTGGCCCCTGGTACGAAACTCCTTCGAGGAATAGTTACGCTGACTATCTGACTGTGGTTGTTGGCCCGACAACATTAGACACCACGAACATTGTCTTTGAACCTGACATTAGGCAGAAGGGAAACTACACCATTGTCGTCTATACCCCCGGATGCATCCAAGACAGCTCATGTAGCGCTCGAGGCATTGTGAATGTTACCGGCTCTTTGACTTCCGACGACAGCAACCCTCTACGGACGCAGCTGTCTCAGACGAATGACTATGAAAAGTTTGATCAAATCTACCAAGGACCGGTTGATCCTGCATCTGGTAGCTTTCGGCCGGCTGTCACAATTAGTCCGTCCAAGCAGATACCAGCACAGTTGATCGTGGCCGCTCGAGTTCGCTTTAGTGGCAATCCATCTACAGGCGGGCTCAATGGTCTTTTCGAATTTGATCCTGACGCTGTGACTGTCGATACAGACTTCTCAAAGTCAGCCATCAACCAGGCTGGGACTATGTTGAAGCCCAACGCGCAAATACATGCGTTGGCTGCGCACGCCGACGCGATATACTCCGCTGGCAGCTTCTCAGACGACACCTTCGAGAACATAATGCTCTTCGCAGACAACAAAGCGAAGTCATTACCAGGCGGTGGCCTGAATTCCGCAGTGGCAGACCTTTATGCCTCTGATGACTTCTTATATGTCGGTGGTAATTTTACAGGGACGAATGAGGATGCGATTGCTGGGCTGGAGAATGTTGCAGCTTACAGCTTTGCAGACACCACGTGGTATCCTCTTGGTGCTGGTGTCGATGGTCCCGTAACCGACGTTGTGCCTTTCCAACTCAACATTTCGTCCGATCAGCCAGAACCCGTCATTGGCTTCACTGGTTCATTTTCGAATATCAGAGCCAGTGGTGATGACCCCCGGCAGCCTGCAAATGGCTTCGCAGTCTGGGTACCTTCACGCAACAATTGGCTGCAGAATCTTGCATCAGATCGACAGTTTCTTGCGGGCAAGCTCTCTGGCTGCACTACCTTGCCCAACAATACTTGGCTAGGCGCCGGAAGCCTGGTGTCATTAGGCAAGGCGATAAGTGGATCAGCTGGACTTAACCAAGCAGGAGGGAACATAGGTATTCAGCAACTTCCTATTGATATCCAATCATCCTTGCCTACCGAGTCGGCATCGATGAGCAAACGAGGGCTACTTACGCAGCAAAACGTGACCGGCGTTTTAGTAGGTGCTTATGATACCCACGAGAGCCGCAACGTCACTATTTTCGGTGGACATTTCACTGCGCGTACAAACTCATCTAACGTCCAGAACCTCGCTTTCTTGAATGGTGATGATGACGAGGTTAGGGGATTACCATCAGGGATTGACGACAATTCGACGTTCCTTGCTCTGTCTACCCAGGATAATTTGTTATTCGCTGGAGGAATGGTGACCGGACGAGTGAACGGTGATCAAGTACAGGGTCTGGTTCTGTATGACCTGGCCAACCACACTTTCCGGTCTCCGCAGCCTGCTGCTCTTGAAGGCGACACAGTGATTGTCAATGCCTTCGCATCTCGTTCAGAAAGCTCCAACTTTTACGTGGGAGGCTCTTTTGAACACACAGCGCAAGGTTTAGCATGCTCATCAGTCTGCATGTACGACACGAGCTCCAACATCTGGAGCTCAGCAGGTGGAGGGCTTAATGGAACGGTGACCGCCCTGCACTTCCTGGACGACGATCATTTGCTGGCTGCTGGAAGTCTCACTGTTTCTGGAAACGACACGTCATTGGCAGTGTATGATATACGCGCCCAATCGTGGTCAGTATATGACAGCATGCAGTTGCCCGGCCCAGTCACTGCGCTAGCTGAGACTTCTGATACTGAAACCTTCTGGGTCGCCGGCACATCAACAACAAATGGGTCTGCTTACCTTGTCAAGGTTGACAACCACGATCTTGCACCTGTGTCTGGCTTGCTTGAGCACGGGACACGCATATTTGGGATGCAAATGATGCGTCTTGCTAAGGGCCATCGAAGTTCTCGCTACCTTGATGTTAACAACGATCTTATGGTCATGGGACAACTGAATATAACTGGCTTTGGTCCAGCCTCGGCCGCGCTATTCAACGGTACGACAATGCAGCCTTTTATACTCAGTGTAAACTCAGCAGGGGAGTCTGGCAGTCTTACGACTTTGTTCTCGTTGAACTCTAACCCCGCAATCAATCCACCTCGTTTCGGGCACTCGAGGGGCATTGCAGTTCTCGTTGCCTTCTGCGCGGCGTTGGGTACGATTTTCCTTATCATCCTTGCTGGTATGATACTCAACAGGATACAAAGGAAAAGAGCAGGATACAGTACTCTCCCGAGCCTTCCTTATCAGGACAAGAACGTGAACATCAACCGAGTTCCACCTGAACGGCTTTTCGCATCAATGGGGCAAAGGACACCGGGAGCTCCAGCCGTATAGTATGGCATATATGGCGAGATATCTCGGAACACACAATCAACGAGCACGACTTTATGACATTACGACCTACAAAGAAATTTCTACCTTCTCTTGCGAGTTTCTAAATCATTGATCAGACCTAATGGCCTTGAGCATGTGCGTCTGTGGCATCCTAGTTATTCGAATTGTAATCGGCGTTTCAAAAGATCTGTGCCTCGGAAGGGATATTAGCAAATTCTCGGCGAAGGCGGGCTTTCTCGAACACATTTTGTGATACCCTTTCTTTGTGATATTCCTGGGTACAGGACATCTCACATCGGTCTGTCATTTGCGCAAGTTTGCTTGCGGGAATTTAGTGTGTAGTAATGGCTAGACGGTATCTAATTGATGGAGCAGGGTAGTCTAAGGTGGCCTATCGCAGACAAATCCTTCTGGGGAAGGCAGGACGAGTAGTAGGTAGGCCACTCTCCCTGCGATGCCTGCAAATTCATATTGCCTCTATAATTGAATAGCCTCCTATATCGCAGCGGAACTTTTCTGCTTCTGCTTTTAATTCACCTATTTCCTCCATGTGACCTCGTTCTTCCATGGAATTTTGATGTTTGGTAGAACACATATTCATCGAGCTGTTGAGGCTGGTGCTGGGTGGATGTAAAAATAATGGTGTCACAGTTGCGAGCTTTATGGGCTTGGACAAATGCGTTCGAGGCGCAGAGTCAAAAGGGGAAGTGATCTGTTTTTGTAGTAGTGCGTCAATTTGAGGAAGATAGCGCAAATGGCGGAGTCTTGGCTTGGATTTCCATTCCGTTCTCACACCTCGGAGGCCGCTTCTGCCATTGTGTCTCATTGGATATCGCCATTTCAACCAAAGGACAGCAATTTCGAGCAAGGATATCATGTTGTGTACGCCGACTAAAAGTCGTACTAATTAATAGCTTGAACCAGCTTTGGATGAAAATCGCAGATTCAGCGGCAACCAGCGACATTAGGGTATGTACGAGTCAGGCCGTCCAAAATCCTATCCTGTCCACGGCGCGTCGAACGCCACATGGCAATGGCCACTACAGCCTCGACGAAGCTAGACTTCGGCTGCTCCCAAGCGGGTAGTACTAGGTAAGCTCTATAGGATACTTCGCGAATACTCAAGCCTCATTCTGCCTTTGTTGTTGGCGACGGGGAACTTGTTGTTGCCGCTTTTCGAGGAGTTAGACAAGTACTGGTGCACCGCTTCTTCATCTGGTCTTCCTTGACTAATTCAACTCTCACCGTGACTGTGACACACTCTGCAGGACCTACTGCCACTAGATACAACAACAGCACAGGCGCAGGTGCAGGTGCAGGTGCAGGTGCAGAAACGGGCGCTGGGCCGGGTTCGAGTGGAGAGTCTGCTCACGTTCGACTTATGGTTACCCAGTCAATGTTATCTGTACAACGACAACCATGAGCACGGTGTCAAAGTCGACTGTAGTAACCTCCACAACAACTATTGAGGCACCAAACCCATCGAGTACCACAACTCTATGGCCACGACCGCCGTCGTGACATCCAAGAGCGTCGTGGTGCCATTTTACGAAGACCAAGACGATCATGCAGCCGTCTGCTGTCACAAACACAGTCACATCCTCAGCAGAGACAACTACCACCCCGACAACGTTGAGTCCGTATCTCTGTTTTTGGGGAAGGCGAGATTGGGGGTAGAAAATTGCCAACAGCTCTGTTTGAAGGTTGGGGTCTACATCGGTTCTTGTTCCCGTGACCTATACTACATTTGCTACATGGACTCGGGTGTGGTTTTACGATCACAAGACAGGCCAAACCAACAACCACTACAGTCACGTCAACCACTACGCCCATCGTCTCAAGTAAGTTCCAGTTTTTCCCATTCCAAAGTTTGGATCTCGCGTTTAATCCATCTTGTGTGCCCGCTTTCGTGCAGGAGAAAAGTTCTGCTGCTGCTGCTGCTGCTGCTGCTCTTCTGTCAAATGACTTCTTTTCTTGGCGAAAATCATCGAGGCTGACCATGCGTGATCCTGCTTTCTAGCAACAACGACTCTGCCCACACGGACTAACATCAATCAAATGTGTCTTTTGGTTGAACTTAATTTGTCCGCGTACTGAGACTGCCCGGGTTCTGTATAGCTAGCCAGCCAGTTAGTCATATGGAGCCGGTAGGCTGATTTCAATAATTTGGCATCTAAGATTACCTGTGCTTCTCCACAAGTTGTACGACGGTTCCCAGTTTTGTCATTGTCCTGGCATCATACCATACCATACCATACACGACAAGGCTTGCGAAATCCAAAGTATACACGGACACCTCCGAGTCGAGAAGACCACCTGTGTACCCTACCCGGCTGACTGCACATCTCCTGACGACAATCAAGGCCCCGACTATCTTTCTGGACTCGCCCTGCCATATGGCTCAAAGACGGGATCCGCTGTAAAGCCAATACGGTCAAATAAGCACGCCTCTGCCCGAGACTGGCGCCAAAAGCCCAAAAGTCCTCCACAAACAAAGTCACAACTAAGCTCGCATTTTTGCAGGGCTCACTGCGCCTCATCTCACGATAATGGGTGATCCGGATCCAACCTCAACGAGGAATCCTGGTCGGCCGCTGCAGGTCCATTCACACCTCAGCGTCGCCCTCATCCTCAACCTCGCCCTCGCTAACGTGCCCTCCCTCGTACTCTTGCCTGCACTGGTCCTGGGTCTTGATCGCCAGTGCCAGCTGCTCGATGTGCTGCCGGTAGACGTTAAGGTCGTCCCGGAGACGCGGCCGCTCGAGCTCGAGCTCTTGCTGCTGCTGCTGCTGCTGCTGTTGTTGTTGTTGGGCCAGAGCTGCTGTCTGCGAGCGAGTTCGGAGCCGTGTCGTGCGAAGTGCGGATTGAGCTTCGGTGTGCTTGAGCTGCTGCTGAGGCCGAGGCCCAGGCCGAGGCTGGGACGGCGATTGCTTCTGTTCCGAAAGAGAGCTCTGCAAAGGAGACTGGGATGCGGATTTGGAGCGGAAGCCGGTAGAGGTAAGGCCCATGGTGTGGATTTCAGATGATTCTGCACACTACGATCTTTTTTTGTGTTTTGGCGGCTGATTTAACCTCTCTTGTGTCAGTTGTTTTCAGCCATTACTACCGTGACTGGATAAGGCAGAGGCAGAGTAAAAGAGCTGAGAATTGAACCGAGGCTTTCGATCAGCTGATATACAAAATGACGAAATACAGGCCATAGGTGCATGAGTTACGGGGTTCAATGCGAGTAAGAATGTCGGCCGTGAAATCCTTCGGCCATAAGCAACGGATAGATCTGAAGGCGAACGGCTTTTGTGGAATCCTACCATATCAGGTCCTCGCATTCGAGACCTGAATAGGCCTAGCGTCCATCCACGGAGCGGATTTAGTGTTGTACTGCATGTCGGTCGAATGTGAAGCTTTCTAAGGGGAGCGTTAAGAAAAAGTCAAGCAAGCACCGTAAGTGACAGTTGTTTTGCCGCTGGAGTAGAGGGTCGGTTGCGGGCGGTATTGAAAGCGCTCTGGGTGTGTGCTCTTCGCTGAATCTTGCCAATCCTTGCTTGCTGGCAGTTTTCGCACCTTGCGTACACCTTGTCCCGGGAGCCCTGGGAGATACTGGCTTCGAAATGATCGGGAAGAGTAGCTGGATCTAGTCAAGAAGAAGACTTGACTGGATTCAGCTTGTGGCATCTGGCCTCTTGCGAGAACTAAATTGCCGGACAGCCGAAGAATCTGTCTCTTTGTTCAAGAAGAAATGCGCCCACGCTTTTTTCGACGTCGCTCCCTGTAGTTCTCAAACCTATGAAGGTGTCTTCGCTGCTGACATAAATACGGGGCCTCCTACTTCCGGAGCGTGCGTTCATGGCCGGAAGAGTTGCAATCCAAATATATGTTTGTAATGTTTGCAATGTTTGCAATGTTTGCACAATCAGAAGAGTTATTCATGTCCAGTGTTATGTCCTGAGTCCACCCGTAACCCGAAGGAGAAAGACACCGACCAGGGCTTGAATCACAAAAATTATCACTTGAGAATGATGCTCGTAGAGGGCCTATGTGGATTTCGCTACAAGTAATCTACGACAGAGACCGTACGGGGACTATGACGGCCATTCTGAGCTGACGCTAAACTGTTTCTCATCCATGCGACCATCTTTACCAACGAACGACGTTTTATATTCGCTAATTTATGCTTCGGCAGAGATGCATAAATATTGGGAAGAAGTATGATGCCATGCCTAAATCCAACGGTAAAACGGCTTGTCCCGCGGTCTTTGAGCATCCAAGATGAGATTGAAAGAACTTGACTTCAAATTCTTTCCTGGGCCTTGTGAGCCAGACCTTGATTTCAATCGTAATTCCAATTCTTGGCCTTGTAGGGATTTGGGACGTAAGACTTTGGCAGCCAGCCTTCTTCTCTACCTCGATGTATGTATGCGGCGGTGACATGGCCGCCTTGTGTGAAATCCGATTGAGTATCGTTGTCAAAACCAGGAATAGGGCTGTATTTTCTCCTGATAGTTCGTGGAGGAGTAGGCGAGCGGATAGAGGATATTGATGGGGAGGTTGGCTCTTGGAGTACTTGAGCTTCCGACAGGTCCCCTGGTCTAGCCACCGTTACTCGTCCTACAACTCGCGGTTGCTCTTCAGCTGAGGACAGAGGTGAGGATGTGAGTTGAATAACTGGAAGCTTGGCATCCCGTTGTGACCGGGTAGTGGCACCGACGACGATAGGCGAAGATTGTGTCATAGAGTGTTGCGGTAGCAAACGACGAGGCGGAAATTGTGTCGGGCTTTGCGTTTGATCATCTACGCTATGGTTGTATGGGGTCGCGTGGCCTTTGTCGGTCTGTACAGCAGCATATCGAGGCTCCTCTGTAGTACGCATCGAAGCTCCATGTTCATCTTGTGCACGATTGTCCGTTCTTAAAGGCACGAAGGTATCCAGATCATCTGTATCAACGTGCTGATTGAATTGACTAAGACACGTTGCAGCCGAGCTGGAGTCTTTAATGGTAATCCTTTCAGCAGTAGACTCGTTCGTCATGCGGTGAGAGAGAGGCACAGGAGATGTTGGAAGATAGTCTTCGATCGATTCAGCTTGTGTCGAGACCTGCGAGGGTCGTGGTATCGATGCTGGACGAACACTTTTCTGAGTTGAAACAGCTGGAGTGAGAAAGTGAGGACTTGGAGAGCGGCGTTGGATTTCGGGCCTGTCATTAAGAGGCACGTGGATCACTTTCACATTCTCGATTGACGTCTTCGGAGACAACTTCAGCGTTGATACAGAAGGTAGCGTTCGAATAGTCGAGCCTGTTGACTGACGTGGGGATGTCCGAGCAGAATTTGTCACCAGCCGTGGAGCGGACAAAGGTGATGGAAGGGGAGTGCCAGATGGAGTAGCATGTATCATCCTGGGACGGCTTTGGGCACGCCATTCAGGTTGGAACTGACCTGTCGCAACGGTAATTCGAGGGTCAGCATCCGAAGATGTTGGCGTGGGTGAAGATATGCGTTGACGAAGGTTCTTGACGAATTGGGTGTCGTTCATGACTGGAGAGCCCATGTCGGAAGGCTCATCGGGATCAAGGCACTTTAGCCCTGTGATCCCATTGAGTGGCGACTCTTCGAGGAGCATGTCCTTATGCCTACTTCTCTGTACTGTGTCGCTCATAATATCAAAGTGATGGGGCACCGGTAGGTCCGTCCATGTGTCTATCGTCGATCTCTTGTCACCTCCAGCCAGGTTTTGGTAGGCATCGTTGGGATAAGACATCGAGGTCTGGGAATCGGCTTGAACGCGACCGTTTTCGGATTCTGGGATCACCAGACTCCAAGTCCGACTCTCGGCCGAGTCAAGCCGCAAGCCCATAGAAGGCATGATTGAATTATTGAGCGGACGGTTTGGGCCAGTCCCAGATTGCGAAGGAGGACCTTGCAACAGTTGGATGTCGTCTGCTGGCTTATCCAGTCGGTCTACGGGGGGTGGTATCCATTGTGGTAGAATTTTAAATGTGCAAGTTTTGTTTGGTTTAGGTGAGCGTCCCATGGCATGTATTCCTGATGGTTTGTCCACGGTAGTGACGATGGAAGGGGATCTCTGGATGTTGTTTGACAGCTCGGCGAGAGGTCGGTTTCGCAGCGACGGCTGCCACAAGCTCGATCCCAGGCTCTCAGGCGTCTGGCTCGATGGGATTCGATTCTTTCTCGGTGTAACAAGCCCAGGACCAATCATGCTCTGCAGTTGCGATTTCCCATCGTGACAGAGGTCTTCCCCGAGACCTGTCGATTCGGGGACAACAGGTGTTCGATGCCGAGGCCGAGGTTCTTCTGTCCTTGTGAGAGATTTTCGGGTCGATCTTCGTCTCTCTACCTCCGGCTTCGTCTCCTGCTTCCGCGGCTTCCTTGTATTACGAACCGGACTTTCCTCCACCCTTTGGGCCGCCAACATCTTCGTTTCCGATCTGGTCGAATAATTGTGTAACTTGGTGGAGCAAGACCGAGCAGACGAGTGAATTTCATTTTTCGGGACTGCTGGCGAATCTCGAATACCTTGTGAAGGAGGTTCTAGTCGAGGACTCTCCAAGATCGAACCTGCGTCCGTTGTCGTGGTGTTGAAGTAGTCCATTTGTGTCAAAGTTGAGTTTCTTTTCTCGAGTGATTTTGGTGTAGTACGACGTCCTCGCGGCCGTCGCCGATGTGGATCGGATGCAGGTTCGATAGGTTCCAGAACGCCAGGTTCATCTTCACAACTGTAGAGCTTCACAAAATCGATTTGGGTAAGGGTGTATTGATCATTTTCCCGGCCGGCGGGACTTGTTCGGACACGCTTGCGTGCTGCAGGAGTGCTATCTACCCTTCGTCGCTTGGTGCTCTTGATAGTTGATGGTGTTGATGCCATGTTATTTCAGTAGAACACGGACTCAATTGCTTTTTGAGAACGTTGAGCACATACTGTTGAAACTGCGGCCCATGAGTAGGGGCCCCTGGGTAAATACACGTTGATCCGATAAAACGCGCGCGCGTTGCGTATCGTTCACGAAGTTACGTCACTCACGTGAGCTGGCGTCCCAATATGAAAGCCTTTGTGACCCTTCTAAGGGGCCAACGCCAAAAACAGTTGTCAGGGGATGAGTGCATCAAGATTATCTTTGAATTTGCGACAGTTTGATATCTGTATTGAGTTGGCTATTCTTGTTCCTTTCACGGACATACGCTATGAAAGAGATGCGCTTCGACAGCCAATGCTTTGTACACAATAGGTAGATGTTTGTCAAGGCGATATCTATGCAATCAAGCCCTGTACGCCTTTCCTGCACTTCCTTTGAGGAAGATCTAGTGCTCATTGCTGGATTACATCCCTTTCTGCTGGCATTTCCACGAACTTGGAGCAATCAAATATCGGGGTGCTCCAAGAAAATACACACTACTGCGCTGCGTTCTCGAAAGGGGGAGGTGATGCATTGTGGCTGGGCGTTGGAGTATGACTGTCGTCTGTCGGTGGATCCGTAGCTGGGCTCTGGTCCCGACCTTCCACGCCTTCAGTGGTAGGTTTGTCGCCACTCGGTGTCGTATCAGTGTCATATTGTTGATTGCGGCCGTAGCATCCCTCAAACCATCCGCCTTGCTCCCATTTGCCAGGCTGATACAGGCATTCATCTCTGGTTTCATCCTCCACAATACCTCGAAGCAATTTGTCGACCCGTTTAAAGTCGACGGGTTTTAAAATCCAACCGTCAAAACCAGAGGCCATGTATTTGTCCTTCTCCCGCTCCGATAACGAGGCTGAAACCGCGAATATCGGTACCCTTCCGTTAACGCTAGCTCTTTTCGAGAGACATGATGAGCCTTGAGTTTTCTCAAAGGAGCGTATCATCTTGGCTGAGCTGAAACCATCCACGATGGGCATTTGTAGGTCCATCAAAACTGCGTCAAAGTCTGTTGCCCGCTCGCCGTATGCCGAGGAGCACTCTTCCCCATTCACTGTCATGTAAGCAACATGCCCGAGCTTTTCTAACCTCTTTTTCATGATTTTGCTATTTATCGGATCGTCCTCCGCAACAAGCACCGAAAAGCACCGAGGCAACGAATCTTCATCTTTTATTTGCGACGGTGTTTCGACCTTCGGTACTTCGACATCAGGCTCTTGAAATTTAACTTTGCCTGGCAGTTTCGCCCAGGCTTTCCCTTCAAATTTTGGGACTCTCACAGGCTTCAAGGGAGTTCCCGAGTCTTGGATATTCTGTTGGCCAGGCGTCGCTCCTATGGCTGATCGGAGCTCTTTCGTCGAGCCTGTTGACCTCGACTTCTGCTGAACCTCGCTGACCGGTGCAACTTGATCGCCAACGCTGTGAGACCGCGCCAGCCTGCGTCTGGATTTTTGATGATACTCTGCGCTTTCATGGGTAGGCGATAGGTGCAAAGGTTCTTGGATCGCATCAATAAGGCGGTCTGCATCGCTCCGATTGCTATGAACGCTGGCCCCGCTCTTACCACTTTTGATACTTCCCGTGAGGCTGTGCATACTGTCGGCACTTTCTTTTCGGCCGATCGATGCTTGGCTAGGCCTGTTTGGGGTCGAAGGCAGCCTTTTCACCAAAGTCACTTCGCCATCCGGTGCTGGCGAATATTTATGCTCAGGTGGCGTCTGCACTCTGACAAGGTCATCAACGCCGCCTTTTCGGGTTTGTAGCGTCCTAGCAAGCTCGAACTCAAGGACAAGGATGAACTTGGACCCTTTGCCCTCTTCAGTCTTTAAACGCAGCTGCCCATTCATGGTCCGAATGGTGCGGGCAACAACTGCAAGTCCCAGGCCTAACATGTTCTTGGAGACCTTGGCTTTCTGCTCGTAGGGGTGTGTATCGAGTAAGGCTTGGGCGGACACCGCAGGTGTGTACGTCACTTCTTCCAGCTCTTGGAACAGTGCGTCAACTTTTTCTTGAGGCATGCCAACACCTGTATCTTCTACGGAGATCTCAACCTCGCATTTTTCCGAGGTTGAATGCTCCTCAAGCTTCCAAGCTTCAACAGTGACTGCCCCTTCATGTGTATGTTGAACTGCGTTCGCAACAAGGTTTGACACCACTTGTCTGACCCTGCGATGATCTCCTAGAACATCTTGTGGAATGTTCGCGTCGATATGGACGGCATATTCAAAGTTCTTGCGACGCGCATCGCCCACGAAAGGCTCAGTCGCCTCTCTCAACGTGTTGTGCAAGTCAAAAACTTCCTCTTTCACCAAATTCTGGTGTTCTTCAGCTTTTGTAAGGTCCAGAAGATCGTTAATGACATATACCAGGGACTTGGACGCTGAGTGGGACTTCGCAAGATTATCTCTTGTTTCTTGATCGAGGCTTCCTTCGAGCGCAATCTCTAGGTAGTTGATGATTGCGTTTAGCGGTGTCCGTACTTCGTGCGCAGAGTTAGCGAGGAGCAGTCGTGTCAGCTGGCTGCTCTGCAGCGCCGCCTCTTTCTGCCGCCACACATCTATAAACTTGCCATAGACCAAGCACAGCACAGATGCAGTTTCGATTTCTTCCTCTGTCCAGTCACTACATCGGCCCACTATTAGCTCACTCCATTGCTTGAAGCTCTTCCGAGGCTCAAGAAAACCTTCAGTACCTTCCTTCACGAACTTCTCGTAGGGATTTCCGGCCCACTTCACTTCCTGCAAGACACCTTTTCTGAAAAAGGCGATGAAGTCATTACCTCCAGTGGAAAGAGGAACATATAGGACTCCAGCCAGGTATTTCAATCCAGGGCCGTATCGGAGATCAGCGAAGTCCATGCTTAGATCCTGTGAGGTGTAGACAGCATTGAGCTGTTTCATTCGTAAAAATTCAACCATGGCGAGCACTTCTTGTAGATGGCCCGCTGGGTTGCCCATTATTTTCGTTTCGTCACGGATAGATAATGCACCGACATCGGCATTAAACAATCGTAGAAGATCCTCCGACGAAGCGACGATATAACCGGAAGGGTTCGTACTGGACGATGTGGTGTTGATAAGCTTTCTTGCTTGTAGCCTTGAGGCATAGGAAAGCCGTTCAATATTTCTGGAAGCGGTATCACCAACTAATCGACACATCTTCCGAATCGGAAAGGACACCCGCATTCCATGTGAGCCGTACGAGTGGCACGCTATGAGCCCCCAGAGTTCATTGAAAGCATTGATGGATATTGACATGGACGCTCGAACTGCCATGTTCGCAAGATATTTGACATGTATAGGTGACATGGCTCGTAGGTAGGCGTGCGAGAGATCCAGTGGTTTCTCAAGATCATCCACGGTCCTGCATACAAGGCGAGCCGTTTCCTGGTCCCTGTCATAAAGTAATCGAACCTTGTTGAGTTTGTAAAGATCCCGTGCTTGTTTCGGAATATCAGAAGCAGGGAAGTTAAGACCTTTGTACAAATCTTTGGTCGCACGAGGGTCGACCAACTCAGCCACAACCCTCCCATTCCAAGCTTGATCAAATTGATATATCATGACCCGATGAAAGCCAGTTAATTCCTTGACGACGCCTATCAAGACTTTGAGAAACATGGGCAAAGATGGGGCGTTGGCCAATTGCTCCTGCACTTGTGACATGATATTGAAGACTTCCATGGCAGCAGCCTCACCCCTCTTCTTCCGTGCGCTTCTGAGAACGCGCAGCGGCTTGCTCGCATTGACTGTGCTCTCAGCCAACTCTTCTGGGGTCGGATCACTACCTAATGTGTCCTCAGGCGGCTCAGGCGTCATATTGTCGCCTGGCACCAGTGGGTTGACCTGGTCGTCCTCAATCTCGAACTCACAAATGACAGTTTCTTTATCCAGTGCGCACAGATGCATTGCGCACCACATCTTTCGGGTCCTGTGCTGGGGCGGCCGTATGGAGATCATGAACACTTCTGGGCCATTTACCACCACGTCGGAAGCATCTTCATCGCGGATAAAATCCAGGTGATCCAATAAGTTGTCTGCTTGTTCTTCTGTGAATATGTCTATGAAATTGTCGAGCCTGAAGAGCTGCTGTGGTGTGTATCCCAGAATTCGCTGAGAATTTTCGCTTACCACATGTACCACCAGCTTCCCACGTTCCTCCTTAAATGCTAGTAATACGCCAAAGCTTTGCACCGCTCCCGGTATGTGAATAGGCTCATCTTCGCACCGCTGTAAGGTCTCACCATCTCGACCAGTGATAACTGCATGCCCCCCGTCGGTAACGACATGTTTGAAGCGAGCTGTGACAAGAGGCGCGTCGTCATTGACTTTAATCGAATCTGTCTTGGTCCCCGTCGACAGGGCTCCGGCCGATGCACTTGACTTTTCTGACTTGATCGAGGTCCCATCGTCGCTGAACACTTGGGTCAGAGTCTGTTGCTGCATCCTGAATGGTTGGTCATCGCTCATCAGAGATGACCGTCTCGTTGCGTCGTACAGCCCATGCCCGGTGTCACTTCGCTGAGACACGCTCATTGACTTTTTATGAGGTTTGGGACTGCTGAGGGAGCTTGGTTGATCATGGGTCGGCGGAAGACTCGCGCTCGTCAGGACGTCATCGTTCCCAGACTCGCTGATGCCTCGCCTCCTCGCAGCTATCGTGTCCTCGCCACTAAGTACCATGCCTGGATAGCCATCGCCTGATTCACTCCTGATCATGGGGGTGGCGCTGGGGTCAATTGAGACAGCGGAGCGTATGGGGAAGACACGATCAATAGAGCCAGGGCTGATCACTTTACCAGCATGATCAACTGCGGTCGGGGAGGAAGGAACTTCTCTTGACGATGACCCCAGAATTGCACTGTTTATAGAGTTGGTAGGCCCATGGAGCAGTCTCGGACGCCTCTGGGATTGTACATGGCTTCTCTGACTGGTTTGAGAGGACTGGGAGCGTTGTGAAGGCGTGGGCGAAGCAGAGCGTGACCCACGCTCAGACATTATTCTAGCACCTTCAGAAGGCCGTGTGACCAGGCTGGGCCAGGTGGGCTTGTAAGGCGTCGAAGCCTGGTTGCTCGAGACAGCACCTCCTCTGGTATCGCAGAGTGGTTGTTGAAGAAAGGTATTTTCTTACACTGGCCGCATTTCACCGATCCGAGGAGAACCTCAGCTAGCACTGTGTTTCATTCTTCATGTATGCTTGCCTTTGAGAACTCTATGAAGGCGCGTCCGATTCGGGGCTCTTGAATAGGATGATATATGGTTTGAGAGGTGAGAGGCGATCGAGATCAAGGCACACCGACGAACGCGAGTGCTTGCGGTCACTTTCAAAGCCTGTGGTCATTCGCACCTAAGTCAACGAGAGAGAGAGAGAGAGTTCCTGTGATATCTTCGAGGCAGTGACGAGACGATCGGAAGTGCGGACAGAATTGAATTGGCACGCAACAGAATCTTACGAAAGCATTATGCAAAAGTGCAGCCCAGATTTGGATACAGACGTACAGTAACCGCGGGATTGTTTGGTGAACTCTATTCTGTGGCCGACTCTTTGCAGGCTACAACGATCGAGAGACTCAGCTGCCCTGTTAATAATAATACTGACCAGGCTTTCACCACATCATACAGTTCTTAATGTTACGTGTACGTCCACCCGTGGCACGTCCTAGCCAGTATTGCGGGTAGAGCTCCCAATAATCTGGAAAAATGTTGGTGGATTTGACCACAGCACACATAACAAGGAAACCAATCGCCTCCTTCTCACATCAATGCAAATTACGATCGTGTCCCTTGGAATTTTGCTTTGCACATCGTGCAAATCCTCCGACCGATTGTTGTTGGGCCATTCCAGCCACCATATCTTGCATGCGTGCAGGTGGCATTCCTGGCAATCCCCTGGTCGGGGGGATTCTTACCTGATAGATCCGCATTTTAAATCCTCTATTGGGCATCTTTGTCTGACCATCCTTGTCGCATAAAGCAACGCGGTACGAAGCATACCACTGTTCGAGAAAGCGGCATATCATGCTATGCCATATTCCCGACTCTGTACACTTCTCCCAAGAAGCCTTTAGCTGTGTCCGGCACCATCCCTAAGAAATATAAAACACCTATCCACATAACTGCTCAGCACCTTATCCGTAATACTAGACCCCTGAAGCAGCCATTGAATGGCATGACTCAAGCATAACAGGAGGACTACGCGACGGATCGCCATCTGAATGACCCAAAGTGTGCAAGTCATGACCGCCATCGGTGGCTCCGAGGTCAATGATCGTCGAGTCTCTAACTGTTCTGCATGTAGATCTAGCTTCTCATTGCTAGTTTTAAAGACCTCGTCCTCGCTCTCGAACTATTTGCGTCGGCGAACAGGCCTGGCCAAAGTCTACGATCGCCCTGCCATTTTTCGGAGACGTTCACAAAATTTCCCCAAACATCTATGATGTAAACATGCTGTAATTTCGTAGACAAGCGTGACAGGTCAAGCCACCTTCGCCACCAGGGCGGCTCCACTCATGCCGAGTGGCCCGGGGACATAACGTCACCATAGGGCAGAAAAACTCCAAGTCCTTCGATGGTGTTAAAAGTGGCTCTTAACTAGCCAATTAGTCGCCTGATACATTTCTCGCAGAACATTATCCAGCCAATATAATGGGCCTGCCCACTTTTATTTCCAATGCTCACCTCGATGAAATTTGAAGCATGATCGTTGCAAGGGACAGTGAACTTTGCGATGTCAGAAGTTATACTAATTACTACGCCCATTTTCGTACTTTGGGGTTCTTGCCGTCGACAGGCCATGGGCTACACCACAAAAAGCAAGAGGATTGCTAACCCACTCATTGCTCAGCACAACGTAGGCAACAGAAAGGTTGCGAAGCTCATGTGAGTACTGTCAAACTAACAGAGCTCGCCGCGACTTGCGGCATGTCAGCATGGTCCTGGCCGCAGTCATCCGCAGAAATCAGCATCGGGTCCGCGCAGCCTGGTTCTTGTCAAGTAATCGTCGATGAAGACAAAGAAAAATTGGTGATGGCCAGATGCGAACCGTAATATGCAGATTCAGCTCTCATAAAAAGGGTGGGAGATTAGAGTAAAGAGCTAGGTAGATTCACCCAATCCAAGCGAATCCTTATTGAGCAACATTTACCATACCTGGGTAGCTGCAGTGATATAGCTACAATGTTTGATCATATGAGTTAAGTCATATTTATGTGATCCTACATCTGACCCTTGGTGATGTAAAGACTGCTACAGATGTTAGATCTTTTGGCCAGCATTGGCATACCAAAACTACTTGGTCCGTGTTCCTCTACGCAGTATATGTAGAAGCGGAGACGTTACCTCCACGACCAGTCCAGTTGACGTGGGTATGAGCACCCTCAGGAAACTTCTCGCTGGCATACTCTGGCTTAATCTGGAAAGTATGTGCACCGAAAAAGTCACGTTGAGCTTGAAGCAGGTTGGCTGGCAGGTCCTCAGATCGGTACCCATCATAGAAAGAGAGAGCGGTCGAAAATGCCGGCATTGGGATACCCCAGGTGACAGCCTTGGCAATGACATCTCGCCACCCAGGCTGAGCTTTGTGAATAGCCTTGTTGAAGAAGTCGTTGAAGAGCAGGTTTTCGAGGTCTGGATTTTCTCGGTAGGCGGAGGTGATGTCCTTCAAGAACACGGATCGGATGATGCACCCACCTCGCCACATCAACGCGATTGATGGCTTGTTGAGCTTCCATTTGTACTCCTTAGCGGCGTGTTGAATGAGCATGAACCCTTGAGCGTAAGAGATGATCTTGGAAGCGTAGAGGGCTTGTTCGAGATTTGCGAGCATTTCCTTCTTGTCACCAGAAAACGATGGTGTGGGTCCTTCGAGCACCTTGGAGGCACGGCCACGCTCGGCTTTTAGCGAGGATAGGCAACGAGCGAAGACAGCCTCGCCTATCAAAGTCACAGGCATGCCGAGATCGAGGGCGTTGATGGCAGTCCATTTACCAGTTCCTTTTTGACCAGCAGAGTCCAGAATCTTTTCGACAAGAGGTTTGCCATCGTCATCAGTAAATGCAAGAACATCGCGGGTGATTTCGATGAGGAAGGAATCCAAGACGCCCTTGTTCCACTCGGCAAAGGTGTCGGACATCTCCTTGTAGCTCATTCCCAGACCGCGTTTCATGATGTCGTAAGCCTGCTTCGGTCAGATAATCCTTGATGCGATATGCCAACTTTGCTCACCTCGCAGATCAATTGCATATCACCATATTCTATCCCGTTGTGGACCATTTTAACGTAGTGTCCAGCACCTTCGTCGCCAACCCAGTCGCAGCATGCCTCGCCATCAGACTTGGCAGCAATGGATTGGAACACGTCTTTGATGTATGGCCAAGCCTCCTCATTGCCACCAGGCATGAGAGATGGCCCATATCTAGCGCCTTCTTCACCACCTGAGACACCAGCTCCTACAAATCGGATGCCTTTCTCAGCTAGATATTTGGTTCGTCGGTTGGAGTCTGGGTAGTGAGAGTTTCCACCATCAATGATTATGTCGCCAGGGTCGCAGTAGGGCAACAGCTTCTCAATGAAGTCGTCGACAGCTGGACCAGCCATGACAAGCAACATCATTCGTCGAGGCTTCTTCAACAGCGAACAAAACTCCTCGATGGAATGAGCACCGACGATCGGTTTCCCTACCCGATGTATCAGCTTGCAATCCTGCTCTTGCAGTCCTCACCTCCCCATACCTTTGGCCTCATTTTCCAAGAAACGATCGACTTTAGAAACGGTTCGATTGAAGGCAATGACAGTGAAACCGTGATCGGCCGCATTCAAGATCAGGTTCTGGCCCATAACGGCCAGACCAATAAGGCCGAAATCACCACTAGGTTCATCATGCGCCTTAAGACTGGCAGTGAGGCCAGCCAAACGCGCACTAAGTCAGTAAAGAAGACAGTCAATGGTGGGCTTGCAAGAAGTAGAAAGACGTGGCTTCGTGGCCCAAGCTGCGGGAAGTAGAATACATATCGTGGCAAACCTTGTACTTACACTGGGTCAGGCATGTTGAGGTGTTGTGTGGCTCCTGCTTGACGAGTTTGCTTAAGAACAGCTGAGTAGGTGTGTTTGGTACAGTGGTAGGAAGAATTTGAAATCGGTTTCAGATAGGTCTCTGTCTAATGCATCGAAAAAGACGAGAGAGGCGGGCAAGAAAACAAGAAGCAGAACCCTAGGAGCTGTGGGCGTTGAAGTTTTCTCACTGCTCTTACACATCATAGTACTGACACATGGTATGGTGGGGCGGTGACTTCCAGTTCGAGCACCACCGTCACTCTGCAGAGGGGCACTTTTCGAGGGACACTACTGGAGTACATCATCGAGTTGCCTCGGGCTAAATGGGGAAAGATGGAGGGGTTTGCACACTGGGCAAAGTCATGCTTTTACACCGGTGCAAATAGCCAGAAATATTGTCTCGTACGAATAGAAGGCAATTGAAGTCCCTTTTGCTGGATAGAGCATTATCGCATGCCATCCGAGTCATACTTGACTATACTTCCAATCTCTTTTTGGCAGGTGCATTACATACACCAGACAGTGCTTCGTAATCATGCCAGCCCTTGAAATGGGTGTTGTCGGCTAAATTTTTGGCTCCGAAGCCCCTGAGGCCTAGCTGCTTGTCCACAAATGCTGGCCGCCCTCTCGAAAATTTGTTATCATCCGTTTCGAAGGCTTTTTGGCTAACTTGAAAGTCTACTCAGAAGACCTCATGCGGGTGATCAGAAAGACCTAAAAGTCTAATACCAAGTAGGAGGGGTACGAGGGGCTAGTAGAGACCAAATAGCAAGTACGAAGTATTTCGTGTATGACTTGTTTGTTAGGTTTGGTTGATTTGCCACTTTTTTGTTTGCTGGACGCGGCACGACCAGGCTCAGTTCGACAAGTTCCTCGACACCAAGTATCATGGGTTGCTTGTTCTGCATGTACGATCTTTATTGATACTCATCACCACCTTCGAAGCAACAGGCCGTCATCTATGTCAAAGAATCGCCCGTCATAGACTTCCGCACCCTTCGCGCCAATTCTTAGCAGAATATAATTCCTTTAATCTCGATCCCAACCTGCAACAGGCAACCGGTACGTGCTTACTACCTTGACACAGAATACAGAACAGAAATTCATCATGGCGTACCCGCCGCCTCCAGGTCATGTGTCGTTGCCCTCTAAACCTCCGCCTACTACAATATCCTCGAGTGCGAAACCCGCCAGTGGTTTCAAGCCAGCCTTCACAGCATTTGCGCCACGAACACTAGTTCCAACTGTGCCGACCAGCATTTCAAGTAGTCATTCACAATACTCTACAGCTCAGCCCCATCCGCCGCCTGTGCAACCCTCTCATCAAACTCCCCAGCAATTCGACCCTAACTACACTTCGTCGACATCTACTCCGCAGATCAAAAACCCATTCGTCGCGGCTCCCACATCAAGCGCGGCGAATCCATATGGGAACTACGACCCAGATTACGAAGCGCAGCTTCAGCAATGGCAATCTGCATACACGACTAGGGATGACAAGTCAAACTACAATAAACATGCCGTAGTAACCACCAAGACAGAGACCCCAACCCCCGGGAAAGAGGCACACAAGACAGTCCAAAGATCAGGAGGTGGCACAAGTTGGACCGATGACTCTCTGTTGGATTGGAACCCTGCGCATTTCCGTATCTTCGTGGGCAATCTGGCAGGTGAGGTTACCGATGACTCGCTTTTAAAGGCTTTTGCGAAATACAGCTCGGTGCAAAAAGCGCGAGTGATCCGCGACAAGCGCACAACAAAGAGCAAAGGCTATGGGTTTGTCAGCTTTGCGAATGGAGACGAGTATTTTCAAGCGGCGAAGGACATGCAGGGGAAGTACATTGGGAGTCATCCTGTACTAATCAAGCGCGCGATGACAGAAGTCCGACCGACTGTGGTGCGTAACGATAAAAACGGCAAGAACAGGAACAAGAACAAAGGTGCTGGTGGCCACAATAAAGTCGAGCACGGCGGTGTCGAGAAGAAACAACCTAAGATGAAGAATGGACTAAAGGTTCTGGGATAATATTGGCGAACATATTCCAGCATGTCGGCAGCAATGCGGGCGGTTTTGCCCCCCACTGGTTGCATTGCTCCCTGAACCACTCAATTCGCAACACAGGTTTTCTCCTATTTTCTCTAAGCTGCCAAGCTGAGTCTGGAAGCACTCTGCATTGCATTCGACCAGTGCTGCCCATGATTGCTATTCATCTCTAGACTGGTCACCATACTCACTCCTCTTTCCTAAGACTTATAGGACGGGTGAGCGGCGACCAGCCCCAACAATCGCCTGGCCCCATACAAAGGCAATCTGATTAACGAACTCTGGCTTCGACATGCGATGGCTCAAAACATGTGATCTTAAGCAACGCACTCACAGGCACCTAAACCAAGGCCCTCTGTCCAAGGATAGATGCGAAGTACCATAGTTCCCAGGCACAGTCACAGAGCATGGCCGATGTTTCAGAGGTCAGCCTAGCGTCGACCTGAAATTGTTTGAAGTGAGCGAACATTTCGTCATCCAGAGCCTGTCGTCACACTTCTTCGGGGCACCTTAGCTGCACATTGCAAAGGCGCAGTTGTGCGCAGCAGGCAAGTGCCTGCCAACAGATATTTTGATCTAAGCACGAATATAACGTTTCGAAGGTGCAAATCCTACTATCACGGGCGCGGAGCAAAAGCACCTGTGCCGCACATCAAGTCACAGAAACAACCCGAATTAGTTGACCATTTGCTGCATGTTGGAAGGACACGTGTGCATTGAGGAAAGCGACACCCAATATTGTCGAGCAAGAAATGACGCAGGAGGAATCCAATTAGTGACGACGATTTCAAATTCGTCCTGAGCGTGGGGCAAAGGACTGATCGAAAATCCTGTCGGGCTCATTGTACTCCAACTAGACAAGAGGGTTTGGGCTGTCTACCTTCATTTTCGGCACCATTCTTAACTGCTCCATTTCGCGATACATTTCAAACACTGACTCCATCGTGTCAACGAAACCTGTCCAGCCTAGCGCTCTGGCCTTGTTTGGACACAACATCGTGGCGCTAAAGGCCGCATCGGCGAAAGTAAAATTGTTTTCTACATCCCCAAATGGGTCGTCCTGAAGCTGTCCATCTGAATGCTTCATCAGCACCCTCCACGTCTCAGAGTTCTCAGGATCGCGTGCCCAAGCAGTGAGAGTGCTGGAAAACCTCCTTCTGGTCGGCGGTCCGTAACCAATCGGCGAATCCTGACTGGCTTTGCCTAATATTTCAGTATATTTGGCGTCATCCTCGGTCGGGGGGATAATACCCTTCTCTACACCGAACCACCGCGCAAGCTCGTGATAAAATCTATCCCAGCTAAAAGGACTCCCGTCGGTCGCATTGAAGCGCTGGTTCTTGCACTTGTCCTCGAGAATAGCCCATTCGCTCAGGTAACCGGTCAATCGGGCAGTAGAATGCCAACTCAACATTTGCCAAGCATCCCAATCTCCAGCGAACCTCAAAGGCTCACCCTTCTTTGCCTGGACTGCTGCATAAACCGAAAAGGGGTGCATGGCGTTCATCTGGGCGTTGTTGACAGCACCAATCTGAAAGTCATTAGTCTTCATGTCGTTATAACGCTAGGAGTACAAACAATCCAAGCAGGCATGATGACATTCCAGTCGGTTCCATTTTCCTTGCAATATTTGAACAAAGTTTGCTCTTGTGGGTAATAGAAATTTGGTTCGAGATGCGATGGCTGAGGATCCGATTCGATACAAGGTGTCCGCACACGGCCAAGATGAACTCCATAGTTCTTTGCACCAGTCTGCAGCAAAATTCGGGTTGGTCTGATCGCAGCCAACACGAGGGCGTCGAGGAAGTTTGAAAGCAGGGCACGGTTGACCTTCACGAGCTCTTCAGAGTTTGACCAGATCCGAGCTCCTGGCGGAGGTTTTGGTTGAAGGTAGGAGTAAAAGAAGACATAGCTTGCTGACACATTGGATTCTTGCAGCGCTTTGGCAATATTTTCGGCAGACTCGAGGAAATCGCAAGCGACGTGCTTGACCCTTTGTCGTTGCGTTTCCGTAAGAAGCGCCATCATCTCTTCTGGGGGAGGGCGACGTGAAATAGCATAGATCTTTGTCCACCTTTGGGGCGCATCAAGCAGGGCTCGCATTGTTCCAAACCCTGAAATTCCATTGGCGCCAGTAATTATTGCAGTCAGTCCTGTAACCGAGGTGCCAAAGTCTGGCAGGTTGTGATAGATACCAACGTGCCTCAGTGGCAGCTGATTAGACCCCATGTCTCCGGAAATGAAATTGCAAGAATATTTCAGTCTACAAAGATGAACATACTATAGAAGCAGACGAGGCGGTTATCCGAGTGTGAATGTCGCTCATGTACCCACCCTAGGCTGGAGGGTTGTCCGAAACAAGGCCAACCATAGCTAGAGTTGATAGGATCATGGTGAGGAGAAGGTAGTACTTGTATAAAATGAAGTGGAGGCCATTTTTTGCTACCAAACTATTTACATCCCGAAGAAGACGGAGGGTTGTCCACTTGCCAGGCGGGCTCTAGGGTAGTCATCTTGGAATCTTGGATGGGGCCTACTGCCTACTATTCTAAAGCCATAAAAAAAGACGTTGCGTTTTGGACACTACAAATGGAAAATAATTGCACGATGAGGCGGAGCGAACAATCCAGCCTCGGTATGAGGAGATTCCACCAAGCTGGAAGCTTTGATCGTATGCCAAGCTACGTGAAACAGAATCGGCTCACAGTAGGGAAGGTCGAAGCGGACACATCGATGAATAATGCGGGGTATGATCATGGCAATTGATCAAGAAAGCAGGTATGCAAGTCTCAGGATCTGGCACTTGACGTACGACACGATTCGAAATGTCAACCTGTGTTCGCCGCAACCAGACACACCTGGAGGCGCTCATGTAGTCTCGAAGTTAGTGCCAGTCTACCGACTGGAAACATGCAATGTCAAAAAGTTTCAAGAAATCTTTGCAGGAAATATATTCCATTCTTTTATTCAAAAACCGGCCGACATATGCTTCTCCGTCGAGCCTAATAGCTTAAAGTGGCACATCCAGCATCTATACCTTCACCAGCACTGACAGAGTCGCAGCCGTCGAACATCATTACCGTCCAGTTGAGATTGAGCTGTTTTTGTCGTCCTCCACATGATCCAAAGATGACAGCACTCTCGATCATGATATTGGAGACTCGTCTATTTAGAGGCCGACGCACCTGCCTAGAAGGCAATTGTCGGAGCAGCAATCTTCGTTGTCATTGCAAGATTGCAGGAGCGGCTTGCAGGAGCGCTGTCCCCGCTGGTTAGCGTTTTGATACAATGTCTTTGCAATGAGGCTGTCTCTTACGTAGCTGCCGTCAGAGGGACCGTAACTATCACCATTCCCCATACCATTCCCCATGTCGCGCTCCACGGCAGCGGCAAGGCCGAGGGTGGCCAAGGCAAGGACTGTAACGATTTCGAAGACCTTCATGTTTGCTGATGGGAGGGTTTGTAGATTTGCGCTTGGATAACGAATTGAAGTTTGTTTTAAGGAGTGAACTGTTTAGTTTGGTAGTGAATGACTGTGCCTGACTTCCCCTGCGAAGAGGGAATCAATTGTGCTTCTTAAGTATCCGGTGACGCATTCCAGCTACCTCCACAAGGGCGACTTACAAAATTTCCCGATCCCTAGAGCTGATCAAAGCTTCGGGGGTTTAAAAGCTGCTTGAGAAGAACCGCATTCTCTTACGATTTAGCAGAAGCTTAGACCGCGGGGAGATCAGTTTGCGGCACAACCCATAGCATGACAGGTGCACAAGGGGGGTGCCCCTTCGCACTGGCGATTCCTCATTCCTTCACAAGCATTCCCACGGGAATGTGTTGCCATAGTGTGAGGTAGATGGATATTTTGTTATTTGCGAAGTGTGTAGTAAGGACGATGAACAATCAGGCGAACTACATTCCCGAGTCGTTAACATTCGTCGCAGGTAATTTCTGCTGCTGTACGTTTATTGGCCCCGAGGAGACACTGATTCCAGGTCCGCATACAGTCCACGAGATAATGATCAGCTTTTAGGTGTGAAGCTTCGAACTTGTCTGTAGGTCGAGAGCCCCTTGGCGGTGAAGCCTGACGCCCAATAGTGGCAACTGATTATAGCCATCCATCTATTGTAAACTTCCAAGGCATGCCCCGTGGCGCCATACCAAAATGCACCATGGAAAGCAATTGCCATTCCATTTGTGATAATGTGCCACGTGGGTGCACAGCGGCAGTTGAGTTCACGGTGCAGATGGAGTATCACGAGATGTTCAAGATTTGTGGAAATCCCAACCATCAGTTGACAGCTGAGAGCTGGTTAACACAACTAGTTTCTTGGCCTAACGCCTGATGGCGGAGTAGCGCAAGCCAAAGCGAGCCAAGCTAGTCGGGGTAACTAGCGTCCGCTGCGTGACTGGACAATGCTAATGCCCAGAAACTTGGCTTACGTGGGTTCAACACGATGCTGGAACCACCATCGGGTGTAATGACTCCCTGCGTTGAGTGATCGTGAAGCCATCTGAAGACCTCGGCAAGAACTTAAACCCCAATATGTCCATCCCAATGCTGTCTGATGTTCAACTTGAGGCTTTGTCAACCAGTCTCAGTGAATTTCGTCTAGAGCCATTATCGTTGTTGACTTAAGTGATTGAGCCACTATGGAGAAAGAATCCCAAACTAGAGTCGAGCAAAGGAAAGGGTCCATCACCGACCGTGAACTCCTGGGCCACAGAGTTTCAACTACACCTGAAGAGGTGGCCCAGCTAAGGGCCCTGACACCAGAGGAATTAGAGACTGAGAAGCGCTTGAGGCGCAAAATCGACACCCTCATTATGCCCATGGTCGTCCTTGTTTATCTGATGAACTATATTGATCGGTGAGTTGTGGAAGAATTGTGGTACCCCAAATTTTCACCCTTTCTAATTGGGAAAGCAATAACTACGCTGCAGCTCGATTGCAGGGACTGGAGGAGGATCTCAATCTGACACCATCACAATATCAGACCGGTAGGCTGTAGCAAGCTTGGGAACCAAGACCCAATCTGACAGATACTGCAGGTCTCAGCATCCTCTTTGTGGGCTACATCATTGCACAAGTACCGTCAAATCTAGTTCTCAATCACTTGGGAAAACCATCTTGGTACCTGGGCTTTTTCACGATAGGTGCTGACGAATTCTCCTTTTCTAGAAGTTGCTAATGAGCTTGCAGCTTGGGGAACTGTATCAGCTTTGACAGCCCTGGTCAAAAATTTTGGCCAAATAGTTGTTTGCAGATTCATTCTAGGTTTTGTCGAAGCGCCCTTCTTTCCAGGTTCGTGGCTCAAAACGTTACTATTTTTTGCATAATGACGTATCTAAGGTGTATTGTTCTACCTCTCGAAATGGTATACCAAAAAAGAACTCAACCTGAGAATGTCAATCTTCTACTCTGGAAGTCTAATATCTGGTGCTTTCGGCAACCTAATTGCCGCGGGCATTTTGACTGGTCTTGGCCACGCCAGGGGGTTATCACCTTGGCAATGGCTTTACATCATTGAAGGCGCAATCACCGTCGTTATCGGAATCATGCTTTGCTTCGTTCTACCCGATTTCCCTGACACATGGCGAGCACTATCGCCGGAATTGAAGCACGTCGCCAACAAGCGTCTTGCCATCGAAGCGGCAGAAGCTGACGTTGATGAGGCCGGAGGAATGTCCCAAATCAAAGGTTTCAAAGTAAGCTGTCTTCAGAGATCTGACTGGCACAATCTGATTATTTTAGCTTGCGATGACTGACCCAAACACATATATTCTCGCCGTTGCTTATGTGTCCGTTGTTGGTGCTTCTGGTTTTCAGAACTTCTTCCCTACACTGACGGGCACTCTTGGCTTTAGCCGGACTGTCTCTCTCCTGCTGTGCGCACCACCATACATTTTCATCACCTTTTGGGCGCTGGCCCATTCATTTTACTCGGACAAATTGGAAAACCGCTTCTGGTTCTTTACGTATCCGATCCCGGTCGTCATCGTCGGTTTCGTGGTTTTCATGGCGACCGAAAATTTCGGTGCCAAGTATTTCAGCTTGTTCCTAATGTGTATTATTTTTTCCATGAACGGGACAACCTATGCTTGGATTGCGAATGCTATACCTCGCCCGCCCGCAAAACGGGCGGCCGCCTTTGCCTTCATCAATTCTATGTAAGTCAGGTGTTGGCGTCTTTGTTGACTTTGGCCTTACTAATATATTAAAGTGGTAATTCTGCAAGTGTATGGACACCATTTACCTACAGGGACCAAGATAAACCAAATTACAGGCTAGCACTAGGGATCAACATTGGCCTGATGGTCATAGCGTGCGTGTGCGGCGTCATGCTAAGGTTCATTCTTGTTCGGCGAAACAAGCGTCTCGAGAGGCTGGAGGATGAAGACACCGAACTTGATGAAAAGGATCTCGCCCGTCTTCGAAAGACAGCAGAGGTTGAAGGCATCGACCTTGCGGCAGCTCGACGCTTACAGAAAGGCTATCGTTACATGATCTAATCATGTAAGGAGGTTTTTTGTGAGCCTGAAACAGGGCCCAAACGTTGAGCAAGTCACGAAGTGAGTCTAGTAGGAAATGTTAAAAAGTGGATGCAGTCTCTGTGAAAATGCTGCCCCAGATCAAGCTCCGATTCACAATGCATTGAGGAGTTGTCCACATAGGCCACATAGGGCGCCTTCAAAGAAATACCAGTTCCGAGAACTGGGGAGACTTAGCATAGACTAGAACCAATCAGTCACGATCGTTGAACATGTAGCAAGAATTGTGATTTGCTATGAATTCAAGTGAAACTGTAGATACGTTCACCATCACAGTTCCGAGACATGATTGCTTCCGACCCTACCCAATGTGTAGTTTCGGCGCCTTCACAGCGTTGCCGGCTGCTTTTTCGTGTGAATGATCGGAAGCCGAGGCTCCAAAATGCGGAGAGACGAATTTTGGCCGAGGGTTGCTTCATTCGGCCCGGCAGGACTAATCCCTTAAAAGTAAAGTTGGTCTCGAGAGCTTCTGACGGTAGACTGGAAGAAGTGGTGGTGATTGAATAGCTTGTGCAGGATTTTGGCATTGCTATTTGAGGTTGTAAATGTTACATTATCAAGATGTACTCCGTACGCAAAGTCAAGCTTACATCCGCCTCACAGCTCCACCTACAGCAGTATTCACTAGGGATCTCATCGAAATCTCGAATCCCCTCAATCTCACGCTTGGACAAAAGATGGCACGGCTTTCGGCGAGAGAATGAGAAGCTCAATAGAAGCTCATCTGCAAGGTCTCAAGCCATGCCTTCGACAATGAGCTACCTTAAAATTGGCCGTAGAAACATCTCAACGTCTACGTCTCAGAAACATGCAGCATCTTCGCGTTCTACACAACTAAACTCTGACGACGTATACAATCACCCGAACCACAGGCCACTTGAAGGTGTCTTAGTCGTTGCTCTTGAGCAAGTCATATCTGGTCCCTACTGCACTCGTCAATTGTCGGACCTTGGAGCACGGGTCATCAAGATAGAGCGTCCAGGCACGGGCGACTTCATCCGATATCACGACAGCCGCGTGCATGGCCAGATGTGTTCGCATTTCGTCTGGACGAACCGCAATAAAGAATCTCTTGCGCTCGATATTAAGAAGCCAGATGACCTCAATATACTCAAACAACTGATCAGGAAGGCTGATGTATTTGTGCAGAATCTTGTACCTGGAGCTGCCGCTCGCATGGGATTGAGCTTCGAGGAACTCAAGAAAACCAATGAGAGGCTAATAATGTGCGAGATCAGCGGGTATGGTAGTGACGGACCGTACAAAACGAAAAAGGCATACGATCTGCTTGTTCAAAGCGAGGCTGGACTGTTGAGCATTACAGGCACACCGGACGAACCGTGCAAGGTTGGATGTAGCATTGCTGATATTGCCGCAGGAATGTATGCCTACAGCTCAATCATGGCAGCGCTACTTCAGAGGCAGAAGACTGGCAAGGGGTGTAGGATCGATGTGTCCATGCTTGAAAGCATGGTTGAGTGGATGGGTTTCCCACTGTATTTTGCTCACAACGGACAATCGGCACCAAGCCGTCAAGGCGCAAGCCACGCAAGTATATACCCGTACGGGCCGTTCGAAGCTCGGGATGGCGAAGTAATGCTGGGGTTGCAAAATGAGAGAGAATGGGGGCTACTCTGTGGGAAAGTGCTAGAGATGCCGGAATTGGAGAAGGATAAGAGGTTCACAAGTACACCATTGCGTTCCCAAAATAGGGCAGAACTATATCGGATCATTTGCGACAAGTTTAAGGGGCACAGTGCGGAGGAGGTGGTTGAGAAACTCGAACGGGCGGGCATTGCAAACGCCAAGTTGAACACTATGAAGGATGTTTGGGAACATCCGCAACTAAAAGCAAGAAATCGTTTTGCGCAAGTGGAAACAAAAGCTGGTGTAATAGATTTTTCGATACCTCCGGGAATGTCTGGAGACGTAGAGGCGCGAAACGACCCTGTTCCAGCAATTGGACAACATAACGACAAAATTTTGACCGAGTTTATGTTGGATGGGTCAGCACCACCTGAGCAAAATTCCAAAAGGGAGGCACAGATGAGCGTCTAATATGTTGGATTGGAACCCTCGATGGACTGATCGATTGTTGCATGGATTTGAAAGTCCTGGATTGGGTCAGCTGGTGCCGCTTGCCGACCACCTGCATGCTTGCGGTCGAGGAGAGCGGATTCGCTGCATAAAGTGTCGGACATCGACCGCATACCGCATCCTTAATCGAATCGAATCAAATCGAAAGCTTTTGGATTGCATGTTCACAGACATCGTAGGTACATGATACGACACTGTACGACTTCCATCATAGCCTAATGGTCACGTGAGAGCGGCGCTATTCTACAATCGGAATTTGTCTTCGCCGCCAGTGTCTGAGTACGGGTGAGAGTAAGCCGGATGGGTCGCTTTGAATTGAAAGTTTACCCTACATAGCTCCCTCAAAAATAGGCCAAATTGGGCAGCGATTGTATTAGAATAATTCTCTCATTTTAGGCTACTAAGAATTGAACGAAGTAAGCTGACTGATCTGATCGAAGACGGTCTATACTTTCGACAACGATGGAAAGCAAACCATGGTTCGGGTGTCTTCAGATCCTCGGGGGCTAGCAGATACCTCTCATTTTAAGGGATGTCACGTGATTATAGTTTAGTTTGCCAAACCTCCTGAGAAGTTGAGAACGAATATTCAAACCTGTCATTGTAAAGATCAGATCTCGAGCATTATGGCACTCTCTGTTAATACCCCCTTGTTTCGCTTCTCACCTGAGACGATGTTGACTGGTGGTGTGACAACCTTTGTTTATGAACTGAATACCATCATCAAAGTCCCGAAACTTGATCAACTGGAACTTTACAACATTGAATGTAAAGTGCTCGTTCGTCTTGGTCGACACCCTCGGATCGTCGAAGCATACTACATAGCCTAAGGACAGCAGAATTTACTCGTACTGGAAAAGATGCAGATGTCGCTTCGGATGTTTCTCAGTCGAACAAGGACGCAACTATCGAGTAGTAAGCTACTTCACCTCGCACAGCAACTTGGAGAAGGGTACGAGTACATACACGCAAGGCATGTTTATCATGTGGATATCGGAGCGCACAACATCCTGACCGACGAATCCTGCTCCAATCTCAAGCTATGTGATTTTGCAGGCTCGTCACTAGATGGTTCTGAACCACTCGTGTGCGCAGGCGTCCGTGCCCAGCACCCTTGGAAGGATGATCCTTGCTTTGCGACCGATCTATTCGCTTTCGGCAGCCTCCTCTTCGAGCTGTCAACAGGAAACGAACCTTATCATGACAAAAGAGACTCCGTGGTCAGAGAGCTTTTCCGCAAAGGCGAATTCCCGAGCACCCAACACCTAATTCTAGGTCCCGTCATAGCGAAATGCTGGAGTGGAAACTTCAACGACATGCACGACGTCCTCGGCCAGATTCGACATATCCAAATAATACACGAGCAGCCTCAGCCCGTCTTGAATCAGAAAAATGTCAAACGGTATGGAGGTCTGGTTTTATCGGCAGTATGCATTTTGCTGTTGGCGAGAGCGATAGCGAGGCAACATCGCTAGTCGTGAGATGCGCGAATTAGAATGAATTGTCATTGTTCACACTGGTGTTCCATAATATGTAAAGTGCTCGCCGAAGAGGCGCATGAAGAAGGAACTCAATCATTCATCTCTGTTGGGCTACTAAAATCTAAAGGGGCTAGACAAGAACTCTCCCTACATTAACAATGCGACAATCTCTCTACCTCCGGTGTTGGCGTCACCACCGACCATCATGACCTCCTCAATCGTGAGAGCTGATCCGCAATGTTGGTGAGAGCACGTCTTCCTGTGCGGTGTGCGTCTCGTCTACGAAATAGGCAAAGAACTGTCAGGCTCAGAAGAACCTACGCTCGCAGATTGGACAGTTACCTATGTAAGTAGGTACCCCTCAGACGGAGATAAGGAGAAAGAGGAAGCCAAATCGGTTCTACGAAAAAGTCCAAGAAGACGATCTACCGTAGAGGCGATGGGAGCCAAAAGGGCGCATCACCATGTGATATTGGCGTCTTTTACTCGTAATTCAGATGGTATGTATAGGCGAGCGTGGCGAGGTGGAATTACCAGTTCAAGGATGTGGCAATTTCGGCTGAAGAACACCTTCCAAATGCGGCAAATATGGGGAGTTCGAGACCTTTCGAGGGCTTCTCGAATCATGACACTGTTGGCCAACCCCTAGGAGAGCCAGCCCGCGCGCCGGCCGCGCCACCCCCCACCCCCACCAAATTGCCGACGCTAACCCGCGACGGGCGTCAAAGGTGTCTGTCGAATTATTATTGTGGTCTGATGTTATAGAACTTAATAATTGGCTGAAATGGAGCAAAGGGTCTAGCCCCTCCGAATAACGTCGGAGTTCCACTTCCTTGGGTCACGCGTGGAGAAAGTTGCGTGTTTAAGGAAATTAGTGCGCAGAATATTTCCAGCTCCTTGGTACGCAGTATAACTTGAAAGAAGACGGGGGAGAGCGGCATAGAATATAGCGCCCCAGAAGAAGGTGCTTGATTGTCTTTGTGACGCGCAGGACCCTAACTTACACTTAGCGGGAGCTGAATGCGGCACGCTAACAACACTTAGGGAAGTCGTATACATTTCCTGGCACAGCCAAAGATTGGATGTGGTGGAGGATCATTCGACGCTCGTCGAAGCAGTAGGCGGTCTACAGACCAGTACAATCGTGGCAATATAACCATTTTCGACATTCAGCCAGCTTGCCTCGATTCCCCCGTAGAATAATGTTGTTCTTTGGAAGGGAGTATGGAGTACATACATGCATGAGCCTAGTATCTCTAGCTTCAACTTCGAAACAGTCTCTAGCATGGGGGGATGATCATCAATTACCAACACGTGGTGGAATTCAGCTAGTGGTCCAGATATGCAGGCCAATAGGCAGTCAGAGCTGCGACTAATCTACTCCGTACAGGAATATACTAACCCACGCCCAAGGGCCTTTCCCAGGTTCGATTACGAAGTACTTTGTATATGCCTCCAAGAAAGCAATCCCAGTCGCTCCCAATAAGGGTTACAAATGCACTTCCGAGGACTGGATACGAGATGCTATCCACAAATCCACTTAATTGGAGCTGGGGCTCCAACGTCCTTACTCCTAAACGAGAAATTACGGGTACATTCTTCCCCGAGATCATGCAACCAGAACGCAAGCAATCCGATCCCAAGGCCACGCATGACTCCACACATACGTTCTTGCAATGGTTGATCATTCGTTTTCTCATTCCAGGGTCCCTACAATGGACACGGATGAATTCGTTATGCAATTATTTCCTTGTCGGTTGAACACAACCCTTGAGCCGTCCGCGGAGGCTCATGTGCACAGGCATTGCATATTCATCAAACCTGCCTCGACCAAGGGTCGACATCTCAAACTCTGCTCCAAACACTGCTCAATTCGCCTTCCAGGTGGAAAGTGGCCATTTTCTTACCAGATATGCACAAGACCCGGCCTCGAGAGGTTGACTCTGCAATCATATTGAACGGCCGCTTCGCACGAAGTGGGTGCCCGAGATTGTGATGCCAAAAGACAGATTTTTGTTCGTCCCATATCAGACGGGACAACACAGTCTAGCAGATATTAAACTTGCCAATTCTGATGCACGTTCGCACGCTGCAGCAGTGTCACGTCAGCGAAGAGACAATCAACGACTGAAAACTCAACTTGAATTAACGAAATTGATGACCAATATTGCTCCTCCCACGAACCCAGCGTCACTTTTCGAGACCGACACAGCAACTCAAGATGCTGACAGCGACAGCACTAGTCCTTCCAATGTGGAGAAGTCTCCGAGAACCAAGACCTCTGTAAGAGTGAAGAGGCGGCAGCATATGAGAGCAATGCAATTTAGTTGGCGAGTTGGGAACCTCCTGGCTGAGATGAAGCTTTCGGGTGGACTTCGCACTGATCCTTTTGACCATATTACCACAGACAGCTTTAGTCGTGCCACCATTGACTATTTCGTTCAAGTCGTCTCTAAGGTGAACCAGCCGGTTTATGCGATCTTCAATGTTACTAACCCCTATACTTCCTACTGGCTGGAGTTGATGCAAGACGATGACTACAGGCCGATGGGTCTCGCCATGGTTGGCGCCATAATGCAGAGAGGACGAAATCCTGGAAGTCAACCATCCAGAAATGTGCTATTAAACCAAGCATTGGCACTTTCACGTTTGAAGAAGAAGCATGATAGAGCTTTGAGCTCTGGACAACAAGTTGCAGACGACATTTCGATTATCACGGTCCTGGCTTTGGCTAATCTATCTCGATTCCTTGGGGATGCTGAGGCTTATGCCAGACATCGACAGAACATAAAAGTTATGGTGGATTCGCGAGGAGGACTTCGTGCGCTTGGCCATGATGGGATGGTCGCGACAACTGTATCTCAGTGGGATAGTTTCTGGGCTATCCAGATGGATGGGACACTGCTCTTCGAAGACTCACGAAAGCTAGAATGTCTCGTATATCCAGCGTTTCCATTATCACCGCACCTTCGAGAAATATACCTCAAACTACCCTGCGGATTCCAGTCTCTGATCATGATGGGGAGAGTCTCCGTCGAACTAATGGATATCCTTCGGCGGGCTGCTGACGCTGCCGCTCACGGTGTATCAGCCTTGTCGCCAGGCAACATGTGGCATTCACAAAGTCGGAAACATCAAGATTTTCTTGAGGCTTGCCCTGCCCTAGCTATACCTGATTCGGCTGCGACCCTCATCGAAAAGGAACTCACATTAGCGCTATTCCTGCACTGCGCCAACGCATTTACATCCGAGAGGTCCAGCACCTCTTTGTGGGGGGCATCTCGAATGGAGCTTACCCGTTTACTGTTATTGGAGTACAAATCGACCTTCTCGCCGCCTGAGACAGAATGTCTGTTCTGGATGTGCGCTATCTGTGTAGACTCATGGCGTCAAGGCGGAATCGGGTCGCCTCTATCACCACAGGGTCTAGCCCTGTTGCCTATACTGAAACAAAGGAACAACGAAGTGACGACAGATGATGTTCTTCAAAGGTTCTTCTACACTGAAGAACTGCTCACGGAGTGCGTGAGATACCTTGACATATCCGATTGACCTGTGGATCGAGGTCAAGTGCGCGTGTCATTTCTCAAAGCAAAACTGTACAATCTGGCCGTGGGACAAAAGGTTCAATGCAACTGAAACACGATGCATCACTGAAAAGCTGCTACGGCTTTCCTGGCTGGACAGCAGGTGTTGCGCGACTACCATGATGTATTTGCGATGCGGATTCTTTTTGGGATTGGCATTTGAATTGGACTTGAAAATCGAGGGCTCTCCGTCCGCAAAGTTTGGCCCAATAAACTCTGCCCCAAACAAGCGACAGCAACGTCCCCTTTCATACCTGTGCCAAGCGGTCCTGACGAATCGATCGAATCCGGTACAAAAACAACAAACATGACGTGGATTTTGAGCATTGATGGACTTCGGGGGTTTACCACTACGAGTTCCAGTGTGACTGGGCTGAGTTCAGTGACTTCAGCAGCTTCTCCGCCAGCTCGACCACTTTTGACATCTTTCACGGCCACCAAATCTCTTTGCTTACGATGCTTGGTCGATGTTGGTAGGTGATGGTGAAAATGACATGATCTCTCGCACCCAGGTTTCATTTCCCGAGCTGCCAGAGTTGCGGAAACTTCAATATAGATACTTTGTCCACAGACAGGGCTTTGCAATTGAAACGGCACCAATACTTGATTGTATCCAGAACCACTATCACGCTGCTCTTAAGAAGTTGGTAATTTCTTACCCAGACATTTGAAGAACCTAGAAAGTGGATTCCTCGGTATGCATTATTGGCTGGCAGGACGTTGGAAGAGCATCCTGATTGAGCGAATACATGTGCAATGTGACGCAGCTTCTAGTCTCAAAGCTAAATTCAAGCCTGAATCATCATGGTGCATACGAAGTGCTTCGAGCATATAGTATATCGAGAGGTATATTATCCTTGCGTACTCAACTTTTGACATGGAAGCATTGCGTTTCTGCCTCCTCTTCACCAGGAACCTAGAATATCCTCTGACTGGGGCAAAGATTGGACACTCTTCTCACCCTCCTTTTCTTTTCTAAGACGTCATGCCCACACGCTTTCAGATGAGCCATCTGTACTAGGGTTGTTTTCCACCAAACGTTATTTTTCCACCATGGGCGCGTATCCCAAGACCACAGCAATCACAGACCTCAAGATCTATCCCATAAAATCATGCCGGGGCTTCTCCATCGCATCGTCCACGCTCACGCGCAAAGGTCTGCAATATGACCGCTGCTGCATGTTCATCGACGCAAAGAACAAGTTCATCACCATCCGGGACAAGCCCGAGATGACGTTGATTCGAACCGGCATTGAGCATGATGATAGCGGCAGTCCCTTGTTGCGCGTCACGTTCCCGGCGGTGATGAAGGCGGAGGAACAAGATCCTAGACCCGACTACGACAATGCTACGATCATCAAGTTGCCCCTGGAGCCGGATGAGGACTGGCTGGAAGCACACACGCAAATCATCGACGCTGAGATCTGGCGATACCATACGGACGCATACGCCTTCACGGCTCCCGAGATTGCAGATGTTGTGACGAGGTATTTCACTACCTGGGACTCCGAAGCTCAAGTGCGCCTTGTGCGCAAGGGGCCGACGCCGCGTCCGTGCGGGGGTAATGGCGCAGAAGCGTACCTTGGGAGGAAGGAGTATGTGAATTTCCCTGACATGCTGCCTATCCAGGTGGCCAGTGAGACGTCGCTGAAAGAGCTCAACTCGCGGTTGCAGGCGAGTGGTGTGGACGAGATCACTATTGAACGATTCAGGCCTAATGTCATCGTGGACAGTGACAACCTCGAGGCTTGGGAGGAGGATGAGTGGAAGACGCTACGGATCAATCCGCCGAAGAGTGGTCTTGGGTTGCTATCGACGCTGACAGGGTTAGGTAACCAGGCGATAGATGTTGACGTGTCGGCGAGATGTGCTAGGTGTCAGGTTCCGAACGTGAACCCAGATACTGCAGTGAAGAACAAGAAGCAGCCTTGGGACATGTTGGTTTCGTTTCGACGTATCGATGAGGGAATCAAATGGAAGCCGTGCTTCGGGATGCTGTGCTGTCCCAGGAATGAAGGTTGGATTGAGGTCGGTATGGAGGTGGAGATCAGGGAGGTCATGCAAGCTGCAGGTGGGAAAGGACAGCACAAATACGTCAAGAGCCTTTGAGTTCGATAGGTAGATGTAGCATAGGTTATGCTCAATAACACGGATTATTGAAGATGGGGGTAGAGTCAGAGGTGTTGAGAAAAAGCGATCTTTTGAGAACAAGACAAGGGAGGTAGCTATGTAGTGAGATTGAATCCTCCTCCGATCGATGAACGAATACGTACAAGCCTTGTTTGCGAGATGACCGACAAACATTAGTCCTCGAACCCGAACCGGTGCGCATTTGCGGTCGGTAGGCTCAAGCAGGGTCTGAGGTCTAGTGGACCAAAGAGCTGCCACCTGTATTCTATAGATCTGACAATGCGTCCACGTTCCGTCCTCTTGCTTGTCCCAGAGAGTTGATCACTTGGAGGGTACGAAATTTTACGAGGTGGAGCCGGTCAAGATGTCGGAATCGCCAGCATCGAGAATGGCCATGGTTGAGCATCGATAGAGTTTTCCGCAGGCGGTACCCAACTCAATCTGAACGAGTGGTTAGCACTTATCCCTCCAAAGCCCTGATTCCATCAAGTTGGGGGCTTCTTCGCAGGGACTTCTTGTGGATCTCAACACTCACATTGTTGCCAGCAAAGTGGTGCACATTGGTCTTGGAAAGCATCGAGTAGTATTCGAGTTCGGACTTTCTCAAAGGCGGCGTGTTTCCGGCAATGATAACGAGTTTCGCCTTGCCTGATCGGAGGGTCTTGAGCGTAGACTTGTAGCCAAGAGTGACTGGGTCGAGGGTCAGAAATTCTGTTGAATTATGGGCTGCTGCTTTTTTTCGCTGCGCACCTTTACCAGATTTCATGACAAGCGCCAGACGCGAGTTGATGCTGTCAGCGGTCTTCTTGGTTTTCTTTGGAGCCATCGTTACGCGCTACTGATTTGATTGTGTAGATGTGTTGCGCTCCGGCGATGTGAGGTTCTGATCGACTACAGGTGCTTTGTAGAACTGGAAAGTTTGGCTGCTGGTAAGTGCGACCAAAAATGAGAGCTTGGCAATTTTAGCTCCTTCGGCTAACTTGCCGCTGGATTCAATGTTTCTTGTCAAAAGTGCGGGTCAGGGCCACGGTTGGTGGTTGGTGGGACTTGGTGGGATCTGCTCACCCGGGCGGTGCAAGTTAATTTGGGAGCAGCGCTGCCTCAACGACGACAAATGGAATGCATGTGGTCATGTTTCATGGCACAACCGTGCGCAAACAAGACATGCTGCTAGCTAGCCGCTGAGGTCATCGCAAGTGTTGGGATCCAATTACAGCAATAATTCTGTTTGAGCGTTGTGGTTGATTGCAACATGTCGCGTTCATCTCTTCTACGAAATTAAAACACCAAGAGGCAGCACCCGTAGTGTGGCGCATGTTTGGTGATCAAAGATCAATTGTTATTCTTGGGTTGTCAGCTGACTTTTGCATTGATACGCCCGTCCACCATTCTTGTAGACGCAGAGACGCCATACTACTTCGTACTCCGCTGCTGTATTGGAATCTCCGAGGACCGTTTGATATCCTCCATTGCCCATGCTTACCTGAAAGATGGCTACTCCCCCGCCGCGACCACTATCTAATACGTCCAATTCGTCTACGACTACCAGAGCAAGCATGTCTTCACCGATCAGCGTAGCAAGACCGCTGAATCCAATCTCTCCTTCAACAGGTCACGGTCTCGCCCGGAACCCGTCTTTACGGGGTAGACCGATTCGCAAAGCACCCACACGATCTAATATGGCCGTAGAGCCAGCGAGCGATGACCCTGAGCCTACGAGTCCCAATTCGCAACTGATTGCCGACCTCAAAGAACAGGTGGAACGAGCTGAACAGGCGTCCGAACAGTATCGAAAGCAGCTCGAGGTTCTGCAACGGCGGCTTGACGAGGCAATGGACCAGCAGACGGCAGCTGAAGAGCGAGACTTTGCCGCTCGGACACAGATCGATAAGCTGGCTGCGGATCTCAAGGACAGTAGCCGACAGAGAAGAGACGTGGAGATCAACTTTGAGTCGGAACGTAGCATGTTTTTCCAGGAGAAGGGCAGATTTTCGGCCACGGAGAATGAACTACATGCCCGCATACGTCGGCTCACGGAAACAGTGCAGATGAAAAGCCTTGAACGAGCCGCAACGGTCAGGACTAACAGCACCGGCAACGGGGAGTTGCAAACTCCTGCACAGACATCAGCTAGTCACGAAGAGTTGTTGCAAGTGTTGCAGGACAAGGATACAGCCATCGATGCGCTGAGGCTCGAACTTGCAGATGTCCATATCAAAGTGGCGGAACAGGAACACCTGGACGATGGTCGTCTGCACGCGTTAGAGAAGCAGATGAGCGACATGAAGATGCAGAACGCGCGGCTCATTGAGGAGAACGACAGCTTTCAGATGTTGCTCGGCGAAAAGACCCTCAAAGGTGACTTCCTGCACGATACACGCTCCGATCCTGTTGGCATGACAACGCTTGCGGAGGAACTCGAATCGGTTGGGGAGAACGATGAGATCACGCCCGAACAGTATAAGAAAGTTGAAACAGAATTGAAAAATATCAAAGAGGAGAAGAAAGCTCTCACACTGTACATTGACAAAATCATTGGACGCTTGCTACAGCATGAAGGCTTCGAGCATATTATTACTGGTAAAGATGCCGACGAAGATCCCCCCGCTCCACCACCCAAACCTGCAGAAAAAGAGAAGCCTTTGCCTCTTGCTCCAGCCGCTGCTATAGTGCCACCGGCGGCCAGCCAACCTCCAGAAGCGCCCGAGACACCAACTGTCATGACTGGTTTTCTTCAAAGAGCTAGGTCAGTAGTCAACCGAGGGGCTACCTCCCGTCCCAGCCGACCTATGTCGTACATGCAACCGGCACCGTCAGCGAATGAAAACCCTGAAACAGCACCCAGAATTCCGATCAACAAAGGTCACAGAAGAGCCCGTTCTGATCAGGCGCAGCAAGATCTGGGTGCTGCCGCAGTTGTGCAGCAAATGAACAAGGGCTCACCCCTCAGGACTGCCAGTGGCGGGCCCATGAGTCCAGGGATAAGTCCACTGGCGAGGACACAAACTTCGTACTTTGCACCGCCACAGCCGCAACGGACGGATACCGTGAGGCCATCCTCCCAGGCTGGGCCCGCCGACCCCTCCAGCTCCGCAAACAGCATTACAAGCGACCAAAGCTTAGACAGACAGTCCACCGAGGCTACCTCAGCACAAGCAAGTGTGCACACTCGTGATCACAAGGAACCCATGGCCCCACCAATCACAGCTGGCGTGATGAAGCAGAATCAGTTGAGACCGCTTCGGCTAGTACAAAATCAAGATGCTGAGGATGAGGCTCGAAGGAAAGCGAACAACAGGCAGAGTTGGATGGGAAATTGGTTCAGCAGAAGCAGTGTTGAGGCCAATCAGTAACAGGATACTGGAATTGCCCCATTGATAGAATTCTAATACAATCTTGACTTTGTAGAGCCTCACATTATTGCAATGCTACGTTTCCAAAAGGAGCGGGGCTCAGTGGCTAGTGATTTTTTTCCTTTGAATCGTGCCGTGGTTGAGGCTCGTCGACTGCCTATGAAGTATTAGCAATGATTTGCTGTCTGACACAATGACGTGCCCGCAGAAAATTTCAGTCCTGGTTGAATTATTTCCTTCCTGGAGGCTGGCTATCCCATTAGTGACCTGTAACGTCTGTACACTCCTGTGAGCTTGTCCGAAGGCTTCAACGGAGATATTGCATAGACGTGTGACTCTACAGTGCTACACAAAGGGCTTCCGATACTCGTGAGGTTCAGTTCACGGGAGCGTCGACATACTGTTGTAGATGACAAGACCATAGACGCTCTGGCAAACTCAGACCGCGAAACATTTTCAGCTGCGGTCAGATCGTACATGAAGTTGGGTTTGGGAAGATTCAAGTATCGGGACATATTTGTTGAGAACATTCATAATGCCTTCTCAATACGACACCTTTTCCTCACCACTCTCGAGTCGGTATGCATCCCCTGAAATGCTTACCCTTTTCAGCCCACGCACGCGAGCATCCACCTGGAGACAACTTTGGATCTATCTTGCTCAGTCTCAGAAGGAACTGGGCCTTCCTATCCCGGACGATGCCGTCACTCAAATGGAAGCTGCGAAGACTATGACGGACGAAGACTTTCAAATTGCAGCGGTAGAGGAGAAGCGGCGACGGCACGATGTCATGGCACATGTCCATGCCTTTGCACAGCGAGCTCCTGCAGCCGAAAAGATCATTCACTGGGGTGCGACAAGCTGCTATGTCACTGACAATGCAGATCTAATTTTTCTGAGAGACGGGCTCGACATTCTGCTACCAAAGCTGGCAAAGGTGATATCAAAGCTCAGTCAATTTGCGTTGGAGCAGAAGGGAACTCCTTGCTTGGGCTATACGCATGGCCAGCCAGCACAACTCATCACTGTTGGGCGACGAGCGGCGCAATGGATCGAGTCTCTTCTCATGGATCTCAGAAACTTGACAAGGGCCAAGCAAGACATTTTGAGGAGCTTTCGTGGAGTCAAGGGAACAACCGGCACCCAAGCTAGTTTCCTGCAGATATTTGAAGGTGATCATGACAAAGTGGAAGAGCTGGACCGGTTGGTGACGGAAAAGGCAGGATTTGAGCGTAAGTTTTATCGGCTCTGTCTTCACCAATGGCTAGTGGTACTAACACACTCTGAAAAGGAGCATCCATCGTCTCAATACAGACGTACAACCGGAAGATTGACACCGACACCGCCAACCCTCTTGCCTCATTCGGGACTACGTGTGAACATATCGGCAGTGATATTCGACACCTGGCGATGCTCAAGGAGCTCGAGGAGCCCTTTGAGAAAGATCAAATTGGCAGCTCGGCCATGGCATACAAACGTAACCCCATGAGAAGCGAGCGTATGTGCAGTCTGGGACGAAAGCTGGCGACCTTGAACATTTCAACGAGTCAAACATTTGCTCACCAATGGTTCGAACGTAGCTTGGATGATAGCGCTATTCGACGTATCGACCTACCCGAGATGTTCCTAATAGCAGATGCACTTCTCATATTGCTCGACAACGTCTCCAGCGGTCTAGTAGTATACCCGGCCGTCATCAACAGGCGCATCCAAGAAGAACTGCCCTTTATGGCCACCGAAAACATTATCATGAGATTGGTTGCAAAGGGTCAGTCAAGACAAGAAGCGCATGAGCAAATCAGAGTGCTTTCGCATCAGGCTGGAGCTGTGGTAAAGCAGGAGGGCAGGCAAAATGATCTTGTGGAAAGGATACGAAAGGAGCCATTCTTCGCGCCAATCGTGGACGAGCTCACAGATAAGCAGCTGCTGGATCCAAAAGGCTTCATTGGCAGAGCTCCTCAGCAGGTGGAGAGGTTTGTTAAGGAAGAAGTCGAACCGGCAATTGCACCATACAAAGAATACATCGCAAACAGTGGCGTCTCGGAACTGCACGTGTAGTGGGCAGGTTTCATGAATGCCAACAGGCGCCGGCGGTGAGGAGAGCAGCAGATGCTCGAGTGCTTTCCTTGCCGGACATTCGAGGACCACGCAGGAACATCCAAAGCCTAATGCCGCGGGATTTCGACCTCTGCTGTGGTGGTGCAGTTGTACTTGGTCCTCATAGAATTCTAGATAAAATGCGCGCATTTTAGAAACCTCGGCTCACTTTTGGTCTATTGTATGTACTCCGTACTTCGTATTTAAGCAGCTAACTGTGGTTAGTGGGGGTGGATTAGGGGCATTGCGAACCCCTGATTGGGTGGTTGTTTGCTGTTACGAAGAATGAGGGACTGGACTCAAGCCTCGTGGCTCGACTTCTCCACAGGATAAATGTATCTCCACGCAGATGTACTCAGTGTGGTCGGTGTGATACTCAGCAGCCTCACACACTGCGGTGCTGTCCTACTCCAGTGACTCTAAACTTTTCTAGCCAAAGCTGATCGATGTGAGAAGTCGAACGAGCAGCCGCCTGTCATGGGCACTATCTACATCCCTCAACTCGTGAGAGTGAATCCTACCTCCTCAGTTTTAGACTAACGAGCGCCAGGACGCATTCGAGCTTTACCATAAAGTTCGCGAAGATAATGGCACCAACGACAGCATATATAGCTCGAGACACCTGGTGCGGGCATTGCGAGACGGCTTCGCCGGATCAGCAGGCGCATCAATCTCGAATATGATCGTATACCCCCTCGATTTGATCATCACCCGAATTCAAGTCCAGCGCCAGCTTCGGAGGAATGCCAAAGGGGCTCTAGAGGAAGAATACAAAGATCCCATCGATGCCGTCAAGAAAATATACCACAATGAAGGAGGAGTTTCAGGCTTTTACGCCGGCATCTTGTCCGACACAGGCAAGACCATCGCGGATTCATTCGTCTTTTTCCTGCTCTATGATTACATTCGCCGAAGTCGCGTTCGGAAAAATGGTGGAAACAACAGCATACCTGCACTTGAAGAGCTGAGCGTAGGATTCGTCGCGGGCGCCACCACCAAACTACTCACTACTCCGATCGCCAACGTGGCTACACGCCAGCAAGCCGCTGCATTGAAAGATCCTCACAGCAAGACACCATCCTTTGTGGAAACCGTACGAAAGATAAATGCTGAGGGTGGAGCATCAGGCTTCTGGTCAGGCTATTCCGCATCATTGGTTCTGGCCCTGAATCCTGCTTTGACTTTCTTTTTGTTTGAGTTTCTCAAGCGCCTTAGCCTGTCAAAGTCGAAGCGAGAGCGTCCTCCGGCTCTCGTAACCTTCTTCCTCGCAGCCCTGTCAAAAGCATGCGCCAGCGGTATCACCTATCCTTTCAGCCTGGCAAAGGCCCGACTACAAGCAGGCGGCATCACGGACCAACAGGAAGCACAAAATGAGGAAAAACCTATCGAAGCCGCAACGAGTTCAAGCAGTGAAGGAATTGGAAAGCTTGAAAAGGCAATTGCACGAACAACGCTGCTGCGCACTCTGTTAACCATCTACAAGACGGAAGGACCAACAGCATTGTACGAGGGTCTTGAACTTGAAATTCTCAAAGCCTTCGTTTCCCATGGTATCACAATGTCGGTGAAACAACTTGTCTCCAGAGTCGTATCACAATTTTCGTATACCCTATCGATAATTTTCTCGACGTACACTACCAAGGCTGCCAAGCGAGCTTCGAGACTTGCTGAGCGCGCCAAGGGCGAGAGCGTTGAGTACTATGAACTCAGCATCAAACGTGTCAACGAAAAAGTACAGGAGGCGGCTGATTCGGCTAAGCGAAAAGCCAATGAAGTCGCTGAGTTTGTGCATGAATACGTCGAAGAGGACGATAACCAAGACTGGCAAGACCTCTACGGGACCACCGGTCTCTCCAAGTGGCTCGATGAACGCTTCAAAGATCCTGTGAAGTGAGGGATCTGCCATTCATTCCACTGCAAGGATTGCACCTTTGGTAGGACAACCTTCCACGACGCCGCTTTTTCACAACACACATTTTCTCCGCATCCTTACGGACCAGAGTGACAAGATTTCAGCTCTGAACACCTTATTGCATCTCGGCCCAGGAGTCATGGCAGCCATCCGGCCTTTACCTAACACCTCACCGATTGTCCCGCTCGCACGCGGGACTGGTCAGGGGCAATTATTGATCTCTTGCGGAAGCCGGGTGCACCTCGATCCTGATCACTTAGAATCACAAAGTCAGAGTCATCGCCTCAAAGTTTGCATGTGAGTGCCTTTCAAGCCCAGTTTATTGTGGCTGTTTTCTTTGGCGATTGGAGACGAACGGGAATAATTCGAATAGCGTGGCCGAAACTACTCACGACCCGAGCTTCACACACTCACGTATTGCTGTTAGATTGCTAATATCAATCCCGGCGCGGAAAGAGAGCGCTCCAGTGATCCCACGGACTTGCATTGCCAAGCCAACCAGTCGTTTGAACACAGCCGTAGCGGGAGACAGTTTTGAGTCGAGAAGACGGTATGACCCAGAGGGGTTGCTCGCGCTTGGGAGGTGACGTGGTATTTTGAGCAAAGCCGTATTTCTACATGGATGCTGTGGTTCACACTTAACTTGCCCCTGATCAGTCATATGATGACTCTCCCTTGCACACGTTTCGCATCAAGCAATGCCGGCCTCATGTGCAGCCTTTGATATACTCAACTGTTCTTTTTGATATCAAGCCCTTTCTCGAGGCAAAAATTGTACCGAGCAAGCAATTTGCGAATCCAAAAGAAAAATCATCATCCTCAGAAAGAGCACGGCCATGATCATGACTGGGCCGAGACTTCCAGTATCAGTTAGTCCAGGGCTGCCAAAGTCTGTGCCAGCAGCCTCCAATAAGTCAGCGATCTTCAGGTCACACCAAGACAAACGCAAAGCGGATAGCCTGGGCTGGGAAGGGATACATACCCCACCACCGACACCGGACACAGCACAATTTTACTTGCATTACTTGCATTTGCTATATGCGGGGGACTGGTCACTTTTTACGGGACAGCAGAAGCAGAAGCAATAGCAATAGCAATTCAGGATGAAAAAAGTCATAGAGATCCTAAGGCCAGAGAGACGAAACTGAATTTGGAGTACAGTACGTCCTTATCTCCATAGCTACCAACTGACCAACCTCATTGGGGGGAAAGAACGTAGGCATCTTAAGAAAGCTAGCTAGCTAGCTATTATGGCTTCCCGGCATGCTTTGACTGACCAAACACCCCCCCTACTTACATTCTCATTCTTAGTCGCTTGGGATATATCTATCTACATGTCTGTCTGACCTGGTGCGGCGCCCCCACCTACTCTTCCTTCCTTCCTGTCTTCCTCGGTAGCTTCCCGATATAGAAGAAAAGAAGTGAGCCGGGGGCAGTGCAGTGCAGTGCTGCAAAGGAGGATGGAACATGACATGACATGACATGACATGACCATGTACGTGAACGGGTAACGGGTAACGGACAGGAACGAGTCGTGATTTAACCAAAAAGTAATAAATTTTAAAAGTTCTGCGTTATAACTTATAAGAATTGGTCCGTTCCACAGACAGTTAGTTAGTTGATGGAGATAAAAGACACCGCAAAGTGTTGACAATAATAACCTCGTTATACAGGAGGAGGAGAAGCGTGTCCCTTTTGGGAACAATACACCAACGAATGAATTAAGAGCATGTACATATGTATGTATGTACGAGAATGTAATTCATCACGGAGGCGGAGGCGACGTGGAGGGTGATAGATACTACGAAGTACTTCGTACATGCAACGCGATGCGCAAGTCTTAAAGCGATGGATCAGCGCCGCAGCCTCGCCGGCTGGACGTTGTATTTCTATTCCTCTATTTACTGCTTATTGCTGTCGATCTCCTCCTGCGGTTTCTCTAGCAGGGCTTGACGTTGCACCGCAGAGCGCACACGGGCTGCTGAACCACGAGGACCGTGGGTAGAGACAGCTGCTCATCGGCGCTTCTCTCCACTATAGTGCTTATTTTTGATCCGCCAGCGCCCATTCGCCGTTCATAAACATCACAAATGCATAAACCTTGATACCGTTGCGATGAGCATATGTACCCGTACCAAAACGTTGTTCGGCAATTTTTTGCTGCTGCCGCTGTGGAACCTTTGTGGCAGCTTGCTTGTGGTCTTGTTTTCTGGCTGTATGACGTTTAGCAGCTCCCTTTTATTTTGCCCACAAACCTGTCCCTAAGATTGCCTAGGTCCCACTCGGCCTGTCCCCAGGAGAAGATAAACTGCATGCTCGACGGTGCTGGACCTGCAGTGTTATTTTCGCTCGCTACGTGTCACGCGAGGCTTTTTCTCATGGTTTCGGTGGGTCCTCGCTGTGGATTCTCAACTCCTGCACCTCAAGTTCTTCCTCATCGTCAGCTGATTGTATTGGTATACTCACAACCTTCGGCAAGGTCGTCGCCGGCTGGGGAGCGCTTTCCCGGTCATGTTGCATAATTGGCTGAATGTCATCTTCAAAACTGATCATATGTCCTCTTAAGTCATCGTCACCAATATCTGAAACATTGGCGACGTCACTGCCACCAAGTCCACCGGTGCTGGACAAATTGGTTGCCGAGACGTTGCTGTTTCGTCGTTGGAACCCACCAAAAGACATCGTTGCGACGTTTTCGTTTTCGTCGACGTTGCTGCTTGGTGGGGCAGGATTTTGATACTGAAACTTCCATGCTTGGCTGAGCCACGGTGCTGTATGATCAATTTGCATGCTAACGCCTTCGTCATCGTTATTTTCGAGAAGCATGTCGCTATCCACCATTCCATAAGCGGGTGGAAGAGCATCGCTACTGCTCAGCTGGTTGTTGTGTATCGGCAGGTCTTCTACTTCTTCCTCGTGACCCTGAGCCAGACCTTTCATCTTCTGCATTTGTCGGTTTGCTGCGGAACCACCATCTCCCACGCGGTGAGCTTGAACGGCTAAAGCGCTCGACGACCCATTGTGGGAGGAGCCGCCGAGACGCTGGCCTTCCCCCGGAGGAGAAGGGTCTCTTGAATTTGACATCGCTTCAGCCTCAGCTTCAGTTTCTGTGAGGACCTCCTCGAGCTTCGGACCACCGAGAGGATAATCTGTTCGTCGCCGGTAGAACAAGAGGTATGCGTTCTTCGTCACAACAGCAGCTGGGTCTTTAACTTGAGACACGTGGGAGTCGTTGTACTCGTACCAATTCTGAGTGATTGTATTCCTGGCATATGCAGTGTAATGACCCCCACCTAGCCCGCCATAGTGGTTGTCGACACCGATGAGGTCGTAGATCATGCTCTTGCCATCGCTCTGATCACGTACCATGTCCGACAGGTCAAGATCTGTGATGGGATAATCGACTTTGAGCTCGAGCTTGTCACGAAAGTTTCGAGCCGAGCTAAAGCGCTTGAGATGCATCACAAGCACGTCTGGGACTTTCCAAAGCTCGAACTGTTTATCTGCTCGCCGATGCTCTTTGCACCGTGGGCAAAACCAAGCATTCTGCTCCGATAACGTCTCAGTCTTTCCGAACTCGTCAAGGCAGTCTTCAAGGGTTACCCCATTCTTCTTCCGTGCTAGACGAGCCGCACGCTTGGAAGTCAATTCTTCATCTTCGAAGAGCTCCGGATCTCGATGGGTGAGAGAGCCTCGCATGTTATCTGCTGCATCTCCACCAAAGAGCGCGTCGTACGAATGGTAATTCCAATCGAGAATAATGGCGTCGCCAGGCACGATCAGCTCGACCCCATTGACTGGCTTTCGCTTTGGCTGTGGCGGCGGCAATTGCGTGCTTCTGCTGGCTTTGCCTATAATTTTCTTCCCTTTTCGAGAATACATCTTCTTTTTCTGATGTTTGGAAGCCCCTCTAGTGTCCTTTCCGATGATTTCCGAAGGCTCAGGCAACTCAAAGTCATCATTCTCAGAGGTTTGGGGAGGACTTCCTCCCGACTCTGAACCGGAGTCGCAAGACCTCCGTCGACGATTTGTATCTTCGTCTTGTAGTTCGTCAGCGCTACTGTCGTAGTTTTGATTGTCGAGGCTCCGTCTTGGACGATGAGCAAGCGCTCGGGACACTTCAACCGCTTTTTCTTGCAGGGACTCATACTCTGTTGACTCGTTGAAGCTGTTCCAGCCAGTAGGTATGCCTTCGTCGGTGTGAGCGACTTTGATCTCAAAAAGTCGCCGAAGCTGTTTCGGAACTGGAGTTCCAAGCTTGAGTAAATTGCTGATAATTTCTTGGCGAGATCTTGGTCCTTCATCCACTGCTTGACTGGCCTCACGCATCGAGACATCCACAATGCCATCTTCCCCTTGCACCGAATTGCCACTGGCACTCGGCGAATGGGAATCACTTTCTTCTGATACCACGAGAGTATCTGAATCTTCCGGAGTGGCATCATCTTCCAGGTCCTCTTCGAGAATGTCAAGCGATGTCATTCCTACCACCTGACTTAAAACCTTCTTGAAGACTCCGTCGTATGAAGAACGGTCATCACGCGACAGAACTATATAGCTTGGATGGCCAAAGAACGAGTGAACCAATCTGTTATTGCCGTTCGGTCTTTCGACACGATGGTAGACGGGTGTCAATAATTGATCCGCCGCCGGGCTATCCGGATCAACCTTTGGATCTGCATCCTTGCTGTTGTAGGAGAACTGCGAAAACCTCTTCTTCTTGTCAGGATTGTAATTAGTCGGCTTCTCAGCCAGCTCATATATGCAGACGATGTCATTAGCATTGATGCTAGTTTCGGATATAATCTCGGTATTGTCAAAAACCTTGAAGAATTTGTTCTTATAGGACTCTGCGCACACCATCTTGTACGGGTCATGGTGTGTCCGCTGAGCAATGAATTTTTTCATGTCCAGAATACTCGAGTTTTTGTCGATGTCGACGTCGATTCGTAAAGGCTTCTGGGACAGTGGAAAATACACAATCTCTTTTGCCCAATTATTCTCGATGGGAAGCTGCAGGGTAAGGTTGCTGAAAGGGTCGAAAACAATACTGACTTTGTCGCAGACCGGACAGGTCAAAGTGGACTTGTACATTCCCGCGAATAGATCGGTGATGACGGAGTCGTTTCGAGCTTTATAGTCGTTCCAGTTGCGATCCGCGAACTCCTTGAGCAGCTTTTCATCATGAACCATCTCGTCTGTGGAGTCGGGTTTCACAATATATGGTTTCTTGTGTATGCGGTTCAAGTCCTCCTGCAGGCCATCCAGTAGAAAGGCGAGAAACTCCTGTGAGTCCTGCTGCCCGTACCCAGCAAACTGCATTCCGTACCTAGCGATTGCACGTTTGAGAGCTGTTGGTGTGTAGGTATTGCCTGAAGTGGTGTATACGCCATCAATGAAGGCGCCATATGCCTTTGCAATCTCTCCGTGATGTCCTAGAGGATTATCAAAATTCAACTCCTTCTTGTAGTAGCCACAACGGAAGTACTCGGTCAGCTCGTCAACACTTCGAATGCACTGAAGAGCAGAGTTCATGTAGCATGTGTTGCCCAAGTTTTGCAGGCCGACAATGCCCTTGGGCCTGCCTTCACGCTGTGCTCTTCCTCTTGTCATAATGCTCGGCGTAGGGGAGACACGTCCGCTGACAGTCAGATTTTTGGCTTTGGCCGAACCTTTTATGGAAAATCTGGGACTGTCGCTTGGATATTTGTCTGCTTCAGTGCTTTGTTCCTCGAGCACGATTACATCACTTCTTCCAAGACCAATGGTTCTGAGGTCGACCTTGCCGTTGTAGTTGGAGTTCATCGTTTGGTCCTTGTGATCAATTAGTTCACGCTGGTCGCCCAGAGTCAAGAGGGCGAAGGTGTTGACATCAATGATCATTTGGGAGCCTGCATTGGCTACGATCTCGGCGCCTGGGGCGGGGGAGGCGCTTCTTGAAGCAGCAGGAGTCAAAATGCCCGATGCGGAGGTACTCTTAATGCCACCTAGCACTTTCCATACTCTCACTTTGTGGTTCATGTCAATATGGACGTTGTCCTTTGCCTCTCGGAGCCAGTCCATGAAAGGGGTGTGGACGCTGCTCAGTATTTGCGGTGGTGCGATCCCAGCGTCCTTTTGAGCTTGGAGAGTCTGCGTGCCAACGACCTTCAAGAAGGTAAAGACCGGCGGGTGCAGCTCATATTGGACTTCGTTGGGGTCATCTTCGCTCAAGGCATGTGCATATCTCGTAATGATGGGCGACTCAGCAGCAATGCCGTACCACTGCACGACCAGATCCCAAGCTTCTTGAGGAAAGACCAGCATATCCTCGCCGATTAGGAGGCCTGGCCGGAGGAAGATAAAGGGCTCTCCAGCTTCGTCTTTCAGATAAGCAGAATCCTCGGCCACCATGGCAATGTCCGAATTGTCCACGGGGCCAATGTCACCCTCCAGAGCCGACTTTTCAATTCCAGGCTCCGGGTTTGAAGCACGAGCCTTGACTCTGCGTAGCCATTTTCCTGACACACAGTACCCCTTCTGTTTGTCTTTCGGGTTGGGCAAGACCAGTTCTGTGACTTTGGCGATCTGTTCATCTATGCTCGGTCGCGACGGACTCTCGGAAGAACCGACGACAGAAGTAGCGGCGGTGGAAACCTTGGAGGCTTCAGGGAGAAGACTGTCAGATACGCTGCTATCCTCGGATGGTGCCATTTGAGAATGTGGGTTGGGGTTGCTTGCGGCCAGATTGATTAAATCACTCTTTTGTCGCTTGCCGTTGCTCGATTGGGCGGTCAACGACGACGACGCGGCATTGCTGTCGACAGTCATTTCGACATCTGCCTGGTCGTCTTCACGTTCTTGTCCGCCCATGTCCGACGCAGGCCGCTTCACAGCTGGAGAAGAGGATCGTAGGGAACGCTGTCTCAGATCATCCTTAAGTGGTGAAGATTTGCTATCGAGAGGTTGCATAAGGGAATTCGACCGGGGCGTCAAGCCGTGGCTAGTCGTGAACGGGACAAGCAAGGCTGCTGCCACGCATCGAGCGTTTACGCGCCGAGAGAGTGTAGACGGTACTATGCTGTATGGGTGTATTAAGGTGAGCCGTGTGGTAGTAACAGTGTGCCTCGCCGCTGACTAGTTATTGGTGCAAAGTTTGGGGTCGAAATTTTGTGCAAAACCACCAAGGCCGCAGCCTGACGTTGTCAATCGGAACTCTGCGGCGATCGCGGGCGATTAATGAATGGCCAGATGACAATGCAGGCCAACCGGAGATTAAATTATTAGGGTGTTTCCAAGCTGTCAAAGCCTGTTAAGCGCCACCAAGGCACCCACGGGGGCAACGAAAATATTAGTTCGAAGTAGCTCCGTATTCGCAGTCTCGCATGAACATCCATAGTTCATATACTCCGTCCACATCCGTCCTTCCAAGGTTGTTGCTGCCAACATAATAGTAAATAGTGAATACAACCCCGTCAAATTACTACCTAGCAGCTAGTTTGACAATAAACCTTTCGAATCTCAAATGGATGTCCAGGTTCCGTGTGTGATAGCAACATTCCATGATGATCGTACCTTCGAAGTGGGTTGTCAGCGAGAAACCCAACGACCCAAGCTCAGGCTGTTCGTCGATATAGATTGAATCCCATGGCAATTGTCAACCACAAGAGGTCAAGGGCCCCCTTTTGTGCCCTTACGAACTTTTGGTGCATGACAGACCGGAGGCTGGTGCTACGAACGGGCTTTCTGGTCCCGACATTACACAACCTTTCGCTCGTTGCGGAGGCTGCGTCAACCCTGTGACCTTCCTAGCTTCCTTGCTTGCCTACAATCTTATCCACTTCATCCTTGGCTTCGGACCAAGTTTCCAGACTTTTCCTTGCCCACTCAACGTGACATCTCGCATAGGCAATCTGCGGCTGGTTAATGAAGACCAAACGAAGCAAAGATTGTAAAGCTCACCATGTAACGGGTCATGTCGTCCTCCTTCTCCTTCTGGAATCGCTTCAAGTCTTTAATGACGCCCTGTGTGGCGTCCTTGACATCCTTCTCCGACACCTCTAGAGCCTGTTCGAGCTGTGATAGGCTGTCCTTTGTCTTGCCCATCTGGTCTCTTCGTGTGCGCTCGGGATCCGCGTCAACAAACCCGTTCACCGCTTGCCGGAAGCTCCCAAAGATCTTGTTAGTTACAAAGTTGCCACTTTGCGTTTTCCGGTGGGATGGCGAGGATGGGCTGGCTGTGGGCTGGCCCTGCGCAGCAGAGGGAGGCGATGAGGCAGCATCGCCATGGGTCGGTGGAAAGTCGGAGTCTATAGATTGAGTATCATCCCCTTGAGATCGCGATGGCAGCGACTGCGATGCACTTTGAGCAGACGCTGTCGATGCTGACCGACGTGGGAGAGTGGTGTGGCTAGAAGCCAAGTAGGCATCTATGCGTTTGGATTCCTGTTCACTTCGTTCCAACGTGCTCAACAGGCCTCTCTTCTTCTCTAGTTCATCGCGCGTCATTTCCTGCTGAACTCGCTTCAACACCCGATACCTCAACACATTCCGAACCACACCAGCAAATTGAGCACTTTCCCGCATCGGCTCGGAAAATGATGCACCGAGATTGTTGGCAAGATCTTCGGTGGATAAGTAGGTACTGTCAACGGCTTGCCCTACCCTCTCGATCGCTGTTGCTACAGAAGGGGACTGTTCAGAGAGTGAGAAGCCATTGTAACGCGCTCCAAGCTTCTCCAAGTCGGCCGATAACTTGGAGAGATGTTCTAGCGTTCTGCGGTTGACCTTGTCAATGCTCCCTTGTAATAGAAGCTCTAGCTCCTTCGTAGAAGCCTCGAAATGGATAAAGTACGGGTCCAGTTCGTTCTCGGACAGCTTGTCGGCGTGAACGGGAAAGCGACCGAATATTTGGGGACCGGGTGTGGTGTGAGCCGCTGCCGAGGGCAAGGTCGAATATTCGGACGGTGTCACTGGCGTCCCTGTGCTCGAGGCCATGTCAGAAGACTTCAGCTTCGCAGAACTCGAAGGGATTGGCAACCAGTTATGGGCCGGTGTTGGGTTTGCGGGATCGAGTGGCGGTGCTTTCAGGTTGTTCTTTGGAACCGAGGCCACGGGATGTGCATGTAATACCTCGTTCTGAGCGTGTTAGCCAATGCTCTCGCAGTTACAGGTCCGGGAATGCATACCCAACTGGAGTTGGGGTCCAAGAATCGCCAGAAGACACCATCATCCATGACCTCCTTCATGCGTCGGCACCGGTTCAGAAACACTGCCAACATGCGCTTGCGTTGGTCAATTACATGCTTGTCTTCCTTTGCCTTGGTAGGTTTTGCCGCGTAATCGGCCATCGAATGCTTCTCGGGTATGGGAGGAATGACCAAGGTCGGATGTAGGCTGACAAGAGCATTTCGTAGCGAGGCAAACTCGGAGTAGCGGCGATGCACCTCAATGTCCTGTTGCTTCGTCAGCAATGCCGTGTGACCAGTAGCCAACTTCACACACCCCCGTCCGTATTCGGTAGGCAATGAAGTTGCCGTCTGAACTCTTCCCAGCCTCTATCAACAAGATTTCGAGCTCGGGATCTTCGTAGAGGATCTGCTGTATTCGGCCGTCGTAGCCGCCTTTGCGAGGCTCGACATGCGCCTGGCCTTGTCCATGTTCATGATCATGATCATGTTCCTCATCACTCAGATCGTCATGCCGTGAATAGAAGGCAGGATTCCGTTGCGGCGAGGATTGGGATGAGGGTGGAGTTCCGGCTTCCTCAGTATCTACCCATTCGTTAGGTCCATCTCACTGGCTGGCGGTGGCGAAAGCGCGCTCTTTCTTACACGATGAGCCCAGAGCAGGGTTTGCTTGATCAGCAGAAGCGTCCTGGTGGAAGGAACCATATGGATTGTTGTCCTCCTCGTCCCACATGTCGCTTTCTGTCCCGACAAAGGCGGCGCTCGCAAACCAAGACTTGACACCCAGTTTGAAGGTTGGTCCTGGTGTCCAGGCTCTTGATGCGGGAAGATCACGTTACGAGATAGCAGAGTCGTCCCTGAAGGTAGACGCTCGATCTTTCCGATGCACAGATAGATGTTTATAGTGGTAGCTTTGTACAATATGCACTTCAAGAGTGCCTGTTACATCTTGTGCCACGGAACAAACTCGGCACGGCTTAGGGCTGCGGGAGACCTCCACTCACCCACTGCAGACGTCAGCCCCGAACCCACGAGGCCACGAGGCTGCTGCGCAACTTCTCTCTTCAAGTTGGCTATCCAGACGCATCCAGACGCCTCCACAGGTGCCGCGTGGCCCCGTCGTTCAATAATGCTCAATCCTAAGCGCTTAAGGCTTAGGGCCGGGAACGATTGGGATACTGCGACAGGGAACAAACCACGTGTTTGGGCCCTTAAGCTCACCACGGCTTTTCTGCTCGCCTCAATCACATTTTGGCTTTGTATTGGTGCTATCGAGGTTGAGGACTGCAGGCTTCTGCTGGTTGTTGAAGCCGTTCACGTTCACATTCACTCAGTGCTCAGGCAGTTTCTGCTCTCGAGTCTAGGTACGTTGTCATTATGGAACACAAGAGCCCGCCCGCAAAGTTTCCGTGAATTGTGTCCAAGAAATACTGGACTTAACCAGCTCCGTGGTTGTCATCTTCCATGTACTGTCTTGTGACCCTCCACCATCACCGCTATTCTCTTCCACCTCCTCGAATCCCCCATCCAGCAGGTCCGGGTCCCCAGGAAGTTGGCATTGCCATCACCGCATTGTGAGGTTGGCTCGGTGTACCACCAGATCCCCACTCCCCAGCAAGCCAGAGCTGCCTCCGTCTGCGGCATCGCAGCATCAGAATGACGATACCAACAATGATTAAAAATGCAAGCACTACGCCTGCTATCAGACCTGCTTTCTGTGGATTGTCCCAGGAATTCCATCCATGCTCATATTCACCGTCAAATGCCAGGATGATTGGCGAGGTCTGCGTAGGAAGGATCGTTGTGTACGTGGAATAGACGTTTTGGCTGGCGTTCTCGATCAAGACCACAAGTTCTGTGACCGTGGCTCTCGGTGCGGTTGTGATAGTTGGCCAAGCATCTTGTGGAGTCACCTCGAGAATAGTTGTGGAGGGAGGAGGTTGAGGTGGGTAGATGGTAAAGACCACTCCTGGCTGAGTCACGAGAGAGGTGATGGTCGAGGTTACGGTTGAAGCAGCAGGCAACACTGTACTCATAGCCGAGTATGTCGTCAGAACTCGGGACATGGTTTGTGTGATTGTGGTGGGAAAGGCGATTGTCGAGGCCACTACGATCGCGGGCTGTGCCAACGTAGTAACCTGGACAATTGTGTTGTATTGGCTTGCGACAGAGGTGAGTGTTGTCACGACGAACGGCTTCGAAGTCTGGTAGATTGTGCTAAAAGAGACTGACACGGAGGTAGCAAAGAAGGTGCTCGTAGAGATCACAGTCGAGAATGCCATTGCCGGACAAGTATTGATGCCAACTCCCACTATTGGAACCTGAATTTGAAAGATTCAAAAGTGGAAAGGCACAATGAAAAATGACCAAGTAAAAGCGGCTTTGGATATTGCCCCGTCAACCAATATCACCACGCTGCGACTCGCACCTGTCGGGCCCAAAGCCAGCCGTCCTTGCCTGCCACCAGGCTGCACTCGGTTTCCTTCTCAACTTCGCTGCATTGACACTCCTCGTCCTTGACCCATCCACGAAAGAACAGAATCTTTCTACACAATTCCTATGGAGTGCACGAATCATTCTCCAGCATCTACTCCTGGTTTCAAATTCACGTCGGTGCCGGTGCCGGTGCCGGCGCTTGTGGAGCTGGAGCTGGAGCTGGAGGTACTGAGGGCGCAGCACCTGCTTCTTGTCTTCGCAATCCTTCGTCGATTCTGTTCAGATCCGCCTGGAGTATTTGGTAAACCCAGAATTTCCATGCCAAGCATACCACGATTGGCGTGACAAAGAGGAAACACAGGAAGAGCTTGACGTTGAACTTGGCCATCATAACCCTCTGCCTTCTTTATGGTCGATCAAGTTTAGGTCGGGTTCTTCGAGATCTTCTGTCGATGCTTAGTTACAAACTTCACTGCACCTTCGTGAAGATATTTCCCTACAATGCTGGGCTTGTCTTCCTTTCCTAGAGCCGTCGGCGGATTTCTCTGTGGCGGCCCAATTTTGGTCATGAGGGTTTCTGGAGATCTTGCGAGAATGAGGTTGTCAAGAAGGCAACAATTGTGAGCCATACCATCACCCCTACGATCTTGCAAACGACCAAGAGAAGGCTCGTAGCTGTGAAGATCCGACGCAGTATTTTTGCTGCACCACTTTCACTTCTTCACTACATATCCCGACAACTTTCGCCACAGTGGTCACCTGGGTGATGAGAATCACTAGCTCTGCACTTTGATTTGCCCAATTTGTTTCTCCTGAGTTGCCAAAGTATTGGTCAAGCTGCTGAAGTCCAGACCTCGCCCACGCAGCTAATGCCGTTTGTAAAGGCGCTGAAAAGTTGGCCTGCAAAGTGATCGCTACTTGCGCCCACTCTTTGATTTCAACAATTTCGTCGACGTAAAGATTCTGCTTCTCTTCCGCAAAGAGATCGTTTGCGGCAGCCACAATACTCTCAAGCCTGTCCTGGACGGTGCAAAACTTGAGATGAGTCAAGATAGCTACCTCGAGACGCGTTCGCGCTGTCGACATATCCATTCCTAATATACGACGAACGGCCTCGAGCAATAGCGCTTCATTGTGCTTGATCTCTGCCCTCAGCTGCCAGCGTAGCTTACCTCGCGAGGCAACTGGGTCGAGTACGTCCACATCTCCAATGACAGTCGTGTGTGGGCTGCAAAAACGAGCTGCAACAATCGTTGCTGTGCTTCGGATCTCATCGTCATCGTCATTGAGCAGATCGTATAACATACTTGTTAGCTCGAGCCAGCCCATATGTCCAAATATATGCCCAATCATAGCCTCAACTCCAGCAAGATCCTTCCATTCCAACATCGCCATCACTGCGGTTCGTCTTGTCATTTCTTCATACTCATCATTCACGGCAGTGCGCAGATGAAGACAAAAGCCAATACTTAGGTCCTGGAGTAAGGGGAAACATTCAGTATGTTGGCATCGCCAACACTGAGCACAAAGAAGCGCAAATATCTTGAGCTGAACAAACATCATCTCTCTAGAAATTGGCTTCGCAAAGCTCAGATTATCAGCTAAAGAAAGAATTTCATCCGCAGACATGGTGAATTGGTCTCGTTGAAAATTTGTAATTGTTAGGTTCATGGCAGCGGCGCGGACATCTTCTGCAACTCCAGCTTCAAGAAGCTTGATAATAACATCGATGTAGCTACAGGAGCCAAGTTGGTGATTATAGCGTTCCAAGATATTCGCCGCTATATCTTCATTTCGAAGCAGTGTCACAACTGCGGTTTCGATGCTCTTCGGAGTGCCATATGAACACATTCGCATCAATAGTCTGGTCTTTGTTGCCTCGAAAAGAGCAAGGGCTGGCTGTTCGGGGTAATAGGAGCGACCTAGAAGGGCACGACACACGTCGGTCAGCTTATCCTTATCGCGATCACCGACAACGGACAAGGGCAGAAGCAGAGAATACATATCCAACCACAAAGCCGCCAACATGGCGTTTTGGGAGATCTTTGATGAATCTGATAGCTTGATGAGCATGCATGTGAACTCTGTGAGGTATTCACTAGGCTTGGCATCGTTTACCAGTCTCTGCAAGATGTACTGCGCAAACATGAGCCTCCCATGAGCTTCGTTGACGGTAGCATCGTCGAGAGCGCGGAACAACACTTCTTCGAGCGTGGTGAGCTCATCTCCGTGGACGACCATACTTGCAAGCAGTCTTGCTGCCTGGGCACGCACATGCCACAGTGGATGCTTCAGCTTCCGGACCACGAGCGCTTCCATCAGCTGGCGTAATTCCGTCTTGACGTACAGTCTTCCAAGTAGATCGAGTCCGGCGAACTCTGCCTCCGTACTATTCGTGATCTCCTTTTCAATCATGGCTTGCGTCTGCGTGTCTGGAGTCGAATTTTCAAGAAGCAGTGACTTTGCGACATCGAGTGGTGACTGTGAGGAAACTAGATCACTATGTATCTTGATACCACCTTCCGCACCGCCAAGCCCTGTGTCGGGGTCCAAACGAGTGATACTCGCTCGTAATAGCATCAATCCGGAATTTTTGATGGCCCATACGTCCGAACCCATGCAATTGGCTGCCACGTTGATGGTCAGCATGACCAGAGGCTCGGTCATCGTGCGAAAGCAAGAGTTTGTCATAATCTCCTTGATACAGTTGAGCGCATGGACTTGTGGCAGACGCAGTCGGTCGTGTGAGCCACTTGACTCATGCCTGGGTACGTGTTGCATTGAGATCGCAACGAGCGTGTCGAAAGATGTTAAAAATCCAGTTTGGTCAAACGAGTCCAATACTGCGGCAAACATGGCAGGCAGTCCAGCAGAGCGACGCGTCAACTTGTCCGCTTGGTGTTCAAGCTCGTTGACAGCATCCCTGAACCAGCCGTCAGTTAGATGTCTGAGGGAGCTCGTGCGAACGTCCAGAGTTCTCTGACAGCACGAGTGGAAGGTTTGCGCCACGGTCGAGAAGGCTCCTCGGTGTCTTAAGAGACGTAGCTGCTCGAAGCACAGGTCTCCTATCGGGCGCAGAAGGGCTTCGGTTGGCTGGAAGCTGGCTAGCATCGCTTGCATCAGCAAATTCGAATCACGAAGAGCACGCCATGCATACGCAAGGAGATCCTTTGGTCCGGACGTATCAGCTTGATCAATTGCCTCAGTCTCGTTTTCGGGGGAGTCTACACAAAGGTGAGGTTGCGACAATTCCCAAATACGTTTGCAACTGGACATCAGCAGGTCTCGAAGAAAATCTGCTGCGGTGGGTGACGGACAGGGGGATGTAAGGTCTTGCAGCGTGTACATCACACCGAGGATATTGCCGTGTAAGGGGTAGGACGCAGTAACGACAAACTCCACCACCGTTGACAAATATGTGTTCAAAGTCTGTGCTGATATCATTAACGTATCAGTCAACTTGGCGACGTTAACATGTCTGTCATGATCCTGGCATTGAGCCTTGGCTAAAAGGCTGATAATTCGTCCCAGTGCGTCAGCATGGTCGGCGCGGTTCGTTGCAGCCGCTAACGAAGATACATGGGCCAGAGGATCCAATTCTTGAATTGTGGTTTCGAAAGTTGTCATTCCAGAGGTCGCATATTTCTCCTTAGAAATCAGTGACAGAGCTTTGCTCGCCATCGAACGGATATCATCGTATGGATTCAGTATGAGCCGAAAGAGAGAGCCTTGGCAGTCTGGGTCGGCCAACGCTGCCGCCCATGAGCACGATCCCTCCTGCATGAATGTCTCAGTGACGAAGCATAACATCTCAAGAGCTAGAATGTGACGGCTGTACGAAAGCCCCGGGTCGAGCTCACTTTTGAGAAATGCGATGTAATAGCTCAAAAATTGGCCAACCTCCTGAGAGCTCGCAGGATTGTCGAGGTGGTGAGATTCATGTGCAATATTTCCGGATTGGCGCAGCTTTAAGAGAAAACGTCTAGAAGTACTCACAAGTTCACCACGATAGAAAGCGTCGGTGTCATTGTGCAGATTCGGCAGAGATGAGGCCAAAGCTCGCAAGGCCCCCGCAGGATATGGCGTCTTTGAGGAGGACGAGAAGGTCAGCAGCTCAAAGCAGCTCTGTCGGACGGCTGGGGAAGTGTTTGACAAGAGTTTGCGAGGTCCGGCGTACAAATCATCATCTGCGTCAAGTTCTGATAAACTGGCATTGAAAAAGACTCGATTCACGATTCGTGGTAGATCTGTCTGGGTGAGCTTGAGCCAGACGTGCTTTAAGCCGATACTCACCATTTTCTGTAATGTAGTTCTTGGACTTTCCAAATCTGAGCAGGGCAAGAACTAGTTTCACGCCAGACACACCTCCAGAAACCCTGTGACCTGATTTGGACAAGAAGGCATCAAACTGCTCTCTCGTGGTTATTATTGAAGGCAGCACATCTCGAATGACGTCCTCCGTCGAAGCTTCATCAGCTGCACCGAACGTATCAATGGCTTGGCCAACTAGTTTCGGTCTGTCCACGCCGTCTTCCAGTTCCGCCGAGCATAGCAGTAGTGAAAGAAGTTTCAAAGTAGCTGACTTTGACTCAGCTACGTGCAGCACCATGAGCAGAGACAGGAAGAAGGACAGCCACAGAGCTTCGGCGTTATCGACCGGTGCTTCTACGGAGATTTTTGCGACATGGCAGAGACGTGTGAAGGTCAGGGCTGTCTCCGAATAGGCACGCTGAAGCAGACCTGAGAAGGAGAGGAAATCAGACAGCTTCCTCAACAAAAAGGAGAGCACAATACATGCCTCTTTCAGACACTTTCTTGGCTGTTGCGCGTAGATGATTCTCAACATGTCAGTGGCCGCTGAGGAGACAGATTCTGAGGCGGCATCCTTGTCAGGGTTGGCTTGGGCCAGGTATGCAAGGGTATCTAGCACTTGCAATGCTGGCTTGCTCTTACCGGCTGCGAAGGCAGAGCGGGCAGCAAGGAAAGCATCGGCCCACACCTGGCGAGAATATGTGAAATGCTTAAGGGCATGATCGTCGCCGCTCGATGCGTTTGCTCGGAGAACAAAGCAGATGGCATTGCATACGGCAGTCAGGTGCCTGTCCGATACGCTCGAGTCATGTACAGTACGGAGTAGACGAGGCCAAAGAGTTTGTACGCCTGCTAAAGTCTTATAAGGAGCCTCGTTCGCCGGTTTGGCCTTTGGCTGACGAGTAATCTGATTGAGCTCATCAATTGGCAAGACATCAAGGGTGGACGTCATGTTGATGAGCGATACCGTGAATGAGCTTAGGATTCATGCTTTCCGAATTCAGGTTCTGCACGGAGACGTTGTCGTATCCGTGTTATTGGGCGGCCTTTCAGTCAATACATTTTCGGAATCGAAATTCGTTTCAGAGGAAATGTGTACCACATGTACTAAGCCAAACTCGTCTAGGGCGCTCGGGGCACTCTTTAGTGGACGGGAAATCCTCGGCAGAATGGCAGCCTGCTTCCTTTGCGATAGATTTCTGAACGGGGTGACAAGTCAAAGTGGTTTTTGGGTAAGCTGCGGCCATCGCCATCGTCCATCGAACACGTACCATCTCTTCACCCACCATCCCATCCATCGCCTGCCCGTCTGCCTGCGTCCTTCTCTCTCTCTCCTCGTGTCCTCACTCGTTGATAATCAACATGTCTTTCTGGGACAAGGTCACGGGGCACAAGGCGAAACAGACATCAGGAGAGACGCTCCCTCCGCCGCTGCCGTCAGCGCAATCGAGTCCGGAATTCGCAGAGCCATTGCCGTACAGCGCACCCATCACAGCTCCCGATGTGTCATCGTTCCTCGGCGGCGCATCGATACCGGACGCATCCAAGCTACACCCGCTGGCAGGGTTAAATCAGCAAACGCTCGACTATCTCTCTCTCGACGAATCGGCGCTGTCAGATCTACCAGGCGCGAAGTCATTTCTGCCCTCGCGAGGATGGTCGGACGACCTGTGTTACGGCACGGGGACGACGTACTTGACCGCGCTCACCGTGGGAGGCACCTGGGGATTGATAGAAGGGTTGAACAAGGTGCCTCCGTCGGCGCCGCCGAAACTGCGATTGAACGGAGTGCTCAACAGCGTCACCAGGAGAGGGCCGTTCCTAGGCAATTCGGCGGGCGTCATTGCGATGACTTACAACGGCATTAATTCCACGATAGGCTACTATCGGGGCAAGCATGATACGGCCAACAGTATTGTGGCCGGTGCGCTAAGCGGCATGGTGTTTAAAAGCACGCGAGGGGTGCGGCCGATGATGATCTCGGGTGGCATTGTGGCCACGCTGGCAGGGGCCTGGGCGGTAAGACAATTTTGACTCTTTTTTGGCGTGACGGCCCAGCATTTGAAGCTCATGTCTTGAACAGGTGACGCGGAAAGTCCTTCTGGAATAAACGCACGCTCCTCTCTATTCCCCCTCCTCCGACCTTGGCAGCGATCTATCTCGAGCACCGCCTATACGGCCTTCGTGGTTCGACGATCCAGCATCTCGATTTCATATATTTACTTTTGACGAACGTCTGTGTTGATATCGAACGACTATGACCCGACCGAATGGTGTCGGAACACATCTTCACTCTCCGCCTTTCTCACACCCATGGTGGCAGCGTTTAGCGATGTTGCGCCTTTTTTGCAAAATAGTGGCGTCAATCAAAAGAGGGCAGTCAAACGAGGAGCTGCACATGTACAAAATACCATAGAGTCTCTTGCCGTGCCAAGGACACACGGCCGAGCAAGTAATGATAAATCATCTCCGAGTCGGAAGCGAGACACACATACCCACACACACACACACTCTCTCTCTCTCTCTCCAAGCTCCCTGGCTTCCTGGCTTAATGACTCCTTGAGGTTGAGAGGCATTCCCATTTGCTGTCTTTGGTTGGAAAAGGTCTAGAACATTACACTTTTGTACAAAGCTTCACCTCATCCGGTGAAGCGCGTGGAGGTCTATAGCATACCCTTTCTCCACGCCTTGGCTGCTAGACCCTCGATCTCCCTCGTCTGTTGCACGCCACGGACATCGTCTTCCGCGATGCCCTCCACCACTGCTTCCGCCAGTAGATCGGCCTTGATCGGCTTCTCTACACTTGCACCCAAGAACCTTGTCAGTCCGCCTCCGAACAGCCATTGGTTGACGGTGTTTCCGGCCATGCCTGCCGCTGCTATGGGAAGTGTAAAACTCCGGCTCGAGTCGTAGAGGAAGCCAGGACGGAAGAACAAGGTTCTCATCCTCGGGAAATTACTCGACAGCATGCTCTCCGCCTCTCTCTTGGTGGTGATGTATCGCGCAGGGAGCATCGGTGCACCTGCCGCAGCCGAGATATATGCATAGGCGGGGACGTCCTTTGCCTGGGCCTGTGTGGCCAGGGATAGGGCTGAATCGCGGTTCATCAGTTCGTAAGTCAACTGACCATCCGCCTCTCCTGCTCCAATGCCATCATCATCATCCGCACTGCCGGGCTGTCCTTCTTCTCCCTTTTCCAACGGATTCCTCGCACTTCCTTTTTTCGAGCTCGAGAATGCTCTTTGCAGGCCTGCGATCGGCGACTCCCTGCCCGACACCACGCCCTTGTAGTCTGCCTCGAGAAGGATGCCCATGGTATGGACGACGGCGTACGCGCCTTGGAGGTGCTTGGTGTAGGTTGACGGTTTCAGGATATCGGCTTGCACCCAGTGCACGTCTTTCGACCACACCGGCGGCTGCGGAGACGACGTCACTGAAGACCACGACGGTTCGCCCGAGCGGCTGTCCTTGCGCGCGATGAAATTAGCACCAATATACACACAAATACAAAACACACACACACACTCTCTCTCTCTCCTTCAATCTCGCATTCTCTCTCATTCTCTTTCTTTCTCTTCTCTTCTCTTCTCATTTCTTCAACCAAAAAGACGCTTGTATCGAGGGTTTTTGGGGGGAAACTTGAATTGAAAATCCCAAATCTTCCCGGGACCTTAAAAACCTACCTGAGCGACACCACATCCCAGCCCCGAGCCACTGCGCATTTACATATTCGAGAGCCGAGGAAGCCGTTCCCACCCGCAACCACGATTTTCTTCTTCGCGGCGGCCGAGGCCATCTGCGCCGGCTGGGGATGTCGATGGGAAAGAAAGGGACGGGGATGGGAGCGGGACTCTATAAATGTGTAATAGAGCTGGCCGTCTTTGGCTTTTTGGGTTTTCGGGGACCAGGCCCAAGGAGAGTTCGATGTCAAGGCACAGCAGTGACAATGCGAGGTTTTGTTGAGGCCGGCTTCAAAGCAGTGGATAGTGACTAGTGATGATTTCCTTGTGGCCTTTTTTGCTGGTGGGTTTTTGATGCAAAATAATGCTAAAGCAGGTAGGGACTCTCGTATTGATATTGAGGTTTATACGGGCATTTGTTGACAAAAATGGGAATCCAAGCCCGCTTCGGAATGGCTTGCGTTTGCTTACGTCATGATCTGGGAGCTTGCTGCCCTGGACATTTTGAGTTTAGCGGGGTGGAACAGATCGCGACTTGCCGCGTCTTTAGCGCCCTATTCCCGCTACGAGGCAACTCTGTCGTAGCATGGTTCATACTCGGCAGACACGTAGTTCATTGATTCGGGAGAATGTGCATTCGATTCAATATCTATCCTACAAATTACTGAATTCTGGCACTGCAGAGTCACACTTGAAGTCCGGTTCGTATGCTTTGGCTGGTAATATTCCAGCAGCCAATCCCAGCTTCCAACTCCATTGTGTCGCGCTTTCCGTCTTCCACGTCCAATAAAACCATCCTTGCGCCTGTTCAAAACTGTGCATCTGTGCCTCTGCATACATTTTCAAAAACGCTTTGTAGTCGTCCGAGTACTGCGACGGGTTCCCGTTGGCCATGGCGCAGGAGCATGGGGGTACTGCGCACGACGGAGTGTTCACCTGCACCGCGCCCGCGCCGGTGTTGGTGTTGAGGTTACCGGCCCAGCGTGAGCCTGCACCGACATTGTTGAGATAAGGTGTGCAGTCCGTGTCGGCTTGGGACCATTCGCCGTTGATCGTCGGTCCCCATCCCGTCTTGGGATCGTTGGACGCGGTCATGATTCCCGTCCAGCCGCTGCATGCCAGGTTGATCTTGTCCGAGTGCTTGAGCTTCAGCTGGCCCACGTTGAAGATCTGGTATTGATGCGTATCGATCATCAGTTTGTCATCCACGCCTTTCATCGTGCTCTTCCACTCGGTCAAGGCGAGGAAGCCATCGCCGAAAACGAGTTGCTGCTCAATCCCGTTCCTTCGAACCAGCTCGATGGCTTTTTGATTCCACGAAATCACTTTGGTGGGATCATCCATGTTGATCATTTTGGGTTCGTTGACCAGCCCGTAGAGTGTGACCACGTTCTTGTATCTGTCTTGTGCAAAGAACCGAGACAGCTGATCATGGATGTCTAGTGATCGCTGGCCATTTGCCTCTCCATTGGCACCATTCAACCAATTGATGGTCCCCTGCTGTCCACTGTGAGCCCAGCCATTCTGTGAACCTGGCACGCCGTGCAGATCAAGGTTGACTCTCAGCCCGTATTCTCGACACCATTCGATGGCACGAAGAAGGTATCGCCAAGAAATCTTGGGCACAAATTGGTCATTATCATACGTCTCCACAGCCCAGTAGCCGAAGGGGATTCGAACGTGGTCGAGTCCTGCATCCTTGATCGCCTTGAAGTCCGACTTGGTGATGAAGGTGGCATAATGCTGCTCGAGCGTTCTGGCACAATTCGCAGGACCGATCTTGTGACACAAGGTCCACTCGTCCACCACGTTGTCCGACGCGGGAAAATCAAACATGGAGGGTGTGATAAAAGGCTCGAGATTGAGCCAGCCACCCACGTTGGTCCCTCGAACCGGCTGCTTGCCATACTGCCACGCTTTGTTCAGAGCTGGAGTGTTTCCATTGGCCTTGGCCGAATCGTCCCATTTCGAATTGAGCCCCATCACAGGCAGACCGCCCACCGTTTCGTCGGTGTAGGTGCAATTAAAGTCGGTGGTGTCCATCCACGTCGATATGTCGAGGTATGTCCCTTTCGCGGATTCTGGAGTGTCGCTGGAATCACAATCATTCTTTGGACCGGAAGCAGCGGAGTTGTCATCGTCGCCGGCGCCAGTGCCACCGTCTTGTCCTGAATTCTTCTTACTTGCAACCACCGCCACGACGATGATGATAATCAATCCCAAGACGGTGATCCCAAGAATGATCAGCCATTTCTTCTTCTTGCTCATCCCTCGTTTCGTGTCCTTTCGTGCTTCTCGTTTGTCTTCGTAGTCATCGTAGTCGTGGTAGCCATAGCCAGCCTCCTTTTTGTGTTTTCGATTGCCACCCCTACCCTCCTCTAACATCACTCCGCTTACATCACGGTTCTTCTTCTTTCGTTTTGGCCCGTCACCCGACGCTTTTGCCTCTCGCCTCAGTTCATTGTAATGTTTCTCACGCTTCTTTCTCGCCTTCCGCTTTGCTTCAAAGTCGGCCAGATCATTTTGCTCGTTTAACTTGGACAGCGCATTTGAGCTCAACAGTTGCGTCCCACTATTTGCCGATGATCCGGAGGTGTATTTTGCCCGGTCTCGTTCTCGATCGTCTCGGTCGTACGAAGCGGGTGCCTCTGAGATTTTGCGTTTGTGGTGTTCTCTCCGCCGCCTCCTCTCGCGTTCTTCATCTCGATAGACTTCGCGTTCTCGATCGCGCGCATGTGCCTTCTTCACCGGACTGATTGCAGGGGACTCTTTCGCCTTGTGAATTCTTTCCTTGGAAACGCGTTTCTCTGTCCTCGGCGCGCCTCCACCACGTCGGCGCTCAAGGTCGGACCAGTCATCATCCTCTTCCGAGGTCCAATCCGAATAGTCTATATCTCTGGAGCGAGAGCGCTGTCTAGTGGGAGACGGTTGTTGTGACGGAAACGATGACGGCGGTGTTGCTCTGGCGCCCGGAGGCCGTGCAAAGGAGGGACGTGCGTCAGCGTTGGCCGCCGACGAGCGACGACGTTCTTTCGGCATACAGGCTGAACAGGAACGAGCGAAATGACATAGTATTGTGTCGGTGTCGAGGAAACGCAGACTTGCCGCCCATCCGCAAGAACAGCACGTTGACGAGGCTCAATGTTGTTTAGCCGGATGTTGGCGGGACAACCAGAATCGAATTGCGGAGTCCTCGTAAAACCTTCCAAGGTCAGAAACCCATCCGCTGCGGCTCAAGTCATTATTATTTGTTCCTGCAGCATCACCTAGCCCCTAGCCCTGGAGGGGTCTAAGCTCCATCAACCAGAATGTTCCCCGCTCATTGTTATTTGGGCTAGAAGTGAGAGGTAAGGACGTGAAGAAAAATGGACGTCGGTGGGGACTGTGTATTTTTTCAGCCTATATTGTTGGTCGAGACGCCAGTGCATCAGGTGTGCCACCGCTTCAACTTTCCCAAAAATGCCAGATTCCAAAACCCAATAATGCAGCTATCTCTCTCGCTCGATCTCAAACATGACGCCTATTGCGCGAGCCAAGCGAAACGGGCCAACAAGGTAAATGTATAGAATTGAAGCCTGGTTGTAGTCTGGCATAAACGTGACGATCGCCACTGCACAAAATTGGCCTGTTCTTTTCAATCCCTAAATCGAACTTTCAACAACCCCTGTGTTGCACGTAAGATGTCGTCCCAATGGAGCCTCAAGAACCTCGTGAAATTGAAGAGTCTCTGGCCGTCAACAAAAGGAAGGGCACTAAAACATCCGTCGCATGTGCTGCGTGCAAAAGCAGAAAGACGAAATGTTCTGGTTGCCCCGGGCCGTGCAGCTCTTGCACCCGGCTAAACACCAGATGTGTCTTTCACCCGGGCTCAGATATGCGACGAAAAGATTCCAAAGACCATTTCAAGGCCTACAAAGCCCTGCTTGATGCCTTTGTGGTCAGCACAAGAACGGGTGATGTCGCACTTTCCACTTCTCTTTATCGCGCCATTCAGCTCACCGATTCTACGGGAAAATTGGCCGAAGTAGCCCAATCTTATGCACAAGCTATTACCACCGGGTCGGACGAAGAATCTCATGATGTTGCCGGTGAGTTTGAATACAAATTCGGCAAAGCCAAGTTGAGCTTACCCTCAACGTCTACCATGTCGACCATTTCGAGCAACCAGCCCGATCCTTTCCACGGCATCACCTCCTCCTCTCCTGTTTTGCAGATTTCCGCGGACAAAGACAAAGACAGTGATTTATCGCTGGGTTCGCCGTCTGCAGAAGCAAATAGCGATAGTCCCCGCCTCTCAAGCTTCCTGCCATCAGACCCTGTTTGTGAACGAGTCTACCGTGATGCAGCGTGTCAGACTGATGGAGGCTACACCCCGACTTCCCTTTCTCTGGAGAACACCTTGTGCCATCATATCAACACCCTAGACCCAGCAAACAGGCCCATCACAAGCTTCGAGGCACTTTATTTCTTCTTACAGAGCTTTGTGGGAGATCAGCCAATGGAACGGATCCTTGGCGGCCAAATGACCAGTTTGGCCTGGGACCCTGTTTTGATCAAGGCCGAGGACCCGTTATCTCAAGCCATAATGGACTTCCGCGAGCGTTCACGGGACCAGCTTGACAAGGGTGTGGAGGTCAACACCATTCTTGGCTCGGCCACCCCCTCCTTGGATTCTTTCTACAACCAAAGTTGGGACAATTCCGTGCACTGCACTTGGAGTTGGGCCTGCCAATTTGCGAAAACATTCCCAGACCTACCTCTCACTCTCCGACTGGCAATCACATATCTGGCGGGCATTCAGATGAGAGTAAGTCACTCCCTTCTACTCTTCTACTGCGAATAGTGGACTGATGGCGATTTAGTTCCTGGTATTTCCATGTGCAAACACGTTCAATGATCTGCCGCCAATGCTACGCCCAGTTCGAAAGCAGTATACAGTACCCCATCCAGCCGGTGTTGATATTTGTCACATACCACTTATTAAAGATTTCCTGTTATCAACTCGGAGCCAGCATAATTCCCTACTCGAAAAGCTTATCTCCTGCCAAAGTGTAAATTGGCCGTATAGTGAGGCCGCGTGTTTTGCCGAGAACCTGGAGTTACGTCGAGCCCCAACAATGTCACAAGCATTCATCGAGCATATTCGTAACCTTGACAACTACACTCTTGGCTTCAATCTCCACGAGGTTGCTCCTCCGCTGGTGGACTATGTGCGCGGCATGGCTGGTGCTCACTGAATTAGTGTTGCAGCCGTTGGCCTCTATCCGCCTCGAGATTCCCTTCGACCTCGCTCTCACGATGCTATTGCCGCCAACTAGACAGTGAGAGTTTCAGCTGGGTTAACATGACTCTGGAATTCATTGACGCTTCTGTCATGATTCTGATATGCCAAATGGCCCCTTCGTCCGTCCCCACACAAACTTCATTATCGGGCTGCCACAAAATGTCAGCTCCTGCAAGAATCCTGCTTTCAGCATGTGGTCCAGATATCTATGAAACATGACAGACAGTATTACCGCTGCTGCAGTCTATGGAATATATCTGAACTCCGGATCCGCGCCGTTAGGCACATCGTCCATCTCACTACACAAGCCATTCACACTCAGGCAAAGTACAGATCTCACCGGCCGCCAGCTGTCGCTCTGTGGTATTGGTCAGGCAGACACGAACCGTCCATCTCATGCATGGATGGTGGGTGGTGGGTGGTGGATGGTATGCTCGAAAGGGCTTAACCCAACGGTTGCGTGAAGCACTTGCTTTTCCGCTTCACCACCAAATGGGGGGCCGATACAGTCTGCTGGGCAATCGGCCGACCCCTTCGCCATATTGTATGTGCAAATTGCAATTTTGCACTCTCATTCCCTGCTGATGAGGGGCAGTGAATTTTCATCTATACTCTGGGTGATAGGATTGCATCAAAAGAGAGGCTTACGGGAACTTCCACTAGGAGATCTCCGAACCAGTAACCACAATTAAAAATTGAATTGTTGTAAAGGGAAGGAGTTCAGATTCACCAATAGCGAAATACCATTAAAGTCTTCAAACGTTCTTGGCCTCTGTTCAAGGCTGGTCTGCTTGGTTGCGCATAAGTGGGAAACTGCATGTCCTTCTTGAAGCAACCTTCACATCACAAAGAACCCTACAGCGACTGCCCTATGCCAAGACTACCGCATTATTAACCAATCATAGAAGATGTTTTCTACGCATTTTGTACGTGTAGTATCCCTACTTATGAACGACGCCGAGACGGCGATAGTATAATTAAGAGCGCGTGCTCTAAATTACTAATACCTAGTAGTACGGCAGCGATAGGTACCTAAGGTACGATTAGATCCAAGATAACGCTACGATCAGATAACGCTGTAAGACGACGCTATAAAGACTACGTCGCGACTTGATACGATTACGAAGTACTTCGTACTAGATAGTTATCTAATCGCAGTGTCGTCTAATCGTAGTATTTAGATTACAGCGTTAATACTGTAATTAGACAATACTACAATTAGATAACGTGATACCATATTCAATTCCGAACATCCGCATTTATGAGGCATTCTTGGCGTAGGGCAGTCGCTGGAGGGTGTTCCCGAGACACGTCCTTTCATTGCGGTTGGTGTGGGACAACGACGACTAGGCGCAACAGCCTGCAAGCTTTGGATATTGCTGATCATAGAGGCTGATCGCGTTGTAATATTTCAGGCACGATGTGGCACGGTTTTTTTCCATTACGAAAGCTCTTAACGTATTTGTGCGCTCAATGGGTCACCACCTGGCGAAGGGTACAAAAACGTGTGGATTGTTTTGGATCTTTTCTGCGTCTGATCCGTTAGCGGGGGGTGGCCCATTGAGTGCACAAGCCTTTGGAGAAGGCGGGGGTTTACATCCCTTCCAAGGTTGCTTTCACAATGTACAGGCTAATGCATTAGGCTGCAGTTTCGAACGCCCGCCGGAGAATTTTCCCATGTAAAGCAAGCTTCGCCTAGCGTAATTTGTCATTAGTCCGTTGGAAAGACGGGACCTCCACGACTTGTGGCATCGAATAACAAGCGCCAAAAGTGGCACAATTTCTCGACAAACCCCACTAAATCTCGGAATTCTCGAAGTAGGTTAGGACTTTTGAAATAGGAATGAGCGTAGCGTAAGGCCTCGAGTCTATTCCTTAGAGACAGCGCTTCAGCCTCGTGGTTCGGCAATAACAAGTTTGGCACACTTGGTGCAATCGAATGACATTATGCCTTGAGTGCTGACAGACAGTGGTCTCTTGATCAAGATTGAATACCGCAATTTAGCATACCTAGGTACGTTTCCAGACGCGAAGGGAATGCACAAGAATCGGCAAGCCGGCCAAAAGCTTAGTAACGCCAAAAGCGCGAGGGTACAAGGTTCGAAACATGGTGGAATGACCTTTTTGCATTCGGCCCAAAGAGCGTGGGAGCTCTTGGGTCTCGATCTATTATTATTGATAGCACTTGGCAACGTTGACTCTTTTCCTTTTTCTCTGCGGGCTTGTTGTCTGAATGAAGGTCTGGAATTACTCAACGGATAGTATCGACGCATTATCACAAGCATGCAAGTTGGAAGTAAGCGGACCGCGACGCAGCCAAAATCCGACGCCGCTTGCCGGAAGAGGCGATCGAGTGTTAAACGACAATCGAGCAGAGTGGACTCTGCTTGTGTGCCTTGCAAACAGCGGAAGACCAAGGTTTGTTGCGTCTGTGGGAAAGAAAGCAGAATTGATCGTGATACAGTGTTCCGGTCAGCCAGGCCCTTGTTTGGCGTGCCAAAAAGCTTTTTACAACTGTCATTTCGACACTAGACCTATGGCAGATGGCCAACTATCCCCAGCTGCGGTCGCCCAAGATCGAGAAAACTTTATTCTGAACGGTGTTCTTCATTCCCTGAGATATGGATCATTGCTCCCTTTGATGCAGTTGATCCGGACCTTAAGGGCCGGAGATTCTCTTCCAAAGATGGTCAAAACCCTCCAACAGCATCTGGATTTTCTACGAGAAAATGTCGCCAAAGAGCACAGCAGAGTTGACCCTCATGACCTGATGCTGTTGGGTACAAGAAGCGTTCCCAACTCTTGCGCGAATGACCTTCGCTATGTATCAGCCAACCCTACGCCAACGAGCAGTGGCGAATACACCCATCGACGGCTTGATTTGGCTGCGGAGGCGTCGCTTACGCCAGGGGTGGCATATTCAACCATGAAGGCATCTGAGAGTCAGTATGATACAGCCTGGGTTAGTCATGGCGCGAATTTAATTTCATCCACCCCGCCTAGGATCTGCCCTTCACAACAAGAAAGATGGTGTCAACTTGAGCGCTCGCACTCTTCGTCACAGAGCAACATGCCTCATTTAGCTGGACACGATCAATACAGCGGCCTCCAGCGGAGCGCCTCTTGCGATACTGGTTCAGCACCAATCCTCCATTGCAATACTCAGAGCTTATGCGCTCAACGCTACCCAGAGGGGTATGGAGGTCTACCGACGCCTGTAGAGCCAGCTAGAGACTGGTGCGAGGGTCAAAATCCGACGCTGGTGTCCACGCAAACCCACATTGACCGGGGATTTGACACACTGTGCGCTAGAGAAATGTGGCCTCCGGCAGTTCCAAACCCGCACCTTAATCAGATGCCTTACCGGCCCGGTAATGGCCATGCTTTTTTTCAGTAATGTTTACAATTGAATGAACATTTCCCGCTTCCTTACTTACTACGACGGAAGACCGCACTTTGTTCGGTGGGTTGCTATTTTGCAATTCTGAAAAGTGATGAACTTCTACTCTTTGAAGGCGCAAAAATTCAAGGTGATCCGTCCTCTACTTGCCATCAGCAGCCTAATCGTATGAGCGTTTGCGGCGGCGCAATGTGTGACATGACATTGCGGTGTGGCTCAATAGGTTTTCACAAGTTGTGCCACTATTCCGCAACGGAAGTCCACAACCTTCGACTTCGATCAATGCAACACACAAAGTAGCTATGATTTTAAAACTCCTTTCAGAACTGCAGTAGATATTCCAGTAGATAGACAGTCATGTTCCTGACCACAAAATCAAGAATTGATTGCCATGCTCAAGGATCTGTTGTCTATTGCGCCTTGCCTCCCATTCAAATTCTCTGTGTCTGACGTTTTGATGTCCAGCGTCTTGATATCTGCCAGCCATCAGCATAACTAAGGGATTGTTGCAACCGGATACCTGACGATTAAGGTGTATTCATGTCGTCAGCTCGAAAGGGTGGGGGTCTTAGATTTCTATACGATACGGAAAAAAGGTTGGGGATACGAGATTATCTAGGGCGCATGGCAGGGAAATCACCGCCAGGCATGCTTTTGTTGAAGCACGTACTCGGTGTTGGAAGAATCATATAATCCATTACGCGGGATGAAAGTCAGAAAATTACCTAAAGTAGCTACCCGGATTTGAGGACGGATGCCTTAATCAGTACGGACGAGGTCCGCATCGTGCTAGCGGGTCTATCCCGCTGCCTTATCTGCGAATGGCGCCCCAAAGTGATCTTGCCTTTTACGTACAACCCGGAAGGAATCTCGGTCCATTAGTGCAGAATTATGAAACCGCTAGTGCAAGCATGGGGAAATCCCCCGACGGCTGGTCGGCCAAGATTTGCTAGCGTTGATGTTTCTTCTTGCAAGGGTGAACCTTTCATCGACTTCACCCGAGGCGTTTTTTGGACTGTGATTGATTCCCGCTTACCTAGCGATGTCACGTTGGTAGAGCTCTTGCGTTGCTGCCCAGGTGATCAGCCCTGGTGACACCCATCAAAAATGGACACCAGGGATGGCAAAGAGCTTCTAGTTCTGTATGAACAGCTCGACTTCTAAGTCCTGGTCGGAGTGTCAACACTGGTTTGAGTTCAAATTAGCATAACCTTCATATGGACGGCGTCGATAGTACCTGATCACATGTTTAGCTTGACGATATTCTGGAACTTGCCATTCAGCAACTCCCAGCGTCGTTGAGCCTTGCCGGCAGAATCAGATGCTTTAAAGTGCGGGACTCTGGCGGCGAGGTCTTCCCAGAATTGATCTCCCTCACCTTCATTACTGACGCGAAAGTGCCGGTGCTCTTCTGTTCCCTTGGCGTGTATACACGGTGTTGTTCCTTCCGAACATGACGGCAAATGTTGACGGACCGTCTTCATCCAGGGTCAGACCAAACTTGGGTCGTCAGGCTAGGAAATCTTTGCTGAAGCCCTCAGCCTATTTGCGATAATTCTGCTCTTCTTCGACCGACAGACTCGGATGCCAAGCTCTCACCCTAACCACTCCTAGGTCGATTGTGACCGGGATAAAGATGTCAAAAACCTGGCCTTGGCCAAGTGTCACGACATTACCATCCGCGCGTATCTGAATGGCATTGTTTGACAAGACAGTGACCCTCGGGTAATGAATTTCGGGATTGAGATCGATTCTTAAGTGCCGCCTGCTGACACCACCTTTGTTGTCTCCAGCAAGCTGAAGATCACATGTGTCGGTATCGTCCGAGGATCCAATGACCCATCCATCTGGAGAGAACATGTGTTCTCCAAACACAAGAACAAAGAAAGGGTGGGCAGGCGTGTTGGACTGTTGCCCCAACCAGCGGTCGCCGCTGTCATCTGGGGGGTGAAAGATATATCTTGAGTTCTCGGACAAGTCGAGGACGTTGTTTGTCCCTGTGATGTCTCCCAGGAGCAAGACAACATCGGATAGAGCGGGCCGTTTGGTGGTTGGCATGGTGGCTAACAAGGGCACCGGATCGGCGGATCAAAGTACAGGATCCAACTGAAGGGCGATGATCCGCTGGATTATGTACCTTTTCGGATGTCCTTGGCCTATGCAAGGCCGCCGTATTCTTAAAGGGGGTTATAATGATGAAAATCCGAAACCCATTTGTCATGTGTCAGTGGAAAGGATTGGCTCTCGGCCAACCCTGGGACTAGCGCGCGCGGTTGCTGCGGCGTTTCTTAACTTTTGAATCGCCCGGCTTTCGCCCCCTCTCGCGTTGCGATCGTTTCGTGTTTGATTGTGGTGGTTGAGCGCGTCTTGCCGGACGTTTCTCTGCCGGCGTCCTGGCCTTGCTCATAGTCGGCTTAGACGCTGTATTCTTTTCCATGTACGCTTCCAGTATTTCCTGCTCACGACCTGCTGAAAACGCCCGTAGAAGGTGTGCTTCGGGTTCCCAATACTTCTGATCTGCAATTGAGAGACGGCTCTCCAATACCTCTTGTGCCGAGCAACCCTGTCTCTTTAAGCGGCGCCTGTAAGCCATCGTAACGTTCCGCCACAGGTCTGCCGGCGGAGTACTGCCTGCGCCACACTCGCCCAGGACCTTCTGTAACACTCGTTTAGAGAACTCGTTCACGAGATGTCGGGCTTCGCACTCCCAGTACGCGCACTGAGATATTTTCGACCTTAGATCTTCGACTTGGTGCGGGTCAAGTTTGTGGTGCTCGATTTTGCATAGCCAGTCGTAGGATTGTACGGGGTCGGGATTTTGAAAGACTGGCTCAGGGGTCTGCTCCTGTTCACGCCGAACGGCCTCTTCTAATCGTTCAATAAGGTCTTTGGCCGTTGGAGGTGGAATATTGAATGCCGTGGGTGTGGACATGGTCTTGCACCATGTGGCGATTATATGAAGAACTCTCAGAGAGGAAGGGGTAGGGCGACTGCGTCGCAGAGTTGGTGTTTGCCAACGCAATTGTCAATGAAAGCGCCGAAGGTTGACGTGAGATCGTCGCAGATGTTCCGGATGATGATGGCCAAATCGCAACGGCAGGTTTAGCGAGATCTGCAACGTGTGTCGAACGTCATAATGCGATACTCGCGCCAAGGTCTTCGAAGGAGTCCTTAATTTCGAATTCGTCAATAAGACCGCGGTCAAAGCTCGCTACCTTAGATGCTGAATTAGAAGCGGTTGGTGCTAAGAAGGATGCTGAACAAATTACCTATAGGCTTGACCGGGCCAAAATTAGGGGAAGTGGATAACTAAGCCTCGAAGGCAAACGCCACAATGCTTAATTCCCACACACCTCCAACTGCATGTTCAATATTTGAGAGTTTTCATAGAAGGACCTAGCCGTACCATAAGTTCCTATCAAGATGGTGTGACTAGATTGTATGGTATAGATGTGAACACGGACGCGATGTTGGCACATTACAAAACCTTCCAGCTTAGCGAGGTACAAAAGTTGGGGTTGGTCATACAATTGACCCATGGAGCTTGTTCTTCATCTTCAAATAGGTTAGGGTTCTTTTGCGTCCAGGCCGGCATCTCATAATCACCACGAAGTAGCTCCTTTCGTCGGCCCTGCTCTGCCGCAGGGAGGTCGACCGTCAGAGGAGGTTAAGTGGAGTTATCGGGAAAAGGGTTCGAAGACCGAACCTTGCGGCAAAACGGGCACACCTGTGCCTGAACGCGGGTAGCTGGTGCAGTCGTCACTGATTGCCGTGATACGCAGCTGGAAAGAAGGAGTGTGATTTAGGCTGTTCCAGAAGGCCACGAGCAGGGATGATGATGTTGAGGCCGTCGAAGGAGAGAGAAAACAGGTCCCTTTAAAGCTACACGCTAGCTCAAATTCTTCATACTGGTCGCCCGATATTCCTACGGCAAAACCATGATCAGTTTCAGTTTCCTTTCGAAAGCTTATTAATTCCGATATTGTTCAACCAAAATCTTCTCAGCCAAGTTTGATTTGATCTGTCACAGTTCCCTTTTCTTGACTGACCAAGTCGAGGGTGGGAAAAGAAAGCGCCTAGGAAAAAAGAATGCCAATTCGAATTGAGGTTTCCCTAGCCTCTCGCATCTTATCTGCGTCCCCTTTTTTTCCTCCATCTCATTTTCATCAGGATCCCAAGTCTGAAGATTCTGGGTTATGGAAAATCAAAGAGCAGGGTTTCTTTTGAAGACTGACGACTCTTTTGAGTCGCCATCTTCTTCAAGGATCTCTTGGGATCGTTTGGTTCGGCTTGAGTTCTCAAGTCCTCGCTTCGTTTTCCACGCATCCGCCTCAACAACCGTCTTGACGGATTCCACTTCCAGTTTGATTGCTTGTAGATGAATCGACGAATCGGTGAGATCAAAATGCATCTAGTGCAGGTAAGTCCTTCTCGGTGCAGGATAGCCTGTCAAACCCCCGACATCCAAGGATCTAATTGTCAAGATAAGCTGCTAGCATATTCAACGACAGAATCCATTGAAAAATCTAACAGGGTACCAACAGTGTGAAGGGTTGGAACTTGTGCTGTGGGAGAACTTGTAAAACTTGTGCGGGTGGCAAAAAAATTGTGAAGTGGTAGGGACTTGCATATAGGCAAAGACTTGTGCAGATGACAACGCATAATGTGACGACACCAGTCGGCGGGGCGCATAGAAGTCCATGGTAAATAGCAAAGAGGATTGAGAGCACTTCTAACCAATCCCATGATCGTACAACCCTTTTTCGATTATATAGGCCAGTTCCTCGCAGCCCTTTCTCTAACAGAGCTTCCCACGGTAGGAGTGAAGGCCTTGTTCTATGATCGCCTTATTGTCTACATAGCATTATACTTGAAAAATGTAAAGCGACAGTTCTCATTAGTGCTTTACTGCTTGCTAATCGAGAAGCAGTCTTTCAACTGATATAACATCTAGACTACCATCGAAAGGAATGGCCGACCGACGCTCAGACTCCTACGATGGCATTCCTGAAGACGCAAATATCGGTGTCAGAGTCCCGCCTAAAGCCATGAACCAACTTTCTTCGTCTTCGGATGCCGTCAAAGCAAGGAGAAATCAAAAGGGGCTGGAGTCCCTCGACAAGGCAGCTCAAAAAGTCGCAGAAACGGCAAGGAAAGGAGGAACTAGTCAGAACCAAGATCATTCGCAAGGGCAAACAGGAAAATGAAAGTGCCTCATTGGGAATCTTCCACTTTGTACCCAAACGCCTGACGGAGCTGCCTGTCATAGTCCTCCTTGTCCGCCACTTTCTTATGAATAAATGAACTCGTCTCAACGGTCCAATATTCCATCATGATTGTGTAGAATTCGTCGTTGTTTTCGTGCCCGTTGGCAAGTATCGGCTGGATGTGATCGTAGAATACTCGAACCAGCCCCATTGGACTGCGAAGAGCCAAAGTGTACCAGAACGTGCCCATTTCCCATGCCTGTTTCATGACAACGGAGAGTCTGGCTCGAGGTTGAATGGAAAGCTCCTGCTCGGTTTTTTCCAAAACATCTACGAACTCGCGACGGATAGGGTCGTATGTATTCTCGTCCATCTGGTCGATTGCCTGATTCGCTAGCCAGCGGGGAGGGTGGATCATCTCGATGGGACAGGAGAAAGCCCATTCAAGATCAATAAGACATGTGATATTCCAGTTGTCATCAACAAAAATGTTGCTCTGATGGAGATCGGTCAGGCTGAAAATAAAAGGCCCATTGCGGAGGTCGCGTCGTAGAAAGAGTGATGAGGTAGCTTTCATGGCGACCAAAGCTGACATCTGGTAGATACAGTCTCCTACGTCGCTAACACCGTTTGGTTGATGGCATAGCCGACTATCGTGTAAGAAATTTAGTGTATCCATCACATAAGAGTCTGCTGAAGTGTAGGTTAGGTCACGAGGGATATCCACCGGGATCTGTTCATTCTCCAGCTGATGGATTACCAGCGACAGTGGCCTGTTGGCCAAAAGTAAGAATCCGTTATTGTCCACGGTGAAGGAGCCAATGCGCGGAAGTGGCACTTGAGCGATGTTCAACAAGATCCGGGATAGGCCTTGAAAGAGGTTCCTGCGCAGCCCCTGCTCTTGATGCCTCTCGTTCCATGTACATGACAACATTTGACTCTCATTTTTTTCTATATAATCGATCAGAAGATAGCCGGAGCCCAAGGAGTCAAAGCTTGCTCCTCGATGACGAATGTATCTCGAAGGGACGGGGAATTTCAGCCAGGTAAGCAATCCGCGATAGAAATGGTGTGCCAGCCGGAGAAGGAAAGGAAGGTGCTCGATGGCAGTAAACTAGCCTGAGGTTAGCAAGTTTATTGAAACCCGATGATTATCCCACTCCTCTTACCCTTTGACCTGTCGAGAGTCCGAATCCATATAGGCGAGGGATCGGGACGGATGGACAGTTTTGCTGAAGCCAGATGTAGGTGCCGGCCTCGCATCGAAGCTTTTCGTCCGCATTTGCAGCTCCACCAACCTTATATGGGAGTGGAAATCGAATAATAACCCTTTTCGTTGGTTCCCCTTTCCAGCTGGAGATTGAGACTGGAACACACAGATTGAAGCTGCCGTAAATCCACTCTTCTGGTTCTGCTACTTTGCATAATTGGGCATTTAATCCAAGATGATGCGCAGTGACTGCGTTGATAACTGTCTGATTTCGATATAGGTGATTGAAGAATTTGCACCGTCGATCCCACAGCGCGAGTTTATGCAATACATTCGATTCATCGTCCTTGACATCCGAATAAGAGATTTGCTTGTCAGAGAGTTGAAGTTTCGTCGGCATAACACGACTCGGTGTTATTATGTCGGCGAGAAATCACAATGAAATTGGCACAGATAATGACAGTGGGCACAACCCTGCGCGAAAACTTTCGGACTGTACGTTCAATTCATCGATTGTCTGTTGGTGGAAGGCGGTTGTGGGCATGTTTGTTCTTGCTCTACTTGTGATCAGGGGGTTTGGGCTTGGCGGAGTTTTCGGATATAAGCGGGAAAGTTTCAGCACTCGCAAAAGTGGGAAACCCTTGACTGAGACTAAGGCTCTGGCCAAATAGCGGGATTGATGATCAGGTCTGGGAAATGGAAATGGACCTGAGAAGAGGACAAGATTTCACCGCTGAGTATCTATCGTATAGGGGTATAGTGGTATAGGCTCAACGGTGTCTAGGACGGCTTGCCCTCGGACTTTCTGTGGTTCGAGTGACGAGACGAGACGGGGCGAAAGTTGCCCAGGTACTAACTAGTAGCAAGCTTTACTCAAAACAAAGAAGAGGTTTACAGCCGACGCCCCAATTAGATATATTCACTCACATAAACCAAAAGGATCTCCTCGAATATAAAGCGGATCGAATCGAATTGAATCCAATCAACAAATCGAACAATCTACGGATACGGGGGAAAAGAAGGAAACGAGGGTAAATCACTTTGTTGATTTTTTTTTTTTTTTTTTTTTTTTAGCAAAGCTGCTCATTTTGATTCGATTCGATTCGATTTGATTTGTGGGGGGTTGCAAAACTTTTTTCTATACCCTGCGCGGGCCGCCTTTTGCGTTTTTGAAGGAAGCGTCTCCGTCGGGAAGTATTCTCGATTTCGATTTCGATTAGATTAGATTAGATGCAGTGGTGGTGGTGGTGGTGATGATGATGATGACATGAGTCATCCAGTCGTGTTGTAATGTAACGTAAGGTAAGGTATGCAACGGAGGTGATGTTTAAGATGTTGGTTTGTTGTTCTCATCAAAGTCGTACTGGGCTTCTTTTCGCTCTCCTCTCTCCTCTCCCCTCCTACTTTCATTGTTGTTCCAGGGTGCTATGTGCCCCTACCCCATCCCTCTCACTCACACTCATTCACTCTCCGGCTTTCCCTGCCTTGCTTCTCCATTCTACGCACAGCAACGTACCCTGGGTCTAAGTGGAGTCTAGGGGGGTGTTGTGCTTTGGGACAGAGCTAAAGACCATCAATTCTTCATAGGAGGGCGGTGGGTCGATGTCAGAATGGGGACTCTCAGAAAGCTCTGTTGTGCTGTTCAAGGAAGCTATGGGAAACAACAGTTGTGGTTGACTGGTGTTGGATGAACCCAGTAGCATCAGTTGAGATTGTTGTCGTAGTTGTGGGTGTGGCCAAGCCTGGGACAAGAATGCCTCAGGAGCTCGGCTCTCATGCAGGGCTTCTTGGGTCTGGCGACAATAATGGCAGATGTTTGGTTTGTGTCCCGTGATAGTGTTCGAGGATGTGTCCTCAAGATAATCCGATAACGGCGTGTTCTCCAAATCTTGATGCAGAGGTTTCGCAACGGGTGCGAAGCAGGATAAACACAAGCAGAAGCCAAGGAATAACGCAAGGACACTGCCGATGAGCAGTAAGAGGACGACCAAGCCCCGCTCGTGGTGCCAGACAGATGATAGGTATTCTGCTGCTGTGACTGACATGTTGATCGGAGGTGTTGACAGCGTGGATGTCGGTGATGTATGACGGTGCTGTCGCTGAGGGATGATGCGTTGGGCAGAAAGAATAGTTTGTCGCGTCCGATCGGAGACGCAAGACCAACAGAGATGGTGCGAGAATTGATCGGACGCGAAAGTGCAAAGCGAGGGCGAGTGTTTGCGAATCCAGACTTGAAATGGTTCACAGAGCTTCGTATTGTTCTTGCGTATGCGCATGAACGAGGACGGTTCTGACTTTGCGTTCGAGATGTTGTTATTGCTATTGTCGAGACAATCGCTACCAAGTGACAGCTATTCCAACACACCACGAAATTGACGGGCAACGAATGCTGAGAAAGCTGTGGTTGAAGCTTGGAGGAGCGTTGTGCACCTCAGAACAAACAGTCGTTGGCACTACTTTGCTGCTGCCTCATTCGTGTCCGCCATGTCAGAGCAGCACCGTTGCTGTGTGGCCCATCATCAAAACAGGCACACAGTAGCGCTTCGACGCCGGTCGTGGTGATCAATTATACCACTGATGGCTCTTGGTGATATGAAATAAGATGGTGGCAGGTAGATGAGTTGCGTGTTCTTGGTGCGAAGTCGTTTACCGGTTTTGGACTTGATTCCCGTTCCTCTGCTCACGCAGGCATTGCTAGGCAGTCGTCGAGGAGCGAGCCCAGCGCCCCTCGTCCGCCATAGCCTTCGACATCCCAGTCGAACTCATCGTCATCGAGGTCCATGTCGTCGTCAGTCTTGGCCTTGTCCACATGTCCATTGAGGTGAGCATGCTCATGCTCGTGCTCTTTATCCACCTTCCAATCGTCGTAGTCGCTCTCTGTAGGCTTGTTCTCGAGCTCGAAGGCCAGCAAGGGAACACGGGTCCACAGACTGGGCCCGACGCGGCCAGCCAGCTCCAAGTCATGCATCCCGAGCGGGCGTCGTGCCTTGGAGACGGCGGACTCGACGGGAAGCAGATCGTCATCCCGGGTTCGTTGCAAGGTGCCGGCTTTGACGGCATCGAGCTCTCGCGTGGCCTGCTTCTTGTACTTGTTGGTGAAGATGCCGCCACCAAAGACGCCATCGTGGCCATTGCTGGTGACACTGTTCTCTTCTCTCGGACCATTCGCCCGGACGCGATCAAAGACGGTGCGGAGGAAGTCCTTGAGGAAGAATTCAGCGCCGGTGACGACCAGCTCGGCACATGCCATGGTGGAGCCTTGAGGGATGGCCTCCTCGTAGCAGATTGGCACCATGCGAGCAAAGACGTTGGCGGCATCGGGAAACTCGGCGGATTCGGTGAGCAGGGCCTGCTGGTAGCGCTTCTTGATCTCGGGCTCCCAGTTGGTCTTGGTCAGTCCGCCGGCCGCGGCGCCGCCGGTGACTTCGGGCACCTTGTACTTGGACGCCAGATATGCCTCCTCATACTGGTTCTTCTTCTGGGCCGGGTCGTCCTCCGGCTTGGCCTTCGCATCGGCTTCGGCGTTTGTGTTTTTCAGTCTTCGACGGTCGCGCGCATGGATGGCCATGACTTCCTTCTTCAAGCGCTGCTCTCCCGCATCACTGGTCACGGCAGGCTTGGTGGAGGCGGCGGCCGCTGATTTGTCGGAAGCTGCTGTGACCCAAGCGGCAATGCCAGGCTCCGGGCTGTCTCTAGCCGAGTTGAAGGCGATGGCACAGATGAACTTGTTGTGCAGGTGGAGAATATTGTCGGAAGAGAAGAGCATCTCGTCCGCCATGTCGCCGAACTCGCGGGCATGGAGGTCGCCTCGGGCGAACCGGGTGACGGCGTCGAAGTAGAGGTCCCATTTGTGGCCGATGGCATCTTTCAGATCGGTATAGATGGGCTCGAGGTCGACGCGCGGATAGTTGGTGGCTGACTTGGTGGTCTTGGGAGGGGCGGGGAGGCTTTTGTTGCCTGCGATCGAGGCTGACGTGTCCAGACGAGTCAGCGAAGCCGGGTTGAAAGTGTCTTCGAGCGTAGCCATGGTTGCGACACCGAGCAGGGTCGGCAAGCGAAGGACGGGACGAGGTCAGGAAGGTTCCGGTGGGCTACCGCGCGTTTCCGCGAGGAAGCTGTCGCATTTCCTGGTTTTTTGCAGACGCTGTTGAGTCAGGATCACCGCCGAGTCGACCGAAAGTCCTCCATGTTGATGCGACAGCGTGGGTGGAAGAGAAGTAGAGAAGTGCGGGTGGAGGTGGAGGACCGCTAGCGTCGCTCTGGCTAATGAATTAGCAGCCCACGGGGTGGAGTCCGCCCGGCTGTTAGCGCCCCTGAGCGTCCCTCCACTGAGAGTCTAGCGGAGAGCCCCTACGGAGGGCCTGCCTCACTTGACTTTAAGATCCTAGGCTTGAGAAAGCTAGACGATCACTACGGAGTTCTTTGTCGTTGACGGCATGGCGTGGCACCAAACAGCGAACCTCTTTACACTTCAAGCTTATGCATGTACCTATAACGACCGGTCTGACTTCGTACGTGATGGGGATTCTATCTCGGCCGCCTCAGCTACTCATGGGCAGAGGCTCAATTTGGGCCTGGACTTTTCTCTGCAGCTCCGGCTTCCAGTTGCCCGCTGCAAACAGCGGCGGGTCGTCAATATCGATCGACCGGTCGATCTTGAAATACCGCACTTCCCACTCTTCGTCAACCTCTTCGCCCATCAACACCAGTTCGTCCCACAGCTCCGGGTATACCTGTTTGGCCCATTTCTCCACGGCGTCCTTTCTGAACTGCCACGGGATGGCATTGTAGAAGGTGCCGATGGTGTATGCATCGGGCGCCTCGCCCGTGTCCTGCTGCATGTTCTCGATCAGCTCGACGGCATTCTCGAATTCGCACTGGCCCGCCATGACGCCGACGTAGTTGTCGTACAGCGACTTGGTGATTTCGAGATTCCAGCTTTGCATCACGGCCATGATTTTCCTGGCTTCAAACTGTCCGTACGGCGGCCACGTCTCACAGGCACGCAGGGCGACCTCGAACGTGCTGTAACTGGGGCCTTCGCGGGAATCCATGATTTTGTAAAAATGGTCAATGATGGCCTGCCACGGCGTCTGGCAGGCAATGTGCGCGAGCATGATGCCATTGCGGATGCGGGTGGTGAGCTCCACCTGCAGATCGAGCTTGAGCATGTTGTAGATGTTCTGCAGCCCATCGACGTCTCGGCACTGGGCGATGCCCTCGAAGCACTTGGTGTACGCATCCGCGTCCGGCCGGGCGGGCTCTTGAGGGTCCGCTTGACGCATGTGACTAAACACCTGGCACGCCAGGTCGGGTCGTTTGCGATCGAAGAAGGACTGCATCAACGGCAGACGCAGCGAACAGGCCGTTTCGGCAAACGCGACGCGGAAGAGCTCGTACGCGTTGAAGGCCCGCTGGGGGCTGATTTCCGGGTCGGTGATGAAATTTTGGAAGACGGTGCTGATGCGTGCGCGATCTGGCAGCGGAAGGAAGTCGAGGCGGTGGCGCAACAGCCCCACGGCATCATCGAGCTCGCCACGCACGAGAAAGCAGTGGCACAGGCCGGCGATGGCTTCGACTTCAAAGTCGGCCCCGCGTTCGAGAAGGTTGTCGGCCACCCGCATGGCCAGCTCGTACTGTGGTCTCGCTCGGAAGGACAGGGCGGCAATGTATTTGTTGAGGACCTTGATGTCAAAGCCGTCGTCGGGAACATCGTGTATGAGCATCTGCTCGTACATCTTCCTGGCCTCCTCCATGCTCCTCAGGTCGACGGCAAACTGGAGTCGCACGGCATAGGTCTTGCCGTCAGGAGGGAAGCCCTCGGATTCGGCCAGATCCTGAACGGCTTGGGCTAGGGCGGGATTGTTTTGGGTGAGCGCATATTCAATGACGTTGTTGAAGGTGGCCATGGACACCTCTGCCCGGCTGGAGGTCAACAGGCCATGGATGACGTGACGCAGGGTGTGGAAGCGCGGATCTTTGGCTGCGTGGTAGAGGATCAACGAGCTTACCACGTGGTCTTCCTGCAGCCTGGCGGTGAGGAGGTCGGCAAGCTCCTCGGCCGAGCCTAGTTTGCGGGATCGGATCAGTAGTTCGAGCATGTTACGGATGCAGTCGGTGGTGGGCTCGTTGTCTGGGATGACGGGAGTATCGTACACGCGCTGGGCGTCAAAGACTCGGTCTGCTCGTGAAAAGGCATGGACCAGCTCTTGATGCATGAGCGGGTCCAGACCGCCATGTTCGGCTTCCCACTGGTCGTATAGGGCCCAGAAATCGGCATACTTTGCTTCGGCAATCAGACCTTTGAGAATGTCGAGCATCAGGTCCGCACTCGGAGGCCAGTGCTGGGCGACGGCCTTGTTCTTGGCTTCGAGAGCCGATCCAGTGCGGGCTAAGATGGTGATGTACGCATCGTCGGCTTCTTGGGAGGAAGCGTTGGCTTTTGCTAACGAGCTGTTGACCATCTCGGCCAGCGCTCTCACATCGCTTCGGTAGCGCTCGCGAGGCGTGGGAAATGCCAGGGTTTCCAGAATGGTCAGCAGATCTCGCTCGGTCAAGCCGCCGCTGTGTTCGCCTAGAACCAGGTCCCTCTCTTGCAGGTGGGCATAGGTCTCGGTGAGTAAGAAGATCTCGTTCCTGGACAGCGGCTGTTTGCTCTCGTAGCGGGCGTTAAAGAGGAATCTCAAGGCATCGCTGAGCTCGCCGTGAGGAGGGGTCCGCGAGCGAGAGCGTCGAGCACGGAGCAAATCGACCAGCTTGCCAATGGCGAAATCCAAGTTCCTCGCCGTCGGTTTCTCACCTTGGAAGGAGCGTGGGATCTTGTCGCCGCCGAGGAGGGCCTCCAAGAAATGTCTCCTCTGCTGGTAGCTGGCCGGGTGTCGCAGCAATGGCAGGCATGGTCGGCAGGGCAGAGTGGAAGCGAGTGGGCGTCGTAGACATTCACGAGAGACATAGGGCTGGTTGGCGACGATGGCGCGGAATACCGCTCGGGTCAGATGCGAGGAGGCCCTCATTTTGGACGGGACAGCCAGAGCATGGTGGGGGTGGTAGAAGGAGGGAGGAGGGTCGACGGCAACAGGAGGCGGGAGACAGGAGCTGTGGAAGTCGTTTCCTCACCTCGCCGTCAAGATGGTGGTGGAGATGATTAGGATTTGCCGTGGTTTGATCAAATTGGGGATCGCGGAGATGCAGCAGCGAGGCAAGCGGGTCATTTCCCCGACCGTACAAGGCTGCGGTTGAGGATGAGAGCCCTCCACGTGACCGTCGGGCAGTTCGAGGCTGTCGAGGCTGTCGAGGCTGTCGAGGCTGTCGAGGCTGTCGAAGCTGATGAGGCTGTTGCTTTGGCTTGAGCTTCAATTTGTAGCTACATCGTCGACGTCGGCTGCATCCTCTCTTCAATTCCCAACCATTACAAGCGGAGTCGGAGAGATGGCCACCAAGCACGCTCTGCGGCTGGGCCGGTTGATGCAGGGGTCGGGTGCTCTGCCTGCTCATCCTCCACGTCTGGCAGTGCCGGTGCTGAGTCAGTCGGGAGCTCGCTGGGCTTCGATCAGGAATGGGCTGCGCACTCGAATCGATCCGGAAAAGGAGCAAGAAACACGGCAGATGGAGCGACACTTTACACGAGAGTGGAAGACGGGCGACGTGTATGCACCGCACGATCTGAGTGCGGCCGAGGCGAGGAAATGGCGGGCGAAGAAAGCACCATCGACCGATGTCTTTGACGTGCTGAATCTGAATCCGCTGCATTGCTACAAGGTGAGTCTCGAGTCGCGTCGGTCGTCTCTCGTCCGGTGGTGCGGGTGACGCTTTACGTTGTGTGTGGTATCTTCTGTCTGATCGGCGCTGACCTGGCCCTCCCACCAGAACTTCTCCATCATGTCCGAGTACATGACCGACCTGGGCCGGATCAAGCCTCGATCCCAGACCGGGCTGCGGCTCGTCAACCAGCGACGCCTGTCCAAGGCCATCCGACGAGCCATCGCTCTGGGCCTGATGCCCAGCGTGTATCGACATCCCGAGATTTTGAAGAAAGAAAGAGATCAGGACACGAGGTTCTAGTTGTCTAGTCAAGCCGGCCACACACAGTGAGCGAGCAGACGTGACCAGAGTGTGGCAGAGATAGAAGTACATGGATAGGCCTGCATGTCCCTTGGCCTTCGAGGTTGGACGATAATCTACAGCCGCAGACCAGAACCACCACCAGCGGCAGGAGCCAGGTACTGCCGCATAGCTAGGCAGCGTGGCAGGAGGTGGCAGGGGAGCAGAGCTGAAGACGAAACGCCAGACGAGGCAGCAGCCGGATCCAGGCGGATCCAGTAGCTTCCGAGCAATCAGCTGCGACTGAAGTTTTGATCTGCTACATCTCTTCTCCCGGTCTCACAGGAAGCCAAGGTCATCACGTCGAGGCCTAGAGGACAAAGGGGGAGAGGACAGCAAATCAAGATAGGCAGCTGTCGAGGAGAAAACTAGAACAGGAGTCTGAAGTGGAAGGCCTAGGGCAGGCCACCATGATTGCTGCCGCTAACGCCACGGCTACTGCTGAGCAGACACGGAGATTGAATAGAAAAATCATGTATTCTAGCATGTACATCACTCAGCCATCCACATGCACATTCACATTCACATTCACCCTTCACATACCTCGTGCCTAGAATCAATATTGTAAAAGGGTCAATCTCCTCGCCTCTCCTCTCCCCTCCCCTCCCTTCCGCCTCTCGGTGGCCTCGCTAGCGTCCGAGCCCCTCACCCACACTGCTACGCTCATCCGTACACACCTTGGCCCTCAGCCCTACTCGCTACCATGTCCATCAGCACAGGTAAACACGAGCCCATCCTGCTGTAAATATGGGCCATACTAATCGTGGGAAGACAGCATCTTTGCCGCTCTCCCCACCACCACCCGAGGCCAGGCGACCCCGCTGTCGGCCGATTCAAAGGGCGAGCGCATCGCATACGCCTTGAACAAGTCCATCTTCCTACGCTCCATCGATAACCCCGCTGTATCAACACAGTATACCGAGCACACTGCCCCGACCACAGTTGCCCGCTTCGCTCCCTCGGGCTTCTACTGCGCATCCGGAGACGCCTCAGGAATTGTTCGAGTGTGGGACTGCTCACCCAACGGCTCGGGCATCACCAAGGGAGAGTACTCGATCATCAACGGCCGCATCAACGATATAGCCTGGGATGGCGACAGCCAGAGGATCATCGCTGTGGGAGACGGCAAGCAACGATACGGACACTGCGTGACCGCCGACTCCGGCAACTCCGTCGGCGAGATCAGCGGCCACTCTGCTCAGGTCAATGCCGTGAGCATCCGCCAGCAGCGGCCTCTGAGAGCGGCCACCGCAGGCGACGACAAGAACCTGGTCTTCTACCACGGCGCGCCCTTCAAGTTCAACGGCATCCCCGGCCGAGGGAACCACTCCAACTTCATCTACGCCGTGGCCTTCTCGCCCAACGGCGCCGACCTCGTGAGCGTGGGGGGAGACAAGAAGCTCTATCTCTACGACGGCAAGACGGGCGAGGTGAAAGGACAGATCGCCGACAGCGCCGATGGCCACACCGGCAGCATCTACGGCGTCTCGTGGTCCAAAGACTCGCGCTCCATCGTCACCTGCTCGGCCGACCGCACCGTCAAGACCTGGGACGTCGAAGCCGCCAAGGTCACCCACACCTGGACCTTTGGAGACACGGTCAACGTGGCCGACCAGCAAGTCGGCGTCGTCTGGCCACATCGCTCCGACGGCACCATCATCTCCCTGTCGCTCAGCGGCGACCTCAACTACCTCAACGACCGCTCCGCCAGCCCAACCACCATCATATCCGGCCATGCCAAATCCATCACCGCCATGACCGTGTCCGGCAGTGACAACGACAAGGACAAGCCCACCCTCTGGACCGGCGACTTCCAGGGCCGCCTCTGCGCCTGGGACACCACCAAGGGCACGGCCGAGACCATCGAAGGCGACGGCCACACCAACATCATCTCCGGCCTCACAGCCACCACGCAGCCCAGCCACGCGCAGATCTACACCGTCGGCTGGGACGACAAGATCCGCACCGTCGACGCCGGCGCCCACACCTTCCACGGCACGCCGACGAAGCTAGCCTCGCAACCCAAAGCAATCACCTGCACGAGCGACTCTCTCGTGGTCGTGGCCCAGCTCGACAGCGTGCTCGTGTACCGCGACGGGCAGGAAGACGGGGAACTCCCGCTCCCGGCGTCACCCACGGCCCTCGGCGCACACTCCACCACCGTCGCCATCGGCAGCGCCGACGCCAGCCTCCGGCTCTTCACCGTGAAACCAGGCTCGGCACCCCGGCAAGCGGCGTCTCTCGACCGCATCTCCGCCACACCGATCACGGCGCTCGCCTTCAGCGCCGACGGCACCACGCTGGCCGCCGGCACCGCCTCCGGCAAGATCTACGTGTACTCGGTAGCGTCGGGGCTGACGGGGCTGGTGACAGGCTCGCTGGCCGTCGAGCTGGTGACGGACCGCTGGAGCGCACACACGGCCAAAATCACTTCGATCGCGTTCAGCCCGGCCGGCACCCACGCCGTCAGCGGCAGTCTCGACACCAACATCCACCTGTGGAGCTTGAAGGAGCCCGGCAAGCGCGTCAAGGCCGCCAACGCCCACAAGGAGGGCGTCAATGGAGTCGCTTGGCTGCTGCCCGACGCCGTCTACAGCGCCGGTGCTGATGCCACCGTGAAGAAGTGGAAGGTCACGGTCTGAAGCAAAACTTGAACAACAACACACAAACAAGCAAGCACTCCCCTTCCCGGAAACACCCCCTTACCCACTTATCTTGCTAGAACCGAGTATTATATTCGGATGACGCTGCACTGCAGCAGTGGCAGTAGCAGTAGCAGTAGCAGTAGAATAGATTGACGGACTGGATGGACAGACTCTATGCCGCACCTCGCATCTATTCTTGGTTGTTTGTCTGGTTGTTCGTTCTTTCACTTCTAGCCCTCGTCTTGGTCTGTAAAACTATCCCAGACCCGGGAAGGGTTTACTGCTTGCTAGAACAAACACATGAAAAAAGGTAGTGACCGTTACCATTTTTGCATCACAACAGGGCCTGTACTCTATATTAATCTTTTCCCATCATTTTTCCATGTTTCATGTCCACGTCCATGACCACCCCGAGGTCCATTGTCTAGCTATAATTTCTCCCCTGCCAGAATCTTGTCTAGTCTCACTTTCACACCTCCTCCCTCTTCCCCTCCTGCTGCTGGTGCCGGTGCCGGTGCTTCTGCTGCTCCTCCTCCTCCTTTACTCCGCGGCTTCACCAACAGCAGCACAAACAGCCCCACAATCACCAGCACCAGCAACAGCATCACTTTCCGCTTCGTGTACCGCCGCTGGTAGTTGGTCGCCACCACCAGCTCCTTCTCCGCGCCCTGCACGTCCACCACCATCCGCTCCACATTGTAGTCGATCCGGTCCAGCAGCGTGCCCTGGTCAATCACCATCGCCTGCAGGTCGCGGAAGATGTCGCTGAGCTCGATGATGCCGCGGGCAATCTCGTTGATTTCCTGCTCGCGCTGCGCGATCGCCGCGTCGTTGCTGCGCTGCTGTGCCTGTTTCTGATGCTGTTGCTGTTTCTGTGCCGACTGCTGCAGCGTCGACCGCGAGAACGAGGCGTCCGTGTCGGCGTCCATGAGCGCCGGGTCGCTGTATGGGTTTTGGATCGCTCCTCCGGCGGACGAGGAGGAGGATACCAGAGTGGGAGGAGTGCCTGCACGGCCACCACCGCTGGGGCCGAGTGCTGGTGACTCGTAGCCGCTTAGCTGGCGCAGTTTGTTGAGGTAGGTCGATTGTTTCTTGCGGAAGGTAGCGCTGACTTCTTGTACGCGGGCAGCCAGGGCGGTCTGGATGTTCTTGGCCATGGACTCGTCGCCGCGTTGGAGAGTGTTATTCTGCCGCGCCTCTTGTACCATACGCTCGATGCGCTGGATGGCTTTGCGGCATTCTTGGAAGCCGCGCGTGATGTCTTGGGTCAGGGCTTCGATCTCAAGCTCCTCGCGGGCTTTGACGTCTTCGTCGTCGAAGCCCGGGAGCACGTGCTTCGAGTGCATCTTGTCCAGCTTGGCCGCTTTCAGGGTGATGTCTTGCAAGGTGTCGCTGACTTCGTCCTGGATGTCGATCCAGCGCGGCGGGAGGAGGTCCATCTCGATCACGGCGTCTCCGTCGTCTTCGAATGCGCCGCGTGACATGAGCCCGCGGGTCTCCTCCGACTCGGGAGCGGCGAAGCCATGGGTCGAGTCGTTGAATCGCCGTCGCTTGGAAGGGTGGTGGGTGTAGGACTGGCGGAAGGAGATGTAGCTAGCACCAATCGTCAGCGGGATGTCTTGAGCGTGAGGAGGAGGAGAGACACCACGTACAGGTTGGTCCTGTCTCTCCACATGCTGGGCTATCGCTGTTCGAATGGAGAGAATTGTGCTTGTTTCTGTCTCTGTCTCTGTCTCTGTCTTTGCCTTGGCCTCGACGCTGAGCTCGTCGTGGATGTGCTCAGATGCGGTGGGAACATGATCGGAAGGCAGACGATCTCATGCCCTGAATATCAAGTGCGGTACTGTTGGTCTGGCCTAGCTTTCAGTCTACTTGTCGTGCGCCGGGCTGTCCGGATTGATGCACATTGTGCTCGAGGTACGGAGTATTCTCAACAGACGTCACTGAGCTACTAATAATATTAAGGACACATGGCACCTTAGCCTGAGTGCAGATCCAACGGCGCCTACTACTAGGCTCTCCAGCCTTGATGCAATCTAACCGGCCCCTATTAGGAACTGTCAGCCTCGTTAGCTGACTTTTACTGTACGACTCCCTCAAGGCTATAACGTAATTAGGGGATCGCAAGGCTTCAGTATTGTTTTTTTCGTCGCGTTTTATCAACCGTCACAAAGACTTGAACATTTATGATGTTAATCAATAAATCTTAGGTGCTAGGTAAATTCTGACAGGTAGAATGTCAATTTCTAGCGGTCTCGCCGCCGAAGCGAGAATCGCAGAAATTCTAGACGCTGCAAGCCAGCACGACAATGCCAAGCTTGAAAGAGTTCTCAAGCAATACAAATTCAAAGATGTCCATGCTGTTGACGTGCAAAATGCCGATGGCACTACTCCCCTCCACGCCGCGATAGCTTCAAGCGCAAGCAAACATGTCAACGGTGAGTCTGAATCAGAGACTACTGAGTCGGCAGGTTGCGATATCGTCCGGCTGTTGCTCGAGAGCGGTGCCATATGGAATCAATTAGACAATAACAACGAGACCCCGGGCTGCGTTGCTCTCAGGCTAGGATTGCTTGACCTGTACCAGCTGATGGTGGACGCTGGAGTGCGTGCAGAGGTGCTTTTAAACAGGTTGGAGGGCTATGAGGTACTCCCTGACGAGGATGAGGACGAGGCCGAGAACGACAATGAGAACGAGAACGAGGCTAAAGCTGGGCCTGGCTCAACACTACACGCTGAAATAAGTGTGGATAGTGAAGACGCAGATCAAGTGCCGGAATTGGTGGATTCGGCGGCGGCGGCAGTCAACAATACTGCAGCTAGCACGACAATAGATGTCAACACCACAGATTACCTTTCCTCTCATCTTGTCCTCACTCGAGACAAGCTTCTAGACGGAGAACAAAACGGTGTAATGATGGCGTGGGAATCAGATATTATGAAAAGAACCGTGGACTTGCTTCTCACTCGACCTGGCATGCGAGTGCTCAATATCGGTGCAGGTATGATGATCTTCGACAGCTTTGTTCAAGGACATGCCAACAAGCCTGAGAGCCACCACATCATCGAAGCACACCCTGACGTGCTTACTAACATGGAGGCGCAAGACTGGGACAAGAAGCCCGGGGTGACGATCCACCCGGGACGGTGGCAAGACGTTCTCCCCCAGCTGGTCGCTGAGGATCAGACCTTTGATGCAATCTACTACGACACCTTTGCAGAGTCCTACTCGGACTTTCGAGACTTCTTCACAGAGTACGTTATTGCGCTTCTGGAGCCGAACGGAGCATGGTCGTTCTTCAATGGCATGGGCGCAGACCGCCAGATCAGCTACGATGTCTATCAGAAGGTGGCCGAAATGGACCTCTTTGAAGCTGGCTTCGACGTCGAATGGCATGACATGGACATCCCCGAGCTCGACGCAGAGTGGGAGGGCGTGAAGAGAAAATATTGGAACGTGAAGCAATATCGCCTGCCGGTCTGCAAGTTTATGGACTGATCTACTATGTCGAAAGACGAAAGGGCATAGTTTTCCATCTGGAACGCGGCTTGTCTGGTACATGGAGTGAATACGCGCGTTCCCCGCATCCGTCTCCCCAAATATTTCCCCGTGCCCAAACATCCTGGCTCCACCACATCCGCATTAAGCAAATCGAGGACCACACGAAATGATGGGAGCTGTGGGATCGATGGAGATGTCATTGGATGCAGGTTGATAAAGACCGTGGAAGCGAGCTCGGCAATTCCCAATCCTAGCCTTCAGAAACGCGCCACTTGTTGACCCAGGTTGAACTCCCACCGCTCCATCAGTATCTCGCAGATCAATCCACGCATTTGCTATGTCTAAGATGCAGGCAGACGAGAAAGAGAAGCGCTCAGCCATCGTCACCGGTTCAAGTCGTGGCATGTAAGTGCGAGAAATCTCCTCGTTCCTCAATGCCCTATCTATCATGTCCTTACATTCATGCTAGAGGGGAAGCAATCGTCCGCCGACTTGCAAAAGACGGCTACAAGGTCACAGTGAACGACATCAGTGCAAACAAGGCCGGCATCGACAAACTCGTCTCCGATCTCAACTCACAGTATGGGGAAGGGTCAGCTATAGGTGTAGTAGCAGACGTGACTAAGTCTGAAGAAGTGGAAAACTTGATTGCAGAATCAGTGTCTAAGCTTGGAGACTTGACTGTCATGGTCAGCAACGCAGGCATTGCGCAAGTCCAGCCCCTGCTTGAGGTCAGCGATGAGGATGTCCACAGAATGTTTGAGGTGAACTTTTTTGGAATCTGGAACTGCTACACCCGTGCGGCTAAGCAGATGATCAAGCAAGGACCTGTACCGGAGGGAAGCACAGGCTACAAGATTCTAGGTGCTGCATCCATTGCCGCATTCCAACCATTCCCCTTCCTGGGCCACTATTCAGCATCCAAATGGGCTGTCCGAGGTCTAACGCATGCCTTTGCAAAGGAAATGGCGCAACACAAGATCCAAGTCAATGCTTACGCTCCGGGCATTGTAGGCACTGCAATGTGGGACCTGATCGATGAGAAGCTTGGGGAGATTAATGGTCGGCCACGCGGCGAGATGGTGAACAAAATCTCTAGCGAGATGACGGCAATGGGGAGGGTCTCGACCCCAGATGATGTCGCCAGGGTAGTTGGTGGCTTCCTCTGCAACTCGGATTCGGATTTTGTCACCGGCCAGACCGTTGTGGTTGACGGCGGCATCGTCTATACTTGAGCGCGTACAACACGTGGTATTCCATATACTCTGTTCCAGCGTGAATCCTGCGCGTTTCCTGTGATTGCAGTAAGCCTGCCTAGCGAAAGTCGTTTCAAAGAGGACACAGACGGAGCGCATCCTCCATCCTTTGCCGCCTTCCCTGCTTGCCTTAGCGTGAACGAACGCTACTTGTAACCTCACTGGACATTCCGCGACTGCCCAAAACTTCCCACAGATACAGGAAAATTATAATATAAATACTTAGGTAGTTTTTCTCTTGCCAGCAGCTGCCTGAATTCGCTCTTCCGACTCTTCTTCTGCTGCATCGTTAAGAGCCCCACATCTCAAAAACTCACCACCCCCGTCCACGACTCGCCGAACCCATCCCCAACTGACCAAAAATCATCAATTCAATTTCCCCCAAACCAAACTTGGCAAATACATTTCCTACACCACCGATTCAACTTACGAAGCTACTTATCCTCTTAGCCATGTGCATGAGACGCCAGTGTCCTCTCTGCAGTACGTCGCCTCCCTTCAGCCCCACCCACCTCACCCTGCCATCTACACCGTCGTTCTGCAATGAGAAATAGGCATATGGAATCTCCGTTTCTCCCCTTTCCTCTTTCAATAGGCCATTTTTGAGTTCCTTTGCAATGCCTGGGCTCCCTCTCGCCCTCTCCCTCCTCTCGTGTCATCGTTACGATGCTACGAGCATGAACACGAGCACGAGCAGGCCAAACGAACAGCTCAACTAACATGCATTTCTCTTTCCTTGCGTAAAACAGGCAAAGCCACCTGGGTCGGCTGCGGGCGTCACATTCCTATGGCAGTGGACTCGGTGCCGGACTCCGAGCGCTGCACGTGCACGCCGAAAGTGCTGGTCGAGGGGAAGGAGTATCCGCCGGCCGCGGGGACTGGGAAGAAGGCAGCAGACGACGACAACGTGAAAGAAGATCCTAAAGTGCGGGTAGCGTATGAGGACTAAAGCAGTAGGAGTGGAGGAGTTTTGAGAACTGGTGGGCGGGATTGGAAATGATGGGGCCAGAATCATAGTGCAATCAATGCATAAGCTTATTCTACGTACGAATTGTTTGGCGGAACCAGCGTGGGAGAGAGAATCTCATTTCGAAGGAGAGGCTTACACAGTACGTGGGCAACAAACGAATTCCATAGAGATCAAAAGCTAATCGAAAGAGGCCATTTTAGGAGTCCAGACCTCTTTGCAGGAACCAGTTCCTCGCTGTTGCCGCCTCCACGAAATGCATAGCAAACGTGTTTCTAATCCACGACTTGTTCCCCGTGCATGCGGAGAGTAACATAAGCTGGATCTTAGGCCCGTTCGGAAATTATTGCATCTGGAGAGCTATGAGTGTAGCAGTCATTTGTAACTTGTGTACGTGGTGTCGGGGATCGTCTGCATGACGACAAACGCCGCAGAGAGCGCTCCATCGTGATGCATGGGAGCTACGAATAGCTTTTTGGTATTGCCCATTATGAGGCCCAATCTTTGCCTTGAACTTGCACTTCCCTCGATCTTGGAGCTGCATCACCAACTCGAGAGAGATATGTGTTTTGAGCAAGACCGGACCATGGGGGTGTATTTAATTGACAAACCACCTTGAAAGAGATGGTGGGACCTGCCGATCCGGCCTCTGCCGAGATTGGGCATTTTCAAGGCGGTCCAAAAGCAGGAGGGGAACGTGGTTCTTCAGCAGATGATGACGATATTTCCGTATCGCGAATGAGCTCGGCGAGCTCGTCGGGCGTATAGCGAGGGCGGAACACCGGTCTCATATGGCGATCAGCATCTTCGTGTGGAGGAGGTGGATCTGGATATTCGAGGCCCGGCCCCGGCTGCTGAGTACCGGAGCCTTCATCTACTTCGTAACCGGGCAGAGCTTGATCTACCGTGTAGCTGGGTGCGAGACCGACGTCGTAGCGCAGGTTCACCGGCACGTTCAGTTCGACTTTGTAGCTCTTGCCCCTCAATCCTTTGCCGCTGAGGTTCATCTGCAGCCACATTGTGTACGTGTGGGAAATGAAAGACGTTCGAAAGGTGGGCGTCAGTCCCTGCGCCGTAGACAGCGTGAGCCACAGGTCTTGAGTCGATCGCCAGGTATTTCCTTCGTCTTCGTCCGGGTCCGGCCTTTGCCACTCCATCCAGTTCATTTTCAGCTTTTTCAGAGGCAGGTGTCTGCTGCGGAGATGAAAGAAGTCTTCCGAGGGTGGTGCATCCTCTGCTCGATTGTTCGGCTGGACGGCGATCGTAGAGAGCGATTTGACAAGCCACTCTACGTTGCCTTGGACCGGGCCAGGAGCTTCGGTCGGCCCAGTCGCGGTATTGGTGCTTCTGTATGTTAGTGTCAGCCGTACTTTGGTGGCCGCGGCGTCATTGCGAGTTTGAAAACAGAAAGGCTCGGGGTCTTCCGCCTCAACGATGATATGGGTGTCACCTTCATGAAAGCTTTTCCTTCTACTCGACGAAAAGGGCAGCGACCGTGTTCTCTTCAGCGGTACAAGGCTCATGCGGCGATGTTGCCTTACTCGGTCGCTGACCTCGGGGAGCGGCGATGGGACTTGTTGATCATCAAGGGCCACCCAGATGCGGATCTCTTGCTCAATTTTCTGCTTCTCAATGTCGCCTCGGAACAGAACAGCTTGCAGCACATAACGGACATTGAGCAACATGGTTGGACAGTATTCCCGAAAAGCTGCCAGAGTTGTTTCTGTGTCTGATGAGATGAGTTTTAGCGAAGGTGTCAGCTCTCTCAGATCCGCGAGTGTCTGGACTGGAAGCGGAAAGGAGAAAGGAATTCGTCGGCCGTGGATACTTGACCTCTCATATTGCCCAGCCTCAAGAGAAAGCGTGTCAAACAAGTCCAGCACCGTCACCGTTACGACCGGTCGAAACCCCACCATGGAGAACGCATATCGCGAATCGTAGATATTCGCTGGTCGTCCGCCGATGTTGAGCAAACCAAGGCTCGCACATCCAGATAGTCTCACCTCAGCCGTAAGCTGCGGGATTTCTTGTGCGATTGACTCGTTAGCCTCGATGCAGAGGTGGCCCGACACAGCTTCATTGCCGAAGAAGATGGGAGTGTACAATATGTCAAAGGGATACCGAGCAAACCGAGTCGATTCGGGATACTCAAACCACACCTTCATCTCGCCCTCGAGATCCCATTCCTCTATTTTCCGATAGACACGAACCAATCTAACTTTGGCGTTGTCATCATACAGAGTTGTGAACAACATTACAATTTCATGCCGTGGCAAGCCAGCAGGAAAGGACAACGCGAGGCCATGAACAAAGGAACCTCTGCTTTGATGAGTTTAGACTCATGTGACACAGGTGGCGCGAACCACGTATTCTTCGACACGCAGTTGGCTATGATCCAATATGATGACCTCAAAGCACCTGAAATGAGGGACTCGGCAAACTTGCTATATTAGATCGACTGCTTCGGCTGGTTGCCTGACAACGAGAATCACTTTATGCTGCAAACGGCAAAGCAAAAGTTCTAGCTAAGTCAGACTTGCGACGGGTTTCCATTCATTCGTCCTGCTAACGGAAAAGTTCAAGCCTTGGGCCAAGGTGTATAAGAGCCGAAGGTAGGGGGTGTCGACTTGATTCTTCTCCGCAATCCGCACCAAGTTTCCCAAGATAGCTTCCACTTCGATCGGCCGTCCGGCCTGAATATCTTGCAACATGCTTGGAGGCTTTCCACCCGTTGTCATTCGTTCAATATGGCGCTTCATGTGATCGTGTATAGTCTCATCTGTGACTACATGATATCCAAGAGCAGAAGCCACCCGACCAACCTCGCGCATCACATCATATGCCATCGCCAAGGCACCCTTCGATGAAAGCAGGAAGTTTGCATCATCGCACAGAGTCAATGCACATATAGGGTTCAAGGTAGCATTAAGTGAGAGCTTATACCATCTTTGAGCCTGCACATCATCATATGCGACACAAGTGGCGCCAGCTTTCGCAAAAAGATTTACCAAAGTCTGGACCTTGTCCTTGGCGACTGATGACTGCGAAGCAGCAGGATAGGTGCCGATCTCGAAACGCTCCAGAGGTGTGGTATGCTCGACCACTGCAGGCTCAACTTGAACCACTGGCAAGTACACAACGCCCGAAATAAGCGTGTTCTGAGGATATGCCTTCACGTACGCTTCTTCGATTCCTATCCCGTTCTGAGCGAGTACGATCGAGCTTTCAGGGCTGACAGCATCTCGAATTAACTCGTGCGTGGTGGGAAATGCTTTGCAGCACACGAAAACATAGTCGTAGGGTCCATGAGGCTTGGCATCTGCTACTGAAATGACTGTAGTTGGATGATAGATGTCCTTTCCCCATTTCTTGGATTTTATCACGAAACCATTCTTCTTTACTTGGACGTAGTTGGAGCGACAGACTGCAGTCACTTGTGCCCCAGCTTTGGCTAGGAACCAGCCGTACACGCTGCCAACTCCTCCAGCGCCGAATATCAAAGCTCGCATAGTTGCTCGAGTCTTGTCGCAATGTGCTGAATTGATCACTTTTGTTGTGCAAAGCTCGTCTGCAGATCGATCTCGTCATCGGCGAAAAGTGCATTTTCGCCGATGCAACACAGGCAGGTGAACCGACTGATAATTGCCATTTGACCCATCAGCGCTAAATTATTTCAGAGTCCTCTCCGCCAGCAAATGGTCAATGTCAAATGCACCCCCAGCGAGATATTTCAAGCTTCGTCCAACGTCGTGCCCAAAATCCACCCTTTTTGATAATTGCTCTCGTAGCTGCGCTTTCCATTGTGCATTGGTGTTCCGGCCATCCTCTTCCTTTGCCGCCTCCTTCTGTCTTCGCTCCTTATTGCCTCCCCTACCTCGGCGATTGCGTTCTTCAGCTTTGGCAAACTCCTCGCTATCATACTCCACCCCAAGCTCTTCAGCTGCTTTGCGAAGCCAATTATCTTCTGTCCTCGTGTGTTCTTTGCTGTGTGCCGAGTTGACAATTTTCTGAGCCAGCTCTATTCGAGGCGCCAGCTGTCGAAGCAGATCGTTCGGCAGGTACAATCTGAGGAGTATCTTACTGATGTCCTTGTTTGACGAGGAACTCGAGCTAGTATGGATCTTTGCGATCAACTTGACCACACTGGCGGTTTCATCCGGAGAACATATCAAAATAGAGCTGCCGGAAGCACTGACACGTGCGGTTCGACCAGATCGATGGACATAAGTATCGGCAGTGCGTGGAACATGATAATGAACTATCGTGGTAATGCCCTTAATGTCCAGTCCTCGCGCTGCCACATCTGTTGCCACCAAAACGGATGTGCTCAGTGCATTGGCGTTTGTCTGTGTGCCAGAGAATCGTTCGAGAGAGCGGAGTCGTGACTTCTGTGGCATATTACTGTGCAGTGGCGACACAGACGTTGATGGCATCTCGAGACTCTGCAGTAAAGGTACGAGTCTCTTCACAGCGGAGACGGAGTTAGTGAACACCAGGATGCGTGCAACGCGGCTGCTTTCATCATCCCCCTGCTTCACGGCCTTCGATGATCTTCTTTTGTCGTGGTCTTGTAGTAAAAGCGCGTAGAGGTAAAGGTCCTTCTCCATCGCCTTGCATTCAAGTATCGTCTCAGATAGATTTTCGGCCATCTGGGAATCAGGGCTTGCATCGAGGAAGACGGGCTTCTCAGCTTGTTGAAAAGGCAGTTTCTGAATCAAATATTCCATTGATTGCTTGTCTGACAAAAGGCCACCATTTCTGTCGCTCCGCTTGGTCGACCTTGTCGTCAGCTTGTGTTGTAGTCCCTTGTGGAACGTAGCAGAGAACACAAGTGTCTGGCGTCGTGGGCTGTATTCCATCTTGTCATCACTCTCTGAATATTCGTTGAACACCTTTCGATCCAGCGCATCAATTATCTGCTCCAGTTCTTGGAAATGGCCCTCACTGAGCAGGCGGTCTGCTTCGTCAACTACGAGAAAACGGATCTTCTTGATTTTCTCAAGCAATTCCACTGAATTACTGATTACTTCCCACAATCGGCCTGGCGTGGCGACCACGATGTCAGCAGTTTCTAGCTGCCTTTGCTGTTTAAGCACCGACAAACCCCCTGTTACGGTGGCCAGCCTTGGGTACGAGTCAAGCCCTTGACACACTGCTGTCAAATGTTGCGAAATTTGGTGTGCTAATTCGCGAGTTGGTGCTATGATCAATGAGGACGGGGCATGCGTGGATGGAAGTTGCGCTTCGTTCATGTGCGATTCCAGCCAATCCTCAAAGATAGGAATTCCGTATGCAAGTGTCTTCCCAGACCCGGTGACAGCTTTACCAATGACGTCTTTTCCTGCCATAGCTTCTGGGATTGCCAAACGCTGAATTTGCGTGGGCTCCGCAAACTTCAATGAAGAAATCGCGTAACATAGATGAGAAGAAATGCCAATGTCTCGCCATTGTGAAACATCGATCTCTGGTTCCGGAGGGTTATCACCGAGCAGATCAAATTCGGTTTTGTGCGATAACCCATCGGTCCACTTCTGCTCGTCGAATTTTTGGCGCTGCTCCACTACCATTTGGCCTTGTGCAGCTTGCTCTGGCTGCTCCTGCGGCGTAACGTCCTCACTGAAGCCAGTCCACTCTTCATCATCTGATCCGGATTCAGAGCTTTTCGCCGCCTCAATGTCGCCTTGTTTCACCTGAAACAATAGTTTACCAGTCTTGTCACGCACCACTTCAACATCTGACAGCTCTTCCAGGCCGAAGAATCCTTCCGCATCGTCCAGACGTTGTGGGATTTGTACTGGCTTCCAACTCAATCCCCTATGGTTATCGACTGTCCTTCTTAAAGTAGGGACAGGTTTGGTACTGACGGAGTTTCGCTTCCGCGGCTGCAGTGGAGCTCCAGACCGCTTGCGCTTCATGCCTTCGACCTGATTGCAATTAATTTTGAGGGTTCAAAATTGCTTGGTGGTGAATTTTGAGAAATCATGAATTTTTAGCGTGTTCGTTCTGAACTTTTTTGGAGCCATTACCACGCTAGCCATTTTCGGTGTCCGCCACCAATCAAGAAGTTTGTACAATCAGTCACACACCCAATATTACCGCTTTCCGCTATGACCATGAAAGGAATTCATTTCATCGTGATATTGTTATAGGCCCCGGTCATGACCTAGAAGGGTATTCGTGCTATACGAGTTCGATCAACGCAATACCACTATCAAAAGGCGCAAAGAGCTGTCAAAAAAAAAAAAAAAAAAAAAATCCGGAAGCACGTCAGCGACAGACTTTGGGGCGTGTATTTGAAACGGATAACATAAATCTGGCTCGAGGTGAGCACGATTGTGGTCATGGGCAAATCATCAAAAGATAAGCGTGACGCTTACTATCGTCTTGCCAAAGAACAGAATTGGCGAGCTCGTTCAGCATTCAAGTTGATCCAGATTGATGAGCAGTTTGACCTATTCTCATTCGAAGAGCCAGAGAAGTGCACCAGAGTCGTCGATCTATGCGCTGCTCCGGGATCTTGGAGCCAGGTGCTTTCAAGGGTGCTCATCAAAGGTGAAAGCTTTGGTCGTCGAGCATGGATGGAGAAAATGCAAAAGCTTGTCGACGAAGTCAAATTGGCATCCGACCCAAATCAATACTCTACGGAGCTAGGCATTCCGGCACGTATGCAAGAGTTGCAGGTTCAAGGGAAGCTTGAATTGAGGCCAAGGGAGAATGTGAAGATTGTGGCAATCGATCTTCAACCCATGGCGCCATTGGAAGGAATCATACAGCTCCAGGCGGATATAACACATCCCTCCACAGTCGGCAGAATGCTGGCGGCTCTAAACCCGGATAGGGATGAGGCAGACTTTGAGCTTGTGGATTTGGTCATATCGGACGGCGCACCAGATGTCACCGGTCTGCATGATCTTGACATTCACATCCAATCACAGCTATTATACAGTGCGCTTACTCTTGCGATTCGCGTTCTAAGACCTGGCGGAAAGTTTGTTGCTAAGATCTTCCGCGGTAAAGACGTTGATTTGATCTTTGCCCAGCTCAAGTTGCTTTTCAAACGCGTTCATGTTGCAAAGCCCAGGTCAAGTAGAGCGAGCAGTATTGAAGCATTTGTCGTCTGCCAAGACTATACTCCCATCCCGGGCTGGCAGCCAGACATTGGCAGACAGGTAAGTGTTCCGAAAGAGTCAAATACGGCCACGGAGGAAGATATACAGAAGCTGCCAGAACAACAGAGGATTGTCAGGGACGACGGTATAGTCGAATTGACATTCCCCAAGAAGGAGGCCCTTGATTTGCAGAAGAAGAATAGATGGATTGCTCCGTTCCTCGCTTGTGGCGACCTTGACGCATATGACGCAGATGCGACTTACACACTGCCTGAAGGTTATGTCAGTCTGGACCCTATCCAGCCCCCAACAGCGCCTCCCTACAAAGAAGCAATCGAACGAAAACGCGCAGAAGGTGGCATGTACGGGAAAACGAAGCACAGACCAAATCAGTCAGAAAAGGGATGAAGTTGATTGTTTCGTGACGGAGAACAATCCGATAGCCCCTTGTTTTGGCTAGTGTTGACGACGCGCCGAGTTTGATATCTTCGTCGACGACGACGCCATGCCAAGTCCTTCGTATCTACCTCTCGGCACATGGTTTCGATGATCTGCATTAGAATGTTCGGAACCGAAGATACAAGAGCTTGCAAGGTAACAAAAAGTTGACAGCGAGGTGCATGACTATTGTCCTACTCAACAATGCCAGCTATCGGCGATTTGAGTGGGGCATGTTTGTAAGTCTTCAAAACGTACGAAATCCAGGTACCAACCGCCACGGCGTAACCTTTTTCCGCAACCGCAAAAGTTTGTACTTCTGTCGGTTTTCTGCGGCCCGCACGCCAACTTACAGTAGTCGTCCTGTTCCAGTATAGGCCCTGGTATCTCGCCCCACACGCCTTCAGTGACTGCGGCGGGTGCGAGCCTATACTGGAACAGGACGACTAATGCGCCCAATGGAAGGCTTGGCAAAATGCTAGGAGGTCTTTTCGCGGTGCCACCGAGGCCACCGGCTGTAATCACCCACGGTCTTAACCAAATTTTCGTATCATAGCTCCGAACTGATTACTGATCGCAAAAGTGCCCTGCTGCTCACCAACTTCGAGGCTAGTCCTGCTTGGGGAGCTCCTTAGCTGGACAACCACTGCCTGCATGAGGACTGCACGCAGACTTGCAATGCACAAATGAGAAATAGAGAATGCTGCAATGACACATAATACTTTTAAAGGGTTTCGCTTGTCAAGTTCCTAGTGCTCTTCGAGCTTGAAGCGATGCGACTTTGCGAGAAGCATAACCGCAAACACGCCCGTGCAATCACTCGTGAGCAATGGTATTTAAACTGAAGAGAAGCACCAAGCTCTGTAGAATGTTGCGGGTCTCTACCAGCTTGAATCGGTCTCGAATCTCAGGCCAAGTGTCCCTTGCTACTTACGGGGACTTCGTACACAAGCGCAAAACATCGTGATGCACTGTAACTTGCGTGCGTGCAGCTTCGCCAAGAATTGCGGTCCAGCCTTCTCGCATTTCCATTTCCAGAAATCTGACGTTGAGACTAGTCGTACTGTTCCAGTATAGGCCCGCTGATCTCCACAGCTAAGCCTCCACAACGTGGAGGCTGATCGGCGGCGCTAATTCTGGAACAGAACGACCTATGTCTTCTTTTTAGTCAAAACGCGCAGGCACTCTCTGTCTTTCGGCCCCAAAAGCTCGAAAACCACCCACCAGATTCTGGCATGTCGCAATCCCCACCACTTGGTTGGTGGGTTGCCAGAAGACCCACTACTGGGCTTGCAGGAAGCTCTTTCGTCTAGTGCCTGCCTGAAGTTTTCATAGGCTTCACCGTGGAAGCCTGAATACACCTTCCCAGTTGAGGTTGGCCGGGCACTTTGGTTGAACCTTATTCCTTGATCCGGTCGTTCATGCACAACCCACATCACTAGCACCGGGAAATCTTGGAGAACGTGGCTTTTAAATCAAGGTTTGTTTTGTGAGTCAAAGTGGCTGCTTCGAACCGAATTGTTGACGTTGGAGAGTTGTGTTACTGAGAAGCGCATGCAAGGGAAAGGAAGAGAGATAATTTGGATCAGGACTTTTGTCATTGATTTGAACAGTGAGCTCTTCTCGCTCTTTTGGCACGTGCTTCCACAAACAACGTTAAACTACATAGAGCCGACATTTGCAGCTCTCTCCATAGCATGAGCTATCCACATTAACGTAATGTCCTCGCACTGCTTCGAAGCAGGCGGAAAAGTAGAAATATTCAAAGAAACATGCGTGAGCATCAGCTCACTGGATCAACAAATCCAAAAGCCAATCAAACAGCCTTTCGTGGCTGGATCGGGTGAATTTTGCAAGTCGAGCGGCATGCCAATGCCATTGTGCTGGACCGTTCACCTTCGAGGAAAACTGAAGATCATGATCGCCGTAACACCGCGCTAATCGCTGGAGTATCGAGAAGGACAACATCTATCATTAACGTACATCTTGGAAACAGCCATCGTTGACCGATCACAGGTGATATTGCGGTGATCGCGATGATCGCGGTGATGAGGTATAGATATATTCTTCCCCATGTCGATGATGTCGTCGCTGTTCATCCTGATAGTAGAGACTTCCCCGTGAGCGAGGCTCTCGGTAGCGTTTCTCGTCGTAGTATCGTTCCGCACTGAGAGGTGACAGGCGGTTGGACCGGTATCGGTCGCTCGGAATGATGATAGTAGGGTGCTCGGGTTTGCGCGGCTCAGGCTCTCTGGCCCTGGAACTAGCTTTGGGAAGCGAATGATAGATGATCTTTGGGCGTGTTTCCTTTCGTGCTTGGTTTGTGATGTATCCAGCATTCAGAGCTTCGTACAAGACAGTGACGTACATGAACTCTGCTGGAACAAGCACTCTGGTTTGCTCAGATTTATGGTCTCGGTCGATCGTGGAGTACACCTTGCCGAATCTGGGGTAGAAATATGGTCTCATGTCAACCACGTAGCCGCGACCTCTGGAGCACAGTGGCCTCCTGTCTTGCCATGAGTTCATGGCGCTGTGGCATGTTTCACAGTGCTTGACGTGTTTGTGGAATGTCCTCATCACCTCTCTCTCATCGCACCGAGGATCTCTGGCGCCCTCTGGCGGGCCGAAGTTGACTTTGCGAGCCATTTTGGCGGATCTGACTAGGGGTGAAGATGCTGGAGTTGACGCTGGTGAGTCGTAGTACCCGAGCTCTGGTGTTGGTGATCGGTAATAGGAACTTGGCGATGTTGAGTTCGTCATTCGTTCAAAGGCTTGCTGTGCCAATGGTTCGTTCGACTTTGGGTTGTAGAAGTATGTCGTCGTCCTGAGAGGAGACACGGTGGGAGGCAGCAATACACTTCTGGAATATCTGGACCCCAGCAAGTTGTGAACTGCTGGATGTGATGAGCTTTGGATTGAATTATTTGTTTGAGTACTTGTCTTTGTTGAACGAGAAGAAGAATATTGCAAAGCTCAGGATTCCCAGAAACTTTATAGTATATGGACGTATACCTCTTGGAACCAAAGTTCCCAAAACATGCATGGCCACGGTGGATTTGGCAGGCAGCGACTAGCTGGCAGTGGAGAGGGTGTGAATCACGCACTTTTGCCTGGGCGGCCGTAACCTAAAACGGCTCGCGAGGTCCACCACCGGTTCGACCCAAGCCCATGACGCGTTTGAGCGGAGCTTGCAAGGATAAGGCGTGTACGAAGGACAAATCCAAGCCCAAAGCCTGCCTGTCTTTTATGCATCAATACTCGTACGGCCGCATATACAAATACCTCTACCCCATATGCACTTTATATTCTGATATTGCCGTATAGGGGCAGCGCCAAACGTAAGCGCGTCAATCCATCACCGAGTGTAGTGTTTGAAGTGGTCGTGAGTCATGATTGGCGTTAGATGGCTCGATTTGGGATTTCGCAGATGGTCCGCAAACTGGCTGGCGACACGCGCAATCCTCAAGCAGGGACCAGAAACTCGGTGAGTGTCATTTCCAGTTACACTTTAGGTCAAGCACAGGTCACGCCCGAAACATGGAGGGCGAATAGAAATGTGGGGAGGATGATGCTTAAATCATACAGAAGCGAGGCTTGCCAGGGCAAGCGAGGCGGCACATGACTGTCCGGTCAAAGGCTTTAATACCTAGCCCTATAAGGTCCCTTATAATACAAAAGTTCCACCTAAATCCGTAGGCAGCTTTAGCGGCACCTTAAGCTTCGGTCCGGTCAACCCACTGAAGTCAACTGAGTGTCAAACCCACCATCACAACCTACGAAGTACTTGACACAGATACTTCGTACCGAATTATATTGGTACATTTCCGCCAGAGATAGCCTAACAGGCTTCACGTCGCACGACACCGCGTTCGTAGACACTAGCTATTTCGTTTTGTTTCAAGGGTTAATATTGCCTTTTCTGTTAACGATCTGTTATCTCCACTATTCAGCGGAACGTTCGTTAATCCCAAGCGAACTAGCCAACCGGTCAACCATTCAGATCAGTCCTCAGAACCAAGTGGACTATTGTACTAGATGAGTCGAATCACCTGCAGCCTTGAGTCTGATGACGAGCCTTGGCCACCTTGGCTTAGACGAACCCAGCCTCTGAAGCTTACCCGATCGCGCATGGGCTGCCGAGTGACGTCTAACTCTCTTCCAAGGTTGGTGGATGACTCCCAGGGCGTTCCTAGCTTACGTAGTAATCGTTATTTAGACTTTCCTACCGGCTTCTAGAAACTCATGTGACGTTGATATGGTAGAATCGTTCTTGGTGCGGCTGCAAGGATCCAGGCACTATTATCCGCGGAACCCACATCCTGAATGCTTATCACCCTTGTGTGTCTATAACATGCTTAATTGCCAAGCGACACCCCAGCCAATCGTTCTAGCCCCACTTTGTGCTGACCGCTTGATAGCTTAGCAACACGGGCAACTGCAACGGTTATAATCGCATATTCAATTCAGATGTGGCTGATCATTTAATGTGCATTCACTATACGTCTGTCTCGTTAACTATTCTGGTAAGACGCTGCGCCAACCCCCAACTAGTGTTAATCCTTCCACTTCTTCTTGCTTAGCCCTACTATTCCAAGTGTCACTACACCCACATTCTTGGGTCCTTTGTTGCACTCTTACGAAGAAGGTTGGATATGTTAATAGCACCAGTAACAGCTGCATGGGCATATACTGGACGTGCATCACTGGCAGAAAGACCAGCAAACTTAGCAGAAGCACTAATACTATCACAACCTTTGGAAATCACTGTCTTATGCACACAGCTGACGGACAGCAATCGATCAATCATTGGCATCCGATTGATTTTCCTCGTCATGCCGCACACCCAACCATGAAATAAGTCGTTGCCTTTCTACGTGCCAAGAAGATCGACCGAGTCAAATTTTGTGTGCACCTGCGGACTATTCGTACAGCATGGGAAGCGAGTACGTGGCACACTGTGTCACCTGCGGAGACATCCCCGGTAATTGGCCGTTATCAGCAATTCGATTCAACACAGTTTGACCCGAAGCCCTCGTCACGTACAACTGAAATGCCTCAGATGCCTTACACAACTACCATTTGTCGTTCTTTGCCGACTGCAAACGCTCAAGATGTCAGTTGGAACTATCGTGACTTGCAGGTGAACACGAACCGAATGTTTTTGAATTTCACAACATCTTGTCAGCAGCAGGGGTTTCTTCTACACTGCCGTGAACTACTTACTCCCGTTGCACGACTTCCGACCCTGGCCTGAGATTGAGAGGATTCATATACCCCAACAGTTCGTGTCCGCTTTTGCAAACTTGTAACCTGCCCCCTCGAATACATCAGTGCGTTTTCGCACAGGTCGACTTTTCACGTGTGTACCCAGGTGTCACACTACCACTTCTCCACAAACGGCCTGATTTCTAGCTCGTGCATAAAAGCAGAGTTCGGCTGACTGTGTAGATATCAGTATGTTTCTGCAATCTTCTACGGTCAGCACGCGTTTGCTCCAAGGAAATGGCTTGCACTCACTGAAGCAGGACTGATCTTTGCGTCGGGACCAGCATCAGACAGGAGATGCGTACTTTGCGGCAGATCAATGACACCATCTATAATTGCATGACTGACATGGATCCCTTGTAGTCCAAACTCGCGTGCTAGAGATTGCGCCAATGCTCGAGTTGCAAACTTGCTCGTCGCAAAGGATGATAGTGTGGCCGACCCTTTCAAAGATGCTGTAGCACCTGTGAAGATGAGTGTCGGAGGAAACTCAAGGCCGTTCCCTCGGGCGGACAAGAGCCGTGGCAACATTTCTTGGGCAAAATGAAAACCTCCAAGGCTGGGTTGTGTTCATTAGCGCACCATTTACTCGTGCAGCTAGAAGGCGCTTACCAATTCACCCGATATGGAGCCGTGAAGTTGGCCTCAGTTTGCTCCAAGAAGGGCTGTCTCACCACCTTTCCGCCAGCGTTAAATATTGCAGCCTATATCTGAGTGTCAGACAATGTGTACGTTGAGGTTTAGGCTATCGAGTTTGAAGAGGGTGGAGCAACACACCGCGCAGATATCATCGGATCCAAAATGACGATCGACTTCCACGAAAGCTTGTTTGATGCTGTCTGCAGATGTGAGATCTGTGGCAATACCTAGTGCGTTGCCTCCATTGCCGTTGATCTCTTGCTGCAGAGATGAGTAGCTCTCAGGAGTTCGAGCAAGAAGCACCACTGAATACTTCTGAGCAAATCGGCGAGCTATCGCGGCGCCCGTGCCAGGACCACCTCCCGCGATCACAGCATACATGTTCAAATTGATTTGCTGAATGCGAAGACACAAACACGAAGGGTCTGATAAATGCAATGCCTGGACTTCTACTTATGCTGATTCCCCCAGCTAGGTATTTTGGTTCAAATTATGGACAGGTGGAGAGGTGGACGTGGGCCACAAGTTACCCAGCGGCGGATTTACTGAATTGGGTACGTAGACCAACCCGAAAGTGGTTAAGAGCCAAATTTGGGACCGACATTATGTAAGCAGAGAAGTGAGAAGAGGGGAAGGCTAACGCTTCTATGTCAAGTGGAGATTTTCATCAGCAAGAGCAAGCAATGGGGTCTCAACTGGGTACAACGTATCTACAAAACCCTCCTCCAAATAGCATTTGTAAAATTTATACGCATCGAACCATGCTGAAGGGGCTCGTGACAGCAACCACGGCTGTTCCGTAATCAAAGATCGTCCTCGGAAACCCGATACAAGGTTGCCTCCCACACCGGTCCTCTTTAAGAGGAGCCCACAGTAGTAACAATGCGAAGATATCCTTACACTGTTTGCCGCTCCGGAACCGCGGAGTCTTTCGAAGGCGTCCAATTCTTGAGAATGTGACTTGGTCTTTCACGAAATACGACGCACAGCCCACAACTCTGCATTGACTGCGAGGCTGTGCCGTACCCAGTTATCCATAGACAATGACCCGCCTAGCGGCAGTATGGTGCCAATCAGGTGTTTTCGATCGATCCTTATGAGCGCACTACCCTGACTGGAAAACCGTCCAGGACCGTATCTGTCGTCGTTCTTGACGAGGTGCTTTCTATGATTTTCGAAGAGTGTACTCGCTGCTACTTCAGATCCGCCAGTAGATTTATATGCTGAGGTGAATAATTGTGATGACAATGCTGCGGGCTTCGTGGCAGCCCAACATAACGTCGGTGGATGACGTGGTTATTACAAAATAAGGGATTTATGTGATCCTTCCTAGAAGCTAAGTCTCTCACGGCTTCAGACAACTCTTCGCTGAGAGACATATTAGTCGATATCGCGCCGAGCTGTGAGTATTGTACATATGTGTCTGAGCTCAGCCGCAACGGTTGGCTATGATAGGCTGCAGCTTGATGTGTGTGTTGCACGGTTTAGCGTCAGGCCCAGAAGGTATATAGTTTCTTGCTCTGTCGCAGCTTTCATAGTCAATCAACTATTGTCTTTCCTTCTTCGCCTTCTTCAGTGTGTCAGGACTTTGGCCAGCATCTTTTGATGCATGCAGAGTAAAATATGTCTTGCCTGGCTACCTACGACCCATGACCACACATGAAGTATGTCACGTGATTCATGACGCACGCGCGGAAGGCGCCAGTTCTACTCCTTCATAACGTCGTCCATCGCCGGTGGAACGTTCTTCTTTTCTTAGACAGACATCAGCCCCAGTATACAACGTGAAGCATTGAGCTTTCTTTCTTTTCTTTTGAGTGCACTGCGCCTCGCCTGTGACAAAGTATGCCAGCTTATCAGGATGATCCAGACCAAGCGGACACCAGGTGACAAAACTCATGTGCCTCGATCGTAGTGTCTCAATCACAAAAGCAGGATGCACATATGGAGTCTATGCATGACCTTGCGCCAGTCGACTGATACTTCACCAGGTCTACGTTGCCCCTCGCATGCCAGTCGCGAACGATGAGACCAGACTTTTTGGATGATGTGGAGTGTGTCGCGGCGATTTCCAATACCTGTGCTGATCATGATTTTGAGACAATGTGTGGCCAAAGCTTGAGCTTGTGTCGTGTACGCTTCTGCGGCGGCAACGAAACGCGGCCAAATCGATACGGTGTTTTGGTGCATCCCAATGAAGGCTGCAGCGTCGTTGAGAACCTGGAGTACTTCTGCTGCCACCAAGAATGGTGGGAACTGAAGCACGGTGCAAAGCAGGTAAATAATGATCGCATTATTGAACAATCGCAGATGAATTTCGGCCAGGGTACGCATTCGGAAGTCTACAGTGACACCACAATCGATGCGATGAGCCACGTACGCATCCACCTTGTCCGTCAAAGACACGTGGCACAGTTGAAGGATTTCATCGGCTTCGGCAAATATGTCCGAGTCAAGCTCCAACGGCTTGACATCGCCATACCTAGCACGTATGTGTGTTTCAAGGAGTCGAGTTCGATTCATAGCCGTCAACATGTGAGCGGTGCCTCCTAACGTGTATCCAAAAAGTGGTGTCGCAACAAGATCATGCAATAAACCGTCAAGTTCGCTGGTATCTTCCGCTGTTGCAGTAGACAGGATCGTATGATCGACGGTGCTGGAAACAAGTGCGGACAATGCAAAATTCTGCGTAACGATAAATGCTTCATGCGTTGATTTCCAAGGCTGCTTGTCCAAATGGCTTTTGACAAGACTTCGCGCTCCACGTATATGATGCTGCCACCCGGCTGACATCCCTTGGAATACATGCTCAGTCAGCAAAACAGTGTTAATTGCCACCAAAATTGTACTGTAGTCGTCTGATCTCGCAAACAGGCTCTGCCGAAGTAGACGCAAGGCGAGTCCGTGTTGTCGTGATGCAATGGCTCTCTCCTGAGCTCCGCGGTCTACACCTTTCAAGTTAGCTAGATGATGTGCTGACTGAGCGAGAAGTCCGTGATATAATGCTTGTGCACTGACAGATTGCGTGGATCGTGTAGCGAGCGATGGATATACGGTTTCCCACGGATTACTTTCGTCGCGGATGGGAATCATGCCCTTCGCAAGGAAGGACAAAAAATGATGAAATAGTATTCTTTCATCGCGTGTTGCATTGTTGTTCGGGGATGGTGTTGGGGGTGCCGAAAACAGCCAGATACAGTTGGTAGGTCCGACTGCAGGCAAGTCTCGTCTTTGACTGGGCCTTTGGCTCCTTTTCGATAATCTAATACCGGACTCGGTCTTCAGAACAGTGTCTAGAATGGGCTTATTCCGGAGGTCATTCTAAGACCAAGCGAGGAGAATGCTACTATCCTGACGGCCAATTACGATTTGGCCCTGTGCTTGCGAGGACCCGGCCTCATCCCCAACGTCAGCGGCAATGGAGCAGCTCAATATTGGTGGTGACGAGATACTCGTTTCCATCGGCACTTTCTCAGAATCAGTTGAAACGACGACTCCATGGCTTTGGGGAAAAGCTGTGAAAGGACTCATTTCGTGATGCAATTTACATCGACATTTCATTTCTGCAACGAGGTCGCAGTTACGTATCAAATGATCAATGTCCTTCGCGGTCCATTCTGGGCGACTCTTCCATGTCAAGTGGCAAGGGTAGGCACGTCGCTGATATGGATTGTAATCGCCAGTAACGGGATCAACCCACACAAGCTGGAAATGGTAGCCTTCACAAGTTAGATGCGACCGCCTGCACTGCGAGCAGGACGGAAGGGCTGCGTCGCACCCAATGTTTCGTTGACGGCATGTCCAGCACCCCGTGAAAGTTCTCGCCGTCTTTGATCTGGTCACTGGGGACATTGTCACTGAATAAAAAGTTAAGGAAGTACCGAAGTTCAAAACATCACACGTACTAAAAGTAACGCCGCTAGGCTCCTCAGGCATCCATGATAAACAATAGGCTACCTACCAAGGTGTTAATAACGAGGAGTGATAGCGCACTGGGATTGGTGCTTTCGCGCCCAAACACGCAACCTTAAAATCATGATTATTATCAGATACAAGCCTCTTGGCTAGGCAACCTTAATGCCCAATGTCAGTGTTCCACTTCCCGGTGTGTCCGGGTATCAGACCCCCATATCCAATGACCGGACAAGACCGCCTGCGTCCAACACCCGGACGCCTAAAATTTAGGTCTCATACCCGGACATATCCGGGTATTAGACACTAGTCTTAGTGTAGAAGGGAGCTAGTACTAAATAAGAAGTGATTTAGCTTATCGGAATTAGTCGCTTTTTAGGTTAATTCTCGGAGATCTTCGTCTGTACTCTATTAATAATAATCTAGGGATTAAAGCGCCTATAGTATAGGGGCCTCGGGGCCTTACAATACCCGAACGTACCTGGACAAGCCCTAATATTGATACCGGACAAAGGGGGGAACACTGATGCCCATTGCCCAAAGTAGTTACAGAAGCCCGCTAAGTACGTTACCTAGTGGGGTGTGACATGGTGCAAGTTTTTGTATTAAATTTGTACCTTTCCTACACGACTGGTCTCAAAATGTTCGCGTGGGCAAAGTTGGCTCCGATATCGAGTCCTCGTGGTTGCTTTGTCTGCGTATAATCAGCAGTCTACGCTCATATTTGCAGAGCACATAGATCTAGTATGCAGCTGGAACCAATGCGGCCGAGTCTCAACCCAAGCATTCGCAGTTCACCTCTTGACTCCCTGAGGGATGCTAAAGTGTGGCTAAATTGGTCCTAGCTACTAGATGTTTATGCAGTGCTTGTCAATCTCAACAGCAAAAGCTTTGATGGGTCAGAGTTGCCCCATTCTCTGTACGGGTCTAACTCGTAGCCTGCAAGCTATACTGGAACACAGCCATGGTCGATGACATTTCGAACTAATTTGTCGGTGTCAAACAGGTCACCAGCAGCTTGATTGCTTGCACCGGAGATGACCAGATCGAGAGACGGAACCCAATACAACCAAGTGTGCCAGAAGCCTGTGTGTCCCCACGCTTGTTGGCCGCCAAGGGAATAGTTCACGATCCCACATCCATAAGTTCCCGATGGTTCCAAGACATACATGAGCTGTGTAGTTGCTTTGTCCAATAGTCGACCTCCATATAGTGCTCGTCCGAAGTGGTTCAAGTCCTTGGAATTGCTCACTAGACCACCGGCTGCCCACAAATCGAAACTCGGATTAAAGTTTGTTACATCGATAGCGTCATAATACTGTCCTGCACGTTTCAAGGAGCCTTCAGGCTGTGACTCCAGGATCTCCCACCACGTAGATGGCATGTCGAGCTCGTCGAGGCTAGTTAAGTCACGGACCGCGGCTGCGAGGTCAGTTCGCGTTACGTTCTCCAATATCAGGCCAAGGAGAGTATAGCCGGTATCGGTGTAATGGAAGGTCTCCCCAGGGGATCCAACAGGTGTCGAATTGGCCGTGGACCATTCGATGACGGATCGTTGGGTCCAAATGTGCTGTGGCATACTCAGAACCTCTTGCAACCATCGCCGATCACTGGCGAAATCGCCCAGCCCACTTGTGTGCTGTAAGAGGTTCCAAGTCGTAATTTGACCCGAATTCACGACTCCTTGCGACTGCTGGAGTAGATTGATGGCCCAACCGGGAAGATATTGCACGGTAGGAGCGTGTAAGTCGAGCTGCGCTCGCTCCGCCAATTTCAAGATCGCCACAGCCGTAAAGGTCTTCGTGATACTTGCAAGACGCCAAGGACGGTCATCAGAGAGAGCTGGCTCACCAGCAAAGTCGCTGGCATCTGATTGGATACTTGTCGTGCAATCAAGACCACAGTGCGGCGACGATAGTGTTAATTGGATGCCAGGCCAAGTGGTGTAGTTCGCTAACGCCATCTCCAGCATCGATGCCACCCATTGTGGGCAAGCCTGGGAGTTCACTATCGTCGACTCTAGTGATAATGTTGCCCATTGTGGGCAGGTCTGGGAGATAGTGCCATAGATGAAAAATGAGATTGCAAAGACAATACGGATATGAAGGGGGAGTAACATTGGGAGCTCTAAGGAAAAGAATATGGTTTACAAGTTGAACGCCCATGGCGAGAGCCACAACATATACGTAGACGTGCGGATCAACTCTCGAACCTTGAGTTCTTCAGAATCATGGGTAAGATACAAGTGGAGTCGGAGTACGATGTGACGAATATGTTGATGCCTGAGGCAATTGTGCGACTTTTTTCGTCGTGGACTGCTCCTTTGGACCTCCGATTCCGCCACGAATCCTAGCGCGAAAGCCAATCCTAAAGCATAATTTTAACCACCCATAACCTGGCTACCACTGTGATCGTCCACAACATGAGCCAATGTTGACTGAACTCTTGGTTAGTGGGCAACAAATGGACCTGAGACAAGATGAGAATCCGAAGCATTAAGAAGGACAAAGCCATTCACCACCGCATACATACCAATAAGGATAAGTACAGACTCCAATTTTCTTCGCCGTAGGAGTCTCAATGCAGACTTGGCGCGGTCCCCAGGTTCAAATAGACCTCCGGTCCATACTAAGCTATAAGTCTAGTGGTGGCGATTGTTGTATGCCTTCTGAAGAATCTTGGGTCGGCTCATTCCGAATCATGGTCACGCCACGTTGCTCCTGCAGATGTCCTTTGGCACTCTGGACCTCCGCTAAGCACTTCCGACATCGTAGCATTAAAACTTGGCGGCCTGGAGTGGATCCAGCTGGGCGAGGCTCAGATGAGGGCCCGGATGAGCAAGCACGGCTTCCTGAAGGAAAGGCGAGCTCGACGCCGATTTTACTCCTCTTGGCAATTTCCGAATCCAGTGCATACTTGACTTCATGATGTCCTTCCCAAAATCGAAAGCCTTAAACTCATCAGAATTGAACCATTCAATTTACTCAAGCGGTGGACAGAAGATTAATCGCCAGAAACCGGATGTGCACGACATCAGAAATCGCGACTTGTTGAGTCTACCTAACAGCAAGCCCATATTCGCAACCAAAGAGATGGCAGGTCCTCCCTCTTCATTACCAGCAAACGATTTCACAGTCAAAGCAAAACCAATCCTATTGGACCTCGTCACGACATCTCTCTAGACTTCAGCAGGAGGCCACACTACATGACTATCTACCAGTAGAGCAACAGGACCAGTGACGCCGACCATATCACTCAGCCATCCCGACCATTCACCGCGCTGTGCAGTTCGCACCTCCTCGTCCATTGGAGACTCTGCGCATCTCACTAACTGCCCCTATCCCTCCAGTCCCAAAATCAGGCATATACACCCTTGTCCGCGTCCTCTCCACCTCCATCAAACCTGTCGACTATAAGCTCGCTTCGCTTCCACAGCCACTCCCTCGAATGATCCTAAGCTCCCCACCAATCAAGCCGGGCTGCGACTTCGGTGGCCGGGTCTGGAACACTACAGACCCGCGGCTGAACGGCGGTGGCCTGGTCTGGGCAATGCACGGGCCGGGATCATGCAAACGGGGTTCTTTTGCTGACTTTACAGCCGTTAGGGGACAGGAGTGGGGAGGTAAGATCCCCGGGCTGGCAGAATCTTGAGGGACAACGACTTGCAGAGTTAGGTTGCTGCGGGGTTGCAGGTATAACCGCGGTGCAGACGCTGCTGATGGGGGATCTGGGATTTAGTCGGGCGTTCAGAGAACAGAGCGCCAACAGGGACCTAAGTTTCAGAGGTGGAAGCGTGTTCATCAACGGCAGCGGCGGCGGCGTAGGGACGTTCGTGGTGCAAATTGCGAAGCACGGAATGAACTGCGATCATGTCGTGGCCAGTTGCAGTGCTGCGAACGCGGACTTGGTCCGGAGCCTAGGCGCCGACGAAGTAACCGACTACCGCAGCACGAGCGTTGTTGAAGGGCTGCAGGAGTAAACCCAGCGGAATGGTGGTCGAAAATTTGACTTGATTCTTGACAACGCGGCTGCTGATTTCACGCTGTATTGGCAGTGCGAGCACTATCTCAAACCTGGAAGGGAAGGAGGGAAGTACATCCTGGTCGGAGCTGGATTCGCTGCACAAGCCTTGATAGATATTGGTAAGATCCTCCTGTGGCCTGGTTGGCTATGTGGAGGAAAAGGCCGTTCAAGCCGTACTCGTTGAATCTGGGGAGGGCGTTTGAGTGGGAGTTATTGGGAGGGTGGATGGCTAGCGGGAAAGTCATAGCCATTGTCGAAGACGAGAACCGATTCGAGTTCGAGGATACAGGAAAGGCTTTCCAAAAGTTAAAGGGGGGTAGGACAAGGGGCAAAATCGCGATCAGAGTGAATGAGGATGGTGGGTGAGTCTGAATTAAATCGACCAACACCATAGTGCTGGCCCTGCTGGATTTGTGATCGGCAAAAATCTATGAAGAATGCTCATGCTTTTTCGGAGTCGTGCACCCCTACTCACATCACACTCGATGCATTGCCTCTGTCCAAGCTTGCGCTCAGTCTACTTGTAGAATGGAACAGTCACCAAACCTTGTGGTGTTGATGCTGTCATCTCCCATTGGGGCTTGCGCTGTACGAACCAAGGAGCAAGTTGAGACCTTCTGCGTAATAGGCTGGTGTTATTCCTTACACCGTGCAATTTGTCTTTCGCGCCGTCATCTGCATCATTCGAGTCGCTTATGTACTCTGAAGGTAACACCACGCGAGGGTGATTCAACCACTTCAAGCAGAGAAAAATAGCATTACCTCGGCCCTCATATGGTGCAGCAGCAACTTAAAATAACTTTCTAGCTCAACGTAGGCGTTGTTTCAGGGAAGAGTCCCTGGTTTTGACTTTGTTATTGGGTGCGACATTTAAGAGAAGGTTTGCGATTATTTGGACGTAAGGTGTTGTTCTGCTCGGGTTTTCTACTGCTGTGATATGGTTGCCGGGGAAACAGAGAGCGGAATTAACTTCAGACTTGGAGATCGGCCCGAGAAGGGCCGTTTTACGAAGCAACTTGACTTCTGCCTTTGATTGTTGATTCGCGCAGGAGAAAATCTCTGAAAATGAGTGGGTAATCATAGAGTGCTCGAATCCACAAGCAGCTTGTTTCAACTGGGATGGTGTGGTTGGAACTAAACTAGTTTTCTTGAACTTCGAACTTACCAAGGCTTTGAGGGTAACGCATCGGTTCTGCGGCTGGCTGTCCTCGACTGACAGGATTCTTCGCGTAGGAGGTTGACAGGCTCAATTTGCAAAGAGTCTTTGCCTAGTCCCATTGCATGCTGGTCACCAACCCATCTGTACGATTCCCACGCTATGCTAATAGCCATTCAATGAATCCGATCGCCGGTTCCATGCCTTTTCGAAAGCCACCCCTTCTTCTGCACAAGACGAACAATACCCTTCAGTAAGACACTGAAACCCGCTTGTTGAAAGATTCTCCAGCTTCAAAACGCGGAAATGCCTCTCGAGTACAAGCTGCTTATCATAATCCCAATATACCACCATCACCGCCATATATTTGCGTTTATGGCCCAAAGGATGCCCACCAGCAACATAAACTATGGTCTGGCAATGAATTGTGAAGTCTCGCCTGCCAGCAGTTTGGTCTTCATGTTGAACCCACAGATTACCGACGTACTTATTTATTGCCTGTGAAAGGATAGACTCATCATGCAAGCCTTTCTTGAACGCATCTATCTCAACCTCTGGATCCAGACCGCTTGTCCAGCGACGCACATCGTATAAGTAGTTGTCTCCGGCCATGGAACTTCTGCCCGTTCGGGAACAGTATTCTCTCCTGGCGGTGGTTGTGAGCAAGTTGCGGTTGAGGACCAATACTTCCAGCCGAGGAAACAGTTCCCTCGAAACTATCGTACTAAGATACTTGCCATCGTCCAGGATGATCTTCGTGACGTGCGACCGGAGAAACGGTGACAAGTAATGCGGGGCTATCTCGGGTAGTCTCAATTTTTCGAATTCGATTGTCGGTCCCTTCAGCACAAGACGCAAGCGATATGCTTCCAGCGCTGCAGCTCGTAAATATTTGCAAACGCGCAGAACTTGAGAGTTCGTGTTGCAGGTTCCACACAAAGAGGATCTCGTTTCGTCTTCACAGCAACGTTGGATCAACTTGAGTTCGATAATGGCATTGGAGAAAACAAATTTTAGGATATTGATTAGCAGCTCTGATGGAAGGCCGAGAAGAGAGGTGTCTGACATGATTAAATGATCTTGTCAGCCTTTACTTGGACGAGGCAAACATGCTAGTACAGGGAGTATTGACACACAGTTCGAAGAATCCAAACGTCGGAATCAGCAACGACGCAATCGCGAAGGGCATTTAGAAAAAGGAGTTGTGTTTGCGGGCGTATTAATTACACGCCGCCATATACCTATAGATAACAACGTGCACGTGCCTATGACCTTCCTCATTTCACGTTAGGGCGGCAGTGCGATAGGGCATGAGACGGCAGAGGCCACCCGGACTGACGTCAATTAGGGGAGTTGGCCACTAATTATCGCATCGTCCTGGGCAGCTTTGCTAGTATCTGAAGTAAGCAATCTGAACGATGCCAAGCCCGCGGAACCCTCCAAGGCCAACATTGCGGATATGATAGGACAACCTTTGTGCTACGTACCGAAAGGCGACAATCAGCTCAAAGTAAATGTTGTCTATCAGCGACCGACACCTGTTGGCCACAGACGGATTAAATTGTTTCTAACTAGACGAAGATATGACAGCTGATGGTGATCTTTGGGGCAGAGCATATCAACAGTTGAAGACCGAAAAGCCTCGCATCGTTGAACAATATGAGCAGCTGTTCAATGACAGCGGCAAGACTTTTGAAGGTTCTAGAGAACATCTCGAGAATGCGGTTACTGCGAAGATAAAGGAACGCGATAGTAAACAGTTGGTGCTAAAGTTAGGATCTTTGGAGCTCAAGCTTCGAGAGTGTGGCGAAAGGTTGATCAAGTTTGTGATATGGAGCAAAGATTTGGTTGCTGCAGCGGTCAGTGCAGAGCCGTTCGCTGCCCTGGCAATGGCTGGGGTCTCAATATTATTACCTGTAAGTCGCACGATAACCTTTGATTGGATCGTTGCCTGATCACTTAAAAGCTCATGCTGGAACCTGGGAAGGCGTCAAGCGCGTTGCTAAACGGCCTTGATCACGTATGCAATGTCATCAGGCTCTATGGTGTACGCCAAAACATATATCTGAAGCGTCAGAGCTCTTCTGATCAGCAGTATGAAGAGGCTGTTGTCGAGCTGTACTATCAAATTCTTGAATACCAGGTACGAGCACTCTACCATCTGCACCAGAACAAGTTCAAGAGAGGGGTGAAGAGCCTACTTAATCCGGGTCGCTGGGAAGATTCTTTGGAACTCATTCAGAGTGCAGAAGCACGTTGTGAACAATATTCAGCCTGTTTGGATAAAGAAGTAGAGCGACGTGAATGGGAGGCACAAAGCGCCCAACTGGATGGAGTTGCACAAACGCTCTTAGACATCATGGACGTTTTAAAAGAGAATCAGAAACAACAGCTCGAAATTTACCACGACAAGGACACAACCAAAATGCTTCAAGCCTTTGCTACGGCTTATCAACGGGACAAAAACGCAAACAGAGAAAGAGTACCAGGCACATGTGAATGGTTGATCAATGACCAAAAATTTGCCCAATGGCGAGACGCCGATGGATCCGGGGTATTGTTGGTGACAGCCGATCCAGGTTGCGGGAAGTCTGTCCTCTCAAAATTCCTTATCGACGAAGGAAAATTGAAGACTAGTGCTTTGTCAACCACTGTCTCCTATTTCTTCTTCAAGGAAGGTGATGAATCTCGAACGCGAGCAGAGCATGCCTTGACCGCTGTAATTCACCAGCTCCTCGAGCAGCATCCGCAAGAAGAGATCATTACACCCGTGTTGCAGAAATACAAGACCAGAGGCGATGAATTGCGCAAAGACTTTCACGCGTTGTGGGATATCTTCATATCTATCGCAAGAAACACTGCCATAGGACACCTCGTGTGCGTTCTCGATGCCATCGATGAATGCCAAGAGGATTCACGAGACCAGCTCATTGCTGCTTTAAGCAAGTTCCTGTCTGACCCAAGTCGTTCCAGCAAAATGTCCGTGAAGTTCCTCCTTACGAGCCGGCCATATGAAACCGTCAAGCAGTCTTTCGACGCATTACACACTGCTCCGGGCTTCACCCAAATTGAAGGCGGCGAGAGCTCCGATCAGATCATGCACGAGATTGATCTGGTTATCGAAGATCAAATACCTCGAGTTTTGCACAAGTTCTCGAAGCAAGATCAGCAAACTATCGTGGAGCATTTGCAAAGTATTGGAAATCGGACATACCTGTATGTTCACTTGATTCTCAAGGTTATTAAAGACCGAGCTGCGAAAGACCCCACCGCTTCTAGAATCAAAGCCAGAATCAAGAATTTGCCGTCTTCGGTGAACGAAGCGTATGAGGATATGCTCTCCAGGATTCCAGAAGATGACGTCCCCAGAGCCCGTGATCTGTTGTCAATTGTTCTTACAGCAGTCAGGCCTTTAACAGTAATGGACATAGTCACGATCCTTGAAATAGCCTCTTTCCAAGATGCGAAATCCTACGAAGATCTCGGACTCCCGGGCGAAGACCAGTCCAGTGCCATGATTCGGGAGCTGTGTGGTCTAGTGGTCAGCATTGTTGATGGAAAAGTGTTTTTCCTCCACCAGACTTTTCGAGAGTATCTCCTTTGTCCAAGTGCACCACAGGGCAAAAACAAAGTTTTACAACCAAAAGTGACAAATTCCGTGTGGCAGCATTCTTTCGAAGACTCTAAGGGACAAGAGCTGGTCGCCAACGCATGCATGACGCTGTTGAATTTTGAAGAGTTCAACAAGGTGAAATACACTGAGTCTGACAGGGACCTCAGAATCTCGTCTTACCTCAGAGACTGGCTAAAGGAAAAGGGCCATGCCAAGCTTCCTGGTTTCCATTACGCAGCCGTACACTGGGCCGCTCACTATTTGCAAATGGACGAGTGCTTAGAAGGAGCACCTAACTCTTTGTTGCCTCTCGCTCTAGCTACATGTGACACTTCTGGAACGAACTTTTATGCATGGTGGACTGTTGCTTGTTACGAGCACGGATGGGAATGTTTCCGCGACGAGTCACCCTTGGACGTGGCATCTGCTCTTGGATTGCTCGCGGTTGTTAACACCATCCTGAAAACCATGCAAGTCATTGATCAAAGTCACGCTCAGCTAGATACACCAGTGGGAGATCCAACGCAAACTGAGAAAGCAAATAGAGCGCAGAGTGGTGTGTCTGGCGACGGCCTGACTGTCGGTGCGGAAAATGAGCGGCAAGATCCGTCGGAGCCCGTGTCAAAACAGGGTGCTCAGAACGAGAGCAAACAGGTTCCGCGCTCATCAGCGCTGAGAAAAGCATGTCTTGGTGGGCATGAAGACATCGTTCGTCTTCTGGTAGCTCACGGAGCCGATGTTCATGCTGTAGGCCAACGGGCGAGTGCTCTTACTGCCGCCGCTGACGGTGGCAATATTCGAATTGTGGAATTTCTCATACAGTCGAACGTGGATATGAACGCAACTGTGTACAAAACATGGAAAGAAACAGCTCTCATGGTGGCAGTTGAAAAACAAAGTTTCGATATCGCGAAGCTCCTCTTGGAAAGAGGTGCAGATGTTAACGTAAGGAACGTCATGCAAGGATCTGCGATTGCAAAGGCGGTGAGGGAAAAGGACCAAAATATTCTCAAATTGCTCTTAAGCTACGGGGCGGACTGCAATGTAAAGTACTTTGGCACGTCGCAAGCAAGCCCGCTGGTCGATGCAACTGTCAACAAAGACTACGGCTCCATGGAAATCCTCCTCAAAGCCGGTGCAAGAATGGACCTCCGCACCAAGACAGGGAGGACTCCACTCTACCTTGCCGCGGAAAATGGTGATCTCCAAGGCGTAAAGCTTTTGTTGCAATACCATGCAGATCCAAACTTCCCACGAATCCCAGGCGAGACAGACACGCCTATCTGCGGTGCTCTGCGTGCCGGCCATTTTGACATAGTGCAACCACTTCTCGATCACGGAGCCGACCCCAACACAGACCAGATGTTCTACGGAGGGCCTCTTCTCCATTTTGCAGCAAGTCGCTTCAATGTCGACTTGATGCGGACTCTCATCGAGCACGGAGCGCGTCTTGATTTGAAGAACAGTAGCGGGAAAACGCCACTAGATGTGGCCCTGAGTTCGGATTTGAAGGATGAAGACCCCGTTGGATACCAGGAGACCGTAGACTTTCTAGAAAACCGAAACGCAAAACGGGCACAGGACCTTGAAGACGCAGCTTCAAATGCCACCACCCGCATATCCGCAGCAGGGGCACATGCCAGTTGCGGAAATGCCACGGAACCGCAGTTTCAAAACCAAGCGAAAGCGATCGCCTCGATACTTAAGAAATCTTAGGCGCTCTCTCATAATGAAGGGGCCGTACGTAATACGTTAATATTACTGGGAGCGAGGCTCGTCCTCGAATATAGAATGTAGCTATTTGGAAATCTAAAGCCTTATGTGACGGCGGGTAAACCTGGAATAAATTTCGCCTTGTGTAACTTGGTGAAGTACAGTATCAACCTACCTAGATAGAGTAATAGGTTGTGACAAAAGCATGACAGCGACGAAGGATGACGGTGCAGGGCGACTGCCGATCATATTTGCGAGCATTTTGCTCCTTTACGGGTACACCGGCACCATCTTAGGTGTACGCAAGTAACAAAGTACCAAGTATGTGCTACACGTCTTGGCGCATTCGATAGCCATTCAAATGAGCATTCAAATGTGTCGAGTCAAGGCATTCGCATTCGATATTCAAATGTGCATTCGAATACAATTCGAATGTGCGCATCCCTGACAGCTAGGACTTGAACTTCTCCACAGAACAAAGGAAAAGCACAAAGATTGCTCGATCATATGAATACCAGTAACTAATACAGAAAGCCTTCATCAAGAATACCTCGTTGTTGCACGGCAGCTTGACATACCCGGATGTAAGGATCTTCTTCAAGAAGAGATGGTTAGAAGTCCATGCAGTAACGTCACCCCAATTACTTTGTCCGATCATGAGCCGGGTCTTCCCGTTGCTGACGCCTTAGTCATAAATACCTTCAGAAGATCCCCCTTTCTCTGGAGTAAGGCGATCTCTCTTCGTCTATTTGGCGTTTCAATATACAAGTTTCCATCCTGTAAATAGCAGCAGAATTGCTCTATAATACTCCTTTTAACCCAGCTCCTATATAGGATCTGTAAAGTGTGGGTGTTCAAGCTGGGAAGTATGGAGTAGAAGCGGTTATTGTCCAGGACCTCAACGGTAGAGTCCCTGATATCCCACTCGGTGTCTTCCAGTCGCGACACTAGGGCCTGGAGGATGTTTTCTGGCAGCGAGAGTTGCTTCCCCAGAGCCTTAACAGCAGAGTCTCTGACATCCGAATCGGTGTCGTCTTTTAATAGAGTAGCTATTTCCTCTAGAACATTGCCTGAGAGCTGTGATCGACCCTGCAAAGCTCGTAGAATAACAGTCCTCATATTGTCTGACCCTTCTGCGAGCACTTCGGTCCAAGGCTTTGTCTGGAAACTCCGTTTCACGGCAAAGGTACATCTTTCCAAGAAGCTCAAACTCATAAATGGGCCATTGCTGGCAGCGGTGCTCCATCTTTCCTCGTAGGCCCTTTAAGAGGAATTTACTCTCTGGCACTTCATTGAAGCAATGCATGAGGAGCCGTTGATGCGCGGGCCCCAGTAAGTCCCGTGGCTCATCCTCTATCTGTTCAAAGAATCTGTGCAGTTGTTCTTCGCCGTGGTCACAGAGCAAGCCCACTACAAATCGCCAAAAGATATCATAGCGTCCATTGTACTTTTCTCGCTGAAGGAACTCTTCTATTGGAATTTTTGGCATGCTCCTTTCCTTCGTAGAGCCGAGCTTGAGATAGGATAGCTGCTGGTCAGATGCCCAGCATCGTACAAAGTACCGCGCCGCAAAATACTCTTGAAAGGTGAGGTGTAAAAAATGATAATTTCGCTCGGCTTGCTTTGATGAAGGGTCTGACGCCCGCAGAAAAGAGAGGCGTGGGAGCGTCTTGCCGAGCAAGAAAGTCGTGGTTGGTTTGAAATGGTTAGATATGACGCCCAGATGCTGTGAGTCGAAGTCTATCACATCGTTGTGCAGTCCAGTAAAAGCAAGGCCCTCAAGAAAACAGATCTCATTCTCAACGAAGTTTTGGACATCTGCCATCAACATTTGAGAATCCATCACCAGCTCTCCGCCATGTTTCTTCTCCAATAGCAAAACATCCTTCTTCCACAACCTCTGCACGATGGCTTTATAAACGGTGGTCGTGGTCTGCGGTATAACTTCGGAATTAGAGTCGCCCCAGGTGTAACAGAGCGCATCCAGCTGAATTGGGATCCGAACAAGGCCCTAGACAAGCTGATGGTGTTGGAGAAACGACTGGATGTCGCTGATCTTTTTCGGATCACGTTCCCCCGTTTCGAGATTAGTGAAGGCCTTTTCCACGTACGTCTTCACCTGCTCTGGGTGGAATCCGATGGTTTCTAATTCGAGGTCGAACTTGCCTTTGAGCCAATATGGAAGTGATGCGTGTGGGCGGGATGTGACAATGACCGCAGGTAAGGTTAAGAGGCGTTGGAGGAGCGTGAACATCTTGCTATTATCGTCCAAGCCCTCGGAAACCTCATCCAAGCCATCAAGTACAAAGAGAGTTTTTTCATAGTTGATACGATCCAACGCCACCCACAGGTCATGGGCAAGGCCCATGCCTTTGGGATCCTGGGGGAAGTATTCTTCGAGAAATAAGCCTCCGAGCGTGTACCTCTCCTTGGGCAATCCTTTAAGTTTTCGTAAAGGCACCCAAAGGATACGGTCGAACAGGTTCTTCCATATGCCGTAATAGATAAAGCCGTAGACCACCTTTTTGCACAGTGTGGTTTTCCCAACTCCGGCACGTCCTCGAATCAGGATCCTTCTTGGGTCTGTCATGCGACCGTCGGGTCCTTTACGTGGGTTGAAGAGGGTGGGTAACTCGACCTGGATGACCTTGTCTGGGGTCGCAACCTTCAGTCGAGCGGCGAGTGAGAACGGGGAAGACAGTTGTGCGTCTCTTTTCTCTAAAGGACCGTCCTTTTCGCCGCGCTGCTCCACAATGGCGAGATTGATGTAGCACTGATCCATGGACAGCGGGTCGCCCGAGAGTCGCACGATCTGGAGCTTGTCCTGACTGTAGTGTTTTTCGCGTATCAGGCGTCCGCCTTGTCGATAGGCCGCCCCTCGCGAATCTTACGAAGAATTTCTTCGATCTTTCCGGCCACAGATTTGTATTCCTTATCGTCGGGGTCAGAAAACTTGTTCATTGTCACGTGGGGTCGGTCGAGGGCTATCGGATGGGGAACAATTTGCAGAGTCGCGGAGGTTTCGTCGACCAGCTGACGAGCGTTAGTAACTTTCTGCGCATCAAGGGGAAGTGTCGGAATGGCCCATATTTCGTGACTTTACCTGTTTTGATGGAAACCGGATTCGTAGCCAAGGAAATATCTTACTGTAGAGGTCGGTGTAGCCCTTTTCGTAGAAGGTGAACACCTGGTACGGATGGTCCTTGTCTTGACATAGTTGAGTAAAGCGCCTTACGAGCTCTAAAAGGTCGAAAGTCGATCCCTTTACGCGATCAAGCAGCTTGGTGACCTTTTTGCGCCGGATAAAAGCCCAGGTCCTCAGTCCCGGCTCAGCCCAGTTGGCTACGTCTTGGAACGAAGTGCCTTCGAACGGCGTAGCAAGAAAGACGATACCGCGTGTCGCTCTTCTGACTTTAAGGTACTCGTCGCTAGCCATCACGAGTGCCTGTATCAGGATAACGCCCCCAAGGCACGACGCGATAAAGACAATCGGCTTCTCATTCGTTGCAGAAGGCCGACTCACTATACCGTCGAGCAAGAGCCGAGCAAACTCCTCAATCCTCTTCTGGACCAGGTCTGGCTTCTCAAATAGGGGGGCTGGCCAGTCGCACATGAAGATACGACATCGCTCTGCCCTTTTTGGGAGCATGTGTTGGGTCTTCCAGCCAATTGAAACGGGCCTCCTTAGAGATGTCGGCCCCTTTGGGCTTCCATATCCATGTATCCGGCGACTTGGTGTCGAGGACTCATAAGCACCGTTTCTTTCGTCTAGGGCCTTTTGCTTTTCCGCATCTTGTCTCTTCGATTGTAGCTCCGAAGCTATGCCTTCTTGTTGGCTTTCAGTACAACATCCCTGAGGGCTTGAAGGTTAGGTTTGGGCAGTGAGACTAAAGTAATATTGTCAAAGCTTTGATGATGTTTCAGTTCACGCGCGTAAGTTTTCCAGACTTCACACCCCGTTCCGTGCTCGAAACGGCACAATGAAATTGTGTCGGAGAAAGAAGCCGCCATTAGTAACTTTGGACTGACTCCATACATCTATTGTGTTCATCAGAATTGTTGGAACATCCGCTCACAGCGTGCCAAAGAACGTCGATATTTTCTTTCCATATTGAGCGTATATCTTGCAAGAGCTTTTGATTCTGGCCTTTGGTCCACGCTAGCATTTCGATAAAGCTGTGGCCCATTAGTAGAGCTGTTTCAAAGGTACGTCTCGCGAGGAGAATAATAATCTCTTCTTCCAAGCTGTAGAGCGTTCCACCAATTCCCTCGTCAAAGAACCCATAATCTCTCAGTAATTCTGACAGGATATGTCCGAATTTCCTGAAAAATATAGGAAAACAAAGATAGATCACGCCTCTGACAAGTCGATCGACGTCCGCGTTTGCTTCACCAAAGTGCTCTTGTTTCAACAGCGTGATGAAATCTGTAGCATGTCGAAGGCCACCAAGATGAGACGACGACAAGAAGTCGGCAACAGGGATGAAGATCTCTAGACAACGCGAAGTTCTCTCCCTGTTCGGCTCTTTGAGGCCCCCTATTAGCTGGTAGATGGCTCTAGACAGTTTTCTTCCATCTGACTAGCGATAAGAAGAGACGATGGTGACGGGTCGCAATCCCATCCGTAGAGGATAGTTGTAGTTGGAAATTGCGCCAGCAACACCTGTTTTCGGAAATCCGGTGAGTTAATGATCTCGTAGAAAGATCTATCAACTAGCCTAACCTCGCGCAAGGTTGAGTAAGGGAGGTAAGAAATAATCATTTGTGCAATCTCGGTTGGTACGTTCCATCCAGAAAAGGCAATCGTTAGTACGGGTGTGTTCTCGCTCGTTAGTCTATCAATTTTCTCGTTCTTCTAGGTTGTCACTGTGCCGAAGATGTATGGAAAGGCAGCAGAATAAAAAATTGACGTGGAAAATATAGATCATATTTATTTGTGTAGATGATCAGAAGAGAAGGCAGATGATCGTGACAGGGTTGGCTCATCCTTCTTGACTGATGCATGCTGGTCTTAGCAGCCAGGGACAAACCCACCAATTATTATCCCAGGGAAATCAAAAAGGCGAGCACAAATTCCCAACGGCTGGAAAAGGCGTAAGGCTTGGGCTTGTCGTCATAATTCCGTACACACTTCAAATTTTTGTTTCACACACCCCCGACTTCTTCTGGCTCTAATAAATTTTTCACGGAGAAAACGTGTTAATAAAATAGTCTAGTTAGATAGAACAGCCATAGAACTACCTCTCTCAGTATTTTATATCTTAAACTTAAGGTTGGGAACGTTGTAATTCCAGATATAAAACGTCCTTAAGATTCTTAAAAATCCGAAGTGTGTACGGAGTTATGACGACAAGCCTAATAAGGCGGTGTTCGCGACGGGTGTCTGGTATCAGCGTCAACACCTGGTATGAGAGCAATTTAGCCTATGTTGACGGCGTCGAAATTACCTGACAAGGATCAACTGAAAAGCGGGCCAAAACGAGGTTCAAAATACCGCCGCAGGCACCTTCCAGCTGCTGATGCTACCCTCGACTAGCATCACAAATCGGGTGTCAAGACGGTCCACATCACACCTGCTGCTAGCTAGTATAGGTTAAAGCAGCCACACCCGTCAGCTAAATATTTAGCGGGCGTCAACACCAGTATTAACACCTGTTCAAGCGAACAAACCAGGTATGAGCACTAATACCAGGTGTTTACTGACTCCACAATTGGTAGATACCAGGTGCTAATAACCGTTCCGAACAGGCCCTAAGGCATGAAGCCGGTCTTAAGCGTGCGTTGGGCAACGTAAACTGCTCGGATTCCGGGCACATTCTAGTGCCTAATCCGGTCGAAACGTTCATGGCCGATGTCCGACCTCCACCTCTTGAACATGCATGGTCGCCGAGACCCAAGTCTCGGCCCGCATAACCCGCATCCGCTGGCGCGGTGTCATCAAGTGCTGAGGGTGGGAAACTGTATTCGCAAGGTTATTCAGCTTGGTTAAAATATGCAATGGCAGGTACAGCTACGTTGCCAATACCAGGAAATTACTGACAGTGTCTCGGCTTGCGCCGGAATATGCCTTTGAAGGAAGTTTGAGTGATGGTGAATCTTGTGCAGGGAAGCAATGCCTCATTCGTAAAAATACGATAAAACCTCAACGCCGTTCAGGCGCCTGTCAGCCATGCCATAAGTCAAGACTCAGGCGTACAGCCTTTCAGGGCTGATGGCCAGGGGAAAGAGGCAATGCATGTTCGCCAGCACGGGGTGAGACAACGCTGTGATGAAGAGGCCAATGGTCAATTGAAGCCACACTCTGTACGGAGATCGGGACAGTCGAGAGTCTGTCTTGCACAAAGCTGCATGACACTCAACAGCGAGGAGGTGGACCGTCGAGCAGGGCGTCAAATACGCAGGCATGGGGACTCCCCAAGCTACGACGACGGGACTAGCTCGGCCTTGAATGTGGTGTGGAGATTACACAGCACATTGGCAGCTGGCAGGGCATGTAAGCTCGGCTCATCTTCTGCGAAACGGCCTGGGCGCGGGCGGAAGACGCACTTCCATGCTCGCATCGAGCGAGTGCAGCGAGTGCACCGGCTTCTTCCCAGCAGCAAGGCACAATCAAGTCACTAAGGCTGTCCCGAGGTGAGCAATGATGGCCTTGAGTCAAGAGCCTGAGTATCAGCTCTACGTGCAGATCACTTCTGAGCAGCCGAAGGCGAATTGCGAACATCGAAGTCTACCCTAGGGCAATTCAGATGGAGGAGTGATCATGGGAGCTCTGGTCCCGACAGGAGAACCTTTACCAATTGCCAGGCTATCCCATTCTCCGAGTCAAGCAAATTCGGAACCTCTTCATAATTTGTCAGCTCCCGATGTTTGTTCAATGTGTTGATAACAATGCTGCGCAGGCCAAAGTCAGAGCTTGGAGTGTTTTTGAAAGCTAGCTCTGCAGCTCGCACTTGCTTTTTTGTATACAACACAGGCGTCGATCATTGTTTTCTTTTCCTCCTACATAAAGCCGAGCAGCTTTATTAGTGCTCTGGCCACACCGACACGTACGACCGACCGGACTGCGAAGGCGTGGCAGCCTCGTCGCTGTCGTCTTCGCTGTCATAGTCTAGCTTACACAACCACGCCCCGTATGCATGATTATCGCCAGGCTGCGTACTGAGTCGCGCTAGATCAGGGCTGGCCATCTGCGCAACGCAACGCAACGCTGAATTTAGCGTTGCGCAGCTGGCCAACGCTGCGCTAGATGCTGATACTGTTCGGGGCTGATAACGTCGTTAACAGAACGGTCGCCATGAATCTTGACGACACGAGGAAGAATGTGGTCCAGGATCCAGGAAGCAGCTTTAGACGTTGTACCTACACCGGATCAGACCGCGCCCCGAGGCCGAGTATCAGCTCTTACAACGGTAAAATGTGACGACGGCGTGATTCAATTGGAGGTAAGAGGAAAGCGCAACTGCTAGGTAATGCGTACTGGCGACACAGGTAAGATAACCACGTAATGAAGAGGCTAATGGCACGTGGCTTATAGCATTAGAGTTACTAGGCGCGTTCAACTGAAGCCCACCATATTGTACGGAGACAGCGATGATCGAGAGTCCGCCACCTACCCAAGCAAGGATATGACCGCTAAGTAGGGCTTTGTCTATATTGTCGAGGTCGAGCCAAGAGACACAATTGAAATAAGATACATGCTATAGAGAAACGTACGAAGATGCCACTCAAGATAGGCGGTCGAGATGAACAATCTAGAGGAACGAACGTTATATTAAAATCTGAAGACATGATAGTGAGGACTCATGATATCCTGCGTGTCTGCCTTGTCGATGGTATTGCTCGGCGGCCTGAGCAGTTGGAGTGGCTTAGAACGCTAACCCGGTCGATCGTAAAAGTGCCTCGTCCGTCTGGCCCAGGATGGCCACGTCTATCAGATATGTGCCCACTCTGAGAGGAAGTTTAAATAAACGGCTCTTGTTCGTCTTTCGAACTTCTCTTTTCAGCTCACTATTATGTATGGCATCCCACGAGAGTGGAAAGTCCGACCATATTCGGTTCTTGTCGAAGCGCAGTGAGGTGCCTAACCCCGACCAAATCAAGGAGTTCATACTATCAGTCATTTCAAAGGCTACGGTTGGCATTCGCCGCGGTTACGTCATTATTTCGTCCGTGAAGAGTCAGGCAAAAACCTAAAGCGAAACTTATTACAGGCGAACAATAACCTAGTTGCCATTTTGTAGCCTCCTGGTTAGAAGGCAATTTTCATACTTCAGCTAGGCAACTAGCTCACTTTAGTCTTGCTTTAGCTGGGTGATAATCTCAATCAGCTGAAGTGCCTCCACAGTCTTGTGATGGAAGGCAACTGTCGCATTATCAGCGAGGGTGTTTATGACTATTAAGGTCATAAGACCTTGCATGAGACAAGGCAAATGAATAACAACTTGTGAACATGACCAAGGCCCTAAAATCCGATAATATCTGAATATATAAAGGGCACCCTGTTAGGAGGTGGTGGGTGGGAAGGTGGACGACTCCTCAATCTCAATCTCAATCATTGAAACACAACCAGATGCGTGTCCCATTGCCAGAAAACGACCGTGGACAGCTGCACAGGTCGCTCGATAATCAACAGGTAACCACAAGATCCTCTGTGTCCCTTGAATTATCCACTCTTTATCCACAAATAGCTCCCCTCCAGGTGCTGATGGGACAGATGCATCCCTCAGGGAAAGAGTTCTGATGTCTAGCCGCCCTCGGTCCGTATCGATCGCTTGACCGTCAGTGGAGAATTGTAGCTCTCTAACTACCACATTAGTCAGTAGTTCTCCCTGCGCCGTCCCCGTAGCCGCGTCCCAGAGCCTGACTGTGCCGTCATCTGACGCGGATGCGACGAGCTTGCCATCGGGCGAGAAGGCCACTGCCAACACCCCGTCGGTGTGGCCCTCGAGTGGCTCTCCCTGCGCCGTCCCCGTACCCGCGTCCCAGAGCCTAACTGTGCCGTCCCCTGACGCGGATGCGACGAGCTTGCCATCGGGCGAGAAGGCCACTGTCCACACCGCGCCGGTATGGCCCTCGAGTGGCTCTCCCTGCGCCGTCCCCGTAGCCGCGTCCCAGAGCCTGACTGTGCCGTCCGCTGACGCGGATGCGACGAGCTTACTATCGGGCGAGAAGGCCACTGCCCACACCCGACTAGTGTGGCCCTCGAGTGGCTCTCTCTGCGCCGTCCCCGTAGCCGCGTTCCAGAGCCTAACTGTGCCGTCCTCTGACGCGGATGCGACGAGCTTGTCATCAGGCGAGAAGGCCACTGCCCACACCGGGTCGGTATGGCCCTCGAGTGGCTCTCTCTGCGCCGTCCCCGTAGCCGCGTCCCAGAGCCTAACTGTGCCGTCCTCTGACGCGGATGCGACGAGCTTGCTATCGGGCGAGAAGGCCACTGCCAACACCCGACCGGTATGGCCCTCGAGTGGCTCTCTCTGCGCCGTCTCCGTAGCCGCGTCCCAGAGCCTAACTATGCCGTCCGCTGACGCGGATGCGACGAGCTTGCCATCGGGCGAGAAGGCCACTGCTAATACCCGGCCGGTGTGGCCCTCGAGTGGCTCTCCCTGCGCCGTCCCCGTAGCCGCGTCCCAGAGCCTGACTGTGCCGTCATCTGACGCGGATGCGACGAGCTTGCCATCGGGCGAGAAGGCCACTGCCAACACCCCGTCGGTGTGGCCCTCGAGTGGCTCTCCCTGCGCCGTCCCCGTACCCGCGTCCCAGAGCCTAACTGTGCCGTCCCCTGACGCGGATGCGACGAGCTTGCCATCGGGCGAGAAGGCCACTGCCCACACTCGGCCGGTGTGACCCTCGAGTGGCTCTCCCTGCGCCGTCCCCGTAGCCGCGTCCCAGAGCCTAACTGTACCGTCCCCTGACGCGGATGCGACGAGCATGCCATCGGGCGAGAAGGCCACTGCCCACACCCAGTCGGTGTGGCCCTCGAGTGGCTCTCCCTGCGCCGTCCCCGTAGCCGCGTTCCAGAGCCTAACTGTGTCGTCCCCTGACGCGGATGCGACGAGCTTGCCATCGGGCGAGAAGGCCACTGTCCACACCGCGCCGGTATGGCCCTCGAGTGGCTCTCCCTGCGCCGTCCCCGTAGCCGCGTCCCAGAGCCTGACTGTGCCGTCATCTGACGCGGATGCGACGAGCTTGCCATCGGGCGAGAAGGCCACTGCCCACACCCCGCCGGTGTGGCCCTCAAGTATCTGCAATAAGGAATCCCAGCCATCTTTGATCCCTTTAATGCTCTTGATAAGTGGTAGTTGCTGCTTCCCCCAAAACCATTTCTTCATATTGCTCTCTGTAGGACAGAACACAAGTGCAGCGCCGTAGGTCTGTAGGGGAGCTCGATCTATAATTGAGCTGTATCTAACTACGAATTTTTCCGCGTCCTTTAAGAAACCAATAAACTCGGAATTGGATTCGAGGCGTAACTACCACTACTTAGCATATACAGGTTAGCTAGGCAAGCACTATCAACATACCTTGAGAATGCTTAAAAGCTCTCTGATAGAGATAATCCCGGCTGAAAGCTGATGTAGGGCACCCAGGCTCTCCAGCCAATGGAGGAAGTGTTCCTTTAGAAACTTAAATACGGCGTCATAGAGATCCTTACTAGTCTCAGGGGTAGTTGCTTTAATCGCATCGTGTAGATGGTTGAGCCAAAACACGCACGAGTACTGTATAGAAACTAACTGGTCTGTTTCAAGCGGTGCTAGAGTCTTCGATTCGAGGTTCCAGCGCCCGAGTCTGAAGATGTCTCGTTCCGGCGAGGACATTGCATTGATTGAGGATCTGACGATGTCCGCATGCCCTTTGACTGCTCCACCCTGAAGTTTATCTCGGTGGTCGTCTAAGTAGTCCTTGGCTGACTTGTGGATCACATCGACGGTCTTCTCGTGCATGGCGTCCTTCTTGATGGTCAGGAAATAGTTGCAGTGACTTACAACCTTAAACGGGTCGGTCTTGGCCGACCAGGGAACGAGCACTGCAAGCTCAGAAAGAGAAAGTGGGAGGCTATATGCAAGAGAAGTAGCCATCAAGACATCGTAGCAATGTTGTCGATCCTCCGTCTTCATGTTATCAACTTTCGTTATTTTGTGATCGTAAAGTCCTGATAGCCCACGGGGATAAGACTTGATGTTCTGGAGAGCATACTTGCCACGCATGACTTTAAGATCGTTGAACACGAGAGATACCCAAAGGAGATTATCGTCCGCTCGCTCACGGACCTCCTTTGTTACCAAATCCAAAATCTCCTCGGTATAGTCAAGGTCAGGATCCTTCAGGTCCAGGAGCTTGTGCTTGAGGTATATCTCAACTTGATCCTTTTGACTTAGAACATCCAGTTCATCCCTAGGTAGGGTCAGTGGCGAGTCCCGGGTTCCGTCTCTGATATTCTTGAGGATCTTTGGAAGAAGATCGACGACCTCTGGACGACTAGATACTAGCCACCTCACTTTATTGGAGAGCCTGAGAGAAGTAGAAATGAGTTCAATGAGGTCATTTAACCCCTCGTCGCACTCATCAAGAGCATCGACCAGGAAATACACTGGTCGGGCATCTTTCAAGGTATGGACGAATACTCGAGACAGAGCTTGCAATGCAGTGTCGTCTGTGAACAAAAGCCCACCGGAGCGTTGGTATTCCGTTCGCAAATGGTCGATGAGATTTGGTTGTTGAAAAAGTAGCATCCACAGCAGGGATCTCATAGAGGCCGTCGCGCTCTTCCGATTCGATTTTCCACTCTGACAGAAAAAATACGAGAGACTTGGGACGAGCACGGCGGGCTGGTGAAGGAGCTGGCGAATGATACCAATCAAGAGCATTGTCTTTCCCGTTCCGGCAGGTCCCTTTATCCAGAGCAGCCGACCTGAGAGGTTGGAGGGTTCATCCCAGTTAGTGAATGCGATATACTCGCGGCGCTCCAGGACCCACTCGCACACGTCGTCACACAATCCTCCCTTGTCTTTCGCGATCTTGGTCATGTCATCTTGTGGATTCACGAGGCGGAGATCTTGCAGGCATTTGTCATTCTCGCGATCTAGCTGTATTTTCATCTGTTGATTGACAAACTCCGTAAGAGTCTGACCAATAGCCCGAAGCTGTGCGTCGGTGTTTTCCGCACTCTTGACGAGCTGACGCCAAAGATCGCTCGCCTGTACTTGTTTGTAGCGGTTCCAGTCGTTCGAAAAGGCATTTTCGGCCTCCACGACAGCCTGTCGGGCATCTTTCCAGTCCACGTTCTTCCATACTTGCCGAAAAAGGCTGTCGTAGTAATAGCAGATGCTCTTCATCTGATAGCGCAGAATAGCCTTGTAGAGTTTGCAAAGACTCTCTTCTAAAAACTGTAATATTAATTCGGGAGGCTTATCCGTGTTCGCTTTATCCTCGTTCAAGAGATAATCAGTTATGGCACAGTACCAGTCCATTCTTGAAGCAACGTAAGCAATCCCGTCACGATGGGCCCGTACTGCATTTGCTGGATTTGACAGAATCTAATGGAATATCAGCTGATATACAGAGTAGGGAACGAATCATTGCTCACCGCCAGACCAAGACAAATGCCAGCCCAGGGAAGCGCAGCAGGTGCAGCCTGGGGGATCTGGAGTACAATGTCGACCGCCGGCTTGATGGAAAGAACCGTCCCAGCAAAGTTGCCGATCGTCTCGGAAATTTTCTGCGCTTTGGCGGCTTTCGGCTTGCCGTTTTGCACCAACATGTCCATAAATATTTGCCTCTTAGTCGGATCTCTAAGTTTGGCTAATATTTTGACCTTCAGTCCTTCGAGCTCGGCTGAAGCATCGTCGCTGGCTCCGGTAGCCAAGTTATCATCGATGGATTCGTTCAGTTCGTCGAGAACTTTGGCAATGAGGTCTTTGCGCTCGTCCAAATTGTTAGCGACAAGGTCTCCGTTCTTGGCGGTGCGATCTTGGAGTATATCCTCCGCAAGAACCTTCGCGAGGATCTTCACATAAGGCTCGACGAGTTCGGCTTCGTCTTTCTCGAGGCTATCGTAAGCCCTATTCCAGAGTTGTTGAGAAAGATCCGGGCGCCGTTGGCGCGTGGATCCTGTCGCTGGCTCGGACGCTAGGGCCTGCTGGCGGGGATTATCGGCTTCGGCGTCGGTCGAATGCATCTGAGCATCGATACTAGACAGTCTCTGAGGTATATGTGGTCGAGGCTCGGTAGCTAGCGTGATTTAGTTGCAAGACTGGGAGCTATTGCGCCGTTACGTAGACCTCTACATACCTCGAGGTGGGGGGTGGGTAGTAGGACTTTTATCGTTACTCCGGCGACGATGGCACAGCTTATCCTTCCATTCCTTGAAGAGTGACATCGTGCAGATGGGCTTAGGAAGCGCAGCCAAAAATAATGGACAAGTACGCGATAGCAGCAACGATGATGAGAAGGGGAAGATTGCTGCCCAACATTCTGAGCGATTTTCGCAACAGGGGAGAAAGGCTGCACCTTTCGGCTAATGGGGCTTGAGGGGGGGGTTTCAGCCAGCGTGTTTTAGAAGCTTATTGTATAGACATTCAGCATGATCCACTGTGGGGACTGCGCTTTCACATATGCAGTTAGCTGCTTCTAAAAGTGTTGACCAATCAACTGTACCGCTGTGTTGTAAAATTAAAATACTACGGTTCTAGGATAAATTTTTATTGCGCTAGTGATTTAAGATTTAGATATTTCAAGCTACGGATGTTAATTGGCTGTTATAGCCAAGTTATTGCCGTTTCTTTTAGTATCAGTCCAAATAAGGTAAAGTATCATTTTAGCGCTGCACTATTAGCGCTGTAAAAATTTCATCCGACGACCACAGTTAAACCCTCAAATCATTCACTCAACAATACATGCCGATCAAAATACGTGTAAAACTTTAGGGAGCACCCCTGCCAAAGTCAGATATGTCACTCTTTGCAGAGAGATATTGTATCCTCTGCGGCCTATGCTTGCACCAGAAGCATGTTGCATGGTAAGCCTGTGTGCACTTTGGGTGAAGCCGGTTTCGCACCCGACTATATAGGCATTATTAGGAATGAAATGCAGGAGTGGAAGTGCTCTGATTCTGTGTTAAGGGATGGGGGTTTCATTATACTGTAGATCAAGGTGCTGTAAGTAATCACTTATCTGGATGAGGTGGAGCCAGACAAATGAGATTATTCATTTGATTAGTTACCAATCAAAGCACGAGTGCTTGGTATTTTGGTTGGTTTGATACTGTAGTAGAATAGGCGATCAATATTGTCAGTCCTTGTGCATTCCGCCAGCCCGCCATGTGACCGCTCCACTAAATAGTCTGTCAAGAGCTATCTGCAAGCCTCCAGGCCCTGTGGTGAATGTGTTAGTAAGAGGGGCTTCTCCCTGGAAGAATAGATTATGTCAGCCAATCCCATAACTATAGATTATCCACGAGAAGCTGTGGGAACTATTGACATCATGTGACTCTAAACTATCCACGAGAAACCGTGGTGACCATTGGGGTCAAGTCACATGACTATTGGTCATCCATAAGAAGTCGTTGCTGACTATTAATGTACCTCACAAGTTCCTAAACAAGGACTTTTGAATCAATGACCAAAGGGGGAGGTGTGCCGGGACAATTTTCTGAACCCGGCTCACCAGCGAATGCCAACACCTCAATGGTCTGAAAGGCTAGCCCAGGAATTTATCCCATAGGGTCTTAAGTTGTAGTTACGAGTGTTTATGAGAGTGCGCTCTCAAATTGGCAGCCACAGCTTCTCGCGGATACTATCCTGGGATGATACGGAGTCATGTGATTAGCTGATGTCACCTCGTAGTCACATGGCGTAGTTGGTCGCCACAGCTTCTCATGGATGGCTATAGTCATGTGATTAAATTTCATAGTAGGATAGTGGCCAGAAAGCTATCAACCGACTTACAGTACTGTATCTAATGTCATAGCTAGTACTGTAATTGTCAAGCGCTTACCCAGGGAGGACTTTGCGGAACTGGCCCACATCGATCATGATTCTGCCTTGGATCGAAATGCGGATCAAGCCGTCTTTTGTGCGCTGAAAAGCGGTTCCGTCATACTCTCGATAATGCGATCCTCTCAGGCTCATGAAGTACTGGCCTCGCTCGACAAGAGACTTCAACATCTCACTAGATGAGTTGTGAAAGGAGACTGCGAAACTTCACAACCACTGGATCACGGTTAGTCTAACTCTGTCATACAGATTTCTCACTTCGTGCTCACCACGTCGCTCATCCATCAGCTCAGGGGGAGGCGGTGTTCCTGATTATCTAGAGACATCATTCGCTTGGGCTTTGAGACCTTGCGACTGTCGAGGGTGGAGAAAGATGCTCGGCTGTGAAACCCCAAAACTCAGTAGATTTGCGCCACTTGTGTAATGTCTCCAGAAACGAGCTCCGTGGGAGGAGCGAGGAAACGAGTCTTACTACGGGCGCCGGGCTCTTGTCCAGTCCATGTTCTCACGTAGATGAAGGGAAGACTGGCAGGTCTTCATCTCTACTTAGTCTGCCGCCTGGCGGTGGCTTTCCTCCTCTAGGGCTCCTTGCAGCCATACTTCTTCCTGAACAGCTGCTCGCCTCGCCGCCGCAGCTCACCGCTAGGGAGATTGCCCACAGTGATCAAGGATGGCTTCCAAGTGACGACGCACTGGATGGAGCCGTCCTCCCCCCAATACACGTCTTTAATACCCGCCACCTTGCCAGCATCACCCACACCGGCATTAAGACGAATGGATGGTCTCCTGTTCATTCGGTATCGACGTGGTGATGTCTCAGTCGGCTCAGCTTCTAATGCCTCTCGCGCCTCCCTGGCCTTCCGCGTCTCCATCCTTGTGCGGCGAGACCGTTTCGGAGGAGCGCCCGTGTCGAGGGGAGCTGCGGATGTGGTAGGTGACCCAGGCCGTTTTCGAGTTCGTGTGCCTCGAGTGACGGTGCTAGGATCAGGCTCGATAGCCTGTTCTACAGCCATGGCGGGCGGCGGCGGTGGATGTCGTAGAAAGGTATTGTTTTCTGTGGAGTCGCATGTCAGGCTCAGGGACGAGGTTTCACAGCGCGAGGATAGAACTTACCCGAGCGGTAGTCGCCAGCCGGTACGCGAGCACTTTGGATCTCTAGAGTCTCCCTCTCTCGTCCATCGACATCCTGTCTAGCCTGGAAAGTGGACCCGATATCAACATCTTCGATCGAGAGGCGAGCATTATCTCCTGTGGCTTCCGCAGCCGGCTCAATGTCCGCGACGCCGTCGTCTGTAGCTGGCTGAGGCTCTCCCTAAACGACGCGACCTGGGATAGAGTCTGTTGTGGTCTCGCTCTCTGTGTTAACACACGGTATCGGATGCGCCGCTTTCGGCGTTGATTTGCCCAAGCCCTTCTCATATTCCGCAAAGATGTCGTAGACGTGGCCAGCAGATGCCGGTGCGTCTGAGATTATGCCGCCGCACACGCTGCGACTACTGCCTCTTGCTAGAGTATGAGGGTGGACAGAGTCAGAGTCATCCTTGTGTAGCCCATCGCCTCCTTCTCGTTCGCGACTGGCACGGTCGTCCGCGTTGTATGTCGCTGAGTCTGGAGTGTTCTTTCCTCCACCCACGCCTGCATCGGCACGTCCTCCGAATGAATTTGAGGACTGATAGCCAGGATGCGCCGGATGCGTGGCTTCGCAGGTCGGCCTGGTGTCCGAAGCGGTCGAATCTCCCAAATTGACGGAGTCCGCTTTGCGCGCATTTGGAGAGTTTGAGCTGGAAAACCTAGCAGTGGGAGACGTGCGGACGGTGCTCTTTCCCAAGGGCAGTGCGTTTGCTTGGGGCTGATACGCGATGAAGGTCGCCATGACTGGGAGGCAGTGAAATGTACGCAAAATGGTTGGCAACGGTTGAGGGGGGGAATGGTGATGGAGAATGGATTTGACAGCTGAAGACGAGAAAGGAGCTGGTGCCACACATATAGACAGTCGGCACTACCCAACGGCAACTTCCTTGACCTCCCCAGGAAGGTGCAGTACCAAAGGTTTTCACAACTGCCGAATTGATGCTCTCGCCTGCAAACCAACTTCTCTGCAGGGGTTTTGGGAGCCCTTTGCGGCGTGGATGGAGATCATCGTCGCGTCGATAAAGTGGAGCAGGCCATGCCACCAAATGTAATGAGGGACAAGGGGTTCATGCATCCCGAGGGTTGCATTGGTCACGGCAACGGTGGTCTCAGAATGAGGAAATGGGATCGGGCTCTGGCTCGTTCTCTCGGGTCCTGACGGTTCAGGACGACGGAAACAATCCCCGAGCAGGGAGACAGCTGCTTCCAGTAGCTGCCTACCGGTAGGATCATCGTCTGCGGAGAATCGGCGTCTGCGATCGTTCGAGCGAAACTGTGTCTTGAAGCCGATTTTCGATCCCCCCCTGCGTCCTGCCGTCACCGGCCCACGATTTTGCCCATCATCATCCTGCATCTAGCTCAAAGGAGACTGCAGCTCAGAATCCACTCGCAACACGCTACTATGCCCCTGCCGCCAAATGATAACCCGTTTCCGTAGATCCCAAGGGCCGAATGGTAGCTGGACACCGCAAATGAGGCGGAGCGTAGGCAGGCGCACCACCGCTCAACTCGTGCGGTGTTTTTGTCATTTGACGTACCAGGTACGGCACCCAGCTTGCCGTGCCAGCCTGTACCCAAGACATCGACCGCCCTTCGCGGTACTCCGTAGCATTCCCAAACAGTGCCATGAGGCAGATCCCCGACCCCGACGCTGCAGCAAAACAGTCGAAGATCGACCGCTGTGGCTGATATCGTTCTGGTGACGACCTTTCCGGTCGTTTGCAAGCTACAGACCCTTATCACGCGATTCATCTTGGCGAGAGAGTATGAGACGCACTATCGCCGGACTCCTTCAGAATCCTCGTTGGCGACGTAGACGGTGGGCGCGATCAGCGGAGCCTGCAGCTTGGTGTGGCCGGTCAAGCCATGCGTACCACGTAAAGTGTTGGAGTTTTCGAGGGGGCCGAAACGGGCTGCGTCGAGAGTGCAGAGGCCGTGAGGATCGAGGATCGAGGATCGAGAGGTCGATCGGGGTACATCGGCAGAGGCCAGGCAGATTTTGAAGGAGCCGGTGGAGAATCGAAGGGGGCCCACGGCAGGGGAGGATGCAGGCGGTGGCGCTGTGACGCGGTCGACGCGGTCGACGCACGACGGGTGCATCAGGGCGACGGAGGTGAGCAGAAACAACAGGTTGGAAGGCCGTGAGGATGGGAAGGGGACGCAGACTCTTATAGACGTCAAAAGCGGCGGCGCGCCAAGCCTGACCATGCCCGAACCGGCAGGACCGCCTAAACCGAAGGCGGATTTCCTGGGCAACAACTTTACGTATCGAATTGGGAGGCGCGCATTCATCTCAGGGAATCGCAGCGAGTCGAGTAACCGCTGCTTCCGCAGAAGAGCTTGATCTTGGTGAATATGTATGTTTCCATAATTATCGCCTAGGATAGCTGTGCAGCCGGAAACATGATTAGGGCCATAGTATCGAGGATCTGAGGGTGGTGCCATGATCCCTGGTTCGCGAAGTATGTCACATCCGATGACATAGTTGGGTGTTTGGCATGATCGGCGCCAACGTAGACAGCACGTCTTAGGCGAAGAGTTGTGAGATTACTAGTTCACTGAGCATACATCAGCCTCTCGGACAGTCTCAAGATTGTAGTCGAACGCATAAGAATCTCAATCTTTGGATCAAGCTGAATAAGAGTACAAACCAAGTAGTCAACGGCCACTGAGAAGCTTAGAGTTGAGAGTCTAGTAAAATGGATTGATTCCAATGGTGCTTGATCGGCTCCATTGGAATGGACGATAATGAAGTACGTTAACTCAGGGTTGGATTATCCTTCTACAAAAGTGCACCGTCTCTGAGTACTTGACATCCTGCTCAGCGATCCACATCCTTGCTTCGTGTAGGGAGCATGCCTGATGGGATCATCTAGCTTAGGAGTTTAGACGAATAGGACGTGCGACGACACGCTGCTGTGGAAAGTTCTTGCTACAAATCGAGAACACCCACGCTAAATCAGGACAATGGTGGCTTTGCGAACCGCATGTCCAGCACCTATGAGAAATCTGTCACTCAGGCATTGACAGAATTCCGTGACCAGGCAAGTTTGCCAAAACAATAGATATGCTACATACAGTCTTGTTTCTTCTCCCATGCTCTTCACTTCATCAATATTAGACTTTATATAGCTGCGCACTCAAATCGTGCTGACACGGACTGGAACCTCAATGAACACTCAGACAGATGAATTACGACAATGACCTCACCAAATAGCACGCCTTCGCAACATCCGCAATTCGTCGCCTTCTTCAGACACGGTACTTGAATATTCGCTCTAAATCTGGAAGCCGTGAAGAAGCTGCAGATTCTAACACATCACGCTCAGAAACGCTAGATAACTCGCCGCTTTCTTCAAATGGATTGGTCTCGCCTCCAATATCAGCAGTGGAAGACACAACCCAACGCAGACCTGGACCTTCTGATGATGTCCTTAATTTTGACGAGTACGAGCATTCTCCATCTCTTCCCCATGGGTTCTCATCGGACGCAAATGTAAGCTCGAAGGCTCTCATGAGCCCGCTATCACCAGATGTAAATCGGGACTATGTGTCGTCGCGATTTGCTGAAAGCACACCTTACTGAATGGAATTTCTCCCGTCAACGAAGCATAACGCCTCCCCCATCTCGCTGCGGGTACTACATCTAGGCCAGCTTCATCCCACACAAACTTACCCTCTCTCCCAATTCGAGCGATAACGAGCGTACAAGAGCCGAAGCAGGCTTCAATAGACCTAAGACAGACCATAAAACGACATAAGTCCGTTCCTGATATTCATGATGTAGAAGTCGTCCGATGCTCGGCTATGCAGCCACCTCCTCTTCCTCGTTCCGCCGATATCCCGCCAGTGCATCAAGATGAGACAATCAGAGCACTTTATAACATCCAAAAAATGTTAGAGCAATCTGACGTTGCCGAGCCGGACGGCTATGTTATGATCGGAAAGCTGATGGAAAAGCTGAAGCTGCTCAGTCTTCGACTTTCCAAAAAGCGAACAATGGTGGAGATGTCCCATGTGAATCGTCCTTCAATCGTCCGCCATGCCCAACCATGTAGGATCTTCCATCGCCTTTTGCAAAACTTCCTTCATCTGGAAATAAAGCCGTCCATCTTCCATCTTCCTTCTTCCACCTACCACCTCCAGGAAACACTACTTTCCGCAGTTTGTTGAGCCATGGGATTAATGGTCTGTAGAAGTCCGAAAAGTGTTCCACTAGTGTGTTTGTGGAAAATGTTTTCATCAGAGACTGTACCAAGTTTCAACTTGGCCAACTCTGCCGTGTCCGTGTAGTTCCATGTGTCGAACTGTGGAACAACATGCGCTTCACCCATCCCGTCGTAATGGATACATATCCAAAACAGGACCCAGAAAAATGATTCAAGGTCATGCATGAATGAATGGGGTTCGTCGTTATAAAGAACGCCAATCGCCATAAAGGCGCGAGTTCCAGTCTTGCTTCGAGCCCCGGATGACCGCTCTCGCTCTTCGTGGACGGCCAGGTCGAGGTCGATCAGACATGCCGGCCATGAAGGGTCGTCCCGATCTTCATTCATTAGAATCTCCTTCATCGTGACTTTCCTTCATCGTGACAGCGACCGGAGCGCGGACGAGGTTGTAGATTTTGCCGAATACCAATCCCTTGGCGTGCTCAAGGTTCTGGCCTTTTATGATATTTACATACATCATCTGGGGATCCGGGGATCTGTGGGGCAGTTCAAGCACATCCGTCCGGGGTACTCGACGTCACTCAATAACCCCACTTGTTCTAGATCTCCAATGGACCATCAGTTGAAGCATGCATGGGCAATGGTAACTGAATTATACGAAGTAGCTCAAAGGCTTCCAGATAGGTACGAGAAGCATTGCTGCTGCTCCGCTTCTAATACGGAATATCTCGATCGTGCCGCATCACCACAACATCTCGTTAGATTTGCCTAGGTACATTAGAGACCTACTCCGCAATATCAGCACCGACTTAAATGTACGAAGTACTTCTCTGAAACCACCTTGGTGGATTGTGCACAACTGCTCAAATCCTCCCATCTCCGTCATAGGAATCCATGACATGTGCTTGGCTTGAAGGCTATTTATTGAATCCTCACAGTCTTTCAAACACATCTCTTCGACGTAACAGGCATTGACTCCATTTCCAAAGCAATTTCAAAATAGTCTCGACGGGACATATTACATTCAAAATGGGCAACGACCCACCAACCAAACTCGGTGGCGACAAAGGTCTCCCCCCACCGGAGCTAGATTTCCTCGATTGGATCACCGACGCTACCAAGGCCGTCAGGAACCAGTATCCCGATGCATCTATCGCCGAAGCAAATGCCAAGAAGAAGGCCTCAAGCACAGGAAGCGGCAGATACACCTTAGACATCTCAGCCCGCTACCGCGTCCAAGACAGCTCGCAAGTGACAGTGACCAAAGAAGGCGATACCTTCAAAATTGGCAAGCTCGAAGATGTCATCTTGGGACCGTCCGATGTCAGAGATATGACACAGGTCAAACAAAGTCCATGGGATGTCACTGCCACATTTTCGCAAGTCCGGAGCTACGCTACTTTCCGGCTGTATCGGCCCCTGATCAATCCCTTTGCAAAACCGAAGCTGACTGATCAACCGTACTATGACTTTTCTGACGACAAGAAGAGAAGTCTGGGACTTGTCGGTGCGACGGATGGTAAATTGTACACTTGAACTGTAGCTGGAACCGGAGCTAGGCGCAGAGTGATACGACCGGAAGCATTGCGGTGAAATGGTAATGAGGAACAGCCGGTTGCGGGTGACTACAAATAAAGACAAGCAATGCCAAATGTCTGAGTTAATGTCGGTGAAATGCGGTTTTACCTTTCTTTTGGTTTTGGGCATTCTTGCGGGCGTCTTGAGTCACTTTGTATCAGTCAGACGGGCCGAAGAGATCTTGTATTCTCGAGCCAAAGGCTGGTGGGCTCGGGTGGTCGTACTGGGCGAAAGCTGCTCGAGACAGGGAAAGTCAGTAGCGAGTAATTCTATGCGAGAGCCGGGCCACTCGTATTCGACGAGCTTCTTCATCTCTTCTTCCAAGCTCTTAGTAAAGCGTCCCTTGCGTTCCCAGCAACTCCTGTGTCGTATACGTTGTCTATTTCCTTCAAACTCCTGACGCGCACCCATCGCTCATCCGTTACTTCCTCCCACTTCGGCTGCTCGCCCTTTCTAACCTCGACCGCCTTCCACCGCGTGGGTTGTGTTCCAGCCTTCGTCCGAATGATCCACCACTCCGCCTCCCTATCCCACGACGGCTTTATTCCTAGCATGCTCTCTCGTTCCCGATAGTGGATCGGATCATACACGATCCGCTCATCCAAAGGACCCGGATACTCAGCCCGCACATCGTTAATGCGGGCCTTCCATACAAGTCCGTCCCAGACATCCTCTCTCAGATCCGTCCATTTCGCCGTCTCGTTCGTGGTTGTGCCCGCCCAGATCAGATATGCATGGTACACGAGGAACGCCAAGGCGAGTGGAAACGTCATGCATGCGAGCAGGGTCACCGCGCCGATGCGAGCGTTGGCCGCGATGGCAACAGCGTAGATATTGAGCCACTCGCCCCAACTGAGACCCGTAGACCAGCGCTTGGAGGTGAGGCTACCGGCTGTAATGCGACGCGGCACGAACGAGTCCTGGAGAGTTGTTTCCAGGATGTGGAAGCCTTTGAAGGCCCCGTAGCCGAGGAGGGCCGCCGTAGTGATGAGCAGTGCGATGAACCAGTGGTAGTTGTGCAAACCGACACAGTTGTTGATCCAGATACAGTGATGGTCCTGGCGCTCGATGCAGGTGCGGCAGATAGAGCAGTGTTTGGAACGAGCTGGTTTGGGGCGGGTGCAGGTGCGGCACAGTTGGTGTGGGTGGTAGAGAGTGTAGTCGTATGGATAGCGACTGAGCGCAGCTGCGTAGGTAATTGGCGTAATGTGGTGAGACGAGGTTGAGTATGAGAGGTAGAGGGTTAAGTAGGGGAGAACGATCAACGTTGGGATTAGTAGGTAGCGTTCAGATGTTGAGGGAATGAATGGCAAAGCTGGCGGGAGGAACAGAACCTCTGAACCGGATTGAAGGAGGACGAAGATGATCATCACGACAGGGTGACGGTCGTAGAGAAGGTATGAATAGAGTCTCGTTGTGCTACGGGTGACGCGTCGCCCTGTGAGAAGGTCGTCAATTTTGACCAGGCCAGCAGGAAGATGGACCAGGAGAAGACGATGCGTCCAGCCGATAGGTGTTTTCCTGAAGACGGGGAGGCGGCCGAAGAGAGCTATGGAGACGAGGAAGGAGACGACACCCACCACCCAGGCGATTGCTATAATCATTTCCATCGCTGCGTCGCTCTGTGCGAGCTGGCGCAGCAGGGAGGTGTCCATGATGGTGCCTCTCTTGCAGCCAGTGTTGTCAAGGCTGCAGGAGTTGGGAATATGTGTAAAGACTTCAAGGCATGACCAGAGGTTAGTCGGTTGACGATGGTATGCTCGACAGAGCTAGTGCGATATATTGGTCATATCAGTCTTGACCAGGTTTGACTCCACCCAAGATTGAGACTGAAGGACAAGGGCTGTTCCGTTGCGGCACTGTCACATACAAGTTAACCTGCTTCTGGCCTACGTGTCATGGCCACTTGGCTAGGCAGACGAGGACTTACTGTCGACAGGAGCTAAACAACGCGATGCGATTATTGGATCAATTTGGGGCCGGATCAAGTGATACGTACGGGTGAGGAGTAAGCAAGGTCGCTTTGACCAAAAATCCGAAAATCCGAAAATCGGATATTCACACCCACGCAGCTCCCTCAATAATAGGTTAAATCAAGCGGCGATTGCATATAAATGATCCTCTCGCTTCGGGCTACTCGTGGATACTAGTTTCCTACGTAGTATATATTTGTTATAGCTGTAGAAGAGGGTGAAGTTACGTAGATAGAGCAGCAAAATTATTGTTTACGTAATATATTTTTAGCGTTATAGCCTTTTACAGCCTTATCATATTACTTAAAGTTAGGCCTTACTCTCTCAAGAATATTTTAACTTTTAGGGGCTTAGCGCCCCGAAGTTTAGGCGAAAATCAGGCTACAAAAGGCTACGAAAGGCTGTGATCAACGCGTAAACTTTACTCCCTTCTACAGCTACGTATAAATATGTAGAACGTATGAAACTGGTATCTACGAGTAGCCCGAAGCGAGAGGATCATTTGCATATAATTTCCGCGTGATTTAGCCTAGTATTAAGGGAGCTGCGCGGGTGTAAATATCCGGGTTTTAGATTTATAACTTCGCGGCTTTACGTCTCTTCTACAGCCACGTATAAATATGTAGAACGCATGATACTAGTATTCACGAGTAGCCCGAAGCGAGAGGATCATTTATATGCAATCGCCGCTTGATTTGACCTATTATTGAGGGAGCTGCGTGGGTGTGAATATCCGGTTTTACTCGTTTGCGTTTTCGCGGTTTTACGTCTTCTACAGCCACGTACAAATACTTAAAACGCATGATACTAGTATCCGCGAGTAGCCCGAAGCGAGAGGATCATTTGCATGCAATCGCCGCTTGATTTAACCTATTATTGAGGGAGCTACGCGGGTGTAAATATCCGATTTTCGGATTTTGCGTTTTTAGATTTTTGGCTAAAGCTGTGAAATGTGATAAGGAAGTGGTAATTATCTAGCTAAAAGTGAAGGTCGCGCGTGGCCGCTTTAAATATATAATGACGCTAAGAAACGCGTAATATTACATTCTCTACCACTTAGAATTAACGTAATCCTTAGTAAAAGGTGAGAATGACCGTAAGTAAGATGGCGCTAGCGGAAATTAGCTTCTCGTTAGCGTAATTCGTAGTATAAATTTCTTACTTTTAGGGTTTTTTACATTTCTTTTTTATTATTCGTTAATAATTTTGTTTTCCCTCGTATACTGTCTGTTCCTACTGTAATTATTAAAAGACCTTTTTATTTCGTAAAGTTTCGTAATTTTCTACTAATCATCGAAGATATCTTAAGGTCGTAATAGTACTTCTCGATCTAAGTAAGCTTCTCGAGCTTTAGTTTAAGATATCGAAAGCTTACTAATAGTTACTTTAAAAATTAGAAGGGCGCTTATAGTAATAAATAATACTCGAGCTTTAGTACTTCGAGCGATATTTTAATATCGAAGACGCAATATTAAGAAGAGGCGTAAGTCTTTTCGCGAAGTTTCGTAAAAATTCTTCTAATAATGATTTTTTAGTTAAAGATATAGTATAGAATACGATAAGACTTTAAGACTCTTAAGCAGAAGCTATTTTAATATAAGTTAAGAAAAAAGAAGAGTATAAAAGCGATAAGGCTTATCTATTATATATTAATGGTAATAGACCTTTTAATATATATATTGTAGAATAGTAAGGTGGAATACGCTAATAACGCGGTACCACGCTAGCGGCGCGAGAGTGCGCTAGTAACGCGCTAGTGGTATATAAGGAAGACGGTCGGGCCTCGATAAGACCGAGGATCCACCGATTATCATGTTAACCGAGATATTCTCAGATGGTTAGAAACTTTACCACGATAACGGTTAAAACCTACTGCAATCTTAGTAAGAATAACTAACACCTTAGATAATTACCCGTATTAACGGTAGTAATTAGTCATAGATCCAGTTACTATCTCAGTTGATTTTAAATTAATCATTCGACAGCCAGCGATCTACGACGGGACTTAGACCTATATTACCGGCCTTCTTCTCTCTCTCTCGATAGTAATTTAAGCATTATAATCATCTTATTCTATTATCTTATTCTATTCACTTATAACTATACTACTGCACTCCTTATACCTTTATAAATTATAAGCTCGGATTCGCGCTAACTAAAGGCTCTTATTCGCGCTAACTAAAGGCCCTTATTCGCGCTAACTAAAGGCCCTTATTCGCGCTAATTAAAGGCCCTTATTTCAGTTACTCGAAGTAAGTCTTACCTCTTAGAAATATCTAACGTATTTAGCTTCCCTTTATAAGCTACATCGTCACCTACAACTCATAATTGTATTATAATAGAATTAAATAGCGCTCTCCGATTCGCTAAGCTAAAGAGGTCAGCGAATTAGGATATCTAAGCACTTCGGGCTAAGTCTTACCTCTACGAGAAGGGATATACTCAGGCCCTTAGCCCTCCGAAAGGGGCGCCAGCAACCCCGGAAGATATAGGCGCGGAGCGCCTAAGTCAGCTTTCTCCGAAGGAACGATAAGCCTATACTAACGAATAGAATAACTATCAGCGCTGGACCGTCTACAAGACGGAATACGACTAATTAGCGGCTAAGGGGGCCGCTATTCTACGCTTACTACTAGAGGATAGGCCCTTACTTTAGACGCGCTATATCAACGGCGCGAGACCCCTCTAGCAGACGCTTAAAGACCTCTATAAACCTAAGGGGTTTACCAGCGAGTTCCTTATTAGTAAGCAGCTATTCTTCACTACCCTTACTAATTATAGTAATAATATAGAGATCTACTTAACCCGAATTAAGCGTTTAACGGATGAGCTAAAGGCCCGAAATTTAGCTCTGCTAGATAAAGTAATTACGGTATATGCTCTTAACAATTTAATAAACGACTATAAATCAACAGTGGCCATTATCAGCCAGTCATTCCGAGGCTAGTCAGGGGGAGCTATTAATCTAATAGCCCTATTTAACCAGCTAGTAAACGAGTTAAGACGCCTAAAGGCTAGGGGCTTCGAGGGCCCTCGGGACCACGAAATAGCTATGCTAGCGGGGTATAATAGCTAGAATAGAGGCTAAAACAGAGGATAGAGAGGCCAGAACGCTTAAAATGAACGACCGACTGGGAACTGCTTTTATTACGGAAAAAAAAGGTATTTAAAGAAAGAATACTGAATACTTTACCCTTATCTTAGGCTAAAAAAGACTAAACCAATATTAGCTGATTTCGAGACTATCCTAAATAACGCTATTAAGCAAGACAATGCATTTATAGCTAGAGAAGATAAAGAATTAGCCTTATTCAGTAACGGGCCCGATAAAGGTACTTAGCACCTAGACTTCGCCGCTATTAGCTATATCTCGGGCTATAGAGAGCTATTCTAACGTTTAGAGCCTTACGATATACCTCTAAGATAGAAGGACGGCCGAGTATTACGGGTAAAATAAAGAGAGTAAGTTAAAATAACCCTCTAGCCTACCGATCGTCTAGTAATATTAAAACGGGTACTATACGTTTCGAAGTTTAATATTAACTTAATATCGTAAGGCCAGCTAGTAAAACGCGGTATTACCGTTATCGCGGACCGGGACGGGTGCTAGCTACTCTATAAGGGTTAACTAGTAGCTTAGGGGATTTATAAGAGCAAGATAACTCTTATAAAAGCAAAATACCCTAAAGAAGGCCCCTAAGACGGAGGACTAACGGCCCTAGTCTTAAAGAAGAACTAGGGGTCTAATAGGCCCTTAAAGGAGAGCGCTATTTACATATAGCACTAAAGAATAGGCTATATAGAAAAAAATACCTTAGAACTACTATCGAAAGCAGTAAAAGGGGTCACTCCTTTTACTGAAGAAGCTCTAAAGCTAGTCGAATATAAAGTCTATATTCAGATAAAGAGGACGGCTAAAATCAGCCGTACCTTACTAAAACGAGCGAAAGGCTATATCGACAAGGTCTACAGCGATATCTATAGGCCTATAGCCCCTTAGACCTTTAATAAAGGCAGGTATTTCACCTTCTTTATTAACGATAAGACCCGTTACGCTAAAATAGCTATGCTATTAGGTAAAGGGGACGTCTTTAAGGCCTATAAGGCCTATAAGACACGAGAAGAGACCCAGTCTAAACGTCGACTAAAGGAATTATACTCTAATAATACTAAGGAGTATAAGTCGGATTAAATTCTTAAACTTTATCGCGAAAATAGGATAATTACTAGCTATTTAGCACTATACACGCCCGCATAAAACGGCGTTACTAAGATCTTTAACCGCACGATTCTTAATAAAGTTCGAGTAATGCTTTTAGAGGTAAAATTACCTAAAGCATACTAAGAAGAGGCGGTAAAGGCCGCCGAATACCTATATAATAGAACTTCTCACTCCGCTAACGACGGAAAGACCCTATACGAACTTCGATACGACGAATCGCCTAATATTAGAAATATTAGGGTATAGGGGTTATTAGCTTATAGACGGCTCCCAGAGAGCGCTATAACCAAGCTAGATCTAAGGATAAAGCCTTATATACTGATCGGGTACGGAAGTAATTAGTATAAGCTCGCCGACCCTCTCTTACGCCATACCATATAGGTGAGAGACGCCTATATTATAGAAGGGAAGTTCTATAATATAGAGAAAGACAAGGACCAGCTAATCGACGAAGAAGAGCTGCTACTTCCTAAAGACGACGACGACTAGCTAGCAGCTAAATACGACCTCCATCAAGACGAGGAAAAGGCTGATCTTGAAATAACGGACTAACTACTAGCTAATAGGTCTTATAAGGACGAAGATACGCCTTATAACGACTTTATTAGCTAGCTAGAACGGTATTTAGCTCTTAACGACGACACCGAGATAGCTATTTTAGCTATTACTCAGTACAAGGACGCCATTAATAGGCCTGATTCAGCGCTATAGAAAGCAGCTATAGACAAGAAAATAGACGAACTCAGACGCTAAAATACCTAGTCTCTAGCGCCTTTACCCCCTAGAAGACGAGCTATTCTAGGACGCTGGGTTTTAGCAATTAAAGACGGACTAGAACGCCTTTATAAGGCTCGGTAAGTGGCTAAAGGCTTTTAGCAACGCCCCGGTGAAGACTTTACCGAAATATACGCTAATACCGTTAATCCAGTAGTCTATAGGCTTATTTTAGCCTACGCCGCCCTCTATAACTAGAATATTCACTAATAGGACGTTAAATCAGCCTACCCGAACGCCAGCCTTAAGAAAGAGGTCTTTATTCAGTAACTAACCGGTTTTAAGGACCACTCCGGGGGTGGTAAGCTGGTCTATAAGCTGAATAAGGCCCTATACGGCCTAAAGCAGTCAGCCCGAGAATGAGAATAGTTCTTAAAGGGGCTATTGGCTAAAATCGGCCTTACCCCGCTTAGAATAGATCAATCGGTCTATACTAGCACTAAAGGAACGTCTATTATCCTGATTACCTACGTGGACGATATACTGGCTTTATCACCTTTACTTTAAAAAATTCAAGACGTTTATAACGCCATTAACGCGTCTATAAACTTAAAAGATCTCGGCGAAGCAAAGACGTTTCTAGGCATTTAGATTAAGCGCGATAGACGCTAGAAGACGCTAAAGCTTCACTAAGGAGACTACTTAGCTAAGATCTTAGCTAAATACCGCCTAAAACTTATCGAAAATAGTAAAGTAGACGCCGCTATTCCGATCCCCGTTAGCTCTAAGATAGAGCCATACGACGAAAAGCAAAGTGAACAACTAATTAACCAATACCAATAAGAGATAGAGGCTATTCTCTATCTAGCAACGAAGACAAGGCCAGATATAGCCTACGCTATAGGCCTACTATCTCGATACATAGCGAATCCAGGCCCGGAACACTTTAGAGTACTGAATAAGCTATAGACTTATTTAGCCTCTAAACCAGCGTTAATCGGCCTCTTTTACCACTCTAAGCCCACTCTAACGGGGTATAGCGACTTAGATTAAGAGAGGAACCTCGAAAATAGACGCTCGACGACTAGCTATATCTTTCTCTTTAGAAACGGTTCCGTCGCCTAGAATTTACGCCTATAGCGCACCGTAGTACTCAGTAGCTACGAGGCGGAATATATAGCTTTAAAAGAGGCAGTCAAGGAGTAAACTTATCTTTAGAACATAGAGAAATGCCTTACTCCAGACTTATTTAAAAGCTTCTACTACCCGAAACGCTTACTGACGAACAGCTAATCAGCTATTAATTTAGCTACTAATCCGGAATACTACTAAAGAACTAAATACATCGACATTCAGTATTACTTTATACGGTACAATATACTAAAAAAGACCACTTAATTAGTCTATATTAAGATAAGCGATCAATTAGCTAACTAGCTCACTAAACCAATGCTAGCATTAAGATAAACGGAATTTATAAAGAAGATAGGCTTAAGATAAGCCTAGAAAGGGCTATTAGCCCGAAGGGAGAGCCTTCTATAAGGTAAGATCACTTATTTAGATAGCTTATTTATACTTTAGTTCTTTAGCTATTATAGCTATTACCACCGTATAGCGGGTACGAGGGTGTATAGAATAGCAAGGTAGAATACGCTAATAACGCGGTACCGCGCTAGCGGCGCGAGAGTACGCTGGTAACGCGCTAGTGGCATATAAGAAAGACGGTCGGGCCTCGATATAACCGAGGATCCACCGATTATCATATTAACCGAGATATTCCTAGATGGTTAGGAACTTTACTACGATAACGGTTAAAACCTACTATAATCTCAGTAAGAATGATCAACACCTTAGACAATTACCCGCATTAACGATAGTAATTAATCATAGACCCAGTTACTGTCTTAGTTAATTTTAAATTAATCATTCGACAGCCAGCGGTCTACGACGGGACTTAGACCTATATTATCGGCCTTCTTCTCTCTCTCTTAATAGTAATCTAAGTATTACAATTATCTTATTCTATTATCTTATTCTATTTACTTATAACTATACCGCTGCACTCCTTATACCTTTATACGGTAAATACTAGAGTATATTATAGAGCTTATACTAATTGTATTTAGAGAAAGAGTAGTCTTAAGTATTCTTTAAAGAGTATTTAGAAGAGTAAGTAAAGTTTTATAACTTTTTATAAAAATTCTAAAACTAACCGTAAAATAGCTCTTAATAAGAAAAATAATTATATAAAAAGACGTCGGCGTACGAAGAAGTAGAAGGCGAAGTTAGTTAGTACGACTTCGTCGCGAAAACGTTCTAGGGCTGTAGAAGGCGAGTAGTTTAACTTTAATAGCTCGAATATTAATAAGAATTAACGAGGTAATAGCGGTAGTAGGTAAATACTACTTAGTAAGTAAGAATACTTAAAATTCTAATCTTAACTATATTTTTAGTGGTAAGACCATAGAATTTTCGGTTAAATATAGTCGAGATAGCTAAAACTAGACTAACTTTAATAAAATTTATATACTTTTAATTACTTTTTTACTGATAGTTTCACTTTTTTATACCTTCTAGTAGGCGAACGTTAGAAAAGTATATAGTTTTCGAGAATTACTAAAAACTATATAGTTACCGTTAACTGTTCTTAAAATAGAATAGTTATTAAGGCTTATCGACGTCTATAAGCGTCTATAAGAACGTCTAAATAAATAAAATTAAGGGTTTCTAGAATTATCTAAAACTATATAGTTTCTTATAATAGTTTTTAACGTTCTATAAGGCGCCGTTCGCCTTTCGTAGGTCTAATTACCGTCTAAAAGACCCTAAAAACCCGTTTTTTAGGCCTTTTAACCTCTAAGATAGCGGTAATTATCTCTAAAAGTCTTTTAGTTATCGCTATAGTAGAAACTTTTTAGTAGTTCTTAGCGCTAACTATTATCTTATAGTAACTCTAGAAAACCGTTTTTTAAGTCCTAAAATATTATTAAAAAGTTATCGTTCTCTCTACTACTTTACTTAAGCTTAGTACTAAAAAGCCGTTTTCTAGTATTTCTAATAAGCTTTTAGCGGCTTTCGACGAAGTTAATAAAGACTGTTCTAACGATCTTTTTATTATAGTATAGCGTTCTATTCTCGCTACTAGTTGCTAACTCTGCTATTCTTAAGGCTAATAGAGCCTAAATTATCGTTGTTTCGAGAAGGTTTTAACGGTTTCTTACCGCTAGTCTTCGAGAGTATTAATAATAAAAACTCGATTTCTTAGTTTTCTAAATCTATTTTTTCGTCGATCTAGGGTACCTCGTATTCTAGAAAGATCGTTTTTCTAAAGGGTTATTCGATACCCTTTATATCGTCGTATTCCTCTATAGAGAAGTTACTAGATTCTATTAGTATAAATTCTCCCTCTAGAGTTTTCGAATTTTTAGATACTATTCTACCGAATTCTATCGGTACGACAGTCTCTTCTAAGTATTTCGTACCGTCGCGCGATGCGTTTTTCTATAGCGTATTATCTTATTTCGACTATAACTTACTCGTAGTCTATTATAACTCCGACTACTTAAACTTTACTTACGTCTCTTTTAGTCGAGTAGCAGTATCGGGTTCTAATACTAGTTAGTCTTCTTCTAAACTGCGCTCTTAGTTCCGTATACTCTCTAAAATACCTCTTTATAGAAAAGCGACTTCTGTCTCGTTAAGCTCCTCTATAGATTCTATAATATATCGTGAGTTTAATCGTTTTTATTTAGCGACTAGGATAGCCGCTAATTTATTATAAGAAGAAATAGTCTTCTTCTTATTAGTTAAAAGTACTTTAATCTCTAGAGAAGCTTTCTTAAAATTAATATTTTATCGTCGTAACGACGCTTATAGTTTTAAAGAGCTCTATAGCGTTTAAATTTCTTTATCTTTTACGTTTATCTTAACTAAGCGCTAGCTATTAATTAGTAACTTAAGAATTTATTTATTAGATTAGACTAGAATATAGATATCTAGATAGTGTTTCTTTAGTACCCTATAAGGGCTATACCACCTTAGTTTAAACTTATTACGAGCCTTAGCTCGTACTAATATTCAGTTATCTATCGTAATTTTCCGTACTTTTACTCGATCCGTTCGAATTTTTCTACTTTTCTTAGCTTTCTCTAAAAGTTTTAGGTTTACTTATAGTCGAACGTATTATATTTAAGCGATTCTCTTTACTACTCTCTCTTCGTTCTAACGGGTCACTAATAGTAGCTTTAATTTATTTTTATCGATTAGCAGTCGAGGGTAGTGTTCGTAGAATAGAAAGTAAGAAGATTATTTAGTTTCTATATATACTCGAATCCTCGTAGCGAAAACTGCTTATTATAGAAATTAGTTCTAGGTGCGTATTAGTTTATTAATAAGTATCTTAGTAAGGATATTTTCTAGTAGACTATTTAGATTTTCGATCTTTTTATTAGTTCTCGAGTAATATAGAGTAGTAAACTTATATCTTATCGTAAGTATTCGTAAATACGCGAAAAGTACCTAATTCGCGAGATTACTATCGTTATTCGATAAGATCTTCCGTAGTAGCTCGTAGACTATAGTAACGTTATTATATAAAGCGTTAGTAATTATCTTAGCTCGAGCGTTCGATAAGGCTATAGCGACCGATTAAGATATAAGGTATTCTACGTATATAAAGATCTATCGGTTACCGCTAAGGGTTTATAGTAGCGGGCTTATTAGATCGATAGCTTAACGATCGAAAAGTTCTAATTAGAAGTAGTTTATCGTTCTAGATAACTCGGTTTTCTAATTAAGTTAGAATCGCTATAAGCATTAGTACTCGAGGTATATCTTAGCGTAGTTTTTAATATTCGCTTCGATAATATACTACTATCCGCGTCCCTTTATAACTTCTTATAGTCCCGAGAATCCTAAGTAACTATAATACGAATATAGATATTCTAGAAAGTCCGCTCGTACTACGTACGAAATATAGAGAGATAATTAATCGTTCTCGATTCGATAGAGAGCGTCGTTCGATATTTCGTAATTAAATATAAACTAGATTAACTTAATATTCTTTTTTATATCCGTAGGTAGAATCGTGCTCTTCGTTAGAAATTCTAGTATATAATCGGCCTATTAGTCCTCGTTTATCCCTTTTACTAAGTTTAGCTTAGTTACGTAAGGTTGTTCGCTATAATTAATAAATATTATATTTTTCGAGCCTTCGTCTACCTAATTAGATCTTCTACTAATAGCGTTCGTAACTATATTATTAACTCCTTTTCGATACTTAATTATTAGAGGGTATTATTAAAATTTATTAATTTAGCGAGTTAATCGCTTAAATCTATATTTAATACTCTATATATACTTAAGACTCTCGTAGTCGATATAGACGATAATAGAGTATCTATTATTAACGTAGTAACTCTAAGTTATTAGAGCGAACTTAATAGCTAGTAACTCCTTTTCGTATATAGAATAGTTAATCTCGGCGAGGATTAATTTTCTTTCGTCGAAGGCAACTAGATATATTTTTCTCGTTTTAGAGTTAAGCTAACTTAACTTCGTATCTAATGCGCTTTCTAAATAATCTATAGATATCGTATAGGGAGCGTCGAAGATCGAAATACGGAGAATAAGGCTCTAGATAAGGACCTTCTTATATCTCGTAAAAGCGAGATCTACTTAAACCGTCTAAGTAATTTTACGATATCGCTTAGATCTTACTTTCGTATCGCTTTCTTTAAGTAGGTTAAATAAGGGTACTAAGTTTACTAATAGTCGCTCTAGATAGCGGCGATAGTAGTTAATAAGGTCTAAGAATTATCGTATTTCGTGTATATTCTATAAAATTAGCTAGTTAAGAATAGCCTTCGTCTTCGATTATAAAGGCCGTATAGTACCGCTTCTAACTAGATAATTATAGAATTCTAACTGCTTTACTCCGAAGATGCACTTAGACGGTTTAGCGTATAGAGAAATTTCTTATAACTTCGCGTAAACTTTCGCTAAATGCTTATAATATTTCTCGAGAGTGCTCGAGTAGATAATAATATCGTCTAAATAGACGACTATCGATTTACCTAAGAAAGGACGTAGCGTTCGGTTTATTAAAGCTTAAAATATAGCGAGTACATTATATAGGCTAAAAGATATAATAAGGAACTCGTACTTATTCTCTCTTATATTAAAAACCGTCTTTTCTCGGCTCGTAGGGTTTATTCGGACTTAGTAATAGCCTTAAGTTAAGTCGATCTTAGTGAGGTATCTAGCTCTACTAATTTAGTTAAGACATTTTTAAATTCTAGAAAGGAGGTATTCGTTCTTTTTAGTAATAGTATTTAAGACTCGAAAGTTAATGTATATTCGCTATTTATCTCTCGATTTCTTTACGAAGACAACGAGGAAGTCCTAAGGGCTAATAAACTCCTAAATAATCCGTTATTTAGATAGCTAATCTACTTAAATTCCGAGTTCGCCGTTATATATCGAGGATATAGAGTATAAGTTAATATTAATCGATATAGTATTTTTAGTATCGATATAATATTCTATATCCCTTCGTAGAGAAAGTTTAGCTAATAACTTCTTCTATTACGATTGCTTTATGTGCACTGTATATGCATATAGCGCAACTACGGTTATATATATCCTACGTAGTTGCTATGTATATAGTATATATATATATTTACCTTAGTGCAACTAAGGTAAATACTTAGTTAATTAATTACTTTACTTACTACATTTTATATGGTCGTTCTCTACTATTTTAGTAGTAACGCTTAAGATCTAAGTCCCCTGGTTTATCCGGAGACGTCGTTTTCTTTAATTAGCATTAATTAGTTTAACAAGTTGTATACTTAAGTCTCGGTGATTCTAGATAAGAGCAAGACACGCCCCTACCCCTATAATAACCGAGAAAGAAGTTTTAGTTGAATTAGTATATAGATTCGAAGCTTTCTGCTAGTACTGTGGAATAGCCAAGGCTAGCTAAGGACAGCAAGGCTAGCCAAAGGCCAGCAAGGCCAGCAGGGCAGCAAGGCCAGCAGGGCCAGCAGGGCAGCAAGGCCAGCAAGGCCAGCCAAGAAAGGGCTAAGCCAGTTGGGGCAGCTCACCAAGTCCGTCCGCATGTGCGGACCAAAGTCCCAACGTTCGGGAATGACTCATAGTGGATTGGTAAGCATATGACCATCGCCTTGGCCAAATACCCACATATACGGTGGCAATTGGTCATCACGCAGGCAGACGCCCATGGGTGGCGCTGGCGCCTAGAGGGGGGCGCTGTTGCCTAGATGGTTGCCTTCGCCACTACTAGGCAACAGCCTATGACGGGGGCCTATAGGCGCCTGACGGCCTTGAACTACGGGCTATATAGGCGCCGTTTCTCGCCCTCTAAGTAGATAGAAATTCAAGCTTTACAATCATCTTATTTCATCATTATTTCATCATTATATAACTTTACTTCTGCACCCTAGTAACCTTTACAAGTACAGTAAGGCTAAAAGATTCAGAAATAATATTAAGTCTAGAACGCTAAAGGACACAAGCATAAAGTTTCGATATTTAGTAAAGAGACTAAGACCTATAGCTTTCCTTATAGACCCTCTCTCGGCCTTAGACCAACTAGAGGCTATTATTAGAAAATAAGATTTCGATATACAGTGACTAATCGATCTATCTTTAGCAATATAAGCCTAAAAGGAATTTAAGCAACGAGTAGAGACTTAGAAGGTACTATAGGCAATACTAATTACTCTATAAATAAGAAGACTACTCGGTAAAGAAGAGAGAGTAAATATTATTCTAAATTCGCTTATCGCTCTTAAGACCCTACTATAACCCCGTTCTAGTCCGCGCTCGCTAACCTCGAGAGCCCTAGATTCTTTTCTAACTACTTCTCTATACCTTTAGCTAACGACCCAGCTACAGTCCTTCTAAACTTCTCGAACTTCTAGAACAGTATAGGTAGTGATACTAGGGCCCCTAAGGAGACCTCGAGAAGGCAAGAACGGCAAGGTCTATATTTCGGAGAAAGCTAAAGATAAGAATAACTCCGATAGCCCGACTAAGATGATACTATTAATAAACATTACCGTGCGGTTGCCGAAAGGGTTAAATATTAAATTAAACAGCTTTACTTAGTTTAGGTCTAGTCTATTGTTTAACTTATCCTTATCGGATATTAACTCTACCTCGAGGGCCTACCCTTTAGACGAGTACGACTTAGATCACCCTATAAGGCAATCTACTACTAAGTCCGAAACGAGCTTACACTCCGAAGAGATTAAGGAAATTGTTAGACCCCCCTTTAACTCTAAGCTCGCTAAAAACCACGATATCCCGCTGTTATCTATCGAGGAACACCTAGGTACTATAGCTTAACTAAGCTTATCCGGAACTCGCTTAGAGGCGGCTACCTTAGCTTAAACGATAAAAGAACTAGTAGATACTATAGTAACGCTAAGAAATAAAGTCGCGAGCCTAAAACGAGGTAAATAAATAGACTAAGCCTAGAGAAGGACCGATACTATACGTCGCCGTTACTAAGACGTAAATACTCTAGAAGACGACGAATAGGACTAAGGGGATATAGGCTCCTTTAACCTACAGTAGATAGAATACTTTAATCTCGCGACTAAAGGTAAGGGTACGGATAATAAGATACTCGTTATTACCTAAGGTAAAGAGACTATTTTTAGAGACGTCTACCTTTTCGTATAACGTCTTAAACAAGCCGCGAAAGCAAAAGGCATCGCTACGGTTAAAGAGAATATCTAGTAATGCCTTCGAGGCGATATAATGTCTTAGTAGTATAGTAAAATTAGCGAGACCGAATAACGGTTAATATAGATAAGTACTAAGAGGATATCGAAATAAGAACGCTTCCTTATAAAACGCTTTACGAAAGCCGCTTACTCGGCTATAGATTAGCTAGTAGCGCTTAAATATATATAGAAGGACGCTAGAGTAAAAAAGGACCCTCGTAGCTTTATTAGTTAATTAATAAGGGATACCGTAAACGCTTATCTCGGTACTATCTATAATAAACTCATACTTACCTATAACGCCTTTAACGTTAACTACCGAGATAGCCTATCTTAGCTAATAGTAAGAACAACGTTAGATGATTTTCTTATAGCGGTTAACGTAAAAAAGGAAATTTAGTTTAAAAAGGCGAATAGGTAAAGCTCGTAGTTTAACTAGTAGTAAAATCGTAGTATATACGCCTAAAATGGTTAACTTTACGCCGAGGCTAGACCTTTCTAGAATTAGTATAGAGGCACTAATTATTGTACGTAAGTCTAAGAAAGGCTGTAAGGCTCTACTATTATATAAGTAGTATGCAACTTATAGACAACTTGTATATAAGTGTCCCGAGAAGGGGGTAAGGTAATAGAAACTCGAAAGTAGTATATAACTTGTATATGACTCGTACGCTACCGAAAAGTACTTAAATAGAACTCGAGAGTCTTACCGCTTAAGCTCCTTAAGCGTTAAGTCTCTATTATAGTATATACTAGCTACAGTATCCTATTAACTGTTCATTATAGCTAGTCTGCTAATACCTTTAGCTAGATACTAGATCTAATAATTCTTAACGCTTTTAATTCCTAAACGTACGGGCGACTAGCTCGTCGATAAGGCTATCGCTTAGCCTACAGCTGTAATAATAACTCGTCGCGGTAGCTCGTAGCAGCCGTCGCTACTACTACCGTCGCCGTAGCCACCACTTTAACTAGCGACTTCGCCGGTACTAGTACAGCCGCCGCTAACGGAGGAAACCCTAGAGGCGAATTAAGACGATAGCTACTCCGACTCCGAGTCTAACGTAGACGAGGAAGAACTCGAACGGCTCGAGCGTAATAACGCGAGACGGACTAAGAAAGAGAGGCGTAAACTTCTACGAGAGAGCGAAGCTACGGGAATATTAGTAGAAGAGTTATAGACGCGTCGTACGCAACTTATAAGAGAATAGCTAGCTAAGTAAAACTATAAGAGGGCTATATCTAACGATCTTACTTTCGGACTACGAGGATTTCGTTCTTCGGCGCTAGATAAGTTTAATAGCGAAGGAAGTATTAAGGACGTAAAAGCCTTTCTTATTACTATAAAGCTTAACTTTAGAATAAAACGAATCTCGAAGACAGATTCGCAACGCGTAATTATAGCCGCGAATTAGCTATCGAGCGAGGTATAACGATCGTTCTTTAACGATATCTAGATTATCGATACTTAAAATAAGTTCTAAGCCTTTCTTCGAGACCTTATTAAGGACCCGCTTACCCGCCTCGCGAACGCAACGCGACGAAATTAATACCTTAAGCAGCAGTTAAATTAAACGGTAAATCAGTACCTTCTTAAGCTAGCGGCGATTAAACGCGAGGTCCGCAGTTATTAACTTACGAAGGAATAAGCCGAGATCTAGAGAATCCTTAACGGCCTTCTCTCGTTTATCCGTAATAAGGTGATAAGCGAGCTCTCGGAATGCAGAGGAGATAAAGCTAAGCTTATAGAGACAGTAAAGAGAGCAGAAAAGCGCATCGCACAAGGGGAAAGAGAGATAAAAAATAAAAAGGAAGGCTCGACGACCTAAACGATAGCACTAAGAAAGACGAGCTCGCGGCTCTCTAGAGGGCCGAAGTAAGCTACGACGCGGTCGTTTACTATATAGAAGAAGGAATACGCTTAAGAGCGTTCTACGAAGAAGACTACGAGAACGGCGACGTTTAGCTATAAGTCCCGAGATCTTAGTAAGGTTAAGTGCTTTAACTACTATAAGAAGGGCTACTATACTTCGAATTATCGCTTCTTAGCTAATAAAGACGCCTAAGTAAAATAGTGCTTAATACTATTCCGGCGACGGTAGTATTAGGTATTACGAGGCTCTAAGACGTTGTACGAGAACAGAAGTATATCGTCTTAAATACGGAGATCGTTAAGGAGAGAAGAAGGTTCTCCGTAAAGGCCCTTCTCGATTTAGAGATCTAGAGCGACTTCGTATTACAATTTACGCTGCTTAGAGTAGATTTTAAGTCTTAGCCGTTAAACGTCTAGACGAGCGCCGTAAACGGATATTAAGTCTTTATATATAGCTATATACAGTGCGATATCCGCCTATAGAACTTCTAGAAACGAGCACTAGCGACCGAGATTAATCTAATCGCGACGGAGTTAAAGTACTACGATATCATCCTAGGGATATAATGGTTAAAGAAAGCTAATCCGCTAGTAGACTAGGCTAACGGAACTTAGCGAGTAAGGGCTCGAGATAATATTAAGATTAATGCTACTACGCTCGAAGCTAATAAGGGCGATTATAATTACATCTTCGAAATAGACGAGAGCGAGATTAATTCTATTACGAACTAAGCTAATAAGAGCGATCATAATATCGTCTTCGAAAGAGACGAGAGGGAACTTAATATTATTAGAGATTAGACTAGTAAGGGCGAGTCTTACTTCGTTAACTTAAACTTTAGCTATTCCGTCGTATAAGTTGCTAACGAGGGACGCTAGAGCTTCTTAATTTACCGAATCGAATTAGACGAATTAAAACTTAAAAATAACCCCGTCTACCTACTATATTATAAACCGAGCTTAGATATCGAGTAAAAGGCGGTCTACCTCCGACTGAATAGAAAGTAAAGGCGAAGGACGAGTAAATTAGGCCTAAGTAGTATATAAGTTACAGGTGCAGCTCTCGCTATTTAACTTTCGAAGAAGTATCTACAATGAAGTAACGTTTTTTCAGAGCCGAACAGCTTATAGTTCCTCGTAGAGACGAAAGCAGAGCACTCTATTCTACTCTATCTAGAAATAACGCTACCTTTCGGGCCTATCTACCCCCTTAGCGAGAAGGAATTAGAGGTCCTTCGAGTATATCTAGATAAGGCGCTACTTAAAGGGTAAATTTAATCTAGCGAATCTTCGGCGAGGGCCCCTATCTTATTTATACTTAAGAAGGATAGAATATTGCGCCTCTATATTAACTACCGCGAATTAAATAACGTAATCGTTAAGAACCGCTATCTACTGCCTCTTATTATAGAGATTCTCGATCGGCTTAGCGAGGTAAAATACTTTACTAAGCTAGATCTTAGAAACGCCTATTATCGTATTAGAATTACGAAATAGAACCGCTAGAAGATAGCGTTTCGAACGCGGTACGACTAGTTCGAGTATCTCGTTATACTCTTTAGGCTTACTAACGCTTCGGTAACTTTCTAAGCCTATATTAACGAGTCTTTAAGGGGTCTTCTCGACGATTTCTATATAGTCTATATAGACGATATCCTTATCTATAGTAGCAGCTACGAGAACTATATTACTTACGTACGGTAAGTCCTAGACCGTCTTAGAGAAAATAGCCTCTTCGCTAAGCTATCTAAATACGAGTTTTACACTTAGAAAGTAGACTTTCTAGGCTATAGAGTAGAAGTTAACGGCGTTCGAATAAACGAAAATAGGGTTACGGCGATCCGAAATTAGCCTAAGTCTAAATTCTATCGAGATATCTAAGTATTCCTCGAATTCGCTAACTTCTATCGCGGCTTTATTAAGAGGTACTTCGTAGTTATAGCCCCTATTACCGATTTACTTAAAGGGATATAAGGGGGTAAGAAGACGAGAGAGTTCTAATAGCTAGATAGCGCTAAAGCAGTATTTTAGTACCTAAAGAATACCTTCTTATTAGCGCTATTCCTAGTATACTTCGACTTCGAAAAACTCTATAGAGTAGAGACGAACGTATTAGATAGAGAGATAGTAGTAATACTGTCTTAACTATACGAACAGCTCGGCGACTCTAAGCGAACGCTATAGAAACTAGTAGTATTTATATTAAAGAAAATAATCTTAGTAGAACGCAGTTATATAATAGAAGACTAAGAGATACTTACGATCGTAGTCGTTTATAAGGAATAGCGATACTATCTCGAAGCACTAGCGTTATCTACTACGATTATTACGGATTATTAAGCCTTAACGAGGTTTATAGATATAAAGACTCTAGTACGTAATCGCTAGGCCCGTTAGGCCGAGTAGCTATCCGCGTATAACTTTAAAATCGAATAGCGAAAGGAAAAAGAAAACCCTGTTAATAGATTATTAAGACGACCTAACTATAAGGCCGAGCTAAAAGAATTAGATAACCGACTAATAGAGCTCGTAGCAGTACGTAGTTAAACTATAGTCGACGAAACTGAAAATAGCACGTAAATAGTACGAAATTTATATAATAAGGAGCTACCCGAAGCGTTCTTAGTTCTAATCGCTGCTCTTAGACGAGTAACTAGAATAAGGTATTCTTATTTAAAAAAAAGCGAATAGAATACTATCGTAAATCTTATTAAGAAGGTCCTTCTAGAGACTACGTCGCTAAGATCGGTATCTTAGATAATAGAGACAGAGCTCGCTAAGCGCGCTAGTACTTCGAGGTAAATATAAGAGGCATTATCTAAGATTAAAGATCTAAAGCGCTAGATTCGAGATCTATAGTCCTAGAACCCCTTCGTATAGACGAAGAAGTAGAACTAGTACTAAAAGAAGAACGTTTTTACTATAGCTATAAAGAGTAAGTAGTCCATTAATACTAAAGGATTAGTAAGGCGAAATAAGGCTATATACATCCTAGAGAACCCTACGGTCCGCGCCGAGATTATAAGAGTAAATTATAACGACCTCTAGTAAGAAGGATATTTCGACTAAGAGAAGACCCTCGAGGTTATCGCTAGATACTACTAGTAGCCTAGAGTCACTAACTAGATTAGAAATTATATCGTAACTTATAATATATACTAAAGGATAAAAGTACCGCGATATAAGCTATACGAGCTACTCTAGGCTCTTTCGCAGCCTTAAGAACTATAGTAAGATATTGCTATAGATTTTATCGTTAAGCTACCTTCGTTAAAGCGATAGGAGAACGTCTATAATACTATTCTTATAGTAGTAAATCGATATTCGAAGATAGTACGTTTTCTCTCGTACTAGAATACTACTATCTTAGAATAATTAGGGGATCTCCTATATAACGAGATCTTCTTAAAGTTCGAAATTCCTAGGTCTATCGTAAGCGATAGAGAGAGCGTCTTTACTTCTAGCTACTAAGCTATCTTCTACTACTATCTAGCAGTGCGTCGAAAGCTATTAACGGTATATTATTCGTAAACGAATAGGTAGATAGAAAGAATAAATTAGACGCTTAAATACTATCTTCGCTACTATCTAAACTACGAGTAGAACAATTGGGTAAGCCTACTCGACAGTATCGAATTCGCAATTAATAACGCTTCGAGCGAAATTATAGAGTATAGCTCCTTCGAACTAGTTCTAATATTCCGGCCTTAGATACGGAGGATTATCAGTAAAAAATCTTCTAAGTCGAAAAATAATAGCGCTATCGCGAAAGTAGAAGCGCTTAGCTTCGCGCGAGAGAGGGTATAAGCTTATTAGCGTAAGGCATAAGACGCTATTCGAAAATAGTATAATAAGCATCGAAAGAGATATAGCTTTAAACTAGAAGATTACGTAATATTATTATTAAAATATATTTATCTAAAAAGAGTAAATTAAAAGTTCGTAGATAAGCTTATCGAGCTATTTTAAATTACTAAAAAGATTAGCGAAAACGCTTACCGTCTAAAATTACTTTCGAAATACGGACTACTATACCTCGTATTTTATACCTTACTACTTAAAGTATATAGACAACGCCTAAGCGTAGTTTTACCGGAATCTATAGACGTATAAGGTGACGCGAAGTAGGAAGTCGAGCGTATTCTAGATACTAGAGGAAAGGGTAATCGTAAGAAATAGCTTATTAGATAAAAGAGCTTTAGCGAAGCTAAAGATATATAGAAGCTAAAGTAAAATCTAGCTTACGTAAAGGGCGCTGTTAGGTAGTTTAAGTAAAGAAAGAAGAGGATATAAAAGTAGGTATCGAATAGTAGGTAAGTAGTATACAATATTATAGCTAATAAATAAGCTACGAGAATTAGTGGTATTAAGAGAGAAATAATATAATTAAGAAGAATCGTAAAATAGGTATAGCGCGAAAGAAAATTACGTTACTAAATTTAGAATAAGCATAAAATAAATAATCGATTTACAATAAATAAAATACATTTAATTGTTATAAAGGAAAGAATAAAGAGAAGAGCTTAACCTCGAGCTTAACTCCGAGCTCGTCGCTTACTACGACTACTACGACTACTACGACTACTACGCCTACTACGCCGTCGTCGTCTATAATACTGGCCTACCGCTAGGTAACCTAAAGCCTCGTAGGTCGATATAATAGGCTAATCGAGCGAGCTTAACTCCACTGTCTTGAGCGTAGCAGTTATTTCCCGATTAGGCGTGATATACCGATCTATAGACTCCTCTAGTTCATTATTCTCCGCACTCTATTACTCTAGTTCGGTGTTCTCGCTAATGGATATTAGCCCCCTCCGTCTAGGCCGCTCGACGTTGAAACGGGGGACGGCCAGCGACGAGAAGAAGAGGATAGAGAGAGAGGAGAGAGGGGAGGAGAGAGGAGAGGAGAAGAGCGGTCTCGGAGAGAAGGGAGGTAGTACGGGGCTACTACCCTCGCGGGTAAGCGAGAAGATAAAAGAGAAACCCGTATCTTCTAAGAGAGAGGTAGAATCTACAATATATTAGAGAACGTCGATAAGATAAAGTAGTTACTTATATCTAGTTATATCGTCCTTACCAATAAATAACTCTAGGCCGCTATTAATAGAAGGCCCTAGTTTAATATTCTTAACATCGGTAGTGATGTCGTCTAAGCCCTCGGACTCGTCGCTAGAGGAGAGGTCTAGAGGTTAAGAAGCCTTCTCTAGCTAGTAGAGAAGGATCTAGCTATTGTTTATAGTATCTATCTTCTAGCGATTACGAGTCGTCTAGAGCTCTAAAGACACTACTATCGAAGTTCGTTAAGCACCGAGGCGGAGCGTACGATTAAGGGCTTAAGCTCTATATCGAATTCTTCTGCTAGAAAGACCGTTAGTACTAGAGGTAATAGGAGTACTAGAACACTTACGTTCGAGCCTTAGAGAAGCTAGTATCGCCTCTCGCTTAAGCGCGACGTAGAGCACGGTCGTACTCGGCGACTAAGGCGTTAGCTATATCCGTATAATTAGTAGAATAAGCTAAATACGTATAGCCGCTAGAGCTACGATAACGACGATATTTACGGCTGGCCTATCGTCTACAGCTAGTCCGTAAGACCTTAAAGAGGTCTAACTCTCTATTTACCCTATAATGGAACCGTTAGCTAGTAATTAACGCAGCGAGACTCGAACTTATAGAGAGCGTAGACAACGTTAATACTAATCGTACGAGGGTATTTTACGCTCTCTCGTAGGCACGAGTTCTCGAGCTATTACTACTATAAAGTTAGCGATAGAAAGAACGATCGTAATATCGACGATAACGGTACGTACATATTGCTAACGTGAATATAGAATAAGAAAAAAAAAAAAAAAAAAAAGAAAGGCGAATCTAACCTATAGAAAGTTAAGTAATTCGAGAATCTAATAGTAAACCTTTACTCGATACTTGCCTTACGACTCTACTATAAGCTTTACTACTAAAAATAGTATATAACTTATAGAATATAGCTTTACTAATAAGTAAAAAATAAAATAATATTAAGGTAGCCGAGATTCGAACTCGAGATAAGAGGACTATAGAACTAGACCGGTTCTATATATAATACCGCTACACTACTACCCTATACGAATTTAGAACTAATTGTTCGACGACTAAGATATAAGAATTACGGCGAATCCTACGTAGTCGTCGTATACTTAATGCGCCGAACGAGGACGCTCGGCCTTAAGAAGAGGGAATAAATTGTTGTACGCAAGTCTAAGAAAGGCTATAAGGCTCTACTGTTATATAAGTAGTATATAACTTATAGGTAACTTATATATAAGTATTTCGAGAAGAGAGTAAGGTAATAGAAACTCGAAAGTAGTATATAACTTATATATAACTCGTACGCTACCGAGAAGTACTTAAATAGAACTCGAGAGTCTTACCGCTTAAGCTCCTTAAGCGTTAAGTCTCTATTATAGTATATACTAGCCACAGTATCCTATTAACTGTTTATTATAGCTAATCTACTAATACCTTTAGCTAGGTACTAAGTCTAATACTAATTAAGAATATTACGGTATACAATTTAGCCGAGACCGAAGTTTTAACGGCGAAAGGGCTAGCGACCGACGCTACTTACCGTCGAGTAGATTATAGCTAGGCTTATTTTCTAATTATTCTCTTTACCCTTCTAATATCCCTTCTAAACCATTTACTTACCCCTTATAGAGCCTATAACTAGGTTTAAGCGTAAACGCTTAGTCTTAGCTTAACCTCTAGCGAAACGGCTTCTTCGAGGAGCGAGCTAACTAAAGGGGCCTAGCCGCGCTCTAATAGCAACTCTAGATTACCTAAGGCAATAACCCTATAAGGAATCGATAGTAAAATGCGAAAGGCGCGCTCTTTAAAAGAGAACGAGAAGGCTTATATAATAAATAAGGCCGCGAAGGCTATTAAAATGCTTAACTATAGAGATAATAACCGGTCTATTATACGGACAATGCCGAGAATAACTTTAACCTCTAGTAAAACTAAGAATAAGACTTAATCTACGATTAGAATCTTAGAGAACAACACTCGCAATAGAAAGAAGCCTATAATAATTAGAACGAGAACGCTTAGGCTTAAGTAGCGAAAAACTAGAACCTTTATATTAACGACTATAATCTAGGTATAAAGAAGTCGACGAAATATAAACTAGCGGAGATTAGCGAAACTATAATAGCTAGCTCGAACTTTACTTACGCTTAGAATATACACTCTAATACTTTTACTTATCGAGACTATAGCTTAACCTTTAGAACGAACAATGCTCTCTATAAATATCTTAGAGAGCACGCTTTCTGCCGAACTAAGATAAAGGCTAAACTAAAGGAGCTAATAGAGGCCGATAGTAAAGTAAGAGTGATTAAGTTAAAAAGAACAGCTATAAATAACTTAACGACTAGTTTTCGTAACTAATACTACGTAATAGCCACAGTTGCTTTTAACTCGATAATAGCGAAGACGTACTAGATCTATATAAATACGAGATATACCTTATCGCTAATTAACGTAGATTTTTTAGCGATAGCTAAACTAGATATAAAGATTAAGTTAGCGTCGTAGGTATACGTACGTAGCATCGCTATAGATAAGTACTCGATCTTAGAAGTAGTTTATTTATAACTAAACTTCTCTAATTACACCGAAGTAGAACTAACTATAGCCTAACTTTACTATTTAGTACGGGTCGTTAAAGGCTTACGAGCTAGAATGCTCGTAGGCATAGATATTATAGAACTAGAAGGTATTATCCTCTCGATATATTTAGCTAAGATGTATATAGCGGTATATAATAAACGATAGTAGGCTTATATTATAGTAAAGCCTAGTAAAGCTAAGACGAGGACTATTATAAGATTAAAAAAACGAGTAATAATACTTCTAAAGTTATCGCTAGAGGTCGAAGTCTTATATAGAAAAGACGTAGTACTCGCCGAGAACAGAGATTATCTACTAGAACCGACGGATATAAACGCTTTCTACTTAGATACCGAAGACGAAGTTATAGCAGCGATAGTCGACGTCGATACTAAATATTATACTCTAGTCAACGTATCGAATCGAATAGCAGTAATCCTCCGTTACGCTAAGCTTAGCTTAGTTATAGATTATAAAGCCGAAGAAGCATTTTTAGTAGATATCTCTTATATATTCTAAGCGATTAGCCTACGAAATTAGGTAAAAAAAGCAGTAATCGTAGCGGTACTATCGATACTCGCTCTATTAAATCTATAAATCTCTAAGCTATTAGACCCTCTTATCCTCGTCGTAAAGCTATCGAGTATATACTTAAACTAGATACTATCTAGTAACGAATAAGTTATGCTAAACGATATTATCATTTATAGAAAGACGAAATAGGTTAGAATAGCAATTTTCGAGAAGGTAAATCGATTTCTAGAGATATAGAGTACCGAGAGCGAATATATTATCGATCTACCGAAAGATAAGAAGATAAAGGTATTTCTTAAATCGAAAGTCGAGATTAATATCGTAAAGGTATATACGTAAGGCCTTCGGAGAAGAGCGCTAATTAATAAGATATATAATAATTTATATACTAAAGAAAAAATAAAATAAACGCTATAACGAACTCGATACGGCTATCTTATCTTCGTCGTCTAGAAATAAGTAAACCTATCGAGTAAAATACTAGAGCTTAAAGACCGCGTCGTAGTAGATATTCGAGAATTAAATAAAAACTATAATAAGGACTCGTATCCTATATCGTTATAATTAGATATTATCGTAGTAGTAGTAGAAGCTAACTTTATCTTTACGATAAATATACTATAGTTCTTTTTTAGCTTCTTCGTTAAAGAGAAGAGCTAGAAATATTTTATAGTAGTTACTTATAAAGGCTAAGAGATATATACGATTTTACTAATAGGCTTTAAAGGGTCGTCGTTATACGTTTAAAGATAGATCGATAAGTTTCTACGACTATATAGAGAATACGTAAGAGTATATATAGATAATATCGTTATCTCTAGTAAAACGCTAGAGTAATATCTATTTTACTTACGTTAGATCTTTCAGTTATACCGAGATATTAAAATAAATCTCTCTTTTAAGAAGTTATACCTTAAATATCTTAGCGTATAGCTACTAGAATAGCGGATTAATAGTCTTAGTTTAGCTTTATTCGATAAAAAGCTTAAGGTATTACTAAAACTAGATTTTCTAAGAACGCTACGAGACTTAGAAATATATATCGATCTAGCTACTTAGCTTCGAGAAGAAGTATTTAACTTCGTAAGTAAGATTAAATTATTATAGCGAAGAAAAATAGAACTTCTTAAGCTAACGCCGAAATCTAAGGGCTAGAGCCGCTAGAAATTCACGGTAAGAACTACGTTAGGAGAGCCTATTAAAGCGAAACTAAAGACTTTTAAAATTTTATAAAGGGATTTTAAAGAGGCTTTAAAACGGTACTACTACGATCTAGTAAGGCTTATCTACGCTTATATAGATATATTAAGACGCTTATTCGAAGCGATAATCTTTTATATAAAATATAACGAAATCTAGTCTAAAGATAAGAAGATTCTAAAATCTCTAGTAGAACTAATTATTTTCCTCTTAAAGGTCTATTCGGTAATAGAATAGAAAATAGAAGTAACGAAGATAAAGATTATAGCTTTAACTTAGCTCGTTAAAAAGATAAGATAAATAGTAAAAGAGTTCTAATATATAGTAGTTATATATACCGACTATAGAGCTACTCTCTCTATCGTTCGCTAGATAAAGCTCTAAATAACGAATATCGATAAGCTTAATCTTCGATTATATCGAGCTTTAAATTTTCTCTTATAATTTAACTTAGATATACGCTATATTCTAGATTTATAGAACGTAGTAGTAGATACTATATCGAGACTAGCTCTAGTATAGAAATCGCCGATATACTACGCGAAGATGTATATATACGCGGCGATACTCGTAGAAATATTTCTAGAATTTAAAGATAAGATTATTCGCGGTTATATCGAAAATAAATACTAGAAGAAAATTATAACTACGCTAAAGACTTAGTAATAACGAGATAAAAATATAAAGCTAAAGAACGTTCTATTCGGAATAGCTTTCTCGCGAGAGAAAGGCCTTATCTATAGTTAAAATAAAGGTATTAGCAATCTTAGACTATATCTCTTAAAGTCTTATAAGAAGGAGATTTTTAAAATAGTATATAACGATTTAGAATATCTAGAGTTCTATAGAGTATATTAAAGAATTACGAAAGCTCTCTACTTTAGATAGTTAATAAGGAAACTTCTATAGTATATTAAGTACTGTCTACGGTACTAGCTAAACTAAATTAAGCGAAATAGACCTTATAGCTAGCTAAATCTAATTACTCTCTCGAATATACCTTTCTATACGGTTATAATTAACTTAATCGTAGCGCTATCGAGCTAAGACTATAGATACGACGTATTAGATATAGCAACGTATAAAATATCGAAAAAGATACTTCTAATCCTCGAGAAAACCACTTAGTCGGCCGAGAAATAGGTCGAAGCTTATTTAAATAAATAGTAAAGCGTAGATTAGAGAGTTCTAAACGCTATTATTTACGATCGAGACCCGAAATTTATATTAGACTTCTAGAAAGCACTATTTAAACGTCTAAACTATAAGCTCTTAGCTACTATAGTATACTACTTATAGGCGAATAGTTAATTAGAACGAATAAACTAGACGGTAGAAGTTACTATTCGATATCTAACTACGAAATACTCGAGTCTATAGATCGAGTTCTTACTAGTACTCTAATTATCGCTAAATAATAGCTATAATAAATTAATCGAAGTAAGTCTAAATAAGGTGGTTTTTAGCTTTAAACTAAGAAAAGCTTTAGGTTTAGTATACTCGGCTAATACTAGATCGAAGAAAATTACGTCGGCCAGAAAAACGTTTCGACGGTAAGTAAGAAACGCTATAGACTTCGTCGCTATATAAATAAAGACGAGGTATAACGCGGTATATAAGCCGATAATATTTAAAGAGGGCGATAAAGTTTTTCTTCGACTGTACTACGACTACAACCTTTCGCTTAATAAATATTCGAAATTTAAGCAGTAGAGAGCAGGCCCCTTTACGGTCCTAAAAAGGATAGGCCGTAATACCTATCGCCTATAGCTACTCTCGGTATAGAGAACTTACTTAGTTATTTCTATCGTACAATTATTATCTATACTTAAGACGAAAGACCTATATCTACGTTCTCGCTCGAACTATTTACTAGCTATTAAAGTCGAGAGTAATACCGAAGACTAGAAAAGCTATAAAATAGATAAGCTAGTAGGATATCGCGTTCGTAAATTTAGCCGAAAGATGCATATAGAGTATCTAGTTAGATAAAAGAGCTACGGCCCCGAGTTTAACGAATAGTACGACGAGAGGCTATTAGACAATATAAAGGAATTGCTTAAGAAGTATTAGCGATAGAAGAAAAAGCTAGATAACTATAAAAGACGAGAACGACCACGTAAAAAGGCTTAAACAGAATAGATGTAAACGGTCTAGATAAGGTATTACGGTTTTTTTCTTAAAGAACGCAGGCTTTAGTTAATCTAAGGCTCTATAGTAAAACGAATATTATAAAGTATATATTAAATATTTTAGAGACTATATAGTAGCCGAGTTATTACTAACGTAATCGAAGTATCTATAAATAATATACTAATTTAGTAATAACTATAATACCTAATATATAATATACGATCTAATTATTACTATAGATCTAAGATCGAACTTATAGATCTACTATATCTACTATATAGATCTACTATACCTACTATTTATATTAAGTAAAGATGCCTTCTAGAAGACGCGTAATCTAGCGAAAAAGTAAAGCGGCTAAGGCTTCTATTAGGGCATAGCCTAATAACGACGTAACTAAGGCGAGACGCGGAAGATCTCGTAAGGTAAAGACGTAACTTTAGAATAAGAACTAGACGAACGACGATAAATACTAGAACCCCATTAAGGACGAAGTAAAGGAAGAAGATAAGCGTTAGAATAAGGTTTAAATAGAGAAGAACGACGTTCTCGAGAATAAGCTAGTAGAGGTACGGCAACGTTAATAAAAGTAGATAATAGATTTTTATAAACTAGAGAAACGCTTAGAAGATCGTAGCGACGAGAAGCTTCTAATAAGAGTTATAGAATCTACGAAGGAATAGGCGAACTAAGACGAACAGGATACTCGATATAAGGCGAGAGACGATCTTGATTTTACTATCGATATACGATCGAGTATAGCACTAATAGAGGATATTATACGATAGGCGATTACCGAGACGATCGCGACGAAACCGTAATAATCGCCTACTAACTTCGTAAAGACTAAATAGGAGAAACCGCAGTAAGATTATACTATAGAGATTAAGCCGATAGAACTATAGTAAGCTAAGATTAAGCTAAAATCGTAGTAAGCTAACGCTATAGAGATCGAGCTAGAATCGCAGTAAGTTAACGCAATAGATATTAAGCAGATATAACTATAGAAGGAGAAACTATAATCGAGTAAGCCTAAATAGTCGACTCTATAAGATATTTATAATATTAATAATATCGTAGAAGAATCGATAAAGGTGATATAGACTATTCTTAACGAGAAGAAACTAGTCTTAAAAGTCTTATCTTTACCTATATTAACCTAAACGAACGTACTAAGACTTAGCTAGAACCTAGTTAACCCTACTATTAAGTTAGATAAAGTACTATCTAACGGATAAGTCGAGTATCTAGTAGCTAATAAACCCTAGACTAGCCTACGAGAGATAGCTAGAAGGGAGAATCGAAAAGCCTATAAAGAGAATAAAACCTTATAGATAAACTCGAATCTTCTAATCTTTCTTCTATAGGCGTATAGGATAATAGTCGATATTATAGAGAGAAGATATCTAGACTAGGATATACCGAGCTTAAATATACTACCGAGAAGATTAGTTAAGCCGAAATTTCTTAGATTCGTTAAATTTACTACGAATAAAAGAGAATACTATCGAACTAAAGCTAATAAGTTTAGTATTTCGAAAATAGTCGATCGAAAGAGCTTACTAGTATATATTCGACTAACTAGTAAACTACTAGAATACGAATTCTATAATAATACCGATTAGTATATTAATAAGAACTATATCTAGTTTAATTAAGGCGTACAACGGATCTCGAATTAAATACGAATCGCTATAGAACTTACTAAAGAATACTAAAAGTAGTATTAGAAAGTTTATATAAAATAAATACGAGTAATAGCAGTATAAAGAAACTAACGACGATAATAAGAGTTAGATTTCTAGTAATACGAAATTAATCGAAAGAACTAGACTATCTTTAACTCGAAGATCGATATCGAGACTAACTATACGGCCTACGCACGAGCCCTTAAAAAATTTATAGATAATAAGATCGCTTAAGAGAACTAAGGCTAGATTCTAACTAACTACCGAGATAGACTAGTACGGCGTACGATTAACCTATTACTAGAGATCGTAGAAAGACTAGAGAACGAATTTAGCCGCGAAGTCCTCGAAGAGCACTAAAGAGCCTTAAAAAAGCTTATAAACCACTTAGGCCTTAGCGAATCTTAGCTAAATAAAGAGAAGAGACAGTACCGTAATCGCCTATTTACTCTAGTCCTAAAGAGGGTCGAGAAAAGATACGCTAAGAAGAAAGTATAATAGAAAATAAAAGATAAAGAAGAACTACGTCTCTACGTACTACCTTCTAGCTTATTCGAAGAGAATAGACTAGTATAGCGAATACGGTACGAAGAGTAGTTATACTAAGACGCGCTATAAAAGGCTTCTCGGATTTTATAAGACCGCTTTAATAGAGAGACGATAGTAAACTCGGTAGAGGAAGATCTAGAGTACTAGCCGGCTAGAACACTAAGGAAGATCTAATAAAAAGCCTAGAAGCAGCTAGTAAGAAGGTTAGCTCGCTAGTAGAAGAAGACTAGAAGAGCCGAAGGTATCGATAATTTATTAGAGCCTAGTAATAATAGCGATAATACGAATAAGCCGGCTACCCTATAGAAGACCCTTCGTAAGCGAATCTACCATTCTTTCGACGACGACTAAGGGAAGAAGGTTAAGCCAGTATCTAAGAAGACTAGAAAGGTTAAGATAGACTATATCGAGAAGATAATAAAGGCCTATAAGGAGTTATTGCCTAGTATAGACCTTAGTTAACCTATACCCTCGATAAGTATCTAGTAGAATTTATCTCGACTAATTACTAAATTATAGCTCGAAGTTAATCTAACGAACGATAAGCTAGTCTAGAACGAGAAATAGCGCGCGATAATCGTAAGTATAGCCAACGCTCTTAAAGAAAATCTTCGTAAATATAATTAAATCGAGAATAAAATTACTTAAAAAGGTCTTTTTAAGTACTATAAGGACGACTTAATTAATATAAAGACGATATCGCTAGTTACTATAGTTAGAAATATACTATATCGAGTCCTTAGAAGTTTCTTCTTAAAGGATTTCTCGAAATAGACGATAGTATACGTTGCTATAGAGATATCGAGAAATAAGTTTTTTCTAACTACGAGAATTCTATTAGTTATAACCGTATATTCGAAATATATTATAAGGATTACGATAAGAGCGTAAATATAATACTATTTATTAATTCTTAAATTAATATTAAAGAGTTAAAAGGTATTTACGAGAGCTACGTAGAGTTTTATAGTTACGTTAAGCGTCTTCGTAGCCCTTTTCGCGAAGCGAAGATAATTCGTATCGACGTTATATATAAGATACTCTTATAATATCTTCTCTCTTATAAATCTAGCGTTCTTATAGACTTCGTTCTACTTTTCGTAATATATATTTATTGTATTTATTTAAATCTATATCTACTACGTACGAGTAATATCGTCGTAGAATATTTATATATCGTTTACGTTTAGTAGAATCGTTTCTTACTTTACGACGAAATTATAGAATTATACTTACTCGTCGCGAATAAGTTTAGCTTACTTATAGTAAGTAAGATATAAGATCTTCGTTTATCTTCGTTTTAGTTTATACTTTAGTTTAGTTCTTACTTTTCTTATAAAACTCTTTTCGCTATTATAGCTTTCTCGCGATTACGTTTAGATAGTACTCGTTTATCTATTTATTTTATCTTTCTCGTAGCGTAGATTTTCTATAAGTATTTCTATCTTTCGTCTTATCTATATTTATCTTTATAGTTCTTTATTTACTACTATTTCTTTTATAGTTATTTTCTATCTCGTTATAATAGCGTTTAACTAGAATTCTTCTACTCGTATTTACTAGAACGAGCTATACTTATAGCTCTTTATCGTACGAGATAACTTTATTAGTAATACTTTAATTAATATAGTTACGTAGTAATTTAATTAGTACTTTCTATACGATAGCTTAACTATAGCGATCGTCTTTAGCTCTAATCTTCGAGCTATAATACTTACTACGACTATTACGAATATATTCTATAATCTCGATAGTATTATCTTTTATATCTTTTACTCTAGTTCGAGTTATGATCGACTTCGCTATTTCTCTTCGCGAGAGATCTCGCTTCGTTAATTAACTCTTCGACGATACCTTTCGTAGAGTACGAGTTAGAATTAGTATACTCTATTCTATCGTAATTAAAGTCGTTAGACGATATTATATTTCGCTATTATAACTTAGCGATATTCTCGTCGTTATTATTATTATACTAGCGATAAGTAGCTTATTTCTAGTTCTATCTCTCTCGCTAACTCTTTATAAGAGAGTATTCGGCTTATTTTAAGTATATTTCTTATCTTATAGAAATAGATACTCGTTTAAGCTATATTATTTATTTAACTCGAGATATTTATAATATAGCTTTTAGTTACTATTAGAATATAAGTCTCGTCTACGACTTAATCGTTATCTCGCTAATAGTTTATAGAATAATATAACGACTACTATCTCTTTACGAACTTCTTATACTTAGATCTTAATCGATATTTCTATACTTCGTCTATCGTCGAGTAGCGTACTATCTTTAACTTCGACTTTTAATTCTCGTACGCTATTTATACTAGCGACTTATAGCTAAACTCCTTTAATCTCTTTTACTTTAAGCTTTATTAGTACTACTTCGATTTCGCGAGTACGTAGCGATATATTAAAGATAGAGTATCGTTTATTTAGTTAGTTTACTCGATAAGCTTAATAAATAATTTAGAAATATCTTAATTTTCTATATAATTATTCTAGTAAGCTTTTTAATACTAGTTAATAGACTATAATATAGTTTTATAATAATATTCTTATAACGCTTAACGAGTAAGCTCGAGATCGTTCGCGTCTTTTATATATTCTTTAATAGATTTCTTTATCGATTATAAATATTTTAGACGTAGATTTTAGCTAGTCTCGCGATTTTAGCTTTATCTCTTCGTCGACTTCGATCTCTTCTCGTAGTATTAATAGTAATATTTCTCTATCTAATAGCGGTTTATCTCTTACGCGGTCGTCGCTAAGTTCGAAGCTCGACTCTTAAAGCAGTACGTTAAGTAGTTAGTCTTAGTAGTTATTAAGTAATAGAATATCTCTTAGAAGTAATAGTTCGCGAGAAAGTTAGTAAGAAAGTAGTAGTTCGTCGAGCTCTTAGTAGAAAAATAATAGTTCGCGAAGTAGTTAATAGAGAAATAGTAATTAGTAGAAAAGTTAAATTAAGTTAAATACTACGTTTTATAGTTTTAACTAGATAGCTCGTCTCTTTACTGCTTTACGACTCGATCTAAACTCGTTAATCTTCTTTAAGTTCTTTTTATAGTACTCTCGTACTAGGCGAGCGTAATTATTTAATTTATTTATTAATAACTACTAATTATTCTTTACTAAATATTCTTTTTATCTTACTCGATATTATAACTTCTCGCTCTCGATTCGCGAGTCGATTATCTATTTTACTAAATACTACTTCTACTCTAAGTTTATAGCTAATCTTAGTAGTCGCGACTCGAATCGTAGTTCTTCTTATCTCTAAACGAATTTCTTTAGTAGTAAGATATAGAAAATATTATAAATATAAAGATTCGCTAAAAGCTGTAAAGGTTACTAGAGTGTAGAAGTAAAGTTATATAGTAATAAAATAATAATAGAATAAGATAATTATAAAGCTTAGATTTCTATTTACTTAGAGAGCGAGAAACGGCGCCTATATAGCCCGTAGTTTAAGGCCGTTAGGCCCCCGTAATAGGCTATTGTCTAGTGGTGGCGAAGGTAATCATCTAGGTATTAGAATCGATACTAGCTAGTAGCTAGAGATAGGAGCTAGTACGAAGAGCAGGCTATTAATATATATATCGTATTAGTCTAACTATTATTATAATATCGATTTAATACTTAAAGAGCTTAAGTATTAAGAATACGGTACGAGCTCTTCTAGTATACGTAGCGCAGTCTTAGTATTTATAACAGTTTACTCTTCTCTTTAAAAGATAAGTCGATCGCGACTTATAGTAAGATATTACTTAATATAGTATTTAAGTATACGCTATATCGTATATACTATAAATCTGTATAAATAACTATACTTTTTTTATTAATAATTAGAGAGTATACGTCGAGTATATTCTTCGGCTTCTTCTCGAATATATAGCTATATATAGTTAGTTATATTCGTATTTTTAAATCTATAAAATTTATTAGTCGTAGTTTTAACCTCTTTTAGATATCGCTATCGCTACTCGTCGATAGCGAGGTATATATTATAAGCCGTAGCTATATATATATTAGTAATATAAGTCTTATTACTATTACGCTACGCTATAAGCGTATTCTACTAATATACGTATCGTATATTATAGAAAGTAGTATATACTCGTTTTTTACTTTTACTTTACTTTTATTATTATTATTTACGTTACTATTATTATTATTACTACGTACTGCTTATTATAGATCGAGCTACGACGCGTATATTACTCTTATACTTCTCGTCGTTTACTATTCTTCTATTTTATTTTCTTTTAAGTTCTTATTTCTTATATACTGCTCTAGCCTTTACTATTACTAGATTATTTAGTAATAGTAGTAATAATATATATAGATATATCGACGAGCAGTATTATCGTATAACGTACTGCGTATTAAAGTATTCGCTAACTATATTATAGCTAACGCTTTAGTAATTTCTATCGTCTTAACTACTTAAGTCTTAGTTCGTCTATTAAGTAATATTCGTAAATATACTTAATACTAACGCTATCTTCGAGCTCTATACGTATTTTCTAAGCGTTAACTATTCTTAACGTATACGCTAACCTAAGCTCTAGAGATCGTAAGTCTATTAAGATTATAATAGTAGACTATAATTATTTATAGTTAAAGTATAAGCGATACTCTAAGTACTATAAATTATACCTCGATATAAGCGCTAAATCCGAGTATTCGAAGAGTAACGCTAACTAGAGTAATACTCTCGAAACTATTAGTCTATAGCTAATAAGTTCCTTACTATAGTTATTAAATAGCTAGTTAATCGTATTCGTAGCCGTCTTATCGTTAAAGATCGTAAGTTAGCTCTACGTAAGTAATATATTACGCTTACTCTTATAATACTCGTAGTCTACTCTATATATAGTTATTAACTAATCTCTTATAGACGAGTATATTAGAGAACGAGATAAAGAGCTAGGTCTAGCTATATAGCGTTCGACTAATAATATACGAACTAGCTTACTACGCGTTAAGTTTACTCTTAATACTTTTATTCGCCGTCGTACTACTCGTACTAGTACTACTAGCTCGACTAGTACTAGCCTTAAGAATAATTTAGCTCTAATTCTATATATAATTCGTCGTCTTTACGAGATTTAGACGAGTACTATAAGTAATAAAAGAGTATAGAAGACGTATTACTAACTACGCGTAGTTTAGTTAGATCTAGTAGTCTTAGTCTAAGAATTCTTAGATCGATTATTTTAATCGCGATACCGTCTCTCCTTTTCGTACTATAGTAGGCGCAGCTAAAGAGTCTAAAGATAATATCGACGACGATAAGAGCTTCTTCGATAAAGAGAAGAATAACGATAATAATAATAATAATAATAATAGAGACGAGAGTGCGCTTACCGATATTAAGAAGTCTACGTCTCGCTCTACTTTCGAGTAGGCTCTCTCGATTCGTCGCGCGTCTTATAGTTCTATCTTTTCTCTTTCTTCTTTCTCGCTAGTCTTCGCTACTCTAACGTTAGTACGTACGATCGAGATAGACTCGATAGTAGTAGTATTAATATTAATAATAGTAATAATAATAATAAATACGATCGAGATACGCTATTAGGTCTTACTTACTAAGGCTATTATACGAGATAAGATTCTAGCTAGTATTCGCCGAGAGTAACCTACTACGGTAACGCTTATAGCTGCTTTTATCTTTATTACTACTTCTATCTTCGCTTCTACTACTAAGTCTTCTACTCGTCGTAAGGCACTAGTCTCTACTTCTACTTCTACTATACTACGAGCTACGCTAGCGACTACTTCTCGTTATTAAGATATAGTACGTATTACTAGCTCTACTATTAATACTATCGCGAAGGTATAGGCCGGTAATATATAGCGTTATCTAGACTTATTTACTGCTTATTAAGACGGCTTAGGCTCTCGCTTTATCTTAAGTAGTGCTTTTAGGTCTATACGTACATCTTCTATAGCGAAGATAATTATAAATCGAGTTCGCGCTACTAGTATACGACGTAGCTTCTCTATTATCTTCTCGTCTACTTCTTCTATACCTTCTAAGAAGCGTAAGGCGTAAGACGAGCGTACTTCTAGAAAGAAGAGAATACGGCGAGGTAAAAAGAGTGCTAAGGTAGTATTTAAGAATAATAAGAAGGCCGAGTAGCGTATAGTAGTTAAATATATACGTACTGCTAGCTATAGTCGCTTTTATAGCGTAACGCCGATAATTTTTCTTTATTTAAATATTTTAATAAGGCTATCGAGATACTTACGTATCGTATACTCGCGACGTATACTAGTCTTATTAGTAAAATAAGAATCTCTACTCTCTTTATTATATCTTATTTATAAATTCTATAATACGTTCGCGTATATTTTCTAAATATACTTCTAGTTTCTAGCTATTATAGACTTTATTTTAGTCTTTCTATCTTACGAGAAAGCGTCTTCGCTTACTCTTTTCTTTTACGTTTAGAATACGATTAACTTTATACTCTTTCTCGTCGTCTATATTAATAAGTTTAGGCGATTCGTAGCTAAATCGTATATAGTACGCTTTTAGTAAGAATATATAAAAGACTAAATAAATACGACTATACTTCTAAGATAAACTTAGTCGATAGACGTTCTTACTTACTCGTTTTTCGATTATAAATAGACTAATATATTTATTTAATAGCTTACGACTAGTCTTACGTAGTCGAATATTTTTTAACGTAAGAAGTACTTAGTCTTCTTCTTTAAACGTAATTAAGATTCTCTTTTTATTATAGTACGCAACGATACTTCTTTACGTATACTTTTAAACGGCTCTAAGCTAGCGTTACGTCTTAATGATTTTTTTCGCTTTTTTCTTCGAAGATTATACTTCGAATTAAGACTTCTTAATCTCGATATTCTTTCTAAGTATCGATTAGAATACGAGTATAATCTTAAATAGTATTTTATTCGTTATTTCGCTTTTAGCGTTATTATATATAAACTCTACGCTAGCGAGTAGTATAGACTAATTACTCTATTTATCGTTAATAAAGCAACGTAGATAATATTTTAACGTTTAATTAAAGCGCTCGATTTACCTATTAGTCTATAAATAATAGATAGTTAAGAGACGTCTTCGAATAGATAAGTAATAGTATAGTATTCTCTAGTATTTTAAAGTAAAAAACGAGTCTCGATCGCTTATAATCGATCTCGAGATATTAAAAGTAGCGAAAATTATATCGTATAAGATATCTACTATTTTAGTAGTATTAATATCTTAAAAGTAGAGAATAAACTTTACTATCTTAAAGTATCTATATACGACTACTAAAATAGTATCGTATACTCTTTTCTTATATTTCGTAGATAGTACTCTAGTAATAAAGTCTATTATAATATCTTTCTAGGGCCCTTTTAGCGCTAGTAAGCTCTTAAGAAAGCTATAAGGCTTATATTATAAAGCCTTTATCTTCTAGTAGATATCGTATATCGAGACGTATACGTTTATTTAGCTTCTCGTATATAGCTACTAGTAATAGCGTATTATTATCTTAAGAATACGCTTTCTTTCGAAGTATTCTCCTTACTAAGAGTAGTTATAGTTAATTCTAATAATCTCTTATTATACGATCGAGTCGTTAGGTATATATATCGCTTCGTCTTTACGTATAAGCCTACTATTATTAATATACTATACTTCTATTATAGGCGAATTTAGAATCTTTCTTTTAAGATAAGACTTCTATAGCTACTTTAAGTAGAAGGCGTCTCTTCTTTAGATATCGCGTAGCTAAATCTATATCTAGTCGCTTATATCTCGTAAGTAGTTCTAGTTTATTAAGTTAATACTAGAGCGCTCTATATTACTTATATTAATAGTTTTTTATTTTAACTTTACGTACTTTTTTCTTATAGCTAACTTCTCTAATAGAGTACGTATACTCCTATTAGACGTAACGCGCTATTCGCATAATATTCGAGTACGAGTAGTAGTAGCGATCTATAATATATCTTTCTTACGACTTATATACGTATCGTATACTTTCTCTTATCTCTTAGTAATTAATTCTTATAAGGAATTACCCGTAGACTTCTCCCTTTTAACTATATAATCTAATCGACGTAAAAGTCTATTAGCGAGATTATCTTTTTCTCGTCGCTATTTAATTTTAAAATTATAGACGGCTAACTACTTTATCTATCTTATTTATCTCTTTCGACTTAGAGATTTATCGTTTATAAATCTTAGTAAGGCCTTATAGTCGATTAGAACTCGAATATACTTCGTAGACGCCTTTAGATAGTATCGCTACTTCTAGAATATTCTAACGATTACTAGTATCTCTTAGTCGCTAGTAGTATAGTTGCGTTTAGCTAGAGTTATCTTTTTAGAGAGAAACGTAATAGAGTACTATATTATACGTATACGATTTCTATACGCCTTATAGAATTAAGTAAGTACTACTTTAACGATTATACCGAATATATCTATTTCTACTCGATACTCCCTTTCTAGATTAAAGTACTTAAGTAATAGCGCTATTCTAAATTTATTCTTTAGTATACGAAACGCTTATATAGCGCCGTTAAGCTAACTAAATAATCTCGTTTTCTTCTCGGCTTTTATATTAATAAGCAGGTCCGTAATAGGTATAATAATAGCTAAATAGAATTCGATAAACCCGCGATAGAAGTTAGCGAAGTCGAGAAAGCTCTAAACGTTCGTAAAGAACTAAGATTTAGACTAGTTCGTTATCGTCTATACTTTATAAAGATCTATTAAGATCTTTATAATATCTACTCGAAATTCGAGAAACTCTATCTCGCTAGTATAGAATTTATATTTTAATAGCTTTATAAATAAGCTATATTTTTAAAGTCTATCGAGTACGACGCGAATATATTTCGTATACTTCGCGCGTATACTATCTCTATAGATAAGAATATTATTTATATAGATAATATACGATTAGTTTAGTAGTCTCTTTAGTACTTCGTTAATATATACTTAAAATATAGCTAGAGCATTAGTAAGTCTAAATAGTATTACTAAATACTCGAACTGTCTATAGCGTATACGAAACGCCGTTTTCTATCTATCGTCCTTTACGATTTTAATTCTATAATAGACATTACGTAGATTAAGCTTCGTAAAGAATTTAGCTTCGCTAAGTTTATTAAGAATCTTCGAAATAAGAGATAGAGAGTAACGATTTTTAATTATAACTTTATTTAGCTCTTTATAGTCTATATATAGACGCAGCGTACTATCCTTCTTAGATATAAAGAAAATCGATACGCTCGTAGACGACTCGCTAAGTTATATTTAGCTCTTTTTTAATACTTCTTTAATATAGCTTCGTATAGTCTTAAGTTCTTTATCGCTAAGAGGGTAGATAAGCTCGAATAGTACCTCTTTCTCTTCTATAATAAAAATAAAATACTCTACTTTAGTATACGTAGACATTAAGCCTTCCTCGAGCTCGAAAAATATATCTTAGTACTCTCGTAGTTCGAAGAGTAATTTAATCTTTACTACTTCGAGCTCGGCTAGCGTAATATCGCCGCTTCGCTTACTCGGATCTAGTCTATAGTAGACGGTGTATAGTCGCTTATTATTCTATAACTAAAGTCCGCTAAAGACGGTGTATAGAGAGATTTTCCTTATAGATCGATAGGCCTAGCGATTAGCCTTTTAATCGACGTTAGAGTTTACCTCTCGTAGCTAGCGTCTTTCGAGTATTATATTATAATACTTTATATTAGTAGAGATTAATTATCTTTAAGTAGATTTACTTTCTTCTCGATAATTAAACGCTATAATCTCGTATACGACTCGCTCGTAGATATTAATTCGATATTTATTTATAGCTTTAGCCGTAAACGGTACTAAGAATAATAGAAGCTTTAGATCTATAATTATTACTTACGAGATAAAGTTATCTTACGTCTTTAAGTTAAGTAGTATATATAACGTATACGTTTTCCCTTATATAACTAATTTTACTAAAATATATATAGCTTCGTTAGCTCTATTTCTCCGCTATAGAGTCTCTAGTACCGTCGTTATATAGACGATACTAGTTTCTAGTTTTTTAACGGTTTTACTTTTTTCGTACTAGAAGCTTACGTTACGGCTGCGAGACGCTTATTCTTATACTAGTTGCTTTTATACTCCTTAGAGCTATATATAAAGTAAGCGCTCGACGCTAGTCTTTCTTTATAGAGTACGCTATCCTTACTAGACGCTCTCTCTTTAGTAAATAATTCTTTTTCTTTAACTTCTCTAACTATAACTTTCTTTATATTAGTTTATCTCTAATTACGCTGCGTATACGAGACGCTATCGCCTCGTCGACTACGATTACTTTTATCTTATAAGTCTTAGCGAGTATCTCTAAGATCTTCTTATCTCTAAGCTATAGCGAGAATCTAGTCGCGGCTTTTTACCTCTTTAATATCTACTATTATCGAGTTTCGTAATATAGGATTTAGTAAGTTAAGAAAGTACTAAGCGAGTCTAGTCTTCTTAGATATATTCTTTAGAATATCCTATTTAGTATTTTCGATTTCGTAAAGTAGCTATTTAGCTAACTAATCGCTACGTTATCTTATACTATATAGCTTTATTATTACGGCTACTAAGCGGCTTATCGAATTCTTAATTACTTCTTTAAGAAGTACTACGAACTCGTTTTATATTATTACTATAGTTCTCTCTCTAAGATAGATGTTTACGGTATCGTCTTTAAGGTAAGTAGCTACGTAGCGTACGCGCTCTTTCTACGATATTACTTCTTTCGGTATTACGTCGAAGTAAAGCTTAAGTATATTAAGAAATAACTAAAGACTTCTCGACTCTTCTTTACTCGAGTATATATCGAAGTTCGCTAATCTTAAGAATTTATTCGATTCTATCTAGAATAAACCGAAAAGTAGGCGCTTAGAGCTTTACGCTTCGGCGTTAACGAGTATACTCGACGTAGATCCTTTAAGTTTAGCTCGTAGACGTATAAGTTCTCGCTTTTATTTCTTCTTCTACTAAAGGGCTCGTAGGCGTTTTAGTTCTTATATCTTAGCTTCTAAGTCCGTATATACGCTATCGTACTCTAATTATAGTTATTTTACGATAATAGAAGTATCTTATAATTATTCTACTATCGTCTTACGTTATTCGCTATCGATTCGCTCGCGACTAGCTAGGTTCTCGCGCGCCTCGACGTCGCGAGTATTTATCGCTAGTCTCGAACTTATAGTAATAGCTGTTTCTGCTCTTAGCCGTTTATCTCCGTGCGACTAGTAGTAGGTAAGTATTAAAAAATATTAGAATCGATACTAGCTAGTAGCTAGAGGTAGAAGCTAGTACGAAGAGCAGACTATTAATATATATATCGCATTAGTCTAACTATTATTATAATATCGATTTAACACTTAAAGAGCTTAAGTGTTAAGAATACGGCACGAGCTCTCCTAGTATACGTAGCGCAGTCTTAGCATTTATAACACTAGACAACAGCGCCCCTCTCTAGGCGCCAGCGTCATCCTCTAGGCGCCAGCGCCACCTATAGGCGTCTGCCTACGTAATAACCAATTACCACCGTATATGTAGGTATTTAGCTAAGGCGATGATCATATGCTTACTAATCCACTATAAGTCATTCCCGAACGTTAGGACTTTGGTCCGCACATGCGGACGGACTTAGTAAGCTGCCCCAACTGGCTTAGCCCTTTCTTGGCTGGCCTTGCTGGCCTTGCTGGCCTTGCTGCCCTGCTGGCCTTAGCTAGCCTTGGCTATTCCACACACCCCCGTACCCCTTATACGGTGGTTTCGCTAGTTCTAATGAATGGACGCCTTATAATAAGGCTCTATCTAAGCTGTATATAGCCCCTACTGGCTATATACTGGCACCCCCGGTCTCTATAGCCCCTACAAGCTTTAGAGACCTCTTCGGCCTACCTCAGGCCTATTTTCTTCATCCATTCCGACCACCCTGGCGCTGATAATGGCTTAGTAAGCCAGTCAGCCAGTTGGTCGCTTGATTTGACGAAGACCAGTTGGCTGGTCTGATCCAGCACCTTTTGGCGAATATAGTGATACTGAATATCAATGTGCTTCGTTCGCTGGTGGTGGCCCGGGTTGTTAGCTAAATTAATAGCTGATTGGCTGTCCGTATAGAGGCGTTCCGGGTGCTGAAAGCCTATAAATGGGGCCGGAGAGAGGCAGTTATCTATATTTTGTAGGTAAACTTGCTCTTTTATAGCCTCTTTTAAGGCCATATACTCCGCCTCGCAGCTACTAAGGGCCACCGTGCGCTGTAAGCGCGAATTCCAGGCGACGGGGCCATTCCTAAATAGGAATATATAGCCGGTCGTCGAGCGCCTGGTTTCAAGGTCCCCCCCCCAATCTGAGTCGCTATACCCCGTTAGAGTGGGCTCAGAGTGGTAATAGAGGCCGAGCGACGCCGGTCTAGAGGCTAAATAAGCCCACAGCTTATTCAGCACTCTGAAGTGCTCCGGGCCTGGATTACTCATATAGCGCGATAGCAGGCCTATAGCGTACGCTATATCGGGCCTAGTCTTCGTCGCTAAGTAGAGAATGGCCCCTACCTCTTGCTGGTATTGGTTAACCAGTTGGTCACTCTGCTTCTCGTCGTATGGCCCTATCTTGGAGCCGACGGGGACTGGTATAGCGGCTATTCCGCTATTCCCGACTAGTTTTGGGCGGTATTTAGCTAGTATTCTAGCTAGATATGCCCCCTGGTGAAGTTTTAGCGTTCCCTGGCGCCTATCGCGCTCTATTTGGATGCCTAAGAACGTCTTGGCTTCACCGAGGTCCTTTAAGTCTATAGACGCGTTGATAGCGTTATAGACCTCTGAGATCCGTTCCTTTTTGGGCGACAGCGCTAATATATCGTCAACGTGCGTAACGAGTATAATAGGCGTCCCCGAGGCGCTAGTATAGACCGATTGGTCTATTCCTAGCGGGGTAAGGCTGATTTTAGCCAATAGCCCCTTTAGGAACCATTCCCACTCTCGGGCTGACTGCTTTAGCCCGTATAGGGCCTTGTTCAGCCGGCAGACCAGTTGGCCACCGCTATTCAGCTCATAGCCAGTTGGCTGAGCGATATAGACTTCTTCCTTTATACTGGCGTTCGGGTAAGCCGATTTAACGTCCCACTGATGAACGTTCCAGTCATAAAGGGCGGCGTAGGCTAAAATAAGCCTATAGACTACTGGATTTACGGTGTTGGCGTACGTTTCGGTGAAGTCTTCACCGGGGCGTTGGCAAAACCCCTTGGCCACCCAGCGCGCCTTATAAAGGCGTCCGGGCCCCTCGGCGTCCTTAATATTAAGGACCCATCTCCCCGGAATAGCCCGTCGCCCCGGGGGCAACGGCGCTAGAGTCCAGGTCTTCTGGCGTCTGAGTTCGCCTATTTCCTTGTCCATAGCTGCCTTCCATAGCGCTGAATCGGGCCCAGTAATGGCGTCTTTATACTGAGCTATAGCTGGTACAGCCATCTCAGTATCGGCGTCATTCGGGGCTGAGTGCTGCTCTAGCTGGCTTATAAAGTCATTATAAGGCGTATCTACGTCCTTATAAGACTCGTCAGCCAGTTGGTCAGTCATTTCTTGATCAGCGCCCTCAGTGCCTTCAGCGCCCTGGGTGCCCCGTCCCCCCCAGTCGACGGGGAGGTCATATTTGGCAGCCAGTTGGTCGTCGTCGTCTTCAGGAATCACCAATTCCTCTTCGGCGACCAGTTGGTCTTTGTTCGTCTCTATATTATAGAACGTCCCTTCTAAAATATAGGCGTCTCTCACCCATATAGTACGGTGGGTGAGTGGATCGGCTAGCTTATACTGGTTACTACCGTATCCAACCAGTATATAAGGCTTTGCCCTTGGATCCAGCTTGGTTATAGCGCTTTCTGGAAGCCGCCTATAAGCCAATGACCCCTATACCCTAATATTTCCAATATTAGGCGGTTCGCCGTACCGGAGTTCGTATGGGGTCTTGCCGCTATTAGCGGTATAGGGGGTCCTATTATATAGGTATTCGGCGGCCTTTACCGCCTCCCCCCAGTATGCTTTAGGCAATTTTGCCTCTATAAGCATTGCTCGAACTTTGTTGAGAATAGTTCGGTTGAAGATCTCAGCGACGCCGTTCTGTGCGGGCGTGTATGGTGCTGAATAGCTAGTAATCGTCCCATTCTCGCTGTGAAGTTTGAGAATCTTGTCCGATTTGTACTCCCGGGCATTGTCAGAGTGTAATTCCTTCAGTCGGCGTTCAGACTGGGTCTCTTCCCGGGTCTTATAGGCCTTATAGGCCTCATAGACGCCGCCTTTACCCGCTAAAATAGCTGTTTCGGCATAGCGGGTCTTATCGTTAATAAAGGAGGTGAAGTATCTGCCTTTACTGAAGGTCTGGGGGGCTATAGGCCCGCAGATATCGCTGTGGACCTTGTCGATATAGCCCTCCGCCCGTTTTGGTTTAGCGCGGCTAACTATAGCCGTCGCCTTAGCCTGAATGCAGACTTCACATTCGGCTAGCTTTGGTGCTCCTTCGGCGAAAGGGGTCACTCCTTTTACTGCTCCCGGCAGTAGTTCTAGGGCATTGGCCCCTATATGGCCCATCCTTTGGTGCCATATACTACAGGTGGTGCCCCCCTTTAGGGGCCCCTTTGGCCCCTGGTCCTCCTTTGAGGCCAGGGCCACTGGTCCCCCCTTCTGGGGGGCGGTGCCCCTAAATAGGGGTCTCTCTTGCCTCTGGTCCTTCTCTGAGGCCAGAGCTGCTGTCCCCCCTTCTTGGGGGGCTGGACCCCTATCTAGGGGTCTCTCTTGCCTCTGGTCCTCCTCTGAGGCCAGGGCTACGGGCCCCCTCCTCTGGGGGGCGATACCCCTATCTAGGGGTTCTACTTGCCCCTGGACCTCCTCTGAGGCCAGGGCCATCGGTCCCCCGTCCCGGGGGCCGTCTACGCTGGGGTATTTTGCCTTTATAAGGGTCATCTTGCCCTTATAAAGCCCCTGGGCCACCAGCTTACCCCTATAGGATAGCTGGCACCCGTCTTGGTCCGCGGTAACCGTAATACCGCGTTCCACCAGTTGGCCTTGCGATATCAAGTTAATATTGAACTCGGGGACGTACAGCACCCGTTCCAATATTACCGAGCGACCAGTTGGCCAGAGGGTCATTTTGACTTGTCCCCTCCATTTAACCCGTATCACTCGGCCGTCCCCCCACTTTAGGGGTATATCGCAAGGCTCTAGGCGTCAGAATAGCCCCCTATGACCCGATATATGGCTGGTGGCGGCGGAATCAAGGTGCCAAGTGCCATTATCGGGCCCGTTGCTGAATAGGGCTAATTCTTCTTCCTCAGCTATATAAGCGTCGTCTTGCTTATTAGCGCTCCTCGGGACTCCCCCGAGGCCCCCTGATGTCGATTTGGCCTTATTAGGCCTCAGATGGGGGTGAAGTTTCCAGCACTCTTTCTTAGAGTGCCCTCTTTTGCCGCAATGGTCGCACTCCTGTGGTTGTCGACCAGTTGGTCGCTCTCTTTGAGCGTTTTGGCCCTTTTGACCCCTATTTTGAGGGGTGTGCCCTGTTGGCATGGCCATTTCGTGGTCCACGGGGCCCCCGGAGCCCCTGGCTTTTAGGCGTCTTGACTCGTCCACCAGCTGGTTGAATAGGGCTATTAGATCGATAGCCTCCCCTGGTTGGCCCCGGTAAGACTGGCTGATAATAGCTACTGTTGATTCATAGTCGCTGGTCAAATTGTTGAGTGCGTACGCCGCGATTACCTTGTCTGGCAAGGCCAAATTTCGGGCCTTCAGCTCATCCGTCAAGCGCTTGATTCGGGTCAAGTAGGTCTCCATATTATTACTGCAATTGGCGAGGGTAGTGGAGAATAGCTGCTTGCTGATGAGGAACTCGCTGGTAAACCCCTTAGGTTCGTAGAGGTCTTTGAGCGTCTGCCAGAGGGGCCCTGCGCCGTCGATATAGCGCGTCTGCAATAGGGGCCCGTCCTCTAGTAATAGGCGTATAGTAGCGGCCCCTTTAGCCGCTAATTTGTTGTATTCCGCTATATAAGCGGTCCAGCGCTGTTCGTTGGTCCGATAGTTGGCCCACTCGTTGTTATAGGTCTGCTGGTCCTCCGGAGATAGCTGATTTAGGCGCTCAGCGCCTATATTCTCCGGGGTTGCTGGGGCCCCCTCTGGGGGACTAAGAGCCTGGGTGTACCCCTTTTCGCAGAGGTAGGATTCAGCCCGTAGGGCCCAGATATCCCAATTAGCTGACCCCTTAAGCTTGGCGAATCGAGGGGTGCTATTGGACTCCATTGTGATACAATTATAAGCTATAGGTGACGATATAGCTTATAAAGGGAAGCTAAACGTTAGGCTATTCCAGGGGGTAAACTCACTTCTGATTGGCTGGAAATGAGGGCCTCTGATTAGCTGGAATGAGGGCCTCTGATTGGCTGGAATGAGGGCCTCTGATTGGCTGGAATGAGGGCCTCTGATTGGCTGGAATGAGGGCCTCTGATTGGCTGGAATAAGGGCCTCTGATTGGCTGGAATGAGGGCCTCTGATTGGCTGGTTGGTTGGCGCTAACCCGGGCTCATAACCTGTGAAGGTTACTGGGGTGTAGGAGTGAAGTCATGTGGTGATGGAATGATGATGGAATGAGATGATTGTGAAGCTTAGATTTCTATCTACTTAGAGAGCGAGAAACGGCGCCTATATAGCCCGTAGTTCAAGGCCGTCAGGCCCCCGTAATGGGCTGTTGCCTAGTGGTGGCGAAGGCAACCATCTAGGCAACAGCGCCCCTCTCTAGGCGCCAGCGTCATCCTCCAGGCGCCAGCGCCACCCATAGGCGTCTGCCTGCGTGATGACTAATTACCACCGTATATGTGGGTATTTAGCCAAGGCGATGGTCATATGCTTACCAATCCACTATGAGTCATTCCCGAACGTTGGGACTTTGGTCCGCACATGCGAACGGACTTAGTGAGCTGCCCTAACTGGCTTAGCCCTTTCTTGGCTGGCCTTACTGGCCTTGCTGGCCTTGCTGCCCTGCTGGCCTTAGCTAGCCTTGGCTATTCCATAAAAGCTTAAGACGATATACGTTCTATTCGATTCTTTTTAGAACTTAATACGACTTTATATACTTATTCTTAAGTTTATAGTATAATCGCTTAGTATTAATATTTCGTAAGCTTAATAAAATATACTCGTCTAGAATTAGCTAAAGATCGCGATACTTTTTATTATAGTAGATTTTCTAATATTTCTACGTCTTTAGTAGTAAAGTATAGACCTCTCGCTCTATCTCTTATACTATCGCGATTTAGTTCGTAGCTTCGATATATTCTCTATCGCGATTATCGTTCTCGTAAGAGAAAAAGTTAAAGTTAAGAATACGTCTCTCGATTATCTCGAAAGACGCCTTTTCGGTAGTAGAGTATTTTACGATATTATAAGCGAATTTCGCTATTAATAATAGTCTAACTTAGTCGTTTTAAGTATAGCTATAGAAATAGCGTAAATACTACTTTAGTATACTATTAAATCTCTTTATCTAATCGTTCGTCTACGAATAATAAGTCGTCGATAGCTTTATCTTAATTTATAACTCGAATATAATATTCGTAATTATCTTCGCTACGAAGATCGATTTACGATCTAAAATAATAGCTTATAAAGTTCTTTAATTCTTAAGTATCTTTTATAGCTAAATCTCGACTAATTATACTATCGTTATATTCTTACGTATCGAAATAATCTTTACTCTTTTTAAGAGTCTATAATAGATATTAAGTATCGCGTTAAACTCTACTTCGTACTACGCTCTTAAGGCCGATAAGTTAGTAATTATATTTATTATAATCTTATAATATTTTTCTATTAATAGTAGAATAGATTATAGTAATTCTACTAGCTTATCTTATAATACTCTCGCTCTCTAATATATTATATACGATCTATAGTAATCGTTTATTATTCTTTTTATATTTAGCTACTAGTACTTTCTCTCTAAGACTACGTACGTTCTCTTTATTACGAAGTACTTCGTCGCTAGATTATTATAGTATTTCTTTAGTAACTCGATACGTAAAGTCTCGTAAGTCGAAATATACAGTAAATTCTTAAAGTAAAGAAGATTTTAAGTTTTCTTTTAGTTTATAATAGCTAATTATAAATTTATAAGCTTTTTATAATCTACTAAATTCTCTTTAATTCTATATATAATTAAGTCTATTCGTAGAAATTTTAAAAGTCTCTTTCTTAAGATACTCTATATCTTCTACTATACTTCTTTCGCTTAAAACGCTATTCGAGCTATCTTACTTTCTAAGACTACGTAGATATCTACTATTCTCGTACGAATAATACGAATTACTATAAGTATTTTCGTCTTTATCTTCTAGCTATATAGAATTATTTTTAAATTCTAGAGTTACGAGTATACTTTACTCTAATCTTTTCTCTCGTAAGACGTTATCTCTAACGTTTATTAAAGTATAAAGTAGTAAATCTACTATCTCTTCTACTCTCTATTTTCTATTAAATTCGATCGCCGCGATAGCGCGTTCGCTATATTCGTAGTATCTATATAATAGCTAATCGTAAACTAGAATATCGATAGCGTTTATAACTATCTTATCTACCTTTAAGTTAGCTTAATAGTTATTTAGAAATATCGTAAATTATTATAATTTATAAGTATCTCTATTATCTCTTTAGCTTTCTCTAGATAGTATCTCTAGTACTTAAAGTATTCTATAATTACTAATAACTTTTAATCGTATATCTAGTAATTTCTCTTTACTAAAGTTATCTTTTAAGAGTAGTATACGACTACTCTCTATATATTCTTATTATCGAGCTATAAAAGAATATTTACTATAGTAGAGCTTAAGATATTTATCTTTAGTCGTTTTTTCCTCTACGATTCGTAGTAATATAGAAATAGTTTACTAGTAAATCGATTTTTAAGCTCGTTAAAAGTCTCGCGAATTTTCTATAATAAAAAGAGTTTTCTTTACTCGTTCTTTATTTATAGTCTACGAGACTCTTCTTCTCTCGCTTTTCTCTTCGACTATCTTTTTATCTTCTCGTTCTTTAATAGGTCCGTTAAGGGATCTATAATACGAGAAAAGCCGTAGATAAATCGTTAATAGAAATTATAAAAGTTAATAAATACTAAAATATCTTTCGCTAATACTAATTTCGACTAGTTTTTAATAGCTACGATTCTCTTCTTCTCTATTATAATTTTCTTAGTTAAGATAATAAAGTCGAGAAAGTTAATCTCGCGAACGTTAAACTTATACTTACTAAGATTTATATATAAGCTAGCTTTTTATAATATCTCTAGTACTAGATAAATATACTACGCGTAGTCTACTTTATTCGTAGAGAAGATTAAAATATTATTAAGATACGTAATTACGAAAACGTCTAAATACTCTTTTAAATATTTATAAATATAGAATTAAAAACTCGTAGAGACGTTTAAGAGCTTAAAGAGTATAACGAGATACTTAAATAGACTATATCGCGTACGAAAGACCGTTTTTTACTTATTATTTTTCTTAATTTAAAGTCGATAGTAGACGTTACGAATATTAATTTTCGTAAAGATCTTCGCTCTACTTAAACGATCTAGAATCTCGTTTATTAAGAATAGTAAATAAACGTTTCTCTTCGTTACTCGATTTAACCCTCTATAGTCTACGTAAAATCGTAGTTCTCTATTTATCTTTAAGACGAAGAGAATCGACGCTCTTATTAATAACTTAGAAGAGCGAATAAAGCTATTCGCGAGATTCTTTTATAAATATTATCGTAATACTTATAACTCTTTTTTAAAGAGCGAGTAAAGAAATTCTCGTAGAGATATATCTTTCTTTACTAGATTAATCGTATAGTTCTTCTCTTAATAAGAAGGTAGCGAGCTCGCTCTATTAAAATAAAATATATCTACTAAATTAAAATACTTATAAGATAGAAGCTCTTAAATTTCGCGAAGCTCTAATTCTTTTTTATCGTTCTACTATATTTCTTTAAGATTAAATATAGTACGTACGTATACGATATACGTAATATTATTATTCTTTATAAAGAAGATCTTTATATTCTCTAGTATAATATACTTAAAATTCTAGACGAACTTACTTTTTTATTAATTAATCGCGAGATTTTACTAGTATAAGAAAGATATATCTAGAATAATCTTTACTTAGTTAATTTCGAAATCTATAGATATAAACGAAACTCTTAAGATTTAAGATTTAGTATTTAAATTAGAAATACTATAATTTAGATAATAATTATAAAAGATATCTATCGTAACGCCGTTTAGAGCTATAAAAGTTAACGACGAATTAACGTTAAAGAACTTATATCTCTTTACGAACTCGCGAGATATTAAGTTTATCTTCGTACTATTATTAAGTAACGCTTTAATCTTTCGCTCGTCTACTAGTATCTTAAACGAGATCGTCGTTCGCGTAAGCGGTACTTTTAAAGTCTTATAGTCTCTCTACGCGAGAATTCGGCGTACTCTTAGTATTATAGACTTTATTAGTTTCTTCGCGAAGACTCTACGAGTCGCGATCGTTCTCGATATAAATACTTTCTTCTTAAAGTAGTCTACTATCTTATAGCTAACTTTATTATATAAGAAGTAGCGAATTAGTCCGTATTACTTTTTACGAGATTTTCCCTTATTCTACGTAAAGGAGAATCGCGATATCTTTTTATCTCGCGACGCCTTCTACGAAGAAGGATTATCGAGAGAATAGCTAGAAGTAAATAATCTACCTTTAGTATTTTTATTTACGACTTTCTATAACGGCTTTCTCTACTTAAAGAGCGCGTTTATTACTAGTTCGAGTTACGCGATTCGAGCTTATAATTCGTTAATAATCTACGAGAAAGCGAGTTACTTACGAATCTCTAGCTTTATTACTCTATTTAGCTCGAAGTATAGCTAATAAAAGCGAATCTTTTACGAGTCGTTTCGTTTCTCGTTTACTATCTTCTCTAGGCTCTATAGTCTTTAGCGATACTAATTATACGACTCGTTCTCTCTTTTTTTATAGAAGGTTATCTCTTTTTATACGACTAGACGAAGTAAGACTAGATTATCTAAACGAGTCTTAAGATATCGTATTATTCGCTTAAATAAAAAGTCGATCTAGCGCTCTCGTAGCTAGTAATTAAGTCTAATTTACTCGTTCTACTAGAGAGTTATTATCGCGATAGCGACTTATTCTTCGCGCGTTACGTTTAGTTTTATATAGTTAATCTCGAACTTACGTAGATACTCTTATAACTTCTCTCTTATCTAGAATTCTTCTACGAGAGCCTACTAATTCGTTAAAAGTTAAAGTATTATAATTCGCGGTCTTCGTCTATCTATAACTATCGCTATATCGCTAAGAGTAAACGCGATACTAGTAAAGTCTTTACGTTTCTTACTTTCTACGCTAAAGACGAAAGAGGCTTCTACGCGAGATTCGCTTAAACGAGTTATAACTCGCTCGTCGTTCGTTAATTTACGCTTAGTAGTCTTCGTCTCGAGTCGAGTTCGACGTTTATTAAGTACGAGATACTACTTAAGTTTAATAACGCGATTAAGAATAGCGTATAGTACTTTCTTAGTAGTTAACGACGCTAGCTACTTCTATAGCGAGTCTACGCTCGATAAGGGCGTTTTAGCCTTCGCGATACCTTCGCGGTCTTTCGTACTCTCTACGACCCTTAAAAAACGCGTCGAGAGCTTAGTAGTTAACTAAGATACGAATTATTAACTATTCGCCTTCGCGATCTCTTCTATAGAGATCGTAGAATCGTTAACGACGGTAATAGCGCGTTACTTATTTCTAGAAGCTATAGTAAAGTAAATAGGCCCTCTCCTTTTCGTAGAGAGTATTAAAACTATAAGAATTACGGTAAGAGCGTAAATATAATACTATCTATTAATTCTTAAATTAACACTAAAGAGCTAAAAGGTGTCTACGAGAGCTACGTAGAGTTTTATAGTTACGCTAAGCGTCTTCGCAGCCCTTTTCGCGAAGCGAAGATAATCCGTATCGACGTTATATATAAGGCACTCTTATATATATCTTATTACTAGTTTTTAAGAAAGATCTAAACGTTATTTATAACCGCGCCGTAATACGTTTAACTCTATAGTATTAGGCTAATAGCGCCGTACGCTACTTAAGAATTAACTACTAGAATATCTATATAGTAGCTTACGAAGACTACGGTCTATCCTTACTTACCTAGCTACGTAAGAAGATAGAACCAGTCTCTTACGATATTTAAGACTAGATTAACCGAGACGCGCCGAAGATAGCTCTACTAGGCTCCGAAGAGCTAAAACAATATAAAGATACTACTAGACCAGCATTATTTTACTAGGAACTCCGTAGAAAAGATAGCGTAAAGAGAAAGGTAGATCTCTCGATTAAATACTTCTTAACTACGGACCGCCTACGATACAGTAAGGTTAGAGATCTGCTCGAAGAGCCTATAAAGACGATCTATACTTATTTTACCGACTTCGAGAAATATATAATAGACGATACGGCTAAGCTATAGCCGAATAATACGGTGATTATAGTACCGATCGACGATAGCTACAACTACAGTATAGACGCCTACTATAGCTAAGTATTAGCAGGAAAGTTTTACGATACGATAACTCTAAGGCTATACCCTAAGCTATAGATAATTAAGCCGACGGTTAAGCCGAAGACACAATTAACTTCTATTATTAAAGAAATCCCGTAAGCAATAAAAGCTATAGCAACCTCGACGCTAACTATTTATACTACTTTATAGAACATTATAAAGGGAGGTAAATAGATGCGTTTAGAACTACTAGATCGAAACGAAGTTATAAAGGACTAGAGAGTTCTATAAAAGGCCGGTAAGATAGTTCTAAAATACGCTGTCTTTATCTCTTTCTAGAACGCCGACGCCTATACTATAGAAGACACGAGTTAACTATAGCTAGCTAATATATGGTTAAAGCTACTAGTCGATAAGCAAGATAATTAGAGCATCGTAGCTTATATATCGAGAAGTATAGGCACGGTATATTACGACGGTAAATTCTAACTATATAAGTTAGTCTCTAGGAGTAAGTCGATACCCCGATAACCTCTAAAGACTACCTTAATACCACGATAAGGACTACTAGCGGTACCGACTAGTAAACTAGCTATACTATAGAGACTGCTAAGTATCGTAATATCTCTACGAAGAGGAGCAACGAGGTTATTACCGAATCTTAGTTTATCCGTATTACTGTCGAAAGCCATCCTTATAGACGTATTAGGCAGCTTCGCTAATTTCCCTTCTATTAAGTTAAATTAATATTAGCTAATTTACTATAGAATAGTCTAGGTGTATAGGCTAGATATATACGACGAAAAGAACTACTATAAGGCTATACCCGACTTAGTACGGATCTAGAAACTAGTTAATAGAACTAAATTATTTTTCGAGGTTAATCTATAGAATATAGTAATAGTAACTAACCGATAAAAAGAAATTCTAGTCCTAATATACGATAAAGGCCACATAATGCGCTTTAAGAAGATTAATGTTATAAATAACGAACGTTAATACTATAAGGAGTTCGCCACCTTTTAGAAAAACAATGGTATAGAAACCGCGTCGGTGTTTAACGTAGAAGAAACTAGACTTCTAGAGTTACTAAAGGACGCGGTACTAGACATAAATATTATATAGAACTTAGAACTATTTACCTACGACGAGAAGAGAAGCCTATAGACTAATAGTATAGAGAATATTCACGGCGTAGAACCGTATAAGCTGAGACTAGTGCTTAACGCAACGGTGCTAGTCTAGATTAGATAGGACTAGTATATTAAAACCGCGCTCTATAATAGAAATATATTCGATATCACCTACCGGTTTCTATAGAATCGAAATCGTACACGACGGTTGCCTATCTACGACGTAGACGGCGACCTTATCCCTAAGATATAATCACCGTCGTAGGTGCCTTTATCGTCGCCGACTACGGTTAACTTTAACGTGTAATAGGGGAACCATAGGAAGTGTAAAGGTCGAAGAAGGAAAAATAGAAGACGAATATAATTAGAGAAGGGCACGGCTAGAGTATAATAAGATAGAGACAATCTTAACAACGAGAACGTTGTCTTTTAATAGACGGAGCAGACTGTTGCGATTGCTCTATATGCACTGTACATGCACATAGCGTAATTACGATTATATATGTCCTACGTAGTTATCATATGCATAGTATATGCATATATTTACCTTAGTGCAACTAAGGTAAACACTTAGTTAATCAATCACTTCACTTACTATATTTTATATAGTCGTTCCCTACTATCTTCTTAAAGATATCGGCGAATCGATTAAGTATCTTCTAGATTTCGCGAAGGTCCGTATTATTGTGTATTTTTACCTCTTTTCTCGTAGGGTCGATAAGTTACGGTAGGCCTCCTTCTACTTTAGGTATAATTCGAGCTATATATATAAGCGTAAAAGGTTTTCGAAGGGCTCGCTTAAGTTAAGCGTATATTATTAGTTTCTCGTTAAGATTTCTCGTTCGGATTTATCGCGTTAAGAGCCGTAATTATAAATCGAAAGTTCGGCTAGTAACGGATAACGTTAAGCGTAAGTTGTCCTAATCGATTACGAGTTTATATTGTCTTAACTAAGGTATACCTAAAATAAGGTTAAAGTCGGCGATATTTAGTATCTAGAGGCGTATATAGCAGGTATACTCTACTAAATTTAAGGTATAATTCGCTATCTCGAGAGATCTAATTATTACTCTATTAGCTACTTTAATCTACTTCGGTTAGTCTATCTGCTTCGAGGTAGATAGGGCTACTCGGTATATAAAGTCGCTAGATATATAATTTCGATTAGCCTCGCTATCGACTAGTACTAATATATTATATCGACGTCCGCGGTCGATTAACGTCTTCTTTACTACTAGTAGATCGTTTCCTTCGGTCTATATAGTAAGATAATGACCTTGTCGTTCCTTTACTAGATTACCGGTAGGAGTAGAGGTTTTTATAGGCCTAGTAGGTACTCTCTCTTTTATTAGGCTCTCTAGTTTTTTTATTAAAAAGAGACGTTCCTTTCTCTTTATTCGAATCTTAATCTCTCGAAAGCTCGACTTTATCGACTATTTAAGCGGTCTTAACTGAATTCTCGTTTTTCTATTAGGGTTAGAGATCGTTCTCGAATAGGTCTACCCTCTAAGTTGCTTTAGTATTAAAACGACGAATATCTCTATCTTCTATAACTAAAGTAAGAACTGTAAGGGTTGCGATAAGAGCGTAAATATAATACTATTTATTAATTCTTAAATTAATACTAAAGAGCTAAAAGGTGTCTACGAGAGCTACGTAGAGTTTTATAGTTGCGCTAAGCGTCTTCGTAGCCCTTTTCGCGAAGCGAAGATAATCCGTATCGGCGTTACATATAAGATACTCTTATAATATCTTTCTTCTCGTAGATCTAGCGTTCTTATAGACTTCGTTCTACTTTTCGTAAAATATATCTATTATATTTATCTAGATTTATATCTACTACGTACGAGTAATATCGTCGTAGAATATTTATATATCGCTTACGTTTAGTAAAATCGTTTTTTATTTTACGATAAAGTTATAAGGTTATATCTGCTCGTCGCGAATAAGTTTAGCTTACTTATAGTAAGTAAGATATAAGATCTTCGTTTATCTTCGTTTTAGTTTATACTTTAGTTTAGTTCTTACTTCTCTTACGAAACCCTTCTCGCTATTATAGCTTTCTCGCGATTACGTTTAAATAGTACTCGTTTATCTATCTATTTTATCTTTCTCGTAGCGTAGATTTTCTATAAGTATTTCTATCTTTTATTTTATCTATATTTATCTTTATAGTTCTTTATTTACTATTATTTCTTCTATAGTTATTTTCTATTTCGTTATAATAGCGTTTAACTAGAATTCTTTTATTCGTATTTACTAAGACGAGCTATACTTACAGTTCTTTATCGTACGAGATAACTTTATTAATAATATTTTAATTAATATAGCTATATAATAATTTAATTAGTACTTTTTATACGATAACTCGACTATAGCGACTATCTTTAGCTCTAGTCTTCGAGCTATAATACTTACTACGATTATTATAAGTATATTCTATAATCTCGATAGTATTATCTTTTATATCTTTTACTTTAGTTCGAGTTAAAATCGACTTTATTATTTCTCTTCGCGAGAGATCTCGCTTTATTAATTAACTCTTTAGCGGTACCTCTCGTAGAGTACGAGTTAGAGTTAGTATACTCTATTCTATCGTAATTAGAGTCGTTAAACGATATTATATTTCGCTACTATAACTTAGCGATATTCTCGTCGTTATTATTATTATACTAGCGGTAAGTAGCTTATTTTTAGTTCTATCTCTCTTACTAACTCTTTATAGAAGAGTATTTAACTTATTCTAAGTATATCTCTTACTCTATAGAAATAAGCGCTCGTCTAAGCTATATTATTTATCTAGCTTAAGATATTTATAATATAGCTTTTAGTTACTATTAGAATATAAATCTCGTTTACGACTCGTTCGTTATCTCGCTAATAGTCTATAGAATAATATAACGACTACTATCTCTTCGCGAACTTCTCGTACTTAGATCTCGATCGATATTTCTATACTTCGCTTATCGTCGAGTAGTATACTATCTTTAACTTCGACTTCTAGTTCTCGTACGTTATTTATACTAGCGATTTATAGCTAAACTTCTTTAATCTCTTTTACTTTAAGCTCTATTAGTATCGCTTTAATTTCGCGAGTACGTAGCGATATATTAGAGATAGAGTATCGTTTATTTAGTTAGTTTACTTAATAAGCTTAGTAAATAGTTTAGAAATATCTTAACTTTCTATATAATTATTCTAGTAAGCCTTTTAATACTAGTTAATAAACTATAATATAGTTCTATAATAATATTCTTATAACGCTTAACGAGTAAGCTTAAGATCGTTCGCGTTTTTTATATATTCTTTAATAGATTTCTTTATCGATTATAAATATTTTAGATATAGATTCTAGCTAGTTTTACGATTCTAGCTTTATTTCTTCGTCGATTTCGATCTTTTCTCGTAGTACTAGTAGTAATATCTCTTTATTTAGTAGCGATTTATCTCTTACGCGATCGTCGTTAAGTTCGAAGCTCGATCCTCGAAGCAGTACGTTAAGTAGTTAGTCTTAGTAGTTATCGAGTAATAGAATATCTCTTAGAAGTAATAATTCGCGAGAAAGTTAATAAGAAAGTAGTAGTTCGCTAAGCTCTTAATAGAGAAGTAATAGTTCGCGAGATAGTTAGTAAAGAAATAGTAGCTAGTAAAAAAGTCGAATTAAGTTAAATACTACGTTCTATAGTTTCGACTAAATAGCTCGTCTTTTCGCTACTCTATAACTCGATTTAAGCTCGTTAATCTTTTTTAGGTTCTTTTTATAATACTCTTATACTAGACGAGCGTAATTATTTAATTTATTCGTTAATAACTACTAATCGTTCTTTACTAAATATTCTTTTTATCTTACTCGATACTATAACTTTTCGCTCTTAATTCGCGAGTCGATTATCTATTTTACTAAATACTACTTCTACTCTAAGTCTATAGCTAATCTTAGTAATCGTAGCTCGAGTCGTAGTTCTTCTTATCTCTAAACGAATTTCTTTAGTAGCGAGATATAGAAAATATTATAGATACGAAGACTCGCTAAAAGCTTAAAACGATATACGTTCTATTTAATTCTTTCTAGAATTTAATACGATTCTATATACTTATTCTCGAGTTTATAGTATAGTCGCTTAGTATTAATATTTCGTAAGCTTAATAGAATATACTCGTCTAAGATAAGCTAAAGATCGCGATACTTTTTATTATAGTAGATCTTTTAATATTTCTACGTCTTTAGTAATAAAGTATAAGCTTCTCGCTCTATCTTTTATACTATCGCGATTTAATTCGTAGCTTTAATATATTTTCTATCGCGATTATCGTTCTCGCGAGAGAAAAAGTTAAAGTTAAAAATACGTTTCTCGATTATCTTAAAAGGCGTCTTCTCGATAATAAAGTATTTTACGATATTATAAGCGAACTTCGCTATTAATAATAGTCTAACTTAGTCGTTCTAAGTATAGCTATAGAAATAGCGTAAGTACTGCTTTAGTATACTATTAAATCTCTTTATTTAATTATTCGTCTACGAATAATAAGTCGTTAATAACTTTATCTTAATTCGTAATTTAAATACGATATTTATAATTATCTTTACTACGAAGATTAATTTACGATTTAAGATAATAGCTTACGAAGTTCTCTAATTCTTAAGTATCTCTTATAGCTAAATCTCGATTAATTACGCTATCGTTATATTCTTACGTATTAAAATAATCTTTACTCTTTTTAAGAGTTTATAGTAAATATTAAGTATTACGTTAAACTCTATCTCGTACTACGCTCTTAAGATCGATAGATTAGTAATTATATTTATTATAATCTTACGATACTTTTTTATTAATAGTAAAATAGATTATAGTAATTCTACTAGCTTATCTCGCGATACTCTCGCTTTCTAATATACTACGTACGATTTATAGTAGTCGTTTACTATTCTTTTTATATTTAGTTACTAGTACTTTCTCTATAAGACTACGTACGTTCTCTTTATTACGAAGTACTTTATCGCTAGGCTATTATAGTATTTCTTTAGTAACTCGATACGTAAAGTCTTATAAGTCGAAATATATAGTAAATTCTTAAAGTAAAGAAGATTTTAAGTCTTCTTTTAGTTCGCGATAGCTAATTATAGATTTATAAGCTTCTTATAATCTACTAAATTCTCTTTAACTTTATATATAATCGAGTTTATTCGTAAAAATTTCGAGAGTCTCTTTCTTAAGATACTTTATATCTTCTACTATACTCCTTTCGCTTAAGACGCTATTCGAGCTATCTTATTCTCTAAGACTACGTAGATATTTACTATTCTCGTATAAATAATACGAATTACTATAGATATTTTCGTTTTTATCTTTTAGCTATATAGAACTATTTTTAAATTTTAGAATTACGAGTATACTTTACTCTAATCTTCTCTCTCGTAAGGCGTTATCTCTAACGTCTACTAAAGTATAAAGTAGTAAATCTACTATTTCTTCTACTCTCTATCTTCTATTAAGTCCGATCGTCGCGATAGCGCGTTCGCTATATTCGTAGTATCTATATAATAGCTAATCGTAAACTAGAACGTCGATAGCGTTTATAATTATCTTATTTATCTTTAAGTTAGCTTAATAGTTATTTAGAAGTACTATAGATTATTATAATTTATAAGTATCTTTATTATCTTTTTAGCTCTCTCTAGATAGTATCTTTAATACTTAAAGTATTCTATAATTACTAATAGCTTCTAATTATATATCTAGTAATTTCTCTTTACTAAAGTTATCTTTTAAGAGTAGTATACGACTACTCTCTACGTACTCTTATTATCGAGCTATAAAAGAATATCTACTATAGTAGAGCTTAAGATATTTATTTTTAGTCGTTTCTTTCTCTACGGTTTATAGTAATATAAAAATAATTTACTAGTAAATCGATTTTTAAGCTCGTTAAAAGCCTCGTAGACCTTTTACGATAGAAAGAGTTTTCTTTACTTATTCTTTATTTATAGTCTACGAAGCTCTTCTTCTCTCGCTTTTCTCTTCGATTATCTTTTTATCTTCTCGTTCTTTAGTAGATCCGTTAAGGAATCTATAATATAAGAGAAGTCGTAGATAAATCGTTAATAGAAGTTATAGAAGTTAATAAATACTAGAATATCTCTCGCTAATACTAGTTTCGACTAGTCTTTAATAACTACGATTCTCTTCTTCTTTATTATAATTCTCTTAGTTAAGATAATAAAGTCGAGAAAGTTAATCTCGCGAACGTTAAACTTATACTTACTAAGATTCGTATATAAGCTAGCTTTCTATAGTATCTTTAGTACTAGATAAATATACTACGCGTAGTTTATCTTATTTATAAAGAAGATTAGAATATTATTAAGATACGTAATTATAAAAACGTTTAAATACTCTCTTAAATATTTATAAATATAAAATTAAAAACTCGTAGAAGCGTTTAAAAGCTCGAAGAGTATAACGAAATACTCGAATAGACTATATCGCGTACGAAAGATCGTCTTTTACTTATTATCTTTTTTAATTTAAAGTTAATAGTAGACGTTACGAATATTAATCTTCGTAAAGATCTTCGCGCTACTTAAATAATCTAGAATCTCGTTTATTAAGAGTAGTAAATAGACGTTTCTCTTCGTTACTCGATTTAACCCTTTATAGTCTACGTAGAGTCGTAGTTCTCTATTTATCTTCGAGACGAAGAGAATTAGCCCTTTTCGTTAATAACTTAGAAGAGCGATATCAGGACCGATACTGGCTAGTAGCTAGAGATAGAAGCTAGTACGAAGAGCAGGCTATTAATATATATATCGTATTAGTCTAACTATTCTTATAATATCGATTTAACACTTAAAGAGCTTAAGTATTAAGAATACGGTACGAGCTCTTCTAGTATGCGTAGCGCAGTCTTAGTATTTATAACAGTTTACTCTTCCCTCTAAAAGATAAGTCGACCGCGACTTATAGTAAGGTATTACTTAATATAGTATTTAAGTATACGCTATATCGTATATACTATAAATCTATATAAACAACTATACTTTTTCTATTAATAATTAGAGAGTATACGTCGAGTATATTCTTCGGCTTCTTCTCGAATATATAGCTGTATATAGTTAGTTATATTCGTATTTTCGAATTTATAAAATTTATTAGTCGTAGTTTTAACTTCTTTTAGATATCGCTATCGCTACTCGTCGATAGCGAAGTATATATTATAGGCCGTAGCTGTATATATATTAGTAATATAAGTCTTATTACTATTACGCTACGCTATAGGCGCATTCTACTAATATACGTATCGTATATTATAGAAAGTAGTATATACTCGTTTTCTACTTTTACTTTACTTTCGTTATTGTTGTTTACGTTACTATTATTATTATTACTACGTACTGCTTATCGTAGACCGAGCTACGGCGCGCGTATTACTCTTATACTTCTCGTTATCTACTATTCTTTTATTTTATTTTCTTCTAAGTTTCTATTTCTTATACACTGCCTTTACCTTTACTATTACTAGATTATTTAGTAATAGCAGTAATAATATATATAGATATATCGACGAGTAGTATTATCGTATAGTATACTACGTATTAGAGTATTCGCTAATTATACCGTAGCTAACGCCTTAGTAATTCCTACCGCTTCGACTACTTAAGTCTTAGTTCGTCTACTAAGTAATATTCGTAAATATACTTAGTACTAACGCTACCTTCGAGCTCTATACGTATTTTCTAAGCGTTAAATATTCTTAACGTATACGCTGACTTAAGCTCTAGAGACCGTAAGCCTATTAAGATTATAGTAGTAGACTATAACTATTTACAGTTAAAGTATAAGCGATACTCTAAGTACTATAAACTATACTTCGATATAAGCGCTAGATCCGAGTATTCGAAGAGTAACGCTAACTAGAGTAGTACTCTCGAAACTACTAGTTTATAACTAATAAGTTTCTTATTATAGTTATCGAATAGCTAGCTAGTCGTATTCGTAGCCGCCTTATCGTCGAAGATCGTAAGTTAGCTCTACGTAAGTAATATATTACGCTTACTCTTATAATGCTCGTAGCCTACTCTATATATAGTTATTAACTAACCTCTTATAGGCGAGTATATTAGAGAACGAGATAAAGAGCTAGATCTAGCTATATAGCGCTTAACTAATAATATACGAGCTAGCTTATCGCGCGTTAGATTTACTTCTAATACTTCTATTTATCGTCGTACTACTCGTACTAGTACTGCTAACTCGACTAGTACTAGCCTTAAGGATAATTTAGTTCTGATTCTATATATAATTCGTCGTCTTTACGAGATTTAGGCGAGTACTATAAGTAATAAAAGAGTATAAAAGACGTATTACTAACTGCGCGCAGTTTAGTTAGATTTAGTAGCCTTAGCCTAAGAATTCTTAAATCGATTATTTCGATCGCGATACCGTCTCTTCTTCCCGTACTATAGTAGACGCAGCTAAAGAGTCTAAAGATAATATCGACGACGATAAGAGCTTCTTCGATAAAGAGAAGGATAACGATAATGATAATAATAATAATAAAGACGAGAATGCGCTTATCGATACTAAGAAGTCTACGTCTCGCTCTGCTTTCGAGTAGGCTCTCTCGGTTCGTCGCGCGCCTCGTAGTTCTATCTTTTTCCTTTCTCCTTCCTCGTTAGCCTTCGCTACTCTAACGCTAGTGCGTACGGTTAAGATAGGCTTAACAGTAGCAGTATTAATATTAATAATAGTAATAATAATAATAAATACGGCTAAGATACGCTACTAAGTCTTACTTATTAAGACTATCCTTCGAGATAAGATTCTAGCTAGTATTCGCCGAGAGTAATCTACTACGATAACGCTCGTAGCTGCTTCTACCTTTATTATCGCTTCTATCTTCGCTTCTACTACTAAGGCTTCTACTCGCCGTAAGGCACTAGTCTCTACTTCTACTTCTACTATACTACGAGCTACGCTATCGACTACTTCTCGTCGCCGAGATACAGTACGTATTACTAGCCCTACTATTAACGCTATCGTAGAGGTATAGACCGGTAATATATAGCGTTATCTAGACTTATTTACTGCTTATTAAGGCGGCTTAGACTCTCGCTTTATCTTAAGTAGTGCTTTTAGATCTATACGTATATCTTCTATAGCGAAGATAATTATAAATCGAGTTCGCGCTACTAGTATACGACGTAGCTTCTTTATTATCTTCTCGTCTACTCCTTCTATACCTTCTAAGAAGCGTAAGGCGCAAGACGAGCGTACTTCTAGAAAGAAGAGAATACGGCGAGATAAGAAGAGTACTAAGGTAGTATTTAAGAATAATAAGAAGGCCGAGTAGCGTATAGTAGTTAGATATATACGTACTGCTAGCTACAGTCGCTTTTATAGCGTAACGCCGATAATTTTTCTTTATTTAAATATTTTAATAAGGCTATTAAGATACTTACGTATCGTATACTCGCGACGTATACTAGTCTTATTAGTAGAATAAGAATCTCTACTCTCTTTATTATATCTTATTTATAAATTCTATAATGCGTTCGCGTATATTTTCTAAATATACTTCTAGTTTCTAGCTATTATAGACTTTATTTTAGTCTTTCTATCTTACGAGAAAGCGTCTTCGCTTACTCTTTTCTTTTACGTTTAGAATACGATTAACTTTATACTCTTTTTCGTCGTCTATATTAATAAGTTTAAGCGATTCGTAGCTAAATCGTATATAGTATACTTCTAGTAAGGATATATAGAAGACTAGATAAATACGACTATACTTCTAAGATAAACTTAGTCGATAAACGTTCTTACTTACTCGTTTTTCGATTATAAATAGGCTAATATATTTATTTAATAGCTTACGACTAGTCTTACGTAGTCGAATATTTTTTAACGTAAGAAGTACTTAGTCTTCTTCTTTAAACGTAATTAGAATTTTCTTTTTATTATAGTATATAATAATACTTCTTTACGTATACTTCTAGACGGCTCTAAGCTAGCGTTACGCCTTAATGATTTTTTTCGCTTTTTTCTTCGAAGATTATACCTCGAATTAAGACTTCTTAATCTCGATATTCTTTTTAAGTATCGATTAGAATACGAGTATAATCTCGAATAATATTTTATTCGTTATTTTACTTTTAGCGTTATTGTATATAAACTCTACGCTAGCGAGTAGTATAGGCTAATTACTCTATTTATCGTTAATAAAGCAACGTAGATAATATTCTAACGTTTAATTAGAACGCTCGATTTATCTATTAATCTATAGATAATAGGCAGTTAAGAGACGTCTTCGAATAAATAAGTAATAGTATAGTATTCCCTAGTATTTTAAAGTAAAAAGCGAGTCTCGATCGCTTATAATCGATCTCGAAGTACTAAAAGTAGCGAAAATTATATCGTATAAGATATCTACTATTTTAGTAGTATTAATATTTTAAGAGTAGAAGATAAACTTTACTATCTTAGAGTATCTATATACGACTACTAAAATAGTATTATATACTCTTTTTCTATATTTCGTAAATAGTACTTTAGTAACGAAGTCTATTATAATATCTTTCTAAGGCCCTTTTAGCGCTAGTAAGCTCTTAAGGAAACTATAAGGCTTATATCGTAAAGCCTTTATTCTCTAGTAGATATCGTATATCGAGATATATACGTTTATCTAGCTCCTCGTATATAGCTACTAGTAATAGCGTATTATTATCTTAAGAGTACGCTTTCTTCCGAAGTATTCCTCTTACTAAGAGTAGTTATAGTTAATTCTAATAATCTCTTACTATACGATCGAGTCGTTAGATATATATACCGCTTCGTCTTTACGTATAAGCCTACTATTATCGATATACTATACTTCTATTATAGGCGAATTTAGAATCTTTCTCTCGAAGTAAGACTTCTATAGCTACTTTAAGTAAAAGGCGTTTCTTTCTTAAATATCGCGTAGCTAAATCTATATCTAGTCGCTTACGTCTAGTAAGTAATTTTAGTTTATTAAGTCGATACTAGAGCGCTCTATATTACTTATATTAGCAGCCTTTTATTTAGACTTTACGTACTTTTTTCTTATAGCTAACTTTTTTAATAGAGTACGTATACTCCTATTAGACGTAACGCGCTATTCGCGTAATATTCGAGTACGAGTAGTAGTAGCGATTTATAATATATCTCTTTTACGACTTATATACGTATCGTATACTTTCTTTCGCCTCTTAGTAATTAATTCTTATAAGAGATTATTCGTAGGCTTCTCCCTTTTAACTATATAGTCTAGTCGACGTAAAAGTCTATTAGCGAGATTATCTTTTTCTCGTCGCTATTTAATCTTAAAATTATAAACGACTAACTACTCTATTTACCTTATTTATCTCTTTCGACTTAGGGATTTATCGTTTATAAATCTTAGTAAGGCCTTATAGTCGATTAGAACTTAAGTATACTTCGTAGACGCCTCTAGATAGTATCGCTACTCTCGAAATACCCTAACGATTACTAGTATCTCTTAGTCGCTAGTAGTATAATTACGTTTAGCTAGAATTATCTTTTTAGAGAGAAACGTAATAGAGTACTATACTATACGTATACGATCCCTATACGTCTCGTAGAATTAAGTAAGTACTACTCTAACGGCTATACCGAATATATCTATTTCTACTCGATACTTCCTTTCTAGATTAAAGTACTTAAGTAATAGCGCTATTCTAAATCTATTCTTTAGTATACGAAACGCTTATATAGCGCCGTTAAGCTAACTAAATAATTCCGTTTTCTTCTCGGCTTTTATATCGATAAGCAGGTCCGTAATAGGTATAATAATAGCTAAATAGAATTCGATAAACCCGCGATAGAAGTTAGCGAAGTCGAGAAAGCTCTAAACGTCCGTAAAAGACTAAGGTTTAGACTAGTTCGTTATCGTCTATACTTTATAGAGGTCTATCGAGATCCCTATAATATCTACTCGAAATTCGAGAAATTCTACTTCGCTAGTATAGAATTTACATTTTAACAGCTTTATAAATAAGCTATATTCTCGAAGCCTATCGAGTACGGCGCGAATATATTTTATATACTTCGCGCGTATACTACCTTTATAGATAAGAATATTATCTATATAGATAATATACGATTAGTTTAGTAGTCTCTTTAGTACTTCGTTAATATATACTTAAAATATAGCTAGAGTATTAGTAAGCCTAAATAGTATTACTAAATACTTAAACTGCCTATAGCGTATACGAAACGCCGTCTTCTATCTATCGCCCTTTACGATTTTAATTCTATAATAGGCATCGCGTAGGTTAAGCTTCGTAAAGAATTTAGCTTCGCTAAGTCTATCGAGGATCTTCGAAATAAGAGATAGAGGATAACGATTTTTAATCGTAACTTTATTTAGCCCTTTATAGTCTATATATAGGCGCAGCGTACTATTCTTCTTAGATATAAAGAGGATCGGTGCGTCCGTAGGCGACTCGCTAGATTATATTTAGTCCTTTTTTAATACTTCTTTAATGTAGCTTCGTATAGCCTCGAGTTCTTTATCGTTAAGAGGATAGATAGGCCCGAATAGTACCTCTTTTCCTTTTATAATAGAAATAGAATACTCTACTTTAGTATACGTAGACATTAAGCCTTCCTCGAGCTCGGAAAATACATCTTAGTACTCTCGTAGTTTAAAGAGTAATTCGACCTTTACTATTTCGAGCTCGACTAGCGTAATACCGCCGCTTCGCTTACTCGAGTCTAGTCTATAGTAGACGGTATATAGCCGCTTATTATTCTATAACTAAAGTCCGCTAAAGACGATGTATAAAGAGATTTTCCTTATAGATCGATAGGCTCAGCGATTAGCCTTTTAATCGACGTTAGGGTTTACCTCTCGTAGCTAGCGTCTTTCGAGTATTATATTATAATACTTTATATTAGTAAAGATTAATTACCTCTAAGTAGATTTACTTTCTTCTTAATAGTTAAACGCTATAACCTCGTATACGACTCGCTCGTAGATATTAATTTAATACTTATCTATAGCTTTAGCCGTAAACGATACTAGAAATAATAGAAATCTTAAATCTATAACTATTACTTACGAGATAAAGTTATCTTACGTTTCTAAGTTAAGTAGTATATATAACGTATACGTTTTCCCTTATATAACTAATTTTACTAAAATATATATAGCTTCGTTAGCTTTATTTCTCCGTTATAGAGTCCTTAATACCGTCGTTATATAGACGATACTGGTTTCTAGTTTTTTAACGATTTTATTTCTCTCGTACTAGGAGCTTACGTTACGGCTACGAGACGCTTATTCTTATATTAGTTGCTTTTATACTCTTTAGAGCTATATATAAAGTAAGCGCTCGACGCTAGCCTTTCTTTATAGAGTACGCTATCCTTACTAGGCGCTCTCTCTTTAGTAAATAATTCTTTTTCTTTAACTTCTCTAACTGTAACTTTCTTTATATTAGTTTATCTCTAGTTACGCTGCGTATACGAGACGCTATCGCCTCGTCGATTACGATTACTTTTATCTCGTAAGTCTTAGCGAGCATCTCTAAGGTCTTCTTATCTCTAAGCTATAGCGAGGATCTAGTCGCGGCTTTTTACCTCTTTAATGTCTGCTATTATCGAGTTTCGCAGCGTAGGATTTAGTAAGTTAAGAAAGTACTAAGCGAGCCTAGTCTCTTTAGATATATTCTCTAGAATATCCTATTTAGTGTTTTCGATTTCGTAGAGTAGCTATCTAGCTAACTAGTCGCTACGTTATCTTATATTATACAGCTTCGTCGTTACGACTACTAAGCGGCTCGTCGAATCTTTAATTACTCTCTTAAGAAGTACTACGAACTCTTTTTATATCGTTATTATAGTTCTCTCTCTAAGATAGGTGTTTACGGTATCGCCTTTAAGGTAAGTAGCTGCGTAGCGTACGCGCTCTTTCTACGATATTACTTCTTCCGGTATTGCGTTAAAGTAAAGCTTAAGTATATTAAGAAATAACTAAAGACTTCTTAACCCTTCTTTACTCGAGTATATATCGGGGTTCGCTAATCTTAGAAATTTATTCGATCCTGTCTAGAATAAACCGAAAAGTAGGCGCTTAGAGCTTTACGCTTCGACGTCGACGAGTATACTCGACGTAGGTTCTTCGAGTTTAGCTTATAGACGTATAAGTTCTCGCTTTTATTCCTTCTTCTGCTAAAGGGCCCGTAGGCGTTCTAGTTCTTATATTTTAGCTTCTAAGTTCGTGTATACGCTATCGTGCTCTAATTATAGTTATATTAGTTATTCTACGATAATAGAAGTATTCTACGATTATCCTACTATCGTCTTACGTTATTCGCTGTTAATTCGCTCGCGATTAGTCGAGTTCTCGCGCGTCTCGACGCCGCGAGTGTTCATCGCTAGTCTCGAACTTATAATAATAGCTATTCCTGCTCCTAGCCGTCTATCTCCGTGCGACTAGCAGTAGGTAAGTGTTAAAAAATATTAGGACCGATACTAACTAGTAGCTAGAGATAGGAGCTAGTACGAAGAGTAGACTATTAATATATATATCGCATTAGTCTAACTATTCTTATAATATCGATTTAACACTTAAAGAGCTTAAGTGTTAAGAATGCGGTACGAGCTCTTCTAGTATACGTAGCGCAGTCTTAGTATTTATAATAAGCGAATAAAGCTATTCGCGAGATTCTCTTATAAATATTATCGTAATACTTATAGCTCTTTTTCGAAGAGCGAGTAAAGAGATTCTCGTAGAGATACGTCTCTCTTTACTAAATTAATCGTATAGTTCTTCTCTTAATAAGAAGATAGCGAGCTCGTTCTATTAAAACGAAATATATCTACTAGATTAAAATACTTATAAGATAGAAGCTTTTAAATTTCGCGAAGCTTTAATTCTTTCTTATCGTTCTACTATACTTCTTTAAAATTAAATATAGTATATACGTACGCGATATACGTAATATCGTCGTTCTCTATAAAAAAGATCTTTATATTCTCTAGTATAATATACTTAGAATTCTAAACGAACTTACTTCTTTACTAATTAATCGCGAGATTCTACTAGTATAAGAAAGATATACTTAGAATAATCTTTACTTAGTTAATTTCGAAATTTATAAATATAAACGAGACTTTTAAGATTTAAGATTTAGTATTCGAATTAGAAATACTATAATTTAAATAGTAATTACGAAAGATATCTATCGCGACGTCGTTTAAGACTATAAGAGTTAACGACGAGTTAACGCTAAAGAACTTATATCTCTTCGCGAACTCGCGAAATATTAAGTTTACCTTTATACTACTATCGAGTAACGCTCTAATCTTTCGCTTATTTACTAGTATCTTAAACGAGATCGTCGTTCGCGTAAGCGGTACTTTTAGAGTCTTATAGTTTCTCTATACGAGGATTCGGCGTACTCTTAGTATTATAGACTTTATTAATTTCTTCGCGAAGACTCTATAAGCCGCGATCGTTCTCGACGTAAATACTCTCTTCTTAAGATAGTCTATCGTTTTATAGCTAACTTTATTATACGAGAAGCAGCGAATTTATTCGTACTACTCTTTATAAGATTTTCTCTTATTCTACGTAAAGGGAAATCGCGACGTCTCTTTATCTCGCGACGCCTTCTACGAAGAAGAATTATCGAGAGAATAGCTAAAAGTAAATAATTTACCTTTAGTATTCTTATCTACGGCTTTCTATAACGGCTTTTCTTACTTAGAGAGCGCGTTTATTACTAGTTTAAGTTACGCGATTCGAGCTTATAGTTCGTTAATAGTTTACGAAAAAGCGAGATACTTACGAATCTCTAGCTTTATCGTTTTATCTAGCTCGAAGTATAGCTAATAGAAGCGAATCTTTTACGAGTCGTTTCGTTTCTCGTTTACTGCTTTCTCTAGACTCTACAGTCTCTAGCGATACTAATTATACGACTCGTTCTCTTTCTTTCTATAGAAGATTAACTCTTTCTATACGACTAAATAAAGTAAGACTAGATTATCTAAACGAGTCTCGAGATATCGTATTATTCGCTTAAACGAAAAGTCGATCTAGCGCTCTCGTAGCTAGTAATCGAGTTTAATTTACTCGTCTTACTAGAGAGTTATTATCGCGATAGCGACTTATTCTTCGCGCGTTACGTTTAGTTTTATATAGTTAATCTTAAACTTATATAGATACTTTTATAACTTCTCTCTTATTTAGAATTCTTCTACGAGAGCCTACTAATTCGTTAAAAGTTAAGATATTATAATTCGCGATCTTCGTTTACCTATAACTACCGCTATACCGCTAAGGGTAAACGCGATACTAGTAGAGTCTTTATATCTCTTACTTTCTACGCTAGAAGCGAAGAAGGTCTCTACGCGAGGTTCGCTTAAACGAGTTATAACTCGCTCGTCGTTCGTTAATCTACGCTTAGTAGTCTTCGTCTTAAGTTAAGTTTAACGTCTATCGAGTACGAGATACTACTCGAGTTCGATAACGCGACTAAGAATAGCGTATAGTACTTTTTTAGTAGTTAACGACGCTAGCTACTCCTATAGCGAGTCTACGCTCGATAAGGGCGTTTTAGCCTTCGCGATATCTCCGCGATCTTTCGTACTCTCTATAACCCTTAAAGAACGCGTCGAGAGCTTAGTAGTTAACTAAGATACGAATTATTAACTATTCGCCTTCGCGATCCCTTCTATAGAGGTCGTAAAGTCGTCGACGATAATAATAGCGCGTTACTTATTTCTAGAAGCTATAGTAAAGTAAATAAGCTCTCTTCTTTTCGTAGAGAGTATTAAAACTGTAAGAATTACGGTAAGAGCGTAAATATAATACTATCTATTAATTCTTAAATTAATACTAAAGAGCTAAAAGGTGTCTACGAGAGCTACGTAGAGTTTTACAGTTACGCTAAGCGTCTTCGTAGCCCTTTTCGCGAAGCGAAGATAATTCGTATCGGCGTTACATATAAGGCACTCTTATAAGAACTTATCTCTCTATAATACTTATCTTAGGCCTCCGTGCCTTTTTACGAAATATTACGAGGATTTAACCGCGAGTCGTTACGACTTCGAGGCTTTAAGATATTATAGAATCTTCCTAAAGAGCTTTCGCGTAAACTCGGATTTATTCGATCGTCCTTATACTCTCGCGCTAACCGTAAGGTTTATTCGGCTCGGTCTACGCGCTATACGTAGTCTCCTAGAGGTAGATCGTTCTACTCTAGATATTCTACTATTTTCGAGTAGATACGGGTATCTATCCCTATTCTTAGAGCTTCTTTAACTTTAGTAGACCTCTTAACGAGCGTAATCTTAGCTCTAAGCTTAATAAGTTCTACTACGAAATCTATAATAGATCGCGAGCCTTATACTATCTATACCTATTAATTTCGATACTTAGTTTATTTATTTAAGTCTCGAAAGTAATTATTAAGTTAGTTAGTATATTCTTCTATCGTTTTTACGTCTTTTATAGTAGTGGCTTTAAATAGCTGTCGAAGGGAGTTAGTAAGAAAGATTTAAGCGAGCTCTACGACTTCTTTCTTCTTCGTTTATACGTTTTTAGCGCTATAGAACTAAAACTAGTCGCGTAGCTCTCGAATATAGATATTAAGTTTATTATCGAAACGGTCTTCGTCGTACTTTACGAGGTTTTTAATTTTTAGCTCTTAGATTCGGGTAGCTCTAGACTCTCTTAAGGCGAAGAAGATACTTTCTATACTATTTATTAGATATTACGTACTCTAGATGCTTAATTCGATTACTTAGCTAACTTAAGCGAATAGAATACGCTAGTTTTCTAGTGCGTTCTAATTCTATTAATATAGTATATTACTCTGCTACTATAGAATAATTAGGGTTTATAATAGAAAATTTATCTAGAATATTAGATCTAGAGAGAATATTTCCTAAGTATTCGTAGTTACGGGAGAGAGAGTATTCTCGGACTCGTTAGAGGGTATCTTAATAGGATCTAAAGGGGTAGAAGAAAACGTTTTATAAACTCGAGTAAATATATAGCTATAAGTAGATACTAGAAAAAAAGTTTTTTAGTCTTTTTTCGTATACCCCTTATTTCTCGTAATACTGCTTAGTTATCTAGGCTTTATAAATTATTAACTTTCTCTAACCTACTCGTCGCTCCTCTTAGAGGGCTTGTGGAATGGTAAGGTGGAATACGCTGATAACGTGGTATCGCGCTGGCGGCGCGGGAATGCGCTGGTAACGCGCTAGTAGCATGTAAGGAAGACGGTCGGGCCTCGGTAAGATCGAGGATCCACCGATTGTCATGTTAACCAAGATATTCCAGATGGTTAGGAACTTTACTACGACAACGGTTAAAACCTACTGCAATCTTAGTAAGAATGACTAACACCTTGGCCATTTACCCGTATTAACGTGTTATAAGGCTGTCTGCCCCTCGTTTCGGCAATGGTACAAGGGAACCCTAAAGGTTTCCTTAACTGTCTATTAGGATAAGATGTCTCTGAGTTAAGGTATAAGTAGTACGCAGATAAGGGTGCTAATATAACTTAGATTGACTATAGAGACTATAAAAGTATATAGGGAATTCGTGTTCTTATATACCTAAATAGAGTTTTCCTAAAGAGGTAGTTTCCCTCGTTATATCGTAATATTAGAATAATAGAATGCTTACTATTCTACTATTCTACTATTTCACCATTCCGTACTTTTCTATTCTAGTGATCATATAGGGCTTCCCTATATATATAAACTTTCCTCGTATAACCTTCCGTCGCCGCGTTTCTAAAGTGGCTACCTATATAGTCGCTTCGTAACACTTTCCTCTCTTATCCATTTTACGTTCTCGTAATATTATCTAAGAGATTAGTATTTCCTCTATTCTCTCTTTTCTAAGTATTCCTATAGCTTACTATAAAATCAGTTATTAAGAAACGTAAAAGATCTACTAAGGTCGAACCTTTACGCGCCGAGCGCTTTTAATAATTGTCCTTCGCCCTTCGTTCCGAAGACAATATTACTATGGTGACCTGTACGCAGTGTGTGCATTATAGTATAGTATACTACTACGATAGAGCGTAGTCAGTAAAGTGCGCAGAGTACGTACTGTATTAGCGTAACTGCGACGGTATATTCTCTCTTAAAGAATTTCGAAAAGTAGAGGAGCTGCGTAAAGAAGAGCAGCGCAAGCGACGTGAAAAGTTAAAGTAATTAGCTCTTCGGCGCTACGCGCTCCTTAAGGCCCGTAAGGCCCTTCGAGAGGCGTACAAGACTCTTAATAATATAGAAGCTAAATTTGCCGATACCGAGATAGAGATAAACTAATTAGACGAGTTTATTATCTACTATAAGGAGATCTCTTTACGTATACTATAACGTGAAATATAAGTACTAGGCGTATTCGATTCTCTTTATTTAGAGTAAGAGATCGCCTTAGGTAATTCTAATTTTATATAGTAAGACGTCCCTCTAAGTTAATAGGCCCTATTCGATAATATACTTGCGAACGATAGTTTATAATAAAGTTCCCTTAAACTTAGCGAGTACTTCCTTTAAAATATTCTCTTTCGGTTCCTATAAGTTGTCGCTATCGTCGTATTTTAACTATTTAATTAGATAAAAGGTCCTTCTCTTTTTCTATTTTATCTCTAGGATTCTTTCTACGTCGTACTTCTTAGTCTCTAGTAGTTTCGCCTATTAAGTTCTATTCACCGTTTAACGTTCTAGTACTCTTTTTAGTATAGAAACGTGAAATACGGAGTAAATCCTTATTCCTTTTAGTAATTAAAGCTAATACGTAACTGATTCTAGCTTCTTTTTAATTCTAAAGGGTTCTATCTTCTTAAAGTCTAGCTTATCGCTTAGTCGTTTTATCTTAATATTTCGTCGTAATAAATACGCTATGCCTCCCTCTCTAAAGTCTAGTTCCTTAGATCTTTTTTAATTTATATACTTAGCTATTCTCTCCGCGATAAACTATAGTTTCTCGGATATATATTAATATAACTAACGTAAATCGAATATAGCAACTATTGCCTATTCTAATTTTAGTCTTATACTTAGTAGGTCCTCGTTTACCTTAGGGTAAAACCCGTAGTTCGCGTAGAAAGGCGATATCCCCGTAACGGCCTTAGAATTATTGTATACAATCTATACTATAAGTAGCAGTTCTATCTAGTTATTTTATTTAAAGTTAATATAACTTCTAAGATATTATTTTAGTATCTAATTCGTCCTTTCCGTCTACCTATCGGTCTATAGATAAAAAGTAGTACTAAGCTTGCTTTTAGTTTCTAGCTGCTCTATGATTAACTACTAAAATCTCGATCTAAACAATTTATCTTTATTTAATACTAATTTTAATAGTATTCCGTATACTACGAAGACATGTCTTATAAAGATATACGCAATTTCTAGTGCTATTACCTTTACTCTAGTTAGTATAAAGTATACGTATTTCGTTAAGCGATCGATAATTATATAGATTATATCGTACTTTTACCTCGTTACTAGATTCTTAAACTCTAATAAAAGTTCGATAAAGTCTATTATAACTTCTTTCTAGGCTTCTAACGATAATATTAATGCTTATAGCTTCCTATAAGGCCTACGTCTAGAAGCCTTAGTTCTAGTATATATATCGTAATTATCGACGTAATCGCGGACGTCCTATTATATTCCTTTTTATTCTCAGTTTCGAAAAATTAATTCCGTAGTTTTCGCGATTCTAAAGTATCCGATAGTCCGATTATTATAATAACTACGAATTACTTTTATCTTTTATTTCTTAGTTAGCTAGTCTAGTTCTGTTCTAGCTATATTAATCTATTTTAAATAAACTAAATATTCTTTACGTCTCTAAAGTAATATACTCTATTCGACCTTCTTAGCGTCCTTTCTATAATCTAGTCTTCGGCTAAGAGCATTAGCCCTTACATTTTCTTTACCTTTAACGTATATAATATAGAACTTAATAGATACTATTACTTCTACCTATCGAACCTATCTTCTATTTAACTTTTTAGTCGTAGTCTAATAGATAAGATTTAGATAGTTAAAGTAGACAGTAATCTTATACTTTAATTCTTCTAAGTATACGTTCTATTCTTTAAATAAGTCTACAATAGCTAAAAGTTCTATATCGTAGATCTCGTAGTTCTTCTCCGGTACGGTTATCTTTCTAGAATAATAGACTACGGATCGTAGCCTATTATCTTAATCCGGTTAGCTAAGCACGCCGGCGATAGCGTATCTCGAAGTATTAGTCTTAATAGTAATCCTCTTTTCTAGGTCGAAGCTTATTAGTATAGATATATAAGTAAATAAATCCTTAAGTTTCTTAAATACAGCCTTTACTTCTTCTTCTATTACGAATATAATTCCCTTCTTAGTAAGTACTATAAGTGGCGATACTACCCTTAAGTAGTTCTTAATAAAACGTCGATAGTAATTTACTAAACCTAAAAAACTCTATAGTTCTTTAAGATTCGTTAGTTAAGGCTATTCTATAATAGATCTAATCTTCGTAGAGTCTAGTCTAATACTATAGCTCTCTACGATCGATTCTAAGAAAGGTACTTCGTTCTTAAAAAATTCGTATTTATTAAGGCGTAGCCGTAACTCTCTTTCTTATAGTCGTTTTATTACTTACCTTATATCCTTTACGTGTTGTTCTCTTATCTTCGAGAAGATAAGTATATTATCTAGATATATAATTATAAATAGATTTAATTCTTTAGATAAGATATTATTAATAAGTACCTAATATAACGCTAGCGCGTTCGTAAGTCTAAACGGTATAATATAGTACTTATATAATCTATAGCGTATACTAAACGCTGTTTTTTCTTTCTCGCTCTTCTTTATTCGAATAAGGTTATAAGCTCTTCGTAAGTCTAGTACAGTAAACTATTTAGCCCCCTATAGCCGATCTTACAGTTCCGAAATAAGAGGCAGTAGATAATCGTTCTTTTTAGTTATTTTATTAAGTTATTAATAGTTAACGTATAATCTTAACGTTCTATTCTTCTTTAGTATAAAGAGGATAGAAAATCCCTACGGTAAGATAGATTTTCTAATAAACCCCTTTTTTAAATTCTTATTAAGATACTTCTAGAGTTCTTACTTCTAATATCGCGAAATCGGGTAGATTCGCGTCTTAATAGGTTTTAATTCGGGTTCTAGAGGTATCTTATAATTCTATATCTAATATTTAGATAGTGCTCCTATTGTAAGATCGTTCTCGAAAAGTCTCTTAAATTCTTAATACTCTATTAAAATCTCGCTTTTATCCTTAACTTCTTTACTTATCTAATTAAGTTGCTTTATAGTGAACGTTCTATAAATTAGCCTTACTTATATAGTACTTTAAAACTGTTCGATTACGTTTAGAGGTCTCTATATAAGTTGTCGTTTTAATATATTCACTAGATAATTAGTTTAGACTAGCTAGTTTAGTTCTAGAAAGCACTTAAACCCTAGTCCCTTAACGATATTTATATTAAGGAACTGTATTTCTTCTTAATATCTTATTCGTACCGATCTAAGTTCCTTATTAACCTTAATATACCCTTAATTACCTATTTTAATTAAGTATAATTCTTGTTTAAGCCTTTTTTCGTTTTATTATATTCGATATATAAACGCCTTCGAGACTAGGCTAGTATTTACTCTCGTATCGAGTAATACTCTAGCTCGGTGTCTATTAATATGTATATATATTGTTAAGAGCTTCTAGATCGCTCTCTTTAATTCTATAAGTTTCTTTCTCTTCTTCGCCTCTCTAGTCGTCGGCTTATAGGTATTAGCGCACGTTCTAGTAGTACGGTTAGCGCTTCGATATCGCCCTCTCTAAGTGTTTACTCGAGGCCTAGAGCGAGTCCTTCTAGCCCTAGCTCTATTTCCGCGATCGACGTTAATAGCGTTAATTCTTTCTATAGGGTGAATTCTTTATTCTATAGAAGAGTATTTCTTAGGCTTAGTACTACGGCTCTTTTAGCTCGCGTTATCTCCTCGTATAACGGTAGTTTTTAAGATATTATCTCTTAGTATAACGATAAACTAAGTTCTCTATAGCCCTCTAGTTATTCCTCTACCGTTAGAATAACGGCTCTATAGTTTTTTAGAGATTCCCGTTCGAAGTCTTCGTTAGAGGTGTCTATCTCTAATTTAGCTACGAAGATACTGTTCGAACGTATTATAGCGATTAGTAGTATTAGAAAATATCGTTGTATAACTATATCTCGGGCCCTATTATAGTAGCTCTAGTAATAATAAAGTCTAGGCTTATAGGATTTTTTAGTATATACTCTTAGAATAATCTTCGTAGTCTCCTATTAATTTACTCTTAAAGGATTATAGTAGCGATGTAGATACTGCGCGTTCTATTCCGTACAGTTATTCTTACGACAGTAATCTATATACTATCGTCTTATTAGAATAATAACCTCGTATAAGGTTATAGAGATAATCTCTATATATAAGTTTAGTCGCTTTTCTACCCCTAGTAGAGTCCTTACGTATCGTCTAGATATACTCTCTATTCGACTATATTTAGGTAGTATAAAGTATATTCTAGATAAGGTCTCGTCGAATTTTATATCGATATATACCGGCTATCCCTTAGATAGTATAATCTAATCGTAGATTCGATAAATTAAAAGGTTGTAAATATACTTAAGTGCTTTATAGGGAAATCGTACCTTTCTAAAGCAGTCTTAGCAGTACTACTTATTAGTTCGTATCGTAATTCGACTCGTTTCTAACTATAACTTAATACTGGTTTAGTTATTATCTTATCGGTATAGAGATCGAGAGATACTCGAAGTACTTACTAGCCCGAGTAGCTCCTCTTTAGTATCTTCGATTATCTCTATACCGACCTATTATTATATCCTAGCAATAGTCTCTCTCTAGGTCTCGGCCTCGTTCGAGGTAGACGATTCTTGCTTATAGAGGGGTACCCTAAGAGTTTTTACGAGATACCCTATTCCGTCTATAATCTTATTAAGCCGTAGTAACGATACGAAATAGTACGTCGCGTTAGCCCTAATAATAGCTTCCTAATCCTAAAGCATTATTTATCGGATTATATACGCTCTCGTATAAGTTTATTCTCTTATCTCGTTATTTCTCGAGTATTTAGAGATAACGACTTATATAGATTAGGATTATCGCTCTAGAGTATTATTATAGATAATCGCCTCTACTATCCCCCTTTCTCTATATCTAATCTGCCTCCAGTAATGTATCTCTATAATAGTAAAGAATCGATTGTTCTTAACGATCCTCGAGTTACGCGTACGCGTCGGCTTCTTTCTTATTATATTAGCCTATTTCTTGCTTTTATTTAACTTAGGTTCCTTTAGAAACCAGTCGCTTCCTTACTTATTATTCCTATATATCTAATACTCGTCGTTATAGTATACCGTCTAGAACAGTTAATAGTACGTCGGATCCTTCTTTCGAATATCTACTAATTCCTTTAGTAATTTTTCGGTAGTATTTACTTATTTAGCGGCGTTTCTATACTCTTTAGCGTAGTACCTCTGTTTTTCGTATCGAAAGCACGCTTCGTTCTTAAGCTTTACTTTCCTAGGCGTAGATCTACGATCTATCTCTGTAAATTTTTCTTCTCGTCCCCTCTCTCTACCCCGCGTAGGCTTAGATCTCGGTATTCTACTAGTATTATACTCCCTACGCTGAGTCTTCGAGTTCTTATAAGCCGTGTTTACCTGCTAATCTATCGTATTAGAATATCGCGCCTGCCTCGAGGTATTAGTCTAGTGCCGATATCGATTAAGTGCGAACGTAAACCCTTTCTTACTCTTTTCTATTTTACGTTTCTAATATCGAGTATCGATATTAGTTGCTATCTATACTAATTTCTCGTAATCTTATACTTCGATTTTATCGACTAATTTATCTTTAATAAAGTCCTTAAGGCCCTGATAATAGCGTAATATAAGAGCGGTATTATCCTATTCGAGACGGCTTAACAATTATTAAAACTTCGTAGTATAGTCTATAACTAACTCGGTCTATCGAAGCTTATAGATCTATCGTTCTACCTTTTTAACTTCGTTAAGTCCTCCGTACAACTTTTTTAACTTATCTAGAAACTTATTAATAGATAAGAATAACTCGATAGTTCTTAGCTTTTACTCGTTCTTATTATTTCCTAGAAAGTTATTTAAATAGAATTTAAACTACTCCGCGAGTTCCTTACGTAATAGATTACCGGTCTATAAAACCTGATTTTATAGTTTTATAATTCGTCTATATCTTAAATAAGTCTTAACTTAGTTCGTAAATTATATAAACTTCTTAGTGTTCTCTTTAAACACGTCGGATTCTCTAATCTTAAGTCGCGTTTCATCCTTCTTAACGCCTAATAAAATATTCGGCTTCTTGCCCTTTATAGCGGCCGTAGATAATCCTGCTTTCGCGTTAGTCTGCTTATCTAGCATATTTAGCTATACCTAGTATCGGTTTATCCTAGAATTTAGTTTAGCGAGTAGTAGTAAAGTAAGACTAATCCGTACTAGCTGCTTAGCTGCTTAATTAATAGCGAGGGTATCTTAAGGGACTATATCTTTACTAATATCGCTTTCCGAGATAACGGAGAATAAGGTAGACTCGAAGTCCGAATCTACACTTATAGACTATCGTAATAGCGAGTAGATAGTTAAAATATTATAAGGCTATCTACCTCTCGTTTCGATAATGGTATAAGGGAACTCTAAAGGTTTCCTTAACTATCTATTAGGATAAGATATCTCTAAGTTAAGATATAAGTAGTACGCAGATAAGAGTACTAGTATAACTTAGATTAACTATAGAGACTATAAAAGTATATAGGAAATTCGTATCCTTATATACCTAAATAGAGTTTTCCTAAAGAGGTAGTTTCTCTCGTTATATCGTAATGTTAGAATAATGGAATACTTACTATTCCACTATTCTACTATTCCACCATTCCGTACTTTCCTATTCTAGTAATCATATAGGGCTTCCCCACATGCACAAACTTTCCTCGTATAACCTTCCGTCGCCGCGTCCCTAAAGTGACCACCCACATGGTCGCTTCGTAACACAACGGTGGTAATTGGTCATAGACCCAGTTGCTGTCTCAGTTGATTTTAAATCAATCATTCGACAGCCAGCGGTCTACGACGGAACTCAGGCCTATATTACCGGCCTTCTTCTCTCTCTCTCGATAGTAATCTAAGCATCACAATCATCTTATTCTACCATCTCATTCTATTCACTCATGACTACACCGCTGCACACCTCTAACCTTAACAGGGCTTATACCGCCGTCGTTTAGCAACGTCTTATCTTAAAACTACTAGTCCGTAAATAACGGCTTTATCGTTTATTTAATTCTTTATAACTCAGCGCTCTATTTAGGTTCCTTATAATACTTTAGCGAGAAAGTTTTAGTTCTTAGTAAGACTAAATACTCTATAGTAGACCTTAGCTTATAAAAATAAAAATTTTATACGTATATACATTCTTTCGTAATTTTTCGCAGCGATTAGCATCCTCTTTATAATTAAGAATCTTTATTGTTGTCGTTGCGATTTTAGAGCGTCTTTAGGCGATAATGTTTAAATATTGTCGCCGCCCTCGAGAATAAGGCGAATAAGGCGTAGTCCTCGAGGGCGGTACTAAGGCCGAGTAGCGTGGTGTAACGCTCTGTAATGCGGTTGTTTTATTACTAAAACGCGTTGCTACCAGATGTGAAATATGACAAGGAAGTGGTAATTATCTAGCTAAAAGTAAAGGTCGCGCGTGGCCGCTTTAAATACATAATGACGCCAAGAAACGCGTAATATTACAAAGCGACCTTACCGGCTTACTCCTCACCTGTAAAGTGAGCCGCTTGTCCTGTTTTAAACTGATCTCTGCCTTTGTTGCGCTAAATGGGATCACAGCAACATGGTCGAATACGCGCTGGCGTTCCCGGAAGCAACAACAGTCGGTCATTGTTGGAACACGAGTAAAATGTGTTGACAGAAGGCTACGGTGTCTACCAAGATTCGGACGCTCCAAAGGCGTGCCTGACGTGAGGAATTCCATAGACGGGAATTGTGGATATTGATTAATAAGGTAAGGTAGTAGTAGAGGCCACTTGGAATTTACGATGCGCATCTGATCACACTTTTAACAGTAGTTAAGTTGGGGTTTGGCATAGGGCACGAGGCACTCGATGCCGTACGGGAAGGGCACCTGAGGTTGGTGGAAGCGCTGAGAATTGCAGGACTCGCTGGAGCGAACTTCCAGGTTGTTAAATCACGGGGCAAATAGGACCGATTAACAGACGGATGTCTGGGGTACATTCCACTAGCACATGAAACCCAAACGATGTCTGAAGAGACAGATCGAGCGTCTGTAAATAGGACGTTAGGAGGTGTGCTGCAGTAGGTCACCATATCACTCCCACCATTCTCCGCGCAGCTAAGAGCTGAAATGCAACCATAGGCCTGCCTTTGTGGGGGGAAACTCCTTGCTTGGCTCTGAGAGCACAGGATTCAACTTAAAGGCGTTGTACGTTAGAAGAGTGTTTGTCCTTGATGGGTGGCGAGCTCATTGTGGTGACTGCTTCGCGGGAAGAATCCTGTAATTTGACGATTGTTAGCCACGGCCCTGCAATATGTCCAGAGTGAAGCTATGGAGCGAACGCTACGTCGTCGACAATCACTTAGTTGGCCCCCTCAGTCGTCGTTCTGGTCTTGCTGGTAGATGTGTCGTGATCTGGTAGGTGTTAGAATTCGGTCTCATGAAGGACTTGGGAACACTTGCTTTGTGGGGTCTTTGCGCATGGCTTGTCCAGAGCCGGTGAAGCCAACTACAAGAACATTAGCCAAGCCAATTTCCAGACGCCGGTTTGATTACCTCGCGCAGTGACACTTTCTCCTGTCCTAAACATGCTGTCTTTTTTGCCATGTTTGCCTTTGGACTTGGCGGCAAAATCTTGCCACTTGGCCTTGCCTGCTTCTAGTTCGTTCTTTGCTTTGACCTTACGGGGGATCTTCGCCGGTCGCACTGGCCCATCGCTAACCTTGCTGGGCTCCCTTTTTGCTTGTTGTGCCAAGTTGGGGTCGACGGTTGAGGCTGCTGAAATGACACTGGGATTAGACGGAATTGAGGTCGGGGTCGACGAGCCTGACATGTTATCGGCCTTTCGCTTCTTGGCCTCGGTGGAAAGCGGTCGGATGTCTTTGGCGTAACAGGTCTCGGTGGTACCGTAGTTCTTAAAGAGCACGATGTAGACCGGATTTGCGGACGAGCCAGTGATGGAGGTGATTCTCGCGTTGTAAAAGCCGCCGTCGCCCGACTTCCATCGCGCGAGCACGGTATCATTGACGGAGAAGGTCGTTTGAGCCGGTTGTTCTTCTGACTCGGCCTCGGGGGGCCGATAACCCGCCTTGTAAGCGGGATGGTTTTCGCGGGACCATTTCTCTTTCACCGACGGCGTGCCGGATTTCTCTGGGACCGGAGCTGGAGCAGGCTTTAGTTCTGAGATGGCAGACTCGGTGAGGGCAATAACTTCTTCAAGTTCTGCTTTCAACGCTTGCAACTCTGCATTTTCTGGATCATTCTGCAGTGACAGCGCAACCGTTTCTAGCTGCAATTTGTACTCTCTGACTTCAGCTTCTAGCGATGCCACTTCGGCCGAACTCATACTCACGAGGTGGAGGGTGGGGAAGTCGAAGGTGCACCTTTCGCGATGAAATGATGGCAACAAGATATCGATTCGATTGCGAGGGTGCAGAACGGCAAGCAGGCGGCTTACAAGTCTTCAAATCTCGGATTGAGTTAGCGCCGATTCCGAGATCACGAGCAAGGGGATCCCTCAGGGCTTGCCTAAGGCTAGTGGGGTACCAGGCATCTAGGCATTCAGGCATTCAGGCATCCGGGCAGTTTGACCACCGCTTGTCTAGAGTGCCATGTGACCTGTAAGCTGCCACTCAAAATAATCTCAATTGAAACTAGATACCGTGGATGCAGGATCGAGCATCCACATGGTAGTTAAAACCTGCCGCAAACAGGAAACTGAGGGTTGTGAAGCTTGTAGGATTCTGGTCGTACTTCTTTCGCACAGGGGAAAAGGTATTTGATCTATCAGGCTGGTGCTTGCGGCCGGGGTCCTGTTGCCTTCCTCATCTTCCTCGCTTTTACATGTAAAAGTGGGGTAGTTGGGCCGCCCCCATCTGGCGCTCAGGCAGAGCATCACGAGCCATAAGATTATGCCTGCCGAACCATCTGAACTTGATGTTTTGAAACCCGTTCCCGATCCTACATTGAAACAACGCTTTGGAGATAAAGCGATCATTCCTCCTTGTGCATGAGCCACTCATTTGCCGGTACCACTAGTAGTGGTGTGCTTCACCAAGGTGATGTTTATCAGTATGGAACAACTCACCACCACCACTACTCACAAGAAAACCAGAAAATCAATATTCTTTTGGCCTGGCTCTCAAATCTGACCTTTGCCGATGCGCTTCATTTTCATTGCAACAAGCGAACTCCAGGTACAGGCGAATGGTTGCTCAACCATGACCTATTCAAGCACTGGTGCTCCAAACTGGGCACCAAAAGTAGGGTGTTGTGGTGCAGTGGGGACCCTGGTACGGGCAAGACGGTGTTATGGTAAGAGTATGGTCATCTGTCTTGCTGCTTGGCTGACAAATACTACTGTTCAATGACCATTCAGCACCTTCAAATTGGAGCAACCAGAGATGCTGTTGTTGCGTATTGCCTCTTTGACTATGCACGCAGACAAACTCTAACGGCTGATGCTGTGCTCTCCGAACTGCTGTCTCAAATCGTCCGCGCGAATCCTAGCAACTTAGGGAACTTCGTCGAGAACCTTCACCTATTAGCAGAGAATGGCCGGCGCAAGCCGACGATGCAAGAATTGACTCTTGCCTTTCACGATATTTGCCGGTCGTTGGAGAGCGTCGTCGTTATCATAGACGCGCTTGACGAATGCGAGCACGTGGAACGCAGAAAACTGCTGTCGGCGCTCGAGATCCCCAATTACTCCAACCTGCAACTCCTTGTGTTTTGTCGCCCACATGTTCGACCAACCTCTTTCACAGTGTTTGGAGATTACCCGGTATCTGAGATAAGTATCCAAGCGCAAAAACAGGATCTCGAGAGGTACTTAGAATCTCGAATAGCGGACAGCGAAGATCTTGCAGCTATGGTCGAGACCCACAATCCGGACGCCAAGACGATCACAAATAAGATCATCGTCAAAGCCGAATCTAGGTGAGTAACGAAGCATCTACGAGAGCAGCCCATCAGCCTCCACTTTATATCATTATGCATGCTTACCACACCAGCTTCCTTGCCGCCGAAATGCATATGAACTCTATCCAGTATGCGATTACTGCGCGCGAGCTCGAGGCAATCTTGAGTGCGAAGTCCACGAATCTGTCTGCGATTTACGACGCTTCTTTAGCGAGGATACAAGCTCAGAGCCCAGTCCGAGCCAGTCTGGCAATTAATGCCCTAGGATGGCTTTCCATAGTCAAAAGGCCGCTTTCTTTACAGGAGCTAGCTCATGCACTAGCAGTGCAAACGTCGAATGATGTGGTGTTGCCAGATCAGATTCCAGCCGATTCAATTGTATTGAATTGTTGCATGGGACTTGTGGTTCAAGACACAAAAAGACGAGAAGTACGTCTGCTTCACTATACTGTGCTCGAATACCTAGAGCAACGCAAATTTCCGATAATCGACGACAACAAAGTTTTGGCTTGCTGCTTGATGGTCCTGACCCAATACCAATCTGAGCGCCTCGAAGAAAAGGAAACGCTATTAGCTACCATTGAGACCTCTGGCCGCATACAAGCGCTCCCATTCACTGCATACGCTTTCAAGTACTGGGTACAGCACGTGTGCGAATTGAAACTCGACGAAAATGCACTTCTGCAATATTTGATGCGGGACGAATTAGTTGACCACTGGCTCACTGTAGTGTCTACGCTGTATCCAAGCTACTATCCATGGATCAAAATCGTTCAGAAACATTTCAAGGATTCCAGGAGCCCCTACTGCCCAATGCCAGGTGCCAGGTTGTGTATGGCTTTGAATTGGCACCGTGTATTGGATATGCTTCTACTCCAGAAACGCAACCCTCGCCTGGAAGATTTTAGCTGTTTGGTCTTCATCGCTGTGCAGTTGAACAACATACGTGGGTTGGCGACATTACTCAAGCAAGGTGCTAATTTGAGTCTGTGTGATGACAACGACGAAACAGCGCTACATGAGGCTGCAAGAGAAGACCTTGTTGAGGCTGCAGCTACGCTGCTCACTGCCGGAGCAGATGTCAACCAAATGAACGCCAGAGGGCGGACCCCACTACATCAAGCTGTGTTCTACAACGCTGGAAGGCTCTTATGCACGGAGCTGATAAGATCCGGTGCTATACTTGACAGTGTTGACAGATTTGGGCAAAGTCCGCTGCATTATGCGGTTAAGCTGCAACGAGATAAATACGCACTGAGCACCCTGCTACAAGCAGGTGCGAACGTTAATTGTCAAAACAAGCAGGGTGAGACAGCACTACACCTTGCTTTTAAACACTTGATGCCAATGCATTTGACTAGTCAAGTGCTTCAATACAATCCCGATGCAAGCCGTCCAAATTGTCAAGGCGAGACACCTCTGCACCTCGCATTGAAACATGCTACAGACGCTTCAACGATCCAGGCACTGCTTAAGTGCGGCGCTGAGGTGAATTATCAAAATACGCAAGGCGACACACCATTTCATTTGGCGTTGAAACATGCCGCAGACAAATCAATCATTCAGATTCTACTCCAACACGGTGCCAATGTAAATTGTCCAAATCATCAAGGCCAGACCCCTTTGCCTATTGCATTAAAGCATGGCGCAGTCGATCCAACCCTTCTGGCGCTGCTTAGATACGGCGCTAATGTGAAGCAGCAGAACAGAGAAGACGAGACACCAATCCAATTGGCAATTAAACATGCCGCAGGCGATTCAGTCATTCAGGCAATGCTTCGGCACGGTGCCGATGTAAATTGTCAAAATTGTCGAGGCGAGACACCCTTACATATCGCAGTGAAAGAAGCTCGAGACGAAACCATTTGGATACTTCTCCAAGGCGGTGCTGACGTACATTGTCAAAATCGTCAAGGTGAGACACCTCTATATATTGCAGTGAAATATGCTCAAAACAATATTGTTCGGATACTACTCCGAGGCGGAGCCGACACAAATCGCCAAAATCGTCAAAGCGACACTCCTTTACATATCGCAGTGAAACAAGCTAGAGACGATATTGTTCGGACACTCCTCCAAGGCGGTGCTGACACAAATTGTCAAAATCGTCAAGGTGAGACACCCCTACATATCGCAGTGAAACAAGCTAGAGGCGATATTGTTCAGGTACTGCTTCAGAACGGCGCTGGGGTGAATAATCAAGATACACTAGGCGAGACATCCCTACACTATGCGATCAAACTCAAGAAACCGCTGGACATCGTTATGACTCTGCTTGATTCCGGCGCTCGCCTCGACATCCTGAACCATATCGGGAAGTGCGGCCTGGACTTTGCTATAGACCACCAATATAGCCACTATATATATCTTGAGAGGATCGTCCAGTGGGCTAAGCGGAACTGTTCCGAGGATGTGCGCCTATCATGGAATCGTAGGTGCCGCGAAGCGTTTCAGGAGTGTGAAAGGATTCTGGACAGGTTTGGTAAGGGGTTTGGGTCGAGCGAAGCATTTCTAAGCTCACATAAGTAGCTTCTAGAGAGTATCTTAGTTGGGTAGAAACCTCGGAATCTCTAAAACTGCCGCTTGCATGGGCGCGAGATCGGAGGATCGGACCCAAGGGGGTGAGTGCAGAGGAAGACATAGCCGCGGCTACCAGGAACAAACTGCTTGGGCTAGGAATGTGTTACTTTGGCTAGGGCAAGACTCCGTGTTATGTCAAGGTTTGACCGAACATAGCGATCGACAGATAATTCATGCCCAGGTAGGCATGCTTGTAGAACATTTTTTTAACCGCCAATGTATCCAAGTGAGGAATGCAAAGACGGTGACGTTGTTTCAACAGCAGTTTCCATGGGCATTTCCAAGAATGTCAGGCCTGGTACATTGTAAATATGATTGGCTAGAATCCCGAACATCCAAGATATGGCAAAAAATTTGTCAATAATAGGTGTAGAGAAGCACCCTATTTAGTAGGTACCTATTTCTCGAAGTCCAACAGTTGGAAACAGAGGTGTCGTGAGGTTGATTGTGACGCAATGCGACAAGCTAGGTACATACATTTTTATCTACGCGCCTGATTGGACAGCTCCTCCGAACTTCTGGCCCCAACAAGGTGGAGCTGTGCAATTCTAAAGCGGGTTAGCTTATCGCGCACGACAGCGTCATATTACAAATCAAAGGCGAAACCCGCTCGCAAAGGGCACAATCGTTCTAATATACCGTCCATGTCTAGCGCGCCATGGTCACATAAACGTCAAGGGTGAAAGCCGTCGGCCGCCTCAGGCATGAACAAGTCTCCCCATGTTCGTGGTGTCCAGAGGTCCAAAGGCTAGGTGTCAGTTGCATCACAGGTGCTCGAGATGATGGGACTCTTGAGCCAGGATTGCGGAGCTGGGGCGTGATGGGATAGGCGTGATTGGCCTGCGTGGGGGCTTGATGCGATAGACCCTGCAGATGCTACTAGTCAGCTCGGTGCTGAGTGGAGGCTGATCGACTTGGATATTTTGAGTTCTCTGCACGAATATGCACGTTTCTTTCCAATTCCCGCATACGACCACTCCAGGCTTCTTGCCGCTTCCATTCCTTCTCTCACTCCATCTGCCGTCCCCTCGTGCTCCCATTGTTCACGGGTACCTAGGTAGGCTATTTTCACAGCCTTGGCCCATTGCTTCAATCTTGACCACTACATAGCACGCTATTTCCTTCGCCACCCCGCGGCATTTGCTCATCACGGCGCAGGCTCGTTCGAGAATTCTATTCGCTTACAACCCCACCGCACATCTGCTACGCTTGCAAGTTGAGGCCTGCCGTTGACATTTTACTCACTCCCACGATTTTCTTCCTCCTCTGGCATCTCATCGTAATCTCAGATTCAGCTCGAGGACGCAGGTCCGAAAGCTCTGTTGAGGTCCGCACCAGTGTCGCCATCTTCCATGTCGGAGACGGCCTCGAGCCTGTATCTCTCCTCAAATCAACGAGACTTACTTGTGGCGGCACTCACGTCCAACGTACCAAGCGAGGAAGAGTCCAAAATGGCTTCACACTCGCCGGAACAGAGCACAGGGAAGAAATCCACCTTCACGCCCGGCCGGGCCTCGAGTTCCTCGGCACCAGCTTCTGGTCAGCTTGAATATGTCGATGAAAGCCCTTTCCTAGACTTTCCGCTAGATGCCGAGGGCGACGACTCTTTCCAATTCGACGATGAAGGCGAGATGTTCGGCGACCTGCCTGAAGATGAGACACCCAACTCCATCACCGATCCAGACCATCTTCACGACAAAAGAAAGAGCATGGATGGCCAAGCGGAGGATGACGAAGGAGGTGGCAAACGTCGAGAAGGGGATGATAAACAGGCAAAGAAGCCAGGCAGAAAGCCCCTGACTTCGGAACCCACCACTGTAAGTCATTTGACCCCTGCACCACATGTCGCATGCTCACGCTCGACTCTAGAAACGAAAGGCGCAGAACCGGGCAGCTCAAAGGGCTTTCCGGGAGCGCAAGGAAAAGCACCTCAAAGATCTCGAAACCAAAGTTGAAGACCTGGAAAAGACCTCCGAAGCAACGAACCAGGAGAATAGTATGCTTCGAGCCGAATTGGAGCGAGTGCACATTGAACTCAGGGAGTATCGCAAACGCTTGTCTTGGGTAAGTAGCAATGGCGGAATCAGACAGCAGTCTACCACTGCTCAATCGCGAAACAGTACGACGGGCAACGGCACCAGTGACTTCCAATTCCAATTTCCCAAGTTCGGGGACTCGTCCAGCGCGAACACGTACGCCACCACCAACAATCAACCCATCCAGCCGTCGACCAGCTCGCGCTCTGCGCAGCGCACTTCGAGCGTACCATCAGTGCAGTCTCCCAGCCTGGCCGCCAGCCCGGTCGGTCGACGTTCAATCCCGAAGGATTTGTATCAGGCCAATGGTTCGAGACACAACTCCTCGAACAGCTCGCCGAATATCAATCTCACCAACTCACCACCGAGCTACAACAAAACACCAAACAGTGTGGACAGTCTGAGCGGATTGTTCAGTCCATCGATTCTCGAAGCCGCCCGGAACTCCCCCAATGCGTATTTTGGCTTTGGCAGTGGCAATCTCAATAACGGAAACAACAACAGCAACAACAACAGCAACAACAATAGCAACAATAACAACGCTTCTACCAACGCCACCACCAATAGCAATTATCAGCAGCCTAGAACCAATAGCCGCGGCAGCCTCGATACCTTGTATCCTTCGGTCCCAGGCCTGTACTCAGGTTCAAGCGTGTCGAACACAGAATCTCCCAGCTCAACTTCAGAGGCGCACAACACCATGTCTTCGATCGGGACATCGCCTGACCCATTCTTTAACTCCCCGAATACCAAAGGACACGATTTCAGCCTAAACACCATCAATGAAGAAGGTAACTTTGGACAGTGGAATTGTAAGTGGCCTCATCTTTTGGATTCGGATCGGGTTTCTGACATGTTGCATAGTCAATAGCAATGGAGCCCCAGAATTCGACCCCAGTGGGTTCGGGTGGCTGGCACAGCAAAACGGAGGTTCGTTCGACCCCGTCCTGTTTGGCGATTATCGCGAAACGACGGACAATCTACTTTCTCAAGATTTTGGAGCCTTCGTCAACGAGACGTATCCTCTGCCAGCACTGGGAAGCCCGTCACACAATTATAGCGACTTGGCGAATCAGCCCGCTGAACAACCAAAGCCTTCTGACCTGATGGCAAAGGTTGAGGCGGCAAAGGAGAGCGACACGTCTAAACTCTCTGATGCGCCGAAGTCCATGACGTGTAATAAGATCTGGTAAGTCCTGGTGAAGGCCGTGAAGTCTCTGCACCTCTAACATAGCCAGGGATCGACTTCAATCGATGGAGAAATTCCGAAATGGGGAGATTGATATCGACAATCTGTGTAGTGAGCTTCGCGCGAAGGCCAGATGCTCGGAAGGCGGTGCGGTTGTGGAAGAAAAGCACGTGAACAAAATCCTCGGTCTATGAAGGCTGCACCAACCGGCGAGACGGAGTGTGTCATGACAGGTGACGTCTTTCAAAACGGACATTATTGGAAAATGGGAGTCATGACGTGCGGCTGCACCACCCTGGATACGGGTATGGGTATGGGTATGGAAGGACCGTCCGGGCGGTATTGGAACGAATGAATTGTACAACACCATAGGAATTCTTCCATCATGTCTGCGTCTGGCCGGCACATGGGTGGCCATGGTTGCTATCGTACCGAGTTTGATCGGAGTAAGGAAGGGCCAAGGCCGTAAAGTGCAGCCCTGGTGCATAAGTAAAGTTTACGCCCCTTCTCTCTGTAGAATCAAAGAAACACTTTGCAGGGCCCATGGCGGCAGGGTCAGAGATTGTCGCAACCAAGTTGAATATCTAGGTTAGTCTGGCATACTCGGTGCTCTCGTGACTTTGAACTCAGAGTTGGAACTCAGAGTTGGAACTCAGAGTTGATACCCAACCCTTTTGCCAAGAGCGCAACCACATCCAGGCAAGGCCAGACTGCGCGACAAACAACACTAGCCGTAATTGGTAAGCATCCAGTCCAGGCGTCTGAGGGAGTTGTGAAGTTCCTGAAATTTATTCTCGGATTGCATTTCAAGTTGGCCTTCATAAATTCTATCGGTCCGGTCTTCCTGTCTCGCCGTCTTCCTGCCTTCCTGTCGCCTCCGCTGCAAACGCGCTCTTTGTCATCGTGCCTGCTCGACAGACCGCTGAAACACAATTGCGCCTTCCTCTTTCGTCGTTCCTCCTTCCTCTTCCTCCTTCCGCTCCACACGAGTCTGCAGCAGCGACGGTGACTGCCTTGCGCCTCCCCAAGTTGATAGAGCAAAAGAGAAGACAGTCCCACACCTCCGCTCATGGCTTCTGTAAGTCCTCCTCTCCTCCAGAAGCATATTTGCCACTGCCACAAGATGATGAAAACACTGCTGCGACCGGTCAATCCGCCACTAACTCGCACTCAATTACAGCCTCGACCGCAGTACCAACTTCAAGGGCAGATGCCGATGCCGATGCCGATGCCAAATGGCACACTAGGCGCCACGTCAGGAGGACAGCCGTTGCAGCCCAACAATGGGCGGATAATTCAAAACGGCCCCGTGCGGGTGCTGTGCATTGCCGATGTTCGAGGTGAGGGGACTCAATCCATCAATCAATCGATGCCAGCACATAAGCAGTGAGCACGTTCCTGACTCGCGTGAATAGGTGACTTGCGCTCACTCAACGAGCTCGCCAAGACAGCCAATGCTACTCACATCCTGCACACCGGTGATTTTGGGTTTTATGATGACACTTCACTGGAGCGCATCGCAGAAAAGTCAGTGGTAAAAGACCGCCAGAAACAAATCGACGGCTGATTCGTGCTCTCACTAGGACTCTCAAACATGTAGCACAATACTCCCCGCTCATCTCTGGAAACATCAAACAGCAGATAGCCAACATCCCGCCGGGCCGCCAGGTCAAGCCCTCTTTTGCCGCGTCCGACTTGCCGCTATCACAGCTGCCTGAACTGCTTGCCGGCAAGTTCAGACTGGATGTACCTGTCTTCACCGTTTGGGGTGCCTGCGAAGACGTGCGTGTGTTGGAGAAGTTCAGGTCTGGCGAGTACAAAGTGGACAATCTACACATCATCGACGAAATGAACTCGAGACTGTTGGATGTCGGCGGCGTCAAATTGCGCCTGCTCGGCCTGGGAGGAGCGGTCGTGATCCACAAACTATTTGACAATGGCGAGGGCAAGACCTACATCGCAGGTGGCCAAGGCACCATGTGGACGACCTTGCTTCAGATCGGTGCCTTGATCGATACCGCCAGCCGCGTCTACGACCCCTCCGAGACCAGAATCTTCCTGACCCATGCCTCCCCGGCACGAGATGGCATCCTCAACCAGCTCTCCGTCACGCTCAAGGCTGATTTCTCCATCTCGGCCGGTTTGCATTTCCGATATGGCAGCTCCTATAACGAGTTTAGTGTCAACCCCTCGCTGGATCATTACCGCGGGAAGTTGGCCGCCTCCAAAGCATCCTTCAATGATGTCTGGGAGACGGTCAAGATGGACGTCGAACAAGCCATCTCGACCAATGAAAGCCACAAGTCACTGTTGAACAGCGCTCTGGAGATCGTCGAGAAGATGCCGAGCGTTGCCAATGGCGGCAATCCTTTCGGCGGACCAGTCGGTGGTGTTGCGGGCGCTGGTCAGGTCGATGAAAGTGCTTTCAAAAACATGTGGAATTTCAATCTGGCCGATGCCGCGTTTGGCTACTTGGTCCTCGAAATTGATGGTGGTCGAATTGGGACCGAGATGCGAGCACAGGGCTTCAACTTCGCTCATCGAGGAGCCAAACCCATGGCTTCCCAGCCGGTTCCTCAGCAAATGCCGAATGTTCTAGGCTCCGCACCGAACGTGCCATCGGCCGCTCCTACTGGACCTGCTCAAAATCGGCCACCGGCCTTCCAGCCACCTGCACAGCCTTTTCCTCAGCAACAGCCAGCTCAGCCAACTCGTTCGCAGCCACCTCCACCTCGACCAGGTTCGACTCCTCAACAAGCCGCTGCTGCTCCGGTCAAGCCGCCAACGTCCAACTCGCCTGCACCCCCCACGACTCAAAACAAGCCTCTTACACCGCAGCCGTCGTCTTCAAACGTGCCGACCATGGCCACGGTCAACGTCAAGCCTGGCACGCCGTCGGCGACGAACGGCGCTGCCAACAAAGTGAGTGACAGCGAACCGGCCAAGTCCAAACCAGCAACTCCGCCGGTTGAGCGACAGTCGACGACCAACTTGTACGTCATGTTCGCCGACAACGAGCAGCAAGCGCGCGAATGTATTGCCGAGCAAGACCGGGCCAAGATCAAGACGGTGTCGAAGATGGGCAGCAAATACAACAACTTTACCATCAGCTTCGAAACTCATGAGATTGCGGAAGAAGCGTTGAAGAGAGCTCACGAGGAGTCGCGCAAGGTCAAGAATGCTCAGGGCAAGAACCCGCGCGTCGAATGGTTCCGTGAGCGCGGTGCTCCTTTCCACCAGCGCGACGGCAGCAGCTCCGCCCTGCCCGCACGAGGAGGCGCCACCTCGGTCGGCGGCCCAGCTACGCGTGGCGGTTACACCAGTGGCGGTGCCAGTGACAGTGAAGGTGGACGCGGTCGCGGCGGCTTCGGTCGTGGACGTGGTCGCGGTGATCGGGGTCGTGGTCGCGGCATGGGTGGCGGCCGGCCCAGCTTCCAGAACAAGGGCGAGGGCGAGTCCAAAGCTACCGACGCCAAAGTGCAGCCAGGCAAAGAATCGTCTTAGAAAGGAACACCCCGCCATCCAGCTTTCACGGCTCAAGTGATCGGGGTCGAGCGTCTGGGATTGGTTGAGGGCGAGATAATGCATACAATACACGGCGCACCTGGTTCGAAATTGCAGGATTGGTATCAGCCACCAACAGCGAGTCACGTACAAGGCAGCTGACGGACAGCGATGTACAGTTACAGTCGGGAGTTGTCATTCGTTGCAGCTATGCTTTATGGCACCTTGTGGACATTTTCTTTCTTCGACAGCAGTGTAATTTATTCAGCTAGAGTCGTTATCGTCAAAAAGCTCAAGGACATTATTGGCTGCAGCGATGATGAAGTGTGTAGGTACTAGGTAATACCATGGAGATTGTCTTGAACTGTCCTGCTTCTCGTTGTTCTCTTCAAACGTGCACGAACTATTCTTGACAAGCTGTCGGTGGGCAGACAGAGAGATTCGTTGATCAAATTCACCCTGGGCTCCAAGTAATGGGCTAGGTACGGGGTAGTTGAATGGATACCTGTGGCCACAGATCCATGGATACTTCGTACCTCTTCGAATGCCCCGTAAGCAGAAGGAAGCAGGCACGGGGGATATATGTGGTCATGGGTGCTAATACGAAGTACTAATTAAAACCAGTGTTGGTGCGGCTCTAGAGCTAACCTTAAAGTACGGTATTATTGATTCAATAATACGAAGACAAGCAATTGGCACCTTCCAAGGTTCCAAGGTTGGAACGTGGAATGATGACCTCAGATCCAACAATTTGGTGCTGGTCTCGGGTCGTCCCTTGACTGGCCGGAAATCACGGAAGCAGATTGGGATTGGGGTTGCCGGTGCCTGCATGACGACGTTGCTCTATCATCCATTGGATTGCCGGCACAGCCCTGGAGCCCTGGAGCCCTGGAGCCCTGCCAGTGGAGGTGGCGACCTCGTTTGATCTCCATTGTTCCGTAAAACCTCCGTCCCGTGTCCAACTCAGTCGTGGCGCCTAACAACTGCCTCGTCCACGGTCCCGTCATCCTTCTTGGTCCATTTCATCACCGTCGCCTCCGTATTCACTGCGATGCTATTGCTTAAACATTGCTGAAGTCTTCCTTATCGATTCATCAACATTTGTCGCCTTCAACATCGATTCGGCGATGGTCTAATCTGCGTTGCGCCAACACTTTCAACTTCATCTCCAGCGTTTGTCGTCGACACCGGTTCCTGTACCACCACCGAATTTTGACCTCATCCTTGCACATTGATTGATACTGATACCCCTTGTAAGCGACCATGCGGCCCTTTTCCTGTTTGAGTCTTGTCGCCACAATCCTTTTGTCATCTTCAACGCTAGCCACTCTGGGCACATCAAAACACGAAGCTGGCCGTTGCGCAGTCAGAGGCCAGTGTGAGGCCAATGGCTTCTTCGGTCCCGGTCGGCCATGCGCTGACAACGGTCTCGCCGCTCCTCCTTCCGACGCGCTGCGAGAAGAGATTGTCCAGCTCTGCGGCCAAAAGTGGAACGAGACGGATGTGTGCTGTGTTGAAGAGCAGGTTCAGGCACTCAGGAAGAACCTCGCCCGCGCCCAAGGCATCATTGAGTCATGCCCGGCTTGCAAAGAGAACTTTTTCAATTTGTTTTGCACCTTCACATGTTCGCCTGACCAAAGTCTATTCATCAACGTCACGGCCACCGAGAAAAACAGACGAGGCAACGATACCGTGCAAGAGCTGGATACTGTCTGGGGCACCCACTACCAGAGCGGCTTCTACGACTCGTGTAAAGATGTCAAGTTTGGCCCGGCCAACAGCAACGCCATGACCTTCATTGGTGGCGGTGCGAAAAACCATACTCAATTTTTGAAGTTTTTGGGCGACAAGAAGGCCCTGGGTAGCCCGTTCCAGATCAACTTCCTCGAAGAGCCGAGAGGAGAGCATTCCCAAGGCATGAAACCAGTGTCGCAGACGCCGAAGAAGTGCAACGACGAAGATCCCGACTTTCGCTGCTTCTGCGTTGACTGCCCCGCTTCCTGCCCGAAGCTCCCTGAGCTCACCGATGTGGAGCATTGTTTTGTCGGAAGGCTGCCCTGTTTCACCTTCGCCGTCATCGTCGTGTACTCGATTGCCCTGCTGCTGCTTATCATTGCCGTGTCCGGCCATGTGGCGTATGCAAAGCACAGGCAAAGGAAAAGTGAACGCCTACAGCTTCTTCAAGATGCCGCTCCCAGTGATGACGAGGACGACGACGAGGGCGATCTGGTACACCACGCAGGCCTGCTCGACAGGCCACACCGTAGTTACTATCTCAACCACATCTTTGACAGAGCATTCAACCGCATTGGCCGCTTCTGTGCTCGCTATCCCGGCATCACCATTGGCACCAATATCGTCATCATCGGCCTGTTGAGTCTGGGCTGGTTGAACTTTCAAGTAGAAAGAGATCCTGTCAAGCTATGGGTCAGCCCTGATTCTGAAGCGGCCCAGGAAAAGGCTTTCTTCGATGCCAACTTTGGTCCATTTTACCGTGCAGAACAGGTCTTTCTCGTCAACGACACTGCTCCGCACGCTTCCGTCTTGAGCCAAGATACTTTAGCATGGTGGTTTGGCATCGAGCGTGAGATTGCGCGAATGATGACTCGACAGTCCGAGCTGTCTCTTGACGACGTCTGCTTCAAGCCAACCGGCGAAGCCTGTGTCGTCGAATCCGTTAGCGGCTGGTTTGGCAATGCCGATGTTGATGACTGGCGTTTCACCATCGACCATTGTGCCACCGAATCAGGCGCGCAGGAGTGCCTCCCACCTTTCATGAATCCTCTGGTCCCAGGTCGGGTGCTTGGTGGCTACAAGAACATTTCCACCGTCACCGAGGCAAAGACCATGATCATCACTTGGGTCGTGAACAATGGCCAGCCAGGTTCGGATGTGGAAGCGAAAGCTGAGGAATGGGAGGTCGCCCTCAAAGATCAGCTGCTCAAGACACAAGCAGAAGCCAAAGAACGTGGGCTGCGCCTCTCGTTCAACACCGAACGAAGTCTGGAGGAAGAGCTCAACAAGTCCTCGAATACGGATGCCAAAATCGTCGCCATCAGCTACGTCGTCATGTTCATCTATGCCTCCCTGGCTCTTGGCTCGAGCAGCTTGAGTATCCGCGCCCTACAGACCAATCCGGCCAATGCGCTAGTCCAGTCCAAGTTCACCTTGGGCATGCTAGGCATTATCATTGTGCTAATGTCCGTCTCCGGTTCGGTGGGACTGTTCTCAGCTGCTGGGGTCAAGGTGACACTGATCATCGCCGAGGTCATCCCCTTCCTCGTCTTGGCCGTCGGAGTCGACAATATCTTTCTCATTGTCCACGAATTTGAGCGAGTTAATATCAGCTATCCCGATGAAGAAATTGACGATCGTATTGCGAAGGCGCTAGGCCGGATGGGGCCGAGCATCTTGCTTTCAGCCTCGACCGAGACCATCGCCTTTGCCATGGGAGCGTTTGTCGGCATGCCAGCTGTCAGGAACTTCGCTGCTTACGCTGCAGGCGCCGTGCTGATCAATGCTCTCCTGCAGGTCACCATGTTTGTATCCGTGCTGGCCATCAATCAGCGTCGGGTGGAAAGTCTGCGAGCAGACTGTGTACCGTGTATTGTTGTCAAGCGAGCAAAGTCCGTCAACATGCCTGGTGGCTACTTCTTTGGCAGCGATGAGGAGGGCTTCTTGCAACGCTTCATCCGAAAGACGTATGCGCCGGCCCTGCTTGACAAAAAAGTCAAGACGATGATAATGGTCATATTTGTCACCATCTTCGCCGCGGCGCTTGCAGTCTTACCACGGATCAAGCTTGGCCTGGACCAACGCATCGCCCTGCCTTCTGACAGCTACATGATTCAGTATTTTGACGACCTTTATCAATATTTTGGTTCAGGACCTCCAGTCTACTTTGTCGCCAGAGATGTCAACATGACGGAACGAGTCCATCAAGAGCAGACATGTGGCTTGTTCTCTGCCTGCGACATCTATTCCCTCTCGTCGGTGATTGAGCAGGAATCACACCGTCCAAATGTGAGCTATGTCAGCACTGGTGCCGCCAGCTGGATCGATGACTACTTCCTGTGGCTGAATCCTGCCTCGCAATGTTGCCTAAATGACGACGGTTCGACTTGTTTGTCTGAAGACGAGTGGTCGCTGACGATGAAAAATCTACCCGAAGGTGACCGCTTTGTCGAGCTGGCCGAGAAATGGCTCAAAGCGCCCATCGAAAACGACTGTTACAAGGCAGGCTCGGCCGCATACTCGAATGCCGTCGTGCTTGACGTGAATGAGACGAACGTGCCTGCGAGCCATTGGCGGGCCTTCCATACGCCGTTGCAGTCGCAAGATGACCTGATCCACTCGTATGCTGCTGCTCGACGGATCTCCAAAGACATTTCTGACAAGCATGATATTGATGTTTTTCCCTACAGCAAGCATTATGTCTTCTTCGACCAGTACAGGTCCATCATCCACCTCACTGCCACCTTATTGGCCGTTGCGGTGGTGGTCATCTTCGTCCTCACCTCAATCATCCTTGGCTCGCTACTTACCGGCATCGTGGTCAGTGTCACGACAATCATGATTCTGGTTGACATCATGGGCGTCATGGCTATTTTTGACGTTTCGCTCAATGCGCTCTCTCTAGTCAATCTCGTCATTTGTGTCGGCATTGCTGTCGAATTCTGTGCCCATATCTCTCGGGCATTCATGTTCCCCGCCAAGAACGTAATGGATCGCGCCCGTTCGCGTTTCCGAGGCAGAGATCTACGAGCTTGGGCTGCCATGGTCAACGTTGGTGCATCGGTCTTTTCGGGCATCACCATCACCAAATTCTTGGGCGTGGTTGTACTTGCATTCACAAGGAGCAAAGTGTTTGAGGTGTATTACTTCAGAATCTGGTTGGCGTTGGTGATACTGGCAAGCTCGCACGCATTGATCCTCCTGCCGGTCATGCTCAGCTTCTTTGGTGGCGAAGGCTATCTGCATCCTTCTTCGGGTGGAGGGCTCGAGGAAGATTTGACAAATCGGCGATATCACAGTTTACTAAGGGACGAAGATGAGTTCGAAGACGACTACTGAAGGAGCGAAGAAGCGAAGGAGCGATTAGCATAGCAGGCTGTAGCAGCAGATATCTCGAACGATGCTAGAATTTCCAACCAGTTGCGGAACGACTATCGGTGGCACATTTGTAAATGCCGGACCGTTTACATGTACAGTACTACTTTCTGACCATTGGCCGTTAACTGCATGGGCGACACTTTACGCCGAGACGACCGTTTTGAAGAAACCATTCTGCTATGACGCGTGTTGTTAAAGGAGGATTGCAAAATCCTTGGATACTAAGTATTCCGTACCTAGGTACCCGTTTGTTAGGTACCTTGCCAATACCCGGGTAAGACATGTCCATCGATATCGACCTGAGGTGGACGTATTTTCCCTATCTCGCACGTGATGTCCGATAAGGGGACGGTGGCGAGCAATCCACTACTAGTGCCACAGCCGGATCGAATTGGAGAAGGCTACGTCTTAGCGTGGAATGACTTGCAGCCTCATTTGACTCGACATTTTGCATGTGAGGCACAACCACTTGGCTTTCAGAAGTAAGACAGGCTTGAACATTGTTTGAATGTGGAACTTGAAATAATGAGGTGACCTAGTACGTCGTAGGTGGGTCCTTCTTTTACTAGTGCGTCAAACGCGACAACACACGGTCTTGGGTTGTTCCATCTCGCTCCACCCTCGTCACCGTCACCCGTCTCCCGTGCCACGCCGTGCCACGCCTTGCCCAGGGTGACGGTGACCGCCGCCCACCCTCCTCGGCTTCGGTGACTTGAAGTTGGAACTTTGCATGATGGACCCACCAGCTTCTCACTGGCCTGATCATTCATCGTCTACGCGACGCCGGTCCTCAATCGCGTATGATCCTGCTCGAGATACATTCACCGAGATCCCCGACACAGATACCGCTGCTGCTGCCTCTGCTGCTGCTTCTGCCGCTGCTGAAGAAGTTATTTCGCATGACCCCGGCAGCAAAACGGCATCCCCGGCCCGGCCAAACAGCAAACAGGTCATGTCGTCTCCCACCGAGACACGAAAGCGATCGAGGTCGAAATCTCCTACCATCAGGCCAGGAGGGCGGGATGAGCGAGACGTCGAGCGAGACGTCGAACGAGACGTAGAGCCCCCGCAAAAGAAACATCGACCGACAAACGATGACCTGTCTCACAATGGAACCTCGATCCCTCCAAGCCAGGGCCAGTCTGCAAACCCGGCCAAATCTATCACCAGAGGTCCTCGAATTCCAAAGGTCACTCGCGAGGAGGGAGAAATAGGCTCAAGGCCGAGTCGGACCCCTGCAGCCTTTACCAATCGAAGGATGGATTCCAGCCGAGACACCAGACCACGACGAAGACCCGACGACGAACGTCCACGTGACTATGATCGAGTACGAGAGCCTCCAAGGCGTAGATCTAGATCCCCAGAAGCCAGAATTCATCCTACTTACCGACGTCGCTCTCCTCCACGCCACACCCAGCGTGACCCCAGCCGATCTCCTTCTCCCATTCGAGATTCTCCTCCACGACACCTTCCCCGACCCGGTGGTGCCCGAGGGAAGGGCCGGAACGTTCTGGCAGAACAAGAAAGACTACGAGCACAAAGAGAGCAACAGCAGGGCACCGTCGCCGTTAACCGCGGTGTGCAAGGCGTTGTCAACCAGTGGTACAATGCTGTGCCCGAGTACGCCAAGGAGAGAGGAAGAGAGTGGCGCAGGAACGAGTCTCAGATCAAAGGTCTACGGAGCTTCAACAACTGGGTCAAGAGCTGCATCATCCAGAAATTCAGCCCCCAGGACACACGCGCCGAACAGGAAGAAGACCTGGGCTGGGGCGAGACTGCCAAGGAACCCGAAGAGATCAAACCCCTCATTGTCCTCGACATTGGATGTGGCAAAGGCGGCGACTTGCAGAAATGGGACAAAGCTCCCCAGCCGGTTGGCTTGTATGTCGGTCTGGACCCTGCCGAGACCTCGATAGACCAAGCCAGAGACCGTTACAAGTCGATGTGGAGAGGGAGAAGACCTCGTTTTGATGCCCGCTTCGGCATCAAGGACTGCTTCGGCCAGTGGATAGGCGAAGTCCCCATCGTCGGAGACGTCGGCATTGACCCAACCCCAAACACCATGAACCGATGGGGCAAGGGAGGTGGCTTCGATATTGTCACCATGATGTTCACCATGCACTACTCTTTCGAAAGTCAGGAGAAGGTCGACATGATGCTGCGTAATGTGTCAGGCGCACTCAAGAAGGGTGGTCGCCTGATCGGTGTGTGCCCCAACAGCGATGTCATCTCAGAACGGGTGAAGGACTGGTTTCGCCAAAACCCTAACAAATACCACTCCCCTCATGGAGATGCCACCCCACAACATGCCGAACCTGAACCAAATGTCACAAGCGACCACTCCACTGCCAACGGCCCCGACTCTTCTGCGCCCTCGTGGGGCAACAACATCTATTCTGTCCGATTCCCACCCCCAACAGCCTCGCTCCCTTCCCTGGCTCCTGATGGCTCCTTCCGACCTCCTTTTGGCCACAAGTATACGTATTACATTGCCGAGGCCGTCGACGTTCCTGAGTTCGTCGTGCCGTGGGAGGCTTTCCGAGCCATTGCTGAAAATTATGGCCTCGAACAACGATATCGAAAAGGTTTCCTGGACATTTGGAATTGTGAGACCGATCCCCAGCGAGCAACGAATACTGGTGGCAACGCGAGCAATACAAATGCCGGTGGATGGGGCCAAGCTCCTGTCAGTGAGGGCCATGACGCCACCGTTGCCATGGCTCGAGAGCTGGAAGACCTTGGAGTGAGGATGGGCGTCGTTCGCCATCCTGGCGGGCCTCTCTGCATGACGGAAGAGGAGAAAGAAGCTGTCTCTTTCTATCATGGTTTCTGCTTCGTCAAGAGCTGATCAGCCGGAATTTGCTTTTGGGGCTTGATCCACCGTTCGCGGGTGGAAGCAATGTGACGGACCTGGTGACAGACCTAGTTTTCGTGACCAGACTGAGTTTCAGATTTTATTTACCTAGCTGAATAGCGTCAGAGCCTGGCAAATGTACATCATCTGCCTCTCTTCTCACACTCGTTTAGAATTCGACAAGTCTCTGCTTTACTGAATTGACACTCTCTACGCGGAAATACTTGGGATGGGAAACATACTGTTACCATCTGCCCTTCGTCCATAGTAAGCATATCCGTCGCTGACAACAGTTTACACAGGGAAGCGGATCCGATTATTGTCGACATTGCTCGAGTGGCTAGCATCCCAGACCAATGATCTCTACCTACAATTCTGGGGAACCTAGCTTCGAAAACATGTCCTGCACCGTGGCGCATCTCTATCAGAAATCGGCACGAGCACGAGCAGGCCTACGCCACCATCGCTATCGCAACGAATGAGCAGCCAGCCTGTGGCCGCACCGTTCTTTCGCCAGCACCGGGTATGTATGATTTGAGCATGTGTGAAAGGACATCACATCCGCTCGCTTTGCGTCAAGATCAAAGGTTTCGTTCGTTCGTTCGTTCGTTGTGAACGTATTCAAAACGTGCGTTGGTGACTTATTTGCCTGCTGCCCCCGCAATGAGCTCCTGCACCGCTGTTTCAAACGGGTCTGATGGATCCGAAGCTGTGGGTTTGCGCCCTTGGGATGCTTTCCAACACCGGCAAAATGAATGGTGTTGGCGGAATTATGCAGCTGAGACTCGAGAACGGGTTCGTTGTGCGTGGCCAAACGAAGCTCCCCCGTCTGTGCTCATTATTTATAGTCCAGCCAATTGAAATGCTGAGAAGATAGACAACCTTTTTTGTGCATTGCTTGCACGAGACTATGACTCCAAAGGTAAAAGTATAAGTGTTACGATCCACGGCATAAAACACCACCAATGGCGCCGCTGCCACAACCCCTGCCATCTGACACGTCTCTCCGAAGTCCAGTCCCTGTCTCTTCTCAAAACAGGAGCGAATCATCTGCCCATGGACCATCCAAGTCTTTCTCCACGACATTGCGGAATGGCTATACCAAGAAAGGATCGGAGGTAGCCTCGCTGCAGAAGAGCGGTTTAATTGCGACCTACAGAAGGTCACGATCGATCAAAAGATCTCCTAGAAACACAGCAGTTCCACAAACTGAGACCACTTCCGATTTTCAAGAACTACCACCAGCAGTAGTAGCAGCGAAGTCTCCGTCGGCATTGGCTGGAAATACGATGGGAGAGGATGCTGAACCTTGTCCTGCATCAGCATTAGAATCGCCTTCTCAAAACTTTGGAGGGCCCCTTTCCCGAGCCTTACGGCGGCCGTTTCCAAAGACACTATTACTACGCGCCAAACACTCTGTTCAGTCGTCGTGCTCATCTCCTGACAATATGAGCACCAGCAAAACTCCCGGATCTTCGAGACCTTCAAGCAGCCTCGACTTCTGCTTTCGGAACAGCTTTCGATCGACGAAGCGTAATCATCTGACCACCGCCGCTGAGACCGCCGATGGCAGAGGCGCAGAGGATCACGCGCAGGCTCAGCTCCAAGCGGAGAATAATAATGTAGGAGTAGTAGTGCCTCTAGAGTCGGCACCGATATCATCCACCACACCCACACCTAGAGAAGTCACGAGGAGTAGTACACGGCCTCCTAACATTCCTACTATTGTTAATCACAATTACCACTACCGACCTGTCAACTACGACAACACTACAGAAGATGATGATCCAGATAGTTTGGACAGCGTTGTAAGGTTGACCCGTCGCATGGCCAGCGAGGGCGAGCTGCAAAAAACGACGAACAAGCCTTTGATTTCTTCTCCCAGCCACCACCACCACCACCACCACCACCAATGGGATCATGATGATGATGACTATGTCACCGTTCCAGAACTTCAAGACGACAACGACTTGTTGGCATGGAGCAACGAGCCATGGTACCCCCATTATCTCAGTACAGTTCACGAAGAAGAATCAGATAGATCAGAGCATGGGCGCGGATGCCAAGAGTTGGACATCCATGGTTCCGTGATGGCAAGTCGGAGAAGGGGAGAGTGAGAAAGGATCATCATCGACAACGACAACTACGTCTGTCCGAATCTGCGATTCATGATTCATCTGTTACTGGACTTGTGTCTATGATGATGAACAAACTCAACCTGACGACATTATCTCAGCGAAATTGAAAATTGATTCCGTCGGAAAAAGCATACCCCCTAAGGCTTACGAAGAAGAAGAGGCGTATTCTCGATTCTCGACCTCACGCAGTTCGCCAACCCCATCACAGGCCCAGTCCCGAAACGACGACGAGCAAAAAAAAACAGCGTCTCTTGAATCCGTCAATACTCGCACGGCTCCAAATGCACGGTTACTGTTCCCGAAGGTCCATTTTCCGCTTGCCATCTTCAGGGAGGGCAGCAGCACCAGCACCACCCACACCTCGGCAGGACAGGTCAGGACAGTGTGTTAGGTCAATCAAGACTACGAACGCCCCCCCTCACCCCCCTAAAAAGGCGAACTCTGCGATACGAACAGGAGGGAATCACATAAGATCAAGATCACTCGCGTCAGTCTACCTATTTAACTAACTCGCTCTCTCGCTCGCTCGCTCAAGCCAATTGAACCATAGTCTACAGAGTCTGCAGGAACACTCTTCACAATGGAAAGGGAGGAATGAAGGAATGAAGGAATGAAATATCCACGCAACTACATTGCGAAGCGTGCGTTGACATTGACATTGACATTGACATTACATATGGCGGTTCTCCTACCTACCTATCTAGCTAGCTAGCTAGCTAGCTATCTATCTAAAATAGAAGCACAGAGAGGGATTCTCAGGAGCTTCGATCTTTCCCGTTCCCCCGGTCTATACAAATCCAGACATAAAAGACCACAAAAGTCTACAAAATATGTCGGGACACCCAACCCCAAAAACACCAAGTTTCACGCAGGTTTTTGATACACTAATAGCCCCCACGCCTTTCCTTCCTGTTCGCTGGTGTGAAAAAAAAAATTAATTTTATTATTGGGTTCTTGAATGGAAAAAGGAAAACTGCCTTCTTACAAAGAGAAAGTCTGAAAGTGCTTGTTTGGGGGTTCATTTATATCAACGGAAACCTCTAGGCACCAGTCTTCTAACTAATTGCAGGGATCTTTTATTTACTCATTGCGTCTTAAAATATAGAAAACCAACTGTCTTTATCGTACAGGATAACCTTTTTGTAGGAGAACCATGGCGGTTATGAAGGGTTGGTTCAATTCTGAGCAAAGGTCAGGCGTAAAGCACAAATCGAGAAGGGGAGAGGAAAGATGGGTAACTACCCAGGTACGTATAGGACTGAAAATAGACTGTTTTAGCCTTCGTTCTCGAAAATGCTGTCGTAGAATATCTGGCGAGACTCGCCTCCGCCCACACAGCGCCACAATATATCAGCAAGCTACGCCAATGCTATACAGTAAAGTTAAAACCAGACCACACTTTGTGCCACAAATCCAAATCAAGCGGCATCGCTCTGCAAATGCGTCAATTCTTAGAAGCCCAGATCTTTCCTCCTGTTACCACGGTGGATGCCTTTGACCTCCTTCTGCCGCTCCTTTTTCCTTTCATGTTTCCTTCTCTTCGCCTTGGCCGCTCTCTCAGGTTCAGTGATGGTCTCAATGGCCCGCTTATTGCGTCTCTCTTCTCTTTTTGATCTGGCTTGCTTCGTCGCAGCTGTCACACAGCGCATGTAGACTTGATCGCCCATGGCTGATTGGACGGCTTCCAAGCAGAGCTGGGCATTTTCGATGACGGTCTGATAGGAGCTGCTGAATGATGGGTCTGTTGAGCGAGGTGTGGTCGCGTTATTTGAGGTGAGGTGCAACAGGGGTATGAGGAGGCTGGTGATGGATTGGTCAGACGCCGTCAGCGTTTCTGACAACAAACGGGGTAAGAGGTGAACGAGGAGTTTAAGAAGTGATAACTTGGGTTGAAGAGCAGCTGTCGTCTGTTTTGGCGGCTCTCGTCTCAACGCTTTAGTTGCTTGATCCAGGATGTACTGAACTGGAGATATAGAGCTAGGAACAGGCGCAGTCGTGCGCGTGAGCTCTGTTCCCTTGAGGGCTTCTTCGTCATCATCGCTCTCGATATCTTGATCCTCAGACATGTCTTCCTCTATCGCGAATGTTGCCCTGACGGGGATAGTGGCACCGCTCCTCTCCATACATTGACTGAGGAACAGAATATTCTGCGTGACAGTATCAGCAAGTTTAGGGCCTGTAGATTGGTGCTTGAGAATCCGAATCGAAGTTTGAAGCACCTCAACGACGACATTTTCTGACATGCTCAATCCATGAGAGCATGACAATGGCAAATTTGTGGCGCCTGCGGCGACGCAATCGCGGAAAAACAGCCCAATCCAATGTGAGGCTGAACTCTGCAGCCAAGAATGAGACACCCTCAAAGTGGACACTATTTGGACTAACAAACCTGTCTGTTCCGCAGCAAGCATCTTTTCTGGGAATAATCTTGTCAGAACACCTGCAAGCTCCAATGCTTGATACTGAATCTCCCAAGCATTTCCACTTTCGTCCAGGTTTTGCAAGAGAGGCAAAAGTCGCTCGTTGACAAAGGCGAACTGATCCTGAGCCTCCTTATCTTTGACTTGGAAAAAAACTTTCCAAGTCTCGAGACTGATCTTTTGAAGGGTCGGGTTGTCTGTCTGCTCCAGCCATGCTCGTATCGGTTCAAGCATAGTTGCCGAAGTTGAGGTAGTTTGAAAAAGCTGTGACAGCAATGCCACGGCCATCTCCCGACATCGTTCGTTTTCGTCATTTGCCATGCGAAGCACGGCTGGTATGAACGTCATGCCTGCCAAATCCTTTGCCGCATCTTTGTCGACTTTCGAAAGCAGGATGCTTAGAGCTTCCATCACACTTTGCCGACCTTCAGGGTACTGGTATTCGAGATTCTTGACCAAGAACTTGAGTTGCTTCGACCACCGAGCTTTGCCTTGTGGATAGTCAAGCAGAAAATGGACATATACTCCTCTAGCTGCATCTCGCGAATTTCGGCTTTGACTCGTTACCATCATCGACCCTAGCTGATCAACAAGCTCGTAAACTTCTGGAATCTGGATCTGCCGAGACATGACTGCTTTTATCAAGCTGAAAGTCACACCCTGTCGGTCGGGCTCTTCAACGTCAGGCAGTGTTCGCTTGAGGAGGTAAGCAATATCAGACTCTCTAATTTCGACACCACGCTTTTCGCGGAGGATCCCGGCTACGACTTTCAACGCAGCTTGAGCGGCTTCTTCGTTGGTGCTTTTTGCATCTTTCACCACTTTCACAGCTTCCATGACGTAGAATCTTGCGTTTTGCTCAAGCTGGGGCATCTTGAGCTTCATCACGGTTGCGAGCAAACGCAGAGCTGAGACTTTGACGTCCTCCTGACCTTCCACCAGAGAGTCGCCAATGACAGGTAGGAAACCGTGAACCCTCTCGGGAGTCATCAGTTCGCCATGGCGAGCGAACGTCGATCTTGCTATGTCAATAGCGAATTTCGCAAGCTTGTACATTAGCGAAGACGATGTTACAGACCCAATCTTGCTGGTGTTGTCCTTCTGGACAATGTAACGGTCCCTGTTCTTCTCGTCATTAGTCAATGACTTCACCGGCTGTGTTGGCTTTGATCGGTAGAATGACTGAATTAGCTCGAAGGCGAACACCAAAAGATCCTGACTTCTAGCTCCAGGGCTGTGCGAGATACCAACGCCGATCCTTCTAAACATCTCATCAACCTTTCTTATCTGTTTCGATGATAGAGATCCCGCCAGTAGCGACTCAAATGGCAAAACAAGTTTCGATAGGCATGCCACCGTTGTACATCTTGCTAGAATTTCCATCGAGTCAAAGCTTTTGCTATTCTTCACTTCTTTCATGCTGCTGATGTAATCTTGATTGTCCTTCTCCTGACCAACTACACCAAAAACGTCGTCAAGAATGACTTTAACAACATCTTCAAGGCAATAGTCAAGGTCGCCGATTGTCCTCTGGTCAGCTGTAGCCAGTAAGATTGTATGAAGGGTGAACGAAAGCACATGCAGCTGGTATCCTCTTGTAAGCGCTGAACGAAGCTCCTTGAGCACGAATTGCAAGCTTGACGAGCCGAGTATGGCAACCATGTCTGCCAGCTTATTTCGAGCAAGATCCCTGGTAACCTGGGTTCGACTCCGCAATACTTGAGCAACATCGAGGACAACCGGAGGCGCCAAGGCGGATACTTCTGGGTCCGGCAGTAATTTGATAAGCTTGACTGCCACAACAGCTGCTGGGATTCGTTGGCTGATCTCGCCTTCGTCTCTATAGTGACTCAACTCAGCAAGTCTTGAAATGAAATTGGTTTTGAGTTCTTGTGCAATGACGCCTTGATCTGGCAAGGAAGCTGCTAGATACGGTGTCGGTGAGGCAACTGCTTGAAGTCTTCTGGCAGTATTTGTGGCCATAGTCAGAGCGTCCGCCGCATGGTTCAGGAGACGAACGTCGATTTTTTCGGTTTCCTTCTGATCAAGAAACCGTCGGAAGTGGCGAAACACTTTGCGAAAACTCTTCCAGTCAAGCCATTGCAGTAAGGTGGTCATAGCTGCGATACTCTGGCCTTTGGTGGCTTGAGCAACTTCGCCAGGCACATCGTCTTCTGCAAACTTCTGCATTAGCGGGAGCAAGTACTCAGCAATGTTGGAAGAACTTATCGACCCAGACTCCACTGCGGTAAGGAGCCTCCGTATTGCACGAGTCCGACGATGTTGCTGGATGTGGAGAATATTGGTGAAGAACGAAGCTTCCTCGTCGTTCCCAACAAGGAGAGATTGCATGTTGTGCAAGTCTTTGTCGTTCTGCCAGTGCTTGACCACACAACCGAGCAACTCAACAAAGTCCGCTCGTATTATCTCTGAATCGGCCGTGACGTTTCTGCGAACGGCATTGAGTAGGATTTGCCTCAGCATGTTCGACCCTGCATCCACTTCGTCTGCCACAACTGATATGAAATGCTTGAGACAACTGAGGGCATTGCCTCGAACGGCAGTTTCATTATCCATTCGGACCAAAAATACCAGATTGTACAGCACTGGAAGAAATGGTATCGAGCGCCGCTGATGTTCAAGAGCAGTATGGACCTGTCTAAACGCGCGATCTTGTTCTTCGTGGTCTATGTCGGCCAAGGACACCGTAGATCGTGCATTCAGGCTCTGACATATACGGACTGATTCACCCAAGTTGTTCTGCTCGTTCGCGATGGCGCCAAGGATTTGAATACAAGCTTGGCGGCTGCTCGAGTCGTGGAAAAAGTTAAGGAAGCTTGATATAAGCTCGAAAAAGCTTCCAGCGTACTGTTCCCGGATGGTACCTTTCTCCAGTACTCCCGCAATAGTTTTTACCACCTGTCCCTTTAAATGAGGCGTGAGCCTTTGGTTCGGCTCCTCAAGAATATCTATCAACACATCAACCAGAGTTACTTCCGTACTCACTGTATCCATATGAGGGACAAGTCGTTGCACCGCATTAACCACTGTCAAGAGGAGGTCCTTCGGCGGGGATTGTCGTAGAAGAAGCGAAATATGATGAAGAGCAGTGCATGCTTGCGTTTTCAAGACACAAACTACGGCTGAAGATTGATCGTCGCCGAAATGTTCTGCTTGGTCAATAAGTGGAACGAGGATGTCGTCCAAAACAAATGTTTTTACGCTTGGTTGTGCATGTGGTGAAGACAGCAGCGTCCACAAGGCGACAAAAATTTTGTCGTCTTCGGTCTGTAGATATTTTATGGTTTCAGCAGATTTTGACCACGTTGAAAACATTTTGAGTAGTCCCGAAACACTTTGGGAATTTTCAGCAACAAACCTGGGCATTCTTGGTTGAATCAGCTCTGATTGTATTAAGCCAATATAAGTGCTGATATCTAGCTCTTTGCAGTACTCAAATATAAGGTTGAGGCATTGAACCCCTAAGCGGCGAATGTTGCGGAGAAGAGCAGGGGGGGACTCTGTTTCTCCTAATTTGTTGATCTGTCGACCAGCTCTCGCTGTACAGTACAAGGTAGCGTCGATTATCTTTGGGCCAATTGGGCTAAACTGTACTTGCAATATTTCAAGCATGGAGTTCAGCATCTTTAGAAACCCATACTGTTGATCTGGTGCGATGAGGTCTTCCGCGAGTAGCTGATCTCGCATGTCCTGTTGTTGAGGAATTGCGACTTCCCGCAAGCGCCCAAGAACAATATCCATGAACATGAGCACCTCTCGCCCGTCCATCCGAAAGAGCACGCGCAGGAGAGCTTTTCTCTTCGCTTCCTGAGAGCCTTGAACGCCAACTCGACCTACTAGCAGTCCAAAAACAAGTCGTAACAGAACAGCTAAGATCTCAGATCGTTCTCGCTCTGCGAGCGTGGCAGACTCTTCATCCGAACAAAGGATCAGCCCGAGCTCTGTCATTGTCAATTTGTCTTCCGCGGCTTTGACAAGAGCTTCTTGGTGACTGAGTAAAGTCCGATTCTTCCATTTCAGGAGGGCTAGTAGTGAAAGTCTACGAACTTCGGTATCTCCATTGGACAGCAGCTCCAACAGGGTGTTATAGATATCATCAGAGCGATAGAGCACTTTGGGGTTGTTGAAGGAACCAATCAGCTGCAAAAAGAGCTTTCGTTCTCTCAAGCTCCAACCGTGTTCTTCAATATCCGGACTCAAAGTGTTCACAGAGTGAGATTCGTCCGTACGAAACAGTTCGTGGTTTCTGCGACCTCTCTGAGACGCTAAGAATGCTGGTACAAAAATTTTCGACCTTTTCTCGGCAAGTTCTGGCATTTCAATAAGTACTTGAAGCGCAATGAGTCGACTGGTAGGAGGCGTTCGCAAGGGCGAGAATGCATGCGCCCTCTCCACACGATTGCGAATTACTTCTTCTGGGTTGGTCAAGCTGGACTGTGATTCTGTATGAGCTGCCTCTACCGCTTGCAGATTAGTGCATGTAAACGGTGTCGTTGCAATATCATTGGTTTCTGTAGAGAGCGCTGCAGGCGCCGGGAGTTCATTTTGTGTATTGAGCCAATCTTTCAATATTTCAAGAGCAGCCGTTTCGGTCGTAACATTGTCCATCATTTGACTAAGAGCTGCTGAGACGTCCTTCCTGAGTTGATCGTGATAGTCTGGCAAAAGTCCTATCGTAAAGTTAGGTACCAATTGACACGTCTGTGATTCGTTGCGACTGCCTCGATGCAGGTGTGGCAATCTCCGAACCATCATCGCCAACTGTCGAGCATTGGCGATGGTATAAGATGTGTCGAGTATCTCCATGAACAGCTCGCAGACTTGCACCAACCAGCTTGAAGTCTGTTTCTGGGCAACTACGAGAAGCAAAGCAACAGAAGATCTTCGGAGTTTGGTTGAAGCATTGCGCATGTTTCCAAGCAGGCGATTGCACAGCGTTTCTTGGAATGTCTCGTCAATTTCTTCGGTCGAAACACGAGATAATACACACCCAAGAGCTTCTATGAAGGGCAGAAGCTGGAATGTGTCTTGATGCACCTGTGTAACTCCGGTGAGAATCCGTTTATTAAAATGCTCTCGGTTCTTGGTCAGGGAAAGCAAAGTTTGAAATCCCCACCCTAACGAAATCCGAGCGCTCAAAGAAGGCAGTGAAGTCCTATGAGCAATAGCTTCTTTCAGGCCATGCTCAAGTATAAGGCTGTACTCCGACCTGCCATCTATACTTTTAGGAAATTCAATAGATCGAGCCAAGAGCAAGTCTTTTATACCTCGCAGCGAAGGATTCAGCGCTGGATCTTGCCATCCCTCGCGGATAGCAACTTCCCAGCCATCGGCGACAGCAAAATATCCCAATTTTCCCGGTTGGGAATGGATGCAACCCAGATCACGAAGATCATTGAGTAGAATTACTGCTCCAGCCTCGTCATTTGTCCAATTGGACGCAATGTATTGCTGCAAATGAGAAAGAAGCAGGTCTTGAAATCTTGCCATGTTCAGGCGAGCCAGGGTCTCACAAAAGCAGAAGAACTGACGCGGTGCTGAGGCATCGACCACGCCCTTGACCAGGTGCGGAACTGACGCGAGCAATTGATCCAGTGGCGCGTAATGCATGACAGCAATGACCAATAGCATGTAAATGTTGATGTGTTCTTGCATGTTCTCTGATAGGATTTTGTGTAGTCTCTCATTGATGACCGAAATGACAGGTGTCCAGTCTCGTATTCTAGACCCGCCCCGAGTTGTGACTGTAGCAAACAAGAGGCGTAGGTCCAGGCCAGAGCTAGTTGTGGAACTCTGTGAATAGCGCACAATGTCGACTATCAGGTTCAGCAACGGTTTGAAGCCATTAGCATCAGCTCTGTGAACAAGGTTCACCGTGACCCCTTCCAACACTCGCCCAGGCATTGTATCTGACTTGTCTACGAGTAAGGCCAAGTCATATGCGCATCTAAACAGCTCGGTGGAGCTGGCATGAAGGCCAGCGTCAACCCCAACGGCCGCTTCAGCCATCAGGATCATGCTAGTTTCGGCGAAGACAGAAGCCTCATTGTCCTTGAGATTCTCGTCAGGATATAAGATGCTTTTGAGCGCTATTGAAAGCGGTCTGTGGTTTTTAGGATAAAGCAGTGCGGCCTTGCGTAGTAGGAAGGCCAGAGACTCGGCGGTGAATCTTCGAACATAATCCTTCCGAGCGTAGAAATAAGGCCGCAAGATATCCAGCAGAGGCTTCAGGTCCTGCACGAGAACGAGAGACAAATATTTGTATATCCACGCGAGACATGTGAAGCAGGCCTCGACCACGGTGGGATCGTCTTGTATGGTGGAGGCCTCGGCCACCAACCTGACTGTCTGTGCAAAGTATTTCTCAAATTCTTGACCCAAGTCATGCGCAAGATGAGCGACCAAGCTCAGCAACGCTTCCAAAGCCAGGGGGTCGTGCTTTTCGATGTGCTGGAGAAGGTTCGACACAATTTGATCGGCATGATGTAACAACTGAGGGAGGCTCTCAGACAATGGACTGACTTGATTTAGGAAGGACGTGAAAGTGGTGGTCAGGTTTAGCTCTGACCACTCTTCTAGAGCAGCTCGGAAGTGGCTTTGTGAGATATCATCGCCTGCATCTCTCAGCTTCGATTGCTGGACCTTGTGCACCGGGTCAATTTTCAATTTCGCAACTCGCTTGGTGAACGGCTCGAAACGATGCGACTTGGTCGTTTGTGTTTGCTTGCGCGGCCTCCGCGGCGGCCCGGGCAGCTTTCCTGGAGAAATAGGTGCCATGGTTTTGGTTCTTGTCATCTGTGTGCGTACATATTGTGGAAAGATGGCCTAATCCTTAGACGCAAGTCGGGAGCTCTTGTTCGAGAAAAGGCAGGAACCTGCGATCGGATCGTGACTTCTGTGAACTTTTTGCTTATCGATAACGAGCGGGCAATACGTTATGCCTAATTGGGACTAGGTCATTCCCGGAGGTTTTGCCTCGAAAACACGACCAACACTCGCCAAACCTCGGTGAATGATGCAGCCGCAACAGAAATTAGCTTGATCGCTTTGTGGTCGAGCACTGAGAATGCAATGAAGGGACAGAATTCAAGTTTCAATGTCTTGATAATGGCGCGATCATCGTATCTCCGCATCACTATATCGTCAAATGAATGATGAACTCGATTATTCCTCAACAGTGATCCATAAATAAGTCGACGAACCAGAACATACCGTGTTTAACGTCTATTTAATATTTATCAACTCCAAAGAGTCCATCTGTATGCTCTTTCCGCAACACTTATTGACCGCAACACTTATTGACCGCAACACATATTCATCCATGGCCGCCAAAATCTTGGTGGTTGGATCAGTGCGAGGACATCTTGAGAAAGCCTTCCAGAAAATTGCCAAGCTACACGCGAAAACGGACTTTACTTTTGCCCTCGTTGCTGGTGATCTGTTTGCAGCGGAGGATCCCGACAATCAGGTGCATGCACTTCTCTCTGGTAGCCTCCACGTTCCTCTGCCTGTGTACTTTATGGTAGGCACCTCAGCAATACCACAACTTGTGCAGGATAGACTCGAAGCTTCCGGAGAGGTGTGTCAAAATCTCTTCTACCTTGGCCGGAAAGGCACTTTGACAACATCTGAAGGCATCAAGATCGTGTTTCTGGGTGGCAGGCAAATCCAGAACGAAGAGTCATTGACCCAGTCCATCGGTAGGTATGACCCACTCTTCCTTGACAATGAGGCCCGAGCATTGCATGGCGCCAACTCTGCACACATACTCCTCACAACGCAGTGGCCAGCAAGGATCGAGGATGGTTCAAGCGTACCGCTCCCCGAGATGTGGGACGGAAGTCAATCCTCGGTCGTCATCTCAAATCTCTGCGCAACGCTGAAGCCGCGCTATCACATCACCCCATCTCCTGCAGCTAGCTGGAAACGCGAACCTTTTGCCTGGCCGATAGAATATTCCGAGGACGCGGATACTCGTGTAACACGTTTCGAGGCTGTGGGTGATGTTCTACTGAAGACGTCCGACTGGATCTCGGCATTCAGTCTAGATCCTTCGAAAGCAGCTAGTGCAGAAGGTGCCCAACGCGCCGCTCCTTTCGCACCCACTGCACCTCGACTGAAGCGGAAGCATGAAGGCCCTGAAGCGCATACCTTTTCAACTCGGCGATTTGGTTCTAGGGATGGGTATCAAGCTGGTGGAAGGGTGAACAAACGTCGAAAAGGGACTTACGACCCAAATGATTGCTTTATGTGTCCAGGGAAAAAGCAATTCGATGCTAGCATGGTGATCTCCATTGCTGATGACTCCTTCGTCACTTCGCTTCGTGGCCCACTTTCTACACCCGACACCTTTTCACATCTAAACTCAACTGGGAATCTCATGATCATTCCTTTGTATCATGCTGCAGACGAAACCTCTCACGGTCGACGTGCAAAAGCTGAACTAGAGTCGGAGTTCTCAGAAATGACCCATTATAGGCATGCACTGCAACACATGCTTCTTGCACGAGCCAAAGGCGAACTAGGCGCTGTATGTTGGGAGGTCAACAGGACTGGTATCAGACATTTTCATTGGCAATGGATCGCCTGCCCGCAAGAGTTGATCGACGGCGACCTAGTTGAGGCTGCGTTCAAGATTGCAGCAGAAAGAGGTGGTCACGGGAAATTCCGGCCTTGTAAGCCAGATAATTTACTGGATCAGCGACAAAGCGACTATTTTCGAGTTTGGATTTGGTCTACCAAACCTGCCGCAACAGATCACGACGAGAAGTTCACCTCTCAAGGCTCGGAAAGAGCAAATGGAGGAAAGAACACGTCTTCTGCGTCGTCCCCAATTGAGCAAGCCGACGCACTCTCCTCCGGGAAGGATGAGTATTCAATCACACCGCCCAACACAGTTGAAACGTCCATGTATTTTGATTTGCCCCAAGAACAACGGTTCAACATACAATTCGGTCGAACCGTAATGTCTGGTCTGCTGAAGCTAGAACATCGGGCCGACTGGAGATCTGTGCCTATTGACGATGGGGATGAAGCCCGAGATGCAGAAGCTTGGAAAACTGATCTTGGAGAATTTAATTTTGCTATGACATGAACGATGCCTTGAATGTCGTGGGCAGAACTAAATTGGAAACCAGATATATGGTGCAAAACTGGTGGAAAGCAAAATTTTAGTCGGCCATTAGGGTTCTATCCACGGGACGATGGAATCAGGCCATATCAGGCGAAGAGGTGGTGTAGTCGCTCGTACATACGCGAGAAATACACAAGGCTACCTCCAGAGCCAGGGATGGCAATTTCCAACATGCGTTGAAAGCAATGCGACATTCATCAAATAGGGCATACCACCGGGCTGATCTACCCGTCAACAGTGACTCATCGACCTTCGTGTCATGAATTCCGCTTTCATAATACTGTGACCTGTGGCCTACGATATAGTAGTAGACACCAGATTTGGACCACGATGATCCCAAGCCAGTATCTCACACCCCTTAATAGCAAATAAGTCTACCGAACATAAATCTCTGCACTAAGGCTCTGCCTAAAATGACCGGAGTCCATTTGGCTCGAGGCGGTTGTATGCCATAGCCTGGTACATTATGCATCGCGTTAGGATCCCACTCTTTGGTGAAAGAGTGGCAGTGCAATGCTCCGTGCGAGCACACAAAAGCGACCTACCGAGATGGTGTGATCAAATTGATTTACGGAGTGGATTGATCGTTCCAAGATTCATACCCTGCTTGGTTGGCCCTGACGGTGGAAAGCACCTAACCAACCCCACCGAAAGCTTGGACTGAACTTGGCTCCTTCTAGGCTTCATCTGAGTGTGGAGTTGCCTCCAACAGCGAAGGATTTTGGCTTTGCTCGAGCAGGTCACTGGCCGGGGAATCGCTATGGAATCCTGAGCGATGATCATCGGTTCTAGACCAGCGCACAGAATTTGATCCAAGTACGAAAATAGCGGTATTCTCTAACACCATCAAGCGACTTTGTTTTATCAATTACCAATTGCTACTGGGCGGGTACACACCCTACCACGACGTCCTCCGGAAAGACACTATTGGCCGTCGGCGGGGTGACGTCCAAAGGATCGAATACTTACGATTTGAGCCAAATCGCAATCTACTGTCGGCCAGCAAGAGGGTAGGAAGGAACATTCATTGTTAGCAAACCCCCCCTGGCCTAAGCCAAGATCGGATAAGTCGAGCTATGCAGGTACCCTTTCTCGGCTAATGAAGCTTAGCAGCTCTATTTTTGCGTTAGCTGACTGACATCAAGCCAATTATATCGCCCAGCATCATTATGGTCTATCCCCCACCAGCACAGGTGCTCGATGCCAGCGGCCGTCAAGCGATGAGCCGAAACAGCTGCGTTGTATTATTGACTTTGCCCGGCAGTGTAACTGCCCCTGATAGATCCTCTGTCGGCCACAAAATCACGAATCTATTCGTTCAGTGATGCTTAGCCCCAATCCTGTAGACAGCATGTCTACTATGGACACATCCCCTAACGGAAAGCAAATCTCGTGCACATCTCGAGCCATGTCTCTTGGTGTATACTGCGCGAAGAAAGATGGTCAATCTTGGGTCTGGTGAAAGTGGGTACTAAGGATCCAAGCCCACACAGATCCACAGCCTCCCCAGATTTCAAGATTAGGATGGTAGAAGCTCATCCTAGCGCTGAGCTTGTTCAGGAGAAAACCCAGCCTCGACTCTCTGAAGTCAGCAACGCCCAATCCTATCCACGTTGGAACAGGGGGACCTAAGAATATGGAATAACGTGGCGTGCGTGGGAACATGCGACATTGTACCCAGCCGCAGCAAAGCACACTTCAAAAGAAAGCCTGTCGCCATGTTGCCGAACTTCTCTTCTCCCTCTATCCCACCAATTCTCTCGAGAGCCCTTACAAGTGCTTTCTTGCCATTCCTTTCTTTACTCGTCTAGGGACGTTAATCCTATCCTCTCATTACCTGTCTTGGGAGACAGCATAAATTCCCGCCCTTCCTTATAGTAAATTTACCAACTTGAAATTTCGAAACATGAAGCTTACAACTTCCGCCGCAATTGCTGTGGCCACGACCGGCGCCGCCGCCCAAGATAGCTGGGCTGGTTGGTCGTCCAGCAGCACCACGTCCCAAACTGCTCCAGCAACAAGCACGAGCAGCTGTGGCGCTTCCACAGTTGTCACGACTGAGACCACTACCGCATATGAGTCTACTTCGGAAGAGTTTGGAAGGACAGTGACCGTACCTATCCCAAGTCAGCCGGCTTCCTTCTCCATCGACCAGCAATGGGCCAACTGGGACTCCGCCACTGACTGCTCGCCCGGAAAGACAGTCACGTCGACAAGCACAATCACCTCAACCGTCCCAGGCACGACCACCGTGACCAGATCCATCCTTTTCGTTGGTGCTCAAGTTACTGATGGTGAGTGGAACAACTGGGACGGTGCAGTCGGCAATGCTGCCGCCACAGGCAGTGGCAGCGGCAGTGGCTCGGATAGTGGATCTGGTTGGGGCCCAAACTCGGGTGCCGGTTCGGGCTCTGGTTCAGGGTCAGGTAGTGGGTCTGGCTCGAGCTCAGGTTCAGACTCAGACTCCAACGGGTTGAACGGGGGCGACGGCTGGGGTCGAGGCAGCTGGGGTGGCAAGGGTAATGGTGGCCTCGTCCTTGGGAGTGACAGCGATGTCTTCTCCTGGGTTCCGGACACACCATCAAACACGGCGTCAGGTGTTGCACCCGTATACACCAAAAGGCCCGATGGATCCTATGGCGGCACTCCTTGGGGCGGTGTCGGCGATTGGGGTGACTGGAATGATGGAGATAGCGGTAGTGGCAATAGTGGCGACAACAGTGGAAAGGGCAACAGCACCTCGCCCATCGACAACGGTGGAAAAGGCAATGGCACCAAGCCAATCGACAACAACGGCACCCTCCCAGACTTCGGGTCTCCAAGCAGCAACCTGACCAAACCATTCCAGCCTCTTAAAGATAGCTCGTGCAACTCCGCTGGCAGCCGAGACAAATGGTGTGGTGGTCTTAGTATTGATAGTGACTATTACAAGAACTACTTCGGTGAATGTTCTGAAGCAGGCATTGACGCAAAGCCTCAAACAAGTGGTGGTCCTTCCGGCAAAACATGTAAATACGACTTGGTTCTCACACGAGGCAAGTGGGACAGTGACGGTGATGAGGTTGACATGATGCTCATCAACGGCCAGTACCCAGGTCCAGCCATCGAGTGCAACTGGGGTGATTTGGTCGTTGTCAACGTCCGAAACGAGATCGACAACAACGGTACTGCTATCCACTGGCACGGTGTTCGACAGCTCTGCACCAACGACCAGGACGGTGTCCCAGGTGTGACGGAGTGCGCTCTTGCACCAGGGAAATCCCGAACCTACACGTGGCGAGCGTCATCGTATGGCACTTCGTGGTACCATTCTCACTGGAATCTGCAATACGGTGACGGTATTGAAGGTCCCATCATCATTCACGGTCCCGCCACTGCTGACTATGATGTCGACGCTGGTCCAGTCATGATCTCTGACACCTTTGGCATGAGTGCCACCTCTTTCGGTTATCTCATTGCTCACCAAGGTCCTTTACCCGTTGACAACTACCTTCTCAATGGCAAGAACACAAAGACAGATCTTTCCGCTGGGCAACACGCTCTCTGGCAGGTCGAGAAGGGCAAGAAGTATCTTTTCCGTCTCATCAACTCTGCTGCTCAGAACATGTACTCTGTCACCATTGATGGACACCAGATGCAAGTCATTGCCGCTGATTTCGTGCCTGTCGTGCCATACAAGACTGACTATGTCAACATTGGCATCGGCCAGCGATACGATGTCGTGGTTGAAATGAACCAAGATGTTGACACTTATTTCTTCCGAGCCATCACCCAGACCCTTTGCCCCTCCGGGTCGACCAACAGTGGTCTTGGCCAGGCCAACGGTATCATTGCCTACAAGGGTAGCGATTACGGCCTGCCAACGTCAACGCTCAACGGTAACAAGACTGCTGCAGACTTCAACATCTGCTTTGATGAGCCCATCGCAAAACTTGTCCCCCACCTCAAGAAGGATGCTGGCACCAAGTCTTCCTTCCAGGCTTCAGTGTCCACTCTCCCAGGCGGCAATGTGGCTAAGGTTGCCACCTCCGATGAGGGTGCCGTTTTCCGATGGTTCTTGAACAACGGCGCCATGTACGTCAACTACACCGAGCCAACTCTCCAATCCATTGGCGAAGGCATTGCAGTCACCGACAACAGCAGTGTGTATGCCAATCACATCACCCTCAACCAGAAGGATGAATGGGTCTATTTCGTAATTCAGAACCCATTTTTTGCCTTCCACCCAATGCACTTGCACGGCCACGACTTTTCGCTCCTCGGCCAAGGTCCAGGTCAATTCACCCCGGCCGCGGTTGACACGCTGAACTTCGACAACCCAATCCGACGTGACACTGCCATGCTCGCTGGCGGTAGCCCCCCGGGGGGTGGCGGCTACACCGTCATTGGCTTCCAGACCGACAACCCAGGCGCCTGGTTGATGCACTGCCACATCGCTTGGCACGTCGATGGAGGTCTTGCCCTCCAGTGGATTGAACGACCAGATGACATGAGAGGATCAGTGTACGAGACTCAGGCAGAGTTCGACCAAGAATGCTCTGACTACGCTGCTTATGAGGCTGCAGATCCGGCTCACGCCAAGCTCTCTGGTGAGTCCGGACTCAAGAAGCGTGGGTCAACGTATTTCGACAAGATGGTTGCTGATGCCAACCGACAATTCGGTAATGTCGTTCGACGGGAGGAACATGCTGCGCACCATTTCCTCGAGGGCCACCTCAAGCGAGGTCTTGGTGACGGATCCTCGCATCGACGATTTGGTCGACGTCGTTAAGAGAGCCAATGTGTTTGTTCACCCCGTATCTGAGCGAAACGGCAACCGGTAGGGTAATTGCAACAGTAGTAGACATTGCCACTAGGGCATTGCCTCTGCGCATCGTATGCCTGCCCTGAGTCGTTTGGTCTCGTGATGCCAGTAGAAACAGGAAGAAAAAGTTTGTCTGATGTGCTGAAAATATGCATTGAGTATTCCATAATGTCTGTTCTCTATCTTTTATCCCTGCCTGCGCATCTTTTTGCAAAGGTCTAATAAACGCTTTCCGGAATGTGCACACCCCGTGCAGCTCGTAAGGCTCTTCGGCGCTTTCATCTTAGGTTTGACCCCTTTCCGTCGACGCAAAGCTAGTACGCGACGTTGGAAGCATCTAACACAGGAGCACATGCGTGACTCACCTTAACAGCGTTGGAACAGAGTCGGTATGTACCTAATGTAGCTTGCTAGGTGCCGATGAATACTCGGAAAATCACGAAAGATATAAAAGTATGATAGGTACTGCCAGCCCTGCAAGTAGAGGATGGTGAAACACGTTGATGGTGATGACGTCGGCGGCAGCGATCTGGCGCAGCGGATAACTACCAACTTGTTCCCCTCGACGCACTGGTTCTTCTCACACCAATGAATTAATGCTTACTTCAAATAAAATGCAGTTCCTTCTATCTTTCACTACCACTGCCGATATATGAGTCCGCAAGGCGAGCTCTTGAACGATCGCGGTGGCGATATGAGAGACTCCGACACATATCTCTGAGCCTATTGGTTGGCGTCCGATGCGATGATGGACACCCTCATGAAGGCGGCAACCGACGAATGCACTAGATGCGAAAGATGTAGCCCATTATATCGTACTAGTCGAGAGGCCGGTCCCTCGAGAGCGGTCCCTCGAGGGCTGCTATACTTGGACCTAGAGTCGCCAAGGGTCGAGTAGGCATTCCGAACAGGGCGCTTGGACGACAGCATAAACCTACTGAGTGTCATCATCGAGAGATGATAGCATCAACTGCGACTTTGACACTTTCAATCCAACAACTTCTGGAATAAGCGAAATTCTTTTACACATCTTCGGCCATGAAGTTAGCAGCCACCAGTGAAATTTAAATAAATATGACCCTGTGACGGGTCCATCTAAGGGCCAGGCATGCGCACAGAAATAATCAACGATTACGCATACAGGATGCAGGCCTTTTGCCGTCATTCAAGGTGTGGTCTAAACCCAGGACGGCAACCCTCTTCAGAGATGTGCGGTTGTGCGAAATCTATTTGGGGAACGAGGACATGCTAGAGCAAACCATAAATCATCTCACTCAAGCCTATCCCAAATAGGCGAAAGTAGGTGACACCAGTCTCGCAGGCGTGGGAAACAGTATGTTTGCTGCTAGTGTTTCCTCTCGATGGTCCACCAATCATTTTGCAGAACCACAAAATGGATGTTACCCCTCGAGCCAGTACCCATACAAGAGAAGGTACCTTCACCCCTCTTTCGCGGATGTTTGCTTGCCAGACAACCCCGCCTCTCGAGCGACGCCTCTATTAAGAAGCAAACATGCGCTACTCTTCTGACCTTCCCAAAGTCCCTTTCCTCATGTTTAGGTCAGATAAAGGTGCTCGAGCTTCAATGACAAGACCTGTACTTCTGTCATGCGCAGAATCGGATCAGTCGACATTGGTATCCTCCTGATAGCTATTGCGCCCTTGCCCAAGAACATGGACGAAGTTTCAGCTGTCGACGCCTCATCATCACATCTCACACAATATAACCTCTGACACGGCAACAAAATTACGTGGCTGATAGAGTGAAAAGACAACGGGCAACTTCCAGCAGTAAATTTTCGCCTCTCGACCCTAAAATCGATTGATGGTCATCAAGTTGTACCCGGGTCGTCCTATCACCTTTGAAACTTAGACTTTAACAATCTCCTTGCAAAGTCCACTCAGTCAAAGCTGAATGAGGGAGGTGATTGTTAACAAATTATAAAATAACGGGTCTCTGATGCAGAGTCAACGCCGAAAAAGAGCCGCGGTTACCTTTGTCTCAAGATTGCGACGCCAACTTGAATCTCACACTCGAGACCAAGACTCCCGCAGCTCGAACAGCTCGGGAATTGTGGAAAGCTACAAAGCCGAGATGAGGGCATGGCAAACCCTGCCAGAAAAGAGGTTGCGGAATCGGCAAGAGCTCTGGATACACAAGGACTGCCAGAAGATCGATTTTTGCACACCGGCAGTGGCAGTCTGTCAGCCTTGCCCGTGAGATCCAAGAATCCTCCGTTTCCCACAATCAGCCGGACAGGCAATGGACGCTTCTGATAAGGTCAGCCATGCTATGGGGATTGATGCCTACCGCATATGAGGCTGACCTGACAAGCGCCGCGAGAGTCGTCGACCTTGACCAAAGTGAGAGCGAACATTGGTTACGATGGCATGGAAACGACTGGACGTTGGCCTGAGGGTACATCGGAGTGTCGTCTGTCACTCCCGCACCCCGTCGCGGGCACGTATTATTTACCGTTGCCATCTTAAGGTCGACCCTATGTCGACCGCTTTGAGTATACTGACAACGGGTCTCATCTCTTCGACATTATTTGTCAACCCAAATTTGCGTCAGTGGCGAGGTCAAAATGCCACGTTGTTGGATCGCGATGGAAGGCGATGGGTGGAGACTTATTTTACAACGTTCATCCCGCATGACGCAAGTTGGATAGACAACACATGACCCCCAGGTTAACAATCAACGCATTGCGCTATTAACAAGCGCCGCGCTTCGCTCTTTGACAAGACAGGAGGCAGGACAAAGTCAAGGCAGCGTTAGTGGCGTGGAAGACAGTGGATAATGGATACACGTCCAGGAAGTGGATCTGAAGTGGCAGATGAAGCTGGGTTGCAGGAGTGCAATACTGGTGGGGAGCAGGTGAGATGAAAGCCACACTGGTTTCAACAGAGAGACAGCGGTAAGCAACCTGAGTCTCAGGCGATTCAGAGCAGTAGATGAGATACGCCCGGGAGGCCCACCGAATGAGTAGATGGGAAGCAAAAGGTGCTGCATCAGCACTGACGCTTTCACGGTCCGGCGGTTGGGGGGCCGTGAAGGACTCATCACGTCCGACACCTCGTATTCAGAACAAGTCGCGGTTCGCCAGGACGCGCGATCTGGAGAGGAAGTTATAACTTAAAGACCATAGTCAATTAACACCTAACGTAAACAATTAACAACTTATAACAAATGAACTGAGAAATCCAAGTCGAATATTGACGAGCGGCAAAGGTGCGAGGGCCAAGGCTAGGCTTCTCATTCCTGGGAGGAGGAATTGGATTTAATACGATCGTTTATCACCATCCGGTCCAAGTATACTCACCATCAAAATTGCATTTCTACGTAAATACGACCCATTGCAACCGCTGAATGAATCTTGACCGCATGATGCATGCAGTGTACACATTACGGATTGCGTGTCATACTCGTGGGAGGTGACCGTGCGGCACCAACCCGTCTCGCCGGAAGCGTGGCAGGTCAGTGCTCGAGATATTCTAAGAGCCCAGTATTCGTTTCAAATCCGTAGAATTGTCAGTATTGCTAGACTGAACTGCTTGCGGTTCCATCTTGGTACAATAATATGCTGCACATCGAGACCGATATGCTTACTAGACATCTAATCTGATGTGCAACAGTTTTGAAATCAAATCAATTAATGGATGCAGATGCTTAATAATAGGGTCTAGAATAATCCACCCTTTCCCGCCAAGCTAATGCAGGCCTAAGGCACGTGCAGGGTTACCGGAGGCATGCCTAAACCTCGGCCCCTAGCGGGTCTTGCTTCGATTATCCATACCGGAGGCTCAACTAGCCCTAGCAGTCCCCGTCGACGCGCCTTCATCACACACGAGTCGAATATATACGCCCGAACGTCGCAGACGATTGACGAGGCCCGGTCTGTGTTACCTGAATGCCGCATAGCTTCAAAATGCACCGGTAGCGCCTCGGTGTCTGTTCCTTCGTCCCCGCTGTCAGCGACAACGCCCTTCGCTAGAGATTCGAGAGACTCGAGAGATTCCAGAGATTCCAGAGATTCTCAAGGTTTGACGCTCGCTTTACGTTCCGATTCACTCCCTGCTCTTACAGCAATGGCACCACAAAGCCCCGACATTGTCAACGAAGAAGAGAAAGGCCCGCTGTTGCACGAATCGCCCGCAGACTCTTCAGTCCGTCGCACTTCGACCTCCTCTCCTTCTCCTCGTTTCTCCCTCTCCCAGGATTCGGCCACGACTGCATCGACCACTTCACTTGTACTCGAGAATTTGAATGAAAATGCCAAAGCTGCAAAGTGGAAACCTTTCGAACCACTGGAATACCGTGATGATGACTCGGACCCAGAGATGCCACAGACAAAATGGGCCAAACACCGCCACACCCCGTCCGTTGGCAGCCAAACATCCATGTCCAAAACCCTCAAAAGATTGATCTTGCTCGTCTCTGCCCTTGCCCTTGCTGGCTGGGTAGTCGCGCTTTTCTCACTCATCTCCAACAAGACCTACCAACACAGCTCGACACAACCATACAATGAGGAAACACCGGGAAAGAGCGCCGGGCGCAAGATCACTTTAGACAGCATTCAGCAAGGCCAGTGGTATCCGAAGCGCGTCCACCTGCAGTGGATTGCGGGGGCCAATGACGAGGACGGCTTGCTGCTGGAAGTTGAGCTGCCTGGCAAAGACTTTTTGGTCGTTGAGGATGTCCGCTCACGCGTCTCCCTTTCCATGGGAGAGACGTTCGAGACTAAGACACTGATGAAGACGGCCCAGTTCGTACCAAAAGGTAGTCGCACACCAGTCGTCGCCCAAGACTATTGGCCTAGCCCGGATCTGAAGAAAGTGCTGGTGTTGAGCAAGAGAGAAAAGGTCTACAGGCATTCGTTCCTCGGCTTGTACTACATTTTTGATGTTGAGACTCAGGAGGCTGAATACTTGGATGAATCGAATCCCGACACGCCAGTGCAGCTGGCAACCTGGAGTCCGACCGGCGACGCCATAGTCTTTACACGGGAGAACAACCTCTTCGTCCGCCTGCTGAGAGATTCAGGTGGTGAGCTTACTACAGCAGTAAGGCAGGTCACACACGATGGTGGACCCGAGTACTTTTACGGAATTCCCGACTGGGTCTACGAGGAAGAGGTCTTTCAAGGAAACGTAGCAACCTGGTGGGATCGCCAAGGAAATTTCGTCGCCTTCCTGAGAACAAATGAGACTATGGTTCCCGAATTTCCAGTTGATTACTACCTCAGCAGACCCACGGGAGAGCAGCCAGCCAAAGGACTGGAGCTGTACCCGGACGAGAAACGAATCAAGTATCCTAAAGCCGGCGCCCCGAACCCTGTTGTCGACCTGTTGTTCTACGACCTTGAGCGCAACGAGATGTACAATGTCGTGATTGATGGCGGCTTCGGAGATGACGACCGCATCATTGCCGATGTTCTGTGGGCTGACGATGGACGCGTCATTATCAAAGAGCTGAACCGAGTCTCGGACAAAGTCAGAGTAGTCTTGGTGGACGTAAAGAGCAGGACGGGGAAGCTGATTCGAACACTCGATGTGCAGAAACTTGACGGTGGTTGGGTCGAACCTGCACAGGAGAGTAAGTATATTCCCGCAGATCCGGCCAATGGTCGCCCACAAGAGGGATACATCGATACCGTCATCTACGACAATGGTGACCACCTCGGCTACTTTTCCCCCCTCGATAGTCCCGACCCTTTGATGCTGACCAAAGGCGACTGGGAGGTCGAACAAGGCACCGTGCATCTTGACCTGAAAAAGAATATAGTCTATTTCGCAGCTGCCAAGGAGCACTCGACCCAGCGACACATCTACAGCGTCGACTTGGCCGGAAAAGAGATTAAACCTCTAGTACCAACTGACAAGCCGGCCTACTACACTGCGAGCTTCAGCGCCAAAGCCGGTTATGCCATTATAAATTACGAGGGTCCTGGAATACCGAACCAAAAGGTCATTTCCACACCTTCTAGCTCTACCAGCTACGAGGCCGTTCTTGAGGAGAACGAGGACCTGGGTAAGATGGCAGCGCGCCACGAAATGCCACATCTCGTCTACACCGACTTCACTGCTGCTGATGGCACGATCCTCAATGTCATTGAACAACGGCCTCCTCACTTTGACCCCGGACATGAGTATCCTGTCCTCTTTCAGCTATACGGCGGGCCGGGATCTCAACAAGTGGATCGCCGCTTCAAGGTCAACTTCCAGTCATATGTTGCAAGTAGTCTGGGCTATCTGGTGGTGACGCTTGACAACCGTGGAACAGGCTTCATTGGCCGCAAAGCTCGAACGCTCATCCGCGGCAAAATGGGCCACTATGAAGCTGAGGACCAGATTGCCTGCGCCAAAGAATGGGCCAAGAAAGGATATGTCGACGCACATCGCATGGCCATCTGGGGCTGGAGCTACGGCGGCTTCATGACGCTCAAGGTCCTCGAAACGGACGCCGGTCAGACGTTCCGGTACGGCATGGCCGTCGCTCCTGTCACCGACTTCCGCATGTACGACAGCATTTACACGGAGCGCTACATGTTGACGCCGCAGGAGAACAGCCAAGGCTACGAAAACACGGCCATCACCAACGTCACCGCGCTCAGCCAGAACGTGCGCTGGCTGATGATGCACGGCACCGGCGATGACAATGTGCACGTGCAGAACACGCTCACGCTCATCGACAAACTCGACCTGGAAGGCATCAAGAACTACGACGTGCATTTCTTCCCCGACAGCGACCACTCCATCTACTTCCACGGCGCCAATAATGTCGTCTTTGGCAAGCTGAGCCAATTCCTGATCAATGCGTTCAACGGCATATTCTACCCCATGAAGAATCCCCACCCGCACTATGTCGTCGGAGTGGACGACAAATAGGGGAAAAATAATTGAGCTCCCCCTTCCTTGCGGGAAGGCACAACAACGCCACACCACACCCGCCTATATACACGCTACCTACAGGCAACGCTTCCGGTCCTGGTTGTTCGTCTTGTTGTCATCACGACCTGTTGTCGAGGCAGTGTTAATGAACAGACAGAAACTCAACATACTGGGCTGGCTGACACTGCGCGGCCCCCGTCGGTTCTCCACCGAAGCCTCGTCTCATCTCGTCACTATATCGTCTTATGTGATGATTACCGCGTTTTTATCCAGGATGTGGCGTCCCGCACAAGTCAGCTGACCCAACAATGGGACAGCGGGCATGTGTCGCAAGGGTATGATGGGCCCCATTCACCAGTCTGCAAAGAAGCAGGCACCCATTGATTGCAATCATGAATGAGGGAGGCTGTGCCAGTAGCATGTACGTAGCATGTTGCATGGGCAGTCGTGATCGGCCCCTCTTAGTGCTTAGGCTCTTTGAGAGCGTTGTGGAGATAAGACGGGCGGTCGGCTTAGTCATGAGGCTTGAGGCTTGAGGCTGGAAAAGCTGGTGTGAAGAAGTAGCGGATGGTGATAATTCGGGAATTGCATATGGCGGTTGCATAGCTACAGGGGAAGATGAATCGATCGGTCCCAGTTAGCAAAGGGTTTATCATTGGAGCCCATCAGTTCCGTCGTTTTCTCATGTCCAATGTCCATCGCTGGATGGATGTGCATGGTGGACGAGTGTTCAAAAACATACAGCACCTTATAGAAAGTCTTCGCTGGCAGTGGGAAAGATTGTTCTCATCCTCCGTCTTAGATACAGAAATCGGGTCGAGGCTGGGTGGGGATTCTCGCTGATCGCTGAACTGCACAGCGTTGATAGACTGGTCACAGAGCCTGGATAAATACAAGGTGAAGGGTGCTCGATTGTGTTTGATTCCTTATCCGCATTCCCGATATATCGCCTCCGTCATGCGTCTTCCCACGTAGCACTATAGAAAATACAGTCCCGTGCGTAGCCAGACTTTCAGTCATTCACACACAACCGGTCGAGTCGGCCCTGAACAGCCTCGATAATGGCACCCTCCCGCTCGACCATGTCCATGACCTCCTTGATCTTCTCTCGCTGGTACCGACTCATCCCACCACTCGCCCCCAGTCGTGTTCTCGGCTTGCCTTCTGGAGTGCGTGTGGCATCATGATCTTGCGTAGAGGCTGAGGCTTCCTCGACCTGCTTGGCTTCTGCCAGCAGCTGCTCGGTGATGGATTTTGCATCTGCCAGGCGAGAAGTGAGTGCATCGTCCCGTTTCTGCTCTTGATCATGATCGGATGCCTCTGATTCGAGCCCAACACGTGTTGCCAATGTGTCGATCTCGGAGATCCAAGCACGTTCCTTGATACTGAGGTCTTGTTTGGCGTGGCCCACCTGTCCTGCTTTGCGTCGGATTCGTTCGTATCGCGTGAACAGTTCCTTTTGCCGTGTTTTGGCGGATTCAATTCGAGCTGCGACCTTGTCGGAATGAGAGGCAGTCTGAGTTTGAGGCTGCTGGCCATCGTCGGCAGAACCGGTCGACTTGAGATGGTTCAAACGGTCAGCCAATTCAGCCATTTGCCGGACTTGATCCGCCAGTTCTTCCCTGAGACGGTCGCATCGGCGAAAGAGCTCCGCAGCGGCTTTCTCAATGTCTGCAGTCTGGTGAGAGACGATGCGGTGGGCGACGGTCATGATATCGAGACACGCGGGACTCAATCGCAATGGTTTGTCCGTCAGCATCGAGCGGCGGTGGGCCGGGATGCTGGCTTTCAGGTGCTCTAGGCGAGACATTGGGTTCTCGTAGAAGACTTGAGAGGGGGCATAAGGAGCTCGTGTTGGTAGTAGTTCAAGGGAGGAGGGTGTGTCTGCATTAAGAGCTTGGATCAGACCTTGAGATGCTCTGACGGGGGACTGTGTGGAGGTGGAGAAAGAGGGCTCGGTAGCCAGGATTTGTGAGGTTCGCAGGGAGGGTTGGTCCAGCAAAGCAGCCACAGCGCGGCCGGCCGACGCGGTCAACAGCAGAGTGCCGAGGTTGGCATCCTCGATCAGTACAGCGGTGGACAAATTTACCTGAGAGGAAGGGCCATTCTGTTGATAGGAAATGATGTCCTGTTTCAGGGCGATAGGACCTTGACAAGCCAGTTTGAGACGACTTTGCAGGCCCGTGTCTAGGTCGTTTTGGCCATCTTCAGCCACTTCGAAGCCGACGCGTGCAGCCCAGTCGGCCAAGGACAGTGACACGGCCACCGAGCTGGTGGTGACATAGAAGTGGTAAGGATTTCCGGGATCAGTGGTAAAGGTGGGTGGAGCAAGAGACGACGCAGAGCCTGCTTGCAGGGACATTGTGTCGAGCAAAACAAAGTCACCCACATCCCAGGTCGGGACGGTGAAGTGACTACGGCCTTTTTTGGGCAGCCATTGCCCCGAAACGCCATCCAGCTCGAGCATCAAATGCAGGCGATGATCAGTGGTGGTCAGACAAACGACGGTGAAAGGCAAGGACTTGGAACCTGCAAGAACGTCGTAGTCGTCCTCGCCCGAGAACAGATCTTCCTCGTCGAGGTTGGCTGGGATGACGTGAATGTCTGCCACTTGTGTGTCTTCGTCCATGTCGTCGACGGGCAATTCAAAGGGACCCTGCAGGCGAGGGATGGCACTTAGATTGGCCGGCCGGAGACAGACAGGACCGCTGAGAGGGTCAGGAGATGCTGGGCCTTCATTGTCGAGTTCCTGCACCCATTCGTAGCGTTGATTGGCAGCTCTTTGCTCATCCTCGTCCACGTGTTCGGTAGACAGGCTTGCCGTGCTTGAGACGGAGGAAGTGGTGAGCGCAGGTATGGTGGTCGGCGTGGGCTTCCATTTGGAGGGCAGTAGAGGACACAAGGCATACACATCGCCATTCGTCATCGAGGTCCACAGAGTCATGGCAGCCCAGGGGTCTTCATTCTCGGCTCCCTTCCCACCCCAACAGGCGGCAGCGGCTTCCATATCAAAAGCGTCTACGGAGAATCCTCGGCTCTTGCCAAAGCCAGAGGGCTCGAAATCTTGATCTGACGAAGTGCCATCAGCCAGCTTTCTGAGGTCGATGGCCAAGGCTGGACGTTCAAAGGACCAATGGTTGGAGCGTTCCAACTCCCAGAGTCGGACGGCAGCCTCGGTGGTGAGGGTGACCAGGCAGTCCGTGGCCGGCGACGAGGCAGCCAATGGATGCCACAACACGCTGACCAGGGCGGCTTCGGGAATGACATGGGTGGTAGGGCCCAGTTGGTAGGTCTTTAGCTTGATCTCCGACAGGTCGCCATCGTGGAGTCGAGACGGGTCGGGGAGGAGGGCAACGTGCACGGTATGTTCGGTTGAGATGGCCAGGAAATGGCCTGAGGGGGAGACGGACAGGCTGGTGATTTGGTAGTAGACTGGAGTCTTAAGGGTTCTGTAGCTCGTCGTCTCTTGTGAGGCTTCGCCGGGTCTTTTGTGGCTCTGATTTTCCCACTGCTCCTTGACTGTTGCGACATCTGCCCAGCGGATCTTGTTGCCTACGACCGTGAATATTTCAGTTCCTCGATGAGCGATGGTTCTCCGGGCAGATGCCGCGGCTTGGGAAGGGCCATTGGAGCTGTCAGCCTTGACTACGGCAAGCTTCTTGGAGGGCGAGGCCGGAGACTGTGCTTCGGGGTCAGAGAAGATGCGAGCGCCCGGCGACGGATGCGAGAGCCAGGGCGGCGTATATCCGATCACCTTGGACATCTTGTCGTGACGTGAGGCTGATCAAGTCCAAGATGTCGGTCGTTGTGAGATCATGATATGGTCGAGTCTGCTTCGGCTTCAAGTTGTTTCGATTGACTGATTGACCGATTGACCGATTGAATGGTTGGCGTTAGTACGAAAGGATGTACGAGGCGGTTCGGCAAGGTAACTACGATACGAACATAAAAAGTGCAGTTGCGACCAGAAGCGCGACTTGTTGCAGATGACGCGACGCGCCTGGCCTCTTGGCGTCCACCCACCGCCAGGCTAAACGGCTAGTAGGCTAATGGGCAAGGATGGGCACTGACGGCATTCGACCACGTTATTGCCCACCCAACAAGCTCCTTCATTGGCATAACCACGACCACTATGTCGACCGTTGAGCGTCTGGACCGACCGAGTGCTTACTATGCTGCCAAGGTAAGCCGTTGCTGCTGCTTCCACTGCCGCTGCCGCTGCCGCTGCCTCATTTTTGCAGAGTCCGCCGAGAGCTCAAGGCTGACCATGTTCTGGCGCAGAAGCGACGACGACACGACGGCCCCGGTCACGATGACCGAGAGGCCAAGCAGCAGCAGGAAGAAGATCAGCTGAAGGATGCCACCACCCTCTACGTCGGCAACCTGTCCTTCTACACTACCGAAGAACAGATCCATGAATTGTTCTCCAAGTATGTTGCCGTCTACAGACTAAGATGCACGATCAAGGCTAACACACGCCCTCTGTCCAGGTGTGGCGAGATCAAACGCATCGTCATGGGTCTCGACAGGTTCCAAAAGACGCCCTGCGGCTTCTGTTTTGTCGAATACTACACCCACCAGGACGCCCTCGACTGTCTCAAGTACATTGGAGGCACCAAGCTCGACGAACGCCTGATCCGCACCGATCTCGACCCCGGCTTCATCGAGGGTCGACAGTATGGCCGTGGCAAGTCGGGCGGCCAAGTGAGAGACGAGCACCGAGAAGAATACGACCCGGGCCGTGGTGGTTATGGCAGGGCTCTGGGCGACAAAGATGATCCTTATGATTGAGCATACCCATATTACTCTGCTCGAGATGCCCCCCATATTACTCTGCTCGAGATGACCCCCCATATTACTCTGCTCAAGATGATTCAGGTCGAGCATATCCACATTACTTTGCTCTCGACCTTCGCTTCACGTTCCGTTGACTGCGGCCACCACTTGCTGCAGCCACCACACGTGGAGCCGTGTATCACTCGTTAGCTCAGGGTGGAAGCTGGTCCCAAACACGTTGCCTTGGCGCACGGCGATCACGTCTCCTGCTTCCTCCGACGCTGCGATCTCGGCCCCCTTGTCTGCTGCTTTTTGCAGCCGTCCAGGGAGAACGGCCATCACCTCGACTTCACCACCACGTCTCCTCTGAGCTTGATCGTCGTAAGCCTGTCGGGATGGCGCAACAACCGAATCGGGCACCGACTGCTCTCCCACCTGCACTCCTTCCACCGTCGGCAAGATCTTTTCAACCACGGGAGCTCGAATGAAGACGCCTGGAAACGAAATGTGCTGTCCATTCGCTGGTTGTGGAAGAAATGGCAGGTCTATGGCTGCCTGGAAACTCTCGATTTGTCGTCCGAAATGGTTTCGGTTGACCCGAACATCCAGTCCTCCGATCAGTTCCTGTCCGCCTTTCTTGGTCGAGTTGGCCGCCTCTGCCAGGAGAATCAGCCCGGCGCACGTGCCCCAGACGGGCCGTCGTTGCACTTTGACAAAACTCCGCAATGATTCCAGCAGATCGGAGCGTCCAGCCACCAACGAGATGGTCGTGCTCTCGCCACCGGGAATGATCAGGCCATCGCACTCCCACAGTTCCCGTGACGAGCGCACTTCTATGAAGGTGAAACCTCCAGCTTCGCCATCAATCTGACTCGCAGCCTTTCGGAGTAGTGTAAGGTGTTCTATAAATGCTCCTTGTATCGCAAGAACTCCGACGGTGATCGTCATCGAAGCAACGGGCTGGCAATGCACAGGCTGGTAGTATCGCATATCATAGATCGCATATCATAAATCATATATACCTAGTATCGAGAGCGTAAAACAGTCGTCGATACAATTGGAATGCGATTAGCGTCCTGAGTCACGCTGGTGGTTGCTCATGCCACAGGGTGCGTGGGTCATCTCCGTCGAACTGGACAATTTTTTTTATCTTTCGCTTGTCGATCCGTCCCCACCACAGCGGCCCAGTCCCAGCCCCGGTCCTGGTCCCCTGCATCTGTAGAAGACATCGTCGATCCGCATAATAGTCAAATTCTGATTCCATGATCTGCCCTCTATTCATAGAAACCGAGCTGCCTCAGGGCCTAACCGTGCCTGCGTGCTTCTTGTCGTCTGCTGCCAATGCAAAGTGTCTATCCGTCTTACACCATGTACTACACTGGCCAGAATCTCCCTCGCTAAGATCCTGCCTCCGCAATGAATGCCGGAGTGAAGCATATCCTTGTCCTTTTCCAGCATACACATTAGAGCCACGAAGCTGGCAGTACTTGAGCAGGAAACATGTCATACGTAAACGGCAGCGATGCCTTCCACACACCCATCACCCGCTACTATGTCGATATCCGCCCCTACGCACCAATCAGCGCCACCATGCGCCTCAACCCGCCTAAGCGAAAAGACGACCAGCTGCCCTTGCTTCACACCCTGCCCAAAGATATCCAGGATGCCATCACTCGCTTTGTGAGGAAGCCCGACCGTTTCATGTCGCTGGCCTCGGCCCTTCTTAAATTCCTCTTCATCCACAAAACCGCCAAGATTCCTTGGTCGGAAGTCAAAGTCTCGCGCACGCCCAAACCCCATTCTCGTCCATACTGGCAGCCTCCTCCGGGCTGGTCTCAGAAAGGCTGTGAGGGGCTAGAGTTCAACGTCTCCCATCAAGCCGGGCTTGTGGTGCTGGTCGGATGCCGGACCCCGAACCGACCAAGACACCCCCGCATCGACGACCGTGACGACTTCAGCATGCAAAGTCCGTGTGCGATCAACCCTGATCCCACGGCTGTCGTCGAGCAAGAATCCGAAATCGACGAGGATGAGCCGGACGACGTGCGAATCGGCGTCGATGTCGCCTGCACCTGGGAGCCGCCCCGGACTCCTGACCTGTCTTCTCAGGAGGCCCTTGACGAATGGGTCGACGTGTTTGGTGAGATGTTCTCCGAGCGGGAACAAGACGACATGAAATATGCTCTGCTTGATGACGACGATGATGCAGCATTATCAGGGTTGTCTGAGACGGATCAGAAGTCCAGGCGGTTCTACACCTACTGGGCGTTGAAGGAAGCCTACATCAAAATGGTCGGGGAGGGACTGCTGGCCCGCTGGCTCACCCAGCTCGAGTTCCGGAACGTCCCCATCCCGTCCAGGCCATCGGAGCCGCCAGCAGCAGCAGCAGAGGATGATAGCACAACGAAGGATGGTCCCACACAGAGACAGGCCTGGCGGCTCATGGACCAGGACAGAGTCTCACGACTGGGCGTGTATTTCAAGAACAAGAACATCGCTCATACCATGCAGACCAGCCTTGAAGCCTTCGAAGATACCTTTTTGGTCGCGACCATGACGAGAGGGGTGGTCGATCGAGAAGACCAAGTGCGATGGCAGATGATCGATCTTTTTGGAGATGTTCAACTCTGCGCATCTGGCCAATGTCGTTGTCTAGACTGAAACTAAAAAACACACACATGAAAAATGAACGCGAAATTTCCACGTCCAGCCTCGCATTCACATATCAATCCAAAGATCACAGTCATGGGAGAAGGGGACTCCTGCATCGGGTAGATATCTGCAAACTAGACCAGATAGGATGGTGTTTGGGATGGGAGTTTATGACCAAGCTTTGATACTAATATCGAGCAATACACGGAATGGTTGGCCTAGCATTAATGCTGTTTGACTGACTTCAGTCCGTGCCTAGAATTACAGGACTCGTCGGACTCGTACATATTTCCAGAACGCCAGCCAGAATAAGTGTCTCTTTATCCACACAATTCCGATTCATCACCATACACGCTCACGCCCATTCCAAGCGATCAGCGAGTAGCAAACACAGTGTCAGCAGTTAAGGAAGTATACCCACAAATATGTTAGCCCATCCCAAACAGGACAGACATCCGTGTGCAACGATGTGCAACCGATGGACGTGCTGGGGTGTCACGGTGTCTAGAGCGACCGGTAACTCCAACAGGTAGAAACTGCCTCCTTTTGCTGGGCCAGCTCTTCCCGGATTCAGCCTTTTCATAGCAAGATCTCTGCAGAGACTCAAGCCTACGCGCTGCCTCATCGTCAATAATGCGCCTCATTCAGCTTCTCTTACCATCACTGATCACTGCCTACGAGCGCCGTCATTGATTCATTCATTGATTCATTCATTTAACTATGCCCTCTCTTTCTCGCTGTCTCTCTCATCCCTCCCCTCCTCTCTGTCTTCTCTAACCCTACCACCCCAGCTCAACGATCAAACTCACCACCCCAACCAGCCCCACAACCTCCCACAGCCCCCTCAACACCCCCACCCGCTCAGCAGCCCCAGTCCCAGACGGCGCGTCATCACTCGCGCTCATGCCCGCATCAAAGCCCCTCCCCAAATACAAGGCGCCCAACTCTGTCAAACCACCATCATTATCCAGCAGCGCCACCCCGTCCCCGGTCCACTCATTCGCGTTCCGATGGCGGAAGATGCCAAACCACGCATACCGCGCCACATAGGGCAGGCCATCGAGATAGGGCAGCGTGGTATTCATCATGACCTCGGTGGCCGCCGCGTTCTGTTGAGGCAGCGCTAGTTCCGTGATCCAGATCTCCAAGCCCGCTCCACTACCACTCCCATTGGAATTATAATACTCATCCAACGTCCCCAGCCAGCTCGCCAACGCCGGGAAATCGCCATAGAAATGCGTCGCCACGAAATCCGTAACACAGCCATGCGTCTCGTTCAGCTCGAAGCAGCTCTCATTAAAGCGGCGCAACCACTCCAGCCCGGCCAGCGTCCCCGTCGTGCTCGGGTGCGAGATCTGCCAGCGCCCGCCGTTCTGCACGCTCAGCGGCGCGATCGACTCGACGTACGCCGACGCCGCCGTGGACGGGTCGATCCCCGTCCCCCCTGTCCCTGGCGCCAGGTCCGGTTCGTTGAACGTCAGTAAGTGCGTGCTGCTGGACTCGGGAATGCGGGAGAGAGCCTCGAGATCCGACGGCAGGGATTCCACGTTGTGCAGCATCGGGATGAATTCGAGCTGCGAGAAACGACGCGGGTGGTTGATCGGGTTGGGCGACCAGTTGTAGTACCATGTCAGCGGAGAGGAGCCCGACAGGAAGATGTTGTAGTCGGAGGAATGCGGCGTGCCGAGGTAGGCGATGCCGCGCTTTTCGGTGGTGGTGTTGGATTCAGCTGAAGATGAAGATTGTGAGGCTGTCAGATCGGGCAGGAGAAGGAGGAGGAGAGATGCTGCTATGGGGATGGGTAATGATAGAAGAGCTGGCGTGGAGGGCTTCATTTTGGAAGATCCCTCGAAAGGACGGGGACTTGGGTGCGATTGCTTGATGGGGCTTCTTTTAATGTCGTGTCTGTTCTAGGCATAAACTGATGGAGGCACTCGTTTGGGCAGCCAGGTCTGCTATGCATGCGCGAATAGTATAGAATAATGCCCAGGTGGAATAGTACGGTACCGGTATGGTATGGTGCTGGCCAAAATGCGCTGTGGATATTCGGTTCCGATGCTGCTGAGATGTATATCGCCAACGACGGGCATAGGAGGGGCCGGGTATATACTTTGTACGTACACACAAGGAGACAGAGATGCTAGAACGCTTGCAAATGGGTATCTTCTTGTTGTGACAGCAGAAAGAGAAGCGGGACCGACATGGGAGCTACAGATAGGAAATTGAGCATCGAACAGTAATAAAGAGTAGCTTGCTTGGAGTCGCCACAGCCACAGCATGGTCAACCTAAAAGGTGAATTCGTACGTGTACACCACGCAGCGCCCAGCCACAAGTCCGTGATTTACGGTGCATGGTTGGTAGCGACAAGACCTTGTCGTTGTTGGTTATCTGCTTAGCATTGACCTGCGCTTCAGGAACAGGATAAGATCAGAGGCATGCCGCTGCCAAATTGACGTCGGTTGATCTTTTTGGCCGCTGATACGTCATCGCAGTTCTGCAGCACGAGTAGTGGGGTCTAGTCTTGGCACAAACTTTGAGTTTCTTGCCAGGCTGGGGTTGCTGCGCGCTTCTACCCAAACAAAATCGTCCTTCTACACACAACCAACACTATGTATCTCCACTCCTATATCATGTCGAGTGTCGAGATTACATCCTCTTGAAATGCGCCGCAGTTCGTGATTCATCATGGAAAGTATGTGCTGCCTCGAGATCGCACTCAGAAGCAGAAGACCTGGTCTTCAAGCTTGCTCACTGGCCTTGGCTTAGTGTACCCCAGACTCTCTGTAGCTTTCTTCAGCGCACTGATCATGGGTGGAGGGCCGCACATCATCAGCTTCATGTCCGGACCGGGCGCGGGCATGCGTTCCTTGATCATGTCGGCCGTGACGAAGCCAACGCCACCAGCCCAAGCAGCTGGCGGGTTGTTCAGCACATAGTAGACAGTAAAGTTTGGATCTTGCTTCGCCACTGCATCAATGTCCTCCTTGAGCAGGATGTCGTCGGGGTTGACGTTGGCAAATATCAGATCAACCTTGGTCTTGTCCCCGGATGCCCTTCCTCGTTGGATGGCTCGCATGATCTGTAGCATGGGCGTGATACCAGTGCCGCCTGCAATCATGCCAATGTGTTTGCACATATTAGGCCGGTAGACCATCGCACCCTTTGGCCCACGAAACTTCATCGTGTCGCCAACATTCAGCGAATCCATGTGGGCAGAGATATTCCCTTGTGGATAGGACTTGATCATGAAATCGACGTAGCCTAGATCTTCGTCCGAGGAAATCGGCGTGTATGAACGTACGACCTCTTTGCCAGCGCTTTTCGGGGTTGCAGCCAGCGAGATGTGCTGGCCGATGGGCAGACCAAGAACATGGCTCGGAGAGGGAAGGGAGAATCTGTAGATCTTGACGTTGTGCGATGTTTTCGTGATCTGCGTCAGTCGCAGATCTTGGAATGCCTCGGGCTTCAGAAACGTGGCTGGGGCTGTGGAACAAGGTTAGTAAGCAGATCAGGGGTAGCAGCACCAAGGTCCCACATACTGCTCGTGTAGATTCGCAATCCTCCTGCAACCGCCGCAAGGACGGCAGCAAACGGGATCCATTCTTTTTTCACAAGGCCAACACCTATGATGAAGATGACAGCCGGGGCATATACGCCCACGATATTCTGCTTTGACAAGGCCTGGTTGCTAGACACAAGGTAAGTGGATGATCTCTGAGAGTTGGTATGGAAGATGACGGACCTCATTATGACGATGTGATACGCTCAGCAGCCGAAAGATTGTTGCCAACTCTGTTCGATATGTGATTACCTGCCAACAGGTGCCAGAAACTGTCTTGTAAGCGTACTTGCGAGGTGCAGGTTTTGATCTTTTGCGATTCGGAGTTGTGATTTTGCTCAACAAAAAATTCCCCACTACGTTGAAGACCGATGTTTGAGTTCCTGATAAGTAACGTACTAATTGTCTATATAATAATAATATAAATAAACTCCTTTTAGTCAAATACTTCTGTCTTTTGGTTGTGTTTGTGTCTTGATTAAATTCCGTTTGTGCGGCCGATATCGTCCATAGACTCGCGCGCCGCAACGTGTACGAAAGAACTCCAAAGCCGATCAGGGACTTCGTGGGGCACATCGTCGGAGCTAAGGGACCCCAAGGTCTGTCTCAGCGGCAAGCTTCCGCGAAGTGGAAAGCGGATCCTGCCCTCGGGATACAGCTGCCTTTGTGAGCTAATTTCGATCGGGCGAAGCCACGTCCACCGCTGCACGGGCTTCGCTGGCTCGATCTAGACAAACTCCGGCTCAGGAGGCTAGTGGTTGGAGCCAGGTCGGACTTCCAGTTTGGTGAGCGCTTCAAATGACGAATGTCCCGAGTATCGTCAATTGACCAAATTCAGCAAGTGGCCGTCGGATTGGGCAGGACAGAATCGTTATCAGTGATCCCCCTTGGCAGAATCTGCCTGGAAATACTCCGTACTGACTTGGGGTTAAAGATGGGAAGAGGAGGAGCTAAGAATGCTGGACCACACCTCGAGGATGAGGAAAAGCACGACGAAGAATTCCCGTTTCCGCTGACTGATGTGGACCGCCACAACCTTTCCATAACCGATGACCAATACCACCCACACACTTGGGAAGAGCTAAAGCAGATCATTGGTACGTGCAGTCTCTCACCCTCCCACAATCTCTGACCAGGGCTTATCTTGATGATGAAGGACGATGGATTGTATTTTGCTGATTCATGACTACGACACAGTTGATAACAGGCTGGAAATATTACGAAGATGGCCATCAGACCTCAAACGCTACATCCAGTGGTCAGCGGCCACCAAGCGGGAGTACGGCAGCATCATGGCATTTGTCGTGCAGAAGCGGCTCCAGTGGACTCCAACGGCAGGCTCAACCCCGGCAACTGGTCTTTGCTTTGATTACGAAGACCCTTTACCTTTCAACGACCGCCGCGACTACAAGATCATGCCCAATGACTGGCCGTATGGTCTGGACAAAGGCATCTCCCATCTCATTGTTTGGCTCAAGAACCGTCTGGAGGCAGAACCAGTCAGGGGCGATTTGACTCCAGCTGCTCGAGCGCAGGTAGACGACTTTGTGCACAACACCTTCGGCCAGCCGATAGCTCGGCTAACTGGTAGCACGGACAACGTGCTCTGGTTCAAGAACTGGGTCGCCATACAGTCGGTGCCGGGCGTCGATCACATTCATGTCCTGGTTAGAAACGTTCCAGACAATTATGTAGACAAAAACTGGACCAAAGGTGAGCACCCGTTACAAGAATTGATCACAGCCTCTTAGATAGCTCGCAATCAAGAATTCTGCTGACGCAGATCGTCCCACATGCGGTCCAGGATTTGAAAGACAGCCGTCACACTTTCCATAGTGCTTTGCTCTATTTCCATAAACCCGTACCGTTGCTGGATTTTGTCAGGGTGCCACCGAACCCGCTCAGTCTTGAGGATCAACCTCTTGGCTAGGTTGGTAACATGGGCAACGTCTCGGTTACCTGTGCTCTTCTCGATCGTGGCGGCGGACACGTTGTCAACGAATCGTTCCACGTCGTCAGGGGCCACGTCCTGCCGCTTGCCGGTCGCCACAGGCCAAGCGATTTTGTCGTGGAGGAGGATCTGTACAGCATCGTCAGCAGATGAGCCTTTTCGTGATTCGTGAATGTTCTCTAGCTCTTTCCACGCGTTCAGGTAGCTCTGCCAGATCTGCTGCCATCTCTTTTTATCCTTGCGTTGCTGCCCTCGCTGGAGGCTGGCCTCGATTTCTAGGTCAAAGGCAAAATCGTTGCTGGTCGCTGCTCGAGGCTCACGCGGCATGTCGCGGCTGATACGTCGCCGCCTCTGTGATTCTTCTCGCTCTCGGCTCTCTTTCTGCCTGGCTGCTCGTGCTGCTTCAATGCCTTCGGCACTCTTCTCCCACATTTTCCGCCGAACATACTGCGCATACTGTTCGTCGTCCATCAGCTCCAGTTCGCCCGTTTTGTAGTCGGTGTATGTTCTGGCATAGGTATGAATGGGCTGTCCATAGACGCCCTGCCAGAACTCAGCACCTTCGTCGTCACCCATCGCATCGAACAATGATTCACGAAACGCCACGTCGGGCGGCAGGCAAGCCGTATATGAGCCACCTTCATCAGACAGCTTGCGCCTCTTGTGTCTACCATGATGACGGTGTCGTCGCTTCTTTTCACCCTCCGCATCCCACTTTTCTTCATTGTTGTCGCGGCTGGCGCATCGTTTAAACCGGAAAGGTTTCGATCCGGAAATTGTGTGATGATCACCGTCATTACGAGGCTCAGTGGCTCCCAATCCGGTTGAAGAGTCCATCAAGATCACACTACGCAGGGTGATAGGCAGACATCATACAGTGGTTGAGAAATCAAATTATCTGTTCGTCAACCGGGGCCTGTTCCGCCCTCAGCGGACACGGAGAATTAGCGCAAGGCAACGCCAAGCAAAGCCCATGATAGGGAGCTAGGGATGACAAGGCACTGAGTTGGATCACTCGTGGCCAACCTATTGATCCATTATGACTCCTTCTAATTAGATAATGTTTTCGCGCTTTTCAAGCCATCATAGTCATCTTCTTTCAGCTTCTGTCAGAGTTTCTACCAAAATCCCTTCCCGAAAGGGCGAGTTGAAATCGTCGTTCAAGTGGCCAGTCATTAAAGCTCAATCTTGCCGAAATTTCTCCAATTCTGACTCCCGTTCAAATAAATTTCATTTGGCACAAACACAACGACTACGCCGGCCTTGTACGGGCCAAAACACAACCAAAGCCATGGCGTCTCTGTCAAGCTCAATCAGTACGTTGAGCACTCAGGATGCGCAGAACCCTGTCAACTTTTATCGACAGCACATCGCAGAAAAACTTTCATCCATAGTCAACAAGCCCGTGGACGACCTCGTCAAACTCTTGTCATGGACCCAAACACTCGACAAGGGCGATTTAATGCTGCCTGTGGCTGCACTTCGAGAGAAAGGAGTCAAGCCACCTGAACGAGCCCAACAAATTGCAAGTGCTTTTCCTTCTGGTGACAGCGTTCTTGTCACCTGCAAGCCGAATGGCCCGTTCGTACAGTTCTACTTCACACCCGAAGACGTGGTAAAAAGAGTCATTCCCCTAATTCTCTCCACCAAGCAAATTTATGGTGCCGATCCAAAGCCTGGCCTTCGAGATCCTCAACATCCGGAGAAAGGCAAGAAGAAGGTCATTGTGGAATTTTCGTCACCGAATATTGCCAAGGAGTTCCATCAAGGACATCTGCGGAGCACCATCATTGGGGGCTTCATTTCCAAGCTCTATGCCTTGAACGGCTGGGACGTCTTGCGCATGAACTATCTGGGAGATTGGGGAAAGCAGTACGGTCTGCTCGCCAACGGCTTCAGACAGTTTGGCAGCCAAGAAGAGCTGAGCAAGAATTCGATTGCTCATCTGTTCGAGGTCTACGTCAAGATTAGCAAGATCAAGGCAGAGCAAGATGTGCCAATCGACAGTCTAAAGAAACAGATCCGGGAGAAAAAGCCAAATGGAGAAGACGTCTCGGAGCTGGAGAAAGAACTGGCGCCTTTGGTTGCCCAAAGCGAGGATGAAAAGGCACGAAAATACTTCAAGAGCATGGAAGACGGCGACGCCGAGGCCCTCGCCTTGTGGAAACAGTTCCGAGACATGAGTATCGAAAAGTACAAGAAAACCTATGCTCGACTCAACATTGAATTCGATGTTTACTCGGGCGAGTCGCAAGTCGACGGCGACGTAATTGACAAAGTGCTGGAGAATCTGAAGCAACAGAAGCTCGCCGAGGAGTCGGAAGGCGCCATACTCATAGACTTTACGAAGCACGGTGCCAAGAAGCTGAACAAGGCCATCATCCAGCGAAAAGACGGAACCCCGCTCTACCTCACCCGGGATCTCGCTCATATATTGGAACGATATGCAACATACCACTTCGATAAAATGATCTACGTGATAGCAGACCAGCAGAACGAACACGTCGCACAGCTGTTCAAGACAACCGAGCTCTCCGGAAACAGGGAAGTTTCGAGCAAATGCGAACACATCAGCTTTGGCATGGTCAAGGGTATGAGCACGCGAAAGGGGACGGTCAAATTCCTCGACGACGTGATCCAGCATGTCAAGGATGTCATGTTGGACGTGATGCGCAAGAACGACAAGAAGTACGAGCAGCTTGAAGACCCGGACAGGACGGCTGACATTCTGGCAATCACTGCCATCATGGTCCAGGATCTTACAGGCAAGGTCCGAAATGGGTATGATTTCAACTTTGAGCGCATGACGTCGTTTGAAGGCGACACTGGCCCGTATTTGCAGTACGCGCATGCTCGTCTGTGTTCGATAAAGCGGAAGGCAGAAGTGGACCCCAGCTCCCTTGCCAAAGCCGACCTTTCTTTGCTTACGGAGCCGCATGCTGTTGACTTGGTTCGATCACTCGCTCAATATCCGGACGTCGTGGCCAACACCTTGAAGACGCAAGAGCCGGCGAGCATCCTGACATACCTCTTCAAGATGTCACATGCTCTCAGTTCGAGCTACGATGTGTTGCAAGTAGTAGGCAGTGAGCCTGAACTGAAGAAAGCACGGCTCGCCTTGTACGAGGCTGCTCGACAGGTGTTATGGAACGGCATGACCCTGCTAGGACTGACGCCAGTGGAGCGCATGTAAACAGGCCGCATGCGAGTCTAACACGAGCACGGCAATGCGCAGAACACCCATATCTTTCGGTCCGGTTCTACTCGGAATTTTTCGGTCATCGACCGGCTTATGTATGGGGGATCGGCTGCTATCCTAGATTTAGACTTTCCGCTGCGCAGACATTAGTCCACAGGCTTGGGCAGAAGGGACCTTTCTTCTGAAAGATCTTCAGCTTCTGCAATAAGACACTTTCGTGGCTACCTTGTTGCTACACTACACTTATTACCTGTAATGACGTGATCGCCTCGGGGGGAACTTGAATGGCAGAAGACGGAGCCAGACACGCTCCACAATCACTCTGCCCGAGGCCAAAGGCTTGATATTTTACCACGTGGTTCTCTGTGACCCAAACAGCCCCGCGTGTCCGTAATTTGTAGGAACTGGATGATATTGTGCGCAGAGGGGCACCAAGAAGATGCTGCTGCCTGGCAAGCACACACGTAGTCGTGGCATTCTGCGAGAGTGTGCATCCAATTGGTCATCCATTACCCGCAACCACAGGCAGCCAGCGTGCCAGTCAAAGTGCGGAGGAATTTTTTTTAATTCCAACCTTGCAGATCCCGACCGGTTACATGGAAACGATCAAGATTGCATTGGGCTGTAAGTTAGCTTTGGGCATCATTTGTTGTCCACACATCCCGCAGTGTTGGCATCAGGGTGCATGCACCGACGGGATCCTGTACCGTCGGCCATATTCGCCCATGCACCATAATTGCTTAGCGAGCAGTGATAGACGAACTTTGTGGGATGTCTGCAAACCTGATGGGTAGGAGATGTGTTTTTTTCGAAACTTGAACGACGCATATTATGAGGTCACCTCGCACACGTCTTTTTTTCTCGAGCGTTTCAAAGAGTCTGCCTGCCCACTGTGGCGCTAACCGTCATACTGCGCGTAACAGTAAAGTTTGACTTTGTGAAAATTTAGTCCCCCTCCGTTGCTAGCACTCTGTATTCGCTGTTCGGTAAAGTGCATCCCGCTGACTCTAGCAAACCTTACAATTGGGTATCATCTACAGAAGCATGAATCTTTGCCTGCTGGTCGATTGTGCTCTTTATGAATGAAACAGGCGACAGGTCCCTGTCAATCGCATTCATGACTTGCATCCGTTGAATCACTCCTGACCATTGCTTCAACAGTATGCGTGCAAGTATTTCTGACACGCCTCCATCGCGACCAAGCCAATCCCGGACCTCAACCACCGGTTCCCTGGGACACCCTAGGCCAATTTGAAACGTATCACCCACGTCGACTGCTGTGCTCTGCGCGAGCAGCATTTCCCCTCCTCGTTGCTCCTTCGTCGCTGCACACATTTTTGCCCACTACTCCGCGCAGTCCTCATCGATTGGTCCGCTCCCAGGCGTCAGCCACTGAGAAACCGGGATATCGCGTATATATATCCTTTCAGACGCCCCGATTACGACCAGCATTTCTTGCAGTGGTTAGTGCGTGATCCAGAAACAAACGTCATTGACCTATCGGGGACTTTCTGATGGGCGCACCAAGTGTGTTTCTCGCGACCAAAATTCCGTGGCGATCACGCAACGCTGGGTCTATCGATAAGTTAACACCAAAATTGGGCTGTTTACTTGGCCTTGCAACCAATCTGGCCAATCTGGCCCCTTGGCCAATCTTCCTTCGACGTGCCAGGAGTGTTTTTAGGAGACAAACTCCAGGCTAGTCCTTAACGGCTCTCCAGGCTAGGATCAAGATCGGCTTAGGCCTGGGCCTTGCCGAAGAGAGCTACTTTCCAGCCCCACACACCTGGGCTTCTCCCTCCAGGCGACACAAAGTGCCTGTGATCCACCCTCTCTTCTTCTGCGCTTCCCACACAACACGCTGCCACAACGCGGCGTTGACATCACCCAATGTCAAGCGCCGCCACGAGGCAGTATCAACCTGCCACTGTGGAGGACTGGGATGACGAGACTCAGGCTTCTGTCCCTGGCACTCGGACCAGCGCCAACGTCGCTGTCAAAAGGAATCTGACGTCCGAGTCCGACTTCTCGTTCTCTTCAGTGCGTTACAATCATGACGGCACCGACTCTGGCTACGCATCCAAGGCACCTACTGTCTCCAGCATGGGTTCTTCACAACGTCGACGAGCATCAGACCTAAAGATTGACACCGCTGTCAATGAGCGCGAACGCAAACCGTACGCTATGACTGCTGCTCCTCGTGTCGGCGACCGTTCGGCCACCACTCAGACGACCAAAGTGCAGGATACCAAGCAAGCGTCCAAACCGGAAAAGGCCAAATTTTGTCACAAAGAGCGACTGTGCCAGGTGTGCAACATGCATGGCTTTCATTTCGATCCGGATGATCCACCGAAAGATCTGTCGACTCTCAAGAAATCCTCGACAAGGCAAGCTCCTTCCTCGAATCCTCCTTCGTCACAACCGCCGAAGAACGTTGCTCCAAGGGCCCGAGCAGATGACTCCCTGCGCCCTCCCGCTCGTCGCTCGTCCTCCAACCAAACCCGACCCTCGAGCATGTTCTTTTCCAGCACACCTGTCCAAGCAGCGTATTCCCAATACCCTGCTATGCACCAAGGCTGGACAATGGCAGCACCACCTCCGCCGGGTGTCGCATACACCCCCTATCCATACGTTGCTCCCAGTATCCCCCTCGCGTACATGCCGCCTCAGCAATTCTATTATGAGCCGCCCGTTGTTTTTGACGACTACCATCCCTCACCACCCAAAGCAGCGCGACGAATCAGCATGGCATCGCAGGAAAGACCGCCGCTCGAAATGAAGCCGTCACGGACAAATACCGCTGTCGAAAGAACGTTGCCACAACAAAGACCCCAACTCGTTCCGCACAAATCTACCAAGAGCATCGATGCTGATAGACTCGCAATGCCGCCACCGCCGAAGCCTGCACCGGCTACGACCGTCACCACAGCAAGACCTCGCGCGGGAAGAGCAAACACGGACCACGCGAGCATGACCTTGAACAGACGGTCTAAACACGAAGAGAGCGATGATGATGCCGAAGGGGACGAGCTACGTCCGGATCCACGAGCGCTGATGGCTCCCAAAGGACAGGGTCCACCTATCTCCCCACGACGGCCACCATCATCGTACAAGCCGCCAGTATCACCACAAGATGTGCCTGAGCGACCTCAACTTGTCCAAAAGGCAAAGTCCTATCACGATTCTCGAGGTGCAGTACAGGTAGCCCAGGCAATGCAGCGACGGAGGACAACCGAATCTGTCCCTACTGCGTCATTCGAGCAGAAGGAAGCCGCCGCCGAGGCTCACATACGGAAAAGCGGCAGCGTCCCGCAAGTCGAGCTGACGGCCGAGAACCTGAACTACCTCAAGAATACCATACCACGTCACGTCAGCGATCAACGGTCTGAGAGTGGAAGCACAGTCAGTCATGTCACGCACCACTCCTCATCAAAGGATTCATCGATTGGACGTGGACGTGCTTCTACGTCGTTAGGGAGCGCACGCGGACACCTCAAGGGCGCCAGTATGAACATCAACATCAATGGCCTCAACCTCAACATCACCGACGACGGACACAGCCGAGGCGAGGGACCACCGGTCAGGCTCGATCTGGGTGGAATTCAAATCAGCATGAACAATCGCGACAAGGAGAACATCGACTATCGCAAGCCTGGACAGAAACAGCTCGAACGTGCACCCAGCATGTCCAGCCGGCCATCTCGACGGAGCCTGACTCAGAGCAGTCTTGTACCGGCAGCGACTAGCGGCCAACGAAGAGAGAAAGAAGAACTTCTCGCCCTGGAGCTTGCGTCCTTGCAGCGGGACCACTATGTGCATCGCGAGAGCCTTGTCGATGATGACGAACGCGAGTCTATCAGACGCGCGAGCAAACATTCTTCGAGGCACGCGAGCCGGAATGCGAGTATTTCACGACAACCAGCGCTGATTGATTTTGACGAGTTACCGATGCGGCCCAAGGTGCAAAGTCAGAGGTATAGTGTGGATGAGTCGATGATCTAGACAAGCTTTGTTTTCGGACCGGACTGGGCGTGATCTTGTTTCCCGCTCTGTCTGGCTTTTTGCCTCATTCTATCCTGTCTGCTTTTGTTTATGTAAGAGACGGGACACTTTTTTATCCTTTTTGACCAAGCGTTTATCTGTGGACACTTTTTCGCTTGCCACTGAATCTGACTCGCAAGCGTTCTGTTGGTTTTGTTTTTGCTTTATTCAAGCAGACGTTCAACAAAAGCAGGCTGGCCCTTTGCTTTTTGCGCTTTTCTTCAATTCTTGGAAATTGCTACTTGTTTAAATAGAAAGGGCGGGAAGAAATCGTTGGTGGAAAGAGAAGAAGTCCCCTACAAAGAGATACCCAGACTGGAACACGGCATGTATCAAGAGAAAAAAGCTAGCTAGCAATTTTTGTTGGGGGATGTGTTCGGATTGTTTATATTTTTGGATTTCTTAAAGCCGGTAAAGCAGTCCAGTCCCGGATGGAGCTTGGGAGAAATAGGGACGAGGGTCTGGACAGCCTGGCTGAGTACCGTGGCTAAAGAAGGAGGAGAGGAGAGCGAGCTCCCAATCCGAAGGGGAGAAAATCTTAGTTTTAATGAAGATGAAGGAGAAAATGAGAAGATATGACATTTTGAACGAATATATACGACAGACGACAGACAGATGGGCAGACAAGATGGGCACATTCAGAAAGAACCTGGGAAACCGGATACTGCACGAGAATGCGTCATGAGTGTTGGAGAAAGGTGCTTTCGTGAATACACGGCGGGTATTCAGAAATCTGCTAAGATCGCGAGCCCCTGTCGTCAGGTCGCTGTGTTCGCGTACCCCATACTCTGTACAATTTGATTCATGATGTGTCTGTCAATTTTTGTTCCCTCCCTCTTTGTCTCATGCGAGCTAATCGGTATATCGCATGTTATGTTACGAGTAGAGCAACTCTCTCCACTTCTGGCATATCCCATGACTCATATCAACGTGGTCTTATCTCTTTATGTAACTACTCTTATAACATGCTATTATACCAGATGTGGGTAGGTACCTGTAAGACAGGAGGGGTCTGCAGGTGGGTCTAATCTACTCGGTATCCGTGCCCTTAAGTACGGAAGGGACTTGTGTATTAGGTAGAGACACAGACAGACAGAGGTATACAATAATGTTGTGTGTGTGTGAGAGAGAGACAGAGAGAGCAAGCAAAGTATGTCCAGGGAAAGAAGGAAAGGGGAAACAGAGACTGGTTTTTGAATCTGTAAACCGACGATCATTCGTGCTTATTCTTGTATTCCTCTTCACATTGTCGTCCGACACTATTTTGTACATCTCCTTTGATTCGTTCGGAGAACGCGTGGATTAGGAAGAGAAACGCAGGAGTCGAAGAAAAATGAGTTCAACAGTCGTTGTTGTCCTCCTTATCCGTGAATCGTGCCCCTTTTGCGCTCAGCAGGGCTTTTAAGGCGGCGGCCTCGGCCTTCTTGTCTTTACTATATACTTCGAAGTCGTAGTAGTTCTCTTCACTGCTCACATGAGCTCCTGCATCCAGCAACATTGTTACCATGCCCCTGTGGCAGTTCCAGGCTGCCCATTGAAGGGTGTCCCTACCATCGAAAGTCGCATTGAGGTCTGCCCCGGCGTCGAGCAAAAGGCGTACCATCTCCATATGACAGTAACAACAAGCCTTCTGTAAGGGAGAGCCATACTTGTGCCCGTAGGCGTTGACATCGGCCCCTGCATCGAGAAGGATCGTGGCAATCTGACACCTTGTATCCACTTTATTATAGTACAGACATCCAATGCTCAGGCAAGTCTCACGCCGGTGTATAGTGTTAGGATCAGCTCCAGCCGCAATGAGGAGTCGGACTATTGTGAGATGTCCACGTCGAACGGCCTGTACGAGAGCACCACCCTTGTAACCTGATGCCGCATTCACATCGATACCTTGGGATAACAAGAAACTCACCACGCTGTCGCGCCCATATTCTGCTGCTAGAGTCAACGCATTCTCCTCCCTTCTATTGGTTGTGTGAAGGTTAGCTCCGAGATTTAGAGCCTGCTTGAGACCCTCAACCCAGCCCCGCACCGCCATAGTTAAGAAGGTATTGTTGAGCAAGGGCGTGGGTATTGAGGCTCCATGTCGTGTTAGAATAGGCACTAGGTAGAAGTTCCTGCCCAATAATGCGGCATTGAGCGCATATTTATGCTCGCCACCTAGCTGGTTGACATCTGCGCCCTGGTTGATAAGTAATTTGACCACCTCCACCCTGCCTTCAAAACATGCTGCCTGCAAAGCCGATCCATATCTACCACATGTGGTGTTGATGAGCTTTGTATCTATGACCAGAGCTGACAACAAAGCAGCATGGCCTCGGTCCGAGAGAAAGTACACGAGAGTGACCTGATCGTCTTGTTTTCGCACCAGAAACTCCTGGAATAAATTCCACCAATCCCTATATCTCACGTGCCACCGCCTTTGCGCATCAGTCAAGGACTCCAGAAGGGCTTGCTGCGTAATGCCACATCTCTGTGCATGTTCAGCGTGGACGAGGAGATTAGAAATTGCATACTCAGCGAAAGGTACGTTAAGGCGGATCTGAACCTTTTGTTCGTCAGCTTTGATGTCACCCCCGGAGTAGCCAACGTCTACAAGATGCCGAAAGTCTGCTGGGATATCTACCAGAGATAGGTAACGAAAACATCCAATCTTCAGCGTTTCATGACTCAATCCTTCCAGGTTATTGCACAAAGCAGGTCGTAGGGAGGCTAGGCCGTTCTCGAACACAAGAAACTCACGAACGCTCTCGTGAATGAATTGCACCATCGGAGGATCTGAGCTTGTTGTTTCAACAAGGCCGCGAGAAGCATTGAGAATGTACCGGCTGAGATTGTCTTGGTCCGGTACGTGAACGGTCTCCGCATGCGGTCCAGTAGCGGGGAGTTGACTGTATTGCATGGCAAGGATGAGTTCGTTAGCGTATAGGGGACGAAAGGCGAATAAAACCCATTGCAAAAGCGCAATAGTGGAGTCGATGCCATATTTGTTCTTGGTCAAAATCTCCTTGAATAAATCCTCCAGTTTTCCGGGAATGCTGGCTAGCGTACTTTTCATTTCGTGTAGCAGGATGCCTTGGTCGTGGGTCGTGTTGAGTATGTCGACGACAAGAACGACCCAAAGAAAGATACTAGCAGATTTGCGAAATATTTCATTGCAGAGCTGGTCCTTCGTCTCACCCGGTGAGCCGGTCAACTTCTCACGCACGTAGAACTCAATATCAGTCTGATGATCTTGCTGATCTTCGACGATAAGGGAAATCCCTTTCTTAATATTTATGTGTGGGTAGTGACGGCTCGAGAGGCAGATACGTAGCTCAAAAGCGGAGTCCGGTGCAAGTGCTCTTTCAGACCAATCGACCAGGAAGCCGATCATCTGTCGCACGTCACCTTCGTACTCCCCTTCATCAAGCGCATCGATGAAGATGTACAGAGACAACGGTTCAGCAGAGATGGCCACGTCACAGAGGAAATCCTGGAGCTCTTCCACCGTCCAGGCCCCTTCTAAGCTTTCGGGCTGCTTCAACCTAAACTTTTCGACGAATAGAGGACGTATGGAGGGACACGCGTCTAAAATCTGATATGTCAGGGCCCGATACAAGCCCAATGTCGATTTTTCAAGGGAAGCTGCAGCTCGAGCGTTGAAGAAGTAGTGGAGAATTGTGATGTCCCTGCCTTGCTGTCTCTTCCGCTTGTGTTTCTGGATCCTCTCGAGGGCTGATTTCATGATAGTGGACTTTCCACAACCAGGCTTTCCTTTAATCCACAGGAATCCATTATGCTCGCACATGTTTCGCCCAGCATACCACGTTTTGTAATCTTCGTGCGCAAAAAGCCACTCACATGTTCTCAGAAGAGGTTTCTTGACATTGAGAATGCGAGCGTCCATGCGCTCGAAGAAGAGGGAATTCCACAAGTTCTTGTACTCATCAGCTCCGGTGCTAGCTCGCCCTCCTGCAGTTTCGCCTTGTGCAAACCCAATCCGATCTCCTAGCTGGACTATCGCATTGTCATGTACACTGATAGTGCCGTATCCATGATGACCAACGTTGGGCACTATAGCAGTGGCATTATTTGTTGACTTTAATCGGGGCCTTTTGACAGACCTCCGAGACATTTCGCAGGGTACGGCTGAAAGTGATCATCTCAGGCGGAGACTGACGCTGTCCCGGGATCCTTGTGGGCGCAACGAGAGCATAACATGACTCTTTCAGAGGTGATTGGGCAGACGTCCCTTGAATTGACCAGCTGCATCAGCCTCTGCTCAGCGTTGCTGGCAGAAGTGAAAGGAAGCCAGCCTGCGCATCTTCTGCGTGCCTCATTGCTTGCAGTCGACCGATGCGGCTGAGTGTTCGCAACTGGTCGGGTGGCTGCGTAGCCAGAGACCACTGGGAGGCTTGGTAGGGGCACTGTTGTACGAAGTACGAAGGACTGGCAAATAGGAACGGGGATCATCAGCCTGCCCAGTGCCCATGGTTGCGTCTAGGCCTTCTTGTCCCTGACGTCGCTTGGGGCGTTGTCGGTTCCATATTCAGGCAGGCTACGGCTAGCAGCCGCCTTGCGAATTATCCAAAACTAATACGAGTTGCGCTGGCTGTCTATGATCTTTGATTACTCCGGACGTCGTGCACTTTCCAAAGTTCTCTTGCGGTTACGAAAAACGGTAAACCACCTGGCACGCGCCAACAGGCAAGTGCGAGTGCCACTCTAAATCCCAATGTCGAACTCTCGTCCTTCGTACACATACTCCGACATTACGTCTACAGAGTCTGCGATCAACATACACTCGGAAACCCAGCCACACGGCAGACTGGGGGAGATGCAACTAGGGAGGGCGGAGCTGCACCAACCGGCCAAACTCACTACTCACGCATAGCTATCTATCTACCTTCGCTCGTAGGGCGAATAGCGGAAACGATTTTGCTTTTGTGCATGGGTAGGAGAGCTGCGCCTTGTTCTCTCCGCCCTCGCTCTTTCTCCCTTTTCCCTTCCGCCCGTCCTGAGACGAAGGGAACCGAGTTACATAATCTTCAACATGGGACGAGTGTGTAGCAGGGGCCTGTGTGGTGACTCTGCTCCGTGCTGTCTGCCGACGCGTGCCGGCCAAGCGCACGAATATTCTCGCACAAATGATTAAGTTCCCATGCCGGGGATTGGAGGATAAGTAGAGGATCGACTGTATTGATGGCTTTGTTCAAAGAGTCATCTTGACATGGATGAAGTGTGGGTGTGTTGCACTTGATACTTCTTCTGTGCTTTCCTTCTTACTGGTTTGGGTTCGCTGTGAGCCATGACAAGCTTATTCGCTACCCGGTGTATCATCATGTGAAGTGTATGCCCTCAGTATTGAACAGATATAACAGCTTCAGGAAGTCACCTTCATCGCACATGCGTGCTCGCTTGTCTGCTAGCTGCATCTTGTCTTCCAGAACGCTGCGGACCTTCTCACGAACAAGCTCGTGCACCTTGCCGCGTTTCTTACGGTTTGCGCCCTTTGGGATCTTGAGGGCTGCTTCTTCCTTGAAAAAGGCTGGGAGGTCGTCGTCGTCGTCTCCTTCCAGGTCGACGTCCATTGCCCCGTCGTCGTTTCCTGCGTCGTTCGCTGCATCATTTTCGAAGCCGTTCCACGTATCGTTTTCGCTGTTGTTGTGGTTGGAGGATTGCATGTGCAGGTAGTCGGTAGCAGAGGCGGAGGCGGTGCCGTTTGCAGTATCTAATGGACCGTCGTCGAGCGCGATGTCATTTTGGGCACAGTAGGTCCTGTAGTTGTTCTCGAGCAATCCCAGGACGCTGGATGTGCCGAGGAAATTTGCTCGGAGTGTTTTGTTCTTCCGCACAAAGCATATTCGGAGCAAGCCGTCCCATTCGTCATAGCTGATGTTCGGACGAGGATTTTTGGGGACCATGCGGATGACGGACGATTCGACAGCTGGCGGCGGCCTGAAGTTGTTCTTGCCGACTTTCATAATGTGGTCTATCTTGGCCCACATTTGAGCGTTCACTGAAAGTCGAGAATAGAGCTTGTCACCTGGCTTGGCAAAAAGGCGGAGAGCGAATTCGCGCTGGAACATGAGAATACAAACTCTTGGTGCTGGGGAGGTAGCGAGAAGTTTAAATGTCAAAGGTGATGAGATCTGGTAGGGCGTGTTGGATATGCAGACATCAAAGTAGGGAAGGTCGGTCTTGATGACATCGCCCAGAACGACATCCAGCCTTTTGCTAGCCGGGGTGCCTTGCACACGTTTCGTGACTTCGGCAGCCATTCGCGGGTCGAGCTCGACGGCGATGCATTTCTTGGCCTTTTCCAAGATCCGCACTGTCAGATTTCCCGAACCTGGCCCAACTTCGAGTACAACGTCGGATTGCTTGAGATCAGCCTTGTCGACAATCGCTTGCGCAACACCAGGGTTCTTCAGGACGTGCTGGCCGATATCTGTGTTCATCTTGAAAATGGCGTTGCTTTGTGCCTTCGAGGCTGGTTTGGCGTACGGCGAGGCGCTGCTCGACGAGCGTTTGTGCGCACTTGCTTTCGGCATTTTGGCGATTATGAATATATGGAAGCAGCATTTGTCACCGGTCGATCATGGTTGCCGTTCCTGTTGGTGGATCGAATCGTGGAGCGGATTGAGCGTTGTGACAGCAGAACTTTTTTTTGAGCAAACACGGCAAACACTGCAAACGTTAGTATTATCGATAAAAAAGGGCGTGCCTACGGGTGAGGAAAATCCAAAAATCCAAAAACGCAAAATCCAAAAATCGGATATTTACACCGACGCAGCTCCCTCAATAATAGGTTGAATTAAGTGGCGATTGTATGTAAATGATCCTCTCGCTTCGGGCTACTCGTGGATACTAGTATCATGCGTTTTAAGTATTTGTACGTAGCTGTAGAAGACGTAAACCGCGAAAACGCAATACCGCGAAAACGCAAAACCGGATATTCACACCCGCGCAGCTCCCTTAATACTAGGCTAAATCACGCGGCAATTGTATGTAAATGATCCTCTCGCTTCGGGCTACTCTTAGATGCTAGTATTATGCGTTCTACATATTTGTACGTGGCTGTGAAAGAGACGTAAAGCCGTAAAGTTATAAATCTAAAACCCGGATATTTACACCCGCGCAGCTCCCTTAATACTAGGCTAAATCACGCGGAAATCGTATGCAAATGATCCTCTCGCTTCGGGCTACTCGTAGATACCAGTTTCATACGTTCTACATATTTATACGTAGCTGTAGAAGGGAGTAAAGTTTACGCGTTAATCACCGCCTTTCGTAGCCTTTCGTAGCCTTTTGTAGCCTGATTTTCGCCTAAACTTCGGGGCGCTAAGCCCCTAAAAGTTAAATAATCTTTAGAGAGTAGGGCCTAACTTTAAGTAAATTAATAAGGCTGTAAAAGGCTACGACGCCAAAAATATATTACGTAAACAATAATTTAGCTGCTCTATCTACGTAACTTTACCCTCTTCTACAGCTATATACAAATATATACTACGTATGAAACTAGTATCCGCGAGTAGCTCGAAGCGAGAGGATCATTTATATGCAATCGCCGCTTGATTTAACCTATTATTAAGGGAGCTGCGCGGGTGTGAATATCAGGTTTTCGGATTTTTGTTTTCGCGGTTTTGCTCTTGCGCAGCTACGTATAAATATGTAGTACGTAGAAAACTAGTATCCACGAGTAACCCGAAGCGAGAGGATCATTTATATGCAATCGCCGCTTGATTTGACCTATTATTGAGGGAGCTGCGTGGGTGTGAATATCCGGTTTTGCGTTTTCGCGGTGTTGCGTTTTCGCGGTTTACGTCTTCTACAGCTACGTACAAATACTCAAAACGCATAATACTAGTATCCACGAGTAGCCCGAAGCGAGAGGATCATTTATATACAATCGCCACTTAATTCAACCTATTATTAAGGGAGCTGCGTCGGTGTGAATATCCGATTTTTGGATTTTGCGTTTTTGGATTTTTGGATTTTTAGATTTTTAGAAACGACTCGTTTTATTTCCGTCATTTTCACGTGGTTCCTAATGCTCACTGTTCGACTCAGTTCGATGTTTCGAGCATTCCTTGAGTGGCTACTAGAGAACAGAAATTTCAAGCAGCTTGATGCAGTGATGAGCTACTGCCATCACTGGAGGATGGCTTGCCGCAAATATCTGGGCAGAAGAATAGACGATCGTATCGCGAAGGATATGAAATGGGTTCGTGTGACCCTGGTGTCATGCTGCTTGACTTTTATCTAATCCAGGAAGTGCATTCATGCTTTGCTGAAGGAAGAATATGGCCTATCTGAGATCAGTCAATTCCGCGCGACGATGAACGATAAGGACTTGTTGGGTGTTCTGCATTACCACTGAGCATAGTGTCTTGACTACTATCCAACCCAGACAGCGCGTCAAGCATCCATTACTTAACCTCTTAGTCGCTACTACATCAGCACGTGGTGGCACAATCGTAGAGGGTGGTGGATACTACAACAAAAATGACGCGTTGAGGTACGGCGACATCAAGATCCATCTTGTGCGCGACCCGGATCAAGGCCGAAAGTGCCTGCTTGTGCTTGTCACCCTACGCCTTATGAAGGGCTCCGATCAATGCCGCCGGAGAGTCGAATGTCGTCGAATGGAGGCGATACCAGGTCTGCAGATTGTACAGAGATCATCTAAAGCACGTCCGTACCAAGTTTTTCGAAACAGCAGGCGCTCGAAATGTTGAAGCCCAGCAGAATCGAAACACGATAAGCCCTGGGTCTACGGCACCGGGGCTAGCAACACTGGGTGATCACGCCGCTTTCGACATCGAAGAGCGAAAGCTGCTGCCTGCATTGCTCTTCCCTGACAGAGATCACAAAGGGACATTCTTGGCTGGAGGCTTTTTCCAGAGCCATATCTTGGGTTAATTGGCTCTGCAATTTACGCAATTTGCCACTTTTTACTCTTTGAATGTGACGACCTCTACCGTGCTTGAAGATGTGAACATCTTTGAGATCTGCCTCTGTTGCCACAGGGTCAGGCTGTACGATATCGTACCCGTGGCACTCCATTGGAGGCGTAACTTTGTTGGTTTTAGAAATATCCAGAAACTTGGCCGAGTTTACAGTCTGACCAATGCGATCATCATGATTGCGCTTAAATCGGGTATGTGAAGATTGCTAATGTAGGTGAATCAATGCTATCTCAACACTGGTATAGCTTCGCTGCCACAAAGCTGCAACTTCGCACGAAGTCCGAAGTGGCTGCCCAATAAATGACCTGCGTCTGCGCTCCACTTGACTGCAAATGTCGGCCCAAGACTTTTCAGGTTACTCTAGACCGCAGTTTGCCTTCTCGGACAGGCAGCGAGGATTACTATGGCAATTGAGGGGGTGTGTGATTTACCCTGGGGTTCTGGTCCATCGATCCATCGGAATAAATTCTAGTTTTCCCTGGTTTCCCTTCCTCTCTTGACGCAACTGTCTACCGTGGTTCAGTCAGTCCATCCTCAGCTAAGTCCAATCTTTTTCATGGACCTGCGCGGCCGTGGGACACGCGGGCGGGCACTCGGGGGCGGCCTTGGAAGAAGCAGTGGTTGGCGTGGAGGACGGCGAGTAGCATCCGCGAAGACGAGGGTCGATCATGGAACATGTCGAAATTTTCAGCAGACTGGCTCGTGTAAGTTTGGTTCAGGTTGCAAATTCTCCCACGATCTTACCCCAAGGGGAGGTGGCGAGGGGTCGTCGAAAGACCGCCGATCATGGCCCGAGGAAACACCCGAGCAACAGCGAGCCAAAGCTGACTACCATTCCTGGAAAAGAATGCTCAAAATACCTCTTCAGCCAAACGACAAGAGAACTATTAAACAGCTGTGGTGTGGTGCTCTTGCTATCTTGGACGGCGATGAACGAGAATGGAAACAAATGGTGCCGAGAGATCTCGATGACGAGGATTACTTTGGCCGGCAACACATTAGGACCTTGCTGACCCTGCGGTCTGGTTCGGACGGTTGCGGCGCATTCATTCAACTTGTTTGGCCCTTCCTCCTAGTCATAACGCATTCGTCTTTCTTAGATTGCCTTTCGGTTGATACCTTCGTTGGAGGACTGTACAATTTTATCAGTGGTACAAATGGTACTCGCGCAGTCCCTTTCTTTCAGCACCTTTGTGAGGCCCTGGTCAATGCACATGTCGACACGAACTCCCTGGCCACAGCTGCGACCGTTGATACAACCATGGTCGCTATGTCAACAGCACTTCGGGAGCTTCTCAGGAGAGAATCTAGGTCCAGGTTCAATGAGGATATCCCGAACCTCATTCAATCCATCGAAAATGTGGTACAAGTAGTCAATGAAGGAGCTCAATCTCAAACGGCCACAATCGTACTCAGTCAAATTGGTGAGGTACAGGCAATGGTGGCTCGTGCAACTGGACTCTTAGTTCAGGAAGTAGAAATGCAGGAAACAGTTCCGAACCCTGTCTCAACCTATCCTCGGACCTTAATAATGCCTCGCGATCGTCACGACAACGACAAGGCCGACATCACGAAGATTAAGATCTTCCCTACCCGTCAAGAGATTCTGAACGACGAGGCAGATTTCATACCGTCAACCAATTTGGAACAGCCTCATTTTCTTTCCAACGGAGCCGAGCGTCATATTGATACACACTTTCGCCTTCTTCGTCACGACACTTTTGGAGAGTTGAAGAATCTCCTAGGCGGTCTGATGCATGCAGTGGAGAACAACCCAACTAATCCCAGGCTCAATTTTCGTGATTTCCGAGCTAACCAGTACCTCGACGCCTACATCAGCTACGTTTCTTTCGATAATCGCCGAGGCCTGAGAATGAATATATCATTCGCTCAGCCTTCCTTTTTGCGCAAGAAGACGGCCTCAGAAAAACGTAACTGGTGGACGGAATCCAAACGGCTTGTCGATGGCGTTCTCCTTTCTTTCATTTCCATGTATCACGGCGAAATTCAGCATTTGTTCTTCACTGTGACAGAAGGGAACACCGATACTGATAAGAATCACAGTCTTTTGAAGAAAGACCATCAATACACTCTTACCGCGAAACTGGCGAGTCACGATCAGATGAGTGTGGAATCCGCCATTCGCCTGAGCTGCCAGAAAGTACGAGGAATACTGATAGAGTTCCCTGGAGTTCTGCCAGCCACATTTATACCAATTCTCGAAAACTTGCAGGATATGCAGGGGCTTAGCCGATTATCATTCCGCCAGTGGATACTTCCTGACAAGATCGGTGATGCCCAGATTGATGCGAAGGTCGATATTCCCCCCCCACTCTACGCTCGGGTACCTGGTTTCACTTTTCCGTTGACGCCGATCCTCAAAATGGACGGGGTACATTTTGGGAGCCTCTCCGTCAACCCAAATTCTTCGATGAATGATCCAACCATCGTCGACGAGTTAGAAGCGCGCACGAGTCTGGATCGTGGACAGTGCCAAGCGTTGCTTGCTGCACTAACTCAAGAATTCGCTTTCATTCAAGGACCGCCTGGAACTGGGAAGTCCTATCTTGGCGTTCAATTGATGAAAGTCTTGATTCATCTCAAAAACAAAGTGGATTTGGGACCGGTGGTCATAGTGTATGTTGACTTTTTGATACTGTTTCTGGTCCACTGCTAACTACCAGATAGCTGCTATACAAATCATGCGTTAGATCAGTTCTTGGAGCACTTACACACGATTGGAATCAGGAGAATTGTTCGAATTGGGGGCCAAAGCAAATCTAGTCTACTAGAAGAACACAACCTTCGGAAGGTATCTCAAGCGGAGACGAAGACGAGGTTGGAGGGCTATCTTCTTGCTAAGTTGTACGAGGCTTTGGACGTCGGGGCAAAGGGCGTCACGAGGCAGCTCGGGAGAGTACATGGTATCTTACGGCGAGAGGATTGGTCAAATCTACAATATCATCTTTTGCTCAAGTACCCGCTAATCCATACCCAATTCAAGCAGCTTGAAGAAGATGGATTCAAGGTTGTCGGTCGGCATCCTTTTGAGCAGTGGGCGCAATCCCGAAAGTCTTTCATTGACTCGGAGGTCACAGGCGACACTGCATTGACGGCGAGCGAACTCGATGATGTCCTCAAAAAAGCGGAAACAGACGTCTACTCGTTATCGCAACAAGAAAGACGCAAGTTGGTAAAGCTGTGGAGTGAAGAAGCTCATAGTCAAGCACTGGACAAACTGTTCGAAACAGCTAGGGAGTGTGATTCCCTTCAACGGCAGGTGGTGGATATTCACGACGAGGTCGATAAGCGAGTCTTACAACAAGCGGATGTCATTGGCATCACTACAACGGGCCTAGCCAAACGAATTTCCACTTTAAAACGTGTCAGATGCAAAATTGTCGTTTGTGAAGAAGCAGGAGAGGTAATGGAAGCACATATGATGTCCGCGCTGCTTCCAACAATCGAGCATGTCATCCAGATCGGTGATCACGAACAATTACGTCCACAAATCAACAACTACAGCTTGTCACTCGAGAGTCGGGAAGGCGCATTGTACCAATTGGACCGCAGTCAATTTGAAAGACTCTCTGTCGGAGAAGCAGGGAGACATAAGATGCCGGTAGCTCAATTGAACGTCCAGAGGCGTATGCGCCCCGAAATTTCGATGCTGATCCGGGAGACTATCTATCCCAAATTATACAATCACCAGAGTACTATCGACCTTCCAGATGTGGTCGGGATGCGGAAGACCGTTTTTTGGCTTGACCACGATCATTTCGAAGAGGGCCAGCACTCTGAGATGCATCACAAGTCACATTCCAATATCTGGGAGGTGGAGATGGTGCATGCGCTCGTTCGCCACATCGTCAGGCAGGGAGAGTATAGCAGCAGCGATATCGCCGTCCTAACACCCTATACTGGTCAGCTTCAAAAGCTTCGTTCGGCAATGCGAAACGACTTCGAGATCGTTCTTAGTGACCGAGACCAAGATAAGCTGGAGAAAGACGGTTTCGACGTTGGGGCGATAGATTCCGCGGATGATGAAGCCGACAACCGGGGCAGCCAGAGGAAAACGCCTTTGCAGAAGAAAACTCTAAGCGAACTGCTGCGAATAGCAACTGTCGACAATTTCCAGGGCGAAGAGGCTAAGGTCATCATCGTGTCCCTGGTCAGGAGTAATGATGAGCGACGAGTGGGATTCCTCAGGACAACGAATCGAATTAACGTTCTCCTCAGTCGTGCTCAGCATGGTATGTATCTTATTGGCAACGCGGACACTTATTCGAACATACCAATGTGGCAGAAAGTCATTGGGATGCTCCGTGCCTCAGATTCCATCGGCACCAAGTTGGGTCTTTGTTGCCCACGACATAAAGACACCCCGATCCAAATATCGGAGCCGGATGAATTTTCAAGGCTAAGTCCTGAAGGTGGATGCCGGCTAGCTTGCCACTGGCGTCTGCCCGACTGTGGCCATATGTGTCAGGCGAGGTGTCATTCAGAAAGCATGCACAATGTCTTTTCGTGTCCACAACCATGTCAACGCCTCCACGAACCATGCAAGCATGCATGTGACAAAGCGACTTGCGGAGAGGAATGCGGCAAGTGTCTCGTCAAGCTGAATGATGTCCCCCTTCCCTGTGGTCACATCAAAAATGATATTTTCTGCTACCTCGCTCAAGACACCAATGCCATCTATTGCAACATTTCGGTCCAAAAGATGGTGCCCGGGTGCGAACATCATGTAGAAGTGGCGTGCTCTCTAGATGTCACTTCGGACGGTTACCAATGTCCCACGCCTTGTGCAAAAATTCTTGCTTGCGGCCACCCTTGTCCCGGGACCTGCGGGAAATGTAACCCCAAAACGGACTCTGGAGGACTGACCTCCTCTCACCAGAAATGCCGGAAGATCTGCGGGAGACGATTTAACACCTGTAATCACACCTGTCGCAAACCGTGCCATGATGGAAAGGATTGTGGCCTGTGTGGCTCTCCTTGCGAGGTCTGTTGCCAACATTCCCGGTGTATGTTACGCTGCCACGAAACGTGTGCCCCATGTACCGAAACTTGTACGTGGTCCTGCGAGCACCAAGGGTCTTGTACTATGCCCTGTTCTGCTCCATGTAACAGATTGCCGTGCGATGAGCGCTGTTCGAGAAAGCTTCGCTGCGGTCACCGATGCCCTGGACTTTGCGGCGAGACATGCCCTGAGAGCTACTGTCATCAATGTGCCATGAAAAAGGACGCCAGAGTGGATATACTTGAAATGAAAACGTACGCCGAAATTGATGTCAATGATACCCCCATTGTGGTTCTCAGTTGTGGCCACTTCTTCACAGCAGAGACTCTTGATGGCATTGTCGGATTGCAGGAAGTTTATGTCACCAACCAGTTTGGCCAATTTACGGGGCTTGCAGATATCTCCAGCGCTCTAGCTAGCAAGATTCCTCAATGCCCCGACTGTAAATGCCCGGTGAGACAGTACGTCACTCGGCGATACAACCGAGTCACTAACAGGGCAGTCATTGACGAGATGTCGAAGCGATTCCTGGTTAACGGGCAGGCAGAGCTAAGAGGACTTGAAGTTCAGGTTAAGCAACTCGAGGAAACCTTGGAAGAATCCCGTTCAACCGTTTTAAGCTCTATCAGCCTTGCCACCCCCGTCAATCTCGCAAGGATTGCAGGTATTGTAGCAAGGCAAACTCAGACTCGGTACGATAAATCTCGCCACTTGAATAAAGAAGTCAACTCCTTCCTTCGAAATGTCGCCGACCGCCACCAACCCGCTCAGAAACTTCACGGGGCTACGATACACGCCGCCAGGGCGAACACGTCAAGATGTCTCGAAGAGGGAATGGCATCTCTGGATCTTCGAGCATCAGTTGTTCCTGTTGAGCGAGACCGCCGCGTTACGCTCGGTGGACGAATGGTCCAGATCAAAGCTGAATGCATTGTCCTCGAAGACAAGTTTAGCATTGCAGGTGCAGTCAAATCTGCCGGGTTGTCCGCCAAAGCTGCAAAACTACCAGGTGGGAGTCCCGACAAGCTCACAAAGCCTTTCCTCGAGACCTGTGCGACATTCATCAGCGATTGCAACACTGAAAACCTCCCTAAGCTTGCAGTTCAAGCCTCGCTTTATTATGCTAGGATAGCACGGCTTTTTCAGTCCTTTGACAGTGGCAACAAGAAAGTGGCTGAATACGTGGGCAAAGCGAGGGAATTACTAGAAAATGCTCTGGAGCTTTGCAAACAGCCATTCCAAAATGCCGCCCAGCTGAAGATGGCGGCTGAGGAAAGCATCAAGTTCCTAGGGAGGGAATGGTACGAGACAGTCACAGCCGAAGAACTCACCGCAATCAAGCAAGCGATGGTGAGCGGGTACAGCGGGATTGCAACGCACTCAGGCCATTGGTATAACTGTGTCAACGGGCATCCGGTACGTATGAGTCTCTTTTCTCACATTTAAAGCCCCCCCGAACGTCCGTTGCCCCTCCTAGTTCTGTATCTACGCTTCGTGTATCACCCCTGTGTGCTCAAGTGGTACTGCCACCATATCGAGAGCTCCAAAAGCTTCTCAGGTCGCGTCGAACTGCCTTTCCTCCCAAGACCACCATCGGCATGTTTTCCGTGCTTTAGACCTTTTCACGCTTTTAAAACTGACAAAATGATGCTCGTCTAGTTCGCAATCGGCGAATGCGGAATGCCAATGGAGCGAGCTCGCTGTCCCGAGTGCGGAGCTCCAATTGGAGGAGCGAACCATCAAGTTATTGAAGGTGTCTCACGTGCTACGAACATGGAGGGCTGAAGTTGTCGAAATTTGAGCCTGCTAGCGGCTGTTGAAGGAGAACTGAGCTGAGTGGCGGCTTGCGTAGGATGTCAACCTCTATCTTCGCCTCTGGCTGCGAATTAACGTCGTGATTAGTCGTGGAATGGTGGCATCAGAGAAAAGTTGTTCAGTGGTTTTGTTTTAGAAAAGGGTAAATTTTTATCTTTACCAACAAGACACGTTCGAGAGGCACTTTGATCAAATCGGTCCAATGTAAATGATGAAAGCGCAACGATACGTGGCTTGGGCATAATGGGCTTCTGCCCTATCAAGCCCCCCCAACGCAGAGTCTTGAAATCGACGAATACCAGTATTTAGCCTGAAGTAAGAGTTTCAGTACGATCAGTCTCAGTTTCCCCTTACCACATATAGGCATCCTAAGGAGCCGCACATAGAGGCCGCACAGTCGCTTAGCGCTTTCCCTCATCCATACGGAGTTCCACGTGCCCCTCCGAACGCAGAATGTTTATGTGGTACTACATGAACGATTACATCGTCCGGACCAGCATTATCCGTGCTTTCAGAAATCACATCTGGCGTGGCCATTGCCACCGTGATTGTGTTGGTGCGGCGGGTTGTAAATGAACAATAGGTAGCTGTCTACAACAACGTAATGATCGTGGAGTGGTCAACAAGTTCGCACTAGGCCGGGGAGGCGGCCGCTAATTTGCGCGCTGGCGCTCCACCACTCGGGCGGAAGTGCATCCTCGTGCGGACGGTATGCCAGAAAAGCCTGATATTCACGAATCCACAAGTGGGAGGCTAAAGTTAGTCGACACCTCAACACTGAAATTAACACTTTCCAATACTGGTAAGGGTCGTAACATTCAAAATCGTGTTGGTAAGAAGAGGACTTTCGGACCTGGGTAGATTTTGGCAGGAGAACCGAATTCCACCGGTCAAAGTTGTCCACGCTTTAGTCGAATTATGTGGTCGGTGCAGCAGGCCCAATCCGACGACCGGAACTGTGTTTGAACGTGTGCTCGTGGAATAATGCCAGGCCGACAGGCAGTCTGCCTATTTTGTCTCGGTTATAGGTCTCTTCCTAACCACACACGAACCCACGCCTGCGCTCGACGATCAGCACTGCACTTTCTAAACATGTGTAAGGTCATCACCTACGCTTTCTGCCCGTATCCTTCCTGTGCCGAGCGTGCAGTGTGGTTAGACGACACGACACACGTTAAGAATCACGCAGCAAAATTGCATAATGTGTCTCACAAGGCATCGATATTGTGTCTGCTACCCAATTACTGTCTGTTTGTTTCTCATGCTGCCTTACTGTACTAGATAATCAATATATTACGAAAACTGAATTGATGATTGCGCGGCCTGAGTCTCGTGTGAGGTTTGTTTGTGCAACATGGTTAGTCCTTCACAGCTGGGTCGTCTTGACGCAAAACAAAACGTTTCGGAGCCAAATTCTACTTCGGCGTCTTTCCGATAGTGCAACCAGACCGAGGTAGGATAGAGCGCACAGACGGAGTCAATGCTTCTGGATTCTGCTATTGCGGGAACTTTTGGCTGATCAAGGCAATGGTCCTTTAACGTTCCGTCCTCGACCCGACGCTTCTTAACAGTTTTTAGAGTCGTATTCGAGGCCTCATCCTTGCCAGTGTCAATGCGCTGCGACACACCTAATTGTTCTTCTTGCTCTTTTGTTTGGCTGAGGATTGTGGCATGGTCGTTTGAAGTTTCAGAACCAAAGAGTGCTATCCGGCGGACTTCCTAATAGCCGAGACTGCTGCGCAGCACAAGTGATGTCTCATCTGCGTACATTGTGGTCAACCGCCGGGAACCTGTAAAAGCCATCTTCTCAACAAGTGCCTAGTTCGCTCCCGCCAGGGGACGTATGCTGCAATCTCAGGGAAGAGCTAACTTGCGAAACAGGAAATCAGAGAAGACCACAATCTCTGTAGGGTGTACTGAACTGAAAACACTGAGATTTCAGACAAAGGGTGGGTCTGATTACAGCCACAATTGACCGTTGGACCGGAAAAGGGACCTCACCTTTTTTCATTGCAGGTCGCCACATTTTGCCGCACCACTTCCGTACATTGGCCGTTCTGTTTGAAGGTGCCACGCAAAAGCTACAAGAAGCTCTGCGTGTACCTCATCCTGTTCATCCTGTTCTGAGCAGCCAGCAAGAGACTGTCGGGTTGATATCGACAATGATTTCATTTGGGATCTATGGCATTGTTCTCGCAAGCTGCCCCACTGTCTTTCTCTGCCTCCAACTCTGTGTTTTGCTGCTAGATTGGAGGGCACTCGCAGATGCTAGGCGTGCCAGAAAAATAGAGCTTCGGTAATGATTTTCGACAGATGGTCTCTGCGTTCGCTTAGACATGCTTCACTGCATGCAAGGTAGCTGGAAAACGTATGGGAGGATCGCTGTGGGAGTGTTTTAGGATGCTGTATTTCGACATTGGCTTGATTTCTTACATTCGAGACAAGACTCAAACCAAGCCCCGTTTTATCGGCGACTCTACCTCCCGGGCGACTCCATGTCCTTTGCCACCGTACCTCTGTCGCGGTCTGACTTCCCTCTCATCTGACAGCTTCTCCGAAGACTTTGGCGAGTTTGGGATCCCGCCAAGGATTTCTAGAATGCTCATGGACCGATAGTGTCACTGGCCAGCTTTCAAAAACAACATGATTTTTTGGACTGCCTGCTCATCGCCTTCCATAGAATCGGCCAGCTCCTCGTCCACCCACCCTTCTGTCCAGCCGCCGCCGAAATCGATTAACCATGCATCGTTGTTGATATCGATTATAACGTTTCCGGCTTTTCCATCTCCCCAAACCAAATTGAGCCTATGCAGCTGATTGACTGTGTTACAAATTTGTGTCGCCCATTTTTCTCGCGTCTTTTTAGAAACTGCCGACATTTCTATGCTGTCAAGGCGGCCATCAGCGGGCAGTGGTTGTTTCCATTCCTGTAGAAACCCGACGACAGTACCCGATTCAGCATTTCTGGCATAGCCAAGAAGTTTTGGAACACAAATAGCCTCTGCACCGTCCGCAAGGCCTTCTTCGATTTTCTGTAGAGTGGTAATCTCGCGTTCCAGATTCCAATCAAGCAATCCATTCGCTCGAGCTTTGCAAATCATCTCCTTTCCATGAACATGAACATAGGTCACAGAACTAGGTCCGACGAGCACATCTAGGACATTTATGTCCTTGGTGGAGAACGATGGAAGAGGCTTTTCAGGAGAGAAAGACAACGTATGATCGCAATCTAGAGGCCCATGGAAATCAATGTAAGCTTCACTGTCATCAATTGGAACGACGACAGGCTCGTGGTTGACGGTCTTGAACCGGAAGTTGAAGGTCTTTGGATACAAGAGATGGTGTAACGTCTTTTGCCGCAGGTTTGACGCTGGGGATTGCACCGCTTGAACGAATGTTGACTTTCCGACAGCAAATATGTTATCGATTATCTCATCCACAATGTCGTCGTACTGCTCAGCAAAATCATCGTTCACCGCCTGACGCATGAGGGATATCAGACCATCTTCTGCAAGATTCTGTTGAGGCTCTCCAGAGCAAGCTCCAGAAAATACTGATACAGCAATACATCTCCCGCCGAAATCAAACACTATCGCGGCACCATCATCCTCACCGCCGTGAATCTGAATGACATCGATGATGTTCTCTTCCTCGTTCGTTTCATTGACAGACATGGATTCGGCTCAACAGATATTTATGCTCTTTGAGATCAATCTTGTACTGCAACGAGATAGGTGGCGGAAATCCATTGAAAACTCCTGTAACAAGTGATATGAAGAAGACGCGCCTTTGCTAATCAAGGAAGCCCTAAAAAATCTCACGTGACCTCCACGTGGAAACGACAGAATATCCTTGTCTGGGCTTATTGGGTATTACGCAGCCCCCAAGCCAACAACACGATCGATCTTGACGTTCGACTACGGACAGCGGCTGCAAACCCAGCTGACACATCTTTAGAGGTGCGAGCATAACCAATGACCACTTCGATTGATTCCCAAAACAATCTACATTGTTACAAATAGCATTATCTTGCGACAAGCAAGTAGCACAAACAAGAGGTCTTGCCATGGCGGGTGACATACTGCGATATCGTGAACTGATAAGCGAGCGAGGGGCTGCATCGCAAGGATGTTGGTCCCCTCCAAAAGACGGCCACATGAATGCCTTCTCAGCCGCAAAGATAAAGCTAACACAATATCTTAGTTATAAAATGGTTCACAACCTCTCTCAAAACCGACATCATTTTCGCGGAGGTCAGTATTATAGTAAATCATTGAGATCGTAAACGCTTTTTAGCCTTTAGCTGGAAGCGATCTCTGTTCAGCCTTACAAACTCATTTCAGTCAAATCCCGGAACCTTTACATACTATGTGCCATAACGTCACCGAGATTCACCGGTGTGGGCTTCATACAAGTCGTAACATCTCCTACTGCAAGCACTCTACAATCCGGAATGGCAGGCGAGTAATGTGTAATCAACGCAGTCAAACACGGTCAAACCAATATAATTCGCTATGTAGCAATGTCCGCTGCCGTCACCGAGAACTCGGAGGGGTGTGGACGTGCTGCGTGTGCGAGAACGGGCCAAATCGTTATGGACGATGCGGTTTCGCATGCGAGATTGATGGGCAGGTGGTCAGGAACCCTTGCGATCACCGGGTTTGTGACGTATGCACAGCATATCGCCGAGGGTGAGGTGTAAGCTTGATGATACTCGCTATACGCCTAGCGTCTCAAAATACCATGGCGGTGCGGAATGAAAAAGGGGCCAATTTATCCTGGAAACCAACAGTGGACAATTCAGTCGACCATAAAGAGGACACGAATGTACGCAGGCTTAATAGTTCATTGAATGTAGCATGGCATGGCTGGAACACGCTTCTGAAGATTTCCATGAAGCCGACTGTATTCAGCAGCCAGCCTACTTTGACCAACCTTGAATGCTGCGTACCCTGAACAGATGGGGCACTATTCATCAAACGGTTGTTCGCTCTCGCGACCAATCCAGGGGCTGAATTCCTCAACAGCTTTTAGAGCATTGTGGAAAGGCTGGCTGGCATCCAAATGTTCAATTACTTCCATGCATCTCCGTTCTGACATTGCGCGGGCCCTGATCAAGGTCAGCCTTACAATGCCAACACCAACAGCTTGCGTACGCAGCCCAAAATAACTTACTCTGCAATGCTGACAGGGTTCGAAACGAAGATTACGTGTTTCACTGAAAGCTTTAACACAAGACGAAACTATGTCTGTGTTTTCTCCATTGACTTCTTAAACTTCCGTCGATGTTGGTCTGTGTCCTCGAATGCTTTACCAGAGCTTTCACATCGAACATTTGCGCAACTCACTGAGGCGATTTATGACTTATTGTCTCGGATTTACCTTTCATTGGAACAGGCGTTATACCTCGTTCGCTCAAGAACTTCTCCGTTGAGCTCATGAACGGGATCTTGGCTCGCTCTTTTCCTTTGACTATTTCCATGGTCAATACGGCCTAGTGCTTCAGCCCATAATAGTTGGCATAGCTAATATAGTCCATGAAGTGGACCACAGCTTGTGGTAGAGGATCGGGCTCTACTTGACTCTCGAGCTTGTAGTATAGAGAGGATAGTCGTTCGTGTCGACGTTAACAAAGTCAATCAATGTGTAAAGGTTTCTTCGTGACGCTGCTGCAATAAGGTTGTTATGTTATAGCGCTTCCTAATCAGATCCTTGGCGTTCTGAATTACGAAGAACATAGCCTCTCGCTCGACATTGAAAGGAACTGCCGGGCCCGGAGTAGACTGAAGCGGCGATTCTGAGCGGTTGTCGGTAGACGAATCCGTACGGTCAGACGTTAAATCTATATCTGTGGAAATACTCTTACTTTTGTCCAAATACGCGTCGTCTTCCGATGAAGTTTCAGATGGACAGCAGCAGTAGCAACGCGACGACCCTGGTTATGTTATTATTTTCCAGCGATCATCTTTGCTTTGGGGCAGTTCGCAGGTCTTATAGACACCGAATCCAAAATTAATACCCCAGAACTCGTTCCTGCACAAACCCTGATCTTTGATTCGAGTTATTTTGAAGGTGACTAGTACGCTGCAGCCCGTTCCCGCAATTTCGAAGGCCACAGAAGACGACTTGGGCACTCCATGCCGGATCAGAATCTCCAGTGTTTGAACGCTATTGTGGTTCCAAATGGAGAGTGACGATTGTACCTCATTGATGGAGGTATAGAACGCCCTGTAATCAACGAGTGCACACTGTACAAATCTTGCTTGTAATCTGGACCAACCGACGGCGTAAAACATGCATTCAATAGTTCTCCGTAACCGTTTTCGTCCGATATTCACTGGTATATCTCCAACTAGACGTAATGTAGCAAGATCCCACTCTGGATCATTTTGTAAGAAAAACAACTGGTCTTCGTCATCATATCGACTCCAGGACCAAGCTTCGTAGATTCCTATCTCTGGTGGCATCCTGATGGTTAGAATATGCGAGCGCAAATGTGCAATCGAGAAGGGGGAGGTGACTTGACAGCAGTCGCATTCTGGCAAGTCAGTGAGCAGATAACGCTCGCGAGCTGCATTTGGTGATAAATCCTCGATTCCGTCGAGGATCAGTCCAGGATCTTCTCTGACAAATTTGTCTGGTCCACATTTTCTTAACAGCACGCCCAAGAACTTTCCCTGTTCGTTTGTACAGTCAAGAGGGAGAACATATTGGAATGCCTGACGTCCAGGCAGCTCTCTTGATAAAATTTGCACAAAGACTTTGATGCCCACATTAGTCACGGAAAACTCTCTCTGTGCATATTTCAGACGCTTGTGGGTGACGCTTGAAGACGAGAACGCAAAAGGCGATTCAGCCAGGACTCCACAGAAGATCCTTTGAGGTGCTACTGCCTGACTCTGGTTGGTAGCGGGCATGCTCCACGCAAAGATGCTGAGATCGGGAACGGATTTAATGATCTCCTCTTGAAGTCTGCGAAAGGCCTTTCCATCTTCGCCGTAGAGCAAAGGCATGTTGATGTCGAAAATTCCGAGTAAACAGTATGCAGCATCTTCGATCCGCGTAGTCTGTCGTTGGGCTGCCCAGGACATTCTCTCCGCCACAGCTACAGAGCGGAGAGGGCGTTGGTGAAGAAGAACCGACGTATTGACTGATGTAATCTGAGACAACGTGTCGGCCAAAAACAGCTTAGAACCGCGCAAATTCCAACCCATGTCGTAAAAGAGGACATGTGTGGGCGCGATGAGCTCTTGCAATGTCCATCCTCTTTTGAACCACCTGCATTGAGGCAGCGCCTCACAGAGGGGTTTCAGTTCGTCAAGGTCGGAGAGGTAGACAAAGCATACCGTTGCTCGCTGATACCATTTGTACATGGAATTTATGGCCTCAGTAAGCTCTGCGCTGCTCGACTTATTGATACAGCAGGTGTCGACCCAACAGTAATCTAGGCCGTGTTTCTTGGCCTGAATAGCACAGAACTGCAGTTTGGCATATCCCGTCTTATTCTTTCCCGCCCTCTTTTCAATGTCGTCGAAGTCGACCTCGTCGTCATCGGCGCCCCAGGTGTGGGAGAGGATGGCGTAGGCGGCGGGTGGTGTAGCCTCGTTCTTGGTCAGGATCAGCTCATTGTGGGAGTCGAACTTGAGAAGGCGCATGGTGTGCGCTTCGTAGATACGGCGAGCGACGACTTAGGGCCGCAGGAGGGGATGGTGTGAAGGACATCGAGTATGGGGATGGTGGACTTTAGTACCCTGCTTTGGACTAGACAAGCGATTGTGAGCGGTTTGGATCTCTGCAAGCAGACCGCCGTGTCCAGCCAGATACCAGAATAGTATGAACAGGCAAACATCATGAACAAGGGTTATCAGGCTGGATGGTCACACCCAACAATAAGCTGATAGGGCGAAGTATGAAGTGCTCAACGGGAACGTCTTCGTAGGATCCACGGGTGTAATGGGTCAATCGCCCTAAAAATGGATTCGTGCGGGGGACCCATTGCACCCTTAGCTTAGTGACCATTGGGCCCAAAAACACGTTAGACCCGACACGGTTTAGGTATCCTCCCGTCTACGGGGCCCCCCGTCATGCATAAACCTAGGCGTCACCTCAACCGTGCATGACGGTCGTAGGCTTGCTTCAGCGCGTAAATCCTGAGGCTCGGTTCTTCGATGCCAGCCATCGTTGTCCATAGCGCATTGCGTATAAAGATGACCACATGCCCCTCTGTTTCTGGCGTCGAACATGGCCGATTGCCAGAGCACTTCACGATACGTCCGTGGCTCACCGAAACAACCAGCAGAAAAGCCTCTTCGACGAAGAGCACGTCTTAATTCCTCGACGCTGGTAGACTCTGCTCCCAATTCTCTGTCGCGGAATTGCCTTCGTACGCCTGAAATGTCTGGTACAACTCCCTCTCCTACCAGCCACAGTGTGGTTCACCCATTAAAGACTGGGTCGTCTACTGTTGGGCAGAAACGAAAGCCGAAGGATCTCGATTCCTCTACACCCAAACGTCGCCGAGTATCACACGAGGCAACGATTAAAATACACGAAGAGATTGATCCTATCGACCACTGGCGCAGATCGGGATTTTCTTGGCCACAGAGTGACTGGTTAACAGTTGACATGGAGAAATCGAGAGTCAGTCATTTCCTGGCGCGGAAAAAATCCAGCGGCTCATTACGTCTCAAACGATCGGACAGTGAGCTGGGAAGCCAGGGCACGCCTACCCAGGACACGAGCACGAACACTGCTAACGATCAGAAGACCCGAGAGGAGAAAAGTGCACCGTATCGTGATCCACGCTACACAACTCTTCTTGCCAACAAGGGAAGTTTCATGCATAAGGATCCACTTGGTATTCGAGATAGCAGCAAGGACATGTACCGGAATATGCTGACTACACCTGTCACTGTTCCTGTAGATACACTATTTCACGATGATCTATTCGAGAAAGCGGACGAAGTTCTACAAGATAGGAATGAGTCAAGAGTGATTCGAGATATTTCTCTGCTGATTGTCCCTTCAGCCGAAACGTTAGCGATGCGTGGGGACAAGCAACTTCGATGCTTGATCGAGAGCGTCAATGAAGGCTGGGATAATGGCATAGCCTTCACCAAAACTCGGCCGCAACCAGATTACGCTGTAGGATTCCGCCGAGAGGCATTTACGGAAGAACAGCTCAGAAAACTCGAGCCATTCGTGGGCGACATATTCAAGGACCAATCCTTATTTCTGGCCACTTATTATCTCTACTTCCCCTTCTTGACTTGTGAAGTTAAATGTGGTGCGACATCACTTGATATTGCTGACCGACAAAACGCTCATAGCATGACTCTCGCTGTTCGTGGCGTCGTTGAACTTTTTCGCCTTGTCAAGCGCGAAAAGGAATTGGACCGGGAGATTCTCGCCTTCTCCATTTCTCACGATCACCGTTCAGTAAAAATCTACGGCCACTACGCAGTAATCGAAGACCAGAAGGACAGATACTATCGACACCCGATTCACGAATTCAATTTCGCAGCATCAGATGGCAAGGACCGATGGACAGCCTACAGGTTTACCAAGAACGTATATAAATTGTGGATGCCATCTCACCTCAAGCGGATCAATTCTGCAATCGACGCAATTCCAGCGGGTCTCAACTTTGACATCTCACAATCCGAAATTCGATTCTCAGAGACCTCTGGATTGTCGCAGCAAGTGGCGAATCATCATTTGTGTGGCTCGAATACAGAAGATGCATTTTCTACAGATCGAGCTAGTCAAGTTGAGCCTATTGGCTCAACCTTAGAAACACCAGGCACATCTGTTACGCAAAGCTCGAGCCAAAGGAGGTCAAAGAAACTAAAGGATAAGGGGCGGCGTCGCTAGGTCTACATATATCATTTGGGAATACATTAGCTCTAGGGAAGTCATTCTGAAATTCGAGAATGACTTCTCCTTGGCATAAAAGATGTCCATCTAACTGACCCAATTGAGCTATGTGAAATTTGCCTTGCTAATAGACGAGGATAAGACGATAGGTGGCCATGTTAAGCGTGCCACGGGGGGATATTCAGTTGGGACTCGTATTGCCTCCAGAATTTGGTGTGACGCTCCTTGCTTGTCTGGACGCGGTCGAGGACAGAGCGGCAAGTCACGCCCTAAGTTTAGCACCCTATCGATAAGCTCTGTGGCCCGGATGCTCAGGAGCTAGTGGCGCAGGTGGCGCCAATCATCGGGCCCCACTTTTTATTTTATTGGTGGATTGCTCAACTTTGAAGTCGCGCTTCTCAGCCAGCCGATTCCTGAGGACTTGCGATTCAGCCTAGTTGGTTTCATTCTTTGGCTTCTACAGCGAGCGCGTGGTCTTCCGTGTCAATGCGTTGATAGCGCTCCTGTGCGTTGCACTGCGTTGCGTGACCACCATGTCGCGACTCGATTTCCTAAAGCAAAAAGCGCCGGAGAACTATGTGGCAGGTCTTGGTCGAGGCGCCACTGGATTCACAACCCGATCAGATCTTGGTCCCGCTCGAGAAGGCCCGAGCCCTGAACAGATTCAGGAAGCTCTTGCCAAACGAGCTGCCGCTCTTGGGGCAGCGCCACCAACAGCGTATGGCGCAACCAACAAGAAACAGGAACAAGAAGACAACGATGACGACGAGCGCTTCCAAGATCCGGAGAACGAGACCGGCCTGTTCGCTCATGGCATGTACGACCGTGAAGACGATGAAGCCGACAGAATCTACCAAGACGTAGATGAGAAGATGGACAGACGACGGAAGCAACGAAGGTTAGTCCTCCCCATGACCCAATCCCCCCCTCCCATCTTTCATGAGAATGTCTGTGTTTATCAGTCCATCTTGTATCGAACAGAATACCGACGTCTGCCTTTTTCGACATCTAGGGAAGCGAGAGAGCAACAAGAGCAAGAAGAATACACCCGAAATAATCCCAAAATCTCCGCCCAGTTCGCCGACCTCAAGCGCTCACTTGCCTCCCTGTCCGAAGACGACTGGGCGAACCTCCCCGACCCGGGCGATTTGACTGGCAAGAACAAACGGACAAAGCAAAACCAAAAAGCCAACCAGAGGTTTTATGCCGTGCCAGATTCAGTTCTGGCGGGTGCAAGAGACTCGACCCAGTTGGAGACAAGCGTCCAAGATGAGGGTACAGACGCCAAAGACGGCACAATCACAAACTTTGCCGACATCGGAGCAGCGAGGAACAAAGTACTTCAAGTGAGAATGGATCAAGCCGCCCAGGCAGACGCCAACTCGGGCACAGCGACAAACATCGATCCAAAAGGTTACCTGACGAGTCTGGCCACTTCGGAGCTCAAAGCTAGCGAGGTGGAGATTGGCGACATCAATCGGGTAAGGGTGTTGATGGAGTCTGTCATCAAGACGAATCCAAAGCATGCCCCTGGTTGGATTGCGATCGCTCGCATCGAGGAAATGGCTGGGAAGATTGTCGCCGCCCGAAAGCTCATTGCCCAAGGTTGTGAGCAATGCCCAAAGAGTGAAGACGCTTGGCTTGAAAACATTCGCCTCCACGACAATAACAACGCCAAGATCATCGCTGCAAATGCCATCAAGAACAACGACCGGTCCACTCGGCTCTGGATAGAAGCCATGAAACTCGAGACAGAGCCAAGGAAGAAGAAGAATGTGCTCCGACAGGCCCTCGATCACATCCCCCAATCCGTTGCAATCTGGAAAGAGGCCGTCAACCTGGAGGAAGACATCTCCAACGCGAGGCTCATGCTGGCAAAAGCAACAGAGACAATTCCCCTATCGGTCGAGCTCTGGCTTGCACTCGCTCGATTAGAAACTCCCGAAAACGCTCAAGCTGTGCTGAACAAAGCTAGAAAAGCCAATCCTACAAGCCACGAAATCTGGGTGGCGGCAGCTCGGTTGCAGGAGCAAATGGGCCAAATGAACAGGGTCAATGTCATGAATCGTGCCGTCAGGGCATTGGCCAAGGAGAATGCCATGCTCAAGCGCGAAGAGTGGATTGCCGAAGCCGAAAAGTGCGAAGAAGAAGGTGCGGTCTTGACCTGTGGCGCCATCATCCACGAGACTCTCGGCTGGTCGCTCGACGAAGACGACGACAGGAAGGAGATTTTCAAGGATGATGCAAAGGCGAGCATTGCTCGAGGTAGGTATGAAACGGCACGGGCCATCTACGCATATGCTCTCCGGGTTTTCCCCACCAATCGAGCGCTCTGGCTTGCGGCGGCCGACCTCGAACGTGCCCACGGTCGCAAAGACGCGCTCTGGAGACTACTCGAGAAAGCGGTTGAAGCGTGCCCACAGTCAGAGGTCTTGTGGTTGCAGCTTGCACGCGAAAAATGGCATGCCGGGGAGAAAGATGATGCGCGAAGAGTCCTCGGAAATGCTTTCAACCAAAATCCTGGAAACGAAGAAATCTGGTTGGCAGCGGTGAAGCTGGAAGCAGATGATCAACAAGAGGAGAAAGCCAGAGAACTGCTCAAAGCTGCTCGAGAAGAGGCTCCGACTGAACGAGTGTGGTACAAATCTGCTGCTTACGAACGGCAGCTTGGCAATATTGACGTGGCGCTCGACCTTGTCTTGCAAGGCTTAACGTCCACTCCGATCAACGGTCGAGAAACGAGATTTCCACGCAGCGCCAAATTGTGGATGATGAAGGGTCAAATCTACGAAGACAAGGGCATGATCCCGCAAGCACGGAAATCATACTCCCAAGGGACGCGGGCATGTCCCAAGTCGGTGCCCATGTGGCTACTTGCGGCCCGCCTCGAGGAGAAAGCCGGGGTCGTCGTACGAGCGAGATCTGTCCTTGACGGAGCACGTTTGCAAAACCCAAGGAACCCGGAGCTATGGCTCGAAAGCATCCGGATTGAGCGAAGGGCGAGTCCGCACAATCCTACACAAGCCAAGACGCTGATGGCGAAAGCGAAACAAGAGTGTCCCAAATCAGGTTTGCTCTGGTCAGAGGATATTTGGTATCTACAGCCCCGAACCCAGCGGAAGCCGCTCTCGCTTGAAGCCATCAAGCAAGTGGACAATGACCCAGCTCTCTTCACTACAGTAGCACGAATTTTCTGGGGTGAGCGTAAACTGGACAAGGCGGGATCCTGGTTTGAGAAAGCCATTGTTCTAGACAGCGACATTGGAGATACTTGGGCATGGTACTTGAAATTTTTGAGAGATTATGGAACGGCGGAGAAGCGGGAAGAAGTAATCACGAGGTGTGTGGCGGTTGAACCCAAACACGGAGAGGTTTGGCAACGAGTAAGGAAAGATCCGAAGAATGGCCAGCTCGGCATGGAGGAAGTTCTGCACATTGTGGCGGACGAGCTACAGTAAAGTATATAGTTTTGGGGATCTGAGCGCGACATTGTAGATACACATCCGTCCAGCTCCCAGGATATAGACACTGTGACGGCAATGTGAAGTGGTATTCAATTGACCAACTCAAATGGGCTGATGTGACAGGATTGACCGCGTTGGTACTAGTGCATATTGAGAACGATCTCGTCATACCACTAGCGCGGAAGCTACGGAGCAGCGGGAGTACCAGGAGGACACTGCCACCTGCTGACCCACGTGGAGTGTTTGCAGAGTTTTCACTTCTCAGGGCGCAGTATATGGTGTGACCACCCGCTTCCGACTTCTCCTCCTTTCTCTGTCGTTCTTCTTCTTTTGACTCATCCCACCACCAGTTTCTCCCAACCCTTCTCCATTCATTCATTCACCCATCACCGACTATTCAATACACTGCCATTTCGTTCTGTCTTGCGACTTCTGTGCAGATACCATCCCAAGTTTTTCAGTGCAGGCGGGCAAAACAGGTTAGGTGTCGGAGAGTTCGAACCTCATCAGTCATTTTGCCTGCTTCAATCGAACAAGCGAGTGATCTGGGCAGTTGCGTGTCTGCTGGTATTGGTCTCATCCCACCCGTCATACATTGTGCCTGGATAAGACGACCAGAGGTGGGAGTCGTAGAGATAAGGCCGTTTGAGGGCTGAAAGATTCTGATTGTATCGCTTCAACTGGCACACTTCAAGTGGCGGGAATTTTCGGAGTTTCTACTTCTTCAAGAAATACTCAATTGAACCTCCATCTTGACAACCTAGTGCTTGTACCTGTGCCCCCAATACTAATTCCAGAATCTGCATCTGCCATCAACACATGAAATCTTGATCGAGCAGCGTCTGATAAAACATCACTTGGTACGGCTTCTCCAGAAAGAGGTCTCGATCACGTCCACCGCCAGTACCGCCAGTACCCAGCCAGTCAATCGATCGTCGACGCTGGTGCTGGAGTTAGGTCGACTCACAGCAGATTTGGTCACCTGTTTCTCGTCTCGCAGCATCCAACATGTCGTCGTTTGTGTATTTCAAGTTCAAGTCGCAGAAGGATCCCACTCGTGTAACTATTGACGGCCCTCACACCGATGTCTGGAACCTGAAACGTGAGATCATCAACATTTCTCGGCTCGGAGATGGCACAGATTTTGACCTCAAGATCTACAAAGAAAACTCAGACGAAGGTATGCTCGCTCGCTTGTCCGCTCATCACTTGCCATGTTCGAATCACTAACGTGCACACAGAATACACTGATGACACCGAAATCATACCCAAGGACTCAACTGTGCTCGCTCGCCGACTGCCTGCCGCTGTTCCGGGGAAAGGTCGAGCGGCTCGGTATGTATCGGGAAAACCACCGGCGAGCGCAAAGCCGGCCTCGGTGGCGGCAAAGGCGCAGAACGCAGCGGCTATGGACAGTGCAATGACGGAAGAAGAGAAGCTAAAGGCTATGCTCAAGATGACTGACGCACAATGGCAACAGAAGCAGGAAGAGATGTCGCACGACACGCGAATCAACGTGCCGGGACAGAAACATTCGACCAAGAAAGCCAATGTACCAGACGGCGAGCCGCCTCATGGATACATTTGCTTCCGATGCATGAAACGAGGTAAGTTGTCTGTCTTTGCACGTACCCAAACGAGATGCTAACGTTCCCAGGTCATTGGATTCAGGCATGCCCAACCAACGACGACGCAACCTACGACAACAAGATCAGGATCAAGAAGACGACGGGCATCCCTCGATCAATGTTGCAAAAGGTGGATCAGTCCGAGATAGACAACTTGGACGAGCAACAAAGACAGAACGTGATGGTCACGTCGGAAGGAGAATACGTGCTGGCTCAAGCGGATAAGAAGACGTGGCAGAAATTCCAAGACCAAAAGAACGCGACAGACCAGGCAAAGAAAAATGTGCAGGCGGGGGACAAGGAGCTCCAAGCATTTGGATTGGAATGCCCGATTGACAAACGCATGTTTGTAGATGCAATGAAGACCCCCTGTTGCGGGAAGACGTATTGCCATGAATGCATCGAAAATGCTCTTCTCGACAACGACCTTGAGTGCCCGGGATGTCACACGCCAAACATCTCGTTGGAGCGACTCGAGCCTGACGAGGATGTAAAAACCAGAATCAAAGAATTCACCGCACGGAAAGAAGGTGGTAGTCCTGCTGCATCCAACGCTCCCTCTCCGCGGTCAGAGCAGGGTGCTGCTACTGCTGCTGCCGATTCCCAACCAGAGTCACCTGGCGCAGATGGGTCACCGAAATCTCCAGGTAGTGTCGCTGGTAGAAAACGGAGTGCGTCAGAGGCAACTGAGACCAAAGATAGTTTGACTGTGCTGGCCCCTGCTTTGAAGCGGCAAAGGTCAGGAGATTCGCAGCCTGGCACACCACAGTTACAAGTTGATCCCAAAGTCTCGGACAGTAACAGCACGGTGGCGGCTGACATGCAAGCCATGATGCAGCAGATGCAAAACATGCCGAATGTGCCAAACATGCCAAATATGAACATGGGTATGAGCATGGGCTTCCCGGGCATGATGCCGTTTATGCCCAATATGAACATGAACATGAATATGATGAATCCCATGATGATGGGAATGATGAACGGCATGCCTGGATTAAATGGGATGCCCAACTTTAACAATATGCCCAGCATACCCAACATGCCCAACATGGGCAATATGAGTGGCATGAACGGTGGATCGGGGAACAATTTCAACAATACCAGCACCAACATGAATGGCAATTCGAATCAGGGATGGAACAGCAATAGCAACCAATACGCCAATGGCCGAGGTGGTTTCCGTAACAACAAGAAATTTAACAACAACTTCAAGAAGAGCAGTTCTCCCGCACCCCAGCCGCCGCCGACAGGCCTCGAGAACGTACCCAAAGGTCCAAAGGCGATGCAGGCGGGTCCACCCCCTTCGGCTCCGACTGGGCCTGCTGCAGGTGGAGGCAAGTTTTCGAACCAGCAACGTCACCAAGGCAATGAGGAGGATAATGCATACATGCGACAACCTGTGAATCCGCAGCGGGCGATGAACCGAGATCGAGGCAGACGAGGCATGAGAAATGCAGAGTACAAAGAATTGTAACACTGTGTACTAAATGCATCACCACGGCGCAGAAGGATACCTGGTACCAAACATGAGCGTCACACATGCACCAAACTTGAGCGACGAAGGCTGCATTGGGCATTGTGTTGAAATTGTTGAGTTGCATGGCACAGATATTGAATCGTCTCCATTTCTTATTGGTGGGAGACTTATCTCGCTGATATGAAGCTGAAAGAGCTAACGTCTTCGTAAACCCAATGGGTCAGTAGGGTCAAATGGATCAATCGCATAACAATCACATGGATTTTCTTGCGGGTGACCCGTTACACCCTTAGTGACCCATTAGGCCCAAAAACACGTTATATACGTTGGGAAAGACAATCACGGCAGCCGAGCAGGGGCCGCCAACAGAGATACAGAAAATTACTAGTACGAAGCAAATGTACTTTGTGGTTGATTCATTTAGTTGAATATATTTGCCGCACGCTGGTTTTTCGCTGGCTCTTGTAATCTTGATCATAGTCAATTACCATCATCAATCGATATGCATGACGACTACACCGACCGCCAAGACTGTTGTATCGCCTCCCGGACCACGCGCCATTGCCTCCATCCCACACTTTACCCGTTTAGGTCTTAGGCCCTTGCAGCGAACACCGGAACAGAACTCGTAGGGGCCCGGGGAGTCCCGGTCCAAGCCTGTGTAAGCCTGCTGTGCCTGTTCATTGCGCTGAACCGAGGCCCTGGGATCCAGGGATCCAGGGAAGGGGCTCCACCCTCGCAGCAATCCAACGTCACTACTGTGCATATGCTTGATTGATGGCACATGACGCTCGCTGGCGTGACAAAGACCGCCTTTTGACCACACATCCTGCTTCCCTTGCTGGACGCGCTGTGGTTTGTAGGACTCTCGTCTAGCTGGAAGCAGTCTCGTTGAATGAATATACTTGGTCTGTCAGGCAGGCCAATGTGTTTTCCAACTCACCGACTTTTGTGAGACGTCGACCTCTTCGCTCCAGTGTACTTTGCGCATATCGACGATCACATGCGCCCCATGCGTCCTGTGCAAGGTGCCCTTGATACTCCTCTTTCCCACCGATCTTAACACCATCGACAGCCAAACATGTTCTCGCGCAAGAGCTCCGATCCTCCGCTGGTCTTCCCGACCTATCTCCTCCCCTCACTCTCCTTTCGTCGCAGCGGTCTAACACAGTTGCGCCATGACTCAGGGTCGACAGCCTCAGTCCGAAGCGACTCGCTCAACGCAGCGGATGTAATTACGAACGCGAATGCGAACGTGAACGCAGATGGCCCGTCTTCAGCAGACCCGCCCTCTCCAAATCCGTTTTCTCGCTGTCCGACGCCAGTCACCGCGTCTCTGGCCGAACAACCCTTGGAACCCCCGACGACCAAGTATCTCCACGGCCACACCTCGCACATCCACTGCGCCAAGTGTGCCACCGACCTCTGTCTCACGTCCCAGATCATCTCCAAGGGCTTCACCGGCCGCCACGGCCGCGCCTACCTCGTCCAAGGGCACCCCAACAGCAAGTACGCCAGCACCAAACGCACGAGCGGCGTCAACGGCTCTCTTCCCAACACCTTCCTCGCCAAGGCCGTCGCACGCTCGCTCGTGACCGGCCAACACATGGTGAGCGATGTCAGCTGTCTCATCTGCGGCAGCGTGCTCGGCTGGAAATACGTCGAAGCCTCGGAGGAGTCGCAGAAGTACAAGGTTGGCAAATTCATCCTCGAGACGAAGAAGATCCGCGTCGGCGTGCGCTGGGACAATCCTGGCGACGTCGGCTTCGGCGACGATCCCGATAGCTGTGGTGGTGTTGACGACGTGCTACCGCTGACGCCACGCCAGCTGCAGAAGATGAGGGATGGGAAGGTCGCCGATCTGAGCGAGTTGGAGTTTGACAGCCAGGACGAAGATGAGTGTGAGGACCTCTTTGCAGGCGTGTGGAGTCCAGGACTGGCGAGCCGGAGGCGCCAGAGGAAGAGCGAGCGCTTTCGCAGGAAGGGCGCCAAGGTGTATCTTCCGCGAAGCAGTCAGGAGAGTCTTGGCGGTTGACAAGCACAAGCATCCAAGAAGGCAGTATCCTTCAGTTCATATTGAGATTTGCGACACTGGGAGGGGGCCCATGAGGTTCAGATCAGTTCAGCTCACCCTCATGTACTGGACCACCCAACACCAGCTACCAGACACCAGATACGGCTACAGAACGTCGACACGACAAAACAGCAAGAGCAACATATAGCACCGGATTTCACTGGACGAAACTAGCTAGATATGCTGTGCGTGATTGTTTTGGCCGTCTTTAAATCGGAGAAAGACACTATACCAACGATAGCAGCAGCAGCAGCAGCAAGAACAGGAAAGAACAGGAACAGCATCACGACCAATCGAACGCAGCGATGAAGAAATGAAGAAATGAACGAAAGAACGAAGCGAACGAAGCGAATGAAAGTATGAGCGTACAAAAGTCACGACCTTAGGAGGAGCGGATCGAGTCTTCCTCTTCCACTCCCACTTCCCCCGCCACGAAATCAGCGGTTTTGACGAGAGACGAGAGACGAGAGACGAGAGCCACAAGTCAGCCGTAATATTCAATTTTTTAAAATTGGATGTAAGCCGACTCTCTGGAAGATCGAGTAAGACCATGTGTGGATCAACCAGATTTCGATTTCGATTCCGACGCAACAAACGTTCAGTGGGGGTCTTGGGGGTCGTTAGGGGGTTGATTTTATAGCATGAGATGATGGAATCTGTGATGCGGGGGGGGGGGGTTTCGAATGTGGAAATAGAAGGTGTCTTTGATCTTGACATTTGGAGAAAATGAGCAAAGAAGTGCTAGTACATAGTACGAAGAACGAAGCACGAAGTACGAAGAACTCCATGACGAACCTACCCTACCCTACACTAGGTGACTAGGTAGGTACCCAGCTGCCTACCTATGTACTTCGTATCTAGTAGATTCCTAGCTTAGGTAGTACCCACAGGCAGGTAACCCAGATCGCCAATCAAGATAACCAATCAAGTACGACGTAAATGCACCGTTAGTTAGTACCCTATGTAGTTACTACTGTTAGTATAGACTGTAGCTGTGATGGTGATCCTGAACTGGAGATACATGTACCGTGAGAGAGACTGCTTGGGGGTAGGGAATTCGGCCTACGCGATGCAGCATACCTAGGTAGACTACAAGTACCTAGGTACCTATGTATGGACTCTAGAGGACTGGCCTGAGGTTTTTGATTACTGTCAATACAGTGTGATAAGACGGGTGTTATAGATTAGATAAGAATACTACGATGGCGGATGGGTGGAATTCAAATTGAAATTCTGGACTAAAATCACAGTGCTCTTATTGAACGTGGGTAGCCTTCTGCTGCTGGTTGACTGATTCTCAATCAATGACATCCTCAATGCGCACCTTCTTCACCGTCTCTGTCTCCTGGTTGGTCGTCTCAGACTCGGTTTCCTCAATCTTTCTCTTCCCCTTGCCCGTTCCGTTCGCTGCCGTCTCGGTCTCGGTCACGCTCTCGCTCTGCACCACCTCCGTCGGAATGTCCTGATCGATACCGCTGCCTCCATTCGTTGCCGGCACAGCGGCTGGCGTTTTGGGTTTCTTCCTCTTCACCATGCCGCTCGCTGTCAGATCATTGGCACCGGCCATGACCTCGGCCAGCATGGCCTTCTGCTCCTCTTTGGTTTGGCCGCCACCGAGCATCTGTCCCAAGACAGACCCCATCAGGTCCTGCTCAGCGTCTTTCTCGGCTTCTGCCTTGACGCTCACGGGTGGCTTCTTCAGCTCTTCTAACCGCTGTTCCATGGCTTGCACCATATCCTGCACGTCATCAATCTGTTCTTGCAGTTTGTGCTTTTCCTTGACTTGGTCTGACGGAAGCGCCTCCCTTGCAGCGGTCTCCTTGGCGATGCGTAATTTGCATGAATCGATTGCTTTTTGTTGTTGTGCGACTGCTTCGTGACGGAGGGGCCAGTCAATGGTGATGTCGCCCACCGGGTTGCCATCGCTGTCTCGTTGTTGTATTTGGCACGCGGCTTCGAGAGCCAGGGAGAGCTTGTAGTGGCACTCGGCGAGGATGTTGTCGTCAGGATTGTACAGGGTAATCTTGTATTCAAGACAGGAGCGCAGATCCGAGACTGCCGCAGGGAACTTTTCACCTTCCAGGCTGATTTCGGACTGTAGGTCGTAGATGTCGGCGATGCGGGTTCGCACCGTGCGGAGTTGGTCTGGGGCGGGTGAGGGAGCGGACGAGAGGAAGTCCAGTTTGCGAAGATAGAGGATACGGGAGAGATCGAGGATCTCGTAGGCGGTATTGAAATCGTCCGGTTCGTCATCGTCATCTTTTTCGTTTTCGTTTTCGTCTTCTTCCGGTCCTTCCCCTTCACCGTCTCCCGCGTCTTCATCGTCCGAGTCGGCCCAGTCCGGCGCATCGCCTTCTATCTGGAAAAAGGGCTTATCTGATGTGGACGGTTTGGACTGTTCGGGGTGAGCGTCCTCGGCAGGCACGACGTCGGCCGGTTCAGATGTTTCCGTGACAGGGTTGAGTGAAGTGCTCGGCCCTGCTGCTGACGTTGACGCTGATACTGGTGCTGATGATGATGCTGCTGCTGCGGCTGAGGGACGAGAATGTGACTTGACCGCGCCATTGGCGGTGCGCTTCTTGGACGGCTTCTTGTCGCTTCCCTTCAACTGAGCCGAGGCAGCCGTTCCTCCCAGCACAGTGCTTGTCTTCTGGGCCAGGTGAAAAAGGCATCGTCCATAGGAGAAGAGCAGGTCTGCGTTATCCTCGGACATCTCACCATTGATCTCTGCCTGGATTTCGGTGGCCTTGGAGTATAGCTCGGCTGCGTCGTCGTACTTTTTGACTGCATACAGGGCCGTCGCACGAGCGGTAAGATCTTTGAGTTGCTCTTCACGTGTCTCCGTCTCAGGCTGGCCTCCATTCGTGCCTTCTGTCACCGGCTCCTCTGCTACATCAGCCGCTGGATTTTCTTTTCCCACCGGTTCAGCCATGTCGGATATCGTGCCGTTTTTGCCAGGCAGTCACAGCTACGGGCCCCGGCACAGTCCAGTGGTCGCTGTCCACCCAATACTCAATTCTCTATACTCAATGCAGGTCGTGGGTGTGGGTGAAGGACAACGAGGTGCAATTATCGAGGAGTAGCGCTGTTCGATGAAAAGAAGACAAAGTGAGCGGTGAGTGAATGGCAAAGTCAGGCCAAAGTGATGTGGAACAAGCAAAACGCCGGGAAGCAAGGAGCGCATGTGTCTGTTTCTGTCGCAACTGCCCTGCTGCCGGCTTTGCGCGTCATCGGCCGCTAAATTAATTTACGCGTTGCAACGCGTCTCGCGACAAATTGACCCATTGAACCCCCACCATCCATCAGTCCAAGTTGACCACGCTCGGAACCGGGCTCGGGATGAGGAAGATACAAATGTCGCCTTGACTGTACAGCCAATTTCGGTATGGAAGAGCCAGTGTCCTCACCCGCACCTGCGCCCACACCGGCACACCTCTTCCGAGCAGGACTGGGACCAGCGAAAGAGGTTCAATTCTCCTCGTCGCCCGGCTTTGGCACGCCAGCGCATCCCATCAAGCCTCGAGACTCTCGTCCTGTCCCTCCTCCGGCATTTGCACCACAGCTGCGAGCTGCCAACCCCCAAACAGTACTGCCAATCATCCTGCCCCCTCAAACATTGCGACCGATTGCCTTTCGAACCTTGACCAAGAAACACAACCTGACCATCACTTCCTCGGGGCTCGGGGCCCTTGCAACTTTTGTTGGCAAGTACTGCGGAGAAGCATGGCGACAGGAAGGCCTGGCAGAGAAGGTGCTGGATGAGGTTGCGAAACAATGGAGGAGGGATAACGGGGGTCTCATCTTGGACGACGGCCAGGACAAGAAGCTCACCAATATTCTCAAACGCCTTGAGCCGTGCATGTCCGGCGGCAAGCTGGATACTTCTCGACTGAACCGCTCTCATAGCAATGTTGGCTCGCTTTCTCGGCCGGACGTGGCAAGAGAAGACAGCCAGACCAGCTTGGGTTTGTCAGCGTTGGAAGTGGAAGACCAGGAAATGCAGGAAGATGACAGCCCCGATCAAGACACCCGATCATATATCAAGGTTGTCTCAGCTTTCGCCCAACCTCGACTGGCTTATTCCACATCGAAAAAGACCCTGGAAGTCGTCAGCTCACCGCCTTCGCTTTTGCCTCCCATCCAGCACAAGATAATGGCGTTTCGAAACAGATACCACCTCGTCCACCAACGTCTTCTGCGCAATGAATCTTTTCAGACAACCACCTTTTCGAGGACGGTTGGTGTGTCGACTTTGTCTCGCTCAGCCAGCAACCTCGCCACCATTTCCGGTGCCTACAAGATTACTTCGATTGCCAACTTGCTTGGCCGCTCGGGCACCTCACATCTCCTCCTTGGTCTGCTGGTTCATTCTGCCGCTGGTGACTTATCACTGACCGATCTGACCGGGAGTACCTTGCTGGATATAACCATGGCACGGCCTGTCCCTGATGCCGAGGCCTGGTTCTGCCCCGGCATGATTGTCCTCGTCGAAGGGATCTATGAGGACGACGGGACCAACACCTCAAATCTTGGCTCTGCCGGTGGCGTTGGAGGCCAAATCAGAGGTCGCTTCATCGTGGAAACCATGGCTGGTCCGCCGGCGGAGAAGCGAGATGTCTCCTTGGGAACTGGTCACAACCACAAAATAGACAGCACACACACTGTGGCAGGGGCTGGCTACGGCTGGTTCGACTTTCTTGGAACGGGCAGTGAGAAAGCCATTGGACGGCAAATGAGACGCATCCAGCGAAAGGTCTTGTGTGCTCCCCAGCAGTCCAAGCGCTCCAAGACAATCATCATCGGGGAATGCACACTTGACAATCCCCGGACGCTAGAAGCGATTAAAGCTATTCTCAACTCCTACCTCTCGACCGGTGAGCTGTGCGATCGCCCGCTGATGGTCGTGCTCTTGGGCAATTTCGTGGGTGCGGCCTCGATGGCTGGCTCCTCGAAGGGAGGAGATAGCATTCATTACAAAGAAGCCTTTGACGGCCTCGCAAATCTTCTATCGGATTTCCCGTCTTTGCTCTCAACCACCACCTTTGTATTTGCTCCTGGAGACAACGATCCGTGGGCGAGTTCCTTCTCTGCAGGCGCTGCCTCGCTCCTTCCGAGACAGGGCATCCCAGAGCTCTTCACAAGCCGCATCCGCCGAGCTTTCAACAATGCAAACAACGAAGTAAATCTGAAGAAAGACGTCGACACTCCGGGCGAAGCCATTTTCACCAGTAACCCAGCCCGCATCAGCCTGTTTGGTCCCGTGGAAGAAATTGTCCTGTTCAGAGATGATATCACCGGCCGCATTCGCCGGTCCGCTGTGCTGTTCCCCAAGCTAGCGGAAGACAACGATGCCATGGACACTGAAAACGACATCTCCAGGATCCAGCCGCTCGACCAAGACGACCAAGCCATGCCGGACCCTGCCATCGAAGCGGCAACTTCCCACATTCCATCTCACCCTCAGACACCACCCGACAAGTCCACCTTGATCGGCCGCCGTCTCACCAAGCTCCTCCTCGACCAATCACACCTTGCTCCCTTCCCCACCTCCCTCCGTCCCACGCTGTGGGATCACAGTCATGCTCTCAGCCTGTATCCTTTGCCGACCGCCCTGGTCGTGTGTGATGCCGACGCCCCACCCTTTAGCGTGACGTACGAAGGTTGTGTGGTCATGAACCCGGGACGAGTCGTGGATGCGGACAAGACAGACGCGATCGGATTGCGGAGGAGTAGGGGAGGCCAGGCGAGGTGGGTGGAGTATGACATAGAACGGCGCAAGGGAGAAAGTAGGAGCGTCAGGTTTTGAGGTCTAAGAGATGGCCGATTGTTGGCTTTTCTCAATCGCAACATACCAACCAAGCGTGGGTGTCACGTTCAGAGCTACATCTAAAAGGAAAAGTGGAAGCCGTCGGTGCTTCTACTTGCTGACCATTGAACCCGCCGAGGATCAGTCAGTAGAGCATCAAGCCAAAACAGACCAACGCCTAGCTGGAACGGTTTGTATTGCTTGGGACTGGAGACGTTGATTCGGCCAATGTCGCCACGAGAAGTGCACACGCTAGCCACAGTGACATGCTAGAAAAACAGCAACCGACATGTCTAATTGCGGACAGCAAGTTGATTTAGACTCGAAGTTCTCTCTACCGCTCACAAACACTTTGAATACCTAGTTAAAGCCTTATGGGACAGACTGCGAACTTGTTGTCGGGCATCTTTTGCTCGCTCACGGCCTTGGCACGTCGAAGCGTTTGCTTTGATTGGCTGATCTGATTTCAGGCAACAGAAACACCCACACACCCAACCGGCGAAGATAAGATCCTAGGCTTGACTCACATGCCCAACAATCCTAGAAAGCGACCAAAGTATCGAAACACAAAGACGAAGCCCACAATTCTCGCAATGACCACTCGATCACAGACAGAAGCAAGGAGGCCAACGGTCATCTCGTTCAATACTTTCGGCAAACGATGGTACTACTGTACCGCTCGACAGCGGGCAGATACCGCTGACTGCCCTGCATGCCGAGGACGCCACTGTCCCTTTCCCAAATCAGTGTGCAATGCAATTCAGCACTCAAACTATATAATCTGTCCCATTTGCGAACGTCGCCATACTGCTTCGAACAACTGGCCCACCTTTTTCCGAAAATCCCGGAGGTATGTATGCTGGCAAGCAAGACGAGCGACGCAGATTTTCCAGTCGAAGCAGCGAAGTCCCTTCTTGGAACTGCCGCCCGAGGTGCGAGCGCGTGTCTACTACTATCTCTTCTCCGGCGAGCAGCTGGACACTGTTGACGTGCGCCCGTTTGGACAGCCATACAGACCAATCCGATTTGTGCCTCACGACAAAGCTGCCCAACTCTATCATATTTTGCTTACATGTCGTCAAGTCTTTGATGAGGGCCTAACACTGTATTATCGATATGCCGCTGTTTTAAATCCATCATTTGGACCTTTGACACAGGAGTCTTTAGATTCGATGGGAAGCGATAGCCTCTGGGAGTATCCGACATCGAACTTGCACATGGTCCAGAGGTATACCACGCAAGCGGTGGACCATCCATACCGGTTCTTTCGATACCCTCGCTACCAACTTATGCTCATGCAGTCCTTAGAAGTGGTCTACATCAACCTGTCCCATCGCGGCGTCAAGCGTATTCAATCATTTCGGACAAATAGCGGGGGTGACCACGACCAGATTCCGACTGATGAGCAAGTCGCCAGCTACCACGGTGGCGCCACGACATTGGAAAAATCTTCTATGCGCCTCGAACACAACTTGAGACCTCCATTTGCCGGTGAAGTTGTCGACAAGCGTGTGGTGAATCTGATGAACCGAATGCCGAAAGTCGAGTTTGTCGCTCGAATTCTTTTGAACTACCTGATTGACGACGAGACCGCCTGGGAGGTAAGTAGAGTTATCAACTGAACTGCAGTCATGATTCGTTTTGCTGATGTAGTGTAGATATGTGAATATGATCTGCGAACCTTGCTGTTGTTACGAAGGACCCCAACAAATGGATCTGAGATTGACTTTGAGGAATTTCCTGTTTTCGGACGAAGGTATCAAGGGATAATCATCCGGTAAAGCGCCTCCACAAGCATTTCTGTGTCTTTCGCTGGGACGACGCCGAAACGAACCGCTGGTTCTGGCTTAATTCTTCACCTAGGCGTAAAAGGCGATTAGAATAGCGGACGCGACCGTGCCGAACCGTCCCCACGCACGTGGATTAGGCCCACATCCAGAAGATGAACGCCAAGAAGACGCGCTTGGGTAGCTTATTCGCGCGTGCCCTCGCGTGCTTCTCGAAAGCCCTTCGACTTCAATCGTGTTTCATCACATTCGCATCGCTGCTAATAGACGTGCGCTCAAACTGCAGCTAAATACAGAAACTCGCAACATGTCGCTCCCGTCAATGCCCATCGAAATACTTGAATGGATCCTATCCTCCCTTTCTTCCCCATCTCGCGGCTGGTACCCCGAGTCAAAAGCACTCTACTGCTTGACCTTGTCTTGTAAATACATATCCGCTTTGGCAAAACCGCATCTCTATCAGTCAGTCTACATCGGCGAAGATAAGCTTTACCTGCTGACCAGATCGATTGTCGACAAACCCGATCTTGCTATGTTTGTAAAGAATCTACGCCTCAGGTTCACCGGCCTCGACGACATTGATTTCCAAGAGGATGACTACGATGTCGGCAAAGCCTATACACTGCTTCGAAAACCCGGACTCGTTCCGAAGGCCTTGACGCGCCATCTGCATCCGGGTGATCAGATGAAAATCACCAAGCTGCTCATCGAGGGTCTGCTTCTGAAATTTTGCAAGCTCGAACGCCTCTTTATCGACGCCTCAATACTGTGCGCCCGCTTGAAAATTCTTGAGCCTGATCAACAGCACCTCTTCAACGATAAAAGGTGGAAGCTGAACAAGCTCAGGGCTACTTCTAGTTTACTTCCCCAACTCAAGGAGCTCTCCATCGTCGGCTTAGACAGATGTCGCGAACCTTGTAACTTACTTGAGCGTGTCTATCACATGTTGCCATGTCCACAATTGAAGTCGTTGGATATGCGGCTTGACTGTCCGTTGATGATGCCGCGGCCCACGCTTCATCTATCGACAGTCGAGTCTCTTGGCATTAGCTGTCGAGGCATGGATCTCATCTTTTTCCGGAACATGATCCAGAGTTTCCCCAATCTCACTGAACTTGTCTACTCAGGGGACAATGAATTTGACTGGGCCATTGGTCCCCTGAGTACCAGCTTCGTCACATTCGAATGCATTATCAACGCGCTGCAGCCGCTCCAAAACCAGTTGAAAAGCCTCAGCGTGTATTTCAGCTGGTGGGAGGGTGCCGAGGACGATTTGTTCGAACGAGAATTTTTACCGGATCTGAAACATTTTTCCAAGCTCAAATGCCTTTCTGTGGAACAGCAATCATTATTTAGCGTCCCAGAGCAAGATGGGGCCGAAGAGGAGCAGAATGAAGTTCGCAATACCTCGTGCGTCCACAAGCTTCCTCGATCGCTTGAAAAGTTCGAGATCATCATTCCCGACGAGAGGTGTTTTGACGACCTTGCGGAATTGGCTGGTCGCAAAGCTCGTGACTTTCCTAACCTGCGGATAGTCGATTTTCAAGGTGTCCCCGAAGGCGCCAACTGCACCAGTGACATATTTGAGATGTGCATAGGTGAAGTTAAAGAAGCCCTGGCAGAAGCCGGCGTGAAACTCCGTCGAACACCACGAGATCCTCTTGGGTTTTGATGCCTGAATCGGGCTGCTGAGCTAAATTCGGCGATATCGAATTAGAGGACTATTGCAGGATGAACAGATCAACTGGACTAGAAACACACAAACATCTATGGCGGTATTTTGTGTTTTTTTGTTTGGCGGGCAGCGACAATGGCACCTTCTTTTCAAGTTAGGAGCAATTTCTATACTTGTATTAATATGACGTATGTAAACATGCAGCTTTCTCCCTCCTTTCACTTGTGTTTGTCTTTCCAGCCTGCATTGTAGATCGACGAGAAACGAGGCTTTTCTCACAAGTAAGGTGCTGGTTTTTCGATAGACTGACTTGTCCCTCCAGAAGGAACTTCTATCAAGGCGCCCAGCTCACTCTGCAAAATCTTTCTTGACCAATCGCCCACTCAAAATTGAGGTGCGAAAGCAGAGTCGCAAGGTACAGATTGCATTTCATTATTCCAAACCCCGAACCGAAAGGTTCGGGCTGAGATACAATATACTTCGTACCAGAGCCGGAACCCGATCGGCGGAATACTTCCGCCTGAAGGTTTTGGGTTCAGCAGGTAAGCTCTTATCTGGCTACTGTGCAGTGACAGGATACCTCTTCGACAAATCTGTTTCACTTTTGTCTTTAAAGCAAATTACAGGAGACGAAGTGTCAACCTACTTCCTGCTGTGTTAAATCTATCTGTGCAACGCTTCGCAACCTAGACGTCGGAACCGGCAAAGCCTCCTCTAACAATGGCAGAGCTGAACCAGGCTAGTTCGAGAGATGCCGTTGCATATATCAATGGTAGGGTATATACCGTGAATTCTAAGCAGCCTTGGGCTTCGGCCTTCATCGTCTCTGCGGACGGGGTCTTTCAAAAGGTTGGGGAAGTAGACGAATCAAGGGAATTGCACTACGCGATGGTCTCATCATTGACGATCTGCGCAATGCTTTCACAATGCCCGGCATTCACGACGCTCACACTCATCTGTTCAGCGCCAGCATGCAGCAGCTGACCCAGAGCAGTATAGGCTTTGATAGCACGGAAGCTGATCTTGCAGAGAACCTGAAACAAGGTGCTTGTACTTGTGGCTATGCTCACGCGTGGGGAGATTGGCTCATTGGCAACTGCTACTCATGCGATAAATTTCCCGATGGAAAGCCCGATCGCAAGTATCTGGATGAAGCGTTTCCGGACACGCCGGTCGTTGTCCGCGACAAGGGATGCCATAACATTTTGGTGAACACCGTTGCCCTTGAGAGAGCTGGCTATGATTTGTCAGCCGAGGATCCTCATGGTGGTAAATATGTTCGGCGGGCGACAGTGAGATGACGGGTGAACTGGTCGAAAGCACATCAACATAGATGTGGCTAACTGTTCCCCAGCCAGCTCCGGCTCAGGTGAAGCGGGCTCTTCGTTATGGCTTTCAAATGTGCCACAAGTACGGGATCACGTCCTGTCAGGAAGCCTCTGCAAACACCCTCTACCTGCATGCCCTGAAAGCCCTTGAGGAAGAGGGGTCGCTAACTATGGATATTTATCCGCACATTGTCTATGCTCCGGAAAATTTGCTCAAGAGAAAAAAGAAAGCTTACATGCTTTGCTTGATATCGCCACAGAGTTTCAAAGTAAGCATATACACACAAGGTTTGTTAAGTTCTGGATGGATGGAGCCCCTTTGCCGCCTCACTTTACGCACTGCGAATTGGATCAAAATGGCTGTCCAGATGAAAGCAAGTTGCTGATCGACTGGGACACTCTACTGATGGCGATCGCCAAGTACGATAGTAGAGGCATGACCTGCAAAATCCATTGTGCCGGAGACGGCAGCGCCCGTCGGGCACTGGACGTGATTGAACAGGTGAGAAAAGATAATCCCAACGGCCCTCGACATGAACTAGCACATTGCAACACGATACATGAAGATGATGTTCTTCGCCTGGCTACACTTCGCGTCACTGCCGAGATGTCACCAGCGATGTTTCATGAGACAGACCTCATTGCAGAGTACCCCCATATCTTCAAGTGGGCATTCAATCATATCCTTGAAGTTGGAGGAAAGATAACGTTTGGCACCGATTGGTTTCTCCCTCCGACGCCCAGTTTATTTCCTGCACTGGCAGCGATAGTGGAAGTCATGGGACGATCGGGCGATGCAGCCGACGGAGACAGTATGGCAGAGAGAGGCGGGGCTCTACTCTGTCGCATGATAACCCTTGGAGGGGCCGAGGCTGTTGGCAGTGATAAAGAAACCGGAAGTATCGTGGTGGGAAAGAGAGCTAATTTCATATCTCTGGATCAGGATCTAACCAAGGGCCATTTTGATGGCGTGTCGGTTTTGCGAACCTGGTTTGAAGGCAGGATGGTGTGGAATGCGGACGAAACCGGCAATAGTGCCTTCTGTGCCTAATAATGAACCTTGGCCACTGTGCCACTCAGCGGATTATAGATAGGAGACTATCCAATACCACGTCTGTACGCGACGTGCGCGGGCTAATTGGTGGTTTTGACTCCATTGTACAAGATACGAAGCATATCTTGGGCCGAGCCCAGGTGCCGGTGGCAAGCTGTAGCTTAATTAGCTCTGATAGATCACTCTACTTCCCACGCGACGTTTGAACTTTACGGACCCTACCTGCACGTCCACTCAGTTATCTAGGGTTTATTTGCAGCTCCATGCCCCATGCTCCCTCGGCCAGCACTGTACGATTTGCAAACGTGGATGCTGCTGTGAGATCTCTGCCACAGTTCACAGCAGCACCAAGTAGCAATCTGCAAACACTGAGCCAAAGCCGTCATGAGCCGTCCAAAACCTGCCGAGGTTGCCGGCATTACAGAAACGGTCCGGCAGTGATCCACCCCAACGCACCGCAAGCGTGAACACTGCCCCCACACACCGCTCGTTGATAACGTTCCATTGGTTTATCCCAGACTCAAGCTCAATCCAGAACTACGGTCGTCCCAACCTCGACCATTACGCGACCGTCAAGGCACTCGGTAGTCGTTGCCATTATTGTCCTTATCAATTTCCTTAACCTAATTTGTCGAGAATGGCAGGAGCATTGGCTACGAGCTACCTGGAAGTCACCACTCCGGAATGGTTTCCGTTCATTATCACTATATCTGTAAGGTCTGGACGTGAGTTCACCACAAGACAAATTGCTTCGACGTGGTGGTGAAATTTTATCGACCGCATCTCGTTTCGAAGGACACAATGAGTGAGAGTCAGGGTCGGCGTCGGAATTCGAGCATTGATGGCGCCGTTGATGAAAACGGCGTTTTCGTTCCGGGCACGGTTTACTTGGTGGATGTCGATGGGAGTCTGAATACCAAGCATGGCGTGGGTAAGAGAGAGGATATCGTTCTCGTCCCGACGCCTTCTTCCGAGGTCAATGACCCATTGAACTGGTCTCTACGTCGCAAATACGTTGCGATTGCTTGTCTCACGGTGTACACTCTCATGGTTGGCATTGCATCCGCTACTATCTATTCGATCTTGGTGCCTATTTCTTTGGCGACAGGACTTACCCTCGGTGACCTCAATGCTGGTACGGGCTACATGTTTCTGTTTTTCGGGTGGGGCTGCTTGTTCTGGCAACCACTGGCGGAGCAATACGGCAAGAGACCGGTCTATCTCATTTCGATGCTTGGAACCGTAGCAGTACAGGCTTGGGCACCATTTACTACCACGAACGGACAATGGATCGCAAATAAGATCCTTCAAGGGTTCATCGGTGCACCCATCGAGTCCTTGGTTGAAATTTCCTTGACAGATCTCTTCTTCACTCACGAAAGAGGCAAATTCATCGCCCTCTACGGCCTACTTCTCGCAGGCTCCAACTTTTTTGCCAGTGTCATCGCAGGTTTCATCGCAGAAGGGCAAGACTGGAAATGGGTTCTCTACTGGGGCGCAATCCTCAACGGAATCGGCTTTGTCTTCTGCTATTTCTTCCTTGAAGAGACTAACTTCGCTCGGACCACCACCGACCCCGGTGCCCCCGGCTATGTCGATCCAGAGGGAGTCTACAGCAACGTCCAGGACGAAAAGAACGCCAATACCGAATCTACGGAACAACCCGTCGACGGCGAACCCGCTACCCCGAGAAGGACTGGCACCCCGACATCTTTCTGGGCCAAACTTAGCCTCTTTCAGCCGGGAACCTTCTCCAAACCAAACCACCTTCTCGGGATGGTGAGACGTCCACTCATCTTCTTCTCATTCCCAGTGATATTCTTTTCCGGTTTCAACTATGGCAGCAACCTCGTCTGGTTCAACGTTCTAAACGCCACCGCTTCCCTCATCTTATTTAACCCGCCTTACAACTTCTCCACCACAGCTATAGGATTGGCTTATTGTGCCCCACTAGTTGGTACGTCATGAACACATCCCTCCCTTAGCAAACTCTGCGAGTCCCTCGAACGAGCTTCGCTGACAGATATTGACATCTTGCAGGCGTCGTGCTTGCTTTCTTTTACACAGGTAACATTGGCGATTGGCTCTTAGTCAAGCTTGCCAGGCGTAACAACGGAATTATGGAATCCGAGCACCGTCTCTGGGTGATGGCCCCTTGCATCATAATTACCCCATTTGCGCTCATCCTTTGGGGTGTTGGTGCTGCACAACAAATTCATTGGTTCGGCCTCGTCTTCGCCATGGGTACCGTTGCTTTTGTCATCAGTGTTGGACTTCAGTCCAGTTGCTCTTACTGTATCGACAGTTATCGCGATCTAAGCAGCGAAGCTATCGTCACGGTGATCATCATCAGGAACACAATGAGTTTTGCTATTGGGTATGGCATTACCCCTTGGGTCATGGGCATGGGCTTACAAAACTGCTTTATCCTGGCTGCGATGGTGGGCATGGTGCAGGCCGCTTCCTTTTTGATCTTTATCAAATACGGGAAGAAATTCAGGAGGTCAAGCACTCGCAAGTATTGGAAATACGTGGCGGAGTTGAAAGCGACGGGCGGAGGCCACTGAAAGAGCAGCGATTTCAAATGTTGTGATGTGTACGTGTGTGTCTGCCAGCCTCTACATTGTCTCCAACATCGACCGTCGATGTCAAGAAAGAAACGAAGAAGCAATGCTTTGGAAATCCCAGTTTTTCATTGTATTCTGGGGCGGATGTTTTGCCTACCTACATTGGCTTCCTTTTGAGATGAGCGTCTTCAATAGAATTTAGAGTAACCACTCTCGCGGCTATCCTATCGCCCTTCTGCAGTCCTTATATGCACGTGAAAAGCGGCAATTCAACAGTAAATGCTGATACTGGGTTGACGGTTGATGGTCGGGCATCTATTGCCCCCTGCACAGTAGCATCGGGTTTTTAGGTACGCAATATTTTCGAAGTGGAAAAAGTGCTACTACAAAGCCGTTTTCGGACTGAGGTAGTTAGCAAATGCTAAGGGGAATGAGTATTATGCTCCGTCGTCATCACTCTTTCACGAGCACGATCCGACCCATCGCTTTGCCGTCGCGAAGCAGTTGCATGGCTTCGTTGGCGTCGTCCCAAGGCATCGTAATGACCGAGAACTTCTCCAGCTGACCTTCCTTCGCCAGCCTGGTGATCTCCTGCATATGCGAAGGATCACCGGTGAAATTGGCCAAGATGGACAAAGCTGAAAAGACGTTCTTCCCCAGCGACAGCTCGATGGACCCGCCCATGATCCCAACCTGAACCCACTTGGCGCCCCTCGCGTAGATGGAATACGCCAACGCCGCTGTTTTGGCGTTATTCACAAAGTCGATGATGGCCAACAACGGGCCGCCGGCCGCTTCTACGATCTGCTTGGCCGCATCCGGCCCGCCATTGTTCACGACCTTGGTCGCCCCAGCCCTTTTCGCAGCTTCCAGCTTATCATCGCTGATATCAGCGACCACGATAGCTTTGTGGCCGTACGATTTGAGCACCGAGACCGCAGCCAGACCGAGCCCGCCCGCACCAATCAGCAGCACGGGCTCCTCGGGATCGATGGGCATGATCTTGCTGACGGCGCTCAGCGTCGTGAGACCCGAGCACCCAAAGGTACAGGCCACGGCCGGGTCGACGTCCCCGGGGTCAGCGAGGTACTTTGGGTGCGGCACGATGACGTACTCTGCGAACCCGCCATGGCTCTGGACTCCGAGACTCCTCTGCGCCGCGCACATGCTGTCCTCGCCGCGCGCACAGCGCTTGCACTTCCCGCACCCGATCCACGGGTAGACGGCGCGACGTGCACCGATCGGTGGTGCTGGTGCTGATTCCACATCTAGAACGTCTGGACCGAGCTTCGCCACGTCGCCGAGGATTTCATGGCCCAGACCCAGCGGGAGCTTCAGGCCGCGGTCTTTCATCTGTAGTTTCACCCCGCTGCCCATGTCGAAGTAGCCGTCCCAGATGTGCAGGTCGCTGTGGCAGACGCCGCAGTGCGTGACCTTGATCAGAACCTGCGTGCCTGTGGGTTCGGGGATTGGCTCCTGCACCTTCTCCAGGGGCTTGCCGTAGTCCACCAGTGCCCAAATGTCCATGTTTCCGGCCATTCTTTTTTCTTCTTCCCCCTTTTTGGTATCTAGCTCTAACTACTATTATAATTCGCGGCTAAGCAACTGTGCCGAAGAAAGAAAGAAAAAAAGCTATCTTTCAGTGCAAAAAACGGATCTTTCAGGGAAATGTTGCAAGCTGTTAGGCATCCCGACACCCGCGGCCTTGGCGACTTGGAGATACATACATATTCGTGTTACGAAAGTTGCAAGCTTTTCTCCGCTCCTAACCCACGTAACCCGAACCGACTCCCTCGGGTAAATCACAGAGCTTTCGAAAGTCGAGATTTTACTGCAAAAGTACGTCTCTCTCTCTCTCAAAATAAGGCTACTTGGAAGTGTGGGGGAAAAGAAAACACGCCTCTGATTCCAAGGGCCACACCCACACACTGAGCCCATTCCCTTCCGACTGAAAATAGCCCCCCACAAGATCTTAGATGGTCCCCGTACAGAATCTATATGGTTTTCGAAGCCTTGAGCTCTTCGATTTCACCATCGGACTTTCCAAGCTCTCTGAGGATCTCTACAGAGTGTTCACCAAGAAGAGCTGGCCTCCGACGTATCGAAGTCTCCGTGTGGCTGAATTTGACGGGAGATCCTTTGTCATTCACACGTTAGCTAGTGTGCCCTTTTTCTTGGTTCTAGGGTTCTAGGGTTCTAAGGGGCTTTTTGCCGTACCTATCAATTTCAAGCTGCCGTTGACGGCGGGCTCAAAAGGGACGTTCTGAACCATGTTTCTGGCCTCTGTTTGTGGGTGGCCAAAGACTCTTTCCATGTTGTTGATTGCGGCATAGGGCATGCCGCTGCCGTCAAATATCTCGGTCCATTCGTCTGTCGACTTGGACTCAAACACATGGTTTAAGATGGGGAAGAGCTCGTCTCGGTGTTCGACGCGGTCGGTGTTGGTCTTGAAGCGCGGGTCGTCGAGGAGATGCTCCACTTGCAGAAGCCGGCACAGGATAGTCCATTGCTTCTCGTTTGTCGCGCCGCAGTAGAAGTAGAGGTCCTGTGTCTTGAATGCGTCGTAGGGGACGATGGACGGATGCTGTGTGCCCCAGCGCTCAGCTTTAGGATTGTTCAGTCAGTACGCGGCGGCATCTAACGCCAAACGCCAAGTTTCTAAGGGGGTGGGACTGCGCCTTACTTACCTTCAAGGCCCAGGTTCAGCCAGGACATGCCAACGTTGATCAGCAAAGCCACCTGTGACTCGAACAGCGAAGTGTCAATCTTTTGGCCTCTCCCAGTCCGCTCGCGAGCGTACAGCGCCGCCAGAATGGCACCATGGAGGAACAGGCCCGTTGACATGTCAGTCAGCCCGAGACCCGGCTTCACGGGACGTCCGTTTCGTTCGCCGGTGATCCCGATCAGACCGGCATCAGCTCCAACAATCGCATCGTAGCCAGCTTTCTTCGCGTCCGGCCCCGTTGCACCATACCCGGTCACCGAGCCCATGATAATCCTCGGGTTGACCTCAGAAAGCACATCATACCCAATCTGCAGCTTCTCCATCGTCCCCGTTCGGAAATTCTCCACCACCACATCTGACGCCTTGACCAGCTCTAGAAATATCTTCCGCCCTTTCTCCTGCTTGAGGTCAAGGCAGATGGACCGTTTGTTTCTATTGATCGAAGCATAGTAGTTCGACATGGGCCCGATCCCGGGTTTCCAAGCATGTTTTTCACCTTTGGCTTGGAAATGCCTGGTGTCATCACCTTTTCCCACGTCCTCAATCTTGGTTACTTCTGCTCCGTAGTCACCGAGGATTTGAGCACACATTGGTCCTGCGAGGACCCGGGACAGATCCAGGACTTTGATTCCTGCGAGGGCGCCGCCGCCGCCCTTGGATGATGCTTGTCGCAGGTTGCAAGTCGAAGAGTGCCATCGTACCTGACCTCGGCGGTAATGCTGGCAGATCCGAGTTCCGGTGATGGTATCTATTGGTGTTGCAGGCGTGCCGGCTGCTGCACACCTCCTGGCCGTCCTAAGCAATTCAGCCGCACTCATGTTGGAAATTTTGATCGTGAAGATTCGCCATCAGTGTGCTACCGTGACAGTGGCTAGGACCGTAATTGTGCAATGTGCTTTCTGACCATGATGGTTGATTGGTTCAGTGACAATGGGAGCATTATTTATGGTTGTGCATTTATTAGAAGCAACTCCGAAATAGCCGAGGCTTAGACTAAGCTCCACAAGTTGCGAAGACCCTTGTTCGAGGTGTCACAGCTTTAACAAGCTCCTTACAGTGCAGTCACCAAAATGCAAACACGTTACGAAATGTCTTGCATCAGTGCAGACGACCCTGTACTTACGATTCTGTACCTCACCACCGGCAGAGGAGTTATTAGTAGGCAGCTACAACTACCGACGGGAAATCCCTCGAGGTAGCTCCGCGAGATGGCCACCAAAATCAATTCTTCGTTATAGCGCGCGATCAGCCTGTTGTTGAGCTATCATGTTGAGAAAGACAAAATTCCTGGGGTCGCTCAAGCACAAGACAGCAAGTTGATGCATCGTGTACAAGACGCTAAATTTGCTGACTTCTGTCTTGGCCGAGGCACCATCTCGTTGGTGAAATACAGGACAGGGGCCTTAGGGATTCGCTGACAAGCTGGCGAAGTCAAGATTTGTCTCTGAGCGAGGTTGACACAGAGGCTCTACATGGCGGTCAACTCTGCTAATGAAATCTTGGCAAGTGCGGAGAAGCACGACGACCTCGACGAAGATTTCGGAAAGTGCTGAACAATTGCGCCTAACAGACGACTGGTGGGTTTATGAAGCACGTCGATTCTATATCCGCTGTTGTAATCAAGAGAGACTCCCAATACGCTCAAATTGTCCTTCTGATGCTAGAGTCGAGGTCAAATGCACGGTCGCCGGTACGGGTCGTGACCTAGTGAAGGGATCGGGAACATCACAAAACCCCTAACACCAGTAAGATTTGAACCTGCGCAATTCGGGTATTAGCCTTATTTGTTTACAACCCCTGATACTACCGGCACTCTTTCCCATCCATGTCAACCACGCAGCACAATCGAACGATCAGCGCGACCTGCCTGTGCGGCTCTGCCAAGCATGAGATCATCATGCCAGAGGCTGCACTTCCAATACTGGCTGCATTCTGCCACTGCACATCTTGCCGGCGAATGAGCGGATGTCTATGCCTTACCAGTATACCGCTGTTGTCGGAAAACGAGTATCAGCCGGCAAAAGAGTTGTTTGACAAGTTGACCTCGTTTGATTTCTCAAAAGACCGAATCACTCATTATTTCTGCACAACGTGTGGAACTCATATGCTGGCTCACGTCTTGCCAAGGGGGCAAGACCTTCACGTAGGAACATGGTTTGTCATGTGTGGGACACTTGACAACGCGGGAGGTGTCTACTGGCCGCGTCATGAGTACGTCGCCGATACCGTTGACGGTGGGCTTGCGAACATTCTGCCTGCAGTGAAAGGCAAGCGGATAGAACGGTGGGCTGGTCATCCAGGAGAAGGCGAACAGTTGCCGCTTCAGTGGCGTTCTGCAGATGGATCGCAAACATCGGCATCGGCATCGTCAAGCAATAAGTTGCGTGCTCATTGCAAATGCCACGGCATTGAGTTCTGGATTGCTCGTCCAGCCAACAAATCGAAGTACTTGGCGAAACTTTGCGCATGCGACTCTTGTCGTCTGGCTAATGGGATGACGTGGTTCGCCGCAGCGTCGGCTCTTATATCGTCTGGTCAAATATCCCTGGACAACGGTGGTGTCGTCCCCTACGACCAGCGTGTGGACTTTGGCACATTGAAGACCTATCGCTCTTCTCCGGGGGTCAAAAGGGGGTTCTGCGGCGTTTGTGGCGCAACTATCTTTCTTGCTAGGGAAGGAACGGATATGATGAGGATTGCGGTGGGGCTATTAGATGCGGCCGAGGGGACAATGGCAGAATCTTGGTTAGACTGGTCTCAGGAAGATTTCGATCTCTTGCAGGACATGTGTCTGTGAGCTAGGATTCCTGAAGATTACACTGCAAGGGCCTTGAAGAAGCTGAAGGAAGACTTTCTACAATTTACACCAACACGTACACTAGGAATTCTTCGATATTGTATCCATGGCAAGACCCTGTGAAATGGAAGAGAAAATGGCCAGGTTAGCGAACGACACGGAGTACGGGCTCTTGTCATGACGTACGTGATGTGGAACGGCAAGCTTGTTGGACGCAGGTGTCGGCAGAGATCAACTGCGTGAGCACTGAGTTATATGAACATGCTGGCACTATTTAGTGAAGGTAGCCGTCGCGAATTGTTGGCCGGGAACAGATAGATATCTAATCAGGCACGAAATACGAAATACGAAATACTCTCGTAATACTATCCCCGTTCGTGAACAGGCCCTCACCATCCAAATTCTTTTTTTACCTACTTCTAATTCCTCCCAAGTGCACAAGTAAGTAAGTGTGTGTCAGAGAATTGGCAGCTTTTTTGTCTTCTTTCCCAGCGCATTTTCTTTGGGCTGCCTGCATAGTACCTATCTATACCTAGGTACTTTTTTCTCACTTGCAGGGGTGCCACAAGCAAGTCGGCGTTTTAACCCAAAGTAGACAGCACACCTTCCGGATATGGTAATCACGGTCCGAGTTCGGCTGCCAGACGGCACAATCGTACTCAAAAAACTGGCTCTCAAGTTGCCACATCTTGGCCTTGGCTAGAATTCTGACGAAATAAGGCCACTTGCACTGCACTGCGTCACGGTTCTAAATCGATATACCGTTTTTTGTTACACTTTTTTTGCAAAAAAAATAAAATGGGGTGTGTGTGCGTTGCTTGCTTGAAAAAAATGGCGAACATTATTTATTAATTTATTGTTTATCATTTGGCTTGAAGACCGCAAATGATTGTTCCAATGCGTCAGGCATGGTCCCTCGGTTTCATGTCATTCGGGCCTCGGGTATCCGCTAATCCACACAGATGCTTACATAACAGAGTTCTCGACATATATGCAATTACAATTTTCAACCACCGCAAGTAAATAGCACCCGGGGTTCGTACACGATCTTCGCTAGATCGGTAAGGTGCACTTGCACGATGGTGATCCACGCTGTAAGGTCGTGTCTGTTCAATGCGAGGCATGGCCCACGAATGAAGCTAACTCCCTTGAGATACGCTGCAGCTCGGGTCACTAGTAGGAGATTCATCCATGCACAAGCTCAAGAATACTTGCAATCGAACCAGCCAGACTGGACTGAGTCACAACGCACGGTTCGTGAGGCAATAGCTAAGATCTGCTCTAAATATCCACCTGAATACTGGCTCAAGAAGGACAACGAGCATTCATTCCCGCACGACCTGCACAAAGATCTAGCAAAGGATGGCTGGCTGGGTATCTGCATGCCCTCGGAGTACGGCGGCTCTGAGCTTGGCATCTCAGAAGCAGCAGTGATGATGCAGACGATCTCTGAGTCCGGAGCGGGCATGGCTGGCGCCTCCTCCGTGCACATGAACATCTTCGGCCTTGAGCCTGTGGTAAAGTTTGGGACCGAGGAGCAGAAACGGCGCTGGCTTGTGCCGCTGATTGAGGGCAAGGAACGAGCGTGCTTCGGTGTCACTGAGCCGAACACCGGATTGGATACGCTGAAGCTGCAGTCTCTTGCGGAGAGAAAGGAGGGTGACGACTTTTACACGCTGAAAGGCTCGAAGATATGGACTTCGACGGCGCAGATTGCGGAGAAAGCTTTGATGCTTGTGCGGACTACGCCTCTTGACCAGGTCAAGAAGGCGTCGCATGGCTTGTCGTTATTCTACACCGATCTCGACCGTTCCAAGGTGCAAGTCACCGAGATTGAGAAGATGGGTCGAGCAGCTGTCGATTCGAACATTATGTTCTATGAAGACTGGAAAGTCCCCGTCGATGATCGCATAGGCGAGGAAGGCAATGGGTTCAAGATGATCATGCTCGGTATGAATGCCGAGCGAGTGCTCATTGCTGCAGAGGCACTCGGGCTAGGGTATGCCGCTCTAAGAGCTGCCAGCATATACGCCAAGGACCGTGTTGTCTTCGGTCGTCCAATCGGCAAGAATCAGGCTATCCAGCATCCTCTTGCTGAGTCGTGGATGAAGTTGGAAAGTGCGCGGTTGATGGTGTATCTAGCTGCTAGGATGTATGACCAAGGGCACGACACAGGGGAGTACGCAAATGCAGCGAAATACCTTGCAGCTGAGGCAGCGTTCGAGGCCTGCGAAAGAGCGGTGCTCGTCCATGGGGGCATGGGTTATGCCAAAGAATACCACGTCGAGAGGTATCTGAGAGAATCCATGGTACCAAGACTGGCCCCGGTCAGCAAGGAAATGATTTTCAACTACATAGGCGAGAGAGTGCTGGGCTTACCACGCAGCTACTAAAAGCGAAGCACACAGGATCGAGCGGCTGTATCAGTGAGGCAGAGGGGAGTCTGGAATATGTACGATCTCTGACCTCCGCGACCACAACTGCAGACCGCAATCCTCGCAGCGGAACACAATAATGTACGAGGTACATCGTTGCTGCATACCGCAGCAACCATTCCCCCGAGACGAAGAGACAGCCGTGTTCTCGTCCAGCTATCACAGATGAACGCCTTTTTGCCTCCCTTTGCATCACCATCTTTCGCCAATATGCAAGCTGACCTGCTCCTCACATTGACGCGAGTACATGCATTACTCTTCCGGTCAACACATTTGGCAAGCGGTCGACTACAACCTCTTTCAGGCATGCCGAAGCAAGAGAGAATGTCACCATTCTCAAGCCGAATGGGCCAAAGAATGAACGGCCCACTCATTTCAACACATCTTGCGACCTGGCTCAAGCAAACCAATTCGTCTCCTGCTCTTACGATGGAAGTGCATCCTTCAGGCACTGTGTCCAACCAAGTTTACCTGCTCAGCCATGTTAGCTCGTATCACCACCACCACTATGCCCGGCTCTCAACCAGCTTACCTTCGGCGAATATCTCCCCTCCGAGTCCCATCTTATCCCCGTCTTCCAGCAGCAAAGTCCTCACAATGATCTTGTCAGGATTCGACATCTGATGATGCCAGACATGACTGGTGCAATTTCCGCAATAGAAGCACAACACAGGCTTGCCCGAGGCGCCGGTATAGCTATACACGGCCAATTTCCCCTCCGTGACATCCAGCGCATCCTTGGGAACCACGGCATTACAACTGTACGGGCCGCCCCCCAACAGCTGGCAAGTCCGACAATGGCAAATGACGTGCCGGTAATCATCAAGCTTCACGTCGAACTTGATCGCTCCACAATGGCAGCCTCCCTTCATCGATTTCCGCTCTTTCTTCTCTGTCTCCGGCGCATGGAACAGCTCACCATCCCGCAGATCAACCACCACACTATCCTCGATCAACGGGCCCGCGCTCGCCGAGAACGCTCTGTGCACCCGATCGTGCAGGAGGTAGAAATCGCGGTCCGCCTCGTCCTTGAACTCGAGCACGAACGCGTGCGTCATGCCCTTGCCGAAGTTCTCCCACGACGTGTTCTTGCCCATGCGCATCGAGAGCATGTACGGTTTCCCATCCTTGAGGCAGCTGTCCTTCAGCGCGGCAAAGTCGCGGAAGTGAGACTCGAGCGTTGTCCACGGGATCGACGACTTGTAGCGGAACAGGACGATGTGCGTGACGGGAGCCATTTTTCTCTCCCTCTCTCCCTTGCTCTCGTCGCGTTCTTCAAAATATGTCAAGTTCGAGGAAATTGTTTTCATGATGAGTCCTTTCCTGGTTTTTAATGTGGGGAGGGAGAGGAGGGTTGTACTTCGTACCCCGGTAGTTTGGCACCCGGGGAAAAAGAATGCTTGGCCGTGACAAAGCGGATTAGGCAAGTATTCGCCGAACATTAACTGTATCTGGTAAGAAAAACGGGGGCGGATCCACTTTTTGTCACCCCAATTTTGTCGGGCCGAATGCCCAGAAGAAATACTTTTCATATTTTGAACTTTTACACCCACCCAACACACACACATACACCTCCTCGTCGCTGCGTTGCTGATCGTGGGTGGCAGCAGTGCACTCCTATCCACTGCCGAAGCCAGAAGACAGACGAGGTTTTGCATGGATACTAGGACACTACAGGCTAAGACTCTGGGAAGCTGGACCGGTATACGATTTGTTTAATTTCAAGGAGGACAAACAGGCTCGGGTGCGTACTGAGCAGTGGGAATACTGGATCAGCGTCGCTGTCCTACAAACTCCAGAAGCATATCCTTGACGAACCCTCAGTGATCAGAGTATGAGACGTTTGCATAGAAGCATGCGTGGGACGATGGCATTGTCCTAGCAGAGCAGAGCAGAGCAGACAACATCAGGGTTCCTATGGAAATCTCCTTGCTTGTTTTCAACAGGGGGGTTCGCTTCGCTCCGCTCCGCCCCGCCACAACGCTAGATCAGATCTCCTTCAAGAAGCCCACCTCGATGACCTTATCGATGGGAACGTTCAAATTAGCCATTTTAGTCCTGGTATTCTCGCGTATCCATAGAAAGATCCGTAGCAAAACCCGCCTCGCCACGTTCGTGCCTTTCTTGATTCTCATCTGCTCCTTGCCGACGACATACAAGACTTTATGTCTGAAAGCCCCGTCGAGGCTGGCTCGCTCCTCGGCCACGCGAGTGTTGTGCCTGAGTTGCCTCGCCAGGACATCTTCGCCGGTCTCCGCGGACTCTGACGTCTTGTCGGCCTTGGATTCTGGGTGGTGGCTGGAGACAACTCTGACTTGAGAGCGACTCCATCCGCCGCGAGACTTGTGCTGCTCGGCAAGGAGGTAACGCGACAATCGATCGTGGACCACCGCGGCGAGGTCTGGCGTGATGACTTCGTCGTTGTAGCCGTAGCGCACGACGAGCCGGTAGCAGTTCGGGACCGCCAGGCGCGACACGGTATGTCGTTCCTCGGGCGGCACAGTGGGGGATTCGAGCGGCCGTAAGTGGAAAAACACCATGACCTCGGGCACGGACGTCAGCTTGAGCGCGAAATTGCTGAACACGATCGGTGTGGTCTCGCCGGCCTTGTCGAAGAACAGCCCAAACCCCCTGATCTGGCTTATGGGTGTACCGCCAAATCTATCTGCCAGACTGAGCTCCTGTTGTTGTTGTTGCTGACTGATGAAATGAGACGTCGGGAATCGGTCTTCGGCCTCCGCAAACCACTGCTGTTCTTTGCCGTACCTCCACACGAGGAAGACAGCTGCTAGGACCGCCGCCAGCGTAAGCGTGAACCAGGCACCGTGCGGCACTTTCGTCAGCGCGGACGAAAGAAAGGCTCCGTCCATGCTTGCAATCGTCAACCAGGGGAGGAACACCAGCCAGGGACTCAAGCGCCACACAGTGATGGCAACCAGCGATACCATGGTGGTGTCGAAGAACGTGACGAACATGACGCACACCCCGTACGCGTTGCCCAGCCTGGTGGTGTTGTTGTAGATTGAGGCAATCAGGATTGTGCCGATCATCAAGAGCCAGTTGGCGAGAGGCACGTAGATTTGACCGTGAAAGATGGTCGACGTGTGGACGACTTTGAGCTGCGGGAAATACGACAACTTCATGATTTGAGCCAAGAGCTGGAAGGTCGCAGTGATGATGGCCTGGGAAGCCACAATTGCGGCGAGAATGGCGATGACAAGTGCTGGATAGACTGTGCCCGGAGGAGCGGCTTTGAAAAAGGGATTGTCGTACGCATCAGGGTGGACACTGATGTAGGCAGCTTGACCGATATAGGCCAGGAACAAGCAGGGCAGGCAAAAGCAAAGCCAGCTGAGCTGGATGGCTCTGCGACTGAAGGCGCCCAGGTCGGCAAAGAGTGCTTCTACACCTGTAAAGGCAAGCAGCACACCGCCAAGTTGACGCCAGCCGTGCTCTTTGTGGCGAACGAGAAACCCGAACCCATAGCCGGGATTGAAGGCTTTGAAGACACTCGCATCGTACGTTACAAGATTGTAAATGCCAAAAGCGGCATTAAAGCCGAGCCATACGATGACGACAGGAGCGAAGAGCACCGTTATTCTCGTGATGCCCAGCGGCTGGATCAGGAAAAGGACCACGAGAATGGCATCAGTGATCCCGATGACAGCTGACTTCGAGAGCGTTGGATCGAACACCTCAATGCCTTGAACGGCACCAAGCACTGTTTGAGCCGGGGTAAGGACGCCGTCTGAAATGACCATGGACACGGCGAGGACCCCTACGGCCTTGAGAAGGCCACGGGCAAACTTGCTCGACTCGAGCCCCCTGCGCATCTGCCTCCCAGCAGTCTCGAGATCGCCGGACTTCCACCGACTGATGCGGACGAGCGACGCTTCCCGCGGGTCGCGGTTGGTTATGTTCATGTAGCGCGTGAGCATCGCGTAGGTGCTGAATGTACCGCCTTCGCCGTCGTTGTCGGCGCGGAGGATGATGACGACGTACTTGACTGTGACCATCATGATGAGGGACCACAAGATGAGGGACAAGACGCCGACGAGATCATCCTTGGCAGGGGGGCCAGCGAAGGTAGATGAGTAGACATAGAGTGGTGAAGTAGATATATCACCGTAGATGACGCCAATGCTCTGGTATGCAAGCCAGAGGAGCATCTTGCCACGGAAGGTCTGCGCGCGTCTGAGGTCGCCTTCCTTGAGCAAGCCAGGATCTTCATCGACGCTGCGCAGACTGGAGGTTTCCTGCAATGTGAGATCTCGCGAGGATATCTGGCGGCGAGATCTGATGTTATAGATGCCGTCATCCTGCGTCCCTGCTTGCGATGATATCCCAGGACCAGAACCGATATCAGTCGCCGTTGTATTGCCGTCAGCATACTTGGGATGGACGGCGTCAGCAATTGTGATGGTAGCCATGATCATCAAGCGTCTTTCTCAGCAGCACAGAAAAACCCACCGCTCAAGAAAACAGGCACAGAGAGTGTGTGTGTGCGTGTGTGCAACATTCTTTCCTCATGTACCCGTGCGCCATATCCCAAGCTTTCCCACTCCTGCGACCAACAGTGGTGCGGGTCATGTTTGCAAAATGGCTCAAAGCGCGTCTGCCACATGTTCAAAACAGACGAGGCAAAGCAGGACAGGACTGAACTGAATTCACGCAGCAAATGCCAAATGTAGCAGAAGAGGCCGTGCAGAACATGGCTCAGCCCCCTTTAGCTTCTGAAGTTGCGGTGGTCAGTCGGAGCTATTCCACTACCAATGTATACGCTATGATGCAGGAGGAACGGTGTCGAAGAGAACCAGCTCTTGAAGTGAGTTCCTGGAAACCTACATAGCCACGGATCCGCAGCTGTCATGCTATGTTGTGCGCTGTGTGACTTGCTTTGCGCAAGTGGTTTTTGATGATATATGGCGGGTAGATCTGGAGCTAGGGGGAACTCAATTTTTGAGGTATTTATGATCCAATCCCGTCTCGACTCGTGCACGCTCCTGGTGAGTCTGAAGCTTGTCGGATGTTAATCTTGTTTGGATAAAACTGACCCATTAGTCTTTTGGTGACCCATTGACTCCTGAGCAGAAATGAACGTTAGTAGCTGGAACAGTCGCTCTCTGACTTTCGAGACGCAACGTTCTAATATGCGACTCTCTGCTTTGCTTACCCACTACTCCCCAGCGCTCACTATCTCACCATCTGGCTCAGGTAGGTAGTCTGTCTCTGTCCCCTCTCCGACTAGCAGTCAGCTACGTTGGGTCGTGCTGAACCTGGATCCTTGACGAAGTACGAAATATGCAGTAGGCGGGCGATTCGGAGCTCCGCACTGGCGCCAAGGGGCCGCTAAATCATACATACTGTATGGAGCTGGTACGAAGTGCACGAAGTGCACGAAGTAATAAGCTGGCGGCGGGTGACAGCCGGTCATTTATTCCGCTCGTAATAGCCAAGGAACAGCAAAAACTGCCTAAGCCCGTCCTCAGGTCTAGAGTAAAAAAAGGCCGCTTTTGCTTAGCTTGGCTTGGCTTGGCTTTGGCTTTGGCTTGCTCTCCTCCTCCCACCCCTCATGAGACGGGCCCCAGAGCCTCACCCCCGTCATGGATCTGTATCTTTAGTATCTTTAGTACCTCTACACGGTATTGGGCGTACTACTACTCCTCCTCCTCCTCGGCGGATTGAAGACCAGGTAAAAACGTAGTAGAATTTGTTCAAGGAGCGGGAAGTTTTAGAAATTATCATCAAGGACATTCACATTCACGTATCTTCGTATTCCAAACCTCGATCTTTCAACGGGGGGGATCCTAAATCCTAAATGCCAAAACGATTAACTTTAGGTCTAGCATATTTCCGTTAGAGCTGTGCGGCTCCAAAGTTTGAAGAAGAACACAGGCGCCGCGCCCCAACAGCGCAGTTTATTTGCAAAATCATCATCCAATCATCATCACCATCATCATCATATTCGTTCGCTCGTTAAGTAAGAGTGGGTAGGTAGTACCTAAGTGGCGGTAGATAGTCACGGTAGTAGCGTGTTTGTGAGAAAAACCTCTAACCTCTATTTCACTACTACCAATAAGTGATCGAGAGAAATAGATAGATATAGATATAGATATAGGTGCAAGCAAGGTTCTTTCAAGCCAAGGTTTAAATTATTTGAAAACCAATTTCTCGAGTTCGCTGGCTGGCTATGACTGACCGCCCCTTGTTTGCCTTGAGATAGATGCCTTGAGATGCGTTGCACACACACGCCTGTAGAGATTTCCATCCCCCATCCCCGCTCATCTCATCTCATCTCATCTCGATCGATCGATCAATCTCGAGAAATTGTCCGGAAATTCGGGGAGGGAAAACTTATCTCGACAGGGATTTCTCTCGGATGAAGAAACTCGACAGGAACGCAGCGATGGTGACGGCCAACATGACTCTGTAGCCGCCGATGACGGCATCGCTGTAGGACCAGCGGACGATCTGGCGCACGGCGGGCTTCAGATGATTGAGGAAATCGAGAGACTCGCGGACGCCGTTCTCGATCTCCGCGGCCTGACCACCGCTGCCCAGGCGGCGTTTGAGCTCGTGCTTCAGGCCCTCCTGCACGACGGTGGCGCTCACGGCGATGCCGATGACCGAGCCCAGCGAGCGGAACAGGTACGAGCACGCGGTGGTGACGGCCTGGTCTTCGGGCGGCGCATTCGAGATCAGCGCAATCAGCGACGTCGTCACGCCGATGCCGTTGCCGAATGCGCAGATCGACGTGCCGATGATGACGCCGACCACGGACTTGTGCTTTGCGCCGGACAAGACCAGAACCAACACCATCCCAAGCACCAGCAGCCCGTACCCGGCAACGGTGGCCCAGTAGTACTTGCCCGTTCTCCGCATGATCCAGCCGCCGAACAGGGACCCCAACACGCCGATCAGGATGGCCGGGAGCAGGCGGAGCCCCGCGCCCGTGGCCGACAGGTCGTCGACGGCCTGGTAGTACAGCGGGAGAAAGTACATGACGGACATCCAGGCGCCGAAGCTGAAGAAATTGCACAGGTAGCCGGCGACGAGGCCGCGGTCGAAGATGATGTGGGCGGGCGCGAAGGGCTCCCTGGCGATGTTGGTCTCGATGTAGCCGAACAAAACGAAAAAGACGACGGCGCCGATCAGGGGCCCGTACGTGATGGGCACGGTCCAGCTCTCGTTGCTGCCGCGGTCCATGCCGAAGATGAGCCCGAACACGGCCAGGACGAGGGTGACGGCGCCCAGAAAGTCGATGCGGCGCAGCTTGCCCCGCCAGTCTTCCTTCTCCTCGCTGGGCAGCTGCAGCGCGAAGATGACCACCACGAACGCGATCAGGCAGAGCGGCGCCTGGCCCAGGAACGCCCAGCGCCACCCGACCGAGTCCGCCAGGATGCCGCCGAGGGGCGCCCCCGCGCCGCCGCCGGCCGCGTAGATGATGTTGATGACGCCCTGCCACAGGCCCCGGTCCTTCAGCGGGATGATGTCGCTCAGGATGATCGAGACGACCGTGGTCATCCCGCCGCCGCCCACGCCCTGGAACACGCGCGCCGCGATCAGGTGGTAGATGTTCTGCGACACGCCGCAGAACAGACAGCCGAGCCCAAAGATGGCATACGCCCACAGCAGGCAGACCTTGCGGCCGAAGATGTCGCTCATTTTGCCGTACAGCGGCTGGAACGAGGTCAGGGTGAGGAAGTACGACGTGGCGATCCAGCTGGTCAGGTTGAGCGCCTGCAGCTCGCTGCCGATGCGGCCATAGCTGGACACGATGATGGTCTGGTCTGCCGCGGCAAGAAACACCCCGATCGACACCGCCGGGATGATGAATTTGAGCTGCCGCCGAGCTTCGGGGCTTCCGGCAAACTGAGCCGTCTGCTGCTCCTCATCCGGGCTTTCTTCGTCGTCGACGTCGGCATTGATCGTCAGGTCGGTGACGAGGCCACTCGAGATGGTGCTGCTCAACCGGCGGCGGAAATACTCATCCTTCCCGGCACTGATTAGGGGGGAGGTCTCCGAAGCCTCTGGCTCGAGAGGCATAGCTGTTGTTGATGGTACCAGCTCAGTCTCAGGGTCAGGCTCGGGCTCCGGGGACAGTGTGCACCACACAGGATGATTCGGGCACGTCGAATTAGATGCAAGGAGTTAAGTAAATCGAGCCGTCTTCTTATATTTGGAAGTCCAAATTCCAATGAGGAGCTTCCCACCTGTGGGTTGGGAAGGGTTCTTGCTTAGCTAAAGCATTTTCTACCGATATCCAATCGGGCCAAGGCGCACTTGGCCTTCACCCGAGGTTAGCGCTCGCTTATTGGCACCATTCGCGTGAGAAGTCATATCGCAGTCGACCACGTATCTGATAAGAGGTCTTGCCATTGCCTGGTATCGACTGATATCTACAATGTACAAGTCCGTGCTGAAAAAGCTGGAGATCTAAGACGAAGAGGCTGTGTGGACGCCGAAAAAGGCTGATGAGGATAAAGGCCACAGGCGCTCGGCGGCAAGGCTACTAGCAAGGCTCTAAGAAGAAAACAATTTTGGTAGGAAGCTTCGTCAAGTCCGTTCTCTTTCGCACCGCCGAACTCGAGATTGACAGATAATTATTGGTCAGATGGTGTTGTCTATCTACTACATAAGCTCGGGCTTATGCTCAGATGAACGTTGATGAAGCTCGGGCTTTATTCTCAGATGAGTGTTGATGAGCGATATGATGATTTGACGATCCGTGAAACAGCGACCGCTTCCTAATGCTTTGTGTGCTTTCCACGGTGAACGACTACTCTACACTAATGGACTAGATATGACCTGCGTCTTTTTGCCTTTGGCCGGGATAATCCATTCACTTACCAGTGCCTCCTGCCCACGGTAACTTTTGGTCCTCAGTAACGTGATCTCTCATGATCCGCCTCTTGAGTTCGAGAGGTGAGATTCCCAGTACGAAGTCGCTTATGGCGTGCATTGGATGGGGCGTCATTAGCAACGTGCGCGAGCCCACGCGGGCAATTATGGCCCGGGCCACTGCAAGAGAGGTGGGGTTGGAGAGGCTAACGTCAACGTTGCGGGTGTTGCTTTGGGTGGTGCCGACGGTGATGGCGTGGACGGTGACATCGCGGCCCTGCCAGATGAGTTCCCCTTGCAGCGACTCGGAAAACATGTTGATGTAGGCTTTGGCCCCGCCGTAGACGCTCAGCTTGGGGGCGCCCCAGCTGGCCGAGGAGCCGATGTTGATGATCAGGGACGGCTCATTGCGCATCAAGGTGGGCAGCAGGGCGTGGATAAGCTTGGTAGCGAAGGTGGCGTTCTGGTGGACCATGCCGTCTATGTCCTCGACCGAGAATTCTTGCAGGAATTGGTATGGCTTGCGGATCCATTGCATTCCGCCGACGTTGTTGACGAGCACGGTCAGGTGGATGTCGGCGATGGTATCCAGGACGCCGTCAAGGGCTACTGGTTTGGAAGCGTCGGCGATGAAGATGCGAGTCTGCACTCGGGGAAATTCCTCTGCCAGCTCGGCGGCTTTTCGCTTCAGCTTCTCCGGGTTGCGACCGTGGAGGACAATGTTGAAGCCGCGCTCGGCCAGCTGCTGGCAAAAGCCGTATCCAATGCCATCGCTGGCGCCAGTGACCAACGCCCAGGCGTCTTTGTCCTTGCGCAGAAAGCGCGAGATGGACGAGGGCCGCAGGAATTCGTACAGCAGGCTGGAGGTGCAGATCAAGCAGTAGCCTGCCGTGGCGGCACCTAACCACTGCAAGGCAAGCTGCGCACGAGCTGAACTCGGTAGCCAAGCCAGGAGGTCTGACATCAAGGATGATATCTTGTCTGACATCTTGTATTGTAGGGGCCAGTGCCAAAGCAAACAACAGCAAACAAGCTGCTGCTATGCTATGCGACAGGTGAGGTGGAGGAGTTTATAAATCCACGCGGAGAGGGATGAAGGGTGCACGGGGTTTAAGGCGTCGGTCGCTTTAGATTCGGAGTCTGGGCATGCAGATCTCTAGTGCTGATTCCGTATACATGATCCTCCTACTTCGAGCAAAGTATTTCGTATGAATGCAAATTGCATCCACCCCAGACCACGCTGTACAGCTAGAGGCGAATCGATACATACAATTGGCCTATTTCAGTGCGAGCCTGGGGGTTGTAACAGCCCCACAACGTACGCGACTGTAATATTACGCGTTTCTTGGCGTCATTACGTATTTAGAGCGGCCACACGCGACCTTCACTTTTGGCTAGGAAATTACCCATTTTACTTGGCACATTTCACACAACCCAACCTTGGAAGGTTAGTAGAAACGTTCGTTGCCGACGCGGGAGAGAGATAAGCTGTCATATTTCCACGTGATTGCTGGGCTTACGTACTTTGTACGTCTTCGAATCACCAGTGAATTAGTTAAGCAAGGACTGCAAGGTAAATCAAGGCGGAGAACGAGCGCCCATATCTAGAAAGTTTTGCATTGTCAAACGACTCTCGTGAGAACCACCTCAATACAGCATAGGATGCGTATGGCGCTATGCGCAAGCACCAACAGAAATTTTGCCGCTCTTACGCTTCGAAGGCTGGAAGCTTCGCCCTCAACGCCAGGGCTGTCCAGGCAACGCCACAACAGAAGTCGCATTGTCCTCGTCCCTTCCATATCTCGTCAAACATTACATAAAACCATGATATGTGCAATGACCCCCCTCCCATAATGAACAAAATTAAAGGAACGCTGGGTGCGGTTGAGCAAGACCGAACCCCTTGAAGTTGCCGAATCAACAGCGCCTCCTCACTGCATGGCCAGCACGTCTGAACGGAAGTGACATCATCCCCACATGCTCTTTGTCTTGCGGTGACGATCCTCTCGGCCGGGCCGTGCCTTGGTGGGACTGTTGGCTTGACTCCGAGCGCCACTGGCCTCGGCCTGGTAGCTTTCCGTCCGGGAGTGTCCTGAAGGTCGTGGAATGGAGCTCTGGTGTAGAGGCGACATGGCCGTCTTCAGAGCGCCCGCCATCATGGAATTCTGAAAGCTATGGCGTGTGTCCATGGGCGGTCTTGCTGGAAGCTCCTTCTCTCGGCTCGCCTGTCTCAACGCGCCATCGGCAATGGCCGGCCGTGATTTGGCCTTGGTGCTCTTCTCCCGCTTCAGCACCAACTCGGTCCAACCCTTCGTTGAAGCGACCGGCGGTGCGACCTGCTTGCCCACGACTTGCGAGAGCGCGGCCATCCACTCATCCTTGGACGCAGCATTTTCGGCGTAAAAGTCAATCACCTCGCCATTGGCAAAGCGAAGTCGGAACCCTTCTTCGACAAACATGTAGCCCTCCTCATCCTCGGCAAAGGCAGATTTTCGGCGTCCGCCCTTCCTCGTGGACACTTCTTTTTGAGCGAGATTGGCCTTGTCATCGATGAGCTTGGCCGCCTTGGCCAGGTTGATCGTGGCTCGAGGTTGGTAGGTTGTCTCGTGATAGGCCGTCAGCTTGGTCCCGACCAGCTTGAAGAAGCGTCGTCGCCAGTACTAAGACACGTCAGTCGCATTACAGGGCAGCAGGAAACGGACTTACTGGGCAATCCCCGCCTTGTTGGCTGAGGTAACCTTCAAATTCTTTGACGTCGACCTGCTGTTTGAGTCTCTCTTCCGCCTCTCGCATGGCTCGGATCGCGCCGTTCATGCTCTTGGGCATGTCTTCGTCTTTGGCACCTTTGGGCTTGGGGACGTAGAGCAGCTGCAGTTCGAGTTTGCCAATCTCGTACGGAGGCCGTCGCTGAAGCTGGACCACCCCTTTCTTGCTGCGGGAGCTGCCGACCGACACCTCTTCCATGGCCCATTCATTGAAGCACTTGAAGTCGACCGTGGCCGGCCGACCGTAGGCCTGCTTTTCAAATTCTGCCAGGGACACGTATGCTCGCGCAAAAGAGCCGTCCTTGGCGACGATGCCTTGGACGAGCTCGTATGCCGACGGCGGCGTGACCGGTCTTTTCACGACGGGCGGCTCGACTGGCTGGACGATGGAGTCCTTCTTCTTTCGCGGGGAACCAAAGAGTCGATTGAAAGCGCTTTGCTTCTTGGGGGATGGAGGCGCTTTGACCGGTGACTCCGGTCTGGGTGCCGGTTTGACTGGCTCCTCGAGTTTCATCTGGAGGGTCAACTGGAACTCGAGATCATTGAGCACGACCAGCTCAAACTCTTGTCCGATGGGCGCGCTCTTGGCAAGGTCGAGCCACGATGTCGTCACGCAGTGCAAGCCGTTGTCGAGGGTCAAGGCAAAGTAGGTGCGTTCCTCTTCACACTGGTCAGCAGGAATCTGACCCAATCCACGGGGACGCTTACGCTGCGGGAACGGCAGTTGCAGGTCCTTGACACCGACCACCTTGACGAAGAGTCGGCCTCTCTCGGCGCCATCTTCAAACTCGTCGGCTTCCTCTTCGGCAAAGTCGTCCATGGCAACCGCGCCCAAGTCTGGTGCAGCTAGCGTGTTGGCCTGGGTCGGCAGCGGTGGGACGACGCCCTCGACCGGCTTCCTCTTGGGGCTGGGCTCGGTGGGGACACGAATGCTGCGTCGTCTGGATTTGTTGTTCCACGGTTCGGCGATCCATGCAGGCTGGCTGACTTTGCGGGGCGAGACCACGACTTCGTTGGGATTGGAGTCTGGTACTGTCAAAGTGTCGGTCGCCCGTGCGGTCGTGGGCGAGCGTGGCTCGTCGACCGACACGCGCTCTGTGGCCACAACGATCTTGGTGTTGTGGCGCATCAAGTAGCCTCGCTGTTTATCAGAAGTTCTGTCAGTATTGTTTCGTGCGAGGGGGTTAGTTGGCGGGCCCGAGGGCCTCGGGAGTAGAGGGTAGAGGGCCAATGTGAGACGACTGCTCGACTCCTTCGAAGCAGGAAGCTCGGCAGAGGGGAAACGGCCATGGAAGGGATGATAGAGATTTCTCAGGGAGGATTCAAACGCTACCTTTTGGGATTCCAGCACTCGGTCAAACTCCTTTTCGAGACCCAGACCAAGGTCACCATTTCCGTCGTCTCGGGGGAAGTCCAGCTGCACGAGGCTGCTGACACGATTACCCGTGCGCTTTTTCTCGGGCTCCAAGCTGTGCGGGGGATTCTGTCGAGTGTCCATGGGCGCTTCGACCTCCGGAGTCGGCTGAAGCGACAAGGCCTTTTCGACTTCCACTTCGGGCTTGGCTGGTTCGAAGGTGGGCGATGCGGCCGATCCTCGACTCGAGTCGCTTTTCTCCACCGATGACGTGTCGTCGTCGTCGTCTTCGGGTTCGGGTGAGATTGACTTGTGCACGGGGTGGTGGATGACCGAGGACGGTGTGCTCGGCTCGGACATTTCGTCTTGAGTGAAAGAGGGCCTGGGAGGGCTGAGTTGGTCTTCCGGGGTGAAGGGTCGCGAGATCTGGCTTCTCAGGGCGGCCAGATCAGGAAGGGGTTCTTTGGGTGCGTCGATGTGGACGGGCTCGGGTAGCTTCAACGGCTCTTCGGGCTTTTTCGTGATGTATTGGCCTAGGCTGAAATCGAAATCGTTCTCCTGGCCGAAATCCATGGTGAAGGCCGGAAGAGAGATGTGCTCGGATGAGACCGACTTGGTTGCCGGCTGAGGCTGCGCGGGAGACAGGGCACGGGGCGTGGCGGCATTCAGCTCGATGGAGTGCTGGATGCTCAGCTGCGAGTACTGGCTCATGTCGTCATCGTCGGCGTCCATTTGGGAGCTGGGTTTGCGGTACATGTCGGGAATCTTGTAGAGGTCGTCATCGTCCAGCGGCTCGTCTTTGATGATGACGCTATCGTCTTCATAATCGTCATCAAAAGTCTGGGTGGGATCTTCTCGCGAGGGGATTGGGACGTCGGGATCGACACTGGCGGTTGAGTATTGGCTGTTCGATCTGGAGATGTCGTCGTGGTAGCCGGCGCGCAGTTGTAGAGCAATGAAGTCCCGCGACAGGCGACGGTGAGCTGGCTTCTCTGCCACAACCGGTGCCGGTGCCAGTGCCAGTTCGGGTTCAGCCATGGATTCGGCCGTGAACTCTTGGTCCTCGAGGTCAGACTCTCCTTCTCGATCCTGGTCGTGGCTGGGAGTAGCTTCCTTGGCCGTGACTCCACGACGCATCCTGCGCTCCCTCTGCACTTCGGCATCGGATTTTTGTGGGGTTGCATCCTTCAGGGCCATCATGTTCAGCCGTTCTTCGAGAGAGAAGGCGCTGTTGCTCATGCGTCGAAGTTCGGCCGCGGTCACGATAGCGGCGGGTGGAGGAGACGGCAGAGCTCGGTAGGGTCCACTGATTCGTTCCAGGGTGCCGGACAAGCTGTCGCGGCGGGGGGATTGTTGAGGAGGCAGCGGCGGCAGAGGACGGGTCTGGCCGTTGGAGTCGACGGACTGGACACTCGACTGATGGGGTCTGGATTCAGTTCGACCGGGGTCTGCTTCAGGAGCGGGCGAACCGAGGTTGTCGTCAAAGACATCTTCCTCCAGCCTCACCAGACGGGTGTTGGCTGTTTCGGGGCTCATGAAGCGCCAGTCCTCTGGCAGGACGACGGGAGTCTTGTCGGTATCTTCCAGCGAGGCGTCAAAGCTGTCGTCGTGAGGATCAAAGGAGGAACTTCGCTCGTAGCTGTACTCTTCTTCTTCCTCTTCGTCGTCTTCGTCTTCTTCACCATCGAAGGATTCACAGCTTCCCTCTCGTGAGCCTGATGCCACCGACGACGGATCGGGCGTGGTCATCTCGTATTCGTTGATCTGTGGAGGAGCCTGATCAAAGGTGACGCTCTTCGCATGTCGATGCAAGCGTCTTCCCTCGGGCAACTTCTTGCCTTGACTGTCGTCATCCTCCCAGATGCCCGTGGTGGGATCAAAGGCCGACCTCCCGAAATGGGCACCGGTCTTCTTGGACAGGGACGATTTGGTGGGAGAGACCTGCGTCTTGCTGGGCGAGAGAGGGGTGATGGCATTGAAGGGTGAAGAGTCTACCTTTTCGGGAGGCGAGATGGTCATTCTCGTGGCCGGCTTCTCTGATGGAACAGGACTGCTGGGCATCTCCTGGCTGGCGACGCTGGCGGTGCTGGTGTTGAAGATGCCACTGCCACTGCCACGGAATGCGTTGCCCTGGAACGAGCTTCTCAATGGCTTTCCATCCAAGATCTTGGGCTCGGAGGGATCGTAGTGGTGCTGCTGCTCGCGGGCGAACATGGAGCTGTTCTTGACCCGCGACGCCTTCTTGAGGTTCTCGATGGACGATCGCTTGTTGGGCGAGACGGGGTCGAAGGGAGAACGGTTCTCGCTGGCGGGCGAGGCGGCGTCGCTGCCACGGCCCTGACCTTGCCAGAAGACGCGAGGCGAGGCCGGGTTGTTGTTGAAGGGCGAACAGGCCGACGGGGACGAGTCATTCTGCTTGGACAGGCTATTCTACTCGGGCCGTTAGCAATGGAATTCCAACAGGATGACGGTTGAGAGCCAAAGGACGACTATCAACCCAACCATCACCCTGCTCGAGTGGCAGACGCACTCTTGGGAAGCTGGGAGAGTTCCTCCGCAGAGCCATCGGACTCAGCTCTGATAGTGGCCGGGTCTGGGCAAATGACATATTCTTGGTCGTCGACGAATTGAACTGGTTGTTGTTATGGTTGCCCTTTTGCACCCGCAGCGGCGGCACCTGGGTCCAAGCTCAGATTAGACAGAGGACTGGCAGCAAGAGCAGCGCACACTCACCGACTGCGTAGACTGCGCGGCCATGTTGAGAGAGCGTCAGACAATGGCAATGTGGAAGCAGTCGAGGTCGAGGTCGAGCTCAGACCAGATAGCGATGTGATGTGATCGAGGATCAAGGAATGCAGATGGCAGATGGCAGATGCCGATGCAGATGCCTTGCACTCTCGCCGCAGGCCAGCTGCCCTTATCCTATTCTACAGACAATGTCACAGTAGCAAGTGATGTTGAAGGAAAAGGTGAAGATGCTGGTGGTGTTTGAGATATGCGACCTGAAAAGCGACCACACACACTATTATTTCTCACTCTGCCACCAGCTGCTAGTATTTGTGCACATGTAAATCGCCCACTAGCACGACTGACGGGGCTAGCGAGAAACAACAACAGGAAGGTGCGGTCGCCACGGGCAACTGCAATAGTCCATCACGCTAGGCAAGGTTGAGGCAGCATCTGCAGGGATCTGCCTGGCTTGCCTTGTCACGTGCTGTTCCCGAGCTAATTTATCCACTCACCCACTTTATTCGGTCTTGTCGCAGCCTTGTCTCTCATAAATTAATTCTCGACAGCCTCGTCAACCGGCTTGCACGTCGTCGATTCGATTCCATCTGATCAAAGACTCGTCTGGTTGTCAGTGTCTTGCCAGAGCACTTGACTCTAATATCAATCAATGTCAACGAGGACGCTGTGCCTGAGCTGCCAACTGCGTGCCTCTGTGCGTGCTCTCTCGCTCTCTTCCTCCCTCGTGGGCACATGTCCATCCCCCTCTCCTTCTCCTTCTCCTGCTCAACCATGGAGAGACCAACGGAGATTCGTCACAGTAGCCGTCCAGAGGCCAAAGGAGCGGAGGAAACCCTCGCGCATGCTCCTCGCCGATGATGTGTCCAAGTCCGACAAGCCAAAGAAACGCGAGAGTCCGTTTGGAGGCATGAATCGCCTCGACCCGGGGCCTCGACTGCGCGCCATCCAGGACAAAGCCATTGCACGCGCAGGCCAGGCCGACGCCGACACCGAGTGGCAGGCCCGCAGAAGCCGTCCGGCCAAATACGTGGTCAAGAACAAAGACGATCGTCCTCTGTTTCACGCCCTCAAGATGCAGACTGCCCTCACCCCGCTAGCCTATTCGGCACGCACCGCCCTGCAGGATAAACTCAGCAAGATCACCTCCTTCGACCAGCTGAATCTGCGCCTCGATGTCTTGGACGCCCTCCGAAACCAGGCCCTCGGCTACCTCGAATATATCGACCCGACTCCAGCACAAAAGCTGGCCATTCCCGCCCTCCTCAGCAAGAAGAATGAGGCTCAAAAGGCCAAAACGAAAGCGAAGACGGGAGAAGAGCAGTACGATAAATTCCTGCTGGCCGCCGAAACCGGCTCCGGCAAAACGTTGGCCTACTTGCTTCCCATCATCCACCATATCAAGACGCAGGAGGACGTGGAAAAGGCCGAAGCGGCGGCCCAGGCAGAGCGACAGGCCAAAGAAGAGGAACGCCGGCATGCCGAACATGTCTTCGACGTCGAATCTCCGGGCCTGGCCGACGAGCAGAACCCCGACGCCACCACCGGCCGTCCGCGAGCCATCATCCTCCTGCCCTCGTCCGAGCTCGTGGATCAGGTCGGCAAGGTGGCCAAGATCATGTCACACACGGTCAAATACCGCTCGGCCGCCATCTCCTCCTCCAATTCTCCCACCGTCATCAAGAACAGGCTGTTTAACCCTCACGGCATCGACATCATCGTCTCCACCCCTCACTTGATCTCGAGCATCGCCGAAAAAGAACCAAACATCTTGAGCAAGGTCAACTACATTGTCGCCGACGAGGCCGATTCCTTGTTCGACCGGTCATTCCGAGACACCACCCTCGGCATCATTGACCGATCGGCTCCCTCCCTCAAGCAACTGATCCTGTGTTCGGCCACCATCCCGCGCAGCCTGGACAAATTCATTGACAACCGCTTCCCCATGATGAAGAGACTCGTCACCCCAAAGCTCCATTCCGTGCCGCGTCGCGTCCAGCTGGGCACCGTCGACATTGACAAGGACCCCTACCGCGGGAACAGAACACTGGCCTGTGCCGATGTCATCTGGCAGTTGGGCAAAGCAGATCACGACGACACGGGCGCGCACCACCTGGTCAAGCACATCATCGTCTTTGTCAATGAGCGAGAAAAGGCCGAAGAATTGTCGGCCTTCCTCAGTTCCAAGGGCATTGATGCCACCGCCCTCACCCGGGACACCACCGAAGCACGCAGAGGCGACATCCTCGACACCTTTACCTCGCCCACGAGAATCGAAGGCGATCTAAAGCAATCCAACGGATTCCTTCCCTTTGAATCCTCCCCGACCCAAGAAACAAAGTCGTTCAAAAAGCTGGCAAACACAAAAGTTCTTGTAACAACAGATTTGGGTTCGCGTGGTATCGATACACTGGCTGTACGACACGCAATCCTGTATGATGTACCTCACACCTCCATTGACTTTATTCATAGACTGGGCCGCCTGGGCAGGATGAACCGGCGGGGTCGCGCCGTTGTCTTGGTCGGTGGGAAAGACCGAAAAGACATTGTCCGAGAGGTGAGGGAGGCCATGCATAGAGGACAGGCCTTGATATAGACCATAGACCATGTGCTCATGACTTAATCTCACTCGTGACATAATCTAATCCTGTGTTCCACTCACTCTCCCCGTGTCTCATTTCAATCCTAAGATATTGCCGACATGGCCATTCCATCGTGCTAATCCAAGCCCAATCTTGAAATTTCATCACGTGTCGTCCGTCATTCCCTCTCCCTAAATATCACGTGACTTTTAATCCTACCTGGGCCACTGCCTATTCCATCCTACTTTGTGGTTTGATGAACATGGTCCGCGAGACCCAAAAATGACCGACAATCGCATGGCATCTTACAATGAATAATGAGTGATCAGCGACAGCAGGCCTTCTTAAAGGTAGGTCCCCGATTGTGGACTTTGATCCCGACAACCACTTACCGTCGTCCCAGCTGAAAGCGCCGTGCGTCAATCTCAGCTCCGTCGCTTTGAAATTCCGAACCAGAGATGTTCCAGTCAAGGATGTGCTGCGAGCCCTTGAAGCTGTCCGAAATGTCTTGGACACTCTCGCCAAGGCCGACCAACTCGACCCCAAGTTAGCCGAATACGCCTTCTTTCCTCTTGCCCAGCAAGTCTTCAACGAGTCGAAACGCCTGTCTCCAAGATGTCTCGAACTTGCCGCCGAATGTGTCACGCTACTCGTCCGATATGGCTATCGAAATGCTCTCCTCCCAGAGCTCGGCAAGCAATTACTGATCCTCATGTCAATGCTGGCTGGAGCCGGCCCCAATGCTCAAACGAACTCTCCCACTGATGAATTAAAGGTCGCTGCCTTCAATTGTATGACCGCTGTCACTCAGGCTTTGTCTGCTTCCACCAATGGTGCTGGCGTGTTTGACGATCAGAGCACCAGAAATGTCGTTGATCAGTTGGTGTATTTGCTTCTTGAAGCCATCACAGCAAGCTCTTCCGACCAAGTCCAGCTCGCGGCATCAGATGCACTATTGCACCTGGTCATCGCTGTCCAAAACAGAGTCTTCTTGGCCAGCCTCTTGCCAAGGACCGTCTCCTCGCTGACAAAAGCACTCAGACCAAGCACCAAAGCACGGCGGACACAAAGAGTCTTGGTCAGCAATCTGAACGTGCTCTCACAAATCATTGACCGTACACTGTCGGACCGAGTTTCTTCTCATTCACGCAGCGAGCAAGAGAAAGAGGCACTGGGAGAGTCGTGGTTGCGAGCTACCTCTACCCAAATCCAAAGCGCTCTCACCCAAGTCAGCAAGTTGCGCTCCCATGACGGGGCAATGGTCCGCCGAGCACTGCAAGACCTGTGTGTCAAGGTTATTGAGGAATGCGCAAAGACGCTGGCAACTTCGAAGCCAGTTATGCTTGAGACCTTGATCATTCTGGCCTCGCAGCCCAACGGCGAAAGTGCCCAGGCTATATGCAGGCACCTGGTCGTTGCCGATCCAGAGACCGCAGACATGCTCCGAACCAGCTTCGACACCTGGTCCCAAGCGCTGCCTCGCCTGATGCAGGCTCAGGACGAACGCCCAAAGCAGTCCACTCTCCAGAAGCTAACCACCACCCTGCCACTCATTACCCATTCGATCCTGTCCCCCAAGGTCTTAGACCAAGACTTTCTGCCCCTCCTCACACGTAGCATAACCAACATGATGCAGGACACCGCTTCGCCGGCGATGGTGGTGCAAGATGTGGATGTGTCGATGAATTCTCTGATTGAGACGAAGCCGACACTGACACGCGACTTTGAAACGTTCTTGCTGAACCACGAGAGTCAGAAAGTTACCGTTACCGAGCTGCGTCGCTTGATTACGGCTCTGAAAGAAAGCCATGACCACCTTGCCATTGCTCAGTGGTCCGTTGATCTAGTTGCCGATACAGAAGGTGCATCGAAGCTCGCTTCACTTTGGCTAGCCCTACAGCTTCTACAGGAACCCCCTTCAGGCGGCTTTGCGTTGGATGATATTTTAGTCTCCCCCGCCAGTTCTGACAACCTCAGAAGCCGCACATCAGTCCTCGCCGACCTCGTCGCCGCCACCTTTCCGCTCCTCTCTTCGGTGTTCGACGAGCAACCCGTCTCCGCCCTCCACTGGCAACTCCAAGCGCTAGCCATGGAAGCACTTATCCTCTATGCCCAGACTTTTGCATCAGACGCCTATCGACCCGAACTGGTCGACACCCTGTATCCGGTCCTCGCTTTTCTCGCGTCTCCAAACGCCATACTCCGATCTCATGCCATGACAGCTCTCGACAAGCTAGCTCAGATTTGTCAGTACTCCAGTACTCGTGACCTCCTGGTCGAAAACGTGGATTACCTTGTAAACTCCATTGCATGGAAGCTCAACATCTACTCCCTAACGCCGGAAGCGCCTCAGCTGCTGCGAATGATGGTTTACATCTGCGGCGCAGAACTAATCCCCTATCTCGACGATCTCAACCAATCGATCTTCGCCGCGCTAGACAACTATCACGGTTATCCAGAATGGGTCGAAATCCTGTTCTCAGCGTTGAAGTCCCTTGTCGATGTTAGCTTGAAGCAACCACAACTAGCCATCACGCAAGGCAAAGATCCACCTCCTAAGCACACCAAATCAAGCTCATCAACCTCAACCCGAGCAGACATCATTTCAGATTTACGAGCCCGCAAACGTCGCAAAGTCGACTTTGAGAGGCCTGCGGATGAACCGCCTACATCCGCTCCGCATAGACCTTGGACAGATGCACTTGATGGACCGTCCTTTCCCAAAGATGCAGCTGCCGAGGATTGGATCCCAAATCCAGAAGCGAAGGATGATTCCGAACAGTCTCTTGCACCAACGAACCCGCAAGCGACCGAAGAAACGTCGGCAACACTCACGAAACCACACACCATGCTCTTATCCATCGCAACCTCCACAGTCCCACATCTGGCCTCGCCCTCTCCTCGCGTCCGCCACCTACTCCTCGACCTCCTGAAAGATATCTCTCCTCTGCTCAGCCGTGACGAGAACTCCTTCCTCCCCCTCATCAACGCAATCTGGCCTGTCATCGTACCTCGCCTGTTCGCTGAGCAGGACAGCGATGAAGAGACGGCGTACAACATTGCTGCGGCGGCAGACACCATCGCCACACTGTGTCGATCTGCAGGGGACTTCATGGCGAGCCGAATCGAGGATATTGCGCAGCAAATGTTCAGGATGTTCAGAAAGATTCGGGCTCAGGTCGGAAACACACCCACAGGCATGCAGACTTCAAACAGCGCTGTCCAGAAGAGTGAAGCCCCCGGCTCAAGTATCTCCGGACCAGTCAACCTACAACTGGTCCCGCATGGCGCTACCTCCGACTCTCTCACAGGAGGAACATCCCCGAACCCCACATCGTCGTCGAGCCAAATTACCCGGACCTCCAAATCTCACATCCTCGCCTCGCTGATCGATCTCCTCCTCGCGATCCTCAGCCATGTGAGGCTGACCCTCGACACAGCCGACGAAATCATGCGTCTGCTCTTGCCGTTGATGAGCCAGAACCCGCACATTCGAGAGGTATTGAGCACGTACAACGCGGACGCCGTCTGGTATCGGGATGCAAGAGAGAGGGAGCGGATAGAAGTAGCATTGAGTCGTGAGAAGAATCACACCGATACAGAACCAAGGAGAAGCGGCGGAGGCATGGGGATCGTGGAGGTCCAAGTCGAAGGGGGCAAGACGGAAAGTAACGAAACAAGACAAGGTCAAGGAAGTGCGCTCAGCGGCAGAACTCCAAGACTGCAACCTGCTCTACTCGAGCTGGGCTTTGAGTGTGTGCCCTTTGCCCGCTCTTCTTGAGGGGCTTTTTATTTCCAACAACAATACATCGATCAGTTCGAAGTTGAAAGTATAAGTGAGTGAATGAGTGAATGAGTGAATGAATGAATGATTTGAACGAAACATGCCTTTGGTAGGTATTATAGACTTGGGACTTCCCTTCCCATTGAATGATGTGAGATGAGATGAGATGAGATGACGAGCATTACGTTACCAAGGACCTGCCTGTCCGTATCTATTTATATGTCGACAGACAGACAGACTACCTATCTCTACTGATTACCTACTGATCGAAAGATGAGATGATGACGACAAGGTACAATTCAATTCAATTCAATTCAATTCAACTCGGTCCATTCCACTCCATTCCATTCCAGTCCATTTCAAAGCAGTACAACACAATACATTTCCTGTATAGCCATCCATGGATAGTACAGTACAGTACAGTACAGCGCAGACACATAAATATATTACTATATACCCCCGGGTTTCGGGACGTACGCCACAGCTACAGAAAATCTCAACTTTGATTGATTTATTTGTAGAGTGAAAATCCAGGAAATCGGAAGAAAACAAAGTAAAAAGATTCTATTATTTGCAACTCAACGTCAACGTTAGTCAAAAGTCAAAAGTCAGCGGTCAGCAGTCAAAGCGGCTGGACTCGTCCAGTCATCGGATGCCTGGCCCTGGCACCGAGGGGAAAGACGGGAGTGCTCTCCCAATCCGCATAGTCCATCATTTGCTGTTGCTGACGTTGCTGCTGCTGTTGCTGTTGCTGCGCCTGCCGTTGCTGTTGTTGCTGAGCATCCCTTCTTGCCGATGACGGCGAAGACAAAAACGACGACGACGACGACAACGACATCGTCTGTCCAATACCATTACTACTACTACTTCTGCTATTACCGTTGTTGTTATTGTTGCTGTTGAGACTGCTTGCCGACACCGACACCGGCGTCGGCATCGTCGTCGGCGTTTCCATCAACCCCGCGGGAAAGAAGTCCGTCATGGCCAGGTCTAGGTCCGGTGGGTCGCTCCCGTACGGTCCGGTGAACTGGTCGAGTTGGATCCAGTCGATGGCGCTAAGACCGAGACCGGGAACGTGACCGAAACCCTGACTGTGACCGTGACTGTCGTTGACGTTGTCGTTGATATTGACATTGCCGTTGACATTGCCGACGCCGTTGTTGCTGTTGCTGTTGCTGTTGGAGAATTGGAAGAGCGGTCCAAAGCCGAAATCAATGCTGGAGAGAAGATCTTGCGGAGTTGCCGCTGTTGCGGGGGTGCCTCCAGTCATGTCCGCTGCGTACAGCTCGGGAGGGCACATGCCCGTGGCGGGCGTTGTTGACGTGGTCGTCGAACGTTCAGCAAGCGACAGAGGTTGCAGGCTGATGCCGTCCCTGTCATGCAGCCCAGTCAACGGCCTGGCGAGATCTGCGTCTTCCCTCGTGCCGCCATTGGGTGAGCGTGCATCAAGGCCACTACCATTGGCGGTGTTTGAGGCCCATAATTTACTGCGCATCGCCGCCACGACCGCAGATACACGTTTTGCTTCTCGGCTTCTTTGCGCGAGATCGGCGCAGATAGGCTGCGACTTGTCCAGGATTTGGAGGAGGCGCTTGGACTCGGCACCGCCAACGCCACCGGCACCGCGACCGACGTGTTTTTGACCGCTGATTGACAATGCGAGGCACAGCACCACCAAGGCCTGCAGGAAGTCCATGGTGATGAAAGTTGTCATCATCCAACCGTCATGCTCGTACATGCCCCCCGGCTGGAATACTGGATAGAGGTCGAGCAGCTCGGTGCACATGGTAGATGCCATCTCCACACAGGTGTGGTAGCTGTGGTCGTCGGTGGTCATGTACTTCCTGTGAAGCACGCAGAGCGCCTTGCGCCACACGTAGGACACGCAGATGCGAACGACGATCTCGTATGACGGGTCGGTGATGGATTCTGCTACAGGCCGAAGTCTCAAGGATTCCGGGATGGATCGGGCCTTTTGTCGCAGTTCGGCGTCCAAAGCCATGACTTCTGACATGGTCGGGGGAACCAACGGGAACGAGGTTGCGTGATGGTAGATTTTCAGGTACGCGTCGATGATTCTGGACTTGACCACAAAGTAAAGCGTCTGGGTGATGACCGTCTCCGGTCGAGAGGGTGGGAGGACCTGTGTGTCTTCGTCGAAATCCGTGTCCGGCAGATTGCCCGGTGGACGGGTGTCCCAGGAGTCGCGAGGAATGGTATTTGGGATGCCTATCTGAAGGGCGACCAACATGTCAAATTGCTTGACGATGGCCCAAGTGCGGCGACGCGTCTCGGCTTCGAAGGGAGTGTATTTTTGAGGAAAATTGGATCCGTCCCGGTGGTAGCCCATCAAGTATGCTAGGCGTGTCAGGACAGCAAAGATGAGAGCGACTTCTCTTTGCGGGTCGAGAGAGCTGAAGGTTTTACATTGCAAGAATAGAGCGAGCGCCTCAACCACATACGGCTGTGGTTTGGAGTAGTTTCCCAGCACCAGGCATTGTCCAGCTGCGGTTTGGAATCGGTGTCGAGGATGGACGTGCTCACCGCCGTCCTCCTCTGGCGAGTGACTCGAGGAACTGCCCAAGGTGGCCGAAAGACAACAAAGAGCGAACAGCATTGAGGCCCAGATGGGGTTGGCATTGGGTGGATCTTGCCAAAACTTTTCATACTCCCGTTGAAATCGCTTGACGTGGAGGAATGGTACGATCAAGAACTTGGCATTGAAGTATTGCGATACATGACGATCCATCTGTGAGCGTGGTGGCAAGTAAGATTTCAAAACATGGTCAAGCGAAGGCGGTCGATGATCGCCAAACAGGGCATCAGGTTTCGAGCAGTCAATGGCTTCTTCTTCGTACTCGATGGACATAGACATATCATTCCTGAGTTCGTGGATCTGTTGAAGGATTGTTGACCAATGTGTGGGCTCGGCATCAGGTGCTCCATTGATAGTGGTTCCCGACAATGAACTTCGATCTGAGGCTGATTCGAATGTGGCCGTGGAAGGATGATTGTAAACAGGATAGTCTTGTTGATGATGTTGCTGCTGCTGCGGTGGAGTTTCTACCATGCTGCGGACAAGGTCCTCGAGCTGCTTCAGACGATCTTGAGCTTTGAGGTTTGCTGCTCGGGATTCATCCCTCCGGGTTGTCGGCGTGGCCGTCAAGGCGGAAGCCGAGGTTGGTTTGCCATAAATGCAAGCATCAGGCTCGTTACGCTTCTCACAGCCATCACATGGATGTGCGCGGTTACCTGGGCATGCATTAAATCCAGGCCGTGGACGGAAGAGTGAGGGTGGTACATTTGAGCTTTCTGTTTCGACAAGGCAGACATGAGACCGGCAGTCGATTACGTTTTGTCACCTTGTCGTTGTTGGCATGATGATTCGTGTTTGTGGTGGCGCGCCATTTGTGCGTATAGCTGGAGAAGTCGGCCATTCTGATGGAGCTTTAGGATGATCATTGCGTCGGAGATGGCTTGAATGTACGAAGTATTATACTGCGATTGCGATGGGCGTGGATGGGGCAAAACGTCCCGAGGTCATGGCTGTGTCCTGATTCTTAGGCGTCCCGCCAGACTAGGCTTAAAACAGTCCGCCTGGTGGGGCATCCTTGGCGCTTGCACTCAGACTTTTGTCAGCAGCTAGCAGGTATGGAAAAAGTGGGGCTGTTCTTTCAATCAAACATTGGCTCGATTAAATTTCCCGCATGTTCAATTGGCTGGCTCAGACCCACTTTTTTTACCACACACTTTTTTTTGAATATTACGACCCCTGTCTATACACTATGGCCGTTTCCTGGATCAGATGCAGAGAGTGGTAGTTGAAAGGCCAGGCCAACTATTCGTCAAGGCATAGAAAATCTATCAGCGGGGCTCAATAGTCTCCGGGTTGTCTACAGCAAACGCAAACAATTTGGAGGAAATGTGCACCTCTTGCACATGCAGTGGATGCAAAAGTCAAAGGTGGGACGGCAATGGCAGAAGTTGTGACATTGGTAAATAAATGTTTCTTTGAGAGCCGGGACAGAGACAGCCACCTGCCTCAAAGTAGTGTGATTGTCTTCCACCATTACCATACTTTGTAAGTAATTGCTCGTGGGCTGTCGAAAGCGACGACCTTGCGAATACATGCTGCAACGATGAGAGACAGCCTGACTCTACGAGCATGAGCAAGGGCATAAACGAGGGTAAAGACTGATCCTCAACACCAAACGTAGGGCTCTCCAGGGGGTATCACTTTTCCACACACGGCCACGCCGCCATTCCTGTGAACGCCAAGTTGAAGCAAGCAAAATAATGTCACTGAGGCCGGCTCGGGCGGCGTGCCTCTCTCGTCTTCCAAGCGACACGAATCTCATCGGCATGATCGAGCAGATCCTGCTGGGTGACATGGTCTTCAATGGACACGCGGACGCTGTCGAAAGTACTGACGTGATTAGCTTCGTCCTTGTCTTCTCTGAGTCGGTGGAACCTCCAGCGCTTGGTGGATGAGGCGTCTCCGTTCAGATGATGACCATTGGTCAGAGCGGTATCTTCGAGAAAACATTCGACGATGCTGTCTTGCAGAGGCAGCTCTCGGCGTCGCATGGCATCCCAGTCTTCCGGGGAGAGATAGAGCTCACCAATGCGACAGTAGTCCATGTTCCGTCCATGATAGATGTACAGGTCGACGCGGGCGGGCAGGGCAAAGTAGTCGTCCTGGGGAGATTGATCGGGGTCGGCGGGATCCGGGTCGGTGGTCTGCCAGCTGATGTGCATCAAGAAATCGACCGTGTTCTCTTCGGGGGGTTTCCACTTCAAGATGTGCGGGTCGGTGCCCGACTCGTACTTGGTGCCTTTGCAGGTGAAGATGAGGCCGTCGTTGCCGTGCAGCTGTTTTACTTGTGGGATGGTCTCGTAAAACATCTGGCGGAGGTGGTAGCTGGCTTTGGTCTCCTTGTCGGCAATGGTGAAGGCCTGCTGGGCGCGGCGTTCCTCGGGCACGCTGCTCAGCCAGTTCTTGTAGGGTCTGATGAAAAACTCCTTCAACTGGCCCAACCGTTTGTCCAGCGGCTTTTCTCTGATGTCTTTGCCATCGATGGTCAGCAGGTCAAAGGCCAGGAATTTGATGGTGGTGGAGCCGTCGGGATTTCGATCCTCGACCAGCTCGCCGTCCAGGAGGGTCTCGGTGTGGAACTTTTCGAACCTCGGGTTGTTCTCGTGGTGGGGAAAGTGCAGGCGATCGACCCAGTAGTAGTCGTTGCGGCGGTCGATCAGATAGGCGGCCAAGTGTCGTCGGAAGGGGCTGTTGGGATCGTGGGGATCTTCGAGGCGGTCGTCGTGGGTGAGGAACATGAGCACGCGCAGGCCATCGGTCTTTTCACAGACATAGTAGTCCTGCAGCTTGAGCTCGGTGATATGCTGCTTGGCGAACGAGACGGGCTGGGCGCCGGGGAAGGCTTTGGGGTTGTTTCGATTCAGCAATTTGGCCACCTCTTGGCGGAATTCGTTCTGCAGGTCCCATCCGGCCCACATGCCGCCGACCTTTTCTATTAGTTCTGGCACCTTGTGATCCATGGTGTGCAGAGAGAAGTCAGGATATCATAGAACTTGCGTGGATTCTGTTTGCCGGCACAGATGCGACAGATGTGACAGAGAGGATCAGCAACCAGGCCGGGCGCATTGGTCATCGGACGCCTGCGTCATAGCAACGGAATCCAGCACAGGATGATGATGACCTGCCAACACCGACATTAGAATATGCTGCACTGTGGGCGAGCTTATCAACATACGAACAATGAGGCTATCGATGCGGACGGCAAGTGGTGGGTCGGTGGCTCATCAGCGAGATTCACTATCCGCACTGCAGCAATTTCTACCTGCACTGCAAGCTAGTCTTAATCGGGTAGAGATTATTGTAATGACGCTAGTAAGAATAGTTATACGCTTACTGCTCTACCCACCTCTAAGGGAGCTTTCTAGGCACTTTAATTCTCAAAAGGCCCCTAATAATTCTCAACGTTCCTTAATATCTTCTTCGAGTACCAGCCTAGCTGCGCTACCTAGGCTCCGAAATCTAGGTAGGTTCGGGGCAGTTAAATGGCCTAAAGGTTGGCAATACGTCACTGGTGACGTAATATATAGTAATATTTCAAGCCTATTTCTCGTAACGAGAAGTTGGTGGTTGGTGCAGATAATTTCTTAATTAAGATTAGCTTGCAGTGCAGTTAGAAAATGTTGCAGTGCGAATAGTGAATCTCCCTCATCAGCCTTGCAGGTGACAGCCTCAGCCTCGGACTCAGCCTCGGACTCAGCCTCGTGCATCATCACGTGGGTCGCGTCAATCACGTGGCGTCACCGAACCTCCTTTGTCAGGCACGTCAGGCAGCCACTGCGGGACTCGCATCACTGTCACCGGACTCCAGCCAGACCAGCAGCAGACCATCGAGACCATCGAGGCCATCGCCAGGGTGATCATCAGCTCTTCGCCACAAGTCGCCAATCCCACCTATCCACCACACGAGGCTCTTCTGTGCGTCTATTCCTCGTCGTCGTCATCTCTCCCCACCCGCTGCGCTGAGCCAGCGAGTTCAATCCTTTCATTGCCATCTCATGGCCGCTGCCGCCGTGGCTCGACCCACCCATTTCCTCGACCGGGGCTTCTTCTCCGGCCTCGGAATCAAGAAGGAAGGCGCCTTCAAGAAATCCATCAAGTTCAAGGGCCTGAAAGCGCAGCCAGCAAAGAAGAAATCCGACACCAACACACACACACATGGAGGCAGAGAGCCATCCAAGGCCAGCCTCTTCCCTCGCTTCCGAGACCTGACATCCGAGCCCAACGCCGAGGAGCAGGATGACCCGCTTGATACCGTGGTGTGCAAGCATTGCAAGAAGACCATTCTCAAGCGCACCTCCAAGGATCACATCGCCGGCTGTCTCAAATCCAAGCAGGAAAAGGCCCGCAAGAAAAAGGAAGCCCGGGAAGCTGCTCAACGCGCCAAGGAGCGAGCTGAACGAGCCGACGACGATGACGACGAGGACGACGAGGTCAAGGACGGCAAGCGGGGCAAGCTGGCCAACGGCGACGAGGCCCGCAACAAGAAACGCAAGGCCGACGGGGACGACGATTCCAAGCCCAACAAGAAGAAGAAGAAAGAGGAGCAGAAGCCGAAAGGCGCCAAGCCCAAAGGGCCCGTCGACGTCGAGAAGCAGTGTGGCGTCACGCTTCCCAACGGCCAACAGTGCGCCCGCAGTCTGACCTGCAAAAGCCACAGCATGGGTGCCAAACGTGCCGTGCCCGGCCGGAGTCTGCCCTACGACATGCTCCTCGCCGCCTACCAGAAGAAAAACCAGGCCCGCCAGCAGAAGATGGCCATTGATGCCACGGCCGCGGCACTGTACGACGAGGACCTGGAATCCAACTTGGGACCTGTCGACTCGGATGAAGAACGCGATGCCGTCATGACCTCGATTTCCCGGTCCATCTCGCGCCCACAGCCGCTGATGACACGCACCCTGTTCCCCACCCGCCGGAAATACCAGTTGGTGCGCATGAAGGAGATGCTGTCCAACGCCCTGGCCGGGAACCGAGGAGCCGGCCTCTTCAGCGTGCCCTCGGACAACCCGCGAACTGCCTATCCTGCTTCGGCCGGCCCTGACACCTTTGCCATGCCCTCGGCCGCTCCTCTGACCGCTGGCACGGGCGGCAACATGAACCAGCAGCCCTTTCGACCACCGTCGCGGAGAGAGTCGGTTGATGTCGCCTAATGCTCGCCTGTGCTTGCTGGTCAATCTCGAGGGCTCGGGTGAGAGACGTGCTATGTTTTAATGCTTGATGTTGACGATACCCGCGCGAGCAGTAGGAGACTGCCAAACTAGACTAGACGCCTTGTACATATAATACACTCCACCACTCACTGCACTCACTGCACTCTATCACTCTATCAGTCATGCACTCTATTCTATCTTCAAATCTCGGTTCTCAAATCATGCACTCTCGCTTCAAATCTCATCTCTCATCTCGTGTCTTTCGCACCCAGCTCACAGTTCCTGCTTGACCGTGTGCGCCATCTTCTGCGCCTGTTCACTCATATCATCAATGGCCTGTTGCGCCTTCCGCTTCCAGTCGGTGATGGAGCCAGGCTTGGTGTGCTTGCTCTCCACCCAAAGGCCTCGGTCTTTCATCCCTCGTTTCACAATGCTGCTCATGATCTCGTAGGCCACGTGGGCCCCGGCCAAAGCCGTCCCCTCGGCGCGGTCGTCGTACCCCGGGCTGACCTCCACCACATCAGCGCCCACGACATTCAGTTCCTCGATGCCTCGCAGGATCTGGATGAGCTCTCGCATCGTCCATCCGCCCGGCTCGGGAGTGCCTGTGCCCGGTGCAATGCCGGGATCGAGAACATCAATGTCCACACTCACGTACACCGGTCGCTCGGTGCCGATCCTGTCCATGATCGTCCTCACCACACCACTCACCCCGAGCACGTCAATGTCGTCCGTCTCGATCCTCAAGAACCCCTGCTGGTCGTCATCGACATAGTCCGCGAAATCATCTCCACTCAATCTGGTCCTCAGCCCAGCGTGCACCGAGGACGAGTTTTGGATCAGCCCTTCATTGCTCGCGATCCAGAACATGGATCCGTGGTTGAAGTCCGACTGGGCACCGGGACTCTCAAACCACGCCGACGGATACTTGGCTGGGTGCCAGGTGTCCAAGTGGGCATCAAAGTGCAGCACTGCCACAGGACCGCCATGCACCTTGGCCAACGCTCTCAGCGCCGGCAGCGCAATGCTGTGATCCCCGCCCAGCGACACAATCCTCGGATGCACCCAGCCCACACCAGCATCGTCATTGAAACTCAGCGGTCGTCGGGTGACAAGCTCGAGGTAGGCCTCGCTCATCTGCCGCAAGGCAAGCGCATTGTCGAATGGAGACACCGGGATGTCTCCACAGTCAAGAATCCTCGGCCACGACGTGTACGGGTTCAGCCCGGCCCGTGCATTGAAGCCGCGAAACGTCGTTTGTCGAGCCGCTGCCGCACGGATCGCTCGTGGTCCGAACCGGGCACCGGTGCGGTAGGAGACCGCCGTGTCAAACGGCACACCGAGGATGCCAATGTCGAACGCCTCATCTGGCTTGGTCAAGCAGCGGATGTGCGGGAGGTGGGCGTACGTCGAGATGCCCGAGAAACCAAACTAAAAGGGGGAAACGTTAATACTGTGGCTTCGTTTCTCACGCGCCGGTCACGAGATTTTTAGGTTAGTGCTGGGAGTGAGCGTGACACCAGGGCCAGCAGCATGCTACTTACATCAGTTCCCCATTTGTGTTCGAGCTCCTCGACGGGCGTTCCGTCTTCTGGCGGCGGTTCGACGGTCGGATTGTCGTAGAAGGATGCTGTAGACAGCCGGAGTAGAGCAGCCAGCACAAGTACCACACGAACCAGCCGGGCCATTGTCCGAACTGCTTTCACAGTCACCTTCGAACACAACAACGATGCCCTTTGGTAGTAACTTGGGCAGCTGGCGACATGCACAAGTCAAAGCCGCCTTCCAAACTACGTGAAGCAGCAATATGTATTATAGCATGATAATAATAAATACAAATTTTTCGCCAGATCGAAGCCCATGACCACCCCTCCGTACCCAGGTTGCCAGGGCGGCCAGCGGTTATCTCCATGCATGCTACAAGCTCGCTGAGGCCTGCCACGTCTGTACGTCACTTAACTGTGGATTAGGTAATACCTAGCTATTATTCTCCGGGCTCCAAACTCTCAACCTGCAGCTCCCCCCGTGTTTTGCCTCTCACAAGCCCTTGCCCCGATTCGACGCGTTCTTCGTGGCTAAACAGTACAACGAAACCTCCCCACGAGTGCCATACCTTTGGCATAGATGGACCCGACTAGATCGTAAGAGGCAGTTTGATGCAGCCTCGGCAGAACGCGATGAAATGAGATGACGCGAGATGGATTGAGAAGAGTTGTTGTGACTGGCTTGGGAGCCGTAACGCCTCTCGGGGTCGGTCAGTGCGCTTCCGCTTCTCACCCTTTCGTGCCTGAATTCGAGCTTTGCCTGTCGAATCCTTGGCCAACACCAGCTCTTGGTCATGAACTAACATCACAACAGGTGTCAGGCGGACATGGTCAAGGCTCATCGCCGCTGACTGCGGCATCGTGTCGACACGTCCGCTCGGCCCAGAGTTTGCTGCATTGCCAAGCCAAGTCGCCGGCATTGTTCCTGTTGGCCCTCGCGCTTCAGGAGGATGGACCGCAAGTGAGCACGTCACTCCCACCGAAATCAAGCAGGCTGCCAAATTCGCCCAGTACGGCCTTGCAGCATCGGAGGAAGCTCTCGACGATGCCGGCTTTCACAAGGGCCAGGGCCTTGACCCAGAAATGACAGGAGTCTGCCTTGGCTCTGGAATCGGTGCGTTGCAGGACCTCTACGACACCACATTGGCCTACAACTCGGTGGACCCTCCAAACTATCGGAAGATTCACCCTCTGTTCGTGCCTAGGCTCCTCATCAACCTGGGAGCAGGACACATCAGCATGAGATACGGCTTCCGAGGCCCCAACCACGCCGCTACAACTGCCTGCACCACGGGAGCACATTCCATCGGCGACGCAATGCGGTTCATAGCCCTGGGCGACGCAGACGTGATGGTTGCGGGCGGTGCCGAGTCCTGCATTCATCCGTTGGCGATTGGAGGTTTTGCACGGTCAAGAAGCCTCGCTACAGACTTCAACGACACTCCGGACACAGCCTCGCGACCGTTTGACAAACAGCGAGCTGGGTTCGTCATTGCGGAGGGAGCAGCTGTGATGATTCTCGAAGTAAGCCGCTCTCTCTCCCTCTACTTTCTTCGACGACCTTTCGTTTTCTAACCAGTCAAGCAGGACTTGGAGCATGCCAAGAAACGAAATGCACGAATCTACGCTGAATTAGTCGGCTACGGCTGTTCTGCCGATGCACACCATCTGACCGCTCCACGCGAAAACGGCTCAGGCGCCCTGCAAGCAATGCGCCGCGCTCTGAAAAACGCTCAGATCCATCCTTCGAAAGTCGACTACATCAACGCACACGCTACCTCGACGCCGCTGGGGGACGCTGCCGAAAACGCCGCCATCAAGACTCTACTCATGAGTGGTGATGGCGACGTCGTCGAGAAAGCAAGCCAAATCAACGTCAGCAGTTCCAAGGGCGCCGTAGGCCATCTGCTCGGTGCAGCCGGCGCCATCGAAGCCGTCTTCAGCGTGCTTGCAGTGCATGAGGTAAGAAATGCCCAATTTACTACAAACAAAACACGCCAAGAGGCTTGATCAACTTCTTATCTAACGTTTGCATACAGGATGCGATGCCGCCGACCCTGAACCTGAGAGACAAATCGCCGGAATTCGAATGCAATTATGCTGCGAACGAGGCTCAACATCGGCGCATTGACGTGGCGATGACGAATAGCTTTGGCTTCGGCGGCACGAACGCGAGCTTGTGTTTTCGGAAGATGCAGTGAATCGCTACCCGATAGATTGTATGTGTGGGTTGCATTTATGTATTAATATTGGATTTTGGAGGGGAAAAAGTGTTTGTTGGGCGGTATGATGCATCGATTGCTACGGACATTGGGATGTCGTAGAAGGGACAAACGGTCGTTGCAGCGCCGCATGCTTGCTCCCTGCCTACATGGACTTTACTACCCGTCCCGTTTTACCCTTTGATCCGTCATACAACAGTGACATGACTGGCCAATTTGCGGGCACTTACAACTGCGGTCATTTTTTAAGTACGGGAACTAATTTACGCCGACGGCACCTCCCGCTCCTATTGAAGCAGCCCCTTATGTTGGTTCCTTTTCATGTTTTTCAAGTATCAGTCGATGCGCATGACTTTCGTGTCTAGGTGCTTTTTCAAGGGCTGAACTTGAAGCTACTTCGAAATCTGGCAGGCTAGGCTAGGCTAATTAGGGCAGCTTACATACTACGAAGTTACTCGGTCCGGGCCAGCGGCTCTACGTAATGAGCATTTACCACCGTATCATTATATGCATACTTTCCAATCCACTATAAGTCACTCACATTTGCCTAGACGCTGGTCGGCTGGTGCGGACTGACTTGGTGAGCTGGGCCCAATTGGCCCGGCCTTGCTTCTCGCTTAGCTGACCTCAGCTGGCCTTACTGCCTTGGCTCTCCACATGGAGCCCATGCTTCCAGAACCACGTATAAAGACGGCAAGTCCCCCCAGAAGCTATTCCACGGCAAAGCTGTGCAAAGAGCCTCTCCCCCCTCAACCAATCAAAGAAGAGTAGCAGCCATGACGGGCGCAACGGACTGTGATTTCAACATTCGGGCCGCCTCCGATCCCAGCTACTACTTCACCCAAGCAGAAGCCCAGGCTGATCTCTTTAGCTTTACAGCACATGATAAACACGTCGTTTACGATGATATCGATTTCAGGAAACAAGCAGAGCTCCGCCAGGATGGCAAGGTCGCCGTAGTGACGGGCGCGAGAGGCGTTGGAAGGGTGTGTTTGAAACCCCCCACCCACGCCGGCCTTTTTAAAATAGGACAAATAGACTGACCAACTGGCTCCGTCCGCAAAAGGCTATGGCGGTCATGTTCGCCAGAGCTGGCGCGAAAGCTGTCGCCGTCGGTGCACGGACCGAATCTGACCTCGAGGAGACGAAAAAGCTGGTCCTCGAAGCCAACCCCGAAACGCAGGTCCACATCTCAAGGCTCGATGTTACGTCGGACCAGAGCGTCAAGACATTCTTTGACGAGGTCAAGAGTGCATTCGGCACCGTCGATGTGGCCGTTAGCAATGCGGGAGTGAACCAGATCGTCTCGCCTATCGCGGACACAGACACCGATGGCTGGTGGCGTGAGATTGTACGTTGAACGAACGAATGAACGATTTTGGGAGAAGTCTGGCGCCAGCACATTCATTGACTTTTGGGTTTCCCCCCCTGGACTGAAAAGCACACTGACCAGTTGGAACTCTTTAGGAGGTCAACTTCAAGGGCAACTATCTGGTGGCCAAGTACTTCCTGCAAGCACTGGACGGCAAGGTGGGGACATTGATAAGCATTTCCTCGAGCAACGGCATTGCTGCAATCCCACAACAAGCAGCATACTCCACCAGTAAGATCGCGGCCATGCGCTTGCTAGAATGCATTCATCTTGGTAAGTTCAAGTTTTTCGGGCCCAACTATCTAACTAACTAAATGCTACTCCACATCCACTTCCACTGACGCTCACTGCCTTTTGATGTAGAGTCGCCTAATCTACGAGTGTTCTCATTGCACCCCGGCTTCCTGGAGACAGACATGACAATCCCAGTGATCAAGGCCTTCAACCTCGCGTGGACCCCAGATAGTCTCGACTTGCCTGCTGCCGTCGCGCTGTACTTGACGACTCCCCGAGCAGACTTCCTGCGAGGCAGGTGGATCAGTGCAAATTGGCCGGTCAGCGAGCTGGAAGCCAAGAAAGCGGAGATTGTTGGGCGGAATTTGCTGAAGACTGCTCTCAATGCGAGGCTGGGAAGGGGAGTGTATGCCCCCGCCTCTGATTCCGATTGAAGTCGGATGGGATTGGGATCATTAATATTCAATCTCACCTGATGACCTTCCTTGTATTTACTGGAAAATTCAAGGCGCAGAAACAAGGGTGTGTGGTTTTCATGATTCGTTTCTTAGCTAGACGATAGCTTAGCCTGTTATGTACATGTGGAATGTGTGTACTGTAAAGGTGAGAAAGGAGTGGAGTCGGATCCTTCCGAACGTTTGCGAAATCGGCGCCTAGCGTACTGGGGATTTGGCCCGCTATCTGAAGTCCCTAGGGTAGCTGCATGAATGAAAGTAAGTTGCGAGACCTGATGCTGAGCAAACAGGTAGTTGTTTCCGAATGTAGCCAGGGCAGTGGACAAGTGCAGAGCATATTGGTTTCGTCGTCAACCACAGCTGTCTCACATCTAAATTGTTGCTTTCCCCTGGAAAAAGAGGGCCGAGGCTAGCCATGACAGCCGAACAAGTGACAGTCAACCGCGAGGCTCATGCCAGAGAAAAGGAGTTCTCTCTGTCGAAGCGAGGGGCATACAACGCGGCCTTTCGCGATGTCTGGGGCCCAAGGTCGAAACAGATGGCTAATCTCTGGACGCCTGAAGACCCCAGTGCTGTGTGAGACGTCGCTCTCAAACCCACGATATGCATCTGGAGTCCGACTGATAGCCAATAGGATCAACTTTAGGCTCGCTGAAAACAACCTGCTACACGATGATATAGCCACTTTCATTCACGACCAGGTAAGCCTCTTTCCCTCCCTACTACAGCTCTCAATGGCTCATGGGCTAACCCTGTAAGCTTAAAGTTCAACCAGTGCACCATCTCACATACAGCACGGGTCCACAAGGCTCGGTCCGCCTCCGCACGGCCATAGCATCTTTCCTCAACAACGACTTTGCTTCCTACCATCACGTCACTGCCGACAACGTCTTTGTCACTCCCGGACTGGCCAGTGCAATTGATTCGGTATTTTGGGCATTATGCAACGAAGGCGACGGCATCATCATCCCGAGGCCCATGTACAACGGCTTCAAATATGACATCGAACATCGCACGGGAGCCGTCATCATCGAAGCTGATTACCAGGATCTCGACGGATACACGGGGATCGGAGATGTGTTCGATCCAGAGCTGAACAGGAAAGCGTTCGAGCGTGCGTACCGGAGAGCGCGAGAGAGCGGTATTCACGTCAAGGCGGTGATGATATCGAAGTAAGGCATCCTCCAACCCTTCATACCCTCGAGGCCTGGCTTCCTGATCTTCTGGTGATATACAGCCCACACAACCCGCTTGGCCGATGCTATGTGAGTTTCCTCTCCTCTCCTCTCCTCTCCTCTCCTCTCCTCTCCTCTCCTTTTATGGCACCTCTCTCCCTCGGCATATCTAGGGCAAACTCTGACTGTTCTTCACCACTTATAGCCACCGGAGACTCTCAAAGCCATAGCCGCTTTCTGCGCCGCCTTCAACCTCCACTTCGTGTCCGACGAGATCTACGCACGCTCGGTATATCACAACCCGAACGTCCCGGCCGCAGTCCCCTTCATATCGACGCTTGCTCTCGACCTCACCGATGTCATCAATCCGCTATTCCACCATGTCCTCTACGGCGCCAGCAAGGACTTTTGCGCAAACGGACTGCGGTTGGGGTTTATTCACTCGCAGAACACGGGTCTGATGGGGGCCATCTCTAGCAATGCGTAAGCCCCACACACACACACACACACACACACACACACACAGATCCCCAAAGCTCGCTCCAACCGTAGAGATTGGTCGTTCTAACAAACAAAATTCTAAAAACAGCCCCTTCTCGTGGTCGCCGCATGTCCTCCAGGATGTCTGGGCAGCAATGTTCGAGAACGACGTGTGGAGAAATGACTTCTTCGCGAAGAATGTCCGTCTCATGACCGAGCAATACAGACAGACGACGGCGTTCCTGCAGAGAAAGGGCATAGACTGGTTCGAGTCGTAGGTTCTCTTCCTTCCTTGGTGTGGAATTTTCCTGTTTCTTTCCCATCACGCATAGACTGCCTACCTGCTATCTTCTATCTACTCCCTTTCTATCCAGTTTTCCAAGCTCCCCCTTCTTGTCTCAAAGCTAACGCCTCCCGCCACGCTGGTCGGTCCACAGCTACGCCGGCGTCTTCATCTGGATTGACCTGCGTCGTTTCCTGCTCGACAAAAACCCCGACCCCACGAGCACGGTTCCGTCCCCAACTCCGACCTGCCATTCCTCTTCTTCACCACCAGTGTCCGATCGCGCCTCGGCCTTCGCGTGTCTAAAAGCCACCACCGCACCCGGTTCGGGAGGAGGGAAATACCTCGCTCGCGAAGGGAAGGTCGCGGATCTCTGCGCCGACGAAGGCGTCTTGATCGGCAGAGGCTCGATATACTGCACGGAAGAGTACGGCTGGTTCCGGATCGTGTTCACCATGCCGAGCGAGCCGCTTCTGCAGGGGTTGCAGAGGATGTGGGCAGCGTTGGAACGGATTCAAGCTGAGGGTTGGGGTGAAAGCTGAAAGCTCAGGATGATGCTGATGCTGATGCTGAAGCTAGGGAGGGGGGCGAGACGGGAGTGAGTGAGTGAGTGATTCGAGGCTGAACACGGTTCAAATGCGTATACGTGCGTTATGAGACGTGAAAAAACGACCGGATAATAAAGGAAGTAAATACTAAATACTAAAATAAACAAGAAAGTTTGGTTTTCAAGGGCACAAATCGTGTGAATGGTCGATTTGCCTACGTACATCTATCTATCTTACTCACAGTTGCCCATGAACGGCTAACTACCTGTTTCACTCACATGATCTGTCTGTCTGCTTTTCCAGGAAGTCCTCACTTTTTCTAGAGAAAAAATAACAGCTCTGTAATATATCATATCTTCTTTCGTTTTGCCGCAAATCTCGAACATTGTGTATTTCCTTTTTCTTTACACGTTTTTAGCGACACGTCTCAAGGCACTCAAAGCCACTCGTTGGGAATCAATCACTTGACTTAAACAAGGAACGGATCTTGTTTTGTTGTTTTGTGTTGTGAACGCTGCTTGATATGGGCCTGCCGCCCTGCTCTGCTCTGTAACTCCGTCAAGAAGCTTTCCTTAAGACCTTTTCGTCCAGCTCAGGAGGAGGAGGGCGGGAGGACGTTACAGTATGTGCTCAATGTTCGGCCGTGTTCATTGGGGGGTAAGAACGTCTCCGCGGCATGCAGGCAGGGAGCAGCTCGAGCTGGAGAATCGCTCAACGTTTGATGCCAGTGCGGCTGTGCTGGGACTACCTAGGTAGTATGTCGCGCAAGTGGTTGGCCAGCTTCCTCCGCCTACGCTCCCCGCAATTTCAGTCCGTCCCAGAGGGTGACATGTTCAAAGACCGCGCATTCCGCGCCACCGACTGCGAATGCCGTCAATCCGTCCAAGCCCAGTTCACCCTCTCCACTGTATACCATCGTCGCCAGAGCGAACCTTTCATTTGCAAAGACTTCAACGATATCACCGTCCGAGAACACGCGGAGGTGGAGTTTCTCAACCGCCGGCTCCACCACCTTGTTGCTGTCCGCATCCTCGTGCTGTGGAGGTGGAGGGCTTGTTGTTAGAAGAGTGAACGGGCCTGCGTCAGGACACTTGTTGATCGAAGCCACACTCGTCGAGTTCGCGCGATCGACGGTGATCATCTCATCCGCAACCGCAAACGTCACCGAGGTACGAACCTTCAGATCCTCGCTATGTCGGATGTGGAAGCCGACCTTTTCACAGCCGGGCTTGATCGATATCGTTGCCTCGAGCTCCCAGGCGGACGAGGTCGCTGCGGTGAACAGTTTCCGCCGCATTTCGCCGTGCTCCTCAGAGCCAGAATCGAGTTGGAGGATTGGTGGCCTCTGCACCTCGCAGACTCGATCACCGCCTTCGCGCACCGAGGCCATTTCAGCGATAGGTCGGATGCCCAGACAGATCAAGGTCGTGGAGCCGTCGCTCTCCTCGATCGTGCGTTCGAAACAGGCCATGTCGGAGAGCTTGCTTCGGAGTGCCCCTTGCACGTTCGGGATACGGAGGAGGAATAACTCCCGCGGAATCGAAAGGCTTCCGTTCCAGCCTTTCCTGGCCGTGGCATCTGGTGGGAGGTCCTCTTCGGGAATCCACCCGTAGACGATGCGTCTGCCTGAAACCGGATCCACGAACGAGTTGGCAGCGTAGGATGGTCCATGGTCCAGCAGTCCTCCGGCCTCGTATTGAAAGCGTACAGCTCCGTCGTTGTCCTTTGCCAGGGACCCGGACATCCATGCTTGCGATCTGATTGTCCGCACGGAGAGCTCTGGCGGCAGCGCATGTGCTTTGACATGTTCCTTCTCTACATCCCCCTCGGCGCCGATGATCAAGAAGTCTCGAGACACGGAGCCGCCGCCGTCAGTCAAAGTCATGAAGTTGACACACTCCCAATTGATTCCGTAATTGGGGCTCCAGAGCTTCGATGGTTGAAATCTCAGGGCCATGTCCACCAAAGGCCCAAGATATCTCCACACCGCACGATCACGCGGCTCGATCTCGTACAGGAACGTTGTCGGACCGACGCCTTCTATCCCACCGGATATCACACCATACATTCCTGGTTCTGGTTGGGACTTGCCTCGGATCCGGTCCAAGTTTGGCCACTCCGCGACATAAGGATCTCGGAAACCAGTCACCTCGACACCAACCGGCTCGCCTTCGAGTATGGGGTTTCGCGAATCCTTCGTCCAGGTCGTGCCCCCATCTTCAGAGACTGCCATCGAAAGTCCCGCGCAGTTCCGAGGATACGGAGGCGTGCTCCAGTGGAATGGCAACTTGCAGATAGAGGAGTAGAAAACCGTCGACTTGCCATCGTCGTCGTCTGCGGGATTAGGATTGGTGGGATGAGGGATCGAGCATCCCGTGAAGACCCCGTCGCAATCGTATGCCTGATCAGGAAGCAGCGCTGGCTTGTCTGACGCCGGTGCCCACGTGAGCAGATCTTTGGAGACGATGTGGCCCCATGACATGTTCCCCCATTCTGTGCCGTGCGGGTTGCCTGTGGTGCGAATTTCAGTGACCGCTTTTTTTCAAAACGGAGGAATGGAGCTCTTTCCTTTTCATACATTGGAAGAATAGATGGTATGTTTTTGTGTGCGCGTCGTAGCCAGGAGCACAAGGGTCGTTGATCCAGCCATCCGCAGTGAAATGGATCCTTGGCCGCACGTGGCGTGTTTGAGCCGGTCCTTTCGACGACATGTTCGACAGATTGAATAAGTCTAGTGCGTTTTTCGTTCCAGCTATTGCGGAGGAGATGGCAATTGGCAAACCTGACACATTAGCAGCTTCCGATACCCTTGGACTGGGTTCCCGATGTGTGTTTTTCTAGCCTTGCCGAGTAAGTGGATTTCCTCTCCTCGAGAAACGTGATCGGTCAATTTTTCATCTGATAAGAAACGCGGCGTGCTATTAGTGAGCTTGGACGGAGATAGCCTCCACTTATCGAAGGGCTAAGAAATTTTGGGGGCTGTCCCTAATACGAAACACTCCGTACAACGTCCCTTTAGACTTTACCAGATCGTTGGAATGGAGTTTTTGGCCCCCCCGACTGTGGAACCTGCTTGCACTCCATCGTGTATTAAACCACACGGTGATCGTTCTCTCTACGTACAGGTTCTATGCTCCGGCGTCTAAGAGATCCGCACATCCGCAACTGAGCACATGCACTGAATTCGTGATGGCTCTTATCCATGGATGTGAAGATAGCCAGGAATTATTGATGGCCATATCGTCTGTCGGACTAACACATGTAGCATATATACAGGTAGGGGTCGTAATATTTAGAAAAGTGATGGGATTCAAACTCAGTGTTATCTAGCTGTCTACGTTTGTCTGAACTAGCGCGCTCCAAGAGCTGATATGATTAGCTGATAAAATCTCCGATACAAGAGCAGCTTAATTCTAAACTTAGCCTAATGCGAGCGTAAAATCAAATCGTTACTGTCGCTACTAGCCCCATTAGCCTTCATTATAACCTTTAATTTCATAAATATTAGCACGTAATATTAAATTACATCATAGTCATATGGCGTACGTAATCACCGACAGTGTATAACCCGACTTTAATCCGTTAAATCACGTGGCTGGTTACGTCCAAATTAGGCCGTGGGAGACGTTCAATTCCCTAGAATATGATTGGTTGTCTTATCATAATGTTTGCGCCGCGGGAGCGCCGTGAGCAGCTAATGCACCCACCCGAGGGCCCAGTTTTTACCACCCCTGCCTGTAGGTGGATCATACGGATATGTGCGGGGGACACCACATAACGAGATGGGGATCGAACGCGTACATACACCGTTGTCAATCATCATCCCACCCGCTCTTCTTTGTCTTGTAACTTACTGTTTTCGCAATCCAGGGCCGTGAACAGACACGCCAAGACATCGTAGAGCCTTTGTTACTGAGTTCAGCAGGTCACGTGGAGGCAGGGGCCACCTCGCCCCCGTTCTTAAGATGGCCAAAGACCTCGACACTGCCATCGACCATCAACGGCCTCGACCTGTTTTGGCGCAGCGCAATGGCCAAAAGAAAGCGGGCCCAAAGTGCTGATGTGCAGCCGCATCGTTGTAAGTGTTTCAAAACACCTCATGACGATTCCTGACAAGGTCGTAGGCAAACGCGCCACGACACAACCAGGAGGCCATGTAGCCAGCCCTCGGAGAAGCGCTCGCTTGCAAGACAAGAAAGACAAGCAAGACAAGCAAGACAAGCAGGACCAGCAGGACAAGCAAGACAAGCAAGACAAGCAAGACAAGCAAGACAAGCAAGACAAGCAAGACAAGCAGGACCAGCAGGACAAGCAAGACAAGCAAGACAAGCAAGACAAGCAAGACAAGCAAGACAAGCAAGACAAGCAAGACAAGCAAGACAAGCAAGACAAGCAAGACAAGCAAGACAAGCAAGACCAGCAAGACCAGCAGGACCAGCAGGACCAGCAGGACAAGCAGGACAAGCAGGACCAGCAGGACAAGCAGGACAAGCAAGACCAGCAAGACCAGCAGGACAAGAAAGATGCTATAGATAAGGAGCGAGACCGTCCGTTACCGTCTCCCTCCACCACGCATTTAAACCCTCAGCCTCGTTCAGTGCGGAAAAAGAGTATTGTGGAAGAAGACAGCCCAGAGAGACGGCACAATCAAGCTGCAGTTGACGATCGCCAGACACACAGCGAACCCGACGAGCCAGTTTGTCATTGGGTGACCACGGGCTTTTGGCCTCAAGAGCTCGGACAGCATCACGGTCCAATGCCTGACGTACCTTCGAGCACACGGCCGACTAGCTCCCGCCATCGGTCCGAGGCTATCGCACGCCTAGCCACCCATGGGATCTTCATGGAGACCTCTACTCTATTGCAGAAGGCCAGTCAAGATCTTTGCGATACATACCTTGATGGAACCCTCGATCAAGTCAAGACGTCCATCTTCAGCTTCCACGAGTTTGACGGCGTTCTTGACCGCGTTCGCGATCTCAACGAAGATCGTATTAGGCGCGATGTCACTCCTTGGGTTGTACCGTCTGCTGAAACGCTCATCATCCGAGGTGAACTCGAGAATGACTGGATTGGCGAGGAGCTCAATGCCCTATGGAACAGATGCACTCCGATGGGAAGCACCATACCGAAGCCGGATTACACCGCTGGTCTGCGGCCTAGCAGCTTCACCGACGACGAACTCCAAAAGCTGGAAAACTATGCCACTTCCTCACGCCCGTTTTGTTTCACTCCAGGCCTTTGTTTCCCCTTTCTCATCTGTGAAGCCAAGACGGGAGTCGTTGGTCTGAATGTAGCAGATCGACAGAACATCCACAGTGCAAGCATTGCAGTCAGAGCCCTAGTGCAACTTTATCAAGAAGCGTTCGGCAACACCGAGCCAGAGCGCGTCAAGGCTCTGTTCGGGAAAATCCTGGTCTTCACCGTTTCCCACGACAACGATCGAGTGCTTCTCTACGGCCACTTTGCCGTTGCCGACTCCAACGCTGATGGTGGGCTCAAATGTTATCGCCATCCCATCGACTTTTTCAGTTTAAGCGTCCGAGGTGGTGCATACCGATTGCAGGCTTATAACTTCGTTGTCCAGGTGTATGAAGATTTTGCAAAGCGTCACAGACAACTGATCAAGGATGCTGTCGCCCAGCTTCCGCTTCCAGGCCAGCAGACCAAACCCGCCTTTGCCCTGTCAGACATAGGCGCCGAACAACAAACAGACTCCCATGAAGAAGACCACACGGCCCCGTCACAAGGCGATCATGTATTTGCAAAGCCTTCAGAACCTGCCAGTGCCTCGCAAAGACGCGAGATGGCCAAAATGAGAATTCAGATCGAAAAGTTGTTGGCCCAGCTGGACCAACAGAGGCAGGACGCCAAGGAGCAGCTGGACCAACAGAGGCAGGACGCCAAGGAGCAGCTGGACCAACAGAGGCAGGACGCCAAGGAGCAGCTGGACCAACAGAGGCAGGACGCCAAGGAGCAGTTGGACCAACAGAAGCAGCAGATTAGGCAACAGAGCGAGATTATAGATCTCCTTAAAGCCGCGAGAAATCCCTAAAGGCTCTCGTTTGGGTCTGAAGCCCACCTGAAACATGTCTTGGTGTATCACAGCAATCTGAATGATGAATGAATAAGTAAATCGCGTATCACGGTAATCTAAATAATAAATGAATGTATCGCGTATCACAGCAACCTTACTCTAAAATCTCAGTGATGAATAAATAAATAAATCGCGAGTTGCAGTTAACAGTTATAATGAATCGCGCATCACAAATAAATTAAGCTCTACGAACTCTAGAAACTCCTAGGCTTCGATTTAGAAGCCTGTCCGAGGTAATAAAGCTATATCATTTAAAACTGCCGCCGGCCCTAGCCTCCCGTTAATATTAATAGTAATATTATCGCAGAGTTCTTGGATAGGTCGACCAAGTCAGGATATTCCGACGACGACCACCATCAATTACTTAATTAAAAAGGTAGATGCGGTATTCGAATTCGCTGATTCGTAGTTCGAATATCGCAAACGTTGACGACAGCTACTAAAATGCTAAGACACTGCTTAGTTACATTGTGTCGGATAGAGCCTTGTATGTACAAGCTCTTCTGGCGCTTAGATGAGATCCCCGCGGACTTGTTGCTTCACTCGAGTACGAAGAGTTGTACGTGACTTCCCGTGTGGTGGATCATTAAAACGAAGTAGGACCCAGCATCTAATGCACATAACGGTGACGTGTCCCCTAAAAGGCTTAGACATTTAGCGACAAAGGCCCACCAAAGAGTTCATTCTTAGCGCATCGGAACTTTTGACCCGCCGGCTGCTCGTATTTTGCTCACTAGAACAATGTGGCATAGCTCGTTCTTCACCGCGAAACCACTGTCCTCATGATTACTCAAAAGGGATGGCCCAACCGGTGGGAATGCATCTACTGGACAAAAGGGTGACCTTGTTCTAGCAAAAATCAGATGACCAGTTACGCTGCATCCCTTCAAAAGCCTGCAGAAAGTTTAGATTACAAAACTGCTGGGTCAAATTCAGCACCCCAATTGTACCAATCAATTCTAATGACTCCCAATATCTGTCGCTAGATCGGGACACGCTATCGTGCTTCTGGGAATTGACACAATCAATTTTTAATCCTGGCTGCAGAGCAAGGAAGTCTTTAAGCGCATCTACCATAAAAGGCTGCTTTTTAATAGTCGACTCTAGCTGTCGACATAGAGACATGCTAGCAGCCAATAAAGCCTCTTGCGTCAAATCAAGCTTCAGATTGTCCTCTAACACCCCGATCGGTCCTTTGAGTGTGAGATTCGGATCAGCACTGCCTCAGGCATACTGTCCACCGTGTTGTCTTTCACCCTTAACGACACTTCTCATTGCTAAACATTGAATTCTTCCGAACATGCTTACACTGACTCATCTAGCGTTCGCAATGACGCCTAGGCATCATATGGCGGAGGCTCGACCCTGCAGCAGCCCAAGCGTCGAGTGCTAGGCAGACAAAATCTCCAATTCCCTTATCGTCCCTGATCAAACACCGCCTCTCTTTGAGAGTAGCTGGACTCCACAGTTTCAACCTCACCAAAAAGAAATCATTCAAATCTGAAGCGCTTTTCTTCCTCTGCTTCACCCTCCGGTGCTTTACGGGCACTCTTCACAAACGGAGAAGAGGGTGGTGATTGGGAGCTGGACAAGATGTATCCTTTTTGGCTAGATGATCAACCAAATCGAGGTTTGAACCGCCGGCCTTCCTTTGAAGATCTTCGCAATCCAGAACCTACTCGTGGACGAGCAACATCCAGCCACCGCCACCTGGCCGAAACAGACCTTGGGGATGGTCACACATCGCTTGAACTCGATATACTCGATGCTGGCATGAGGGTAGCAAGCTGGTCAAACCGAACCAGTCCTTACCCTTCGGAGAGACGCTCCGAATCTGCAGAAGATGGCCAGGGTCAGAGCCTTCTCGCCAGGTCTGGAGTAGCTGATTCGCAGCAGGACCTGGGTAGTCATCCGAGGTCCAATCCATCTCGGGCGCGCACTTGTCCTACGGTGTGGGAGGACATTCGCCTTCCACTTCTGTATGTTATCCTTTCTATGCTTGTGATCCTGGGCTTGCTTGTTGCGATTACTGTATTATACAGGGTGACACCTGTAAGAGGCCTGTTCTCTGAGCCGACGGGATGGCGGTACAGAAAGCAGCCAGTGTACATTCTGCTAAACATTCCTGCAAGTATGAAATGTTAAATGCGTCCAATTACAAGCGAACACTGACAATTTCACAGCATGGTTGACCTTCATTACTGCTCGAGTCCCACAACTTGCAACTCTGCTGGCTGGACCCTTGATGCAGATGTGGACGTGGAAGACGGCACAGTCTCTGGTTCGGGCTTCCGTCTTGCCGTATGATGAATTACCAACGCCCTATCAGCTTAGCCTATTAATAGGCATCTGTATGGCCTCTCCCGACAGACTGCGACGTTGGACATCTTATCGTTCTTGCCGGCAACAACGGAGAAGGGCGCAACGTTCCCCTACAGTCCTCGTGGCGGCAGGGCGCATCTTTTTGATGCTAATGTTGATGTCAGCCCTCACATTTGCAGCTGACACATTGCTGCATTACACTACAAGGACGGTATCGTACGACCAAGTCACCGTATTGAGCAATGTCTCAACCTTCGGACGTGGCCTATCCGCGTCATGTCTAGAATTGGATCGAACAGAAAATTACGGCTTGCCCTGCTCGGCGAATAGTTTAATTCCGGAAAACGATCATCTTCGTCAAAAGAACGAGGCGCTGTTCCTACGTTTCAATACTTCTCAAACTTCTGAGATTCAATTACTGACAACAAATTTTGGTAATTTTGCCATGCTTCTCCCGAAAGTTGAACAATTATCGCCCTATCTCGACTTCAGAGCTTCGACCATAGGAATCACAACAGAATGTAAGCCCATCACGCATTTGTGCAATATGACGTCTTGGGGTGCAACTGGTGGATACTCGCACTTCTCTTGCAGCGAAAACTTCTGGGGGGTGCTGGGTAAAGCATACAACGGTACAACTGACCCAGACGCGCCCGCTTTGACTTACAAAATCAACAATAACATGCTGTAAGTACTGTGAACTATGGGTTACCCGTTCCTAATGCACTTTGCAGTCTCGCTTTCTTTAGTGATGAAGATCTTAACGTCTTCTACAACACTGTCGGCTATGATCCCGAGACGACCGCGCCCAGTGACGATGTTCCCATAATGCCTGACGACCAACTCATAAACAAGGTCTACTTTGCCGTGGCAGCTCGTATCCCTCCAACATCTGTGCTCGCGAACACCGATTTCTCGGAGGATGCTGGCTTCTTCAAATCGCGAAGCAGCACATTTGATACAGTACTTCGGTGCAGCTACAAGGCTCTCCATGTCGAGTACACCTGGTTTAATCGTACGCTACAGGATTTTCACATTACCGATGCCCCCAATGGCACAATATCTGAGATATGGCACGGCCGTCAGATGTATGGATCCGTCGTAGGAGACAGCCCGAGTCTACAATCACTCTTGAGCCAAGCTGCTGTACAGAACTCCAGTGCGTCGTTCGCGCAGGCTTGGGCTGATCTCTACTCACCCCTCGTTTTGGCTACTGTCGGTGGGGTGAGCTCAGACAGGGCGAACTTACTGGAGCAGAAGCGAACCCCAATGCTTGTTGTGAAGGTCTTGATACCTGCACTAGTGTTCCTGTTGCTCTGCTGCCTCAATTACATCGCAGTGGGAATTGTCTTTGCAGTTCTTGCCCTCGGTACGGCAGGTCACGGTAACGTCGAAGATGCCAAAGTCAGGCTCACGATATTTGGACTCATTTCTTGGGCAGTAACATTGGCCTTGTCAGAGGGCCAAGACGACCAGGACGGGCCTCTGATTCGGGAACAGGATGTAGGAAGAGAACGTGGAAGGGTTGGGTTCCTTGAATCTCGACCGAACACTTCGTACTTTAAGGTCTTCCGAAGATCGAGGATCGACTCGAGCTTGGCCAGTTACGGCTGAAGAAGTGAAGGCAGTTAACAGCGTTGAAGTGCAAAACCTCGATCATTCTCGCACACCGCGGTATGATATAATCAGACTACGCAATCTAGATAGTGATGCCGCCAATTCAGGTATAACAATTGAAAAAGTACCAAAGGTGTTCATCTCCATCCTCAGAAACATGTGGTTCACTCTCAATCTCACCACTCACGTCGCCCAACGCTCCCAACTTGCTCTGAATGCCCCCGAATTCAATGCAACATACACTCCCATTCGATAGCCGTCTAATCTGAAGTAAGATCGGTGACAGACAGCTCGCCCTAATGTTCAATGTTACGTTGCCTCCAAGCCAAACTCGGGTAATGCCTCCAGTGGGGTTTGAGCTCTCACATTCCTCTTCTTCTTCATCCGACTGGCGGCAGGCGATGAAAAGTACCATTCGTTCCAAATTTGTCACGTCGATTTTGCCGAATTATACCTCATTCCAGCCCAGGTCACCATTTCCGACTACCTCTGACAATCTCCACAGAACAAGTCGTCGAAACGGCTTGCGTAGAAGGCGTTGAACTCCTGCAGCTGCTTAATCAGCGCCGCTGTTGAATCGGGACAGCAGGCCGGTGCACATCCTCTCATACACCCGCATCTACACTGTGGAGGCACACCACAGGGACAACCCCCACCACGAGCTTTGGAGGGCTGGCAATCGGCTTTGACATAGAACAGGAGTTGATCAAGATTGTAGACTAGGTCTGGCTTGAACGGGCAGAGTGCACTTCCGTTGTTCTTGTCGTCCTGCTGGATGTGGCCCAAGAGTTGTTGTTGGTCAGTAGCAGTAGTCTCTGTGAGCAGGTCGTTCTCGCATGCAGCTCCGGTATCGGAGGAAGCTGAGAGGACAGCAAAGATGAGGAGAATGGTCAGGTAGAGATTGATGTGGAAGGCGTATTTGGCCATGATTGTTTTCTTTGCAGCAGCTTTTGCAGTGCTGGAGTCAATTACAGCAGGAAGTGTGGGTGAGAGACATATCGCGCTCAGATGAGTCCTCGCCACGACTGTATAACATGCGACCCTTCAGTGGGTGCCTGTAAATGCCGCTTGTTGTCGCATCGCATCGCAATTGACGACATGCAAAAGCCATCACCTAAGCTAAGCATTCCTCTATTCGTCACTTCCCGAGCGCTCCTCTCAATCGAGCAAGGGGTGAAGACAAAGACGAATTGACATAGAAGCTTGTACTTTCACAGCTGTTGCCTTTTCTTTCGATCCACCTCTAGTGACGAGTGACGTTACCAGTACCGAACTATCGTAAAAGTCTGTGGGTTCTGAAAGTGCCATGCATGATGCACGTTCGACGTCAAGCGTGGCCAGATCGCCAAGGCAACTCTGTGTCTACTGAACTAGTTGTCTGTAGTGGCTCGCTTGCGGAACAGGACGATTCGCCTAACGGTGAAAGAAGGCAAAATGCACAGCATTCAGATTGGCTAGTCGGAAGCCATGCAAAAGCAACGTGGGGTGGGCACCAATAAGACGTCATCGAGCTTTTGCGAGCGTTTTGCAGCGCACCGGTGGCTTGCCAGTAGATCCAAACTGGCTACATTTAGTCCAAAGTCGTCTTTGAACGTTTTTGACTAGCTATGCAGGTAGCGGACCTATTTTCGCCAAGGTAAAGGGTACGGGGCCTGTGCTATCTTCGGACACGGCGAGCGCGATTTCACAGCGTTAATAGTGCCAAGCAAATCCGCACAGTCTTTACACTAAGCACCTAGCAAACAACAATCTGCATGCAAGTCTGATCCCAGTAGAGACTCTTTTCGGGAAAATCAATCCCGTACGCCACTCGTCGAATCAGAGTTTGGTTCTGTCGCGTCTCTAATCCACATCCCCTGGTCGCGGTATCAGCACATGAGTTCAACAAGACGCGCAAGGATCGTGGCATGGTAACCTACCGCCACCGTCCTGTCCGTAATTAAGGGTTCACACCGGTTGGGAAGCTGAAGATACTCCGTATTATGTACTCTCCTTCCGCGGCCCGGCCACCCCTGTTGAGATGAAGCGGATTTACCGGACTTTTTGCGACGAAATTAACGTCAGTACGAACAAGCAAAAAGGGCAAGTTGAGCAGACGTGATGCCTTGCGTAACACGAACAGGTATGTGTCACGTCAGCACAAATAGATCACGCCTGCACTACGCAGCTGGGCTTTATCTTGTATCAGTAAATACCTCACCGAGGGATGATCGAGCGCAAAAAGGAATCCTAACCTTTCTTATTCTGATAGGCTGCCTGAAGGCTACGGTGTGCTAGCATTTCCCAGCAATATCCCGAGCGCTTCCGCAATAGCCAAAGTTTTCTCCTCACTGAGCCTCCTCCCAATCACCTGAACCGCGATAGGAGCGCCATCATAAGCTTCAGGGTCGTACTCGGCCTGTACCAGTCGATCTGTTTCGTTCAGAGGAGAGTGTTGCGTATTTTGGACATCGATGTTCTTGTCGGCGAAGGTCACCGGGACCACGACGCTGGTGAAGTCCAACAAGTTGATCACAGTGGCGTAGCCGTAGTATCGGAATTGATTGTGGCGGATAGCGGCAGTTGGGCTGATGGGCGCGACTATAGCATCAATCTCTGTGCCGAGCTGTTCCTCTGCCTCCCGCCATTTCTGTAGGTACTCGATTTGAAATTTCCATTTCTGCAAATGTGTCTCCCACAGTGCATTCATGTCAATTTTGGGTATATTTGGATCGAGGAGGTCCTTGATGTTCGGAATGACGGGTTCGCCAGAGGCGTTGATGTGATATGAGATATCCTGCGAATTTTGAGGTCAGCGGTTTGTTCAATATTCGGCTTCAATGATCGCAGACGACTATGTAGTGCGCCTACCGTGCTACCATCAGCGGCATAGATGTTGTTAACCATGTTGGCTGCAAACTCATGCTTGTATGGTGTCCAAGGCACTACCCTGTGACCGGCTTGCTTCAAGGCATTGACCGCTAGATTGACGCCTCGAAGTACGGGTGGGTGAGGGCAGACCTTTGCACAAAGTTAGCAACGAACATTGTACTTGACTCAGGGGCCCACATTTCCGTCAGATTCGTAGAAGCCGATGGTAAGACCCGCCGCGTGAGCCTTGGATTTGGCAAGGTCCTCAACGTCCTGTCTCCATGGCATTGGGACAACCTTTGAGTCATATTCCCACGGCTTCTCGCCAAGGACCGAAGTTAGGAAGAGTCTCAAGTCTGTCACAGCATGTGGTCAACAACGTATGTGGAGAGATAGGCGCAATTTGACGTAGCTGCTCACTTACCTGCTGCCGAGTGCGCAATGGGGCCGACAACGCTGTGTACCGTCTCTTGGCCTTCCATACTGTTGGCCATCTTTGCATACGGCATACGGCCATGGCTGGGTCTGATGCCATATAAAAAGTTGAAAGCAGATGGGATTCGGATGGAACCACCAATGTCGGTTCCGACGCCGATAATGCCTCCTCGGAAACCTACCATGGCACCTTCTCCGCCGGAACTTCCGCCGCAGGACCAATTCTTGTTGCGCGGATTGAGTGTTCGACCGATGACATTGTTGACAGTCTCACAAACCATGAGAGTCTGAGGAACACTCGTTTTGACGTAGAAGACGGCACCTGCCTTGCGGAGGAGGCTTGTCAGAATCGAATCTTCTTCATCATACTTTCCCAGCCAGGATACGTATCCCATATGTGTCTCAAAGCCCTTGGTGTCGAAAAAATCAGTGTTGATGGACTTGTACTACAGCTCTATCTGTCTCACCTTGACTCTCAGTTGGTCCTTCAACGAGATTGGAAGCCCATGGAGCGGTCCAACGGTTTTCTTGTGCTCCTCGTAGTATGCGTCTAGTTGTGAAGCTTGGGCAAGTGCAGCCTCGGGGAAAAACTCATGTACACAGTTTGTCTGGACAATACGATCATCGTTCAATTAGTTTGGTGTTGGCAGATGAACAGTGCCCACTGGAGACTGACGTACCAGCTGTTGCGCCAGAGCGGCTCTCTTGCAAAAGGCACGTGTCACATCGACTGACCTCAATCTTCCGTCTGCCAGTCTGTCAACAAGACTCACAGCGGATGATTTGGTGATTTCGAGTTCCTCGGAGGAGAGTATGCCTGATGTTTCAGCAAAATTGAAAACAGAGTCTTCCGTTGGTTGTGCCTGAATTTTCCATTCTGCAGGGATTGTCTTCGCAATCCGCAACCTTTTGTCCGCTGCGAGTTCCTCCCAATTTTTGTCAGCCATGGTTGAAATGTCACAGCTTTCGGCGAGTAAAGAAGAATCTAAGAGAAATGTACAAATTGATAAAGATAAGAGAAGTGCACGATAAGAGGTACGGGCACTTTGTTTCTCCAAATCACAGAATCGCGCTCGTCGAGGGGTAAACTTCTCTGTAGATTATCGCGCGCATACCTCCGTGAGGGATAATATTTTGATTGCCACATAACTCGTTTCTGATTTGGCAGCATATGTGGTTATTAGTAGTCGAATTCCAAATCTTGAGGTCCTCACCAACCGAAGTGGCGGGTAACTTGCCACGAAAGACCAACTACCCTGCATTCTGCATTCTTGTTGCTCAAGTTGGCTTCTTTATTAGATCACGCAGGCACATAAGAAAGTCGCTGACCCATATTGTGCGATCTGATCCTTAGCCCTACTAAACCGAAGTCTTCGAAGGACATGCGACAAAGAGAAATTTGCCAAATTGAGTACATGTAAACCCTAGAGTCGTAACATCCAACTCTTGCACATAAAAGTAGAAAAGCTATATTATTTCCGTGGATCACTGAGAACAATTCCAGTAGAAGGTGCAATTTGACTTCCGGGGATGTCAGCATGGCCCCCCTCGGCCGACGTTTTACCACTATAGCTTAAGCTTGAAGAACGTTGATCATACTTGATTTGTCAAACACATCTATAACACTATCCAGCCAATAAGATGCTATGAAAGGCCTTTTCGCCCATAAATGTTCTTGGTTTCGTTGCGAGATCCCCACGTGGAAGTTAATCCAGGCTACCTATTTCAAGTGCTCGCTCGCAGACCCAGTACTATGAGACACAGTAGTCACTGCGAGAGCAGCGACTATGGGAACGTCGTACTTCTTTTGGCCCCAGAAGAAATAATAGATGATGCCAAAGACGCACCAGCCAGCCATGACGACGGTTGAATAGTTCATACTTTGCGCACTCACCGGCTGGGCGGAGGGAAACGAGCTGAAAAGCATAACGAGGATCATCCAGAGAATGGCGATAGTGTTAAGGACGATGCCCAGGGGCTTGCCCAACTTCCACGGCCCAAAGTCCGCCGACGAAAGTCTTTTCCGGCCGTACAGCAGCATGTAGATGATAGGTAGGATGTACGACAGATACATGGCAATGATGGCCATTGATAGAACAGCATTGAACGCAGCGGTGTTGCCGATGTAGAGGAATCCGAGCAGCATTTGCAAAACCAAGACTACCATGACTGCCCTTCCTGGTATGACGTGCTTCTCGTTGACCTTGCTGAGATACTCATTATAAGGCGTTGCTTTGTCGCGTGCGAAGGCCCAAAGCGTCCGCGAAGCGGAGGTGATGCCGGCGACGGTAGCAGCGGTGGCAATCAAGATAATCGTCAAAGACATGACCGTGGCTCCTGCACGTGAGTGTGTTACGTCGAGATATATCTGCATAAAAGGGAAGCCGGTTGGTGTAGTCAGCAGCGAGTCTAGCGGACCGGTTGAGTATAGAAGGATAATGACGTAGAGGAAACCCATGAGGCCGTTGACGACAACACTGCCGACCATCGCAATGGGTACGTTGCGGCTAGCGTCGGGCATTTCCTCGGATAAGTGGCAAGCGGCATCATATCTGGTGGCATACACTAGTTAGGAACAGTCCTCCACAAGAAGTACGACAACGGGAAACTCACCCTAGAAACGGATAAACCGCGCTTATAAGGCCCACGAGCCAGGAGAGGCCGTCACTCTCCCAGCCACTGCTGTTCGTAACATCAACAAAAACAAAATCAGCGGTGTTCTGCATGCCCATCGCTCCGAGAACGCAGACAATGGCCAAAAACGCCGTCAGGTGAAGCACACCTGCATCTGAGTTCAGCTGAAGACCTTGGTCACTTAGAGACAGATACCCATCACTTACCTGCTACCAAATTTGTGTGGGGCAACATCCGGGCGCCGAATATATTAACCGCGGCGCCATAAAGTAATACTGCCCAGTAAAACAGCATCCCCTGCCATCGCTTAGGGACGTAGTTTTCATTGTTCAGAATGATCAGCGCCTGTGCCTGCAAGCCTGCAGCGAAGGCGGCGGTCGCGGTAAGAACGATCTGACCCCCGACCGAGATCCAACCCGTGACCCACGAGGCAATTTTCCTTTCGCGAAGAGGCGAGAGAGCTGCTACCCAATAATACTGGCCTGTATTTCGACGTCAGTTTATCTGAGCGAATCTTGTAGTGCTCTGCAAAGAGTCAATCACCTCCAGCCGTAGGATATATCGATGCAATCTCGCCGAGAGAGCATGCGATGGCAATCGTGCACAAGAAGGACAGCACGCTGATGGCTCTTATCAGCTTGCGCGCAAGGTGCAGTCGGGTAAATCTCCATACTAGTTATAGAAGAGGCAAGGAGCGCCGCCGTTCAAAAGCGCAAGAGCCACAACAGTTGACAGTGCCTCCCACGTTGCCATCAAGCAGAGACACAATGCACCCAGCGACCAAGGCGAGAATTGCCGCTCGAGCTCCTGCTGATGGCCAAGTTGTTCCAATCGCTCAGCATCGCTGTTTAGCCTAGCCTGCCGTTCTACAGTTGATTTCATGATTTTGGCCAACCTTCGTACTTCCCCTGTAATGCGATTGCTTGTTGGAGGTTGCGAGTATTGCTAGCAGGTTGTGGTCCTTTAGAAAATATTGCGATGTTAAAGTAGATCTTCGTATGTCATGAATCCTTCGCGTTGGATTGCTATCTTTGGTTGCTATCAAAGCTTCGGTGATGGCGTGGAAACCGCCGCCCCCGACGTTCCTGGCTTGGGGGCAGTGGCCAATGGCAAGCTCTCGATTATCTCGGAGTTTCATCCAGACCCTGCAAGTGGCCTAGGCTCCACGTTATCTACAAGATAGTGCCATGTGGGTCGAAATTCCGGGCACAGTGATCTCTAGAATTTTTTGCGACTCATCTCTATTGGCCCGGCGTGAGTTGGGTCGGTGTGTTGGGAGTTGGCTGTGTGACCAGTCGGGATCGCGAAAGTGTTGATGGAGAGCGGAACTGTTCCGATGTTTCCGCGACAACTACTCGGCCTATTCCGCCGTGGACAACGTAAGCCTCGACCATGCTATGGAATTCAACATGCTTGTCATGTCAAGGTATTCGTCTAATATGAGCGAGAGGATTGAGAGGTGTGACTTTATGGCTTAAGCTATGGCTCCGCCGCTACCCTACACATCGCGTTCGAGTTGATCCTTCCACAGAGCCAGCACGATCCCAGCGAGGTCTCTGCAGGCTCGCCGCGGTCTTAATGCGACACTAGGATATTCAAAATGCACTTGACAAAGCTTCTAAGTGCTGTCAAGTCATTACCCTGGTATAGACCGTGATTCGCCATTCTTGAGAACTCGATGTTCCCTGAGGGATCTGGGCCAAAATCTATTTCACATTTACAAAGTTATCTAGGCATCCACCGTTTCTTGCCAGCATCAAGTATCGGAGATGGCAAGCTGATATATGGTATACCGCAAGAAGTTTGTGCCAGCATTTTGCTCAACTTGCGAAAGAGCTTCCTCGAAGAACATCGCAAGGCTGCGATTTCAAGCTCTCTTAGGGTCGGGAATTCATGGCAACTGTGAGAGGACGCATCTGCTCCTCCGATCTTGCAACTGCTCTGCATGATACCACCGGTGCTAGTAGAGATCTGTCCATCTTGAGTCTGTCATTGACGAAATTGTGCGCTCAGAACAGCTTCATCGTTTGAGGCAGACCTACGCCTTGATCTTTGTATTCTCTGAGACAGCTTAGACTCTCCAGTAAAGAGTTCAAGGTTTGGTGCGAGTCACCGACGACTCCCAGAGGCACCAGGATGAGATATCGAGTTGTAAATGCTGGCGCGAATGACGGAGGCTCTGAAAAATGTATTGATGATGAGCCTGGCATTATTCTGACTCGGTCGATCGACAAGACGTAGCGTTCAAGGACTTCCCTGCCAGCGTATCAGTATATGTGATGCGTATGGCCCTCGTGTTCACACCAGACCTCTCATCTTCTCATTTTTGAGAAAGGCCGCACTGCCAATGTTCCAGGCAGGTTCGCTCGGCTGCTGCTTATTGGCATCTGGCACGGAACCTTAAAAGTTATGCCTGCGGAATCTTGGCCGACAAAGTACAACCCTCTCCCCAGGTAGTGTGTCATCGGACTGCCAGCATTGTAAGTACACTGTTCTTTTGTCGGTACACGATTCTCAGCCCCAGGAGATAGTTCAGGGTTCGCGTGACAAGTTGTCGCTTAAAAGGAGGTCTGCGTTCTTCAAGCTTCTACGGAATATTGGAAAAGCCAAACCCATCCTTTCACGATGTCTGCCAAACCTGTTCGGCGCTTGACCCTTTTCAAAATCCCAGACCTGGAGCACCAGAACCAGCTGCTGGAAATGTATCGTACAATGCCGCAAGATGCATTAAAGGTATCGTCTCTTTTGTCTTTTTCTCCCCAGTTCTACATGGGGGGATCTCGCTGTGACTTACAAACGTGTGTGAACCAGGACGGGAAGCCTTACATTGTCTCTGTGAATGCAGGCAAGGCATTTGACGACGACAGAGCCCAGGGGTTTACGATCGCTGTGATCACTGAGTTTGCGAGCTTGGACGACTTCAAATTTTACGACACAGAGTGTGGTGCACATGCGAAGCTAAGGGCGTTTGCGAGGACCGTACACAATGGAAACGCGATGATATATTTCGAGAACTACTTCTAGCGACGATGGCAGCGGGGAAGATAAAGTGGTATTTCGGCGTGCTATGGTAGATTCTCAACCAAATCGTGCAACCTTCTTTCCCCTGCTCTCCACTTCTTGATGTCTTGTGGAAATGGGTTCCAGGTAGCGACCAATCTTGCTGAACGACCCATGGTGTTACTGGATACCACCGTGTTGTCAAATGTGGCACTTTTATGACGTACTGGTCAAAAAAGTTGAATAATAATCTATCGATTGTCATAGAGAAAATTGAACCTTTTGAAGGGTAGGACTCAACTCATCAGTGAGCCAGCGACTAGATGAACGAAGTCAGTAAGTTCAGTAGCTCTGCAAGAACGCCTAGCCATACCACGCCAGATCAGACTAAAAAGGAAGTTGTTCCTCAGTACTGTCCGCCTCGAAGATGATCTGGTTCTAAGGTTATGCAGGTTTATGGAGGCTTGTTCGGATTCGCACGAAATCTGTATTGGAACGCATCCATACACAAAGCCAACGCTAAACACAGTGCTCGTATCATAACCTTAGAGCCACTTGAATCACTATATCCATAAACTCCTGATGCATATGCTCCGAAATAGTCCTGGTCCGTTGGGAACTTTCCATGTTCCCGAAACGTGCTGAATTAGTTCTCGCAATGATACGTACGTACCTCGTCTTGAAGGGGCCTTCACGTCGTTTGGTATGAGGGTTAGACAACCGAACTAGGGAGTCTCATGGTGGCGGGAGGCGCCTTGAATGGTGGATTGTTGTTTTCGTTTTAAGAGCCTGCCGCTTCGATAACTATTGACATATTCTGAAGCTCGGCGGTAGGGACTCTGTAGTCCTGAGTTTATAGGGGGTGGCAAGGCCGAGTCACAATCCTGTGGAATTATTTCTGAATAGTTACCAATTAGAAAATTCTACATTTATAAGCCATTGTATGGATATTCAAGTAGAATCCAATTCGTCTTTCATAAATCATAGCCACTCTTAAACCTTTACCCGTTTATAATGCGCTTCGTGGAAAATTCCCCCTCATGAGTGTAGCCACGCGTTGCACCTCCCAAAACCTGCGAGAGGTGTCGATCATGATCGTCGTCGGCTGGTGTCTGCTCCTGCATATGGACCAGCTGCTCCAGCAGTGTCACTGCCTTCCGCGTTTGGCCGGAATTATGGAGATTTCAGGCATTGAGCTCGTACGGATGCAGGTATTTCTCATCTGCGGTCGTGCGGGTTCCCTTCCCTTAAGTTCTATAACTCACGAGAAACGGCCACTCTTACGGTCGTTTTCTATAAGATACTAGATTCGTAGAATAGTCGAATTTAAATCTCTTGTATTACGATTATAACTAGGATTTAGTTATTAACGAGATCGCTCTCGAGGGAAAGTATATAGAATACTTTACGAAAACTATTCTCCGCTATGAATGGGTGAGACGTAATGTGCAGGCAGAATCGTACGCTGGGCAGGAGGCCAGCGTCATTTCATACAGTATTAAGAGCGGAGAGATGTCTAGCTCAAGGAACGCAGCCAAACTGCCGTCATCATCGCTAGAAACTAGGAACCTCGCTTCAGGAACTAGGAGTCTAATCATCAGGAGCTAGGAGCTATCCTCGCCAGGAGCTACCAACATCAGTGGCCAGGAACCTCATTATCATCAGGAACTAGGAACCTCATCGGAGCCAGGAATTATCGTCGTCAGGAATCAGACACCTCGTCGTCTAGAACCTGGAACTATCATCGCCAAGGATGAGACTCTACGGAGGACGCTCCGGCTCGGCTATGGCTAGGTAAACATCCAGGACCGTCTCGCCGGACTTCAGATGGCACCCTTTTGGCACGATAAACAGCTCACCAGGCTCGTTGTCCTTGAAAACGTTCTTTGTACTCCGACGTGGTCAGGGCGTCCTCGACACGGCCGTCAGTAATAAGCCGTCCTTCTCGTCGAATTTTGATCCTCTTCGTATCTTCGAAGAGCTCTCGTTGGAGTTCGTGAGGGATATATTCCTTTATCAAGATGTACCGATCATCCAAGGGGTCGTAGTCCCACTGGATGTCATACTTCTTCAATGTCTCAGGATAGAGATGCCTAACCTGGACTCGGATATAGGTTGGGCGAGCGATGTCGATGCTTAGTCTGTTCTCGTCGGTTTGAGTGGACATTTTATGGGCCAGGGCGGTCGTCACCCCTTCGACAATGTCTTTAATGTAATTCGGTGAATAGCCTAGAAGCATGTTAGCAAGTGGTGAGCGAAACATTACAGTAGATGTGTACGTACCAGCTTTCGTAAATCTCTCCTCTTCCTTCTGCTTCTTGGCCTTTGCCTTTTCCCTCGTTATTTCTTCCTCGCCCAGGATGGGCTTCCTTATCTCTTCATGCTCCTCTTTCTCCTTCTTCCGTCGTAACGGTTTAGCAGTGGTGGGATCGTATTGCGCTTGCTTTTGCTTTTGCTGCTCTTCCGGCACCGTCACCCGGGCAAGTTGTTCGGCAGTCGCCGGATCAATGTGTTTTTGTTTTTGTTGCCCTTCCAGCAAGCCGAGCTTGGCTAGCTTCTTCGCCGTCTCTGGATCCATGTGCTGGAGCAAGCGAAGCTGTTTCTCCTTCTGCTGATGCAGAGCAATAAGTTTGCCACAGACTTCCGTGCTCATGCCTGCATCCCAGAGCTTATCTTGCAGGAGCAACTCGAACTCTCGATTAAGGAATCGAGTTGCTGCTTGGAGCTTTTCCATCACTGTGTCGTGCTCTGCTTGACGTCTTGTCGTATCTGTCTCTCGTTGTGCAGACCGGTGAACTATGCGAGGCTCTTCGCGGTTGGCTTGCTTTTTTTCAAGCTTTTCCGAGCTTTCTTCCCGTTGCTTCGTAGTTCGAAGGCGTTCATAGGAGGTTTTACGTACGTGACCCGCAAGCCCCCCTTCAGCTCTTATCGTGCTATCGTGAGGCTCTGGGGCCTGCGACAGGCGCCTGACAACTTGCTCGCTGTCGTCTTCAATCATGTGCCCATCTTCGTTTTGCTCTGTGTTCTGAGCTTCGGTATCGAGTATCTCATTGGTATCCCCGCCATCTACGCCGGTTGAAGCTGAGCTAACGGAACTTGAATGGGGGATAATTTGCGAACTGCGGACAGATCTAACGCCTGTGACTTGAGAACTCCTGCTAAATGGGGATAGGTCTAGCTTTTCATTCCCAGGGTGCTCGTCGTCGAGCGACGCTTGTGGCTGTGCATCAAGGTGCAGGAATCGCTGAATGCCTTGAAATATAGGTGCTAACGGTAAGCAGAAAAGTTTGTTATCATCTGGTGATGCTGCGACAACCATGGCGCAGGCTTGCCCGTACTGGTCTATGATCCATGAGCCGCAGTCACCTGGCACTGTAAACGTAAGTATAGGATTTGCTGAAAGATTGAATATACGTACAACTGTCTTTGAACACTGTCCATACAATCTGGGGCTCGCTTGAACCAGGTAGCATAGCAATAGACACTGTCGGAAGGACTTCGGATACATCTGGCTCGGAAATGCCAGTGGCGGCGATGACGGGACCATCGGGTACCGCGTCGGAGCTGTTCGTTGTTACAGTAAGGTATTGTCCATCCGCAGCCGTGATTCGATTAACAGTGGAAAATGAAGAGTTTTCGATCCGCACAAGCGCCCAGTCCTCATCATAGTTCGCTATGACCGTGCCAGACTCGTTGTTCAAGCTTGCTGCACCGTCTAATGCGTCCATATTCACGTTCAAATCATCTTCATTGATGAGATTGGGTTCACAACGAGCGACGTGGACCGCATAATGGGTCGAAGCCCCTTCCTGCCCACTGGTGTCTCTTGCAGAGCCTTCATTATCTTGACGATGAAGACCCCCTGCCTCACGACTGACAGAAAGTCCTGGACGTAAGGCGAGAAATGCATGTGCGGCGGTAAGAGCGTAAGGGACTCCATCTGCGAGGATAGTACCGCCAACAGTCGCCGTGGTCAGAGTTGTTGCCTCCGTTGATGAGATGATAATCTGTTTCCCGCAGAGACTTTGCTGGTTTGTATAGCTGATCTGTCCTTCGCTTACTCCATTCTCATCAGCACATATAGCCAACGAGGACTTTCTATAATAAATATTGTAGCCTTCAAGTAGTTCTTTCAGAGTTGTGGATTTCAAATTGTCCAAAGCTTTGTATGCATTTTTGGCGAGCTCTTCGTCCTGACTCTCGGCTACAATGGTAGGCATCAGTTTCCGGAAGTCGCATTTACTTCCCGCAAGGTACAGTTGCCAGAGCGGGAATTTCGGCCCGGGGTGGCCTGTAGATATCGAGCTGCGGAAAGCTTCGCCCTTCGTAAATTCTTTGAGTTTCTTGGAGAGATCGTTCCACTCCCGAGCTAGAAGCCCTCGGACGTGCCAAGTTTTGGCTTTCGGAAAAGGCGGGTGCCGAAGGACTGCTGTTGACTCGGCACCAATGCATCCTTTTTTGTCGGCGGCGGACAAATTACGCCAACAACCGTAATCTCTGAACATGGTCGGTTACAGCGAATGAAAGATGTGAGCCCTGGCTCAGCCGTTTCATCAGCGAGGTGGAAGGACTGACCAGCTTGAACATATCATGCCACCTGAGCCGAGCTTATCACTGGCACCAAAGCTGGCAGGCCCACTTCTAGTCCCCTGCAGGCCTGGCCTGAAAATGGGGTAGGAAAAATCAATCAATCAATCAACCGCCCCCCCGCTGGTCAGCCGCAATTCTCGTTGATTCGCCAAGTTAAGGTCAGGCTGGAAGCGCAGCGTTGCCAAAATGAGCTTTCGATATTTGCGAGATTATCGCTCGAGAATAGCAACGTACGTGCATCGAGAAATCAGCCATGCCGAAACCACCATCAAGGTTGCATCGCAGCAAGCGACGCTTTCAATTCCACAAAAAACAGCTCGAAAGTGGTGGGCTTTTCGACGACACTGCATGCAGTGAATTCTTACAGAATATATGGTCTGTGCGGTGGCAACCGAGCGGTCCAGAGGGTGGTGTTGGCTCAACACCTCCAAACCCTTATATCAAACACTGGCAATATTGCATGGGTGAAAGTCGACATCATGAAAAGCTCTCGCTTGGAAATCGCGAGGTTGTCTATGACCTGGTAAAGATGCTAGAGGATGCCTTGTTGGAGGACAAAGAGGGTTTCCTCCTCAAGCTCAAGTCGCAGTATCCATCCGCAGCTCAGTCTACACTTACAGATGACGAGGCAAAAGAAGTATACGAATTCACCAAGTCCTTGTGGATCGGAGTTTCTCCAAACAAGGAGTCCACCCAATCCCCGATCACTGTGGTAGAAGACATTCAAGCAGCTTTACCACGAAAAAGCGTGCCAGAGCCCAGTCTCACCTGGCTCTCTGAGGACTTTTGCGAGAAGCATTTGGTTCGGAAGGGGGGCTTCCGGATCGAATACACTCACGACATTACGGAACATTTAGCGTTGAACGAAAAGACTCGCACAATTCATGTGTTCGGGATGGCCTCCATGCTCCGGGCCTTAGAAACAAACTCGAGAAGGTAAGATGGAAATACTGTTCCACAGAAAGGTGCTGGCTGAATCAAGAAGAAATCCAACAGGCAACCCTTTCCCCAGCGGCTTCATATCGGAAACTTTGCAAACATTACACCTATTGTATCGTCCATGGCAACGGCAAAACGCGAAACGGGCCCAAAGGTATATGAATAAGTATCTGGACATCGATCTGGAGCTCGCCATGCAGACTGCCGAAGAGCTTAACCTCGGAAGTTATCCTTATTGGAACAAAAAGCTTGCGGCGATTCAACGAGCCTTCGACAAGACCAAGCCACGGGCGTTGGCACAATGGTGGTTCGACAGAAGAGATCGCGCGCAATGGGCGACATTCTGGATAGCGTTTGTCGTTTTTGTTCTCACTGTACTGTTCGGAATTATATCTAGTGTCACCGCTATCATGCAGGTGTACGCTGCTTATCATCCCATCAATTGAAAGGGGGAGAACTGGCCTCAGGGACGGCAAAAGCACTCATGTGCTGGCATTATGTGCGACAGGATGTAGGTCACTTGCAAGGCGAAGCCATAAAAGTACTTGTTTTACGGTTGAGCAAGGACTAGGCGGTAACAGGCCAGTGTGAATAGAGTGTTGCAAACACTAATAATTCCAACCCCGCAAACCTGTCCTGCAGGCCTGGATCGGCCCACCACGGCGAGCCGGCGCAGAGCTAGAGCAGCCCCACCTTCAGCCGCAACAAGGCCGCCGACTTGCCACCATCATGGCGACCTCTCATTAGCGCTAGTGAGTACACTTGTTTGGAATCATAGGTCCAGTCAATCGAAACACTGATCTGGGTTCTAGCCGAACCTGAAAATCGTTTGACTTTTCATACTTCTCTGCTAAGCGAAGAGCGGCTGCTGAAGCACAAGATGTCACACGAACAAGCAATGCACGATCGGGTCCTTATACAAAAAGGCAAGACATTCTTGCCGCGCAACGATACATGCAGGGATGTTCTCGAAGATCTTGGATACACTATTGACTATCAGGTTTGTCTCGGCTTGCTGCTACCAGGTGCAATGTGATGACCTCGACCCTAGGACCGTTATTTCTATGTTATCCCCTCGGCGCTTAGCCGTGTAGACCTCCTTGAAATCAGATCTCTTTCGCGTGCAGAAATGATGGATCTGCACGAATCGGACGACTCAATATCCCACGATGAAATAGCAGAGTATGTGAACAAGACAGAGACGGAGTTTATCATGGAACTCAAAAAGACGCTAAGGTTAGCTGGCGCACCCCGCGACGTCGCCGAAGATCTGGTTCGTGCTTACAGGAACAAACAAAGAAAGAAAGACGCTCTGCTGCGCGAAATGCTGAAGAACCCAACTAGTGCTCTTGTCCTTCCAGAGGAGACTGTTTCAAATTAAAACCAAGCGCGAGCATACATGGGATCAATCAGGTCAGTTCAAATATGATGGTATCCATTTGATTTGGTCGGTGTGGAGAAGGATTTGATCAGACTGATTGACATAACGTTCGGATTTGATTTACTGATGAGTTTGTATATGGAACTCAGCAGGCGTTGGTGTAGCTATCCAATAGAGACTGTGGCTAGAATTCCGCAAGACTGTTCAGCATTCTCATCTTCTTCCTGTTGTTCCGGCTTGCTATCACAGTCATCGTCGCCATCATGTGGCCCATCCTTCTGGCCTCGGATCTTCTTTAGTATTCGTGCATCTGCATCACTCCCGTCAGAGTTGTGTGGTCGCTTTCTCAAGGACTGTCGCCGCTGGCATCAGAGCCCGTTTCAGTCTGTCCCATCCAGAGGCTCTATCTCCGAAAGTACGATGAGACCCCCATAAACAGATGAGGTCCGGCGAAAAAGACAGAATGTTGTACACTGCTTCTATGCTAGCTAACAACACCAACAATCACTGCCAAAAGCCTCCAGCTCTACATTCTAAGCTCTGGCACGCTTGCTTTCTCCTCTTCGCCGCCTTCCTTGTCGCTCCTTTCCTCCTCGCCACGCCCTTCACGTGTAATGTCAAGCACCAATGTCAGCCTGCCACGACTATAGGCACCACGGCTGTGATCATTAATTCAAAAACTACTCCACTGCGCTGCAAGAGGAAATATCCGACCCCCAACATAAGCACAATCTGCAGGACCGCCATCAAGTACTGGTTCCGCCCCAACACACTTCCGATGGCATGTACTAGTCGTTCGCGGCCATTGTAGGCAATTTAGGTCCACAACGGATTGCACAACTTGACTCATAAAGTCAGTTCTCTTTATGTGAAGTTGTGAATGATCTCGTAGGTCTCAGAAACAGCAGCCCAAGTGCGACGCACAGGAGCATAAAACGCAAGGTTAGTTCTAGAGGGCGAATCATCAAGAGAGCTTCAACTCGCGATGGTAGCTCCAGGAGCTCTCCTCGAACGACTACTGCGAGACCTTATAAGCCGAACAAGTATTCTTCGGATGAGCACGTGTTGACTGGCTCTGGGCAGTCGTGGGAAAGTCGGCATTCTAGAATTGTTGGTGATGGCGTCAAGCAGCTCGAGTTCATGATTCATGTCATATCACCCCGAGTAAGTTCTTCCGGTACGAACAAAGGATCGAATTCACTCTCAACGGAAACCAACCTTTCAGCAGGCTACTGAGTGGGTGTGCGAAATGGTGGCTGAGCCTTTCTCAAAGACGTTCCAGGACGACCTCAATGTTCGCACCGCTTCAATGATGTAGCTGGCTTCAAGTCCTGGTATCCGCGCTCTCTTAAAGCTGTTTCGACCAGGTCCTTAAGTGAATTTTGCCCCAAGCTCGTACACAGATCGAGTGCAGATGAGACATTAACATACGTTCCTTGTGCTGGAGGCCCAATCACCGTGATATGCTGATCTAATTAGAGCGAATTTCGGAATTTCTTAAATTCTTGTCGTAAATGTCCAGTTGTATTAATCTAAAACTCTGCACTGCGAACGTAGATAATGGTGTCATCTATCTCGATTTTAAAGCATTTCTTAGAATTTGTTGATCTCGTTTTAGTTACAGATGGCAGTATTGTCGGTCTCGATTTGAAAATTTTGCTCCCGAGAATTTGGGTATTCGAGAAGGGGTCGCAAGCCGTCTGCTATCTTTAGTTCTTGACAGAGGCTAGCGCCGACTTCAAACCGGACCCAGGATGATCGATTACCGTTGAAGACCTGTACCTCAACATCTGTGCTTCGAGCAATATTTCTCAATATTCGTGCACGTTGATTCGCATTCTTACCAGCCATGTTCATGATCTGTGTTGCGTTGAGCCATAAATCCTTCTGCCGTAGGGATACATCTTTTCCAGTAGCGGTCATCGTGACATAGCCAGGCGGATCATTCACTCTAAGGCCCAAGCCTAGGCTAGTTGTGTTATCAACCCTTTCCTTCGCTATCTCAGGCAATTGGCCTGGGACTTGAGGGGAGCTGTCACAGATCATACTCCTTTTTCTTTTCATCGTTCTTTTGTGGCATTCTTTAGAAGCCGACGTTGGGCTCTCCTCACCGTGCGAGCCCTGGATATATTCAGATCCGTAGGATAACCGGTCGACGTTCGAATTCGCCTGATCACCACTACGAGATATCGGGGTCTGGTATGGCATGCCCCTCTCTAGGGATTCTAGGCCCTCTAGTCGGGGCATTTGTAAAGGTGCCATAGACCCGAAGGATGGTGGATGAATGTGGGAGAAATCTATCTCGGGACCTGTGTTGGCATTGTCGATGCCGTTATCTGGATCCAATGCGAAAATGTCATCGTCGATGCTGTTTCGTGGTAATCGAGGTAGTGAGAAAGGATCGCGTACACTGGCTTTTTCAGAAATTCCTATCGCCTTTGACGAGCCCATTTCTGTAATAGGCGGAGGTGAGGTGGGTTTTGATTGTGATTTGTCGGTCTGAGACGGCCTATTATCGAGAGGTATATATGGGAGCGTTGGGTCATTGGGGTGGTTCGCAGTATCAGTGCGTTCAGGAAGCCTGTTGCTATGTTGGTATCGTAACATATATCCCTCATTTTGTAGGGATGAACCAATATCTTGCCACAATGGCTCCGTGATGATCGATGCTTCTTCCGTGTCCGTGTCATCATCCGCGGCTCTGGCGGGCAATACTCTGGGGGTGTCCTGACCAGTCTGCGAAAATGTTTGATCGAAAAGACCTATTCGCGAAGCAGTGCGTAAACATTCGGCCGCGGACGATCGCTGTTGAGGCTCCCACTTGAGCATATACTCAGTAAGAAAAGAAATCACTTTATCCGAATCCCAGTCATCAGCTGCCTGTATTAGAGAGTGGCACCAGGCCTGGCCCCATGATCGCAGCTCTCCTTCAGGCTCCTTGTACTGATGGAGTCCGTAGATGAATTTCATCACAATCACCGCAAGTGACCATATATCCACGGCGGCGGTGTAATGTTGACCAAGGAAAATTTCTGGAGCGGCATACATGGGGCTTCCACAGAAAGTCTTTAGGTCTGCTCTATTCTGTGCCAGTCCAAAGTCGGCCAATTTAACATGGATAGGCGTCCTGGAACGTAAGAGGATATTTTCGGGCTTTAGGTCTCGATGTGTAATCTCTTGGGCATGGAGACAAGAAAGACCATGTAGGCATTGGTTAAAGATGACCATCATGTCGACATCGCTGATCGAAGAGTCTTTCTGCTGGGTCTCCAGGCTTCCTAGGGGTAGGTACTCCATCACGAGAAGGGGTTTCGGCACCGTTCTAAAGTCGATAAAGCGCACGATATGGTCCTTTCGAGAGTCAGCAGGCTATAGTTTAGAAAGCTTTCGAATGACATGGCGCCGTACATGGTAGAGAATTTTCATAATCTCAATCTCCTTCTCCCAGCCTTTCCCATGGAAGAATTCTTTTCCGGCATATTCCAAGCCAGTAGAAGCATTCACCACCTTCCGTACCCGTCCGAAAGCGCCCTTGCCCAATTCTCGTCGCTTTAAATAGATAGGTCGTTTATTAGGAGAGAGTGATTCACTGGGTGCGAACGAGGTCCCCTGGCCGCGGAGGGCCAGGTTGTCGAAAGCCACCTTATGTTCTTCGGGAGCGTCGGCCATAAATCTCTTCACGTTCTCTTCATATTCTATGGCATGCATTTCGTAATGGTCAGGAACGTGGACGTTAAAGCCGAGCTCTCGGTTCTTTCTAAGTGGGATCGTGACTTTGATTTCCTGATAGTTGGAGAAGAGGATCCATTTAAATTTATTACGTAGCTCATCCTTCGCCTGTCCATCATAGCTGACAATAAGACCATTATTGGATTCATCCCAAATTGCGAGCCGGTTTTCGCTGTCGAAAGAGATATAAAACTGAGGTCTTCTCGAGTCAAGAATGACATCACACCGGTCGGGATCACTTCCAAATATGACACGACCTTTCACCTTGGTCTCCTGGTCAAAACGCAATTGGATGCGGTGGAAATATTCCAGTTCGTTCAGTGGAGTTTCGTCCTGGTCCTGGCCGGAATCACTGGGCGTTGTCCCACGGCTGATTGGAGACGGCTTTACATACCGAACAATGTTATGTGGTAAACGGAACGAATCGATAGTAAGTCCCAATCTATCATCAGGAGTGAGTGTCAAGAAGATATTTGGGTCATTCATCTTCGCCGGAGTAGGTAGGATGAGCAGGCAGTGGTGCAAAGGACGCTCTTGCTCATCTTTAAATGAAGGGCCCCAGTCCTAGTATCGACGATCCCGCGGGTTGGCGCCGGGCGCTTCGTTTAGCGTCTCACGCCAGAATGACCGAGAGCCTATCGTCAACACCTTAACCATCGTTAGGCAGCCGGAGCAATTTATTAGCGTCCCCTGGCAGATTGACCGAGAGCCTATCACCACAATGCCAAGCACCAACACCTGAAAGATCGTTAGGCAGCCGCATCAATTTCAACCGTGACCACCTTTCCCTTTTCCTTTCAATGTCGCCATGACGATTAAAGTGTATGCCGACGAACTCCTACGCTTAACGGTAGACGATATCGGAGATGAGGAGTTTTTCGACCTCCATGACCCAGAGAACGAAACTGAGGAACATTTAGCGCATCTACGGTGGGGACTCATTCGCCTTTTGCTCGCCGTACCAGAGATGCCGGTGTCACTGACTTCCTCTCTGCCTTTAGAAAACTCTTCCACGAACGTGCTGAAAAGGATCGGTCGCGTGCGGTAGACGCAGGTGAACTTGGGGACCGACTCGGGTGCGGTGGTCTTCATGAACGACTCCTATACCAGGCACTGACTTCCAGGGCAGCCGCCTTGCTTCGAGAGCATCACCCCCAACCCGTCCTTCCCGATCGTCGTCCACGTCGACTATCGACCGGGAGAGAGACAAAGAGGAGGGCTGGGAAGAGGAAGTGGAAGCCTACCATGCTTTAGTAGCCGATGGTGGTCGACCGACTCATCCCGTCACTCTCGGGTATGAAGTGATAGATAAACCCGAAGAGTACGAGCAATACAAGGACATCCTTTGGTTTTGGCATTTTCGAAGCAGCGGCTATTACTTGGAGTTCCGTTATCAACGCGTCGAGTGGAGGGAGTTTCGGGAAATTCAAGACAAGAAGCGGAGATACTACGTCCCACGCAACAGGTTTCAAGAGTATCAAGACGCCATCCGCGAGAGCCAGGCAGACGCAGGTTGCCAATGGGACCTTCGAGTGCTGGAGGACCGACACCGACAGAATCGATTGGAAGACTGGAACGAGTTTCGGGCAGTCTACTACCGGAGGCTCAAAGCACATAAAAAACGGGTCCCGCTCGCGGAGCAGAACCTGTTACCCAGGCAGAAGGAGTTGGAGGAAGCCGAAGCACGATTGACCGACGCCGTCACCGATACCCGCGTCCTGTATGGTCGATTTGACGAGATTCGAGCCTCGCAAAAGGAGGTAGCTGCCGCGAATCTAAGGCTGGAATCGGCCGAGAATGCATTACGGGCAGCAACATCGGACAAATCAAAGAGGCACGAAGAGAGAGCCGCCCTGGTCAAGACGGCCCAAGATGAACTCCGAGCAGCCAAAGCTGACCTGAAACATGCCTCTGGATCGGAGGAAATGAGAAGACTTCGTGATGGGTTCGATTTGCATATACTCAAGGAGGTGACCGCCCGCTCTAGAGCTAAGTTGAATGAGGCCAACTTACAATGCAAGAGATGGGGAGTCTTTTTGAAATGGATCGACGACCAATATCCGGCTATCGCCGCCGAATGCGGATTATCTGCCAACGCGGGTGCGAACGAAGTCTCTCTCAAATCTCTCGGACCACAAGGTCCTGAAAGCCCGAAATCGCGTCCTCTGTCCCGCCAAAGGCGTCCGCAAACCCGCTCCGTCCTCAGTCCGAACGCCTCGTCCAGAATATCAAAACTCCCGGAAGTGAAGTCGCATCGTCGTCATAAATCGCAGCCACTATCTTCCACTTTACTGCTAATGACCGCAACACAACAGCATATGACCGACCCGCCACAGCTTACTGAAACTTCGGCCCAGGAAGGAAATGCCAACCACAGCAACAACAAAAAGTTGCGCGGTCTCGCCCAATCCTCGAAGATCCTCAAACCGGCTCAGCCCGCCCGTCGTAGTGCTCGGATCGCAGAAAGAGCACGACAACGCCAAGGTTCTGCTATCTCATCCGAAACAGTGAGAATGGTAGACGAAGATGATTTAACCCTGCAGCTATCAAGGGAACCGAAACAACAGAAGCGGAGGGCTTCGACGAGGGTAGCAACCAAAAACCCTTCTTCGAAACCTCAAGGCGTCACAAAGCCGAGCGCTCGTTCTCGTGAAAAGAAAACCATGACAGGGCAATCCCGCAAAACTATGCAAAAGCGGCAGCACGGTAGGTATGGTTGATGACTCCCATGTTCTAATTGATGAGCTCTGGGCCATTTTGCAAACGAAGTTGGATCGGGAAAGGCTTCCTGGTCGAGGCAACCAGAGATTTCACCGTCATGACTCTGACAGGGCCTCGAACTCTGGAACCCAATCAAGAATAAGCTCCATGGGACACGTCACAAGACTTGGGATATTCAAAAACGCCGTCTGCTTCGAACAGAGCATCCTTTCCCTTCCACCTTATTGTGGTGCTCACCGCTGCCCGTACAATGATTCACCCGAAACCAAGCAACAAAGCCACTTTGGAGAGCTACATTCCGGGATGAATATGTTGGTCTTGATCTCCTGCGACCACAGCCTGCTTTACCAAGCGCACGAGATATGCTACTCTTGAGAATTCAGCGCACGCCGCTACGCCACCCACGGCAGCTTCCTACTCAACCAGGCAGCTCAGTTATGAGTCTACTATCTCTCGGCAACCAACGACAGGTGCACACTATGCCGATCGAGGTGGGTATCAGAGACAGTAAAGTAGTTATGGATTTCTTGCAGAATGTGTAATCCAGGCAACCCGGGCCTTTCCACTTGAAGACCGCCAAGGGCACATTTACATTCTAATGCCATCCCGAACTCGTGTATTTCACGCCAGCGTCAAAATTTTGGTCCCCTCGAAATGGGCAGGAAACTGGCAATACAAAGAGTAATCGTGTTGCGGTTACATGGGAGGAGATATGCACGAAAAGTGGATGTTGTCCTGACCGACGGAATTGAGAAGGCGCGGGTGGTGAGGCGTCGCAGAAGGACAGGAAGGGTGTTTGAAAAATCAAAGGACCTCGACCACTGAAAACCGAGGTGTCCCGTGGGTGTTACGGTCAAACCACGTGCACTTACCCGCAGTGTGTATCGCTGTTGGGGCTTGTTTTCCAGCGACTGCAACATCTGCAGCTTCTTTAAAATTAAGACCTTCTCGCGGTCAACAAAGCAAAATAAGAATACTATATCATCGCTATTAAGTTGAGTCTGTTGAATCTTAGGATAATCTCTAGGGTTTTACTACTTGGGCTATGCCGGAAGCCGAGTTGCTGCTTTGGTGCCTGCCAAGCCGCCACTTTGGCCGCAAAAAGCTCCCGCAAATCTTAAAGGCGTACCAGACCATTGTTTGCATATTGTTTTGGTACCCTTATACGAAGTACTTTATATCACTTCCCTTGTTGTGAATCACGAATGAGGGAAATGTACACTTCGGATTGTACTACCAACAAGCCACTTTGTGAATGTAGCACGTCTAGTAATAAACTGTCTAGACTTAGATAAACGACCTCACATACTTCGTACTAGTAGCGTTAATAATTTTAACCAAGTCTCCACCACCGCTCTACGATATCCTCGGAAGCACCGTGTATTGTTACAGGCTCGACTTGAGATCCTGCACATTTAATATCGTAGCACGAATCGAGCTTGTCACTTCAACATGGGAGCACCATGCATGGTTCGACCAGATCTGACTTTCAGTCACGTATGACAGCGCTAGAACACGACTTCGAGGCGTAGTAATCCATTCGAAGGAATCGACGGAGCATGAGCCTAACGGTGAAGCCAGAGGACACCATTGAGACTTCAACGCTATACCATACGCATTATATCTCTTGGCCTTTTGGATTCAGCGTGCAATGAGCACGCCTGTGCCGAGTCCTCTGGCGGCTGGTCGGGGAATCTATCTGCATTATTGAAGTAGTGGCAAATCATCAAAGGCACACCTAGGATGGCAGCAACACGCCCCACGGCAGAATTTCAGCAACGAGGAACATGGATTTAGCGACTCGAGTACGCATAGGAATATTTCGTGGATTCATCAATCCGGAGAGGAATAAGCTAGTACAGAGTCTCCTTTCACGCCTTGTCCAAGCAGCGCAGAGCCAAGCCAGTCCGGTCCCGCAATCTTTTGTTCACATCCCTCATCTTTAGCTTCCGCCCAGTCCTTCAGGCACCCCTCGACATCATCCAGCTCACCTGGTTGGAGATGCTGTCATCCTGTCTGGAGTGATCAGCTTCAGCTGTTCTTACTGTGCGCCGTCTAACAGTGGCTTCCTTCTCGTTTGATTCGTAAATGCTGCCTGGGTCGGGCCCGAGACCGAGCCGAAACTTCGAAGTGGCGAGGACGTGGTAGGCAAAATCACGGGTTGACTTCTGTCTGAAAACAATGTCCAATTGCTCTAGCGTTAGGAGTCGCGTTTCAGGGACCAGACTAGACGGTGGAATGATTAGCATGGGGAGCGGGGGGAGCGGGGGGAGCAGCATCGAGCCTTGATAGCACTTACAAAAGAATCAACACCCATAGCACCATGCAGAAGCACGAGTACAGGGTGAAAGTCCCACCCATATCCAAATACCTGAAGAAATATGGAGCTGAAAACGCCACAAACCAGTTGAACAGCCAGTTGATAGATGTGACGATGCCCATGCCTTCGGCGCGAATAGATAGAGGCATACTCTCGGCGGCGTATACGAACGGAACAGGTCCTTCTCCGGGTGAGTAGAATATCCCGAAGAGGTAAAAGCCAGCGAGGAACGTTCGCTTTTGCAGTCCTCCATCCGGAACCGCTGCCAGAGCCATGACGAGGTGTGAAAGTGCTAAGAGCGGGAATGTTGTCAACAGCAGTGTGCGTCTGCCCATCATGTCAATGAGAAGATACGCAGGTAGGGCAAAGAAGAAGTTGACGAAGCCAAACCCCATGGTATGTAACAGTGCATCTTGGTTGAACACCTCAGGCGCGGGGTCTGGGTCGGCCGACGTAGGCTTGTTCACCCGTGCGAGCAGGTAATTCGAGTAGTAAATGAGCACATTGACACCACTGCGATAAAAGTCAGAAAATTAAAAACCGACGCACAGAGAGAACTCTTACTGACCACAGTTGCTGGGCCACCATACAGACCGTGGCCGCCGTAATTGCCCTACGGTTCCGACGGTTAGTATTCCCAAAGAGCTGGTTCCACTTGTACCCCAGCCAAGTCTGAAGAGGGTCGTCTCGTGCTTCCTGGGTGCCTTCGTACTCTTCTTTCAGTCGAAAGAAGTGGATGAACATATCTCTCGCCGCGAGAAGGTCGGACCTGGAAAGCGCCTGCAAATCTCGAAAGGCTTTCCTGTAGTAGTGCTGAGCTCGGTACTTTTGACCACGTCTCTGGAGGCTGTGTGCTTTGCATACTGTCCATCGCGGTGACTCTCGGCAGAAGTAGACGAGGAATGCGAGAAAGATTGGTGATATCATTGCGCTGGCGAGTATGACTCTCCAATTCCAACTACAGCGCCAATCAAGTAGTTCTCTTTGTCGCTCAGCATTGGCAGCTGCTCCACTTACTGGTCCGAAATTACAGGTATCAGGGTCATGAATGTCGCCCCACTGGTGTAGGATATAGCTCGACAAGCAACCTATGGCGATCCCCAGGGCTGTGCAGGCCTGCCAGCAGGTAACAAGGCTACCGCGAATGTTTGCAGGTGCAATCTCGGCAGCATAGACTGGAATAGTTGCGGATTTAGGACCAATGCCGATTCCCATCAGAAGACGATAGCCCACGAGTTGTTGCCAAGTTTGGGCGAATCCTTGTGCGAATGCGAAGAATATCGAGAACAGGGCACACCAAAAGATGGTACCCCTCCGTCCGAGCCAGTCGTTCAACCAAGGTGTTAGCCAGCAGCTCGCAACACAGCACAGATAGGGTGCTGCATTGATAAAGCCGGCTTTGCCAGGGTTTTCTTTGAGTAACTTTTCGGCAGTGGTAACGATCTGTATGTTGAAGGCAGCCAAATAAAGCCCTTGTGCGCCGTTTACCACTGCCTGGTCGATACCTTGAACCAGCGCACCGAGGCCGCACACTAGAACGCTATTCCACACAGCGCCTGGTAGAGCATGCCACTTTCGAAAATCCGGCCACGAAACCCGTGGCCATCGTTTGTGTCTCCGAGAGACCGGCTTTGCTATGGGAGCGGCATCAAGCTCGAGGATTTTCCGTTCACTTTGTGAGATGGCAAGGCTGCGAGCTCGGTCATCGGCTGGAAATGCGTTCTCGTGGTGACTTTCGTATTCTTTCTCAGGGTCTCTGCAAGTGCCGTCCTCGTATGTATTCAGCGCTTCCATGTGCTGTGCGGTGTACATGCCTTGAGTGAACACGTCTCCACGATTGGTAAGGCCAGTAACCTCCAAGAATTCTTTGAGGTGTTTCCTCATCTCCGGCGGTGTCACATCGTTGAAAATCGAGCGGACGCGATATTCAAGGTCTGGGATATCGTCGCCCTGGTTGTCGGTAGAGAGACATCGATCATGGCGGAAAGACGGCTGCGTGACAGCTCCATTCTCTGGATCGTGAGCCATCTTCGAATTGAGCCTCACGATACAAAGCTCAAGCACATACAAATATCGAATTTCATCTCTGGGGATGAAACAAGCGCCACTATGATCATGGAAAAGACCCCCCCGTCGCTGCATATATGTAGCACAGCCTGTTGCAGCAGATGCCGTCTTTCACACCATACGCTACTATGCGAGACGCCATTGCGTAAGGTTGAATGAAGTTAAAATTTCGCTGCGGCAGGGCAACGAGCAGAGAGCCTGCCATTACACAGAGACTTGCAAAAAACATGATTTTGTTCTCAGACTAAGTATGTCGACAGGGAGTTGGGTGTCAGGGATGGATGCGTTCTGGCAGACTTTGGTAAGGCTGATATCCTTAGGTAGTTCGTATGGGATCAACGGTGAGTTTTTGTGGGGTTGGCGTTCTGCATATTGACAACTGACCATTGGTCAAAAAGTCACTAATTATAGGACGGCCACGAACGCTTCCGAGGACATAATCAAGAGGGGTGATTTGGGAGCCTCGGAAATTTTCGACTAGAATATGACTTTCAAAGAATGACCGGAAACACACTCAAATCGGACAATTGCAATGCTTTGTACTGTATTCTAGAAGCTCAGTACAAGATACCGAGACGCACTGAAATAAGTTAACATAATGCCCTCAATGCTTGGGTGTCTGGACAGCCTTAAGAGCGTGGGTGGCAACCTTGCGCAACGCTTGCTTAAGCTTGGCTTCGTTCCACGCGCCAATTCCCACTTCCCCGCATCACGTTCGATACTATGTACGGAGTACACAGCCTGAGGACTAATCGTTGGGCGAATGCTTCCAACTCTGGGTGGGTTTTCGGTTCACTACATGTCGCGACACCATTGGACGTATTTGCACGCCCGCCACAATTTCGTGATAATGTCTGCTGTTTGCATAAACCACTAAGTAGGGGTTGCCATCGGCCAACCTTGGAAGTGACCAACTCAGTGCGTGATCCAGCCACAATCTCTTTGCAGACTTGGGCATGGATTGCAGATCAGGCAGTTTGCCCCACTTCATCCCTGTTCTTCTGCAGCTTGGTCATCCAGGTAGGCTATTTTGTTCGACATCTTGTATCATCGACATCCAAAGTCTTTCGTTAGGAACCGTGCCGCCTTATCGAGAACAATTAAGTGCGCAATGCCGTGACCCTGAGCTAACGAACCACGCAATCTATACAACTTATCCGTATGGCTGGCAGTCAATCAGCTGGTTGCCAGTGCGCAGATAGCAGGACGTTACTTTCTGCATCATGGCTCTTCAAGGTAACTTGTTTGCCAATGTCAGAGTGTCAGGCTCCGGCAACGCACATCTAGGCAATATCTACCATTCAGGCGACATTCATCACATCTACTACTGTCACTGCCATGACTCGCAAATGTCTATGGATGACATTCCTGGTGCGTCGACTCTTGCCATACTTGCAGCCCCTTTATCCAAAGCTATCATGACACGTTTGTCAGACGTTAGCATATTCCACCGAATTAACGATCCGATACCACTCTATTTGTAAGCAACGCTAACCAGACAGCAACAGAAAGGAGCATTCGCCACTGGCACATCAATGCTAGCGAATCAATAGAACCCCCCAGGGCAAGACAGCGAGCTGAACTAGATCCAAGTACTACCATACGGCGCCCTTCCGAGCCAAGCTCCGGCCTATCACAGGTCCCAAGCGAGGCAGAAGAGACATGGATGAGTGTGCTCGACAGTCTTCCTTGCAAAGCTCATGTACGACTCGAAGATGCCGGCCCGGACGGCAAGCCTGTCGAGAAAGAATACCCCGAATGTGTGGTCAAAATCCAAGTGACCAGCCAGGACTTCATCTTCAACTCCAAAAGGAGACTGGTTTTCCACCCAGGCGAGAACGCTAATCAGTCGGAACTCGTGTTGTGGATACCCTCCACCTATGCTCAGGTCAGTAGAGCGGGATCGTGTGTCATAACCAAATTCTCAAACTGCAACCAAATGGTCAACCGCACAGTGGATCATGGAAACAACTATGAAGCGATTTATGAGCCTTCCTCGCCGAACGTCGTCATCAAGTTTGAGTGCGTTGACGAGCAATCTGCGGCAGAACTGCACTCCCTCCTCCTCCATATCTCGGGTACATGGTCGCCCCTTCCACGCAGTGAGGCACTGTTACCGCCATTCTGCACGATCCGGCATACTAAGATCCGAACAACTCACGACGCCGTTCGCGGCAGCATTTTCGCATGGACCGACATGTCTGCCGCAGACTCTGGTGAAGTATGTACAATCCTCGACCTTGCCGGCTACACCTCGAAATTGGATTTTGAATTCGAGGTGCGGGAGGACACCTTCATCTTGACGCTAAGACAACTTATGAAGGTCAGTTATTCGCCATTTGATGTCGGCAGAAGTGCGACTTGGCCGCCTTCGAGGGTGGAAGAAAATCCCACTGGTGAACCAGCGTCTATTGATTTCAAGTCGGCCCCTGGACACGATGCTCTCGTGATGCAAGCACGCGAGCGTGATACCCTACTTCTTCTCAACAGCTCCATAGGCCCCGCCACAGGCTTTGAAGCGATTGAATGGTTCCGTGTAAAACATGTCAAACGTCCCAGCACGTTGAGGACTCCAAAGGTGGCATGTCAATTGACGATCTGGCACCAAGCAGGCCATGTGTACTGCCTACTTCGAACGGCCTCATCTGAGACTGGAGATGACGACGCAGCCGAAAGATGGCTGGCCTGGTTGATAAAACAACCGGATGATCGCCAAACACGGCCGCCCGTCACATTCACCAGTTCAAACAGTGCTGTTTTCGAGGAGATCGATGTAACAACCGGCGAACTCCTGTCGTTGTCACCGCAGAGGATGCTCAAGCCTCGAAGTCGCGACGAGGACGCCGGGCAGACTCTGGAAGACATGAAAAAGATTGAGCTGAATTTCAGCACCGAAAGCGAAGTCGAGCGCTTGCGATCCCTAATGCATCATCACGGTATCAACTAGGCGATGCACAACTAAGAAGCTCATCTCGTGTGCCGCGGTGTTTTTCGTGACGAAAGAAGAAACCATAAACATATCAGGTACAGGTTTCGATGCTTAGCATGTTTCTAGGTGCGTTAGTTCTAGGCTAGCATGTTGCATGACTCCTCAAGACTTCGAGTCCACGATACCATGAAATGGTTTCATGAGTAAGCGTTGGCATGACTGCAGAAGAGACCGGCGTCGTTATTCACCTAATACTCCAAAGCTGTTCGCCATGTGAGACAGGACATGGGTGTGGGATTGTCCACTCCGAAATCACCAACAATTAGGTGAGAAGTCTCTAGGATATATTATAAGTCCTGATAACGCTCCGATGACCATTAAATGTCTAGATCTAATTATCGTGTTGGCTTCGCCATGATCACTAGTACGTAAGACTGTGTTGGCTTTGTCGGCACCCACAACAGATGACCTCAGGATTGGGTGGGATGTTTGTCATCTTACGTAGACACGGACCCTCGGTTGGCCAATCACGCTTTAATTCAACAGTTCTGTACTCGCTTTGGCAGGAGGCAGACTAGGTACCGTCTACTTAAAGCATGTTAAATTCAGTGTTCAAAGGTGCCGTTGTATAGGAATTCAGGTTATCTACACGTCGTCTACTCGAACCACTGGTAGTGAAATGCCTAGTGAAGTGCCCTTGTCGGTTCCATGAGATAGTGCCTGGTCCATGGATGCTCCTTGCCAGATACATGTCATAATTCGCTCTTCGAAGGCTCTACCCCTGTTTGGTCCACCGTTGCGCTCACTCTCTTTCTTTCTAATACCGAGCTACGTCTCGGACCTTACGAAATACCTATCTATGGGGTTGCCGTAAGTTCTATCTATATGGATTTTAGTGTATCCTGTCTACCATGGTTGGCGTCAAGTAGGTCTGTAAGAAAGCGGGGCGAATCATCCTCTATCCTTTGCAATGGGCTTCTGAGCAAGTTCGAAAAGCCCCCGATTCTCACAAGGTCTCAACACTAGTACAATACGTACCATGAGGGTACGTCAGCAGACCAGTGCAATTCCCCGAAAAACGCCAAACAGCACGTTATACAGGAGCCGCCTAGTATCTGCACCAACAACACCGCTTCTGGGAAACAGATCCAACTGCGATTTTGAGGAGAACGTAAAATAATTCGGTGCACATCATCAATACCAGCAATGTCGACTGCCATTATAGGTACTATATCACCGGTAACCTTAATTCGTTCCTCTTGAAAGAGAACAGACTCCCAGAGGAATGGAGCAAAAATGCAATCATTGGGGTCTGAAGCCTGCCAGATATTGAATATGCTCTAAGACTACTGAGTACGACAAAGTATATTCTGTCGTACACACCGCCGACGGCAACATAGGTCGGCTGAAGGATCGTGCTTATCGGGTATCGACTTCACTCGGTCAGCACGTACATAGCTACCTCGGTAGGTACGCAGCCCTGTCCATATTGTTAAACCCGGTCGTTCGGATTGGTGCGTGCGGAGTACTCCGAGGTGTGCTCCGAAGGATGCAACGGCACATCAAGCGGTTATCGGCGGTATACTGGGTGCTCGGGTCCCCGGAGAAGCCCGGCCCTTGCCCGTTCGAGGCTCATTATTTTCAGCACCAATCGACACGATCCCAATTCGGCATAAATATACGTACCATACATTTTGCGATTGAGACACCTTGGGACCGTGATCGAACACAAATGCATTTGCGCAGCAGTTGGTAGGCTAAGCCAAAGTCAATATGTTTCTAAGGGTTCGACTTTCGTAAAACTCGGGATGCTGGGGCTTGTGGAGCAAGGACAACTCCGCATCCTTTGATGATGGGTGCCCCAGGACGTCTTGGCGTCTGTGAAAGTTGCACCTAGAACTCACTTTTATCTCAACTCTGTTGCGTTCTCCACGCAAAATGTCAACAAGGCCTACCATATACCACAGTCTGCGTGACAAGACAGTCCTCATCACCGGAGGTGCTGAAGGAATAGGCGCCGCTACCGTTGAAATCTTCGCAAGACAAGGTTGCAAGGTCCTCTTCTTGGACATTGCAAAAGATTCAGCACATAAAACTATCGAACGAGTTTCTGCGCTTGCTGGCGAAGCCAAGGAGTATGGCGACCCTCCCATACAAGCACCAATATTCTACTTTTGTGATGTGGCCAACCTGGATGATCTGCGAAGCACCGCGACCAAGATCCTCGAAGACTATGGTGTAGTGAATGTTCTGGTCAACAATGCGGCAGCCGCCGCCAGGCAGGCAAGAATTGGAACAGAAAAAGTAACGCCTGAAGCCTGGGACTTTAGTATTAATGTGAACTTACGACATGTCTTCTTCCTAACTCAGATGCTCCTCCCCGCGATGAAGAGGGCTGGGGCTGGCAGTATCGTAAATCTCGGTTCCATCACCTGGAAAGTTCCTGATCCTGGTGTTCCTGTGTACGGGGCTTGCAAGGCAGCAATCATGGGGTTGACTCGCGCACAGAGCAAGGAAGTGGGTCCCTCAAATATCCGCATCAACAGTGTCATGCCTGGGGCGATTGCAACGCAAAGGCAAAGAGAAGAGGTGTTGACTCCAGAATATCGCGCGGAGGTCATGCAACGGCAAAGTCTTCAACGAGACCTCGTTCCCGAAGAGGTGGCGAGAGTGGTTGTTTTTTTGAGCAGCGACGATGCAAGCGGAATTACAGGCAGTTCCTACGTCGTCGATGGCGGCTGGTGCAGTGATCCCTAGCTTATAATACGTATGTACTTACTATGTCCGTAGTACTGGTAGTAATACCGTTTTGCCTATCTTATATACTACACTGCCTTTCTATAGTATAATGAAACGCTTAACATTAACCGTACTGGGAACTGCCAGTTCGAACGCTCGTTCCTTAGGTTTCGGAGATACAAAAGCAGAACTGCTAGCACTAGGTTTCATGTGTGATAGATGCATGCTATGTACCCGACGAAGCCGCAAGCATCAACCTACGTACGTACGCACTGATAATCAATCGCGCTGACCAGATCTCCGTCAAGACCAGCTTCAGCGTCCTGATGGTAATGAGAGCGTTCGTCAAATCGGCGCCCTCAAAGGAGGTGAGCTCGAGGTCAGTTCAAGGTCACAATATGAAAGTTTCTGTGACGCCGTTGTGCTGGGACTTTGGTGCACTGATCTCAAATGATATCCAGCATTATTTGTATAGCACGACTTAACGAGATTCCATGTTTAACTTCTTTTCTGGTTATATGGTAAAGTATCTTTGATCTTCATGAATGTCCGCAGTTGTGAGCAACCTTCACAGGTAGTGCACCAAGCTCATGCAAGGTCAAAGATGTCGCCGATCGCAATGCTTTGTAGCCCAAGCGTCGAGTTTTCCCTTATTCTCCCGCCAAGATGCAGTGGGTCGCCTAGGTCAAAGTACGGGTGAGGAGTATGACGGATGGCTCGCTTTGAAATTTTGTCAAAGGTCCTCATTCCAGACCCTGTTCGGCTCTGTGGGCCGACAAGACATAGCTCTTTGTGCAATGCCGCACTAGAGCAGCAGATTGCATGGACCTCTGGTAAAAGCTATTGTTAGTTGATCATATCTGCAATGTGAATTTCTGTGGACGAACGGCTGATCACAGATCAGGTCGAGTGTTAGAGCGAGTACCATAAGCGGTACATTGCATCTTGCTCATAAAGGATCACGACCTATCAGAGTTGAATGCTCACTCTCGCCCGTGTATCGTACATGCGTAGCAAGACGCTGGAACCTCTTCCTTTATTTTGATCGATTGCTTGATTTTTGATCAATTTCATCGAACGCCGTAGAGTGCCAAGGAGGCTCATGGGCTAAACTGTGTGCTAACATCACTACTTCTAATGACACCAAACTACGCCCTCGAGTCTTATTTTTAATCTGTCATGCTTGCATCACGTCTTCATGTATGTGCGAATGCGCTGGAGTGTGTAAGGGTTCCTCCTCCTCCGATGCAGGCATCCCGTTTCACTTCTACGCCTCCTTCCTCTCCGCTCGAGAGCCTTTTCCCGAATGTGAACCTTTGATCTACCGGCTGGTCGATGTGGTGGTTGGGAGGGTATCTTACCCGTGTGAGGGAGATTGTGTCTAGTTGAGTCATCCTGTGGCGATGGCGAAGCCGATGGTGCGCACTACCACGTTCAAGGTGGGCTGCCAGGTCTGCAAAGCCCCGCCCTGAAGCTCACCAGAGGGTCGGCGTTGTGCACTCCGACCGCCCAGGTACTAGGAGAGGTCTCCGCAGCGGCCATTGGCTACCTCCGTCAACAAGTGGCGATACGATGTCCATCATGGGCACTCAATTAAGAAATGACTGGTCGTTTCGGGCCGACGCATTCACACTGGTCGCTTTCTACCGCTCCGATCTCCGCGAAGTATCCCCCGGGGTCGGCTCTTGTCCGTGCAAAGTTGGCATAGTATTGCTGCCTTCGAATAGATGAGGGCGTCATACAGCCGCCTGACGTGCTTTCCTGGTAATGCGCAGTCGATGTTGTCTGGTTTATCGAGCCCCGGGCTTATCACTTTGCTTCTCATTTCCTTCAAGGCTACGAGTGGTGCCATCTCGGTGCGTACCTCCTGCTGCCCCACTGATGCTTTTCTGGCCAGTCCGTGACGATGACCCTATCACGGCCCAAGGAACAAGCGGAGGAGTAAATTATTTGCCACATGTAAGTGTCAGTTAGCGTAGCTGAGCGCTTGATTCTGCAATCGGATACCCAAATTTTCCTTGCAATCTTTTCGTGCCTTGTCCTTCGTAGATTGGTGCTGACCGACGAAAATTTGGACCCTGTTAGGCGGCGCGTTCAAAGACTCCCAACTCCAATGTTCATGAAAATGATGTATCGGCGTACTGAGTAGTAGTCACATTACGTGATTTCAAACAGACGCAGGCATCGTCACTTGGTGCAGACTGCGACGTTGGCCGTCATCTTGATGTGCGCTCCGTGTGCGTCTACCACGAGCTCGTCCGCTAAGCCGCTTATAGCAATTTCGAGCTCGCGAGGAAGCTTTTGTAACTGGTCGTCTGTCCAGCCCTGCATTTTTAACATGGCCGTCATCATCTCTGCAAGAGTGTCGCTAAGACCACCGACTGAACTTGAGCTATAGGCACTCTCCTGCTGATGGAGCTCGACCGCCTGAAAACCTGCTCTTTCAAACACGCGTTGCATGTGTGCCGCCGTTAGCCAGGCCTGATCGAACGGAAGCTGCGGTGGAGCCTGCCCCGGTCGGATGTTCGTAGAAGCTTGTCGAATGGCCTTCATATACCCGAGCTCTTGCCAGGATGTGATGAACGCTCGTCCTCCTGGTTTAAGTGTGCGAAAAATGTGCCCTGCAGCCTTCTGTGCGTCACTGAAGAACAAGAAGCCAAAGTTCGTAAAGGACAAGTCCACACTATTCGCGGGAATACCGTCCAAGTCTTCTGCCGCGAGACTGAGGGCTTGCCACTGGTCGGACCGTAGTCGCCATTGCTTGTTTGCTTTACTCACGACTTGCTCAATCATGGACGGTGCTGCATCGACCGCGGTGAGTGAAAGCGATTCTTTGACATCGTCGTCGCCTAATTCGGCCAGAAGTTCATCAATCACTATTCCAGTCCCGCACGCATTATCCAGAATGTTTGAATTCGGTCCGACAGGCGCAGCAAGCTGTACCAGGTGAGAGGCCACTCGCCGAGTAGCACCTCCAGTACCTCTCTCATAGACTGACGCCACCCTTCCAAAATGATCCTGCGCAGATGTCATGCTGGGCTGCTCCGCGAAGGTAGATTGCACAATGATCCATGCCGGTGGAGAGATATTCAGATATGACTGATCTATTGCAGCAATGAGGACCTTAGAGCACGTGATGGGCGACTTTGAAAATGGCAAGAGGGCCGCTTCTTCGGTCCTTACTATCCCACTTGAATCAGTGATTCCAGCACTCTATCTTACAAAGCTTAATTTGAGTACCTTGGGTGTGAACGAAAAGGGATGATAAACCTCCACATGTAATCCGCTTCCGATGAGGCCAGCATCGATATCAAAGCACATCTCGGAGTATGGCTCACGAAACCATCTTTTACTCCCGCCCACGAGTATACGGGAAGGGCTCTCGTAGCTGGTCAGTTTCCGCCGTGATCACATGTTTTGGAGTGCTGAATTTGTTGTCAGTCGAGTGAATGGCGACAAAAAGCATGCTGGCATTATCAGGAAGTATGGCCTGAACATGTCGCGACAAGCCTTTCGTGAGAAGGCTGCCGACATTGGCTTTAAGAAGGTAAAGTCTGTCAGGGATATCGATCGTGGAATCAGCGCTGACCAACATACGCTGCGCAGTATCGCTAGATGACTTACACACCAAAACACAGAGCCGACTGTAATCAGGAGGAAGGATCAGATATGCGTGAAAGCACTTCTTAGGCTCTTGGCTAAACCGATGCAATGTATTGCACACAATCATGGATGAGGCAGGAGTATTGGATTCTGCCATTCTGGTAATTGAGGTCACGAAGACTAGATGTACGGAATTGAATCTACAGTTCATGCGATCCGGAGCGCACCTTTCTTATTGACTATGCTTGTGCGACTGTTGTCCGCCATGCAACATTACCCAATATTAACCATCCTGACTTGTGCAGTTAGATAATCTATCGGACTAGGTATTTGATGTCGATGAACATGTCGAAGAGGTCCTTCGGGTTGTCCATAATTACCTACTACCTTTTTTGGATTACTTCCTCGCGTCAACCACGATTTGGTTTCGTGGGCTGGATTGCGCGGTTAAACAATTCATCACGGCTGAAAAACACTCTCGTTGACTGCACTGTCCTACTAATCGAGACTGTCGATATCTCCTGCATAATTGAGCATCAAAGGTCACCGTCGATGATGATACGATCGACAGCAGATGACCTCCAAGTGGGAACCTTCGACAGAGCGAGCCAGGAAATCAAAACGGAGCCAGACTCAGCACTATGTGGTATTCCCTGCATCCCTCACATGATTGTGCATCCGAGTGGAGCCTTTGGTGCCTGGACCCAATCTTCTTCTGCCAACGCCGACCTATCTAACTTTGAGGTGTAAGGTCCTCACAACCTGGAACACATATATGTACTTTACACCGTCATCTACGTCCTCCAACACTTGCCACCCCTCAGAGTTATGTGCGTTACAAAAGACTTGATCGAAAGATCACGTTTAGACTGCTCTTCACACGGAACTTCATCATGAACCAACGTTGCAGCCACACCGTGCACAATGCACCCTTGAAGCTCCAAGAATGTCACATACATCGCTCCTTCATAACCCTCGCTGTCACATCTATCAGCATGACTGGATTGGTGGTGTTTGGGCTCTCCGTATCATCCAGCATAAGCAATTTTCATACAAGCTGCAGCTAAAGGTATCGGCGTGGTGGTACGGTGCTGTTATTCGTCCGATAGCCATTGCTTGTCCACGAGCGCGTGGGATTTGCAAATCACACGACCGTTGCGCCCACGGTACCCCTCATCTGCCCCTCTGGTGAGCAGGTCTCATCAGGTATTTAATCTGCTCCTCAAGCCATCTAATTCAAGACGTCTTCCATCACAACCGAAACCCATACAGAAGCACACCTACAAAGCTTTTTCGCATCATAATCATCAGTCAGGAAGACGATCATCTTCAGCATTATCTCGAAATGGAACCTCACTGCTCGACATGCAATCACGGGTCTGGAGAATGCAAAGAGTGCAAGTGCTGCACTGTACGTTCCATTTGCATCTCCTTGGAGAAAAGAACTGACAAGATAGCACTGATCTTCACCAGACCATAAAACGCTACCATCATGGCAGGTCCGCAAGTGGAAGAGCAGCCTCGCTCGGTGCGTTTGCTATCATTAAGAATGGCGGCATTCAGTTGTCTGAGCTCAACGGCGGATCAAACCGGGGATGGTGTAGATGCACAGTGCAGAAGAGAACGTGATTTTGAACGTGTCGAATAGTCACATTAATTCATGTTTCTCTCCTTCACTTGGCTTGCTCTCTTGATCTTCACGTACTCATGTTTCGACCTACAAAATCGTCCTCTTGACCCTGTACCTGCTGATTCGTAAAAACGATATTTGACAATCGTTGATCTGCAGATTCATCCCGAGTCTTGCGCCATGTATACTATATACTTTGGACCGCAGCCCTCATAATTGAGCTTGGATGAATGAGCGTTCTTAAAAAGTATGCGTAAAGCAGGCACGTTGGAAGACACGAATCCATGCACCTAGGAGTCTGATCGACGCAATTAATGTCATCAATGATCTATGCTTGCCCAACGATCACCGTACGGCACAGAGATTACTCGTCTGGCAGTCTGTCCACTTCCTTTCTCTTCCTTTTTGTTCCCCAGTTTTCTGCAACATAATTAACTGGCCCCAATTTCTGGTATCGAGCTCTTCTTGTACCCCGGCCTTTGATATCTTGATAATTCGTTGCGCATATCCGCCACTAGATTTGACCTTCCGGACGCACCGATCGTGCTGTTCGAGATTTTTAGCGTGGTATGATATGCCAACGCCGGTTGTCAACTCATTGTAGCCGCCAACAGACAACCTAGTCTGTGTTCGGTTTTAGCCTGGCGTCGAGGATCGCCACAGACAATCACTCGCATGCCAAACGCTCCAACTCTTTGAGAATTCACTCAGCAAAGTGTCTGTGGGCCGCCTTTACAAAGCATTCTCCGAAGAAATGGGTCTTATTTCATATAGACTCCCAATGTCATTCATCTGCGCGACCAGTTCAAGGCCTAAGCGCAGCAATTCAACACCAGTGGGGGCTTGCTGAGGATCGAAACGGAACGGCAACAGGACTCGTAAGCAAGAGACGAAGAACTGCAAGGCATGGCTCCCGATGCTTTGAATGAGGCGGGTGTGGTCGCAGGAGAAGGACTGTATGCGTGACGAAGTTCGAACTACCAAAGAGAAGGACCTAATAGATACGAGATATGTGTGCGCCGATCTCTTCTTTGCCTGGTCAGAGCGGTACAGGTACGGGTCGTAATATTCAAAAAAATGTGGTAAAAAGTGGGCTGTTCTTTCAATTAAATATTGGCTCGATTAAATTTCCCGCAAGTTCAATTGGCTGGCTGAGAACCACTTTTTACCACACTTTTTTGAATATTATGACCCCTACCGTACGCTTGATTGCCCCGCGTGACGCATGCCCTTCTTCTTCCTCCAGCGTAACGATCGGCAGGACCACACGCGTCTTTTCCGGGATTCGAACTTACTTCCTGAAAACGGAACCTGTCTTGAGCGAATGCTGTTCGACTATCGCAAGTCGTTTACGATGGCTTCTGGTGCAGCGGTCCTTATTGCTGTTCACTGCATTCTTGTCAAGGTGCAGCGCGGAACAACCTGCGCCGCTCGCTGTGCCAGATGGCAAGGGTGGTTAAGTGGAAGCCAACCGCATCGACCCGAAACTCTGTTATCCGAGCCTGTTGGGCCCCAGTGGCCTTTTTCGAAATAGGCGTTAGACAATTCAATGTGCCAAGGATGACGTCAGGTTTGATTGTTACCATTTCCCCGAGTAGAAGGTTAGAGATCTAGAGATGCGAGAGCACTTGAAGTGCCCGTTATCTACATAGCTGAAATACAAGTTTCAAGTAGCGTGGTGGAATCGTCTAGCCTGTGAGCCTCGGTCCAGTATGCCATCTGCTTTTTTGCAAGCCCTTACTGCCACAACCACAAATGGTGACGAAGATGAGGATTGAAGCAATGAGAGAAATTCTGTCAGTATAAGACACTACCTGTCAACAGTCTGGAAGCGGTCGAGAACGTAGGATAATCAGATGGCAAGTCTGAGTGCGATTGGTGTCGAAAGCGATACTTAGTGCATGCCATTCCGCCTCAGCTGAGACTTCTATGGACATCTGCATGGCGCAATACTGTTGATGAGTTGACTTTGAGAGTAATACCCCAGGAGACGCCATCAACAGTCCAAAAGCGGGCACCAAACAGAAGCACCAGTCGCTAAAAGAGAAGATGAGGCGAGATCTGTGTATTGAAGTCACCCTCAAAGGCGGGTGGACCGTCTCTCAGAGCGATGAGGACCAATGCATCGGTTTGCCCATGACTTTATGCGTGAAGCTTTCGCTTCTCATGATCATTGTAAGGGTATTCACCCCTTACAAATGGGCCTGTCGAGCGGTGTACGGGTTCTCAGTGTTAGTTGCTGCCTACTATACGTTTGTCAAGATCTTCGCTTGTCGACCAATCTCTGCTTATTGGAAAGGGCCAACAGACAAATGCCTCAGTCAGCGTTCCATAATCATTGCAGATGCCATTACGAGCACTGTGACTGATCTGCTCATTTTGACCATCCCACTCCCATTAACCTGGTCGCTTCGCCTCCCTCAAGCCAAGAAACTGAGAGTGGCCGGCATGCTTAGTGCTGGTGGTCTTGCCACTGCTTTCAGTATCTATAGATTGATCTTGCTGGTCGTTGATGGAGATTCTCAAAACTACACAATGCTTTTCACTAGGGTGATCTTTTCTGGGTGAGTGAATGCCGGTAACACCAAGTTGTACAACCGCTCATAGAAGCTTTGAAAAGCTATAACTTTAATTCAGGAACTGATTTGCATCTAGGAACGCTGAAATTGGGATTGGTCTCATCTGTGCCTGCTTTACCTGCGATCAATCGTTTGATTCCACGACAGCCACTAATGTCGCAAGGCGCATCCAAACCTCAATCCAAAAATCTACGAAGTGGGAATACAATATCTGCACAACCTCGGTCTCAGGAGGAAGTATATGCTCTTTCTTCTACTAAATCGAAAAACTTATCGCCAGGAGCAGAAGAGGCGGAACCTGAGTCTGACCAGGCGGAGTTGATCCAAAACCAGCAGATATACAGATCTACGGAGTATAGCATCACTTGCCTTAACGGCTCTCCACACAACGAAACGCGTGAGCAAATGATTCCTTATAAAGGCTAAGCCATTTATATCGAGGGCCAGCAACTTACGGTAGATAGTTGACTCAATACTGGTGTTCCAAGATCACGATGAATGAAAATATCTTCAACCAAGCCGACAACTCAGCAGAAGCAAGCACTGCTTCTGAATGTTTGCTGTCCTGATCCACCACCAATGTGGCACCGTAGAAGTGGAGTGGATTGGAGCATGTTGATCCACACAGTGCCTTCATCGAATGTCATTTGCGAACACTTTGTAAGGACTTTTGAATGCTCACAGTTTGACGACGTGCTGAAAAGCAGCAGCACTCCTGATCGTCGGTGATAGTGTACCTTCTTTCCAGGCCCAAATGGAGGTTTGTAGAGTTCGATGGATCGTATGCCGACCCTAGCTTACATGGATGATCCTCGTAATAGTCGAGATTGATCGGCAGAAACGGAGCTTTTGATCGTCAAATGAAACTTGGCACTTTCCTGCTTCCGTGACCGAGATAGGCTGGGTTAAGCACCTTTACTGGGGTTGTGTTCTTGGCTTTTCTTTTAGTCATAAACCTGGCTAATAGTCAGTGTTCTACATCCCGGGTATCAGACCCCCATATCTAATAGCCGGACAAGACCGTCTACGTCCAATACCCGGACATATCCGGGTGCTAGACACTAGTCTTAGTTTAGAAGAAGCTAGTACCAAATAAGAAGTAATTTAGTTTATCGGAATTAGTCGCTTTTTAGGTTAATTCTCGGAGATCCTCGCTGTACTCTAATCTAGGGATTAAAGCGCCTACAGGATAGGAGCCCAGGGGCCTTACAATACCCGGACATACCTGGACAAGCCCTAATATTGATACCCGGACATAACAGCTGGCGTCCAATAACCGGATGTCCAATTATTGGACGGATAGTTGGATAATACCCGGATAAAGGGGGGAATACTGCTGGCTATGTTGCGAAGTGGAAGAAACTCGACGTCCCGCTCTGAGTAGCATTAAAGTTTGCTACAGCCTCAAGGCGAGCTGCACCTGTATCGCCGATATAACTCCAAATTTCCCTGAGGATGTCTTTTATCTACCATGCTGTTCTCGCTGTCTAGCGATTTTAGACCCAGAATAGGCATCAAAAATTCTTCTACACCCCGCGAAGATAAGATCGTCTAGTATCACGTATAGACGCCTCTCGTGGCATTACCGAAGCTAGAGACAGATATGTGGAACGCAGGGTGCTATGATTTGCAATCGCTTCCATGCAGGTACAGCTAGTCTTAGAGCCGTTTTCTTGTCGCCTACACGGCGTCACTAACCATTTTAGAGCATAGTACTTCCCTAAACTCTTGCCACGTCATCGTGTTTTCAACCACGACCTGTGATAAACTCTTCCAAAAGTACTACGTGTGAGTTCAAACTCGCTGGGATGTCGTCGAGTGCTAAAGATTGACATCATTTGGTTTTCGAACATTTGTAACAACCTTTCATGCATAAATTTCCAACATGGGTAGCATAGCACGATCAGACTCAAAACTGTTCCACCCACTGTCTATTGCCGGGGGCAAAATCACACTGAAGCACAGGGTGATACTTGCGCCATTAACCAGAAATCGAGGTAGTCCTTTGAGCAGTGAATGCACTCCAGAAAATCCAAATCGAGTATGGTACCCGAACGATCTCATGGTAGAGTATTACCAGCAGCGCACGACTGATGGTGGTCTCTTGATTTCTGAAGGCATTCCACCCAACCTTGAGGTATGTATGAGTTGTGTAGTACCTTCTTCATATAGTCCGAGTTTGAGACCATCTTCACACAAGTTTGATCTTACGCATCCTCCCGTGTGTTCGGCTGTACCTGACGACCCACTCCTGTTGCTCAAACTTCACTCTATGTTCTTGATAGCGGCATGGCATTGATTCTTGCAAACACAGGGCAACTGCATGCCAGGCGTTCCCGGCCTCTTCACCGAAGAGCAAGCTGCTGGCTGGAAAAAAGTCGTAGATGGCGTCCACCGGAGAGGCGGCTACATTTATGCCCAGCTCTGGCACTCGGGTAGAGCGAATATCCCACATATGACCGGCACTCCTATCCTGGGACCGTCCTCAGATCCATGGGATGACTTAAATGAGTGCTTCATGTACCCGGACCCAGTCACGGGGGAATTCAAGAAATACTCCGACTTCCCTCCGCAGCAAATGTCGAAGGCACAAATCAAATCCACAATTGAAGACCATTGCCGAGCTGCAAGGAAAGCTATGGAGGTCGGCTTTGATGGCGTTGAGCTTCACTCGGGAAACGGCTATATCGCAGAACAGTTCCTGAGTTCGAACATCAACAAACGGGGTGACGAATATGGCGGATCTCCAGAGAAGCGTTGCACATTCGTCCTAGAGTTGATGAGCAGTCTAGCCAATGCAGTTGGTGGTGCTGAAAATTTAGCAATTCGCCTATCGCCATTTGGTCTTTTTAACCAAACCCGAAGTGAGCAAAGGCTCGAAACATGGGGCCATTTGTGTAACGAGTTGAAACGGATACTTCCCAGACTTTCTTACGTCAGTTTCATCGAGCCGGTAAGCCATCCCTGAATTCATCTGTTTATTCTTGAGCTAATGTAAACACAGCGATACGAACAAATCTTCTCTGAGGCTGAAAAGCAGAAATTTCTCGACTCCTGGGGTCTCAGCAAAATCGATCTGTCCGCGTATCGTGAGATCTTTGGAGACACTCCATTCTTCTCTGCTGGGGGCTGGGATGACACTAACTCGTGGGGTATTCTAGAGAGTGGCAGGTATGATGCGTTGTTATTCGGGAGATATTTTATCTCAAATCCTGATCTTGCTGATCGGTTGAAGAGAGGGCTGCCACTAGCGAGATACGATCGAACCCGATTCTATGGCCCATTCGAGGACAACTCGGTCGGATATATTGATTATCCGACGTTCGAGGAGAAAAGCGCCTCATGTGGCGTAGAGTAGAAGACATAGCTCGAAAGACCACTCTAGCATTGCGTTGTACACGGATAGTTCAAGGTTCTTCTCGGTCATCGGGAAATCCTGTATACTATACCTTAAGCTAGAGGTACGGCGTGCCTATGCTGTCAGATATCGACTAATCGATACACGTTCTAGTTGAGACGATGACTTTCGGAATGTGACAGCTGTGACAGCTCGGGAAGGTTAAACAGGGTGTGCTAGCCAGTGATCTCGTTTCTGGATTCACCAATATGGTGTTATAAGGCTGTCTGCCCCTCGTGCTAGTAATGGTACAAGGGAACCTTTAAGGTTTTCTTGGGCGATCAGTTAGGACATTGTACATCGGTAATTCCGGACGGTGAAAGTGGGACTTTTTAGCTCGTGACGGGACTTTTCGCCTCGGAGTCGGCTAAACCGGCCTAAGTAGCTCGTGGCTAGTATATCTGGCCTCGAGCCGTTACAGTTTACCTAGACTGCGTCGTATCGCATCGATGGACTCGAGGTTTTTATTATTGCCTTTAACTTATACCTGTTAATTAGAATTCGCCGCGCGTTTGTTATAAGGCTGTCTGCCCCTCGTTCTAGTAATGGTATAAGGGAACCCTAAAGGTTTCCTTAGCTATCTATTAGGATATAGTGTCTGTGAATTAAGGTACTGTGGTACGTAGATGAGTATACTAGTATAACTTAGATTAACTACGAAGGCTATAGAAATATATAGAGAACTCGTAAATATATATATCTCTTCTAGATATCTACTATAAGGCTGTCTACCTCTCGTTTTAGTAATAGTATAAGGGAACTCTAAAGATTTTCTTAACTGTCTATTAGGATAATATATCTATAAGTTAAGGTACTATAGTACGTAGATAAGAGTACTAGTATAACTTAAATTAACTACGAAGACTATAGAAATATATAGAGAAATCGTAAATATATATACTTATTTATAGATATTTATTGTACGTAAGTCTAAGAAAGGCTGTAAGGCTCTACTGTTATATAAGTAGTTCTTACGGTGTAGCACTAGGGCTGACCACACTATATCGATCAAGGCACGGAAGGTCACGCGAATTACGTAAGGCATATATAGAAGGTACATATGACTTTCGGAAAAGAAAGAATGTGTTATAATATAATAATAGAGGTAAGACGTTACGTGCAGACTTAGCCTTCGGCTAACGTTTCCTCTACGGAATATTTACGGAACCCCTTCGAAACCCCCTCTTTTTCTCTTTAAGCTTAGAATCGTTATAATAGAGCTCTATATATAGATAAATCTATACTATTTAGCTATTTCTAACTATCTTCTATACTAGGGTTCTTACAATTTTCTAAGCTTCTCTAAAAAAGAGCTATCGAGATAGCTAAAGTTAGATAGCGCGAAGTCGTCGTAGAGCTACCGTAAACTTATCGTCGAATTATCGAGATAGTAATAATAAGGTAAGAAGCGATAAGCTCGAAGCTCGAAAGTACGGCGATAGCCGAATCTAATACTCTAGAATAAGCGTCGAATATAGGTCTAGACGAAGAAGTAGTATCGGCAATTCCGGACGGTGAAAGTGGGACTTTTTAGCTCGTGACGGGACTTTTCGCCTCGGAGTCGGCTAAACCGGCCTAAGTGGCTCGTGGCTAGTATATCTGGTCTCGAGCCGTTATAGTTCACCTAGACTGCGTCGTATCGTATCGATGAACTCGAGGTTTTCATTATTGCCTTTAACTTATACCTATTAATCAGAATTCGCCGCGCGTTATCTCGCTTTTACAGTAGATACTGCTAATAATTGCCTTATATATCTATTTATTAGAACTCGTCGCGCGTTATTACTATTACGCTTACGCAGTCGATAATTGCCTTATACGCCGTACCTATCTATTATAACTCGTCGCGTTATTATTATTACGCTTACGTAGTTAATAATTACCTTATATACCGTACTTATCTATTAACTCGTCGCGCGTTATTATCATTACGCTTACGCAGTCGATAATTGCCTTATACGTCGTATCTATCTATTATAACTCGTCGCGCGTTATTACTATTACGCTTACGTAGTTAATAATTGCCTTATACGCCGTATCTATCTATTAACTCGTCGCGCGTTATCACTATTACGCTTTTACAGTAGATACTGCTAGTAATTACCTTATATATCTATTTATTAGAACTCGTAGTATATAATTCTGTATTTACAGTCGTAGTATTACGATATACTACGATAAAATCTATATAAACATTCTACTATCGTTAGCTAGAGGCAGCTTCTTACCTTCTATCGCTTTCGCTCTATACTTAATACTACTCTCGTTCTGTTCTCGTTATACTTATATCTCGACGAAATATTACTATATTCGACTATAGTTACGGCTTATCGCTATATAGCGCTATTAGTAATTTAACGATAACCGTTTATCTTTCTCTTACTTCGCGTATTTTAACTCTTTATACGCTTATAGTTTACTTATACCGAAGAGTATCGCCTACGCTAGACTTATTATCGTCTTAAAGCGCGGTAAAAAAGAGAATATTAAGGCAGTAATTCTAAAGCTTCTTTTTAGATCGTTAGTATAGAGCGATCGGAGTCTCCTTATAAGCGTATTCGAGTTTTATCTTCTACGCCGATACTTATAGCCCTATCGCGAGAATTCTTTAAGCATTATTTAGAGCTTTTCGAACGGCTTTCTTAATCCTCTCTAACGCGGCGTCTAGAGGAAGTATTCTATTATACGTCTAGAACTCCTTAACGAGCTAGAGCTCTACGAGAATATATATCGAATCTTTCTTACTATCGACGTTTCTAATTAGCGTACTAAAATATTTATTAAAGAGGTTCGTCTATCTCTTAAAAGTAGTCTATTATAGACGTATAATCGGATTTTAGGCTCTTATATATATAAATCTATATATTCTTTACGTTAGTACTAAGTCGAAGTAAGGATTAAATAGGCTTTACTATCGAGTTTCGTAGATTTAAGTAGACGATTTAGCTACGTTAAGATCGTACGATTCTATAAGCGGCTTATAAGCTACTTCGTTATACTATTTATCTATAGAACTTAAATAAGATTAAGTAATCGAGTATAATACGCAGTTATAATATATCGTAGTCGTATCTCGACTAGTAGCTATACGTACGTATATCTCGAAACGCGTTTAAATTATTAATTAATCTTCTAGAACTAAATACTTAAAACGTTAGCGAACTAACTATAAGCTCGTATATTAGTAGTTAAAGAGTAGATCTTATAAGTATAATAGTACTTAAGAAACGACTTTAGAATTTATAAGTTTTAGATAGTATTTACTCTAGCTATATATATATACTAAGCGCGAAATTAGCGTCTTCGACTTACTTTCTATCTTAGCTATAGACTTAGTTCGCCGTATCGTTTTATATACTAGTCTATATTATACTCGTCTCTACGTTTAAGTTACTAAATACTTACTATAAAATCGTATTCGTAAATACTATTTTACTATTTCTAGCCCTTACTATCGTCGTATCTCTAATAGTATTCGTCGTAATTATCTATCGAATTCTATTTTAGATATTACTCGTACGTATATTACGAAAGAGACGTTATTTATACTTCTTATAATCGTTAACTTTCTCGATTATAATATAATACGTAATTTTATTAAAGTTTAAGCTCTTCGCGATAAGTTATACGGTCGAGATCGTAATTTAAATCGACTATATACTTTCTAAAGATAGATTATCTACTTTTATAAACTTAAATATCGATCTTTTCTTATTCGTCTAGATTACTATATAATTATATAGATATAGAAGTATATTATCGAATCTATTAATATAGTATCGAGACTTTCTACTTTTAATCTCGTAACGAAACTAATTACGTAAAATAGTAGTTATTACGCTATTAGATACGAAGATTAAGATTTTAAAGTTCTCTTTAATAAATTCTTCTTCGAAACGAATATATAATAAAATTACGTATAAATAGAATATAATCGAGTAGTAATTTTACTATAGCTTATAAAACTTTATATTAGAGCTTTTAAATAAACTTTATTCGTAAATTAAATTCGTTTAAGAATTCTATAAATTCTAAGATCTTATATCGTTCTACGTATATTAAAACGCGAGTAACTTTTCTCGCTTCGCTACGTCGACTAATTTTTATCGCTATTCTCGTAGCTTCTATAGACTAACTTTAAGATCTAAATCGAGATTCTAGCTTATCTTTTCGCTAATCTAAGTTTAAAACTTCGAGATAATATTAAAGACGCGAGAAAATAAACTCTATACTCCTTTTAACTTACGCGACTAGAATTATCCTTAAAAGTTTCTCTTTAATACTCTTATATATTCTTTCTTATTATTATCTTTCTTTTCTAGCTTCTAACTTTTATTATATTTTTCGATAATCGACTACAGTATCGTTCTAAACTACGTATTCGCTATCTCTAGTATATTCGTATCGTACTTAATAAGAATATAAATATCTTTAGCTCTCTTAATTAAGGTCTTATAGCTCTACTGTATAAACTAGAAGTTCTATTAAAAGATAAAGTACTCGATAAGTAAACGATATACGATACTAATACTTAAAGTATTAAGATATAAAAGATTAATAATATTATTAAATTTATCGTTAATAAATTTTCTCTATTCTTTTTTAAAGTTAGTCGCGAGTATCGCTAAGACTATAGTCGTAAATAGAATAAGTTAAGACCGATATCTCTAAGAAGTTTAAGCTCGTTTCGATAGTTACTCTACTTTTTTAAAAAAGATATCTATTTTATCTATAATATTTTAAGATAATATACTTTTCGAGATTATAATTATTTTTAACCGTAATCGCGTTTCTCTATAATCTCGATTAAATCTCTAAAAACTTATCTCGTTATAAGCTAAAAGCTTCTAGTCTTTCTTCGAAAAAGTATATACTTTATTATAAAAGATTAATCTTACTTTCTACGCGATATTTAACTTCGAGCTCGTAATATTATAATCTAATTTCTTATACGAGATAGAGTAGATACTACGTCTCTTTATCTATATCTAATAGATACCGAGTACTAGAATAGTCGAAAGGTTTAGTAGAAATATTTTTATCGATCTTACTTTTTACGTTTAAGTACTAGAAGTTATAAAGAAGTTATAAATATCTCGCTTCTATACGTCTTTAGCCTTATCGATAGCGCTATCGTACTCTTTCGCGATAACTATCGAAAGTAAGAAGAGGTCTAGGCCTATTTAAAAGAATAATTAAATATTAAAGATAACTAAATAAAGAACTTTTTAAAAATACGATAATATATTCTTATTTAGTACTGTAGAATAGCCAAGGCTAGCTAAGAACAGCAAGGCTAGCCAAGGGCCAGCAAGGCTAGCAAGGCCAGCAGAGCAGCAAGACCAGCAAGGCCAGCAAGGCTAGCAGGGCAGCAAGGCCAGCAAGGCCAGCAAGGCCAGCCAAGAAAGGGCTAAGCTAATTGAGGCAGCTCACTAAGTCCGTCCGCATGTGCGGACTAAAGTCCTAACGTTCGGGAATGACTCATAGTGGATTAATAAGCATATGACCATCGCCTTAGCTAAATACTCATATATGCGGTGGTAATTGGTCATCACGCAGGCAGACGCCTATGGGTGGCGCTGGCGCCTAGAGGATGACGCTGACGCCTAGAGAGGGGCGCTGTTGCCTAGATGGTTGTCTTCGTCACCACTAGGCAACAGCCCATTACGGGGGCCTGACGGCCTTGAACTACGGGCTATATAGGCGCCGTTTCTCGCTCTCTAAGTAAATAGAAATTCAAGCTTTACAATTATCTTATTCTATTATCATTTCATCGTTATATAACTTTACTTCTGTACTCTAGTAACCTTTATAAGTACGTTAATCTTTAACTAGAATAAGACCTATTTATTATATTCTTTAAAGACTTAATATTTAGACTAATCTCGGTATTTATAAGAATAACGAAATCTCTTAAAGACGAGATCTTTTTATTATAGTCTATTAAAAGTTAAATACGAAGTTCTCGTCTTCGTAGCGTTCTTAAAAAGGTAGATATTATAGAATAAATCTAAACCTTTAGCGTAATATCTATACTTCTCTATCGCTCGAAGAATTAATAAGATAATAAATACGAGTATAGCTATCTAAGTCTTTTCTATATCTATTATACTAGCTAAGATTACGAGAGATAACTCTAAGCTAGTAAGAACTAGTTATTACGTATTAAATAACTAATATACTATTAGTTAATAGTTCGAATTAAAGTACTTTTAAAATATCGAAATCCGTAATCGCGAATATTATACTATATCTACGAAACTAGAATATCTTAAAATATAATAAAGCTTCTCTAAAGATTCTCGATTCTAGTAAGTAGCGATCTCGTATATACTTAACGTATCGCGTTATATAAACGAAACGAAGTCGTTAAAGTAGTATATCTAATACTTATTATTATAGACTAAAAGTTTATCGATATTTTACCGCGATACTTTATTAATCGCCTAGTCTATAGTTAGTATAATTAGCTTATATACTTACTCTTCTCGACTTTTATTAAATACTATATTATATATAATTATATCGTAGTTTACGATATCTATCTTAACTATTCTATTTTCGTATATACTCTTTACTATTTCGATTATCTTATTAAACTTTCTACTAAGGTTTTCGTTAGTATAATTAGCCTCTTTAGTAGGCTAATCGATATATATCGTAAAATAGACTTCGCTAGCGCTCGTTTACTAAGTATCGAAGCTAAAGATTATAGCGATAAACTATAAGACTGCGAATTTATTAAGTATAGAAGAGACGTATATATACTCTATCGCGTCTTAAACGAGTATACTAAATATTAGCCTATTCGTACTGCGTAGTAATAGATTATCGTATTCGTCTACGTTAAAGCGCGATAAGCTATACGGTCGAGAAAAAATAATAGTAGAAGCCGCGAAAAATATAGAGTCTTTACTTAAACGAACTACGTAGACTTACTCGTAATAGTAGAGTCTAATCTCGTATCGCGTAAATATACTAACTACTATAGAATCTTAGATATCTAATTCGACTTAAATATTATATCTAGATCTTTAAGCGAATTATAGTTATCTAATACGCTTTATAATAAAGAGCGTCGTCTCGTTATTAGAGCGTTAGCTTAACTCTTATTATAAGCGCTAGGTAATCTCTACAGTCTACGACGACGATATCTCGACGAGTCTATATTCTAGTCGAGAGCAGTATCTTTAACGTCGTTTATTCTTATATCGTCGTCGATACGTAAGATAGACCGTTTAGATCTCGATAGACGAGAGTCTTATAGTATACTACTAAAAGAGTAATTATTCTCTCGTTTAACGTTAACGTCTTTCTCGTTAAGATTAATAATCTACGATTTCTCTCGATTAGTAAAGACTTTTAACTTAATTTCTCTTTAATCTAGAATAGTACTTCTCTATTATTTCTTAAAGATAATATCGAGTTTACTATTCTCTATAAACTTCTACTCGCGGTTTATACTATAAAGCCGATATTAATTCTATATAAGTAGAAAATATAGCTTAATACGCTTATTACTCGACTAAAGCGACTATAATTTAGATATTAACTTCTTATAATCGACTATATCTATCCGAAAAGCGCCGTTAGATAATACTTTATTTAATCGTACTCTCTACGAGTATATTCGTTTAGAGTTAAACGCACTACTAAAAAATATCTTAAGAAGAACTCTTTTTATATCGACTTCGATCGATAAAAGTACGCTAGCGAGTTACGCTAGTAGAATCGAATATCTTAAAAAGAAAGTAGCTATTTAATCGATTACTTATAAACCGATTACTAATAGAAACGAAGAAGAACTTTATATAAAGACTTATTAAGAAACTATTAACGTAAATAAAGTAGAAGAACGTATAAAAGAGTCTCGTAATACGAATAGCGTAGTATAGCGATCTACGTAAAAAGGACTCTCGATTTTTCTCTTAGTATACTTATATTTATTATATACAGCGTCTTTCTCGTCGTCGTCGATATCGCTACGCTATCGCTTCTAGAATAATAACGTACTAGCTATAGTCTATAGAGCCGTAGATCTTAAAATCTATACTAAAATCTACTTAAGCGGTATAATAAAATCCTTTAGTAAGTACTTATAAAGATCTCTTTTATTATAAGTTCTACTCTTTAGCCTTAGAGAGCGATTCTATTAGCTAAAGACTCTATAAACCTATTCTTTAATCGTTTTAGGCCTATACTTTTTAGAGTTTAACTACTTTAGATACTAGTCGGCGATAATTAATTCGATAGTATACTTAGTACGCTATATATCCTTAAGTACTTTCTAAAGAATATCTTTAATACGAGCTTAACTACTCTTATATATACTAGATATATTCTTAGTTAGTAATAATTACTGCTTATAAAATCTAATTTTATTACTTCGTAGCTCGTTAAATCTATTTTAGTTCTCTATAAGGCTAAAAACAACTTACGCAGCTTTATTAATAGTCTAAGATCGACCGATTAGTAGAATATCTATAATTATAACTATAGTATTCGAGTTCTAATTAAGTTTCGTAGTACTTAAGAGTCGTAAACGTCGCGTATAAAAAGTAAGGGTTCTAGAAGTAAAATTTTAAGAGCGTAGCAGTATTTATAATCGTTTTCTAGAAACTTACTCGAGTAGATTAAAGTATAAATAGTATCTTCGTTATTAGCCTTTCTATTATCTAAAGTAAAGAGCTAGAGCTCGTAGTACGTCGTTAAGTAAAGATCTCGCTACTTACGTAACGTATTTATATCGATTATAGAGATTTCGTTAAGTATTTTTATTATAAATAGTACGAATTATATAATTAATAAATAAATAGCTTAAAAGTACTATCTATAGCTCGTTAACTAAATAAATAATATTAAATATAGACTTAAAAGAAGTACTAGAGTACTACTTTAAGAGAAGATCGTATAGTAAACGAATATCTAGATATTAGTAGAGTAGATCCTTATATATAAATTATAAACGTTCGAATTATCTAATATCTCTTACTCGAAACTCTTTTATCTTTTAACTATAATATAAGCCTTTCCTTTCGCAGTATTTACGATAATAGAAATCTATTAATTATACTTAACTTCCCTTCTTCTCTCTAATACTTATAGTTCGTTAAATACGAGATAAGCCTAGATAGTAACTTATAATTCTAGTAAGTACGATATAGCTAGTATAAATAAAGCGAATTAATTATCTTCTTCGGCTTATACGTTATTGCCGTAGAATTAAGACGTAGTCGTTATCTCTTATATAAGTACGTATATATTTATAGAGTTATATAATAACTTTAGAGAAGACGTTTAAACTTACGATTATATTTCTTAATTACTTTTACTTTAATATAAGTTCTATTCCTTCTTAACTTCGCGGCGTAATATTTTATAAACTATTCTAATATTCTTAATATCCTTATAACTTTCGAATTTCGCGAGATCTTAGTATTTATAGTAGAACCTATATACTATAAGTAATAATTCGATTCGCGATCGCGAGTAATAATAAAGTAGAAGAGCGACGTTCGTCTTCTTTAATTTTTAATAATATCCTTACTAGTTATATAGTAGATCCTCTATCGGCGACTAGTACTAGCTCGAACTTTAAGTCTTAGTATTCTACTTACTTAGAAGTAGAGTCGATAACGCTTAACGATATCTACGAACTAGTTACGCTTAACGATATATACGAGAGAGCGTACGCTTCTTATAGTTTAGCTACTACGCCGTTCTTAATCTTAGAGAGGCGACTTCTACTATAGACGACTAGATCTTTAGACTATACGAATAAACGAGTTTAAGAGATTTAAAGCTCTAAGGCTAGTTAACTAGCTAGAACGACCTTAAACTCGAAACGATTCTATTCTAACTCTTTATTTAATTAACTAAATCGTACGCTCGACGAAAGATAGTTAATTACGATAAACGACTCTTATTACTTCTCGTTCGATAATTAAGCGTAGTTTAGCCTTATAGTTTATACTCGTAAGTTTAAGAGTTCTAAGATAAAGATAGATATCTATTTTACGAATTCGAATATTCTATTTAGCGACGCTATATCTAAGATAAAGAACTCGTAAGACTTCTTTAATACTATTTACTAAATCTCGTACGATATCGAAGATAATAGCTAAGAAAGATATACTATTCGTATAAGTTAAGACGACTATAATATAGAGATAATAATAGATTATATCGTATATATAAGAGATATAGAGTAGACAATTCGATTTCTTATTAGTTATCTACTATTTCGTAATTATATACGTTACGTTCTCGTATAAAAGTTTAATAAAAGCGAGAAACGACTATACTCGAACTTTATAACGGTAAACTAGATCTAGAGTATTTAGAATTAACTTAGCGATAATACTACTCTAGTTACGGTAAAAGTATATAGCGATAAGACTCTACTTACTAACGTAGTTAGAGAATAGATATTTTATTCTATTAGTATTTAGATTTTAAATTATTTTAATAAGTTATTAAACCGTATCGACGTCTCTAACTATATTACGATAAGATTTATTTCTATACTTACTAATTCTAAATATCGTCTAGTAGTAAAACTCGAGATTTACTATCTAGCTATATCGATAATATTCCGTTTACTAATCGAGCTAGCTCGTAATAGAGTACCGATACTGTACGTAGACGAATACTATTAATACTGCTATTCGATTATTACTAATATCTCTATCGACTATAAAGAGTAAGTTCTAATTACGAATATTAAGAAGAATAGATAATACTCGGTATATACGATACTAGCTAGCTACGAAGGTACTATAGTAATACTCTCGACTAATATTAGCGTTAACTTTAGTTTAAGATTCGTTAATCGAGGCTACGAACGTCTTAAACTAAATAGAATAAAGCTTTAAAGAACGCGATTATTCGACTATATTAGAACTATCTTTAATAGTATCTCTTTACTAATACGTACGACGTTATAATACTTAATATTTTATATTAGATCGATAAAGGTTAGATTAATAATATTATTTATTAGCTATAAGTTTACGAGTCTCGAAACGAACTAGGTACTTCGGTATTAAAGCAGTTTCGCTAGGAGTTTATAGTAATACTAAACTATCGCTTTAAGATAGTATCTTTCTTTACGGATATACGTCGATTCGACGACTTTATAGATATTATAAAGTAGTAAGGCACGTTTTAGCGAGTAGTTATACGGTAACTAGCGATAATATTAGCTAGTATATACTTAGATAGCTATTTCGAACGAATTATATTCGTTAATACTTTAACTAATATCGACTTTATTATTCGCGTAAAATCTATTAGTAAATCTATACTCTACTATCTTAACGATAACCTCTTTATTCTAGATATAACTAAGTATATCTAGAACTACGCTCGTAATAATAACTAGTCTCGAAAAGTACGTTTCTCGCTCGACGCAGTACGAGATAATATAATTAGTAATAAAAGTAACTTAATAAAATTCGATTTAAACGAGACTATAGCGTATATTATCTATAATATTTCTAAATAATATATACTTACGTATTATTCCGAATAGATTAGATTAAAGAATAGTTCGTAAAGTAAGAATACGAGTTAAGATAAAGTAGAGTATAAAGATCTTAAAATATTCTACGAAAGAACTAATAAGTATAGAAATTAGATCGAGTAAATCTATTAATATATTATACGATTATACCGTATACTTACGATATTATCTTATCGAGAATAGCTAGTAGATTAAATAACGTACTAAGCTTTTAGCGTTAAAGCTAGAGTCGAGATCGACGTAGTAGATATTATAAAGATTTTAAAAGCTTTAATCGAACTCGTAGATCTAAATAATCTAAGGTAACTATTTACTTAGTCTATACCTATTAGCTTCTCTTCTTAGAACTAGCGTCGTACGTCGATAGCGTACGAGTCGCTAAGCGTCTCGAACTTTATATAGATAGTAATAATCTTAATTCGTAACGAACGTTCTCGCTAAATAAAAGAGTCGTTGTCTAACTATACGCTTAATCGCCTTATAACTAGCGATTATATCTAGATAAATAATATCTAGACGGCTCTATATAACTCGATTATATACTATAAGATAACGGTAAGAGCAGCTCGTAGCGTTAATATTAACGAGAAAGAGCTAGTATATTACTTCTATTAATAAAGAAATAAACTTAAACGAGTACGAAGAGATTACGTCTAGATATAGAAATTTTTCGATAAAGTAGATAACTAAGGCGATTCTAGCGACGTCGAGTCTCTATCTATAAAGCGAAGACGTAAGACGACGTCGCTTTTAAGAGAAAATACTACTTCTAGAATTATCGCTATACTTAACGAGCGAAAGATTAGACGTTTAGTTACTATTATCTCTATACTTAATCTCGAGATAGTTAATTTAAAGTAACGGCCTATTCGTTATTAAGATATTATCCTCGATATATTTAATTACGAGAGAAGGAAAGTCTACTATCTCGTTTATTAAATAATTCGACTTATTAAGCTAGCCGTTTCTCGCTACTAGATCTAGTTATTAAAAACTGTTATTCGTAGCGTATATATAGTTTCGATAGAAGATAAATTAACTATAATAAGCCGATCGTAGAGATTTTTAGTTAATTATACTTATAACTAGAACTCGTAGATAACTCTCGTATTTAATAATTTCTTAAATATTAATAAAAGAGCTACGCTTAGAGCGATCGCTAAGAAGAAGTATTTAAAAAGCGGTATAAGCGATTAATTATAGTCGCGAATATCTACGTATAAGCCTTCGTTAACGTAAATTATTAATACCGACTAAGTACTATCTTTATTAATTAATACGATTCTCGATATACAGTAATCGAATTCTTTTTAGTAGATTATCGTAATATATTCGAGTTATAGCTTTCTATTTACTGTTCTAAGTAGTCGACGTAGACGATATACTAGATAAACGTAAAAACTCTCTAAACTCGAAGATATTAGACTAAACGATTCTCGTATATTATATAATATTCTAGTAAGTATACGTCTATACTCTACGTTAACTATAAGCTAGAATTATTTTAAGTTATTTAGTTTTTAATTACGAAATTATAAAGTATTAGTATTTAAGCTAGAAAGTCTAAGATCTTCTATAATATTTACGTCGTACTACTATTTATCTATAATACGTAGAAGATAAACTTAATAACTACGATTTCTTCGTTTTAAGATTTAACGATCGTAATTTCTTCGTCTTTATCGTTCTCGAATTCTTCTTCGATACGCTACTCGTTTAGAAGTATTAGTTAGTTATTAATTATTATTTAAATTAAGCTTTATATAATATCTACTTTACTAAGAACTCTAGTCTACTATATCGATTCTTATAACGCTATCGACTTATTACTAACTTTCGTAGTATTATTAGCGTTATTCGAAATTTAAGTAGTTCTATCTCTCGATTATAGATCTCGTAAATCGTTTTATACGTATTAAGAATATTATAAAAAGCTATTAATTAAACTAATTTTAATATCTATTAACGATTTAATAGATCGTATTTACTTCTTTACTAATCTCTATATAATCTTAGAAACTAGAAGATCGAGCGTATTATTATAGTCGATTCTTTTCTTTCGTAATAACTAATAATAAACTCGTTTACGAGTTCGAACAGTAAGCTCGACTTCTTTAAAAAATCTATTTATAGTATTTAACGTATTCTAAATATACTATACGAGAGCTTTAATACTAAAATATAAAGTTATAAACTAGATATAGTTCGACGACTAAATAGTAGTAAGTCGAGATAGTAGTATTTAACGATTTTAAGTATTAATAACGTAAAGAGTATTAGTTAATAGAAGACGTATAAGATATACTAGATCTATATATCTCTTATTAGCGTTCGTACTAAAATCTAAACGATCGATTCTATCTTAAAAAGTAGCTAGAATAGAATTCTTAAAGTCCGAAAGTATATTTACCGTTAAGGTAAATATAGACTATATAAACCGAGTAATAAGTTCTATAAAGAGAACTATAATATATTAGTATTATATAAATAGTATATAGTATAGTTTATCTAGTATATCGAAATTAAGCGTTTAGAATAATCTACTTTTATCGATATCTTTTTATATATAGATATATTCAACGTAATAGTACTTACGAAATACTATTATAATAATACGTTATTCGTTCTAGCTATTTTTATAGACTTCTTAGATATAGTAACGCGTCGTCTAAACGTTAGTTAGAAAGAGCTTATTCGATCGAGCTAATAAGAATTTATAATAGATCTTATTTCGTTTTTTCTTAGTATTATTAAATACTCGCTAAAAGGTAGCTCGATTCTATATACTAAAGATCTAGAATACTAAACTATCTTATAGAGCGATAAGAAAGATAGACGATCGAATATATACTAGCTAGTTATCGTTTTAGCTACTTAAAAAGGTATTACGTAAGAATACGATCTCTCGACGAACTTATATTAATACTATATTCTAGCGTTTTATCGTCTTATCTTTATTTATATTCTTCTTATATTTAGCTTTAAGCTTAGTATCGACTTTCGTATTTTTAGCTAGTAGATATTTAATTTTTTTATCTCTCTCTACGTTCGCTATATCTTATTTAGTAAAGAAGTTTTAAATAGCTTTAAACTTCGATAGAGAATATTCGAAACTAATATCGAATAATAAATCGAACGAGCTAAAATCGAAATTAAAACTAAGTCTAGTAACTATACGATTCGCGAATCGTATAGTATCTATATCTATATCGCCTATAAAGAAGACGTTATTATTATATTTATAAACGCTTATAACTATCGTAAGTTAGTACTTTATATAGGCTAATAGAAGATTATAAAGATATATATACTAAAGAAAATAAAGGCCTTAAATATATTAAAACTATTTTCTCGTCTTCTCTTAGTATCTTCTAGCTATAGTTCGAATAGTACTAAACCTCGATCTCGCGAGTAATCTTATTAAGATAGTAATTAAATAGCTATTTTAAGGCGTTTAACGAGTTCTAGATTTCTTTTTAATCTTAGAATAAGTAGCGAGATATTTAGCTAATAAAAGATAGATATCGACTATTTAATATATTACTAGAGTTTTACTATAAGTACTTACTCTAGCTTTAGTATCTTATTCTATAAAATAGATAGTATATTAGACTATTTAATACTGTTTACTATAAAGTATCTATATAGTGATTTTCGTTTAATCTCGTTATTCTACCCTTCGAGAAAGTATTTATATAGTAGTACTAATATTAATTAGTAAACGCGTATTAACGAACGAGAATAAGACTAAGTCTATCGTTTAATCTCGGCTTCGTTTATATTTATAGAAAAGTCTAAATCTAAATCGTATAGATAATCTTAAAACGAATCGTAATAGCTTTATAATATATTCTATTCTCTTTAACTAATAAGTATATATCGTACTTACTCTTAAAGTCTTTCTCGTCGCTTTTCTTAAGAGGTTCGAAGTATTTAATATAGTATATCTTTTATTGTTTATTAGAATAGAATTAAGATATAAGTATTTTCTCTTTCGGTTCTTAAATACAATTCTATATCTCTCGCGAATAGTCGACTAAATATCGAAGAAAGACTATAGCTAAACGGTCTTTATCTAATCTATATTAAATACTTTTAGTAATTACTACTTAAGCGTTTCTAAAAACCTACTAGATAAAAATTATATTATAGTATTCGAGAGAGTTTAGATAAACTTATATCTTTATAAACGATATAAGTCGTCTTATCGATACTCGGTCTTAAGACGTTATATTTAGAATTTACTCGTTAATCGTACGCTATTCGAGTATTATCTAGTCTACTATTTCTACTATTAGATTAGTATATTATAACGATATAAAGGTATTTAGATTACTTCTTAAGACTTAATTCTTCTTAGAAGATATCTTATCTTATAGACTCGTTAGTATCGCGCTAAAACGACTAATAAGTCGATTACTTAAAAGGATAAACGGTTTAAACGAAGACTAATTATAGATAATTATTATTAACGCGAGAGAAAGGTAGAGAAGAGTAAATAGCGAACGAGACGAGATAATAACTAAAGTTAATTTACGATAAATTAACTCGAGTATTTATTACTTATAGATTATAGTTTATACTCGGCTCTTCTTAGCTACGTATACTAATTCTTATTTACTTAACTCTTTAGTTATTACTTATTCTAAAGTAGAAAATACTCTTTAAATACTACTATATAGCAATATTTATTATAGACGATAATAAGCTCTTAAAACTAGTTAAATTAATTTTATCGTATCTATATAAGCTTAAAGTATATTAAATAGAATATATTAATTATTATAAAAGGGTTATCTTCGGATAGATATAGTAGATTTAGTACTATAAAGAAGATTTAATCTTCTACGAACTACGTTCTATTAGTATAATCTAGAAGTAGATAGAATAGTACGGGCCTTCGAGTTTAATATTATTTAGAATATCGAAGATACTATAGTAGATCGTTAAGAGTTTACTCTTACGCGGTAGTATTAGGGCTCGCTAACCTTCTCTCTTAAAGTATAATAACTAGATCTCTATTAGAGACGAAAATACGATTATCTACTTTATATCGAAGTTCTAGTAATCTTCGAGAATCAGTAATACTAGAATAGTCTAGACGATACTCGAACTATAGATACTATTAGATCTTTAATTATATCTCGAAAGATACTATCTTATCTATTAAGGAAGATAGCTATTACTACGATATAACGCTATAGATACGAGAGAGCTTATAGGCTTATAGCTAGTTAGAATTTAATATAATACGTACTCGAGTAATACGTAACGATTCTATTATATTCGAGAGTAGTATATTAGTAGACTAGTTCTAGCGAGATTAGTAATATACGAAGTAGGCTTTTAATCGAATTAGCTATTAAAAGATATTAACTAGAAGATTACGACTATTACGTTTAATATCGTTTATTCCGAACGACGAGAACGTATCGCTATAGAATTTATATAATTTTATTTAGTTTCTTTTAAGGTATCTAGCGTTCGCTCGATCTTTTAACTAATAATACTACTAGATAAATTCTATAATTACGAAGTATATCGATCTATACTATATAAAAATAAATTATACTATCTATAGAAAAAATACTATTAGTACCGTCGTTATAAGATCGATCTAGCTATTATATATTTAACGAGTACTTAAATATATATATATCTAATAAATTACGACTTTACGATAATATTAAGATTACGAGCTACTTCGAAGTATTATTAGTCGCTAAAAGTAGTTTACTTTTTCTATCTTTACTCTCGACGCGTATAAATTATCTACGACTCGTTAGTTACGTTTATTTATTATACGTAGAATATTCGTCGTCGATACTAACGCTTTTAATAATACGAATAAGCTTACTATACTCTATATCTAAATCGCGTTAAGTAAGCGTTAATATCTAGTAAAGAGATATACTAAAGCGAAGTTCTAACTCTACTTCGAATAATAATACTATATTACGAAGTCGTAATCTTAAGTTTAGATATTTTATCGTAGACTAATAGAATAGTAACTCTAGACTAAAAGATAATTACGAGAACTTATACGCCGTAAAGTAGGCGCGCGAGAAGTATTTATATTTTACTCTTATTAGTAAATTTCTCGACTTATACGGTAAGAACGACGAATAGAAAAAGCTAATAACTAATCTTATCTTAAGTAAGAAAAGCAACTAACGTAAACGAAAGCGACGATTAAGCTTAAGTTATAATAAAATAGAGAAAGCTCGAAAACGATTAAATACGCCTACGCCTTTCGATAAGTAATCGATATTACGAGCTATCGATATATCTTTTATAGAGATCGAAGTATCGTTTACTATTCTACTAGAACGTCCCTTCGAGAGAACGATCGTAGTCGTTAAAAATAGAAGTTTAGATCTTAAGAAATTCTATATTATTAGAGAATTTATAATGCGTAACGACTATAAGAATAAACGATTTACTAAGTCTATCGACCTTCGATAGCTGCGTATAACGAAGTAGCTATAAGAAGAATATAACGTAGACGAGAATTATACGCTACTTCTATAGAACGCTAACGACGAGATAGTAGATAATAAAAGATCGTTTTAAGTATTTAGTACGAAGTAATACTAGAATAAATATTTTTAACTTACGTTTAAGTTCGAGTTTAATAGAACTTAAAGATAAGACGCGACTACGTTCTTTTAGCGAGTAATCGAGTATAGAACGAAACTCTTAGTATTATAAAGCCTTTAGTAGTTCTAATCGTATATAAGAAAACTATTAAAATAGTACTTCTTACTTCGTTTATCTCTATAGCTATATTATCGCGAAATTAACTAACGTCTCGATAATAGAGTAGCTATAATTAACTAGTAAGATAAAATAGATATCTATAAAGTAATATTAAAGCTTAGTTTTATACTTACTAGTAGAGTAGTAAGACTTACGCGCGAGTAATATATCTAAGTCTTTAAGTAAATATACTAAACTTTAAAGCGACTAAGGACTTCTTACTTACTTTAGAGTACGTTTATAGTACTATTTAAGGCTTCTTAGCTTTTCTCGATCGACTAATAATCGCTACGATAATTACTGCGTTACTAGATCTACGATAATAATACGATCGTTACTATACGGTTCTAGAGTAATATAGAATTTAGATATAAATAAGTATAATTCTAATTAAAGCTTAATCGATACGTAATACGAATTAACTAAATTTACCGATTATTACGAAAACTTAGTTAAAACTAACGACTTTAGCGAACTTAAGTAAATTAAATACTACGTTCGTAGTATAGCGTATTTTAATAGGAGTTCCGAGTACTACTATTAATATATAAAATACTCTTCTTCGCTACTATTAACGTACGTCCTTACTATTTCTTCTTCGTCTTTCGAGAGATATACTTATATCGATCTCTTAAGAGTTTATACTTAATCTTTATCTAAGTCTAGATACTCTTATACTTAAGTCTATCTATTATAGTACCGAAATCTAAGAAGAATCTTAGAACGCTAGCTTTAGTAAATAGTATATAACTTTAGATACAGTATTATATACTCTACGAAACTAAAGACTTAGCTAATTTAATTAGTAAGAACTAGCTCGCGCGATAAGCGTACTACTAGAGTTAAGCGCGGCTAAGGCGATACTCTCTTTCGATAATTATAGTAAATATACTAAGCTTAGGGTTAGTACGCGAATATAGATATTATTATCTACTAACTACGACTAGAGCTAAAGTCGAGGTAGCGTTAGTAAACTAACGTCTCGTTATCGGCGAAAGATAATCGATAGCTCTCTACTATCTCTATTAAGAATATCGAGTTCGCTATAGTCGAAGAACGATAATATATCGTAGTTATCTATATACTTATTTAAAAGGTATTTAGCCGACGACGAAGCTAAAGACTAGTCTAGAAAAAAACGACTACTATAGAAGAATATACCGCGAAAAGATAAATACGTATTTAACTACGAGTACGCTAATATTCTTATAGTAGCTTATAATCGGTTATAGACGACTATCTTTATAGATTAAGCTAGGGTCGAAGATCGGGATCTTAGACTAAATATATAACTAGAAGAGAAAAAGAATACGCTAAACGAGTATATAAAACATCTATAGAGTAATATAACTTAGAGAATATCTTCTCGTAGTTATAATAGTAGAGATACTAAGAATATACTACTCGAACCCTCTCTCGACGAGGTACGTAAAGTAGGTCGTTAGTAGACTATAAGGTACGTACTAATAATAATAAGCTATATAATTATATTAGTACGTTTCGATCTTACGCTATAGAAAGAGTTCGTCTCGTAGTCGATACGTTCTATACTTTTAAAGACTTTAACGAAACTTAAAGCGATAAGAGTATAAGAGAGCAGATAGTATAATTACTCGAGAACGATCGATTTACGTATCTTAATAAAAAGATAAGTAGATTATTAGTAAGATAAGGTATATATTAACGAATATAGCTAGACGTAAGAAGATCGCTTTTTTAGTTTAGTTATATATAAGACAGTAGCTACCGTCTTTTTTAGAGTAGAATCTAATAAAAGGCGGTCGCTAGTAGTAAAGATCGAGATATAATAATTCTTTTAAAAGATTACGATAGAGTATCTACTATAGGTTTACGATATAATTCGATACGCTATTAAAGAATACGAAGGTAGAAAGAAAATACTTAATCGATATACTAGTAGATTAAATTAGAGTAAGACTTTATTACGAATAAGTAACTCGAATATCGACTAACGCATTCTTAAGTACTAGCGAAGAGACTACTTAAGTTCTAATAATAAATTTTATACGAGAGATAAAATATCTATCTCGATTATATTATACGGTATATACGCGACTGCGGCTTTAGTACTATAGTACTAAAGATTAAGTCTATATAAGACTAATTTTAAGAGTTATTAGACGATTTAAAGGAATTAGATATTATATCGATAGAGTTTAGCTAGAGTATAATCGAGGTATACGATATTAATAAGACGTAGAAGAAAGAATACGCTAGTTAAGCTCTTAAACGATATTCTTCTACGTTCGATAACGCGTACGATAATAAAGATATACTTACTGCTAAGTAGCTACTTTATTAGCGAAAGGTATACTCTACTTTTATATTTATAACTATTATATAATACGTTATAATTACGTAACGAATACTCTAATTTAATTATTTAATATACTAGAAAGACGTAGTAGAATATTCTAATACGCCGTCGTCTAATAAGAAAAGAGAAGAAGATATAAGTATACTATTATCTACTTTAAGTTTTATAGAGTTCTTAAATACTCTTAATATAGAGAAGAGATAACGCTTATAGTATTATTTACCTAGTAGCGCCGTAAAGATACGAAAGCGTTCGAATATTATCGACAATAAAGCTAACTATTTAAAATTTCTGTTTAAGGTAGATTATAACGGTCGGTGCGTCGAACTAGCTCTAGATTAGAAAGATAATTTCGACGAGTCTTAAAGTCGTAGTAGTCTAGATATAACTTATAAATAGATTAGTAGTTTTATAAATATTAAATAACTGTTACTAAACGAAGAAATCGTACTACGCTACTAATACGCCGAGTCTATTAAATATAGTATTATCGAAAATATTATAGATAACGAAAAGAGTAACTACGATAATAATACTAATAGAGATTATAAAGTCGTAGATAGTAGTAAATACGGACGCGGTAGAAACGATAAGGATTATTCTAAAGCGACGTACGATAATAAGTGCCGACGCGATAGAAACGATAAGAATTATTCTAGAGCGACGTACGATAATAAGTACCGACGCGATAGAAACGATAAAAATTATTCTAGAGCGACGTACGACAATAAGTACTAACGCGATAAAAACGGTAAGGATTATTCTAGAGCGACGTACGATAATAAGTACCGACGCGGTAAGAACGGTAATAATTATTAAAGAGTTATTTAGGTTAATAAGAACGATAGAAGTACTCGTAGCCATAAAGACTAGAAAGACTAAAATAGCCGAAATAGCCGAAATAGCTAGAAAGTCCTAGTTATCCCCTTTCAGTTTATCGGTTTATCGAGAGAAAGAACTTCGATTAAAGGTAACCCGAGTCTATAAAGTCCCGTCGAGCCGGCTCGACGGGCTCGATAAACTTAAAAGGATTTACCGATAAGACTATTAAAAGAGAAATCTCTCGTTTATAAGTAGTAAGAAAAAGATAGCTAAATAAAGTAACGCTTAAACGCCTACGTAAAGAGATCGAAAAAGATTCGTAAGGAAAATAAATAGAGTTAAAAAAAAGCGCTAGAGATTACGCTTCTTCGAGTATAAAAAGAAATATTTAAGACTAGCTTAATCGAAGATCTATATAAATAAGAAAAACTATAAGGGTCTCGTTTTATTTCTAAATACTCTAAAAGTATATTTTAATATATAAGACGCGCCGTTAGAGAAGAAAGTAAAGATTATAGTCTTCTATCTACGAGATACGACGCTATAATCTTATACTAGAAAAAAGAAAACGATAACGAACTAGTCGATATTTATATCGTTTCTAAAGAGTATACTACGAGATTTTATTAATAGACTAGCGAAATCTCTACGAAGACTATAAGTAATAAAATAATAATCGTTATAAACGATACGAGAGATATTAAATAAGATAGAGATTATTAAGTAAGATATACTAATAGATCTTATATAAAAATAGAGAGACGCTTAATTCTTTTTAAACGTATTAAAGCCGGAATTATATAACGCGATAATAAGCGATATTAAGAAAGTAGAGTTAAAAGATTAAATTCTTATAATAACTTAGAGATAAAAGAATTTATAAGCTATACGAGCGAAGATACTTAGTAAAATCGCTACGCTTTCTCTAAGACTAGCTAACGATCGCTCTACGAGAGCGAGGCGAAATAATAATATATCGACTATAATAAGAAAATTAAAGAAGAGACGTAATCTAGAAGAATAATAGCTTATAAACGAACGTCGTAAGATAAACGTATACTTTATTTATAAAAGTATCGAGTATAGAAAAAGGTTTTACGATTCTCTAAATAAAAGTAGCTAGCCGTAGAGCGATCGTAGACCTATTATTAAAAAATTAAAAAAATAAATACTCTTATAATAAATACAGCTATAATACTAAAAGCGAAAAAAGATTTAGCTAGAAACGCGACTATAAAGTACTTAGCTATCGAGATCGAAATAAACTACGAGAGTATAAAATATCTCTTAAAAGCGCTACTAAATAGTAGTATAAACGCGAGCTTTATCGACTATAGTAAAGCTATTAAGCTTAAACTAAGCCTAAACGCAGTAGCGATTAAAGCGTTTATAGTTAATAGTACGTTTATACGTATCTACGATAGCTACTCTTATAAAGTAATAGTAGTTGATACTACTAAAAAACGAACTAATACTATCTCGCTATTAAATACTACGAATATTAAAGTATCTAAGTTTAATATAATTCTAAATATAAAATAGCTAGAGAATATCGATCTCGATATATACTAGAGTATCGAAGAGTAGTTTATAAGAAATAATAAATCTATAGCTATTATAAAGATATTAGTATACGAGTTACGAGGGGAAAAAGAGCCTATTTACGCTCTATATTAGAACTTTACGATTAATTATAACGTATTTCTTACGACGATCTAAATAGTACGTATCTCCTTACTATTAAAGCTCTTAGAGTTTATAAATATAATAAGAGAACCGTATAAAGCTAGCGATACCTCTTCGATTTAAGCGAAGTATACTATTAAGACGAAGCTAAATAAAGTTATTTCTTATAGACGCCTTTACTCGCTAAGTAATACTAAACTTACGATATTAAGACAATATCTAAAATAAGTATTAATAAAGAAATAAATTTAATTTAGTAAATTAGCGATAAACGCTTCGATACTATTCGTATCTAAGAAAAACGAAATATTACGACTATACGTAGATTATCGATAGTTAAATAAAATTACTATTAAGAATCGCTATCTATTATCGTTAATTCTAGAGATTCTTAACCGTCTTTAGAATACTAAATACTTTAGTAAGCTTAATCTACGAGACGCTTATTATAGAATCTTAATTACTAAACGAGATAGATAGAAGACGATCTTTTATACGAGATACGAATATTTTAAGTATTTAGTTATACTATTTAAACTAATAAATACGTCTACTATATTCTAAGCGTATATTAATAAAGCTCTTATAAGCTTATTAGATAACTTCTATATAGCTTATATAAATAATATTTTAATCTTTAGTAAAACGCGTAAGGAGTATATAACTTATCTACGAGCGATCTTTAAAAGACTTACAGAGCACTTCTTATTCGTAAACTTATTAAAATACGAGTTTTATAAGTCTAAAGTATTATTTCTTAGATTTCTTATTAGTATAAAGAGTATCTCTATTAACCTATTAAGAATATAGATCGTAGACGAGTAGTAGAAATCTACGTTCTTTCGTAATATATAGATATTTCTAGACTTCGTAAACTTTTATTAAGAATTTATAGAAAGTTACTTACGTATTACTATATTTATAACGAATATACTAATAGATATAAAGAATAAAAGACTAATAAAGTCGTTCTACTAGAGTAATCTTTAAAGAAAAGCGTTTATTCTTTTAAAATCTAAGTTTCGAGAGTCGTCTATATTAGCTTACTTTAATAATCGACTTAAATCTCGAGTAGAGACGAATATATTAGATAGAGCAGTACTAATCTAGCCGTATAAGATATAAGAGAACCGTAAACGAATCGTATAAAAATCTATCGCGTTTTACTTAAAGAAAATAAATTCCGCGAAAAGAAATTACGTCGTAGACGATTAAGAAATACTAGCTATTATAAGAGCGTTTAAGGTATAGCGCTATTATCTCGAAGCGCCTTTAGTAGCTATAAGAGTAATTATAAATTACGAAGCTCTTCTTAAGTTTATAGATACTAAGTCTTTAAGTCGAAAGCGATAGATACGATAAACCGAGTTTCTCGCTACGTATAACTTTACTATTAAGTAAAGAAGAGATAAGAATAATCTAGCGAATAGACTATTACGTCGATCGAACTATATAAACGTAGACGATAATAAATAAAAGAAGAGTAATCTTCTAGTAGATCTTATTAGACTATAAAGTATAATCGTAAATCTATTATAGACTACGCGTAGCGATATTCGAGTAAATCTTATAATAATAAGAGTTTAAATCTTAAATAAGTCGTAAAATACGATCGATAGTAAATAAAATACTATTATTTATCTCGTCGTCGTCGAGACGAGAGATAAAGAGAATATCTTATATACCGATATCGCTTAGTCTAAAGAATTTCTTTTACGAGAGAACTATAGATCTCTCGCGTAAAATATTAAAGACTTATAAGTAAATAACGACTTCTATAAGAATATATCGTAGACTCGTATTATAATAGTAGAGTTACGAGTAAGTCGATAGTAGAATACTAAACGTTTAATTAATCGAAAATTATTAGAAAAGACGATAAGATATATATTCTCTACGACTCTACTATTAAAATAGAAATTATACGTATAAATTATAATAATCTATAATAAAACGATTACTTTAGTCGCTAAAGAATTCTTATAACTATTTAGCGTATATACTAATAGCCGAATATAAGAAAGACCGTATACGAATATATTAAGATATATAAAATATATTAACGAATAAAGATCTTACGATATAAGCTATATAGAAAGCTTACTACTCTTTTAATTTTAGAGAAATCGTAGTAAGAAGTCGTAATAGACTTTATTATTAAACTCTCTTTTATAGAATATAAACGAGTACTCTACGATACGATTCTTATAGTAGTCTATAGATTCTTAAAGATATTAAGATTTATTCTATACTCGTAAACAGTAACTATAGAGAAGCTAAAAGATATTCTCTATAATAAAATCTTCGCTAGATATAATTTCTTTTAAATTTATTATTACTAATAAAGATATAGTATTTATATTAAACTATTAGAGTACGTTATACTACTATTTAGTAATACGTCGATTCCTATTAACTGTATTTTATTTCTAAACGAATAAATAAACGAAAAGAATAAACTAAACGCTCGAATATTATCTTAAATACTATATTAGCTACGAATAAAACGACTAGTCGTAGCTACTCGTAAGTACGAAATACGCGACTAATAACGTAGTAAATATAATAACGAAGAAAATATTCTTTAAGATAGTATATACCTTCTAATTATCGATATAAAAGAATATACTAGAGGCACCTATAATCTCGATAAATATATTTATAGAAGAGCGCGCTAAAAGAATTCGTAAAACCTATAATAAACTATAAAATAAATAGATGTAGACTAGGCGTACGGTAGTCGCGTATTATAATAAAAGCAGATTAGATAAAGTCTTTATAGAAGAAAGTAAAGTTCTATTATCGTTAAAGTATATTCGATTAGTAAGGCCTAGTAAGAAGCTTATAAATAGACTACTAGAACCTTTTATAGTAAAACGAAAAATAGAAAAGAACGTTTATCGTCTAAAGCTTTCTTAGAAGTATAAAAGACTATACTCTATCTTTTACGTTTCTCTACTAGAGAAGTATTACGCGCGTAAAGACGATAAGCCTCTTCTACTAGTAAATATCGAGAGTAAAGAGAAATAGAAAGTAGATTATATTATTAATACTAAAGAATAAAGTCGTAGTCGTCGTTAGTATTAAGACTGCGCTACGTATACTAGAAGAGCTCGTATCGTAGTCTTATTAATACTTAAACTCTTTAAGTATTAAATCGACATTATAATAGTAGTTAGACTAATGCGATATATATAATAATAGTCTACTCTTTATACTAGCTTCTACCTTTAGCTACTAGCTAGTATCGGTTTTAATATTTTTTAATACTTTTCTACTGCTAGTCGTACGAAGGTAAACGACTAAAAGCAGAAATAGCTATTACTACTATAAGTTCGAGATTAGCGATAAATACTCGCGGCGTCGAGACGCGCGAGAACTCGGCTAGTCGCGAATAAATCGATAGCGAATAACGCTAAACGATAGTAGAATAATCGTAAGATACTTCTATTATTATAGAATAATCGATATAATTATAATTAAAGCGCGATAGCGTATATACGAACTTAAAAGCTAAGATATAAAAACTAAAACGCCTACGAGCTCTTTATTATAAGAAGAAATAAAAGCGAGAACTCGTACGCTTACGAGCTAAACTTAAAGAATCTACGTTAAGTATACTCGTCGATATCGAAGCGTAAAGCTCTAAGCGCTTACTTTTCGACTTATTTTAAATAAAATCGAATAAATTTTTACGATTAGCGAATCTCGATACGTACTCGAGTAAAGAAGAATTAAGAAGTCTTTAGTTATTTTTTAATATACTAAAGCTTTACTTTAACGTAATATCGAAAGAAGTAATATCGTAAAAAGAATATATACGCTATATAGCTACTTATCTTAAAGACAATACTGTAAATATCTATTTTAAAGAGAGAATTATAGTAATAATATAAAATAAGTTCGTAATACTTTTTAAAGAAGTAATTAAGAATTCGACGAATCGCTTAGTAGTCGTAACGACGAAGCTATATAGTATAAAATAATATAGCGACTAGTTAGCTAGATAGCTACTCTACGAAATCGAAAATACTAAATAGAATATTCTAGAGAATATATTTCATCGGTAAATCCTTTTAAGTTTATCGAGCCCGTCGAGCCGGCTCGACGAGACTTTATGGACTCGGGTTACCTTTAACCGAAGTCCTTCCTCCCGATGAATCGATAAACGCGGGATTAAGAAAGGCCGGAATGGCCGAAATAGCCGAAAAGTCCTAAAAGTTGATAATGGCCGAAATGGCCCGTTAATTTCGCTAAGATAAGATAAGAATAATAATAAGCTAAGCCTCTATTAAAGGCTTCACGAGGCCTTCGAGATCTTAATAAATAGTCTCGAATTACCTCTCGAATTGCTGGTCGTATTAGCCAATAACGGTCGCTTTATATGTATTATCGTCGCGCTGAATCGATTAGAATAATAAAAAGCTGATAAATATATACTTATTAAAAAGTTAGAGACCTTTTTATAATATAAAGGACGTTATTAACGCTAGTAATAATGCTTAACGAACGTATACTATAGCTAAAATATTTAAAGTAGCTAAAATATTTAAGTAACTAAAATAATTCTTAGCTAGTATACACTATAGCTAGAATAATTTTTTTTATACTCGAATATAGCTAGACGCGTCTAAACGCCGTCGAGCTTAATATACTCAGCCTAGAGCTAAAAAGTCCGAAATAGCCCGTCGCGAGCTAAAAAGTCTCGTTACGAGCTAAAAAGTTCTACTTTTACCGTTCGGAATTACCGATACTCTACTATCTTAAGCGTAGTAGTTATTTCTTAATTAGACGTAATATACCGATCTATAGACTTCTCTAGTTTATTATCCTTCGTACTCTATTACTCTAGTTCGGTATCCTCGCTAATGAATATTAACTCTCTCCGTTTAGGTCGCTCGACGTTAAAACGGGGGACGACCAGCGACGAGAAGAAGGGGGTAGAGAGAGAGAAGAGAGTGGAGAAGAGAGAAGAGAAGAAGAGCGATCTAGAAGAGAAGGAAGATAGTACGGAACTACTACTCTCGCGAGTAAGCGAGAAGATAAAAGAGAAATCCGTATCTTCTAAGAGAGAAGTAGAATCTATAATATATTAAAGAACGTTAATAAGATAGAGTAATTACTTATATCTAGTTATATCGTCCTTACTAATAAATAGTCTAAGGCCGCTAGATAGCTCTAGTTTAACGTTCTCGATATCGATAGCGATATTCTTAGAGTTCTCGAACTCGTCGCTAAAGAAGAGATTTAGAGATTACGAACTCTTCTTTAGCTAGTAGAAAATGATCTAGCTATTATTTATAGTATCTATCTTCTAGCGATTACGAGTCGTCTAGAGCTCTAAAGACACTACTATCGAAGCTCGTTAAGCACTAAGACGAAGCGTACGATTAAGGGTTTAAGCTCTATACCGAATTCTTCTACTAAAAGAGTCGTTAATATTAAAGATAATAGAAACGTAAAATACTTACGTTTAAGTCTTAGAGAAGCTAGTATCGCCCCTTACTTAAGCGCGACGTAGAGTACGGCCGTACTCGGCGATTAAGGCGTTAGCTATATTCGTATAATTAGTAGAATAAGCTAAACACGTATAGCCGCTAGAGCTACGATAACGACGATATTTACGACTAGTCTACCGTCTATAGCTAGTTCGTAAGACCTTAAAGAGATTTAACTCTCTATTTATTCTATAATAAAACCGTTAGCTAGTAATTAACGTAGCGAGACTCGAACTTATAGAAAGCGTAGATAACGTTAATACTAATCGTATAAAGGTATTCTACGCTCTCTCGTAAATACGAGTTCTTAAGCTATTACTACTATAGAGTTAGCGATAAGAAGAACGACTATAACGTTAACGACGACGATACGTATATATTACTAACGTAAATATAAAAAAAAGAAAAAAGAAAGAAGAAAGACGAACTTAATTTATAAAAAGTTAAGTAATTCGAGAATCTAATAGTAAATCTTTACTTAATACTTATCTTACGATTCTACTATAAGCTTTATCGCTAAAAATAGTATATAACTTATAGGATATAGCTTTACTAGTAAGTAAAAAATAAAATAATATTAAAATAGTCGAGATTCGAATTCGAGATAAGAGAACTATAGAACTAAATCGATTTTATATATAATATCGCTATACTACTATCTCGTACGAATTTAGAACTAATTATTCGACGACTAAGATATAAGGGGTATAGCGAATTCTACGTAGTCGTCGTATACTTAATACGCCGAACGAGAACGCTCGGCCTTAAGAAGAAGAAATAAATTATTATACGTAAGTCTAAAAAAGACTATAAGGCTCTACTATTATATAAGTAGTATATAATTTATAGATAACTTATATATAAGTATTCTATTATAAGATCGTCTATCTCTCGTTCTAGTAATAGTATAAGAGAACTCTAAAGATTTTCTTAATTATCTATTAGAATAATATATTTTTAAGTTAAGATACTTATAGTACGTAGATAAGGATACTAATATAACTTAGATTAACTACGAAGACTATAAAAGTATATAGAGAAGTCGTAAATATATATATCTATTATTAGATATTCTAAAGAGAAAACCTATCTTAATTAGTTAATAAGATAGTAACCCGATAAGCGAGCTTATCGAGTTATCGTCTAGTCGTCTTATCGTATTTTTCTATTTCGGCGATTATATATAGTCTTTTCTATATATACTAAGTTCCTCTCGTATAACTTTTCTCTTTATTAGTTACTAAGCGACTACTCGTATAGTTACTTCGTAATACTTTTTTCTTCTTATTATCTATATTCTTATAGTATTATTCTTAAAGATTAGTACTTTATAGTCTTCTTTCTATAAGTACCTATTACTTATTATATTCTTAGTCTTTAAACGTAAGCGTTTCTCTAAGCTCTCGACTTCTAGAGTAACGCGTATTCTTAAACTCTATAATTCTATCTATTTCGACGAAAACTTTATAATAGTAGCTTATACGTAATACGTTTAATATAATATAATATACTATTATAATAGAGTATAGTTAGTAAAGTATATAGAATATATACTTTATTATTATAACTGTAATAGAACCTTCTCTCTAGAGAAATTTCGAAAAGTAGAAAAGCTACGAAAAGAAGAGTAGCGTAAGCGACGCGAAAAATTAAAATAATTAACTCGTATTCGCTAAAGGCTTTTAAAGGCTCGCTAGGCCCTTAACGAAGTTAAAGCCGAGTTTATCGATACGAAGATAGAGATAAACTAATTAAATAACTTTATCGCTTACTTCGAGACAGTATCGTTAAGGATATTATAGCGCGAAATATAAGCGCTAAGAGTATTCGATTCTCTACGCTTAAAGTAAGAGATTACTCTAGGCGATTTCGATTTTATATAGTAAGATATTCTCTTAAGCTAATAGATTCTCTTTAACGAGATACTTACGAATAATAGTTTATAATAAAGTTTTTTAAAACTCGTCGATATTAGACCTAGTACCTAGCTAAAGATATTAGTAGACTAGCTATAATAATTAGTTAATGAATACTGTAGCTAGTATTTACTATAATTAAGACTTAACGCTTAAAGAGCTTAAGCGATAAGACTCTCGAGTTCTATTTAAGTACTTTTCGGTAGCGTACGAGTTATATATAAGTTATATACTACTTTTAAGTTTCTATTATCTTATTCTCTTCTTAAAATACTTATATATAAGTTATCTATAAGTTATATACTACTTATATAATAGTAGAGCTTTATAGCCCTTCTTAGACTTACGTATAATAATTTATTTTCTCTTCTTAAGGCCGAACGTTCTCGTTCGGCGTATTAAGTATACGACGACTACGTAGAATTCGCTATATCTCTTATATCTTAGTCGTTAAATAATTAGTTCTAAATTCGTATAAGATAATAGTATAGCGATATTATATATAAAATTAATCTAGTTCTATAGTTCTCTTATCTCGAGTTCGAATCTCGACTATCTTAATATTATTTTATTTTTTTACTTACTAGTAAAGCTATATTCTATAAGATACGTACTATTTTTAGCGATAAAGCTTATAGTAGAGTCGTAAGATAAGTATTAAGTAAAAGATTTATTATTAGATTCTCGAATTACTTAACTTTTTATAGATTAAGTTCGCCTTTCTTTTTTCTTCTTTTTTATATTTACGTTAGTAATATATACGTATCGTTATCGTTAACGTTATAATCGTTCTTTCTATCGCTAGTAGTAATAGCTCGAGAACTCGTATTTACGAGAGAGCGTAGAATACTCTCGTACGATTAATATTAACGTTATCTACGTTTTTTATAAGTTCGAGTTCTACTATATTAACTACTAACTAACGAATCCGTTATAGGGTAAATAGAGAGTTAGATCTCTTCGAGGTCCTACGAACTAGCTATAAGCGGTAGACTAGTCGTAAATATCGTCGTTATCGTAGCTCTAGCGACTATACGTATTTAGCTTATTCTACTAATTATACGAATATAGCTAACGTCTTAATCGTCGAGTACGACCGTACTCTACGTCGCGTTTAAGTAAAAAGCGATACTAACTTCTCTAAGACTCGAACGTAAGTATTTTACGTTTCTATTATCTCTAATATTAACGATTCTTCTAGTAGAAGAATTCGGTATAGGGCTTAAGCCCTTAATCGTACGCTTCGTCTCGATGCTCGACGGGCTTCGGTAGTAGTATCTCTAGAGCTTTAGGCGACTCGTAATCGCTAGAAGATAAATACTATAAACAATAGCTAGATTCTCTTCTACTAGCTAGAGAAGGCTTCTTAATCTCTAGATCTCTTCTTTAGCGACGAGTTCGAGAGCTTAGACGATATTATTATCGATATTAAGAATATTAAACTAGAACCTTCTATTAGTAGCGGCCTAAGGCTATTTATTAGTAAGAACGATATAACTAGATATAAGTAATTACTTTATCTTATTAACGTTCTCTAATATATTATAGATTCTATCTCTCTCTTAGAAGATACGGGTTTCTCTTCTACCTTCTCGCTTACTCGTAAGGGTAATAGTCTTATACTATCTCTCTTCTCTTTTAGATCGCTCTTCTTCTCTTCTCTCTCCTTCTCTCTTTTCTCTCTCTCTACTCTCTTCTTCTCGTCGCTAGCCGTCCCCCGTTTTAACGTCGAGCGATCTAGACGAAGGGGGCTATATTACGAATACTAAGACTTACGTACGCTAAGACTGCGCGAAGCTAGTATATATATAGCTCTTATAGTACGACGCTCCTTTAACGCTCTTTAAGCGTTAAATCGCTATTACTCCGATAGGTACGTAGTAAAGAGATACTAATTTAGCTAGAATTACGCCTTTATTCTAACAGTTTTTAACGCTTACCTATAACTTACCGTCGTCTTCGACGCCTTTTTCGAGTTCGTCGCGATATTATAGCGTGCGCGTCGAACTCTAGCGAATTCTACGAATAATCTCGGCGATACGGAGATTGCCGTAAGGTATACTTAGCTAACGATAGCTATAGCGAAAAAGAGATAACGAAAGAAGATAGAAGAGATAAAAGTAGAGCTAGCGAGACGCTCGCGAAGGGTACGCGATTCTTCTACGTAAAGTAGTAGCTTAACTAGCGATATTCTCGTAAGAGCGAGGGCTTTAATATCTCTCGTTTTTACTAGAAAAACGCTAGGCGAGCTACGTCGCTATATTTAGGACTATAGCGTCTATTTTAACGCTATTAACGAAGACGACGAGGCACGAAAAATAGCGACGACAGCGTCTTATCTAAGAGACGACGTCTTATCGTAGTAGACGCGCCTCGATCGCGCTAAACGGCCTTTAAATTAGCAGTAGTTTAAGCGTACGCTTCGCGATATAGTCTAAGACTCTATAACGCGAATAGACGACGCTCTTCTAGCTGTTAAAGAGGCTAAATAGGGGTAGACGAAATCAGTATAAGAGCTAGTAAATCGGCTTAATAAATTAGAGAAAGATATTTCTAATCTCTCGACTAAGCAGCTTCGTACTTAGACGCTAGTTAACGTACTTCGACTCGAGCTGCGCTTAGCCGTTTTATACGAAGAACGAGCTATTACTACTCGAGCCTAAGTCGTCGCTACCGCGCAGCGTCTTAACTAGCTAGGTACTACGGCTAAGCCCGAAATCGCTATTTTAGTTAAACGTTTAGAAGTTAAAGATTCGAAACGAGAAGATATTATTAGCGCTAAATAGTACTTTATCTATTATTAGATCGATTATTTAGCTCGGAACTACCTAAAGAAGAGCTAAATAAGTAAAAGAGCGTTAGTACGAGATTACTAAAAGTAGTATAGCGAGCGTAAAGAACGGCGAAGCCTATACGGCGCTAAGACTACTAAATATATACGTATTAGCGGTATCTAGACGCGCGAAGAGCATAATCTACTTATACGATCTAGAGAGAAGCTCGAGGGTTAGCGTAAGATTATTAAGGAGTAGTATAGCGCGCGCGAAGAGCGAGAGTATCTATACGACGCTAGAACTACTAAATATATACGTACTAACGCCTAAACGCTCTCGACGAGCGTTATTTAGTAGCTAGAGAATTCGAGATTATCGAGAAGTAGTATAGCGCGCGCGAAGGGCAGCGAGGCCTATACGACGCTAAGGCTACTAAATATATATAGAACGACGGCGCTAATAGCTTAGACTATACTTCGAGCGAGACTAAAGAGAGAGGCGTTTAATTACCTCGTAATTACTATCTCTTAAGTTCTTTAGTTAAGCTTAGTATAGAGTAGTAAAGGCGACGGACTGCTTTTACAACGAGTAAGAGTAAAGATTAAATTACGCTATAGTTAGTCTAAGGTTAGTAATAGTAAAAAGAGAAGAAACTGAGAACGAGAAATAACTAAAAGAGAGGTAAAAATAAAGAGAGACGAGAACGAGAGCAGTACGCCGAGTCGTCGTACTTTAAAGAAGGAGAATAAACTATTACGAATACTAAGACTTACGTACGCTAAGACTACGCGGAGCCAGTATATATATAGCTCCTATAGTACGACGCTCCTTCAACGCTCTTTAAGCGTTAAATCGCTGTTACTCCGATAGGTACGTAGTAAAGAGATACTAATTTAGCTAGAATCACGCCTTCATCCTAATAGGCTAATATCTATTAGCGAGGATACCGAACTAGAGTAATAGAGTACGAAGGATAATAAACTAGAGAAGTCTATAGATCGATATATTACGTCTAATCGGAAAACAACTACTACGCTCGAGACAGTAGAGTTAAGCTCGCTCGATCAGCCTATTATATCGATCTACGAGGCTTTAGATTACCTAGTAGTAGGCTAGTATTATAGGCGGCGACGACGTGGTAGTCGAGGTAGCCGTAGTAGGCGTAGTAGTCGTAGTAAACGACGAGCTTAAGATTAAGCTCGAGATTAAGCTCTTCTCTTTATTTTCTTTTATAACAATTAAATATGTTTTATTTATTCTAAATCGATTATTCATTTTATACTTATTCTAAATTTAGTAACGTATTTTTCTTTCGCGTTATACCTATTTTACGATTCTTTCTAACTATATTATTTCTTTCTTAAAACCACTAATTTACGTAGCTTATCTATTAGCTATAAAGTTGTATACTACTTACCTACTATTTAATACCTACTTTTATATTCTCTTCTTTCTTTATTTAAACTGTCTAATAGCGTCTTTTATATAAGCTAGATTTTACTTTAGTTCCTATATATCTTCGGCTTCGCTAAAATCTTTTTATTTAATAAGCTATTTCTTACGGCTATCCTTTCCTTTAATATCTAAAATACGCTTAACTTTCTATTCCTCGTCGCCTTATACGTTTATAGACTTCGAAGAAGTTATACTCGAGCGCTACCTATATACTTTAAGTAGCGAAACGTAGAATACTAAGTATAGAAGCTCGTACTTAAGAGGTAATTTTAGACGATAAGCATTTTTACTAATCTTCTTAGTAATCTAGAATAGTCTAATAAGCTTATCTACGAGTTTTTAATTTACTCTTTTTAGGTAGATATACTTTAACGATAGTATTATATAGTCGCCTAATTTAAAGCTATATCTCTTTTAATACTTATTATATTATTTACGAATAGCGTCTCGGGCTTTACGCTAGTGGGCTTATACCCTCTCTCGCGCTGCGTTAAGCGTCTCTATCTTCGCGATAGCGCTGCTATTTTTCGACTCGAGGGGCTTTTTACTGATAACTCTCCCCGTCTAGAGCCGAAAGGTTAGAACTAATTCGAAAGAGCTATATCTCGTAGTTTCGCTCGAAGTATTATTAATCGCGAATTTAGCGCTATTAAGTAGGCTTACCTAATTGTTCTACTCGTAGTTTATATTAGATCTAGTATCTAGTTAAAGGTATTAGTAGACTAGCTATAATAAATAATCGATGAATACTGTAGTTAGCATTTACTATAATAGAGACTTAACGCTTAAGGAGTTTAAGCGGTAAGACTCTCGAGTTCTATTTAAGTATTTTCCGATAGCGTATAAGTTATATATAAGTTATATACTACTTATATAATAGTAGAGCCTTATAGTCTTTCTTAGACTTACGTACAATAATTTATTCTCTCTCTCTAAGGTCGGGCGTTCTCGTTCGGCGTATTAAGTATACGACGACTACGTAGAATTCGTCGTAATTCTTATATCTTAGTCGTCGAATAACTAGTTCTAAATTCGTATCGAATAGTAGTATAGCGGTATTATATATAAAATCGGTCTAATTCTATAGTTCTCTTATTTCGAGTTCGAATCTCGGCTATCTTAATATTATTTTATTTTTTTACTTACTAGTAAAGCTATATTCTATAAGTTATATACTATTTTTAGCGATAAAGCTTATAATAGGGTCGTAAGGTAAGTATCGAGTAAAGATTTACTATTAGATTCTCGAATTACTTAACTTTCTATAGATTAAGTTCGTCTTTCTTTTCTCTTTTTTTCTTTTTCTATATTTACGTTAGTAATATATACGTATCGTTATCGTCGATATTATAATCGTTCTTTTTATCGCTAACTTTACAGTAGTAATAGCTCGAGAACTCGTATTTATAAAGAAGCGTAAAATACTCTCGTACGATTAGTATTAACGTTATCTACGCTCTCTATAAGTTCGAGTCTCGCTGCGTTAATTACTAGCTAACGGTTCTATTATAAGGTAAATAGAGAGTTAGACCTCTTCGAGGTCTTACGAACTAGCTATAAGCGGTAGGCTAGCCGTAAATATCGTCGTTATCGTAGCTCTAGCGGTTATGCGTGTTTAGCTTATCCTACTAATTATACGAATATAGCTAACGTCTTAGTCGTCGAGTACGATTATATTCTACGTCGCGTCTAAGCGAGAGGCGATACTAGCTTCTCTAAGGCTCGAACGTAAGTATTCTAGTACTTCTATTACTTCTAATACTAACGGTTCTTCTAGTAGAAGAATTCGGTATAGGGCTTAAGTCCTTAATCGTACGCTTCGTCTCGATGCTCGACGGGCTTCGATAATAGTATCTCTAGAGCTCTAGACGACTCGTAATCGCTAGAAGATAAATACTATAAACAATAGCTAGATTCTCTTCTTCTAGCTAGAGAAGGCTTCTTAATCTCTAAATCTCTCCTTTAGCGACGAGTTCGAGGGCTTAGATAATATTACTATCGATATCGAGAATACTAAACTAGGGCTATCTATTAGCAGTAGCCTAAGGTTGTTTATTAGTAAGGACGATATAATTAGATATAAGTAATTTCTTCTTATTTATCGACGTTCTTTAATGCGTTATAGATTCTACCTCTCTCTTAGATAGTCTTCTAGATAGTGCGAGTTTCTCTTCTGTCTTCTCGCTTACTCGCGAGGGTAGTAGTCTCGTACTACCTCTCTTCTCTCTTAGGCCGTTCTTCTTCTCTTCTTTCTCTTCTTCTCTCTTCTCTTCTTCCGCCCTCTCCTTCTCGTCGCTGGCCGTCCCCCGTATCGTTAGGAGCAGCAACGTCGAACGGTCTAGACGGAGGGGGCTACTGTCTATTAGCGAGAATATCGAATTAGAGCAATAGAGTGCGGAGAACAATAAATTAGAGGAGTCTATAGGTCGGTATATTACGCCTAATCGGGAGATAACTGCTACGCTCGAGACAGTAAAGTTAAGCTCTCTCGATTAGCCTATTATATCGACCTACGAGGCTTTAGATCACCTAGCGGTAAGCTAGTATTATAAGCGACGGCGGCGTAGTAGCCGTAGTAAGCGTAGTAGCCGACGAGCTCGAGATTAAGCTCTTTCTTTTATTCTTTCTTTATAATAATTAAATATATTTTATTTATTCTAACGCGATTGGTAGGGAACGACTATATAAAAATGTAGTAAGTAAAGTGATTAATTAACTAAGTAAGTATGTTTACCTTAGTTGTACTAAGGTAAACATATGCATATATATAGTATATGGCAACTACGTAGGACATATATAACCGTAGTTGCGCTATGTGTATATATATATAGAGCAATCGTAACAGTCTGCTTCGTTTATTAAAAGATAACGTCCTCGTTATTAAGATCTCTCCTTATCTAGATCTTCTTCTCTCTCTACACTTTAGCTATCTTACCTCTCCCTCTAGTTTCTCTATTAGGCGTCGAAATTCACCGTAGTTAGTGTCGATAACGATACTTAGAACGGTAGTTACACCTTAGAAATATAGTCGCTATCTACGTCGTAGATAGGCAATCGTCGTATACGATTTCGATTCTAAGAGAACCGGTAAGTAAGGTTAAATATATTACCGTTATAAAGTACAGTTTTAACGTACTAGTTCTAGCGAATCTAGACTAGTACTATTACGTTAAGCACCGTTCTTAACTTCTACGAATTTATATTATAAATATTCTTCGTATTATTCGTTTATAGGTTTCTCGTCTCGTCGTATATAAATAGATCTAAGTTCTATATAATATTCGTATCTAGTATAGCGTTCTTTAGTAACTCTAGAAGTCTAGTTTCTTCTACGTTAAACACCGACGCCGTTTTTATACTATTGTATTTCTAAAACGTAGCGAACTCCTTATAGTACTAGCGCTCGTTATTTATAATATTAATCTTCTTAAAGCGTATTATTTAATCTTTATTATATATTAGAACTAGAATTTCTTTCTATTAATTAGTTACTATTACTATATTCTATAGATTAACCTCGAAAAACAATTTAGCTTTATTCTCTTATTTCTAGATTCTTACTAAGTTCGATATAGCCTTATAGTAGTCCTTTTCGTCGTATATATCTAGCTTATAAACCTAAACTATTTTATAGTAAATTAGCTAATATTAATCTAACTTAACCGAAGAGAAATTTATAAAACTGCCTAATACGTCTATAGAAATAGCTTTCGACAGTAGTATAAGTAAACTAAGACTCGATAATAACTATATTACTCCTCTTCGTAGAGATATTACGATACTTAGTAGTCTTTATAGTATAACTAGCTTACTGATCGATACCGCTAGTAGTTCTTATCGTAGTATTAAGACGGTCTTTAAGGTAGACGATAGAGATTATCGAGATATTAGCTTACTTCTAGAGACTAACTTATATAGTTAGAATTTACCGTCGTAATATACCGTGCTTATACTCCTTAATATATAAGCTACGATACTCTAATTACCTCGCTTATCGACTAGTAGCTTTAACTATATATTAGCTAGCTATAGTTAACTCGTATCTCTTATAGTATAGACGTCGACGTTCTAAAAAGAAATAAAGACAGTATATTTTAGAACTATATTACTAGCCTTTTATAGAACTCTCTAGTCCTTTACTACTTCGTTTCGATCTAGTAACTCTAAACGTACTTATTTATCTCTCTTTATAATATTCTATAAGATTATATAAATAGTTAGCGTCGAGGTTTTCGTAGCTTTTATTGCTTACGAAGCCTCTTTAATAATAGACGTTAGTCGTATCTTCGATTTAACCATCTACAGCTTAGAGTATTATTTTAGAGTTATCGTATCGTAGAATTTTCCTACTAAAGCCTAGCTGTAGTAGACGTCGATGCTAAAGTTATTATTATCGTCGGCGAGTACTATAACTACCGTATTATTCGACTACGAAGTAGTCGTATCGCCGATAATATATCTTATAAAGTCGGTAAAATAGATATAGATAGTCTTTATAGGCTTACTAGATAGATCTCTAACTTTACTGTATTTTAGACGGTTCGTAGTTAAGAAGTATTTAATTAAGAGATCTATCTTTCTCTTTACGCTATCCTTTTCTCGAAGTTCTTAGAAAAATAACGCTAATCTAGTAGTATCTTTATATCGTTTTAGCTCTATCGAATCTAGAAGGGCTATCTTCGATATATCTCGATTAATCTAGTCTTAAATATCGTAAGAAGCTAATTTAGTCTTCTTACGAAGCTAGATAAGTAAGAGTAAACTATAGTTCTCGTACGCTATAACGTAGATGCTCTAATAGTTAATTTCTAGGTAGCGTACGACGCTATCAGCCTAATACTATAGAGCTAATCGTATTACGACGCGATTATAAATAACGTTTAGATCTTCTTTAAAGACTAGTAATAAGATATATTTCGAGTATACGATTATAACTATTAGAATCCTCGTAGTTAGAAAAAATTTATTTCTTAATACCTCTATAGCAACGTATATCATCGTCTATTTCGAGAAATTCTTTAAGAGAAAACTTTTAAGAACTCGATATAGTACGTTTCTAACTATAGTAATTAGCGATATCGTCTTTATATTAATTAAGTCGTTCTTATAGTACTTAAAAAGACCTTTTTAAGTAATTTTATCCTCGGTTTAATTATATTTACGAAGATTTTCTTTAAGGACGTTAACTATACTTACGATTATCGCGCGCTATTTCTCGTTCTAGACTAGCTCGTTATTCGTTAGATTAACCTCGAGCTATAATTTAGTAATCAGTTAAGGTAAAACTAGATACTTATCGAAGATATAGGTTAACTAAGGTCTAAACTAGATAATAGCTCGTTATAGGTCTTTATTATCTTCTCGATATAGTTTATCTTAACGTTTTTAGCTTTCTTAGATACCGGCTTAATCTTCTTTTCTTAGTTATCGTTAAAAGAATAGTAGATCCGCTTACGAAGAGTCTTCTATAGAGTAATCGGCTTATTCGCGTTATCGCTATTATTACTAGACTCTAATAAATTCTCGACGTCTTCGGCTCTTTTAGTCTTCTTTTACTAGCGAGCTAACCTTCTTACTAGCTGCTTTTAGGCTTTTAGTTAGGTCTTCCTTAGCGTTCTAGCGAGCTCGTACTCTAGATCTTTCTCTACCGAGTTTACTACCGTCTCTCTATTAAAGCGATCTTATAAAATCCGAAAAGCCTTCTATAGCGCGTCTTAGTATAACTATTTCTCGTACCGTATTCGCTATACTAGTCTATTCTCTTCGAATAAGCTAGACGATAATATATAAGAACGTAAGTCTTTCTTACTCTTTTCTTTTTATTATATCTCTTTCTTAGCGTATTTCTTCTCGACCCTCTTTAGAGCTAAGATAAACAGTCGATTACGGTACTATCTCTTTTCTTTATCTAGTTAGAATTCGCTAAGGTCTAAGTAGTTCGTAAGCTTTTCTAATACTCTTTAATTCTCTTTAAGGACTTCGCGATCGAATTCGTTCTCTAGTCTTTCTACGATCTCTAGTAATAAATTAATCGTACGTCGTACTAGTCTATCTCGGTAATTAGTCGAAATCTAGTCTTAGTTCTTTCGAGCGATCTTATTATCTATAAATTTTTTAAGGGCTCGTACGTAGGCCGTATAGTTAGTCTCGATATTAATTTTTAAATTAAAGATAGCTTAGTTCTTTCGATTAATTTCGTACTATTAGAAATCTAACTCTTATTATCGTCGTTAATTTCTCTATACTACTATTACTCGCGTTTATTCTATATAAACTTTCTAATACTACTTCTAGTATTCTTTAGTAAGTTCCGTAGCGATTCGTATTTAATTTAAAATCCGTTATACGCCTTAATTAAACTAGATATAGTTCTTATTAATATACTAATCGGTATTATTATAGAATTTATATTCTAATAGTTTACTAATTAGTCGAATATATACTAGTAAGCTCTTTCGATCGACTATTTTCGAAATACTAAACTTATTAGCTTTAGTTCAATAGTATTCTCTTTCGTTCGTAATAAATTTAACGAATTTAAGAAATTTCGACTTAACTAATCTTCTCGATAGTATATCTAAGCTCGATATATTCTAGTCTAGATATCTTCTCTCTATAATATCGACTATTATTCTATACGCCTATAGAAGAAAGATTAGAAGATTCGAGTTTATCTATAAAGTTTTATTCTCTTTATAAGCTTTTCGATTCTCTCTTCTAGCTATCTTCCGTAGGCTAATCTAGGATTTATTAGCTACTAGATACTCGACTTATTCGTTAGATAGTACTTTACTTAACTCGATAGTAGAATTAACTAAATTCTAGCTAGCTCTTAGTACGTCCGTTTAAGTTAATATAGGTAAAGGCAGGACTTTCGAAGCTAGTTTCTTCTCGTCGAGAATAATTTATATTACCTTTATCGATTCTTCTATAATATTATTAATATCGTAGACGTCTTATAGAGTCGACTATTTAGACTTATTCGATTATAGTTTCTTCTTCTATAGTTGTACCTACTTAATATATATAGCGTTAACTTACTACGATTTAAGCTCGATCTCTATAGCGTTACCTTACCGCGGTTCTAGCTACTCTATCTCTATAGCGTTAGCTTACTGCGATTCTAGCTTAATCTTAGCTTACTGTAGTTCTACCTGCTTAATCTCTATAGAGTTAGTAGGCGATTATTACGGTTCCGTCGCGGTCGTTTCGGCGGTCGCTTATCGTATAATATCCTTTATTAGTGCTATACCTGGTCGCGGATTAATAGTAGAACCGAGGTCGTCTCTCGTCTTATATTAGGTATTCTATTCGTCTTAATTCGTCTATTTCTTCGTAAATTTTATAACTCTTATTAGAAGCTTCTCGTCGCTACGATCTTCTAAGCGCTTCTCTGATTTATAGAAATCTATTATCTGCTTTTATTAACGTTACCGTATCTTCGTTAGCTTATTCTCGAGGACGTCGTTCTTCTCTATCTAAATCTTATTCTAACGCTTACCTTCTTTCTCTACTTCGTTCTCGATAGGATCCTAGTACTTATCGTCGTTCGTCTAGTTCTTATTCTAAAGTTACGTCTCTACCTTACGAGGTCTTTCGCGTCTCGCCTTAGTTACGCCGTTATTAGGCTATACTCTAGTAAGAGCCTTAGCCGCTTTACTCTTTCGCTGAGTTACGCGTCTTCTAGAAGGTATCTTTACTTAATATAAAATAGTAGATATAGTAGATCTATAAGTTCGATCTTAGATCTATAGTAATAACTAAATCGTATATTATATATTAGATATTATAATTATTACTAAATTAGTATATTATTTATAGATACTTCGATTACGTTAGTAATAACTCGGCTACTATATAGTCTTTAAAATATTTAATATATACTTTACAATATTCGTTTTACTATAGAGCCTTAGATTAACTAAAGCCTGCGTCCTTTAAGAAAAACCGTAATATCTTATCTAGACCGTTTACATCTATTCTATTTACGCCTTTTTACGTAGTCGCTCTCGTCTTTTATAATTATCTAGCTTTTCATCCTATCGCTAATACTCCTCGAGGAACTCCTTTATATTGTTTAATAGCCTCTCGTCGTACTATTCGTTAAACTCGGAGCCGTAGTCCTTCTATCTAACTAGATACTCTTTATATATCTTTCGGCTAAATTTACGAACGCGATATTCTATTAGCTTATCTATTTTATAGCTTTTCTAGTCTTCGATATTACCCTCGACTTTAACAGCTAGTAGATAGTTCGGGCGAGGGCGTAGATATAGGTCTATCGTCTTAGATGTAGGTGATAATTGTACGATAAAAATAACTAAATAGATTTTCTATTAGAATAAAGGCGTAATTCTAGCTAAATTAGTATCTCTTTACTACGTACCTATCGGAGTAATAGCGATTTAACGCTTAAAGAGCGTTAAAGGAGCGTCGTGCTATAGGAGCTATATATATACTGACTTCGCGCAGTCTTAGCGTACGTAAGTCTTAGTATTCGTAATAGTTTATTTTCTCTCTTTAAAGTACGACGACTCGGCGTACTACTCTCGTCCTTATCTCTCTTTATCTTTATCTCTCTTTTAGTTATTTCTCGTTTTTAGTTCCTTCTCTTTTTACTATTATTAATCTTAGGCTAACTATAGCGTAATTTAATCTTTACTCTTATTTATCGTAAAAGCAGTTCGTCGCCTTTACTATTCTATATTAAGCTTAACTAGAGAACTTAAGAAATAGTAATTACGAGATAATTAAACGCCTCTCTCTCTAGTTTCGCTCGAAGTATAGCTCGAGCTATTAACGTCGTCGTTTCGTATATATTCAGTAGCCTTAGCGCCGTATAGATCTCGCTATTCTTCGCGCGCGCTATATTACTCCTCGATAATCTCGAATTCTCTAGCTACTAAATAACGCTCGTCGAGAGCGTCTAAATATTAGTACGTATATATTTAGTAGCCTTAGCGTCGTATAAATACTCTCGCTCTTCGCGTATACTATACTACTTCTTAATAATCTCGCGCTAACCCTCGAGCTTCTCTCTAGATCGTATAGATAGATTATACTCTTCGCGCGTCTAAATACCGCTAATACGTATATATTTAGTAGCCTTAGCGCCGTATAGACTTCGTCGTTCTTCGCGCTCGCTATACTACTTTTAGTAATCTCGTACTAACGCTCTTTTACTTATTTAGCTCTTCTTTAGATAGTTCCGAGCTAAATAATCGATCTAATAATAGATAAAGTACTGTTTAGCGCTAATAATATCTTCTCGTTTCGAATCTTTAACTTCTAAACGTCTAACTAAAATAGCGATTTCGGGCTTAGCCGTAGTACCTAGCTAGTTAAGACGCTGCGCGATAGCGACGACTTAGACTCGAGTAGTAATAGCTCGTTCTTCGCGTAAAACGACTAAGCGCAGTTCGAGTTAAAGTATATTAACTAGCGTCTAAGTACGAAGCTGCTTAGTCGAGAGATTAGAAATGTCTTTCTCTAATTTATTAAGTCGATTTACTAGCTCTTATACTGATTTCGTCTACCCCTATTTAGCCTCTTTAATAGCTAGGAGAGCGTCGTCTATTCGCGTCGTAGGGTCTTAGACTATATCGCGAAGCGTACGCTTAAACTACTGTTAATTCGAAGGCCGTTTAGCGCGATCGAGGCGCGTCTACTACGATAAGGCGTCGTCTCTTAGATAAGACGCTATCGTCGCTATTTTTCGTGCCTTATCGTCTTTATTAATAGCGTTAAAATAGACGCTATAGCCCTAAATATAGCGACGTAGCTCGCCTAGCGTTTTTTTAGTAAAAACGAGAAGTACTAAAGCCCTCGCTCTTACGAGAATATCGCTAGTTAAGCTACTACTTTACGTAGAAGAATCGCGTACTCTTCGCGAGCGTCTTACTAGCTCTACTTCTATCTCTTTTATCTTCTCTCGTTACCTCTTTTTCGCTACAGCTATCGTTAGCTAAGTATACCTTACGGCAATCTTCGTATCGCCGAGATTATTCGTAGAATTCGCTAAGGTTCGACGCGCACGCTATAATATCGCGACGAACTCGAAAAAAGACGTCGAAGACGACGGTAAGTTATAGATAAGCGTTAAAAACTATTAGAATAGAGACGTAATTCTAGCTAAATTAGTATCTCTTTACTACGTACCTATTAAAGTAATAGCGATTTAACGCTTAAAGAGCGTTAAAGAAGCGTCGTACTATAGAAGCTATATATATACTAGCTCCGCGCAGTCTTAGCGTACGTAAGTCTTAGTATTCGTAATATTTTCTATATCGAGAATAGCTGTAGACGATAGGTATTACGATCTATTCTCTTTAAAACCGTAAAGGGGCCTACTCTCTACTACTTAAATTTCGGATATTCGTTAAGCGAGAGATTGTAGTCGTAGTATAGCCGAAGAAAAACTTTATCGCTCTCTTTAAAGATTATTAACTTATATACCGCGTTATACCTCGTCTTTATTTATATAGCGACGAAGTCTATAGCGTCTCTTACTTATCGTCGAAACGTTTTTCTGACCGACGTAATTTTCTTCGATCTAGTATCGGCCGAGTACAGTAAACTTAGAGCTTCTTTTAGTTTAAAGCTAAAAACTACCTTATTTAGACTTACTTCGGTTAATTTATTATTACTGTTATTTAGCGATAATTAGAGTACTAGTAGAAACTCGATTTATAGACTCGAGTATTTCGTAGTTAGATATCGAATAGTAACTTTTACCGTCTAGTTTATTCGTTCTAATTAGCTATTAGCCTATAGGTAATATACTATAGTAGCTAGAAGCTTATAGTTTAGACGTTTAAATAATACTTTCTAGAAGTCTAATATAAATTTCGAGTCTCGATCGTAAATAATAGCGTTTAGAACTTTCTAATCTACGATTTACTATTTATCTAAATAAGCTTCGGCCTATTTCTCGATCGACTAAGTGGTTTTTTCGAGGATTAAAAGTATCTTTTTCGATATCTTATACGTCGCTATACCTAATACGTCGTATTTATAGTCTTAGCTCGATAGCGCTACCATTAAGTTAATTATAACCGTATAGAAAGGTATATTTAAGAAAGTAATTAAGTTTAGCTAGCTATAAGATCTATTTCGCTTAATTTAGTTTAGCTAGTACCGCGAGTAGTACTCGATATATTATCGAAGTTTCCTTACTAACTATCTAAAGTAGAGAGCTTTCGCAATTCTTTAATATACTTTATAGAACTCTAGATATTCTAAATCGTTATATACTATTTAGAAAATCTTCTTCTTATAAGACTTTAGAAGGTATAGCCTAGAGTTGCTAATATCTTTATTTTAACTATAGATAAGGCCTTTCTCTTACGAGAAAGTTATTTCGAATAGAACGTTCTTTAGCTTTATATTTTAATCTTATTATTACTAAGTATCTAGCGTAGTTATAATTTTCTTTTAGTATTTATTTTCGATATAATCGCGAATAATCTTATCTTTAAATTCCGATAATATTTCTACGAATATAGTCGCGTACGTATAAACCTTCGTATAGTATACGACCGATTTCTTTATTAAGACTAGTCTCGATATAGCGTCTACTACTACGTTTTACGAATTCGAGATATAACGAATATCTAGATTAAATTAAAAGAGAAAATTTAAAGCTCGATATAATCGAGAATTTAGCTTATCGATATTCGTTATTTAGAGCTTTATCTAGCGAACGATAAAGAGAGTAGCTCTATAGTCGGTATATATAATTACTATATATTAAGACTCTTCTACTATTTATCTTATCTTTTTAACGAGCTAAGTTAAAGCTATAATCTCTATCTTCGTTACTCTTATTTTCTATTCTATTATCGAATAGATCTTTAAGAGGAAAATAATTAGTTCTACTAGAGATTTTAGAATCTTCTTACCTTTAGACTAGATCTCGTTATATTTTATATAAAAGATTACCGCTTCGAATAAGCGTCTCGATATATCTATATAAGCGTAGATAAGCCTTACTAAATCGTAGTAGTAACGTTTTAACGTCTCTTTAAAATCCCTTTATAAAGTTTTAAAAGCCTTTAGTTCCGTCTTAATAGACTCTTCTAACGTAGTTCTCGTCGTAAATTTCTAGCGGCTATTACGAATTAATCATGCGCTGGGCTATTCGTTATGGACAGAGACAGAAGGTCACGCGAGAAAAGCTTAGTACATATAGAGAGCTATATGTGATTATCTAAATAGGAAAACACGGTAGGACGGCTAGGCGATAGGTTAATAGGCGAGCCTATTAACCTATTATCTTATTAACTGAATAAGATGTGTTTCCCTTTTAGGATATCTAACGATAGGTATATATACTTACGATTTCCCTATATATTTTAATAGTCTCTATAGTTAATCTAAGTTATACTAGTACTCTTATCTGCGTATAACTTATACCTTAACTTAGAGATATCTTATCCTAATAGACAGTTAAGAAAACCTTTAGGGTTCCCTTATACTATTACTAAAACGAGAGATAGACAGCCTTATAATATTTTAACTACTTACTTACTATTACGATAGTCTATAAGTACAGATTCGGACTTCGAGTCTATCTTACCCTCCGTTACCTCGAAAAGCGATATTAGTAAAGATATAGTTCTATAAGATACTCTCGCTGTTAATCGAATAGCCGAATAGCTAGTACGAATCAGTCTTACTTCGCTATTACCTACTATACTAAATTTCGAAATAAACTAATACCGGGTATAACTAAACATACTAGATAAGTAAGCTAACGTAGAAGTAGAATCGTCTACGGTCGCTATAAAAGGCAAAAAGCTAGATATTTTATTAGGCGTCGAAAAAGACGAAACGCGACTTAAGATTAGAGAGCCTAATGTATTCGAGAGGAATACTAAGAAGTTTATATAATTTACGAACTAAGTTAAGACTTATTTAAGATACGAGCGAATTATAAAATTATAGAATTAGGTTCTATAAGCCGGTAATCTATTACGTAAAGAACCCGTAAAGTAGTTTAAACTCTATTTAAACGACTTCTTAAAAAACGATAAGAATAAATAAAAGCCGAGAACTATCGAGTTATTCTTATCTATTAATAAGTTTCTAGATAAGTTAAAGAAGTTATACGGAGGACTTAATAAAGTTAAAAAAGCAGAGCGATAGATCTACGAGCTTCGATAAACTAGCTCGATTATAGACTATACTACGAAGTTCTAATAATTATTAAGCCGTCTCGAGTAGGACAACGCCGCCCTTATATTACGCTATTATCAGGGCCTTAAGGACTTTATTAAGAATAAATTAGTTAATAAGATAGAAGTATAAGACTACGAGAAATTAGTATAGGTAGTAACCGATATCGATACTCGCTACTAGGAACGTAAGCTAGAGAAAAGTAAGAAGAAATTTACGTTTACTTCGAATCGATATCGGTATTAGGCTAGTACTCTAAGACAGATACGATACCCTAATACGATAGATTAGCAGGTAAATACGGCTTATAAGGAACTAAAGACTTAGCGAGGTAAATACGATACTAGTAGAATATCGAGACCTAGGCCTACGCGGGGTAGAGAACGAGAACGAGAAGTAAAGTTTATAGAGATAGGTCGAGGATCTATATCTAAGAAAGCTAAACTTAAGAAGAAAGTATACTTTCGATACGAAAAATAGAAGTACTACGCTAAAGAATATAGAAATACCGCTAAATAGGCGAATACCGCCGAAAGAATATCGAAGAAACTAGTAAATACTTAGAAAATAGAAGAAACGCACTATTAACTGTTATAGACGATATACTATAATAATAAGTATTAGATATATAAGAGTAATAAGTAAGGAAGTAGCTGGTTTTTAAAGATATCTAAATCGAGTAAGGTTAAAAAGCAAGCTAATATAATAAGAAAAGAGTCTATATATACTCGTAACTCGAGGATTATTAAAAATAATCGATTTTTTACTGTTATAGAGACCTATTACTGAAGGCAGATTAAGTATAAGAAAAACGGAATAATAGAGGCAATTATCTATAATAATATTTTAAAGCGATAACTATATGTTACGAAGCGACCATGTAGGTAGCTACTTTAGAGATACGAAGACGGAAGGTTATACGAGGAAAGCTTATGCATATAGGGAAGCCATATATAATTACTAGAATAGGAAAGTACGGAATAGTGGAATAGTAGAATAGTGGAATAGTAAGTATTCTATTATTCTAATAGTACGACGTAACGAGGGAAACTACCTCTTTAGAAAAGCTCTATTTAGGTATATAAGAGCACGAATTCCCTATATACTTTTATAGTCTCTATAGTTAATCTAAGTTATACTAGCACCCTTATCTGCGTACTACTTATATCTTAACTTAGAGATATCTTATTCTAATAGATAGTTAAGGCAACCTTTAGGGTTCCCTTATACCATTACTAGAACGAGAGATAGACAGTCTTATAATATTTTAACTACCTACTTACTATTACGATAGTCTATAAGTATAGATTCGGACTTTAAGTCTACCTTACTCTCCGTTACCTCGAAAAGCGATATTAGTAAAGACAGAGTCCTATAAGATACCCTCGCTGTTAATTAAGCAGTTAAGTAGCTAGTACGAATTAGTCTTACCTTACTACTACTCGCTAAACTAAATTCTAGAATAAACCGATACTAGGTATAGCTAAATATACTAGGTAAGCAGACTAACGCGAAAGCAGAACTATCTACGGTCGCTATAAAGGGCAAGAAGCCGGACATTTTATTAAGCGTTAAGAAGGATAAAACGCGACTTAAGATTAGAGAACTCGACGTATTTAAAGAAAATACTAAGAAGTTTATATAATTTACGAACTAAGTTAAGACTTATTTAAGATATAAACGAATTATAAAATTATAAGATTAGGTTTTATAGATCGATAATCTATTACGTAAGGGATTCGCGAAGTAGTTTAAACTCTACTTAAATGACTTTCTAGAAAATAATAAGAACGAGTAAAAGCTAAGAACTATCGAGTTATTCTTATCTATTAATAAGTTTCTAGATAAGTTAAAAAAGTTATACGAAGAACTTAACGAAGTTAAAAAGACAGAACGATAGATTTATAAGCTTCGATAGACCGATTTAGTTATAGACTATACTACGAAGTTTTAATAATTATTAAGCCGTCTTAAATAGGATAATACCGCTCTTATATTACGCTACTATTAGGGCCTTAAGAACTTTATTAAAGATAAATTAGTCGATAAAATCGAAGTATAAGATTACGAGGAATTAGTATAGATAGCAACTAATATCGACACTCGATATTAAGAACGTAAAATAGAAAAGAGTAAGAAAGGATTTTCGTTCGTATCTAATCGATATCGATACTAGACTAATACCTCGAGGCAGACGCGATATCCTAATACGATAGATTAGTAGATAAATACGGCTTATAAGAACTTAAAGACTTAGCGTAGAGAGTATAATACCAGTAAAACACCGAGACCTAAGCCTACGCGGAGTAGAGAGAGAGAACGAGAAGTAAAATTTATAGAAATAGATCGTAGATCTACGCCTAGGAAAGTAAGGCTTAAGGACGAAGCGTACTTTCGATACGGAAAATAGAGACACTACGCTAAAGAGTATAGGAACGCCGCTAAGTAAGTAAATACTACCGAAAAAATACTAGAGGAATTAGCAGATATTCGAAAGAAGAACTCGGCGTACTATTAACTGTTTTAAACGGTATACTATAACGACGAGTGTTAGATATATAGAAATAATAAGTAAGGAAGCGACTGGTTTCTAAAGAAACCTAAGTCGAATAAAAGTAAGAAATAGGCTAATATAATAAGAAAGAAGCCTACGCGTACGCGTAATTCGAGGATCGTTAAGGATAATCGATTCTTTATCGTTATAAAGATATATTACTAAAGGCAGATTAGATATAGAGAAAGGAGGATAGTAGAGACGATTATCTATAATAATACTCTAAAGCGATAACTCTAATCTATATAAGTCGTTATCTCTAAATACTCGAGAAATAACGGAATAAGAGAATAAACTTATACGAGAGCGTATATAATCCGATAAATAATACTTTAGGATTAGAAAGCTATTATTAGGGCTAACGCGACGCACTATTTCGTATCGTTATCACGACTTAATAAGATTATAGACGGAATAGAGCACCTCGTAGAAACTCTTAAGGTACCCCTCTATAAGCAAGAATCGTCTATCTCGAACGAAGCCGAGACCTAGAGAGAGCCTATTACCAGAATATAATAATAGGTCGGTATAGGGATAATCGAGGACACTAAAGAGGAGCTACTCGGGCTAGTAGATACTTCGAGTACCTCTCGGTCCCTATACCGATAGAATAATAACTAAACCAGTATTAAGTTATAGTCGAAGACGAGTCGAATTACGATACGAACTAATAAGTAGTACTGCTAGAACTGCTTTAAAGAGATACGATTTCCCTATAAAGTATCTAAGTATATTTATAATCTTTTAATTTATCGAATCTACGATTAGATTATACTACTTAAGGAATAGTCGGTATATATCGATATAGAATTCGACGAGGCCTTATTTAGAATATACTTTATACTACCTAAATATAATCGGATAAAGAGTATACTTAGACGATACGTAAGAACTCTACTAGAGATAGAAAAGCGACTAAACTTATATATAGAGATCATCTCTATAATCTTATATAAGATTATTATCTAAATAAGGCGATAGTATATAGATTACTATCGTAAGAATAACTGTATAGAACAGAACGCGCAGTATCTATACCGCTACTATAATTCTTTAAAAGTAGACTAATAGAAGATTACGAAGATTATTCTAAGAGTATATACTAAAAAATTCTATAAGCCTAGACTTTATTATTACTAGGGCTGCTATAATAGAGCACGAGATATAGTTATACGACGATATTTTCTAATACTACTAATCGCTATAATACGCTCGAACAGTATCTTCGTAGCGGAATTAGAGATAAATACCTCTAACGAAGACTTCGAACGAGAATCTCTAAAAAACTATAGAGCCGTTGTTCTAACGACGAAGAAATAACTAGAGGGCTATAGAGAACTTAGTTTACCGTTATACTAAAAGACGATACCTTAGAAACTACCGTTATACGAGAAGATAACGCGAGCTAGAAGAGCCGTAGTACCGAATCTAAGAAATACTTTTCTATAGAACGAAGGATTTACCTTATAGAAAGAATTAACGCTATTAACGTCGATTACGAAAATAGAGTTAGAGCTAGAGAAACTCGCTCTAAGCCTCGAGCTAATACTTATAGAAGACGATATCGAAGCGCTAATCGCACTACTAGAACGTACGCTAATATCTATAAGCCGACGGCTAAAGAGGCGAAGAAGGGAAAGAAATCTATAGAATTAAAAAGAGCGATCTAGAAGCTCTTAACAATATATATATATATTAATAAATATCGAGCTAGAGCATTACTTAATACGAGAGTAAATACTAGTCTAGTCTCGAAGGCGTTTATATATCGAATATAGTAAAACGAAAGAAGACTTAAACAAGAATTATACTTAATTAAAATAAGTAATTAAGGATATATCGAGGTTAATAAGAAACTTAGATCGGTACGAATAAGATATTAAAAAGAAATATAATTTCTTAATATAGATATCGTTAAGAGACTAGGGTTTAAGTACTTTCTAGAACTAGACTAGCTAGTCTAAACTAATTATCTAGTAGATATATTAAAACGACAACTTATATAAAGATCTTTAAACGTAATCGAATAGTTTTAGAGTACTGTATAGATAAGGCTAATCTATAGAACGTTTACTATAAAGTAACTTAATTAGATAAGTAAAGAAGTTAAGAATAAAAGCGAAATTCCGATAGAGTATCGAGAATTCGAGAGACTTTTCGAGAACGATCTTATAATAAAGGCACTACCTAAATATTAGATATAGAATTATAAGATACCCCTAGAACCCGAAGTAAAACCTATTAAGACGCGAATCTACTCGATTTCGCGATATTAGAAGTAAGAACTTTAGAAGTACCTTAATAAGAATTTAAAAAAGGGGTTTATTAGAAAATCTATCTTACCGTAAGGATTTCCTATTCTCTTTATACTAAAGAAGAATAGAACGTTAAGATTATACGTTAACTATCGATAACTTAATAAAATAACTAAAAAGAACGATTATCTACTACTACTTATTTTAGAACTATAAGATCGGCTATAGAGGGCTAAATAGTTTACTATACTAGACTTACGAGGGGCTTATAACCTTATTCGAATAAGAGAGAGCGAGAAAGAAAAAACAGCGTTTAGTATACGCTATAGATTATATAAGTACTGTATTATACCGTTTAAACTTACGAACGCGCTAGCGTTATATTAAATACTTATTAATAATATCTTATCTAAAGAGTTAGATTTATTTATAATCGTATATCTAGATAATATACTTATCTTCTCGAAGATTAGAGAACAATACGTAAAAGATATAAGATAAGTAATAAAACGACTATAAGAAAGGGAGTTACGGCTACGTCTTAATAAATACGAGTTTTTTAAGAACGAAGTACCTTTCTTAGGATCGATCGTAGAGAGCTATAGCATTAAGCTAGACTCTACGAAGATTAGATCTATTATAGAATAGCCTTAACTAACGAATCTTAAAGAACTATAGAGTTTTTTAGATTTAGTAAATTACTATTAACGTTTTATTAAGAACTACTTAAGGGTAGTATCGCTACTTACAGTACTTACTAAGAAGAGAATTATATTCGCAATAGAAGAGAAAGTAAAGGCTGTATTTAAGAAACTTAAGGATTTATTTACTTATATATCTATACTAATAAGCTTCGACCTAGAAAAGAGAATTACCATTAAGACTAATACTTCGAAATACGCTATCGCCGGCGTACTTAGCTAACCGGGTTAAGATAATAAGCTACGACCCGTAGCCTATTATTCTAGAAAGATAACCGTATCGAAGAAGAACTACGAGATCTACGATATAGAACTTTTAGCTATTATAGACTTATTTAAAGAATAGAACGTATACTTAGAAGAATTAAAGTATAAGACTACTGTCTACTCTAACTACCTAAACCTTACTTATTAGACTACGACTAAAAAGTTAAATAAGAGATAGGTTCGATAAGTAGAAGTAATAGTATTTATTAAGTTCTATATTATATACGTTAAAGGTAAAGAAAACGTAAGGGCTAATACTCTTAGCCGAAGACTAGATTATAGAAAGAACGCTAAGAAGGTCGAATAGAGTATATTACTTTAGAGACGTAGAGAACATTTAGTTTATTCGAAATAGATTAATATAGCTAGAATAGAACTAGACTAGCTAATTAAGAAATAGAAGATAAAAGTAATTCGTAGCTATTATAATAATCGAGCTACTAGATACTTTAGAATCGCGAAAACCACGAAATTAATTTCTCGAAACTAAGAATAAAAAGGAATATAATAGAACGTTCGCGATTACGTTAATAATTACGATATATATACTAGAACTAAGGCTTCTAGACGTAGGCCTTATAGAAAGCTATAAGCATTAATATTATCGTTAGAAGCCTAGAAAGAAGTTATAATAGACTTTATTAAACTCTTACTAGAGTCTAAGAACCTAGTAACGGGGTAAAAGTACGATATAATCTATATAATTATCGATCGATTAACGAAATACGTATACTTTATACTAACTAGAATAAAGATAATAGCACTAGAAATTGCGTATATCTTTATAAGATATATCTTTACAGTATACGAAATGCTATTAAGATTAGTATTAGATAGAGATAAATTGTTTAGATCGAGATTTTAGCAGTTAATTATAGATTAGCTAGGAACTAAAAGCAAGCTTAGTACTACTTTTTATCTATAGACCGATAAGTAGACGAAAAGGATAAATTAGATACTAGAACAATATCTTAGAAGTTATATTAACTTTAAATAAAATAACTAAGTAGAACTACTATCTATAGTATAGATTGCATATAATAATTCTAAGGTCGTTACGGAGATATCGTCTTTCTACGCGAACTACGAGTTCTACTCTAGAGTAAACGAGGATCTACTAGATATAAAACTAAAATTAGAATAAGCAATAGTTGCTATATCCGATTTACGTTAGTTACATTAATATATATCTAAGGAACTACAGTTTATCGCGAAGAGAATAGCTAAGTACGCAAATTAAAAAAGATCTAAGAAACCAGACTTTAGAGAGGGAGACACAGCGTATTTATTACGACGGAATATTAAGATAAAACGACTAAACGATAAGCTAAACTTTAAGAAGATAGGACCCTTTAGAATTAAAAAGAAGCTAGAATCAGTTACGTATTAGCTTTAATTACTAAAAGGAATAAGAATTTATCTCGTATTCTACGTTTCTATACTAAAAAGAGCACTAGAACGTTAAACGGTAGATAGAATCTAATAAGCGGAACTACTAAAGACTAAGAAGTACGACGTAGAGAGAATCCTAAGGATAAAACAGAAAAAGGGAAGAACCTTTTATCTAATTAAATAGTTAGAATACGACGATAGCGACAACTTATAAGAACTAGAGAAGAATATTTTAAAGAAAGCACTCGCTAAGTTTAAGAGAACTTTATTATAAACTATCGTTCGTAAGTATATTATCGAATAGAGCCTATTAACTTAGAGGAACGTTTTACTATATAAAATTAGAATCACCTAGAGCAATCTCTTACTCTAAATAAAGAGAATCGAATACGCTTAGTACTTATATTTTACGTTATAGCATACGTAAAGAGATCTTCTTATAGTAAATAATAAACTCGTCTAATTAGTTTATCTTTATCTCGATATCGGTAAATTCAGCTTCTATATTATTAAGAGTCTTATACGCCTCTCGAAGGGCCTTGCGGGCCTCGAGAAGCGCGTAGCGCCGAAGAGCTAATTGCTTTAACTTTTTACGTCGCTTACGCTGCTCTTCTTTACGCAGCTTCCCCACTTTTCGGAATTCTTTAAGAGAGAATATACCGTCGTAGTTACGCTAATATAGTACGCACTCTACGCACTTTACTGACTGCGCTCTATCGTAATAGCATACTACACCATAATATATACACTGCGTACAGGCTACTATAGCAATATTATCTTCGAAATAAAGGGCGAAGGATAATTATTAAAAGCGCTCGGCACGTAAAGATTTAACCTTAGTGGATCTTTTACGTTTCTTAATAACTGATTTTATAGTAAGCTATAGAAATACTTAAAAAAGAGAGAATAAGGGAAATACTAACCTCTTAGATAATATTGCGAGGACGCAAAATAAATAAGAGAGGAAAGTATTACGAAGCGACTATATAGGTAGCTACTTTAGGGATACGAAGACGAAAGGTTATACGAGGAAAGCTTATACATATAGAGAAGCTATATATAATCACTAGAATAGAAAAGTACGGAATAGTAAAATAGTAGAATAGTAGAATAGTAAGCATTCTATCATTCTAATAGTACGACGTAACGAGGGAAACTACCTCTTTAGAAAAGCTCTATTTAAGTATATAAGAGCACGAATTCCCTATATACTTTTATAGTCTCTATAGTTAATCTAAGTTATATCAGCACCCTTATCTACGTACTACTTATACCTTAACTTAGAGACATCTTATCCTAATAGACAGTTAAGGCAACCTTTAGGGTTCCCTTATACCATTACTAGAACGAGGAGCAGACAGCCTTATAACACTATAATCTATATAGATCATTATCTCTAAGCACTCGAAGAATAACGAGATAAGAGAATAAACTTATATAAGAGCGTATATAATCCGATAAATAATACTGTAATATTAGAAAACTATTATTAAGACTAACGCGATATATTATTTCGTATCGCTATCACGACTTAATAAGATTATAGATGGTATAGAGTACCTCGTAGAGACTCTTAGAGTATCTCTCTATAAACGAGAGTCATCTACCTTAGATAAGGCTAAGACTTAGGGAGAGACTATTGTAAAAGTATAATAAAAGGTCGGTATAGGAATAATTAAGAATATCGAAGAAGAGCTACTTAGGTTAGTCGATGCTTTAAGTACCTCTCGATCCCTATACTAATAGGATAATAACTAAACCAGTATCGAATTATGATCGAAGACGAATCGAATTACGATACGAACTAATAAGTAATACTGTTAAGACTGCTTTCGAAAAGCGCGATTTCCGTATAAAGCACCCGCATGTATTTATAATCTCTCGATTTATCGAATCTACGATTAGATTATACTATCTAAAGAGCAACTAGTATACATTAACGCGAAATTCGATAAGGCTTTATTAAGAATATACTTTACGGTATCTAAATATAGCCGAATAGAAAACGTACTAAGACGATATATAAGAACTCTATTAGAAGTAGAGAAACGACTAAATCTATATACTAAGATTACTTCTATAATCTCGTACGAGATCGTTATCTAAATAAGGCGATAGTATATAGACCACTACCGTAAGGATAACTGTATAGAATAGAATACGCAGTACCTATATCGCTACTATAATTATCTAGAAGTAAACTAATAAGAGACTATAGAGGTTGTCTTAAGGGTATATACTAAGAAATTATATAAGCCTAGACTCTATTATTACTAAGGCTATTACGATAGAGTACGAGATATAGTAACGCGACGATATTTTCTAATACTACTAATCGCTATAATACGCTTAGACAGCATTTTTATAGTAGAATTAGAGATAGATACTTTAGATAAAGACTTCGAATAAGAATCTTTAAAAAACTTAAGAGCCGTTATTCCGGCGACGAAGGGATAATTAGAGAGCTATAGAGAACCTAGTCTACCGTCGTATTAGAAGACGATACCCTCGGGGCTACTATTATACGAGAAGACGACGCGATCTAGGAGGGCCGCGGTACCTAGTTCTAGAGATACTCTTTTATAGAACGAGACGCTCTCCCTATAGAAGAAACTAGCGCCGTTAATCTCGATTACGAAAGCAGAGTTAGGGCTAGAAGGGTTTATCCTAAGTCTAGAACTAATACTCGAAGAAAGCGATATCGAGGCGCTAATCGTACTATTAGAACGTGCGCTAATATATATAAGCCGACGACTAAAGAGGCGAAGACGGGTAAGGGACTCGTAGGATCGAAGAGAGCGATCTAGGAGCTCTTAACAATTTATATATACATTAATAGATATCGAGCTAGAGTATTACTTAATATAGAAGTAAATACTAGTCTAGTCTCGAAGGCGTTTATATATCGAATATAATAAAACGAAAAAAGGCTTAAACAAGAATTATGCTTAATTAAAATAGGTAATTAAGGATATACCGAGATTAATAAGAAACTTAGATCGGTACGAATAAAATACTAAGAGAAAATACAGTTTCTTAATATAGATATCGTCGAGAAACTAGGGTTTAAATACTTTCTAGAACTAGACTAGCTAGCCTAGACTAATTATCTAATAGATATATTAAAACGATAACTTATATAGAGATTTCTAAACGTAATCGAACAGTTTTAAAGTACTGTATAGATAAGACTAATCTATAGAACGTTTACTATAAAGCAACTTAATTAGATAAGTAAAGAAGTCGAGAATAAAAGCGAAATTCCGATAGAGTATTAAGAATTTAGAAGGCTTTTCGAGAACGACCTTATAATAGAGGTACTGCTTAAATATTAAATATAGAATTATAAGATACCTCTAGAACTCGGCTTAAAATCTATTAAGACGCGAATCTATCCGATCTCGCGATATTAGAAGTAAGAACTTTAGAAGTATCTTAATAAGAACTTAAAGAAGGGATTTATTAGAAAATCTATCTTACTATAGAGGTTTTCTATTCTCTTTATACTAAAGAAGGATAAAACGTTAAGATTATATATTAATTATCGATAACTTAATAAGATAATTAAAAAGAACGATTACTCGTTACTACTTATTTCGAAGCTATAAGATCGACTATAAGAGACTAAGTAGTTTACTATACTTAACTTATAAGGAGCTTATAACCTTATTCGAATAAAGAAAGATAAAGAAGAAAAAATAGCGTTTAGTATACGCTATAGATTATATAAGTATTATATTATACCGTTTAGACTTATAAACGTACTAGCGTTATACTAGGTACTTATTAACGATACTTTATCTAAAGGGTTAAATCTATTTATAATCGTATACTTAGACGATATACTTATCTTTTCGAAGATAAGAGAATAATACGTAAAAGACGTAAAGTAGGTAATAAAACGATTATAAGAAAAGAAACTACGACTACGTCTTAATAAATACGAGTTTTTTAAGAACGAAGTACCTTTTCTAAGATCGATTATAGAAAGCTATAGTATACGGTTAAATCCTACGAAAATTAAATCGATAGTAAAATAGCTATAATTAATAAATCTTAAAGAACTATAGAGTTTCTTAGAACTAGTAAACTACTATTAACGTTTTATTAAGGACTACTTAAGGGTAGTAGTACCACTTATAGTACTTACTAAAAAGAAACTTACTTTCGTAATAAAAGAAGAAGTAAAGACTATATTTAAGAAACTTAAGAACCTATATACTTATATATCTATACTAATAAGCTTTAACCTAGAGAAGAAGATTACTATTAAGACTAATACTTCGAAATATACTATCGCTAGCGTACTAAGCTAACTCGACTAAGATAATAAGCTAAGACTAGTAGCTTACTATTTTAGAAAGATAACCGTACTAGAGAAAAACTATAAAATCTATAATATAGAACTTTTAGCTATTATAGATTTATTTAAAGAATAAAACGTATACTTAGAAGGATTAAAATATAAAACTACTGTCTACTCTAATTATCTAAATCTTATATATTAGACTATAACTAAGAAACTAAATAAAAGATAGATTTAATAGATAGAAGTAATAGTATTTATTAAGTTTTATATTGTATACGTATTACGAAGTGGCTACTGGGATAATCGCTTCGGAACTATAAGGGAAGGAAGGTTACGCGAGAAAGGTTCGGTATATATAGAGAAGCTTTATACGATCGACGGATTAGGAAAGTACGATATAGCGATATAGCGATATATTAATATAGTAAGTATATTAATATATTAATATATTAATATATTAAGAAAGACTTTCTCTTCGGAAAATCCCTTCTAGGTATATATAATAACGATTTCCCTATATACTTTTATAGTCTCTATAGTTAAATTTAGTTATACTAGTACCCCGATCTACGTACTATAAGTATCTTAACTTATATATACAATATTCTAATAGATAGTCTAAGAAAACCTTTTAGGGTTCCCTTATACTATTACTAGCGCGAGGGGCTTATAGCCTTATAATATTTTAACTACCTACTTACTGTTACGATAGTCTATAAGTGTAGATTCGGACTTCGAGTCTACCTTATTTACTTTAACCGCTAAGAGCGACGGTAGCGAAGGTATAGTATAGTAAGATATACCGCTCGTCGAGTAAGTAGCCGAGTAGCTTATACGGATTTACCTTACCTCGCTACTACTAGATCTAAGACCTAGAATAAACTACTACTAGGTATAAGTAAGTATAGTAGGTAAGTAAGTTAACGTTACTATAGAAGCTAAAGGACTAATACTCGTTACTAAAGATAAATAACTCGATAAGGCTTCTAATATCTCTTTAGACGTCGAGAAAATAGAGACTCGCCTTAAAATTAAAGAGCTCGATCTCTTCGATAGTAGTAGTAAAAAGTTCGCTATCTTCGTACAATAGGTTAAGATATATCTAAAGTATAGAAATATTAAGAATCTAGAGAATTAAGTTCTTTAGGCTGTAAACCTACTGCGAAAGGGATCTAGAGACTGAATCGAGCCTTATCTTTAGAACTTTCTCGATAATAACGACGAAGACGATTAGAAGCCGAGGACAGTTATACTGTTCTTAGAGATTAATAAATTCTTAAAAGAGCTAAAGAGGCTCTATAAGGGCCTCGACGAAACTAAGAAGACTAAGCGATAAATCTACGTATTACGATAAACTAGATTAGTTCTAGAATATACTATAAAGTTTAAGTAATTATTAAGCCGTCTTAAATAGGACGATACTGCCCTTATATCGCAATACTATTAAGGACTTAAGAACTTTATTAAGAATAAGTTAGTCGATAGAGATAAGATAGGAGGATATAATAAACTGGTTATTACGGTAACTAATATCGACACGCGTTATTAAGAGCGTAGAATAGAGAAAGAAAGAAGAAGTACTTCGTTTATACTAAATAGATATTAATACTAGACTACCCCTTAAAAGCACGCGCGAGACCTAAACGCAATAAACTAGTAAGCTAATATAGCCTATAAGAACTCGCGTAAACAACGAGAAGAACGCGGTAGAGAAAGGCTACTAAGAATTAAGCTATCTACGAAGCCACGACTAGGGAAAGAAGCTAGATAGGCTAAAAAGCCGAATCGGAGATCTAAGCTAGATAAATATAAGCCTAAGAAGGGAGTATGTTTTCGATATAGAAAATAAGAGCACTACGCTAGAGAGTATAGAAATACCGCGAAACACATTAACTTAGCCGAAAAGGCAGAGACGCCTACAGCTATCGATAAAGCTAAAAGAGACTATTAGCAACTATTATAGACAGTATATTACTACGATGCGTATACGATCTATCGAAGTAATAAGAAAGGCTATAAGTAGTATCTAAAGAGGCCTAGAGTTACTAGAATAAAGAAATAAGTCTATATAATGAAAAGAGAGCTAATTATTAGAAGAGATTAAGATCTAAGGATTATTCGGAATAATAAACTTTTTACTATTATTAAGACCTATTACTAAAGATAGATTAAGTACGGAGAAAGTAAAACGATTAGAGTAATCGTTTACGATAATACTCTCGAGCGATAATCGCACCTAATATAGATCGTTATTTTCTATACGAGAGAAGACGAACTAAGGAAATAAATATATACGGAGGTATACGTAATCCGCTAAAAAATACTTTAGAGTTAAAGGGCGATAATAGAGGCTAACGCGACGCACTCGTTCGTACCTTTACTACGGCTTAATAAGATTATAGATAGAATAGAATATCTTATAGAGACTTTAAGGCTACCTCTTTACGAATAAGAATTCTTAACATTAGAGGAAGGGAAAACCTAGAAGGAAACTATAGTAAAGATATAAAGGAATATCGATATAGAGATATTCGACGATATCGACGAAGAACTACTCGTACGGGCTAGTACTTTAGGTATTTATAGATCTCTGCGTTAGTAGAACGATAACTAGACTAGTATCGAGATATAATTAGAGATAGAACGAATAACGCTACGAACGAATAAATAGTACTACTAGAACTACTATAGAGAAGCACGATTTCTATACGAGACGCTAAAGTGCGTTTATAAATTAACTATTTATCGGATCTACGATCTAATTATACCGCCTAAGGAATAGCTAGTATATATCGATACAGCGTTCGACGAACTCGTATTAAGAATATACTTTACGATACTTAAATATAGTCGAGTAGAGGGTATACTAAGACGATATATAAGAATTCTACTAGAGATAGAGAGGCGATCGAATTTATATATCGAAGTCACTTTTATAAACTACCTTAAGGTTATTATCTAAACTAGGCGATGATATATAGATTACTATTAAAGGGACGATTATACGAAATAGAACGCGTAGTATCTTTATCGATACTATAATTATCTAGAAAAGAGCTAATAGAAGATCGCGAAAATAATCTTAAAAGTATATACGAAAAGTTAATACGAACTAGGACTTTACTATTATTAGGGATACTACGATAAGATAAGTAATATAGTAATAAGACGCTATTTTTTAATACTCTCTAAAGCTCTTCTATTACTTAAGGATAACGAAGGGTTATCCGTTAACTTATTAAAAGAGACTTTAGAGGGGGAATCTTTAAAAAATACTAGGGCTACTGTTCTACGGACGAAGAAACAGAAAGAGGGCTATATCGGTTAAGGACTACCGTTATACACGATACTACTATTCTACGAGGAGACAGTTCGAGTTAACCGGGCCATCGTACTAAGCCTAGAAAGTTAGACCTTAGAGCAGAAACTAATATCGTAAGCGATAACGATCGCGAAATAAGGATAAGCAGTACTAGAAGAACCGTTATAGTTAAGATAAGCGATACTTAGGATTCTAGAAGAATAGAGACGAGTAAGACTAAAGGACTTTACTCTAGAACTAGAATTAATGTTTACGTCTATAAACATCGAAGTACTAATCGCACTACTAGAACGTGCGCTAATGCCTATAAATTAGAGAATAGAAAGGTAAAGACCTTATCTATAGAATTAAAGAAAAAGATCTACGAACTAATAATAGTTTATATATATATTAATAGGCATCGAGTAAGAGCGTTAATTAATATAGAAGCGAACGCTAGCCTAGTCTTAAAGGCGTTTATGTACCGAATATAACTAAAAGAAAGAAAGCTTAAAGAAGATCTATATTTAATAACGATAGCAGATTAAGGCTATACTAATATTAATAAGGAACTTAGATTAGCAAGAATAAGATACTAAGAATAAATATAATTTATAGACTTAAATATTATCGAGAATCTAGAATTCGAGTACTTTCTAGGCCTAGACTAGCTAGTCTAGATAGGGTATCTAGTAGATGCGCTTAGACGATAACTTATACGGAACTCGCTAAACGCTATATAACAGTTCGAGAATACTGTATAGATTAGATTAACTTATAGAACGTTTACTATAAAATAGACTAATTAGATTAGCCGAGAGGTTAAAGACGAAGTAGAAATTTTAATTAAGTATTAAGAATTTAAGGAGCTCTTTAAGAATAACCTTACTATAGGGGTACTGCCTAAACACTAGGCGTAAGACTACGAGATACTTCTCGAACCCGAAATAAAACCTATTAAGACGCGAATCTATTTAATATCGCGGTATTAGAAGCAAGAACTTTAGAAGTATCTTAATAAAAATTTAAAGAAGGGATTTATTAGAAAGTCTATCTTACTATAGAGATTTCCTATTCTTTTTATACTAAAGAAGGATAGAACGTTAAGACTATATATCGATTATCGATAGCTTAATAAAGTAACTAAAAAGAATAGTTACCCTTTACCGCTTATATCGGAACTATAAGACCGACTCTAGAGAGCTAAATAGTTCACTGTATTAGACTTGCGTAGGGCTTATAACCTTATTCGAATAAAGAAGAGCGAAGAAGAAAAGACAGCGTTTAGTATACGCTATAGCCTTTATAAGTACTATATTATACCGTTCGAGCTAACTAATACGCTAGCGTTATATTAAGCACTTATTAATAATATACTATTAGAAGGATTAAATTTATTTATAATCGTATATCTAGATAATATACTTATTTTCTCGAAAATAAGGGAGCAATACGTTAAGGACGTAAAGTAGATAATAAAGCAACTATAAGAAAAGGAATTACGACTACGTCTTAATAAATATAAGTTTTTTAAGAACGAAGTGCCTTTTCTAGAATTAATTATAGGGAGCTACGATATTCGACCGGACCCTATAAAGATTAAGTCGATCGTAGAATAACTATAATTAATAACGCTTAAAGAATTATAGAGTTTCTTAGGCCTAGTAAACTACTATCGAAGATTTATTAAGGACTACTTTAGGATCGCTTTACCCCTTATAGCGCTTATAAAGAAGGGACTTACCTTTACGATAGATAAGGAAGTAAGAACTGCTTTTAAAAAATTAAAAGAGTTATTTACTCGAGTATCTATTTTAGTAAGCTTCGATCCTAAAAAGAGAATTATAATTAAAACTAATACTTTAGAATACGCTATCGCGAGCGTATTAAGTTAACTAGAAGAAGATAGTAAACTACGATTAGTAGTCTATTACTCTAGAAAAATAATCGTATCTAAAAGGAATTATAAGATTTATAATATAGAACTTTTAGCTATCGTGAATATATTTAAAGAATAAAATATATACTTAAAGAGATTAAAATATAAAATTACCGTATATTTAGATTATCTAAATCTTATATACTAAACTACTACGAAGAAGCTAAATAAAAGATAAGTTCGATAGGTAGAAGCTATAGTATCTATTAAGTTCTATATTATTTACGTTAAAGGAAAAGAAAACGCTAGAGCCGATATACTTAGTAGACGACTAGATTATTAAAAGGATAGTTAAGAAATTAAATAAGGTATATTACTCCGAGAATAAGGAAACCGGTTAGTCTATATAAAATAAGCTAATACCGCTTAAAGAATAAAGGAATAATTAATAGTAGACTAAAAGATAAAGATTATTCGTAGCTATTACGACAGTAGAACCGCTAGATACTTCGAGATTACAAGAACTACTAAATTAATCTTACGAAACTAGGACTAGACAGATATATACTAAGATATTAAAAAATATATCGGAAATTACGATATATATATAAAAACGAAGGCTTCTAGATATAAACCTTATAGGAAATTGTAAACACTGATATTACCGTTAGATATATAAGAAGAAGTTATAATAGATTTTATCGGATCTCTATCGAAATCTAAGAACCTAGCTACGAGATAGAAGTACGATATAATCTATATAATTATCGACCGATTAATAAAGTATATATACTTTATACCTACTAGAATAAAGATAATAGCACTAGAGATTATATATCTCTTTATAAGGTATATATTCGTAATATACGGAATGCCATTAAGGTTAATATTAGATAGAGATAAACTGTTTAGATTAAAATTTTAGTAATCTATTATAGATTAGCTAGAAACGAAAAGTAAACTTAGTACGACTTTCTATCTATAGACTAATAAATAAACTAAAAGAATAAACTAGACTCTAGAATAGTATCTTAGAAGCTATATTAACTATAAGTAGAATAATTAGATAGAACTACTATCTATAGTATAAATTGTATACAATAATTTAAGAGCTATTATAGGGATATTATTCTTCTACGCGAACTATAGATTTTATTTAAGAGTAGAAGAAAACTTATTAGATATAAAACTAAAGTTAGAATAAGCTATAATAGCTATAACTAACTTACGGTAACTATACTAATAAATATCTAAAGAACTACAGTTTATTATAAAGAGAATAGTATAATATGTAAACCGAAAAAGGTCTAAGGAACTAGACTTTAAGAAGAGAGACACAGCGTATTTATTACGTCGAAATATTAAAATAAAGCGACTAAGTAATAAGCTAGACTTTAAGAAGTTAGAATCGTTTAAAATTAAAAGGAAGTTAAGATCAGTTACGTACTAACTTCGATTATCGAAAGAAATAAGGATTTACTCTATATTCTATATCTCTATATTAAAAGAAGCACTATAGCGATAATCTATAGATAGGTCGTAATAAGCGCAACTGCTAGAGACTAAGAAATACGATATTAAGAGAATTCTAAGAATAAAAAAAGATAAGAGAAGGACCTTATACTTAATTAAATAGTTAAGATACGATAATAGTAAAAACTTATAGAAACTAGAAGAGAATATCTTAAAAGAAGTACTTAACGAGTTTTAGAAGAATTTATTATAAACTATTATTTATAACTACCTCGTTAGGAGGGAACTACTAACTCTCTAAAACGTCTTACTATATAAAGTCCGAGTTACTAAAGGCAATCTCTTACTCTAGATATAGCGAGTTAAAGACCCTAAGCGCTTATATCTTACGCTATAGTATACGAGAGGATATCTCTTCGTAGTAGATAATAGACTCGTCTAGTTAATTCACCTTTATCTCGATATCGGTAAATTTAGCTTCTATATTATTAAGAGTTGCGTATGCCTCTCGAAGGGCTCTTCGAGCCTTAAGAAGTACCTAACGGCGTATAGCTAATTATTTAGATTTCTCGCGTCGCTTACGTTACTTTTCTTTTCGCAACTTCCTTACTTTTCGGAATTTCTTAAGGGAAAAGGTTCTATTACAGTCGCGCTAATATAAAAGATATTCTGTATATTTTACCGACTAAAGTCGATCGTAGTAATATACTATACTATATTAAATACACTGCGTATAAGCTACTATTACGAGATTTTCTTCGAAGTAAATAGAATTATAGAGTTCGAGAGTACGAGCTACTCTAGAGAATAGAAGTTTAGTTAAACGTTTACGTTTTAAGACTAACTGTATAGTGAGTAAAGGAATACGCAGAAAGAAGAAAAAATCTATCTCTAGAGAATATTACGAGAACGTAAATAGCTAAGAAGAGAAAGTATTACGAAGTAGCTACTAAGATAATCGCTTCGGAACTATAAGAGAAGAAAGATTACGCGAGGAAGGTTCGGTATATATAAGAAAGCTTTATACGATCGACGAATTAGGAAAGTACGATATAGCGATATAGCGATATATTAATATAGTGAGTATATTAATATATTAATATATTAACATATTAAAAAAGACTTCCTCTTCGGGAAATCCCTTCTAGGTATATATAATAACGATTTCCCTATATACTTTTATAGTCTCTATAGTTAAATTTAGTTATACTAGTACCTCGATCTACGTACTATAAGTACCTTAACTTATATATATAATATCCTAATAGATAGCCTAAGGAAACCTCTTAGGGTTCCCTTATACTATTACTAGCGCGAGGGGCTTACAGCCTTATAATAATACGTTAAAGGCAAGGAAAATATAAGGGCTAATACTCTTAGCCGAAGACTAGATTATAGAAGGGACGCTAAAGAAGTCGAATAGAGTATATTACTTTAAAAACGAGAAGAATATTTAGTTTACTCGAAATAGATTAATATAGCTAGAATAGAACTAGACTAGCTAACTAAGAAATAAAAGATAAAAGTAATTCGTAATTATTATAACGATCGGACTACTAAATACTTCGAAATCGTAAAAACTATAAAGCTAATTTCTAGAAACTAAGAATAAAAGGGGATATAATAAGATATTCGCGATTATATCGGTAATTACGATATATATACTAGAACTAAGGCTTCTAGATATAGACCTTATAGGAAGCTATAGATATTAATATTATTATTAGAAGTATAGAAAGAGATTATAATAGATTTTATCGAACTCTTATTAGAGTCTAAGGACTTAGTAACGAAGTAGAAATACGATATAATCTATATAATTATCGATCGATTAATAAAATACGCGTACTTTATACTAACTAGATTAAAGGTAATAGCGCTAGAGATTGTATATATCTTTATAAGATATATCTTTATAGTATACGAGATACTATTAAGATTAGTATTAGATAGAGATAAATTGTTTAGATCGAGGTTTTAGTAGTTAATTATAGATTAATTAGAAACTAGAAGTAAGCTTAGTACCGCTTTTTATTTATAAACTAACGAGTAGATCGAACGAATAAACTAAATACTAAAGTAATATCTTAGAAGTTACGTTAACTTTAAATAAGATAACTAGATAGAACTACTACTTATAGTATAGATTATATATAATAATTCTAACGCTATTATAGAATTATTATCTTTCTACGCGAACTATAGATTCTATTTTAGGGTAAATAAGGACCTACTAAGTATAAGATCGAAATTAAAATAAGCAACGATTACTATATCTAATTTACGCTAATTATATTAATATATGTTTAACGAACTTTAGTTTATCGTAGAAAGAATAGCTAGGTATATAAATTAGAAAAGATCTAAGAGATTAGACTTTAGAGAGGGAGGCATAGCGTATTTATTACGACGAAATATTAAGATAAAACGACTAAGCGATAAGCTCGACTTTAAGAAGTTAGAATCCTTTAGAATTAAGAAGAAACTAGAACTAGTTACGTATCGACTCTAGTTATCGAAAGAAATAAGGATTTATTTCGTATTTTATATTTCTATATTAGAGAGAGTACTCGAACGATAGACCGTAAATAGAGCCTAATAGGTAGAGCTACTAGAAACTAAGAAATATAATATAGAAAGAATCTTAGAAGTAAAGTAAAAAGATAGAAAGACTTTTTATCTAATTAAATAATTAGAATATAGAAATAGCGATAATTTATAGAAACTAGAGAAAAATATCTTAGAGAAAGCGCTTAACGAGTTTTAAAGAACTTTATTATAAGCTATTATCTATAATTACCTCGTCGAGAGAAGCCTATTAGCTCGAGAGAACACCTTATTATATAAAGTTAGAATCGCTTAAGGCAATTTCTTACTTAAGACGAAGAGAATCGAATACTTCTAGCGCTTATATTTCGCGCTATAATATCCTTAATAATACTATCTCGAAGTAGGCGATAGAGTTATCTAATTAGTTTACCTTTATTTTCGTATCGATAAACTCGACTTCGACTTCGTTAAGAGCCTAGCGGGCCTTTAGAAGCCTCTAGCGAATACGCGTTAATTATTTCGACTTTTCGCGTCGCTTACGCTACTCTTCTTTTCGTAACTCTCTTACTTTTTAAAATTTCTCTAGAGAGAAGATTCTATCGTAGTCGCGATAGTATAGTACGTACTTCGTATATTTTACTAACTACGCTCTATCGTAGTAATATAATATACCGTATTAAACGCACTATATATAAGTTACTATCGCGAGATTCTCGTTTAAATAGATAGAATTATAGAGTTTAAGAAGGCGTATCGCTCGAGAAGCTCGAGGTTTAGAAGAACGTTTACGTTTAAGAACTAAGAATATAGTAAGTAATAGAATACTTAGAGAGAAAGAATACGAGATACTAATCTTTAAGAAATATTACTATAAGAATATAAATAGCTAGAGAGAAGAAAGTATTACGAATTAACTATACGCTAGGCTATTCGTTATAAATAAAGATAGAAGATTACGCGAGAAAAGCTTAGTATATATAGAGAGCTATATATAATTACCTAAATAGGAAAATACGATAAGACGGCTAGACGATAAATTAATAGACGAGTCTATTAATCTACTATCTTATTAACTGAACAAGATGTATTTCTCTTTTAGAATATCTAACGATAGGTATATATACTTACGATTTCCCTATATATTTTAATAGTCTCTATAGTTAATCTAAGTTATATTAGCACCCTTATCTGCGTACAACTTATACCTTAACTTAGAGACATCTTATCCTAATAGACAGTTAAGGAAACCTTTAGGGTTCCCTTATACTATTACTAGAACGAGGGGCAGACAGCCTTATAATAGCGGCCTTAGCTCTTAGATTTTAACGTTAACTTAAGAAGTTCTATTTTCCTTCGCTATAATAGTTTAATTTTACTTACGAAGTTAAATACCCCTTCTCGAAGCTAAGTAGCTAGATCGATATATATTTCTAAGTCTTGTAGCGTTCTTAGAAAATCTAGATTTAATAATACCTTAAGCTTTTTATCGAATAAAGCTAAGCTAAGACTATTAATTCGCTATTCTAGTAGCTATACGCTAGAATATCTAAGATATAACTTCTTAAAGAAGAGATTTATTTTAATATCTTAATATAACTAAAAGATCTAACGTAAGTAGAATAGATATTACTCTAGCGTTCTACTAAAGATAACGATATTATCTATATATACTCTTACGTATTCTCTATATAGTCGTAAAAACTTATCGATCTATCTTTAAATATATAGCGACGACCCTTTAAAGCCTATTAGTAGAATCGTATATATCTCTTAGCCTCTATAAGTAATTACTATAAAATATTTTTAGCTCTTCTCTTTAACGAAGAAGCTAAAAAAGAACTATAGTATATCTATTATAAAGATAAAGTTAGCTTCTACTACTACTACGGTAATATCTAATTATAACGGTATAGAATACGAGTTCTTATCGTAGTTTTTATTTAATTCTCGAATATCTACTATAACGCGATCTTTAAGCTCTAATATTTTACTTAGTAGGTTTACTTATTTTTAAACGACGAAGACGAGATAACCGTATTAAGTTCGTTATAGCGTTTATTTTATTTTTTCTTTAGTATATAAATTATTATATATCTTATTAATTAGCGCTCTTCTCCGAGGGCCTTACGTATATATCTTTACGGTATTAATCTCGACTTCTAGTTTAAGAAATATCTCTATCTTCTTATCTTTCGGTAGATCGATAATATATTCGCTCTCGATACTCTATATCTCTAGAAACCGATTTATCTCTTCGAAAATTACTATTCTAACCTACTTCGTCTCTCTATAAATAGTAATTTCGTTTAGTATAACTTATTCGTTACTAGATAGTACTTATTTTAAGTATAAGTCTAGTAGCTTTACGACGAGAATAAGAGGTTCTAAAGTTTATAATAGCTTTAAGATTTATAGATTTAATAGAGCGAGTATTAACAGTACCGTTACGATTACTGCTTTTTTTATCTAATTTCGTAAGCTAATCGTTTAGAATATATATAAGATATCTACTAAAAACGCTTCTTCGACTTTATAATCTATAACTAAGCTAAGCTTAGCGTAACGAGAGATTACTACTATTCGGTTCGATACGTTAACTAGAGTATAATACTTAGTATCGACGTCGACTATCGCTACTATAACTTCGCCTTTCGTATCTAAGTAGAAAGCGTTTATATCTATCGATTCTAGTAGATAATCTCTACCTTCGGCGAGTACTGCGTCTTTCCTATATAAGACTTCGACCTCTAGCGATAACTTTAGAGATATTATTACTCGTTTTTTTAATCTTATAATAGTCCTCGTCTTAGCTTTACTAGGCTTTACTGTAATATAAGCTTACTATCGTTTATTATATACCGCTATATACATCTTAGCTAAATATATCGAGAGAGTAATACCTTCTAGTCTTATAATATCTATATCTACGAGTATTCTAGCTCGTAAGCCTTTAACGACTCGTACTAAATAGTAAAGTTAGGCTATAGTCGATTCTACTTCGATATAACTAGAGAAGTTTAGTTATAAGTAAACTACTTCTAAGATCGAGTACTTATCTATAGCGATACTACGTACGTATATCTACGGCGCTAACTTAATCTTTATATCTAGTTTAGCTATTACTAAAAAATCTACGTTAATTAGCGATAAGGTATATCTTATATTTATATAGATCTAGTACGTCTTCGCTATTATCGAGTTAAAAGCGACTGTAGTCATTACGTAGTACTAGTTACGAAAACTAGTCGTTAGATTATTAATAGCTACTCTTTTTAACTTAATTACTCTTACTTTACTGTCGATCTCTATTAACTTCTTTAGTTTAGCTTTTATCTTAGTTCGATAGAAAGCGTACTCTCTAAGATATTTATAGAGAGTATTATTAGTTCTAAAGATCGAGCTATAGCCTCGATAGATAAAAGTATTAGAGTATATATTCTAAGTATAAGTAAAGTTCGAGCTAGCTATTATAATTTCGCTAATCTTCGCTAGTTTATACTTCGTCGACTTCTCTATATCTACGATAGGGTTATAGTCGTTAATATAAAGGTCCTAGTTTTTCGCTATTTAAGCCTAAGCGTTCTCTTTCTAATTATTATAGCTATTCTTCTATTACGAGATTTAGCCTTCTAGATTCTAATCGTAAGTTAGGTCCTATTCTTAGTTCTATTAGAGATTAAAGTTGTCCTCGGCGTTATTCGTATAATAGACAGCTTATTATCTCTATAGTTAAGCATTTTAATAGCCTTCGCGGCCTTATTTATTATATAAGCCCCCTCTTTCTCTCCCGAAAGGCGCCTTTTTTATATTTTACTATTAGTTTCTTATAGGGTTATTGTCTTAGGTAATCTAAAGTCGCTATTAGAGCGTAGTTAAGCCTCTCTAGTTAGCTCGCTTCTCGAAGAAGTCGCTTCGTTAAGGATTAGATTAAGGCTAAGCGTTTACGTTTAAACCTAATTATAGACTCTACGATAGGTAAGTAAAGGGTCTTAAATAGTTAGAAGAATAGAGGGAATTATTAGAAAATAGACTAAGCTACGATCTATCTAGCGGTAAGTAGCGTCGATCGCTAGCTTTATCTTCGATAAAATCTCGGCCGCGGCTTAGTTATATACTATTATTACCTCTATATTAGTTCGAAAAAGGTCTAGAGTAGTACTATCTATTTTAGAGAAAGATACTACGAGTTTACTAGTTAAACTATAGATTTTATCTCTTCGTCTTCTTAAACTAAATATTCTTTTTTACGTTTACTGCTATAAGAAAATTATCTAACGTTGTTCTCGTCGTCGACTAGAGTAGACTATTACGATAGTTAACGTTAAAGGCATTATAAGTAAGCGTAAGTTTATTATAGATAGTATCGAGATAAGCGTCTACGGCGTTTCTTATTAGTTAACTAATAAAGCTTCGAAGGTCTTTTTTAGCTCTAGCGTTCTTTTAGGTATACTTAAGAGCTATTAGCCGACCTATTATAGAGTAAGCGACTTCGGTAAAGCGTTTCTTAAGAAAGCGTTTCTATTTCGATATTTCTTTAGTACTTATTTATATTAATCGTTGCTTAGTCTCGCTAATCTTATCGTACTACTAAGATATTATATCGCTTCGAAGGTATTACTAAGTATTCTCTTTAACCGTAGCGATACCCTTTGCTTTCGTAGCTTATTTAAGACGTTAAATAAAGAGATAAACGTCTCTAAAAATAGTCTTTTTACCTTAGGTAATAACGGGTACTTTATTATTCGTTCTTTCGCCTTTAGCGCCGAGATTAAAATATCTAACTTATTACGAATTAAATATATCTATCTTCCTAAGTTTCTTCTCGTCGTCTTTAGGAGTATTTACGTCCTAATAACGACGACGTATAGTATTAGCTCTTCTCTAGATTTAGTTTATTTAGTTACCTCGTTTTAGGCTCGCGACTTTATTTCTTAGCGTTACCACGGTATCTACTAGCTCCTTTATCGTCTAAGCTAAGATAATCGTCTCTAAGCGAGTTCTAGATAGATCTAGTTATACTATAATATCTAGGTATTCCTCGATAGATAGTAGCGGGATATTCTAGCTTTCTACGAGCTTACTACTAATAGGGAGTCTAATAACTTCCTCGATCTCTCTAGATAAACTCGTTCTAATACCGAACTTAACGATAGCTTATCTTATAGGGCGATCTAAGTCGTACTCGTCTAAAGGGTAGGCCCTTAAGATAGAGTTAATATCTAATAATAAGGAGTTAAACAACTAACTAGACCGAAATTAGATAAAGCTATCTAATCTAAGATTTAACCCTTTCGGTAATCGTACGGTAATATTTATTAATAGTATTACCTTAATTAGACTATCGGAGTTATTCTTATCTTTAGTCTTCTTCGAAATATAGATCTTATCGTTCTTACCTTCTTAAGATCTTCTTAGGGGCCCTAGTATTACTATCTATACTATTCTAGAAGTTCGGAAAGTTTAGAAGAACTGTAACTAGGCCGTTAGCTAAAGATATAGAGAAGTAGTTAGAAAAGAATCTAGAGCTCTCGAGATTACCGAGCGCGGACTAAGACGAGGTTATAGTAGAGTCTTAAAAGCGATAAGCGAATTTAGAATAATATTTACTCTTTCTTCTCTATCGAGTAGTCTTCTTATTTATAGAGTGTGGAATGGCAAGGTGGACCAGCTAGGGCACGCTGGTGACGCGGAGCGCACTGGCGGCGCGGGAGTGCGCTGGTAACGCGCTGGTGGCATGTGAGGATGTCGGTCGGACCTTGGTAGGACTAAGGATCCGCCGATTGTCATGTCAACCGCGTTATGACTAAGTGAGTAGGAACATTACTATGACAATGGTTAAAATCCACTGTAATCTCAGTAAGAATGACCTAACACCTTGGCCATTTACCCGTATCTCCGGTAGTGATTGGTCATAGACACAATTGTTGTCTTAGCTGATCGAAGATCAGCTATTCGAGGATTAGCGGTCTGCGACGGAGCGTAGACCTATATTATCGATCCTCGTCTCTCTTCTCTAGATAGTAATCTAAGCAAGCATAAGTATCATAAGCATCTCTAACCATCGTCACTCTATTCACTTATGTCTGCACCGCTGCACACCTCTAACCTTAACAGGTTATAAGCTCGGATTCGCGCTAGATATAAGTCGCGCTAGACAGCAGAGACCCTGACTTTAGTTATTCAGAGATCGAGTATTCCAGCCAATTAGAGGCCCTTAATTCCAGTTAATTAGAGGGCATTATTCCACTGATCGGAGTGAGTTTATCGCTGGAATAGCTTATGTGTTTAGCTTCCCTTTGTGAGCTGCATCGTCGATAGCTTATAATTGTATTACAATGGAATTAAATAGCCTTCGATTCGCTAAGCTGAAGGGATCAGCGAATTGGGACATCTGGGCACTTCGGGCTGAGTCTTACCTCTGCGAGAAGGGATATACTCAGGCCCTTAGCCCTCCGGAAGGAGCACCAGCAAGCCCGGAAGAGATAAACGCGGGGCGCTTAAGTCAGCTCTCTCCGGGGGAACAGTAGGCCTACACCAACGACTGGACCGAGTATCAGAACAACTATCAGCGCTGGATCGCCTACAAGGCGGAATACGACCAATTGGCGGCTAAAGGGGCTGCTATTCTACGCTAACTACTAGAAGACGGGCCCTTGCTGTAGACGCGCTATGTGAGCGGCGTCGGACCACTATAGCAGACGCTTAAAGACCTCTACGAACCTAAGGGGTTCACCAGCGAGTTCCTCATCAGTAAGCAGCTGTTCTTAACTACGCTAGTCAACTGTAACTAAGAGATGGAGATCTACTTAACTGTTATAGAGCTGTCTGCCCCTCGTTCTAGTAATGGTATAAGGGAACCCTAAAGGTTTCCTTAACGGCCTATTAGGATAAGATGTCTCTAAGTTAAGGTACAAGTAGTACGCAGATAAGGGTGCTAGTATAACTTAGATTAACTATAGAGACTATAAAAGTATATAGGGAAGTCGTGTTCTTATATACCTAAATAGAACTTTCTAAAAAGGCAGTTTCCCTCGTTATATCGTACTGTTGAAATAATAAAATACCTACTATTCTACTATTCTACTATTCTACTATTCCGTACTTTCTTATTCTAGTAATTATATATAGCTTATCTATATATACAAGCTTTCCTCGTATAACCTTTCGTTTTCGTATCTCTAAAGCGGTTACCTATATAGTTACTTCGTAATACTTTCTCCTCTTATTCGTCTTGCGTCCTCGTAATATTATCTAAGAGGTCAGTATTCTCTTATTCTCTCCTTTCTAAGTATTTCTATAGCTCATTATAAAATCAGTTCTTAAGAAACGTAAAAGATTTACTAAAGTTAAACTCTTACGCGCCGATCGTTTTTAATAATTGTCCTTCGCTCTTCGTTTCGAAGATAACGTTGCTATAGTAGCCTGTACGCAGTATGTATATTATAGTATAGTATACTATTACGATAGAGCGCAGTCAGTAAAGTGCGTAGAGTACGTACTGTATTAGCGTAACTACGACGGTATATTCTCCCTTAAGAAATTCCGAAAAGTAGGGGAGCTACGTAAAGAAGAGCAGCGTAAGCGACGTAAAAAGTTAAAGTAATTAGCCCTTCGGCGCTAAGCGCTTCTCGAGGCTCGTAAGGCCCTTCGAGAGGCGTATAAGACTCTTAACAACGTAGAAGCTGAATTTACCGATATCGAGATAGAGATAAACTAATTAGACGAGTCTATTGCCCACTATAAGGAGATCTCTTTACGCATATTATAACGTAAAATATAAGCACTAAGCGTATTCGATTCCCTTTATCTAGAGTAAGAGATTACCCTAGATAATTCTAATTTTATATAGTAAGACGTCCCTCTAAGTTAATAAGCTCTATTCGATAATATACTTACGAACAATAGTTTATAATAAAGTTTCTTTAAACTTAGCGAGTACTTCTCTTAAAATATTCTTCTCTAGTTTCTACGAATTATCGCTATCGTTATATTCTAATTATTTAATTAGGTAAAAGGTCCTCCTTATTTTCTATTTTATCTTTAGAATTCTCTCTACGTCGTACTTCTTAGTCTTTAGTAGTTTCGCTTATTAGGTCCTATTTACCGTTTAACGTTCTAGTACTCTCTCTAGTATAGAAACGTAGAATATAGGATAAATCTTTATTCTCTTTAGTAATTAAAGCTAGTACGTAATAGATTCTAGTTTCTTCTTAATTCTAAAGAGTTCTATCTTCTTAAAGTCTAGCTTATCGTTTAGTCGTTTTATCTTAATATTTCGTCGTAATAAATACGCTGTGCCTCTCTCTCTAAAGTCTAGTCCCTTAGATCTTTTCTAATTTATATACTTAACTATTCTTTTCGTAATAAACTATAGTTCCTTAAATATATATTAATATAACTAACGTAAATCGGATATAGTAACTATTGCTTATTCCGATTTTAGTCTTATACCTAGTAGGTCCTCGTTTACTTTAGAGTAGAACTCGTAGTTCGCGTAAAAAGGTAATATCCTCGTAACGGCCTTAGAATTATTGTATATAATCTATACTATAGATAGTAATTCTACTTAGTTGTTTTATTTAAAGTTAATATAACTTTTAAGATATTATTCTAGTATCTAGTTCGTCCTTTTAGTCTATTCGTCGGTCTATAGATAAAAAGTAGTACTGAGCTTACTTTTAGTTTCTAGCTAATCTATAATTAACTACTAAAATCTCGATCTAAACAATTTATCTCTATCTAATACTAATCTTAATAGTATTCCGTATACTATAAAGATATATCTTATAAAGATATACGCAATTTCTAGTGCTATTATCTTTATTCTAGTTAGTATAAAGTATGCGTATTTCGTTAATCGGTCGATAATTATATAGATTATATCGTACTTTTACTCCGTTATTAGATTCTTAGACTTCGATAAGAGTTCGATAAAGTCTATTATAACCTCTTTCTACGCTTCTAACGATAATATTAATGTCTATAGCTTTCTATAAGGCCTATATTTAGAAGCCTTAGTTCTAGTATATATATCGTAATTATTAACGTAATCGTAAACGTTTTATTATATTCCTTTTTATTTCTAGTTTCGAGAAATTAGCTCTATAGTCTTCGCGATTCTAAAATATTCAGTAGTTCGATTATTATAATAGCTGCGAATTACTTTCGTCTTTTATTTCTTAGTTAGCTAGTCTAGTTCTATTCTAGCTATATTAATCTGTTTCGAATAAACTAAATATTCTCTACGTTTTTAAAGTAATATACTCTATTCAACCTCCTTAGCGTTCTTTCTATAATCTAGTCTCCGGCTAAGAGCATTAGCTCTCGCGTTTTCTTTGCCTTTAACGTATACAATATAAAACTTAATAGATACTATCGCCTCTATCTATTAAATCTATCTTTTATTTAATTTCTTAGTCGTAGTCTAATGTATAAGATTTAGGTAATTAGAGTAGATAGTAGTTTCGTACTTTAATCCTTCTAAGTATACGTTTTATTCTTTAAATAAGTTTACAATAGCTAAAAGTTTTATATCGTAGATCTCGTAGTTCTTCTTCGGTACGATTATTTTTCTAGAATAATAAGCTACTGGTCGTAGCTTATTATCCTAACTCGATTAGCTAAGTACGCCGGCGATAGCGTATCTCGAAGTATCGGTCTCGATAATAATTCTCTTTTCTAGGTCGAAGCTTATTAGTATAGATATATAAGTAAATAAGTCCTTAAGTTTCTTAAATACAGCCTTTACTTTCTCTTTTATCGCGAATGTAATTTCCTTCTTAGTAAGTACTATAAGTGGCGATACTACTCTTAAGTAGTTCTTAATAAAACGTCGATAGTAGTTTACTAGTTCTAGAAAACTCTATAGTTCTTTAAGGTTTATTAATCGTAGCTATTCTACGATTAATTTAATTTTTATAGGGTCTAATCGTATACTATAACTCTCTACGATCGATTCTAAAAAAGGTACTTCGTTCTTAAAAAACTCGTACTTATTAAGGCGTAGCCGTAATTCCTTTTCTTATAGTCGTTTTATTACCTATCTTACGTCCTTTATATACTGTTCTCTTATCTTTAAGAAGATAAGTATATCGTCTAGATATACGATTATAAATAGATTTAACCCTTTAGATAAGGTATCGTTAATGAGTATTTAGTATAACGCTAGCGCGTTCGTAAGTCTAAACGGTATAATATAGTACTTATATAACTTATAGCGTATACTAAACGCTGTTTTCTCTTTCTCGCTCTTCTTTATTCTAATAAGGTTATAAGCCCCTCGTAAGTCTAGTACAATAAATTATTTAGCCCTCTATAGTCGATCTTATAGCTCCGAAATAAGTAATAATAGATAACCGTTCTTCTTAGTTATCTTATTAAGTTATCGATAATTAATATATAATCTTAACGTTCTATTCTTCTTTAGTATAAAGAGGATAGGAAATCCCTATAGTAAGGTAGATTTTCTAATAAACCTCTTCTTTAAATTCTTATTAAGATACTTCTAGAGTTCTTACTTCTAATATCGCGAAATCGAGTAGATTCGTATTTTAATAGGTTTTAATTCGAGTTCTAGAGATATCTTATAATTCTATATCTAATATTTAGATAGTACTTCTATTATAAGATCGTTCTCGAAAAGTCTCTTAAACTCTCGATACTCTATCGGAATTTCGCTTTTATCCTTAATTTCTTTACTTATCTAATTAAGTTGCTTTATGGTAAACGTTCTATAGGTTAGCCTTATCTATATAGTATCTTAAAACTATTTAATTACGTTTAAAAGTCTCTATATAAGTTATCGTTTTAATATATCTACTAGATAACTAGTCTAGACTAGCTAGTCTAGTTCTAGAAAGTATTTAAACTCTAGTTCCTTAACGATATCTATATTAAGAAACTGTATTTTCCCTTAATATCTTATTCGTACCGATCTAAGTTTCTTATTAATCTCGATATACTCTTAATTACCTATTTTAATTAAGTATAATTCTAATTTAAGTCTTTTTTCGTTTTATTGTATTCGATATATAAACGCCTTCGAGACTAGGCTAGTATTTACCTTCGTATCGAGTAATACTTTAGCTCGATGTTTATTAATATATATATATATTATTAAGAGCTTCTAGATCGCTCTTTTCGATTTTATAAGTTTCTTTTCCTTCTTCGCCTCTCTAGTCGTCGGCTTATAGGTATTAGCGCACGTTCTAGTAGTACGGTTAGCGCTTCGATATCGCCTTCTATAAGTATTTATTCTAGGCTTAAAGTAAACTTCTCTAGCCTTAGTTCTATTTTTATAATAGATATTAATAGTGTTAATTCTTTCTATAGGGTAAATCTATCGTCCTATAGAAGAGTATTCCTTAGGCTTAGTATCGCGGCTCTTCTAGCTCGCGTTGTTTCTTCGTATAACGGTAGTTTCTAGAATATCGTTTTCTAATACGACGATAAACTAGGTTTTCTATAGCCCTCTAGTTATTCCTTCGTCGTAGGAATAACGGCTCTCTCGTTTTTTAAAGATTCTCGTTCGAAGTCTTCGTTAGTAATATTCGTCTCTAATTCTACTACGAAGATACTGTTCGAGCGTATTATAGCGATCGATAGTATTAGAAAATATCGTCGTATAACTATATCTCGTACCCTATTATAATAGCTCTAGTAATAATAAAGTCTAGGTTTATAGGATTTTTTAGTATATGCCCTTAGAATAATCTTCGTAGTCTCCTATTAGTTTACTTTTAAATGATTATAGTAGCGATATAGATACTGCGCGTTCTATTTCGTACAGTTATTCTTACGACAGTAATCTATATACTATCGCCTTATTTAGATAATAATCTTATACGAGATTATAGAGATAATCTCCGTATATAAGTTTAGTCGCTTTTCTACCCCTAATAGAGTCCTTACGTATCGTCTAGACACGCTTTTTACCTAGCTATATTTAGGTAGTATAAAGTATATTCTAGATAAGGTCTCGTCGAATTTTATATCGATATATATCGACTATCCCTTAGATAGTATAATCTAATCGTAGATTCGATAAATTAAAAGATTATAAATACACTTAGATACTTTATATAGAAATCGTATTTCCCTAAAGCAGTTCTAGCAGTACTACTTATTAGTTCGTATCGTAATTCGACTCGTCTCTAACCATAACTCGATACTGGTTTAGTTATTATCCTATTAGTATAGAGATCGAGAGGTACTTAAAGTACTTACTAATCTAAATAGCTTCTCTTTAGTATTCTCGATTATTCCTATATCGACCTATTATTATATCCTAATAACGATTTCTCTTTAAGTCTTAGTCTTCTCTAAGGTAGATAACTCTTACTTATAGAGAGGTACTCTAAGGGTTTCTACGAGATACCCTATCCCGTCTATAATTTTATTAAGCCGTAATAGCGATACGAAATAGTGCGTCGCGTTAGCTCTAATAATAGTTTTCTAATTCTAAAGCATTATCTATCGGATTATATACGCTCGCGTATAGATCTATTCTCTTATTCCGTTACTCCTCGAGTAGTTAAAGATAATGACTTATATAGATTACGGTTGTCGTTCTAGAGTATTATCGTAGATAATCGCTTCTACTATTCTATTCTCTCTATATCTGACCTACCTCCAGTAATGGGTCTTTAGAATAGTAAAAAATCGATTGCTCTTAACGATTCTCGAGTTACGAGTATACGTAGGCTCTTTCTTTATTATATTAGCCTACTTCTTACCCTTACTCGATTTAGATTTCTTAAGAAACCAGCCGCTTCCTTACTTATTATCTCTATATATTTAATACTCGTCGTTATAGTATACCGTCTAGAACAGTTAATAGTGCGCTAGATCTATCTTTCGAATATCTACTAATATTTTTTCGGTAGTATTTACTTGTTTAGCGGCGTTCCTATACTCTTTAGCGTAGTGCCCCTATTTTTCGCATCGAAAGCACGCTTCGTTCTTAAACTTAGCTTTTCTAGGCGTAGATCCTCGATCTATCCCTGTAAATTTTACTCCTCGTTCTCTCCCCCTACCCCTCGTAGGCTTAGGTCTTGGTGTTCCGCTAATATTATATCTACTACGCTAAGTCTTCGGGTTCTTATAAGCCGTATTTACCTGCTAATCTATCGTATTAGGATATCGCGTCTATCTCGAGGTATTAGTTTAGTACCGATATCGGTTAGGTATAAACGTAAATCCTTTCTTGCTCTTCTCTATTTTACGTTTCTAATATCGGATATCGATATTAGTTACTACCTATACTAATTTCTCGTAATCTTATACTTCGATCTTATCGACTAGTTTATCTTTAATAAAGTCCTTAAGGCTCTAATAATAGCGTAATATAAGAGCGGTATTGTTCTATTTAAGACGGCTTAATAATTATTAAAACTTCGTAGTATAGTCTATAACTAATTCGGTCTATCGAAGCTTATAGATCTATCGTTCTACCTTTTTAACTTCGTTAAGTCCTCTATACAACTTTTTTAACTTACCTAAGAACTTATTAATAAATAAGAATAACTCGATAGTTCTTAGCTTCTATTCGTTCTTATTATTTTCTAGAAAGTTATTTAAGTAGGGTTTAAACCACTTCGCGAGTCCCTTACGCAATAGATTATCGGCCTATAAGACCTGATCTTATAGTTTTATAATTCGACTATACCTTAAATAAGTCTTAACTTAGTTCGTAAATTATATAAACTTCTTAGTATTCCCTTTAAATACGTCGAGTTCTCTAATCTTAAGTCGCGTTTTATCCTTCTTAACGTTTAATAAAATATTCGGCTTCTTGCCCTTTATAGCGGCCGTAGATAGTTCTATCTCCGCGTTAGCCTGCTTATCTAGTATATTTAGCTGTACCTAGTATCGGTTTATTCTAGAATTTAGTTTAGCGGATAGTAGTAAAGTAAGACTAATCCGTACTAACTACTCGGCTACTTAGTTAATAGCGAGAGTATCTTATAGAACTATATCTTTACTAATATCGCTTTTCGAGGTAACGGAGAATAAGGTGAACTCGAAGTCTAAATCTATACTTATAGACTATCGTAACAGTAAGTAGGTAGTTAAAATATTATAGAGCTGTCTACTCCTCGTTCTAGTAATAGTATAAGGGAACTCTAAAGGTTTCCTTAACGGCCTATTAGAATAAGATATCTCTAAGTTAAGATATAAGTAGTACGTAGATAAGGGTACTAATATAACTTAGATTAACTATAGAGACTATAAAAGTATATAGGGAAGTCGTGTCCTTATATACCTAAATAGAACTTCCTAAAAAGGCAGTTTCCCTCGTTATATCGTACTATTAAAATAATAGAATACCTACTATTCCACTATTCCACTATTCCACCATTCCGTACTTTCCTATTCTAGTGATTATATGTAGCTTACCCACATACATAAGCTTTCCTCGCATGACCTTCCGTCTCCGTGTCCCTGAAGCGGCCACCCACATGGTCACTTCGTAACATTAACCCGAATTAAGCGCTTAACGGATGAGCTGAAGGCCCGAGATTTAGCCCTGCCAGACAAGGTGATTGCGGCGTATGCACTCAACAACTTGACCAGCGAGTATAAATCGGCAGTGGCCATTATCACTCAGTCATTCCGGGGCCAGCTAGGGGAGGCTATTGATCTAATAGATCTATTCAATCAGCTGGTGGACGAGTCAAGACGCCTAGAGGCAAGGGGCCCAGAGGCAAGGGACCCCGGGGGCCTCGAAGGGCTCGAGGACCATGAAATGGCTATGCCAGCGGGCCAGAACAGGGGCTAGAACAGAGGCCAGCGGAGCTAGAAGAGCCGGAACGGCTAAAACGAGCAACCAGCGAGGCGTTAGCAAGGAAGATGTCATCACTACGGCGAAGTTGGGCACTTCAAGAGAGAGTGCTGGGTATTGTACCCCAATCTGAGGCCCAGAGAGGCCGAATCGACATCAGAGGAGTCCGAAGAGGACCACACCGACGATAATTAGCAGAACGACGCTGATATCGCGGAAGACGACAGAGACGGCTCCTAGGGCGGGAGACCGTGCGGCTCTGGCCTTGGAAGAAGGACCAGAGGTCAGTACCACCCCTAACGGGGGTAAAGTATCCCTAGAAGAGAGGTAGAGAGCCCCTAAGAGGGACAGCTCTTTCGGAACATAGCGCCTATTATAGGGCTATATCAATGGCCTTCGGGGAGGAGGGCTAAGTGGCTCTGGCCTTAGAGAAGGACCAGAGGCCAGTACTACCCCTAGAGAGGGGTGAAGGACCCCCGAGAGGGGTGAAAGAGCCTCGAAGCGAGGCAACAAGTGGCTCTGGCTTGGAGAAGGACCAGAGGCCAGTACTACCCCTAGAGAGGGGTGAAGGACCCTCGAGAGGGGTGGAAGAGCCTCGAAGCGGGGCAACAGGTGGCTCTGGCCTTGGAGAAGGACCAGAGGCCAAGATCACCCCCGAGAGGGGTGGAAGAGCCTCGAAGCGGGGCAACAGGTGGCTCTGGCCTTAGAGAAGGACTAGAGGCCAAGATCACCCCCGAGAGGGGTGGAAGGTCCTCGAAGCGAGGGACCAATCGGCTCTGGTCTTAGAGAAGGACTAGAGGCAAGATCACTCCTGGTGAGGGGTGGAAGACCTTGAAGAAGGGCACCAGTCGGATCTAGCCTCGGAGAAGGACCAGAAGCCAAGATCACTCCTAGAGAGGAGTGGAAGACCCCGGAGCGGGGTAACAGTCGGCTCTGGCCTCGGAGAAGGACCAGAGGCCATGATCACTCCTAGAGAGGAGTGGAAGACCCTAGAGCGGGGCAACAGTCGGCCATAGCCTCGAAGAAGGACCAAAGGCCATGATTACTCCTAGAGAGGAGTGGAAGACCCCGGAGCGGGGTAACAGTCGGCTCTGGCCTCGGAGAAGGACCAGAGGCCATGATCACTCCTAGAGAGGAGTAGAAGACCCCGGAGCGGGGCAACAGTCGGCCATAGCCTCGGAGAAGGACTAGAGGCCAAGATCACTCCTGGTGAGGGGTGGAAGACCCTTAAAGAAGGGCACCAGTCGGATCTGGCCTTAGAGAAGGACCAGAAGCCAAGAGCACCTCGGAGCGGGGTGGAAGACTCCCGAAGAGGAGCAACAATCAGCACTGGTCTCAGAGGAAGACCAGGGGCTAAGAGCACTCCGGAGCGGGGTGGAAGACTCCCGAAGAGGAGCAACAATCAGCACTGGTCTCAGAGGAAGACCAGGGGCTAAGAGCACCCCGGAGAGGGGTGGAAGACTCCCGAAGAGGGAGAACAGTCAGTACTGGTCTCAGAGGAAGGCCAGGAACCAAGCTCACCCCGGAGAGGGGTGGAAGACCTCGGAGCGAGGCACCCAGCGGCACTGGTCTTAGAGGAAGGCCAGGGGCCAAGCTTACTCCTAGAGAGGAGTGGAAGACCTCGGAGCGAGGTACCCAGCGGCACTGGCCTTAGAGGAAGGCCAGGGGCTAAGACCATCTCGGAAAGAGGGAAGATGATAGCTATGGTAGCTATTACCACCGTATAGCGGGTACGGGGGTGTGTGGAATGGTAAGGTGGACTAGCTAGGGCACGCTGGTGACGCGGAGCGCACTGGCGGCGCGAGAGTGCGCTAGTAACGCGCTGGTGGCATATAAGGATGTCGGTCGGACCTTGGTAGGACTAAGGATCCGCCGATTATCATGTTAACCGCGTTATGACCAAGTAAGTGAGAACATTGCTATAACAATGGTTAAAACCTACTGTAATCTCAGTAAGAATGACCTAACACCTTAGCCATTTACCCGCATCTCCGGTAGTGATTAGTCACAGACACAATTGTTGTCTTAGCTGATCGAAGATCAGCTATTCGAGGATTAGCGGTCTGCGACGGAGCGTAGACCTATATTATCGATCCTCGTCTCTCTTCTCTAGATAGTAATCTAAGCAAGCACAAGTATCATAAGCATCTCTGACCATCGTCACTCCATTCACTCATATCTGCACCGCTGTACACCTCTAACCTCAATATAGAGTAATCGGTATTGCTTATAGTACTTTTTAGGTCTTTACTCGTTACTTAAACTCCTTCTAGGCTTATATTACTAAAGTTAAGTCGATTAGCTACTGTATATCGAAATCTTATTTTCTAATAATAGCCTCTAGTTGTTCTAAGGCCGAGAGGGGGTCTATAAGGAAAGCTATAGGTCTTAGTCTCTTTACTAAATATCGAAACTTTATACTTGTATCCTTTAGCGTTCTAGTCTTAATGTTATTTCTAAATCTTTTAGCCTTACTGTACTGGTAGAAAGCCTTAAATCTATATACTAATTCGATTAAAACTTCTTCCTCGGTTATTATAGAGATAGGGGCGTATCTTGTCCTTATCTAGAATCATCGAGACTTAGATATATACCTTGTTAAACTAATTAATACTAATTAAAGAAAAACGACGTCTCCGGGTAAACTAGAGGACTTAGATCTTAAGCGTTACTACTAAAATAGTAGAGAACGACCATATAAAAATATAGTAAGTGAAGTAATTAATTAACTAAGTAAGTATATTTACCTTAATTACACTAAGGTAAACATATATATATACATAGTATATAGCAACTACGTAGGATATATATAACCGTAATTACGCTATATGCATATGCATATAGAGTAACCGCAACAGCGATTATCTATTTTATACTTATTCTAAATTTAGTAACGCATTTTTCTTTTCGCGCTATATCTATTTTACGATTTTTCTTAATTATATTGTTTCTTCTTTAAAACTACCGATTTCCGTAGCTTATCTATTAGCTATAAAATTATATACTACTTATCTACTACTCGATATCTGCTTTTATATCTCCTTCTTTCTTTATTTAAACTATCTAATAGCGTCTTTTGCATAAGTCAGGTTTTACTTTAGTTCCTATATATCTTCGGCTTCGCTAAAATTCTTTTATCTAATAAGCTATTTCTTACGACTACTCGTTTTTCTAATATCTAGAATACGCTCGACTTTCTATTCTACGTCGCCTTATACGTCTATAGACTCCGAAGAAGTTATACTCGAGCGCTGTCTATATACTTTAAGTAGTAAAACGTAGAATACTAGATATAGAAGCTCGTACTTAAGAGGTAATTTTAGACGATAAGCGTTTTCGCTAATCCTTTTAGTAATCTAGAATAGCTCGATAAGCTTATCTACGAGCTTTTAATTTACTCTTTTTAGGTAAATATACCTTAACGATAGCATTATATAGTCGCCTAATTTAAAGCTATATCTCTTTTAATGCTTATTATACTATTTACGAACGGCGTTCTATGCTTTACGCTAATAGGCTTATATCCTCTTTCGCGCTAAGTTAAGCGTCTCTACTTTTATAATAGCGTTATTATTTTTCGACTCGAGGGCCTTATTGCTAATGACTCTCCTCGTCTAGAGCCGAAAGGTTAGAACTAATTCGAAAGAGCTATATTCCGTAATTTCGCTTAAAGTATTATTAATCGCGAATTTAACGCTATCGAGTAGGCTTACCTAATTGTTCTACTCGTAGTTTAGATAGTAGCGAAGATAGTATTCGAGCGTTTAATTTATTCTTTCTATCTATCTATTCGTTTACGAATAATATACCGTCGATAGCTTTCGACGTACTACTAGATAGTAGTAAAAGATAGTTTAGTAGCTAAAAGTAAAGACGCTTCCTCTATCGCTTACGATAGACCTAGAAATTCCGAACTTTAAGAAGATCTCGTTATATAGAAGATCCTCTAATTATTCTAAAATAGTAGTATTCTAGTATAAGAGAAAACGTACTATCTTCGAATATCGATCTACTACTATAAGAATAGTATTATAGACGTTTCTCTATCGCTTCGACGAAGATAGCTTAACGATAAAATCTATAGCGATATCTTACTATAGTTCTTAGAGCTACGAAAGAGCTTAAAGTAGCTTATATAGCTTATATCGCGATACTTTTATTCTTTAGTATATATTATAAGTTACGATATAATTTCTAATCTAATTTATAATACTAGGCTACTAGTAGTATCTAAAGATGATTTTAAGAGTCTTCTTTTAGTCGAAGTATTCTTCTTACTAGAGATCGTTATAATTTACTCTTATAATCTCGGCGCGAATCGTAGAATTCTCTAAAATATATATAGCTCTATTTCGTCTTACTAATTTTTTAGTATTAATAAACTACTTACTCTTTATAGCGATAGTAGAAACGTTTCTTTTCTAGTACTAATTCTACTTCTTTATTTATACGAAGAAATTTTAGAATTATAGATCTCGAATTTAGCGCTTTAGATTCTTAATCTTAGATAATATCTCTTATATTTACCTTAAAGTACTAACGCGCTTAGCGAGCTTCGTCTTTATTATCTAAGATATCGGCCTTAGCGGCGTAGTCTCTAAAAGGATCTTCTTAATAGAATTTATAATAGTATTTTATTTACTTTCTTTTAAATAAGAATATCTTATTCTAGTTATTCGTCTAAGAGTAGCGATTAGAATTAAGAACGCTTTAAGTAATTTCTTATTATATAAATTTCGTACTATTTACGTACTATTTTTAGTTTTATTAATTATAGTTTAACTACGTACTACTACGAGCTCTATTAATCGATTATCTAATTCTTTTAGTTCGGTCTTATAGTTAGATCGTCTTAATAATTTATTAATAGAGTTTTCTTTTTTCTTTCGCTATTCGATTTTAAAGTTATACGCGAATAGCTACTTAATCTAACGAGCCTAGCGATTACGTACTAGAGTCTTTATATTTATAAATCTCGTTAAGACTTAATAATTCGTAATAATCGTAGTAGATAACGTCGATATTTTAAGATAGTATCGCTATTTCTTATAAGTCGCTATAATCGTAAGTATCTCTTAATCTTTTATTATATAACTACGTTTTACGAAGATTATTTTCTTTAATATAAATACTACTAGTTTCTATAGCGTTCGCTTAAGATCGCCTAATTACTTATATAGTTAAAACAGTATCGCTACTATTTCTTTATCTAATACGTTTATCTCTACTCGATAGGGTTTTTCGAGGTCGAAGTATACTAGAAATAGCGCTAATAAAAAGGTATTCTTTAAATACTAAAATACTGCTTCGGTACTATCTAGCTATTAGAGCTCTTTCTTCTTCTTATTCGTCTATATTTTCTTAAGTAAATCGATAATAAAGGCTATAATCGTAGAGTATCTCTTAATAAAGCCGCGATAGAAATTAGCGAATTTAAGAAATACTTAGATATTTTAATAAGATTTAGATCTAGACTACTTTCGAATCGTTATTACTCTATTTTCGTTTATTCGAACGTCGTAAACTTCTACTTTATAATCTAGAAAATCTACTTTCTAGATATAGAACTCGTATTTAAATAGCTTAGTAAAGAAACTATTTTCTCTAAGACGATCTAAGATCTATTATATATAGATAATATAGTTCTCGTAGCTACTACTATAGATAAGAATATCGTTTATATAGACTATATAAAAGTCGTTAAGAAGACTTCTTAAAGACTCGTTAATATAGGCTTAGAAAGTTATCGAAGCGTTAATAAGTCTAAAGAGTATAACGAGATACTTAAACTAACTATAGCGAGTTTAAAACGCTGTCTTTTAGCGATCTTACTTCGCGATTTTAATACGATAATAGGCGTCTCTAAGATTTAGCTTAGTAAAGTATTTTACTTCGCTAAGTCGATCGAGAATTTTAGTAATAAGAAGTAGCGAGTAGCGATTTTTAATCGTTACGTTATTTAGCTCGCGATAGTTAACGTAGAGACGTAATATTCTATTCTTCTTAAAAACGAATAGAATAGAAGCTTTCGTCGAGAATTTACTAAGTTAAATCTATTCTTTAAGTAGTATCTTATTTAGATAGGCTTAAAGGACCTCTAATTTCTTCTTACTAAGAGAGTAGATTAGCTCGAAGAACGACGTTATTTCTAGATAAAGCAGAATAGAGTACTCTATCTTTATTTCTACGAGAAACTATAAGCTGTTTAGCTCGAAAAAAACGTCGCTTTACTATAGATACTTCTTCGAAAGTTAAATAGCGAGATTTATATCTATAACTTATATACTACTTAGATCTAATTTACTCGTTCTTCGTCTTTACTTTCTATTTAGTCGAAGATAGACTACTTTTCGTTTAATATCTAAGCTCGATTTATAATATATTAAGTATATAGAATTATTTTTAAGTATTAGCTTATTTAGCTTAATTCGATAAATTAAGAAGTTCTTCTAGCGTTTCTCGTTCGTAGCTCGTACGTCGAAATAGCTAGTAGTTACGTTAACGAGATTAGACTCGCTCTTACTAGTTTAATCTCTAGTAGTATTAAGTTCTCTCTTATCTCTTTTAAAGACGATATTATAATCGTTCTTACTAGCTTAATTTATAGTAGAATTAATCTCGCTCTCGTCTATTTTATAAATATAATCGTAATCGCTCTTATCGTCTTCGAGCGCGATAGTATTAATCTTAATATTATCTCGAGTTCTTACTCGCTAAGTTTCGCTAGTTTAGTCTACTAGCGAGTTAGCTTTCTTTAACTATTATATTCTTAGAATAACGTCGTAATATTTTAGCTTCGTCGCGATTAGATTAGTCTTAGTCGCTAGAGCTCGTTCTCGAAAATTCTATAGGTAAATATCGTACTGTATATAGCTATATATAAAGATCTAGTATCCGTCTACGGCTCTCGTCTAGACGTTTAGCGACTAGAGCTTAAAATCTACTCTAAGCAACGTAAATTACGATATAAAGTTACCTTAGACCTCTAAATCGAGAAGAGCTTTAACGAGAAAGCTTCGTTCTTTATTAACGATCTCTATATCTAAGACGATATACTTCTATTCTCGTATAACGTTCTAGAGCCTCGTAATACTTAACGTTATCGTCGTCGAGATAGTATCGAGCCCTATTTTACTTAGTCGTCTTTATTAACTAAAGAGCGATAATTCGAAGCGTAGTAGTTCTTCTTATAGTAGTTAAAGTACTTAACTTTACTAAGATCTCGAGACTTATAATTAAACGTCGTCGTTCTCGTAGTCTTTCTTATAAGACGCTTTTAGAAGTACTCTTCTTTCTACGTAGTAGACGACCGCGTTATAGCTTACTTTAGCTCTCTAAAGAGCCGCGAGCTCGTCTTTCTTAATATTAACGTCTAGGTCGTTAAGTCTTCTTTTTTATTTTTTATCTTTCTTTTCTCTTATACGATACGCCTTTCTGCCCTCTTCGCTATCTCTATAAGCTTAGCTTTATCGCTTTTATATTTCGAGAACTCGCTTATTACTTTATTACGAATAAACGAGAGAAGACCGTTAAGGATTCTCTAGATCTCGACTTATTTCTTTATAAGTTAATAACTGCGGACTTCGCGTTTAATCGTCGTAAGCTCGAGAAGGTACTAATTTACTGTTTAATTTAACTACTACTTAAGATATTAGTTTCGTCGCGTTGCGTTCGCGAGGCGAGTAAGCGAGTCTTTAATAAGATCTTAAAGAAAGGCTTAGAACTTATTTTATATATTAAGATAAATAAAATGCTACGCTTAAGCTAAGTATTCTCTAAACTGGTAAAAGTACAATTGTATTCGCCGAATTTAGCGATTTAACCTAAGTACCTTTTACCTCGCCGCGCGACTCTCGCGCGCTAGCGCTCTTAGGCGGCGATAATCTTTATATTATATATTAATAATCTAGATATCGTTAAAGAACGATCGTTATATCTCGTTTAATAGCTAATTCGCGACTATAATTACGCGTTACGAATTTATCTCTAAGATTCGTCTTATTCTAAAGTTAAGCTTTACGATAATAAGAAAGACTTCTACGTTCTTAATACTTTCTTCGCTATTAAACTTATCTAGCGTCGAGAGACGAAACTCTCGTAGTTTAAAAGTAAAATCGTCGAATATAGTTCTCTTTTAGTTTTACTTAGCTAGCTATTCTCTTATAAGTTGCGTACGACGCGCCTATAACTCTTTTACTAATATTCTCGTAACTTTACTTTTTCGTAGAAGTTTACGTCTTTCTTTTTTAGCTCGTCGCGTATTATTACGTTCGAGCTATTTAAGTTTCTTCTCGTTTACGTTAGACTCGAAGTCGAAGTAACTATTATTTTAATTCGCCTTTAGGATTTTCTTAGTTAGCGACGGCTATACTAGTATCGGCGAAGCCGCTAGTTAAGGTAGCGACTACGACGACGATAATAGTAGTAGTAGCGACGGCTACTACGAGCTATCGCGACGAGTTATTATCGTAGTTACTAGCTATACGATAGTCTTATCGACGAGCTAGTCGCTCGTACGTTTAGAAATTAAGAAGCGTTAAGAATTATTAGATCTAGAACCTAACTAAAGGTATTAGTAGATTAGCTATAATAAATAATCGATAAATACTGTAGTTAGTATTTACTATAATAGAGACTTAACGCTTAAGGAGCTTAAGCGATAAGACTCTCGAGTTCTATTTAAGTATTTCTCGATAAGTTATATATAAGTTATATACAACTTTCGAGTTTCTATTATCTTATTCTCTTCTTAAAATACTTATATACAAGTTATCTATAAGTTATATACTACTTATATAATAGTAGAGCCTTATAGCCTTTCTTAGACTTACGTATAATAGTTTAAATAGTAATAAAGATAGTATTCGAGCGTTTAATTTATTCTTTTTATCTATCTATCCGTTTACGAATAGTATACCGTCGACAGCTTTCGACGTACTACTAGATAGTAGTAGAAGGTAGCTTAGTAGCTAGAAGTAAAGACGCTCTCTTTATCGCTTACGATAGACCTAGAGATTCCGAACTTTAAGAAGATCTCGTTATATAGAAGATTCTCTAATTATTCTAAGATAGTAGTATTTTAGTACGAGAGAAAACGTGCTATCTTCGAATATTAATTTATTACTATAAGAATAGTATTATAAACGTTTCTTTATCGCTTTAATAAAGGTAGCTTAACGATAAAATCTATAGTAATATCTTACTATAGTTCTTAAGACTACGAAAGAGCTTAGAGTAGCTCGTATAGCTTATATCGTAATACTTTTATTCTTTAGTATATATTATAAGTTGCGATATAATTTCTAATTTAATTTATAATATTCGGCTACTAGTAGTATCTAAAGATAATCTCGAGAGTCTTCTCTTAGCCGAAATACTCTTCTTATTAGAAATCGTTATAATTTACTCTTATAATCTCGACGCGAATCGTAGAGTTCTCTAGAATATATACAGTTCTATTTCGTCTTATTAACTCTTTAGTATTAATAGACTATTTATTCTTTATAGCGATAATAGAAACGTTTCTCTTTTAATACTAGTTTTATCTTTTTATCTATACGAAGAGATTCTAGAATTATAGATCTCGAATCTAGCGCTTTAGATTCTTAATCTTAGATAATACTTCTTATATTTATTCTAGAGTACTAGCGCGCTTAGCGAGCTTCGTCTTTATTATTTAAGATATCGACCTTAGCGACGTAGTCTCTAGAAGAATCTTTTTAATAGAATTTATAATAGTATTCTATTTACTTTCTTTTAGATAAGAATATCTTATTCTAGTTATTCGTTTAAGAGTAGCGATTAGAACTAAGAACGCTTTAACTAGTTTCTTATTATATAAATTTCGTACTATTTACGTACTATTTTTAGTCTCGTTAATTATAGTTTAACTATATACTACTACGAGCTTTATTAGTCGATTATTTAATTCTTTTAGTTCGGCCTTATAGTTAGATTATCTTAATAATTTATTAATAGAGTTTTCTTTTCTCTTTTTTTATTCGATTTTAAAGTTATACGCGAATAGCTACTCGATCTATCGAGTTTAGCGATTACGTACTAGAGTCTTTATATTTATAAATCTCGTTAAGACTTAATAATTCGTAATAATCGTAGTAAATAACGTCGATACTTTAAGATAGTATCGCTATTTCTTATAGATCGCTACGATCGTAAGTATCTTTTAATCTTTTATTATATAACTACGTTCTACGAAGATTATTTTCTTTAATATAAATACTACTAGTTTCTATAGCGTTTACTTAGAATCGCCTAGTTACTTATATAGTTAGAATAGTATCGCTACTATTTCTTTATCTAATACGTTCGTCTCTACTCGATAGGGCTTTTCGAGGTCGAAGTATACTAGAAATAGCGCTAATAAAAAGATATTCTTTAGATACTAAAATACTGCTTTAACGCTATTTAGTTATTAAAGCTTCTTCTTCTTCTTACTTATCTATATTCTCTTAAGTAAATCGATAATAGAGACTATAATCGTGGAGTATCTCTTAATAAAGTCGCGATAGAAATTAGCGAATTTAAGAAGTACTTAAATATCTTAATAGAATTTAGATCTAGACTACTCTTAAATCGTCGTTATTCTATTTTCGTTTATTTAAACGTCGTAAACTCTTACTTTATAGTCTAGAAAATCTACTTTCTAAGTATAGAACTCGTATTTAGATAGCTTAGTAAAGAGACTATTTTCTCTAAGACGATCTAAGATCTATTATATATAGATAATATAGTTCTCGTAGCTACTACTATAGATAAGAATATCGTTTATATAGACTATATAGAAGTCGTTAAGAAGATCTCTTAAAGACTCGTTAATATAAACTTAGAAAGTTACCGAAGCGTTAGTAAGTCTAAAAAGTATAACGAGATACTCGAACTAGTCGTATCTCGTTCGAAACGCTATCTTCTAGCGATTCTACTTCGTAATTCTAATACGATAATAGACGTCTCTAAGATCTAGCTTAGTAAAGTATTTTATTTTACTAAGTCGATCGAGAATCTTCGTAATAAAAGATAGTAGATAGCGGTTCTTAACGATTACGTTATTTAGCTCGCGATAGTTAATATAGAGACGTAATATTTTATCCTTTTTAGAAATAAATAGAATAAGAGCTCTCGTCGAAGATTTACTAAATTAGATCTATCTCTTAAGCAGCGTCTTATCTAGATATACTTAAAGGACCTCTAATTCCTTCTCGCTAAGAGAGTAGATAGATTTAAAGAACGACGTTATTTCTAGATAAAGTAGAATAGAGTACTCTACTTTCGTTTCTATAAAGGTTACTAGAGTAAGGGGTAAAGGATATATAATAATAGTTAGAGATGAATATAAAGCTTAGATCTCTATTTACTTAGAGAGCGAGAAACGGCGTTTATATAGCCCGTAGTCTAAGGCCGTTAGGCGCCTATAGGCCCCCGTAATAGACTGTTACTGTTGTACGCAAGTCTAAGAAAGGCTGTAAGACTCTACTGTCGTGTAAGTAGTATGCAACTTGCAGGCAACTTATATACAAGTATCCTAAGAAGGGGATAAGGTGATAGAAACCCGAAAGTAGTATACAACTTATATATAACTTATACGCTATCGGGAAATACTTAAATAGAACTCGGGAGTCTTACCGCTTAAGCTCCTTAAGCGTTAAGTCTCTATTATAGCAATTGCTAGCCACAGTATTTCATTAACTAAGCATTATAGCTGGTCTATCTATACCTTTAGTTAGGTACTAAGTCTAATAATTCTTAACGCTTCTTAATTTCTGAACGTACGGGCGACCAGCTCGCCGATAAGGCCATCGCACAGCTAGCGACTGCGATAATAACTCGTCGCGATAGCTCGCAGTAGCCGCCGTTACCACCACCACCGCCGCTACCTTAACCAGCGGCTTCGCCGGTACCAGTACAGCCGCCGCCAACCGAAGAAACCCTAGAGGCGAATTAGAACGATAGCTACCCCGACTTCGAGTCTAACGTAGACGAGGAGAAACTTAAACGGCTCGAACGCAATAATGCGCGGCGGGCTAAGAAAGAAAGGCGTAAACTTCTACGAGAAAGTAAAGCTACGAGGATATTAGTAGAAGAATTGTAGGCGCGTCGTACGCAACTTATAAGAGAACAGCTAGCTAAGTAGAACTATAAGAGAACTGCGTTCGACGACCTTACTTCCGAGCTACGGGGATTCCGTCTCTCGGCGCTAAACAAGTTCGATAGCGAAGAAAGTATTAAGGACGTAGAAGCTTTTCTTATTACCGTAGAGCTTAACTTTAGAATAAGACGAATCTTCGAGATAGACTCGTAACGCGTAATTATAACTGCTAATTAGTTATTAAACGAGACTTAACGATCGTTCTTTAACGATATTTAGATTATCGATATATAGAATAAGTTCTAAGCCTTCCTTCGAGACCTTATTAAAGACCCGCTTACCCGCCTCGCGGACGCAACGCGACGAAATCAATATCTTAAGTAATAGTTAAATTAGACGGTAAATCAGTACCTTCTCGAACTTACGGCGATCGAACGCGAGGTCCGTAGCTATTAGCTTACGAAGGAGTAAGCCGAGATATAGAGAATCCTTAACGGCCTCCTTTCGTCTATCCGTAATAAAGTAATAAGCGAACCCTCGAAATACAGAGAAGATAAGGCTAAGCTTATAGAGGCGGTAAAGAGGGCGAAAAGACGCCTAGCTTAAGGAGAAAGGGAGACGAAAAATAAAAAGGGGAGCTTAACGACCTAGACGTTAGCATTAAGGAAGACGAGCTCTCGGCCCTCTAGGGGGCTAGAGTAAGCTACAACGCGGTCGTTTACTACGTAGAAAGAAGAATACTTCTAAGAGCGTTCTATAAAGAAGATTACGAGGGCGACGACGTTCACTTATAAGTCTCGAGACCTTAGTAAGGTCGAGTGCTTTAACTACTATAAGAAGGGCTACTATACTTCGGATTACCGCTCTCTAGCTAATAAAGACGGTTAAGTAAAATAGGGCTTGATACTATTCCGACGACGGTAATATTAGGCGTTACGAGGCTCTAAGACGTTATACGGGGACAAAAGTATATCGTTTTAGATGTAGAGATCGTTAAAGAAGGACGGAGGTTCTTCGTAAAGGCCCTTCTCGATTTAGGGGCCTAAGGCGACTTCGTATTACAATTTACGCTGCTTAGAGCGAGTTTTAAGCCTTAGCTACTAAACGTCTAGGCGAGCGCCGTAGACGGATATTAGGTCTCTATATATAGCTATATACAGTACGATATCCGCCTATAGGACTTCTAAAGACGGGCACTAACGATCGAGACTAATCTAATCGCGATAGAGTTAAAGTACTACGATATTATCCTAGGAATACAATAGTTAAAGAAAGCTAATCCGCTAGTAGACTAGGCTAGCGAAACTTAGCGGGTAAGGACTCGAGATGATATTAAGGTTAATACTATCGCGCTCGAAGACGGTAAGGGCGATCACGATTATATCTATAACGAGAGCGAGATTAATTCTACTATAAACTAAGCTAGTAAGGGCGATCGTAATACCGTCTTCGATAGAAACGAGAGAGAACTTAATGCTACTAGAGGTTAGGTTAGTGAGGGCGAGTCTAATTTCGTTAACGTAACCACTAGCTATTCCGACGTACGATCTACGAACGAGGAACGCTAAGAGAACTTCTTAATTTACCGAATTAAGCTAAATAAGCTAAAGCTTAAAAAGGATTCTATATACCTAATATATTATAAATTGAGCCTAGATACTAAACGAAAAGTAGTCTATCTTCGGCTAAATAGAAAGTAAAGAAGACGAGCGAGTAAATTAGGTCTAAGTAGTATATAAGTTACAGGTATAGATCTCGCTATCTAACTTCCGAAGGAGTACCTACAGTAAAGCGACGTTTTTTCTAAGCTAGACAGCTTACAGTTTCTCGTAGAAATAAAGACAGAGTACTCTATTCTGCTTTACTTAAGAATAACGCCGCCTTTCGGGCTAATCTACCCTCTTAGTAGAAAGGAATTAGAGGTCCTTCGAGCTTATCTAGATAAGGCACTACTTAAAGGGTAAATTTAACTTAGTAAATCTCCGACGAGAGCTTCTATTCTGTTCGTTTCTAAGAAGGATAGGATATTGCGTCTCTATATTAACTACCGCGGACTGAATAACGTAACCGTTAAAAACCGCTATCTACTGCCCCTTATTATAGAGATTCTCGATCGACTTAGCGAGGTAAAATACTTTACTAAGCTAGATCTAAGAGACGCCTATTATCGCATTAGAATTACGAAGTAGAACCGCTAGAAGATAGCGTTTCGAACGCGATATAGTTAGTTCGAGTATCTCGTTATGCTCTTTAGGCTTACTAACGCTTCGGTAACTTTCTAAGTCTACATTAACGAGTCTCTAAGAGGTCTTCTCGACGACTTCTATATAGTCTATATAGACGATATTCTTATCTATAGTAGTAGCTACGAGGACTATATCTCTTATATACGGTAGGTCTTAGACCGCCTTAGAGAAAATAGCCTCTTTACTAAGCTATCTAAATGCGAGTTCTATACTTAGAAAGTAGACTTTCTAGGCTATAAAGTAGGAGTTTATAGCGTCCGAATAAACGAAAATAGGATAACGGCGATTCGAGAGTAGCCTAAATCTAAATTCTATCGAGATATCTAAGTATTTCTTAAATTCGCTAATTTCTACCGCGGCTTTATTAAGAGATACTCTACGGTTATAGCCTCTATTATCGATTTACTTAAAGGGATATAGGCGAGCAAGAAGACGAGAGAGTTCTAATAACTAGATAGCGCCGAAGCAGTATTTTAGTACCTAAAGAATACCTTCTTATTAGCACTATTCCTAGTATACTTTAACTTCGAAAAACCCTACCGAGTAGAAACGGACGTATTAGATAAAGAAATAGTAGCGATACTATTCTAATTCTATAAGCAACTAGGCGATTCTAAGCGAACGCTATAGAAATTAGTAGTATTTATATTAAAGAAAATAACCTCCGTAGAACGCAGTTATATAACGGGAGATTAAGAGATACTTACGATCGTAGCGGCCTATAAGGAATAACGATACTACCTTAAAGCACCGACGTTATCTACTACGATTATTACGGATTATTAAGCCTTAACGAGGTTTATAGATATAAAGACTCTAGTACGTAATCGCTAGGCTCGTTAGGCCGAGCAGCTATCCGCGTATAACTTTAAAATCGAATAGCGAAAGGGAAAAGAAAACCCTATCGATAGATTATTAAGACGACCTAACTATAAGGCCGAACTAAAAGAATTAGATAATCGACTAATAGAGCTCGTAGTAGTACGTAGTTAAACTATAGTCGACGAGGCTGAAAATAGTACGTAAATAGTACGAAATTTATATAATAAGGGGCTACTCGAAGCGTTCTTAGTCCTAATCGCTACTCTTAGACGAGCAACTAGGATAAGGTATTCTTATTTAAAAGAAAGCGAATAGAATACTATTATAAATCTTATTAAGAAGGTCCTTCTAGAGACTACGCCGCTAAGGCCGGCACCTTAGATAATAAAGACGGAGCTCGCTAAGCGCGTTAGTACTTCGAGATAAATACAAGAGGCATTATCTAAGATTAAGAATCTAGAACGCTAGATTTAAGATCTATAGTTCTAGAACTCCTTCGTATAAACGAAGAGATAAAATTAGTACTAGGAGAAGAACGTTTCTACTATCGCTATAAAGAGTAAGTAGTCCGTTAACGCTAAAGGCTTAGTTAGACGAAATAGGGCTATATATATTCTAGAGGACCCTACTATCCGCGCCGAGATTATAAGAGTAAATTATAACGACCTCTAGTAAGAGAGGCATTTCGGCTAAGAAAAGACTCTTAAAGTTATCGCTAGATACTACTAGTGGCCTAGGATTATAAACTAGGTTAGAAATTATATCGTAACTTATAATGTATACTAAAGAATAAAAGTATCGCGATATAAGCTATACGAGCTACTCTAGGCTCTTTCGTAGCCTTAAGAACCATAGTAAGATATTATAATAGACTTTATCGTTAAGCTCTCTCCGTCTAAGCGATAGGGGAACGTCTATAATACTATCCTTATAGTGGTGAACCGGTATTCGAAGATAGTACGTTTCCTCCCGTACTAGAATACTACTACCTTAGAACAATTAGGGGATCTCCTATATAATAAGATCTTCTCGAAGTTTAGAATTTCTAGGTCTATCGTAAGCGATAGAGGCAGCGTCTTTACTTTTAGCTACTAGGCTACCTTCTGCTATTATCTAGTAGTACGCCGGAAGCTCTTAACGGCCTACTATCCGTAGACGGATAAGTAGATAGAAAGGATAAATTAGACGCTCGAATACTACCTTCGCTACTATCTAAACTACGAATAGGACAATTAGGTAAGCCTACTCGACAGCGCTAAATTCGCGATTAATAACGCCTCGAGCGAAACTACGGGGTATAGCCCCTTCGAACTAGTTCTAACATTCCGGCCTTAGACACGAAGGGTCATCAGTAAAAAACTCTCCGAGTCGGAAAATAATAGCGCTATCGCGAAAGCAGAAGCGCTTAGCTCCGCGCGAGAGAGGGTATAAGCTTATTAACGTAAGGTATAAGACGCTGTTCGAAAATAGTATAATAAGCACCGAAAGAGGTATAGCTTTAAACTAGGAGATTACGTAATATTATCATTAAAATATATCTACCTAAAAAGAGTAAATTAAAAGCTCGTAGATAAGCTTATCGAGCTATTCTAAATTACTAAAAAGATTAGCGAAAACGCTTATCGTCTAAAATTACTCTAAAAGTACGAACTGCTATACTCTATATTCTACGTTTCGTTGCTTAAGGCATATAGGCAACGCCCGAGCGTAACTCCCTCGAAGTTTATAGATATATAAGGCGACGCGAAGTAGGAAGTCGAGCGTATTTTAGATACTAGAGGGAAGGGCAATCGCAAGAAATAGCTTATTAGATAGAAGAGCTTTAGCGAAGCCGAAGATATATAGGAGCTAAAGTAAAATCTAGCTTACGTAAAGGGCGCCGTTAGGCAGTTTAAATAAAGAAAGAAGGAGATATAAAAATAGGTATTAAATAGTAGGTAAGTAGTATATAATTTTACAGCTAATAGATAAGCTATAGAAATCAGTAGTTTTAAGAGAGAAACAATGTAGTTAGGAAGAATCGTAAAATAGGTATAGCGCGAAAGAAAAATACGTTACTAAATTTAGAATAAGTATAAAATGGATAATCGATTTAGAATAAATAAAATATATTCAATTGTTATAAAAGAAAGAATAAAGAGAAGAGCTTAACCCCGAGCTCGTCGTCTACTACGACTACTACGCTTACCACGACCACTACGCTCACTACGGCTACCCCGGCCACCACGCCGCCGTTGCTCACAATACTAGCCTATCGCTAGGTAGCCTAAAGCCTCGTAGATCGACATAATAGGCTAATCGAGCGAGCTTAACTCCACTGTCTCGAGCGTAGCAGTTATCTCCCGATTAGGCGTAATATGCCGACCTATAGACCCCTCTAGTTCATTATCCTCCGCACTCTATTACTCTAGTTCGGTGTTCTCGCTAATGGACATTAGCCCCCTTCGTCTAGACCGCCCGACGTTGCTGCTCCCAACGACACGGGGGACGGCTAGAGACGAGAAAGAGAGGGCGGAAGGAGAGGAGAGAGAGGAGAAGAGAGGAGAGGAGGAGAGCGGTCTAGGCGAGAAGGGAGGTAGTACGGGGCTACTACCCTCGAGGGTAAACGAGGAGGTAGAAGAGAAACCCGTACTACTTAAAAGACCGCCTAAGGGAGAGGTAGAATCTATAATATATTAGAGGACGTTAATAAGATAGAGTAATCACTTATATCTAGTTATATCGTCCTCGACATCGGTAACGATGTCCTTAGAGCCCTCGAACTCGTCGCTAGAAGAGAGATCTAAAGGTTGCGAACTCTTCTCTAGCTAGTAGAAGAGGATCTAGCTATTGTTTATAGTATTTATCTTCTAGCGATTACGAGTCGCCTAGAGCTCTAGAGACACCACTATCGAAGCTCGTTAAGCACCGAGGCGGAGCGCACGATTAAGGGCTCGAGCTCTATGCCGAATTCTTCTGCTAAAAGGGTCTTTAATATTAGAGGTAAAGAAAACGCGAAAATACTCACGTTCGAGCCTTAGAGAAGCTAGTATCGCCCCTCGCTTAAACGCGACGTAGAGTACGGTCGTACTCGGCGATTAAGGCGTTAACTATATTCGTATAATTAGCAGAATAAGCTAAATACGTATAGCCGCTAGAGCTACGATAACGACGATATTTACGGCTAGCCTATCGCCTATAGCTAGTCCGTAAGACCTCGAAGAGGTCTAATTCTCTGTTTACCCTAATAGAACCGTTAGCTAATAACCGACGCTGTAGGACTCGAACTTATAGAGAACGTAGATAACGTTAATACTAATCGTACGAAGGTATTCTACGCTCCCTCGTAGATACGAGTTCTCGAGCTATTACTACTGTAAAGTTAGCGATAGGAAGAATAATCGTAACGTTAACGATAACGGTACGTATATATTGCTAACGTGAATAAATAAAAAAAAAAAAAAAGAAAAAAAAGAAAGGCGAACTTAACCTATAGAAAGTTAAGTAATTCGAGAATCTAACTGTAAACCTTTACTCGATACTTACCTTACGACTCTACTATAAGCTTTACTACTAAAAATAGTATGTAAATTACAGGATATAGCATTACTAACGAGCGAAAAAAAATAAAACAATATTAAGGTAGTCGGGATTCGAACTCGAGATAAGAGGACTGTAGAACTAGACCGGTTCTATATATAATACCGCTATACTACTATTCTATACGAATTTAAAATTAATTGTTCGATAACTAAGATATAAGGTTTATAACGAATCCTACACAGTCGCCGTATACTTAATACGCCGGACGAGGACGCTCGGCCTTAAGGAGGGAGGATAAATTGTTGTACGCAAGTCTAAGAAAGGCTATAAGACTCTACTGTCGTACAAGTAGTATACAACTTATAGGCAACTTGTATATAAGTATTTTAAGAAGGGAATAAGGTAATAGGAACTCGAAAGTAGCATATAACTTGCATATGACTTGCACGCTATCGAGAAATACTTAAATAGAACTCGGGAGTCTCACCGCTTAAGCTCCTTAAGCGTTAAGTCTCTATTATAGCAATTGCTAGCTACAGTATTCCATTAACTAAGCATTATAGCTAGTCTACCCATACCTTCAGTCAGGTACTGGGTCTAATAGTTACCTAGTGGTAACGAAGGCAACCATCTAGACAACAGCGCCCCTCTCTAGGCGCTAGCGCCACCCATAGGCGTCTGCCTACGTGATAACCAATTACCACCGTATATATAGGTATTTAGCTAAGGCGATGGTCATATGCTTACTAATCCACTATAAGTCATTCTCGATCGTCGAGACTTTAGTCCGCATATACGAACTGACTTAGTAAGCTGCCCTAATTGGCCTAGCCCCTCCTTAGCTAGTCTAGCTCTAGCTAGTCTAGCTAGTCTTAGCTCTTTACAGTTTCTACGAAGAACTATAAGCTATTTAGCTCGAAAAAAACGTTACTTTATTATAAATACTTCTTCGAAAGTTAGATAACGAGATTTATATCTATAACTTATATACTATTTAAGTCTAATTTACTCGCTCGTCTTCTTTACTTTTTATTTAGTCGAAGGTAAACTACTTTTCGTTTAGTATCTAAACTCGATTTATAATATATTAAGTATATAGAATTATTTTTAAGCTTTAGCTTATTTAGCTTAATTCGATAAATTAAGAAGTTCTCTTAGCGTCTCTCGTTCGTAGATCGTACGTCGAAATAGCTAGTAGTTACGTTAACGAAATTAGACTCGTTCTTACTAGTCTAATCTCTAGTAGTATTACGTTCTCTCTCGTTTCTTTCGAAGACGATATTACGATCGTCCTTACTAGCTTAGTTTATAGTAGAATTAATCTCGTTCTCGTTTATTTTATAAATATAATCGTAATCGCTCTTATCGTCTTTAAGTACGATAATATTAATCTTAATATTATCTCGAGTTCTTACTCGCTAAGTTTCGCTAGTTTAGTCTACTAGCGAGTTAGCTTTCTTTAATTATTATATTCTTAGAATAACGTCGTAATATTTTAGCTTCGTCGCGATTAGATTAGTCTTAGTCGCTAAAGCTCGTTCTCGAGAATTCTATAGACGAATATCGTACTGTATATAGCTATATATAGAAATCTAGTATTCGTCTACGACTCTCGTCTAGACGTTTAGCGACTAGGGCTTAAAACTCGCTCTAAGCAACGTAAATTACGATACGAAGTTACTCTAAGCTCTTAAATCGAGAAGGGTCTTAACGAGAAATCTTCTTCTCTCCTTAACGATCTTCGTATTTAAGACGATATACTTCTATTCTCGTATAACGTCCTAGAGTCTCGTAATATCTAATATTACCGTCGTCGAAATAATATAAAGTACTATTTTACTTAGACGTTTTTATTAGCTAAGAAGCGATAATTCGAAGTATAGTAGCTCTTCTTATAGTAGTTAAAGCACTCGACTTTACTAAGATCTTAAGACTTATAACTGAATATCGTCGTTCTCGTAGTCTTCTTTATAGAACGCTCTTAAGAGTATTTCTTCTTCTACGTAGTAAACGATCGCGTTATAGCTTACTTTAGCCTCTTAGAGAACCGCGAGCTCGTTTTTCTTAATATTAATATCTAGGTCGTCGAGCCTTCTTTTTTATTTTTTATCTCTCTTTCTTCTTATACGATACGCCTTTCTGCTCTCTTTACTATCTCTATAAGCTTAGCTTTATCTTCTTTATATTTCGAGAATTCGCTTATTACTTTATTACGAATAGACGAAAGAAGATCGTTAAGAATTCTTTAGATCTCGGCTTATTTCTTCGTAAGTTAATAGCTACGGATCTCGCGTTTAATCGTTATAAGCTTAAGAAGGTACTAATTTACCGTTTAATTTAACTACTACTTAAGATATTAGTTTCGTCGCGTTACGTTTAAGAAACGAGTAAGCGAGTTCTTAATAAGATCTTAAAAAAAGACTTAAAACTTATTTTATATATCGATAATCTAGATATCGTTAAAGAACGATTATTATATCTCGTTTAATAGCTAATTCGCGACTATAATTACGCGTTACGAGTTTACCTCTAAGATCCGTTTTATTCTAAAGTTAAGCTTTACGATAATAAGAAAGGCTTTTACGTCCTTAATACTTTCTTCGCTATTAAACTTATCTAGCGTCGAGAAACGAAATTCTCGTAATTCGAAAGTAAGATCGTCGAATATAGTTCTCTTATAGTTTTACTTAGCTAACTATTCTCTTACGAGTTACGTACGACGCGCTTATAACTCTTTTACTAATATTTCCGTAGCTTCGCTCTCTCGTAAAAGTTTACGCCTCTCTTTTTTAGCTCGTCTCGTATTATTACGCTCGAGTCGTTCGAGTTTCTTCTCGTTTACGTTAAACTCGGAGTCGAGATAACTATCGTCTTAATCCGCCTTTAGAGTTTTCTTAGTTAACGGCGGCTATACTAGTACCGGCGAAGTCGCTAATTAAGATAACGACTACGACGGCGACGATAGTAGTAGCGACGACTACTACGAGCTATCGCGACGAGTTATTATCGCAGCTACTAACTGTACGATAGCCTTATCGACGAGCTAATCGCTCGTACGTTTAGAAATTAAGAAGCGTTAAGAATTATTAGATCTAGTATCTAGCTAAAGATATTAGTAGATTAGCTATAATAATCAGTTAATAAATACTGTGGCTAGCATTTACTATGATTAAGACTTAACGCTTAAGGAGCTTAAGCGATAAGACTCTCGAGTTCTATTTAAGTACTTCTCGATAGCGTACGAGTTATATATAAGTTATATACTACTTTCGAGTTTCTATTATATTATCTCCTTCTCGAAATACTTATATATAAGTTATCTATAAGTTTATATACTACTTATATAACAGTAGAGCCTTATAGTCCTTCTTAGACTTACGTACAACAGTCGAGTACTTTCTTCGAGATATTCTTCTCTAGTTTCTATAAATTATCGCTATCGTTATATTCTAATTATTTAATAAGGTAAAGAGTCTTTTCTTCTTCTTTTTTTATCTCTAAAATCTTTTTTACGTCGTATTTCTTAGTTTCTAATAGTTTTATTTATTATTCTTTATTTATAGTCTATTACTTCGATACCTTTTCTAGTATAGAAATATAGAATATAGAATAAATCCTTATTCTCTTTAGTAATCGAAGTTAATACGTAACTAGCTCTAATTTCTTTTTAATTCTAAAAGATTCTAACTTCTTAAAGTTAAGCTTATCGCTTAGACGTTTTATCTTAATATTTCGTCGTAGTAAATACGCTATATCTCTCTTCTTAAAGTCTAGTTTCTTAGATCCTTTTTAGTTTATATGTTTTACTATTCTCTCCGTAATAAACTAGAGTTTCTTAGATATTTATTAATGCAGTTAGCGTAGATTAGCTATAGTAATCGTTATCTATTTCGATCTTAGTCGTATATCTAGTAAATCTTTCTCTATTCTTAAATAAAATCTATAGTTCGCGTAGAAAGATAATATTTCTATAATAGCTTTAGAGTTATTATATATAATTTATACTATAGATAATAGTTCTATTTAGTTATCTTACTTAAAGTTAATATAACTTCTAAGATATTATTCTAAAGTTTAGTTTATTCGTTTAGTTTATCTATCGGTTTATAGATAAAAAGCGGTACTGAGTTTACTTTTCGTCTTTAGTTAGTCTATAATTAATTACTAAAACTTTAATCTAAATAGTTTATCTCTATCTAATACTAATCTCGATAGTATTCTATATACTGTAAAGATATATCTTATAAAGACGTATACGATCTTAGATATCGTCGCTTTTATCTTTATTAGTATAAAGTACGTATACTTTATTAATCTATTAATAATTATATAGATTATATCGTACTTTTACTCTATTATTAGATTCTTAGATTCTAGTAGAAGTCCGATAAAGTTTATCGTAATCTTCTTCTATACTTTTAACGATAGTTTTAATATCTATAGTTTTCTATAGAGTCTATATCTAGAAGCTTTAGTTTTTATATATATATCGTAATTCTTAATATAGTTACGAATATTTTATTATATTCTCTTTTATTCCTAGTTTCTAGAAACTAGCTTAGTGGTCTTCGCGATTTCGAAGTATTCTATAGTTCGATCGTCGTAATAGCTACGAATTATCTTTATCTTCTATTCTTTAGTTAATTAATCTCGTTCCGTTATAGCTATATTAATCTATTTTACGTAAATTAAGTAGTTACCTCGTTTCTAAAGTAATATACCTTATTTAACTTCTTTAACGTCTTTCCTATAGTCCGGTCTTCGGCTAAGAGCGTTAGCTCTTGTATTTTCTTTACCTTTAATATAAATAATATAAAATTTAATAGACGCTATTACCTTCGTCTATCGAACTTATCTCTTATTTAATTTCTTTATTATAGTCTAATGTATAAGGTTTAAGTAGTTAAAGTAGATAATAGTCTTATATTTTACTTCTTTTAAGTATATATTCTATTCTCTAAATAAATTAATAATAGCTAAGAGTTTTATATTATAAATCTTATAATTCTTTTCTAGTACGATTATCTTTCTAGAATAATAAGCTACTGGCCGTAACTTATTATCTAGATCGAATTAACTTAATACGTTAGTAATAGCGTACTCTAAAGTATTAGTCTTAATAGTAATCTTTTTCTTAAAGTCGAAGCTTACTAGTATAAATATATAAGTAAATAAATCTTTAAGTTTCTCGAATATAGTCTTTACTTCTTCTTTTATAGTAAAAGTAAATTCTTTCTTTATAAGTACCGTAAGTAGTAATGCGATTCGCGAGTAATTCTTAATAAAACGTTAGTAATAGTTAGCTAGTTCTAAGAAACTCTATAGCTCCTTAAGCGTTATTAATTATAGCTATTTTATAATTAACTTAGAGTCTAGCCGTATACTATAGTAACTTCCTATAATTAATTCTAAAAAGGGTACTTCGTCTTTAAAGAATTCGTATTTATTAAGACGCAGTCGTAGTTTCTTCTTCTATAGTTATTTTATTATCTATTTTACGTCTTTTATATACTGTTCTCTTATCTTCGAGAAGATAAGTATATCGTCTAGATATACGATTATAAATAGATTTAATCCTTTAGATAAGATATCGTTAATGAGTATCTAATATAATACCGATACGTTTATTAATTCGAATAGTATAACGTAGTACTCGTATAATCTATAGCGTATACTAAATACTGTTTTTTCTTCTTCGCTCTTCTTTATCTAAATAAGATTATAAGCTCTACGTAAATTAAGTATAGTAAACTATTTAGCCCCTTATAGTCGGTCTTATAGTTCCGAAATAAGTAGTAGTAGATAATCGTTCTTTTTAGTTATCTTATTAAGCTATCGATAATTAATATATAGCCTTAACGTTCTAATCTTCTTTAGTATAAAAAGAATAGAAAACCCCTATAGTAAGATAGATTTTCTAATAAACTCTTTTTTTAAATTCTTATTAAGATATTTTCGGAGTTCTTACTTCTAATATTACGATATTAAGTAAATTCGCGTTTTAATAGGTTTTAATTCTAGTTCTAGAGATATCTTATAGTCCTATATCTAATATTTAGACAGTACCTCTATTATAAGATCGTTCTCGAAAAGTCTCTTAAATTCTTAATACTCTATTGAAATCTTACTTTCGTCCTTAACGTTCTTACTTATCTAATTAAGTTACTTTATAGTAAACGTTCTATAGGTTAGTCTTATCTATATAGTATTTTCGAACTGTTTAGTTACGTTTAGGGGTCTCTATATAAGCTGTCGCTTTAACGCGTCTACTAGATAATCAGTCTAGACTAGCTAGTTTAGTCCTAGAAAGTATTTAAATCCGAGATCCTCGATAATATCTATATTAAGAAACTGTGTTTTCCCTTAATATTTTACTCGTACCGACCTAAGTTTCTTATTAATCTCGATATATCTCTAATTATCTATTTTAATTAAGCATAATTCTTATTTAAGCCTTTTTTCGTTTTACTGTATCCGATATATAAACGTCTTCGAGACTAGACTAGTATTTACTCCTATATCGAGTAATGTCTTAGCTCGGTATCCGTTAATGTATATATATATTATTAAGAGTTTATAGATCGCTCTCTTCGATTCTGCGGATTCGATGCTCGTTTTCGCCTCTTTAGTCGTTAATTTATAGGCATTAGCGTACGTTCTTATAGTGCGGTTAACGCTATAATATCGTCTTCTAGAAATACGAATTCTAGCCTTAGCGTAAGTCTTTCTAGTATCGTCTCTATTAGTTCTAGCTCCGTAATCGTTATTAACGAGTCTAGTTTCTCTTTCTATAGAGAGAACTCGTCTTTCTATAGAAGAGTATTTCTCGGGCTCTATCTTACGACTCGGTTTACTCGAACTGTCTTCTCGTATAACGGTAGTGTTTAGTATAACGGTAAGCTAGTTACTAAGTAGCTCTCTAATTATTCTCTCGTCGTTAGAATAATAGTTTCTTCGTTTTTTAGAGCTTTCTTCTTAGAGGATATTGTTAGAATTACGATAAGAGCGTAAATATAATACTATCTATCGATTCTTAAATTAATACTAAAGAGCTAAAAGATATTTACGAGAGCTACGTAGAGTTTTATAGTTGCGCTAAGCGTCTTCGTAGCCCTTTTCGCGAAGCGAAGATAATCCGTATTCGCGTTATATATAAGATACTCTTATAATATCTTTTCTCTCGTAGATCTAACGTCTTTATAGACTTCGTTTTACTTTTCGTAATATATATTCGTTATATTTATCTAGATCTATATCTACTACGTACGAGTAATATCGTCGTAGAATATTTATATATCGTTTACGTTTAATAAAATTATTTTTTACTTTACGATAAAGTTATAAAATTATATTTACTCGTCGCGAATAAGTTTAGCTTACTTATAGTAAGTAAGATATAAGATCTTTATTTATCTTCGTTTTAGTTTATACTTTAGTTTAGTTCTTACTTTTCTTACGAAACTCTTCTCGCTATTATAGCTTTCGCGCGATTACGTTTAAATAGTACTCGTTTATCTATCTATTTTATCTTTCTCGTAGCGTAGATTTTCTATAAGTATTTTTATCTTTCGTCTTATTTATATTCGTCTTTATAGTTCTTTATTTACTACTATTTCTTCTATAGTTATTTTTTATCTCGTTATAATAGCGTTTAACTAGAATTCTTCTACTCGTATTTACTAAAGCGAGCTATACTTATAGTTCTTTACTATATAAGATAACTTTATTAATAATACTTTAATTAATATAGTTATATAGTAATTTAATTAGTACTTTCTATATAATAGCTCGACTATAGCGACTATCTTTAGCTTTAGTCTTTAAGCTATAATACTTACTACGACTATTACGAATATATTCTATAATCTTAATAGTATTATCTTTTATATCTTTTACTTTAGTTCGAGTTAAGATCGACTTCGCTATTTTTCTTCGCGAGAGATCTCGCTTCGTCGATTAACTCTTTAACGGTATCTCTCGTAAAGTACGAGTTAGAATTAGTATACTCTATTCTATCGTAATTAGAGTTATTAGACGATATTATATTTCGCTATTATAACTTAGCGATATTTTTATTATTATTATTATTATTATTATTATTATTATACTAGCGGTAAATAGCTTATTTTTAGTTCTATCTTTCTCGCTAATTCTTTATAAAAGAGTATTCGGCTTATTCTAAGTATATCTCTTATTTTATAGAAATAAACGCTCGTCTAAGCTATATCGTTTATCTAGTTTAAGATATCTATAATATAGCTTTTAGTTATTATTAAAATATAAGTCTCGTCTATAACTCGTTCGTTATCTCGTTAATAGTTTATAAAATAATATAACGATTACTATCTCTTTACGAACTTCTCGTACTTAGATCTTAATCGATATTTCTATACTTCGCTTATCGTCGAGTAGCGTACTATCTTTAACTTTAACTTCTAGTTCTTATACGCTATCTATACTAGCGATTCGTAGCTAGACTTCTTTAATCTCTTCTACTCTAAGCTTTATTAGTACTACTTTAGTTTCGCGAGTACGTAGCGATATATTAGAGATAGAGTATCGTTTATTTAGTTAGTTCGCTTAATAAGCTTAGTAAATAATTTAGAAATATCTTAACTTTCTACGCGATTATTCTAGTAAGTCTTCTAATACTAGTTAATAGATCGTAATATAGTTCTATAATAAAATTCTTATAACGCTTAACGAGTAAGCTTAAGATCGTTCGCGTCTTTTATATATTCTTTAATAGATTTCTTTATCGATTATAAATATTTTAGACGTAAATCTTAATTAGTCTTATAATTCTAGCTTTATCTTTTCGTCGATTTCGATCTCTTCTTATAGTACTAATAGTAATATTTCTTTATTTAGTAGCGATTTATCTCTTACGTAATCGTCGCTAAGTTCGAAGCTCGGCTCTCGAAGTAGTACGTTAAGTAGTTAGTCTTAGTAGTCGTTAAGTAATAGAATATCTCTTAGAAGTAATAATTCGTAAGAAAGTTAATAAGAAAGTAGTAGTTCGTTAAGCTCTTAATAGAAAAGTAATAGTTCGCGAAGTAATTAATAAAAAAATAGTAATTAGTAGAAAAGTTAAATTAATTCGAATACTACGTTTTATAGTTTTAACTAAACGACTCGTCTCTTCGCTACTCTATAACTTAATATAGACTTATCGATTTTCTTTAAGTTCTTTTTATAGTACTTTCGTACTAGACGAGCGTAATTATTTAATTTATTCGTTAATAACTACTAATCGTTCTTTACTAAATATTCTTTCTATCTTACTCGATACTATAACTTCTCGCTCTTAATTTATAAGTCGATTATTTATTTTACTAGATACTACTTTTACTCTAAGTCTATAGCTAATTTTAGTAGTCGCGACTTAAGTCGTAGTTCTTCTTATCTCTAAATAAATTTCTTTAGTAGCGAGATATAGAAAATATTATAAATACGAAGACTCGCTAGAAGCTTAAGATAATATATATTCTATTCGATTCTTTCTAAAACTCGATACGGCTTTATATACTTATTCTTAAGTTTATAGTATAATCGCTTCGTATTAATATTTCGTAAGCTTAATAGAATATACTCGTTTAAAATTAGCTAAAGATCGCGATACTTTTTATTATAGTAGATCTTCTAATATTTCTACGTCTTTAGTAGTAAAGTATAGACCTCTCGCTTTATCTTTTATACTATCGCGATTTAGTTCGTAGTCTTAATATATTCTCTATCGCGATTATCGTTCTCGCGAAAGAAAAAGTTAAAGTTAAAAATACGTTTCTCGATTATCTCGAAAGACGTCTTTTCGATAGTAGAGTATTTTACGGTATTATAAGCGAACTCTACTATTAATAATAGTCTAACTTAGTCGTCTTAAGTATAACTATAAAAATAGCGTAAGTACTACTTTAGTATACTATTAAATCTCTTTATTTAATCGTTCGTCTACGAATAATAAGTCGTTAATAGCTTTATCTTAATTCGTAACTCGAATACGATATTCGTAATTATCTTCGCTACGAAGATCGATTTATAATTTAAGATAATAGCTTACGAAGTTCTTTAATTCTTAAGTATCTCTCGTAGCTAAATCTTAATTAATTATACTATCGTTATATTCTTATATACCGAAATAATCTTTACTCTTTTCGAGAGTCTATAGTAGATATTAAGTATCGCGTTAAACTCTACTTCGTACTACGCTCTCGAGATCGATAAATTAGTAATTATATTTATTATAATCTCGCGATACTTTTTTATTAGTAGTAAAATAGATTATAGTAATTCTACTAGTTTATTTCGCGATACTCTCGCTTTCTAATATACTGCGTACGATTTATAGTAATCGTTTACTATTCTTTTTATATTTAGCTATTAGTACTTTCTTCGTAAGGCTACGTACGTTCTCTTTATTACGAAGTATCTCGCTATTAGACTATTATAATATTTCTTTAGTAACTCGATACGTAAAGTCTCGTAAGTCGAAATATACAGTAAATTCTTAAAGTAAAAAAGATTTTAAGTCTTCTTTTAATTCGCGATAGCTAATCGTAAATTCGTAAGCTTCTCGTAATCTATTAAATTCTCTTTAATTCTATATATAATTAAGTTTATTCGTAAAAATTTTAAGAGTCTCTTTCTTAAGATACTCTATATCTTCTACTATACTTCTTTCGCTTAAAACGCTATTCGAACTATCTCGTTCTTTAAGACTACGTAGATATTTACTATTCTCGTATAAATAATACGAATCGCTATAAACGTTTTCGTCTTTATTTTCTAGCTATATAGAACTATTTTTAAATTTTAGAATTACGAGTATACTTTACTCTAATCTTCTTTCTCGTAAGACGTTATCTCTAACGTCTACTAAAGTATAGAGTAGTAGATTTACTATCTCTTTTACTCTCTATCTTCTATTAAGTTCGATCGTCGCGATAGCGCGTTCGCTATATTCGTAGTATCTATATAATAGCTAATCGTAAACTAAAACGTCGATAGCGTTTATAATTATCGTATTTATCTTTAAATTAGCTTAATAGTTATTTAGAAGTATCGTAAATTATTATAATTTATAAGTATCTTTATTATCTCTCTAGCTCTCTTTAGATAGTATCTTTAGTACTTAAAGTATTCTATAATTACTAATAGCTTTTAGTCGTATATCTAGTAATTTCTCTTTACTAGAATTATTTTTTAAGAGTAGTACGCGACTACTCTTTACGTACTCTTATTATTAAGCTATAAAAGAATATCTACTATAGTAAAGCTTAAAGTATTTATCTTTAGTCGTTTCTTTCTTTACGATTTATAATAATATAGAAATAGTTTACTAGTAAATCGATTTTTAAGCTTATTAAAAGTCTCGCGAGTCTTTTATAATAAAAAGAATTCTCTTTACTCGTTCTTTATTTATAATCTACGAAGCTCTTTTTCTCTCGCTTTTCTCTTCGATTATCTTTTTATCTTCTCGCTCTTTAGTAGATTCGTTAAGGGGTCTATAATACGAGAGAAGTCGTAGATAAATCGTTAATAGAAGTTATAGAAGTTAATAAATATTAGAATATCTCTCGCTAATACTAATTTCGGCTAGTCTTTAATAGCTACGATTCTCTTCTTCTCTATTATAATCCTCTTAGTTAAGATAATAAAGTCGAGAAAGTTAATCTCGCGAACGTTAAACTTATACTTACTAAGATTCGTATATAAGCTAGCTTTTTATAGTATCTTTAGTACTAAACGAATATACTACGCGTAGTTTATCTTATTTATAAAAAAGATTAGAATATCGTTAAGATACGTAATTACGAAAACGTCTAAATACTCTCTTAAATATTTATAAATATAGAATTAGAAACTCGTAAAGACGTTTAAGAGCTTAAAGAGTATAATAAGATACTTAAATAGACTATATTATATACGAAAGATCGTCTTTTACTCGTTATCTTTCTTAATTTAAAGTCGATAATAGACGTTACGAATATTAATCTTCGTAAAGATCTTCGCGTTTATTATACGCAAGTCTAAGAAAGGCTATAAGACTACTATCGTATAAGTAGTATATAAGTTGTAGATAACTTATATATAAGTATTTCGAGAAGGAGATAAGGTAATAGGAACTCGAGAGTAGTATATAACTTGTATATAACTCGTACGCTATCGGGAAATACTTAAATAGAACTTAAGAGTCTTACCGCTTAAGCTTCTTAAGCGTTAAGTCTCTATTATAGTAAATGCTAACTATAGTATTCTATTAACTGTTTATTATAGCTAGTCTACTAATACCTTTAGCTAGATACTAGGTCTAATAATTCTTAACGCTTCTTAATTTCTAAACGTACGAGTAACTAGCTCGTCGATAAGACTATCGTACAGCTAGTAGCTACGATAATAACTCGTCGCGGTAGCTCGTAGCAGTTATCGTTACTATTACTACCGTCGTCGCTATCTTAACTAGCGACTTCGTCGATACTAGTATAGCCGCCGCTAACTGAGGAAACCCTAGAGGCGAATTAGAACGATAGCTACTTCGACTTCGAGTCTAACGTAGACGAGAAGGAACTTAAACGGCTCGAACGTAATAATACGCGGCGAGCTAAGAAAGAAAGGTGTAAACTACTACGAGAAAGTAAAGTTACGAGGATATTAGTAAAAGAATTATAGACGCGACGTACGTAACTTATAAGAGAATAGCTAACTAAGTAGAGCTATAAGAGAACTGCGTTTAACGACTTTATCTTTAGACTACGAAGATTTCGTTTCTCGGCGCTAGATAAGTTCGATAGCGAAGAAAGTATTAAAGACGTAGAAGCTTTTCTTATTATCGTAGAACTTAATTTTAGAATAAGACGAATCTCTAAAACGAACTCGTAACGAGTAATTATAGCTATAAATTAGTTATCGAGTAAGGTATAACGATTATTCTTTAACGATATTTAGATTATCGATATATAAAATAAGTTCTAAGCCTTTCTTTAAGATCTCGTTAAGGACTCGCTTACTCGTCTTTTAAACGCGACGCGACGAAACTAATATCTTAAGTAATAGTTAAACTAAACGGTAAATTAGTACCTTCTCGAACTTACGACGATCGAACGCGAGATTCGCAGCTATTAGCTTACGAAGAAGTAAGTCGAGATATAAAGAATCCTTAACGGCCTTCTTTTATTTATTCGTAATAAAGTAATAAGCGAACTCTCGAAATATAAAGAAGATAAGACTAAGCTTATAGAGGCGATAAAGAGAGCGGAAAGACGCCTAGCTTAAGGGAAAAAAAAGACGAAAAATAAAAAAGAAAGCTCGACGACCTAGACGTTAGCATTAAGAAAGACGAGCTCTCGGCTCTCTAGAAGACTAGAGTAAGCTATAACGCGGTCGTCTACTACGTAGAAAGAAGAATACTCTTAAGAGCGTTCTATAAAGAAGATAACGAGAACGGCGACGTTCAGCTATAAGTCTCGAGACCTTAGTAAGATCGAGTACTTTAACTACTATAAGAAAGACTACTATACTTCGAATTATCGCTTCTTGGCGAATAAAGACGGCTTAGTAAAATAGGGCTTAATATTATCTCGGCGACGGTAGTATTAGGTATTACGAGGCTTTAGGACGTTGTACGAGGATAGAAGTATATCGTTTAGATATAGAGATCGTTAAGGAGGGAAGAAGATTCTCCGTTAAGGCCCTTCTCGATTTAGGGGCCTAGAGTAACTTCGTATTACAATTTACGCTGCTTAGAGTAGGTTTTAAGCCCTAGCCGCTAAACGTCTAGACGAGAGTCGTAGACGAATACTAGATTTCTATATATAGCTACGTACAGTGTAACGTTCGCCTATAGGATTTTCGAGATCGAGTCTTATTAACCGAGACTAATCTAATCGCGATAGAACTAAAATACTACGATGTTATTCTAGAAATACAATAGCTAAAGAAGGCTAATCCGCTAATAGATTAGAGTAGCGAAACTTAGTAGATAAGGACTCGAGATAATATCTAGATTAATACTACTACGCTCGAAGCTAGTAAGAGCGATTCTAACTATATCTATAAAGTAGACGAAGACGAGAGCGAGATTAATTCTATCGCGAGCCGCGCTAGTAAGGGCGATCCTAATACCGTCTATAACGTAGACGAAGAACTTAATGCTACTAGAGATTAGGCTAGTAAGGACGAGTTTAGCTTCGTTAACTCGAATTCTAGCTATTTCGCCGTATAAGCTGCTAGCGAGGGACGCTAGAAAGGCTTATTAATTTATCGAATTAAATTAAGCGAGCTAAAGCTTAAAAATAATCTCGTTTACTTAATATATTATAAACTAAGTCTAGATATTAAATAGAAGGCGGTCTATCTTCGGCTAAATAGAAAGTAAAGAAGACGAGCGAGTAAATTAGACTTAAGTAGTATATAACTTATAGATATAGATCTTACTATCTAACTTTCGAAGGAGTATCTATAGTAGAGCGACGTTTTTTTTAAGCTAGACAGCTTACAGTTTCTCGTAGAAATAAAGGTAGAGTACTCTATTCTACTTTATTTCGGAATAACGTCGCCTTTCGGGCTAATCTACTCTCTTAGTAAGAAGGAACTTATAAGGGTTGCGGTAAGAGCGTAAATATAATACTATCTATCGATTCTTAAATTAATACTAAAGAGCTAAAAGATATCTACGAGAGCTGCGTAGAGTTTTACAGTTGCGCTAAGCGTCTCCGCAGCCCTTTTCGCGAAGCGAAGATAATCCGTACCGGCGTTATATATAAGGCACTCTTATAATATCTTTTCTCTCGTAGATCTAGCGTCCTCGTAGACTTCGTTTTACTTTTCGTAATATATATCTATTATATTTATCTAGGCCTATACCTACTACGTACGAGTAATATCGTCGTAGAATATTTATATATCGCTTACGTTTAGTAGAATCGTTTCTTACTTTACGACGAAGTTATAAAATTATATCTACTCGTCGCGAATAAGTTTAGCTTACTTATAGTAAGTAAGATATAAGATCTTCGTTTATCTTCGTCTTAGTTTATACTTTAGTTTAGTTCTTACTTCTCTTATAAAATCCTTTTCGCTATTATAGCTTCTTCGCGATTACGTTTAAATAGTACTCGTTTACCTATCTATTTTACCTTTCTCGTAGCGTAGATTTTCTATAAGTATTTCTACCTTTCGTCTTATCTATATTTATCTTTATAGTTCTTTATTTACTACTATTTCTTTTATAGTTATTTTCTATCTCGTTATAATAGCGTTTAACTAGAATTCTTCTACTCGTATTTACTAAGACGGACTATACTTATAGCCCTTTATCGTACGAGATAACTTTATTAGTAATACTCTAATTAATATAGCTATATAGTAATTTAATTAGTACTTTCTATACGATAGCTTAACTATAGCGACTGTCTTTAGCTCTAGTCTTCGAGCTATAATACTTACTACGACTATTACGAGTATATTTTATAATCTCGATAGTATTATCTTTTATATCTTTTACTCTAGTTCGAGTTAAGATCGACTTCGCTATTTCTCTTCGCGAGAGATCTCGCTTCGTCGATTAACTCTTCGACGATATCTCTCGTAGAGTACGAGTTAGGATTAGTATACTCTATTCTATCGTAATTAGAGTCGTTAGGCGATATTGTATTTCGCTACTATAACTTAGCGATATTCTCGTCGTTATAACTATTATACTAGCGGTAAATAGCTTATTTCTAGTTCTATCTCTCTCGCTAATCCTTTATAGAAGAGTATTCGGCTTATTTTAAGTATATTCCTTATTCTATAAAAATAAACGCTCGTCTAAGCTATATCGTCTATCTAGCTTAAGGTATTTATAATATAGCTTTTAGTTACTATTAGGATATAAGTCTCGTTTACGACTCGTTTATTACCTCGCTAATAGTCTATAGAATAATATAACGACTACTGTCTCTTCGCGAACTTCTCGTACTTAGATCTCGATCGATATTCCTATACTTCGTCTATCGTCGAGTAGCGTACTATCTCTAACTTCGACTTCTAGTCCTTATACGCTATCTATACTAGCGACTCGTAACTAGACTCCTTCGATCTCTTTTACTCTAAGCTCTATTAGTACCGCTTCGATCCCGCGAGTACGTAGCGATATATTAGAGATAGAGTTTTATTTATTTAGTTAGTTTACTCGATAAGCTTAGTAAATAATTTAGAAATATCTTAACTTTCTACGTAATTATCCTAGTAAGCCTCTTAATACTAGTTAATAGACTATAATACAGTTTTATAATAATATTCTTATAACGCTTAACGAGTAAGCTTAAGGTCGTTCGCGTCTTTTATATATTCTTCGATAGATTTCTTTATCGATTATAAATATTTTAAGCGTAGATCTCGGCTAGTCTTGCGATTCTAGCTTTATCTCTTCGCCGATTTCGATCTCTTCTCGTAGTACTAGTAGTAATATTCCTTTATCTAATAGCGATTTATCTCTTACGCGGCCGTCGCTAAGTTTAAAGCTCGGTTCTCGAAGCAGTACGTTAAGTAGTTAGTCTTAGTAGTCGTCGAGTAATAGAATATCTCTTAAGAGTAATAGTTCGCGAGAAAGTTAGTAAGAAAGTAGTAGTTCGTCGAGCTCTCGATAGGGAAGTAATAGTTCGCGAAGTAGTTAATAGAGAAATAGTAGTTAGTAGAGAAGTTAAATCGAATCGAATACTACGTTCTATAGTTTCGACTAGGTAGCTCGCCTCTTCGCTGTTCTACGGCTTAATCTAAACTCGTCGATCTTCTTTAGATTCTTTTTATAGTACTCTCGTACTAGGCGAGCGTAATTATTTAATTTATTCGTCGATAACTACTAATTATTCTCTACTAAATATTCTTTTTATCTTACTCGATACTATAACTTCTCGCTCTCGATTCGCGAGTCGATTATCTATTTTACTAGATACTACTTCTACTCTAAGTCTATAGCTAATCTTAGTGGTCGCGACTTAAGTCGTAGTTCTTCTTATCTCTAAACGAATTTCTTTAGTAGCGAGATATAGAAAATATTATAAATACGAAGACTCGCTAAAAGCTCGAGACGATATACGTTCTATTCGATTCTCTTTAGAACTCGATACGGCCCTATATACTTATTCTCGAGTTTATAGTATAGTCGCTTAGTATTAATATTTCGTAAGCTTAATAGAATATACTCGTCTAGAATAAGCTAAAGATCGCGATATTTTTTATTATAGTAGATCTTCTAATATTCCTACGTCTTTAGTAATAAAGTATAGACCTCTCGCTCTGCCTTTCGTACTATCGCGATTTAGTTCGTAGCTTCGATATATTCTCTATCGCGATTATCGTTCTCGCGAGAAGAAAAGTTAAAGTTAGAAATACGTTTCTCGATTATCTCGAAAGGCGCCTTTTCGATAGTAGAGTATTTTACGATATTATAAGCGAACTTCGCTATCGATAATAGTCTAATCTAGTCGTTCTAAGTATAGCTATAGAAATAGCGTAAGTACTGCTTTAGTATACTATTAAATCTCTCTATTTAACCGTTCGTCTACGGATAATAAGTCGTCGATAGCTTTATCTTAATTCGTAACTCGAATACGATATTCGTAATTATCTTCGCTACGAAGATCGATTTACGATCTAAGATAATAACTTACGAAGTTCTCTAATCCTTAAGTATCTCTTATAGCTAAATCTCGGCTAATTACGCTATCGTTATATTCTTACGTACCGAAATAATCTTTACTCTTTTCGAGAGTCTATAGTAGATATTAAGTATCGCGTTAAACTCTACTTTATACTACGCTCTCGAGGCCGATAGATTAGTAATTATATCTATTATAACGTTACGATACTTTTTTATTAATAGTAAAATAGATTATAGTAATTCTACTAGCTTATCTCGCGATACTTTCGTTCTCTAATATACTACGTACGATCTATAGTAGTCGTTTACTATTCTTTTTATATCTAGCTATTAGTACTTTCTTTATAAGGCTACGTACGTTCTTTTCGTTACGAAGTATCTCGTCGCTAGGCTATTATAGTATTTCTTTAGTAACTCGATACGTAAAGTCTCGTAAGTCGAAATATACAGTAAATCCTTAAAGTAAAGAAGATTTTAAGTCTTCTTTTAGTCCGCGATAGCTAATCGTAAATTCGTAAGCTTCTCGTAATCTATTAAATTCTCTTTAACTCTATATATAATCGAGTCTATTCGTAAAAATTTCGAGAGTCTCTCTTTTAAGATACTCTATACCTTCTACTATATTTCTTTCGCTTAAAACGCTATTCGAGCTATCTCGCTCTCTAAGACTACGTAAATATTTACTATTCTCGTACGAATAATATAAATTACTGTAGATATTTTCGTCTTTATTTTCTAGCTATATAGAACTATTTTTAGATTCTAAGATTACGAGTATACTTTACTCTAACCTTTCTTCTCGTAAGGCGTTGTCTCTAACGCCTACTAAAGTATAGAGTAGTAAACCTATTATCCCTTCTACTCTCTATCTTTTATTAAGTCCGATCGTCGCGATAGCGCGTTCGCTATATTCGCAGTATCTATACGATAGCTAATCGTAAACTAGAACGCCGATAGCGTCTATAATCACCTTATCTATCTTCGAGTTAGCTTAATAGTTATCTAGAAGTACCGTAGATTATTATAATCTATAAGTATCTCTATTACCTCTCTAGCTTTCTCTAGATAGTGTCTTTAGTACTTAAAGTATTCTATAATTACTAATAGCTTTTAGTCGTATATCTAGTAATTTCTCTCTACTAGAGTTATCTTTCGAGAGTAGTATACGACTACTCTCTACGTACCCTTATTATTAAGCTATAGAAGAATATTTATATTATAAGGCTATCTACTTCTCGTTTTAGTAATAGTATAAGGGAATTCTAAAGGTTTTCTTAACTGTCTATTAGAATAAAATATCTTTAAGTTAAGATATAAGTTGTACGTAGATAAGAATGCTAGTATAACTTAGATTAACTATAGAGACTATTAAAATATATAGGAAAATCGTAAGTATATATACCTATCGTTAGATATTCTAAAAGGGAAATATATCTTATCTAGTTAATAAGATAGTAGATTAATAGACTCGTCTATTAACCTATCGCTTAGTCGTTCTATCGTATTTTTCTATTTAGATAATTATATATAGCTCTCTATATATATTAAGCTTTTCTCGCGTAATCTTCTATCTTTATTTATAACGAATAGTCTAGCGTATAGTTAATTCGTAATACTTTTTTCTCTCTAGCTATTTATATCCTTATAGTAATATTTCTTAAAGGTTAGTATCTCGTATTCTCTCTCTCTAAGTATTTTATTACTTACTATATTCTTAGTTCTTAAACGTAAACGTTCTTCTAAATCTTAAGCTTCTCGAGCGATACGCCTTCTTAAACTTTATAATTCTATTTATTTAGACGAGAATCTCGCGATAGTAGCTTATATATAGTGCGTTTAATACGGTATATTATATTACTACGATAGAGCGTAATTAGTAAAATATACGAAGTACGTACTATACTATCGCGACTACGATAGAACCTTCTCTCTAAAGAAATTTCGAAAAGTAAAGAAGTTACGAAAAGAAGAGTAGCGTAAGCGACGCGAAAAGTCGAAATAATTAACGCGTATTCGCTAAAGGCTTTTAAAGGCTCGCTAAACCCTTAACGAAGTCGAAGTCGAGTTTATTAATACGAAAATAAAAGTAAACTAATTAAATAACTTTATCGTCTACTTCGAGATAGTATTATTAAGGATATTATAGCGCGAAATATAAGCGCTAGAAGTATTCGATTCTCTTCGTCTCGAGTAAGAAATTACTTTAGACGATTCTAACTTTATATAGTAAGGTATTTTCTCGAGTTAATAGACTTCTCTCGACGAGGTAATTATAGATAATAGCTTATAATAAAGTTTTTTAAAACTCGTTAAGCGCTTTCTCTAAGATATTTTTCTCTAGTTTTTATAAATTATCGCTATCTCTATACTCTAATTATTTAATTAGATAAAAAGTCTTTCTATCTTTCTACTTTACTTCTAAGATTCTTTCTATATTATATTTTCTAGTTTCTAGTAGCTCTATCTATTAAGCTCTATCTATAATTTATCGTTCGAGTACTCTCTCTAATATAAAAATATAAAATACGAAATAGATTTTTATTTCTTTTAATAACTAAAGTCGATACGTAACTAATTCTAGTTTCTTCTTAATTCTAAAGAGTCTTAACTTCTTAAAGTCGAGCTTATCGCTTAGTCGTTTTATCTTAATATTTCGTCGTAATAAATACGCTATATCTCTCTCTTTAAAGTCTAGTTTCTTAAATCTTTTTTAATTTATATATCTAGTTATTCTTTCTACGATAAACTAAAGTTCGTTAAATATATATTAATATAATTAGCGTAAATTAGATATAGTAATCGTTGCTTATTCTAATTTTAATTTTATACTTAGTAGGTTCTTATTTACTTTAAGATAGAATCTATAGTTCGCGTAGAAAGATAATAATTTTATAATAGCGTTAGAATTATTATATATAATCTATACTATAGATAGTAGTTTTATTTAGTTATCTTATTTAAAGTTAACGTAACTTCTAAGATATTACTTTAATATTTAGTTTATTCGTTCGATCTACTCGTTAGTCTATAAATAAAAAGCGATACTAAGCTTACTTCTAATTTCTAATTAATCTATAATTAACTATTAAAATCTCGATTTAAATAATTTATCTTTATCTAATACTAATCTTAATAGTATCTCGTATACTATAAAGATATATCTTATAAAGATATACGTAATCTCTAGCGCTATTATCTTCGATCTAGTTAGTATAAAGTACGCGTATTTTATTAATCGATCGATAATTATATAGATTATATCGTATTTCTACTTCGTTACTAGATTCTTAGACTCTAGTAAGGATTTAATAAAATCTATTATAACCTCTTTCTATACTTTTAATAATAATATTAATATCTATAGCTTTCTATAAGATTTATATCTAAAAGCCTTAGTTCTAGTATATATATCGTAATTATCGATATAATCGCGAATATCTTATTATATTCTCTTCTATTTCTAGTTTCTAAAAATTAGCTTTATAGTTTTTACGATCTCGAAGTATTTAGTAGTTCGATTATTATAATAACTATAAATTACTTTTATCTTTTATTCTTTAGTTAGCTAGTCTAGTTCTATTCTAGCTATATTAATCTATTTCGAGTAAACTAAATATTCTTCTCGTTTTTAAAGTAATATACTTTATTCGACTTCTTTAGCGTCTCTTCTATAATCTAGTCTTCGATTAAGAGTATTAGCTCTTATATTTTTCTTATCTTTAACGTATATAATATAAAACTTAATAAATACTATTACTTTTATCTATCGAATCTATCTTTTATTTAGTTTCTTAGTTATAGTCTAATATATAAGGTTTAGATAATTAGAGTAAATAGTAGTTTTATATTTTAATTCTTCTAAGTATACGCTTTATTCTTTAAATAAATTTATAATAGCTAAAAGTTCTATATTATAGATTTTATAGTTTTATTACGAAGTGGCTACTAGGATGATCGCTTCGGAACTATAAGAGAAGAAAGGTTACGCGAGGAAGGTTCGGTGTATATAGAAAAGCTTTATACGACCGACGAATTAGGAAAGTACGATATAGCGATATAGCGATATGTTGATATAGTGAGTATATTAATATATTAATATATTAATATATTAAGAAAGACTTTCTCTTCGAGAAATCCCTTTTAAGTATATATAATAACGATTTCCCTATATACTTTTATAGTCTTTATAGTTAAATTTAGTTATACTAGTACTTCGATCTACGTACTATAAGTACCTTAACTTATATATATAATATTCTAATAGATAGCTTAAGAAAACCTTTTAGGGTTCCCTTATACTATTACTAGCGCGAAGGGCTTATAGCCTTATAATATTTTAACTACCTACTTACTATTACGATAGTCTATAAGTGTAGATTCGGACTCCGAGTCTATCTTATTTACTTTAACCGCTAAGAGCGACGATAGCGAAGGTATAGTACAGTAAGATATACCGCTCGTCGAGTAAGTAGTCGAGCAGCTTATACGAATTTATCTTATCTCGCTACTACTAGATCTAAGATCTAGAATAAACTACTACTAGGTATAAGTAAGTATAGTAGATAAGTAAGCTAACGTTACTATAGAAGCTAAAGAACTAATACTCGTTACTAAAGATAAATAACTCGATAAGGCTTCTAATATCTCTTTAGACGTCGAGAAAATAGAGACTCGCCTTAAAATTAGAGAGCTCGATCTCTTCGATAGTAGTAGTAAAAAGTTCGCTATCTTCGTATAATAGATTAAGATATATCTAAAGTATAGAAATATTAAGAATCTAGAGAATTAAGTTCTTTAGGCTATAAACCTACTACGAAAGAGATCTAGAGACTGAATTAAGCCTTATCTTTAGGACTTTCTCGATAATAACGACGAAGACGATTAGAAGCCGAGGACAGTTATACTGTTCTTAGAGATTAATAAATTCTTAAAAGAGCTAAAGAGGCTCTATAGAGGCCTCGACGAAACTAAGAAGGCTAAGCGATAAATCTACGTATTACGATAAACTAGATTAGTTCTAAAATATACTGTAAAGTTTAAGTAATTATTAAGCCGTCTTAAATAGAACGATACTGCCCTTATATCGTAATACTATTAAGGACTTAAGGACTTTATTAAGGATAAGTTAGTCGATAAAGATAAGATAGAAGGATATAATAAACTGATTATTACGATAACTAATATCGATACGCGTTATTAAGAGCGTAGAATAGAGAAAGAAAGAAGAAGTATCTCGTTTATACTAAATAGATATCGATACTAGACTATCTCTTAAAAGTACGCGCGAGATCTAAACGCAATAAACTAGTAAGCTAATATAGCCTATAAGAACCCGCGTAGATAACGAGAAGAACGCGGTAGAGAAAGGCTACTAGAGATTAAGCTATCTACGGAGCTACGACTAGGAAAAGAAGCTAGATAAGCTAAAAAGCCGAATCGAAAATCTAAGCTAGATAAATATAAGCCTAAGAAGAGAGTATGTTTTCGATATAAAAAATAAGAGTACTACGCTAGAGAGTATAGAAATATCGCGAAATATATTAACTTAGTCGAAAAGATAAGAACGCCTATAGCTATCGATAAAGCTAAAAGAGACTATTAGCAACTGTTATAGACAGTATATTACTACGATGCGTATACGATCTATCGAAGTAATAAGAAAGGCTATAGGTAGTATTTAAAGAGGCCTAGAGTTACTAGAATAAAGAAATAAGCCTATATAATAAAAAGAGAGCTAATCATTAGAAGAGATTAAGACCTAAGAATTATTCGGAATAATAAACTTTTTACTATTATTAAGATCTATTACTGAAGATAGATTAAGTACGGAGAAAGTAGAACGATTAGGATAATCGTTTACGATAATACTCTCGAGCGATAATCGTATTTAATGTAGGTCGTTATCTTCTATACGAGAAGAGACGAACTAAGGGAATAGATATATACGAAGATATACGCAACTCGCTAAAAAATACTTTAGAGTTAAAGGACGATAATAAAGGCTAACGCGACGCACTCGTTCGTACCTTTACTACGGCTTAATAAGATTATAGATAAAATAAGATATCTTATAGAGGCTTTAAGGCTATCTCTTTACGAATAAGAATTCTTAATATTAGAGAAAGGAGAAATCTAGAAGAAAACTATAGTAAAGATATAAAGAGATATCGGTATAGGGATGTTCGACGATATTAACGAAGAATTACTCGTACGAGCTAGTACTTTAGGTATTTATAGACCTCTACGTTAGTAGAACGATAACTAGACTAGTATCGAGATATAGTTAAAGATAAAACGAATAACGCTACGAACGAATAAATAGTACTGCTAGAACTACTATAGAGAAGTACGATTTCTATATAAGGCGCTAGAGTGCGTTTATAAATTAACTATCTATCGAATCTACGATCTAATTATACCGTCTAAGAGACAGCTAGTATATATCGATATAGCGTTCGACGAACTCGTATTAAGAATATACTTTACGATGCCTAAATATAGTCGAGTAGAGAGTATACTAAGACGATATATAAGAACCCTACTAGAGGTAGAGAGGCGATCGAATTTATATACCGAAGTTACTTTTATAAACTACCTTAAGGTTATTATTTAAACTAGACGATAGTATATAGATTACTATTAAAGAGACGATTATACGAAATAGAACGCGTAGTACCTCTATCGATACTATAATTATCTAGAAAAGAGCTAATAGGAGATCGCGAAAATAACCTTAAAAGTATATACGAAAAGTTAATACGAACTAGGACTTTACTATTATTAGGGATACTACGATAAGATAAGAGATATAGTAATAAGACGCTATTTTTTAATACTCTCTAAAGCTCTTTTATTACTCGAGAATAACGAGGGGTTATTCGTTAACTTATTAGAAGAGGCTTTAGAGGGGGAATCTTTAAAAAATACTAGAGCTACTGTTCTACGAACGGAGAAACAGAAAGAGGGCTATATCGATTAAGGACTACCGTTATACACGATACTACTATTCTACGAGAAGATAGTTCGAGTTAATCGAGCTATTGTACTAAGCCTAGAAAGTTAGACCTTAGGGCAGAAACTGATATCGTAAGCGATAACGATCGCGAAATAAGAATAAGCAGTACTAGAAGAACCGCTATAGTTAAGATAAGCGATACTTAGAATTCTAGAAGAATAGAGACGAGTAAGACTAGAGAACTTTATTCTAGAACTAGAATTAATATTTACGTCTATAGATATCGAAGTACTAATCGTACTACTAGAACGTACGCTAATATCTATAAATTAGAGAATAGAAAGGTAAAGACCTTATTTATAAAATTAAAGAGAAAGATTTACGAACTAATAATAGTTTATATATATATTAATAAGTATCGAGTAAAAGCGTTAATTAATATAGAAGCGAACGCTAGCCTAGTCTTAAAGGCGTTTATATACCGAATATAACTAAAAGAAAGAAAGCTTAAAGAAGATCTATATTTAATAACGATAGTAGATTAAGACTATACTAATATTAATAAGGAACTTAGATTAGTAAGAATAAGGTACTAAGGATAAATATAATTTATAGACTTAGATATTATCGAGAATCTAAGATTCGAGTGCTTTCTAGGCCTAGATTAGCTAGTCTAGATAGAGTACCTAGTAAATACGCTTAGACGATAACTTATACGGAATTCGCTAAACGCTATATAATAGTTTAAGAATACTGTATAGGTTAGACTAACTTATAGAACGTTTACTATAAAATAGGCTAATTAGATTAGCCGAGAGGTTAAAGACGAAGTAGAAATTCTAATTAAGTATCGAGAATTTAAGGAGCTCTTTAAGAATAACCTTACTATAGAAGCACTATCTAAATACTAAACGTAGAACTACGAGATACCTCTCGAACTCGAAATAAAATCTATTAAGACGCGAATCTATCTAATATCGCGATATTAGAAGTAAGAACTTTAGAAGTATCTTAATAAAAATTTAAAGAAGAGATTTATTAGAAAGTCTATCTTACTATAGGGATTTCCTATTCTTTTTATACTAAAGAAGGATAGAACGTTAAGGCTATATATCGATTATCGATAGCTTAATAAAGTAACTAAAAAGAATAGTTACTCTTTACCGCTTATATCGAAACTGTAAGATCGACTCTAGAGAGCTAAATAGTTTACTGTATTAGACTTACGTAGAGCTTATAATCTTATTCGAATAAAGAAGGACGAAGAAGAAAAGACAGCGTTTAGTATACGCTATAGCCTTTATAAGTACTATATTATACCGTTTAAGCTAACTAATACGCTAGCGTTATATTAAGTACTTATTAATAATATACTATTAGAAGGATTAAATCTATTTATAATCGTATATCTAGATAATATACTTGTTTTCTCGAAAATAAGAAAGTAATACGTTAAGGACGTAAAGTAGATAATAAAGTAACTATAAGAAAAGAAATTACGACTACGCCTTAATAAATATAAGTTTTTTAAGAACGAAGTACCTTTTCTAGGATTAATTATAGAAAGCTACGATATTCGACCGAACTCTATAAAGATTAAGTCGATCGTAGAATAGCTATAACTAATAACGCTTAAAGAATTATAGAGTTTCTTAAGCCTAGTAAACTACTATCGAAGATTTATTAAGAACTACTCTAGAATCGCTTTATCTCTTATAGCGCTTATAAAGAAGGGACTTACCTTTACGATAAGTAAGGAAGTAAGAACTGCTTTTAAAAAATTAAAAGAGTTATTTACTTAAGTACCTATTTTAGTAAGCTTCGATTCTAAAAAGAGGATTATAATTAAAACTAATACTTTAGAGTACGCTATCGCGGGCGTATTAAGTTAACTAGAAGAAGATAGTAAACTACGATTAGTAGTCTACTACTCTAGAAAAATAATCGTATCTAAAAGGAATTATAAGATTTATAATATAGAACTTTTAGCTATCGTAGATATATTTAAAGAATAGAATATATACTTAGAGGGATTAAAATATAAAATTATCGTATATTTAGATTATCTAAATCTTATATACTAGACTACTACGAAGAAGCTAAATAAAAGATAAGTTCGATAAGTAGAAGCTATAGTATTTATTAAGTTCTATATTATTTACGTTAAAGGAAAAGAAAACGCTAGAGTCGATATACTTAGTAGACGACTAGATTATTAAAAGAATAGTTAAGAAATTAAATAAGGTATATTACTCCGAGAATAAGAAAATCGATTAGTCTATATAAAATAAGCTAATATCGCTTAAAGAATAAAGGAATAATTAATAGTAGACTAAAAGATAAAGATTATTCGTAGCTATTACGATAGTAGAATCGCTAGATACTTCGAGATTACGAGAATTACTAAATTAATCTTACGAAACTAAGACTAAATAGGTATATACTAAGATATTAAAAAATATATCGAAAATTACGATATATATATAAAAACGAAGGCTTCTAGATATAAACCTTATAGAAAATTATAAACACTAATACTACCGTTAAGTATATAGAAAGAAGTTATAATAGATTTTATCGAATCTCTATTAAAATCTAAGAATTTAGTTATAAAGTAGAAGTACGATATAATCTATATAATTATCGATCGATTAATAAAGTATATATACTTTATATCTACTAGAATAAAGATAATAGTACTAGAGATTATATATTTCTTTATAAGGTATATATTCGTAATATACGGGATATTATTAAGATTAGTATTAGATAGAGATAAACTGTTTAGATTAAAATTTTAGTAATTTATTATAGATTAGCTAGAAACGAAAAGTAAACTTAGTACGACTTTCTATCTATAGACTAATAGATAAACTAAAAGAATAAACTAGACTCTAGAATAGTATCTTAGAAGCTATATTAACTATAAGTAGAATAATTAGATAGAACTACTATCTATAGTATAAATTGTATATAATAATTTAAGAGCTATTATAGAGATATTATTCTTCTACGCGAACTATAGATTTTATCTAAGAGTAAAAGAAAACCTATTAAGCATAAAACTAAAGTTAGAATAAGCTATAATAGCTATAACTAACTTACGATAACTATACTAATAAATATCTAAAGAACTATAGTTTATTATAAAGAGAATAGTATAATATATAAACCGGAAAAGGTCTAAGAAACTAGACTTTAAGAAGAGAGATATAGCGTATTTATTACGTCGAAATATTAAAATAAAGCGATTAAGTAATAAGCTAAACTTTAAGAAGTTAGAATCGTTTAAAATTAAAAGGAAGTTAGAACTAGTTACGTACTAACTTCGATTATCGAAAGAAATAAGGATTTACTCTATATTTTATATCTCTATATTAGAAGAAGTACTATAGCGATAATCTATAGATAGATCGTAATAAGCGTAACTACTAGAGACTAAGAAATACGATATTAAGAGAATTCTAGAAATAAAAAAAGATAAGGAAAGAATCTTATACTTAATTAAATAGTTAGGATATAATAATAGTAAAAACTTATAGGAACTAGAAGAGAATATCTTAAAAGAAGTACTTAACGAGTTTTAGAAGAATTTATTATAAACTATTATTTATAACTATCTCGTTAGAAGAGAACTACTAATTCTTTAAAACGTCTTACTATATAAAGTTCGAGTTACTAAGAGTAATCTCTTACTCTAGATATAGCGAGTTAAAGACCCTAAGCGCTTATATCTTACGTTATAGTATACGAGAGAATACCTCTTCGTAGTAGATAATAGACTCGTTTAGTTAATTTATCTTTATCTCGATATCGGTAAATTTAGCTTCTATATTATTAAGAGTTACGTATATCTCTCGAAGGGCTCTTCGAGCCTTAAGAAGTATTTAACGGCGTATAGCTAATTATTTAGATTTCTCGCGCCGCTTACGTTACTCTTCTTTTCGTAACTTCTCTACTTTTTAGAATTTCTTAAGGGAAAAGGTTCTATTATAGTCGCGCTAATATAAAAGATATTCTATATATTTTATCGACTAAAGTCGATCGTAGTAATATACTATACTATATTAAATATACTGCGTATAAGCTATTATTACGAGATTTTCTTCGAAGTAGATAGAATTATAGAGTTCGAGGGTATAAGCTACTCTAGAGAATAGAAGTTTAGTTAAACGTTTACGTTTTAAGATTAACTGTATAGTAAGTAAAGAAATACGTAGAAAGAAGGAAAAATCTATCTCTAGAGAATATTACGAGAACGTAAATAGCTAAGAGAAGAAAGTATTACGAAGTAACTACTAGAATAATCGCTTTAGAACTATAAGAGAAGAAAAATTACGCGAGAAAGATTCGATATATATAAAAAAGCTTTATACGATCGACGGATTAGAAAAGTACGATATAGCGATATAGCGATATATTAATATAGTAAGTATATTAATATATTAATATATTAATATATTAAGAAAGACTTTCTCTTCGAGAAATCCCTTCTAGGTATATATAATAACGATTTTCCTATATACTTTTATAGTCTCTATAGTTAAATTCAGTTATATTAGCATCTTAATCTACGTACTATAAGTATCTTAACTTATATATATAATATTCTAATAGATAGTCTAAGAAAACCTCTTAGAGTTCTCTTATACTATTACTAGCGCGAGGGGCTTATAGCCTTATAATAAGTTTTTCTTTAGTACGATTATCTTTCTAGAATAGTAAGCTACTAATCTTAGCTTATTATCTTAGCCGAATTAGCTTAGTACGCTAGCGATAGTATATCTCGAAGTATTAGTCTTAATAGTAATCTTCTTCTCTAGATTAAAGCTTATTAGTATAGATATATAAGTAAATAGATTCTTAAGTTTCTTAAATACAGTTTTTACTTTTTCTTCTATTACGAAAGTAAGTTTCTTCTTAGTAAGTACTATAAGTAATACTACTATTCTTAAGTAGTTCTTAATAAAACGTTAATAGTAGTTTACTAGTTCTAAGAAACTCTATAGTTCTTTAAGATTTATTAGTTATAGCTATTCTACTATCGATTTAATTTTCGTAGAGTTTAGCCGTATATTATAGCTTTCTATAATCGATTCTAGAAAAGATACTTTATTCTTAAAAAACTCGTATTTATTAAAACGTAGTTATAGTTTCTTTTTTTATAATCGTTTTATTATCTACTTTACGTCTTTTACGTATTATTTTCTTATCTTCGAGAAGATAAGTATATCGTCTAAGTATATAATTATAAATAGATTTAACCCTTTAGATAAAGTATCGTTAATAAGTATCTAGTATAACGCTAGTACGTTTATAAGTCTAAACGGTATAATATAATACTTATATAATCTATAGTATATACTAAACGCTATTTTTTCTTCTTTATCTTTCTTTATTCGAATAAGATTATAAGTTCCTTATAAGTTAAGTATAGTAAACTACTTAGCTCTCTATAGTCGATCTTATAGCTTCGAAATAAGTAGTAATAAGTAATCGTTCTTTTTAATTATCTTATTAAGTTATCGATAATTAATATATAATCTTAACGTTCTATTCTTCTTTAGTATAAAGAGAATAGAAAATCTCTATAGTAAGATAAATTTTTTAATAAATCTCTTTTTTAAGTTCTTATTAAGATACTTTTAGAGTTCTTACTTCTAATATCGCGAGATCGAGTAGATTCGCGTCTTAATAGATTTTAAGTTAAGTTCTAGAAGTATCTTATAATTCTATATCTAATATTTAGATAGTACCTTTATTATAAGATCGTTCTTAAAAAGCCTTCTAAATTCTCGATACTCTATCGGAATTTCGCTTTTATTCTCGACTTTTTTACTTATCTAATTAAGTTGCTTTATAGTAAACGTTCTATAGATTAGCCTTATCTATATAGTACTTTAAAACTATTCGATTATATTTAGAAGTCTTTATATAAGTTATCGTTTTAATATATCTACTAGATAACTAGTTTAGACTAGCTAGTTTAGTTCTAGAAAGTATTTAAATTCTAGTCTCTTAACGATATTTATATTAAGAAACTATATTTTTTCTTAGTATTTTATTCGTATTAATCTAAGTTTCTTATTAATCTCGATATATCCTTAATTACCTATTTTAATTAAGTATAATTCTTATTTAAGTCTTTTTTCGTTTTATTATATTTAATATATAAACGCCTTCGAGACTAAACTAGTATTTACTTCTATATTAAGTAATACTCTAGCTCGATATTTATTAATATATATATAAATTATTAAGAGCTTCTAGATCGCTTTCTTTAATTCTACGAGTCTTTTACTCGTCTTCGTCTCTTTAGTCGTCGACTTATAGATATTAGCGTACGTTCTAATAGTACGATTAGCGTCTCGATATCGCTTTCTTTAAGTATTAGTTCTAAGTTTAGAGTAAACTCTTCTAGTCCTAATTCTACTTTCGTAATTAAGATTAACGACGCTAGTTTCTTCTATAGAGAGAGCGTCTTATTCTATAAAAGAGTATTTCTTAAACTAGATATCGCGATTCTTCTAGCTCGCGTTATCTTCTCGTATAATAGTAGTCTCGAGAGTATCGTCTTTTAATATAACGATAAACTAGATTCTCTATAGCTCTCTAGTTACTTCTTCGTCGCTAGAATAACGGCTCTTAAGTTTTTTAAAGATTCTTATTCGAAGTCTTTATCTAAAGTATCTATCTCTAATTCTACTATAAAAATACTGTCTAAGCGTATTATAGCGATTAGTAGTATTAAAAAATATCGTCGCGTTACTATATCTCGTACTCTATCGTAATAGCTTTAGTAATAATAAAGTTTAGACTTATATAATTTCTTAGTATATACTTTTAAGATAATCTCTATAGTCTCTTATTAGTTTACTTCTAGATAATTATAGTAGCGATATAGGTACTGCGTATTCTATTCTATATAGTTATTCTTACGATAGTAGTCTATATACTATCGTCTTATTTAAATAACGACCTCGTACGAGATTATAAAAGTAATCTTAGTATATAGATTTAGTCGTTTCTCTACCTTTAATAGAGTTTTTATATATCGTCTTAGTACGTTTTCTATTCGGCTATATTTAGATATCGTAAAGTATATTCTTAATAAAGCCTTATCGAATCTCGCGTTAATATATACTAATTACTCTTTAGATAGTATAATCTAATCGTAGATTCGATAAATTAAGAGATTATAAATATATACGAGTACTTTATACGAAAATCGCGCTTCTCTAAAGTAGTCTTAATAGTACTACTTATTAGTTCGTATCGTAATCCGATTCGTCTTTAATTATAATTTAATACTGATTTAGTTATTATTCTATTAGTATAGAGATCGAGAGATACTCGAAGTATCGACTAATCTAAGTAGCTCTTCTTCGGTATTCTTAATTATTTCTATATCGACCTTTTATTATACTTTTATAATAGTCTCTCTCTAAGTCTTAGCCTTATCTAAGATAGATAACTCTCGTTTATAAAAAGGTATTTTAAGAGTCTCTACGAAGTACTTTATACTATTTATAATCTTATTAAGTCGTAGTAGCGATACGAAATAATATATCGCGTTAGTCTTAATAATAGTTTTTTAATATTATAGTATTATTTATCGGATTATATACGCTCTTATATAAGTTTATTCTCTTATTTTATTATTTCTCGAGTACTTAGAGATAATAATCTATATAAATTATAATTATCGCTTTAAAGTATTATTATAAATAATTATCTCTACTATTTCGTTTTCTTTATACTTAATTTATCTCTAGTAATAGGTCTCTATAACAGTAAAAAATCGATTATTTTTAATAATTCTTAAGTTACGAGTATATATAGGCTCTTTTCTTATTATATTAGCTTACTTTTTAACCTTACTCGATTTAGATATCTTTAAAAACTAGCTACTTTCTTACTTATTACCCTTATATATCTAATACTTATTATTATAGTATATCGTTTATAATAGTTAATAGTGCGTTTTTTTTATTTTCTAAGTATTTACTAGTTTCTTCGATATTCTTTCGGCGATATTCGCTTATTTAGCGATATTTTTATATTCTTTAGCGTAGTACTTCTATTTTTCGTATTAAAAGTATATCTTCTTCTTAGATTTAGCTTTTCTAGATATAGATTCTTAATCTATTTCTATAAACTTTACTTCTCGTTCTCGTTCTCTATCTCGCGTAGATCTAAGTTTCGATATTCTACTAATATCGTACTTATCTCGCTAAGTCTTTAGTTTCTTATAAGCCGTATTTACCTACTAATTTATTATATTAGAATATCGTATCTATCTTAGAGTACTAGTTTAGTATCGATATCGATTCGAGATAAACGTAAATTTCTTTTTACTTTTCTCTAGCTTACGTTTTTAGTAGCGAATATCGATATCGATTACTATCTATACTAATTTCTCGTAGTCTTATACTTTTATCTTATCGACTAATTTATTCTTAATAAAGTCCTTAAGGCCCTAATAATAGCGTAATATAAGAACGACGTTATTCTACTTAAGACGACTTAATAATTATTAGAACTTTATAGTATAGTCTATAATCGAGCTAGTTTATCGAAGCTCGTAGATCTATCGCTCTACTTTTTTAACTTTATTAAGTTCTTCGTATAACTTCTTTAACTTATCTAGAAACTTATTAATAAATAAGAATAACTTAATAGTTCTTAGCTTCTATTTATTCTTATCGTTCTTTAAGAAGTCGTTTAAATAGAGTTTAAACTACTTTACGAGTTCTTTACGTAATAGATTATCGATTTATAAAATCTAATTCTATAGTTTCGTAATTCGCTCGTATCTTAAATAAGTCTTAACTTAGTTCGTAAATTATATAAACTTCTTAGTATTCTTCTTAAATATATTAAACTTTTTAATCTTAAGTCGCGTTTCGTTCTTTTCGACGTCTAATAAAATATCTAGTCTTTTATCTTTTATAGCGATCGTAGACGATTCTACTTCTACGTTAGCTTACTTATCTAGTATATTTAGTTATACTCGATATTAGTTTATTTCGGAATTTAGTATAGTAGATAGTAGCGAAGTAAGACTAATTTATACTAGTTATTCGACTACTCGATTAACAGCGAGAGTATTTTATAGAACTATATCTTTACTAATATCGCTTTTCGAGATAACGAAGAATAAGGTAAACTCGAAGTCCGAATTTATACTTATAGACTATTATAACAGTAAGTAGATAGTTAAAATATTATAAGACTATCTACTTCTCGTTCTAGTAATAATATAAGAGAACTCTAAAGATTTTCTTAACTATCTATTAGAATAAGATATCTTTAAGTTAAGATATAAGTTATACGTAGATAAGAATACTAGTATAACTTAGATTAACTATAAAGACTATTAAAATATATAGGAAAATCGTAAGTATATATACCTATCGTTAAATATTCTAAAAGAGAAATATATCTTATCTAGTTAATAAAATAGTAGATTAATAGACTCGTTTATTAATCTATCGTCTAGTCGTTCTATCGTATTTTCCTATTTAGATAATTATATATAGCTCTTTATATATACTAAGCTTTTCTCGCGTAACCTTCTATCTCTATCTATAATAAATAGTCTAGCGTATAGTTAATTCGTAATAATCTACTATAGTAGAGCTCGAAATATCTATTTTTAGCCGTTTCTTTCTCTACGGTTCGTAGTAATATAGAAATAGTTCGCTAGTAAATCGGTTTTTAAGCTCGTTAAAAGCCTCGCGAGCCTTCTACGATAAAAAGAGTTCTCTTTACTCGTTCTCTATTTATAGCCTACGAGGCTCTTCTTCTCTCGCTTTTTTCTTCGGCTATCTTTTTACCTTCTCGCCCTTTAGTAGGTCCGTTAAGGGGTCTATAATACGAGAGAAGCCGTAAATAAATCGTCGATAGAAGTTATAGAAGTCGATAAATACTAGAATATCTCTCGCTAATACTGATTTCGACTAGTCTTTAATAGCTGCGATTCTCTTCTTTTCTATTATAATCCCCTTAGTTAAGATAATAAAGCCGAAAAAGTTAATCTCGCGAACGTTAAACTTATACTTACTAAGATTCGTATATAAGCTAGCTTTCTATAGTATCTCTAGTACTAGACGAATATACTGCGCGTAGTCTATCTCGTCTATAGAGAAGATTAGAATATTATCGAAATACGTAATTATAAAAACGTTTAAATACTCTTTTAGATATTTATAAATATAGAATTAGAAACTCGTAGAAGCGTTCGAGAGCTCGAAGAGTATAACGAGATACTCGAATAGGCTATATCGCGTGCGAAAGGCCGTCTTCTACTCGTCGCCTTTCTTAATTCGAAGTCGATAGTAGGCGTTACGAATATTAATCTTCGTAAAGATCTTCGCGCTACTTAGATAATCTAGAATCTCGTTTACTAAGAGTAGTAAATAGACGTTTCTCTTTATTACTCGATTTAACTCTCTATAGTCTACGTAGAGCCGTAGTCCTCTATCTACCTTCGAGACGAAGAGGATCGGCGCTCTCGTCGATAACTTAGAAGAGCGAATAAAGCTATTCGCGAGATTCTCTTATAAATATTATCGTAATACTTATAGCTCTTTTTCGAAGAGCGAGTAGAGAGGTCCTCGTAAAGATACGTCTCTCTCTACTAGATTAATCGTATAGTTCTTCTCTCGATAAGAAGATAGCGAGCTCGTTTTACTAGAACGAAATATACCTACTAGATTAAAATACTTATAAGATAGAAGCTCTCGAATTTCGCGAAGCTCTAATTCTCTCTTATCGTTCTACTATACTTCTTTAAGGTTAGATATAGTACGTACGTACGCGATATACGCAATATCGTCGTTCTCTATAAAGAAGGTCTCTATATTCTTTAGTATAATATACTTAGAATTTTAAACGAACTTACTTCTCTACTAATTAATCGCGAGATTCTACTAGTATAAGAAAGATATACCTAGAATAATCTCTACTTAGTTAGTTTCGAAATCTATAGATATAAACGAGACTCTCGAGATTCGGAATTTAGTATTCGAATTAGAAATACTATAATTTAGATAGTAACTACGAAAGATATCTATCGTAACGCCGTTTAAGGCTACGAGGGTTAACGACGAATCGACGCTAGAGAACTTATATCTCTTCGCGAACTCGTAAGATATTAAGTTTACCTTTATACTACTATCGAGTAACGCTCTAACCTTTCGCTCGCCTACTAGTATCTTAAACGAGATCGTCGTTCGCGTAAGCGGTACTTTTAGAGTTTTATAGCCTCTCTACGCGAGAATTCGGCGTACTTTTAATATTATAGGCTTCGTTAGTTCCTTCGCGAAGACTCTACGAGCCGCGATCGTTCTCGGCGTAAATACTCTCTTCTCGAGACAGTCTATCGCCTTATAGCTAACTTTATTATACGAGAAGCAGCGAATTTATCCGTACTGCTCTCTACGAGATTTTTCCTTATTCTACGTAGAGAGGAATCGCGATATCTCTTTATCTCGCGACGCCTTCTACGAAGAAGGATTATCGAGAGAATAGTTAGAAGTAAATAATCTACCTTTAGTATTCTTATTCGCGGCTTTCTATAACGGCTTCTTCTACTTAGAGAACGCGTTTATTACTAGTTTAAGTTACGCGATTCGAGCTTACAGTTCGTTAATAGTCTACGAGAAAGCGAATTACTTACGAATCTCTAGCTTTATCGCTTTATCTAGCTCGAAGTATAGCTAATAAAAGCGAACCTTTTACGAGTCGTTTTATTTCTCGTTTACTACTTTCTCTAGGCTCTACAGTCTCTAGCGGTACTAATTATACGACTCGTTCTCTCTCTTTCTATAGAAGATTATCTCTTCCTATACGACTAGACGAAGTAAGGCTAGATTGTCTAGACGAGTCTCGAGATATCGTATTATTCGCTTAAATAAAAAGTCGGTCTAGCGCTCTCGTAGTTAGTAATCGAGTCTAATTTACTCGCTCTACTAGAGAGTTACTATCGCGGTAGCGACTTATTCTTCGCGCGTTGCGTCTAGTTTTATATAGTTAATCTTAAACTTACGTAGATACTCTTATAACTTCTCTCTTATCTAGAATTCTTCTACGAAAGCCTACTAATCCGTCGAAAGTTAGAGTATTATAATTCGCGGTCTTCGTCTACCTATAACTACCGCTATACCGCTAAGAGTAAACGCGATACTAGTAGAGTCTCTACGTCTCTTACTTTCTACGCTAGAAGCGAAAGAGGTCTCTACGCGAGATTCGCTTAAACGAGTTATAACTCGCTCGTCGTTCGTTAATCTACGCTTAGCAGCCTTCGCCTCGAGTCGAGTTCGATATCTATCGAGTACGAGGTACTACTCGAGTTCGGTAACGCGGCTAAGAATAGCGTATAGTACTTTCTTAGTAGTTAATAACGCTAGCTAATTCTACAGCGAGTCTACGCCCGATAAGGGCGTTTTAGCCTTCGCGATACCTCCGCGGTCTTTCGTACCCTCTACGACCCTTAGAGAACGCGCCGAGAGCTTAGTAGTTAACTAAGATACGGATTATTAACTATTCGTCTTCGCGGTCCCTCCTATAGAGGTCGTAGGGTCGTCGACGACGGTAATAGCGCGTTACTTGTTTCTAGAAGCTATAGTAAAGTAAATAGACCCTCTCCTTTTCGTAGAGAGTATTAAAACTGTAAGAGTTACGATAAGAGCGTAAATACAATACTATCTATCGATTCTTAAATTAACACTAAAGAGCTAAAAGGTGTCTATAAGAGCTACGTAGAGTTTTACAGTTGCGCTAAGCGTCTCCGCAGCCCTTTTCGCGAAGCGAAGATAATCCGTACCGGCGTTATATATAAGGCACTCTTACAGAACTAGAGGTCCTTCGAGTCTATCTAGACGAGGCACTGCTTAAAGGGTAAATTTAATCTAGTAAATTCTTAACGAGAGCTTCTATTCTATTCGTTTTTAAGAAGAATAAGATATTGCGTCTCTATATTAACTATCGCGAATTAAATAACGTAATCGTTAAGAACCGCTATCTACTATCCCTTATTACGAAGATTCTCGATCGACTTAACGAGGTAAAATACTTTACTAAGCTAGATCTTAGAGATATCTATTATCGCATTAGAATCGCGAAGTAAGATCGCTAAAAGACAGCGTTTCGAACGCGCTATAGCTAATTTAAGTATCTCGTTATACTCTTTAGACTTATTAACGCTTCGGTAATTTTTTAAGTCTATATTAACGAGTTTCTAAGAGGTCTTCTCGACGACTTCTATATAGTTTATATAGACGATATCCTTATCTATAGTAGTAGCTACGAGGACTATATCTCTTATATACGATAGATCTTAGATCGTCTTAGAAAAAATAGCCTCTTTACTAAGCTATTTAAATGCGAGTTCTATACTTAGAAAGTAGACTTTTTAGGCTATAGAGTAGAAGTTTATAGCGTTCGAATAAACGAAAATAGAGTAACGACGATTTAAGAGTAATCTAGATCTAAATCTTATTAAGATATCTAAGTATTTCTTAAATTCGCTAATTTCTATCGCGGCTTTATTAAGAGATACTCTACGATTATAGCCTTTATTATCGATTTACTTAAGGGAATATAGACGAGTAAGAAGACGAGAAAGTTTTAATAGCTAGATAGTACCGAATTAGTATTTTAGAGTCTAAAAAATATATTTTTATTAGCTTTATTTCTAGTATACTTCGATTTCGAAAAGCTCTATCGAGTAGAAATAAACGTATTAGATAGAGAAATAGTAGCGATACTATTTTAACTATATAAGTAACTAGGCGATTCTAAGCGAACGCTATAGAAACTAGTAGTATTTATATTAAAGAAAATAATCTTCTAGAACGTAGTTATATAATAAAAGATTAAGAGATACTTACGATTATAGCGATCTATAAGAAATAGCGATACTATCTTAAAGTACTAGCGTTATCTACTACGATTATTACGAATTATTAAGTCTTAACGAGATTTATAGATATAAAGACTCTAGTACGTAATCGCTAAGCTCGTTAACCCGAGTAGCTATTCGCGTATAACTTTAAAATCGAATAGTAAAAGAGAAAAGAAAACCCTATTAATAAATTATTAAGACGATCTAACTATAAGATCGAACTAAAAGAATTAGATAATCGACTAATAGAGCTCGTAATAGTACGTAGTTAAATTATAGTTAATAAAACTAAAAATAGTACGTAAATAGTACGAAATTTATATAATAAGAAGCTACTTAAAGCGTTTTTAGTTCTAATCGCTACTCTTAGACGAGTAACTAGAATAAGATATTCTTATCTAAAAGAAAGTAAATAGAATACTATTATAAATTCTATTAAGAAGATCCTTCTAGAGACTACGTCGCTAAGGCCGATATCTTAGATAATAAAGACGAAGCTCGCTAAGCGCGTTAGTACTTCGAAGTAAATATAAGAGATATTATCTAAAATTAAGAATCTAAAGCGCTAGATTTAAGATTTATAGTCTTAGAATTTCTTCGTATAGACGAAGAAGTAGAATTAGTATTAGAAAAAGAATATTTCTACTATCGCTATAAAGAGTAAGTAGTTATTACGAATTAACTATACGCTAGGCCATTCGTTATAGATAGAGATAGAAGGTTACGCGAGAAAAGCTTAGTATATATAGAGAGCTATATATAATTACCTAAATAGAAAAATACGATAGGACGATTAGACGATAGATTAATAGACGAGCCTATTAATCTACTATCTTATTAACTAGATAAGATATATTTCTCTTTTAGAATATCTAACGATAGGTATATATACTTACGATTTCCCTATATATTTTAATAGTCTTTATAGTTAATCTAAGTTATACTAGTATTCTTATCTACGTATAACTTATATCTTAACTTAGAGATATCTTATTCTAATAGATAGTTAAGAAAATCTTTAGAGTTTCCTTATACTATTACTAGAACGAGAAGTAGATAGTCTTATAATATTTTAACTATCTACTTACTGTTACGATAGTCTATAAGTATAGATTCGAACTTCGAGTTTATCTTACTCTTCGTTATCTCGAAAAGCGATATTAGTAAAGATATAGTTCTATAAGATACTCTCGCTATTAATCGAGTAGTCGAATAGCTAGTACGAATTAGTCTTACTTCGCTACTATCTACTATACTAAATCTCGAAATAAACTAATATCGAATATAACTAAATATACTAGATAAGTAAGCTAACGTAGAAGTAGAATCGTCTACGATCGCTATAAAAGGTAAAAGACTAGATATTTTATTAAACGTCGAAAAGAACGAAACGCGACTTAAGATTAGAAAATCTAATATATTCAAGAAGAATACTAAGAAGTTTATATAATTTACGAACTAAGTTAAGACTTATTTAAGATATAAGCGAATTACGAAATTATAAAATTAGGTTCTATAAGCCGATAATCTATTATATAAAGAACTCGTAAAGTAGTTTAAATCTTATTTAAACGACTTCTTAGAGAATAATAAAAATAAATAAAAGTCGAGAACTATCGAGTTATTCTTATCTATTAATAAGTTCTTAAATAAGTTAAAGAAGTTGTACGAAGGACTTAATAAAGTTAAAAAAGTAGAGCGATAGATCTACGAGCTTCGATAAACTAGCTCGATTATAGACTATACTACGAAGTTCTAATAATTATTAAGCCGTCTTAAGTAGAATAACGCCGCCCTTATATTACGCTATTATTAAAGCCTTAAGGACTTTATTAAGAATAAATTAGTCGATAAGATAGAAGTATAAGACTACGAGAAATTAGTATAAATAGTAATCGATATCGATACTCGCTACTAAGAACGTAAGTTAAAGAAAAGTAAAAAGAAGTTTACGTTTATCTCGAATCGATATCGATATTAAACTAGTACTCTAAGATAGATACGATACTCTAATACGATAGATTAGTAGGTAAATACGGCTTATAAGAAACTAAAGACTTAGCGAGATAAATACGATACTAGTAGAATATCGAGATCTAGGCCTACGCGAGGTAGAGGACGAGGACGAGAAGTAAAGTTTATAAAAATAAATCGAAGATCTATATCTAAGAAAGCTAAATCTAAGAAGAAAGTATACTTTCGATATAAAAAATAGAAATACTATACTAAAGAATATAGAAATATCGCTAAATAGGCGAATATCGCCGAAAGAATATCGAAGAAATTAGTAAATACTTAGAAAATAGAAGAAACGTACTATTAACTGTTATAGACGATATACTATAATAATAAGTATTAGATATATAAGAGTAATAAGTAAGAAAGTAACTAGTTTTTAAAAATATTTAAATCGAGTAAGATTAAAAAGTAAGCTAATATAATAAGAAAAGAGCCTATATATACTCGTAACTCGAGAATTATTAAAAATAATCGATTTTTTACTGTTATAGAGATCTATTACTAAAGATAGATTAAGTATAGAGAAAACGAAATAGTAAAGATAATTATCTATAATAATATTCTAAAGCGATAACTATAATCTATATAGATTATTATCTCTAAGTACTTAAAGAATAATAAAATAAAAGAATAAACTTATATAAGAGCGTATATAATTCGATAAATAATACTATAATACTAGAAAACTATTATTAAGGCTAACGCGATATATTATTTCGTATCGCTACTACGACTTAATAAGATTATAGATAGTATAGAGCACCTCGTAGAGACCCTTAGAGTATTTCTCTATAAACGAGAGTTATCTATCTTAGATAAGACTAAGACTTAGAGAGAGACTATTATAAAAGTATAATAAAAGATCGATATAGAAATAATCGAGAATACCGAAGAAGAGCTACTTAGATTAGTCGGTACTTCGGATATCTCTCGATCTCTATATCGATAAAATAATAACTAAACTAGTATCGAATTATAGTCGAAGACGAACCGAATTACGATACGAACTAATAAGTAGTACTGTTAAAACTGCTTTAGAAAAGCGCGATTTTCGTATAAAGCACTCGTATATATTTATAATCTCTCGATTTATCGAATCTACGATTAGATTATACTATCTAAAGAGTAATTAGTATATATTAATACGGAATTTAATAAGGCTTTATTAAGAATATACTTTACGATATCTAAATATAGCTAAATAGAAAACGTACTAAGACGATATATAAAAACTCTACTAAGAGTAGAGAAACGATTAAATCTATATATTAAGATTACTTTTATAATCTCGTACGAAATCGTTATCTAAATAAGGCGATAGTATATAAACTACTATCGTAAGAATAACTATATAGAATAGAATACGCAGTATCTATATCGCTATTATAATTATCTAGAAGTAAACTAATAAGAGATTATAGAGATTATCTTAAGAGTATATACTAAGAAATTATATAAGCCTAAACTTTATTATTACTAAAGCTATTACGATAGAATACGAGATATAGTAACGCGACGATATTTTCTAATACTACTAATCGCTATAATACGCTTAGATAGTATTTTTATAGTAGAATTAGAAATAGATACTTTAGATAAAGACTTCGAATAAGAATCTTTAAAAAACTTAAGAGCCGTTATTTTAGCGACGAAGAAGTAATTAGAGAGCTATAGAGAATCTAGTTTATCGTTATATTAGAAAACGATACTCTCGAGATTACTATTATACGAGAAGACGACGCGAGCTAAAAGAATCGCGATATCTAGTCTAAGAAATACTCTTTTATAGAATAAGACGCTCTCTCTATAGAAGAAACTAGCGTCGTTAATCTCGATTACGAAAGTAGAGTTAGAGCTAGAAGAGTTTACTCTAGATCTAGAACTAATACTCGAAGAAAGCGATATCGAGACGTTAATCGTACTATTAGAACGTGCGCTAATGCCTATAAGCCGACGACTAGAGAGACGAAGACGAGTAAGAGACTCGTAGAATCGAAAAGAGCGATCTAGAAGCTCTTAATAATTTATATATATATTAATAAATATCGAGCTAGAATATTACTTAATATAGAAGTAAATACTAGTTTAGTCTTAAAGGCGTTTATATATCGAATATAATAAAACGAAAAAAGACTTAAATAAGAATTATACTTAATTAAAATAAGTAATTAAGAATATATTAAGATTAATAAAAAACTTAAATCGATACGAATAAAATACTAAAGAGAAATATAGTTTCTTAATATAGATATCGTCGAGAGACTAGAGTTTAAATACTTTCTAGAACTAGACTAACTAGTCTAAACTAGTTATCTAGTAGATATATTAAAACGATAACTTATATAAAGATCTTTAAACGTAATCGAATAGTTTTAAAGTACTATATAAGTAAGGCTAACCTATAGAACGTTTACTATAAAGTAACTTAATTAAATAAGTAAAGAAGTCGAGAATAAAAGCGAAATTCCGATAAAGTATCGAGAATTTAAAAGGCTTTTCGAGAACGATCTTATAATAGAGATACTGTTTAAATATTAGATATAAGATTATAAGATACCTCTAGAACTCGGCTTAAAACCTATTAAGACGCGAATCTATTCGATCTCGCGATATTAGAAGTAAGAACTCTAGAAGTATCTTAATAAGAACTTAAAAAAGAGGTTTATTAGAAAATCTATCTTACTATAGAGATTTTCTATTCTCTTTATACTAAAGAAGAATAAAACGTTAAGATTATATATTAATTATTAATAACTTAATAAGATAATTAAGAAAAACGATTACTTATTATTACTTATTTCGAAGCTATAAGATCGACTATAAGAGGCTAAGTAATTTACTATACTTAACTTATAAGAAGCTTATAATCTTATTCGAATAAAGAAAGATAAAGAAGAAAAAATAGCGTTTAGTATACGCTATAGATTATATAAGTATTATATTATACCGTTTAGACTTATAAACGTACTAGCGTTATACTAGATACTTATTAACGATACTTTATTTAAAGAATTAAATCTATTTATAATTATATACTTAGACGATATACTTATCTTCTCGAAGATAAGAGAATAATACGTAAAAGACGTAAAGTAAGTAATAAAACGATTATAAGAAAAGAAACTGCGACTACGTCTTAATAAATACGAGTTTTTTAAGGACGAAGTACCTTTTCTAAGATCGATTATAAAAAGCTATAGTATACGATCGAACTCTACGAAAATTAAATCGATAGTAGAATAGCTATAATTAATAAATCTTAAAGAACTATAGAGTTTCTTAGAACTAGTAAACTACTATTAACGTTTTATTAAGAACTACTTAAGAATAGTAATACTACTTATAGTATTTACTAAGAAGAGACTTACTTTCGTAATAGAAGAAGAAGTAAAGGCTATATTTAAGAAACTTAAGAACCTATTTACTTATATATTTATACTAATAAGCTTTAACTTAGAGAAGAAGATTACTATTAAGACTAATACTTCGAGATATACTATCGCTAGCGTACTAAGCTAACTCGGCTAAGATAATAAGCTAAGGCCAGTAGCTTACTATTCTAGAAAGATAATCGTACTAAAGAAAAACTATAAAATCTATAATATAGAACTTTTAGCTATTATAGATTTATTTAAAGAATAAAGCGTATACTTAGAAGAATTAAAATATAAAACTACTATTTACTTTAATTATCTAAATCTTATATATTAGACTATAACTAAGAAACTAAATAAAAGATAGATTCGATAGATAGAAGTAATAGTATTTATTAAGTTTTATATTATATACGTTAAAGATAAGGAAAATATAAGAGCTAATACTCTTAGCCGAAGACTAGATTATAGAAGAAACGCTAAAGAAGTCGAATAGAGTATATTACTTTAAAAATAAAAAGAATATTTAGTTTACTTAAAATAGATTAATATAGCTAGAATAAAACTAGACTAGCTAACTAAGAAATAAAAGATAAAAGTAATTCGTAGTTATTATAACGATCGAACTACTAAATACTTCGAGATCGTAAAAACTATAGAGCTAATTTCTAGAAACTAGAAATAGAAGAGAATATAATAAGATATTCGCGATTATATCGGTAATTACGATATATATACTAGAACTAAGACTTTTAGATATAGACCTTATAGAAAGCTATAGGCATTAATATTATTATTAGAAGTATAAAAAGAGGTTATAATAAATTTTATCGAACTCTTACTAGAGTTTAAGAATCTAGTAACGAGATAGAAATACGATATAATCTATATAATTATCGATCGACTAATAAAATACGCGTACTTTATACTAACTAGATTAAAGATAATAGCGCTAGAGATTGCGTATATCTTTATAAGATATATCTTTATAGTATACGAAATACTATTAAGATTAATATTAAATAGAGATAAATTGTTTAGATCGAGATTTTAGTAGTTAATTATAGATTAATTAGAAACTAAAAGTAAGCTTAGTATCGCTTTTTATCTATAAACTAACGAGTAGATCGAACGAATAAACTAAATACTAAAGTAATATCTTAGAAGTTACGTTAACTTTAAATAAGATAACTAAGTAGAACTACTATTTATAGTATAGATTATATATAATAATTCTAACGCTATTATAGAATTATTATTTTTCTACGCGAACTATAAATTCTACTCTAAGATAAATAAGAATCTACTAAGTATAAGATCGAAATTAGAATAAGTAACGATTACTGTATCTAATTTACGCTAATTATATTAATATATATTTAATAAACTCTAGTTTATCGTAGAAAGAATAACTAGATATATAAATTAAAAAAGATCTAAGAAACTAGACTTTAGAGAGAAGAGTATAGCGTATTTATTACGACGAAATATTAAGATAAAACGACTAAGCGATAAGCTCGACTTTAAGAAGTTAGAACTCTTTAGAATTAAGAAGAAACTAGAACTAGTTACGTATTAACTCTAGTTATCGAAAAAAATAAGGATCTATTTCGTATTTTATATTTCTATATTAAAGAGAGTACTCGAACGATAGATCGTAAATAGGGCTTAATAGATAGAGCTACTAGAAACTAAGAAATATAATATAAAAAGAATCTTAGAAGTAAAGTAAGAAGATAAAAAGACTTTTTATTTAATTAAATAATTAAGATATAGAGATAGCGATAATTTATAGAAACTAGAGAAAAATATCTTAGAGAAAGCGCTTAACGAGTTTTAAAGAACTTTATTATAAGTTATTATCTATAATTATCTCGTCGAGAGAAGTCTATTAGCTCGAGGAAATATCTTACTATATAAAGTTAAAATCGTCTAGAGTAATTTCTTACTCGAAATAAAGAGAATTAAATACCTCTAACGCTTATATTTCGCGCTATAATATCCTTAATAATACTATCTCGAAGTAGGCGATAGAGTTATCTAATTAATTTACCTTTATTTTCGTATCGATAAACTCGACTTCGACTTCGTTAAGGGCCTAGCGGGCCTTTAGAAGCCTCTAGCGAATACGCGTTAATTATTTTAACTTTTCGCGTCGCTTACGCTACTCTTCTTTTCGTAACTTTTCTACTTTTCGAAATTTCTTTAAGAAGAAGGTTCTATCGTAGTCGCGATAGTATAGTACGCACTTCGTATATTTTACTAACTACGCTCTATCGTAGTAATATAATATACCGTATTAAACGCACTATATATAAGCTACTATCGCGAGATTCTCGTTTAAATAGATAGAATTATAGAGTTTAAGAAGACGTATCGCTCGAGAAGCTCGAGATTTAGAAAAACGTTTACGTTTAAAAACTAAGAATATAGTAAGTAATAGAATACTTAGAGAGAGAGAATACGAAGTACTAACCTCTAAGAAATATTACTATAAGAATATAGATAGCTAGAGAGAGAAAAGTATTACGAATTAACTATACGCTAGACTATTCGTTATAAACAGAGATAGAAGATTACGCGAGAAAAGCTTAGTATATATAGAGAGCTATATATAATTATCTAAATAGGAAAATACGATAGAACGACTAGACGATAGATTAATAGGCGAGCCTATTAACCTACTATCTTATTAACTAAATAAGATATATTTCCCTTTTAGAACATCTAACGATAAGTATATATACTTACGATTTCCCTATATATTTTAATAGTCTCTATAGTTAATCTAAGTTATATCAGCACTCTTATCTGCGTATAACTTATATCTTAACTTAGAAACATCTTATTCTAATAGGCAGTTAAGGAAATCTTTAGAGTTCCCTTATACCATTACTAAAACGAGGGGCAGACAGCCTTATAACAGTAGTCTATTAATACTAAAGAATTAGTAAGGCGAAATAGAACTATATATATTCTAGAGAACTCTACGATTCGCGCCGAGATTATAAGAGTAAATTATAACGATCTCTAGTAAGAAGAATACTTCGACTAAAAGAAGACTCTTAAGATCATCTTTAGATACTACTAGTAGCCTAGTATTATAAACTAGATTAGAAATTATATCGTAACTTATAATATATACTAAAGAATAAAAGTATCGCGATATAAGCTATACGAGCTACTCTAGACTCTTTTATAGCCTTAAGAACTATAGTAAGATATTACTATAGATTTTATCGTTAAGCTATCTTTATTAAAGCGATAAGGGAACGTCTATAATACTATTCTTATAGTAGTAGATCGATATTCGAAGATAGTACGTTTTCTCTCGTACTAGAATACTACTATCTTAGAATAATTAGAGAATCTTCTATATAACGAGATCTTCTTAAAGTTCGGAATTTCTAGGTCTATCGTAAGCGATAAAGAAAGCGTTTTTACTTTTAGCTACTAGGCTATCTTCTACTACTATCTAGTAGTGCGTCGAAAGCTATTAACGGTATACTATTCGTAAACGAATAGATAGATAAAAAGAATAAATTAAACGCTCGAATACTATTTTCGCTACTATCTAAACTACGAGTAGAATAATTAGGTAAGCCTACTCGATAGTATCGAATTCGCAATTAATAACGCTTCGAGCGAAACTACGAGGTATAGCCTCTTCGAATTAGTTCTAACCTTTCGATCTTAGATAAGAAGAGTCATTAGCAGTAAAGCCCTCGAGTTAGAGAATAATAGCGCTATCGTAAAAGTAAAGACGCTCGACTCGATATAAAAGAGGGTATAAGCTTATTAGCGCGAGATAAAGGACGCCGTTCGTAAATAGTACGATAAGTATAGAAAAAGATAAAGCTTTAAGTTAGACGACTATATAATACTATTATTAAGATATATTTATCTAAAGAGAGTAAATTAAAAGCTCGCGAATAAGCTTATCGAGCTATTCTAGATTACTAAAAAGATTAACGAAAACGCTTATCGTCTAAAATTACTTCTAAAGTACGAACTACTATATTCTATATTCTACGTTTCGTTACTTAAGGTATATAGATAACGCTCGAACGTGACTTTTTCGGAGTTTATAGATATATAAGGCGACGCGAAATAGAAAGTCGAGCGTATTTTAGATATTAGAGGAAAGAGCAGCCGTAAGAAATAGCTTATTAGATAAAAAGATTTTAGCGAAGCCGAAGATATATAGGAACTAAAGTAAAATCTAGCTTATATAAAAGACGCTATTAGATAGTTTAAATAAAGAAAGAAGAGGATATAAAAGCAGGTATCGAATAGTAAATAAGTAGTATATAATTTTACAGCTAATAGATAAGCTACGAAAATCAGTAGTTTTAAGAGAGAAATAATATAGTTAGAAAGAATCGTAAAATAGGTATAGCGCGAAAGAAAAATACGTTACTAAATTTAGAATAAGTATAAAATAGATAATCGATTTAGAATAAATAAAATATATTTAATTATTATAAAAGAAAGAATAAAGAAAAGAGCTTAATCTCGAGCTTAATTCCGAGCTCGTCGTCTACTACGACTACTACGTTTACTACGGCTATCTCGGCTACTACGCCGTCGTCGTCTATAATACTAGCTTATCGCTAGGTAGCCTAAAGCCTCGTAGGTCGATATAATAGGCTGATCGAGCGAGCTTAACTCTACTGTCTCGAGCGTAGTAGTTATTTCTCGATTAGGCGTGATATACCGACCTATAGACTCCTTTAGTTTATTGTCCTTCGCACTCTATTGCTCTAGTTCGGTATTCTCGCTAATGGATATTAGCCCTCTTCGTCTAGGCCGCTCGGCGTTGCTGCTCTTAACGATACGGAGGACGGCTAGCGACGAGAAAGAGAGGGCGAAAGGAGAGAAGAGAGAAGAACAGAGAGAAGAGGAGAAGAGCGGCCTAGAAGAAAAGAGAGGTAGTACGGAGCTACTATTCTCGCGAATAAGCGAGAAGATAAGAGAGGAACTCGTACTACCTAGAAGACTATTTAAGAAAGAGGTAGAATCTATAACGTATTTAGAGAACGTCGATAAATAAGAAGTAATTACTTATATCTAGTTATATCGTTCTTACTAATAAACAGCCCTAGGCTGCTGCTAATAGATAACTCTAGTTTAATGTCCTCGATATCGGTAATAATATCGTCTAAGCCCCCGGACTCGTCGCTAGAGGAGAGATCTAGAGGTTAAGAAGTCTTCTCTAGTTAGTAGAAGAGGATCTAGCTATTATTTATAGTATTTATCTTCTAGCGATTACGAGTCGCCTAGAGCTCTAGAGATACTACTATCGAAGCCCGTCGAGCATCGAGACGAAGCGTACGATTAAGAGCTCGAGCTCTATATCGAATTCTTCTGCTAAAAGGGTCGTTAATATTAGAGGTAATAGGAACGTAAATTACTTACGTTCGAGCCTTAAAGAAGCTAGTATCGTCTCTCGCTTAGGCGCGACGTAGGGTACGGTCGTACTCGGCGACTAAGGCGTTAGCTATATTCGTATAATTAGTAGGATAAGCTAAATACGTATAGCCGCTAGAGCTACGATAACGACGATATTTACGGCTAGCCTACCGTCTATAGCTAGTTCGTAAATCTCGAAGAGGTCTAACTCTCTATTTACCCTATAACGAATTCGTTAGCTAGTAGCCGACGCAGTAGAACTCGAACTTATAGAGAACGTAGATAACGCTAATACTAATCGTACGAGAGTATTCTACGCTCCTTCGTAGATACGAGTTCTCGAGCTGTTACTACTAGAAAGTTAGCGATAAAAAGAACGGTCGTAACGTTAACGATAACGGTACGTATATATTACTAACGTAAATATAGAAAAAGAAGAAAAAAGAAAGGCGAACTTAATCTATAGAAAGTTAAGTAATTCGAGAATTTAATAGTAAATCTTTACTCGATACTTACCTTACGACTAGGCTATAGGCTTTACTACTAAAAATAGTATATAAGTTACAAGGTACGTCTTTACTAATAAGTAAAAAATAATACTAAAATAGCCGAAATTCGAATTCGAGATAAGAGAACTATAGAACTAGATCGATTCTATATATAATACCGCTATACTACTATCCTATACGAATTTAGAATTAATTTTTCGACGATTAAGATATAAGGATTATAGCGAATTTCGTATAGTCGTCGTATACTCGGTACGCCGGACGAGGACGCTCGGTCTTAAGGAGAGGAAATAAATTATTGTACGTAAGTCTAAGAAAGACTATAAGACTACTGTTGTATAAGTAGTATATAAGTTATAGATAACTTATATATAAGTATTCCGAGAAGGAAATAAGGTAATAGGAATCCGAGAGTAGTATATAACTTATATATAACTCGTACGCTATCGGAAAATACTTAAATAGAACTTAAGAGTCTCACCGCTTAAGCTCCTTAAGCGTTAAGTCTCTATTATAGTAAATGCTAACCACAGTATCCCATTAACTGTTTATTATAGCTAGTCTGCTAATACCTTTAGCTAGATACTAGATCTAATAGCGTCGCTTAAACGATCTAAAATCTCGTTTATTAAGAGTAGTAAATAGACGTTTCTCTTTATTACTCGATTTAATCTTCTATAGTCTACGTAGAGCCGTAGTTCTTTATTTAACTTTAAGACGAAGAGGACCGGCGCTTTTATTAACGACTTAAAAGAGCGAATAAAGTTATTCGCGAGATTCTCTTATAAATATTATTATAATACTTATAGCTCTTTTTCGAAGAGCGAGTAAAGAGGTTTTTATAGAGGTACGTCTCTTTTTACTAGATTAATCGTATAGTTCTTCTCTTAATAAGAAGATAGCGAGCTCGCTCTACTAGAATAAAATATATCTACTAGATTAAAATACTTATAAGATAGAAGCTTTTAAATTTCGCGAAGCTTTAATTCTTTTTTATCGTTCTACTATACTTCTTTAAGATTAAATATAGTACTTACGTACGCGATATACGTAATATTATCGTTCTTTATAAAGAAGATCTCTATATTCTTTAGTATAATATACTTAAGATTTTAAACGAACTCGCTTCTCTACTAATTAATCGCGAAATTCTACTAGTATAAGAAAGATATATCTAGAATAATCTCTACTTAGTTAGTTTCGAAATTTATAGATATAAACGAAACTCTTAAGATTTAAGATTTAATATTTAAATTAGAAATACTATAATTTAGATAGTAACTATAAAAGTTATTTATCGCGATATCGTTTAGAGCTATAAGAGTTAATAACGAGTTAACGCTAGAAAACTTATATTTCTTCGCGAACTCGCGAGATATTAAGTTTATCTTTATATTATTATCGAGTAACGCTTTAATCTTTCGTTCGTTTACTAGTCACGGTGTTACCAAAATAAGTTAGACACGCGTTCCTTGGCACTACCACCTATTTATTATCTTATTATTTTAAATAGCTATTCCTCTATTAGATAACGTCTAATACGTCTACAATTATGACTCCCGTTTCTTCGACTCCTACTAAACGCAAATATGGATCTCATTGGAATTCTCCCGTCCGAGTGCGCATTCGCCGTGACGCTGAACTCGCTGACCTCGTTCGCGACCGCGCCGACGGCCCACCCCCCGTTACGAAAACAGAGCTATTTGCCTACCACGGCGTTCCTAGAAGTACTGTATACCATATAATGAAGATAGGGGACCGTCGTTATTATTACCGCGAAGATCAGATCGAAAAGAGAGGGCGTAAGCTTAAGTTAACGCCGTACGACGTTCGTCGTCTTAAACGCACCCTTATTAGAACGGGGTAGGAAGGTCGCGTTTTGAGCTATCGCGCATTAGCGGAAGAGTGCGATTTAGATATATCTATATCGACTGTACGTCGCTATCTACGTTAGCTAAATTATAGACGCTGTTTAAGCTGTAAAAAGCAGTGGATTAGCCCGTCTATTGCCGCTAAGCGCGTAGAATTCGCTCGTTAGATGCTTAAGCGTTTTCCGACCTCGGAACACTGGCATAAAGAGCGTTTTTCAGACGAAACTCACCTCGAGTTTAGTTCCTCTAGCCGTCTATAGGTTACCCGGCGTCCAGGTAAGGAAATGTGCCCAGAGTGCGTTCATACGAAAAAAATGCCTAAAGAGAAGGACCAAAAAAAGATTTACGGCTAGACGGTAGTCGGATACAACTACAAAAGCCAGCTATACTACTACGATAGCGGGAATACTAATAGCAAGATATCGATGAAGATCTACCTCTCTCTTTTACAGCGCGAGACGGCTAATTGGCCCGTCGACGTGGTGTTAGAGGAAGATAATGACTCTGGTTACGGCCCCGGAAAGAACTCGATTATTTCGAAGTGGAAGGCGACGTAGTCGTGGACGTATTACTGTTATAAGGCTGTAAGCCCCTCGCGTCAGTAATAGTATAAGGGAACCCTAAGAGGTTTCCTTAGGCTATCTATTAGGATATTGTATATATAAGTTAAGGTACTTATAGTACGCAGATCGGGGTACTGATATAACTAAATTTAACTATAGAGACTATAAAAGTATATAGGGAAATCGTTATTATATATACTTAGAAGGGATTTTCCGAAGAGAAAGTCTTTCTTAATATATTAATATATTAATATATTAATATACTCACTATATTAATATATCGCTATATCGCTATATCGTACTTTTCTAATCCGTCGATCGTATAAAGCTTTTTTATATATACCGAATCTTTCTCGCGTAATCTTTCTTCTCTTATAGTTTCGAAGCGATTATTCTAGTAACTACTTCGTAATACTTTCTTCTCTTAGCTATTTACGTTCTCGTAATATTCTCTAGAGATAGATTTTTTCTTCTTTCTACGTATTCCTTTACTTACTATATAGTTAGTCTTAAAACGTAAACGTTTAACTAAACTTCTATTCTCTAGAGTAGCTCGTACTCTCGAACTCTATAATTCTATCTACTTTAAAGAAAATCTCGTAATAGTAGCTTATACGCAGTGTATCTAATATAGTATAGTATATTACTACGATCGACTTTAGTCGGTAAAATGTACAGAATATCTTTTATATTAGCGCGACTATAATAGAACCTTTTTTCTTAAGAAATTCCGAAAAGTAAGGGAGTTACGAAAAGAAGAGTAACGTAAGCGGCGCGAGAAATTTAAATAATTAGCTATACGCCGTTAGGTACTTCTTAAGGCTCGAAGAGCCCTTCGAGAGGCATACGTAACTCTTAATAATATAGAAGCTGAATTTACCGATATCGAGATAGAGATAAATCAACTAAACGAGTCTATTATCTACTACGAAGAGATATCCTCTCGTATACTACAGCGTAAGATATAAGCGCTTAGAGTCTTTAACTCGCTATACTTAGAGTAAGAGATTACTCTTAGTAACTCGAACTTTATATAGTAAGACGTTTTAGAGGGTTAGCAGTTCTCTTTTAACGAGATAGTTATAAATAATAGTTTATAATAAATTCTTCTAAAACTCGTTAAGTACTTCTTTTAAGATATTCTCTTCTAGTTTCTATAAGTTTTTACTATTATCGTATCTTAACTATTTAATTAAGTATAAGATTCTTTTCTTATCTTTTTTTATTTCTAGAATTCTCTTAATATCGTATTTCTTAGTCTCTAGTAGTTACGCTTATTACGACCTATTTATAGATTATCGCTATAGTGCTTCTTCTAATATAAAGATATAGAATATAAAGTAAATTCTTATTTCTTTCGATAATCGAAGTTAGTACGTAACTAGTTCTAACTTCCTTTTAATTTTAAACGATTCTAACTTCTTAAAGTCTAGCTTATTACTTAGTCGCTTTATTTTAATATTTCGACGTAATAAATACGCTATATCTCCCTTCTTAAAGTCTAGTCTCTTAGACCTTTTTCGATTTATATATTATACTATTCTCTTTATAATAAACTATAGTTCTTTAGATATTTATTAGTATAGTTACCGTAAGTTAGTTATAGCTATTATAGCTTATTCTAACTTTAGTTTTATACTTAATAGATTTTCTTCTACTCTTAAATAAAATTTATAGTTCGCGTAGAAGAGTAATATCTCTATAATAGCTCTTAAATTATTGTATATAATTTATACTATAGATAGTAGTTCTATTTAATTATTCTACTTATAGTTAATATAGCTTCTAAGATACTATTTTAGAGTCTAGTTTATTCTTTTAGTTTATCTATTAGTCTATAAATAAAAAGCCGTACTAAGTTTACTTTTCGTTCTTAGCTAATTTATAATAAATTACTAAAATTTTAATCTAAATAGTTTATCTCTATTTAATACTAATCTTAATAGTATTTCGTATATTACGAATATATACCTTATAAAGAAATATATAATCTCTAGTACTATTATCTTTATTCTAGTAGATATAAAGTATATATACTTTATTAATCGATCGATAATTATATAGATTATATCGTACTTCTACTTTATAGCTAAGTTCTTAGATTTTAATAGAAGTTCGATAAAATCTATTATAACTTCTTCTTATACACCTAACGGTAGTATTAGTATTTATAATTTTCTATAAGATTTATATCTAGAAGCCTTCGTTTTTATATATATATCGTAATTTTCGATATATTTTTTAATATCTTAGTATATACCTATTTAGTTCTAGTTTCGTAAGATTAATTTAGTAATTCTCGTAATCTCGAAGTATCTAGCGATTCTACTATCGTAATAGCTACGAATAATCTTTATCTTTTAGTCTACTATTAATTATTCCTTTATTCTTTAAGCGATATTAGCTTATTTTATATAGATTAACCGATTTTCTTATTCTCGAAGTAATATACCTTATTTAATTTCTTAACTATTCTTTTAATAATCTAGTCGTCTACTAAGTATATCGGCTCTAGCGTTTTCTTTTCCTTTAACGTAAATAATATAGAACTTAATAGATACTATAGCTTCTACTTATCGAACTTATCTTTTATTTAGCTTTTTCGTAGTAGTCTAGTATATAAGATTTAGATAATCTAAATATACGATAATTTTATATTTTAATCTCTCTAAGTATATATTCTATTCTTTAAATATATTTACGATAGCTAAAAGTTCTATATTATAAATCTTATAATTTCTTTTAGATACGATTATTTTTCTAGAGTAGTAAACTACTAATCGTAGTTTATTATCTTCTTCTAGTTAACTTAATACGCTCGCGATAGCGTACTCTAAAGTATTAGTTTTAATTATAATTCTCTTTTTAGGATCGAAGCTTACTAAAATAGATACTCGAGTAAATAACTCTTTTAATTTTTTAAAAGTAGCTCTTACTTTCTTATTTATCGTAAAGGTAAGTCCCTTCTTTATAAGCGCTATAAGGGGTAAAGCGATCCTAGAGTAGTCCTTAATAAATCTTCGATAGTAGTTTACTAGATCTAAGAAACTCTATAATTCTTTAAGCGTTATTAGTTATAGCTATTCTACGATCGACTTAATCTTTATAGGGTTCGATCGAATATCGTAGCTCTTTATAATTAATTTTAGAAAAGGTACTTCGTTCTTAAAAAACTTATATTTATTAAGACGTAGTCGTAATTCCTTTTCTTATAGTTACTTTATTACCTACTTTACGTCCTTAACGTATTACTCTCTTATTTTCGAGAAAATAAGTATATTATCTAGATATACGATTATAAATAAATTTAATTCTTTTAATAGTATATTATTAATAAGTACTTAATATAACGCTAGCGTATTAGTTAGCTCGAACGGTATAATATAGTACTTATAAAGGCTATAGCGTATACTAAACGCTATCTTTTCTTCTTCGCTCTTCTTTATTTAAATAAGATTATAAGCCCTACGTAAGTCTAATACAGTAAACTATTTAGCTCTCTAAAGTCGGTTTTACAGTTTCGATATAAACGGTAAAGAGTAACTATTCTTTTTAGTTACTTTATTAAGCTATCGATAATTAATATATAGTCTTAACGTTCTATTCTTCTTTAGTATAAAAAGAATAGAAAATCCCTATAGTAAGATAAACTTTCTAATAAATCTCTTCTTTAAATTTTTATTAAGATACTTCTAAAGTTCTTACTTCTAATATCGCGATATTAGATAGATTCGCGTTTTAATAAATTTTATTTCGGGTTCGAGAGGTATCTCGTAGTTTTACGTTTAGTATTTAGATAGTGCCCCTATAGTAAGGTTATTCTTAAAGAGCTCCTTAAATTCTCGATACTTAATTAGAATTTCTACTTCGTCTTTAATCTCTCGGCTAATCTAATTAGTCTATTTTATAGTAAACGTTCTATAAGTTAGTCTAATCTATATAGTATTCTCGAACTGTTATATAGCGTTTAGCGAGTTTCGTATAAGTTATCGTCTAAGCGCATCTACTAGGTACCCTATCTAAACTAGCTAGTCTAGACCTAGAAAGTACTCGAATTCTAGATTCTCGATAATATCTAAGTTTATAAATTATATTTATTCTTAGTACCTTATTCTTACTAATCTAAGTTTCTTATTAATATTAGTATAGTCTTAATCTACTATCGTTATTAAATATAGGTCTTCTTTAAGCTTTCTTTCTTTTAGTTGTATTCGATATATAAACGCCTTTAAGACTAGACTAGCGTTCGCTTCTATATTAATTAACGCTCTTACTCGATGCTTATTAATATATATATAAACTATTATTAGTTCGTAGATCTTTCTCTTTAATTTTATAAATAAGGTCTTTACCTTTCTATTCTCTAATTTATAGGCATTAACGCACGTTCTAGTAGTACGATTAGTACTTCGATATCTATAGGCGTAAACATTAATTCTAGTTCTAAAGTAAAGTTCTCTAGTCTTACTCGTCTCTATTCTTCTAGAATTCTAAGTATCGCTTATCTTAACTATAGCGGTTCTTTTAGTACTGCTTATCCTTATTTCGCGATCGTTATCGCTTACGATATTAGTTTCTACTTTAAGATCTAACTTTCTAGACTTAGTACGATAGCTCGATTAACTCGAACTATCTTCTCGTAGAATAGTAGTATCGTGTATAACGGTAGTTCTTAATCGATATAGCCCTCTTCCTATTTCTTCGTCCGTAGAATAGTAGCTCTAGTATTTTTTAAAGATTCCCCCTCTAAAGCCTCTTCTAATAAGTTAATAAATAACCTCTCGTTATTCTCGAGTAATAAAAGAGCTTTAGAGAGTATTAAAAAATAGCGTCTTATTACTATATCTCTTATCTTATCGTAGTATCTCTAATAATAGTAAAGTTCTAGTTCGTATTAACTTTTCGTATATACTTTTAAGGTTATTTTCGCGATCTTCTATTAGCTCTTTTCTAGATGATTATAGTACTAATAAAGATACTGCGCGTTCTATTTCGTATAATCGTCTCTTTAATAGTAATCTATATACTATCGTCTAGTTTAGATAATAACCTTAAGATGGTTTATAAAAGTGACTTCGGTATATAAATTTAATCGTCTCTCTATCTCTAATAGGGTTCTTATATATCGTCTTAGTATACCCTCTACTCGATTATATTTAGATATCGTAAAGTATATTCTTAATACGAGTTCGTCGAACGCTATATCGATATATACTAACTATTCCTTAAGCGGTATAATTAGATCGTAGATTCGATAGATAGTTAATTTATAAACGTACTTTAGCGTCTCGTATAAAAATCGTACTTCTCTATAGTAGTTCTAGTAGTACTATTTATTCGTTCGTAGCGTTATTCGTTCTGTCTTTAACTATACCTTAATACTAATCTAGTTATCGTTCTACTAACGTAGAGATCTATAAATACCTAAAGTACTAGCTCGTACGAGTAGTTCTTCGTTAATATCGTCGAATATCTCTATATCGATATCCCTTTATATCTTTACTATAGTTTTCTTCTAGATTTTCTCTTTCTCTAATATTAAGGATTTTTATTCGTAAAGAGATAGCCTTAAAGCCTCTATAAGATATTCTATTTTATCTATAATCTTATTAAGCCGTAGTAAAGGTACGAACGAGTGTATCGCGTTAGTCTCTATTATCGCTCTCTAACTCTAGAGTATTTTTTAGCGGATTGCGTATACCTTCGTATATATCTATTTTCTTAGTTCGTCTCTTCTCGTATAGGAGATAACGATCTATATTAGATACGATTATCGCTCGAGAGTATTATCGTAAACGATTACTCTAATCGTTCTACTTTCTCCGTACTTAATCTATCTCTAGTAATAGGTCTTAATAATAGTAAAAAATTTATTATTTCGAATAATTCTTAAATCTTAATCTCTTCTAATAATTAGCTCTCTTTTTATTATATAGGCTTATTTCTTTATTCTAGTGACTCTAGGCCTCTTTAAATACTACCTATAGCCTTTCTTATTACTTCGATAAGTCGTATACGTATCGTAGTAATATACTATTTATAACAGTTGCTAGTAGTCTCTTTTAGCTTTATCGATAGCTATAGGCGTCTCTGCCTTTTCGGCTAAGTTAATATGTTTCGCGATATTCTTATACTCTCTAGCGTAGTACTCTTATTTTCTATATCGAAAATATACCCCCTTCTTAGACTTATATTTATCTAGCTTAGATCTCCGATTCGGCTTTTTAGTCTATCTAGCTTCTTTCTCTAGTCGTAGCTTCGTAGATAGCTTAATTCCTAGTAGCCTTTCTCTACCGCGTTCTTCTCGTTGTCTACGCGGGTTCTTATAGGCTATATTAGCTTACTAGTCTATTGCGTTTAGGTCTCGCGCGTGCTTTTAAGGGATAGCCTAGTATCGATATCTATTTAGTATAAACGGAGTACTTCTCCTTTCTTTCTTTATTCTACGCTCCTAATAACGCGTGTCGATATTAGTTATCGTAATAACTAGTTTATTATATTCTTCTATCTTATCCCTATCGACTAACTTATTCTTAATAAAGTCCTTAAGTCCTTAATAGTATTACGATATAAGGGCAGTATCGTTCTATTTAAGACGGCTTAATAATTACTTAAACTTTATAGTATATTCTAGAACTAATTTAGTTTATCGTAATACGTAAATTTATCGCTTAGTCTTCTTAGTTTCGTCGAGGCTTCTATAGAGCCTCTTTAGCTCTTTTAAGAATTTATTAATCCCTAAGAACAGTATAACTATTCTCGGCTTCTAATCGTCTTCGTCGTTATTATCGAGAAAGTCCTAAAGATAAGGCTCGATCTAGTCTCTAAGTCCCTTTCGCAGTAGGTTTATAGCCTAAAGAACTTAATTCTCTAAATTCTTAATATTTCTATACTTTAGATATGTCTTAACCTATTATACGAAGATAGCGAACTTTTTACTACTGCTATCGAAGAGATCGGGCTCTCTAATTTTAAGGCGAGTCTCTATTTTCTCGACGCCTAAAGAGATATTAGAAGCCTTATCGAGTTATTTATCTTTAGCAACGAGTATTAGTCTTCTAGCTCCTATAGCAACGTTAGCTTACTTATTTATTATACTTACTTATACCTAGTAATAGTTTATTCTAGATCTTAAATCTAGTAATAGCGAGGTAAGGTAAATCCGTATAAGCTGCTCGACTACTTACTCGACGAGCGGTATATCTTACTGTACTATACCTTCGCTATCGTCGCTCTTAGCGGTTAAAGTAGATAAGGTAAACTCGAAGTCCGAATCTATACTTATAGACTATCGTAACAGTAAGTAGGTAGTTAAAATATTATAAAACTGTAAGCCTCTCGCGCTAGTAATAGTATAAGAGAACCCTAAGAGGTTTTCTTAAACTATCTATTAGAATATTATATATATAAGTTAAGGTACTTATAGTACGTAGATCGAGGTGCTAGTATAACTAAATTTAACTATAGAGACTATAAAAGTATATAGGAAAATCGTTATTATATATACTTAGAAGGGATTTTCCGAAGAGGAAGTCTTTCTTAATATATTAATATATTAATATATTGATATACTCACTATATTAATATATCGCTATATCGCTATATCGTACTTTCCTAATTCGTCGATCGCATAAAGCTTCTCTATATACACCGAACCTTCCTCGCGTAACCTTCCTTCCCTTATAGTTCCGAAGCGGTTATCCCAGTGGCTACTTCGTAATAATTACTTTAACGCAACGTATAGCCCTGATCTATCGCTAATAGAGAATGCCTAATTAGCGCCTAAGCAACAGCTTCGTACGTATACGTACTAGGACGATAATACCGTGCGAGAGCTCGCCGAGGAGGGGTAGGCTAAATTAACGCAGAAAACGATTAATAAATAGGTAAATTCAATACCGAAACGTCTTTAAAGAGTTATAAATAGTAACGGACAGATTATAGTTAATTAATATTAAGTTTTAGATGTACAGCTAAATGTAATAGCTAATTATCAACGTTTTCGCAAGGGGGTCATATTACGGTGGTGGTGTTGAAAATTAGCGTGTCCAACTTATTTTAGTAACACCGTGCTAGTATCTTAAACGAGATCGTCGTTCGCGTAAGCGGTACTTTTAGAGTCTTATAGCTTCTCTACGCGAGGATTTAGCGTATTTTTAGTATTATAGGCTTCGTTAGTTTCTTCGCGAAGACTTTACGAGCCGCGATCGTTCTTAACGTAAATACTCTCTTCTCGAAGTAGTCTATCGCCTTATAGCTAACTTTATTATACGAGAAGTAGCGAATTAGTTTATATTACTCTCTACGAGGTTTTCTCTTATTCTACGTAAAGGAAAATCGCGACGTTTCTTTATCTCGCGACGCTTTCTACGAAAAAGAATTATCGAAAGAATAGCTAAAAGTAAATAAATTATTTTTAGTATTCTTATTTACGACTTTCTATAACGGCTTTCTCTACTTAAAGAGCGCGTTTATTATAGATTTAAGTTACGCGATTCGAGCTTATAGTTCGTTAATAGTTTACGAGAAAGCTAATTACTTACGAATCTCTAGCTTTATCGCTCTATCTAGCTCGAAGTATAGCTAATAGAAGCGAATCTTTTATAAGTCGTTTTATTTCTCGTCTACTGCTTTCTCTAGACTCTATAGTCTTTAGCGATACTAATTATACGACTCGTTCTCTTTTTTTTTATAAAAGGTTATCTCTTTCTATACGACTAGACGAAGTAAGACTAAATTATCTAAACGGATCTCGAGATATCGTATTATTCGCTTAAATAAAAAGTCGGTCTAGCGCTCTCGTAGCTAGTAATCGAGTTTAATCTACTCGCTCTACTAGAGGATTACTATCGCGATAGCGACTTATTCTTCGTGCGTTACGCTTAGTTTTATATAGTTAATCTTAAACTTATATAGATACTCTTATAACTTCTCTCTTATCTAGAATTCTTCTACGAGAGTCTACTAATTCGTTAAAAGTTAGGATATTATAATTCGCGATCTTCGTCTATTTATAACTATCGCTATATCGCTAAGAGTAGACGCGATACTAGTAGAGTCTCTATATCTCTTACTTTCTACGCTAAAGCGAGAGAGGCCTCTACGTAAGATTCGTTTAGACGAGTTATAACTCGCTCGTCGTTCGTTAATCTACGCTTAGTAGTTTTCGTCTTAAGTCGAGTTTAACGTTTATCGAGTACGAGGTACTGCTCGAGTTCGATAACGCGATTAAGAATAGCGTATAGTACTTTCTTAATAGTCGACGACGCTAACTACTTCTATAGCGAGTCTACGCTCGATAAGGGCGTTTTAGTCTTCGCGATACCTTCGCGGTCTTTCGTACCCTTTACGACCCTTAGAGAACGCGTTAAGAGCTTAGTAGTTAACTAAGATACGAATTATTAACTATTCGACTTCGCGATCCCTTTTATAGAGGTCGTAGAGTCGTTAACGACGGTAATAGCGCGTTGCTTATTTCTAGAAGCTATAGTAAAGTAAATAAGCTCTCTCCTTTTTATAAAGAGTATTAAAACTATTAGAATTACGGTAAGAGCGTAAATATAATACTATTTATCGATTCTTAAATAAATACTAAAGAGCTAAAAGGTGTCTACGAGAGCTGCGTAGAGTTTTACAGTTACGCTAAGCGTCTTCGCAGCCCTTTTCGCGAAGCGAAGATAATCCGTATTCGCGTTATATATAAGGCACTCTTATATCGAGTTCGACGTTTATCGAGTACGAGGTACTACTCGAGTTTAATAACGCGACTAAAAATAGCGTATAGTACTTTCTTAATAGTCGATAACGCTAGCTACTTCTATAGCGAGTCTACGCTCGATAAGGGCGTTTTAGCCTTCGCGATACCTTCGCGATCTTTCGTACTCTCTACGACCCTTAGAGAACGCGTCGAGAGCTTAGTAGTTAACTAAGATACGAATTATTAACTATTCGCCTTCGCGATCTCTTTTATAGAGGTCGTAGAGTCGTTAACGACGATAATAGCGCGTTGCTTATTTCTAGAAGCTATAGTAAGATAAATAGATCCTCTTCTTTTCGTAGAGAGTATTAAAACTATAAGAATTACGGTAAGAGCGTAAATATAATACTATCTTCTAATTCTTAAATTAATACTAAAGAGCGAAAAGGTGTCTACGAGAGCTGCGCAGAGTTTTACAGTTACGCTAAGCGTCTTCGCAGCCCTTTTCGCGAAGCGAAGATAATCCGTATCGGCGTTACATATAAGGCATTCTTACAACAGCCTTATAATACTTCTACCTAATTAAGTAGCTAGAATATAATAATAGCGATAATTTATAGAAACCGAAGAAAAATATTTCTAGAGAAGCACTCGACGAATTTTAAAAAACTTTATTATAAACTCTCGTTCGCAAGTACGTCGTTAAAGAGAGCCTATTAGCTCGTAGGAACATCTTGCTATATAAAATCGAAGTCACTAAGAGCCATCTCTTACTCTAGGTACAGGGAATTAAATACCTCTTATGAAAATAGGGCCTGTATATAGCTATTGTGGATAGCTATAAGCCAGGGGGTGACTGTAAGCTACCCGGAGGCTAGAGAAACGCCTATAAGGCTGAGATCAGTCTATAAGGCTGCAAATCAGTCTATCAGGCTGATAAAAGGGCTTGGCTACCGAGGTATCGCCAGGGGTGAACTTCGGCTAGCTGGTCTAGGCGCTATGACCAACTGGTCTTAGCGCTATAGACCGCCCGGCGTTTACCCGTTATACGGCGAAAAGTTGAGGCATTTATGGCGCCTACCGGGCGCTATAGGGGACCAGTCCGACAGCTATGGCGGCTAGAACGCCGCTATTAGCTGCTTGACGGCCTTAGCCTACGGTCTATATTATGGGCCGCTGCCGCGCGTTATTAGATAGAAGAAACTAAGCTATTTACTAGACAATCACATGACCCTCACATTCCTCTAATCTTCACAATACGAGGGGTAGATAGCCTTATAGTACGGAGTTTTAACTAGTAAGACTTAGGGTTTCTCGTATCTCTAGTAATCTTAAAAAGTTATAGCGTTACTACTAACTGTAAGGGCTCTAGTATAAAACAAGTAGAGAACGTGAAGTGAAGATGTTGATTAACTAACTAAAACGTGGCGAGGCCATGTTTACGAAATTATGGGCCGGCCACGCCGGACCTAGGCCGTGCCATGTGCAAGTGCGGCAGCCATGGCATGCCCACGGCAAATGCGGCAGCGTGGCCCGGCCACCGCTGCGCCGTGACACTTTCGACTCTATAGTATAGGCGTCTTTAGTTCACACTCATTTTCACGTTCATCGTAGTACCATTACAGTATCGCCGCCTGTCTCTTCTCATTAGATCGTCCTCGTGTGTCCGCCACATATCCCCGAGCCACCAAGATGAGGAAGCATTAAAACAGCAACCATGGGAACACAACTGCCAAGGCTTGTCCGATCAACTGGGCGGTCCCGGACAGGTCTCTTCCTGCCGCTGGAATTTGTAACACATTGGCGGCCCCAGTGTATGTCGCGGCGGTCGGGGCTTGAGGCTGTCCGTCCTGAGGATAATGTTAGCATGAGACTGATCTGCCGATAGAGTATATGCGGGGGGAGGATGTAGAGCGGCGTTGGATCAGGAAACTACTTACGGAGATCTGGGTGACTGGAGGACCGGTGATGAACGATGAAGACGTCGTTGAAGTAGTGATAGGTGCTGGGGCAGGAGGAGGTGTTGTGGTGGTTGAGCTTGCAGGAGGGCATTGGGGTGGCGGCGTCGTTGTCGTCGTTGAAGTAGTGATAGGTGCTGGGGCAGGAGGAGGTGTTGTGGTGGTTGAGCTTGTAGGAGGGGGTTGGGGTGGCGGCGTCGTTGTCGTCGTCGTCGTCGTCGTCGTCTACTTCAGATCAGTCTTCTACTCACGATGCAAAGGACTTTACCTAAAGCCTACTGAAGCGGTAGAGGAGGTTGTCGTTGTCTATTTCAGATTAGCGACGGGTATTCAGTAAGCCAATCATCTTACAGTTGTCGCAGTTGTAGATGTAGTTGTAGTTGTTGTGCTGCTGGTTGTCGTTGTGCTCGATGTCTGGCCGAGAGGAGAAGTTGTTGGAGGCCGACCGGGAACAGTGACTTTGGCATACGAAGTCACTGTCCCAGACGCAACTGTGATCACAGCTGAGAGAGTGGTGGGAAGAATAGTAAATGTCGCGGGAAGGGTTGTAGACTCCGTGGCAGTGAGGGTGACGGACACAGTCACGTACTCTGTGAGGCACGAGGGTGGAGGTGTTGTTGTTGTCCAAGCTGCGCTCGAAGTCGTGAACTCGCTAGTGGTCCACGTTGTTGGCGAGGAAGTTGTGGCCCAACTAACATTCGAGGACCAGCCATCTCCTCTGGCTTTGATTTTCCAGGTACTGGAATCAGCAGACCATGTTGGGCTTGCCCATGCTGGAGTGGGAGCTTCCCAGTCCGAGGCTGTTTCCGTCTCAGTGATAACCACGGTCACGCTTGGGACCTAGAAAGATGTCAGAACCTTTCTCGGTCGAACACTAGAAGTTTGGCCAGGAAGGAGGCCGAGAGAGATTCAGACACTGGCCTTTGTATCAGGCTCATGTCTGGTGTTCACGGTGACGGTTTGATTTTAGGACCACTTACATAAGTCGTAGTATAGACGACGACAGGAGAGGGAGGAGGTGGCAGTGAAGGCGTCACCGTGACTAGCTCGATCTCGGTAGCATAAACAATGGTCGTGGCTTTTCCCAATTAGCATTGAAAGACAATTCCAGGAATACAGAGGCATAGATTTCCGGCAAGAATGGGCCAGCCATTTGGATATACGTACCTGAAACGATGCACTGAGCCGTCGTAGTTGGAGTCCATGTTGTGCTCGTCGTACCCCATCCCAATCCCGATTCTGATTCTCCTCCTATGGTTGTGTTAGACTTGATACACACAAAAGAGCTGCATATCAGATACTTTTGACATAGCGGGCGTTTGGTTGACCGAGAGTCAACGAGCTGAGCCCCAGACACAAGAGGATTTGTCGGAGAGACATTATGCCAGCTTTAGAGCTCCAAACTTCCAATGCTTCGAGTAGAGAGTGAACCACTTTTGAAAAGGGCGACTCGTCGACTTTTTGTGTCCATCAGGCTGGAGGTAGCAGCTCGATCATTCGGCGTCATCCGCTCGGCCATATTCCTAGCTTGTTGAGAACATCAGCTCTCGAAATCACCCCTGCGGCCATGTTTGAAGACTTGTTCGAGAGCATCACTGCTGAGAATAGCTAAGTTCAGGCTCTTGTGCCTGCTTGGCCCCTGTGCTGCAGATACTCTGAGTTCTTGTCCAAGCATCCATGAGTTGATGCATTGCATCCGCGCTAAATTTCAAAGTTCGCAACTCTAAGTTCTAGCGTCAATTCTACTGCAGCCACCAGCATCGGCTTCTTCACGTTTTCCTCGAGCTCAAACTCTTTTCCACCGTTGCTACTGGTGCCGGACGAGAGTAGTTGTGGTATTTCTTGGTTCTGAACTGATCAAGCAGTGCCCTGCAGTCCTCAACACGTTCTCGATCGCTATGTTTACATGAGTTCTAAACATGAACCATCATGCCACCGCTATTTACGTGTTGCTACATCAGGCTGAGAAAATGCCGGCTTGCCAGCCGAGGGGCCACGTCGGAATCTGCCCCCAATGCCGCGAGATTGTGGGTCTGGAATGCTCCTTGCGCCACAGGGTGCACATTGCAGGATTAGAAGCAAATCAAAGACCATGAGCCCTTGTCGAAGAACTCGCTAGGTACTTGGGCAATATTGCAACTGGCAACTGGGCATGGATTGCTCATACATTACCTACCAGTTACTAAGCGTCGCAACACTAATGCACCTAATAAGAGCTATTCATGTTCATGACGAATCGGGAACAGGTGATAAGAGCTGAAGTTGCCGTCCAAGGAAGCCCTCAGCGCTTTGATCGCGGCATCGTTGACCGATCTGAGCTGCGAGCTTGCCTTTCTCATTGCGAATCTTTCTGACCATACAATGCAATGACTACTTGGCGACTAAATCATCCAAGAGGATTGACCTAAATGAAATCCCTTCATCCAGGACAAGTGGTAGGAAGTGTTGTTCCCCCAGAATTTTTTGACTTCACATAGTAATCCCAGGTTCGTTCGAGGCACAAGCTGCGTGGACATGCAGCCCAAGTAGTGCCAAACTCGGGAGGTCTTACTGCCTTGGAAGCGCAATCAATTACGTTCCCTGTCGTCGCTCGGAATGGGTCTCTCCTTGCTCGCCATTGTGGCATTAATTTTCTCACTACAAGGTGTGCCTATCAGCTGCGATGTCCCCGACAATAGTTCATCGCCATCACCGATATCACTTCAGCCAAGCATCTATTGGTACAAATCCTACATCCATCTAGAGAATTAATGATAGCTAATCCGGCCCAAGGCTTGGCGATGGAGACCACTGGTCGACTTTCTGGGTGCAAATTGGCACGGGGGCCTTCGGGCCTCAGTCCGTTCAACTCCTGCCGTCCATAACGGGTGGTTTCATATATCCCGTTTGGAGTGTGGCTTGCAATCCCGGAGGTGTAAATGAGGATGTCCCAAACTGTACCGATACAAGGGGCGGTGTTTTTAATAATACAATGTCGCACACATTTAATATCTCAGCGGTAGCAGAAATTAATGCTCTTCCTCTACGACCCGAACACTGGATATATGGCGATGCTTATATACCATCTATGCTGGGGTTCGACAACATCACAGTACGGCGTGGCTTCTTGCGTTGAGACAGAGTTGTGCTAACAGAGTGACTAAAGTTAGGATACCCAAGAAGCGGAGCCTGGGCCTTGCCAAATGCAAGCATCTTCACATATTTTAACGACACTTTTCCCATCGGTGTCTTTGGTATTCACAACTATTCAGATAGCTTAAATGCTTACACCCCCCTTCCAAATCTCTTGAGCGAGCTTCGCAGTCAAAATCGTATCCCAAGCCGGTCTTGGGGTTACCTTGCCGGTGCAAAATATCGAAGATTCCCGATATTAAACGCTGCCAGTTTGACACTTGGAGGTTATGATACCACTCGCGGGAACGGGTCTGCGCAGCTCACACTGGCTGGAGGCCAGGACCAGTATCGACCATTTCTCCTCGGAATCGACAGAATCACGAGCGGTGATAAAGTGTTGCTTGACATTCCGATCCAGGGTGTGGCGTTGGACTCCCAAGTGACCTCGATCTGGCTTCCCCTTTCAGCATGCCATGCGTTCGAGGAAGCCTTTGAGCTCACCTGGAACGAAAGATATCAGATGTACCTGCTTGACGACTTACAGTCCTCTGCTCTACGAAATAGAAATCCCAATATAACTTTCACCTTGAATAACACGCTGCCTGGGTCGGACATTCTCAATATCACTCTTCCCTACGGAGCTTTCAACATGCAGACGACCTTCCCACTCGATGATGGCAAAGTCTACAATTACTTCCCTTTGCAACGGGCACAAAATGATAACCAGTACACTCTTGGAAGGACGATCCTGCAGGAAATCTACATGGTGGCAGACTACGAACATGGTCAAACAACATTGTTCCAAGCTGTGTACCCCGAGTCTACAGTGCAGTCGAACATCGTGGCGATATGTCCCATCGGCTCCACGACGTGTAAGTCTGGGTCAAGCAGCAGCAGCCTGTCAGCTGGCGCAATTGCCGGAATCGTCATTGGCGCCGCCGCGGTTCTCGTTGGCGTCTTGGGTGCCATCTGGTGGAAGTGCTGGCGGAGGAAGCCTGGCTCTACAAGCAATCGCGAGTCGGTAGCGGCCTGGGTCGGAGGTGTCGAAAAACCCGAACTGGACACGAGCCCCACGGCTCAGCGGAGTCCTCAGCCTGCTAACGAACTTGAGGTATACTACTCGCCGCCGAAACCCGAGCTGGACAGCGGGTACACATCACCTCGTGCACCCACTGGGAGTGGGAGTGGAAGTAATCCACTGGACTCGCGCTCGATGGGCGTGCTTCCGGAAACGCACGAGTCAGGAGGAGCGGAGGTCCCGGCTGAGGCCGGTGATGGGCAAGTACACGAGTTGACTGCGTGGCAGGAACAGAATGCGCAACAGCAACGCCGATTAGAGCTGCCCGGTAGCCCTGGATTCGTGAGACACGAATTGCAGGGCTCGACCGCTTGGCGGCTGAAGCTATAGTAAATTAAAGGCCAGCTCACCGGGCCATTCACTCGACCTGCGCTCCTTTTAAACACCGCTCACCTCCCTCTCCCCCTCCCACTTACCTTCCCACCTCACTCGCCCACGCACGATCCTCCCTCTCTCTTCGATAATGATTTCGGCTCCTGCAGCAGATAGGGATCCCGCGTCGACAGGCTAGTATACTTCAAGGTACCTATGAATATCTGGTGGCTTAGGGACGAGGGAGTGCTGGATAAATGGTCAAAGACAATGAGTGAGAAGGTGTCGAAGCCGGAACTAAGGAAGGTTGTCGAGCAGCTTGTAAAGGCTGACTGGCAGCCAAAAGCTAAGCTCTACGATCTCGGCCGCGATAATCTTATCAGTATAGGCATTCCCGCCGCGGATACCAGGGTTGAAAGGATGACGCACCTATATTATGCTGAGGGGAAGAAGGATCACCCCTGATTTAATACTTACGCAAGGAGGGGCCCGCTGACCAGTTGCCAACTGATTCGGTTAGCGCCATGAGTAGAGAGACCAAGATAGTGCATTTGTAGAAGGTCGTCAATTAGAAGATGTATCTCCTCGTTCATCGGAGCGGTATAATAACATGCTACTTTATTTAGCGCTTTTGAAACTTACAAGCTGTGCAATGCAATCGTCCCCAGCATTACCCATGTGTCCAACGTCGACGTGGCTCAGAAGAGAATCAACAACAACTAGATCAAAAGTCCGTTGGAGGATCTTTTCAATCGAGATTCTGCCCGAGGGCTTCCAAGAGATCCGGGCGAGAAACATTTCAAGATGTTTAAGGGGGAAAGGTATCTTGAGTGGAGAGGCAGGCAGGAGAGCGACGGATTCGATCTAATTGCAACGTGAATGGGCACCCGCTGCTGATGCTAGGGGATGGAAAGCTGATATGCAATGGTGATACCTGTGCACCAAGAGGCTTCATTCGCGTCGCACCAAAGGTGGCTTCGATAACCTATTTTACGAGTCTTCCTGAGCTATGACCAGCTCTCGTTCACAGCTTTCCACGCCACGTGACCCCCTCCCACCGCGTGTCCTCCCACATCTCCAAAGTGCGTTAACCAGTCAGCCTTTTCACATAATTTGGAGCCTTCGCTTCCATTCCACGTCTTTTCCAGAGACAAAGTCTCCAAAGCTTCGAACAAGCGGCACAAGAATCCTTTTTTCTTCTGAACTGAGCCCATCTCCCCACCCATTGCCCCAGGACCAGATGATGTTATTTACCTAGGCGGAAATCGAAATGACCCGAAAAGCACCTTCATGTACCCTGAGAACTTCGTGGGACAGGTCTACAATTTCGCTGGATTTCGTCCAGCCTCCGGAACTGAAGGAGGATGTTACAACTGTGGCGTCCAAACCGACGGCCACGCTCTTGCCTGCGCTCAAATCACCCTCACGGGCCAGGTTGTACAGCAGGCATTGAGCGATGATTACAAGCACATCCACACAACCCGACGCGCAGACGTGGCTCATTACCTGGAAGGCCACTTGCATTGGAAGTTTGTCGAAGTTGTGGGCGCCGAAAGGTCTGCCGAGAGCTTCCCTGAGACTAAAGTCTCGGTCTACGCCGGGACGGCGAGTCCTCGCATGAATCGTCCGCCTGAATACTCAGGGTACAAGCGCATTCCTCAAGCCACAGATGGCAAAGCATCTGGTCTGGTTGTCCAAGCTTGATGAGTTGTCATCAATGGCCGCGAATGCCAGCGTGGTGGATACTCAGAAACGCATGATGACCCGGCTTCGATGCCTAACAGAGACACCACTAGGAGAGAATGGTCGGATCGCGATGGTGTCATGTACTTGTTCTTCTATACAGTCTGCAGACTAGTCTATGGGTTGAAGGATTCATTAGGGATGTGAAAGGTCTAGCCACCTACGCACAGTCGGACGTAGTTTTGTCTATGTACGCTGCGTGGTGTGGCATTAAACCATCTGTATTATCGGGATTCGATAATTATGGATTAAGGGGATTCCACGAATCACTGTAGGGATGATCGCTGCCTCTTGTCTAATATAGTCCTAGGATGGCTATTTTGATTTAATAGTTGATAACAGGTGGCTACCACCTTACGATGGAAAGGAGCAACACACATAATTGTCATGATTCTAAGGCACGATAGGTGTACATCACGTAGTAAGGCGACGCCGAAGCCAGCAGGGCAATATAACTGCGGTAGTACATACGCTACTATTTATCGCCCTCCAAGCGTTAAGTCGTAGAGGCTTATAGGTACGTAGGGTATACTTACGGTGATATGCTACAGATCAGAGGCAAGGTCCCGACAATGACACTCTAAGCCAAGCTCTAAGAATCGAGGCCCTCGAGGGCCGAACACTTAAGCGAGTGTTTCTTCCACTGCTTCATAAAGCTATAAGTCTCCAATAATACCTAAAATACGGGCCAAGAATACGTCTTAGAGTACTTCTCAAGAAGGTAAATAATATGGTGAACCGCCATCACTCTGTATATTTATCCCAGGGTGCTCGGCTATGAACGCACTGCAGTACCTAGTAGGTACTGCCTACGAGGTGTGTACCCAGGTAATAGTATGACACTCGAAAATAGTAACGTACGTCGGGAATCGAAGTAGTCTATGTCCTTTGTCCGAATCATAAAGCATAGCTAAGCCTCTCCCGATGTCGTAATGATGTTCCCTAAGTGCCAGTCAGGCGAGAAAGGGGTAAGAACCCACCACGATGGATCGGCTAAACCTCACGTGTTTTCTGATCTTGTTTGTTGTTGCCAGTCGGCTTGCCCTTCGACCTCTTAGAGTACAAATCCGTGCCTAGACATGGAGCGAAAAACATCTTGCCTGTTACTGCCCCGCGGATAGTTCCTGCTGCGACTATCAACCACATGATGAAGTTCATAACGGTGAGTACCTAGCTAAGGGTTAGAACCCAATACCGTGTAATAGTCCAGAGCCGGGGCTTCACTGACGCAGGAAAGGACTTTGAAGAATTTCGATTCTAGCTCCTCCCCAATGCTAATAGTGAGAAGCGTGAACACTCCTAGTCATAGTGTAAGCCGAGATCTCCGACCGAATGGTGCGAAAGCCAGACAAATTCACTTACCCGTTGGGAAGATGAAACCCCACCAACCCATGTTGAACGGAATGCGTCCAGCAAGTCCAATCATCACAATAGCTACGCCAAACCATACCAGCGCAAAGCCCCAGAGAAGTAAGGCGCCAAAAACGCCAGTCACGTAGAAAACGTCACCTGGAAAGACATACTCGGCGTGAGGGAGGGAATGCGACAATGCGAAGATATGTTGGGCGGCTTTGCCAAGCACAATTAGACTACACTGGATTAGCAGTTTCTATGGGGTTAATGTGCAGGTAGGGTGTGTCTCACCAGAATCCTGATAGCCCGAGAGGGCCTATTGGAAGGAGTAGCGAGATGATGACCTCTCGTTGGAGTGGTTCATGGAGAGCCATCCGCAAGAAGTATATCGTGAGAATGATCCAAGACAGAGGTGTACCTAGACCCCAGAAGATGTAGGCAATGATCAGTGTCCATAGCTGGTGCCTCTCATTTGAAAGGGCACTGGCTACTAGCCCGCCAGAAGTTGCGGCAATGACCACTGCAACGATGGGAATAAGGTATAGCGCTGTGAGCTCAGCTAGCTCGCCGCGGCGATGTGACATGCTAGCATTCGACAATTAAGCTTGAGTTCCACGTCAATGCTATATGTTGACTTACATTGCGAATGTGAGGTGAAAGCAGGTAGTCAAGGCTAGCACACTGACCATCCACCACAAGACCCAAGCGAATGTAGCCCAACCGTGGCCCCATACCGGAGCACATACCAGTACAATCATGTTCAAGATAGTTGCAAGGCCTACCGGGAATGTTGCGAGAAAAAGGCTTTGATGCGGGTGTCGAAGTACCGCTCGAATCAAGCCAGGATAGAGGGTGTATCGTAGGAAACTTATTACTGTGAATAGAATGAAAATCGCAATATTGAGGACAAAAAATATCGTGGAGATGATATGGAGCCAATCACCATTGTAAGGGAGTCGATGAAAGCAGATAGACATGACCCCTGTACCCATAGTGACCATGAACCAGCTGTGATAGATCAAGTTCGTTAGCCAGCATTAGATCACGGATTGAATTGGAATTAACCTACGAGGGCGTGAAATTTCGAATGATTCTCCGTATTCCCCTATCTGTTGGATCGTCGTGCGTTGGCGGGTTACTCAACTTCTCCTTGTCAGGGTTACTGCCAACTCGTGTGGGAGTCTGAGAACTGGCACTTTGCACTTCTGTCAGGCGCTGCGAGGACTCGTCGATGGCGCTGTCAGGCTCTCCAAAATGGAAATGCTTCTGACAAGTGCCATCACGGCATGCTTCGTTGGATACTTGCATTCCAGAAAGTCCTGGTGTGCTCGACAAGACTTTGATACGTTCGGATTATACCTGAAAGGGATTTCGACTGTAGGTCCTGGCTGAAGAAAGGACCCGCTGATTTGCGAGATTTGTCCAGCTCCAACGTGATACCTAGGTGCCTAGGGTCGTTCTTTAAGACTATCCACAAATTGATAGTGTGATATTTGTGTTCCAAACGTGTTTCAAGCTGTGTTCTGTACCGTCCGTTTCTGCCAGGTAGACATCCTGCTGGATGCCATATTTACATGTAGACTTTAACATAGTGATGCTAGTCGATATCGTCGAATCTAATTCTTAATCATCCTAGCGGGAGCGGGAAATGCTTGACGTTTGTAAGCTCAAGGACGCGGGAATCATTAGACTCCGTGTCAATTTCCCAAATTGGTATGATCCCACAATTGTCCTTGGCGCTGGATGGAGCTAGGCAGTCGCCAACTGTGCGCAGTGTATTGTAGCTTCATGCGGAGGTGGTCAGCGCGCAGTGCATGATGCATAAAAGTACCTTGCGAGGTCGACCCTAGCGTCAAAATTCTGTGGCTCGTAGTTGTACAAATAACCCGATGCGGAGTTATCGAGTTGTCACATGCCTAAGCTTCCCCTGCCATTTCTCATTATGGGAAGCGAAAGCTTTCGTATCCACAAAGCTTGTGGCTTTGCACAAACGCTTATCGAACCCCGGGCCTCCTGAGCCGTTCTGATTTGACTGTTGTATCATTAGTAAGTCGTGCTTGCATTCCCTTTCCCACTCGAAAAATATATTGTGCACGTTCTAGGCCGTCGTGGTGAATCCCTCCAATCATGGTCTAATCCTGCCGTGTACTTCGCAGGACACGCTTGGTTGGCCAACCGTCCCAGACCCAGGCTGATTCAGCACCGTTGTTTTGGAGGATAAATGCGCAGGAGGGCTGACAATCTTCGATGTTGATTAATAGTGGGATTCCCAATTGTGCTAAACACAAGGCGTCGTTACGTTAGAACAACTCATGCAAGCCGCTGACGATCATTTTCCATTGCCTCCACCTATGCAGGTCCCAGTCTTGTTGTCCTTGCCTAACACCAGACTGGAGGCTACTGTGAGACGATGACAGGCACTACTGTGACAGTTAATGCGACCTCAACGACAACGTATCCTGCTATGTCCTCCACTCTAAACCCTAGTATAGCTGGCCTTGAAAACGGGGTAACGATCCTCTACGCAAGTGCAGCCACGCGGCGTCGGATACAGAATCGTTTGAATAAGAGAGAGTCTCGCAAACGCAAAGCTCTTGAAAAGGCCCAGAAAGTACAGGTCTATTACCTCGAGCCACGTACGTCGCCCGTCTCAACGCAGCCGAAGCCCCTCGTAGGAGAAGATCCCAACGATTTACCGAACGCGAGTTCCAAGCGATCCGGAGTGGATCGTTGCAAGAATGGCTACCGCCATCCCATGAGAACCTGCCTACAGCCACTGTTGGCTACCCAGTCATGGTGCAGATCGGTCGAGTCGTTCTTGGCAGGACAGCAGTCCGTTGCAGAAGAAGAGAGTAGCACTGGTGACCGAGAGAGAAAGGCCCTTGTTGCATTCGAGGAATCGTTCCTCGCCAACCTCAGCCCGAGCGATTTTCATAGGCTGCCTGCAGATGATCACCTTTTATCTTTGATGTACTATAATGTCTTCCGAGCCCTGGCAAGCAACGTGAGGATACTGGGGCTTGACTCATATGAGATGAAGAAAGATACCTATCTTTCGCCGTTTTACACAGGCGCGGCTTGTGGTCGAGTCGTTCCACCACACCTCATGCCTACACTCATGCAGCAAACGGTGCCTCATCATCCTTGCTTCGACATATTCCCCGATCCTATCGTGCGGGATAATGGCATTACTAACATGAAATTCCTGGGTCATGGGATGCTTTGCATGACACTAGCTGGTCGGAATACCTGGTATGAAAATGACAGGTCGAGAAAGGTCGGTCTCGTGGTCTGGGGTCCACCGGAACATGCAGACTCTTGGGAAGTCACAGAAGGTTTTGTGGCACACTTTGGCTGGCTTGTGGCCGGTTCGAAAATGTTGCAGTGCTCGACAAATAGGTGGAGGGCGATTCGGGGTGAGCCAGCTATTTACTTTGCCTAAGTTCCCAAATTGAGAACAGTCCCAGTGTAATGTTGAAAATACTGGGCTTGGTTTTCTATCAACGGGAAGCGCACTGAAACAGGCAAGGTATGTACTCTACTAAAGTATATGTCTAGGATGTGAAACAATCAAGTCAATCGTAGTTTACATATAGCCCTACCTAGATACCCAGGTTGGCCTTGGGCCTTCGTCTCGCATGTGCTAGCCGACGCCTCAAGCAGGATGTTCCAGGCTTGCTTCGCGCTCCCCGGATTTAGTGGCTTCGGCCTAGGGCTACGATTGACAAATGATTGTCTATCGATATTCCTTGCGCACGGTTCATAATTTCAAGATATGTTATGGAGTTTTTCTTCTATCCTCGATGTTGCTTGCTTGCTGCCTACTTAATGGAGCCAACTGATGGAGAATGCAGACCAGCACTAGGGAACACTACTACTGACCATCTTATCATGGGCGCGAACCAAGGAGACAAAGAACGAGAGGGCATATTCCCAGGCCATACGAGCGGAGCCAAATTGATACCTTCCCCTCGTAGGTCCTAAGTAGATAGCGCCTTGGGTCGAACGAAGTGTTGGGATGGGCGTTGGTCGACTGGCCAAGATAAGGAGTATTTGAGTAAATGATCTGTACGTTAGAATCACTACGCTGCTCATGATCCGTAAAATCGCTGTACAAGGTCGCTCTACGGTAGCGGGGCCTCCTACCTAGCCTATTCCGAACATCGTCACTCTAGCGTTGGGAGATAGGCTGGGAGTCTCTAATGGTAGGATTGCTGGACGGATCTCTAACCGAACTAGCCGGATAGAACGAGCGGAGCCGGACTCCGTTCCGGTCGCCAAAAATTCAACAATATAATAGTGGCGCCGAAGTCAAGAAATGCACGCCGTACATGAAACGATAGCGCTTTGATAGGAACAACATCACTAGCGGATCAGCATTCTATCCAGAGAAGCAGCGCGTAGCAAAATGGTCGAGATCAAGAAATACCACCTCCCACCAACAGCTCTAATGCCTAATTCGCCAAAACCACTTCTACACTACCAAGGGTTCCTGTCCAAGGAGACGGATCTCGCCCCAGAACATGTTTATGACATTTTCTCCGACAATGGCTGGCAGGTGCAATGGATCTTCCGGTACGGCCAAACACAAGAATCGCACTATCACTCGGCCACTCATGAATGCATGGCCGTGCTTACTGGGAGCGCCACCATCCGCTTCGGTGTTGCAGACACGAATCCTGATCTGAAGGAAAGCACATACGGCTCCGGGAAGGAAGACGGTGGAGTCGAGGTACAGGCACGTGCAGGAGACGTGTTTGTGTTACCGGCTGGCCTTGCGCACAAGACTTTCAATACCACCCCTGCACCCTTTGCTTTGCTTACGCCAGGTGACGGCCACAATGTGGATGCGGCAGATGTCAGGGGTGCGCTGGCGGACATCAAATTGGATGGGTTCACGATGATTGGCGCATATCCTAAAGAAGGCGGCAGATGGGACTTTGCAAGGGGAGGGAATAGCGAAGGACAATATGAAAAGGTGTGGTCAGTGCCGAACCCCGAGTTTGATCCCGTTCTGGGTAAAGCGGAGGAGGGGATTTGTGGACAGTGGTGAGAACGGAGGCTGATATACTTCATCATGGCTCTCTGCCGCTATAGGGAGTGGGCGGTCGCCGACTGTACTCATCCAAGCCAATGAATTTGATGTTGCTTTGTGAACACAAATTCCATATTGCGTCAAATGGTTTAACTAGTTGCGAAAGACCAACCGCGGAGCTCAGCAGGTGGCAAAGTGACCTCTGTCTACTCGCTCAACGGTGCCTTCCAGCAGAACTGAGTATGACCTTGCAAGCCTCGCTTACCGAGGCACGGGCGATGCTGACCTTCAGCGGAAGTCAACATTGCAGATAGACGTGGCTGCATTCTCTATACTACTTGCAATTTCGCACGAAATGCGAACAAAGTAAGGGCCCGGCCACTGCAGGTCCTGCCTACGAGACTAGAAGATTGAATCGAACGGCCGAACATTAATAAAGACGAGCACGTGGACGAGGCAGCTGCTGACAAATGCACTGTTGGTGCCTGAAGAAAATGGCCGTCACGTGTTTGGATGTCTCGTATCTCGTATCTCGATTACCGCGGCTCGTTGGGCACGTCGCGTGCAGGCCGACAAACATCTTGGTGATTGGGACTTTGCACCTGTCCTGTCCTGCCCGCCTTCTCAGGCGCGTTCAGGCTCGCTCGAGCTCGACATCTCTATGGATAGGTCGCTGGCGACTCTTCTACGATCGCTGCAAGCATCGAGAAGCGCAGAAGATGCTGGACGGCTACTCCCTTCAGCGACTGGACTCCTCTCTCGCCTCTCCAATCCATTGAACGTCTCTCTTCTGGCATCTCAGTTGTTGGCTAGCGACGTTTTGTACTCGACCCCCGTTGACCTCTCCGCCTGTCGCAGCGTTTTCAGCGTGTTCTACACTGCAGCTTTGCGCTTTGTCGAAGACGAAAAGAGCGAGGAAACGCTGGCTGCTCGAAGCAATCTTTCTAAAATTGAATGGACGAGGGCGGTGGTAGAAGGCGCAGATAACAAATCACCCCGGTGGCGACACCCGCTGTTGCTCGGTGGGCTCCTACTTGGATTCGAAGGTCAAAGTTCGAGCAATCTGTCGCTAGATTTGCGACACAGGCTGGAAGGAGGTCTGATAATAGCAACCAATTTGGCTTTGCAAGAGAAAGATACAAGAAATCCGAACAATCAACTTTGTGTCATCTTCGTCCTGACCACCATCTTTCCTCTACTTGCGGACCAGCACCGCGGTCAAGTACTATATGATCTCCTCCTTCCGGAGCTTGTTCAAGCCACATACTTTTCGCGAGATGGCCTCGAATATGGGTATTGGCTCGGAACCGTGGATTCTGATATCAAACAAGTCTCACCAACTAAATTTCGTTGGGACGTGAAATCAACTTCAGCAATCAGAGTCCAGGAACTTAAGTCAAGAGTTTTGGTCTCGGCGCTGGGACCGCTTTCAAGATTGATGGCTCATTCTATCGAGTCCGCTCACAATTCCATGCTTCTAGTTTCTGTGCTTGCCCGTTTGGCCGAATTCTGTCGCAACCTCAATATCTCTTGGAGACATACCAAGCTCTCTGAAGTCGATCCGTCGGAAGAACAAGCTTTCCTCGACGACGAAACACTCCGGAAGTCTCTTCCAGATCTTATCCAACTGCTCAGGAACATTATGTTTTCTGTCGTCATATCTCTAAGGGCTGTGGTAGGAAGAATATTGTTAGATGCCACACTGTCGTCAGATGCCAGAGTGCCAACGTTAGCTGCCCAAACTCTGCACACCTTACGGGATCTATATTTCATCTCCCACCGCTTCGGCCAGCAATCTTCAACCCAATACATGTTTGTGAATTACGCCCCCATTGATATTCTTAACCAGTTTCCTTCTAAAGCGGAGTCGTTCCTATCCTCAATTCAACCAACGCAACGTGGTACTATCCCTGCCCATCCCCTCGACCGCCTTAACGACCTCTTCTTCCTCAATGTTGCGGAACATTTCACGCTAGCACTGCGACCAGAAGCAATTCAGCAACTGTTGGTGAATGCTGCCATGCCGTACATCACGAAGGCCGGTGACAAGCGGTTGGGTGAGCTCTACGAAGCTGCACATAGTGTGCTTTTAGCACTCTTTGCTGCACCACAAAATGCCGCTATCTCGGAACAGCATATTCCACTCTACATCGAAACTCTGCTAAATAGTTTCCCCTCACCCTTGACACCCAGGCAATTGCGTTTGGCGGTCAAATCTCTCATGCAAGTTTCAGCACCTCATTCACCTGTCGCAGCTTCCATGCCTCAACTTCAGGAGGTAATCCTTGATATGCTGGCATCGCGCCTTCCCCAAGCATCCGAAGTACTGCTTCCCCCTTCAGATACCGCGCTCGCCGAAAGCGCTTCCCTCGTATCCGAGAAAAGCGTTCTAGTATTATCAATGATCGAGAATCTTGGTCTTTTGCCAGTGCAGACCTTGCAGGAATGGTTGACATTCGCTGCCGAGTCAATACACAGCCTGTCAGACATATTCCAAAGGAGTGAATGCCAAAAGCGTTTTTGGGAATGCTTGAGTAGTGGAGAGATGAGTGTGGAAAGCGCCGCAGTTTGTGTGACGTGGTGGACGACTCGCAGTGGACGTGAGGCTATCCTTGGCGGCAATGTAATCCTGGATCAGTCGTTGACTATGAGTGGTGGTCTAGGTCCCCAAAGCAAGATTTAATCTCACAGCCTATTATTTGACCTTCCAGACCATTTCCGGTCATGCATAAATGTGGAAGCCGCTGAGTGATTGGTCTGACCAAATTTGTCTCCGGTAGGGATTTCCGTCGAAACGGGCCCTAACATACGCGGCGCACTTGAAGACGATCATTTAGGCCCTTGATAATTTTGTCCGATGATTTTGTCCTGTCCCTGGGTATCCTCGTGGACTTGCTGATCTCTCAGCCACCGAGGACAAAGAAAGGTCAGCTATATATCGCTTCAGAGAATGGATTTGGATGGAACGGCACGCAAAAACACCGAAAGCTCAGGCAATCCTACCTCTCCCGCAAAGCAAGCTGTATCATCGCAAGAGTGTTCAACACTGGAGTGAAATACGACGAAATCCTACGCCTGTTGTTACAACAACCGGGTCCGATGGCGCGCAGTTTGACAAGCACCACTGAGCCAACCCGTGCACCATTGGAGGGATTATGTGGACCATCAATATTGATCTGGAAATGAAAATATTCTCTGTCAACTTGGAGCGTCAAAAGCATGTTTCAATTTATCATCCCAACAGAGTGGCACGGTGAAGGCTACACTTGACATGCGATTCCTCTCCTTTGGTATTTAACAAGAAAATGCCTGAGGCATTTGTTGTTCGAGCAAGCAGGAATCAGTGGCCTGCGCTGATGAGTGAGCCTGGTGGCCTAGGGCACTGGAGTTGCCCTTCTTCCAGTTTTATCCATGCTCACGACCCTCGATGACTATGAAAGTATAGAATGTCATATTCTCGCGGTTGTTGGCACAACTGCAGCAGGCATGCACATTTCATGGGCGAGGGGCTGCTCGAAAGAGGTCTCATTTAGCCTTCTAATATCAATTGCGGCCGGTCAGGCTAAATCCCATCTCGGATCTGGGAGGCATACTTGGGTCAAAGTTTCGTCCAGCTTTTTCTAGCCTTTGGCTTCGGGAGCCTTCATGCTATTGGTCGGTAGAGCGTGTATGTCACGACCTTAAAGTAGATGCCCAGCTATGATGGGCCAGTGTTAATAAAAGGCATTGTCGGCAAGCACCAATGGCCTCAACCTGAACACGTTAACCCATTTTTGAAGGGGTTAGCCTACTTCGTATCTCTCGCGCGACATGATCAAGTGCTTGCCTTTGTATTACAATCACTTCTGACTGATCCTACTAAAGCTTTCCTTCTATATCGTACTCTTGCTTCTAATGATTCAAGAATCCAACCCTGCAGGCTTCATGTGGTGTTTTTTTCCAAGCCCTCTCCCCCTTCCCCGAGATACGTAGATAACCGGCATTCTCGGATCCCACGTCTTTCGTCTCATTTAAAGCTCTCCGTCTTTCTTTCCTAGGCTACTAATTAATTAAACAACGGCACGACGACTGCCAATCTAATAAAATCGAGCGGAAACTAGGGGGGCCCGATTCTGCCTCCGATTAGACACCGAACGACAACAAACAGCAGCCATGGACAACGACCACCACCAGCACCACAACAACAACATGAACGGCATGCACGACACGAACGACCCGCACACGCCGCTCCTCGCCTCGGACCGCCAAAGGCCAGCCCACGCCTCGAGAGACTTCATCGCACGTAACTTCACCAGCTCGATCGAGTCCCGCGCCTACCGCATCCGGCGCTGCCTGCAATGGTTCCTGGCCTCCAAGTACGGCCACTTCTCCGTCATGATCCTGGTCACGCTCGACGTCGCGGGCATCTTCGCCGACTTCCTCATCTCCCAGCACGTGTGCGAGCATTCCGGCGAGCCCGGGGTCGGGAAGTGGCGCCGCGTCAACGAGGGACTGGGCATCCTGAGCTTGGTTTTCAGCTGTTTGTTCATGGCGGAATTGTTTTGTAGCATTTTTGCGTTTGGGTTTGGGTGAGTTAACTTTTCAACATTTCAGCTTTTCATTTTTACTGCGGGCCTCCCTTCGCTCTCTCTCCCTCTGTGTGTGTGTCTGTGTGTCTGTGTGTGTGGATCTGGCCTGGCGTTACCAAATTTTGTGTTCTCCAAACGTCAGCCTGGACTGGACCGGACCGGACTTGACTGAAATAGATTTGATTTGATTTGATTTTGATAGAATCGAATTGAATAGGAGCCCGGGTCTGGCTGACTTATATCGCAGCTACTTCCGGTCAAAATTTCATTGTTTCGATGCTACGGCGATTGTGGCGAGTTTTCTGGTGGATGTGCTGACGCGGGGGCCCGTAGAAAAAGCTGGGAGTCTGATCATCATACTGAGGTTGTTCCGGGTCTTCAAGATCGTGGAGGAGTCCGGGACCGTCGCGACGGAGCAAGTCGAGGGGTACAAGGAGAAGATCAAGGACTTGAAAGAGGAGAACCAGAGTCTACGGCAGAGGTTATTGGCAACCGCGCCGGTCGCTTAGGTTCGTTCGTGACGGTGAGGATGTGTAGGGGTCTCTCGAGAACGAACGTCTGCGCACTGGGCAGGGACACAATGCTGAAACTCAACGCGAAGGCCACCAAGTATGACAGGGATAAACGCTGCCTTTACTTATGCTTTCGAGGCACCCGCCGAGCTGCTTGGAAGGGTGCAGCAATGGAACTTTTTATTCTACGCTTTTTAGACGTGCCCACCATCACAGATTCACAATGCTGACGCTCAATACACCTCCAGTCTCAATCAGCTCCTTCACAACCTCACTGGTAATTTGGCCATCGACACTCAAGATCATCAGCGCTTCTCTTAGTCCAACAGTGGCACCCTCCCGTCTTTTCTGCCCTTCCCCTTCCCCAGCCGGGGTCGCAACTCCACTTCTAGGCAAGAACCTATTGTCGCTCGGAAAACTCGCAGGCGCAACACTCATGAAGTTGATATTGACACCCTCTCGTCCCAAAACACTACCGACCGTTCCGATCTTGCCTGGCGAGTCGTAGTTGTGGCAAATGAGCAAGGTGTCGCCATCGGCTGGAGAGAAGGAAGTGCTGAAGCGGTCGAGCCTGGAGATGTGAGCGTGATTGTCAGAGACGTGGCCGCTTATGATGTGCTGAGATTTGCTCGGCTTGGAATTGATGTCCTCTGCTGCAATGCGTGACACACTGCTTGGGCGACTGGGCGGCCGGGCCACGAGGGTGACGAGCGACGAGTAAGATGAGCCGCCCGAGGGGTCACGAGACTTTTGCTCGTTGACGAAAATACCCCGGTCTTTGGCGATCTGCTCTGCATTGACGATGTTGATGTTCACGCCGGATGCTTCGGAGATAGGTGACAAGAGACCCTTCACTAGAGCTGCAAAGAGGGGCTTGGTGGAGGACATGGTAGCCAGCTCTCCTTCGTAGATGATGTCGAAACTGTTGCGGAAGGCGGCGCTGGGCGCTGAAGGTGAAGTGAAATGTTGAGTATAGATTGAACCCATTTTCTCCACGAGTTTGACGAACGGCTGAAGCGTCTTGTACTCTGCAGGGAGGATGATTGGGGCATTGACGGCCGAGCGTGGGAGAGCCCCTGCGAGGATGTCGAGCACTTGTTCACAGACATCGATAGAGACGTTTTCCTGGGCTTCGACCGTTGAGGCGCCAAGGTGTGGAGTTGCAACACACCGAGGATGAGCAATGAGCTTTGCTGCGCTGCCTTCAGGATTCTTCGACGGTGGTTCTGCAGTGAAGACATCGATGGCGGCGCCGGAGAGGTGGCCAGAATTCAAGGCGTCTAGGAGAGCGGATTCATCAATGATGCCGCCACGAGCGACATTAAGGATTCGAGCGCCTCGTTTCATGAGGTTGATTTCATTGGTTGACATCATACCTCTGGTCGAAGCAAGCATAGGTGTATGAATGGTGAGAAAGTCAACTTCGGGCAGGAATTCCGTTAGTGTTTGGAAAAGCGTGACATTGTTCGAGGCGGCGACCTGAGGTGAGGCATATGGATCATTGGCTATCACGTTCATGCCCAGACCTCTCGCCATGCGGGCGACGATCAAACCGACTAATCTTTGGTCAGTCTGGCACAATATGAATTTAATTCCAGGAGAGCACCTTTGCCAAGACCAATGATTCCCAGAGTCTTGCCTTTTACTTCAACACCAACGAGACGACTTCGCTCCCATTTCCCCGCTTTTGTGCTTTCACAGCCATCGGGAATGTTTCTAGCCATGGACATGAGTAATGCGATGGTGTGTTCAGCTGCTGCTTGGATGTTGCCCTGAGGACTGTTCACAACGACAATCCCCAATTTTGTGGCAGCGGGGACGTCGACATTGTCGACACCAACACCGGCTCTGGCAACGACCTTGAGGTTCTTGGCAGCCTGCAGCAATGCCGAGGTGACTTTTGTTTCTGACCTGACGAGGAGGGCATCATATTCGGGGATTACCTCAATGAGCTGCTCTGGAGTTAGGCCTTTCTTTTCATGCACTTCCAAGGTTTTTTGCAGTAAAGCAAGCCCGTCGGGGGAGAGCTTTTCTGGTACAAGCACCTTGGGGCGCGAAGCATCGTTACTTCCATTCATCGTGAATGATTTGGGAATTTCGGCGAGCGGGGAGATGGACAGAGCCAAGCATGGGAATATTGAGTGAACAGAGATTCAAGACGCACGGAAACTAAAAAAACATTTTGACTAGGTCGAGCGTTGTTGGACGAATGGCATTATGGCCTACATCTTGTGAGTATGCAAGTTCGACGAAGGCAACTGGCTGCCTTGCTTCACATGACGGCCCCGCACTTACAGATTGAGCCATTCACTGCGGGTCATCGCACGCCTCAAGGCTCTGCACCCCACACAATGCCCCAGAAGTGCTCCACCAACACCACCTAAATGCTGTGTGCGTAAGAGCATCGACTGGATACCTGCATATAACTACAACGCCTTGGGGCAAGATCCATAGCCAGTATGCTCGCTGAAAACATCGATCTGATACGACTTAAAACGACATGGACGCCTCGAAAAGCTGACGTAATTGGGTTCTCTCTTCGTTGACCTCCTCAGAAAGATTTGGCGCGAGCATGAGAACCCGTTTTTGCGGGATCGTCCCCTCCACCAGATCATCGATGTGCTCATTTTTGAACCCGAGGTCTTTGAGACCGCGAGGCTGATCACCCAATTTGACCAAAAACTCTGCGAGCGCCTCGCTGAGGACATCACCTGCGCTCTCCTTTTTGACTTGCGAAATGTCGACTCCAAATGCTTCAGCCGCTGCCAGATGGCGATCGGGGTTGCTTGCACCGGTGAATTTGAAGACAGCAGGTGCTGTCACCGCGACACTGACACCGTGGGGGATGAGATCGTTATCGATGACATAGCCTGGATGCTTGTAGCCGGGATTCTGGCCACTGATAGGATAGCTCATGCCATGGCATAGATGCACACCAGCATTGCCAAAACCTACACCAGCTAGTGTTGCTGCCAGCAGCATTTCACTCTGGGCTTCAAAATCCTCTGGATCTTTCGCAGCTCTGGGAAGATACTTGACGGTAGCGTGCAAAGCTTTTAAAGAGAAAATGTCTGAGATAGGGTTCGCTCCTTGGTAAGCAGGTCGATTGATGGGATTCTGAGGCCTGGGGACCCGCTCATTGAACGGGATGGCAGTCCAGGACTCGAGTGAGTGACAGAGCACGTCCAGACCGGAAGAGGCATGCACAGCTGATGGCATGGTCCTGGTGTTGATCGGATCGCATATTCCCAGTGTGGGTTTCAGATTCCTATGAGCAATTCCAGTCTTTGCCTTTTTCTCAACCAAGTCGAAGATGGCCGTGCCCGTCGTCTCTGACCCGGTTCCGGCCGTTGTTGGGACGGCCACCAAGGGCTTTAGCTTGCCTGGTATCGGCTTGCCTTTTCCCAGCGGCGCATTGACAAAGTCGAGGAAATCAGCATCTGGGAAAGAGGTGTAAAGGTTCATCAGTTTGGCTGTATCGATGACAGAGCCACCACCGACAGCTAGAAAGGCGTCGGGCTGATACGGCTTGGCAAAGTCGATTGCGTCCTTGATGGATTTGTCTTTTGGCTCCGTCCTACAGCCATCGTAGACGGTGTATTCAATGCCCGCCTTTGCCAGACCCTCATGCACCTGCTTCATAGCATCCAGCTTTGACACATTCTTGTCTGTCACAACGCAAACCCGCTTCGAGCCCAAGTTTTGCATGTCCATGCCGACCTCCTTGGTGCAGCCAGGCCCGAACCGGATGGAGCTTGCCGCCACTTCAAACGCGTATTCTTTCTGCCTCCCGTGATCGATTGGAGTCGCCATGGCGCGCCTCGCCGAGGACAGCGTGCCCGGAGCATGATGGTAGTTGGGGTTTGAGTGGCAAGGACACGTCGGGGGATGGCCAAACTGGATAGCTCGAAGCAGTGAGGCCGATCGCTGAGCGGCTGAGCGGGCGACGCGAACAGCTGGTGCTCCTGACATGATTCTACGGAGTACTTGTTGACCTACTTCGTACTTACAACAGTTTTGATGCAGGAAAAATGCATGCCTCGAGTTGTGAAGCCGGATCACAACCCGCCACTGCAGCTGGAATTATACGGTCTGTGGATGCATCCCCGAGACAATTGGCGAACCGAGGCTCTGGACGGATGCGGGGAGAACTCCTAATAATCGGAACTCAACGCCCGGGCTAAGGCCTAATAAGGCTAAATGGCTTTCACCTGGGTTTAGTGGTATGATGGCTGAGACGAGGCTGTTTCAGACTTTCTTAGGCCCGACAAGGCTCGAAGTCGATCGCTGGCGGTCCCTGATGTCATTATCCCCAAACATGTGCTGACAAAAAAAGTCCAGCGACTCCCCGCACCAGATTTACTGGGGATTATGTCGCAACACCACCGACTTTTGAGACAACGGCTTCCACTGAGTTTAGATGTCCTTACGCATTGCACGAATTCGTCAAGTCTCGCATCAATTGACACACTTTCCGATATCCAGGCGCCAACCACGATTCCTTCGAAGCTACGCAATTATGGCACCAGATCAGAGCCTGTGGAAGCTCAACCACACAATGCTACGAGTCAAAGACCCAAAGCGATCTGTCGAATTTTACAACTTCCTTGGGCTAAAACAGATCAAGAAGATCGAACAGCCGGAAGCGAAATTTGATTTGTACTTCCTGGGTAGGTCCCGGTGAAAGATACGACGGGGACAGGTGCTGATCCATCGAAGCATATGATGGCCCTGGATCCGTCTCTACAGGCGCCCATTGGACCGATAGAGAAGGCGTCGTGGAGCTGACGCACAATTACGGCACCGAGAATGACGATAGCTACACCGTTAACAATGGTAACAAGGATCCGGGCAAAGGATTTGGTCACATCTGTGTGGTATGTGAATTTGGATGGCCGCTAGACGTTACCTCGGCGCTCACAAAGCGGCAATACAGAGCGTGGACAACATCCAAGCCGCCTGCAAACGGCTTGAAGATGCGGGTTACAAGTTTCAGAAGAAACTGTCCGACGGGCGCATGAAACACATAGCCTTTGTATGCGAGACCCCCCCTTGCCTGCAAAGAATTGGCAGCTGATAATTGGAGCAGGCTCTGGACCCAGATGGGTATTGGGTCGAAATCATCGGACAGAGCAATGCCGACGAAACAAAAGACGTCACCACCACCGAGACCTCGTCGTATCGGATGAACCACTCGATGATCCGAGTAAAAGACCCGGAAAAGTCGATAAAGTTCTATCAGGACGTCATGGGCATGAAGCTCATGCTGACGAGGGAACAAAAGGAGGCCGGCTTCAACTTGTACTTCCTTGGCTACCCTGGTAGCGACGGTATTCCGAAAGAAGAAAATGCGCCGAAGGGCGTCAACCCCCTAGCTGGAAAGGAGGGTCTCCTTGAGCTCACGTGGAACTATGGCACCGAAAAAGAGGAAGGCCAGGTATATCACAATGGCAACGACCAGCCCCAGGGCTTCGGCCACGTATGTGTCACGGTCGACGACTTGCAGGAAGCTTGCAAGTTCATGGACGAGAGGGGTGTCAATTGGAAGAAGAGGCTGACGGACGGTCGAATGAAGAATGTTGCGTTTGTGCTTGATCCGGGTAAGGGTGCCCTCTCTTGAGCCCATTGCTCGCTCGCTCCCTCACTCTCAAAACATCTGACTAACATGCTGCAGATAACTACTGGATAGAGGTTGTTCAGAACGAGAGACTCAAGAAGTCTTCTGATTGGTAGGAGGCGAGAAGGATTTACTTTTTCTTCTTCTGAATAGCTTGTACTATAGCGAGTTGTAGTCGAGGACGTGGAGACCCCACGTCTCTCATTTTGATTGTGTATAGAGTACGGAGTAGCTCACATAGTTTCGATATTTCGAGTCGTCGTGAGGAAATATTGTCACCGTCGCCCTCAGCAGTCATACAGAGCAGCCCCCTACCTTTGTTTTTGTTAGCATCAACAACGCTCGTCCTCGAAGGTAGTAGCAGTAGTAGTACAACAATGATCCAATGCACCCTATCTCGCCGGGGTGAGGCATGAAGAGCCCGTCGCACAACGTACTAAGCCATGAAAGAAGTCTCCCCCGTGGCTGTCTTGCAGCAAAAGAAACCCCCAGTAGACGCCCTGCTATCCTTGCATTTGCAGCGAGCTTGTTTTCTCCTTTGGTCCGCAATCACGAACTCTTTTCCTGATTTCGCCTGTTTCCCACTTTTCAACTTTTTCTCGCAACTACCTCAAGCGGAAACAGGACCTCGACGCTGGCAGACGAAGTCAACCCCCAATTACTACGTCAGGTAACTCTGATGGCCGGATTCGAACAGCGATACGAGTTGTTGCAGGTTCACCCCCTCGCTTCCGCGGTGCCAAGTATCGAATACGTAACGAAGGAGGTCCCATTCAGGGTGATGCGCCGGACAGACTGGGAAAAAGGGGCGGGGTGGGAGGATCTAGAACTGCACAATGCGAGAAATGCACGATCCGAGATCGTGGCATCATTATTGCTGACCTTACTGCCCTCGAATTACCTAAAGCGGCAAGCGGTCGATGCCCAGATCTAACCTAGCGTCTGAGAATGGTGCTGCCCCTACCGCCTACTTTTGTTACGTACAAGGTACTTCGTATGATTATTGTGATGCAGCTAAATAAGTCGTTTTAAGCCAATTGGGCTCCAGATATCTGGCCTTAGGGGCCTTTTCTCACGCATCGGTCCGGTCAAAATTGTTCTGGACTGCCCGTCGGCTCGTATAGAAGTGCACTATCCGAGGGAGGTATCAACTTCCGGCGGCTCCGTCGTTCCTTAGTCCTAGAGCTGGAGATCTGCAACCCAACATCATTATTGAGCTTGTCCAACTTGCCATGTATTAACGGGAATAATGGCCGGCAACTTGAAAGGGGGGAGCGTGCAGCTTGGCGGAAGTGGAAGACAGACACGCTGGCTGTCTCTCGACGCCGAATCCGGACTTTTCTTGCAGATCTGCTGCAAGACGAGGGAACGCCCTAATTACAGAGTTCATTATACTCCATTGTTGGTACCTTGGCAAACATATCGCGAGAAGGAATAACCGCACATGTGCTTCAGTAAACGTAGCGGTCTGTGGTGAGACGTGGGCTGGATTCATCAGGGAAATCAGCTGCTTGCTTCTGGAAAGACCCAAAAAGGAAAATGGTCACATTCCCGAGCGTTCTTGGTCTAGCTGGTCTCGACGACGGTTGCAGCGAACCCCGTACCGTTGGGCACACAACTATGTCAACTTCATGTCTTCGCCCTCCTAACGCATGAGTTAGCGCTTGGGACAGCGTCCGAATAATTGCGTTTGACCATTTATATCGAGAAACCCAAAGCAAAGCCATCGTAAAAGGAGATAGTGCAATTGCATCGAGGCCTGTGGTCCCAATATTTTTCGGATCCCTACAACCCAAGGCGGTCAAACCATAGCAGCATTGGCAATGCCCTCCTCACCTGATCAAGTGCAAGCCAGAACCAGCATCCATTGTGTCGGTGTAGAGACTGGTGTCGCTAACTTAGTCATACTCGTGGTGCTCCAATCTGGAGGGAGGACGATATGGGTGTCTTGCTATCTGTGAGCTTTGCCTCCTCCGGATTCGGTCCGTTGATAAAGTACGGATAAATAGGCGTGGTGAGCGGTACGTTGAGAGTTTATGGAGAGCTCTAACGAGAGTCATTCGCCCATGGCCTTGTGGCAGCAGCGTGTTACTGCACATTCCGATGCACAGATAGCCAGCGGTCCTTCCGGGTACGCAACTTCCCAAAAGGCGACAACCCGACGATGTTCGAGTAGAGTATTAGGAGGCTAGAGTTCACTGATGAGTTTGAGCAAGCAAGACGCAAAGGCAGCACCACAAAAGCCCGTCGAGACGTCCGTCGATCGATCAGCAAATCTAGGTCCTTGCAGTGGCTTCAAGAGCAAGTTTGAACCACAACCGTCTCATCGCACCGTACGATCAGGGTTCTTGTCTGATCAACCGTCATCACCGGCGTTGTCCCTTGCCACATCAGCCTCATCCTCTGAGTCTAAATCGGCCATTTTCACCATGTGCCCGTGCCTCTCTTCTTCCTCGTCCTCGTCATCAGATTTACCATTCTCGACGCTAGCTCCAGTACGGTGAGTACCTGTGACAGCACCAGTCTCGACCCCATCGACCTCCCCGCTTGCCTCCAACCCTCCACTCGTCACGAACAAAAACGTGTTACTGGGAAAGTTATCCACATGGTTGAAGAAGTTTCCAAACACGTTCTCCCGCTCCTCGTCTTGGTACATCCGTTCGTAAATGTATTTTTGTTTAAACACATCCATGTCGTCTTTGTACTTGTCAAAATCAAGTGGTTCTTTTTGCAAAGCTGCTTGGGCTCTTTTATTGTATGAATCGAAAACTGGCCGTTCGAGTAACAAGCCTAAACTTGGTGCTTTGGGAATTGAGAAGTTCGCAGCACCGTATGATTCGGTGATTCGATTCGGGTTACATCCACAGCGGACAACGAGCGCAGCCATGCCAACCATCTTGCGGATTTGATGCATCATGAAACTCTGTCCGTGCACTTTCAGACTGAGCCACTCTGTACCATCGATCAGGATTGGGTCCATGTTGACGTCGAAGGTCTTAATCACCCGTTTGGCCGAAGGGTCTTTGTGCGATTTTTGTACAGTGTAGTTCCAGAAGTTGTGGGTGCCAAGGTAGAGATTGAGCACAGATTGGAGGTTTTCTTTCCGCGTCAAAGGGATACGGTATTGGCGTTTGGCGAGAACGTAAGCACTGCGTAGACGTTTGACTCCTTCATCGAGGGTTCGTCGGCGTGCTATCCGTTGTTCTTTTGTAAGGGAGGATGTTGGTTGAAAGACCGGCTGAGGAGCGTCGTTTTGGACAGCTTCATGTTGTGGGGTCTCGTTTGCTGAATCTTTTTGTGCTTCTTCTGTGAGATCCTCATTTGGAGACGTCGGCTTTGCAGCAGGTTCGTCTGCCGTGTCGCTGAGCAGATTTTCAACTTCCTCAGCCACATCCGAACCTTCCTGCGGAACCGGGTGTGGAACCTGTCCATTGCGGTCGCCCTTGTTATAGACCTGTGTTGTAACTTGAGATGGGTGCATGGCTTGTTGGCTGCCGGAAGGTTGGTTGCCTCGGGCCATTGAGCTGCCATTCTTGTCATCTTCCATCGTCTCCTGCTGCTTCTGTACAACACCTATCGTCTGCGTCGATTGGCTGTCACTCTGCTTATTTGCTTCGTGCTCCGCCGTCAACCACAAGGCCTTCTGTAAGATGCCCCTGATGTCTTCCGGATAGTCGTCAAGTATGGGTTTGATCATTTCGTCATCAACCTTCTCCCAGTAACCGCGGACGACCTCTTGCCGGGTTTCCCATTCCTGCAACTCCCCTTTCTTCTCTGCCCATTCTCGGCACTTCCTCCCGAGATAACTTCGTGGATGCGGCGGAAGGAGAGTGTGCGTAGGGATGAGATATTCGTAGACCCTGCTGTCACAGAGCTGGTAGGAGCTGAAGCTGTTGTTTGTCCTCTCAAAGCCCCATACTCGTATTTGTGGAGTCAGGTTGTCATTGATCTTCTTCACGATGTCTTCGTCCTCGACAATGAGTTTCAGCGAGATGACGTTGCCAGCGGCATGAACACCCTTGTCTGTCCTCGCACATCGAACGAAACTACTCTTTTTCGGGTCGTCCGCGTTCGCTTTACTGATGGCCCCAGCGTCCACAAAGGCTTTGAATAAGTCCCCCTCGATGGTTTTCTGATCGGGCGCTAGCTGCATGCCCTTGTATCCAGTCCCTGAGTAGCCGATCAGGACGGCCACCTTCTTTTTGGGCCTTCGTTCCTCAGCAGCCAGTTCAGCTTCGTCAAACTTCGTTGCATAGACCGGCAACGGCGCAGCTTCGCCATCATTCAGCTTCTGTCTTTTCGCAGCTTGGGCTTCAGAGTTTGCACCTCGCTTATCTGGTTTTGTCTTGCTTTAGCATGGGATGTCAGTATCTCGTGTTCAGTGTGGTGGAGAGCCAGAACTTGGACCACAAAGACTCAACTGGGATATTTGGCGCTATGGGATGTCTTACCTCCATTCTGACCTTCCCAGATCCTTCTTCTTGCGAGTATTATTTCCTCGACCACGTCCTCCGCCACCTCGTCCTCCACGAAAAGACTTCGAATTTGAGCCTCTTTGCGACGACGAAGTTCCTCGATGTCGAGGCGAGGCGGTCGAGGACGGGCCAGTTGAGATGGGCTCTTCAGGAGCCATGATGCTGAGAACGATCTGCGTAGCCAAAGGGGTCGAAGCAGCCGCACAAGCTGCTGTTTCATCGAGTGAGAAGTCTGTTTTCCAGCAGGCGCATGTGGAATAATTTTTTGGTGTCACCCGCGGCTACCAATAATTCGAGGCTTACCAGAATTGGGTTACTTTGTACGACGTAAGGCGAAAAGGGAAGTTTCAGAGGGGCGTTCCGTTCTACTGAGAAACCTACGAAGTACCTACAGCTGGGCACGTAAGTTCCTAGATTAGATTCTCGTGACATCTGTCGGCTTTTGGATTCTGGATCACAGATCTGAGAGCAACTTGCCACCGGGGAGCCTTCCTGGCCGAAGGTAGGCAAGTCCACTAGATTTCAATCGCTTTGATCGCATTGCTTTGGCCTCTGGTATTACAATGATGCAGGATTGTCCACATGTGGTCAACTGGCCATAAATAGGCTGGATTGAAGAGCAGCCTCGATTGAATCTCCTGGGTACCAACGGTTCTCACAATATGAAATATGTGCACTGTTCGGGATACATTGTACATTTCCAACATACCAGTCCTGAAAGTCGACCCAATCCAAGCCCAAGACTCTCAACGAACCCATTAAATATATGTCCGAAACCCAACTCCTGTCCATCCATCAGGGTCATCCGACAACTGTGCCTTCAATCTCGTTGTCTGTAAAGCTCGTCTTCGAACTCCTCTGGCAACCATGAACCATGACCAAGCACTGCATTCATTGAGAAACTGTCTGTAGCTTTTTGCTGTTGCGCAACCAGGTCTCAGAAGTTATGAGAGGGCCTCTTTAGTTTCCAAGTAGCTCGAGCATTGCCAGCCTCCAGTAGGACTGGCCAGACGCTCCGTTTAGGCGTCCACCGCGAGATAGTCAGTTTGTGCTTTGGCGAATCTGTTCAGCAGATCACCGCGTATGTTGCTAGGAAGGTATCTGCCTTTCGGATGAGAACGCGAACGACGGGTTGCGCATTTTGAAGAGGGTGCAGGACCTTTCGAGCATGTGAGAAAGTTTTCCACCCGGCCGTCAGAGCTTTGTCAACAATCCCCTCCAGGGGAGTGATGTGCTTTGGACGCAGAATAGTAACATGCGCATGAAGAGCACAGCAGCAGGGGAGGTCGTAGCTGCCATGATCGAGTGGTCAGACAGACGTCAGCAAATCTGTTCTCCAGGGAGTCAGCAATGGCGCGTTTCAAGTCACATAATGCCCAAGCCCGACAGCCTTCTCTTGCATTATTGTTTGCTGTCCATGCCTGAATAGCAGCACGCAAGATCTCCCCTTTAAACTGGATGTAAAATGCCACTGGATAGCTGGTCAACACGGTTGTTGGTGATCACACGAATCTTCATCCAGAATAAGAAATGAAGAACACATGTAAAGAGGGCATTTTCTGGCTGCATGTCGCAGAGTCCCTCGGGCTAGCTGCGAAGAACTAGTAAGGGATGGTCGGCGTCTTCGTATCTGAACAAAAAAGGGTATCATGTCTTCCAAGATGTGCTTCCATAGCCCAATCACAGCAATCATCGAACATTCAATGACACCAAATATAGCTCGAGCCCCTATCTAGATGCAAACTCCTCAACCACACTCGCATATCCGCGTTGGAGCAGAAGAGTAAGGTCGAGGACTACATCCTCTTCGCCCTTTTTCTCGCTGCTTCGGGTCCTTGTTCTGTCCTCTACCATTTCAAGTAGAACATTTGCAAAGAACTGACCGCTGGTGCCTCCATCTAGCTTAGCACGCCTCTCCACGAGATCGCTAAGCAACTTCTTCATCATTTCTAACCCGTCTGCGACGAGAGCCCCAGCTGTTTGCTCACCAATCTCGCACTGCAGTAATTCGAGCAACGTGATCGTGGCCAGGGTGAAGGTGTGGAATGTTAGAGGGTTGAAGCAGTAGTTGCCGTTGGTGGCTTCAACTTCTGAAGAGGATGATAAGCGGATCGCCTCTACTAAATTTGCTACCGGTCCAATGACTGCTGGTTGCGCCCGCGCATACGACAGGCCACACCTCATGGAGAGGAGGTCGCTGAAAGCCCTCACTTCTGCCACAACCGGATCTTCAATAGAGAGTCCTGACGCGCTAAGCCATGCCCTGATGTTGGCGAATTGCATACGCCCAAATTCTACTACTATCCCTTTCGGGATCATCATATTGCGTTGCGGAAGTAGGGCGAGCGACGCTTGAAGCGACTCTGTCGTCATGACCGTGAACCAGACACGTGGCGAAACGATTCCCAACTGCACGCCTAGGAAATAGGCAACACAAGATGGGACAGGATCGTGAGCCTCTCCTCGCGACACGGCGTGAAGACGTGCAAGCATGGCCGCAGTATGCGCGGCACGAATCCACGCAGCTTCATGCTGGACGTCGGCATTGTACGGCTTGGTTCTAAAAAATTCATCACACAAATCCAAGGCCATCATCACAGGGTCGTGAGCTGGCATATTAGGACATCTCCAGCTGTTTACGTCGTGCTTAATGGCAACCGAGAGGAGGATTCCAATCCACAGCAGACATAGATTGTCACTCTGACACCGACTAGCGTAGGTGGCACAAGACTTCTCAGCAATGAAGCTTTCCAATAGGGCTCGTTCCTCTTGACTCGTCTTGGACGCTTCATCTTCGGCTGCGCTGGGAAGAATCTTCTTCTTCTTCTTCTGTGGAAGCAGTTTGACGGCCGTTAGAAGTGCGTTTCCAAAATCCTTTGTTGCGGAATGAAGTGTTTCTATTACGGCCAGCGAGTCTGCATCAGGAAGAACCGGGCATAATGGGTGAACGATGTCATAGTACTGTTCAAAGGCGGCTCGCTCTATGCTTGGTAGTTCTGCTGCTTCGCTCGAAGGTTTGCCTGCCTTTGAAGACGAACCAATCCACTCAGTCCAGAATGGTTTCACAATATTGGAGGACTGAGGCTTGTCTTGTATGGGCGTGAGCTGGTCAGGAGGTAACGCAATGCTTGCCTCTCGAGCGCTTGCGGTTATTGAATTATTGTACCAGCCACCACTGCTTGGGAAGCGATCTCTCGTTAAATCTGCAAATGGGTTGCGTTGTGAGAACGAAGGACGATTCCTCAATGCCGGATCTTCATCTGGAGAGATCGGGGATTCGCTGTATCCGGCCGCTGGTCCATCGAATGATGAACGAAATCCAACTGGGTTCTGAAGAGCTAGTTGCCCTTCAACGAGTTGAACACGTTCGGACAACTCCTTAATATACCTAGGCGAATATTAGCTGATTGTCAGAAATCGGAAACCGCTGGCCACATGCCCTTTGCTTGGACCACGCTTCTGAGGTATCCTGCTATAATCACAAGTTTGCCCAGACTTTTGACAATTTGTGCAAGTCTTCAGCTGACCGGTTCCCTCTGCATCGGCATCGCAACGGATCTATTGCGTGTGAGGGTGTGTTTGACCGAGCAACTCGTGAATAGCTCACCTTCTTCTTTCGACACTGGTCGCACGCCCGGGAGACCTTGGATCGCTTGCGGTTGGAGTTCTGCCCCGAAAGAGCAGGTTCTGGATCATCTGCGGAGCTTTTGCGCTTCACCGAAGCGGTGCGAGGCGTCGAAGGTTGCGGTGTCAGGTCGCGAGGCGCATTTGGAATTGATGTTGCATCTATCGAATTTGCGTGACCATTCTGATGCGGGGCGGGAACATGGGTCCCCAAATTTGTATCAGCCATCTTTTCCCCCGGCGACTGGAAATTCCCAGGCGTTTCGAGGGCCTGGTCGATCGCGATGTACTCGCTGCCATCGGCAGGGAAATCGTACGTGGCACCGGCAAACTGTGCAGTGTCGGTGGCGGAGTATTGTTCCGGAGCCATACCTGGCTCTTCAACAGCCTCCATTTCCTCTTGTATGAACGTTTGCATCGATGCACGCCAACTTGTGGGCGAATGCGATGCATCGAAACTCGTCCATGGCACGTCCAACCAAACATTGAGATGCCGCGGCCGGCTGGCGTCCAATGTTCGGACGATCCTCCGCGGAAAGCAGACGCCAGGCCGGCAGGCAGGCATGGACCTGGAACGCCAGCTCGGCAGAGTATTATTCCGTCTGTCACACGGACACCTTGCTCACTATACCTGTCGAACAATGCATTCTTACCCCGGGGTGCTCATCGCCTTGTTGCCTCTGCGGCGCAAAGCCCTGGCAGATGTGACTGACCTGACTGCGAGACGATTGACTAGTGATGGGGGATATTCAAATCCCCAAGCGCCATCTCTACCTGGGTCATGTTTCTACAGTTTTAAAACGTGATATTGGAAATGACGTTGCTTCGAAATGTGCAGTGTGCTATGAAGGTCTATGGAGGGAAGAATGCCGATCCGACGTCCGCCATCCACTCAATGCGAGAGCTGCAAAAATACAAAATTCCCAACTGGCAAATTTGGGCCAAAAAGCCCAAAAGAGTGTGCTTTGGCACAAGTAAGATTCCAGGCCGAGGGTTCATTGAATTTTCCGACTGGACACAATGACGTCTTGGTTCGGGGTCGTCCTATATATAATAGAAGAGTTATGATGAGATCGGATCGTGACAACCGTAAGCATCTAGAATCAGCCATCGCCCCCTCAAATTTAATTTGCAAAGTTTGCTTGCCCAGCTGTTCTGCTCCAAATTGTATGCGCACTACGCCCTGTCAGATTATTGCGCCCTCGCCATGCAGCACCACCACAGTGCAGCACTAAACGATCTGTTTATGATCTGCTCGTCTGGTGAAAATGTACAGTCGACCCATCGATACATGAACCTAGCAGCATGTAGAGCTTCCGAGAGTCGTTCCCCGGACGAATGGCGAAAGCATGGTGGAAGTTGAGTTTGAGCTCAATGCCTACACAGGAAGTTGGTGTGGTTGGGTTTACTACTGGAGGGGCTGCTATGACAATGGTGCCAACCCCCAAGGATGGACGATGCGAATCGGATTGGCTGGACTCTGCAATACCAATGATCTGCAGCTGTCCATGGGTGGTTCGTAAAGTTTACCCGCCACGAGCTCGCAACGTTAAAGTGCAACTAATAGAAGGTGCATACACGGCGCACCTGGCGACAAAGGCAAAACTAAAGGAAAAAAGTACACAAACGCTCTCGCACTTGGGGAGCAACGAAAAGGACAAGTACCTTGGTACCGATGAACTCCGCACCAACAAGCGATCTAACTGGACGAAAGCGCCCGTTGGGTCAAATTTTACAAAGTCTGGTCGCGTAATTTTGCCAGGGCCTGTCAGAATGCACACAAGACGTCAATTCGTCATGCTCGAATCAGATCGGCGGGATTTGCACCTAGACTAGCGAATCGGGCGATATCACTCTATGCTTTGGCGGCACTTGATACATGATGACCATGGACATAATTCCGCTAACCGTCACTGACAAAGATCCCTGCCATTCAGGTGCATGCGTGGGCAGCTCCAGCTTCGTGATTGAAGCTCAAGCTCGCGCCACGTTTCCTGAACATTTTCCCTACATTTTCTGTGGCACTAGCTTGAGCTCGGGGGGTGTGCATGCTAACGGTGCTCAATGCTCATAGTGGCTAAGAGCTGATTGCGAGCTGCAACCTCAAACAAGGTAGTTCCCCGCTTTGGTACTTGGATACGTGAGAGAGTTTTTTTGCGACTGGCGCTGGATCGGTCTCCTTATACGACCCGCTTCTAATTTCTTTTGGCATCAGACGATGATGCCGAGGCCAGGATGCAGCGTCCATTAATCGCACATGCTGCCACAGTTCCGTCGCCATTCCGTCATCAGTTGGGTTTTCGGAAATTTTCGGCAGGGCTTTCGGCCTTTTCATTTTCCTCCATGGCGTTGTGGGTGCCCATGGTAGGCGCTGCGGCATTTCTCGGCATCGGATGACAGGATTGAGTACCTTGAAGCCACGAGACTCCCATACCCGAAAAGTGCTTGACCATCCCGACTTAATGCCCGGAAGCGGGGCACAGGCAGCCACTTACCAAGTCAGGCATGGTGAGCTATCCACCCTCGCCTGAAGACTGTCTGGGGAGAAGGCGCGCATACGAGATTGCCTTGGTCACGAACTCGGCTATAGTGGATGAACGTCTCCAAGTGCCCTTGTCCCTGCAGGCATGCCTATCGAAAAAACGTCAGGTAAGTTTCTACGCTTTGCTGTTATCGAAAATCAAGCTGGAATCGCTTCCACTTCCCGCCCATGACTCCGCAGCGGGGGCAACCGCGACGCATCGGTGCACCTCCTGGTTGGATGGTGATGACGGGGCTGCTGAAGATCTGGCCAACGCAATCGCTGCACACACCACAGACGCACTCTGTGCATGCAAATGCAGTCTTGAGTAGCACCGGCCGGCCACAACTTGCGCAATAGATTTCTATGAGATCCGCTCTACTGCCGAATGAGGACCCCTGTGAATGTTGATAAGGGTGGGTGTGGTACTGCAAGGGACTAGTGTTCTCGTTAGAAGATGCTGAAAGCGGCAGACCTGACCTTGGAATGTGAAAGTTTTGACCCGAGCCAGCACTTTCGATTGATTCGACAGTTGGGAATGGTTCGGGGTCATTAGGCCCTGAAGGATCAGGCGGCGGCGGCGTGAGGGCTCGTTGCAGCGGAGAAGCATTGTACGTTGAGTGGTGTGTTTGGGCCTGCAGGTGGCCAAGCGGCCGGAACCCAGGCGGTAGGGACGATCGCTTGTAAGCACTCCCTCCCTCGGTTCCGCCACCCGTTTGACCTGCATGACTCGCTACACCAGCAGCGGACGTGCCTGTGGAGGCGGGCGGGAATTTCGGCGATTGAGGCATCTGTAAGAGAAGCGCCAAGGCTAGTCAGCAAGGTTGGCCTTCAAAGCGCGCAAAATTTGCAACAGAAATAGTGACTTATCGATAACCTAACGCAAACAGTAAAATTGAGGAGGTTGGTGTACACATTAATTAGGTGTGTGGATGTGAATAAACTTTTTCTCAGGCCTCATGTCTGAGATTGGGATCAGGAATCAGGCTCAGGCCCATGTCGCCGTCAAAGTCCACGAAAATTTTGTACTTGTGTCTTTCTGTTCAGATCTGTTCTTGGGTATCGTATAGGCCTCGCTCGTAACATTATTTTGTGATAGTGACAGTAGTAGACACAATTGCCATGCCATGGTCGATGCTTGCTTTTCGCAAACTTGTGCACACTGAACCAGCAACATCGACGAATTCCTTCCCAATCCTCCCAATTCGTGGTGCACGTAACATGGACAACAATAGACTATTCCAATATTTCGATTTCTTGGCAGCAGCAGGTAAACAGAGGACAATCGAAAAATGTCATCTGACTTACAGGAGTAAGATCTCGATCATCATCGGCTTCGGTGGCAGTTGTCGCAGCCTCAATCAGATCTTCCCATCTCTTGCCCTGCATCCAAGCCGCCGTCGGTGGTTCTGCAGACATGGCTTTTCGCCCTTCTTCGGATAACCGTCGCGAGAACTCCTTGAGGGAGAAGTCTTTCGACCTTTCTCGTTCGTGTTTTCCTGCTCGTGCGTGCTGGCCCATTGATGGCTTTCGCGGTCTCTGCTTCTTATCTCGGCGCTGTATTGGGGGTAGTGATGTGTATCTTCCGGTTGGCGACGGTAATACGGAAGGCAACAGCTCTCGCGTGGTTGGCTGGAACGGTGGTAATGTGTCATGTATCGAGGGTAAACCTCTTCGGTACTCTGGTTCTCCGTATCCTTCCTGTGTCGCATGAGCACGCGTCTTGGCTTGGTCAATTACTTAGGTTATACTCACGTAGTCAGAGTCCCAGCTGTGCAACTGGGCTAACGCGACGGCCGCATTGGCAGCGGAAGGTCCCTGACCTTCGATGGCGGCCGGTTGGTCTGTTATACTGATGTCCGCAAGATATGGATTTTCTTCGCTGAGATCTGCTGTTCAAGTCTTAGTCCAAGCTGTGCCAATTGCCGTTCAGTTCTAACGTACTAGGACCTCTTCGAGAAGGAGTCGTCACTGTGGGTGGTAACTGCGGTCGGGCTGAAGGGGGGGTGTTGATCATCAACTGAAAACTCTCTTCGGTTGCCGGTAATTTTGGGATGTAGTAGTTCGGGTGTGCACGTCGAATATGTTCTTGCATCGAACGATACCGCTTTTCCTGTAGCGCAGGGTGTCAGTTCGTCGTCGCGACAGAAGACAGTCGGAGTTCCATACTCCAATGCATCGTTTCCGACATTGCGAGCCATCCTGAATTGTCAACGGACAGATGACTTCCAATTCAGTATCCCCTCCAAAAGAGCCCGAGCCTACACTCGTAGGCTTTGGCGGCATAATCTTTCTGCCCTCAGTGTGGTGGTTGTATGGAGCTTAAAACGAGACGCGGTTGTTGGGACTGTCGGCATCAATCGGGCCTTGCCTACTCGAGCTTGGCCTAAATGAGACGACGACAATAACTTGGGGTCCAGTAGCGTTACTTTCATGTTCACATAGTTCGGAGGAGTGGAGAGGTTGTCTGTTGTCGAGGGTTGACAAACAGACTGCAAGCTGCAATTTTCTGCAAACACGAAATGAGTGGAGAGTGTAAAGATGAGAAAGATGGAAATCCGATGCCAGTCGGGTGTGAAGTCAGTCACCGGCGGTACACTCCAGCCAGGATTCACACTTTGGGGACCTTCGGCACTGTGGGAACCACTAATTGTGATCAAACATAGGAAGGAGGGGGCCCAGCTCACTTTACCGTCTGTTTACTGCAGAGTTTTCTTGCCTCCTTCTTATTGGGTATGGAGCTCGGAGGAGCTATGCCTTCGCAAAGTTGGGCCTAGAGTTCCACCTGAGCTGTCTAACTGCCGCACTGGGATTGGCCTGGCGTGATAAGCTCGGCCGCCGTCCAGGTACCGTTTGAGAGCTCTTGCACACCTAGCGACCTTGGCAACGCGGTACGTCGCCAACCATCGATATTAAAGTGGTTTGTCCTTCTTTCTTCACCACGAGTGGTGCAGTGCCCGAAACACCTCAAAGCGAATCTTGTTGCAATTTTGTCAATGCGAATGAAGCTCCAGCAAGAATCATAGACCGCCCATGTGTAAAATCAGTCTGTTTTGTTCAAAGCGTCTCGCTTTGCTCATCTCGGAGCTATTTTGGCCGTCCCTGCATGCCCTATGAGAATTCACGATGTCATCGTGATCTAGCCCAGATCGCCCAACGACGTCACAACTTGGACCTGAGAAGGCAAATTCTGCCGTTGGCGTTGTACCGGTAGGATTTTAGCGACAATAAGAGATGAATTGTTACTCTGTGCCGATATGTCCTGCTACCCTCACCTGCGATTTAGCATTCAGGTCAAACTTGCATCTACAGCGACCAAATTTCGCTTTGATTGCCTTCCCGCTCGCTAAACGGCACACCACCGTCGAAATCTCTAGTCACCTTTGACGCGAATGCTTTTCTTATAAGTAAAAGTCAAATTACTTTCAACCTGTGTTGAAGTCCCACCAAACCATTCGGCTTCATACATGTTTTGACAAAACCTTGGAAGATCCGCGCGCGGCACTGATTGAAATTTAAGACAAACTTTGGTGAGAAACTACTCTCTTGACCAAACTAATTGCGCGCGACAGTTTGAGGTGTAAATCTGTCAGAACGCCTGTCTTTTTTGAAGAAATGCTTCCTAACCAAAAGCTATTACTTGCCCTTGTTGAAGATTGGGACACTACGAAAGACCAATATTACGCAGCCGAATTTTCAACGCGCAACCCTACAGTTCACAATATCAGCCCTCTTTGAAGATTTAGCGTATATGCCCAATAAAATTGCAGCGGAGGCAAATTGGCCGTTGATTGCGCCGAAGGATGTTAACGTTTTCATGATGAACAGCACCGGGTCACAGCACGGTAGGCGTTGCAGACCTCGAGCACGACACGCCCACGTCGCCTATTGTTGTAGTGAAAGCCAGTTTTGCGACGCTCCAGGAGACCTATGAGGCTGTTCGGCTTCCGAATTTCGACATTTCAGATGCTACATCGAAGAAGCGAAAGGATCAGACCGTAGATCGAAATTACATGTGCTGATTTCGTGTTTGTGGGCAAGGCATTTGTCTTGAGTGCAAGGACAAGGCCGCGGTATTTGCGGGAGCGTCCGGTTACGTGATCACTTGGTTGTGAGTATTAGATACATATGCAAGAAGAATAATGGCTTTCAGTATATCGCCTGTCCTAAACGAAACCCCTAAGTGACCCGTTCAAAGGCGCATTCCGTAAAAGCGAATGGCCCTTCTGACAGCGTAGAGAACAGACAGAATTCAATCAACAGGGCACCACAACCGATTCTGGAGGTAGAACGCCTGCAAGAGATTTGGTAGACAGTCAGTCAAGGACGATCTCTCAATAGGCTAAGTAGCCTGTACTGACTACAACGATACCTAGGTAGTCATGTCGACTTTGCACGGAGACCATTGAAGCGATGTCAGGAGTATCTATCTAACAGTACCAATGAGGGTTTGTATATCGGTCCTGCTAGCGAAAGACTCCTCAAAGTTCCTTTGGGCATCATTTGAATGATCAAGAACTGTGTATACGACTGTAAGGTCGAGAGTCATTGACGATAAGGAAGAGATGCCAATAAATCATTCTTTACGATTCGAAAGAAAAATGTATTTGCAAGACGTGCAAGTTTTTTGCCCCAAGATCTCTGAGCCAGGAGCCGAATTTTAGGCGAGATCCAAGCTACACCATTTTGGGCTTCACAAATTGTCAGGCGAAACTTGAGGTCTTTCCGAATAAGCACAGTAGGGAGCAAGAACTCCTCTCGTCCATCGAACTCCCCCCTTGAGATGGCCCCCAAATCAAGAGGAGGTGCTGCTATACTGGATTCTCTCCGTGTGTTCTACCATTCGATGATGGAAACGGCTGACTGACTTGAGCAGTGAGACAACAATCTCATCACCATGTCTGTGGATCGTGTCGCAAGAGTATTTCTCGAGCACGATATGCATCAACGGCGACAGCGCAAGCTTCTGTCGAAACGCCTCCGATAAACCAGATTTCTTCTGATGAACCCGGCAGCGCAGCAACACCACAACCACGAACCATTGTAAGGGCTGGCGTCGTCGTCTCGCGACCGCCACTAATCACACCCGATCCCCATCCGTTTGACACTGCTTTTCATCTCTACCAAAGGCGACTGAATGAGAGGCTCGTGTTGCCATTCACGCAATACTTCCACTACAAACGGGGCACACCAGCATTTGAGCATTGGAGGACAAAGCGACGCGACAGAGGAGGGGTTGCAGCTCGAGATTTGGGCATTTACAATGCTTACACGAAAGAGAGTTGGAATGATGAGGTGCTGATAGGAGACGATTCCGCACATCCACAAAAGATCGTTGAGCGGTTGGTGGACGAAGAAGGCCGAGGATCCGAGTTTGTGACAGACGAGAACGATGAAGCGGACACCAAGCTGGCTGGCTTGAAGCGAGTGACTGAGGCTGATCAAAAGGGAGATCAAACAAGCCTCGATAGGAGCTTGAGCAGAACTCTGTATTTGCTTGTGCAAGACAATGCGCTGAGAAAAGGCAAAGATGGATCGAGGTCGTGGAGATTTCCTAGCGGCGAGGTTGAAGGTAAGGAAAGCCTCAAAGAGGTAAGTTTGCCATCGTTACGCCCTTGTAAGGACATGCTGAAAGACCATAGGCTGCTCAGAGAATTCTGAAAACCTCCTGCGGACCGAATATGAACACCTGGTTTGTGGCTCCGCACCCGATCGGCCACCGCGTCGAGCAGTCAAAGACAAAGGACAAGTCGCAGCTTGACAATACGCAAGAGCAACCCCAAATGACAACAGATGTTGATTCCGAGAAGACCTTCTTCTTAAAAGCAAGAATATTCGCAGGCCAAGCTGACGTCAATGGCAACACATTCGGAGTACAAGGATTCAAGTGGCTTGCGAAAGACGAGGTCGAGAAGCACGTCACACCGGGATACTGGTCCAGCATCAAGAACATGCTCGTCGAGCAGTGAGTTTCTTCGAGGCCCGATCGCAGGATTCGCGTTTGTAACCCCACGGACGAGTGCACACGAGGAGGAAGAACAACTGGTCCTGGATTTTGCTGCGTTGCCCGGCTCGGATTGAATCTCTCCGACCTTGGCCAACCAAGAGCATTTGTATGATTACTAGAGTGGCCTACTCCATGGTTCAGAAAATCCTGATTGGGTAGTTAATTTCTCACACAGGGACAAGCCGGCTTTTTTGTTAGCAGCGTTGATATTGTCGTGTCCAGAGATGAAGGTGTCTGTTTCAACGAGAGTTCGCTAGAGGAACTATTGTATTCGAATTCGACCAAGGGCCAAATTGAGGTTCAACCAATGAGAATGACCGAGACCTCGTGTTGAGATCATGTGAGCGGAAAGGGGAGGTGAAATGTATACAGCTCTTCATCAACTCACATGGTACTTAACAATCGGCCAAGTGCTCGTCTCGAAATCATTTGTTTTGCAGAACTGAATGGGATACCGAAATCTTGTCTCCCGTCAATCGCTTATACCGAGTAGGAACCATCCAGTTTCAGCTACCCAAGATGGTGAAATTCAATCCTGACCAGGACATCCCAGACCTGTCTGGAAAAGGTGAGATTTTTCATAATGAGCAGCAACATTGCGGAAGGCTCAAAGAGAAAGAGCCAACCATCACTGATACGTTCAAGTGATCATCGTCACGGGTGCCAATGTTGGCCTGGGCCGCGAATCTCTACACCAACTCGCAAAACACAATCCCAAATCCATCTACCTCGCTGCGCGCAATCGTAGCAAAGCGGAGGCTACCATGAAAGAAATCAATTCCACGCTGCCCACAAGCGCGCAGTCTACTATCAAATTTCTCGAATGCGACCTCAGTTCCTTCGATAGCATCGAAAGCGCTGCCAAAGCTTTCAAGTCCGAGAACGACCGCTTGGACATCCTAATGAACAATGCCGGGATCATGGCCGTGCCAGATGGACTCACAAAGGACGGATACGAGATTCAGTTTGGCACCAACCACGTCGGCCATGCGCTACTGACCAAACTCCTCCTTCCGACTCTTCGGAAGACTGCACAGGATGCGCCGCCGGGGAGCGTGCGAGTGATCAACCTGACCTCCTCCGGTGAGCGGATGGCACCGAGTTCAGAAGGCATCAAATTCGACTCGCTAAAGACTCCAAATTCGGGCGGCGTCAGCGTTTGGACGCGCTACGGTCAGAGCAAGCTCGCTAACATTCTGCACGCAAAGGCTTTGGCAACGCGGTATCCTGAGCTGACCTGCGTCAGCATCCATCCCGGCGTAGTCAACACGAATTTGGTATCTGGCCCTGTTGAGTACTACGGCTGGTGGTCAGTGTGGCCGACCAAGCTTATGGCGAAACTCATCACACCGGTCAGCAGAGGCGCGCACAACCAGACCTGGGCCGCGGTTGCGCCCGCCGGCGATGGTGAAGGACAAGTAAAGAGTGGTGCTTTCTACTTCCCTACTGGGGTGGCCGGCAAAGAGTCTGCACTGGCGAAGGATGAGAAACTCGCCGACAGGCTGTGGGAGTGGACTGAGCGAGAACTGGGGGGGGCACAATGTTAACTGAAGGGCCTGCTAACGTTGTGTCTACCGTAGACTGAGTAGCGGGTGACTCGAGTGACTCGACTGAATGGTAATCAATCATCTCTCTACACACTCAGAGCTAGCAGCCCGGCAGTGACTGTGTGCAACACGCGCTTCCATTGCAGGGCAGTGTTCATGTGAATACGAAAGAGTATCCTTGACAGCTAGGAACGAAACTATGTGACACTGGCTTTTCACTCTGAAAGAGCAGGTAACAATCAAAAGTTTACCCTGTGCTGCATGTAACTTACCTTCATTACTTCATTCTTTTCTGTCTTGAGATCCTCCTCATGATGAGAATGATGGTCCTTGTTGCTGCAGGCTGAGACACAAAATCCAGCTTCCCATTTCCTGGCTTCACTGATTCATTCCTCCACATTCGTAACCGCAACCACGCCCGCACCCGGAAGAACAATAACAATGAGGGCCGCTCCACGTGAGCGATGCGGCCGCTGCATCAAGCAACGCAAACATTGCAACGGAGCGCAGCCTGTTTGTGGCGCATGCGCTGCACTCAGATCCCCTGCAACACCTTGCTTTTATCCTCCGGGCATGCTTACGCGTAGAGAGTATTTAGAGGTTGAACACCAACAACAGCAGCAGAGGGAAGCTTGCGCAAGAAGAAGAGGAGAAGACGGTGAAGACGGCGCGTCAATGACGATGGAAGAGAGCAGCCCAGTAGCAGCACACAAGAGGAAACGACTGGACCAAGAAGGAGGCGACGACGGTATGAATGTCGATGTCGATGTGGACGTGGATGCAGATGGTGGTGACCTGGCGTCAGACACGGTGAGGCATGACCATGATTCTCAGGATCTGGAAACTGCTGCAATGCCACTGCCCTCTTCGACTACAGCCATTTTCGACATCTTACCTGCCACAGCGCAATCGGCTCACTCAGAGACGGCTTCTCCCCACCGTGACGGCGTAACTGCAGGTCAACGATACAGAGTAAAAGACCGGCTTCATCAAACCATTGACCCTCGCCTTTTGGGCGGTCCTCTGCAGTCCCACGAGACCTTGGTCGAGCCGACCGAACAGATGGCGGCAGCAGCAGTACTGGCATTTCAGCCCCAATGCCAAAGCCAAAGCCTGATGCAGATTCGACCACGTCGCGAAGAAACGGCTCAAACAGGCACCACAAAACGTAATTCGGCATCCTCAGGGACATCTGAGTCCTCTTCCCTGCCGCTCAACGACAAGGATCAAGCTGCTCGTGCTCGTAAGCAACCTCGTTTCCCCTTTCAAATGGCACAACCCGCTGACTATGCTGCAGTAGCCCATGACTTCACGGACGAAGCGCCCACCCTCGTCACCCCACAAATGGTTGGCCAGAATCTGGCCAATGCAATCCACGACAACCAGCCGCGTCATGTGGGGGGCGTTTTGCATGGGCTGCCAGATTGGACGGACTCTGTGGAGAAGCTGGATGAGCCGGTGAGTCCTGCCACAGCTGAGAGGAGGGCAAAGGAGCTGGATGATTTTGCTGCGTGGTTGTTGGAGGAACTGAAGAAGTTGTTGTTGGAGGAGGAGGAATCAGGTGGCAGCGAAGAACGTTAGAAATATGGTGAGAATATGGGATGCGTAGGATGTTGGCTGGAAGCTGACATAGGTGTCGTACTCACTCAAGATAGATATTAACAACATCGGATCTTTGAGGAAGTCCACGCGTTGTGAAGGACACGGATCGACATGCATGCAGTACTTACCTCTACAACGAAACATGGTCACGGTCGCATTCAAAGGCCATCTATGTTCACAATCAGCAGGTGTGTAATATAGCCACTCCTGCGTCGGATTCACAACTACCACCCGTATCTTCCCCCGGCCTCTCGTTTATTTCTCCTCCCAGTCGCAAAACTCTCCTCTAGCGCCTCCTTCTGTCCCTGTGCACTCGCAACCAGCGACTTGAGACTGTGCTTCCCTGGTGCAATCGCACGTACAGGATTGTGCTGCACTTGCTCGCCAGCGGCGATATGTGCTTGATTCGCGGCATACTCGGCATCCGTGCTGAAATTGATGATTTTGGTGCCGGAAGTCGCGTGGCGGCCGAGAAGTTGACGGCGCTCCGAGGGAGTCAAATTTAGGCTGTCGGCTATGTCAGAAAGAGATTCTGATCCACGCTGCGCCGAGGCCGAGGCCGTGGCTGTGGTGTCGGTTGGGGGAGCGTAGGCAGGAGACCGGTCGTCAAGTACTTCGACAATTTCATCGTCGTCTTCATGGTCTTCTACGTGTCCGTACTGCTCTGGATCATTATCGGCAGGATCTGGTGGGAGGTCTAGTGGACCTGAAGAGAATAAGTTGATTTTCTTAGGAGGGTCGTGCGTTGCCAAAGGGACCTTGGCTGGGTTTGATAGAGCATCTTCGCCCTGTGGACGCTGTGCAGAGCTTTGCGCAAAGGATTGGACAATCTGACCAGCGGGCTTCTTTTTGTTCTTATTTCGTGCGACAGACAGAGGTTTGAACATGAATGGCTTGCCTTGCGAGGTCCCCGGGGCAGCTGACGGGGCGCGTGCTGCTGGAGACGGCTTTGGTATCGTGACAGGGATTGCGCTGTTGGTCGTGATGTCTTCCGGGATTCCCTCTTGTTCGTCGAAGAGCTGCTTTAGCTCTGCGTCAGACTCCCTGTTGAAAGCCGGCTCGGCACCTGTTCTTAAGCTGAATACCTTCCGCGGTGCACCCTTCGACCCATTCGTAGATTTCGGAGGAATATTGTCTCGTTTGGGGGCTGGTAGCATTGCATTGAAGCCACTGAATGCGCCTCCGCCGCCGACACGGGGTCTCTTCGCTCTTGGCTCTCCATCCTCTCTATCGCTTCTGTCATTTGGTAGAGGTAGGGTTTCCGATAGATTCACGTGGATTTTCTTTGGGTTGGCTTTGTCGACGGCAAAGTTGGGCTGCACTCCAGGTTTCGATAATGGCTTGCTCGTGGGTTTCAGAACTTCCTCAGCATCTGACCCTTCAGAATCAGAGTATGCGACTAACACCATGGTTCATTCTTCGAGAAAGTTTGCGGTTAAGGGAGTTTGGGTAGAGTTGTAGGGACCGGGTAGGAGCATTTCAAAATCGACGCCATCTACCATTGTGGCTTAGAAGCGCTGCCTGTGGCTTACAGTTACCCGCCAAAATTGAACGCCTACCCCGCATTTTGAAAATTAATCATTTTTATTCACTTGTACTGAAACGTCCACTAAATGGTCAAATTACGATTAAATCTAAAATACACAGCATTATTAGATACACTGAAGCTTGATCCATTGCCTAATTAGGCATTTGTACGCCAATTCATGGTGTTAGTACTTGGTATACCACCCTTTAGCTGAAAGCACGTGATTTACCCTGTTGTCCATTGACTTAATTAGGCGATCAATTATCTCTTAATCAATAGCCTCCCACTCCAGAATAATAGCTCGTTTAAATGCGGCGTACGCTGCTTAACCTGCTCCGAGAGTATTAAGGTGCGGGTAGTTGTCGTTTAGCCGCTGCTTCAAGATCCGCTAGACGTGTTTAATTGAATTTAAATCCGGCGAATAAGGGGGCCATTCTTCGAGTGGTATACCCTCATCTTTGAGCCAATCGACTACCACTTTTACGGTATAAATGCTGGCATTATCTTGCTGAAATGCCATACCAGGGGACCACATCCGGGGTATTTATTCCTTTATTACCGCTAGATATAACCACTTGCTGTACCCTCTCCGGGCCGACGTCGAATCACGCTCTATAAAGACGAGGTCTGACCGTCCTCCGATCCAAATAGCGCCCCAGATCATAAAAGAGATATCTTTGCCCTTCGTTACGGGTTGTACTCGATCAGGTTTATACTTATCTTCTCTTAAACCCCATACCCATTTTAGCCCCGTTCCGGCGCCTCTTTCCACAGAGCATTCATCACTGAATATCAACGTCGCCCACTCCTCCGTTGTCCAATCTTTTCGTGTCTAACACCAGTCTAGACGCGTCTTCGCACATTCCGAGTTCAATTTCGGTTGTTTCTTCATTATCCAGTGGTATTAACCGCTATTTTTGAAGATCCGCTTGATGGTGGTGATGGATATTTTTAGACCGCTCTCGTTCTTGATTCTACGCAACGACCAGGTCGGATTTTTTCGTACAATGCGTAGAAGTACCCGCTTATCACGGAGATCAGTTATTCTTTTGCGTCCCCTTCCTAGGGTAGTGGTGGGTGTTGGATTTATTGATTAGCGCTTAATCACGTCTCGGACGGTTCGACGCGGAATTCCGGTGGTGTTGCGGTTGCTCCATGTGCACTGCATATGCACATAGCGCAACCACGGTCATGCATGTCCTACGTAGTTGCCATGTGCATGGCACATGCATATGTTTACCTTGGTGCAACCAAGGTAAACACTTAGTTAATCAATCACTTCACTCACTATATTTCACATGGTCGTTCCCTACTATTTTAGTAGCAACGCTTAAGATCCAAGTCCCCTAGTTTGCCCGGAGACGTCGTTTTTCTTTAATTAGCATTAATTAGTTTAACAAGTTGTATATCTAAGTCTCGGTGATCTTAGACAAGGGCAAGATACGCCCCTACCCCTATAACAACCGAGGAAGAAGTTTTAGTTAAATTAATATATAGATTCGAAGCTTTCTACTAGCACAGTAAGGCTAAAAGATTTAGAAATAACATTAAGTCTAGAACGCTAAAGGACACAAGTATAAAGTTTCGATATTTAGTAAAGAGACTAAAACCTACAGCTTTCCTTATAGACCCTCTCTCGGCCTTAGACTAACTAGAGGCTATTATTAGAAAATAAGGTTTCGATATATAGTAGCTTATCGACCCATCTTTAGTAATATAAGCCTAGAAGGAGTTTAAGCAACGGGTAGAGACCTAGAAAGTGCTATAAGCAATACCGATCACCCTATAAACAAGAAGGTCACTTAGTATAGAAGAGAGAGCAAGTATTATCCTAAATCCGCTTATCGCTTCTAAGACCCTACCACAACCCCGTCCTAGTCCGCGCTCGGTAACCTCGAGAGCTTTAGGTTCTTTTCTAACTACTTCTCTATATCTTTAGCTAACGGCCTAGCTACAGTCCTTATAAACTCCTCGAACTCCTAGGACAGTATAGATGGCGACACTAGGGCCCCTAAGGAGACCCCGAAAAGGTAAAGACGATAAGGTCTATATTCCGGAGAAGGTTAAAGATAAGGATAACTCCGATAGCCCGACTAAGGTAATACTATTAACAAATATTACCGTACGGTTGCCGAAAGGATTAAACCTTAAATTAGACAGTTTTACTTAGTTTAGGTCTAGTCTATTGTTCAACTCTTTATTATCGGATATTAACTCTACCCCGAGGGTCCACCCTTCGAACGAGTACGACTTAGATTACCCTACTAGATAAGCCACCGTAGAGTCCGGCATTAGAACGAGTTTATCTAGAGAAACCGAAGAAGTTATTAGATTCCCTATTAGCAGTAAACCCGTAGAAATCTAGGACATTTCGCTACTATTTATCGAGGAACACCTAGGCACTATAGTATAACTAGGCCTATCCGGAACCCGCTCGAAGGCGGCTATATTAGCTTAGACGATAAAGGAGCTAGTAGACACCGTAGTAACGCTAAGGAGTGAAGTCGCGAGTCTAAAACGAGGTGAATAAATAGACTAAGTCTAGAGAAGAGTCGGTACTATACGTCGCCGTTACTAAGACGTAGACACCCTAGAAGACGACGAACAGAAGTAAGAGGATATAGGCTTCTTTAACCTACAATAGATAGGATACTTTAATCTCGCGGCTAAAGGTAAGGGTACGAATAATAAGATACCCGTTATTACCTAAGGTAAAGAGATCATTTTTAAAGACGTTTACCTTTTCGTACAACGTCTTAAATAAGCAGCGAAAGCAAAAGATATCGCTACGGTTAGAGAGAATGTCTAGTAATGCCTTCGAAGCGATATAATATCTTAGTAGTATAGTAAAATTAGCGAGACCGAACAACGGTTAATACAGATAAGCACTAAGGGGATATCGGAATAAGAACGCTTCCTTAAAAAACGCTTTACCGAAGTCGCTTACTCGGCTATAGGTCGGCTAGTAGCGCTTAAATATATATAGAAAGACGCTAGAGCAAAAAAGAATCTCCGTAGCTTTATTAGTTAATTAATAAGGGACGTCGTAAACGCTTATCTCGGTACTACCTACAATAAACTTATACTTGCCTACAACGCCTTTAACGTTAACTACCGAGATAGCCTACCCTAACCAATAGTAAGGACAACGTTAAATAATTTCCTTATAGCGGTTAACGCAAAAAAGGAAATTTAGTTTAAGAAGGCGAACAGATAAAGCTTCTAGTTTAACTAGCAGTAAAACCGTAGTATATACGCCTAAAATAGTTAATCCTACGCCGGGGCCAGACCTTTTCAGAATTAGTATAGAGGCACTAATTAAGGATATTACGGTATACAATTTAGCCGAGGCCGAGGTTTCGGCGACGAAAGGGCTAGCGACCGACGCTACTTACCGTCGAGTAGACCACAGCTAAGCTTATTTTCTAATTATCCCTCTTACCCTCCTAATATCCCTTCTAAACCATTTACTTACCCCTTACAGGGCCTATAACTAGGTCTAAGCGCAAACGCTTAGTCTTAGCTTAACCCCCAGCGAAACGGCTTCTTCGAGAAGCGGGCTAACTAAAGGGGCCTGACCGCGCTCTAATAGCAACTCTAGATCACCTAAGGCAATGACCCTACAAGGAATCGATAGTAAAATGCGGGAGACGCGCTCTTCGAAAGAGGACGAGAAGGCTTATACAATAGACAAGGTCGCGGAGGCTATTAAAATGCCTAATTATAGAGACAACAACCGGTCTATTATGCGAATAATGCCGAGGACATCTCTAACCCCTAGTAAAACCAAGAACAGGACTTAATCTACGATCAGGATCTTAGGGAACAACACCCGCAATGGGATAAGGCCTATAACAATTAGGACGAAGACGCTTAGGCCTAGACGGTAGAAAACTAAGACTTTAGCGATTATTACCCTACCATAGGCGCGGAGGAACCGGCGAAACGGGAACTAGCGAAAGTTAGCGAAACCATAATAGCCAGCTCGAATTTTACTTATACTTAGAATACACACTCTAATGCTTTTACTTACCGAGGCTATAGCTCTACCTTTAGAATAAACAATGCGCTTTATAAACATCTCAGAGAGCACGCTTTCTGCCGAACTAAGATAAAGGCTAAACCAAAGGAGTCAGCGAAAGTAGAAAGCAAAGTAAGAGTGATTAAATCAAAAAGAGTAGCTATTAATAATCTAACGGCTAATTTTCGTAACTAGCACTACGTGATGGCCACAGTTGCCTTTAACCCAGTAATAGCGAAGACGCACTAGGTCTATATGAATACGGGATATACCTTATCGCTGATTAACGCAGATTTTCTGGCAATGGCTAAACTAGATATAAAGATTAAGTCGGCGCCGTAGGTATAGGTGCGCGGTATCGCTATAGATAAGTATTCGATCTCGAAAGTTGTTTACTTATAACTGAACTTCCCTAGTTATACCGAAGTAGAACTAACTATAGCCTAACTTTACTATCTAGTACGGGTCGTTAAAGGCTTACGAGCTAGAATGCTGATAGGCATAGATATTATAGGACTAGAAGGCATTACTCTCTCGATACATTTAGCCAAGATGTACATAGCGGCATATAATAAACGATGGTGGGCTTATATCACAGTAAAGCCGGGTAAAGCCAAGACGAGGACTATTATAAGATTAAAAAAACGAGTAACAATACCCCTAAAGTCATCGCTGAAGGTCGAAGTCTTATATAGGGAAGACGCAGTACTCGCTAAGGGCAGGGATTACCTACTAGAACCGACGGACATAAACGCCTTCTACTTAGGCACCGAAGGCGGAGTTATAGCAGCGGTAGTCGACGTCGACACTAAATATTGCACTCTAGTCAACGCATCGAACCGAATAGCAGTGATCCCCCGTTACGCCAAGCTTAGCTCAGTCATAGATTATGAAGCCGAAGGGGCATTTTTGGCAGATGCCTCTTATATATCCCAGGCGATTGGCCTACGAAATTAGGTGAAAAAAGCAGCAACCGTAGCGACGTTGTCGGTACTCGCTCTGTTAAACCTATAAATCTCTAAGCCATTATAAACAGACCCCCTTATCCCCGCCGTAGAGCTGCTAGGTACACACTTAAAACAGGTGCTATCTAGTAACGAATAAGTCATGCTAAACGGTGTTACCATTTATAGGGAGACGGAACAGGTCAGAATAGCAATTTTCGAAGAGATAAATCGGTTCCTAGAGATATAGAGTACCGAGAGTGAACATATTATCGATCTACCGGAAGATAAGAAGATAAAGATGTTCCTTAAACCGGGAGCCGAGATTAAAGCCGTAAAGATATATGCTTAAGGCCCCCGGGGAAGGGCGCTAATTAATAAGATATATAATAATTTACATGCTAAAGGAAAAATGAAATGGACGCTATAACGGACTCGGTACGGCTACCCCGTCTTCGTCGTCTAGAAATAAGTGAACCTGCCGAGTAAAATACTAGAGCTTAAAGACCGCGTCGTAGTGGATATTCGAGGATTAAATAAAAACTGTAATAAGAACCCGTATTCTATGCCGTTGTAATTAGACATTATCGTAGTAGTAGTAGGAGCTAACTTTATCTCTACGATAGATATACTATAGTTCTATTATAAGGCTGTCTGCTCCTCGTTCTAGTAATAGTATAAGGGAACCCTAAAGGTTTCCTTAACTGCCTATTAGGATAAGATGTCTCTGAGTTAAGGTATAAGTAGTACGTAGATAAGGGTACTGGTATAACTTAGATTGACTATAGAGACTATAAAAGTATATAGAGAAGTCGTGTCCTTATATACCTAAATAGAACTTTCTAAAGAGGCAGTTTCCCTCGTTATATCGTAATATTAAAATAATAGAATACTCACTATTTTACTATTCTACTATTTTACTATTCCGTACTTTTCTATTTTAGTAGTTATATATGGCTTTTCTATATATATAAGCTTTTCTCGTATAATCTTTCGTCTTCGTATCCCTAAAGCGGCTACCTATATAGTCACTTCGTAATACTTTCTCCTCTTATCCGTTTTACGTCCTCGTAATATTATTCTAGAGGTTAGTATTCCCCTTATTCTCTCCTTCTTAAGTACTCTCGTAGCTTATTATAAAATCAGTTCTTAAAAAACGTAGAAGATTTACTAAAGTTAAACCCTTACGCGCCGAGCGTTTTTAATAATTGTCCTTCGCCCTTCGTTTCGAAGACAACGTTACTATAGTAGTCTGCACGCAGTGTGTGCATTATAGTATAGTATACTATTACGATAGAGCGCAGTCAGTAAAGTGCGCCGAGTGCGTACTATATTAGCGTGACTACGACGGTATATTCTCTCTTAAGAAATTCCGAAAAGTAGGGGAGCTGCGTAAAGAAGAGCAGCGTAAGCGACGCGAAAAGTTAAAGTAATTAGTCCTTCGGCGCTACGCGCTCCTCGAGGCTCGTAAGGCCCTTCGAGAGGCGTACAAGACTCTTAACAATATAGAGACTGAGTTTATCGATATCGAGATAAAGATAAACCAATTAGACGAGTTTATTATCTACTATAAGGAGATCTCTTCGCGCATACTACAACGTAAAATACAAGTATTAGGCGTATTTAATTCCCTTTATCTAGAGTAAGAGATTGCCCTAGGTAATTCTAATTTTATATAGTAAGACGTCCCTTTAAGTTAATAGACCCTATTCGACAATATGCTTACGAACGATAGTTCATAATAAAGTTCCTTTAAACTTAGCGAGTGCCTTCCTTAAAATATTCTTCTCTAGTTTCTACGAATTATCGCTATCGTTATATCCTAACTATTTAATTAGATAAAAGATCCTATCTATTTTCTATTTTATCTCTAGAATTCTCTCTACGTCGTACTCCTTAGCCTCTAGTAGTTCCGCTTATTAGGTTCTGTCTACCGTTTAACGCTCTAGTACTTTCTCTAATATAGAAACGTAGAATACAGGATAAATCCTTATTCCCTTTAGTAATTAAAGCTAGTACGTAATAGGTCCTAGTTTCTTCTTAATCTTAAAGGGTTCTATCTTCTTAAAGTCTAGCTTATCGTTTAGTCGTTTTATCTTAATATTTCGTCGTAATAAATACGCTATGCCTCCCTCTCTAAAGTCTAGTCCCTATTATGAGGCTGTCTGTCCCTCGTTCTAGTAATGGTATAAGGGAACTCTAAAGGTTGCCTTAACTGTCTATTAGGATAAGATGTCTCTAAGTTAAGGTATAAGTAGTACGCAGATAAGGGTGCTGATATAACTTAGATTAACTATAGAGACTATAAAAGTATATAGAGAATTCGTGCTCTTATATACCTAAATAGAGCTTTCCTAAAGAGGTAGTTTCTCTCGTTACGTCGTACTGTTAAAATAATAGAATACTTACTATTCTACTATTCTACTATTTCACTATTTCGTACTTTCCTATTCTAGTGATTATATATGGCTTCTCTATATATATAAGCTTTCCTCGTATAACCTTTCGTCTTCGTATCTCTAAAGTAGCTATCTATATAGTCGCTTTATAATACTTTTCCCTCTTATCTATTTTACGTTCTCGCAATATTATCTAAGAGGTTAGTATTCTCCTTATTCTCTCTTTTCTAAGTATTTCTATAGCTCACTATAAAATCAGTTATTAAGAAACGTAAAAGATCTATTAAGGTTAAACCTTTACGTGCCGAGCGCTTTTAATAATTATCCTTCGCTCTTCGTTCCGAAGATAATATTGCTATAGTGGCCTGTACGCAGTGTGTATATTATAGTATAGTATACTATTACGATAGAGCGTAGTCAGTAAAGTACGTAGAGTGCGTGCTACATTAGCGTAACTGCGACGGTATATTCTCCCTTAAAGAATTCCGAAAAGTAGGGAAGCTGCGTAAAGAAGAGTAGCGTAAGCGACGTAAAAAGTTAAAGTAATTAGCTCTTCGGCGCTACGCGCTCCTCGAGGCCCGTAAGGCCCTTCGAGAGGCGTATAAGACTCTTAATAATATAGAAGCTAAATTTACCGATACCGAGATAGAGATAAACTAATTAGACGAGTCTATTACCTACTATAAGGAGATCTCTTTACGCATACTGTAACGTAAAATATAAGTACTAAGCGTATTCGATTTTCTTTATTTAGAGTAAGAGATTGCTCTGAGTAATTCTAATTTTATATAGTAAGACGTCCCTTTAAGTTAATAGATCCTGTTCGATAATATACTTACGAACGATAGTTTATAATAAAGTTTTCTTAAACTTAGCGAGTACTTTCTTTAAAATGTTCTTCTCTAGTTTCTATAAGTTGTCGCTATCGTCGTATTCTAACTATTTAATTAGGTAAAAGGTTCTTTTCTTTTTCTGTTTTATCTCTAGAATTCTCTTTACGTCGTACTTCTTAGTCTCTAGTAGTTTCGCTTATTAGGTTCTATTTACCGTTTAACGTTCTAGTACTCTTTCTAGTATAGAAACGTAGAATACGGGATAAATCTTTATTTCTTTTAGTAATTAAAGCTAATACGTGACTGGTCCTAGCTTCTTTTTAATTCTAAAGGGTCCTATCTTCTTAAAGTTTAGCTTATCGCTTAGTCGTTTTATCTTAATATTCCGTCGTAATAAATACGCTATACCTCTCTCTCTAAAGTCTAGTCCCTTAGATCTTTTTTAATTTACGTACTTAGCTATTCTCTTCGCGATAAACTATAGTTTCTTAGATATATATTAATATAACTAACGTAAATCGGATACAGTAACTATTACTTATTTTAATTTTAGTCTTATATTTAGTAGGTCCTCGTTTACTCTAAGGTAAAACTCGTAGTTCGCGTAGAAAGGCGATATTCCCGTAACGACCTTAGAATTATTGTATATAATCTATACTATAGATAGTAGTTCTATCTAGTTATTTTATTTAAAGTTAATATAACTTCTAAGATATTATTCTAGTATCTAATTTATTCTTTTCGTCTACCTATCGATCTATAGATAAAAAGCAGTGCTAAGCTTACTTTTAGTTCTTAGCTAATCTATAATTAACTACTAAAATCTCGATCTAAATAATTTATCTCTATTTAATACTAATCTTAATGGTATTCCGTATACTGTAAAGATATATCTTATAAAGATATACGCAATTTCTAGTACTATTATCTTTATTTTAGTTAATATAAAGTATGCGTATTTCGTTAATCGATCGATAATTATATAGATTATATCGTACTTTTACTTCGTTACTAAGTTCTTAGACTCTAATAAGAGTTCGATAAAGTCTATTATAACTTCTTTCTAGGCTTTTAACGGTAATATTAATGCTTATAGCTTCCTATAAGGCCTACGTCTAGAAGCCTTAGTTCTAGTATATATATCGTAATTATTAACGTAATCGCGAACGTTTTATTATATTCCTTTCTATTCTTAGTTTCGAGAAATTAATTTCGTGGTTTTCGCGATTCTAAAGTATCTAGTAGCTCGATTATTATAATAACTACGAATTACTTTTATCTTCTATTCCTTAGTTAGCTAGTCTAGTTCTATTCTAGCTATATTAATCTATTTCGAATAAACTAAATATTCTCTACGTCTCTAAAGTAATATACTCTATTCGATCTTCTTAGCGTCCTTTCTATAATCTAGTCTTCGGCTAAGAGTATTAGCCCTTGCGTTTTCTTTACCTTTAACGTATACAATATAGAACTTAATAAATACTATTACTTCTATCTATCGAACTTATCTTCTATTTAACTTTTTAGTCGTAGTCTAATAAGTGAGATTTAGGTAGTTAAAGTAGACAGTAGTCTTATACTTTAATTCTTCTAAGTATACGTTTTATTCTTTAAATAAGTCTACAATAGCTAAAAGTTCTATATCGTAGATCTCGTAGTTCTTCTTCGATACGGTTATCTTTCTAGAATAATAGACTACGGGTCGTAGCTTATTATCTTAATTTAATTAGCTAAGTACGCCGGCGATAGCGTATTTCGAAGTATTAGTCTTAATAGTAATTCTCTTTTCTAGGTCGAAGCTTATTAGTATAGATATATAAGTAAATAAATCCTTAAGTTTCTTAAATATAGTCTTTACTTTCTCTTCTATTACGAATATAATTCTCTTCTTAGTAAGTACTATAAGTAGCGATACTATCCTTAAGTAGTCCTTAATAAAACGTCGATAGTAATTTACTAAATCTAAAAAACTCTATAGTTCTTTAAGATTCGTTAGTTAAGGCTATTTTATAATAAATCTAATCTTCGTAGAGTCTAGTCTAATACTATAGCTCCCTACGATCGATCTTAAGAAAGGTACTTCGTTCTTAAAAAACTCGTATTTATTAAGGCGTAGTCGTAACTCCCTTTCTTATAGTCGTTTTATTATCTATCTTATATCTTTTACGTATTGTTTTCTAGTCTTCGAGAAGATAAGTATATTATCTAGATATACGATTATAAATAGATCTAACCCTTTAGATAAGATATTATTAATGAGTATCTAATATAACGCTAGCGCGTTCGTAAGTCTAAACGGTATAATATAGTACTTATATAACCTATAGCGTATACTAAACGCTGTTTTTTCTTTCTCGTTCTCTCTTATTCGAATAAGGTTATAAGCTCCTCGTAAGTCTAGTATAGTAAACTATTTAGCCCCTTATAGCCGATCTTATAGTTTCGAAATAAGTAGCAGTAGATAACCGTTCTTTTTAGTTATTTTATTAAGTTATCGATAGTTAACGTATAATCTTAACGTTCTATTCTTCTTTAGTATAAAGAGAATAGAAAACCTCTACGGTAAGATAGATTTTCTAATAAACCCCTTTTTTAAATTCTTATTAAGGTACTTCTAGAGTTCTTACTTCTAATATCGCGAAATCGAGTAGATTCGCGTTTTAATAGGTTTTACTTCGGGTTCTAAGAGTATCTTATAATTCTATACCTAATATTTAGACAGTACCTCTATTATAAGATCGTTCTCGAAAAGTCTCTCGAATTCTCGATACTCTATCGGAATTTCGCTTTTATCCTTAACTTCTTTACTTATCTAATTAAGTTGCTTTATAGTAAACGTTCTATAGGTTAGTCTTACCTATACAGTACTCTAAAACTGTTCGATTACGTTTAAAGATTTTTATATAAGTTATCGTTTTAATATATTTACTAGATAATCAGTCTAGGCTAGCTAGTTTAGTCTTAGAAAGCACTTAAACCCTAGTCCCTTAACGATATCTATATTAAGAAACTGTATTTCTCCTTAATATCTTATTCGTATCGATCTAAGTTCCTTATTAATCTCGGTATACTCTTAATTATCTATTTTAATTAAATATAATTCTTATTTAAGTCTTCTTTTATTTTACTGTATCCGATATATAAACGCCTTCGAGACTAGACTAGTATTTACTCTCGTATCGAGTAATACTCTAGCTCGGTGTCTATTAATATATATATATATTATTAAGAGCTCCTAGATCGCTCTCTTTAATTTTATAGATTTCTTTTTCTTCTTCGCCTCTTTAGCCGTCGGCTTATAGGTATTAGCGTACGTTCTAGTAGTACGGTTAGCGCTTCGATATCGCCCTCTATAAGTATTAGCTCGAGACTTAAAGCGAGTCTCTCTAGCTCTAGCTCTATTTTCGTAATCGACGTTAATAGCGTTAATTCTTTCTATAGGGTAAATCCTTCGTTTTATAGAAAAGTATTTCTTAGATTCGATACTACGGTTCTTCTAGCTCGCGTTATCTTCTCGTATAACGATAGTTTCTAAGATATCGTCTCTTAGTATAACGGTAGACTAAGTTTTTTATAGCCCTCTAGTTATTCCTCCGTCGTTAGAATAACGGCTCTATAGTTTTTTAGAGATTCCCGTTTAAAGTCTTTATTAGAGGTATCTATCTCTAATTTCGCTACGAAGATACTGTTCGAGCGTATTATAGCGATTAGTAGTATTAGAAAATATCGTCGTATAACTATATCTCGTACCCTATTATAGTAGCTCTAATAATAATAAAGTCTAGACTTATAGGATTTTTTAGTATATACCCTTAAAATAATCTCTATAGTCTTCTATTAGTCTACTCCTAAAGGATTATAGTAGCGATATAGATACTGCGCGTTCTATTTCGTACAGTTATTCTTACGATAGTAATCTATATACTATCGTCTTATTTAGATAATAATCTTATATAAGATTATAGAGATGATCTCTATATATAAGTTTAGTCGTTTTTCTACCTCTAGTAGAGTCCTTACGTATCGTTTAAGTACACTCTCTACCCGACTATATTTAGGTAGTATAAAGTATATTCTAGATAAGGCCTCGTCGAATTCTATATCGATATATACCGGCTATCCCTTAGGTAGTATAATCTAATCGTAGATTCGATAAATTAAAAGATTGTAAATACACTTAGATGCTTTATAGAAGAATCGTGCCTTTCTAAAGCAGTTCTAGCAGTACTACTTATTAGTTCGTATCGTAATTCGACTCGTCTTCGATTATAACTTAATACTGGTTTAGTTATTATTCTATCGGTGTAGGGATCGAAAGGTACTCGAAGTATCTACTAGCCCGAGTAACTTCTCTTTAGTATTCTCGGTTATCCCTGTATCGACCTATTATTATATTCTAGTAATAGGCTCTTTCTAGATCTCGGCCTCGTTCGAAATAGACGATTCTTACTTATAGAGGGGTACTCTAAGAGTTTCTACGAGATGCTTTATTTCGTCTATAATCTTATTAAGTCGTAGTAATAATACGAAATAGTACGTCGCGTTAGCTCTAATAATAGCTTCCTAATCCTAAAGCATTATTTATCGGATTATATACGCTCTCGTATAAGTTTATTCTCTTATCTCGTTATTCCTTAAGTATTTAGAGATAACGACTTATATAGGTTAGAATTATCGCTCTAGGGTATTATTATAGATAATCGTTTCTACTATTCCCCTTTCTCTATATCTAACCTGCCTTTAGTAATATATCTCTATAACGGTAAAGAATCGGTTATTCTTAACGATTCTTAAATTACGCGTACGCGTAGGCTTCTTTCTTATTATATTAGCCTATTTCTTACTTTTATTCGACTTAGGTTCCTTTAGAAACTAGTCGCTTCCTTACTTATTATTTCTATATATCTAATACTCGTCGTTATAGTATACCGTTTAGGACAGTTAATAGTACGTCGAGTCCTTCTTTCGAATATCTGCTAATTCCTCTAGTATTTTTTCGATAGTATTTACTTACTTAGCGGCGTTTCTATACTCTTTAGCGTAGTGTCTCTGTTTTTCGTATCGAAAGTACGTCTCGTTCTTAAGCCTTGCTTTTCTAGGCGTAGATCTACGATCTGTTTCTATAAATTTTACTTCTCGTCCCCTCTCTCTACCTCGCGTAGGCTTAGGTCTCGGTGTTCTACTAGTATTATACTCTCTACGCTAGGTCTTCGGGTCCTTATAAGCCGTATTTACCTATTAATCTATCGTATTAGGATATCGCGTCTGCCTCGAGGTATTAGTCTAGTATTAATATCGATTAGATACGAACGAAAACCCTTTCTTACTCTTTTCTATTTTACGTTTTTAATATCGAGTGTCGATATTAGTTACTATCTATACTAATTTCTCGTAATCTTATACTTCGATTTTATCGACTAATTTATCTTTAATAAAGTCCTTAAGGCCCTAATAGTAGCGTAATATAAGAGCGGTATTATCCTATTTAAGACGGCTTAATAATTATTAAAACTTCGTAGTATAGTTTATAACTAAATCGGTCTATCGAAGCTTATAGATCTATCGTTCTGTCTTTTTAACTTCGTTAAGTTCTCCGTACAACTTTTTTAACTTATCTAGAAACTTATTAATAGATAAGAATAACTCGATAGTCCTTAGCTTCTACTCGTTCTTATTATTTCCTAGAAAGTTATTTAAGTAGAGTTTAAACTACTCCGCGAGTCCCTTATATAATAGATTATCGATCTATAAAACCTAATCTTATAATTTTATAATTCGTCTATACCTTAAATAAGTCTTAACTTAATTCGTAAATTATATAAACTTCTTAGTATTCCCTTTAAATACGTTAAGTTCTTTAATCTTAAGTCGCGTTTTATCCTTCTTAACGCCTAATAAAATATTCGGCTTCTTACCCTTTATAGCGGTCGTAAATAGTTCTGCTTTCGCGTTAGTCTGCTTATCTAGTATGTTTAGCTGTACCTAGTATCGGTTTATTCTAGAATTTAGTTTAGCGAGTAGTAGTAAGATAAGACTAATCCGTACTAGCTGCTTAGCTACTTAATTAACAGCGAGAGTATCTTATAGAACTCTGTCTTCACTAATATCGCTTTTCGAGGTAACGAAGGGTAAGGTAGACTCGAAGTCCGAATCTACACTTATAGACTATCGTAATAGTAAGTAGGTAGTTAAAATATTATAAGGCTGTCTATCTCTCGTTTTAGCAATAGTATAAGGGAACCCTAAAGGTTGTCTTAACTATCTATTAGAATAAGATATCTCTAAATTAAGATATAAGTAGTACGTAGATAAGGGTGCTAATATAACTTAGATTAACTATAGAGACTATAAAAGTATATAGGGAATTCGTGCTCTTATATACCTAAATAGAGCTTTTCTAAAGAGGTAGTTTCCCTCGTTACGTCGTACTATTAGAATAATAAAATACTTACCATTCTACTATTCTACTATTCTACTATTCCGTACTTTTCTATTCTAGTAATTATATATAGCTTCCCTATATACATAAGCTTTCCTTGCATAACCTTTCGTCTTCGTATCCCTAAAGTGGCCATCTATATAGTCGCTTCGTAACAGTCTCTTAGATCTTTTTTAATTTATATATTTAGCTATTCTTTTCGCGATAAACTATAGTTTCTTAGATATATATTAATATAACTAGCGTAAATTAGATATAGTAACTGTTGCTTATTCCGATTTTAGTCTTATACTTAGTAGGTCCTCGTTTATCCTAGAATAGAATTCGTAGTTCGCGTAAAAAGGCGATATCTCCGTAACGGCCTTAGAATTATTGTATACAATCTATGCTATAGGTAGTAATTCTATCTAGTTATTTTATTTAAAGTTAACGTAACTTCTAAGGTATTATTCTAGCGTCTAATTCGTTCTTTTAGTTTATTCGTCGGTCTATAGATAAAAAGTAGTGCTAAGCTTACTTTTAGTTCCTAGCTAATCTATGATTAACTGCTAAAATCTCGACCTAAACAACTTATCTTTATTTAATACTAATTTTAATGGTATTTCGTATACTGTAAAGATATATCTTATAAAGACGTACGCAATCTCTAGTACGGTAGCCTTTATTCTAATTAGTATAAAGTATACGTATTTCGTTAATCGGTCAATAATCACGTAGATTATATCGTATTTTTACCCCGTTACTAAGTCCTTAGACTCTAGTAGAAATCCGATAAAATCTATTATAACCTCTTCCTATGCCTCTAACGATAATATTAATGCCTATAGCTTCCTATAAGGTCTATATCTAGAAGCCTTAGTTCTAGTATACATATCGTAATTATTAACGTAATCGCGAACGTTCTATTATATTTCTTTCTATTCTCAGTTTCGAGAAATTAGCTCTATGGTTCTCGCGATTCTAAAATATTCAGTAGTCCGATCGTTATAATAGCTACGGATTACCTTTATCTTTTATTTCTTAACTAGCTAGTCTAGTTCTATTCTAGCTATATTAATCTATTTCGAATAAACTAAATATTCTCTACGTTTTTAGAGTAATATACCTTATTCGACCTTCTTAGTATCCTTTTTATAATCTAGTCTTCGACTAAGAGCATTAGTCCTTACGTTCTCCTTACCTTTAACGTATACAATGTAAAACTTAATAAATACTATTATCTCTGCTTATCGAACCTATCTTTTATTTAATTTCTTAGTTATAGTCTAATATATAAGGTTTAGATAATTAGAGTAGACAGTAGTCTTATACTTTAATCTCTCTAAGTATACGTTCTATTCTTTAAATAAGTCTACAATAGCTAAAAGTTCTATATCGTAAATCTCGTAATTCTTCTTCGATACAGTTATCTTTCTAAAATAATAAGCTACTGATCGTAGTTTATTATTTTAACCCGGTTAACTAAGTACGTTAGCGATAGCGTATCTCGAAGTATCGGTCTTAATAGTAATTCTTTTTTCTAAGTCGAAGCTTATTAGTATAGATATATAAGTAAATAAGTCCTTAAGTTCCTTAAATACAGCCTTTACTTTCTCTCTTATTGTAAATACAATTTCCTTCTTAGTAAGTACTGTAAGTGGCGATACTACCCTTAAGTAGTTCTTAATAAAACGTCGATAGTAATTTACTAAACCTAAAAAACTCTATAGTTCTTTAAGGTTTATTAGTTATAGCTATTTTATAATTAACTTAACTTTTATAGGGTTTAGTCGTATACTATAACTCTCTACGATCGATTCTAAAAAAGGTACTTCGTTCTTAAAAAACTCGTACTTATTAAGGCGTAGCCGTAATTCCTTTTCTTATAGTCGTTTTATTACCTATCTTATATTCTTTATATACTGTTCTCTTATCTTCGAGAAGATAAGTATATCGTTTAGGTATACGATTATAAATAGATCTAACCCTTTAGATAAGGTATCGTTAATGAGTATTTAGTATAACGCTAGCGCGTTCGTAAGTCTAAACGGTATAATATAGTACTTATATAACCTATAGCGTATATTAAACGCTATTTTCTCTTTCTCGCTCTTCTTTATTCGAATAAGATTATAAGCCCCTCGTAAGTCTAGTATAGTAAATTATTTAGCCCTCTATAGCCGATCTTATAGCTTCGAAATAAGTAGTAATAGATAACCGTTTTTTTTAGTTATCTTATTAAGTTATCGATAATTAATATACAATCTTAACGTTTTATCCTTCTTTAGTATAAAGAGAATAGGAAACCTCTACGATAAGGTAGATTTTCTAATAAACCTCTTCTTTAAATTCTTATTAAGATACTTCTAAAGTTCTTACTTCTAATATCGCGAAATCGGGTAGATTCGTATCTTAATAGGTTTTAATTTAAGTTCTAGAGATATCTTATAATTCTATATCTAATATTTAGGTAATACCTCTATCGTAAGATCGTTCTCGAAAAGTCTTTTAAATTCTCGATACTCTATCGAAATTCTACTTTTATTCTTAACTTCTTTACTTATCTAATTAAGTTATTTTATAGTAAACGTTCTATAGGTTAGCCTTATCTATACAGTACTTTAGAATTATTTTATTGCGTTTAGAAGTCTCTATATAAGTTATCGTTTTAGTATATTCACTAGATAACCGATCTAGACTAGCTAGTTTAGTTCTAGAAAGTATTTAAATCCTAGTCCCTTAACGATATCTATATTAAGAAACTGTATTTTCCCTTAATATCTTATTCGTACCGATCTAAGTTTCTTATTAATCTCGATATACCCTTAATCACCTATTTTAATTAAGTATAATTCTAGTTTAAGCCTTTTTTCGTTTTACTATATTCGATATATAAACGCCTTCGAGACTAGACTAGTATTTACCCCTATATCGAGTAATGCTCTAGCTCGGTATTTATTAATATATATATATATTATTAAGAGCTTCTAAATCGCTCTCTTCGATTCTATAGATTTCTTTTTCTTCTTCGCCTTTCTAGCCGTCGGCTTATAGGTATTAGCGTACGTTCGAATAGTACGATTAGCGCTTCGATATCGCTTTCTACGAGTGTTTATTCTAAGCTTAGAGCGAATCCTTCTAGCCCTAGCTCTATTTTCGTAATCGACGTTAATAGTGTTAATTTCTTCTATAAGGTAAATCCTTCGTCCTATAGAAGAGTATTTCTAGAGCTTAGTACTACGGCTCTTCTAGCTCGCGTTGTCTTCTCGTATAATAGTAGCTTCTAGGGTATCGTATTTTAATACGACGGTAGACTAAGTTCTCTATAGCTCTCTAATTATTTCTCCGTCGTTAAAACAACGGCTCTACAGTTTTTTAAAGATTCTCGTTTAAAGTCTTTATTAGAGGTATCTATCTCTAATTCTACTACGAAGATGCTATCTAAGCGTATTACAGCGATTAGTAGTATTAGAAAATATCGTTGTATAACTATATCTCGTGCCCTATTATAATAGCTCTAGTAATAATAAAGTCTAGATTTATAGGATTTTTTAATATATACCCTTAAAATAATCTTCGTAGTCTTTTATTAATTTACTTTTAAATGATTATAGTAGCGATATAGGTGCTGCGCGTTCTATTTCGTACAGTTATTCTTACGATAGTAATCTATATACTATCGCCTTATTTAGATAATAACCTTATATAAGATTATAGAGATAATTTTCGTATATAAGTTTAGTCGCTTCTCTACCTCTAGTAGAGTTCTTACGTATCGTCGAGGTATACTCTCTACTCGGCTATATTTAGATAGTATAAAGTATATTCTAGATAAGGCCTCGTCGAATTTTATATCGATATACACCGGCTATCTCTTAGGTAGTATAATCTAATCGTAGATTCGATAAATTAAAAGATTATAAATACACTTAGACGCTTTATATAAAAATCGTATCTCCCTAAAGCAGTTCTAGCAGTACTACTTATTGGTTCGTATCGTAATTCAACTCGCTTCTAACTATAATTCGATACTAGTCTAATTATTATTCTATTAGTATAGAAATCGAGAGGTACTCGAAGTACTTATTAACCTAAGTAGCTCCTCTTTAGCGTCCTCGATTATCCCTATACCGATCTATTATTATATTCTAGTAATAATCTCTCCCTAAGTCTTAGCCTTATATAAGGTAGATAACTCTTGCTTATAGAGAGATACTCTAAGGGTTTCTACGAGATACCCTATCCCGTCTATAATTTCATTAAGCCGTAATAGCGATACGAAATAGTACGTCGCGTTAGCCCTAATAATAGCTTCCTAATTCTAAAGTATTATCTATCGAATTATATACGCTCGCGTATAGGTCTACTCTCTTATTCCGTTACTTCTCGAGTAGTTAAAGATAATGACTTATATAGATTACGGTTGCCGTTCTAGAGTATTATCGTAAATAATCGCTTCTACTATCTTATTCTCCCTATATCTAATCTATCTCCAGTAATGGGTCTCTATAATAGTAAAAAATCGATTATTCTTAACGATTCTCGAGTTATAAGTATACGTAGGCTCTTTTCTTATTATATTAGCCTATTTCTTATCCTTACTCGATTTAGGTTTCTTAAAAAACTAGTCGCTTTCTTACTTATTACTTCTATATATCTAATACTCGTCGTCGTAGTATATCGTTTAGAACAGTTAATAGTGCGCTAGATCTATCTTTCGAATATCTACTAGTTCCTCTAGTATTTTTTCGGTAGTATTTACTTATTTAGCGGCGTTTCTACACTCTTTAGCGTAGTGCCTCTATTTTCTATACCGAAAGCACGCTCCGTTCTTAGGCTTAGCTTTCCTAAGCGTAGATCCTCGATCTATTTCTATAAATTTTACTTCTCGTCCTCTTCCCCTACCTCTTATAGGCTTAGGTCTTAGTGTTTCGCTAGTATTATACTTACTACGCTAGGTCTTCGGGTCCTTATAAGCCGTGTTTATCTGCTAATCTATCGTATTAGAATATCGCGCCTGCCTCGGGGTATTAGTATAGTACCGATATCGGTTAGATATAAACGTAAATTCTTTCTTACTCTTCTCTATTTTACGTTCTTAATATCGGATATTAATATTAGTTGCTACCTATACTAGTTTCTCGTAATCTTATACTTCGATTTTATCGACTAATTTATCTTTAATAAAGTCCTTAAGGCCCTAATAATAGCGTAATATAAGAGCGATATTATCCTATTCGAGACGACTTAATAATTATTAAAACTTCGCAGTATAGTCTATAACTAATTCGATCTATCGAAGCTTATAGATCTATCGTTCTATCTTTTTAACTTTATTAAGTCCTCTATACAACTTCTTTAACTTACCTAAAAACTCATTAATAGATAAGAATAACTCGATAGTCCTTAACTTCTACTCGTTCTTATTATTTTCTAGAAAGTCATTTAAGTAGAGTTTAAACTACTCCGCGAGTCCCTTACGCAATAGATTATCGGCCTATAAGATCTAATCTTATAGTTTTATAATTCGCCTATACCTTAAATAAGTCTTAACTTAGTTCGTAAATTATATAAACTTCTTAGTATTCCCTTTAAATACGTCGAGTTCTCTAATCTTAAGTCGCGTTTTATCCTTCTTAACGCTTAATAAAATATCCGGCTTCTTGCCCTTTATAGCGACCGTAGATAGTCCTACTTCCGCGTTAGCCTACTTATCTAGTATGTTTAGCTGTACCTAGTATCGGTTTATTCTAGAATTTAGTTTAGCGGGTAGTAGTAAAGTAAGACTAATCCGTACTAACTACTCGGCTACTTAGTTAATAGCGAGAGTATCTTATAGAACTATATCTTCACTAATATCGCTTTCCGAGGTAGCGGAGAGTAAGGTAGACTCGAAGTCCGAATCTGCACTTATAGACTATCGTAATAGTAAGTAAGTAGTTAAAATATTATAAAACTATCTACTTCTCGTTCTAGTAATAGTATAAGGGAACTCTAAAGGTTTCCTTAACTGCCTATTAGAATAAGATATCTCTAAGTTAAGATATAAGTAGTACGCAGATAAGAGTACTAATATAACTTAGATTAACTATAGAGACTATAAAAGTATATAGGGAAGTCATATTCTTATATACCTAAATAGAACTTTCTAAAGAGGCAGTTTCCCTCGTTATATCGTAATATTAGAATAATAGAATGCTTACTATTCTACTATTTTACTATTCTACCATTCCGTACTTTCCTATTCTAGTGGTCATATATGGCTTCTCTATATATATAAGCTTTTCTCGTATAATCTTCCGTCTTCGTATTCCTAAAGCGGCCACCTATATAGTCACTTCGTAATAAGTTCTTTTTTAGCTTCCCCGTTAAAGAGAAGAGCTAAGAATGTTTTATAGTAGTTACTTATAGAGGCTAAGAGATATATACGGTTCTACTAATAGGCTTTAAAGAATCGCCGCTATACGTCTAGAGATAGATCGATAAGTTTTTACGACTATATAGAGAATACGCAAGAGCATATATAGATAATATCGTTATCTCTAGTAGGACGCTAGAGCAACATCTATTTTACTTACGTTAGATTTTTCAGTTATGCCGAGACATTAAAATAAATCTCTCTCCTAAGAAGTTATACCTTAGATACCCTAGCGTACAGCTACTAGAACAGCGAGTTAATAGCCTTAGTTTAGCTTTATTCGATAAAAAGCTTAAGGCATTGCTAAAACTAGATTTTCTAAGGACGCTACGGGACTTAGAAATATATATCGGTCTAGCTACTTAGCTTCGAGAAGGGGTATTTAACTTCGTAAGCAAGATTAAACTATTATAGCGAAGGAAAATAGAACTTCTTAAGCCGACGCCGAAATCTAAGGGCTAGGACCGCTAGAAATTCACGATAAGAACTACGTTAGGAGAGCCTACCGAGGCGGAACTAGAGGCTTTTAAAACTTTATAGAGGGATTTTAAAGAGGCTTTAAAACGGTACTACTACGATTTAGTAAGGCCTATCTACGCTTATATAAATGCATCGGAACGCTTATTCGAAGCGGTAATCTTTTATGTAAAATATAACGGGATCTAGCCTAAAGACAAGAAGATTCTAAAATCCCTAGTAGAACTAATTATTTTCCTCTTAAAGGTCTATTCGATAGTAGAATAGAAAATAGGAGCAACGAAGATAGAGGTTATAGCTTTAACTTAGCTCGTTAAAAAGGTAAGGTAAATAGTAGAAGAGTTCTAATATATAGTAGTTATATATACCGACTATAGAGCTACTCCCTCTATCGTTCGCTAGATAAAGCTCTAAACAACGAATATCGATAAGCTTAATCCTCGGTTATATCGAGCTTTAAATTTTCTCTTATAATTTAACTTAGATATACGCTATATCCTAGATTTACAGAACGTAGTAGTAGATGCTATATCGAGGCTGGCCTTAGTATAGGAATCGCCGATATACTACGCGAAGGTATATGTATACGCGGCGATACTCGTAGAAATATTCTTAGAATTTAAAGATAAGATTATTCGCGGTTATATCGAGGATAAACACTAGAAGAAAATTGTAGTCACGCTAAAGACTTAGTAATAACGAGATAAAAATATAGAGCTAAAGAACGTTCTATTCGAAATGGCTTTCTCGCGGGAGAAAGACCTTATCTATAGTTAAAATAAAGGTATTAGCAACCCTAGGCTATGCCTTCTAAAGTCTTATAAGAAGAAGATTTTTAAAATAGTATATAACGATTTAGGACACCTAGGGTTCTATAGAGTATATTAAAGGATTGCGAAAGCTCTCTACTTTAGACAGTTAATAAGGAAACTCCGATAGTATATCGAGTACTGCCTACGGTACTAGCTAAACTAAATTAAGCGAAATAGACCTTATGGCTAGCTAAACCTAATTATCCCCTCGAATATACCTTTCTACACGGTTATAATTAACTTAATCGTAGCGCTATCGAGCTAAGACTATAGATACGACGTATTAGGCACAGCAACGTATAAAATATCGAAAAAGGTACTCCTAATCCCCGGAAAAACTACTTAGTCGGCCGAGGAATAGGCCGAAGCTTATTTAGATAAATAGTAAAGCGTAGATTAGGGAGTTCTAAACGCTATTATTTACGATCGGGACCCGAAATTTATATTAGACTTCTAGAAAGCACTGTTTAAACGCCTAAACTATAAGCTCTTAGCTACTATAGTATACCACCTATAAGCGAATAGTTAATTAGAACGAATAAACTAGACGATAAAAGTTACTATTCGATATCTAACTACGAAATACTCGAGTCTATAAATCGAGTTCTTATTAGTACTCTAATTATCGCTAAATAACAGCTATAATAAATTAACCGAAGTAAGTCTAAATGAGATAGTTTTTAGCTTTAAACTAAGGGAAGCTCTAGGTTTAGTATACTCGGCTAATACTAGATCGGAGAAAATTACGTCGGCTAGGGAAACGTTTCGACGGTAAGTAAGGGACGCTATAGACTTCGCCGCTATGTAAATAAAGGCGAGATATAACGCGGTATATAAGTCGATAATATTTAAAGAGGGCGATAAAGTTTTTCTTCGGCTATACTACGACTACAACCTCCCGCTTAATGAATATTCGAAATTTAAGCAGTAGAGAGTAGGCCCCTTTACGGTTCTAGAAAGAATAGACCGTAATATCTATCGCCTATAGCTGCCCTCGGTATAGAGAATCTACTTAGTTATTTCTATCGTACAATTATTACCTGTACTTAAGACGAAAGACCTATATCTACGTTCTCGCCCGAACTATCTACTAGCTATTAAAGTCGAGGGTAATACCGAAGACTAGAAAAGCTATAAAATAGATAAGCTAGTAGGACATCGCGTCCGTAAATTTAGCCGAAAGATGTATACAGAGTATCTAGTTAGATAGAAGGGCTACGGCCTCGAGTTTAACGAATAGTACGACGAGAGGCTATTAGACAATATAAAGAAATTGCTCGAGGAGTATTAGCGATAGAAGGAAAAGCTAGACAATCATAAAAGACGAGGGCGACCACGTAAAAAGGCTTAAACAGAACAGGTATAAACGGTCTAGATAAGGTATTACGATTTTTTTCTTAAAGAACGCAGGCTTTAGTTAATCTAAGGCTCTATGGTAAAACGAACATTATAAAGTACATATTAAATATTTTTAGAGACCATATAGTAGCCGAGTTGTCACTAGCGCAATCGAAGTATCTATAAACAATATACTAATTTAGTAAAAACCACAATATCTAATATATAATACATAATCTAATTATTACTATAGATCTAAGACCGAAACAGATCTACTATACCTACTATTTATATTAAGTAAAGATGCCTTCTAGAAGACGCGTAACTCAGCGAAAGGGTAAAGCGGCTAAGGCTCCTACTAGGGCACGGCCTGACAACGGCGTAACTAAGGCGAGACGCGGAAGACCTCGTAAGGTAGAAGCGCAACTTTAGAATAAGGACTAGGCGGACGACAATAAACACTAGGACCCCACCGAGGACGAAGTAGAGGAAGAAGGTAAGCGTTAGGATAAGGTCTAGATAGAGAAGAACGACGTCCTCGAGGACAAGCTAGCGGAGGCACGGTAACGTTAATAAAAGCAGATAATAGATTTTTATAAATTAGGGAAGCGCTTAGGAGATCGTAGCGACGAGAAGCTTTTAATAAGAGTTATAGAATTTACGAAGGAATAGACGGACTAAGGCGGATAGGATATTCGATATAAGGCGAGAGACGACCTCGGTTCTACCATCGATACGCGACCGGGCATAGCACTAATAGAGGATATTATACGATGGGCGACTACCGAGACGATCGCGACGGAACCGCAATAATCGTCTATTAACCCCGTAAAGACTAAATAGGAGGAACCGCAGTAAGATTATACTATAAAGATTAAGTCGATAGAACTACAGTAAGCTAAGATTAAGCTAGAATCGCGGTAAGGTGACGCTATAGAGATCGAGCTAAAATCGCAGTAAGTTAACGCTATAGATATTAAGTAGGTACAACTATAGAAGAAGAAACTATAACCGGATAAGCCTAAACAATCGACCCTATAAGACGTCTACGACATTAATAATATCGTAGAAGAACCGATAGAGGTGATATAGACTATTCCCGACGAGAAGGAACTAGCCTTAAAAGTCCTGCCTTTACCTATATTAACCTAAACGGACGCACTAAGAGCTAGCTAGAATCTAGCTAACCTCACTATCGAGTTAGATAAAGCACTATCTAACGGATAAGTCGAGTATCTAGTAGCTAATAAACCCTAGACCAGCCTACGAGAGATAGCTAGGAGGGAGAATCGAGAAGCTTATAGAGGGAATAAAACCCTATAAATAAACTCGAATCTTCTAACCTTTCTTCTATAGGCGTATAGGATAATGGTCGATATTATAGGGGGGAGATATCTAGGCTAGAATACACCGAGCTTAAATGCACTACTAAGAAGACCAGTTAAGCCGAAATTTCTTAGATTCGTTGAATTTACTACGAACGAAAGAGGATACTACCGAACTAAAGCTAATAAGTTTAGTATCTTGGAAATGGTCGATCGAAAGGGCTTACTAGTATATATTCGACTAATTAGTAGACTGCTAAAATACGAATTCTGTAATAATACCGACTAGTATATTAATAAGAACTATATCTAGTTTAATCGAGGCGTACGACGAACCTCGAATTAGATACGAATCGCTACGGAACTTATTAAAGAATACTAGAAGTAATATTAGAAAGTCTATATAGAATAAACGCGAGCAATAGTAGTATAGAGAAACTAACGACGGCAATAAGAGTTAGATTTCTAGTAGTACGAAATTAATCGAAAGAACTAGACTATCTTTAATTCGAAGATCGATATCGAGGCTAACTATACGGCCTACGTACGAGCCCTTAAAAAATTTATAGACAATAAGACCGCTCGGAAGAACTAAGGCTAGATTTCGACTAACTACCGAGATAGACTAGTACGGCGTACGATCAACCTATTACTAGAGACCGTAGAAAGACTAGAGAACGAGTTTAGTCGCGAAGTCCTCGAAGAGCACTAAAGAGCCTTAGAAAAGCTTATAAACCACTTAGACCTTAGCGAATTCTAGCTAGATAAAGAGAAGAGACAGTATCGTAATCGCCTATTTACTCTAGCCCTAAAGAGGGTTAAGAAAAGATACGCTAAGAAGGAAGTATAATAGAAAATAAAAGATAAAGAAGAACTACGTCCCTACGCACTACCTTCTAGCTTATCCGAAGAGGATAGACTAGTATAGCGAATACGATACGAAGAGCAGTTACACTAAGACGCGCTATAGAAGGCTTCCCGGATTTTATAAGATCGCTTTAATAGAGAGGCGGCAGTAAACTCGGTAGAGGAAGACCTAGAGTACCAGCCGGCCAGGACACTAAGGAAGACCTAATAAAAAGCCTAGAAGCAGTTAGTAAGAAGGTTAGCTCGCTAGTAGGAGAAGACTAGAAGAGCCGGAGGTACCGGTAATCTATTAGAGCCTAGTAATAATAGCGATAATACGAATAAGCCGATCACCCTATAGAAGACCTCCCGTAAGCGGATCTACCATTCTTTTAACGACGACTAAGGGAAGAAGATTAAGCCAGTATCTAAGAAGACTAGAAAGGTTAAGATAGACTATATCGAGAAGATAATAAAGGCCTATAAGGAGTTATTATTCAGTATAGACCTTAGTTAACCTATACCCTCGATAAGCATCTAGCAGAATTTACCCCGACTAGTTACTAAATTATAGCTCGAAGTTAACTTAACGAACGATAAGCTAGTCTAGAACGAGAAATAGCGCGCGATAATCGTAAGTATAGCTAACGCCCTTAAAGAAAATCTTCGTAAACATAGTTAGACCGAGAATAAAATTGCTTAAAAAGGTCTTTTTAAGCACTATAAAGACGGCTTAATCAATATAAAGACGATATCGCTAGTTACTGTAGTTAGAAATGTACTATACCGAGTTCTTAGGAGTTTCCTCTTAAAGGATTTCTCGGAATAGACGGTGATATACGTTGCTATAAAGGTACCGAGAAATAAGTTTTTCCTAACTACGAGGATTCTATTAGTTATAACCGTACACCCGAAATACATCTTATTACTAGTCTTTAAGAAAGACCTAAACGTTATTTATAACCGAGTCGCAATACGTTTAGCTCTATAGTATTAGGCTAATAGCGCCGTACGCTACTTAGAAATTAACTACTAGGATACCTATATAGCAGCTTACGAAGACTACGGTCTACCCTTGCTCACCTAGCTACGCAAGAAGATAGAACCAGCCCCTTACGATATTTAAGACTAAATTAACCGAGACGCGTCGAAGACAGCTCTACTAGGCTTCGAAGAGCTAAAACAACATAAAGATACCACTAGACCAGCATTATTTTACTGGGAACTCCGTAGGAAAGATGGCGTAAAGAGAAAGGTAGGTCTCTCGATTAAATACTTCTTAACTACGGACCGCCTACGATACAGTAAGATTAGAGATCTGCCCGAAGAGCCTATAAAGACGATCTATACTTATTTTACCGACTTCGGGGAACATACAATAGGCGATACGGCTAAGCTATAACCGAATAATACGGTGATTATAGTATCGGCCGACGACAGCTACAACTACAGTATAGACGTCTACTACAGCTAAGCATTAGCAGAAAAGTTTTACGATACGACAACCCTAAGGCCACACCCTAAACTATAAATAATTAAGCCGACGGTTAAGCCGAAGACACAATCAACTCCTACTATTAAAGAAATCCCGTAAGCAATAAAAGCTATGATAACCCCGACGCTAACCACCTATACCACTCTATAGAATATTATAAAGGGAGGTAAATAGATGCGTTTAGAACTACTAGACCGAAACGAAGTTATAAAGGGCTAGAGAGTCCTATAGGAGGCCGGTAAGATAATTTTAAAATACGCTGCCTTTATCTCTTTCTAGAACGTCGACGTCTATACCATAGAAGACACGGGTTAACTATGGCCAGCTAATATATGGTTGAAGCTGCCAGTCGATAAGCAAGGTAATTAGAGCATCGCAGCTTATACATCGAGAAGTATAGGCACGGTATATTACGACGGTAAATTCTAACTATACAAGTTAGCCTCTAGGAGTAAGCCGATACCCCGATAACCTCTAAAGACCACTCTAATACTACGATAAGGACCGATTAGTAAACTAGCTATACTACAGAGACTGCTAAGTGTCGTAATACCTCCACGAAGAGGAGCAACGAGGTTATTACCGAGTCTTAGTTCACCCGTACCACTGTCGAAAGCTATCCCTATAGACGCATTAGGCAGCTTCGCCAATTTCCCTTCTATTAAGTTAGATCAATATTAGCTAATTTACTATAGAACAGTCTAGGTGTACAGGCTAGATATATACGACGGGGAGGACTACTACAAGGTTATACCCGACTTGGTGCGGATCTAGAAACTAGTTAATAGAACTAAATTATTTTTCGAGGTTAATCCACAGAATGTGGTAATAGCAACTAACCGATAAAAAGAAATCCTGGTTCTAATGTACGATAAAGGCTATATAATGCGCTTTAAGAAGATTAATGTTATAAATAACGGACGTTAGTACTATAAGGAGTTCGCTACCTTTTAGGAAAACAATAATATGAAAACCGCGCCGGTGTTTAACGCAGAAGGAACTAGACTCCTAGAGTTACTAAAGGACGCGGTACTAGACATGAATATTATACAGAACTTAGGACCATTCACCTACGACGAGAAGAGAAGCCTGTAGACTAATAGTATAGAGGATATCCACGGCGTAGAACCGTATAAGCTAGGACTAGTGCTTAACGCAACGGTGCTAGTCTAGATTAGATAGGACTAGTATATTAAAACCGCGCTCTACAATAAAAACATATTCGATATCACCTACCGGTTCCTATAGGATCGAAACCGTGCACGACGGTTGCCTATCTACGACGTAGACGGCGACCTTATCCCTAAGGTACAACTACCGTCGTGGGTGCCTTTACCGCCGTCGACCACGGTTAACTTTAACGTGTGATAGGGGAACTATGGGAAGTATAAAGGTCGGAGAAGGAAGAATGGAAGACGGACATAATTAGAGAAGGGCACGGCTAGAGTGTAATGAGATGGGGACAATCTTAACAACGAGGACGTTGTCTTTTAATGGACGGGGCAGACTGTTGCGGTTGCTCTATGTGCACTGCACATACACATAGCGCAACCACGGTCATGCATATCCTACGTAGTTGCTATGTGCATAGCACATGCATATGTTTACCTTAGTGCAACCAAGGTAAACACTTAGTTAATCAATCACTTCACTCACTATATTTCACATGGTCGTTCCCTACCAGGTGGCCTCGGCGATTTTATACGAACTCTCGCCTATACCGTGCAATCCGGCGATTTAACCTAGTTAAAAGGAATCAAGCTCCTTCCTTCTACTAATATTAGGCGTTATTTCGCCTAACGGAAGTCGTGGCATTGTGCTATAGCTATTCAAAGAAGGTATCTAATCCGGGTCATAGTGTTCATAAACGCGAAATGACGCGTGGTAGGCGTTCAATTTTGACGCGCACTGTACAATAATAATAAAGGTGCTTCCCCCAGCGTCCCACCCCGAGGGTGTGGGCTTTCGGACTCCTCGGCCGAAACAGCCTACAGTGTGACCTTAAGTCCGCAACCATTTGTACATGAGAGCATGTCATGTCTCTTCGGTCCATCAGCAGGTGGCCATTCTGAGTCAAAGAATAACATAAAAGGCGCTCAAGTCGATTGCGCCCCATCATGCTGTGATTTATCTTGTCACTGAGCTCGAATTTCTTTGCATCGCAGGAGGAGGATGGTTGGCACGATGGGCCTGCTAAGGGCCGGCATGCGCAGCGCGTCTCGGTGCCTTCCACGAGCAGCATCTGCGGTGCGCACGATCCGACTACTTCCACGTTCCCAACGACGCTTCGCCTCCTACCAGCGCTTTCCTGGTAGAGGAGGAGGTAGTGGTGGTTCTTACGGCCCATATAGTAACTTTGCTCCCTTTGCGAGAATACAATACATATGGCGAAACCATCAGACCGCTGTGTTGGTATTCGGCGCCGGAGGGGCGACCTTCTATATCATCAACCTAGAAGAAGTGCCAATCACACACAGGCGAAGGTTCAACATCGTGTCTCCCGAGACGGAGAGATCCCTTGTCGCAGACGCTGCCTATCAGCAAACGTTACGAGAATTCAAAGGGAGAATTCTACCGAAAGATCATCCTTACACTCAGCTTGTGGCAAAGATCGTAGAAAGACTACTGCCCTCGGCGCACGGTCTCGACGGCGGAGATTGGAAGGTCCATGTAATTGATGACCCGAACAACGTCAATGCCTTTGTCCTTCCCGGTGGCAAGGTCTTCGTCTTCACGGGTATCCTCCCTATGGCCCAGGACGAGAACGGTCTAGCCGCCGTCCTTGGCCACGAGATTGCACACAATGTTGCGCACCATGTTGGTGAGCGTCTCTCTAGACAGTTCTTTACCATAGCCGCAGCCTTCCTGTTCTCCTTGGTCTTTGACGTTTCAGGTCAATTTGGGAACTCCATCGCAGATATGGTCCTCACCTTACCTAATGGTCGCACCCAGGAATCTGAAGCAGATCACATCGGACTGCTCATGATGGCTGAGGCTTGCTACGATCCTCGACGAGCTCCCGAGCTGTGGACGAGAATGGCGGAGAATGAAAAGAGACGTGGAGGTGCGCCACCCCAATTTCTCAGCACTCATCCAAGCAGCAGTACGCGAGGAGAAGCTATGCAGAGGTGGATGCCAGAAGCCATGGAAAAATACACCGAGAGTGAATGTTCTATCACTGCGAGAGGTCTCAACGAGTTCAAAAAAATTACTGATTTTAGTCGGCGATCCCCCGGATATAACTCCATCTTGACCGGCGGTCCACGGCAACCTACTCGAGCCGATGATGACTGGCCTTTCTGAAGGCAGACATCCAAACGAAACTCTACTCAATAATAAGATCTCGACTCACTATATGGCCCGCATCCAAATTGGACAAGAGGCCAGGTTCGACTAGTGACTCCCACAATACCGACCCATTATCGTGGCATTCCATGACACTGGTCTGGCATGGTGTATCAATTCTCGTATTGAAACGGGGTGACAGGATGGTTCTGCCTCAGAGCTCTGATTCCATGCACATGGCCGACTGACATGTAGCAACAACAACAACTCGCCTACCGATGTTGTCACTGCACTCAGGCTGCTCTGCGTACCTGAATGCTTTGCATGCCTGCGGTGTGCTTAAATATACTACATTTTCGAGTGCTAAACCCCTGCAAATAAAGATCTCTCGTTTCGCCTCGTTCTCCAGTAATTGGTTGCGCGCATCAAATCATCACATCCTCGAACGATCCAGCCCCAACGACGAAGGAAGCCTTCCGTGATCTCCCAGTTCGCTGGATTGGATGGATCTCCCCACACTATCAGTCCAGCAACTCCATCAGATCCGTCCCAATATCCCATGATGTCCGTGCACAGCTCCTCATCATCGCAGGGAGGGTCCGCCAGCAAAAGATTGTCTCTCATCTTCGGTGACGGAAATAGATCGTACCATGGATGGTGTAGACGCTCTTGTTGCAGCGCTGTCGGACGCAAACTCATGGGTAGTGGGTTTTCGTCCTTTGGGCCTTCACTGGCAAACGATGACATGGCATCATCGTTGCACAGGTCTTGCCACGAAACGCCAACTATCAGCATGTTATTGACGAACGCACGATGTACATTGAGCCTCGTTAAAGTCAAAAGATGATCAGCTACTGGGTATCCCCTATAATAACATCGGTAGAAGTCGGCGAGATACTTTAACAGGAGATGTCTCTTGCTTTGAGACGGCATGCGTTCGTACAGAGCTTCCGGAAGTGACGCTGCGATCAGGACATCGGCAGTGGAGCAGTTCTGTTGATTCTCAAAATTGGTGTGTCTTCGTATTCCCTCCTCGTGAGGCACCGGTCGAGATTGCTCGGGTATATGAGAAGTACGGATAACGTATTGGTCAGTCCGATATGTACGTTGACCTTCAGGGTTATCCGAACTAGGCCGCTGCCCTTTCCTATGCCGAAGTCCTGCTCGATCTTAGTTGCCAAGAAGCCAAACCTAGGTGCATATGTTGCGATGATGTGGGCAGTGTGGCTAATGGTGAGAGAAGGACTAAGCCAAATGCTCACCCTTTGATGCAGCTACCACCCACAGGGTACTTACGATAAGCTCTCTGATGCAACCGATTCTGCCTCTTCCGGCGTTCTGCAGGGTCACTCAGGCCGCTCCAATCGTCATCTGTTGCAACTCCTTGATTCATGCAATGAAGGACTGGCCGGATTTGACCATCCGAGGTCATTTGCACCATCGTTGTGGATTGGGGCTTTATGCAAACTTCTTCCGTCCTGGGATCCGGCTCTACGCTTGGTGTACTGTGCAGACACGTTGAAAACCTAATCCAAAGATGTGTGTTAAGGGAAGCACCAATAAATGTGCCCCGTGTTCGATAACGATTTTAAGTCACAATTCTTGAAGACAAAACACATCAACTCTTCTGACGTTGAAAGTTAAAGTGGGGTCCGGGGAAACTTCGCATGGAATTTGTCGTAATTAGCAACTTGGCTTGGCTGGAGAGGTCTCCTCGGGCTGTCAATTTTCAAATTGCTCTTTGCTGGGCCGCAATACAAACAGCGAGGCAGAGTATTATCAGTCAAGGACACATTCAAATGCCGGATATCTGGTAAGACATGCTTAAGTCCGATTCCCTTCATCGATCCACTGTAACTCCGAAACAGCTCCGTTGGTTGACCTCCTCAAGCAGGCATGATATCTCTTTGGGCCAAAGCCAAGAATTAAAACTTTATGCAGACTGCTTACGCGCTAGAAAACCCCAGAGTCGCTAGCACCATGCTGCTATCGTCGCCGATTGGCCATCTTGACTGCTCAAAACAGCTAATACTGACCTATCATTAGCATTGATGTCCTTTCCTTGTCATGAACATTATACGGGACTCGAGGATAAATACTGAAGCTGGCCTGTGTTTTCCAGTGACAAAGACGGATTCTCTACTTGCTTTGTTAATGTTCACTTCCGACAGTGTGAAAATGGCACCTATCTCCGACCAATACATGAAGCTTCTCGGCCGCTACCGGCAACTCGCACCGTCCGCCTCGGTCAGAGTCTCTCCCATCTGCCTCGGTGCAATGACATTTGGTGGTGTCCAAACCGAAAGATATGGTCAATGCAGTAAAGAAGACGCAATGGCCATCCTAGACCTCTACTACGACAACGGTGGCAACTTCATCGACACAGCAAACACCTACCAACAGGGCAACTCAGAGATCTGGCTCGGAGAATGGATGGCATCGAGAAGCAACCGAGACGAGATCGTCGTTGCCACGAAATACTCCGCGCCATATAACATGCCTGCTAAGGGTGCTGCCAAGGCGAACTATGGTGGGAACGGTACCAAGTCAATGAAGCTGTCCGTGGACGAATCGCTCAAGCGCCTCCAAACCAACTACATCGACTTGTTCTACGTCCACTGGTGGGACTTCACCACCTCGATCCCCGAACTCATGCAAAGCCTCAACAACCTCGTCTTGAGCGGCAAGGTCCTCTACCTGGGCATCTCCGATACCCCTGCCTGGGTAGTGTCAAAGGCAAACCAATACGCACGTGACCACGGATTCCGCCAGTTTTCCGTCTACCAAGGCATGTGGAATGCAGCCATGCGCGACTTCGAGCGCGACATCATCCCCATGTGCCGCGACGAAGGCATGGGCATTTGCCCGTACGGCGTGCTAAACCAAGGCCGCTTCCAGACCGCCAAAGGCTACAAGGAGCGTGAGAAGAACAACCCCGGCCGGAATTTCATCCCGCTCTCTTCTCGAGACAGGCAGGTCGCGGGCGTGCTGGAGCAGATTGCCTCAAAAAGGGTGGACGCCAGCGACGACATCGTGTCACTGCTCTCTGTCGCCATGGCATATGTGCTGCAGAAAACCACGCACGTGTTCCCGCTGATCGGCGCTCGCAAGACCACACACCTATCCGGGATCGTACCCAGCTTGACGGTGTCGTTGTCGAAGGAGGAGATTGCGGAAATTGAAAATGCCTACGACTTCGATCATGGCTTTCCGCATACCTTCCTAAGTGGCACGCTCTTCGACCATTCCCACCCTAGAGGAGCAGAGCATGCGGCGGACGTGTGGAATACAAAGGTTATTGCTACGTATGATTGGGTTGGTCTGCCTCGGCCGATTGCGCCGATGGTGCCGACATAGCTTACAAAGCGCAAAGACAAGCTAAATATTGGAAGGTGATAGAACAAATATCAGCAAGGAGGAAGAGCTTGAGACGAGCGCGAATTGTTGTTCATTATTTTGGCAAAGAATGAGCCAATCACTGCTACAAAAAAAATAGCTAAGACGTCGATTCCCTTTCAACTATCGTGACATCGCAAAAAGTCAGAGCACCTGCTCGCATAAAAGGTGAAGGAATAAATAGCATCTCGCTTCCCAACGAGGGATTCTTTCCAACCCTTCCAATTCAGACCATTTTATCTGTTTTACCCGACCCAAAAGAGGTCTACCTGTATTTGTCCATAAACTCTTTGTGGAACTTCGTAATTCTACCAACCCAGTCGGTTCCTGGTGCAAGGAAAGTGGTTCTGAAATGCAGCGTGCCCGGCCTCTGACCGAACCCACTACCCGGCACCACGCAGATACCAGTGGCGTCTAGTAGTTCAAGACAGTAGAACTCGTCTGATTTCTTGCCAGCGTCTTCAGCGGCTTTTTGCGCCTTTTCCGGCAGTGTTATCGTTGGGAACAGGTACATAGATCCCTAGACATAGATGTTAGCATACTTTTTTGGCACGTTCTCACATGGCGATCCACGCCTAGGGTCAAAATGGAGCATGGAACTAAAAAAAGAAGAAAAAACTCACCTGTGGCTCACCAATCTCCACGCCTTCCATTTCTTTGAATGCCTCATACAGTGCATATGCACGCTTCCTCAGACCCTCGGCAATACCGCCGTACTCTTCGTTGTAGAGCGGGTACGAAGGGTCACCTTCTTGAGGCGGATTAACCATCAACTCTACACAGCACTGACCGATGACCGGTGGACACAACATGATGCTGATGAACTTGTAGATCTGGTCTTGGACCTCCTTGTCGAAGCCAACAAGCTCAAAGTACCCACCACGATGTCCACATTCACCGACCATGCCCTTGGAAATGGAGTGCAGCGACACAAGCTCGACTTCATCGTATGGGCCGGGGTGGTCTCGCTGCAGCTCCCTCAGCACTTTCTTGAACGAGATGAATTCGCCGATGAAGACATTGGTCTGATAGACCTCGTCGGCCATGACAACAAGCTGGTTCTCGGCGGCGAATTTGATGATGTTCTCGATGTCCTGTCGCGGGAGTGAAGCTCCGGTCGGATTCCCGGGGTTGATGATGACGATAGCTCGGACATCAGTCCCGTTCTGCTTGGCTTCTTCAAACGAGGCTTTGATCGTGTCCAGATCCGTACCCCAGCCTGAGGCTTCGTCGAGATAGTAAGGACAGCAGCGGGAGTTGAGCACGGATAGAGTGGCGGTGTAAAGAGGATATTGTGGTATGGGAACCAACACACCGGTCTTGTCGGAGCCAGCTATTATGTGTAAGAGAGTGTTGACTCCCGAAGAGGCACCGGCAGAGAGGTAGATGTTGTTCGGGTCGGCAGGAAAGCCATCCCTTCGCTCAATGTATCTGGCTACACTCTTTCTTATTACTGGTACGCCGGCACTCTGACTGTATGCGCCGACGGAGCCGATCTCTTTCACAAGGGATCGCGCCCGGTCTATCACGTCTTGCTTGTAGCCTAGGTCGTTCAGGAGAATATCCTCATGATCGAGGAGGTTCGGGTACTCGAGCAGTGACAGGACCTGCCTGAAGAATGTGATAGGCTTCTGGTCGAGCTGTTGCGGGTTGCCTATGTTGGCACTGATGATTGTGTCAAAAGGCAGCTTGTTGTCTGCGGGTGGCGTTGGAGGGTCATCTCTCAGTTTGCGGAGTTGTGCTCGATACTCCTCTGATTTGATAGCCAGCTCGCCACGAACAGCATACTTAGCCTCTTTTACATGAGGGTTGATGTTGTTGATGTTGAGAGACTTGAGGTGCGACGTCGAAGACATGTTTCGTGACTGGATGTAAACCGGCACACAGGTCGAGGTGAGACTGGTTACTGCCCAAGAGCGTGTCAGCTAAAGGATTTGCTTATCAAGGTGTTCACGGGAGATTCAGGCATGATAGGTTTCGAGTCATGCCCAAACCCGTTGACATGTGTCACTCCATGATCGGGATGATCCGCTTGACGGCGGTGCTACAATGCTCATGGTATGGTGGAGATCTAGTGGCCGAACCAGGCTGCTTGAGACTACTTACATTGAGGTATCCTTATCCTCGAGAAGTTGCTCACTTGTGGCTTGGTCGAGTGTCGTTGTAGTGACCGACAGGCAGAGTTTATATCTTTGTACAGTGGTGGTGATTTCGAAACGACCGATATCGCCGACACTGGAGACATAGCTGCCGGGCACAGAGTGGGGGTTGCTCAGCTCAGAAAAGCGGCCAGAGCGAATGCCAAGATAGCGAGAGGCGAGAGAAGCTGCACTGCTTCATTCAGAGCCCAATTAAGCCCTTTTGCACACACGTCAGAGCACCACACAAAACACAAATGCTATCTCAAGCCCAGGGCATACGAATATTTGGGATCCAATGCTTCCGTTATTGCGAGGGCTCGAGCTCTGTCAAAATTGGCCTTAGAGATGAATGTGGGGTACGCCAAAAAGCCTATCAATTGACCTCATCGCACTCGGCTCCAGAGCTAATAGCTGCCATCCCTGCGTCCCTCCATGCCAAAAGCAAGCAATACCTGCCGACAATACGGAATAGTCTCCGTTCGCCGCAGTGCCCACTGTAGCGCCCAACGTCATTATGGGACTCCACTTCGCGTGCCAGGCACTTCCCGTGCAATCAGGAAACCTTGGGCAACATGCTCTCTCAGGCCAGTCTTATCTTCCGACTACGGTTCCCCTTCTCATGGCTGCCTCAACCTCTTCGTCCACGGTAGGCCCTTCATATTCCTCGCGGCCCCTGGCATAATACCAAATGATACTGAAGATAATTACCCCTGAAGTGACGACAATGCTGTAATTCATGTTCACATAATTTGTATCAGCTTGTGGTGGCCCTAGAGTCTGTTGTCAGACTGCAGTGAAGCTGTAAAAGGATACAGGCCAGAGACGATATTTCTTTCTTCGTATATTGTAGAGGAGGTGAGTGCACTTACATACTGACCAAAAGACGACAAAGATCATATACAGGCATGCATAAGCGTTGTTGATGATACCAATCGAGCCAGGCAGATGAAATGGTCCCCACATGAGTGTTGCTTGGGCAATCGAAGAACGCCGTCTTTGATTAGCTGCAGCTGGCGACCCAGGCGCAGGACGTTGCTTGCGAGGCTTATTGTCAGCAAACCTGCCATGGAATTGCGGCGCATCTGATGAGTCTGCGTCACCTGATTGACCTTCAATCTCACTTAACGAAGCCTTTTGATGAGGTTGAATGTTGCCTTTGACCCGATGGTAAAGGAGGAAAGCCGCCGGTAGGAAATAAGAACAATAGAAACCAGTGATTGTCAGGGAGATCACGTCGTTGAATGCCGTGTCGCTGCCAATGTAGATCAAAGTCAACAAACACGCAAGCCCGGTAGCTGCCAGGCATGCTACAACGGGAATCTTTCGTTTCTTTGACACCAGGCCCAGGGCGGAGGCGAAGGGTGTCCCTCGATCTCGGGCAAAGGACCATGTCATTCGAGACGCGGTCGTGATGATACCGGTCGCGCACGCCCACGTCAAAGCAAGCACCACTGCACCCATGACCGTTGCTCCGGCCGTGTTATTAACAGCATCTAAAGAAATGTAAGCACACTCTTTCATACAACTGAGCATGCAGGACTTACCGGCAAATATTTGGATGAATGGGTATCCTGTAGGGGTATCAAGCACAGTGTCCACATCCCCAAGATTGAAGAGCAGCGTGATCATCATCACAAATCCGACACATCCATTGACACACATAGATGTGATGATGGCCCTCGGTATATTCCGGCCGGCATTCTCAACTTCTTCGGCCAGGTGCACACTGGCATCCGCTCCCACAAAAGTGGCAACATTGCCAAGAAAACCAACACAGTAGCTCAGGCCCTGCGAAGACCACCCACCTTCATTCAGACTCGTCGCAAAGACAAAGTGAGCAGAATTCTTGGGATGGGCATACACCCACAGCACAGCGACGATGGCAATAAAACCTGAAATGTGGAAGACAATGATGAAGATCTCAAACTTGGGCAGCAGGCCCGGAACCACAACGTTGATAAAAATGGCCACAACAACCACGAGCCACGCTAATAGCGTCCCATGCCAGTTCTGCGGATTATAGGTATCCTCGTGATCCAAGACGATCAATCCCTGCAATATGGTGCCTGCAAAAATCGTCTCAGTGGCCACAGTCGCGATCCAAGCGAGGCTGGTCAGCCACCCAATGATATACGAGCTGAAGATCTTCCATCGCTGTGGCGCAAGCATGTAGACCCAGTAGTATTGCCCACCTGCGATCGGCGCGAGACTCGCAAGCTCCGAGATGACGGTATAGACCGACAACGTGGACGCCCAAGCGAGGATGAAGCCGTAGACAAGGCCAGCGGGTCCGCCATTGTCGAAGCCTTCCGAAAAGAGTGCAAGCACGGTTTCCCAGGTAATGAGCTCACAAATGGCAAAGCCGAGCAAAGACCAGAACCCGAAACGTCGCTTGAGCACTTGCTTCTTGCCAAGGAGAGCGAGGGTGTCACTATCCTTTGACTCGGGCTTGTTGAGCGATAAGTTGACCATAGTTGCTGTTATTGCGCGGTGGGACTGTGGGCACTGCGGTGGGGTGACGACTTTCCGTGCTGATGCTACGATTGGGAGTGGGTCAGTGCTTTGGGTTGTGATTGGCGTCACGAAACAAGTAGCATAGATGGGACTGAAGCTATTGATCGCATGTGGCTCTGGTAGGGGACCAAAGCTTGGATTGTCAGGGGCGACAAGCACATAAACCGGTGGTCAGGTGTTTTCAGAGTGGATGATAATTGCAGATACTTCGTATGTCTTTGATATATACGACCCTAGAGTGGATGCCGTACTGAAGGATACCTTGATTGTCCAGAGGATTGTGTGGGAATCAGGGGACAGACATAAAAATGAGCGTTACTCCAACGGAAAGAGAGCGAGGAACCAGAGATGATCAGGTTTCCATATTGCTTCGAGCCTGCCTCGACGGATGCGGAGGTGGCGCCTGAAAGTTCGCGCGAGGAACCTAAACTTAGCCAAATTGTAAGGCCAACGTCCACCACATAGTATAAAATCTTTGAACACCAGGACAATTAATATTGTGCGAATTTCACAATGTAATGCAGATCGACCATCTTACGCTGGTTTCTCCAATATCACACGGCGGCTTCGTCCACGTTTACAACTCACACCTGGGCACAATTGACGGGAGGTGCGGGACTGGTGGTAACCTAAGATCCGTGTGACCTGTATCATGTGAAGACCCATGAATTGTGTCAGCCAACCTCAAGACGACGGGTCGTTAGCAGCCGAGGCTTGTCTTTAAGCCAAGGTTAGCTTATTTCTGACAAGGCGCACTTATTTTTTCGGCGTCTGATACTTCGTACAAACCATGCAAACAAGCTCCAAGTTCGTTCACTATACAATACAACATCGATGCGGATTGCCACAAGCCCACACAGAGTTAAGCGGGATTTATTCATCGGATTGCACAGGGCCCCCATCATCAAAATGGCCCTGCTGTTTGGGTAACGAAGGAAGGCTCTTCCCTGCTCTTCCGTAGGTTGACAGTCGTACACTTTGGCCTTTCCGCCGAACTAATCAGGCACAATATCTGCGTGAAATGCCCTATCCTGGCACGTTATGATCGAAAAGCTGGACCATCAGACACACGGATAGACGTGCAGGCGGGTTGAATATAGCTTTGCATTCAAGGGCCTGTCCGGAGAGCGCAATGAACTTCGGAAATCCACCACCACCCTGTCTCATAGCATGTTTCCAAGCCACCCTCGGGCAATATCCGCTACGTCCCTCCTCATCATGGGCATGCTCTTTTTCCGAACACAAAAAAGCTCAGCATTGGGGTCATGACAACAGGGAGTCAAGCAATCTAAAGACCGCAGTTATGATACTCTGTTGGGGCGAAAGGTCCTTTGCCCCACGAGCAGCACCATCATCTGCATCCTGCTCTCCTACCATGACCGGCAGGCGAAGTGCAGTGTAAGGACAGAATTGTCCCTGTTTGGAAATCTGTAGACGGGAAGTGCTCAACCCCAAAAGAAAAGGCCCTTTCGTAATCGGTCTGAAGGCACTCTGTAGTACAGCAGCGTCTAATACGCAAAGCAATGAACTGCCCTCTTAAGTAGGCATATGTAGTGTAGTGGACAAAATATAGCGATACGCCAAGTAAAGACGACCCTCCGTGTGACGGATGCAGAAGGGTTGAAGCCGCAACACTAGTGCGACTGAAATCAGTGTGTTGCAATGTTTCCCTGTACTAAAAGCTGTAAAATCTAAGCTCGAATAAACCCAACGCCCAACTAGTCGTAACGAATATGTCCGCAGTCATTCAAATGCCCCCTCTTGGTCTTCGCCCATGACACACTCTTGCACAACCTCTTCAAGAGGCCACCCTTATCCGTAATTCTACACACATTACTTCTAGTCCTGTCCCTTGTTTCTAGATACTGGTGAGATATCGAACGAGGTTCTCCCGCTCGTTCGTAGGCACCAGGCTCAACACCTCCCTAACACCTCTCAAGCCCCCTTCTTTGTTTGCCATCAACAGCTCCGCAACCTTCTTGCTGATGACATCGCTCTTGACAGCATCAATCTTGGCATATATGTCTTTGCGGTGGCTCTCGTACCATTCCGCAACCTTTCGATCGTCCTGATCAAATTCAACATCAAGCAACCCAGACCAGTTCTTGAGCATAGCCAGTTGTTGCTCGCGCTGGACGGTTCGCTCAGCGGATGTGGTAGGAGGAGTGGTTGCGGAAGACATTCTCTTCAGGAGGACTTCCTCAGAGAGTCTTCGTCGGAGTCGCCAGTAGAAGAACCTACGTGCATTCTTCCACACGAGTCCGGATCGAATGACACCCTTTGCTTGCATACGACCAGCGCGGTCATGCAGGTCGGCGAATTGAATAGCAATTTGCTGGTAGACAGGTCCAAGCAAGGACTCGCGCTCCGTCATCTTGGCTTTGATAGCAGATGCTTTCTCAGGAGTGATATTCTTAGCCGTCAACTGGGACTTCAATTGCGCGTATTCTGGGTCCAGCCGAGCCATTGTCTCAAGTTGTCTCTCCTTTCTATATTTGATGCCAACAATGCCTTCGGGCTCAAGAACACCGCCACGAGCATCCTCGTCGGCATACATTTCCATTTGCTCGGGATTGATGGTGGGATCCACCACGACCCAGGATCCACCACGGAGTTCGCCATATGGCGGAATGTAGACGAAGACCGGCTGTTCATACTTGACAAGAGCATCAACAATGTATGAACCATACTTGAGGACCTCGTTGTACATATCACGCTGACCGCCGGAGAAGCCGCGCCAGTTGGCCAAGATCATGACAGGCAGTTGCTCACCATAGTTGAAATCCTTGAGGGCTTGTGCAGTCTTGAATGCAGAGTTGGGATACCAGACACCACCAGCTTCCTGCGTTACTTGCTCCATGGAATCAGCGTTTGCAGGATCAGCGGGAGTGACATTTTCGACGGTTCTGCTCTCGACTGCGATCACGCCCATGGGGATACCAGCCAGACGAGCTCGTCCAACGACGACGGTTCGAGCCCAGCCACCAAGAGCTTCCTGGAAAGAGTCCTTGTCGAAGAGGCCAGATTGAAAGCCATCAGCAGCTTCTGTGCCAGCAATGAGATGTCTTACATCGTAAGGAGCGGATCGACCTGGCGGGTAGAATGTGATATCTCGATCCCATGGGTCAGCTGAAGGGCTGATTGGCACAGGATTGCCTTTCTTATCTGGGACGAAAGAGAGCCATTCGACAATTTGCTCCACACCCTGGAAATCATCGTTGGCAGTCATGTGAGACACGCCGTTCTTGTACATGATCTGAGTGCCACCAAGTTGAAGATTGGATGTATAGACCTCGCGTCCAAGGACTTTGTTCAGTGCTGGAGCACCAGTAAGGATGATTGGCTGGCCCTCAATTTGAATTGCACGCTGACCAAGACGGACGAGATAAGCACCAATACCGACAGATCGGCAGGTGACCAAGGTAAGCGTGAAGATGTCTTCGTACGCTTTGGAAGTAGCACCTGCGATCAGACCCGAACCTCTCAAACACTCAACACCAAGACCCTCCTTGGCACCGACGATGGTTGTGATTCGATGTCGTACCTCACCCTCGTCGGTGATCTCTTCGGTGAGAACTTCCTTCTCCGAGATCGACTTCCGCTTCTCAGGCGTAAGATAAAGATACTTGAATCCCGAATTTTGGTTCTTGGGATCGTTCCAAGCGACAGAGAAATGCGGAATAAGTTCATCAGCCATACCAATGCGGGCACCGGAGTTGGCAGACAAATAGATACGTGGAACTCCAAGTTTCCGAGCAAGTTCAGTGCACTTATTGAAGAAGGCATCTTCCTGTGGACCAAATGACCCGATCTGATAGGTGATGTCGTTGGCGACAATGACAAATCGTCGACCACGAGGATACTCAGGAGTTTTGGCGGTGATGAGCCAACCCACCATGCCGCAATTGTTCGTCCCTGGTCCTCGCGCAACTTCAGTCAAATTATCAGCGTCGTCGAGCACGAGTTCCTTGTACTCGATGCATGCACCAACTTGAGGTCTCGAATCAGCAAGGGATGGGTGTATAGCAATTGCTTTAGCCCAGCTGTTTTGAACTGCTTGTCTGAACAGTTCAGGGAAGTCGTATACATATTGAGTACCCATCAGGTGAGCCTTGTTACGCTTTGGTTGAAGCCATTCCTTGATTGGATATGGTGTTGAGACAGGTCGCATATGCATGGAACCGGCCTCGGGTCCGCCAATGCTTTCGAACACCCACTCGCCAGATCTGGACTTCCTCTCCACATAGGACTCCACCTTAACGACAAAGCCGGAGGTATTGTTGATAACAACACGCAAAGGGAATGGAAGACCGGACTCAGGGTCTGTACAGAGGATACGAAGTTCAGCGCCGGTCACACGAAGTCGCCACAATCTTCGGCCAAACCGCTCCAAGAATCCAGCAAGCTGCTCCTCGATGTCCTTGGGCTGAAGAGGGAAGACAGGGGTGAAATTGATGAAAATGTGGTTGAGGTCAGAGTTGTTGTTACCGATGATCTCGAGGGCATCACAAATGTCGTTCACCAAACGGTCAGTTTCCGAGATCAAATATTCCGCAGTCGGAATGTCATCCTTGAGTCGGCCAGGGCGGACCACTGCACGGGTGAAATAGCGTTTGTCAACCATATTGTCGTTTTCATTACCCTTTCCATAAGCCTCAAAGATGTGGATACTTCGGTTTTCTGTGAAGACAGGCTTGATCTGGAAATTGGAGAGACGCCCAAGCTCGTGTTGGAAAGCAAGGGCAGGCTCAACATGTCGCATCCCGGAATCTTCGTCGTAATTTGGCCCTCGGAACGTGATGTACCCAGGGTAGGCACCGTCCTTGTGACCACAAATGAAGGTGATTCTTCTGATTTTTCGCGATGCAAGTTCGTCCTTGTAATCAGCAATCAGAGCTGAGGTGCGGCCAAGAAGCTCTTCGTCGTTCATGCCCTCATCGTTTTTGATGGCAATATTCACGACACCAGTGAGATCGTCATCGGGCTTCATTGATTGTCGACGCTCGAGTGGAACGGCGAGTGTACTGGAACTTGGTTTGCTCGCTTGGCCTCTTGGGAAGACCTCAAGAGCACGTGGAAGCACGTCATCAACATCGTCGAGGTATTGACACGGAACGATGACACCTTTTCGGGTAGACTCCTCACTGTCTTGGAGCTTGCTGAGGTTGGACAGATCGCTAATGGGGGTGACACGCCTGAATGGGTCGCCACTGCGTGCAGGTGTTCCAGGCGCAGAAGGATAGGACGACTGGAGCGGCAAGCCAAACTCGGATTGTCCAACACGTCGAAGAACAAAATCCCAAGACAGGAAGAATGGCGGCTCAACTTTAGTGTGATAGTCGACTTCTTTCACGGTGTAGGCACGGTAAGCCCGACGAGTATAGACCTCCAGAGCTGCCAACCCAACCCATGGATCTCGGTGGGCAAAGAACAATGGCAGAACATCGAAGACGGTGTACTGAGAGTCAACAACCTCCTTCAAGACATCCAACTCTGGTTCTCTGTGTTCAAGCCGCGATTCGCCGTAGCTCGTTTGTACAACGGAGGACTTGAGAATGTGTTCCATTTGAGAAGCTCGCTCTTCGAGAGAGGGTAACGCACATTGGATCAGGAGTTCTCGAGCCTTCAGCGCTACTTTGGCCGTAACACGACCCTCAAGCTCAGTCAGTCGGCGCAAGGATTGCTTGAAATACTTTGCAACATTCGCTGTACCAGGCTGATTGGGTCTGTAGGCATCCAATATCGCAACGATGAGATTGTTCTTCGTAGATGTTCTCGTATGAGAGAGTACTTGCTGAACAACCGGCATGACATCCTCTTTATTGGCCTCACGAAGCTTAAGGATCACGTCCTCGTCGCGTAAGACGCCAGAGCAGAATTGCTTCTCAACAGCATAGTATTGGTCAAGGAAACCAGTGAACACGTTGTATTCATGCGCTTGAAGGCCATCGCCGTATTTGTCGATAACATCAATCAGTGGTTGAAGCGTTGTCTTGAGTGTGGCAGCGCCCGCAGGTGAAAGATTATCCTCCGTGAACTTGTTCAAGGTCCTGAGCAATTGCTTGGAGGGGAATTCCGCTTTGCGAGAATGGGCACGCTTCACGATGTCCTCGAGTTGAGCATCGAGCTTTTGCGGAGTTCGAGAGTGCAGAGCGGAGGACTGCGCCGCCCATTCCCCATAGGGCAGTTCTGGATCTCGAAGGACATTGACCAGATCCTTGAGGGTGCTGGCCATGATGACCTGATTGTCGTAGCCTTCAAGAATGCTGTTAAACACGTCGTATGCCTGGGCAAACCGCTGGGGAGGCTTGTTGCCAGACATCTGAGGAGGCCCAATGTCCGGTAGCTTGCCAATGAAGGGCTGTGCGGTTTTAACGCGAGTCGGGTCATCCAATGCAAGGATTCCGAGAATGTCTCCGGCTTCCAGAGTAGCTCCAGGCTGTTTCATGAACTGGACTACACCGTCCTCTTGAGCGATCAATGGCATATACATCTTCATGACCTCCACTTCTGCAAAAGGCTGTCCGGCGCTGACATGCTCACCGTTCTCAACGGTGAACTTGACGAGCTTACCGGGAGAGGGAGTTCGAAGTTGAGTCGGGTCGTTCTCCTGCTCGAGCAAGGCAGTTTTGCCATCAACGCTGACACGAGTTGCACCTGGCTCGTCCTTCCAGTACAAGCTGTGCGATCGGCCGCCGAGCAGCATGAGTAGGCCGCCATCGGCTAGGGGACGGACACCAACTGAGCACTTGGTGCCGTTGATGAATAGATGGTAGCTACCCTTGCTTGAGCGAGTCGCGGTGAACTTGTACCGTTGTCCATCGTAGATGAAATCGACTGGGAAAACAGTCTTAAGGACGTCTTTGGACGGCACCTGGCCCTTTTCCAACCCCTTTCGATATTCAGCTATGCAGGCCTCGCTCGCAACATGGGCTTTGACAGTAGCGCCTGCAATAACTGCAAGAATCGGGTCGGGTCTCTCAGCCGTCAGCTTGTTGGTGATGAGTTGATCGAGCCATCCTGTGGTAATAGTATTCTCTTCAAAAGCAGGTGTTTCGAGCAATTTGATAAGATACTCGACAGTTGTCTTGAAGTCACCACGAATGTTCAACTCTTTTAGCGCAACGACCATGTGCTTGCGTGATGCTGCTCTGTTCTCACCGTATGCGAAGATGTGGCCAAACTGACTGTCTGAAAAGCTGTGGATGCTGGATGCCGAACTGACGGAAAAGTAACCCCAAACGTTCGACGAAGACCGGAAATTGAGGTCGTGGATGGTACCACCAGACGGCTTAAAGCCCTCGTTCGGGTCTTCCGAGGTAATACGACAAGCTGTGCAGTGGCCTTTTGGTTGTGGTCTCCTCTGGACCTTGGAGCTCTCTGGCTTGTCGAAATGGAAGTCAATTTCGGTGGTCGTGTGGGGATCCACTCCGTACAACAAGCGAATGTCACGGATTCGATGCAGTGGGATACCCATGGCAACCTGAAGTTGCGCTGCTGGCAGATTGACACCGCTCACCATTTCGGTGGTAGGATGTTCGACCTGCAGACGAGGGTTGAGCTCGAGGAAGTAAAACGCATTGTCTGCGTGCGAGTACAAGTACTCCACAGTGCCAGCTGAGACGTAACCGACCAGCTCACCTAGTCGAACAGCAGCCTGCTCCATGCCTCGGAACACCTCTGATCCGGCTATTGTGACGGGGGCCTCTTCTATAATTTTTTGATGGCGTCGTTGGACTGAGCAATCTCTACCGAAGAGCGAAATGTTGTTGCCGTATTGGTCGGCCAACAGCTGCACCTCCAAATGTCGCGCGTTTCCGGCCAACTTCATTATGAAGATAGGAGAACCGGGAATCTCGCTAGCAGCGGCGTTGTAGAGATTAACAAAGTCCGCCTCTTTTTCGACTTTTCGGATGCCCTTACCACCACCGCCTTCGGAAGCTTTAACCATGACTGGGAAGCCGATCTTTTTGGCAGCTGCAAGGCCTTCTTCGGGAGAGTTGACACAGCCCTTGGCATATGTTTCGTCGGTAACTGTGACGATGCCGTGGTCGTCGATCTCAACGTCTGCCACACCTTCGCCAGACCATGGTATGCAAGGGACTTTGGCATGCTGTGCGACGATGGTAGAAGAGATTTTGTCACCCAGAGATCTCATTGCAGAGCCAGGAGGACCAATGAAGATAATCTTCTTCGGCGAAGCGGCTAGGGATTCGGGGAGTTTGGGGTTTTCGGATGCGTGACCCCAGCCAGCCCAGACTGCGTGGGCACCGACTCGTTCGGCGACATCAACGATGAGTTCCACGTTGGCGTAGTTGTAGTTATTCGTGCCACCGGGCACCTGCAAACTAATGTGTCAGGAATCCTGTGAAAACAGCACTTGGAGCGGGGCACTTTGCAAGCACGTACCTCGACATACTGATCGGCCATTCTAATGTAGTCGGCGTTTGCGGCCAAATCTTCTGGCGTGGCCATCACAGTAAACTGGATGGCTCGCTCATCGCCAAAAATCTCGTAAGCCCATTTCCGGACTGATCGAATCTCTTTGACCGCGGCGATGCCGTTGTTCGCTATCAGCACCTATCTGTTCGTTAACGTCTGCAAAGTCTGAAGACGTCCCTCATACTCACATTTGTGATGACTGAATGGCCGTCGCTGGCCTGTACGAAGTCCTTGACCTTGCTTGGGGGAGCTTTCGACAGCTTATTCCCGCCAATGAAGTGGGAAGCGACTGTGTGTTCTGCTTGCCAGGCACCGTTGGAGCCATTTGGCGTTGGAGCGCCGTTCACACCGTTGACGGTAGCCATTCTGACAGTATTACAGGAATGTGATCATGCACAAAGATATCTTAGGTAGGATGAGTTCGAGCGGTGGAAGACGGGGAGTGTGGTACACCTGTCAGCAAATAGGGGATCGGAGAAACGCCAATGCTAAATCCTCCCCCGAAAATGCGAAAGTGTGTGTAAAATGTCCGGACCCTCTTTATGATGCGACGTTTGTAGGGAAGGAATGAAGGTGCCGCAGGAGAAAAGGTAGTTATATTGGAAAAGTTAGAGGAAGGCTAAGAAGAGTATGAACGATCTGAGAAAGGTATCAGAGGGGAGGGACTGCTCTACTCTTTGTACGAAAATAAGCACAGTATATAGACCGCTATCAATCGTTGTAACGCAGCAACACGAATGGGGCTAGAATGGATCTGGATACGGCAATGCCCTGACTGGGTCCTCGATTGTTGGATTTTCGAGTCTTCCGGGTAGCTTGACTATCGAGGGCTGCCGGTTGTGGTGGATGATGTCGTTGTCACTCTTTACCGCAAGGTCAAAGAGCTCTAAGCGCAGTTGGGGGTGGAACTTCTGACATGATACGCTCCCTGATTGGTGAGCCCGACTACTAAATTCAGGGCCAGCTGCACCCCAACTCCAACAAAAAATCCAAATCTCCAACATCATCGTTTGATCCGATACAAAATTTATGTTGAGAAGACAGATTGCTTGAAGAACGCCTGCATTTCCCGGCGATCTACCTGCCCACCTCTTCTCTGGTATGCGAAAGAGACATTTGATGCTTGAGAGTGTCCGATGGCTGCCAGGAATCGGTAGCCGCGTCACGGTGGCACACGGAATATTATTCTACTCAGCTTTATTGTGGGACGTGGCTACCTACCCAATTGGCCGTCATAATTTCTAGGCAAAGGCGGAGTCCGGTTAGTCGCGATCTTACATGACCACAAAACAGTCTTGACAATTTCGGAGGCCGCTCTCGTTTTAACTCCTGTGTACGGAGTGCATCAAACTCGATAGACACCTGGACTGGGGGTGAGGCAGAAGGTATTCGGAACCCAAGAGAGCGCCTTTTTTGCCAGGAACTCATACCAGCGCAGCCACGTAGCCAATTCTCAACATGATGTAATTTTAAGTGTGTTGTCAATGTTCTCAGGACCTGTCACCCGGTCGGTGAGCCCCTTTGAAAATGACGTTTCAGACTGCTGCTCCTCTACCGCCACAGATGTGTCTCAATCACGTCTGTCTCTTACGACTTCATACTGTCGGCGAAGGCCCTCTGCGCAGAACAATAAGAAGAAGAGGAAGTGAGCATTAATCCACGGAACTTTTGAACTCGCCTCGTTCTGCCATCTGTGTAGAGTGGTAACATTATTCAACGTTCGTGGCAAAAGTGAGATTGTTAGGCATCATGGCCCTGAATCGTTCTAGCGTAGATCTTGGACTACCCTCATCCACCTAAATTTGGATTGCCCGACGCACGGAACGCCTGAAAAGACCTACTGCCTTAGCGGCTTGTAATCATAGGCTGGCCGACATCCTAATACGAAGTACGAACGCTGCGAAGCAATAGTTGAGCCTCGTACGTTGTCTTGCACTCGTTGACATGAAATCGATTGTCCCTGTGCGAGCTCGAGATGAGATTGTTACTTGCCAGCGCCCATCTACAGAGTATGTTTGTGAGCAACAATAGACAAAGATTACTTCGCTGTCGTTGCTCATGCTGACGGCGAGACTGCCTACCAACGGCACTCTAATCGACGCCAAGCGAGCCTGTACGCTGTCGTTGCCCAGTTTCAGCGCTTTCATGTCAGCCAACGTGGCTCGGATCCCACGCGACTAGGAGTAGCTATCAAATTCTACCTGGGATCTTTGACACAACGTGCGCCGCGGGTGCACTTGTCATGCTGCGTCAGAGCCCAAGTTCTGTGCACGGCCCGGATAAATTCGCCTCAGCAAAATAACTGCTACGTTACCAAGTACTGGAGTCAACAATCGACAGTAAATTCGCAAAGACATGGGAGAAGAATTGTACATTTTGATTGCCTGGGAGCCTAGTTGTACAAGCCGGTTGGGAAAGCTGACGCAGCGCCCAAGAAATGACCGTCTCTGGCTGGCTTATTATTTCCTATCGTGCTCGCCTGGGTGAACATTCAAGCCTAACCCTTCAGCATCAAGATACAGCTTATTCTTCCCACCAGCTTCTTGCAGTATCTGGGCAATGTTTCGGGCGTTTTCGATCTGTCTCAGATCGACGTAGCTTCTGCTCTTCTTGATAGCCTCTCCTACAAGCTCGGCGGATCGTGCTTCACCCTGGGCTCTGACGATTGTTGCTTGCTTCTCTTGTCGGGCTCGGTCGACAATGAAGGCAGCTCTCTGAGCCTCCTGTTGAGCCACCTGCTTGGCTTCGACTGCAGCTGTGAACTCGGGCGAGAACGCCAGATGCGTCAGTGACACATCGTCAAGGACAATATTAAACCTTGCAGCTCTCCTTGACAGGTTGTCCCTCACCAATCTGGCCACATTTTCTCTTTGAGTGATGAGCTGGCTAGCGTTGAATTGGGCGACCACAGCTTTTAGCACTTCATTGACAATGGACGGGAGGACGCGCTCGTCATAGTCTGTGCCGAGTGTGCGATATATCTGGGGCAGAGCTTCGACATTTGGTCTCGAGAGGACACGACAAGTAATGTTGACCATCTGCAGATCTTTGGTCCCCGTCAAGGAGGCGACGTTGCGTGGCCTTGCTCGGACATCGTAGTCGATCGGAGTCTCAAACCAAGGAAGCCGCAAATGAGTGCCTACATCGTGTTAGTCCTACGTCCCATTTGCAGAGATGAGGTATTTGCACCGACCTTCTGCATAGATTTCCTTCTTGACACCGCCTACAGCCCTGTCAGTACAGTTTCGACCATGCTCGTTGTTGTCATTCCATCATACCTATCCGCGTATACTTGATAGCCCTGTGACCGCCATCAACGTTGAAGATGGAATTCGATAATATCACGCCGCCGACACCAAGAGCGATCAGACCGAGGATGCCTCGACCAGCAGGACCAGCGCCGGGCATGCCGCCTCCGAATCCTGATTGACGCTGTTGTATCGCTCGCTGGAGGCGCTGCATGTACTCTCTGGGGTCCTGCGCCATGCTGGGCCGCTCTGATGGGATCTGAAGGCTTGGTGTACAAAGTCGATGACGGGTGCGAAGACAAATGCATCCGACTCGGACCTGGGACTTTCGCGGCACTAGCGCCTGCCTGCGAAACGGTGGAGACAAATCTCGTGAACACGTGCTGCATCATCGTGACCGTCCTGCCAGCGGCCGTCCTCGGCTGAGGCCACGGGCACTAGCACTAAACAAGCCCCTAGCCCGGCCTTTGCGTTTGCATCAGCCGTACTAGGCGTTCTTCCAGTATTCCAGTCTTTCAATATTCGTGGTTTTCCTCCTCCTTTCTGTCTCGCTCTTTGCGTTGTCCCACTTTAGACAGCATGGCGCCAGGAGCATCGAAGGAAGTCTTTATTGGGAATATCCCGTTCAGTGAGAAATCTGTATGCAATCACGAGAGCACCACTAACGCAGACTAGACTTGAGCGAGGAACAGATAGTCGGCATTCTCAGTCAAGCTGGGCAGGTGTCCAGCTTCCGGTTGATGACCGACAACAACACAGGCAAACCTCGAGGATATGGCTTTGCGACATATGCCGACAGCGATTCAGCGGCGTCGGCAGTGAGGAATTTGAACGACTATGAAGTCGGGGGACGAAAGATCAGGGTGGATTGGCCGCATCAAAACACCAAAGACTCTGCACCTACGACGAACGAGCAAGACGGTTCAGCCGCAGAGGCTACGCTCAATGGCCAATCCGGACAGACAACCTTGCCACCGTTGCCCCCAGGGATCGATTTACCAGCCAACCTCAAAGCCACGGATGCGATATCTCAAACTCTCAGCACCCTTCCACCGCAGACCCTTCTCGATATACTGACCCAAATGAAATCTCTTGCCATTTCAGAGCCTGCTCGCACGACCGAACTACTACGCCAACAACCACAACTCTCCTATGCTATTTTCCAAGCCTTGTTGTTGATGGGTTTGGTAGACGAGAAGATTTTCCAACAAGTGCTGGAACAACCTCAGCGTACCGCTGCTCCCATGCCCGCTCAACCTCCACCGATGATTCCCCCTCCTCAGCAAACTCCACATTCATATCCACCCCCACCACAACAGCATCCTCAATATCCCGGCTTTCCTCCTCCACCTCTGCCCGGTCAACCCTTGCCGGGTATGCCCCCGAGAGTCATGCAGTCTCCCTATGGCGCTCCTCCACCACCACCACAGCACCAACAACCACCTCAGCCACAAGCACAACTGCAGCCTAACGAAAACCAGTTGATCCAGCAGATCATGGCAATGGATCAAAGGACCATTGACTCACTACCACCGACGGAACGCGCTCAAGTCATGCAAATCAGGCAACAGATGGGGGTACGATGAAGCAGTCGGGCATTAGTCGTTTCCACTGGACGACCATATTGTCCTGAACCCGCATGCTCACGTCTCAGCGGTCCTTTCCGCACATCACAAATGCAAGGCTTCACCCGGCCATTCAGAGAGCTGTATTCAATTCAGCACGTAGTGGTGATGACAAGCCTGGTGCAAAGTCTCGTGCTCCACAGAAGCCACGCAAACCGGGACTTTGAATGCTAGGAATCAAAGGGTGCCAGCCTCGCTCTATTTGCACCACACACGCAACCTCGTCTAGCACGCAAAAGATCAAATATCGAAAAGTTGACCGAAAAGCATTAGACTCGAAACGGCAACACGGCATGTTTTGTGCAGCTACGCGGTATAATCGTGGGAATGCGTAGAGGGTTAGCCATCGAAGGATGCAAGGATGCAGTGGGTGAAGAGTCACTTCACACCGCCAACCAGGCCGTGTACCGACGACCTATGCTGTATGGTAGTCGCGCGTAACATACCAAGCACGAGAGCACCGTTGTTGGCAAACATATTAGGGCCAGTTATGATGGCCGCAATTTAATTGTCTAATGGATCTGATTGTAAACTTCTCCTCGTCCATCTCCCCTGCCTTTCAAATCGTACATCCACCAACCTTGCCAGCATCGTACCCAGTTAAAATCGTCACAGCGCTTAGAGACTGCAGCACCAGAGTAGAGGGCCATAACTCCTTGAGAACTTTTGAACGGAATGCCAGAACTGAGTGGATCAAGAAATTGGCTAGCATGACCGGCATGATCAGAAGTCGTATTGATTGACGTATGGAATCGTGCAACGAAAAAAATCATCGTCCTTGGTGTGACTCGTGTGAGAAAATATACCCGACGTGGTTGTGCCATCATCGCGTTCCTGAGAACGCTGTCAACGACTCGAACCCTAAAACCGTTTGACATGCATCGTGCTGTTGGCCCTTGCTGAGGAGTTGTAAATGATGGGAACCAAGTATGCCTTGCTAGTTTGGTCCGCTCATACGTCACCAATGGCGAAGCTCAATAGGCTGCCAGCGGCCAAACCTCCCACAAGCATCAAACCCATAAAGCCCCCCGCCGCTTCCCGTTCACCCGTTTCCACCCACTGGCCAGCGCCCATCATGCATTGACTCCCAAGGTAGCCATTGCTGAGCCCGAACAGGAGCTGCACAACAATAAGATAGAAAAAGTCACTGGCAACCACGGCCCCGCGCCCTTTGATATTACACAGAGTGTATAACGGTATGAAGATGAGACGTGCCACCGAGATGCAGAATAGTGCAAATGGATAGTGGACCAAGGATACTTTTGGCGATATGGTGACCAGTCGTCCTGCGAGGTCGCCGATGTTCCATAGCAGGAAGGCTGTTGGAATGAACACAGCGCTGTCGATACCGGAGACTGACAGGATCGAGGCTGTAAAGACCGGAAAGCCGACCATGGTAACTGCAAAACAGACAAAGACGCCAACAGCGAGGAACGGGAGTTTTTTGAATAGTGTCCATAGGCCAATTATTTTGCGTTCAGAGGTCTCCTCTTCACGCTGCGACGGGGATACCATGTCACCTTCGCTGTTGCGATGAACGGTTGGGTTTTGGGCCAACCGAAGAGCCTCTAACCGTGCTTGTCTGTGCAGCAAATAGAAGAAGGCGAACAAGGCCAGCAGCGAAATTACCACAGCGATGATGAAGTAGATGCAGGCCCCGCTGCTCGAGACGCCAGCGGCCCCAGCCTCGTCTTCAGGTGCGGTCGTGGCAGCCACGGTTATGATCTGAGCCAGGGGCGGAAGTACTCCTGCAACAGCCTGGCCCGTCATTGCCGCTTGAGTATATTCTCTCCTTCCAAATCCGGAGGCAAATGCAAAGAGCCCATTCTGGATCAAACCAGTGCTCAAACTCGCAAAAAGTATAGCGATCAACAGAAAACCAAAGTACTCTTCAGCCGAGCTCTTAACCAACGTAGACAAAGCGAGAAGGGTGAAGCAGATTGAGTTGATGATCAGGGCCGCGGAGATTCGTCGCGGATATGAGGCGTTCTTTTGCATCTTGGACAACACGATCATCGAGCTTAGATTCATGATCGTGGACACACTGATCTCTGCCGCCTGGAAGTGGTTCGTAATCCATTCACTCTCCTTGAATCTGCTTTGGAAGTAGGGCGCAGCTGCGAGAAACATGTTCCACGCCCAGAGCATGCCCACTCCCAGCAAGAGGAAAATCGAATATTCGATCCATGAGAAGGGGGCCTCGTCGTCATTGCCGGGTTGTTGATACTGGCCGTCGTCTTCCTCTGCTTGATCAGGAGATGTATCGATCGGCGCATAGGTAGGAGTTGACGCAAAGAGTCCCTTGATACGATCCATCCTCGACGAGTCTTAGAAGATAAATGATCGCGCTGTACTCGAGTGTGTCGACGACGCCCTTTCAAAGGCGCAGGAGTAGGATTAGACCATTGATGCAGAGCAATTGCTATCACGAGGGCTATTATTATTCGTTATCGAGCGTCAGGCGCGTTCCCGCGATCTACCTCCAGCACCAGTCTCCACCGGACCTTTTCAACGAATAATACCGAGGTATATTATTATGTCCGCCACGGTTCGTCCAGATTACCACACCGGTGGAAACAGTGGCTTCACTGCAATGAATAGGACCTTGACTTGTGAACCATAGCTTTTGTGGGTGTGAAGATCGTCAAATGCGGTGGCCTTTGAGACCTGAAGCTCTGTCTGCGTGTAAAAGCCATCCCCACCCAAGTTATCATACCATAGCAGAGATGTCCTGGAAATCCCTTTAAATGACTACAGAACTCCCGTCCGCGTCATTCTCTGGCTACGACAAAATTCCATTCGACTCTAAGGTTCAGCAATCATAGCCCACGAGCGGTGAGGGTCTGAAGCACCGTATTTGCTGAAATCGACCTCAAGCACATCCACATCCTTGAAGCCATACCTCTTGTACAACTCATGCCCCTCCCACGAACTCTCAACATACAGAGGCAGACCATGCTGCCTGCCCTGTTCAAGACCCCATTTGATGAGTAGCCCACCCGCCCCTCTTCGTCCATAAGCTGGGTCGGTGACGAGACCCTGGAGGTCTGAATACTTGATGTCAGCTACCATGGACCGGTTCTACAAAACCAGCCCTTTCGATGTTTGGCTAGAATGCAGGAGAGATTCTACTTACAAACACAGTGCCTGTTACCTAAGACTCTGTCTCTCTGCCGAGCCATGCCTCCAAAAAACAGTTCACATGCCTCTTTATTTGAACCTTCACCAAACGCACGGGTTTCTCTTCGACCTGGAAGCCGGTCCGCGTAGACGTGCCATTTCGCAAATGCTATCCCCTTTCCTGCATCTGGTGAATCTGTATCGATGACTTTCAGCCAACGTGTGGTGGAATCCTCTTCCATTAGGCGCGCCATTTCTTGGATACGCATCTCTGCTGCGTCCGGCGCAAAAGGACCAGGGAAGAGGATAGGCGTCACGGGGTTATTGGCGAACGCAGCTTTCTCTACTTCAACCACACGAGGAAAGTCTGACGGGGTGCACGGGAGCACCTCGAGCGGCATGACTGGAAGTTGGTCCTGCTTGTCCGTTTCGGAATGGGTCTCCTGATAAGCTGGCGCTTCCGCAACAATGTCCTGATCTTCCTGTGAAGTGTTAATGTAGACCTGTTTGCCCTCTCCAAAGTACTTTGTGAACCGCAACTTAGCCTCGAGGATTGGGTGAGCGCAGAAACCTCAATTCGACAGCGAAACTTACAGATACTATCAATTAATGATAGGACAGCGATACATAATTTAGAGCCCTTTTTTAGCCACGTTACATTAAATTTCTGACCGCGTAAGGGCTGGTGGCCTTGCAATAATAAGTCAGAGCGTAGGTAACGCTGTATTCGTTTAACGCTTGTCCGATCCTATCGTGTGATTGATCGATTCCTCCGAATGCGTTCTGGATCGGCGTTTCAGCGGGTGAGTAATCCAGTGGCCAGGTTTCACTAGCTAGAGAAGGGAAGGTCTTCTTCCCATAAGACCTAAAGCGCCTCTCAAGTATATTGGACACCTTATAGCTGCTACGGTCGTTGGAGAATGTGCGCTATTAATGGGAGAACCCAGCGGTGGCACATCATACGCAAGTGACATTGGCAAGGCAATTTCACCTACAGAACGTGCATAGACGGGTATGAGAGAGTCTAATGACTTGACCTTCTCGCATTTTGTTGGGACAAGGCAGACACCGCGCAAAATTCGGAATGCATTAACAGGTGCTGTTTGCTCTTCTGGCGCTCTCAACGAGTGCGATCGGCTCCATATGGTGACACGACAAAGTACTGCGCTCTCACCTTTCCGACGCTTGACATTGAGAGCACAATGAGTGATTTGGCACGTGCTAAGTGTCTGGTAGGTAGCAGACGAGGAGCACGATTGCTCGGTGCTGGAGGAACCAAGGTGTGATCGGTGTAATTGGTGATCCGCGGGGGTGGCACCGAAAATGTCAACGATGCAGTGGCCATGGTAAAATATTTGGAAGACTGTGGTTGGAAACCCGACGTTTTCTGGTTTCAACATGCCATATATACATCCTGGCTAAACATCGTCCGACACCCATCTAAAAACATGCCTAATACCAGGTCTTGTGCCCCAATACCACTCGGCCTGTGCCATAGAACGCGGCCGCGAAGCTACCCCACATCATGGTGTAAAAAGGATATAAAATATACGGGGATCTGGGAGACTGCGCAAGCGTTAGTATCATTCTCAAATGCGATCGTTTGCGGAAAGCAAGAAGATCCTGGCCCAGCAACAGTTCAAGCAGTCAGAGATCTGTCCACAAATAACAAAGATTCAATACCCAATCGTGTGTAGGACAGTGCTGCAATCTCTCTTGACTTTATTGCTCCTCATGCTTGAATTCAGACTCTTCGACCCAAGGCCCCGAGTTCGACGTTGATCGCCTTAAGTCGCGTACTTCGCCGTGCTTAAGAAATTGAACAGGACTTATCACACCAGGGTAGGAACGCGCTTTGCTAAAATTGACCCTGGGCTAGAGCTGGGCTGCGATCTTGGAGATTCACTGACCTTCCACCATTGTCGCTTTCCGTCATGGCTTTGTAGAAGACGTTGGTAATAGGGTACTCTGTTCTCACGGTACACGTATCTGAGAACCCACGGTCAGCTTCAGATGCTTTCGGTTCCCATAGCCAGTCTTCTCAACAGCTTCGTTTCCGAGCTGTTGCTTGACGTACCCCCATTGATTGTTCATTCCTGGCCGGAAGAATCTGGCTCGAGTTGCCTGCATGAACCGGGCAGTCGTTGGTTGAACCATTCTGGCACTTCGTTCGGGTGACTCGGGTTTCGAATGTTTCTGGCTCGTGGGATTGCCTGTACGACTCGAACTTGGTAGGTTGAGGTCAGGCCATGGACCAGCTTCCGCAGGGACGTTGAAGCTGCAGATAGATCACGTGACGGAGCTCTTCGCATCCCAGGCTAGGCAAGCCTGGTCGGAGATCGCCCTGTCGGTCGCTCCTCAGCTTTGGCTGGAATTGAATGTCCGACGAGCTAATATTTTATCAGCTAATACGACCATCAAACGTCCAAACTGCATAGCGCTGAAAATGCTTGCAGTCTCGAATGAACCTTCACGGACAATTGATGCGATGGATATTCTGCCGTGTTGGTTGCACAAACCCGAGAATTTCCCCTCCTGCTAGAAGATCACTACCTCGTAACGCTGTCACACTGGCCATTCGACATGCTCATGCTTTTTCCGGCAACGGATCATTTTCGACATCTTTCACAACTTCTTCATCTACAGCGCAAACATCTCTGCGTGTGTCGAACGGTTGCGAAGAGACCCGAGATGCTTTCTTGGCGAGGGCGCAACAGTTTGGAATTTCCTCAATCGAAGAACTCGAGCGTGAAAGCACGCTCACTTTGAATGGAGAGCGACAACAACGGCTCGTTAGCCGCGAGCCTTTTCGATCCGACTTAAGGCTCTGGAAGCTTCTCCTTGATTACCAGGTCCAGCACTTCGGCCCACTAGGTGCGAAAAACATCCACCGTTTGCTCAGATACGATGGTGTTCTCGTCGACCTGGCGGCTGACGATGACTTGACTAATTCGATCTGGGAAAAGCTGTTACTTGCAGCGGCAGCAACTGCAAACACTGATCTCAAGTTCGTCAATCTATTATGTCAACCTGAGGGTATCGCTTGGCGACGACCCAGGTTAGTTGCAGAAGTCGTGAGTGCACTTCTCAAGTCTCGCCAGGAAACTGCCGCTTTGTTCATGTGGGATGCACTTGCAGAGAAACGTTACGATGATGATATCGAAGTTCTCCAGATTCTGGAGCTCTATCAACCGGTCGGCCATGTCGAGCTAAAGGGCTTTTGTCGATTGTACGAGAAGATTAACCCTTCCAAAACCTACGACAAACTTATGCGGCGGATGTGGGATCATGGTAACCCTGACGATTCCTTGTCTCTCCACAAGTTCCTGGTAGCAAAGGGAGATATACCTCCCTCGTTCGTTGATGTTGAACCTTGCTTCACCTATTTAGCTAGAACATCTCAGCCTTTAGGTCCTTATCTTCGGCAACTATCTGCAGCCGGTGCTAACTTCGCTACCAAAGCATTGTTTGTCTACCGACTTGAGCAACAAAACATTGCGACGAAAATCCAAGAAGCGGACAATGAATTTCATGCGGAGAGTTCCGAAATGCAGCAGCGCCAAAGACTATCCACCAAACCCAGTAGAGTATCAGAGGCTTTCGCCGCAAAAGCGTTTGCTACTCGAGCACTGCCTTTCGAGTTCGTGCTCAACTCTCTGACAGCGTTCGGTATGACTGAGATAGGGCCTCAATCTATCAGGCAAATTGGTCTCACAGCTGTTGACAACGATGACTTGTCACGAAAACTCGCCCAACTCGATCGATCAGGAATCGATACTGGCGGAAGTGCTTACTCAAGAATTGTGCGCAAACTATGCCTTGCCAGAGAGTGGGTTCTACTCAACCAAGTTCTCCACACGGACATGCACCACGATGTCTTTGAAGATACTGACCTCCAGCGGCGTTTACTCTCAGGCCATGTGCGCCGAAGTGAATGGGCCGAAGCTAATTTGTTGCTTGTCATATTGAATCATGGAGAGGTCGGGACACTACAAACGAACACCTGGTCGGCTTTACTTTTGCCGTATGCAGCGGCGGGTCTTAAGTGCCGAAGTCTGCTTGGTTTAACAATGTGTAACCAAACAAAACCCGATTTCATTGACAAGAAAGCACTTGTATCTCTTATAGACCTCAAAGTCAAAAGTCTGCGAGATTTACGCTCACAGCAATGGACTCTAAACCAAGAACACTGGATACGGCTTGTTGCAGGACTTATGCAGGACTGTGTGGCAGCTGGAGTGCGCTTTCCTGTCTTTCACTGGCGTCACGTACTTGCCCAGCTAGCTGGCGCCGGTGGTGTGCGTACGGTGCTTGCTTTGGCGTCGTGGATAGTGCATGGTTTCTCCAAAGGTCCAGCCAGCTACTACGCGATTGCAGGGAATCCGTCCCCAGCAGACGCATTAAGAAATCTGTTCGATTCCAAATTTCAAGCTTATCTGATGGTTTGGTCAATGAAGGACTATATTTGTCGCTCTGATTCGGGGCGGGATGCGTCCTGGCGGAAGAGCTTGATATTTCTGAAGCACCTCGCGGACAAACACCATATTTATGTTAACCTTGTGGCTCTCCGCAAGGTCGTTGTAAAGCGGTGCAGCCGCATCAGGAATTCTCCTTCGTCTGGAGATGGGTTGCAAAAACCTTGGACTTTGAATAGACGCAGATGGGCTGTCTGCTCTGAAGTGGTTTGCTATATGCATGACTTATGGTCAAGCTCGGATGAACTCAAGCAGAGGGAGCTGCTTATAGCACAACGTTCACTTAGGACACGAAATCGTCGGGCGAGACCGCCAAAAGCTGACGTTCGGACGTGACTCAAAGTCATAGAGTCACAGCATCGACAATATAACCAAGGTTAGATTTGACAAAAGCTAGATATTCAGTAGAACTTTGAAGCGCTACCACCCCGTACTGCCGTAATTCCCCTCGCGAAAGAATCTCAGAATTACACACCGCTTTGGTGCACGTAGTCCCTTCCATGCTGAATGGAAACCTCTATGGCTTCAGGACCAAGACGCAAGATGAAATAATCCGCTTTTTAACCTATTTAGATTCCTCCGGAAGGTGCTCCGTATATTGAAGCGGCTTCCAAACCATCTGCGCGGCGCGTGCGTGGGCCTGTCACCTTGACAACGGAGAAGTCGATTTGACGCTAACCCGAATTAGCATGGGTACATCTCCCAAAGCCATGGGATATAACCAAAATGGCTCCAGCTCAGTCCTCAGACGTGCAAACGAAGATGCTTGTGAGGAAACCACTAACAGATGTTCAGAATGGTTCAACAATCCAGAGAAAACCTCAAAGGACGTATGGCAAAAGAGGAAAGGGATCGGCTGTGCTTTCAGCAAAGCAGATATTTACGGTGGACGACAAAATCGAGGACAAGCTATCGAAATTGACGATTTCTTCTGACGAACCAACGGTTGACGTGCAGGCAGAGCGGGAGGTCTCTCAACATAGCCCACCCGTTTTGTCACCCAACAGGCCTACCAAGAACAAGAAATCACCAGCACCAAAACGGGAGAAATCGAAATCGAAATCGAAATCGAAATCGAAATCGAAATCGAAATCGAAATCGAAAGCTACGCTAGATGATTCACGGCTCGATGTTGTCACCCATTCGGCGCCTCTCCCAGAGGAAGACCATCGTGCCATATGCAAGTTCGTCAGCGAATACTCGGACCGAGCGGTGCTCGCGTTCGAACGCTATGGTAACACCATCTCAAGGAAATACCACATCAAGAAGATCGGGGAAGGCACCTACTCAAGTGTCTTCTCTCTAACTCTCAAAGACGATACTATCGCACACAAATCAAAATGTGCCACTAACCCGAACGCCCTGCACAAAACAACTATCCTCAAAATGATGCCCATCCTTCTTCCCTCTCAGGGAGATCTTGAAGGTATGACCGAACCATTTTACATTGCCAATGAGCTCAAAACGATGAAGACCATGGACCCAATCCACGGCTTTATACGCTACCGTGGGCTCCTCGTCGTCAGAGGACAGTGGCCGAAATCCTTCCTCGACGCATTCCGCGCTTTCAAGTCCCAGCACAGGAAAAAGGCAGAAAACGAAGACCCCGAGACTGCATTCGGGGATAGCCAGCACTATGCACTGATCGAGATGGACGATGCTGGCATGGAGATGAACGACATCAAGCGACCGAGCGACTTCCAGATGTACGATATCTTTTGGCAGACGGCCATTCATCTGGCGAACGCGGAGCAGGTGTGTGGCTTCGAACATCGAGATTTGCACGTGAGCAATGTCTGCGTCAAGGCGGAGAACGCGGGGGATCAGGATAGCAGGATCGACGTGGCGCAGGAGGTGGTCGCTGAGATGGAAGAGACGCCGCAGATGCTGCTCGGCATGAGTGGTGTCGCAGTCACAATAATCGACTACACTTTCAGCCGCGTGACGCTGCCGCAAGGCCTGCGTGGCCTGACCCAGACCAACTTCCGGGAGTTTCAAATCCAAGGGAAGGAGTACGACGAGCTTGTGAGAGAAATTACGCAGGACCCCAAGCTTGTGAAAAGTGGCGAGGAATTCGAGGACCGAATGCAGAGGCTCACGTATGCCAGGGTCGCGAAGTGTGTGGACCTAGTGAGCGAGCGGGTTGAAGAGGCAGGTCGTGCATACGACACAACGGCGCGCAGGCGCTTTGCGCCTTGGGAGCATTCCGTTCCACAGACGAATGTTGCATGGCTGGGATACCTTGTCACCTGCCTGCTGGGGCGCGCGGGGAAAATGGCAAAGACGAAGTACGTGGTAGGAAGTAATCGGGTTGCGAAGGGAGTGCAGGACGAGGTGAGGCGGAAACTAATGGAGATCAGGGAGGTGCTGATGGAAGAGGACGTGGGGACCGGCAAGTGGCCGGGAAGTGCGGCGGAAGTGGTAAAGATCGGATTGCAGAATGGCTGGCTGACACAAGCAGAGATTGAAGCGTTCAAAGCGAGGCTCGAGGAAGACTCCGAGGAGACTGACTGAGGTGGTCTGTGGCAACATTTGAGGCTGTGCTTCGTGGACTTGATACCCTTTGCGCATTTGCATAGCATGGAGTTGTGTCTTAAAAGGGTAGAGAATCGTGTTCGCTGCCGACATTGGTCGGGATTTATTTTGAGTTTATTGTAGTTTTCGTTGACTCAAATTGCCGTTCCTCTCTCGAAACTTTCTCTAATATCTGCGGTGTACCTATCGTAGAACCTCGCTAGTTTCAGGTTGAACTGCTTGTTCTTCTCATTAATGTATGTGACATCTCCTTCGTCTCCATCACCCCGTCTGTCCTTCCTCTTCTTCAAACGGACTTCTTCTGCCTTGCGTATGTCCTCAACAAGACGATCCACGTTTTCTTTCTTCGGCTTCTGCTCAACGAAGCCTGTGTTGTTCTCGTCGGCATAGAAGCGCCCGTCTCGATCGATTGCCACCAGCTCTCCGTTGTCCATCTCGACGATCTCTAGGCCACCGGATCTCGCAGCTTGCTCAATCAGCTCTGCTTTCTGTTGATGGTATTCCTCTCGATGTTTGCCTCCATCCTTTGCTGCTTGCTTTTCAAGTTCCCGTATCTGACGATCGTAAATCTTCGCTGCTTCGGCGCCATAGTCCTGGAAAGCATTGTGGTCTCTGGCTTCCTTCTTTCGCGCCATGCGCTCGTCCCAACGCTCACTCTCTTCTATGGTGTAGTCCCATGCGCGCTTGCGCTCAAAGGTGCCCGTGCCTTCATTCTCCTCGGTGTCAGCTTTGAGCAGGTTATGCTGAGCAATGGCAGAGCGACGAGATAGATTCGAGAGCGCCGTGGGGTCGATGGCTGCACGCTGGGCTTCGGCCTTTGCTTCGGAAAGATTGGAGCGCGCAGATGCTGTTGCTCTTTTTCTCAGCGCAGCGAAACGGGCTATTCGATCGTCATTTGTGTGATTCGCAGGTGGAGCAGGCGGAGGTGTCGATGCGCAGACTTGCTCCCTTTGCTCGGACGTGCCTCGCCGTTCTTTCGAACTCGTCGTCACCTCGGTGGCAATAGCAGCGTTCTCTAAATTGGATCCAGCATCTGAGCCATTGCTTAGAGTCGGTTGCTGGTCGTCCTCGACTGGAGGGGATAGCCGTCTTTTTTTGGCTGGTGGTGACATCGATGGACCGTGAGTGGCGAAATTAGACCAGGTGCACTGCCAGAGATTGTCTGTCCTTACCTACCTAGGTAGATAGTTTCCCTCGTTTGTAGGAGACATTTCATCTTCCTCCCAGGGTTCCACGGCCCAAGTCCGCCTAGCCTGACACGGTCTTAGTACTAACGGCTATTGTTCGGCGACTGTTTGCCTAGGCACCTACAGGTAGGGGTCGTAATATTTAAAAAAGTGTGGTAAAAAGTGGTTCTCAACCAGCCAATTGAACATGCAGGAAATTTAAGCGAGCCAATGTTTGATTGAAAGAACAGCCCACTTTTTACCACACTTTTTTAAATATTACGACCTATACCTGTAGGCACCCACGTACCGACTGCGACGGGCGCAGAAATTTTCTGCTGTGCAATGGGTCCGACGAGCCACGGCAAATGACAACGCGGCATCGTGAGGCATAAAGTGCTCACAACGTTTGTTTTGCAGTTCAAGACGGGAAAACTTCTGAACTAAGCCAGCAATCTGCTCAATAATTGCAACAGAAGGTATCGCGGATGCCTTGTCTTTCCCAACCATTATGGGTTCGAGGTGTTTCCACCGTTGTCTTGTTTGTACCTCCATAAGATGCAGTTGAGTCACCATCGCCTTTTCCTTTCCTACCTGCGTACATCTGTGCAGTTCCTCGTCTTGATTCAACTGCAAATTAATCGTTGAACAATTTCAACCACTCAGCCATGGCACCCACCGTTATCTGCGTACGACATGCACAGGGAGAGCACAATCTTGGTCCACAATTCCATTCCTTGCTTGATCCACGGTTGACCGAGCTCGGCGAAGAGCAGTGTGCTACTTTGCGTGATAGCAACGTGATCGATCAGTCAAAAATCTCCCTCGTAATCACGTCGCCGCTGACGAGGACAATTCACACGGCCGTTCTCAGTTTTCGCACTGCCCTCGAAGGTGGAAAATGCAAGCCTACGATAGTCGCTCTCCCAGACGCCCAAGAGACTTCAGACTTCCCATGTGATACAGGCTCAGACCTGCCAGTCTTGCAACAGCGATGTGCAGAGGAGAAGTGGCCCGTTGATTTGACGAGACTGACACAGGACTGGAATGTGAAATCATTAAACGGTAGATATTCTCCTGAAGCTCATGCTATCAAGGTGCGGGCGAAGGCAGCCAGACGACAGGTGCGAGCATTGTTGAAAGAGTTCGTGGATGCAGGGGATCACGATGCTCAGGTGGTGCTGGTGACCCACGGAGGCTATCTCCATTATTTCACCAACGACTGGGAGAACAGCAAAAAGTATTACGGTACAGGTTGGCTTAACACTGAGGCCAGGGCGTATACGTACCTAGCTGGTGTTGATAGCGACGACGCCGAAGCCGCGCTCGTGGAAACACGAGAAAGTCGAGTTCGGAGGGGTATAGAGACGGATATATTTCCCAAGGACGAGAAAGACCAATTGTTCCCTGCTAACCACCAAGGTTGGGAGGATCAGGGTTTGAGCAATCCCTTGAAAATTTGAGACCAAATCGCAAGGCTTTGGCCTGGGGCTAATGACCTTCTGATTCATTAGGTGTCGCAGGCTGACATGCTAGTAACAGGCGATGGAAAAAAGGCATGATGAACTACCTGGTTAGGAACAGACATGACCCTTAGAGGACGGGACGAACATTATTATCTTAATGAAACTTTGACCAAACTAATCGCGTCAGTCCCACTGGCATGGCCAATTGTACAGTATGGGGGTTCTCCAAAAGCTACAATCCGGTCAGGAGGTCTGTGAGACTACGTTTTACGCCACATCTGGTAGCGCTAACTTGAGGTAAATATTCCGTAATATTTCCATTCCAAGTACGAAGTACTGAGGACAGAAACGACGTCATCAAACCACTTGTCCTAATGAGAGCTTGCTTTATTCTCTTGTCTATCCTCATCGTCTTTTCTTCGTCAGGCAGGAACGTGCGGGTACCTCCAGGGCTTGCATTAGTCAAAACAGGGAAAGGGTCAAGAAAGCTATTACGAATGAAGCAGCGACAAGCCTGACGGGCTCCTAAGGCCCAGGCGTCGTCGCATTTGGTTAGGTCTTGGTTTAGCGCCCAAACTTCCCGGTTATGCATGTCCATCCTTATCGCCTGACCGCCCGCCGCGACCAATGGCGATAAGGAAGCCTTCCGGCTTGAGCTCGTCATCTACAAGGCCGCCGAAAGGGTGAGTGCAATGACTACTTTGATATTACAGACCCTGACCGTCAGATTTGAACTCTGCAGGTAACTGCGTTGTGGCCAAGGAAGCAATCTACAGCGTTCATTGACGCATAAGAGAGAGGCTCGTTCTACGAACACAGCGTCTTTTGTTCTTCGAAAGCCGTGACTGACTGACCGAAGCCCCTTGCCCTGTGTTGGATACAAGCTCGACCCTGCGTCTCGACCTCAGACCCAACCGTTCCGTCTCTCTACCCCTCTTGGCAGTACAGCACGGTTCGCTGAGAGACCGCCGATTAGCACTGCGAGCGTGCGTTGAGGTCGCTACCTCTGGGCGATTGGGCTTCGCGCCCTTCGTCAGCTCAAGATGGCCTTTCAACAGCCCGCTCAGCAAAGGCAATCCATACAGCAGGTGCAGGCGCCTTCCTCTCTCCCCTCCCTTCCTCAACCGCAGCCTCAGCCGTCGGCGTCTCAGGAATGGGTATTGTTCTCACCTGGCTCTCAAACCGAATCAAGCACACGCCACACTCAATCCACTCAGACACCCGGCCTTTCGCATGTCAGTGACCTGGGATATCTCAACTCGACGAATAGATCTGGTCAGCCGGGCTCTTCGATACTCGAGGACGATGCGACTGAAGACGCGGAGTTGGATAGTCTGGATGAAGGGTTGCATGCTTTCCGCGAGCCCCCCCTCCATCCCACCACCACTCACCAGTCGAGCGGTCCAGTCTTGCCTGCTCACGACGGCCTTGGCTCTTTTCAAGCCTCGAGTGCCCCTGTCCTTGAACAGCTGTGGCAACATGAACAGTTCAATACTAAGCGAAAGTACGAAGGTCATCACCGACGGCCGTCGAGCGTAGTCCACCACCTCAGCACTGTTGCAGAACTCGAAGCGCAAGCAAACGAGGAAAAGAGACTCAGGATAGAGAAATGGAGAATAGAACAATCGCAAGCCCTTCTTGAGGAGGTGGAGAACCAGACCTGTCGGCGCATCCGCACGTCATCCACACGTCCAACCAATGCCAATACTCTAGGAGACGACATCTTCGGAACGACGCCCAAGCAGAGCGACTACTGCGCGTCGAAAATGTCGCAAGCCACGTCTACCAAAGATGAATCAGAGACTGAACCTTTCTGGAGGAGAATAACGAGAAAGTTCATCCGAGACATCATTGGTATCGACGAGCCTCTGCTGTCGGTCATCTTAGGAGAGTCTCTACCGGGCGAAACAACTCCACGAGCCGCTTCACCAGTTCCAGATTCTTCTCCCCCACCACCACGGGACAACGACTACGAAGACATCTCTGACTTAGGCTGGAGGAATAAGCTTTTGCAGAGAATTGCCCATGAGTTAGGCGTTTACCCCTCACAGCTTACGCCGCATCCTGGCCCATTCACCTCGTACCCCAGTGACCACGCTGACTATGCCGGTATACCTGTGAGAGACTTGAACAAGTCATCGGAATCAGCGTCTTTGACTCCAGCTGTTCCCGGATCACAAAGCTTAGCATCCAGCTTGGGACCGAACTTCCCGCCCACGCTCCGTGACGATGCTCATGCCGAGATCTGGGGCTTTGAGGAAGAGCCAGCAACTTCCAATCTAGACTCAACTTTGAACCTGAAAAAAGAGCGGGAATATTGGGAAAGAGAGCTTGATGTCAAGATGGTGTTCCGATATTTAAAGGATAGGTTCACAGCAACACCAGCCGCGCAGCCAGCCCCAACCCAACCTTTCCGAAAAGACGCCTCAGCCAATCGTGCTGCCATAATTCGCCAACACCATCCGCTTGTTGATCGCGCTCGTCGTTCACCCACACGAATACGTCGAGACTCAAGGGTTTCTACGAGACGACCTAGTAGCAGTTGTGCCAGTGAATCCCTGAAAGGCAGCCGTAAAGCATCAGCACTTCGAAGTGGTTCTTCACGGAATTATTGGGATTTTGGTGGAAGTGCTGGAAGCGGGAGCATCATCGCATCTGGCGGCATGATGGGTGGCTGGGGTCACGTATGAGCGAGGGCACGAGTCTTGGAACGAGCATCGAATGGAGTGTTGCATCTCGCAGGGTAAGGTATCCTTGTGGTGGGTCTTCAGACTTGTAGTATTAGAACGCATCTCGAGCTTTATCGATTATGTTCATGACGCACCGTTCCCTTCGTCCTTGATCACCGAAACTATCGCGCATTCCACCGCTGCTGCCCAAGTGTGAACACTGTTGGCTGAACAAATCCTGGACCTGTATACTAAAAAGTGATGCCCAAAGCCCCCTAGCAACTCGGTAGTTACGGTAGACCCACCATGCCGGATCTCACTGCTTATTAGATCCGATCGCGAGCACGTGTGCAGGCAGCTGAGCTACAAGGTGCCTAGTGCGGAGTCTGCCAAGAGCAACTTCTTGCCAGATTTGTAGCTGTATCCTAACCGAATTACTTCACTCCTGGTCGTGCCTGCATGGTGCCTATGTTGGGGCTCCCGGGGTCGAAGATGTGCTGTTGTTATCGTTCCGGTACAAAATACAACCAGAGTAAGCAGATCAAATCAATTTGTCTATATCAATTTCCCCCTCTCAGCGTATTTGCTTTCTCCAAGATCATAAGATGAATTTACCAAACATCCCCTGTGCAATTGATGGCTTTGTTGCCCATATCGAATCAGCAAAATCCCAAAGTGAAATTTTGCAAGCAACCGAACCTTTCAAAGCATACGAATCTAAGCTTCGTCAAATTTATGCTCAAGAGCCAAGCCATATCGCCGTAACTCAAACCCACCTTGTGCCCATCTATCATGAAGGAGGAGCACACCTGAAGATCAGGGCTCGGGATCCTGGGAGCACTCCGAAGAACGAGCAGGAGAAATACCTGTTGCCGCTTGATGCTGCTCAACGTAGAAAGCACGGAACTCATGCTATCACGAGTACCTTCCGCGAGTTCCAGAACAACTTCAACATTTTCTCGGAGTCGTCCTTAGCCGATCTGAATTGGGACAATGTCATCGCTGCTGGCTCCAGCGTCGTCACTGCTTTGCTGCCTACCGAGGCACCTCACAACAACTCTAAGGTTAGTATTTCCGGTTGAAGGTGCAAAAGGCTAAATAATTGCAGCGCGCACTAAGGGCTTATTATCACGAGGTAAGCAGCGCCCCAACATTTCGTTAACAGCAGCGTGGCATCGAAGTCCTAATATCCACGTAGCAACTTGCTCCAGCATCCGACGTCGATCTCTTCATCTATGGACTCGACAAGTATCAAGCAATCGAAAAGATCAAGCAAATTGAGGCTGCTGTTAGGGACTCGGTGCTATCAGAGGTAACGGTAGTCCGCGCCAAGCATGCAATCACCATTATTTCCGACTATCCCGTTCGGCATGTCCAAATTGTTCTTCGCCTGTACAAGAACGTGAGTGAAATCTTGACAGGTTTTGATGTTGACTGTGCCTGCGTAGCATATGATGGGAAGCAAGTTTGGGCCTCTCCACGTGCACTTGCTGCATTCGCTACACAGACCAACAGCATCGACTTGACGAGACGATCACCATCGTACGAGAACCGATTGTCCAAATACTCTCATCGAGGCTTTGAAGTTCACTGGCCACTTCTCGATCGCTCAAGAGTCGACCCGACCATCTACGAACGAGCTTTCAACCGAGTACAAGGACTTGCTCGACTCCTTGTCCTCGAAAAGCTTCCTCACCCTCAAGACCGGGACGAATATCTGGACAAGCGTCGCGCTGAAAGAGGGCGTCCGTCGCTGCCATGGAATGCTCGTTTCCGAAATAAATTCCAAGGGAATGTGAAGGATGCTCAGCCAGACGATGTCGCAGAGTGGGTCGAGGACGATGCGATCTCCAGCTACCATACCTTCACTATTCCGTGGGGTCCGCGATTTACCCCCAAGAAAATCGAACGTCTCCTCTTTCAACAAGACCTCTTGAGGAACGCGGAGTGGAATAAGCCAAAGGATAGAGAGACCACTCTACATCGTCACCCTGCCTTTTTTGGTAGAATCGAGGATGTCTTGCACGATTGTTGCGGCTACTGCCCGAAACCGGTCACCGACGCTGATCTTGCTGCTTGGGAGGAAGAATCGAAGCTATTCATCTCAGGTGATATCTCCTTCTTGCAAGACGACCCTGGCAGACAAGAAATTGGAAGTTTCCATCCTTTGACCGAGGATGACTGGACAGATATGGCATATATTGGACGCGCAGAAACACTTTGTCAAGCAATCGTTGACAAAGATCTTTCGGCTGTGATCGACTGGTTTGGTCTTGAAGAAGCTGACGTTAACCGCCGTGACCATACAGGTCGAACACCCCTTCAACTAGCTGTCATGTGTTCTTCGCCTGAGATCGTACAACACCTCATCGACCGTGGCGCTCGTATTGTAGCTCGCCTCTACAACGGGCTTACTGCTTTGCATCTTGCGGCGTGGCGTGGCTCTCCAGAAATGGTCAAATCGCTCATGGACAAGAGCGCAGAAAATGAGACGGAGGAAGATGCCAAGGAAGAGAACCGCAAACAGGCTAGGAGAGAGGCAGCCAAGGTCACTGAAGATTCAGACGACGACGTTGAGATGACTCAAATTGAGAATGAAAATGATGAGGCCGACCAGGACTTGGATGCAGTCGATTTCATGGATCGAGATTCTGAATCCGGTAGCGAAGACAGAATGACAGGTTCTTTCGTCAAAATCGAAGCCGCCGCTGAGCCAGGACTCGAAAATGAGCGAGAGGATGAGCCAGATGTGTATGACGTGGACGTTATCGCTTGGGATAGTCCTTGCTCGCCCTTGCATCTGGCAATTATTGCAGGATATCAAGATGTGATTCGAATATTGATCGACAATTATGGCGCCGATGCAATGTTGCCGGTCAAGTTGATGACAGACAGCCTTCCTCGTGAGCCTTCAGGGGCAATCATGTCATTGCTGCTACCTCTGGATTTGCCACTCATCAGAGCAAAGGAGACCGTGAAAACTTTACTTCAAAGAGGTGCCAGTCCACTTCAAGCGTCAACAGACCAGGTTACTGCTCTGCATTACATCGTGGACGAGGCAAAAACAGAAATCCTGAGGACACTTCAAGCAGAGAAACCCGACATGGTTCAGAAAGCCATCAATCGCCTCGTCGTTACGTTTGGCTGGCGCGGAGATGTTAAATATCCACTGTTGTCCGCTATACGAAGTGGTTCACCAGAAATGGTTAAAGAGCTACTTTTTTTAGGAGCAAAGCCGGTCATCGAGCTCGAAGATTTCATCCGCGCGTACAATGCCACCAAATATCGCCGAGATCAAGATATTGATGAGCTCCGAAAAATATATTTCGAACAAGTGACACAACCAGTCATCGAAGCTGCACATCAGGAGACCATGATTGACATAGTCATCCAGCTCCTGAAACTGGGCGCAGACGTGAATACACTGACCACCGAATCATGGAACCATGTCCAGAACCCTCAATCTTTCTCATATGAGTACGGCGAAAATAAGAGTCTTCTTGATCTTATCCGTGACCGCCGCAAGCTCTTGGAGAAGACTGCAATGGGGACACGCGAATCAAGCGAGCCTCAGCCAAGGGAAGTCGAACATCTGCAAGATGACGCTTTCTATCTTAATGGTCTCTCTCCAGGTACATATCAACATTGGAGTGCTTCTCGTGATCTCGAGACTGCAAAATTCATCCAAACGGAAAGAGCCAACCGGGCCCAACTTGACTTCGATAGAGAAAAGGACAAGCAAGACACGGCTGCTACGCAACGTAAAATGGAACTGGCTGCGCAACTGGCTCGCAAATTCAAGGGAGTCGAGAACAGGTTGATCGAGGAAGGTGCTAAAACGTTTTACGAGCTATACCCTCAGTTCAAAAAGAAGACGTCAAGAATGCACAGTGATTCAGGTGATGCAGGTGATGCCGATATTTTCGAAGGCGAAGACCGGGGATACAAGACACATTTCAAGTTCTTCGGTGCAGATATCTCACCTTCGAGACACCACAGGTACCTGGAGTTGTTCGATGCGGTCTTTGCAGGAAACTCTGATATTGTGAAACAGCTGTGCTTAAGCAGTGGGGAAGAGATGTCACCTCTGGACGTCTCAGTCACAGACCACAATGGCTTCAACCTCTTCGCGATTGCCGTCCTGAGAGGCCACCTTGAACTTGCAAACATGATACTTGACATCGCAGCAGCCCAATTTCAGGATCAGAAAGATATGAAACGAATGGTGTATTCTGAACGCCCTTTCACCTCCTCCTATGATGATTCAACTTCTGATGATGGAAGCATGTCTGCTAGTGACGATAGACCCAGGATCTACAAACGCCTGGTTGACGAACAATTCACCATCGACGACGTCGACGCTCTTGCCAGGAACGTCAAATCGACTACTCCTCCAATCTCTTTACTAAACACTGCAGAGTTTCAAGTTTGGCGTGTCTTACCCATGTCAAGGTCGGAAGCATTGCGACAGTGCCGGATCACGTCTGCATTCAATCCTACCCCGTATGTTTACTACGGGAGAGAGAAGCAGCCGTGGCGCAAGTTCGAAGCATGCTGGAACGGTGAGCTTAATCGGACGAAGATCAGCCTCTTTACCTACGCAACAATCACGAACAGCCCCAAGTTGCTCAGGTTTCTGTTGGAACTCGAGGTCAAGTACTCTGTTGTAGATCCTGATGATTTACTCAAATCCTTGGGCCTCAGGGGTTACGAACTTGAGCTCGCTATGAACCTCGGCTACCTCGAAGTGATTGATACCATCATCTGTCACCGAGGACCACTTCTTCCACTCCACCACCTCGCCGAGCGCTCGGGTGTTATCATTGAGGAAGTCCCAAAGTACTACCAAGGGCTTACCGTGCATGGGAAAAAGCGCAAAGACTGGGCTGACCCAGGTATACATGCTACTTCAGTCGACAAGTCTGAATCAGGGTCGCCCCTGCTAATGGCAATTATGCATGGCAATCTTGATGTTATCGACCATTTCATGTCTGAGACGCCGCTCAGAAGGTACGGAGAGTTTTGTTCCCGCTTCAACAAAGACCAGAGGATACGTGCTCTTACTGAGGGCGCAGGTGGTATCCAGGGCTCTTTGAGGACGTGGGCAAATACAAGGACAAACCTTGCACTGCACATGGCAGTCATGTCTTGGCCTGGTGGCGGTAGCACAACTCTAAGATACATGTTGGGGAAAGTCCCATCTCAATACGTGGAATCTCGCTCTTCGTCTGGTGATACTCCCCTCAGCCTTGCTCTCAAATTGGGCAATGTGCCTGCTTTTGAAATCCTCCTTGCTGCGGGGGCGAGTCAACGCACCCGAGACAAAGAAGGATACAATCTACTTCACATTATTTATCGAGATATCAGCAAGAGGGGCGCGGCTTTTTTCAGGAAGGTGGTCTCTATGCTCGATCAGAGCATCGTCCAAACGCTCCTTCGTGAAAGGTGCGCTGGCACAGCTCCAGGTTTACTCACGCCTCTTGCGCTTCACTTGAGAGAACGTTGCTCATATAAAGGAGAACTGGATTTACTCGATGCCATGCTCTCTATCTCTCAAGGCAAGGATCTATATATCATGGATGGGGCAGGCGATTATCCACTGCACGTGGAAGTCAGAGCAAATCGGCAAGTTCGCTCGAAATACCTTGCACAGAAGTATCCTGATCTGTTGTTCCGTGAGAACGCCACGGGGCTGACTCCAATCGAAGTGGCGGAGACACGTTACCTCCAGTCGCGGATGAACCCTCCTCGGATCAAGAAGGACGCTGCAGGTATCAGTCTTGCCGATCAAATTATAGAAAACTTCGTCTCAACACATCATCAACCCGAGAGTTCCGTGAATGATGACGTCGATGAATTCCTCCCCAAGAAAGAGTCGACATATCGCAGCCTTTTGCGACTTGCTCGAAGCAATCCGCAAACTCGGCAACTTGTGTCGGTGCTTGATGCAAATGAGGTTGCTCGACGGCTCGCCGCAAGACAGCATCGCAGTAACGTCACAATCCGCCGTAGACAAGCACAAGGCTTAAAGTCTCGTCCTTGGCATCGTCCTTACTCCAATGACAAAGGGTATGATGATGACAATCTAGTGGTGGAAGACGATGACACCCATGTAGAAGAAGACGACGTCGCCAAATGGTTTAGCGTTGGTCACAATCGGATCGCTCGTGTGCCTTTTCTGGTGCATGGCGATGAGGATCTCGAGGCACGATGGCAGACCTGGAAGGAGTTTTCAGAAGGCAGAGTCGACTGCATGAAGTGTTGCGAGCAAATAGGTTCCGACAGTGGTCTTGATTCCGTGAGCCATGTGAAGATGGCCAAAGAAATTGGAGAGCCATATGAAGTCTAGATGGCTTCACAATTGTGGTACCTGGGAATCGAGGTTACCACTATAACCTGAAGCAAAAATTAGCTTTGCACAAATGACTTGCAACCACAAAAGCAACTTCAAAAGCAACCCAAATTGACCCCTTTGAGGTTATTCCAAATTCCCAATTGTGGTTCTGATCCAAAGAGGTTGAATCACGAATCCTAGATCATCGATAGGCCCCTCAAGATAATCTAGTGGCCAGAGATAAACGATTCTAAACATCTCGTCGCCATCTTTATTTTCGATTATGCACTAGTTACCTTTTGATATCCGTAAAATTTAGCCTGTCTGTCTGTTTATCGGACCTAGCTTGAGCTCTAAAAATTCATGACAGTAAGGTATAATAAATTGTCCTTTAGAAAGGCCGTGCATGCATGCACCTCTATCAGGGATTTTTCGAAATTTTGCATTCAGAAGTCGTTTCTTTTGTTCTGTGCGAGTCCCTGTGGCAAAATCCACTGTCTTTATACCTCGTAGGGAATTCCAATATTTTAAAATCGAGACTCGACTCAACCCCGACGAATTCGAGACGCGCATTGCAAAGAATAGTACCGAGGGAGCCCGAGACGGTATAATGGTCACTGGTGAGACGCTCTTATTATATTGCTGATTACGCGATACTGCTACAGTATTTCTAACCACGAAAGAAAGCTGGAAATGATGGATAATACTAGTACAGATGCCCCGGATGCACCTGTCCAATCAGATCCAGAGCAGGGACAGGGACAAGCACAGGGCCAGAGGCTTGGTCTTGGTTCTGGTCGTGCCAGCAGGTGCAAGAGAGTGCAAGCTCAAGCTCTCGCTCGATGTCGACGCATCCACCAGCGCATTCCGTATGTGCGAGTTCTGCAATTTCCAGCCATTCTCATTATCCTGCTACTGATAGCCGTCAACTTGGCGGTGTGGGCCATCTGTGGTCTGCTCCTCGCAGCGAGATACACCCATTTGGTCTCGACAGCGGCCCTAGCGTACTCGCTCGGCCTCCGCCATGCATTGGACGCAGACCATATCTCGGCCATTGACCTCATGACTCGGCGCCTGATAGCCACGGGGCAGCGGCCGGTGACGGTTGGCACGTTTTTCAGCCTGGGCCACAGCACCATCGTGGTGTTGACTAGCATTGTCGTTGCCGCCACCGCGGCGGGCGTATCTAGCCGTTTCGACCGCTTCAGCAACGTCGGAGGTATTATCGGAACGTCTGTGTCTGCGGCTTTCTTGATCTTGCTGGGATTGATGAATGCGTATATCCTGTACAAGCTCATCGTGCAGCTCAAGAAAGTGATTCGAATGCAGCCGGAGCAAGAGGCACGCGAAGCTTGGAAAGTCGAAGGCGGCGGTGTCCTTTTCCGTGTGCTAAAGAAAATGTTCAAGCTCATCGATCGACCGTGGAAGATGTATCCGCTTGGAGTCCTCTTCGGATTGGGATTCGACACAAGCTCGGAAGTGGCTCTGCTGGGTATCTCGAGCATACAGGGCGCCAAAGGAACAAGCATGTGGCTGATCCTGATATTTCCTGTGCTTTTCACGAGTGGGATGTGCTTGATCGACACTATTGACGGAGCACTGATGTCGAGTTTGTATCTTGCTCCGCTGCGGGCGGCAGATGCAAAGGAAGTTGACCCGCAGGAGGAGATTACAACTTCGCAGGCCAATGTGGACGACGAGGAGAGCCGGGAACCAGAGCAATCACCTCATATGCCACGTGTCCGGTCACCCTTGATCTTCTTGTACTACTCCATAGTGCTTACAACCCTCACAGTAGTCGTTGCGATCATCATCGGGTGTATACAACTGCTGTCACTCATTCTGAACGTGGCCGTCTCCGAAGAAACTGCCGAACGCAGCAGGTTCTGGCACGGTGTCGAAATGGCAGGAGAGTACTACGACGTTATCGGAGGCGCGATCTGTGGGAGCTTCGTCATCGTCGGGGCGGTAAGCGTATTCTGCTACCGACCTTGGCGTCGCTGGGTCGACCGAGAGAGGGCAAGACTACGAGGGAACGAGGTCGCTGATCGAGGTATCGTAGAACTTTTGGAGGACGATGGCTCACGAGACCCGCCTATTGTGGACAATGGCCAGCAAGATAACAGCAGTGGAGAGTTGAACAAAGGAGAGGAGATTGGGCGGAAAACCGGAGGCAACGTTCAGCAGCGAATGGTAGGCAATGTGGTTTCAGGTGAGGCGGAGTGCAGCGGGTTGAGATGACTATTAAGTCTAGGGGCCCCTCGACCTTGGGCTTCCTGTGGAAAGCTTCCTCGTTCATTTTGATGGCCTTGACTGGGAGGATCATTCCATAGACAATCACGTTGCGCTACTTTGCAGCCAGGGTGACAATTGTTAGAAAGTGAGAGGAAGATTTCAATTTAGCACAAAAGGTGCCACTCCGTTCCAAAAATAACAATGTTGGGCATGAAGATGACACCAAGACAGTCGCATGCTGTGAATCGCGTGCGACATGGAAGCAGTGGTGTCGTGCTACATATTCCATGCCCGACTATCAGTCTAAAGTGTAGAAATTTTGAAGCCTGACTGCTCAAAGCGATCCAGATCTGACGCCGCATACTAGTTCCTCACGTTGTTCGATAGTTGCTGTCGAATAACGTGAGCCGTGAGCCAAATAGTTGCACGTGCCGTCACCGCGCAAGGCCCAATGCCTCAGACCTCACATATCGCAGGCTCCAGCCGCCGGCGTTGCCAGATTCTCGCAATGAAGATACGGATCGGTGTCTGCTTCTAGCACGGTGGGTGATGCGAAGAGTAAAGCTTGACGGACAAGTCGAAGTAGCTTGACAGCTCAAGCGAGACCCGGCGGGGTGCCAGACTGCGATTTCGTGACTTGCGACGGCTTGACGTGACTAGATTTCCCTGTTCATGCCGCTACTTAGTCTAGCACCTCCGAAGGCGTCGGTTAGCGTGGCCCCATTCGACGGACGGAAGATTCCTTCTAAAGATCTAAGATTAAATCTGTTGCGCGGTTAAGTGGAGTCATAGTCCGAGTTTTCCTTGTGGACCTTGGGGGCCAGGAGCGCGCTTACCAGCCCCTCAGTCTCGATATTTGGATACAAGTTCCATGAATTCGGGAAATGGTGCAGCTCCGGTGGAGCGTTGAGGTCTGTTCCCGCAAAAAGTTTCCGGCGTTCCACTCGGCGGATTGAGGCTGCACGACACGCCCGGGCAAGTGATCTGGCCAAGTTATGTTCGGTGCTGTCGGAGTTGTCTCTTCGATGTCCCGAATGACTATCGCGTTGGGTGTTCGAAGTCTATGCATAACTGAGGCAGCTCATCGCAGCTTTGGCGATCTTTGCCTGGATTAGACTTCAGCAGCCGAAGCTAAAACAAGCTAGGCATAGTAACCGAACTTCGAGTCTCCGGACTTGACTAACCCACGAGGAGAAATCAGGCGAGGTAGATATTTGATGCTGATTAATGAAAGTCCGTAGCTGTAATGAATCCGTACTCGATTACTACAGATGGAAGATACCTTTACGAACTAAACCTTCCAAGTGCAGGCTGTTAAAAGTGTGTCCAGATTGTTGAAAGCAAATCAATATGCCAGTTTTTGAGTATGCAAATCGGATGTCCAAGCGGTGCACGCTTGAGTACTCATTCCATGCTCTTAGGCCAAGTCCATGGTGCGATGAGATTTGCCTTGCTTGAAAATGAATTCCGGGGTCGAGTCGTGCGTGATGTTCTCTGAATATTGTTGCTGCAAGAAAGCCTTAAGCTAGTATCTCAACATCGCCCCGCTGATGAACTTTTTTCAACGCGTTCGCTGATCTCAACTCATCCTGTAGACTAACAATCAGAATGAAAGTGACTCTCGGCTTGACGTAATGTGGTATTGGTAGGTTCCTTGTCTGCTGGCTGTTTGATCCCTGACCTTAGAAACGACATGAACGGGCAGGAATGCAACGGCCCAGCTGCAAAACGAAAGGAAGGTCAGTCTAGTGAGAAATCGTGCTGCCAATTCTTAGAATAAGGTTTACGATACGGGGCAAGGGACCGTACCACAGGATCCTTCCCGGGTTGGCAGAGCTTCTGCTCTTGTAGGTGACTGAGCCAAAACTTGGCCGAAAACCATGTTCTCAACATTCCGGAACGTACTGCTACCTTATTCGAGAGATCCCATCTCTTTGAAGTCCCTAATGGCTCTCGTACAGGGATCCCTGCAGAGGTTCAAACTGGATCTCATACAAGAAGTGTTTGGTGAGGCAAATGGTGGTTTGTTAGAATTAGAAGGGTTGGTCTGGTACAGTGCTATCACAGCCACGACATCGAGGCAGGCGATTGTTGCCAAGAATCTTTTCCAACTAAAACTTCAAGGCGAAACATCGATCTGGATGGTGCAAGACCGGTCAAAGCCAAGAGGAGGTCAATGCCAGCAAGCAAAGGCAATCGAAATCAAAAGCGAAGTGTCAATCGGCAATTGTGCGTGCAGAACAGATGCTGCCTTGACTTGGTGATTGCTTCCGAGTCCAAGATGGTTAATGTGTGCGTTAGCGCGAGATCAGTCTGACTTGAGGCGGAGCCAAGACAGCCAAAACTGGCTTTTGTCTCTCAATGCGTCCTCGACAAGCTGATGGACAGTCTTACTGGTGCAGAAGCGCTGTGTTGCCACTCCCAGCCCGCTCAGCTCCTCAGGAGGGGAATCCGCGAACGCACTACAGGCGCTACTTAGCGAAGCAGAAAAGTTTGGGCATTGTCTTTGCGGTGGATCATCTGGGAAGTGGAAGTGTCACCTCAAGGACTTGACTTCATGGGCTGTTGGCAAACAGCACGAATGCTTCGAATATCAGCACATAGAGCGATAGAGCACTTTTGTTGCTTCAAGTGGGACCACCTCAAAGTACTTCGTACTCTGCAATAGATGGACTCATTCTCCTGGAACAGGATACACTTGGTGTTCCACAACTTTCCAGCAACCAAATTACGCCAAAATTAAACGACCGCACTGGGGAATCCGAGTTAAATAATAAAATGGTCTAGCAGCATGAAGAATTATCTATGTTAGATCAGTTATTGGTCATTATTTGACAATTGTCTAGATCAGCGTGGCCCTAGTGCCAATCAATGAGACATCAGCATGAAGAGCCAGATTCTATGACACTGACGACGGGCGACTTGCATTTAATAGGTTGATAGCAGATGGGCGAGTTGCAACGCTTGAAAGAAGAATTTGTAATCATAATCTTGCTTGCACGATGAAAAGAACTCTGATCGGAACAAGGTGGGAGCTAAAGTCAACGATGCAGAGTGCATGTCTCAGATCAAGGGCCCTTAGCGGTATTGAAATATACCTCTAAAATTCTCCAAAATTCATCGTCTGACGCTTTAAGTTGGAGTAAAAGAAAGGCACGTGGGAGAGACCTTGCTGCGTAATTGAAATTTCGCTGCCTAAGGCAGCGTTGTCTTCGGATCTTCACTTTTGGGTTGGAGGCGGACACTATGGTCTAACACGATCAAAGGACAGTCTTCCAAGGAACCTGTTTGTCTGTGGCTCAGGCTCAAAACCTACCCTTTTGACCGTTCCAGAGACGAAGTCACGGTTGGATCCGCTATTGCCTGCCCCAAAGATGCCTCAACTGGGATGTCTATGTCGCTGTACGGTTGAGGAGCTCGATCTTTAACCCATAGCCCGTTTCGTGCATGGCACGACTGTCGCGTGCGCTTAAAGCTCTTACTATCTGGTGTGACACGTGAAGCAGTGTTGTTAAGCGCCAGACGCGTTTCTAAATTTTTCGATATCAGTTTTGTTCCAAAATAGTAAGGCCGGAGCACTAACGTCCGACATCTCCGATGCCCATTTTGGGAAGAGATCATTTCCCTGCTTAAAGAGTGAACGATCTACTTGTGCTGGATTCTCATCCCACGTTCGCATTGTTACAGAGAATCTCAGTAAGGTCAATCCTTCTCGTCGGACTTTGACGTAACAAGTCTTAGGAACAACAGGGCAACATACCGCAGACCAAGAAGTCACGTTGTTCGTGCCGAACCGGCGAAGCCGACCCCACCAACTGCTCCAACCATGAGATGCATATCTCTCCTTCCCGGTTTCCTTGACCTGATATGACAGTCTTGTCATGTGTCTTGTCGCCGAATCTCCTCGCAGAGAACTTGGCCCGAAAAGATGTTCTGCCAACAGGCGAGAGGCTGTTGCAACTTGGCCAACTCAGCACAACACCACACTAGCATCCAAGCTTTCACCCATCGTCAGCTCCTGAAATGGCAAATGCCCTGTGTCGATATCGATGCGCTGGCAACGATGCGCCAATAAATTAGGTCAACTAAATTATCCAAACAGTGTCAATTATTATCAGCATAGTCCTCATACGAACCAACACCGTTGATGCTGGAGGTCGTCAAGGTCGTTAGTCATACAATCATGAGGAGGGAATCTGTACAATTGTGTTAACATTTTCCAGAACATCTCCCGAGGAATCACATCCCCAGAGATGCCCCAATGACGTGTCAGGTTTGACACAAAGAATAAGAATCAGACACCGCGCCAATTTTCGATGAACATGCGCAGTTTGCGCTTGATACCATCAGCAAGACGCATGGATGGATCGTCATCCAAAACATCGGCGCAAGCGTTGAGCACATTTGATGGAATGTGAATCGGACTCAGTGTTCCATCGGCATTCGTAAGCATTGGTTCACCGTCCTGGTGCTTCACGAATTGGCTAATCAGGACGTGTTCAGGTGTGAGATCGTCGATGGCGAACTGTGAAGCTTTTGCCCCGGACGTCGCTTCTGTCGAGAAAGGCTGACCACCTCGAGACATGCTGGTCGCCCATGCTACCATGGCAACCCGATAGATAGCACCTGCCCACCACGATGGTCTCACGGGTTTGGGCATCGATCGAATGAGTCGAATGACCTGGCCACAGTGGAAAAGTGCCTCTTCCGGTTGATCGATACACCTTGTTTGCAACCATGTGACATACTTAGCTTGCCCAACTGCAACTTCTCGGCGGGCAAACTGCTCGATGCACTTGAAACTCGTGATGGTGTTGAGCGAGATCAGATGATACATGATTAGGTTGGCACAGGTTGTCCAACAGGTGCCTTGATTGCCAGAAAAGCTTTGCCTACTGATGGCATACCACTGCTGCAGAAGAGCCGATATCTCTTCTAGTCTAGCCTTCGTGGCCGCTTTTGAAACTGCTCTCGATGTCCTTGCATGCGTGCCACCGTCAGGCAAGCAGGCAATGAATTGTCGCAATTGGCACACTTGAGCCTGAAGCGGGTGCAACAATAGACGAAGTTGCGTTGGCGAAAGCTCCCTTCCGGCAAGATCTCCGTCGACGAATTTGGTGAAAAAGTCTCTCACCGATGCCGGGCTGTGGTAAGTTGAGCCGTGCGTTTGCTCGAACAAGGACAGCCATTCAGCGGATGACGGCGCATGCCATAAATCATCAGCATCAGGCATTGGTACATGAAGATCGACTACAGAGAGCTGTGGCGTGGTGTCGGAGAATAGAGATATCTCTTGGTCAACGATGACCCACGAATGCGCAAGGCGGTGACGTCCTTCATGCTCTTTCCAGTCACCCCATGCTATCTCTGGGTCAAGCTTACACTCGTTAATATCAATACGCGACTCTGACACGTCGAGCAAACCAGCATGAGCAAGCATCTTCACGGTTGTTAGCAATGTCACGAACCCAAAAGAACACGAACTTACAGCAAGATACAGTCCCCGCTGGCCCATGGCCATGTCCATGTGCCACTTGTCTCCCGACCATGCAGCAAGACAGATTAACAGTAATGCTGATCGAAGGACGAGAACCTCACGAGCTTGAGCAACATCCTTTTCTACCGTATCGAAAAGGGAAACACGACATGCTTCAGTCAAACCACTGGCAATATATCGACCTTCAGGTGTGGCGGTTGCCGAAGCACCCGATGCTACCATGAGCAGGATTAGAAGACTAGCTGCTTTACTGTTTGATGAATGCATCAGTGAATTAGGGTCTAGTCGGCCACCGGGTATCGAGCAGTAGTAGGGTTCGTAACGAACAACATAGCTGCGAAGAAAGAACTGCATGACCTCTGGCGGTGGAAGCATCAGGAACGCTTCGTGCGTTGATGCTGGACTCGCTGGACTGTCATCGCGATGTGCTTGACCCACCTTGTGGATGTCGAGAGCTTTGTGTAGGAACCCCTGAGTGATAGCCAGAAGTTTCTCCCGTGACCACCCAACAATCGGTTCTGTGGATATCTTCCTTTCAAAGGAAATGTCGAGCACACGCTCATCGAGTTGAGCAGTCCAAGCTTGCCATGTGACTTGATTGCGCAATGTTTGCGCAAGACCTTCAAGGTAGATACTAGCTGTCTTTGGTTGTATTGAAGAAGATTTCTCCACTCGCTGACATTGAAAATAAGGCCAGAGCGGATGCAATGCAAGCACCGCATCGGGCTCTTGCAGGCCACTGGACGTGGAGGAGGAGGATGGTGAGGGGCCTGCTCCAATTCGCGGATGCACGTGGTGAGGAGGAGATCCTAATTCTATCCGAGACTCAAGTCCCGCCGCTGAATTATTGGTCAACATTGGAACCTGACTATGGGCGTGCATGACGCCATTTCCATTGATTAATCCCATATCATTGGGATCTTGGATTATACTGGGAGAGCTCATGAATTCAGCCAGCATATTATCGTTGAACTCTAGCAAGCCGTTGTGGGTATTGCCCATGTTCAAAAATCTGTTGTCACCTTCGGCATCATATGGTGTGCCACCCAGGGAGACAAACTGCCCAATCTGAGCCATGTTTGGCATTATGGGAGTAATGGGTAGCGCCATATCTGTCGGAGCCTGAGAATATCCATTTCTGAGGAGGTTAGGGTCGATTTCAGGCCCAAACATAGCAGGAGCTATGGGAACCTGATGTGATATGTCAGAAACACTATGACGATGGTGATGTGTAAGATGAGCTGATGGCATGATTAGCAAATGGTCTAAAAGGCTCGAGGGTCGGGGAACACACTGGGAGATAACATCGGCATGTCATGAAGGGAAGCAGGGGCCGAAAACTGTGACAGCTGAGAGACATGAAAAGCGGCTGAAGTGTGCAACGTCCTCTCTGAATGTGCTCGTGGCAAACCTGCCCGACGATTTGGGTTATGGGACGATCTTCTGGTCGCTCGACTTAAACAAACAATCTGCTTGCTCACACAGCGTGAGCACGGAACCTAAAGGAGAGGTATCAGTGAAAGTGGTCAGGCAATTCGCAGGCAATCTACAACAATGCCCACCACAGCATACGGTGACGCATCTTTGCATCACCGCTGCTGCTCACGACTAGCTCAACGGTAATGCTTGGCCCCTCTGGCTCTTGCAGTCAAGGCTCACCTTTTTATCACATTTTGCCTTCGCTTTTGCGCAATGCACGCATGCAATTGGCATGCGCTCTGTTGGGGAGTCCATTTGTGGCTGAGACGAACTTGGAGTTGATGATCCTAATACTCTTCAGAAATCGTCCAAGAGCCGGTCAAAGTGCACCGTCGGATCTCTCGAGAGCCTTGAGCAGTGGCCGACTGGCTAGGAGGTATATCGCCGTGTCGGGCAGGGACAGTTCAAGTAGATTCGTTGGCAGAGGTAGGACTATGAATCCGGGGTTCAGCATGGCGGGCTTAGTTGTTGCAACTTGAGATGCATTGTGAAAGCGTGATGTTGGAACGATGTCAACTATCTCTAATTGTTTACTGCGCCGGTGGACCGTTTGACTAAGAGGGCAACGAGGAAAGTGATCGACTGGCGCAAGCGTACTGGCACAATGAATTTCGTGAGCAAGATTTCTAGTGTCGATCTGTAAATACGGTAATTACGAACGGTTCGATGCTGATCCGCCAGGTCTCCATCCAGAAGAACCCCAGCCACGAACTAGGGTCTAGGTCTTAGAGGGTCCACAAGTCCCGACCATCCTTGAACAAAAGATCATTTTTAGACTCACACGGCTGGGGAAGTGACCTGTTCTTTGGCCTGAATCAACCAAGTCACGCCATGCTCTCCTCAGCCAGTATGCATTGCAACGTATATTTTGTGAAGACTGAATTCTCTTGTCAGTACGAGTAGGTAGATACAGCTTGCGCTTGTGGCGATCTCGCCTAAGATTCGCCTGTTCATTGCTGTCTACAGCTGACCGCCCTGACGCCTCTTCGATCATCTTTGTCAAAATTCGTAAGGCTTGACATCAAACAACCCAAATGAGCAATCCGCAGCCAAATGGACCCTTCTCATGCCTTTCGACCTTTGCGTTCTAGGCGGACTTCCCAATTGAGTGCATCATACGCAGGAAGGCCTTTCGAATACAAAACCTCCTTACCCAGCCTTTGCACGTCATCTCATCGGTCGGGCCGAGGGAATGTACGTATTTAGACCTCACAACTTTAACGAAGAAGACCGTTGCAGTGCAGGCGTCCTGCAGAAGTGCGGTCTACATGGACCTGAGAATACCACAAGCAAGCTTCTTGAAGCATTTGACGCATTGCATACTGTTTGAGCGAAAGGATAAGTGTTAAGCCGTCCTCGCTCACTATCATCTGCTGCTTAGGCGATTTGACCAAATCGCGCTCATTGATTGGGCTGACCGATAGGCTCGCAACATGCCAAGCTCGTTCGCGGTCGCCCACAGACCACTGTCCAACTCATTAAATCTCGTATTGCCGAGGGGAAGCTGTGAACGCCCAGTCGTCATAGAGATCTCATTTGACGATCTGTGAATTCTCTTTGAGCAACGTTTTACATCAAAAAGTGACCCTTTTCGACAGAAATCGTTGCCCTTTGACGATCCTTTCACTCTTATGGCATCTGCCCAGTGGATGGATCGCCAAATCCGTTCATGTTCACAGGCCCCAAGCCTCCTATTGGCTCTGACAATGCAGCCTTAAAACCTCACCAAAGTTAGCCAGCTCTGATGTGTTCGAATGTGTTGTACCCAATACTTAGTAGCATGTGCGTGGCCGAGGAGCTGTACTATACAGTGTATGCTTATCATATACACTCTACAAAACGTTGAAGATTTCTGAACCTGGTGGGTATCCCTGTGGATCCAGCTATCTTTAATGTTTCGATAGAATTTCATCTCCATTACCATCTATCCGAGTCTAGTGAGTACGCTACTGCAGGAATACGCATCTTTGAGACCTTTGAATTCCAAGGTTGTGGGTTTTGATCACTGGATGACAAGCTGGAATGATATGGTGCGAGCTTGCAGTGAACCAAGCCGCAAGCCACACGTCCGTTTGAGAAAATGCTTTGCGACTTACTCACCTTGAACGCGTCAGAGATTTAGACTTTAATCCACTTCCACATCCCCGCTTAATCTTTATCAAGCTTTGGTCGTATCCATGAGGTATATTATCGCGCGAAAGCGAAGTTGAAGCAAGCAAGAAGCGCGCAAGGATCTACCGAAAGGCTTCGTTGCATGTGCATATAGCATGACAAAGCCCATCAGGCATTCATACAGTAATATGAAGTAGTGTTATCGCACATTAGCTGCCTTCAAACCTAGGAAGTCAGTCTAAACAGGTTATAGGTCTTGCAGCGCCGAAGGAGAACCCACTCAATATTTGAACCGTGCGAACCCCACTTGGCACAATGCAAACATTACTAGTACCTTGTATACATCCGTTGAATAAAGACTCACGTGCTAATCCACATAGGTAACAGCGGTTCAAGGCAAGAAGCACGCCTAAGGACCTTATCTCGCCCTGGTGTCCTGAGAGTACGGAGTGCCTACCTGCTGCAAGTAACATTTCCATGTTACCCCTTCTCTTCCGGCTACCGAAATTTGTCATCACATCAAACATGAAGACATGTTGCTCCAAAACCTTTGAAATCAGGGGTTTTCCATGCTTGTGGGTCCGGGATGAGTGACCTATAAGGATACCTGGTATAGTGGCTCATCTTGATAGAGAAAGAGCTGTCCATGGGTACGTCACAAGCCGCTCTCTGGCTGCAACCGGTCAGGGTCTAGGTATTAGTTCTATCGATACCTAATTAAGTATTAATTTAGTGTTGAAGGTAGCCCACCTTCCGAGGTTCAGATCTCGGATGACTACTCCTGGAACCCCTCGAGGCCTCCTTGGTTCGCTCGCAAGAGAAGTGAGTTCATATTCGCAATAATCACTTCCAGGACGATGTTCTCTTCATTAAACAAACACGGCTGAAATTCCCTTCGTGCCTTCAGGCCAACAGATTTTCGGATAGAGATCCCGCGATAGGTTACTACCTCGTCTTGCAAAGTGCGAAGATGAAATGGGTTGATAGCTACAGAGGTTCACGGGAAGCAAGAAAAATATCTTTAGGAAGGGGGTCGCCAAGAAAACGCCTATTCCCGGCCCTAAGCCCTACCAGCTCTGTTGCCCACTTGTTAGTGTACTCCATAACCGATATCACTTCGTCATCCTTGTACATTGCCCCATCCTAAACTCTGTGGTTGAAGCCGGAAAGTTCTGGATGGTCTGAACCACGATAATTTTTGACATTATTGAATTTGATGAACCATACCTACCTATAGGTAGGTGACACGGATGGCGCGAAAATTGGTGCAGTGTTGTCCTTTACTTATGCAGTGCCTACCTAGTACTGAGGTATTAATTTTGGTACCAGTGAGCAAATCTTTCAACCTTGGAAGGATTTTTCCATACTGAATCGGGTCGAAGTTCGGATACTTGCAGGCTGCGCGGTGGACAGATATTTCGGGAAGGGTAAATTAGACCGAACTAATAGAAAGCCGAGCAACGTACCAACCTAGGGGCAGATTTATGAGCCTCGAATACCTGACGGGGACGAGCATCCATAGCCCTGAACATCGTGACCTGTCCGTGTCACCCTCTAGGTACCCATTTGCCTCAGATGGCTTCCCCTGATGACATGCTTAATCTAAGACATTTCAACCGCTGTCAATGCTGTGGACTCGTAAACCACCAGCAAGCATCATCGCTGAGAGACGGTTGACCAATGTTCGTGATGGGATCACGAACTCCGTAGATGTTGCCAATTTTAGCTACTTGCGTTCAGCAGTGTTTTTCTTCATCGAGATTTATTGACAAGTGAACCAAATGGCGAGTACCACCTCAGATTTTCGTGTCATCAAAACTCGTTCCTTGGTACAGGCAACGCTGAATTTGTGTATCTGAAGTTGTGTATGGCCTCGCCGACGATGAACGGCCAAGTTTCTGGTATCATTGCGCATTTGTTGGCATTAGGAAGTTGGAAATCTCTTATCTGGAATGAGCCATTCATTCAAACCCGGATGGGAGAAAGTGCTCTATAGATCGATATGGTATAAAATGCACCAAGTTTGGTAGAAAATTTCCACAATTAATTATACTTATACATAATTATTCAAGATTAGCCGAAAATTGTCCCCAAATTATCAGCCAGTGGGAAATATGGACGTTTTCGTAGTGTAGTGGTTATCACGCGTCGTTCACAATTTAAGTTGAACATTGTACTCCGACGAGGTCCCCGGTTCGATCCCGGGCGAAAACATCATTTTTTGCATGTCTTGCTGAGCAATTGTTGTTGCCTCGAAGCTCCGTATAAGGGGCCTGGGACGAATCCTATACCTAGTCAAAGACATAGCCTCTAGGTAACTACCAACTTGAAGGCTAAAGCTTGCCGCCAAAACTACGGTAAACAGCGCTCAAATTGTGTAAAATCCCACCCACGGTTTACAATGCCCACTCCAGGTGGAAAATGTACTCGTTGATCTGAATTTCCCAAGTCTTGCCCGCCCCTAATAGCAAGGGACCCCTCGCCCAGTGCGTCCGGAGGCAGTCGCGGGGGAGGTGAATACTCCGGAGTGGTGGATTTATGATGAGAGGTTGGATCACCGTCGAGAAGGTATCGCAGGGGGGTTCACAGGGAATGCCTGTTTGAGATGAAAGGGTTACGTCCCGCAGATTTTACTCCAGCCGACCTGTTATCACGCATTCGACCCAAGGTCCTGAAAACACCACGGCAAAAATACCGGATGGTAATTTGTGTTGTATTGTTCGTGTTCTCTGCTCGATCGTACGTTTGAGGGTGCTGCGCAATTGCCGCGCGGAGCTTGCAGTTCAAGCTCTTAAGTGACCCGTTCCAGAAACCGGACATGGACTTTGGATTTCGATCGTAGATGATCGCGCTGGGTACTCCCTAGTCTGCAACCCGCCATTTATTTATCTAGGTATGTATTTGACTATTCCTCCACTGGCCAGGCCGAACAAACGCTGTCCGTGAATATACAGCGACTAGCGAAGCAAGATATGCTCTCGTAATTGCTTCCCATCTCGGGCAGCTTCCATTAACCTGACTTTCACAATCGTGACGTTCATATACCGGTCCTCATCATAGCGTCGTTTTAACTTCTCACATTAGCTATGTTCCGGCACAGACATATCAAGATGTGTGTCGCGAGCTTGCCTTCCAGGGACGCAGAGTATTTGGATCAGCTTGTATGGTACATATAACAAAAAAGCTGGAAAGATATGGCGGGTAATTTTACCCGTACCGTATGTTGGTGGAGGTTACCTAGCTAAGGTACATTGGTCCAACACGCTTCGTACCGCTCTGCAGTAGGCTGACCAGGACGAGCCCCGATCGAACATACTTGTTCTGCGAAAGTTTGTGAACGCGAATTCAGGGTTTGAAATGGAGTAGAACCGTATTGACTGGTGGAAACAGAAATGAACCGTTAGATTGACAAAAAATATGAAAACACAATCAAAGACCGTCAGGTCAGTCACCTAATTCTCGTCGGTTGCTAACATCGAAGCCCTGGGGAACATTTTGTTTGGCAAGTGAGCACTGAGCAAGAAAACCCTGACACTTTCTGAATGTGCGCAATACTGAGACATTATTGTACTCAGCCTCAACCATGGCCCATGTGTAAACTGAAGATTTACACTCTGATCGTAAATAAGCTGTCTGGAAGACATGTATTTCGTTCTCGATAGACTCCGTGCTCAACATCTCGTTTCTGAAGCGCACATCGAAGCTTTCCAGTTCAGGACTTGGCTCGCGTCAGTAGCAGACAAGGAAGAATGGTAACATACCGGGGATGAGGAAATCTACCTCCATAGCAGGTTGCAGGAATATAACAGCTGAACATCACATTCAGCAAGTCTGCTTTCATAGTTTTGGTTCGAAGCTTCACTATATTGACTTGAAGATAGATCGACTTCCGGGAGACCTACAATCGCTGTGAAAGCCGTATCAATTAGACATGCCTGGCAGCACAGTGAGCATTTGGGGTTGTCATTTGCTATTGCGTGCCAGCAGAGCCTTCCATTATATATCGAGTCGCACCAAACGTCACGAGTATGACAGTGGCTGCAGTTTAAACCAGACTGCCCATCACTTCCAAGCACCAGTTGTGAGAAGCTGAGTCCTAAGCTCTAACGTAGACATGGCGTAGAGTGCAAGGTGAATCGAGGCACTGTACACGACAGGTTTGCCGAGAATCTGAGGGCGCTGTCTACTAAGAAAATCGCGCGAGTTGCGAACTTCTTTCTATCTCTAAGAGTAATTAAAATGCCTACGGTCTTGTAGCATTCTACTCTCAGAAATGCTGCTTAGCGCAACACCTGTTTTAGTCAAGTTCCGAATGTGATGCCTAACGCCTTTACACCACTTCACAATGCTTCGAAAGGTAGACGAGCAGGAGTAAATGCGAGCGCGTGCATATGGATTTCGAACGAACTTTTAGCGGAGACGATCCAAAACTTTGCGCGTACTGGTCTAAGACATGGTAGTCATGTTCCTGGTCCCCTGGAGGCACGAAGGCGAGCTGCAAAGAGGAGGACCACAAATCTTGCACATACTTCATCCGGCAGCTCGAATTTCGATCTAGCTGGTCTCGCAGCGTTGCAACCGCAGGCAGGATGGTGGAAGGATCTGGTGCAACAACCTGAATGTGCTGCTCAATCTTCGTGGAACTGGCCGTTTGGTATACCATTTCGTGCACCTCTTCCGCCTCCCCCATCATCTACGCCTGCTTTCCGAAACGATACTGTGGGCAACTCCAGGCTCGAAGCTTTGACTCAACAGCCGGTAGCTGCCGAGAATCAGTATCGGGAACGTCTACAACATGTCCGATCCTATAGAGCACTCCAAGACTTGATTGATGAATTGTCGATTGACCTTGTGCAAAAACCCGAGCTTGCACAAGAGGCTTTGGTATCAATGCTTGCATACAATTGGGAGGTCAAAGAAGTCAACCGATTTCTACTTGAACCAAAGACGAATCCCTTTGGATCAGGTAACCATGCGTACCTGTTCAAGTCAGGGCATAGGCATCCCGAGGCATTCAGAACGCTACTAAATATGGATACCACGATTCATGCTGCCCGATTGGGTTTGTTGGCTGTGCCAGACTTGAAAGACATTCTGTTGTCGGCATTGGATTTAGACATGACGGATATGTTGGGTCCATTCGATTCCTCATCCTTTTCCATCGCCTTGTTGGATGCATTGAACGACTCGAAGGTGCTGGGTCTGGAGGATTTAGGAAGGCTTTTCGTTGACGCAAAGTGGCTTCCCACTGTCAGAGAGCACCAATTTCATGCCTCGACCCCGGGTCTCTTGTGGAGACTTCACGAATACCTACAGACAGAGCGGGGCGCACCCTGTATGCTTGAAGTTATCTGCGACTCATTACATATGATCAAGGGACCAACCATTCCTCGCCTGCACGCTCTAGCCAATTTTGTGCTGAGCAAACCATACAGCTGGACCAATATAGCGTTGTTCCAGGTAACTCTACGCCTTTCCAGCCAATCTAGACCAACTGGCGAAGGTCTTCGATCGACTGAACTAGAAGTTGCAGATTCGAGAGTCCGCAAATTACTTGAGAAGGAAATTAGGTCCTATAAACTACAAGCTCGAGGAGAAACGTTGCCAGGCTTGGTTCGTACACAATCTGAGGAAATGCCGTGCCTCCCGCGAGAGCCAACGGATCTTGAGCTTTGGTATGCTCTCCTTGCTGCGTTGGGATCTGTGAAAAGTGCTCAGGGTCCCTGGCGCGTGGATGCGTTTGAAGAATTTATCTGTGCTGCTCCTCAAGTCAGCGATCAGCCGCAGAGAGCCGTCCTAGGCTTTTGGATTGCCATGGCTTTGTCAGTGCGCAATGACACTACATTTTCGATATCTGAATATGTTCGAGTTGTTCGAAGAATCTTAAAAACGTATTTTTGGGACAGCAAAACGCCTCATGAGGATATCCTCGTCGGCATCCTCAGGATTCTCCACGACTCCCCTCTACCTGCTAAAAATAAGCTGCTCCGGCGCTTGCATTCGTTCAGCAATGGCTATTTGAATATCAAAGCACCGTACTGGCGGCTTCAAAAACACCTTGCGCAGCTCGACAATTTCCAACTTTCCGACATGGGCGATGGAAGCTTCTACGAGTCCGTGAGGCACCATTTTCTGGTCCTGTTAACTCGCTTGTCAGAATCTGTGAATGGTGATATAGCATCATTTGAGAAGGCTGCTCGCCACATCATTCAAGATGTGAAAGGAAGCATGGACGGTGTGCGTCGTGTGCTGTTTCACAACAATGAACTCAAGTTTGCGCTCAGGCAGGCTGCGAACTTAATGTACTGGGATGGTACTCAGTGGTCTGTAAGCGAGGGTGGTAGCAGCGCTGATCAGGAGGCCTTACCCAATGTCACTTATCCGAGGATCATTGATATGATCAATAATCTAGCCTGGGAAACCGCAACAACCATGGCGTTATCAGATCGAAATGCGTTCAGATATACTCATTGGTTATGCATGTACCTACATATGCACAGAGCGCCGGTCACGTCAGATATGCTTGGGGCTTTGTGGTATGCGGGCGTGGTGAGAAAACAGAATCAATGTTATACCGCGGTGAACGAAGTCTATTCCTTAACCATCGAATACGCAGGCCGGGACACTGCATACAGGCTGTTGGATGCTACCAGCAGGTGGCAGCCCTACGACACCCGAAATTCAAATGTGCTCAGTCTTCGCGAGGGCTTTCAGACCTTATTCCACCCAGAAAATGCCAAAGTCGTGACCTTACCGACCTCGAATGCGGACTCTTCAGAAGCTCAACCCTTCATGACGCCGCAGCGACACGGAGGGGCTGATGCCTCCCAGAGGAGTTCAAGCTCCACGGCACCTAAAGAGGACGTCGCGGAGTTGATTGACCCAGCTTCTACCGCTTTTCGTCCTTTCCAAACAGTCTCAACGGGTTCTGAGATCACCGAGGCTCAGAGCGGTGAGCCCACGAAGCAGGGTAACTCCCTACCATCTAAGGCAGCTAAAGGTATTCGAAAGCGCACGTTCGTTATGTCGACGCGCGTTCACGCATGGGCGGGGTGAAGTAGGCTGACAAGCACACGACAGATTCGAAAGAGTGAGCTAAATGGTCCAATACGACAGGTTTGGATTGCGGCTTGGTGTAAAAATGGGCAGGTGTACCAAGATCAAGACACAAAATATTTAGGGGCGGGTGCTGTGTGGTGGGTGGTTTCTGTGAGACCCGCATTAAGGACAAGCGGCGAATTGAGGACAAATTTCCCCCCAAGTACATACGCATGCACTTCGTTGCAGATTCATATTGAGGTGTATGAGTATGCAATGGGACAGAGAAGCGTTGCATATTCAGCTATGCTGCTGACGGGAATAGAATTCATCGGAACGAGGTAGATATTCAGACAGCGCTCTGTGCCAAGAGCATGGAAATCGAACGCCAGCCTGGATGCTTTACTGGTCCTACATTCTATCGCCATTGCCTGATCTTCGGATGCTTGCCGGCGACCCGTAGTAATTCTTTGGACCCGTCAAAACAAAGGGCTGCTGAAATGCTAGACACACCGTGCGTGGACGTCGCGGTCCTACGTCTCAATGGCCGATAATCTTCTTATTCCCTGATGGTAGTGGTGGCGGCGGTGATGACGATGATACTGCTGCTGCTGTTGCAATCCAATCACGGCTGATCATCTACGTCCATCTTTTCGACAACTACCATACTCCCTGAATCGCTGTCGCTGCCGGGAATTTCGTGTACCGTCACATATCGGCCAATCTCCTCTTTGGTGATGATCTTCTGGTCAAGGACTGCGGTGGTGCCTTTGGCAAACTTGTAATTGCGCTCCTTCTTCACCCTTTCATTGGGCTTGATGTAGTTTCTCATCAATTGTGTTGGCTTGTCCTTCTCAATCACACAGACATCGACATTACTGCCCGAACCGAGATCGTTAAAAATACCGGCTAATATGGCATCACTGCAGAACTTGATTGCCTCCTCTCGCGTACAATCTCTCTTCCAGCATGTTTCGAATACGGCCATTGCGGCAAGCGACCCGGAACCCATTGTGACATATGGTAGTTTGTCAGTTGAGCCATGGGCGTGCACGGTGAAGAGGCCAACGCCGGTGGGGTCTACGCCAGCGACGACGAGATAGGCGCCTATGTGGCCTTGGTAGCGGAACAGATGTTGTTTCAGCATGGTCATGACAGTCACGACGCGGGGACTGCGACCGGTGGAGAGCGAGTGTAATTCGAGGTTAGAAGAGATCAGGGCCGTGGTAAATTCGGTGTCTGCTGCGGTGCCTGCTCCTGCGCACCAGATAGAAGGGGAGATGTAGTGCAGTTTTTCGCAGTTCTATGAGAGTAGGATCAATCAGCATTGGTCACCTCGTCCCGGCACAGATCGGTGGTGGGCATTGCCGGGAGCATACCTTGTCTGCTACTATCGGGCCTGACGTTGCTCTGGTGTCGGCGGCGATTACGACGCCATTGTTATATATGCAGCCCACAATCGTCGTGCCTGTGCTTGTGGCTTTGGGCAATGGCACTCCGCGAGCGTGTAGAGCTGCATTGCGATTGTAGTTGCTAAAGTCGAAGCCGGGCATCTTGACCGGTGGCTGTGGACTGTTGACTGCGAGAGGCTGCTTCCACTGGAGAGATGTCCAGGTGGATTTGCTAGAAGAGGAGGTGGTATCGTCAAAGACGCCGATTTTAGACAATCCTTCGTATGAATGCGAACGTGATTGTGATCCAAAAGTGTTGTTTTCAGTGCGCTGCGTTGCTCTTTCCTGGCGATGATGCGGCAGTCCTGCCTACCTGCCTACCTCAGTCTTCCGTCGCCTGGTCACGTGGCTAGACACGTCGCGCGTAACTCAGGTAGTGACGGCCGGAAAGTTTCTCGTGGTGCCTGCCCAGTGCATGCGGAGGACGACCACCAACAGCAGCTTTCCATGCCGTGGCCGGCCGGCTGCACCACCCGTTTGCATTCAAAGTGGACGTTGCCCCTCTGCCATGAGCCTCTCTCAAAATTGCCGACTCAAAGCAACCGGGAATCTTGCGGAGGTCTAGCACCCTCTCCCGTCATTCATTTGCAGCGTTGGTTACTCCCCCAAGACCCATCCAGCAACCTCATGCCCGACGCGAATCTTCGACCGCTTCTTCGACCTCACCGACCTTTCCTAGGAGACGGGCTCTGTCTGCAGAGATACCGCGTCTAAGGTTGGCCTTCAGTATGGATAGGATGTCGTCAGGCATTGGCTCTGACTATCTCTCGGCCGGCGCAGCCATCGTTGAGGGAGACGAAATACCAGAGATCCAGACACAAAGCCTGGGCTTTAAGACGCTCAATGGCGACAAGAAAGCAAAGCTGTTCAACACTGCTTGGCCGCAAGAGGCACTCCCTCCTCCCTACGCTTCGCTGCTCAGCATCGCGTCTGCGAACGGTCTCTACGCCGCAGCGGGCCCTGATATGCTGGTCATTGGAAGCACACAAAACGCTCGCTCCTGTATCTACGACCCCTCAGGAGACGAGATACGCTACTGTCAACCACTGCACACCATTCCACACACGAGACTTGCGCATGTCGTCTTTGCCTCGGACGAAAGCTGCTTGGTCGTTGCCGAACAAAACTCGTCCGACATGGTCGTGTATCGGACTGCCGATCTGGCTGCACACCGTTCAGATATTGCGCTGAAGCAGTCTTCAAATGCGCCCATACGAATGATCGTGCCAAACCCTTCTCCTGCCCAAGCACAATACTTCGCCCTCTTGAACACGAACGGCCAACTACTTCTGGTCGACCTTGCCCAGGCGCAGCCCGCCTCGGGACCAAACGGTCCAGTTTTGGCTGAAAGTGTCACGTGTGTGACTTGGAGCAGCAAGGGCAAGCAACTGGTTGTTGGCAAAGCAGATGGCACAGCTGCACAGCTCAAACCTGACGGCTCAGTCGTTGCCGCCATCGGGAAACCTTCTTCAGTCCCAGAGAACTGCCATCTGGCCCAGATTGCCTGGATCGAAAACAATGTCTTCCTCTTCGTCTACACTCCCTCCTCGACGCCAGAAGATATCAGCTCGCTGGTATCAGAGTACTATATTGTCATGACGAATAACGCCAGGTCGGAATTTATCTTCCACAAATTTCCCATGGATCTAGTGTTTCCCACGGTTCCACGTGCTCCCGCTCACTTCCATATGTCTCGCTTACGAAACTATGCACCACATCTCGATGAGCTTCTCATCATCGCCACGAGTGTTAGCCCGGATATAAAGATGGTGTCCAAAGCTTCGAAGCCGTTAAGCAACGAGATCACTGAGAAGGGCGCATATACCATTACCACGCCACAAGAGGACTCCAGGTTGGCAGCCACCCCTGTGGGTGAGGATGGTTCAACCGACACCACAGCCATTGGCCTCGCAATCGACCTTTCAGATACAGATCCTATCCTTTCGCCGCTACCTGATGAGCCCGAAATTGAAAACTCAACCGTGCCGCTCCCGCAGCTGGTCGCCTTGAACAATGATGGCCTGCTCAGCGTGTGGTCTGTCGTCTATGATGACGCAGTCAAAGCAAAACAGGCATATCCTGGTTTCGAAGAAATCTCCAAACTACGTGCATCTTTCACGGGAGCCCACCCACAGGACATGAAGTCTACTCTCAATCCACCTCCAGCGCCAGAACCCTCGAACTTCGTCGGAGGGTCTGCGCTTGCCAGTCCTCCAGCCTCCGCGTTCAGGTCCTCATCGAACGAGAACACTGAGCAGCCTGCTAGTCATTCAGCGTTCGGCGCGGGAAGCGCGTTCAAGAAGACCACGCCGATTGGTGATGGTAAACCGTCGTGGACAAGTACTGGCTTTGGTGCTCCCCAACAGCAACAGCAAAGTAACCCTTTTGGTCAAGCCCCCACCTTTGGCGGTACCTCAGCGTTAGGGTCTTCAGGGAAACCTTCATTCGGTCAGGTTGGTTCTCAATCGTCAGGTGCGGGCCCATCGTTTGGTCAGTCCGGTTTTGCGCAAAAGCCTGGATTAGCATTTGGTCAAAGTGGATTCGGTACACAGTCTGGACAGAGCAGTCCATTTGGCACTGCGGGTACTGAGACAACAAGTGGGTTCAGTGCGATTGCTGGCCGGACTGGCGGTTTTGCAACGGCCAACAAACAGAGCGGTGCTGAAAGTTTCTTTGCCAAATTTGGATCTGGTGGAGGTTTTGACAATGCTCAAACATCTAGCCCTTTTGCCGCCGCATCAACAAGTACACAAAGTCCCTTTGCCCAAGCAACTGGTCCTTCGACATTTGGAAAACCAACAGCTCCATTTGGAAGTGATTCCTCAAAACCAGGCCCCTTCGGCCAAACTGGAAAGCAAGGCTTTAAGCTTGAATCCACTTTCCAAAAAGACGAAAGAACAAATGATGATGACGAGGATGATTCTGATGCAGGTTTTCGCTTTTCCGGTATCGGCGGCATGTTGGATGGCGCCACATCGAAATCTGTTCAAAGTCCGTCAAAAGAGGAGGAAATGGAAGACGACGACGGCAGCGCTACAGAGGTTGAGAACTCCAAGAGGCCACAGGAAACCCCACCTGCAACTGTAACACAGCCAAAGGCGACCACAACACCTCATATTCAATCTGTGTTCGGTAAAGAAGCCAGTACTACACCTCAAACTCAACCACAGACATCGTCAGGCAGCATGTTCAACTTTGACAACTTTTCCTCAACCACTCCGAAAGATACACCTGCCCCTTCAAGAGCGATATTCGGCACCAAGTCGTTGTCTGAAGACACTCCTGCTGTTGTTTCCAAGAGTGAGCCGAGCAAACCCTTTGGATTTATGGAAGATCCTAGTCAGCTCAGTGATTCTCATAGTGTGCAGTCTCTGAGAGACGAAGATCAGGAGGAGGAGGAGGAGGAGGCGGAAGTGGAAGAAGAGCCGAAACGAATACCTGAAGCTCCTTTGCCGCCCGATCCGTTCAGCAAGCCTGGTTACCAAGCAGGTGATACGTCTGCGTCGTCTCTCAATTCCAAGACGTCACGGGAGCCAGATGACGCCCCATTGCCGCCTGATTTCATCCCAGCCAACAAAACTGCTTCTCAAAGTTTGAAAACACAAGAATCGGAGATCCCGTCTGAGGTTCTGTCGTCAGATTTTGATGACGAAAGTGTGGAGGACGTCGCGAGCGACGTAAGCCCACCAGATGAGAACGACTCGGACCAAGGAGAACAAACTGAACACGTTGAAACCTCGCCAGAAAGTTCATTTGGTCGTGTTTCTAATCAGAGCCCTGTCACTTCTCCGACGGGTGGCACTTTCACAAAGATCTCCAAGCCTGAACAATCAAAACCAACGCGATCGTTGTTTGGTGAAGTGGGAAAGGCGGGGCCTGTCTTTCCACCTCCGCAACCCAAGCCCCAGGAAAGCCCTAGATCACCAAGTCCTCTGAGGAAGCCCACTCGGCATGACATGCTTTCAAAGTCACCAGAGCGTTCGTTCAGTGCACCGGCACATCCGCGATCTATCATCCAACAGCGAAAGGAACAATATCAACACTCACCTTTTGCCATTCAGGCAGCAAAAGCAAGAGAGGAGGAAATTGCGAAAGAGAAGGCGCGAAACGAGGCGGCAAGACGAGCACGAGAAGAAGCCGAGGCAGCGGAAACTCAACCCCTCGTTGACGATGAAGATGCTATCTTGCAGGAAGAACTTGCCAAACCAACAGAACCAAACGAAAACCTCGACCCCTTTATCACAATCCAGCCAGGTAAGGCCTTGCGTGACTTGGACAAGGGGCCGAGCGATGTTCCTTCTCAAATCGAGAAGCTCTATCAGGATATCAACTCAATGGTGGTCACACTTGGAATCAACGCCAAGTCACTAAGCGCATACATGATGTATCAAGTTGGACAGCCGCCAAATCAAGAATGGCCTGCTGTTCTGACCTCAGATACACCAATTGATGCGCTTAACGACGAGCGCTTTCTGGGCGACATTGACAGCCTCCCAGCCGGCGTTCGCACTTTGGATAGAGAAATCGACAGCCTTAAGATCGAGGATGTCATGGTGAAATTGCAGGACTGTCAGAATCTCCTGACCAAAGAGGTGACTGACCTGCGAGGCCGGATTATCACATTGCGGCGATCGACCCAGGCACGAGCACAGCCGGGAAGTAAATTACATGCCCCTTTAACAGCAGAACAAACCTCGATTCAACAAGACCTCAGAAAGTCGTCGGCGGTGATCTTGACTACCTTGTCACAAGTCGAAGACGACCTTGTTGTTTTGAGAGCGAAACTAGCAGACCTTGCTCCATCGAAGGGGTCAGCAGAGAGTCGAGGTATGTTTGGCTTCACATCAGGTGCTCAGAAGAGACCTTCGGTCGAGGCGGTCATGAACACGGTCGCAAAAATGACAGCGATGGCCGAAAAGAGAAGCGCTGATGTCGACGTTTTGGAAGCACATATGCGGAAATTGAACCTACAGAGAGTCGAAAGTGGACAACCGGTTACACCGGAACGACGAGTATCACGCCGGACGCCGGCTACCCCAGGCAGCGGAGCAAGCAGCATCTATCACACGCCTGGGTCGAGAGCTGGCGAAAGCGAACGAGCGACGCCGGCGAGGAGTGAACAAATGGTTGTAGCAATAGAAGACCGTGAGAAATGGCAGGCAAAAGCACGAAGGAAGAAGGAAGTGGCGAGCATGTTGAAGACTGTGTTGCGCAGTAAACATGGGAATAATCCAGCTTAGACGCGAGGTAACGGAGGACGTTGGACGAGTACAAAATTTAAGGTATCTTTTGGATAGCACGGTATAGGCACGAGGTTGCCAACGATGTGCATTTTTCGTAGAGATGGTGAGTATGGCATGGACCAGTCACCTAGTCAATGGATTTCTCCACGTCACGTGACTGTCACCCAAGATATTTGGAAGACAAAGAGCGAACAACCAATGCCATCAGACACAGTGATAAGCGAGTTTTGCATTCAAACACGAGGAAGAAGAAGCCCAGATGTCCAAATCCAGATGACCAAAGTGATTCGAGTGCTCAGCACATATTGCACGCGGATCACTCGCAGTATCAAGTATCCGTGCATGCTCATTGGCCAGACGGTCGACGAATGGGCTGAAAATAGCCGCCGGACGGTGAAGTGGTTCGTGTTCTTTGCGTCGACCTCCTCTCACCAGGGTTTGTGGCGGCTACAGCACATCGCATCCGTTTCAAAACACATGGTGATCAGCCAAGCGGGATTCAGGCGAAGTGATTCGGCCAAGAGGCGTCCAGCCGTTTCAGGCTGCTTTGGATTGAGTGGTCCTGAGGCTGGGCTTGGTTGGCTGTCATAGACTCGACAGTGTTGCGGTGTTGAAAGCGCGTGCTGATTCAGGTGATGTAGTTATTCCAGTATGTAACGAAATGCGTCCTGGTAAGTCCAGACTTGGTCTCTTTTGGGCTTTCTTGTGACTTTCGTGACTTCTAACTCCTTCGTTACTGCAATCGTGCTTGAACTTCGATTTGCGTGACTGTGAGCGCGAACGACAAGTGACACTGACTTCGCTAACCGTGAATAGCTGGCGCTATTATCGGTTGTTTCTAACCTTTGAGGCACACTACTTGAGTTCTCATACAGAAGGAAACTTTTGCTCAACCCTCAAGAGCCAGACGAATCCAAAGGCTACCGGAATATGGCCCAGAGACGACAGACACAGCTGTTAAGCGTCTGGTCGGCATTGCTATTCTACACGCTGACAGTACGCGCTCAATCCGGCGATGGTGGCGACGCATCAGGCTTCCAGAACAGCAATCTGAGTGATTCTGGTGACGGGGCCGATGGCACGTCGAACAGCTCAGCGAATCTCAGCAAAGGTGCCATCATTGCTATTGCAGTCGTGGTTGCGGTGGTCGTTATTGGAGGCGGTAAGCCTGCTTGCATTAATCCTGGGTTTCTCATCATCGACTAACGAAGGATGAAGTCACCCTGGCGGTGCTTTTCTACCTCGCAAAGAAGCGGCAATGGCAAATCCGAAAGTCGATCCGACGGACCACAACTAAAGTGGTCCGAGCCATGACACCTCGAACGCCTGCCAAAATGTCTTTCGGCATACCCAAATCGCCCGCGCCAAAGGAGCAGTCGCACATACTCACAGACAAGAATAAGGGCTCAGCCTCTGCGCGCAGACACGGAGACGTCGAAAAAGGGTTTCAATCCATCGACCAACAACTCCTGCGACCAAGCCAAGAGTCCGATAACGGAAAGGAGAAAATCGATGTGCGGGCAGGCAGCGATGGGAACAAGGATGCTCGGCAGGCCCGAGCGAAGCCGACTATTTCAATGCCGTCGTCTCATTTCGAGATGGATAGTCCTCAGTCGCCTATGTGGCAGAAGTTTTTCGGCAGGAAGTAGACTGTCTTCGATCATTCGTTTTCACAGAGGATGTTTCAATGTACGAAGTATGATGTTGGACGTTATGATTACTGATGATGTGCCCTTGATGGCTTGACGGATGGTGCATGACGAATGGCTCGTAGCACTACTAGTAGTGATAGTCGAAAATCCATAAACCCTCTCTTCAGCAGACTATACCATTCTCAATAGTCTCGCCGTGCAACGGTTGCATCAGTGATCACCCTTTGGCTGGCCGCATGGATTAGAAGCGTCGCCATATGGGGAAAGAGGTAATTATAATTACTTCGTATTCCTGCTAATAACTACCTAGGGGACTAGCAGTGATTTGCGTCATCGAAGGCGCGAAATTAAAATCAGCTGCTTTATTCTTTCTCCCTGCATCCATGTCTCTACAAGGGCTCCCTTGGAGATGCACTTTGCATGCCGACCTCGATATGGAAGCTCTCTCATCCCGGTGAAGCTCGTGCAATGCTTATGGCGAACCAAGCCTGTGAGGTCGTTCTCGGCCGTGGCTGCGCGACAATTGCAGCCGCCTTCGTTTCTCCCTCGGGAACATCTGCTCGGATCCTACACGGCGAATGCTGGGCCTAATCCGCAAGCGCGGAGGATTGCGGTCCTTGGAGGGGGCATCTCTGGCCTTACGACGGCCTTCAATCTGAGCAAAGACATCCCGAAAGCAAAGATCACCGTCTTTGAAAAACAGCAAGAGCTGGGAGGCTGGATTGATTCTGAGCAGGTCGAGGTCAATGATGGATCCGTCCTCTTCGAATGGGGTCCCAGGACTCTCCGCCCTGACGTAAATGGCAACGGACTTGCTACTTTGCAACTGGTGGGAACGCTCTCCTCTAAGACTTGTCCACCCGCCCGGCTAATAAGTTTCCATAGATCAATCGGCTGCCGCCTCTCAACAGCGACGTTCGAGGCATCATGCACGCTCATCCTGCCGCTACCGATCGCTACATCTACTACCCCGATCATCTAGTTCGAATGCCGGGCCCTCGGCCGAGCAGCGGCGCCCTCTCGAACCTTTTTAGTACTCTGCGCACCATTTTCACCGAGCCCATATTCGGCGGAGTTCCGGGTTGTGTCTTCGCCGAACCAACAGTTGCCTGTCGTCCGCTGTCTGTCAGAGATGAGTCCGTTGGTGATTTCATGTCTCGAAGGTTTGGCCGGCCTGTCGCAGACCACCTGGTCTCCGCACTCTTTCACGGAGTTTATGCTGGCGACATTTACAGATTGAGTGCTCGGACCATCATGCCCAAAATTTGGTATTTCGAGAACCGCGACCAAGATGGCAATGGTGTTCTCGCTGAAATAGCCGAACTCTTCTTAAGAGGCTTCGCTCTGCAGTCATTTGACCAAGTTCGCTTCCTGAACCGAGTTGCCAAAGATGATGTTGGCGATCTAGCCGCGTTCCGCTTTATGCACACGAGAATGAGACAGACGAGTGTCTATAGCTTTCTCAAAGGTGTCGGTCAGCTCACTGAAGCTCTTCTTGAAGCTCTCAGCCAGAATCCAAATGTGACCATTCAGAAGAACACTCGCCTAGACAAGCTCGATTTCGACCCAACCAATCGCAAATTCTCTATCCAAAGTGCTGGACACGAAGCAGAGCATGACTTTGACTACGCTGTCTGCTCGCTGTCTCCCCTCGCGCTGCGAAGCCTCGTTCGCCCTCGACCGGAAGATGTGGACATTGATGCCACAGCGACCCCCCATACGCCTCTGCTCCAGTCACTGTCCCGTGGCTCTCCCAAAGGCGTCAACGTAATGGTTGTCAACCTTTACTACCACTCACAATCTTTACCCATTCCTCACGGCTTTGGCTACCTCATTCCTCGCTCCATCCCCATAGAGCAAAATCCTGAACGTGCGCTGGGCGTCATCTTTGGCTCTGAAACAGCAGGCCCTCGTGGAAAAGCCGCCGTAGAAGCTGCTCTAATGCCCAGCAAAGAAGCGGAAGAGAAACGCCAAGAACTCGGCCAAAAGGGTGCTCCTTCGCCGTCTCCGGGCGAAATCGATAAATGGGTCCGTGAAATGCAGAAGCTCGACCTCGACTCGCCAAATGAGAAATCAGATGCTCCACTTCCGGACGGCACTGTCATGCAGAAAGTCCAGATCGGACAGGATACAGCAAGTGGGACGAAGCTAGCTGTGATGCTCGGCGGGCATTGGTGGGACGGCTGGGCGGAAAGTGATCTTCCTAGCGAGGAAGATGCCATTCGCATGGCGAAAAGTGTCATTTCCCGACATCTCGGGGTCTCGGAGGAGCCGTCGGTGGCCAAAGCGAGATTGCAGAGAGAATGTATACCGCAGTATCAGGTTGGGTACAGGGACGACATGGCTAGGATACACAACGACCTCATCGCAAGTTTTCACGGGAGGCTGAAGGTCGTTGGATCATGGTGGCAAGGTGGTGTGGGTGTAAATGATTGTGTCAAAGCAGCGCGGGAGACAAGTCGACGAGTCAGAGAGGCCTGGGACTCGGAAACGGGTTTGGAGGATTACACCGAAAATGAGAAATGGGTGCTCCATGATCGCAGGACGGGAGCACAGGTCATGGATCCCTTGCAGAAGTAGACCATGCCATATATGTACATATATATATAGTATTCGAACATGCGAGCAAATAGATGGCTGCCGTGCCTTCACCCGTCAATCAATTTGCTGGAGGGGAACGATGAGCTGGTTTAACTCGTTTGGCATACCTAGGTCAGGACATGGAATGCCTTTTGCCTGTAGCAGCTGTTCCGGCAAGGCCGAGTTTTCACTCCACGTCTCTCCGTTGGAACATGAGCACTCACTGGCTGGACAACGTCCAGACATTGTACCCAGCTCGTCCAAAAGCATAAGACGCGTGTGGCTCTGTTCAAAAAGCCGAGTTGAGTCATTCAGGAATCGCTGAGACACAGCGAAAGCTATCGTATTCGGAGGAAAACATTGAGGCAAATTGATTGATTTTGAGGGGCAGAAGCGTGAAGAAACACTGTTGACATGTAAACTGAAACTAGATGCTTATGCGATGCGATGCTTCCACCAAGAGAGTCTCTCGCTGATGAATGTTCCGATTTGCGCCGTCTGTGCTTAGATTGGGATGGATGTGGGGTTTTTTGTTGATGCCCGTCAGCAGCAGCAGCGGCCAAGATCGCCGCCATACCGAAAACCCCCCTTCCTTCACAAGCTCTCATACCCATCTCTAGTTGCTGTCTCTTTTTTGGGTGGCGGAGCTCTTTCCACCGGATACTTGTCCAGACTCTCGAACCACAGTACTGTGCTGCCGATCAGGAACGCTGCACTAGCCCAGAGCAGGCTCAACTGGCTCTGGTATGTGCACCAGTGTGCCGAACAGTACCCAAATGAAGCTGCCAAGACCCAGCCAACGCTGCCAATGGTGTTCCACAGGGAAATATGCCAGCCCAAAACATGCCAGGCTGGCTCCCACCAGTGTTCCTGGGTTTCCAGCAGGAGCAGGACGCTCGACAGGACGAACAAAATGGACCCGATCAGGTAGGTGAGGTAGTATACGCCCCAGATCACTCCCTGCGAGAGGTGGGAGTAGATCCCCGGCAGAGACAAGATGGAGGTGATGTAGAAGGTAGACGAGCCCAAGAAAAGCGTTACGTTGGCGATGAAGCCGATCTCGTGGATGTAGTGCGTGCGAAGCTCACGCCAGGTTGGCCACCACTGCCACTTGCGCGCCAATTGCTCTGGGCTCCGCTTGACATGCTGCCTGCCGCCGTGCTCTCGCTGCTTCCGGCTGAGTTGGTGGAGATGCTGGCAGTTTGCAGGATCTGGGCGCAGAAAAAGTTCTTCGACGGCCCAGCCAAAACAGCCCGTTTGGTTCTCGTTGACGGCTTCGAAGACGAGCAGAATCGCGCCTATCTGGAAGAAGGTGGCGCCAACGAAGGAAGTTACGGCTCCGACGATGCCGGACTCGTTGGGGAAAGCGGTGGACGGATAGGCCGTCGGAAGCCAGGAAAAGAGACCCGCGGCAATGAAGATGGCCGAGCCGATGGTGAACAGCACGGCGATCCAGTAGGAGATGTCCCAGTAGGGAAACACGGTAAACATGCGTTTAATGCCTTCAAGGAGGGCGTGCACCTTCGAGGGGATCTGAGGGTAATCGTACGGAAGGAGAAGAGTATGTCGACCTGGGGTAAACAGACGATTACATGAATATGACGAAGGCTGAAGGATAGAAATTCTTTCACAATCCTCTAGAGGAGTGCTTACCTTTACGATTGTCACGGGATCGCCACTGGTAGTGTATACGAGTACTTGGATCATGGTCTTCGCCATCAGCCTCGCTGTCGTCGCTTCTCGAGAACCGAGCATGTGTTGGGTTTAAAAAAGACAGTGATCCTCCGACATGGCTTGGATCCAGTTTGAGACCATTATTTCGCTCCGTCCTTTCCCGGCGAGCTTCATTGAACGTACCATATCGACTCTCAGCCATGGGTTTGTTGTGAGTGAACTCGTTCCTTCAGATGTCTTTGATGCCAACCTGCCAACAACGCTAAATACTTGTCATCCTGGCTATTCATTTGAACAGCTCGGGTAGTAAGAAGCACATCAAGTGACATGCCTAGCCCACTTTTCAATGTTCCGAGGTTGTTTTGGTATGCATATACGAACTACTAGGGCTGTGTGACCTGCATTTTGCGGGGGAGGGCTCGAGAAAGTCTTGGCAGACATGGTCGCGCGTAGCTAAATGTACACGCATGTACTCTCAATATCTCACTGGATGAGGTATATGATTTTTCTGCGGTTGACCTATTTTGGCCAAAGTACACGTTAGCCAGTGTTGAATGTTGGAAGACAAACATAGTTTGTCATCAATATTAGAGACAGAATCGCAGCCGATATTTCTCCATGAATGCACCTACCCCAAGTAATTGCCCTGGTCATCCAAAAGCTGCGCAGAAGGCTCTCTAAAGCATCGAAACCGAATACTTGATCACGGAAGCAGGAAGTCCTCAAGTCTTACCAGTCGCATCAGTAAACATCGGTGGGAGGCTAGACCAGCCCGCCGGCTCAGCGCCTGTATTGTCAGGCGTGATGTGCATCAGCTAGGAGGTGAAATTTCTCTTGCTATCGAATCCTTTCAGAGCATTGCCGCAGAGATAGTTCAAGACATGCAAGTCGACTGGTTTGAGTTTCACTGGGAACTGGCTCGACAAAATCCAACAAGTGGTGTCTTGAAGCCGTGTACTGCGGGTAAGGGGTGGCCTAATATAGACCGGGAGAGTAACGGAGTAATGGGACAATCAAAGCTCCTTGCTCAACGTTTGACATACTATTGTAGCCTTTTCGAAGCCTACGTCGTAGATGAAGCCGCCCCAAATTCTTGGGTCAGGGGATTTCTGATTTCCGTGTTATGTCATACTCCCTGTGAGCAACACGCGTACCCGGTCACATATCGTGATTCAGTGCCGTGAGGCTGTCATTCTTACTGTAGGACAAAGCCGCGTTATATGCCTCTCGACCTCTCTGAGAGTACAGAACTCCATAGTCTTGATTCTGACGAGCTCTGTGAGAAAGGGAAATAGAGGAGGCGCTTCTTTGGATTTGCTGAAGAGATGACGAAATGCGATGCGACGAAGTCAAGCTGAAATGATTGATAAAGTCAATATAAAGTCATGCATATGGGAAACTATGAAGGTAAATAGGAAGTGGAAGCACTTCAATTCGAGTGGGGTCGACGCGCTGCCGAGGGAGACGCGTCGCGTGGATAAGAGATATGTCATTGGTTAATGTGTATCATTTCCTGAAAAATCGCCCTACGCAGTGGTGGAGAAATAAGGGCAATCAATAAATTGGCTATCGTGGCGGACCTGGTTGCTAAGAGGTGTCTAGCGATAGCAAACCTACCCAAGCTGTGTGGAACCAGCACCACAAAACAGCCATGACTTCAGCTGAGGAAGAATGTAAGTGAACCCTTCACCCGACCACCTTGATGGTTGATGGTGTGCTGTGTACTGTGTGCCGTGCTAATTCGACTCAAGGGTCGATTTCTGCCAATGACGCAGTGACACTCTCACTTGTCCGGCCAGGACAAGGTAGGCTTCAGACGATCGAAGAATTCTCTCCTACTTTCACCTATCCAATCTTTGGCGAAGCAGAACAGATATTTGGTTACAAGGGCCTGGACATCAAGATATCGTTTGCCGCACACAATGGGTCACCGCACGTCGACATCTCCTACGACGAGAAGTTCCCAGCCGTCAAATCGACTCAGGCTCTAGATCTGAACAAGACCTTGAAACAGTTTCTCCCAGCGAGCGCATTTCAACAAGACTTCAGGGAGACCTTGCTGAATGATGCTGGCGCCAAAGCGTGGATGCCACCAGGCGAGCTAGTGCACAAATACTCAAAGAAAGGCAGGAACTTTGAAGTTTGGGCTGGCAGTTTGCTGGATCCCCAAGTCAATGAGCTCGTTAAAAACATCCAGATCTTTGTCCTCTTCTACATCGAGGCTGGATCTCTTCTGAAGCTGGACGAGGTCGACTGGAGTCTGGATAGGTGGCGGGTCTTTTTCACTTTTGAGAAAGTTGAACCCGCTCCTTCACAAGCTTCGCCGTACTCTTTCATCGGCTACGCCACTACTTACAGATTCTGGCGATTTGCCCAAAAGCCACAGACGAAGTCAGCGAGTCTTCTAGACAACTTCCCAGACTTGCCCTCGATATCGCCGAATCAGCTGGAATCTCGCTTGCGAATATCACAATTTCTCCTCCTTCCACCCTACCAGAAATCGGGCCATGGCTCGCAACTCTACCAAGCCATCTACGACGAAGTCATGTCCGACGCCACGGTCTCGGAGCTGACCGTCGAAGACCCCAGTGAGGAATTTGACCAGCTTAGAGATTCCTGCGACTGGAAGGTCCTCGAGCCGCAATTCCGAGCTGCAAACATCGCCATCGATGCTACCAAGCCCATGGCTAGCCGCCGGATCCCGCGCGTTCCAACATCAGTGCTCCTCCCGCTCGAAAAGCTCAAATCAATACGCGTGAAAAACAAGATCGCGCCACGGCAATTCTCTCGTCTCACCGAGCTCTTCCTTCTCTCCCTGATTCCCTTCTCCCACCGCAGCAGCGGAGGCGCCAGCCTCACGAAGCTGAAAATCCAAAAACACACAAACAAGGACGCCGACGATCGGATATACTACTGGTGGCGGATCCTGCTCAAGCAGAGAATCTACAAGAAGAATAGAGAGCTGCTGCGGCAGCTCGATTTCGAGGAGAAATACAACGGGATCGAAGACAGCACCCGGGGTCAAGAGGATGAGTATGAGGGGCTGTTGATGCTGTTCGCTTTGCGGCAGGCTGGAGCTGAAGCATTGACGGGCAACGGGACGGCTGCTGCTGCTGTGGCAGGATCGAGTTCGAGGAAGCGGAAGGTCATCGAGGAAGACGATGAAGATGAAGACGACGATGACGATGACGATGAGGATGAGGATGATGAAGAGGTTGAGGAGGTAGAAGTGAGCATGCCAAAGAGAGCCCGAACCTAAGCCCATCATCACCTCGAAGCAATTTCTACTGAGCACATGCCCCTGCTTTTGGGGGCCCCCGGTAGTAATTCAATTGGCCACTGCGGCTTTCTCAAAACAATTCATCCTTCTCCTCCTCACCACCACCATACGGAATACTTCCCTCGTATACACTATCCGAAATGAAGTGTACATGGTTCCTGCCGTCCATCGCCTGAGTTTGTCGTTCTTCGTTCTTCGTTCTTCGCTGCTCGTTCTGGCCGACGCGTTAATAACAGCGTACAAAGTTATGTGAAATTTACCGAACCGACAGTAAACATGTGGACCGTCCTACGGCGTTGGTTTGCGGTCTGCTGGCTGGAACACGGAGTACACTCTGCACGCTCTACACACCGCAACTTGTACGGAACTGCCAGGGCTAGGTGGTGGTCCGATAATACTGCATTTTCGCTTTCTCTCTCTCTCTCTCTCACACACACACACATACAGAGAGGGAGGGAGGGGCTGCATTGAAGCACATAAAAGCATTTTACCTAATTGAGGAATACAGGAATGGCACCAGCTTAGCTTAGCTTGCAGCAGCCTTCCACCACGCTTTGGCATCCCTTGGTCATCTATGATTCTATGATTGGATTGGATTTCGTCGGTGCGGACCCGTCCGTTGTTGGTACCGTTGCTCCATTAATTGCCGCTGCGAATTCGCCGGCGAGTCTTTTCCCAGATAAAAAGCGTCGAAATAGGGTTTAAACATCCGGTCAATCTGCCGTGACCTGTAGCAGAAGCAGCCAATGATGGCGCAAAAAAAGACGAAGAAGCCAACACCAATTCCGACCAAGGCGCCGACTGATAAGCCAGCGTGGCTGAGGGCTTCTTTGAAGCTGTCGGAATCATCTGAAGTTGCAGCCTCTGTCGCAGTCCCTGCGCTAGTCGTGGTGGTGCTTGATGCAATAGGAGTGTATGGTGTCATGGACACTGCGTCAGGTGTGATTGGGGTATATTTTGGTGGTACCACACGTAAATTGTGTGAGTGTTCCGCTGTAAATGTTTTGGTTGCAGTATGGTTCGTCCTCCTCACTGCGCGATTTGCGTTAGGGTTGAAATAAAATGGCAAAGGTACCTAATTTCACTCACCAGCAGACATCCCAATAACACGCATCGCCATAGTAGCAAGCTTCATTTGCTGGATTATAATCCCGACAGGTGGTAGCTACGGTTGCACTTTGACATCGACACAGCCCAGGTAGTTGCCAGAGTGTGCACGGATGCCATCGCAAGTGATCGGATATGGAGTAGCCAAGGTGGCAGCAGCCGTCCTTGTACCAAAGAGACCGTTTTGTTGGGCTGAAAGTAACTCAGTTATTGCCTGCCAGCAAAATTCGCCGACCTACCGAGCGCTGCAGGAACAACACCACAAGTCATTATATCGGACCAGTCAGCGTAGTAGCGTTTATGTAGTTCTCCATACTTTGGAGCAGCGGTAACGGTTGATTTTGCTAAATGGGAATGCGCGGTGAAGAGTCGGTGTCAACGACCAGCCTCTTGCAGCAGGGCCTTGTGGTATCTCGCAAATTGAGCTCTCTCGTCGGCCTCTTCTTTGGCAAGAACATAGTCGTCATCATTCAAGTCGCTGGTCTCTTCCCACAACCTGTTGAGCTCATCTTCATCGTCACCGTTGACGGCCCAGACGCTTTCTCGCAGTCTCTTGTTGCGCTCACGGTCTTCCTCAATGCGCTGCTCAATGGCTCTTTTGTCGATCTTGTGGCCATTGCTCTTGGGGTCCTTGGTCTTCGATGGGTGTCTGTCCTTGAGGTCGGGTCTTTTGTCACGATGCGGGCCGTGTGAGGCATCTTTCATGTCCTCGTCTTCTTTCCTATCTTGTTCAACCAGGCTTCTGCTTCGCTCTTGTTCCTTCTTCTTCAGATCAGCCTCGATGGTCGCAACGAGACGGTCGTCAAAGACGCCTTTTGTCCTTAGACTATCGACGACCTTCCGGGCAACTTTGATGTTGGCACCCATTCCGCTAGGTCCCTTGGTGTTGCCCTCAACGACGCCTCCGACGATTTTCAAGATGTCCCTGCGCACCATGTCGACGTAGGGAGCATGCCCTTCACTGCCTTCCTTCATGGCCATGTCGCAGAAATGCTCGAGGAAATACATGATGTTTGCACGGCTATTCATCGAGGTTGCGCTTGAGTCCAGTGTCTCTAAAATGCAGGAGTGGAGATCTTCGTCCATGTCGCGGTGCTTCAGGGCGAAAGAGGCCGACTTCATGCTAGACGTCGTCGACGCAGACAGATGGGTCAGGAAGTTCATGAAGCGCAGACGCACTTCAAATGGGTCTGCCATTGTGAGACAGCGAGATACGGCGGGAATGGGTCTTCTGGTGCTGGTCAAAATACTTGGAACTTGATCACAGAGCCGGGCTGTCAAGTCAAGTCTCGAAATTGCTGTGGCAAGGGCTTCCGGCAGCCGCCTAGCATTCTCAGCAGAGTCAGAAGGAGGCTCGCGGCACCGAGAAAAGGAAGAAGATGGTGTGGATGATCACGTTGGAGAACGCCATCACGGCCATGAAGCAAGTCCATGCACAAATCACAGGAGTGGATCGTTCATGTACCTGGCAGGCGCCAAGGCATCAAAGCAAGCCACAGCGTTCCTTGGCTCCTAAGGCTGAGTGATAAGGGCCCTCGGCTCATGCACCGGATATCATAGCCGGGCGCCCGAGTCCCTCCATGTCGCTCCACAAAAAACTTTTCGCTTTTGGAGAGACCACCGTTATCACCCCGGTGCTCTCGTTGCGCCCTGTCATACTTGAGTCATTCACGGTCAACATACATACCGAGCAGCGTGTTTTGAACTTGACAAGGAATAAGCTCGAAGTTGGGAGAAGCAAGTTTTTCTCATTTTGCGATCGATTGCGTTCGTGAGCATCAGTTTTCTTGGACTAAGTACTGACCCAACAACCCGCTGCGAGAGGGTTTTCTATCGACACAGCAACTCCTCCGTACTTTTGTTCTCAATCCTCGTCTAATAGCTGGTAACTATTTACCAATCATTGAGTATTATCGGTAACATGGCCACCCTCCGCATTCCCGTAGATGGCCACGCCTCGGCAGACAAGCCCATGACACTCACCATCCTCGGGTGTGGAACTCTAGGAATAGCAATCCTGAGTGGCATCCTTGACAGCATTTCCCGGCATCCCAATCAGTCGGCTTCCCCATCTCCTGCATACCCTGATTCCGGTTCCGCCACCCCAACAACGACTGAATCTCCAGCCATCGCGAATGGAATTGACAGTCTGCTCCAAACTCCTTCGAGGTTCATTGCCTGCGTAAGGCGGCCACAGAGTGCAAAGAGAATCAAGACGGCTGTGTCAGAATTTCCCCTGGTGGCAGAAAATGTCGAAATACTACAGAGCAAGAATGTCCAAGGTGTCCAGCAAGCGGACGTCGTCATTCTCGGATGCAAGCCCTATATGGTGGGTGAGATACTCAAGGAAGAAGGCATGAAGGAGGCCTTGGCTGGCAAGCTCCTGATCTCCATCTGCGCCGGTGTGCCCGTGGATCAAATCAGCGATGCTCTTTACGATGCATCCTACCCAAAAGTCATGACATACTTCAACCAAGCCGTCGAGCGGACAGCTTCGCACGTCCCCAAGCCTTCACCCCCATGCACAATCTGTCGAGTCATGCCCAATACCGCGGCCTTGGTGCGAGAGTCAATGACAGTCATCGCCATCTCGAACCCCCCACTTCCTGACCACTATCAGAAACTGACGGACTGGATCTTTACTCGAGTCGGCCGAACCGTCCACCTTCCTCCAAGCATGATGGACGTGTCGACGGCTCTTTGTGGCTCAGGCCCAGCTTTTCTAGCTATGTACCTCGAGTCTCTGGCTGACGGAGCTGTGGCCATGGGCCTGCCACGCTCGGAAGCACAGACCATGGCTGCTCAGACCATGCGTGGGACTGCTGGTCTCGTGCTGAACGGAGAACATCCTGCTCTGGTGCGGGAGAAAGTTTGCACGCCCGGCGGCTGCACTATCGGTGGGCTGATCGAACTCGAAGAAGGAGGAGTACGAGGCGCTGTTAGCAGAGGTGTGAGAAGAGCCACAGTTGTCGCCAGCCAGCTTGGCAAAGGCGTGAGCGGAGTCAACGGGATGCCCGTGGGCAGCGCCAATTGAGCCGAAACCTAAAACTCCTCAAACGGGTTGCATCCGGTCAGTCGCAGATTTTCCATTCAGCTTATGGAACATAAAGTATCTGAATTCTGACGACGAGAATGCCGTTAAATGAACCAACTTTGTGGTCACCCCGACAAAAGAAACCCAACGCACATAGCAGCACTACCGCTTCAGGCGCTGACCCGCTCCGTCAACAAGGGCTTCGGGGCGTGCCACCGCGTCTGCTTGGCAGAGTCAATCGGACAGCACATCGACGGACTGAACCTGCGTCGCATCGCTATTCGGTAGCAAAGCATTCTTGGTAGCTGTTTAGAGACACACACTGTCACAAACTCAACAGCACGTCATCGAGACAAGCCCTTACGCACCGGGTTGTGCATTTAAGTGACCCATCACCGAGCAAGCCAAGTATGCTGCCAACGGCAGCCATTCCAACTGACACAGCGTTCCCAGCGGCTTGATAACCCAATTGGACCGTCTCCAGAAGTCCAGAGCGCTTTGTCTTCAAACCAACTGACTCTCGAGTCCCAGCTCCTCATTTCCCACATGCGTTATCTCCCAATCGACGCCAAAAAGAGACCCTTTTTGGGAAATTGGACGGCCTACTCAGCGGGAGAACGTACACCTCGGGGCCGCTGCCCCCTCCGACTTATTACAGCGTGCATTTGGATCCCCAAAGATTGACGAGAATCGCAACGCGGTGGCAGGCTCGCATTTCGCGCACCTCCCCACCCCATCCCACCCTCAATGGAGATGAAAGGCTTGAGAGGCTTGAGAGGCTTGAGAGGCTTGAAAGGCTTGAAAGAGAGTGGTGAATGTATCCATCTATCTATCTGTCCATCTACCCCCAGCCCTGGGGCCTGGGAAAGATCTGGATTATATTTCAATGGAGGTAGAGTAGAAAGACTGAACCAACCATGGTATTTACCCTTTTTTCCTTTTTCCTTTTTTTGGTCAAGGTTTTGTCTGTTGGTCTAGATAGAAGAAACCGTGCCAAAAATAGGAAAATCCTGGTAGTAGGTAGTAGGTAGTAGTAGTATTAGTAGGATATTGATCAAGAACGAAGGAACGAAAGAAAAGAAAAGACACGAGACACGAACTTGAAAATTGTGAGCGTGTGTATTTTTCCACACAAACATACATACACAAACATTCTTCTCGTTCTGTCGTTCTATATGTATTCTACGTGACTGCACATCTGTTTTGCTATGCACACATACGTCTTTTTGGTTATGGATTTTTTTTGGGTATCCAGAGATTTTAAAAGGGCCAAGAAGGGAAGACTTCAAGACCCCAACCAAGACCATGCAAGACCAAGACCAGGCCAAAATCATCATTCGTTTGCTTTACAAGCAAAAAGAATCGCCTTTCTTCGTTTTTAAAAAGAGGAGGAAGGACTTCTCTCATCTCGCCTTCTTCCCGCCCTTGCCTCCCCTCGCAGCTCCTGCTCCTGCTCCTTTTCCCTTTCCAGAACCCTGGCCCGCACCACCACTGCTACCAATACCGCTCTGCACGACCCGGACCCCTTTGACGGGCAAACAGCCCACAATCTCCTCGACGCGCCAGGCCTTGATCAGATCGACCTCTCTGCGCCACACGCGGTCCCGATCCAGGCTGCGTTCGTCAAGCACCTTGGGCCCTCTGGCGCCGAGCGCGGTCCACGTGGCGACGACCTCCTTCAGCGCCTTGCCCTTCTTGACGTTGCCCGGCTGCAGTTTCACTTTGTACTTGTTGCGGGCCAGGGCGGTCCACGGCGCCACGACGGGGACGGCGGCGATGAGCTCGTCGCCGGGCTCCGGCGCCGGCACGAGGAGGTCGATGTTGAGGTGTTCTTGCGTCTCGAGCGCGGCTTGCTCGGCGTCGTTATTGTCATTGTCATTGTCGAGGAACGTCGCGCCTGGGTCGTCGCTGCCGGCTTGTTTGGTTAGATTGTCTTGTCGGGCTTTCTCGGCGGCGGCGGCCCGTTGGTGCTGTGCGCGTCGGCGAGCGCGCTCTTTCTCCAGCTTCTCGTCGCGTAGGGCTTTGGCTTCGTCTTCGGCTTGGCGGTGTTGTTCGGCTTTGGTGCTGCCTAGCAGCTGCATGGCGAGTGCTTTGTCTTCGTCGTCTTGTAATGCGTACTTTGCGGCACGTCGTTTGGCGGCTTTGGTGTTGGCGCCGCGTTTGGGCTGTGGGGGTTTTTGCTTGGATTTGGTGGGAGGGTGAAGAGGCTTCATTTGTGAGGAGAAAGTTGAGGACGCGGCTTCGGAGGAGGGGTGGTCGTCTTCATCGGCTGTGTCAGGGTTGACCTCGGCGGCTTGCGTCGAGTCTTGGTAGTCAGAATCCTGGTCTGGGGTCCCCAGTGTGACACCTCCTTCTGGTTCGTCATTCGAATCGGCACTGTTACCCATCTGCAGCGGATTGCTTCGCTGCTTACTTTCTTCATTATCCTCATCATCGCCGGACTCACTTGACTCGTTGTCAGAGCCACCGACTCCTTGATCGTCCTCCTCGACCTCTTTCTCCGCCGCGTCCGCAGCTTCTTCCACGTCAGGCACTACATCACTTGAAGGTTGAGCCTGGTCTGGTGCCTCATTGTCATCCTCAACGCTCAGGCCTCTCGCGTCCTCGGCAAGCATTTCAGCCTCTCCGGTCATCATACTCTCAGTGCGGAATATTCGATTCTTGCCATGGTTGGCTCTCGAACCCTCACTGATCAACCAGTAACAAGCAAAGCCAAGGAGCAACTGACTTGGAGGTAGAAAGTTCTTCTGGCCCCGGATGACGAAGCCACCTGTGGTCAGATATTCACCTGTCGGCGCGGTCTTTGAAACTTGGTCGGCATTGACCCACCAGGCTGCCATGACCGCCTTGCTGTCCCAGGCGGACGAGGAGCAGACAGACAGAGCGCCAGCCTGTGACAGTGTCGAGGGCGGAATCGGAGCATCTGGCGTTTGAGGGTTGTTCTTGATGACGACGCTGCTTGCCCCATGCAGGTCAGCATGCACATAGATGTCGCCTTTCTTGAGATATCGTCGGTACAGCAGCTCGTTTTGCTGGGCATCCTTTCCGCCAAGCACCAGATAACCGTCGCTCGAGATGAAGTAGAGAAACTTTTCAAACCAGAATGCTTTTCTAGTCGCTCGTAGTGTCTGGGTCTCCTGTTTGAGAGACTTTTTGAGGTCGGCCTGGGTCTTCTTTTCCATACTTTTGAGGGCTTTCTCACTGGCCGCCACCGTCTTGGTCTCTTTCTGTGCTGCGGTTTTCTTCTGGTCGTAGTACTGGCGTGCGTTGGCCCACGGTGACAGAGCGAGGTCGACGTCGATTGCCAGTCTTTTTTCTGCCTTCTCTGGGGTCTTGGTCGATCTTGTTGGCTCTTGGTCAGAATCTTCTTCAGGATCGGTTTCATCTGCGTCGTCGCTACTCTCGTCTTCTTCTACGCCGGGCTCATCTAGCAGGAGGGTCACGGTGTTTTCGTACAGCTTGAGCGGAAGTTTGATCATCTGCGCCACAATGTTCCCTCTTTTCTGCTCATTTCCTATCAGCTTGCCAATGTCCATCCAGTCCATACCCTGGGCCACCAGGCCATTGACAGCAGCACAAGCCTCCTCGACGCGATGTGTGTTGGTTTCTATGGCCTGGGCCTTTCGAATGTGCGTCTCCTGGACCTGCTGCAGGCCGGCCAGCCTCTTTTCGTGCTCATTCTTGGCTGATTCGAGCTTCTTTTTGGCCAAGTGCTCACGTTCGGTCAATCGCGAGGAAAGCCTCTGGCTTTCGAGAGAGGAAAAGAATTGATCGACAGTCTTGTTGAAGCCATCGAACTCGAGGATCTTGGTATTTGGACGGTCCTGGAACTGGGCGGGGAGAAAAGGATGGAAGTCATCGTACAGCAGGTTCGGCGGATTCGAGTCTTCGGAGTCTACACTCGGCACAGATGTGCCTTGTTTGTTCTCTTTAACCTTTGCTATTATGTAGCCTGTTTTTGAGGATGTATTGTCAAAGCCCCGGAAAATGTCGGCGGCGTCGTTCATGGCGTTTTCGACTTGGCGCAGCAAATCTTCACTCTGCAAGACGTCGTCCAGCTTTGTGTTCGGGTCGAGGTGCTGCTTCGTGAAGACATGCTCCAGCAGATGAGGCGGGAACTCTGGAAAGCCGACACTGAGGGCTTTCCGCAGGTCATCACCAGCTTTGTGGCGTTTGGCCTTTTTGCCGCCTGTTTCTTGTGCCGACTTGAATTTGGCCGATTGTTTCTCCAGCGTCTCTCTTATCCGGGCCGTGGTGACAGGAGGGACACCGTGGAAATTTTGCTTCGCATCCAGCACGTATTTGGAGCCCAGTTTCACATCGACGGCCTCGTCTCCTTCGTTGACCTGACGCAGGAGGGCCAGCACGGTGAGATCGGCATCAGTGAGGAGGATATTGCCTGCGGCGAAGAATTCGAGAAACAGCCGGTACTGGCCATCGGAGAAGGTGATCTCAATGACCCTGTCGGTGCCGACCTGGGCAACACTGGTGATGCGTCTGCTCTTGAGATATTTCCGCAATCTGCTCACAAACTGGCTCGGCGCACTCGCTGCGGTTCGAGAGAAGGAGGTGAGATGGGCACGAAAGCCCGAGTCGACGAGCAACTGCTGCTTGGCGCCAGGCTTTGCACACTTGAAAAGGAAGATGCGCGAGGACAAGTCGTAGATGTTGGAGACTCGGAGCGAGGTCAAAGCCGCGTTGAGCTCGGCAGCGATGACTTTGACATCGAGCGACGAGTAACGCTGCTTCATGATGGGTCGCAGGAGGAGAGAGACGACGAAGGGCAGGAATGGCAGCAAGGTCTAGAACGGCCACGTTGGGTAGGAATTGGAAGTGTTCACAGAATTTTGTGACAGCGACTCGATGCAGCGCAGGCCGATGACGTCGAGTGAAAGAAGCCCGCACATGCAGCGGGAAGGAAGAATAATAACTGCCTGAACTTCAAGGCACCAAAGAGGTGTCCATCATTCCGGTGCACTCTCGGGTCTCTCGTGGGCTCGATACCGAGTACTTTGTGCTTCGTACTTCGTACCCAAACGCATTGTTACGTACTTCGTAATCCGTACTCCGTGTACCTCCCTCCAACTCCGGCAAACTCCTTGGCTTATAGGTTCCTGGCTTACAGGTTCCTGGCTTACAGATTCCGGCGAACAAACTCGATGCCCTGTTTCTTGCCAAACTCCCACAGATTCTGAATGCCTTGCTCGCTCAGGTCAATGTTCTTCATATTGGGAGCATCTGCCGCGGGTGCCTTGGAGACTCTGCTGGCAACGATGACCGGGTCTGTTTCCAGGACAATTCCGTCGTCGACGATTTCGTCAATGGCCAGGGTGACGAGATCGTAGTTGTCGTGAATGGTTCGCTTATCTGTGCTGTTTCTGTCATCGAGTCAGTCGTGTCGTGCTGTGCTGTGCTTGCGTAGACCACCGCATCGCATCGCATCGCACTATGATGGGATTGAGAAAATCAAACATACTTTAATAGAATGCTCAACGAGTCCCGCAGTGCCAACACCACGTTGTACAGCAGGATCTCATTCTCTCCAGGCCCGCCCACGACATACAGCATCACATCGCTCTCCATCTTGAACACCACCACTTTGTTGTCGTAGAGGATGACATCGCTCGTCTGCTTGGCCGTCTTCTCGAGCAAGCCTTTTTCGAATGCCTTTTGCTCCTTCACCGTCCGGTAGGATTGCGTCGGCGTGGGAAATGTGGAAGATGTGTGTGGCGCTTCGTAGTATTTGGAGAAGATCCGCGCGTTGTCAGACGCTCCGTCGGCGGCGAGAATAAGCACGGCCTGGACGCTGTGCAGCGACATGTTCGGGGCCATGCTGGTTGTATTTGCAGTCGTCGAGTCTGGATGGAGACAAATCCGAAAGACGGAGGATTACTGTATTACTGCGGTGTCCGCTGCCGGCAGCGTTGGCAACAGTTCAACGTTCAGCGTTCAGATACTAGTCGTCCAGGTAGTGCTACCATTCAAATTAATCTGCGAGGCCGTCGAGATCTGGCCTTTGAGCGCAAGGCTGAGGCTGAAGTAGGTACCTAGGCACTGAGTAGCAGGGAATCCTTAGGTACTGAGTACTTCGTACTAGCACTGCCTAGCACTGCCGCTAGTGGTCCACGCCAAGGTCAAAGTTGCTTTGGAATTATGTATATATTGTTCGTTTTAGCAGCAGAAACGCTGTCTGGTCATCATTCTATTCGGACGAAAAAAGCACATGCCCGCTATCAGTTTCCCAACCCAACACCTGTCTCTAACGGCCCTACCTGCCTACCTAGGTATATCTTCCCCCACCCTAATATCTATGCCCAGAGTCAAACTGTTGCGGGCCATAATTCTGCTGATACCCGCTGCCCGGCACCTCCACTTGATCGTAGTCGTTGTTAAACTGGTTCATACGAACGTGCTGCTGGCCCTCGTGCCCTGCAATATCTCCATAGTCGCTGTATCTCGAACTAGCCAGCGTGTTGGTCCGCTGGCCCGGCCTCCAGCCCGGCTCATCTCGATACTGGCTGCCCGGCGGCGGCGGATACGGCGTCTCGTTCAGTGAGCTCGAGTGACTGTGGCTGCTGTCGTACGGCTCCAATTTGACGGCCGACGAGGTCGAGTCCCGCATCTTCGCGTACTTCCCACTCCGGTTCTGCCGGATGCGCGCCCGCACATCGACGATGATCACCGCGATCTGGGCCAGCGTGCCAAAGACCACGAATGCAAACAGTGCTTTGTACTCCTGGCACACCGCCACCCCGTCGTTGTTGCCCCAGTTCGCCACCGTGCAGCTGTGCGCCAACGTTCCGTAGATGTTCCATCCCAACAGGGCCATGCCCACGATCCAGACAATAAGCAGGAACACGTTGAGACACAAGTTGAACAGCGGGCTAAGTCGCGTGCACAGGTGGATGAACAGTGTCAAGAGGAGGCAGATCAGGGTCAAAATCGATGCCAACAGAACCTGCAGCGTCCGTTAGAGTTGCTCAAGCAGAGCAGGCTACCACCAAACTCACAATGAGGAATGTCCAAGGAATCTTGAATCCGTCATTCTTCAGGGCTACGCAGAAATACCCCAGTATTCCTGTGACTACGCTCGCTGCGACTGCTGAGAGTATGCGGGCGCCGTGGAAGGTCGTTGCGTCGTAGTGTGACGGCTTCATCTTCGTCCTCGTCGGCGTTGTGTTGAAGTTGTCCATTGCTGACAGCCCCGCCCAAAAGTCACTCCTTATACGATCGATCGACGGTCGGAATGGTGAAACACAGACGCTGTTGTTGGACAAGCGCTACAAAGGAATGCTGTCTTCGGAGACGAAATGCGTTTCGAAACAATCAACAATCGTTGACAAGTGCAAAGACCCAAAGGAGCTTCACGTTTATGCTGGACGACTGGTGCTCACGGCCTTTTGCCCTGAAACCAATGAGGCGCATGCACCTGTACCACCAGAGACACACTTGCGCAATTGGCCCAGCAATCCTTCGCCAAGTGCCCAAAATAGCTACACTCTGCTCCCTCCGACTACTACTAGTAGCGGTGCCTAGCCCCCCACCCAGGCGATGATCCCCCAACTTGAAGGCTGTGAATCTAGATTTCAGCCCTGCCGAAACCTTAAAATTTCTCGTCATGACGGTCTTGCCTTGGCTACAAAGTAATTACTATGACGGCCGCCGCCCAAAGACAGCCATAATGCTCTAAATAAGCCTCAAGCACGGCAGTCAATGCCAATTCAATCACTAATTCATGCAAATGTCCACCATGGCCGGTGTTGTTTGCAAAATGCCCGCACAACACCTGGCCGGACGGGACTTCTCTAGTATGCCTTTGCCCAAGTGCCTGCCCTCCTGTCGTGGCGTGTCCTTCCTCTGCGATACATGCTCCTTTTCGCCTCCTCGAACAGGGACTTGAACCGATCCTCACCTCCGTCTACGTTGTTCTCCTTCCTTCGCCGCTGAACTCGCTCCGGGTACTAGCGCAGAGGGCTTTCTTTTGCCAAGGCGCTTCCAGGAGTCAACATTCCGTTGCTCTTGTAACTGGGGCTCGAAAATATGCTCTTAGCAGGCGTCGCCGGCACCCCACCATTCGAGCTCATGTCCGGTGTGTTCCTGCCACTCGGAACCGCGCTGCCCGTCAACATGGCTGCTTCAGAATTGAACCCTGCGCTTCGATTGGGCGGCTTCCACCCAAATCGGCTCCCCTTACGATAAATGTCCTCAATCATTTGTTCCGTGATGCCGGCGTCTTGATATTCCTGGAACTTGCGCCAAAGTCGCAGTGCCATGCGTGCGTCTTGGATGCTGTCATGCCCGTCTACCTGTGCCGCTTCTTCCGGACTATCTTCCTGGATGTACTCCTTAAACACAGCCCATGCAAGATATTTCAACGAGAACCGTCGATTTTTGCCCGGCAACAAGTACAAGTTTTGCGTATCAACCGTCTGCGCCTTTGGCACGTGGATGTTGGTTTTGCGAAAGTCGGACGCCAGCCCATGACCAACAAACACGCATCCCAAGTTGAGGAGAAGCCACAGTTTCTTGTAGGCTACTTTCAAAGGCACCAGATTGTGACGCGACATGCGCACGTCTAGATCGCCCGGTCGAATTCCTGAATACTGTGTTTTGTAATCGACAACAGTGTCGGAGATGGTGATGTAGTCATCGATGAATGGTTTTCCTTCCTCCGCTCCAGTCCCTCGGAGCACGCTGATTCGTGCCAAGCCATTCTTGGCTGGCCGAATCGTCTCTTGTCTGCCATCGGCTTTGACATCAATCTCGGCTCGTTCCAATTCCACAAACTCAGTGTCGAGCGCGATCGGTGTGCCAGGCTCGGGTTTCTCGTCGTCAGCCAGAATTTCACATTCCGGCGTGCCTGCAACTCCGTTGATGGTGTATGGAGAGTACAGCAGACTGATGTCCATCTCTTCTTTCCATCGGTCGTCGATCTTCCCATGGGCCGTCTTCACTTGATATGCTAAAACGCAAGGCATTTTCCATGTCCTATCAAAGCTCAATGCCTCTCGTGTTTCGACTGACGAGACCAGAAAATCGTTGAACAGATACCAATCAGTGCTCCATTTGTTCCTCGGGCTGTCCTTCTTGGACGAGATATCCACATTGACGAGGCCAACAAGATGTGGTTGTTGACGCTCGGTGGCATCTATGTCTGCCACGAATCCAACCAGTTCATACACGATAATGCTGGACGCTTTGTTGCGCAGCTGCGTCTGAAGTTCTGCCCCTTCGAACACATAAATTCCTCTATTCTGCATCATGATCCCAATTTCAGCTGGCAGCCACCCAGGAGCTTCCCACAATGTCTGCATCGCAGGATTGGAGAGCGCAGCGTTCAACATCAGCACGAACGGGAGATGCTGAATTGACTTCCGTGTGGCTAGTTGTTGGTACCGCCGACACTTGTTGCAGAAACCACGGTGTTTTACTTCCCGTTCCATTGTCGCTTTCAGAATACTGCTGAATTTGAGCATGTGACTTCGGGGGTGGTGTTTGGGGTCCATGTTTGGGTACAACATGTCGTGAACATACAGGCTTCCATGCTTGGTTGTCACATTGCCGCAATGCAGACATCGGATGGCCTCTAGTGCTCCAGTCGACAGCACCTCATCAATACCATCCGAAGATTGAGCCATACACGTATAGTCTTGCGAGATCTGCTTCAAGAGAAATCGGTTCGCCGACTGGATCGTGTTGGAGAGAGTGACGTGGTTGGCTAGATTTGCATTTTCAAGCAGATTCAAACTTCGCGCCTCACCCAGCGAGCCGAATGTATGTAGCAGGTTGGTCGCCTGGCAGTTTTGGCCGCCCGCTTTCTCGAGCATGTCGAACAAAAACCCAAACTCGCACAGCACACAATTCGCTTTGACACACGCAGTGGCGGCGTGCTGGATGGCAATATTTCGGATCAAAGGTATGGACTTGTACAACTGGAGCAGCGAGTTAAGATAAGAATGTTTGATATGAGTTTCTAGTCCGGAATAATCCGTCTTGTTGTAGAATTGGAAGTCGAAATCATCCACCCCAAATCTGCTATACTTGATTTCGACGTTGCTATACTTTAGCATTTTTTCTTGCTCGGTTTGAGCACGCCCGTTGAGCAAGAGGCCAGCCATGGCAGCAATAGCACCATCGGCTTGGGCCAGCGGATCACCTTCGGGCGAATCTCTCGCTTTCTCGCTCAGAAATTTGGGAGCCGTCAGGATCGTGGGAGGTTGCTCGAAACGTGTGTCCTGGACTTGGTACCGTCGAAAGTTGAAGGGGTTCACGTGAGGACCATAGTGACCAAGCTCAGCCGGCTGCAAATAAGCAGCAAGTGCCGGATCTGGATTGAGCGGAGGAGCACCGACATCGAAAGTCATATAGCTTGGCCATGCCGAGAGTAGCCGGTCACTATAATAAGGCATCCCGATGGTGTTCAGAGGCTGATCTTGCCAATCCACAGAAGGAAGACTCCGGGGGTGTGGTTGTCCAAACTCGGTTTCCTTGCTCCCATTGTTGAACCTGATCTTAGCAGGCGAACCCCAAAGATATATCCAACCGTTCAGGTCATTGATGATAAGCGCGTCACCCGAGGCAGCGATTTCCATGCCGAGCATGAACTGAACGTTTGCTTGCCGAAGCATGACGTTGACAGGATTTAACAGATCGACCACCTGCATTTGTCCCGTGTTTGATGCCACAAAGCTTGTTGTCGAAAGTTTCGGATGCAAACGAACATGTGCTGCGCCTGCATGGAAAGGGATAGGTGGAAGGGGCTTCAGCGATTTTAAGTCGTACACGTTGGCAAGTGGGTCAACCATGGGAGCGCCCATCTGACGAACAGAGAAGCCGCAGGTAACCAGGTAGTCGTGACGAGCATCCATATCATTGACAGCGCCCGAATGAGCTTTCCAGCTTTGTAGCAGAGAGTAGGTGGTAGCATCGATAACGTGGACAACGCCGTCGTCAGTCGCAGCGCAAATGTGGCGACACTTTTTCATTAGTGTATACTTGGCCTGAGCAGGGTGCGTTGAGACGATGCATCCTTTCTCGATGTCGACAATGTAGAGGAGACTTTGACAGCCGGCCACCATGAGGAGATTGGGGATGGCCGTGAAGGCCATGCACCTCATCTCGGTCATGGAGGGATTGGACAAGTGCCATTGTGTCAGCCCACGGCGGTTGATCAAATGCACGCCTTTCGTCGAGATTGACAGAATGCCGCGTTCACACACCAGGAGTTGCCTGACGGCGCCTTCATGAGGGTGAGCTTTGACCGAAGTGTACTTTTGCAGCTGGGGACCATGATAGGAAATGATGCGACCCTGCGGGATTAGTTTCCACTCATCGTCACATGTAGTAGCGGGAGCGGACTGACTTGATCTGTGCCAATCCAAAGCAATTCTTGCAAATCGTCAAAGGCTATAGCAGAGGCAGGTGAGGGCAAAGTTAGGGGACCTGAGGTCGGCACCGCAATGCGGGTGATTTCGTCCCAGTCTGCCTCCATGGGCTTTTCATGTTACTTCGTACTACTGAGGCGTCTCATGCGAGTAGAGGAATCGACATGGTTACGAATGAGACGCTCTACCGGAGGCCATGGCGAGGCAAAGACGCCTTTTTAGAAAGACCGGTCGGATCGGGCTTACGAGAGCCTACGTGTCCATAACTAATTTGGTTGTGGTTGAGCAGGAGTCAACATTTGGTTGCGGGTGGTTGTTTCCTTTGAGCCCAGACCAGACTCCGGGGATCTGTTTGGCGGTCGGCGGTTGGTGGTTGGCGGTTGGCGGTCGGCCTGATCCCGCTGTGCCCGCTGCAATACCGTGACTCCCGCCTCACATCACACACGACTCTTCGCTTTCCACCTCAAACGAGGGATGTAATGAAACGTGTGCAACGTTGCTGAGACCCCGACTTGCGACGCGATGCAAGCGTTGCTGTGATGTCGATTCGGTCTAACTTGATCGTCGTTTGAACGCGCAATCGCTGTCCGCCTTGAACTACTGACTCCTCCATTTCAGACCATCAGACCATTTCGAGATCGGTTTCTTCCCTCCTCCGGAGCAAGTCTCGAGTCCTATTCATCAGGTTGTGCTTGAATACTGTCGACTGGACCAAAGGGCGAGTGCTTATCTAGTATCAGCAAGACAAGGAGGAAAGAGAATCAACAACAGCATGGCAAGCTACGACAGTATGGGATCGCATGGGACCGCATGGGGCGGTGAGAAGAGGAGCAATTTGCTAACAGATGTGCAGCCGAACACGCCCGTGATGAGCCACGCACCTCAAGGTCACGGCGACCCGACCTTTCGTCTCTTTACAGCCTCCTAACCGCGATCACGCCAGAACGAGCAGAGCAACGAACTCGAGAACATGCTGTCCCGGTTCCCGGCGAGGTATCTGCCGCATACAGACATCTGGCTGAGGCATTCCAGTCAATCCTACGCGACAATGACAATCCAGACACCGACCTGCTGCAGCAAATGATTTCCAATCTCTTGACCACAGCCGAACACCCACCGACTGAAGTTAAGGGAGTAGACGAGGAGTACATTGCGAAATTGGAACGAGTGCCTATCAAGAAAGTGAAACAAGACGCGGACTGCCCAATCTGTGGGAATGAATTCCGAGAAGACCCATACCCTCTGCTGGTGAGGCTGCCTTGTCATGACTCGCACATCTTCGACCTAGAATGCATTCGACCGTGGTTGCTCCTAAATGGCACATGTCCTCTTGATCGAGTAGACCTTGCGAAGAAGGAGAGGGACAGAAAGCAGAAGCAGTTGGACGAAATCAAGAAAAATGCTGCCCCAGAAGACGAGGAAGAAGAGTGGGATGGTTTATATGGGTGAAGGCTGCAAATGATATGCGTCTTGCGGATTGAGCGATTCCTGCACAGCTACTCTGGACAGCGTTTGCGAAGGATGTCTGCTGCTCAAGCGCCATCGGTACAGCCCCTTGGTGACCGAACATGAGGCCCTTGGAGGCTGTTTCCGATGCACCGATGCTTAGATAACCCATAGCACTTCGTTCCCAAAACTGACACCTGGTCTGCGCCAGGAACTCGTCACAACAGATCGGATAGAGCCCAAAACGCTGCTCAGGGATGCCTCCGCTGAAATATCCATACCGCACGCCGGGATATATCGCTACATTTTCCCGTAGGGTTCCGTTAGAGGACGTCCGGCTCGACTGACCAGGGCAAGCAACCCTGACTGAGAAGGCTACGGTGAATTTCCCTCCTGAGATTGGGAGAAAATGATTCGCTTCTCAAGCTCGCGTGGATTACCATCAGTTGCCTGAGTACAACGGATATTTCGAGCCATCTACAAAAATCCGAACCAATCTGACCAAACACACCGGACATACATCAATATAGAATCCTGTCGGAGTTCCTGGGCGGAAGCAGCCAGGCAGCCAACTTCGGTGTGGGGTACGGAAGTACCAGCGATGTAGTAGAAATGCGCTCACGACACGACCATCCTGCCAAGGGGATCCCAGGTACCTCGTTTACAACCCTGCATCTTCTGACATGTCTTTGGCAGTCAGTCCCTCGTCACTGTGGGATGAGTTGGCTGGAAAAGAGAATGTAAGCGACTCGGTCGTGACTATACAACGCCCTACATTCATAGGACCCGATGCCGAGGTAAAAGCGGTCGGACGAATCGCTCGGACGAGATTCACTATCCCGCACTGCACCAATTTCTACCTGCAACTGATTTCAAGCCTATTTCTCGTACCGAGAAAGTTGGCGGTTGGTGCAGATAATTTCTTATTTAAGATTAGCTTGCAGTGCGAATAGTGAATCTCCGCTCGGACGAAGCGCTCGGACGAAGCGATCGGCGTAGCCCCTGGATCGGGGGGGGCCCATTTGTACGAAGGAGGTTAGTATGAAAATGTCCGGAGTGCTTCCTTGGGGTCAACGGCCCATGGCGGGTGACGCTGCAACACATCCACCCCCACTCGGTGCTGAACATTGTGTCATGTCAAGACCTAACTAGTTGTAGAAATCAGCGAGAAATGAAGAACTTAGTAAGTCATTGATATAGACCGCGGGTAGGGCCGAAGGTGGAGGCGGTAGTCAGTTTGGGCATCTAGTTATATTGAACCAGTCCAAAGAACCAGGAGCTTTCCTTCCTTGACTGATTCCGTTTGTACGGTCCGAACTACTAAGACCAACATAGATACCAAACCAAGAAACTGCCTGACTGCCTGCCCCCTATTTTACATTTTCATCTCCACGGGTTTTAAAAAGGCAGTCAAGTGAAATCCAAAAACGTCTGATTTATTGCCACATTGACGACGAAATACAACGAGTCATTCGAATCCGAAATAGCCTTGCTTGTTAGCCAACCCCTTTTCCTTCCTTCCTTCCTTCGTCGCTCCGGTGCCGTAAAGAAATGTCTCTCCCGACCAGCTCCCGGCAGTGGACACTGGTGCAACACCCGAAAGGGCTCCCGACCTACAGCAGCAGCACAGACAGCACAAACAGTAGCAGCACGTTCCAACCCGAAGAAAAGCCACTGCCAGCGCTGAAAGACGGCGAGATCCTAGTGAAGACGCTGTACCTCTCCAACGACCCGGCTCAGCGCCTGTGGATCATGCCGCCGTCGCAAACCGAGCCCAGCCGCATGTCCCGGAAGATGGTCCAGGTCGGGCAGCCGATGGAGGCGCAGGGGATCGTGAGGGTGCTGGCGTCGAAGCAGCCAGGGTACAATGAGGGTGACGTCGTGATGGGGTCGGTCGGGTGGAGGGAGTTTGCAGTGCTGAATGCGGCGGATCCGCGCGGCTGGACGCGGAAGGTGCAGGAGTTGCCTGGCCTGAATGTGACGCATTATATGGGCGCGTTGGGCCCGACGGGCCTCACGGCGTGGTATGGCCTGGTGGAGGTGGCTGGGTGTAAGAAGGGGGAGCGGGTGGTGGTGAGTGGGGCGGCGGGCGCGACGGGGAGCATGGTCGTGCAGATCGCGAAACATATCGTGGGGGCCAGTCATGTCGTTGGCATTGCCGGTTCCGATGAGAAGTGCAAGTGGGTAGAGAGTTTGGGCGCGGACAAGTGTGTCAATTACAAGAGTCCTACCTTTGAGGCGGATTTGAAAGAGGCGTGTGGCGATGGAGCCGACGTCTTCTTTGACAATGTCGCTGGAGAGATTTTGGACCTGATGCTGGCAATTCTGAGCCGTGGCGGCCGGGTTGCGGCGTGTGGCGCCATCTCGAGCTACAATGAGGAGGCGCCGCAGCCGATGAAAAACTACAACCATGTCGTTATGATGAGATTGCAGATCAAGGGGTTCATTAATCTCGATTTTCTGGCCAAGGCAGGCGAGACGATTGGGAAGCTCATTGCTGCGATCAAGGAGGGAAAGATCAAGGTTGGCTCGGAGAATGAGACGGTTATTGACGCCAAGTTTGAGGAGATCCCAAAGACTTGGTTGAGATTGTTTGAAGGTGTAAATCAGGGCAAACTTGTGACAAAGCTGTGAAGATGAGAGAAAAGACGGCACGCGCGTCGTGATAGTGTCGGATATCAAGGTTTTATAGATTGGGAGCTCCACCACCTGACGGACACCGTGACTGGCAGGGTGGTGCGAATAATGACGCGGGTTTGTCTTTCTCTCAGACTGAACTCGCCTTAGACACAACAATGTGCTGCGGGATCAGTACTCAAAATCATCGTCAACGCCACCCTTGCTCGCATTCTCCTTGTCCACCACCTCCTGATTCTTGTACATTTCCACAATAGCACTCGACGATGTTGCATCTTCTGGCTTCTTGTCGTCTCGTCGCTGGATGAATCTTGGAAAACGCAAAGATATGCCCTGCCCCATCTCGTCGACCGCGGCTCGGTAGCGTGGACTCAATGTCAGGTCAGCAGTCTTGACTTCCCACACATACTTCGGCTCAAACCAGACATCGGGTTGGTGAGCCGCAATAGTGGAGTGGCTATAGAAAGGCTTGGGTCGGTCAATGACGATGTCGCTGAGCTGTTCGTGGAGCTCTTCCAGAATTGCCTCGCTGAACCCCGTCCCGATATTGCAGACCGTTTCAAAGTTTTGCGTTTTGGAGTTGTAGCATGCCAGCATGAAAGCTCCATACCAGTTCGTCCGCTTGCCTTTACCGTAGTACGCGCCTACTACGACAAGGTCGATGGAGTCGCCCACACCAGAAAGATAGTCCTTCTTGACCTTGAGCCAATTCCGGGATCGCTTGGAAGGCTCGTAACCCGACTCCTCCGTATCGAGCATCTTGACCATAAGACCTTCACATGAAGCTTTAACCGAATCGTCCAGCAAAGTCTGGATCTCCTCTATGTCTCGGGTGTCGCCGAATTGAGCAAATGCAAATTCTCCTTCAACAGGCGAGAATGCACGATGGAGCAACTCTCGCCGTTCCCGGAGTGTCTTCTTGACCAGCGCTTCGCCATTGTAGAAAAGGAAGTCGAATGCAAATACACAGACTTTGACAGTTATATCTGACGTTTTGACGTCCTTCCGTTTGCGAGTCATGAGTTGCTGGAATGGCAGAACCTTTTTGGTTTTCGGATCCCATGCAACGGCCTCACAATCAAGGACAAAACTCTTCGTTGCTGGCTTTATCCAGGTGTTGAGCTTCTCGAGAATGTCAGGGTACTTCTTTGATAAGTCTTCCGAGTTCCTCGAGAACACGGCGGCCAGACCCTTGAAAGACTTGGGATCTCGATTCAGGTTCTCCTTGGCGGCCGGATAGTCTGACTGCTCCTCTGGCGCTACGTAATGAATTTGCGCCCGCTCCCCATCGTACTTGTATTCACACGTGAAGTCCTTGCCTTCGAAACGATCCAGAACTTCGGTAATTGACTTGGTTGGTTTGGCCAACATGGGCTTAAGTGGGACACCAGGTTGCAATTTGCAACTCTCATGAAGGTGAAAGATGCCATGCTCCAACATGGCGGGTATGATCACCTCGTAGGAGGGGAGTTCACTGTAGACGGTTTTCAGAGCAGCTTCACCCTTTGCAAGCTGATCGGTGCTCACTGTCTTCCCTTTCTTCGCAGCTTCGTGGATGACAACAGCTTGAGCCAGGGCGATAATGACAGTTTTTTCTGCCAACCCAAGTCTAAGCTTTCCCTCCAGGAATCTAACGATAAATTTGGCTTCTGAAGGACCTCCTTTGTCTTTGGTGATGTCCACCGTCTTGCTTGCCGCTGACACATCGGCAGACGCCATGATCTTATTGATAGCCCGAACCTTTTGATCTTGAGAGCCGTGTCCCTCCATCTTGGCAATCTCGAGCAAGCCCTGGTGGACCCCACGGACCGTGAGAGGCTTGGGCTTAAACATTTGACCCTGCTTGGATCTACTCTTTGCCGCGACTAACCCAAGGTCTCCAATCTTGCGATGGTCTTCTTTGATGACCGATAAAGAACGGCCGGAACTCTCACCAATGGCCTTCATAATCAATGATTCACCAATGCCGAGCTCAATCCCAGCATAATCAGCTGCGAGTTTGTTCAACATGAGTTGTACCGTCGGCAGCAAATCGCCTGGAGTTAAGCGAAGCACTTGTTGTAGGAATTGAGAGCAGTATGCGGTAATCTGTAACCGCTTTGTTGTCAACTCGACGAGGGAGAAAGTGGTGCACAAGGCAGCATAGGGGACCGGATCCCCAGCTTTCCAGTCAGGATACGGGTCTTTTCCAGCGCTCTTAATTGTGGCATGTACTTTTGCGACTTGTGTCTTGTTGACTTGCTTTTCCTCTGCTTCGCTGAGTGAATGGTCTTCCTCGGCCTCCGACACGGATTGAGCTTCCTCGACAATTGCATCCGGGCTGTTTGAAGGAGCAGGAGAGGCGGTTGTCTGTGGCTGCTTTGCCTTCGCCGCTGGTTTGGCTTTGGTTGTAGCCCGTGACGCCTTTTCCGACTTAATCCTACGTTTTTTGATTGCAGGCTTTACATCATCGTCGTCGTCGTCTTCGTCTTCGTCATCCTGGCCAGGTGACGATCGTTTGTGGTTGCCGTTAGCCGCAATAGATCCTAGTGATTTCGATCTGTCGTCAGACATCGTATTGTCGACCGCTGGTGGACTGGATTTCTCCATGTGTCCCTCTGGCGTGTCCCCGTTTTCTTCAGCAGCGTCGTGCTCATCGTGCTTGGCAATTTTCTTGTCATGGGATTTGCCATTGAACGCGAGGGTAGATTGCTGGACTTGGGGCCTGGGCTTGGGGCCGGCGCCACTGCCCACAAATTTTCTGCCTGGATATCAAAACTTGCTAAGAATGAGACGTTGCAAGTCAGCTTACTTCAGTGTAGACTGCCTTCCTTGAGCCATTGTCATCAGAAATTTGCAGAGAGGCGTGGTGAGCACAACAATGGGAGTTGCAACAAGCAAATGCTTGCCGATTAGTCGATGAATGTCATGAACGGCATCATACCGTCGAAGCGAGATGGGAAGACATGAAGCAGCGATTCTCTGACCAACACGAGCTGCCAGATTCATCAATCCGCCCGGCGCTTCTTAAATTATTCGTAGACACCTCGAGGAACCGCTGCTACAAGTAATCAAGGGAAGTCGCGTCTATGACGCGTGACGTCGCGTTCGGAGAATTACGAAGCACCCAGCCTGAGGTCATGACTGGAGATGCCTAGTTCAGCAGGTAGCAGCAGGCCTCCACACCTGACACCCGGGCCTGAGAAGAATAATAATAATAACTGCGATGTGCCTGCCGAATCCTACCACGTTGCCCTTTAGCATCTCAGTGTATCGTGCCAATCTACTGTCAGATACTAATGTTGGTACACGGAAACCCAGCTAGGAAATCAGGATGTTGACAGTCACAAACATAAACCACTGACGGGGCTCATTTAAGGGCATAGGTATCAGGAAGTTGGTGCACATTATTAGTATGAATTGAACTATCTCCAGTTCGAGCAATCCTATTAAGGGCTCAACGCCGGGCGTATATCCTTCGGGGTATCGTCGTAAGCCATGAACCATACCATATGGGAATCAAATTCCTTGTCGCTAAAGACCACTGCCATCCAATGAACAAGTCATTCAGTTGTCTCGATGATCGCGTCCTCGTTGAAGCGTCTGTTGCTGCAACTCGACGTTCCAGACCGACTGAGCGCAGGTTCGGGTGACCAAGTAATTAATCGCGCTATGCTGGGTATCGTATGTACTAGAAAAGGTGATTTTGTGGGGATCGTTGCTTACAAGAGCATGATTGCTGCGAGGCCTGCAAGGCCAACCACACCGCTCGCGGCAATGGTAACCTTACCAGCTCCATTAGCAGATGCGGCAGTCGTAGCAGCAGCGGTAGCGCTAGAAACGGCCTCAGACAAACTGGATGTAGCGCTCGAGATCGTTCTTGAGGCGCTTGAAGCTGCACTGCTAACAGCTCCGGACGCAGAAGTAGCAGCTGCAGACCCAGACGCTGCGGCACTTGAAGCTGCAGCACTGCCAGAAGCAGCAGCACTCGATGCAGCACCACTACCAGATGCAAGTGCACTCGACGCAGCACCACTACCAGACGCAGCAGCACTTGAAGCAGCAGCACTGCCAGATGCAACCGCACTCGAGACAGCACCACTGCCTGATGCAACTGCACTAGATGCAGCGCCACTGGCACTGGCGGCACCGCTGCTTGCCGCCCCAGCAGCATTCGTAATTGTGCTAGTGAAGGCTGAACCAGCTGTGTCAGTGCCGCTAGTGATGACGCCAAAGATGGTATTGCCAGTAGCAGAGACGAGACTGGTTATCGTGGTGCCGTCGGTTGTGATAGTGGTATATTGACCTTCTGTTAAAATGGGAACGATTGAGCCAGCTGTTGATGCTTGTTGAGCAGTGCTGGTAGCGGCGAAGGAAGATGCCGAGGCCGACGCAGTGTTACCTGTTGCAGTTAGTACATGCTCAGAGACGCTGCCATGTACGAAGTATCTGCTCACCTGAAGCAGCATTCTCTACGCAGTACCCATCGAGAAATGCTTGGGCTGCAGCTCTGCCATCGATGCTGTCTCCACAGACTGGTCCGCTGCAATCGCGCAGGCCATTTCCAAAGTCAACATTGCTACAGAGGCAAGCAGCGTCGCTAGCGAGGCAGCCGAGCGATGCCGCCACTGGTCCGCTCATTGCAGCGGCGCATTGTTGCTGTCATTGGTGTCAGAAAACGATAACATTCACTGCTTCGTAGAGAACTTACCACGCAAGCAGGTGTTTGTGCTTGGGCGGCAGCAAGGAGAGCTGCAAGTGCAATATATGTCTTCATTTTGCTGGCTTGATGAGTGTAGGGACTGGACTCCGATGCAGGTAGAGATGCTGTAGGTATGATGTTGAGCTGACTCTGGAAACTCGGACCCGCAGATTGTAAGTGGTTTGAGGTACAAAGTAAGGTGAAGTGAAGGATGGGAGCCAACTTATGACTGCGCACTGCAGGAAGGTTCAAGGTGGTGACAGTATGAGAAGGCTGGGTTTATTATCAAGTCCGGTGCTTAGCGCGGTTAGCTAAGAAGCCCACGACGCAATAGTCGACGAGCGAGGCATGTCCGGCTGCCTTGGTATATGCATCGGGTAACCTTAGGTCCTGCCCCACCCGCCACTGCAAGATACTAGCGTATCGAGCTTGACCTATTCAGTAGTCGCGACAGGCACGACATGCATGGACGTGACATGGTCTCGGGCAAGCACAGGCGCAAATCACGACAAGGATCAGCCAATCCTACACCTATAGTTTGCTCGAAATCCCTCAAGGGAAACCCCACCTCCGCGTCATGATAGACCGCAGATTCCTGTTCCTTCCCATCTCGCAACCTATCATTTCGACAAATACTTCATTCCGATCATTCTCGCCGAAATTGCCACGACCCTACTACGTCAAGGTATATTATCAACTGAAATTCGAATCAATCCATGTGTTGCATGAACCGTCAATGCAGGACTTGCGTGGTGTTGCACCAGCCACAGTTATTGTGAAACCCAAAACCTTCCCGGGCAACCACGCACCTGAAAGTGGGCAGGGGTCTTAGCCTGCGAAAGGCCGCCTCCACCGCGCTTGACTTGAAATTAGTTCCCAGGTGCAGCAAGCCAAGCGTGAAAGGTACTTCGTACCAGCCATCAGTACCCAGCCATTATCGTTGCAAGGAACGCCCCGGACTCGGGCCTTTAAGTGCTTCATTTCCCTACAATTGGTTGAGTTTTTCCACAAAAACCTTAAATGAAATATCAACCAATTGCGGACTTCATTATGACCGTAAAACCACAATTACCTATCATTAGTTTGTTCAAGCAAGAAATTGGAATCACGATAGCAGGTTGGCTTGCAAGGAATTCAGGTTTCTCGTATACTTTGTACACGTGCAACATCATGGCTCGAACGGCCCCGACCCCTATGATGATGGCCGCGATGGCCTCTTTGCAGTGGCAAAACTCCCAGCAACGTCGATTTTGTGTTGTTATCCGAAGTCTTGTTTGAAATATCAATCTCCCAATAGATCGCACGAGCGGTTTGCAGCGAGCCAAAGCAAAATCAAGAATTGGCAGAACCCACAACTGGCCGATGTACAACGCAGCTCGCTCGATCACGAAACAAGCGATGATGTCAACAGCGAACGTCCCTGTGTTCACAGACAGATCTTCACCAACGTGTTTTGGGCCCAATGGGTCACTAGGGTCCAATGGGTCACCCGCAAGAAAATCACATGAATCGGATTTTTTTGGATTTTCTTGCGGGTGACCCATTGGACCCTAGTGACCCATTGGGCCCAAAAAGACGTTACCAGTGAGCTATTTCGCTTTATTCAAATTCCACCTGAGATTCGGCAGGACTCAGTCATTACTTCATAGCGGCCGAAGTACCTCCAGAGAGCTTCGTAATCTCAGCTGCGATCGGATGATCAGTGGGACGCCTTGCAGATCGGCAAGCGCTGAGGTAGATGTGGCTGACCCATTCCCAGATCTCGTATTGAATGGGGCATCTCCTGCATGAAGTGTGGCCGTGCACGCTACTGTCTCGAGGTTGTGCCATTCTGTCACCTATAGAAAGCTTCTGTTCGACATCGTTGAACAAATTACAAACATATTAGATTGGGTCCTGTTAATTTCCAGTAGAGTGTGGAGAGCCACAGAACATACCTCTACATGCTATGGCGTCACTGGCGGCACCGGCGGTTATCCAATGATTCATCCGCAAGAAGCCGCCTGTGACCTTCTTGTAAGTGCGACGCTGTATCACAAAGGCAATGATGATTGTTCCTGGTCCAGCTAGGTGTCCGCCAGTCCTTTGAGAGGTTGCACGGTGGTGTGTAGCGCTCGGGCTTATCTCATACTACCGATAGGCCAGCCGAAGCTGCACCCTTTGGGACAATCTCTCATTCAACCTCCTTACTGTCATAACAACACGCACTACACCTTGAAGTCATTGTGTCCGCCTAAGAAACCTCTTCGAGAAGCTGTCTATCCCTTTCTTGGGCCCCACAGTCCGGCTTTTACCCTTCACCCGTCCCAAGGACTATCTTTCAGAGCCTGCCAGGTGATAGGATAAAGACCAAAACTGTCAATCCCTTGCATCAGAGCTTCCCCTTTACGTCTAGTTAAGGCGCCCACACATCGATAGAGCCGTTGGTTGTGCGGAAGCAACTCAAATGTTTGAGTCGGCTGTCAAACCACTTTAGCCTCGAGAGGAGAATTAGCAGCTATAATCTAACTTGCAGCTAAGCGCCATCACCTTGCAGGAACTCACACCTGTTGTCATGCAATGCATCCCTGCAGCCGCGGCTAGACCATGCTCTCATCCAAGAGATATAGAACTTGCCACTTTAGGTCCAGATAATGTTGCCGCTTCGCGCTGGTAACACACATCTGATCGGAATGGCATTTATTGGAGCAGTCGCTCTTGCTGTGCGTCGTGCAAATAGCTCTCAAAGCAGTCCTGGTAGTCATTTCCGTATCGACTGTTTCGCATTATGCTTGGACCCGAAATGAGCACGCCACCAAAAGGTAGCGGTTGCCGACGCGGCTGTTTAAGTGACACCTGGCACAAGTACTGGCGAAGTACTTCGAAATACATTTCTTGTCTTGCTGCGTGCTCTGTTCCAGCTGTGTCAACCGTGCACAATCTCGCTAGCAGCCTTTCTCATCCGCTCTAGGACGGTTTCGAACTCTTCACCATTCTCATCATCGCCAGGATTGGCAGCTTCATGTTTGTCCCTTCCCTCTGAAACAAGGAAATTTTGCCCTGACCTGAGAGTTGTTGGGTGTATCGGGGCCTCAGCAAAAATCCAGTCGCAACCAAGGTCGTCGCAGGTCCGCAGCGCAGCGAACAGATTCCTGGCCACAGTTTTAGCATCTTTTCCGAGCTGGATCCATTCAATTCTTAATCGCCTCTGAAAGAGATCGTACACTCCACTGTGGTTAGTGAGTGCGTCACGTTTCTGAGTGTCAATGTCGCGCTGGTCACCATTCTTGCAATCTTCACGCAGACGTCCAATCTCATGATCATCGAAGTCAGCGCAATGACTCCAGGAGGTTGAAGTCAAGATGCCTATCTTCGGCGTATGCATGTGCCCAGGTATTTCCTGGTCGCTCGCGGATTGGCGCTGGTGCTCAGTGAGACTGGTGTCGTTTGGCGCAGCGCCTTTCGGGTCAAGGAGTTCTCCCAGTTTATTAAGTACGCGCGCCATGGCGTTCCTACCCGAGTCCTCATCACGCTCAAACAAGAACATCCGACCCGATGGTGCATAGTGCTTGTATTTCATCCCCGGTGCTCGAGGCGCTTCTCGGTCATCAGTATCCAGGTCCAGGTTGGAAGTTGAGTCGGCAGGGCTTTGGATAGCAGGACTTTCGAACACATCCGCAGAGACATACATCCCGTTCGCCACTTTCTTGGCTTTGGAAGGAGGGCTGCTTGTTGCAGGACCGTGGTCTCTTTTCCTCTTTGTACTTTTCTGCGCTTCCCAGCTGTTCTTGACATGCTGCCAGACATTATTCATGTCCCTGCCCCACATTTTTAAGTCCCTTTTTGACAATCCTCCAGGTCGCAGGATGAGCGGGGGATCGCTGAGACCATCTACCACCGTGCTCTCCACCCCTACATCACAGCTGCCCCCATCCAGAATAAAATTGATCTTTCCTTCCATATCTTGCATCACGTGCTGCGCAGTTGTCGGACTTGGCCTGCCGCTCCTGTTGGCGCTTGGCGCTGCAATGGGCCGGTCGGTAACTGCTATCAAAAATCTCGCATAAGGCGAACTAGGCATGCGGAACCCAATAGTATTTTGACCAGGGTGGACGTTTGTGGCAAACTTCACACCTCTATTTTGTTCTGGTACGGGGATCAGTACGGTTAGCGGACCAGGCCAAAACTGTTTGATGAGGTCCTTGTATACCTCGGGGATTGCAGATTGATCCGCTCTGCCACCCAAGCACCTCTCGAGGTGGCTTGGCGAGCTGACGTGAACAATGAGCGGGTTGTCATTTGGCCGACCCTTGGCAGCAAAGATTCCCGCAATGGAAGCAGCGTTCGTCGCATCTGCGCCAAGGCCGTAGACTGTCTCAGTTGGAAACGCAACAGGGGGAGCAATTCCTGTTGTCAGAGAGGTGATTGCGGATTGAAGCAGTCTCGTCGAAGCTTGTCGCGCTTCAATTTTATCGTCCCAAGAATGCGCCGATGATCTAGAAGCAGCAACATAGTCTCTGTAAATCTGGCGGAAGGTCTCATCAGGCGTTGATGGGTCTAATGGGATCTGAAGAGGCTGCAGCGGGACGATGCGCGTCCGACAATTCTTGTACGGGATTTTATCTAGCATTGCCTTTTGGGTGCGTGCATGAACGCTGCTGGTAACTTCGGCAGCGTTGTCCACTTGGGACTTCATGCTAAGTAAGCGACTATAAGCAGCCCTGCCGAGGGCGAAGCCGCGCAACGGCGGTTCGAAGTTTGCGACTTCTCTTACAATATGGCAGCTAAGAGATGGGCTAATGTTTTCAGACGCTTGCCGTAGCCGTTGTAACCACATGCAGAGATCTCAGCAATTCGGCCAGATAAATCGAATTCGAGCGGATGGACGGGCGTTTCGACTCCTGAATTTTGATTATATCATGCTTTCCAGCGAGAAAATGGCTTTTCCAGCAGCAAAAGCCTCTGAAATCGTGAATCGACTAGATGGTTATAACAACGCGAAGAGTCGTAAAATAAAGATGTAAAGAGCAAAATTCGTAGATTTCCATGGGATACTCGCATGTGTTGATGAGTCGTGTAGTTAAAAAAAATTCCGCGTTCGGACGAATCGGACGCGGCGAATTTTATTGCACTTTCTCAACCTAGTGCTTGTTGTGACAAGTAGGAGACGACTATTTGAAACTTGCATTTATAGAACCTGAAGACACCTAGAAGGGAACATGACTGCAGCGTACACATCTTTTGCAAGTGTCGAATTCCCCACGCTGCGCATCTCGGCCAGCCACTTAGCAACGGGCAATTGCCGCGTTATCCAATTTCTCTCTCCGCTACCTAGGTGTTCACCTATAGACAATAAGATGCGTTCTTGGTGCTATTACCAGTCTGACCAAGAGCCTTGGATAATGACCGGAAGCCTTCCTCGAAAGCAACGCGTAAATCTCCTTTTTGTTGAAAGATGGCTCTTCCGCGTTTGGGTAGCGGTGGTTCAAATAAGAGCGCGCAGCAATGATACCTGCTTATATCTCTACAGGGCCTTCGCCGCTGATCAAAATGGTCTTATATCACCATATAAAAAGATCTAGGCTTTTCGCCGTTGCCAATGTATTCTAAACGTGTGTGCTCTCGCAAAGTACAAAAGGTGGGAAGGAAATATCTACTGATTGGCCATCGATGCACTCGGTGAATTTAGGCGGCCTTGGCATTGGGTACTGGTGGTAGTAGGTGGTGGATGGTCAGATTTGACTTTGTCTTTGACAGTTAGTCACCCTACAACCACAAGCGTCACTTTGAGCAGCTGAACTTCAGAAGCGTCACAGGTTCCCGTCAGCTCCATGCTGTCGGCTCTGATGATCGCAAAGCCATAAACGTGCTACCAGGCATGGACGAACCGCCGGTCTTCCGAGCATCCAAGAGACGTCAAGTCGCTCGCATCAAAACCACCCAAAATGGCGAGCAAAGCGAGAGCGAGACAGAAGCAGTCACAAAAGTAAGACGAATTACGGGTGCAACTCGTCGAGGCGTGAGGTTTTCGAATGGTCCTATCACGACACGCGACGAGACTCCGGATGAGAGGAACGCCATTGTTCCAGCTCCTGAGTCGAGTGAAGCTTCGATTGCCAGGTTGCAATCTCGTTTCATTGGCGCTGGCAACTCGACGCAAGTGGTAGATATTGACAGGCACATGTACGTAAAAATTCTCCTCTCATCTATTCCATGTTTCCCGATGCTTTTGCCTTTTGATGGAGAGCGACTTGAGGTTCGGAATGAGGCTTGATGGCGCCGGACTTTGGATCATTCGCAAGCAAAGACATCAGAGCCGTTGGTTAAAATCGCACGGCTGATCATCAGCGTCAACACTCGCTTTGTCGAGGGCCACGGCCAATAACTTGAAGACATGTCGAACGACTGAAAGCATGGTGTTCGGTCGGACAGGCAAACAGAACGATTGTGCTTCGTACTGTGCAAAGCTTGACAATTAGACCATTGTCTACTTTCAAAAGAACGCTTTTCTAACATGCTAAGGATCGACTTTGTAGATCGAGCCATGGCTGAACGCAACAAATCCAACCCACCGATATCGAGCCCGGTCCGTGACCGTCTGGGCACGGACGAAGACGAATACACTTCAGCAACTGAAGACGAAGCTATCCCGGTGCCGCCCACGAACACAGCACCGTCAACCCGAACTCACAAAGACGCTCGGAACGCCTACCATCTGTGTGAGGTCGACCTCGGGCCCACAGCCACAGACACGAACCAGACAAGGACCACAGCTGCGCTGTCCGGTCACGCCTTTCAAGATGCGCCAACCAAGAAGCCTCGCCAACGCAGACCACGTCTCGGCCGAGACGGGAAACCGCTCCGTCCACGCCCCCACAAAGGCCCGAATGCAGACGACCTCGCACGCGGCGCCCTCGTCGAGCAAGTCCTGCACGAGCACGGCCTGGGCACCTATGATGCGCCCGCAGAGGATGCAGCGGCCAAAGCGACCGGGCTCGACGAGGCAGCCGACGAGAGAATGGCAGCCGAGTTTCGGCAGCAGTTCTTGGATAAGGTCGCCGAAAGGCAGGAGCGACAACTGCAGAGGCAAGCCCAGAGCGGAGGGGCTAAGAAATATGCCGGCCATGGTGCTGGTGGTGGGGGGCAGGGGCCCAGGTTGGGAGGAAGCAGGAGCGCAAGGGCCAAGATGGCTGTGTTTCAAGCCGCCGCCGCCGCCGCCGCTGCTCCTGCTGGTGAGAAGAAGTAATCCAAGAACTGAAGGAGGCTGGGACTTCTCTTGGCCGCATTACGTCCCGGCGAATGGTTTCGGAGCAGGCGTACAGTCTTGGATTGGTCGGCAATTCCTGCACATGAACCGCATGCCGACTTCAATGCTACTCTTACTGAAATTGTCGATGAAACGTGACTTGACCAGCAAGAAAGACTAATTCCTTCATGAGTCAGAAGTGTCTTTGGCCTCTGAAGCCAGAATGAAAAGGGCGGTTCCTGGAAGCGGAGGTCTCGCTAACTCAAAATGGAAGAAATGTCTATATATTTTGGACTCAGCAGGGGTCTTTCACGTTGCTGGTTTGCCAAGGGTCGAACTGGTCGAAGTTTCCGTGTTCAAATCTCTATTCCCCAGTTCAGCCACGTTGACATCACCTCCCGCTAGCTCGGCTTTTCTCGCTTGCTCTGATGCATCCATTTCCACGGGGGCTCGCCTCTCACTCAACTCGCTACGTCCATGCGTTCGGGGCAGGTCACGATGATGCAGTTCGGGTTTCCCGGCCGCTGGCTCGGCACGGGCAGCATTGGCTCTTCGCTGGGCACGGCGACGTCGCCAAAGAATCAGTGCCGCGATAATAAGTGCCGCGACCACACCAACGGAAACGCCAACTCCGATGCCGATTTTGGCGTCCTTGCTTAGTCCTCCAGCCTGCCCGCCGTTCCCTCTACTTTCACCACCTGCTGTGGTTGAAGACGCTGAGGATGAGGATGTCGGCGAAGTTGGAACTAGAGTTCCGGAGGTAAACGCCGATGCGTTAGCCAAGATTAATGAATAGACAACGGGGTCGGTGACAGTGGTGATCTGTGAGAATGTTGTGGCTGGCTGGATGATACCGGAGACGGGCCATAGGAAGGTGACCGCGGAGGTGTACGTCGTGTATGCAGTGTAATCTGATGCTGATGCTGAAGCTGATGCCGAGCTAGACCCTGATTCTGACGACGAATTGGAGGAAATTGCATTGGCTGTATAGCATGAAAGGTCAGTCAAGTCCTACAACTCTGTCCCCGGCAGGATTAATCAGGATGGATGCATACCGCAATACGTATCCAAGAAGCTGATAGCAGAGTCCAAATCGGTATTCGCAGGACATGCTTGATTGCTGCAATCTCTGACAGCGTTTCCCAAGTTGGGGTTCGAACAGATGCAAGAAATGTCGGTGCTTTCACATCCTAACGCGGGAGCTAAGCCAAGACTGTTGTTGATGCACGATTGCTATATCGTCCCATGAAACGCAAATTTGTCAGTACAAGTGCGCCCATGTCGGATTAACCTCGAACATATCTATCTGACTTACAACACAAGCGGGTAATGTTGACAAGTCCTGGGCGCCCGTACGTGGTAGGGCGAAGAATTGCAGGGCAATGATCAAAACAACCCAGCCGTTCAACTTCATCATTGCGGGCGCTTGCCGATGTATTGACAAGTAAGAGGCAGCCTTTGTGTTTTGTAGCTGGTGACATATATGAAGAGGAGAGACTGAAAGACAACCCGAGAGCAGAATGCCCAACATACGGCAAATGGTCTAGCTAATTGCTGTCAGGTGAAGGTCGCCATGACTGGCCAAGCAGACTAAACCAACGCTCGATTTGCCTAGGTAGCTATCGACTATCTTAAAAGGCAGAAAAGACTTGGTGCAGAGCGCTCATGCATTCATTCCTCCTGCTGAATGCTTTTGCACTCAAGCTACGCTCTGCGGAATTATTCTTTTACCTGTGAAAATGGAGGGGAGCATTATCGAACTGCCAGTGCTCTTTTTATGTATCGCTTGCTTCCGCATAAAAGCATTTCGTTAAAAGCATCCAAATGCGCAAGGACACCTGCGATTGCATTTGTGTTCATTTTGTCTCGATCATGGAAAACGTCCCAAGCCATGCTAGCTTTCAAAGGTTCCTAAAGCCGCTCAGCTTGGCTGCGTGTCCATCCCGTTGTCGCTGGGAGGTGGAGACCAATCATTGCCGTGGACCCTGGCGGAAGAACTTGTTCCCTTATCTGTACATCTGGAATGTACACAGTACATCGTTCGTTTGTTTCTGTGATGAAAGTGCAGGGATATTGGTAATTCTCGCTCGAAGTTTTACATCAGACACTCAGGTCGAATTTGCGATCGACCTAGACCGGAGGGCACGCTGATGTAGAACCTAGAGCCTCCGATGTTTCGCACAAGTTCAATCTCACTTCAAGCAGATGCTCTGTATTTGGAGCAGTAGCTATATTGTGGGGAAAGCTATACTTGGTTTGAGATGGTGGCTTGAACATCTGATGCTTAGGAAAGACTAGAGCGTATAAAAACATTAGCTGGGCCACCACATCCCGCCCTTTCCTTTCGCCTCTTTCCTCTTCTTCGTAGCTTCCAGCTCCTTCTTCTCTCTCCCGCTCACCTTGTACTTGCGACCTTCTTTCCTCCTCATCAAATTCTTATCTCTGGTACCCTTGCCTCCCTCCCAGAACCCAGTGGTGATAACCTTCTTCACCACACTGTTTCCGCACATCCGACACGTGTCCGGATGATATCTCTGCTCCCTAGAACACCACCCACATATCATGCGATCAGCATGCTCGTTCGGATGCGGAGATTCCTTCTGCGCCGGGTTTGTGCTAGGCAAATCATGGCATTTGTCACACGGAAACACTCTGTTACAGCAGCTAAAGCGGAACCAGCGGTAAGATTTTGAGTAGTGCTGACACCTTCCGTTGTCTGGTAATGGCGTTCCTGCGCTGATCCCCAGCTTCTCCTTCGGTTTCTTGGCGCGAGGAAGTGGTGTGTTGGAAGATGCGGTCGTGGAGACACGAAGAAATTTGACTTCTGGAATGCTTAAGGTCATTTTGACGTGACATGAACGACATACAACCATCCTAGTATCCCCACGAACGGCGATGACATCTGATATGGATGGAAAGGTTGTACTGCATGCCGAACAAGTTGGCTGGAACATTGAAGGGAGGATGTCAACAACTGAACAGTTTTCAACGTCGAGGTAGCCTGCCTTGGAGGAATTCATATGCATGAGGTCTGATCGATAAGTGATTGTGAAAAGTGCACCGCATTTCGGGCACGTCTCTGAACGTGAGGTATTCGCAGAGCCAGCGTTCGACGTAGGTACGATGTCTTTGGCATCTAATTGCTCTCTGCATCGGTCACATTTCACAGAGACCGACAGACGGGTTATCTGCAGTAGTTCAATGTTTGAAAGATTAAGTCCCGGAAAGGAGACCTGAATTCCCTTCTCAACGACTGCGGTATTGATTGGCAGGATTGCGCCGCCGTGTGTGCTCTCAAGATCATTCTCGGACTCATCTTCGCTTTCGTATTCATCTGATGACTCGGTGCTGTCTGTGCTGTCTTCTTTCCGAGACTGATCCCATTCGGGAGGTCGTGGGACGTGTCTCAAATGTGGCCGTGCGGGATCATGTATGTCGCCATCCAGAGCCTGCTGAGTTCCGACCTGGTCAAGCACGACACTGTCATCGCCTTCATTGCCGGCTATGCTTTCTGCAGCAGGTGTGGGCTCTGGTCCGCTTGCTAGCTTGTCCATCTTTTGCGTGAGGTAATTGATGTGCGCCATCAAGGTCAGTTCGGGATTTTCTAGGACTCGCTTTTCAAAAGCGACTTCGACCTTTTCGGCATCGCTGCCCCACACACCTTGAAGGACGATTGTACAGGGCTGAAGCGGATATACCTCAGGCACTATGAGCGCTGCCTCCTTCACTCCACGCAAGGAAGCTGGGATTTGGGCAGCAGAGCTCAACTGCAAAGGCACAGTAAAAGCAATTCCATCACCCGCCTTTGAGAAGAGCTTATGTCGACCAAGACGTGCTTCAAGCTGCCGAATCTCCGCATCTCGTCTTATTTTTGCTTCAGATAGCTCGTTGCTACTGTACCTTGTGTAGGCTGGCGCAACAGGAGGTATAGCAGGCTTGGTAGCTTCAGGTAATGGCGAAGTTGTCGCGTCTGTACGCTGATTTGCAACAAGTTTCACGGTCGTGGCTTTCGTCAATGTCAAGAAGCTTTCAAGGTTTCGATCGAGCTCATTGAGAAGAGCAAGTAGACTTTTACCTGATGAACGCGTGACTAGCTGATTGAACCCGTTCTCCACATTTATCTGGAAACCCCTGGCCATTTCATCGTTCTGTACACTGAGTATTGGCTTTCCATTTTGAGGGTAGTCCTTTGGAATGCTAAGCAGACAGTGCAGTCCCTCGGCTAGATCAAAAGGGAAATCTGGATCGGTAGGGCTTAGTTTGAATTTTAAAGTTGTGGCTTCGTCGAAATCAGCACGAAATGGCTTGTAGCGTCTCACTACTTGGTTGATTTGAAATTCTCGAGGATTTTCGCGTTGTGCTCGAGGAATTGGCCTAGCGACAGGAACCCTGTCCTGGCCCTTTGGCGGTGAAGATGCGATGACTGCATCTTGCATATCAATCCTGCTTGCAGCATCTTTTGGCGTATGGCCACATGAATCGCTGGTTCTGGTAGCAGAGGAACTATTCGCGGGTTTGATATGCTGATATCTGCACTGGTGTCCAGCGCGACATCCTATTAACGGAGGTAGTCAGCACACACACGTCAATGGAGAATAAGTCCGTGGACCCTTCGGCGCGGTAAGGACCGGGCCAAGGTAGTTCCCGGCTAACGGTCAAGCGCACACGAGCGACATTTTGCAATCTGCACACAACTTCATGGACAAAGTCACGGGGTCAAGTTTGCATCTTTCTATCACAGCCACTTCTGGCCCGACTGGACAACAAAGGAGGCGTACCAGACAAGGGGACTAATGTAAAGACGACATACCTTTCCCAGATGTAAAATATCGGCAAACCTGTTTCGATTGCTGTGATTTCACTTTGTCATTTGTCGCTGAAGACTGATGTGAGCGACTAGAGTCCACTTCTGTTTGGTGGACATTGCTGCCTGACAACACACCGTGATTGTCAGCATTCATTCATGGTCATATGATGGTAGTATATTGGAAAAGCAACGAAACGCAGTCAATCAAATCCTGCAGGCCCCAAAACGGCGGCAGGTGCGGCGACGGGATAAGCCACAAGCGGTACGGCCGCTGTGACTAGTTACAGCTGGGCGCTTCCAAATTAAGCGATTCGAATCCCCACTTGAGGGATTGGTCTTAGACTTTGTCATCACGGGCTATGCATGGGCATGTGCTGACCTGTTTCAAAGAAGAACGTTTGGTGAAACGATGCAACTTCGTTACTTACGAGCATGTGACTGCTGATCTCCAGCATCGGATGCAGGAGGCTTTCCCGCGAAGCTAGTCTTAGATGATTTGTCCATCATGGGATATGCCGGAACTGTGATGGCCTGAGATGGCAGATGGCAGATGACCAGATTGTTCAACAAGAAATTGTTTATCTTGAAGATTGGCTACCTTCGACGCCTAACGGAACCTGCAAATCGACCAGACTAACCAAGAACCGAAAAAAGGTGGAGTCTCGTAAAGGCTTGAGCCGCAACAAGTGTGGAAGCGGTCAACGGCCGGCTGCTACTCGAAGGGGATGTTTTGCTGATAGCTCACGAGACTGCTCGGCGAAGGAGGAGCTAACAGTGAGGAGAACAAATGTAGGTGCCAGATAGAAGTCCGGAGATGGAACTGGTTTTGCGAGGCGATCAAAAGAGCAAACCCAATGCCCGTTGAAAGACCACAGTAATCTGATATACATATCACTACAATACAAGTGGTTTTCTGGCCCAAGATTCCATGGTAAAGATGAGTCACATGAGTCTGGCCTATACATAAAAGACGACAGTCCAGTCCCAGCCCTGGACTTTTCGCCTATAAGGCTCGACTTTGCCAATGCGTAATTGTGATTGGTCGTTTTATTAAAAACGGATTTTTCCCACTCACCTAAAGTAGTATTTGGAGAAGCCACCTCCTTACGAATTACTTTCGACCGAAGTACAGGTTTCGTATAGACAATGGTATTTTAGAAACCCGAGTGATTCTAATGGTTGCCACAAGATTGCTCGAGCGGCGTTGGTCTTTGTGCTGCATGGGCTGACCAGACTATAAAAATGCTACGACTGCTCATCTTGGGGTAAGATCGTCGGCGTAGATGATCAGCGGCGGTATACGAGATCTGTTTCCCGTTCGCCCGGGCATCCCAAAAATCAAAGTTCCCTTTTTTTTTTTTTAGACATGTTTGCGAGCCGTACTACTATACTATGGTCGCTTTGGAAACGCGGAGATTGGGGCAAAATAAAAAAAGAAAGACTCGATAACACACATTTCGCCTATCGTCAAGCACAGAAAAGGTACGTACCTAGCTATAGGTGTTTGGTGAACAAAAAACGCCACTATCGAGGAGGTGTCTCACCAGCGACTTGGTCGAACGGGTCGACTTGGGCGGAAGGGAAATCGACCCATACTCCGTTCGATATCCGAAGATCAAAAAGCCTGCAAGTCAAGGCCCCGCATGGACCCGATTGAACAAATCAAGCTGCTCGCAAAGGCCGGCAGCTTAACTTTCGTAATTGGGTGGGTGGGTGCACCTCACCTCGGGGAACAGCAAAGAGGAGTTTTTTGGAGGCGTTCCGCATCTGGCGTGCAGGCTCCGTGATGGTGTGGAGAAGAGGGCCAACAGGCCGTTAGCGAGGCGGAAGTTTAAAGCTTTGAAGCTTCTCGTCTCGAAATTTACCCTGTAGCTCGCGTGGAGCTATAGTTTCACTGGTCATTCTAACCAAACCTGTATATGTATACGAGGAATTCGAGGAACAGGAAAAAGTTCCTTCTGTCCGGTGTTTGCATATCCAAAGGGCAGTGTGTAAACAAAGTATAATCCAGGAAATCATTTCCTAGGTAAGATCTTACAGCTTCATCTTTCCAATGTTTTACGACGTGTATACGATTTGTGTTGGCACGAAGCAGGCCTGGAAGTTGTATCGGGAGTGCTTCCCCGATGACATCAGCTCATCTCAGAAGCTGTTGTACCCCGGTCCCCTCCGGGACTCCGGCCTCAAGATCCAAGTTCAAGCAGCCGACCATATTATTGTCTTAGCTTAGTTAGCTGCTCCACCCTCCTTGACCTTGCCTTTGAGCTTCAAGTTTGAGGATGCTGGATAGCAGGTAAAATACAGCGGCAATACAGTCAACGGATCGCTTGCCTTTCCGATGACGACAGTTGATCTATATAACTTCAAAGCGTTTGGGAGCAATACCTTGATGAGGATAGTTCAAAGTTTGAAAGGACTCGTGACCAGTTTGTCGGACCCTGTACACCGTACAACACGAGTCGACAAGGACTGGAAACCCGATCGGCAATTGCGCCTTGCACAGCGCCTAGTGGTAGCACTCAGAGGTAGGCGGCACCTTTTCCCTCCAAAAGGTTGTGCAACACATCTCACACAAATCATTGTCAACAGACGTAACAATCTGGTTGTAGGACATCTCAAAGCCAAGTCTGTGAGAGAGCCTTAGGCAGGTGGCGCTCCTGTTTGTGTTACTTTGGCAGCGGATTCACACGTGGTCTTCTAGATACGAAGTAATCAGCTTCGAAGTAAAGCGTCACCACTAGTGTCCGAACCGCGCATTTCGTCAACGACACAACCACTGCACAGGAAAGCGTTTGGGGTTACAGAGACATATTTTTGATGTTTCCGACAGCTGTGTTCCAGCGCCCAGCCCTCTTTTCAAGCGCTCGCCGGGGGCGTGGGAAACACAGGATCCTTCTAGATCTCCTCTCGTGGGCTTCGCGCTATAATGTCACCAGTTGCAGTACGAAGGCAAGACCTGACCAATCTTGTAGCGAACGTAATACAGATGAATGTGACAGCCCCCTTTTTGTAGGTGTGACAAGAGGACAGACACTATAACATGCTTACACGAAACCCTGCTCGTAGCTTCACCCGTACATCCAAACGCGTGGTTGCGCAAAGAGGCTAGATGGTGATAGCCCCCAAAGGACCGTATGGTTCTCTGCTGGAATAATGCTGGTAATTTACAATTAATGAGCCAACAAAAGGAGTCCAGAGATTTGATATCGGCTTATCTACGTCTGATGGCGAGAGTTGCTGATATCGAGTAGATTATTGCGTCGTGCACTATCACGGTCGTGCACGGTGTGACGGTCTACGCGACGCGCTCACGATCAAGGCGCGTCAAAAATCAACGCGAGGCGACTCGACGATTTGCGAGCGCGCAAGTTTTCACCTCGTGCAGAAAAAGCCAGAGGACAAGATTGGTTCTCATGAGTGTTAGCGTTGATGGGACCGCCTCTCGAAATCGACGGGAAACGACAGCATCAACGAACACACCAACCAACCGTGTGTTGTTGCTGTTTGTTGAAGTCTACAGGGAGAAAAAACCCTAATGGCGCGTGTGTTGATTTGCAAAAGAATTACCTGATTGGGGAAGGCGCAGAGCGAGCAGGAACTGCTCGTGCTGCTCCCAGATCTTGAAGTTAGATGATGGAGGTTGGCAGTATTGACGCGTGTTCCTCCATATCCAGGTACTCAGTGTGTTATTACACAGTAATAAAATGTCTTACAACCCAGTAGTGGGCGGTTCCCCTGCCATGAAGCTGAATAACGCCGAAGGTGCATTGTTGGCCATTACTCGCGGGCTGCAAGGTACACAAGGATGATTTAACGTCAGTACTGTCATCAAGGTCGCAGATTGCTCTATACGGAGTCATATGGCGTGAACGGTTTTTAACCACTTACGAAAGACCTACTATTGCAGGCCCCCCGGTCCCCAGAACAGCTGAAGAGAAACAGGGAAGGGGCATGGGATCACCCTTGCAATTGAGAGGGTGTTTTCGGTCCATCATCGGGGTCCTGACACCGCAACCCGGGCGTACTTCTGTTTCCCGACCACATATGTACAATTCCGCTCATCTCTAGCGAATGATCAAACACAGTGAGTATAAACGGGCCGTTGCTATCGGGGGTCGCGGCTGGAACTTGAACGTCTGACCGCCAGAAAACCCGCGGGTCTCGAACACCAAACAACCCCTTGGAGGTCAGTACGCGCGGCGCGTGGCTATACAAAAACACATGTTTTTTAATAATGTCGCACAATACTTGGGCACCGGCATTGCTTGGAAGTGAGACCGTCAACGGAACCGTTCTGTCGTATAGTAGTGTGAGTAGTGTTCAAGTTTCTTCGCGGCAGTAGCCCGGGTGCATTCATGCAGGAGGGCTCCTTGTACCCGCATATATCGGATCTAGATTCTTTGCCTCGACAATGATTGGAACCCGAGAGCGGCGCGACCATGCCATGGGAAAAAGGCGGTGCACGCGGTGCACACACGGGTTGCTTCGCCTCTCCCGGGCCTCCTTTACGGTATTTCGCCGGCTGGAAGGATCCATTCGCAACATATACAGACTAATAAAATAGTAATAGTAATAAATAATATCTGTTGGGTTGTTATCTCCCGAATTCACGCGTGCGTCGATTGGCCAGATTTGTGCAAACGGGGAAAGCCTTTCGCCGCCATAGTAGTGTTGTTTTTACTACTAGATGGCAAAAAACAAATACAACAACCAAACGGACAGTCATTGGTCAGAATAGGGCCTGACTTCGTAAAATGTGGCCAGGGCCAATTCCCCAACATTGCTGGAGATATTTTCCGATGATTATATACTTTCGCCCTAAGCCGGACATGTGTACTACAGCCGATCTTGTCCAGTTTTGCATGGCATGTGATCTCCTGGGTTCGACTCGCCCATGCCGGTCTTACTCAGACAATCGCGCATTCGTTCAGCTAGAGTTGCACCAAATACTGGTCATGGTTAGTGATGATCGTTGTGACCAATATGACTAACAATCTGAACGGTTCATACAGGGTTGTCCGTTGAAGCATTACGGAGGGAGGGATGCTGAAGTTGAAGGAACACACTCATGTTCGTGTTAGACAAAATGCTAGCTAGTTCAGTGTTGACTCGTCGATTGGGCCCTCTGCCGAATGTAAAACGGCACCCGCACATGTCAACCATGTCTCATGTCAATATGTTCCATGCCAAACTCCATTACCGACGCGAGGCGATGCCTCTGAATGCTCTTGCAACCTGTCGTGCATTCACCGCTCTTACCAGAAAACCAATTAACACCATAGAAAATGCAAATGCTCTTGATGACATTTGGGTATAGACTTTTCGCTGTGTCCGCCTCCCGAAATAGACCGCTCATGTGTCATTACTACATCGTAAAGTGTCATGTCCTACGCGGAACGTAGGCTTGTGTTCTTTGCCACCCGGTTGTAACCGAGGTCCGTCATGTGGCGTGATCAACACGCCGAGAACCCGCCATGCAGAGAAAGAGTATTCGTGAGCGCTCGAACGCGACCTGTGAATGCAAATTGTGAAAAACTCCAGGCAAAACCGTTAGATGGTTCTCGCCAAGCCGGGACTTGCGTCCAAAAAAGATGTATGTGCTGTGGTGACCGAGGGGGATGCATTAAGGTTCACCAACCTTTGGTGTGATACTCGTTGGCCACGTCGTAATAATCGTTGTAGGAATTGTTGTGTCGTGTGACCTCGCGACTCAACATGGAACGATTGGACGGTTGCGGTGCGGGAGCAGTTTGACCAGCTCGCTGCAGGTTTGCCATTGACCTGGCTTCTCGTTTGAGGAACGCATTGACTGTTGTGTTCTTCTGTTGACGCTCCCAAAGAAGATTCTTGCGGAGTGACTCGGTGAGCTCAGTTGAGAGCATGTTCCTTCTTGTTGTTCGGGGAGAGTGAGCCATGGCGTAAGCGGCGGTATTGGTCGGCGGCGAAATAGGAATGGCTCTGCTGTTGCCAGATGACCGCATCATAATTGGGGCCTCGTCGTCGTTTTGTTCTGGGGAGCTAGGCATCGAGGGTCCGCTGCGTGAAGCGGGCCGATTTGTGCGCCGAATCGCCGGTGAGGATTTTGAGGCGGCGTTGATGAGGCCTTTGGCACGGTCACCCTCAGTTAGTCCAGCCGTCAAGATCGAACGGCGGCTGGGTAGGTTGACAGCGCTTTCGACTCGCTTGAAGATAGGTTCCGTAGAAGGCTTCTCCTCTTCGGCCTGCTCATCCTCCCAACCTTCTTCGTCGTCCTCTTCAATGGCGGAGTCATCAATTGCGGAATCATCAATGACCGAATCATCGTCCTCATCGTCGCTAGCAATGGCGCTGTCGTCGGCAGGAGTGCCTCCTGTCTGAATGGTCCGCTGTTCCACCACGTCTCTGAAAGATGTTGTCTTCTTTTTCTGACATGTCGGTGTATCTCTCGTTAAGCTCTGAGAGAGACTGCTCTTCCTGGGCTCGAGGAAGGCCCTGCGATGCGACATGCTATTTTCAAACGAGCTCTCGTCATCTTCAGAAGAACCGCCCATGGTGAAGACAGCGGCTTTCTTTGTCGGTGGACCCTTGACTGCAGGCTTGGTGAGGATGGGAAGGTGTTTGGAAATGGTCGAGCTGCCCCTTGAACGGATGGATGGAATGGGTGAGAAGCCATGCACGATACTCCCGGATCGAATGAGGCCATCGTCCGAGACACTGGTGTCTGAATTTCGGTGTACGCCGTCGCTTTGCGGGTTCGTAGTGTTCGTCGTAGCGGTGGATAGGCAGGACAATTCCGTGCCATAGTTGACGGACGGCTGGTCGGATTGATCTGAGACCGGTGACGGCTCTTGCTTCTTGTCCTGCTTCTCGGGGGACATTTTCGCCACCACACAAGCCTCAATAGCAGGATCCAACGGTGTTAAGGCCTGTTGTTCCTGGATGTTTGTAATGATCTTCTCCAATGTGGTCGGCGTAAGGTGCGGCTCTTTCCCCCGCGACTTGCTCAGGGCTGAGTTTTCCATGCTCTGGATGGAATCGTCGTCGCTGGCGGAGCAGAGGGAATTCGACAGCGAAGGCACGTCGTCCTTTGGCGGCAAGGGAATGTCGATGGCTGGAACAATCGCCTTATCCGGCTGCGGAGGGCAGCAGAGCGTCTCACGGCCCCATACTCTCCAGCTCAGGTTCTCTAACCTCTTCCCGTCGGGGATTGTGTCTGCGCATTTCGAGAAGACTTCGCCGTGTCAGCACTAACAAGCCACAGCCAGACTGGCTTTGGTTCACCACTCACCCGTCCACATGCCAAATAAGTTCTCTACATTCCTCGGATCGATCTCGCGCATGCGAGCAACATCTAACTGGAGGACCGGTGCCTGGAGCATCATGGTCGCTTGGTGCCCGCGTGTGGGCTGGTGACGGATTTGGAGCTACGCCAAAGGACAAAGGAACTCTGTTTTCAAGTGGGAACACCGACAGAAGAAGTTGAACAATCCCTCCAAGGGCAGGCGCAGGCTTGTTGGCTGTCTTGGGCGCTGTTTGCGTGCAGACCGCTCGGAACGCGATTGGTGATGTCAGACACTAAGAATTCAGAAGTTGGCGATCGACCACAGACAGCAAGGTACGGGCGGTGCAGAGTGGCAGAGTAATTGATTATCGGTAGGTATTTCTAGATATTTAAGAGGTGGAAATTGCTGTTGGTTCTTGGTACAGGAATATGCCAGGGCGTATGCTATGATAGACGTAGAGCGACGATTAAAGGAGTGAACTCTGAACAAGGAGCGGCAATGCAAGACGATATGGATATGGCATGCCAGGGCGACAGAACGGGATGAGATGCAGATGGTGGCCCAGTAGCCTTCTGGCGCTCTAGTCTGGCAGCACAGACACTAGAAGGCCTTAGTTCAAAAAGGTAATTGCTCACTTCGCCATCGTTACACGTTGAAATGACCGTGACAAAAGGCCCATTGGGAAAACGAGGAAAAGGACCTGAGGACCTGGGCACCTGGGCACCTATCGGTCGTGCCACCCCAGTCGTACCAGTGTCTCTGTGGCACTGCCGCCACCGCGTGACGGGTGTTGAGGTTCCATCACTGCATTATTGACCGGCCCCGGCGAAGGACGCTTGCAGAAGCTAAACACCGTTCCCCGACCGCGCAGTCCAGGGGCTAGAGAGGCCTGCTCGGTGTTATTATTTGTCCTCCAACTGGACTTGGTCTTGCCCGGCGCCAGGGTCCCAGATCTTATAATGCTGGTCATGTGCTTGTCCGATCCTGCCCTTTGCTGCAGACCACGGTTGTGGTTCGGCAAAAAACCTCAGTCATCCTTAGCGCTATCGCTGAACGAGATCCTCTCAGACGCCGAAGCGAGGAGCCCTGGGCTGTTTCGTCGTACCATTTGCCCGCTTGGGTTTCTTGTCTACGGCCCCGCCAAGTCCAAGGACAATTGTTTCTTTCATGCGCCTTAGCCCATGGCGATCCCTTAGCCACTAACGGCCTGAGTTTTGTACCTGCTGACATGCTGCGAAACGGAAAGCTGTCAATGCCGTCTTTGGTTCGCACCGCTTCATGTGATATCCCTTCCGCCCGGGAGCAGAATCGCACCAGTGCTGTTCGTCGTCAACGTGGATCTGTGAAGTAACATCTCCTGAGATTCTCAATCATCTAGTGATAGGGGTTTTCTTGCTAAAAATGCTCTAAACTGATCTCACAGAACACACCAGGCCGATTGCCTCTTGTTGAAGGGGCTTTTGTTTCCAGTTGCTCAGACCGCGACAAGGTGGGCAAGAAATGGAGCATTCCTAGCTAGTCACCTACAGTAGTATAGGGCCGGGAAAGAGGATCTGGCTTCGTGTCGAACAGCACGTGGTAGAGAAGGATTTTAGCTGAACTAAATTCAAGCCCGCCCCCCCCACACATCCAAACCATTCCGAGCGGTAGCAAGTTATCTACAAAGTATGTAATATGGTACCAATCTGCACTCTATACGCATCGAGATCAACGTTGGCCTTTTCGGCACTTCAATTGGCCCACGAATTCTGCTTTTGGGCATTGTTGTTGTGGGCGCCGCATTGGGAACAATTTCAAGTTGGTGGTACAACCGCTTTGCTACCTAGGTACACGTGCTAAGTCGTCTCAACGTCAGCCGGTTCTGGAACGTGGCCTGCACTCTATATGACTCGTCTCCTAGCTAAACCCCCCCCATCGCCAAGTGTATCGTGATGTTTTACATACATACTTGACCAACGACGCAGTCTAGTCTGCAGGCTTAGCATTTATCGCTTTTTACGATTCCAGACCGCAAAGCAATGCCTTGCTGCAAGGTGCCAGGGAATCGAGTGATGCTCATTTGATGGACCTTTCCTGCACTAAGATGCAACGTGACCAGACGAGCATGCACGTCCCTTACAAGCCCCCGAAAAGTGGGCGTTTCAACGAAGTGAAGCAAGGGGCAATGTCGACATCTTAGTCCATTTTCCAGAAGACCGAATGCGACCATCGTTACATTCTGGCGTTGCACATAATAATTAATTCATATAGGGACGGAGCACTTCTTGTTTAGCTGATGTGCCGGCCCAGGACGATGGTAATCTCGGAGATGAAGGTGGGAACCGAGGGGGACAACACTTGTCGGGGAAGAGCCCGGCTTGTGGGGCCCAGGCTTAGATCTCTGACATTCCGAGTCGGGACCGATAGAGTCCTAATAGAACACACCCGGAAAGCCACCGTCAAGTTCAGAACCCACAAGGAGAAAACGGTCGCGTCCGTCGCCGTCTAGAAAACAATCGCCCCACGGAGCAGCGAGGGTATGATGGATAAATTTACAAAAGACAGGGAAAGAGTAACGGCGGACCTTGAGCAAACCTGTGCAGGACGATATCAGGATGCCGGAATATGATGTGGCTCCGATGTTATGACGCGATGGCTTGCATGCGCATGAGCTTCGAGACTCGACTATACCGTACAAATCGTGGCTCATAGAGCGTTTCTAAACACCAAGATGGGCAGCGACTTTAGTGCGACAACCCTCACAACGAAACGAGAATGAGGATATAGGGATCTGATCCGTGCTGGTGCAAGCCACCTGGCTTCTACTGCGTCCTTCGTAAGCCGAATACACAAAACTCGGAACTGTTTGAGAGGCCGTCGTTGATTTGACAGCTGATTAATTCTGCCAGAGCATCAACAAATTCGCGGCAGAGGCGTGTATTGGTGGGCTTATGGGCCACTAGTTCACGCCATGATCTCGAAGGTCGAATTCCCGGTAAGTTATACAGGCCTTCACATCGTTTCGTGCCTCGCAATGACATGTGTCAAGCGTACCTCCTCTATATCAAAGAGTTTCGCTGGGTATCAATCGCATCACATCGTTCAAGGATTTCCCAGTAAAGGTTGTTTCGTCTATTCATGACACATGACGCCAAATAATGTACCGTCTCTATTGCTTCTTGTGCACAAGCCTAGTAGTCTGAACCATCCTCCCCAGGCACAATAACTTGCGAGATCTTTAGTATCAGTCGGGTCAGCTGCGTGGCTAACAGCAGCTGTTGTTTCTTGCCGATCAAAGGATCGATCACAAAGTGTTTTCGCATGTCGTTACTTCCTGTGTGCATGCAGTCGATGCCGAGTCTCGAGTTGTTTTCGTTGTTCTGCCGCGATTTCACCTCGGCTAGTGCTTCAATTGGACTCAAACCTGAATTCTCGGCGAGAGCCATAGGCACCGCATCAAGAGCATCGGCAAAGGATCTCATTGCATACTGCTCCAGGCTTGCGTTCTTCGCCGCTGCGTCCTCGACAGCCAGTGAACAGGCAATCTCCGCCGCGCCACCCCCGTACACGACGCGGTTGTCCCGGACCAGGTTTCGGACGACACAGAGAGCGTCATGCAGTGATCGCTTGGCCTCGTCAATGATCATCTTGTTACTGCCCCTGACAAAGACGGTTACGGCTCGAGTGTTTGCACAATCTTCAATGACCAGCATTTTCTCTCTTGTTGTGCCAAAGCTCATTTCCCGTACGACACCTGCTCTTCCCAGCTTCTCCGGGCTCAGGTCTTCGAATCGAGGAACAATTCTGCCGTTGGTGGCTATTGCGATCAGCTCGATCTCGGGACCTCCAACCCATCTTACAGCTGGCAGCTTGTTCTGTAGTAGAAGATGATTTGCCTCGTCATCAAACCCCCATTGACAAATCGCCAGATTAGCTCCCGTATCCTTGATCTGTTGAATCATCTCTTCAAATTTGGACCTTTCGTATTGCTGAAGCTTCTTGAACTCGTCGACGGATGTAATGTCTAATTTGTGTTTCGTTTTTGGTTTCGGTGGCTCGAAGGCACAGGTTAGAATGGCTATCTTGGCGTCTCGAACCTCATCTGGCATCTGCGGATGGGAGAAGTCTTTGTCGACGATGACCCCTTTTACGAGGAGAGAGTCTTCCAAAGCACCGCCGGATTTCCCGTCAACCTTGATTAGCTCGAAGTCGACATCTTTTCGCTCTAGATCTGCGACCGACATGACGGCATCAACGGCAATCTGTGCAAACTGGTCGTGTGCTTTGCTGACAATCTTGCTACCCAAGCTGGTCTTGGCGACTTTGAGTAGGTTCGAGGTATCCTGCCGCGAGAAGGGGATCTCGTCACTGATCTTGTCCAAATGGGCCACAGCCACCTCGCATGCTTGATCATATCCGTCGGCAATTCGAATGGGATGGATGCCCTTGTCTATCAACTCTGCGGCTTGCTCGAGGAGAGATGCTGCAAGCACGACGACTCCGGTGGTGCCGTCACCGATTTCGTCATCCTGCGACTTGGATAGCTCGACGAGTAACTTTGCGACGTGGTTAGATATCTCCATCTGCCCTAGAATCGTGGCGCCGTCATTGGTGATTGTGATGTCTCCGTCGGGAGAAATGAGAATCTTGTCGAGGCCGCGAGGGCCTAGCGACGTTTTGACAATATTGGCCACAGTCCTGGCAGCGATGATGTGTTGTTTGACTGCCTCGACCCCTGCTATCCTCTTTTTCTTGCCTTGGTCTCGCACCACAATGAACGGCCTCCCCTGCTCATCCTTCATCACCTGCGCATTCGACATGTCCAGTTGCATCGCCATGGCTGCAATCGGTTGGGAGAAGGGAGAAGGCACGATCAGCTTAGGTCCTAGCGCGGAGGTGAGGTTCGTGGATGTGAGGCTACCACTTTTCTGAGCGGGAGCATGAGATTGACGCTACTCTGGCACGTCACACACTCGTCGTGCCTGGCAATTCCAAGTTTCGCGAAATTTCTGGCCGCAAGTGCTCTCCAACTTTTGTTGATGCCTGACTGCCTTGATTATGCTTGGCAGGGCATTAACGCACGCACTAACGGCAGCGTAAAGCTGAAAGCCACGTGATTGAGCCTCTCCGTAACGCGCTAAGGAGGGTGGGTCAAGTGATCGTACTAGTACTAATTTGATTGCCGGCTTGCGAGCGCGTCAGTTCAGTCGCAATGAGAAAGGGTCGGATAGCTCATCCTGCCCGGCATTCCGTCCATTTCCTGTACAACGAATGCGATGGTTTGAACAGTGTATACGAATCCGAGATAGTGATCGCTACTAGTACTGGGTTCGTGCTCCAAAAACATGCCACCCTGTAAGTCACCTATCCATCATGCCCCATTTTGTTTGCAAGGCGCGGCTCATGACATGAATGGCAGTGGTTCCCGTCGAAAATGGAAGCGACGATGGGGTCGCCACCAACGAAATAGCCACTCACACCGAATCGCGAGTCGAGGCTGACGTGCAGGCAAAAGACCAGCTCAAGGACGATCTCATGTCAGACATAGAAGAATCAAAAGGTGCGCAGGCCGCCAACGAAGAAAAAGAGCGAGAGTCGCCGACGGCCTCGAATCGCGACGACGAGGAGAGTGATGACGACGAAGCCGAAGTACAGTGAGCCTCTCTCTCTCTCACCCACACACCCACCCACACACGTGCGCACCGGTCAGAATAGCTCATAACCCTCGCCAGATTTGAAGTCGAAGCCATTCACGACCACGAGTGGCGGAGGAAGAAGGGCAAGACATGGACTCTGCTCTACAACGTCAAATGGAAAGGCTATCCAATCTCTGAAAACACCCTCGAGCCAGAAGAGAATCTGCTGTAAGGCCCACAAAAAAAGCCACAATTTCTTTTTTTCCCCGCGGGCAAAAGAAAAGGTGATGAATGATACAGGCCGATTTCTGACATGCACTCACTAAAGTGGCTCGCGCGACCTCCTCGCAAACTACCACCACAAGATCGGCGGCGCGCCGCAACCTCCCTCGGCATCGGACCTCAAGAAGAAAGCGTCGTCGAAATCGCTGCGCGCCAACAGCACAGTCTCCGCGACCGACGATTCGTCCGCCGCCGCCGCCCCACCACCGGCCAAACGACAAAAACGTGTTGCCAACAACAACAACAACAATGACAATGACTCGGTCTCCACCGACGAAGCAGCCATCGAGAACGACTTCGGCTCGTGGCAGCCCAAGGGCGACAGTTGGGAGAAACAGATCCGCGAGATCCAGACGGTCGAGCGCGACGAGCACACCAACGACCTGTTCATCCTCATGATCTTCAAGAATGGCAAGAAGTCACGCGTCAAGAATGGAATGGTGCGGCAGAAGTGTCCGCAGAGGTTGCTGGACTTTTACGAGGCTCATCTGTCAGTATAAACTATAAACGCACACTCCAAACGCTCCTTGCTCGCTTCAACTTCGGGAAGTCTGACCCACCACCACACTCCCATTCCCCCTTGTTTTCTGCTTCGAGTCTCGTTTGGGGCCGCTGGCGTTTGACTGACTTTGGCCATCTTTGCGACAGGAATTTCTCGGTAAACAACCCTACATAGCCAGAGACGACTGAGCTTCTGTTATCGAGCTTGAGAGGTGTAACAACAATACAACCATGTGAATCGTTGATTACGGGATGCGTCCTCCTCGGAGAAGTCGCTGTGCTTTCAAAGCCTGGGCCAAAGGCGACGAAGTCGTCTGCTACACATATGGCTACAATAGCAAGCCACCTCACACATTTATCCTCACCTAATGGCCAAAGGGGACTACCTAGGTAAAACCAGATTTTCGACTCCATTTCTGATGCCTAGAGGGACCGCCAAGCTGCAGCGAGTCCACTATGTCCTATATACTATGTATCGTGACCAGCACTCCGTGCAGCCTTCCGCCTTCTCTAGACATCGAGCTACTCCCAACCCCAGCCGGTCGTGCATGCCATCATTGTCCGTAGTTATCACCCTTGCCGTACTCACGAGCGCTCCCGTGGGATTGCCGTCGTACGGCGCCCATCAGTGCTATCAACTGCCTTCGCGTCCGTCAAGCTTGTACCGAGCCCGCAAGAACCTTGCTCGGATTTGTACCCCCTCTTTCGTGTGCTTGCTTTCCACACGTCTGATGCTGTCAGAAGTTTGGTTCGTCAATAGATCATCGTCCTGTGCTGTCCACACACCACAGCTATCCTGGGGAAGCAGCGCTTTGGCCTCGCTGTCCGACAATGTCTTCCTTGGCGTGAAAGGCTGCTTCTCCCGGCGACTTTGTTCCTGCCGATTTCTTTCGGCCCGGGCGAACGAGGTAAGCAACCGTTGCAGCAGTTGTGTTGCAGTAGCCGTGTTTGACATGTTCGTTGCCGACATCGCCGTGCTTGCCAGACGTTGGAACACCTTCATGGGCGTGTCTTTGCAACGCGGCTGTTCGGCCGTAATCCAGGCTCGCATTGTCTTGCTGTCGATGAAGCTAGCCGAGGCAGCCATGACGGAGCTCGTACTGCTTCCGACTTCCTCTTCGACCAATTGCGAGTCCGACCGCTCAGTCGTGGTCTGCTTGGTTGCATTGACAACCGATGGTGCATTTGTATCCTCTTCGTCACTCACTGTCTCCTCAGTCCCATCTGATGAGATCGTGTGTATTTTAGCGCGAGGCGGCACAGGTGCAGGATAATGCGGCACAACCTCTGACACGCTCGAAGACACCGTCGTTTCAGATAGGGACAATGCTCTCTGCTTTAAGAACTGGCCATCGAGGAGCTCGACTGTCTGCAAAGGTATGTCTGGATCGACCTCTTCCGCATTACCTAAACCCAGGGCCTCCCAACCTCCATCAGGTGGTGGCAGGGCAAATTCCGATTCTTCGTTCAGGAGTGATTGATCAGAAGACGTCTGCTCTATAACAAAGGCCGTGAGATTTCCATCCATAGCCTCTTCTTGCGCCATGTCTGCTGCGGTCGTCTCCACCGAATCACCATCGTCACTTTCTTCGGTCTCTTCCTGGGCCGGAGATTCTCCAGGGCCGGGAGTCGGTGGCCTAGCTCCAATGTTTTTACTGCTGACGGTATTTTCCTCAAGCCGACGATTGTCTTCTTCGACTTCAACTAGGTCGCCTTGCAGAGAGTCCGAAGCAGCGTCCCATAACTGACTTCGTTCAGGAGCAGTGTCAAACGCCACATACTCGGATCCGGTATCTGATACGTCTTGATCTGAGTGCACCTCCTGGTCATCTAGCTCACCACCATCCAGAAGGTCGATGACGGGACTGCTGCTACGGCAGAACATATCCATGTCTTCGTTCTCTTCAGCAATCTGCATGGTCGCATGCGCAATATTTGCAGGCTCGACGGGGGTCTGCTTCGCCGTCTCGTAGGCAGCAGAATCCTGAGACGTGGACACACTCTTTGGGGGAAGCTGAAAGGAGCGGGCTGGCTCCTGCACTCTTGATAGAGAAGACGAAGAGGATACGTCATCTGTTGTTGCTCTAGATGCCTGGTTCTGCATATGTGGCCCTAAGAGGGATTCTCGGCTTGTCGGAGTGCTCTGGTGCTCGGGCTTAGATTCAAGGTTGTGGCCAAGTTGAGTGTCTGCTTGGCTTAGATCGAGACGTCGACCAAACAACTTCTTGGTTCGAGGCCCAGGAATGGGCTGATCTTGTGAGGACTGAGTGGTCGATTGCGTTGTAGTGGTTTGTTGACTGGCCCGTTTCCGGCCTTCGTTCGCGTGGATCCCTGCACGTTCTAAACCGGGAGGCCGTTGTGCAGGGGTCGGAGAGGCTGGCAGGGGTATAACAGGTAACTCTACGTCTAAACCAAGAATCTGGGCTTGGCTATCTCGTTGCGAGTTTGAAACGTCACTGAAGGCGATATCCTCGATCTCGCGCCTGGCCCTCTCAGCCTCCTGAGCTCGTTGTTTCTGCTGCCGAGTGTGGTGATCAAGAGCCGGCTCCTGCTTGATCTCAGAGTTGTCCATCTCGTCTTCGCGAGAGAGTATGTCCTCGATATGTGCTGCGAGTTGCTCGTTGGTGTACAAATTGTTGCATCGCTTATATTCTGGAAGAATAGCAGCCTTGAAGTATACTTCCCATTCTTCTGCAGTGTGCCCGTCCCATTCCTGCGCTAAGCAGGACCAAGAATCTTTGAGTTTCTCCGGACTAGTATAGCAAATGTCAGGCACAGCTTTGTAAAGACGCGCTGCTTCAAATAGAGAAAACCCTCCAGCTCCTGGAACCGCATCAATGAAATTGTTTCGGATGAGGCTCTGCCGCTGGTTCCCTCGGGGATCTGGATCTACAGCTGAAGAGTCTGATCCTCGTCCTTGAGTAGGGTTTTGGACGCCACGAACAGGAGTGCGCACAGACGGATCACGGTGCGGGCCCGTCGGGGGCGAGTCACATGTAGGCGGATTGGTCGCACGCGTCGAGGGTGGTTCCGCAGCTGTATTTCCTGGCATTTCACTTGCGGTCGTGGTAGGTGCTATCGCACAATCGAGCTGCTGGATGTTCGAGGTTGCGGGAGGTTGAAGAACACTGTCGATGGCCATGATTGAAGGTCGAGACTGCTGCTGGTGTGGAGCGTGGCGTGCCTCGTCTTCAGAAGAGTCTCTCTCAAGTTTGATCAAACGTCTTCGTTTGGCAGGTCTCTGCTCGTCTTCATGAGAATTGTGGATCATCTCGACGGCGTCCACATGTTCGGTAACATTCAGCTTCATCTTCGGGTAGACATGTTCTAGAAATCTGCTTCTCCAACTCTGCCAGGGATGATGAGGGTACTGTTGAGCAAGAGTCTGGTATACCTCGTTGCCTTTCCATTTCCCTCCTTTTTTGCGAAAAGGAATGATCCAGTTCCACAGAATTTGGTCATCCTGCGGTGTAAAGGGGGTTCTTGTGGTTTTCTTCGGTATGACTACACTGACCACAGGCCGATCAGTGTTCGATGGAGGTTGTATCCGGTAAGTGGTGGGGTCTAAAAGCTGTTTCAGGCGTAGAGAGTCCAGGACGAACTTGTAGCTATAGCAACGCTCAACGAGAGTAAAAGATTTGGCATTGGGATTGACTATGGCAAAATCGGCTCTAGCCTCGGTGGGAACTAATTGACCTCCATTTTCCACCAATCTGCCTTTGATCTCGTGCCTATCGGGGACGTAAAGCGATACATAGAACTTCAGTGGTGAGAAGATGCCGCTGGAATTGGGTGAAGTAGGTAAAGTGGGTGGAGTGGGTGAAGTTTGGGTTGGTACGGTCATCGCGGCAGGCTAGGTTCTGAGAGGGCAGGCAGCGAAGGAAACTTGAATGCCGTGAGGAAGCGGCATGTGAGAGAGGCCAGGAGGCCAGGAGGCCAGGTCCAGCCGTCGATTCTGAACGGCGAGAGACTTGGAGACTGATTTCGACGAGTGAGGTGGTCGTGTCGGACGGGAAGGTGCGCAACCTTGGAAGGTGTTACGCGATAACACGTGAATGGCCCACGTGTTTGACATGATTGGAGCGGTGTGGGGTAGGAACGGAATTGGCTCTCAGGTTCAGTCAGGCCTGAGGCGTACCTGCGCAATTCAGGCAAAACAATGCGGTACCCCAAGCACCAAGAAGCGCAAGTCGGTCCCGATTCGAGTGCGGTCGCACTGCCGAAAAAGAAGGGAAATCCCCGAAAACCTTGGAAGGCCGTGGGCCTGCACACCCTGATAGAGTCGACGGGACGACTTATAATTTATGCTGGCCTGATTGGCAGGCACGGCGTGCAATCCGTAGTCTCCCCACCGGCGCTATCGGCTCTGTCAACATTCGAAAAGTCGATTCTCTCCGACTGCAGAGTCAAATAAGATAAAATTGTGCTTGTTTATCGCAAGGCAATCTGCTGCCACCTTCCAAGATTCTTGATCCAGACTTCCTGCTCTACTGGTGTCATCACGCCAGTTCCCTCTCGCACCGGCTATTAACGATCGTACACCGCATCGCCGCTCCCATCGGCCCGCACACAATCCAACATGTCCCAAGAGTTGACGTTTAAAGAGGTTGCGGCCCACAACTCCAAGAAGGACCTGTATGTCATTATCCACGACAAGGTCTACAACTCTTCGTCCTTTGTAGATGAACACCCGTATGTACTCTCTGTGCTTCACCACGCATCATGCCGTGTGACGTGGGCAAACGCTCGGTGACGACAAGCTGACGGTGGGGTAGTGGTGGTGAAGAGGTTCTCCTGGACGTCGCAGGTCAAGATGCAACAGAAGCCTTTGAGGACGTAGGTCATTCTGACGAAGCACGAGAGATTCTGGATGGACTAAAGGTCGGCACCCTCAAGAGAGTTCCTGGCGATCCAGAACCCAAAACGGGCGGCACCGACAGAGTTGCTGCTGGCCCCGGTGGAGGCAGCTCCGGCAGCTCCGGTGGGTTTGGCGTTGAGCTGTATGCTGCCATCCTGGTCGGCGGGCTTGTTGCATACTTTGCATACACGTTCATGCAGACAAAGGAGGCCAAATGAGTTAGACTCTACAGAACGGGTTGTCATATGTTGCTTTGTTATCTCAAGACTGGTCTTCGTACTGGTCGACAGCAGCGCAAGGCCGGACTGAGCAACACCCGGCCCGACCCAATCTTGCGAGATTGTCGACCTTTTGGTCCATCAGCCATTCGCATAGGGGGAGCGGGTTCGCTGTAATTGGAGTTATGGTGCTGGCAAGAGGCGTCTATTGACCAACACTCCCATGAGCGTTTGGCTGGCGTCGTGCCCTCTCATCTAGTTGGTTTTCGAACATAGACACGGACAAGGACAGATCTCAAAGAGCAAACAGACAGTGAATACCTCACCGCTTTCAACCCATCTATCACTCTGCGTAGCTGCCGTCAGAGTTGTTTTGTATACAAGCCATAATCTAGTTGTAATAGACCCGGCTCCTGGTGAGCAACTTGTGATGTCTCTCCCGTCCTCCAAGCTTGTTGTCCCCTCTCCCTTGGGTTTGAACTCAGCGTACTCGTCACGCACCAAGCAACGCATTACAACACGATGAAACGAGGCCTAAGCCTAGTGACCGAGGCGCTCTTCAACCAAAGGGCTCCAACGGCGAACATTTCTTCTCGTGACCACATGGTTCGCACAATGCGGTCTTCCCTCATTCAACATCGATCTTCCAAGCCCGATCTCCCCGTCTCTGGCACGAACTTTTGAACTTCCCAACCTTTGTCCAATACCTCAAAAACCAGTTTATGTCCTGTGCATTTATTGTGAAATGACAGACAAGGCCTTTCTCGTACAGTCAGCTTTTCGCCCACCTGATACCCATCTAATCACCAATTGAGTCGGGATCGCCGAGAAGCACTGATCCCTGTTTCTTTCATGCTGCTTTTGGACCTCAATCCTGATCCGTAATGACCTCACAGATCGTTGCTGGCACTTTCTCTCCACCGCGATCTCTTGAATGTCGCAACGCCATTCGCATGATATGTTTGGGAAGGTCGAGTCTATTTATTCCTCTTAACACCACGAGCCGTTCCCGCAGAACGTTGATGAGGTAGGCATATTTAATTCCACACAAAGCAAGCATCTTCATCAAGGGAAATCCACATTCAGCTTGACAAGCACCCCTTCATTGGCCTTCCCACTCCTGCCCGACCCGTTAAGCTTGGTGTGGCTAGCCTTGCTTCGGACAGATTGTGCGTCCCCTGTGCCGGGTCTGCTGGCTGGATAGATGCGGAGCGACCTCTTGGATTTGTCTCCCGGTATCATCGAAAGCAGGATGTCCTGGTGTTGTGAGATCGTCATGCCATTCGTCGCGCTTCCGTCCGACGGCGGGATGCTGATAGTCGAGCTGTTGAGGTTTGGCGTCACTGGTAGATGGGATTGTCGCGTATTGACCGGGAAGATCTCGACGATCTGGTCGCTGGCCCAGCGCATGATATTGCGCATTGCTTCTTGTTCTCGCTTCTGCTCTTCGGCGCTCAGACCGTTTGGCTGTGGTGGTGGAGGCTGGTGCCATGCATTGTAGCCGTGGTGTGGTTGAGCATAAGGATCATCGAGGAGACGCTGTCGCTCCGCCTGATCACACGCGCGTTAGTCTTGCTGTGTACAAAGGGCAATCTACAGGGGAACATGCCTCGTCCGAGTCGTCTCTGCGACCCAGGCAGGAGGAGCAGATGCCCATCGTGACGGGGCTGTGCCTCCAATCGTTATCGAGATGGGGAAGTTAACAAGTTCCACCACGCCAACAAATCGACTGCTAGTCACCTTGGACCAATGTGTTTGAAGACTACAGTCATTTCTTGTTGCTTTGCCAGGACTCGAGATGCAGTGAACGCGCGTGTTCGTTGTCATCCAGCGTACCACGGCTAAAAGCTGGGGGGGTGCAATGACATAGAGTAGCAATTTCACACTACGTCGGGAACGCTAGTCCTAGGCAGATCTACCGAAAATCTACCGGTATTTGTGAGGTGGTTGACGCTCCCAGAACTAGTAGCACTAGGTCTGCCACACTCCAAAACTACCGGGTACCTCGTTCAGCACTTGAAGTAGGTTATAACTTCGTTTGTCTTGCTCCAACCCTGCTGGCCCATTTCTGTACTTCTGGTATATCCGAATAGTTGGCAGGGAAGTACATCGGTCCAAGCACTTTTTTCACCACCTTGTTGGTGGCGCTCTTGGGCAGCTCTTCATCGATTACACGCAACAGCGTTGGCAATTTGTAACCAGCCAGCCTATTCCGTATGTCCGCTCTCAGGTTGTCCAGTCGAAGTTCCCCTACTTTCCTTGCATGCTTCCGGCAGAACTCCTGAGCAGCTTCGCTGTCCGACAATGACACCACAGCCGCGACCCGCTGACCAAACTCATCATCGGCCACTCCCACCACCATGACCTCGTTCACATATGGCAACGACAATATTTCTCTCTCGACGTCAAGGGCCGAGATCTTGTATCCACCAGATTTTAGAATGTCAACAGATGCCCGTCCTGTGATAAAGTAATGCTTGCCCTTTCGAATAGCCATGTCCCCCGACTTGAAGTATCCTAGCTCGTCGAATGCAGCTTTGGTCGCCTCGGGGTCGTGGATGTACTTGGAAAACATGTAAAACGACCTCGATCGAATTTCGCCTTCATCACCCTCAGAAAGTCGAACGTCCACTCCAAGTGAGCACTCTCCGGTCGACCCATCCGGAATATCATCGCCTCCTGCAAACGGCATATTGAAGATCACCCCTTGCTCCGTTGATCCATATCTCTGCGTTATTCTTCTGCCGTTCATCATATCCGTCCAAAAGTCATTGATCGGTTTCGGCAGCGCCGACGTCCCACACAACGCTGACCTGATCCGACCTGGCGCCTTACGGTATGGTTCTTGATCAGCTGCTGGCAATTTGCTCAACGTCTCTTGCCAATATCTCATCATTCTCATGTAGACGGTCGGAACTCCCGAAAAATGTGTAATGCCGCCCTGCTTCCACCTGTTCCAGGTCCACTGGGCATCGAAACTGCCCGATTTGAATTCTATGCAAGCTCCCATCAAGAGGAAAGGGAAAAATGTCACCCAGATTCCCGTCGCATGGTGAACCGGCAGCAGGTGCTGGCAAGTGTCTGTTTCGCATACTCCCATTTGCTCCGCAAAGCTGAGCGCGCCATCAGTGATGGCTGCCAGTGGTAGCAGCGCGCCTTTGGGTGGCCCAGTGGTGCCCGAAGTGAAAATGACGACGCCCGGACTGTTAAGATCTCGATAGCCAGATGTAGAAAGCACTAACGACGACGCAGGTCTGAACCGTAGCCCTATCCCGTCCGAGATTGGCACGCAAACAAAGTCCGAATTTGTTGTCTGTTGTATTTCGGTAGCGAGCTCTCGCCCAAGCTCCCTGGCAGAGTCCGCAACGACAACGGCTGCTGCATGGGCTTTGTTTACATAGTACGTCGCTTCTTGGACTGGCTGGTGAGGACTAAAGGGACTAGCGGCAGCGCCTAGAGCGAGTATACCAAGGATCCCGACGGCAAATTCGTAGCCCCCAGGGGCCAGCAGGCTAATGAACACCTCTTCCTCGTCTCGAAGAGCTTGAAGAGTCTCAGGCCTAAGCTTTGACCGCAGCACTTCTCGAAAGTTGATCGCATCGCTAAGGAGCTCTTCGGTAGTCCTCTCAGTACTTGATCTGAGGTCGCGAATGGCCGCCTGACGAGTAGAGCGGGCTGCTAGACTCAAGAGTCTTGTGAAGAGTGGATCGCATGGTAATATGTTGTTCTGTGGTTCATGATGTGGAACGAATGTTCTCCTATCCCATTTCGTTGCTGACATGCTACTATCGCAGCGAGCGAAATTTTAGTACCTCAAGCGTCTTAACTCGAAGACTAGAGGCCGACCAGGGTTACGACCTCGGCGTGATGTTATACGAAGTACTTTGCAACCAATTAAAATCGGATATATCTGTTTTCGGCTTAGGAGGCCTCGCTTTCCTTTGAGCCTCGGTAATAAATCTGAGGTCGAAGCAGCTCTTCTGACGCCATCCGACATAAGTAACCACCACTCGCCGAGAAACCCAGTGTTGTCATCATCCGTCCATACATCATATACTAGAAGCCCGTACTCGTCGAGCGGGTTCGTACTTTCATAAAACACCCTTGCAGTGATGTCCGACTTCTCGGCGGAGCTGAGGCCCGCTGACCCACAAGGTCCTGACATTCTCACTCAAGAGCGAGCTCATTCTAACATCAATATTGACCAGCTCGCGCAGCATTTGCTGCATAGAGGTGATTTTCTGAAGAGACAGAAAAAGATATTGGACGTCATCGGAACACGGCCATACTTCCGCAAGGGGAACCAACTCAACTTGGCACGGCCTGACCGCTATCATCTTGGCTTAGCACGAGCAAAGGAGCTGCGACGCCTGTCTCTGAAACATGGCTGGGACGCTGAAGACTACAAGATGGCCGACTATCTCACAGACGAAATGGCTCCTTATGCTATACATAACTTGATGTTTGCAACGTCAATCAGGGAGCAATGCAACGAGGAGCAGCTGAAGTATTGGTTGCCCAAGGTCGAGAATTGGGATATCATCGGCTGCTATGGGCAAACAGAGCTTGGACACGGCAGCAACGTCAAAGGCATCGAATGTCAGGCCATATGGAACCCCGATGCAAAAGACTTCACCATCCATAGTCCAACCCTAACAGCAGCGAAGTGGTGGAATGGCTCGCTAGGCCGAACTGCAAACCATGCCGTTGTGGTGGCTCAGCTCATGCTCCCGGATAGCAAGACTGGACAACTAAAGTCTCATGGTCCACATCAATTTATCGTCCAGGTTCGAGACATGAAAACCAACAAACCCCTCGAAGGTATCGTGATAGGTGATATTGGTCCAAAGTACGGATACACAGCCATGGACAATGGGTACATGCTCTTCAAGAATTTGCGAGTTCCTCACTCGGCGTTGATGTCGAGGTATTCCGGAGTCGATGCCGCATCAGGGACGTTTATCAAGCCCAAGAATCAAGCGTTGGTGTACGGCTCTCTGACATTTGTGCGAGCACAAATTATCATGCACGCTCGTTTGGTCTTAGCCAGGGCATGCACGATAGCAATACGTTACCTGTCAATTCGCAGACAGTTTGCCGATCGAGATGCTGGGGCCAATGCACCAGAAACCGCAGTGCTCAATTACCCAACAGTACAGATCAGAATTCTTCCCTTGCTTGCTACGACGTACGCACTTCATTATACGGGCGAAGCAATGTTCAATCTCTACTGGCAGACCAGGGCTGAGATCGAGAAGGGCGGTGACACTTCGCGGCTAGCCGAGATGCATGCGGCCTCTTCGGGCCTAAAGTCTTGTTGTACAATTCTCACTGCTGACGGTATCGAGACCTGCCGCCGGGCCATGGGCGGCCATGGCTTCGGTGGTGGTAGCGGAATGATTCCGCTCAACAACGACTATCTGTCGAAGCCTACCGTCGAGGGCGATAACTGGATGATCACGCAGCAAACGGCGAGTTATCTCATCAAGAGAATGACAGAGGCCATCAAGGATCCTTATCCAAGTGCAAGGAAGGGCGAGCCAATCGATGGACAATTCAGGATGTACCTTCAAACCCGGAAATCGCGCAAATCGTTTGCAGTCTTCTCGAACGAAGCCGACATCGTTCGGGCGTTCCAGCATCGCGTATCTTTCCTCTCGTTCCAAGCCTACAGGGCAAGAGTGGAGCAGAAACAGCCGTGGACGAGTCTCATGATTAGTCTCCATCGCCTCGCGCGTGCGTTTTCGGAGTCATTGCTGGTCGCCAATTTCCACACTGCTGTCTTCGAAGCCCAGCCAAATCCACCTCTCGACTCTGCAAATCATGAGACAATGAAGAACCTCTTCCGTCTGTTTGCGTTGTACACGATGGACTTTCAAGCGTCGGAGTTCATCCAGTCGGGTGCATTGCAGGCCGATCAACTATCACAGCTCACGTCAGCAATTCAGAACCTGATGGCACAAATCCGTCCGCACGCTGTGAGATTGGTCGACGCTTGGAGCATCCCTGACTATCTGTTGGAAAGTGCTTTGGGTAGGTATGACGGAGACGTGTACAACGCTTTGTGGCAGAAAGCACACCTCGAGAATCCGTTGAACCTGCAGACCTTCAACGCAGATTGGAAGAGCGAGGAGATCGTGATGGGTGAGGGGGAAGAGAGTGCCAAACGCAGGATCGAGAGGCTCGCACTGGGTGTTTATGGCCACGAGCAGAGGCAAGAAGCTAAGGCGAAACTGTAGTCAATAATGTGATTTGGAGCTTGACTGTAGGAAATTTTCTAGGGTGAACACGTTTTGAAAATTCGAGAGCTTTGGTAAGCAGCCGTGGCAGCGCTGTTTGCAGGCTAGTAGGGTCAGTAGGTCACCCGGAAGAAAATCCAAAAAATCCGATTCATGTTATTTTTAGGTGACTGGACCCTAGTGACCGATTATTGAGCCCAAATAAACGTTAGTTAAAATGAAATGGTTTGATCAGTCCTACCGTTCCAGGTAAGGCGCGCGGATGTCCGCCTTAGGAGGCCCTATAATTGACCGTAGAGGTGAGAATCGTACGGAGTACAAGCGGGTGGTAGAAAGTGGGCTCTTCAACAGCAATAATCCCTTGGGCTTAGCGCTATTGACACCCGATATGGAATCTTACGATCCTGTGAAAGCTTAGTTCCTTGTGATTTTGTGATAACTAAACCTCAAAATTCCTGACTCACTCTTCATTTATTATTATTGAATGCGTCCCCGCGGCAAATTGGCTGAAAGTTTTCCTGTTTTAAAAAGTCTGTATCAATCACGCATTGAACGATGGCTCCCTCGCAGTCAGAGCGGCGTCCGCTCCTCTCAAGCAATGAAGCCAATGAGGGCACTTCACCACACAGCTCTTCCAATGATGATGAGGCTGTCGACGATTCTGAGTTTAGCGGAACTTTGGCCGTGGTTGAAGAGCCCTCGACGAGTCGAAAAGCCTTGATTGTGCTAAGTATGTGGATTGGTGTATTTTTCGCCGCACTCGACACGACCGTGGTCGCAACGCTGATTGCTCCCATCTCATCCGACCTCGACTCCTTGTCCCTGCTGAGCTACCTCGCGACGGGCTACTTGGTGGCGAACAGCGCCTGCCAGCCGCTCAGTGGGAAAATGACCGACATCTTCTCACGCCGAGCAGGCTTGGTCTTTTCCAACGTCTTTTTCGCGGTGGGGACTCTGATTTGCGGCATTGCGCCCAGTGCGGAAGTCCTCATTCTTGGTCGTGTTGTTGCAGGTATCGGAGGAGGCGGATTCACCTGCATCTCCACCTTTGTAGTGTCGGATCTAATCCCATTACGCAAAAGGGGCATCTGGCAGGGATTCGGCAACCTTGTCTTCGGCCTGGGAATGGGCATAGGGGGCATTTTCGGCGGCTTGTGCGCTGATAGTCTACACATCACTATCAGGGGCCAGCTGATTCAGGGCTGGCGCTGGGCCTTCTTGATCCAAGTCCCGTTCATCGTGGTATCCGGCACACTCGCCTACGTCCTGGTCGACATTCCAGTCCGCCAGCCGTACAAATCGCTTCGAGCAGCCCTTGGCCGGGTCGACTTCCTCGGCGCCTTCCTCCTCGTCGTTTCAGTCGTCTTACTCCTCCTCGGCCTGAACACAGGCGGCACCCAACTCCCCTGGTCGCACCCGCTCGTCATCGTTGCCATCGTCGTCTCAGTCGTGGCGCTCCTGGTCTTCATCTACGTCGAGGCAAACCCGCGCATCGTCCCCGAACCCATCATTCCCGTCACCATCATCTACCGCGAACGCACCATCCTATGCGCCTGCCTCACGAATTGGTTCGCCACCATGGCCAACTTCATTGCCTTATACTTCGTCCCGCTTTTTCTCCAAACGATATTAAGCTACACCTCGTCCGCCGCCGGGCTGCGCATAATCCCCGCCGCCGCCGGCTCTTCCATCGGCTCACTCGGCTGCGGCTACATCATGCGCAGCACGGGGAAGTACTACTGGCTTGCCGCCGCCAGCTGCACGATATGCCTGCTCGGCAGCGTGCTTATCGCCAGCTTCAACCCCAGCAGCCCGTCGTGGACGACCTTCCTCTACATGGCGCCCTTTGGCGTGGGCTACGGCGGCATGCTTACCGCCACGCTCGTCGCCATGATCGCCGCTGCCGACCACGAGCACCAGGCCGTCATCACCTCGGCAGTGTACGCGTTCCGCTCAACAGGGTCGACGATCGGAATCACCATTGCCTCGGCCGTGTTCCAGAACATCCTCACGCACGGTCTCAGGGAGAACTACGGTGGGTTGCCTGACAGTGAGGAGCAGATCCGGCACATGAGGGATAGTCTTGAGGGGCTGAAGGGAGGGAGCTTACCGGTTGGCTGGAACCTAGATACCGTGCTAGACTGCTATATGGCTGCGTTGCGGGGTGCGTTTATCGTTGGGGTGGGTCTGACAGTGTTGGCATTGATCACTAGCCTGGGAATGAAGGAGCACCGGTTGCATTCGAATTTGAATAGAAAAGATAGTACCAGCGAGGGAATGAGACCATAGGGCCGAAATTCACCACGGTTTTCGTGCCCTGACCTACTCTATGGTGTATCGAGGCGGGAATTTGAGGTGAAGAGAAAGGTCAGGACGGTGTCTGTAATACTGGATTACACAGCGAGAGTGTTCACCAACGAGAAGAATTTCAATGTATGTCTTTCCATATGCCTCCCTCTTTGTCCCGCAGCATGCTGTATTACTGCCGCTAACGGAACCTGCGCCCGGGCGAATAACAGTCCTTCTAAATTGTCAAATTTTGCAAGTCTGAGCCGAAAGTGTGTCTAGAACCCGTGTACGTACAAAGTTCATGTACGTGTGGTCAGGGCTGTACAATTTTTACGACCTACCTCGCACTACAGGAGAGCAAAGTAATTGATATATACGAACTATCTTTGTGGCTCTGAAACAGCGGTAAGGTAGGAACTAAAAGCCCACGGTTCTTTCCAAAAGCTAGAAGAAAAGGGGAGGGGACCAAAAATTGTGTCGTCTAAACACATCAGGTATGATGTGTGGACGGGACAGGGCAGGGTAGGGCACCTTGTGATTTTGGAACAATAAGGGCAAAATTGTCTTCTGTCTCATCATCGGCCGTCAATGTTTTGTTCACAATTTGAAGCTTCAACGCAACTATGTAAATAGCCCAGTATTCCTCTACGGGCCGTGTTACCTTTCATGTTCGCCCGTTTCTATTTCATGATGTTTGGTTTGAACGTGGTCTCTCAAGAGTGGTTGACTTCCAAGGGCGACCCACCGTCGGGACAGACGGACAGACGAATGCCAAGGACTTTTGTCGAAGGTGTGTTGACGGATCAACTGTGAGTTGTAGTAGTATGGAGGGACTACTTCCTCGGGCCTACCTAGATACATACTAGTTCTGGAGTGATATGATATCAAAATAACAAACCAAGCATGCCAAGACCATGTGAGATAGATCCACTTTCCGGAAGATTGATGTGCCGGGCCCAATGGATACAGTCTGGGTCGATGACCTCTATGTATGTTGCTCCGTACTTGAATCGTGGCATGACGAGGACGAGTGATAAAGAAATGCCCGCCACTAGAATTTGTCTGGAGCATTGTCTCTCCAGGTCTTTTCTCGACTTTGCCAACTGTACACGATAGAACCCCAGTCGAAAGTGTTTAAAAACCCACCTTGATAACGGTCATTTTGTAAAGTGCCGGTGTTAGTCTATTGAGGAGGACGGATACATAAGGGCTTGATCGGCGGGCACCGAGGTGGTTTCGGTGATGAAAACCCTCTAATACTCCGCCTGAATACGAGTTAATCTTTTCCCGTATTGTCAATACCAGGCGACAATACTTAGTCAACCGTTAAACAACGCATACGCTGGAATGGGTCAACCCTCCTACGCGGCCTCGGTTCGAGCAAGAGCTAGGTTTCGACTTCGTTAACCATGACGGCGGCGGGGTGACGTGTATTCGATGTGCTGTTTGTGGTACCGTTGATCTCGTACGCAGCAGGAAGTTCAAACGAGAAGCTGCCCAAAGCAGAGCCAACTGGCACTGCTGACATTTTAGTGTAAGCCGGTCACTGTTTCGAGGCGTGCAATGACAATGTCTGATTTAGCGGAATGCGCCCTGATAGGTTGACAAAAGGGAGTGATGCGCTGGTTTTCTTGCTCTTGCTGTGTGGGTGCGTTCGGATCGTTGTACCGGGAAAAAGGCACGAGAATCGGGCCCAACGCCTTCTGGTCCAACTCACGACAAGCTCGTCCATTAGATTTCAATGAATTGGTTGCACATGTACAAGGCAGCGGAAGCAGAGCCCGCTCCGATAACATGGTGTACGCCAATCATAGAGCAGGGTACCAATACTTGCTCCCAAGTATCAACGTATCAGCATTTGTGATTCCAACGGTAGTGTGCTTAATCCTTGTTATGGTTCATGCAAACTGCACGTTGATGATATGCTCTAACGGCAGTCCGGCTGTGGACTTGATGATTCATCGCGTGGATGAATGAGTTGCTGTAAAAGTGAAGACGGCTTTCAGCCGCAAAGAGGGCACAAGCATTGACTTTTGAAACTAGTGCGCTCGAGACATCTTCACCAAGGCTATTGAACGTTGCTCGGTGAAACCTCCGAAATCCAGGTTAGGTTAAGGACCACATTTGTGGAGGTAGGCGACCTAGGTTCATAAAGAAGTTTCCAGAAGTAGAATACTTTAGAGATTTTGCTCACTTTGCCGATTCCAAGTTCGCGATCAGGAGAGATGCCAGCCAATCTATCGTCGACACGCTTGTTATGGATACTTACCAGGCTTCGTCGATACCTTGAACCTTTGGGCTGCGACCATAGATGACATAATTGGAATTGTGAAGCAATAGCGTAAAAAGCTGCCAGAAACGTGTGTTGCGCGTAGCTATGGAACGAGTCAAGACAGTAAGCCACGTCGAAAAGGCACGCACCAGATACCTTGACATCAGGCAGCGTCGCAACGGACGGGTAGCCCCACGGACCCCAGGCAAACGATTCGGCCACGTTGCTAAGGCTCAGCTCGAGCTCCCCCTTGCTGCAGGGCTTCATCATGAACTCGTTTGGTGTTGACCAGAGGAGGTAATAAAGTCGCAATATTTGAGACGGAGGCTTGGCGACCTCATCGCATCTCTAGCCTATCTTCGGGCCCAAATGAGGCCACGTTCAGTCTACAATGACTGTGATAATTATTTTGGACATGGACAATGTTACCGGTCGGCCTTAAGGCAAGTGGCTTTTAGCTGAGTTTAGACCCGGACAAGCATCGGGACATTGCGATCGAGAAATGGTAGAGCAACGGCTCTCGGGAGAGTGCTAGTGTAAACCTTTTTCCCTCAGAGTTACCTCGACTAGCCAAGCGATGTTGATGCCCAAAGACATGCAAACCGCATGCACATTACTATGCCTCGTCATGCAATCAAGCATACTCCGCTGTTTGGAGTCTGCTGAACATGTTCACTGACCGGGGGGGCTGGGAGCATCGTGACCAACCCGACATGCGAGATCAGTGTTGTAATGGTTGATTGTTTGACCGTTGTGGCCCCTGGAGGTATTGTTAGAGCTCTCGGGCGAAAGAGCGCAGTTGGCGGGTGGCCGGGAGACGTATCAGGAGTAACTGAAACCCTGGCAAGCCCAGGAAGAGAGAGAGCTCCACATGTACTAGGAACTGGCATCAAGGGCCGGCCCGTCAATCTCAGGTTGTTTAGGTTGTTTAGGCCCATTTGGACGCAAAACGGCTGGCTAGCAGGCATATTCAAGGTTCGACTTGCCACTACATATGCCACGTACATTCCCAACTTTCGGAGCTGAATCATGAAAATTGATTCCGAAAAGAGCAGCGTGGTGGGGTGGGGGTGGCCACAATGCTGTCATGATTAGCTTGTGCCAGTGCAAGTCGCTTCGACGCATGTCGCCTCGGTATTCGGCTAAGTGACGATGGAGATCAAACTCTTAGGCGACACTTAAGCTCAGTGGATAACAAGCTAGTAAATGCGAGTACAAAGTACCTGCTTGCTGTGGTCTCGCAGGGTTAAGGTGTTGTCTAGACTGTGTCTTGACGTGTCTAGTGGGATAGTTGTCTCCTGAGTTTGAATCGTTCCCGTCTTGAATAAGTCGGTTTCTTGTCATCGTTCTGCTCTGACACCTCGAAATCTGAAACAGACTTGTACTCGACCTGCAACTCACTGTCAAGAACAGTTTCAACGCGACAGATCTTGTTGAGAAAGGCTGGTATGACAAGTGGCCCTCACGGGCGCAGAAATGATGCTGATGTGATCAGGGGTAGAAACCTGGGACGAAGTTGGCGTTGACTCGTCTTCGTGAGACACCGGCCTCGTATTCAAAACATTGACTGCAGTGGCTGGGTGGTTGCTGTCACAATGTGTTACTTTGCCAGGAAGGACTTTTCCTGTGGCGACTGGAGATGGGGAAACATGATGGAGAGGTGTCCACGCCAACATAGGATAGGTGAAACATGTGGAGCCAAGCTAGCACATCCAGAATACATCGAGCAACGGCCGGAGACGTGCAAGGTTTGTCAAGAAATCGACGTGAAACGACGTCGTCTGCAGAAGCTTGATGAAAACATCAGTCGGTGGACTCCTCAACGAGGTCAGTTCGGTGCGAGTCTGGAGAAGGCCGAGGCTGAGCGAAAGCAAGTGGTGGACAAGATCAGAGAACTCACCTCACAGCGTGCTTCGGTGGTGTACCAAAGTAACGGTGGCCAAGCGGCGCCAGCCCTGCCACCCATCTCGCCACCGTACCCAGACCCGATGTTTCCAACGGACACCGGGTCGTACACATGGCGTTCCCAACCTCAAGGTAATCCTGCATCGAATCAAATGAGCAGCGGCGGCTACACCACTGCCAGCACCCCTTCAAGTCGGACCGGGGGCCCAAAGCGGACAGATGGTACACCTCGGACACATACGTCGTCCTACTCACCTTATTCAAGCCGACGCTAAAAGGCCAGTCCAGGGCAAAACTGAGCTGTTGACAACATATTACCAAGGGGCAGAGAGGAAAGTCAGGGCGCGCCGGATGAAAGAGGCATGATGGAAATCGAGATCATCACCACCTGTGTCATACATGCATGGCAGGCGCTGAGGTTATTCTGGTGGAGTCTGGAAGTAGGGAAGGTACCTGCACAAAGTACTATCTTGGTCGTAGCTTCAGGACAAGGCTCAGGCACCCATCTTGCCTGATCCGGAAGTTCATGCAAGGTGCAAGCCAGAACGTTTGATGGAAGCGCGCGAGTATCTGACTCGCATTAGTCGGTGTTTGAAGATATCTTCGAGAGCTCGGATGATGCCTCGACACTGTAACAGTAAAACCCAAAAGGCCACAGCATTATCACGGTAGTATGAATGAACAAACCTAATCAGATACTCTCTCATCATGGGCAATAAGAGCGAGGAAGTTTGTGTTGTGATATGTTAGAATTGTTCGCCAGGACTATCCACGCAAAGGTCGGTGTGATATCTCAGCTTCGCCGCCAAGGGCGCGTAAAAGGAAAAGGGGCGCATAGATTTCGGCACGGATAAACAATAATGCACCATCCCAAATGTTCGACCAATGAAAGCGCTGCCGGCTTACCGAGGTTATCAAACTTGGGAGCTTTACTTACTCGGCTTACAGTCGTTGATGAAAGGGAAGGAATAAGCAAATATGCATTGGGAAAGACAGTAGTGTAAGATTTAGAAAGTAGTCTGACAGTCGCATAGCCAGTCGGGCCCGGACCTTCAGGATTCTTTCTTTCCCCTTTTGAAAATAAGACATTTTTGCTTTTTGGTAGACAATTTCGCAGGCAACAAACGAACGACTAGGGAGCCACGCTTATTTCGATTTTCGATAGAAAAAGGGGTGGAAGCACAGCCATGGCCCAATCCAAGCCCACATTCGACAACCTCAGCATCACCACCTCAGCGGCACACCCATCAGTGCACATCATCACGATGCACAAAGCGCCGGAAAACCGGCTCAACGCGGCGTACGCGCAAACACTGATCCGCGCCCTGCGGCACATCGAAACCAACCTGGTCCAGCCCGGCTCCGACGGCGCCGTGGTGCTGACGTCGTTCAGCGACAAGTTCTGGTGCACGGGGCTCGAGCTGGACGAGTCCGACACGAACCCGTACGCCAACAGCGACGGGTTCTACCCGCTGCTCGCGACGCTGGTCGACTACCCGCTTCCCACGGTGGCGTGCGTCACGGGCCACACGTTCGGCGGTGGGTGTCCGTTTGCGCTGAGCTGCGACTACCGTGTGATGAACGCCAAGCGCGGGTTCTTGAGCATGCCGCCGGTGAATCTGGGGCTGCATTTTGATGGGATTGGAGCGTTGCCGAGGCTGAAGCTGGGGCCGAGGGTGGCGAGGAAGATGCTGCTGGAGGCGTATCGGTGGACGGGGAAGGAGGCGTTGGCGGATGGGATCGTGGATGGGATTGCAGAGCCGGATAGGATGCTCGATGTTGCGGTGGAGCTGGCGGCGGAGCAGGCGCCGAGAGCGAAAATGGGAGTGTATGGGTTGTTGAGGAGCGAGTTGTGGGGCGAGGCGCTGGAGAAGTTTAAGAGGATTAGCTACACGCATCGACGGAGGGAGGGCACGGAGCCAAAGGCCAAGATATGAGTGAGAGATGGAAAAATAAATGGTAAAAGTTCTTTCTCATTCAGTATCCAGTCATGAATTGTAGTCAACTATGCTTTGTGCGTCGAGACGGTCGGCTGAAGCGTATAGACGTGAGAGCAAGACGTCAGCGCCTAAAGGCCTCGATGTCCTTGACTTCCTTCACAGCCTCGGTGGTGAGCACTAGCGGCCGGTCCTCGCCCACAGCAACACTATCCTCTATCCGCACAGCCATGTTTCGAAAGTGCTTTGGCCATCTCTCTTCATCTGGCACGTAAATGCCTGGTTCAATGGTGATGCAATGCCCTTCTCTAAGGGTAGCCTTTCTCGAGTAGCCTACCGTATCGTGTACGTCCATTCCAATGTAGTGGCTGATGTGGTGCGGGAACAAGGTATCAATGGCTTTCGAGGACATGTCGAAGCCGAGCCGCTTGAGCTGATCGGTGAGGAGGTTCTCCGCGATGGCATGCAGTTTGTCGAGGGAGACGTTCGCACTGCCGCAGCACAGCGAGACGAGGGTCTTCTGCACGAGCAAAACGGCCTGGTACAAGTCTCTTTGAGGTGGGGAGAACTTGGCGTGAACGGGCCAGGTGCGGGTTATGTCAGAGATGTAACCAGCTTTCTTGCCGGCGGCATCTATCAGGACCATATCGTCGTCATGGAGGACATCATCGTTGCGAACATAGTGGATGCCGAGCCCGTTCTTCCCACCTGCGACGACCGGCTCGTAGGCGATCTGATCGCAACCATTGGCAACGAAGCGATACCGCAGATAGGCATCCAAATCTCTTTCGCGGGTAAAGGAGTGTTGCAAGGCTTCAGTGTGCGCTCTTCCGGATGCACGACCGGCCTGTCGCATCACCTCAATCTCGGCCGGACTCTTGTACGCTCGCAACTCGTTGATGGTATGTCTCAACTGCTTGATCTTCCTGCTCTCGATCAACTCGGAAAAATCGGTCTTCCGTCTCGGAGTGCCGTACAAGAAGCGCCACAGTGTGGAAAGGCCTTGATCAGGCTGGGTGATGTCGGTGAAGACCTGGCTCGCACCAGTGACGATGCTCGGCAAGATTTGGTGGATGTTCGCAATGTCGCCCGTCTCGTCGGCGTTGAAGACATCCAGCGCAGCTTGTGTGCCTGATCTTGCGCCATCCCATTTCTCGGCCTTTGCATCCTTTTCCCTCACATACAGGTGAAAGGTGTGGTCTTGACCACCAGCGGCCGGGGCGATGACCGCAAGGGCTTCAGGCTCGTTGAAGCCGGTCAAGTACAGGAAATCAGGGTCTTGGTGAAACTCGTAGAAACAGCTGCCTGTCCGTTGCACACAGTCGGCGGCGGCAACGATGGCTACAGCGCCCTGGGGGAGCTTCTCAGCGAGACGGGTGCGACGATCGAAATATTCTTGGGCAGTGATTCCTGGACTCAGCTCACCGGGGCGGAGAAGGTGAGGATGGGTTTCTGACAGAGGCTGGCCGAAAGATAGATCACCGGCATGAACAACATCGCTATAGGCGCGGACTGAAGGGACAGTAAGAGCGGAGCTGGCCCGCCATCTAGTCCTCCTTATCGTCGTCGTCGAGGGCCATCTTGCTCTTCGAACGAGCGACGGCAAGGTCCATAAGCCTCTGTTTTGATCAACAGTCGATCTGCCTATTGCACTGCAGATAAGGCGACCATGGGACATGCTATGTCTGCTGAGCGAACTCCGGAGGGATGAGGGACGCTGTGACTGATTTTACTATGAAGCTCCTCGACTGGCGGCTGGGACGCGAGTCGGATATGCTTTCCGCATCAGGAAGAGTCCGAGGACGGATTTAGATCCGTCAATCCACTCCACCACTCTGCCACCACTCTTCCCACTTCTAAATGGACATGACCGCCCCATCAATCAGCTGGTTGATATTGGTCATGAGTCACTCGGATCGGGCGCAGGGGAATTAGAGGAATGTGATCGCTTTGAGAACCACATAATCCTACCTTCCGCCATAAAGCATCCCACTTACTCTGCCACTGTGTCTGCCAAGAGGACCGGCAACAACGGCGACAATATGGTTCACGCACTAGCATACCCAAAGAAAGCGCAAAACACGTTGAAGCGGTACAATGATCGCGGCACATACGAGCTTGCTCCCATTCACGAAGTCATCAATACGACCCGGGTAGTACACGTATCGTTTGCGCCAGGCCCGGAGGACGCCTTTCCCGCCATCCTCCCCATGATCGGTGTCATGGGCTCATACGAGTACCCATCCGCCGGTCTGGATGAGCCACTCGACTGCTATCTCCATGGCTACGTCAGCGCCCGCCTCATGCGCCTGGCCCGTGATACAGAAAAGGGTCTTCCCGTTTGTATCGCAGCCACCAAGGTCGACGGCATGGTCCTGTCGTTGACTCCCAACTCTCACAGCTACAATTATCGCTCGGCGGTGCTGCAAGGCTACGCCAAACCGGTCGAAACGGACGAAGAGAAGCTGTTCGCCATGGAGCTGATCACGAACAAGGTAGTGCCGAAACGTTGGCAGAACTCGAGGGTGCCGCCGGATAAAGTGGAGATGACGTCGACTATGGTCTTGAGAGTCAAGGTGGAGACCGGCTCCGGCAAGGTAAGGAAGGGAGAACCACATGATGAAGACAAAGATATGAATAGAGAGGATGTGACTGGATCCACTTGGACGGGGGTCGTTCCTGTGTGGGAGGCCTATGGCGACCCGGTACCTTGTGCGACGAACAAAGTGAATCAAGTGCCTGAATACATAACCAGCTTTGTCAACGACATGACGGCTTCCAATAAAGAGCAAGCCGTGGACGCTACCACAGATCGAGAAATGTGAAAAGATAACATCGAACCCGGGCTTGAATGCCCTCCCTAAACTTCGCTTGCAGCCTATTGAGCATTGCAGATGCCTCATTTCACCGACGCCCACGTCTAGGCGTCAGCATTTGAAAGTATTTGCCAAAAAAAGACAACGGCGCTGGTTTTCCAAATGCACAATTACCCATTCTAGCCCCACCCTTAGTCCATATTTTATGCTTTTCTCTTGCAGAAATGCCTTCCCAAGAGTAGCGGAGAATGGATAACTATTTTCCAAGGAAATTAGTGATACACAAACAAGATAAGGATGTGAAAATGCGCTTGAGAAAGCGCAGGTCTGTCCAATTCGGTCGCAACTAAAGTTAGAACACAGCCTTGGTCAGCTCGGTAGAATTGTCTATGCCACTGGGTCTGGAGAGACAGGCACAAGATTTGCCTGTAGCTCTGTGCGCTGATGGTTAAAGCCTTCTCAAAGCATAAACTTCGCTTCACTTCGAACATGCACGCAAATCGGGTCCACAACACGTTTCTGGCATCGTCAAATAGTTAAAACGCAAAAATTGGTGTACTCGCAGCCATAGAATGTTCGCCACGTCACGTTTCGTCGCTTTCACAACCAGGATTTTAACACGACTCACACTTTATTTCTAGTCGTGCTCACCATGTTGTTGCCCGTCTACCCGGCATCGTACGAGCTCGTAGGTCATACCTCTCGACCCAACATGCCCAGGTACAGCCAAAATGTGTTTATCCATACGCCATTGTTACTGCGGCTTGGATGCATCTTCTTTGCGTGTATGTGCTTCATGTTGCTCATCCTGACTGTCACCATGTACGGGACGAGAGCATTCGTTTTCCGTGACACGATAATGATGGATATCAGACGACTCGTGTGCAGTCGGCTGGGTATGAGACTGTTGCTGACGCACTTGCGCTTGATTCCACGCTGACATGACATCCGATGAAGTAGGTGGTGGGTATGACTGTAGATTTTGTTGAGTTGTCCACCACATTGACGTCTCGTGATGCTGATCTGCAGAATGGATTTGCCCTGGCATTTGGTCTGAATATGCCGGGTTTTGCTGAACACCCTGCATTGCATACCATGGCAGAGAGATGACATTCGTTGCGTGGCCCGGTCCTCCATGCGAGGCAGGATCAGATATTGGAGGAGCAGAGTGGCCTGGATCCAAGGTGTTCCATCCTGGGTACGTGAACGTTGGGTCGGTAGGAAATTCTGCCTGGTGCACCAAGCCCCATGCGCGATCCGGGATGTTAGGATTATTTATGGGCGTAAGGCTTGTTCTTGCTTGAGGGCCGTATGGAGCTCTGGAAGGCTCCCTTCGTGTATCAGCTTCCAGCGCGGACGTACTGCCAAGGGGATTAAATGATGTCGATTTGGCTTCCTCCCACCCCGTGGTTGTGAGGTCGGCATTGTCGGTAGGACACACTCGAGATGCCACCGACAAAAAGTCGGCCTCATCTAGCTCTATCTGGGGAATGAGGCCTTGTTCTTGCAATACTTGTACATTTTGTCGCAGTTGCAGTGCTACTTCTTCAGGAGGGCGATCCTGTCGCAAGGCTTCCAACAAGCCACCTAAATGGGTCTCGTCATTGTGTTTGATGGCATTGAAAACCGCACTGAGTAGGTATTGTGTGCTTCCATCGTTGGAGGGGTTGGTAGGTCGTGGCTTGGTCTGGACATTAGGCCTGGCATCAAAGTGGCAGACCAGTCCCGTTCTTTGGCATGCTTCACACGGGCCGGGCTGGCCTGAACACTGATTGTCGGTTAGAGGCGTGTATTGTGCAAGATGCAAAAACCCATACTTTGGTTTTCCGCCGTTGGCATTGCTCACATGCAGTGACAGTACGTGAGCCGCGCCTTCCCTCGGCAGGTTTCGAAGAGCCTGGAGTGCTACTTGGGGCGTTATGCTGTGAGGGAAACTTTTGTTCGGGTCTTTCAGGAACAGACGACGTCTTGTCCATGGTAATTAGCGTCGTTGGGATCCCAACGTGAGAAGATTAACAAAATCATCTAGGTAGGTAAGGTGTGGGGCGACTTATTGGTCTCAAGCAATCGTAGCCAAAGACTCAGGCTTGCTGCAAGTGCTGCAAACAAGCACATCTTGAGTATTCTCAAGTACTCCAATCTCGACCTTACTTCCAGCCTCCCATGCTTCCACTCTTCGACGTCCTAGAAATTGGAATTGTATGCGTCTCTCCACTGCGTCAAGGTTTGCAATATCTGAAACAAGTTTCGTGGGCCGAAATGGTCATTTTGAAATCCTTATATTAACAGATGCAGCTCAAAATAGGTTGGGAAATCTAGTGGTCGAGATCTTTTGGTCCGATAATCATGCCGTATTAATTGTTTTGCGCCGGACCCAGGCCCAGAGACTTGTTCATTTCGTTTATAACGTGGCGAAAGTGGCGAACCTCGGTCGTTGCAAGCTTTACGGACACCTTCCACATTACGACCAATATGAGCATTGCATGTGTGCGGCTGTGAAGTGTTGGTGCAAAAGGGTTTGAAATGCAGCGGCCCCCCTCGACTGACCAATGAGACTTGACTTTAGCCTCCGAACCCCTCCTCGGCATTATCGGAAGCGCATATCCGAAGGACACAGTGCCTGAACAGACAAGAGATCCGTGAATCGGGAAATATTTTTCTTCCCACGCCAAGTACCAAGTCCTCACGCATGCTCGTCCACCGGGAAAAAAATTCACTCATTCAGCGTCCACTTTCCGACGATCACCCTTAAACTGCGCAGCCCCCTTTCAAGATTTTGCTTGCGGCGGCTATCTGCTGCCGGGACTGAGGGCTGGCGGACCTGAATTTCATCGATCCATTTCGAGTTCCAACGATTGCTTCGCAGATGAGAAAAAATCCATTGACACGAATGGTGAATTTCTCCCCCCGGCGGATTCAAAGAACCTAGTCCTCGCGTGTCGCGTACCAAGCGCCGAGTACTGCTGCTGATGCTGGCCAAAGGCAAATTTGCCTGCATCAGGGTACGCGTCTTGCATTTCAACGTGGTCGCGAGCCAACCGTCAGAAATTTTGATGAAGACTTTATCATCCGGTTCAACTTCCTTCGTTTGGGACGGCTGTTCATGGCCTCTTCGGATCCACCGAAGAAGAGATGAACTTTTCGTGAAAAGTTTCTATTGTGATTCTGTTAAGGTGATATCACAATCACGTTGTGAATGCTAATATGGTTAGTCAATGACACCTGCATCTGACCTTGGTGCGCTTGGAATGATTCAACATCATACCGTTGGAAAATACATTTGTAGCAGTTGTTGCTCCTAGCATTCGAATTTGCCTGTTAAGTGAGTCTCATTCTGCACACTTGCCACTGCTGCCGGACCACGCGTGCACGGTGTCCTTCTCGGTCACTTGTTCACCTGCGAATCCATTCGCTGCAAACAACTCAAGGCTCCATACTGACGCAGAGCTTCGTGCCCCCTGAAACCTGGCGGTGAGTATCATCAATCGCGTCGCTTGTAACAAGCGCGTAAATAGGAGGTGTGCTGCTGCCAAATTTTCAATCCCTTCACAGCCCAAGTGCAAGCAGCAATTTAGTGGCCTCCGAGTTGTCTGTGTGCGTAAGCTCACCTTCACTCCTTCATACACTTGCACCGCACCCTCGAGCGCTTTGCAACTGCTTCAATTATTGACACTGACACCACTTGCAAAACATGCCGCTGTGTGAAGTCCATTTCGAGATCTCCTAGCTTCGGCGATCCAATAAGCCAAATCAGATTGACGTCATCCCAAGCACTTAAAATGCTCAAGAGGCAGGAGGTTGTTGTTGCAGCAATTCGCATGGTGCATCAGGAACTCGCACCATGATGACACTTCAAGTAGCGAATCCAAACAACTCATGTCACTCCACTTCATCATTGTCGGAGGCTCCCTCGGTGGTCTTTCGGCCGGCCTTGCTCTTAGAGAGTCTGGCGATGTTAGTACCATCCTGGAGTGCAATCCGGAGCCACTACTTCATAATCAAGGAGCTGGAATCGTTGCGGGGGGAGACACTCTTGGCTTTTTCAAATGCCATGATAGGTGCGACCAGCCTCTCGCGGTAAGCTCGCAGAAACGGCAATACTTTGACCGGAATGGGAACATCGTTCAAGAGATATCCATGACACAAAATATGACCAGTTGGGACCTCGCTTATTATCTTATGTGAGCAAACTTTGATGGCATCGAAAGCAAATATTGTAATGTTCCCACTCCTCTACGTCACCATGGCAAATCAGTCCACCTACATGGCCACAACGTCACCTCATTTGAGCACCTCGATCCGCACGGTGTTTGAGTCTTCTACACGGATTAGACCTTTTCCAAGCCAGAGGAGACCCGACATATGGATTGCGATGTCCTCATAGCAGCGGACGGCCCCTCATCAACCATTCGCTCTCTCCTCTTCCCAGACGTTAAGCGAACGTACGCAGGGTACTGCGCCCTTCGCGGCACGGTTCCCGAGCAAGAAGTATCAGACTCTACCCTCACAGCCTTCAAAGAGCGCTTCGCTTTCTTCCACGCACCAGGTATACAGATCCTCGCTTACTTGATACCCGGGAGTACTGGCACCACCGAACCGGCCAGCGCCTCATCAATTTCGTCTACTATACCAACTTCCCGGAGGGGTCACTTGAGCTCGACGAGATCCCTGACCGACGGAGATGGCGAAAGACGCCACGTCACGATGCCGCCTGGTATGACAGAACCTAAAGCTTCGGGAAAGCAGAAGCAGATCGCACGCGAGAAACCCCAGTTCGCAGAGATTGTGTGCACGACGGAGCAGCCGTTCGTGCAGGCCGTCACCGACGTGATCAGTCCGCGGAACTCGTACTACGAGGACGACCGTGCCGTCTTCATCGGAGATGCGCTTGCCGGGTTCCGTCCACATACCGTGGCCAGTACGAGCCAGCCATGCTATGATGCGATGCTTTACGCGGACTACATCGACGGGCAGGTGGTCAGTAAGGAGGAGTGGAAGACACAGACGATGCGGTTTGCCAGGTTTGTGCAGGACCGAGGTGTGAAGATGGGTGTCAGGAGTCAGTTCGGGGAGACAGGGGAGGAAGGAGAATAGCACCCTTTGCCGCTGGAAGAGCTCATCAAGGACCGAGACGAGGCAACCAAGCCGAGAAGCGAGGAGGTTTGGCCAGAGTGGCGACGAAAGTATGATCCAGCTCGACGTTGAGCGATGAACTAACTACCGTTAGCGCCAGCTTGACTAAAACGAATCCCTGGTATAGACTGTATATTGGGCCTCAAGACCATGTGCCGCTGGAATGTGGGTGTGATGCCCGTTGTCAGAAATCGGTGCAAACGGCGAATGTTGCTCAAGTCACCCGCTGTTTTCTGAAGATGCTTCTGATATCCTTTTTCCTAGCCTTTCTGTGCTCTGCGCTTAATGGTCACGTAAATGTCCTTCTGGTATGTGAACCAAGAATTTTTAATTGTCCACTCCTTCTCAGGGTCAACCAGCGACAACTAGAAGATGGCCAGTTAGCTGAGGGAAGTCTAAAAAGCGAACGATCAACGAACGACCATACTCGCATACCTCATAATTATTGAATAAAGTGGCAATAACTTTGTTCGCCTCTAGTCGGCTTAAATTTCGTCCTAGGCACAACCTTGGGCCGTGCCCGAAAGTCAGAGTTGCTTCTTTCATCTTTCGTTCTCGTTCTTCAAATTGGTCTTCTGTCTCGTCGTCATGTTTCAACCAGCGCTCAGGGATGAAATGGTCCGTCTTTGGTCCGAAGTATTCCTCGCTTCTGTGCACAACCCACGGATTCATTCCCACAATTGTACCCTCTGGTATGAAGCGGCCGTCAGGTAGTGTCATTCCACCCCTGGGAACTACTCTCTCAAGCACCAGCCCGACTCCACCGTGAATACGCATGCACTCTTGTAATACCGCATTAAGATATGGGAGTGCAAGTGTCTCGGCCCACGTCACCGGGGTACTGAGGTTAGCCTCTCTGAGCTCCTTTGTCAGCCGGTTAAGGGACGCTGGGGTTTTTAGAAGGTAGTAGATCGCTGCCCCCAAGGTGATTGCGGTCGTGTCAGAGCCAGCAAGAACATTGATAAGAAGAAAATTCACGACGAGCATATCATTAACAAATCCAGTGGAATCAGCCTCCTTAGCGTCAAGGAAATGGTCCAGGAAGTCTTTGGCGGGTTTCTCGTTGGACTTCTCGCCCTGAGCAGCGATCTGAGAGCAGCGCTCCGCAAGAGCTTGAGCACTGAAGTCAATTGCCCAGGAGAAAGAAGGTGCACCGATTCGCCTTACGGGATTCTTGTCGAACAGATAATCGAGCTGTGGCATTTGGCAAATGACGCTGAAGTAGTCTAAACCATACTCCGACATGGCAAGAACGCCGCCAACATCCCGGGCTTCCTCAAGAAACCCGAAAGGTTTCCCAAATGTAATCTCGGACATGATGTCCCAAGCAGCATAATTGACCCATTTACTCGCATCAAATGATTTTCCCTGGTTCGGGCCTTGGATGAACCTGCTCTCAAGAGCGTGCATAAATCGCATGATGACAGGGTCCATGAGCGTCTCATAAGACCTGACGTTGCCCATCGTATATATGGACCTAACTGGTTTGATAGTGCGATCGTGCATGTCTTCGTCCGTCATGCTGTTGAGATTGGGCACTCGAATACCATTCGCCAATGCATCGTTAACATTGTCTTCGCCTCCGCGTCAGCTTGAAACCTTTGATATTCCGACCGACTTTTCACCTACACATTTTGCTCTTCTTCCACCTAGGCTTGTAGGAATACACCACTTTGATGAGGCCAGGATCGCTAAGGCTGATCATATTCGGCCCCAAGCGCACTGCGGAACCATATTTCTCGTGAAGCATGTTGTGTGTAATATCACATCGTCTGGCTTTGACGTCAAAAAGTCGCCATAGATTTGTGTATCTCGCAAGCCAGGGCCCTGGGTATTTACGAAGCGGAGATCGCAAGAAGTCCAGGATTTGCTTGACGAGCAGTAATGTCAATCCTGCAAGAACTAGACGAAACATGATGAATGAAACAGACATCGATAAAATGCTCTTTCAGAAAGAAAGCATGTTCAACGCGGAGGTATGGCTTAGGGCACCATTTAATGTTGTCAAAAGAAATCTCGACTTTTGCAGCGTGAAGATGCACCACATCGACCATAGTGAGATCTGGCAATGACCCGAAAAGCTCAACCACCTCAACTTAAGCCGCGCCTGTCTAGAAGTGGCACGAAGTGGTTCTTGCGGCCTCGATGTCCAAAGTACCCGAATGCTTTTCTCCATACTGGCTCAAAATGTCGTAGCGGGGTCAGGGTCCCATGTACGATGTACAGGGTTAGGAAGATAGAGTTGGGAAGAAGATTCCTTCAACACTAGTCACCCTGAAGTATACAAGGAGAACCTTGTCAAAATAAGTAGGTCAAGACGCGTTGCTTTCAGGATCATTTGGGATTGGGTGTATGCTAGTGGATTTTGTCGGATGCGCATTGGATTAACTCAATTAACATTTCGTGCGTGGACATGGTGTTGGGTTTGAGACGCCAATTATCATTCTGCGACGGTCCGAATCTTGCTACGGTCGGCAGTTGTCCAGATGATCTGCAAATCCCCACCAGTGACGGACATTGTTCTTCCTATAGCTTCTGCTTAGCGGGCTGAGAAACAAGGTTAGGGCTGTTGCCATCTGGGCATGATCCAGTGGACATGAGATCCGAGAGAGGATATTTCTTTTTGGAAAACGCGAACTGAAATAGCGCATGTGCAGACTTGACAGATACCGCTAAGACAGATACAACCTTCAAATTTTTAGGCGCTGGACTTGACACCAAGTGTTCACTATCCGAGCCATGTCCTATACATTAGCGTCGATTAACAGGTCCAATATCTGCATTAAATTTACCTTCCGAAAAGATGAGGATTTTGCCCCACGCTGGAAGAAATAACTCGACTTGCACAGGAGAATGGAAGGCCGATCACCAGGACCCAAAATGCTTCTGCATAAGTGGAATAAAACGATTCTTCATTCAGAGCATCAGTAGTAAGTGGATACCTGTGTGTTCAATGACTCTATCCAGCGTATTTGACCTAAGCCGCAAGCAATTGTCGACGACGCGCCGTGCCGTGTCATCCATCCGAAAAACCTGCCAACTTATTAATCCCGGTATTTACAAGCTTGCTCATACCTCTTGTATGAAGCCAAACACATACGTGGCAATCAGCATCGAGAAAATTGATGTCCATGCAGATTCTGCAAGTGCAAGGTACGGGAATATTGGCCGGGAAGCGATGAAAAGCAATATGAAGTACTCTTACTGGCGGTTGAGGAAGCTACAACCAAAAATCAGAATCACGATTCAGATCCATCACCCAATTTCCATCAGCTTAAACTGGAAAGCATCCCTTCCAAGAGCACGAGGTGCTGCTTAACCTCCGCTTTCTTCGGGTATGTCTCCACGCTATTGAACCATAACGGCTTCCCTCGACCTGTGCTGAAAGTCCTGGTCCACCAGCGGGAACGGCACTCACGCTGGCGGCTATTCAGAGGTCTTGACATAAGCGCAACTCGTCCCATTGGTAGCATCGTTCACTCGCAGCCCGGAGTCTCAAATACCCGGCTTACAACCTCTGGAAGAAACAACGCTTTGGCATTCTTAATGTGATGCATTTGCCGTCAAGCTGCCGATTTGGTCTGTCGAAATAGACCTTTTTTGGAGTCATTGTTCAGCACCCGCTTTTAATTGCAGGAAATATGGCAGTTGATGATCAAGGCGGAAAGCTGATAAAGGTCATGTGGACGATTGGAAGCGTACCACTTCTTTTCGTGGCTCTCCGACTCTACACGAGACTGACGCTGAGCAGTTCCTATGGCTGGGATGACACTATCACTGTGGCCGCAGCAGTAAGCACCCAGTTCGGCACGAGCGATGTAAATGCTAAATCTCCAGGCCATACTCGTGGCATACGCAGGGGTGATCACGAAAGCGGTCGCATATGGAGTTGGCAAGCATTACTACGACATCAGTCCTCCTTCGGACCTGGTCAATGCATACAAATTTGTGTACATTGGCCAGCCGCTGGCAATCATGGCCTGCAGCTTCAGCAAGAGTTCATTCGGCTTGATGCTACTGAGAGTGGTGACGAAGAAATGGGAAACTATCTTCATTTGGACCCTACTCATCTCTATCAATGTGGTCATGTCCTTATGCGCAATATTTCAGTTCATCCAATGCAAAAACCCAGCTTATGGCTGGGATCGGACGATAAAGACAGAGTGTTGGCCGATTAATGTGTTCACAACCTATGCTATTTTTGCCGGAGGTTCGTGGTGAAAGGTGCGGTGAACAGCTTCCTCTTGCTGATCTTGCCTAGCGTATTCTGGCGCGTGTGATTTCATCCTGGCGCTATGTCCTTGGATCATTCTCCGGCGTCTTCAGATGCGGACACGTGAGAAGCTACCAATCGGCCTCGCTATGTCGCTGGGAGCCTTGTGAGTCCTCGGTCTTCCTATCTCCTGTATACACTAACATAGGCTTCCAGTGCTGGTGTCGCAGCGGTAATCAAGACAACATACCTTCCCGCCCTTTCGAAGAAGGAAGACTACACATATGCGGGAGTGGATGTTCTTATCTGGGGAGGATTCGAAACAGCTCTCACTATCATTGCTTCCTGCATCGGCACATATCGGCCTCTGTCCAAGCAGCTCGTCGCCTACGTCGCCTCGAGCCACGATCGAAGCTGCCACTTCTTCTGTGAGAAATTGAGATGCAAAAGGTCAAGTGCAGAGAGCGTTGTTGCTGTCGTGCAAGCAGAGAGTGAAACGCTACGCCTGAGTCTGCCGCAGTGGACCGAAATAACTTTTCCCCGCACCCCAGACGAGGAGAACGGCATAAGCCAGGCCGATCGAAGCGAGAACGGACCAATAGACGAGGGTTATCAGCTGATCTTAAGGAGTCCTGAAAGGATATACAAAATCACCGACGTGGTGGTCACCTACCGGAGCACTGATGAGGCCAGAAAGACGCTAAATGATGAATCAAACGGGACCAAGAAGCGGGCGAGAATGTATCTACTACAACGCGAAAGCAGCACACAAGTCCCGTCTGATCCACGACGCCGCATATATGAGCAACGAGATTATGAAAGGCATTGCCATCAGACACGAGGAGGCATCCAAATATAGATCTAACGATACGCATCAGCTTTGGACTAGAATCCAGGGGAGTTTTTTACAGAGAGACATATTTCGGAAAACAAAGCTGCAAAGGTTGTTGTAACAGCATTAGGCTTCTCAATGCATAGTAGACTAATATAAATCCTTGTTTCCGAGCCACAGCTTGAAATGGTTATTATGAAGCGCATTGAGAGTTGCTTACTGTCTATTTCATAAGGTACAACGTCTTGCGATGTCCCTTAGCTTGCCTTTTTGTTATCTTGGACGAGAATTGAACCAGTCTTTCAGATTTTCCAGACCTATGGTTTTCCTGCATCAAACAGAGAGATCACTCAAGCAGGTCAGCATCCATGTCCGAGAAATCCATTGAGTCAATTAATAGATCAAGTGACAGATCATGTACTGCCTGCATAGGGGTTTTATGCTTGTATATCATGGCTGACGTCGTACTACGGCAGTTTGGAGATGCAGAAGATAGCCTATTATCTGAGACAGGCGTGCGAGACTCGGGATGCTTCGGTCCACAGGCTGGCGTAATCATTTGTCTAACTTCGCCGAGCTCTTCCTAGGAGCTTTGGTGTATATCGACAACTTCGAGGTCTGCAAATTGTGAACTACTCTCTGCAAGCAATGGCACAGGCTTTTGCGATGAACTGACAAACAGTGGTCGTGTTTGTTGACACGTTTTTGCCTTCGTTCTTCGCTGACATATGATGATGGCTTTGACGAGTCCTTTGCATCCAGTTCTCGCTCCAGAAAGTGTTATATCTGCGCTGTATGGAAATCTTGATGTTGCCGTGATGTAAGGTGGCCTCTCTGGGAAGAAGCAATCCGCAAAAACGACACCTTGGCCATGTCCAAAGCCATTGGCATATTTGACTTCATGTACGGTGGCAAACAAGCCAACAGTCATGTCGAAGATTTCGGAGCCATCCTGCGACCGAAAAGGTTTGATAAGTCTCAGTAGCTCCGCGGTACGAAAACAAATGTGCTCCATAGCTGGCCAGGCAATGCTTCGCTTGTCAAATATTAGGCTTGCGGTTTTCAATGGGGTGAGTAGACATGGATGCATGAACGCTGGATAAGGAGCCCCATTAGGGTAGCCTTCTCGGCCTTTTTGGGGAGGTTTCCGCTCTTCTTGGCAGTTGACGACCTGTTCCACCTCAATATCCCGAAAGGTAGTGTTTTCCAGGCGGACTGTAGATGAATTTGAGTAATGGGATTGCTCTTCGAAGATGCTTTCGTCTAAGTCATCCAAATCGAAACCCATGGTGTCATCAAAACCTAAGGAGCCATCAGAAGAAATTTCGATAATCGAAGATCTTCCTTCACACTCAGGCGATGACGATGTTCGGCGAGTATGAGGCTTGCGGATTTGTGTCGTGGTGGGTGTTGACATGGGATTAAGAGAAAGAGCATCATTTGTCAGGCGGTCTATTACAGACTCGCGTACTCTGCTTCGAGAGGCTCCGGCATCATTTGGTAAAGAGGCCGATACCACTGACGGTGGGGTGAGTTCAACATCTTCTGCTCTTCTGTCCAGATTGTAATCGAGAAGGTATTTCTCAGTGTCAACGGGTTGCGAGGTGCGGCCTCCACGCACTAGCGACCTGCGCGTCTTTGGCAATCCACCAGCTAAATGATCATGGTTCTTGGGTTTCTTTATGGAAAGTGTCGTGTCTGTGGATGGTCTGCGTCTTTTCTTAACCGTCTCAATGACCAATTTTTCTGCCGCTCTCAGGATGCTGACACGATGTTTGCTTGCCAGACTGGTTACCAAGTTAGTAGCTCTGTGCGATACCTCGGGCGAGTTTTGCTGGACAGTTGAGGTCCCCTTTACTACAGCTGCCCAACCCATTTTAACTGAGAATCTTGTTAAATTTAAGCAAAGAAAACGGGAAACTATGTGGGTTTTAACAAGGCTATCTTTAATGTAACAAGGAAGGTGGTGCTGCCTGCTAAGGAAAGAGCGCATCTCTGATGGCCGTCCCGTATCGTTGTGACGTACCGCTTTTGCAGTTGCGCTCAGACTGCACCTTTTTATTCCAAACGAAAGCTCATGCTAGCCACACTACGGGCTGAAGCAAGTTGTCGGGGGTTTGTCGTGATCATCTGGAGAGCCTCCCGTGCTCGGGGAGATGGAGACTTGCGCCAGAAATGCAGGCAGGCGCCCCATGATGAACAACACATCCATTCTTGACTCTCCCCTACTCGCAAGACCAGTTCAACGCAGGAGTCGATACAGTGCCTTCCGGAGAGCTCTGTCGCTGTAAGCATTCACGTGGTGTCGTCAACCACGCTCTGACGTGTTTGAGTTAGTAAGCAAATACAAGTAGCCGAAGTCTAGCCGGAGTGTTTTGTTTACTCGCCTCCTTGCACAATGTACATGTCGACCAACACAAAACGAGCTTCGCCTAGACAGACGGGCGGCCTAGGATGTCTTATGCGATTGAGACGAAGAAGCGAAAGTTCGACCGTATCCTAGAATCGCTGACCGATGGGCCTTCTCACCACACGATACAAGATGAATCCCGAGCGCCTCTCAAATCCCGCAACAACATCGCAACGGGAAAGTTGTCACTATCCGACTCGTCTAAAAGGCGGCGCATTACGCCAACTTTGAACAAGTTTGCAACCAAAAACTCTCTTCTCAACCACTATCTGCCGTCTAGCAGAGCTGCATTCCTCGAACGCCTCGAAACATTTCGCCATATCACAAAATGGCATATCCCCTCAACGACATCTATCAACGCGGCCGAGTGGGCGAAAAGAGGCTGGGTCTGTGCCAACGTGGACACTGTCTCCTGTGGTTCGTGCTCCGAGCGAGTGGTGATAAGTTTGACGGTGGACGCGAAACTCGACACCAAGCGTGATACGGATCCTGATGGTGCCGCAGGTGACGTTTCCAGAGTACTAGAAGAAGATGACATAGCAGTTGAAGTCTACGAGGCGCTGATCAAGAGATATCATGACATGATCGCCTCCTCACATGCTGACACCTGTCCCTGGAGGAGGCGGGGATGTGATTCATCCATTCAACGCATTGAAGGCATGCTGAATGCTGCGAATACTGTTTCATCCCTGCAGAAGCGACTGGATGATATCGATTCCAAAATTGACGACATGCCAGCCGTTGTTGATCTACCCACTCTCGAGGATTCAGCTTTATCCATGCCAGAAAACCTCAAGGCCCTCGATAGTCCCGTTCACGGCAAGGATGCGATCAAGCTTGCTATCTGTGGCTGGCAGTACAAAGAGATAGATGTCCTTGAATGCAAGCATTGCTTTAGATCACTGGGTTTATGGCTCTACAGAGGAACGACGCCCACTGTGGAGAATCTCGACCCGGTAGACAGCCATCTGGAATACTGTCCTTGGCGTTCACCTGACGCACAAGATACAGAACTTTTCCTGCGTGATGATCTGACTCACGGTGACGGCAAAAGGGTTAAACTTCCTGGCTGGGCTTTAGTGTGCCATGCTTTGAAAAAACACCATCTGAAGAAGAGTGGCGATGCCGATTCAGTCATTTCGTCGACGGCGCAAAGTGCCGGCACAGACGTCGATCGGAATTCGTTGACGCCGGAGCAACGTGACAAGAAAATGAAGGACTTGCTTAGACGTATCAAGGAGATCAAGAAGCCCTTCAACGTCAAAGGACTGTTGAGGCGAAAGGAGACTCTCCGTAGCTAACAAAATATTACATTGTACCGTGCTGTACCATAATTGGTTGAAGCCTCACGGAGGACATCCGATTGCCGAATGCTATCGGGTGAATGCGAAATAAAGGACTTGTACGGTTAACGACCGAAGCATATAAGGCCCCAAGGCTGCCATGACGGAACCAGGCTTCCGTAATATACGCCTCGGGAAGCTGCGGGAAGGGTGCCAACCCAAATGACGGGATGTCCTGCATTTGGCCCTAAGCCCGGAACTTGCCATAACACATGAACAACGTGCGCGAATATGGTTTTCGTCTGTTTCGCCATTGTCTTCGTCTAGAATGAGACCAAGTCCCTACACGTAAAAACGCGCATGTTTTACGCGCTTCGTGAGTTATCACGGGGATGTGCACGGGAGATGGCTGAGGCCGATGGGGACGCTTCCCCAGATTTCAAAGGCCCCAAGTTGGTCTAAAATCAAGTCATATTTAGGCTTAAGCTTCGCCCCGGAAGCCCATCACGTCATCAAATTAGAAAGTCATTCATTCCAGCTGTCGCGATCCGTACGAGGTCTCACAGGCCATTTGATAATACTTGGTAATATTGTTGGCAGTCATCGACGAACTTTCTCGATTTATGTTCCATGTCTCTGAAGGTGATGATACGGGCATGTCGTCGGCAGGGATCGAAATTCAATGAGTTGAGGATGTGGATCGTTGGGTTGTGATATCTAGCTCAACACTTTGAAAGTAGTAAAAAGCATGTGCTGTTATCTCCCATCGTTCAGCCGACCGTTGTTGGTATCAATACTCAAGATCGCCTACCCGGAAGGGTAACGAGCAAAAGGAATCTGAAAGATCTCGGGATCCCTGGATTTCAACTTGTTACTCCTCGGTACGACAATAATGGTCGGGCGCTTATTGTTGATCGTTGAGAGCGCCGTGTTCCCGAATCGCGTCTAGCTCAAAGCACCTTCCCGGCCAGTACCCCGCAGGATGCTGGCCAAACTTGTCAGATCTCAGTTAGTCCGTTAGCCCAGCCCGGACTCCGAGGCCTTGGACCTTGGAGACAGTGGTTCGGTGGGTTTCGTGCCCGCAGCATTAGTGGGACTTTGCGGTGCTGAATTGCTATGGCTGCTATTCGTCAGAAGCTGCATCGGAGGCAGGCACGTTGCAGCTTCTCTTCACAGTTTAAGTACGAGGTGCACCTACGGCATTTTCGTGGTCTCTTTTTCCGAACCGGAACTAAATCCACTGCTGTTTCTCCTCACGAGACCGAAATTGTTTGAGCCTTAATTTTGAAACTTAAGTTCTCTGTCAAGCTTGTAGTGTTTATCACTCGTCGAGCAAGCCGTGAGGAAGAATCGGGACACCCTCACATACCCGCACGAGCTTACAAGCGCTCCACCGCTCGTTCGTGTCGCAGAAAAGAGCTCAGCTGAGAATTTAAGAGAACACCAAAGCTCCTCCTACAAGCTCAAGGGTTGTCAAGCTCCTCCTGCTATCGAGCACATATTTAACGTCCGTTTTGACGACTCACGCCCGAGCTCGCTCTCACGGCATTTTGGCTTGAGTACCCCTGACCGACGCACAAGTGTAGGACCTTCGGTTGTCCAGAGAACGTCCACCGCCCCGTCCTCAAGATGTCAGATTCCACAACACGAGTGAAGGAGAGCGCACGCGCAGCCGCTCAAAAGGTGGAGTCGGTAGCAACAGAGGCGGTCAACAACCCAGTACAAGCCAAGGACGATTTCCTCCACACGCCCGCTGTTCGCGCTGCATTACCCTTTATAAATGGCGGCCTCGCTGGCATGTTTGCAACATCATGCATTCAGCCGATAGACATGGTGAAAGTCCGAATCCAGTTGGCGGGAGAAGGCTCAAGAGGCGGCGTTCGGCCGTCTCCCATCACCGTAGCCAAGGACATCATCGCTCAAGGCAAAGTGTTAGATCTTTACACTGGTCTCTCAGCAGGTCTTCTCAGACAAGCGGTATACACGACTGCAAGAATGGGCTTCTATGACACCTTTGAAACAGCGCTCTCAGCCAAAGCAGAGAAGAATAGCACCAGTGTTACCTTTCTCGAGCGTAGCGGTGCAGGCTTGGCGGCTGGCGGCCTCGCAGCGATGATCGGAAATCCCGCAGATCTTGCTCTAATCCGAATGCAATCGGACGGTCTCAAGCCCAAAGACCAGCGAGCCAACTATCGATCGGTGTTTGATGCGCTGAAACGCATTGCCGGGAATGAGGGCATTGGCGCACTTTGGGCTGGCGCTTTACCCACCGTGGTTCGGGCCATGGCTCTTAATTTCGGGCAGCTTTCGTTCTTTGCTGAGTCCAAGGCTCAACTCAAGCGGCGGGCACCTCAACTCTCTGAATCAAGCCAAAGATTTGGCGCCTCGGCCATAGCGGGCTTCTTCGCCTCCTTCTTTTCCTTGCCTTTTGACTTTATCAAAACTAGGCTGCAGAAGCAACAAAGAGGCCCCGACGGCAAATTGCCATATGCTGGATTCATAGATTGTGCGAAGAAAGTTGTTCGAGATGAAGGTATCCTAAGATTCTATCGAGGCTTCGGTACCTACTACGTCAGGATCGCTCCTCACGCGTAAGTCGACTTTCAACATTTGGAGACAAGGCTGCTAACACAATACCCAGTATGATTACCCTGATAATTGCAGATTACCTCAAGCTCATCACAAAATAACCTTATCTTGTGACCGGAATCGCCACACTCGAGACGACTTCTCTGGAGAGTGGCTTATGCGTGGAGGCAAACGCATCACAGGACAGACCTTGTAAACACTTGAGCTGGCAAAGCTGGAATAGGATGGTTAGCGTATAGAAAAAGGCTGTGATCGATCTGACAACATCCGTGCTTGTTTACCAGCAGATTGCTAAAACTTCAAGGATACCCAACATAGAGAATAATACAACGATGCTTGTGAAATGATTTTACTAATTTATCCCTTCCTGTAAAGTTTGACACCAAGTTGTATACTCTCATCAAGGACGGTCAACTTTGGAGTGTGGTTGACCGCTCGAAATGGAAGGTACGCCGCTTGCTCGATTGGCATACTTGCGGAGAAGGATGTTGGCACGGCGGAAAAATGTTTAACGATCGTGCGACGTGATGACCCTGGTCCTCAGATTTTACGACGGAGAAGTTCATGGCAGAGGGACGTGCGCCTGTAACCGCGCCAGAACTGCTGCTCAAAATCGTCCTGACCGGAACACAAACTCATTATGAGTGTCGAGGACTGGTAGACGACAAAAGGCTCGAGCATCTGCTCCACGCTGGAAAGCAGATCCTGTACAAGTCCCACCAGGAGAGCGACGTCCGGTGAGTGGCAAGCGACAAGCAATGTGCTGTATGGCCGGAGCGACTGGGCTGACGCACAATGCAGGCAAAACCTGGGCTTCAGTCCGTCGGTGTGGCAGGGCCTCACCAACGTCTTCACTCGAGCCATTCCTGTCCTTGAGCAGCAGTCCTTTGCCTGGAAGAACACAACCAGCAGCAGTTATGACGGCTCCTCGTCTAACCTCATCGCAGCAAACTATCAGCCACTGGTCAAGGACATCGAACGGTTGAACGACCTTTGCACCATAGCGCGGAATCTACTCGCAACGACACGCAAGGCCCAGAATCTGGCAGCGGAGAAGGCCTTTGACCAGCAGATCCTACGCTTGATCGACGTATGCGTGCGAGTCACGGCTAGGGGCTTCGATGGCGAATCGAACCAGCGCAGCCAGGACCGGTGGCAGAAGGTGGTCAATCTGTACAAGAGACTGCTCATCACTTGCCTACAATTTCTGCACAATTTCATCATGCACAATGAGCACAGGAAGCTGGTCTTGTGGCTCGACTTGTTCGGGAACACTTCTGCTGCTGCTCAGCAAGCTCAGCAAACCGAGATCCAGGCTGTACAAGAGCAGATCAACCGGGAGGGCAGGTTGACCATACAAGCAGAAATTGAGACGGCGTCGGACGACTCAGCGACTGCGATGGGCCGGCCGAGTTCCGAAACACTCAGAGAATTGCAAGAGATCGCAACAGCGGATCGAGGGTACAATATCGATGATGTGCACGCCTTGTTCGACCTTCTCAGCGCTGAACGAGTGCTTGATGCCGCGTCACAAGAGCGGAAAAGGGTGCTCATGGAAAAGATCAGGACAGATCTGGAACGCATGTCCGGCCTGACAGCGACACAGCTTGACGACAATCCGGATATTCTCCTGCGTGCCGGTGCTGCTTTGCGAGAACACTTGGCTCTACGCGAACACAGCACCCGAAACGCTGCTCAATCTCTGCCACAGCCGCAACAGACTTCATCGCCACACAGCTCGAGAAGTCCTCGTCTGCGCTCTCTTCCCGACCTCGCTTCCTATGCCAGCCTGGTGTCGACTGACCAAGAAATCACCCAGGAGGACCTGCTCATGCCCCGAACGTCTAGCTCTGCTGCTGAGACACTGCAAGAAGCGAAGGACGAGCTCATGGCACGCCTCCAAGACAACCAACCGGTCCTGGACGAAAATGTCGACCAGACGTATGGGCACGATGCCAATGCACAAGATGTGCTCGAAGATGCCATGATTGACAGTACTGCTGTAAGCATTGGAGATGAAATCGAGGAAGAAGATGAAGAGGATGAGGATGAGGATGAGGATGAAGAATATAGCCGACCTGGCGATCAAGAAAGAGGTTTGCTGACAGATGTACCTCTTGTGCTCGGCCCAACCGAGATCGAGGCATTGCCCATGATCATTCAGGCCGGCATCGTTGAAAATTTCGGTATGAAGAACAGCATCGAAAAGCAAGGCGCACGCAACATGCAGGCTGTCCGATGTCATATCCTACTGGCCCAAGAGGCCGGCAGAAACGTGCTCAGGGAATTGCTAATCTTTATCGCAGCGTGGGACCTTCCAGATGACGAGTTCTACTTCAAGATGATGGTCCAAATTATGGAAGCTATCCTCAAGAACGGCCTCATGTCTCACGCCTATTCTGACTTTGGCCAAGCCAAGGATATAATCTCGCCTGCGCAAGCAGTGGTGATCAAAATCCTTACTCACATCTTCAGAACCAAGTATAGTCCTTCTCATGACCAGAATGGCGATGAGCGGCTGACTCCAAAGCCCCGGGTCCCTGCACCTCTGAGCCGAGTAGATGTTCTGACGGTCAGGTATATATTCACAGTCTTCCGAGGAAATATCATACCCGAGACCTGTGCTCTGATATACCTGCAGGGTCAGATTCGAGCAAATCTGGCCGTCGCTGAAGACTTCCCGCTTAATCTGTGGGATATGGAAAGAGTCTATGAAGGAGTGTACCAGTTTCTTGAGTTCTTCGCAGTTCTCACAGAGAACAATGAATGGAAGCGGCTCCTCATCGAATGGGAAATTGTGTACGACCTTATCACTTTGCTCAAAGAGCTTGACGCGAGTATCCCAAAAGCCACTCTGACGAACACGACGTCCACGCACAAGAAGACACCTTCCCGAGACCGGCAAGCCTTCAGAGGCCACTTGTCAGGCTCCTACGCAGCCTCCAACGTCCAAAATACTGGATCCGGAGCGGTAGACCGGCCTTTTGATCCCCTAGGTGCCACATCAAACAGTAAAGCACCAGCTGCTGAACAAGACCCCTCTGAATTTGAGTGGCGCAACCTCAAGAAACTCATTGTACTAGTCCTATCTTCCCTAGTCTGGAGGTCTAAGACTGTCCAAGACCAAATTCGCCTGCATGAAGGTGTTGGCACAATTCTTTCTTGCACGCAGTTCGATGGCCACAATCCCTACATCAAAGAACATGCTGTGATGTGTTTGAAATTCCTGCTTGAAGGCAGCAAAGAAAATCAAGCCATTATTCGTGATCTGGAAGCACAAGGGGTTGCCAACAGTGCTGAGCTGGAACGTGATTTTGGTGTGCGGACCGATGTACGGGACGGGCGGGTTCGCATTGAACAACGGAACTCGAACTCGAACTCGCGGCAAACAGCGACGGGCCACCGAACTTACCATCAGGACCAGAACTATTATGCTCAGCATCAAGCTGGAGGTGGAGGCGCAACTCAATACAGTTACAGCGCAAAGCACCACCATTCGCCTCCTGCTACCATCTCTCGTCCAGTGCGACGGGCAAGCGAAAGTGCGGCAACAAGTGCAGCGTCTACAGCGGAAAAGCTCGCAACCATGACAGAACGCTTTAACCGGCTCGACATCAGCAATCTTGCTAAAGGGTTCCCAACTCACAATCGACAGCATCGAGACAGCCTGCCACAATCACAGTCTATCCGAACTGCACATCGGGTATCAGAAGAGGTCTTGGACGAGGGCACCGCCGAAGGGGTAAGCGAAGGCGAAGAGGCTGTCGAGAGAGCTGGTCGATTTCTGGACGTTGGTGAAATGCTGTAAAACGGTTGTTGGGCCCCAACTCCTGATTACGCATGGCTCGTCCAAATCTCTCGAGCATTTTTTGATTGCCCCGGCTTGAGGGTAGTCGCTGTCAGCCACTAACTCTGTTATCCATAACATATATCTGCATCCCTGTGTATCCAATGCAGTACTATCATAGTAGAAGTAGTATGGTTTTAATTTAGCGCAGACTCATTGTCACTTGAGTTGTAAGGCTAGAACCAGGAATGTACATGACGTCAAGAGCAACTTCAAGGCTCCATCAGATGTGTATCATTTCTTGCACAGTTCGCCGCTGCCAAACTTGCCAACCTAACCCTACAACAATAAAAAATATCACCTGTATCGATGATACATCCTACAATGCAAGTCGAGGTCGGATCTGGATCGAGAGGGCGTGGACCTCCCTCTCCCCAGCTAGCTAATCTATATGTAATGGCCTGAGCAAATCCTTCAATAGTTTCCTTGGCCAGCCAATAATACCCTTGGCGGGATGTGCAGTTCAGACCCTTTCCTTAAAGGGCAATTAGAGAGTGACTCCACCTTCAGCCTACTCAGCACGTATGATCTCTGACGAACAGTATAAGGCCTCACAACTGACCACACTTACGCTGAAGAGTGTCTAAACTGGCTTCATTCTGTGATGCGACCGCACACAACTATGGTTAACTTGCAGATCAGAGAATATGTGCCTGGTGCTAATTCGTACGCCCCTCGCAAACGAAAGAACGACTGGGATGTACATCGGCAGCTTTTGACTGAGCTGTATCACCAAGGCGCGACACGGGAAGACATGCGTGAAAAACTGTCAGAACGGGGTTTTCACGTTACTCCTAGTCAACTAACGAGGAAGATGACCGAATGGAACATGTTGGCGAGAGATCGAGTGGAGACTTCGCCAGAAAATCCGCCTTCAATACCGCGAGTTCCAACTGCACCTTCACCACCTTTAAGTGGAGTGTCCCAGCATGCTACAGCCTCTGGGAGCCCCGATTTGGATGACTCTGCATCTGGGAATAGTCTGCATTCCACGCAATCTACGCAGACTCTTTCCACAACAGTCTCTGAGACGCATGATTTAGTTGACGATGAACCTATAGAAAATGACTCACCCACCACGCCTCATCCAAACACTATGGTGGTCGATTCGAGCCCGACCGTATCGATATCACAGGATTCTTGGGCCTCTATTCGAGTACCGGTTCGGGTGCGGCCGGTTTTGCCAGGCCAGTCTCGAAGCCCAGGTGGTCAAATGGAAACGCATTTGTGGGCACCGAAAAATCAGCTGCTAGTTGCGAGTAAAGCTGTAGCCGTCAAAGCTTGCGGTGGGCTACTCCCGCAGCTGAAATGCTGCTGCGGTGACTTTTGGGCAGGCCGAGGAATTTTTAAAGAACACCGCGACGTTTACCAAATGCTTCTGGATCATTTCGTGGATGAAAATTGTATCGGCTACTTTCTAGCCCTCTTCCACCTTTGTGGTCCGTTGGCTCCGCTGCAGAAACTTGAAGACAAGCATAAGACCCTGCTCTACGCAGCTATTGACAAATGCCTGCGCAGAATAAACACATCTGGTGGTCACAACACTTTTGCGTACATCATAGGCCGGAATTTGGCTGAAATATTGCATCAAGGTACCGATACGAAGCTCTATCACCAAGAACATGTAGATATGCGTCAGGAGTTCGACAGGTGTGAGCAAAAAGCTTGCTATGAGAGTTTCCGCAACGTGTTGATCACTGATGTGGTGTCTGTGATAGCGGCAGGGCGATTTTCGACCCCGGATACTTATCTGGGACGGAATAGAATCTTTGCTATGGCCGCAGCTGCGGTCAACAACTTCCCGGCTTATGAGGATACTCTTCTCAGCCCGAGCGGGTCCAGTATTCTGCCGCTCATATGCCGCGGTAGCCGATTTTGGGATTCGTGCCTCAAGCCATGTTCTGGCAAAATAAAACATGCGACGGATATGCAACTCGGCGGCATGATTTCTGTCATATTGGCTTCAAGCACGCTCAAAGCGCGAGGTGATGCAGACATAGTAGTACGGGATGCATTAGGTTTGCTTCTGGCCCAAAGTCTGCGGCTCCGCCTTACGACGCTTCTCAAGCCCCTCGGAATTCTAACAGGCTTCAACTACATAATACAGGATTGCGTTTGCGAACTGCGAGAAACGGTAATATCCCCACTAAAACGGGATATCGACAAGGTTACAGACTGCGTTCGGATGGACCTTAGTGATATATACAGCAGAACCTTGTTACAGGCATGTTGGATCTGTGACCCTGACCGAGCCCTTTTTGGGGTTGGTGGCCTCCATGTCGAGCCAAGCTGTCTTAAAGAGGCCTGGAATGTACTCGATGCTCCCCTAACTAAATTTGACCGGCGAGTTGCAGCAGCGCCCACTCAATTAGGATCTCCTAGACCGGAGGCAATGACTCCGCAATTCAATTACGTGGGTATTGCTGAGCAGCAAGAACGAAAGAAGATTTCGGGTGATGCCGCCTCGATGATCACGACGTCGACAAGCAGTAGTTTTCAAAGTTTCCGAGATCTTGCTCTTCGACTCAACCTACGACCAAGCAGATTGTCGCGATCCAGTAGAGGTTCAAAATGGTCCGGGCACATGTCCGTTGATAGCTGGAACCTCGAAAGAGTACTTGATGTGGAGGTGGAGGAGGAAGAGGAGGAGATGGATTTCTAGACAAACCGCTGCTAGCGGAAGAGGCTCCCCTGCCTTTCTTGCCTCCCAACCGACCACCACCACCACCAACACCAGATCATTTCCAAAACTGCGAATACCAGCAACCAACAACAACGGCGGCAATTGGAACCAAGGATCCATCTATACCTATCTCGCTTCCCAACCTTACGCCTTCCGCTGAATGAGATCCGCATCCCGGCAACCTATAGGAGCCACATACATTACTTGCCAGTCTCTCAAAACACCACAGGCCTTGCTGCGCTCCTCCTGCACTGCCCCTGTCACACCGGCACCAGTACTCACAACCATCTGGCCGCTACTAGTAGTCTGACTGCCCCCTCGCTCATCGCTAAGCTAAGCAAAAAGGGCACAGGGCACCATGGCCGAGGAACTCCTTCTCGCATTCTTATGCTTATGCTTCAGACTCAGTGTATTTACAGGATATTTGTTGCAGCTTCGTGGTGGGGCCTTTCCTTACTCACTGCTGGCATAATCGTGTGTTTGGCTTTTTATCCTCCGTCAGGCCCTGGCACGAAGGGAAGTGTCATCTGAGAGTGGGTGAAGACGGCCAAGCAAACTTCGGGAGGGGAGGACTTCGTATGTAATATAGATAGATACCTAGGTAGGTATATACCACTTGCTCTTGCATGCGCAAGTCCTATCGTAGAGCGGGTTTTAGGTTTCATCATGTTTGTAGTTACTGTTGATTGCCAATTAGGTCTGGCCCTGGCCCCTGGGCCCCTACAAGGGTGGGGAGGAAGCCTTCAACAACAGCTGGCTAAGGCTGGGAAGCTTGGGGGTGAGTGTATTTTAGCTGGACAGTGTACGAGACCCAGGTCAAGCGGAAACTAAACTTGAGAGAGCAAATCGTTTTTTATTCAAATTTTCTTTTCCTTTTTGTTCTAAATGTACATAAAAAAACATAGGCGCAGCAAACAAGTAAAAAGTCAAGGCGCCGGGAGTGGACGTGAATCTATCTGTACCAGCATCCATGGAAAAATTACAAGGCATGATATTCTGCGTTCTGTGCCTGCCTTGTTCACACTTGCTTTGTTGTCAGGTCTCGCGTAGACTCGCCGAAAATTTCACCTCCACGGCTTCGTCATCCACCGCTGCTGCGCATTTCTGAAAGCCGAGTGATGTCCAGCCGGGCCATTCTAGTTCCCAGCGTTCTCGACCTCTTGGAGGATCAAATCTCGTGCGAGCAGCACGCCTTCCTCATCACCAACGATTGTGATATCGTCGCCAGTATTCTGGCTCCTCGCACCGCCAGGCACCTGGATGTCACAGCCAGTCTTCTTGCGTATGCTGTTTATTGTAGCTCCGCGCTGGCCTATGACGTGTCGGTGGAGAGACGGGTCGGCGAGATGGAGGTAGCCGGTAGATCGTGGGACCTGTGCTTTCTCAATGGCTTCTTCGATCTCACCCTGAGCTTTGGCTATAGCGCCATCCGTGACGTCGCGGTTGCCGACCAGGACCCACGGGATTTCACCCGTTTCGCCTTCAGAGGTGGTATTGATTGGTACAATCTCGAACGAAAAGCGCTGTGAGTCGGTCGAATCGTCCGTGATGAGAGGTGCGTTATTGTTGTTCGATTTTCGAGCAGTGGTACCGTTGGTGGTTGATTTCTTAGGTGGCTGGTGGCCCTTGTGATCAACCTTGATGCCTCGCCGAGACAGATCGCGGAACATGCGACCGTCGTTGGCCACCGCGTGGTGGATTGACCGAGGCACCATAATCGTAATGCCTTCTGGTTGCTTGGTAAGCGATATGATGTGGCCTTTTGCTTGAGCCACACTCTCAGGTCGGCCAGCAACTCTGACGCCTGTTTTACCTGTATCTCTGCGAGGAATGTCTAGTGAGATGTTGAACTGTTGTTCGATCGACTTGCGAATGTTGCCTCCCGAACCAATCAGGAGTCTGTGTTGATCAACAGGAATATCAACAATTTCAGCCACTTGGCTGTCTTTCTCGTCAACAAAGGACTTAATAGAGGCGACAATCTTCTCGACCACGTCTTTCGTGCCTCGAATGGTTAGGTTGGACGAGTCTTCTCCTTGTTTAGGGAATTGCACCGCCTCAGCGCTTCGCTCAGGACCACCCGCATCGTGAACAATTTTCTGGATGTTTGCCCCTTTAGATCCGATAAGATCACGATGATGTTTCCTGTCAACGTTGATTGTCTCGGTCACAATTGAGTCGAAGGCCTTTGAGCTGGTCTGAATTTCCTGTCTGGCTTTGTCAACTGCAGCTTTGGAACCTTTGATTGTGACTGCCACACGTTCACCCTCAGGAGTATTTGGCACATCAATCTGAGCGCCAGTCTGTAGCCGGAGTTTCTCGAGATTATCACCACCCTTCCCGATCAGACTTCTAACCTGATCTTTGTGCACAGAGACCGTAGCGGTGTGCGAATTGTCCTGCAAAAACTGGGTCAAGCTCAGCAGCTCATCCCGGACCAAATCAGCCTTGGCGCGTGGACCTCGAATTCTGATCTCATCTGGAGCCTGTTTCTGTTGAGCACCACCAACATCACTGACGTTGTCAGAGACATCGCCTTGCCTTGAAACCCGTGGAAAATCGATTCGGACTTCTTTATTGACCTTGCTCTGCAGTTTGTTAAGATTTTCACCGCTCTTACCAATCAGCTCGCCATGGAATTTAGGATCGACCTTGATCGAGTATGAAACTTCATCTGCATACTGTTTTCCGAGCTTAATGATTTCTGCCTTGCACGCGTCCGCCTTCTTCTGCGGCCCTTGAATCTTGACTTTGCCAGTTTCCCGAGTATCGATTTCGACATCATGCTTCTCACGTAGGGCCTTGACGTTCGCGCCATTTTTGCCAACTAGGTTTCGCACAAACTTTTCAGGGAAATCGCATGTTGTGACATAGTCTCGTTCTTTTTCATCCTGTTCGACCTCAAGAAGAAAAGCTTCGATTTGTTGCCTCAGCGCTTCGACCTCCTCTTGGTGTGGTCCTCGAAGGGAGAGGTTCTCTGGAACCTGCTGACCTCTAGACGAGGTGCCTCTCGCCTGACCAAAATCGAGTTGGACGGGGAACGAAACAGGGGTCTCTTGTTGCTGATTGCGGACAAACTTTCGAACTCTGTCATGATGCTTCCTCGGCACAGGAACGTCCTTGGTGGTGATTTCCTGCGAAGGAATTGCTCCGAGCAAGAATTCTTGAGCTGCCCGTAGAGCCCTTTCGAACTCTTTCTGCTCCGGACTAGTAGGTCTTTGACGAGGCAAGGAGAACGGGCCATCCTGAGCAGGGCCTTCGTAGACAAAAACAACGTGGTCGTCAGGCTGCTCCGGTACAATCATAAAGACACCATGATCAGCTTGAAGTTGCTGAGCAAACATATCGCCAATGTGTGGATGGTAAAACGGGTCCACTTCGACCAACTGAATTCGTGATGTTGGATATGCCTGAGCAATTTTCATGAGATCGTTCTTTGCAGAGACGGCTTTTTGCGGGTCGCTTGAAATAACAGACCAGCTCGGAGCAGCATTCGCATGAGCCGGAAAGACAACCTCTGAGGCATGCGCATTCATAAACTCTCTCTCCAAGGCCTTTTGTTGCAAGTACTGGGCAAGGGCTCGCGAGTGCCGCTCAGGACCATGTGGGGCATCAGCGAATTGCTTCCGGAGATCGACAGGTCGGTTGTGCTTCTGAGCCATCAATTGCTCAACGAGGTTCCGACCTTCGTCAAGGCGATCTTGTGGACCGATAATATGGATATCATCGGTTTCGTGATGACTGGGCGGAAGGACTACAGAGCAACCCGTCTGCTCGTAGAACTGCACGGGGTCTATGCCGCGTTCACCCACGATGTACGGATGAAGGACTTGTTCGCAAGCCAGCTCTTCGAGTATGAGCTCCTCTTCTAGCTGTTGAGCAAGCTGCTCCAACAGAGTCCGAGCCTGCATGGCCGCCTCTTGGTCGCCAGACAGGACGATGTGAGAATCGCCATGGGGTACAAATTGTGGCCTCCCATCTGCGGCAGGCCGTGGGGGAGGCTGAGCCTGCCAGGTGTGGAACTGAGGGATGTTGACGGTCAAGTCCCTGTCCTGCTGAAGTTTCTGAACTTCTGAGGCATGACGAGCTTGCAAAAAGGGATAGAATTCTGGCGGAATGCCGCGAAGGGGGATATTGACCTTGGGCTGGTGTTGCTTGACCATCTCAGTAATTCGATATTGAACTTCTCGGACAGAGGCGGCGTCGCCTCGGACTTCGACAACATCGGTTCGCGGATCCTCGGGGTCGGCAGAGGGAGGTCTTGAATCCTTGCTGATCTTGATTCGGACGCCGTGCTTCTGTTGCAAGTTGTTGATGTTTGAGCCGCCCTTGCCGATGATGGCGGCCGAGACAGAGGCAGGGACTTCGATCTTGACCTCCTTCTCAACGCTGATAGCTTTGGAGATGTCTAAAAGTGCTTGACGGACCTGCGCCTTTTGGGGACCTTCAGCAAAGAAGCGGCGTTGTTTACCGCCACTGATCTCTTGAACACCCGTGTTGACTTTGTACTTTCGTTTTGCGTCTGCCAGCACTTTCTGGATTGGAGCATCCTGGTTGAGGTCTTCTTTTCGAATGTCAAAGTGGTCTCGATTTTGGCTTATAATGTTGACAGGGCCACCAGCTGGCTGCGCAGAGGTACGGGAGGCCGGCTGAGCGGGAGTAGATGCGCCAGAGGACAGGGCAGGGGACGCGGGAGTTTTGAGGCCGCCTTTCGAACCCCAGCCGGGAGCCTTGGCAGCAGGCTTGGTCGGAGCACCCAGAGTAGGGAAAGCCTCCTCGTCTTGAGTGTCGAGGACGCTGGGCTTCTCTTTCTGTTTGCCAGCTGTCTTGACCGACATGACCCCGTCAGAACCATTGACAGGGGTTGCGGACGCGGCAGCAGAGTGAGGAGGGGGCGGGTGATCGACATCGTCTTGATCTTCCGCGTCCTCGACAGTGGCCTTGTGCTGGGCTTGAGCCGCATCACGTTCAGCCATCAGCTCGGCCGGAGTCTTCTCGGAGGCAGATGCTTCTACAGAGCTAGCCATGTTGACAAGGCAATCTCGACCGTTCCTGGTAGAAACCGGGTAGAGGTAACCGTGGGATCGACGTAGACCGGAGACTGAGGATGTGGGAACTCAGCAGGTCATGCAGTTCGACTGCTTCAATGATGGATAATTTGCTGACTGTGAGCTCCTCGTTTGGGAATGCTGAGTCTAGGGCTCCGAGCAAACAACGAGATGAGATGGATGTGTAGGCGAACGGGCGATATTCCTGACTGAGGTCGAGGCAGAAATATTATTCAGGAACCGCGATTATGTACTGCCGGAAGTATAATACGCAGCGTTCAGTTCGTGGTTAGCATTGGTGGGTCCTGTATATGGGGCACCAGCGGGCGCAACGGCTCAACAGACTAGGCTGATTTGGGGCTTTCCAAGCCCTGTTACGCCTCAGCCCTTCCTCCGTCCCCGATTTTGGGGCACCAAACCCTTTTCAAAAGGTCCTGATTCCTATGCTTTGCCAAACAATCACCAGGTATTATTAACGTTGTAGGACTGACTCCAGCGTCTCCTCAACTATTTCTGCGTCCCCGTAGACATCCACTCGCCAGTTGCTGACCGCTATCCTGGCTGCTGGCTTGCCATTCCACGTGGTACCTGACACATATATCTTCCCCACATCTTTGATCCTCTGCACGAGCTTCTCATTCACCTGAGAATCCTTTGCTCTGAATAACACTATGATGAAGATTCTTGAAAGCGCCATCTCCTTGTTCGTCGTCTCGGGTAACAGATCGTAATGCTCGTGGTCCCAAATCCACGCCGCAAGTTTCCGAGCGAGACTTATCTGTCGGACCAGCATGTCGCGATATCCTCCACGTCCATACGCAGAGAGCGTGGCGTATACTGGTAGCGCTCGAAATCGTCGCGAGTTTTCAATGCCGATATTCAGAGGACTCTGAACGGAAGACATGCCTGAGCCCGAGGATAGGTACGCTGCATTACCATTCATGAATGTTGCCTCACTCAACGCTTTGTGGCGGGTGAAGAAAAACCCGCAATCATAGGGGACGTTGAGCAGTTTGTGTCCGTCGCTCGCGATGGAGTCAGCGAGCTCAAGACCTCGGACACCTTGGATGATGTGTGAATATTCCCGGGCTTGTGGGCCGTCGAAGAGTAGTCGCCCAAACAGGCCAAAGGCCCCGTCTACGTGTATCCAGATGCCATACTTATCACAGATGTCTCTGATCTTCTGCATCGTGCTCGCAGAATCAGTGGCAAAATGCCCGGTGTTGACTTCTCCCGCAGAGATGGCAAGAATGTATGCTGTTCTCTCCGCTTCTGCATCTTCAGCAAAGCTTTGTAATTGTTCAACATCGACTGCAAGGACACTGCCCTCCTGGACAATAGGCACCACACTCGCCCGACCAAAGCCAACGATCGACGCAGCTTTGGCAATACTTGAATGGGGCATCGTAGACAAAATCTTGACACGATCGACCTGTGCAGCCTGAGCCACTGCCAGCAGGCCATGCTCGCCAACGCTCATAGCCTCACCGCTTGCCCTTCGTGCAGCTTCGCTGAGCACGAATTCTCGACCCAACGCGAGACCGAGCACATTCGATGCTGTTGCTCCCGTGGTGAAGGTGCCTCCAGCGTTGTTTGACTCGCCGCCTATGGCCCATTGCTGTGAAGGTAAATTAAAGAGGTCCACAAGCATGTTTAGCGCTGCGACCTCCACGTCTGTAGCCACAGTCTCACGAGGGAGATGCACCTGTACATTCTGATCGTACACTGATGCAAGCACGTCAGCTATCAGTGCGGCGGGTGTGACGCCGCCAGTCACGAAGCCATAGTATCGCGTTGATAACGACGAGGCATTCAAGTACGGCAGTACATTTGCTGTAAGTCTTTCCAGGCTGCGTGAGAGTGGGACGGAGTCTTCTGGGAGCGTGAGGGACCACGACGGTATGGAAGGTATGTTTTTGGGCAGAATGGCTGAATTATCCTGTACAACGGTAGCAGCGGGAGATGACAGGATGTCTCTGACAATGTTGAGAGCCTCTTCGATGCTTTTGGCTTCCATATTGTTATCTCTCTTGTGAAAGTGCACTTATGAGGACCAGGATCGACCAGGTTAAAATGCTACCAATATTTTTCATCCCGGCTTAGATAATGAGTCTCATCTCATTCAGTCCTAGCGACCTCATGGATTGCTGCGTGTGCCATGTTGAACAAGCACGATGTATTCATGTTCTACTACACAAGGAAATGCGACCGGACACAACGCCAAGGTAAGCATGGCACTGGCAGAGAGTGGCAAAGGCTTTATGAAAGGATCAGCAAAATCACCCTACAAAAAAGAGAACCAGGAACAAAAGTTTGCAAATTTCGCCGCCCATCGATGACTACGCGCCAGCCATCGCATACGTTTCATTGGCAGAGTTTCCTGTTTTGAAACCAATACACAGGCCTCGACATCTACCTCGTCGAGTGCCACCTTTCCAGGCTCGGAATGGCTTGCCCAAGCCTTTGACACGACTCAAGTATACAAGTACAGCCTCGTACCAGATCAAGTCGTCACCCCTTCTTGCTGCCCGCCACTCGATACCTCTGGTTGTCCTTCGTCTGGTTTGATAAATTCTTCTTCGCCTTCGGTCACAAACTTTCTGTTACTAACGTGTGCCCCTCCTTCGTTCTCACCGTCGTTTGCTTGGCCCATTGCCTGGTCTTTGGTCCAGGTGAAGGCGGCCATGTTTCTGTTCTGACCTGGTTCATGCGCAAACGGACACCGCGTGTTGGTGCATGGATTGTATTTGCACTTGGTCTTGAGGTGGGTGAACTTGCAGTCCTTGTTCGTACAGGAGGCTCCATTATAACACAGTGGCATCGTTGGGTGTTTGAACGGGCAATTTGGGTTGTTGCAATTTGGGAAGAACTTGCATTCTTGCTCTGCTTTGTGAGCAGCGATTAGAGCCGGAGACGGGTGCTTTGCGTGACAGTGTGGGTTTTTGCATGCGGCGCCAAATGAACAGGTCTGTGACATGTCGATCTCAGTCCCCACAGGTGCCGAGGGCGACTGATGCGCATACTGGCAGTCTTTATTGAGACATCTGAGATTGAAGTAGCACACTGTCGATGCCGGGTCTTTCGGTCCTGTCACTGTTGGCGATTCAGTCTCCATGGCGGTGTCTGTGGGAGCCTGATTCTCTCCTTCTGTAGTATCAGATTGTTTGCGCGACCCATTCTGTGTCTGGCCACCTCTTCCTCGACCGCGCACATTGGCGCCTCCTCGGCCTCGCTCAACCCGATCGAACATAGATCGACTGTTCTGGCCGGTTTGAGATTGTTGCTGTTGCTGTTGTTGTTGTTGTCCGTTCATTCCCGGCGGTACCATGTTCGGCATGAATTGAGCCAACATGCGCGCTTGCTGTTCCATCATAGCCATGAACTCCATCTGCTGCTGGGGCGATATGGGGTTGAACTGACCACCTTGCTGCGCGCCTTGCATCATCGGATTCTGCATCTGTTGTCCTTGAAGGCCGTTGAGAGCCTTCTGCATACCCGGTCTAGTGTCTTTGTTGTGCATCTGCTTTGGGCCTTTCGGAGTACCTCTTGTGTGGCTGTTTATTCTGTCATTTCCTCGAGTTCTGTGCAGGGCGGCGTCGAAGCCACCTCTCCCGGGGATCGAGCCCCGACCACCTCTTCCGCCTCGTGGGCCGCCATGGAGGCCTTTAGGTCCTCGAGGTCTAAAGACAGTCAGCAATGTACCTGGAAAATTGTGATCAAGAACATACGCGTTGTCAGGAGCGGATTCGCCCAGGTCATTGTCGTAGGCGGCTGGGATGGGCGCGTCTTCTACGCCCGGTGGCGCTTGAGTAGAATTATCGTTGGAATTCGCTCCCGTCAACTTTGCGACGTAATCGGTCAACCACTGGGCGAAATCTTCAATTCCACTGGCACCTTGCAACAGCTCGTTTGACAGCTCTGACGTGATTTCTTCTTCTGTTTTGCCATTTGCCACCATTAACACAATGTACTCGGCTAACGATGAATCATCTTCATCTTGTGTCCAGCCTCGTTCGATGGCTTGTGCCTGCACGGCATTCTTTAACTGTTCCGCCAACGGGCTTTCTTCTGCTATACTCGACATCTCGTCGACGACCGTGACAAGGGGCTTGCGCGGAGGATCGCTGTAATCTGAATTGCTCCGAACCGGCGTCGCAGAAAGATTACGTGCAAAAGAAATCGGATTTGAACTGAATAGTGTAGCGGTAAATGGTGTCGTGAAATTGTCGTTGACGGAGGCCGCGTTCAGTCCAGTTGAAGAACCATATTGCGCTAGTCTCGGTAAAGTTGCCCTTCCGGCCTATGAATGGAGAATCTCCTCCGTCACAAACGCCACAAACGCCACAACGCCGCTTACCAACCACCAGAATGGCTCCTGCATTGCGGCACTGAGTGTACAGAGCCTGCTGTATTCCAACCTCGTGTGAAGCGATTCCTAAGCTATCGTGATAGAGTTAAAGTCAGAAACGACGGCAATAAAAGCCGTCAACGAGGACTGATGTAGATGCCTGTGTTTGCGCCTTGCTAACGTCATTCGTTGACCAGATCGTTCTCCGGGAGTCTGAGGGTAACCAAGCAGGCAGCTTTAGTGCACATACGAAGTACGAGGTCCCAGTGAAACTACGCTCGCCCGTTGTAGGCCAAGCCAAAGATGCTGTAAACGAAAGATGCTGCACACCCCAGTTCAGCTAGATTACGACCTTGCCAAGCCAAGTACCGCCCACTATAATTCCGGCTCACATCTATATTCTAGAACTAAACAGCGACGAATTACGTCGGCATTGTAAGTGCTTCGTACTCCGTGTTCAATACGGCATTACTCTAGCAGTATTAGTACAAAGGAGGATGGGAGCCAATCACCGACTTCAACCCCGAATATACGATCCATGGTGAATGGACGGAGAACAGTCTAAACAGACGGCATAGCGTGTTAATGCAGGGATACATCCTTTCCTACCACTGCACCTGCGAGGAGGAGGCCTTGCTTCCCTCTTGGATCCTCAACAGCACTTTCATTGCACCTACAATGATGGGCAACATTGACGATGAAACGTTGCTCGTATCCACGACCCAAGACACCTGCCGAGCCGATGTCCTTATTGGTTGACTCGGTAACTGGTTGCTCGAAGCGGCAAGTTATTACTCCGCCTCTACAATTCAAGCAGTCGTAATTAACGCGGTGCAGCGTACATCAGAGTCTGCTACGTCGACATGTGCCAGGTCTACGTAGTACATCAATGTGAAGCTGCTTAAGATCAAAGCAACTTGTCGGACGCGCACTTTTGCTGCTTAATTTACGCCCGCTACATGTAAAGCACGCACAGGACATTGTCAGTGAATTTGTCATTGTAAAGTCGATCTATCTGCATCTGCATCATGGCTATCCTCTCCCCTCACCTCCTGCACGAGGTGCCCCTGACAGCGACCCAGACGTTGTTTCTCGCTCTCGTGCTCCTCTTGATCTACAACTACACCAGACGATACGCAGCGGAGCGCCGCATTCGCCGTTTAGGCCTTACAGCTCCAATCATGAAGACATACCTACCGTGGTCTCTCGAAATGCCCATCAAAGCCTGCAGCTATTTCTTGCGCAACCGTGCTATGGATGCCTGGCTCGATGAGTTCATAAAGACCGGCTCCCTCACAACTCTCAACTACACTATGGAATTGAGACTTCTGATGGACATCCGAGTGATCATGACCGCCGACCCCGAGAATATCAAAGCAATGCTCACCCAGCAGTTCTCCGATTACGGCAAAGGTGAGCAGTTCCACAAGGAGTGGGAGGATTTTCTCGGAGATAGCATCTTTGTCACAGACGGCAAGCAGTGGTCTGACTCTCGAGCACTCATAAGACCGATGTTCCAACGCGAGCGAGTTGCAGACCTCGACATCATCGAACAGCATGTGCAAGAGCTTTTCTACCGCATCGGTTCAGGGGACGGTCGTCAAGTCGATGCCAGGAACCTGTTTTTCCGCTTTGCCTTGGACGCATCAACGCATTTTCTCTTTGGCCATAGCGCCGGCAGTTTGATGAACGAGCAGACCGAATTTGCATTGGCGTTTGACGAAGTCCAACGTAAACAAGCCCTTGCTGGCCGTGCTGGACCCTTGCGTCATTTTCTGCCGATGCGCTCCTTCTACGCCGGCCTGAAGGCAATGGACCGCTTCATCGAGCCGTGGATTACTGAGGCTCTCTCCATGTCCCAGGAAGAACTTGACAGCAAGCTCAGCAAGAAAGACACATTTCTGCATGCGCTTGCTCGGCGAACGCGTGATCGCAAGGTAATCCGAGATCAGCTTGTTGCCCTTCTACTCGCAGGTCGAGATACAACATCTACCACATTGTCCTGGATAATCCTCGAATTAGCACGAAAACCTCAAGTCGTAGAAAAGTTGCGTGCAGAGATTGCCGAGAATGTAGGCGCAAAGGGTCGGTTTCCAACCTATGAAAATATTAAGAACATGAGGTATCTCACTTGGATTATTAACGAGACGTTGCGCCTTTACCCCGTGGTGCCGTTCAATGTGCGAACATCGCTTACAGACACGACGCTGCCTCGAGGTGGTGGTGATGACGGAATGCAGCCAGTCGGTATCCCTGCCAACACCCCGATCGGCTACAGCACCTTGATCATGCAGAGGCGGAGAGATCTCTACCCCCCTATCTCCGAAACATTCCCATATGACCCGCTTGAGTGGGTTCCCGAGCGATGGGCAACTTGGCAGCCGCGAGGACATGGTGGATGGACATTCATCCCTTTCAATGGTGGTCCTCGAATATGCATTGGACAACAGTGTAAGTCGACTACCACCTATCTGACTTAATATCTCGCGTTGCTAACAGATCAGTTGCCATGGTGGAGATGGCCTATGTTATTATCAGATTACTGTCAGAATATGACCGAATCATTGACTTTGGCAATGAAGATGTTCAGCTCGGAATCACAATCACGCTCGCACCTCATCCAGGTGTCAAAGTCGGATTTGCCAAGGACTGAGCATTAGACACGTATAAAATGCACGAATCTGCGGGGAGGTCAAAACACCGCACCTCCGATTACAAAAATGCGTTCCTCTTCTCGCTGGATGTATTGGACAACCTTGTTAGCGTTCTGAGCAAGTGCATTTCGAGGCGTGCCCGCGCTAGCGATACAGTACAGCTCGAACATCGGTGTGAGCCATGCCAAGGCTGAGCAGGTCGGGTTGACAAGGTGCTGGACTTTAACCGCAGCGTACTTTGCGTGCACCGAAGCATGCAGGATGTGATAGATGGAGAAGAGCTGTCGTCGAGTTTGGGCGTCATCAAGTTGTGCTCCAAAGGCTGGCATGAAAAATTGGACGTTTCCCTTTGATTTGTAGAGGAAGTGACGGAGCGCAGTGCCTGGTACAATATCTGTTGGAAGAGGTCGACCGTTCTGCACAGCTTGGTGGATGATTTTCATGCTGCCGTTCCTACGCAACTCGTGTACCAGGTAGTTCTTCACGCTCTGCAAATCCTCGAAGCTCTCTTTGTTTGCACTCAGCAATATAATCGCTACCGCATCCTCCTTGGCAATCTTCTCGTCGATGGCTAGCTCTCGAACTGTCCCTCCGGCTACATCGAGGAAGCTGACGTACATGTAGAGGTAGCCTGTCTTGTTGAAGCCTGGTAGGCACACGGGAATGAAGGACTCTCCTCCGCCTGCTTTGATGCCCTCTGCCTCGAATAGCATATTGAATATCAAATGCAAATCTCCTGGATGAAGCGAATGCTTCTTGGGTCGAATAACGCTGACAAGTCTGCCGCCTGCCACAATTAGGCCGTACAGCAGGTCGTCGACGCGAGATTTAACCATGGTATTGTGAATAACCTGGCGATGTGCTTTCCGGATCCGCAAGCTCTCCAATGCAGACAACAAGGTAGATGGAGAGCCACGAGTGAAGCTGTCAGCCAAGGCAGAAAGCAAGACTTCAGTTCCTTGAAGTGGTCTTCGCAGATCGGTTGACGGTCGAACTGAGAAGATGTGCGTCAACGTTGGGAGTGTCAAAGTGGACAGAATCTGCATATAAAGGGCGTCCAGTTGAGCTCTCAATTGAACCTCAGATTCAGGAAGGGAGCTGATAGCGACGAGGAAGAGATTTGTTTGGGAAAGAATGACGAATCTGGTCCCGCCAGCTTGGAAGCTTCGGAGTTGATCATCCCAGGACGCATACGCGGAGATGATGGTCTGGATGATACCAACATAGTTCGAAATTATGGCGTCTGAGCCATGTCTTGTGTAAATTGGCTTGCCAGCGGCTGAGAGTATGATGAAGTGTTTTTTCTTCGCTTTCCAAACTTCCTGGGCAGAATCTTCCTGATTTCCTTCAGTCGGCACCGGCTCGAATTCGTTGTCAAAGTCCACCTGCGGAAGCGTCACTGTCTCTTCCAAGGCATCATTCATAGAGAGAAAGCCACTGTCCATCCCAAAAACGTCATTCTGCCTGCTGCCAGGGCCATCGCCGAATATGCTCTCTTCCGGTGCCACGTCCGAAGTGACACCAAAGCTTCGTGTAGAGGTATCATCCGCGATTTCGCTAGCTGTTCGGCTTTGTGATTTGCTTCGGGAAGGGCTGGAGGTGATTTGGCTCGATAGAGATCTCAAGTTACCCACACTTGTCCTACGAGCACAAGCATTGGCACCTCCTGTTGACAGAGCAGTCGTTGCTGTCGACACGAGCCCAGCCCGAGAGGCACTTCGTGAGCCAGCTGTAGAAACATTCCCTTCCTGGAGAAAGCTCAGGTTGCTCGGTCGAGGTGGTAACGGTGGCCGTTGGGGCTCGGTCGACGGCGGCAAGCGTAGCTGGCTGTTATCGCCATTTGATTCACCAGGCTGGCTCATATTCATCAGACCGACCGAATCATGTCAGAGAGTAGTGCTTCTTATCATCGGTGCAAACATGTTGGCGACGTCATCGAGGTTGTAGAGAGCGCCTGCCGCTGCATCAGATTTTGGCCATTCATCACGACTTCATTCAGCCAAGCGAGCAGTGTGCCCTATCTCCATGGTCCTCTGCTTCACAAATCCCCCGTGGTCGCCGCTTGCTGCGAATACCGCCTGAAAAGAGATAAACAGGTTAGTGGGACCGGGACCGCCGTGGCCCGTATTGTTTTCGGTCCACACCTGTGCATCTGGCAGCCAGGCGCCTTCTTTTGTATTCGTCATTACAATTTAGAGGACACGTCGAGCAGTGGAAATTAGCTCCTTCGTGACATCGAACTGATGGACATATGTTCATGTATAGCTACATGCTGATGGCATCGTCTTTTACACTTTGGAGCCTTATTAAGAGCTCGACTAGTTGGACGTATGCTGCCGGTCTCACACTTTGACGAGGTTTGCACACTCTCCTTGGGTGGACGATTGGAAAATACCCCTTGCTTCGAGATTTGGCCCCATTCCTTGCGGCGGGAATCGACGCCAACAAATTTGTTGTCAGGAGTCGGGACGAAGCAAGACTGTCTGCTCATTATCAACCTCTATCTGCTTCAGTCATATGACAATGAGAAATTATTGTGTCTATGGCCGTGGATCAGAAAGCATATCGCCGGTATCATGCAAACATCGAACGTGCTCTGGCTTTGTTCGATGCTAACAGCGACTGGGCCGACTACATCGCCTTCTTGAGTCGTCTCCTCAAGTCGCTGGAAAGCGGACGGCCAGATGGTCTAACAGACATACCTTCCAAGACCAGGATTGCGGCGTGTCTTTCGAGATGCCTCCAGCCTGCCCTGCCATCTGGAGTCCACCAGAAAGCTTTGGACGTATACGCCGAGATTTTGTCGGTCATTGGCACCGAGGGCTTGTCGCGTGACTTGTCGGTTTATCTCCCGGGTCTGTCTCACACATTTGCATTTGCAAACCTGTCGACAAGGCCACTGGTCCTAGACCTGTTTGAGGGCTATGTGCTCAAGCTGCCCGCGTCATCCCTGAGACCCGCACTGAAGGCCCTCATCCTGTCACTTTTACCAGTCATTGAGGAGGAAGCCAGTGAAGACTTCGATCGATGTTTGGATGCCTTTGACAGCCTAAGAGCGTGCTTTGCCAAGGAATCGCAAGAGTCCTTCTTCTGGCAGACATTGTTTGTTGCATCCATCTCTAATCACTTGCGAAGGGCTGGCGTGCTTGTCTATTTGAATCGCTACCTACCGAAACTTGCGGGGGGCAAGTTGATCACTGAAGACACTTCGAGCGTAATCACAACACCCGAGCCGGGATTACTCGTACGGTGTTTCGCTACAGGACTTCGTGATGAACAAGCCCTTATCCAGAGAGGATTCCTTGACATGCTTGTCACTCATCTTCCGCTGAGCTCTCCTATCTTACAGCTTGAAGCAAACAGAAAAGACCTTGATATATTAATCAGGGCCGCTATGATGGTAGTCTTAAGGAGGGACATGAGTCTGAATCGCCGGCTATGGGCCTGGTTCACGGGATCTGACAGTAAAGTGCCAGATTCTCCAGCTCCCTCCTCTATCACCGCTTTAATGAATGAAACTCAACAAAACGAAAGCTACTATCACAAATTTGCATTGGATGCAATTGTTCGAGGTGTGGAGTACATGCTATCAGACAACACATCCTCACCCACTCCTAGAAGCCTACCATACAGGATCATGCTATCCCTCATGGACAGGTGGGAGATTGGTGGACCTGTCATTCGCGCGACCTTTCGGTCCTCGATGATGAACCTGATGGTCTATCAATCAACAGCGCCAAGTCAAACTGCATTCGACGAGGTGTTCCGCAGTGCTAATGTATTTTTCGATGGTATTGAGAGTGGAACGCTCTTCGTTTGCCTATCTGAGCTTCTCAACAAGCGGGAGAAACGCCTGATTGCTTTTATCATTGCTAATTTCAATGTCGAAGAGGCTGACATGATCTCACAACATGCGATTAAGTTAAGCATTGATGTCGCCCGGTCGATCGGTGACGGTTGCGACGACATCGTGGATTGGGGGAGTATCTTGTACGACTTAACGTCCATCATTCCTCCACCGACCCTTACAGACCGCAAGCATGGTCAAGATGATCTGACAGTTGAGCTGCTTGATATTTTGTCTAGACTCACGTGTACGGCGTTTGATATGTCTGATCCCAGTTTGTGGCTCAGTTGTCTCTGCCCTTCTTTCGAACGGTCAGTTATGTATAGCAACTCTCTAAAAGACCTTCAGGGTGGAGAGATTGTGGAAAGAATAAAAGAAAAATTAAGCACGAAGCGCACTTGGAGCTGGGAAGCATTTACCCTGGCAGAAACGTCTTCGAAGATTGTGACCAGTTTCTTACTGAGGCGAAATGATCTTCCAAACCCCGTACAGCGACAAGTACTTAATGCTGTGCCGGAATTGATCGACAACTTGTGGCCATTCTTAAGCACAAGCACGCCGCAGTATCATGTTGGCACTGCTGAAGCGATATGGCGGCTTCACGAAGCGACTTTCGAAGACGAAATAGTTGAAAGTACGATTCTCGAAGTCCTTCGAAATACTTCAGACCAGAACTCACCACAGTCAGCGTCACCAACCCAGTATTTTGGAGTGCTGTACCATCACTGCAAGACCATCAAAAAGGCTGCGGAAGATTCTGTGCCATCAATGCTGCGCAAGGCGACACTGTTTGTGCTCGATAATGCTGCCGGTCTAGACCGAAACGAACCAGGTATTCAATGGATCGCGAGCTTAAACGATGTGTCTCCTATCTTCAAGCTATGTTTCGACGCTGATCTGCAAGATACACAACAAATCGCACTTACATTGGCTAGGGTGCAAAAACTTGTTCGAATCCTATTTTTGTCTGAAGATCATTGGCGTGCTTTTAGTCGCAGCCCTGAAATGCAACTCGTCCATGGGTTTTGCCTGACTCTTATCGACCTAAAAACACCCGAAGACGCTGGCTTTGCTCGAATCTCGTTTGCACTACTAAGAACTCTCTACGGCAGCAGGTCCGGCAACGAAGCACCAGAAGAACTAGTACTCTTGCTTATTAACAAGCTTGATCAGAATACTACTGTTCCAGAGCAGCAAGAAGAACAGCTAGACACATTACTGGCTATCTTGAATGACAAGAGTGCCCTTCCGTCCTCGTTGACGCGGGTTTTGCTGCAAGGATTGCCAAGTATCCCAGCAGATGAGCGGTTGGACAAGTGGATTACCTTGCTTTGTAACTTTCTTCCCAAGCAGTCGGCTTTTCTACCCAATTTACTCAAAGCCACAAGCGGTTTCTGCAAACGCATTGAACAAATCTTTCATGATTTACAGTCAGATTTTGGTCAAATGGCGATATCAGGGGCTTCCAAAAGTCCGGACAAATCAATTGCCAACCTCTTGTCCGGTCTTGAGTACATCTTGGCACGAGCACATCAACAGGTCTTTCAAAATATGATACCAAATAATCACTCGGCCAACGGGACAGTTCAAGAGTCGGTATCTAGTCGAGCACGAGCGAATGATCGTCTTACCGTGATTCTATGTATGCAAGATGCCGTCAGGGTGTGTGCCAAATTATGGGCATGGAAATCTACAGGCAGGCTTGACGCTACCAAGTCTTCCGTCAGCGATCCCAAATCTTTCCAATACGCTGCGCTGAAATTAAGGTCTCGAAGCCGCAAGATATTGGAAAACCTGATCGAAGCAGAACCGCAAGAGTGCCTAGAGACATTGGTGGGAATGTGGGCAAGTAGAGAGCAGGTTCCTGTACTTGATCTCTTGCAGACTCTCAATGGTGCTCGCCCTCGAGCCATGCTGCCTGCTGTTTTTAATGCCGTATACAGTCGAGCAAGTCCTGGCGCATTGAACTCCGAACAGAAGTCGAGTGTTTCAATCCAGATTGGACTAATTGATTTGGCCAAGTTTCTAGACGAGTATACATCAGCCCTTGAAGACGACATGCTGGAGGAGATCTGGGTTGATTGCGCAGTATTTCTACGGGAGGTATTGGCCAACCCTATGCCTCACCGACAGATTTTGATCAAGTTGCTTCGCTTTTGTGCAACCCTTGCTCGAAAAATGGAGAACACCAGCTTCAGTGAGGAGTCGAGGATGCATCGGGAACTCGCTGATATTTGTGCCAGGCTGTTCACGGCCATTTTCACAGTCAAACCGTCTGGATACGATGGGACCACGCTTTCGATCGAAAAGGAGAGAACGGTTCCAACGGATAAAACGGCAACCGATGTTATGCTCGTGCTACTTGTGGATGTGCTCCCCACGCTAGCGCCCATGTTGGCACAATCTGACCGGCTTAGCCCCGTCTACGGAGGCATTGCGTCCAACATCACTAATCCGAGTCTGCATGCAAAAAGCTTTCCTCAGAACTTGACGGTGGAGCACCTGGAGATCTTATGCTTGATGTTGACTTCGGCGAGTGTAAGCAAAGCGTGGCGAAAAGACGTGCTTGATAGTTTCAGCAATCCGAAGATTTTCCAAAGTTCCAGGGAGCTGGCCGCTCGAGGATGGTTGCCTTTAATCAAGCAGTTGCAGTTAATGGACAAGACGATGCTCAACGAAACCTTGAATCGTGTCGCCCCACCAGCAGCAGCTGGGATAATGCTCGGGATCGGAGCTTCGGCAGCGCGAACGGAAGCTGACAGAAAGACCCAACTCGAGCTGAGGAGAATAGCGACCATGATCTTGTCGACAGACAACGATGCGGTCCTACCATCCCTGCAATTGGTGTTGTCAAAAATCGAAGAACTCTTTGGGGCCACAGTGGAGTCGTCGCCATCCTTGGCTATGAGGGGAGAAGTGTATCTTTTAATTCGTGCCCTTCTGCTGAAAGTGAGTCACACTGATCTAGCACCGCTGTGGCCGATACTTGATTCAGAACTTCAGAGTCTGTGCAAAGACATCCTTTCTGGGAACGAGTCACAATACACAGCGTATTCCAAGTTACAAGGGGCGAAGTTGCTGGACCTTCTATTGTTGATGCGACCAGATGAATTCCAAATGCATGAATGGCTATTCGTGACGGATACAATCGACGCGATCTATCCACCGAGCCAAGCGCGACCGACATCGTTGGCAGATGAGATAGCACCGGTCTTGAATGTTGACGGCGTGCATCATGAAGAGTCAACGAATCCCGCGAGCGTAGCGCGCCGTCCTTGGCTGCATGGGTGTGCATCGAGGAACGTGGAGGACGTAGACGCGGTTTTAGCCGGATTTTTCGGCCATCTAAGTATCAGGGCATTCGAAGATCTCTATAGCTTACAGGCATTAGATCAAGAAGCCTGTATGCAAGGCGTGCTAGACGATGTCTTCACAGACGTGGCATGAATAGCTCCACATTTGAGCTGCAAAATGATTGCGGGGAGTGTTATTTAGCGGCTGAGCAGGTTGTATATAAGCGACGGCAAAGTCGCCGGACATGGGCCTGATACGATCACCTTTGATCTGTTAATACTGAACTTAGACTTCCCTGTCTCATTTTGCGTAGGTTTTGCTTTCTAGATGCCTTACATCGATCCCGAATTCGTGGTACCCACCATCCCTGAAGACGAAAAATATGAGGGAACCGAGGTAGACGAGAACGTGCTTTTGGGTACTACACATGTGTTCTATGTAGCGGGGATTGGTACTGATTAGGGGTGAATAGCTCTTCCCCAAGGAACTCGCATCGCTGCGACACATGGCGCCTCATTTTGGGCAATTGACCCTTGATTTCCACAATATCCCCGCAACGCATCTGCATCTCGGGAGGAGCGAAACACTGCTTGCTCCAAAAGAGAATAAGGGGATCCCTAATCCTTTGCCAGCGCTGAAGGTGATTTTCGAAAAGGATGCAATTCTCGTCCTGTGGATCAGTGCGTTTCACTACATAGCGCACTATTGCGTTCAAGCTACGGTGCCAGCACTCTTTACAACAAAGTACGACCTTAGCGAGCTGCATCTGGGGCTCACATATTTAGCAACTGGTCTGGGTGTTGTGCCGGGAGGCATCATGAAAGGAAAAGCTCCTAGACATCAATTACTCTCGAACCGCGAAAGAGATCGGCTTCACTATCTGTAAGATCGCTGGTGATGATCTGAGGAATTTTCCTATCGAAAAGGCTCGCACTGGATTTGCATTTGGTCTCATCGTGATTGATTCAGCTCTCTTAATAGGGTATGGCTCGCTTTGTGAGCAGAGGACACACCTTGCTGGTTCCCTGATCTTGCAATCCCTATTGGGATTTATCCAGACCTGCATAATCCAAACCTTTAACACCCTTCTTGTCCACAGCTTTCCGTCGAACCCGAGTACTGCATCGGCTTCTGGAAACATCACTCGCTGTGCACTTTTGTCCGCTGGTATTGTGGCAGTGCAGCCTTTATTGAATCGAGTCGAATATGGGTGGGCGTTCACCGTGATCGGTGGACTGGCTGGAGTTACTGGTGTTCGAGCAACGCTTCTGGTAAGGTCTAGAGGCATGCAGTGGCGGACTGGGCGATCTGCTTAGACCTTGAACAATATTGTGCATTGCGTGGAAAAAGGGCCGTATATCATCCAAAATGACAGTAAAAGCCACCTTTGATAATTGCAAGCTGGCCCTCCTTGCTGAAGACCACCTGACCGTCGGCTGTCACTATTGGTCTTAGACCTGTTTGTCCGCTTATGAAATCTGGCGGGATGAAGAAATGTCGTCTGATGCCACTTGAGAATGTGGTGCTAGGCTCATTCAGGTCTACTGAACAGACCCAGAGTTCGTGATCAAGAAAAACGATTTGGTTCGAATAAATGCCAAGGAAGGCTTCCGCTCGTAGATCCAGGACTGGCGTATTGCGTTTTTGCGAGGCTCCAGCTTCTAGGCCGTGGAATGGATTGACCCACGTCACTATATGTGCCTTGGTTCTGTCAGTAGATGATGGAGAGAAGCAGGCTATGATATGTTTCTCCGAACCATCTGCCATGACGTCTTGGACCAATTTTGTGAAAAGAGGCTCTTCAGAGCCAGGTGAATCTTCGAGATGAAAGGGTTCGGATTCTTGGTGTAGATCCCAATCATATAGCCTCAGTTCTTTCCCGCAAACGAGGGCAGCAATGTTTCCCCCAATATTGGCCCTGCATCTAGTTGAAATCAGGTTCTTTGAGGGTCGCACTTGCTCTGTTGTCATTCGGCGGCTCTCTAAATCCCACATTGCATCAACAGTTGCAGTTACGACGAGGAGATGACATCCACTCGGACTGATCAGCAATTGCTGCACTATTTCCGGCATATTTACATCCAGCACAGCCTTGCCACTTACAGCGATCCCATCTCTTGTGGAGAGTTTCCAAGCCAATATCCGACCACCACAATCTGCGGTTGCGAGCACACTGTTGCCATGCGCCATTGCTGCAATGAAGAGTTCGCCATCGTGTGAATAGAGTTTTGAATGCATATGGCCCGATTTGGTCTCGTATGCCACAACCGAGCCATTGTTAAGTCCTGCGAAGACATATTCTCCGGTTTCGTCTGCATTCATGACTGTAACCGAGACCACCTCTTCATTTGCTCCAACAGAAGCGGGGTTCAAGGGCGCTGCATCGTTCGTACTCGTGTCCTCCTCTGCCGTCTGGCGTACTAGAGCGCTTGGTTCCCATACCTTTGTTCCGGAGTCACGGATATCCACAAGTCGACAACCGTCACCTGTAAACGCTAGGCTCCGGACCTCATCAAGACCTGATTTAATGGTGTACAGCAGGGTCAGAGTCTCGAAGTCCCAAAGATGGATGGTTCCACCCGTGTTTCCAGTCCCCAAAGTTCGCCCATCGGGTGTCGATGCTAGGGAATATGCGTCACCGTCAACGCTGGTGAGCTCTCTTTGCCGCCAAGCATCGTATAGAGCAAGTTCTCCATCCTGATGTGCAACTGCAAGCAATCCTGACTCAGCATTAGGATTAAATAGCGCTGTCTGCACCGATATGTTTGCTGTCTTCGACCCTGCGTCCCTACCGCAAAGACCAATTAAAGTGTTGTCTTCCAGACTGTACAAGTAGATTGGTCGGCCCCTGTACAGCAATGCTAGCATAGATTGGTCAGCAGAAATAGCGGCCGCAAGTGGTGCCTGACGCGGAAGGTCCAAAGCTTGCTGAATAATATTGCCACGTGACAGTCGTCTGATGTTGGGCGATGGTGTTTTCTGGCTGCTCTCGTTGCTTGTCAACCCCCATCGCACCACTCGACTCGATCGAGTCACCCCGATGAGCTCTCGTTGATCAACCGAAAATGCCAGTGATACATATGGCTCTTGTGTTGCAAACGTTTGCAGCAATACTCCGTCTATCGACCAAATGCAGATGGATTGTGCGCTTGCAGACGCAAACGTTTCGTCGGAAGTATCGAATGTCAGAAGCTTTACAGGACTTTGCCGCTTCAGCTCCGTTATAGCGTCACTGTTTAAGGTTACATCTGCTCCTCTGTGTTGGACGGAAAGCTTTTCCTGGCATGTAGATTGGTCATACAAAAGAATCTTTCCATTCCTCATGCCAATGGCAAATGTGTTCTGGCCACATGCAAGGGCGGTCGCCCAGCTGCCACTGTACTCAATGAGAGAGACGCAATCATCCCAAACAGAAGTTGCGGGCCCAACCAATTCTAACCAGCAAGGATTGTTCAAGCTCTGCTGGTAAAGGCGTGACTCCTTTGGCGCAATTGAGGGTATCAAAAAGTATATAGTCTTCGGGTGCTTCTTTAGGTTGCGCCCAAACTTTGCGACCAGCCGTATCAGATCCGTGGACCAATTAGACACAATCTTGAATTCGTTACCCAGAGGAGAGATCTGCTTTGCTCGTCTTCCGAGATATTGTTTGAAGTTTTTTGCTGCCCTGGTCAAACAATATAAGCTAGGCTGTTCGCTGGCTACGTGTTCAATCCATGCAAGGATATTGGAGGTTAAGAACTTTGAGAGGGCCATGAGTAACGAATTGGAGGTTGAAGAAGACGCAGCGATGTGCTCGGAAAAGGCAGTACTGGCGTAGTCGGCGAAGACAGAACGCTCTTGTCTTCTCGTGGTTGTGCTGCGACCGAGCGACCGACTCCGCGGTTGACGCATCTCCTCTTCCAGGCATTTCAAGCAAGCCCTTGCTAATCTCTCGTGGCCGACTTCACGCTTTACAGCGAACTCGGAATCCAACTCTTTGTCAAGCAGAAAATCACGGACCGTCGAATGGATTAGTTGGACGTAGTTAAGATGATCAATGTACATCAGGCTTCCGCAAAGTCCCTCGATGGAACCTCGCAAATCTCGCACCTGCAAACCTGCGTCATATTTCAATGCAACCTGAAGTTCCGCTATTGTCAGCGGCCGTGCACTACACACACCCCAAATGAGCAAAGCTTGGGCGAGGTTCTTCTCCCGGGTTTTTTTGGAAATGGCCACGAGTGAGCGCTCATAAAGCTCTGACATCTCTGCTGGAATTTCCTTGAGCACTGTATCAACAGAGTCCTCGAGGTAGACTCCTTCAAGCTCCTGCCGCACAAGCCTTACCCATAGAAAACAGTCGTTTGACTTAACCAGCAGTGTATTCACCAGCGTGGTTCGTTCGTCACCCTCATCCATCGCGAGGCCAGTATCACGCGAGGTGAGGAAGAGCCTTATGTCGGCCTGAGTATCCGCCGGCTGGATGGCGTCCGTGGTGACAGGAAAGCTACCCTTGAGTCGATTGAAGGAGCGCTCCAGTTCCGGCGTCCGGCGACTGGTCACGAAGATACGTAGCCTGAAAACACACTCAAACTTCTTAAGCAGCAGAAATACCTTTTCGGCGGCAATACACTCATCCAGAGCATCAAAGACCCAATATTGAGGCCGCTCTAGCCAAACTTTGAGTATGCCGTTGACAAAGACTTTCCTCCACACTGCACCTTCATCGTCCCGATCAAAGCTATTTTCTGCAGTGTACATGTTGAATAGCGCTGTTCGTATGCTCGGGTGAAGCTGAGCCATCTGGTGAGCAATTGAGCGTAACATGGCACTGAGCACCTGCTTGGTCCTAACACCGAACTTAAAGAAAAAGTACGAACAATCTTGGCCACGGCTCTGCAAGTATTCGATAACGTGTGCAGCACAAACAGACTTTCCTGCACCAGGTTTACCAGCCAGCCAGTAAAAGCTGCAGTTGCCCGGGTTTGGTAATACGGAGGGTCTCGTTTTGGGGTCGGCCAAGCATCTGGCGCTGCTAGAGTCACTATCAAGCCACTGGCGGAATCCTTCTCGGTCTTCTATCCACTTGCAGGATTCAGCCACCCTGAGTAGCAGCTGCTCTTCGAGGTCTGACTCGGGTGCTTCAAACACATTCAGGTAAGCCTCGACGGATTGCATCTGTGCCACTTTCTCGTCGTCCTCTTGGCGGGAGGGACCGGCAAGAGGGCCTTCCACCATCGCCGCAAGACTGTTCCCAATGCTTCTTTGCCCGGGATCGAGGCCATGGTGGTCAGAGAATTTGCGATCGTCAGCGACTGCATTGAACTGTTCGTGGTCGGACGGCCATTCAAGATTTGCGGTTGCCACGTTTGGTCGGCGTGCGCCCATGCCGGAGGATGTGAATGAACCCACCAGACCTTCGAGCTTTTGCTCTTCGAGCGTTTGCTGCTCTGATTTGGACCCGACATAGTGGATGTGAATGATGTCTCCGAAGTGAACTCGCGCATTGTCACGGATATGAGTGTCTCCGAATTGATGACCATGATGGGGCATCGGCCCCGCCATCATGTCGGTGTGAAGACGTGTATTAAGGAGTCTATTTTGTTCTCTTCTTCCCTCAGCCTGTCACTGTCTGCTTGCTTCGGCCGCGAATCTGATGGCCATGTCGCCAATTGGCCTTTCGGGAATCTAAGTGAGGACGGCTGCAATTCTTGAGGTCTGCAACAACAGGTACTTACACAAGTCCGCGGTTATCCTGCCCAAGCTGCTGATATCCGCGGACGCTCTGTCATGGAGGAGTGTTTTAACTTGGGCGCAGGTGGATCGACGTCGCCTGGATCGAATAAAGGGCTGAGGCCGGAGATACCCACGAGATACGCTGAAGCCTAGAAGCCACATGATGGCTTGGAAAAGGCGGGCGTTTAGGGCTCTTGCAGCTCAGCCTTTGCGGATGGCCAAGGGGCGGAATGTGTTCGAACGGAACGGAGCGAAACGCAGCGAGTTACGGGTTGTTCAAAACACAATGAGGCAACGTTTATTTGGGCCCACTGGGTCATCGGGGACCAATGGTATGGCCAGTGCGACACTTCAGATTCCTATATGTACAGCAGAATTTCGGTATGCGACGAAGGTAGAACAGAGGAAAACTTAAGGTTTGTTGATTGTACATATAACTCACCCACTCCTTAAGATATCGTATCTAATCCATTTTAATTAACATCTATCGTAGTTGTGAAGGACATTCGCGTTCAAAAACGAGACATTCGGGATAGAGAACTGAAGTGGTCGCTCATTTTTGGCGCCAAGCATTAGGCTCTTGGACTGAACTATTGTGTAACGTTTTCCTTCGTATCCGAGCCCAATGGGTCAAGTCACCTACTTCGTACCTCTAGGTAGGCACGTAGGCAAATATCACATCATTCGGACTTTTGGATTTCCTTCCGGGTGACTCATCCATGGATTGCGCCCATCACACCCATGGCCTCGGTTTCGCAGCCGAGACCCGGGGGAGATCTGGAGTAATACCATCCGCCGCTGTGCCTTCAACGTTTGGCATGAGTCCGACCAAAATTATTCTACCTGCGTCATAGGACTTGCTTGAAGGAGCGACTCGACATTTGTGTGGACACACCCTCTACGCCCACGTCTTCTCCATTATGGGTGCAATCGACATATCTCAGCTCGTAAGTGCGAAAGAATAACATGGTGATCCACACCGGCCGGACCGCTGCGGATTCTCCACAAGGATTTTTGCTTTAAGCCACTCACTGCCAGAGGAGATTGTAATATACCAGGATATTGAAGTGCGTCCGCTAAGCAACCCGGTACGACCAATGCCTCCAGCTGGTGCAGGAAATACTTTGATTAAAAACCAGGATCCGAGGATAGTCTATAGTCGTAAGGGGGTGCTTTATTTACAGTATTGTCATAAATGCCAAGACCGTATCCTGGCGTGCTGGGGCTCATAAGGCTCTAGAACTTAAGCTCCCCAGCTCCCTTTCCCCACTTGTGGTCGGGTCCACCTCCAGCACAACTTGAAGTTTGAACCCCCCTTGCCCCCGAGTTGAGCCGCGCAACAGCAATAATAGCCTCGTGTACTTGGTAGCTAATTCATCAAGCTCCCAACCTCAAGCCGTTGTGCACAATCCATTCGAACTTCAAATATTCGCCACCCCAAGCGTCCTTCGATTCATCCATCCGAACAGTTTCCAAACAGATATCCAAAGCATGACGTCCCGGTTATTGTCATCGCGAGCGATCGCCGCCACCAGAGCTTCCACAGCTCCGCGAACAGCTATCAGGTCGTTTCAGACCACCAGGGCACAATTTCAAGAGGCTGTAGCAGCAACACCAGTGAAAAAGCCCGTAGGAGCGTTCAGAGGAGGGTGAGCTACCATAACCTAGACACAGCTGGCTCTGGCCATGCTGCCAGACGAGAACGAGTCGCAGACGACTAATTCGGTGCGGCGTAGATTATTTGGCTTCCTGCTCGGATCTGTGCTTGCCGGCTCCTCTGCATACTACTATGTGATGGACGACTACAAGCGCTCGAATACCCTCTTGACAGAGGACATCTACGTACGTGTCCCAGCTGAAGCAGCCCCCACCGCCACGCTACGGGCATGGCGAAATCATGCTAACGGGTGTATAGACACTGCACGCAGCAGTCGCGCGTCTCCACGAGCACGTCGCCGAACTAGAAAACAAAGCAGCACAAAAATGAAGGACGTGAGAGTCGCGTTGACTACCATGCAAGTAAGCATTGCGGATGAGCGTTTTATCTTTGGATGAGCAGGTGCACTTTTCTCTCCTACAAAATTACCTTGTTGTACAACATATCGAGCTTGACTCGGGCGAATGGTCACTCGACGACTTGGCCCTTGCCGGTGTGGTGAACAGCTCTAGGTAGAGCCATGAACGTTCTCAAGCAGACTGCAAGACTGCAACGTGCGATGAGGCACAAGTCAGAGGGATGATCGTCAATCGATCGTATGAGCTTCTTTACTTTCTTCCAGTATTTGTTTTCATTTGGCATGTTCAGTAGCTACAGCTTGTACCTGACGTACCTGATCACATGCTCGTCCAAACCATTGACCGCCAATTACTAAGCCGGTCACCTGCGTCGCAGCCTGCCAGCGTCCACACCCAAGCGATCACGTGAGCAATCCATGAATGGAGCCTTGCAGACAAACACGTCAAACACTTTAAGGAAAGTCGGCGTCATTTGCATCACCAGTGTTGCCGCGGCCTCCATCGGAGGTGCTGCACGATGCCTCTTATTGAAGAACTTCCCGTTGTCAGTTCAGTCAAAGCCTCTCATGGCTGGGCATACGTGCCAGAAACCGGGCCTATAGCTGCGCAACAACCCGGCACTCGTGACCGCAAGCGAGCCACGGCAACCACACCTCGACATGCAGCCGCGTCCAGTGCGAAGCGAGAGAAGGCTATTCAGCTGCGTCTCGATGCGCTGAACAAAGAGAACTACAAAGATGGCGTCTCGGTGTCGATCCCTGCACGCCCGAGCCGTGAGAGGACGGGGAGGAAGACGACAAGCAACGTGAGGAGGATTTTGGCCTACCAGCGCAATTTTGCACACTACCTGGCCGACGAGGAGGCCAACCACCCCAACGCCACTCACTATGTCCTGCCTCCAGTGACGACGGGTATGGGCCCTCCACCTGCGCCTGCCATGGCCATGTCCACAACATCAGCAGCAGCAGCAGCGGCAGCGGCAGCGGCTGCAGGTTCCGCAAATAAACGGAGTCTTAGCAAAGACACCAGACGACGAAAGAGTGGAAGAGCAAAACCTGCGCCGGTCACTAGTGATCACTCCAACCCTTCAACGCCGATGCCTCAAAGTCGCGGTACCAAACAAGGGAGACAGAGCTCGAGATCGTCGATCGACAGACCAAGTCCATCAGACACTCCCGTTGAAGAAACACCCATCAAGAACGAAGACCAGTCCGAACAGCAAGACGAGAAGGACACAGTCATGACTGACAACGACCCTGCTTCGATTTCTCTCCCGTCTCAATCCTCGCTGGCGGAGGATTCTCGTGCCCTAGTCCAGTCTCCCGCTGCCGTGCCAGAAGACTACCCAGCGTCCTGGGATAACGACCCGCTCCTCGCGTCCGACCGTGCCTCCGTGCCGGCTATGCCCACGGAGCGCATCATGCAGCTCCTCGTCTCCGAGCCACCGCTCACTTACAAGGCTGCGCGTGCTGCGCCGCTCGATCCGCAGAAACGTCCTCCGCCACGAAAGTTCTGCGGTATCTGTGGCTACTGGGGCCGGGTCAGGTGCAGGAAGTGCGAGGAGTGGACCTGTGGCATTACGGACTGCTGGAAAGCACACGAGGCCGTCTGTGTCATGGCTAATGTGTATTAAAATTCTGTTCGTGCATCTTGCAGTTGCAGTCATCAAAACATGTATGATTATCGCCTACCCTGAACATCCAGGTATCTCTCTCTCTCTCTCGCTCTCTCTCATCATCATCATCATCATCAAATCGTGAATCTCGTAGCATAACATAACATCTATACATACATACAGGAGGGGGGATGTTTCACTGCACCCTGGGCCCTTGGAACTTTTTAATCCCTCCGCAATCATACATACGCAATGTGGCCCGAATACCCATCACCCCCCGCACGCTGGCGTCCCCCAGCCGGGAGGTCCTGCGGCTGTAACTGAGCGAGCCTTCTTGCGCCGCAGAGACCGCAGACTCCGCAATCACCAGCATTCACGTACTCGCTGCCTCTGCAGGTCTCGCTGGTGCACTGCCAGCAGCTTGGGTCTTTTCGAGGGTCGAGAACGTGCGAGCACGCTGAGCAAGTGGCGCGGAGGCTGTCGTTGACCAGAGAGCAGACAGGGCAGTTGAGCTCGGCTTCAGCAGCAGTGCTCGCGGTAGTGTCCGGCGGCCTGGATGGCTTTGGAGAGGGTTGTGTTGAGTGATGGATAAGGCTCTGCTCGGGCACCGGGACTGTAGGGCTGTCCTTGCTATTATTATTATTTGACTTTTTCCGTGCAGTATCTTGCTCTCCTTCCGGGTTCGATGGATCATGAAGCGTTGCATCGTTTGGGTGTTCGCTTGCCCTCGGTAGAGGCCTTGGTGCCGCTGTCTCTGTCTCTGTCTCTGGCTCTGGCTTGGATGTGGCTGATGCAGACACATCGTCTAGATCGGCGAGCTCTTGCATCTCTCTCTGCACATCCACGTCATCTCTGTTCTCTTCCTGGCAGACGCGGATCATCGTTTTGCCCTGGCCATCAACCAATTTTCGACCGTCCATGTCTCGTGCGTCCTCGTGGTTGGCATCCAACTCTTCGTAATCACTGCCCGTCTCGGTTTCGCTGTCATGGTCATCTCCAACCTCTCTAGATTCAAGGTCAGCGACCTCTTTTTTGTTCGTCTCAAACCGCGCAAGTGCGGCAGCAGCGCGCAACTCGCGGCCCCTCTTGCTTTGAGCAACTCTCGGCTTCGACCCAAGCGAAGTCCTGCCCGGACGGTTGATTTCAAGCGTCAGCCTCTTGTCCTCGTCTTCGCCGAGAGTGTTCCCATTGCTGCCGAATTTCTTCTCGATTCTCTTGTCTCGTTTTTCCCTCCAAGTAAGGTCCGTTGATTTGGCTTTTCGCTTTCTTCTTCGACTTCGAAAGGTGCCACCGCAAAGAGGTAGATCTGTGAGTTCTTCGCTTCGGACCACGTTGTGCCCAAGCACGTCTTGTAGGCTGCTCAGACTCTGCCCTCGACCCCACAGGCCTTCACCCGTGTAGCCTCTGGACCAGAGCTGGCGCATGGCATCTGCGTACGAGTTTCTCGTTTGCCAGAATCCCTTGCCGTGGTTCATGTGAGTGTTGTGAGCGAGCTCATGCATCATGACCATCTGAACCATGTTCAGCGGAAGCCAGGAGCCTGACTTGGATCGAAGGACCAGCTGTATGATCTCCCCGTTGTTGAAGTTCCGGCCGATAAACTCTGGGTTCGGTTCATACTCTTCGAGAGTGGTTACAGAGAGATGGTTTTCTTTCATGATCGGCAAACATTGTGCAGCGACGGCTTTGAGAACCAGCTCAGCGCGATGGTATTCGTCATTTTGTGAAATTGGCCTGGGGAGGGGCTTGATGAAGACAATGCGATCATTGGGATGACTTGACGGCTGGTGATTCAGCCGAAGGGTATTGAGTGGCATAATGGCATGCCCCGAGTGCAGTCTTGAGACATGAGGTCCAACTTCGACCGATGGCGCATACAAGTTTACCTAGACAACAATAGTGGCAACGAGTCACCAACTTTCCTGTGGCACACTTCGCGCGTCGCGAAGTATGACGACGGATTGCAGGAAGGGCGACAGCAGCTTTGCCGAAGACATTAGTCAGCTTCTTGCTCCTTTATGAACTCGTAACTCGATTGTTTCAGGTCTGTCATTGGTCCCAATCGTGCTGCCAAAGAATATCACTCTCCACCAAGGCCACCGGCAAGATGAGCGACTGAGGTAAAGGATATATGAAGGTATTAAGCTTGCCTTCTTGTACTAGATCTCGTCCTTTTTGGTGTTTCCCACCACATCAGTTATCAATCGTAAACATGGGCCGCCCAATAGCACCTTCCGGCCTCCTACAGCCCCAAAGACCTGAGGCAACCTTTTCAAGAAGGCCAACAATTACCTACAAAGGCAGGCAAAGACTACAGCCAAGCATCGTTAGGAAGTACCAATTTATCTCTCTCCGCCAGGAAAGGAGTCTCAGCAGAAGTAAAAGGACGGGAGAAAGAAAAGTGCTCCACAAAGCTGAACTGCTGACCTGCTCGGCTGAAAGTCGACTGCAGATATGAAGGATTGTGTTGAGAATGTCTTCTTATAACACCGGGAGCATTGGAAATGACAATGTACTCACTCAACACAACAGAGGGACTTCAGAGTTGAAAACTTAAGCTCTTTTTTCTCTGGGAGACATTGATATGATTGTGACGCCTCGAATCCAGTTCCTTCTACGTTTTGTGTTTCGGCATTGATTTCAGCTGTGTTAGCGACGTGAGTTGTTGGCAGGGCGCACCTGCCCCCTGAGCTTGGGTCTCGATGGCCTCCAATTCGTTCCAAGCTGACAACCCGTGCCTACTTAACATCGGAAGTTGAATCCCAAAATCCCTTGTTACCGTTTCTTTTTCTTTTTGCCTCTCCTTCTTCCTTGATCGCTTCGCTCAGCATAATCTGACTCGATTTGAACAAAAGGTAAAACCAGCGGGTCCAGACATATATGAAAGTTGCTAATGCTCCGCGACAGACCACAACACTTGAAGATATCCAGCGACTCTACCTCCCCAGCATGGACGCTACAACCATCAACCCGGAAATACTTTCTAAAATAACGGAAGCCGAAAAGAAAATTACGCACTCTGATGTCCTTCAACCTGCTGGACCTACAGCCATGGCACAAGCTCATACTAACGAGAAAGTCGATGGCAAAGTCCTGCACGATATCACTGAGGGTGAGAAGAGCGTGACCCATCAAGCTAGACCTATTGCTGGTGGTCCCACAGCCATCGTCCAGAGCGCACTTGCCAAGGTTAGTCTTCCGTAACAAATTTGAGTGGACGGCCCTCACATTCATCTAGGGCGCCAACATCCGAGTTGAGGAGCATCATTCAGGTGTACTTGACGCTGAAACCATTTCCAAGATCACAGAAGCTGAAAAGATGATCACACATTCCAAAGATAATGTCGTTGATGGTGGCCCTACTGCCATGGCTCAGAAGCATACTGGTGAACACATTGGAGGTGCTCTTCACGACATTACAGAGGGCGAAAAGAAAATCACACACGAGGCTCGACCAATCGCTGGAGGTCCAACTGCCGTTGCCATGAGGGAGCTGGCAAAAGCTCAGCAGGAGACTCGGCAGAAGCAAACTGCTATTTGAACATTTTGATGGAGCACTTCAATTTGATCAAAACTTGAGTATAGCGTGTTGATAACAGCTGCATTGAATTTGTACGTGACAGGTATGTCATGACGCTGGAGTAGAGTCTTGACTCGGCACATATTTTGTTTCATATTTTATAGATACCGCAAAAAAAGAGTAGCCTGCATTTGCCTCAGCGAGCTTGTAGCAAAAGAGACAGAATGGCGCGCAGATGAATGTGCAAAGCAGAACAATGCTGTTTGTAAAGCTGATCCCCAGGAATGTAGTTGCTGTAATCACCAATTGCTGAGAGCACCTGCTGCTCCAAATAGAGCTTAAATTCGTGAAGTGCGCACAAAATCTCAAACCCAGTCAAGATCTGTGGCCGAAGCTGCTGTCCAGAAGATAGCTCGGTGGGATAGTTCGAGTAGCTCCATTATTTCTTCATCGACGACTGACAACCTGAAACCTGAAAGCTGAAAGGAAGAGCTTCCGTTCGAGCTGTTGTGGCACTCCGCTTCTTCTGACTGCCAATGCAATGGCTTGATTACCTATCCCAACCCAAAATCCTCGTCTACTCAACACTTCAGTTACGTGTCTGGTAACGCTGTAGGAGGTTGATGGGGCGGAGGTTCGTGTACCGAGCTGTGTTATGTGGCCGAGGAGGCTGCCAATCATCACTGGTTGGATCTTCAACAACCTCGGTGACTCGCAATTGGGGGTGTGAGCATTTGCATGCTGAACCTTCACGACGTTTGCTAATGCCGCACCGGAAACAGAAGATTATACCACAAGTACAACTTCACCATCAGAGGTCAGACCAAAGCTAATCCAGTCTGAGCAACATGTACTTACCGAACATTACTGCACCCGTCGATCTTCTCCACTGGGACATGACACCGAGGACAACGCTTCCATTTGTTCTTCTTGATGACTTGGTTGAGGGATTCATCGCTCACGTAATTTGCACAAGCCTTGCGGCGGCCTTTGTGTGCTGTTGTGGCCAGGTTGCAGCTCGCGCACGTCTTGCGTCGGCAGCGACTGCATTGCACGAAGCCACTGGCATCTTGATCGACCTTGGAGCAGGGTAAGTCCTACCGCACACCATTCAGGATAATATGCAACTTTACCTTGATGAAAGCCCTGCAGTCCGGGTTGCTGCACCACAGCTTTCTCGCGGCATTGAGTTCAGCAGTGAGAGCAGTGTACCTTCTTTTGACACCACCGTTGAGAAATATGGCGTACTCCTTTGGGTCAATGTCAATACCGCAGCACTTTGGCAATACTCGTGAGTTAAGTGCTTCGTCGAACCACCCGTGGAAACAGTCTTTGCAGTACGCAGACCCGCAACATTTCAATTTCGCCATCTCGCGGAATGGGAGGACTTCGTAACAGACACTGCATTCACTTTCACGTAACTTCCTCGCTCGCTTAGCAGCGGGTTCAACTGCTTCGTCAGCTGGCCGCTTCGAAGCCGATGGTCTTAATTCAGCAGAAGCAGGATCAGCCAGGATTTGTTGTTTCCATGCCTCTAACTCCTGAAGATATTGGTGAAGCACGTAAGCTTCGTCATCGTCATCGTCATCGTCATCGTCATCGCCATCGCCATCGTCATCGTTCTCGTCATCGCTCTCGTCATCGCTCTCGTCATCGCTCTCGTCATCGCCCTCGTCATCGCCCTCGTCATCGTCATCGTCATAACCCTCGTCCTCGTCATCGTCCACTAAACTCTCGACTGTAATTAATCGTATTTGGAGGTCGATGGTCTGGATGAGATTGCGAGCAGTGTCGGGGAGAGCTTCAGCCATTGTGAGCTTCAATCTCGTAATCGAGTGATTCGGGAAGGGACAGGACAAAATTGAAGGAGACAAAGAGAACAGAGAACGATTGCTTTATTGTAGAGTATGGGAGGCAATAGACTGGTATTCAATGCTTGATGGCCTCGATAGCATTACATGAGTCAGCTTAGAGATGCAAGTGAAAGGTTTGGCACAATCATTGCGCGGGTGGAATGAAGGAGTTCAGTAGATGCACCATGCGATGTAGTAAACACAAGCGAGAAGGGATGAAATGGAACGAGAGGGTATATTAACATAATGGATTTCTCAGTGAGATGGATAAGAGCTCAACTATAGTAAACGTCAGCTGAAATGAAGTACAAGTGGTTCGTTGATATCGGACCTGAATACGTAGTGAGCCTAGAGTAGAGCCACAGTAGACACTCTTGGCCCTAAGCCTTCGTATAAATGCTTAGCTTGTCCCTCCCACCACACATTTCATTCGAGGCCGCCGCGCAAGGAACATCGCAAGCACCATTGTCGACGAGGTTCAGGCTTTCCGACGGTTCACCGCACCAACACTCATTGCCGTTCTGGAGTGCCGCAAGCGAGTTCCCGCGCTCATCACAGAAATGGTTGCAACTAGCACTCGATACGTCCTCTGGATGGAGCTGGTAGGAGAAAGGCGAGACAAGCATCGGGAGCCCATCATCATCGTTCGCGCAACCCTTGTACGACCAATTGCTGAGGAAAGCTCGTTTGATCTGGCGCTCCGCCGGCGCCGACCGAAGGTGGAAAGTTGCAGTCGGCACGATGGCTATCGCTTCTGTCACCGTGGCGGTCTCAGGTACAAACGTGGCACTTCGAGCCCGGTATCTGGCGCCGGACTTTGTCCATGTGACGATCTCAAAATCTGGCTGGCGTTTTGTGAACGATGCTTGAGCACCGGCGAGCAGTCCCCACAGACAGAGAGCAAATGCTTGGGCATGCATGGCGAGAAAAAGTGCTTAGCTTCAGATCAGTGAAAAAGTGTGGCCATGCGGGACAGCGCTATAGAAAAAGTCTGTCAATCTGATGGCTCCCTTCGATGAGGAGAATACATCATGACGACAATGGCTCTTTGTTAGATGTGCAAGGGTTTCGAACGAGAGCGGCCGAGGCATCTCGATTAGACTATTGAAGAAAGAGAACTGCCATTGCACGCTGTTCGGAGGTGAATGTGCCTTACCTCCATTGTCGCGAGTTAGAGCACTGGCATACGCAAACGGGTGGAGGAATTTCTGCACGAAGAGCCATGATGTGGTGTCCTTTTCAAGTTGGTGCAGGGGACAGACAAAGCACGGACATCATAAAGGGGAGTTGCCATCACGTGATTTGGAGAGGACGCGAAGCGACATGACGCGTAGTGAAGTATTGGTCGCCTGCTAGATGGGACGCGCCTAAGTCTGCATTCCGGCTTTTTGCCGCCACCCTTCCATGATTGAAGTGCTGACCACCTCTACTACAACGTCATCTCGAATATCGGTTGGGATCGTCAAGGATGGCCGCGACAACCACATTCGAGCCTCAACTACAAGAAGTACCTCTGAACGAGAATGCTTTTAAGGCATTGGAAAACATCAGGAGGCATGGCCTCAAAAGAAGCGAATCGAGCAGCCAGAATGTTGACCTGGAAGCCTACCTCCAACGGGCAGCTCAGCTCCTCAATCAAGCTGTCGCCGACATTAACGATCGAGCCTGGGAGGAACGTAAGCGTCGCCAAAACAGACAACAGCGACTGAGGGAGGAAGGCCAGCAACAGACAGACGACAGCAGTCAAGAGCACGAAATATTCCAGCAAAAAGTCAAAGACCTGACAAGTAGAATGGATGACGGCATTCGCAGAGTTATAGACGACGAAATATGGATCAGAGGAATCCCCGACTCAACACAGCACGTCATCACAAAATCCAAAGACCTGCAACTAAAAGCGCACGCCCGACAGTCCAGGGGGCCGTTCGACGGTGAAGATGAAAATGAAGAAGAGCAAGAAGATCAAACACAGCAGATGATTCAACCGAGCGCTGCAGAAAATGCCTCTGCTCTATTTCGCACTGCGCAGTCCTCGGCAGCAATGCATTGGAGTCGCCGAACTTTGACGGAGCGATACTCGCAGGATCCAACGTATGCTGAATTTTACAAGATGAAGTTTGACGCGCAAAATCCCGGCGAAAATCGGCCACCTGTGCCCCATCACTCCATGTGGTTCGCTGCTCAGGAAGGCAAACGGACGCATCCTAGGGCTGAAAGTAGTCAGCAACGGCGAGCAGGAGCCGATGAGGAGCAATCAGATGAATCAGCGCTCGACGCAATGGACGAAGACACAGAGCTTCAGATGACGTCTGAGAACGTCAGCTGCAAGTGTCCGCTGACACTACAATACTTCAAGGAACCCGTCACATCCACGAAGTGCCCTCACAGCTTCGAGAAGGAGGCCATCCTCGGACTGATCCGCTTCTCGGACGAACATGTCCGGCTGACGGCCGAGCAACACGCCCAGCTCGACGCCAGCCACCCGCGTGGCAGCAGAAGCCGACCCACAGCCGAAGCGGCCATGAGAAGGTCGAACCCGAAAATGGCGCGATGTCCGCAAGGCGGCTGCAACGAGCGGCTTTCCGAGGATAATCTCAGGTTCGACGCCGTGCTCCTGCGGAGAACGAAACGAGCTCAGGAGGCCGAACAACGTGCCCAGAAAGCTGAAAACGCCGGCGGCGACGACGACGATGACGAGGAAGATAGCGACGACGAGGACGCTCTGCCTCACACACAGCGCAGAAGGCGGAACGTCTTTGGTATTGGCTCTAGTCCGGCAAGCAGGAGGACTACATTAGTCAATCCCAAGAGGGAGGTTAGCGTTGTGCCCAACTCGCAGGTTCCGAGCAGCGCGAGGACTGGACGAAGCAGAGGTGGGTTCGCAGATATCGACGACGACGACGACGACGATGATGATGACGAAGAAGACTGATTAAAGACACGAATGACGGCTGATGATGGATCAAATAACATGAGCCCGTGTCTCACGTCCAGCTCCAAGTTCGAATTCAAAAAATCAAAATATACTACTTTTGTCTCTCTCTCAATTGACTCTTCCACTATCTATCTGATCAACGTATCTGAACGGCCGACTCACAAAGCATTAGCTTTCCTTTCCCCCTCCCCTACAACACGAACGACCGATGAACTCCATCTGATGAATATCCATTTTCTCCACACTTTTATCTTTTTTGTGTTTTGACTTTCTCGAGCTCCCACTCCTCCCGTCCCGTCCCGCCCCTGCTTCCGGCTTTTTCAACCCCTTTTGTCAAGTCAATATACGGCCGTATATACGTAGCGTGGTCACCCCTAGACAGCAGAAACAGTAGCCTCAACGATCGACACCGAGTTAGATGCCGTGGCCGCAGAAGCTGCGGATGCTGCGGATGCTGCGGAAGCCACCGCAAGGATTGCGCCTAACGATGCTACGGCCGCTGCGTCTACGGATGTGGAACTACTACTGCTGCTGCTGCTGCTGCTGGTTGTGGTGGTGGGACTGCTTGTCTGAGCAGCTTCGGTAGTGGTGGTGGTAGCAGAAGCAGCAGAAGAAGTAGTATCAACTGTGGCCGCAGTAGTGTCAGTAGCAGCAGCAGCTTGCGTGGGATCGGTAGTGGTGGCAGCCGCAGAAGCAGTATCAACTGTGGCAGCACCAGTGTCAGTAGCAGCTGCAGCTTGCGTAGCATTGGTAGCAGCACCAGCAGCACCAGCGGCACCAGCAGCACCAGCAGCACCAGCAGCACCAGCAGCACCAGCAGCATCGGAAGTAGCAGCAGCCGCAGTAGCCGCAGGATCTGCAGCAGGTGAAGACGCAAATGAAGCCGAAGCCGAAGAGGACGAGGCCGCAGCAGCAGCAGCAGCGTTCGGGTTCCAGACCCTGGTGGTCGTAGCCACGACGGGGATAATGGTGTCCTTGTTGCCTTCTATGGGCCCTCCCGCACTGGAGCCATCGCAGGATGTGCCGGGTGCAACGAACTGCTCAAGCTCGCTGCCGCCGGTGCAGATGACATACGAGACATCGCTTAACTACAAAGGCGCAAAACCGCCAAGAAGCGTTAGCCCAATTGTTGCCCCTTTTAAGTCTTTCGCCCCCTATTTTTAGCAAACTTCGTGTGTATATAGATTATTTCAAGGAAGATTTTTTTTAAAAAGAAATACTCGAAATGGAACCAAGAAGGAATGAAATGATAAATATGCACAAGTACGGGAGAAAGGGTTTGCTGGCAGAAAGAGAGGAAGAGAGGGAGAGAGAGATAGAGAGAGACTCACGCATTTAAATGTGCCAGTAGCGAGCCCTTTGCATGCTGCCTTGGCGGCTGCGTGGCCGACACCGCCGAAAGATGGCATCGCCAGGGCTCCGGTCAAGGTCATGGCGCTGAGGGTGAGGGCAGTCTTTAGGAAGAGGCTGGAATGCATGATTGCTTGCTTGCTTGCTTGCAAGGTCTGGCTGGTTGTGTCTGGGGAAAGGGGTGTGAAAGCAAAGTAGGACACCTGGGATTAAGACTTGAGAAAGAGCCCTACTTACAGACTTGATGCGAGCAGCTTTGAAACAGATGCAGGCATATCGTTGTTTTCTTTATCGGTGGCTCACATGTTGAAAGCGATGGTGTACATGAGTAGGCTTCTTTGTTTGGACGAGACATGGCACAATCAATGACGGACGTGGAGTCGACGTGGATTCAACCAATGCTGTAGCTTCAACTGCGAGCGGGAATTTGTGCTTCTTTGTCGAGTTTTAACGTGCTGTCTTGGGGAGGGGTTCGTGTTTGTGCTAGAATCAGCAAGTGGTTTTGTATGAATCAAGGAAAGGGTGCCTTCCCGTATCTATCTAACCTGACGCGCTGCAAACCGGCAGCATATGTGAGAGAATCTCGCTTGGTATCTCCAGCCGAAAGAGGTTCTGTGTAAGACTCCTGAGGATCCGTGATTTTCACCATCCGCGACACTTGGATGCACATTACCACCAGGTTCAAACTACCGAAACGAATGCTCACTCAATAGCGAAGGCTAGTCTAAGCGATGTCCTCTCGGCTGTAAGAACGTCCAATTCTGCTTCGAGTGTCCCAAATTCGCCGGGAAACCACTGTCGGTCTGATGCCAACCGGCGCGCAATTTGTTGCGATCGTCTATCTATTTGTTCCAAGCGTTCTCTAGCCCTCCTTAATGTGGGATCAGCAGATGTGTTTGTATTGCTCGAGTGTCGTGAGCCTTGGCTAAAGTTGTACGTGTAGGAAGGTTGGTCGCTGTCAACGTAGAGATCGCCTTGCAAGAGGAAACCATCTTGAGCGATAACGGAGGACGTTCGATGAGGTGTATGTGGGTGATCTCGTCTTGGAGAACGAGAGTCAAGACGTGACGCTTGGGACGTGGGACGTGATGAAACGCTTGGGACTTGATGGATGGAGTTCGTTGACGGATGATTTTGTCTTGGCTGTTCGGACTGAGACTGCAACCCAGCCGGGCATGGCAGTCGAGCCGCATTGCTCGTGGTGTTGCCTGGAGCAGTGATATCATCGTCCTCGTCGTCGTCATTCTGGTTCCAGAAACCGCTCGGAACAGGCACCGGTGGGGCATTACCGTCCTGAACGTGTGCAGGATAGACGACAACCCGACTCGAAGAATTTGTGTTGTGCAACCCAGGATTGCTGTTGCCGTTCCTGTCCCGGAAGCCTCGAGCATAGGCAGATGGTGCTGCGGTGCGATTGATGAATGGGGAATAGTAGGTCCAGTTTGCGTGGAAGCCGCCGTAGTTTGACATTGTTGAAGGTTTGGATGATGGAAAATTTCGAACTAGGTTGAGAAGAATAGACGGTTGAAGTTGGAGAGCTTTGAGGCAGTCGGACACAATGTTTCTTTGTGGTTATTGTGGCCCACAACCTGCGCTATCAGAGACGGGCTGACAAGGGCTAATCCAGTAGGTGGTCGCAAAAGCAGAGGCTGATCAGCGTTTTTATGTATGTACCCGAGAACCCGTTTGCTGATGCCCAAAGTTGGGATCATAGAACCAATCACTTCAGTCTCACAGCATTTTGGCTGTGGAGCAGTCAAAACGACGTACTGTTTGGCCTGCTTGACGGGGCAGGGCGGCTTCTCGACGGTGCCAAGCAGGTACAAGTGACAATATTGATAAATCAAAGAAGGCATTGCAACTTACGTGACTGTCTTGCAAAGCAGAAAATGTGCTGGCGTTTCAGAACTCCAACGAGCAGTATTCGGGCCTGAACTCAGAACAAGGCAGATTTGTCTTGCTGGGACACTTGGCACCAACTCAGTAGGACGGCCGTTCGAGCACATGGTCTCGAAATAAAGCCGATTCGCTGCATTTTGTGATGCTAATTGATTCTGCACACAGTGTGACTGGCACTCGTGACACTGGGTATGGCCGCCGTGATATTAATTCTGGCGCTTCGTCGTATCTTGAGCCTCGGGGCAGACAGTGGTTCGTACCTAACCCCTGCGAGGTTAGGCGACATTGACCTTGGCCACGTTTAGAATTTTAGAAAGATGCCTTTCCTCTTCTCCGCTTCTCGATGCTCGAACATGACCTGTGCTCCCACGAATAGAACTCCACAAGCACCTACAGTGTATAGCAAACCTGCTGTACTGGAAATCATACCATTAACCAGCCCCTTGAACCCATCCAGTCCGACAGCAAAGCCGACTAGATTGGCGGCCATCATCATCAAGATGTTGAAGACAGCACCAACTCCACATATCATCCGATAGGCAGTGGGCCGGTTTTTCCACTTGGACCTTGGGAATGCAATCGTGGCGAGGACTTCAGGCAAGACGAAGAAGACGATCAGCCAGCCCCAGACAAGAAGCTGCAGATTTATGTCATGCCACAGGGCTACAAAAGTGAAAACAGCAAGCATGTTGATGATGCCCCTTATCTTGCCGGTGCCGCCTCCTGGACCGCCACCTAGAGGGATATATACGTAGCGGACGATCCAGCGGTTGTAGCTTCTGTGCCAGGCTCTCCAGAACGACAGAGTCGAGTAGTTGTCACTCATGCATCTGACCACGTTCTCCACCGGATCAATGCCGTCGATCAATGCCCAGAGCCTGAAAAGTCGCCATGGAATGAGCAGTTTCAGCCAAATGATCTGTAGATTAAAGTAGCCAAGCATGCTTAGCTCAAATGGTGAGTAGGTTGACCAGTCTGGATTGGATTTCGAAATGGCAACAACGTAGGCAGTGTGGAGGAGAAATTCCATGCAGAAAAGGGTCAGCAGAAAGCGGACGGCATAGAGAGCGGTGCGTCGAGTAGTGACACTCGCTGACTGGTATGTCGACTGAGAGATGTAGTCGTTGAAGTTGAGAATGGGGCCGGCGAGGTAGAGAGGCGGGTAAAGAACGTAGCCAAGGTATGCCTTGAAGGATGCGAAAACGGACTCGGGAGCAGGAATGGAGACGCGGTCTCGGTCTGAGAGAGAGGCAGGGTCTAACTGTTTCTTCTTTGGTGCATCAGCTTGTTAATCCTTCGCGATCAGGGTCAAGTCGGGCGTGACTTACCTCGATCGGGCTTCCAGAACGGTCTCTTGCCAGTGACCAGTAATAGTCCATGTTGAAGGCGATTAGCCGAAGGATTGTGATGTTGAAGAGAACCTCCCATCTAGGGATCAACCCACCGTAAGAGTCCAAGAACTTCCCCACAGGAGCGGCGCCAGCATAGAAGGGCGTAGCGGCATCTGCGAGAGAAGAAAATGGGAAGCCTCGAGCGAGCTCATTGGCAAACAATACACCCACATTGAAAAGCCAAGTGGTGGCAGGTACAGCATTGCGAGGCAAGCGCGTTGCGATGCAGTAGTTAACGTACAGGATGGACAGAACTTTTAGTGCAGAAAAGCCATGCAAAGCTGCAATGAAGACAAGTCCCGAGGCAAAATCGAAACTGAGACGGGCTGCCAAAATTCTGTTGCCCGACCCAGCCTGGGACGTCGACGAATCTGTAGAGAACAGGGATTGGTAGGCTCGCCTCAGGAGGGGATGGACGACAAGTAAGATGGAGAGATACGGTATATTGTCCCGGAATCCAGCATATTGCCCGTCCGAGTTATCCACCTTCCGCCCGAACAGCCAGCCGTCAGACAGAAGCTCCTTGTATTCGGCGTAGTGTTCTGAGTCTGGCTGAGAAACATCCCACACAGCCTTGTACATGAGCGGCACAGCGAACACGAAGACGAGGGTGTAGATGCAACACTCGAGAGTGCTCCACGTCGAGGGCGACGAGCCCACGGGCAGGTCTTTGTCATTCTGGCCCCCTTTGGAGGCAGACTTGGTCGAGATCACGTTGGCATCTTTGGCAGGGGTCTTAGAGGAGGTGGTGAGCCGTGTGTCGAGCGTGTCGAGGGAGTAGATGTTCTGGAGCAACGCGTAGAGTGTCATCGTGGTCGCATGCCGCTCTCCCTTATTGTGCACGATGTACGACGTACCTTCGGGAGCAACCCGTCAAAGCAGAGATCTGAAGATCGTCGTCGAAATAGCAAAAAGTGCACCGGGCGCAGGCCTGAGTCTCTACCCATCCACGCCGTGTAGAATTTGGCCTTGGCAGGGGCTACTACTACGAGGGCCTCAGGCAGGAGACAAGGCAACTTGCTATGAAGGAGGATGAAGACACAATCAATTAAAACGATCGATGCAAAGTTGAAGAGCACAAAAATAAGGCCCGCTACGTTCGTTTCTTGCTTGCAGCAAAATGGCAGAACAATTGTGGCCATTTCTTTCTGGTAAGCTACTGGGCCACCCACGCACATCCTCCGTAGCCCAGCTTCCCATCGTGAAGTATTGCCTCATTTTGGCGCATCGTCGGAGTTTCGTTAGAACGAGCGAGACATTGACCAACTTCAATGTCGCTTTAGTTACCTAGCCATGACCACGTTTCCCAAGGCCAGAGGTCTTCCCTGGCAATTCTTGGACCGCCACAGGACAAGTCAGCATGCGCCCTGCATCGAGAAGCTGGAGGGTCCTTGACGGCCAGAATGACATCAACCATCCCGACTTTTCGCGCGTGTGAAGAGCCTTTCTTGTGACCAGACCTCTCCTCTGTTAGCGAACTGAGGCGTGTATAAGGTCTTTCAAGCATCCGCATAGGCTGATATGTGTAGTTTGACAAGTATTCCCCTTGTTACGCTGCAACTAGAACCCTCTGCCTCTGCCTCTTCCTCTTCCCCTGCCGCCGCCTCCACCGCGACCTCTTGGACCACCTCGTCCTCGTCCTCTGCCATCTTGCTCTTTCCGAGCCTTGTTTTTGGGCTTGGGCGTGTCATCAATCAACAATGTATCGAGCGGTAGCGAGTCTGGCAGAATGTAATACCTGATCGTCGACCCTCTAATGTTAATCGTGTCCAACGATATTGTCTCGCCGGCGGACCCTGGATTACTCCGGTTCTTCATCGTCATCTTCACTGCCCGTAATGCGGTGTTCATCTGTGGAGAGACTGAGGTGATGGTGCCGTGCACGATGGTACCGTTCTTTAATTCAATCGTCACCGTCTCGTTGGCGCATTTCATAAGAAACCTAGATATCCGAGTCAGCTGTTGTCGACAGAGATTTAGAGCCATGAATGATAGGAATGGGGGAATTTCCACTGCGTAGACACTTTCAGAGCGCATTCTTCCCTTCGGGGCAAAAAGGTGCTTACCTGACGAGCTTCATTTTGTTGAATCGTGCCTACCCAAAGGCACAACCTCAGGAATGCCGCGTCCCCTGTCTTCTTGTAGATTCAACGTCGCAGTGCGTTTACGACAGCCCTCGTTCCTTGACTCCCACCTTTTCCTTTGCTGGACAGTGCAAAACCGCCTGCCAGGCGCAGCCGTGACCTCTCCTAAAAAGGCAACTTGGACGACCAAGACCACTTCACGTGATTCTGTGGGTACGCTTGGTGTAACTTGAAGTTGAGACCGTCACCATCATGCAAGGAAGTGGTGAAAGGTATCATGTTAGAATACATGCCACGTGAAATTCAGTTCCATTCATGGGGATTTCCGACCACGGCACACTTCCGACGCCATGTCAATGGGCAGCTTCGGCCTGATTGACCAGTAATTGGCCCAACATTAACTAACTGAGCATCAAAATGACTTTCTGTACTGAGCAATCCACCACAGCTGATCTTCCTACAGAAAGATGGCAGACAATCCATACCTCATGCTCGCTTTTTGGCTCTCCTCTTTGCGGATTTCCTGCTCGGATAAGCCCGATCCTCTTCATCATTAATATCGCTGTCTTCCTCTTCAGAAGACACTTGTTCCACAAGGTCACACTCCGGAATCTCCTAAATGCGGGTGTAGATCTTCTCACGCACAATTCTATCACTCCTCCTTCTGATCTCTCCGTCTGGAGTCATACTCTCCCGCTCTGCAATCTCACTATCCGTGACCCGGGCTTTATTTTCTCGCCCCAAGCCAAAAACGCCAATGAATGTGCCCTCTCCTTTGAGTCTTTCGACCTCAGCCTGCTTCAGCAAACCTCTCCGCGTGACAGCCTTTTCGTCTTCGGGTAGGACGAATCGATGGATGGTGCGGTGATCCATGGTACGTTCCTCCTCGTCACCCACGCCTTCAACCCAGGACCCTTTGCCCTGGCGGCCTTGTCGTCGGTATGCCGAATATAGACTCGGATCCTTCTTGTCTTTATTGCTACCCGGTCGCTCGAGGATTTTACGATGGTTTGGGTCGGTTTTGGGCCAAGCGAAGCCGTAGAGCATGCTATGGCGTTCGCACCTGGGGCATTCTCTTCTTGTTTGGTACCCATTTGGTTGCAAAAAATAGCCCAGGCAGCGTTCATTGTGACATTGGACCCAGCGATCGTGCGGTTGTGCCAATAGCTTTCGGGTTACAAACCAGTCCCCCGGCGTACGGTCGAAATTGGACAAAGGTTGGATATTGATGGTAGTACTGGTTGCTAATTGTGTTTGTTTTGGCTCTATTGACTCAACCACAGCATTCAGTGCCGGTGGCGCCGCCCCTGAGGCCAATTGATTGGTTGCGCTTAGCTGGGTGGTCGTAATGGTCGAAATCGCGTGTGCCTCCGATACCGGCTGCATTGTTTGAGACATGATTGATCTGCTTGATGCCGGAGGGGCTCGGGCTGGGACTGGAACGTCCATTTCGACTTTCGTCACCTCTGTCGCTTCCAGCTTGACTACAACCGTGTCGCTGTCGATTTGGGAGTCATCTGACTCGTGAGGAGGACTATTACTCTGAGACATTGGTGAAGGTAAAGCCGGCTTCAAAGATTCATGGTTGCTTGGGGCCTGGGTAGAAGGAGCGTCAGGCTTTTGCTTCTTTCGAGCCGAAAATCGAGAGGACGAGCGATTGCGCTTTCTGGACACGCTTTCCAACTCATCGGTCAGCTCGACACCTTCTCCTGTTTCTTCTGGGCTTGTTGGTGGTGACAACGCCAGCTCGTCGGCGGGTTTGGCAGTGTCGAGGCGTCCAAATTCGAGCTCGGAGTGAAGGGGTTGATTGGTAGGGTCAATCGCCTCGGGGGGTGTCCATGATTGCTGGAGCTTTGAAGGTGAAGGGTTGGGCTTTTGTCGGCGAAAACTTTGTGCAGAAGGGACGGGAGTGGCACTGGCAGACTCACGCTTCCGCTTTTTCGACTCCTTTTCTGGTGATGTGAGGGTGGAAGATTGTCTGCTGGAAAGTGTGCTGCCGACTTCAATTTCCCGTTTGGCCGACCAGCCGTTGCGAACGATCTTCTCACACGTGGCACAGAGACAGTCTATATTATTAGGGCCGAAGTAGTCTTCTCCGTATGAGACAGTGATTTCCTCCCCTACGTCGATATTTCTCAGAGCCATGACCTCCATGCTGTCGTCACCCTTGGGTACCAATCGAGCATTTGCATCGCAATCATGGTTGGCAAATCGAGCTGGGCCAAGGAAGATGGACTGTGCTTTCCTGCGACCGGCGCAGACGATACTGAAGTTTCGATTAGTTGCGTCTAATTGGTTGGATTCATCAGCAGTCAGTTTGACCAGCGTTCCAACCAGGTAAGGAATGACCTGATTTTGTTTTATTCGTGCACGAGCAGTGACAGCCGCCTCGAAAGTAGTAATTGTATAGCGATTGGTAGTAGAAACTTCCCAAGGGCAGTCAGTCATGTACATGTGGATATACTTCCGGATGTGTCGTAAAAAGTTCTCCTGCACAGCTTTGCTCCTCAGACCGCTGCGATAGCGTTTGATGCCAGCAAGCTGAAGCAGGGCCTTCTCGGCTGCTACAGGGTCTTTAGCAACAATGACTTTGTGGAGCAATATCTGTGGGACCTCGTCCTCCTTGATGCCACGGAGGGGGGTGTACTTTGGTCGATTCTTGCGGATTTGCGCTCGATAGTATGCGTTGTCGATTAGCGCATCGGAGCATGCATCGTCGTGGGCCGCCAGCTCGGCGAGGGTCAAATGGTATGCTTTATCTGGCTCATTGCATCGTGATTTCTTGGGCATGTTGATGTTGATACACTGGAACAATCGCGTCGCGAGCGGCAGCGCTGACGGCTACAGGCTAGGACTCTAGGACTTGCACCAGAAGAATGTAGTTTGGCAGGATGCCGAAAGGGTGGAGAGATGAGAAGGCGAGGAGATTGGGAGGTGCAAATGTGGTCGCAGCGAGGACGTGGACGCGTGGAAATCACTGCAACAGCAATGCATGGGCAGCTCTGGCCATTATGTTCTCAGTAAATAAAGGAGCGTCGGGCGTCAGAGAGCGAAGCGCCGTAATGCAGGAAACGATGCCCTAAGCAAACAGGTGGAAGGTACGGTCGTCGTAAGGCTGGGTACCGAGTGCTTCGTAGGGTGAAAAGAGTGAAGACGAACAAGCGGAGGAAGGAAACGGCACCCGTTCACAATAGCGTTCTTGCTGGCATTTGCGCTCTGCGAAATCGACGACAAGGAGTGGATGCTGGGCGTCATCCAATCAATTTCGTCGGTGGCTGGCTCTCGCCGGCCTCGGTGCATACAAACCATTCCATACCGACGTAGCTGCGATATTGGCATGCTTCGCTTAACGGAGGAAGCATGGTTCACAAACGCTATCGTTAGTATCTTTCATGGACAGCTGTCTCCGTTCCTCATACAATATGTCATTATTGATATTTCGCACCCACCGCGCGACCCAATTAAGTACTCGCACAGCTTGAAGCGTGTTATCAGAACATGGGAATATATCCACAGCTTGTGCAATGACGTTAAGAGATCGATGGTCACCTATGGAGAGCCAGGCACGATAGATAGCTAGAATGAGGGACTAGGGACTGCTTTGCAGTGAATGCTAGGAGGGAAAAGTTCATGAGTCTTTTTGACTGTGCGTATTTCTCACTCCAGAACAAAACCAAAGGTGAGTATTTAGTGGCGTGCCCGCTCATGAGTATTCGCTCGTCTATCAACTTGATGCGAAGGGTCTCTAGATTTCGATTGCGGAAGCAATTAGGATGTAGACCTAGAGACAGATACCTTGGTTTCTAAAAAGGTACTGCTTGTCACACCGGATGGAAGCACATATAGTAGCGCGAGTTGTGCTTCTCGATCAGGTTTCGAAGGTAGTTGTCCGAGATTTCCCCATATAGCAATGGCGTGTCGTCGCGGCGTTCGAAAAGTGTCTGGCACTATTCTTGCCGGGCGCTGTCGAACACAAACTGCATCAAGGCCCTTCAGCAACAAATCCTCCATTTCATCTACTCGAACTAGTCGTGATCGTCTTACCCCCTCTCGGAGTTATTTACCGCCTAGAAAACTCTTTTTCCGAGCTTTCAGCCGGTGTAACAAGCACGATGATACAGCTGAAAACTCTCCTCCAAGTCATCGACAATTCGGGGGCAGCGGTTGCCGAGTGTGTCGCAGTGATGAAAAAGCGAGGCGTCCGCCCAACCGCAAGCATCGGCGATCGAATTATCGTGGTGGTGCAGAAACAGCGATCTTTCGGTGAAACCGGTCCAGGAGGAGCAAGCTTGAGCATCGCAAACAAGGTCAAGAGAGGAGACATCAGGCACGCCGTGGTGGTGAGAGCACACAAAGAACAACAGCGGAAGGATGGGAGCTACATCAGATTCGACGACAATGCGTGCGTGCTGATAAACAAATCCGGAGATCCCATCGGCACTCGGTTGACAGGTACGTAACCGTGAAATGTGGGTGATGGGCATTGCGAGCAAGGTGCTAACAGCAAGCAGGCGTTGTCGGTGCCGAGTTACGGGATAAAAAGTGGTCCAAAATCCTGTCGCTGGCCCCTCTACACGTGTAAGCAGAGGATGCAAATTCAACAAGCGATTAACGTCGGTGGATGGGATGAATTGGGTCCCTGACCAACGACTCTCTAACATGCCCAACACTCCCTCGAGGTTGCCCAAGTTGGGAAAAATGCCTGCCAACCAGGCCGTCACCACGCAAGCGCCTCATGACAGTCTTCTCGAAAGCATCAATACCTCTAGCCCAAACTATTTAGCAGAATTCGCCTTGCTCCAAGCGTGGTTACAGCTGGGATTCGTACAAACATAATACAGACTCTGCTCGTCGTCAGCAAGGGACTGGACAAAAGCAACAGACAGCCAGTACCATTCCTATATCACCCTTCCGCTGTTGCGACTGGAAGTACACGACATCCATCTCGTGGCACCTCGGGCATTCGCGCTGTTCGTGTGGCAGCTGTTGACCCGAACAAGGTCAGCCAAGATCCAGAATGACAATGACAGTTGGAGGAACAAGGACGATGGCACAGAAGAGGACAGCACGGAAACAGATCATGGCAGAGTGTTATCAGCACCATCCTCGTCGGACTCGTTGATCACTCCCGGCTGGCCACACTTTGTGCATGTCAAGCACTGGCCGCACATGGTGCAGAAATGTAGCAGCTCATCGGTGGAGGAACCCACAGTTGGATCGTGCGAGACGTATGCTTTCTCTCCCATCGACTCTTGAGCAGCTTCACTCAGGTTTTGTCGGTATGTGCAGGCGGATTCGTGCTCCTGGACCGAGGAACACGCCTTGCAAATATAGAGGAGTCGGTTGAGTTGTCGGTCTTCGCGAGGGTAGAGTAGATTCGAGCTAGAGAAACGAACTGTCAGTCAATTTGGGCGCATAGAGGAAATGTAGAGGCAGGGGCGTTTATGCTGCGTACCATTCCTGGCAAAACCTGTATGCAATTTCGCCGCTGCTTGCACCTTGTTCGCTCGGGTTTGGGGAAGCTACCGACATGGTCGTGTGCAGGAGGATGAAACGAACAATGGACTAGTAATACACGAGTGATATAGTGGTGATAATAATGGACCACGTCGATATTGAAGTATAACCGTTTCGTTGTCGGCGATATTGCCAGGAGCCGTGGCAATTGTGTGGTCGAATTTGGGTTGATTTGTCAAATCGCTGCCTCTTTTTTTGGCGGCGTTGGCTGATGGTGTTTCTGGTCTGGTGGCGGATAGAGAAGACAAGAATGAAGAATTCTGCTTTGATTGATCAGTGGCCAAACAATAACACTCGCGTTATTCAAATCGTGTTTGCTTTGCCTGGCTAACAAGAATATTCCGAGACGATGTATAGCAGGGAACGATGCGTGAAATGATCCGATCTGAAATAAGCCTTGCTCCCTATGGCTGGATTCACGAATCAGCTGCCAAAGCGTGAGGTTGGCAGGGCCGTGCTGGGCCTTGCTAGTTCGGCTTAGGGCCGAGTGGACTGGCACTTGCTGCAGATTCAGATCCCGCTGTGCCCGCTCCAAGGTCCCGCCCGAGCATTGGTTTCCCACGTTCCTTGCATTTGTACTCCACTCTTTGTTCGGCTCACTCGCAAGTCCCAATCGTTGGACCCCGCGAGCCGGTCATCAGACTTGATCAGACTTGTCTCGGATCTGGACACCATTTACTTGTCACCTGCACCTGCACCTGCACCTGATCTGTGTTGACTCGACTATAAGAGAAAGGATCAGCTGCCTCACCAGCATCACTGCCCATTCTGACACCACCAACAAAGAGACCAACAAAGAGCACTGCGACTTTGCGCTCCCCTTCTTACACCATCTTCAAAGTTGTCTCGTGGAGCAGGAAGTCAGAATGGTACGAGGAAACAACAGCCACTCCGCGTCTGCAGCGGCTCCTGCTCCCGCTCCTCCTCCTGCTCCTACTAACTACTTCTCAGTCTGACACTGGCCTGCCGCCAGATTGGGAGGTCCGGCATTCAAACTCCAAGAACCTCCCCTATTATTTCAACCACAAGACGCACGAGTCGAGATGGGAACCGCCTGAGGAAGCCGACACCGAGAAACTAAAAGTCTACATGGCACAACACCACAGCTCGGCAAACACACGGCTCGATGGCTCCAGCCAGGAAGGGAAAATCCGCGCCGCTCACTTGCTCGTCAAACACAACAAGAGTCGCAGGCCGGCGAGCTGGAGACAGACCAACATAACCCGGTCAAAGGAAGAGGCCATTGAGCTGCTCAAAGGCTACGAGCAACAGATCAGATCGGGCCAGAAAACGTTAGGTGACCTAGCCATCTCCGAGTCGGATGATAGCAGCGCCCGTAAGAGAGGCGACTTGGGCATCTTTGGCAGGGGCCAGATGCAGAAAGAGTTTGAAGAAGCTGCTTTTGCTCTCAAGCCTGGCGAGGTCAGCGGTATCGTGGAGACTGCTTCTGGCGTTCATTTGATTGAGAGGTATTTTTCCCTCTGCAATTACCGTGTACAACAACGTGCTAACAGCTGCAGGATCTCATAGCCTTTGAATCGGCACTCGGCTTTAGTGTACATGCTCCATTTCATTCAGCGGGCAAAAGCTCCTTTGTAAGATTTTTCGACAATTAAACAACCTTAGAACCAAGAGCCCTCCCATCGTAACCCCACGATCCTGTAATGTTTGTACAAACAGCATAACGCTCCAACCCACCTACTGCTTCTGTGACGCGGCCACCGTTGGACTTGGCATCCAATTCTCCCTCTCCAGTTTCAAGTATTGACTATCAACCCACTCGTCTCCCACTTGCATGCTACGTTCAAGATACCCACTCTCCACGAATCCGACTTTCTTGAGCAATCCTATGCTTGCTGCATTTCGGGGGTCAGTGTCAGCCGTGATCGAAGGGTACAGCCATTCACTCTGCAACTCAGCTTTGGACAAGGAGGTAAACCCCCCATTGTCAGATGCGTCGGCGGACATTAACGTGCTCTCATTCTTGATATTGAACAAGTGCCCAAGAATGGCCATGAGCGCCTCTTGCGCGAAGCCTCTGCCCCAGTACCTCCGAGCGAGCATGAACCCGATCTCGTTTGACGGCCGACTAGAATACACGCCAACTTTGCCAATTACTGCTGCTGCGCTCGATGCCTCTTCACGGACAGTGTCCTCCAACTGGGAAGTCTTGCACTTGTCGCAGATGATGAAGTCGGTAATGCCGTTCTGTCCCGAAGTCATCATGGAAGACAGCCACTGTTGCGACCGAGCGATCTCATCGTGCGGCCGCGTGGTCCTCGCCTAATTGTCAGCGTGCGCGCCAACCCCTCCTGAACCCTGCCTTGAGTAGTCCCAGCCAGTCCCCCAAGTATGTATGTGTGTGTGTGAGAGAGAGAGAGTGAGAGAGAGAAAGAACTCACCAAAATCGCATCACTTCTGGGTCCTTGAAAGCTTCATACAGGCCCGCCGCGTCCTCTGGTCTGGCCGCCCGCAACAAAAGACGCGGCGTTTCAATCGTAATCGTAACCATAACCTCGCGTGCCGTCTGATATTATGCTAGCTCCCTAGGTAGGTACCTCCTCACGTTACCTGTCTCATCTCCAGTCCCAAGCAAGAAATATAAAAAAAGGGGCTCACAGCGTCTTAAGACAGCTACAGTCAACACACAACCACTACCACTACCACAAACAAGAATAATAATATACAACCATGGCGTACTACTGTACCTTGCAGCAAAAAAATGTCTATTTCCGGACACGCGGCGTTGCTTCTGTTTAGGAAGTTCGATCCGTTCGTGCAATTAGTTCCTTCATATCGTGTAACTACATACTAACTACTCCGTGCCTCCAAGTATCGGGTGCTTCGCGTTCGAGTGGTCTGTACCGTGTACGTATTCTGAGAAGCTATTCACAGTTACGTTTTAGCATATCAAACAGGAACAAGTTGGAAAATAAACCATTCTCTTTCAGACACCTTCGTAGATTGCTCTTACAGGCTCAGTGCCTGAGTAAGTAAAATAGGTTGCAGCAAGAGATCATCCGTCATGTCTTTCAGGCGGTGGTTTGGATACCGTCGCCATCTACCCACAGACGCTAGTAAGTACGCAACTCCGTGCTCCCTTAATCCCGTAAAAGAGGAGAGGGCCAATGCAGCGCCGTCTATTCCGTCCTCCGTCCGCTGTCCATATTAATTAGTTTCATGCGCGCGTCATATCGTTCTTCAATTCACTTTCAAAAACGGCCTCGAGACCGCTTTTCAAGCTTGTGGGTGCCAAGATCGTCGTAAACGGCTGTTGCCTCTTATCGATATCCTATGTTGGTGTGGGCCAACGAGTCAGAGTTGGGGCAGCACCGCACCCATGCACAAATTTGCAAGAATCGTCTCGATGGTTACCGCACCCACTGTTCGTCTTCTCTGTCATCGTCCAAGTTGAAGGCCATCCTATTGCCATACTGGTCAACATCAGGTTGAGACCACATCGGATCGACGAAAGTGTCCATATTTGACAGGACCGGTTGTTGATCTTTCAGTTGCATTCCGGCACCTTCGGGCCTATGCGCCTGGGCTTGAGCTTCTGTAATTGAGTATGGCACTTGCTGGTCTGTCATATCGCCCACGGAAGGGCCGGAAGTAACGGAGTGACCTCGAACCGACTCTGGTGGAGTAGACATTGCGTGATGTGAACGAGGTGGCGTAGGTTGTTGCGCCGGTAGCTGCTGTTGGAAAGCTATCTGCTGAAGCTCGGGGGTGATGGTTTGCGATGGATGAATACCAAACTGGTTGTGAGGAGTTGTATTTCTTTGTGTGTGCTCGGAGATGAACTTGTCAATGTCCAAATCTTCAAGATTGCTGGCCAGCATGTTGCCGGCTGGAGTTCCGAAAATGCTTGAGGCTGAACTCAAGCGATGACTTTGCTCGTCATCGGTAGCGCCGGTGCTGCTTTGGTCGTTTGATGCGCGACCAATGTTGTGTAGGGCTGATGACCGGAAGTTCGCCGGTAGGTCCTCCACTTCTGAGATCTCGCCGGAGGAGGTATTGAAGCCGGAAGAACTCATCTGATTCAAGTGCTCCATTGATGTGGCGAAAGAAAGGCCCTGACTATTCGCGAGGCCAGGGTACAAAGACTTCATGTTAGGTGCGCTGTCTATCGAGGTAGTGCTGCCAAAGCCATACTTCGACCAGTCGATAAAAGCTAGTTCGGGGACACTAGGAGGGCCATAGGTGTGAGCATCTTCATGTGTTGTGAACCAGGCATCAGGAATATTTTCGGGGAGATGTGGCGCCGGCTGAATCACGGGAGATTCTGCGTCGAAGGGAGAGTAGGAGTATGCATCTGGATTTAAGGGTGGGATTTCGACCAGGAAAGAGGGGACATTCGCATTGGTTGAGGGTACCAGCATAGGTGAGCTGTGTTCTGATCTTGCCTGGCGCATGGGCTGGGAAACATTCAACACATTGTGTAGTGGCGATTCGTGATGGACGGTCGGTCGGTTCGTCAGAGGAAGACTGTCTGTTGACCTCTGAGACATTTCTCGGTGGCTATTCTGACTGCTCGATCTCGAGGGTATGCGGTAGGGCGCACCGTAGCGGTTGTGCGCATCGTTAAATTTGTGCACTGGCTTGTGGTGGCCATTGGCAAATATGGTCGGCTTGCTATCGTGCTGGTTGACGTTCGAACCTGTTGGTTTGGCATGCAGCTTCTGCTGTTGTATAGCGCGACTAAAGTCTTCTGGGACGGGATCGAGGGAGTGTTCTTTTTTGAGGGAGCAGGTGCATCGAGCGCCGTGGCCGCAACAGCACGCATTCGAAGTCGAACCTGAACCTGGATTTCGTCAGTCCGGATGGAAGAATCGAGAAATGCCTCATATGGCTGCCTACCAGTTTGGCCTTCGAGCTGCAGATCCTTCAGATGAGGGCAGTCTTCCTTCGCATGTGATTTATCGTGGCATTCGCACTTGACATGTTGCGAGCGGTTCTTCCGCAATGATCGACAATGAGGACACTGTGACACCGGTCGTCCTTTCTTGTTCACATGTAGCAATTTGCGGTCTGTAGTATTCGTCCGTCAGTCCAACTATTTGGCAAACGGGTCATGAGCGGGTGAGCACTAACCACTGTGGGTGCATGAGGACACTCGATGACCGCGGACACATGCCTCGCAGGCATATTTCTCGCCATTGATCAACATGCTGCGACTGTGTCATCAACCAAAGTGTGTGGAAGAAATCCCTTCTGTGACTAAGAGCGGACAAGCCGCTGGCACCGTTAATAATCGAGGTCGATTTCGAGGCCGCGAGAAGTTTTGCTGGCAGGTCAATCCCGATCCCGTAGTCTGAGGCGCAAGGAACAAACGATATGGGGTATATTAAGTGGAAAGCAGTCGTGACAACGCCGTATTGGATGGTCAACAAGCCTGACTGTGTTCGCAAAACGAGAAACCGTCCGCAGCCCGCAGCCCGCAGCCCACGTGCAGGAAGATGATGAAAGTGTACGGAAGTAGGTACGAAATGACTATGACAGGCCTTGCCTTAAAGCGACGAGTGTGGGGTCTGCCATCATCGCAATGTGTTATTGTGCCAGGGACTCGGACTCGGATGCAGTGCTGGAAGGGCGGAGCAGAGACCAGAGTGGGAGGAAGAGTTGACAAGGGTCCACGGGTCTGAAGGGTGTATACGAAGTTCTTTCAAAATGCTTGAAGGGGACGCAGCTAGCCGACATCCACAATCCCTACATGCCCACTAACGGCAAATCATTGGAAAGCTTCAAGGGTGTCCAACGCCCATCCGTCTGGGCGTACATTACACATGATGACCGATAAGTACCCACTGCTGTTGGAACTGTTTCCTTCCTCCAACGGAATCCTATAAAGCAGCCAGCTAGTTCCTAACGTTGTGTCCAGCACAACTTCCGGCCGTTGCTGACGACACCCAGACATCAGAGTGACCCGGCACACCCGGATACGGTGCTGTTCCTATCAGTCAGCACGCATAATTCGGCAGTTCGGGTATACTACCTCTAATCGGGTATATCGATAGCAGATCTCTTCGCGTGGAGGTTGTGAAGGGTTAATGTATCTGAAAGATCACTTCACCTTAACTACATACCCTGACATTGCTTGTGTGATACCACCACGCACACTGTCCACAGTCGTTTCCCACCAAACATAATACGAAGTACGGGGAATTTCCGCTACCGGAGCACGACGTCACACCCCCAAGCTTCAAGGTGATCCAGGTATACGACGATCATTGGGCCCAAGAAAGTGGTCATTTTAATGCAAAGCTAGCTACTAATGCCTGAGCAAGGAAATACGCATGACAGTGTTGATTTACCCCTTTCAATGATAGAATGAAGAGGCCTCCTGGCGACACCTGCGAGCTTGAACGAAACCGGTGGAAATGCTGAAGACTTATACTAACAGTCGTGCCAGTTGTGGCCGTTACTTTTGTTACTTACACATCTGGACCAGCCTTGATGACCTCCTCGGTAGCTTCGGATGAGTACTTGTTGAAGTTTTCCTTGAACAGTTTTCCAAGCTTGGTGACCTCCTCGCCAAAGTCAGCACTACCAGTCCAGCTCTTCTTCGGGTTGAGCAGCTCGTCCGGAACACCTGGACAAGTTTTCGGCACGCTCAGGTTGAAGACATCGTATGTCTCATAGTCTTGCTTGGCAAGCTCGCCGGAGTGAATGGCATCGAGAATCGCGCGAGTGTACTTCAATGGACATCGCTTCCCGCCAGTGGTAGCACCAGCACCAACCCAGCCAGTGTTAAGCAGCCATGCATTGGCATTGTGCTCAGAGATCTTGTCGGCCAACATCTTGGCGTATCTCATCGGGTGGAGCGCCAGGAACGGTTGTGCAAAGCAGGATGAAAAGGTGGCTTGAGGCTCTGTCACACCGTCCTCGGTGCCCGCCATCTTCGACGTGTATCCAGAGATGAAGTGGAACATGGTTTGGTTGGTGTCAAGCTTGGAAATCGGCGGTAGCACACCCCGAGCATCGCAGGTCAGGAGGATGATGTTGGTCGGGTGATGATCTGAGATGCATGGTATCTTGGCATTGTCGATGTATTCAATCGGATAGGCGCATCGAGTGTTCTCTGTCAGGATGGCATCGTCGTAGTCCACAACTCGAGTCTCGTTGTCGAACACCACATTCTCCAAGACAGAGCCAAACCTGATGGCGTTGTAGATATCAGGCTCTTTCTCCGCTGAGAGGCCGATGCATTTCGCGTAGCAACCACCTTCGATGTTGAAGACGCCCTTGTCGGACCAGCAGTGCTCATCATCTCCAATCAACTTGCGCTTCGGGTCAGCGGACAATGTTGTTTTTCCAGTGCCAGAAAGCCCGAAGAACACTGTGACATCTCCATCTTGACCTTCATTGGCCGAAGAGTGCAAGGTCAAGACGTTGTGTTTGACCGGCATTTCATAGAACAGCACGGTGAAAACGCCCTTTTTCATCTCGCCGGCGTACTCGGTGCCGAGAATGACCATCTCTTTTTCTGCAAAGTTAATGGCAACGCTGGTTGCGCTGGTCATGCCGGTCGTGTATCTATTCGCAGGGAAGGAACCCGCATTGTAGATCGTGTAATCAGGGTGGAAATGCTGGAGCTCTGATCGCTTGGGTCGGATGAGCATGTTTCGCATGAAGAGCGCGTGGTAGGCACGAGCGCAAACGACCCGGACATTGATACGATATCTCTCGTCCCATCCTGCATATCCATCGACAACATAGATTCGATTTCGAGTGTTCAGGTAGTCAATGGCTCGCTCCCGGTTGATTTTCCAAACCTACCCAATCCCATGTGTTAGCAAAGTGCCCAGACGAAAACTCAAACTCGGAAAGAATCCGCCGTAAATTTTGACCCCGCAATAACCGATTATAAGCTCGATCATCGTGGTGTGGATCCAAATTGCGTCATTGTTTTGTTTTATCACAGTGGTGCATCGGAAAGAGATTCAGACGAGGGGCTCGCCTGTGTTGTGCGGGGGAAGTCGAATTGCTATTTCCACGATGTCGATTGGGTGGTTCGTTTGGGGTTATTTGTAACGAGTGGCAAGAAACAGCGGAGCACGAAGCGAGACGAGAAAGATGATGAATTCTTACCTCTGGTGACATCTCCTTGTTCACAGGTCCCCACCAAACATCCTTCTCAGAGCCTGGTTCTTTGACAACTCGCTTGTCTGAGGGCGAACGACCTGTCTTGGCTCCCGAGTACGCTGACAGGGCACCCGACGAGGTTATTGCCGAACCGGATTCATAGACAAGAGCATCTTCGTAGAGCGCCGCGACCGAAGGATTGGCAATAATAGCCACACGGTCGTAGTCAATGTGTGCAACCGTGTGTAGCTCCTCTTCGAGCTCAGTGTGTTCTCGAGCAGGCCTGTGTGGTTGTTAGAGCAAGGGTGTGTATGGGGAGCCTTGACGTACTGAACACCGCCGGGGTGAAGGGCAGTCTTGTTGACTGTTTGAGAGACCATGGTTGGATTGTAGTTTCTACGCTGTTGCTTGGCTACTTCAGTACGACCTTTGCTTTCAGCCGGACCAGGAGTAAGCGGCCGAGGATTGGCAGAGGAATTCGCGGTGTTTTGGGCTGGAGAGAGTTGGTTCGACATGTGCACGCCTTTGTACTTTGTCTCTTTTATAGCCAAGGACTTGTAGCGCTGCTTGCTCCACGATATCACGGGTCGTTTCGGGGCTAAGCCGTTGTTGCAGGATCGAGGGTAGCTGGGCAAGTAATTGTTATCAATTGCAACTGAGATGGAAGGGTCCGAAATGTCCCGATGTGGCCACCAGAATCGTTCGAGTAGGGAAATAGGCAAATCTGACACGCTAGTACAGATTGTGCAGGCACAGTTTACAGCTTTTCTGACTTGTGGGAATTTGTGACCTTTATTTATCTTCCTTCGCCTTTGAATACAGATGTGACGTTGAGGGGTAGCCTGCAGCTGGCTCCGTATCTCTCCGCTTTCCAATTGACCGTAGCGCATGTACTAAACAACAACCTTGAGGGAACACCCTAAACATACTTCATACCTAGCAGGTTTGGTACAGAAGCGTCGGCTATTCTTCTAGATCGGTCTTCCGCACACATTAACTACCTCGGTAGCGGAGATTGATTCATAGATAGAGGACAAGCACCCAGCTTTCCCACTGATCCTGCGGATGAACAGATCGTGTCATTTTGCTGTCTGTGTAGCACTACCAGCGAGCATATGGAGTAGGTAAATAGCCTGTGCCTCAAACAATTGGCATGGAGGCGTACCAAGGCCCGTCCCTGCAGGAGAAGCTTGGAAGCACCAAGGATCAGCCAAGCGGTTTCACAGCCTCACCCGCGTTTTTATCGAGATTTCTTGGAAGTTCAAGGCTGAATCAAAGCTTGCAAAGTTTTGCTCTAAAGGCAAATGCTCGGGAAAATGCACGTCGGAACATGTCGGAGCCTCACTGAGCAATTGGACCCACTGCTCGCCAGTTGGTGGGAACGATTCACCCGACGGCAATGAAGCAACAAATCAGCCGGTCTTGGTCCAAACGTTTTGCACGCCCAATAGACTGCTCAATGTACCGGCTAAGCCAATAAAGCCGTCATCAAAGTTGGCATAGCCGAGGGCAGCCGACGGAACGGTCAGGTCGCAAAGATCCGATGTGAGCTGGAGGTTAGCTGCTTTTCGTTGCCTGTAATACGTTATCAGCAACGTCTCGAGAGAAGAGGCTCCATTCTTACTTCGCAAGCTTCACCTTTTCCATTTTGCCGTCCGGGTCCTTCTCATCAATCTGCTTCGTTCTCTGCCGCAATTGGTACAAGCTGTAGATGCCTGCCAGAGCACTGGCAACAAGGCCGGTGAACCAGAAGCGATAAGCAGTTGCCTGCAGGCGTTTGGCACTTTCATATTTTTTGACGCCCATCGAGTCCAGCACAGTCAATGTGTCGAACGTCAAGTATCCAGCGTACCCAATCTGTCTCAGTGTTTGCAGATACTGAACAATCTTGTCTCCACTGCCACTCTTCATGGCAACATCATACAGCTCTGAGGCGGCCCTTATGTGTTCGACGAATTTGCCAACCCGCAGGATTTTCCTTGTCAGGCCGAGTTGGCTCTTGACCGTCGTCCATGGCTGAATCGCGCTTGCGGGGTTGTTTGTTCGATATAGATACCACGAATAGAAACGAGCAAAGTATTGAATTGTTCGCAATACCTTGTCACGGCCGACTGTGATGAAAAAGGTTAGCTAGCGGTGTCGCGTGAAGGGAACGCATGGGCGCACCTGTTGTTGCGACGAATCGTAGGTAGTGGATGACCGCAGGGTGCTGGAGGAGAGCGTTGGCGACCATAGTTGGCGAAGGAGCGTCGTTAGCACTAGACAAAAGTGTCAAGATCAAGCAGGTTCGGGATTCTAGCGTCGCGGTCAAAGTAAACTGATTGAATTGAACAAGTTTCTCGATGGGTTGATTAACTCGACCCTAGAGTGGCCTAAAGTGGCAAAGGGGGGGCCGAGGTCCGGTCTTCTGTGCGGTTATCGCAAAGCACGTGGTCTTGCAATTCAGGTTGCAGAAACGACTTTGGCGTGCTTTGGTAAAATAGTCCCGCTAAATTTGAGAGCATGACGGCTTCGTAGCAGTAAACTAGTAGGAAGTACTCCGTACTTCGTACGATGTGGTAAGGCCCTACAGCAACGCCACTTAGTGACCACTAGCACAGCACTCTATGGCCCCCGAGGTCAATAAATAGTGTTTTGAAAGGGACACACAACCTTTTTCATACTTTGAATTTACGAAGCTGAACCAAGGCGAATTGCGAGTTGCTTTTCTGTTCCTACAACATTCTATCAACATATACGGACAACATCCACCGGTTACAAGCTGAGAATCTCACCTCCAACGTGCGATCGGACAAGAGGCATACATCATTTGGAAAGGGCGCCCTGGTCGTGCTTGATAGCTCTACAACGTTGGTTCTGAAGACGAGAGCCCTCGATCACCGTCTCCCAAGCGTGGAAGTTTGCAGGCATTGACAGCGTGTATTCAAGGACCCGACCTCTTCTCTCCTGCTTTTCGGTGTACTAGCTTGGCAACAACAACAACAACAGGGGCAATACCGCAGTCATGCCGACAAAATCGTCCTTTCCCGATGTTAACATTCCAAGTCTCGACCTGTGGGGCTTTATGTTCAACAACCCAGAGCCACGCCCATTTGCAGACGATCAAGTGATCTATCGGTCTGCCACGAATCCGTCGCGCGTATACACCTTCGCTGATGTTCGCTCGCTTGCAACCACTTTCGGAGAAGGCCTCCAGAACCTGTTTGACTGGCAGAAAGGCGATGTCATGGCATTCTACTCCCCCAATGATGTCGACTATGGTCCAATTATGTACGGTGTATTCTTTGCTGGTGGCACGGTAAGCACAGCTAATCCGGCTTACAATTCCGACGAGCTGGCATTCCAGCTTGAGAACTGTGGTGCCAAAGCAATTGTCACAACTATCGCTTGTCTGCCTAACGCGCAAAAGGCAGCGGAACGCGCAGGCATTGGAAGAGATCGGATATTTCTGCTTGGGGAGGAAAGGGACAGAGAACACAAGGTCAAGCACTGGACCAATATACGAAAGACAAGTGGTGCTCTGAGGTACAGGCGGCGAAAGCTGCATCCGGAAAACGATATTGCCTTTTTGGTCTATAGTTCCGGAACAACCGGGCTGCCCAAGGGGGTAATGCTGAGCCATCGGAATATTGTTGCCGATCTGTGTATGGTGAAAAGAGCGGTAGGGAAATGGTACGAAAACGGTAAGGATAGAATACTCGGATTGCTCCCCTTCTTCCACCTTTATGGTCTTCTGGTTCTGGTTAATCAACCACTGCATAGAGGAATCGAACTTGTGATCATGCCTTCCTTTGATATGAAGTCGTTTCTGAGCAATATTCAAGAGCACAAAATCACGTTTATATACGTGGCACCACCAGTGATTGTGCGCTTAGCCGGGGACAATTTAGTCAATGGTTATGACCTGAGCTCTGTCAAGATGATCACGAGTGGCGCAGCACCCTTGACTAGAGAATTGGTAGACAGCGTGCACAAGAGGTTGGGTATTAAGATCAATCAGGCTTACGGGTTGAGCGAAACGAGTCCAATAACGCACGTACAGCCATGGGATGAATGGTACCAAAGTGTGGGCAGTGTGGGCAAGATGTTGCCTAACATGACGGCAAAGTACATGAGCCCGGACGAGAAAGAACTCGGACCAGGTCAGGCTGGAGAGCTATGGGTAGCGGGCCCGAATGTGTTTAAAGGATACTGGAAGAATGAAGAAGCCACCAGAAATGTATTTAGGGAAGCAGATGGAGTGGAATACTTTTGCACGGGAGACGTCGGCTATCAGGATGAGGACCAAAACTTCTACATCACAGATCGCGTGAAGGAGCTCATCAAGTACAAGGGTTTCCAAGTTGCACCTGCTGAACTGGAGGGCAAGCTGACAGACCATCCACTGGTCAGTGATGTGGCGGTCATCGGAATTCAAGACCAAGAAATGCAGACCGAAGTCCCGAGAGCTTACATCGTGCACGCAAATCGAGAGAATGCAGGAAATAAGGAGACTGGGGTCCCCGAAACAGAGGAGGACAAGAAAGACGCTGAGGAGGTTTTGAATTGGTTTGCTGGCAAGGTCGCCAACCACAAGAGACTGAGAGGCGGTATACGGTGGATTGACGAAATCCCGAAGAGCGCGGCTGGCAAGATTTTAAGACGACAGCTCAAGGAGAGGGCAAAGAAGGAGACGTCAACGTCCAAAGCCAGATTGTAGATTGGGGTCTTTGGGTGTGCTAGGATGTCGAACGGTTGAAGTCCGCACAGGTCACGACTTACTCGGTATATCGTTACCAAGGGTATCGATGCATACTGTGTCTAACCTTGTCTAGGTAGCGCTATTTCAGAAACGTGGCTCGAACGCACGATTACAAGGTTTGTACTTATTGCCTATACAGGTACGGGTCGTAATATTCAAAAAAAAAAAGTGTGGTAAACAGTGGTTCTCAGCCAGCCAAATTGAACATGCGGTAAATTTAATCGAGCCAATGTTTAATTGGAAGAACAGCCCACTTTTTACCACACCTTTTTGAATATTACGACCCGTACCTGTATACATGGTTTCGCTGCTTCAACTCATATCACATCGGAGGAGGTCCTCGGCAGGCTTAGTTGACCGCGATAAGAGGTTCGGACCCTGAGCAAATTGGATAAACTCACGGCACGAAGCCATTATTGAGGAGTCTTTAAAGTCATCTCGGTGGTGTGAAGGACGGCCTGCATACGAATGTCACGTTCACCACGTTGTTGTCCTTTGCTCGGGGCACGCCGAGGGAAGAATGTTCAGATGTTCTTAGCAGTATAGTAGCGCAGGAGCGTAGCTGTGGGGTGGATCGAACGAAGCCTGTCCTGGTACGCCCTGGATGGCGTTTCAGGATATAAACTCAGGTCCGCCGTCTGGGACCAGGAACAACCTTGCGAGTTCGACGGTACCTCATTACGGGGAAACCTTTTCCTCAGAGCCATTATATACAGCCATGACAGCCATGACAGCCATGGAATTTCAAAGTTTTGCAAGCAGGCATGTGAAGAGCTGATCTTCTGCCGAATTCATACAAGCGAGACATCGCAATACGAGAAACTACTGCCGAGTACACATGGCGTTTCTACATGACGCCAAAAGTTTGCTTATGTCTTCAGACGCGACACGTTGAGAAGTAGATTCATGCTCGAAACGCGATCGTCAGGTGGGGGGATGGCACTTGTATCTACATCCATGGATGTACGTACGAAGTACTTGGTAGGGATGGAGCATTACGAAGTATAGATGAAGAAACAATCTCGATACGCAAGCAAGCCCAGAAGCAGATTGCTGGGCTCGCTCCCAAGCGCGGATCCAGTATTCATGTTCCGACGGGGAGACAATGTACAAGAAGGTGCTAGGGTAGAAGAAGTCTAGGGGGGGGCACTGGGGTTGAAAGGAAATCGTGCCGCTCGCACGAGCTTGCGGGTGGATGTGCTTAACTCCATGTGGCTCCAACACAAAGTAGCTTCACCACGTTTGGATAGCAACTCGATTTGTTCCTGATGGGAAGGTGCTCCACCTCGCGCAGCCACTGAGCCCTAAGTGGAAAGGAGGGACCAGAAAAATCTGGCAACAATAATCCTGGCTTCTGCAACGTGCTGCAGGACACCGGACTGCTTCCGTCTGGTACAAAGTGGATAGCAAGTAACAGCGGACGGGATCTTACAAGCTTGTGTTACCCGTTGACCCGTTCACCCGTTCAACGTTGTGCCAGTCTCGTAAAACTTGACGGTCTTGCGCTCCGAGTCAAGACCTCCTGCCCGACACTTGGTGCCTGACCAATTTGTGCGTATCAATAGCCAACGGCAATTTTCTTTTCATTGCTCACTACCAACTGTCAATTGCCAAACACGGCGGGCGATATTCCCAGCAACGCTGTGCTTTGCTGAGTGAGTGCTCGGTATTGGCCCGTGATTGATCGGTTTACCGCGTGCCCTCAATTTTCGGGCGCCTCAATTGGTCGCACAAGCACCTTGCTGGACCAACCCATTTGCCAGGCATTTGCAACCTCATTCGCTTTGAACCGTGTTACCTGCACCTAAAATAGCCACTTCACTATCACGGCAGCGGCCAGTGATTTGTGGACAGTGCATGAATCTTGGAAGGTTCAGGTCAGATCGACCAAGTCTGGGGAACACGGTCAGTGCGCCCTCGTTTCCATCTTCTCATCACCACCACCATCATCCTCTTCTCGGCCCCCCAGCCCTCGTCTTCTTCGTCGTTCCCCTTTGGCCGTCGCCTTCGTCCTTGTCCCCTCCTTGCTTCTGCCTTCCCATTGATGGAAACCATTCGCCATAATTCCTGGCACCGATGTCCTCACCTCCACATCGTTCTCTGCTCCCACTGCTGACCCAAAGGCGCATCCACAGGCCCTCGCTCCTTCACAACATTGCCTCTCCTTCGGCCCCCACTGCTCGACCCTTTCCACTCCTTCGACTTTGCTAATTTTCCAACATCGCGACCACTCGCGCTTCGGCCTTTTGCCTTCAACTGCCACATATTAACATCACCCGCACATGGGTCAATCACGATAAGTTTTTATCTATTCCACGATTTGCGACAACTGCAGACATGCTGGCCAGTCCGCTCCACCCTCACGGCGAGGCTGCGCCGATGCTCAACCAGAGCAACATCATCAACGTGCGCGAAGGCGAATCTCTCTACCAAATATGCATCAAGCTGCGACGACGCTTATCCGGCGTGCCGGGTTTTCAGCCATACCTGCAAGAGATGGAAGAGAGAGAAGATGAGGGCTCAGACCCGGTCTCGTCACTTTGGCAGTGTTTTCGGACCGGGCTACCCCTGTTGACCATCTACAACGCCTCTCATCCTGAAGAGGGGGAGTTGAAAGTCAAGCAGTCTCAAGTGCCGGAGAAGATAGGAAAAGAGGCCACCTATTTGTTCACCAAGGCATGCAATCAACAAATGAATATTCCCACCTCGGAAATTTTCACCATTGGCGACCTGTTCAGCGACAATACGACGGGGTTTGTCAAGGTCACAAAGGTGGTCAACCGCGTCCTAGACCTGCTGCAGATGACGGGGAAATTGCATGATTCCAGTGCAAGCGACAGCAGTGCTGATGGCGTGACTACCCTAAAGCAAAGAACACCCCAGCAGATGACCCGCCGAGATCACATCCTGAAAGAGTTGGTCGATAGCGAACGCCACTACGTACACCATTTGCAGAATTTGCAAGCAATGAAGAAAGAGTTGGAGGAGGCTGGGCCGGTAACAGGCGACTCCATACACAACATCTTTCTCAACTTGAACAATCTCCTCGACTTCGCCCAACGATTCCTAATCCGCATCGAACAGCAACATGAACTTCCGGAGGAAGAACAAAACTGGGGCCAGCTGTTCATCCGCTACAAGGAGCCCTTCCGCCAGTACGAACCCTTCATTGCGAACCAGAAACGATGTGAGGCGACCTGCGCCAAAGAATGGCCCAACATGGTCGCCTCAGCCCGCTCGCCACTCATGCACCAGATACTAGAGAACCCCACAATATTGAACGGCTTTCTCATCAAGCCTTTTCAAAGGCTCACAAAATATCCTCTTCTCTTAAAAGACCTGGAAAAACAGACCACCTCTGAAGCCCTTCGGAGTGACCTCAACACAGCCATTGGCATAATCCAAGATGTTTTGAATCAAGCAGATGCTTCGATTGACAAAGAGACCAAAGAGGATGCCGTCGTTGACCTCCAGGAAAGAGTGGACGATTGGAAGAGCCTGAGACTGGAGACATTTGGTGAATTGTTACTCATGGGTACCTTCATCGTGTTGAAAGATGCTAGTATTCGGCCAGAAGAGCGAGAATATCACATCTACCTTTTCTCCAAAATCCTCGTTATGTGCAAGGATGTCACGGTTGCAAAGGCGAAAAAGAAAGGTCTCCCTGCCACGAGCATTCGAGGGAAGCCCAAAATGGTCATCAAGGGCCGCATCTTTTTTGCGAACGTGATTCAAATCAGCATGCACGCCAGCGCTCCAAACTACACCCTAACCATAACGTGGAAGGGCGGCGAACGAGACAACATGTCCGTGGACCAATTTGTAGTCAAATATCGAAGCGAAGAAGTGCTGAAAAAGTGGCATGACATGGTGCACACTCAACGATCGGCTTCACTACTGGAACGGGGCGCGCAAACGAACACTTCAAGCACACAGTTGACCTCGCTTGCAAACATGGATCTGGTCAATCCTTACGCGAATTTCGATGAGGACGATGATTATAGCCGATTGTCAGGCACTACCTACGGCGAATCAGAGTACATGAGCAGAAATGGATCGAGTACGAGTCTGCGCCAGAGATCAACCACCGGAAGTAGTGCAGCATCCTCCAATCCGCACCTATCGCAAGGCCGGATTAGACCCCCCCAACACGACGGCGCTCCTTTGCGACTGAACACTACACAGTCTCCGGCCTACTATCAAGGGGAATCGTATTTCTCACCCGTCGATCGGGACACACCTCCTCAGTCGGCGCAATCCGCCTCGACACGGTCAAGCGCTCAATCAGCGTTCACCAATTATCGCAACGTAACTCCTGTCAGTGCACAAGAGCAAAACTACAGAAACACTGCCCCGGCGATAGGACGCAACCATCCTAGCGGAAACCCGTACCAGCCGAACGGGCGGCACCCACAGCGACCGTACTTACCGCCCGGTAGCGTGCATGCAGCCAACAACGTTTCGATGAGCCGGATGCGATCAGCGAGCAGTCCAGACATTCATCCCAACGTCCAGCAGAATCGCAAGTATGGGGAGAGTATACCAGCTGTCCCGTCAATACCATCATATGTATCGCAACAGCGGCCGGCACCTAATCGAAGCCAAAACAGCTCCCCTAACAGCCTTCCATATCGCCATGGACCTCCGCTGCTCAGGCCACAAATGAGCGGCCACAGTCACACATACGATCCTTCTTATTCGACCGTAAAGATGGGCCACCATCCACACCTGTCTCAAGATCGTCCGATATCCCCACCCTTAACATCAGAAGGTGAATCCATGCCCTCACAGCTGAAAGCCAAAGTTCGCTTCGAAGACAATTATGTGTCGATGATTATTCCTACAAATATTACCTTCCGCACGCTGATTGACAGAATTGATGCCAAATTGTCGCGTGTTACTCCACATGGAATCGGAAATGGAACTGTCAAGCTCCGATATCGAGACCAGGATGGAGATTACGTTTTGATTGACAGCGATGAAGCTGTGAATGAAGCCTTACTAGATTGGAGGGAAACACATTCGGATAATATGGGGCCGCATGGCATCAACGCCGAAATCATGTTGTTTGCAGACGTTGTGGGGGACCGTGGAGGTTGAGCCAATCCAACAGCACTAAACAAGAACACCAAGAAGCTTCAGTACAACACCAAACAATGGTTAATGGGACCGAGTGCGAATCAAAACTAGATCGAGCGCACACAACACGGCCTGTGCTGGTCGTACTTCGCGCAATATCTTAACCTCCTGATTGTTGCGGGGCTTTGAGTCAGCCCAGACGGGCTCGGCGTATCATATACGAGGTCACGAGAGATGAAGATTTTGACGCAAAATGGAACGACATGGCAAGGCGCTCGAGGTCCTTCAATGCTCTATATAAATTGAGCACTAGGGAGTGTTGTCTGGCGTTATTGATCTATATCAGCATCTAGACGCCCGTTTGGTGCGTACCATCTTTGTCGATGAGGTTCATTAATAATTGCATAGGTAGTCTACCACAAGGACACGCATTCGTATTCACATCCAGATAGATAGATCCTACCCCATACCCGTGTCAGACTAGATGACCATTTTGGTTAACCATAAACAAAGCCAACATTTTGTCACAACCTCCGTTGTATTTATGTAGGTTGTTTCATAATCGGCCGAAGTGCAGCATTGCAATAGGTCCAAGGAGAGATTGAAGACATTGCATGGTGATAAGCGCTCTGGCTCTTGCCTGCTCACGACCACTCTTATCACAATCCGACCATATGATCGCGCTGGTTCCAGGCCGTGAAGAGGAGCATGCTTAATCTCCACATTGAATTTCCCCCAGCTTGTTTTGAGTTTACGCATGATAAACAATAAACCCAAATCTGCCAAGCACTTAGCGCCCGCCTCCATTTCTAGAACCAACCGAAGACACTTTTCTCCACCACATTACTACGACGCAATATATATAGGTTTGCCAACTCACCACGCTTTCTTTCCATAATTATACACGTGCGTGGTTTTCCTTCACGTGCTGTCTGAATTAGAGTTTGTGGGATATATGCGAAGCACAATCCAAATGGCTTGCGAAGAGCAACGCCATTAGACATAGCAAGGGTGTTCGCCCCTGAAAAAAGTGGAAATTCCAGATCCTGGAGACCCCGCAAAAATAACCACGTTGAAAGCGATATATACCACGGCAGCCACGGCAAAAGAGGGGTGGTTTATGACATTTTACATTCTATCTTTTCTGGAGACCGCGTAATCACATATAGCCTGTGCGCAGTGGGGAAATTGAATTCTGCTCCGGTCATGTCACGAAAAGGCCCTTCAGTTGTCGGGGTGGCGTCGTTCGATCCAAACAAGCTCTTTGCGGATCCCCAGGTTCACCAGAAAGCGCGCGAGAGCCTGCACGCCAATGATGTACAGGCTGCTCTCAAAGCCGCTTTCAACCTTCCAGAAAAGGACAAATACACCTACCATGCGACGGCGAGCGTGACGCTAGATCAAGCGCAACATGCGGTCAATGCGGGCCCGGCCAACGGGCTGTGCGCGTGGTATCCGAGCGAGGAGGTCTTCAAGGATGAGAATGGCAACGAGCGACGGCGGCTTAGCTATCCTTCGCCTGTGGAGGTGGGAGCCTACATTTCACTGTTCGATCCGTCGAAAAATCCAGCAAATCAATTGAAGGGCTTCAAAGCGAATGCCAAGAAGAATAGTCTTCAGGCAAGTGTTATGGGCTACTTGTCGTCGAGACGATTCGTGGATCCTAGCATCACCATCTCAAAGTCGAAGAAGGGACATCCCAATATATACGCTGATTTCTGGTCGTGGAGCTGCATGTCGGTGAGGTGGGCTGGCCCCACTCCCTTGAGCGCAAACACACACATCAGCCATCACGTCTTGCCGGTCTTCATGCATCACTTTGGGTGTGTCTGTCCGAGCTACGAAAGTGTCGAGATTATCAAGACGGTCAGCAAAGGCCAGTCTATCCTTGACGTAGGGAGTGGCAACGGGTACTGGACATATATTCTTCGTCGGCAGGGCCTTGAAGTTCGCGCGATCGATAATGGCGAGAGCTCGTGGCGCGTTCTGTGGATTGACGACACCATCAACGACGACGGCGCCAAGTACATCAAGACACGACGGAAAGGAGGCAAACAAGACGTTCTGCTGATGGTATACCCCGTCGTTGGACACAATTTTACCACGAGCGTGCTGAACGCGTACAAAGGCGACGTCATCTGTGTGGCCGGCACGCAGAACGGCAATGGATATACAGGCTTCAAAGACGAGATGGTTGATTCTTGGATGGCCAGGGAACGGCAGGACTTTGAGCGGATTGTGCAAGTGCCCCTGCCCAGTTTTGCAGGCAAGGATGATGCCCTGTTTGTGTTTAGGCGGAAAGCGGCACAGAAACAGCCAGATGATGCTGATAGCAATCAAAATGGAAATGAGAAGAAAAGTTAGCTCTAGAGACATAGTGAGCGAGCCGATTGCAAAGTGATAACATCCAAAATTCCACGAATCACCATTTCAGGACAGCATCCCACTGTCTCACAAAAGAGTCAACGACTGTCACAAACCGATCGACGTGTTGCTCCGTGATCTCAATGCTCAATGCTACGAAACCTCTCTTCGCAATAAAGATGCCCTGCTCAAGCATGTGGTGATAGAACAGCCCTTGCAGCAGGTCCCTGTCCGGGCCAGCAAAGTGGATGGCCATCAGACTACCTACGCCCTTGACAAACATTTTCGGCGGCCGCTGCGGATGTGCGACCGCTGCGTCATGCAGTGACATGTCCGTGATTGGGGCGCCGGGCACAGTGCCTTCTCCCAACACTTCATGTTTTGCGAGGACATTATCGACTTTTAGACGCATGGTGTTGCCGAGGTCGTTGAGCTGGTTCAGACGGTCCTGCGTGAGGATTCCCGCACCCGCTACGCCAGCCTGCATGGTGAAGACATTGTTGTTGAATGTGCCGGGGTGTTGGAGCTGGTCTTTGCTCGGGTCGAACAGGTCCATCACATCCTGGCGGCCGCCGAACGCGCCGAAGCTCAGACCCCCGCCCAGGTATTTTCCGAGGGTGATCAGGTCCGGCCGGATTCCGAACGTGCTGTGGAAGCCGTGGTAGGCCAGACGCGAAGTCATCACTTCATCGAAAATGAGGAGCGCCGAGTGTTCAGTCGCAAGGTCGCGGAGGGTGCGTAGGAAGGACTGGGAGGCCGCGAAGCAACCCGCGCTGCCCAGCATTGGTTCCACCAGGATGGCAGCTAGAGTGTTGGGCTCGAGGGAGGAGACTAGGGCATGGGCATTGGCGCTGTCGTTGTATTGGCCAAGGATGAAGTCGTGAGGTAGATTGATGGAGGGTTTGGTGCTTGAGGTGCGACCGACGATGGTGCTGCCGTGATAGCTCTGTTCAAAGATAAGGATCTTGGTCTTTTTGTTGAGCTTGGTGGTGGTGGTGTTCGTCACAGCTTGAGGGGAGGATGTGCTGGTGGCCGTGGCGGTAACACCATTGCTGTCACCTTGTGAGTGCTTCGATGCAACCACAAGAGCGGTTGCAAGAGCCATCATGTTGGCTTCGGTGCCGCTGTTGACGAAGCGAACCATGTCGATATTGGAGAAACGATCGCAAATTATGCGGGCCAATTCCTGTTCGGCTTTACTTTGAGCGCCATAGATCCAACCACTGTCGAGGGCCTTTGTAAGTGCCTCGCGAATGAGAAAGTGGTTGTGGCCATAGATACCCGCTGTATAGTCTCCGAGAAAGTCGATGTATTCCTTTCCATCAACGGAGGTGATGTAGCATGAGTGGGCAGAGTGGACTGTTAAGGGAAAGGGATGGGTGTAGAGGACTGAGCGCGTGTTGCCACCGGGCATGTAGTTGCGGGCTTCATTGTGACAGTTTCGAGAGGCTGGGTTGGAGTCTGCATATGCTTTCCCAGCAGCCTCGAGGGCGCTTGTGAGCAGCGCGGTGCTGGAGAATGAAGAGGCTTCTGAAAGCCTATTACTTTCGCCGTTCATCCTACCCGTCTTGAGGCGACGGCTTTGTTGCAATCGCTTATGTTCCTCTGATCAAACGCCTTTGGCATGCTTGTCAGTTGCCTATAGAAGACTTGTTGTGAAGGGCTCGACTTTATGGCCGTTCATAGACTTTTATGCCGGTGGCTCCACGGCGTAGTATCAAGGTTGCATAAACGTGCACGGCGTTCATGCATGTCCGCCTAGATGCACCCTGTTGTTTACCTAGGGACGATGCTGTACGAAGTACGAAGCCCTGTAGGTGAATTATGGCGCCCCGCTTGCACCGATGTCATTGTGGCTTGATAACGGACGGTAACGTCTTCGTAGGTCCATTGGGTTAGTGTGGTCTAATAGGTCGAGCACCTAAAATTCACATGATTTTCTTGTGGGTGACGCATTAGACCCTGAGTGACCCATTTGGGCCTAAAAACATGTTAACTAGTGGCAAGGTGGTAAGGTCAGCGTTTAATGAACAAGCTTTTTCAGCAGATCCCTCACATCACTGTACATAAACTCATGCGGGCCAAGGTTCAGGGTCCTCACATCCTTTAAGCCTTAAGGATAAGGGGGCCACGGGGCTTTCCGCTCCTCGCTCCAGCGTCTAGGCCTCGGGCAACTCATCACATTCAAGCTTGAGGGATTCTATCCAAAACGGAATAATGCAATGCAGCTAATTCTATACTGTCCATTGTCCAGAGCATTGCCTCACTGCTATACAGTACGGTAAACACAGCTCCACTTTGCGAAGCCTATATTATCTAGGTATGACGATTGCATTAAGATTCGTTGAGCCGGTCGACTAGGACTGGTAGACTCTTTTCACGGTTCCGGAAGGGCCCTCGCAGATACTAACCGAGGTGCGCAAAATAATAAAGCTTGGCTTTTCTTGTCGCTATAAGATGGGGCTGCGGGGCTCGTACCCGTCTCTCTGCCGAGACCGTTGCCAACGATGAGTTTCTCAGGCCGGCGAGTTTCTATTCTTCGCACAGCGCTTGATTCGCCCGTGGACGGTCAGCGGCGAGGGTCGATTCAGCGACAGCAACGACCGTCAGTCAATGGTGTGACATCATTGCCGCCTCTGCAGAAGAAGCCCCACTGATGATGTGCGACAGAGGCCAATTCGCTAGCCCACTCTCAGTTTCGAGCTCACCCAGCCCACCGATCTGTCCATGCTGGCCTAGACACTATTCGGTCGAGCACAGGCGTGGTGTGGTATGTTGGATAGCTCTTCTACTGCTGAGATTGGTCATTGATGAGGGCGCAGGTGTACTGAGCAAGCATCGAAACATGGCTTCGCTGAGATACCCGAGGAATGGGCAAACCTAGGTCAAGGTGCTCCTGAGGTTGACGACGATATCGAGGGTTGTTTCAAGAGGCCCGAGTCTATTCCCTTGTCTGTCAATGGGAGGGAGTATGGTCCGACGGCTGGCATCAAACCCCTCCGCGAGGCCGTTGCAAACCTCTACAACGAGAACTACAGGAAAGGCAAACCGAGCAAATACACTTGGGAAAACGTGTGCATCGTGCCGGGAGGTCGAGCTGGCCTCATCAGAATCGCCGCAGTGCTTGGAAATGCTTACCTGGGCTTCTTCATCCCAGACTATACTGCTTACAACGAGATGCTAAGCTTGTTCAAGAACGTGCGGACCATCCTTGTCAAGCTCCGCCCGTTGCCTGCTAACTCTGCATGCAGTTTGTCGCTATTCCGACACCACTGTCATCTCAGGACGGATACCATATCCATGCCGACAAGGTCGCAGAAGAACTCGCACGAGGCACTTCTGTGATCCTGACTTCGAACCCTCGAAATCCGACTGGTCATGCGCTGAAAGAAAATGAGCTGGCTCTTATCCAGGATATCTGTCGTGACCGCGCAACCCTCATCTTTGACGAGTTCTATGCAGGATTTCGGTATGACAACAATTGTGATGGCAGCACTATCTCTGCTGCAGCAAATGTGGTTGACGTCAACGATGACGACGTGGTTCTCGTTGACGGCTTGACGAAACGCTTTCGCTTACCTGGCGTTCGTATCTGTTGGCTCGTGTTCGTCTCGCATGCCCCCCACATGTTGATTTCGATTCTGACCAGTTTACAGAGGTCCCAAAGATTTCATCTCCGCCCTCGGCAGTTGTGGCTCATATCTTGATGGAGGTGCCAATGTTCCCTTTCAGGAGATGGCCATTCCAATGCTCGAACCGAGTCTTGTGCAGAGAGAAATGGCAGCGCTTCAGAAACATTTTAAGATGAAGCGCGATTTCGTCCTGGCTCGGCTTCGAGATATTGGCTTCCATCAAGGTGACCAGGACATTCCCGACTCGACTTTCTACATATGGCTCGATCTCTCGACCCTTGACCCGCCGGTCCCAGCATCCTCTGATGTGGACATCTCGAATGGTCTCGGTTTCTTCGACGCACTGGTCAAAGAGAAGGCCATCGTCGTTCCTGGTATCTTCTTCGATCTCAATCCCGCAAAGAGGAGGGACCTGTTCGACAGTCCTTGCCACCACTTCGTCAGAATATCCTACGGACCGAAGATGGAGGTGCTGGAGATGGGTATGAACGCAATTGAACGGGTGGTCAACAAAGCGAGGGGTCGAACGGCTCATCATGAGAGCGCGGTAGATGATACACCTCACGATATGCCGGTTAGGACCCAGGGCAGGAGGCAGAGCCATAGCAACAAAGGGCATGGTGGCGACCCATACAGGCACTCCTAGGTTCTCGATAGCTAGATTTTTCCTGATGGCAGAGATTACATGACACAGGAAGCTGGAAAGACGTGCAAGGAAGAAGTTTGCGTAGAAGGAGACGTAAATTCTTCAAGCTAGATACCATGTGAGCTGGGCGGACGCTGCTCTGCTATGCCACACCTCGCTCAACAATCGTTGATTTTGATTCAACCGAATGCGTCTCGTAGTAAGGCGAGTTTCTCATCTTCGTCGGTGCTGACCCTCATAGTTGTGCTGCCACGCCGGAGAGCACCTGGACTACCAGTGAGAACACGAGCCGGCTGTGCCTTAGTGCAAGACTTCCTTGGTCTCTTGCATATTGCGTTGTTCGTGGACGTAGATAATTCGACACTTTTGCCAGGTTTGGCCTTGTCCTGTGGCTTGATCCGAGCAGTACCGTGCACAGCGCCACTCGTTCTGTTCAAGGACGCCAATTTTAATTTCAGTTCTTCTCCCGCCTTCCTAGCCTTTGCGGCTTCCGCTTCCGCAACACGCTCGTCTTCTTCCCATCTCATCATGATCTCTTCTGCGTCTCTGCGCTCTTCGTTGTCGAGTCTCCTCTTCTTTTCCCCATGCCGCCGCACTCGTTTCCTCTCAAACTCCACCTCCCCCAGAGCCTTTCGATGCAATATTTCTTGGTCTGTTTGGCTTAGCTTCCACGGCTTGCTGAGCACATCCCGCTTGAACCGCGTGCGTGCAGCTATCAGCCCAAGTTCCTGATTCGTGTCGTGAACGACCGCAAGCCGAGCCAGGGTAATTTGACGAATGGCTGGCTCGTGCCTTGTAGTCTGTATATGGTCGATCGCCTTGTTCCGCCGAAACAATGTGATAGTCCCTTTGACTTGCAGCACACTGCCAAGCTGCACTTGGCGTGCGACTTGCTCAGAGAGCCTCGCCACCTCCTGCTCCTCTTCCTTCTTATCCTCCGCATGTTCCTCGCCACCGGGAGGATTTACCGGTGGCTTTTGGTTCTGTTTGTCGGGCTTGCGGCACACTACATCTATGGTAGAGCCGCTACTGTCGTCCACTGTGAATAGCCAAAAGTATTCAAACCATTCCTCGAGACTAACGACCACGCCAACGACTTGGACGAACTGGATGGGATGGTTGTGGTAGAAGACCAGTTGAGGAACGTCTCGTTGGTATCTGTGCCCAATTGATAGCCAACTATGCGTGAACTCGTTTCGCTGTGTTATCACATGGTGTATATCGTGTGCAGTAAGATTGACCCATTTGAAATAGGTTGCAGAGGATCGATGAGTATAGGCAGGATAGAAGGTCAAGGTCGAGTTGCTCACAGACGTTGCTGGGCTTGCCAAAGAAGAATCACCTGAACTCTGAGAATGAGTGTTTACTGGATGCTCCTGCTCTTGCTCCTCGTCCTGTCCCTGCCGATGCCGAACCTTACGTACATCATGTCCACTGCCGCTGTCGCACGGATGTCCTATCGCTGCGCCGGGAACAGGGCGCGGATTGTGCCATTTGCCTGCGTTGTGCACCCTTTTCGCTCTTTCTGGTGGATGGGTACGGCCAAGTCGATGGTGATGTTGGTTGGCCTGCTCAGGCATTCAAAAACATTCCATAAATTAAATCGGCGAGAGATAGCAAGGCCGGAGCATGACGCGGGGTCACGTTGTATTTGGGATCTCGACGCGTCCTAAGTCCTACCTACAAAAGTGTTTAGCACAGGCGCGTCTAAGAAACTTTGGGCTCAGTTCCAGCCTTGTCGGGGTTGATCTCCCCGCTGCCTAATTACGAAGTACTGCGTAAGGCCTTTTGGGGACTCCGCGTCGGCGCCTCACCAAAGTACTTCGTACCGATGACTACGCATTGCACCCCTCATCATGGGACATGCCATCGATTTGATATCTCCCAGTGCTTGCACCCAGAGGTCCTTGCGTGGAAACGTCTACAGTCAATTCAGCTAACGAAGCAGTTGAGAGAAGCTTAAAGCAGTATGGCAATACGACAGTCAACGACGGATATATCTGGTTGTTAACACGCTCCTGCGAGGCCTCGGTGAATACGATGATCGGCATGTGTTGATGCAGAAGGTTGATGCTTTACCAACCGAGCTCGAACGACTCTATGACCACATGTTTGCCAAAATGAGCCCAGAAAATCTGCGGGAGGGAAATGTGTTGCTCCGACTTGTCACTCATGCCAAAGAAGGAGAGTCGAGAAATCTGACTGCTTTACAAGTATTTGCGGCATTGAGACACTATCATACCAAAACCGCTTGTTCCGTAGCCACAGCATATGACCCGCAGTACGACGAACTGCGAGTGAAGTCTATCGACGGTAAGGCACGCAGCCGCTGTTGCGGACTTGTTGAAGTGCAATATCCCGATGAATTTGTTCCCACCAAATTCAATTTCCACCATTACGTCCATCGCGCTGTAATTGGTGTTATCGAGACAGTTCCCAGTGTCGATTTCCTCCATCGCACCGTATACGATTATCTACTCGAACCATCAATCTCAGAAAAAGTCATGAAAGATAGCGGGGTCTCGAGAAATGATATCGACTTTCTGCTAGTCGTATCGTCAGCTCACTTACTGAAGAAAAGGTTCTCTGCTCACTTTTTTCTTCAGAGCAAGTAGTAGAATGGTTTGCTGAGCTCTTTGCATCTTGTCTCCACCACGCCTACAATTTGAGCTGCAGCAGTGAAGATCGATATATACCTTTCCTTGATGCTGCTGATGCGTTATATCACAGCCAAACGGCTCATTGTTCGAAAATTATCTACTACAAGGCGTTCGACAAATTTGTCTCGAACCGTTGTGACCATATTAATCAGGCACCAAATGTTTTACCATGGGATACAGAGGTTGATACATCTGACTTGTCAATCAAGACCTTTTCGGTCTATGGTTTTCCAACTTATTTCGCGCACAAACTTCGCACATGTGTTATCAAATCCGAAACAAAAGCTTGTCTTCTACTAGGAATGCTAGTGCTCCGCAAAACGCACAGTCTGCCAGCAGAACTCTTGTTGACATACACTTGGAACATAGGATGTCTATTGTCTGCCGGTACAGATCCAAACGGTCTTACAGAACGCTTTCGCAAGGATCACCCAATATTGAACCAAGCCCGCAAGTCACTTAACTGCTTCAGCCACATCAGCTTAAAACTTTCGCCTTGGGAATTTTGGATATCACAGCCTCACAGAACGTTTGGAGATTTGTACACGTCGATTCGGTTGCTCAAAATTGGCGAACCCGCGCCAGGGAGCTCAAAATACCATAAGATTCTGCTGTTACGATTTTACAGGACATTGAGGTCCTACAAGGAAATAGGCATATGGCCTGAAGACTCACAGCAAGCTTGCTCTGAAGAACCATTACCACCAATAAAGGGGTTGGCATACAGATGAGATCGAGGAGATAAAATGTAGAGAACCACGGAGAATCAATATCATGCCAAAAACGTAGGTAAGAATCCGAGTTCTGACCGTTGAACAGTATTATTCAAGTGCAGTTGATAGTAGGCGCAAAGAGCATCCCTACTTCGCCAAAGATGTTAAAGCCGGTACCGCTGATGTATGTGTTGCCGTATTGCCGGTGCGGCTGGCTGATGGTCACGGCATCACTGGTTGTGTGCTCGAGACGCTCGAAAAGGAACAGGGGTTGGTAGTGTTAGGTCCACCGCTCCACCGTATCCCCCCACATCATCATCTTCGTAGCGATATCGGTTCGGGTTGGATTCACTCTTGACCACCAGACCAGGAAGAGGAAGGTCGAAGGGATATTGTTAGGGGCAGTTTCTCAAGGTAGGATACCTAAATATCAGACGTTTAGGTACACCTTGAGCAAAGATTTGGTCAATACAACGATGGCGAGCAGTAACAAGAGACACCTCGACATTCTACGCTGCTGACAGGACCATATCCTATATTACGACGGCCTGCATATCCTACACAACGGCCTTCCCGAGTGCCGAGCAAACCATCGCAATACCTGCACCGACTGTCTGCTCGGCTCCGTATGGGTTGATCTCCGGGTTGATCTCCACCAAGTCAACAGCGGCCAGCTGCCCACTTTCCCGCACTCTCCGTGTCACATAACAGGCATCTTCCAACGAGAGTCCTCCGCATACCGGGAACCCTGTGCTTGGTGCATATTGCGGGTCCAGGCCATCAATGTCAAGACTTAGGTGGATAGCAGAGTCGCGTCCAATATGTTGCATGGCTTCATCGACGACAGCCTGGATTCCACTGTGCTTGACATCTTGCATACTGAACGCTTTAATGCTATGATCGCGAATAGTCTGCCACTCGGCGTCGTCAACGTCCCTGAGCCCAACGTAAACCACCTTTAACAGATTGATTCGATGCTCATCGCCGATCCAATCAAAGGAACCTGATCTCGCAAGGCCAGAGGCAAAAGCCAAAGCCATTCCATGAATGTTCCCCGATGGTGAGCCCTCCGGCGTGTTGATATCTGCATGAGCATCTAAATAGATGACGGCCGTCTCCGCTTCCCGACCAAATCTCCGGCGGTTGGCCGCGGCAGACCCTGTCAATGTGCCGATTGCGATGGAATGATCACCTCCCAGTGTCAAGGGAATCCCTCCAGCCAGCATACTTTCACACACCCTTCTCGATACCTCCCGAGTTGCCTCGGAGACATTCTCTGTGTTGTTGAGGGGTTGCCGCGAGCCTGTATTTGTAAAAGCTTTGGCGATTGCCGGATCTTGTACCGTGTTCTCAACTTCCACGCTGTAGCCCAATTCAGAGATTCGGGAGACAAGTCCCGAGTTCAGCACTGCCTGCGGACCTAGTTCAACTCCTGGCTTAGCCTGTCCGCCTGCGAAGCCTGCCGTCAAGATCCTGACCTCCTTTCCCATCGAGAAGGATCTGGCCAATTGGCGGAGAGCGCTGACTGCCATGTTACAGTGAAGCGGTCGAAGGGATGTGAAGTGAGTGACATATCGGCGGATGTTGAAGAAACGGATTGCTATATACTCTCGCCAACGCCAAGCAATTCCTTGTGTCTCGACGCCCTTTGACCATGCTGCACTGACTTTTACGGGTTTTTTGGTCCAGAAGGGTTTCCCGTCATTCACACGGGGAGTTTCGTACAAAATCAGACTGTACCGGCCAAGATGTCCGCGTTACTCTATCCCTGGAGACACCCATGGTCTAAAAATGACATTGCGAATTATATGGAAACAGATATAATTTCGGGGGAAACTATGACGCTAATCCTTCATCAGTTTCAAGTCTTCCGTTTCTCCTCACGGATTTCCACCTATCTTGGACTTCATTGGTCCACACAAGGACCTTCACGACTTGGTAAGGTATCTGAAAATGCGTTGCGTGTTATCTCGTCGTGATTACTGCAACGCGACATAACCTGTTTTGCTTCTGCGGGGAAATGGCTAAGGCTTCAAGCAAAGTTCAATGCGTTCCGGACCCATTTGTCCCTCATCGGCGCGCTACCGGCCCTTTGCAGACCGATGATCGGAGCTTGCTGATATCGAAAGCCAATAGTCGAGACTTTCAACATTAAGATTGGGAGTCAAGCTTCCGTATTCAAATCTTCAGTGCAACTGGCGTACCCGTGGATGCAGCTTAGACCAATCACCAGCCTGTCGATGACTTCAGCATTCGACGACCTGGTGACCATCTCCAATATTTCTATAGGCTGACAATGCAAACAACTATCTCGTCGCAAACATGGAGACAGTATGATGGCTGTTCCGACACCATATCAATTTACCTCTCTGCTTTCACTGTCAAGCGTTGCAGCTATTGCATTCGTTCTGATGTGGCCCTAACCGTTGATCACATCCCTCAGTTGTGTTCACGACAACCTCAGAACGGGATATCTTCGCATCTTTCCACACTTCAGCATGATGAACAACATGACTGGTGAACATACGACACCACTGGAATACACGCCAAGCTCTATTCACGAATACACGGAGACGACACCCTCACCTCCGAATGTGGAAACTGGGTTCCATGGCTCGAATTTATGCGAGACTGATGCCTCAAGAACGTTGGCCACATCAGTGGTCACACAACAGTATTCTAGTGAACTGGTCAACACACCCGCAGCGCAGGTTGGGCCAGAGAAAGATCCACAGCCGACTGCTCTTCTTTGCATGACCACAACCACAAATAGTGACCCTCCTTTCTCAATATTCACACCCAACCAGAAAAGGTTTATCATCTTTATGGCCTCTTGGGCCGGCTTCTTCAGTCCAGTCTCAGCCAACATCTACCTGCCAGCGCTCAATCCTCTCGCAGAATCCCTTAACGTGTCACCGTCGCTTATCAACCTCACATTGACGTCGTACATGATATTTCAGGGGCTTGCACCTGCCTTCATCGGGGCACTTGCGGATAACATGGGTCGACGGCCAGCATACACACTTTGCTTCGTGATCTATATCGCTGCAAACATCGGCCTGGCAGTGCAGAATAGCTACACTGCCCTGATGGTGCTGCGTTGCGTTCAGAGTAGTGGCAGCAGTGCTACGATCGCAATGGCGAGTGCTGTTGTAGCGGACGTAAGTACTCCTTCCGAACGGGGATCGTACATGGGATTCACTCTAGCAGGGTCGTTACTCGGCCCTGCCATTGGGCCTGTTCTGGGCGGCCTCCTAGCTCAATTCCTTGGGTGGCGATCGATATTTTGGTTTCTGGTCATCTTCGCCGGGGCTTTCCTTGCCGTGTTTCTGGTGTTCTTTCCGGAAACAGCCAGAAACACTGTCGGAAACGGCTCCATTCCACCAAAGGGCTGGAACATGAGCTTAATGAACTTCCTTGCGATCCGCAAAGCTCAACGCCAGGACCAGCTGTCAGCAAATTCATCGCACGAGAACGTCGAAACACCCGACCCTCCTCCAAAAAGGAAAGTCAGCTTCCCCAACCCGTTGACAGGCCTCAAGATCATCCTCGACAAGCAAGTTGCTCTTCTCCTGTTCTACAACTCCTTGCTCTTCGCCGCATTCTACGATATCGCGGCCACGATCCCTTCGCAGTTCGCCGCCTCGTTCCACTTCAATGATCTCCAGATCGGTCTCTGCTTCCTCCCCTTCGGGTTCGGATCTATGCTCGCCGTTCTCGTCGGCGGCCAACTCCTCGACTTCAACTTTGCACGCTGGTGCAAGAAGAAAGGTGTCCAGGTGCGCAAAGGGCGAGACATGGACCTTTGTGACTTCCCCATTGAGCGCGCACGTCTCGAGATTGCGTTGCCGGCGATCTACCTTACCTGCGGCCTCCTCCTGGTCTGGGGCTGGATCCTCAACAACAACGGGCCGCTCGCGGCACTGCTAGTGATCCTGTTCTTCACCAGCTTCGCCATGAGCAGCGCCTTCAACGTCACAAGCACATTGCTCGTGGACTTTTTCCCGGCACTCCCTGCGACGGCCACGGCTGCGAATAATCTGGTGCGGTGTTTGTTGGGTGCGGGCGCGACTGCTGTAATCATTCCTATGATTGAGGCTATGGGACGCGGATGGACGTTCACGTTCTTGAGTCTGGTGTTGTTGGTGGGGAGCCCGATGGTGTGGGCTAACCTCTTCTGGGGCATGAAGTGGAGAGAGCAACGGCGGGTACAAAGAGACGAGCTAGCGGTAGAGGAGAAACAAGCTCGGAAGGATCTCGGAACGAAAACATGAGTCAGCGGCCCGAAAGGCATTGACAAGACTGCATCCTCGATGGGGCATTCGGGCAGCGCTTTGCATAGACTAATCTTAAAACTTTGGATTGTGTGAAACATGTTTGCTTAGATAGATGAAGGACTAGGCGACACTTATACAAACTTTTAGGAGGCGCAACAGTCGCCCCAACTAAACACCGACACACACTTCTCAGAATGCAGAATGACCGAGTCATATTACTTCCACGGATAACAAGCCTTACAGTCAGCGAACGCCAAGGCAGAAACAGTGTCCCGAACATCCTCGTCGAATCCAATGTGGCGACATGGTTGATGAGCCAAAGAACCGTTTGCCTTGTAAGCTCATGTCAGCGAAAATCCTCATATTCGTCCTCTCCCGGCATCGTCAGCGACGACATCTGTCGTCCAGAGATATTTGTAGGTGGTGGCACAGCACGGGCAGGCTTCATGATCAGCAGGTCACCTTGTTCCAGCTTCCCTCCCTTCACAGTTACCTTTCCCGAGAAGTCGTGATGGGCCATGAGCATATATGCGCGCGGGTCATTGGAGGTGTTTCCCTGTCGGACATTGGCGTCTTCCTCGACCACGAGTTCACCGTACTTGTGACCCTGGCGGCTGCGAGCAGCAATGAGGTCGGCCCACGGCGGCCAGTCCGCATATGAGGCAGGGGCGTGGCGCATGGCAGGCGCGTACCCCTGGGGTGCGTATCCCTGTGGTGCGTATCCCTGGGGTGCGTAGGCTGGGATGCCTGTGTGGAAGGGGGGCTCATATTGGTTTTTTGTGGGCTGTGGGTAGGCTTGTGATTCGGCGGTGTTTCGCTGCTGTTGGTCCAGCTCTTCCTGGAGCATGAGGTTCTGGCGGCGAGAATCGTATTCGGTCATGGCGCCTCGGTGTTCGTCGTGCTCCTCTTGGATCGGTGCTTGGAAGGAAGCTCCGGTCGACCGGATTGGCAGGTCCCCGGTGACGCGGCTTGCGATTGAGTCACCGCCGTTCGAGCCAAAAGTCGTCGCTCGAGAGAGGGGAGGCGTCATCACATCCACAGGTGGGTTGACAGGGTTGCGGCCTGTCAATGGGACCTTGTTGTGCATTGAGGATGGCATGGTGATCCGATGAAGCGTTGTGGCACAGTCACAGCGGCGATGGCGGAGCAACAGCTACACCAGTGACTGAAGGTGGCAGACGGGTTGGTCGACGGGCTGGTAGGACGAAAGTGTCTCGATTTACTGTTGCTACCTAGCAAAGCTCAAGGAAACACTTCGTGATACACCACGCTGTCTTGTATTGGTCCTATTATCATTCGAGTCAGTTGTTCTAAAAGAATAGAAACAACAGAAAAGAAAAGAAAAGAGTTGAGAGGTAGCACGAGGAGTCTGACAGTATTCAAAAGGCGAAGAGGAGGGAGACTGCCCCTCATAGACGTTACATATGTAGCGATCACTCGGCGACTGTCCATCCAGGGCTGTAATATAGTGGGTACGGAGTACTCGTGAGCGAGCTGGAAGCTGCCAAGTTTGCCTTGGGCCGCCAGGGGCTGCATTGGGTACGCCTTATTGGCTCTCAATTGTGGCGCAGACCAACCTTCGAATGCAGAATCAAAGGGATCATATTCATAGGTTGATCGCACACCCATAAGGGTCAGCAGATTGGTAAATGGACATGCCAGGAGAGTGAATGCGTGAGGGAAAGAGTTGTCTGATGCTTGGTTTGACCTTGGGAAGGTTTGAGGCAGCAATTCGGCATTGGCTTGAATTGCGGGCCTCCTGACACACAACTCTGAAAGTGAGCTTCTCTCACGCCGTGGGAGATACAAAGTACGTGTTTGAAATCGCAAAGCACGACAGTTCAGCCATCAGGAGAGATGAGGAGGACCAACAAGGGGATACAGGAAAGAGGGACGCTGATATACTTCATAGATTTCCGCCGTATTTCGACTTTTTGGTTTGTGAGGCTCATCGAGCAAAATGACTTTTGAGGCCGAAAGAGCGTGGATTTGGCTAGTCTGCCCTCCTGTGGAACCCCACCAGCATAATACCTGGGCGTGCATCCGGTAGCTTTCAGGATGTCCGCCTTGGCGGTACTTTTAGGACTGGTTGTGCGAGAAACTTTTTGAATGAGTCAAAGTTCCCAACGACAACTCTGATCTTCACTACGTAGTGGATTTTGTGTTGCCTCATTGAATCCTGTATTCCTGATACAAAGAATTATTGCCTTTGGCCGTCCCTCTAAATCCTATGCTGGCACTAGGCCGCATCCTCTAGCTGGACTTTTCGGTTGATGTTTTTGGAGGATAATCATTAATTTGGCAGGGAATGGTTTAGCCATCGTATAATTTGTAGAATCACAATTCTCCCCATATATGAATAGGCTTGAGCACAATGTGCGTGAAGCAGTTCGATTGCCAGCCTGGCGGAGCAGTTTTGCAGATAACGGAACTTGACAAGCGGAATAATTATGGGTGGGTTAGAAGGTCATCAAAATAAACGGCCAAGAGTATGTAGCTGTAATATGGTTCTATATACCTCACTCTAGCATGAGATGCAGTGCAGTATTTTGACCATTGCGTGGTATTCAATATCAAAATGGCCAGCCCAGGCTGACCCTCCCAAAGTCCCGGATCAAAATTCTAAAAAGGGGTATCGCCAAAGTCGTAGTTTGTTGCTCCTTGCATTTCGTTAATCATTATCATCGGTTGTCTGGCTGTTTGGCTGTTTGGCTGTTTGGCTCTGTCCCAAACCAAGAGGTCTTTCCCCGGCTCTCGAACACACACAAATCAGCCTCCTGCACGGCATCTGCCCATCAATTCATTCAGTCATAAGACCAGAAGTTTTTCATATCTTCGCTGGTAATGTTACCATCCAACATCTTTGCTTTGCCCGAGACATATCCTTGTTGGTAGGTATGGTCTTTCGCCTGGACGTTTGGTCGGGTCGAGTCGAGTACATTACCTCTAATAACTCGGGCATTTTCTGATGCCGTCACCGAACCGTACGAGTGGCCTTTTTTTGCAGTGAATGCCTGGGGTTGTTGCCCAGGGAGGCCAAAAAACTGGCCCGGCTCTTCGTATGTGCCAGAGCCGTACCCAGAATCATGCTGGGGGTTTCGCGGTCGCATAAAATGTGGATTATACGGCATGTAGTTAGGCGGCATCTGCTGAGCCTGCGGCTGAGGTTGGCGGGCCTTCATCCGCTTGTATCGTTGGAACTCCTCGAATTCTGCTCTTTCCGCAGCCTCTTGATCAGCCTGGGATTCGGCATACTGCGTATTTGGTTGTGATTGTGTAGCGGAGATAGGTGTGGGATATGGCGAGGCCGCAATGGATTCAGGCGAGAAAGTCGTGTTCCCCTGGTGGTATAATTCTACTTGGCGATCTCCAAGGTTAGGAGACGGTGTGGGGAGCTGAGGATCATAGTAGAGGTGGTGCGGCACGGCCGCAGTTGGTGCAGGTGAATTCTTGATGCTAGGTTGAGGAGTGGGGAGGTAACCACGGCGAAAGGGATCGCTGTAGCCGTGTGGTATGTTTTGTCTATCCATGGTTTGCGAGTTTATCACCGAGCAGAGGTTGCACTGAAGGAATGGGTGATTTGGGCGACAGTGAAGACTGACACAGGTACTTGCGGAGCAGATTTGAAAGAACTTTTGATGACAGGCTGACAGACCTTCAATTTTGTACACTCAAGGTGGACTCGAGTCTTTGGGCAGCGGGCACAAGCGGGGCGAGAGGCCTGGGACGAGGCCCCACCCGCCCAATCGTAGGGCAGTATCACCCGCATGTTGGAGGCGAAGCTCACAATGAAATACGCAGTACTTCGTGATAATTGTCCCCCCTGAAGTTCTGGGCGCTGTCTTGGTGGCAAAAGGTCCGATGAAGAACCAATCACATGGAGTCGGACCCTGTGCCGCTCCACAGATTCTAGCACGATTCGAGTAACGGATGGACGCTTTGCCAGAAACGAGCCGGCCGCGACCACTTGATGTCGCTGAGAATCGCTTATCATCCTGCCTTTTGCCTACGAGGCCTTGCCATACGTGGTCGTCATCGCTTTCTTCGAGTCATTTGTAGCCATCCTGTCCGGGATCTTTTGCGCACAATGGGGAACTCGACAGATACATTAGATCTTGTAGCGCGACCAAGTAGGAGCTGCTGGAGCTGCAATGATATCGCAAGCGTAATCCGTACTTTTCTTATTACGAAATAGCGTAAGTCCACCCAAAGTCCCCCACAGCCTCGTGGCCTTTTTGCTCAGAGAGATCAGCCTTGGTGATTTTGTCTCTCAGGGCGTGGCTCGGACGATTCTTCCATGGCTCAAGGCTTGGAGAGGCCAGTCCGAAATGGAATGAGACATAAATTGCTTGGAATTGCGGCCATCGGTAGGAATGTACTGTAAGGCTCTCTACCTGGAGAAGTTTGAATTCCTCGATCTGGCATAGCAGAAGCGCAATTCGCAGATAGGACGGCGCCCCCTCGAACAGCACCAAACCTCTACCTCATATACCACGCGCACTTTTTGCTTCCGAATATCGACTTCTTCGCTATCGTGATCCGTCGGTATTATATCGTCATTGTCCGGCAATATGACAACATGTGACAAGGGTGAAGTAGAGACGCAACCTTGGTCACCATTTTGTCGAAAGAAAACTCTCGCCGTGAGCGTGTATAAGTGGGCACATTGACCTCGGGATAGATTGATATCAAAAATATGCCGAGAAAGATTAAGAACACATGTAGAAATCAGAATTAGTGAGATAAATACCCTCAAGATTACTTGCGACTTCTCCCACAAGAGATTCCGGCTCAAACTTGTGTGTCTCGCACGCATGTAGGTGGGTGCGCATCCTCCGAATGCTAAATCGCCTCGAAGAGACATTTCTCAAGCCGGACGAAAGAATACTTGTCATTGATGACTGCTTTGTCTGGATTCACCCATGGAAGTCCACAGTCGTTCCGAACCATCGTTCTCTTCTTGGCCCCTCTTTGACATTCCATGTGACTTTTTAGCGACTCGTCCGATGTGACGTCCGACCGCAGTTTTGAGGCTTGGCAGCATCCTTGGCCGTTACCTAGATCCATACCGATGTGCAAACAGCTCGCGAAACCACCCCTCTTGATTATGTCTCCTGTAGTAATCCGGCGCGGCGCCTCAAGATTTCAGTTTAGGAGAGTCTAATATTACGTTCTCAACGTAACACACTGCGCACAAAAGCAGCAAAACGAAGGCCTAAACTTGTCAAGTATCTAATTCTGGTTCCATAGCGCTCCATAGAACCTGTATGTAGATGCCTTGCCTCTAACGCTCCCTGTTACATGTGTCAACTGGATTACCCTCCCTGGTGTGTAAGCATTATCATCCAAGGTCGGGTTGAAAGGGCGTAATGTAGAAGCTTTGCACTAGAGTGCAGGACGAGATTCTCTGACCAAATCGTGGCAGTTGTGTGAACAAAGGACAGGTAAGCGGTGAGGTCAGGGGCTCCGGCCGTCGTATCCTACTGTCTCTAAACCGACGGAAAGGGTATCCTTCCACGTGGCTTCGCCGGATGTAGGATTAGATGCCCCACAGCCACGTGCTGAGATACATCCACCAAGCTCAGCTCAGATCCCGTAAAACATGTCGCAACGTGGCCATGAACAAATCAATAAGGGAATATTCATTTTCAATGATGCAGGGCATTTTTGTGATAAGACTCATCCCGGAAAGAATCCAACAGTCTGGGCCGTTTTGGCCCCACACGTGCGGAGCTAGAGAGAATCCATTCCGATTACGCACGTTTTGCACGGCGCAGATTTGTGCGGCGGAGAATTCTTGAAACTCAACGTCACAGATTCCTCGATCTTTTTTACGTGTTCAATTGCGATGCCTCGGCTGCTACGTCAAGTTTCATGCAATGCGGAGGAAGTTTGTCAGAAAGCAGTAGTCGGTGTCATTGTTTCTTTTCCTGGAAGAATTCAGGCCTCGCAGAAACGACGTTTACACATCTTCAGACAGAAATTAATGGGTACCACTTAGCCAATCGTTGCACACAACGGACCCGTACATTACGAGCAAAACGTGTCTAGTACGAAGTACCCTTAAGGCATCTGGGACGACTGATATGGTAATGTCGGATGTCGAAGGCAGCCATGTGGTTCGTCGCACAGTAAGTATGTCATAACCGTTTTCGGTCCAAGAATGACTCGATTGGGAACTGCGCCTCGTATCGATGACTGAGTTGGTCAAGCGGTCTTCGTAACTAGTGTAGTTCAATTAGTAAATGTTTGGCGGGGCAGCGAGTATTTGGCCAATTAAAAGATACCCAGCCCGACTAGTAGTTGAGCTATTCCCAGACCTGCCAAGCCATTCTCTTGAGTGATCCATTCATCGACGTCACACCAAGACCCGCTAAAGAGCGCGCCGTCTCCCAGTTCGGTTGCCTGACTAACAGGCAAAATCACCCGCCCGAGTTCTTCCACGTTTCGCTACCATTTCCGCAATCGACTCGGCTGACAAGGCTGCCTTTAGTGATCGGACCCCAAAATAGATGTTGTACAGCTCTCCATCACGTCTTCGGAACTAGTCAGCACTGCAGTGAGCAAATCCGAAAATGTCCCACTACCAAAAATTGACCAGTCACCTTTGTCCTACGTGACAATTCTCCTTTCAACTTCGCCATTTTGGTGTATGCGCTGCGCATTGCCTGCGCACTAAAACAACGCACTCACTTTTTGTATATAGAGTCTCACCCTTAGGCTTTGTCTCAAGCCATGTTCCCTCCTCATCTCACAAACTTAAAACAATACAACTCGTTTCAAGACATTCTCCGTTTTCCTTTCTGCCGTTCATCTCAGCAGTGCTCAGACTTGTTTCATTACCGAACGACACCAACAGCGACCAGCATAATCCGATAACACTACGAATCTTGCATATCCCGGAAGGAAAGCGCACAGACAAATCTTGCCCACCCACTTCTCCTTGTGTTATACCTGACCTCGAAACTCCGATCGGCAGATATATCTGTCTTGTTTCGGGTGTAGTCTGAGATTTTCCATTTTTCCTATATCTACCTTGTCAACAACACCATTTCCTTTGTCCAAACCGACTCTAGCCCTCCGAAAAGAGTCGACCCCATTTCTAAGCTGCCTTATTGCTTGCCTGTCTCTATTTCATTTTTGTCTCTTCTACTTCTTTTTGTCATCTGTCACTGGAAAGAAAAGAACTGATAAAGCAACCCCAATCACCAAGCCCAGCAACAGCCCTCCACTGTTTCCTCTCAGTCATATAACCACAGCAACAGTCTTCAATGGCCATGGGACGAGGCGGCTACAACACCACCATCGACGCCGGCCGAGGCGGATACAACAACCCCATTGACGCTGGACGCGGCGGATACAATGCTCCCGTCGACGACTCCGGTCGCGGCGGATACAACTAAGCCAGTGGCAGCAGCAGCTTCATCCACAACCCCCCTCTCACACCGATTTGAAAAGGGCCGATGCCATCCATCATCGGCCCTTTTTGCCGTTTTCCATTTGTTCAAAAACATAGCAAGCGCCGGCGTTTTTCATCTTCAGGATTTTTTTGTCTGCACACTTTTTCAGCACCACAGCATCGCGACAAGCATCACTCGGAGTTTTGGTCTTTCAGCATTTTGGGGAAGTTTCCCACTACAGCATTGCACAGCGACGGAGTTTACAGCATCTCGTTTTACTACTGCTATTCCTTTTTTTGGGAGAGAGGACTATGTCTCTTGTTGGGAAATCATTTTCTGCCCCACCGATCCTTTTGGGGGGGGAAATCTCTACCAACACTTTTCATCCTCCCGCACAGAGCCGAGCTCAATCAAAACCAATACAATAATGTGTACCAACAACATCTCAGGCCGAGCAAGCTGGGTCCACAAACAAAACCGGGGTGATGCCTCGGAGGGCCACCCATCTACTACTGCGACTGCGACTGCGATTACTATACGCTCCATTTTTCTGGAAACCAAACAAATGTCAGCGACAGACCACCACCAGAATCTGGGAGGGACCCCATGATTCTTTGCATTACCAGACGGAACTCTGTACCAACACCAAAGCGCAGGAGCAAACAGCAGGCCAGACTTGTATATCACCATCATCAGTGCCTTGAAGGCCTACACATTCGTTTTAACTAACATGTATCAATAATCGATTTGGCTGGATCTAATGACAACAGATGATAGAATAGACGTCACATAGACATAGAAATAGACACTAGTTTCCCTACTAGATTAATTTTGTACGAGATGGACTGTGGGAGAAGGGAGTATCAAAATGGGTGAATAGGAGGGACGCAGCTAGTTTTCCAATCAATGTGCATTTTCTTTTGACAAAGTCCTCAACTTGCCCTTCTTTGGCTGCTCTCTTTACAACGCATCGTAAGAGCTTGTAGTTATGATGCTTGATGCCCTCTATGCTGAGACGGGGAGCAGCAACTGCCCCCAGATCATTTGCCAACACAAAATCTAAACGAAGCAAAAAGTCAGCGCACACTCTCGCAAGCAAACTGAGTTGAAACGGAGCAAAACGGGGGGAATATTCGAAGCTCTGCAGCAGACCCATGCCAAGAGTCCATTATTGCGGCGAGGACGCCTGAAGGGGTAATAGCGAGCAGATGCGGCAAACTCTCGGTAAGAGAAGTGCGTTCGTTCTAGGGTGACGTTCGTGTGCAGCTTCAGTCGTAAGGCATCCTGACCACGTGGATTATGGTACATGCTTGAGATACATTCTTTCCGTATGTGGATAACCAACATGGTGCTGTCGCCTTAAAGCCAAACGTAATGGGGAGCGCTTCATGCATCTCATTTTGGAATCGTTAGGCTGCCAACGGAGCTTGGTGCATCTAGTGCGCCTCGCCCGTCGACTTTGTTCTGAGACCGGATTAAAGGGCAGACGCATCTGCTCTAAAGCATATGCAAGGATAGCTGCCGAGCGTGGTGACGAGGCAGCAAGGGTAGTTCCGGTGAACATGATTCTCAGATGCTCACTTTGCTTCATGATGCAGTCGATAATCCCAATTGGGTTAAGAAAATTGCACTAATGCAGCTCGATCTTTGAATAGTAGCGCGCTTTCGACAAAACGCTAGCACCGATATGGAACTCGGTCCAAATTTAACTTGTTCCTCGTCTAGTGTCCGATTCGAGATGCAGTCTGACTAAGGTGACCTGCGAGACAACATCTGATCCACAAGATGGACGACTTAATATGCACGTGCAGAAGCGCATGCGCATAAATGCAGATGGTGATCAGTTGCGGTGGTGACTGATCGAGGAATGTGAATGACGATTTGCTTTCTGTTTTCCGCACCTGTTGTAGAGGGGACCAGTGGCAGCAAACTGGTAGTGCGGTCAAGGTTGGGCAAGGGCGGGGATTTGCGGCGCTACACGTGGACTGAATTCGGGGAAAGGTTTCTGCTCAATTAGACGCGACTTACCTTTCAAAAATCACACCAAGAATGTCCTCGACATCTGCACCAGAACTCACACCTTCTCCTCTTCCTGTCAATCTCGAAAGACAATCAGCTGCATTACGGAGGTGCTCGGCTGCTGTAACGATGTCTAAGTTCTCGCTGGAAACAGAGTCCAAGTTATAACCAGCAACACTTGCCCAGCCATCAGAAATTTGCGCACGAGTTTCGAATGATTCGGATGAGTGTACATGTCCCGGCTTCTGTACTGCGTCGTAGAAGTTGGCATGATCATCTTTGTCGTCTTCGTGGTTCCCAGCGTGGAAGCGAGGTTCGGACTTGCAAGAGACCCCAAGATAGTCCCCGTGCAAGCCGTTGGTTGATGACGCATTCGCATCGATAATTCCTCTCGTATAAAGACCCGGAGAGCTGGTATACAGGAAATTTTGTAGATGTACAAGGCATTCCTGTAGATATCGGCTTTGGCGATGCGTGACGCTGAGGCTGACAGACCAGTAACTCTGAGCCTCAGCAGCGCTTACCGAGGGTGTAACATGCGTACTGGATCCCGTCGACAAACTCGCTGCCGCTGTCATGAGACTGAACTTCTTGATAAGACCGTCTATAAACGTTTGAAATCCCCCGGGATCGGTTTCGTCCATATTTATTGTGTCTGCATCCTTGCAAGAGACACAGAATACGTCATTAGGATTAACCTCGGGGAGGAATTCGATGAGCGTAGAGAGCAACCTCGATATGGATACCTTTCGAAGAATTTTCTGGTGGTATAGAAGGTCTGTCTTGTTGATGACAAAAATGAGGTCTTTCTTCGCTTCCTGACACTCTCGTACGGCTGCGATCAGCTCATCGTTTAAGACGAGTTCAATGGCCCCATTGTCATTCAGCCGTAGGGCAATCAAAACGATGATGAGATCAGATTGCAGAGCGCGCTCTCGCGCTCTGCGCATGCCTTCGCGTTCTATGTCTCCTACCCGGGACGGAAGTTGGCGGTTGACGAAATCTTGGGATTGTTGATCAGATGAGCTGCTAGGGAAACTAGCTCTCAGCCCAGCCATATCGCCAAGCCGGACGAGCCAGCCTTTTATATCAATGCTGATATCGACAATATCTCTTGTTGTGCCTTCCTCAGCAGACACGATCGCTGCCTCCCGGCCAACGATCCTATTCAGCAAGGAGCTTTTGCCAGCATTGGGGGGTCCAAGGAGAGATACATTGATCCCGCTCCTCAACAGCTCCCCTCTACTCGCGTTCAGAATGTGAAGTTCGAGCTGCTTCTTGAGTTCGATGACCTGCGACGAAACACTTGCCATGAACTCAGACGGGCTTTCGTCGAAGTGCTGGTCTTCGGAAAAGTCAATCAAGGCTTCGAGTTCACCCCTAGTGTAGAGCAACAACCTTCTCCATTCCTCATATCGCTGGGCCAACCCAGCGGAAGCTCCGCTGACAGCCAATCTTCGCTGTTGCTCGGTTTCTGCAGTGAGGGCTTCTCCCAAGGCCTCAACCTCTGTAAGATCCATGCGGCCATTGTAGAACGCGCGCTTTGTGAATTCTCCTGCTTCTGCCGGCCTGATCGTGGTATTGTCTGTTGCTTCTTCTGAGCAGCGGGAAATCGCCTCGAGGACACTGCGAACTATTGCAGGCCCGCCGTGAGTATGCAATTCAAGAACATCTTCACCGGTGACGGAATTCAACGCTGGAAAGGAGAGCACTAATGCGCCGGCGTCGAGTTTTATGGCTGGATCTTTCGGATCGTGGAGTGTTCGAAGGGTCGCGGTCCGTGGTCTAGGTAGAGGTCTCCCAGGACAGAGCTGATGGTAGATGGAGATGCAGGCCGGCCCTGATATTCGGATGACTGCTATTGCGGCTCTGCCATGAGCTGTTGAAAGTGCATATATTGTATCATCTGCGTTGCATGGAGCCTTGTGGGAGAAGTGTCCATGTACATTAATTAGGGTCCGAGTCCATGCTTTGGAGGCTTTCGGAGGGACAAGTGTGGGAGTGCTTCCACTGCTTCCAGGCGGAAGTCGTGAAAGACGCCAGGCTCGCGGCACAGTTCGGGGGAAGTATGCACGGTACATATAGTGACAGCAGTCACGACGTACCTTGTAGACGAAGGCATATTCGCAACCCGGGTGAGAGAGTGATTGTGTGTGTGTGAGAGATCACGTGCGGAGCGATGGGGGCTTCTACAGTTCCTCTACTTTACCCGGAAAAGGATATGAAAGTATTTTCAAATTACGACAGGACCAGCCGAAGAATCATACAGTAGCTGTCCTAATTTTGCATTTGAGTTACTGCCAGAAACGCCCGCTCCCCTCCACCACGTTCAAAGTACAAGAGCGAAGGGATGAACGGCCTGGGGTCGGCCAGCTCGTTCATCTGGTGATCCTATTTATGCGAGCATCGAGGAACTGATCATGCCCTAAAGTGTCAGTTAGCATTCATTACAATGTAGGCAAGGCTGTTTCCAGCAACGACTTACAAAAGTGCCAACGTCAAGTCGCCGTGAATGTGAGCTTTGAGTTCGATCTCGATGTCCAGATTCAGCTCCAATCTCAGCTTCAACCCATCCTGATCCATCGGATCAGGGGCATCCGTCTTTGCGTCGGAACCAGCAGTCGTGTTGTATGGTTGCCGCGGAGGTGGACCTCGCCATGGGATCTCGCCTCTCATCATTTTTGCGTACGTGACGGGTCCCATCATCGACTGCGACGCAGGTTTTATGTAGTCAAACGGCTGAGTTTCCGTAGTATCTTGTGGTTCTGGGTTTTTCAACCATTGCGATTTGGGCGCATACCCTTGCTGAACCCACTCGTCAACTTCCTCCTGCTCCTCCGGCTCGTCCTGCTCTTGTACCGCAGCCATAGACTTTGCCTTGGCATTGCCGGCTTGAGCTTTGCCTTGGGCCTGAGCTCGCTGACGTTGATTTTGTCTCCTGCGACGCCGAGAGGCTGACCGTGATCTAGAGCCGTACCCTTGGTCCTCGGACTGATCTGAATTTGTCCTCTCTGGTGCTGATGGCCTCGACTTAGATTTGCTGGGTGTACTGTCTGCGTCCGCCATCTTGGTTGTGCCCAAGGCTTCCTCTGTCTCTTCTGGATGGAATGAAATACAATGGGTGTGTGATGTGGACGAAATCAATTCTACTGGGGTACGGGGAGTTAACTCGAGGGAACAAGGCAAGGGCACAAGATTCTCAATTGCGAGCTACGACATCATCGTGCTCAATCGTGGGTCGCAACACGACTCCTGGCTGAATGGCTAAAGCAGCAAGCCGGCCATGTGAAGAAAGCTGGTGGTCGATCATCGGCATCATCAGAACTCGCGTGGAACTTGGCATGATCCTTGTACTCTTCGTGAGAGTGGAGACAGCGTGCGTGGTCTTCCCCGGTGAGCGATGTGGCGGCACGGACGAAATGTGTGCCTGACGCCACGGAAATTTGTACAGTGCCTTCTCAGAACCTTCCCCAGGATCCCCCGGACCTGTGGCTGGTGCGCTCCTGAATGTTCAGAGCTCTCACAGAAAATTCATAGCGGTCGCAGCTTCACGAGCTCAATGTCGTTGCATACGTGTTGACCGTACCTACTGCTATGTACTCAAGCAGCATGTAGCTTGGCTCCAGCATGTTTTCATACAGTCGTGACTGTGTATAATGCGATGCCGAGGTGTTGGTGATCGACCGATCGTTGCGCGCTTCGATACAGTTTCATGCGGGATTTCCCAGATTCCTGGTCCTTGCGAATTCTGCAGTCCGTCTTTTTGACATCTTCCTTGTCTTCATCCTGGTCGGCCGCCAGCCACTGGCAGGTCAGCTCTTTTCCTTGTTATTTCCCATTGGTGCATCCATCTCTATCGGACCTGTTGCTCTGGTACTCGGTACCATTACCTAGGTACTGGCGCCACAGAAATGTTGCAATAATCATGGTTCTTTCGTGGCCATAACCTGTTTTGAAACAGTAAAGCAGCGACATTCGACGTCATTTCATGCCACATCGAGCACGATCGTGAGGATGGCACTCTGTTTCTGACGTCGAGGTACATGGGATCCGCACTCTAACGTGCCCGCATCTTTTTGATTGATGCGACACCCTTACTCCTACTGACATCAAGCTATCTTTCAACCGGTATTGTCAATACCTTCGCGCTCCTCATCTTCCATCGTCTTCACCATGTCTGAGCAAGACACCAGGACTACTGAGGAGTCAAAGTTTGGTGCCAACGCTGACGCTGCAGGATCCGCCTCTGCAGCAGGAAGTGCAGGTATCAACGCCTCTAGCAGGAAGACTGAAGAGAAGAAGAAGCCGAAAAAGCTAGGTCAAAAGGGCCAGCAAAGCGGTGAAGCAAAGGAAGAAGAAACTCCTCAGTCAACACCGCAGAAGAACATGGACAACAGATCACAATCCCGCAAGCCAAGTCAGAGCCGAGGACGTGGTCGGGGATCCTCTCAGCCACCTTCGGATACAGACAGCGCATATCGAAGCGAGTCATCGCAGAAACCCAAGAGGCAAAGGCAACGCAACAGGAACAAGCAACAAGTTCAAACGCAGGAGAAGGGCGGAGATGGAGGCCTTCTCGGAGGGGGTGGGGGTCCGCTAGATTCTGTTGATGAAGTCGGCGAGACCGTCAGTGGTGTGACGAATACCGTCCAGGACACCGCCGGTAAAGCCCTCAAAGCACCACAGGAAGCCCTCGGTGGTTTGTTGAAGAACAAAGGTGGAAAGGATGCGCAAAAAGGAGGTGAGGGGGACGATGCAGGAGACAACGAGCAATTGCGGCTGAGACTTGATCTGAATTTGGATGTTGAAGTCCAGTTGAAGGCAAAGATTCATGGTGACTTGACGTTGGGATTGCTGTAAGTCGTGCCGCCTTACCCCTGCTGGTCCTCACCGTTTGCTAACTGTTGGCAGAAACTAAGGCACTTGCTTGCAATATCGATAGCGGTGCGCTAATGACATGCTTCGTTAATGAAGCTTGTCCTGATGACTCTCAGAGATTACCCAAAGACAGGCACAACAGTCCTTACGAGGACACTTATGCAGGTGCGAAGGCTAATAATCATCGCACAGCGGGAGAAGGTCGATTCTAAAGTTAGGTTGCTTAAGGAGCAATGGCGCTGAGATTTAGTGTAACAGCTTTCTTTCTGTATGAAAGTTTTGTGATCTTCTAGCATGTTCCCACTTCGTTGATGCCCATGAGCACTGCAGGAGGGCTCGTACGGGCATGAGAAAATGATTTACGCAGCCGCAATATTTCACGTTGCTCCCCATAAACACGGAGCTATCGAACCCCAAGAGTGGGACGGCCAGAACAAGTTGAACAGGGCTTAGTAGCGCTCAGTTTCAAAAAGCAGGCAAAGTTTAATGCTTGCGTTTCCACCCTACGCGCCATAAAATAGGGCGAATATTGTTGGGCTTGTACTATCGGGGGGATTGGCCATATCCTTCAAGAACAGCTGTACCTCACCATTAAATCCTGCAACTCCTTGGAGCGAACGTGTCAACCCTCGTAAACAGTCTGCCGGTGAGCATGCTTCACTAACTCGAGTTTGCCGTTGAGAGCAAAACAAAGCAAACATGTTGGGTCAATGTACGCCAGATGTTTACCTTGACAACCACGAAGGTGAGGTTGGCAAGGTGATAAACTGGCAAAGCAAAGAGAGCGACTCACGATGATTGACTGGAGTAGCTGCGGCCCCGTCCGCAGAGGCTTGCAATGAGACAAGCAGGAGGGCGGCTCGAAGCCGACAGTCTTGGTGCAAGATATTCCATTGACCTCACTCGATCTAGCCTCGACATCACCGGCTGGGTCTCGGTCATGATGCGGGTTTCATGCCGCAGCGATCGAGAGCAGCGAGTTGTGGTACCTTGTTTCTGAAACATTCCCACCAATCCTGCGAGGGTTCTCTTGTGCAATGCCATGAAATTCCTTTCCGGTGAAGGATCACGGATTTTACTCGTCCTTCTTTGCTCGTTGCTCTTTGGCTACCTCTCGACCCTTGCCGATCCGCTCCAAAATCTTCTCCCGGTCCTTGTCGAGCTTCAATTTCGTGACCACGACTTTGCTCGGGTGGATGCCGATCGGGGCGGACTGGCCGTTCGACTTTTCTTTATTGACTCGCTCGATGTGGATAAGGTATTTTAATCGGTAGACAGAAGTGACTTTTCCTTCTCGGCCTTTTTGAGCTCCGCGCACAATGGTGACTTCATCGTCCTTGCGAATGGGGATTGATCGAACCTGAACTAGATGAGTAATTTGCCTGAATTACGCTCCGTGCCACCCGTACATTGTGCTTTTCTCGAAGTTCCTTCGACAAGGGAGCGCTCATGATATTTCTACGTTCAGACGACGGTGCGCTAAAGTGTGCCTTACGAGACTTGCGCCTCGAAGAGGCCAAGGCTTTGAAGCAGTTAGCATTCCTGTCCACATGGATTGACTGGAAGTTCTTACTGTTGGAGATTTTGGCCATGTCTGCTCAAGGATGAGATGGGTGAGGTCGTTGTTGCGAAGAATGGCGTCGCAGAAAAGTGGCCAACCTTTTGGGATGCCGTCCAGGTACAATGTGGGCGACCGTGGTGACCCACCGGAGTTCAAATCTTGGCAAGAAAAATCACGAGACCGACGGTTCAAATGGGGCAGGTTTCTCGACTCCGAGGCCGCGGCGTCTCGAACGCGTTCGGGCCTATACGACAAGTACTTCGGAGGAAATGAAGACTTCACAGCAGCCGTAGAGAGGGCCATGAGATTCAGCGATGGTGCTTTCCTTGCCACATAGCGCTCGCTGTGTCCTTCCGTCTCACTGTGGCCGCGCGACCTGTGCAACTGCTGCCTGCAATCCAGCCGCCACCACCGGAGCGCCAACGTCCTCCATTGCCAGATAGATTCCCACAAAATAACAAAATAACAGATGTCTTATCCTCCGTCCTCGAACTACCATGGCTCATCCAGTTCGTTACCGAGCGCTGCTTCGTCCTACCACAGAACCTCGCAGAGCTACGACTACGCTAACCCGATGACAAGCTCGACGAATACGCAGCAAATGTCCTACGGTTCTCCCACGTATGCGTACTCCGGTCAAGGGTCCTACTCCCACGAGCAAGGCAATGCCGCCGATTCGTCGGGCATGAATTACGGATATCGTAGGAGCAGCGAGTACCACAATCAGGATCCGTCCTTACGCGATGCCTACCCCTCGCAAACATATTATGGGAGCACGAATGCGCCTCAGCAACAGAAGACCGCACCCTATCGCAGCGAAGGGCTCAGCAATCTCGCGTATGCGTCAGGGTTGGAGTCTGCAAGTTTAAGGTCCAATGCCTCCCAGAACACGCCATCGTTCAACACCCTATCTCAAGTGGCCCAGCAGCCGAATCGCGTCAAGTCCCCCACTGGCGCACCGTCTCGAGTTCCTGTCAATCCTCCTACAGCCCCAACATCTTATCCGATGCAGCAGCGGACGTCTGCGTCCTCCGACTCCAGCCAACAACTGGCTGTAAATGCTGCTGCCGCGCTTGCCGGAGCTGTCAGCCGGCGATATTCCCACCAGCAACGTGGGAATAATCCCAGCCCTTCACCGAATATGGCGAGCAAAGGCTCCGTGGCGTCTACAGCAGCCCCTCGAACCACATCACCCAACACAAACACCATTAGTCCATCAATCTCTAAACCCACCGATCACTCTCGGCAGGCGCAGAAAGATACCAATCGACAAAGTGTACCCGACTGGTACAGGCAGCAGCAGGCTGGATATAGCAACTACAGCTCATCGAATCCTCAGCCGAGAAACACGCAGGTACAGCCAGGCTTGCCAAGAAATACTTCACAAGAGACATCTGTAACGAACTCGGTGCAGACGTCACAGCGTCAAAACTCACCCGCCCCTCGCCGAAATATTCAGGAGACGGGCAGTATAGCAAATCTTGTTGGCGAAGGCCACGAGGCCGATTACAGTAGTTATGCGCAAAATGTGGGTTCCCAAAATGTGCAACCTACTTTCATCGATCCTAGAGCCGTTTTTGATCCTTACCACCGCGAGCGAGAGAAGAAAAGACAAAAGGCTGTGGCGGAAGCGGAAGCGGAAGCGGAAGCGGAGCGAAAGGCAGAGGAAGAGGAGTTGAGGAAGAAGCAAGAGCAGGCTGAAGAGATGGCTAAGCAAGAGCAGCAACGGAAAGCAGCCGAAACTGAAACCGAGAAGGGGCAGGCCATGGCGAAGTGTACCCAGCCTTCCAAAAACAGAAGGTTAGGACCAGGACCCGCGCTTACTGCTGAACCAGCGAGCAGCAACACCACAACAACGCCGAATCCCATGACAAGTGAAGAAGAGGCTATGGCTTTAGAGCTGAAGCTCATGATGGAGAAGATGAAAGCTTTCCAAACCAAAGACCCTTCTTTGTTCAAGAAGCTATGGAACGATATGCGCCAGCCCGGAACCGGTACGGCAGCGACCGCTCTACAGTCTCCTTCGCCGCAGACAGCTCCGCAATCTCTACCAAAAGCTGCATCCTCTGCTCCACCTACGTCAAAGCCTCAGCAGACCTCTGCCCCACCAATTCAGGCTCCGGTGACTCCTGCAAACGACACAGTGCAGAGGACTAGTTCTAAAAAGAGGAAGGGAACAACAACTGGTGCAGATGGTAGCCCTTTGCGCTTGAATGGTTATAACGTTGTGGTTGAGAACAATCCTGAAGCGTTGCCAGATCTAGGTCGATTTCCTGCAGAGCGACGTATAAGGTCAAGCAAATACAACATGAAGGAGACGCCCGGTCGCCCAACCGCAAGTCAATCGGCCGTACAGACGTCCACGATACCTAAGTCTTCATCACCGTCGGCAGAGCGAATTCCTATTGCATCAGCTCTTCCTAAAACTGCATCACCAAAAGCGTCGAAGCAGACATCATCACGTAATGCCCAAGTTTCGACCACTGCTAAACCGAATGACAGCCCAAAAAGGAATGAATCCGAGCCCGAACGACAGTCTGAGACTGTTTGGCCCGTGGATCAACGAAACGCCCTGACTGCAGCTGCCTTGCGAGCTCTTAATGCCAATCCGGAGAACCTTAGCATTTCTCTGGCGGAGGAAGACATACAGAGAATGTTGGAGAACAACCCGTCCTACATCACACTATGCGAGCTACTCGAAGAAAAAGGCCTTAAATTCAACAGAGGTCAATTTGCACGAGAACTCTTGAAGAGTGTGCCGGAGCTGAAATCGCAGACGCCACGATCGTTGCCGACGCAAAATATCCCCGCTGCATCTGCCCCTCAAGCATATACAACGACGGTGTCAACGACTACCCCTCATCCTCCTCTCCCTGGCCAAGCTCCGCAGCAATCTGTGACGGCCGTACAAGGCCCCTCGCCTGCAGCACCGATGTATCCACAACCCATGAGCCATGCTCCTCCACAGGCGCCTCCTGGCTACATGGTTGTCTACCACGAACCACTTGCGACAACGAATGGGCAATCAACCATGCATTGGGGTAAAAATGCTCAACACCCGCCAAATCACGGCCATACACCGGCATCAACTCAGGCAAAATCGAAGCTGAAAGGTGTTCCACAACGCGCGGAACCGCCCCCAGGTTCAAAGGAAGCTGCTGCCAGGAAACGGGATTTCTCTGAATTGGTTGATCTCACCGGGCTTAGCGAAGATGAAAATTACGTCAGGCCAGACAAACATCCCCGACTCGACGAAGCTGACTCGGACGTCGAGATGGAGGACCACCCGTTTCAAGCATTCCCCAAGCAATATGGGACGTCCCAGCCGCAACCCTCTTTGGCCCAACCTGGAGGCGGGAACTCTGCGCCAGGACGGGCAAAGCAGTTCAATACCCCGCTCCCCGATTCACAGTTTAAGAAGTCAGAAACACTCGTGGACAATAAAAGCCAAAGAATGATACTGGCGAAAGGTCTGAATAAAGGTGAAGCGTTGGCAAAACAGTATTACGATCCCAAAACAGTTGCTCGAGATATTCTCATTGCTGCAGGGCGCCATCACTCTGAGCGACCACTCAATGTACACCTAGCGGGTATGCTGGGTAAATACATCGACATTGATTCTGACGTGAGTACTTTTGAATGGGATGAGATCGATCCAGGCGGGCCTCCGGTTTCAGTGGTGGAATTTGTCGATATTCCCGCGACCAGGCCTCGATACAAGGTCGGGGATCGATTACCTCGGAAACCCAAGGCGCGTCCCAGCCTTATCAGTAGGACGCGTCACCCTGAAAAGGAAAAGCGCCCGAACCCGACCGTGCCTTCCCCACCGGCAATTGTCAGGCCTGCGGCACCTGCGGCACCTGCGGCCAAATTTCCACCTCCATTCAGCAGCTTGAATCATTTGCAACTCGCAGTGGCGAAGCTGAACGACTCTTTGGGTCCACGACACCCTTTGGTCGCTTCTCAGGGACTCGCTACACATGCCAAGTCTGATCCTACGCGTACCGGTCCACCTCCTCCATCCTCTCCCGCCGTATCTCGTGCGCCGCCGGCAAACAAGCCTCCAATGGAAAATCCTGTTGGCAAGAAAGGTCGTCCTCCAGGTTCCAAAAACAAGAATCCTTCACTTGGCCACTTCCGCGATCAAGCCTCAGCAACGACTAGTCTAACTATCAACGTCCCTGCTCGAGAGCCTCCTGTCGTCCAAGAGAAATTCAAATGCAAATGGAAGAAGTGCTCGACCGTATTGCATAACCTCGATACTCTCCGCAAGCACATCGGTCGTGTCCATCGCCCGTCAGTCGAAGATGCTGCAAGTGAGGGATATACTTGTTGGTGGAAAAAATGCAGATTTCTCAAACAAGATGACAATGGCGACTGGATTACCACTAAAGCGTATGCACACTGGGAGGACTGGCTAAAGCATATCGAGCGTGAACATATCGCACCTATTGCAATGAAATACGGTGATGGCCCGAGCATCGCCCATGTTGGTAAGCACACTTGAGGTTGGCAATTGCAGGCGGGCTCCCTTCGAGCCAATTGTGACAGGCAGTGGCTCTGCCCGACATGATCTTATATGAGTCAACTTACACATGTCAAACAGACCCGCTTGAAATAGAACTCGACCGCACCGCCTACTGCGCTGATGACCAAGCTCGCGAAGTAACGCCAATCATTAGCGAAACCTGGATAAAATCGTACAGTTATCCTTCAGACGTAATGAATCTCGTCGAAACCGCTCCAGCCGACCGAGAAAAGCAAAAATCTGAACGGGGCGCCTACGAGGCATTCAGGAAGATGCACCTAATCGGAAAGAATTCAAAGGCTGCAAGTGCCGAGTTGATCAGAGCGATGACAAAGCGGAAAGAGAAGATCGGGCCTGGTGTTGATAGAGGCGGTTGTACGCTTGTGAATCAGGAGATGAGAGAGATCTTTGTGCAGAATCCTGGGGTGAGAAAAATCATACCCTTCAATGAGTGATTGAGCCGATACAACAAAGAAAGAGACTGCCACAAATAGTCTAAATAGAACTGGTCGTGAATGCCCAAAAATTGTGCGGCAAAGGAGCACGATTCACCATCAACGACATCAAGAATGCTCGAATTAGAGCTCGATGAGTCTGTCCTTTGAACTTAACGTTGCATTAATGTAGTGCGTCAACACTGTCCGTATGTCCGAGCTAATCAATAGTGCTACCATTTCTCACAATACGGACGAATGTCAAGTTCGTGTGTAAAGCTCGTACGTGGCTGCGTATGTAAATACCAGTATGAATCTGCGATCTGCCAGCCACTCCCGGTAAGCCTTTGGTCGTCGACTCGTAGGTTTTGGCAAACACTTACCGCTTCCGGGCTGATCTTTGCATCTGGTGCATCAAACTTCCAATCCTTGGTACGTGGAATGTCGATCACGCCGTCAATGATAGCGTGAACAACATGAACGCCCTTTGGGCCGAACTCTCGAGCTAGCGACTGGGACAGTGATCGCATAGCAAACTTCCCCGTAGAGAAACTCGAGAACATTGGTCCACCTCTCATTGCCGCCGTTGCTGAGGTGAAAATGAGAGTCGGCGGGTGTGGGGGTGACACCTTTTCGGTTTCGAGGAGGAGGGGAAGGACGGCCTGGGAGAAGTGAAAGCCACCCATACTGCTGCTATTAGCATTCGCAGAAAAGACTGTATTCAAGTGACCTGCCCGTTTGTCTTCCAACCGGTCTCGAACTCCTCCTCCGACAATTCAAGGAAAGGCTTGCGTATAAACTTTCCACCGACATTATACACAGCGGCTGCTAGATTGCCTTGGAAGCCTTCCTCACCTTTTAACTGCTTGAAGGCCGCCGAAACGGAAGCAGTATCACTACAATCCGTGCTGATACCTACTGCTTGTCCTCCTGAGGAATTGATCTCTTTGACCAGATCTTCGTAATTGGCTGGGTTCCGTGCAAGCAGTGCCACAGGATAAGATTGAGCAAAGCGACGAGCGACCGTCCCCCCTGTGCCCGGACCTACTCCAGCTACTACAGCCCAGAGCTTCTGGGATGCCATGCTATCCCTGTCGGTGATGGCAGGTGAGGAAAGTGTCTGGGCGATAGTGGTCAGCCTATTCTTTACTATGAGCGACGAAGAACTGTCGACCATCCGCGAACGATGAGAAGGAGGCACAGCTGCGACGACCAACAACCACGGTTCTAGCAGCAAGAGCCTTATACCAATTTGATTCCAACCTACAAATGCTTTCAAATCACGGACCCACAAATCGTCTACATGCCATGATGTGATCGAAGTTCATTCGCTGGTTTGACCGATGATTGACTAAGCCGCCCGAGTTGCAGCACAAACAAACCTGCCGAGGCAGTCTGCATAATTTTGGTTAAGGACTTCTCCGTGGTTGTGAATTAAATAGGTGGTCAGACCATGAGGTTGTCAGCTCACAGCACTGTGGGAGTACCGCGTCATCAGATACGCCATTGCCGTGTTGCTCAGAACTAGTCGTTCGATAGCGCGTGCGCGCGCTTAGGTCTATATTTACCTCTGAGCTTTCTATCATAAATCATCGAAACTTCTTTTCACCCTACCAATTTGTGTAAACCTTGCGCAACCAAAATGGGTAGTAGATGTCTACTATGATTGACCAATGATTGGATCCATGCAAATGCCTCTGGACAGGCATGGGCGGCACCGAGAGAGTTCATGAATATAACAAAGACAAAAAGCGAAAGGGGCACAGTTATTATATGACCACAACTCGCATCTTCCACACCGATGTGATCGACGATGTGTTCGGCTACTTTCGCCAAAGCTGCATCTTTAACTTGTTATGGCATGAATACCCTTCTGTCAGCGCTGGCCGCCTGAGAAACGTCATCCTCGTAACTTGGTGCTATTGAGGCCGTCGCCGAATACTGCTCCATACAATCGTAATTTACACCTTCCATGACCATATGAAGGCAATCTTGCTCCATGGAGCGACTACGAGACCCTTCGAGGATGGAAATAAACCCTAGGATTTTACGAGTCGTTTTCAAATTCAGATGAAAATTTGGAATTTGGAGGTATTTAAGTGTCTATGAATTTTAGTCTTGCACGTTGTGCTTTCCTATCAGCTACACAAGCTCAGCGACCGCCATGGCATCACCATTCACTGCATTTCCCCATAGGACAGATGATTTATCACCAAATCAATTGAGGCGTAGAGCTAGCCTCGACCCTACCGGTACCTTTTACCGGATTCCAGCCTCCACAACTTCTTATGACGCGGGATTTGTTTCTATCACGAACAGTGCTGTGCTCAGGGCTGTCGATAAAGTAGCATGGCTCCTCAAAGACACCGTCGGCCAGCTCGAAGGCTTTCCCACTATTGCTTATATCGGGCCTTTGGATTTCAGATATGCTGTTTTACAAATTGCAGGCATAAAGAGTGGCGTTAAGGTATGCCGGTTTGATAATTTCTTCTACGATTCAAGCCACTGAATTCCTCATTTTATTAGGTCTTTCTTCCATCACCTCGAAATAGCAAGGCTGCCTTTGATTCCCTATTTGAAAAAGCAGATTGTCACATCCTGCTCTCGCCTTCTCCAGCACATCCAAGCGTCGCCACGATACTGGATGGCAGAAATATACGGGTCATAACAATACCCTCCTGCGAAGAACTCCTAGACTCTGCTGATGTTCCTGCTTATCCGTACGAAAAATCCTTTGAGGAAGCCAAAGATGATCCGGTCCTCATTCTGCACACTTCTGGATCAACAGGCCTTCCGAAACCTTTAACCTACACCAACCACTTCGTCAATAATTCTATGCATATGACGCTTCTAAGCCCGCCTCCCGGGTATCAGATGATTGACAAGTACCGCTCAGGAACTTTCTTCTGCTGTTTTCCACCATTCCACGTAAGTACATGAGCGAACGCTGATAAAGTGCATCTCACTAATTGACTACTTTAGATTGCAGGAATGTGGGCTTCTTTGTGGGCGCCACTCTGGTATAACACTGTGTCTGTCTATCCTCTGCCTGGTGTACCTCCCACCGCACAAGGTCTGCTCGATGCTGTGAGAAACACGGATTTAGACTGGGCCGTTCTGCCACCTGTACTTGTCGATGACCTTGGCAAGGACTCTAAACTGTTGGAAGCGGTCTCAGCCAAGCTATCATTCATCTTTTACGGTGGCGGAAGTGTCCCAGCCCGATCGGGCGATGCTATAACAACATGCATGGGGCTGTATCAAGTTTTTGGCTCGAGCGAAAATCTGATGTTCACCCGAATTTTACCATCAGACGATCGAAGCTGCAAGGATTGGGCTTACACCGAACTGCACCCAGCTAATAATGCTGAGTTCAGAGAACGATTTGGCGGTCTGTATGAATTAGTCATTAAGCGAAATCCTGAAAATAGACTACAGCCAGTTTTTACTCATTTTCCAGATTTGCAGGAATACGAAACCCGCGATCTTTTCGAGCGTCATCCTTCCCGACCCAACGCATGGATCCATCGAAGCCGGATTGACGACGTCATTGTGTTCTTGACCGGGGAGAAAACAAATCCAGTCACTTTTGAGGAGGAGGTTTCACGGCATCCCAGAGTCGGTTCCGCGCTAGTCGCTGGTGAGCAACGATTTGAAGCTTGCCTGTTAGTTGAATTGAAAGATGAAAGGCCTCTGGCAGTCCACGAGCAAGCTACCGTGATCAGCGAGATATGGCCAACCATTGAAAAAGCAAATGCTGCCTCCCCAAGCCATGCGAGGGTCTCCAAAGACAAGATTCTCTTTGTTGACCCTGCCATGCCGATGGCCAGAGCTGGAAAGGGCACCGTCTTGAGGCAGCAAACTTTGAAATTGTATGCTGAGAAGATCGAAAGCCTTTATTTCAGAGACGAGACGGGAGCCTTCAACATCACACAACTACCTGCATCATTCAACTACAAAGATGTAAACGCATTGTCTTCTGTGGTCAAAGAAACTGTGCTGCAAGTCACAAAATGGGATGGTCTTGACGAATCTTCCGATTTCTTCAGTCAAGGCATGGATTCATTACAAGTCCTTCGAATCAGCAAGACCTTGGGATATCAGCTTGGTCGTGGTCAACTAGCCACGAAGACAATTTACAGTAATCCTACAGCCGGCTTGCTTGCTTCGGCGATTGCATCTGCAGCAGGTCAAGGGGATATGAATGGCACTCAACCACTCAACGATGGTGGAGACTCAACAATTGACGCCACTCTGAAACGTTTCCAAATGCAGATCGACCAAATTGCGCTGCATTTGTCACAAAACATTGTCAACGACGTTAATCACCACACCCACAACTCCATCAATAATGTCAATCTAGAGAATGATGCAATGCGATCGGAAGTTGTCGTTTTGACCGGCTCCACAGGCTCTATCGGCTCTCACGTGCTCTATGAGCTTCTTAAATTACCGTCAGTTGCGCACGTTTATTGTTGCAACCGCTCAGAAGACTCTCGAAAATCTCAGGCAAAACGGAATACAGCCCGCGGTTTACCCACCACATTTCCAAGCTCGAGGGTAACGTTCCTCACAACTGATGTGGCGCAACTAGACTTTGGTTTAGCCGACAGCGAGACCTTCGCGAAAATTACGGACACTGTCACCCACATTATTCACAACGCATGGCCAGTAGACTTCAATCTCTCCTTATCCTCATTCGAGTCGAGCCTGAACGGAGTACTTAATCTTGTATCTCTTGCGGCTTCCGCTAAGAGGCAGCCGTCACTACTGTTCTTGTCCTCGGTTAGTGCTGCAAAGAATTACAATTATGTCAAACATGGCGAGACTGCCGTTCCAGAACGAATTCTCAAAGATGTCACTGCACCGCTGGGCATGGGTTATAGCGAGAGTAAGTATGTCGCCGAAACGATGCTTGATCATGCGTCCCACAGACTGGGAATCAAAACCAGCATTGTCCGAGTCGGTCAGGTGGCTGGCACCTGTGAGCATGGGCAGCCTCGAGGCTGGAATGAAAAGGAGTGGTTGCCCCGTCTGATCGTTACCTCATTGCACATGGGAGCGTTGCCACGAACTCTTGGTAACGCCTCGCATGATGGCCCTGCCGGTTCTATGGGGAATATTGACTGGATACCGATCGACAAACTAGCTCGTGTTATCGTTGAGCTCTCGTTCAGTCGAGAACCACAAGACGGAACCAGCGCTTCTCTATTCCACGCTGTGAATCCCAATACCGTTTCGTGGAAATGTTTGCTTCCGGCAGCTCACGAAGTGCTTCAACTCACAGGCAAAGACGTCCAAATTCTACCGTACAACGAATGGTGCGATCTGCTTGCCAAGAAGACCCAAGAGTTGGTTGGCAGTGACGGAATCCAGATCACCGAGGATACTCTCCAGAAAATGCCGGGCATCAAGTTACTGGACTTCTATCAAGGCTTGTCTCAGCCAGGATCCATAGACGCTCCGTTCAGCACCAAGAACGCCACACGTGTCAGTCAGACGTTGCGAGAACTAGAGGCTATCAAACCGGAGTGGATAGCAGGATGGACCAGAGACTGGATTACGTCAACTCAGAGAAACGAAGCGAATTAATTATTGTACAGTTTCTATTCTAGCTTCTATGTACGGCACAAATTGTAACTTCGGGCTTAGGTTGGGGGAAAAAGGAGTAACCGATTTTTTAATACTTCTGATCCCTGACGACGACCTCCCTGGTCTCCGCTATCAGGCCAGTCTTCTCGTTTGGCGTTGGAGCGGGGGCATCGGAATAAACCTCCCGGCTTGTCTCTGCGAACTGGATCTTGTTGTCTTCTACCGGGCCGGGGTAAGGAGGAAGACCGGGGTAATTAGGAGGATATGACACGCTTCCATTCCTCTCGAGATAGGGCCTGCCGGCTGCATAGGTTGCCTTTCGCGCTTTGCTATTACGATAGTTAGTTATGGTTTGGTCATGACGGTGGGTGAGCAGGACGTACTCTTCTTTGTGTTGTCTTCGGTAGTAAAAAACGACACCGGCGATGATGATGAGTTCCAAGACCATGATTGTGGTTTTGTTTGAGGACTGTTTTGGATTGTTTTTGAGGGATAGCTTTTGATTTTGGGGACGGCTGATTTAGATGAGGCCGATGTTGTTGGTTGGTACTGGTGTATTACTTTCGTTGATGCTATATCGAGACAACAAAGGAACGAGCATCACGATATGGTATATATCCATCTCTCTATCATACCACCGGTACGCAAAGTGTTTCCGCGTCATCGCAGCATCGGTGGAGGCGAGATGTGGCTGTGAGGGCAGTAAATTAACCAATAGGAGCAGCGCGTGCTTCGGCCGAATGTTCCAATAAACCAATAGGAGGTCACAAAATCCGGATGCCTGTGTTGCTACGCCCAGTTGGGGACGTAACCTAATTTGGAACGAGGACTTTGGAGCGTCCTTCTGTGTTCAGAGGTGGGCTGAGCTAATCATCAAGGCAGCAAGATTTCGCCCCTGTCGTCTTAAGTCGGACGCAATATTGAGCCGATTCTCATGACAATTCTAAAGATGCATTCGGAGCCGAATTCAGAGCTGAATAGAGAGCTGAAATCAAGTCTTGGCATTTTGTTACTGTGTCATTGATTTCTGTTGGAGAACATGAGTTCATCACTAAGTAGCGCAAAAGCACTGGCATATACAATGCCGGACGATAATATTTCGTGAAGTAGCCACTCAACCAAACTATGAGCTGGAGTAATGCAGCTTGTTACCTTCCAGAAAATGCCTTGCATCGCGGGGATTGCGCAGCATGATCGCATCTGTGCCATTCGCGGGCGATATCTGTCCGACAAAGGACATTCGGTCTTGACTACATCGTGAGTTCTAAATCACCGCATAAGTATTCAGGAGCGAAAATCTGTACTAGCACAGATGAGAATCTTCGGAAACGTTCTACGAGTCAGCGATTTGTGATAGATTGATGAGGCGCTCCCCTCCGAAGAACGGAATCAAGAGTCTTTTGAAACCGTCCTGGGACGTTGCTCGAGCGAACTGGACAACTTTCGACTTCTTCACAACGAGGCGATGAAAGTGGAAATGTAGGGACCAAACAGGCTACCAACACGATTCTGGATGAGCATGTATGCGTGAATCTCCGGGCATACAAAAACGTAGAATGGGAAAGAATGAAGATGCATCGTGCAGGTCCTTCGTAGATCAGGGCTGAACTCAAGGCACCAAAATAGAACCTTACAAGCAAGCCCAAGGCCACAGCGTATTCGAGTTGTTCGAAGATTTCGATTCAATGGTCAATCTTTATTTATGGATGAAGAGCTCTGCTTCTCAGAATAGCTGGTGCAAAGATAGGTACGTCATCTCTTAACTCAACTCTGTGTGTTTTGAAGTGCTAAAGTATGCGATTACGAAGTGCGCAAAGTTTCTGATGTCGTGGCAAGCACTTTTTAGGCGCCAACTAGATGAAAGAACCTTGGAAGTCACCACGAATACGCATACGCTGAAATTACAGAGGTCTGTCACATATGGCGGTATTGGTAAGTAAAGCTTGCCTATCCGCCTTAGGCCTGTCAACAGTCATGTCAGGAGCACAAAGGCAAGCAGGCGTGCAATCCAAACGAAGGCTTAAGGCTCAGAATACATCAAAGAGGCTGGACGAATATTTGAACGGTACCTGCATGGAAGTAGGCAAAGGCGTGTGCTCTTGACTTGCTTCGGCGCCAAAAGTGTGGGGATTCTAGGCATTGATTGGAGGAACGCGAACAGTGAACAGTTGTGATCTGCATTTCGAAAGCCACACTCTTGGGTGCAAGTAATGGCCCCTGCCTACACAAGATGGGCCGTTCGTTGTTTGTTTCATGTAGGTGTCCGAGAAGGCATACACAGCATAGCGCCAGGCAACACAGCTTCTTCCTGACTTGAATCATGCTATTGGCCTTGGCTCGTGGTGTTTGTTTCATTGTTGGTAAGGGTTGCTTAGGGGCTAGAGAACTAGGGAAAACCAATCTGTAAGCCGATCGCGAGAGTATGCGAAGACCGTGTCCGCATGAAACACTTAGCACGGGCCCAAAGGATTTCGCGCATGTGCTTCATGCCCGTTTGCTATATCAGTTTTGATTTGAGGGACGGCGATGCGATCACGAGTGGCCTCAATCGATACCAAAAAAGGTGTTGATGCAGCCGAGACCAATACGTGCTTTCCCGGTTTAGCTTGTAGGTGGAAGTCGCGAATAGCGTTTCCATTTGGCGAGCGTGTCGAGTTCGTGATGGGTGTGAACGCGCTTGGAACGATCCATCAATTGGTAGAATGGGAAGCCAATCGATAGCGCCTATACATAGACTGTTGTCGATGGAGGGTTCATGCAAGCGATGAATCTAAGCTATTACCCGAATGGGATCACGGCTTACAGATGTGACACGACTCAGGAGGTCACGAGGTTCAGGAGTAGAGAGCGATTTTCTCTGAACTAACAGCGAGCTGCAGGAAGTTTCAGAGAGGTGTGCAGCAAATCCAGGGAGGACAAGGATTTCATTGGTAGCCAAATTCTAGAACTGTGTTACCCCAACTTTTTGGGATGCGATTGACCTTCCCTCCTAACCGATTGTATGCATGTACATTTGGTCACAGCTGTGGAGAAAAGTTTGGAAACTTTCGTGGCAGGAGAGGAGGGTCGTGGATGGCGTGAAGACTTTGCTAGTTCCCGACCTCCCCCTTGTTTAAATCCGGCGGGACTTGCGTTGGGATGCAAGCGATGGTGGAGAAAAACATGTGGTTCGCCAACGGATTACGTAGGTGGTGAGTACCTAGGTACTCAACTTCCAAGGTTATTGCAAGCGCGATCAAAGTACTTTGCGATTGCAAAGAAGATCGGGAGACACTAAGTTGCAAGGCCTACAGACACATAAGACAAGTGACGACGTAGACAGGTAAACAGCATTGACAGGACATGAATTACATTCAAGAGCTCGTGCCTAGGTAGTATAATAGTATACATTACAAGTATTGTCTTGTAAACATATCAACATAAAGGAAATAATGGAAACGACCGACCGCATCCCATAGGCCATGCCAACTGTTAGGGCCTCAATAGTATACAGGGGTATCTCTTGGGTATCTCGATAAAATCACATGCGCCGTGAAGCCATCCCGTCGTCGAGCCGTGATTGTCGAAGACATAAATAACTTTTGCCGCCGTTGAGGTTAACCAAATGAAGTTAATTGAAGTTGTCCGTCCGATGTAGATGATGCGATATGGTGATGCCTAGATGAAATTCACCGAGTATGCTTCGGCGTGACACGATGATGAGTCTGGCTCTGTTCATGGTCGATAGGAAGGCCGAGAAAAAGTATTTTGCGCCATCCAACCAAATTGCAGCGTGATAGTAAAGCAGGTGGCAACAATCTCGATGCCGATTTGCCACAACAATGAGTCACAATGAACGCGAATTCGATCGCAAGCCTAGCCGCGTGCCGATGGACGCCTGAGAAGTTCCTCGCAATTGACATCGAATCGCATGGTCCAGACTCTCAAACGATTCATGAGTCGCTCGGTATTTTCCAGGTAGCGCTCTCTGCCAAAGATACTGTCGACGAATTCTGTGCCAGCATTTTTCCCCATCAAGGTCTTGCTGCCTTGTTGCTTGGCAGCCTTCAACATGTAGTACTCACAATCCTTGAGTAATTGCTTGAACGACTTCCACAGCTTTGCTCCTCCTTCAATGAATTCGTAAATCATTTCTCGTTGGTCCTCCCTTCTGATTCGTAGGACAGATTCTTTGGCTCGCTTTGTCTTGCCGGCAAGCTTAATGAGCAACAACCAAAGATCGCCAGCCATTTCAGCCATGGGTGTTGACGCGCCACATTTGTACACGGTCCAGTCATACATCCATTTGCCTAATGAATTGGCATCGAAGACACTGCCTAGAAGAATGATCGGTTCTTCTGTTGGGTCCCAGTTCTTGATGCTGTAGCCTGCTGGAATGCCTGCTCTGGCCGCGTCTTCTGCAGTGGCGACTGGTGTGGATTTAGTAGAAGTCCGTTCCTTCCGTGGCGATGACTTGGTGGTAGTGGAGGATCTACGTGCTCGTGTCCGGGCCTTGGGTTGTTCTTCGTAGATCTGCTCCTGTCCGTAGTAGTATGAATCAGTACTTGGCTTCTTCCCATGCTTCGATGGTTTAGTAGGCTTGGATGGTTCTCGATATTCGACATTGTGGTCGGGGCCATACACATCGTCGCCATCATAGACATTGACGGGCTGTGAAGGCTTGCGCATCGTTCGTGATTGCGGCTTTGCGGCCGACTTACTCGAGCTCGTCGCTCTTCTTTCAAAACTCACATAAGCTTCTCTACCCGGACTGATATTGTAGTACCGATCCGCCCCAGGTGGTGGTGAGCCCGCAGGCGAGAACCACCCACCTAACCTTGACGTGGTAGGTGTATGACTGGCCTTGCGACGATGTCCTTTCACAGGTGTTGTGTATTCGGCCTGATGAGGCACGTACTGCACGTACTCGCCACTCGAGTGTGGTGAACTTGAGTCGTAGAATTTGGAGTAGTGCACCGGTGGAACGCCGTAGTGATAACTCATATTCGCACGTCCTTGGGTCTTCCCTTTTCGCCTCTGTCAACGTCGGGCACGTTAGATATTCGGTAGCGGTGTTGAGGACAAAAGATGGTTGTAAAAATAGCTGAGGTGCTGAATCTCATGTCGTGGATGGAGCCAGAAATTTGTAGAAGGTGCTGAATAATTGAGCCTACAAAGACTCAATTGTTGCCGTTGTTTGTCTATAAACCCGTTCGCTGAACAAATGCGCAGCTTCGCGTAACAAAGAGCGATCAAAGAGAAAGGAAGGGGCTGAGGGTTGTAGAAAGGGACTCGTCAGTTTTTGTTAGTCCCTTTCACGTTTGATCCTGGTCCACTGCGAGGAGTCACATAGGAATAAGCTTTTCCACGGGACGGATTCTATAGTTCCGCGATATGTCGATGGTTACAACGGTGAAGCCAAAGGCAACAGAATATGCTCTAAAGAGAGCCAATGACAACCTGCAATCCCAGTTAATTAGACAGGCCAGGGAAAGGAAATGAGCAAGAAGAAAAAGGGAGTAGAGCCCAAGCGGCCACATTATAGTTAGCCGGCCTATTTTGCAAGGGTCCACATTGCAGATGGACTTGGCGTGCAAGCATGGACAGGGGTGGGTCAAGGCAGCCCAAGTTTAACTTACCGAGGCCCACTTGTCCAAGGTTCGTTTTGCAATACGAACGTTACACGCTCGCGTTGGTATCAGCTGTACGGAGTACTTCGTACTTTCGTCCGCGTAGAAACTCCGAGAGGCAATCACTCCTTGGTCGCCATCCATGGATGCACAAACCGCGGTCGGCGTTTGGCAGCGAATGAGAGCGCCGAGTGCCATCTTGACCGCGGCTGTGCATCAATTGATCGTCGACACTCGCAAAGATTGCTGCGATTAGAAATCATGCGTGCAATTGTCACAAACAAGCAAAAAAAGAGGAAGAAGCGTCTGGCGACTTCTGGAGATTTCGTGAGCATGCAATTTGGTAAGCAAAGGGTTTAGCTATTTACTGTTAGCTGATGTGGTATGCAGCATGATTAATGACGCTGGACGCCGCATGAGCCGAGGGACACCCTCCCACGGAGCAAAGCCAGTGTGTAACTGAGCACAGTGAGGATAATTTTAGGATGTCATTTCTCGGCTGAACAACATCTGACCCTCCCTCTCCTCTCAGCTCTTCCTTCGGCTATGCCGGTGTCCTGCACGAAATTTCGTTCAACTTTGTCGACCTCGTTCTTGACCTCCCAACTTTCGTAACGATTGACTGGTCACGTAACACGTTTCGCGATGTGGATCAAATGCAAACACTCAATATTATAGGGTGCTTGTAGTCTTTCGGGGAGCCTTCTCTGGCTCCAATTAGTGGATTCAGTGGCTTGTATCGTGTGGGAGCCGGACCTGATGACGGCTCGCAGGGGGCTTCCGGCCCCTGATCTCACCCCGCGAGCTGAACTTGGCTGTTTGCAGCCAACCAAATCCCCGTTTGCGACTCGGCTGGTCAGCAATCTCGAACCTATGAATCTTTCAAAGATCAAGATTATCCCGTTTGACAGGTAAACAAGCATTATTAATTCGCACCTTTGCCTCGACTAATGTTAAGCATTCGTTGAGCTTCCTTCGCTGTTCAGCTTGAAATCTGTTGCTGCCAGTTCTCCTTTCGTGCATTATGTCCTGTGCCCAGGTGACAAAGGACTTGAACCTCTGAACCTGTCCCTTACGATGATTTGGCGTAATTTGTGTGACCAAGAGGAACTCCAGACTGACAACTTGGCTTTTCCTACTCCATCTTCCGGATAGACGTGTACACAGTCGAGCATATATGTGCTCTGAGTTTGTCCGACTTTGTGCACACGTTTGGATATACTGAACTCGAGATTTCTGCTCGTGGCTCCAAGATGGCTCACGGAGTGTCGGCTCCGGCGTGCCCCAGGCACTCACATGTCGACTTCTACGTCGAAAACTGGAACAGTCTACTCCTACTTCGTCCTCTCCGAACTCGAAGGACCCTATGCAGCGTATTGGTATTGTAAGGGTGATTTTGCTGATTACTGTATGAGAAGGAATCGATTCTGATACAGTACAACGCTTGTAGCTTTGGGAATCTTCACGATATCGGTTTACCAATGGCCGTCTGCCACAAAACCATCGCTCCCTTAGCGCCATTGGGCAGAAAGTCCTGGAATCAACCATTCCTACACTTCAGTCTTCACCGACTACAATAATTTCAACCTCAGTGGTCAATTATCTACTTTACTCTCGCTACCACTTCAAACTGCGTGGATAGGACTGCTGCGGTCATGGCCCGTCCCGCTGCATTATCGAATGTCTACCAGTCTTCATGCCCAAAAGGGAAGGCAAAACAGCATTCTCACCATAGTCGCTGGGTACGCCTTGGGCAACAGCATTGACGACGGATGGACACGTGCCAAGTGTTAAAGTCCACTTGGGCTCAACCTCTTCTGAGACTGCAAACAACGAACGGTATCCTCCATAGCAACAAATGTCATCATCAGGACCCATTATCAGGCTCCCTTGGGACAGGTTTCTCGCAATGCTTCGAGTCGACATGAGGCCTCTTGTCCTCCATCAAGACAAGTCATGTACATTCGATTTGATGTAGAGTCATACGTATTCTGTGCATGACGAATGAAGCAGAACATGCACCTCCCCCAATACTTTCTACCAGCGCGACGACCTGACTTCTGCGATTTGATTACGCGCGTCTGTCGAGTAAGTTTTGTGTTGCATTCATTGACCACGATGCGAAGATTGAACAGGATCCGGTGTCGCCAATGATACAATTACAAGGCTAAACTACCTGGCTCAGCCACTGGATCTTTACCATGCCCTCCCATGTTGGCCCGAACAGGCTGCAGCAAGTGAAGGCGAAAACATATCCACTCCAACTTCTAACAGGCGAATTATGTATCTTGTAGAATGGAAGACTCGTTGCGAATGTTATCGATCACATGAAAGAGACCGGAATCCGCCTTGAGCAGCAATCCTTCGGCGCTTACAACAATGTTGAGGGTTGTCACGTGAACATGAAATTATGACCAAGCGTTTTAGCACATCACGCACGTATAACTCTCGGCAAATTCTAGCGTACCCACCAGTACCTTGGATGGTCTACCCTCCGGCACGAGGGCGGCCTCATCTTCTAAACTCCGTGACCGTCACTTTAAAGCCGTACTCGGTTAGGTTTCCTGCTTTCGTCACTGATTTGGCTCAGGGAATTTCAATATTCACGTCATGATGTTCTCTCCAGAGTACAAGAGCATGGGGAAGGCTTCAAAAGGTGGTGGGAGTGGAATAAAATAAGATGGTACAGAGCACCGATTCGATTCATCTGCCTTTACCCGTCACTCGTGACACTAAGCACTTTACTTTCTTGCCACAGCGACTAAATGGGTTCTGATAAGAATATTGTCCTAGTAACCGGCGCCAATACTGGTCTTGGTCTGGAAATAGTGAGAGCTCTCGCAAAATCCAGCGTACCGTATGAGATCATCCTCGGGTGTCGCAAGACAAGTTCTGGGGATGCCGCCATCGAGCAGGTGAAGAGTGAGGCACAGACTTCTAGCACTTTCAACGTCGTTCAAGTCGACCTTGAATCCGATGCTAGCCTTGAGAAGGCCATCGAATACATCGCCTCAAAGTTTGGCCGTCTTGACGTGCTAGTCAACAATGGCGGTGCTCAATACGATGCCCAAATCCGCCAAGGAGAGTTCGGCTTGCGTGAAGGGTACAACAAGAGCTGGGACGTCAATGTTAGCGGCACTCAGGTGTTGACTACCTTAGCCGTGCCCTTGCTGCTCAAATCTGGTGACCCTAGATTGATCTTTCTGACAAGTGGCGCTTCTACTCTAACAGAAACTGAATATCATGAAGGACCATTGTACGAGCGTCTCAATGCATCACCGGCTGCTGGTTGGCCAAAGCAAGCAGAGACTCTAGGCGTTCCAGCGTACCGCAGTGCTAAGTGTGGACTTAACATGCTTATGCGAGAGTGGGACCGAATACTCAAGAATGATGGGGTAAAGGTGTGGTGCGTCTCCCCAGGATTTCTTGCCACGAATCTTGGCGGAGGTGGTCCTGAGAAGCTGGCTAAAGTAAGTGAAGTAGTATCTGGTTGCGGATCCACGCTGACAAGTCTAGATGGGAGCTCTTCCGCCGCACGTTGGTGGTGAATTCGTCAGAGATGTTGTCGAGGGCAAGAGGGACCACCACGTTGGCAAAGTGATTCGGAACAAAGATGTAGTCCAACCATACTAGTAGAAGGATTTCCAACCTGTCAACCCGAGTAAGACTGTGTATGTACAAGATAACTGTTGTTTACTGTTGTTTATAAGCTGAGGATCGGCGAAACTTGAATATTGCACTAGAGGGAGCTAAGGTTGGACGTAGAGAGCATGCGATGGGTTCACCTTTTGATTGCTGCCCTTTGCTCAGTTACTCAAAGGAACGTGATGAAGTCCGAAGGGATTAGTTTCAGCTCGACTATGTGACTGATCTTTGTCTTGTTTTTGGTTTGAAGATGTCCCGACAGCCACCGCATAAATTGCACGGATCCATCCCAGGTTATCGACCAGGACACATCCTCACTCGCAATCAGAAGCTCCTGCTCTGGAGTCTTGTGATCGGGCCGTCAATTACCTACGGCTTCATGAAGCTCCGTGAGCATCAGCGCAAGGAGGAAGAAAAGCTGCTTGAGGTCGAGGGAAGAGCTATGTGGGAGCGAACACACCGCAGACAAGAGGCTCTCAACACCGAGTCAAGAAAGTCTGCTGGAGATACTTGATTCTGACTGCAACATGCGATCATTGCCATCAAATGGACACATTGACATAATGAACGCTGGAGAACCACTCATCCTTTGTGACCGTGGTTCGGATGTCGCAAGAACAGGTCGTGCATGGCAGTCCTCAACACGCAGCGACAGACACTTGGAAACATTCGGGCTTGCATCGCATTCAATATCATGAAGCATGCGCATTGTACACCAAACCCGTCTCAAACACGTGGCCAACCTCTCCATATGTAACTGAATACACTCCACGACAAGGGCTTCACGTGGAGATTCAATCTCGCCCTTTGGTTCATTTGTTGCGAGGGGCTCGGTGTCTCTGCATCAAGCCATAGCTCAAACAACGATCAGTTGTCGCACCGAGGACGCTTTACAACTACTGGACCGTTATGGACAACGCGATTACGCGGCACGCCGAGCCTCGGATCGTGCAGCGGTCACTCTCATCTTGCACACTGTTCAGCCATGTCGGGCACGCTGTGCCGCAAGTTCAATAGAGTAAAGTAAGGTTGGAGCGAAATACTAGTCCCCGCGTAAATAACGCATCACCTGCGAGCACATCCATCAACCTATGGCAATCCCTTCGGTGGCCTGACGTGCCTATACGCCTTTGTGGACGAACTGGGCCTGTCTAGCGGACGCTTTCTTGCCGACTTTCTCGGCATCGGAGGAAATGCAGCCCTTTTTGACCCGACGCGACGAGCACGTGATTCCAGACCCACCCCCCTCGTCATCCTCGACCGGCATATCTATGTGGCTTCCACCCTCTAGCCAGGAATGGAGTCTTCGACGCATTGAATTCAACTTGGTCGGACTTTTTAAGAACGAATTTGCACCGATTGGGAGCCTAATTCTGCTCAATTGCCGCTCGATTTGTTCTTATCCAGAGAACCGATTTATCACCGTAATCTCAATCATGGCGGAGACTACAACTGCTTTCAGGCTAGCCAGCATCGTTGGTATAAGCCTTTGTGCCATGTTCACTGGAGCTAGCCTCTGTCTCTCCAACATTGCCATTCCTACTCTTTTATTGCCCTCACCTTCACAAAATTCATCTACTGGGACCCCTGCCGAACCATCGATAAAAGCAACACCGATACCATTCGAGGAGCCTGTGACAAGTGCATCGCATCTAGCTTTACAATGGCGACACATTTATGTTGCTGGCAGCAAGGCTGGCCCGGCGCTTGCCATTGCTACCGTTGCTTCATTTCAGTATGCCATCAGAGAGCTACCAGAAGACCTGGTCGTGCAACGACTGCTTTTAATGATTGCCAGTGCCTTTTCCCTGGCAATTGTGCCCTTTACCTGGATGTCCATGAAAAGCACGAATGACGAATTACACCAACGGGCAGATGCAGCGCAATGTGGACTAGATGCAAGTTTGAGTCAATACGAGAGATCAATGGAGACCTTTGATACTTCAATCCTGCTGAATCGCTGGTCTATACTGAATATCGTGTAAGTGTTTGTTTGCGCTTTATCACATCATACTAATGCCTTGATCAGCAGAGCTGCTCTCCATGTAGCAGCAATCGGTTGTGCAATGGTTGCAGTCAGTTTGTGACGGGTGCTTTTCATTACCAAGAGCTACTTTCGGTACTTCTGACATCGGATGGTGGACCCCATCCGGACCTTTTCACTACTCGATAGGTTTTTGTGAACCCAAGTGTTGAGAGCATGCACAAGGTGCGATATCGTCGGCTATCCCTTCAATTTCGGGCGTACGAGTCAGGTACACCCGAAATAAGAGACTCTTCCTGGACCTTCGATCAGATTTAAACAGCCGGAGGACAGCGTTTGAAATTGACCAAGATTATTCGTCGTGCGGTGGTCATGCTTACGCTTTTGGTCTATGGGCAGCTTCCCCCAGCACGCCCTAATCCTTGTCATCATAGGGAGGATTTTGCGAGCTCGTTAGTAACGTCTGCCGTTCCTAGTTCCAGCGTTGCCTTGTGGAACTCTTTAGGGAACAATGAGACAATGGAATGACTGTTCATTGGCCAGGACAAAAGAACCTCTACATCCGTTGTACTCGAACAACGGACTCCTGTTGCTTTGTTGCCGTTGGCTCCTTCGCGGCGTCGTAAGGATATTATGCTTGTGTATATACACAACAGTCGCGGTCGTCTTGAGGAGAAATTTACAGGAAAACATTCGCCCAAGAGCTCGGCCTAAATACGTTCAGCTAAATCAATTGAAAGAAGAGCCGAATCGCCAACCTCTACAAGGCATTGACTAAGCAGAATGTGTCGAATTACCTACACCAAGTATCTCTGTGGCTGCCGCAAAAACTTACCAGGGCTTGAGCGCTGTCCTGAAGAATGTCGAGGACAGTGCTTGGGACGACACTATGCTGCACCAATCATCAAAGCTCGCCCTTGCGACCACTGCGTCGTGGTTGCTCGAAAACCCTCTACACGGCCAAGGTTGGTTGAGGTGACTCGGCCGAGCGCACGGCCAAAGTCACACCAGGCAACGAGTCCAAACACAACCAAAAAGAGCACCGTGGAGCCAAATCATGCTAACCTCATCGAGCAGGAACACCTTTTGCACCCATCATCCTCTGGCCCTTCTTACCCAAGACCTCCTCCACAGAAGGCCCACGTGACAGCCAAGAGCTTCAACGAAGAATACCTCTACACAATGTCTTTCAGGGTGGCTCCTGGCCGACCATCTTCTCCGCGAGGGTCGGCGCTCTCTAGAACCATATCCCTGACCGACATCAGAAAATACTACGATGCAGACACAGGCCGACAGCATCTGCTGCAACCAGAGTTGATCTCGCAGGTGGTGAGCACTCCTTCACTTCGGCGAACCAACGCCATTCGAAGACGAAGAGGGCTCGACAATACCTTCACTGAGCGCTTTCTCGGTTGTGGTCGTAGGTTGAAGATGGACCAAAGTCCGACAAACGTGAAGAAAGGATAGAAACCCCCTTTCAGATAGTGGACCAATCAAGTGAACGAAGATAAAAGTTTTTTTCCTGTTGCGGACCTGTCTATGAAACGAAGGGGCAGGCGCTGCATCCGCCCAATCGTGAATTTGGAGCGCCCAGATCAAGGGCCGATCTTTCCTAAATTTGTTTAAACATTTCCAATGCTTACTTTTGTATCTAGTTAAGATCGCACCATCAATAAATACTATATCACACTGCACTTCGATGCTTGTCTGTCTGTCGCCTGGATCCCTTCTGGCTTTAGTCCCAGCGACTCATGTCGACTAGCATCATCTTGCTCCGCAACTGATGGAAGCTTGTGTGCTGTCTGCAGCCGAGCAGGCGTGATGAGGTAAACTTCCGGGATCTCTTTCGCATCCACCAAGCGCTTGCAAATCTCCTCATAACCATCATTGGTACTCTCTTCCTCTGCCAGGACCATTTCGACGACCGCCTTTCCGCACAGTGTCGCGTTGGGCATACCGTGACCGGTGTATCCGCCACAGAGCCACAAGCCTCGTTCGAAAGAGACTTTATCATGACTTTCAGCAGGCACCTTACCAACCCAGGGCATGTTGTCCCTAGAATAGCCTTTGATGCCCGTCCACTGGTGGCTGGCTTTGAGTTCGTCCATCCCCTCGCACTTGCCCCCGAGGTTGAGAATCGAGAGCAGTGCCCGACGGAGGTAGGCCGCTTCTCCGATATCGACTATGTCATCGTCCGTCTCGCCTATGCAATTGTACTTGGCGAAACTGCGGCCTCCTCCGAACATCAAGTGTCCTCCTCTTCTGCTGCCGTCACCACTAGGAGAGTCGTAGAATGGTCGCTGGATGAGATAGTCGTCATGTTCGGGGTTTCCTCCCTCGAAGCCAACCATGCCGTAGGAGTTTGGAAGACGTTCCGAGCCAGGTGGAGGGTGAAGAGCAGACATTTCGCAGCGGATTGGGACGATCAGATCAGTAAAACCTTGAAGGAGGTGGGAAGTGTAGCCGTTGGTAGCGAGTATGACTTGTCGTGCAGAGATTGACCCTCTGGGAGTTTGGAGAGTCTGGCGATGCTTTGAGTTATTGCTAGGTGTGATTTTAGTGACAGGTGTGTTCGTCTGGACATTAATCCTGCCTTCCCGTACAAGTTTTTCGACAATGAAAGTCACATATTTATAGGGCCACAGTTGCCCTGCCCCTGTCGTCAACGTCAACCCTGCAGCACTTGGATTGACGTGATGCTTCTTCATCGTCTCTGGATCTCCTGGCCCCACGAGTTCGACCCTAGAGCCAAGCTCTCGATCAGCTTGCTGGAGTTTCCCTACTTTAGACTTGGCCAAATTGAAAAGTTCGGCCGACCAGAATGATCGACAACCGGTCACCGATCGCCACTCGCATGGAACATTGTTGTGCTCAATGTAGGACTTCACTGCATGCACGTTTTCGACTTCAAAAGCCGCTACTTCTGGAGTACGATCGAAGAGCAGAGGCTGGCAGTGGCCTCCATTCCTCCCAGTTGCTCCCCAGCAGATCTCTCGAGCCTCGAGCATGACAATTGACATAGACTGTGCCCGAGAGTCAGCGGTGAGATAGCGTGCAACCGAAGCGCCAGTGATACCGCTTCCAACGATGACCACATCGGCTTCCGCTGGGAGATTCGCTGTCGTCCTGTGCCCAAAGAGAAATGTATTTGGCTCCGAATGCCAAAATGAAGCGGACGAGTTGGGACACGGCAGACCTGCTTGCTTGTTGGCGTACATGATGATAGGGGTAGGCTGATTGCTTTTCTCCTTAGGAGTGTGTGGGGGCGTTTTATATAGTTCTGTGTGTTGGGCTTAATGACTACTAGTCGCTTAGACCTTCAAGTTTTAAGACACCACTTTTCGACCTCGCTGAAATGACATCTTGTGGTGATTGGAATCAGCGAATATCTCCGTACTTTCCCGGATCACGCTTCGGGCCAATCAAGATGTCCTTCTGAACGCACTTTACTGCATGGTTAGGTTCAACTTACTTCTTGGTCGGTAAAAGGACGAAACAATTTTTATGTATCGCCGATTAAAATTCATGTCGTGAAAGCTGGCCCTGAAGTGCGAGCACTAAATTGCTAGGAGCGACGCCCATCGCATGGTTTTCCTGTAATACCCCACCCAGCAAGACCCAAAGCTCGTCCTAGGCTTCCCAAACGCCGTTCTCCGTTACCCTCTATGATATACCTACATCTACCAATTTTTTCTTACATTCAATCATCAATCAACGTTGGTCTCCCATCCCCATCTCAGAGGCGCGTTGCATGATCATGTTCAAGGTCTCTCGTTCCTTGGGAGAGAAATCGAATTTCTTGTCGGGATCAGTGGTCAAGCAGCACATATTACTCTCTGCAAGTTGCCAGGCCCCGGGCTCGCGTAACTCTCGTGGCTCGATCAGGTAACTCTCAAACCTCGCAAATCTCTTCTTCGATTTGTCCGCAAATTTGTTGTGTAATAGCCAACCATTGAACCACAGAGGCTTGCCTTCCAGATCGAGGTGCAGCAGCTGAGGAGCGCAAATGGTATAGTTATTGGGTTCTTCCTGATCGATAACGTAGTCGTGAGACTTGGCTGTGCTTCCCTCATTCGATCGAGCTTCTGATTTGTCACTTTCTTGTAATGGTTCTGAGTCAGTGACGCTTTCATCCTCAATATCCTGTTGTGGCTCATCTCGCCGTTTCAGCTCCTTTTTCTTGTATTCATCCACCTCTCCCAAAATTCCTGCATCGCCTTGATGGAATGCGTAGTGTTCATCCCCAGCCAGTAGGAATCCAATCCAAAATGTTTCTTTATCGCCGTACATCATATCATAGACACCGGTGATGCCCTTTTCTTTGTTACCATCACGATCAGGTCCGTTGAATCTCGTGACCAACAACATCGCCAAAAAGTGTTTCCATTTATCGACCACAACCACGCCAGACTCCTGCATGTGACCTGATTCACCAGTCCAGAATCGAGACTGTTTGGCAGCCTTCGGTATTGGTTTGGGCAACACTTGTTGTAGCCATCTCTTCTTACTTTCTGGCATAATCAGGCGGTCTCTGAAGAACAAGGCCCCGGTCCGCCTGTAGTCCGGATCATCGAATAAAACTTCGGGATTCTTGAAGAAAAGGGAATCGGCATCAATGAAAATCACCTCCCTGAAACTTGATAGCAATATGGCGAAGGGCTTCGCCGCCCACCCTGCCAGTCTCCAACCTTCGTCATTTGTCATCTGAGCGATATCTCGAGTTGCTACACCGGGTAATGCCTCCAGCTCCATGCGATAATCCTCTCCTAAATCTTGGTCTCCCAAATACATTACTTCGATCGGTAATGTGCAACCAAGCTGTCTAAACGAATAGATGGTGGTCAAAAGATATGGCGCTTGGTCGTCACCGGCAGTCAGCACAATACCTCTACCGCCTTTTTTGAAATGGCCATGAAGGGTCATGTGGTCGCTGAAATATGGCATCGTCCACGGGAAGAGGAGGTTTGCAAATTTTTGCAGGAAGGATCTGTACGCTTCATATTGTCGCATGCTAGAAGCAAGGTTCAAGCCCTCTACCTCTTCAGCACTGAATTCACTTCCTTCAAGAGATTGCTGATGGCTTTGAAGGTATTGGATCACGTCGTCTCGAATGAGAGCGGAGCCCTCCGAATCCTCTGTCACATGAAGCGCCTCCCATGCATCAAAGTACTTTTTAAATGCTCGTGTTCTTAGTCCCATCTCGCGCATCCTCTCCTTTCCTGAGCCATCGATAGGTCTAATCAGCTCTCGCATATGGACTTCATCTGGTAGTAGAGATATCACAGTCGCGAGGGCGTGTTCAAATTGTGGCCTTTCTGACCACTTCTCTCGCGCCGGCGCTGGCGGAGAATCAACCGGTTGATATTTATTTTGACCATCACTGCCTTGCGGGTTCCATCCCTTCGGACTGGTGGGCTTTACAGACAAACCATCATCATCCTCGACCTGTTGATTCTCTTTATGGGTCTGGTCTACTGATGTTCGACCAGTACGTTCTTCGGAGGTCTCATCCAAAGTAGGCTTGATTGGGTTAAAATCATCATCTTTTGGCATGTCATTGGAATACTGGTCCGACGGCCTTCGAAAGCCTGACCTGTCGCTGCTATCCAGGGGCCCAGCGTTTGATTCGTGTACGTTTGCGTCGGCTGGAGAAGTACGACTATTGTCGTTCAGTGTAGCATCACTGAACCCTCCGTGTCCTTGCCCAGGCCCTGGTATTGTGCTTGGCACTGAGGGGATGGGACCACTGTCGGAACTGAACATGAAATACCCCATCAGAAAACAAAATGCAATGACAAGCGCGAAACTCGCTTGTCGATTTGAAAACCTCCGCGGAGCATGTTGAGGGCCCGGATACAACAAACCAGGAGGCGAGCGCCCTTCTTTCGGGGCCCTTATAGGCTTGAACATTGGAGTATATGCTCCTTGCGCCAGCTTGACTGTTGTTCTTCGTGATTAATGCGAGTCTTCGCGTCGCCGTGCCGGGTTTGTGGGCTCTAGCATGCAGTGCAGATCCGGAAGCCGTCAACAATCAATCCTCCCTGAATTGCGATCGATTTCGAAGCGAAAAGAAAAAAATCTAGATACAGAACGTGTTGCGGACAACCCGAGCCGCAAAGCAAATTACTGTTGCCCTCCCAAGCCCAACAATCCGATTCTCAAGCGCGAAGAAGCCGCAAACCCCTCAAGAATCGAATTTCTGCGCGATTGTTTTTCAAAAAGCAGCAAACGTTGAGATATCGTACCCAAAAGAGATGGCAAAATATGTTTAGAAATCCGAGTCGATGTAGCCACACACACATGATAATGGGGCATGAGCGAAGGGAGCCTCTACCTACTGCCCTTACAAAAGTTTGATTTTCCTGAAATTGCGAAGGGATGCTGACAGCACACCAATCAGCGGCCAGGTTTCCCCCACAGTTTTTAGTTTACTGTTGTCCCTCGTAGCCCGCGTCAGCCGCAGTCTAGAATCATGTCGCTAAACCCTAAAGTAGTGGTTTTAGCACGAACCATATTAGCGTTATGGGCTAGAACGCTGAACAAGAGAACACCTTATTTTAGAAGTCCTGGGGTGTGGCAGCGTGGTTTGTGCGTGACAAAAGAATGTAACCTTGTAACCCTTTTTCGCGTCTGTATAATATATCGCGCAGAGTAGTAATGCAAGGGCTGCGTAGTAGGAATTTCAATTTTGAGACCTTTGGTCAGATGGAATGTTTTGCTTTTGGGTGGAATGACTCGAAAAAATGGAAGGGAGAGAGCCCGACTTACTGGATGCGAAAAAAGTACGTGATGCGTGTTGCCTTTCTCACCCACGAAAGGACTCCGTGTACGTGCTCTCATCATATCGTCCTCCTAGGCATAGATTCTTTATCGTAGTTCGCGTGCACGTACTTTATATGCGCGTAACAAACATATCATGCAGTCTGAGGCGTACTCGAAGACGGAACTTTCAAAACCTAGATGGTGGATTTCAAGAGAGATCGCATGGACAGGAGCTGAATGGGTAGAAATGCCATTGGTAAAATGTCTCGTCGTTGCCCCCAGGCTAGCTAGGAAGCTAGAGCCTGACAGCAAGAGAAAGACGTCCAACACTGCCTAGGTATTCAAACACCTGCCCATGTTCCAGCAATTCTGATGAAAATGAATTGGATCCCCTGGCTCAAGTATTATCCTTCCCCTGATCAACAACTTCAGCGCTAGACAGGCTATTAGATGGAGTCGCGGGGAAAATTTCCTCCATTAGTCCAGGTAAGAAGACCTGCAAGCGCCTGTTCGTCTCCCTCCACAATTGCACTTTCATGTCGTCCTTGTCCTCAGCCGTCGTTCTTGTGGGGCGAACGAGATATCCTCCGGCACCGAGCACAAGAAGAACATTTTTGACACCTTCTCCAACCGCCTCTTCAAGCGCTTCACCTTCCTTCGTCCCGACGCTGGCATTCATCAAGCGATCAAGCAATTCAAGTGTGCCCGACCAGGCTCTCACTAGAACAAAATCAGTCTTCTCGATCTTCTGCTGAGACACGGTTGTCGTCTCGTCTTTGTTTTCTTCATTGCCATCCTCCTCCGTGTGCGCTGGCTTTCGTACAACCGTGACTGTCCTTCCAGGTATCCTCGCTAACATCTCAAAATACCTCAAGAAGACCTTGCACAGAACCGTAACCATCATGCCTCGCGTTTCCCCCATACCAACCTGATCGGCCTTGTGCACCTCAGGCTTTAATAGTCGCCCAACAAGCGGAAACAAGACTTCGCTAAAAATCGCCGTCCATTCGTTATGACCTTTTCCCTCACGGCTGTTGCCTTCATCGTATTCTATGCCGGGGTCTTCTTCATCACTATCCACCTGTTCCTGGGTGTTTACGTCCTGCTCCTGCACCAACTCCTCTGTAAGCAGCACACGAAGCAAGACCGAGATGCCACGGTTGCGGACTTCCCGGCATGCACTCATGGCAACACCTTCCACGCCGCCCAATCCTCTGAACACCGCACCCCAGTATTCCTTCCAGGCTTCTCCTCGCTCAAGCGCACTCTGTCGGATTAATTGCGGCGCCAGACCACTCAGTGCATAGATGACGGTGATCGCTTTGAGTGCACGTTGTACAATCGCAGCATCTTCAGGTTTCGGAGGCCGCGGTCTTTGACCTCGTTGATGCGCAAGATCACGACGTTGCTCGATGATCGAACCTATGAGTGACGCGGAGGTGGCAAAAGAGGTGGCCAAGGCAAGCCCGGGAGCGTATGAAGATGGCGTGATTCCAGGGAATGTCTGCGTTGGCTTGGCGTGCCGCGGCGACGAGGAGTCCTCGGTAAGTTTTTCCAGGATCGCAAAGACATTGTTAGCTTCTGTTTTGTGTTGATGGAGACGTTGGAGGATGGACCAGAAGTCTGGCGAGGCGGTGGTGTCGTTGCGAAGTGGCCCAGGCTGAACAGTGCAGAGTGCAAGACCTTTGACTACTGCAGTTGCCGTTTGGTCAAGGGTCACATCATTGAAACTGGAGATGGCATGAAGAACAACTGGTGCTCGCATGAAGTCGTGGTCATAGCTATGGCGGAGGAGATCGAGAAGATATTGTACGATTCTGGAGGCTGCAAGAGGATGGAGCGCAGATGCGTTTCGGACAGCCGACTGTAGGGCATTGGTCACTACTTCACCTGTGACTGCGATAGTGTTTTCGTCACGTAAAGTTAAACGAGTCGCTAATTCAAGCAGGAATACTGTGCCGGGATCAAACTCTGGGCCTTGCTTGGAATTCCTTGTCCCATGGACTCTAGCAGTTACAGGTGCGGGTCGAACATCAGGTTTGACAACCACAACAGGTGAAGGCGCATCGGGCAACTCGGAAAGGAGGGCGTTAACCAATTTTTCGAGTTGTTTATGTGGCAAGCTGAGGAGATTGACAAGAACTGTGTCGACCTTGCAAGCGGCGACACAATCCACGCTACTGAGCGTATTTTCCAGCTCTTCCTCTGAAGGCTCAGGAGGGTCATCGGCAGTGTAGCTTTGAAGGTATGACGTAAAAGTCGAGAAGATGCCATTCTCGGCGAGTTTTCCGTCCTTGTCAATGACTTGTGACGGCGGTTGCAGAGGTATGGGTCCAATATCGGACAGGCGGTCTGGGGATTGTAGGGGCATATTGATAAGGGCATTGACGAACAGATTCCGTAGGATGCGAACAATGTATACCCAGGTCTCACCTACAGCATTCTCATAGCCGTTTAGCGATCTGAATAGAAGCACTGTTGACAGTTGTGCTCTGTAATCTCGGCCTAGTCGGACAGCCATTTCGCTGACCATGATCTTCCTCTTCCCAACCTGTACTTCGGTGTTTAATGAAGTGCTCGGTGGTATCTCGGCAGCTAGACTGCTGATCTGGCTCTGGCTGTAAATAATCCGATCAAATGCCTCCGGAATATCGTATTTCGCAGCCAACTGAGCACATTGATCAAAGCCAGTCACGATGCGCGAAAACACAGCGTCGTCCGTTGCAGACATGAAGACATAGCACAGAGTAGCAATGATGGGTTTCCACGTTGCGCGGAACATCTCTGCATCAAATGCATTTGTGCCACAAAGGTCAAGCTGCCCTGCACTTTGGGTATTGTGAAGCAGTGTCTTCCAAGCATGATCAAAAGCGTTTTTGTTGTCATGTTCCTCGGGTAAGATGATTTCATTCTGGCTGATCCCATCATAGATATCTTGGAGGTATTCTTGCGAGAAATCTTGTCCTGCATTACAACCACGAAGATTTCTGGCAAAATCTTCCTCCGTCATCCTCTTTTGTGACTTTTTCACGTTCGGATTGTACAGGTCGGTATTCAGCATGATAATAGCGTAAGTCAAAACAAACCCAGCATCTTGGTCGGCGATGCTGTCTGGTACCGAGCTGTTGAGGAACTTTTCGACAAAGACATTCACAATCCTCTCTATCAATGCCGACTCCCCTGGAAGCCGAAAGGAAGTAAGTAGCTCTCGTAATGCCTCGTCAATCCGTTTCCCATCGAAATCGAACAGTGAAATAAATGCCTTGAGCAGTTCTTCGTTGCTTTTCTTTGTAAGGAATTCTCCAAGAACTTGCTTAGATAGATGACTGGTGCTTTTAAGAAATTTTGCAAGCTGCAAAGGCTCATCGGGATTGTCTATTATGCCATTCTTGACCAAAAATGCAACACCGCCCTTGGGATTGTCGTTGAATTTTGTTGAACCACTTTTGATTATCTTTTTGCGTTTCCTCTGCTGGCGTAAATCTTTTACCCTGCCCTCTGTACCAGCTTGTGGCTGTTGATGCATTCTCTCGGCCATAAATTGTATGAAAGTCAACAAAGAATCCAGGCATAATGGTGGGACATTGGTTGTGCTCCAAGTTGCAGCATCTGGAAATGCGTTGCGGGAAAGCAAGCCGACCATGTCCTCACACAGATCTTGTCTATCAACATCACAGTCGTAGTTGATGAATAGTTCAGCCATGAAAGCAGGCATTCGCACGAGGGTGCCAATAGTCTCGACCATGGCCTCCCGTGCTTCGGGTCGTCGCTGGCCACCTTCTAGGCCAAGCTGTCGTCGGTCTTTTACGGGGATCGGTGTCGACCGACCACTACTTGGCTGAGAAGGCGCGGGTTTGACCAGTTTTGGGGCTTGTGGGATGCCTTCGTAGAGGACAGGATCAATCCCTGGCTCTTGCGGAATCTCGACTTTGGCATGCAGGCATGCCACCAGATAAGACAGGAACAACTCCTGTTGGAGTTTCAGCAACCTTCGGCAGGTGGTGATCAAAGTACCAGCCACCCGCAAAGAGCTGTTCAGAAGAACCATATCGTCTGATCGGGCGAGCTGGAAAAGATGACGGCACAAGTCATCCTCGACCAACACAGCGAGCGTGGGCTGTGCGGCAATGAAAGGACCGGCGACCTCCAAGGCAACGTCGATAATGCGTAGGGCCATAATCCTCATGGCGTTGGTGTGTTGTTTGTTGTGAGGGTCAAGCAGATCTATCAATACCCGAAACAGCTCACGAATACTGGGCAAGCCGTAGGGCACTGAATCTTGTTCCTCCTCGTGCTTCTCCCTGCCCTCCTCCTCTTCCCCTATCTCCTTTTCCTCCCTTGTTGCATGTTCTTGTTCGCCGGTTTCCTCATTTTCATTTGTTTGCGCTGCGTTGTCCTTTCCTCTCCCATCGGTGCTGGGTCTCTGTTCCACTCCGTTGCCCATGACGCTACCCTCCATTGGTGGTTGGATCTTCATCTCGTCCCCGGGCTGGCCCATAGATCGCGTCGTATTAGATCGACTTCTCGCACTTGTCGGAGGCGGTCGCTCCTCGATCTGCAACTCGGCAAGGCGTCCAAAGACGATCTGGCACATGGTGACCATAGCCATCTCCGCGCTTCGTCGAAGAAGTTCGGAAAGCCGAGTTTGGCAACACATGCTGAGGCCGGTGCTCATCATTTCACAGACACTTTCATCGCCTAACAGAGATCCTTCGGGTCTCGATATTATGAGCTCCATCAAGCGTAGAATCCTTAGAAGCACGACCTCGTCTGCAGCTGTATCACTCGCTTCGAACCTGCAGTGGGTTATGGCAGCACCGAGTAAGTGCATGGCCGGAGCGATGCGTGGGCTGTGAACGGTGATCAGGTTGTAGTTCAGGAATTTGGTAATTGACATGACAGCTAGACTGGTTATTGTAGCACTGGTCGAAGAGCTTCGAATGACCTGTAAGAAGGGGTGCAATAATTCGGGCACATCAAAATCTGCAATGTTCCTGCATGCTGCCAGATCCCTCCTCAGCTTTGCAAAAGCCGAAAGTAGAGGATTGTCCTGTACGCTCTTGCCCTTCTTGCCTCGAAGGCCCCATCGGCTGGCCAAGGTCGAGTTCTCTTCAGACTGTGCGGTCGTGGCACCGATTTTACCTTTTCCGGCCACCGGATCGATCTTTGGGGTGCCTCCTCTTGAACTCCCTAGCCGTGTCGACGGCTGCTCAGGCACTTGCAAGGAGGTGCTTGAAGCCCCTCCGCCTAGGATTGCTGACACCGAGCTTTGAGCCCACCGCGCATGTTTGCGCATTGCTGAGGTAAGGGTGATGCATTCCTGCGTCACGAGTGCGACAGGTTCGATGCGAATATCAATGTGGTATCGAGTGTCTTGGTCTAATGACGCCGCTGGGACTGACCGGTCTGACACTGCCAGCGTTCGAGGTCGAGGACGTTGGTCGACAAGAGGTTGGCTGCGCGAGGCAGCTTCTCGCATGGCAAGATCTATACTTGCCATGGTGTCAAATCGAGGGGTGAAGAAGGATTCGTGTTGGCACAAGAACCCAGATTTGCGGGAGGATGCGTCACATTCGAGTCTTAGAGCACATCTTGTCCTTTGAGCACCGCATACCAGCCTCAGCACAGTACTTCACTCTCAAAGAGGCGGCACTTTCAGCCTGGGAGACTGGCTATAGGGCTTTCAACCATATTTGCCAATGTGTCAACTTTCTGGACGCTTCGCAGGCGTGACAATTGGAGGGTGTTATCTCTAGATGTGGAAGGTGCGGCGAGGTAGAAGCGGAATACACCCAAACGCCTTGGCCAAGTGTCCTAAACATCTATCAGGCTAGGCTGCCTGGCATCGCCGTCTAGGCACCTTCCAATGTGACAATTGGCAGAATCAACCGGCCTGCTGTATTGAAATGTCGTCTATATAATTTTGTAATCTAGTATGCACAACTAAAAGGGGTATCAAAAGGACAATGTCAGCCCCGTGCTGACTTGACGCCTTGAAGCCTGGAAGTGTCCAGAACATTTCACCTATTAACAATCATTGGGTAACTCGAGTCACGGCGTGCTTCTTCCTCCCTCCCTCTCTCCCCTCTACCTCTCTGATAACCTATCCGCAAAGACACCCGTGGATAATGTCATTCGTGCCCGGCATTCTCCTGCATCAACTGCTCCCCTTCCTCCAACATGTCAAGAATCCTCGCTAGGTTCTTCATAGTCTCCTCTCCTTGGCCCTCCAACAACAACTTCTCTGCGTTGGCCGGCAATCCCAGAAATGACGGCGGCTCTCTCTCGGGGAGTCCATCTACCCATGCTCCGAAATCCTTCATACTTGTCCCAGACGGTGCCTTGAGGGCATCCCCATCAGATCCAGACACTAACTCATGTTCATCATCGTACGCAGCGGGGTCGAAAAATTGATTCACGAGACCGTTGAGTAGGTTGAAGTCGTCTTCGTCGTCCACTTTGCCTCCATACATCTCTGTCACTAAAGTTCGAATTAGATCCCAAGGAAGCTTGACTGGCGCCACATTGGTCCGCCCTTGAGCAATGTGATCGATCCACGAGTCAATAATAAATGCGCAACACTCATAGTCGCTGTCGTTGAACTCCCAAAGGCCTTTCCAACCTAGAGTTGGTGCATACCGTAATCTTTCTTGTAGTACCGCATGTAAGAAACACAACAGGAAATAGAGTCTACTCCTCTCAATCGGCGCGTTCGCGCCTCGGTCTGAGAGAACTGCTAAAGTGTCCTTCATGTTGGCTCGAATGCCGGCGGGTTGTTCAAAAATGAGGGTTCGAGCAGCTCGGATCAGGTTGACTGGAATCTTGGGGCTGGCTTCCATAGATAAGAACAGTCGGAAATCTTCGTGAGGTTTCAATGACGAGAGACGCTTCTCAAGGCTCTGTAACCATTGCGGAGCGAGGTGGACATTCTTGATCAACACCCATGTGCCATTAGCAGTAGCGCTCGCGATCGCTTTGTCCGCGGATGCAACACCTTCATCTGAACCCATTGCGACATTATGGCACATGGTGTTGGTGCGTTCAACCAATGCGTCAACTTTGTAGCTTGCATCAAACCCAGCATTTGACATTAATGCCACAGGCGTCCCCGCGTTGACTTGCTTGACAATGACTGCAAGGTTGTCCGTGACACGGAACATTTCAGGCCCAAATGTGACAGTCACAAGCATCTCCGCCGCTGGTAAAACTCGATCAGGACGAGCGATTTTGACCAAGAGCAGCTTTAACAAGTGCTCGTCAATTTTGTTCACGTTATCTCCCCAGAGCTTTGGCACACAACTTTCTGCTCGCTCGCTTGTCATGAATCGTTTCCATTCGTGATCCTCGGCACTGATTACTTGACCTCTGAAAGGTGTCAACTTTTTGATGGAGTCGAGTGCATTTGCCAGATCCTCGGTGGCCGGAGTTGCCAAAATAAGGTCCAGTAGTGATCTATCGAGCTCATATGGCGAAGCCCGCGCCAACAGTAGTGCAAGCGTAATCCTGTCCTTTTGGTACAAGGAGATTGCGGTTCGGTGGAAAGTTTCAATGAAAATGTCCTTGAGGATGATTTCACCTCGGCGGTGATAATCAGTAATGCCTCTGAGGTTGGTATTTTGGTGCAGCACAAAATGAAAGATGTCGACAAAATATTGTAGCGAGAAGCGATAAGCATGGTTGACGTGATAAAGTAGCTCCAGCACTGCGAAAAGGGAACTGCACGCGCTGGCAATCCGGCTGTACTCCATGGTGATGCGCTCCACTTCTGTCATCACGCCTTGAGTTTCAGCTACCTTCTTTGAGATTATCGCCGCTTCTTTTTTGAGGGACTCGAGCGTGTAAATGACATGGTCATCGTCAAGTATGTTGCCTCGTGACTCGTTGAGCGCTTGTAACAGTCGTTTCTCTAGCTGACGAAGATTGGTGTCGAACTCGCCTTGCATTTTGATGAGGTTCGTTCGTCTTTTGTCAACATCGGGACGTTCAGCTTTCAGGACTTCGTTCAAAGATTGTGTCTGCAGGCTGCTCTTCGTGACTGTGAAGTTGATCAAAGTTGTCCGGCTGCAGACATCAGGGGCGAAATTCGCGGAGGGATCACGAGTCGAGAGGTAAAGCTTGAAGCTGGGAGAGAAGTCAATCTCTTGTTTTCCGAGTTGTATCAAGACACGACCACCAGTCTTTTGATACTCTTTGTTGAGAACATGGGAAAGGATTGGATCAAGATATTCGGCATCTTGAATGAGGATCGGATTCCCAAACCGTAGGGCGCTTTCTAATTGCTTGATGAACGCATCGTCCAGGAAGCTTGTCACGGTCAATTTCCTTCCTTCGTGTTCTTGTCTCAAGAATTCAGCCACACGGTTGGAAGGATCGATGATCAGTGGGTACCTGTTGAAGCGTTTGAGCATAATGGCATTCTCCGTGCAGAGATCGTCCGCTGGCAGGCTATTACGCTGCCATTGAAGGCGCTCGTCCGCAGTTGACAAATAGCCTAGAATTGAGCCGTCAGATTTGCAGGCGATACCAGATTGGTTCAGCTGATACAGCCAGTCTTCGATCATATTCTTTCGAAATTGCTGGTCATAAAGACCTGCGTATGCAAGGAAAGCTGATGCAATAAGCACGTCTCCAACAAGCGTAGAGATTTGAGTCTCGAACGATTTGCTAGCAGCATCCCAACGGACACGTTCGGAAGACAAGCTATCGAGAAGCTTCATACTTCGATCGACCTTGCTCTGGACTTGTGACATTTCTGCCTTGATAGCCTGGACTTCACTGATAAGTGTTGCGTACTCGGATTTGTACGTTTGTATGCTATTCTCGAGCTCCTTGACGGTGTTAGCTATTGCTTGAGCATCAGCCTTGGTTTGCAAAGCGGTCTCCTCGAGCTGCTCAACCTCTGCACGAAGTGGACCTATCCGATCAAGAATCTCGGAATAGTTGACCTGTGCTGACACCCACTGGACAAGTGGACCACAGGCTTTACTAGCACGGTTGACTTTCTCAAAGGTGAAATCCTCATTTGACAGATATTCGTTCTTCATCTTGTGTCGTAAGTTGGCGGTCATCTGTCTTTCATTGTCATAGGTGACGATGCTGCCGATAAAGTCGTCCCTTCGGACAATAGCTTGCACGTCCTTCCAGTTGTTGACTCTATGACCGAGCAACGCACAGACAGAGTCAAGCGCAAGTTTTACACCAAAAGGTGGATTTGCCATTGACCTTACCTCAGTCAAATGTTGACGCTTGATGTTGCTGACGCTGCGTTGAGCTTCGATCACAGCCGGCTCTGCTTTAGCGAGGTCTGCTTCAGCAACTTCTTTGCGTTGTGCAATCTGCTTGTCTTGTTCTTCGAGCGCTGCTTGAATCTCGAGCGAAGTTGCCCGTTTCGATTCTGCCTCTCGTTGGTCCGCAACCATACGCTGCAGCTTTTCATTAGCCTCGGTGTCTTTGGCTTCCAACCTCTTCTGTTTCTCAGCTAGACTAGCCCTCAAGTCACGAACTTTATCAACGGTGTCTCGCAGCTTCTCAAGACCAACATTCAAATGTCTCTGCTGATCTTCGAGGTCTTCTCGCTTCTCATGGAATAGTCTAACAAATTGTGCAACAAAGTCAAGATAGTGCCGAGGCGTCAAATAAGTTGTCATGCCCTGTTGCCGCTCAAGTAATTCATTAATCTTGTAAACAGACTTGTGCACGAAGACCATCGAATTCATGATCGTATCTCGATGATTGGCAGGTAATGACAGTCCAGAATAGGCGACGGGTATACCATCCGGCGCTGTAAAATTAGGCTTATCAAGGTCAACTGACTGGGTCAATTCGTAACCAACTTGGAAAAGAGCTTGATCCGACCAATCGCCCATCCAGTTAAGGACGCATCTGTTGAAGAGAGCTGGGCTTGTCGCCGCTTTAGAAGACAAGCCTTCTTGCGGCGGATTCATGGTGAATACCACGTGGAGATTACGGACGATCTGTTGAGTAAACCACTTGTACAATTCTTCTTGCGAATCGAGCAGTAGCCCTTGGCGTTGGGCACCTTCTTTGCAAGCCGTCATCAACGCAGAGTACTCATCGCCTTCAAAAAGGCCGGGTACCTCGCCGTTGGCGAGCAGAGTATTCATTCGCTCCAAGAAACCAGAGTCAAGGACGTTCGATTCATCCATGATAAAGCAAATTTTCTCGCCTCGAGTTCCGCAAGCTCGAAGAACATATCGAAGGTCTTCATCAAAGTCTTCTGCATTATACCTTCCGTGAACTTTGATTTGGAATACCTTTAGACCATTCATCCAGGCGACAAAGCGAGAGAGTGTAGTTTTGCCACTGCCGCTCGTACCAATCAGAATTAGATGACCTTGCGTTTGTCTGAAAACTCTGTCAATGCGCAACGCATGTTCTAAAACATCGTTGAATAGTACCAAGGGTACGTCAACTTCCTCTTCGCAAAAGGTTCGGAGCCGTGCTTTCACGAAATCTCGGAGCTGCTCTTGATCGACAGAAACATAATGCTTGGATAACCAATTGGAGAATAGAATTGGTCCTCGCAGCGCGGTGTCGACATCAGCAGTTGGGAAATTCTCCAAGGCAATTTGTCTAACCATTTCGCTGGTCCATTCTCGCTCAACTGGCTCGACTAAACGGTCTGCAAATAGTCTGAGTGCTTCATGCGCCCACACTCGGACTAGACCTTCCAGGCTCAAATGTTCCAAAGGTGCAATTGACTCATATACCCCTCGTACCCAGCGAGTCAGTTCTCGTGGAGAATAGACATAATGAGGTTGGATTTCCGCTGTAAACTGAGCTTGTGATTTAAGGAAGAAGTCTACCATGGATTTTGTCAATGCTTCAGCGTAGCCTCGGAGCGAAGGAATCACCTTGAGGACAGCGTTGTTGAATGTACCATAAATCTGTGTCAGTGAGAGTTCACCCGGATAATCGACCATGATTACAGGTGCGTGGCGTAGGAAGCGAGCACCAAGTGGATGTCGACCAGCATCTTCTGGCGGATTGCAGGCGCCGACGAATTGAATGCGTTCAAGAGACACCCAAGCTTTGTCCGCAGTCCTCCAGAATCCGTTTTGCTCAATCAATTGTCTCAAAAAGCTGATCGCACGTTGCGTTCCGTACTTATCCGGGGCAGGCAAATTAATCTCGTCGCAGAAGATGACAAGCCATCGTCCAATCTGCGTTGGTGATAGGACTAAACCGTTCAAGGTCTTCTTATACTCGCAATATTGTTCAAAAGTTTTCATGATCAAATCTGGCATCGTTGCACTGGAGAGATTGAGTCCAACGACTTCCATGTCTGGCAATTTTCGGAGAGCGCTGAATAGCGTCATGGTCTTTCCGGAGCCGGGAGGACCGCATAACATGAGGGGCTTGTGCTCGGCCAGCCACGAATACAACACCTCTTCATGCCGAATGGTGTCAACCGTGGGAATGATCACATCAGTTTGTGTGATGGAATGAGTGTTAACATCAATGGCGGGTACCTGAGACTGCCAAGCAACCCACTGCGCCTGAGGAAGAGCAACATCATAATCAATCAGAGAGCTCGTCTCATCGATAGCTGGTAGCGTAACATTTGTCATCGTGCAAAGAAAATCCCCAAATTGCTTCCGAACCAGTAGTGTCGCGTCCCCAACAAACGACCAAACTGCCGCGACAAGCATTCTTTTGGCTACGAAATTTTCAATCTGCTCTTCGTCTAGCTGAAAGTCTGAGTGATCCATGTTGTATTGCAGAATCGTTCTGAGCGTTTTTGTAAGCAAGCCGAATAGACTATCTAACGAGCGTGCCACGGTAAACTCCATAATGTGTTGATAGCTTTGCGCCTTGTTGAGCGCTAATAGCAAGAAGTCATCTCGCATCATTAGATTTCGGAGCACGTCCACAACCATAGTTTGTGTTGCTTGTGCTTGTGAAACAGAATTCGCTGAGAGGCCAAGCTCGTCTTCCAAGTCATCGAAGCCGCGGGTTGCGAAGTCAGCTAGATAATGGTTAATCATCAGCTCCGGTGTCACTGTGTCGTCGCTAAACCACACCATCCCACATCGGGAAACCGTCGCGAGTGTTGCGTATTTGAGGCTCTCGACTTCGAACATTACTCGAACATTTGGCGGCAGATTCAGGCGTTCACCATTGGGCAGTGTAAGTAATTTGTTGTCGTCTAGGACACTGTTGAGATTCTCAACCCACACCGGGTCAACATCACCGTCAAAAACGATCCAGTGGCGCTTGGTATTTTCGCCTCTTAAATTGTCCACGATTTTTCGTAGTGTGGCGGTAAATAGCCCGTCAGTCCACTCACGAGTTGTGCTATCTAGACTGCCATAGAGAGCTTCTTTAGACATGACCTTGGGATCAATGACATGACAAACACCCTCAACACCTTCAACCTCATGAAGAGCTTGCAACAAGACCTGCCAAATCTCAGACTTGCCGGATGCGGATTGGCCTACCATCATAACACCATGATGGATTTTCTGGATCTGGTAGAGCTGTAGAATTTTGGTCAGCCAAGCTTCCGACATCGTCAAGTGACGCGCTCTCATGACCTTCTCGATAGCTTCCGTGAGACGGGACATGTCAGCAGGTACGTACTCGACGCCAGGAAAATCCTGCTCCTGGACTTGAACGAGGCGAGCAACGTCGTCCTTGATGAGCTTTGGTGAAACGGTTTCTCGGATACTTTGAACGAGAATCTGCGGTTCTAATAGGTCGTCATCTGTAAGCGGGACACCCTCTCGCTGAAGTCTGGTTCGTTTGAGACTACCAGAGCTCACAAGCACACTCTTCAATGCACGAAGACCGAAGTCGTAGTGAGGCTGCTTGGACAGATTGTGAGCCGAATGGTCGAAGAAGGGCACAACTTGCTTCGAGATCTGCTTTGCCTGTTTGAACCCTTGCGAAAATAACATGACTTCCGCGATGAGCTCCTTGTCCGGCTTTGACATTGCAACACTCCTGAACAGTTTCTTGAGATTGTCAGGTAGATTGGACCGACCGGCATATCCAGGGTTCATGGTGATGAAGATACCTGTATTCTGGTTGACTTTGAAACGCCGACCAACCAATTCAACCTGAGCTACTGTCTCGGTGCTTTTGCGAAGGCCGATTTGTATGTTTTGAATTTGCTGTGAGACTGCTGATAGAATTCTCTCCTCAAGTCTGTTGAATTCGTCAAAGCAGCCCCAGGCGCCAACTTGGCAAATGCCTAAGAAAATTCTTCCCATAGCTTGGAAATCAAAAGTATCGTCGCAGCAGAACACCAAAGTAAACCTTCCAAGCTGCAGCCCGAGAGCCTTGACAGATTCGGTCTTTCCCGTGCCAGCAGGCCCGAATGGCGAACCTCCGAGTCTCTGGCAAAGGGCTTGCGTCAAGGTCAGAAAGCAACGATCTGTGAGAGGTGTTCTGACAAGGCGCTCAGGCACACCTAGGTACTCGTAGCCATACTCCAGCCGAGCGTTTGCCATTTCAATGTGCAGTCTCTGTAGCGGATCATTGTCCTTGACGTAAACATAACGCATCTGAAGCAACCAGGTGTAGTGACCCGGTGAATTGGCCCCTGCTCCAATGAGTTTCGAAACCGTATCTCGCTGGTGTACAGCTTCAGTAATGAAATGTTCGCACTTCTTCCGCGTGAGTGGTGTCAACTCCTGCAGAACACTTTCAGCAAGGAGATCGAGTAGTCGGGTCTCGTATTCTAGAATCTTTTCCAAGCCAGTTCCTGCAGTCGACAAGGCGTCTTCGACAAGGTTCGTCCATACGACTTGGGCAGCCAGGATAACGACTTGTGCGGGGTAGTCTTCCAGATACCCTTGAAATGCACCTGGATCAAGTGTTTCGGCCGTGAATATTGGCTCAAAGGATGAAATGGCAGAAGACAGTAGCTCGGCCAGAGTAAGCTTGGCACTCATTTCAAGAGCGGCGAGCCAGTCGTTGATCTTTGGCAGCTTGATCAAGGAAACCTCCCGCTTCAATACAACTTTTTCGCCTTCTTTGGAATTGATGGCAACTATGGTGTTTTCATCATTGACCTCCACACCTGAAATACCTGCAAACATCTTTCTGAAGTGCTTGGCAACACGACTGGTTTCATTACTGTTACCAATGATCTCAAGGAGGTCTTCATCCCCGACGAAATAGAATCGCGGAAAAGCGACCCGTTCACGCTCTAGGTATTCACCCAAAGCCTTCTGGATCTTGCTTAGTAATTCTGCAAGACGGTCTAGGGCTTTCTGAATTCCAGGAATAGCAAGCACGTCCACTACGAAGGGTGCTTTATTCACCTTCTTCATGACAGCGTGGAATTCGCTGTTGATGTTGGAGAAACGGCTGGATTCGGTGGGTAGAAGGTGTTTGATGTCGTTGTTGCCAGAAAAGACACCCTCAAGATATACCCACTGACGCTGTACGTCAATCCAGACATCGAATAGAAGATGGACTCTGTTGAGCTTATCTTCCCAAGATGACGCTTCCTCCTCAAACTCCTTGTAGTAGGGTGAATGTTTCATGGCTTGCAAAGAATTAATGTTCTCGCTGCATTTAGTGAAAAGATCATCCCAGCCACGGATCAGGCGTAGCTTGTTTTGGTAGTTGATCAGGTCAAGAGAATAGTTCTGCCAAGTTTCTCGAACACTCCGAACGAATTCTTCAAGCGCCAATTCACCTTGCGCCTGAGCAATGATGTCGCGGATAACGACTTCGTTGACTGTGGGCTTTAGAGCCCACACATCCCCCAGCGTCATAGATACTTCAGAATACCTCTTTCCAGGACGAAGAGCTTTGTAAATCTTGAGCCAATGGCGTTCGCGGATGGCGTCGGTCTTTAGATCTGCTAGCACAGGATTGCTTTTCTGCAAATCTCTTAGAATTTTCTGCAAATACTCAAAGGCCGCATACTGGCGGAGCCTACTTGGCATCTCTTTCGCTGACTTTATTTGCTCGTCAAGTTGCTGTCGTAGCTTTCGCGGTTGCACACTGGTCCACAAACTCTCGCGCATGTCGTTGACCCGCTGCCAGATGGAAGAAAGGTCTGCCCATAGAAACGTGAAATCCTGTACCTCCTCTCTGGTTGTGGCCAGGGTATCATGACGAGTATGTGGAAGAGCCAATGCTTCTTTAGCCTTGGAAACAGTATCAGCTTCAGCTTGAAGCTTCTCGAGTCTAGTGTTGTAGGTGCGCAGGAGATCAATAGCTTCCTCGGGTGGAATGTCTCCAGAAATTGGCTTTTCTCCAGACCATCGCTCTATGATGTCGCGCATTTTATCGTTGACAGCTCGGTCTTCGGAGGTGATTTTAGCCCTCAAAGCGTCACCTTGTTCCTCCACGACTCTGCTTTTCCGAGCCAGGATCTCTTGGAAAGCATCCCATTCATCGCCAACTTGGTTTGCAGACAACCAGTCACCGGTGAAGTTGTACCGCTGACGAGACAAAGTGACCTGACCTTGGCGAAAGACCTCCACTTCAGGCTCCCATACGTTTGCATTTCGCTTGCACTGCTGAATAACGGTGATGAAAGCTACGGCTTGAGCAGTTGACGATGCTTCGAGAGATTGGTTCTCTAGATCGTGCCTTGACCGCTTTAGTTCGGCGAAGACTTCACGCATCCGGTTTCCAAGAATCGCACCGAACCGAGAAGTAATGTCGTGCTGCCATTGATCATATTTCTGAGTTATTTTCGACTGTACCTGCTCATAGTTAAATGTGACAAAGCCGAAGGTCTTGCGGACATCCGAGGTATCGAAGGTTGATCTTGCGTGACGAACTTCCTGAATAAGTTGATGCCACAGTTCCAGGTCTTCGCCAAGCGCTTCGTGGAGTTGACTTGTCTGAAGATCCCATAAAGATTGATACCGATACCACTCTTGAAGATAGAGCGTGAGTTCGTCGACTTTAGCGTCGATGGTGCGATACGCCGCCTCAAGCGGGTCAAGACAATCCGTTGTGAGATCCTCGAAGTAGTCGTTAGTCATTTGCATTGAAGAGGCAGCCGAAACCTGATACCGTGTGGCTTTAATACGCTGCAAGCTGCACAAAACGCCCAGCCATGATTCAAGATTGTGAAGCCACATCGCTTTCACATGGTTGATAGGAGGTTCAACGAAAATTGTTTGGTTGTTCATGCTGATCTCAAAGCTGGTGGCAGGAAACTGAGCTTGATAAGCGAGTTCGTGGTCAGAATCGTGACCTTGCAGGGGAGACTGCATGTCGTTTGGATCAGAAAAGGCTCTTATCCAGTGTCTCATTGCTTCTCTGAGACGATCCCGCAGGATTGATTCGAACTCTGTGTTGAGGCTGTGTACCCAATGTTCCAGGTTGGCGTAATTCTCGAGATTGAGCTTGTCTACAGCATTCTGAATAGCACTTGCATGAGCCTGAAACGCCTTTGATTCGTATTGGCAAGATCGTAAGTCGCTGAGAGCTTTTCGAATGATTGTGTCTGTATTCCGCAAGGTGATCATCTTCTCCTGCAAGATAGCAGTAGCATTCGACAAACTTCGAACATATTGGACGTGCGCACTTTCATTCCTGAGAAAAGGATCAGTGCCTTTGAGAATTGCATCCGGACGGGACTGTTTCTGCTTCTGGTGAAACTCCCAGTCATTGACGAATGACTCCCATCTCAATGCCATGCCCTTCGCGAACAAGATTTGGACCTCTTTCACATAATTTGACATCAGTTGTGCAAGATTAGGCATATCCTGAATAGCTCGAAAGACCGAGACGTAGGTTTTGACGCTTTCCATCAGGCTCAACGCGAAGGGATAGATCCTCTGTGCATCTCTAGCAACAGTCGACACCATGTGAGGAATGTTGAAGCCAAGCCACGTTAGATTGCGCACTTCCTTAAAAAGAGCCACCACTTGTTCGTCGAAGTTGACGTGCAGCTCGAGCAGACCAGTTGAACCACGAGCTTTGGCAATCGCAAATAGACGGCCGTTTGTCGAGATCATCGAGAGTTGGACGCCATGTAGCCAATTTTGGTAAATCTCCCGCGTTGTCAACTTATCTCGAAACATCCTACTCTCGTTCTGTAGCTTTTGTCCATCAGCATGCAATGCCCAATCTTGACCAAGTACAGCTTCAACTTTCTTCATATACCCATCGAGCTGTCCTTCAATCTGTCGAATCCAGATGATCGACCCTGCAATGGGTGGAATGTCACGTAATTGAGCCATCATTTGAGCTTCTGAGCCGACATAATGTTGCTTGAATCGCTCCTGTAAGGAGGTGATATCTCTTTTGACGTTGTCAAGGAGCTGGGTCTGATATTCGCCAATGGCTCCCCTGATCTTCGGCCGTACGAGTAAGGCATTGAACTTGGAGAAGACTCGAAACATTTCATTTGCAGACTTGGCAGTGGCGAGTCGATCCCGAAGTTTGGTGATGATTGAATTTTCCACGCGCGATGTTCGTTCAACGTAAAGTTGTTCGACACGATTCCACCTCTCTGTCCCTCCCGCAGATATGTCGAGGACATCAACTTCTTTCAATGAATCATATGCTTCGGTCACCTCGCGAAGTGCCTCAGCATCGTCGGCATCTTCGGCAACAGGAGGGTCCTTAACATAACCACTGGCGACGAGGTATCGATTTGTCTGAGGACCGAGAACATTGTGGATCGTTTTGCGCAATTGTTCGTGGTTTTCGCGGAAGGTAGCGACATACTCTATGCGGTCTTTCGTTTTCTCATGGCGTTCTTTAACCTTGATTGGCACAAATTCGTTGTTCCGCCTCTTTTGGACGTCTCGTGCGACATTTGTGAATTCTCGTCTCATTTCAGTCCAGACATTCCAGACCCGGTTGACAGCGCGAAAGGTGATTTGAAAGTCTCGATATGACATCGACATCAAGGCACGACCTGTGATGATACGGTGGATCTGAGTGTCGAGGTCAAGTGAAATGCCTTCGACGAGTTTGAGAGCCCGCTTGACAGGGTAGGGACAAATTCGTAGCTTCTTGTTGAGGTGAGCAAACACGGACCCGAGTGCGTCCATGACCTTGTCAAGATTGGTGGCGGTAGACAATTCGTCGAGGGGAAAGTCTCGCATCAAGACGTTGTAAGCCCTCACCTTCTCAAGAGCTCCCTTGAGGCCGGTATCTTCGCTCAGACCTAGCAGAGCTTGATGGCGTTTTCCAGCCTTCAGAATTCCCAAGGTCAACTGTACTCCATCCGAGCTCAATTCGTCTTCGATCCTCTTCAAGGCGCTCTCCAGGGACAACCAAAAATTGATCTCTTGAGCAGCGGAGCCACATTCAGAATCGTCGGCGAGCTTTGTGACCGAGCGAATATCCTTGATCCAGTGGTTGAGGTGGTTTGTCAAACTGTTCTGCACAGTCATGCTGTCAATCACATGAGGTGAAATCAATTGCATTGATGGAGCGATACCCTGTTCACGAGCCTCATGGAGCACAGCCTCGACGACTTCATGCATTGGTAACCGCACCAGGGGTACATCCGTGTTCTGTTGCAGACTGAGCAGACTGTTTTCCAGCTCTTGCATTCTTCTCTTAGCACCCGGCACACCAGTCTTCATGTCGGTCTCATACCACGAACGTCCTGCTGGATCCTGAGTCTTCGTATGAGCATCGAAATATGGACCCAGGGCATTGTGAATGATGGTATGCAGTACTTCAAATGCTGAGGACGTGCTGCCCTCGAGTTTGGTGGCGTCATCGTCTGTTGCGAGGGTTCCAGGAAGATTGACTGGATAAATCTGTGCAGCTATTGGTCTATGAGCATCAAGGCTGGCAGGGCGTTTCAGGAAAGCTATCGAGGCCACTGTGGTGGGTCTTGAGAGGAATTCGGCAGTGAGGGAGTAGGTGTGTTCCACTCCTCACCATTTTGTCAGTAGCAGTCACACAGAATGGAATCGATCCAGGCACTTACTCGATGTGTTTTGTCCATCATCGTGGCCGTTGACCTCACCTGCTCGACGGTCTTTCTGGGCGAACAAAGCAACCTGAGGTTCCGTAGCATACCGGCTGCATCGTTCGAGCGACTGCGGTTGATTTGATTGGGAAAGAAAACTTCCGACCGACTCAAGTTCACGTCGTGCTGCACCCAGATTTGCCTCGATTAGCCGTGCGATGTGCTCTAGCACCAGCGTCGGGTCTACTGTCTCTGGTAGTTGAGCAGCGTCGCCATTTGGCTGGCTCACAGTGAGGACTTCCATCCCTTAGTGGTGCATTTGTGGTGTGATTGTCAAAGTCTCATCAGATCGAAATACACCTCCAAAAGCAGCCGCCAACGCCGGTGCAATGCAGCAGAACAAGTGATATGACGGAGGTGTCGTGGTCCTGGAGTCCTGGAGTCCTGGACACAAATTTGGCATGAACTTCGGTATGGAGGCGCGCACGTCAGGGAAACTGCACCACTGCACGCTCGCATTTGATAGGACCCACAGTGACCCACATCACGCGTTGTCGTCTGCAGGCCTCAACCTGCCAATCACATGCGAGCAATCCCGGCAACTGATTGCCTCCACTTGACGTGCCGGTCTACCAGTGTCCGAGCCGGCCCACAAGCTTAAACGCACAAACCAAAGGCCAGGCGCTTCACGGGCTTTCACCCAATGCGAGGAGGCACGCCGTTCGTGACAACCATACTCATTCGGGATGGCGACCCCAGGTCCGGAGTATCATGCGCCAGACTCCGAGCGGAGGTAATATCACCAAAATTATTTATTCAAATCCTTTCTTCATACCCAATCTATGTCAACGGAAAGACAAGGCTCTTCGGTCAGTCCTTTGAAGAAGGATTCAACATCTTCCAGCTGTGTCCATCTTATCTTGCAATGCCAATGGCGAAATCAACATGCTTTTTATCACGGTTCGCCATCTGCCGGCAAGCCTGTGCATATTCAACATCTGCAGTGGAAGTCGATCCAGATGATCTCCTTTGCCACTCATCGGGATCGTTCAACCCCTGCTCGTCACTCCCAACCACACTTGAAATGCTGCTTTGAGCCGCATGATCCATCACCCTCACTCTATTCTCTTCCATGTCCCTGTCCTTGGAGGCTAACCGCCTCACGTCAGGTCGCAATTCACCCCCGTGCGATGACGACAAATGTGACGGACCGTTGAGCGAAGAATTCATATTTGTGGGCATATCTGGAAGATCGCCGAGTGGCTGTCCTGGGGGTGGTTCCGCCCAACCAGCGGTCTCGAAGAAGGATTCGTAGCGCTCTTTGGTTCGTCGATCCGCACCATCCAACGCGAAACTTGAGAGCCTGCTGATTTTGAAGGCCCTCAGCCGGTCCAGTGCCGTCTTGAAATCGTCCAATACGACTGAGTCAGTTAAGCATTTGAATACGAAAGAAAGTTTCCAAAAAGGATTGATTCCCGTTGGCAGGGCCGATTTGAACGCATTCGTGACAGATAGAACGTCCAGGACAATGAATATGATGCTCAAGCCCATGGCGACCAGCATCACGGCGAAGCGAGGCGAAATCCTGACGATCTGTGTCAATGTCAAATCGTACTTGGTCTTGATATTGTATATGAGAAACACCGCGGCTGCAATCCACCATGGGTCTCGACATAGCGCTTCCCACGGTCTTGTCCGCAAGAATAAGTCATTGATGTTGTCTGCGCTTTGAAGTCAGTCATGATTAAATCAAGTAATGGCAATCGTTCTCAGCGAGACTCACGAAAATAAGCAAAGTTCGCATAGATCTCCGTGACCCAATAAGGAATGACCAGAATAACGGTCCCAATAAATATCCTGCTGACAGTTTTCGACAAGAACGGCCGCAGTTTCATCCATGCAATTACGTTGTGAAGCCACCAAGAAATATTGAGGGGTATTGCCGCTGCAGAAAGCCACCATGCGTACACGGGTGGATTGAACAAAATGAAAAAGCCTTGCCAATAACCGAACACCAACTAGAACCGCACGTCAGCGCCGATGGCTCCTTCAATGTGACAACAGGAGCATCCATACCTCCACCAAAATCAGCTTGTGCAGCAGAACGCCTCTTCTCATGTTCGCAATCGTGATACAGGTCATGATGATAAGCGATCCGATCATGTATCCCTCCGCCCACGCCTCCAATACCAATCCGTTCGGATCAGTGGGTTTCTGCGACTGATCTCCGGGCGCATCTTGCAAGCGTCGGTCGAGGGATGGCAACGGGCTCATGTCTTCTGGATCAATCTGTTTCGGCGTGGTCGCGCTCGGTTCAACTGATCGGCAAATTCTTTCGTGGTCGCCGCGCACATGCCACGCAAGGCATTCTCGACGATCGACTGCTCCAGCTCTCGACCCAGTGACAAGATAGACCAAATGACCAAATGACCAAAGCACCCGCAGTCAGTCTCACTCCAAGCGAAGGAACATACAAGAAATGGTGTTGGGAACTTTAGAGTGGAACAACGAAGACGACGAAGACGTTGGGGTGCTGACGACTATTCGAAGGAAAGGTGGAGATGGAGAAGAGGGCAGGGACCGACTCGGAGCTGCGAGCGCGCCCGAAGATTCGGGTGGTGACTGGTGCGCTGCGGCATCCCGTGGTCTCAGGCTGGGCGGTTGCTGCAATTGCGGTGCCGGGGGGCGAACTCAAAACGCTCCTGCAAATAGTGTAGCCTATGGATGGCCTTTTCTCCATGATTCCCACGCCACAGGCCCGTTTTGCGGAGCAGATATCGCGGCTTTGGGGGGTGGCACGTGCCATTCCGGCAAGGATTCACCGCTCCGGGTGATTCAAGTTGTGGTAGGTTACGGAGCCCGCACGAGCGAGTTTCTCCTAACCGCCACACCGATGGGCCCGATCTTGATCGATGTGAGCAATTATTATTGTCTGCAGTTCTAGTTGAAATCTTACCAATCGTCTACCGAGGCACAACTGCCACTTCTTGGTGGACCCGCGAATACTGCGTACTTTGCTTAGTCACATCGTCAACTTTACGCAAACAAGAATAGCTGTTTGCCATTGCGCTAGTTCGTCCCTAAATGAGCTCTTGAAACGGTATAGCCTTCATGAGCCTTTTGTTTAAGGATGTATCCTTGTGCTCGATACACCAGGCCAGATACCGATGAAAATGCAATAGTAGAAACCAGAATCGTGAAATAGATTGTTTAACCACCAAGTACATCTCAGGCTTTGGGAGCTGCAATCCTTAAACTTTCCATTCCTGCCAATACCCCTGCCCCAATGATCCCACCGTCCCTCGATTCTCGGAGATAAACGCTCTTTCCTCCCAACTGCTGACCCGACCTCATCACAAGTTTGTCGATGAACCTCTGACAGTGCTCTTTGAAGTTCGGATAGTGCTGGATGATACCTCCGGTATAAGCAATAACCAATTCTTCTGGACCTGAGCTCCAGCTTGAGGCATTGTCCGTTTCCTCCTCTGCGCCTTTCCCGTTACCATTCGAACCCTCAGGCAATGGCTCGTTTGGTTCTTCATTTAGATTTGCGGGCCTGCTCAACCCTATCTCTCCCACCGAGGTTAGTAGACCCGCAGTCGCTGCAGCAATTAGTCCAGCTGATCTGACCTGAACGGCGTGAGCAACTTTGCGTAGCGCTCCTGCTGAATGAGGGGTCCAGGACCAATTCGATGATTCTGGTGCTGGCATGCGGTGCTTCAACTCTCGAGCCAGGTCGGCATCAGTCCTTGCTCGAGCTACAACCGCACTTACAAAGGTCGTGGTGAGACTGTAGCTGTCAGCGACCATGGCTGGCAGGGACGCCGCCGGTATTGGGGGTCGATGCGCATTCGTCATGTAATCGAAGAAGATGATTCGAACCAGCTCACCGATATAGCGCCCTCCAGTCATGTATTCGAATGGCTGAAATCCCGGTCTGGCAGTCGATCGATCGAGCTGTTCATCCCATAATGTAGTAATTGCCTTAAGTGGACCACAAGCCCCAGCGATGGTGAGCTCTGTATTAACAACAGTTTCATCCGCTGAAGGCACTTTCTTTCGAATGCGCTCGGACTTTTGTTCTCCCAGGGCGTCGAATTTCAGAGGGATTGTCGCATTGACGCCCGTGCCAACGATAAGTCCAGCTGCCACTCGGGAGTTCGGAAGCGATTTGACAGAATAAGCCAACGAACATAGAGTCGCAATAGTATCGTTCGTAATAGCGGCAATCTTAAGTCTGGGAAGGGGGCCCAGCTTCCTACGCTTGGCTCTCGGCGATTCGTCGTCATCACCATTAGCTTGCCGTCTTGTGTGTCGATCATATCCTTGGAGGAGTGTTGACCCAAGGTCCAAGTTCTCGTGGATGGTGAACCCTTTACCCATGGGCATAAGAGTGGCCGAGGTGAGCTCGTCTTGTCTGTAAACAAAGTCAGCCATATTCTCTGTATGGTCATAAACTCAGCTAACATCATGGGAAAACTGAAAGTGATGCCCAGACTCAGCTCACTCGGTGAAGCAATTCCGCCAGCGTCGTTGCCGAGATAGTCGCCTACGACTTCAGCGATGCAATCACCAATCCATGCAAAGAGATCTTCCGTCTTGTCCATCTTGAGGTGCTCGCCAATGGGCCATGCCTTCTCCAGTGTTCGTCTGACTCTGGGTCTTTGCGCATTTCGAATCGCTTCGTTCGACCTGTCGGTGCCGTTGATCGCAATGTTGTTATCAACGCCATCTCCAAGGAGATCGATAAAAGCTACTCTCAAATTTGTACCTCCCACGTCAATAGCTAAGAATTGACCTGTCTCATTGCCCCTTGGCAAACCCGTTACGGGGGTTGGCAAGAATTGCTCCTCAGAAGTAAGGGCTAGTCGACGATATACCTTAGAGAACTCATAGGCAAGACAGTGAATAGTATCGTCATCAATATTGAGAGGTTTGAGGAATTGGAGAATGTCTTGTTCCCTGTCATCCATTGGCGGGGTTTGGTTCTCTGGCACTACCGCTGAGCTGTTCTCCGACATTCTGCAAGGGTCGACAGAAGCCAAGAAATTGTCATTGACCATCACCTTTTTGATTTCTGGCAAGTAGCGGCATCAAACAGATGAGTTGAAGTAGCTGTCAGGTCTGCACGAGTGTTTTCCAGAATTTCGATGTGTTGAGCCCCAAGCTTGTGACCAAAAAAGCCGAATGTGACGCTGGGAGTTTGGTAGATGTGACGTTGGAAGTGTCCAGATTGGTCGGGTCAACACAGCGACGTGCGCAACGGTTGCTCAATGCCTCAGCCTCTCGTTGCCTTGATATACGAGCCTAGAATATGTATCAATTGATTGTTACGATGGGTCGAGGCACATTGCCATGCAATTTCTGAGGCGCTAAAAGTTGGCGGGCTTGTCTGCAGTAATTATTCGGTGCACGGACCAACAACGTACCGAGTAGTAATACTTCGTAAAATCAGGCACCCTAAAGTTTCGGCAGTAGAAGCTGAAATTTGGGGTCCCAAGCAACCTAAATCATGAACTACCTATAGGTATGCAAACACGTCAGGAGCAGGAAGCAATTCAAATGTACTTAATTTGGCCCTGCTGGCAATAGATGACGCCAACCAAGTAAAGAACCTCGAAATAGATTTGATACCGAAGTAGTTCACTTGGGCCGCAGATAGATTTCTCCCCGGTCATTCAAAGTAAATTCTACATCTGTAATATTGCCCCCCCGGCAAGTCGAGTCAGCCTTCCCGACAATAATGGCATCATATATTACCTAGGTACCCTGAAGGCGTTTCAAAAAGCGTAACAGCCATTTTCCAACGAAAACTTGGTTTGCTGAATGGCATGCCCGCTAAATGGCCCCTGCCAATTGAAAATACTTGCCATTTGCGCAAGGCACAAAATGGTGCCCTCGTTATGATTACAAGTTAGACGTATTAGACTACCTAGGTACCTGGGCGATCAAGAACAGTCCGAGCATTAACAGGGCGTGCAGGGCTACAGGGCTTGAGTGACAATCCCCACTGCAGCACCCACTGGCAATGTTCCGGGACCCACCCGGTCCACCTACGACGCGACGTGTGCCTAGGTAATAATGCACCTTCAAAACATGGCGAAAATGATGCATCATTAACGACGGCACCAAGCCTCAATCACGCTTCTGAATACCATCATGTCAGCCCATGTATACAATCCTGATGAAAAGACCAGCTCAGATTTAGTATCCTCGCAATACCAAATTGAGGCTCGACATATCAACAATCCGTTCCGCAGGAGAATATTTCAACACTTCCTCCCCGCCGTCCTTCTAACATCTGCGCTTGTACTGCTTTTTAGATCAGCACTCGTTTGCCATGGTCGCTACAGCCCATCGAAGGATTTTTACGAGCCAAGACTTGAGCAACAGGTTCAAGATGTAATAGAAGCACGAAGAGTGCCGTTGGAGGCTCACATAATGTCAAAATGCCCCGATGCTCGAGACTGTCTCCAGGAATTGGTTGTGCCAACCATGGAAAGGGTCAGTGATAAAGTGGACTTCAAATTGTCATATATAGGAAGGTACGATCCGTGTATTAACCCCATCTCTGCGCAGAGGCTCAACTAAAGCAGGGTTGACGACAAGTCTGATGCTGTCGCTTGCATGCATGGCCCCTCCGAGTGCCTCGGGAATATGATCGAACTTTGCGTTGCGCAAATGTACCCAGATGCGAAAATTTTCCTCGGGTTTGCCAACTGCATGACCTCAACTTATTCCAAAATTCCCGATCGAGACCTTGTCAAGAACTGCGCACTGGAGCACGGCATTGATTTCGGGCGTGTGAATCAATGCATTAGCACTGAGGGTCTCGGTTCAGAGCTGTTACGCCAGAGTGTGTTGAGGAGCCAGGAACACAATGTCACCAAAAGTTGCACAGTCCGTTTGGCCGGTAAAGTGCGATGCATCAGGGATGGGGGAAGGTGGTACGACTGTCCTGGAGGCAGCGAAGTATCAGACCTAGTTCAGGATATTGAGAAATTGTATTAAAACGACTCGATACTCGAATGAGGACTGCTTTTCCAACCTGGAGACTCAAAGGTCTTTCACTGATACTAAGAGCATGGCAAGGTGTTGGCTTGAAGCGGCGTCAAATATAGCGAAACATGTTTTCACGAACACCTACTCCATGTCGGCAATGTCTTCTCACGTGCAACCTGCGGGCCATGTGCGTACCTCTTTTCATCGCCACAGGTTCGCCGCCTTCCAACTCCGCCCCCGCCATACCCCCGTCGCCAGCTCGACCCTCCATTGCATCGCGAACTTCTGCATCGAGCTGCTCTGACGTTTTCTGCTTCTTTTCCTTGTTCACTTGCGTCGTAAGGTGTTCATGGTTTGCCTTGATTGGTTTCTGATCCGCTGCAGCCGCAGCTGCTGCAGCAGTAGCGTCTCGTGGCAGTTTGCTCGAGGCATGGAAGGTACGACTGTTGCGTGTCCGACCACAGAGCTGGAGCTGGTTGATCGCCCGTCGCCCGGCACTTACACGTATGCTAAACATTTTAAATGCTAAAGGTCAATGAAAAGAGAAGTGCACGTACCAAACCCCGCGTACAGGTTTTAAATTACGTTGGCCGTGGTTGGCACACTCATCTGCAGGTCACAAGGCCCTTCGGCTAAACATGCCCAACGATCGCAAAGAGTCGCGGACTTTACGGATTCAGTTAGCCGGAACGGGATGTACTTCGTACTTTCTACTAGTGCCACTGCAGGCCGTTAAGACCCAGGCTGCAAGCCGACACTTTTTTAAGCAGGCACTGCGTCGCTTTGTACTCTACCTCAGCTGTACGTTGAAGACCACGTCATACCATCAGCATCCCACCTTCTGGACGCTGCGCAAACTTTGATATCCTTTTGCGCGTTTCGAAAGAAGCCAAGTACTAGATGTGTAGGAGATGGCAGCGCAGACGCCTCAATACTACGAACTCTACCGAGGCAGCACGTAAGTCTGTCTAACATCGTAGTTGACTCATCCAAAATCTGTCGTACTGTTGTGAGCGTTGAAGGCTGACATGACGACCACAGCATTGGCGACTGCCTCATTGACACGATTGATGAGCTGATCAACGAGGGCCGAATCGAGCCTCAACTTGCCATGAAGATTTTGGCCAACTTTGATAAAACTATTTCCGAAGTGTTGGCAGAAAAAGTCAAGGCGAGACTCACTTTCAAGGGACATCTCGAGACATATCGGTTCTGCGATGATGTTTGGACTTTCCTTGTCAAGGACGTCAAATTCAAGCTTGAGTCAAGTTCGGAATTCCATGCGGACAAAGTCAAGATTGTCAGCTGCAATGCAAAAAGACCTGGGGAGGTTTGAATCCGTCGTGAAGGCAACGATGAGGACTGCATAGCGAAGGCGTTGGTTACAATTGGGGCGTTCCTTCGAATCACAATTCTAGACAGTATACCGAATTTGCGCAAAGCACAGACAGGGACAACAGAGACCCAAAAAGTTCTTGGGGCCACAGGCAGTTCTTGCAATAACACACACCAACCGCAGTCTCATTTGTACTGTGGGGCTCATGCATCGAGACCTCGAAGGGTGTTCGGAAGATCCTCGTTCCTGCCCTTGCTAACATCATGTACCTGCAATGTGGCTTGTTTCATTGTTTCCTCATGCCTACCTAGGTACCCAGGTGGGTATTCGTGGTCGGTACGGGTGCCAGAGGCCCTCCACATAGCTTGACCTCGATCACAGAGAAGCCAGTTTATCGAACTGTTCCACGCTCTTTCTTTCCTCTAGCGCCAAATCAATTAAAAGCGTCCAGGACGGAGATTCGCGCATTGAATTACTCCCGCATCAGTCTTCTCTCGTAAACAATTTCCGCTTGGTGCTTGGTCTACCTGTACGTGAGGGCATTTTTGTTATTGAATTTTAGTACAGACCTACCGACCACGACGAGGAAGAGGCAGACAGTGAAACGAAGGACTCAACCAAGCTCGAGAAATGACGCACGACAAGACGACAACGCAAGCCAGCCATGGCGGCACAACGTCGAGCAGCTCGTCCGAGACCATTACAACTATCTCGCCCTCCACGAACAAACCCATTCTGACACGGCCCGCTGCTACGCCAACCCAGGTCAAAGAACTTCCTCTCACAGCCCGCAAAGCTTATCAGTCCTTCCGCAAGTCGCACCCTACCCTATCGTCCCGCATCTCAATCCTGCAAAGGTTTCTTGAACTTCTCGCCAGTCGTACTGACGTCCTCTCCGAAGAATTGACGGCCCAAATGGGCCGTCCCATTTCCTACACGCCTGTGGAAATCAAAACTTGCATTAAGAGGGCACAATATCTCATCGATATTGCATCATCGGCGATGCCCGACAATTTGCCTGTCATTGGTGAAGTTGAGTCAAACATGAAAAGATATCTACAAAGATCCGATCCGCTAGGGGTAATCCTAGTCATCTTCGCATGGAACTATCCGTATTTGATATTGGTCAACAGCTTAATACCTGCCCTTCTGGCAGGCAATGCGGTCATCCTCAAACCAAGCCCTCAAACACCAACCATTGCAGAGCATACGGTGGAATTACTTGAGGAAGCTGGTCTGCCCAAGGGCGTTGTGCAATATGTGCATGTTGGGAGTGTCGAGGATTTGAAACCCCTAGTACAGAGTCCTGAAGTTGATCACGTCTGCTTCACAGGGTCTGTCGCCGGCGGCCAAGCTGTTCAGAGACTCGTAGTTGAAGGTGGGAGAGGCAACCGATGCGGTGTCGGGCTTGAGCTCGGCGGTAAAGATCCAGCCTATGTTCGAGGAGATTTCGCAGGTGATCAGGCAGCCATTCAGTGGGCTGCGGCAGAAATCGTGGACGGTGCCATCTTCAACAGTGGACAGAGTTGTTGTTCCATTGAACGAGTCTACGTTCATGAGCATGTCTACGACAGCTTCGTTGACGAGTGTAAGAAGATATTGGAGTCATATCAAGTGGGCGACCCGTCTCAAAGGGAAACTCAGATTGGTCCCGTCATCAGCAAAAGGGCAAAAGACATGATACTCAAGCAAGTTGCCGATGCCGTCGACGCTGGTGCAAAAGACGAGACTCCGGCAAACGCGACTTTTGCAAACCTCGATCCTGCTGGAAACTACGTCGCGCCTGTGCTTTTGTCTGGAGTCAACCATAAGATGAACATCATGATTAATGAAACCTTTGGTCCTGTCATACCAGTGCAAAAGGTCAGCTCGGATGAGGAAGCCGTCGCTCTGATGAATGACAGTGAATTTGGCTTGACTGCTTCTGTCTGGACCAAAGATGTTACAAAGGGCGAAGAGCTGATCCGACATGTTGAAGCCGGCACCGTCTTTGTCAATCGCGCCGATTTCCCAAGCCCAGACCTTGCTTGGACTGGCTGGAAGGACAGCGGCAAAGGCGTGACTTTGAGCCGATTTGGCTTTGAACAATTTGTCAAGGTTAAGAGTGTTCACATCAAAGATTATCCAAAATGATTTGCCTCATGTTTTGACATCGAACTGCCAATATCCATTAACGAACGCTTCTTGGGTGATAGAGTACAGGTGGACAACAGGACTAGAAGACTTGAATCAAGCCATCTCGGATGGGCTGATTCGTGCTCCTCTTCACACTCACATCATCCCAATGGATATTAACATCACGGCTCCAGGCAATTTCCCCCCTGCATCCAATTCGAGCTCTGCCTAGATAAGAGTGTGTCAAATCACTCACAAGGGCAATCGAAGATTGATGTTGGGTCTTTCGAACCGCCTTTTCTGGGCGTTGAACCTCCAATCGATCCCATGGTCGCGAAACACGCTCGTGGTTGCTGCTTCACGCCAGGCACAACAGACCTGCAGAAATCGATTAAAGTCCGGTGAACGGCAGTGGAAACAAATTTCTGAGTGGTAGATAAACTGAAAGATGAGCTGCAGAAGCTCGAATGGAAGGTCGGTCATTTGTGCCATGACACAGCAATTGAAGACTGAATCAGAATAAACCTCTGATGAAAGGGATCTATCGAGAGCTGTAATTTGATAGAAGGCGGGCTGTAGCCACTGGTGGGTGTTGACAAGTGCCGCAAAGAAGACCTGACAGCCGAAACTCGGGCTTAATGCTTAGAAGAGCTGTCTCACACTTGTCTACAATTTGGAGACAAATCAAGATTGTAAAAGAGTCCTCGGACTTTTAGTGAGTTGCATGCATCTCACATGTGGTCTCTCGGGCGTTGTCTGCCTGTTGCCAAGGCGTGCTGTGAGGCGGGCAAGCCAAAGAATGCACGTGACCAACCTTTTACACCCTTCCTTGTGTTTCGTTCTTTGTCAAAGTATCAGCTTGAAACGTGTTGACACCTGCATCAGTCGTACAGCCATGTGGTGACCATGTCCGGAATAACTCGCGGGGTTGGATGGCCCTGCTGTGCTTCAAAGGTTTCTTCAAGATCTGCATCGTGACAGCCCTTGACGGAAGAACAGCAGCGGGTTTCCCCATGTCATACCTGCTGCTTCACGTAAAGATGTTGTCCGGTGCGTGGGTTTTATGAGACACAAACAACATGACGATGAAAACCCCTGAACAGACCTTGCGAATATCTTCCTAACCCAAGCCAAAGATGAAAGCGGTGTCGGAAAACTCAGTCGAGATGGAGGATGCGAACCGTGTCGTGGTGATTCTTCGGGGAATTCCTTGCCACGGCTTTGGACGCAAGGGACTCGTGCGGAATTGCCAAAAACCCCACCTCACCTTGTCCTGGCCGGGAGGGCCACATTCAACCGATATGATTGCCATGTGTCTGATGTCGTCGTTGCTGCACTGCACCTGTGTGAAATCTCTCTCTGTCTCTCTCCAACCGGGCTGCATAGGGGTACCTTCAAGATTTACGGTGCCTCAAGGTCAAGACTGGAGCCTTTGAGAAAGCTATCTGAAGCACAGTGATCGGGATCCGCCCGCATATCAAGTTGTGAATCTCACCGACGGCAGCACGAGACCGCTCTCCCTTGGAGCCACTCTCCCAACAATATGTCAATCGTGCGGATTCCAGAAACACTAACCGAAATCAAATTCTCACGTGTTGCGAGGACGGGCTTCAATATTTGATTTAATTTTCTGCCCTGCTCTCCGATTTTTACAACCTGATCCTTTCATTCAAATGCCCGGTATGATGGATGCTTCTGATCTGCCTAATCGACCTTGTGTTTGATGAGCTGGATTCAGCATCGACCTTCTCAATTGTTGTTCTTCACTCTTTTGACCTTGGCTTGGCTATGACCCGGTTGGTTCATTCCCCAATTTGCGAATGTCTATCCTACTTCACAAACGTGGCTTCTGAACAATAGCTTTCTTGAAGCACCCGAAAACACGACACATTCACACTCACTCTTTTGTCCCCACCTCCATTCCAAGATTGGCAAACTTTGAAAATCCAAACGAACAATTGGAACCTGTCTCCATCCACCCATTCATTCTTCGAATAGTTTTCGACCATTCACTTCTTCCATACGTCTCCACTCACAACTCCTGCGACGAAGTCACATACATCAGCCCCGGCCACGAAAGTATCGACGGAGCCTCCAGCAATATATGCCTTCCACACGCCGACCACAAAGAGCTGAACAAGACAATCAGATCGTCATCATGTCCAAACTCCGAAAAGGCCACCAGTGGCTCAAAACAAAGCTCCATCGTCGACATTCTCCTACTTCTCCACCGCCTGACTCGAGGAAATCCTCGTCCCAGTGCGGGCTCTGCATCGTGAGTATCACCACCACCTAGAGAAAAAGTTTGCACGGAGAAAATTGGACCTGATATTCGGGGGGAAGCAACAACGGCATATAATTTTTGGGTTACTGATTCTCATGTTTTTTTGTGTGTGAATAGGGCTCCCCGACCGATTTCCGTCGAACAGATGTCACGCTTGGTACCGATTGCGAGGGTCGTCCCGTGCTGGTGGAGCAGGCTCGCGAGGACGCTCAAGCGGCTTTCGTACATCGGAAGGAAGCACGCACCGAACCGAGGAAATTGGAAAAATGAAAGAACGCTTCGTCAGAAAGAGAAACTCGAAAAAAAATACTTTCAAATGGTTCTTGGGCAGGCCACAGCACCATCCGGTTCGAAATGGATTGTCGACTTTGAAGGGGAACAGGGTGTTGATTAACGGAATACCAGCATGATAACTCATTTTGCAAAAGGATTTGAGGACAGTAGCAGGAAGAGAGCAACTATCCAGAAGAATACATCATCAATCAATGTGAGGTGGACGTACCTGGAGGCCTGAACGTGTAGCCGAAAATTTCTTCTCCCCACTCCACCAATACAACTACACCATAAAGACAGGAATCTCATCATATCGTGAGCTTCGATCCTTCTTCTGCACCCTCTTTGCGCCCTGGTCTTCACGCTTGATCCGTGGTCTCTGCAGCGTGCGCGAGGTCGTGAGATCCACAGTGTGCTTATTTTCCGGTTGTGTTTCCGCCGCTTGAGTTCTTTGGAACCGTTCCTCGTCAAAATCGTCGAGATCGTCGAGCCAGCGCCTTTTCTTGGGTGGTGCTTGCCCAGTTGATGGGAATGCCTTGGAAGACATGTGACCTGGCCCAGACGTTGGTAGGTCGGTGGCTGTGGGAGCTTCTTTACGTCCGCCAGTTCGAGTTGGTGCGAATGTCGCAGGATTGTTGGAAAGGCGGAGCTTGGGTTCATTTGGGTGACGAGCCTTTGTGTTGGAAATGTCCACGGCGGATTCTCTAGGTTTCCTACGCTCTTTCTCACGTGGAATTGGCCTCTCAGCTCCCTGGCCTCGCCTTGCTAGGCCGCGTCCGAGGCCATTCAGACCCTGAGTGTCGTCCCGTTGCTCCTTGACGCTCTCTTTCTGTTGACTCTGGTCAGCCACCGGCTGCCCATTCGCGTTGGGGCTAAATCCCCAAGCAGCCCTACTGGCACTATTCAACCTCTCCAAGCCCAATAAACTTGTCTTCCCTCCCCCATCCCGACTCATCAAGGCCGCCAAACTCGTCCCAGCCCACAGCTCGACCTTATCACTCTGGTCCTCCTCCTTCTCTTCCTCAACACCGTCATCGTCAGAGTCCAGAAGTAAAGATCCACCGTTCACGCCTACATCCCTTAACCCACTGCCCTGCCGGTTCTCCAGTCGGGCCTGTTTAAGCTTATGCTTCGTCAGAAACGACGCGTTCCTCGGTATCGGCACCTCCCGAATATTAAGCCTATCTTTGCGCTCCTTCGCCTCTCGCATAAGTCGCTTATACTCTGCGTGGTGAAGGTGGGCAGTAAATGATTGAGCCACGGCATGAAATTCGTCCTCGACCATCATGTAAGCATCGTCTGCGTCAAGTCCCTCATGCATAAAGTCGATGGGAGGCGGAGCGGGAGGGGGCGAGGTCGAGGGTGTGCGGGCCTTGTGTGGGCGGTCCCCCGGCCGACTTCGGTCATTGTCTCGAGCAGCAGCAGTTTTGCTTCCACATGGGTTCGGGCTCCTATCCTCAGGTTTGACCAAAGGTTTCGAGTGATCAGACTCGGTTATTGTGGAATCGGTGTTTGGGCCCTCGGCAGACTTGCGTTGTCTCGTAGGTCTCGCAGAGCTAGTTGAACTGAAAATCGAGGGCGTGCTGGCTGTCCACGGTAGTTTGCGAGCCATTGCAAGGCAGACCTGCCCTGATCAAGGTGGGAGATGGTTCAGAGCTGATACGGTTCGACTCTTCCAAGTCTGGCTGTGGAACATGGTATTTGACGGGATGCTGACACGGCGGATGCTCGTGGGTGTGGGAGGGGTGACAATGGACGTGTATGTTGCCTGCGGATTCCTAGTTCGAGATGCTACTAATACGGAGTATGTGACGCGAGAAGTAAAAGGTACCACCAGGTGCACTAGGTAGTTTTAGACTTTGAATCTCTTCGGTTGTTTCGATCAACCAAGGGCGAAGAATCTGCTTAATGCAATAGGCTAAAAGAGACTCGCTACTCCACGGAATTATTTTCACGAGTTGAGACTCCTTACCATCCTCCGTCTCGGGTAACTGTCTTCAAATGTGTACCGATATGACTAAGTAGCTCAACATGAGCTGTTACGACAACGTTGGATCATGAACGCCTTCCGATTCATGGCCAAAAGCCAAGTTTACTGTCGAAACGACTTGAACGTCCAGCTCAGATATTAGGGAATGGAAAAGTGAGGCTTTGGGCCCGGGTAAGACCTGCAGCAAACACACCAGGCGTCTGTTGACTGCATTGTGCGCACCTTCGCAAGTTGCGCCTGCCGATCGCTCCAAACCCCTTTCGACATACCCAAATTCTTTGCTCGAATGCCGAAGCAACATTCCTTCAATCGGCCATCAGTTGCGGGTCGTTGAACGCAACTGTTTGGCAGCGATTTGAGGATGTTCGCATACAAACCGGTTTGTCACGTAACGCTGCCTGATGAGCAGGCTGCCGTTACAATGACCAAACTAGAGCATATGCTCAACATTATGAGCTGAACACATAGAGAGGAGTTCACTCCACCCCTGGACCGTTACTAGAGTCCCATGAGCACCGGCCTTGAGGCCATGATGGTTAGTCACCAACCGATTCTGGATTGGTTCGTGCAAGCGGTTCGGATAGTTGCGCAACGACTGTTCTCGGTTGATATCTTGATTTGTATGGCCAAGATAGTGGACATTTATAACCCATGAAAAGGCCTTGGCTGGGTATTATGGGGTCAAAAGACGTCGCAACAAAGCGTATTCTCTAGAGGGTATTTCTTCAGTAAACGCCTAAAGGGATATTGCGCCAAGGCGAAGCCCGAATACCATTTTCTTCAAATCCTCAAAACATCAACTCTTGCACGTTCAAAGACGTTGTGAGATACAGTCGACTGGCTTTGCTCTTCCTCCGATACTGACCGAGGTAAAAGTGTCATCCGTGAATATGTACCAGCTCCTTTTCTTTTCGATAATGAGCCAGGGTTGATGACCATAACTGACTCAACCACCTGTGAAGACGTATTAGCTGCAATTCGTTCAACTCTCTAGCATAATACACGGTATAGTAGATATGTTAAAGTGAGAGGGTGGTTAGCAGATGACCAATAGGATGTAGGAGCGTAATCTTTGAGGTACTCATGGTTCAGGAATTTCCTAACGGAGTCGAAGTGATTTGTTGTTGCTGAACAACTTCGCAAGGCGGTTTTGTACAAGGAATTGAAAGATGGCATCTTTTGCGAGGGCGTAGGCTGGTATTTGCGTAAAAGTGATATACATGCATAATGGTTTGTACGTACCTTGATAGACGCTGTTAACATACTCGGCAGAAAGAGAATATCGGGCCGCACATTCGACCATTCTCCCAGCTTGTAATAGCCTAAATCGATACAATCTCCGACTACTTTCCCGCCATCTCCTGACATTTTCTCTCGCGAGAGCGGGGGGTAAAGTGGGAAAAAATGTCGCTGTTCGATTACATAGCTTGGCAATCGATCCAGGAGACTGACCTTGTTGCCATGGGATATTTGCTCTCGGCTTAGCTGAACCAGGATATCGTGACTCGAAATCCCCACGACTACTTCATTCAAGGAGATGAAGCACGGATCTGGAATCATCTTGACCTGTTTTGGCAAGCCAAGATCCTTTCTGATGAGGTGCTCCTGCGGCCATGAGACGTGTTTGCTGATAGCATCTCGCACGCTTGGAACAAGAATAATCGTTGTCGAGGGAACCGCAGAGCAAACCCTTTCAAGTTGTGGAGAAATCCAGAGGCGGAACAGAGTCGCCATACTCACGTCCTGATCAGCACTTTTCACATCAGGGATGTCGAAGTCGCCAGATGCGAGCAGGGGATGGGCAATGTCAAGGAATGGGCCGGTCAACACCATAGCATCAACCATGTCCTCAGCAGCCTTGTGACACAGAGCCTGCAGCGGCTCAAAATCGAGGTTGTCATCCGCAGTGTAGGGGCCTGAAGCAAAGCATATGCTCAATGGAGTGCCGTCCGAGTCCTCTGAAACTCCAAGCTTTTCGTTCACTGCCTCGATTGCGGCAAGATCCGATGCAGGTAAGGGCAAAGGTGGCAACGATAAGATCTCGGCGACCTGGAAATACTGGCCAGATGCATTCGTGCCACGTACAGCCACGATCTGGCCGGGAAAGAAAGAATAGCTTGATAGAGTGTCAACCTTCAGCGGCACTCTCAACCCACCACCAAGCTTTCTCGAAAGCTCGAGTAGTAATGAAGCTTGATTAAGTTTTCCTTCGGGTGTGTCGCATGCTATCCGGCCTACAGCAACTATTTCGTTTGTGCTCTGTGCTGCTGCGTTCCCAAAGGCTGAATCGTCTAGCTTGTGATGTTTTTGTATCAAGTTCGAGAAGTCATCTATCCTCTCATCGAGCGCTTCTGAGGACTCATTCACCCGCATCGACATTGGCTTGTAGCCAAACTTCTTCACATCAGTTCTCGCGATGGGCTTGATTCGAGCCTCAGCATGCGGTGCAATGGGAGGCTCGGCCATAGGGATGTGGTCGTTTATCGTCTCCAGAATTGCCCCAGCATTTTGGCGCTCGGCAAACGGCACTGCTGTCGATTGTGTCCCATTCACTTTCTTTTCCGGTTTTGCAAGCCGTTTCGGGGCAGGTGTCTCGAAGTCATTCTTTCGCTTGATGCTGCCCATCCGGCGAGGACCGGCGTTCGGCGTCAATTCGTCCAGCATTCCGTAAACATCGCCAGTCTTCGTTGCGGTGCGTGGTGTCGCACTAACCGCAGGCTTTCGGCCGCTGTACTTGGGTTGGTGGTCTTGCTCGAGACTCTCCTGGACATCTTTTTGAAACATTCGTGCAGTGGCAAGATCAAGTACCGTCTCTTCCGCGCCCATCTTCATGCAGTACGACTCCCATTTAAAGAAGAGTTCCTGTGGCGTGATCGAATAGAGCCGCAGAATGGATTCGAGCACACCGCGGATATCTGGCCCAAGTCCATTGCCAGTTGGAGCAAAAAGTGCATGGAGATTCTCATCTTGGACTTCGGTCATTTTGGTGTCGTTAACTCTTCCTTTCAGAGGCGATGTAGCGGTTGTTTCCGCGTCTGTCCACCGCGAGAAAACCACTCTTGACATGACTTTTTTAAGACACGCGTCGGGAAACGCGTCAAAGGTAGGTGCGGTGCTAGCGCGTTTGGCGCATTTTATAGTAGCGGCTTTCAATCTAGCGTTCGGGGTTGTGCAAAATGTACGAAGCACAAAATTACGAAGTACTCAGTGCAAACTTCAAACCTAGGACGCCTAAGGTGGTCGTCTCCTCGCATAAAGGCGAGCTACTGTATCATTTTTAGCGACAGCCTCTTCATCTTGGTCATCAAGTATCTTGAAGCGCACGTTCTTGTGTTGCGCAAACAGGTCATTCGGAACTGCATGAGAAATGGCTCGTTACGGGTGATGCGACGATGCTTGGCATCAACCCACTCCTGTGATCAATATCGGCTTCCCAACTCAGCTTCGTCCCTTGTACGGCACGTACGGTTAGCTGCCGCGAGTTTCTTCGTGAGAACTGAGTTGAACTCCCTTTTGCCGTTGATCCCGCTTCGTTATGATTATTAATTTCTGGTTCCTTCGCCAGGTGACCACTGTAATCCAAGATCCACCGGAAATATCAGACAACAGAATAGCTGGCAAATGCATGGACTTCAAGGATTGCATCTACTCCTCTCATGTTCGTGGATGGGTAAGGAAGATTTGGATCATGTTGGACGCTCGATCAGCCACCCATACATGCCATAGGCACCTGCTCGGCGCCAACTCTGACCTCTCCATAACTCAATTCAGGCATTTTCCCTAGCACACTCTCTCGCGGAAGCAAAGCAATGCCGGGCGCCTTCCGTCCTGATAACTCACTCACGCCCTCATCAAGCTGACCAGCGTCCGTTTTCGAAGTATCTTCGAAGTCAACATATTCTCTATCTTGTCGAGGTGTCGCGACACTCCAACTGTCGATGCTCTCCGCTCTGCCAAAGCTTGGAACAGTGCTTCCACCTCCCTTTGCCTCCAGCGAACTTGAACTCTCCGAACATCTACTCGTCGTGCTAGCATAAGTGCTGTGCCGTCTCAGGCTGTCCAGCCTAACGCTGTCGTCATCACTCTCTTTCCTCGATGCCGATCCAGCACCGTCAAAGAGACAGCTTCCGCTCGCCTGGTCCGACGCAAACCAGAAGCGTTCCAACACTTTCTCTTCTACCTCGGTTCCCATAATGCCCGGGAAGCGCTGCTTTTGTTGCTCCAGAAGTCGCTCACCCTGCGGGCTCAAACATCCGAACCGATCACGTGTAGCATCAATCGTGACACTCCAGATCCAAAACAGACACTGCTCGTCCTCCTTTTCCCGCTGTATCTTGCACTGCGGAAGATCGTAGCAGAGATCATGGATTGCGCCGTTAGTAATGCAATTATACATGCGCAGAGGATTTGATGCATCTCGATTGGTAGCGTATATGAGCAAGCATAGGGCAACTAGCCTTTCGAGTGGCGGCTCACCGTTGGCGTCTCTTCCTGTGGAAGAGAGAGATGGACACGACTCCCAGAAATCTACATACTTCCCACCATCTGACATCAGAGAACGATTGTCTTCTGGAAATAGAGATTGCCTCGATTTTGGAGCGGTGATCGGACAAAGGGGTTCTTGCATAGGATCAGCAATGCGGCCAAGGACCTCGAGTAAATCAAGCGGCAGTTTGCGGTGAATGGCTAGCGCGTGGAAACCAACGGGCAGGTTGCTAACAAGGCTGCAGAGACTAGGAGCGAATGGGTGCTGTGGCAACTTGGGAATCCGTGTTGGTCGGAGCAAAGGCACCACAGGCGTGGTGGGCTCGTCCGTTGTACACCGCCAGAATGAGTCCAGCCTCATGGTCGTGTTCCTGACAAAAGAGCCGTAGTTGTGAATGCCACCAGCAACGGCAAAAGCTGTGCGTAGGACTCTTTTAAGTGCATCGTGCGCCACGGTGTCACCCGCCATCAGAGATAACGCGGCAAGAACAAAAACACTCATAATCAAGTAGTCATCCAGTTGACCATTCTTAGTGTTCATCAACTCGTGTTTGAGACAAGCCAAAGCCTTAGTCTGATACAGCAGGACCTTGTGTGACGGCGGCTGCTCGGGATTTTGCAGATTTTCGCAGAGTCCTTGAATGGCAGCTGCTTCAGTCCAGAGAAAGACTTCATGTTCCATATATAGTGGCCACTCTTTTCTCAGGATGTTCGGTACGTTGAAAGCGTCATAAGCTGCTGTGTAGCTCGGCATCATCACCTCGAAGAACATTCGCACAAACCGATCGGACATATTTGAAGGAAGCCAAACTTGAACCGGTGAGGGGGCTCCTCTTTGTACTACAGCTGCTGCTTGCTGCCTTATTTGAGCATCTTCCTCGAGATCCTCCTCCCTGGCCGGACGTCGTCTCAAACCTTGTCGAGAGCCTCGAGCGGAAGAAGACTTCACCTTCGCTTTTCGGCGAGCCTTGAGTTTGGCAGCACGATCAACCGTCGGCAGGTCCTGCTTGTCGTAGCTACTGGCTGCAGTGAGCTGATCCGCATTGTTCTGCCGAAATATCTGGTAATCTTTTCGAGCAACGTGAGCACGCATGAGTGGTGACGTTACTCCCGCCGCAGCCACTGAGGCAAATTGCATTGTGTCGCCGGTCTCCGGCATAATGGGAGGTGGGTATTTTGAGTCACAAGTCTACCCTAATCTCGAATCCACCTTGCTGTCTTTTGAATACAGCGCAGAGCAGAAGAGGGTTGACTGCGCAATTAAGAAGATGACATTAAGCTCGTGGTGGTTCAAATTTTAAAATATCTCCATATTTGCAATGAAAACCGAGCCGCCAATCACAGGAGGCATGGGGAACACCGCAGGCCCACACTGAGAGTGGCGGCTCCTGGAGACCGTGCGGGCCGCTGTGGCCGCTCTACTTGAAGACCAAATAATACTCCACGGGAATTCCTCGTTGGACTATTTCTAGTGCAGTCAGTATTTCTGAAGCCTGATAAAACTTCCTGGAAGACCCGGTTTTCCATGAAGCTCAAAGACGATTAATTGCTCAAACATGCCATGAACTCAAATTCCAAGTGAACCTCACGTTGTGTATTACAACTGGACCCCGCTTTTCATTGCCCAATCATTGATGCCTGACTGGCACTGAATATGCTCCATAAGTCACGGTTCGGGTTGGCGGCACGGATCAATCCATATAGTACGATATCACCCGTTTCCCTCTGAACGAGTTGCCCACAACCGCCTAGATCAATAGCCGTAATATACCAATTTCGGAGGTTCTGACCTTGTTACCGATGCGCCTCCTCTCCAGAGACTAGCAAGTACTGTAGTATATCGCTCAGGGTAAAGAGCCAGTCAGCCAAGTTCCCACACGCCGGATTTTGAGGAAAACTTATCTGATGCATCCGACTAGGATGTTATTCTCGTCCACTACCGTCAGCCGATGGACTCGAGACTTTCTTATTGTGTCAAAAAGCGTATCTAGTCGTGAGCGCCTATTAGTTTTCCATTGTGGTGGTATGATGGGGCAAACTTATCATCTTCCAGCGTGCAAGTGTAGACTCCTGGGTGGGTAGGGCTCCGCCTTGCCAAGGCCCTCCCTACTGTCCAATTCAAATTGCTGTAGTCACCATCTTTCAAGAGTTCTATCACGTCGACAGCCTCGAAGACGTTAAGAAGGACATCTAACTAGCGTCAGTGGCTGAAGAGATGGCCCAAGTCTCGGAATGCTAACCGTCCGTGGTGCATACCGGCACACTACTGATATTTCTTGTGACCATCTCGTCAATGACGTCCAGGACAGTTGCCTCCATTGAGCATCTACTCGAGTCAGTGATTTCGGGATCAGGTCGACAGATAGGCAAAGGCATTCACCTAAAAACGTGCGTGTATGTGCCTATTCGAATCTGCGAAAGAGGCTTCTTCAACTTGTCAGTCTCGGGAACGTTCATGGCAATGAACTTCAATATTCGATACTGTGTGATGACGCTGACGACCATGGTCCGCTGCGACTCTGAATCGTAGCTGACTAGTGGTATCCGTCGGGCTCTCGAAATTAGCTGTTTCCGGAGCGCATCATACAGGATAGCCTCGGGAGACGTGGATATCGTCTCAGGGCTCTTGACTTGTAACACATGCTCGACATCCTTCAAGTCACTCAAGAGTAGGTTATCAACGTCTTTCAGCTTGTCCGTATGGAGATTGTAGTATCGCACCACGTTTAGGTAGTCATTTACTGTCAGAAGACCGGCGTAGGTTGAGGTGGATGAGTCCCACAATGGGGCTGAGACGATGCCGCATTGGACAAGGATATTCAGGCTCTCTTTGACGGTGAGGCCGACGTCGAGCTCGATGAGGCGGAAGCTTAACGGCAGAACTTCATAGCATTTGCGCAACCGCAGGAAGTCTCTGATCGCTTTCTGCACATAGCCAAGTTAGTCTAGTCGCCCAGGGGCAAAACACCGCGTGTCATGCGCGCTCATTAAGTGTGACGAGAGAGTGAGACGCTATGAGCGATGGTGAGTGTAACGTACTAAGCCTTCCTTTTCTTCTCGATCAATGTGACGTTCGAGGCGTTCTCTCTGTATCGAGTTTCGCGGCCGCAGCAGGTCAGCCGGTCTAACAAAAGAAGGCTCGATGGCAGAGGCATAATGTTGGCCACTGGCGGAGGGAGGTGGGGTGGCATCTACACCAGCGCTGACATTTGCACCCTTTTCAGCCGACATGACGACCGTGCTCTCCTCGGCTACATCGCCAGGCTCGCCAGTCTTGCCAGGAACTGCTCAGGTTGTGTTCTCGAAATCAAATTCCCATCCAATTATGCAGGTTTTGCACACTAAGCTGGCGGAGATGTACAGCAGAGTCAGGGCCGAGCTGGCTGCATCAGAAAAAATGGGTCGATACTGCGCGGAGAGTCACTGCCAATAGTACCGTTTTCCGGGGTACATTAGTAGTGGAAAATCTTGAGGATGCGAGGCATTCTACGCCATGTTCTCCATACTAGTAGAGCATTGTCGAGGCGGGTTCACGAGCTCTCAGTTAATGTTTGCAGTCAGATGGCAATCACTTCTGACATGTGAAATTTTCGGGGGCACTTGCCTATTATTGGGCGAAACCCGGTTATTGTGCCTGCGTCTATGCCCGCATGCCTAAGCCTCCTACTACGCGCGGTGGCTAAAGAACCCAAGGTCTACTGACGTGACCGACACATCTGCTGTGAAATACTTCACCAGCACATGGATGACTTCAGGTTGTAACACACGAGACCTCACGGACTATTCTGCCTTTGCGGTTTCCACCAATGGCTTCTGATCGCCACCTCGAAGATACATCTCATACTCTCCAATTTGCTTTCCACCCGCCTCCCATCGCCGCCGGTATGCGTCTCGCTTTGTGGCACAAAACTTAGTGAGAGCAGGCCAGTAGTCGGCGTGGTGATAATCAAACTCGACGTGGCCATTGGCTTCCTTCATGAGCTGCTCTCGAGGCACATGCAAGCCGTAGTCCTCGTTGAACTTGATCTTTTCACGAGTCACGGGGTCGATGAAAGGCGTGATGAGTTTGAAAAAGCCCCAGATAACGAAGGGCACGTTAGCTACAAGCGCTCTCCCTAGCCGTTCAGGATAATGGTTCTGCAAAATGTTCAACGTTTGCTTTCCTTGTTGCAGCGTTGCTCCTTGGCCTTGTTTGGTTTCCGCGAAGTTGATAAGCAAGGCAAGCATCTCCTGACCGGGCGGCATCAGATCAATAGTCCGTTCTAGCATGTACACTAGATGCTCAATCTGTCGATCACTTCTCGCAGTGTTCTGCTTCGAAGGCCGGAGGTAGCAGCAAGGTCTACCGTTGTTGTCCCAGCCCAAAATTACCTGCTTGCCAGTCTCATTCTCAACCGAGATGTAATCCGCTGTCAGCTTGTCTGTTCCGTACTCTCGACGCCAGACCAGAGTGTTCTTGAGTCTTACCTCAGCTTGGTCGACCTTCCACGTAGTTGCCCTCAGATATCGGAACAAGCATTCTCTGGTTAAGAACATTCGTTCGTGATCTTGTAGAGGAGATGAGCTGGCACCTTTCGCAGACGAATTCGGGATGTCGATCCATTTCAAGACATTCGCCAGCAGTGTCTCGTGCTTCTTCACTTGATCGGCATTGTAAGGGGGCCGTTCGATGGGCTTGCAATTGTCCAGAGGCTTGCCCAACGGTGTCTTGACCACAGCAGCATCACTCGAGGTCGTTGGCAGCGTCAAGCCAGTAGTAGCCGTCTCGATTCTGCTCAATGTCTCGCTGGGTATGCCATTTGTTCCATTGACGTCAATCGTTTCTCCTTTGCTCGTATCGACTCCGTCAACCTGTGCTGGCTCTTCCAACGATAAATGTTCAACTGCGGCCTTTGTCGATGCAATGTCGGCCGCAGTGGTTGGTGGTGTTGCAAACTCATCCGTGGACTTGCTAGGATCCATGCCGCAGTAGACAAATGATCTTGAGAATAGCTGAGCAAAGAACACGGTCAGCTACTGACCGTCGGAGGCGTGGACTACATCTTTCCTACCTCTGGATGCTGACCGCAACAAAAATTTATAAGACCGGCTTATCATAATCTCGGCAAGCATCATACTCCGTACATGCCATGTCCCGCTTCGTCCCTGCAGCGCCAAAGTGTGCCTGACTGAGCTGGTGGACCCTTTTAGTCTTCCCGGGCCTTAAGTGTCACTAATGATCTTATGCTTTACCGCGCACTTCATACGAAGGATTCTAAAGTTGTTATTACGAACCTAGAAGTACCTAGGTGTTACATGCCTAGGTAGGTACCTATATTAACATTGACGAGAGCCTTGATATAGGGCCAAACTGCACCATCGAATGCTTCGGGTCGGGGTAGAACTCGAAGATCCATGCCTTAAAAAGGGTGGAAGGCCACTATCTTTAGCCGCGTGTCAAGAGTGCCGACGTCACTAATAAAAGTATCAAAACATTCGCGACGGTTCGTAAGTCAGAGGCCATTGCCGCAACACAACCTATCATATTGGCAGACGGATTCCTGACCGTAGAACCTATGTAACTGCCTAAAATTGACCATGCCGCCACCTATTCCAACCCATCACAACCGATTTACTGCCAATCCAATACGACCAGCACGTTACAGACCTGGCAAAGCTGTTGCTGAAGAAGGATCTTCTGAAGAGGAGGAGGGAGAGGAGGGAGAAAAGGCAGACGAACAGCGGAAACAACGTCAACCGAAGCACCAACCAAAGCCTAGCCCGGCAGTAATCCCTCAAGCAGAGCCAGACAACGACGACGACGCTGATGACGATGACGATGAGGAAGGCTTCGTGACGGAAGACGATGATGACCAGGAGCGAGTCACGGGTTTGGCTCCGACTCAGCCATCCCAACCTGTGGCACAGGTCGCGCAGCTTGTTCAGCCGACAGATGGGATACCAGCGTCAGGTTTGTTGACAGAGCGGGATGAAGAGCTGGATAGTGAATCTGAAGATAACGAGGACGACTCGCAAAGCGAGGAGGGGTCGTCATCCGAGGAAGAGATGCCCCAGCGAAGATTCCAACGCCCAACCTTTATCAAAAAGACCGATCGTAATACAATCTCGAAGCTTCATACCGAAACAACCCCCCACCATAATGCTATACGTGCTCCCGATATTTCCTCGTCGCAACATACTGACGACATTGCAGCACGTCGTCTCGCAGAAGCAGAATCTCTCATCAAAACCACTATAGAACGCGACACTATTGCCCGGCTTGCTGGTAAAAAGAATTGGGACGACGACGAGGACCTTCCCTTAGAAGCTCTAGTCGACGACACAGATGGCCTTGACCCTGAAGCAGAGCATTCTGCCTGGCGGTTACGCGAGCTTTCCCGCCTGAAACGTGATCGCGAAGCTATGATTGCTCACGAGGAGGAGCTAGAGGAGATCGAACGGAGACGCAATCTCACCCACGAGGAAAGAGAGGTGGAAGATCGGGAGTTCCTCGCCAAACAGAAAGGAGAAAGAGACGAGGGAAGAGGGAAGGCAGCATATTTGAGTAAATATCATCACAAAGGCGCATTCTTCATGGACGACGAGAACAGCTCGCGACTCGCGAAACGCGATTTTATAGGTGCGAAATTCGCAGATGATGTGGACAAGAGCATTTTGCCAGAGTATATGCGCATCAGAGATATGTCTAAATTAGGGAAAAAAGGACGCACCAGATACACTGATCTCAAAGGGCAAGATACAGGGCGATTTGGTGACGACGTGAAACGCTGGAGGGGCAGTGGGTACGGTGGTCGCATTGGTGATGAGCGGAGTAGAGACGACTTAAGAGCACTTGATGAAAGGTTTCTGCCTGACCACGCAAGTGATAGGAGAAATGGCCCAAAGGTGAGCGGTGCAAATGCTGGCGTTGTAGGTGTACGACGAGAGCGGAGGAGAAGTACGAGTACGAATAAGGATGAGGACGAGAGGTATAAGCGGAAAGGGTGTAGATACCGAGATCGAGACCTGTCTCGTTTCGACTCGCGGTCAAGATCACCATCCTCACCGAGAGATGGACGAAAAAGGCGACGCTTTATTTCAAGATCACCTCCGCCCAACAAGTTGAGATCCAGGTCATCTTCGCCTCACGAATCGAGGAGACGAAGAAGCTCCTCACCGATCTCCCGGGGGGATAAGAGGAGGCGTGTTGAAATATGAGCCGAGTACACCCTTCAATCGGCAGTGGCCTTTAATTCGTGACTGACGCCACCTTAATTCCATGAACTTTGAATCTTCTCGAGGGACATTATACACTACCGAGATACTCTTCGTGTGGTGTAGACCTCACCAATTTCGAAATGACATCTTGCCTTGCTCCTGTCGGCGATGCCAAAGCAGCATTTTCATCGAGATCAGGTCCTGAGCACACTAACAGACCGCGCAACACATAGGGCGCGCAACCGCTGTGCCCCGAATAACAGTCAGCATCTGGAGAAAGGGAAAGAGGACTCAGATCTACGATTTAAGCACGCAACGTCGCAATCCATAAAGTAAGAATCGTGTAATTGCCGTGTGTGGCATGGATTGCATTCTCTATCTTCTGTGCATCGTTGTGTAGCTCAGTTTTGTCTTTGGGCAGAAGAGCGAGTGATAGAGTAGTCACGGCCACCATGACATACCCAGCCCCGGGCCAAGGCAAGCCCAATGGACTGTCTCATCCGCAAGGAAAGCAGGCGGAATGTTCACGTGAACCTGCCTTGTCGAGATTTGGTACGGAGATGCTCTCATTGATGATGTCCCGTGTTCAGCTGCCGATATCAAGTGGCTTGATTTTTTTTTGGTTTTTGTCGTTTTGGTTGGGGGGCCTCATGCTTTCTTTGCGTGGTGTGTAGAAAAGTCAAGCTAAGATGTTGGGGAGTTTGTGCGATTGTATTCAAGTGTCTGCTCAAGCTATTAGGACAGGTTCGACTCATTCGGCAAACGTGTAGCGGGAAGACTCACTGTTGATGGTGAAGGTCTCTGCTGAAGTTCGTCTTTCAACTTTGAGTTCTTGCCCAGGCTGTTTGACTTCGTCTGGATCCATGATATGTCGACCGTCCAATGGTTTGTCAGAGCCACCGTAGGGTGAAACTCAGGCACTAAAAGAGAATGCGTGTTCGTCTTCAAAGGATGAGTCCTTTGGGCGTCTCACCCAGCTGTATCACACCAAGCACAATTTGGTGGTGAGCTATGCCTCATGCTGCGCTCAGGCATGTCCTTCTCTTCCAGATCCAGGTCAGGAGTCGGCTGCACCAATTGTGCCATTATCACTATCACCATCTTCCTCTTTGTGACCAACAAAGCCGCCAACCTCCCCCACCTCGTGATCAGAGTTGGATTCTTCTTTCATTGTCTCTGCGGTGTTCTTCAAAGCCCGTCCCTTCGTTGGAGATGCTCTTTTCTTCTTGACGAGTACTTTGTCTTCTGAGCCAGAGTCGTCATCATCCTTCCAGTCTTGGGTTCGGCTAGGAGCCTTACGCTTTCGGCCTGAGCTAGTGCCGGATCGTGGAGTGGCGGTCGCTTTTCCACCGCGTCCGCGTTTAGCAGGGGTAGAAGGTGTAGCAGAAATTTTATCGCCATTGCTCCCGGCGTCCTCTAAGTCGACGACCCTCCCGCTTTCCAGTCGATACTTCTTGGTTGATTCGATAAGTTTCTTGAATTTCTGTTGACTAGAAATAGAAGAACGTCAGCCAATCTCTCTCCTCTCAAAATGACGCATGCAGTGTTGCGGCGAGCAGAAAGATAAGAGATGGACGACCAGTATTCACGGGAATCGTGAATACCGAGCATTGACATTAGTAGATAACATGCAGCAGTGAACTTGAGAACTCTCAACATGATTGATGACACGGGAAGCAGTGTGGCCTGGAGATTTTGATCAGCTCGACCGCCTGCAACACCTTGCAGATGAAGATCGAGCATGAAAAATGATAAATAGTGCGCAATAATTGCAGAACGGGACTTCAAAAGGTTTCCGGTTGTCTGCAGAATGCCTCACCAATTCCCAGCAAGGGTCATGCCTGTTTTTGCGGCGGCATCATGAAAGTCGATATTTAATGCATCTCGGTTGCATGACAAAACGACCAGAAGGAATTGGGAATCTTTTCCCGAAAGTTCGGTCATGTCGGTCAAGTTATTAAGAGAGGTAAACGAGTCCTTGAGTTGAGCTGATTTGATTTGATGAAAGAGCCTGTGGGTGATCGATGCTCTGGGTGTTGCAGGCACAGGAAGCTTCGCGAGATTATGGGGTGGTAACAAGCGGGTTTGCAGGTCGGTTGAGGGCAGGGTCTGGGCTTACACATTATCCGGTCTGGAGTAACCGAGTTTTTCAGTAACTTTTCTCCAGTTTGGGCTGAATTCATCTGCAGTGCTCAGTATCGCCAGCAAGAAGTCGTAGTTCGGGTCTGAAACTGAGGTCGATGCCATGAATTCGATAGACAGAGGACCGGATGGAAAGAATGCACGAAAGCACACCGGGCTGGTTCCAAGTATATAGGCAAGGTGCAATGATTGTTCAGTCGCGAGTGACAGTTGAATGGGTGATGCTCTGTTAAGCCGTACCCAGCTTCTTCACAGACTCCTTTCGAATGTGTTGACCACGCTTCACTCAGAACGGCGACTCGTCCAACAAAGTTGACTGAGTCATAAGTTTTGCAAGTCACATTAACTGAATAGAATGAAGCGGATTCAAAGAGAATAATGTCGTTGGCAAGCGTGGGAAATGTAATGTACAGACTCAAATGTAGGCGACTAGTGCTGAATGAAATTTTTTGGTGAACAAACTCACGTATCCGCCGCTCGAGAATATCCATACTTGTTGGCTACAAGTTGCCAATTCGTTTTGAGTGGCTCTGAGTTAGCCAAAACCGTCAACAGGAAGTGTTCGAGCGAAGGAGCTGTCCTGGGAGGCATCTCGAATAGCTGGTTGTTCAAATTTGATCATGGATCACAGGAACATTCACGAGACCAGTGTTGTGTAGAGGATACTTTCCAAGGTTTCTCCAAATGATCTGCGCGGTCGTACGCCAGTTTTGAAAGTGAAGGAAATGTTCAAGGCTACCCCAGTTTGACGGTTGAGGAGAGGCGTCTTGACCAGGTTGAGGGATTTATCCTAGGAGAACGAGTAGTACACAGCATCATTTGAACATTTCATTGCCTGTTATCCCCGATTAAACGCAGCATTTGGTCATTAAACAATATGGGCCAAGAAACGATAGTTCGATGTTCGGCAGTAGACGACGACGGACAAAGCAGTCGACTTGCACGGATAAATTGGGCATCGCGCATGGTGTAGTCAGGTTAAGAGAGCTCGAATCGACGTACGCTTTATTGCCATTCGACAGGTTAGCTTTTCTCGCTACACTGGTCCAGTCGCTTCTCGGTAAGTCCGTGTGTCTCAAGACAAGGAGGATGTACTCTAGAACGGTTTCGGCAGAATTTGACGGGGCCATCTCTAGTACGGCGTTTCGGATGAAGACAATAAGGAGGAAACATATGTTGCGAGTGCAGCTTCCGGAACAACGGTAGAAATGCGATTGCCTCTTGAACCAGAGGTGCCCGTGGTGAAGGTAATTTCCCTCAAGGATCATTTCCCCCCAATTGCCATTGCCATTGCTAATATCGAGTAGGTCTTGGGTTGAGGTTTGGAGCAGAGCAGCCAATTCAACAGCATGACCCTAGCTGCGCCTACCCGATCAATTCGTTTGCATTTACAAGGCAAATGATGCAAAGGATGACCTTTCATGCAAGATTTCCCATCTCGTTTTAACCACTGCGTGCGATTGGGACCAGGCTCGATTTCGCTAGTTCAGCGGTTCACGTGATAGTCTTCATGCAGGCGTGTAGCTAGCTATCCCTTGCCCCACAACCAAAGCTGCTTCTCGTGGTTGCAGTCCCTAGGTCTTGGCGGACGTGTCATCAAGGCGATCAGGTCCTAAATCCAGGCGCATCGGTGTCATCTCATGATAGGTGTCCATAAGAGGTTGGGAAACGGGGAGCAATCCCATTGGGGAGATATTGGTCATGCGTAGGATGAAAGGCTCCGTAGTTGTCATTCGGCTCGTCCCTAGTCGTAAACAGTGAAGCTTGTGGAGGACCTCTTGGTTACCTTTGTTGATGAAGTGCTTCGGGTCACCTCCGTCCCTGATTTAAGTTAGGCGTCCGGAACCCTGAGCAGCAAGACAGCAAGGACACTTGAACCTTTCGATTCTAGACGTATCTCTAAAATTATGTCTGAAATCGTGTCCTGCCGCTCACTTAATACCTTGCGCCTCGAGCTCTTGCTCTCTGTCCATCACCTGCTCCTCAAATGCCACCAGAAACACCGTTCGATTCGGCCACACATCAGTGCCTTGATTATGCGCACTGACCTTGCAGGGAAATCCAGCCCCGTCACACACTCCCTCGATGATGCCCGCAATGAATGCTGCAACACTCAATTGACTCATCTCCTTTGGCACTGTTATGTAGGTGTTCGTCAATGGGGTATTGTCAATAATCATATATTTGGCGGCATCGGAGGTATCTTGCTCGAGTGAGTCCGCTGGGCGTGAAAACAGTAGGGGATACAGTTTATTGTTGATCAGTGTAAGCAGGGGTAGGATACGGAGAGGCCGGGCAGCCGGTGTCGAACTGGATCCTGAGCTTCCAGCCGGACTCGATCGGTAGAGGAGCAGATCCAGCAGCTTCATCCCAAGCGGATATCCTTGTTCATTTAACTTCTTCTCGAAATCTGACACGCTTTTGATCTTTCTTTGCGCGTAAGTCACCATTTCCATGAAAAGAAAGGCAAAGCTAGCACGACTCAGCTCCGCATTTCGGCTACGATTCAGATTTCGATCAAAGATGGTTTTGCGGTTCGAAGGGAGGCGGAGGCCAGCTCCTGCGAAGGATGGCGCGGACGAGCTTGATGGGCGGGAGTCTAGGGCAAAAGGTGGAGCGGAATACATCGAGCGTTGCTGCACGGAGGGCTTGCACACATACCACCCCTCAAAGACGTACGACGTAGGGCATGAGGAAGACGGTCCAGCTAAGTCACACTTCGCATGTTCCGCGGTTGTGGAAGGTGTGGCGAAGGCTTGGCTACCTTTTGAAAATATGGATAACTACCTAGGTACTGAGAAAGCCAACAACGTCTGACGGTTTTGGAGGATCTCGAAGGCTCAATGAGCTGCGGGAAACAAAACTCGGTTGATCTGTCACACATGATTGAAGCATGATTTACGAATTGTTCTTTTCCAGAACGCTTTCCACGCCATCCTTGAATGCCTTCTGTCTCTGCCTTGAATTCCATTGCAGCGTCCTCGAAATGCTACTTACCCAATCATCAGTTCGCCTTCCGGATGGCATAACGTGCGCAAAGGGATATCTTGATGCTGAAATTGTCACATAATCTCCAGGTCCCAATTCAATTCTGCACAGATCAGCGTATTTTCCCTCGAGCATTACAAACACTCACCTTTGTCTCCCGTCAAAACTTGCCCAGGAGCTGGACCTTGCATCGTAGGGAACTGCCAGTCTGAGAACCATTGTATCCGGTAGCACTATAGGTCGGAACGATAGTGTGTGAGCACATATTGCCGTAACAAGGATGACTGGGTTTTCAGGATGGCATAGCGAGCCACCAGCTGCTAAGTTGTAAGCTGTCGAACCAGTGGGTGTTGCGACACATATCCCGTCGGCTTGCACAGTGGTTAAATGATTGCCATCTCCAAATAGTTCGATCGTTGACATTGTTGGGCTTGGTCCGCGATCAACCACTATTTCGTTCAAGACTTCAAATGTCCGATCTGGCTTATGTGTTCGAATTTCGCCGGCTTCTTCACCGATCAGCTCTTCAACCACATCTAACGTCCCTGATTCAGCAAGCCTCTTTTGCGATCTCATGACCGTGCCCTCGAATCTCAACCGCACGCTGATCGTAATCCCATCACTGAAAGCTTTCTCCAAAGTTGTCTGATATTGATTGAAGTCGAACTTGGTGAGAAAACCCAGGGATCCCATGGCGAACGATAAGACGGGTGGGACTACTCGCTGGAAAAGCCAGCTCGAGTATAGGACTGTCCCATCACCACCAAGTAATATGCAGAAGTCGAATGTATGCGGTCGATTTCTGGCAAGATCGGTGTCCCAGTATTTGAGTCGACTTTCAAAGTCAGGACTTGCCTTCAGTAGCCCTTCCGCGTCGAACGTATCGTTGTTCTTCATAGTATCTTCCACGTAGATTGTATATTTCGTTCCGCGTTCTGGAGATAATAGCCATTCGGTCAGCTCCCGTGATTTCACGATCAAGCTGGGATCGTGCGCCTTTGTGAGCAGAAAAATAGACCTGATGTTCAACTTGACCTTGATATTGCTTAATTTCTTGGCCATGTTTCTAACATTCAATGCCATTTCCGAAAGTTGTTTCTTCGTAAGCAGTCGAGAATGGGTCGCCGTTGGTTCTACTTCAGGAGCACGCTCATTGCGAGACTCTACCGGGATATCAGGACTTTCTTGGATGGGGTCAAGGCCCTCCAGCCTGTCCTCAGTTATGGGTTGATCTCCGGTGGACGTTAGCTCGACGAGTTTATGGACGTAGCATTGGGAATTCGTTCTTTGGGCTTTCTGTCGCACCACTAATTCAGGTTTGTCCATCTGCACGATTGATGACTTTCTACGTCGGTGATCATCTTGACCGAATTCGACCTAGAATGATCAGGCTGCGAGGTCCATGGAATCCCGCAAATGACAATCTTACCTCTATGGCTCGATTTTCCTCTTCGTCGGTCGAGTCGCCTTGGACCTGGATTGCAGTTTAGCTTCCGGAATGCGCTGCTCGTTGCATACTGAGAGACCATACCGGATATACGTCTCGAATTGCTGGATGGTCAGTGATACCCCTGCTCAAACGAGGCATTGAAGCTTCTGTTGACTCCATGACCTAAGATATCTAGGGTTTTGGCCCTTGAAGTAGCATGTACCATTCAGTATTTAATGTTCAAGTCATCTGAAGTTTGATTACCATAATCATGTATCATTTTTTAGCGCATTGTGCGCTGATTAGACAACTTTTACTATCTTACGTCGGATGAGGGAGGGTGAGTAACGAGAATGCGTTGCTAAATTGCGGGGCATTATTTGGCGCGAGATAATATTTCGTAACTACTCCGTTGTATTGACATAAGTTTAGGCCAAAACATGCGGAACGACAACAACACAGTTCTTTGTCATCCCATTAGGAGAATCAAATACGTCTAGAGACCGAAATTCGAATTGCGAAGAAAAGAATGATTAAAACTAGAATTAAAGCAACATAATCAGCACACTACGCGGAAATGAACTGCTTGGCACTACTTATGGGTCCTGGACTCACGCACAGGGGGATTATTACCGAATTCTTTTGACGCTCTCATCATTTTGAGATAGTGAAGCTGTTGGACGTGTCCTTCAGGCCAGTGAGCCAAGACGACTCCAAGAAATCAATACCGCCGCTCGGAGTTTGATCCATCACATTATCCTGAGATTTCCCAAATTTGGTGGAATTGCAAACGTAATCTAGCATTCCCGAGGCTGAAATGAAGCATCGCAATACTGTAATAAAGATCAGCAAGACGGCAATTAGCGGGGTCTGAGAGCTCTCAATAGCATCAAAATTGGTGGTAAAGATGAACCCTATCACTGCTACCTGAACCAATATTTTACTGCATGGCTAACATGAAATTGGACCTTTGGAGGACCACCACCCTTCCAGCCAAGGCCTAATAATAGGTTTGAAAGATCAGCCATTCTCCAGAAGGGTTTGAAAATGTTATGCCTCTGCTTTGTGTCGAAAGAGTCCAAAGGAAGAGTATGAGTGTTGTGCTTGCGAAAGTAACGCAGTAGTATATCAATGTGTGTTTATCCTACCAAGCTGAGAAGTCAGCCACTCACGTTTTGATTTGGGCAATTGACGGCAGTGTCAGATTGAAGGTGAATGGATGCTCTTGTGTGAACAAACGCTGAAAGTTGCTCCAAAAGCGTCTCGGTGGCTAGCTGTAAATAAACCTCCTCCGGTTAAGACCTACATATGAATGTGCATCAGACTATTTCACCTCTCTAGTGGTGGTTCCTACCAGGTCAGCTGTGGAACTGCACAAAATCAGGTCCGTGAACCTGGAAGGCGGGATGAATGCAGTCGTCTAAAAAGGCTAAGCACTGCCTACGAAGAATGGAGAACATACAAATTCGTCATAATTATTATTAGACACTTTTGCTGTACGAGACTCGACCTCTCGGCTCGATTTTCTCCCCTAGGCACGACAGAATACTACATCGAAGAGGTTAACCCTTTTGAGCTGAACACCCTTAAAAAAGAGGGTTTCTTCTGTGACTAGCTCACTAGCTGCATGCTATCCGCTCACCGGGAAAGCCTTGGGATTTTTTTGAGTTTTTTGAGTTTTTTGAAAAGACACCCGAATCAGTCTCCACCGTGTTGCAAGCTGAGCTGCTGTTGGCTTTCTTGGGGGCGGCAGCAGTCCTTCGCAACTCGTGTGGGTTTCATGTTCGAGGCGATCACAGCATTTCCATATGGAGAATATACGGGGAAGCTTCTATCAACTGGCCAACGGCATCACGAAAACGGTCCTCCCAGCTAGCGTTGTCCGTACCCGTCGCAGGCAAGCGACCCAACTGCGGAATTTTGCAAATATGGGTCGAACTAGTCCTTCCACTCCTTCGTAAAAATGGCTACCGCCCGCAGCGCAATCACATCAGCTTGGCACTACGGGCAAACAAACGGCAAGTATTTGGCTTGAAGGACAGATCCTTGCTTTGCATCATCGTTTCATCCCCTTCACGGAGCGAGCACTTCCGAAATGGTATTGCCAAAAAGGAGGAACTTTGAACGGAATTTGTAATCCGTATTAGCTGCAAAGAAGTGCTGTATGTCAGCGGTCAAGGAACATTGATTCAAAGGTACCCAGCTATGCAAGTACAGTGGTCCGTTTTTCTTTAACAAGAAGACATCTACTTTGGTCACGTGTTGGGTATATGTATACTGTATTGCCCGCTGCCCCATCGATGTAGTTTACGACATAAGACAGGCAGGGGTTGGGCACGGTGTGGCGCGTGGCTCTCGCCTGGCTATCTCGCGAATTTACTAAATTAGTTAGTGTAGAGGCCAGCAACTATAATCCAAAAGTTTCCAAACATTCACACTAAAATTGCATGAGAGCTGAACCCTATACCACACTACCTCTGACACGATAATCACTGGCAATTCCCATTCATTGGCACACGCTCAAGTACAGCGGCATCCCAATTTATGAAATAATGCTTTGATTCGGGAGCATTATCGGATGGAGCAGCTCATTAATGCCATGTCCAATACATAAGTTGCTCTTTGTGTGAATGAATGCCCCACATTCCTACCGGAATGCTGCTGTACAGGCACTACCAGAAGGATGAGGATACATCCTAGCCAGTTAGTGACGAATGTATCGGGCGAGCTTGGAAACCATGGGCCTCCGTAGCTAAGATGTGGGGCAATGTCTCCGGAAAACCCTACAATGTCATGGTCGTTTGGGTCATTGGAAATGGGCGGCATTTGCTCGACATGGATAAGCATGCATGGACCCATGGCTCAAATTCCTTTTTTGTTGTATTAGGAATGGTTCGTTTGAATAGCTCTCTCGCTAGAGTTGTCCCGTTAAGCTGTATAGGACCTGTTCCCAGAGAGTTCCGTACCGCTCGACTGGAAGTCATACCAATCATCTAACACATGACTATGGTCAATTTTTGCCCTGCCTTTGAGCAGGCGTGATGTTCCCACAGAGTAGGTGTCACTTTACCAAATGCATTTTTATACGAATCATATACCGTTTGGTGGGAGGCACCAAACTTCGTACATGCGGAGCTCGCATGCTCAGGCCTGCACGCCCCCAATTTTTGATCATCGATCCGAGGGAATTGATAAAGCGGTAACAAGATTCGTGCTCATGTTCGTCTCGATTGTGCTTGGCCCTTGTTCGAGCCAATGAAGACCACCTGTTCTGCGATGGTGCTCCGTCTAATCCTTGTTTGGGTCACCTAGCCACATGGACGGACCTGCTTGAACAAACAATCTTCAGAAGTTTATCGCCGCTGTCTCTGTGTACAACTTCGTCTTGCGGAGTCAATACGGAGTGTCTGATACTCCATACATAATACACTTTATCCGGGCACCCGGGCCATCCCTTCTTGCATCTCTTTCCTGAAAAATGCCCAGCTCTGACCCGTTCAATTCATTTTCGCCACGCTAGCAATCCTTGATGAACAGCCTCCTTTGATGCAAGCCACGAGATCGTCAAGGTAAGTTTGACGGTGTGTTAACCACCTGACGACGTGGTTCTGCGTCGTTTGACCCATCTTTGTATGGGCCATGCAGAAACTGCCGCGCTTCGATTTGCGAACTTACACCCCCTTGAAATGCAAAGCCAAACCACGAACTGATTCATAATGCCCGGTCCCGATCTATCGTTCGTTTGCAGCCACCACACGATGAATGCTCTGCCTGGCATAGCTTGCTTCTAATTCCATGCATTTCCACCCCGAGTACCGTGTTGCAATTTCCATGCCAGGTCTTTACACTCTCAAAGTAGCTTTTTCCGACAATTTGCTTTACAATACACCTCACCTAAAGCATTTAACCCAGCGAGATTGATTTGAAATGGCGTGTGCCTCATATCCTGAACCGACTCCTTCGCTAGAGACGACCTTCAATCAGTCTCTTTTCGGTCGGAAAATCTCAACCTACTTCAAAAGGCCAACAAAAATCGTGAAGTCGAACAGCCGGACACAAAGTCCCCGCCATGGAACCTATCGACGATTGACAACTCAAGTCCCTGCCCGAACGAGGTCTGTTAATGACCATGGGAGATCAGTCCCGAATGCTCAAGATCAAATGTGTAGATATGATGTACACACACGACCAATGAGCTGGCATCCTAATTTTGTGTCTGACTTTCAAAATACTCACCACCCCAACACGCAATCCTATCTGCAAAATTCCGAAGCCACGAGTCCTAGCTTCACTTACGGCTTTGTTACACCCTCTTCAAATATTACCCTCAACGAGCCGTATCTGGGTTGCGAAAGCATACCCTTCAATCCCACCATCAATTACGATTCAATTTCTGTACAGGGTGATGATCTGCCCTTCCAAGCACAAACTTGCAACTTCGACAGCAGGTTCGCCAGATATGATCCAATATCTGTAGAGGCCACCGATTATCAATTGCAGAACATTTCAATGCCTGCGCACCCTGTAGCAACATTGCAGGCCAAGGCCGCCTCCCCACCAACTCCGGAATTCATTCCTACGCCCGACTTCAAGCAATCATACCATATGGCACAGTTAGTCTCAAACGATGACAAAGATGACCTTGTGGGCATGGGCTTGTATGATTCGCCTGCGCAGATTCAATCAGCCAATCTGCTGTTTGGGGGAGCGTTGCCCATTCGCAAAAAGAGCTTGAAACTCGAAGAGTCCTTTGAACCCGCACCACAGTCAGATACTTACGATGAAGATGCCGAGTCTGATACACCACACAGTGAGGATGATGCCACGGGGTGGAATGATTCTCAACAGGAACTGAACCTGACTGCCATGGCTCATACATCTGTGCCCATGACACATTCTTACGAAGCCCCTTATCCTTACCCTGAAGCACTATCGCAATACTTGCTAGCTTACCCTGACCAGAGCGCAACCGTCAACGCGGCTTCTTATGCGATGTTTTGAGACACTCATTTGTTGATCGAAAAATACCCCGCGTTGAACTTGTTACTTTTGAGCAAGCCATCGCAGTACTTCTTAGATATAATTCTTTTAGACTACATTCAAGTATGAATTTTTTATGATATAATTTGACCATTCATTTCTTCCATCTCCCAACAAATTCGTTGTCCCTCGGAAGCCTCCGAACATATGCGTAGGATACGCGAGCCTCATGCTGCTCGATTACTAACGACTGCCCAATTTTTGCTGTGGCCAGAAATGCCCTCCGGTCCTATTCCAGCAATGTACGAAAACAACATGAATTACAGAGCGATGAATAACAATAGGCAAATCTTGGTAGAAATTTATAAACTCCCAGTTTGCCTCTACACGTGACCGGCATGATCTATCTAACGAACCATCACGGTGGTGCTTCCAGCGCTTTCACTAACTCAAGCCGTAACAATTTCTCTGCTATTCTTGTTGTGTCTTCTTGATATTAACAATTCATATTTCAGCAAAGTTTTCAGCTTTTAGGAGTCGAACAAGCATGGATGGGATGAACCAACTCATACCAGTGGCCAAGGTAGTTGGTCTTTCAAGCTGCTCATTCTTGACGGGTGAGAAACAGTCTTAGCCTGCGTCTTGTACTTCTGGTTGATTCTTAGTACGACAGCATACGTTGCCTCTTTCTCCACAGCGACCGTTCCAGCCCTGCAAGCAGCGCCAATTTCTCCAACAGACTTGGCCAAGCAATGGGATAAAGCGTACAATCTAGGCAAAGCAACCACTCCACCTATAGCCGTGGCTTGTGGTTCTTGCTTTGCGTTCCTAGCCTACCAATGTAGGCTCATTTTGATCAATGCCAACTGGGATCATAAATTTGATGATGGCTGATGGGTTCTCAATAGCACGATCCGTGAAGACCCGATTGTCCATAACCACCTTTGCATTGTATAGCGCTGCGGCTATTCTTCCACCGTGCATCGTACCATACACGCTCGCTGTGATGTGGCCGACGGTCAAGGCTATTCAGGCACGGGCGGAAGGCAAAGAAGATGCACCGAGCGAGGTAGAAACGAAAACTTTGATTGAGAAGTGGAGCAGACAAAATATGCATCGTGCCTTCATCGCTGGAACTGCCACTCTCATAGCATGATCGCGATGCTTGCATAGTCAGACGCTCACTCACTGCGAACAGAAATCTGATTAGCTTACACGAAGCAAATTGTATTTCCTTTCCGTTGCCAACTCACCCAAAGGACAAAATGGTAGGACAATGCCGGTTTGAGGTACGAGATGACCAGCCTGATCATCCTGACGGTCTCTGATGTATCATTTCATTTGTGCCTTGTTTGCGGTAACTTGGAGTCATTTTATGTTTCATGTTATGTGGACAATTCATCCCGTTTCCGCCTTGTCAATGGCTCTGGGTTTCAACAGTACAATCTGGCTAAGGCGCTTCCGGTTACATTCTTTATGCCCAGGAATGCAACAAGACCTGCCGCCTCATTTGTAGGTTGCGCAAATCAGGGAGTTGGACCTGCTGCTCCACGGTGTTTGACATCTTCTTCAGGGCTATTCTCGATCACGCCTAGTGCTGCCGAAGGCATGCACGGCATGTTATAGTAGCGAAACCTTGGCCGTTTTCCCCACCCAACTTCCCACATGGATGGAAGATTCGATGAGGTCCCTATATGTTGCTACGGCCTATGGAAACAGACAGATGATATCGACAGGAGTAAGGTTTAGGATGCTACTGGACATTGGTGTCTACAGCTGGATATTCTTACTCTGTCTGGAAGTGATGGTTCGTGCATTCGGCATTTGTGCCAGCATCGAGTCGGGGCAAGCCGGCAATCGGTACGAGCATCACGTTGCCTCTACGTAAGTGGCATACTAGACAACAGCTCACAAGAGAACGCCTCTTCCGTCGCACCTCTGGTAATACAGTTAGCTTTTCTTATAGATGGGCACGCTATCAGTCCTTGCATGGAACTAATATGTGGACCACCGGCACTGGCCGACGAATTGAACGCTTTCCGAATTGTTTGCATATGCTCTTGACTTCACTTTAGCCGTTTTATGAGATGCGTCAATGACTCTACCACATTTCAAGCATGAGCCTGCAATTCTGTAGATTTGATATCGTCAGTCTCGTCATGGCGGATTGGTTGTATAATTGCCTAGATTCATTGGTCAATGCTTTGGCTAATGTGATAGCTGAGGAGGAGGATAGTTTGCGTGGGTAACGGCTCATTGGACGACGTGTACACAATACAGTGAACACTGGACGAACGCTATTAATCACAGCATTGCAGGCGTCTGGGATGACGGGAACGGGAATTCGAGTAACCGGAAAAAGAATATTGGGTGAATTCGTAGGTAATGAGTGTATCGATTACTTCGCTCCCCATCTTGTTCTTAAAGACACTAAGAGTAACGTGACGCACTGCCGGTCACGAACTGCTTAACATAGTCAACGCGAGAGACTGCCGAAGTGCATTGATTGTATTCTTCTTCCACTCAATATCTCGTTTGGCACGCCGTCCGCAAAATGAGCGGCCAACCCCCTGAATCTGGGCATGATTTCACTCGCTAAAGGGTATATCTGAAGTCCTCAAGGCCTTCAAGCACCTTCTCCCCGCGGTCAGCTTTCTTGTTCTCACGGATGAAAAAAAGCGTTAGTAAGCAACTTATAACGAAGATGGCGACCGCAAACGAGATGGTGCTGTAGATGCCAGTATGGTAGTGCGGCTTCTCCTCGGTCTTGAAGACGACACCACCTATAATACCACCAATGCCGCCAAACCCAACAAGCGTTGCTGAGCAAAATGCTCGCTTCCACTGTCCTCGGATATTGTTTGCTTGGTAGGTGAGAATGGTCGGCACGTTGCATGTGGCAGCACAGGCAACGAGGAAGATGCCAAAGTATCGGGGGCCGTTGCCTTTGGCAAACCCAAGAAGTGGTAGTCCGATTATCGCGAGAATTGCGTTGAATAAAATGATAGGACTGCGGAGGTGATATTTGTCTCCAAGCCAAGCACAGGTAAAGGTGAGGATACCAGCTGCGACGTATGGTGGAGCAGCCAGGCACAGCGCCATAGCAACACTGAAGCCCATTCCGTCGTGCAGAATGATGTTCAAGAAGTAGGAGAGTGCATACGCTAGGGAGGTAGTGAGACCGAACATGATGGCAAACGCCCAAATCTTGAGGTCCAATGCATGTGAAAGATAGGCGCCGATGTGGAAAGGCTCGACGTTGGCATCGTCTCGATCCTTTTCAATTCTTGCCACGACAAAGTCTATTTCCCTTTCGTCGAGGAACTTTGGTGCAAACTTGGGATTGGCTGCCTTTTCTGGAAAGTCGACGATAAAAAAATAGCCAACAACTCCGATGAGAACAGTAGCGACACCTTCGATGATGAAGATCCAACGCCAGCCCGCAATACCGGCTTGGATGCCCGAGGGTGCAGTAGGATTCGCTTTTGTCGGTCCATAGTGAAGACCTAATCCTGCGCCCGATCCCAAGCCATTCATCTGCATCAAGCCATAAGCCAGAATGCCAGAAAATGCTGATGCCACGACACCGATAAGGTAGAACGCGGCGTTGCGCTTTTGCAGCTCGTAGCGTAAATACCAGCACGACAGCAAATACGCACAACCAGGGAAAAACCCGGCTTCGAAAATGCCGAGGACAATTCGCAGAGCGGCCAAAGCCTCCCAAGATTTAATGAAGCCCATGGCGATCATCGCAATCCCCCAGAGGATAGTAATGATTGGCAGGAAAATGCGTGGACCGACTTTGCGTAGTATAACGGTTGCAGGCGGCTGGAGGGCAACATAAGTGATGAAAAAGACCAACACGCAGACCGAGTAGCGGGTTCCGGTGAGTTTGAGGTCAGTCAGCATACCAGCAACAGCGGCGTTGGCTAGATTGGTCCTGTCAATCAAACTGATGCAATACATGCAACCGAGGGTGACGGTTAGCCGCCTGTCCATGCGCCAGAGGATGTTCTTCTGCTCCGCTGGCGTGAATGCATCGATTCGGACCTGAGAAGTTCGACGACCTATCGAGCCAGATAGCCGGGGCAAGTGGTTTTCATCATGATCGGTGAACTGCTTGATGTCTTCATGGCCGCTGACCTTTTCTGCATCTCTGGGTGGTGCCATCTTGGCGGGGATTGAAGGAATTTACGAATATGGAATGCGGCCTGTAAGAACCGAGGGTTAGAAAGAATAAGTCCTTTCGAATTGATGCCAAAGATATGCTTCGCGGGGGTGGACATCCCATAATATAGAGGTCGGCAACATGATCCAGCCTCGGCTCTAAGAAGATCCCCCTCCCCTCTGCACGAAATTGCTGTGCATGCCCGATTCAGAAGCCTGTTGTTGGCTGCGAGTTATCCTGCACTTGCACTGACTTGCAGAGTGAGCTCAAGGGTGCAGGGTTGTTTGAGCCGAAGCCAACTAGCGAGTTATGTAGTCCAATAAACCAATCGAGACCATCATTGGTTGAAGATGAGCAGGACGAACCGCCAAGCCTGCCACGCTAGCAATGTCTCTTGGGTCCAGGCGTATGAGGAAGTCCCGCGCAGTTCCTATAGGGCATCAGACGAGTGCAAGGTCAGACTTGGAAACATTCTCACGGCTTAAAACTGGTACTGCTGTAACATTGATTGAAATACTTCGACCAGAATGGTTAATAGAATACAGTCTGCATTCGTTGTATGAGACCACTGAACGGTCTACCCAAGCCTACTAAGCTCTCAAGACCGATGCTTGTAAAAGGGACGGTGGGCACGCGGTTGAAGAGGGGGATGCCCCAGGTTCACGCTTTGTGGATAGGCCTGGCCCCGGGTCTGGCCAATGTTGGGGTTAATTAGTGTCATGATTAACCGAATTATTTACAATGTAGCTTTGATTTTGTGTGTGGGGGGGCTGGAGTTCCGCGATTCTGGTTTCAAGTCAGGAAGGCTAGTTTTGGCGACAACTATCAAGCTAAGCACTTCAGGTTTTGCCAATGCGGAGTGGCGGACACCTCGGCACTCAAACAGTGCAAAAACTGGCACGTTGTCTGGCACACTCAACCATTTACCACGTCGACTTAATTCAGCTGTCATTTATTTGGCAGTGTTCCGATACGGTTGAAATTTGGATACGTATTGATGGATACGTTATATGACATACATAAGAAGTCTTAATGATACAACCGTATGTGAAATCTTGTAGTATTGATGTAAAAACGAGAAGAGTTATTGCGGAGTGTGCCATCTATTTTGGCCAGAGCGCGCTCCGATAAGCTGGCAGCCTTGGCACGGCGCGATCATTTTGCCAGGTCACCAAAGGTACTTGTACAGGTAGTAAGGGATATAACCTTGCAGAATGAATGGTATCACTGTTGTGCCGTCTTAAGCTGCTGAGACGAACGCCACATACGAAAAGAGACTTCTAGCCCAGTTCTATACGAGTTTACCAACATTGAAACACTGCATGGTCGATAGGTACCTGCATGGACGCTCCATACGCACCTGGGGAGTGAACGAAAGTCTATACGGACTACACTAAAGTCCCGGGTCTTGACGTCGCCCTGCGCAGTGCACACTTCTCGAGTCAAAGACTCTTCTCTCACCACTCACCACTGACCTCTCGATACCAAGCTTGTGAAGGTTGCGGACATTCAGCCACTATTTTGTACGACAAGCACGATGATAACCATAAAACAAAGTAGCAATCCCTGGCAAGATGATGCGGAACTTGCGCTAGTCCGCGACTGGTTCTACCCAGAACATATCTTTCAAGATCCTTATGAACCCCAGACCCATGGAGACATGCGCAGGGAAGCAGTGGCACGAGTCAATATCTGGAGCTACAAATCTCATTTGGTTCCACCTGCGATACTCTCCACAGCCGACCTGGTAGACTCTATGATGCACTACGAAGAAATGAGTCGCACAGGTAATGCTGAATCCTACCGTGCTGTACAATTCATGTTTGCGTTTGCATTTTTACGATTCGTCAATAGTTTCGTCGATCGAGACGTAGGCAGAGCTGCGGCCGCATCTCTTGCCACTAGCGAAGTTGACACGGAGGATGAACGGCCGGCTAAAGTTGTGGGCGAGTCGTCGATGTACGCTCAAGCAGCTTCGATCTCGATGCCCACTCGCTTTGTGGATTTGAGGCACCAGGTCAGCCATGGCGAACTCCCAGAAGTCGAAGTACTTCAAAACGCTGCAGTGGAGGCGTTGGCATGGCTGTGGCAGAGATGGTGGAAAACCAACGCTACGGGTGACTCGGCAAAAGCCTCGAGGCGGTTCGAGATGAAGAAAAAGCAAAGGCTGCAGGTCATGGCCTCTGGAGAACCGTAAATACACATTATAATTGCTTACTAAGCCAATAGAATTTTGCACTTTGAGGGGTTGAGTGTTCCATCGAGCCCAATGGGTTTGTGATTTGGTGGAAAAAGTTCAATGTGCTCAATGTATAAAAGCTTTGGAGCTAAAATTTTAATAGACTGGGCAGCCACATGTCTTCAGCGAAGCAAGTCCTTTGCAAGCCAGCGCCAAAGTATTACAAAGTATATTGTCCGTACCTCCGGCACATGCGCCTCACCAGACTCATACTCCATGTTATTAGCTAAGCCGCCCCTTAGCTTTGGTACCTCTTTTATGTGATTTCGCTTCGCATTGTACTCTGGTACATTGGCTGCACGTTGCCACTGACGCTTCGATACACAGGCGACTCGATTCTCCTGTGAACCACATGTATACCTCTCATGCAATCAACCACGACCTACTGCACTTCGAACCACCCTGACATGGCTGATCGGATGCTTTGGTCACACCAAACAGACCCCCCCCAACGTTGGCCAACTACCATTGCGACCGTTCTGTTGCTTCTGGTGGCGTACTACGTGTGGCCCTACATTGCTCACGAAACCACAATCAAGAGGAGGCTCTATGAGTTCGGGACTTCGCTGATCCCAACACAGTTCGTCCGAACGTTGCACAGAAGCGCCACATTGGTGAGTGGCTTGTCGAGCGGCCTTTCTCCGACCGCGACTGTTGGTGCAGGGGAGGAACCAAGCACGCTGAACCAAGTGTACCATGGATCCGTCGTGTCTTCCGTTGTGCAAAAGGCGAGGAGATTTTCGGGGATAAAGAGCACGCAGCCTGTGGACACGAAAACAACCTTTCCGGGACTAGGCAATTGGGACAATTCGTGCTTTCAAAATAGTGTACTACAAGGCCTCGCCTCCCTGCAATCATTCAAGACGTTTGTGGAAAGAAGTCTCGCAATGTGTGCAGCGTCGTCAGTTCCAGCCCCTACCCACCAAGCTCTGGACACTTTTCTGGGACAGCTAGAGCGAGAAGTCTCTTGCCAGACCGTTTTATGGCCCCCAACGACATTGAGATCAATGAATACATGGCAGCAGCAGGACGCACAGGAATATTACTCGAAGATTATGGATGCCATAGAAAAGGAGGCCACAAAATACCTGAAAAAGGTAGCGAAACAGCTAGCCCCAAACTTGTCTTGTCTCCGCCCACTGGAGTCCAAGGGCCAGGAAGACGTTGAGGCGATCATTACCAACACCGAAAACGAAGTTCTCAGGATGTCATCCGCGTTGTTGCCTCTCAATCCGCTGGATGGAACTCTGTCGCAATCTTTACGATGCCAAAAGTGCCATTTCTCCGAAGGTCTGTTGATGACGTCTTTCAATTGCCTTACACTCAATCTAGGATTGGGAGGCGACTGCTGCCTCGAAGACCTCCTCGATGCTTATACAGACCCAGAGTTGATCGAGGGTGTCGAATGCGATGAATGCACCCGACTGAAACAGAACTTGCGTGACCAGGATGAACCTGCTTCTGTGCCGCATACAGCTGCTGAGGATGGCAATACGGAGGATCATGCCAGTATACCAAAGGTCTTTAGCACTAAAGCGAAGCAAGTTCTTTTCAGCCGCCTTCCTCAGAACCTGGCAGTGCACATCAATCGCAGCATCTTTGACTCGTGGGGTAATCAGCGCAAAAACGCATCCCACGTGCAGTTCCCTGCAGAACTCAACATCGGTGAAGAATGGATGGAAAGTCCGCTCGTGGATGAGAGTGTCAAGGTGCATGCTGTTTATGAGCTACGATGCATAGTGACGCACCAGGGCCGACATGACAACGGCCATTACGTGGCGTGCGGGAAACGTGATAAGTCTTGGTACGTTTTCAATGACGAGATGGTTACGTCCATTTCAGAGGAGCAGGTGCTGTCCCGAGGTCACGTCTTCATGCTTTTCTACGAACAGGTTGATCGTCGTCCTGTCATGGAGGTCTCGACGTCGTAGAGCGTGGATTTGCCGGATTTGCGTAACGGCGGCAAGGACCCAACCATCGTTGCCGGGCTGAAAGGAGATCTCTTCCGAGGCTTGAATTGGAAATGACGTCATACAGTGATTAATTTGTTCTCCGGCGGCGCATGCGCTCCAGCTCCCTTGCAGGACGATGGCTTCGGAATCTTGACAATTACGATATGCACCCCTCACCTGGGAGACAAATCCAATGCTCTCAGCAAGCCTTGCGAAACATAAAGTCCCATTGTCAATTCTGCGACCAGTCGCCACACGAGCCATGCATGTCAAATCCATCCCTATGTGTAGGTCTCGGTCGCAATTGAGTTTTGTTCTTCCTAATGCTCGATAGGGGTTGGGTCGTCCAACAATTATGCCTATATTGTCAGCGATGAAGAGACCAAGGAAGGCGTCATCATAGACCCTGCGAACCCGGAAGAGTGTGTATTTGCCCGCGATGCAGCAAGACTGCAATGCTCACTTGTACCAGGGCAGGGCCAGCTTTGCAAAACGCGATGAAAAATGATGGCCTGAAGCTCAAGTCTATCGTGAACACACATCACCACTGGGATCATGCAGGTGGGAACTCGAAAATGCTGTCAAGACTGCCCGAGAAGGTGCCCATCATTGGCGGCAAGGATTGCCAGGCTGTTTCGCAGACACCGGCCGATCGGTCCCAATTTGTTATCGGCAAGAATATCGAGGTAACGGCACTGCATACACCTTGCCACACGCAAGACTCGATTTGCTGGTTTATGGAAGACAAGAGCAAGAATGAAAGAGCTGTGTTTACCGGCGATACACTATTCATAGGAGGCTGTGGCAAGTTCTTTGAGGGAACGGCCGAGGAGATGAACACAGCTCTGAACAAGACCCTTTCAAGCTTACCGGACGATACAAAGGTCTTCCCAGGACACGAATACACCAAATCCAATGTGAAGTTTCTATTAAAAGTTGCACCTGACGACTCGGCTGTGCGGGCATTGGAGAAGCTTGCGCAGGATAACAAGGAAACTCAGGGCCTCAGTACGATCGGGGCTGAGAAGAAGCACAACATGTTTATGCGGGTTGATACTGAAGGAATGAGGCAGGCGACCGGCAAGGACGACGCGAACGAGGTGATGGCAGCGTTGAGAGAGATGAAGAACAATTCTTGAACGTGGCCTGGGGAACCACGGCTGGTTGATGATGTGTAAAAGGGCGTGATTAAACGAGTGAGAGAGCGCCATGCCCTGCCATGCCCTGCCATGCCCATGTGGTGCATTGGCCGCATGAGCATCAACGTTGGTGCTTTACCATAGCATAGCACGTTGGCTTGGCCTGCAGCAGCCATGCTAGTTTGTAAACATCGACCTAGGTAGATACATGTACAAGTACAACACGGTTGCGTCCTCCATCGTGCGTCTCGGTAAAAGAATAAGCGATTCCATTCCCTTCCATGTGTTGCATCCAAAGACTCTGTATCTCGTTGGAAATAATATCCTCCGCCGCTTTCTCTTCTCGTGGCGATGCTGTGACAACGCTGTGAGATGTCGTGCGGTTCTATGTTCAACTGTAAAACTGACTTTGGGCAAAACATCGCCTGCGCTGGCCGTCATCCCGCTCCTTGTTCCCCTCCGGTCAAGAGAGATGTGTAGCGGCAGTCATTCTGATGTCAACCACATTCGGTGTTGACGTGCTACCCGCAGAGAGGCGCGAGCAACCGTTCCTATACACCTGGGTGAGCGCCCGTTGTCCAACCATGTTCCAAACTACCTGATGTTATGGTACTGTTGAGCTGCTGAGGGACTGACGTTTTGCAGAATCGCCGGCTTCGTCACCTTCACGGCGTGTCCCTGCGCAATCTCAACCTCAGCCCACCCAGCTCGCGAGCCCCGAGCAAGACCTTCACCGATGATGAATACAACCTGAGGACTGCAACAAAGTCTCTGATCCAGCATGAAGCTCGGACACTTCACCATGCAAGGTCCTACGATCAACTCTCCAAACTACCCGCGGTAGACGACGACTCCGACTCTTCCTCCTCCCTCCACCAGCAGCCTCCTCCGGCCTCAACCTCGAATGAGCGGCGTTCAGAAGAACCGCCTGCCAGGCCCACGCGAGCCAATTTACTGAGAAGGAGGAGGAGCACGTTGCACTGGGCTTCGTCCAAGCCGCGTGCAAGACAGTCGAAACTGGAGGCCGTTGAAGTGAACCGCCTGGTCACGACCTGGTTTTCAATTCACCATGAAGCGCTTGAACAGCCGGTCTATATCAGTGAAGTCATTGAGACCTCGATGAATCCGACCTTCGGCTTCTTCGACCTGGACACGTCAAACGCCACTGTCTCCCGGAGCGATTGTTTTACGCTACGAGTGTGGTGCAAGAATGAGCTAATGGACAGGTACCGCCTCTTGGTCGACTTGCGAGTGAACCTGACCTCGCTTCAGTTTGTCGGCAGGTCTTTGGAGACCTTTCACCATCCTCTGCCCGAGAATTGTGTTCTTTTCCACCTGTCCGACGGTATCTATACAAGCTTTACCGACCTTCCTCCCGAGGCCCAGCAGCAGCCCTCCCCCACCCTGGCTATGAGGTCGATGGTACCATCTCCAATGGCGCCATTTGATGTGCTGCTCAAGCTTGCGAATCTTGACGATGTTCTGCAAGATGCACTTCGGACACGCGCAAAGCTAGAAATGGACATCAATCACCTCTTATCTGACATGCCTCAGGCTGCCCATGCTTCGGAAAGACTATCTTCGCAGAAACAGCAGGCGCGAAATGCGAAGAAAGTCCTCGAGCTCGAGCAGAAAAATCTCGACCATGCTGCCCGACTGCAGTCAGAGCTCCAATCGAAGCTGCACTCGCGGCAAAGGGTTGTGCAAACCTTGCCCTCGCGGCGCTCGCAATCAAAAGAAGGCTCCAAGCAACTCTTCAGCATGAAACAAAAGATGCAAGCTGACTTTGCCCTCCTGACCGAACGCTCAGATGCACAAATTCGTCGGATTTGTACCAGTCTCTCCCAGATCTATCCCATTGAGCCAGTGAAGAACAGGACCTTGCAATTCACCATCAGAAACATACATCTGCCGAATTCATCCTTCAATGACACGAACAGCGACGAAATCGCCGCTGCTTTGGGCTACGCTGCTCAGCTCGTGTACCAGTTGTCTCTCTACCTTTCATTACCTTTGCCTTACTCCATCGAGCCCCATCAGTCTATTTCCTCCATTCACGATGACATATCCGCAGGCATAGCACAACGACAGTTTCCTCTCCACCCCTCGGGTGCAGCTTACAAATTTGAGTATGCCGTCTTCTTGCTCAACAAAGACATTGAATTTTTAATGAATAGATCTGGTCTGCGCGTGATGGATATCCGACACACCTTACCAAATTTAAAGTACTTGATGTTTGTGCTGACCGCAGGCACGGGTGATCTAGCAACTCGCAAGGCTGGCGGCGTTCGTGCCTTACTGCGCGACAGCATGACTCCAACCATATCCAGAGGAAACAGCGACGAGAGCGTGAGCAGTCAAGCAAGCACTGCCGTAAGTCAGAGCAAGCCGGCCCGGCGAGAGAAGATCCAGGACACGGATGACGTACTCAACGGACCAGTTCGCGCCAGAGCGCTGGCTTACAGAAAGGTTCTACAACGCGACGCGGGTTGACCGGCATTCGCAAAGTGCCTCCAAGTCGTCTGCAGCGTGCATAGCTAGGTGTCAGACCATCAACGTCGTTTCCTAAGATGTCATTGGGCCTCCATGCGGCTCGTGACTACTCCGCTTCCTCATCCACAAGGCGCGGTATTGTGAATGTGTTTTCGAATGCTGGGCAGGAAGAATCACCTGTCTCTTATTGATCAAGGTGCACGACCTGCTCGTTGTCATTGGAACACTGACAGCCTTGCTTTCACTCAGTCACTAGAGTCACTGACTGAATCGGCAATCCAGCTATTAGTTTGTCAATATCACTGCCGCCACAAGCCGGCCCTGTGCCGCTCGGTGTGCAAACGGCCAATAATCGATGGCGGTACTTAAATGCCCGCTGTCTACCTTCATTACCCATGCTTGTTCTTCCTTGCCGCCTTTCATGATCTGGCCATTGTATGCATTTTAACATTGCTCTATCTAGCCTGTTCTGATCACAACTATAGACTTTTGTCTGTGCCCACGCAATAGACCTGTGCTCACGGCTCATCTTCGGAAAGCACCCGGCTCACGCACTAAGGCAAAAGCGCCTTCAAGGTTCCGAGTCCCGGTTGCGGTGGGGCACCGCACGCCGCACTGACTTGAAGTCCTCCAGGGCTAAGCCCTTATCGAGTCTTATCGAGAGGCTACGACCGAAGAAGCTTCCAAGGTTCCAATTGTTTAGGTGACCCTCACACCTTGTACCAACTTGCCTGCTAGGCGCACTCCGCGCCTGGCGCACGCGACGGGCAGCATTATTGGCCTGCCTCCGAGTCTCTTGCGAAATTCTTTACTTTACTAAGTTGTCGGTTATCAACGGCATCCTCCCACCCGACTACGCTACATGACCTCGAATTGACCTGCACCGCTCCGTCATGTCGTACAGTGATACGCTGCAGTCACAGACCGAATACACTAATCACGACTTCAAGCCCGACAGAGGTGATGGAGAAGATTCCCAATCCCCGGACCCAGACGGAGGACGAGATAACAAGAAATTAGTCAAGCATCGTCGCAACTATCAAGCATGTGAACCGTGCCGGGAGCGGAAAGTTAAATGCGATCTTGGAGATGTGGATAATCCACGCGCGCCGCCTTGCGCGAAGTGCGCGAGAGAGTCCAAGCGATGCTGGTTTCGCGAAACCCGGAAGAAGGAGAGCGCAAGCAAAGATGGCCCACCGGCGGCGAAAAGAGCAAGGACCGGGTCGAATCAGTCGACGACATCGTTCAACCCAACTCCTTCGAGTCCGCAAGGGAGACCAGGCTTTGCATATCAAGCAAAACCGTTGTCCCCAACTACAACATTTCCGCCTGCTACTCCACCAGGAACATTGGCCGCTCTCGGCGGCTATCCTTCGTCTCAGCCTCGTTCAATGCCGGACCACTTTGCCAGGACAAACCGTACTTACCCAACTTCGCAGGCCGTGTCGTTCAGCCGCACATCACCACCGAGCCTTCGAGCCACAGATGGAGAAGATCACGTAGTCATGCCGCAAGCCAACTCCCTGGCCGAGTCATTTACCAACACGACCGACAACATGAATGTCCTCATAAGAGCCGCTACAACCACAGAAGCAAACGCGAATTCTCTTGAAAACCACCAGCGTACAAGATCTTTGATCAAAGATCCACGGGAGATTGATCTGAGGACGCTTCCTCCCCAAGTTGCCAAAGCTCGTCAGCAAGCTCGAGAGACCTGGAGTCAGATGCGCTTCGTACGAGCAGGTTGGTTCACAGCTGATGAGGCCCTGCAGTACGTTGAATACTTCTACACCCATCTAGCCCCTATGACAGCGGTGGTAACCCAAGACTTTCGAGATCCCACCACCCACAGAAAGTTGCTGACCGAAGAGCCGGTTCTAGCGCTTGCTATACTCGCCATCACATCTCGATATTATGAACTGAAAACCGACTCAAAGGTCTCTCGTGGCTACTACATCCACGAAAAGCTGTGGGACTCGCTCCGCAAAATCATCCAACGTCTTCTCTGGGCTCAAGAACAGTTTGGTGGTGGTTTCACAGGCGCTGGTCTCGTCCACACACAACAAACTGCCACCGGCCAGATCACGTGGAAGGGCAGCCTCAGAACGCTTGGCACGATCGAAGCACTGCTATTGCTCACAGACTGGCAGCCGAGGGCCTTGCATTTCCCTCCAGGCGATGATGAGAACAAGCTTGTCGGTGCAAGTTTTGCGCTGCTAGAAGATGAGAAACCAAGGCCAGCTGAATCCGGCGGCTTGCCTTACGCCCCTTGGCTTGAGCCTGCATGGCGATCTGATCGCATGTCGTGGATGCTTCTGGGCCTGGCGCAATCGCTTGGATTCGAGCTCGGCATTTTCGATCGAAGGCACGAGTTTTGTGGCGGCGAACATGGGCCAAGTTCTGACTGTCTGAGGAGAAGGCGGATTCGTCGCTTGGTCATTCTTTATGTCACACAAACCAGCGGCCGCATCGGCATTCAGGCATCGCTCTCCCCTGAACAAGACCATGACCCACGTGGACCTGATGCACGGGAACCTGTCGATGAGATGCAGAGGTTGTGGTTTGATATTGCTAGCATCATGTATGATGCGAATCGTGAGATCTTTCCATCTCGAGAGACCACTGCTAGGGTGATTGACAGCGGAGAATACAAGGCTGCTCTTGCTATGTTCACCCCGAGACTCAAGAAATGGCTTGAAATGTTCAATGCCATCGAGAGGCAACTTGATCCGATGATGCGAACGGTGCTGAGGATGGAGTTTGAATATGCTCGACTGTACATCAATTCTCTCGGATTGCAAAAGGTGGTAGCGCAAGTGGCTTTACAAAATCGCAGCACCGTAAGCCGAGGTCTTTCTGCACAATTTGGGCCGGTGTATGATGAAAATAAACCATATATAGACGAAGTACGGGACGCGGCGAGGCAAATTCTGAAGTGTTCTTGTTACGGCCTGGGCGATCTGAACGCGCTGGGGTGTTCACCAGTGCGCACCTTCCTGCGGACCCTGTCAGCACTCATGTTCAGCCTAAAGGTATGAGAATCCATGCACCTCATGTACGCGTGCTAATCATTTGACAGCTGCTCAGCCTTGGAAACGAAGAAGGTGTTGTCCGTGCCACATTCAAGCTGCTCAAAGAGATGACCAAACGAATGAGCGAACAAGTGGTCGACGATGTGCATTTGTCACCACATATAGCTCGTCTGATCATGCAGCTCACGACGGATGTTCATGGCAGCATGGTCCGAATTCCGAAGGCTGGCAGTCGCGGTCAGTCTCGCCAAATGTCCCCACAACCCCAACAACCACAGAATGGCATAACCTATTCGGCGATCTCAGATGAGGAGTCGCCGGATCCTCTCGGTCAAATCCCGTTTGCCGACTATGCCAACCAAACGTTCATGCCTCCTCCCGGGTTTGACAACTCGGCCAACTTCGACGCAAACATGAACTTTGACGCCAACGTCGACCCTGCCCTGTTCCCGTCAGGGGAAGATTGGATCAGTATGCCAATCGACAATCTCCTGGACTTTGATGGTAGTACCGTCAATCAGGGATATGGGGGCATTGGGCCAACATTTGGTGACCGCGATATGTTGAGTCTGATTACTGGATCTCAACTCGATCAAAATTCAGGCCTTGAACCAGGAATGGGGACAAATTTCATGGCAATGCACAACGGGCTTTTCTAGAACGAGTCGGGACCCTGTTGTCCTACTTGTGATTTGTCAGTTTAGCCCCTGTCAAGGTCGTGAGTTCCATTAATACTGAGTGGTATGGAGTTGTCGGCAGCGCGTTAGCAGCTTGGGAATTTGTAGGCCCATTGGAGCTCTCAATTCCAGGTCGCTTGAACCAGGACAGCCAATGGGCAAATGCCTTCTTTTGGGTGGGTTGCGGTTTTTCGACGACCATCATGTAGAGACGAAGCACGAGTCGTCGTAATTTTGGATTGTTGTCCCTAGTTGTATTGATAGTAATACTATCTGCTTTATGACCTGTTCAAATATCTTTGTAAGAAGCTTACATATTCCTGACTCCTGGCCTCTATTAAGGTACGACAATCTAGCGTAAACTGGATGGGGCCTTAGCCGTGGCCAAACCCTTTATATCTCCACTGCGACCATTTATCGTATATATAACCACCCGTGGGAATCTCTAGACCTGCTGTACACTAGCTAAGGTAGATACTCAGGCGAACATAGGAGGCTTTGATAGACTGATACTATTAATTACACGTGCATATGTTAAGTTGTATGTAGCGAGTCATTACCCCTAGTCCCCTATTCCGCTTCACCTCGGCCCGGCACGATGCCCGTCGATATAACCCTTGCCCGTGCTTACTCAGCTGTAGAATAATATTATCAAGTGGGCTGCGTCTGATCCGTGAAGAATCCCCAGTCATTCGTTTCTTCTTGACCAATTCCCCTATTATTTGGTACCTATTTTCTCAGGAAGGAGTATTCGCGATTTCCCGGGCTTTTGTTCTGCTGGAGGATCTGTCTCAATTAAGGCTGTTGGGGACCTGACTGCAGATGACAGGCACTCAGTAGGTCAGCGACATGCCAATTCGCGCCGGTCGGAGCACTGCAGGTGGCGGAGACGACGTGCTGCTGAGCGACGACGACGCTTTCGAGATGCATGATTCGGCAATCCTTCCCAGTGGCGAGAATCCGAACCCACGAAGAAATCAGTCGCATGAGAAGGCGTTCATGCTCGGTGTGGCAAGACATACCCTAGGTCTGATTCTGCTACTTTTTGTCGTGTTCTTGTGGACTCTATCGAATTTCCTGGGAAGTGTACGTTTGAGACATTCTCTTCTGCACGCAAAAAGACATGACGACGCGAGGACCAGACTGACATGGGGTGTGTACAGAGCATTTTTGCAGACAACACCTACGCGAAACCATTCTTTCTGGCGTATTTGAACACCACCTGTTTTACTCTTTGCATAGTCCCCCGCGTTGCGAGGGGCGCGTTCAGGAAATATAGGCAAGGAACCTTGGTAGACGACATACGTTCGAACCTGAATTTGGCGAGTTTGAAAACATTTTGGAGGGGGGGAGATGCGGAGAAAGAATACATGCCTGTTGGTGGGGACGAGGAGGAGTCGTTTCTCAAGCCAGATCAGGGCGCAAACGTCAAGAGAGTAGGAATCGACGGGGACAAAGCGACTGATTTGACATCAACGATAAGACCGTCGCTTCCTTTCTGCATCCTATGGTTCCTTGCCAACTACTTCGCCACGGCGTGTCTGCAGTATACTACAGTTGCAAGCACCACGATCTTGACCTCGACAAGCAGTATCTGGACCCTGTTGCTTGGCGCACTGACACGGACAGAAAAGTTCACGTGGAAAAAGCTGTGTGGCGTGCTTGCGAGTTTGGCTGGGATTGTGTTAATTTCGCAGGTCGACTTGAATCCAGCGGAGGCGAAACCAGGAGAGGCCAAAAGAGTATTGGATGAGTTTCCGGATAAGACGCCGTACGAAATGGCGCTGGGCGATGGATTGGCTTTGCTCTCTGCTGCCATTTACGGGTGCTACACCATCACGCTCAAGCAGAAAACTGTTTCCGTGCTACCGAGGACGATCCACATGCCTACATACTTCGGATTCGTCGGGCTTTTTAACACGTTCCTGATGCTCCCGCTATTTCCAGTGCTGCACCTCATTGGTTTGGAGAGATTCGGCCTCCCACCCAACAATCGCATATGGACAATTCTCCTGATCAACTCTGCCAGCAGTATCATCAGTGACATCTGCTGGGCACATGCGATGGTGTTGACAAGTCCACTTGTCGTCACGGTTGGTTTGAGCTTAACCATCCCATTGAGTCTGGTTGGAGAAATGATCATCCAAGGCCGGTTTGAGAGCTGGCTCTACTGGCTTGGAGCAATGATTGTGGTGGGCAGTTTTGTCTTTGTAGAGAGGGAGGAGAAGCATGAGGAGGACGAGAACGTGCAAACGAATACCAACGACCAAGACCCGGGAGAGCCAGGACCGGCGATCGTCATTGAGGATTATGATCAGACGCACGAAGCGGTGATGCCCAGAACGGCGCAGACGGAAGAGGACTTAACGCTATTGGACGATGAAGATGAAGATGACCGCAGGCCATAGTGGATAATTGTCGCTCTCTCCCTCTCTCTCTCCCTCTCTCTCTCTCTCCCTCTCTCTCTCTCTCCCTCTCTCTCTCTCTCCCTCTCTCTCTCTCTCTCCCTCTCTCTCTCTCTCCCTCTCTCTCTCTCTCCCTCTCTCTCTCTCTCCCTCTCTCTCTCTCTCCCTCTCTCTCTCCCCTTTTACTACCTTTTTATTTCCCCTGTTTGCCCTGAATCCTCGATTGAAGCGACGTGCCTACTGGAAGGTATTGTCTTGGCGTATTTCACGAGTGAATGCCCTGACCCCTGACTATCAACTAATGCTCAAGTTGACCGTCAAATGCGTCTAAAGTATTAGAATACTCAATACCACTCTCGTTCAAAACGTGATGAGCACCAAGGCTAGAAAGATCCTGAGACACCTCTTGCCATGGCAGGCGCCTTGATCCATAACTACTGTGAGTACGGCTGGTGCCTGCAGCTGGTTTCTGGACATCCTGGCATGTCGTTGCTGGTATCGAAAAGTTTCTTTGCCGCATGTTAGAGGATGGCGGTAGCGAAGGCGGTAATCGAACTTCTCTCCTTTCCTTCCAAGGTTGGCAAATGGACAGTAACACGTGCATGCAGAACGTTCTTGTAGTAATGCGTGAGCTTTAAACAGGAGCTACACACGTCTAAGATGCTAGCAAGAGGATCCCTGCCACTGGCTTGGCATTGATTGGGGCGAGTTGCATGCTATCGGTCACGAGAATCGGCGACAACAAAGCTAATACCCCCTAATTCCAAGTCGTTGAAGAAGGCTTGAAGAAGGCTTGAAGAAGGCATAAAGCAGCAGCAATAACAACAATCCAAAGATAGTAGGTGTCGACGGTGTGCTAAACCTTTATCTTTGATGGACCAGCATCGGAAAAAGAGACAGAGCTTGAGCAGTCCTTTCGCAACGCTTGAACCTGATCCGCTACGTGCACTTGGGCTCGCATTCCGGAAACCGCATGCGAACGGGCTTGCACTGCAACTTTCAGAAGGAGTATTGGCAGTCGGACAAACCGACAAAACAGCGCCAGCGAATAGATATTGAGACGCAAAAATGTAACATCCCACTAAGAGTACATTCAAATGTCTCCATCTGAAGGAGAAAACTCACAAAGTTGGAGCTGACCCTGGATCTTGGAGCATCGCAAGAAATCCTCAGTTGCAGAGGATATAATTAAGACTAACGGTTACAAATGACATATAGCAATTCGATAGGGTCCACCACTGATCTGGACGTTGTAATGCGTTCTCAGGCCCACATGTAGTCTTCAGGTTCAACAAAATTCCAGTCTTCATGGGGGTGCTGGATGTCTCGGTTATGTGCATTGCAACTCGGAATTGGTGCTACATGTTTGAATTTGTCCGCATGGTTCGTCAAGTCTTCAACAGAAGATGAGGGAGATTCCCAGTCGGTGTATCCTGACTCATAGGTCTCTTGAAGTGAATCCAGATTGGCCTCTCTCAAACGTTGTATGATTGACTCGATACCTTGGTCGTCTGAAGGAATTGATTTGATCTCATACTGAAGTCTCACGTGCTGCCATTCAACAGAAGACGGCGCTACCATCATGTTTGACTTGCCTGATGCACCCATGTTGCGATAGATATCAGCAAGATCTGGTAGATCATACATCTGAGCAATGCTATACCCTTCCTCTATAACATTACGCTGGGTAAGCAGGGGAGTGTGAGCAGGATCTTGTCCAGCCAGGGCATCGTTGACTATCCTGAAAAGTTCAGCGCTCAAGTCGCTCCTGGAAGACGCTGCAAGTTTGTAGTGACAGAACCAAAATTCGGCCACATATCCAAATAATGGCCACCTCGATTCGTCTCGTGACCAGCGACGGAAGCAGTGCCACGGGCGAACAACCACTGCTGTACCTATCTGTTTGATCTGTTCAAAGCACATCTTGGTCAGTGTCCCGTGACCCCGGTAAATCCCTGGCAGGTCGATAAACCTAAAAAACTTTGCCATGGTATTCTTCCGAAAGCGAATCTTTTTTTGTCCATCTTGATGCAAACATGATCCACAGATTTCGAGGAGTCTGGGGAGCAGCGACTTGTTATGCGCATTCCGGTTGGCAATGTTCTCGCCTACCAATTCTAATTGGGCTATGGTGCTCACTGCTGCTGTCAGCTCAGATTTGAGCAAAGCTTTGAAGCTGTAACTTGTGACGTAAAGGGCCGCGAATATCAGCTGGATCTCCTCCATGGACCTCGATTGTAGCAACAAGACTACAACCGTTTTGCAGCTGGCGTATTCCTCCTCAGACAAGTCCATCGCTGCATCAAACTCTTCGAAGACAGCCAAACACGGCTCCTCAAGGATGTCCCGGGATGCAACCAGTTGCCATAGGAGCCATTCGATTAGATCCAAGAGTTCGACATCTGCGCATCTTATGTATCGGATGTTATTCTTGCAAAGGGATAAAGATAGCCGCCCAAGAAGGGTTTGTGGCGACCAGGGGTCTACCAGAGACTTGGCTTCTGCCTTCTCGACTAGACATGTTAAGTGACAGTATTTGATTGCTGAACTTGGATGAATTCCTTCAATCGTGTCGTTCTGCAGGGTTGTCTCTTCCCTTGCGTTGGAAGCATATTCGTTGTCGTAGCCCCAAACTATAACCTTGGACCCAATCCTGCTCCAGCGACTGTCCTGTGGTTTCTTAGGCGTTATTGCCGAATTGTATGAAATCACGTTGTCACGACAGTGAAAGACCGCTTCCCACGGCCGAGAGTAAGCACAATCTTGGGGAATAGACCAAATCGCACGTGCCGACTTGGTCTTCATTTCAGCGAATGCTTAAAGGCAACAGTTCAGTCAGTTCTGGCACTCAGCCAGAGGAGACTGGTATACTATACCCAGGAGCTCGCCCATCCTGAGGCTTAATGTGCAAAGACCCGAGACATGAAGCGCGCATATGACCCGTTTGCATGTCTCGTCAGCAGATTGTGGTCTGTGTGGCCCTTTCGGCCACACAGACCCAGTTCAGTCGGAAGCTTACCTTGAAGTGGAAACACATTGTAAGCCTAAGGAAAGTCAAGGGGTGAACAACGAAGCACTATCGTAACGCAACGCGCAGATTGAAGCCGTTCCCATCATGTTTGTTTAACGGGTTCAGTTGGATTGATATCTTAAAACGAGTTGAGGCAGAGAACTAACCATATAGGTCTTAGGGCACTCCTTCTACCTAAAACCCTTCGGCTAGAATAGGTAGGTGACGTTGGAGCATCCGAGTACTGAATCGAGCCTAATGAAATCAAAACTCCTCGCATCTATGCGGCGGTCAAGCGACAAGCGACACCCAATATGCGGTCCAATAGTTTTGACGGATATCTCCTCTTGAGGGGCCGTTTATTCGAATTCTAGTTTCGCATCGCATCGCATCGCATCGGATGAAGAAGCGAATTCAGACTTGCGAAAGTTCTCTTCCACAACTCTGCGCCGTCAGCTATAGATTCCGAGCTGTGTGTTCGGCAATAGTATAATAGACCGTGTATCTGACCTTCAAACTGATTGTGGAATTGAACTTCACATCACACGACTTTTGTAAATGCGTACCAAATCTTTACCACCAAATCTTTAACCCCAAGTGTTTAACCCCAAGTGTTTAACCCCAAGTCTTTAGCCCCAAGTCTTTACCACCAAATCTTTGACACCAAATATTTAACACCAAATCTTTACCACTAGACTCTTTTGTTGCCTCTTACTGCCGACTCTTTACTGCCAACTCTTTACCACCAACTCTTTACTAGAAATGTTGCTCAGACAAAAGTGACTTGGAAAAAAGTGACTTGGAAAAAAAGGCCTTCGCATGTAACAAGCGCAAGGCGAAGCGTACAGTAGTCCTTTCAAAAGTCAGGCAGCCATATAAAAATAACCACTCCAATCTCCCTCTGAGTTGTTTTCCTTCTCACGTATCCCGTAACATCCTTTCTTCTTGCCTCTTTGTCTACGCATGACGAGTATGCTGCCTGCTTCAACACCGAGCCGCATATCAACCAAGACGCGATGCTGGGACAAGTGTGACAGGTGTAGACTCAAAAAAATCAAGTGAGTGGTCTCTAACTCTCGCCTAAGATGCTGCGAATGGTGCCTGTTTCTTTATTATTGTGCTGGGCCTAAGGCTTTGTACACTTTTGGACTAGTGAGATACATCAACGACAGAGGCCTCAAACTGCCTATTCTTTGATCATTTGCTTTGTCAGTCAACCATGCGATGTCTGTTCTACGTCTGCTCTTCAATCCAAAATGATGCCAATCTTTACTGATGTGAGCTTGTAAGATGCTCGCCAGAAACTAGAGATTTCTCGCGAGGTGAAAGATGCCACGCCTGCATCAGGGTCGGCCACCCATGCAGTGCGAACACACGGGTCCGGAGAACTGCACAAAGCCCTGTTACCACGAGTGCGGCAACTCCAGCTACAGCGGCGTTCAGTCCTGTCGATGTGTTTACAGGGCCTCCGAATGAGCAGAGCTGTCAGCGCGGGCTCGATAGCGTGGCTATCGAGTCAACTCTGAGGTAAGCATTGGTTTCCCCTGATGTCGGCCCTTACGGGAATAGAGTGGGGAGCATCAAAGTAATTCTGCAGAGTGTACACTCACGTTCGGTGCAGTCTTTCAACTATCGGTCCCTCCAGCTCGGCGACAAATTCAATGTCACACAACCAGAACACCATACTTCAAACCGAGCAATGGCAACGATCTGATACACCCTTCTTAGGGGCACTCAAACAGTGCGTGAACTACTCATGCCAAAGCAGTCATGCTGATGCAACCAGACTTCGAATGATGGGTTACATGATGCAGCTGTATGAATACTGCCAGAATCGTTCAGCTGCCATAAACACTATGCAGAAGGCTTTGCCTCTGCAAGATATTCACCAGTTCGTTGCCGCTTTACATTTTTTGATTGCAATGATCAAACTCCACATGCGGACGACTCTGAGAGAACTCCTATCCTTGCGAACGCAAACAACAGACTGCCAAAACGAACTATTGAGTCGCAGGGCGTTTGATATAGGAATCCAATTTTTGTGGTGCAGTCAAGTCCATGACGAGTGCCCGGCAGAGGCATCGAGCTTCGAACAAATGATAAATACGCTCCAGGACGATCTTATCGCGCTGTATCGCGACCATGAAGACTTGTCCGAAGTCAATCGGATAAAGACAACAAAGCGAGGTTCGTGTGAATACCTTGCCAAACATGACCTTGAGATGCTATCAAGCGTTTCAAGTGGCTTGTGCCATATACTCAGGATCTTGTTTAGGGATATCGAGAGTCCCTACAGAACTGTGCTCGATCCTACAAAGTCCTTGCACATCCACGTCTCGCATCTCGCATTACTTGGTCACAGGTTAGATGGCACCATCGACCCTGTGGAGTGCGGAACAGATATAAATATGGGTGTGGAGCTAACTGGGCGGAATGTACTTCATTTAGCAGCAGAAACAAATGATCTCGATTACTTGAGGTGGGCCCTCCGCTCCAGGACCAAGATTCGTGAATTGGGCCTTGAAGCAAGAGATGCGTTTGGTCTCACTCCTCTCATGGTTGCAGCATATCTAGGACATTCGGATGTGTTCCGTTTCTTGCTGGATGAAGGGGCTAACATCAAAGCGCAACATCCTTCGGGAAGGAGTATATTGAGTCTTGCAAGCATGGCTGGGCACGAAAGCATTGTGTTGGAGATACTCGGTCGGGGCGTGAAGATCCAAGACTGCATATATTTTTGCTCGCCGATACATGATGCTGCGGCTTGTGGGCGATCAGAGGCAGTTATCCGACTTCTGCTAAAGAACAAAGCAGAGCCGCGGGACGAAAGGTCCGAGCACGGGAACAGGTGTGCATCACGAATCGCCCATGAAGGTCAGCACTTTACCATCGCCAAGGTCCTGCACGACGCAGAGGTAGCCCTTGAACAACAACTCCCAACCAAAGACGCTCATTGGCAGACGCTTCAGTCACTGAAACGGTTGGTTGACGATCAGATTGCTAGTGCAAACAGTCCTGAATCGACGGCCTCTAATCGTCCTGCCAGTGTACGATTTGCAAGTCCTGAAAGAGGGCGCACGCAGAAACGGGCAAAAGCTGTCAACCAAGACTGGCGTGCAGGTACCGTTGCTGGAGGGTCGACTTCATCTGCTCCACAAGTAAACACCGCAACGCCTGCAATTCCAAGTCCTTTGGGTCGGACAATTGTTGGCACTTATAGCGTCACCACCATGGCGGATCTAGAATCTGACGTTCTTGACGCCTCATACGATCAGTTCATCGTCAGTCCAGATTCTGAATACCCGCCTTTTATCTTAAGCTGAATATCCGCTTAACCATCTGCACAACACAACACTAACAAATGTGGCTTATTGCGGATAGATTTGGTAATATATGCTCTTGCTACCGGCGGAAACTGACCTGCACGAATGGCATCCCGGAGGAATTCAGGACATACTGCGGGACAAAAGCATTCCCTTTACAGCAAGCGGGTCATAAACATGGTTACGAGAAAGACGGCAGTATAAATTTTATGGTCTTTAATAGCGACAGGGCAAGATGCCCAAAACGGGAAAATGGCTCGATCAAATACTCACCCTTGTATAGCGGAGAAAGGTACTTGAAGAGCGCTGAACAGACAACCATCTTCGATGTCGATCTATGACTTTTGGGCCACAGCACCTTCGAAAAGATTAGATTACAATTTTGGGTTAGAGTCGATGCGGGACGCGTGGGATGCCTAATATTCGCTTACGCAGTCATGGAAACCATACAACCTAGAACACTCTAGAGACTCTTCCCCTGCTTGAGTTTAACTCGAGTTCGTCGCGCTTTTACTAGACATGGTTTCGTTATTACACACATTTCGAACATGCTCTTGATCCCATCTAACAGGTTAGCGGGCCAGCAAAGTAAGTATCTCGCTTCTGGTTTATTTCGGTCTCGTATGGACAACTAGTGGAGGCCATACCTTACTCCAGCTTACGCTAGCTGCATCCCTCTTAAGGATATTTAATCTATTATTCATGCTTTTCAACCGCCGGTCATCCGTTAACGAGTTTCCTCTGTTCGATAGGTCCTCATTCTTAGTGCGCCTACGGAATCACTGGATTTTTGGATATGACGCTTCGAACCCAAACTCTATACTGACTGGCAGCTTGTCTGGCACTAAAGAACATCTATGCAGCTGCGATGCTCGTTAACGCGCCCTAATTGCCTTCTCTGTGTTGTATTATGTCTTTAATGTCATTCTGACGATGATTTACAAAGCACACGAATGGGCATCCTTTGCGATTTATCGAGCGCGCCAAGAGGTCGTCAACGTGCTATCAACATATTGCCTGCAGCTGCCTTGGAGCTACGGCATTCACTTATCATCACTTCAGGAACCATGCATTGGCTCCTCAGAAGTAGCCTATACATTGTGAAGGTTGATGCCTACGGGTATCTGGGTGAGCGCGAGATCGATAAAGACTACGGAGTACTTCGTACTTCGCGTGCGGATACAGCCCCATACCTGCCTCCTGCTGGTAATAATATTGACGCTTATGGGCATTGCACTCCGCGGGCTTGCTTCAGATGGCTTCCAAGAGGTATGCCATTCGTGAGATTGAACAGTCTAGCGATCGCAGCAGCATGTCATGCGAATTCAAATGAACAAGGTCTGGAGCTAGAACCACTAATGTGGGGTGTGCTAGAAGAATACTCAGTAACCAAACCACGATGTTCATTCTCAGCGAAGCGTTGTCATACCCTTGTGGGAAGGCGTTTCTTTGCCAGCAACACGAAGAAGACAACAAAACCATCGTATTAGATAGTATCTGGCATCTAGTCTCACAACCGGGTCGTGTCTGCAGTTTGACAACGGCATTTCACAGAGCTGAGTATAAGGCACTCAATCTGCATCGTACCGCTACGAGAGTTGGGAGCGGAACGATTACCAGTGTTTGGGTTAATAATAGTGACAGATGAGAGCTTTCTCGGGCTCCCGTAACTAGACCATTATTAACACAGTCTTCTCTGCCATCTCGCGAGGTTTCGGTCCTTTGGGCCTGGTCGAGAGGATGACCTTGGGCGGCTTAGACGAAGTATGAAGTTTCTTCATACTGCAGCTCTTTCCCTTTTCGGCCAGGACGTTAATGTTCTGTGCTTCTTGATTCCATTCGCACAGAAAGGAAAGATGTTGCTATGTATACGGTGACACAAGGAAACCAATTGAGCTCAGCGCTTGGAGCGTGAGATCGTACTGTAACTTTACCCTCTTCCACAGCTACGTACAAATATGTATAACGTATGAAACTGGTACCTGCGAGTAGCCCGAAGCGAGAGGATCATTTGCATACAATCGCCGCTTGATTTGGCTTACTATTAAGGGAGTTGCGTGGGTGTGAATATTCGGTTTTCGGATTTGCGTTTTCGCGGATTTGCGTTTTTGACCTTGCCAGCTTACTCAGTCCTTCGCGCTCTAAAATGCGCTCGTTATCGTCGCAGCTCAGAACCATACACAATGCCTTCACAACCTCTGCGCATGCATGTTTCTCCGTCGACCCATCACGATGATCACTCAAATCGAAAGCCAGCAATGACATCTGATGGCTGAAGTAGCTTTGATGTGTATATTTCAATAACTGTTAGCTGGCGAGGTATTCGGAGATTGAACACGGCAACACGATTCGAAAGTGCACAGAGCTGGATAGCCACCATAGCTACGCTTGCTGCGAGACCTCCAAACGATGTCGTATGATCTTTATAACAGCCTGCTCTCCGCCCCGACGCCGATTGAGTATCAATCAGGATGCCGAATTGGCCTGCGCGAAATCCCACTCAATCTGTTAGCATACATTCTCTCATATGTAAGGACAATCTATCCTTCCAATGCTGATTGCCTTCCAAGTTGACCACGTACTGAAAGATCGACGATGTCGCTGATTTGGCCCGTCTATGCCGGACGTCACGCCTCCTCCAGTACATGACCTTGCCTCAGCTGTATAGGAACATAACACTCACCTCGTATGACGAGACGCTGCAATGTCGAGATAGTGTGGTCGACGATGGCCTTTGGCACGCGAGTCCTTTCGCAATGGGATTGAATGCACTAGTAACCCGGAAGACCGCTACTCTGGTACAGTCGCTGGAGCTCGAAGGATGTTGGAGGGAGCATGAGCTACATGAGTACAAGAACAAGCGCCTACCAGATGGCTCTGTGATGCTCAACATCGCAATAAGAGCAGCGGTCGATCGTTGTTCCAAACTCGAGTCATTCAAGTATGTCAACAATCCCTCTACACTGGGTGCTTTGCTGAATGCTCAAGGTACACACTCAATGCTAGGCCATTGCTCACGTTATACTCTGGCCTTGCTGACCTGCGCTGTCTCGTTTCTCTTCACCTGAAGATGCCTTCGAGCTCGACACCACGACCTCAAGTCGTGGTTCCGCCGCTGCCTCGTTTGCAACGATTTGCTTTTACACATTATGATCCCATGTGCTATCCTGACGATTTATCTCAATTGTTCCTCCACGCCACAATGCTCGAGCATCTCACAATGCACTTTTCGCCACGACTCTGTGATGCACATGAGCCTGCTCCCTTTCAGGACCTTTTCCACAGAAATATTGCCTCTCGAAGGTGCTTCAAGCTCAAAAGCGTCGCCGGCTATAACATCTTCACAAATCCAGTTCCTGAAGTGAACCGGATCTTTTTGCCTCACGCGCTTGAAGATCTTTGCTTTATCAATTCCTTTGGGCCTCCACATAGTGACCGTAAATATCAAGCAACTCACTTCATTGATATGGGCTGGGTCCAGACCTGGGATACAGTTCAGCTGGATATGACTGGAATTAAGTCGATGCGAACGGACAAGATCAATCATCTGGTGGTTAAGGATATCGCGGGGATGTCCGGCTTAGAACAGATCTACTTCGTCAACAGACCACAGCCAGGAACTCGAAGCAAAATGGCAATGCTTTCTCCGGCTCCAAGTCGAGCAAGTAGCCACGAAGGCCTCACCCCGATAGGACCGCCGCTTGAACCCATAGCACCGAGTCCCCGGACAAATTTGTCGGCGAACGAAATATTGCGTGACAATCTTATTGACACCATTACGAGAGTGCAAGCCACCAAGCTGAGACATCTCATCTTGCCTGCTCGACTGCCCTGCAATGTGTACAATTTGACCCGGCTCTGTGCGTCCTGTCCGAACCTGACTCAGTTCGCCTTTGCGATGCCAGAAGTTGATCCACATGCTTTGAAGGCTCTTGCCCCTTCTGTAAAGCGACTGAGATGCTGTCGGTTTCTTGCGCCAGACGCACCGGGTTCGGAAGGAGAGGCTCAGCGAAACAGGTTTGCTGAATTCGAGAGCAGAGAAGATCACGATTATTATGTCACGATGGAGCTTTCTGGGGCTTGGGGTAACAATCCTTCAGATATGCTAAATCTGAAATACTTCGGCATTGGTGATAAAGTTTGGGAGACAAGTAATCTGCATCACGAAATTAAGATCGTCGTAGATGAACACGGAGAGGAGGTGGAACAACAGATTTATCATCGGACCGTGAAGCCATTATCACTTCGAGATGTTATGGATCTCGCATTGTGGAAGATGGACACATTTGATCCATAATATTAATTTGATAACGCTTAGTGGCGGGCATTATCATTTACAAACAGCAGTCAACGGCCGAGTAGCATCCAGATTTTCAAATTTTGCTGCGTCATTTAGGGTCTCGAACTTGCCGCATGCTTCGAGTGCGTTCAGCCAGTACAGAAAATGTGTATTTTCTGTCTCAGTTACCCATTGCTTGCCCTCGGCCTCGATGTCCCCAGAACGGATGCTTCGCAGGAGGGCTCCACAATGTATACCTCGTGACGATCAAACTGGAAACGAAGCTCGTCAGCTTATGGCTTCACCAAGACCACCGAACGCTCCATAGTCATCTACTTGCTCGAATGCTAGGGTCCTTAAGATCAATCAAGCACGAAGATGCTCTTGCCGCACCTTGGAAGATGCGCTTCCTTCGTGCTTGCCTTGCTACCTTTGTTGGTTGTTGCGCGTGACTGGACCTCGGCTTCTCTGAAGTATGATTACTATTCCGAAGGTAGGGTGCATACAGAAATAGCATAGCACTTGTCCAAAACACTAAGTTTGCATGTATAAGAAGGCAGAAACCAGCTCGGCCTCCAACAGCTGGAGGCCTTCTTCATGTCGCCCCCGCAATGGAGGGTAATGACCTCCGAGGAGCATCGCGGTCCCGTTGACTACGAGAAGCTGAACAAGAGCCGTAAGTCTCTTTAACAAGAACAACCGGCTCACCTGCTTGGTACTAATCTGTCACAGTTGTTCCACTGGCGTTTAAGGCTTTGCCACTCGGCGCCATCAAACCACGAGGATGGTTTCGTCAGCAGCTAGAACTCATGGCGGATGGCCTCCCTGGTCATCTGCATGAATTCTACCGGCTCGTCAGAGATGCAACATGGGGCGGAGGCACGGCGGAATACAGTATATTGAACGAGGCCTGGCCATACTATATTAACGGACTCGTCCCGCTGGCTTTTGCGCTCGACGATCAAAGATTGCTCACTGCCATTAATCGGCAGATCTCATATGTACTGCTACAACAATTTCCTGACGGCTGGCTCGGGCCAGAAAGCGAGGTCAAGAGAAGAAACTTTTGGGGTCGGTACCCCTTCTTCCTCGCCGCGGCTCAGTACGTCGAAGCTGCTCCGTCGTTTGAATCTCGGCAAATGCTCAAGGCGATGCACGGCTTCGTCAACCTCATGCACAGCATGCTAAAAGACGACTACCAAGGCTATGTGTGGAAGCAAGGTGACCGATTCGACGAGCAATGGGGAAGGTCTCGGGCTTCAGACATGGTGTTGGCACTCCAGTGGCTCTACGAAAACTATCCAGCGGACAACCATGCCAAAATACATGAGTGCATGGTCTTGATTTATCAGAAAGCTTTCGATTGGTCGTGGTGGTTCCGAGATGATGTCTTCCTCAAGCATGATGTTGAGACATATCCGCCTGAACTCATCAATCCGCTCTTTCCGTTTCTACATGTTGTCAATGCCGGGCAAGGCCTCAAATCACCGGCCGTGATGGGCCGCCTGCTTCACGACGAGTCCTTGTTTGATAGCTCTCGAAACGGCGTCAAGCTCATTTTTGAGCATCACGGCACAGCAGCAGGAGCGATCGTGGGCGACGAGCGCCTATCTGGCAACTCTCCTGCCCGGGGTTCAGAGCTCTGCGCGGCTGTGGAATCCATGTTTTCACTCAGCACACTTTACCAGATCCTAGGCGACTCATCATTCGTGGACCGGCTTGAGGATGCTGCTTTCAACGCGATGCCGGCAATGATAATGCCGAAATGGTGGGCGCATCAGTACGTGTCCCAAACAAACCAGCCATACTCCTACGAAGTACCAAATACTCATTTCTGGAATGTAGGCCCATGGGGCCTGACCTTTGGCTTGGAGCCAAATTACCCTTGCTGTGCAGTCAACTTCCCTCAAGGATACCCAAAACTTCTATCAAACTCCTGGGTGCAAACGCCTGATCGGAATGGCCTCGCACATATAGTCCTCCTTCCAAGCGAAATCAAGACTGTGCTTGAGAAGGACGAGGTAAAGCACTACGTTCATATCCGCTGCGATACGAATTATCCATTCACACAGCTTTTGACATATCACGTCGATTCTCAGGAGTCGTTCAATTTCTCCTTCCATGTGCCGAAATGGGTCGATCTCGAGAACCCGGAAACAGGCATTTACTTTGAAAAGGACGAATCTGTTTTAGTGGCCAGCGATGATGCACAGAAACTGCTTTCTTCGTCATCGAAAGACGACCCCCAGCCTCTCAAACCCGACCAACACAGTGGCCTGCACACTGTCACCCTTCCCGGCGGTCAGCTAACATTCTCAGTGTTCCTCTCTCCCTTCAAGAAATCATCTGATCCAAAACCAGTCGTTCACCAGCGACCGAACTCGGCCGTCTCGCTGACACACGGAGCGCTGCTCTTCGCACACACTCTCCACGGCACGTACATCCCTCGACGACCAGCCAATTACCGGCGACCAGGCGAAGCGCCCTCCGAAGCAAACGACTGGACGATTGTCCCGCGTGAACAAAATGCCATGCCAGACGCTGACGCCGACGACGCTTCGAACAAAACTTGGATACCGTGGAACATCGCGATTGACCCGTCAACCGCACAGGTGCGCGAGTACGATAATCTGTACAGCAACCCTGAATGTGGACGAGGAAAGGCGACAGAAATTGGCGATGAGCGATGCTACCATGACTGGCCGAATCCGATCTGGTCGGAATTTGCGCCACCGATTTCAATCAGCGTCATGGCTTGCGAAATTGAATGGCCCATGACCGCGCCCGTACAGTATGAGAAGCGCAATGACGACCGGGCTTCAGAAGACGAAGTTCCACCAACGCCAGAGTCGTCAGAGCACGAAATTGGACAAGATGAGAGCGAGTCGAGCCAGGGACCACTCCAAAATACACGGGGCGAGAAGGAAACAAGGCAAACTGAAACAGGAAACCGGGCAGTCAGAGGCGGATACCCACTTCCCCCTCCGCCGCCTGACCCGAAGACAGGTGGGCACAAATGCATTCGTCGCGCGTTTCCAGTTGAGCTCAAACCATATGGAAGCGCAAAGATCAGAATGGCTGAGTTCCCGGTGGTGGATCTAAATCCCGGGAGTCAGAACTTGATAAATGTATGATTGACTTAGATATGGAAGTCTAGTTAGGAAACGTTCTGGCATACTAGTGATTTGTACGATTTAGTCTGATGTTGAATTTGAAAGATGTGAGCGTCTCTTGAGATGTCGACATCGAATATGTGTCTTTGTTTTTCATTTGCATCCCATGGAGAAGGAGAAGCCGGAGACTTGGTCGCAACAACTTCTCTCGTGCTTGCCACCTCTTCATGCATAGACCTAATTAAACATCCAGCAGGACGACTACTGCGGGCGAAAGCAAGTGTAAAGCAGCCAATGCTCTATCCATCCAATAGAGAATCATGGTCGGCAAAAATTGAATAAATGAACTTATGTTGTCAGGTATATGCCTTGATTCTTGTGATGTCCCATTAGGTCAAACAGAGGTCGGTGGGAAACAGAATAGGCGCATCGCCGTGAATGGGGTTTCGTGATATTTAGCCGGGGTGTGATTATTGAAACACGGATTATTCGGCCATAGGGGTTAGGTAACAAGCCCCACCTCAAGAATAGAGCAATGTCCATACCTGAAAGAATCCATGAACCATATGAGAAACATACCCCTGGTGCTGATGTCGTCACCGAGCTTCTGCTTCTGACTCATATCCCTAGTGGTTAGTGAGGACAGAGCTGGATTGATCGGAAGAGCAATGACTGGTAACCAATGGATAGCACCCGGAACCATCACGAATCTCATATTGTCGCCTGGTCGCGATAGACCTCAAGCGTCAATTGAAGCACTGCCCATTTTGTCGTTGATATCAAGCACAGAATATTGCTTGATGAGGCTGCCTTCGCCACCCTTTGCTAGGTCAATACTAAAGACATAGAAGCCACCTTCATTAGTGACAGCCATAACCTGTGGTGTGTTGCTAGACATAGCAACCACAGATCGAACATGACCCGTAGATTGCCCGGAAGCAGGCTTGGGTAATCGAATCCAGGCAAAGTCTCTTGAAGGCTCCCACATTTCAGCAACGCCTTTGGGGAGGTATCCGCTAAAATTGCTGGCTAAACTTGTGCCTACTGTTTGCGATGTTCGCCGGATGATGCCCATGAACGTGCCGTTTGGTTTCCTGGCTTTGAGTGAGGACGGATCTTCGGATTCCTTAGCCTGTTCATCATCGAAGTAAGGGCTTACTTCGCTGCCATGGCTGTGCCGTTTTGAAGTTGGCGTTGTTGGCCATGTCGGCGAGGCTGGTTCATCGCCTGTCGCCATGTTGTCTTTTCCAAGTTTAAAAATGTGAATGGTCTCCGAAGCCGATGAGACACATAGTAAAGTTGCGGTAACGTTGAAAGCCATACTGTAGATCCGAGAAGGCATGGAGCCTCTTCGAAATTGATAAAGCTTATGCCCATCTGGTATTGAGAAGACCCGTATTATCGTTCCCTTATCAGATGCGGATGCCATGACTGTACCCTCGCTATTGAATATTATGCAGGACAAAGGAGACTTGTGTGCTTCAACCACATTGATAGCTTCAAGTTTCAGAGCATCGAACAAGAGCACCTCACCGGAGGTCGGCGAGATATGGGTGCTATTCGGGGGTGCGTGAGCTGGAGCCGAGGCTGCCTTTTGAGGGAGAGGGTAAGCTAAGTAGCAATTGTCGGAGGATGGGGAAAGGGCACAGATCGCGGCTGGATTTGGCGAGGTCTCTAGGGTGTAAAGCAATTTCATATTCTGGATATCGTACATGTACATCTGGTCCTCGAGCACTACCACCAGTCGTTTTCTGTTCATCCGAATGGCCAGGATCGAGGTCGCGAAGGTCATTTCGCATATGAGCGAGTTCCTCTTGGTGTTCTTGATCTGAAGTCGACGAGGTGAGAGCACTAGAGCAGCCAAAGAGGAGGAAAACAGCACCTCGACCATGGCAATGTGTCCTTCTCTTGTCTCGTAGGTCTTCGCAAACGGCTCTGTCGTGAACAGGCGAAACCCTTTCGAGGTACCTATAATGTCTCAGCATGTCGTTTTGCCTTTGCTCAGCCACTCACCTACAGCCAAATGGCTGTAGTCCTGGTTGAAGGTAACAAAATTCATTGCCATGGCGTCGAATCCAATCGGGGTAATGCCTGCTCTTGTTAGATGTCCTTAACGTTGCAACTCCTGTTTCAGCAGCAAGGCCGAAGAGCACTCTTCAAATCCCACATCTTTAGATAGGCAACAGTCTTCTTGAAAACAAAATTCTGTTCCTTTTGATGCGGTGGGCACGCAGTGGAAGCGTGCAGCCTAAAGGGATTTGTCCGACAGAGAAGTCGTTGATTATTAGAGCCAAATTCTGGCAGTCGCGGATTGACGTCACCCCGTCCTTCGGGGGCTTGTGGTTACTGCCTAGGTCGTGCCTGAACGTTCGTCTAACCAAGATCTTCGCTAGAAAGTCATGATGCATTATCGTGATTTCTATTGCATTCTGCTAACAACTTGACTCCATGGACGTGGATAGCAGCGAGCCTCGCGGCAGGAAGAGGACGGCTTCTGAGGCGAATCTGCCTCCTGAAGCACCTCGACGCATTAAGGCAGGTTTGACTTTGACAGGCAGGTCAATGTAGAGCTGATGCTGGGAAGCCACTAGATAAAGATGTCGTCAACAAGATTGCTGCCGGTGAAATTATCGTGGCACCCGTGAATGCTTTGAAAGAGACGATGGAAAATTCGATCGACGCTGGAGCAACCGGCATCGAGATATTGGTAAGGGATGGCGGCTTGAAGCTGCTTCAAATCACAGACAACGGCCACGGAATAGAGGTCAGTCGATCTCACAGCTTTTTAGACCTCACTAATTTCGTGCAGAAGGACGACCTGCCCATTCTATGTAAACGCTTCACCACCTCCAAGCTAAAAGAATTTGATGACCTCAGGTCAATCGCTACGTACGGCTTTCGTGGTGAGGCGCTGGCTAGCATCAGTCATATAGCTCATTTAAGGGTCACGACAAAAACTGCTGGCTCGAGTTGTGCATGGCAGGCACACTATCAGAATGGCGACCTTGTGCCTGCTAAACCGGGTCAGAGTCCGGATCCCAAACCCTGTGCTGGCAGAGCAGGTACACAAATCACCGTTGAAGACCTTTTCTACAACACTCCGAACCGTCGGCGAGCTTTCAGGTCTCCAAGCGAAGAGTATGCAAAGATTCTCGATGTTGTCACGCGACATGCCGTCCATTGGGAAAATGTGGCCTTTTCCATCAAGAAACACGGCGAAGCCGGAGCGGGTTTCTCAGTGGCCGCCGCCGCTCAAAAGATAGATCGGATCAAGCAAGCTTATGGAGCATCAGTTGCGAAGGAACTGATAGACTTCAAGACACAGAATGACAAATGGGGCTTCGCTGCATCAGGCTATTGCAGTAACGCAAATTATAGTGCTAAAAGGACCACGATTTTGCTGTTCATCAATCACCGATCCGTCGATTCATCAGCCCTCAAGAAGGCCATCGAACAAGCTTATCAAACCTTTCTTCCCAAAGGTGGACATCCTTTTGTTTATCTTAGTCTCGAAATAGATCCAGCAAGAGTTGATGTTAACGTTCATCCTACGAAACGAGAAGTGCATTTCCTGAGTGAAGATGAGATCATCGATCTGGTATGCTCCGAAATCAAGGAGCAATTGACTGAGGTCGACACAAGTCGAACCTTTAAGACGCAGACCCTAATCCCCACTATTAGCACCAGCACAACCGGCAAGCAACAGAATCAAACGAATGACGATGAACGAGGTAGCAATCAGACTTCAACACAGCCTCCTCGAACACCAGCGTCGAAACGGCCCTACGAGAACAACCTCATCCGCACAGACTCAAAGCTACGCAAAATTACATCAATGCTCCCACCAACCCTCACACCGTCTCAGCCAATCGACAAATCAAGTGCTGATGTCAATGACCAAGCCTTACCGAACACCTTGCCGGGCGGGGTAGAGTACCACACCATAGATCGGGAGCAAGTGCAAATCCGTTTGACCTCGATAAAAACTCTCCGCGCTCGCGTTCGTGATGCTCTCCACACCGCTCTCACCGAGACATTTGCCTCCTTAACCTATGTTGGCCTGGTTGATCCATTCCGCCGTCTCTCAGCAATGCAATCAGGTGTAAACCTCTACCTCGTCGATTACGGTATGGTTGCTAACGAGCTCTTTTACCAAATCGGCATCACAGACTTCGGTAATTTCGGCGCAATTCAGCTTCGGCCTTTGTCTTCGGATCCTTTGCCTTTAAAAGACATCCTCGTTGCTGCTGCTGAGCTCGAGGTGGAAACCGATGAGTCTATGGCACAACTGGAACCTGCTGTAATAGCAGAAAAGGTCTACGAGCAGCTTTATGCTCGACGGGAAATGCTCAAGGAGTACTTCAACCTTGAGATCGACGAAAATGGGAATCTCCTGACAATTCCCCTTCTGATCAAAAATTATCTCCCTAGCATGGCAAAACTACCAACCTTTCTCCTCCGTCTCGGACCCTTTGTCAACTGGACCGACGAACTGGAATGCTTTCGCACTTTTCTTGTGGAGCTCGCAGGATTCTATGTCCCTGAACGACTGCCGCAGCAGAAAATCAGGCCGACAAAAGATGAAGACAAAGCGAAGCAGTCGGTTTCTTTACCTGCGAAGGATGCTGATGAAGATGTGAATATGGTCGATGGTTCAGGCCGAGACGGTGTTCAGGAAAACGAGCACCCGGCTGAAGGACTGGAAGACGACGGCGTCGAAGATCCTTACATTGCTACACGAAGACGGGAAGTTGAATATGCACTTGAGCACGTTCTATTTCCTGCCTTCAGGTCAAGACTGCTTGCTACGCAGGGCCTGACAAGGGGTGTGGTCGAGATTGCGAACCTGAAAGGTCTATACAGGGTGTTTGAGCGATGCTAGGTAAGCAGCTTGATCAAAATATCGCGGATTAGAACCAGGGTCTGCACCGGTCATGGGATATCATCTTTCTATCGACATAGATATGCATAGGTGTAGCAAATGGTTCATACTCATAGATATACAGACAAGCAAAAGGGATTGTTCGAGAAGAGGAAATGCTGCCCCTTTTTTTGTAAACCCGACTAGCCAGGTGCCAGGCAAGTTGCCATCATCCGCTCTTGTTCGGCTAAATTAAAATCGCGTTCGTGTCAATTGTTGTAGATTCATATACATTTTACATGTACATCCATCGTGAAAGTTCTTCCCTCGCTGCTGCTCTGTCTGACATTTAACCAAAACCTTTTACATGCATACACACACTCAAATCACACAAACAAACCCAACCCGCACTACGAGTCTTTAAACACTTCTTTCATATAAGTCCGGACCTTCTCACACACTTTCTCATCCCTCTTCCGCACGAGGTCCAAGGTCCCTTTGTCCGGTCGGCCGCCAGTCAGCCACAGGCCCGTCAGGTCCCCACACGCACTCTCTTCCATGGCCTGCCAGAAGCGTCTCTCCAGGTCCAAGCCGAAGAGCGCGGTCGCATCGTCCCTGGGCATCCAACACCGCACATACTGGCCGTTCGAGTCGCGCGTCGGCGTGTGCACGCCGCGGATCTCGTCGTCGAAGATGGTGTACGGGTCGAACTTGGGGAAGTTGGCGTGGATGAAGAGTGGTTTGGGCGGCGCCGGCGGCGGGGTGGTGGTGGTGGTGGTGGGAGGTGCCTTCGCGTCGGGAGCGGGGGGGTGCGCAATGTCCCAGGGCTCTTTGACGGGCTCCTGCGCCGAGGGGAGGGGGCGGTGGTTGCTGACGTGGTGGTGTAGGAAAAAGTCTTGCACCGGGTCGAATTGGATCATGCCGGTGCCGATGTATTCGCCGTTGCTGTCGTGTCGGCCGAGGCTGTGCACGGGTTGTTGGACGAAGTAGAAGTCCTCGTTGAGCGCGGCGGCGGCCCAAGGGAACGTCTCCTTGTCGCCTTGGCCCGGCCCGCCTTGGGATTGGAGCAGGTAGTAGTAGTCCGGGCCCCAGTAGTTGTAGTAGGTGGCGAGCATGATGCTGAGACTGTGCTTGGATTTGCTGTAGAGCATCTCGCCGGATTCGGTGGCGGGACGGAAGTTGAGTGGAGGCGGGTTGGAGATCTTGGCGATGTCGAAGAAGTAAGGTGATTCAGAGCCGTACCAGAAATCAGGCCAGAGGATCATCCCCGTGTCGGTAAATGGGAGGGAGTGAAAGAGCGGTTCCGGATTCTTGATTGGCCAAGCGTCTGAGTCGAGAAGGAGGACGTCTTCGAAAGACGAGAAAAGGATCGAGAAGACTTTGTATTGGTAGCTGTGAAGATCGACGCTGGTATCGGACTCGGCGAAGATATCAGAGAGGTAGCGACATTCTGCATTGAGCGCCATGAAGACCTTGGAGCAGAATTCTTCGGTGTATGGTGATGATCTGCTGAGAAAGATCTCGACTGGCAGGGTTGATTGGGTTTTCCGAAGCATGTGCAGAGAGATGGTGAGTATGCCAAGCATTGACTCCGAGGCAGTCGTCACGATGCCTTGCGATCCAGCATTGTAGACAAGACTGCTGGACAAAGAGCGGATGTCTGCGACGAAATTGGCATGAGCACTCTTCATGCGGGAGATGTCGGCTTCATCCATCCAGAGTACATCCGGTCGAGGATGAGCATGGTCAGGTTCATAAGCAATGTTCGGGTTTCGAGGCACAACGAGGTCGGGTTTCTTGAGGGTTCGGGGATTGTTGTTTAGCATCAATCCGTGCAAAGTCCTCCAGAATCCCGCATGCTGAGAGACGAGGGGGTCCAAAGCTCGTTCATATGGTGTCGGCTCATGGCGGCTGTATGCTGACTTGTTGGCACTGCCATGGTGGTGAGACGTGAGCAATATGATGATAACCAGTAGGAGAGCACCAAAAATGGCGAATTGTCGTCTTTTTCGGCGTACTGGTCTCCATTTGAGCATGGTCGTGCAGTCCTGTTAGCAGAAATATGGACAATTCAGACGCCTTGGCATGATTTCATCGAAAGTCATGGCGAAAGACCACAGGGACCAAGTTTCATCAAAACGTCATAGTATTCAGACAATGTTGAGAAATGAGATATCGCTCCTAAACAACGACAACGGTAACTGGATGATAATAATGATAGAATACAGCAAGGACAAAGAGCATGTGAAACCGGAAATTGAGATAGACAAGATAGTTCAATAACTAGCGGAGTCGAAGTGGAGATGCTGGAGTCTTGATTTTACCAGAGAGCATGCAACACGTATGCAGGAGAGGCCGACGAGCATATCTTGACGATGAGTGAGGCTGGCAATAAACATAAGCGGCGGCGACAATGGGCATGTCTCAGACAATTTACATGAGAGTTACAGCCTTGCAGGGGGCTTGGAGGAGTGGTTGGCAGGGAGATTTATCGTACTCGGTGCTCCCAAGTCGGTCAACATTGTGCGTTAAAATTAGAAAAACGTGACTTGTAAAAACACAGATTCATCTTTGCCAAGTGGCCACGGATAGAGCTGCCGATTCCGATGGGTGAGCCATTCGAAACGTTGGACACTAAGCAACTTCGGTCATTTCAGGTTCATCGTAGTCTTACACCACACGGAGCCTCCTTACCCTGGAACACCAACCAGCCTTTCAGAGAACTCATCTGTACCGCTTTTGCCCATAAACGCCAGCAATCATCATTTTGCAAAATATTCGTGAAGTTATTAGCGCTCATCAGAACGTCTCGGAGCATTCTGTCCACGCGGCGTCACTGCCGTTGATTCGAAGACCGTTCTCGTCCTGCTCCGCAATTCTTGCCTGCACACGCATTTTAGGCGGGGGAGCCATGTGAGCGTAAGGTCCTCCGGTTCTTTTGCCGTGCACCTTCGCACGGCATGGATCTCGGGCATCATGCTCTGGCTCCACTTCACTCACATCCGAGTAGGTCTCCCAGTTCTCACTGCTGCTGGCAGCTGTTCCGGTTGTCAAGTTGGATGAAGTGTTGGAGGTTTGCCGTGAAGCCGGCCTCGCAGCATTATGCTGGACGGTGCTGTGCAGATTGATGTGACGCTGATAGTGCTTCTCTCGATCAATCAATGAGGCCGACATGTACGACATCCGTTCTCGATCATCATACACGTCCTCCGGACTTATTGGTCGTACAAACTTGCTGCTGGCCTCGGAATTGTTGGAACTGGAAAGCACACTGGCTGGTCTCTGAAGACTGCCACACGATGCCATGGTCAATGAAGGTTGATCCGGAGGAGGCTGATACAAATTTCTCATTCTTGGAGGCGGCACACGCGGAGGGCCCATGCTTCTGGCGTGCTGTGCATAGTCTTGCTGACCGGACACTAAATCGTAGGGCTGGGCAGCTGGCTGCGGAGCTGCTCTGTGACGTTCGGGAGAATTGCTTCCATGCGGCAAATTGCTGAGTGGTGCTCGAGCAGGAATCTTGGACGGCGACTGTGGTATGCGTGAAGGTGGTAGAGTGCTGGTGGAGGGCGGATTTCGAGCAACAGCCGGTCGTGTGCTCGTCGGCGTTTTTGCGACGGGGCGAAGTTGCGACGCATTGCCCATTGCGCTCTTTGGTCTTGGAGGCTGGACAGGCTTGTTGTTGGCAACCGGAGCAGGCTTGGCACCTGGGGTCGGTCCTGGTGTTTTTGACCGCGGGGGTAGGCCGTTTGGTGTCTTGGAGCGAGGGGGTGGTGGTTTGACTTCGAGGACCTCGAGCTCGTCAATGTACGGCTCGCCGTGTACCAGGAACGGCCGACCATATTCGTCCTCATACTTCTGTAGCGTCTTTGTCAGGTCAGCTGCAACCTTGGGCAAGTCCTTTGCGATGCGCTTCCTCATCTTTTCTTCTCTCAGCAGCTTTCCGGGGTCTCTCTTCTCGCCCTTCTGAGGCTTGAGCAGCAGTCTTGATGCATCCGCAGCCGAGGCCGCCAAGGCATCCCGATCAGCGAGAAGCGACTTGTGTCTCTCGATTTGAGCTAGGATGGGGGCTCGTTGCTCTTTCAGGGTCAGCAAGCGTTCGATCTCGGCTTCGTGAGCAGAGAGAAGAGCATCACTGTAGACATCTGAGAAGGCCGGGGTGAAGTCGAGCATCTCTTCTTCCGAGAAATACAGATTGTCCCACAGCTCTTGAATTCTGACTCTCGCATCTTCGACAAACAAGTGCAGGTTTTGACGTTTAAGCTCGTTGAGCCGTGCCAGCTCGTCCTCGAACTCGTTAATGGTTCGCAAGCCGCAGCCGCGATTGGCAGCAAGGAATGCCTTGCGGTCTGGCTCAGGGACGCCCAGGCGATCCCACAGAGCCTCGATGGTGGTCTTGACGTCTTTCAGCCTCTTCTCTCGTGATCGCTTCTCTTCCAGTAATTTGTCTCTCTTGCTTCTTAGTCGGTCCATGTCAGATAGGTGCAGGCCGAGTTGTTCAGGGGACTCGCGATAGTGTTGAACGATGGAGGAGTCGGTCTGGGCTTGTGGGATGCCGAGGTCGGACCACAATCGCACAATCTCTTCAGACGTGGTTTGAACGAGGTTGATTCTCTTGTTGTACTCGTCGTAGATTCGGGTGAACTCGTCATCGAGACGTGCGACGTAGGAGGGTGAGAGGTCGAAGCTGGGCGGACACGAGGATGTATTTGTTGGAGGCAATTTGATCTTGACGAAAGATGATTCAAGGTGAGAAGAATAGGATTCAAGTGCTTGGACGAGCTTGCTGACCTGTTCGAATCGTTCTCGATGCAGGCGGCTGACGGTAGAATGTTTCTCTTTGAGATCGCGCAGACAATCGACCAGCGGATAGGTAACTTTCATATCTTGTGTGTTGATGTTGTAGGCGTATTCTTTCTCGTCCTCCAGGGATTTCTCCATCTGCTTGATGGTAGTGATGATGTTGTGTGCTTCGTTTGTCAACTCATTCTTCTCGCCGTTAGCGAGTCGGAGCTGGTTGTTGAGAGTCTCTGACAGAGCTGTGAAGAGCTGTGATTCATGATGTGTTAGTGGTGGGATGGATGTACGGGGGCAGCACTTGATCGCATACCTCTGTCTCTCTGGATTCGCGCTCATTCCGTGGCACACCGATCTCATCGAAGATCGAGTGCAGTTGCGTGATGATGGTAGAAACCTGCGTTTGCAGGAAACTAGTATCTAAACCGCCCGGCATCGTTGTCGTGGTCGTCTTCGTCCTCGTGCTCGTGATGGAGAGAGCATGTGAAGTGAAGGTGGTTAACGGCGGTGCTTGCACTGCTCGATAGCTGTTAGACTGCTGGACTGGTAGACTGCTGGACTGGTAGACTGCTGGACTGGTAGACTGCTGGACTGCTGGACTGCTGGACTGGTAGACTGCTGGACTGCTGGACTGCTGGACTGCTGGACTGCTGGACTGCTGGACTGCTGAGCTGTCGCGCGCTGTTCTCGTGTCAACGTGTAACAAGATTCGTGACAACGCAGATGAGTGAAGAGACTGGTGTCGAGAAACAAGCGCGTGTCATCACGCACGTACGGAGTACTTCGTAGATGGGCCAAGCCGGACTGTCACTTGTGATTGAGTCGTTGCATAGCTCGAGGGTCCCACGATCGTGCCGTGCGGACGCAGGTGGGGAAGTGTGTAGTGAGTTGGCACAGCAACCACGACCGCGATCGCAGGCTAAGCCCGAACAGGCCGACAGCCTTGCAGGACGCAGACGATCGCATGGGCCGGTTTGTTCAAATGGAGATTCGATGAGGTCGAATTTAGGCCTCTGCGACCGGTGTCGAGCCTGTGGCATAATTATAGCCCATGTGTGTACCGAGTAGGCGCAACCCACCGAATTGAATGACATTGTGTGCGACTTGAGGAGACGCTATTCAGCCGCATCGTTTGATCTTTGATCTTTGATCTTTGACGCCCATCTCAACCTGGATCTCGACCTCTAGCTCCATCTCCTGCACGAACGCTTCGGATTCGAACCTATTAAGCATTCTCACCATGTCGACGGCGACGGCTCAAAAGACGTGGGAGGCCGAAAACGATGTCATCACCATCGACCCCGAAAAGAACGCTCTGTACACATTGCCAGACCCGACACAATACAAACAGTTCACCGAAGAGGCAAAACCATGGAAAGAGAATCCAAACCACTTCACCGACGTGCGCATATCCGCGTTGGCTTTGCTCAAGATGACCATGCATGCTCGCGATGGAGGCTCGATCGAGGTCATGGGTTTGATGGTTGGCTACGTCTCAGGCACCTCTTTTATCGTCACCGATGCATTCAGGTTGGCTGTCGAGGCCACCGAGACACGAGTCAACGCTCACGACGAGGCATACGAGTACATGACCGCCTTTCCCGAGATGTCAAGACAGACAGACAGGCAAGAGAATGTAGTCGGCTGGTATCACTCCCACCCGGGCTACGGCTGCTGGCTGTCCGGCATTGATGTGGGCACCCAGAAGAGTTGGCAGACTGGCTATGCACCCACCATCGCCGTTGTCATTGATCCGAATCGCACTGTATCTGCCGGCCGGGTCGAGATCGGCGCCTTCAGAACCTACCCCGATGGCTATCGTCCCCTCGACAAGGCCCAAGACGACGGCTTCCAGGCAATCCCGACCGCCAAAATCGAGGACTTTGGTGCCCATGCTAGCGACTACTACTCTCTTGAGGTCAGCCACTTCAAGTCCACGCTGGACCAGCAACTCATCGATTTGCTGTGGAATAAATACTGGACCTCCACCATATCCCAGTCTCCCCTCTTCTCCAATGCCGATTACACCCGAATGCAAATGGCCGATCACTCTGTCAAGGTCAAGGATGCAGTGCGACGCATTAAGCAGGGTAGTGCTCCTAGAAGGACTGCTGCGGAGCTTGTCCCCTCTTCCGACACCAAGGCTAACCTCAAGGTCTTACCTGACAAGTCCATCGAACAGATTGTGAAAGGAGGCAACAAGATCAGTGACGAAGCCCTGGCCGGTCTCCTAGCCAGTGAGGTCAAGAACAAGCTTTTCATGGGTGTCGTCGAGGAGGCACGACTCCAGGCCGCTCGTGCTCAAGCTATCGATGCCGCCGCCGGCTCGGCTGCTGTAAAAACTTGAAACGCCTTTACCTCGTGCATGCTAATGAGTTGAACGAAGAACAATGACATGCTACGCACTGAAATGCGAAACCGATGCGATCCTGCCATCTCGATGCTGGACGCCCCAAGCTCTGCTACCTGAAAATTCATCCCTGACCATATCGTGTCCTGCGCTTGCCTTGCCAGCTAAAGCAATGGTCATCGTAGGAAAACACACGCGCCCTACTGGGTATTGGAAATGATTTAGCGGCTCAGAACGCAGGGACTACGGAGAAAAGAGCAGGAAACTTTTGACCTCAGCTACGGTAAGTCGATTAGACGATGAGATACCCTATCCGACACCACCAGACACAGAAGCTCGAAGACTGAAGGATAGATGCCAGCGCAAATTATGGAACGATGTTCGAGGAGTACAAAGCGTGATCTCAAAGTCGCGCCTAAAGTAAATCCATGACCCGTTCCCAACCTCCACACATGCACATAATCTTCCAAAGTTTCCTCATCATTGTGCATATACATGCATACGAAACATCAAACGTAGAATCAGCCCAACGCCCCTCCACACCATATTGACTTTGGCATGCGGGAAAAAGGCAGCATGTGAGTTCCCTGCCCTCCCGTTGCACCTCTCCCCATTCTACAGTACTCCCTCGGCTCTGCAACAAAAACTATGTTTAGCACCTCGCTTGCACGCCGTTCGCATACCCAGGCACCGAAATCCTCCGTGATGATTGCAAACAAGCAGCAAAGCGACAAAAGCACCAGCGGGAACAGGGGGCAGTAGATTATTGAAGCATAAAAGTGGCGTCTGTCAAACGCTGCAAGTCCCGAACTGCTCACAAAACTGTCAAAAAAGCGCCGGTGCGCGTTTGATCGTCCTGCTCTTTGACGTAAAGATGAAGGCAGATGCCCGCGTCGTGCCGCATTCGGTGGGTGTGACTTGTGAGAGTTTACAACGTTGTTATATAACTAGACTCTGAACTGACCGGGCATGGTGACGGGCTCGACAGGGTGTATCCCGGTGGTCGGGGAGTTTTTAACGAGGTCACGTGCGATCGGAAAAGAGGGCCGCTGAAAGTGGATGTCGAGAGGCGGCTGTATACCACTGTTCACAAGTACTTCGTACCTGGGTAAGGAGTCGGTCAGTTCCAATGCTTCATCGGGTCTTGGAAAGGGGGCAGAGCCAGCTGTCAAAGTCAGCCTGTGGTTGGAGTGGTCAGTGCCAACAAGGCGTTGCGCAAAATGGCATCGTTGAGGTTGGCGCAACCTCTCAAAATGACTTGTTATCCGTAGATGTATAGCGAGCATGAGCCGGGCGTGACGGGTTACAGAAATTGTTGTCGTGGGATCCTTGAACAAAGTGACAAATCCTCCCCCCAAGTAGCCCCTAAGCTCAATCTGGACGCTCATACGACCCGTGGGGTCCACCATTTGTGAATCGCGCAAACATGAGCCTCTCACCGTCCTTTCGAGAGTGCAGGTTGTTGAAGAGACTGGAGAGTTGCAACAGGGCAGACCCATGCCATTCTCACATTTAGGCGCTCAAACGAGATACGTGGCGGCTGAACTAAAGTCGACTGCGGAGCTACCTTGCGGTCCTTCGTAATTCTTCACACGATTTTGCGGGGGATGGTCGTTCATCATTCGCGGAATTCGAAGCTACTGTGGCAGTTGCACAACATATTCAAGGCATTTGCTCGTCGTCAGAGCTGCCACGCTGCTAAGCGGGGACTCCATATTTTGAACGCAACACTGACAGGTCACACTATTTTCATCAATCATGTCGAGTCGAAACCATCATCGCAGACCTCGCAGATACTCCATATTATTGGCTGAATGACAGCCGGGTTGCTACACTCTGGCACATATGGATGTAGATACTACGCCACTGGGCGAGATTCGGATGTATGATAAGTGCAATCGGATCGAGGTGACGGTGGCCGGCTTAGCCAATGAATTGTTTTGTTGGCCGAAGAAACACGGAAAAGACATAGAGCAGTCTTATGGCACGGCCCGCATTGTCACTGGCACAAAACAAGGCGGTGGAGGCTTTCTCAAAGCTTGGTAACCGGAAAGAGCGATGGTGCACTGGCAATGTGATTGAGATGAACCAACAACATCGTTCTTGCAATCACCATTGGGCAGGCCAGTGGCTGGCGGGCCGAGCAGATTTATGCCCTAGTGCGCGCAAACTGTGCATAAGCGGTTGGATGAGGTCGAGCTAGAGGTGTTTTCAGGTTTAGCAGTTCTGCGCACTGGCCAAATGCATGCTGAGTGACGACTTGCAGATGGGCGAGGTATCCTTACGTCGGCTAAATTCAGGCCTGTATTGTGACGTTGGACAGCCCTGTTTCGACGCGGGTCGTCACCGCCGCTCACCGTGGGCTTAGTTAGGGGCATAACCAAAAATGGTGAATGGCAGCGGTCTTTCAGCTGCCGTGATTTTCCACTCGCTTGTAGGCAAACAGGGACCGAGTACTTTGTGTGTAATATGTGTGTTGTGGTTTGACAATCTTTTCAGTCGTACTTTTCTCCACTGCAGGTGAGCGACAATCATTTTCGGAGGACTTCGTACAAATGAGGCACCTGGCCGTTTCTGTAAAAGGTGTGGTTTGGGCGATCATCATAGGCTAGGTATTCGGTAGGTGCCCCGGGTGGGTTCTAGATAAAGCCGGTTATACGAGCATACGAGGCACTCCGGGTTATTCTAAAGGGCAATTAAAGCCGGAGGAGTGGTGGGTTCCAAGGTTTTGTAAGTCGCGCGTTTACGCTTACCTGATGCAACTGTCGCAAGTGTCCATCACTATTAGCCTTGCACTTTCGAATAGTCGCAGCGCCGCCAACTCATCCATCCGCTCCGCCGCTTCGATCCCGCGTTCTACCTTCTCTACCATTCTTTGTGCCTTCCTTGATCTCCGAACACTGCGTCAGACCTCTAATCCCGAGCTCGCCTCTATCCCTCTGTTCCGCTGGAGCTGTCTGCTCTCACGGCTACTCTCAACACCTAACGCAGCAAGCAAAGCGTGCTGCAGTATTATTGATAGTAACGACGATGCGTTAACGACTTTACGATCCCTACTCATAACTATTCTCACTTGCTTATTTGACGGGCCGTTTGGATGTGCCAAATGGCTGCAAACCCCATGGACGCCCTTACAAGCTTTCAGCATTTGGTGGACTCTGTGCCACAGTGGAAAAGGCAATTGACAGACCTGGCCGCCTATGCTTCAAAGAGACATGATGAGTTTGTGGCGGAATACGCGAGACTGGTACATCAAGTCACGGCCAAGAAGCGGAAGTCTGCGTCAATCGCTTCAATCCACAGTGACGAAGAAGATAATGCGGTCGAGCCGCCTGAAGGACGATTGAAGACGCCCCAGCCGTCTGAACTGGCCGAGATTGATCCATTAGAAGCAGGAAATCGTTTTATCTACGCACAAGCCCGGAAGAAGAGACGACCGGGGACGTCGCTTCGCTCGAATCCCTCTGCTCCTCAACATGTTCGCTCAAAACACATGGTTGTGATCTATTACGACTCCCACATCCAGACAGAACTCGAATCACTGGTCAAGGCGTTGGGTGTGGCGAGGAACAATCTACGAAAAGGAAGGAATGCCTACAATGCCGCAAAGGGATTTCCCATCCTGACCCGGCGATATGAAAATCTCGATCAGCTGGTTCCCAACGCAATTTCTCGACCAGGTGCATTCCCTTTGAAGACACAGGGCGACACCACCATTGCCACAGCAACCCACACGCCTGAAGCTGCATTTATGAGTGTTGATAAAGAACTCGACACCATCCAGGTATTGTGTGAGACTGCTGCTCACCATGCCATTCGACACGGCGATTGCAAGCTTGAACTGAAAGATGCTACAAACAAAGTCGACGGCCTTATCGCCCTGGCCGAACCTACTTTAGCTGCACTCAAAATCGAAAAGACGAAACAAGATGGTGATGGAACGACCTCGTCGAGGGAAAGCATTAGCGACAGAAGCTCGATGCAAAGTACTCTTTGCGAGAAGCCATCTAGTGATATGATGAATTTGCAAGCCAAAGTCCTACCCCCTGTCCTCGGGTCTTTGGACTCGACGAAAAAGCCACCACTAGCGACAATATCTTCAAACCCCGCTGGAATGCTAGTCGTTGACACTATTGAGGTAGACGACGACGAAGATGATGACAGCTCCATGGACCTCGAACTCAACCTGGGCAATTTCAGGACGATCCCACGTCACGTTATGGCTTAGCACATTTGTTTGCCTGTTTGAACAAAACATTTGGCAATCCTTGATGTTTCGATATTCTTTTGCAGCGTTTTAGCGTTTTACTGGTTTAGCGAAGCGGGCAAGCTTTTGATGGGGAACAATTCATACGAGGTTTGAATAATATCTTGCGAACGTGCCGGGTGGAAGCCCACCACTGTTCGATCTCGGAACTCAACAGCAGGGCATGGATGTGGAAATCCGAGTCAAAAGTTGAAGTTTTCATTAGGTTTGATTGATGATGGTGATCTGAGGCCTTACTTGATATATACACGGGTTTCACACATGATCCTAAATAGGTTGTGGACAGGATGCAAAGCACATATATACGGGCCCGAATCTGAGGACGTGAACAAATGAACTAGATTCAACCATCTATACCAGGCTTCGCCTTAAAGAGGTAACTTTCTCAACGTGCTCTATTGTTTGAAGTGATCTGAAAGTTCACGCACGCTCTTGTGCACCATCCGCAAACTGTCTTCATTTCCCCACAGTTTGCGACAATAATGTCATCTTGCCTCACACCCTCAGCAGGGTGCACCTCAGGATGAAATTCATCTGGTTAAATCTTAGCAGTATAGGGTGATTCTAAGCTTGTTCTGCCAATAAACGCTTCGAAATGCCGCCGGGACCAACACGAATTGGAGCTTTACACTTTCGTTCCATCCCTGCATTGCCATGCGACGCATAGTTTGCGGTTGCATGGGTTGCCTCCTTTCCGGAAGCCGCCCGAATCTAACATGGCGAACTAGCTTTTTAGTTTTCGACCTTTAGGTGCAAGCTCCAAAGCCCCCTTGTTGCGGCTTTGCCTACACACTATGCCAAGACTCCTGATCCTTCCAAACAAGTAATAAGTGGTCTTTGACGACAAAGCGGCTTCGAAACATGGATCCTCTTCCCAAGCTGCTGTCAGCTATGCTATATATTATCGCACCACTTTACGAGTGTAAATTACTTCCCTCAGGCGGGAATGCAGCAAGAGTCCTGACTAAAGGCAACGCCGCAGTTCGAACCTCGATAGGAAATAATAGACGGGGCTTGGCGTCACAGTGAAGCTATTCCTTCTTTATATAATGGCCTATATACACCGATGAGCCGCGACTACATCAAGATCTGCCAAGGCTTGACGATCGCATGCATCGATGCCCAATCACGCCAATCTGCTCTTTTCGCATCACTATTTGTGTTAGTGAAACCGCCGCTACCTGCACATGCAAACCCTTTTGCTATATTAGAATAACGGTAGCCGTCGATCTGTATCGAAAAGTGCCGCTGAGCACTTCGTACATCGTAATTTCCACTCAAAGAGCCCAACCAGTCTTGCCCATCCTCAAAGCTAATAATGGCTTTCGCGTTCAATAAGACTGCTTCGCTTCAGCTTGCTCTCATATGAAAAATTTGGTATCCGCATAGGTGGGTAGGTTTCAAGCGAAAAACGCAAAGCATCGCTGAAGAAGGATGATATGCTCGAGATAGCTGTGGTTTGGGGATTTGATGTTGATCACGACAGTTCGTCGACAAGCGAAAAAGCACTCAGCCAGCGAACCCTCGAGGATGGCTCACCCCAATACGTACCTTTTGTTGTCAGGGATGGACACCCTCGACACCTTATTCCCCAGATTTTCCAGGCAATTTTATTAGGGCTGTTTGCGGTTGATGCAGATCATTCATCAATAATCCAGAAAAAATAATTGGACGTGCACGATCTGACACGCTCTGCCTATCCCAGTTGCAAGGCTCAGAATCAACCTGGGTTTCCGGAGATTCCTTGATGATGACTGCTTTCTACTAATTTTGTCCGAGAATTGTCGCTCGAGCGTGAACTCCTGCTTCAACTCTGCTACCCAGAGAAAGAAACTTATGTCTTGACATTTGCGAAGACGAACGCTGACGCTTGTTCCTAATTGCTTATGTACCAAGTCCCATACTAAGCTTCTCATCGGGGGATCTGTAGAGTTGAAGCTAGGTGATCTGCGCACTTGAATTTCATCAGGCGATCCTCTGCTTCGGCAGCTTTGGAAGGAATAACCAGATTGTGATGACCATAATGAGCAACGCAAGAATAATTGGCTGCAAAACAGTCACGCCATGGCTCTGTGCAATAGCACCTACAGCAAATGGCAAAATCGTGGCACCTGTTACTCCTATAGCCACCGCAAAGCCTACAGCAGCGACATGTAGACTTTTTGGAAGTAGTTTCGTTATAGCCTTGAATATTTGTTAGCAAGATTTCGCACGTGGTAGATTCGCTCCAGCAGACAGCGTGTCGTCGCTTGAGGGAGAAATTTTCAGCAATCACAAGAGCCTTTGAGGAAACGTTGGATTACTCACGACAACAGCCGCCGGGAAAAGGGGACCAATGAAGAACCCAAGTAGTGCGATCATTACTGCTGACACATTGAAGCTGGGAATCAACCAGAAAAGCAAATGCAGCACGATGCATATCACCAAATAGCAAGCGACGGCGTGCTTCTCAGTCGGGAAGAGTCTTCCAGTCACAAATCCAAGAACCAAGCGACCCACAGTCACACCGAGCCAGAATCCTGTGCTAACGATGCCAGACTTGAATGCTGTCCCATGCCGAACACGAAGCATGAAGGTCACGATCCACCCTCCGATTGACACTTCGGCACCAACGTAAAAAAGGAGGAAGAAAGCTGATAGTACGGTCACACGGTTTTTCATCGCCTCAGCTGTGGTACTGGAGAGTTTCTTGAGAGGGTTGAGCTTCCGCAGATATAGTTTGAATGGGCCTGTTGTCGATTCAGCTCGATTTCCGCTGCGGATTGGGGCGTTCATGACAAAGGCATCGTGGAAAGGGTTCAGGCGCTGACTCCAAGGTGCTTCATTTCCTGTGTCTTTGCCTGTCCTCGGTGTTGAGCTCCCTGAATTTTGCCCCGATGCATCTGTCAAGTGTGCTGCCACCGTTGCTGCGTGAGCGCGATATACTGAGCCAGTGGCTCGCCAGAAAGTTCCTGTGAGCAAAAAAACTTCAATCAAGGATGCACCTACCATGAAATAGTAGAATTCGTACCATTCCCATCCAGCTTTAGTGACGAGCGACGTGGCAATTAGGGGTGAGAGAAGGGCACCGAGCCCGTACATCCCGTGAAGAAACCCGAGAAGCTCATTAGCGTTGGCCATATCGCCTATCCACGCGTTCCAAGCAGAGTCACCTAGACCATTGCCGTAGCCTGCTAGCATAAAGATTACTATAAGAGCTGGATAGGGTGGATGCAGAGATATGACTACATAAGAGACCAAATGTGATATGCTCAATATGGCCGCAACACCACGTTGTCCAAATTTCATGTGGACCATGTTATTTGTGAGAGCACTCGCGGCGTAACCCACAATTGGTGAAAGGAAAATAAGACTGATCGTGATGTAGTCGAGTCCGTAGTAGGTTTCGAGATACGGGAGTAAGGCACCGTACACTGCATCATTGGCGCCAAGTATGATAAAGTCCCAAAAAGTAGCCAGCATCCGATAGAAATTGATCATTGGCCGATTCCATTGCTGGAGCTGAGGCGAGGTATTGGCTGTAGCCGGGTTCGGTAAAGCTGCATCAGCGAGCTGGTCGGGAGGATTTGAGATACTTCTGGTCGTGTTATCGGCCAGCGGTTTGTGTGATTGTTCTGGTGAAGTCTTCTTCACCCGTTCGGGGTAATTTGGCATCTCCATGGCATGTTCCACAGGGTCGCCATTGTTGCTGGTCGCCCGGAAAATTCGTCTCGCGACCATCGCAGCACATAAGAAGCAGCTTACGCCTCGTTGTTCCCAAAATGAACTTGGTTATAAGATTTTCATTTGAGTGTCAGGTATGGGGAGGATACATTCTCAAGAAGTGACACAATGTACAGAAAAGAGATGATATCAAGTAAGCAAATGAGGCCCGATTTCCATATCGGTCAACCGAGAAGACGGAACCTTCCCACACTCAAAGTTTGTTTAATTGTGAGTTAACACATTAAGCAGCTGTTGAGGGATCGATAATATTTCCTTGTTCGGATGGCTGCACGGGCAAATAGTCGGAAAAACTTCGGTGCCAAGGTGAAGAGTCCATTGCTGTGAAGCCGTCACACCCGCACAACCTATGTTGGAGGACCGACGGGTAAAATATGCCACGTAGAATGTTTGCAAATTTTGCTTCCTACTTAGATTCCTATAGCTTCGAACTGTCCAGCATGCAATCTCTGGATTACTGTGAGACTTCAGAGACTGATCCGAAAGCTCAATCCTGCTCAACCGGCGTTGAGGTACCCCTTGACTTCGACATACTATATGGCTGAAGAACTCTCTCAGCCTCCAGAATCCTCCACGCAAGATTAGATACCTGCCCATCAGCTTTTACGACTTGAGGTGCAAATTCAATTCCAAACATGTGGTGAATGGCATATACAGCCCGGTGGGCATACTTCCCATCTCGTTCTACGAGACTTCCAAAAGCCTCCTGAGGAGTGCTGGGTGCTATATCCTCGTCCCTATCAAAGCAGTTTCGCATAACTGGCAACAGTGCTTTCTCGATTGCACGTCGGACTAACTCTTCGCTTCGAGCGCTGATCGGATCTTCTCCTGAAGTTTCCAGGAGCTCGAGGTCATCGTCGGTAAATCGGGGTATCTGGACTTTGAATGGTTGGGAGATTGCCATAACATTATGCTTGCCGTTGTGGTGGTAGCGAAATTCAAAGACACCTTGCTCCCACCACAATTTGTCTCCTGTGAAAAGCATTTCTCCTGACATGACGTCTACCTCGCGTCCATTCTGGTCCTTGACGTCTCGAACGTCGGTGGTGATGAGGCCTAGTTCCGAAGTTAGGTCGTCGTACTCTCCCAGGTTTGTTGCAATCCATCGACCTTGAGATGAGACGTCTGTGATTTCTCGTGACCAGTTTCGAGATGCCAGGGAGTATAGACCAATCCAGTCACGCTTGCTATGATTTAGTGGTGCCGTCCATTTGACCTTGATCGGGCTGCCGTACTCTAGTCGTAGGATCGATTCAGTGTTATCTGAACTGGTTTTAAGCTCATCACCTTCGATCTCAAGGGAGTAATAATCCAGGTCCAAACCAGCAAGTTCATGATCCATGCTTGTAGCTCTCATCCGATTGGGGTACTTCCACAACAGATCCCTGGTTGGTCCCATGACGTTGGTTATCCCCGCCTCAAACTGTGGCTTTGCAGCATCTAGAAACTCCTCTATCTTGTCAAGGGCCTCACCAAGTTTGATATCGAGTGTATCCTGCCAGTCGCGCAAAGGTGGAGGAAGAGAACGCTTGAGACTTCGGACAAGTCCAGAATCTTGGCGAAGATGTCGGCCGTACAGCTTGACCATATGCCTCCGCTCAACAAATTCAATATGAAGTAGGGTTAATACATGACTAATTATAGCCAAGCACAGCATCGCGCGAGAGTTTGTGATCAGCACTGTTCCCCACACTCCCGCAATTCCCAAAACTCGTTCAGGATTATTCAAGAACCGATAAATTCCCCCGTAGGTCAGCCTAGGCGGAAAGTCCCAGAAAAAGTCGCCAAAGAACCAGCCAAACTCACCGAGCTGATCATAGATGCTGGTCGCCACCCAGACCTGGAGTGCGATCAAGCCAAATCCAATCGTATGCTTCAGAATGATGACACCGTCATCCCAGGTGGGAGGCGACTTATAGCTCTTCCATGCAGCCGCCGCAAATGTCGCATAGCACATGATCATACTCATATGATAGGTGCCTTTCCATTGTCGCCATGCTTCACTTGTGCTTTCGCCGTGCTTAAGAAAATGTCGCGTCCACTTTTTCTTGGTAGATTGACGATTGAGAAGGTAGCCAATGCCGATAGAATACCACATCCGGCAAATAATGGCGCTAGTAACGAAGAGGGCTTGGTAGAGGCTTGACTTAGGAGTAACTAGTGTCAACAAACCCATTAAGATCTGGATCAGTATGGTAGAGGTGTCGGTGACACGATAAAGGTCGAGACTCAAAGTGGTGTGCGTAGCAGACGGTCTATTGGTTCCAGGACTTGGCCATGCTGCGCTGGAGTCTGTTCGAGGCGTGTTGGGTCGGCTAGAGGTGTTGCGGAGAGCCTCAAGTGATTGCTGCCGCGGAGGAGGTATGTTGTAAGTCCTTTCGATATGCGGATTCTCGACAAAGACAAGAAAAGCGCACTGGGCCAACCATGCGAATATGGACATGAAAACCACCTTGTTGCTTGCAGTCAATACCGCCACTCCCGCGTACCAAATGTACCCGATGCTATACATAGGGTGTGGTGCCATTTCAAACACACCATCGAATGTCAGATTCTGGTCAATCAAAAACCAGACATCACCCCAATACCAAGCAAAATCTTTTACAACCCTGTGAGCATCGACCTTGACCCAAACGCTAAAGGAGATGAGGACTGTCCCAGTAGCCCATCGAAGGATGGTGACCAATGTTGCTTCACCGGGAGGTCTACCCCAACAGCTTAAAGCAAATAATAGATAGGATGTAAAATCGCATGAAAGGATCAAATCGACCAATCGCCGGAAGGCAAGCCACGTACTGAACTCCAGAGGAGCATGGTCAAAAGAATAGTCTCGAGCGGCTTGGCTCTCGAGCTCGCTCTTGATAAAGGCTCGAAGCCGAGGGTGGGTGGTATCCTCCTGTTTGCCGAACAGCGTAGACTTCTTAGCCCATCTAGTCAAAGTCTGCTGGGTCGACTGCTTCTGGAGCACCCAGCCAATGCCGAGATTATAGGCAAGTCGCCAAAAGACGAAGAGTGCTCCGAGAACAGGGGTTTGGGCAGCTCTCGGCAAGAGCATCCAGAGACATATCATGCAAGCATGAACAGCAAGTAAGAATATATCTGAGACACTTTTGGGTTCTGACGGGGAGAGCAGTTGGGAGATCATATCTCGGGTTTGTGGGACAACGAAGACTGTCGAGGTCAGCTACGTTGCCCACACAAGCGGAGTAATTGATCACAGTGTAGCGCACCTGTGCCATTGGGGGTCCTTCCAAAGGTCTTCCTGTCAGCATCAGCTTTTTCTGCCTTCTGCTCGAGCGTGTTTAAAGTCAAGACTGCTTCTCGGGCATCTTCCGCTGAGTTGGCGTGTATAGGTACATTGCGCTGACGTAGACCGTCGGTCTCGCCCAAGGTGTCAAGAGGCATCATATGACGTGGATTCTGTGAGGATTCAAGAGTAGGTGAAAAACGCTGCTGCAAGTCTCAACATGTCAGGTTCAAAGAACGACGGAGCCTGCACATTCGTCATGGAATCCGCGACGGTCAAATAGTGTGCGAGCACATGTAAAGAAGATTTGTAGTCCCAGGTAGCAGTCGACAAGTGCTGCTAATTTTCGAGCAAAAGTCTTGTGGGTGCTTGTTTTGAGGTTACTTGGCACTGACGATGCGTCGTCTATACCCAGACGGGGAAATAGCAGTTGTAGTTCTTGAATCCTCGACTTTAGTCGAGATGATCTTGATCCCGCTTGGTGCAAGAATGTGTGACACTTCAGTCGTGGTCGGAGGCGGGGAGATGTGTGGTACACGGTAAGACATTGGCAAGCCCTGCACCTGGGCAGCTGTGGCTTCGATGCACGTGCTATCCATATGGATCCATAAGGTATACAAACATGAGGTGTATATGTCGTCCTGCGGATCACTGCGTAACATGACCAGGCCAAGGACTTCAAGCCGCTCCCTAGCATTTCAACCACGCCCACGCATGCCTTAGGAGCCTTTGGCTGATTAAGGCCGTTAGGCTAGCCCTAAAGTTCTTATGACCGCATCACCTAAAAAGCAACCTCCAGGGCCGAACTCGGCTCGCGCTTATGACGTGCTAGTACGAAGTAGTAAACCTGATCTTGAATTCTTACCAATCCGTGCCACCAGTTCGCCGCTTCTGCTATTTACTCAACTTTGGTCCTTTCTTTAACATGAAGAGACTGAATGGGCGCAGACCACATGATCCGATCATTACACCGGAACATCTGATTTCGTACAATGGCGCCGTACCTTGAAGAACGATCGATAGAACCTATCGACCAAGCGTTGGAAGTACCCCTCAAGAATGCGCCGACTCTTATTGCTCCAGAACCAGGTAGGTGCTATTGTTATGATAGTGGGGGCAAGTTGTGATTAACATGGCCTTAGAACACTGCCCGGGTCCAGAATCCGAGCAAGCTGGTCGTGGCGATGCCTGCGCGGGCTGCCCCAACCAGCAGATCTGTCAGTCCACGCCAAAGGGCCCTGATCCTGACATTCCAATCATTACTGAACGGCTCGCCGATGTTAAGCACAAAATATTAGTTCTTTCTGGAAAAGGAGGTGTTGGAAAGTCAACGTTCTCGGCTCTGCTAGCACATGCCTTTGCTGAAAACCCCGACGCAACTGTTGCGATCATGGACACGGACATATGCGGCCCTTCTATTCCGAAAATGATGGGCGTTGAAGGTGAAACTATCCATGTGAGTAATGCGGGCTGGAGCCCTGTTTGGGTAACGGACAACCTTGGGGTTATGAGTGTACAATTCATGCTTCCCAATCGAGACGACGCAGTAATTTGGAGAGGGCCCAAGAAAAATGGCCTAATTAAACAATTTTTGAAAGACGTGGAATGGGGAGAACTTGATTATCTGGTTGTGGATACGCCCCCTGGGACATCAGATGAGCATTTGTCTGTAAGTTCGTTTCTCAAAGAGTCAGGTGTGGACGGTGCAGTGGTTGTGACCACACCGCAAGAGGTCTCTCTGCTCGATGTGCGTAAAGAAATCGATTTTTGCAGGAAGGCGGGTATCAAGGTCCTTGGTCTCGTCGAGAATATGTCCGGCTTTGTGTGTCCGAAATGCAAGTACGAATCACAAATTTTTAGGGCTACAACCGGTGGAGGAGAGCAACTTTGCAAGGACTTGGACGTCCCGTTCTTGGGTGCTGTGCCCCTCGATCCCATGATCGGAATGGCGTGTGACTACGGGGAGAGCTTCATGCACAGTTTCCCTGACAGTCCAGCTTGCAAAGCACTTCGCCAAGTTGTAAGAACCGTGGGCAGCTTATTGGGTGAAAATCCCAACACCCTTTTTCCCGAAGAGCTCGTTTGAAAACGTACATCGGCTTGATATTGTTCAGTGGAACATGAGACATTATGACCAGGCGTGCTAGGTACGTAACCGTGGTCAACAGTTACCGCAACACATTCAACAAGCAGAACACACATCAGTGGCTCGACGCGGCGCCGAAGGTCATTTGGAAACACCGCTCAATGGATACATGACACGGACCACGTTTGCAGCGCTGCAGCAGTGGAACTTCTCATTACTCAGCCGTGTCACTCAAATTTGATTGCCGTCATATGTGTCAATCGTTGGCGCCGCACCAAGGTTGATGACTATATTGTACAGCATCTCAATACGTCTGCTAATCTGCGAGAAATAGCGATTATCGTCTACTGCAAGCAACTATACAACAAAAAGTGATGTCTGCGGAGAAGCGTCTTTTTGCGCAAATCCGTTCAGGGGTTGTTTTAGCGCAACGGAGCTGGCGTCAAGTGGGTTAGATGGCTTGGATTAACGTCGCAGCCTTGTAGTTATTGAAACTTTAGTTACCCTTTTGTTGGTTTCATCTCCTGGCCGCTGTTCGGCGAATCGATCTTTCATTCGTTCAACACCAATCCTTTTCCGTTTTGACGTCTTACATTCTCCTGTCTTCTGCTTCCACATCGCTCCACTGTATCGGCGTTCTGGCTAAAAATCGTGCCCGTTCTGCTTCCTTGTGGGTGATGCTAGACCTGAAACGGCCGAAAGGTGCCTTTCGCGTGCCAACAGTCTCATGAATCCGGCAAAACAACAGCAAAGATGAATAACATGCGACGGCAGCGGCGGGTTCCTCTGCCCACTTGCGAGGCTGTCACTCTGAGCGCCTCTTCTCGAGAGCCCGGTCCTTGGAAGGTCTTGGTACCCGGCACCATATGACCACATGTATTCTCCCACACGGTGGAGGACTTCGGTCGTCTCTTTTGTATAACATCGGCATCGTCTCTTGTCACTCTCTCCCGCTCAACACCGTCCCTCTCTCCTGTTTGCTTCTCACTCACGGCACTGGATGTCTGTGTCATCCATTCTCTCTGTTTGACTTGAAAAAGCGGACGTTTCCTGGCTGAAAGTCCCCTCAGCATTCTCGAACTACAATTGCCCTAGAAAACGTTCTTTGAAGGCCGCTGTTGCTTAACATGCCCAAACATATTATTACGATCATTTTTACACTACTTATCGCGTCAGTCTTGGCAACACCGATCAGCTCTCGATCAATTAAGAAGCGTTCTTTCAAAGTCCCTCGAATCAAAGTCAACAACTATGTACCGAACGGCCCCAAATCACTGAAGCGCGCTTATGCCAAGTTCGGGATTAAAACCCCGTCGTCTGGCCCTTCTGCCTTACACAAAAGGGATCTTGATTTCGGCTTTGGTGATATCAGTATAAATCCCAGTGGCGACGTTGCCAAAAAGATCAGCTCAGCAGTAGCGAATTCTACCAGTAGCAACGAAAACGGCGAGACTCCGGCCGTCGGAACACAGAACGACGCTCAGTTCCTTTCTCCTGTCCAGATCGGAGGTCAGGAACTCATCGTAAACTTTGACAGCGGATCGTCAGACACGTAAGACTGAACTCAAACTTTAATGTTCAACTCAACTAACGGCAGCAGGTGGGTTTTTAACACTGGATTACCAGCACAATCTCAACAAGGACATACCGTCTTTGACCCTTCTCAATCATCCACGTTCCAACTCCTTGAGGGTGCAAGCTTCAACATTTCTTACGGCGATGGCTCTACTGCTTCAGGTCCTGTGGGAACCGACACTTTCGACGTTGGTGGTTCTACTGTTGGTACCCAAGCCATTGGTATTCCGGACGAAGTTTCCGAATCGTTTGTTGTGGACAGCGCCTCCAACGGCTTGGTAGGATTGGCCTTCACCAAGTTGAACACCATGCTACCCACGCAACAAAAGACCTTTTTCGATAACGTCGTGTCGCAGCTCTCCCAACCCGTATTTACAGCTGCCCTGAGAAGTGATTCTGGTGGCTCTTATGAATTTGGCTCAATTGACACAAGCTCATTTACTGGCGAGCTAAATGTTATACCTGTCGACTCATCGCGAGGCTTTTGGGAGTTTGAATCTTCTAGTGCTAATATTGGCAATCAAGCTGTTCAGATCCAAGGCGGCAGAGCCATTGCAGACACTGGAACGTCTCTAATGCTAGTCACGGATGACTTGTTGACTGCCTACTGGAACCAGGTGGCGGGTGCCACTCTGAACGAACAGGTCGGAGGTGTTATCTTTCCGTGCAACGCCCAGCTACCAGATCTCCAAATTGCGGTTGGTGACAAGATGGCAAGTGTTGCGGGAGAAAATTTCAACTTTGCAGATGTCGGAACCGACACTACTACCGGGGAAAACTGTAAGTACACGAATGAAGAAGTTCTGAGCATGCGCTAATTTGTTTCCAGTCTGCTTTGGGGGCATGCAATCTACTGGAGGCATCCCGTTCTCAATATATGGGGACGTCTTTTTCAAGTCGAACTTTGTCGTCTTTGAAGCAACCACACCGGCCCTGGGATTTGCACCACACTCATAGTCCTACTTGTCATTAGCATAGCATTGGCGTTTTGGATGTTGGACATAGGAAAACAATGACCGCGAAGCGGTGGTGCATACCATTGAACGGCAATAGAAGCTGCGGAACCACCGCTCTTACGATAGATGACAAAGTATTATAGAAGACTGATGCCCCTAGATTCCCAGCCTCGTCGCTGCTAGATAAGATTTTGACGTTTTCGAAGAGTTTTGCAACTTTTCGCAACATCACTCTCGCCAAGCGTGCTTTGAGCAAGCCCCCTGAATCCATGCTTTTGCTTAATTGGTACGAGGTAACGATGTGGCAGTTTGAACTCTTCCGGTTTAACCAAGTTTTACATGTGCATCTCCGAGGTTGAATAATGCGACGCACACGTTGAAAAGTATTGTCAGAAGCATTGTTGCTTTTGGCGTAACAACATTTGTTTATTTGTCCAGACGTTCGGCCGCAAGCACCGATCGAACTGGCTGCCGCAACACAATATGCATCTCTTGCACAAATTGTCGCAACGGCAGGCCCGTCGCTCACTATTCACAGCGAGTATTCAAAAGGCATCTACTATATTATGTCTCAATCTCGGTCTGAGCGGTGAATGGTTTCAACCACCGAGATCTGAGGTTGCTTCAAGCATTTCTTCGGAAATTTCAGAGCTTCACCCACAACGATATCCAAAAGTTCAGCAACACAAAAGACATGATCGACGCTTACTTGGAGCTTTGTTAAATCTGTGTGACCTGTCAACCATCGAGAGCCGCTCGAGGCCTCCTGTAAGCCATCCGTTCTGTCAGCCTCGCCAATGCCCATCTCAGATCCAGGAGACTCGAGCTTCACTATTGACAAAGGCAAGTCTGCCGAGCATCATCCCAACCGCCGCCAATGACGCAAATGTGTCTGCGGATATTTCGACAGATTTTCGTCGCGATCCACCGGCTGGCCTTGCACATCAAGGCACCGAATGCCATTTTCCAGAGCTCGACAGTTCTTGCCTGTGCACCACAACCGGTTGTAGTAACACTGAGCCAACACTGAGCATCTCAAAGATCAGGAATAAGGAGCGAGACGTGTCTAGACAAGAATCACGCCCTTCGACGGAAGCAATTGCACCGGCCGCTGAGCCTCTCAAGATCCATCGTCTTCAGTGTTGCCAAAAACGCACTGAGGTCCAAGAAGGTGCCCCATTAAGACGTGGCCTTCGTGCAGTTGAAGAGCACATAGACTCGCGACTCCTGACACTGAGCCAGAAGCCAAGAGACTTCTCTCAGCGGTGCAAGGAGCAAATCAAACGAGAGTCCCGTCTTGCCCAAGAGGAACAGCAGACGTCAAGTGATAAACATTTACGAGCAGTAGCCTCTGATATTCACGTGGAAGACCGGTGCCTGAAAGTTACCGTCAAGACGGCCCTGCACAGTCTGCACTCGAGTCATCTCACAAAAAGTGGTATGACTCACTCAGATTCTCCGCCGACGTCTTCGACCAAAATACCTCTTGGTGGAGCGCAGCATAGACCTCTGGTCGTCGGCCTGACCAAACCGCAACCCACCCGGCCGGCCTCGACGATGGCCTCCACCTCTACACCAACCACAGCCGCAGCTCTCAACGACGAGATTGCAGAAAATGTGAAAGAAAACACCGCTGACGCAGCGCCATCTGAAGAGAACCCTACAGCGCCGGTACCGATTCAGCCAAACGCTGCGGCTCTGAACAGAGAGATTGCCAGGAACGTCAAAGACAACACCAGCGAGGCCGCACCGTCGAAAGACAATCCCACAGCCCCTCCTTCAGGACCGAAGCCCAAGAAAGAGAAGGCACCAAAACAACCCAAACCACAAAAGGCAGCAGCGTCTCCAGCGGCCCCGACATCCCCAGCTCTCCTCGATCTGCGGGTCGGTCATATCCTGCGAGCAGTAGCACACCCCAATGCCGACTCACTGTACGTCTCCACGGTTGCCATGGGCGACGTCGAGGGTGCAGAACACACTCAGGTCGATGAGCAAACTGGCAAGGTTGTCCGAACCGTCTGCTCCGGGTTGAACGGCCTGGTCCCTCTGGAGGAGATGCAGGATCGGAAAGTGATCGTCGTGGCCAATCTGAAACCAGTAAACATGCGCAGCATCAAGTCCGCCGCCATGGTCCTGGCCGCCTCGCCCAAACAGCCTGAGGGCGCGGACCCTCATGCTCCCGATCGAGTCATCGAGCTGGTTCAACCGCCGGAAGCTGCCGAGGCTGGCGACAAGGTCTACTTCGAGGGCTGGCTGTACGGGGATGGCAAGGGCCCGGAAAAGCAACTCAATCCGAAGAAGAAGCAATGGGAGGCTATTCAGCCGGGATTCTACACGAGCGAAGAGCTTGTTGTTGGCTTTGATGCTGCTCAGTGCGACCAGGTGGATGGCGCAGACAAGGGGAATCTAGTCGTGGAGGGCAAGGGAGCGTGTAAGGTCAAAACACTGAAGGGTGCTGTGGTGCGATGATACATCACTATGACCAGTAGCTGCAGTGCTGCTGTTGAACTTCTTAAGGCTTCAGGAGCAGCTTGTTCGTAGACAGGCCAAAAATGATTTAGAGTCATCGCGTGACTTAATAGATTAGAATCGAGCGACATGACTTCGAATCTTTGGCAGCCAACTCCTCCCACATTTTCCTCAAAGGGGATGTGACTTTGGACTCATTTACCCAACCACTGCCTTGACAGCTCACGTCCAAGGATCATAATTTCACCCTTTCCTGACTACTCCCGCCACTAGATCTCCTGGGGGCCGGCCTGGTCGCACAAAACATGGGACTCGTACCCGCGCTGCTCGGACCGCTGGCCCCGCCAATCCCAGCCTGAGACGTTGGCCAGGCTGATGCCAAGTTCCTATCGGTTGAGGGTCTCCGAGGATTGGTACCAGAATCCGGCCCGAGAACATTGCTTGAGAGCTCCTTCGCGTTGGTACTTCCCGCTCCAGTTGAAGCTGGATTTCCTAAACTTGTTCCCCCAGGTGCTACAGAAGCCATCGAAGTCGATGACGAACCCGCATTTGTAGCAGCCGTGGTAGGTGCTCCCATCCGTCCCCTCATACCAGCACCCATGGCTTCTCTCTGACCCCACATCCGTTCTCGATTCAGCAGCCATTGGACTTGTGCACGGGTGCTGTACATTGCGCCATTGATATGGGCGAGCTCCTCCCTTATGCGAAGTGTTTCGTTCATTAGAGCCATATTGTTTCGGGCATCGAGGTCTGTAAACTGGGATTCGAGGGTACCGAATTGGGTTTCGAGTGCACAAAGACGAGGGTTGATATTTGTGTTGAGGATGTCTAGAACTGGTTCGGGAGGATGATTAGCGGGTGAGGGTGTTAATTCGCGAAGATGTGCAGGCAGGACGGAGAGATCACGGGGTATGTCCTCGATATCAGATGCAGAAGCTGTATCGTGTTCCCGCTCATGATCGTGTTCGGAGATGAGGCTTTCAAGTCTTGGTTGGAGTGTGTGCGTGATCAGTTCGTTGAGGCGGTCGAAGCCAGTCTCGAGGATTTCATTGCGGATTTTAGTCATTGTTAGTTGGTCCTGCAGAGACTGGAGGAGGGATTCTTGTTTCTTTAGATGTGGAGCCAGACGGGCGAGAAGACAAGATTTAACATGAGCATCGAGGTCCTCGTGAGTGACGATTTCGCTACATCCGAAATCTGCTCCCGGGCATTCGAATTGTCTGATAGTATCAATGCCGGTGGGTGTAGCTGCCTCGGCTGCATCCTGAGCAACAGAACCGGCGTTTGGGCAATCCTCATCTTTGTGCCTAATCCATTCCCCTCGTCCTAATCGAATGCTAGCGCCACATTCGCACTCGATGTGAGAGTTGTGTATGCACTGCTCGGGCACAAAGTTCTTCCTTTTAGTCTTTCTCGGGCACTTCAAATCTGGACATGGTAACAGCTGTTCCGGGCACTCCTTCGTGGCATGCTGTCCAACACAGCCTCGAGGTACGACGGACTCACACTCACTGTTGGGACATCGAACCTTGATATCGTTGCACATGTTCTTAATCAGTCTGGAAGCTTTCCTTGACCCCCCGAGATGATAAGACCTGCAAGTCGGACACTTGGACCGGTCCGGGCTTGGGCCTCCATTCCTGTATTCTTCAAAGCATTCCCCACAGAAGGTGTGGTCACAATCGAGCACAACGGGATCGATGAAGGGAACATGGCAAATTGGGCACATCAAGTTCGAGTCATACTCAAGGACATACTCGAGGGCTCGAAGCTCGACGGTAGGCTTCAAGGGCGGCAATACACTGCCAGCGCTTGCTGGGCGCCGTAAGTCAGCACGACGGGGGGTCCGAGGTGGTGACAATCTAGGATGGTGGGTCCTGGCAAACTCGGTCCAAAGTGTGTCGAATGAACTCGACATGTTTTCATCGCCACTCACAAAATGCTGCGGTTCCAAAGAGAAGGGCTCGTGTTCATGGGCATCCGTCATGTTTGTCGGGTAGGGTGCCGAGACCACGGAATTGCAAGATAGCCTTCGCAGTGCGCGTCTCGAGGAGGGGAAAAAGGTCAGTAAAAGCCTAAGCCATTTGGTAAATCAGTTAAGAGTTGGTGGAGTTGGTACTTGTCGGTGATCCGCAGGACGCGCCTGCTCCGATCGGGTCCCTGGACGACTGTTGGCAAACACAACAAACATGAATGCATACCTGGCTCTCGGAAGCCCCGGCGGGTGACTCGTAAGCGAAAGTAGTGGATGACATCTAGGAACAACACCTTTGAGGCGCACCGGTACGACCATTAAGACGAACAGAGGTTGCACGGTCTAATCTAAGCGCTGACGTGAATTGTTCAAATTGAGTCCTACAAAAGAGCAGTATTCAAACGTAGCAAAGACATCCAGACACTACGAGATTCCTCTGAACCGCCATGTCGAATGTCTCGCAATTGTTGCTGCTAGCAGATCACATCAAGTTGTCTTTGCTCGAACGTCAGCGGGCGCAGTCCCTAAACATCGAGCCAAATCCTGCGCAAGACTCGAATATATCTCGGTCCCTCGAGTCCTTTCGAGAGAGCTTAGAGGCGCTCGCATCCAAGTCAGCGAACGATGATTCAATAGCCGATCTCAGATCGCAATATAACGACTTGTTCAAGCAGTTCCATGGAGAACCGTCAACGACTGCAGAAGCTACACTGTCTCAACCAAACAACCCTAGCTTGCGAGGTGATTTTGCAAATGCGCAGACGAGGTCGAGCTTGGATCAGTCGAGGAAGCATGCAAAGAATGTTAGATTCCGAGATAACCCATCCAATGAGTCGCTGGATGAGGCAGACGAGGCGAACAGAGCAGCTTTGTTTCAAGACCGCTATCGCGATGAAGAGGCGCCTGATCCAACAGTGGAGATGTCAAACCAACAAATACATGAATACCACCAACAGGTCATGCAAAATCAAGACGACCAACTCGACCGGCTGGGAGAAAGTATAGGACGTCAGCGGTATTTGGGCATGCAGATTTCAGACGAGCTTGAAGGACAGATTGCTCTGCTAGACGAGGTCGACAGAGGTGTCGATAGGCACCAGTCAAGACTCGACGGCGCAAAACGGCGCTTGAAAGTTGTGGGCGAGAAAGCCAAAGCGAATTGGGGCATGACAACCATCATTATATTGATTATCGTCCTCGTTTTGCTCATCGCCATTCTCAAGTAGGTAAGATATCAATTCATGACGTTGATCGAGGGGCTAGGCCTCTCGTCAAGGGGCCCGGTGCTTCCAGACATTACGCAATTCTCTGAAGAAGTCGGGAGCTTCTTCTATTCGGATTATCTTGCTGTTCGATTGGTCCTATGGTTCTCTGTGGCGAACCGACCGCTTCGCAGAGGATCTCTGCTTTGCGTAGTTCACATACCGGTCGACCAGTCCTATGTTCAATGTCTCGGCTGTGGGAGCGGGGAATCGCTTGGGGCCTGAGATACAGCGTCCATGCAGCTTGTCCATGCAGTTGCGTCTCCTGATTTGCGCAGACCAGTGCGGCTTGGCCAGTATCCACCAGATAAGAAATGATTGGCCAATTCCAGCATTAATATGAACCAGACCCCACCCACGACGGTTTTTGGAAAAGGAGACGACAGCACCGAACATTTGCGCTGTCCCAGAAGCGCTGCGGCGTTTCTGACGTGCGTGGAGAGCATATCTGGCACCCGTTCTAAAATCTTTCATGCAATGGGACGCATCTCGCGTTGGCTGACGTGATGGACCGCAGGGAGGGCTTAGAAGACTCCTCGATTGAGCCGTCCTTAAAGCTTTGTCGTTGAGCATCGGTGATCACAAAAAAATGCATGAATGCTTGCGACACTGAATTGCCCGGTAGATGGACAACATTGCCATTTCAGCATATTGCTTCAAGACTAACCCCCCTAACCAGTAAGGGAGCACAGAAAATAGATAGGGATAAACAGCGCCAGCATCGCACGTCGACTGCGTATTCTCCGATGGTTTTCCCCTACCCCTCTCCAGTCGAAGCCCGTCCGCTACTGTTGCCTATGGTCGATCCTTGTCTTGATGGACAGCGATTACGTTTATTTGTGTGTGACAAGTCGACAGGAACATTTTGACGCGAAAACGGATGAGTTTCTGAAGAGCTTTCCTGGGGAGTAGCTGCTGGACGCATTTCGACAACGTCCATCTGACCAAGAACAGATGGGATGAAGATTAAGCCACAAGTCATCACATATCTACATCAAAGAACGCGGGAAAACCATGTCAACCTAATCACATGGCTGCGTTTCCCGCTGATGAATTGGTTCATCCTCTCATTCTCCTGAGGTCCGACTCGCTCGTCACGAATCAAAGATTGAGATGGTGCTAGGTCAGCTTCTGGTCAATGCCATCAGATAGCTTGAATGTCGGGGTATGAAATATACGAAAGAATCAGAAATGTTGATTTAATCTATGCAATAGAGAAAGATCATGGAGATGGGTCACAGTCCAGTTTAAGCCCTGATGCATGCACGCCTCTTCATTCTTTCCAAGTGATCCTGATTGAATACATGATGGGCCATTGCCTCAATGCGCGGAGCCTCTGGTAGTGCTCTTTGGCTGCCCGAGGTGGTGCTTGTGCATTAAAGAAGCTTCTCACAACAAATGACTGTCCTAATCTGTGCTTAGATTGACTGGTTTGGACTCTGCTTTACATCTTGCCCTCGGCTTGACACTGACTTGCGAAAATCCAAGGGAGAGTGCCTGAAGTGGACGATGAATATCCTTGACTTCCGACTGAGAACTGCTACGTAAAGGCGATTAATAGAGAAATTCCTGGGTATCTGATTCTGTCCAAATGATGAGGAAAATTCAAGTTTCGCCGAGAGCCTTTCCGAGCCACTCCACATTCCGGAGTGAGCTGTCAGTGGTCATTGCTGTGTTCTCATTTTATCCTCTTCCTTAGGCTCAGACGACCTGAGCATGCAGTCATATGATCCCCCATTATCTTCGTTGGTACTTTCTCAAGGCAGCCTCTGGAGTCTGGATAGTTGGGCTGAGCACTCTAGTGAACAGACGAGCGGTGAGCCTGCGATAGATTGTAACGCACACACCATATACTCGCATCGGGCAGCAAAGCACACACCAAGACCAAGGGATGTGATCCCTGAAAGGCTCATCGACAATACGGTGAGCAACCGTTTCTGCGACCAGATTCTCCCTCCTTCACCGGTCAATCCACCAATTCCCTGGCTTGGAGGTAGGGCGTGATTTCTTATGCAGGCAGTCCTCCTCACGCTGCCCCTCTTGCGTAACTAGCTTGCGCGATGATCCTCCCCTCAGGTCGCCAAAACAACACGCGCTCACGTGTGAGTGGTCCTTCATTGGGGTCACTACCTTGCCGTTCATGTGTGCTTGGTGACAATAGGTAGGCAGACAACAAGCCAGAATGCAACGATGTCCTAGTATCAGCTCGTAATCACGCATCTGCTCGCTTGGCACCACCTTAAATTCAACTTTGAAAGGCTGAATCATCTCTGAAATGACCACTGTGAGGGTGCGAATACCGATCACGCCCTTTTTTGGCCGTTGATTGCTGTTATTCGAGTGGTACGAAAACCTTTATTGTTGATGGGATCACCTTTCCAGCCCCATTTTGCAGCTAATCGTTCATGGATGATACAGTGGTCAGCCCCACTATCAAGCATGGCTACTGTGAAATCAACCACACGTCCATTATCGTCACATATCTCGACCTTAATTGGCTTTAAATTGTTTCTGCATTGCTCCATCGAGGTCCGTGTTGAAATGTTTGACACGTCATACCGGTGTACAGCTGCAGCAGAAGGCTCGGCTCTCTCCCCAAAAGAGGCCAGCGAATTCTTCAGCAACTTTACTTCACAGGAGCTTTGAGGACGCATGAGGAACTTGCCCATTCCCCAATGTTCCGGTTTATCGACAGAAAAAGTCTCTTCGACAAGCACTGCATGGAAGGCATCTTCGAGGATTGAGTCATTTTGCCTCTCCTCTTCTTTGCAATCGCTGTGGCCAATGTCCTTCCAACGTCTTTACTTGGTTCTCATGTTATTTCTGCCTCTTACATGTCGTCGTCGCTTTTTGACGTCTCGGTCTACATTGGCTAGCTAATGGCTGCGTCCTGATGTTTATTGCTGCTATCTAGGGACAACTCTGGCTCTGATAGCCATTTTTGGAAGTAGATAGGGTCGCGGTCGCGGCCCAGCAAGACGTGCTAACGGAACTGCTGCAGCAAGCAATGGAACGCCTAGAGGCAGATCGAAAACAGGTCTAACACATGCAATATCCAGAAACGCAGACATTGCATTGAACCTAAGCAACCAGAGGAGTAAAGGAGACGCGCGGATGCCTCGCCGCGGCAATGTGACCGATGCCGAGATCTCGCAACATTTTGCAACATCTCAAAATTCACTTTGCTTGCGTTCTTGCGGTGAAGTACGCATCCGAATGGAATTTGACTGCCGCTCAGAGTTCACAATACCTATCTTGTGCCTGCCTTTCACCCGCGTAGAACGGCATCCTTCTTACCTTGCTGTTGTTGAAGACTTCCAATCACGTGGGCGTTGCGTTTTGCCACGCATCTACGCTACATGAGGCGCTGATTGCGGGCGTGACATCGCATAGCCACAGTACCATGGACTTTTCTTTTACCAACATAGTTAGGCTGGGTCAGAAGGACGAACATCGAAGGTGTGATAGTTTCTACGGGCGGTGACAATAAATCCGTGTCGAAGAAACGATATTGTCAGTGGGAAGCTGGCAATTTTTTATTTGCGCGTCTTTCCTATCAGCATGGTCATCCCCAATGCGACTAATTGAAAAGCAATTTCTGTGGTCGGCTGAGGGTGACGACTTTGGAATAAGCGCCCAAAGGAACGGCTCGAAACCTTATCATGCGATACTTCGTACCTCCATCCAGAAGCGCAAAGTCCACATTTTTCCAATAGCTTCAAGCCACGTAATGCCAGACACTTATAGTCCATCCATCCAATTAGAAAGGTTAAGCAAAAGTAGGTTTTTCAGCTGCTTATCGCAGTTGTTTCTCCAGCAGTTCATGTATAGCTTCACATCCCGACCCTTGCACACAAAGCAAGCTTCACTTTTGGGTAATATGGGGCGAATACTCCTGATAGGTCACTCGATTGACTCGCTTCGAGACACACCTCCATGGAGCCCGCAGTTTATCCTCAGTGTTTGCCCGATGGTCAAGGGATGTATCCATTGCACATAATTCGCGCACTCTTTTGCACCGGTGTTACTTTTGTACAATCAGACGAATCGCCTTACGTCAGTCCGGAACAGAATGTCGACATCTTAAGGACCTTTTGAACAACTGCCGCAGTCACCGTCTATCCCACCACCAAGGGGACCTTATCCCAAACTAATGGGCTACCAGGCTCCCGGTAACTTGATGGGCGGGTAAGTAGAAATAGGTTATCGGCGAAGACATTTCAACAAGCTTCCCGAGGTGGCTATTTTTCGAAGATTTCGAAATGCTGGGGCCTTAGATCTACTCTATCGGCAAGCAGAGCTTCAACATCTGATTGCTAAATGGACTGCGATTGCAAACCAAGACCGTTTTGCGAAGGACAATAGCCACCGCCGTCGTGAATTCGATATTGAATTTGACAAGCCAGGTGCTCAATGGCATGCTTGGTTAGCGAAAGACTGGGAGAGTACTGTAAGCCACCTACGGGAACTTTGGGCAATTCACATCGTAGCTCGATCCTAACCCACACTAGATGACAGACTTCTCATTTCAGAAAAATTTGCCACCTCCCCTCGGCAGATGAGTATCAGTTCTGTGGACTCGAAGAGCAGTTGGAGCTCGAAGGCCAAGGTGAATTCTTCATGCAGGGCCGTGAGTTTGAGATCTATCAAAGGGAGAATCAAGAAGATTTCACCTCAATAGCATCCTCGACAGAGAACGACCTCCTCACTTGGATTGCTCGTGGACCTGCCCCGGATTATTTGCACAAAATCTGGGTAGACCTCGAAAGAAGCCCATCACCGTGCCCGAACTTGAGCATCTCGAGTTCCCCGTGCCAAGCCTACTCACCTGTATTAGCGTCGAAGTGGTCCCACAACCTCGGTGTTGTTTTCCCTATCGCAAATGGCATATTTCGGACCACTTGCACCATTCTAGAGCTTTGCTGAAGTGGCAAGTATAACATGAGGTGCTGCGTGGGGGTAGGAGAGCCGAGAAAAGTAATTCATCATTGTGATGTGATTTATGCTTTTCATTAGGCGTAACACTAGACGTTGCTTCACTTTGTGGCAACTGCCGCAGTGAAGGTACTTGCTGATCATCGGCGATCAAAGTTCACCCCCAGGCGATTTAGCCTCGAATTAATGCTAAGAAGAGCCTAGACTCAGGGGAGTCTTCCAGGTTCTCTTCGACCATCCAAAATGCAACGCTACGCGTTCGCGACCTTCACTTCGGCAAAGCTTTGCGGGTGAACCTCCCACCTAAATTTCTCTCATGGTAATTCCCAAATACAGCCTGTCAGCGTTCCCCGGGGCGATGACTTTGGCCCTAGGATATCTCTCAGATTTCTACTCCTGGCAATGCCTCAATGAGTTCCGATTTTATGAGATCCTTGATCTGAAACGCGACGACTGAGCACTAGTGGATCGGTCATCTTCCCTCACGCCATTCATGACAGATAAGCATGTATTTCAAATTGATCAAGTTTTCAACAAGCAGATGCTGCGGTTTTCTCAAAATTTCCGACCATTGATGCCTCCTTACTTGCCCTCTGTCAGGAAGTTGGTTCTACAGGACGGCATACAACGCACTACCAGAACTCCTACGACAAAGAAATTTGTCCACGGGTCTCTGCCATCATCCGCCCGTATCAACCTCTTGAGATGAAGTTCCGCGCCTCTATATCACAATGTCCATACCTACTGAAATGCTCACTGCTTTAGATGGCACATTGATCTTTTACTCAATGCCTGCTTGTCCCTAGCTCGTGCAAGTTCAAGGCCACGATTTCAGTCCTCATCCCGGTCTTTACCAACATCAATGAAGAACAATCTGCCACATACTCCTACTAATTGTGGCCTACCCCATATCGATTGCGACCATAATTGGTTCGACTTCAATATTTTGTCTCATCCAAATAGTATGAGATCCCTTCCAAGCCCTTCTCACCCCCTCTCCGCACAGCCCAGCGGAGACAAAGAGAACATTGAATACATTTCCAACAAAAATACTGGTGTCTGAATTGTGCAGGTGAGCTTGGAGCTTTTCCAGGTGTATGGAGCCCAACACTACCTTCCAGATAAGTAGGTCTATCTCAGAAAAACGCATTCTTCTTCCAACAACAACAGAAGACGACAGAGCCGAAACAATTATTTCAACGACACAGGGCATGGCACCACACCTCATTTGACACTTGGTGATTTGAGCAATAGTAGACAGAACCGATATTTCCAACGGTAAGAGACGGACTTTCTCTTGGTGTTAAGAGTTGGGAAAAGGTGATTCAATAAACACCTCGCGAGCGGTTTTAGAGAATCAGAAAGAATATTACTTTGTCAAAGCCAGACTGCGATCAACAACTCATTTTTCCTGTGAATATGACCATGTTGGCGGGCCGCAGCTTTACACAATCTGTACAAGTATTTGTGATTGGATGAAAAATAAAGTCCATCAGGCGACACCTGTTCCTTGTGCGTCCTCTTTAATCGTTGCCAGGTTATTGCTACAAATCTCAATCAATTTTTCAATGCTCACATACTCGCTCGGTTGCGCTTTGCATGATGTAGATGTAATTTAGAAGTAATCCGGCTCGAGAAATTCTTATACTACAGTCTCTGCCTTACCTGGTCATCGGCTGCTAGTTGTACAACATGACTATCTATGGCTCGTCGTTCTTGATATCGTCATCGCTATCTAAGCACAACCACGTAGATCCAATATGAGCGGACTTCAGGGGCAAGGGGCTCCACCTCCCTTGCGTTCAAGTTGTCATGTTGCACAACTAGCCAGCGCAGCTTTGCCTACAATTTAGTGCAGTACACTCCTTTACCGCCTCAGTACGCCTTCTGCGATGACTCTAACGCGGACTGGGGCGAAGTTAATCAAAATTATCATCGACAAAAACGATGGCCACAATGAGGAACTTAATTAAGTTGGAGCGGAGGCTCCATTATGCAAGGCATGCATGGGCTACAGCAGCAAACCATATTCAGCCTGGGCAAGAATGACACGTTACGGTGAAGAATTTGCTGGTACCCGCACAATTGTATTCAAACTTGATCGTCTTGTTGTGAAATAACAAAAATATCCAAGAAAAGCATCCTCGAGGTGAGATTGGCGTTACCCAGCTCCAACAAGAACAGACTGCACACCGAACAGCAGTTTCATGCCTTGACTGTGTTGTAGATGTACCTGACCCAACGTCCAACGAACGACTCTCGATTCAGAGACAGCGAAAATCGGCGAAACCAATTTTTGCGGCTGCGGGGTGGTATATAACTACCAGGTGCTGGCGTCTGTGAGCTTTTCGAAGGTTTACTAAATGAGAAAAGATTTTACCGTAGCAGAACTCGTTCTCGGGACTCCAATGGCGACTGACCAACTCCAAATGTTCGAGGCTAAGCTTGATGCGTACTCTGGGGCTGTCCACGACTTGAAATGTGAGCGTCAATCTGTTGCCCTGTTTGGGGTGAAATAACGAAAGCGTTTGATATTGTCCAACGTCGGGACATGACTTCCCTATGCGCTCATAGTGAAACTTCTTGAGGATGCCCTGGTTGATTAGACTGGTGTGTGGAAAGGACAAGTCGACTTCACCATTCTCCAAGAAAGACAAAAACTGGCGTCCAGGTTCAGCGTCAGCTTCAGGCTCGTCGCCATCAGCGACGTAAACCACGATCATGGGCTCGAAAATTTTTCGAAGCACTGCTTCATCAAGGCTTGTACTGTCGAGGGCACTCATGGTTTAGCACTAGGCCTTTGAGAAAAAGAGAATAATCAAGCGTGATCAGAGCCCGGAGGGTGCCATCCGTCGGTGTCTGTGATTTATATCATACAACAATACGCTGGTAGTATCTGACACCATCTTCTCTGCACGAGGCGGCTTTACGTGTCAACGCGTCATGCATGGTATGGCCAACTTGGGCAGGCCACCGCTTGAGGCCTTGAGTATTTACCAATAAACGTTGTCCGACATTGCACTCGATCGACCCTCATTTGCATGGCATCCCTGTTTCGAGGAAGGCTGCAGCCCCTCTTCATCCTCTGCAGATATTGAATGACCAGGGACATCGACACCGCAACTTTGAATAGCCATTTACAGACTATCAGTGTGCCTCAGAGCAACGTGATGCTACCCAAATCACACCGCCATTGCTGAGTACGGAGCAGGCTTTGGTTTGAGCTCACAACCTTACACCCGCTCGGATTTCGTCGAAGCATTGACGCGCAAAGTCCCAAGCCTAATGAGGCCCACATGATAAGGCGTGAGCCATTGGGCGGGATCAAGGAGTCCAATAAGAGCATCGTGAGGCTCGACGCTCGACCCATCCTTGTTGATGCGCACATGACTTTCTTGTAGAATGCCTTGGACATATTCAGCCGCTCTCAAAACATCTCAGGGATTTGCGATTCCAAGATCCGTTTCCGAAAACACCCTCGCACAACGGCAAGTCTGCATCTGGTAAGACGATGAAAACGCGCTTTAACCAACCACCTCCATTCGACTCTTTTAAGAGTAAGGTGATTGTGCCAAGAGGCTCAAGTTTACAACCTGGAGAGGTATTTATCTTGTTAACTGCACTTTTGCACCGTTCACAAAACGTCGCACCTAGCCGCTTCGCCACACTTTCTCGGATGGCAGCACTTGCAGGGAAATTACTGTCGAGAAGACAATTTAGTAGAGGCGCTGGGGGCCCCGTCCGCGGCTCAAGGACCTTGAAAGTTTTGACCACAAACGAAGCTCCAGAACCACGCCCTGGTACTGATGAGACCTCAAGACATTGCTGTGGTTGACAGCCTGTCCGACGTTTGTCGGAGACAAAATCAGAGATATCATTTTCACAAGAATGGACCGGGCTCAACAGATGGTCCGAATGTGCATGTCCGAAGGAGAGATCCCCTTCTGGCTCACTCGAATCCGTCTCACTGTCGTCCCAGGATTGGCTCGCCTGTCCTCTGCCAGATGGCATCTCTTACGGAACTCACGGCAGCCCACAGCTGTTTCAGAGAGGAGAGGAGTCGCTGGGCGGGACGACGATCAAATGCAGGCTATGCAGAGGTCCCGAATGAACGCTGCCGATATTTGCATGGAGATGAGGTCACGCTTCTCGAAGCAAAGTGCAGAACAGGAGTCAAATAATCGATTGGTGGCAGCGAGGTGATGGCCGATCTTGTGCACGGCGGCATGCAGAAATCGGGCAAAAAACACACACGAAGGAAAACCTCTGTCAACGAAGGATGGTGTACTAGGATTTGCTCTTGGAAGACTTGACGTCCAAATAGTCGCGCATCCCTTTTTGCAAATGCAAAATGGGAATTTGTGTGCCAACACAAGGCTGTGTGGACGCCCACGGGTGCGCGGGCGGCCAGGACGGGTAAAGTTTGCGACAAGAACACGGTTTGTTCCGTGTGCGCAGCTTCACCTTCTGCTTCAAAACAAGGGATTCACCCGGCATCGATCGCAACAACATAATGCATCATACTTTGGAACTCATTGGCTCTGATTGCTCTGAGCGGGAGAGGGACGAAGTTTGTGGACGGAGACATTTGCAAAATTCACTGCAGCCTTTGTCGCTGCGGTCTGGCGCTGATCTTTCGCCGATACAGCCAAGCAGGCTTAAGGGAAGAAGCTCAGCAGGTGCGGGCAGAGACTAGAGGTTGATATAGAGAATAGAGAAAATGTAAATGAACGACGTTAACCTCGGCTTTATAGACTCCAACTGTTCCTCTGAAGCTTCTAGCACGACGGGCCGTTGCGCTGACACAGTCAACCACAGTAGGATTAGCCTGACAAATAGGGTTGAGTTCGTCTCGCCGTCAAGTGCCAACTCCTTCATCCAAAATAAGCTATCGAATGAATACGAGCCAGCTGCATCTGGTCGGCCGCAGGATGCATCTGCATCGACATCTGAGACCAAGCATGCAAGTGTGGAGACTGCTCGGTGCCCAAAGCCTCAAGCGCTTTGCAAGGGTCATTTGCGGCACGGGTGAATGGGATCACACTATCAGTCCGCCATCAAACCCAATGTTGGACCCGACATCCCAACTGAGATGTAACATCGATCACACCCCAAACGATCGCTGGCTTTCATGCCACACCTTCACCCAGTCGCGAAGAGATGCCTGTTCAACTTCTGTGGCATCCGCAGAAGCATTTTCCTGCGAGCTCCAACTTGCTCTGCTTCACATGGGATGCTTCCCTTGGCTGTTCGACAACGCTGATGTGAACAACCACAGACTATAACTTGATAAGAGGAATTTGTGCATATCAGCAGATAATGCCTGCAGGAGCCCTCTTTCAATTTGCGAATACATTTCCCTTCGAAAACACTACCACAGGCGCTTCGTCCAAGCCCCGCGGCTTAGGACCCCTTTCTGGCTTAGTAGAAGGACCCCCTAGTCCTCCACCTGCCTTCTGCTTTGGATGGTTCTCCAACTTATGGCAGGGCAGCTGAGCGAGCTTATCCTGTTTGCAACTTTTGGTGTGCTGAATGTCGTTCTTCCAAAGTTCACGCATTTGTTCTGACACTGGTAATCTTGATGCCTGCTGAGTGACTCATCGATTCATACCTTTGACACACAACTCCCATGTTCCGTCAGGAGAGATCATGCACAATTACTCGACCTACATGAGTCCCTAGCATACGCGACGAAGGTCTAACCATTCCCCAGAACGTCAGATGGTCAGCATCAATCACGAGCTTATCGACAACCCTGTAAGCTGATGATGCCCTTCCCACTCAGTGTACAATTCGGTGTATGTGGAAATGGCAGGCGAAAGGAACTGCGCACGCATTTCCCTGTTGCACTTTGACCTGTGCATTTCGATACTTCGAAAGATGTTTAGATGTCTTGGGTATGCAAAGGGCAACCTCAGGTGTATTTACCCTTTGGCTACTCCAAAAAATGGCCTCACACTCGAGTACAGTCGTCAACACATACTACAAACCTAGACCAGAGAAAAGAAAGAGACCATGTCACATACATAATGCTACTTTCAGTCCTCCATGATGGACAACATCGCGAGTAAGTTTGGACGGTGAGATCGTGTTGACTACTCGGGCCTCCACGGTCGCCTAGCACTATGAGCCCCTGCTCAAGCCATGAAAAAGACATCACGTAAGGGTTTGATATCGTTACCGTGGTCACCTCCTTCCTTCTCGATTGGATCTTACCCTATTCGCTCTTTCAATATGGTCGCTTCCGATTTAAGACCCACTTGCTCAGCGTTGTTTGAATTTGTTCTCAGCGCCTTGGACTGAGTATCTCCTGCACTGTGTCAATTTCATGGAGAAAGTGCATCTTGGCTATCACATTATGACGATCATGCGATGCCACAACAGTTCCCAAATATTGTATCGAAGGACTCATCCATTTTGTTGCATCATCATTCTGACGTATGACTTCGTCGTCGAAAGGCGCAGGTGCAGAACTGACCAGAGGTACGGGACACGTTTCGCAGGCGTGTGCGCAAGCAATCTTTAGCATACAGTGCCTTTCCCTCGATATGGCCAACATGGAGCAGAATCGTATCGACGACGAAACACCCCACAGGTATTCGGACGCTTTCGAAGTTCGAACCCTCTACATGGTGAGGGTTGGGCAAGATCACAATACATTCGATGGATCAAGAGATGGATTTATATTTTACCCATTTGAAACGGTGGTCAGTTCCCGATGGTTTTGAAGGCAAAAAGCAAAGCTGTCCTGTTCACATATTTGTCTGCCCGCCTATGCGTTGCCGGACACGACTTGAACTGAAAAGCAACAATTTTGATAATTCCGTGCTGGACGTGTGATGAGATTATTGTCTCGGTTGATGCCCATATGGATGATTGGATATCGAAAGAGAAAGGTTGAGCGAAATTTACCTGCATCAATGGAGTCTCAAATCCAAGGCGCGTTCGTCCCTCGCTGCTCTACTAAAATTCCAATTAGGTTCAATGTTCCCAGCATGTGTCTCAGTACCTTTTCTCCAATTTCCTCAGTGGAATCTCAGAGGGTTCGTAGCAACCACGACATCTGGTCATATGGCTTCTCTGCATCTAGAAACGGCGACGGCACCGCGCTGAGCGCATGACATTACTTGGCGAAACCGAGCTTCTAGGCGAGTCCCAGGAGAGAATCCAATGCATAGCCTGCAGTTGCCGGACTCATAGAGGCTTTCCATCCGGGATGATGAAAGCTTTCGTGCCTATACGATGTTTATGACAATCGTTGAGCGGACTGAAGCAGTACCAGCATGCCCACATTGCCAACAAACATCGTACGCGACAATATATAAGCCATAATCGATTATCATCCTGATTTACACAGTGGTTACAACTTCCCTTTCTTCATCAACACGGCCCAAGCATGGTCATCAATGGCATTAGCCACGCCACTTTCGGTATCGCTGTCACAGTGGAGAGAATGTTTGTTTCAATGACGAAGATCACCGCCAATTGAAGGCCCTTCATGATGAGAAGCACTAATACAACATGTGTAAGTCTTTCTTATGCGCTGATCTAGAGAACGGACTAAGCTACACAGTCAGACCACTGTAGATGTATTTCTCAGATTCTTTCCGATGATTCCACCAATTGATCGAACTCACAGACTATGGTGTCTTTCAAGGAGCCCAAAATCGTTTATCCGATCATTTTCCGTCGAAACTTCTCACTCAAATCCTCTCATACCCCAAGAAAGGCAACCACATACCTCATTATCCCTCTACAGCTCTTTCCGTCATATGGCTACAGTGCGCCACGGCCAGGAAAATGGATCCACAGTTACGTTAAGATAAAGAGTCGAGCTATGCCCTTTCCGGTTAACAGATAGGCCTGCTCAGGCATCGACGTTGAGCGCACTGAGGCGACTCAGCCTGATGTAGTATGGCACACGATCACGAGCGAAGACTATACTAAATTTGGAATTCCCTAAATGCCTTCCATCACCAGTGGAGCCATGCTTCTGGATACTACATCTCCACCCCGGCCCCATCGCCTCCTTTATGTCATTTGACCTTGGTGGATCAACGGATTACGACTTCACTCAGCGGACAGGAGCATTCCATGCTGGAATCCCGGATTGCGATGCGTATCTTAGAAATCCAGCCCAGTTGTTCAGAATATTTCGCGAGCACGATGGACGGATGGAGACCGAGGTTCGGGGGCAGCCGAGGGGTTTAGTCTTACGTCCTCATCAGTAACGATGCACTGAAGTCAATGGAAGGGGCGCCTTGTTGTTGGTGACGTGGGACGACTGTCAGTGGGGCCAAAGATTCAATATCGTTGATTAAATGGGTTCCGGGAATTCGTTACGGGGCCTTTTTATCGAGTTTCCGTTCGGCTAACTCGTTAATTGCAGACTATTTGGGACGTACTTCCACATTTTAAAGCGATGAGACCTTTCGGTGCAAGTGTGCGTTCACCCCAAGGAAAAGGTGACTTTTAGTTGGGTTTGCATTACAAAGAACCCGGGCCGTTTGGCAAGTAGGAGGTTTCGGTCGCGATGAAATTGAAGAGAACAAACGATCTCCTTCAAGGGGGAGTCTGCCCACGGGTAGTATTAGAAAGCACAGAATAGCTCTCAAGGGCCGGGCGGTAGGTGAACTATGGCAGTACGCAAGTTGTTCACCATCGCGGTCGATAAAACGGAAATACGTGAGGAAACATTTACCAGTCGTTCGAGTACGTCAACGGCAATGAATGCACATGTGACTCCTTCCTTCCCAGGTACCCTTTAGTGGAAGCCCAGAACATTCATTGGTACACTGTAAAGGTACATGGCTCGGCCTGTCATGTCTAGATCAGCTTAAGCTACAGCTGAATCTCCCGATCAGGGACTTGTAACCGCCAGCCCTGAGAGCCGTGCCAAACTCTATCAAAGATGGTCCTGCAGGTCCCACCGAGGAAGCACGCCGCTTTCAGAATGCTCTTCCAGTAGAGATATCTAGCCATCAAACACACCAGAACAGCCAAGACGACGTTGACGATGATGAAAGGCGCTTTGGTGGATGCGTCACCAGCCTCGACATGGTTGAGCACTAAAGTTATCCAGAACCAGGCAATCACAACTGGGGAGAAGACACAAATACCGAAGACAGCCCAGGCGTATTGCGGGCGCGGGTGAGTTTCGTCAGCGTCTTCGGCATCCGTTGTCGGGTTGGGGTTGCGTCTCCATAGTCCCAAAGGATCAAAGTAGATAGTAACGGCGAGCCTGACCAGCAGTTCGGTAAGCACGCACAAGCACACTGTCTTGAGGATTAACAGTGCCGGAGAAGTTGGGTAGAAGCCCCAGACAAAGCCGTCAAGGACGCGAAAGGCATTGCCGGACCCTGAGGGCGTGTCATGGATGAAGCTAATCAATAACCAAGCAGCGATCGAGGCCGAAGCGAAGAGTAAGAGCGCGTAGAAGGCGGCTATCTTTGCAATGATCCGATTAGTGTCTCTGTGCTGAGACTGATACTGTGCTTCGGTGGTCGTTGTCAGAAAGCTCGCTGCCCATATGCTCTGTAGCCGGCCGTTGATAAGCTTTCGAAGATGGGCATGTTCCTGTTCCGCCGCGTAGTATCGTCCATACCATGCTACAAACATCGCGATCGTCCAAATTGCTCCTCTATTGAGGCTGTGTTCAGTGTTGAAGGAGTAGATTGCCCTGTGCAGGTACGTGCCAGAAAGATAACAGCGTCCAACAAGCGCTACAGGTAAAAACAGGTTCAGCGGTCGCGCCACACGAATACTGGTCGTAATGAAAGGGTAGAAGTTTGGACGTGACCAGCTAAGCGTAGGGACTTCGTTAATACCTAGAGAAGATTAGTCAGGTGAATTTCCGGTGAACGCTTTCCATACCCATGGCAATATTTAGAGATTGATATGGCGAAACATCGTGCAGCGTAAAAGGTCCCTCAGCGGGCAAGACCTTTTCGACAACATCGTCATGAAGTCGCGTTTGTGGACCATCGTCGAGCAGATTCACCTCCTGACCCCATAGATCGTCGCGGCCAGGCAAATGCCACTTGAATTGCTTTACCAGAATCCAGTGATTTGATCGGTCCTGGAAGAAGCAGAGGCCAACCTGATCGTTCAACACATGCGCCCTTCCAAGATTTAGGAAAACAAAGAAAAGACCTCCTGAAAATGGTATCGAAAGTTTCGGGTCGCTAGCAGAGAAGATCACTCGATATGCTCTACTGTTTTTTGGGTCGTATAAAATGAACGTTGAAGTCAGCGGCACCTCGTGCAAACACTGGAGGATGGTGATAGTCTTCATCTCGATAATGGTGAATTCACCCTGTTCAGTCATCCGCATCACCCCTGAATGTTCAGCAAGAGTACTTGAGGCTTGATGACAGGTGGGAAATTTCGGCAACCAGGAATCTGCGTTCTCATCAGTCGGAGCAAACAGTAACGAGACAGGCAAATATGCTTGCGCCTTCAACAGTGCCGGTAGCCTCGATTTCGTTGGGAGCTGAAGGACTTCTCCTGCGCTGTGGTCAAGAAGTGCAGCTAAGATCCCAGCAAGATCGTCGACCATCGTGGAGCTCCGCTTGGCTAGTTCATTCCATACCTTCAGGAACCTCTCGTTGCTCTTTGAAGAGAACGTTTCTTCAACTGGTGCAATTCGGAGCGCAGTGAACCAACTAATGAACTGTGTCCGAAGTTCGCTAGCGCCAATTCGATCGACATCTCTTTCCCAGAGCCCCTGGATGGTTGAGCGTCTTGACAAACTTTTCTGGTGCCCGTCAAGTGTGGAAAAGGCCACCACTTCGTCCGAACAGCGGAGAAGGAGGTTGACAGCAAGGGCGCCCTCTTGCAAAGTCCAGCTCCTCGCCATCCATGGCGAGCACAGAAGTGCAAGTCCGAGGGTTTCTCGAGGCAACTGCTTTGAAGGCAGGCGGCCGAGCTCGGGGTCTATAACAAGGACAGAAGTGGCTCTCGCATACACGTATGCCATCGTATTGATTGCTTTTTGTTTCAAATGTCCTTGAATAGGTATGCAAAGAGTGTCAAGCCAGTAATAGACAGGTGCACTTTGACGATGCTGGCTGAGGCGAGAATTTGAACCCAAATCAGCATGTATCTGTTCAAGCTGACACTGGTATAAGGAGTTCTCTGAGAAGTTTCCAAGCCCACCGGCCCATACGTGGGATAAGGCAGTATAATGTGGAATCGTTGAGCTGTCGACGAGCTCGATCAACACCTTGCCTTCTCTGCCAATTCTGCTTGAAACAATTGGCACCTTCTCTCGGTTGATCAACTGATGCAGCCATTCTGTATCAACTCGCTGAACCACACAACTGCGATCAGAGCAAAAATGTGCGTGGCGCATTTTGTACGAATTGGGGTTGATGCTGAATGCGTTGCAAGCCTGAACACTGCAATTTTGATGTGGCACCTCATATACTACAGGGATAGAGAAGAGACGAAAAACTTCAACCGAGGTCATGTCGGACCTCTGCAGCAGGGAAGGGCATCGCCCAAGTAGTTTCAGTCCGTTGCTAAGTCCATGAGTCGACCGTGCCAGCGAAGGTAGGCACGCGTATGCTTTATCCATTTCCGGCCTCCTCCACTTTCTTGGGATCGGTACATTGCGCTTGGTGGGATTACAGAGCTGCTCGTACACCGCCAAGATGGACCAGAAAATATTATAGATTTCGCAGGTCCACGGATCGCATAGATGAAGTTGCGCTTCGTAGTGCTGCACGATAGCCAGCAAACAGTTTGAGTAAGACAGGAAAGCTTCCTGAATGGCAGCCCAGAACTGATGAACCTTTTCGCGGTCTTGAATCGACCCCGTCATCTCTTCCAAAGGAATGCGCATGAAGTACTCAATTGGTATACAACCGAACAGATGATTGATAGAAACAGACTTCACGTATTGCATGCCATCGACCTCTTCAATAAAAGTGTCGAGCTCGAAGTCCTTTCCGACTAGGCGTGTGACAATTCGAAGAAGACCAAAGTACAGCCATGCTTGAATTCGGGCGGTAGAAAGAGCTGGATCAGTCAGTGAATGAAGGTCCCAGCCCATGATCCGTGGCCATCTAGCGAGCGAATCGGGCTCTTCACAAATGGCATTTTCAAAGCCTGTACACAAGTAGGGAACCCTTGGTCGTGGTAGGGGATGATTACCCGGCCAGTGCAAGTGGTCCATGCTCGGCGGGTGTGCCACGCTCGGCACGTTTGAATATGGCTATGTGGTAGAACTCTCCTTCATGTTCTGTATCGGGAAATATTAGCAGTCACATTTTCGATACCGGATACTGCACGGTTGAGATGGCGTACTCCTGTCGTTGAATGGAACGATTGTTGTTTGAGCCTCGAGAGAGTTAGGCCATGGATCGTGGCCAAGGAGAGGTTGTGCTTCGTCGCTAATTCGTTCCATCGAGCCATGCTATTTTTAGGTCCTATAAGGTAGTTGGGTGCACGCAGGACAGCCCAGGCTTAAAGCTCGCTAGGGCTCGGCTCGGTGTAAGAATTGCGCGTGACGGGCACTGTGAAGTTATCCACCTAACATATTAGAGGCATTGACAACAGCAATGAGTCGAGCAGAGGCGGATGGTTTGACACGATAGATAGCAGAGGTAGATTCACTATTAATGATTACCTATTGCGAATTTCTTCCTTCGGCCAGCCAATATCTAATATGACAAAACTTACGGAGCAGCTAACGGCTGTCCGGCCCCTTAGTCTCGGATAGATTACAGCATGGGGTACTGCCCAGAGGCCAAAAGTTATAGTGACTTCGGAACTACCTAAGCAAAGGGGATTTTAGACTTCTTTGAACAACCATATTCCAGTATGATACCAAGTTTACAACCGAAAAGACCAGACTTGCAAAGTCCACAACACAATAAAATGCACACCAAGCTGTTCGGAGCTGTACAAGTGGAACAGAGACGGGCAGAGAGTGCAAAATGCGACAGGCCATCGGGACCGGCCGAGCCAGGAAGGGAGGCGGCTCCAAACAGTCAAACCGTATCGGGTGCGCAAGACAACAGAGCACAGGATGGGATAATGAGCGACGTGGGACAATCGTGCTCCAGTGCAGATTCTACTGCAAGGCCTTAGGCACTGACTGAAAGCCCCGACCGAGATATGGGTTGGGTTGGCTTCGTCACAAGTGTGCCTTGGGGAGCTCAGCGCCTCTCTCTTTCTGCTGGGTTTTTTTGATCCGCCAGCCTCTCAGCAACTCGGCGCCAGCAACAGCAACCATCAGAGGTGGACAGACAAGCAACAGCAAGCTCCACCACGATGGACTGTCCTCCCTAATCTTACCCACCACGTCCTTGACCTGCAGCTTCAAACCTTCCTTGTCCGTCTCGTTGTACAGCACATAGCCTCTTCCACTCCCATATTTGTTCCTGTCCTCGGCGCGCCGAGCCTTCTCTCTCACATCCGTTTGACTCGCAACCCGATTCCTCGCATCCTCCTCGGTGAGATGCAAATCCCGCTCGAGTAATCTCTTCATCTGCGTCACCGGGTCTGACACCGCCACGACGACGACGGTGCTTACGAACATGTCAAGACCACTCTCAAACAGCAGCGGGACGTCGAGTACCACTGCCCAGTGGCCCATGATGTAGTACCATAGCACTTGACGCAGCATGTAGAAGCGCACAGCAGGATGCACGATGCTGTTCAACTTCTTCCTATCAGCCGCTTTCTCGTCGCTGGCGCCGAACACTCTGCGACCCAGAGCAGGTCTATTCAGCGGCCGACCCCGTCCTGTAGGTCCATCTTCCAAGCCCTCGCATGCTGGGTCGGAGGGTGGGAGGAGCAGATCCGGTGTCGAAGGCCCGAACGTAGAGACAATGCGACCGTAAGCCCATGTCCCTGGCTCGACTGCCTTGCGTGCGAGGAGGTCTGCATCGATGATGGGCAAATTGTGGGGTGGGGAGGAGAACAGAGCTGAAGTGGTGGATTTGCCAGTTGCTATCGAACCTGTGAGACCGATGAGGCGCATGCCGCAACGAGTGAAGAGTAAGGTACGTCAAAGACAAGACAAGCGGTCGGAAGGCGTCTCTTGCTACAGGCGTGCGACTTAAGGCTGTATTTCATGTGCTGCTAGAGTGCTACCACAGTGCTGGTATCTGGGCAGGGTGGGAGAGCTCCAATCAGGTTCCCCAAGGCCTGGAAAGTGCCATAGGGGGGTATGTTGATGAGAGATATTGCGTTTATGCCGTTCCTGAGCACGTGAGATATGGATCCATTCGCTTTCGTTGCACAATAATCAAAGCTGATCCTCAAGCCGTAGCCACATACCTTGCAAGCAACATCTTTAGACTATGTGAGAAGATGACGTAATGCTGTCAACAAAGTACTGAAGAGCGTTGACGCAGGCACGGCAGGTTGCTAGCAAGGCAGGGGTAACGGGTTGAAGGCAATGGTATCGACTATGAACCACTATACTGGGCGTAGGTGTTAAGAGCATTCCTGAATTCAGACTGTGGCCGGTACAGCTCGTCAAGGGATCTATCTCTTAGGCTTGTCATGGAACCCCCGAGTCAAGAACAACTGCAGCAAGGGAGATGGGGGCCAGAAGTCGAAGAATGGTTGCTTTTCCTTCATGGCTCCATCACCATCCTCTTCCCAACGCTATCAAGCCCTGTTCAGAAACGATTGGTTTTTGCTGTCCGTTTACCTCGGTAGCTGGCATAGCCATTGCTTGTCCTGTTGACTTCATTGCCACACTGCATCCATCGTGATCAAGTTTGAGAGACCAATTCTGCTGTGACCGGACCAGCTCTTTCCTAGCATGCTGTTGGTCGACGGAGCATCAAAATTGAGCCGCTCTAAATGAGAAAAACTGTTGGACCAAGCATCGACCAAGGATCGACCAAGGATCTCAGCAATCTCTCAGATCGTTAGCATCATTATTGTTCAGATGATGCAGCTTCAACGAGGGTCAGAGTTCCTCGATACAAGTCGATTGCGTTTTATGCAGGTACAACTGCGGATCCGTTAGAATTTCTGTCAAGCAGCATAGAGCCCCGTGCTCTACGAAAATTAGAAAATGCTCACCTCGTGCGAGGATGCTAGTTGACAAATTTTGAGAACAATAGCCGCCGACGTATGGCTCATGATTGCCCTTGAAACCATCGACCAAAGGCACCTAGAGGCACCTAGTTGCAAGTGTCATGTGGCGCTTGAAGATTCTCAACGATCCAACAAACTCCGTTTTGCATCGATTATGCCGCGCTCATGCTGGACATTTCGACTAATCAGTAGTCGTGGTTGTCAGTCGATGGGGCGGTAGGCGGATGCTGCTTGCCACTCAATCGGCATTTTGATCCTTCTTCATGCCCTCAACATTGTCGAGCTCTACCTGGATGTGCTTCATGTCGACCTCCTCATCGTCCTTGTCTTTAGCAGGTGCAATTGCGTCGTCGGCGTCGGCGTCGGCGTCTCCTCCTCCGGCCAGGACTTTGATGCCTCCTCCACCTCCTAGAACGTCGCCTCCTGGCATGACTCTCCGCACTCGTCCCTCTTCATCCACAAACTCGAATCGGTACCTGCTCAAATAGTGTGGTATGGCTGATAATTGCGGTCCATATCGTGCTGTATTGTCGTACAACTCAAATAGCGGCACCGCCAAGAGCTTCATGTTCTTCGGCACGGAGAGAACTCTCGTGGGCGGCAAGTGGATAAAGTAGAGCTTCTTGAGTTCCTTCGGCCGCGTGCAATGCGCCGGGAGGAAAGGGTAGAGAAAAGTCTCGTGATTCGGACGCCACCACTGAGCAAGGCAATCACCTATTTCCCATTCTAGATCTTGTGGTGTCGGGTGCGTAGGTGCCAACCGAGAACTGAGGAGGTTGGTAAAGGCAGAGAGCTCTTCCGCTTGGGGTGGGAGGTAGTCGCCAGGACTGGAATGGTGTTAGCAACGGCGTCTCGTTCCAGCCCTGTCAGCCCATCGCGACATCGAATGGCACTCATGGCGGAGTCCTCCTTACAGCTTAAAGAACGCATTTGCTATCTGGAGCATCAAGACATGAGGATGGTTGTGTTCGTGGCAGACCAGAATGCCTTCACAAGTCCTCCTCATGCCATGCTTTTCGTAGTGCTCCTCCAGCCGCTTCAACCTTGCGAGCACAGATGGATCTTCTTCAGGCTGTGTCTCCTTGGTGCCGAACGTATAGTTCGAGAGGGGGTATCTGGATTGACTGATCAGTTGTACTGACAGGTGACATCCGGGGCGGTCCGAATACCTACAGTCGAATAACAGGCGGTTGGTTTGCGGTAAAGGGAGAAGGGTCTATTGGTCTTGAGATTTAGGAAGTCAGCACACATCTGGGAACGTGAAGCTGAGCTGGGCTGGCCAACTTGATGTACATACGGATGCGCCGACTGCTGAGTAAAAGTTGGAGGGCTGCTGGTACCCGTGATCGTTGTCGACATCGTCATCACCGGCCACAACGCTCACGAACTGAGCATTCACTCAAACCAATTGTTCTGTCTCCATCTCTTGGTCTACCTGCACGTTGTCGTCAGAAACACGAGTCCAATCTTGCAGCATTATGAGGGGGTCAGGGGTTGCCGAGCCCGAGCCGAAGTAAAGCCGGTTAACAATGGGAAGAGGCCGAACGGTTCAAGGTAAAGGAACTCGTCGACCAGTCTTCGCCTCCTTCTCAGGAAAACCGTAATCAACAGGCAAGGACTGCAGAGGCATCGGGTGCTTCAATTCTCGATAAGTGGAGAGTTAAATGATTGTATTCAAAGCCTGTCTTCGTGGACATAAACAATGACTCTATTGCTTCTTCCCGGCGCCAAGATCTATCCCTGGCTTTATACTCCGTACATTCTACATCCCACACGTGCCTAGAGCTTGCTCTCAAAGTCTTGAAACTGCTTAATGTCAAGTACTGGAATCACACCCCTGCTGACCTGCAAACCGGCCTTCCAAGCATGCACGTCTTTGATCAAAACGGACTCCTTCGTTTGCGGGGCTTCCAGCAACTTTTCTTCTTCTGCTGGTTCCCTAATTTTCAACGCCACGAATACCTGCGGAATGGACTGCTCAAGTTCTTGTAAGACTTCACCAAGCTTGTTCTCGGGGAGCGACTGTCCAATAGCCGTCTTGCAAGCTGAAAGAATGCCAGCTTGGTCGTACGGAGCCAGATTCGCAAGATTCGCTCGCAACTTCTCTTCTTGTATCTCTGCGCCTTGAATGGCGAGATATTTGGCAAGCATTCCTGCAAGCTGTTCTTTTTGTTGTTCGACCGAAATGTCTCCCTCGACTACCTTCTGCGCGTTGAGGTGAACTGAAAGCTTAGCACGCGTAGGTGACTCGAAGTCGATGTACTGTGCGAAAAAGTCTTGTATGTCCTGTTTTGAAAGCTTGCGAATGTGCTCTACATCCACGTCAATCTGGAAAAAGTTGTACGCTTCACCTGCAATGAAGTTCCACAGTCGATTTGTTTCACTAGTCAGATTTTTGACCTTTTCCAGTTTGCGGGATATCAAACTTCGCTTGTGCTTGTCGAAATCCTCCTGGCTCAAGGCTGCCAGATCCTTCTTGAACTTAGCCAGGAATGCCTCAATCCGTGATTCCAGATACTGCGGTGTCTGTTCACTCTGTATCAGTACGCGGTACCCGGTGATAGTCGATGACGGCTTGACACCGCTCCAGACTACATAGCCGAGTTGCTCCTTTGTCCGAAGTTGATCAAAGGCTGGTTCGTCGGTCATCTGAGCGAGCAACTGGAGCTTAGCTCGTAGTGGATAGTCAAGATTGTCTCCAACCTGGAGATAGAATTCGATCGCATGATTCACGTTTTCAGGGTCATCTAGCTGGTGGTTGAACGCAAAACTGCTTCCCGGAGGGAGTAAAATTTTCCTCTGTGTACTCCACTGCGCTGGCAGAAGCGCACGAGGGTGGATAGTTGTCTCGACCAAACGAGCCATCTTCCTAGCCTCATCCCGATAAATGTTACCGTGAATGAGGATCTCGAGATGTGCTTGTGCGAGCATCTGCTTAGCGAAGGCCTTGACATCATCGATTGTGATGTGTTGCAATTCAGCTGCGTAATCTTTAGTGATATAGCGCTTCTCGTCAATCAGATACCTTGTAAAATCACCAATCTGCATGTAGGGCTGGCGATAGCCCCAATTCTTATATTCTCGCTCGAACCGCTCCATGATGATAGCGAACCGGTCTTCTCGAAAGGTAAGGTCACACATCGTAACCAACACTTTGTCAAGCAGCACGCTGAGTTTGTCGTTGTATCCAAAAATATTCAGCTCAAGGCCCATCGGGGTGGTGAGCAAACCGTAGTTCAGACCTGATATCTCTGCGTCGTACGCGTATTCTTGTAAAGCATCCTTGACCAGGTTCACAAACAATACACTCTTGACATAATTTGCGGGAGAGTCATACACGATAGGATTTCTCATGAGGATATTGAGATTCGCTTTCGGCACCCAAAACGTGTCATCTTTCTTCCACCACAAGCGGACATGCTCATCGTCCCGTAACAAACGCGGAGCCTTGGCAGGTTCTCTTACATCAAGCTTCTCGACATCCAACCTTGTAGGTATAAACTCGTTTTTGTGAGGCAAGTGAAGCTCGATAGGTCGATCGGGGTTCTTAGACAGCGCGGTTCGTATTTCGGCGATAACGTTATCCGGAATCATTTCGACCTTGAAATCTGTTCCATACCATTTCTCCTTTTGATTCCAGTCTCCTGGATAGTCCTGGCTGACGATCATAAGTCGAAAGTTGTCTTCCCGTAGGAATTGCATTGCGTTCACAATCGCTTTAGGATCGAATCTCCGGAATTTACTGGTACCGCTCAGGAGCCACTTACGGGGCAGGGGCTTTTGCATGACACTGCTCGTCCCACTCGCGAACCTGCTGGCGGGAGACTTCTGACGGAAGCGGAACTCGACTTCGGCCATATTCTTCTGCTCCTCGAACATCCACTCAACCGGTGGCTCTTCTTTCATCATGCCAATATATTGGAAAACAAGCTTGACGACGTCCCGATACTTCTTCAATCCTTCGGGAGTCAGATTGATCTCCACTTCCAGGAACGCAGAGCCTGGGCATATAGTATGAGCGCCGGCGCTTAGCGAGTTGGCTAGCCCTTGTTCTTTCAGATACGACAAAATGCTTCCCGGGCCTTCGTGTCCTATCAGATGGCTGATATATCGAGATGGCTGTGTCTCATACATGTCATCTTCGTCTTGGTAAGGAAAGCTGATTTCTAATGACCTCGACTCCATGACAGGTTTTGCAAAGACCTCTGTCTTCAGCTGTGGTGCTTCAAGCGGCTGAGCATCATCCCATCTATTTTCCGGCAGATCTTTGTTTTTAACTTCCGAAAAAAGTTCGACAACCCAATCTTGAAGCTCATCCAGAGATTCCTGGCCAAGTACGACCAACTTCATTCTATTGGCGGAATAGTGCTTCTCGTAGAACTTTATGAACTCGTCTCTTATCTTGACTCCACGGGCCTGCGGATCGTCTCTCAGAGTCTTCAAATTGCCGGTCGAGAAATGGTGATACGGGTGGTTTGAATTTGATAATGATTTCGCAAGCTGCGATAGGCGCCAGACGTCACTTTGAAGATTTTTCTTATTTTCCGAATCCACGGCTCTCAGCTCCCGATCTAGAGTGGTTTCCAAGAAAAGCGGTTTAACAAAGAATTGCGCAAACCTGTCTAGAGCTCCGTACAGCGGTCCCCTAGATGCTTTTGAGACACCGTTGAGCGCGCCATCCAACGCGTCCTTCGCTAAATCCCTTGCTGCTGCTTCTACTTCAGTGTTGATCCCATGTGATGTTTCTGTCGAGATTCCATTGATTGTGCCGTTTGCCACATGATTTGCTGCTATACCAACATTCGTGTCATCTGGAGGGCTTGGATGCGATCCATGAGAAGCGGCACACTCGAAAAAATAATTCGTCTGCGTCGCGGCGGTGTAGGCATTGCTGTAGCCAGAGTTGGCAGAAAGGTAGGAACTATATTCGTTTTCTACGGGGTACTAGGCAAATTAGCTTGATGAGGCCACTGAACAGCTCGACGTGCGCACCTTCTCCGTGCCCATGAATAGGAGATGCTCGACGGCATGGGCCATGCCCGGCATGTCATCATCGTCCGAGAAATTGCCAACATTGACATTGAGGCTTGCGCTGGCCTTGTCGGTCTGCGGATCATGCACAAGAAGTGCTTCCAATGAGTTTTGCAGCTGAATCACTCTGTACGACCTGTCATCAAGGTCTGGCTTCTCCAGATCGTCGGCCACCCTCCGTACTTTTGTATCCATGACCGTCGCAAATGGTCGGAGCTTAGTACATGCAGAGATTGCGGGCAAGGTCTTCTCTCGGATTGACAAATGGTAGCAGTTTCTGGCAGGAGATAAAGCGACACGCCGCCACTTTCCAAGTAGGGGTATCGTTCGTAGACTGGGCGATATGTTCATCAAGATTCGTTCGATGATCAACGCGTCCAAATTCTATTCTCTGGTTGGGTGGCAACGTGTCACCGCTGGAAGAGGAGACCAAAGACTGTGTCAGGCACCGAGGCATGCATCTGTGGTGAGGACCTTGTACGTATTACAATGCGTGTTCAACCGCGTGTGCGTTAGACCAATTCGGGATTCGTAGCCGCCATCTTGCGGAAAGCATGTCAGTGCAGAGGATTCCTTAGTGCAGGTGGTTCAATTTCTGATCTGACCTACCCTTCCCACCGCTCCTAGGTGTACGGATAGGTAAGTGTCCGTGGAGCATGATTGATGGAATAATATACCAGTCCTAATCTCAAGACCTACTGAACATACGATATTCGACCCAGTATCCCGGCTAGGCTTTGATCGCGTGTGCTTTTACGCGGAAGACAGATTGCTTTGGTCAACAGCACGCAGACCGAGCGAAGAGTCACAAAGTTGATTCAAGAGCTGTCTTTTTTAGGTCGTCGTGAACTTGAAGCTCTAGAGTCGAGGCTGATGTTTGCAAGAACTAAGATTTCAATCTCCGCCACGAATAAAGTCCTGTCTCTTTTGGACTTTGCGCTCATGCTGTCTCATATTCATCCAATGGTGACGGTGCACTCCATCTTTTGGGAACTGCAGCTATTTCTGATCCTCAAGAAGACATGAAACTAGGAATTCAAGCCCTGCTAGCAGAGATATCATTTTGAGCACTTGTGGCTCCCCCCGCAAGGAGACGGTCTTCATCTCAATCCCAGAGGCGGACGATGATGCCACTGGCGCCCTACAAGTCAAAGTTGCACAGGCTTTCAGGTCTGTTTCCGAATTTTTGTTGTCGGTTGAAGATATGGATATCGCACTAACTCTCATTTGCCCTTCTCCATGCGCAGAAAGAAGACACTGCCACCCACCAGCAGCATCGATGTTCCTCGAAACTTCGACGCTTGCGGTGATGTCGAGCCATTGCTGCCTAAATCTGTGTCTCGCCCATGGATCAACGGTCGAAATTGAGGCTAATCCTCAATTCCCGGGGTGTAGTACAACTATGCAAAGCGAACTTTGCAACGGCCATCACATTCCCGTCTGTAATGTTCAAAATGCGCGAGAAATCTCGACGACATCCTTTCCACCGTCCAGGATTGACGGAAACGTACCCGATCTGTGGAGTGAGTGTACACTTCATAGAATGCTTGAGATGAACATTCCATAAGACCCCTTCGTTCGTCTAGTGGTGTTGGAACCCTAGGTGCCTAGTCAATTATCCATATTAGCCATCTACTAAAGAGATGCAAAGCGAAAGGCCCGTTTACACTGCAACCTTTACTGGCTCCAGATTGGCCCAGGGTTTTGCGTAATTGACTCCGACAGAATCCTCTGGTCGGTCGAACTCCCGAGTTCTGGAGCAGCAAACTTCAACCGCACCGTGCCGGAGTTCCGCTGGATCGTCAACCATCTCGATCGCAACCATGAGTTACATTTTCGCTCTGCATTACCTGTGTACCGCTGTGATATCGAAGCAGGAAAACACGAAAAACAACGCTTTTGTTCCCCTACAGTAGAATTCGCGCTTTATTCCAAAGAAGGGCACATCCCAAACTGCACTGAATCCTTGCCACACCAGCCATCGACTTGCGCGGGGGAAATTTTTTGCCGAGCATGGAGCATGCTTGCCGCTCTAGGCAAAGCTCCAGACCACTTCCCCAAACTTACTCCCTAATTTTCTGTTTACTCTGCAAATGATTTCTGCGCTCATGTTCCACAGACCAAAGGGTAGCAACGATAGATCTGGAGGAATGCAATGATACCGAGGTTCACGTGTCCTGTCGAGCCAGTGATGCATTCTCTCCGGGCTTGGGGTGGGTCACCTTGAACGCCGGGGAGAAGAGCACTGCATCACGTCTAAAACCATGGGGTCCCCATTTTCCTGTCGGCCCTGCTCTATGTTACATATAACTTGACCCTTTTCTTCCCACCGTTCGGATTCTCCTCGCGATCATAACAAATTTCCAAATAGTCCAATATTCGACCACCATGGCATCTCAGCAGAAGCCCCCGACCCCAGAAGGGAAGTCCACCCATGTTGATCAGGTCGACGAATCTCTTTCGGATAGCTCCAAGCAGTCGTTGAATCAGGACCCTGAATTTTCCCCCGAAGAGCAGAGGAAAATCATTCACAGAGTTGATCGTCGTCTCATCAGTACTTGCGGCGTCTTGTATTGCATTTCGCTCATGGACAGAACCAATTTGTCAGCTGCGGCGATTGCGGGAATGGTCGCGGAGCTTAAGTTGACGGTCGGATTTCGGTACAGTACAATCGCGCTCGTATTTTTTATCACATACGTCTTGTTTCAACCGCCTGCAACCGTGTTGTGCAGGAAAATTGGACCTCGACGTTTCCTTGCTGGCATTTGCTTGGCGTGGGGAGCGGTCATGATTGGATTTGGCTTTCCAAAGAATTGGACCACAATGATTCCTCTTAGGCTGCTATTGGGATTATTGGAGGCCGGTTTCTTTCCAGGTTCGTCGTGCTATACGACAGGCACTGGTAATTGCTAAACGCACTCTAGGCACTGTGTATCTGATCTCGACTTGGTACGATCGTTATTCATTGCAGAAGCGATACTCCGTCTTCTACCTTATTGGATGTGTTGCGTCCGCGTGCTCTGGCATTCTTGCATTTGGAATCATGCAAATGGAAGGGATAGCAGGTTATCGGGGGTGGCGCTGGATTTTTATCTTGGAGGGCATCCTTACCTGTGTCCTTGGAATCGCAGGTTACTTCCTTTTGGTCGATTTTCCAGACCGGGCACACGAGACAGCCTGGAAGTTCCTGAGCGAAAGGGAATGTGCTTACATCATGCGCAGGATCCAAAAAGATCGTGATGACGCCGCAGTTGAGCCGTTCAACTTCAAGAATTGGGCGTCGTCAGGACTTGACTTAAAGATTTGGGGCTTCGCCTTGATCTTTTTCTCATTGACGACTGTCTCATATGCTATCGCATTCTTCCTTCCGCTCATCCTTCAAGCCGAAATGGGGTACTCGGTCGGAGCAGCTCAATGTTTGGTGGCACCTCCGTATATATTCGCAGGCATTCTTATGTTTGGTACTGCCTGGCTTGGTGATAAATATCACGTTAGAGGGCCTGTCCTAGTTGGAAATGCCATTATTGCTCTCATTGGATTGCCTATCATGGTGAGTTGGCACCTGCGACTGTGTTAATTGGTTAACGAGTTTAGGGGTTTTCCAAAAATCAAGCTGTGCGGTATTTCGGTGTTTTTCTGGTCACAGCAGGTTCAAATGCGAATATCCCCGCTTGCATGGCCTACCAGGCAAACAATATCCGAGGGCAATGGAAGCGGGCCTTCTGCTCGGCGACCTTGGTGGGCTTTGGTGGCATCGGTAGGTGACTTCTCAAGGCTGAAAACGCTCTGCTGACGAAATTTTCTAGGTGGTATCGCCGGATCACTCGTTTTCAGAAGTCAGGATGCACCTGGCTACAGACCAGGCATTTATGCAGCAATTTCTTGTAATTGCTTGCTCATTGTGATTGTGATCATAAACTCGATCTGCTTTTTGAACCAGAATCGCAAGGCTGCTCGAGGCGAGAAGATCTTGGAGGGGCAGCAGGGCTTCAGATTTACGATCTAGAGAAATGTCATCCGAGCTCTACCTTTGAACTTAGCCCCGATAGAAATTGGACAAGAGCCTTAATTGACATGAACAAGCAGCGAATGGAATCCTTGAATCATGCAAAGGCAGCTAACGTGAACGACGAGGAAACGAAGCTGCTTTAGATGTCCAGGTAGTTGATTGAGGGATGGTAGGCTTGTGCTTGTGTAGGCATAATCAAACCGAACACTTTAATTCGTTTAATTCTGCCGATGCACGTGCATCGCCTGCACCTTGGCATTCGAAATTTGGTTTTCGGCCGCAAAGTGCGGGAGCCTCATCAACAGAGAAAGTCCTTTTTCAATTTCACCCGGGCGTGCAATACAAACCACTTCCAAAGCGCCGCGACTTTGAATCTTCTCCCGATACTGCAAAGAACTACCGCCATCATGGTTAACCCACAAATGTTAGCACCTTTTGACGCACCGGTTTCCTGAAGCTGACTTTGGTTCCCTTACAGCACCAATCTCGCAATCATCCTGGGGATGATGCAGGTTTCTAAGAAGATCCCGTTTGATGACCCCCAAGTACTCACCGGAGTCCGCATCCTCTATCTCGTCTCGAACTTGATTATCTTCGCCGTCTATTACTACATTAGCACTCAGATAAACAAAAAGAAGGGTAAGACTTTGACCCTGCGCAAAATTTTGATAAGATTGAAGGATCGGATTAAGAGTCGTGTAACACCTACTGGTGACTTACGGTGGTTGTTGTAACACCACTGGTCGGAGGGTCCCGCGCTCACCCCTTTTCTCTGTCTCTTTTGCGCTCGGTCGCACGTTCTCGTTCACTGACGGGTTTAGACCTTACAACACTAAAGTACCTAGAACCCGCGATGACAGGAAGTGGTGAGGAACCAAAGCTCGTCACAACAACAATCATGGAGTACGATAAATCACAATTGCAAGCCGCTTTGAAGCAACAGGCTATGGGAATTGCGATGATGGCTTTCATGCATCTGTACATGAAGTACACGAACCCTCTCCTAATCCAGTCCATCCTACCCCTGAAGGGTGTCTTCGAGGGCAATATTGCCAAAGTTCACATCTTCAACAACCCGGCGATTGGCGAACTGAAACGGCCGTGGAAAGCAGCAGGAGGCTTTATGGGGATGGGCCAAGGCGAAGTTAAGACTGACAAGGCATCGATTGAGGCAGCAGAACGCGCGGGACGAGGAGGTGCCAAAGAGGAGTAGCTCTCCGAAATGTTACAACCGGCGGCGAGAGTCCGACGCCATATATCACCGAGCAGCATGAGTGCACGACCCATGTGATTTTGGACAGAGACCTAATAGAACTCTTCAAAGCCGCGTGTTTCGATTTCCCTGTGCAGATTCTCATTGTACCTCTTCGGTCCTCTCCGATAGCATATCCTCAGGCCACAATGCGCCAGTTGACTAGGATCCCCGCGAGAACAACGCCGACTTGAACAACCGCAGAACTCGGACTAACCATAATCCGGTAAAATACCCGTGAGCCATTAAACCTGTGGCTCTGTCCGCTGATGATTGGTCACAGCTCATGTTGAATACTATTCACGGAATAGTGCATTACAAACGAACCATGCCGCCATCTTCCTTATCGCCAAAGGTACGCAGCATTTCCTGGGCCTTACAATACTATATGAATGTCGTCTGCCGCTCTCTGATCAGATGGCTAATCTGGTGTTTTGCAAGCTGCAGTCCTAGTACGCATTGCACACAAAATCCAACATCGATCCAAATTGCTTAAAACAAAAAGTGCCCAGGAGAGTGGCGCGGCCTAAGGTACGTGGTGGGGCTAAGCAATGACATAACTGGTCCTCATAGTGGGCTGCTTTTCCTAAACTCAAGGTGGGGTGCACCTCTCCATGTGCATCGAGGAAAAAGCTGCGACGCGAAGACTCAACAGTTATAATCCCCATCATCCTGCTCGGTTGTTTTACTATCTGTTAATCTTCTAGCTCTTCCAGTACCTCGTCCACACAATCAAAAGCAAGACCTGTGAGCCAGTCCATTACTGCCACTGGAGTAGCTTCAGGGAAACTGATTCAAGTTGTAGACACAATCTCGATTCACGAAATACAATATGCCTACTCTCGTCGGTATTAACGGCTTCGGTCGAATTGGCCGGATCGTCTTCAGAAATGCGTAGGTTTTAATCACTGAATGTGAGCCTGTTACTGATCTCTTCTCAGTGTTGAGCATGACGATGTCAGCGTTGTTGCTGTGAACGATCCTTTCATCGATACCAAATATGCTGTGAGCAACTCAGAGCTATCAAAGCAGACGGAGCAATATGCTGACGATATGTAGGCATACATGCTTAAGTACGATTCTACACATGGCCAGTTCAAAGGCACCATTGAGGTCAAGGGCGACGCTCTTGTTGTCAATGGCAAGGAAGTCAAGTTCTACATGAAGAGGGATCCCGCAGAAATCCCCTGGGCAGACACCGGTGCATACTACATCGTCGAGTCGACCGGCGTCTTCACTACAACAGAAAAAGCATCTGCCCACCTGAAAGGAGGTGCGAAGAAAGTCGTCATCTCTGCCCCATCAGCTGATGCACCCATGTTCGTCATGGGTGTCAACAACGAGTCCTACAAATCCGACATTCCTGTAATTTCAAACGCTTCATGCACAACCAACTGTCTGGCACCTCTTGCCAAGGTTGTTGATGACAACTTTGGCATGAAAGAAGGCCTCATGACTACAATCCATTCGTACACTGCAACTCAAAAAACCGTCGATGGTCCATCTGCAAAGGATTGGCGTGGTGGCCGCACTGCGGCGCAGAATATCATCCCGTCCAGCACTGGTGCGGCCAAGGCCGTCGGAAAGGTCATCCCGTCCCTGAACGGCAAGCTTACAGGAATGGCCATGAGAGTACCTACCGCCAACGTCTCGGTTGTCGATCTCACTTGTGTTATCGAGAAGCCAGCATCTTATGATGAAATCAAAGCTGTTATAAAGGCTGCAGCGGAAGGTCCATTGAAAGGTGCTATCCTCTGCTCGTGTCCCATTCTATAGACATCGTACTAATCGGATTAGGTATACTTGCGTACACTGATGATGATGTTGTCAGCACCGATCTATGTGGAGACAACAACTCATCGATCTTCGACGCCAAGGCAGGCATTTCACTGAACGATCATTTTGTCAAGCTGGTGTCTTGGTACGACAACGAATGGGGCTATTCTCGACGAGTCCTCGATCTCCTTGGTAAGCATTTCTTCTGGACGAGGGAGATGACCATTAATGCTAATCCCTCATAGCGTACATCGCCAAAGTTGATGGCAACGCCTAAGCAAAGGATCTTGACGTAGCAATAAAGGTTGTAAAAAGTTCTTCCGGTATGCGCTGCACACAATTCACCCCAGAATTTCCTCAGTCTTGTGCGGCAACGCGAGATGCAGCGCCTAACGCTAAATACGTACTTTGTTGCGAAGATAGAACCGAACCAATGAGGTGAATGAACGCCTACGTTTTACATATTCCAATCCAAACAGTCCTCCAACTTGCATTGTAAAGCTCCCGTTTCGCTGTTATTGAACGCGGCACAAGCGACTTGTTCGTGGTACAGTGGTACAATCTCATTCCCTCGGCCATCTCTTCAGAAAGGACTCTGCCCTTGCGAGAGAATGCGCCCTTTTTGATGTAAACATCTGGAAAGTGCAATGTTTCCGAGAATTGCTTGGCATCGCAACGTGCTATGTCCAGTATTTGGTGAATGAAGTACGTGAGTACTTGCCCGCCCATTACGAGACTCTGACCGCCAGGAGAATTTGCTTTGCTCTTTGTTTCGGCAGGTCGTTATAATTTCATATTATCGACTACCATGACTTGCCATGAATGCAGATGACAATGCATGTCCTTCATCACAAACCTAGCTAGCTGATTTACACTCTTTTGCGACGAGCAGTTGCTCGTTTTCTCACTATCGGACATGGAATCTCCCGACATCAACATGGCTGACAACATTATACCTAAAGAGGTTGAAGGTTTGAAGGTTGAGTCGGCCTCTGAAGACGACCTTGATGAATATAGCACGGATGAGTCCTCTATTGATGACGGCCACTCCCCACCACGAGGCTTGCCATCGAGGCAGCTTCCCACGGGGTTATGCTATGATGAAAGAATGCGATATCATGCCGAAGTCTCAGCTCTATCTGCCGAAGCAGTACATCCTGAAGATCCGCGTCGTATATATTACATTTTCAAGGAATTATGCGAAGCCGGTCTGGTGGTCGCCAAAGGCTTTGACCTGATGGTTCAGCAACCACTCCTTCGTATTGACGCCCGTGAGGCTACAGAAGAGGAAATAGGTCTTGTCCACATTCCGAGTCATTATCAGTTTGTGCGGGATACGTCTCGTGAGTTTTTGGCCGTGGTAGATCTTAGCAAACATTGAACTAACGTGGCAGGCATGTCAAACGACGACCTGATCGACTTGTCTGAATCACCAAACATGGACTCGATCTACTTCAACAAACTCTCTTTCTTTTCTGGCAAGCTCTCGGCAGGTGGCGCAATCGAAACATGCAAGGCTGTTATGGAAGGCCGAGTGAAGAACGCGATCGCGGTTGTTCGGCCACCCGGCCACCATGCAGAAGTCGACCAGACCATGGGCTTCTGTCTGTTCAACAACACATGCATCGCGTCTAGAGTGTGTCAAAATCTTTATGGCGCAGCTTGTAGGAAAATCCTGATCTTGGATTGGGACGTTCACCATGGAAATGGCTGCCAGAAGGCCTTCTACAAGGATCCAAACATTCTATACATCTCGCTTCATGTGCATCAAGGCGGCAAATTCTACCCCCCTGGGCCGGAGGGTGGCATGGATCGTTGTGGGGCAGGTCCGGGCGAAGGATACAACGTGAACATTCCCTGGGAACACAAAGGCATGGGGGATGGCGACTACATGTATGCATTTCAACACGTGGTGATGCCAATCGCAACGTCTTTCAACCCGGATTTAGTAATCGTGGCTTCGGGGTTTGATGCAGCTGCGGGAGATGAGCTTGGTGGATGCAATGTAACTCCTCCTTGTTATGCACATATGACGCATATGCTCATGTCGTTGGCCAAAGGTAGAGTGGCGGTATGCTTAGAAGGTGGGTACAACTTTCGAGCCATATCAAGATCTGCTTTGGCCGTCACGAGAACCCTTATGGGCGAGCCGCCTGACCGGTTGGACGCAACCGGGGCAACAGAATCGGCCGTCAAGGTTGTTGAGCAGGTCAAGAAGACACAATCAAGATACTGGAGATGCATGTTTCCCAAGGCTCCGACAAGCGGAATTTACGGGGGCGAGCGATTGCATGATATCATCCGACAATACCAGGCTCAACATCTATTCGACAAATACAAGCTGACCGAGCTGTACATCCTTCGAGAAAAGATTTCCAAATCCTTCCGGCAACAAGTGTTGGCATCACTGTCACATGAGCAAAAGAAGCATCTCCTCGTGTTCTTTCACGATCCACCTGATCTTCTCTCTCAAGACAACATATTGGTTGCTCAACAAAAGCCCTCTAATACGTGGATGGTAAGTCAAACTTCTGTATGCGCCTTGGCTGCTCTTGCACACCAGACTTACTTACTTACCACCCAGCTCGATGCATCACAGGCCTACATAGAGCATGCTCTGCGATGGAATATGGCCGTCATCGACATTAACATTCCCGACCTGATTTCCATCACGGCAGATCCAAAGGTGGACGAGAATAGGTTGCACTACAACAAGGAAGTCGAATACGGGAGCCACTCGACCGATGTTGCTCGACTGGAAGCGGAGAAGTTGGCCACGTACGTATGGGAGAACTATATCGAACCCTACGACTTTGACGGTGGCATCTGGCTCGTCGGTGCCGGAAATGCCTTTTATGCCGTGGCCAAGCTCATCGGAGAGCATGACAATGTCCACACACGCCTCAAGGGTGTCGTCGCCTTCATATGCGACCACCCTCCCCGACCCATCAACAGTGTTGGCAACAACAACACCTGGATAATGTCCTGGTACAGGGAGCATTCGCGAGTGTACGTGGCCAAGAACCACAACATATGGCAGCGAGCAGAACAAGAAGGGAAGAAAATTTCCAAGCGCTACGGCAAACTGATCAAAAGTCCAGAGGCAAGTTTTTTTTCTTTGGGTTTTTTGCAAACACCCCTTCCCTCCCTGGTAAAAATCTAACCCCTACGGCGGGGGCGGGGGGCCCTTTTTTGGTGTGGGACAGGGTTGCTGACAAAATTTGTGTTTGCAGACTATCCTCAATTCAATGATGCACAAGCACCTTCCCGAAGTGTTCGAATTCATCCGCGAGACGGGCAACTTTGATCACGAAATGAGTGGAGACTCGTCTGATGCCGATGCAAACGCCACCGATCCGGAAGAAGATGAAGCGGATCCACCACTGCTGCGCGGACCGGCACTGTCGTCGCCGCCGGTGACCAGGCCGGTCACGGCAGCATCAACGGCTCAGTCCTCCGCCGCTCTAAGAGGAGCACTCAGTCCTCGGTCGGGAGCAGGAGAGCCGGCGACCTCCCCGGGAAGAATACAAATGCAACAACAAACGGGAGTTTCGCCAGGCCAGCGGTCTCCCGGGTCAGGTTCAGCTCAGCAACAGACGCCCAGTGAGCGCTCCCCGTTGCGCGGCAATATGACAGCCACACAGTCGCCGCGGCCTGGGCAGCAAGGACACACACACACAGGCGGGGGGAGCATAATTTTCAGAGGCGCACCACAAATGGAGTAGAGCACAATAAGCGAGGGCGGTGCGGAATTGTCGGAACTCACTACGAAGCAACGGGAATAAAAGGGTAGGCCAGTCGGACAACAGGCACGAGTGGCGTGGAAAGCTTGAAGCACTGATGGCAGTCGTGGAGGGAGATGAGGGGAATGATGAAGTGGGAGGAGGAGGAGGAGAACTGCATAGGGTGATAGGTTGGAAGATGGATCAGAGACACGGCACATGATCTCGGTGGACACCGACAGACGGTGGGTGGCCTTGGCGAAGCTTTACAACGGAGGCGGCATTCTTTGAAGGCAGTTCGACACTCAGAGCAGAAATATTGGGCACGAGGGGAGCGGTCATAAGTTCTAGTTTGAATTGAGGCTTCTGCCAGCCAGCCAGCCAACTAGCTGGCTTGCTTGGCTTGTTTGCTTAGCTTGCACTGCCAACAACAGCGATGTTGGGCTGTGCAAGGGAGTTTGAAGATTTTTCAGGAGAACGGCTTTCTTCTTGCTTTACTTGTTTTTGCGATCGTGACACGGGTCCTCTTGATTCTGGGGCACGAGGCTGCTCGTGCTTTGTTCGACACATTCCCCCGACAGGTTCCCAACTAACCTCGGCGCGGCGCGGCGCAGTCACAGTTCGCCGTGTGCGTAGGGTCGGAATAGGAATAGGAATAGGAAGTAAGGAATGGGATTACAAGAAGTAATCGGGTGTTCGTCTGCTGACCATGGGCTCGCCTGCTCGTGGACAAGGGTCGAATTGTAGACTAGAAAGAGAGACACACACAGGTTAGATAATCAGGTCCGGTCAGGTCAGGTCAGGCTAGTCAGGCAAAGACTTACAAGGTATACTTCAAATGCTCGTCGATTTCCATGATGGCGGCCTGGTTACCGCAGCGGTAGCAGTAGTTGGGGGCACTGAAGATGGTCACCACGTTCCGATCCTGGCTCCAGTTATAACCCTCCATGACCAACTGATGGGCTCTGGCAACCAGGGTCAAGCCGTTGTTGTGGTTGAAAGCCTCGCTGATATCTTGCCCAAAGGTGTATCCAGCTCCTCGGGGACTGATTCCCCAGCCGCATCGGTCGTCGGGGTCGGACCAGAGCAGGTCGCACATGGGGCCTTCGTGAGGGACTTCTTGGATGCGGTCCAGGCTGCGGATGTTGTCGAGCGTGTCGATGCTGGGACTGAGGCCGCCGTGCAGGCAGAAGATCTGGTTGTCGATCAAGGCGGTCAAGGGCAGGTAGTCGAAGAGGTCGGTGAAGTATTTCCACACGTTTGCGTTGCCGTATTTGCGGAGGCATTCGTCATAGAAGCCGTACACTTGGGTGATCTGGCGAGACTCGTGGTTGCCGCGAAGGATGGTGATGCGTTGCGGGTAGCGGATTTTCAAGGCCACGAGGAGAGTGACCGTTTCGACCGAGTAGTAGCCTCGATCGACGTAGTCGCCTGGAGAACGGTCTCAGCAGTGTTTCTCTTGCAGAGTGAAGGCTTGGGGAGGGTGGAGGGTGGAGGGTGGAGGATGAGTCGGGCACAGTTTGCTTACCCATGAATAGGTAGTTGGTATCCGGGTTGGGACCACCGATTCGAAACAGCTCCATCAGGTCGTGGAACTGGCCGTGTATGTCGCCACAGACGGTGACGGGGCATTTCTGCGTGATAGTCAGCTCGACAAGACAGGTGGCAGAACCAAGGGCGCACTACGCACCACGGGCTGTACATTCGACTCCTCTTGCAAAACTTCTCTGGCCTAGAGCGGTGTAAGCAGCTGTTGTCCGACAGACGGCGTGTCAGCTCATACTCTGTCGCATAATCTCAGCACGTCGCTCTCGGCCAACTGCTTGCAGTTCATCAGATTCTCGATCCAGCCCTCCAGAGTGGGTATCGATTGAGTGTCGGACACGGGCGACAAGCCGTGCGGTTGCGACGGCTTGCCGACGTCGACATCCATCTTCGAGTCCATCGCGGACTCGATGTTGAACTGTCGTTCCGTAATGGTGGCGGTATTGTGTGGAACGGGCTTGGAATGTGTTTATCGCCTGGTCGACAGGCCGTTACCGTTGTTGCGGCGGTGGCGGTGCGAAACCGAATCGATCCGCCAGATGAATGGCCGTTTGGCCGTATGATTAATTTCACGGAGAGCACGCTTCGTCGCAGCAATCACAGGGCAAGAGCGCGGGTGGCGGGCTTTGCAGGAGTGGCGTAGAGATCTTAGATCTTAGATCTATTTGTAGGCAGGTCTATTCTTATTGTATAGGTTGGGCAATGGTATAAAGGAGTAGGAGTCGTGATCGACCCTCAGGCTTCAGCTGCTAGTTTATGATTTCGAGGTGTGGCCAAATGACACCAGGCCCGACTAGTGCCACTGAATGACGCCGGAGCCCAGCCGCGTAATAATACCTGCGAGGTACTTCGTCCAATAATCCGTGCTTCGAGGTTGATCTATCAATATCTACCCAGTATTCTTTTGTATTCTGGTTAATAGACTGCAGCAGCAGTTTGTTTGGGGATTGAGATACTTGTACGGAGTACTCACTGATCTCAGCACAGTGCTTTCGGAGTACGAAGCACTATCGCCTAACCAGAGAGCTTCTTGCCAAGACTATTACCTTGGTGCTTGAGAATAGGATCACTTATCCTGTCATTGTTCCACGTCGCTGGAAGAGCCACTTTAGCCTCCGAATGCTCCCAACATGCATGTTTTCCTGCACCATCACAAGCCCCGCTGCCCATGCTGAATAATCAAATAAAATCACCACTACCGAAGCCACCGAACGGGTTGTGCGGCCTGCCTCCTCCTCCGCCAGGAAATCGTGGCCCACCCCTCAGGTTGGGAGGGCCATCGCCTGGGCCGACTGGGTCGTATCTTGCGCCAGGAGGAGCTTGAGGGTTGTAGCCGCCTTGGGTGCCTTGGCCCTGAAAGAGAGGGTCGTCAAAAGTGGGATGCATCCCGCCACCGCCCCGGAATCCGCCACCTCCAGGCCCTATGCGCAGCGGATCATGCGGACCTAGACGAGGCGGATACAGATCTCTTTCGCCCAGGTTGCCAAACGGTTGACCAAGACCTCCTGGCAGCCTTCCGCCCGGCCCTTGCAGCTCGTGTTCATCTTCGAACCCGGGAGGGGCAAAATCTGGGATGGGCCGTGGTCGTCGAGGAGCCGCTGCGAGCGGATCGTCAAAAGGATACGGTCGGGCTGGCCTGGGTTGGTCATGGTCATCGTGTCGCGGGCCTCGGGCCGGCGGCCGATCTTCCTCGTCTCGTCTGGGCGCTCTGCTGGCTGTCGATGCCTGTACTTGTTCAGCCGTGCTTGCTGACTCTTCATAGCCTTCTTTCCGCAAGCCAGGAATCAGTCTCTGAATGACGTTTAGCTTGAGCAATGTGCTCAGATCTTCAATCCGACCCGACGAGATGAACACGTTCCTCAGACTGTCCCGGTCTCCACCTTTGCTTCTCTTGATCGAGTTTTCCGAGGTGTAGTCCTGAACCTTGACTTCCAGCTGCGCTGTCTTGTCGTCTCCAAGTCCAACCGCCAGAATGATAGCCTTTCCCCCGAGCCTCGTCACTTTGATGAGGAATTCCATCGAGGACTGTGCATGCTTGTATCGAAAGGCGTAGCTAGAATGCTTGTCCCACCCTTCCGGCAAAGGACTGGGGCTCGATGGCTCCGACTGAGCTTCGATCTTGTCATCTTCGCCGAGCCCAACCAGCCGAAAGCCGACTGCCAGCATACAGGCGTGTGCAAAGACCGCAATGGCTGCATATGGATCTTTAATTGCCGGCTGGTCAGCTTCGCCGGGAGGAATGCTGTCGGACAGGAATGAAAGGATTGAGTCGGCACCGAGTGCCCTCGTGCCAGAATTCGCCATCTTCGACCTTCGATTGTTCTGCTTGTACGTGGTAAGCTGTCTCTCGGATTTGGTGCAAATCAGGGCCGAGCCCGAATTTCATGTCATGCAACTTGACCTAGGACCTGCCACACAATCAACACGCGTTCTACATTGCCTGGCCCGCGTAGGACCGCAGGCGGCATTTTCAGGCCAATAAATTTAAGGCATCAATGGGGGGAAACATGCCCGACGTGCACTCAACCATTTGAACGAACCATGACGTCAGCATGAAAAGCTCTCTGCGCCGCCATCTACGCATTCACATTCAACTTGACAATCAGTCACGTGTCTGCGCCGGCTCTCGCGTCTATCGGCCACCGCTCTCCGTTGCGACTGCCTAAAGCATCCGCGGCCATGTCTTTTGGTCCGTTGTCAATAATGCTTTACAAATGATGGCTTGATTGTGGTGTACAGGAGTATATGTCGCTTTGTACGATGTTCGAGGAAACCTTTCCGTTGTCGCCGAGTACTTCGTACTTCGTAGATATAGATATATCATGCTGTTCGTCTGGTAGTTAGATTAGTTTTAATTTCAACCGTGTATCACCACTACAATCTTCAAGCCTGACAAAAGCTAACCGGCCTTCGTCTTGATTACACGCAGCTTTCTCGTTGTCTGAACAGATCAAGACAGCAACATCAAAATGGTTGCTACTTGGATGCAACGGGTTCATGTGCCCCAGGGCTTTCCGAGGCCCAGCACCGACACAGCGCCCACCGCCGTTTTTCTTGCTCTATTCTTCCTCACAGCCTTATCTCATATGTTCATCTTTCTCAGAAACAAGAAAAGAGGCCACTTCTTCATCTTCAACGGTCTCTGTATCGGTTTCTGTATGGCACGAGTCGTCACCACCTCTTTGCGTTTGGCATGGACATATAATATCCAAGATCGAAGCTTGGGCATTGCAGCGACAATTTTTGTCGCAGCTGGCGTCCTCTTGCTATTCATCATCAATCTCATGTTTGCCCAACGCATTCTCCGAGGCCTTCATCCTCACCTGGGTTGGCACAAAGGACTTTCGAGAGTTTTCCTCCTCCTCTATCTCCTCATCCTGCCCCTTCTCGCCATGGTGGTGACAGCCACTGTTCAGTCCTTCGAAACGACAGACAGAAACATCGCCCGAATGGACATTGACATGCAACGGGGTGCCTCTTCATACTTCCTCCTCATCGCATTCCTGCCAATACCCATCACCGTCTTCGCCCTCGCCTACCCGAAAACGTCAGACCCGGATCACTTCGGCAAAGGCACTTTCTGGCATAAATCGGCTGTCGTCCTCATTGCTAGTATTTTGCTGTGTCTGGGCGCATCGTTCAGAACCGGTACTTCGTTCTACACCTGGAAACAATCATACAACACCAACCCTCCGTGGTGGACCGACAAGTGGTGCTTTTATTTCTTCAATTTCACCCTCGAACTCATCGTCGTCCTCATGTATCTTGCCGTTCGAATCGACCTTCTCTTCCACATCCCAAATGGCAGCAAAGGTCCAGGCAGTTACTCGGCGAACAAGAGCCCAGAGAAAGAAGAGGAGGATGTCGAATCCAGATCTTTACCACGTGCTTCGACTGATCGGGCAAGCCATCTTTCAGAGTCCCCGACATCACCGACAGGCCCGGCGGCAGATGAGAAAGATACCGTGTGATGTTGATGCTGCATTCTTGGTGTGCATTTTGCCAAGGCGTTGGCCACTTTTGATCTCGTTTACAACAATGGCAGAGTGGATACGAATCTATTCGAATGCTCCATTGTATAAAAGCCTCTTTTCAGAATAGACGTACATGTATTTTACTTACCTCCTTTACGCATACTCCCGTTCCGGTCGCGTTATTTGGTGTCGCTACAATCACATTTGCGTTGCCTGGTAGACTGTCCGACGTACAAAAGAGAAACACCAAGCTATACTTGGCGAGCCACGCTAGATCTACTTATTCACCAAAATTCTGCCCTCGTAAAAATGAGCTAACTTTGAATAGGCTTGGTGCAAAACACGCTTCCCCGACTGTGAACATTCCACGCGTTGCCTTTGTCGACAAAGGACAAAACCAATCCATTCTTCCAAATAATCACAACATCGCCTGTATACATCGCCTGCGTTTAAAGCTTGTCAATGCGATACCGTGTCGTGTCTCCGCTACTCTTTGCACGACACAAGCAATCTCAGATCCTTTGGATATAGAATTCTGTGCGTATAGAGGTAGCACCATTGCTCTCGGACATCAATTCCTATGTCCGCGGTCCTTGGTCTATCGAAGAACAGATAGCATCTTTCGCATGGAATCGATCTAGCCCTTGATGCACCTTGGGAGGGTGGAGGGCACCTTCACTGCATGACTGTCATCGCCGCGCCCACGCGCCACTCCACCTGTCCAAACCTGCTTCGCCAGATATCAAGATCGGTTTCGTCGAGTATTTGCACGAAACGGGTCGCTGATGAGCCGGGTCAATATTTGAAATCCATGAATTTCTCCTGACGACTTTTCGCAATTCTGTTCGCCCTCTCAAGCATCCGTCGTCATGCCACCGAAATCGTCAGTCAGGCAGAGGACAGCTACTCCAGCTAGATCAACCAGAGCAAATACTGCTACGCAACAAGATACACCTACCACTAGAAGATCGACTAGAGCCACAACCCGACAACCAATTGCCACCAGAGATGTTGTATCAAATCCTGCTCTCCCTGAGATTCATACCCAGCAGTCATACGCTTACGGTTCTTCCCAGACTCCTGCCTTGCCAGAACAACTTCATGCGCGAGATTTGTCCATGCGCGCTGTAGCGGATCATTTAGACAATGCGGTTGACGAAGCAGAGCAGAATTTTGAAGCACGCGCTGCAGAGGTGAGAAGCGGCTCGGTCGAGTCCCAAAATGTAGCCCGCGCTGCTAGGGCTCAAAGGAGAGCATCGAGAGAACCTTCGCAAATCCTTTCACAGAGGGCTCAGCCGCATGAGACGCCGCCTGACGTGAGGAAGCAGAATCGGGTTGCTGCATGGGTCAGCGGCAGCAGCCAGTTAGATGATATCCCAGAGGAAGAGTCGAGAGGTGTTAGCTCTGATCAAGAACCTAAAACGCCAGCTCCCGATCGCGAGTCATCAGAGCCTTCGAGTTTTCCCACCGGCAGTTTTGACTACAGCTATAATTACGAGAGAGGAGAAAGATCACCCAGACTGCCACGACCACAACCCGGGCCCGAGCCTGATCAGAAGAAACACCCCCAAATCCGACGAAGACCTGCTCACCTGCCTGGAAATCAGGCAAAGCCGCCGGCCAACCAGATCACCTCCTTCTCAGCCAGACTGTCTTCCAAATTACGACGAGCCTACGCAAGTGCGTTGAATTCGATATATCGTGTTATGCTTGCGATATGGCAATGGACCTCGAGGATGATTTCAATGATGCAAAAATCAGTTCTCGAAATCCCCGATTCTCCTCTCACCTCAGCCCTATTCAAGTTTCTCCTCGTATTCACAGCGCTTAGTCTCTCCGGTCTAACATTTTGCACGATCTTCACCCGCATGTGTAACCCTATCTCGACCTCAATCGTGTCGCAATCCCTCCAGCGCATATGTGGCCAATGTGCCTATTCCGAAGCGTACCCCCTCCCTAACTGGAACATCTCAGCGACAAATCCTAATGACGTCCATGCTCTCCTCGAAGCCATGAAACAAACTCAAGCTCAAATCTCCCATATCGAGACCCGGCTCAACTCGCGCATCGACTCCTCACTCGCATCGCACTCGGCCAACACGGCAGCTCTCCGCTCCCACCAAGAGATCCTCGAGACTCAAATCCGCCGTCTGAATCAGCGACAGCCTTCAGACAACGTTCAGCCGTTGAATGGTGTCTCGTCACCACTCATCGCCAAAATAAATTTCTTCTCACCGTCTTCCGGCGCAACCATCATTCCTCAGCTGACATCGCCTACCCGTGCTCAACACTTTCGCTTCGTGTACAGATGGGTGTTTCGCGCCCTTGGTCTGCGAAAAACCGTTTCTCCCCCTCCGATCAAAGCGCTTGAACCCTGGCTTGACGAGGGAGACTGCTGGTGTGCGGCAGGTGCCCCAATAGACACACAAGCAGAGCAAGACCAAGAGCAGAAGCAAAAGCAAGAGCAAGACAGCGCCCGTCTCGCGATCGAAACACTGCAGCACATCTACCCGACGGAGCTGGTGATCGAGCACTTTCCAAGCACGGGCACTCCGCAACCCGGCACAGCACCACGCGAAATAGAACTGTGGGCCGACTTCTCGACCCTCTCCGCGGACGAGTGGAAAAAGCTGCACATCGACGACCTCATCTCAGAGTCTCAACCTCACCAAAGCCTCCTCCCTCTCTCCACATACTCGGTCACTAAAGGCGGCAGCAACACGTGGGCCAGGATCGGAACAGCAACCTACGCCATCTCATCATCATCATCCCCCTCCTCCAGCAACAACCTGTACGAGATGAGCGCAGACGACACCTACGGCCGACCTCCTCCTCACCAGCACCATCCGAAGCAGGCTCTACACCACGACGACGACGGGCCCGCCAGCGCCGGCGCCACCGTCCCCCACGTCCAGCGCTTCAATCTCCACATCAACCAGCATGGGCTCCTGCACTACAGCCGGCGCTACCTGCTGCGTGTGCGCACCAACCACGGCGCACCGTATACCTGCCTGTACCGCGTCCGCCTGCACGGTCTACCACTTGCTGGCGTTCTTCATGAAGAGCATTGACGGGTTTTGGAAAGGAGAAAAAGTCTACATACTGCGGTTTTCAGCCGCCGCCCAAAAAAGGGCAGCACGTGGGTGGTGTGTGGTGTCGAGAGCGACGAGAAAGAGAAAGGGAGGGGGAGAATCCTTTGAACTGTGGGGGCTTACCTTTTACCTTTTTGAATGGATGAGGGGCGCATTCGACAAGTGTGCTTGCTTCTTACATAACAATGGGAGGGGGGCCTTAGGCGAGCGATTGTTATTTTTTTGTTTTAAGTAAGCAGCAAAGAGGTACGAGAGGAGGAGGACTACAGCCAGGATCAGCGGGGAGAAGCGATTCAATGGTGATCAAATTGGTGTGTGAGAGTGGGAGGACAAGTAAAAGAGCAGGAGCATACAAAGCCCGTCGAGCTGTTGTTCAACGGGAATCGGCACTTGAGAGTGGACTCTGTCTTTTCATTTGAGGTCAATTTTCGAAGATGGTGATTAGACGGTAGTACGTAATAAGTCCACAAAGAGCCGTCACTTACATCGGACTCGGTCCCTACATGCTCTATATCAAAACGTTTTCTATGATTTAACAAAACCAAACGCCCGAGGGATCGCATGCCACCAGGAACCCCAACGCCATGCTTAACAGTAGCTTTAACACAATGCTTGCCAGCATAGATAAGCCCCTGCTTCTTTTTCTGTTGCATACCTCTCAAGAAGTCTCTATCGTTGGGCCGACGGGTGGAGATTCTGTTCGTTCTGCGCTACTTACCCGTTTCTTGCTCTTCACTCGGAGGACTCGATCCAACTTTGGGGTCAGATGTGCTTTTCTTCGGGGACTCAGGAGGCTGCACCGGTCCTCCAGCTGCTTCACCCTGTTCTGTATGGACAGGCTCGCTATTTTCTCCAGAGAGCTTTTCATTTCGAGTGACCCCACCACTACCAGCAGTCCTCGGCCTTTCAATTCCTTTTTCATCCATGATCACACTTGCTGTGCTCGATGTAAATGCACTCCTCTCCTGACGATCCTTGGCTCGCTTGTGCGGCCGTTTCTGCACGAGCACGTCGCGTTCGGGGCTTCTCTGACGACTTACGAGTCCGCTGCCAACCTGCTTCATGCTCTCTCGAACTTCGGCTACAACTTCTCGGAAACCTTCTTCCAGCGTGTTCATTCGCGCCATCATCAGACGTCCCAGCATTTCACTATTTTCTGTGCGCCGTTTGTCGTCCTCTTTTCGCATTTGTTGCTGCGTCAGACGCAGTGCGTTGGTGGCATGCGCCATCTGGCTGGCGAAAGACGCAGGGATGGCACCGATGTAGCCACCACCAATGGCGTTATTGTCCCCAATGTCAGAAGCAAGCTCCATTTCAAGGCTGGAGCGGCGGGGTCTGTTCGACGCGTCCGCTCGAACATTACTAGGCTTACTACGCGAAATAAGGGTAGACACATCAGGCACAGAGCGAAAGGCGGCAAGCTCTTTGCCGGGAAGCTCAGGGCGTGGAGGAATCCGTCGAGGGGTCCTGTTCTTCGATGGATGCGACGACGATTTGGAAGATGACGGTTGCGAGTCGGTGTCAAAGCCTTCAACAGGATCATGCTTCACTGGGAGCGCATCTTCGTCTCGCTTTTCACCATTTTCACGGGTAGGTTCAAGAGATGGACTGAATATCATGGTTGCAGATGAAAAATTCCGCATGTGTCGTGGGCGCACTTCTCGCCTTGGCGATGGTCGAAAGGAAGCATTCGTTTGCTTAGGTCTTGCAGTGCCTGAGGAGTCGTGATGTGATGGGTTCTGTACTTGAGATGATATTCTACCAGTGAAATATTCTCGTCGCAAAGAGCTACGGTCGCGAGCCACGAAGGGGTCGGGGCGCGCTTCAGAAGGGGCAATATTGGTTTCGGTCTCTTCATCAAGGTCGTTCGTCATTAGTTCATCGTCTCCGTCTGCGTCGGTGTGGTGTGAGGGTAGCCCCATCGGCGATGGAGCTAAGTCGGTCTGAGAGAAGATTCGGCCGCGTGGCGAGGGGTATTCAGCAAAAGAGGTCAAATCGTTCGGGTCGGAAGCCACGGATGTAGGTCGTCGAGTTACTGAAGACAGTCGCGCACGAGCTGGATGAAGCCTTCGAGTTGCGAATCGCCGACCTTCTAGTTTGTCTACCACTCTGCGATCCTGCTCCTGGGGCGGTTCCTCATCGTCCATGTGGTTCATCCAGTTGTCTACAGCATTGGAAGCCTTGCGTTGAGACCGAGATCTCAGCGTGTTGGAAGTGGCATGTTTGAATACTTCTTCTAATGCTGCCTCCTTGCGGAATGTTGCGACCGATGGCTCCCGTATTAGGCGAGGTAAACGTTTGTTGAAGGACTTTGAAACGGGTTCACGTGATTGGACCAAGTCGACAGTATCGATATACTTTGGTCGCAGCACCACCCGCTCATAAAGATAAATGGTCCATAAGATCGGTAGATGTGTAACCTTGATGATGGTTCGATTGACCTTGAGATATTGTCTGAAAGGGAGGCAATACCTTAGTGGGGTGAGTAGCCACTGTAAGACGTTTAAGGGCGGCACATATGCGAAGAGTGCGTCAGATTTGACACTGGAGATGACGTTAACAGCGAAGAGGTACTGGTGTTCTTCGTTTGAGTTGCGCACAATCTCCATGAATGAGTTTGTCATGACGGTGATGAGGATGGTGATGACCACAAAATGGCAGATGAAAAAGAAGAGAACGAGGACTATTCTTCCAGGCCAATTGTAGTTGGGCAAGCGATCCCATACAGCGGGCGTGAATCCGAGCAACATTTGAAACAGAGCGTATGCCACGTCCTTGGGACTATCGGTGTGCTCGCTTCGGCTGAGGGCAAAGGTGAGTGCGACGAAGAAGCCGCTGCAGAAGATGACGATGAGGAGAAAGATGGCTATCATATCAGCGGCCATCATGCGGAAAGCAATGATCAACTGTGAAAAATAGCGATAATGGTCCAGTACACTGAACAGCCTCGGGAATAGCAGGACTGAACTGGTAGCCAGGATGTCGTACGACAATTTCGCGATGCGATGTTTGCTTTCATTGTCCTCAGGCAGTGCTACACCGTAGAGGCGAAGACACAAGTGGACAAACAAGAGGATGAGAATGCCAAGGTCGAAGGTATTCCAAAAGCTTGCGATATACAAGCTGAAGCCCTGCTCGTTGAAGCAAATCACTTCCTCCAGCATGTAGCCGGCAGCCCAAGTCCAGAAGATGAGTTCGATGTTTGTAATTCCAATCGATTTTTCTTCGAGCACGGCGATGAATAGGAGGAGGAGGATGGCAAACGAAATGGTGGACAAGATGGTCCGATAGCGGGGGACGCGCAGACGGGAGAGCTTGAAAAGAGAAGCGTCTCGAGGATTGTACAACGAAGCGGTTCGCGTGTTGGGCAAGAATTGCTGGGACCAATTGGACGACGGGGCGTGGGTGCCATATGAGGGGTGCACGGCCAGCGACCGTCTGCGATGCATGTTGTCTGCAGCCGAATGGAAGACGACGGTTCCGTTCCAAATTGCTTGAAGGTGCTGGACAACGACGGGATGAGCAAGGTAGCGTTTGGCGTTAGCATGAATGGCAATCTCAATGCACGAGATTCTGGCTGGTTTGGGACCTGGGCGGCGAGGTAAGAGCATGGCGATTGGGGCTTCGGCGGAGGCCTGGCCTTGCAAGGGATCGAAGTCGTAGGAGAGGGCATCGATTAGCTCCCGAGTGTTGTACTCGCGGACCAGCTTGATGGCAATGAGTTCGCAGAGCAAGGCGCGTGTCCTGTTGGTCCCGCTGTTCCCTGGGCTCAAGCTCGCCTCTTTCATGAACTGCAACGCATTTGCGATCAAGGCGTACTGAGTGGCAGGAGTGATGTGGTGGTCCTTGATTTCTTGCTGGATGGGCTTCACCATGAACTGGGAGACCTGGGGAGATCGTAGCTGGTCCCAGGACAAGACGGTGTCGCATCTTTCGACCACCAAATCCCGGAAGATGTGTGTCAGGGTGAAGACTGGCAGAGCATTCAGGTGGTTCGAGGAAAAGATGGGCAGCAGAGAAGCCCGTTCGGCGTCATGGTTGGAAGAGCTGCTGTCCTCTCCGTCCTCTGCGTCCTCCCCTTCTAGGACTTCGGAGCCGGAGCCGGAGCCGTCCTCCTCGTCATCGTCATCGTCGTCATCATCGTCATCGTCGTGGCCGGCATATCGTGGAGGCCGGAAACGCGGGTTGTCCTGGTATCGAGAGAAGAATCGCTTGGAGTTGTCGGCTGGTCCGAATTCACCGTGAGGGAACGCGATGGAACGAGTAGAAGGTCTTGGGGACGACGGTTCTGGCTGGAGCTTTCGCCTCACGGATCTAGTCAGAGTCGACAGCATCACTGAGCTTCGCAGGCATGCTCTGGTGCGGGAAGGTCTCTGATGGCGTGTGTCGTGTGGTGCTTGCCAGCTTTGGTTGGTAAGTCGCAGCACAGACCACGGCAACAAAGCAAAGAAGGAGCGACTGGCACAGGGAATGCACACCTGCAATGAACAGTGAAGACAGGGAAGATGCAGCAATAATAATAACGGCCGTGCAGATGGAAGGCAGGGATCTTTGCAAAAGCGTGCAAGGTAAGACCTAGCTTCTGCCATTATTTATTGCCATTCGGCTAGGGTTTAGCATGCACGTTCTGGTTGGGCCGATGATTGCAAGCTTCCGGTTCACCACCTTGATCCACCACGCCATGCCTTTCTGTTTGTTACAATCCTGTAATGTTTGCCACCCCACTCGCAGTCGTGCAGTGATCAACTCCACCGTATCGAGGCTGGAATGCGGGCCGCCTCTCGAGTAATTAGAATAAGGTAGGACGTGATGCGCGCAGATGATTCATCGTAAAACGATTCTAAAATAATCGACGCACAAAAAGTATGCCAAGTGATAACCAAGGATTATTCCCGGGTTCCAAGGTTCCAAAGTTGTTATCAAAAAAAATGTTAACAACAAAGATAATGCACGATGTCTACGCAGATCCACCTGTTATTGGATGCTGCCAACTGCGTCCTCTCCCTAACCTCGCCCTTATGCAAAGCCTACGCCATCCTCATGTAATGTGGGCTCAAGGCCCCCACAATCCCCAGAATGACCATAATAGCAGAAACTTGGGGGATTCCCCGGGACAAATCTCCGGATCTCATGTTCGAATATCCCTGATGTCATTGGCCGTGGGCTCGACCCTCGACAGTAGACTGTGAAAATATCCCGGATCATACTCCTGTATTAGTCCTACACTTACCAGATAGTGCTGGCGAGACATCGAGGCTTCACCAGTACGGACTACTAACATCAGCGAAATGAGTTTGGTAGTTTACAGGACACGCGAACCGCGAGGATACGAGCAGGATGACTGGTCACCGTTCAACTTCCGCTGGGAGGTTAGTGATTGCGGGGAACTTTTTCAACTGTTACCTAATACCTAGGTATCCTGCATCAGACCGGGGAAACGATGTGCGGAAAAAGCTCGAGAAAATAAGACTGCCAAAATTGCATCTTAAATTGTAAAACACAGTCATGGCAGCAGTAAAGAAATTCCGGGCCACCTGTAAGGCAAGAGTTGCCTCATGCACCACAGCATGGGATTATCAAACCGCTCGTATCGCCTTTGAGGCAGGAATGGATCTCATTCTTGTCGGTGATAGCGCCGCTGTCGTCTCGCAAGGTCTCGACTCTACAGTTAGCATGACCCTGGACGAGATGATCTATCACTGCAAAGCCGTTGTTCGAGGAGCTCGGAAGAATGGCGTTGGTCCTTTCATTCTAGGGGATCTCCCGTTTGGTACTTACGAGGTGAGCCCACAGCAAGGTATATTAGCCGTACAACAACATCTTTAGTGCAAAGGCTGAAACCCATGCAGCGGTCGAGTCGAGCCTGCGTATGGTCAAAGAAGGCGGCGTTGACGGTGTCAAGCTAGAAGGAGGCAAAGATGTGGCAGATCAGGTGGCCGCAATCACGAAAGCTGGGATAGCGGTGGTAGGTCATATTGGGCTGACGCCTCAAAGAGCCTTGCACATGGCTACTTTAGGCCAGACCATCGACTCCCATCCCTCGAACCCAAACATCAACACCTCTTTCGGTTCGACAGCACAATCAGCCCAACTGGTGATGGAAGACGCCGTGGCATTGCAGGAAGCTGGCGCAATCTCGATGCTCCTCGAAGCCGTCGCGCCGGAGGCTGCACAAATGATCACCGATGTTCTCAAAATTCCGACAATTGGTATTGGCTGTGGTCCAAGCACGAGTGCCCAAATAGGCCTTCAGTCAGAATTGCTAGGCTATCGTGACTGTTATCTGCAGAAGTGAGCCTTCCACAAGCAGAATTTGGAATATCACTAACATCGATAGCTGGCATAAACAATATGCCAAGATTGGCGAGCAATCTATCAGGGCTCTGAAACAGTTTCGAGAAGAGGTTCAAGCCAAATCATTTCCAGCCAAACAGCATGTAAGCGAACAGGACCTACAGCACCCTCTTGTGTGCCGAAGCTAACTACTTTTACAGAGTTATGAGGTAGTACCAGGCGAGTCGAGCAAGATTCAAGAGGTGAAGAAGACAGCACTGCGCCGGGTGTCCTTCACGGCAGCTACATTAACCACTTGACGACCTCCAAGGCTGGTGGGTCTCTCGACTGGGAATGACAGCGAATCGGGGAGGGTTTGAGTACACCCTAACCACGTTGGGTTAGCTTCATAGAGAAAATTATTTGAGAATGGATACGAAACGACTTCAATGCTTGCCAATTTTCTCTCTCTCACACTAAGCGTCTGTGCAGAAGTGTTGACCAGTATTCTTTTTGCTACCTTGCCTAGCGATCGAAACGTTCTCCATCGCCTCTGCAGGAATCACACTTCCTAGGACTACAGGCGTGGATGCTGTGTTGGCTGATTGTGAGAGGCCAAGCCCTCACTATAAACACTCATTTTAGGATAGTCATCTCACAATGAACGGAACGAGTTCGATGAATGGCGCTCTGCCAGAAGCTCCCTCCATGGCTGCCTCTGCAGGTCTAAGCACCTCGCAGACACATCGGTCTCCAGCACACTCATTCGTTCGCCAATTAGTACCACCAATTTCTCAGACAGCGACCTCTTATTTGTCACATCATCCTCCCCGGAGTGTCTTTCTAGAGCTTCAGGATGGCAATGTATACCGGGGTTTCAGCTTCGGAGCTGAGAAGAGCGTTTCAGGAGAGTTGGTATTTCAGACAGGCATGGTCGGTTACCCCGAATCAATCACAGATCCATCATATAGAGGTCAGATTCTGGTAATCACATTTCCCCTTGTTGGCAATTATGGTGTTCCAGCACGAGATCACATGGACGAAGTGCTCAAAAGCCTTCCCAAATACTTCGAGTCGGAAGAAATTCACGTCGCTGGCCTAGTCATCGCAACATACGCTGGCGAGCAATATTCTCACCACCTTGCACAGTCGTCTTTGGGTCAATGGCTCCAGGAGCAAGGTGTGCCAGGCATCTATGGAGTTGACACACGTTCCTTGACCAAAATTATCAGAGAAGAAGGTGCCATGCTCGGCCGGTTGCTGATTGCCCATTCAAACGAAGAAACGCCGAACGGAAATCACCTTGTATCTAACGGTGTGCACGGTCAGGATGGACTTGGTCCTCGGCACTGGAGAGACGACGTCGAAGAAGTATCATGGCAAGACCAGAACAAGAAGAACCTGGTAGCTGAGGTATCGACTGTACGGCCCAAGCTCTACAAGCCAGACCAGTCCAATGCACTTCTGCACCCTTCTGGCAGGCCTGTGAGAGTGGTTGTTGTTGATGTTGGCATGAAGTTCAACCAACTGAGGTGCCTATTGCGCAGGGGAGTCGAAACACTGGTTGTTCCTTGGAACTATAACTTTCCAGCACTTGCGGGCAAGGACTACGACGGTTTATTCATCTCGAATGGTCCTGGTGATCCTGCCATGTTGGCAGACACAGTGAATCACATCTCAGAAGCTATGAAAGAAGGAAGGACTCCTATATTTGGCATTTGTCTGGGACATCAGCTTCTTGCCCGAGCCGCGGGAGCCAGCACATTGAAAATGAAGTTCGGCAACCGTGGTCACAACATTCCTTGCACGAATCTTCTTTCTGGAAAATGCTACATAACTTCCCAGAATCACGGGTTCGCCGTTGACTCCATGACTTTGCCAGATGGCTGGGAGGAGCTCTTTGTCAACGCCAACGACGGCAGCAATGAAGGAATTCGACACGTCTCGCGACCTTATTTCAGTGTGCAATTCCATCCCGAAAGTACACCCGGGCCTCAAGACACGGAATTCTTATTCGACGTCTTTGTAGATACTATCCTGAAGTCGGTTCAATCAGTCGATGCTTTGCTCGAACCAGTGGCCTTCCCTGGGGGAACAACTGAGCAAAATGAGGCACTCAACCCTCGAGTAAATGTCAAGAAGGTGCTTGTCCTCGGAAGTGGCGGTCTCAGCATTGGCCAAGCTGGTGAATTTGACTATTCTGGCAGCCAAGCAATCAAAGCACTCAAACAAGAAGGCATTTATACCGTCTTAATCAACCCCAACATTGCTACCATCCAGACCTCGAAGGGGTTGGCTGACAAGGTATACTTTCTTCCCGTCAATGCCGATTTCGTCAGGAAAGTCATCAAACATGAACGCCCCGATGCAATCTATTGTACCTTTGGAGGGCAGACGGCGCTCCAGGTGGGCATCCAGCTGAAAGACGAATTTGAAGAATTGGGAGTCAAAGTTCTGGGAACACCTATCGACACAATCATCACTACCGAAGATAGAGAGCTTTTTGCTCGAAGCATGGAGTCTATAGGCGAGAAATGTGCGAAGTCCGCTTCAGCCTCTAGTCTTGATGAAGCACTCCGAGTCGTTGGCGACATCGGCTATCCGGTCATTGTGCGAGCCGCATACGCTCTAGGCGGCCTCGGCAGTGGATTTGCCAATAACGAAGACGAGCTGCGAAATCTCTGCGGTAAAGCCTTTGCGGCCAGTCCGCAAGTGTTGATCGAGCGGAGCATGAAAGGATGGAAAGAGATCGAGTACGAGGTGGTTCGAGATGCTCGCGACAACTGCATTACTGTCTGCAACATGGAGAACTTTGATCCGCTGGGAATTCATACAGGCGACTCGATCGTCGTAGCTCCATCGCAAACGCTATCCGATGAAGACTACAACATGCTTCGGACCACGGCTGTTAACGTGATTCGACATCTAGGTGTTGTTGGTGAGTGCAATATTCAATACGCCCTCAATCCTTTCTCCAAGGAATATTGCATCATCGAGGTCAATGCTCGTTTGTCTCGATCTTCAGCTTTAGCATCGAAAGCAACCGGATACCCCCTGGCGTTCATCGCAGCAAAACTGGGTCTTGGGATACCACTAAACGAGATTTCGAATTCCGTAACGAAGAAGACTTGTGCTTGCTTCGAACCCTCGCTGGATTACGTTGTAGTCAAGATTCCACGGTGGGACCTCAAAAAGTTCACGAGGGTATCGACGCAATTAGGCTCATCGATGAAGAGTGTCGGCGAAGTTATGGCAATTGGACGAACATTTGAGGAAGCAATCCAAAAGGCGATCCGATCCGTCGACTTCCACAATTTGGGCTTTTCAGAAAATCCCAATCCTCTCATGTCAATCGACGATGAACTCCAGACACCGTCCGATCAGCGCATGTTTGCGATAGCAAATGCGATGCATGCTGGCTATTCTGTTGACAGGATCTGGGAGATGACGCAAATCGACAAATGGTTTCTGTATCGGTTGAAAGGTCTCAGTGACTTCGCGAAACATATGTCAAATTATAATTTGGTGTCCGTTACCCCATCAATGATCAGACAAGCAAAGCAACTTGGCTTTTCAGACCGGCAACTCGCCCGATATTGGAATTCGAATGAACTTGCAGTGCGACGCCTACGAATCGAGAATGGCGTCCAACCCGTTGTGAAACAGATCGATACTGTAGCAGCAGAATTTCCTGCTTTTACGAACTATCTGTACCTCACATACAATGGCTCAGAGAGTGACATTGACTTCACTGATCGAGGCATTATGGTCTTGGGCTCGGGTGTCTACAGAATTGGCTCCTCCGTGGAATTCGATTGGTGCTCCGTCAGAGCAATTAGAACTCTTCGCCAAGAGGGCTACAAAACGGTCATGGTGAATTACAATCCTGAAACGGTAAGCACAGATTACGACGAGGCGGATAGGCTGTACTTTGAGAACATCAATCTCGAGACCGTCCTGGATGTGTACCAGCTAGAGGGCTCCGGTGGAGTGATCATCTCAATGGGTGGGCAAACTCCGAACAACATAGCACTCCCACTTCACAGACTGAATGTCAAGATCCTGGGCACTTCACCAGAGATGATTGACTCGGCAGAGAATCGGTATAAATTTTCTCGAATGCTCGATCGCATCGGAGTCGATCAGCCAGAATGGAAAGAACTTAACAGCATTGAAGATGCGTTAGAATTCTGTGAGCGAGTGAAGTACCCTGTTCTTGTGCGGCCTTCATATGTGCTATCTGGCGCGGCGATGAACACGGTCTATTCCAAAGCTGACCTGGCAAATTTCCTGAATCAAGCGGCAGAAGTGTCTCGGGAACATCCTGTGGTAATCACGAAGTACATCGAAAATGCAAAGGAGATCGAAATGGACGCGGTCGCCAAGGACGGTGTTATGATGGGCCACTTCATTTCTGAGCACGTCGAAAATGCCGGTGTGCACTCTGGTGATGCCACTCTCATTTGTCCACCGCAGGATCTGGAGCCAGAGACCATTGCCAAAATAGAAGAGGCCACAAGAAAGATTGGTGACGCTCTAAACGTCACCGGGCCCTATAACATCCAATTCATTGCTAAAGACAACGTCATCAAGGTGATTGAATGCAACGTCCGTGCATCGAGGTCCTTCCCATTTGTATCCAAGGTCATGGGCCTTGATCTCATCGAGATGGCAACAAAGGTGATTACGGATAAGCCGGTGGAAGCATACCCATCTCTTCACATCCCGAAAGATTATGTTGGAGTCAAGGCTCCCCAGTTCTCCTTTTCGAGGTTGTCAGGCGCTGATCCGGTCCTCGGCGTAGAGATGGCTTCCACTGGTGAAGTCGCATGCTTTGGAAAGGACCGGTGGGAAGCATATCTTAAAGCTACCATCTCTACTGGCTTCAGACTCCCGGAAAAGAATATCTTGCTCTCCATCGGGTCGTTCAAAGATAAGGTGGAGATGCTACCGTCAGTACAAAAACTTGATCAGCTAGGATTTAATCTGTTCGCCACAGCGGGAACTGCGGATTTCTTAGAAGAACATGGCGTCAAGGTCAAGTTCCTCGAAGTCCTTGGAAGGGAGGACAAGGATCAGCGCTCTGAATACTCCCTGACTCAGCATCTGGCAAACAACATGATTGATTTGTATATCAATCTGCCATCGGCCAACAAGTTCCGACGGCCTGCCACTTATATGAGCAAGGGCTACCGAACTCGAAGAATGGCAGTTGATTATCAGACACCATTGATCACAAACGTCAAGATCGCCAAGATTCTCATCGAAGCGATAGCCCGACATTACACTCTGAAAATCCGAAATTTGGACTTTCAGACAAGCCACAGAACCATTACTCTACCAGGGCTCATCAATGTCGCGACATTCGTGCCCGAAGTCGCTCAGAGAGGTTCACATGACTTTAAGATGGTCACAAAAGCATCGATTGCGGCAGGTTTCAGCATGGTTCGGGTCATGCCCTTAGGGCTCGAAGCCTCAATTACTGATGCTCGGTCACTGAAGGTGGCACGGTCGAATTCTGAACGTGCGGCGTATTGCGACTTCAATTTCTCGGTCACGGCCACTCCTAACAATTCAGAGCAGATCAAGCATGTGATCGAAGATGTTGGCGCGTTGTTTCTACCATTTAGCCACTCAAGAGGCAGCATCAACAAAGTGGCTCTTGTCACTTCTCACTTCGCTGTTTGGCCACGAGAGAAAGCAATTATTACCGATGCAAAGACTACAGACCTTGCTTCCATCCTCTTACTCGCCAGCTTGCATGACAGGAAGGTTCATGTGACTTCTGTGACTTCGAAAGACGACATAAATATAATCGCACTGGCCAAAGAGAAAGGCCTCAAAGTCACTTGTGATGTCGCAATCTACAGTCTTTTCTTGTCTCAAGCTGAATACCCTGAATGCCTGGCTCTGCCCACCAGCGAGGATCAGCAAGCTCTATGGGATCGTATCGATTCTATAGATGCTTTCTCGACGGGCAGCATCCCATACCAGATTGCAGGCAAAGATGCGGTCCCAACAGTTGGTATCGCTGACGCACTGCCTCTGCTGTTCACTGCCGTGTCCGAAGGTCGCTTGACGGTAGAAGACGTTACTACACGGTTGCATGATAACCCGAAGCAAATTTTTGAGTTGCACGAGCAGCGTGGCACGCAAATCGAGGTTGACATTGATCGGCCTTATGTCATGCAAGCCGGAAATGTATGGTCACCATTTGTTGGCAGGACGCTAAAAGGCGCGGTGTCGAGAGTTACCTTCGCTGGAAAGACAGCATGTCTGGATGGCGAGCCAACTGTCGATGCACCATGGGGCACCGACATGTCCTCACACATCCTCCATCCGCAATCACCAGTAGCGGTAAGGCCGATTATGTCTCCCATTGTCCGCGCACAAGAAAGTCCGTTCGAGCGACGTGGAACCATCTCCGACGCTTCGATTTCACGTAGGATCTCGTCGTCTCAACGTCCCCGACCGCAAGTACAACATCGATTACTGGTCGGGGATTCTGTGGAAGGACCAGACACCCCTATCTTGCCTCAGCCACCACATCTTTTCTACCAACCGCCACTGTCTTCAGATGTTTCGCCGTCGCTATTGTCCCTACTTGCAAGCTCGCCATTCAAGAACAAACATGTCCTTTCGGTTTCCCAATTCGATCGCAGAGCTCTTCATCTGCTTTTCACTGTTGCCCAGGAGATGCGCTTGGGAGTGCAACGCAGTGGTGTTTTACCCATCCTTCCAAACCGCGTGCTCTGCACCATATTCTACGAGCCATCAACTAGGACCTCGGCTTCATTCGACGCAGCCATGCAGCGTCTTGGAGGCCGTGTCGTCGCAATTAACACAGATCACTCTTCTACAAAGAAAGGAGAAACGCTCCAAGACACGATCCGCACACTTGGCTGCTATGGCGATGCCATTGTTCTCCGCCACCCAGACGGTAGCTCGGCGTCAACAGCGGCCAAGTTTTCTCCAGTGCCAATCATCAATGCCGGCAATGGTGCACGCGAACATCCAACACAGGCCTTTTTAGACCTTTTCACCATTCGAGAGGAATTAGGCACCGTCACAGGCCTTACAGTGACTTTTACAGGTGATCTCAAGTACGGGCGCACAGTCCACTCGCTCATCAAGCTTCTCCAATACTACGACGTGCGAATCAACCTTGTGTCGCCAAAGGAGCTTTCCCTCCCAGAAGAAGTCCTCCGAAGTGTTTCATCACCAGTGACTACATCTGAACAACTCACGCCTGACATTGTTTCCAGATCTGATGTTCTCTACTGCACGCGCGTTCAGCGGGAGCGATTTTCAAGTGAAGCAGAATATCAACGTCTGAAAGACAGGCTGGTTGTTGACAATGCAATCCTCAGACACGCTAAGTCAGGAATGATTGTGATGCATCCGCTACCGCGAAATGCCGAGATCAGTGAAGAAGTGGACTTTGACCAGAGAGCCGCATACTTCCGACAGATGAAGTATGGACTGTTCACTCGGATGGCTTTGTTGGCGCTGGTCCTTGCTCCTTAGGCAGGAGACATGGAGAGGAAATGGGACGGAGAGAGTAGTCCGATACGAGGAGAATTCGGATGGGTTTGAAAGAAGCGATGGGGTAGGGAGTACTTCGTACATGAAGATGAAAGGGGAAAGGGGAAAGGAGCAGGCTATTGAAGAATAGAAGGAGTGCGAGCTCCTGCGACTGTTCATCTCGGGGGTTTGCAGGCATGGGCGAGGTGTGGGTTTGCTTGTTCGATCTCAAGAATGCACGTATAGACAGACGATTAGATTGACCATCGGGCTTGACTCTGGATTTTCCAACCAGATTGCTGACTTGGTTTGAAGGCGAAGCTCAATGGCCCCCCGTACGATCCACCGACAGTAGCGTCCGTGTAATAAACCAAGTTGTCAAATCCAAAGACTCATTCGTTTGGTGAAGAAGGTGCGATCGGCGGCTTGTCGTAGCCTGCGATTCTGGTCTTTTTTTCGTATGCGTTAATAATAAACATTTAGCTGTCAGCAAACAATTGGAAGACTTTGTTGCCTGAAACTGTCCATGTCGCAAGCATTTTACGAAGCATGGCCCTTCACCCCTTCTAACAAGGAGGCACGGCCAAATGAGCTAACGTTGTCGTAGGCTCAATGGGTCAGTAGGGCCAAAATCACCTAAAACTAAAACTGGATTTTCTAGCGGGTGATCCATTGGCTCCCGCCCGCACCACTACTGTAAGTTTAATACGAGGGACGAAGTATATTGCCCATTGACTCCCAAGGCTGAAGGCCGAACAAAAGTCCGCAGTACAACTCAACATGTCGTTGATGGCCACAATGCAGGCCCGCGAAGGTGGCTGATGAGCCACGACGGCATGCTCGATCCTCTTCGGCCTCCGCCTCCGCTGCCTCCTTCGCTCTGCCGCACTACTTAGCCTCTAATGGCAGCGGCAGTTGACCTTTCGCAAATACAACCAAGGCAAGAATCAAGCAAGAGCTTTGGCAACACCACTGTTGGACCAGGCGCCAGTGCTCACTTGGGGGACCGGACGATCAATGTGAGTGGTGGGCTGCATGTTCACCTGGGAAACCCTCTAGATGCATTGTCGATTGCCGGCTGTATCACCCAATTCCTGCACCTTGGAGCGAAGTTGCTTGGAACAGCAGGACGACTAAAAGAAAAGACGGCTACCTTGGAAGAGGTGATAGACTTACCCACAAGCTTGAAGAGCCTTTCACAGCTACAGCGGAGCACTTTGCAGACGTTTCTTGATCTCTCACCCCACGTTACCGATAACGGAGCCGTCGACAAGGTAAGATTTTGAGCTGTCTCTTCTTCTCTTCGTCATCCCTCATTACGTTCTGAAAATTTCCTGAGAGGCTGACAATACTAGAGTCTTCATGACTTGGTGGTCGCCGGTTCTCAGGACTCCGAGAGGCTTCTGCGTGCCTTGGAAGTTCTAGTTCCACCAATTCACGTTGCCTTGGCCGGTCCGCAGTTTTCTGACACCCACTCTCGTGGTCGTCCAAGTTTCGGAAATTTACAACTTGCTGCTTTACTGGACCACCTTCATCCCATTCTTGCTCTCTCGTGGAATCAGAATGGTCTTCACACCAACCCTATCTCATTGGGGAGTTATCGGGCAGCGCTCAAAACGCGCCTCTGTGCTCTTTTCAACGACCGGACTGGCACATCTTGGTTCGATGGCCCACAAAACAACATCGTGGAGGTGCTATCGATTTACCAAAACCATGGATCCGCTATGCAACCAGATGCAGCAATTTTGACTACGCGGGACGGCCGCTCGGTAGCACTTACTGGGGCTACATCGAACGAAACAAATTCTGCCGTCAGGCCTAGCCAATCTATGATCAAGTTTGACCTTGACGGAGGGCCTGCTCCTAACTCAAACATCAACCTCCCTCTACTACAGGAGGCACCCAATTACTCTCAGCAGATTCAATGGGCCTTGCATTTCCGTGAGGAAGGAGAACGATTCGTGTATGTCAAGGAAGCCCACAAACGAACATTTGCCTGGATTTTTCAAGACAGTTCGTCCAAGTTTCTTGCCTGGCTCCAGGAAGGTCAAAAGTGCTTCTGGATAAACGGCAAGGCTGGGTCGGGTAAATCAACACTAATGAAGTTTATTTGCCAACACGACTCGTTCAACATGCTATCACAAAAATGGGCTGCCTCTCGTCAGCTTATCACCTGCTCCTTTTTCTTCTGGAACGCTGGCCAGTCGCTACAAAAATCCCAGGAAGGCATTATGCGCTCCATCATCTATCAAATCCTGGAGAAGGAGCCTAATTTGACACCGATAATGTTCCCACGCCTAGCCCGCTATATACTCTGCAACAGGGACAATTCTGCAAAGTTCACCATATCATTGCCAGAAATGAAGGACGCAATGACACTACTTTGTAAGAATTTGCCACGAGACCTCGCAATACTTCTCGTCATTGATGGATTAGATGAATTTGCCGGCGACCACCTAGAATTCTCGCGCTTTTTGATGAGTTTTACGCAAAACCCATTCATCAAGGCGCTCGTATCGAGTCGGCCAATCCCCACGTGTTACGAAGTTTTCTCAATGTCCCCAAGTCTCCGCCTGCAGGACCTAACTTTGGGTGACATCGCAGCATACATCGAGGATGAGCTCCTGCAAAATCGGCTTTTGGTCGAAATGGATCTTCAGCATAAAGGTTTTGCTCTCGAAGTAAAACACGCACTGATTGAGAAAGCTTCGGGCGTGTTTCTATGGATCACTCTCGTTGTAAAGAAGCTTCATCAAGGCCTGATCGATTACGAGGATAAAGAGACATTGATCAAGACAATTGATGAGTTACCAACGGATTTAGAAGATCTCTATGACCATATGTTTGCAAAAATGGACAAGTCGCATCAGCGGCAAGGCTCTCTCCTGTTGCAGCTCACATCTCGGGCTCGAGAAGTTCAGTCTTCGGAGCTGTTGGCCCTGCAACTGTCTTCCGCCACTCTAGGCTGGAGTGCTGATGATGTTATATCGGCTGACATTAAGTACTCTCGTCAAATCGAATCTTTACGAGTCAAAAGTCTAGGAGGAAAGCTGCGGAGTCACTGCTGCGGTTTACTCGAGGTCCAGCATCGCCAACAAGGCTCTCCGAAGGTTGACTACTTACACCGCACAGTGGATGACTATCTACGGATGCCCGAAGTACGCAGTAAATTGTCGAATCATTGCTGTCTCGGATCTGGCGAGGCCGACCTTATACTCTTAGCGTCTTGCTTACATGTAGTCCAACGAAGAGCACATTTTCGGGGCTGCTCTGACTTTGAAGAGGACCTTGATGTACAGCCTGCCTTTAAGAGCTGCCTTGAATACAGCCAAGCCCTTCGACAGAATGGCTCTCTCCAATACGTGGATTGTCTCGCGGCCGCCGATATTGCCTTTGAGCGATGGTGTCTGGACATGAAGACGTCGTGCAATAACCTGTATAAGCACCCGTATGAGGTTTTTAAATTGCACATGATGCGTAGACGGCGACAAGATTTTGGCTCTGGTCCAAAAATTCAACGAGGGCCGACTTCCTTCATTGTGTATGGGTTTGATTGGTCGATATATACACTCGCAACTGTTGGCGCGGTAGCAGAGTTCCCAGAATACTTTGCAAGGAAGATCAACAGTCACACCAGAACGACACGTGACAAGAGCGTGTGCCTCCTAGAACTCCTTCATGTATTGCCGCTAGGGGCGTACAATCCCCCACTCTGTGTTCGGCACATAGAGATCCTGTTACAACACGGCGCCAACCCCAACGCAATTACCTCCCCCCCAGGTTTACAAACAGGTTACCCCACCCCTTGGAGCCACTGGATCTTCTCGATGAATGACTTGGCTTCTCAGGGCAAAGACGCTGCTCGCATTTTCCAAAGCATCACACTATTGCTCCTCCGAGCTGGAGCCGATGTCAAATGCAAAGGCAATCCATACATGGAACCTCATCTGGAAACACGCTATCTCCGGCTGTGGAACATTCGGGTCGATATTCTGTATACCGACAATGACGACGAAAAACAGGTCATTGATGAAATATTAGCGATTATGGACGGGCCCGAAGGAGTGCCTGCGTGCAGAAAATATCGGGATATGTATTTCTAGCCGTCCAAATCGGAGCGGTCCTGTCCTTCTTTGATCGAACCCAGGCCCGACGCGCAGAAGCAGGGAGTCAAGGTCATGGAGTTTTTGAATTTGGTAGAATGGGTATTGCAACTATATATATTCTTACTTTCTCAAGTGTTTGGGTTAAATATCTCTTCCACAAAGTGAAAGAGCCGCTGCTCTCTCTCTCTCTCGTCTCAAGCGATGCCATCCCTAAGCTCTTCATCACGACTCATGAAAACCTTGTACAGCCTCCTGCTCATCTGCGGGCCCAACCGCTTATCATCTCTGCCTCCACTCAAATTGACCGCCCTCCGAACATCCTGCAGCATGACCTTGGCACGATCCCTCGCCTCCCTATTTCCCACATTCGTCTCTCCTCCTCCGCTCAGACTAGCACCAGCACCAGTAGTGACAGTAGTAGTGACAGTAGTAGGGACAGCGACCGTAGGGACAGGGGCTCCGACGCTCTGAAACCCGCTCACCAGCTGGGCGGGCGACTCGTAGCCGGCGTCAACGATGCCCTTCGCCATCGACACCGTCAGCCGGTTGACCTGCTGCAGCATCCTTAGCCAGGTGTCTGCGGGATCGCCGCCCTGGCCGGTGCGGAACTGGCCGGCCGCCATGCAGAACGACGCGTGCGCCAGGTTGCGGCCGAGCTCGGCCTGTCGGTACGGCCGCGTCGAGAGGTGCTGCGTGAACGCGACCATGTTGTGCCATGATTCCTGCGCCACCGTGTGCTGGATTTGCAGCGGTTGGTGCCGCAGCTGCAGGTGTAGAAGCATCGCTTCGCTGGTGTCGGCGTTGAAGAACCGCAGGTCGAGGGGCGGAGTAGTAGTGGTCTTGGTGGTGCCGGTGGGTGCGGGTGCTGATGCCGGTTTGCGTCTTCTCTGTGACGTCCCTGCTGGTGGTGGTGGTGGAAGTGGTGGCCTTGATGATGATGAAGATTCGGCGGCGGCGGCGACATTGATGGCCGGTTGCCTGCGGACAGCAGCTGCGTATTCTCGGTTTCTGGCATTGGCGCTTTTCTTCAGCCACGACGTGAGGCCCTCTAGAAGCAAGATGAGCTTGTATTGCGGGTACCGAGACCGGAGGAGCGTGATGTAGACGTCCAGGTTGCTCCTCATGGTCTCTTCTGTGAGCGACGAAGTGTTGTCGTGGGAGCGTTCGTGTTGGGGTTGTCCATGAGGTCCCAGTGCCACGATCAACGCAAACTTTTCAGCCGTCAGGTGTACCAGGACGTGCTTCTCCTGGACAACTTGCTCGTGTCCCAAAGGCACCCATTCTTCCGTGATCTCGTTGTACTCGGAAGCTACCTTTCTCTTCCATTTGATCACATTACCCAAATTTCGACCCTGACCATCGTCTTTGGTCACGTCACGCTCCTCGGTGTAATACGAAAACTCCACATTAAGTTCTTTAAAACTTTCTTCGACTCTATTGCCAATCGAACTGCCTCGGAAGACCGAAGGCAATTCAACGACCATCTCCTCGACCGATACCTTTTTATCGGTCTTTCTCTTGTTGACCTCGGCAACGTCAGCAGCTCTTTGCTTTTCGGCGGCCTTCAGCTCCTTTTCGAGACGTTTCCGCTCCCTCAGCAGCTCTTGTTCAACTCTTCTTTGTTCTTGGTCAGCAATTTTCTCCGCAGAGGTCTTCTTCGGCCCAGCTGAAGCTTTTGCTGCATGTACTCGTGTTTCAGCACCTGCCGCAGGACAAGTGATGCCACCTGGTTGGGAGGAATCTAGGATATTATCCACTTCTTCCGCGGCAGCTCTACGAGGTTTGAAGGATCGAGTCGTTTTGATGCACGACGTAGATTTTATTTGTTTACCGTCTTTCGCGGTATAGACCGATGAATTGCGTGTTTGGCTGTTTATCCTTTCGATCAGTGCGGTTGTTCTTGATGAATATACAGGTCTCGGGTTCTCAGCCGCCTTCGACAAGTTCACGATTGGATCCGTTGTGAAGAAGTCATCGTCTGAGAGTACCTCTATAGCTCTGCTACGATTCGGCGCACTTCTCGAGTGTCCAGACTGACGAGGTTCTGGCGCAGATGATGAGAACATCGGGAAGCCAATCTCATTATTCTCATTATTCTCATCATCTTCGAGATTGTGGAAGGAGAGCTTTGCGTTATCAGGATGTTGCTGATTTTCAAGCCTGAAGGGAGCGTCAGACTCTGAAGAAAGTTCGTACACGGTGATGGCCGGGACAGTCTCAGCAGCATCAGGCTCCGATCCCTTCGTTTCTATTCTCGGGCTAAACTTTCTCTTCTTGGGGGCTGGCTCTATTTGGAAGTCGAAATCATCAAAGATACTGTCGTCGAAGAAGGTGCTGTTCCTCAACTTGCTGCTTGATCTTCGAGGGTCGTCTTCTGCAGAATTTAATGGGGGAAGTTGAGCCGAGAACGCCCTCCGAGGACTTCTAGCTTCTTGAATAGATGATTGTGGTACAATTGTAAGATCTCCATCGTCGGAAAAGGAGGTGAAGTCGTTTTCCCTTCCCGAGCAGAGGTATTCAGCATTGGCGGATCCTTTCGGTCGTTTAGGGCTCCATGACCTTGAGTCTTGAAAGGAAGTCTGCAGTGGCGAGGAAGACAATATGATGACCTCGTGCATTGTTTTTCAACACGTTCTCATGACAAGAGCCAAGCAGAGGGCAGCTGTGTGAGTTTAATCCATCTCAAATCCTATCCTGGGCTGCCATGTTTGACGATGGGATGGTCACGAGAACGAAAAGGCCAAGCTGATACCGGCAGACAGGATTTAAGGCTTCCTGATTGGGACAAGTAAATAGTCTTGGCACGACGCGTTCAACGACGCGTCTTAAAAGTGGTCTCGGCTCGGCTGGCATTTTGAACTTGGGAAAGTTGCTTGATAAATACGTTGCAGCACTTCATGGCAGTTGCGTGCCAGTTGCCGCACTACCGGGGACGCTATTCTTGCAGTTCCTACTGTGCTCCTACAAAGGGCATGGGGGAGCCACTACGATGCACTTTCGACCGATCAACACGAATGAATTCGGTCGACCTTGGATCGGCAGTAAAGACAGCCCTGAGCAGGACGGAGAGAATGGCCGCAATAAAACTTCCTGCGAGTCCCATAGCCATGATCACGCTTTGGCGAGACACGAACGTAGGCCTCTTCTCGGTCAGCATTTTTGTGATTTCGTCATCGAACCGCTTTGCCATGATTTCCTTGGTGAACAATTCTCGCACCCGCTGTTTCGCTGCCCGGTCCATGGCATTCCTCCTTTCATCAGAAAAGGCATGCAGCGACTTCCGTATGATGTAGGCCCATTCCTCTTCTTTTGTAACATCTCTAAGCCAGCCTGTTTTGCCATCAAGGATGGTTTCCAGTGGTCCGCCTGTGTTCGAGGCCAGCACTGGCAGTCCATGTTGCATGGCCTCAACCGGCACGATACCGAAATGCTCATTCATGGGAGTGTAGAGCAGGAGGGTTGCGTTGTCTAACAAGGTGGTCTTGAATGCTTCTGGCACAGAGAGCAGAAACAAGACCTCAATTTCTTCGGGTACCGCCAGAGCCGTCGGCACAGTCATGGCCGTGGCAAACTTCAAGCCAGCCTCTTGGGCCAGTTGTTCTAGGTCTTTGTGGTAGCTGACGTTTTCGGCCACTCTCTGATCGTAGCCCCCAGCGATGATCAGCCTCGTGTTCTGTCGCTCCGGTTCAGATACCCGAGCATATGACGAGATGGCCAACGAAATGCCCTTCTTCCTCTCAAACCGGTTGATACTCAGCAGTATCTTGTACTTCCCGTTCCAGAGCCCTTCTTCTTCTTTTGCCTCGTGCACGACACCGTCGACACAAGGGTATATCACGCCAAGTTCCCGGTCCAGCGCTGGAAAGACCGATTTGCTTACACTTCTCGTGAATTTGCTGTTGACCACAATCTGATCAGAGGCATTCATGCTCCATCCTTCGAACCAGTCGAAAGGCCAGCGGTATAATCTCTTGGCTGTGCCGAGGATACCAATCTCGTCTCGTTTTGCGAGCAACTGGTCAGGGAAGTGGCAATAGAACAGCGTCCTCTGTCTCTTCGGGTAAAGCCATCGCAGAAGTGGGACGCATGCGCTCAACTGATCCACAACGAAGACGTCCGGTCGCAACGCGTGAAGTTCGTCTCCAAACAGACCGATCGCCAACAGGAGGTGAATCTGACGGAGAATTGCAAGCAGGATGTGGAAGCGATTGAGGAGAGTTGATGGAAAGATGGTGTTTCCGTGGACTCGAACGTCTAGGGTGCCTGTCATTCATGAGCCTGTCAATGTCTTAGTCCAGGCAAGTAGTGTTGGCTGGCTTGGACGTACCATCGCGGACTTCGTCAAAGCAATGACGAGGATCACAATGCGAGGTGAAGATGGTGACCTTGTGGCCCAAGTCCTGTAGGCCTACGGCGGCGTCGACGACCAGCCGTTCTGCCCCACCAATTCCGAGGTCGGGATGGAAGAAGACAATTCTCCTTTGGACGACCGTTGACGTTGCCGAAGCATCACCCACTGGTTTGGACATGCTGTGTCCGCACCTCCGGGAGAGAAGAGAACCGTATCTGAGCGAAATTGTCTATCTAGATCACAAATTGGACAATCGACTAACGCGAGCGACTTCGGACAAATGATGCCTCAGGAAGAAAGACTTGGCACCCGCCAACTTACAATGCAGCTTCCGGGGCAATGTGGAAGATCACCCACTACAAATACACGAGAATGAGCTCCTTCAATGATTGGCTAGTGCAGAGGCCAACACGCAATCAATCATTACGCTTGCTTCTCGACTATGACCGGATGAGTGTGTGTCCATGGTCGCTAATGACGCTAACTGTACGATGACTCTAAACACCAGATTGGGGCTGCTTACCACCGTCCCTAGGACTTGCAGCCTGAAACAATACAAACACCAGAGCAATTCCAATCAACAGCAGGACGGTATGCTATACCGTCACTCTCTGTCTTCTCCACGTTCTCCAAGCAAAGCTCCACAACACAATCGCGATTGCCACGCTCAGAGAACAGCCAATTGCCCAGTACCCATAACACGTAAAGCCCCTGCATTGACCCTCGCCCGTCGTGGGATCGTTTGCTGCGCCGTTGCTGTAGAAGGCCGAATAGACCAGTGACCATACCGCAGCCCCGCCAGCCGGCATCATCGCAACGAAGCCCCAATTGGTGGCAAAGTTCTCGGCGCCCCATACTACGGATATGATGATGGGCACGAGCGAAAAGCTAGCGCCGTAGCCCAGCCCAAGGAGGGCCGAGGAGAGGACAAACCAGGATGGGTTTTCGGGAACTGCTTGCGGGATGGAAAGAAGCAAGAAGCTGAGTAGCAGGAGCGCAGATGAGGGCAACAGCAGAACTAGACGGCTGAAGTGGAAGGACGTGGTCGGAGGAGTGCCTTGGTTCGACGGAGGCGCAAAGAGGTCGGAGAGAGTACCAGTGATAAGGCGTGCAATGGTAGAGGTAAGTGCGATGACGCTGACGTGCGTTTCCGGCAGACCCGCAGGTGGATCAAGGTCCGGATGATGTGAGTAGTACTTCGCAGGAGTTAAAGTGGGGATGATAGTGCCGACATTGTTGATGTACGCTTCGCCCGGCCCAGCAAGGAGGAGAAAGCCAGTAGCAAGAAGATACATGGTGCGGTCAGTGAGGAAGACGTGCGTAGCGTGATTTAGCAGCCAAGACTTCTTCTGGGCTGCGAGTTCCGGTTCTGTTAGTTGTTTGGAGAGCAGCAATGACTGAGTGAGGTTCTCGATTGAATCGGTATCGGTATCGGCTTCATCCAAAAAGGCGTGGTCGTGGGACTCTGCAGCTTGTCCGTCGTGTTGCGGGCTATGGCCGTGGCCATGGGTATGACTATGACTGACGTGATGGTGATCATGATCATGATGATGCTGCTGCTGCTCATCGCCAGTCTGTAAAGTGCCATAGATGCTCTGCTGGCGAGAGGCCGTTGGTTTGAAAAAGTCACTGTGTTCTAGCAGGCCACTTCTCTCCATTTGTTCCACGCCATGCTCAATCAGTTCTTCCTCATCCACGAGTCTCAGCGCCAGAGACCCTAGCACACCGACACTGAGTAAGATGACGGCGAGAAAGATGAAGAACTTGAACACGTCGACGGGTCCTTTGCGGCCATCCGGTAATCTCAAGTACAGGAGGTGTGCTCCGATCTGCGATTGCCACATTCCCGAAAGGCCAAACGCAGCGATTGGCATTGCTAGCATGAATCCTCGGTACTTGGCCTCAGCAAAGTTCTTGGCGCACGTCGCAACGGCGCTGAGATACATGCAGCTAGTGCCACTGCCGACGCCAACAAATGCCACAACCATGACCCAGAATGGCCAGCCATCGCCGCCTTTGATGCTGTCTGGTGGTGGTCCTGCACGATACGTGTATGCTGCCAGTATATAGCCGAAGCCAAAGAGACATGCAGCGAGCAAGGCTAACGGGGGAGGAGAGTATCTATCGCAGAGATAGCCAAACAGGGGTACAGGCAGATACATGGCCAGCTCTGCTGTAATGGAGACGGCATTGACCCGGTACTGGGTGTAATGTAGATCCGCAAGGAAGCGAGGTCCGTAGAGGGAAAAGCCAGTGATAGAACCGGCACAAAGGCTGCGAAATGGATTTAGTTGTGCCTCAAACAGTGGGAAGGGTGAGCATACCAGCACAAGACGGCGACGACAAAGCTTGTTACCCTGACCACTTCTCGCCGCATCCTCTTCCTGTCTCGATCGATAATGCCTTGGGCGACCTCATTCATGAAGCTGACATCGTCGTCCAACAGACTCCGGTCGTGCGAAGCCTGGCCGCGGTCATCACTCTGGACATTGAAGTCCCGAGCATCGATCTGACGGCCGCCGGGGGGAGACCGAGGTGTCATGGTGTCGATAGTGTCGCTGCTGCATCTGTGGGAAAACAGCAGCCACGTTGACAAGACAGCAAGCTGCAACAGCTGGGGCGATGGGCATCGACGAGCGTCGAGCGCAGATACGAGATCCCTAATCTAGCAAGTCAACACGCCAGCACGTGGTCCAGGTGACCCTCACGGCCTTAGGCGCGTGGCGGTAGCCTATCAAGCCTATGACGCAATTGATTTCTTTGCACAGATCTCGGCACGGAACATTACTCCGCACTAGATCGATGAATTAGTATGTGGAGTATCGTACTTCATACTAACTTGAATAGCTCTATTTGTGTAGCTCGATACAACATCTGTCGGACCTTGTAATGCAAGCGAGGGCTTCGTAAGGCCACGACTGTCAGTAGGTCATTGCTGACACATATTGAATCCCATCCCGGACGTCTTCCACCAGTCCGATCTACTATGCAGGTCTAAATGTGAAAACCCTCCCGAACGTCCTTGTCAGCTCTCTGCCAAGACTGTATCAGACAGATCAATCTACGCGCTCTCATTCCCAATGCAGTCCTCAAGTTGTTAGCTTTGCTCTGCACCTCCAGGCCACGCGTCCTTCCTAGGCCCTGCAAGTATGCCACGAGCCCTTTCTGTACGCTCACGCCCATGAAGGTCGGCGTTTTTCGGCTGCTTCCATCATGAAATCCGGTATCCCGCACATGCAATTGTCTTCCTTGACATGACCGCACGGCAAGTCGCGTGGATATTTGGATCGCCACACCAAACCGTAGGTGTCGCGTACAGGTTTTCCACGTCTGGGTGAGAAGTTTGAAATCTCCTATTTTCCTTCCTCCCATTCTGGGTTCTGCTCATAGTTAGCGCTGCGGCGATCACGCAAAGGGCCGGTTCAGCTCACCTTTCTTAATATCACAAGCCCTTCGAGGCTGGCACTCAGCGGAACAAATTCTTCATCCTCCAATTCTGCTCGTTCGCCGTAGGCGAGGAGCACAGGCGTCGATTGCGTTTGCCAGCCAGTAATGGTCTTCGGTCGACCGGCTTGTCCTACCACATCCACCGCTTGGCCGACCCGCACATTTACTGTGATAGGTTCGAGATCCTCGTTCAATGTCACCAAGAACCTGGGAAACATGGCTGTGACCAAGAAGTACAGCAAGTAATGGGCTTCGGCGAGCACAAATTGCTTGGCATCGATCAGCGAGACCAGCACGGTGAGCAGACCAGCCGCGGCCACCCGAGACAGGACTTGTCTATCCGTGTGGAAGGGGTTGACGGTCATCGTGCCCTTGCCCATGTGCACCAATCCCTGAGCTATCCTGACCATGAACAACGAGTTCTGGTCACGGTGGTAGTAGCTGGCAAGTGACCGGAGCAATTGAGCCAGTCGAGCGTTGTTCGTCCCAGCGCCCACAAGGCCCATCGCGAAAATGGCATTAATGGCCACGTCGTTGTCATTGTCGTGTGAGTATCTCGACAAGGTGTCGTAAATTTTCATCTGGGGATTGCTAGGACTGATCAAACCCATGGCGAGTGGGACAGCTTTGCGGATGTTTGCTTCTCCGTAGTGCATGAGATGCCCGAACTGCCGCAGGATCATATCTTGGCCAACGTCCTCGCCCATCGCGATGAGGGACAGACCCAATACCGCATACGACTGCACTAGCTGTTCCCCCTTTTTCTCATCCTTGTCCTCGATGTGGTCGTTACAGATGTGGAGGAGCTCTTGGATCTTGAGCACTGCTCCAGTCCCAGCCCAGGCACAAACACTGGCCAAGGTTGCCGCCGGTTTGGCCATGGGATGGTCAATAGCCTTCAGGATATCAAGAATCACGTCCACTTCTTCTTGTCTGCCGAAATACACCAAAGCCAACCCCAGCGCCATAAATCTTGCCCATTTATCCTTAAGCTGATTCTGCCGGTCTTCATCCATCATTTGTGTCGCAATCGCTTCAGCTACCTGATGATTGGAGGAGCCGACAAATATCATTCCCAGCGATACAGCTGCCATGGCCGATAGAGACATCTCGAGACTGCTGTCCTCGACAATTGGCAGCAAAAAGTCCAGCAAATCGTCCCGAGCAGAGCCAGCATAGGCTACTCCGAGACCCATCATAGCGGCCATTCGCATTTGTGGCCTGCCGCTCTGCAGGACGTCGTCTTCGGCCAGAAGGGACAGGACTGGGTCCGAGTCTATTTTCACCCCTGCACTCGAGACCCCATAAGCCAGCAGTGCGCCTTCTTTAACCTCGTTTGCCGAACTCTGGCTGTAGACATCGATCTTATCAAGGCCGAGCTCGACATTCCATTGTAAGAGCATGCCCAGAGATGCGGCGGCCGAAAACATTCCATCATCTTTCGTCTTCCACACGTACGATGCATTGCCGTCAGCCACCAGCATGAGCTTATCCTGAGCAAAGCCAGCATTGACAAAGGCATTGACAAAGACATTGGCCAGATTGCCTTTGGCAGAGTCTGCCGCGGGGCCGCCGGTCCTGTTCGACTCCAGGTGTGTTTTGTAGATATCATCAGGGGTTTTCGGCTCCAGAATGTTGAGCTCCTTCGCCAGATGGTCAAAGTAGGTGTGTAGCTCGGTGTTCCCCAGGCACGCAGCCGTCGTTTCCTCGTCTGGGGTTTCGGTAGGCATATCAAACGTGATACGTTGTCTGGCACACATGAAAGCCATCTGTTTTTTCATCGCCCAGTCCGGAGTGGCGTTCATGGTGGCTTGAATCAATTGAAGATCATTCAAGCGGATGGCTATCAGCATCGCCTGTGCCAGCCTGCCGTATTTCATGTAAATGGCGTGGATTGTCGAGAGGAAGTTTTGGTCTTCGGGATAAGTCAGCAAGTTGACCATGCTGGCCATGTAGAGACATGTTCTCGAGTAAGTGTTTGGATCCAAGAACTTTTGGATCTCTTCGATCATCTCCAGCTCGCTAAGCAGGTCGACCGCGTCGGCTTCGGCGTTGTGCTTGAGAAAATAGGGTATTAATGACAAAGCCAGAGAGGTCAAGTCTTGGACGTCCGCATCAGCGTCTTGTCGTTTTTCGTACTCTTTGCCGATCTCAAGGGCGAGATGGCGGATGTATTCGTGGCCCCAGGAGCCCAACTCTTCCTCGCTCGCTTGGGACAGCAGCCTGTATTTGAGGGACTGTAGATCGTCGTCGCTGCCGTATGTCATGCCGAGCACAGACAGCATATCAGCTAGGGAGTCTCGATGCGAGCCGGGCGGCCATTGATCATACAATACGGCCAGGTCGTCAAAATGTGGTCGGAGGAACTTGAGAGGCTTCGGTACGGCGGTCATGGAGGAGGTCGAGGTCTTGATATAGTTCTTGATGGTGTCTATCGAGGGCTGATAGAGGTCGCTATCGTCCTCTTTCAGCCGTTCGACCAGCATTTCAAGATCGTCCTTCAACTGCCTATCCTCATCACTCAGTTCTTCCTCGCTGCCTATGCCGGCTTCCTTGTCGCCATTCTCCTTCGATTTGCCGTCTTTTTCATGTATAGGGAGTGATTTTTCGCCATTGGGTTGCGTCTTGTCGTCTGCTTTTGCTTTGCCCTTTTCCGCGGCCGAGGGCTTCGAGTCGTCTTTTGCCATCTTCACCCTAGCCGGACCGATATCAAAATGTCGATATTCCAAAGTACAAGAGGCGAGGAGATGGCGATGACGTTCTGAGGATGTTGGGAAAGGGTGGCTGAGGGCGTGGCTGAGATTCTAAGATGCAGAAACAGATCGAGGCGCGGGATAGCAGGTCGGGTGTATATAAGAGGCAGGTGCGATGGTATCCAACTCTGAAGTACTGTACTTTGTAATATTCATTCGGTGCAGGCATTCAGTGCAGGCGCGTCACAGCTGGCGCGGCGCCTGCGGACAGTTCAGTGCAGCCTCGTCGGGGACTGGCTGACCTGGCCGACCTGCACGCCTGGTCTGGGATCTTCATTTTCTTGGGCGATCCGGGAAGGAGCAACCGCCGAATACAGCTGCCAAATGCAACTGCAGTGTCGACAAGCAAACAGGTTCGCGTTTCAACATCCTCCCAGCGTCAGACCTTGTCATATGTCACAATCTCGATAGCACGGTGCCGTCGACGCTGTCGCCAGCATGCCGCGAAACGTGCTCGCGACCCGAGTCCTTCCCAAGCTCGCACCGAAACCAGTGCTACTGCTGCCGAAACGTCAGAGAAGAGGTCCCAAATTGTACAATGGGAAGCGCCAGATTCCAACGTCTAGTTCAGTCTTCCATTTGGCTAGACATAGAAAAGCGCTAGCTGTGCTAGAGAAACTGAGGGAGGATCCTTTCGATCAAGGCTGGCGCAAGTACGTTTCAGAAGATGTTGCTCAGTTCGTGGACGATATGGAAGCACAGGGCACCAAACTCTTGCCGGAGGAACAGTTACAGGTGATCAAAGGTCCCGCGACCTACTTCAGCCGACCTCAGAATGTGCCGACGACCCTACGAAAGCAGGTGTACTTCCCTTCCTTCTCGATTGCGCTGTTGCGGTCGGCACCTCTCGGGCCTTACTACGCAAAGTTCGCCGTCCCGCTATGGTTCAGCAAGCTCGATCTGAAGAGCTATCTCAAAGAGCTATACAACGTTGATGTTGTGCACATACGCTCCGCAGTCACGCCGACTAGGATCGAGCGAAAACGGGGATCCAGTCCGGAGTCGCAAGGTCGACCATTTCGCACAAAACCCAAGAAGCGGATGACTGTGCAATTGGTCGACCCTTTTACGTGGCCTGTCCAGCCAAAGGATATCGATCGATCCGCGTAAGTCTACCAGCTCGATGCAGCAATTGCCAACCCGTACTAACTGACTATTCGTAGATACTCAACAGAGATGTTCGAGCGCGCTATGTACGAGAGAAACAAGGACCAGAAATTGGAGATTGATCCATTCAAACACGAACTAGACCGAAAAAAGCGGACATCCCTCGCCAAGCAAGCAAAGGATATCCTTGAAGGCAAGACGAAATGGCAGCCGACATGGCAACTGCTGCCAGAAACACACCGAATGATGACTGGCACGTCGACGGCGTCGCGAAGCGAGGAGCAAAGTAGTGCTGCAAAATGATACACCCAGATCCCGGACCATATCTGCCGCGTTGTTGCAGCCTTTCTGGCCGGCCCTATAATAGACAGGAGATCATGTTGAAAATTCACCCGTAATCGTTTCGGTCGGGAGCCCTTCTCCCTGCTTGATAACAGTGACTGGAGAGAAAGGTCGGAAAAGTTGCAGGCCAGCCGCGTGCCCAGCGTGGAGAGCAGGCCTGACAGCAGCACGGGCCCTGCGACTCGAAGTGTGTAGCATTACGGAGATCATACATATCCCAGGTGGTCTCTCCTCTTCCGTGCATGTCCTCAATGGTCATCCGGAGAAGCATATGCCTGTCTGTACCTACTGAAAGCCTGTACGGACGGGTAATCTTGAAAATAAATTTCTCTATAGCCCTGATGTTCATACAACGAAGGATTATTCTTCAAGACCTGTATCTTATACGAAAGTTTCCTGCAAAAATGAGTTCTCGACCAATTCGTCCTCAGCTGCTGCCCTCTTGGGAGTGCCATTACAACCGACTCTCGACCCATCCACTCCTCTCCCGTGCCCACGGACTGTCGGGCCAAATGACTCTCAAAGCATCGTAAATGTGTCGCACATACACCACTTCGATTCCGCCATCCCCGCTCACAACCTCCGGCGGCACATCCTTGACATCCTTGCGATTGTGGCCCGGCACCAACACCTTCTGGACCCCGGCTCGGTGCGCTCCAATCAGCTTCTCCTTGATGCCCCCGACTGGCATCACGCGGCCCCGCAGACTTACCTCGCCGGTCATCGCGATCGTCGGTGGCACCGCCTTGCCCGAGAACAAAGAGATCAAAGCGATCGTGTGGGCGAGGCCTGCACTCGGTCCGTCTTTCGGTATCGCTCCGCTAGGACAGTGCACGTGGATTGCCCGTTTGGCCATGATATTCTCGTCGGCTTGGTTCGTCAAGCCCAACTCGTACGCATGGGCCTTGACCCACGTGAGTGCTACTTCGACTGACTCCTTGAGCACGTCACCCAGTTTGCCTGTTAGTTGCACGCGCCCGTCTCCCGGCATGTCGGCTACCTCGATGAAGAGAATGCTGCCCTGGCCTAAAGAGCTGTACGCCACGAGGCCGGTGACGACGCCTGGCCGAGACTTGGTGTCCGCGATCTCTTCTTCAAACTTCTCGATGCCGAGAATGTCCTCGAGTTCGGACGTTTGGACGTTGGGGTTGTAGGAGATCGGATTGTCGGAAGGCGCATCTTGCGATTCGGAAAATTGCACAGCCTTGTACCGGCAGATACTTCCAAGCTCGCGCTCGAGATTGCGAACGCCGGATTCGCGCGTGTAGGATGTGATGACATTATCAATGACATCGTCGGCCATTAAGACCTTGTCAACTTCAAGGCCGTTGGCGCGGATCTGTTTAGGAACGAGGTGCTGTTTCGCAATGTGCCGCTTTTCGATGGTGGTGTAACCCGGTAGTTGAATCGTTTCCATCCGGTCGAGCAGCGGTGGAGGTATGGTGTCGAGTGTGTTTGCAGTGGCAATAAAGAGAACTTTACTCAGGTCGATTGGGATGTTAACATAGTGATCATTGAATGTGTAGTTTTGTTCTGGGTCAAGAACTTCGAGCATGGCCGCAGATGGATCGCCGTGGAAGTTGGACGTGCCGACCTTGTCGATTTCGTCCAGCAGGAAAACTGGGTTTGCCACACCGACTTTCTTCAAGCCGTTGACGATGAGACCGGGCATAGCCGCAACATAAGTCCTTCTGTGGCCACGTATCTCGGCCTCGTCTCTAACACCACCAAGAGAGATGCGGTGGAACTTGCGACCGAGGGCCATGGCCACAGAACGTGCGAGGGATGTCTTGCCAACGCCAGGAGGACCGACTAGCAGCAGAATGGGTGCCTTGTCAATCATCTTCTTCGATTTCAGGACGTGGAGCTTGGCCTCGGCAGCGTCTCTTTCCTCGGCAGGTATCGGTTCGGCCTGTTCTTCTTTGGGGTTTCCGCCTTGCTGCTCGATCTTTTCCTTGTCCTCCAGCTTGTGAGCTGGACGAGCCAATTGCTTGGTGAGGGTCTCGATCTGCTTGTCAAGGGGAGCATTGCGGACCTGTTTCATGCGCAGAACTGCCAAATATTCAATGAGACGCTTCTTCACCTTTTCGAGTCCATAATGGTCGTCATCTAGCTGTTTCCTCGCTCTGGATACAGTATCCTTACCAAGCTGATCCTCAGTCGCCTTTGTCCAGGGGATTTCTGCGAGATTCTCCAAATATGTCCTGCAAACGCCATACTCAGCCATGGAAGGGTGCATCTTTTTCAGTCTCCTCAACTCTCTCGTAGCGGCCTTCTGAGCTTCAGGAGAAAGTCCGGCTTGGTTCAATCTCTGTTTAAGTTCGTCCAACTCATTCGGTTCTGTATTTTCATCGTCTCCCCCTGGCCCAGGCATTCCAGGAAAAGATGGCATGCCACTGCCTTGTCTTCTTGATAGGGCTGCTCTTTGTTGGTCTGTGAGGTTTGTGATATCGATCATGCCACTGGTAGGGATTGTGGTAGACGTAATAGAGATGGTTTTGATGTTGCCATTGATCCCTTGGACTTGCTTGTTAAGCAACTCGAGCACCTTTTCTATCCTGTCTTTTACATCCAAGGTGGCCAAGACACGCAGTTTGTCTTCGAAGCTTGCATCCAGTAAATCCGTGATAAAGTCGGCCAGTTGACCGGCTTGCCCAACATCTTTCTTTGCGATGAACAACTCAAATCGGCGCATTAGGAGTGGAGAGAAAGTGGACGCGCCAGGGCGAAAAAATGAAGCCAACCTCAGGACGGTCAACAATTCTCGCGAACGTTGCTTGAGCTGGGAGAAGCTCTTTCGCAGATCGGTGTCCTTGAGGTCGAGCACTTCATCATCGTAGAATGTGACCTCAGCCTCGAAGTATGGTCTTTCGTGAGTGATCTTGTCTATCCTGAAACGCTGTACACCTTCGACTTGGATATATGGTTCATTTTGGCCTTGGACGCCTACAATCTTGGCCAGCGTTCCGTAGTTGAACAAGTCCTCTTTCTTTGCCTTGCTCACATCGATGCCATCGGTGTCGACATCCTCAGAGCTCTCCTTTTTGCTGCTATCGAGTAGTTCTTTTCCATCAGGACTGAGATAGGTCGATCGCAAGGGCACGCAGCCGATAGGGAGGTTTGCGATGGCCGAACGAGATCTCGAGCCACGGCTGAGCGCGGTGGACAGTATCACTGGTATATCGAGCCGGGTTGCAGATATCCGGATCGTGGTGCCTGGGTAAAGCTGCTGCCGTCAGCACGTGGCGGGTGCCAAAGGATACGCAGTACTCACCACGGCGTCTTTGGGGAGTGGAATGAGAGGAATAGTTGCTTTCGCCATTTGGTCAGATAAGTCTAGAGGACAGTGCCCTTAGACGGTCAGCACAGTGTGCAAAGGTGAGCGATTGGCCAGGTCACAGGCAAGAGGAAGACCTGCATATAAGGAGAAACTGGTGCGTGGATGGCAGACGAGATGCCCATGTTCAGGCCCATGTTCAGGACGATGGCGTCAAGCCGAGGTTGCCTCTTTCGGATATCATCCGCCACGTGCCACTAGGTTCTAGCAGGGCGGGGAGAGACAAGGCTGCAACTGTCCATCGATCCATCACTTCGTGTCCCATTATTCCGTCCAAATCAGGCCCACGAATAATAACACGTTACGCCGGAAATGTCCCGTCCCGGGGTGCTCTCGATCGTTCTGGTACGTTGTTTGTATCGGACCCTTTGGAAATGGGCGTGATATCTCTCGATAGGCTATATGACAATGCCCACGAGTACAAAGCCATCTTAAGCGGACACTCGAGAGGGGCTGTTAGGCAATTTTCATTCGGACATTTCCGGTATCAGATTCGACACATTTTTGCACGCAAACTTCCCTAACCGGTTCACATTGACATGCAAATATCTACCACTCTCAAGCTTCGTCCTTCCTAGTGTGAACTGTACTGGATATGTCTACTATTTCCGCGACATCTGGCTCCGATGGACCCAAGCCGGAAGATGTTAGCAATAATGATTTTGTTTTGAATGTAGGCACAAGAAAATCGAAACTGGCTCTGAAGCAAACGGATCTCGTGCTAGACAAGGCCGTTGATGCTTTTCCACGATACTCTTTTGCTGTCAAGGCAAGAGATACGGCGGCGGGGGACGTGGACAAGGTTACGCCTTTCAAGGACATGCCAGTAAAAAACATTTGGACTCATGACTTAGAAACCCTAATGGTTGAAAAGCAACTTGACATCCTGGTTCATTCGTTGAAGGGTGTGTATTGCATTTTGACTCGAGGGCTTTGTTGACTTGCAACAGATGTACCGACACAGCTGCCTCCCAACTGCGAGATTGGTGGCACTCTGAAACGAGAAGATCCTCGAGACGCCCTCGTTATCAAGGCAGGAAAGTCATCATGCAAAATTCAAGACCTGCCTGCCGGATCGGTCATAGGTACATCTTCAATCCGTAGAACTGCTCAGATCGCACTCAAGTACCCTCATCTCGTCGTCAAAGACATCAGGGGTAATGTTCCCACGCGCCTCGGCAAGCTGGACGCCGACGACGGCCAATTCGATGCCATTGTCCTCGCAGCTGCTGGCCTGATCAGACTTGACCTTACTCACCGAATCACACAGTTCCTTGATTCCACAGAAGGGGGAATGCTCTACGCTGTTGGCCAAGGCGCGATCGGCATCGAGAATCGCGCAGACGACAGCAAGGTCAAAAACATTGTCAATGCCATCAATGATAACTCGACATTTTACGCCACTACCGCTGAAAGAAGTCTCCTGAGGACCATCGAGGGAGGTTGTAGTGCTCCACTCGGGGTCGAGACTACCTGGATTTCCGATGATCGCCTGCGACTCAAAGCCATCGTGGTGAGCACGAACGGCCAGGAGTTTGCAGAGATAGACCTAGCAGAACGTGTCCAGAACGTTGAAGATGCCGAACGACTTGGCCAGAGCGCAGCAGCAGAAATTCTTCGAAGAGGTGCTGACAAGATCTTGGCTGAAATCAAGGCTAAGAAGCCTACCACGGTAGCCGATCTGGAACAGAAATGAGCACAGGAAAGCCTCGCAATGACTGCACATATTGTGAAGGAAAATAAATTTGTTGTACCGACCGGCTGGGTGAGCTTGTTAGACCGATAAGGCTACTTCGAGGCAGAACTATGCTTCGAGACAGCACGTCACACAGGGCGAACCCATGCAGTACTTCTGCCTTGCATTATAGCTTGTGGAGCGCCTAGTGACGTCCAGATTGAACGGAAGGATCCCGCTTGCAGTTTCTCATAAGGTTCCCAATATCTTTGACTTGTTGTGCATCGCAAGGAAACGGCCAGCCGATTGCTAATCTGCTGTACCGAGACGGCCATCAAGAGTGTACGATGTCCAGCCAGAAGAGAAGACAGTTGCAAACTTGCGCTGAGTGGAGAGACTAGTGCCAACCCAAGAGAATGAGTACTATATAGATTTTCGGATCGTAGCAAAGGGCCATCTCATGGGCCGTCCCACACACTGGCCAATGAAACCAGATCCCGCTTGCAAGCGTCACATAGCAAAGTATTATCATGCCATGAAGAGTGTTCTAGCACCACCGCTGGTATTGAAACATCAAATAGCCATGGATTTTCCCAACCATTGTGGTCTGAAATTACCCCCTGTTTAACGTATTCCCTGCACCCTTCGGATTCGCCTCGACAAACTCATCCCATTCCCTTGCCTTCATAGTCGCCTGATCCTGTGCGGCCATATCATCCTCGTCCGGCAGCGTGACCTGCTCACTTGCCGGACCTCCACCGTCGATAATTCCACCTCGCTGTCTTTCTGCCTCAAGATACTCGTCTATACTCATCGTTGGCAAACTGTGGTCGGGCCTGAAGACACCGTTACGCAGGTCATTGCGTCTTGAAGTGATTGTGAAGGGTTGTAGAGGCCGGCCAGACGAGTCGAGGATACCCTTGTGTGGACGTGACCCACTGGTTAGGTCTGACGGGTCGAGACGTTCGGAGTAAGGTTTTGCGTTGTGAGAGCCGTGGCGGCGGTCGCGATCATCCGAGACAGGTTGCGTTTGGGAAGCAGGGGCCGTTGGCTGAGGCATCGAGGCGAGTATTTGTCGTTCCTGGCTGATTAGGTCGAGAGATTGGAATGTTTGGTGCACGTTAAGCCGCAATTCGGCTAGGTAAAGGTTTCGAATGATCTCATCATCGACATTAAGCGATTGGGCTTGTTCACGTAGCAGCTTGAGGCGGTTTCGGAGGTCCTTCTCCTCCTGGTAGCGTTTGATCTTGGAACTGCGTTTGGCTTCCATGCCCGCGTTTTCATTGATAATACGAAATGTCTGAGGGTGATCTTTATAAGACTCAAGGAGTTTCTGATCCGATGTGGATAAGATGTTGTATTCATCCGTTCTGGTAAGGAAACGGTCCAAGAGATTGCTAGCTGAGTTGAGCTGAGCAGATCGATCTGTACTCGAGTAAGATTTCATGGTAAGTTCGGCCAAGAGATAGTCAATGTTGAGGTATTGGAGGTTTGTTGTTGAGATATCGTCGCAGTCTTCATTTGTGCTGAAGAGTGCTAGCTTGTCCACAAGCTCGGAACATTGTTTAAGTGTTGAGATGCAAGAGGCAAGGAGGCTGTTGAAGCTTTCTGACCGTGGATCAAGCTTGTCGAGACTTTCTTGATCTGTTCTTGCTCTGTTGAAAAGTTCGCTGAGTGAGAATTCGTTCTCTGCCATGATGACCGATATTATTGACACAGTCACTGCGTCGTTCTTGACCTTGTGGAATTCTGCAGTCCGAAGCACAAATTTGTTTATCTTGATATACTATAACATCCGTCGATAGACAAGTGTGTAATCGGGGTCAGAATTTCACTGTTTCTGTATTGATCGTCTCAAAGAATAGGAGAGAGGATGCACCTCACTTTCTGTACATATGTACTCCGAATTTGCTGGAATCCAAGAGCACGTCTGAGGCAAATATCGGATGACCAATAGTTAATACATCGACTGCCAAGGATGGGAAAATGTCCATCGACCTCACCTCCGCTTGGGGCCTAGGGTGAGGCCGCGTCTGGCTCATCCCCGGCTCACCTTCGTGGGGGCCAAAATCACCCGTCGCTCACCCTAGGTGGATGCCACGGGCGTGACTGTGCTGTCGCACCAATTTGGGCGCCAAACTCGACCCCTGCTCAACATGTGAAAGAGGAGAAAATGGAGTCTCGTTAAAAGGGCGACAATATTGAGATGATTTAGGACTAGTGCATCAGTCTCAGCATTGGGCCTTGGGACTGCGAGATATGGGTCAAACATCACGTCGTCTAGCGTCACAGAAGCCATCATATTGTGATCTTAATGCGACACTCCTAGGCCGGCTCCTCAGAGAGTGTCAACTCTACGGTGCCCTCTTCTACTACCATCACGCTGGAACCCGTCTTGATGGTGAGCTCGTCAATTTCATATCAGGCTCAGTCCCCTGCTCGATGCGACCTGACCCGAGACCGTGATGGCAATTCCCCAACGCGCGATAGACACACATCTTTTCGCCCACCGGCTCTTCACCCGCTGTCATTTGTTCGACGCCAGGACGGCTAATATAAACGAGCTAAAGGCGCAGTTACTGCCTGCCAACGATCAACATCTACTTGTAAATGATAATGTGGGATACTAGGGTGAGACATCTTCGTGGTGAAGAGGGCGAGCACCAATGGCAAATATTCCTCACCAAATCTAGAGCCACCGGTGGCATAGTACAGCAAAAGAGTGCGGCTAGCAGGGATAGTTGGTGCAAAGCATTCTGGATCAGGACTCCACGATTGAAAAGCCTGCCTTGAGCTGGATCAGCAATAACGCCAGCAAGATGTGGAACACAGGGAAGTGAAAGCTGCCGCTGCCGTCCATAGGCAGAGACCCACACGACTGGAAAGGAGGTACTGCGTGCTCGCGTCAACGATGCCTTAAAACAAATATCCCCCTCTCATACAGCCCCTTTGTATCAGAAACCGATCGAAAATTTACCTTTATGCGGCATAACATAGACTAGGAAGAGCATGTCGACAGGATGCGAAATACGCCAGGACGGGACAGTTTAGTTGCCTGTGGAGGACCCAAGACAACTTTCTGCAAGGACAGAAAGAACCGACGACGACGACGTGCTTCGATTGGAGGCAATAGAACTGCTCCATCCACTCACTCCTTTCCCCCAGGACCCATGGCTAAGGGGAAAGAGGCAATGCATGTCCGTGTCGCTGGTGCAGGTGAGACAATAACTTAGTGTGTGATAGGGTTTCTGGTACAGGTACCTATCAACCTGGGTAACTTCAGTATGCTTTAAGATGGATACTGTCACTGCAAGTAAGGAGTACTTATGAGTGAAAGGTTGACTACGGAGGTCTCTACTGAAGGTGGGAGTTCTACGGTCTACATATACCCTTTGAATGAGGGTGGATGATATGGATGACATGGCTGGCCTGGATGTGTCTCACACATCCACATCATCCAGCGCATCCACACATCCAGGTCTTGGTTGTCAGGCTCCAAGCGTGCTCAGCATCTCATGTTGTGCCGTGTCTGCGCACCCGGTGCGCGTGTCTTGCCGTAGTACGTTTCTTGTGTAGAACCCGCGTTCGTAACACGTGGGCACGCGATTGACCCTGAAAATGCTAGGAGAATACCTAACAGTGATTCCTTGAAACCATGAATAATGGTGGTGGTCCAAGTGGTTGAACGAGGCAAATCTTTTTGTACTTTTTACGGCCAGCCCCCTTACTAATTAGAAAAACCACAAGAAGTGGTTGTAGCCTACGGTAAACCGTACAGAACTATAGTGCCGAAGGTGGTGTGTAGGAAAGAGGGGAATGGGAGCGCGAGATAGAGTTGGACGAATTGAAGACACAAAAGACTCATTAATGTTTTTTTTAATGCGATCAGGTGATGCCATACGTACTCTAATGATATAACCACTGTACGCGTAAGTAATTTCAAAATAAGCAAAGGTAATTCCGTTCGAGAATATATAAAGAGAGACATCCAAGAGGTGGCGGGTGAGGAGGTAGCCGGCTGTTAACTCTCTACTACCAATATCGAAACCCGACCAGATGCGTGTCCCATTGCCAGAATATGATTATGGACAGCCGCACATATCGCTCTATAATCAGGCGGTAACCAGAGAATCCTCTGCATTCCTTGGACCACCCAAGGTCCGTCCACAAATATCTCCTTTCTCGGCGTTGATGCGAAACAAGTATCATTGGGGGAGAAAGTTCTGATATCTAGCCGTCCCCGGTCGGTATCAAGCGCTTGACCGTTGCTAGAGAAATATAGCTTTCGAACTACAGTATTAATTTGCAACATGCCACAAGGCGCGCCTGTAGTCGGGTCCCAGAGCCTAACCGTCTTATCGTTAGAGGCCGAGGCCAGCTGGCTGCCGTCGCGCGAGAAGGCCACCGCGTTAACTCGGCCCCTATGGCCCTTGAGCGTCTGCAGCGCCCGCCCCGTAGTCGGGTCCCAGAGCCTAACTATGCCGTCGTTAGAGGCCGAGGCCAGCTGGCTGTCGTCGCGCGAGAAGACTACCGCGTGGACCGCGCCCCTATGGTCCTCCAGCGTCTGCAACGCCCGCCCCGTGGTCGAGTCCCAGAGCCTAACTATGCCGTCGTTAGAGGCCGAGGCCAGCTGGCTGCCGTCGCGCGAGAAGGCTACCGCGTGGACCGCGCTCCTATGGTCCTCCAGCGTCTGCAGCGCCCGCCCCGTGGTCGGGTCCCAGAGCTTAACCGTGCCGTCGTAAGAGGCCGAGGCTAGCTGGCTGCCGTCGCGCGAGAAGATCACCGCGCTAATTGCGTCCTTATGGCGCTGCAGTGTCTGCAGCGCTCGCCCCGTGGTCGGGTCCCAGAGCTTAACCGTGTCGTCGTAAGAGGCTGAGGCCAGCTGGCTGCCGTCGCGCGAGAAGACCACCGCGCTGACCGCGTCCCTATGGCCCTTTAGCGTCTGCAGCGCCCGCCCCGTGGTCGGGTCCCAGAGCTTAACCGTGTCGTCGTTAGAGGCTGAGGCCAGCTGGCTGCCGTCGCGCGAGAAGGCTACCGCGTTAACCCAGCCCCTATGGCCCTCGAGCGTCTGCAGCGCCCGCCCCGTAGTCGGGTCCCAGAGCCTAACCGTGTCGTCGTCAGAGGCTGAGGCCAGCTGGCTGCCGTCGCGCGAGAAGGCTACCGCGTTAACCCGCCCCTTATGGCCCTCGAGCGTCTGCAGCGCCGCCCCCGTGGTCGGGTCCCAGAGCTTAACCGTGTCGTCGTCAGAGGCCGAGGCCAGCTGGCTGCCGTCGCGCGAGAAGGCCACCGCGTAGACCCGGCCCCTATGGCCCTCGAGCGTCTGCAGCGCCGCCCCCGTGGTCGGGTCCCAGAGCTTAACCGTGTCGTCGTTAGAGGCCGAGGCCAGCTGGCTGCCGTCGCGCGAGAAGGCCACCGCGTAGACCCGGCCCCTATGGCCCTCGAGCGTCTGCAGCGCCGCCCCCGTGGTCGGGTCCCAGAGCTTAACCGTGTCGTCGTTAGAGGCCGAGGCCAGCTGGCTGCCGTCGCGCGAGAAGGCCACCGCGTAGACCCGGCCCCTATGGCCCTCGAGCGTCTGCAGCGCCGCCCCCGTGGTCGGGTCCCAGAGCTTAACCGTGTCGTCGTTAGAGGCCGAGGCCAGCTGGCTGCCGTCGCGCGAGAAGGCCACCGCGTAGACCCGGCCCCTATGGCCCTCGAGCGTCTGCAGCGCCGCCCCCGTGGTCGGGTCCCAGAGCTTAACCGTGTCGTCGTTAGAGGCCGAGGCCAGCTGGCTGCCGTCGCGCGAGAAGGCCACCGCGTAGACCCGGCCCCTATGGCCCTCGAGCGTCTGCAGCGCCGCCCCCGTGGTCGGGTCCCAGAGCCTAACCGTGTCGTCGTCAGAGGCCGAGGCCAGCTGGCTGCCGTCGCGCGAGAAGGCCACCGCGCTGACCGGGCCCCTATGGCCCTCGAGCGTCTGCTGCAAAGCGCTCCAATCCGTCTGTACTTTCGATATCTTACGGATCCACTTGGGGACTTGGTCCTTAAACTGCTTTCTAACCGTACTTGACTCGGGTGTGAAAATGAGGGTAGAGGAATATACTTGAAGAGGAGCCTCTTCAATACTTTGCCGGTAATGTAGGACAAACCGTTTGGCATCGCTCATAAATTTGCGTAAATCGGGGGATTCCTTAGCCTTAAGATAAGTTAGAATGTCCTTCCGCATGTTGTACCTATCACTTACTGAAGTTGTAGCGTCCAAGGAGATGATTGCACGAATGCCATCGGAGGTCTTCTGCATTAAGCTGAGAGCCTCAAGCCAATGAAGGAAGTGCTCCTTCAGAAAGCCATGCACACGCCCATTATCATAGAGACGAGTATCGCTCTTCTGAATATGCTGGGCCCAGTACTGACAAGCATACTGAAGCTCTGCAGGCAGGCATTTCTTTATTTGGTTAGCTTGAACCTCCTTAGCAAGAGAACCAGGCGCTTCTAAGCAACAAATATCCTTTTTGAGACCCCTGCCCATAAGTTGCAAGCAGAAATCGGCTAAAGCACCATGTGCTCTGTGTTCGTCCACCCAGAATTGTTGATCGCTGCATCTCTGCTTGGTCAGAAGAAAGTCACGAAAAGATGGGTGATGGAGGCGGATTGGCCGACCTAGCTCCCTGGGGATATCAAGGATAGAATGTAGGTCTTCCAGTGTCTGGTCAACGCCATTTTTGGACATGTGGAGGAGACCAGCTACGGCGCTGGCGGAAAGCGCGGAAAAAAGGATGACAATAGTTCCAAGAACAAGTCTGAAGCTCTTATAAAGTCCCTCTTTCTCTTGATCATCGAAGTTAGATTGAATAGAATTGCCAAGGATTTTGATATAAATCTCGTCGAGCGCTTTGTCTGGCGCGGTGGTAGATAGCCGGCCTTCAAGGATATGTGATAGCCGCGTTTCAGCAAGCCGCCGGCCTTCACGAATATGTCGGCAGGCAGTGGCGGCCCAGATGAATAATCCGCCAGATTTTTGAACTAGGCGATCAATGACTGTATTAGGGGGCCAAGGAGCAGCAAAGGCACGCTCCCGCCTGATAATATCGAAGCTTTCTTTGAGAAAGGTAGAGAGATCGTGATCCACAAGCGAAGGGGATATCTGATGAAGGACAAAGCCCCGGTGGTCGGCATCTAAGATTTGGTTGAAGCTATAGGAGATGGGAGCCTCCGGTCTGCTTGTCATGAAGACTCGTATCCGGACCGTCCTTAACGACCGAAATTGGGCTAGAAGTTGCACAATTACTTGGACGTCACGATCGCTATCGCATTCATCCAAAGCATCGATCACAAGAACCAATAATGGCCTCAACGAGTTGGTCTCCAACTTCGACAACGGTCCCAGGACAAGTTGAGCCCACTGGTCGCTGAAAGCCTGACTTGCAATGTTATTATGCTTCTCGACTGCTTCGCAGATGTAGCCTTTGAGTTCCGATGACCAATTTGCCAGCTGTACGGCAATGCTGGTGAAGAACATGCGAGCGTGACCCACATCTCCACCGCTTCGAGAGAAGAAGAAGCTGGCTCCCAGTTCATGTTTATCATGGTACTCACGGGCAATCGTACGGGCAATAGTCGACTTTCCCGTGCCCGCCCAGCCGTTTAACCAGAAGATGCATCGCTCATCTTGGCCATCTGCCCATGCTCTTATCTCTTTGAGGAGGTCGACACGAGTGTTCTCGAGGCATAGAGAATCATACTGTCTCTCGGAGGAATTGAACGCTGCTTGGGTAGCATTCGGCAATGAATTTAGGAGCTGTTCCTTACTGGAAGTTCCTGCTTAGGTTGGAACATCTCGGGTCAGCGTTTGTAGCACTTCATCTAAAGGGACAAGCATTTTGTACATCTATGAGCAAACATACCCGTGAAGTAGTTGTTGACGTTGCCACTGTTATACCCGATTTGGGACCCGTAATTTATCCCCGCTTCGACGTTGATATCCCGACGAGAAGCAGGCTGCTCCATGTTGGCTCAAGATCTGGATTGAGGGACGCTATCGGCAGTTCGATTGGCGCAAAGGCGCAGGCGTAGCATGGTGTAGTGCCTTCGGTCGCTTAAGAGGCGGAGGCGGAGGCGGAGACGGCTTGTTAAGATGAAAGTAAAGAAAACTGGGAACAGAAGCGGTTTTGATTTCTGGCTGTCTTTCTGCCCCTCAAGGGCGCTGCGGCTGTATGAGCTGAGGGACAGCGACTCAGCCCCTGTCGGTTGTGCTTTTCGTGATGTGCAATTCCCTGCTGTTTCCAGTTCATTGGAGAGCAAGCTGCCGGGCGGGGCCTAACACTCTAGGGCTTTTGATTGGGATTTGGTACTGTAAAGCAGATAAATAGCCCTCCCCGTCGCTAACCACCTCCAAGCAAAGCACCTATACCAACAGCCTTACGATCATGGCGGACATTGTTTCAAGCGTTACCTCTCTGTTTTCCACTGCCCTGCAATCATTCGAGCTTATACAGGTTGCCCGGACCTTTAAGGACGACGCAGGCCTATATCAATCAAAGCTCGCCATTATCCAGCTCAGATTATCGCGATGGGGCGAGGCCGTCGGACTCGACCCTGATTATGAAGCTAAACCTGACGAAGAGGCTTCCAAGAACGACCAGCCCTCCATTGCCATCAACACAGACGCAGAAGCAATTGAAGAGATCCTCGACAACATCAATCAAGCTCTGAAGAAGGCCAAGAAAGAGTCGGCGAACTGGAAGCCCACCGGCGATGGCATAGACTTGGATGATGATAGTGATGATGATGACTACCTTAAGCCAAGGTACAAGCGCCTCAAGACCAAGATCCGCAACATCGTCGCGAAGAGATGCCGCCAAATCACAACCAGCGTTCGTGGCGCCAAATGGGCGCTGTACAAGAAGGAACAATGTGAAGCTCTCACGACCAAGCTCGTGGAGCTAATCGAACAGCTCGAGAAGGCCGTTCAGTCGGAGGACAAGCTCGACGAGCTGAGCCAGAGCGAATCCAAGGTCATTGGAGAGAGCCTCAAGACCCTTCTCGAGGCCGTGGGAGACGTCGATCCTCACCTTAAGGCGGCTGCTTCGGAGACGTTGAAAGATCAGGCGGAGATGACCAACATTACAATTGGCGCACGCACCAACTACGGACTCCAGATGGGTATCAATCGGGGCGAGATGAAAGGCCTTACATTTGGCACCGGCAACACCGTTAGTCACCAGTGGCATGGACAGAGCAACCCTCCCCGGGGCTAACTTGGAGGGGATCTTGAGCCCAAATCTGGCAATTCTGAATCGCAGTCTCACGGCATTGGAGTTTCTAGTAGCATTGCAAACAGCAAGAGGTATGCGTAAAGTGGGGGCCACTGTTTTGCACAGGGATAGCGACGAGCGGCCTTCCGCCCTGCTCAGGATGTCGAATACACAGAAGGTGGAGGCCGCTTGAGCTGCGACAGCGGTTGTACGGTTGGAGGCAACGGAAAGCAGAACCACCCCGTCCCGGCATAATTTTCTTCCAAGACCCTTGGCTAGTGGGAAAGAGGCAATGCATGTCGCCGCCGGTACGGAGTGAGATAGTGCTGTGACAAAGAAGCCAATGGCACTTGTCTCACAGCATTAGAGTTGCTGGTGGCACTGTGAAGGGTAAGAGGTTGGGTAAACTGGGGCCACCGGCTTACACAGGGCAACGAGCGACTTTCTGCCTTGCATCAAGCTGCATGACGCTTAAAAGCTAAGAGATGGGACCACCGAGCAGGATGCCAAATACACAGAGGTGAAGGCAGCATGATCCGCGACAGCAGCGCCCTAGATCAGGGAACTGAGCATCGCTGCCTGATCTTGGCCTGGCTTCGCGAAGATGGAATACCGAATGAGAAAATCCAGGAGTATGGCAACCATGTGGCGCGGACCCCCGTCGAAAGTCCTTAAGGAAGCGGGAGCGAGAATACAGCCCTGACGGTGATGATGAAGGGAAGCAAATGCTGAAGAAGATGCGGCGCCGGGAGGAAAACCCATAGCAACGACGCAGCACAAGCTCTAATCATCTCTAATCATCTCCGTAGCACCAATCCCTTCGACCAGTCTTACCTACAGGTTGGGAGATGACATGATTTTCACGTGAATTCTGCCAGTGCACAATAACGAAGCTCGCCATCCCGGCACTGACTCGTCTTCCATCAGACCACAGCAGTACATGTCCAGGTCTACCGTCGCTAGAATCCGACGGAGGGAAAGAACAGCGAAATCCCTTAGTCACGACACCACGTGCCTCGAAGACTGCTTGCCCGAACCTCTGTGGCTTCCCCAGTCAGACCTACTATTGGGAAAAATGCGACGAAACATCCAGACCAGCAAGAACAGACAGCCGGATAGTATTGCCTGCGACAATCCCTTCTCAATACTGTCCGAGGATGAGCAACACGAGGACGCGCTCGCCGGCGCCGCCGATGCGTCGTCGACCGGGCCCCTGCCTACATCACGAACTGGAAGGCCCCCGAGGCCATCACGAAAGCGTCAACAGGTAGATTCGCCACCATCTTCAAGCCCGGCCCCGAAACGGAGAACCCAGAGAACCCTCGACGTAGCAGCGGACACGGTAACGAACGAGTAGATCTTGCAGGCACTCCAACGCGTCGAAGCAGTATTGGCGAAGAGCGAGGAGAGGGCTTGCAGGGCAGAAAAGCGCGTGGAAGAGCTGGAAGCGACGATAAAGAGCTTGCTTCAGACCCAACCGCCACCGACTCTGCAAGCTCGGTCGAGCCCGTCGCTGACACCACCTCCTACGACCCTAAACGCGAGGGCAGTACAGTTCCGCCTGCCAGGGGTTAACCTGGATCTACCGGCGGCACCTTAGCTGCGGGGCGAGAACCCCGGCGAGCTGCGGAGGCGCGTGGATGGTAGCCTCCAGGCATGTGGACTGACGGTTAGATGCCTAGGCGTTAACGTAAAGGAGAAAGACAAGATACGCGTTATCTTCCGGGGTGACGACCACCCTACGGTGCTAAAGGAAGCCGGTAAGTGGGCAAGGGCCATGGCCCCGGAGCGGGAAATTGTGCGGGTCTACGGCGAGCAGTGGTTTCCGGTCCGGGTGGACAGAGTTAAGCAGAGCATGACGATGGACGAGGTGGGTCGGACACTACTGGGTAAGCTGAATGACGTTAGAGTCACGCGGATAAGGTGGCTGTCGAAGCCGAAAGTGGACAAGGAGCATGGGTCGGCCGTGGTCTTCCTCGAGGAGAAGGAGCAGGCAGATCGACTACTACCTACCGGGGTGGTTCACCTACCCGGGGGGGAGATAGGCTATGCCCGCGAGTTCGAGGTAAGACGGGTGCCGACGCGTTGCTACCGATGCCACGAGTATGGCCACGCGCGGTTACGTTGCTCCAGGGACGTGGTCTGCGGACGCTGCGCAGAACGTGGACATCAGGCGGAGGCCTGCACCTCCTCCACCACCAAGTGCGCAGCGTGCAAGGGCCCCCATCAAGCCGGGATGCAGTCGATTCAAGAAAGAGCGGCGCGTGTTGCTGTCCTACCTCCAATAAGCTAACTACACCACGTCGCCCATCCACTCCAGCATCGCCCCTCCGACTTGCTCAGCATAGTTGCCTGTGCAGAGGAGTAAGCCCTTCAACATGCCGATAAAGGAAGGAATTGTTGTGCCCCAGCAAGCGCGCTGGATGGGAAGGCATGTGGTATACATGCTCCAGAATTGGGAGGAATGGGACGGCGGCACGTGAGGAGGAAACTTACCAATAGAGACGTTGACGAGCAGACAAATGGTTAGATAAACGTATAGGACTAAAGGCCCGAAAGGGCGGAATGAGTCGAGGGACGTAGCCGGAAACGCTAGAATATGCGAGTCCCCTATTGGCTTAGCCAGAGAAGGGAGTAGGAAATCAAATCAAATCAAATCAAAACCTACTATTGGCCAATTGATTGATTGATCTCTGCTCTCTTCAGCTTTCAGCCCGGGGCTGAAAGTTGCTATATGTCTATGGATCCCGGTCCGCTGGGCATACGTTGCTGTCGCCTAAGGAAATGTAGTCATTGAGACCTTTCGTACGTGCGGCTTTGCCAGTCATTACATGGATCGGCCCATGGGAGCCCGTAGGACCTGGATATAGTTTGTAGGCGACGGTTCTAACACAGGTCCTGCTCATACGTAGTAGATAATGCCGTCTAGAAGGTGTGTATTCATGTTTCTTCGGGTGCGAAGGGAACAATGTAACCTTTAATCGTTCTAAGAATCTGATGATATAGGGTTTGGTGTTCCGAGCTTAGTGCCTGCATAATTGGATGGCGCGAGTCCGCGACGCGTAGGCACGTGCTGCGCATGGGCGACTGAAGGTGCCAGCGCCAAACGTGGGTTGTGATTCACCCAGTGCTCAAACCTAGTCTCATCATCAAACTACTTATAAAAGCGGCGGGGCGAGGCTGAGCTGAGGGTGAGTGCGATGGACATTTTTCCAGCCTTGACTGGCCAAGCCAGCAGTAGCCTTAGCGTGCCCTAGCTTATATGCATTTTTCTCTTCGCCAGTCATCATTTCCCTCATCAACATAATATTGCACCGAAACGGAGGGGGCATTTGGAGTATCAAAATGCCCAAAACTCGATTAAGCCATCCTCATACCACAGATATAACGTTTCCGGGAGCGAAACAAAGCGCGGACTGATAGTAACTCGCCCAACCGCGAGCTTGCCACCATCCTGTGGCAGCGAGAGAGCCAGCGTGAGGTACGGCGGACACTGATTGGATGAACCGTAGTGTCCGTTGGTGTTTCGCGAATACGCTTCTCGGAATTTTACTTTCTCTTTCCACGATTGTCGTTCTCTCTTGCATGAGATTGATAGGCAAGGGTGACTCACCCATAGACGAAAGACGTTTGTGTTTCTGCAATCGTTCAACATGACGTCTCCGATTCTTGACAACGCTCTGAATGTGGCTGTCGATGATGAGATTCAAATTGAGAAAAATGCCGGCTTGGTCATGGCAACCAACAACAGCAGCATTGTTTCGAAACGAAGTGTCGAAAAGCTCTATTTGCCAGAGCCCCATTTCTTCCGGTACTTCGTCAAAAAGCCTGTCAGACGTGCGCCAACAATTAATCGTGGTTACTGGTTGAGGATGCGTGCCGTGGAATGGGTCGTCAAGCAGTTTCTAGAAAGGCCCTCTGAGCAGGGGAAAGTGGTGATCAACCTCGGATGTGGGTAGTATGTAAGCATTCTTGTGGCTTCGTGCAGGTGAGTTGCTAACAAGTGCTTGAAGTGATCCGCTACCATTTCAATGGCTTGCTCGAGATCCAAGCTTGTGCATCAATACAAAGTTTGTTGATGTGGACTATGACTTGCTCATGGAAACCAAATGCAAGATTCTTCGAGAGACGCCAAAGATGAAGGATCTTCTGCACCCACCCAAGACCAGTGCAGTGCAAGACCCATCGATCTTACACGACAGTCAAGAATACACTGCGTTAGGTTGTGACATGCGGAACATTCCACGGCTTCAACGGCTGCTCCAGAAAATAGTTGACATTGAGAATTGCCTCGTTCTTTGCGTCGCAGAGGTGTCAATTACGTATATGCAGACGGAAGCAGCTGATGCACTCATAGCCTGGAGCTCTACACTATCTACCGATGTGACGTTTTGTGTGCTTGAACAGTGCATTCCTGATCAAACGGACAATCCTTTCACAACGACTATGCTAAAGCACTTTGCTAAGTTAGGGACGCCTCTTCGCTCGGTGCTCAAGTATCCTGGTCAACAATCTCAAAGCCAGCGTTTCACGGCAGCAGGATTCACACATATAGACTACAACAACTTATGGGAGCTGTGGTCTGATCCCAGATTTCTATCACCCTCTCAACGCATTGCCCTCGACTTGGTGGAGCCTTTCGACGAGTGGGAAGAGTTTGCTCTGTTTGCATCACACTACTGCCTTGTCGTTGCACATAACCGAGAGGCTCCCGTCCTCATTGAGAAACCCCGAGGCAGACGAGACTCGACCGTAAGTCTTTCATCTGACATTTCCGCCAGGACATCGTCGCCCCACAACGCCTCAACCGAGTGGTTCGGCCTACACTACAACGGGGAATCGGGTGACATTTCGCAGCGTCACCATGGCTCAGCATATATGATTCCTGATCAAGACGCCATTGCTGTGCACGGTGGTGTAGGAATCCGGTCGAGACTAGCTACAACGGCTGTGGTTCGACCCAGGGATCTCAAAGATGACCCGCCAGTCGTACCGCCAATCGATATTGCCGCAAGGTGTTGTCATACTATCACGCCACTAGATAGTGGACAGATTCTTCTTGTGGGAGGTCGCAATTCTCCAACATCTGTGTTTAAAGATTGCTGGCTTCAGACCGACCAAATCTGGGAGCGTGTTCATGATTTGCCCGCACCACGATATCGCCATCGCGTTGTAGCGGTTTTGCTGCCGGACGGCAGCTCGGGAGCTGTTTGTTTCGGTGGAAAGGTCGACCACCGCAACGTCACCTCGGCGGTTCTACTATGGGAGCCGACCAAAGGTTGGCGAGAGCTTCGGACCAATGGTCCTGATCCAATTCCTAGCTTTGGACCTATCTTCATGCGACTTGGCTATAACCATGGGCTTCTGTTCGGAGGTATGAGGCAGGATGGCGTTCTCTGCCCCGGTCTGATGAGATGGCGACTCCGCATCAGAAACAAGGAAATTGTCCATATAGACTTTCGCTCCACAACAGCGCTTGATGCGTCTGCGGGAATCTGGCCTTGGTTCGCCCGCTTCGGAGCATCGTACAGCATGCAACGAGATGAAGTACTTCTCATTGGTGGAATTGCCAAATCTGGTTGCATACCTAAGTCCTATGAGATTCTATCAATCATTGGGTGCTTTTCAAATTACAAAGACCAAGAGACGGAACTCCCCTTGAGGATAGGGTGTGTCAACCCGTCGAAGAGTCCTGACTGCCCTCGACCTTTTCTGGTGGGACATTCAACGCACCGAACACGATCTGGTCTTTCCATTATTTTGGGAGGTGGTGCAACCTGCTTCAGTTTTGGCAATTATTTCAATACCGGCGCTTGGGTGTTGTATGACCGTGAAGCTGGCCTTTCTACAGACTGGATTCTGGTCCCATCAAAGCCGGCCTTGACCGGTCCTTGTCAAGAGCAGACCAAAATCTCCATGAGCAAGGTGCAGAAAAAGAGCGAGAGCGTTGAGCCGACCGAAGTGCTCTCTTGTCAGGAATTTACCGCTATAATACGTCGAGACGAGCCAAAGATCATGAAAAGCCTCGACTTTGGCCCATGTGTCAAGAACTGGTCAACAACCTACCTGGAAAATATGATCTCGCGTGAAAGGCACGTGGTGGTTCACGAGTCACCGAGTCGGATCATGAATTTCCAGCGCAAGGACTTCTCTTACAGAAATCTACCATTCCATCATTTCATGTCAACTCTCTCGTGCGAGTCGACGCACCTTTACTTGAGATCCCTCGCAGCCGCATTGCCTTCTACCACACCGGCAAATTTTAAGATTGACTGGCCAGAAATTGCTTCTGATTTCAAAATACCACCGCCACTGCAGAACTTGGAACCGAACATACATTCCTCGCCATTGCGAATCTCCAACGACATAAGTATGTGGTTACACTATGATGTGATGGCAAATGTGCTCTTCCAGATTCAAGGGGCTAAGAAGCTTGTCCTTTTCCCCCCATGTGATTTACAAAGGCTAGGTTTTCCTCCTGGCTCCACGACAAGTGAACTAGATCTCTTCAAAAGTGACGCTACAGACAGACAGGATGATTTCGTGATCCCGGAAGACACCAGCCCCGTGATCGCTGTGCTTAGACCTGGAGATGCACTGTATATACCTCCGTTGTGGGCTCATACCGGGAGCTCCCTACCATTCGTCGATGACCACGATGTGGACATTCAGAGCACAGGTTTGGAGGAATCCTCTCAAAGATTACACGAGAACGTAGGAAGTCAAGAGTGTAACGGTTCGGCACCAAATTCAGCGGTCAAAGCGTCCTCTTCTGCAAGGAGTAATCCATTCTTGAACATTGCGGTCAATGTGTTCTTCCGGAATCTTCCAGCCTCGTCCTACGCGGCTGGTCGTGACGTCTATGGGAATCGAGATCTGGCATGTTATGAAGACGGTAGGAGAATGCTTGAAAAACTGGTGAGCAGATTCGGAGATAGTAAAAAGCAAACGGGAGACCTGGATAAGCCTTCAAGTACGTCTCTCGAGTGGGTGCCAAAGGACATCAGAAAGGCGTATCTCCTTCGGCTTGCGAAAGAGCTAGAACAGCGAGCCGAAAGCTTATAATAAACAAGCCCAATGCTGCTGGCAGGGTGTGAGAAACTAAACAACCCTTGTGAAAGCGCATAGAACCATAAAACCAAACCACGGGTTCTTGCACATGTACCCAAGCACCCGAACTCGGATAGACACACGAGACACCTTAAAGTGGAAGCCCCGCACGTGTTTTCGATTGATCTCGACCAGACGCACGGTTGCGTCTAGCATTTCGGCTTAACAGCGCCACAGGGTAGCTCTACAAGGCTTAGGCGTAAACCGGGAGCCATAAGGCAAAACGGCGGATGAATGATAGGAAATCCTTAGTAAGACTCCTCTGAACGTCATGTGAAAGTCTTTTGGGATTTCCAGGTTTCATTAGCCCGTAATTTGGGACTGTAGATAACGGTAGTCTTAAGCTATTTGTTTGTATACCCTCGATCGAGATCTGTCAATTCGCAGACACCCAGTCTGTGGCGGACTGTGAAAGGCCTGAATAATGTAGTGATCAGAGGCATTTGGGAAGAGGGGAGGGGCAACCTCGCATGGTGGCCAAGAAAGATAGCGTCGGGTGGGAGAGCTAAGAGTGGAGTAAAACTCTCCGGGTATCAGAATGCATGGAAGCAAGGGGAGAGACGAGACTCGCTGGCTGTTCTTGAGTGTGGGTCCTCGTGGATCAGAGTCTCCAATCCCCGCAATGGGTCTGAAGATGAGGATCCCGATGTGCAGAGCTAGGCTTGCAGCAGCTTGCAGCATAAGCTCAATTTTAACTATCGCTCTCCCTCTCGTCGAATAAGGCTTGCTCTGTCCTGGCATCCACGTTGAGTTTATGCGTGCGCCCGCGTCACTCGAATACCTACGGCATTGCTGATGTCCAATCGAGCCCCGTCTCCAGTTCTGCCCTTCGCTCCAACCCCACCTGTCTATTCTCGATGACATTCTGCCTACGGTCGATGTTTCGATAGTGTTTTGGAACTTCTTGCGAAAACACCACCTTGTTGTACTTGCGCTATTTATCCTGTCCCCTTCTTGAACGTCGTTCTATGACCCCCTATTGATTTCCTTTGGTAGTTTCTGCACCATCAACGCTCTACATAACCTGTTGCATTGCCCGAGCCCTTTTCTGCCCAACGTCTTGGTCGGGTATTAAAGCGACCGAGCCAGCTTCCTTGCAGATCCTCGCCCGCCAGCGACGTTCGCCCTCCCATCTTTCACCTTTGTACCGCTGATGAATTCCACATAGGAATCCGTGCTGGGAGAGCTTTTGCTTCACTCTTCACCCTCACCAGCACAACAGGATCGTGGATGAAGCAGAGTTCAAACCTGTTGCTGATCACGACTCCAAATTCTTTGTGTATGATGGCTACAGTAGTGCTTCAACAACAATCCGCATTACGAGATCAGTCGACCACTCCGCCTCCATTGCCGTCGACACTGACATTGAACACGCCAAGATCATCCACCCCCATCCCGAATAAGCATATTCCTTTCTGCCCGCCGGGACCCACCCCTTCGTCGCAGCCGGTAACTCCACCAAGTTCTCCGCCCCAGAAGACTTCATTCTTCCGACCAAGCTCGCTCCTTTACCCACCTCACAGTCACAAAAAGCTTCTAAAATCTCCTCCCATATATGGCTTGGACTCTGATAGCCTAGCTCAGGCACTCAATCATGCTGCACAGCAGCCTCTGCCACTCCCGTCTACCGTCTTCCCCTGGCTGCATGGTTTGCATCCAAATAACCAAACGCAGCTACACTTCTTCGTGGCCAGGAAGAAGTCGTTGCGGCGGACTCCCAAATGCCTCAGGGCTATTACTATTATCAAAGCCGGCGGAGACTTGAGTCGGGCACGGATCAAAGGCGCTGTTGCTCCTGACGAAGTCCTGAATCTCTGCGAGGAGTCAGGAAGAGGCTTCATCGACTGTGACCCACCGGAAGGGTTCTCGGTACGCAATTTCCACATACAGACGGCAAAGATCGCCCAGGTGTCGGACATTGTGATCTATGGCGATGAGAGGACAGATCACAGAATCATCCGCTCGGTGGCCGAGCGCTCCGCTCAGGTTCAGCGCAAGTGGAAGAAGGAATGTGAGGCGCAAGGCCAAACTCCCGAAACATACCACACCTTTGTTCTGACCTCGCCACTCGAAGAGTTTGAACGGGACTATCCAGAGCTTGTCGCGGTCAACTCTCGAGGCAAGTCAACGGGACAAGTTCTGGACTTTCTCCAACAAGAGCGTATTGAGATGTGCGCCATGTCCAAGGCCAGTGAAATCAGCCATGGCGTCTTCCAGGGCCCATCTTCCAACCCTACCATTATGCCTGTTGACGATGACGCCCCTGCCTTTGATGTCTTGGTTGACTGCAACGATCACGCAAACATGCCCGACACCAAGGTTCTCTCGTTCAAGTCCAAGCAGCTGCAGAATCGAGTTTCGAGTGACCCAATCCATGTCGCTTTCCCTTCCTCGGGTTCCTTGATGCCATCGTCGTGGGCACAGGTAGAAGGGGATGGGATACTACTGATGTGTCGGTGGATATACAACCTGACCCACGTACCGCAGCCAACCCCGTGCACGCCAGACAAAGATGGGGATATGCCCATGATTGAGCTGACGCCGCAGACGCGCAGAGTGCTCTTTCATTGTCCGGACGGCTACACAGAAACGAGTCTGCTGTCCGTGGCGTATTACATGTATGCCGAAGGCGTGTCACTGCATGATGCATGGATTCAGCTCCATTGTGATAAGCTGAGGAACTTCTTCGCCTATGCTTCTGACGTTGCCCTTCTTCGATCGATCGAGCAACGCCTGCTTGATGAGTCGCCAGCTGGAGACGCAAAGACAACACCGCCGCCCGCGTGGCTGAACAAACTTGATGGAAGCTTGCCGAGCCGTATCCTGCCGTACATGTATCTCGGAAACTTGACACATGCCAACAACCCGGAGATGCTGAAGCGTCTCGGAATCAGGCGCATACTAAGCGTGGGAGAACCCGTCTCGTGGACTCCAGCAGAATGGGAGAGCTGGGGTCGTGAGAACATAAAATATGTAGACCGCGTTCAAGATAACGGTATCGATGAGCTCGGTCCGGAGATCGGAACCTGTTTGGAGTTTATTGGTAAGTCCTTTTTCCTCTCTCTTGACTCGATAGCCTGCAACCCCTATACTGATTACTCGTCTAGGTCGAGGTAAAGTGGACGGTAGTGCAACCTTGGTCCACTGCCGCGTTGGCGTTTCAAGATCAGCGACTATTTGCATTGCCGAGGTTATGGCAAGTCAAGGGATGAGTTTCTCAAAAGCATACTGTTTTGTTCGAGCGCGAAGGCTCAACGTCATCATACAACCGCATTTGCGTTTTGTATACGAACTTATGAAGTGGGACGAACTGCAGCAGGAGAAGAGAGGAGAGCCCTTACGACGCGATTTGGAGTGGCAGACTGTGGCGAAGGAGATTGCGAACCTCAACCGGCCGTATTCCAGAGCTTAGAAAATATCTGGAACGGGACGCGCACCGGTTGAAAACGGTTGCGCAGCACGTGCCCCATCGCGGTGGAAGCGCAATGAAAACGCCAAAATAGAGAGACGAAGACCGAACTCTCAGGCTAACAGCTGTTGGGGCTCGGTCAATATTGATGGCTGGCCGACGAATTTATGTGGATGAGCATATGACTGGCACGAAGGCAATGTGACATGAGGTATGACATGATATGAATGAGCCAGATATCACAGACTGCTGTGATGGCGAAGACGACAGAGCGCTTTTGCAATACGGCCTCCTTGCTGATCAGCTGATTAGCGTGTGGACACGACGCTGGCTCCTAGTCCTGTGGCGCCTTTCTCGTCAGAGGCTTTAGGGTCACGAGGTCCCTATATACGAAATGGGATTGGGTACTGCATGGTGTTGACGGCGCAAACAGTTTTCTACCCAAGAAAATTTTTCGGGGGCGCATGTCCGTCTGGTCTATATACACAGCTTGTATCCATCAGTCATGCAGGACATGTATGTACCGCTAGACCTCAATGTGAACAACTTTTCAATCATTTCTGCATCTTGTTACATCCTTCCCACATCTGCTCCTTGTCCTGGTCAAGTTACGTCGCAAAACAGATAGTCTATAAGTTCCACCTTCTTCTCGTCACGATCCTCGGGCTTGGTGCATCCGCCTACTTCGGTGCTGAGTCGGTCGGCAAAAGCCCTCGCAGCGCCATGGGCCTCAATCCGGTGTGTTGCTCGACCGTTAGCGGAGAACAATGGCAGGTCGATGTCGAGAGGGAGCATTTCGCCATCTTTCAGGCCCAGCAGCGTCGTGACTGAGGTCAACGAGCCAGAGCTTTGTTCGTAGCCGAGATTGGCATGGGCATGTCTCAGCTTGTCTTCGTTGTCGGCTGTCAAGATCGTGTTCTCGCTTAGAGGAGGCACGGAGAATGTGCTAGGCTCAGGCGCTTGTGGTACGATGGTAGCGAATTCCTCTGGGTTTTGGTGGAGATCCGTGTTAATTGTGACTAGACGGGAATCGGGATCCTGAGCAAAGCCTGGGTATAGCATGAAATAATTGTTGGCCTGCATAAGTTCGGATGTGGGTTGCAGCCAGGCGGGATAGCGCTCGGAAACTTTTATGCCGCTTGAGATGCGCTTCGAGAGATCGGGATCATGCTGCAGGCGCAAAGAGAGGTAGTCCTGGAGCTCGACCCATTTGTCGCCGAAGTATAGGGCCGCTGTGCTTGAAGGGGTCTGCGAGAGAAAGAGCGGATTTAGCTTCGGTCGTGCTGTATTGAGCAGCGGGGATTTGTCGTCCAAGGACTTTTCCGGGAGATCGAGAGAGATGCCCATGAGCGAACGAGTAATTCGGTATCCACTCCGACCGTATTTGTATTCGAGTGTGAGATACATGAGGTATTGAAGATAGTTGGGGTCGAGCTCAGTATCTGGACTGAGTACAAGGACATGGGACATTGGGAACGAAGATGGGTAGAAAGATTCTACGGTGCTAAGAGAGGCGTGGGCCGGCGTGAGTTGTGTGGCGTCGATTCTTCTTCTGAGAATGAGCTTGCTTTCGCTTCTGGGGTGCTGGTGAGGCCAGCGAAAGCTTTCAAGATATTGTAGAGCGAAGGCATCGATGTCGCGTGGCAATTCGACGGTGATTCGAGGGAATGGGAGGCCAGTATAGTCTGCGTGCTGGATGGAGTTGAGCAGTCTAACCAAAGATCCGGCCGACTGCCTGTAGGGAGTGATTACAAGGTCAATTTGATTCTGGTTCAGAAGGGAGAGAGCTCTTCCATCGAGGCCAGTCATCCAGCTGGTCGAGGTCAGCGCATTGTCCGGCACAACGACCAGTGATGTCCAGAGCGAGGCCAACATGGACTCCACTGTTGCCTTGAAACGAGAATCCACCATCTGCTGTTCATCGACGAGAAAGGCAGAAGGGGTTAAGACGGCATGTAGATGTGATACAGCAGCTCTTAAAGCAGTGTCCTGACGGGCTTTCGTAGACTGGGCATTAAAATCGGGGCGGGCGTCATGCCAGAAGACAGGACAACCAGATTGCTCGATCCCACTAACGGCCATGATATCTTCGATTGCGTTGTCATAGGTGGGAACAAGAGCAACATGGACGGTTGTCCTATTATGACGAGCAAGCTCACAACTCAATCTGACGAGGCTCGCGGCGGAGCGCAAATCGTGGAGCAAGACTACCACGTTATCCTTCTCGCTCTGCGTGCCATATGCATGCGGTCGAAGGGTAGCAGCAAGACGATAGAACTTCACAGGTCCATCATAGTTTTGTTCTGGCGGCTTGACGGTGCCAGCCTTGCTGCGTGCCTGCGGATTCGATGACGGGTCGAAGGCGTACGGTCGACCCTGACTCTGGCCGGTTCTCGAGTCGATTCGGTGAGCAACAGAGGGTACATCAGTCGGCAGGTATTTGACGAAGAGATAGACGCTGAGAAGGGCAAGCACGGCGAGGAGGCTCCTTCGCCGGCGGAAAATCCCAGCGCGCATCTTAGCTACTGGTAGCCATGAGTGATGCTGCGCACGTGGGTCATGTTTTCTGTCCAGTCCGCTGCCGTGGGCGACTGGACGCTTCGCAAGAGCCATGCATCGTCACGCCTGGGAGAGATGAATGACGGGCGATACCATTGAGCGGGTGGCTTGTTCCTGCCGTCATCCCAACATCGAATTCAGGAAGGAGCGCAGTTGGAAAGGAGACAGGAGCGAGCCTTGCCGTACCAGAAGGAGTTGACAAGGCTAGCCCCACCCCGTGTCGTTATTGCCAATGAAGCTATCACTGCACTTGTACGAAGTCGTTGGTAGTACAACCGTCCGCCTTCAACTTCGTTGTCTGCAAGTGGATTTGACCTTGGTCGTTTACTCCTGGTGTATAATCTTGATGAGCACGCCAGTTCACAGAACCCTAGTCGACGTACAGCACCTCTAATCGTCATCTGCCTCGCCTCGTCGCCGACCACGAAGCTCCCATCCAGCGTGTACAACGTGGACAATGCTCACACTGTGATATCGAGCATTTCCACCTGGGCAGAGGATGCGTGGCCTCACTACTCACAGCATCAGACCATGTCTACGACATAGTATCAACCCCTCTTCGCTACCGCCGGTGCGACGGCCTGTATTTCCTCCGTTCCGGAAAGGCCTCACGGCTGCCGATGTCTTCACCGTCCTTCTCGCGCCTGTCTTTACAGCTGCCTTTGTGTTTGATGTCACCGCGAAGCAGGATCGTGTGCAGGAGTGGGACCGCCAGATTGCAGTGCTCGAGGAAGAGTCGGAACGGCTTTGCCAGAGGCAAGCAGAAGCATGGGGACGAATCCAGCGGCGCTCCGTCGCGAATGGTGCTTGGCAGCAACGAAGGTTGATGTCCACGGCCGCCGTAGCCCTCCACCAGGTTGAATGCTTGGACGACATGGATCCTCTCCAGAAAGAGGACGAAATCAATAATGCTGATGAAAACGCCGCCCAACGAACGCCTGCACACGAGGGCACCCTGGCAGAGCAAGAGACTCAAAAACGCTACGAGCGCCTGATTGCCACCCGGCTGGCTTTGCAGTTTATGGTGCAGATAAGAGCTGGTCGCACAAATCTCTACAATCCGGCCATGGTCATCAATCCGAACCAGTCCGAATATTTCCAAAGCATGGATTACCTGCTACGAGAGCTTGAGAAGCTGGCGGAGCTGATTCATAACATTGGTATCCACCATATCCCATGGGGCACAAATGTTCCGCAACAAGATCGGTCTCGAAGACTTGAGTTGGGCACCCGTTTGGCCGAGCTTACCGAACGCTTGAGAGAAAGCAGCATTCATTTGCCCGATTTTATTATGGCTTACGTCCAGCTGATCTCCCAGTACAAGCTGGGCCCGCCAGTGGGTAACTACGTCGACATGATGAGGACGTTCTCAGCCTGGGCAGATAATTCGCCCATGGCGGCACTTTGTGAAACTGCTATCTGGGAATGTCACCAAAACCTCACGAGCCACGCGATTGCAAATGTCCTCTGGCGACATGGCTCGGATGCTGACTCCGGTAGAATGGCTCAGTTCTTGTCAAGACTGGTAAAGGTCAACTCCTTCCCCAGACCTTCACGGCCTTGGTTTCGCGCTCCCGTCAACGACATCCAAATCTCCATTCCCGTCTCGAGGAATCCCTTTTTGATGGCAAATTTGGCCCGAGCTGCGCTTTGCAATCAACAACAAACCGTTGCAGAAGCATACGCCACTGTCTTCTTCCAACGTGATATTGATCAATCCTACCGAGGCGTCTTCAGGTGGTACATGGTGGCCAGCTTCCTGCAAAGCTACGGTGCTTGGGGAAGTTGGAAAGCTGGTCAACGCTGGCTACAGACCGCTGTCAACTGGGCCAACGACTTCCTACAAAGCGGCACTGACGTATTAGGTAGAGTAATCTTACGCATGCTCGACTTCTGCGTTGCCTGCGACCAAAGAGAAGAATACGAGCTGATAATGGGAGCTGCCATAGCTTCCAGCATACCGCCACCGCCAATCAATCAGTCCAGGCCTACTTGGCTCTCTAGTCGGATGAAACAGGTCAGGCTTGATTGGCTCGCCCGGATAGCAGAGACGAAACAAGACCGACAACTCTGGGGGTCTCTGAATTCAGAGCACATAAGACACTTTCAGTCTCTTCTGAAAGGGAAGTTTGACCGCGATCAGACACTTTCTCCAAAGCCTTTTCATCCAGCTGACGTTGTAATGCCTATTATGCCGCTCATCGTTCGGGAGGCTCAAGACGACGGTAACAACGAATTAGACCACCAAGCACAAATACACGAGGATCCAACCAATTCTTCCAGCCAAACACCCTTGGACCGCTTTGCTGCTCAGGGTCCCTTTCCAGGAGCTTGTCCGTCCGCAGAAGCGATGAGCGAGCCATATGTCCCCACAACTGAAGACCTGGAAGATTTACATGATTCTGATTCTCCTTTCTTTCCTCGAACGGACGGTGCCTCCAAAGACACTGCTGAGGAAAAGATTGCGTCCTCCCAGCCATATGATGATGCATCAACAATCATGTCTCCCTTTTTCAATCCAGCGGCAGAATCAACGCAAAAGAACCGGAGAGCCTTCTCAAGTAGCGCTCGACCATCTAACGACCGGATGCGAGTCGCCGCAAACAATTCTGCTGAACCGGATACATTATCAGAGCTTGTGACTCAACTAAATGTCGCAAATGAGAAGTTATATCGAGCCTCCATTGAGAATCGTAACGCGACCGACAAAGTTGCAGAACTTGAAAACAGGTTACGAGCGATCCAGGACAAGGCATGGCTAAAAGGGAGCAAAGCGGAGAATCCTTCTACCTTGGTCACTCCCCCGGCTACTATTGGGGAAACCTCATCGCTAAGGATCACTAGGAACAAGAATATATTGCGAGTACGCTATCATCCATCATGAATGGCCAAACCCCCTTATTGATAAGCCAACAATTTAGGCCATTCTTGATAACACCTGGGACTTGCAATGAATGTGTCCACTGATGCTTATTGGCATCAAGGACCAAGAGCTTGGTCAGCAACACCGATAGAAAGCACAAAGGGCCAAGAATCATATTGATATTTGAACAAAGCTACGATGGCAGCCAATACTGACTCGTTCAAGTGCGTGAACTTGTGGGTGCTGCGGCTTGCGTCGCCCTGAGTAAAGTCCAAATCACTTTCCCTAGGTTCTTAGACGAAGAGATAGCCTGTTTCCGCAGACGACTCCAAATTCTACAGAGTGATGACGGACGGAACCATGAGGCTGACTGATGAAACACCGAAAGATGATCGGTCTCGCTAAACAAGCCTCGTTTCTTCCATCAACATGCGCAGTTGCCATTGCTTCTATGGTCAGGATTGACAATGTATCACGTGATCATTGCCTGTCTTAGAGATCAGTAAAGCCTGGAGAGAGTACGAAGATGTGGGGAATCGTGGACGCTCACAACAGACGATGGACGATCAACCCGGACCCTGAGTACACGAAACGCGTGGGGTAGCGAGGTCACCCGTTTGGTAATATGATGCGTTGCCACGTTTCATTATCCACTGTCAGTTCCTCGACATGAGTGCTTCGACAGGAGTTCTCGACAAGCGTCCGTGAGCTGTAGTGTATATATGAACAACCTAGAAATGATATTTATTGTACACGTCTAGTTTTTGCTAGTGAAGGTAAAGCTAAATGCATGCAGAACCCTTTTCCCCCAACGCCGCCAAAATCTACAAGAATTAATACTCCGTAGTCATAATTTCCATAAGATGCCACCCCCCCAATGACACGCCGGATCTAGTCTTTCACCATGAGAATCTTCAGAACCTCGATCCCGATCTCAAGCACATTACGCTCCCGCATTTCCCGCAGCGCGAGCTTCACCCTGTCCAGCCCCTGCAGCCCCAGACATGTCCTTTTCACTAGCTCAGCCCTTCCTTGCTCCGCCTGCAGCAAGTTCGAAAGCACGACGAACCCGCGATGCTTGAGGCCCAAATCTCCATCCTCTACCATATCGAGCACAATTTCTACTGTCCTCGATAGCTTCTCCTGATCCTCCTCAATCAAGACTTTTCGCACCTCTTCGAAATCGGTCAACATGGCCAGCGCACCACCGGCTGCCGATCGTGTCGGGGCGTCGTCGACGTCGCCCATGGCGACCAGGATCCGCAGGCGCTCTTGGGCTTTGCGCGAGCCGTCAGCATAGAGCACGATGCCTTCCGGGTGGCCGACGAGGTTGCATATCAGTTCGACTGCGGCGCGGCGGACACGGTCGTTTGACGCGCCGATGAGGAGGTCCTCGACGTCGGTGAAGCTGGTCCGAATGATGGAATTTGCAACGTCGGGATCGGGTGCCGACGCGAGGTTGGTGAGGGCAAGGAGAGATTCGAAGAGCGGCAGCAGATCGCGCGGCCCCGTGTCGGCGAGTGCCGGGCCGTCGGAGCTGGGTGGTTTCAAAAGGGATGTAAGCGGCGAGACTGCCGAAGTGATGTGGGGCGAGGTGCCCGAGGGAAAGACGTGCTCCGGGTTCAAAGATATCAATATGCGTGCGACCGCATGCGCAGCATCGGGAGATATGGTTGGTGATGGTGCTTGCGTGCCCGACGTTTTAGAATGAGAAAGTGGAGGCAAAGCTCTCGGTTGTCCTTGTTGCTGACAATGTGAAATTAATAAGCGAATGCCTCCTTGCTGCGCTATTACTCCTCTGTCCTTTGGATTGCGCGCTAAATTGAGCAAGATTTTATCTGTCAACTGTCCAACAGCAGAAGATGGTGATTTATTGAGTTTAATCAGAGTCGCCGTCACGCCAGCTTTAGTCAAGACTGTACAGCGTTCTAAAACATGCTCGTCGTCGTCTAACTCGGATTCTTCAAGTGGCTTTTTACTTGCATTTGCGTATGCGTTTAGCTTCGACATTTTCTTTTGCTCCTCGGATAGGTTGGGCTGGAAATGCGTCAGATTCGATATAATACTCAGACCGCCAATGGTGATTTCTGGATGTGCGGGATTTTCTTCGAGCGCCGATAGTAGTGCTTTCAGGATTTTCGGGTCGCGCGCGAGCTGGTCCTTCACCTCCGGCCTCAGAGATGTGTACGCAAGACCTTCAATAGAGTCAGAGATGTTCTTTTCGTCGCGATCTTCAACAACAAGGGATTTTTGGAAAAGACCAACAAGTTCACTAACATTATCGTTCACCGCATGGGCGGCACCTTCTGCACCTCCTCTGTTCGCAGTTCGAAGCTTCGCCAGGACCGTTGCAGCCATTGCCGGTTGTCTTCCGGTACCGTTACTGACTTTGTGTGATAGCCATTCTGCACACTGTTCTTGGATAGCCTTGCGGCAGGCACCGTCAACGCATGCGGCATTTATCAAAGCCAGAAAAGAGTCATGTACCATCGGGCCGGTGAATTTCTGCCGCAAGAACGGCATGAGACCCTTGAGAAATCCTTCGGTGAGGAACAGCTGTGCTGTAACATTAGGTGCCACCGGGAAAAGCTGAGCAGCTGCTGAGAAGGCAATGAGTAAGGCTTCCGCCTTTTGTTTGGCGATTTGAGACATTATGAAGTTGCTAAAGAATTTCTGTGACTCCAGTTCGGATGTCTCCATAAATTTAGCGATGACAAGTGTTGCTTGTCCGCGAACGTCTGCAGGCAGTCGAAAGTCCAGTGAAGTAAGAAGTGCATCGAATGCATCCTCGTCGATGTGGTGATAAAGCCGGGCAGTGTCAGCTAACAGCAGCAAGGTGATACCTTTCAGTGCTCGGCCGTCGTGATCATGCCCGCTCTCCATCAATTTTGCGATGAACAAGACGAAGAGGTCTTCCTCAACTTGTACTCGAACCGGTTCACTTTGCCACAATTTTGGTTCGAGAACAATGCTTCTCAGGCACGTCACGGCTTCGTCGCCTCGAGCAAACATGTCCTCAAATAACTCTGTGGTTGCTTGAACAAGTCGATCTGCAAGATATTGTCGCACTTGCACATTGCTTCGGGCAAGCTCTGCAATAATTGCATCTTGAGCGACAGAGAGCTTTGTTGGTGGCTCTTTGAGAACGAGTTGAAGACATTCAATTGCCGAAATGGAGTTCAGATTCACCGCTTCGGATGATCTGAGATACGAAATAGCATTGTCGCCTGCTTTTGAATCGTGATACTGCGCATAACGCCGACACAGGTCTACGAGCGGCGATGAACTCTTGTCTGCGTGCAACGCCAGGAACGCTGCTTGTACGTCAACATTGTCGTGGCCGAGAGCGGCAGCCTCTCTCAGCAGCGCCGCCGCTTGCTGCAAATGGTCAATGCTTGGCACTGCTTCCCATTCAGCGTGGGGTTCTTACCTCTAGTCTCCCCGATTTCGCTAGGCCAATGGCTTCCTGCGCAAGGAATGAAGCACGTTCATCAGACAATTGTCGATTGAGTCTGGTTACTGCAGCCATGGAGTACCGTCAGTGTCTTTGCACTGACGTTTGGGGACAGTGGCAAATTTTTGCTTTGTCTCAATCGGATGGATGAAGTTCGCCACGGAATAGGGAAAAATTTGGTTGTGATGTTGGCAAAAAAAATTTTGTTCAAGCAGCTGGAATATGTAGATGAGTCAAGAGGCTAACTCAGAAACGAATCTGTGTCCGATGACTTGCAAGCCCTGCGAGCAACCAAACGGGGCGCGCCCAAGTTTTGCTGGCAATCTTGAGATCTGCTCTGTGGTCAGGAGAACAGAGCCGATGAGTTGCTGCACGCTCGATGTTACTTCGTACTTCGTACAAGGCGTCACTCGTTGCATGTGTAAATAATTCGGCCAGGCCGCAGAAAGTGCTCGACTGGTACGAAGTAATAAGAACAGCCGATCGGAGAATTACAAACAACCCAAACGGAATACGCAATAATGGGCGCTTCCAGGTTGGGGAGGTCATAGATCTCAATTAGGACTGGATGTGCGAAAAATACAGCCAACCAAATGCGACATTCACGCACGCCTTGCGAGCCAAGTTCAGGTTGTGTTGAATGGCGTGAACGGTCAACAATAGTTCAACAAGTCCACAGCTGAGTGAGTTAGCGGTAATAAAATACAGAGTATTGGTTCGTCGCCCAAGCACCTATCTGCTTCAGGAAATTAGCACATGTTTGACCCAAGCGTAATCGGCGGCCGAAAACATTCCTGTGGTTATTGTTATGATAACTGTACTACTGCGCCTACGACCATCACGAAACGCGCCCTGTGCCGAATCTTCCTCTGGCAGACGTGCGCCAGCGTCGACGGCGAGACCAGTTATATTACCCGACTTATTGTTATCTCTTAACCCCCGGTCTGGATATGCGAAGGCTCTGGGCGAACAATTGAAAACGTGGACTGATTGAAGTGCTTGATTGAAGGACTAAACTCAGGCGGCCCTGCAAACATGACGTGACATGCCAAAAACACACATGCCGTGCTTCTCCCACGGCAAGTCCGGCAATGGTGGCCCAACCACCGCTGCGCCGCAACAAGATACCTGTTCTCCTCAAGAGATCCGACTTAATCTGATAACGGATTCGCCCCATTATATCAATATTCTAAAGCCGCGGACGGTTAGGGGTTTAATTTTTATGGCTTACGCCGGCGCTCTTAGCGATGGTAATTACCGTTAGAATAAAAAGTTAAATATATATATATAGAATAGGAAAACCCGATGAGTAGAATAGTATGCCGACATAACCACCATTTTGTGCTAACCTTAGCGGGCTGCAACTCATTTCCGGGAGAAGACCGAAACGGTGTATGTACATTTGATGGGCTATACAACCTGTGTCCAGTACCACAAAGAGACCAATCAAGACGAGGTTCGTTAAGCTGTGCCTTTCTCATTGCTATGTTGATCTTGCTGGCGGCTCTGTACCCGCCTGGTGGCTTAGACTGGGATATATCAGACAATGTCGGCGCCCAATTTATTGCTACGATCGCCCATTCCATCTTCTTACCATACTAAATTTTCCCCCAGAAGAGTCACTCGACCATTTGGTTCGACGCACTTATATTTCAGATCTCGTTCATGATATAGATGGGTAGTCGTTCAAGCTCAACCTGAACCAATACTTCGATACCCCCCTAATGACGCTCTTGGTGTGACCCGTGACTAGCACCGAATGTTCTAAAATCGGCGGCTACTCGCGTCTAGGCCTAGAGAAAGTCAGCAACGCCTTGTCCAGCGCAGATGCAGATGCAGATGCAGATCGGGTCCCTCCCCAGCAGATACGAGCCACACAAGATTTCAAGGAGTCTTGCGAGGTAGGCAGTGAACAGGACCGCAACCAGCCCAACGTGTTTTTACCTGAAGGTATCAAGAACAACTTCCGCTCTTCCACGACTGTCTTCTACTGAACGCTCTTCCAAGTGACACAAATCATCCTGCGTGATCTGGCGTTGAGATGTCAGCATGAGGACGAGTGAGTCAAGTTTCATGATGGCTACAACAAGCAGCTACGGATCTTGCAATACCCACCTGTTCCAGCTAAAGTGATCTTGTCCGGCGGGCCTGAGAGGATACCTGCCCACAGTGATTGGAGTTCGATGACGATGCTGTTCCAAGACCACGTCGGCGGTCTACAGGTTGAGTCTAGCCACTCAAGGGCAGACCGTTCGCCTACATGGGGGACCTGCTGATGCGGTGGAGGGACGACTATTTGAAATCCACCATGCACCAAGTCACGTTGCCAACGTTGCAGGATCGATTTGAAGATCAAGAGAGGATCATCCCCGCGAGGAATAGTGCGGTCTACTTTTTCTGACCGAAGCTTGATATGGATGATATGCCAGCCCACTCAGACTACCATTATGGAATGTGCCGAGTGCTCCTTCATTCAATTTTCATTTGTCGAAAGCGTGTGAGCCGAAGGAGTGTCATATGCAGGGAGACTGACAATATGGACGGCAGAGGAAGTAACACTATACCACCGCAAGCGTACGCGCTGCCTATTTAGGGAAAGCTCCAGGAATATCCCCAGTCGAGCTTGGCACAAATTCGACAGTTTCAGTACCGCGGACCCTACAGAATTGAAAAGCTTCCATTGTCCATGGATGAGTCAGCTACTCAATCACGGTGTATTTTGCCCTTCTCTGTAACCGCATGTTATACAGCGGCGGCTTCACCGGCTGACGCAATGTGGACATTAACCTTCACGACAGGGCGGTCACCCAAAACCCATCGCCCTTTCACTTTCGTACCGTTCTCTAAATCCTGTCATCGACGACCATCAGATCCCCGTTGTTGATGGCTATAAAATTGGGCAGCCCATTGTCCGTCGCTGGCTCTGATCCAAACCCGTGTGTCAAGTATGATGAACTTTTACATCTGGTCAGTGGCACCTCTCAGCTGTGAGTCGATATTAGAATCCCCTACACCGGATTCATTCGTTTCGGTCTGTCTACCCGGACATTTAATCTTCGAATCATCATATACCCTTAAGAGCAAGATCACTAGAGGTATATGTGAGGTCCAGCACTTGCTATCTGGCTTGAGTTGGACATACTCATTTTACTCATCCCAGAAAGTTCTTGCTGTGGTGGGTATGAAAAATCATGGCATACAATCTGGAACCGTCTGAGAAAGTCTCTGATCTACTATCTTTGCCTCGTTGACGGACATACTGATTATTTCGACCGTGCCATTATCGATTGGCTGAACAGGTGCCCCGACCATACAGCTCAGATCTTGCTTAGTCCCCCCTTTCTCCCATGTTCCATCAATCATCCACTCCAGTGGTATGTCAAAATTTGTCAAGTTGCTTTCCTTGTTCTTCAGAAGACTTCCGTTGTACCACAACAGTCGGGATTTGTGATCAACATGAGCAATTGTGAAGCCACACACTCTGGGCATCGTGTCTGTCTCCAGAGCATGCCCAATAATAGTTGCATAATGCTGTTCTATTGAGTATGGGGCGCCTGTTAGCTCAAACCCGAACCACCAGCTTTCCTTGTCACCATGACCATACACATATGTGTAAGACTCTCGAACTACTTGTGTATTTTGCCAACCAATATGGAGCAGCCCAAAAAGTACATCTAAGCGAGACTTATCGACGACGACAGTGCCGGAGTCTTCTTCTTCTGCAAAACCCTCCATGAATACTTTTGATTGCTTGATTGTGTCACTCAAATTCGTCCTCGCTAGTTCCCCCTCCCACCAGGAATGCCGTTCTTTAAAGGCGCCCTGCCATAACAAACGATCATGGAACAAAAGGACACCCCGGTCCTCATAGCTGGGATGTTCATTGAGAATAATTTCCGGTGGCTGAAGAAATACTGCATCTGCATCGAGCAGTATTACCTGCTCAAAAGTACTCCCGAGCGCAGCAAAAGCCTTGACTGCCCAACCAGCATTGGTTAGGTTTGTGATGCGTTCGTCGAAAACGGTAGTAATGTCGAGGAATGTGACCTGCAGTGCCAATGATATCATGAAGCGGCGGTAGTGTTCAGGTAGATCATCATCTCCAACGTACACAACTTGTATCGGGAGTTCTGAATTCAAGACATGGCGGAGATTCATCACAAGATGACACGCGAATCTGAAATTTTTCTGACCAGTTGGTATGACTATACCTCGAGATTTGGGTATGAGTGTGGAACGCAATCTTTGTAGGTGATAGCCGTTGGGCGACTCGGGATGCCGAATAAAGGGTACTAGCGTTGATATTGTATTTTCTACTAAGTCGACCCATTTGTCGGACCCGTGCTCGGCATGGCTCATCCAGTCTTTGACAAGTCGCAGCCTCTGGCCGAGCTTGCCAAAATCCGCTGGTTGGACTGGGTCGGCAAGCATAGCGTTTGCGGAAGCCAGAGCTAGAGCATACTGAACATTGGCCTCATGAGTGGTGGGTCCATTCAGCCAAACTCTGGCTGTCTGGAGACTTGTTGAATATTGCGTAGTGAGGATGCAAAAGAGCACGATGACAGTAAATCCTATTAGTGTCTTAACATATGGTTTGTTTGGGTTAGGAAATCTCGGCATGGTGTGAATTGCAAGACTGCAGGATACTGTAAATTGCCACAGATAGATTGAAGAACATGTTGCCTGTAAATGAATTGCTGTCGCCCCCCTTGAACCTTAGCGTCTTATTGTCACATCCTCTGCACTCATATACTAAACACGAGAAGTAGCTTAAAAAATATAGCCAGTCATATCAGCCGAATCTCCATTGATAGGTGGAAAATGAGAAATGGAGACAAGGCTTATACAAGGCACGTATAAGGTTTGCGTTGTCTTGCAGACCCATGACTAGGCAAAACCTTGGCCCGGTCGTTGTGCATTGTCGAAAGTCAACGAGGGATTCTCAAACGAGTATCCGGTTGCTCCCTGAACCCCCCCGAACTCGTGGATGTGCCATCGTAAGATGCTGCAGCAACTACTGTACAGTAGCTGTTCGAAAAGACACTGGTACGACAGTCCTACATTCACTTCGACTACATCCTGTAAATGGAGTAATTTGGAGTTGGCTGGTTTCATTTACCTTTGACTTTCGCCTTTAGTGTCATATGAAGACAACGCCTATTATTTAAAGCTGCAAATCCCTACGCCAGCTGCAAATTGTGGCTGTCTTATACGAAGTAATTTGCGCGCCTTTGGCGCCCGCGTCTCAGCTGCCGAGAGATCGACCGCTTTCCTGTAAGCACATCCCGGTCAAGAGCGCTATCACGCACTTAACCCGACCCTTTAGGTCCTCTAAGCATTGTTGCGGTGCGCTTGAATGCATTACCTACCTTCATCCGCAAACGGTGTCGAAATTTTCCCGCAGCAAGGGCAGTCTACTAAAACATGGAGCACCATCTCTGCTGTTCTATACTCCCACCACTGATTATGGGTCACCTAGAAAACGATCTGTAGCGGAAATAAGTGAAAGTCTCCGACGATCTCGTATTTAATGTTGACCACTGGCCAATATCGTAATATTACGAAATACTTCGTACTTCCGTGTCCCTCGAAAAGACATCTTAAAAAGTACAGTTTGTCGTCCCAGACCGACTTGAATAGTACTAGTATTTCCGGTACTACTAATTCGTATTTAAGACCTATATATCGCTAGAGTAGATAAAACCATTATCTGAACCTATGCCATCCTGCCTCTCTTCGTGCTAACTTCACTTTTCTAGGGTGCAGTAAGGGGCATGCCCGATAAGGAGATTCGGGCTTGAATCAGACTCTCCACTTGGCCCGCATGGCTGAAGCAAATCATCCTGGCTGAATTTGGGAAAGCGACACATATGTAAACTACCCCATGGCGAGCAGCATCATCAAGTACGGAGTACTAAACACCTGAGGCACCCATTGAGGTAAGGTATCTTTGTGTAGGGCACTACTGCATCTGGGGCAGCCTTACCAGCCTCGCCATGCAAGCACTGTGGCCTTGAAAGTTACCTTTATCCATCACGTAACTTAGAAGACACGACTGACTCGACCTGGGCAAAAACTAATGAACACCGGATCAACGTCTTTGGAGGTATCTATGTCTCCTGTGCTTCGTGCCGACATTGACTACTAGCACCTTCCGCGGACACCTAATATCTGGATGGGTTTATAATCTTGTTTAGATGGGCCTTTTCTGTTTGTTGACCCCGTCAAATGTGCATGCACACAGGTCGCCATCGAGGCAGTGTCATATCCAGTGACCAACCTTTTACAATTATACAAGAACGTCTTGATTTTCCTTAAATCGCACGATTAAGGTTCCTCAGTTCATTCCCGGTATGGACGGTGCAGATGCTAGTCAACACTATAGTGACGACGCGCCATCATCAGGTAAGTTTGCGTCTGACTCGAGCAGCATCCTACTGTGCAGAGGATGATTGACTCGAGCAGAGCAAAGGCCTTCATTATTGACTATCATCCTTGATACAAATCCGGCGGCGTGGGCGTTGATCCATTCGACCCTGTCCATATCAAGTGCGCTCGCAAACATCCTCGTATTCATCAACGCACATCTCGCCTGTAATTACACAAATCAAGTAGCTGTAATCGCAAGTCATTGTGATAAGGCGCAATGGCTGTACCCAACAGCAGCAGTCCAAAGTCCTCCACGGAGGCGACAGGATGCAGGAAAGTCGCGGCGAAATGGAGATGAAGATCCAGTCGCCGCCGCCGCCGCCGCCGACGACGACGATAACGGTGAAACGCCTCCGAGTCGCATCAAAAGAGCTAGACTGAACGGGACGGTGAAGAGTCCGACGAATGGAATTGCATCTGGGCTTGCCAATTCAGAGAGCAACAAATATCGCCCATTTCGTCTAATTGAAGAAGAATTGGTCAGGAATCTCAGAAATCTGATGTCGAGCACCGCTCCAGAAGTTATCCAAGAGAAGACTAGCACGATGATAGCAGGAGCGTTAACCCTCGCCCTAAGCTACATCAATCGTCGAACGCAAGAATACCAAGAGTCTCTGACGGGTGTATCTTCAAATCTTGCAGGGCAAAATTCAGCGACAGCAGCAGCAGATCTGAACACCAATGCAACAAATTCTTTACAATCGCGCATCCTAATCATCACACTATCCCCTTCCACAGACCTCGCACATCAGTACATCCCGATAATGAACTCCATCTTCGCTTGCCAAAGACTGAACATACCCATCGATGTCCTTCAGCTTCCTCTCCCACCAGACTCTCAACAACCGCATCGACCTACGTCCCCATCTCCAATGACCGGCCAATCAAGCACAGTCTTCCTCCAACAAGCCAGCGATGCCACTCATGGCATTTTCATAGCCGCTAAACTCGTCCCTCCGACAGATTCCACCACCTCAGTCCCAGCTAAAACCTCAATAGCACACCGATCAATGCTGACCTATCTCCTCACCTCACTCCTCCCCACCCCAAGCTCTCGTCTCCACTTGATAACCCCAACTCGCGTCGACGTCGACTTCCGGGCCGCCTGCTTCTGTCACCGCAACGTCATCAGCACCGGCTTTGTCTGCAGCATCTGTCTGTCCATTTTCTGCGACCAGAGCCTCGAAGCCATCAACTCCGAGGGCTGCATCACCTGCGGCACGAGGTTGACCATCCGCGGCGAAGGAATCGGAGGATGGACCGGTGGGAAAAAGCCGATTGTGGTGCCTCCCAAGAAGCGGAAGAAGAAGAATAGAAATCTGGCAAGTGGTACAGGCACACCGAGATCAGGCACGCCAGTGGCAGCGTAGATAGGATGTGCTGAGGTGATGTGCTGATGAGCCTCCGATGATGAGGTTTGACCGACTTGAATGTGAAGCAGAGGGGATGCTATAAGTGCAGCAACTCATCATGATATCCCAACCGAGCGGTTGAGAGCAAAAGGCATAGATCTTGAGAAAGCCAGTGGAGAGTGGAATACCCCGCCGTGCCATCAAGTCAGCAGCACCTTGTAGACTCTTGTAAAGGATAGCCAGAACAGCATGGCCGAGCGTACGATCGGTCCTCACATGCCCCGGAGGCCAGTGACCGACACTATTGTCGATGAGAATGTTAGAACAATCATATGACAATCGGAAGACGTAATAAAGGTATGCATGAGCTGCTCTTGTGACTATTCTAGGATTCTAGGTCGAAGCTTGTGTGGAAGACTCACGGCCCTAGGCTCGAAACCCCCCATCTACCGACATCTCTTGGTAGTCATGTCAAGACCAAGCGCATCACCAGAACTTTGGTGCCATCCTCTTCCACCTCAGGTCTTCTCTCCATGTAGACAACGAACCGTTTGGCCCGGCTATGCCCGCGACAGATGCAGATCGTGACCTATCAAGCTTTTGCAAGTCTGAATCCCACCACCCTAGTTTCAAGCTTCTCGTGGGACCGTGCTGATACTCAGACTTTAAAGGCTCGTCGAGCCTTACACCTACGTGCGCCTTGGGCAATAAGACCACTCTCTCGGCTTCGAGACATGACGCACACGGGTCGGCGCTCGTCAGAATGCATTGAGGCCAACGCAAATGAGTCGGTATTGTGACCGAAATAGAAATATACGCCCTGCTTGCTCTTTTTGACGCACAGCACACCAAGTGCACCTTGGCAAGGACTGTTCTGCACGCCAGGATGTTTCATAAAGTCGTTTTTGATCATGAAATGAAGTGCTTCATCCTCGGTGCAAGGTTCCAGCTGACCACGCACCTTTTTTGTGCAGGAAAGGATGCGATCTGCAGCTGTCTGGGCAGCGGCGGTGGTGGCCATGTGCTCACCGGTACCGCTTGTGACAGTTGCAACACATTGCTCGTCAGGGTCATCCGGGTCCGCCGGCATGACGGCAGTACTAATGCCGACAAGTGCGGCAGGCCCACATCGGCCTTTATGCTTCATGCCAATGCCGCCCGAAGACGAGCCTGCAGCAATGCGGCCGAAGCAGTCGATGGCGATCGCCCCGACAGTGTCAGTGATGCGATCAACGTCGGTTGGTCGCTGCGAATGATCATCTGAACGCGACGGATATGACACCGGACATGAAGTAATTGGAGGTATGGTCGAAATAACAAAAGTTGCATCAACACCATCGTCACCTGATCCGTCTGTTCTCTGCCGTTTGCGTGCCTGAGCCAGCGCTGCCAAATTGTCATCTGTTGCAGACCCATCATCCTCGAAATATGCATTCAGTTCGTGTGAAAATCTGAGCGGCGGACCATCTGTGGTGGCATGCTTCGACATATTACGTGATTCCACTTTGAACTGGTCACGGTTGTGTGGGGTGAAAGACGGGCTCGGAGTTTTGGGATCAGTGGCCAGCGTGGTTGGAGCGCAGGGGTGTGAACCCTGACCGTAGACAGCAGCTTGATCCCGCTTGCGCAGATCAGCTTCAGCCCGGACGAGGTCTTTGCGCCAAGTCTGCCATCTATGCTTTGCGCCGTCGGAGATGAGAAAATCCTTTGGCAGTATGTTGATGCCACTCGACTCGGCGAAGTCCACGGCACCCTCACCAACCAGGAAATTCGGGGGAACTCTCGATAGTGAGAGGGGTTGTATGCTAGCATCGAGGACGAGTCGAGCGACTACGATGGGATTTCTAACCTCTGTGAAACCATCAGCACAGCCGGCATGACCGGTAGAAAGAGGACCTACGTGTGATAGCTCCCACGGCGCCGCTTCGACCAAAGTGATCGACTATGCAAGCATCGCATTCAACTGCGCCATCCATGGTAAGGTTGCTGCCAAAACCTGCATTGGTGATGTCTCGATCTTCAAGCAGCCTGACAGCCATCTCAACAGCTTCGATAGCATCGCCTCCGTTCCTGAGGATCGTCATGGCCACCTTCGCCGCATCGCTGCAGGCTTTGAGGTGATTCTTCTCGTTATTCGTGCTGTGGTAACCAGCACCTGCATGGACATATATAGCACACAAATCGACCCCTTCAGCAGACCTGCGGAGGTGCATGTCTTGCAGCTCCGGCATGAGATGAGATGTTGTCAGGCGTACACAGAGCGCTGATGTGCCAGCTGATCTGACCTATTGAACCCCACTGCACTGGTAGAAGTCTCAAACGACTCTAGTACGTTAATAGTGTGCAAAGCAGAGCAAGACTTTCACGAAGTAAAGATCAGTTCGGTAGGGTGGTGGTAGAGTTTGAGCAGCCCAGCATAGTCTAAGAAGAGGTAGGCAATGTCACTTGGACTTCAAAGTAGCAATATGAAAGGCCCACAACCGATTCGTCTTGAAAGACAATCCTTCAATGATCGACAGAGGGCTGCTGATGGAACAGTGTATTGATGTGATAAAGCTTACGTGCAAGTGTGGATGCATTGTGAACGACGTGAGTGTTGAAAGTGGCGAAGTCGTTAGGTGCGCACATTCGTGGAAGGAAGGCGCGTGGTGATATTGCTCCTGCCATCCTTGGGACGCAGTGTCGACGTATACATTCTCCAATCTTCGTCGATGGTACCTAGGTATCTAAAAGACTGCCAGTGTTGGCAGTGCAGTCCTACACCGACAATGCAAAGTAAGGAAACAGACAGCCTGATCGTGTTGGAGATGACTACGCCGCCAAGGTGAGGCTGCGCAATCCTCGGATGGGCGGTCGTCACTGGTCGTCGCATCCCACTTAGGCCATCCTCATTTGGCTTCGGTGGTACCGCTGCTCTTGCTGAATCCCATAACCCGTGCCTGCCGGCAGCCACTCTTTTGACCAAAGCAGCTCATTGAAGCCTGGGTCAGCCTCTCTGTGGGAAGATCTTGTAGATGGTTATGAATTACGCAAGGTGAACGAAGCGTGTCAACCCAGTTGCCCCTCCAAATTCACATAGACCCGTCGGTTTCGAGAATCCGGCCAAAATGACCTCTCAGACACCTGCCGTTGTCATGGACAAGTAAGCATTCAATTTTCCGGGCATCCCGCGTGTATTGACGGTAGATGCAGTGGCACAGGCTTTTCCAAACTCGGTCCGTCATGTCATTCATGTCATTCTCACGGTAGACATCAAGCTGACAAGCACAAGGATTTGCCGGCAACGACTCCCCTTCATTTGTCTTTCCTACCGCGATCGCAACGAAGGGTGCCACAGGCGGTGCAGGCGGTTCTGGTTCCGGGAGGCCTGCCGTCGCTAATAAGCCTACCTTCTTGACCGGCGGTGCCGGTCCCACCTCCAGCCTCTCCGGGAAACGTGGCACGGAAGATCTCGACTACTACATCGGAGATGAGGCTATTGCTGCTTCTAGTGGTTCCGGATACGGCATACATTATCCTATCAGACATGGCCAAATAGAGAATTGGGACCACATGGAAAGGTTCTGGGCAAACTCGATATTCAAGTACTTGAGAGTCGAGCCAGAAGACCACTACTTTTTGTTGACCGAACCGGTATGTAGACCTTTACAGATGGAGGGCGGCATTGGCACTGACAGCAACAGCCGCTCAACCCACCAGAAAATCGAGAAAATACCGCAGAAATCATGTTCGAGACGTTCAATTGCGCCGGGTTGTATATTGCAGTACAAGCCGTTCTGGCCTTGGCAGCATCATGGACTTCTTCAAGAGTCACAGATCGATCCTTGACCGGTACCGTGATCGACTCGGGTGATGGTGTGACCCACATCATTCCTGTTGCAGAAGGCTATGTGATCGGTTCATCCATAAAGAGCATACCTGTGGCAGGTCGAGATATTACATATTTTGTGCAGAACCTACTACGGGAGCGAGGCGAAGCCGACAGCAGCCTGAAAACTGCCGAAAGGGTCAAAGAAGAGTATTGCTATGTGTGTCCGGACATGGTGAAAGAGTTTGCCAGATACGATCGAGAACCGGACAGATTTCTCAAGCACACGGTCACACACCCGAGCGGAAGAACCGTCTCCATAGATGTTGGCTACGAGCGCTTCCTGGCTCCAGAAATATTCTTCAATCCGGAGATCTATTCGTCAGATTTTCTCACCCCTCTGCCGACCGTTGTCGACGGAGTCATCCAGCAGTCACCGATTGACGTTCGAAGAGGTCTATACAAAAATATTGTCTTGTCCGGTGGTTCGACCTTGTACAAGGATTTTGGGAGACGATTACAGAGAGACATCAAACATTTGGTAGACGCTAGAATTCGCGCCTCAGAGGCAAGAAGTGGAGGAGCCAGATCTGGCGGGCTAGAAGTTCAGGTCATCACTCACAAGAGGCAGAGGCATGGTCCGTGGTTTGGTGGCAGTTTGCTCGGCCAGACCCCTGAGTTTCGCAGCTACTGTCACACAAAAGCAGAGTATGATGAGATCGGCCCGAGTATTGTCAGGAGATTCGCCCTTCTGGGTGGTCCGGGCAGTACCTAGAAATGTCACGGTGTTATCCGGCTCTACACAAATTGTTTCCTTGCCTCTTCCGCCACGACATCACTTTCGCTTAGGACAAAGGCTCCAATGTCTGCCTTATTTGTAAGAGCAAAGCCGTAGGTATCGCACCAACTCCGGACCTCGGAAGGTACAACTTTTTGTCAGCTGCAAAACGGACTAAACAAAAATGCAATAGGGGTTTGGTGGTTCTCAATTAGGCCATCGGCAAGCTGCTTACAGCAAAGATGACGTATCGCTTTAAGGCAGGTGCAAGACTCATTTGAAATGAGGTTGGATATCTTACGATATGAAAGACACTGAAAGGCTGTGACCAGACGGATAAGTACAAACTCTTCACTTTCTTGGACCTTCAACTTACGCGTGCTCGTATATACAAGATAAGCCTGAGCTTTGAATTGGCACGACTGATACAGCACACACTCATAGGAGAGGTACAATCCGTTGTAATGATTCTGACCGTTCAACTACAAAACCAGATGCTCTGAGACATCATTGCCGATCAAAAAGGATAGCTAGTTAAAGAGGTCTGGTATCATGCGACAAATTATCGTCGAAAAGCGACCACCCCCAGGAGATCGTCCCGGTCCCTGGACCTGTCAACCTTATATAGGCAAAATGAAAGACACATTTTATTGCTCTCCCCCCTCCAGTTTCCACGTGCTCTGCGACCCTCAGGTGTCACGAATCGTCTAAAGTATTCCATCATTGAGTTTTCAGTTCTTCTGCGCTCTCCAGAAGGTCGTCCAAAGGAAGTCTTTCAGCACCGTAAGATAGTAACGGAAGAAAGTTTTCGCCATAGCAACGAGCCATACTTTGCGCAGACGCTGTGTCTCGAAGGGGGTGGGTTTCGAGAGGCGAGGAAGGACCCAAAATGTATCTTGGCAACGGGCGGCAGCAGCTCCACGAGTCGGTGGACAGACCCCGACTGATTGACTTCGAAGGTGCAAATCCCTGGAAAACTATGGTGCAAGTTCGCTGTAGGAAGGTCATGCAAGGCGAGAAGATCTGCTGCTTGCGGAGGGCTCTGTTGGAATTTTGCTCCAGATTTCAGCGTACGCCTCATGGAGCTTCAATCGCGTCTTGCCAGTCTTCCTGCTCGATGCGCTCTGTTATTCCATCTTTATAATTTTTCATGCAACCGGCATGGATCTGGGATTCAGAAGACCACAGGATACTCATTGAAGAGATGAACAAAAAAGCCTCGGTAAAGCGTTCGTTGACTTGACAATTTACAGCCGCCGGCGCCTTCAAAGCTTCTGGGCGCGATTTAGCACACAAAACCCCTCAACATGCCCGGTCTGCGGGAAGAAATCAAACCCCTTCAGGCTCTCGATCTCGTACCGCCATAAACCACTTTCTTCCCATTGGCGGTCCATATCCCACTCCTCATTGCCTCCATACCAGCCATTTTCACTCCTTCTAAACCCATTCACCAAAATGCCTACATCCCTGGCTTGACTATGCACGTTGCAGCTCACATAGAGCACTCTCGCCGGTCCATATCGACGGAGTTGCTTTAGGAACTCTCTATCGCAACCCTTCCGAGGCGGATCGATGACCACCACAGTCTCATCGGGTGGATAGGGCACGTCCGCAAAGAGTGCTGAGGCATCAGCGTCGATGAACCCGGCGTTCGTGACGGCGTTCGCTGCGGCGTTTGCCCGCGCAGCCTGAATACTGCGCATGTCGATGTCGATGCCAAGCGATGAGGTGAAGTGAGACGAAAGCGTGAGGGTGAAGAGACCGGAGCCGGAGTAGGCGTCGAGAAGGTATTTGAGGCGTGGAGCGGGTGTCCGACTGGATGGTGGAAAGCATTTTGAGTAGACGTGAGAAGTGAAGTTCCCCAGAATGGAGTTGTTATTCTGGAAAAAAGAGCCAGCTGTGTTGGTGAAGCGGTAGGTCCTGGTCGTTGGTGGGTTGCTAGTTGGGTCGGTGGTTGTCGTGATATATTCTGTTGCTTGAGCTCTTTCATCTGATGTATAAGTTTTAGTGTCTGTGTATGTTGGATGAAATATCGCTATGGAGGGTGTATCTGCCGTTGCCTCGTGGGTCTGCCTTGGCGTCGGGACTTCTTGCAATGTAGGATCAGAAGTAATTATATCTGGGGTGCCGTCGACCCTCCCTGTATCTGCTGATTCTGACACAGAACTTGGTTTATACTTCCGCACTGTAGACTCTCGTAATAGTATCGTGGCTCCGTTCTTGTATTTGTCTAGATTTTCTGCCACCCTTGCGCGCTCGATCTTGAGCCCTTTTTGCAAGATATCTGTTCCAATCGGACAGGACTCGATGTCCAACACTTTCCTGGTCCCTTTCGCATTAAACCCAATTTTGGGCATTTCCTCCCAGCCACTTTTCTCTTTACCAAGCTTCTTTGGACCAGTGAAATGCGGCGTTAACTTCGTCCTGTAACCATACTGAAGCGGACTGCCCATAGTGGGCTCCACATCCGGGATTTTCTCTGGCTTTAATCCTGAAAAGTGCTCAAACGCTTTCTGCACAATTCTCCTTTTATGCTCCAGCTGCTTCACGTATGGCAGCATTTGAAACTGACAGCCCGAGCACTGGGTAAAGTAGTGGCATCTCGGAGTCGCTCCTTCTCGGATTGAAGAAGGCTGTACAATCTTGATGTAATCCGCGACAGTATGCCTGCCTTGCCAGCTCCACGGCTTAGCTAGAACTCGATCTCCCGGTACCGTGAAAGGGACAACAATCACGTGATTCCTTGCTTCGTTGTACGCAAGCCCATCTCCCGTTGACGAAAGCTCAACAATGTCGAGTTCGACTTGGTGCCCGAGTTCCGCAGGCTTTTGTAGCGTCTTTGAACGGCTGTTCGTGTTGGTTACACCCTCTTCGGCCACATCTAGTTTCTCGACATTGCCATTTATATCTTTGAGTGACACTTTAGAAAGGAGTTCAGCAACTTCGATCTCAATGACATCCTCATTGCTGCCCTCTGGCAAGAATACATTCGTCCTCGTTGATTTGCGGGGTTTCAGGTTGTGTCCTTTGTCGATTTCGTGCTTACGTTTCTTAGCCATGGCTATATCTGCTGCATCGTACTCGGTTGAGTTTATGAATGGATGGAGGATCCTCCTTTCCTGAAAAGCATGCGCAGCCGACGACTGCAGCCTTGATATTTGGTAAAAGAAATGCGGACGAATCCACTTCGGCAATGTCAAAGAATGCCTGCTAATCATGAGATGGATTTTTGGATTCAAACGATAACCAGCAAGGCGGCTCTCAGTCACTTGTGGCAAGGCCAGGAAATTTCAGGAGAGTGCAGAAATCACAAGGACATGATTGGTCAAATGCTAAATGAAAACCCCGGGCCTACTTCGGTATGGTATATGATGCCTCAGGCATTAATTAAATTACGAAATGTTGGACTCGGCGCGTCAGACCAAGTGTATCATGTAAAGTATCACTTTTGAATGCTAGCGAAGTAACGGACGCCTCGTTTAGATAGTTACTAAACAGTATCTGAACCTTAACATTTTCAGATTTTCAGCCTCACAAGGGTTTAAAGGCTACCAGGAGATGCTGTGGCTTCATCCTTTCAAGATATGCATCGCGTTCTTGACGGTATAGTCGGCTTGTGTTAAGTGTAAAGTTTGCTCCAGTCCGGCACCAGAACCATTTTCCTGCTGATTTGTCCCAAGGCATACGCTTTCCCAGGATGGTCGGTCATGTGGATACCAGTCTCAGCTTTGAGTGCAGATTGCCCTTCAACACAAACAACATCTTGCAAGAAGTCGACATCAGTACCGTATCGAACTTCCATCGCAGTGCCACCCCAATCGAGCGACACCTTCCCAGATTTGTGAATGTGCAATTTTCCAACATACCCTTGTGGGAGGCGTTGTTCCCGATCAGCATCTGCCGTGAAGATACTTGGTGCCGAAGTAGCCACGGTTTTGGGTTTATCACCGTCCTTTTGTACTGTATCTAGAGTTGATGTGGTGGTTGTGACAGCAACGGCATCTTCTTCCTTCACTTGCACTTCGCTGGTATCCGCGACATGTTCATCTGGTATATCTTTCTTTGCAGGATCATACAAGTGAGGCACAAGAGGTGGTAATTGAAACAGAAACATCCTATCGTGGTTAGTTCGCCCAAACATTGTTTGCTCCATTTTGCTATCGACTGTGTCATCCGTATCCGACTTGTGTAGAAACGCCTCATGTAAGCACTGAATATCCTCATGCAATCGCAATCTTTCTGCTTTCTCTTCCATCGTCTCCGACATGACACGAGTATCCTTGGTTCGACTTTCGAGCTTCCTCAGTGACTTTCGACTCAGCTCTGGGCTTTGCGGATGGTCTTTCTTGCCTGCACTAAACCCATCTTCGACGTGCACTTCGTCTGATTCAACATCGAACACAGCATTGGCTTCGGCCCAATGCTGTGATGAGAGGCGATTGTTATTTCCCTCTCGAGCATGAGACCTGTCGTGCGCAGCTCGGACTGGACGCAGCCCAGCAAAAGGCTTCGCAGGCTTATTCAATCGTCTTTGCTTCCCTCTACGACTCACCATGGTGTCTTCGTCCTCGTCACTTGAAATCCAAATTCTCTCAATATCTCTTCTAGGTTGTTCTTCTAGGTCATCCTCAATTTGCACAACACCATCAAGCGCTTGTTGTGCCTTAGTGGCCTTAGTCCGGGGTTCACCTCCAGGTTCTCCGGCGAGAGAATGCTCACCGTTGTCCATAGTGATAGGCGCAACCTCTGTCTTAGCCTGGGCAGTTGCAGTGCCACCATGATCTAGCGATTCGCTCACGCCAAGGTCGAGCGCGCTTCTGCTTCGTTCTGGTCGCCGGCTGGGGCCTGCTCCAAACACGCCACCAGCGACAGATGCGCTCGTACGATCGGACTTGGTTATGATAGCTCCGCCTCGTCCACCTCTTGCTCCTCCACGGCCCCGAGTGGCTGCGCTGACGGAAGTGGCGGCATCTTTTGCTTCCCGCGCTTCCCTCTCCTGGGTACGCTGAGCTTCCTTACGGGCGAACTCTTCTCTTTCGGCCTTGGTCTTTCGCTGAATGCCAGCTCGTGGTTTGGCCGAGGCTCGAAGCTTCCGAGTTGTGGTTTCTGATGGTTGTGATTCAGGTGGCATACCGCAAGTCAAGATTCGTCCACTGACCGGAAACGGGGCGAACAGATTCTACCAATATAGTAAAGGGATTTTAAAAGTAGATATTACCGTGTCCTTTTCGAAGTTCGGAATGGTATGTTATAAAAGGATCATTTTAATCAAACGCGTTGAGCTGAGCGTTGCGCTATTGCGGAATGGACTGATGCTCCTTGTTGCGCAGAATGATCGGATTGCCTGTGATTAAAGTATTCTGAACAGATTGATCGCAATGCAAGGGTATCCCAAGGCTGACCGCTCGAAATATCAGTCATCAATACGTGTGGGAAATTTGAATGTCAATTCTGAGGCAGTGGCCGCATGGCCCAGCCAGCAGGATGGTAACAAACAACGCAAACGCACAAAACATGTTGTGTGGATTTGCCCTTATCAGTCCCTTATCATCATTGCCGAGGATTAGCCGTGACCCACCACCCGCGACTACCTTGCTCACATGCTGTAGATAAATATGTTATATTTAAGATGGACAAGTTATGCTGTGGGGCGCATTTTTTCTCTTTTCCGTTGAACGATCAACGCAATATGTTGTTTAGTTGTCACAATCATTATATACCTTCTCTCTTTTGTCAATACCCCACCAATGGCGCCTTCGACACTACTAGTACTCCATAGGACTAGTTGACAATGTTGCGTCATAGCATTTCCAGGTTTCAGCCTTGGAGCCTCTCACGCCTCCCCAACATCGCTAACTTAAGAATTGAATTAGAATCTACGACAAGTGACCTTGACGAAACAACCGACAATGCCATACTCATGAGAGAGCTGGTCAGTCCCCTTTTTTTCAAAAGATGTCATTTGATTCAGTCATACATCGTCAATGTCTGTGGTCTTGAAAATGAGTTTGGGTCCTTCCTGCTCAACATCCCACAAGCAATTACAGAGTTGTCATTCAAGTAGATAAGCCAGAAAATGGAGGACAGGCCGATGCTTCCTCTGAGATCCCGTAGTGACTCCGATGCCCTTCCCGTTCGTCTGCTAGTATCCCTGTAAGAAATCAATCGACTTTTGACACGTGTGAGGATGTCAAAGGTTGTGCGAGGATGCTTCCCTGTCACCGGACAATGATGCATGCCTTCGATGCGCGCCGTAGAGCGGTACCACAAATTCGACGTAATGTACGTGATCCACGCTGATATTTTTCGAAGCGAGCAACCAAAAGGTCACCTCTTACGCTTCTTAGTTGGGCTACCATGGGTGACCGCCTCAATGGACATCATGGCTGAAGCAGAAGTGTCTGCAGGCTCCGCAGCTTCCGAGTCGTCGGTCAGGCTCTTCTTGACTGGCACACCCATGTGACGGCCGTAGCGACCTTTGCGACCGTTGCCCTCGTCTTCGCTGATGCAGCCTTCAATTCCGATGCCTGCGTCTTTACAGCGGCCACATGGTCGTTGTCTGTCGCAACCCTTTTTGCTCTTGCGACATCTCTGACATCGGGGCTTCGTGGACAGGTCTTCCTCGTCAGGCTGCAGTTGCATGTTCAGTGATGACGAAGATGATGCCTGTCGAGGCTTTCCGGGAGCTGCCGGAGCCTTCATTTGTCCCTGGCCATTCGAGGGCTTAGTAGTTTTAGAAGGACCGCTCGGCTTGGCCTTAGTAGATTTTAAGGACTTCAATACCAGAGCAGAGGTTGGCCACATCCTACCAGGGCCGTCGTGGGTTTTTGTTTTGACTTTCTTGGTCTTGGGCGGGCCGTCTTGTTCATCATAATCCTCACTCTTAATGTGGGTCTCGTAGTCTTCATCACCTTCATCAAGATACTTCCTGTGTTTGGGCAGCCCTTCACTGTCACTGTATTCATCGCTGTCACTCGTCGCGCCGGTCGATGATGCTGCATCGGCTACTCCACTGAAAGTATCATCCATTGTGGAGGAGGACGTTCGGCCGTGTGAGAAGTTGGAAGCATCACCTAGTGCTATAAGTGTGCGAGCCACATCTTCGTCTGATATGCAACTGGCGACCGTAGGGTCGGGGGTGGGAAGAATGCCTGATGCTGTCCTGACGTGGGACGTGCTCGAGTGTCTCCCACGCAGGCGGTGAGAGGCAGGAGTTATGGTGTTGCCGTTCAAGTAGTGGCCATTTTGACCATTCGGTGCACCGTGGCTCTGGGGTGAGAGCAAGGGAGGCGCATTCATGTCGTACAGCTTGCTCGTTGGCAAGTGGAACGGCGAAGGAGCTTCATGAGGAAGAGACCTTCTCTGTGGAGAGATTGAGGACTGTGACGCCGTCACAGGGACTTGAGGAGGGACAAAGAGCGGCAGGTTCTGCAATGGTAGTTAGCATCAGCGAAACCGAAGAAGGAGAGAGACGTACCGAGCTGTCAAAGATGGTCTGGCCGCGGCGACCGTCCTGCAAGACGTTCGCGGTGCTGATTTCCGAATTGACAAATTGCTCGCTTCGTGCCTTTTTCGACCCCGACACTGAGCTATGACCGGCGTCGCTATCGCTAAGATCGTGCTCTCGGCAGCTGCCATGGGCGCTCGAGCATCTGCTATCTGCATGAGACCCACGGTGTTGTTGAGAATTGCTCCTGCGGCCTCTGTCTCGTGAGGGAGACACACTGTGCTTGGAGAGGTTCCGGGACGATGACCTCCTGGTGGGAGACTGAGAATGCTCCCTCATATGCGGTGGCAGGATGGAAAATGGCTCACCCAAGGAGGGTCGTCGAGGAGAGTCGGGGTTATTTGCCAGAGGTGGTGCGCCGTGCGCCGAAGGCCCTGCGGGCTGCGACGGGCCTGCAATACTGCGAACGTAGACGGTTACGTCGTGGCTAAAGTTATCATATGATGCGATCAGAGTGTTTCCGGCATCATCTTCAAAGCTGATCCCATTGCCATCGTAGATGCCGTAGAAGCTCTTGACTGTGGTAATGATAGATTCAGTTGTATCATGAGTGTTCACCAACACCCGCAGCGGAATGCGGGCTCTGGTCTTGGATCGCTCGTCGAGGAGCAGCTCGAAACAAACCGACTTTGCCGCAGTTTTCCGAGCTTGCCCAGGCCGGTCGCTGGACAGCAGACTGGAAACATGCATGATGGATGGACGGGAGAAGAGGTTCCGGGCTCTTAGTGCGGGTAGAATTCCTCAACGAAAGATGAACAAGCCTGAATTCGACGACGGCAAGTTAGGCAAAGCTATCTTTAGCATGAATTCGCTTGCAGCACTAGAGTTCCCTATTAGCGATGTCGAGGTGAAGAGCGTGGCAGCACAGTGCTATGATTGGCTCGGGTGCGAGAGTGACTTGAGGTGTGACGGTTGAATATGGGGGAAAAACGAGATGGCCATGTCCAGCACTTACCAATCTCAAATGCAATATCGCATGCACCGCGCAATAGCAGGATGGCTCAGACAGGTTCCGCAGCAAGCGAAAAAGAAGAGAAAGGTGGTGTTAAAGGAAGTCGTCGCCGCCGCTCAAGGCATAATCGCAGGCTCAAAGCGGTGGCCGACAAAGTACGAAGTGGCAGCGATGGTGGGTGCAGACGAGACTACGCGGTGCACATCTGATATGCTCAGATGATCGCGATTGAGTCGCCCACCTCGAAACAAAGGAAAGAGGGTAGGGAAGAAACGATATCGCTGGTCGGGTAGTGGTTGGAAAGAAAGCAAGGTGCGAGGATGACTGTCGGTGCTGAGACAGATGGCTCCACTTTGGCTGAATACGTAGTATGGATTGGGAATTGCGGTGCGACTGCTGCAGGGCATGGCATTCCCGGCTATTCACCTTGACAAAAGACTTCGTACACGATGCTGACATCGCTCTCTGCAAATACGTGCTTATGCACAGCATATCGCAAATCTACCAGGCCGCTCTATTGCCTGCTGAGCTGCTTTCTACAGAAAATACGCCAGATTGCGAGACCTGCGCAATGTTGGAGCGTTCGGATTGCCTTGGCCTTGTGCAGCTGGCCGTGGCCGGCGAGAGTCGGCAGGCATAAATACACGGAACCAGAGGTACTCAAAAGTCAAATCCCTAGAACGTGTTGCACAAGATTGCTTGGGTGGTCATGTGTCGAGCATTTTTGCACAGTCAAGATGGACGCAAGTGGACAAGAGCAGATTGTTGGAATTGAGATCCGGCGTAGCAAATTCCAATCTGTGTTCGTTGAACCTTGCAAACGTGACAAGCCCCTCATGGCGATCTTGGTCGAGAAGCGACAGGCTGGAATATAAGCGTGGGTAGATTGGGGCGACAGCATAAGCAACGAGTCTTATCCAAGTTGCGACCAACTACAAATCGCACGAATCAATGCTGGGAAGGGAGCTTGCGTGCGCTGCATGAACCAGCGCTGCCCGCCGAGTTGGTGGATAGTGCGGCGTCTATCCGACCTGGCTTCGTGTCGCTGGTACTGATTCGTTGGCCGTCGCGCAAGCTGCAAAAGGCAAAGTGGTCAAACAATTAAGTGGTGTTAATTCTGCCAAATCTGTTCGCGGAAGCCAGCGGCATACAATAACCTCGGTGGCAATAATAACCCTCTCAGGTGCATCGTTTTGGGTACCTCCTACTGTACCTAGGTTAGGTAATAGAGTCTAAAATGCGACCGGGTTACATCGACACACTTTATGCGCGCTTGGCAACACCCAAATGCTCGAGCAGGCGCTGTTGGTAAAAGAACCTTTTTATTATACACATTAGTCTCCTATTGATATCATGCGGATGCACACTTTTGACTTTGTGCATCGAGATGTGAAAGAATCATTTGCTCATGATGAATCTGTGCTGGCCGTGGCGGTCTCAGGTGGTTCCATCGCGTGCTTGTTTCGGAAGGGACCATTTCTCCACTTTGAGCGAACTATTGTGATTCGGCCCTCGATTCACCTTTACTCCTTCTCAATAGAAGCATTGACATCACTCCGATTCCTTCACGAATTTGCGGCGACTGCCTCGAGCTGCCTCGATCCGATTAACGCTGATCGCCTACGGTTTTGATTGCTGCTGCACCTGCCGTCACGCCATGTTTCGGGGAGCTCGGTAGTAACAGGCGGCTGCCAAGCGGGGGGCTCAATTGATAATACTCCGTACTTCGTAGTCGAAACACCAGCTCCACAAGCCCGCATCAACACCATTCGAGATCTTTGTTAACGCACAAAGAAAGCCCGAGAATATGAAAGACATTATATCGCATTGACTTTTCTTACTTCCCTGGCTCCATACTACAGCCAAAATCGTCCCCGTGCCGCGACCGCTGAAAATCTACTTCAAACCAGCACGCATCTTTGTGATGCCAGTCAGTAGGCCCCTTCCAGCAAAATGAGCTTGACAAGTCGCTGGTTCGCCGTAATCTCTGCCACGTCAGAACAACATTGCCATTGACAACAGCCAGGGATGGTTTTTGACCACGTTGGTGACCGCCATGGTCTGGCGTGGCTTCACGTTTGAGAGCAATGATAGGTCAGCGACTTCGGACTTCATACACCGCTAGCCCACTCTCCAGCGAGTTGGAAAGGTGCAACAAGACACAATGCTTTAGGAAGGCACAGAAATGCGCTGTTGACAGACCATGCGGAAAACTAAGCGGGACGCATAGCGACGCCGCAGACCAAGATGTCATCTTGAACAATCAGATTGCGATCTTTTCAGCGTGGTGAAGATGCACCGAAGCTGACAAGCACGTGATCGGGTGCGCTTTACGCGTCTCCGAGTGTGGTCCAAGAGATCGTGCTATTTCTCGCTTTAAAGTTCATCTTGATGATATTTAAAGTGGTTCAATACGTATAGTCTCATGATGCGACTATCTGGTCAGTTTTTCCAGAACTCCCGTCATTGTTTGCGGCCAGCACTCTTGCATTTATGATTTTTGCTCGCTCTTGAAGCACGCGTTGGCAAGAAAGTTCGCGAGAAAATGACGTAACGATTTTTGAGCGTTGCTTGGGAAGGCGTCATAGCTCTCGTTCATTGGCCGTGGTGGCCCAAAATAGTTAAGCTTGTTTACGGTGCCTCGCCGGGAAGCAAAACAATCATTGGCAGCTGAAATTGCATTGCTTTCATGTTGCCGTTCAACGTCGCCGTCACCCATTTACCTGTTGCATCTTTTCATACGCCTTGAACACTTTTTTTTTCTTTTCTCGCGTCGCAACAAGCTTGATCGTTGACAAAGGCCCTAGAATCCACCTTGCTCAACTGCTCTAGGTGCCGTTGGTGGTCCGCTATCTCCCTTTCAGCCATGCGTGTATAGGTCCATCACATCCATCCCAGATACAACCCTCCAACTTGCAGTCATGGATTCCAAGGTGAGTCACTTCACAGATTGTAACCATGGCCACGCCTAGCTACATGCACCATGGCGATTGAAGCGTTCGATGTCTGGAAAGGGACAAACTTGCTAATCCTCGCGCTCGCAGCCCCAGCGGCCCGTCCGCGTCCTTCGCGCGATGAATGACGAGAACCGCCCCCCTCAAGTGCCCTTGCCCAAGACCATCCATCAGCGTAACAAGTCGAGTCCGGCTCTCACGAATCTCAATCAGATGAAGCTGCTGGCGAAGCGAAACGCGTTCGCCGATGTCAGCAACATTGTTACCTCGAAGCGGACCAGCAAGGATGATTCCAACGTTGGCTCCAAAGGGGTTCCGCATGTTCCCACAAAAGGTGCACAATCATTGCAAGAAAGAAAGAGCGCGGCATTGCTGCGACCAGCGCAACGACCCTTGTCGGTGTCTAATTTCAAGAATTTTCTCACTGGCACCTCTTCCGAGTCAGTTTCAAAAGTGCCACTGAATGACAGCACCAACACTCAGCCCCCTGTGAACACGAGGAAAGGCTTATCCAAACGCAATACCACCATATTTAAAGACAAGCCCCTTGATGTCGTGCAAGAGGTAGAGGCATCTCCACCGCAGCAGGCCCCGTCCGAGACGGTCAACAAGACGGAGGCTGTTTTATTACCAGGCATCCAGGAGACAGATATCACGCAACTCGAGCCACAACTCCAACTACCTCCGCCGATCTCGAGCGATGTCATCGACCCTGTAAAGTTGTCACAACCGTCAGACATAAGCTTGCCTGAGATCAATGAAGTGAGACTAGAAACAAACCACATGTCAAGTGACAATGAAGCTCAGACCGCAGTAAAGAGCACGCTGCAGGACGAGTCCATTGAAGAGCCTCAGGCGCCCGAGATTGTGGAAACAGACGCCTGCAAAACACAATATGTTGATGCTTTGGCGCACTTTCCGCTGCCGGCTGATCACTCAACTTTACCAGATCCTCAGCCTATGTCCGAAGAAGACGCAGCTCAGAGCCTCCAACATCTGTATCAGCCAACGCCCGAGCCCGAAGAATACTGGGAAGAAGATTACGACGACGCATGCGAAGGGGAAGGATATGTAACTGCCCGATCGTTCCGATCCCATGGCGAAGACACCACTGGCGGCGCAACAACTGCGCTCGTGCCCAAATTCAATCAAAAAGAAGTCAAAGAGATCGCAGCTGCAAGAAACCTTGTCGAAGCCACGCGGACCCCAGAAGACATTGAGGATGAGAGCTTCGATACCAGCATGGTCGCCGAATATGGTGATGAAATCTTCGAATACATGAAGGACATGGAACAGCGCATGCTTCCCCGATCCAACTACATGGATTTTCAACACGAGATTCAGTGGTCGATGCGAGCAGTCCTGATGGATTGGCTGGTTCAGGTCCACCACCGCTTCAACCTGCTCCCAGAGACCTTGTTCCTGTGCGTCAACTACATCGATCGCTTCCTCTCGGTCAAGGTTGTCTCTTTGGGCAAACTTCAGCTTGTTGGAGCCACCGCCATCTTCATTGCTGCCAAATATGAAGAAATAAACTGTCCTTCAGTGCAGGAGATTGTCTACATGGTGGACGGCGGATACTCCGTCGATGAAATCCTCAAAGCAGAAAGATTCATGCTCACCATGCTTCAATTCGAGCTTGGCTTTCCAGGTCCCATGTCATTCCTTAGGCGCATCAGCAAGGCCGACGATTATGATCTCGAGACAAGGACTCTTGCCAAGTATTTCCTAGAAGTGACTTTGATGGACGAACGGTTCATCGGGAGCGTCCCGAGCTTCCTTGCCGCCGCATCTCACTGTCTTGCCCGCGAGATGCTTCGCAAAGGTCACTGGACTCCTCATCACGTCCATTATTCTGGTTACACCTGGTCTCAACTACGACCAGTGGTACAACTCCTTCTTGATTGCTGCGAAGATCCCCGAAAGCATCACCAAGCCGTCTTCAACAAATACTGCGACAAACGCTACAAACGTGCCGCAGCCTTTGTTGAGACGGAGATTCAACGTGGATTCGCCCTCCCCGAACCCGCCCCAACAAGACCGCTGCTACAGCACACTTTTCAAGCTTATCATTATGCGATGGGGGCTTGCTACGCCTGAACGACGCCTACTTAACTGAAATCTGGCGAAGGGTGTCGGCTTGGCTTCCACTACCCAAGGTCGAAGTTTCAGGGACACGATATCTTTCGATTCTTCACGACTAAACTAGGCAGGTTTCGAGAAAGGGCGCATCTTAACGAGCATACGAGTTTCATGACCATTTTCCTTCATCCTCCAAGGGTAGCGGTGTTTCATTCCAGGTTCGATGAATCAGGCAATAGTGCACAAACAAATATTGGTCGAGCAGGCATTATCAGGTGCTGACAATGGCAGCAAACAAATGTAGGTTGCGACCGTAACCATAGACAAGGCTTGATGACATGCAATAATGCATACTCTAATAATGTTGGAGGAGGCTTTGAAAATGCGCCTCGTTTCCCTCTGTTAACCCGTGTACTTGCCTTTTTGTCGCGTGATTTGATAACCGCGTAACATTTCGTTCGACACAAGTATCACCTCTTTTAGATGGTACAGATCAGTCCATAGACAATCCCCAGCACCATGTCGTCGAGCTGGCTCTGCAGCTAGTCACTACCACTCTATGGAGGTGTCGCTCTATGGTTAGCTTTCTTCCCCTGCATACGACAGACAAGGTTTCGCCGATTTGATTAACCTGAATGAAAGTTTGGTGAAAGTTCCATTAAGAGACGGTGATTGTTTGGGTGTATTGAATGCTTATGTAAGCATAGCAAGGCTGATATGATTGGCAAGGCATGGCAAGGCTACTTCTCTTTCCTTTCAAGTTTCAACTTGCAAAGTTCACAAAACATTTGACACTGTTTTCGTGGCGGCCGATGATGCTGTAAACCAGGCCAGTGCCTTATGCAGCGTTCGATATTGGGTTATTTGTCTTTTGGTTCACGCACTGAGATGTTGATGATGACTCTTGTTGCATTCTTTGATCAGGTAGGTCTTTTATTCTTGGCTTCGGTTTTGAAGGGTTGGAGACATAACTTGTAAAATATGCCGCCGAAGAAACCTACCGCCCCGAAGGGTGCAGCAACAAAAAGCAAGGTGGCGGAACCATCAGACCAGACCTCCAATGTAGTGTTTGAGGATGACAAGAAGAAAGGCAAAAAGGGTGGTAAGTCGAAAGACACTCCGTTAAATGAGTCGTCGGAACCCCCAAAACCAACTGCCAAGCAAATAATTGGAGGGGCTTCATGGACCGGGAAACTGCCAGTCAACCTCCTTTCGGAGCACTGTCAGCGACAGAAGTGGAACAAGCCGGATTATTCAATGCGTCAAATACCAGGTCGAGATGGTCACGAGAGGATGTACAGGTCAGAAGTTACACTAAGCAGGACAGACCCTAAAACGCGTGAGGTTAGCAATCTACCGACTTTTCGAACACCACAAGCATTGTTATCAACTTCAGAGGAGCCAACCGCTCTGGAAGCGAGGCATTTTGCTGCCGCATACGCGCTATTTCGGGTAAACAGTATGAAAAACATGTCCATGGCTCTCCCCCCGAAGTATCGTGATTTGTGGAAGAAAGAGTTTCAGCAAATCAAAAAGGAGGATGAAAAGGAGGGAAAAGCTTGGCTCTACGATGCCGATCCCTTTGCGGCTGACCAAAAGCGACGGGAAATTCAACAAGCTATGGACAAAAAGAGAGCCGAGCAGGAAAAAGTTCACCAGGCAAATCTTAAGCACGGCCCGCCAGTTCTGCAGCAAATTCCGAGAAGCAGAGAATGGGAGCATGCTCCAAAGATTGAAATGGGCGCTAGGATCCGGGCCGAAATCGAAAGGCTCGTTCGGAACAACGCTGTTTGGGACCTCTATGGACAGAGACCGTCTCAAGCGGAGTGTAGCAACATTACGAACGACATGATCAGTCGAGGCTTTCGCAAAATCCATGTCCTAGAAGCATTACAATTTTGCAAGGATGAAGAAGAAGTTCTCGAGTGGCTGCTTATTCACGTCCCAGAAGACGATCTTCCTCAATTTGCGCTTCCTGCGAATTACAACGCCGGTATCAATCTTGCAAGTGGTGACATTCTGCTAGAGGCAAAACTCAAACGCCTTACCTCTGGTGGATATCCACGAGACTTTGTTGCCCAAGCCCTAAAAGTCTGTGAAGGCGACGAGCATAAGGCCGCTTTCTGGCTGCAGGGTACTCTTCAGTCGTTTACAGACGGTGACCTCAATGACGATATCGAGAGTTCGCTGGAATGGGATGTCGAAGCGTCCACACTGGAGGCTATCTACGGCAGTCGGTATTCCAAAACGGGCGAACGAGAGTGTTCAGTCATTCTCGACACAGCAGAGATAGCACCCGCAACGGCACGATTCATCATTGGCGAAAAGGGCTATCCCTATGACCTGCCCGTCATGACAATCTCGTCAACAAAGATACCTGCTTACATTCGTTTAAGCGCCACAAAACAAGCTTTGGATTTCGCAGATACGAACTTCAAAGGAATGCCAATGATATACAGCATCTGTGAGTGGTTTGAAGGAAACATGCAAAACATCATCGACAACCCAACAAGCCTGACCGAATTACACCTTTCCGAGCGCCAGCCGAGTCACTCCATTGAAGCAAAAGCGCGGAGGTCTTTGAAAACTTCTACAGCTAGGCTAAAAGGCACTCGCTGCGATGAAAGGAGCGATGACGAAATTCTAGCTGCGTGGACGGTACGTCAAGAACTTCCTCAGCAGCGGACGATGACGAACGGGCGGATGAAACTGCCAGCCTGGCTAAAGCAGGACGACGTTTTACATGCTATAGCGTCTCAAAGAGTGACTATTATTACGGGCGAGACAGGGAGCGGCAAATCCACACAAGTCGTGCAATTTGTTCTTGATCAGGCAATGCAAAAATCTCAAGGTTCCTCGACGAACATCATATGTACACAGCCACGACGTGTTGCTGCATTGTCACTAGCCGATCGGGTCAGCAGCGAAAGATGCACCAACGTAGGGGACGAAGTTGGGTACACTATTCGTGGAGAGTCGAAGACATCTTCATCCACCAAGATCACGTTTATGACAACTGGAATCCTCCTTCGACGAATGCAAACTTCTACGAGCATGCAGCATGCTTTGGATGGTATCTCACATGTGTTTGTCGATGAGGTACATGAAAGATCGCTCGATACGGACTTTTTGTTAGCTTTACTTAAAGACTCGCTCGAGTCCAACCCGAAACTCTCTGTGGTCCTGATGAGTGCCACCCTGGATAAAGACGTCTTCACAGAATATTTTGGAGGGGCAAGCAAGGTCTCTCATGTTCACATCGAGGGGCGTACCTTTCCTGTCTCAGACTATTACCTTGAAGATGTGCTTCAAACCACTAAATCTTCAGCTTTCACAGAGGGTAATGAAGATCTATCCATCGGCAAGGCAATCCAAGCACTAGGCACTGGTATCAATTATGACACAATCAGGGATTTGGTTGCTGAAATCGACAGTGAGCTTGGTAAAGCTTCAGGTGCCATACTGGTATTTCTTCCAGGCACACTTGAGATAGAACGCTGCATCAAGTCCTTGTCCTCCATTTCACATATCTTGGCCCTTCCTCTTCACGCATCTCTCTTGCCGGCTGAGCAGAAGAAGGTGTTTCCTCCTGCACCGTCCGGATACAGAAAAGTAATCGCTGCCACCAATGTTGCTGAGACATCTATCACAATCGAAGACGTGGTTGCAGTAATTGACACGGGCCGAGTCAAAGAAACGAACTACGATCCATCAAACAATATAGTCCGCCTAGAAGAAGTATGGGCGTCAAAGGCCGCCTGCAAGCAAAGACGAGGCAGAGCAGGTCGTGTACGGGAAGGGAAATGCTACAAGCTTTTTACCCGAAATGCTGAAGCAAAGATGGCTTTGAAACCACTCCCAGAAATTCAGCGGGTACCGCTCGAACAGCTGTGTCTTTCGGTGAAAGCAACTGGACAAGATAAGGATGTGACCGTCTTTTTGGGCAATCTCATAACTCCTCCGCAGCACGGCGCCGTTTCCAATGCTCTAAACACCCTTAATTTAATTGGTGCTCTCGAGGACGACCGGCTCACAGCACTTGGAACTTATCTTGCGGCCATCCCAGCAGACCTTCGTTGTGCAAAACTCTTGGTGTACGGAGCGCTTTTCGATTGCCTCGAGCCATGCCTGACAATTGCAGCAATACTGACTGCGAAACACCCTTTTGTGTCTCCACGGGAAAAGAGGGAACAAGCAGATGCAGCTAAGGCATCATTCCCGGTGCAACATGGGGACCTCATCTTAAGCCTAATCGCCTATGAGGAATATGTCAGTCTCACACAGTCTCTGCGACATAAGGACCTCCAGTCCTGGTGCAATGAGAAATTTCTGTCCATAAACGTGCTAAGAGACATCACATCTACGCGATCACAGTTGTTAGAATCGCTCCAAGATGCAGGACTCGTCTCTCTGCATTATCGAAACACAGGGTGGCAGATGAAGGGTCACTCCCCGCTCTTGCTCCGAGCTCTAGTATCAGCAGCCCTACAACCGCAGATCGCAGAAATCAGATTTCCCGAAAAGAAGTATATGCAGTCGCTGACTGGTGCGAAAGAGCTCGATCCGGAAGCGAAAGCGCTCAAGTATTTCACCCCCCCGGCCAACACGGCCCAGGCTGAAACGACAAGCGACGTCTCCACCACGTCCACACCCACCCACAGTCGACCGAACACTCCGCAGCCCTCGTCCGCCGCTCAAACCACATCTGAGGAAACGACCGGAAAGGCCTGGCAACGAGTCTTCATCCACCCCTCCTCTCCGCTTTTCCATAGTACACCAGCCTCCTTTACCACCGGTGCCTCGTCTGCATCCTATCTCTCGTACTTTAGCAAGATGGCAACCGGCACAAGCAACGCTCTTTTCGGTCAAAAGACCTACATCCACTCGCTGACCCCGTTAAACACCTACACTGAGCTACTTTTCGGCTCCGGTGGTATCAGAATAGACACCACCATTCCTCACGGCGGACTTATCGTAGGTGACTCCTTCAAGCTTCGGGGCTGGGCAAGGATCGGCGTCCTGGTCTCCAGGCTGAGGAGGCTTCTCGACGATGAGCTAAGAAAGGCGATCGACCTTCCCGCGGAACGAAAGGATTTTGGCAAGAGCGATACAGTGAGGATCGTGAAGTGGTTGATCGAGCTGAATGGCCAGGATCGCTGAATTTGGGTTTTTGTGCAGAAAGCGCTCGCGAGCCTTTTGCCTACATACATACCATCGTCCGTCCCATCTCGGGACCTAGTCGAAGTCATTTAGGATGGGCCCTTTTTTGCAAACGCGAAAATTTCGAGTGTGTGTGCCCGTCCGCCACGCTGCTTTTCTTTTCACAAAAGACTTGGTGCCTCTCTCACGGTCTACGGGTCTTCGTCGCCCCTCCCCTTCCACAATATCTTTCCTAGCCTGAAAGAATGAGACCTTCTGAGTTTGATAAAGTAAGAAAAACATCATCTGTTCATGCGACCCTTCTTCTGTCCCGCCCATGTCTCAGCGTGTTACTCGTGCTTTTTGCCCTCACGGGGGTGGGTGGCCCAAAAATTCAGCGCTAGGTTTATTGGCGCTGATATTGCGCTGATGAACGAAGTAAGTCATCAAAAAGCAACGGCTAAAGCGGGGGGATTGGATTTGGCTGAACAGTATGAAGATAAATATTTCTCTGGTTACCTGCTTGAGTAAAAACTGTGTCCCGTTGGCCACCAGGCCGTAATCGTGAATCAACAAAAAAAAATGAAACGCTCACAAATGTCCAACTCGAGTCTATGGCTGTATGAAAATATCGAAATGAAAAAGGGTCCCCGAGCGGATCATGTACTAGAATCTGTAATTGCAAATATTGCAAAAAGGCGTTTCCAACGCTGGTTCTTCTTCTTCTTTAGCTCTCTTCGAATTGGATTTCGGCTACGTCTTCCTGGCCGACGAAGCTCGGTGCGCTATCCCTTGAAACCATTCAAAACTCGTTTGCCCAACAACATCACTGACTTCCTCTTCGCGCTGGCTAGCCCAGTCCCATCTGCATCGTCCTTGCCGTGTGTCTCGCCTTCATCTACCGTGTCTGTGTTAGTAATCTGAACCGGGGCACTCCCAGACCTGGAGCGACCAGTCGTAGAGTCGTTGTCCGTTCCCGTGGTACTACTCTGGCTTAATTTCCGATCCGATCCAGGCTTTTCTCCATTGGGACCAGAGAAGGAATTGCTTGATTTGAAACGGACACGTCCTTTTCGAAGAGTCGGACGGGCCTTGTCTCCAGGGGGATCAGCATGCCCCGCAGTCGAAAACCGTCGACCAACCACGTCCTTCAACAGGGACTTCGCCGGAATGAAGCTGCTTCCAGTCATGGGGCGAGCCGGGTTGCCTTCGATAGGGCCAAATGGGTCGATTTTGGTTGGACTTGCCGGCGAAAAGGGCCAACGATCTGAACTCGAGGTTCCCTGGCTCTCTTCCTTGGCATAATCAGTTGATATCGTCCGCTCAGACTCACTTCCATTTCCAATCTTGCCTGGAGGTGAGTTATCCCGTGCCCTAGGACTACTGGAGTTGCTCCAATCGCCACTTGTTAGAAGTGGCGACGGTTCTAGTCTGCGCGCTCCATTCGAGGACTTATTGTCAGACTGGAACGATGTGCGAGGTGGTGTCATGTCGCTGTCAGTGAATATGCTTGATGGGCCATCACTGATGCTGGGAGTATTAACGAGCGTATCGCTATTTGGTATGAGTGCTCTCTCTGCAGCGATTTCTCGAAGTCGTTCCGTCTGTCTCTTGCCCGGCCGATGATGAGAAAATTTGTTCCCAATGATGGCTCCTGTGTGAGATATCAGGGCTCGAATGACATCCTTTTTGAGATGCAGCGCAAGATCAAGATTTGACCATGTCTTGTTCTGATACTCCAAAGGTGGCATCCGAAAGACAAAATTGTGCAAATCTTCTAGATTGCGATCCCTTTGTCCCTTGTAACTCAAGCAGAGGACAAATGAGTTTAGTTTGACGTGTGCCAGCGTCATGTAGTTGGAGGCTCTGGCAACCATTTGCGATACGTCGTCTGGTACCTTTTTCTTGTCCTTTTCGGTGTTACTGTCATGCCTTCGTAGTTTCAGACCGCGTCCGTCTCGGCTTCCAGACTGGCCGAGCTTCCCGTTTTCTTGGTTGAGGCTAACAGCCGAATTGTCTCGGTTCCTCACGCGGAACGAACCGATACTATGCGATGAGTTCTTACGGTGCAAGCTTTGGTTTTCGGGATCAGGGCTCGCGTCTTTCTGGTCTTTATTGTGATGATGACCGAAGAGGCCAATGCGATGGCCCGCAATACCAATGCCTTTCATTTTCGCGGTGTTGGCTGAGAGATTACTGAAGTGATTGATCTTTGCAAGATTGTATGTCGGCTGCAGTCTATTTTTGATAGCCCCTGGAGCAGAAGCGCCAGCGTCATTTTGACTGGGCGGGGTCAAGTGCTGCTTGGGGGAAACAATCTGGCGAGCTTTTTCATTTTCGTCATCATCATCGTCCTCGATGGGCTGCATGTTCTTCACCATCAGAGGAGAAAAGCCACCACTGTCGAATGCATTCGAGCCGATACCTGGAAATATGTATTCGAAGAGAGCCTTTCCAAGTGAGCGTTCTAGTTGAACCTTCAGAGGATGCATAGTGACCTGAAATTCTTCCAGTACAGGAATTCCTGCAATAGCTTCGAGCATATACCAATGCAACTGGAGCATTTTTGGCGCTTCAACTATCTGTTTGTGCTGGGGATCGTCGTAAGGTCCGATTATTTCTGGATACAAAGCGTTTGGCATAAGATTCCAACCTCGTATATGCCCAATTTCCATCGCATTGTGGTTCGAACCATCGCTGTTGTCAATTCTCTCATAGGTAGCATTGCCTAGCTGAAACTCAAGGAGAGGCTCGTTCTTGTCTCTCATGAGGTGCCAGACAATTTGTGATGCACTAAGATACCATCGCAAAAAACCACTTGATTGGGAAGATCGCTCGTCATATCTTTGCTGCGACGTGTTGATTGCTTTCATGATAAAAAACAGCTCATCCTCACAAGTCGCAATATCTTTCTCAAGATCAATCCGATCCTGCCAACCCTTCCTGTCGAGATAATGGGCATTGACCATGAAATGAACCTTCAACTCGTCCAGCTGGCGAATGCGTTCTTGGAGGCTTACCGCCATCTCTGGGGCTCCCCTGAGGTCGCTGAAGTCGGATGCAAGCATGATTTTTTCCAGTCGCTCACTACGCGTCTTTTCAAGTGGTTCGTGATACATAAGGAGATCTAGTACAATAATGTACATAGTGTAGTATTGCTGAGAGTCGCAGCTGGCACGCAGTCGAGGAAAATCGACCCATAAATGATCGATCCGGCGCTCCTTGCGTGGTATAGTGCCCGACTGGCTTTGGCCACCTTCAGCGACTTCTTCATTGTATTTCAGGCGCAGAGCGTTGTATTTCTCATATCGGAAGCTTGCCGAAGTTTTCTGGACCACCCTTTGAAAGCCAAACGGGTCGATTTGAAAGTCGAACATGGTCTCAATAGATGCCCAAGGTGGCCATGATGAACCTGGCGCGTTGCCGTATCTGTTGCCAGAATAGAGGTGGATAAATTTACTCAACTTTTGCAGTGTTGTCACGAATATCTGCATGCCGTCCATGTCCAGCGCGAAGCGTCGTTGCACGAGTCCGCTAACATCATCGGAAAGGCGATGTTTGTCCATGATTGAAACCACTTTGAGCTGCATGCCTTTTGCACCGAGCAGGACCACCGATGTGGTGTTTTTTTCGCTTTGGAGTTGAATTTGAGGTGCAATCAATCGCATGTGGTAACTGTTCATGGCCAAAAATTCCTCGGCCAACTTCTCTTCGGGATCAATGCTTATCGTTGATTCCCGTCGTCTTGGCGGTCTAGGACTTTCTTCTACGTCTGAAGCGTTTACAAACCGGTTTGCATCGCCGAGAAGCTGTTGGATACGATCCTCTATCACATTATCCTCGTCGCGATCCTCTGTTGGAGAGGGTTGAAATGTGATGTGAGGTGCTCCATAAGCTTGTCCATTCCCCTTTTTCCGGTTTTCTTTTCGTTTAGCTTGTTCTTCAACAATGTCAAGGATGAACTTTACAGCTCTTCTTGACATGTAGTACACGAAGCCTCGTCGTTGGCTTACCTGATGGCTGTACCGGAGAATGATGTTCCGCAGCGAATTGTTCCATTTCACCTGTGCGTTGTGAATGATAAATCCGTTGTTGAAGTCGCTTGCGAACTCATCTTGAGGCGCGGAGTAGAGGCCATCTAAGTCAACGTGACTAGTGCTCATCTGCGAGGGCAAAGACGTAGTAGTTGAGTCACCACTTTTACGCGTAGGACTTGTAGAAGACGACTCTGAGGCATTCCTGCCATCGTGTGATTTGGTCGGTTGATCACCGGACCCATGAGAGACCTCGCCGGGATGCTCACGTTGAGCAAGCCTTCTCAATCCATTTTCGAGAAAAACTTTTTTGTCCGCAAGCTCCTTCTTCTGAGTTTGGTAACTTCTGACTTCTTCTTGTAGATTAGCATTCTCACGATGGTCGCGGATAACTCTTAACTCTTTTTCGCCCATATTGCGATCGTGGACGACAATTTGTTCTTCCAAGTTCTTCAAACGATCTTGAATTAGGTGCATCTGAGTTCTCCGAGGGTCGTTGTGTTTTGTGGGCATGACACAATAATGTGTGTCCTCGTCGCCGAATGGACTTTCCCTGGATTCGTCACCGTGAATCGCGTTGTCATGATCTGTTTGTCTGAAATATGTGAAGCGCGGAGTGAAAGCAAGAGGGAGTATCTGTGTCTCGGGATTGGATTCTGCAGGGAGAATCCATCCCAGCTCGACGAAATCATCCATATCTATCCAGGAGAAGTCGTGATCCGGGATGGTGAATTTAGACATGTCCACGTTTGCTGTGGGATCCTGGTATGACGCCAGAATGTCATCAGTGGCACGTTTCAGATCGTCCGCTGTAGTGCCAGCGATGTTTGCCGCGACTGCCCGAAGGTCAGCGTTCACGAAATCCAGCTCTGCGCGGTTTATTTTCATAGCGCTCGTCCGCAATTGCCGAGATTTGGACCTTGACAACGTGTTGAACCACTCTCGTCGCTGGTGGAGGTCCAGTATGAAACTGTCGAGCCGAAATTTTAAGCCTGTTGCCGAAACGATGTCTTTCTCATAATCCTCGTTGTCTTTGTGTTTGTACACATGAGCGACGTACAGCGGAGACAGAAACAGCCCGTACTTGATAGTAGCTAAATGCCTGCCGAATTTCTTGCTGGTCTTCTCACGACCACGCCAGAGTGGGCCTTGGCGGATTGGCAATGCCATGACACCAGAAAAAAGAGACCACCAGGCAAAGAAGTGAGAGAAGAAACGTGGCGAGAGATGGACGCTGTTGTAGCTCTCCGAAGCAGATACATTTGGCGATGTCCAGTCCCTATCGAACGGGGCGGCCAGCGCGACTGACATGTGAATGTGATGACTTCTGAAGCCTTGGAAGGCATCATAATTCTGCAACTCCTCCTCAGAGAGCGAATGGGGGTTTCTGAGGACAATGTCGTAGTGGGGTTTGAACTCGGGCGACCGGCCACCACCTGGGAGATCTCTCTCGAACACAAGGCCAGCTGTCCACTGAACATTACCTGACACTTTCATGATGACTTTACTGAAAATAGCTGCATTTTTCGACGAGGAAGAGGTACTCATGCTGCTAGCATCGACAGATGCGGAAGCGTGGTGAGTAGACTCGGCAGCATGGCTGTAGTCTGGGATCGCCAGCACATATTCGCCACTACGCACTGTCATAAACTTTTTTGGGTCATCGTCTTCGTGAATGGCCCATCTGACGTCGTTCCTCCAGCACATAACGAAGCCGGCACCATATCCTGTGACGATATATGGATCCCTAGATCCTTTCAGACGGAATTGGACGTCTCCATCGCCCTTCCAATTGATTACCGGCCTCGAGTGGAAACTCAAGCGAATTTTGTCCCAGAAACCGACCCTGTCAGATGGATCGAGATCGGGTTTGGTGAAACTTTCGATGATCATCATGGCATCCTGAATTGTTGGCTGATACGATGTTCCCCACGAAATCGTAGTCGAGGCATTAGTGTTAATATCGATAACGGGCATAGAGTAAGTCTTGACCGGTGAAATTGTTCTGCGAACATCGATGGCGAAGCCTGGAATATCGTCTCCATCCTTGGCTTTCTGGCCCTTTGGCACGATTTCAACTTTGACATGCCGTATAGAGCGATCATCTCTAAATTCTTCGGCAATGACAAAGTCTGTCCTCATCGACCAGCTCGGCAGGCGAGGTGGTTGACCTGGCCTTATTGCCGGGACATGCAATAGATTTAGAGGGTAGTCCCTGAGCATGAATCGAGCTTCTCCCATGTTTAGTGCTAGACTCATCGGAATGAGGAGGGCATACTCCATGTCGTGGGGTATGCCCTTTCCTACGTCATGCATGAAGTTCGGCAGTGAAGTCATTGGGAAGGAAGGTTTGTCTATGACAAGATGAAGGTCACTGATCACGATGGACAAGAGTCCTGAACGATGCGGCACCGCAAGGATGGTCTCATGGTCGTCGATGTCAGGAGGGGGTTCGTCGGCGCCGGAAAACATACGTCGAATATTTTTGATGGTATTATTTTGCATGTGGCGCAGCCAGTCTATACGAGTCTTCCAGCTCCGGGCATTGTATTCAGCAAGTTTTCGTCGTGCTTCTTCAATTTCCACACAGGCCGTCGAAGATAAATTACAAACGCCGTCTCGATCATATCGAAGCTTTGATGACTTGTGTGGGCGTCCTCTTGAATGTGAACGTCGACGAGGTGTACTCTCTTGACTTCGTGATCGCTGTACCGGTGTCACAGGGGACGGTTCCCTTGAGGCTGGGCGACTCGACTGTGCTCTACGTCGGGAAGTGTGCCGAGAAGACCGTTCTTCTTGCAACTTTTTCACTTTCAGATCGAATGCATCTGCCCGCGCGATCCGCTGTTTCTGCTCATTTCGTCCTACGTGATAGATGTTGCTTAGCCTCCATTCGAAAGCATCGTCTTCTAGCTCGAACATGATCGCTTTGCATCTTACAGAAATTTTGGGCACATGCTTCGGTTTCTGAGGTCCTTTTTTGAGAATATAGTCATTCGACCTAGTCTTGAAGCGATGGGCCAACTGTAGGAGCGCTTTGGACGTGTTCACAAAGTTGTCAAAGACTTTGAACATGCGTAATCCATGTGGGACAGCAAGGCGAATGAAGTCAGTACTCATGTCCAGAGATTTCTCCTCTGTAGAGCCATGTGTAGTCATCCTCCGAGTTGTCCGAGGATCAAGCCGAACCGAGTTCATGCTGACAATTCTGGCCCAAGCAGACCGAACGTGTGGCGAGGTAGCGTGGAGACGTAACAAGTGACATCGTAGAAATGGTGCTGACCACCGGTGTCGGCCTGCAGCAACGTCGTAGATTTGCAGCATCATTGCTGGGTCATGTGGCATGTGGGCTTTGACCTGAACATAACCGGCCTTAACATCGATAGCCACAAGCTCCACGATCGGTTTCGACCCTAGTCTTTTCGGCGTTCCTTCATTGTGCGAACCTGGTGGCTGAGTGCCGTCCATCTCCTCCTTTTGATTTCGTGGGAAGGGGCCTTTGAAAGCATCTTGTAGCACTGACACAGCGACTCCGATCGAGTATGCTCGGTAGAGGGAGAAATCGAGGTAGAAAGCCCTGATGTGCGAGTTGATGTGACAAGTCGGACCTTGTTGATCTCTTGAAGTGCTAAAAGCGACTTCCGTGCGGGGAATGGACATGAATGGTTTCTGTTCCCATTCTTCAAGAGATTCAATGATGAAGCCTTGAAACCCTTTGATATGTATAGTTAGCCGTCTGCCGTCGGTCGGGCCTTGGCTGAGATGATTGCGATGTCTCGCTGGCGAGCTTGAAGGAGACTGGTGTGTCATACTCTCGGGGGGCTCGTTCGTCCATACAGATGCGCTAATTCGGCGGCGTGGGGTGGGCCGATGCCCATGGTCAGCGCGATGAGCAACATATTGAATGGTCCATGAGTCAAGCTCAAATGCTGCACCTCGAGTTTGACGAGAAATACTCTCATCAATCCCCGCGGTCTCGAAGCTGCAGTTTGTGCCTTCGAAATTGACCTCCAGCAACAACGAGGGTACCTTTCTCAAAAACGATTCGCTATTTGGGGAATATGAGTCCGTCTTCTCGGAGTAGGAGTCGCGGTGGAAATGCCGGACGATATTGTAGACACCTTGACTGACTTCGTCACGAACCATGAGAACCGAAAAACTTTTGAGGGCACCAGAAATAACCACCAAGACTTCAGTAGATGCTGTGACTTGAGCCTTTATCTGAAACGAATCCATTTTCAACAAGTTGTGTTTGATGTCGGAAGAGGATTGATAGTAGAGCGTGTGGGTGGTGACCCTGAAGTCTGAGGTGAGGGAGTAGAGCAGATCTTCTTGTGGGGAGTGGGATGACTCAATCTCAAAAGAGACTCCAGAGACGGCCGAAATGATCATGTCGAAGTCGTTTGGATCATGACGTCCCTTTGCGGCAACTGGAAGCACGAAGCGGACGACGGGTTCATGAATGGAAAATTTGATGACAGCCCTTGGAAGCAGTCGGGAGATGAGGCGATGGTGGTCCTTCTGAGGCGGCTGCTTCGTCTTTGCCCGTGACTGAGCAATTGCAAGCAATTGAATTAGATGCTGGGGCGTTAAGTCGATTGATGGGGATGTGATGACGAGGTTTGCAAAAAAGACGTTCGAGTTCCTTTCAGTGTGACTTCGTTCTTCGGTGAAGGTAACAGTTTTCGCGGGCACCGTCGTCCTTATGGTGGTGGTTGCCATGGGTACATAAACAATCTTACTAGAATTCGTGTCGTCTTCATCCAGGCTGACCGAGATGGAAACAGCAGCAACTAGCGCTTGGTGAGCTATATCGTGGCGAGAGAAATACATGCGATGGGAGGGAGAGGATTGAGGGAGGCGGTGAAGATCGATGCCGATCTCGTGGGTGACGATGTTCATAAAGACAGGGAGATTGGCCTTTTTGAGCGTCTCAATTTCTTTGGACACCCGGATAAAGCTCATCCCCAGCTGAACCTCCTGCACTCCACGTAGAACGGAGCTCAAGAACTCCTTCGAATGAGCAACGGTCTGCACAATAGCAGACTCTCGACTGCCCGGTCGCTCAAGCTCCTCGACCACGTCATCCAAGCTTATTTCACGGTGGTGTGAGACAGAAGCTCTGGCGAGGCGTCGCGCCTTATACTCAGAGGCTCTTGACTTGAAATCGAGGATATCGTCAACGGGAATATGCAGCCTGCCGACCTTGACCGCGATCGAAGTGTCCCTCAAGCCGCTCTTCTCTTGGTATAGCAAGCCGTGCACATTGATAGACATTGCGTCGAGGAGCTCGATTGGCTCACGACCACTGACGCCAAGGAAGATGGCTCTGGTGGTAAAGATCCACTCGGCAGGCCTTTGTCCTCCAGAAGGATCTTTCTTGTGCCTAAACAGTCGGCCACGGTCTAGCATTTTCCGGCGCGTGTGGACACCCAAAGTCATTGACCCGATGGAAAGGGAGCCAACCCCCGTCACATCCAGGTTGGTGTTGGTGGCATACACGTCGAGCATGCGCAGCCAGGCAATCTTGTCGTGGATCTTCTTGAGTTGCTCTTTCAGCCTGGTCAGTTGTCGCCAAGTCTGGCTCCTATCCTTGACGCTGCGGGAGGATGGGCTGCTTGACTGTTGAGTGTGAGGTACGTCTTCGCACGATCGTGTGGCGCTGCCATCTTTCTCTTCTTTCTTGGCTTTCGAAGTATACAACTCCTCCGGATCTACCGTCACAATGAGGTCCTGCAAACGTAAACTGACCCAAGTCGGTTGTGCGAAGGTTGGCCGGTGTATGGCGAAGCCGAGGCCTCGAATGTCGATACGAACGCCATCTTTGTAGGTGTAGGAAATGTGCCTCAAGCTCGAGAAGCCGAATCGTTGAATGGAGACGCCAGTAGCTATGCGGATGACGGCGAGCAGCACGAAGGAGGACAAATATATCACGAGCAGGAAGCCGAGAAATGAAGGACCGTTGATCAATGCCATATCCCCAATGATGGGCAGGGGCAAGGCAGCCGCTGTCGAGAAAGCCGGGGCAGAGGAGGAGGGGAGCCGATTAGCTCATGGCCTGGGTTTGCGCTGTGGGTGTTGATCTCGTGCACTGTTCAGTGGTCTGGTGCATTTCGACATTCTCATGGTGTCTGCTGGTCATGTGTAATACATCCGAAGCATCCTCCTTCACGCCTAGAGCCCGCTGACTGCGAGGGGCAAAGTACTGCGTAGTCGGTGCGACCACACTGGGAGGAGCTCTTCACGCGTTTCCTAGGAAGCTGCTGGCTGTCTTTTCAGTCATCGCACGATCGTGAGGATTATTAGGATATCGACAGGACGGCGATAGCATATCGAGCAAGGCGCCTAATCGGTAGGTGGAAGGTGGAGGGCCGTCTTTGTCATGACTGTGCAGCGATGATGTATACTTCGTAATCGTGTAAGAAATATATTACTGGATGACTTCGGTTCCGGGTTCCATGCGCCAGAATTTGAAGCAATTCCAGGCGTCCGGGTCCAGGGATGTTGTGGCGCAGGGCCCCACCGTGTCCATAACGAGGTATCATTGATTACTAGTAGCCTAATCAGCCGGTTATGCACGCGCTATCGTGATTAACGCGCCAAGAATTGCCGTCCCCGTGGTGGGGGTAAAACAAGCACTCGGCACCCATTCGCGTATGTAAATCAGCGCTGGAGGTATGCAAGCACCAGCGAGTTTCAGCTCTTAGGGATGACGACACGATTAGAACAGGACTGACGCATGTACGAAACTCGGTTTCTGGTCTAGTGCTGGCTGAATGCAGAAATCAGCACAGCATGGATCACCGACGCTGCAATCAACGGAAATATCTTCATGTGTTCCTTCCTGTATCAGCTCGTTTCATCAAATCACCCATGATTACCAGCGGCTGCATTAGGACTCGGACACCGCCGGAGAATTTTACATGGACTTGCAGTAGTTAACAGATATTTATTGTATGGATCGTAGAGTGGCTATCATCTAGACTTTGAAACTCATTGTCTCATTCCGAGGATCATGTTCGCAGGAACGACTGATAAACAGGAGTATCCCGGGGGAGCCATCTGCAAAGATCTTCTACGTCTTGCAACTTTGGCGGCATAAGTTTTCTGGATGCACAGAGGACCCTTTGCAGAGTGAGTCAAACGATCCTTCCCTCACCGCGCCTGTCTTCGAGCACGGAACAATGCCTCGGAGGTCTTCTGTGACATAGATAACTTTGCGGACTGGCCGCCTTGGCATCCGGACATCTCAGCAGTGAAGAGGAAAGCCTAAGGGTGTCAGTTCCGTTGCACCTTTTTTAGTGAAGCGATCTTTTCGTCTATTACTGATAGCTCGGCCTCAAGGCCGAGCACCTTTTCTGTTAGCTCTTGCTGGTAGTCCTCGTCCGATATTGACTTTAGTGGCCACCACTTTGATTCTGACAATCGATCCAGCAGTGGCGCTCGATCCATAGGCGAGTCTGCGAGCACACCAAGATTCCCAAATGCGGCTTGGCCACCCAAACCTAACAGACCGAGCACGATTGCTCCTGGAATGATATTTGAACGGCCCCTGATGGCCCCGCCGGCCATGCCCGAGAGGGAGCCAGCGAGCGCACTGCATATGAGCTCCTCGCGTCGATTGAGATTTGCTAAACCAACACTGTCCCGAAGCAGGGATCTTGTCGCCCAAAATGTTGACCCGAGGACAAACCATTGAGCCCCCGCAGCCGCACTCCAGAGTATGGCTGATCGTCCGTGAAGGGTAGCGTATCCGGCAGAAAAAGCAGCGCCGAGTGCCGCACTCCCTGCACCAACATACGCAGATGAGCTGACGATGGATGGAATCTCACTTTGCCGACTCATTGTACTTGAAAGAGACACAGTTAAGATGACTGTCGATGAGCAAGTTTCACTGTAGTGGCCTTTCAAAGCGGTGAAGATGTCAAGGCTGCGGATCCTTATTTATGCTTTGGGGGTGCTTGAATTGTCCTGTGTGCATTGTTGATCTCGTTGCATTGTGCCTATTTTTGTGCAGAGATGTGTGTGCCTTGACTGGGTACTGACGAGTCTTAGATGAATGTTCGTAAATCGTTGCAAAATCTAGATGATCCCATGATGGCATTGCCGATGATAGGGGAATTTTGGGTGTTCATAATCAGCCTTGCCACTAGGACTGGTGGTGGACTCATGGAAAGGCCCAGATTGGGTGGCGCCAGAAATGGACATGATCGGGCTCTTCCCGGCATCATTGACAATTTTGTGCGGAGCGCTTCTTGCCAAACTTCGTTGACCAACTTCAAGCGCCCCATTTTCTTTCACAACGTGACGACCACCTAGGCAAGCGTTGTGCTGCGTCGCTTGATCAGTATACTCTCGACTTGTTTGCCCTGCGCGCTCACTATCGCAAGGACCGTGTGCGCGTGAGTGAAACAGCCGCAATCATGGGTACGTACAAAGTCCTCAGCCTCCGCTCGACTGCTGTCATATCGATGAGGCATAATGGTATACCTGTCTGCGCACGAAAGTTGTGCTAATAAATGGACTAGCTCCCAAAAAGAACCAGAAAATGTCTCTTGGGACCTTCTTACAAGATGACTGTACGTTGGAGCCTTCAACTCCCCTGTAACATGTCTCGCCGCGCTGACCCACGACAACAGCCTACGGCTCCTGGGCTGACGAAATGGAGGACATGCCCCTTCCAGGTACGTCCTTGAAAATCTACACGTGGCCATCCTGTTCTCACCCATGCTCTAGCCACCGATTCGCAGAAAGCTTACGGCGCTCCCGCTCCCCGAAGAGATTTTAACGCCCAGACTGGCATGGCTGGTGCCTTTTTTGGTCAGTCAGTCCCGTGCGCTGGTCAAGAGGGGCATACTAAGTCACCACAGATCGACGAGACACCTATTCCCAGCGCGAACAGCTTCCGCTGCCAGACAAACCTCCTTACACCGCACACCTTGCCAATCTCTCCTTTGACGTCACACAAGAAGACATTCAAGATTTCTTCCGAGACTGCCAGGTCACTAGTGTTCGTATCGTAGAGGATAAAATGGACAGAAAGCCCAAGGGATTTGGATATGTTGAATTTGGAAGTCTCGATGGCTTGAAAGCCGCATTAAATCTGACTGGCAGTAACTTGGCTGGTCGACAAGTCAGGATCAGTGTCGCCGACCCTCCAAAAGATAGGCCTGAGTCTACACGAGATTTCAGTGACTGGAGCCGCAAAGGCCCACTCCCAGAACTTCCTCAGAACCAGAGACGCACATCTGACCGGAATTTCAATCGAAATATGGACAACATGTCTGACGCCGGAAGCGAACGCGGCGGCAGACGAACTTTTGGTGCAGATTCGGACGGGAAAGTACGAGATTTCTCCAATTGGGAGAGAAGAGGACCGTTGTCTCCCACCACTGTCCCAGACCGAACCCTTGGTGGTGCCGGTCGTCAAGGGAGCAAGGATGGCGCCTTCAGGCGAAACTCTCCTTCGTGGGGCGAAGGACGATCCCAAGACGGCTCCAGGCCGCCGAGAAGAGAGTACGCTGACAGACCAGCTCCTCATCGCGATCCTACTGCGGCCGAGATGGATACTCAGTGGCGATCGAAAATGCGGCCAGACGCACCGCCCAAATCGCCTGAACCAGAAACCAGCACTCCTTCGTCTCCTGCTCCGCAGCCCCCGGCTATGAGGCCAAAGCTCAACCTCCAGAAAAGAACTGTGTCTGAGCTGGACCCGTCGAGCTCGCCTGCCGCAGCTGCTGATGCCAAAGCGAGCCCTTTTGGGGCAGCTCGTCCCGTCGACACAGCCACCAAGGAACGTGAGGTCGAAGAAAAGAGACAAGAGGCACTTCGTGCGAAAAAGGAAGCCGAGGAGAAGCTCAAAGAAAAGGCCAAAGCCGAGAGAGCAGAAGAAAAGCGCGGTGCACGTGAAAAACCACCAACAGAGAAAGCAAGCATTGCAGATGATGCAATCCCCGTCAACGTAGATGACGATGGTCATGCTGCCGATGCCGAAAACCCACCACAACCAAAATTCGAGCTTCTGCGCCGCCAGGCATCTGAAACCAACGATATGATCGCTGACGAAGAGAACGAGCAAGCAGAGAATCCGGCGCCTGAACGTGACACCGCTGTCAAGCCAAGGGAGACCACTCGGCCAGTTCCAAACAAATCAAATGGATCGTGGAGAAAATCCGCACCGGAAGCACGTGCCGAGACTGAAACTGCCGCTCCTCAGGAGGACGGGTGGAGCACAGTTTCCAAGAGCAAGAAGCAGAGCACCAATCGACGCAACCAGCAGCAGAGGGCGATTGCTTCGTGAGCTGCTGACCTAGAAATGGTGCATGTATTTGCACCTTTGTTTCGATGATGGTCTGCTCATCAATTTGTGTTCGCGTCAACGAATGGACAGAGTTTTTACTTAAGCGTCGCTTCCAACGTGGTTGTGGCTTGATCCCTTGAAACTGGCGCCGTGGGAGTGCTGCCACAGGGCAGCTAGACAGGAGGCAGAAAGACAACGCTGGGTGGGGACCGTTGCAACGAACAGCAGAAAATACCAGCAGATTCACGCTTTTCGTCCACATAGATTTTTTTACTCTCAATTTCAGTGATGGCCCGCGAGGTTAACATATGTAGAACCACCTCTTCTCCAAGACACTGCTCCGGGTCCAGTGACAATGCACAGTCATACAAATGAAAAATGACGACTATCCGCCATGCGGCCGGTGGCTTCCAGCTGATCGCATAGATTAGGGAGCCCTTTGCATGTCTGGCATCGTTCTCAAACGCCAGAAGTGTTTTACCCGGCCATTCCCAGACCCAAACAAATGCAGGCCAAGTGCAACCGCCAATGCTTGCGAAGACTTCGTACCGCCACGGAACGATTGGCTCAGAGCCAACAGCCAAGACACTGGTAGCGAATCGTGCACTTCCTTGGAATCTGGACTTTGCCCAAGTTGAAATCAATGGTGCAGAGACCTTATCGTTATCAGGCTATGACGAATGAATGATATGGCGTTGGTGCACGCCTGTCGTTTTTGCGGAGTGGTAAATACTTCGTACTTGATCCTTCGATGCCCCTCCCACTCGAGATGCTTTGATATCACCACCATCAAATTGGCTTCATGGCCTTTTCTTCATTTCCACCGAATTGTTTGAACCTCTAGGCGGGCTTTCCTCACCTGGCTTAGCCATATTCCTAGAACCTTTTTCCTTCTATGTTTTTGCCTGAAGTTTTCGAGCATGGGCCGGCACCACGCTCTCAAGCCTCACCATCTCTACCTTTCTCCCCCGAACCACTCCCCAGCTCCTTTTCAACTTCTGAAATTCTCATATACTTCGCCTTCAGCTTTGCTGCGTAGCTCTTCTTTTTCTGCCCTTGCTTTTGGTGACCGGATCCCAGGCTTCAAGATATCTGCAGGTAGGCTGGCGAGTTTGGCCAAAGGTGACGAACAACAGCAGCTCACTTGCGTTTTCATAGCCTTTTTATCGAACTTACAATCGAACATTTTCATCGAGCTAGATGCAAATTACGATTCCCCAGCGTTTACGCCCTACGGCCTGCAACCTACTGTTGTGGACCGACCTCCATCTGCCCTCGTCCAAGACATGTCCGATATAACAGACATTGATATCGCTCTCTCAGAACATGAAGCTGAACAGTACAGTAGGGGGGAACCAAGAGATACCATTGTTGACGATGATACTCCCCCACTACTCACAACGTTCCTGGCTGAAGACAACGACATGAAAGCCGAGGGCCTGCATATCATTGCAGACTCAGTCGCCCAGCAGAGAAATATTGCTTCGCGAGCCTTGATTCTACATCCCCTCTCGGTGATAGCTCTTGTTGCAGTGGTCGCATTCCTGCGTCAGATCTATCCTATAGATAAGAGCACCAATTGGACCATGGTGTTCATAACTATACTTGGTGTGTTGATGTCACTACTTGGGGCGATCCGTCTCATGCTAGGACCATACATCTTTGAAGCAGAACGAGTTGGTACTTGGAAGTGGCTGAACCGAGGTAGATCAGCAGAGGAAGAGGAGGACACAGGACTGCGAGTCCTTGAGAATGGCGACGAAATACTCTTGACAAGATTTGGCCAAGAGTTTATTGGTGCTATCATCTTTAGAGGTGTACAAAGGCTCGCTTCTCCGAATTCGCCCATCAAGAAAACCCGGAGGGCGCACCCACATACACAGCCTGCAAGCATGGTCATCCGTGCTTGGAGCGTCAAACAGAAGTATAGACGGAGAGGGGTAGGAAGTGCACTATTAGAAGATGCCATTAAGATTGGGAAGGCGAAGGGCTGGACTCCAGGTGGCATTGCGTTTGCAGAAGACCATGCTAATTATAAGAGAGTATTGCCCAGAATATTCAACGGCGCATTGGATAAGTTTGATCAAGTCGCACGAAGCGTGTTGGACAAGAAGGTGAGAGAGTTCGACTTAATGCAGGAAAAAGGAAGGAGAAGAAAGTGATCCGACGCTGTGTGGGAGGTTTGGCGACATGACGACTTGATGACTGTGACTGTTACGACTTCTGTTTGTGTGCGTTCAAAGATACCCAATCGTTCATTGGCAACACTTGTTTGGAATTTAGACCATGCTGCTTAGATTTGCAAATTTTTTAAGCAACCGTACGCAAGGATAGTGCTTCACGTGTATTCACATTCCTCCAATTAACCAAGAACTAATCGACTTGTTACAGTACATATCGAATGCGCTGCACCTATCGTGCCACCCACTGCGGCCCAACGTTATTGGCAACAAGCGGAGGCTTGAGGGAAGCACGTGCTAGAAGGCGTCAGTGGCGACCCGACCGGGTCAGTGTCGATCGACTCCTTGTTACGGAGTACATTTTAAGCTCCGCAGTTAGATACCCGCACATCAACCCATCCTCTAGTTCACGTCTTGCTTGCACCAGCTTTGAAGCTGCCTCAGACCAGATGCTCACATTAGGCAAAGAGCCCAAACACTATCCACAGTGCTGCCTCAGCCTATCCCTTGCCTTGTTTGAAACGATCTTGAAGCAGATCACACCTATAGCATCCTCAGGAAAGGAAACGTGTCTGATCTTGTCGATAGGCTGCGGCACTGGCTTCTTTGAGGCAGCTTTGCTGGGTTTCCTCCGTGACCGGGGAATCAACAATGTGAATGTCGAGGGTGTCGAGCTCTGTTCCACAGAGACGCCATATCTGCCCAACGATCTTGTCCATCGTGTGCAAGGCAGCTGGGACATCTTCGATGGTGCCTGCAGCGCTGATGTTCTGGTATTCGTGTACCCTCGATCGGGGCGATTGGTGCAGCAATATCTTGAGCAATTCCACAGCACTGCTCATGTTATGCTATGGCTCGGTCCACTGGCGGACTGGATTGAGCAAAAAGCCATATTACACCACGCTACTAAATTTAGATCACCATTACTCTTGCAGAATGCTGGAATTGTTATTTACGAGGTTGCTGCTGTCTTCGAGAATGAACTCCAAATCGTACAACCATAGTGGCGCGCTCAGCTTGAGATTATGACATGTTTGTCTTACACTCCTGCTAGTGGGGGATTTCAAATTCGATCGAATAGCAGCGTCGGAAGCCTTGAACGCTTGCATAGCAGCAACTTCCTATTGACTTCATGATCACGCTATCGTGCATGATTTGGGGAAGCGGATTGGCAAGTTTCACCATAATTGGATGAAGCGGAGCGAATGTTGACGTCAGGCAAGCGCAGTCGAACCCTGCGTGGTTCCACATCCACAATACTGACTGTGGATTGTGCAGAGAACTTGAACCTCCTGGAGAACCAATTCGGAGACGCATCGAATACGTAGATTGAAGAGCAATGTCACGGTCGAAAATAGAGGACGCCCTGCCGGAATTCTTTTCCTAACGAGCCTTTTACCTTGGCAGGTACAACCTTAGGCTTATTGCGTAAGATCATACATGTGCCACCAAAAAGGACAGTTTGAGAATCCAACTGCTGTATATACATAAAGGTTTGGCTGTCATCATTATGCATTCTTCATGAATAACCGCAGTCTCTCTGGGTCGGCAATTTCTCAGCAATTGGATAGCGGCCAAAACTCAAATTTGTCCTCAATGTGAGCAGCCCCATCTTCCCTCATCCTTGCCTTTTACTCCCAATTGTCCTCCCTTTTGACCCGCCACAACATCATTCAAGATACACGAAAACGCGAATTTGTCTCGTCATGGCCTGCCTAAGATGATAGTGGAGGCCAACGTATGACACATATCGGCAACGCTTTGAAAACACACATTGGTCCCGGTTTCGAAACCAAATCGGCTGGGTATATAGCCTATATCTACCTCAGGGGGCCTTGCCAAACCTTTGCCACAACCCTATACAAATTAAGCTCAATACCTGCCGGTCATTACTATTGACTTCGCCTTCTGCAGCCAAGTGAATTCCGGATGGCTGACAAGATGCAGTCAGGTGTTACTCTATTCGATATCCGGGGCGACAAGTCTGAGCAGCCTTTGCTCAATATGGTAAAACAAGGACTTGGCGGCGAGCCGAAGACCTTGCCTACGCTTCTACTCTATAACGGTGCCGACGAAGAAGTGAAGGCTGAAGATCTTGGACTAATACTTCTGCAGAGAAGGGTTTGAAGCTTTTCGAAGACATCACTTATCTGGAGGAATACTATCTCACAAATGCTGAGATCGATGCCTTAACGCGCCATGCCGACGCTATAGCTGAGCATATTCCTTCAGGATCACGAATTGTTGAGCTAGGTAGTGGGTAAGGTTTACTTCTTGTTTTCACACTTAACAAGTCCAAAACTATATGTCACTGATGTCTTGAAACTTCCGGTTTCTGTCATAAGTCGTTAACTGATTTTGTTATCAAACAGGAACCTGAGGAAGGTCAAAATTCTGCTTGATGCACTCGAGCGCGCCCAGAAGCCTGTCGAGTACTTTGCACTTGATCTGTCCTATCCTGAACTTCGAAGAACATTTTCCGAGATCGAAACAGGCCAATACAACTTCGTTAAATTTAACGGTTTACATGGCACTTACGATGATGGTCTTGCGTGGCTCTCAAAAAGGGAACACAGAAACAAAGCCAATGTCGTTCTCAGTCTTGGATCGTCTATCGGCAACTTTAACAGAGCCGAGGCTGCTCAATTCCTCCTTAGCTTCAGCAAAGCTTTGGATCCGTCAGATCTAGTTATTGTTGGCCTTGATGCAACAACGGATCGTGACCGCGTATTCAAAGCTTATAATGACTCACAAGGCGTCACGGAACAATTCTATCGAAATGGGCTTGATCATGCAAATTCGCTCCTGGGCTACGAAGCTTTTAAGCAAGATGAATGGGCTGTCCATGGGGAGTATGTGAAAGCAGACAAGAAGCACCAAGCTACCTATGTCGCTCTCAAAGAGTTGCACATCGAAGGAATTATCATCAAAAAGGGGGAGAGTATCCTCTTTGAACATTCATACAAGTATCCAATCGACAAGTCTGATGAGCTTTGGCACGATTCTGGACTAGTGCCTGTAGCCAATTTTGCCAATTTGAACGGATGCCATGGTAGGCAGAAAGCCGTTTGGTGCATCAGATTAACTGACCTGTTTACAGAGCTACACATACTGAAATCGGCCTCTCCAGTCTTCGAGGCTGATCCGCAACTCTATGCAGCTTCCCCGTTACCCACCGAGAAAGCTTGGCAGCAGCTTTGGGCGGCATGGGATACGGTTACGAGATCCATGGTGCCTCGGTCTGTACTGATGGACAAACCAATAAAACTCCGAAACAGCTTGATCTTTTACCTTGGACATATTCCAGCCTTTGCTGATATTCATTACACCAAAGCAACTGCGGAAGAACCAACCGATCCGAAGTGGTATCACCAGATCTTTGAGAGAGGAATTGATCCCGACGTAGACGACCCTACTCAATGCCATGCACATTCAGAGATCCCTGCTGAATGGCCGCCTCTCGCGGAAATTCTCCAGTATCAACTCAATGTGCGAAACAGAATTATTGAGAGTCTCCGGACCGGTCAGGCGGTGATGAATAAAAGCCTCACTAGAGGCCTCGTTCTAGCATTCGAGCATGAAGCATTGCACTTAGAGACCTTTCTGTACATGCTGCTTCAGAGCGAAAGGATTCTTCCGCCTCCAGGATATAACAAGCCAGATTTTGAAAAGCTAGCTCAACAATCAGAAGAGGAGCGAGTTGACAATGACTGGCACACAATCCCCTCGTCGCAGTTCGTGGTTGGGGCTGATGACCCAGAAAACAACCAACCGCCTGAACGGTACCTTCTCTGGGATAACGAGCGACCAGCACGAGTTCTTGAAGTTCAAGAGTTTCAGGCGCAGAGCCGACCAATTAGCAACGGGGATTACGCCAAATTTCTTGAAGCGACTCACCGAGATCAATTACCTGCATCGTGGGTTGGCCTTAATTGTAACCTCATGTGCGACAGCAGTTCAGCCTCCGTTAACGGCAGGGCCTTCGACGACGACCAAGAGCCAATATCCCTACCCTCCCATGATTTCCTCGACGGCAAATCCGTGTGTACTGTCTGGGGTAAAGTGCCACTGAAATTTGCTCTTGATTGGCCGGTCATGGCTTCCTACGACGAGCTCGCGGAATATGCAAATTGGTTCGGCGGACGCATTCCTACTTTTGAGGAGCTTAAAAGCCTATATCACTTTGTGCAGTCTCAAAGACCTACTCCTGAAAAGACTCCAAGTACGTTGGTCCCTGCCGTGAATGGTCACCTTTCGAACAACGGGGTTGAGGAGACCCCGCCTTCACAACGTTCGTCGCAGTGGACTAGCAATAGAGCTAGTCCACTCTTGAAACCCGAAAGCTTCTTCATCGATCTCCAAGATGCCAATGTCGGGTTCAGACATTGGCACCCTACCCCTGTGACTGGCGAGTCCCGCTTGCGAGGGCAAAGTGATACTGGTGGTCTTTGGGAGTGGACCAGTACTCCACTTACCGCTTATGACGGCTTTGAGCCTATGGCACTGTACCCTGGCTATTCGGCTGACTTTTTTGATGGAAAGCACAATATATGCCTTGGTGGTAGCTGGGCAACAATTCCTCGGATTGCTGGGCGCAAGAGTTTTGTCAATTGGTATCAGCGCAACTACCCGTTCGTGTGGTGTACTGCGCGTCTAGTGCGGGATGTCGCATGATTTCCGCCACCTTTGAAACACAAGGTCAAGGACTTATCACAACATCAACAAAGAGAAAATTGAGATGTTTACCAGGCTGCGTTCGATGCGCAGCAAGAAAGTTGTCGTTTACCACTACTCGTGCGTTATGAAGGCATACACTCGTGGAAACATCGTTAGCTTCAGCCTTCCGATCACTCGTTGTTGCATATTCACCGATTCTCAATGATGTTTGTTCTTTCACTCCGGTGAAGCGGTTCATTACCTCACTGCCACTGCCTTGCATCTGAAGCCTTGCCATGTTAAGATTGACTGTTGACGCATGGGTTACATGATGTTTCACCTAGCAAGCGTTTTAGTCAACACTGTCTCGTTCATGTTGTTTTGTATCTGCATGTCAGAAGTCCTCGTGCATCTGATCTTGAGAATCATTGGAAGGAGGATACCGTTCATCTGAGTTGTATGCAACTCGCTGAAATCTACCAACGTCAACTATGGCAGCTAGTTACCCAAATTGCATCTTCCGCTGGGAGGATGCTGCCAGTCTAGGTGAGTGACAAGAATGGCAGTATTTCTACTACCAATGACAACGCTCTGCTAAACTGTTCTACAGAACATGCTTGCTGGCAATGTCCAACCAAAGCCAATAGTCCACGAGCATTGCAGACTTGCTACGGCATCCATTCCATGCCATGTACATCCTACCATCCAACCATGCACGCCGTTGGCGCCACTCATCGCTGCTCTGGATGTATTATGACGAGGGAGATGCACGACGCTAGGCACAGAGAAGTAGGAGGGGTTGCTAGGACGTTGATACTTAGGCAATAATGCTAATATGAGACTAGATGGCCGAATTGGTGGCTGAGTATAGAAGACTAGAATCCCCAACACCTTCAGACACGCCGACCAGAACGCCGCTTCTTGAGAGAAGTGTCAACCTCAACGCACCGGGGCCGCTCACGCCTGGAAGAGCCAGCGTACAGTGCAATCCTGACAGTGGTGAAGAGCTTGGGATTAAAGTCTTGCCAAGCGAACAGGAAAACATTAACGATGATGACGATGCCATGTCACTCTCTAGCGGTGCACCTTCCTCGGCTGATGCGCTCTCGACTCCAGTTCGCAAGATGACCAAGGCCGAAACACGGGCCCAGAAAAAAGCCCGAAAGTCTACCAAATCACAGAACAAAGCACTCAAGAACCAGTATAAGCATCCTGTGTCAGTGACTCTTGCCGATGTCCAGCGCGTTGCAGAGATTCTCCACGGAGAAGAACAAGACACAATGCTCAGTGGCTCTACCCATCCTCTTGCTGCTGACAAATCAATCGAGGACGTGATAAATAGGAACTTGAACTTCGTCAAAAGCATCCAAAGCCACAATCAATCTCTTCTTGACTCTGTGGCAGTCAACCGAAAAGAGCCTAGGGAAAGGAAGAGGCTGAGGAAGCGAGAGAGCAATCCCGAAACAAGAGAAGAGGGAATTGAAATGGACGAAGTTGTCAATGCCATCATGATGAGGCTTGGTGTCGCAGCTGTTGTGGTTGCTGCCTCCGCCTCTACCACGACCACGAGTGGGTCGGCCACGTCCACCCCGCTCCGCAGTGCGATTGGAGGCTTGTCTTCCAACCGCAAACAACCAAATTCGAACAATAGCATTACCCCTCCAATTTGGAGCAAAGGGGGAGCAGGAACATCGAGGCCGAGCCTTGCGATCGCTACAAAGCTCAGGATCGCCATCAAGACGGATCTTGAGAAGCACGAAAACGACATCCATGCTAGATATGTCAGGGCCAGCGGTTTCTGGAGATATGTTGGCAAAGCGGTGTTCGAAAGGATGACAGGTATTGCAAGAGAACTGGATGTCACCACCGGTGAGAAATGGGAGAAAAAGAGAGCTAGAGAGGATAAGGTTTTCAGTCCCAAGGAGGAAGACGTTGTTCCTGAGATCAATTCTATTGAGGGAAACTGAGCCTGTTACACGGTGTCCGTGAACAGACTCGACACGAATTGTCTCTGAAACGACGACATCCTCAGTCCCCGTCCGATACCACCGTTGGCAGCATTGAATTGTCGAATTGCCACATTGCCCAAAGCTTCTCAATCCAAAGATCGACGACCCCGGCTTTCGCCTTTGACAACTAAGCTCAGGTCGACGGAAGGGTAGGCAAGGCACTACTATTTCAAAAGCATGTCCCATTATTGTTACACGATCGAACCATCCACACAGCGGCATGAAGTCGAAATCGCTGGAGTTGTGAGGGGTTATTGCACGTGTTGGATAGAAAATGGGAGTCTTCGCACTTGGCATTACTAGACAAAACAAAATGCCTTTTGGCAGATTTAATAAGCGTTGAATAAAGGGTTGAAAACACCGGTGTCACTAGAACAATAAATCAGGTAGTTAGTAGATTTCTCGGAGATTGCTGATACTGCCTGTTGCTTGCATCTTCCAAAAGAATCCGATCCAGGTTTTTCTCACGACCGCCAGAATGGTTACACTTCCCGGTAGCAGTATTCTTGGTAATGGTGTTGCTCCTTCCTTACTCCCCGCTTCGTCGTATCGTGTAGCGATAGAGCGTTCACAGGCCATAAAAGAGCAAGTATCCCGGGGGTGCGTCTGCCCTGACAACGCGTCACAGTTGAGGGGGAGAGAAAGCGTCTGTGCCGCACCGGTGTTGCAAAGGATTCTGTATAAACGCTTGGTATATTAATAATGCCTTATTATAGCGGACTCATTAATGTTTGACCCCTAATAATGCTTCGTATTCTTAGCGCTCTCAGGATACGTACTAAGAAGTACATTTTCCGCCTTAAGGCATGACGTCGGAACCTTACGTGAGCGATCTCTATCCCACAGCAATCCTACTATCCAACTCGATGCCTCACGAACACATATGTCATGATTTTTGCTAGTCGTGAACGTACAAGCTGGCGCATCCGAGGCAGTGGAGGAGTAAGATCCACCCGCGAAATCTCACGTCCCTGTTCCGATATCTCTTTCCTCAAACTCACCGACGGCTAAACAACCGACTGATCGACTTCCGCCTCGATACGCTTCCGGCCTTCAAACGCCGCACTCAATCCCGTATATACCAGGCTATCCTCCGAAGCCAACGACGTCGTCAGGAACGAAGGCTAGCTGGCAAAGGTTTTCTACGGTTCGCCCCTCGGCATCGCCAGCGAAGCCTTTCGCTTGCCGAAAATGCCGGTGGAGCTGCTCCAGCCCGTACAAAGACGAACAAGTCCATGGCCAGCTCAGGATGGACAGGGGAAGCTCGAGTGCCCGGCCAGCGGCGGCAGAAGGTGCTAGGATATATCAAAGCTGCCAATGAATTACGGCAGTCCTACCAGCAAACTCTCTCGACCCGCTGGCAGGAAGGAGACTATCAAGACGGAATGCCAGGCGGCTTTCCCGATGCCGACATTGCCCGAAGCGGTGACGAGGAAATGGTACTCTTTCCTAGCTACGCAAGAAAACACACAAAGGCTACTCATGCGTCTCAAGATGGTCAAAGAGCAATGCCGGGCACCCACGAAGCCTTGAGTCACCCGGATTCTGGCGATGCGGATTACTGGAGAAGAGAATGGCAGAAGTACGAAGATGAGAATGCTGTTGTCGATGTCGATGTGAGGGGCTGGATCTATAGTCCGCAACGTGGTCCGCTGAACAGGAGGAATAGACTCATGCTCGCCGTTGCCCGACGACTCAGCGGCGTGCCTGCACCCATAAACAGTCCATCACACAGCCGGGACTCATCAAGAGGTCCTGCATGGCGGGAACGTGTTCATGAAGACATTATGAGTCACGAGGAAGAGGCAGCTGTAAGAGAGGCTGAATTAATTGCTCGTCGTGGCCAGCGAGAGGCGGACGCCGCCAGTCGAGGCAAATACAGCACTGACACCAACTCGATTCTCGATGAAAGTCCTGTCGGCAGTCGAAGCTCTTCCCCTAGTCGACATGCTGCATCGTACATGAACACAACGTCCTCGGAGAATGAAACCGGCGACGACGCAAGCCTGAAGCCGCCCCAGAAGAGAAACTCGTGGAATCCGCCAGGTCAAATGAACAACGAGGAGATCATATCCGCCAACGAGCAACTGACTACCAGGCTGCGGCCCTTCATGACCCTGCCGTTGGCCAACAATCCTATAACCATTTTCTTCTACAATGAGAAAAAGTCCCAGTCGAAATCAGTCTACACCGATGATTCTGGTCACTTTAAAGTACGCGCTGCACTCAATTTCGTGCCGAACAAGGTGCGAATCCTGGCTTCAGAGAACCTGTCCGCAACAGAAGACGTACTCGTTACGGACAGTCACGGCATTAGTCTTGTGAGCGACATCGATGACACCATCAAGCATTCAGCGATAGCTAGCGGTCCTAAAGAGATCTTCAAGAACACTTTCATTCGAGATCTAGAAGAGTTGACTATTCCTGGGGTCAAAGAGTGGTATGCAAACATGGCTCATTTGGGAGTCAAGATACATTATGTCTCCAATTCCCCATGGCAGCTTTATCCTCTGCTTCGCTCATTTTTCATGCTCGCAGGTCTGCCGCCAGGCTCTTTCCACCTGAAGCAGTATACTGGCATGCTCCAGGGCATATTTGAGCCCGCAGCCGAACGGAAGAAGGGCGCACTCGACAGAATCATGCATGATTTTCCAGAGCGGAAATTTATCCTCGTAGGAGACAGTGGAGAAGCCGACTTGGAGGTGTACACAGATATTGTCCAAGAACATCCTGGACGTGTCTTGGCTGTTTTCATTCGTGACGTGACGAGCAAGGAAGAGAACATGACAGACTTCTTTTATGGCACGCAGCCTGGCGATTCTGGGAGACCGGTCAAAATGAATTCCTCACAAAGCCCAGAATCACCGCATCATGCGTCGAGGCTACCATCACTTCCAGATAGACCTAAGTCAACCGCGCCAGCTTCGGAAGATCTTATAGACTTCAGCGAACCACTTCAGACTCCTTCCAGCTCTCAATACACATCCTACGCGAAAGACCTGCAAGAGCTTCAGCCAAACGGAAAGTCACCGCCACAGAGGCCTGAAAAGCCAGTCAAACCCTCGAACCTACGCAGTGTCGCAATAGCCTCGCCGCCACCTCAAAACAACAACGCTTCTAGCTCCTCCATGTTGCGGCACGCCGATGGTGATGTGAAGAAAACTCCCCCACCGCCTCCACCTACACCTAGGCGGGTGGGCACCGGCGTGAGCAAAACGTCCGTGCAAAGTGTCAGCACCAATGGAGCAGACACGCAATACCCTCAGAACAATCTTCCAGCACCTCCATCGCGCACCCTCTGGCAAGAATCTTCCCACTACTCTAATCCATCCACTCCCCGCCCTGAAGACACAGGCTACCTTGCAACAGCTCGGCACCAAATTTCGAATGTTTACAACGCCGTCCCACCTCTTCGGTCAGAAAATTCCGGGCCCAACTCCCACTCTTCTGGTCCCAATAACCCACCACTGCCACCTCGTCGTGGTCTGTCCTCGTACCCCGCTGCTGCAGCTCGTTTCGTCACAGGTGCAAGTGGCGGTGACCCAGCCGCTGGAGGGGACGGAGGCTCAGCGCCAGGAGCGCCCTATGATCGCAAACTGGAGATATGGAGGCGTCGTTGGGCGAGGAGCGAGGATATTATGAAAAGGCAGAGGGTGGTTCTGATGATGTGGAGGAATGGCACAGACGTCATGGAGGAGTGCTTGCGGATTGTGGAGCGCGAGTTTAGGGAGATGGACCGCTTGAATCAGAGACGCAATTAACATACAACGGACCGACGTGATGATTTATAAATATAGCTACTATTTTGAATACGGATCAAGGCGTTGTCAAGCATACCTAGGAATGGCCGCCGTATGCGGATTGCAGGTTTCGTCAAGGTTGATTTTCAAATGATGAGCTTGTTGCCTCAATCCCCACACAGCAGTACCGGCGGGGGGAGTCTGCACTGGCATTGGACAAAGCCTGGTGTTCCCAATGGCGCTTAGTTTAACAACTCCTATACCAAGACGCTCCAAATCGAGGCGCTCGTATGACTATGCGGTGTCGAATTTAAGACGGGACCGCGGTGCTGACAATCAACAAAAGGGCTGAGACGAAGGTACAGTCATTGCAGAAACTCATATGGAGTTTTGCTTTACCAAATGTCAACCTGGATAGATACCGGGGCTATCGGTTTGGAAGATGGTCTGAGTAGATGAACTCGTGCTCTACAAAGCGTTGTAATGAATTCATCCGTTTTTAGTTTGCAGCCTGCGCTCCACAGTCGGGGCTGTGAAGTAACTATGGGAATATCGATCTTGTCCATCAGGAACTGCTCATGGATCCTGTGGAGTTCATCCTGGCGTGGGCCAAGCCCCAGCCAACGCGTCAGTGAAGATTCCGTTGGTGTGATACATACCTAGACAGGCTCTTGACCTGTCAGGTGTCGGTGCTGAAACAAGGGCACTTTTCCCAATCATGCTGAATTGTGGGATACAGTGCCGTGAGAGACGTAAGCCACCTGCAGGACATTCAAACTTGTCATGCTTGGATTGAGGCATCATGGTTTCGCTTGAGAATATACGGATCAGTTTCAGTACTCCGAGGGTAGGTTCGTCTGTCCTTGCTTGCAAGGGTTTCACGCAACAGCCAGAACAATTTGAAAAGGTTATTTGCTTGCTTGAGGGAATATTCATATTTTAAGACCCTCACAATATCGTGGCGCTGCATCAAATACCCATGTTTCGAGCACGATTGGCTGATAGTTATGAGAGGCGCGTCGAAAGCTGGATTGAATCGTCTCGATCTCAGCATATTTCACTACGATATTAACGCAGTACGACTCTACATGTCCTTGGCCAACGCTGAGGACGTTGAAATGTTTCTCTCGGCCTCATGAGACTATATCTATTCTAGCTGGAGGATTGAATTGTGCACGTGGCATTTGTATTCAGGAGAAAAGATTGCACGCGTCAGGCATGTTTGAAGAATTGTGTTATTCATTCTCAGCCGACATATACGAAGAAACAAAACCTCCTTTCGACAGACCGGGGCGAGATAGAAAAAAGCCTCACGGAGACATGTAGTTGTACCATTTTGGTGTCAGCTTCGGACCTTTTATTCGGCGAAATTTTTCCAATGCTAAGTCTGCCACTCTTTCAAGGGTAGATAACTCACTCTGCCTTTGAGCAGCTGCGCGAGCAGGAATGCTGGTCAGTAGAACTCGAATCTCAGCATCGATCCACATCCTGTGTGTTGAACGTGATCTGAACACCTTGAGCACGTGTGTGGCTGTGAACGCACGAAGCTTTGCGTTGCAGCCCAACTTGGGGCTCTCAGAAAATGCATTCTGCCGCTCCAATGATTGGTTTCTGTATATTCTACAGATCCAGCGACTGTGATTGACTAAAATAAAAGGCAATGTGATAAACCGAATTCTTATTATGTTTGGGATTGGATAAGGCCTCCTCGACTGTTTGGACCGCTCGTCAATTCGTATCAGCAAGTCCGGAGCGAATTTTACTTTCCAACAGGATGGGTATGCTATTGGACCGATGACAAAAAGTGTGGATGAAAATATCTATCCTTTTAGCCTACAACAACATAAACCCAGCATTGTCGGGCCAATTAAGCAGCAACGCCCATTGCTCAACAACACCAAGCCGTCCGAAAACAGACAACGAAACTCCCCAGCCGAGAGTCTCGTGCGCTGATGATGGAAATTGAGAGGTCCTCAATCCAGCCTGGCCATGATGCCCCCAAGGTACGTGCTGTAGTATCCACGAGCACCCGAAATACTTCGTTTCATATCGGAGACCGAGCAGGTACAGTATGATGCCAGATCCGGAACGTTTGGCGCAGTGCAGCCAGCCACGGTGTTGCCATGCCGCAGCCCTGGGGGCATATCAGTAATGCAAGGCGGCGCTTGTATGACGTCTATCTCATGTGCTTGATTGCCCACGTCGAGATGCAACACCAGCCCTTCTCTGTCTTGTGATACCCCTTCAACTCCAGCAGAAAGATTGCTCAAGACCGGCTCGCTGGGGGAAAGGGCTGTTACCTGCCTGCCTGCCTGCCCACCTACTTACGTGCATGCATCATTTTCGCTCCTCTCCAAGCAAAGGTGGCGTTTGAAACGCGGCTGGTGTTGCCTATATACTCACCGCCCCATGTGATGTTTTGACGTTCGACATTTGACGCGACGTGGTCTGTGCTTGGCGTTTTGTGGATTCGTGTATAAAGATTTGGAAGATCAACTAAGCCTTATATGTGGAGTTAGACTCGGTTTGCTATACCTGGTAGTTTGGATCTGCACTGATCCGTCCATGCAAAACGCCCATTCGGGTTGTGGAAATGCAGTCAAAAAGGCAGCGTCCAAAGGGTGCTTGCATCCCATGATTCGACCGGTGACGTGAATTCTTGTCTCAGGCGCAGGTCATCCGGATCTGGAAAATGACTGTTTGGGAAATCTAATATTCTATGAGGAGAGCGTCACCGCTAGTTTACAAAGCAAGAGACCAGTGTCTAACAAAATTCACGCAGAATGGTCCGGGGCCAGCCACGTTGAACCACTCAGCACCAACATTGCTTGCTAGAGCACAACCTAAACGTCCTCTGTAACTCCAGACCCTTCGTGGACACCGGGTGCCATACGAACAAAGAAATAGGAGCGACCAATCCTAGTAACCGGTCCACCGACATCCAAGGGACACTCAGAACCGTGAGAGGTTTCTTCTCGTGGTAGGCCTGCCATGGTCCGCCGCAGAGCGTTGATTTCAGGGCATTTGGGACAAAATATCCAAGGTCATCCTCTCACCAGGGCGGTAGGATCATCTATAGTCCAAACAGTACGTAATTCGGTTAAGTGTTCAGTAGATCAAAACTTCCGAACCATGTCTAAGGCAGTGGGTCTGTCTTTGACAAGAGATGGTAACTTTCTGGATGCTTGCTATATGCAGCTCCTTCTGTTGAATGACCACAGAACAAGGTGGATTGGTAGACATCTAGCATAATGCGGCCAATGTGCTTCTCGACAACCAAGGATCACCCAAACAACCAGGATTTTCGCCTAGTGGCGCAGCGAAATTGTAGTCCTGTGATGGTGTCAAATGCTCCCGGGAACTCAGCGAGATGTGGAGACTTTATCGACCAATCATATGCCAAGCGCGTGTCATCGGTCTAGCTTTGAACAAGGAGGATATATGAGGAGCCTTCCGTCCTCGTTTCCGAAAGACCTTTCTTTCTTTTGGCAGCCCTTTGGACCGTCCTTGGGACCCACACCAGAGATCTCGCAGGACTTCATCGTCGTTGAAGGCCTTCTGATGTGTTGTTTACCATTGGTAATCCTTTGACACAACGTGTTTCGGCTTCCTCGTTAGAAGCAATGCTTCAGCTGGTCGGGTCTGCTGCCGACGACACCATGAATTCCATCACGAGGATTCTTGACTGCAGCAGCCATGCTGTGGTCTGACTGTCCGGATAGGATCTTCATCTCGACACATGTGACCGATCTGGTGGGCTGATATACTGATGGTGACGCGTCATGTGTCTCGAACCGGTCATGCTCCCTTACACTGCACGACCTCTGCATGTCTTTGTGGTGCATTCCCACTATCATCGAATCAAGATATCCTCCAAGTATACCAAAGGTGCAAGAGCATTGGAAATTGACATAACAAAAAGGGTTGATATGGTCGGGATGTGAAAGAGCAGAGCGGACCAACTTGCAACGGCTGATGGGCTTCAAGTGACCCTTGTTTTCCATCAGCAGTGATCTAGTGGGTCTCTGAAAACATGGTGGTGACGTGATCTAGGATCTCGTACCGTTCCGATGTTCGATTCCCGTCCCGTCTTCGTGGACCTGGGCCATCCCGGGTCTGCTGAACGATCCATCTCGCAGTCTCCTGCCTAGAAAGAGCCAGTGAGGCTGTGCTTCTTGGTGAGGAGGCTGCCGAGTAGGCCGTGGATGAAGAGGAGCTTGTGGAAGACGTCGTCGCAGCGAGAGAGCATTCAGATCCACATTGGGACAACATGGGATAAGCACTGTCATGAAACCACAATTAGCACCAGATTCGGTCAAAGTCGAGGAGGGCGAGCAATGGCTGATAGTCAACTTAGCACACCAATGAGAATGTGACTAGATCAAACCTCTTGTTGTTGAACGCACGGTTGTCTTACCTCATGCTTGAAATGTGACTACCTGTAGGCATGGTTGTGTTCTGGAACGGGGAGCAAGACGTGGAAAATTGTGCAGGTTCAAAGAAGGAGAGTGTTGAAAGAGAGCCGGGACGCAGAGATTGTGTGTGAGAGTATGTGTCAGGGTCGGTCAAGAGATTGTCCGGAAAGAGTGGGCAAGGGAATGTCGACCTGGAAGAAACGACAAATTTGGGGCAGTGTAAAGTCGACCGACTGACCAGCACAGCAGATGATGTCAACTAACGATCCAGATGAGCGGTAGCATGAATTTGCAGTGTATTGCTACCTATGGGCGACCTATGGGCGACCTATGGCGGTGTGGTGTTGCTTTGTTGCGGTGTGGTGTATGCGAACACTTTACTTTTCCAATTTCGTTGCTGGCCGAGAGTATGCGCAGCGTCACTAGAACAGGTGAGCAGACTGGCCGTTGGAGATCGGAGGATCCAATGTTGCCTAACAGCCTGAAGTTGTCATTGGTTCAAAACTAAGTGCTAATGGACCCTAGAATTGAATGTTCCTTTAGTCGCGCTTGATACAGCAACCATTTTGTCTGAGGGCACCGACTAATTTATATTTGTTCTAACATGTGAGTGCCTACCTCATCCTTCCCCGAAATCTCATCCCGAGATTCATACTTTTGGCTAAAGCAGGAAAGGAAATGGAAAAGGCGGGACGTTGCGCGACCCTCACGACACTCTAACCTCAAAACAGAATTGTGAATCCACCTGCTAAAACTTCGGCATAAGTGCATGACCTCACCTGGTGGTCTCGTGCATGCAGGATACAAGATGGCACCAAGGCCGCGCAGAGTTGGGCTTATTGTGTTGTGTTGCTCAGGGGGCGTAACGCAAATTATTCACTTCAAAAGGGCACGTTTCTGCACGGTCTGGCACTCGGTCTTCTCTATTCGGTCTATTCGGTCTCTTTTATCGCGCCGCGCTGGAACGCCAAAGACGCTTCAGCGGCTTGATTGCTCTTCTTCCAGACTTCTGGGCATTCGAAACTTGTTCTTGTGATCTAATTTCGCCCCACAGACCTTGGCATCGAAGCTCTCGATGTTGCAGAGTGTATCAGATTCAATGCAACACTTTGGGAAGCGCACTACAAGGATCGGTATTTGACCCCTCATTCTGACTAGCACGCTAGGCGGCCACCCTCAACCGCGATACATCGACTTGGGGTACCTGTTTTACCACTATGTTTACAATCATGATCGAATTTTGATCCCATCGCAATGTAGCGGATACTGCTTTAATCAACACGGCTACTGCTACGCCGTACGATGACCTGGAGCTCGTTCTTCCATGCTCCGAAAGGCAAGCATCAGAACAAGCGGCAACCAGGAAGTCCCTGTACTTTGCCTCAAACGCTCGTGACTTTTCAGAAATACAATGCATTAGCGGCGAAATAAGCTGGCGCCGTACCTTGCTCGGGACAACAAAGCCATGGATAGCCGTAACCTTCACGTCGTTTTATTTCGGTATGCATCCCTGTTGCACCCAACGTCTTTGCTGATCAGCGGGGTGTCCAAGTTGGCGTCTGGCGCCTCCACAATCTGAATGCCCAAACAGATTCGCAGCAGCTGCTCTCCAATCCAATAGTTATGGCGGGTTTCAACATGTAGCTTTGGGCACTATATTTTCTAGGATCGACAGATTCGACAGATTTCCTCCACAAGGACTTAAATGCTAACATAAAACCTGGACTTAATAGTATTATTACCAATCTAACCGGTGAAGAGTTAATGGAGAACTTTTCATTGTCATGCCACCATCTACCAGGAAGAACACTCTGGCTTCAGCTCTAACATTCCAAAGTTTTCATATTCAGGATACCACCGCACGACATGCGATCGAGCATGTTCCATCGCTCGAACCCTTTTGACGCCCAAACCTTAAACTGGGCTGTTATATCAGATCCGTTTCTTCTGATGACTAAAAAGTCGATCCACTACACCAAAACGATCCTGTGGTGGAGCGGACCCCAAAGTGCTGGTCATAAGTGTGACCTAATATGTGCAACTCCATGGTGGAGGTCTCACCTCGTCGAGCACTCACTCTGCCAGAAGCTCAAGTAACTCATCACGGCAGCGTCAGGACAACAAAACGCTCCGAGCACTCACCATGATCCACCGCGACCACCTAGTTCGAGGACACCAACATTCAATGCGTAGTCACAATATCCCAGTAGTCCAGCAGCAGGAACAAATACTACCATGGAGCTGGCCAGCACGCCCCCACATCTACAGTAACCTGTCTCCTTGTGTGTTTAACTTAGAAGTCAGGAACAGAGGAGTTGGCTGCTCGGCCTCTTGCTTTGCCCAACTCTACGCTCATCACCTTCACAATAATTCCCGTATAATGTCATTTCACCAGGCCGTTCTTGCCTCCTGTAAATGTATGTCTCTTGCCGGGCATTATTCACCGTTTCAGGTGCAGCAGCCTAGAGCAAGTCAGCACGATTGCCTAAGAAGGTGAAAGAATGGGCGATCTCGAATGTGCTGGCAGTTCGACGACGTAGCATGGTCTCTAATTACTAGGGGTCGGATGTCATGGCTGCATAGTCACCAAGACTAATTAAGAAATGTAAACAGAACTGTGACAGGCCTTACCCAGAACCGTGGAGAGGGGTGCAGAAAAGAGAACCGATAATAATGGATGTCCATGCAAGGCACACTCTGATTTGTCATGACTCCCTGCTTCTTTCTGTAGAATGATGGCCGAGATAAAAGATATACTGTAAGACAATCCCGTTTTTGTAATGTGCTCCAACTCCTGAATATGCCTGTTGTATGACATACAACCGTGTTTTCTTCCCAGCACTCATGCTGCGTCAGCTATGCTCTCCGGTACCCAATTGAGCTTCGTCCATTGGTTGCTGCAAACATGGACCCACAGTAATGATTTCCCCCTTCGGTCTGACCCTGTGGTTTCCTAGCATTTCCTTCTATATCGAGCATCAGCTGAGCTTCGCCGATTCACGTCCCACAGTTCATTACAATCATATACCATGCCTCATAACGCCGTGAACAAAGATGCAATAGATCTGGCCTGCCGGCCGGTCTAATGGTATCCGTTCGTCTTTGGCAAATTGGTCCCTCGCTGGCTATATGCGGCTGTGCCCCCTGTAAAGTAGTCATGCACGCAAGCTTGTTTAGCACTTAGTCGCCTGCTTGGATCGTATTCCAATAGCTGGTCCAGAAGGTCGAGTCCAGCTTCGTCGAGGCTAGGCACGAGCTTGGCAAACGACTCTCGTCGCCATTTAGGGAAGGTGGCCTTGAAGTCGGGAAAGGAGGTCACGCCTGGCCAGGTGTTTTCGTCCGGCGTACCTAGAACTCTGGCATCATAGTTAGTGGTTGTCCTGGCGGATTATGGTGGGTTACAGATTGTAGCATTCTTACTTGAAGATTTTGAAGATCTCATCGATCTCGGAGTCGCCGGGGAAGAGTGGTTTGCGAGTGCACATTTCGGCGAAAATGGCACCAACTGACCACATGTCCACACCTGTCGAATACTGTCGACCACCGAGAAGGATTTCCGGAGCACGATACCATAATGTCACAACCTGTAGTGTCTTGTTAGTGGCAGAAACGTTGGTGTAACCTTGATGCCGAACCTCATGAGTATATGTCCGAAGCGGCACTCCAAAGGCTCTCGCGAGCCCGAAATCAGCCAACTTGAGATTCCCATCCCTATCAATCAACAGGTTCTGGGGTTTCAGGTCTCTGTGCAGGATGCGGTGACTGTGGCAGTATTTTATGCCCTCCACCAACTGCGCCATGAACTTCTTGACCATATCTTTTCCAAGTCCCAGCCTCTGCATATCTTGGGAACCTTCTGGCAGGGCTTTCCCCCGGCCGCCTTCAGCCACCGGAAGGGCCTCCATGTATTTCTTCAGATCGAGGTCGAGGAACTCGAAGACAAGGTAGAGTTTGTGGCCATCTGCGTGAACAATGTTCAGTAGACGCACAATGTTCGGATCGTTCATCTCTTTGAGCAAGGAGATCTCGCGGATGGCTGTGCTAGGGACGCCTTCGTCTTCGGCTTCGAGACGGATCTTTTTGAGTGCGACAATGCGACCCCCGTTCTGGAGGTCGCGGGCTTTGTAGACAACGCCATACGTGCCTATGGAGGTCAGAAACCGGTTCCTGCCGCTTTCTCAAGCACACCGTACCTTCGCCAATTTTTTCGATCTTCTGATAGTTCTCCATGTTGATTGCCCTCGGTTGACCCTTCAATTCTCAAGGTAAGGAATAGGGCTAGTCGTGTTTGCTTCAGGGGAGGAAGAAGTGGCAGGCTATTGAAGGAGAGGAGAATTTGGATGACCTAGAGGTTAGTATGGCTGAAACAGAAGCTGGAGAGCGGAATTGTCGACACTTTCGAGGGTGTTTACCGAGTACATGATATGAACGTGGGTTGTTGTTGTACCGTCGACCACCACTACGAGGCTGAAACATACAAAACAAACAAACCTCGATTTCGACGCGATTTTGCCGCCAGGAACGACGCGCGGGCATGTGCGGCGGATCTTGGGCCGGATCTCATATCCGACCCTCCATTAACGCCGATAAAAGTTGAATTGTACCTAATTATGCAGTTCAGATGATAGCGATGCTGTAGTTATGATATTCTGGTTATTATTAGAAGGGCAATTGATATATAGTATCAGGTATACATGGGTCCAGGCACACCAAAAGCATTGAGTTCTCCCAATTCAACACTCAATAGCCACTAGCGCTTTTTGTAGCCCTCTTTTCCAAGGGACGAGTCTTTTGTTGGCACAAACTTCATCCCTCAATTACGACAACACATTACACCCCCTTTCAACTTAGACGATGCTCCATGAAGGAGTCACTCAAACAAGCAACTAGCAATTGATGTTTCATTAGCCATCTTGAGGCTTGTGTTCTAGTGGTGCCACAGTGTTGTGCGACTTTGGCAAGCCACAGGTGGACCACAGGTCCGGCACTCAACCAAGGGGTGAATAGCCGCCTCAAGCTTCAAAGGCCTTCTTTGACCTCATCGACACAGACGTGACTATTCTTTCAACCTCGAGCAGTGACCGCCTTCAACGCCAGCATATCAACACGCCTGAGATAGACCTCCATAGCATGCATTGCTGGGTCACCGAAGATAACTTGCCGGAGCTGGTCATCGGTTATGGTGTGCGCCGTGACTTTGCTCAGTTGATCCCTCTCCCATCGATTTGAGGTAGCCCTTTGTAGATGGGAACTGTTCCGTGCAGCAGGCAGTGGCTGAGGCGGAACGCGCATCACGACCAACCTACCAGGATTGGAGAGGGTTGCGGTTGGGACTGGCCAAATACGTGATGTTCGTGCTGGCAGCGGTGGCGCAGCAAGGGTTATACAAGGTTGCGAATAGTTTGTGCGCGAATGTTTACTCCGCAAGGGATTCAGTGGTGACATGTTCTGGCCGTAGCTCGTAGTTAGATCGAGTTTGGACAAGGTTAGATCGAGTTTAGAGACTGACTGCTGTAATAGGTTGAGAGAAGACTTGGTGGATAACTTCTTTCTCTTTGGCTGAGCCGAATTAAGTGGAAGCGGGGACGACAATAGGTCAACCAGGCTTTTGACATATGCTTTGTCCGCTCTCACCACGGGGTCGCCTTCGTTCATGAAGGAGAAGAAAAGTGATTTTCGGAAGGACTTTGCTGATGGTTTGGTCAACGGCAAAAGCGACACCGGTGGCGCGCCAAAGGTCACGCAGTGCACACGCTTGAAGCAGCCAGTCAAGATGCTGAGCTCACTTTGTATGGTGCTCAGCATGTGTGAGAATAAGAGAGCGGCAACGGCACCACCCGCTGAGTGACCGGTAATTACTAAGCTACAACTTGCTCGGCTCGGGTTCTCTTCCAACAAGGTTCGTAGTCGCTGCGCGATCGGCTTGATCATGGCCTTGGCCACTCGCAAAAAGCCAGCATGACAAAGATTGCCATCATCGTCCAAGAAGCCAGCGGGGCTGACGGGTGCTGTGTGGAGATTTACGTTCCAGTCTCGCAAACTGAGAGTGCTGGTCCCTCGGATTGCAAAGACTAGGGTTTTCTTGTCGTCACACGGAACAGACTTCATGACCATGGCTTTTGTACCCAAGCGTGCGTCAGCAGATACAAAAGCCTCCCTCTCCAATGGAGATATTGGTGATTTGTAGGCGTTTGTTGAGTATTGTGCCGCTAAGCAGATCAAAGGCCATGTCGGGATGTAAACCCGCAGCGGAGGCAATCCGGACGGTAGCGTTGAGTTTGAGTAGAAGGAAACTTTGGACCATATTGTGACCTTGTGTGTTCGAGATAGGCCATGCGGCCTTCTGTCTCGAGAATTCCTAGTCTGTGCGACAGCATTTCTCATTCCCGGCTCTTCGATGTTGCTTGGCTCCTCAGATATGACGATAGCGTAGTCGTCGTCATTCTCGTTCCACCTGTCTTCGTCGATGTTCGAGATGATGCTGCTGAGTTGATCCGTGATGGCATCTTGAGCTATTGCTTGATTTATCGCGTTGAAGTCGTCCAGTGTCATGAACCCATCGTCTTGTGGGTACAGCGCCGTTGGCTGCGGCGCCGGCTGGGGCACTCCTGGTGCAGACGGTCGACTGTTGTAAGGTACGTCAAACTGGTACGATGGCGGAGGGCTTGTCGGACACGGTGGTGCTGCTGGAGGGATATATGTTACCGCCGGCGCCGGGGGTGTTGATGGAGGAGGTGGCGCCTTCTTTCGACGAGTGAAGAGTCCCATGGTGCCATGTCTCACCTTCTAGAAGGCCCGTAAGGTCAAGACGTGGAAGAAGCTGACGAGCATACGAAGAAGACGAGAGGGGAAGGCGTGCGCAATATGAAGCGCATCGATTGCCTTGGTCTACGCACCGGTGTGCCGCTGTGGCCGCTGTACGCAGGAACGATAACAGCCCACGACGATCCTCCCTACGTAATTGGCTTGGCCCTAGCCAGGGCCTTGGAGGCTGAGGCGTTTAGACTTTCGGAGGCAGCTTTTCCTTGCTGCGCCCCAAAATAGAAGTGATCAATCAACTTCGACATTCTAAATAGCCTCTACTATCGATGAAAAGGAACCCAAAGCGACACTTAATATTCTGCTGGTCATCTATTCATCGTTTGGAGAGAATGATGGCATCTTAGGAAATTTACTCCGGCCAAGGCCATTAAAGCATTCCTTCGAAACTTACGGATGTCGAAGATGTGAAGCAGATCTGCTAATCGGCTCAGGTGTTGCGGGCCAAGCTAAAAGGGTCTGTGATCTAATAACAATTTGTATCCAGCTTAATGTTCTTCTATTGACGTGAGAGCCACAACGACGTTACGAGCTATATCCTCTGTCTGGTCCCAACCTCTCCTGTTCAATGATCTGCCACTTTATTCCTTCGAATCACGACACTATTCTATTGTATCAAACTGCACATAGGTGCTGCGCAGGTACGGCCTACTCATCGTCTTCTAGCTGACATTTCAGAACAGATTCATAATGGGCCTCTGGAGCAGAACCTAGCCTAAGACGAGCTTGCAAGATAGGCTTATGTATTGAGCAACGCATAATTGTCAGGTCCTCGCAGCCAGAAGCTTGCACTGAGAGAATGCCCTTGACGAGGTGCATTCACGGCCCAGATGCAAGCAGGTCATACTCTCATGGCAGTTTTCATCAATATCAAGAAGTTGGTTGCTGCTAATGATGATTTTGAACTTTTGATGCTTCATTTGTTGACAACATGTTGTCTACAATGTACTGTTCGGGTTTCTCTTATGTCTTGTTCATATCACCTTGGCATTGTTCAAGCCAAGTGTCGAGTTTTATTCAGCCGTTTGATTGGGATGTCAGACAACCAGGGTCTCAGCTATACACCATTCCCTCAATCTGACCTAACCAGGTCCACTGATACGTCGTGAACTACCGATCGGAAATCAGATGGATTTGCTTCCCACTCCCTGGGATGAGCTAGACACAGACCTGCTCTTGACACACAGTCACAAGGCCAACAATGCTCTCCCACGACTCGATCTAAGTGGCAAACTAAGCAACTACTTTCCTCTGCTTCCGCCGACTCATCGGCACTCATTGTCCAGGTGGCAAGATGAATGGAACGCATGCGATGCAGTACCAGCCTATCGAAGTCTGCTCAGAGGGTTTGTAGATTACGAGCAAAGCATGCTCTCAAGAATAGCATTCATTACCATTCGAGCTTGTGCCGCAAATCCATGCAACAACGCGAACCTTCGTACGACAACACTGACCATTCAAACACTCAAGAGAAACCGCGACGATGTTGAAGATGAGTCTTCTCATTCTCAACCCTCGAAACGTCTCAAGGCTAAGGAAGGTGGGTCACCCACCTCACCATTGTCCAAATCAGCAGTCAGGATACCTAAGCCTCCCGCGCCCTCAGTACCTTTGGCTACCCCACCGGCCGCTAAAGCACGCAGTCCGATCAATTTGATTGACACGGTCGCAATCCGGTGGCTGCACGGCAATCTTGTTCAAGCTCAATCGATGCTCCTCGCCCAGCTCACCGATGCCGAGGATATCAAAGCCCTCCTTCACCACTACCCGCCTTCAACAAACCCACCTTCCACAACGGAAAAAGGCATAACCGTAGCCACATTCTCACTCGACCTCGTTCGCAAGCTATCCAAACTCCATTCTCAAGCGGCCGCTCTGACAGATCAGATCGATGCGCTCGCTTATCGGCTTAAAGGGTATTTGACCGTGCAGACCTCCAGCTTGCACGCGGCGATGCCGCTTCTAGCACGGATCCAAACCGACAAACATCAAGACGCCCGCGGCGAGTGGTGCCTTACTGAGAGCGAGTTTCAATGGGCGCAGTCGCAGAGAGGCTGGGTAGGATATTGGTTGGACCATATGGAACGAATTTTCAACCGGAACGGTAAGGAGATCTCACGTAAGGTGTAAATAATGAGACAGAACAAAGCGTTGGAAAGCCAAAATACCCCTCGAAGTGCTTCATGTAAACGTCAACAGCCTTTGAAATTTCCTCACCACGGTATTGCTCCTTCAATTCCCTCGATTCCGTTGGGGACTCTCAAGTGATCAAGCTAACGTAAAAGTATCAGGTGGATCCCAGACCACTACGACGCATCGCGCCTTCCATATGAAACTGGTAACATGAAGACATGCGTACGCAGAAGCGTGAGGACCGTCCTGTTGAATACTAGGTAATGTGCATTCCGTCCATTTGATGGAACTGGCACCCGTAATGCAAATACTATTCTTGGTCCCTGACAAGAAGGCCTTTCGACCACCTGCATCTTGGACATGATACCCTGCCATTTGTTGATCAACAAACATGTATTCCGCGTGAGGCCGCAGTGTAACTTAGGATTTGTGCTAGGGAGATGAATAATGCACCTAGGTACAACGGAGTAGGTTTTGCATCACGTCCCGGGTCATCGCTCCTGCATTATCTCAGCATTTTATATGTTCGCTCGGAAGACGCTGTTCAGAGGACTCTGCAGGAGTGCAGTCCACGCTACACGTCTACAAGCTGGTTCGCGATGGATTTTGTTCGGTAAGGACCGCTTCCAATGAGGTATTTCCACTGCAATCACCGTGTATGGGTTAGCTCACGAGCACGAGCCCCTTCTAACTGAAAGCTCAAATCCCTAATTGTAGGTGACACTGACTCCTTTGATTTAAGTGTCAATACGGCTGCTCGCTGTGCAATAGGAATGACCTCTTCGAGCCTCGGTTGTCGTCCAGCTTTCAGGTCATTTACCAACCCAGCTGTGACAACTCCCAGCATTGTGTCTCCAACGCCATTGACGCTGATGATATCTTCTTGCTTGACGACCTCTGCGGGAGGGAACAGGCGCATGTATATTCCGCCAACCGCACTATACTCATAAGTTGTCCTTGACAGAATATAGGGTGCAGAATCTGGATGGGTAAGTCTTGGATCATCCCTGCGTAGGACCATGGCAAGCAAAGAACCCTGAGGGCCAAGCTTGGTAATGAGGTTTGGGACGAAAGGTAATAGCTGAATAACCTGCTGTGGCAAGCCTTCGTCGACAAGCTTTGGACCTAGCAGTCTGACAAACTTGTCACGGGATCCTGCGCTGCTTAGGCCAAAAGAGTCGATTGTGGTCCACCAACCCTCTGATTCGAAGAGTTTATTCTCCTGCGCAGCGCGATGCATGGCTGCTAACTCGAGTTTATTCGGCGATGCAAGGCTGACCATGTTTTCAGGAATGATTGAATTAGCGTTCAGCGCCATATTGCTGCTATGAAAAAGCCGTGCAGCTTTGACGGTGCTGACTGGCTCAAACGCGACCGGAATGCCGTTCGCATTTGCAGCTCTCAAAATTTGTGAAATAATGGTAGTCGACCAATTGCCATCAATGACAACCCATCTCGGCTTTTTCGGTTGAGACATCATGAGATCAGACCAGTAGCTGGGCTCATCGAGTTCCTTGTGAGCAAAGATGGAAAAGTCGCCCATAGCCAACACAAGGTCTTTGTTCCGATCATTAATAGCAACGTATTGGGCGGTACGAACCCCACTCGAGGAATCCAGAATCTTGAGACTGCTTGTGTTGATGCCCGCTGACTGGATCTCGTGCACGAGAGTCTTGCCAGCAAGGTCGTCTGCTACGACGCTAGCAAGAGCCACTTGAGCACCAGCGTACTTGGCCGCCAATGCTACGTTGCAGCCGACACCACCGACAGAGCCGGATATGCTCGCAGGATTTGATGTGTGAAGGACAGGTGCAACGTCCGCGGCTAAGTCATCGAAAGGTAAATAATCGCAGGATGTGTCTGCGGCTAAAGCTCCGATGACAAGAACTTCGTTTGCTTGCACTGAGTCCAGGGTGTTTCGTAATAGTTTGGTTGAATTGCTGATCTGATCATTGGGGAGCTTTGGCACTGTTGTTGCATTTGTGCTTGATTTGCGTCAGTTTCAGCTCGACTGATATTGTTGGGAGCCTTGACAAACCTCACCCCATCCTGCTTGGCTCCTTGTCCTCCCTCTCAAGTTTCGCCAGTTCTACTGCAACTTTGGTACCGCGGATGACATTTGCCTCGATAAGAGCTCTATTTGCAGCAACAGATGCGTTGTTGCTGAGCTCCCTAATGCGCTTCAGTATGTAGGGCGTGTTTTTGGACCCAGAAATTCCCAATTCATTGGCCTCCTTCACAGCCTGTTCCATGATACTGTCGATCTCTTGCTTTTTCATGGCGGCTTTTGAAGGAACGGGGTTCGCTAGCAAAAGGCCGGAGTGGACAGGAATTTGAAACTGAGCGTGAACAACGGCAGCAGCGTCGGCTTCGTTCTGAATCGTTTGAGGGCTCTTTGTGCCACTGTCTCGCGAGAAGAAGCCGGGAAAGTCCACCGCGCCGTCTCGACCATCTGCGAATGTCGCTACTCCAACACCTTGGGTCTCAAGGTACTCTAAGGTACGTGGGATGTCGAGGAAGCTCTTGCAGCCACTGCTGACCACTGCTACTGGAGTCCTGCCCAGCTCTGTCAGGTCGGCAGAGATGTCCATGCTGTTCTCGGCCCCTCGATGAACACCTCCTAGGCCTCCTGTGGCAAAGACTTTGATTCCGGCAAGATGCGCGAGGATCATGGTACCGGAGATCGTTGTCCCTCCATTCAACTTTTGGCCTCGCAAGCCAGCCAGTCCTCCAATGAAGCCCAGGTCTCTTCTGCTTATCTTCCAAGTATCTTTACTCCCTGCCGTGCTGATGAGCTGGATCAGCTGCTCTGGGTCCATACCAACACGTGCTTTGCCGTTGAGGATTCCGATCGTCGCAGGGACACCGCCATTGATGCGTACAAGGGATTCAATGTGAGAGGCAAGAGCTATGTTCTCGGGATATGGCCAACCATGTGTGTAGATGGTTGTTTCGAGGGCCACAACGGGCCTGCCAGAATGCAGGGCTTCTTCAACCTCCTCAGCAACTTGGAAGAGCCTGCTGCGCGTTGACGCTTGCCGGCGAGCTGATGGAGTCCAGGCTGTTGAGTTCGGTAATAGACTCCGAGCTGCTCGAGGCAGCATGAAGAGCCTAGTCATAGCTTCCGCTGGACAAGTGTTCTGCTACTGATGCAGTCTTCACCAAACGTACTCCCACCTCACCTGACCTGGCGTTCGCATAGACCCCTCACTATACCTCTTATATCGCCTCCCACCCACAATCCGCCATCTTCCGACGGCGCAAGGGGAAGATAAAGAACTGGGGGTTGAAAGCGACCTCGATGGCCGCGAATCTCTCCAAATATGACGGCTAGTGGATTGCGAGATCGGCTAAACATTTTGGTGCGACTTCCTTATCGATACGTCCGAAGTCACAAAGGTCTTCCGGAAGGTTGGTCACTTGGCATAGATCGATCGTCAGGGCACTGCGGGCAGCAGACACTAAACGACGTCACATTGTCGTGTTTGACCAGGATTGAAACAGGCATTGGAATCAATGTCATGATTGGGACTGGTCACAGGGCTTCGTAATGGTCTGTACCAGCTCTGAATCGTCATCGAATCTATGACTGGTTTTGCATCTTGAGACCTTGATAGCAACCCGCTGACCACCGCAAAATTGACCTCGAACCCGATCCGTTAACGAAACAATAACAATGGTCCGAATAGAAGTTGGCGGGAAACCCATCTTTGAGATCCCTTGCGTGGATATCCCAGAGCGCAACATAGGATCTCAAACTCGCATCCGCCGAAGCTTCACCAATAAAAATGGAAGCACCACTACGGGGACGAGGCGCCTAAGCTTTAACTGGCAAACTGTGCAGCCTCGTCTGGTCATAACCAGTGACACAGAGGACTTTGACGAGGAGCTACTGGCTCATTTTCGGGAGGAAGGGTATCAGATATGGTATCTTCCGTACGATGGTAACCACGCAGCTTATCAGAGACAACTCCAGCACCTCGCTGATCCACTCGAGCTTGGAGAGACATATGCTATCGTTGGTAAGTGTCAAGCAAGTGCTTACAGATTCACTTGAACAAGTATTGTCGCAATGTGGGCCAAATGCTAAGGCAGCAATCCTCGCAGCATACGGTGACGCAGCCGCTCTTGTCTTGGAGGATGTCATGAGACCTACCCCAAAGCTATGCGCTGTGGTCGCTTACTATCCACCCTACATGCCCAAAACCTCAGCAAACTTCCCCCCGTCTCTCAATCTCCTTATACATCTCGCAGGCTCGCAGAAATTTGGTACTCGGCATCAACGCAACTTCCGATACCCAGGCACACGTTCAGGTTTTGCAGAGTCGGATCTCGACGAATTCGACAAAGCGGCTGCTCGTGTGGCTTGGTCGAGGACAATAGCAACCCTTCGACGCGGCTTTGATATTCAGGAGGACCTAGAAGCCGTGTGGGACTATCACACCCACGTACGAGATGCTCAGCCGGCAGAGTCGGACGATGTCGAGGAGCTCATGAAAACCATGACTTCGGATGCCAGCGTAGACCATGTCCCTACCATGACCGGCGGGGTTGGTGAGAAGCATCTCCGAAGGTTCTATTCGGAGTTCTTCCAACAGCGACCGGCAGACTTTAAAACAAAGCTATTGTCTCGCACAGTTGGCATAGATCGACTTGTGGATGAATTGTTGGTGTCATTTACGCACAACACCGAAATCAACTGGATGCTCCCTGGAATTCCGCCAACTGGAAAGGAGGTCGAGATCGCGGTCGTCGTTATCGTAGCAATACGAGGGGGAAAGATCTGTGCGGAGAACGTCCACTGGGATCAGGCCAGTGTGCTCATGCAGGTCGGCTTACTCGATCCGAAGTATGTGCCGGATACGTTTAAACCAAAGGAGCAAAGCGAAGGGAAGGAGGTGGAGAAGCTGCCTGTCTTAGGACCTGAGGCTGCCCGAAAGGTGGCTGATGAGGACAACGGAAGGAGCAACAGGTTGATACCGGGTTGGTGAAAAGGATGGAACCTGATTCTAGATTGTATGCAGATCGCGATTTTCGTTTGTTTTTGCCACTGGTTGATTCAATTAGGTCAGCAACCTTTGGTCAATGAACCACGCTTCCCAGGAGTTGGTGGTGTCGAATCATTGATATCCAGAACATTTTCACGATTGGTTCGTCAAGGTTAGCCACGAAAGCTCACAGAGCACCTTTTACCTTCATTTTCTAGGCTTGCTCCTCCGCCATATCGAAGAATCGTGTTCAAGCTAAATTTTGTATGGTTTTGCCAAGGAACGAGTGCAGGAGGTGCGATAGTCAAGTCTCGCGTTCCAACGTGAAAAGTATGCTCTATGGAAATCCCCGTTCGTACAGCTAATGTACGTGTGTACATACGTCTTAACGACCGGGGAATCACTCAGCCTTGCGGCAGCGCGAGACGCAGCTCCCTAGTGGAGGGAATGTTCCACTGGGAGGGGTAGGCGTCAGAAAAGAGAGCCATCAGTTCGATTGATACTATACGAAAGCAGTGCGGTGCTGTCTGTCATTGGAAGATATCGCGTCACATGGTCGTTGTACAACGTCGATCCTTCATTCGCGTGGGCATTTGAAATTCACATCATAGTACCATCTTGATGCAGATTGGGGACGTTGCATGCCGAAGCCGAATTCTACCACGAGGGGATTGAATTCGTCTTCGCAATTCAGTGTCAGCCAATAGGCGACTCTTTTCAGATTCTCCACACAACGAAATGGGTAAGAAATTGTGGCTGGTCTTTGGATTTTGTAAGAGCGGCTTGCTGACAAATGTTTAGGACCCATCACCAAAGAACTTAGCCTGGAAGTTCTTCTCCAATCGTTGACCCGCTTGCTGCAGCCCGCGGACGTCAACTGCATGCTTGTTATTTTCATATCCATAGAGATACTGCTATAATATTTTCTCACGATCACTATACAACAAAGTTCCGACTTGTGTTAGTCATCGCTGCTGCAAGATGCTAGAAGAGCTGCAGGAGATGACGAAATCCGAGAATGCGATGTCCTGCCTTAACAAGCTTTTGATGACGCTCGAGAATGGTATAAAGATGTTGGTCGATGAACGGTTCCCACAGGAAATCTCTCACCCAAGACGAAGGACTCTAGTTGACCAAGGACTACGCCTGAATAGTTGAGATTCGTTCTGCACCCCAACAAGATGGCCTCAAGCCTCGTCAGCACTGGTTGGACAAAGTTGCCCAACGGTATCAATGTCTTCTATCGAACTGCAGGTCCGGTCGATGGCCATAACATCCTTTTGCTTCATGGGTTTCCGACCTCATCCAACCAATTCTCGGGGCTCATGCCTATCCTTGCTTTGAATGGGTATCGCGTAACAGCGCCGGATCTGCCTGGCTTTGGCTTTACCGAAATACCGGAAAGTCTTAACTTCGAATATACCTTTGCCAACCTGAAAGAGACAACGGCTGCATTCCTCGATGTGCTTGGTATAAAGGAGTTTGCCGTGTATATCTTTGATTATGGGGCTCCGACCGGTCTTCGCCTTGCCCTTGAGCGTCCTCAAGCAGTCAAAGCCATCATCAGCCAAAACGGCAATGCATATGAGGAGGGCTTGCTTCCATTCTGGGACCCCGTGAAGAAGCTATGGGCCGCAGAAGCAGGCAGCCAGGAAGAGAAGGAACTCGGGGACACGATCGATGGCTTCCTCCTGAATTATGAGGCCACCAAAGGCCAATATGTGGATGGTGAACCAAATCCTGAGACTATTGATCCCGCGTTCTGGGCATTGGATGCAGCCCTTCTGGAGCGTCCAGGACAACATAAGATCCAGGTTGCCCTGTTCAAGAGCTATGGAACGAATGTAGAGCTCTACCCGCAATTTCAAGAGTACTTCCGCAACTCAAAAGTGCCATTGCTGGCAGTCTGGGGCAAGAACGATGTCATCTTTGGCCATCCCGAAGCATTCAAAAAGGACTTGCCCAATGCGGAAGTTGAAAATTGGGATGGTGGACACTTCCTGGTGGTGTCCCAAACTGAGGCACTTGCGAAACGGATTTTGAAATTCCTGAAGGACATCGGATATTAGCGACGGATGCAATTTCACATTGCCTATGTACTTCACATGACTGACCGAGGCCATTGTGGTCAATGATCGATAGTTAAATATATGCTTGACTTTTTCAATCCCGGACCTGCTGTGCATGTGTATGACTCTGCGGTAACCTAGTCTCGTGATTTCGCAGCTGGGCTCTGGCACGCGCCTTTTCCTGATCGGCAGACAGCATGGCAGAGTGATGGGTTCGGAGAAATTCTAGGTCTTTTTCATGCTGTACCGGAGGCAATGCGTAGTAATGCCACTTCCCATCATCTCCGAATTTGCGGTTCGGAAGGTAGGCTTCAATGGAATAGTAGTTGTCCCGGTGAAAAGGTGGGTCGAAGGAGTGCGGGCCTTTCCGTTCAAGAAAATCGTCTGTTCCTGACGCAACATCAGAGTCCGCCATGCGATACAGCCGTGGCTTCGCTGTGGAACCTTTCTTTTTCCATCGTGCAGAACGTAAAATAGTGCATGTGATGGTCGAGAAGTGCTTTTCTAGAATTGCAGCATAATATAGCGGACTTCCCATTGCCCTCCGAACGATGTCCGCGTTCGTTCGAAGCAAGTCTTGGTTCCACTGGGGATGTGTTCCACGAGGGATCATCGGGATAGGCTCTCGTCGCTCGAGATTATTCTGCCAGTGGTGAAGGTCAATTAACAGGCACAAGTTATTCCATGCAAAAACACAAGTTAAACATGTGCAGACTCGATGCGGGTCGATCATCTCAATATGCTGCTGATAAGCTTTGCGATGCAGGTTCAATGAATTCAGCCGTCGCTCGTTTAGGAGCGGTGCATGGAATTCGGTGGGTACATCCTCCAGTGCAATGGGAAGGGGAAAACACCTCCATAGGACATAATATCGCGTACGTATGATCCGCTTGGCTAGAACTTTCTCATGATCTTCGACGAAATCTTTCAATGTCTGAGAAGTCCGCATTAACCGGAAAACGTCGGCTGCTTGCAACCAGCTCAATATCTCCGTGAGGATCTCACTAGGAAGTTCGAGCAAATGCAATCCGGTAGACTTTGAAGCAGCATGGTGTGACTTCTGATCCTGTCGCTTCTGAAGCCTTGCTGTCTTTTTCGAATGCAGTGGCAATGCGGTCGTGTTGTCAACAAGTGGCTCCTCAGCTTCTTGTCTGGTCAATTTCTTATGTCGTCTGCGCGGTACCTTGGGCGTCTCAATCGCATATTGAGCACGTAAAGCAGCCGCGACGTTGATGTCGGAACTTGGCATAAACTTTTCTGCAAGCTGGTTTTCTATAGACATATTAAATGTGAATGAAATCGAAAAGACGTGGAAATATGGCGATTCAGCCTCAATTCCCGCCGACGTCCTCGGCGCGATATACAAATACCAGCATTAAGGGCTCTCCGGGACGACCTTGAACATCGTCTGGAGATTATGAAATTGCCGGGTTATCAGCCAAAAAAAACCCTTCCCAGTGAGGCTAAGTGAGGTCATGCATGCGCCACAATACAAAAGTGCTTCGGATCAAGGCAAGTGTGCCGAGAAGCAGATTAGTAATCTTGGTATGCCAATGCTTCTCACTTCTTACCTGATAGCTTTAATCTTCTTCAATTAAGACGACATTTTGAACGTTTCCCACAACTCTGTAATGAACGGAGCCATATGGCATCACCGTAGATATTCCAAGACACACCCGACATGCTGGTTAGATGAGCTCACACGAGATGACGAGCTTTGGGCAACACCCGAAACATATAACGTGCCCAACAACAGGCTACCGAATGCTGCTTCTTAGGCTCTCTTTTACAGGCAAGCGGTGCAAGTGAATTTCAAGGTCGACCTGAATTGGCGTTTTCCGTTGCAAATCTCGCTGTGGAAATGGAAAAGCTAGCCCTCTACCGCCCATACTCATGCGGCCGAGAGGTTGTCGGTCTTCCCTATTCATCTGGGAAACGTTCATTTCCAATATACAGTCCCTTCCATCAAGCGTCTTGCTGTCCTAAAGACAGTGGCAGACTTTAGATCTCCTTTCTCGTCAAAAGTCGCCTGCACGGTCAATTTCCCGCTTGCGTGTCCAAGAGTAATGCCAACAGGATCTACGAGATTCTGGGAGACACATTCTTTCACAACAGATCCGGAAAGTTTTGCTGCGGCAGCTGTGGAAAGCGCAACGGTGATAGGTACAGCTCTATGAGGCTGTCCAACCGATATCGCACGCACCACTACGTCAGAGCCCTTGTCGGGAGAGGAAGGCGAGACCATGCATATCTTCGGTATGCTCCCCGGCACTTCTGATGTTGTCTTTGCCAGACCCATCTTGACGCCTGCTTGTCTTCTGACCGAATCCAGCCGTTTCAGCAGGGTCGGGTGATTCTCAATCTCATCTGGTTTGAGATCGCCTGGGACGTCAAATGAGGCCGCCTGCACGAAACAGCACGGATTTCCAACATCCACACATGTTGTGCGCACGCCGTCGAACTCATCCACCGCGCTCTCGGTGGGCAATAGCCTCCCGGTCTTGGATCCTGCGGGCTCCACGAAATCAAGTCGAACCCTTGCTGCCTTCCCAGACACCCCGTCAATTTCGAAATCGCCGTAAGCGCTTGCCTCGCCGTCCTTCACGGGGAAGCTTGAATTGATGCGCTTCCCTGTGTTTGTGTTGAGTATTCTCACCGTGACAGATTCATGTGAACCTGGGCCAACGTTGACCAGCTTAGAGTCAACAGCGAACGGCCCAATTGCGCTGCTCATGTTGCCACAGTTGCTCGAAAAATCAACCTCGGTATCCTTGATCCCGACTGCAGCAAAGGTATAATCGACATCTGCGTCGGGGTGATCTGAAGGGCCGACAATGCAGATTTTCGAGAGGCTGGAAACACCGCCACCAAGGCCGTCCAGCTGCCGTCCATATCTGTCTGGACTGCCCAGCACTCCGAGGAAGATAGAATTCCACTTTGTCTTGTCCTCGGGCAAGTCTTTGGGCTGGAATATGACCGCTCGGGACGTCCCTCCCCTGTAAAACGCCGCCGGCATTCGATTCTGTAGACCTATAGTAGAATGTGAAAAGCAGCGTTGTTTTAGCGCGACCGTGGCTCTAGCTCTTCTTGCAAGGGAGGTTCTCAAAATTGAGCGAGAACTTGCAGCCATCGCAAAAAGCAGCCAAGTGTTCAATTCTAGCAGTATAATGCTAGGGGTATGGTATGTATTTCGGTGATTTTACGTGAGTTCTTTCGTCAACGAACACTGGCCCATGGAAAGAAGCTGCATATGCACGAATTCGCCATGCAGTCTTGTGACGCCTGCCTTCTTCTGAGGTATCACTCTAGCACTGGAGGATATAGAGGACATCTACGTCGACGAGGCGTGAAGTATCTTCATTGATCGCATTCGCATTACAAAATAGCGCAGCAACTTGACAACTACATTTTAGCTATAGCAGGGGAAGAAGTCCGGAGATGCTTGGCGCGGTTTAGGCGTGCTTAGCTTCGTGCTTTCAAAAAGTTTTACGCCGTACATACTTTTGGTCATCGGCATCCTAAGAGGCTCCTACGAGGTGAGCACAAACAACGTAGTTCGCATGTAAGTCCTGTTGCTACCTACAATGAGGCAAGCTATGGAGTACGCGACAATTGAAATAGTTTTTAACTAGCAATAAGCCGGAAGCTACGAAGTATTTTGGCGCAATGAATTTTCCGACAAAAGGCCCCTTCCATCTTCGACGCGTGGACCTTAGCTCTGCTCAACAACACTCTCAAACCATCCCTTCAAAACTCTGCTCAATACTCCTGGCAGATCCTTGACTTCCCGAACAACCACGTAGTACTGGAAGGGAAATCCTTCAAGGTACCTCTTCGTCTTCACTTGCAGATCATCTGCATTCTCTCCGGCCTCAAAGATGACTTCCCTCAGATCAACTATACTCTCCTCGCTGTTGTCAACAATAACAAACACACTCATGATCTTCTCCTCGCGTGCTTTGCGGACGAGGCGTCTTACTGTATCATCCGTATCAGACCCAATATGTCCATCCGAGATGATGATCTGGAGCTGCCAGAGGTCCGCAGCTTCTCTTGCCGATGATTTCATGCGTGCGTCCTTGAATAGCGATATGCTCTCGCTGAGCAAAGCTCGGATGTTTGTACCAGTCTGATCAAAGGTGAAATTGCTGAACGTCTCGGGTCCAGATGTGCTGGGTGAGAAAGGCGTTGAGAATGGGTGTGCGACTTTGACTGCCTTTGGAGTGAGGTCCCCACTTATCGAGTCGTTGTTGTAATCTTTGCCAAACGCAACGACACTCAATTCGCCAACTTCTAACATACTGAGGCTGCGACTGAGCATGCAAAGTGTCTCGAGAGCAAGAATATCTGCGCCTGACTCCGCCATTGATTTCGAGTCGTCCATTGCAAGCATGACCTGGTAATTCCGTTTGCTTGGTATCGAACGTCGCATCCAAATCTTGTCCCGCTTATATCCGGAAGCAATATAAGGAATGATGCGACGTATGTTAAGTCGCTTGCCGGTGCGGAAATCGCCTCGAAGTTTCGTAGCTGTGGTTGGCTGCAAGATCAGGCGAAGCTGTTCAGTGAGCATGAGGGACAACGACTGTGTCTTGTTGGTTGTGAGTGACCACAGTTGTTGAGCATCGATAGCAGAGGTAGTCGTTGAATTTTGAGCAACTTCCAAAACCATGCTGTCGTTCTTGTTTGGCTCTGACGTAGCTTCTTCTTGTTCGATCGGTGTCATGCGTTGCTCCCCACTTCTATCCTGCCCGGGTATGGGAAGGGCGGTATCAGGTAGAAGACCATTTCTGTTGTCAGCACCCCCTCTTTCTTCGCGTTCTGCTTGCAAACGGCTCATCTTTTGTGCCAAAGATTCTCGCTCGACATCCAGTTTCTCCCGTTCAACATCCTCTGGCATAGGAAGATTGTCATCAACTTCAGCATTTACATCTTCGATAGCTCTGTTCTCGTCCAATTTCTGATTAATCTCTTGCTGGATAGTTCCAAGTGCTTGCGCTTCGCCATGATCGTTCTGGTCGCCAACGTGTTCAAAGTCAGCATCCGCCATATCAATATCTTGATTTGCTTGTCCTTGCTGGCGGTCTTCGTCGGCAGTGAAGATTTCTCGTCGTTGATGGTATCGCTCAAGCACATCTGCTAGTTTCTGCAAAGCCTGAGACTGCTTTTCCTGGCGTTCCTCTTTGCGACCGATCCCTTGCTCAACCAGGCCATCACTTGCTCCAACTTGTTCCTGAGCACCGGACTTTGCGCCGTGCTGCGATTTTGTTTCCTGCTCTGGTGCTTCCAAAGCATCGTTAAGTTGAGCCGCTTGATCGTCTGGACTAGTTTCGAGATCTGTTTGATTGGTGTTGGCCAGACCAGCATCACCACCCTGATCTTGCACATCAGCCATATTTTGATCATCACGCAGTTCATGTTTGTCGTTGTCAATTTCCTCTTGCTCCGGGGTCTGGTCCGCTTCCAACTCGTTCTCTTGTGTTTGGACATCTTGCTCCTCGGGTTCTTCGTCACTGTCGGCTTGGTCTTGTCGATTTGTATCCGCGTTGCGCTCAACCTTCTCCTCATCCGGTAGCTCGCCTTCATCCTCAATCTCAGGATGAGCTGTTTCACTCAGATCCGATAGATCTTCCATATCAGCGTCAGAACCTTCGTCTTCCATCGCACCATCCCCATTCAATTGCACATCTTCTGGCAAGTCTAATGCCGGTTCTTCATCAAGATGTGGATCCAAGTTTTCGCCTTCCGCTTTTTGATCACCATCAACATCAACATCGTCTTCTTCCGCATGATCGGCTTGCTCGTCTTGTCCAGGTCGTTCTTTCTCAACCCCTTCGCCAGACGCTACCTGTTCGTCAGTAGTTTGTCCTTGAGATTTTTGGCTTTTCATCTCCTTCTCCTCTTGCTCTGCATCCTTTTGCATGGCATCCCACATCTTTTCATCCACAGCATTAGGGTCGAGGTCATCCACGCTCCCCGTCTCCTCATCTATGCCTTCACCTTGACTGCTTTCGCCCTCATCTGCATCCTCCTCGCCTGACACTTGTTCATCACCACTGCCCATTTCACCTTCGAGGTCTTCGGCACCCATGTCCACTGCGTTCTGGTTCTTGTCCATCTCTCCACCTTCGTTTTCTCTTCCATCACCTTCCTGCGCAAGCTCAGTCAGGTCTTCATCACTGTCGACATCTTTGCTAATGTCCTGAGCAGCTTCGCCTTCGCCAAGGCCGGTTCCTTGCTCTACTTTTCCTGACTGCTCCTGGCTGTCTGACGCCTCACTTGGTGAGCAGAAGCCTTCTTTTGCTAGACTTACGAACGTCCTACCAAGGAAAGCTGCCGAGCGACAAGTTTGAAGGTGGATATATAGCAGACGATGATGGAGGTCTTCTAAAATGGCTTGGAATTGCAACAAGAGTGGAACTGCAATGATAAAGACGGATACATCAGATTGTAGCATCCCATCTCTTGGGCTCTCAAGGACTTGGCAAAGGTTTGCAAGCGTTGCACATAAATAATCAAGCTTGAAACAGGCCAAAGCCTTTGGGTACAGCTGCGAAGTCTTTGCGAGCCAGGCATGATCCTCAATAGAAGTGGGTAACGCTTTCAGGATTTCAGCACTTTGCTGCAATGCGACAAAGAGTCTGTTGAGGAGATTTTGAACATCCCAGTCAACTGTGGTAAGGTCAAGATCAGGATAGCAATTGGCTTTTCTCTTTTCCGTGAAATCGAACACCAACCAATTGCTGAGCCCAGTGCAGACGTACTCGATTTGAGGTTCCTGTGCTTGCCAGATCTGGAGGTCTTCTCCAAGGTTCCTCAAAGTATCTTCGATCTGGCTGATCAGATGTCCAGCTGGCGAGGTTACAAGATTGGCTGGTAGAGAGGGTACGCTCCTGTATGCTTCGAATTGCACTCTCAATTTCGAGCTGTACCCACGCAAAGAGGCTGAGACACCGTCCACATCGAGGGAGGCGTGCTCGCTTTGGAAATCAACAATGTCTGCGTGGACATTGAGCAAAAACGGCACCCATTTCGCTTTATCAGCGAGCTCACTGTACCGCATCAAGTCTCGATCACTTAGAAGCTGGACATGGTCAGCAGTCTTTTGTAGGTTCTTCAGTGGTTCAGCCAAAGTGCAAAATCTCTGCACCTGTCTCTGTAACAGCCCGAAATCTGATCTCTGTTTGACTGCAAGGCTCAGGAAGCCTTCCAGATACCCTAATGCCCTCCTTGTCTCTCCATCAGTCAGTTCTGCTGAATGCTCAAGGGCTGCTTCGCGAGCTAGTGGCGCGATTTCGACAAGTTCATGGAACGTTTCATTGGCAGCTTGAAAAACGGTTGATTCGATGTTTTGGCCAATGAATGGAACTCTCGCAAACAAGCTGGGAGTTGTATTCTGGGCCGCAAGCTCCGTAGTGCCCAAGTTACGCCGAATTCCCATTGCGGCGACGTCTTTCATTGTGTCTGCCAGCAGTCGTCGTTTGCGTCTTTTGAGATCGCGAACTAAATTGGTATTGTCCTCTTTCAGAATGGAAGGTGTTGCCTTCCGGAGTTCTTGTGCTGATGAGCTGATATTCTCCAGCCAACTTTCGAGCTCTAAAGAGGCTGAAAATCTGGGCAGACCACCAGAGAAGAAGTTCTCCATTGATTTTGCTGCGGTGACTGGGTTCTTGAACCGCTCTGGACGGTCCTCCCATCGATCCAAGGTTTTTGAGCAGTGTTCAATGTGCTTTCGAATGTTCTCTGGTGACGGGAGAGTCACATCTGAGGGAGAAGATACCGGTGGAGCCTTGATCATTCCAGCAGGGGCAGCCGAGAAATTTGTTATGGGCTGGGCAAGCAAAGCTCGATATTTCTTGACAATCTTGAATAACTTGAAGTGAGATCGCCGGGCACTCTCGCGCAGTGCTGTGATATTGGTGTCTTTCCAGCTTGCTAACTTGATCTGCTCCTGAATATTCTTCTCAAGCGCTAGCCTTCCATCCTTAAGGGACTTCGACACTTGTGATAGGTATCTTTTATAATGGTCGATAACATTGCTCACGGTATCGGAGATCTTCAGAATAACCCGGCCTGGGTGATGCTCGTCCAGAAGCATGTCGCCCATCAAGTGATAATGGCCGTCGGCATCAGTTTCAGGCCGGTCTTCGTCGGTGATTTCATCGATCTTCCCAGCTGTTTGTTTGGCAGACTCGGCTTCCGCCACATTCGTAGTTCTTGCGTAGCGCTTAGGTCTATCTTGATTGAACAGGCTCTCACCACAAGCCTTCAGTGTGCTGGTAAATGCAGCGAGTAGCTCAAGTCTTCCTGAAAATTGTCCAAGAGTTGTATTCTTCAAGTAGTCTTCTAGTGTTTTAGCAAGCTTCTCTGCATAATCTGTTGGGCTTTCGTCAGCTGGGTTCCATGGGGTGTTTTGGGCAAGAGAGACAGAATTGTAGATGACGGCTTCATACGCGATGAAATACCATGCATCAACATCCTCCTGCTGTTTCTCATCTTCAAGATCAAGCAGCCGTGACCACGAGCTTAGCTCGAGTCGCCGCCAGTGAATGATCAGACTCGTAAGTGACTCGACGATGTTGGCCACTGACCACTCCGTGCTGGCAACAACTTGCCATTGTACCACATATTCTAGCAACTTTTCTGTCTTGGTCAAGAGTTTGGCGATAGGATCATTCAGTTTCAAAGCCATCACTTGCTGACAAAATGCGAGCACGTCCAAGGGAACGGAATGGTCCGGCCACCGTTCAGCAATTTCGCGAAACCTTGTTTCTGTCTGTATCGTCAGTTCGAAAAGCTTGCCAGCCTCTACGCCATCGCTGTCGGTGTATATGTTGAGTGCCTTCTGAGCAACATTGCTTGCGAATGCTGTGCTGCGCTCTTGCAATCTGAGGAAGAGTGCCGGCATTGCGACCGGTGACAGAATCTCACAACTTTGAAAGCCGATGTGGCTTTCGTCCTGAACGTGAAAATCGGAACATATCGAGTTCCTCAGAAGTACCTGCGCATCAGTATCCCGGAAGAGCTCGCGGTGAAATTTTGCTAGCTTGATAGCGCTTTTCCGAACGTCAATAATCGTTTCACCAAGATGGTCGTCTCCGCCGCTTCCCTCAGGTTCACCATGGAAACCTAAACCATCTACTTCTCCGGTGGCTCCCGTCGTCGGAACTTCTTCGTCATGCCTGGGAAACATGCCACGCACTTCATCCTCGCTCACATCGTTTGCATCATCATCTCTGCGATAGCTGTAGTACTTTGAGTGCTTATCTGCCTCCGTTTGATCTTGTCCAAGCTTCTCTTTCCAAAGATAGTAAAGTTTGTCAATTACACCTACTACTTGAGCAAGCAGCTGGTTCTGGGTTGGTAGGTCAGCCTCTCCGATTACCAGATTGAGCCTCAGCTGATTGAGATGCGACCAGAGATAAGGCATCTGATTAGTGTCGAATTTATCGTGTTGGTCCAGTGTCGCAGGTTTCACCAGGACATCGCTCGATGGCGTTGGACGTCCAATTTCATGCCGCTCAATGCGAAGGTTGACTTCAGGTTGATTTGAATATGGCGGATGCCGCTTGAATCCGTTTCCGGCATTCTGCTGAGTGATACCAAAGACCACCAACCGGACTCCAAGGGCCATTGCATACAAGAAACCTGTGATAGGCTTGACAAAGTCATCATATGCTCGATCGCATCCAGAAAGCCTCTGTATACAAATTCTGAGCTTGTTGAGCAGCAAGTCAGCGTTTCTTTTTGCTTCATCTAAGGACACGCCGCAGACTTGCTCGGTAATATCAGTGTTGAGGATACCTCTCACCACATTCGAGAGCTCGCCCTGCAAGCCACTCAAGGACGGCTCGCCTGGTCTGTACACAGCCGGGAGTGATTCTACTTTTCCCAGCGAAGATAAGTCCGCCTCTAGGATTCGCAAAATCAAGCTCGTGTCTCCTCCTGCGGTCTCCCTCTGAAAATCTTGCCAAATATTGATTCGTGCAATGAGTTCCTGCTGTCGCTTTAAATGACGTTCATGGACAAGTGACGGGTAGGCGGCCGGATCAAAAATCTTGTCTGGCATAAACATTCCTAAGCAAGTAACAGATAGGATGAGCAATCCTTCGCCGCAATTTCGATAAGCGTGCAAAGGGGAGCTATAATCTCTGCTCAGGTTTAGATAGGCGAGGCGAAGCCGTCCGAAATTGGCGCTGAGCGACCTTAATCCCTTTTTCTCCGCGCAAGATCCTGCCTCCTCAGCGATCTCGAGAAGGCTATCAGGATTCAAGGTTTCATGTGAGCATTGTTCTTTGGATTCAGCACTGAGGAGGTCGGAGTGCGAAAGTAAGACGAATCGAACGAGGTTCTGCGCGATATGTGCGATGTCTGTGATATTTCTGGACGCCAAGGACTTACTCATACTGGCACAAGCTTTGAGCAACATGGAAAATTCCTCCTGAGCATAGGTAAATTGATTTAGCGGTTGATCATAGAGCGTGTGGAGCTTCTCAGCGAAAGGATGCAATCCGACTTCCCCAGGGGGTGCAACGTTCGCGGAGCAGGTGACATCTTCAATCAAAGACGGGTCAACTAACTTGCTCAGTAGTTGCATTGGTGCTGTAGATTGTCCGCTTGATATTAGACTCAAGTCCTGATTCAAGTTACCGAACAAGGTCCACACATGCCCCATTACAGGTGGTAGCTGAGTCGCTTTGATGCGAGCTTTGTAGGAAAATGTGTCGAAAAGATCCGCGAAGTGGCCTTGACTTGAATTGCGCGACGTCTGTTCTCCAGCTAGCCCGTCAACAGCTTGGGTCAACTTTGGGAGCAGCCTCATTCCGTCACGGGCAGATAAACTTTGGCTGTAGGCGGCCAGCAAGTTCTGACGGACAGATGCAAGCTCGACTCTTGGATGAGGAAGCCTCCTCGAGAGCTCATCGAAATCTTTGATCAGCTCCTCCATTGATAGTTTGACTTTTAGCAGGCTTTCGGTCGAGGCAGATTCTGCTTTCCAGATCGGCCACATTCTTTGAAGACTCTGACCGCTTTGGAGCCTATACGAGCTACCCAGTCTACGCATAATAGCAGAAAAGCTCTGGGAAAGGACTGGATCTTCATTTCTGACGCGCTCTGTCAATTCGTCCGCAATCTGGAGGTATGCTTGAACTTCGCAATGTGCGATGCTGCTTTGTTGGAAAAGGGTCATGATATCGTACAAGAACATTGTGACATCCTTGATAAGTTCGCAACTGGCCTTCGTAGTGACTGCATAATCCATCTGCTTCATCCAGGATAAGAGAAAGAATCCAAGGTCGTTCGAAAATGAGTACGCTGGAACCGGTGGTTTGGATGCTCTTCGTGACTGGGCAAGTTGTGGACTCGTTCTTGTGATCCAAGATTGTGGCCTGGAAACGTCTTTGCCCTGTGCAATATTTTTCAAAAAGCTCAAGCAATGAAGCAATACTCTACTGAGTAATTGCATTCTTGTTCCATATATGACGAAATCCAAACTTTCTGGAAGAGAGAGATACTGCACCAGTGGCTCGTTCATCGCAAACATATAGGGCCAGTTCCTAGGACGTAGTAGATTCAAACATTGAGACTTCATATTAACTTGCAGCTCTTCATTAATAGATTTTCCAATTGAATCGTCGTTCAACAAGAGCTCTGCCTCCGTTTGAACAATTTCGAACCCCGGCTTGGTTCCCTGGTCGACGATAAGCTGGAGATCTTCATATGTAAGGCGAGCTACCCAGGGCTCTAATTGTTCATGAATCTGAATTCCTGATTTTGGGTGGGGAACCAACGGCCGTATTCGAGACACCTTTGAAGCGCATGGATACTTAGGCACCGTGAAACGATCAATATCGATGACCTCTGTGTCAAGGAAGACCTCCAAAGAGCGATTCCTCATTGCCCGTGACAACTCGCCGTTTTTGGGATCCATCGTCAGAATAATTCGGAAACCTTCCGCAGGTCGAACGACGCGTGCTGCCCCATCAACACCGTGATGCTCACTCAACACAAGGCAGCCGTTGGGCTCGAGCAAAGAATTGAGTCGGTCCAACACGGATGGGTTGCACAGATTCGCGTTATCAAGGACAAGCCATGAACCTGACTGGAGGGCATCAATGAGGATGCCATCGATCCAGTCGAACCTTGTCGAGTCATTTACATCAATTCGTCGTAGCTTTTCGATGCCATTGAGAAGGTGTTTTAACGCGACATTACCAGTGGACGCATGTAAAGATGTCAAGGGACATCCAATCACAAGCAATTCGTCGATGGTTAGGCTGTTATCTCGTAGTTGCTCGATCACTGGTACGATCACCTTTAATTCATCATCAGCATTGGCATAGAGAGCCTGAGCAAGCATGGTAATACAGAAGCTTTGGAGTTCGGTGTGCAAATGACGAACAGCTCGTTGGAGATCAAATTGTTCGTATCCACCGATCAAATCAGCCGTATCCACGTCAGCATTCATCGAAAACTCGACCAGCTTGTTACCTTGCAACGCAGCCAAGGACCTTATAAGTGAGGTTTTGCCGCATCCTGAGCTGCCAACGAGGATGAGTGGCCAATCCTGCTCAGTGGCCATGAGAAAAGCCTTTGCTCCTGCCAAATGAGATGTTTTCATCAAATGGTTCGTAGTTTGGTACTGTCTTAGAGGATTCCGTGCACCGAAGACCGTCCCAATCTGCAGGCTGTCGCGGTTCAAGTCGGAGTAAAAGTTTTCCTTAAGGTGTTCACCACATGTTCGCTGGCAAAGGGCGATTGCATCGGATCTTGCTTGTTTGTTTCGAAAACGACCAGCAATGATGGTTGAGAAGTGAACAATAGGGTTCAAAGACGGAAATTGAGCACACAAAGTAAGCCATCGGTTCAGATCCCGTAGGTTGAGCTCCCAAGGGCCGCCGTCTACGAATTCGTGTCTTCGTGATGTGAGCAGATGGCATTCCAGAATGGTTGAGACAACCATGTTGGCTTGTCTGGCAGGGACCGACGGGTACCTGAGACGACAGATGTGTACCAAATCGTCTTTGGTAAAGGGATCGGCGTGCACGATAGTAAATCGGCTGACAAAAGACGCTGGCAGACCTTTCCTTCCCCCGCCTTGGTGGTGTGGATTTTGTGTTGCAAATAGAGTGAAATCTGGATGGCAGTCGAAAGTCTTGTCCAGCTCGGCAATGTATACCTCTTTACGATGATCAAGACAAGCATTCAGGCCCTCGAGCACAGACTGGGAAGCGAGATTCATTTCGTCCAGTAAAACCCAGTCCCCTCTATGCATGGCTTTCAAAAGTGGCCCATCTCGCCAGACAAAATTTCCTAGCTTCTCGCCTTCAGTTGGCGCATCAGCTCCGAAGAGATCCATGAGATCAGTCTGATCGGAAAGGTTGACTCGTGTCAATGATTTACCACACAAGTGGGCGAGCGAGGCAATGAGAGCCGTTTTGCCGACGCCAGGGTTTCCCTCCAACAGGAGTGGCCGGTTCACTTGCAACGCACGCACGATTCGCATCGCGTTTGCCAAGGTGGTAGGTGCCTCGAAGACAAAATCTTCTTGCAACATTGCGGATTCTGACCTCGGTATACGGAATGCACCAATTTGGATATTCTCGTTGTTGACACGAAATTGTGGTACTGTGCGATAAATTGTGCCCGCGTCGATCTTAAATAGCTTTGCGAGCTCTTCCAGACTCTTATTCCGGGACTCGGTTGTGTCGTGTGCTGTTTGGCTTCCAAGTCCCGAGGGGTTAGCTCCAAGTCCATCGATGAATGTCAGTGCAGCACCATGAACAATCGCAGATTGGACATCCAGGGCTTGATTATGAGCCACAAAGGCTGCCCAACTAAGGAGAAGCCGCAGTGGTATATTGGCAGTTGCCAACCCCTGAATACGTGACCGAAAGAACCTCGCAAACTCGACCATTGGAATTGCGATGCTGGCTCCTACGGCCCGGAGCCTGGATTGGATGATCGGGATTACATCCTCAAAATCAGATAGAGGAGGAACCCAAATCTCCGTCAGGCGGTTCCTCAGAGCAGCAGACAACTCACGCTTACCATAGTCTCCGCCTGGGTTCATCGTTGCAAGAAACTGAAAGCCAGGTTCCGCAACCACAAAATTGTCATCGGCACCTTTTTCAGCCAACAGCATTGATCGTCCAGGCTCGAGCACACTATTCATGCGCTCGAGTACAGAATCGTCGGCCAAGGAAATCTCATCGAGTAGAAAATGAGAACCTTCTTTCATTGCACGGACAAGCGCACCGTCGCACCAGGAAAAGAGTGAGTGATAGGCCGCAATGCTATGCTTGACTCTCGCTACAGCATCGTTGTCAAAGGCAGAAGTATCCATGTCTTTGAATTGCGCTATTAAATCGTCAACATCAATGCTATCAGCGTGTCTCATATTGTTGTAATTTTCGCCGAGATTTTGCAGATTTTCCACAACCGCCTCTGCTAGCTGAGATTTATGTCGGACTGGCCTCTGCGACCCAATCAGATCTCCGGTTTCTGTGTTTGAGTGAGCGTTGTAAATACTCAGCGGCTTGCCAAATGCATCCGCAATGGATTGACAGACCTGGGTCTTGCCGCAGCCTGTCTCACCCACAAGAAGCACAGGCTCATTGTTCTTGAGAGCAGTCGAAACCAGAACGAACAATCTACGCATTGCGCGAGTCCAGGTAACATTGCTACTGAGCTTCAATCTGTCTGGCACACTTTCTTCGCTGTACAATGCTCCCTCATCGAGCTTGACTTTTAGTATATCTTCGATGGTGCTCTTGACGACCGCCTTTTCGGTTGGATCTCTGACACGTTCGCCAAGCAGCATGTAACCATGACATGCTAAAGCATAACGATCGTCAAGCGGCCTGGAAGCCCATCTAAAAAGATCCCTCAATGTGGCAAAACTGTTTCCAGCCTCAAACAAACGTGAAGTCTGTCGCTGCAAAGATAGGCTTTTGTACACTTGCACTATTTGCTTGCAGAAAGATGGAGCGATCTGGGCCCGTTCTTGCAGGATCATCTCCAGCTCATCTTCAGGGATATCATCCACGTGGATTTCCAAAAATCTGTTTCGAAATGCCCTGGAAAGCCTTTTTCGCCCGCCGTACAAACCCGCAGGATTTTGTGTGGCAAACAGCATGAAATTGGGATGTGGCCGAACAATCTCTTGGGTTTCTGGAATGAGGAGCTCACGGTTGTCGTCAAGTAATCTGTTCAATGCCTCAAGCACATCGCTTGGGGCAAGATTCAACTCGTCGAGCACGATCCAATGCCCTTTACGAAGTGCTTGAACAAGCACACCTTCCTGGAATTCTAGCTTGCCATCTGCCCCAGAGGAGTAGCTGCCAAGATATTCTTGTAGATCTGTGTGCTCGTGATTATTGATTCGTACAAACCTATTACCAGAGTACCTAGCAAGATATTCAATCATACTTGTCTTGCCAGCTGATGTAGGCCCCTGAAGTAAGACAGGAAACGTTCGCATAGATGCCGCTCGTGCCAAATTAGTCAAGTTCCGCTTTACTGAACGTGTGATAATGTAGTGAGGCTGTGCGTCAGACGGGTTGGGTCCTTTCGCGATGGCATAATGCTCAAATGGGACATAATCGACCCTGTCGCTGATAAGTTTTGGTTTATGCGATTGTAACAAGCGTCTCGCTTCTTTAGACTTCATCAAGTGCTCTTCTATAGCCGCTTGCGCGATCAGCTGAGATTTCAGGTCGAGAAGAGTGAAGAAGCTCATTTGTATGCCTTCGTACATGGCACGCCGCAAGCCATGGGCAGCACCATGCTGCTGTACGTATTGTAACGATCGCGTGAGAGAACGCAAACTGAAATGAGGCAAGTCACCGGCTCCATCTGTGAGCTTTTGCTGCGCACTAAGCTGTTTCATTGCGAGGTATGCTTTGGCGAGATCAGTGCTTGCCTTTTTATCATTGTCAAGGGCGGCCCCGAGATAAGCATGTATGATCTCTGTCAAGTCAGTGAGCTCGCCGTCTCCAGCCTGTACGAAAAGTTCAGTAAAGTGCGCCCGCATTGACAGAGGCAAATTCTTCTTGCCAGTATCGGTGGCAGGATTCATGGCAGCGAAAATCCGGAAGTTCGGATGAGCGTTGATGCGTTCTATACTTCCAGCTTCGGTGAGCATTAGAAATGGAGTGTCATCACTCCCATCGTGAAGGAGACTCAGTATGTTATCCAGCGTTTCTGAACTTGCAAGGTTAATTTCGTCTAGCAAAAGCCAGCTGCCTGTTCGCACGGCTTGTACCAAGCGACTTTCTACGAAAGCGAAGATTTGATGCTGGTCATTGCGTTGAACCTGAGCCTTGATTTGATTGACGTTGACCAAGAACATTGACCATCTCTCGCGCAGTGCCGCATGTTTCGGGTTCTCAACTTTCCGTCGTTTGGAACCTTTCTCTTCTGCGACGTCTACTCGAGAAGTAGTCGGCAATAATTTCAATGCAAGGTGCACAGCATCCTCATAGTGACTGATGAGCCTTGGCCACCGTTGCTTAGCGAATGCTTTTGAAGCCGAATCACGGAATTTAGCATTCTTAGTGGCAGAAAAAGTTTGGTCGAAAAGATCGTAGAATTCGTCAACGAGTGGTACCATCAATGACCGAGTCGTCACGGGCTTGAGACCTCCGAGAAGGTCAGATGCTTCACTCTGGTTGGACAGGTTGATCACTGCCAGACTTTGTCCAATCGAATTTGCTATGTGCTGTACAATCGATGTCTTTCCCACGCCCGTCTCGCCAACAAGTAGGAGAGGCTCGTGAGTGCTGATTGCGCCGGCGATCGCCTCCATATTCTGACGGACTTTCCGAGTCAGCGCGAACTTAGATGTTCTGGCAACATTCGGACGAATGGAGTTTAATCGAGGAAGAGGTGATCTTCCAATCCATATCGACGATTTATGCTCCTCTACAACTGGGCTCTGGTGTCTTATTGCATGCTCCGCGGTATGAGAAGGAATGTTCAAGCGCCTGGCCATTGTAGCTGTTAATGTTCGGAAAAGATCACCGTCATCAAGATGTCCACAGTAACATTCGATGCCATCCTTGAGCATGTCAATCATGAATGTGTCTGGCAAAACATTGACTTGGCGACGCGGACTTTCCTGCAGGCGCCTGTCTAATCGGCGACACCATTTGATGAGATCTCGGATACTGGGTGAACGGCCTTCGATCGCCGCAGAAGTCGTTTCGGACCTGAAAACGTCGACTAGATGCGTATGTGCCGACATTATGGCAGGCAGGACTGGCGCAAGGCTGGAAAAGCGCTGAAGAAGAAGCATGCTGACTTCTTCATCGGTATACTCCATGATTTTTACAACGCGCCACAACCTTGGATTGGCGAGGAAAGCACTGCGTATACTTGTCGTTGCCGAGTTCTGGGATGCGCGAACTGTCGCAAAAATTCGAAAGCCTTCCTTCGGCCTCAATTTCTCTTTTCGATTCGGTATGAAAAGCTCATTGTTCTCGACGAGAGGTCGCAACAGGCCCATCACTTCTGCCGGAGCACGTTCGATGTCTTCAATCAAGACCCATCTCCCTTCTTGCACGGCTTTTGTGAGAACTCCGGGTTGCCATGAAAACCCTACACTAGACGAAGAGGATGTGTATATACCGAGCAAGCTTTTCGCATCTGTTTGATCATTGAGGTGGAGAGTGACAAGGTCTGGCAGCATACCGACTTGGTGTGCAATTTCTCGCACAACGGCTGTCTTGCCAACACCAGACGGGCCCACCAGGAGAGTTGGTCGATCCTGAGTCAAGGTCGAAGCAACGCCACTGAGATTCTCAGTGGATGTCTCGAACTGAATGAAGGATGATCGAGGCTGTAGGGAAGCACCGGGTCCTGGAACAAGGATACCTGCAATTGACACCACTTCAGAAACAACATCTTGAGTATGGTCGAAACGATTCAGAGCGTCTCGATTGAATGATTGAACGATGGGATCAGCCACAGATTGCTTCATCTTTTGCCATCTCCGCTCCTCATGAAGCTTCAATAGCCGGTAATCGATCTTTGCACCATCCCAACTGGCCTTGATTTCTCCAGGGCCAACATGTCTCTCCACAAGGTCCTGATTGAGACCATCAGCAAAGCGCATTATTATGCAGAAGCATTCTATAGCCAAGTAACGAACATGGCGACATCGATGAGTGAAGAGGGAACACAAAAATATGGGTTTGACATGATCACCAAAAGCCTCTATGTCTTGGGAGAGAAGTCTGAACAGAGCGATGAGAAGCGTGGTGAGCGAGTCATCATCCGCTGAAGATGATGTAGCTGAAAGAGCCGTGATTTCTCGCAGGAGGTGACTGTTGTGCAGGACACGGCTGACCGTGGCACGAAGATACGGCAAGAATGGTAAGACGCGCGCTAAACAAGAGATAAGCTTTATATCGCCAGACGGTCCAGACAGAGCCGCACGACGAATCCATCTTTGCGATGTGTCGGCAGCGATGCTAAAGTAAAGCGGTAAGAAGAGGTCAGTCAGGTCGTAGTCAAACGAGGCTTCGGCAAGGGCCTCGAGAAACTCCGAACCTGTGCCATGGAGGATAGTTTCTGTAATCGTCGAAGGCAGGCCATGATACCGCGCTGCGTGGAGAATGTCCCGCTTGATCTCGTCAGATGTACCATCAACATCGGTCATTTCGTTCGAGGTACTATTAATGTACAAAACAGGCTCAGGTAAAGAGGAGCCATTGGCAAGAGGCAAATGTATGAAATTTCTAAATAAAATTATCAAACACCACAAACTCTGGTCGAGTCTGGGTTGCTACCCCGAGGATTAGCCGTCGACTGTTCCTGTCTAAGGTACCGTGACTACCTCCTGAGAGGAAACTACTGGCGCCCCTATACAAACGTTATGAAGCGCGAAAGATCTAGAAAAAGGCACAATAACCCTGTCTCTAGTTTTCGACTTGTTGATTGCACGAAACAGCATTCAGGTCACTAAAACGGTGCAGAGTTATTGAACAAATTTTGCACATTTTGCTATTACCATACAAAAAGTACTTCGTACATGCCTGATCCATTAGTGGCGTACTGTCGTCGTTCATAATACAGGGGCATTATCCTAGCTTTCGTCTTTGATCCTGTTGGTCTCGTCTTCTTCATACTGAAAATATACTCACTGCTCTTCAGTCAATGCATCGTCATGCGCTTCTCTCCAATGCCTCGAGGCTTCAGTAAGCCTCCGAACACCAGCAATCCGTTCTGCCCAAATCTTCTCCGTCGTACTTCGGAACGTGTAGGCTCTTTGGCTAGAGATAATTCCAATTGCTTGTAAAACAGCTTTTCGCGAATCTCTCGAGAACACAGCTGGATGATTTATCCATTCGAGAGCGGCTTCAATATCAGCGTCCAGGGCGTTCATCATGACAGGGTCGATTGTCGAACTTGGAGTCCCTGAAGATCGTGGGACAGGCGTGCCGGCATCAGACCCATTTTCCGATCGGGTGATAGGAGAATTGTTACGAGGAGAACCGGAATGTTTTGGCGGCGCTGGGGGGGTATTTCGCTTGGACAAACCGCTTCCTGCAGATAATGCGTTCGGAGGCAGGGGTGGGAGGCCACCTTTGGCCAGGCCTTTGAGAATCGTGCGTGTTTCTGCTAACAAATGCCGCGCGCGATCATGCTGTTGCTTGGAAACTAGTGTTAAGGCACGTGTGAGCATATCACTAGTCAATAATTCCATGCGTCGTTGCACGATATGTGGATGGGGTGGTATAGGAGGAGTCGTTGGCCTGCCGTTCTGTCGTGATCTAGGAGTAGCTGGAAGCATCGTGATCGTGAGAAGCGAAGGTCGTGAAAACTGAGTTAGGTTGTCTTTCATAGAAGGGTCAATGAAGGTGAGGTCAGCCTGTAAAAGAGGGATCTCCTCCACACTTTGTACTCGAGAATCATCAACTTCGGGAGTTCCACCAAGGGCCGCAAGACCCGACACGATAGTCTCCCAATGATCTTGAGGCAAGATATCTTGAGCTGTCATATCAGGATTGATAACGAGTTGGACGAGAATATCTCGCTTGTCACCGAATCGGAGGTCCCCGAGCGTCGCTTCTGCATCACGGCCAGCGGCTCGTCTTGTTGTTTGCACAGCACCACTGATCTTCACAAACTTTGTTGGTGACCCTTCCGGTAACTTCAATCTCAATTTCGCATTGGCGTGTGAGATTGACTGCAACGACCCGAGGCAGCCCGCTGCACATTCCCTAAGCATCATCCAGTCTTTGACGTAGGTGAACGATGCTTTAGTCCGTGAGGACAGCTCGATCATGCTATCTGGTTTGTGAGTTAGACCGAGGCCGAAAGAATATATGCCAACTTTAGCAGCTTCAGCTCTTTGCACGACGAACTTTACGCTTTCAGAGTCGGAGATTGAGGAGTCGCTAATCAATAAGATCGTAGAGATGGGGTTCAAGGTTTTCCGCTGCATCAAGAGTTCCATGGCGACGTTTGCGCCTTCGACGACATCAGCTCGCAGGCTCTTCTGACCGATAGGTCGAATTGAAGAAAGGACCTTATCCCATCCGGCCCACTTTTTGGTGGTCATTCCAACTAGTGGAACACTGCCTTGACTTGATCCGAAGGTGACCAAGCCCATTCGATCACGCTCTCCGAGATTGTTGACGAGAAAACGCAGCGTGTCTTTCAGAAGCCTGATCTTGAGCCCTTGCATCGAAGAAGACACAGGGACTACAAGGACGATGTCGAGAGCTGCGTGCAGAGAAGGAGGTAGCTGAGAATCGGTGACAACCTTGTGAGACGAATATTCAGTCGGAGCCGTCGTCCCACTTTTTTGGGCACCGAATGAGGACGTGTTCGAGGACACCCGTCGCAAATGGTGGCCCTGGCGGTCGACTTCATCGTCAGTTCCCGATAAATCTTGGTCATACTCAGTGGGCATAGGTGGCAGCACAAAATCTGGTTTCTGAAGGTCGAGAAGTGCACTCCTCCAAGTATCGAGCTCTGATGGGTTGTTGAAAGACAGATGAAAAGTTGGCAGCTCCATTACAGAAAGATTGAGGGTCAAGACATTGGCATCTGGCAGGATATGGACTTCTTTGAGATGCCTCTTGATGAGGATAGATCCTTTCAGCGTACACCGAGTCAGTTGCCGGCCATCTTCGGTGATGACTGGAGGTAAAGTATTCCGCTTCTCTTTGACGCAGATGAGCATTTCTCCAAACAGGTAGCATTCCAATTCCTGCCAGGACTGCTGATCTTTGCCGACACGAAGCGTGCCATGGAGTGTGAGGTTTCCAAACCTTGAGAACTCAAGGCCGTGCCAGTTATCAACGCGCGATTTCAGGTCCGCAGTTAGCTGGTTGAGTTCATGTGCTGGTCGGCTTGGCACGAAAAGAGCCTGCCCATTTTGGCGGGAAACCTGCAACGGAGGAGGGGCGAGGGATTGTTCGTTTCCCCGTTGAATTACTGGTGGCGCCGGCGGCATAACCGGTTGAAAGCTATCTTCGTGGTAATGTCGCCACCTCGCTTCAGGCACTTCGACGGTGACCAGGCAGGTCAGACTTTGCTGATGCTGAGATCGTGTTATAGTGGGAAATTCGCTTCGAACAGTTACGATAGGTGATGGCGTGACATTTCGCAGACCTCTAGGATGCTGCTGTTCAGTCACGCTTGTTTCCATGGCGTGAAGGTCGTAGTCATGTCTCCGGCCTGGCGTAGAGCTTTCATGAGGCTGATACTCTCCAGATGAAGCATTTCCGCTATTGTTGCGAGAGTGCTGGCCAGATATTCCGAGGCGTTCTATGCGCATCCTTTGGCTATCTCGACTATCGCGGGTCGTATCTCTGACAGGGGCGTGGTTTTCTTCTTCCCCAGTTTCGTCCCTGTGGTTGTGTCTGTCCCAAGGCATTGGTGCCGTCGCGGCACTTCGTGTGGACGCAGCATCACTCTGTTGCGCTATCGAGCGGACCATGTTGCTGAGTTTGCCTAACCTAGTGAGCTGGAAGTCGTTTCGTTTTTAACAAAGGTCAACTTACTCAGGTCTAATATGCTTCCTCCTCTTGCAGCATCCAACCCAAGCGGAGCATCACATGTTGGACAGTACTGAGAGTCCGAGTCTTTAATGTACTCATAAAAGCATGCTTCATGCGCAACATGACCACATGAGAATTGCAAGACTCTTTCTCCTCGAAGAGTGTGTTCTAATAGTTCTTCGCAAGCTGCGCATTCGCCCCCCACGAACGTTCGTTCACGCCTTGACCTTGCCCGGTCGCTGGTCATGATGCTAGCCATGTTGTTCGACCGCTGGGCATGTGGTTGCTTGTTGTCAAAGGTTACCGACTTTGAATTTCCAGTACCTTTAACCACAGTCGGACCCAGGTCTTTCTGCTGCTGCCAGTGCAGGGTGCCGCGCGAGAGACTGGACTGTTTAAAGAAGGCCGGCGTACCTGGCACAGCGTTCGACGATTGAGTTGCGAGATGGTTCGTCACCGAACCTGCGGGGGCACCTGTGGTTCGGAACCTCAGTTAACACTGTCTTGTTCAAGAGACAAAGAGATGATGAGACATGAGGAAATGGTTTCAATAGTCAGAGCGACAATCGCATACCCACCTTTGTTCTTACTTCCCGGTGGCTTATGGGATGTGGAATCCAAAAGACCAAGCTGAATTAGGTTGTTCTCAAGTTCAACGGAGTCTTGCGACTTGTCCCGAAAGTGCTGCGACATGGGAACAAGCTAATCGGCAGAGATGAGACTACCAGAGATGGTTGGCAACGGTGGTTTTGCTGTGACATGCAGCAATTTCCTCCCTTTGACGGGGAAACAAGATCAGCAGCAGCGCTTTCTTCACGAAGAACAGCGCTTTCACAATATAGTGCTGCAACGGTCTGTGCAAGCAATCCGCTGAAAGTCAGTATATCTAGTGCCAACTTTCGCAACGCTCGTGCTGGAATCGCCGTTCAGGTGGACCTCAGTGGGGAAATTTTCCACACGACAGCGACAGCTCTGCGGGCATGCTGGAGGTATATAGACTCGCCCCGGAAGCGAGGGCACAATCGACTGATTCGTGCAGATAATTAGCCTGGGCTCTTACCCGGAGCAGCCACTAGACGAGCATATATTCCCCTGACCAAGCTTGTTAGTTTGAGTGGCGTAGTTTCTCCGAGGATTCAAGGGCCTGTTCCTGAAACAGGGTTGGCTTGTGTGCTAAAGAGAAGTCTACTGCATACCTAGATATAGCTTATGATAGATGGTGGCAATTTCTGATTGCTTGTTCCAGATCCCCTTCGGGGGCATCGGACTGTCATTGCAGGAATTCTCAGGCCCCGAGGCTTGTACAAGAGGGGTTGAATTCGCCAGGGTATATAGCCGTTGCGTCTCAGCATCTTTAGCATTATAGCTGCAAAATCGCACGTTCACCTGCAAGTTGCGACCAGGAATATCCCTACCCAAATTATGGGTCCGGCAGGGGGACTCGGAAAGCAAAACGGAACCCTTTCACGTCAGTAGCGCGTGTTAGCATCCTCCGCACGCCACCTAAAAGACAGTCGGTCATCTATATAATACGAAAATTAGAGTTCATCAACACGTCTACGTATGCCCAGACTTGCAGAGACAATGATTTCGAGATCACGATTCATCACGGTACATTCAGACAATACATTCAGACAAGGTGCTTACCTTGATTTGATCAAAGGTAGTGCCAATATCGATAGGTAAGGAATTATGGCTAATATTCGGTTCCACTAGATTTCAGACCGCCCTGTCGGAGTGCAGGCCCGATGCGGCTAGCAGGGGAGGCGCGTCCGACCCAACAAAGCCCGTACCTGACGCTCGGATCCCGAATGCTAGTGCTCGATGGCGTGAAGTCTGTGCGTTTTAACACTAGTCTCATTTTGTTTCCACCTTCTGATGAAAATGGGTGAAACGCGGTGGATTCCAAGAACTGCAAGCAGAGGTCAGAGCAAACGTTGATGATTTTTGCTACCATGTGTCGCCGGAGAGGGTGCCGCAGATCGTTTAAAGCGGCCGAGAGTTCCGGATCGCGTGGCCCATCCACGATTCAAAGTCTGTTGTTTGACTTCGCTCCTATGCTTTCTTTGAAAGTAATAATGTGGTGGCTGTATTGTTCATCAAAAGCACGTATACAAATGGAGCTTATATGTCGATCACTGCGTGGATTTTCGCCCCTAACGCGGACCTAGACGTAATCTCTTGGCATCTTTCGAGATGAAAGTGCTGTAAGAGGAAGAAGATCTACGATTTTGCAGATTTGTTGTTTGACGTGAAGATTTGCCCTTTTCAGTCCAGTCAGCGGGAGAGATGGCCTTCGGCAAACACAGGGCGAAGCCAGGGCCAGATATTCAGACGAGCAGATCCATAAATCGCCAAGCGACGTAAATTCGAAACCCCAAGTTGTCGTCTCACATCCCCAACAGGAGGGAAGCCTATGGCTTGAAATGCGATCCTGTCCAGATGGAAGCAGCCAGCAAGAGCACTTGGGTAGTAGCTAGGGAGGAAGTAAAGCTTTCTAACTACTCACAGGCCATGTCTCCTCAGCACACCAAGCTTGTCAGTCGATCCAGCGTAGCCCTTTACATGTTTGCCAAAATACGATCAATATTTTCATTTCAAAGACGTTTCGACCTCCTGGCGTCTATCTCAGCAAGATGAATTCCCAGTTTCACAGCAGATCAAGGATGACAAGCAGCTAAATCCTTCATGTACCCCGCGCAACGGCACGGGCGGCGAAGGAGTGTGCTGCGGCGAAGATGTACCTTCGAACACAAAAATTGGGAGTTCATCGTGATGCAAGCAATGCACGTGGCGGTGGCAAGATCGGAGTGAGTTCATGCAAAAGATTTTGATCTGCGGTTCCATTTGCCTATTATTACCATATGGAGCCTAAAAACCCCTTTTGCCACGGGCGTCACATGGCACACATGGCGGGCGCATGACGAAAGACCGACCGACCCAATTAATTACGCGGAACTTCGAGCGGCTTTCGGGGCTACCGGCACCACGTGGATTTTGGAATTCTTTGCCATAGTGGACCCGAGGTGGACCACTCCGTTCCCAGTGCTTGGGAACTTGAAGGAATTTTGCACTCAGCTGGCCATCCACAATCACTCCTGACTTCATTTGGCTCAGCGACGACCTCGTAGAAAGCACACTCGGATCTGCGCTAGCCCGGCATAAGATAGCACACATACATATTCGGTAGGTATGGAGGGTTCGAGAAGGCCTTTGATAAGTCTCAAGTCACATTTGTGGCGTCCATGCTGTAGGAAACTTCAAGTTGAATACGAAACTGGGTCGCGCTCGGCGACTCAGCTTGCGTCGGTGGGAAATTACGTACAACCTGGCATCCAAGCCAGACACCATTGCAATTTTCTGAGTAGTTATCAGTGCACCCGTTTGCTGCAAGAGCTTGGCCGCTTCCTATAGATATACATAAGCCCACAACTGGCATAAATTGGGGTGTTGTAGAGCAACTCGTTGGTAATAGACACCCTTAGTAAATCTTGAATCCACTTATTATGAGTGTAGCGTACTACCCTTTAACTAAGGCATTTGCCACGCCTTCCCGTTTTGTAATAGTGTTGTAGATGATGACTAGGGCCGTGAATTGGTCGTGTCTAGTCAAAATTTATATTCAGACAATACAGACCAGCTATACGAGTAGATAATGATTAAAATACCGCGGATAAAGGCCCGCCGCGTAGTAATAAAGATATAACTACGACGTCGTTATTGTCCAATATCGTAAAGTTGAGTTACTCAGCTATTTAACCTGTGCCTCGTACTTTACGCGAGACGCGCTGGGGAATGCGCTATACCTCATCGGCCCATTACCACAATTCAATACGATCTGGAATAACTCAGTAGGCGAGTGAGTGTCAGCCACACCTATGGCCCGATAAGGAATTGCGCTATGGGACGGGATCACGAAGTCAAGAAGTGGATTCAAAATTTCGCTAAGGTGTCTAATAATATGCGAGATATAAGGGTCGCGACAGCAGGGATATAGAGGTAGTCTATTATTTTGCCCTTCTTCGAAATCATTTGTGTTGTGTCGATGCTGAAAGCTGCGTCTCGGTTGGTGTCCTGCGTGGTGTGGTAGCAGTCGAACCAGGCGTGCGAAATGGTTGTCGTGGGACTTGAAGTCTATGCATCTGGCATACAAGTTCCTAGAACATGGCGTTCACCAGTCGACAGGCAAGACGAATGATTGTTCTGCTGCCGTTTTATTTCTCCGCGGTGGACTCGCTCACTTCGTAATGGAGAGTTCAAACGCATTCGGTAGAACATGTTTCTCGTTATTTCCTTCCGTATACCCCAAGCCAAAATGGGTGACTCCCAGCGATGCCGCGTTACATGGCGACTCTGTGTTGGGTAGACACAAGTCCGCCTAATTAAATGTGTTGGAGGTCGTCGCATTTTTATCTACGCAGGTAGATAAGTGGTATCAGGGCCGTTTTACGGTGAGACTGAGTGTCATCTCTCATCATGGAGCAAGCCTTCAACTTCCTCGGTTCGTACAGTCATGTCAACACTGTGGTCGCCGCGGACTACACCAGCACCTGGAATGAATTCGCCACTTGCCGAGTTTTGCACTTCATTGACATTGAGCACCCACCAGATGTCTTTTTTGTTCAACAGACCTTGTAAACTGCCTCGTTTGACCAGCAAGAGATAGCGAAGGCCCAATCTTTGAAACATCGAAACGGCCAGCTGAAGACTAGAGTCTGCGTGGAGCGTGATCGGTGTCTGATCCACCCAAGGTCTGAGATCAATACTGGCTGAGCGATCCTCCTCACCTGCGTGCACGAAATAACATTTCGTTGTGGCTGGACCCATTGAAGCAGGCCTTCCTTCTCTCGTCATGGCATTGTCCAGCGCGTAAGAGAGCTCTGTACGAGAGATGTATCCAAGCAGGGTGTTGCGTGCAGCTGCTACACTTTTGGCCGTGGACAATGCAGAGTCTAGAGATGATGGTGCAGGACAGAGCACGGGAAACCCCCGAAACGAGGTTGTCCTAAGCAGATTGCGAAGATCTTCCACGGAATATGACCTGCTTGCATCAATACAGGTCATTTCTTCCACTTTGGTCATGATACTGGCGGCAGGGACTTGTGGCACCGCCACGTCATCTCTGTTGTCGATGTACGGGTACTCATTGAGCTGAATCCAGGCATCGTAGATACTGCGCAGACCAAAAATATCTCCAACCCACTTTGCTAACATCACAGCAATCATGATTGGAAGGACATATGTCAGGGCGCCTGTCAACTCGAACATGATGACAACTATCGAGGCGGTCATCCTGGTCGTTCCCGCCAAGGCAGAGGCGGCGCCTACGATACCATAAGTCCCAGGAATGACACATGGTACATCAGGTTCGCACGCCGAGAACCAAATGGAGGTTGAGTGATGTTTGTGAATAAGTTCCACAATGACACCTAACGCACGACCGTATAAAGCCCCGATGGCGAGCGATGGCAGGATGATGCCCGCGGGAATAGGCAGGCCAAAAGTGATGGCCGCAAGCAGGGTGCCCAGGCCTGCGGCTACCACGAGGAGCGAGACCATGGAAAGAGAGCCAGCTATCGTAGCTTTGCACAGTCCAAAAATGTCATTGTTGCCGATGGTAGCGCATTCGGCAAAGAGATAGTAGACGAGCTCGGACAACTGTGCCCTCATAAACAGATTAGGAAAATTGATGAGGGCGGCAATGACGGCAGCCAGGGAGACCTCGAGGATAGGCGTATTCCTTAGTGGATACATGGGTGATCTCCGGAGACGTGTCAGGAACATGTTCAGCTTGATAAAAAGGGCGCCAAACAGTCCACCAGCTGCACCGAGAAGGAGGAAGGGGAACAATTCAAAAGCGTGCCATCCAATTGTGTAGCGGACCTGGAAGAGGACTATCTTGCCGGTGTGGAAAGGGTTCAGGGCTTGCAGCGTGACTGCAGCGATCATGGCACAGACGAATGACTGCCACATTGTCTTGTCCGGAAAGAAGTAACTAAGCTGCTCGAGGGCAAAAAGGACACCTCCGATGGGTGCACCAAAGGCGACCGAGATACCAGCAGCACCAGCGGCGGAGAGGACCTCGCGTTTGCGAGCTTCATTGCGATTGAGGCTCGGAAAGGGTTTCATGGCGATATTGGCACAACAGCAAGCCAGATGAACGAAAGGACCTTCCTTTCCGAGCCACAAGCCAGACGCCACCGACAGGCAGATTCCCAGTGACTTGGTGACCAAGGTCCATGTGCCGAGGAAGTCATTGATGACGTAGCCGCCCAGCAGGGTCTTGATTTCTGGCATGCCACTCTGTTCGGCGTAGTGAGAGTACGTTTTCACCAGCACGGCTGAGCAGGCAGCGAAAAGCGTGGCGTAGAGAACGAAGAAGACGTACTCGACCAGGTAGGCGCCCCCTAGATTGTCGATGTTCAACGCTTTCCTCCAGGGGGTCCAATTTTGGCACTGAGCGAATTCATCGTGACCCCAGCAGCAGAACTGCTTACTCAAGTAGAATTGGGATCCGGAAGGAGTATCCCTGCAGTAGCCTATCTTGATATCGGCCAACCAGTCGGAGGCAATGTCGACAAAGGCCGCAACAAGGCCGACCATGAGGCCGGTCAGAACAAGAACAACCCAGACATGGCTGGCATCGAGGAGCTGTCGCACCGTCCCCGACAGACCTGAGCTGGTCGCGATTAGGCGTCTGAGGCGTTGTCTCTCCTTTGTGTACTCGAAGATCCAGTCAATAGCGGTCAGATTCTCGTAGCCAACTCTTCGACCCTGGTTCTCGATGTTCCAGTCTGCGAAGAGATCATGCTTCTCGGCCAGATCAAAGCTCCCGTTGGCTTGTGCTCCGGCACTCGACGATTCGGGAGAAGGAGACTCGGTTGAGGCCATTTTCGAAGCCTGCACGTCTCGAGTGGCATAGCCAACCTCGGGGATTGACTTGGCGATTGGCCTGGCCGCTAGATCGCCGTGTTCTTGGTCCAGCAGGTCGAGATCAGAGTCGCCATCCGACTCGTCACGGCTTCCACTCGTGGTAGGCACGACATGGTGAGTGGAAGTGGAAGCGGAAGCGGAAGCGGAAGCGGACATGCCCCTCAACGGCCAGGGGCATACATTGGGCAGGACCTGCTTCAGGTGATGCAGCTCATGAAGATGGCGTAGGTCGTTGTGTGTCCGTAGTTCCGGCTGCGCGAAGAGAGTTGGGTGGAAGAGGGGGCGGATATGTGAGAAGGATTAAAATTCATTAACAGAGAACACGGGGAACGGGCGATGTAATCAATCGTGGCAGTCACCTGGCTTGATAGAGTCGTGCCTTCCCGCCTTCCCGGTTTCTCCAAAATTCTCAAACTCCGCAAACATTCAGCCTTGCGCATCGAAATTATGTGACCTGAATTCTCGTGGCCTCTCAACTTCATACTTCTACAAGTCGTGCTGCCATCAAGGCCTTAACCTCGAAGCGGATCGCTAAGCAAGATGTCGCTCTCCATCCCCCAAGCGTCGCAGGCAGGCTTGTTCAAGCAAGGATACAACAGCTACGATGCAGAAGACGGTGCGGTCATCCGCAACATCGACGCCTGTCGAACAATAGCACAGACGGTCCAGACGTCCCTCGGGCCGTATGGCAGGAACAAAATTGTCATCAATCACTTGGCGAAGATGATCTTGACCTCGGACGCCGCAACCATCTTACGCGAACTCGATGTGGTGCATCCGGCAGCAAAGTTACTGGTCATGGCAAGCCAGCAGCAAGAGGCCGAGATGGGCGATGCAACCAACATGGTCATCATCCTGGCCGGTGAGCTGCTGAAGAAGGCTGAAGAATTGATTCGACTGGGCTTGAAGACGAGTGACATTGTGTCGGGCTACGAAACGGCGCTGACCTACGCGCTGAAAGCACTTGAAGGTAAGACGATACGCTGAAAAACACTCCCCCACCCCCAAACCCAGTGTGACTCTGATTGTGACTCTGATTGTGATTCTGACTCTGACTCTGACTCCTACCCAGACCTTGAAGTCGATCGAGTCGCCGACGTGCATTCGAAAGAAGAGCTGGGCAAAGCCCTGAGGACGGTGATAGCATCCAAGCAGGCCGGCTCCGAAGACGTCCTCGCTCCTTTGGTGGCCGAGGCCGTCCAGGCTGTGCTGCCCAAAAACCCTGCCCTCTTCAACATCGATAATATCAGAGTCGTCAAGATCATGGGTGGCGATCTCTCGCAGTCCAGGGTCGTCAGAGGCATGGTCTTTGGCCGAGAACCTGACGGGATCGTGAAAAAGGCCCGAAAGGCCAAGGTCGGCGTTTTCTCCTGCCCCATCGATATCTCCCAAACAGAAACCAAGGGCACAGTGTTGCTCAAAAATGCCCAGGAGATGCTTGATTTCAGCACTGGCGAGGAAAATCAGTTGCAGGCGGCCATCAAAGAGCTGTACGACTCGGGCGTTCGGGTCGTCGTGGCTGGTTCGACAGTCGGCGAGCTCGCCTTGCACTACCTCAACCGCATGAACATCCTAGTCATCAAAATCCTGTCCAAATTCGAGCTGCGCAGACTGTGCCGCGTCTGCGGGGCCACGCCTCTCGCTCGCCTGGGGGCTCCCATGCCGGATGAGATGGGCAGCATCGATGTCGTTGAAACTACGGAAATCGGAGGTGACCGAGTGACGGTGTTCCGGCAGGCATCCGAGACTGCCGTCACCCGGACGGCCACCATCGTCCTTCGGGGCGCCACACAAAACCATCTAGACGACGTGGAACGAGCCATCGACGACGGCGTCAATGTCATCAAGGCCATTACGAGAGATGCTCGATTAGTGCCTGGAGCGGGTGCCACCGAGACACAACTGGTGGAGCGGATCAATGCTTTTGCCGACAAGACGCCGGGGCTGCCACAGTATGCCATTCGCAAATACGCCGAGGCTTTCGAAGTGATCCCGAGGACTTTGGCCGAGAGTGCCGGTCTGGATGCCACCGAAATCTTGGCACGACTATATGCGGCACATCAACAGCGGAGCAGCGTCAAGGATGCCGCGCACGGAGAGGAATCAGACGAAGACGACGAGGAATCGAATGAAGAGACGACGGGCACATCAGAGTCGGACGAGCCCTACTGGACGAAAGGGGTAGACCTCGAATCCACTGACGGGGTCTTGGATGCGGTCGACGAGGAGATCCTAGATCTGATGGTGAGCAAGAGTTGGGCCATCAAACTCGCCACCGATGCGGCTCGGACTGTGCTCAGCGTAGACCAGATCATCGTGGCGAGACAAGCGGGTGGGCCGAAGCCGCCAGGACAGAATCCCAATTGGGATGAAGACTGATTCGAGACCACAATGACGAGGGGAGACGTGTTCAATGAAGGTCAGCGTCTGTATAACCATGATACCCACGATAGAAGACCATGATGACAGCCTTTGCCGTGCCTTTTGCCTTGACGTTCTTAATCTGACTTCTAGGCTTCAGTTGGGCGGAACCCTTTTTCATCAGAAGTACGCAGTACTTCATCTTAATACTGTAGTACCAGGTCCGCACGGGTGATTACATACTGTACCTAGATAGGTGATTAGGTACCACGGTAGTTTAGCCGTCGTCTAGCATGACGCGTGCCCGAGCACCGACGCGCCGGGAGTGGAGTGGCCGCAAATCAATTTTAGGTATCAACTCGACTTTTGCGACTGGTGCGCCGGGGCATTCCACGGGTCATTTACTGTTTACTGGTATGCCTCAAGTGACTGGTCAACATCAGCGCAACTCGAGCTTGAAGTTTCAGTGATTCACTTCGATTCAGTTCACACCAACCAAGCCAAGCCAAGCCAATCCGTGAGACTCGTTTGTGAGCCTCTTTACCCAGCGTCTGCTTCATCCTATTCCTGTCAAACTCGATGCTGGCACCTTCCGAGTGAGTCGCCCGCGACACCTTGGTGAAGTCGACCTCGCAACTGTCACTGTCACTGTCACTGTCACTGTCGCCGTCACCGTCACCAGCTACATACCTAGAGATCAGAGATCGAAGGGACAAGCTGAAACGGTCTCCATTCAAAAGGTCAACATGGAGACAACCAAACCGGCCTTGCCGCCAGCGAGTGACATGCCGCTCCAGCGCAATCCTCCACTGGCGCCGTCGCAAGAACTGGCTTATCGAAATAAGTGCATTGAGCTGAAGAAGAGGCTCCAAGAAATCGAGATAAACAATGACCAGACGCGCAAACGGATCCTTGCGGAAAAGGACCGGCTGCAGAAGCAACGGCTCCTGCGATCGATCCTCCTCCACCAGCTACGAGAGGTCATGGAGATGCCAGGGCGCAAGTTCAAGCCGGAGGAGCTCGAAAAGATGGGCATCCCCGTCAACGGCAGTGCAGACGACGGGTTCGATGCTCGCCGAGGACGCCAAGAGGGAGACGTCCTCCTCGATGACAGCGACGAAGACAGCGACGAAGACATCCCAGAGGTGAGCAGACATTGTGAACCCATCAGCAGACCCGAGCCGTCCAGCAGCAGTCCGATGCTGACCAAGACTCACAGCCCAGTGACCGGCCGACAAGGACGCGAAGGCAAAACAACGGTCGCGGAGAGACGATTATGAACACCAGTGCCACTCCGGTCCATGCGGGCGTCTATCAACAGCCCGGGCTCCCCGCCATCGCTCCCGCCAACTCGTACTCTCCGGCTGCGTCGCGCGAGCCTCTTCTAACCAGCTCCTTTCAGACCCCGGGAGCGGCCGCCGTGGGCTCACCCCAGCAGTACTCGGTGCCGCCGCCACAGGCGCAGCAGCAGCAGCAGCAGCAGCAGCAACAGCAGCCGCCATTCACCCAAGACCACCGCTACGCCTCTGCCCCGGGCCACTCTTCGCCTACTCACACACCGACCGCCGGCCTTGCCGGAGCATCCCTCCATCAATCTCAGGCCTCGGCGCGATCGACTTCACTTTCACAAGCTGTGCAGTCGGTGTCGTCAAGTATGTCGGCAGCCGAGCAGAACGGCTATCGTGCGCCCGTTGCGACGTCGTTTCCGCAGCCCGTCCGGCCGAGCCCGCCTTATGCTCAGTTTTGTGAACACATGCGTCCACAGTTGGAGGCAGACAATTACCCCCGCGAACACATCCAGACACGCATCGACGAGGAATGGCGCAAGCTATCGAGTGAAAACCGGGGTCTGTGGGACGATCGATATAACGATCAGATGCGCGAGTACGAAGATCAGATGGACGCGTGGAAACGAACACAACGGACGGGACAGGCATCTGCTGGTGGAGGCTTTCGACGATAGTCCCGTCTAATTATTCACGAGTCTGCCTACCCAGGTTGGGTCTAATGCATATGAGACTGGCCAAAGTCTGGCCAAAGTCTGGCCAAACTTGAAGCAATGATCCGAGCATGCGCAGAAATGTGACACGAGCAAACAGGCAGGATACCGCGGGCAGGTCCAAAAATTGTTGATCCCCGTGCCCACTCAACCCAGCTCAGCTTTACTACTACTCACTCCGTAATGTCGTCGCATTCATATTGTACATGCCCAGATCTCTTGCACGCGGTCCTAGAAAAGAAGAAGACATTTGCTGCCTATGACACGTCTATGATTACCCACAACCAAGTTCTATAGTTATAAGAAGTATGTAAAGTCGTCATCGAGCGCCTGTCCACCGCTGATCGGGTGCGATGGGTGGAGGAGCGCTCAGGGGTCAGTGTCCAATACAGGAAAGTTCAAATCTCCCCAAACCTGGTTTGACAAACATGCAAGGAGAAGATTTCTTCAATAATAATGACAAGCGCTCGCAAGTGGTGAAGTAAAGTAAATGTTACGCAAAACAGTGTCGACCCTTGGCTGAGAGCGACAATGCCGTGTTTCAACGATGAAACAGCAGCTCGGTCAGGCACACAACTCGATTGGCGGTGGACGAGGTGTAGAGTGTTTGGCGATGGTGGTCAAGCCAATGACAGAAGTCCTAAAAATTAACGGAGCCGTTTCAGAGATCACTGGCCACTAAGCACTGGGTTGGCGTTCTGGTCCAGTAGGGGTGTGGTCGGGATTAAAGCTTGGCAAAGCCAGATGCAGGTACCCCACGGTGCCCTAAGCTTCCTTGGGCCTAGAGGTCCTGTTAGACTTGTGAGTGTTCAGTCCTAGGAGTTCGTGTTAGCGGTCGAGCGATTGCATTGGGGAACAAACGACCCAGCATTCCTTTTGGCCTTCCAGGCCCGTTCTCTTCTCTACCAATGCTCTGGAAGCATAGAATAATAGAGGAAAGTGACAAGGCAGCGTGCCTCTGCGTCTCTCCGAAATTTCCAGTCTTTTCAAGCTCCCAGCGGCCCACTTTGGACCACGGACCAGCAGCCCAGCCTCAAAATAGTCACTCTTTGTCTGCTGAAACACTGTCCAAAACCCTGCGTGCCCTGCCATTTCCCCTCTCGAATATCGACCGCCTACGAGTTACCGATCGACGACCAGGTTCGGACGACTGCAGCTCAGTCGAGCACAGCCTTTGCGTACCGCGACCTTCACTTGACGACTTCATTTGACGACTTCACTTGACGATCACCAGTCTGAGACGATGAAGTAAAACGACGACCGCCGCCGCCCTTCCCTTCCACTTATCGAGCTGGACTCTCGTCGGCTGGCCGCGCCGCCCTTGTGCCACTGCCCTTATCCTTCAAACAAAGACACATTCATTGACATTCCATTGCGCGGGTCTGCCTGGTAGCAGACCTCAACTTGCACCGTTTGATCCTTTGACCATGGGTTGTTGTGGAGGAGACCGAGACAAGGATTCGTATCTCAAGAACGATGTCAAGTGGGAATACGTCGTATGTGTTGCTGCAACCTGACGAGCAGGATGAGAAGGAATGCTGACCGCAGGTAGAACCTCGACGATTTCAAGTCGACATCATGGCTCACCCCACTGGCCTACGCCTACCTCTGGGTCATGCTGTTCGTCTCCATCTCCGTCTACGCCGTCGACACCTTTACCGCTATCAACTTGCTAGCCTTCAATAAATGGGCCGGCCAGATCGAGCCGGAGATTCCGTTGAAATACTCGAGATGGATCTTTTCAGGATGTATAATCTTATCGTTTGTTCTACTCATCTACCGCTGGCTCCGAGCGCTGAAAGTCATGCGTGGAGGCAAGATCGCGAAGGCCTATCTGGATCCGCTTGCCGTCCGAGTCGAATGCATCAGAATGGGCCAAGAGGGTCGTGGATGGAAGCGATTCCTGGTCTTCGCCGAGCTGACCAAAAGCCGGAAGGGTGCCGACTATGTCGCCTTGTTTGCATACTACTCTTTTGAAGCATGGTTGAGGATCGTGTTTGCCGAAGGCCCTCGGCAGGTCATCAATGGCATCACGCTATACGCATACACTGACGCCAACTTCTTGCCCAAAGGCACTCATGATGCCGACCCGGGCGTGTCTCCATTCGTGCAGTTCTGGAAGAATTTTGGATCGCTGGCAGAAGATGACAAATTCCAAATGGCCATCATCTTGGGCATGCTCTGGACTTGCCTGATCTGGATCATTTCGGCCATCAGTCTCGCCGTGTCGGTCGTGCTCTATCTCCTGTTCCTCTGGCACCACATCCCCAGCGACACGGGTGGTCTGACGGCGTACTGCCGAGGTAAGGTCAATCGGCGAATGGAGCGGATTGTCAAGACCAAGACCGACAAGGCGTTGAAGAAGGAGAACGAAATCCGAGCTCGACAGGAGGCGAAAGCGTATCGTGAAGGGAATGCGGATTTTAAGCGGCAGCCCACCCTTCCCGACTTTGCTGCTGCAAGCACGCCTTCTCTCCCGCCGCTCTCCCGTCAGACCACCATCAGCACACTGCCCGAGTACAGCTCGCGGCCAGGAACTGCAGTACCCTACGAGGAGGCAATCCCACCCATGCCCATGCCCCAGGTGCCACCGATTGATACCAATGTAAGATCGGCCCCGCGTCGACACTTGACCTCAGCGTCGGATGCGTCGTGGTCGAGCTACAATTCGAACGCACCGCTGATGAGCTCGGCCGGCGACATGGGCTTCTCGCCAGTCGACCGTGTGCAAACGCCCGGCTCGGCCATCTCCACGCCTTGGTCCGCCAGAGCCGGTCAGAGTCGGTATGGGTATGGTGCCGAATGCCCGCCGTACTCGGATCGGGCCTTCACTCCTGGACCATCACGACCGGGGACGGCACACAGTCAGCGGGGGCCACCGGGCAGCTATCAAATGGACCCGATGCAGAGACCCGGCACGGGCATGAGTCAGCGATCACGACCAATGCGGGTCTCGGGCGACTCGGACACGTTGCCTCCGGCTCTCACACGCGGTATGACTCCGGTATCGAGCCATGCCCAGTCGGCAAGGTCGGCGCAAACTCCACCGTTACCTGATCTGCAACGCACGAGGACGCCCGGGCCTGTGTACAACCCGTATCTCCCACCCGTGTCACCGATTCCCGAAAACGGAGGCCGAGAATCTCCAGCTTTCAGCGCAGGGGGACCATCGAGATCACACACGCCAGCCGGATACCCTCCTCGCACCATGACGTTAAGTCATGCACCACCTCTGCCCCTGCCCCGTTTGCAAACGTCGACTCCAGTTTCTAGTGGAGGATATGTGGCATTCAATCCGGCAATACAGCAGAGCCAGCATGCTCCCTCGGCGCCAACCAGCCACGAAAATTACACCGGCTTTAACGCGCGGGACATGAGCGGTACACAAGCTCCATCTTCAGCGCACACGGGGGAAATATTTAGGAGCTTTAGTCGACCGTTTCCAGGACAAGCGGGAAGAGGTGCACCACAGCATGGGCACGGGCTGCCTCCACGGCCTAGACCGGCTGCAAGGAGGGGAAGCTTTGACGACATACTTGATCACTATGGATCTGGGAGTCAAGGGGCCTGGTAGACGACGATTACGATGCTGTACTATTAGCGTGTAACAATGCAGCAAATGCAGATGAAGTTCAAATTCAAGATGGTACCCTTTTACTAGCGTTGACCTGAAACACATGCCAGCATCTCTATAGATTAGGCGGATGCTTGGATCGTTGAGTAGGGAATGCTAGGCTCGTAGAGTGACCACGTGAGTGACCTAATCGGTAGAACCTCGGGACAAATGTCCAGCACGTGAGTGAGTTGGAGAAGCAGACGGAGTACATACAATGCAACCCGGTATTACGAAAATAGATGACCATTTCCCGTACAGCTTTTTCAGACACTCTGCCGCGTGAAGGTCTGAGCTCTGAGCTCTGAGCGGCCATGTTCGCCAGCTCGGCGTTCCGACAAGCTCTGCGAGAGGCCGCGCCAAATCTCTCGCGGCGATTGTTCTTCTCCTCCTCCTGCCAGGCGCCGTCATTCCGAGTCCAGGTCTCACGCCACAGCCTCTGCCCGGCAGCGAGTGCGTCAACGACATGTGCTCCTCGCGACTTGCGCACCGTTCGACGACAGCTGAGGCCTCTGCGGTCGGCTGGCCTGCGCTCGTTCCGGACATCTACCAGACTACGAGAGGCCGTTCCAGAGGCAATCCATGAAGCCGATCACACTCCACTCGCCAAGCGGTCCCGATGGCCGGACGCCAGCTCCAATACCGTCGCGTACTGGCTCCTGGCGAGCGCAGCCAGCGTCTTTGGGATTGTCGTCTTTGGTGGCCTTACGAGGTTGACTGAGTCGGGGTATGTACACCGTCTGCCCAGCATCCTTCTCTCGCCGCACGACCGTCACTAACTTGTCCCTTTTCTGCCAGTCTCTCCATCACCGAGTGGCGCCCCGTCACAGGCTCCCTCCCTCCCATGTCCGACGCGGACTGGGCCTCTGAATTCACCAAGTACCGAGCCTCGCCGGAATTCCTCATCCTCAACTCCAGCATGACGCTCGATGAATTCAAGTCGATCTACTGGATGGAGTGGATCCACCGTATCTGGGGGCGCTTCGTCGGCCTGTCCTTTGTCCTCCCGGCCGTCTATTTCGTCGCACGGCGGCAGGTGTCCCGCTCCGTCATGTACAAGATCGGAGGCATCGCAGGCTTGATCGGCTTCCAGGGCTTTATTGGTTGGTGGATGGTGAAGAGCGGGCTGAAAGACGACTTTCTCACTCCTGACAAGAAGCCTGGCAGGGATGTCCCGCGGGTGAGTCAGTATCGTCTGGCAGCGCATCTGGGCACTGCCTTTGTGTGTTATCTGACCATGCTCTGGGTCGGCCTCGACATTCTGCGCACGAACCGCCTGACCAAGAAATTGACCATGGATCAAGCGAGTGCCGAGGTATTCGCGCTACGCAATCCAGCCCTGCGACCGTTCAAGTTCGCCGTCGCGGCCCTGCTAGGCTTGACCTTTACCACGGCCATGTCGGGCGCCCTCGTCGCCGGCCTCGACGCAGGCCTCATCTACAACGAGTTCCCGTACATGGGGCTCGGCCTCACTCCGCCAAAGAAGGAACTCCTCGACCCGTTCTACAGCCACGACTCGACTGGCCAAAACAGAGACCTGGTGTGGCGCAACGCCCTCGAGAATCCGAGTCTCGTCCAGCTCGACCACCGCATCCTGGCCACGACAACCTTCACAGCCGTGCACGCGCTGTGGGCGTGCACGAAATGGAGCCCGACCCTGCAGAGCTTCCTGCCCCGCGCCGCGGTCCGCGGCGTCCACGGCGTCCTGGGCTTCGTGTGGCTGCAGGTCGTGCTGGGCATCAGCACGCTGATCTACATGGTCCCCATCCCGCTGGCGAGCATGCACCAGGCCGGCGCGCTCGCACTGTTGACGTGGACCGTCGTGCTCGGCGGACGGGTGTGGTTCCCACGCACCGCCGCTGAGATTCTCCGACGACGCCTGGCTACCGCTGCGGGAGGGACGAAGAAGAAGATGGAATTCCCTGCCATTGAGAAAGTCAAGCCCAACTACGGTACTGCTGCTATTCCTACCAGTACTGCGGACGCGGCATTGCAGGCCGGCGCAGGCGTCGGAGGTGCCATCGCCTCTGCTGTGGGAGCCACGATGATCGCCAGCCATGTCGGTGTCAATATCGACGAGGGCAGCCGGACCGAGCAAAGAAGGGGGGAATGCACGCTGAAGCTGAGAGACGAGCAACTGCGCTTCTTGAGGTGGCAGCAGCAGCAGCAGCAGCAGCAACATCAACAACGGCCGAACGTAGTCGCCTCAACCTTCGAGTGAACTTGGAGAGCTGCCCTAAACCCCTGACTACCTAGGTACCTAATAAGGGTGGGAGTGAGAGTGGGAGTGGGAGTGGGGGTTTTGTACTGTAATACATACTACCTAGGTACGTATCTAGGTACGTACTTACCTGAGTATCCACGAGGAGGGTTCGGATCTATCTATCTATCTATCTATCTAGGTAGGTAGGTAGGTAGGTAGGTAGGTAGGTATCTCGTCTAGTCTTGTCTTGTCTTCCTTGCGTGACAGTGACAGGCAGGGCAGGTAGGGCAGGGCAGGGCAGGGAGGCTATCCTTAGCCAAGTAAAGTTCCAATATCCACGTTTCTCCTCTCCTCTCCTCTCCTCTCCTCTCCTCTCCTCTCCTCTCCTCTCCTCTCCTCTCCTCTCCTCTCCTCTCCTTCGTCTCCCGCGACGTTTCTCTCGGTTTTCCTCTTCCTCAGAAGCTGGCTTCGAAAATTCTTTTGTCCTGACTTGGAGGTCCTCGGGCACCGTATCGTACATTTATTTACCTTCTTCTTAGGCTACTACATCTATACATGCATATGTTATATTCAGACCCGTGGCCGTGGTCGTGGGTTCGTGCGTATGTGCGTGTGCGTGCGTGGTTCAAGTCTTAAGAGTCCCTACCTAGGCTATCTTGCTACCTAGCTACGCCCTTCAAAGTTTCTTTCGTCCCTCCAGCACACGCATGACATCGGCGTAGCTGTTCTTGTCTCCTCGTTTCTTCTTATTCCCTTTGCCGCCACCGCCTCGTTTCCTCTTCGCTTTAGTACTACCACCACCATCATCATTACCTCCTTCGTCGTCTTCCTCACCAGCATCTCTATCTCTGTTCTTCGGAAGGCCATTCCAAACACTCAGTTTCTGCCTGCTGGTAGCTCCCGCCCCACCTTCGTCTTCGTCTTCCTCACCATCATCATCGTAATCGTAATCGCGATTCAGACCGCCGCCACCTCCTCCGAACGACGACATGTCCATGTCGAGACCGTCCTGGCCAGACCGTTGTTGCAGTTTCTTGAGGAGAGCTTGGTTTCGTGCCTCACTGCCGGGACCATCACGAGAGGATTTGTCTTTATCTCTCGCGCTTGATTTCGGTCCGTCTCCGTCTTCTTCCTCCTCTTCCTGCTGCCGGATCTGTGCTGCTCGCTTGAGCGCTGCGAGGATGGCCGGGTCATGAGACGGGTTGAATGTTTCCTCTGTCGCTGTCGCTGTTGTGCCGAAGTAATTTCGCAGCTGTGCTTGTGCTTGTGATTGCGCTTGCGAAGAAGTTGACTTCAGTGATGCTCTTCCGGATGGAGCTTTTCGTTCGTCAGCGACTGGGACTGGGACTTCTTTGGGATTCCCGTTTTCCGGTGCGGTTGTTGTTGTCGTCGACGAATTGGGATCGAGGTCGGGATTGGGATTGGGATTGGGATTGGGATCGTCGTCTTCGCTGGCGATTCCAGCGAGCGGGTCGTAGTCCGCCACACCGCCGAAAATGTCGTCGTCGTCGTCGTCGTCCGAGCCCGCTTCTGCTTGTTTTGCAGCGGCTTTCTGCCTCGCTAGCACCGCATCCGGAAGATCGCCTCCCCAAGCAACATTGTCAGCGCCAGCGCCGTTCTGATTGCTGCGTTTCCCCGTGCTTGTGCTTGCTTCTGGTTCGGCGTCAAGCCATCGTGTTTTGCGCTTGGTGCTTCCGTCCTTGTTGGTGATCACCAGGACCTCTCGGCGGCGGCCGTTGACAATCTCGGTGAACTTCCGCTTCTTGGGCTTCGGCGCTGACTCGAGCTTGCGGAACCTGGATTGGTCGAGCGTCGATCGCGGAGGTAGGGCTGCTGCTGCTGCGCTGGGTTCGGGTTCGGGTACGGGTGTGGGTGCAGCAGATTTGCGATTCTCCTTGAGACGTCGTAGAATCTCGTCTCTAGTCAATATTTGCTGGGTACTCGCTGTTGGTTCAGGCTCTTCCCCTTCATCGTGCTTGCGCTGCCCGCGACGACCATCGGCAATAAGCATTTCCTTCTCCAGTGCCTTCTCAAGCTCCTCATCAACATCCACCGCTTCTTCTACTTCTTCTCTTTCGGCCGGCAGCAGTGTGTGTTCTGGAGCAGCCGTAGCAGCAGCCTTGGACACATCCTCGCCCCGTCGCACCCGCTCAAGCAGCTTAAAGTCCAGGCCCTTGACGAGATGGGTGGTCGAGGTATCGCCACCGATGCCCAGCTCGTTGCGCAAGCCATCAAACGTAGCTTGGTCGATCTGCTGCAACTTCAGCATCTCTTCGAGGTTCTTCAGCCGTCGCTGCTTGTCATCGTCATCATCATTGTCTTGGGCATCTTGAGGATCTCCTCGCCGCTCTTGTGCACGATCAACGTACCCGCTGGCCAATTTTGTGCCTTTGGGGGCAGCGCTCGACTTGAACTTCTTTTGCGGAGGTGGCCCGTCTTGGTCGCGTGATGAATGTGGTGGATGTTCGGCGGCGACCTGTCTTGCAAAGTCGTTGCGACGATGATGATGTTGATCTGGAGTAGGCCTCACGCTTCGAGGCGTCATGGGAATGAAAGAGCGAGATTTGGAGCCGAGCGACATGGGCTTTTTGAAGCCGTCTGGCTGAGCGGACATTCTGAACTGGATTTTGGTCTACTCATCAGCTCATCGATAAATCGCATGGCCTTTTGACCTTATTGTATTCTACAGTCGCAGGTGCAGATGCAATTGCAAGTCAAATATTTAGAACGGAGCCATTTTGGGGCGTTGTCCGATGAGTATTTTGTACTCTTGAGTTTTCAATCTGCTGAAACACACTCGTGCTACATTTCGGTTTGAGGGTAGGTATCTGGACGGTCAAAGTCTCAACATACACTGAGACTGCAAAGTCTCGCTGTGCAGCAGAGTTGATCTACAACCATGCTGGCTCTGGTCCGTGGTTTCGGTCGATCAAACCTTTATGCGGCCTTGTTTCCGGAATTAGCCCTCGCCGATCAGGCTGCTGAACATGGTGGTTCTTCACAACCCAGCTACGAGTAATTCGAAAGGGGCTTACTGCATGTTCAATATTCAGCACTCCATCTGGCATCGGGATATATCGATTCACTGATCTAGCGCTCGCTGTGGCTCGTCCCTACAACCCAAAGCTGCAATACGAAGTGCTTGCAGCTGATCTTTGACTCTCAGCGTTAGTCACCCGTTTCTGAATGTTACGACCATGAATTGCATTTGCTCTTGAGACGAGAGTGGACGTGTTATGGTTGAAAGGAGACCCGAAATCAAAGACCTAGGCTTCCTTCGAAGTCGAAGGACTTTCCCGATCATGAGCTGTTTGGACTATCACAAGATGGTTGCTCGCCTACCGCCCATGAAGAGACGACCCCGGTGCCACTTGTTTCCTGCCCTACCTTCGCCACTTGGCGGGTCAGTCGACCTCGACGTTTCTGACCGACACTTTTGATCATCCTCAATGCACTGACCTGTCATTATTGAACTGTCAGTGCAATCTTCCGCTGTAGTAGTTGCAGTCCTCCTCCGTATGGTCTCAACTTCTCTCGCTATTCGCTCCTGCTCCTTCCGTTGCTTCCTCTTCTCCCCTAAACTCAGGACTGAGCGATATTCGTCTACGGTCTTTGTGCCGTAGAAACCAAGCAGTGTATGCCTTCCCTCCTCCATATAGAGCTTACTGTCCGCGAATTCATTGAGTGCGGCAAGGTATGCTTCGCGAGATTTGAAGCCGCGGGTTACGTGGTTCTCAGGAGTTAGCGTTGGGGCTGAGGATAAGCAGGATGAGACTGAAAGGGCAATACTTGGAGGGCGTGACAAGGAGAGGCTAGATTTTGGGCAAGAGGAGAGGAGGTGAGTAGTTGAATCCGTTGGAATTTGAGAAAACTGAGGTGTAGAAGTCGTGCAGCCAGGCATGGTGGCAGTGGTCAACGATTTATTATTTAGTCGGCCAGCAAGGGCAGTCTGTCGGTAGACTGATGTCGATAAGTAGGTTCCAACTGCCTGTGTGCAATCTGTATCCAAATTGCCGATGAAATGAGCATCGAGCCTCGGGGCGGCGGGAAGTGGTGGTTGATATTCAGTGTTGCTATCACCTATCCCTTCTTGGGTACAAGCTCGACGCGTCGGAGAGAAGGCCAAGAATGTGGACCAAGTTCGAGTTGTCTGCACAGCCACGTTCTCTTGGGCGAGGACGACAGAACCTCTTCACAGGGTCAGGACATTGAGGCGAAGTCTCATATCAGTTGAGATACGCCAAGCAACCAACATGACTACACGATAGGATGCGTTGCATTTGACTGGCGAGCCAGCGGTAACGACTCTTGACCAATTGCATCGCAGCATGCTTCCACGTGCGTGAACTGAAGCATCTGAAAACGCTAGTTGAACAGGATCTAAGATGAGGCCTGAGCAGAGGAAGTGCTTAGATAAGCAACGACGCGTCCGAGCCAAACGCGTCTTCCAACGCACCAGAATTTGGCTGATCGTTTCGGATGAGATGCCGAACTGGAGAACCATTTTTTGGGCATGGAGAAACCCTCTCCCGACCACTGAAATAGATTTCCCATCAAATCCGCAACAAGCCCAACAATGTTAGACCCAAGCCAGTATCATACTTTGACAGGCAACCAAGCGATACTCGTTCGACACGTGGTAGAGTATACAAAGACCTATTTTCAGGATCCAAAGTTCGACGCATCGCACGATTTCCACCATGTGCTACGAGTCACCGCTCTTGCTCTGAAGATTCTCGAGCAAGAGCAGCAACGAGCTGTGCCAGCGGATCAAATCTCATATGACGCTCTCACGGTAATCCTGGGAGCATTGCTACATGATGTCGATGACCGCAAATATCGAGCAGCACAGGTAAACGGCGTAGCAGAAGCGCAGAGGGAGCTCATGAGGCTAGGTCTGGAAGAATCACAAGCAGTGCGGATCCAGACGCTCATCGATGGCGTCTCGTATTCTTCGGAAGTGAAGAATCCTCAGCGGGTGCGAGATCTTCTGATCACGATCCCTGAACTTGCGATCGTTCAGGATGCTGATCGGCTGGATGCGCTTGGCGCCGTTGGCATCAGTCGCTGTGTGGCCTTTGGTGCTGCGAAGACGTCGAGAAGTCTGTCGAATACGATGCAGCACTTTGAGGATAAACTATTCAAGCTCGAAGGGATGATGAAGACGCAGACAGGTCGAGAGTTGGCCAAGGCGTACACAGGGCGTCTGCGACAATTCCAATCGTGGTGGCAAGCTGAGATCGAGTTTGCAGGAAGTCTACCCTAGCACATGCTCAACTTCAGGTCGCTTCCGCTTCTCCGGGCTCTCCCAAATCGTCGGCATTGGTCGAGACCTGTGGCTGACTCGAGGCAGAGCTCTTCTTGGGTGGAGGAGCAGACGGTGTGCCTGTTCTGGACGAGACAAAGTCTTGCTCAGCGCTTTTCTTGGCACCTTCATTGAACATGTCGTCGAAACCAGGCATGGCAGCGGGGTGGCGGGATTTCTTGCTCCGACCTGCTGCAGTCCTCGGAGGTGCGCTGCTCGGGTTCACCATCGGAGGCGGAGGTGCATCCGGGCTCACCATAGGGGGTGGAGCGAAGGAGGTCAGGGTTGAGGGAGACAGAAACTCGGATGCAGGCTGCTTCTCGTTGAACGTCTGTTGATGGGCAGTGTCCAAGCTCTTTCGATCAGCATCGAACAACTTTTCGCCCGGCGCTTGCACCTCTTCACCCAACCCAACAGGCAGTCGATGCAGAGCGCCGTAGCCCAGCATGGCACCGAGGGCACCGTCACCGCCCCAGCCTCTGCGCGGAATCAACTCGACTTCTCTTACCACATCGAATTCGGAGTTGTAGACCCACAACGTGAGACTTCTGTTCAAGTGATCTTCCACCAGCTCCCCCAACGCTCCTTCACCCCGTAGTGCGCCACTCGGCGAGCCCAGAATGTAGTCGCTGTGAGGCAAAAGTCCTGCTTGATGTGCTGGAGAGAGTGGTGAAGGAATATTGAGGACGTGCCAGATGTTCTGCGTGGAGTTCAAGGGTGCCAGCTGAAGGGCCAGGCCGAGTGAGTCCACGTCGTGCGGTATCGGCACCGTCAACGTATGTGTCCTCTGGCCCTTTGCGCTCCACAGTTCGAAGGAGCATTGTGCTCCCCTGCAATTGCGGATCTCGGTCACGAAAAGGGTCGGGTCTGGGGAGTCCTACTGAAACAATTAGCAGTGTCCCTGAGCATTGACGTATGCAAACGGACGATGTAGTGGCCATTGAGACCTATGATGAAGTCAAACCACGGCTCCAACTGCAAGTCCGGATTGCTGTTGCGTAGCACTTGGAAGCCAAACGAAGTGTCATTGCTGTTTTGTGCTTGCGATTGAGGTAATGGCTCCGAGTCGAGTCGCGAGATAAACCTATTCAGAGCCCCAAACATCTTGAATGTGTCCGGGCCTAGACAGTGGCAGTCAAAAGGTCGGGATTTTGCTCGCGATACTGCTCATGCCTTCTCTCTACAATTGAGCCTTGGAAGGATACCTAGGTACGAAGTACGACCGTTAGGTTTGCTAAGTTTGCCCGAGGGCATCGGTCCCCCAGCTAAACCCTCCAGACTGCCTGTCAAACATTCGTGTTTGCACTTACGTTATCAACCACTCAACCTACCCGCCTAGGTAGGGTGTCCAGCACATGCAATTGGAGATGCCATGCGGTATCGCTGAGCCAGGATTGCAGGCGCCCATCCCTGATAGTGGAGGAGTTTAGTCCTCCGTTTTGCCGCTGGGCCACTAATTAAGAAAACAGTCGCAAGCGCCCGCCAATCATTCTCGTGTCTCGAAGAGGCGAAGCTTCGAAGAGACAGGCTGTTGTGAGACATCTGTTTTGCATGGCGCCGAACATGATGGGCCGTTATACCGGCTCCAAATGCAAGAGACCTTGGACGTATAGGTGAAGATGAGAGCGCTCTGCTGTGTCCGGTTCTGTTTTGTTGCGATATGTCCTCCTTTTCTCTGCTTTGAGTTGACGCTGTTGCAAATGTGATGAATCGGGCTGACGAAGATCACAAGACATCAGCGGTGGAATCGCGAGGCGACGATGCTGCTGGAGTGCTGAATGTCAACTCCTTAGAATGTGCACCGGTCCCCTTGGTTTTCCGCATCACATTTGCTGGCCTGTTCAACATTTTTCTTATTTGTTTGTGTGTCATTATCGTTCTTCTCTGGCATTTTGCAAGCACGACAGAGGGCTACAATGTTGGTGAAGCAAATCACTATGTGCTGACCTACGGCCCAACCGCCCTTTTCATCTGGATCGTTGCTGCATGGCGACAGATTGATTACCATACCAAGCGAATTGTGCCTTGGATTGAACTCCAGAGTGGCAATTCTTTGGCTTCCAAGTCCGTTCTGTTGGACTATCTCTCAACGTTACAAGCAACAGCCTTTTGGCAGTCGGTCAAAAACAAACATTTCCTAGTTCTGCTTTCAACAATCGGCTTCGTTCTGCTGAAAATAGCCACCCTCAGCTCCACGGGCCTTCTAGTACTCGAACCTATCCCGATCACTTATGACAGGAATTCTACTTTGGAGTCGGTTATAGCCCTGAAAGCTCCAATTGAGACTAGTTCTCTTGGTCTCAACGATCAATCAACAGTCTACACGACCTATGGAATTCTCGCGGAAAACCTTCAAAAGCCCTTCGGATTGGGAGATGGGTTGTCGTACTCGACATTTTCGATGCCTGCGGGCATTGCATCTGATGCCAACATAAGCCTGAGCCTGGACGCTTTCTTACCTTCATTCGATTGCCAAAAAGCCGATGTCGCAGCCGTACTCCCCGAATCTAACGCTACTGATGCCTTTCCAGAGACGTTGGTTCGCCTCACATCTTCTACATGCTCGCTTCAGGCTCAGGATGTCGCTTTATTCACACTCAATCCAAGAATTTATCGTTGTCCTGCGCAGCAATTCAGCGGTCTCATCCGGACGGTTGATTGTGTTTCATCCGCTTTCAATCAAACAGCTGGCACTTACAAACTGATCGTCATGGCAGACATGCGTTATACTCAAGCTTTGAATTCTACGCAACTTGAAGTTGCGATATCTGATCCGCTTGCACCTTCGTCATGGACAACTAATGTTGCACGGATGGCCGGCGTCATCTGTCGCTTGAGCTACTCTTTGCAGAGCATATCTGCTGAAGCGCAAGCTGACAATATCCCCGACTCTTTGGTGCTCCAGAAAGATAAAGGGGAGGATAGTACCCGACTAGAGAACTTGAACGATGAAGACCTGGATCAACTTTTTAAGAATGCACTCGCCGCCAGCGACGAGATGTTCGGAAGCAGAACACAAAACAGATATGCTCTAGAATATCCAGATCCCATGTTAAAACTCATGGCTCTTGTCGCGGACGGTTCCTATGAATCATTGCTGGACGAGGCCCAGCTTGCCAGAACTGCCACGGACGTCACCAACCAGTTGACGGCTCAGATTGCTCATCAATTCATGCGGATGAACAATTCCGATGCGGTCATGGTGAAGGTCGTGAGTTACAATTCAAGGCTGAAGGTCTCCACCGTGTCAGCTTGGGTCATGGTCGGAATGTTGACTGGCGTCGTTGCGATCAGTCTTGTTTCGCTGGTCTTGCGACGTCACTCACAAATGCTTCTGCTAGCCGACAATATGAGAAGTCTGACAGGTGTCGTTGAGCAAAGCTCAACTTTGGTTCGAGGCCTTGTTGCATCCCACAGACTCACCGAAGACCAGCTGCAACAAGTTCTGGGCAACACTAAAGTTCACCTTGCGTGCGAACCGGGAAAAGGCGCTGAAGTATCATTTGAGCGATCGGTTGCCATCGCTTCAGATGAAGGAACACGCATTTCTTGGTGGCGTCCGTTGACAGTCACCAAGCCAGCTCTAGTCCTCACGTTTGCTCTCACCTTAGCAGCTATCGGTGTTTTACAAGCCTTGCAAAGAGCTTCGGACGCGAATAGAGGCTTTGTTGAAATAGCAGTTGGTTCAACAGACGCTGAAACGATCTATCTACACTACTTACCAGCCCTGGCCGTACTCCTTCTCGCTTCCATGTACAATTGTCTTGAATTCAATGTGCTGCTTCTGAGCCCCTTTCACAAAATGAAGTGGGGTCTGGATTACGAGGAGACCACATGCAGATCACTGATTGGTTTAACACCAGCTCTTGCACTCTGGCATTCTTTTCGACGACGATTTTGGGCAGCAGCAGCATCATCTTCTGCCGCCCTTATTGGCTCAACGATGGCCATCGTAGTTTCTGGACTTTACAACGTCGAGACTATAGCTCAGTCTGGATCATTGCAGCTACAGCCGGTCGATAAATTTATACCTATCTGGACGAGCAGCGCAACCAACGACAATGGTTCAGCACTGATTGGCAGTTTGACAGAGAACCTCGGGTTTCCCGATCCACAAGGCACATATAGTGAGCTTGCTCTTCCAGGATTTCGCTTCTCAACAGAGGCTACCAATTTATCCTCGTTGAAGTCTGCAGGCCACGAGAACAAAGCACCTCCTTCGATCGATTCCTCATTTGCCGCCAAATTTCCATCCTGGCGCGCGACCCTCGACTGCATAGAAGTCCCCGCAGCAAATTTCAGCTTGAGTGTCAGCCAGTCGCGTTTCCAGAACTCAGCAACAGTGAACGCCACGTTTGACCTCCCGTCTCAATGTCCTTTCGGCGGGGCCAATGGGACTGAACCCGTTCTCGAGTTTATCAAAACATTCTCCTTTGCGAACACTCTTGATTCTGTATATCTCGGAAAAATGTTGGACCTGCATGTAGGACCGTATGATCCAATCACTGGCAGTAGCCAAGGGGAAATAGGCTCAGCAGCAATGCAAGATAATCCACATGGCTGTCCTTCGCTTGCCTTCATCTACGGTTATGTATCTCTCAACAAGTCTGTGCAAGCCGGAACAGAAGTCAATCGCGTGGCTGTGGACGTTTGTTACCAGAGGTTGTCCAGAGTAGATGTCAACTTTAACTTCGTTGACGCCTCATTTCGGATTGATACATCGCATCCACCCGAAATCGATGAGTCAACGACGCAGTATGTCGCCATCGACAACAACAATAACAGTACGACCTATGTGAGTGATTTTCAGGCCTCGACAGCATTTCAGTTTCGCATACAAGGTCCCTTCGACTCAAGCTTTGCGGTTTTCAATACCACAAACGAAAATCCTTTCAGCTCATCAGACTCACAGTCAAGTGTGGTCGATAATTTTTTCCAGGGCGTGCTGTTCGGCCGCTCGCCCATCCAGCTGACAACGTTGAAGCTTGATAACCAACCGCAGCGCGACCAGGTCAAGCAAGGCATCCTAGCTTTCTACCGTCGTTACATGGCGCAAGCGATTTCCTCAAATATGCGGACATCATTAAATAACTTCAATACAGACCATGGAGCATTCGACGATGCTCCAGTCATTGCGAATGTGCATTCAGCCAGGGTCATCCGTCGAGTGGTCCAACACAACACATCAAAAATTGTCTTGCAATGTATGTTGGGAGTCATGCTCGTGTGTGGACTTTTGGCTATCTCCCAGATTAGAATGCAAGAGTTGCTGCCTGCATGTGCGAATCCGTGCACTATTTGGGGTCAGATGAGTTTGTGGGCGGGAAGCAGCGTGTGCTCTAGCGAAGGTGAGCGGGAGAAACAACCCTTGTTGCGGAATGGTCGGCCTGAGTTGACGAGTGGTGATACGCCTAAGACTAATATACCGCAAGGTGAAAAATACAAGCTTGGGTGGTGGGAGATGCCAGAGGGGCAGTTGAGGTATGGAATTGATGTAGTGCGTTGATTGACCACGCAGTTGAAGATAGGCACATCATCCGTTAAGGAGATCTACGTTTGAATAGTCATGTAAGTACTTCTTGCTCGTGACTTTTGATACCTCTATGCTTACGGCGAGAAAGTGGACTTCCTTATCTGCGTCACCTAAGTACGGAATGCATTTGGACAAGCTGAGGGAAGTGGCCATGCAGGAAAATTTGCAGTTCCTGCATCGATTGAGCTTATACTCGTACGTCGACCATTCTTGAGGTCATACGTCTTCTATTTCAACGTGAGATGTAACACTTGCTGCTTTGCAGCTTTGCATACATGACTCGTATCATAACCTTTCTATTGTTTGTTCATTTCGACTGGTTTCGATCCCTTATCCCAAACACCCAATCAAAAATGGTCTGCCAAGCAAGCGAGCAGATAAACCACCAAGACAACCCATCACCGCTTAAAATTGTGTCCAAAAATAGAGAAAGCCCTCTTCGTATTCGTTCAATAAAGGCTTAAGCTCATTCAGCATAGGCTGCACCGACAGAGTTCAAGGAGCTGCCGGACAACAACGTACCGTCCGAGGCCATGAAAGCAGCGTACCGTTCGACAGCGGCCGTTGAGTCAAGGAACTCGACTGCTTCCTTCATGAAAGACGCTTGCGCATCAGCGGAGCCGTCGGGCTTGAACTCGGTGAGCCAGACTTTGTCGATACCGTGTTTCTGCGCAACGTTGATGACGTCCTGCACGTGGCCCTTGAAGTTGTCGATGTCGGCAACGGCATACCAGTGGAACGTGACAAAGTCGACGGGGCAGTCACCGCCACAAGCCGAGAAGAAAGCATCCAGCCAATTGACGCCCATAGGGGGGCTGGTGGTGACGCCGTTGGTGACTGATGGAGAACCGATCTGGACTTTCCCGACCAGGTCTGCCATGCCTTCCTTGTGCAGTTGAGCAGCCGTTGAAGGGTCGATGTTGGCTTGTTCGCCGAGGTCCGGTTCGTTGAAACCGAGCACATGCGTGGCGCTGCCGACGCTCGACGCAAACCCGGACACGGAGTCGCGACCCCACATCATCGGCACGAACTCGACACCCGGGTCTCCTTTGGCCGAGGCCTCCCAGTTGTATGCCCATGACACAGAGTCGCCGAATGCGCCGACCAAGTCGGCATTGTTGTATGAGATGCCTCGCTTGCCGCCGGATGAGCCAGAGGGGGGAGGGGACACAGAACTAGATGAAGGCGAGGCAGAAGGAGAAGACGAGACAGAAGGAGAATCCGTGGCGCCGCTGTCGCTGCCGCTGCTGGACGACTGCGTCATGGTTGCTAGCGTTGTGGATGGTTGATTGGCCGCAGGAGTGGAACCGCCACCTCCGCCCCAGGTTCTCGAGCCGGCATTGTAAAATGCTCCAGCACTGACGCTGCTTGTCACTGTCACGTAGTTCGTCGACGTTTCGGTAGCGACGCTGGACGTGGTGCATGATGAGCTGTCCTCGACGGGGAGGATGCTCGCAGTTTGGTCAGCAACAACCTTGTTGCCGGTGCCAGTGGGAGCGAAAATCCCGTCAGTATCGTTACCAGCTGGGAAGGTCTTCCCCGTGCCAGTGGGGCTGAAGACACCGGTGCCGGTTCCATGCAGTCTGTGACGATGGTATACAGGTGCCCGCTTGTGGAAAGGCGTTGCGACAGCAGCTGTTGCTGAGAGAGCCAAGAGAACGACAGTCTTGCAATGCATTTTGTGTTGTGTTGTGTTGTGTTGTGTTTGTTGTTGGATGGGTTTTGGACGTTAGCCTGGTTGCTTAAGGTTTTGGGGGATTTTGGAGGGGGGTTCGAGATCTAGCTCGGCTGTTCACAGTACGTTCTACCGGAGAAGGAGTGTTGTATCACGTCAAGTGAGTGGAAAGGCTCAAGGAACTAGCCTGAGACAGAGTGAAAGAGTGGAAGCGTGCGGTCTGTTGCACGGAACGTGTCAAAGGAACGACAGTGGGAAGATGGACTGGAACAAGAAACGAGCGCATGAGCATGCGAAGGAGGTGATGAATATATTCATCCCTCAGGCGCCGAGAAGACATAGGAGAGGCATTGGGACTGTGTTTCACAGTAGTTCTCGTCCACGAAGCAGTGGAGGAGGCCGGATAGGTCACAGAGAGGGGCTCGACATTGGGTACGTGGCCGTCATTTCAAGCCCCCTGGGCCGATGAGAGCAACGCAATGTTGAGTGTAAAAGGTGGTAAAATACGTGGATTTCGAAAGGGTTGATGATCGCCGTGAGAGCCATTCACCCCACTCCTATGCAATAGCGGTCAATGAAACCGGCCAAGTAAAGCCAAAATGTTCGATAGTCGCGAGGGGACGATGCCGGATTCGCAACCCCGGGTTGGCATAGTGGTGAGAACTCGGCCGTGCTCGGCGTATGTCGTCCTCGTCGTCGTGGCCCTTCAGTTTTCGACGAAAAGGGGTGAGGAAGCGGCCAAGGCTAATGCAGAAGGGGTCGATCTGAGAAACGCCAATATTGGCCGGCGTCTGATATGCTGAGCTTGTTTGCGCCACCTCAGCCAATGACCTACCGAACAACAGCCTGAAACGGTCACGTCCAAGACCAGATCCGGCGCTAATGTCAGGTACCCAGGTACGCAAAAAAGGTCTTGTTAATCCACCCAGCTGCTTCAAGTTAGTAATACATCGCACGATGCCAGATTTTATCGCACACGTTTGACACAGACAACCCATTTCTTGTCCAACAGTTGGAAGGTCATGTTTGTCCATAGGTCAGGTAGCGGTCAACCGCCAACCATGCTTCTACCTTGGCCTGTAGAGCTGAAACACCCAGAGTGCGCTCGCGGGAACAAGCTTGTTCTTTGACCTACTTCGTACTTCGTCCACTTCGTACACTTCGTACTTGGCTCATGCTCATGCATCCGATTTCTGGAGCCGTTTCACCTGTCCTCGCTCAAAAAAAACCGTATAAATGTGCCGAGTGAAATCCAGCCACATTCTGGCCCACTATCGACATCCCCTGTCTCGGTAGAACCCATCCGGCCAAGCATGGGCGTCCGGTCTATCACTATACTATCACTCCTCCTCGCTTGAATAAGATGGTGGATGCCGCACCCACTACTGGATTCGTGATAGAAACTGCATGCAACCTGAATAATCCGGCGAAAAGTTTTCATATATATCGCACCCGGGTCTCCATCAGGATCCATGGAAGACAGTACTGATGGATCGTGCAATCTCAACCATCTGGATATGGGACGACAAGAAAGCCTATATACCTATACATAATGGAGCAAAACATGTGGTGGTCAGGTTGGGGCGGGCAACGACGTGACATGTCATGGATAGAACATGGTTCGGCGCTCGACCACCCATTGGCAGCCGAGCAGCGCTTTCCACATGACTATAGGTATGAAAGGCGATATAATAATAATGCCCATGCCCTGGACAAGGGAAGCATGGGCCGATTCCTCAAGGCTATGCATTCGTAGAGTTTCTAGGTGCGACTTGCAACAGTTTCGGTATTCAAAGGCGTGTATCTGCTGGCTTGTATGTCGTGTATGTCTCACAGCGGCCAGAGGCTGTAAAAATTAGTCGGTCGTGGGCCATCCAACAGAGGCGCCCACTTTGATTTCTGCACGCGTAAACCAGGAACTCATTTTCGGAGATGAAGCAGCCGACATGGGATGGGATAGGAATCTCGCGTCCTTTCCCTCGTCACTCAGGCGGTTATGATCTACAATCTACACGGTTTACTTGACTTTGTGTTTTAGGTGGCTTGCCCGAGTGGCGTTGTCAAATACCCATTACAGTTTCCAATGACGGAAAGCATGCCAACAGTAGATTTGCCTTGACGTCGGGGTCGAAAGTGCACCGTAACTTTTCGAATTGGTCACATTTTCAGATGCGATGAGATGGGAAAATAGCCGTATCTACTGTTTCTGGCCGCAATTTAGGATACTCCGGTTTGAGGACACTAGCAGAAATCAATGGCGTGTCTAATACAATCATTTTGTGAAAATGCTTCAAGACGACCAATGTTGGGGAAAGGATGGTGCTCTGCCTCGTAATCGATCTAGCCTCAGCGAGGTGTAATTAGTTCACGGAGTAGATAAAGATTTGAATTATTTACAAATGAGAACGAATAAATGACCGTCAAGGGGTGCTGGAAATCAGAGGTTAAGCCAAGGACCAATATCTGTGGGATTTGTGTGTGATGACCCAACTGACAGCAATATCGATGAGCTTTCTTCGGGCCCGTTGATGGAGTCATCTGTAAACCTCGAGTATGCTTCATCAACTACGTTTCCAGTCGCATCTGGAAGCCTCACTTCTGGATTTTGAAGGGCATTGTAAACAGTGTGAGCCAGACGGGGGCCCATGGCGCGGAACAGATTCAACTGATGTTGTACAGACTCTTGGTGCTTACCGTCTTCGGCATAGGGGGAAGGCGGCCTTTTTTGGTGAGGAAAGAGGATATCCCACAGCTCATACCAGTATGCCTGTGTATCAACACCTCTCAGGCGCTTCTTCGAAATTCGCAATGCAACGTCGTCGGTCATCCTCTCTTTATACTTGTCCCTCGCAGGTTCGCATGATCGGTGACGGACATGGACATCACGACTCGAGCAAGTGCCGAAAGCTTCGTAGCAAGTAGTACAATAATGATCTGGACGAGTATGCACTCGTCGAAGATGCTGCTTCAAAGAGGCAATATCCCGGAGGATGCGTGTCTCGCAAGCCGAATACTTCACAGGGTCTGCTTTCAGGTAGGGGCAAGCAAGGGACTGCTGCTTCCAAGAGTCGACAGAGGAATCGGTGGGGAGCCTATGTTGTGAAGCTTGAACGTATGTGGTAGAGTCAGAAGCAAGATTCGAAAGCGGCGGTGTTCGACTTTCGTCGCGTCCAAAGCAAGTCCAGGGCGAGGACAATCGCGGTTCGGGTTGGTGGCCAAGTTCAAATACGCGTGGAGAAGGGGTAGACAGAAATGGAGAGAGGTCAAGGTTGTCAGTGCCGAGATGGTGGGTCTCGGTCGGATACAGAAATTGCAAATGAGGCCCTGAGGTTGATAGCTCTTCAACATGATCCAGGGTTCCGATCGTATGCACCGGGGCAAGCTGGTTGCCGGACAGACTCGAGGAGGCTGAATGCTGGTCGGTTTGGGAAGAATGCAAGCCATTTCTCTTAGACCTCCTGGTCAAAGTGAGCGGCTCGCGAGCGCTTGCGTTTTTATGTAGCTGCCATTCTCTGACTTTTGTCTTCAGTTGTTTTCGACTAAACAGCATTAGCAACGATGCAATTCGACAGGAGCTGGACCAACGGACGTCGCATTGAAATTGTACCTCTTGTCGAGTATTTCTTGTACTTCGTTTAACGTATGGTCCTCATGAAAGTAGAGCTTAACAAAGGCGGGTCGGATCCTCTGCCATTCTGACGGCGTGTGCGATGGGTATCGCTTGCGAGCAGATGAATCGGTATGGTGGACAAATTTCAGGTCCATGTCATCGCGACTGTGGTGCGGCCATGAGCCGGATTGGAGATGTCGTTCTAGGAGAGAGACGATGCCCTCCCGACATTTTTAGAACTGTATGAGGTGGGCTGTCACCTGCGCATAACGGTAGGAGAAATGCCGACTGCAAGAATGCACACCATCCCACTTGTAGGCTAGTCCCCTTGAGACTTTGGGCCCGTGGGGTAACTCCGTACCTTAGGTATTGGAAGGTACTGTATCTTAGGTAGCTGTTCGCTTTCCCCATACAAAAAGTGGTAATTTCTACAATACCTAGATACGTATTGTATTGGTGTCCTGCAACAATGGCAATTGTGCTTGATTGCAGCGGAAACCGGACACGAACTCGAGGGTGTGTAAAAGATGTGATCGTGTAAGTGGTTGTATTGTAGATCGTACTTGCTAGATCCAAGTTCGGGTCTTTTAAATCCTTTTGCGAGCTGTGGCCGCTTGTTATCATTGCTTGTCAGACTACGCAAAAATGCCAACCGATGTTTCGCGTTTCCAACGCATGACGAATTTGAGACCAAAATTTTGGGAGGCCACATGAGCAAGGTGTTGCTATCTTGCTGTTACGCCTGATCCAGCAGGAAGTACCATGAGCTGGCTCTCCCGGACTACTACCTAGGTACTCTTGGGTTCAAGTTAGTATCCGCATTCAAACCCTGGGCGACTTCGCACTATCTAACCTCCATCGCTTTGCCACCCTGAGCCATTATCAAAAGCCAACATCACAACTTCTTAGATCACAACTTCTTAGATCGTACAGTCGAGTATGTGCCCTATCCCTCTACATTCGTAATTTGCTGACCACGAACAGGAACTTGGTCGTCGTCATCGTTGATTTACAACTGACCTTATCGGCATCCTCTTGCGTCACCCGTACTGCATTCAAGCATTGTTCTTGCGGTGATCATGCGCTCCGCCACCGACTCCCCAACCATGTCGAACGAAACAAAACTTACCTTGAAGATTGATTCGGCGAGTAAAGCCAGTGTAAAACAGGTCTTAGTAGCGGCAGGTGCAAAAGAGCAGGACCAGGGCACAAGTGTTGGGAAACAGTCAGGAGTGGCTGTTGAGCATCGTCACAGGATCAGAATAGGTTAGTATCGTCAACGCCTCGTTGAACGCTAATGTCAACATAAACACAGTTCCAACCGATGACGGATTCGATGCCATCGAGATCGAGGTTGAAAATGTCACCTGGAAGCTGAACTTCGTCACCGACGAGTCCGAGGGCAAGGTGGCAGGCCCATTCGTGGTCGTCGATTTCGTTCAAGAGAAACCGAATGAAATCCCATCCCGTGTTGAGGCGGTGTTGAAACGGGTTGAAGAGTTGTTCAATCCAGATGATGCCGGTAGGTCGATTCGACTGAGTTAACTCTTCGTTCGAAATGTGTTCGGCTGACTCCAAACGAACAATATAGCCACTCAAACGTTCGGGTTAGCAAACCCTCAAATCAACTCGCCGACCAGCATCCATGGCACCCTCACGCAGATCGGAAACCTGTTTGATGACAATCCCTCCGAAAAATATGTCATTAACCTAGAGATCAATGAAGGCGGTATATTTGCAAGCGAGATTGATGGTTCCAAGTACACCTGATCAGGTAGATAAAGCATGGTGTCTGCTACTGGCGTCGTTTATGCTCAGGCAAGTATGGTGTGGATATTTCGAGTTCGATCGGCTGAGGGATGCACTTGTCACGGGTGTTGCTGTCGGCAAAGATTGAAGGTCACTCCCAGTCATCGAATCTGTCAGTATCATGCAGTCAAAACGTTTCAAACTGTCATCCTTGTCACAGTTCCGGCATTTTCAGTTCATAATTGCAATCGTGGAGGCAACAATGGGCTTCTTATTCGTCTTTTGCCTTCGTCAACTTTAGAGACATCACGATTTGGGCTTCCGGCTCATTTTTGAGCGATTCACGTCGCACGCATGGCATTCGGCTGGAGCGATCCAAATATCGCTCCAGACACGTTGGTTTTTTGGGCTTGATCTTTTCAAGGAGTTAAAAGACGGCACCGATGGCAGCGAAAGACAGTGAAATATTCGTTGAGGATCAGTAAAAGGCAAAGGGCAGGAATTGCTCTTAGGCAAGACACCGCGAACGGTGGCCGCAATCCACGTAGCCAACAGGTGTTCGTTGATAAGGCATGACATTCTTGTACTCCCGAACCCCGACGCGCCTACATCGTGTTTCTAACTGCTGCTATCGCCAAAGAAAATATAACATCGCCGGCAGCTTGCACAATTACGAGCTCTCTCTGTGTAACATCTCACAGGAACAAACGAGGTGTACAATGTGTTATTCGAAAGCAGTCCGCGACCTAAAGCGATTAAAAGGTGTCGACCACTCCAGCCCGTTCATGCGAAAGTAATGCGAAAGTCATGCGGAAATCATGCGAACCACCAATGCGACTTGTGTCGCATCCCATCGCCATATGTCGTCTACAGTCGCTTCGTCATTTTGCCTGGGGCAACAATCAATGGTGTACAGCCATTTTCTCACACATGCCGGGCGCAAGGCATCTGGCAGGGACCTCAAACCGCTGTGGAGCCGTTTTGGCTCAAAAGAGGCATGCGAACTTTTGAATAATCAAACTTTAGCCGTGGATCCAAAGTACCATTTCCTCAAAACAGATAATGGTGTGCTGTCTGTTTCCAAAGGTGCCAAGCAATTTTCTCCAAAAAGTTCCTTTTGCCTGAAAGAGTGGCCCCCTTCTCACAAAAATTGTCATTCGTCGTTCGTATACAACTTGCTTTGCCACAAGGCAAAATGAATGTCTTCCCTGGTAATCGAGACAGGCGGAATTAACATACATCTACTTGGTCAGGTCGCGCTGCGATTTGCTCATCCGTGGGACGTTCAACCTCGCTTGTGCTGTTTCTCAAAGCTGCATTGTGACATCTTCGGCCGCGTCACAGTTGTACGCAAATAAGCCCCAGTTGCCTCAGGCAGCCAAAGGAGATCGGACCCCTCACATGCGCAAGCACTAGTGCCCTTGCCTAATACAAATCGGTTGACACAAGTAATTGCCTGTTTGACGCAATGGGCTTATTGATTGGTGATAGTCGGTTCACGCTGACCTACGTCGGACATCGAGTAAGTTATCCTGTAATTCAACACATTTTTACACCAGGCTTTGCAAGCGAGCCCACAACCGTTCTTGGAATTCACAAGGACTGGTTTCTCAAGCCGATCCGATATGCGTTACCAGTGAGAATGTGAGAACGTGTAAATGCCAGGTACATGTATGTAGTAAATGGTTGCTATCTGTGCTGTCTATCACTACTGGCCAGCTACTTTGTGCTTACTATCTCGAGCCTTCCACATATTCTCGTTAATGCTGTGCATCTGGGGACTTCTATATATTGCGGTAGCCGTTGTATGCAATTTCTATTGTGCAGCAGTCAGGCATGGGAAAGGAAGAACCCATTCCAATGAATATCGAGCGGCCATGATGTTGATCACGACGTCCACTGGTACTTTGCGATAGGGATTGGCTTTGAACACGAAATCGCCCTTCTTCCGCCCTGCTTGTTGATGTCGGTCGTCGTTCCGCTAAAAAATCGAAACTCCTATCTAGTGTTAAAAGGCTGTCCTCGTCTGGGTGCTCTCCCGATGCTGTAGCATGACTTTACGCCACCGAATCGCACATTTAATCGATTTAGTGCCCCCCAAGATACGCTTGCGTGTGCGGTGAGTGTGTCGCTGATGACTTGGTCCGCCATCCGAGTCGCCTGTGGTTGCATGTTTCGCTTGACCAGTTGCATATGCCGTCCAGGCTTAGGTCTGACAGTGGACAAGAGCCAGACCGTAGTATCTAGACTACCCCCGTGGTATCCACCGTGTTGCCAGCTTACTCGTGTGTTGCTGGGATAATATGGTGCCGGTAGTAAAGCGGCGGTTTGACCAGAAGCTTCGTCATATCATGCTATCCCGATCGCCTAGTGGGTAGATTCCATGGTTGTGAAGAACTCGACCTTCAACAGAAATATACTGTTGTCCACAGTCTAGGTGCATACTATTTCCTAGTTTGATGGTGTTTTTTAGAACCATTCGAATAACTCACCGAATAGTGGGACGCCTCCTGTGACGACTCGGTGTCGTTTTAGAACCGCTGGTATCAGTGGTTTTCAATATATCCAGAATACACCTATTAGCAGCGAGGTTGACTGTACGATCCTGCCGATGGTAGTAGTGCTGTGACAGACCTGAGCCGGCGGAAAAGATGCTCCAGGTAGTGTTTGGTGCTGCCATGCGAGACCCATTAAGTATGCGGAAGTTGCCGACGTACCAACAACTGCAGCTAAAGGTGAGGCTCACGGAGGTTATATTCTAGGGTCTTGGTTTTGTACCTCAGCCGGTTCAGAGTGTAGCGACTCGGTGATTGTGCGCATTGTCAAATCGAGTCAAATGCTGCTACATGTGCTAGTGGCGTTTGATCTATGGCTTTGGACGAAATACACGATCGTGCCCCAACCCCGGTCTCTAGCAACCCGTAGCCTTGGGCAAATATTCAAGCTTTACGTCGCTTCGAGCCTAGTTTTTAGAGTAAATAATATTTCGTACGTTAACGGGACTTGGTCGCCCGATGGTGTGGTTTTCTTTTTTGGATTCCACGTTGGGTGTGCTTCATGCTATATTTGTGTGGTAGCCCGTGTGCAGTGCACAGGGGTGGATTGTGGGAATCTCCGGGCTAATCCTACGCGTAGCACCTACCTCCGTAGATAGTGCCTGTGGTGGATGAAATAGAGAGCGGCAGAATCCGCTTAATTCTAGGCGTCAGGGGTGCCTGTGTAGTTGCGTTATAGGTGTTGATACGCGCATGTCCGATGCCGGTTTTTTGCCCTGACACTGGCGTATCTGGTGTTTGTCTGTGGCACGGATGATAGCAAATTGACGAACTTTTGAATAACTATGGTGCTTTGTGTTTTCGAGAGGTTGCATTCGTTTATTGGAATAGTATCTATCGTGTGTCGATACTTATTCATTTTTATCTTTTCTTGTTGGGGTGGCGTGGAAGGTTGGGCTGATTTGTGGTAGGTGTCGAAGTGCTAGTGTGAAATGTTTAAATTTATTCGGTTTCCCCAAAAATCGCCTTCAACCCACGACAAATAGAAGCAGGAAACCACAATCAATAGAACATCCCACAGTTCACAAACAAGCTCAAAATCCAACATCAAAATCTAGACAACACAACAAAGTTCTCCGGGATTCGTCAGTGTTGGTGTATCCGACAACAAACCACAGCAGGGTAAACAATGTACGCGTATCGCACTCAAGGCGGGTAACTTCACCGGGACTCTAGGAACACGTTGTCAAGAACCCGACAACGTGAATATGAGCGTCGACAGGAGTGAAGCCCGTTTGCTGTGTGCTCTCACACCTGTTCCTGCTTCTCAACACCAGTTCGGGTACCTTGAACTGATCTAGAGTAGGAGCTGAATCTCGCACGAGGCTAGACCACGTCGAGACATCCAAAGTAAATAGCAATAGACAACGGAGCAGTCAGCTGAAGCTTTGGCTGTTGTGGCAGTGGTATCATGCGAGAACCTTAGACCGCCGGCGAGGCAGCTCTGCGGGCCTTTGTCCGGGCGTCGGGGGAGACCCAAGCTAGCCTTCGTCGCCGGCAGTGGGCACACATCTCTCGCAAAATACAAGATCATAGACCTCGAATACCATTGTCTCATTTTTATGTTTCTAACAAGCAATCCTTTTGGGACACCCACCCTCGACATCGTAGCTAGGGCATGGAATGCGACATTTTAAATCGAGGGTAAGGTCTACCCTTGGAAGACGAGTATCTATAACGGCTAAAAATACCATGCATGTCAACCGCTTGGTAGTGTAAAGGTCGAGCAATATTCGCAGGTGAGGCGGAATTGCTAGTAAGAAGTATGAGTACCGCATCGTTCCTACCATTCCTACCGAAGTAATACGTAGTAGGCAATACTCGAGTTTACCCGAAATCGAGAACACATGACGAAGTCATGCAATAGCAGAAAACAGCGAAACCCAGGTGCAAAGTCACCCATCTGGTACTCAGTCTCTCGACCACCTCCTGGGAAAGGTCCAAGAACGACAGTCCTTGCCTCCGCACCACAGTTGAGAAAGACCCAAAATGGATTCAGAGAACCCAAGGGTGATCTGGAGTGCATCTATAATATCTCAAGCCTCAAGAGACCCGTGACTGGCTGGAACCACGAGCTGATGCGGAGGTGTATCTGGGATTTCCCTTCCCAAGGCACTGTCATTGCAGACATTCCACAGCTTCAATCTCGACCATAAATGCGCACGACGACCAACTACTCTGGCCACCATCCAGAACTTTCGTTGCTCTCTGGAGTAACTCTCTCCGGTTTCTTCTTGACTCTTCACCGGATCAGACATCTATCATTCACGGTACTTATCCAGCGGCTACAAGGACTTGCTGGCCCCTTGGTCATGTACGTCTATACCGGTTGCCAACGCCCTTGTTTCTGTGCTAATGATAGCCTGCGAGGATGACAATGCAGGGTGCTTATGAGCTGGACCACCCGGCCTCCCGGAAGGACGTTACATAGCAGTGTTGGTGGCTGTGACTGCTCGAGGTCGCTCGAGCCACCGGCAAGCTCGATATCACCTTTGATGAGGGAGGAAAGCTCTACACTTACAACAAGACGGGCGGCAAAGCGATCCCCGCCGAGGGCACTCTTCCTAAAGGTGTCAAATCCAATAAACCAGCGTTGGAGGTCTATGGGCTAGAGTGGCGGAGAATGATCATATACTCTCTCTGGGACAATAAATGTCATTGGCCCATCTACCCCGACACGTTTTCGACCAGCGAGCATAAGGCTGAGCTGGGAAAGCTGTTCAACTGCTTGCGTGTGGCTGGCATCACCTTCGGTGATCCACGCAGTCCTGTGCCGTCCGTGTCTGGCCTTGTCAAAAGGCCCTTGAATCATCGGCGGGTGCTCGTGGACAAGACGGGTAACGCCATATCCGGCATCGTGGAGCTTATCCAGCCGGGGGACTCGAAAATGAATGCCTACAACAAGATCAAGGTCTTCAACCAGCAGACGAACAACATGACCTATGCACTGGGTCAGAAAGGGTGATGATCGAAAACCTAAGCTACTCAGCCAGTCGAGTAAAACGAAGCTCAACTGGATCCTGCCTCTGACGATTGCCTGACCGCCATCTAGCATAGGTAAGTAGAAAGTCCGCATTTAGCTCATTCGGGGAAAGCCTGGTGTTCTAGGGTCACATATGTGGCATTGAGATGCAGGAACTACCTATAGATCGATCGATGACAACTATTGGCTACTTTGCGTCCTGTCGATGCTGGTATCAGGACTCGGCAGCGTGGGTTTTAATAGACATCCTAGAATCCGACCATAAACGTAGTAGCATCCAGGAGTTCAGGTTATTTGTGACTCACGAAAATCGAATTTGGTGTTTTGTACCACCTATGGGCTTCAGGTAGTCATATTATTGAAATACTGCCTGATGATTCGCATTTGAGTGGCTGCGATGTGGTTTTTAGTCTCCCGGGTTGCCGCCAAGGAATAAATTTATACACCAACCTACTATCGCTTCAGTTCAAGACCTCGCAATCCCACACGTCAAAGACTACAAAGTTGGCAAAACATGAAGCCACTTCACGCGACAACTCGTATATTTCAAAGGAAGCTTCTGCGGCTTGTCGTATGCTATTGCAGACAGACAACCGAAACCCAGTACCTTGTTTGCTATGCGGCGCATCTTAAGCTTGCTACTACACAGTGTGACTCAGTTTCGGCACTAGCAACGCTGAATTGCATTGCATACAAAATATACTATTGACCGTGTTCACAAGTACGACGTACTTTATCGTATGAGATCGCTGAAGGAGAGAGAGTCGGGGAACTTTCCTTATGTGGTCGCTTATGTAAGAAAGGGGCAGGTCTCATTGTGCCAAGCCCTGGCGAGCGTTGGAATCCGCACAATCTAACAATCCAGAAACAGAGCTCAGACCACCAAGGGGTATCTGGAACAGCGCCAGCAATATGGCACAACCATCGCTGGACTCTCCCATGCACACTTCAAAGCAAAGGAACCGAGGCTATGCTTTTGCTGTCAAACCCACCGCAAGGAACCAGACATGGAACACGCATACATGTGGGTAAAAAAGTTCAACTTAAATGTGACCTCGCTTGCGAACAATTTTGCACTTAAAGGCAGAACACAACCGGGATAATAGATTTCTCTCCAGCATCCCACCTATACCTCGGAGTTCTTTCCCTACCCAAGTCGCAAGAAGCTGGCAAACACATCGAACATGCTGAAAACGAGTAGAACCAGCGTTCGTGAGTAGAACGAGTTTTGATTACTTACTGAGATACAAGTACCGCCAATCGATGCCATTCGTACCCAAGTTCAACAGCGGCTTCAGCGATAGTTACTAGGAGCCTCGTTGTCCACCAGCTCCCACGCACTAGCATCAACCGGCCGGGCGCCCAAGAAGCTTTGACAATGATCAGGGTATGTACGAAATCCTCTTCAAGCTCTAGCATACTGTAACGACTGCAATCGGTCGCAGGTTGTCTTGCGCTTTCCGAACCTATTCTCTAATGGCGCCCGAGATGGGATCCGCCGCTTGCCAAAATCAGAGAGCTCGGAGGAGACCGCAATACAAGGAGGCCGTGTCTGTCGGGAGCATGGCTGGCTTCGAGATCAGAGTCTGCATGGCTGCATCAGTCAGAGATCCCGATTGCGCGCTTGCACGACTCACCTTTCTTGCGAACCGACGGTTGGTTTTGCCTGGCATAATTATCTGGGGCTGTGGTCAAGGTCAAAATCAGTTCATGATTGCCTCCACGCCTGGAGATGCGACTTGAAGTATGAGAGGGAATGGGAGTGCAAAAAGGCTGGAACCTACGCCACTTTTATGGGCAGTGAACACGTCCGACAAGCGGAGAGAAGGCCCAGGGCTCCCCAACTCACAAACATCATTAGGTTCGTCGTTGGGAATGGGCGCTTGTCTACGCTGCTGAGGCATAGACGCAGGAACTTGACGGCGCGCAGATGGAGTCCGCGCAGACACTGGAGCCTTGCAGTGTGCAGCAACTTTCGGAGGCAGGAGGACGAGCTGGAGCAGCAGACGATGTCGACCATGTCGAAATTCTCAACACAAACATACAAGTCGTCGTCAAAACAAAGAGGCAACAAATCAAACCCACTGATCAAGCGTCCGTGGGCGCAAAACGATTGAGCATACAGAGATCGCACGTATGTTGACCAGGTCAGTGTCGGCAAAGTTGCATGACTGCGAGGCGCGCCTCCTGCCTCGCATGAATGATGCGCGGCCTTTGCGGCGTGCGACTTGCAATTTCATGCCAATACGGTATTGTGCAGACGGAAGGTGCCAACAAGGCCGTTTCTCCCGTATGATCGAAACGGGCACAATACAAGCTCGCAGTGTTGCTAAGCCGCGACTTGCAATTTCATGCCGATACAGTATTGTACAGATGGCAAGGGCTAACAAGGCCGTTTCTACTGTATGATCAAAACGGGCACGTATTGCAAGCGCTCAATGTCGCGCGGAAGCCATAACTTGCGCACTCACAGCCCCCTCCCCCCACCAGGGTATCCACCCATTGTCCGCCCATTGGCCTCCGACCATTCCCTCTGATCACGGGCTGCCAACAAGAGCCCCAACAAATTCCGAAAAGAGAACAATTGATCATTGCAGTACTCGTTGCTCTCAGAGCGATTGCGCGCTGTCCAGGTAATCCCTCTGATCATGGCAAAAAGCCCATGCTCTGGTCATGATTGCTATCAATTCCAGGTCTCACGCTGAGAATTGGCAAATGCGAAGTGCTTGGGCTGCTCCCCGAATTTCCTGTTGGGTGTGAGCTCCCGCTTTCACAAGCAGCAGGGGCGTAGTCCTTGGCACGAGTCGAGGCTACTGAGAACGCAATCTCCACCCCTGATGAAAGGATCCACACGCGCTTCGCTCAACCGGGAAGAATTCTGCTCAAAGTATTTGTCAATTACGTGAGGAAACTGGATTTGGAATTCGATCCAGTTCCTGATCAGAATCTCTGATCAACTCTGATCAATGTCCCCTCATGGGCCAATCATTCGTCTGAGAAATGTTCGATCAACAACCTGCTCAAATTCCCATCAGATATCCAGCACTGGTTGATCAAATTTTTGTTGAAGAGGTTGATCTAATGTGGCACTCTGGATCAGGCCTGAAAGCCATAAGTACCCCTTCAAGTTCCCTCCAGTTGACCTTTCCTCTTCTCCAGAGAATTGTCACTTTCTGATCACCAGCTTGGTGATCAGAAGTCACATTCTCGCCCCGACAAGATGGGCTTCAGATCCGCTCTGAAGTCCGCGCTCCTCTCCCTTTGCTGCGCTGGTGGCCGATTCCACCAGCCAGAAGACACAGCAGAAGCTGTGTCTTCGCCAGTTGTTCTGCCCGCAGATGCGGGGCTTGAGCAGCCGCGAGTATTCTCCGGCTGCTACAGCCCAGCATCTGCACAATCATCACAGAGATCTGTGATGATTGAAGGCAAAGTTATCGGCCTGCCGGCGGAGTTCCGGCTGAGGCAGCCTAGAGTATCCTCTAGCTGCTACAGCCAGAGCTCCGGCCGATCATCACAGTTCTCTGTGATGATCAATGGCAAGGTCGTCGGTGTGCCGGCAGAGGTCCGGCTGAGGCAAGCTAGAGTATCCTCTAGCTGCTACAGCCAGAGCTCTGCCGCTCGATCATCACAGAGATCTGTGATGATCGATGGCGCCGTTGTTGGTGGCTGGCCCGAGCCAGCCACCAACAATATGAACGAGGGAGGCCGGCACTTGTCGGCCTCGACGTACCGGAGCAGTCAGTGGACTGACTGTTCAATCCGGTCGTCGTTGTTATCCCACTCGTCGACGGACGACGAGTGGGTGGTGGTGCCTCGCGGCAGGATGCTTTTGGATCCTGAGCAGAGGCGCTACCTTGCAGGAAGCGCAGCTTCCTGAGGGAGAGGTGAGTATCGCCCCAAGCAAGCAACGAACTCGAACTAACATTGTCGCAGGGCTTGACAGGACCGGTACTTAGGTAACAGGTCTCAACAGAGTCACCACGTCGGCCGGGGGGCGACGCCTATGGTGACTTGAGAGGCGGCTGACAAGTGCCGGCAACCTTGTCAAAGGGATATTCGACAGATGGACCGGAGCCTGTGGTAACAGGTCTCGACAGAGTCACCACGTCGGCCGGGGGGCGACGCCTATGGTGACTTGCGAGGCGGCTGACCAGGTGCAGGTTACATGTCGCCGCTGCTACCCCGTCTGGCGTAAGACCACAAGAGCAGTCGAAACAGGGGGACGCAGATCTACTGCCATCTATCTATTGTCATTTACTTTGCTACTCCGTCTGACATAAGTCCACAAGAGCAGTCGATACAGGAGTGATGGTCCCGGGTTGTTTTTGCGGACGGCCATCGGTTCTCGAAGTCGAACCACCTTCTCGTGGTGAGAACTGTCAGTAGGATGGTGAAGCGAGCAGCAAGACAATGCTGCGACGCTCATCATACTGAAGCGAAGAGTTCGACCTTGGTAGAATTTCCATAACATTGAATCTATACAAAGCTTTTCTTCCTCATCATCGCCTTCGTTCTCTTGTATCTTGTCGCTGTCGTCGCGTCGCTGCTCTTCTCTTGCCTTTTCTGCTTTTTCTTGGTGTTGTTCCTCGTCTTCTCTTGGTGTTGTTCCTCTTGTCTTCTCTTGGTGTTGTTCCTCTTGTCTTCTTTTGGTGTTGTTCCTCTTGTCTGCTCTTGGTGTTGCTCCTCTTGTCTGCTCTTGGTGTTGTTCCTTATCCTGCTATAGCTTCCCACCACCGCTTCCCACCACCGCTTCCCACCACCGCTTCCCACCACCGCTTCCCACCACCGCTTCCCACCACCGCTTCCCACCACCGCTTCCCACCACCGCTTCCCACCACCGCTTCTCATCACCGCTTTCCACCACCGCTTCCCACCACCGCTTCCCACCACCGCTTCTCATCACCGCTTCCCACCACCGCTTCCCACCACCGCTTCTCACCACCGCCTTCCACCATCGCTTCCTACATACTGCTATCGCTTCTTACTACCACCGCTCATGCTGCCACCGCTGATCATACTGTCACTCACCCTACTGTCGCTCATCCTGCCATATCCTCGGGTCCTTCCTCTCTCCTCTCTATCTATACCGCCTCCACCCTTCCCGTCATCCTTCTCGCCGCCGCCACTAACCTCTTAACATGTACTAGTGTTTGCAACCATCGCCGTGCGCTAGCAACCCGCAAGTTGTCTCGTGCACTCTTTCCGCATGCTACTGCTATTACAATATCGCCGCTCCGCCCTGCACACCCGCCCGTCCTCGCTGCCCACCCTCGCTGCCACCACCATATAGTCGCACCTCGCCGTCGCATCGTTCCCATGCATCATTTTAATGTTATGGCCCAAGACACATTTGTTCTAGTTATTTGCCTGCGTTTTCTCCATACTATCCGCCCCGCTCTGTCATGCCACCACTGTCGCATCACCGCCCTGCTCTCATTCTACCTGCCACCACTCCCGCATCACCGCCCTTCTCTCATTTCACCTGCGCAAACTCATGTTCAGCCAGCACTGGCCACTTGCGCAACGATGTCACGAGAGTGTATACATATGCACGTTATCTGTTGATGCCGGCATACCTCGCCGTCGACGACGACGCTATTGATAGACGGTAATACCCGGAAAATTACCACTTTAGAAGGTCCACGTTTGTTGCGCACAACATTTGCGCAAAGGGATATCTCGTGTGGTGTGGTGGTGTTGCGCAACTGGCCGGCAAATGTTTTCAGCTAGCTAACTCGGTTTATGAGGGACGGATCTTGCTGCTGCTGCTGCTGCTGCCGCTGCTGCCGCTGCCTTTTCCGACTTAGCGACGAGATACAATATTACAGTCCATACATTGCCGCGTCGCTGCATGCATCACGATGTCGACATGCGGAAGTGTACTAATACCCAGCATGTTGGTTTTCTAGAGAAGTGTATTATTTGAATGGGAAAGGAACATTGGTTTCCACTCGCGGCAAGCACTTGTGCAATGTGTCTACCAGGTACTCTTGATGCAGTATTCAGGTTGTATTTTCTGAGCAGCTCTCCTAAGCTTTTGCATTTATCTTTGTATCTTGATCGGGCCTCTAACCCTCTCTCGAATTCGCAGCTCTGTGAGCTTTCGGAAAACGAAGAAGCAAAAAAGGTGCGACTGAATGCCCTTCCTTCTCCATGCGAGCACAGCTGTCGGCCCTCTTATCTTCTTCCAAGGCAGGCTTTGCCGAAGATATCTTTGTTAAATCTGACGTAGCGACATGTTCCACTGGTGTTCGGATCGCACTCGTCGGGATAGCTTATCGCAAGAGTTCTGTATGCGATCCGCTGGCCGCAGCCGGAGAGCCGACACGTCGTCGTCGTGCTTCGCACTCGTGTCATGGTGGGAGACTGAGGTCCGCTGGCGTTGTCTTGAGCGTGCGCCCATCTCTCTGGACTTGTCCACCCAAGAAATGCTCTTCATGGTTGCAACACTCTGATACCTACTGTCAAATTTCACCAGCAAAGTCGCATACATGATCTTTGCGAAAGTATCCTTCCAAGCGGACAGACGTCGGTCGAGTCTTGCAGCCGATCAAACGAGTTCTCCTTTGCTCTTTTGCACCAAGTAATGGACATCGAATGTGGCATTCGTAGCAGAGCATCGGGCCTTTCTCGCAGGTCTTGCAAAGTCCAGCGATGACAGAGGAAGAAGGAAAAGAAAGGTAAACTAGAATAGATTCAGTTCATTTCACTTTTTGCAGACGTTGGGATACCAGGATGCTGGCACGAGGCTACCAATCTGGCTTTGCGCGCAATCTAGAGCCTCTTCTGTTGACTCTCAAGATCAGAAAAAAGGAACGCATATGATTCATGGATGAATATACCTAGGTAATTGAGGCTCCATTACTCTGCCGGAGGGGACGAGTTGAAAAAGAAAGAGCGTGTTTTCGTCTGTTCTCGCAGGGCTGATGGATGACCTCGACTGGAACGTTCTGTATATTCGATTAGAAGAAAGAGCACATCTGGGATCTAAGCATGACAATAGTTTGCGTCGAAGTTTTCTGTGCAGGCAGGTAGGGAAGAGACCTGCTCCCGCGACTGCTTGTACAAGCAACGTCGGAGACTTGGATTACTAGGTCAAGAGGCGCCTGTAGGCACAACGCCATGTTAGAGAGACGTGGGAGCCGAGGGTTCGCCTGCCCATGGCTTAGGTGTATTGCGCTTTCTGGGTTTAAACATTTATCAGGAAGAGGTATCCAACTTTGGAGTATGACTTGTTTGCAGCACAGATTAAGTAATAATGTAGTTATAGCAATGGGTTAACATTAAGAATCCGAATAGACGTTCTGCTAACTAGTGCAATAATGGCAACAGTGAGTGATTGATTGTTTGGGTAAGGAAACAAGGTATACATAAAGTTGCCAAGGAATTAGTGGCTTTGCAAGGATCTCAAGGCCGGCTTACGGGTTGAAAGCTGGAGGTACGTTCCTATGCTCGCATCGGGCGCACGCCCAGCAGAGCAGGCATCCAGACAAAATCCAGCGACAAGGGGGGCAAAGCTGAGTGGTGCAGCAGCAGATATACCTTGGAAAACAGGAGGATATATAACGAACGCATGGATCAATCAGGTATGTATAGGGGAGTCGGACCGAGCGCAATGCCCTCGCCCTCCTCCAACTCCATGAAGCCTTAGGTTAGGTTAGTCTATTATTGCTGTGATGAGCAAAAGACTTGAAAACCGCGTTTTTAAATCCAAAAAGATGAACGGATCTATCTCTTCGATGGGATGGGAGCGAGCGCCTGCAACTAACTTACTGACTTACTGACTTACTTGTACATTGAACTATTATAGGACAATGATTACAGTATATACGGAGTACTCCGTAAGCTGCCAGTCCCATTTACACGGAACTCAGACCTCAGGTACCCACCCTTTGATAGCAAACGATTACTACTTGTATATGAAGGACTAGTAAATTCCTGAAGCCTTGATCCCTGTCCTCTCACAAAGTGGTGGCGCCCGCCGTAGCCGTAACCTTCCATTTTGGGTAGGTCAGTACTGTACAGCCTGACGTGCCGCGAGGCCGTAAAACATTTCATTCAATTTACCAATGATTCCAACATTCCACGTGCAATGAATCCGAGTGTGAAGTTTGCGAGGTCCCGAACTCACTGAGTTAGCACCTTAGTCAGCAACCTCATACTAAATTCAAGTTCTACCGCCTCCGCCTTATTAACTAACGTTCCCAAAAAGCAGCGCCCTCCCTCCATCATTGCCGTGTGAGTCCCCAAGTCCGTACTTCGTAGATGGAAAGCGCTGAAACGAACACATCCTGGTACCCCAAAGTTTTACATCGTACATGGAAGCTGTCTGTCTTCTTTGTTTTTCAAAAGATGGCCCGGCCCTCATCCCACCTCCGCAGGTCCGTTGCACCAGCACCACCATTACTACTACTACTACCACTACCAGCAGCTGCTGATGCCGTCCCTTCATTCGCCGTCGACGAGGAGGAAGCCGTGCCAGCCTGTGGAGGACTGCTGTTGTCAATCATACCACCACCGCCGCTTCTCCTCCCTTCCACTTGCTGAGACACAAAATTGACGGGGCCAATCCACTCCCAGACACGGCTCCATTCGCCCGTCTTCCCGCCCTCTCGCGTGGCAGCACGCACATTACTATTGTTCTCCACAATCCTGCGGACTCGCTCCCAGGTGCGTTCCCTCTCTGCCCTGTTGAACACGTTCCTGAGGACATCGTCACGCAGCTGGCCGACAGCAATGAACGGTTCCGCGATGCGGCCTTCCTCGTGCAGCGCGGCCTGCGTCGCAAGGCGGTCCAGCGTCATGGCCACGAGGGATGGAGTCTGCGATTTCGCGGTATTGAACGCGGCGAGCCGCTGGTATGCGTAGAGAATGGCGGAAAGAGCGAGGGTTAGAATGAGAATAGGGACTCGATTTGCTGCCAGCGTTCGGATGGCGGAGCGTCGGATGGCGCATGTGAAGGGGAGGTTTGCGAAGGAGGTGCTGACGAGACAGGTTCGGCCGGATCTACGAGCCTGAGTGTTAGTTAGCGATTCGCTTGAAACTGTCGACGGGGAGGGGAGGGGAGGCTAGCAAAAAATCAGGTTGGGGGGTGACTCACTTGTCGTGGACGATGTCGACTTCATCGCGCGATTTGACGTTGCTCAACGCGCTGTCCCAGAGGTCGTCGAACTCTTCTTGCGACATGCCCTTGCGACGCTGCTTCGCTATCGTCTCTTTGAGGTTGTCTTCAGCGATTTCAAGGCTGACAGGCGACACAACGGTCGATTTACTGCTGGGTGCCAGTGGTTCAGACGCAGACGCAGGCTCAGTCGAAGTCAGGTCTCCACCACATTCGTACGCGGCCCTTCGGTCGCGGAGTGCATTTATAGCCTTATCAGCAACAGAGATTATCCTTCTTTCTTTCTCGCTGTCAGGGACACAGAGGGGCGGTAGCGGGATGAGACCATTCAGGCTAAGGGGGTGGTAGCGTAGGATGAAGTCGTGATCGCACTCGACCTTCATGCCCTCATAGCACGTAGCATGCTGCGGGCACGGCTCGCATTGCGGCTGCAGATTGTCGTGAACCCACAACGGCACATTGTCGACGTCGGCCAGCGACCACTGCGGCTGTCCGACGCCGCAATAGCCCACAGCCACTTTCTCCTGACGGTACCAGGCAGCCACAGCGGTAAGGGCAGTCACAAGGACAGTCCACGGGGCAGCTCGTGCCGCTGTGCTTCTGGGCTGCTTGTGAATTCTCCTGACATCCTTGTTGCGGGCTTTTGCTATCCGCTGGTCGGCGGCAATATCTAGGCCTAGTTCCTGCTTCGCATCCTCGGTAAACTCTTCCGTCGTCTCAACTCCATCGGCACCGGTACTAATGTGTGAAATGGGGAACTCGATCCTCTCTCTCTTCAACACGGTGGGCGACGTCGTTCTCCGGCGACTTGTGCTTTTTCTTGTGCTGGACGCGCCGATCGATTTTCGGGTTCGCGGCGAGGAAGCAGAGGCCTTTTTCGATTCCGACGGAGGGCTGGAACCGGATTGGAAAGGGTTGTCCTGAGTGAATGGGCTGTCTTCGGCGTCGAGAGAGGCTCTTTTGTCGACGAGATCGCCGCTCACATGGCGAGCGGGAGTTTGCACGACGGGCGTGGGACCCTGAGTGCTCTTCCTCGACTTTCGCGTCGACTGCAGACCACTTTCCTGCACCACGGCCGTGGTCGTGGTCGTCGTGGTCGTGTCTGAATCCGATTTCCGTGGAGTTTTGGCTTGCTTTCGCGAGGAGGGCGTCTTGGACCGGCGAGCCGTTCTCGGGGTCGGCGCTATATCCTCGTCGTGTTGCGTGAGCTCGTTCCGGCTCTTCCGACCGCGGGACGTCCTAGGCGCCGAGGGCGGGGGCACTCGTTCTTCGTCATGGCCGCCGTCGTCGACTGTATCTTCCTGACTGCTGGGCACATCTGTGATTCCTTGACTAGTTCGTCGGACTCGATCTCGGTCACGCAGCAATTTCCGTGCTTGTGGCAGAAGTTCTGCTCGCAAGATCTCAATCAGGTCGCCTTTTCTGGCCGACGACGGATAACCAATGTTGTGGGCCACCAGGATCGACCGTAGCCGCGGGACAGTCAAAGAGCTGACGTCGTAGCCTGGCTGGAGGTAGTAGAGCTCGTCCTGGTCGTCGCTCATCTTGATAGCCTTGGAACAGACAGTCGGGAGGAGCCGTCACACTACACTGGTCGCATTCGGTCGGACTATATTTGAAACATTATAGATGGCGATAGCGTGGAACGAATAAGGCCCGATGGAGTCTCAAAGTGTGTGCATAACGTTGATAACGCATCCAGGGCGGCACTTTCCAAATAAACAAATCATGGCTTTACTGGGTGAACGTTGGCTGCCTGTCAATCTAGGCATCACAAGGCGCACGAGGCTAACGAGGCTACTACCAGCCAGTACCAGTGTCGAGGAAACCCCTAAAATATTGATCTGAATACAGAAAACACCGAGTCTCGACGGTGAAGATCATGAAAACATATTAAAGTACAATGAAATACCCTCCCTCCAAGCCAATCCTAGACTGTCCGAATGGCACCACCATAAGAGTTGCACTGAAGAGACACACTGATGGGAACCACCACATAAGAGACACACTGAAGAGAACCACCACATAAGAGTCACACTGAAGAGACCACACCTTCCTGACTGTGACAGAACTGCGTGTAGCTCACTGCACGTCCCGAGGCCGTATAATAATAAAAAACATCGCCAAGCCGAACAAAATCATGTCCCTGAGAATGAAGACGGTAAAAAGCCACCCTGACCTCAATTCCCAACAAAGCTTGTATACATTATAGGACAGGAAAGTGATTTTGATAACTCAGCGGATCCAAGCCTCCGGGTCAGTGGCTCTGCGGCCGTTGTTGTTGTTGTTGTTGTTGGCCATCGTCAAGAAAGCGAGCGGCTTCGAGTACATCGTAAACTGCCACTCGAGAATGCTATGGCGTGATGAGAACATCGGCTCCGATGCTCGGCGGGACTTCTTCGTGCTGGGAGGCATTTTGCAGTCCTTGACGTGCTCGCCGACGCCGCGGGTGGCGATTTCGAAAACCGGCAATGATTCCGGCGTGCTGGCTCGGGGAGGAAAGGAGGATGATCGGGCCAAGGGGTGGTACGGGGCCATGCTGGTGGGAGGTGTCTGCCTGGTGGTGGATGAGGGAGGGGAGGAGCAGGGAGTCTGCTGACCGAGCGTGGATTCTGGAGTTTGTAAGAAGATCCGTGGTATGCTACTACTACTGCCGCCGCCACAGATCTCGTTCAAAAGTATTGCTCTTTCGTCATCGTGGCTGAGGCCGGCTGTTTCCGAAGCGCCCGTTGAGGCTCGGACGTCCAAGGAATCTAGGGTGGAAACGGGCCCGTCGATGCTGGCCGACCTGCCCGTGTTATCTGCGTACGGGTTAGTCCGCTCCGTGGCAGCGAACTAGAGGATCCAATCAAAGTGTTTACCTGAATCAGTAGTGTGTCGGTCAAACAACAGCCTGTCGGGGCACGGCCTCTTCGGGGCGCTCGTGATAGCACTGTCTCGTTGCATCTTCCGCTTGCCGCCGCTATGTGACATACCTGGATCTCCTCGAGATTTGTCGATCTTTTCTGTCCCGATTTGTGCGGGGAGGTCTCTTTATATATAAAAGCTAAGCAAATGTACTGAATCGTATTTAATAGGAACCACACTCTGAATGAACGGGAGAAGAATGGAGCTTTCCTTCTTATTACCATCGTGAAGTGGCCCTTTCGACCGCCTACAATAGGACCGTGCATGTGCGATCAGCAACGGGTTGGCTCCACGGATGTGGGCACGTCACATTCGCCGACGGTTGTATATCTATCCTCCTTTTAGCCGTCAGCTAACATGGTGAATCGATCCGATTCCCATGGCTGGACGAGACACGGTTTCTAATGCTTGACGTGTGGTCAGCTGAGTTCGCAAGCCGTGACAATCCATTTCACCACTTGAGACGCCTATATTTTGGTCAAGGTTTGGCGCTAAGGGGCAGAACGAGGCGAAAGCGTAAAGGCCTCCGCATCACTTTGAAGACAACGAGAATTTGTGTCCATGACGCGGCCGTACGCCTCGTCATGTGAAGAACGAGACTCCGGTGAGGTTCACCAGGCGGGCAGTTGTGTTCGGCATATGTTAGCGGGTAGTGGTGCCGAGTCGGGTTTAGTGTTTAGAACGACACGTGAACAACCCAAAGTCGTCAGGGACTTGGTGCCTCGGTGTGATCCTGTGACGCGGAGCAATCCCGCAAAATTAGCTTGACCCCGAGTCACAGCTGTGCTCTAAAGCCACAGATAGCTCATCTAGTACCGAATCTTCGTTGCTTTGGGTGTTTTGGAGATGACCGGTGAATAGCCCTTTAGCCGCCGATCCTGACCCTCAAGACGACCTGGACCGTGCTCAGCTCATTCCTCGTACGATCTTCGTCCACAAGGTTACATTGTCGACTTTCCTTCATATCAACCATGTAGCCATGCCTGTAAAGCAGATAATTGCGTCTGGGCTGTTGTACGCAAGCTCGTCTCGATCACAACCGTGCGTTTAAAGTTTCGCCTTGCATGGTTCGTGCTGTCTGGCAAACCACTTTGACTCGCCGTGGCCTCAACACTGGTCTCCACGTATGTCGGAAATTGACCGATGTATATAGAACCGCCGTTTACCGTCGACCTCTGTTGGTGGTGGGGGCCACAACGACGATGAGTGACTGGTCGCATCACTATTGCCAGGAGTGGTCGGCGTTGCCAGTCGGCTGGATCCGGCGGGGTGGGGTCGTGGCTTTCTAGGCCTCCTGTGGCTATTCCGCTGAACTTGGCGCAGAAGGTCGTCAGGTCACAAGAGCAAACAAGCTTACGGCTTGCTCGCTCGAAAGAGAGAGAGAGGGAGAGAGACAAAGACAAGTCGAATGCAACTATCGTCGTGTTGGCTGCTGGGAGCAGGTTCATATAGTATCATGTCTAGATATTGCTGCCCAAAGCTATCACTGGTTATGCAAACGTGGCAGCTCTAGCAAGTCCATGCCTCTCCATGGTTTCACGGTTGACTCGGATTGGCCAGACGCGCTTTGAATGGCAGGTACCAATCCACACCCAGGTCAGCTGGAGCGACGGAGGGAGAGCGACTAATGCAGCACATCATCCATGACCTCTTGAGTGGCCAGTTATCTTTTGGCTGCCAACCTCACGTGTTCGTGGTCCGTCAGTCGGTAGTCATGGGACAATTGTTGCAGTCGGCCAATGATCTAGGTTAGCGCCAGCAAGCCCATCATATTTCTTGTCGTGGAACGCCGCTGCCTTGGTCGATGCGAATTGGTAGAACAGTATTACAGAACGAACGGGGTAAGAAGCTCCGGGTCAATGAAGCATTTGGTCATACATGTGAAAATGGCTGCCTTCGCGCCTCGCTCTGGCAGTCCAATCCCAGTGGATTCAAGCTTTTCCCACCAAATCCCTGGGAGCTGACGCTGCCCAGGGTCCACGGGGTCCACGTCTTGGACGTCAAGTCTACCACGCGTTGACTTCGAAACTGGCTTCGTCAAAATAAGTAGCCACAACCGTTCGGTGAGCAAATTGCCGTCCAGCAAGTGACTGAAGTGCTTTCTTGGCCAACCCTGCGTCAGCGTACTTCAAATAGATTTTGCCGACGCCATTTGATTGACGACTGCCGCCTGCAGGCCGAGGGATCTTCATATCGAGGATCTGACCATACTTCTGGCACTCTTCCATAATATCTTCACAGATTTCTGTTATGCAGTATCAGCGTTGCCCTGGGACGGATCATCTTGGACGCGAGCACTTACCTTCATACTCGTCATTGTCTATCAGCTCCTCGGCCGTGACCATGTTGAGGAGTTGGATCACTCGACCCTCCTCAAGGTCTGTTGACTGTGTCCCTGCGAACATGGACATGGCATTGACTCCCATCTCCATTCCCGCGGCTTGCCGGAAGCCAATCGAAGCTAGATTAGTCTTGAGCTTGCTCTCTCCGATGTCCATGCCGTTCAAGCCTTCGACGGCTATTTGGGTGGCGGCCGCATCAGCGTATTCGAGGAAGGCGATGCCCTGTGTATGTCAGTAAACAGCAGTCGAGACCATTGATGCACTTACCCTTGACGTCTCTGCTCCCTGATCCTTGACAAGTACAAATGCTTTGAGCTCGCCGAATGACTTCACCAGCTCGACGACTTGATCCTCGGTCAAGTAGTGTGGGATGTTGCTGATGCTGATCTTGTTCTCTGAATCTGGCACCTCAGTAGAGAATCCCCCGTCTCCCGCAGCGTTGTATTGCTCTGGATCGGGAGACGGTACGATGTAGTCCCTCGGTCGTTTGATATCTAGACCTCGAATATCGTCCAGACCGCTGCCGTTGGCTTCACGCACATGCTCCTCCATTGCCTCTCCGTTGAGTGCGAGCGCCATGGTTGTGTCTTCGGGCGTTTTGAACTCTGCAATAGCAAAGCCGCGATCTTTCGACATGTTGCACGATATACAAGGATCAATGCTCTTAGACACGTTCAGGCCATTGAGATGCAGGTTGAACCAATCCACCACAGTTTCGTCTCTTGCGGAAGCGGGGAAATTGTGCAGGAACAACCGCTTTGACTGTCTCGCGGTGGAGGGTTTCAGGGCTGATTTGTCGGCGTTGGTGGGTTGATTGATGAAGGCCTGCAGCTTGGCCTGGTCCATCTGCTGGCGAGGCGCACCAGGAAGAGGGAACATGCCCGAGAGTTTGGCTTGCTCTGCCGTCACGCTTTCGTAGCCCGGCGGTTTGATGTCCCACTGTGTCAGACGTCTCTTCCTTTCAAGAATTGGAGTTACATCCGTCAAATCCGGGGTCGGCTCTCGCTTCTTTGGTGGTGGGCTGTTGGCCTTTGCGCCGCGGGCTTGCGCTGCAAACTCGTCTCGATCTTCTCTGGCGCCTCTGTCGTCCTCTCGTTCGCGACGGGGCGCTCGTCGGTCATCGAACAGGTCTCGTTCGCCTCGTCTGTTGTCTCGTCGATCATCTCTCCGGCGTGGGCCACGGTCTCGATCCCAGTCGCGATCGTCCCGTCGACTCCGGTAGCGCTCCTCTCGTTCTCTTGCTTGGTAGTCTCTGCTGGACGAATATGAGTCGTCGAATTCTCTCCTCGATCGATGATGTGGCGATCTGCTTCTCCGGCGGTCTCTATCTCTGTGACCGTCTCGGCGGCCGTCTCGGTCTCGATCACGATCGCGGTCTCTTCGCTCGTCTCTCTCGTGTCGTGAACTCTGCAAATCATCAGTCGACGTGAATCTCCATGTGGGAGATTTGCTAACATAGTGCTCGCGCAGGCGACCGGAATCTAGCTGTGTCAGTTGCGCCCCATAGCCGCTGAGCTCGCCGCTTACCTCGAGACCCGCCGTACGAATCTCCGTTCATGTTTGCGATGGTTCGAGGCCTCACTCGCTGCGTGTAGAGCAGCCTTGAATGATGTTTCCAAGCAAGCCACGCAGGTGCCGGTGACAACCTCACAGAGTGGAAAGCAAGGCGAAGCAAAGAAAGGCAAGGTCAACTTCACCAGACAAACACCGGAACCAACTTGGAGGATGGACTCGGAATGGCCCTCGAAAAGCGTTGATTCGGTACTGTCTTAGGACTGCACGACTACTAGGCACTAAGTAGACTTCTGAGAGCCTTGCAGAAATTTCGTGGAAAAACAAGGCTCCGCCAGGTACTAATTGCCCACGGCGCGGAAAACCTCCCCCCACAAAACATATGGTCAAGTACTACTTTTGAATCATGTGAATCATGTGAATCATCTAGGACGCTTCTCACGAGAATATATTTAGCTACATAATGTTATTACACCGACGACGATTGTGAGGTCGCAGATACACTTTTGGACGTCCTGGAGAGCGAACGCTTGCTCAGACAAGTCAGTCACCTGCTCGGTCAAGAATCGACTCGTAGGTCAGGACTCTGCCTGCAAGCAAGTTTTCGAGCCATCTCACAAACGCCAGTCCGAGTACTTGAAAGCGGCGTAGGAATCTACTAGCGACCATACGGGTGGTACCGACCACCACCACCACCTCTCCCGCCACGGAAATTGGCTCCTGGCTTTCCTGCATTCTTTGGTCCCGTCGGCGCATTCGCAGGAGCACTGCTCTGAGGCTGCGGTGTAGGTCCCTTGGGCGGTCGGTTCCCTTGCGGCGTGTTGTTTCGGACAGCCCCAACGCCTCGACCACTCTGGCTACCACCATCCGGCTGCGGTTCGCCATCATACATGCCTTCCCACGATTGAGGTCCGCCTTGGTTCTGATTCTGGTTCTGGTTCTGGGTAAAGCTCGCTCGGTTGTTGTGGTAACCGCCGCCTTGTCTTCTCGCAACCTGCTGCTCGTACTTTTGTTGTTCAAACGCTTGTTGTTCTTGCGGAGAAAAGCTAGATCGACCGTTGCTTCCCATTCCTCCTCTCTGGTTGGCGCCCATATTCATGCCGTTCTGCATCTGCATCATCTGCATCATCTGTTGCTGCATCTGTGGTGTCATTCCTTGCATTCCACCTCCACCTTGCATGTTTTGCATACTCTGCATCTGAGCCATCATCTGAGGATTCATCTGTCCCATGCCGCCCATCCCTCCCATTGCATTGGCCGCCATGGCCTGTTGCATCATGGAAAAATACTGTTGCATCTTCTGCCAGTACTGTGCCATCATCTGTGGCGTCATACCATTCCCACTCATCATGTTTTGGTTTGGCGGAGGCTGATTCTGCTGCGGCTGCTGGTTCTCAAACCGGTCGTCCCTGCCAAATTTACCTTTTCGACCTCCTCGGTTGTCATGCTCTTCTTCGCCCATCTTACCTCGCGGTTGGGCCTTTTTGACCTCGATCGATTTTCCGAGAATCTCGAGAGGATGGTATTCAAGACATCGTTCTACGGCAGCCTCGCTGTCAAAGGTGACGAAGCCAAACCCTCGCGGTCGACCAGTGTCTTTGTCCATCATGAGAGTGGCATCGACCACTCGTCCGAATTGTGCAAAGAAAGCGGTGAAGTCGTCCTCGGTTGCCTCTTGTGACACGCCGCCGACGAAGATCTTGGATGTTTTCTCCTGCTCGTCTCGCGGGATAGCTCGCTTCGGATCGATCTGGGCACGTGTATGTAAGCATTTGCGATCGGACATCTGGGGAGGGCGAAAGCGCTGCTGGTATCTCGCCGCGGGGGTTGATCCCAGAGCGACTTGCTTCTCAACCGAACCTGCAAAGGAAGTGGGCCTTACAATTTTACCGTCCAAGAAATGCTCCTTGACCATGACGGTGTTGACGACCTTGGGATCTTTGAATGTCAGGAATCCGAACCCTCGAGACCGGCCGGAAGCGCCATCTCGCATGACGGTGCATTCCTGAACTTCACCAAACTGGGAAAAATAGTCGTAGAGCGATTCTGACTCGGATTAGAAAGCATTCTTGGTCCAAGGCAGGCTTGCGATCTTGTTCGATAACATACGGTCAGTGGTTTCCCAATTCAAACCACCAATGAACATTTTTCTGCAGCAAGAATACGTTAGTTAAATGATTACTCTTCTTTGCCTATCAGGGCACGAATATTTCGTTGGCTTTTTGCGAAGTCCTGCTTGTCTCCAGCTGCATGGCGCTCAGATCTAATTCCCCCATTTTGGTCCACCTGTCTATAATCCAAACACTTGATGCTCGTATGTTCCTACTGCATCGCCGTCGGAGTCGCTGGCGCGGAGTGGTACTGAACGTCTGCAGACTAGTTTGCTTTTCATTGTTTGAGCACCACGGTAGACATGCATGTTTCCAACGCAGCCAGTGGCCGGCCTCTTCAAGCTTGGGCTACCGTTAATCTGCTTTTGCATGGTCGAAGATTCACGCTGGAGACCGCGGGACTTCATCCATGGCTTTATGTATGGGTTTGTGACTATCAAGTCAGCAAAGGCTGAGAGCCAGGCTTGTTTCCCGATTCGGTCTAGGTTCCAACGTGTTCCAAACACAAGCATGCGATCCCACAGCAAACCAGCAGTCTAGTCAGGCTGCAATGCGACAGCCGCCCGTTTCAGGTGATATCAAGACAACCGTTCAGAGAAGATACGACTCTTTTCTAGAATTGTGGCTGTAAGGCCCGAACAGGCTGTGCTCCAACAGCAGCTCCACACTAGCAGTTCTCGCATCATTTCGAATGAATGTATCTGGTCTATGGTGGCTCGACTGATATAGACTTTTGCGCTCGAAGATATCTGCTTCTAGATCGTTTTGAGGGTGTGGGTTCACATCATGCTTTCTATGCTCAAGTCTGCCGAATCTGACTTCCGTTGTTTCTGCCGTCTCCATTCTTCCAGCTATCAGCTTTCTCGCCTTGCAGCATGACCAGCCATGGTCTTCGATCAAGCCAATTTTTGAATCGTTCAAGCCTAGAAGGGCATTGACCTCGGTGAGCCGGGAACTGAGCCCAGCCCACACGACAGTATATGAGGAGTGACTTATGAGTGCTTGCCGTCCCATAACCTCAATCGCATTGCAATGTCCTCGTGCGGACACCTCAGCATCCTCTTGATGGCGGTACATCCTTGTAGACTATCCACGGTCTACCACGAGTTTCCGCATTCTATAGTGGCGGATGAATGATCTTTCTAGCGGCGCCATGCAGCTCTCGACAAGCTTACCTTGACATGATCACGTTGCTACAGGCAGAATGTTAGGTTTCAAACATCACTTACCCGTCTTCTTTCATCTGCAATGGCTCATCTTTGAAAGCTACGCTGGCGGTGCTTTGCGGTCTATCAAAATCCGGGCCAGTGTAGGTGGCAGGCTCTTCTTTGACATCATTACTGCCAGCGACCGAGTCCTCGAAGGCCTCAGGTGCAGCTGCGCTATCGGGCTCTTCACCATATCCAGGTTCGTCCTTAGTTTCCAATACCGGTGGTAGAGAAGCCTTCGGCTGAACGGGTGCAGGTGCGTTGCCTTTGGTGTCATTTGCGGATTCATCGCCGTCGTAGCTGTTCCTTTGTCAGACGTTCGAGTCCGTGCTGAGTGATCGTAGAGAGCCGTGGGGATGGATTGACTTACAGATCCGCGAAGAGATCTTCCTCCATGTCATCAGCCATTTCAGAGGCAACCACGCAACCAAATGGGGTCGATCAACACAAAACAACGCAGAAGGGATTTACAGGGAGCAGTGAGCAGATGGTGGTCTGTTCGAGGACAAACCTTCTACCTGTGCCCTGATACAACAATCGACAAGATGGTGAAATTAAGATTAGGAAAGTAGAAACGGGTAGCGCAGGTTGTCAAGTTGATCAAAACGTGAGGAGTTGTTGGCAAGGGAAATCAAATCCCCCATTGCCAAACTGGTAACAGCGACACCTAAATGTCGGTCTTGGCAATCGTAATGGGCGCCTGTAGGCGGTTCTGCACTCTGCCGTACAACCCTTCGCGACTTTTGGATTTGGGCATAAACGCCACCTGGGTGCCCATGATACCGAAGGCATCAACCTGGAAGACTACGTACAAATGTCAAATGCTATCGACGTCGCTGCTGACCAAGTTTGACACCCCATGCGGGAATACACGCCGTGAGTCTTAGTGAGGTGGCCTGTGCCTCGACAGGATACTCTGTCTGCCTAAGTAGCTACACAACTCGGTCCAAGGTTTCTCTGTCGACATGGCTTACAAGAAGCCGCAGCAGCAGGTAGGCGACCTCGTACACCTCGTGGATCTTCTGCTGACCTATCACTAGGAAATGGTTCAGGTCTGTTCGCCCATGTGTGCCTTGATGTCTTGCAGATGTGGTCTACACTTGTTTCCTTTCGCACCCATCCGCTTGGAGACGATTGTGCTAATATTGTGAGTCTGCAGACGAATCAGAGTACGTATGTTGGACCACGAAGACGCGTCTACCGGTGACTGACACCATCCAGGCGCTCCTCATCTCCTTTCTGGCGCAGCCGATCTCAGGTCCCCCGAAGCAGCGGCTATGGGAGACCCGGAGTGGTTGTGGGGGCTTCGTACTCCCACGCCGACATGCTGAAATTCGACTCCCTGTATGTTCCTGGGGACTTATGGCACGGTGTGGGCTGACAGCAGTAGTTCTTTGGGCTCATCTTCCAGGCCACGAACTCCACCGTTCTCTTCCTCACATGCCTCACCCACTCCATCTGTTGAGCGGCAAAAGTATCAATCTCCCGAGAGAAAACCTCCCTCCGGCTTCGCCTCTCCGTCATCGAGCAGTTGGAGCATTTTGAATCGAAGCGGGGCCGTGGAACATGAGGATGACGACCTGCTTTATGATGACGATGAGGATGAATTTGGCTTGCCTAGCATTGCCAATCTGCAGAGTAAAAAGTCAAGGAGTTCTAAAATATCTGCCCTCGATTATAGCATGGGTCCTGGCAAACAGAGGTCGACGCCGGATCTGCTTCATGAGCCCACATCCGAACATGAGCACGCTGATAGCTTCGACATAGCCGAGGAAAGGAACACACTCTCCTACCCAAGTGCAGGCAAAAGTCATGGCAAAATACTGAGACCACAGTATAAAGAGGTCCTGACTGACCCGGCCAATGCACTGCACCTAATTCGACATCCTCCATTGTCATCGGATGCAAGTTCCAAAGACGTAGAAACCCACAACACCCGGATATCGCGGATCAACAAATTCAAACGAATATTGCAGGCAAGCACCGTCTCGCTGCCTGAATTAAGGTCGATAGCCTGGTCAGGAGTTCCAGAAGAAGTGCGTGCAATGACTTGGCAACTGTTGCTGGGCTACCTTCCAGCCCAGAGTGAGAGACGCGTTGTTACACTTGAGAGGAAGCGGAAAGAATACCTCGATGGAGTCAAGCAAGCCTTTGGAGAAGGAACGGTCACCTCGAGAAACGGCATAAATTCTGGCCTAGCAGGCGCCGCTTCAAACCCACCTGTCACGACTGGACGAGGCCGTGGATTGGATGAGGCACTATGGCATCAAATTGTCATTGACGTGCCCCGGACGAATCCACACCTCCCGTTGTATCAATACGAAGCAAGCCAAAGGTCTTTGGAGCGCATCTTGTACGTTTGGGCGTTAAGACATCCAGCCAGTGGATATGTGCAAGGCATCAATGATCTCGCAACACCATTTTGGCAGGTATTCTTGGCCGTCTACATCACAAACTCGAACATCGAACGAGGCATGGATCCTGGTCAATTACCGAAGCAAGTACTTGATGCTGTCGAAGCAGACACATTTTGGTGTCTGTCAAAGCTCTTAGACGGCATCCAGGACAATTACATTGTTGCGCAGCCGGGCATCCATCGACAGGTTGCCGCGCTCAGAGATTTAACCGCGAGAATCGATGACCGCTTAGCGAAACATTTCGAGATGGAAAACGTAGAATACATGCAATTCAGCTTTCGCTGGATGAATTGTTTGCTGATGCGGGAATTGAGCATGCGAAGTGTGGTACGCATGTGGGACACTTATCTCGTAAGTCCAGAGTTTGGTCCTCTGAAATCTACTGACTGATGGCACAGGCTGAAGAAGACGGCTTCTCTCAATTTCATCTTTACGTATGCGCTGCCTTTCTCGTCAAGTGGTCCGATCAGCTTGTCAGGATGAATTTTCAAGAAATTCTCATGTTTTTGCAGGCACTGCCCACGAAAGACTGGACAGAGAAGGACATTGAACTACTGCTGAGCGAGGCGTTTATTTGGCAGAGCTTGTTTCGGGGATCGAGAGCACATCTGAAAAACTCATCAACGTCCTCGGTGGCTATGGGTTCGCTGGGGCCTCCAGGTTGACCCAAAGAGCAACCGCGTGTATTGGTGCCAAATCCAACCAGGGCTGGTTATCCACATGGATTATTGTGATAAAGTCCAATCAAAATTCAGAGCCCGCTGCATCACTCCTCCAAGGCCACAGGCCTCCTTTCCAACACATTCGTCAGGCACGCGTTCTATCGCGGTATGGCACATACACCATATCACTTACATAGGTAAACCGGTACTCCGACGATCTGCCTTGGTCATCCTGATGCAGTCTGGCACTGCATTATTTTTGCTAGCTGAGCCCTCATAATGCTCTTGCCTCGAATCCTGACCGACGACGTTCTCACGTGCGGTACATGTGGTCAAGGGCCACAGACAGACGTTCAGAATATTCTGGTTCCCCCCTATCTGCCTGCAAGCAGTCTTCGAGCTAAAATATTGGACAATTCGGGATAGATTGTTCTTTTTACTTTACGACCAAAGCGCTGTTCGTGCAATGCTCAGCCTACTCATTTCTCAGGCTCATTATGGACTCAAGAGAGCGAGGAGTTGGGATTTTCTGGTTTTGCAATAATCGTTTGGCACGTTGCTCCAGCACGAGGTGGCCCATGACGTGGCTCGTTGGGTGGACATGGTTCTACACCGCTATTCTCGGAGGTAGATCGGTGTTCGTTTGACAGGCAGCCAACGACTGGCTTTTACTGCTTTACTGGACTGGCTGATACAGCTGCAGTTGACGTCGAATGTGTATCTTCGTTTGTTGGAAACAATCTGTTCCTTACTGGTTCGGTCACTAACTTCTGCCACCGTCCTACCCTGCAATTCACAAGTAACAGTAAACTTGCCAGCTTGTTACCGAGACACCGCAAAACTCGTTTCGCTTCTCCCCAGCGACAACTATAGCATCGTCAAAATAGACGCATTTGAATAGCTGAGGCGCTAGGATCGATCTTAGGTACCTGCATTAGTTTGAAATGGACATAATGAAGTTCATTGGCCGGGACCTTTTCTTCATGACGTCCATTGTCGAGATAGTTTTAATGGTGCGCGTCGACAACTAAAATCTACCCGTCATCAACTTCACATCACTCCATTGTGGTACATTTTCAAGCTCAGGTCACGCGGAAGTATCAAACAGGAACCCATATCTGTGGTCCACTTTCCGAATAAACCTCCAGCGTGGCTGTCAAGCTGACGCTCTGACTACAGTGGTTGAATATGAATGCGGAATATACTGTATGCCCTGTGCCCTTTCATTTGTCTTGTCAAAGCCATTCTTTCCGTGGTTGCCCTGCCGCGCATGAAGCTTGTATCTGTCTCTCGCATATCTCGTAATTCGTTCTTCTCAAGCTCTGCCAGCCCCTGCCTGTGTATCGCTGCATCGCCTCATCTTACCGCCCTCGCTCCTTTCGTTAGAGCTGCCAGAGACCCATGCCTAACAAGCACAATAACAAGAATGCGGTGAACGAGCATCTCGCGAAAGAACACGCAGGCGCTGCGGATGAGGCACATCAGTTCCAAGCAGGCAACTCGACGAACCGAAAAGAGGATGAATGGAAGCATAGAGAGCCCTACCGCATCCACGGTGACGACGAAAATTTCCAAGTGAAATGGAAGGGAGGCTGCCATTGCGGCAAGATTAAATATGAGTTGAGCAGAGAGCGGCCGCTGGCTTCCAAATACTGTCACTGCACAACTTGCCAAAGATTGCACGGGGTAAGTCATCCCGGTCTCTCAGAGCTCCAAGATTTTGAAGAAGAATAATAGTCACCTTTTCAATGGGCAACCATCTTTCACAAAGGCGATATTAACTTCACCCACGGGATCCACGATCTGGGTTGGTATGACCCTACCGGCAAGTCCAACACCCACCGTCTGCCTTGCAAGGTCCAATGTGCATTCTGCCGTACCCCCATTATGGACGAAGGTCGAAACATGATCCTGCTTTTCCCCACGCTGATTGAAGGCATTACCAAAGAAGAGGTTCGGAAGATATTCAAGCCTACGTGCCACATGTTCTACCCATCACGTGTTGTTGACTTCAAGGGCGATGGAGTGGTGAAATGGAGAGGATTGGATAACTCGAGTGACTTGCTCGATGATGACGGGAATATTTTGGTGAAGTTTGACGAGGGCATGAAACAGAAGGAGATGGATCAGAGGAAACGAAAGCACTTAGACGACAACTTTCCCCAAGAAACAGGGTGCCAAGAGAAGGAACTTAAAATGTGAGCTGTGGACAAGCTTGCCTGGCATCAGACTGCACTTCGTATATATACGATGTATACCACGTTCATGCACGCTGTACCTGGATATGAGAGAGACTGCTCCTTATCCAAACGTGACGAACTATATCCATAGCACGCTATGGATATGTACTTTGTAGGCGCGGAGTGGCACGGACCAGGGTCCAACATCCACACCTGGGCAGATACTCCGTACGTATATACACGGAGGGTTCAAGTTCTCCGCTACTTTTGCAGTGGGACCGATGGCTTATGAACTCCCATTATTATTGCGTATGTTCAGTGTATTCGAAACCTTTGCCCAAAGTACACAAGCGCTCACCCTCTCCCACACTCGTGGGTGTGGGCGTGAGTGTACCTAGGTAGGCAGTCGCAAGTGTAAGGAGAGTTCCTTGTCCATGTCCATTTTCGGTAGCTCGCAAAGTGATCAGGCGCAATAATTGTGGTCGGCCAAATCTCAGACGAACGCCCGAACGCGATAAGATAGATATATCTGACTACTGCACGTTCCGTGACGAGGGGCTTTCCATCGCGTCCGTGGCTATCGCTTTGCACTTGGCTATCGTCAGCGCAATCTCTCTACACGTATTTTTGAAACACTAGCCCAACCGGATTGCTCAACATTGTTCTCCACCATCGATTGGCTTGAGTGGGTAATTAGCTTCCCAGCCTCAAAACGAACCAAAATATGCAAATCATTTTCGGTGTCTGCGTTCTTCGTTCTCCGTACCAGTCACGCCAGTCTTGAAGTTCGGCTGCAGACCTGCAGGACCAGGGGCTCACGCCCAATTCTGAATCACCAGTGGAGCTATATACCCATGGCTTGCATCTCCAGAGATACGACTTTGTGGGTTAGCTAACAAGGCTGTGCTCATGCCAAACAATTATGGCACTGATAACGCTGCGATTCTGCAATATCGAAAAGTTTCCCCCATCTTTCAGTTTTTGATGTTGTTTTTCCGTTGAGCAAACGTTGTTCTGTATACGCACCATTATGGCGTTCAGGGGGTGCCACAAAGCCCTCTTTCTCGCGTTAGCAATCGTCGTTTCATTCTGGGTTTCGTTCGTTTTTGGCGGAAAGCAAGCGCAGTTCAATGACTGGCATTACGACTACCGAGTACTCAGCTACGGACTAAATCGACCCGAGAAGCACGATACTCTGGGCAAAGTACCCTCAACATTCAGGTCCTCGAGAGGCTGGCCAAACGAAATCGCGATACCGCCGGACGAAATGCCGTATCGATGAGAGCCCGCCCCGCAAAGTGCTGGCGTTGAGCCCTTCAACCCATCATTCAAAAATGATTCGCACGAAATCTCCACGGATGCACAATGCATCGTTCGAAACGACACGCCACGAAATGATATACACCAGATAGACTACACCACTAGACACCCACCGCACCGGACACGAAGGGAGATATATACCCGCTAATCATGCTCCGAAATCCTTCTCATATTCAACTGCGGGATGCTATGATATCAGGCAAGCGATGGCTTGGATTGGGGGCGTTTTTCATACGTTTTTGAAGGCTTCTGGTTTTAATGGGGAGGGCGTCAAAGGTTTCCCCCATCAGTTCTTGGGAGGGAGTGCTTGCAGAATCACATCACATCGAACTCCCACTATCGAAAGGTCAATCCTGGATGCCGCGTCCTCCGTGTGTCGATATGTACATGCTGCGCACGATTGGAACTTGTTACGACCTTTTTTGCTGAGCGAACGAACGACGCCTGTGCGTGGAGGGACGCATGTGTAAAATAGGGACTAATCGGCGTTTCCTCTACGAAGTATTTTTCTGAGCCAAGACAGTGTAAATAGGGAGTCCTACCGAGCCTGCTTCAGGATAGGCTTTAAATGTTGATTACGAAGTATCTACATACACACATCTATACCTAGGTATCTACAACGCCTGTAGACGACAAAGCCCGACACATTTCCTACTGGCTGCCTAGGCTAAAGGGCTCACATGGGCAAAACGAACGAACTCATAGCCAAAATCCTCCAAGCTCTGTCGCTGAACTATACCAAGTCTCGACAGAAAAAGCCAATCTCAATCGATCGTCGGCGTCTAATCCTGCCGATCGCAATTATAGTGTCCACCGGGCGTTTTCAACTGTGTGTTGATGAAAGAACGAGATTAGAGATTAGATAAAAACCAGGGTCCGGAGATTCCTTGATCTCCGACGTGCAAAGCCAGCAAAAATGATGGATCATGAAGGTAACTCCGTACTAAGTGCCATGTATCATTATCATCGGTCATAAGCCTGGTGAAATGCGTCAAGACATTAGCTATCTACAGTACGTTGTGGTCCCTGCCACGTTCTGTGGTGTGGCGAGCACATAATTTTGTTATCATGGCAGCCCTGCCAAGTTCATGGCTTGACAGGCATCGATCACAGGGTCACTCTCCGACCACGTCCCTGACACTATAATTGCGACAGACTTGAGGGTTGTAAGGTGACGTCGAGGACAGCTTGCAAAACAATTCATGTCTATCATCTCTGATTCCTCACAAAAGCACAGGGGAGCGGGTGTTGGCCAATTCGAGGTATGTTGTGACCACTACTGGTTTTATCGGTACGCGGCGTATACTCCTTTGAGGAAACCAGACAAGCTTCGTCAAGAGTTCGATCTACCTTTTTGGGATCACAGAATCTCTTCGCTGGCGATTCCACATTCAGCATACGACCCGAACACAACTTGACGCGCAACCTTTGCGGTGCGTGAGATCGCGGCATAGCTGCCACATGTGGGAAATTCGATGGTACCTACTCAACGGTGTGTGCGGTGCTAATTTCCTAAAATGGACAACACCGCCTGTTCGCTGCTGAGTGGCCCATCGGACACCATGGAAAAAGGAGAAACGATCATAAAAGATCCAGGTACACTTGAATGGTAAATCTCATTGAGCTGGAAGATTGGTATGTTTTCAAGGCTGCATTTTACTACTACTCACTGTCCATACGAAGAAGCCGGTCATAATAATAATCATGATACTCAGCATTATTCTCCCATATGCCTTGGGACTGGCCGTCATCGGCCTCATAGTCTACCCCTTTGTTTCCTACTTGGCAGATCCATATCACTTGCGGGGGTTCCCTGCCCCATCCGGAGCCGCATTCAGTACCCTCTGGCGCATGTGGCACAATGTCCAGCAGAAGCATTACGCAGCAGTGCATGCGGCGCACGCTCGCCTCGGGTCCCACGTGCGCATAGCGCCGAATCACATCTCCGTGCTTGCTCCCGATGCACCGCAGCAGATATACGGGCACGGAGCCAACATGATGAAGGAGGCATGGTACGATGGGGGCGCTGGTGCGCATCGAAACCTGGCCGATGTCCGGAACAAAGTCGAGCATCAGGGCAAACGCAAGATGCTTGCTCACGTCTTCGCAGCGAAGACGGTGATAGAGTTCGAGCCACTCCTGGTCGAAACGCTAGAAGCTTTCCGGAAGCAGTTGGATGGCCGCGCGGACGCTGGCACCAAGCTCGACATGCGACTCTATCTCAACTACTTCACGATTGACTTCTTTGGCAAGCTCCTTTACGGGGCGCAGCTCGACTGTCTCACTCGCGGAGACGATTTGCTCGATGCCGAGACCCGTGACGGCGTCATCTACAAGGTCCCGTTCATCCAGTCTCTTCTCGACGCAACGGTCATCAACACGCTTCTCGCCATGAACCCGTCGCTCCTCCCGCTCACGCGGCCACTGGTCAAGAACCACCGCTACAAGAAGGCCGGGGCCGACTGGGAGAACATCGTGTACCACAACACCAAGGAGCGTCTGATGAAAAACTCGTCTTCGTCACAGCGAGAAGACGACCTGTTCCAGCGGCTCCTGCACAATAGCAAGGGCGAGGCGATGAATCTCCCCTTCGGCGAGATCATCGCCGAGTGCTCCGCAATGATGAACGCCGGCACGGAGACGACCACCGCAGCTTTGACAAACACGATATTCCTGTTGTACACGCACCCGCGCGTCTTGGAGAAGCTGCGCGACGAGCTCGACGCTTCTCTGCCAGACGATGAGCTGCCCACCTACGCGGCCGCTTCCAGGCTGCCGTACCTGCGAGCGTGCATCGAGGAGTCTCTCCGCGTGCGGCCCGCGAGTTCATTCGGCCTTCCGCGCGTGGTCCCCGAAGGCGGAAGGACCATCGCGGGCCGATTCATCACCGAGGGCGTCACGGTGTCTGTGCCGACGTATTCGCTGCTGCGGGACGAGACCGTGTTCGAGAACGCTGATCAGTATGTTCCCGACCGGTGGATGACTGACGACGCGGAGAAGAAGCGCCGCATGATGAACAGCCATCTCCCCTTTAGTACGGGGCCGAGAGCCTGTATCGGGAGGAATATTGCGTATTTTGAGCAGACTGTGGTGATTGCGATGATTGCAAAGTTCTATGATTGCGTCGTGCCGGAGGGGTTTCAGCTGGAGACGCAGGAGCGGTTCAACTCGAATGCGGGAAACCTCGTGGTTGGCGTGCAGCGTCGTCAGCGCAGCTAATGCAGAAGAACAAAGGTTGTGAGGGCGTGTTTTCAAAGAGGAAGATTAAAAAAGAGTGGCGGGTCTACGAATGATGGAATTACATTGGAATAGCATACAATCGTCTCGTATCGGTCTTGTGTCAGTTTCTCCACGAAGACTCCCCAGTTTCCTTTTCGTAATGTGTGATGTAAAGAGGCTTTCAAGATATGTGGGCCCTTGCTAACCACCCACCCACCATCGTGGCTCTGCGCATCCGACGGATGGGGGTAGATTTTATCACTCCCGAGCAGCAGGCAGACTCGCGTCAATCAATGCATGCCTCGCAGACAAACCTCCTTCGTAGTACTCACGGTGTAGGCTATATTTGAGGGTCGTGCGTCTCATATATCTAGTCCTGGCAGATTGTTGAAGCCGATAGGGCTTTCAGCAGCCAGATACGTCCAAGACATGTCGTCCATGCCACCGAAGAGATCATGCGTCTCGGGGTTCCAGGTGAACACACCGGCAGGATCTTCGGCCCTGGAGACATCATTATCGAATGACTGCCGGTGCAATTCTTCCTGTTCTGGTCCCAACAACAACAACGCGTGTGGCGCACGTCGCGTTTCACCAAGGCCAATGCCACGGTCCTCATCATCATCATTGTTGGACTGGCCGGCCGCCGCTCCGCCGGTCTGCGTGTGCAATTGTGTCCTATCAACGCGAACGAACGAAAGATTCGGGATCTTCTCGAGCTCATTCGACACTCTTTCCGCCAGTGACGCCATTGCATCTCCGGAGCTCCACTTCTGCTGCAGAGTCTTTAAAATATTGCACGCTGACTTGAAATCGTGCAGCGCCTCCTCCTGATCCATAGGCAGTCTGCTGTATCTGAGCTGCTGGTAGGAGACGGACAACGCCAGCGACGCCGCGTACACCACGACCGGTAACGGATGTAGTGATTCTAGGTGTTCGCTGTCTTGCATTTGGCGGATGATCTGCATGGCTGAGAGCTGCTGCCTTAGTCTTGCAGTCGTCGTGGTAGGCAGCGTCCTGATCTTCTTCAGCCGGTAGGCAAGGATGGCCGTAGCCAGGAAGAAAATACGCAATGTGGCTAGAGTGGGAGGAGGCAGATGCCACCCTTGCATGGCGTCTACCAGCTGCTCGAAACCAGTGTATTCAAGCTCGATACCGGTCACCGTGTCTGGGTTGCATGGTCTGTATAGCGCAATCGCACGGCTTAGTGTTTTCGCGATCTGAAACCACACGTCGAACGCAGGAAAGCCCAATTCGCCTGGTTGAGGGCTGTCGATGCCAATGTCGTTGTCGTGGAGGATGCACGGTCTGGAATTAGTGGCCGCGTTGAGTCGGTCCAAGGTCCATAGACACCAAAAAATTCTTTTCATTTCCAGGATATCGTTTTCGCCTGGTCTGCGTAGATGAATCGCCAGGCTTTGAGCGTGGTGACATGCCTGCGCTATGTGACTAGAGGCCTGTTCAGCACCGTCACTTCCTTCGTGGTGTAGCGAAAGGAGTCCTAGTATGCGGATCAGAGTGAGCCTCCTCAACTTCGACGGGTGCATTATCGCTGTCGCGATTGATTTGTGGATCCTCGTGCAGAATGCTCGGACCGGCACCGCTGCTTCTTTGGAATCGAGGAGTCGCAGATGGGGCCCGGCGGCTTTGTCCTTGGCCGCAATGAGACACACAACGTGCGTGAGTGCCATTGGGGTCTTTTCTTGTTCCAGCGAATGCCAGTACTCCTCTTCGTCTAGGAGGGGGAGGATTGGGTGTATGTTGGCGTAATACAGACCTGACAAGGCTGTGACGTGCTCGAGTGCGATAATGTCCGACACTGGCGTGTGCTGCTGCTGCTGCTGCTGCTGCTTTGCTTGTCGCTCCTGCGCCGACGATGGAGTGAAGTACCGAATCTCTTCTGGTGTGACATTGCTGGGCGTTCGTGGCTGGATCCAGACCCCAATGCCACTTGGCGAGGTGCGTTGGTGCTCCGTGGGTGATTCCTCTTCGTCGAGAAGCCTAGCTGCTGGGTTGAGATCCCCAACAAAACGTGGAACTATTTCACTCTCGCCATCCTGGGTCTCATAGCCTTGCAGCTCCTGTGCGGGTGATGGCGCACTCAAATCTCTCTGCTGCTGATGCTGGGCAAGGCATGCCGGCGCCTCTTCGGGCCAACGGTCAGTTCGTGAACAAACTCTCTTGGTCCCAGTGCCATTGATGCTCGGTTTTGCAACATTATTGATAGTCTCTACGTCAGGGCGTGGCGTTGTCAACGCGCTTGTCTCGCGCCGATGGTGACATCGTCGCTGAAGCAAAAGTTAATTGCAATTGAGTTGAAAGCCGCAACGGCTTCACGTAGCGAGAACCCACCTTCTTGAGGCGACAAGATTCGCAAGCTTTCCTGTTCGTCACACGGCGCGAGCGTCCATCGGGATTTTGTTGGGAGATGAACGTGAACTGTACCATGATGTTCTGTACTAACACACCAAAGACTTTCAGTCAAGACAAGGCTATCGGCGGCGAAGAAACGCCAAGTGCGGCAAACAAGGGTTGACTGCAGCTAATGCGAGCGCAGAGAGATGCATCTGACTTATTTCAGATTGGACACAGAGACTTTCAGAAGTACAATAGAAGCTTTGGCAGAGTCTGCCATCGCAACGATGGGTGGTGATTTGGATGAAATGCTGCTCACTTTTTCGCGCCTGCGATACAGAGAAATTTCTCCAATAATGATGTCGGCGGTATTCGGGCAATGGAGCAAGGTCAACGCATTTGTGTATGTAGCTATAAACACAACAGGTACGGCGGAATTTGGCTAATGGTGAATATCAAGATAATACGAGGAAATTTAGATTCTACAAACAATCATGCGATGCCTCTGAGGAGGCTACGTAGATGGCGAAGGAGCTCAAATTGTAAGTTTAGCGTGAATTCGGAATCCCCAAGATCGTTGTCATCATCCTCATCCGCTTCTTCAGACGTAGCACTGGCTCGAAGGCAATTCGAGACCAGTTCGCAGTATTTGTCACCCATGAGAAATCGCAAAGACCGACCCACCATCGTGTTTTCCATGTCAGAGAGAAATGGGCCTCTGGCTTCGAGCATTTTGCGCCATTGGTCCGCATCGAAAGTTGACGGGTGATTGGCTTGTTGAAGGTTCAAAGCTGCATTGGGCGTTGTGGTCCAATGCTGGAGCAATGTAGTCAGAGGCTGCCACAGACCTACCTCTAGCAAGACGCAACCGAGACTGAACAGGTCAAAGGCCTTACAGAAGGGAAGCCGGTCTTCACTCAAGGAAAGTGGATGTCTGTATAGCTGCGTAAATGCATCGATGCTTGGGGCTTCGGTCGTTTCCGTGACCCGATCTAAGCGAGCAAATTCATAGCCGCCGACGTATGCCTCTGGGAGGCAGGTCCGGGACGCACTGTGCACGCTCTGCAGAAAGAAGACATTGTCAGGCCGAACTGATTTGTGAAGCCATCCAGCAGTGTGGAGTTGGAGAACAGTCTCTGCAGTGGTGACGGCAAGGGCCAGCCTCTCATTCAGCGAAGGCTGGGCGGCGCCTTCGATTAGCAAGTCATAGAGTGTTAGCAGAGAAGCAGGTTCTTCACTCGGCACTTCGAATACGTAGCCATAGCACGTTGTTTTCGGCACTCGCACGAAGCCGATACAACGCAGTGAGTGAAAGGCAGAGTCTGCTAGCGAGGATAGAAGGGCGGCTACAGCAGAAACACGATACCTTAAACGCCTCTCGAGATTGTGAGGCATTTCTTTCCATTCAATCACGACCTGTTGTTTGCGAAATAGGGCTATTTCGCGACTTCTTGGTTGTGATGGTTCATGACGAACCAGATCGCCGTGGTCTAGCTTGAGGTCTTTGCTGGAAACGAACTTCTTGGAGGAAAGTAACGGTGTTGGTGGCATCGAAGGTGTAGGAGACCGAGAGTCTTGTTGGATATCAGCGTCAGACACAAGCGTTTCTGCACGCGAAATGGCACGACTGGGATGGTGGTAGTGGTTGTGAGTGTGGTACACATTCCCCAGGATTGCGCGACCCTGGTCTGCCACATGAACAGAGCCGAAGGTCAAGTTATCGTCCAAGAGCCCCAGGGCCAAGGACTTCTGCTTTAATTGTGCAGCTGCCGAGATGGCCTCGTCGAGGACTTCTAGCTTCTCTGTGATAAGCTCAAGGAGAGGCTGACTCGTGCTCTGTGCGATCAAGGCGCGCAATGTATGAGCACTGACGTCAGCATACTGCTCTTGCTCGGGCCTTGCCAACGTTCGCCGCAGCTCATTATTGAAGTATTGTATGTCGCCCAGGAGCCGCTCGAATCGATGCTGGCCAAACCTGGTCCATCTGATCTTTGTCCAAACCTGGTCCGAGCTTTTGTATGCCCCCACTGTACGACGGACAAACTCTTTCACCGCTGAGTTCGGAAGGATGCGCAAGCCACTGAACAAGCTCGTTGCTACAAATGACTCGTCCAGCTCTTCTGCCGTAACCTCGAAGTTCAGATCGTAATCGTCCCTCAGGCGGTCGACATCGGTCAGGACCTGTTCGAGGTTGTGGAGGGAACGTGGGGCGCTCCAGTTGGATACTTCCACCTCGTTCGCCTGGTCGAAGAGGCCAATCAGAGCCGCCCAGCGATAGAACTGATAGTGCTGCCAGTCGATCTGGCAACTGCAAAGTTCGGTCCTAGAGCCATATCCGTGCGCGGTCGAAAGCAGCACAAAGCCTTTGATACAGCTGTCGATACATTGGATAGATGTTGACACGAAATCGGTGGCATTGATGAAGTAATTGTCTTTCATCACTGCTCGACTTTCACGCCAAACACAGGACGTGGACACACCGGTCAACGTGCACGGAGCACAAGCACACACTTTCTGCAGATTCTGCGCGTTTTGCTAGCGATTTCGATCTCGGTATGGGCATCCAGAACACCTAAAGGAGCCAAAGGTGCGAAACGCCTATTGCCTTTTGTCCCAATGTGCGTGGCCATGGGCACCACTCAGCGGCCACAACCACTCTGCATGCTAGGTGCGTTTCAGGGCCGGCCAAGCTGCGGTCACTGACCAATGGTGCCACCGGCGATGCCTGTTTCCCTCTTTCATGCCTGGAGCGACCTTCATTCATATGAGTTGCAAATCTCAGCCTGCTCTTCACTTTCCTCAATTTGTACCTCGTCTTTGATGCTTTCGATGTGCGATGGAGGCTTTAATTTCGTTGTTGAGCCCACGCAAACCACAAGCGGAAAGACTTTCCATGCTCATAACCCAACATGGTTGCACCCCTCACAGCCCAATTCTGGAAGACGATGTGTTTGATCAGATCGCCGGTGAGATGAGACTCAATGCCTTTCCTGAAGAATGGACGCGTCGCCCGAGAACGTACTTCATCCTAGCTCAAATTAAAAAGATCCCGTTAATGGACGACTTCGTTCTTCATGGCTATGATGACACGTCAATCCCCTATGCAAACCTCAAAGCGCTGCCGAGGCCGGACGTCAGAGCTTTCAATCACTCCGATGCCCAAGCTTTTCTCGAATGGCAACGAATTTGTGTGAGCCAGAAGCTCCAGTTTGAGAACGGTGTACACATCAGGCTGGACGATGGCGATGTGCTATTCGAAGACCACAAGGTCAAACTCGGAAACGGCAGTCAAATGTATGTTTCGAACACTAGTTATCCCTAACAACATTTCACTTGTCATGTAACTTGTCCCAACGGGGACTTCAGACTTCGACTGACTGGTCATCGCCTTCAGGAGAACGACTGTCGACAAGGTGACCTCGAGAGCTACAGGTCGAGTCTATGCTAGGAAAAGGATTGCTCGCAAAAGGTTGCCCAAGGAGGCCCAGAAAGAATTTGAGAGAGAGTTACGTACTCTGAAAGATATCGACTCCCACATACATCTTGTCTCGGTGTGCGGCACCTACACAGATAAACGATACCTGGCGCTGCTAATTGAGCCTGTTGCCGAGCAGTCGTTGAAAATGTACCTGACCGCCGGTGGCCCATCCGACCCGAGGCAAAGAGCAGTATTCTGTACTTTCTTCGGCTGTATGACCAAGGTGCTTCTCTTTCTCCACGACGAAAAACACATTATTCACAAAGACATCAAGCCTGAAAACTTCTTGCTCCTTGGTGATCGTATCATATTGACTGACTTTGGCACAGCCTTCGATTTTTCCAAGACCGGCCAGAGCATGACCAAGAGCAACAGTGACGACGCCTTGACCCACGGATATGCCAGCCCTGAAGTGGCCAAAAACGGTGAATTCCATCGAGCTTCGGATATATGGTCGCTGGGAGTTGTATTCTTAGAAATGGCAACGGTCCTCTTGAAGAGGTCGCTGAAGCAGCTCGACGCACATCTGGCTTCGCATGGCAAAAGGACAACTCGTCTTTCCGAAAACAGAGACGCCGCATTGAGCTGGATGGGAGAATTGTCAAAATCAGACTGTCCTCCCATAGACAAAGAGCCTTTGGCATGGATCCGCGATATGCTAGAGGTCTCCCTCAAAACCAGGCCAACTGCCTCTGCTATCGACGCAAAATGCACCAACTCCCAAAGTAGCCGCTTTTGTGGCAAGTGCTGCTCCGATCAAGACACGGAAGATAGTGAATCAGAACCAGATAGCGACTTGTTGTCAAGTGTACAAGACATTTCAGAACAGACTCCACGATCAACGCTCGCCGTGCATCCACCAGCGCCCCGACCAACCTATACCATGCCTGGTGCCTTCCCGGTGGATGCTTTCTTCGTTGATCATCGTGAGCCGAATTCCTCATTGGCTAACCACCCTTCACGTACGCAACAGAACTCTGCCACATACCACAAGGGTAGTAATGAGCCTACCAACCAAAGCCCCGTGTCGCTTGCACGTCCTGGAAAAAGTACAAAAGCCGAGTCTCGTCAGCGAAACGCTTCTTCGTCGACTGGACAAGATAACCACGTTAGCACCAGAGGGAATAACCCATCGCATCGCATGATGTGGGTGCAGGCTCGCAGCAAGTCACGAAAGAGAAGGGACAGCGAGACAGGAGGCAGTATTGTAACCTCGGCCCCTACAATACGAGATCAGCGTGTTGTACACTTTCTGACGTCGCTGACCCCTGGCGAACATTTTGAGGAGTTCACCGAAGCACACGATCACGAGGATCTCGATTTCACCGGAGACGCTATAAATGGATCATTCCAGGCCGTTCATGACTTGCCAGCTTCCCCGAACGAACTCGACACTGCGCTTCTTCGGAAAGGTATCAACAACATCTTTGACCAGACATGGCCTCGTGTCTCGCCAGTTCGTACGCCTGTCAGAGTGCAGAGCCATGAAGACCTTCGTCGAAATCCGGAACATGCAGAGTACCGTACAGAGGAGACAGCAGAAAGCTGCTATCTACCATTAATACGATATCCCAGCGACAGCGACCTCCGTAAGCATAGTCCCCGGGTTGACACCCGAGTCCCCGGCCAATTAGAGAGTTGGAAATGCTGGAGCGCCAGTCTCTCCCTTCCGGCCCTAACTACACGTGGATGCAGCGAGGAACACTATCAGCTTCAAGCAGACCGTTTGCTGCACACAGATACCATTAGCTCCCAAGCAACAAACCAACGTCAAGGTGTGGAAGACACTACATCTGCTGCATCGGCGGACGTGGATTGTGATTCGAGAATCTCGATCACTACGCTGCCGGCAACTTCTAGGCCCAGCCCGCGCAAGAAGAAAAAGGTGGTGGCTTTCTCAGGAACTTTAGAGGACGACGTTTCCAAAGCTAGGGATGCTGCCAAGAATGAGGAACCTACGAGCACGGACTCGAAGGAAGATAATCATCTGGCACAGGCACAATCAAATGCAACCGAAGGCACAGCGGTATCACTGGGCAGTTTCCTGGACCAGGTCCCGACAATCAAAAAAGCGCCGAAGAGGAATTGGGAATCTGCAACGACTGTGATGCAACGCGTCCTCGAGAAACAAGGTAATGTTTCTGTCGATCGCACTTCGATCGTTACAGAGCGGACTAGGCAAGCCCTTAAAGGAGGTCCGTTCATGATGAGGATGAACGATGCATTCTACGGCTATCTCCCGCATTTTATAAAGCTAGGAAAGGTTGCTGCAGTGCAAGAACTTCTGAGAGGCGGGTGCAATCCAGGAACCAAAGAAAAGCCAAGGTGGTACCCTCTTTTCCATGCCGTTACCGGTGCATCTGCGAAGCATAATAAATGTCTGCTGGCTCTAATTCAATACGGCGCGGATGTTAAAGCACGGTGTTCGACCAATCGAAAGACTTACCTCCATTATGCAGTCGGTCAGGAACCGTGGGATGGGTGCCCACAGACTATCTACTTACTCCTTCAGACTGGGGCAGATCCGAACGCAAAGGACAAGGACGGGACTACGCCGTTCTTATCGCTGCTTACTGGTGCCGGAGTGCTAAATGAGGAAGAACGTCATGCACTTCTCATCTTCCTAGCGCCTAATTACAACACGAATGTTGACGTCCGCGACCCGAATCTCAACGACAACACTTTACACTTGACAGTTCGTCGCCAAGACCCCTATGCGCTTGACGCAGTTCTCAGAGCCATCAAGTTTGACCATCAACGAAAGGCACTTCTAGCAGAACGCAATGCTAGTGGCTTCAACCCACTGCTCCTGGTGTTAAGTACGTGCTCCTTCAACACCGAGGAAAGCGCCGAGAACTCCACACGATTATTAGAGCTGCTTCTTGAACACGGCGCCGATCCAGATGGTGTTGAGCAGACGAACGGAGACACAGCCTTGCATATAATCGTAGGTGTACACAAGAATACGGAGGCTATAGAACTCTTGCTTCGGTTCGCAGCGTCTTGGTCGATTCGCAATAAGAAGGAAATGTCGGCCCGCAATCTTCTGTTCGACAAAGCAAATTCTTTGGATGCAGATCCTTGGTACGGCTATGCTTCGGAGAGGTGGCTCGACGAATCCTATAAGAGGAGGAAGGGCAAGGTCGGCATATGCTGATACTCTTCAGCTAGGTACTGCAATCCCTGATGGCGGTTCTTGGTAATACTATCTCACAACCGGTAATTTGTGAGGGAATGTTATGTTTTTGGTAGTTTGGGGGGTTTGGATATCCACGGGCGACCTACCCCAGCGGATTCTGGGGTGGAACTTTCTCGTGTTGGGGTTACATGGCGGACTTCTGCGGAATTCACTCCGTCCGTGCCGGATGCCCGATTTCAAGCAATCTACCTCACGCATCTTTGTTCTATACGAAAGTATTGTTTTGCGTACTTGATAAGATTGCGTCCAGGTAGACGAAGCGCAGTAGGTCACGAATTTGAGGGAAACGATGTTGATGGAAACCAAAGTGTCCTCGGCATGCTATGCACACTGCAAATCCGTAGGAATAGACAAGCTTTGTACTTTGTGGAAAGCCCAAACTTTAACAGCCAATGAACACGTGGCAGAGTTTAATGAGTGAAAAAGTAACCAATCAAACCCAGGTCGATCGGGATGCCGGAGCCGCAGTTTCCTGTGAAACGACGGTCGGGCAAAACTGATCCATCAAGAAAGCTACCGTCGCTCAACCCCTAGCTCAGTTTAACATGTCTGTCTGCAAGGGTCCTGCTAGCTGATAAGGCGATCGGGAGGTTTAAGATACGGGAAAGAGCCGCAATCTCGACGTGCGTCCTATCCTTCGTGGTAGCACATAAAAGCGCAAGATCTTTCTCTGGAAATTTCCCATTTCTTCGAGGTATTGGCGTCTGGAACACCATCCGAGGCGGCTTTTCTTCAACATGGCTGTGGTAGAGCATGAATTCGTGCCTGGCACGGTCCACTTGGTAGACTTGGAAGGTACAGTTCTATTTCAACCCATGGAAGACGGATGCACTCTAACTCTTCTCGAAAAGGTACTATGCACGCCAAGCACGCTGGGAGCCACCGTGATATTGTCCTGGTGCCGTCGCCAAGCAAGGATCCAGATGATCCTCTGAACTGGTCGCCACGGAGGAAACTGCTTTCAACCAGTTGCATGTGTATGTACACGTTAATGGTCGGTATCGCGTCTGCCGCCATTTATTCGGTACTCATTCCTATCTCCGAGGAGACTGGATTGAGCTTGAACGACCTCAATTCGGGGACGGGATATATGTTCCTCCTCTTTGGCTGGGTATGATTGCCAGGAAGGGCATTTTTGGAAATATGGCTAATTGATGATAGGGCTGTCTGGTCTGGCAACCCCTTGCGTTGCAATATGGAAAACGCCCGATATACCTCATCTCGATCCTCGCCACGGCTGGCATTATGGTCTGGGCAGCTCACACGAAGACAAACGGCCAATGGATCGCAAACAAAGTCCTCCAGGGCTTTGTGGGCGCCCCCATCGAATCACTCTGTGAAGTTTCGGTGACAGACATCTATTTCACACATGAACGAGGGACCTATCTGGCTCTGTATGGTCTCTTCCTAGCTGGCTCCAATTTTTTTGCACCCATAATCGCAGGTTTTATCGCCGACGGTCAAGGGTGGAGGTGGGTACTTTACTGGGCCGCCATATTTTGTGTTCTTGGCTTCGTGTATCTCTTCTTGTTCATGGAGGAGACAAATTACGCCAGGGCAACAATCACAGGTCAGGAACCAAAGAATGCTAGTGGCACACAGTCACCCGCCGAATCAGCACTAGAAACCCCTCCTTCAGATGAGAAGTCTGCGATCGCTCCCTCCGACGCGGTTGCTGAAGAAGGCCTTGGACAGGTCCATCAGCCCACAAAGACGTTCCTGCAGAGGATGCGACTATTTGAACCAGGTGTGTTCAGCAAGCCGAACCGACTGGGCCGCATGTTGGCGCGACCGTTGATCTTCCTAACATTCCCGATTATTGCGTATTCCGGTTTCTGCTACGGTAGCAATTTGGTGTGGTTCAACGTCCTCAACGCCACTGCTTCCTTGATCTTATCCGGGGAGCCTTACGGGTTTAAGCCCTCGATGGTGGGACTGTCGTACGTCAGTCCCCTCATCGGCGTGTTCCTCGGTGCAGCATACACCGGGAGATTCGGCGACTGGTTCATGGTGAAGATGGCGCGAGCCAGAGGCGGAATCATGGAGCCAGAACACCGTCTGTGGCTGTTCTGCGCTTCATTATTGCTCATCCCGTTTGGATTGATCCTGTGGGGTGTGGGCGCAGCTCATCACGTCCACTGGTTCGGCCTCGTTTTCGCCATGTGCGTGATTGCTGCGACTAACACGGTTGGCTTGCAAGTGAGTCTGGCATACTGCATCGACACGTATCGAGATCTTGCAGGCGAAGCGACTATTACTGTCATCCTCGTTCGTAACACCATGTCTTTCGCCATCGGTTATGGAGTGACTCCGTGGGTCACAAATATGGGGTATCAGAATGCCTTTATTGTTGCCGCGTTTGCCGGCATCGCACAAGTTTTGACTTTCTTGATCTTTGTGAAGTGGGGGAAGACATGGAGGCGTGCCAGCACGGAGCGGTTTCTGAAGTACGTAAGGGAAATGCAAACAGCCGGTCTGGCACACTGAGGAGTGGGCATGGCTCGAATCTTATAGACTGTCGACTATCCGCGGCTTTAGTAAGGCGTTACTTAGAACATGCTTGTTTCTCGTTCTATTAATATTCTGTTCTCGCTCTCTATGCGTAGACTTCCTAGATGTAGCATCTACTGTAGCTGTTCTTATCTAGGTAGCGCAAGTCTACCTGGGCAGGTTCTAAACTTTTAATTCCTCTTCGGTACCAAGTGATCTCTTTGAACAATTGGCCACGAAGGGCGAGGGTGTATTATATATACCTAGATACAATCGCCAGCCTTGCCTTGCAGCACCGTGTTGTATACGCTATGTGCTAAATCCAGATCGAAAGGACAGGCACGAGACGCCAGCAGGTTTAATCACATTGCAGAACACAAACCGGCAGACTATTCCATTCCAGGAATAGATTTCTTGCCGATGAAGGTCGGGTGCCACTTATCCCTGTCCAAATCGCCCCAGATTGGGACATTGTAAGGTCCGACTGAACTTGGTATTAGCAATCAGATAAGATTACCATCATCATATCTAATCATCCGTCGTCGCAAGTGGTTAGGAGGTCTGAATGACGTGCCGCAAGGTTTTCGACAACATTCATCGAGGAGGAATGCATCGTATACGCCCTGTAAACGATGCAGACGAGATCATCTAGGACTCCCCGCGAGCCTTCATAAGAGAGGCACCATTGTCACATGACACGTATGGCGCGCGGAAGGCGTACACGCAGAGTCATTTATCACGTCTATCGCAGATAGAACTTTCTTAGATAGATAACGGCCATAGTGTACAACCTTAAGTACTGAGCTTGCTTTTCTTTCTTTCTTCTTTAAGTACATTGTGCCTCGCCTATGACATCCATATCCGAGCTATAGGCTTTGAACGATATCGTAACATTACGATAGCCAGTGTATACGGGTTTCGAAGCTCGAAACCGGTGTCGAAATGTTGTATATACCTGCCTAATCGGGTAATTGGTCGTCGTCATCAGCTTCATCGCAGTGTTGAGGTTTTGGTACAGACCTGTCGAACTTCTACCAATTCCGTAGTACCTTACAGACCTTAAGCGATTCCGTCGACATTGTATTGTGCGATGGTGTAAGTAGCTATTTAGCTGATGGAAACACCCTCTCAACCTCCGCCGGATGTACTACGCAAGCTAACTTTTACAACTCAACACTATGAAATTTAGCTATTAAAGCTTCACCGTTACCTAATTAGGAAAGGCCAAAGTTTTGGAACCAAGCTTCGAACCCTCAAAATTTGCGTTTCGAATCTCGCATGCGCTGACGATAACATGAATTCTGAAAAGTTGGCAGCTAACGACCAGAAGTTAAGCACAGACAAGCTAACTGCACGGGAAGAGAGTCCTGCAGCTTGTCGAGATGACTTGAAAGGATCGCGAAACGTCCGTCAGCAATCCTTGACGCTGGATTCTCCCAAATCACCGCAACCAACCATCCTAGCATTTTTCAGAAGGACAGAGAAACAGAGGCTTGATGAGATTGCGACGCAACCCAGTGTGTTTGACGACCCTGAACAAGCACAACATCATCAACCCAGTCGAAAGTATGAAAACCGGCATCGCTTTGACCCAAGCTTCAGGTGGACTTGGCGAGAAGAAATGGTGCGACTGCTCGAACCCTGTACTTAGTGCGATATTCATTTTAAGCTCACTCATTGGGTCTAGGTCCTTGTTCGGACGTTGGACTGGAGAGTGATGGTGTTTGCATGGTTAGCTTTCCTGGCGCTCCAATTGGACAACAGCTGCCTTGTTCAAGCTCAAGCGGATAACTTCCTCGACGATTTAAATATGAACACTAACGGTGCCCCCCTCTTTTATATCGAGCGAAGTCCTCAAAGTGTTACTGACCTTAGCGCAGATTACAATCTCGGTGTGGTTGTTTACAGAACCACATTCCTCCTGACCGAGGTCCCGTCCCAGCTGATAAGTAAGAAGATTGGCCCAGACAGATGGGTCCCATTCACGATTGTTTGTTGGGGTATCACTGCCGCATGCCAATTCCTCATCAGCGGACGCGGTTCTTTCCTTGCGCTACGCGCGTTGATGGGCACTCTCAAGGGAGGATTTATTCCCGACATGGTCCTGTATCTCTCCTACTTCTACAAAGGTACAGAACTGCCGTTTCGTCTTGCGATTCTCTGGACCGCAGACCGCATGAAAGACGTCGTTACGCCACTCTTGGCCTATGGAGTTCTGCGCCTCCGAGGAGTACATGGCTATGCAGGTTGGCGATATCTCTTTCTTGTGGAAGGCCTAATCAGTGTTGTCATTGGAATTTGGGCAGTATTCCTCATGGTACCGTCACCTACCCAAACCAAAACCTGGTTCAAACCCAAGGGCTGGTTCACCGAAAACGAGGAGAAAGTCCTCGTGAACCGGATTTTACGGGACGATCCTTCCAAGGGGGATATGCACAACCGACAGCTGCTCAGTCTGACGCTAATATGGGAATCGCTGAAAGATTACGACTTGTGGCCACTCTACGCTATCGGCTTGACTTTTGTGCTGCCGATATATCCAGTAAAACTGTACCTAACCCTGTCCTTGCGAGGGCTCGGTTTCGATACCTTTGAGACAAATTTACTGAGCATTCCACCTCAGATCCTAACGTCACTTACTGTAAGTGACTGTCCTTTTCATCTGTCGTGAACAGGATGAGAACTGACCCATGTCTAATTTGCAGATGCTGGCTATAACCTTGGTCTCCGAAGCGACAGGACAACGCGCTTTGTGTGGGTTGTTCACGCAGCTGTGGCTCCTCCCCTGCTTTGTGTCCCTTGCTGTACTTCCCGCCAATACCAACAAGTGGGCCATCTATGCGCTCATGACCGTGCTCCTCTCCTATCCAAGTCCACACCCTTTGCAGGGCGCGTGGTGCTCGCGCAACTCTAACAGTGTTCGCACACGAACACTCTCAGCCGCTCTCTACAACATGGCTGTCCAGCTTTCTGTCATCAGTGGTGCTAACGTCTATCGCGCGGACGACAGTCCCGAGTACCGGAGAGGCAACCGCGTCCTTATAGGTATCACTTGTTTGAATGTTGTCTTGTACGTCTTTGCCTGGCTCTACTACCATTACAGAAACCGGCAAAAGGCCGCGAAGTGGGACAAGATGAGTGAGGATGAGAAACTGCACTATCTCAGTACCACTACGGACCTGGGAAATAAGCGGCTTGATTTTCGGTTCGCATATTAGCTGAATGCCAGCTCCTTCGGACTGATGCGAAGTAACATCGGCAACGGGTATTTAGTGGTCGTGGCTTCAAAGGGCAGCTTTCAGATGCGCCTCTAGATACAAATGGTACGAAGCATACAATGCAGGTGTGAAAGGAGGAAGATTGCCCGCCGAAGCTCTTCGGACCAGTAAAGCATACTATAGAGCTGATCTTAAGCATATAAAAAGTATTAGGCGCTCCATACATCTCCGCCGTGACAGATACATTAATCTCAGGACGCTTCTTAAAGCAGGGCTGTTATGTATATACTCTCGGAATTGCTTCGTAAAATGCTAGGGGCCAGGGCTAGGCAAGCTGGGGGCACTCAAGTTGGTGGCGGCTTATGTGTATATAGTTAGCCTGCAGCCTGCAAATTACGTGGCTTTGGGCCTCCGCTGGATATTAGCCAACAATCATTATTATTACTATTCCTATCCAGCTAACCATACCATATCTTCGATCGAATATGGTGGAGCTTCCCTCATGAGCACAAGAAAAGTCTCCAGCGGGCATCGAAATTCAAAGATCGCGCAAGGTCCTATCGCCTCGCTTTCGTTGCCTCTCAAGACTGTAGGAAATCCAGTAGAGCTTGGTTGACCTCGTCTGCGCAAATCGTCGGCAGCGCGTGTGGGGCGCCTGGAAACTCTTTGATTGTGCCCCTTTTTGCCATCTTAACCGAACGACGTCCAGTGGCATCGATTGGGACCACTTGATCGTCGGTTCCGTGCAAAACCAATATCGGGACATCGGCATTGCGAATATCGTCACTGGTATCCGTTTCGGAAAAGGCCTTGACGCAATCATACGTCGCCTTGAATCCTGCGTTCATTCCCTGCCTGTACCAATTCCAAATCAATCCTTGGCTGACTTTGGCACCGTCACGGTTGAATCCAAAAAAGGGACCCGAGGGGACATCTATGAAGAACTGTGCTCGATCCTTGAGCATGGACTCACGGAAGGAGTCGAAAACATCCAGGTCCACTCCATCCGTATTCGCCTCGGTTTTAAGAAGGCTAGGCACGACTGAGGAGATGAGAACGGCCTTCGATACTCTCGTCGTCCCATGTCTGCCGAGAAACCTCGCAACTTCACCACCACCGGTTGAGTGGCCGACCATCATGACGTCCTTGAGATCGAGATGCTCAAACAGCTCATTGAGGTCGTCGGCGTAGGTATTCATGTCGTGGCCATCCCAGGGCTGGGATGAACGTCCATGACCACGGCGATCGTGGGCAATCACGCGATACCCTTTGTTGGCGAGGAAGAAGATTTGGTTATCCCAATCGTCAGAGCTGAGGGGCCACCCATGAGAGAATGTAATCGTTTGGGCCGACTTATTGCCCCAGTCTTTGTAGTAAATCTCGGTGCCATCTTTGACGGTGATGTACGGCATGGCGTCGTTGGTTTAAGCTGTGATCTTTTGAAATGTGCTGATGATCATCGCAGAACAGGCGTGTGTATCCAGCGTATTTGTAGTTTCACTCATCCTGATCGTCAAATGCTGGGAGGCTACGTCACAACGATGTTGTTGAACCATTATTGGCAAAGACACCTCCCGCAGTCTCCAAATTTGGTTTGATGGTTACCTAATCTACCAACTCGGTACAAACCCCTCGGGTTCGCGGCCAATAGTAATAATCCTCGCTAAATTGTTTATCCTTTTGCACAACCAGAGGGATTAACGATGTCACATGTGAACAGAAACAATTAAACCATCGGCAACTCGTTTGTTACTTGGAGCTGAGCGATTTAACTAATTTACGGACCTTGAAAAACGTCATTTCGCGATTTTTGACAGCTGCAGGCTGACGTAAGGTGAAGCCTCAACAGCAACGAATCCGCAGATATGGTGCTTTCTCAACCGTAATAACTTACCAACAACTTGCCTTTAAATGCTGCGTCGCTAGATCCACAGCATGTCGTATCATGTTCTCAATGTCCTCGCCCAAGAATGTCAGATGTGCGATCGTTGGGTGGTGGAATCCGAATTTCGAAGCCAGGCGCAAACTGTCATGAAGTGAGGTCGATTGTGAGTCAATAGATACTCTCAGTATTGTATAGCTAGAACTAAACACTATTCAACCATGAGAGGTCGTTCAGATCGAACGAAAAGTCTGTGCGATTTGAAAAGTTGGTGGTCGAACTCAACTCTGGAAAGCAATCCGTTCCTGAAATAGCCGAATGTGGATCGAGGGAATGGAATTGTAATATTGCATCCGAGGACACGAGAGTGTATTCGACTGTGTCAGGCCGAGTGGGATCGTGACGGCGTTCGAGTAGCTGGGATCAGAATGAAGCAGTCTAGCCTGGTGCCTGTCGCTTTGAGAAGATACCTTACCATGGCAACGAGGGCACAGAACCCATGATCTGGCTCGACGGCCTCGATCTCCCCCTTTTCCAGTTTCTCCACGCTAATTTTGCAGAGCCGTATGCCGAGAAGCGATATCCCAGTCATCAGGTTTCAACCGGCAAGTTCAAATTCCCGTGGGCGCCGGTACAGGAAGAACTCGACTCCGTCAAGGGCGATTACGCCATATATCACTATCGCCAAGCCGACGGCTCACACCTTTCCAAGATGCTTAGTGCGCAGGCGGAGAGGATCGCTGCGGGAACTTGAACAAAGCGGAAGCAGGGAATTACCAGTCTCGTCTACCACGTTTTCGAGGGTGAAGGATATTCGGAATTCACCCTTCCAGACGGCAAGACGCAGAGAACGGTGCATTGGACATCGCAAGATACATTCACAGTCCCCGCGGTTTCGCACACGAATACGCAGAAGGCTGGCCAGGCATATTTATTTGCGATCAATGATCTGCCGATGGTTGAAAATTTGGGTTTACACAGGAGCAAATTGGGTGATAAGATTGATTGAGTGTTGGTTCTGGATTCGCGTTCGAGACCTGTCATTCAATTCAGTTCCACTCTATGCCAAGGTGTATCGTAAATTAGAATCAATCCTCTTTTGCATTTGCCGTGAGAATTTTTTCACATGTAGCCAAGCCAGCTTCCGTATCAAAAGGGCCCTTGCTCCAACGAAAGGGGAATAACACTGGAAAACTGACCATTGGAAGGGCCGTCTGCAGGTTTACGGAGCGAAGAAGAATTTACGTGCAATCAGAGTAAGAAAAACTAATACACTCGGGTCCGCTTTGACGGTTTCAAATCCCTTCGCAACCTCGAAAATCAGCTTCAGGCTCAAGGTCTTTGAGGTCCTGTTTGACGACGATCCCTGGCTCTCCAGGAGATGAGCAATGCATGGGTGGCGAGAATTGCGCATCGCACATGGCAGAGACATAGGTCGTCCAGAGCTTAGCTCGCTTTGGGTGACCAGCTTCAAAGGTATATGTACCGCCGTGGATGCTTGGTTCATGGTTATAAGGGCGATGGCTTTGAAGTTGAGATGGGGTAAAGGGAGATATTAAGCGGACTAGGGTCGAAAGCTTTCCTTCCCCAGACTACGCTAAGAGTGAGTTGGGAAGAACCTTGTCTGAGAAATGTTACCCTCGCATTGACGCTCGCGATCGACAACCTATGGGCACAGGTGGCTGCGCTAAGTCCGTTTCAGTGGCGCATGACAAATAGGCCGATTGCCTGAGGAGGACTGCTGGATCTGGTCAGCCACCTATATGACTCTGCACCGTGGGCGGTCTAGGCTGTGAAGCTGGTTCCCATCCGTAAATAACTCAGCCACCAAGGCTAGTTAATTCAAGCATTTAGCTCGAGATGTGAAACAGTTGCGTAGATTCTAGCATCCAAAGCAGAACTTCATGAAAGTTGTGCTCGACGAGCAAGTTCATATTCGGGTGTCGCTAAATACTGCACGTGAAGAGATCTTGAGGGAGTGAAGGGCAGAAAAGCTTAAGCACGGCCCTGATCTAGTTGGTCACTGGTAAAGATGTTTACTCTACTAGCAACACTGATCGCTTGTAATCCTATACTTTAACTTTGAGAAGGCTGGAGGTATGGGGGGCTCTTTCTTCTAGGGAGAACGGACGACGCCGTGAATTTCAAACAGGCAGAAATTTATTTGGTGCATCCTCATGACAAGACGCAGCCCCAAAATGGGCCATAACTGCGGTCGTCTTCGTCTTCCCAGAGACAAAGGAAAAAGTTGGCACCTCCCCTCAATTGACGAACGCCAATCCTCTTCTCACTTCGTAACCGGGATGAATTACTTGCGTTGGTGATCGTGAATTAAGCAAGAGCCAATAATTATGATCGGCCAAATCAGTGATGTACCGAATGGCGCTTTTGATACCGGTCTAAGTAGAGATATTGCAACGTCACTGTGGTTCTGGATTGCCACGACCTTGGGACTGTGAACGAGAGACCCATACATGGCCGCTTAGTGAAGATTAGGAGTGCTTGTCGATATAGTTCTCCAGTTGCATTATGCTCCGCTTCCCATCCAACCATCTTAGAATCGACAGGTGGTGTTCGCTATAGCATCAATGTCTCCTCCAAACTTATGCAGGTGGTCCCTGTTTCTGCGTTGTTCACTTTGGGTTCCTCTTCGGCAAGCCTCTTCATCGCCAGAATTGAGATCTGCGGGATTATCTCGAAGAGGCCTTGGCCACAGCTGAGGAGGACTACGAGTGTATCACACTACTTCAGGAACTCGAGAGAGTTGAAGAGCGATTCGAGGACAGGGTAGTACGAGCTTCGTTTGGCAGTATGGCGCTATACTATTGACGAATACCAGGCTGAAGTACACCTCAAGCACAATGCCTTGAATCAACCTCGTGTCACTGTGCAGCGATGTCGATGGCTAGCAATGTGTGAACAGCGTACAGAGGGAGATTAGCGTAAGTAGTGGATTAAATTTAGCCTAGGCTATGATATCGATTCAACATCTGAAAAGCCAATTGTTGAAAGGGCGTGACCGAGCACGCAAACTTGGGATTCGTGCACCCATCAGCCTGGCTGAGTTCAATCCCTATCATATTCCTGTTTGACACCACTTCGGTACATGATGTCAGAGTTTTTCGGAGAGGATGACAGACGGCTTGTTCGCTCCATCTTTCACACTTTCCCGTCTGACCTCGACTGAAATACTTTGAGCTCGCTCTGCAACGGTTCTGGGTGCCGGAGTTTTCGCATCCTCACCATCGAACAAGACGGCCATTTGCTCCAGTGATCGACCACGGGTTTCTGGATAATAGAAATACACAGTGAGGATCATTATAATGATGACCACGACGAAGACGATATAGTACTTCCAGCCAATAACCTCCAATGCAATTGGATTGATGAAGATGTTGAAGAAAACTGCCAATAAGCACGCCACCATCGTTACTGCCATACCACGAGCGCGAAGGGCGAATGGCCAGATTTCACATGGATATGACGCTTGGAGTGGTGTCAGAGAGATATCGTAGCCTGCAAAGTAAATGAACAGGAATGGAATGACAGCCAAGCCTGTTGATGAGTTACCAGTCTGAGCAAAGGATCCTGACAATCCAGTGATTATGACGTATGAAACCAGCATGATACAACCCGATGCAAGAAATAATGTACGTCGACCAACCCTGTCAACGGACAAAGCAGCTGCGACTGCAAAAATGAGGTTCCAGATCTGCAGACATCCGGATATCAGGGTCTGATGCGTGACCGAAGTGATACCCACTGTCTGGAGAACCTCTGCGAGATAATCTAAATCCGTTAGCAGGCGTCATCATGGAAGAAGAAAATAACATTACAGCTGACAACCCCGTTACCAACCCACTGGGCAAACACACCAAGAGAGACAGAGATCAGAGTTCGATGTCGGTTGCCCTTGGTTCTGAGCATATCAGCATAGCTCGTGGCATTCTGTGCCTCCCGCTCGGCTTTGATAGTTTCCTCTATTTCAATGATCTCGTAAATGACAGTAGGTGAACTTTCGTCGCCGCCAGCATGAATCTTCGCAAGAACTTGACGCGCCCCGTCGACACGACCAGCCGAAACAAGCCAGCGTGGGCTCTCAGAACACATCAAGAAACCTGGAATGGCGGCAAGTGGGCACAGAATTTGGAGCACTGACGGAAGTCTCCACGCCCACGACGTTCTGTAGTTTCGAGTACCAAAGGTAGTCCAAGCAGCAACAATTGAGCCAACATACCAGCCACAGTTGTACAACGACGCGGCCTGACCCCTCTGGCTTGGGTAAGCAATCTCAGTGATCAGAAGTGGCACTGCGGTGAAGAAGGCAACCCCGATTCCCAGGAATAAACGAGCCAAAACAAAGGAAACTTTATTGGGTGCTCCTGCTTGCAGGGCGGTTCCAAGAATAATCCAATAAAGTGCGATGTAAATATTCAACTTTCGGCCGTATTTGTTAGAAACCCAGGCGCAGACCGGAAGAGCACAAGCATTGCCGAGGGAGTATATGGCATTGATGAATCCAAGCCAAGCACCAGTGGGTTGATTCATGAATTCGTGCCAAGATGGAAGCGCAAGCAGGCCATTCATCAGAGAGCCATCAAACCCGTTGGAGCTAGAGAAAAGCACCAGAGAGATAATGCAGAAGTTGAGTTTGACGAGATGGGGTTTGGTCCACCATCTGCTGTCGTCCAAAACCCCTGCGAGCTCTACGCCAACCGAACTTGCCCGAGCAGCACCACCGCCCATTTCGATGTATTGGAGGCAATATTTTGTGAACGAACTAAACCTGAACTGATTTTGACATTTATATTGCGGTTGGGATTCGAAAGGTACGCATTTTGGGATTGCTGGCTCTCTTATAGATAACCACCAACAACTTACCGCTTTCCGGATATCTATCCCAGCTAGATCTAGAACACGGAGAGTAATCTTGCGTGAAGCGGGGTTAACTCCCCAAAGCCTCTCCGCAACTTCGTGAAGGCTGGGGTTAGAAACATTCGACATCGTGTGGTAAGAATAGAAGCACCCTTTTCTACATCTATAGGCTGAGTGGTACATATCACACTGATCCACTGTAGTTATCCACTCCCGACCTGTGACTTACCATTACAGGTTGAATGTTACAACGTAACATGGAGGGTATTCTGCCAAGAAAATGTGAGCGATATGCAAGAAAAATCAAGCGAGGAGCATGGAGGTGCAGGCGTAGCCCATTCCACATGAGCACTTTTGCAGATGGCCGGCTCCAAAACTTGTATAGTGAAGTTAGGAATTTTTTGGCGTCTACGAATAAAGGAGAAGCAACGGTGAGTCCGAAAACAGGCTGTGGGTCAAGGCGGACCAAGAAGCCCCGCGGGCGGTACGGGGTACGAGGTCGACGGGGGCCTCCACTGCTGCCTAGTGCCCACGGGATTTCCTGCCCCGAGGTCTATGCACGGAAATTTAACAACCGCCACGGTTGTCGCCTATCTTCTCCGCGTAAAAATTTGTGATCATGACCTGGGGTAGGAGGTGGGTGCCGCGGTAATCGTGCTAGAACGGCCCAATGATGTGTATTGTGACGGGCTGTGCGCTTGTGGGGATGAGTGACGAATAATAGAGCGTGTAATATTAACATTCTCTGAGATGAGTTTGGATGAATTGACCAAGTCATCCACCAGTCGTTCTGTTCCAGAACTAGCGCCGATGATCAGCATACCCTTCGTAATCTATGCAAAACCGGGTTGTACGCAAACCATACAAATCAGAAAACCACATTTTCAGATCTCGCCATAGAATAGACTTGAAACTTCTCTGACAACGTGTATATGTAAAGCTTATAGTAGGAAATTCGTATCTACCGCGCCAATGTGATTAACTTTTGCTGAAGACCGGGAACTCACCTCTCCCCCAAAATCCTCGGTTGGATCGAATCTCTGGGGAGCACAAAGAGTCGGCAGACAAGACCGGGAAATTCACGCAACTCAGTTGGCACGTTACGCGCGAGAAGCGGTTTGTCTCCGGTCCACACGACTATTCGTCCACGGATTTCTCTTGATGGGAACAACCATGGAGCTCCACGTCTTTGATCGCTCAAGGAGCTCTCAGCGCGTCAAAATTCGATGTTGTGAAAGAGCCAGAACGCTTCATACGTGTGCTGACGGGATATGCATTGATGAGTGACGAAGAATTGGGCATGGATACTTTTTGTCAAGCGATACGGCAAGAGGAAGCTAGTGACGCTGCGAACAACAAGTTGAGGTCGAGTCAACCCCGATTGCGTGTCAATCTACTATGGTGTCTCGATCTACGGAGCACTCGAGAGCAGCGCACAAGAACAAAGGTTTGGCGCAGCTGATTGCTTCAGGAGATATCACCAAGATCGGTTCGCTTCCGGGAGGCCTGACTTTCCGAAAGAAACAATACATCCATGGCGGTCTGGAGAGAACAGGGCCATTCTGGAGTTGCTCCCTACCTGCCTCACAAACTGGCCTTGAGAGCTCACAAAGCAGCAAACGAAAACCCTCTGTGGCCGAAGGATCAAGGAAGATACCCCCGCCAACAGCCAGGCGTCTGGGCTGAGCCAAGAGTATCCTGCCAGTCAGGACGCGACTGTCGATGTTGCCGGTTCATTCAGCGAGCGAGGCGAGCCGATTGAGGATGTATTCAGGAACCCGACTTTGACATGGCTCGTCATTTCCCCTGCTGAGGGGCTTCTCTCGGCGTTTACCGACGTTCTCGAACTTATGCATGCCCTTCGCGACGCTATCGAAGCTCACCAGGCTTTGTTCGAGGCGAGCCGAGACATTTTAAAGGACAATTATTATCACAATGGTCGGCGGAGGCCCACGGGTACTCTGGAATGCTTATCGATACGGATATAGCTACTCGGATCGGTCCAGGTAGGACGAACGAAGGCAGCGGTGGACGCCAGATGACTGGAACTCTGGATTTTATGGCGATTGAAGTACTTGAGTCTGCGGGTCGTGATATCCAGCACACCAACCAGCACGATCTCGAATCGTTCTTCTACCTATTTCGGTTTATATGTATCGACTACAGCTGGTCTAAGGAGCAGCAACCGACGAAGCATCGATTATAGGGGTAGTATACCCTGCCGTACGAGAAAATCGATTGGGTTGAAACGGGGATACATAGCGCCGGGCTGGTTCGAAAACATTGTACATACGAAATTTTTTCACTAAAATTTGAATATGTGGAAGGTCTCGCGCGAGATCTTCGAGAGCAGCGCTTGCGGGTTTCGAAGCACTGTTTCGAAGCTGCTTCGAAGCAACTGCTTCGAAACGGTAGATTTTGAAGCTTCGAAGCATAGGCCTTTCCTAATTAGGCAATCGTGACGGAGAGAGTGTGGTTTTATCAGCTTACACCAACGCGCAATAATACAATGATGACGGGATTACTTAAGGTCTGCGAGGTGCTACGGAACCAATAGAAACACGACGGGACCATGCTAAGGCCTTGATACCGCTAAGACGACGACGACCAATTACTAGATTAGGAAGCCATACGCGGGCTTCGAAACTTGTTCCTTGTTTCGAAGCAAGGCATTTTAGCGTTTCGAAGCAGCTTCGTGCTTCGAAACCCGCAAGCGCTGTTCGAGAGGTGTTGTTCTCGACCGGCGCCCTCGACACTGGCACGCCGCGCGATCATCTGGCCCTTTACAAGTCTATGTTTGAAGCCTTCAATACCGCTGTCAACAGCTCGACGCAATCTGGGGATACTCCACGAGGAAAAATCCAAAGTACTGTTTGAAATGGGATCAGCATGCCAAAGGGTGAACTTCAATCAGGTTGGTTTTCTACGTGCTAGTAGCCAAAAAGTGACCATTGCATTACATGCCTTTATGTTCTTGCGATTTGCCAACAATACAACCCTAACAACTCTTGCCTCCGCAAATGATGAAATCAGCACGTTGTTTCTTCATACGTGTAACTGTCATTTTGAATTCATCATCCTAGCAGGTTTTGTCATTCGCTACCATTCGATTTGCCAGGGGGTGTGGGTGGCTTCGCCAGTTCCGGTCGCTCGAGCATTTTCCCTTGGCCATACCTTTGGTCGAATTGCGTGGAAGCCCCCGTCTCGGTATTGTTGTCTCGAGCGGGTGAAGTGTTGCTTTGTAGGAGAAAGGTTTCGTGTCCAATGTTTCGTAAGTTAGACGAGAACATGTCTTTGGACACGGCTATGAGAGCTTCATTGCTGAGATGGCCTCCAACTTGTCTATTCCTCCATCCAAAACCTTGGTTCCTGCCATGGAGAATGGTCCCATCAGTTGAGACCATGAATTGGTTAGAGTCCCCGTGCCCGATATTATCGATGACACTGACAGTTGATTTCAGGTGCGAGTCTGCTTTCGAGCAGATATCCATGCACTGACGACTCGTCTCCAATTGTACTCGTAGTCTTTCGAGATCGGCTATCTCATCGTCAGACGTCATGGCTGCCTGAGACTTCATTATCAGGCGGTCGGTCAAAGCTTTCATATTTCTCTCTATATCAGCAATTGTACGAGCAAGGCTATTCCTGCATTCGTCTAAGCCTTTGTTCGTTAACTTCTCGTAGATGGTTTCCGGTTGAAGGACAGATCGGTCAGTATTGTCTGGAGTGAGCTGTATCTGCTTGATATGCTGTGATATTTGTTCGCAAATCTGGAGACACTTCTGCGCACTGAGCCTCTCCTCTCTCATGAGTTTCAGCTCCGCGGCATCTGAGTCGGAGTCAGTCACCACCTTTCCAACAATGGCTTCGACCTTTGAATCAATTTCTTCTAGATGATCTTTGAAATTATTGGAGGTGATTTCGAGAAGCTCTTTGTACTTCTCAAGATTCTCAGTTGTCAGAGAAGATTTCTGTCTGGCTGGGTCAGCTTATCGGACTGTCTTGTTTCCACAGCTGGTTGGACTTACAAGCTTGCATCGGTAAGGGCGATATTGATGATTGAGGTGTATCCTGCCAGGAGTCGTCTGAAGCCATCGATATCCTCACCCATATATTTCAATTTTGCCCAATCGCGAAAACTTGTGCGACCACCTTGAGAGCGTGACAAACATTTCAGAAGTTCTGCTCCGAACTCCCTACATGCATTGCCGCATCGGAGCAAAGGGATTTTTAGAGCGGATAAGTCTACATCTGTAGTAGACTTTACTCTTTCCCCAAGCGGTTCTAAAATACCACTCAACGCTGCGACCTCCTCCAAAAGGTCTTGAACGCGCTTGTTGTGAGATTTGAAACTTTGAATTGTATTGGAAAGAGTAATGCTGGATTCCAAAGCAAAGAGTGCTAAAGTCAGCAGGCCTGACGCCACACCTACTGCTTCAGCCATTTAAGGTAGTCGTTGAACACGATGGATCGAGAGGGAAAAGGCAGCAACTTTGACCGTGGCCTTGAATCGATGCGATGGCCTGGATCAACTTATGTACTTGGTCATGCCTATGGGCGGCTACAGTGTCGTATGAGGCACCGAACCTAAGCGCTTGGCCCTCGTCATAATTATCTTCTCCTTGAAACACGCAATGTATCGGACAGCTCTAAATTTAAATGACACAATACGATGCACAGAATTCGGTTATTAGTCTCTTTTGGCTGGGCGAAGTTGTGATGATTGTGGAAGTGGTAAGAATAGCAACCAAAAAGCGGCATTGGTCAATCTCGTCACCAGAGCGCCCCTTTGACAATGCAGGGAAATTTTAGGCCTCGGCTATCGAACCCACCAGAAACTGCCTGCGCAATAATGCCCTCAGGCTGGCTTCAGAATTATGGTGGTCGCCCTTCCCTTTTCCACGGCGTTCTGAAGCCTGTCCTACTTTATATACATACGCGGGTCTAGATATCCCTAAGCAATCCCTTCGAGATGGCGAGCACCCAGACAGTTAGGAGATGATGTTTGAAACCTTGCAGTTAAAAGAGAGGATGCTCTGTGGCTCTCAAAAATGGCGGCCGCCCCAACATGGCTTTTTCTTCGGTGACGACTACAATCCAGGCATTTCTCGCAATTCTCACACGATTACCCAACCTCTAGCATGGAGACTCGACGACAGCGATCCTTGATTCGATGCGAAAATACTGTGCCCGAATACGAAACGATATTGTGGAATACTGGCGTTCAGGCTCAGCAGATTTCAAGAGTCCAGGTCAAGGCATTACCAAGGTATGCTTATATTTGAAACCTCAGGCGGCCGTCCTTGCCGCGGCCATTGTCAAAGAGTAAGAGTGACAAAAAGGTGCTAACAAAGGTGCACTAAGAACATTATAGCACTCAAGAACACATTCTATTCGCTGGTGTTGGGGCGGCAGAGTTTCAAGGAGTTTGAAGATAAGCTCCGCAACTCACGAGCTCGCATATTCCTGGATGCCCTCCTGGACGCCTGCACTGCTATGTCACATCTTTTGGCCACAGTTGCTGACCACTTTGGATGGCACGATAATGACCTCGAGGCGAATTCGGCAACATTGATCTTTTTTGGCTGACAATATCTCCTGGATTACCGAGGTCGACGTTATCACCCCAGTCATCACTCGTTGGATGGATCTTATTCCAATATGGCTGCCATAAATACTCATGATACCGAGACAACAGGCTACGCGGTTCGAACGATAACGAGAAGCCATACGAACATCTCAAGGCTTCTCAGAGCAACGATTATTTCATGGATCTTGACTCACATCTGGTATGTTACACAAAAACCCCGGTGACATATCTCTACTGGCTCGCCCTAGAGTCATTCATCCAGAGTCTCTACCAGCCAGTTTGTGCTGGAAGGCTATAGGAAGATGGTCTCGGATGTACAAAGGGAATTCCAGGACCAATCTTCAATCGACTCATTGCTAGACAAGAATATTTTGACAACATGTTCCTCCATCTGCCAACGTGCACGCGATGTTTCTCCGTGTGACAATTCCTCTAAACTATCTCGTTTTCTACTCTCTACATAGGATGGATACTGTTGGCTGCAGGAGCCGGACGTATCATGGTCTCTTATTGATAGACTCTGGATCGTAAGAAAGATACAAAGAGAGAATCTAAAAACGATCTTGGACGATGGAGATGCGGTTGGTAGACTTAGCTCTACGAGTTCGATGTAAAGATTAGCTTAAGCTTTATTTCGATAAGTGTTTTAATAGAAGGTGTTATGATCTGATACTAAGGGTCGTATGTTATGTACTGGAATCCGCGGTCGGCTAACATTTCCTCTACGGACGATCCGCGAACCTCACTTGAGCGTCATTCTCAGCTAGATTTTGTGTTAGAAAAACTGAAGGTGGGGTAATGCCTACGTCTTGGTCCTATTTTCTCCTCAACGGGGCCTATAGATGACTCATTTTTCCATTCTATAGTCATAATCTTCACGCGAGTTTTCCCATCTATCTACAGTTCAATACGAGAACATTAAATTCGGTAATAACTTGTCCATCTAGGCTGCCAGAGCCACAATGAGTTTTGGATTTGGTGTTGGCGATTTCTTGGCCGTTTACGAACTGGCAAGTAAAATTCGCCAAAAATGGGTCGATGCTCCAGGTGAATATGCAGAGATCCGGGACGAGTACGTAGATTCCTATCTCGTTGTCACACGCATAGTAAGCAATACTTCGTAATTAACTTTTGTGAGAATAGAACGAAGAGCGTCAACAACATTCTGCGAGATATTGGCGACCTGGGGACTTGTTACGACCTGAGCCCGCAACATAAAGAACAGTTACGGCAGGCTTGCACCAGTTGTCAGGCAGTCCTCAAGCAATGCGAAGCACTCGCCGATAAATGCCCTGTGACACAAAGCCCGACAGATCGTTGGATGAGACCCAAACGATCGTGGCAGCGCCTGAAGCTTGATCCCAAAGAAGCACAGAATTTGCGACAGCAGCTCTCGTCCCAAGTGTCACAACTGAATGGTCTCATGGCAGCAATTCAAACGTGAGTCCGCATGGAACAGCTACGAGATCCTTTTATAACATAGATCGCAGCCAAGTTACGTACGACATCCGCAAAGATGTTAGTGGTCTCAATGATAGCGAAGCACAACGATTTAAAACAACCGTGGCCGACTGGTACAGTGACGCCAGTTTTGCAAGTCATCAGGATGACCAATTCTTGAGGCACAAAGACAAAACAGGTCTTTGGTTCTTGGAACGACCTGAGTACCGCCATTGGCAGGATGGCATGAATGCAACTTTGCTGTGCCCTGGGATCCCTGGATCGGGTAAAAGTGTTATGGTGGCGACGGTGGTGCACCACCTGCGTCTTCACTATGAAGGGGACAAGGGGGTAATAGTTGTCCACTATTATTGCAGTTACCAGCGACAATCTGAGCAGAAGATTCGTGAGATGCTCCGTGTCATGGTTCGGCAAATGTTCCAGGAGCAGACGCAATTACCCGAAGAAGTCAAAGTGGTATTTGAGAGGCATCGAGATCGTCAGGACCCTCCATCTGAAGAAGAATTAAGGAGTCTATTGTTTGGGTTGGTGCCGCTGTACCGCAAAGTATTCATCTTGGTCGATGCATTGGATGAATGCGCCATAGACGACCGCAACCCATTGATCGACGTACTTTTCGACTTGCAACGACGAGGAAAAGGATCTGTGAACATTCTAGCCACAACTCGATTTATTGACAAAATCACCGAACGCTTCCCAGCCTGCCCTCGAATTGAGATTAAAGCACACCCAAAAGACATTGAATGGTACCTAGATGGGCGATTGAAAGAGCTTGCCGTCGACGCTAATGAGCAAGTGACGGTCGAAAATGTCAAGGTCGAAAATGTCAAGGTCGAAAATGTCAAGGTCGAAAATGTCAAGGTCGAAAATGTCAAGGTCGAAAATGTCAAGGCCGAAAATGTCAAGCTGAAGATAGCAGATGCGGTTAAGTCACAGATTACCGCGGCTGCTGACGGAATGTCTGCTTTCCCGCGGTTACTGTTCTCAATGCACTGATTTTTGCTGACATAATTCAGGTTTCTCCTCGCCCAACTCCAATTCGAATCACTCAAAAATAAGACGTCGCCTGCGAAATTGAGAAACGCCCTGTATGAACTGAAGAGCGGAGCCACTGCTTTGGGTACCGAGTACGACAGAGCTCTGGACCGTATTAAGGAGCAGTCGAGAGAGTTCCGCGACTTGGCCCTAAAAGTACTAACGTGGATCACGTATGCTTGCCGGGAATTGTCTATTGACGAATTGCGAGAGGCCGTAGCCGTAGAAGACGGCATGAAAAGCATTGATCACAATGAGGACCTAGATGACGAACAATTGTTGACATCAACCTGTGCTGGCTTAGTTACAGTCGATCGTGAGACTCGTATTGTTCGGGTGGTTCATTATACCACACAAGAATATCTCAAAAAGGTGTGTGATCGGCGACTCCTAGGAGAGGACTACATCGCGAAAAGCTGCCTGACATACCTCTGCATGGACGTATTCAGCACCGACACTCAAGATTGGGCTGAAAATGCAGATGTATACAAGCTTCTCGCGTATGCTGGCAAGAATTGGGGTAGGCATGCTAAACATACGAGCGACGACGTTTTGGTCAACAAAATAACTGAAGTTTTACTAGCCCCAAAGCATTACAAATTGATCAGCCAGATCATGGTAGCTAAAAGAAATTGGAAAGGGCAATTGCGCAGCAGCATACACCAGGTCTACCTCATGCATGTCTGTGCCTATTTCGGGTTGTATCAGATAGTGCCGCATATCGTTGATATTCAAGGTAACGCAGATGCGAGAGACAGCTCTGACCGGACGCCGCTGTCATGGGCAGCTGAGAGCGGCCACGTCGAGATTGTGAAGCAGCTCTTAGCTCGGTCAGAGGTCGAAGCCGACTCGAAGGACGATAGCGGGCGAACACCGCTATCATGGGCAGCCGAGATCGGCCACGTCGAGATTGTAAAGCAGCTCTTAGCTCGATCAGAGATCGAAGCCGACTCGAAGGACTACCACGAGCGAACACCGCTATTATGGGCAGCCGTAAACGGACACGTCGAGATTGTGAAGCAGCTCTTAGCTCGGTCAGAGGTCGAAGCCGACTCGAAGGACGATAGCGGGCGAACACCGCTATTATGGGCAGCCGAGATCGGCTACGTCGAGATTGTGAAGCAGCTCTTAGCTCGACTAGAGGTCGAAGCCGACTCGAAGGACGATAGCGGGCGAACACCGCTATCATGGGCAGCCGAAAACGGACACGTCGAGATTGTAAAGCAGCTCTTAGCTCGGCTAGAGGTCGAAGCCGACTCGAAGGACGATAGCGGGCGAACACCGCTGTTATGGGCAGCTAAAAACGGATACGTCGAGATTATAGAGCAGCTCTTAGCTCGGTCAGAGGTCGAAGCCGACTCGAAGGACGATAGCGAGCGAACACCGCTGTCATGGGCAGCCGAAAACGGACACGTCGAGATTGTAAAGCAGCTCTTAGCTCGGTCAGAGGTCGAAGCCGACTCGAAGGACTACTACGAGCGAACACCGCTATTATGGGCAGCCGAAAACGGATACGTCGAGATTGTAAAGCAGCTCTTAGCTCGATTAGAGGTCAAAGCCGACTCGAAGGACGTATGGAGGCGAACACCGCTATTATGTGCAGCCGCAAGAGGATACGTCGAGATTGTAAAGCAGCTCTTAGCTCGATCAGAGATCGAAGCCGACTCGAAGGACGATGGCGAGCGAACACCGCTGTCATGGGCAGCCGAAAACGGACACGTCAAGATTGTAGAGCAGCTCTTAGCTCGACCAGAGGTCGAAGCCGACTCGAAGGACGATAGAAGGCGAACATCGCTGTCATATGCAGCCGCAAACGGACACGTCGAGATTATAGAGCAGCTCTTAGCTCGGTCAGAGGTCGAAACCGACTCGAAGGACTACTACGAGCGAACACCGCTGTCATGGGCAGCCGAAAACGGACACGTCGAGATTGTAAAGCAGCTCTTAGCTCGGTCAGAGGTCGAAGCCGACTCGAAGGACGATAGCGAGCGAACACCGCTATTATGGGCAGCCGAAAACGGATACGTCGAGATTGTAAAGCAGCTCTTAGCTCGATCAGAGGTCGAAGCCGACTCGAAGGACGTATGGAGGCGAACACCGCTATTATGTGCAGCCGTAAGAGGACACGTCGAGATTGTAAAGCAGCTCTTAGCTCGATTAGAGGTCGAAGCCGACTCGAAGGACTACCACGAGCGAACACCGCTGTCATGGGCAGCCGAAAACGGACACGTCAAGATTGTAGAGCAGCTCTTAGCTCGACCAGAGGTCGAAGCCGACTCGAAGGACGATAGAAGGCGAACATCGCTGTCATATGCAGCCGCAAAAGGACACGTCGAGATTATAGAGCAGCTCTTAGCTCGGTCAGAGGTCGAAACCGACTCGAAGGACTACTACGAGCGAACACCGCTATCATGGGCAGCCGAAAACGGACACGTCGAGATTATAAAGCAGCTCTTAGCTCGGTCAGAGGTCGAAACCGACTCGAAGGACTACCACGAGCGAACACCGCTGTCATGGGCAGCCGAAAACGGACACGTCGAGATTGTAGAGCAGCTCTTAGCTCGGTTAGAGATCGAAACCGGCTCGAAGGACAACTATAGGCGAATATCTGTTACGGATGCTACAGTTATCGGCGTGGGTTACCGCCTACCCCGCCGATTTTCGTACTCCACCGTTTTAACACCCTTTCGAGGCGGTGATTAAACAAGGCGAAACTTCGGGACATTGTTGACACCGCGCTAGCTCCATTTAGAGAGCCAATCTTAGTGCGCGTGCAATACAAATAATCTCCCGCAATAGAGCAACCGCGTCGTCGTCGCTGTGAAGCTGTAAATTTGTGAATATAGCTCTAAAATGACTGAATTCAAGGTGTTTAAAGACTTGACTGCGACCCCGCGGGTTTTTAAAGCTACGTATTCAAGGGACGAAGTAGTAGCGTTGCGCGCGATCAGCGCCTTCAATCAGACGGCCCTCCTTCACGGCAAGCCAGCGCATCTACAAAAAGATATTGACGCCTTCGTAAATGCGTCTAAATCGTCGTCCTGGCGCTCAAGAAAACGACGTCGCGTCGAGGATAAGCTACAAGACGGGGAGATTGATTGCGATCCTCGCGCGAACAATGCGCGGCGCTGGAGTCATAATATAACAATTCAGCTTGCACGTTATATCGATCAGGCGGAGGAACACCAATTGAATCGTTCCCAACAAGAGATAGCTAAAGACGCTGGTATTAATCTCGGACAGCCAAAGATATCAATGCTGACAATCCGGCGAGCGATGAACGATATTGGCTATTATAATCGCAAGGCTCAGCGACGTCAATTAAAGGGTTCCGCTATTGAAAAAATGCGTCTTAAAGCCGTTTCGCAGTGGTGTTATATTCTTTTAAAATATCGCGATCAGCTGCGTTTCTCTAATGAGAGTCATAAAGGGGTCCCCCACGAGAGTACCCATAATATTAAGCGCCGTAAGGGAACGCGAGATGACCCTCGTTGTATTCAATATGATCCTCTAGACACAGCAAGACCAGGACGACGATTAAAGAAGCCGCCAAAGAACGGGCTGCCAGAGGGAGACGAAGATTTAAGAACGATGTACTAAAATGACTGCGTTCATTTTCTAGGCCGCGGTGGGCGTTAATTTCAAGTCTGAATTGATCTTTTATGACTGCGGTAATAAGAACGGAGCTATAACGGGTTCTTGCTATATCGACGACATCTTGAAGGCTAAGGTTGCCCGCTAGCAACGAGATGAACCCGATCGACCGTTCATTCTAGTTAAGGATCGCGCGTCTAGCCACGGAGCGTATAAAACAGAGCCAATTGGCGTTTAAACAATCGCAGACTAGTCTAATAAGCGTCGTCAGATCAACCACGTTATGAAAGTAAAAGAGGAGTTAAAGCTGCGGTGGGTATATTTACCCTCGGCGTCGCTAGATTTAAACATTATTAAGACTGTTTAGAAGGCTCTTGTTATGAGGCTGTCTGCCTCTCGTTCTAGTAATGGTATAAGGGAACCTTAAAGGTTTCCTTAGACGATCTGTTAGGATAACGTGTCTGTGAATTAAGGTACTTATAGTACGCAGATAGGGGTGCGAGTATAACTTAGATTGACTACGGAGACTATAAAAGTATAAAGGGAATTCGTAGCTATATCCTCCGTACGTACAAATGGTGACATTTAGCGCGGATCGGCAAACACCTTACCGCTTTTAATAACTCTTCAACGCGCCGTCCGATCGCGCTCAAAATTTAACAGCTCCTTTATTATAATGCTAAAAATAGTCTATTAAATTTATAGACCTCTAACGCTCTTAATAATAAAGTAAAGACGATTTAAAGTTCAGTTTCACTAGATTATAATTTACTTTATTAAACTAGTAATACTAGTATATAATAAGTTAAAAATTGTATTTTTAGCATTATTAATATATAAATAATAGATTATAAAGTTTATAGCTAATTATACTGGTAGATAAGTCTAAAACTAAAGTTTAAAGTCGTCTACTTTTATAAAGTTTTAGAGAACGGCTAATTTCGCTAATAACTATTTAAAGACTAAAGCTACTAGTCTATAAATTTGTACGACGCTAGTTCTATGGTATATATATATATACTACTTAAATTTTATACTTATTACTATAGTATTAAAGGAGTTATTAAGAAATTAGTAAATATTCTAAAAAATAATATAAGTACTAATTACTCGTTTAGTACTAGCTTATTCTACTAAATAAAACTTTATACTATATATTTAAGTATTGTTCTACAGAGATTTAAAACTCCTAGCTTAATAGCTCTTATATTCAGAGAGTTATTAAAAGTTAAAGTAAAGGTCTTATTCTACGCGCTCAGATTGCCTAATCGGGTTAGCTTATTAAAAATACGCGATTCTGATTAGCTAGAAAAGGTCTTAGCTTCAACTTCTTATAACTCTCTGAATATAAGAGCTATTAAGCTCGGAGCTTCGAATCTCTATAAATAAATAGCTAAATTTACAGTATATATATTTAAATATAAGAATATACTAGTACTAATAGAGTAATTACTACTTATAAAGTACGTAAGTACTTCGCTTAATTTCTTAATAAGTCTTTTAGAAATAGTAGTATAAAGCTATAATTTATATTATATACTCTTTAAAGTACTATAAACTTGTTTTTAAATTTATAAGCTAGTATCTTAATGTTACGGGAAATCGGAGAACTGCAGGATATAAGTAGTCTCTTACCCGATTCGGGTAAGAGGTTCTTCGAGACTAATAAAGGCACGTGCCACCCGATTCGGGTGTACAGTACCTCTTACCGCCTTACTCTTTCTTCCTCTCTCTACAGGCGTTAAATCGTTATCTATAGGTCTTATAGCTATTATTACTAATTATACCTATTTATCTTAGCCATTCTCACGCTTAGTAATAGCCTAGGTCCTAATAATTTTTAACGTCTTCTTAGAATTCGCTAACGCGTCTAAACGGCTGCGGATAAGATTAAGGCGAACTGAAGTAGTAAGAGAACGACGACGCCGTACTTAGCTATAATTAGAAGAACTCGCGATAAGCGCGAACTACCTTAGTCTTAACCCGCCGCGAGTACACAATACTCGTTTCTTAGCTAGAGAGACTAAGCTAGGGGTTTTAGCTAATCGAGGAGAATCCGCTATAGCCGAAAGGTCGTAGTATACCCTATTCTACGATAAATTAGACTACGAGAAGTAAATTTATAAAGAAGAACTAATATAGCGACGAACGATGCTATATAAAATAACGCTAAACGAGTTACTAGTAATAAGCGTACGAAAAGAGCGAGAAGCATAAAGATAACGGCTAATTAAGCGAATTCAGTATCTAGATAAGAGTAGTATCGGAATAGAGGCTAAATAGCTAAACGAAATGCGTCGAGCGACGAAAGTACGCTCTATACTCGATTCGGATAGGAGCTATAAGCGAGACGCCTTATTATACCTTAAGAGTCTTTCTAAATAGCTTAGACCAGCTGCCCTATCCTCCTTTAACAGCAGCGATTACGCCGAACTTAAAGAATTTCTTATTAGTATAGAAGTCTACTTTAAAGCCTTATAATAGGAACTATAGAACGAGAGCTTCGGGAAATAAGTTCTACAGTTAGCCGCTATATAGCTAAGGGACGACGCTTAAAGAGCGTATACTAAAGAGAGAACTAAGCTTACTACTTAAGAGTAATTTAAAGTCTTTCTACGAAGCACTATTAAGAACCCGTAAACGCGAGAAATTAAGATAATAAAACGCAGCTAATTCCTACGGTAAACGAGAGCGTAGAGTACTCGCTAATTTCTATATAAGCTTAAAGCCGTCGAATAAGAGATCCGCGCGGCTAAGCTATCTAACGAGAAGCTCGCAGTATACCGATTTCTCTATAGCCTTAAGTCTCCACTACGAACCGCTATCTTAGCTAAGCTTAAGAAAGTAAGAGAGACTAGAGACTCGGTTCTCGCGGCGATATAGCGCCACGAGTCCCGCCTAGTAGAGGACTTAAATAAAAGGGGGAAGTAAATAGAAGAGAGAGAAGACGAAGACGAGAGACGAAATTATTAATATAAGAGAGACTCTTACTCGAATTAAGCGAAGAGCTACTTCTAATTCGGCGTTCTAGTCTCTACTCTAAAATCTAACGATAGGGAGAAGTCTTAGTAGAATAGATTATTACGACTCGTTACGTATTTTAAATATAAGAGTTCGTATAGAATCGCTAATTACCCGTAACGATTATAAGCGGTAAACGCGAAAAAAGAATAGCTAGTATAGTTATAATAACGACTGTACTAGTTAATAAGAAATAAGCTCGTTAGAGAATACGCTAGTTTATTAGAGTAAACGTCGATATCGTCGTAATGTTACGAAGTGACTATGTGAGTAGCCGCTTCGGGGATATAAAGAAGAAAGGTTATACGAGGAAAGCTTAGTGCATGTAAAGAGGCCACGCGTGATCACTAGAATAGAAAAGTACGAAATGGTGGAATAGTAGAATAGTAGAATAGTGAGCATTCTATCATTTTAATATTACGATATAACGAAGGGAACTGCCTCTTTAAGTAGTTCCGTTTAGGTATATAAGGATATAACTTCTCTATATACTTTTATAGTCTCTATAGTTAATCTAAGTTATACTAGTACCCTTATCTGCGTACTACTTATACCCTGACTTAGAGACATTTTATTCTAATAGGCAGTTAAGGAAACCTTTAGAGTTCCCTTATACCATTACTAGAACGAGAGATAGACAGTCTTATAATATTTTAACTACCTACTTACTATTACGATAGTCTATAAGTATAGATTCGGACTTCGAGTCTATCTTATTCTCCGTTACCTCGAAAAGCGATATTAGCGAAGACGTAATCCTATAGGATACTTCTACTATTAATTAAGTAGTCGAACAGTTAGTACGGATTAGTCTTATCTCGCTATTACCCGCTAAATTAAATCTCGAAATAAACTAATACCGAGTATAACTAAATATACTAGGTAAGTAGGCTAACGCGGAAGCAGGACTATCTACGATCGCTATAAAGGGTAAAAAGCTAGATATTTTATTAAGCGTCGAGAAGAACGAAACGCGACTTAAGATTAGAGAGCCTAATGTATTTAAAGGGAACACTAAGAAATTTATATAATTTACGAACTAAGTTAAGACTTATTTAAGGTACGAGCGAATTATAAAACTATAGAATTAGGTATTATAAGCCGATAATCTATTACGTAAGGGACTCGCGAAATAGTTTAAACCTTACTTAAATAACTTCTTAGAGAACGACGAGAACGAATAGAAGTCTAGAACTATCGAGTTATTCTTATCTATTAATAAATTCTTAGATGAGTTAAAGAAATTATATAAAGGACTCGATAAGGTTAAGAAAGCAGAGCGATAAATTTACGAGCTTCGATAAACTAGCTCGGTCATAGACTACACTACGAAGTTTTAATAATTATTAAGTCGTCTTAAGTAGGACAACGCCGCCCTTATATTACGCTATTATCAGGGCCTTAAGGACTTTATTAAGAACAAGTTAGTCGATAAGATAGAAGTACAGAATTACGAGAAGTTAGTATAGGTAACGACCGATATCGATACTCGATACTAAGAGCGTAAGATAGAGAAAAGTAAGAAGGGATTTACGTTTACTTCGAATCGATATCGGTACTAGTCTAATACTCTAAGGTAGGCGCGATACTCTAATACGATAGATTAGTAGACGAATACAGCTTATAAGGACCTAAAGACCTAACGAGGTAGATATAATACTAGTAGTACACCTAGACTAAAGCCTATACGGGGAAGAGGTAGGGGACGAGAAGTAAAATTTACAGAGATAGGCCGAGGATCTATACTTAAGAAAGCTAAATCTAAGGAGAGAGCATGCTTTCGATACGGAAAATAAAAGCACTACGCTAAAGAGTATAGAAATACCGCTAAATAGGCGAATACCGCCGAAAGAATATTAGAGGAACCCGTAAGCACTTAGAGAGTAGAAGGAGTATACTACTAACTGTCGTAAACGGTGTACTACGATAACGAGTGTTCGATATATAAAGGTAATAAGTAAGGAAGTAGTTAGTTTCTAAAGAAACCTAAATCGGGTAAAGTTAAAAAACGAGCTAATATAATAAGGAAGGAGCTTATATATACTCGTAACTCGAGAATTATTAAAGATAATCGATTCTTTACTGTTATAGAGACCTATTACTGGAAATAAGTTAAGTATAAAGAAAACGAAATAGTAGAGATAATCCTTTATAATAATACCCTAGAGCGATAATTACAATCTATATAGGTCATTATCTCTAAGTACTCGAGAAATAATAAAATAAGAGAATAAACTTATACGAGAGCGTATATAATCCGATAAATAATACTTTAAAATTAGAGAGCTATCATTAAGGCTAACGCGGCATATTATTTCGTATCGCTATCACGACTTAACGAGATTATAGATAGTATAGAGCACCTCGTAAAAACCCTTAAAATACCTCTCTACGAACGGGAGTCGTCTACCTTAAATAAGGCTAAGACTCGAAAGAAGACCGTTATAGAGGTACGACGAAGGGTCGGTAGAGGGATAATCGAGAATACCGAAGAAGAGCTACTTAGGTTAGTCGGTACTTCGAGTACTCCTTAATCCTTATACTAATAGGATAATAACTAAATCAGTATCGAATTATAGTCGAAAGCGAGTCGAATTACGATACGGACTAATAAATAGTACTGCTAGAACTGCTTTAGAGAAGTACGATTTTCGTATAAGGCATCCGTATATATTTACAATCTTTTAGTTTATCGAATCTACGATTAGATTATACTATCTAAAGGGTAATCGGTATATATTAATATAGAGTTTAATAAAGCCTTATCTAGAATATACTTTACGATACCTAAGTACGGCCGAGTAGAAAGTATACTAAGACGATATATAAGAACTCTATCGAGAGTAGAAAAACGACTAAATCTATATACGGAGATTACCTCTATAATCTTATATAAGGTCGTTATCTAGACTAGGCGATAGTATATAGACTACTATCGTAAGGATAACTGTATAGAATAAGATACGCAGTATCTATACCGTTACTATAATCATCTAGAGAAAAGCTAATAGAAGACTACGAAGGTCGTTCTAAGGGTATATACTAAGAGATTCTATAACTCTAAGCTTTACTATTACTAGGGTTATTATAATAAGGTACGAGATATAGTAACGCGACGATACTTTCTAATACTACTAATCGCTATAATACGCTCGGACAGTATTTTTATAGTAGAATTAGAAACGAACACCTTCGATAAAGACTCTAAACGGGAATCTTTAAAAAACAAGAAGACCGTTGTTCTAGTGATAAAGAAATAACTAGAGGGCTACGCGAGACTCGGTTTACCGTCGTATTAAGAGACGATACCCTAAGAGCTGCTATTATACGAGAAGACGACGCGAGCTAGAAGGGCTATAGTACCCAGTTTAAGAGATACTCTTCTATAGGACGAGGCGTTCTCTCTATAGAAGGAATTAGCGCCGCTAATATTAATTACGAAGGCAGAATTAGAGCTAGAGGGATTTACTCTAAGCCTAGAACTAACGCTTAGAGAAAACGATATCGAAGCGCTAACCGTACTACTAGAACGTACGCTAATGCCTATAAGCCGACGACTAGAGAGGCGAAGACGAGTAAGAAACCCGTAGAATCGAAGAGAGCGATCTAGGAGCTCTTAATAGTATATATATACATTAATAGATATCGAGCTAGAGCATTACTTAATACGAGAGTAAATATTAGTTTAGTCTCGAAGGCGTTTATATATCGAATACAATAAAACGAAAAAAGGCTTAAACAAGAATTATACTTAATTAAAATAGGTAATTAAGGATATACCGAGGTTAATAAGGAACTTAGATCGGTACGAATAAACTACTAAGAGAAAATATAGTTTCTCGATATAGATATCGTCGAAGAACTAGAGTTTAAATACTTTCTAGAACTAGACTAGCTAGCCTAGACTAATTATCTAGTAAATATATTAAAACGATAACTCGTATAGAGACCTCTAAACGTAATCGAACAGTTTTAAAGTACTATATAGATAAGGCTAACCTATAGAACGTTTACTATAAAACAACTTAATTAGATAAGTAAAGAAGTTAAGAATAAAAGCGAAATTCCGGTAAAGTATCGAGAATTTAAGAGGCTTTTCGAGAACGATCTTATAATAGAGGCACTATCTAAATACTAGATATAGAATTATAAAATATATCTAAAACCCGAATCGAAATCTATTAAAACGCGAATCTACTTAATTTCGCGATATTAGAAGTAAGAACTCTAGAAGTACCTTAATAAAAACTTAAAAAAGGGGTTTATTAGAAAATCTATCTTACTATAGAGATTTTCTATTCTCTTTATACTAAAGAAGAATAAAACGTTAAGATTATATATTAATTATCGATAACTTAATAAGATAACTAAGAAAAACGATTATTCTTTACTACTTATTTCGAAGCTATAAGATCGATTATAGAAGGCTAAGTAGTTTACTACGCTTAACTTACGAGAGGCCTATAACCTTATTCGAATAAGGGAGAGCGAAGAAGAGAAAACAGCGTTTAGTATACGCTATAGATTATATAAGTACTATATTATACCGTTTAGACTTACGAACGCGCTAGCGTTATACTAAATACTTATTAACGATACCTTATCTAAAGGATTAGACCTATTTATAATCGTATATCTAGACGATATACTTATCTTTTCGAAGATAAGAGAATAATACGTAAAGAACGTAAAGTGAATAATAAAACGATTATAAGAAAGAGAGCTACGACTACGTCTTAATAAATACGAGTTTTTTAAGAACGAAGTACCTTTTTTAGAATCGATTATAGAAAGTTATAGTATACGGCTAGACTCTGTAAAAATTAAATTAATTATAAAATAACTATAACCGATAAATCTTAAAGAACTATAGAGTTTTTTAGAATTAGCAAACTACTATCGACGTTTTATTAAAGACTACTTAAGAGTAGCAGTATTACTTACGGTACTTACTAAAAAGGGACTTGCTTTTATAAAAGCGAAGGCTATATTCGAGAAACTTAAAGACCTATTTACTTATACGTCTATACTAATAAGCTTTAACCTAGAAAAGAAGATTACTATTAAGACTAATACTTCGAGGTATGCTATCGCTGGCGTACTAAGCTAATTCGGCTAAGATAATAAGCTACGACCAGTGGCTTATTATTCTAGAAAGATAACTGTACTAGAGAAGAACTATAAGATCTACGATATAGAACTTTTAGCTATTATAGATTTATTTAAAGAATAGAACGTATACTTAGAGAGATTAAAATATAAGACTACTGTCTACTCTAATTATCTAAACCTTATATATTAGACTACGATTAAGAAACTAAATAAGAGATAGGTCCGATAGGTAGAAGTAATAGTATCTATTAAGTTTTACATTATATACGTTAAGGGTAAGGAGAATATAAGGGCTAACGCCCTTAGCCGAAGACTAGATTATCGGAAGAACGCTAAAGAAATCGAATAAAGCATATTGCTTTAAAAACGTAGAGAATATTTAGTTTACTCGAAACAGATTAATATAGCTAAAATAGAACTAGACTAGCTAATTAGAAAATAAAAAATAAAAGTAATTCGCAGCTATTATAGTAATCGGACTACTAAACACTTTAGAATCGTAAAAACTATAGAGCTAATTTCTAGAAACTAAGAATAGAAGGGAATATAATAAGACGTTCGCGATTACGTCGACGATTACGATATATATACTAGAACTAAGACTTCTAGATATAGACCTTATAGGAAGCTATAGGCATTAATATTATCGTTAAGAGTATAGAAAGAGGTTATAATAGATTTTATCGAACTCTTACTAGAGTTTAAGAACCTAGTAACGAAGTAAAAATACGATACGATCTATATAATTATTAATCGACTAATAAAATACGCGTACTTTATACTAACTAGATTAAGGGTAATAGCGCTAGAGATTGCGTATATCTTTATAAGATATATCTTTACAGTATACGAAATACTATCGAGATTAGTATTAAATAGAGATAAATTATTTAGATTAAGATTCTAGTAGTTACTTATAAATTAATTAGAAACTAAAAGTAAGCTTAGTACTACTTTTTACTTATAGATCGACGAATAAACCGAACGAATAAACTAAATACTAAAACAGTATCTTAGAAGTTATATTAACTTTAAATAAAACAACTAAGTAGAATTACTACCTATAGTATAGATTATATATAATAATTCGAACGCTATTATAGAACTATTACCTTTCTACGCGAACTATAGATTTTACTTTAGGGTAAACGAGGATCTACTAAGTACGAGACTAAAGTTAGAATAAGTAATAGTTACTATATCCGAACTACGTTAACTATATTAATATATATTCTACGAACTCCGGTTTATCGCAGAAAGGATAGCTAAGTATACGAATCGAAAAAGATCTAAGAAACTAGACTTTAAAGAGGGGAGTATAGCGTATTTATTACGACGAAATATTAAGATAAAACGACTAAGCGATAAGCTAGACTTTAAGAAATTAGAACCCTTTAAGATTAAGAGAAAACTAGAATTAGTTACGTACTAGCTCTAGTTACTAAGAAGAATAAGGATTTATCCCGTATTCTATATTTTTATATTAGAAAAGGTACTAGAACGATAAACTGTAGATAAGACCTAATAAGCGGAACTACTAAAAACTAAGAAATATAATGTAGAAAGAATCTTAGAAGTAAAATAGAAAGAAGAAAAGACTTTTTACCTAATTAAATAGCTAGAGTACGAGGATAGCGATAATTTATAGAAACTAGAGAAAAATATCTTAAAGAAAGTACTTAACGAATTTTAAAGGACTTTATTATAAACTATCGTTCGTAAGTATATTATTAAATAAAGCCTATTAGCTTAGAGAGATATCTTACTATATAAAATTAGAGTTATCTAGGATAATTTCTTACTCTAGATAAAGGGAGTTAAATACGCTTAATACTTGCATTTTACGTTATAGTATACGCGAAGAAACCTTCTTATAGTAAGTAATAGACTCGTTTAATTAATTTATCTTTATCTTAGTATCGATAAACTCGGCTTCTATATTATTAAGGGTTTTATACGCCTCTCTTAGGGCCTTACGGGCCTTAAGGAGCGCATAGCGCCGAAGAGCTAATTATTTCGACTTTTCGTATCGCTTACGTTACTCTTCTTTACGTAACTTCCCTACTTTTCGAAATTTCTCGAGAGAGAAGATTTTATTATAGTCACGTTAATGTAGTATATATTCTATATACTTTACTAACTGTACCCTATTATAATAGTATACTATACCGTAATATATACACTGCGTATAGGCCACTATAGCAACGTTATCTTCGAAGCGAAGAGCGAAGGACAATTGTTAAAAACGCTCGACGCGTAAGGATTTAAGTTTAGTAGATCTCTTACGTTTCTTAAGAACTGATTTTATAGTGAGCTATAAGAATACTTAAGAAGAAAGAAATAAGGGGAATACTAACCTCTTAGATAATATTACGAGGGCGTAAGATGTATAAGAGGGGAAAGTATTACGAAGTGACTATATAAATAGCCGCTTCGAGGATATAAAGAAGGAAGGTTATACGAGGAAAGCTTAGTGTATATAGAGAGGCCACGCGTAATTACTAGAATAGAAAAGTACGAAATAGTGAAATAGTAGAATAGTAGAATAATAAGTATTTTATTATTCTAATATTACGATATAACGAACTGTCTCTTTAAGTAGTTCCGTTTAGGTATATAAGGATATAACTTCCCTATGTACTTTTATAGTCTCTATAGTCAATCTAAGTTATATCAGCACCCTTATCTGCGTACTACTTGTACTCTGACTCAGAGACATTTTATCCTAATAGGCAGTTAAGGAAACCTTTAGGATTCCCTTATACCATTACTGGAACGAGGGGCAGACAGCCTTATAATACGTAAATAGGGAGCGCTATACGCTTAGAGCAGTAATCGACTTCGAAGCGAAGAATAACTATATTAGCTAGAACGTATATATACGACTAAATCTTAAGAAAAACCCTATAAATATAGTTAATAAGGCAGTAGATAGAAGCCGTCTTTAGCTTCTAGGAATATACGAACTTACAGTATTCGCTGCGAACGTAAAGGAGTAGTAAACGAAGATCTACTGCTTATCGATTATTATAAAAATAAATAACTATAAACTACTTCTTAGAATACTCTAGCTATAAAAAGTCGATCTTAATATTAGCTAGCGATAGGGTATATAGAAGGTTAGACTAGACTATAATCGTCTATAACGTAGAAGAGCTCGTTAGAAAGATAGACTCTATTATCTCTACGACGATATCGAGAGCGCGCTACGAATTCGTAGAATAACGACGTAATAATTAAGAAAAGAAAGAAACGAATAGATATTCCTTATATAGTACCGACCTAGTACGAAAGAACTAAACTCTAAGAGTACGCTTTACTCGATTCGAGTAAAAGATTACTCTACGATTATAAGAGCTCTACGTATCGAGAAAGAAGAAATATCGAAAATTTATCGAAAATTTAAAGACGTCGTAGTCGATTCTAGCGATATAGAGCTACTATCTAGTATTCTCGTAGAGTACTCGATTAAACTTATCTCGAAAGCTACGATACTATATAAACCTATCTACCCTCTTAGTAGTAAGAAATTAGAAGAGCTAAGATTATATCTAAATAACGCCCTACGAAAAGAGTAGATTTAGAAGAGTAACTTAGCGGCCGAAGCGCCGATTCTCTTTATACTAAAAAAGAACGGATTCTTACGCCTTTATATCGACTATAAAGAGCTAAATAAAGTTACGGTAAAGAACCGATATCTCTTACTCTTAATTAACGAAATACTAGATCGCCTTAGCGACGCTAAGGTATTCTTAAAACTTAATCTAAGAAACGCCTATTACCGAATTCGTATTAAGAAGAAGAACTAATAGAAGACGGTATTTCGTACGCGATATAGCTAGTTCGAATACTTAGTTATACTATTCGGATTAATAAATACACCCGCGACCTTCTAGTTCTATATAAATAAAGCGTTACGAGAGCTCGTCGACTCTTACTATATCGCTTATATAGATAATATCCTTATCTATAGCGCTAGTATAGAGAACTACGAACGGTACGTATAATTAGTACTAGAGAGACTACGAAAGTATAGTCTATACATTAAACTATTAAAGTGCGAGTTTTATATCGGCTAAATAGACTTTCTTAGATTTCGCGTAACTATAGAAGGCATTATAATAGACTCTAGAAGAGTAATAGTTATTAACGAATAGCTTATACCGCTAACGTATAGGAATATTTAGGTATTTCTAGACTTTACTAACTTCTACCGTAGCTTTATCGAGGGATATTCGATGATTATAGCCTCTATAATAGACCTACTTAAAGAAATATAATAGAGAAAGAAGACCGAGCCTTTTTACTAGCTATCGAAGGCCGAGAGCGCCTTTCGAGAATTAAAAACTCTTTTCTAAAAAGCCCTTCTACTGCGCTACTACGACCTAAACGTAGAAACGCGAGTCGAGGTAGATATATTAAGCAATAAGATTAGAAGAATTCTATTCTAATATTACGACGATTTATAGTATCTCGTAGCATTCTTCTCTCGAAAGTTTAGAGACGAAGAGACGAGGTACGCGATAGAGGATTAGAAGATACTAGTAGTAGTCTATATATTTAAGGAATAGCGTTATTATCTAGAATCTCTAGCGCGGACGATACGAGTAATTACCGATTACGAAGCTCTTATAAAGTTTATAAATATAAAGATACTATCTCGAAAGCGTTAGACTAGATAGATAGAGTTTCTAGTCGCGTATAACTTTAAACTTAAGTAGCGAGCAGAGAAGAAGAATCCTACTAATAGCCTATTAAGAAGGCTAGACTATAAAGATCTTAAGGTAGATAATAGCCGAAAGAGTAATACGTTGCTTAACCTTATTTTACTTTAAAGTACGGGCTTATCCGAATCGAGTAAAGAACTACTAAGAATAGAAACTAAGAGGATACTAGATCGATAGAGAAGCTAAATACTAGCTACGCGTATCGCGGTTATAACTAGAGCTCGATTATTAATAAAGCCGTCTTCGAAGAATAGTATATAGTGTAAGAGTGCCTTATATATAACGCCGATACGGATTATCTTCGCTCCGTAAAAAGGGCTACGAAGACGCTTAGCGTAACTGTAAAACTCTACGTAGCTCTCGTAGACACCTTTTAGCTCTTTAGTATTAATTTAAGAATTAATAAATAGTATTATATTTACGCTTTTATCGTAATCCTTACAGTTTTAATACTCTCTACGAAAAGGAGAGGGCCTATTTACTTTACTATAGCTTCTAGAAATAAGTAACGCGCTATTATCGTCGTTAACGACTCTACGACCTCTATAGGAGAGACCGCGAAGACGAATAGTTAATAATTCGTATCTTAGTTAACTACTAAGCTCTCGGCGCGTTCTCTAAGGGTCGTAGAGGGTACAAAAGACCGCGAAGGTATCGCGAAGGCTAAAACGCTCTTATCGGACGTAGGCTCGCTATAGAACTAGTTAGCGTCGTTAACTACTAAGAAAGTACTATACGCTATTCTTAGCCGCGTTATCGAACTCGAGTAGTACTTCGTACTCGATAAACGTCGAACTCGACTCGAGACGAAGACTACTAAGCGTAGATTAATAAACGACGAGCGAGTTATAACTCGTCTAAGCGAATCTCGCGTAGGGGCCTCTCTCGCTTCTAGCGTAGAAAGTAAGAGACGTAGAGACTCTACTAGTATCGCGTTTACCCTTAGCGATATAGCGATAGTTATAGATAAACGAAGACCGCGAATTATAATACTCTAACTTTCGACGAATTAGTAGACTCTCGTAAAAGAATTCTAGATAAGAGAGAAGTTATAAGAGTATTTACGTAAGTTCGAGATTAACTATATAAAACTAGACGTAACGCGCGAAGAATAAGTCGCTATCGCGATAGTAACTCTTTAGTAGAACGAGTAAATTAGACTCGATTACTAATTATAAGAGCGCTAGACCGACTTCTTATTTAAGCGAATAATACGATATCTCGAGGCTCGTTTAGATAATCTAGTCTTACTTCGTTTAGTCGTATAGAAAGAGATAATATTCTATAAAAAGAGAGAGAACGAGTCGTATAATTAGTATCGCTAGAGACTATAGAGCTTAGAGAAGATAGTAGACGAGAAATAAAACGACTCGTAAAAAATTCGCTTCTATTAGCTATACTTCGAGCTAGATAGAACGATAAAGCTAGAGATTCGTAAGTAATTCGCTTTCTCGTAGACTATTAACGAACTATAAGCTCGAATCGCGTAACTCGAATTAGTAATAAACGCGCTCTCTAAGTAGAGAAAGCCGTTATAGAAAGTCGTAAATAAGAATACTAAAGATAAATTATTTACTTCTAGTTATTCTCTCGATAATCTCTCTTCGTAGAAGGCGTCGCGGGATAAAGAGATATCGCGATTCTTCTTTACGTAGAATAAAGAAAAATCTCGTAAAGAGTAATACGAATAAATTCGCTACTTCTCGTATAATAAAGTTAACTATAAGACGATAGACTATCTCGAGAAGAAAGTATCTACGTCGAAAACGATCGCGGCTCGTAGAGTCTTCGTAAAGAAACTAATAAAGTCTATAATACTAAGAATACGTCGAATTCTTATATAAAGAGACTATAAGACTCTAAAAGTATCGCTTACGTAAACGACGATCTCGTTTAAGATATTAGTAAACGAGCGAAAGGTTAGAGCGTTACTCGATAGTAGTATAAAGGTAAACTTAATATCTTACGAGTTCGCGAAGAGATATAAGTTCTCTAGCGTTAACTTATCGTTAATTTTTATAGTCTTAAACGACGTTATAATAGATATCTTTCGTAGTTACTATCTAAATTATAGTATTTCTAATTCGAATATTAAATCTCGAATCTCGAGAGTCTCGTTTATATCTATAGATTTCGAAACTAACTAAGTAGAGATTATTCTAGATATATCTTTCTTATACTAGTAGAATCTCGCGATTAATTAATAGAGAAGTAAGTTCGTTTAAAATCTTAAGTATATTATACTAAAGAATATAGAGATCTTCTTTATAAAGAACGACGATATTACGTATATCGCGTACGTACGTACTATATTTAATCTCGAAAAAGTATAATAAAACGATAAAAGAGAATTAGAGCTTCGTAAAATTTAAAAGCTTCTATTTTATAAGTATTTTAATCTAGTAGATATATTTTATTTTAGTAGAGCGAGCTCGCTATCTTCTTATTAAGAGAAGAACTATACGATTAATCTAGTAAAGAGAGACGTATCTCTACGAGAACTCCTTTACTCGCTCTTTAAAAAAGAGCTATAAGTATTATAATAATATTTATAAGAGAATCTCGCGAATAGCTTTATTCGCTCTTCTAAGTCGTCGACGAGAGCGTCGGTCCTCTTCGTCTTAAAGATAAATAGAGAACTACGGCTCTACGTAGACTATAGAGAGTTAAATTAAGTAACGAAGAGAAACGTCTATCTACTACTTTTAATAAACGAGATTCTAGATCGTTTAAGTAGCGCGAAGATCTTTACGAAGATTAATATTCGTAACGTCTACTATCGACTTCGAATTAAAGAAGATAATAAGTAAAAGACGGTCTTTCGTACGCGATATAGTCTATTCGAGTATCTCGTTATACTCTTTAAGCTCTCGAACGTCTCTATAAGTTTCTAATTTTATATTTATAAATATTTAAGAGAGTATTTAGACGTTTTCGTAATTACGTATCTTAATAATATTTTAATCTTCTTTATAAACGAGATAGACTACGCGCAGTATATTCGTCTAGTACTAGAGATACTATAGAAAGCTAGCTTATATACGAATCTTAGTAAGTATAAGTTTAACGTTCGCGAGATTAACTTTTTCGGCTTTATTATCTTAACTAAAAGGATTATAATAGAGAAGAAGAGAATCGCAGCTATTAAAGACTAGTCGAAACTAGTATTAGCGAGAGATATCTTAGTATTTATCGACTTCTATAACTTCTATTAACGATTTATTTACGACTTCTCTCGTATTATAGGCCCCTTAACGAACCTACTAAAGAGCGAGAAGGTAAAAAGATAGTCGAAGAAAAAAGCGAGAGAAGAAGAGTCTTATAGATTATAAATAAAGAACGAGTAAAGAGAACTTTTTTTATCGTAAAAGGCTCGCGAGGCTTTTAACGAGCTTAAGAATTAATTTACTAATAAACTATTTTTATATTACTACGAATCGTAGAGAAAGAAACGACTAAAGATAGATATCTTAAGCTCTACTATAGTAGATATTCTTTTATAGCTCGATAATAAGAGTACGTAGAGAGTAGTCGTATACTACTCTCGAAAGATAACTTTAGTAAAGAGAAATTACTAGGTATACGACTAGAAGCTATTAGTAATTATAAAATACTTTAAGTACTAGAGATACTATCTAGAGAGAGCTAAAGAGATAATAGAGGTACTTATAGATTATAATAATCTACGATACTTCTAAATAACTATCGAGTTAACTCGAAGATAGATAAGATAATTATAGACGCTATCGATATTCTAGTTTACGATTAGCTATTATATAGATACTACGAATACAGCGAACGCGCTATTACGACGATCGAACTTAATAGAAGATAAAGAGTAGAAGAAATAGTAGATTTACTACTCTATACTTTAGTAGACGTTAAAGACAACGCCTTACGAGAGAGAAGATTAGAGTAAAGTATACTCGTAACTCTAAGATCTAGAAATAGTTCTATATAGCTAGAAGATAAAGACGAAAATATCTATAGTAATTCGTATTATTCGTACGAAAATAATAGATATCTACGTAGTCTTAAAGAGCGAGATAGCCCGAATAGCGTCTTAAGCGAAAGAAGTATAGTAAAAGATATAGAGTATTTTAAGAGAGAGACTCTTAAAATTTCTACGAATAAACTCGATTATATATAGAATTAAAGAGAATTTAGTAGATTACGAGAAGCTTACGAATCTACGATTAGCTATTACGAACTAAAAGAAAACTTAAAATCTTCTTTACTTTAAGAATCTACTATATATTTCGACTTACGAGACTTTACGTATCGAGTTACTAAAGAAATATTATAATAGTCTAGCGACGAAGTACTTCGTAACGAAAAGAACGTACGTAGCCTTATAGAGAAAATACTAGTAGTTAGATATAAAAAGAATAGTAGACGACTACTATAAATCGTACGTAGTATATTAGAGAGCGAGAATATCGCGAGATAAGCTAATAGAATTACTATAATCTATTCTACTATTAATAGAAAAGTATTATAAGGTTATAATAGATATAATTACTAATCTATCGGCCTTAAGAGCGTAGTACGAAGTAGAGTTTAACGCGATACTTAATATCTACTATAGACTCTTAAAAAGAGTAAAGATTATTTCGGTACGTAAGAATATAACGATAGCGTAATTAGTCGAGATTTAGCTACGAGAGATACTTAAGAATTAGAAAACTTCGTAAGCTATTATCTTAGATCGTAAATCGATCTTCGTAGCGAAGATAATTACGAATATCGTATTTAAGTTACGAATTAAGATAAAGTTATTAACGACTTATTATTCGTAGATAAACGATTAGATAAAAAGATTTAATAGTATACTAAAGCAGTACTTACGCTATTTCTATAGCTATACTTAGAACGACTAGATTAGACTATTATCGATAGCGAAGTTCGCTTATAATATCGTAAAATACTCTACTATCGAAAAGACGCCTTTCGAGATAATCGAGAGACGTATTTTTAACTTTAACTTTTCTTCTCGTAAGAACGATAATCGCGATAGGGAATATATCGAGGCTACGAACTAGATCGCGATAGTATAAGAGATAGAGCGAGAGGCCTATACTTTATTACTAAAGACGTAGAAATATTAAAAGATCTACTATAATAAAAAGTATCGCGATCTTTAGCTTATTCTAGACGAGTATATTCTATTAAGCTTATAAAATATTAATACTAAGCGACTATACTATAAACTCGAGAATAAGTATATAGAGCCGTATTAGATTCTAGAAAGAATCGAATAGAACGTATATCGTCTTAAGCTTCTAGCGAGTCTTCGTATCTATAATATTTTCTATATCTCGCTACTAAAGAAATTCGTTTAGAGATAAAAAGAACTACGATTCGAGTCGCGACTACTAAGATTAGCTATAGACTTAGAGTAGAAGTAGTATCTAGTAAAATAGATAATCGACTCGCGAATCGAGAGCGAGAAGTTATAGTATCGAGTAAGATAAAAAGAATATTTAGTAAAGAACGATTAGTAATTATCGATAAATAAATTAAATAATTACGCTCGCCTAGTACGAGAGTATTATAAAAAGAATCTAGAGAAGATCGACGAGCCTAGATCGAGCCGTAAAGCAGCGAAGAGGCGAGTTATTTAGTCGAAATTATAGAACGTAGTATTCGATTCGATTTAACTTCTTTACTAGCTACTATTTCTTTACTAGCTACTATTTTTCTATTAATTATCTCGCGAACTATTACTTCTCTATCGAGAGCTCGACGAACTACTACTTTCTTACTAACTTCTTCGCGAATTATTACTTCTAAGAGATATTCTATTACTTAACGACTGCTAAGACTAACTACTTAACGTACTACTTCGAGGGCCGAGCTTCGAACTTAGCGACGGCCGCGTAAGAGATAAACCGCTACTAGATAAAGAGATATTACTACTAGTACTGCGAGAAGAGATCGAAGTCGGCGAAGAGGTAAAGCTAGAATCGCGAGACTAGCTAGGATCTACGTTTAAAATATTTATAATCGGTAAAGGAATCTATCGAAGAATATATAAGAGACGCGAACGATCTCGAGCTTACTCGTTAAGCGTTATAAGAATATTATTATAGAACTGTATTATAGTTTATCGATTAGTATTAAGAAGCTTACTAGGATAATTACGTAGAAAGTTAAGATATTCTTAAACTATTTACTAAGCTTATCGAGTAAACTAACTAAATAAACGATACTCTATCTCTAATATATCGCTACGTACTCGCGAGATTAAAGCGGTACTAATAGAGCTTAGAGTAGAAGAGATCGAAGAAGTCTAGCTACGAGTCGCTAGTATAAACAGTATACGAGAACTAGAAGTCGAAGTTAGAGATAATACGCTACTCGGCGATAAACTAAGTATAGGAATATCGATTAAGATCTAAGTACGAGAAGTTCGTAAAGAGATAATAGTCGTTATATTATTCTATAGACTATTAGCGAGATAACGAACGAGTCGTAGATAAGACTTATATTCTAATAGTAACTAAAAGCTATATTATAAATATCTCGAGCTAGATAGATAATATAGCTTAGACGAGCGCTTATTTCTATAGAATAAAAAATATACTTAGAATAAGTCGAATACTCTTCTATAAAGGATTAGCGAGAGAGATAGAACTAGAAATAAGCTGCTTACCGCTAGTATAATAATAATAACGACGAGAATATCGCTAAGTTATAGTAGCGAAATACAATATCGCCTAACGACTTTAATTACGATAGAATAGAGTATACTAATCCTAACTCGTACTCTACGAGAGGTGCCGTTAAAGAGTTAATCGACGAAGCGAGATCTCTCGCGAAGAGAAATAGCGAAGTCGATCTTAACTCGAACTAAAGTAAAAGATATAAAAGATAATACTATCGAGATTATAGAATATACTCGTAATAGTCGTAGTAAGCATTATAGCTCGAAGACTAGAGCTAAAGACAGTCGCTATAATTAAGCTATCGTATAGAAAGTACTAATTAAATTACTGCGTAACTATATTAATTAGAGTATTACTAATAAAGTTATCTCGTACAGTAAAGAACTATAAGTATAGCTCGCTTTAGTAAATACGAGCGAGAGAATTTTAGTTAAACGCTATTATAACGAGATAGAAAATAACTATAAAAGAAATAGTAGTAAATAAAGAACTATAGAAGAAATAGTAGTAAATAAAGAACTATAAAAGAAATAGTAGTAAATAAAGAACTATAGAGATAAATATAGATAAGACGAAAGATAGAAATACTTATAGAAAACCTACGCTACGAGAAAGATAAAATAAATAGATAAACGAGTACTGTCTAAACGCAATCGCGAGGAAGCTATAATAGCGAGAAGGGTTTCGTAAGGAAAGTAAGAACTGAACTAAAGTATAAACTAAGACGGAGATAAACGAAGATCTTATATCTTACTTACTATAAGTAAGCTAAACTTATTCGCGATAAGTAGATATAATTCTATAACTTCGTCGTAAAGTAAGAAACGATTCTACTAAACGTTAGCGGTATATAAATAGTTTACGACGGTATTACTCGTACGCAGTAGATATAGGTCTAGACGAATACAATAGATATATATTGCGAAAAGCAGATCGAGATCTGTAAGGACGCTAGATCTACGAGAGAGAAGGTATTATAAGAGTGTCTTATATATAACGCCGATACGGATTATCTTCGCTTCGTAAAAAGGGCTATAAAGACGCTTAGCGTAACTATAAAACTCTACGCAGCTCTCGTAGATACCTTTTAGCTCTTTAGTATTAATTTAAGAATTAATAGATAGTATTATATTTACGCTCTTACCGTAACCCTTACACTTCGTAAGACGTATACGCACTAAAATCATTAGTACTAATTATCTAAATCGTTAAAATATCTATAGCGTACGTAGATAGCGCTAGTACTAAAGCCTCTCGTTTAGCCGTACGATCAGTAACTCGCTAGGGAAACGAATAGCTATAAGGGTTAGTAAAACTCGTAACTAACGACGATAGCTACTAATATATAATAATGATAATGATGATAATAATAATGATAATGGTGATAACGAGAACGAAGAACTAAAAAGAAAATAAGAAGACGAAATTAATCGTAGAGCGACGACGATACTACGTAGCTTCGATTATTTATATTTAAGATTGTATAAACGACGTATTCGGAAATACCTTATAATTACGAATTACTCGACGACATTACTATACTACTTACCCGATTCGGGTATACGAAACGATAAATCGACTACGATAATCGCTTATCTCGAGATAGAATATAGCGTTCTAAGAAAGAATATATCCTACATTTACGGTCCGGGACGAACCGCCTTTTAAGGAGGGGGCAACTATTACGGGAAATCGAAGAACTATAGGATATAAGTAGTCTCTTACCCGATTCGGATAAGAGGTTCTTCGAGACTAATAAAGGTACGTACTACCCGATTCGGGTATATAGTACCTCTTACCGCCTTACTCTTTCTTCCTCTCTCTACAGGCGTTAAATCGTTATCTATAGGTCTTATAGCTATTATTACCAATTATACCTATTCATCTCAGCCATTCTTACGCCCAGCAATAGCCTGGGTCCTAATACTTAAGTAATAAACTAATTATAAAAGAAAATATTTTCTTTTTAGAATTACTAAAAAGTAGTTAAGTTTAGCTCTTAATTCTAAGTTTATCTACTAATATAATTTACTATAAACTTTATAATCTATTGTTTATATACTAGAGATACTATATATATTGTTTTTTTCTTAATAAGCTATCTATATTTATATTTATTAGTACTAAAGCACTACTAGAGAAATTTTATAAAATTTAACTTTAATAGACTATAACTTAAGTATTACTTTATATATTCGTTTATAATTTTAATATAGTACTCTGAGTATTATTGTAAAGGTTATAGGGGTGCAGGAGTAAAGTCATGTAATGATGGAATGATGATGGAATAAGATGATTGTGAAGCTTAAATTTCTATCTACTTAGAGGGCGAGAGACGACGTCTATATAGCCCGTAGTCCAAGGCCGTCAGGCGCCCATAGGCCCCCGTGATAGCTGTTGCCTAGTGATAGCGAAGGCAACCATCTAGGCAACAGCGCCCCTCTCTAGGCGCCAGCGCCACCCATAGGCGTCTGCCTACGTGATGACCAATTACCACCGTATATGTGGGTATTTAGCCAAGGCGATGGTCATATGCTTACCAATCCACTATGAGTCATTCCCGATCGTCGGGACTTTAGTCCGCATATGCGGACTGACTTGGTAAGCTGGCCCAATTGGCCTAGCCCCTCCTTGGCTGGCCTTGCTGGCCTTGCTGCCCTGCTGGCCTTGCTAGCCTTGGCTATTCCACAGAGCTTTAAGGGGTGCTTAGCGTCGAAGGGCTAATTATTTCGACTTTTTACGTCGCTTACGCTACTCTTCTTTTCGTAACTCTCTTACTTTTCGAAATTCCTTAAGAGAGAATATTCTATTATAGTTACGATAATATAATACGCACTCGGTATATTTTATTAACTATAATCTATTATAATAATATACCGTACTATATTGTACGTACTGCGTATATATTACTATTACGAGATTTTCGTCTAAACGGATTGCGTTAGATAACTTAAGGGTACGAGCTACTCTCGAAATTAGAGGTTTAGTTAAACGCTTACGTTTAGGAACTAAGGACGTAGTAAGCATAATAATATTTAGAAGAAAGGACTAAGGGGATACTGACCTCTAAGAAGATTATTACGAGGACGTAAATAGCTAAGGGGAGAAAGTATTACGGAGTAACTATATAGAAGACTGCTTCGTACCTACGAAGTAAGAAGGTTATACGAGAAAGGACTTAGCGTATATAGAGAAGGCTATATACGCTAACCGGAATAGGAAATACGATAAGTCGACTAGACGATAAGTCGATAAGTCGAGGTCGTCGACTTATTAACTTATTAACTTATTAAGGAAGACTTTCTCTTTAGGAAACAGCATTCGGGTATACATAGATACGAGTTTCCTATATACTTCGATAGTCTTTATAGTTAATCTAAGTTATATTAGCATCTCTATCTACGTACTACAGTACCTTAGTTTATTAATATCTTATCCTAATAGATCGTCTAAGGAAACCATTAAGGTTCCCTTATACCATTACTAGAACGAGGGGCAGACAGCCTTATAATAAATAACCGAAATAGGAAATACGACTAGTCGATAAGACGATAAGTCGATAAGTCGAGATTATCGACTTATTAACCTATTAACTTATTAAAAAAGACTTTCTCTTTAGGAAACATTATTCGGGTATATATAAATACGAGTTTTCTATATACTTTTATAGTCTTCGTAGTTAATCTAAGTTATATTAGCACCTCTATCTACGTACTATAAGTACCTTAATTCACAGATACATTATCCTAATAGATTATCTAAGAAAACCTTTAAGGTTCTCTTGTACCATTACTGAAACGAGGGGCAGACAGCCTTATAATACTTAGACGATTTACGTCGCGGCGATTCTTATCTCTCCTCTAGTACGCAAGTAATACTTTAATCGTAATTAGAAGACTGTAGACGTTAAGAGTATAATTAAGAAGATATATTAATACTAGCTAAAGAAATATCTACCTTAAGGAACGATTAATAATGCGTTAGTTAAAGAGATTAGTTCTCTTAATGCTTAGCTCGGTTTTACCCTCGTTAACGAGGATAATCAGTAGTTATACTTTATTAAGGAGTAGTCTTCTAGCTTTAATCGCGGTATTAACCTTATTTATTAATAGACGATAGGTCCTTTACAGCTGCGCTAGATAGTATTTAACTTATTATCTATACCAGCGACGTCGGCTAAGGTAGAGCGAGTATTTTCGTTAGTAAAGAGATTACTAGTAGCTAATCGTAGCGCAATATCGACGGAGTCGCTTAAGGTCTATAAGTTATTACGGAATTAGTGAAAGTACGACGATTCTATATAGAAAACTCAATACTACGATAAGGACGATCGCGATGACGACGACGACGATCTATTACTACATTAGGAAGGTAGATGCAGGATTCGAATACGATTCGAATCGGATTCGTGATTCGAATCTCGCAGGCCTTAGCGCAGACTCCGCAAGACTTTAGTGTGCGCTCAACATTGCCTCTGACAATCCTACTCGAGCCTTCAAACACAACTGTAACGCCGGGATTACTTGTGCCTCAAGGTGAAACGCTTGCGCGACCCTCACTTGTCCTAAAATCAGCCGCATCAGACGACAACAACAGATATGTGGCGATGATGATTGACTCAGCAGTACCAGTCCTACACTGGCTCCAAGCCAATCTCATCCCATCATCCACGAATCAGTCATTGCAGGTCGACACAAGTGCTGGTCAAGACCTCGTAGGCACGCCGTACATCAGCCCAAGACCACCAGCTGGATCTGGGCCTCATAATTATGTCATTCTCCTTGATGAGCAATCTCTCAATTGGTCGATTCCGCTAAACTACAGTTCGGTGAATCCGCCTACCAGTGAAGCTGATGTTGTAGGATTTGACGTGGTCGACTTTGTCACCGCAAGCCATCTTGTGTCGCTGTCTGGGTCGAACTATTTCAGAGAACTGAATGGCACGCCGGCAGACACCAGCAGCTATGCTTAGGCAACGAGTACAGAGGCCGGAGCACCGGCTACCATGGTCACTGATATGTCGAGCACAGCAAACACTGCGTCCAGCACTGTCAGAACGGCTGCTTCTGCCACCAGCACAGGGGCGTCCGGAGCGACTTCAGTCGAATTTTCTTGAATTTTTGTGTCGCTCGGTCTGGCGTTTCTCATGACATCACTAGCATGACTCCTTGAAAGTTAGAAGCTGGTAATTGGAGACAGTGCGAGCCACCTGTATATTGAATAGTGTCATGTTCGTTACTAAGCGTCAGGAAGATCGGATGTGCTGCAAGCTTCATGATTGCTGGCCACTGGGATTACGGAAAGTGAAATAATAGTTAATCACCTGTGTGCCAACGAGTACATTATGGTGCTGGTTACAAATTACCGAAGAAGCTGACAATATTAGTACCGCTGTTAAGCATACGTTTGGTTCATGAGTATTATAGGCTGTGCCGGTATGCTGCTGTATCTGGCGCTCATATATCCATCCTATAGTAGTCGATAGGGGGAGATACGAGCTGATAGTCAACATGTGTTGTCTCTCCAATCAGCATGCTCGTCTGTGGAACGATAGGTTTGACGGAGGCCAAAGCCTCCTCATGTTGGCGGTTTGGGAAATCCAGCGCGAACAAGCGTCATATTTGTAAGACTGAATTGGTCGTCCAGTTGGTGTCCGCAGTGTGCAGATCGATAAGACGATTCACGATAAGGGCGGTCTGTGCAGCGTTGTTAGAGCGTCGCAGATGTGGTACGATTTTGCTAGCGCTGATGTTCGTAGCAGCTGACAAATCGTGTCCGATCGGTGCTCGGCGGGCGGATTATGAAGCATCGAAATATTGTTGTTGTACCAAGACCCATGTGTACACCCGATTCGAGAGCTAAGCTCAAAGCCTGACTTCTATCGTGGTCGGTGCTGCTGGTTTGTCATGTGGCTGGAGTGTCTCAACATTGGTTGGACCACGGCATTTTTCCTATTACTCATCCTTATCCCGATTTGGCAGGCCCCTGATGCACTTCATCGCTTTCCGGTCTGAATCTGCTCCCGAAAGGTAATAACTCACTTTTGACTTCTGCGAGATCCATCATGACAGAAAGAATGTACACTGGCTCTTATACGTCCGACATTGTCCCCCCAGAGTCTTAAATATGTCGCAGCAGAGTCAAAGACGCCCCTTCAGTGTTCACTGCCTACCACAACCACAACTCTACTACGAACGATGGTTTTCGACACAAAACTCACCGGCACCCATGCGCTGGTAACCGGCGGCACCAAAGGCATTGGCAAAGCCTTCGTGGAGGCACTTGTCGGAGAAGGCTGTAATGTTTCATATTGCGCTCGCAATGTCACTGGCGAGGAGTTCAAAGGGTTGTCTGGCAGCGCGGGAGCCGTTGCCCATGGCACAGCCGTAGACGTGGGCAGCAGAGACGCCATCTACAAATGGGTTGAGGAGAGTAGCAAGGAGTTCGGACGCATCGACATCGTCATTGCTAATGGTACATTCCCACGTCCCGAGTAATATCTGCCATGTTACTGTTACTAAATGTTAAACCAGCTTCCCCGATGTACTTCGACTCTTCGCCCGAAAGTTGGCTTGGCGCGTTCAACGCCGACTTGATGGGCTTCGTCAACCTCGTGGAAGCAAGTCTGCCTCATCTAGAGAAGTCAACGCAACCGTCAGTCATCGTTATATCTTCCTTCTTGGGTCGCGAATTCTTTCGTACCCCAGCTAGTCCTTACGGTCCCATGAAAGCGGCTCAATTACAGCATGTACAGGAGCTCTCGCACGCGCTGGGACCTAAAGGTATCAGAATCAACGCGATCTCCCCGGGGCCCATCAAGTTCCCCGGTGGTTCTTGGGAAAAGGCCGAGGAGGTAGCACCAGACTTTGTGGCAGAGAGTGTAAGGAAGGTCCCACTGAGAAGGTTTGGTACGCCTGAAGAAATGGCAAAGGTCGCTGTCTTTCTGGCAAGTCCATTGAGTAGCTATGTATCGGGGATTAATATACTTGCTGATGGAGGGATTCATGTTGGAACGGTCTTCTAGAAGCTTCAGCGACAGCAGTAATAGGAGCTATGTCGAGATCTAAACTGAATATAGCACGACCGGGTACTATTCAACGATGGATACAGTCGCGTTGATTCTAGCCACTCGCCCGTAATGTGTTGTACCACTTCTCGTGCTTTACCTTGCATACCTGTAGTTGGGTTGGATCGTGTGTCCCATTGCGGGGGTTGCATGGTGGTGTGGATGCGATACCCCCAGAGGTCCACACCAGGCGGCAGTGGGTCCTACTTAAAAATCCATACAAGGACTCCAAGGAGCTGTTGTACATCCTGTATTGTAAGTTAATCTACTACGTGAAGATTGGGAGAGTGATCGAGAGCATCATGTTGTATTGTATACTTGCAGCTGCGACGATACATAAGAGAGCGTAGCTACAGTCTACTATTGATCTACCATAGGTGCTCATATTTGCACTCTCGTGTCCCCGATGTTTGCAGGAGTATGGAGGTGAATGGTAAAGGTAAAAACCTGTGATTGAAAGGACCGATTTGACTTACCAGGGTGCTCGAATACAATACCAAGAACATTATACCCAAGATCAGATTAGACGCCAAACTCCTAAACATACCATGTCATCCATATGGCTTGGTGCTTATATCGGTGAACTGGCTATTTGCTGGGATCCTCAATATCCTCGCACTCGTTGGACTTTGTCTTTCTCTCATCCTCATCGGAAATCTTCTTCGCCTCAGCTTTGCAATCTTGGTACTTCTTCCAAGCATCTGCCCAAGCATGGTCGACCCAAGGCCATTCCCACTCGAATTCAAGATCGTTGATGGGGCATTTCGCTTCTACGCCAGGGTAGAGCTTGCCGTCAGCCTTAGGTCCCGTATCACTGTACGCAACGGTGCAGGCACCACCTTCGGGGCCGCAGTGACTGTTTCTGCAACGGGCTGGGAGAGCCCATGGGATGAAAGAACATAAGCCCTTTTTGTCGCATTTGCCGTCCATAGCTTTAGCGGGCTTATACTCTGTAACCTTGCGACGGCTAAGTGTAGTGCTATTAGCAGGTGTGGTTTCAGAAATCTCGGCTGTAGGAAAGGCGGATGCCAATGCGAGGAAGGAGGTGAGAGTTATCGCTGTGTTTGTGGGCTTCATCTTGACCTTTAAGATTGCTTCGAGTCGTGTGCTGTAGTGCGTGTGTGTCAAAGTCGTGGAGAGCATGAAAATAAATGTGCTTCTTTATCTTCCTGTGCTGGCGGATGATGGGAATTAAGCCTGAGTGTTTAGGTCACTTCTTATATCTCAAGACAAGTACTGCACGCCGCCTGTTCCAGGACAAAGCAACCGACGCTAGATGAGGGATATATTGGTCACTAAGCTTGAAGACAACGGAAAGGACACGGAGCTTCGTTCGGGTATAGCACCATTGGTCGAGACTCGACATCCATTGGGACTTTCAATGCTGTTCATGGGCCGGTGCGAGAGAGAATAAAGCTCATCGTCAATGTATCGAGAGAGGTGGAATGACAGAATGGTGTCGCCAGAGCTATGCCGGACCGACCCCCTCGATGATATTTCGGCCACACGAGAGAGTAAGTACAATTCGGAAAGCCACAATGTATTTGCCATATAGTCCTCGCGCATTAGGGTGCGTATGAATTTCAAGGTTGGCACCAGGCAGCACGGTCAGCCATTGTACACCGCGACTGCTTTCGTCGAGAGTTAAAACACGAGCACTTGACCGCAGTCTGTCCGGAAACAAACGCAATCGTGTTACAAAGAGACTTAAAGGCAGTGAGTGTGTAATAGAGTCGCTGGAATTTATCGCTGTAACACCTTGACCAAGGCATCGAACCACTGGGCTGAAATGCGCTTCCAGTCTCGGAGCGTCGGAAGCTTGTGCCGCGAAGGAGACTCGGTGATAGATCAGCACTTCTAGGAGACAGTATGAACGGTAGGCAAGACTCCGAGTGAGACTCTGTTCGTGAAGATGACTGTGGTCCCAGGAGTTGCTTACCGGTTACTTTCGTTTTTTCCTTGTACACCCCGACGTACCGCTTCCAACACAATATGGATGCCTGAAGCTCGGTCAGTCACATTCGCGCGGCAACCACACCCAACTTAGAATACACGTTCAAGGAGGGCCGATGAATATACTGTCAGTCTAAAGGTGCACTCTGCCTTGTCTGACGAACATGGTACAAAATGGGTGCTGTCCTGGTCCAACGTGGTCTCTTAGCGCCCTTGGTAGCTGATAATTCCTTTTCTCATTTCGTATTTAGACGTCACTGTCTTGGGCACGGGGAGTTGCGACTGCCAAGTGAGGCAGTGAAAGACACATTAGCCATATTAGTCCTGGGGGAATAGCACTGATCTTTACATTGTTCTGCTGTCTTCCGGACCGTCTCTGGCGTTAGTGCACAAGGACATCGACTGTCGTTGAGGAAGTCAACGAACGCGGCCTTCAGTCCTTTAGTCGGTATTGATGTTCTCAAAATGGAGATTATTACGTCGACCTTCACAGCCTCTTTTCCATACCTAGATAGCTCGGCAAAGTCTGGAACCGGCTAGTCTACTGTGCCATGCAATTGGAACTCTCGCGAAGATGACCTTTTCACAGTAAACCTTACCTGGTGTCTTCACACCCAAGTTGTCTACCACACCCTCTGCACTCTTGAGGTACGTAGACAAGGACTTCTCTCATGAAAGGAAGGTGGATCCGGGCACTCTCACGACCTGCTCCAATCACTAGCCAAGACGTCCAGACAATGTATGACCAAGGATTTGTGACGAATACATCCACTCTTGACCGACATCATATCCGGCGTTGTGTTTCTCCACCGCCACGCGATTGCCTAGGTACAACGACGCTGCCAGGACCATACTGGGCTCATATAAACCCATTCTTGCCCAGCGGCCGTCTTTCAACATGATGCAACTTCATCCGGCAGAACAGAGTCAAGCGCAAAGGCGGCCACAAGCTCAGCAAAAGCGCAGTAAGACACACGATTTAGCAACGGCAGCAAGGATTCCTTGCCTACGATCCCAAGAACAACTCAAAAAGCAACCCGAGACGAGCCCAAAACTCGGTGGTCTAAAATATCAGTACCAATACCAGAATATCAAGGTGACGGTGCATTCAGTGCACGATCGCCTTCAAACATATCTTTCAAACGACCGAACAATCCTCGAAGATGTGTTTCGGAACCTCACGACGTGCCTACGGTGGTAGCAGCTACGGCTATGGCCATGGCTACGGCACAAGACCAGCAAGACCGGTCGTCATCCAGCAGAGCTGTCCGCCTCCGCGGCGACCCATGATGGGTGGAGGAGGGTTTGGCGGACCACGTCGATACGGAGGATATGGTGGCGGATTGGGCAGGCGACCAGGAGGGCGGCGCTGCTAGCCTAGACGGAGCTTGAATTCGGACTGTTGTTGGCGGTATATCTCTTAGAGATAGATAGTCGACCCTGATGAAGCCCCTAGAAAGCGCTTGGCTTATTTGGTTGGTTGTATAACAGAGGAGGGAGGCGAATGTATTGTATCGCTTTGTGACGTGGTCGAGCCACCCCGGAAGAATACTTCAGACCAATGAATGAAGGATTAATGAAAAATGGGTTAACTAAACTCGTGTGTTAGGAAACACATTCGGGATCCTGCCAATATGTCGTCGTGCTGCACCATCTGCAATCTCATGAGGTCTAAGCTAGAGGTAGCCAGGAATTGCTCCCGTTCGCAGAGTCCTCTTTTACGAAGGGCAGATTTGAGCATGAGGCGGTTGGCCGGGCGCATTGGCGGATTGTAGAGGAATGTTTAAGAAAGAGACCGATCTGGACTCAAACAAAGCCAAAGATTAGGCTCCACGTACGCCAGCAACAAATAATGTTTTCCCATCACCGCCATAGCCAATCTGGTGCCTACTTAAACTGTGAATCGCTCCCTAGTGATTCGCCGAACCCATACGAATGCGAAATCCCTAAACATTAGATCTACAGCTTTTCCGACGCAGTCACAAAATTCGCGCTTTCTCTATCGTACAACCCCGGCCTTTGCGGCGGTGTATCTGGCTGGGCTTCGCCTGATTTCAAGCTAGATTGTGAGCCCAGCTGTTTGTCTCTGGCCTCAGTAGTAGTTGGCTCGGCGGATATGCTCTCTGGTCCTGAAAATGGACCATTTTCAGGTGCATCGTTCCCACCTGCTGTTGAATTGCCTGGACTTGCGGGTTCGATTACGCCCTCTGCCTGCACAACGGCTGTCGTACTTGGGCTCCGCAAGGGTTGTGGTCGTACATGCGAAGATTCATCCACACCTCTGGTGGAAGGCCGTATCGAAGAGTGCACACTTTGCCCATCAGACAACTGTACCTGGTTGCTTCGAAGTCGCTCAAGGCTTCGTGTACTATGCGGCGTGTCGTAGCCACCGAGGTTGTCGCTCACCCCACGGCGCATACCGGGTGTGAGATCGAACTGCCCGTTCTCGTTCGCTAGGTTCCGTGAGTCGGCCTGGATTTGAGGCTGTACGCCCGGGGCTGAGAACACTGCTCTGGTGCTCGCGTTGTCTGGTAAAGTGTGGCTCGCTTGAGTGTACATACTGCCTGCATCTGACATTTCTTGCGGTCCGTCTTTCAGATGTGAAGTTTGTTTCCATTTTGGCATAAACATTGGGGATAGATTTTCGCCGCTTACAACTTCTGGTGATGAAGTTTGGTTTGGAGAGTCAACGACGAGTATTGGGGGTACCGAATTAGCCGTCTCCGGGAGTGCATCATTTGTGGTCGGGGGTATCGAAGACGTGTCATTTTCGATTTGCCCTTCATCTTGCACAGTGACTGTCTTCCGCCTGCCCATCGATCTCGAGTTGCTCTGAGATCGACGCCGGTATTCCTGATGAGAGAGCTCACGACCAGGAGCGTTTTCGACCGCTCCAGAGCTTTTTTCTGAAACAGACTTTTTCCGATCTTCTCTCTGCACTCTCTGCTCTTCCTCTTTCTCATACTTTTCGTCCTGTTGAACTGTTCGCTCGTCATGCTTCCAGCCCCAGGAACTCCACATGCCCAATCCCCGGCTGTTTTTCAGCTTCTGAGTCCTGTTGTAATTTTCCGCATCTTGCTGCCTCCCAGCTAATGCGGATGGTGGAGGATGCTCATGTTGAATGCCGATGTTCTCTCCACTCCTCGCGGCATCCAGCCTTTGTTGGTAGATCTTCTTTCGAGCAGAGGTATATCTATTGTCCCACTCTTGCTTCGCCGCTATCCAGCTCCCAATAGGTCCCTCTTTTATAACACCGAGTAGATCCGAAGACATTTGCATCGCTGGTAGTTCATCGGCCCGAGCAAGTGGGTAGACATTGCCATGCCGATCGACCTGTTGGCGGATCATGCCGTTTTTGAACGGAGGCAGTGGATCACCGGCCTTCCCGATGTGTGCATGCAACCCGTTCGGCGTGGGCTTGCCATTTACGAGCCTCTTCTCCACCTTGTTGCCGGCTTCACTCTCACTGGATTCGTCCGAGCTAGGGTCGTCGTCCGTGATTTCTATAGCGCATTTTTGAGCACGTGAAAGGGCCCACGCACCGAATTGGGCTACAGATCTGTACATGAATTTTGCTGGTCTCGTGAAGGATAGTGTCGGTGCGACATGGCACAAATCTTCCCACACTTGAAGTTGGACGGGGGTGGGCTTGTATTTGTCCAATATCTCATCATCTGGATCGTACAATCTCCGCCAGCGCTCGGGAAGTCTGTATTTTCGTGGATCTGCAGCCTTGTGGGCTACATAGATCTGTTCGTCTCTCAGCAATTCACCACCGCCAGCCATGATAAAGAGGGGCGGAAGGCCACCTAGGGAAGGTTGCAGAACAGGGGAGACGAGTGGATGAGCGACGAGCTCGTTCGTCGTGTAGAGCTGTATCTGATCCTTTAACAGCGTGGCTTTGCCGTCTATCGATAGTGATAGTGGTTGTTGTAAACTTCTGGCACGAGAAGCGGCGTCTGATGCATTGGTTTGTTCAGGTGTGTCTGGTTTCTCGATTTGTGCAGAGCCTCCATTAGCTGTTTCTCTGGCTTTGATTAGCTCTTTCAACTCATCTTCGTTTGGTGGTGGCCAGGATCGACTAGGCTTTTGCATGAAGCCATGAGGAGGTATATAGTCCAGCCCATCCCGTCGGTTCATGCTTGGAAATGAGTGTGTAGCATCAACCCACGGGGATATCATGATGGCTCCAGCAGGAAGCGGAACGCCCTGGTCTCTCAGCAAACATAGCAGACTCAAGGCCATGCCACCACCGGCCGAATCTCCAGCAAGTATTATCTCACTTGGCTCGTGCAAGGTCAGGAGGTACAGGTAGGCGGCTAAACAATCCAACACGGCACAGGGAAAGGGAAACTGAGGAGCAAGGCGGTATCTCGGTGCAAAGACGCGACCTTGAAGCTTCCTTGCATGCCTCTGTAGCTGATAGCGATGCTCGTCGACGCTGCCAAAGAAATACCCGCCGCCATGCATATACATTATCACACGCTGGCACTTCTCGTTCTGTCGTTGACGGTCATTGTAATCTCTGCGCATCTCGATCCATTCTCCCTTGAGCTCTGAGGCTTTTCTGCGCCATAGCCACCACGTATTGCCTCCTACTGCCTCGATGCCAGTTTTCCCCAGTTGCGCTCTGAGGAGGTCGGCCGCTCGCGATATCGAATCCGATGGGATCAGCACATTTTCAGTGCGGATCCAGGTTGGATGGGGTACCCATTCGCTGGTGAAGGCTTGGACTTCTTCAACAGTGTGGTGCGAAGCATATGCAAGAAACTGGCGGATCAAGTGCAAGCCCTCATCGTATGAGATATGGGCGGTTGGCTTGTTGGCCCGAGTTTTACGGTCCGTATACTGGCGCGGTCAACAAAAGTGCCATCACACGGCAAACTTGGCCTCTGCATACGTGAGCGAATGCTGTTTTCAGCACGGTCGGTGTGACAGCAGCGGCAATGCCGACGGTTGTGAGAGGCATCGTGGTCTAACATCGGAAGCACGCGGAGGCTGACAACCGTGCAGAGGGCTCTTGGTCATTCATTTGTCGGTATAATTTGCCCACGCCATCAAACAATATTCAGCCGAATAGCATGAGCTGGTATCGTCGCCGGTTCGTCCTGGTGTGCCTCCCTTGTGTCACAGTCGAGCTCGAGCATGGGTTGCAGGAGGGTTGGGTGTCAGGAATGCGAAGAAATTATAGCCATATTTTGCCGCATCCCGTCATTCGGCATTGTAATACAATCATACGTCACTTAGGGACAAGTACAAAGTATGTATTAATACTCCGAAATTACCGAACTTTTTTGAAGGCCCGTGGACACCCACCTGGGCTATACAGTAAGGGGCAGGGTTCAAGGTTGTCAGCGTTTCCCCCTCACGTGCCCTCAGAGGTCACTGGCAGCCTTAGCCTGCTTAACGACTCAGCCTCGCTCAGGCTAATTAGGCTCTTACCTGGGTACCTAACGATTCATGACACGTGCCTCGTATTGTGCAGGCACGGGCTGGATTTGAGCAAAACCACATCTATTCGTGTCTATTCGTCTTTATCTCTACATCTCTACGCTACCCAAGTATCTCATCAGAAGCACATTGCCCCTCCGTCCACAATCAAATCAGCCCCAGAGATGTACCTTCCCGCTCGTCTGCTGCTCAGGAGAACAACGGGTCCTGTGATTTCCTCAACATGGCCCATCCTTCCCATCGGGCACCGGCTTGCCCAGATATCTCGAACTTCTTTCAGATTGTCGCCGTCGTTGAGCACCGTGTCCATATAGCCTGGACTAACGCAGTTGACTCTGATGCCATGAACCGCCCACTCTGCCGCCAGGTTTCTCGTGAGGTGAGTTACCCCTATCTTGCTGACGTTGTAGGCGGCTTGAGGCTGCGGGTAATTGACGTGGTGTGCGGAAATCGAACCGGTGAACAAGATGCTACCTCCTCGCTTGCTGGCAATCATGTGCTTCGCCGCTGCTTGAGCACAAATAAAAGACCCGGTCAGATTCACGTCAAGCACCTTTCTCCATTCTTTCGCCGTGGCTGAGATCGAATGTACGCATCCAACCACTCCGGCAAAGCAACAAAGGACGTCGATACTGCCCATAATGTCGTGGGCTTCCTGGAAGGCTTTCTCGGCGACTTCTTGGTCCGTCACATCTACTGCCACTACGTGCACTTTGACGTGAGGAAAATCTTCGTTCAGCTGGGCCATCTTCTCCTTTGCGGCCTCGATCGACGGCTGGAGATCCATGAGGGTGACTTGTGACAGTCCGTGCTCTATCAGAGCTCGGGTCGCTGCATAAGCCAGTGCGCCACTCCCGCCTGTGATGACAGCATTTCCTTCGACCGCGAATCTTTCAGCGGCCCGCTCTGCTGCCGACACCAAGTGCTTCGATGGTGCAAGTGCTGCTGTGTAAGGGCTGTGTGCGGTGGACAAGGTCATCAGTGGCAAAACCCGGTGTGCAAGTGCTGTTCGGTCGTCTGGGTTTGCCATCGGGGCTGGCGGAAGGCTTGGTGCCATGGTGGACGATTCGATTTAATTTGGCCAAAATGTTGACTACTAATTGTTCAAAGTGAAGGATGAGAGAAGACTTGAGAGAAGTTCTGAGCGAGTAGGGAAAGGCAATTATATAAGGAGACGGGTACGCTTACCTGAACAGCAAAGTTTCCGACCGTCGGTAGCGGAATCCATCTTCTTGCCCCAGTTGCGAGACCCGGCTTTGATCATCTGACCCCTTTGGTTCTAGAGAAGGCACCCCTGAGTCTTACATACGGTGTGCATCACATGGCCTACAATCTGACAATAGGAATGTAGCAGATAGGTACAATTCAATCAAAGGCGGATTTTTGGTCCTCGGCAGAATGTTCACTGCTCCGGCGCCCACAGGCCCGGCGGGCATCCACCCCACTAATGCTGTGCAACCAAATTCTCTTGTGGAGTACGGATACTTCGGTACCTGGGTACTAGAGGCGACTAGGGCCGGACTTGTAGGCCCATCGCGCTTCCAATAATTTCTGAGCACATTGAGCAGTAATATTTTTTTTGTTTCTTCTCATTTTAGGCTTGGTGGCTGCACGACGCGATGAATGTCGTCGGCGACTCTGCACCGTCGGCCAGCACAACAGAAATTGCAGCCGGTGAAATACCTGCGCACATTGACAATCTCATTTCCCTGCACTTACATTTGTGGCCGTCACTTTCTCTCGCTATCCAAAATGCCTGGGGCACATCTTCGCCTGCGCTAGGTGAAGACAAGCGTGCGTGGCTTGCTGGTGCTCTGTCGGATCTGTTCGCACAGAACCAACTCCGAGACCTTGAGGACTTGGAAGACGTGCTCGACCAGGTCATGAACGAGGAATTCGAGGTGGTGGTCGATGATGGTTCCCTCGAAGATGTTGCGAAGAAGATATGGACTGGCCGTGCACAGATCCTCCAAGGCGACACAAGAGAGGTGACGAGGTTGATGGAGATTTGGCAGGACAGGCAAAAGAAGGGACATGGGAATGTACAGATTGCGCAGGGTCCGGAAGTCGACCAAGAGACTGACGACGACGACGAAGATGGTGACGAAGAAGAGCGGACGTGGAACGGCATTCAACATTCACGAGACGTCGACATGGACGAAGCTCCAGAGCTTGTCGATGCAAGGGAATCTAGGAGGAAACCTAGCCCTGAAATTGATGAGGAAGGTTTCACCAAGGTTGTGGGCAAGAAGAAGAGATGAACAACTGCCCGTGCCTGGAAATGGGTTGCTCTCAATTTTTACTTGCACAGCCTGACGTGGTCTGGGCCACATATAGGTATGCCAAAGGGAATGGAGCGGAATAAGGAGGCTCCGATGTACAACAACACATTCCGTCAATGCTTTACTCGCCCTCAACCAGCCCGAGCTTCTCGTTCTCCGCCTTACTTTGCTGCGACCACTCAGGAGCTACGTCGGTACCATCATCTTCTTCCTTGTCTCCCTGCTCTTTGGTCTTGTGCACGCTGGTCGGCTTGTGCTCTGCAGGACTATATACCGTATACAGGATCAGAGGCGTCGGCCCGGTGTTGACAAACTGATGTTGAGTGCCCGCTGGAACTATGATCAAATCTCCCGCCTTGACATCTTGGTCCACGCCAGCAATCGTGGCCTTCCCAGTGCCCGAGGTGAATGTGAGGATTTGATCGACCGTGTGTTTCTGCACAGACCGTAAGCAAAAAGCATCCAAAAACCCGCGCTCGAAACATGATTTACCTCGTCCCCAATATCGCCACCGACAGGCACAGTCATCAGCACTAGTTGCGAGTACAGTCCTGTCCATAGCACACGACGAAACTCGCCGGACGTTGAGGGCAGTGAAGTGGTCATATCCGGGAAATATGCCATCTCATGTTTGGGAGGGTCCTCCGAAGGAGGTTTGAACGACATTGTGTATGTCGAGAGAGTTGCTACTTGCGCTGGTAGGCTTTTCCTATCGGTCCAAGGCGCTCTCAGCGGGTTCAGAATCACGCTTGATCTGGACAAAGAAGTTCTATGCAATACTGTACTTCGACACAATGGAGAGCAGGTAACGGTAACGGTTCTTAGAACGGAAGACATGCCACGAGCCAGCCACGGGAAAAAGGCTTGTGTATCTACTGAATAGAGCCTAGAGCACTAAGTGTTTCAATATTCGCAGTGACGCGAATTGGAGACTTCCTTTCGTCTTTCCGTCCTGCAATGCTTCTTGCGCACAAAAGACCGAATCATTGCGTCACTCCCCTTTCATCCAATCGAAGCACTGCCTTTACACTTATGCTGGCCACTCCACTGCGACCTCGTACGAGATACATCCTGCTGCTACTAACATGCGCCGTTCTTCCTGCCTGAGGATCCTGGGGCTCTCAACGTCGTCCGTAAAATAAAAGTTTCGTGAATTGGCTGTAATTTTTATTGGACTAGGTATATCGCCGACTCGGCTGAGATAAAAACACCGACCACAGCAAAGAATTAAGGGAGGAGATTTAGTGTTGATTGATGAAATTGATCGACTCTATGGGATGCCCTGCCACCAGGTGGTTCAGCGATTACCGTACGTGCGATTTCTGCCATAAGCAGACGACCTTCCAAACTGCCCGAGCGACTACTTTCTCTGTACCAAATGCTGACTCATGACGCCGGCTTCGTCCGGGGGCAAGCGTCGTCCGTTCAACCCCTACAACAAAAACGTTTGCCGCATTCCGCTAAGGACTTTCCTGGTACCTGGCTAACAAGGGGACCAGCTCACTGGTCTTCCCTCACGAGGATTGTGGAGATTATAGATAGATTCCTGAACTTGAAAGGGATGGAAACCTTCGTAGCGTGGGCGAAAAAAACCATCATCATGCTGATCCGGCACCGGCCTGCACGACATAACCTCCATCAACAGTGACGTTCTGGCCGTTCAGGTACTGATTGGTAGCTGCGAACAAGATCGCATTAGCCATGTCTGTCTCCTTCCCCGGTCTCCTGGCTGGAGTTTTTGACTCGTACTTCTCCTTGGGGATGTGGCTCTTCTGGTCTTCGCCGCTCTCGCCAGCGGTCATCTCGCTGGGGAAGACGCCTGGAGCAATGCCGTTGACGCGGACCTTGAGGCCGTTCATTGCAATCTCATTCGATAGCAGGCTGGTTAAATGTATAGCTGCGCCTTTGGAGGCGTTGTACGCGAAATGATGCTGAGCCGTCTTCACGATCCCCGAGATCGAGGTGATGTTGATGACGGTGCCCGAATATCCTTTCTGGTGTTCAGTCGCTTTTTGCAGCAGGGGCAGGAAAGCGGTGGTCATGAAGAAAAGCTGCGCCACGTTGGTGCGGTACGTGTCAGTCCAGGTGTCGAAGGTCTCGTTGTCATCGTGAAAGAGATTGCTCTTCATCTCGTCGGCCGAAGAAGCTTCGGTCTGCTGTGTGTTGAGTTCGATGCCGGCATTGTTGATGAGGATGTCAAGGTGCGACTCCTTGTCTGAAATTTGCTTGACGAGATCGGCGATTTGTTGCTTGGAGGAGACATCAGCTGTTATGGGCTCGATCTGACCAGCAATATCTTTGCCGTGGATTTCGACTACGCGATCGAGCTTCTCGCGTGTTCGGCCAACAATGTAGACCTTGGCACCGTTGACTGCAAGCGCCTGTGTTGCCATCAACCCAATCCCAGAACCACCACCCGTGATGAGAGCGACCTTCCCCTTGACCGAGAAGAGGTTCTCGAGCTTGAAAGCATCGTTGTTGCTGCTTTGGGAAGTCATGGCGGCGAGATACGACGACGACGAGAACTGCCGTGAGATTTTGCTTAGCCTTTGACTGATTGCCGTTGTGTTGACCTGAACCGCTCTGAAGGTCGCTTGGTGCGGTAAGGAAGCCACAGATTTTGGTTGACAAAGATATCGGTGTCGTGGCGGTGACTGTCTGGCCTGTAACCTCAAGAGCATCTGACTGTGCAATGCCTATAGTGGTCTGTTGAGAGGAGCTGCAGGCTGAACGACTCGTACCTTGGGTCGTCCATCACCTCGTGGTGTACTCCGTACCTAGATCCAGCGTGACGTTTCCATGATGAAACAGCCCATTGCACGGACTTTACTCCCGCAGACTCGGTTTATCTTGGTGATCGCAACAGAACTGGCCATGGGCCTGTCTTACTAATCATCTTCATCTGCACTGGTGTGCGCATTGAGAAATGCAGAAGCCTGGTGGCTGCCCTTGAACCAAACCGTAATGCTTTTGATACTCGTTAATTAACCACGATGACCTTCCATTGTCGGAGCGGAGCTTTTGCGGAGATCCGGGAAGGGTTCGCCCCGCGACACGTGAAGGCTTTGCGGGTGCGACTATATAGGCACGTGCTGGGCGCTATTATTATGCTGAGTGTCCAACACCGGGATCGTGCACTGTCCTATTATCTGTGCGTTCCCAACTTAGCAACGGGCCCCTTGACCTCAAACAGTGATGACATGACAATGTCCTATGGCGTGCAACCACTCTCCTATGCCACGCCGCCCTTTCCATCGCTTTACTGGCCGTTCGACACCAGCCCCGGCACACCGAGGTATTTGTACTCGCTCACAGACATTTGGCGCTTCACTCTGTACTGGACCCTGCTCACCATCTGCCTGGCCCATTGTCTCGTTGCAATATGGGCGATCCTGATGCAGTTCTCCACTGCGTACCAACGACACAAAATCCTCTTTCACACCCCTGAAGGCAGCGCGCTGAGCGCGAAGAACAGGAAGCTTCTGGGAGAAAGACCGATACAAGATTGCATGACTTGGGTGTGGCTGATCTTGATAGCTTACCTGGTCATGGCAGGCATCGAGGGACTGCTCGCTGGAAGCCTGGTTGGTCTGGTGCTTGGGGCCGTGTACAATGCGGGTTATTTCAAGATGAGCACGTGGACACCCTTCATATGGGGAGTGGTGAATGTGCTGGTGCTGATTCTCGGTGGCTTCAGAGTACAGGTCGGGATGTGAGGGTTGATAGAGCAAACTCGAATTGGCAGCGTTTCTTTGGTCCAGCAGCCAACACAAAAAGCCCTCGAATGGAACAGAATTTATACCCCAACAAAGTGCAACGGCATCTAGAACCGACCGAATTTCTATTTTTTTGATGTTCTGCTCCTCGCTGTTCAACTACTCTTGCCAGACTCCAGCTGGCTTGTAACGAGTCGGGTCTACCTCCGTTCGAAAGACGAGCTACACTTTAGGAGCCGACAAAAATTGCAAAGCAAGGCATTCTCTGTCTCTGCCAGTTTTGAGAATTTTTCGTCTCAACAAAGTCGACGTTTTAGAACGTGCGCCGTATTCCCTCCAGTGAAGAGAAACACACATAATACCACGCCCGGGCGCCGTCACCATTCAGCACACGGCCCTTATTCAATGGGGTCTTCATCTTCTCGTACGAGAGACCACAGGTTGGCCTCATCAAGCTCCTTATGGGAGGCTCGATCCGGGGACAGGTCATTAGCATAGAGTGGACGTGTTCAACAGGGTTGAGAGTATATATAAAGGGAAGAACGCTGGAATACAAATGCCACTGCTGCACCAGGAGGCTGTGGTCCAAACCCATGGCCTTGGGTTATAGGTGAAGACATGTTAACTCATCACAAAGTGGCATAGTACTAGCATTGGAGGTTTCTTGCAAGTCAAATCCAATGTATTCAGATCCAAACTCCTAGGTCCAAGTTGCCCTGGCAACTTTTTCTACAACCATTACAAGCTTATCCTGCTTGCGTATGCACCATAATACACGCTCGTTCTCGGTCAGGGATCAAACGAGCCAGCGACTTTGATCCGTATCGTTAAAGCTTCTCCTGTTACGGCCCAGGTAGTTATCCGTGTCCAATTACCCCGTCCAATTGTAGTACAACATGTTGACTCCTAGAATTATGCCTGAGACATCCTCTTCCTCATAAACTCAAAGAAAGCAAACTGGCTCGGCTGCGGTCCCATCTCGTACACAAACCTCGAGCTTAAATAGCTTCCGAAAATCGCCCGGAGATACTTGTCCGGTACTCGCTCCAATATCTTCTCCAGTCCAATTTTCGCGATCAGGGTCTGTGGTAGTGCCTCCTTGAAGACTGACGTTCGTAGCGGAACGTTTGACCAAAGCTCCTCGTAATGCTGAAGTTCCTCATCGAGTTTGGTGATGGCCCATGAGAGCTCGTCGGACAGGACGGAGCGAGGCTTGCCCGTCTTCTCGTTCTCACGCCAAATTGCTTCGAATTCGAGGCGTGCATTACGCTGAATAGTTGACTGGACTTCTTTGACGTAGGTCTTGTAGAATTCCGGCACGGTGCCGTCTGCGGCGACACACATGTTCTCGATGAAGCCTTGATCGTCGAATGAGAGGGACGCCAGCACTTCGAGAGAGGATGAAGTAACGCCGCCTTTGTTGGCAGAAGCGTCCTTGTACAAGATCGTGCCCCCTTTTTCGAGTCGAAGTTTCGCATCTTGGGTGATGAAGAGATTAGCACCTTCTACCATGTAAGGAATGGTAGATTTGCCGTCCTCAATGAGATTCTTGCATGTCTCAAGATTGATTGATTCTGGTCGTCCACCACATGGCACGAAAAGATCGTAAAAGTGGCCAGGTCGGGCATGGAAGGTGTTGCGGAAGACCATGCCGTTGTTGATTCGCTCGCCATCTGGCAGGATAATGTTCCTCTCGTCAATCAGCACCCTGTAGCCTTGGGGTGAGAGTTTGCTGATGTCGAACTCTGAAATCATGACACGCTTCTTCGCCAGTCTGATGAGCTCTGCGTGATCCAAACCGTTGGGGTCGACAAGCACTCCAGCCCCATCGACAATGGCGACGTACGTTTCATTGCTGAGTAGAATTTCGTTGCTGCCAAGGTCTCCGTCAGGACCGCCTGTCTGTATCTTCCGAATCTTTGCAGGGTCCAGGTTGAGTTTTCGATATATGCCCAGAACATACTCTCGAACCGATAAGGTGGTCATGCCGTACTCATCGTGAGGAATACCTCCGAGCTTCGGGCTCTTACCGGTGAAGAATGACTTCCACCAGGGAGCCCCTCTGTTTCTGGCGTGCTCGGTAGCCCAATTCACAAGACCGGCCGTGTTCTCATCGGGACCCATGAACAGGATTTCGTCCTGGCCATGCAAGTCCACGATCGGATCTTTGATCCCTGGGCTTGTCGGTGGCAGGAGCAGATCCATGATGCTGTCAATGTATTTCTCGAAAGCGACTCGATCCTTGTCTTGGTGGTTGTAATCGAGCAAGATGACGCCTTTTGACCCACCCTCGGGAATGTCCTTGTTCTTCCTCTGTTGGGTGTTTGCGAGGTTATAGTTCTCGTCAAACTGTGTTCGAGCGTTGATGTTATAGAACTCTCGGTTCCTCGACTTCACGATTCGAATGCCCCCTCGAGCAATATCTCGGAAACGAAGATGGAAACCTCTAAATTCCGAACCGATCACGAGGAACATTCCGTACAACGGTTGAGGATATTCCTGCTCCGGCAGAAAATCCCTGCTCGGTTTCAATCTGAAGCTTAGAGCGACCTTGGTCGGTGTGTAGAAATTGGTCTTCAGCACAGCCTTGTTGAATTTGAGGAAATACGACATGACCATTTGATCGTGCTGGTTGGCAACGGTCTTCGAGATCATATCAGCGATGGCTTCCTCATCGAGAACTTGATCCACGTTCAGGCGAAGGTAGCTGAGAGTGGGAATAAAGTCATCTTGCTGGCCCCGAGTCTGCACGTAGTGGGTGCTTGCAAATGACAGATACAAAACGCGAATGAGGTCTGGATACTTGTTGATGATCTCCAGGATATACTCGGCCGTGAATGTTTCTGTCCTGAGGCGTTTCTTGATCGTGGAGAGTAGTTCGGCGTTGGCCGTCGTATCTCCTTTCAAGGCTGCGACCAGCGAGGTATACTCGGGACCCAGTCTGTTCAAGAACTGATGCACAAATGTGTGGACGCAGTGAGCATAGATGGATTCTTGCAAACTCAGTTGTCCCCGTGCAAATTGGGCCTGAAGCTTGTTTTGAGGAATGCAGAAAAGTAAGGAGATTTCCTTGATAATTTGATGGATGGCAGCCTCGATCGGCGGTGCTTTGGTGTTCACTTCCTCGGCTGGCCTGAGATACAGCGAGATGACGGTGATGCCGTTGGCGAATTGCTCGATGTATTTCCTCGAGGTTGTGACGCCGTAGTAGTGGTAGAGATCCGACAGAGCACTGAAGATGCCCATTGCTGAGCCTTGTCGGTAAGCAATGACAAGCCTCTTTTCTCTGGTGCCTTGAATGTCAAACATCTCAATGACTGGCCCCGTGCGCGCCACTGCGTAGTTTATGATTTCTTGATAGATGTCTTTCGTGTTCTGTGTTGCCTTCTGCAGGAATGTCCTTTCACCAATCTTCTCGATGTTGGTTTCGTTGGGACCTGGTGTTGCAAAAGGAAACTCGCACTGGTAAACGAAATAGCAGCGCAGAGACTCGGTGGGGTTTTCAGGAAGTGCATTGGCCGCCCGGAACGACTCTACTCGGTAGCTCCTTGTTTGATTCGAGCCGTTGACATATTTTTCGTCGATCCTCTGTTCGAATCTTGGGCCCTCCACCTTGGAGAGACCTGGTATGCTGGTGTCGATGTACACGGCGTGATCGGTGGCCTCCTTCTGTAGGCGAATCTCCAGCTTCTTGTCATCCCTGGCATAGGCTGCCAACTTCGCGGCGTAAAGGGAGAGAATGTTGCTGGCTATCGCTTCGACGGTCTCGGTAGCAAAGTACATGTCATCGAAACCAAGAGCATTGTAGAACCACTCTGTTTCCGATGCCACAAACTCGGTGGGGAGGAAGCCTTTTTCTTCTATCACATCCATGACTGCACAGGTTAGCTGAATTCAGAATTCAGAGAGCTTCACAGCGACACACTCACCTTCTTCCATCTGGTGCTTCCGGCCCTCAAATTTGGGAGCCTCATAACCAGAGCTATGGTCTGCAAGGATCTTGTGAAGAGACTGGTTGGATTGGGAAGCCCCTGGCACCCCCAGCATTGTCGGCTGTGGGGACGGCTGTCTATTTGGTGTTCTGATGACTTGCTCAACGAGCTTGTTCTGCGGGCGTAACCCGCCGTTGGGCTGAAGGTCTGCCATGGTGAGAGGCAGCTCGCGATATAATCTATATCTGATTTTGGAAAATGATGACCTCGAGGGGGGAGGACATTTAAGTATGGAATGGCAAGCGGAAGTTCTTCTGTTTGTGGTTGGCTATGCGTCAGCACGGCACACAATGTAATGAGCGTCAGGAGGCTTCACTTGTGACGACGGATAGAGCGATATTAGCCTCACGAATGTAGCAGGCGTAGTACTAAGAAGAGAGATTTCCTAGGTCTGTCTCAGGAAGCTCCCTAGGAGGAGCCTCGCAAGTCTTTATGTACTCCTTTCCGAGTTGAAGTCGTGCATTGTTGACCTGCACAATCCCTGGCACTTAACGGACACGCTGTGCGCGAGCGTCAGCAAGAGGCCACGTTCAGGAACAGTCTGGGTGACTATTCCAAAACAAGACACGGACTCTATTCATGGCGATGGGCCCGCGTCTTGGGCTGCGGTTAGTTACGGCCTCGAGCTGACTCTGCATGCGATTGGCTCATTAAAGGCTCACATTTTAATGGCGAATGGGGATGAAAATTTTCAGCGTCCCCGGTGCTGCAGGTATATTGGATCACAGCGCCTTAAGCACCACAAATTCGCGGCTTTGGGCGAACAAATTTTGAATCTATTACCCCTTCGTTACCCCAGATTTACCTAATAGCGTCGTCCACCATCTGCGCCATGAGGCTTTGGTCTTGCTCGTTCAAGTTTGTACCATGCCAACTGACCCGCCACCCGACGTGCACGCCTTGCGAGACTTGATAGCCACTGTAGTGTCGTTGAAAAATCATTCATGTCCACGCCAAAAAATTCTATGTGAAGCGGCCCCTTCTCTGATGACAAATGATAGAGGGGAAGAAAAGAGGGAAAAAGAGCAGGAAAGTTTGCACGAGGTCACAGTGAGGATTACGGCCTAGCCCGTGCCCGTGCTACAGAGGACGATTGCTAATTCAAATCCTTCGGTGTCCGTGCCCGCTCGCTACCTTCCCGCTCCGCTTGTATTGTACCTGAACTGCTGCTACTTGCCTCCACATTGTCAACATCGTGACGATGATCATGATTCGCTTGCTGATATAAGGTCTCGTGGTCTTGAGACTTGTTCAAACCCGCTCGGGCCTCCGCCTTACACACCCTGTCCTCGTCTATCGAGTGGCCGTGATCACGTTCCTCACTGTGCTCGTCACCAGCCAGCAAGCCCCCGGTCTCACCTTCGGAACCGGTCGACGATAGTTGCGTAGGCCTATCATCGGGCTCGGGTCTTTTCTTGATGAATGTGTCGATGACATAGTACTGAAAGGCGTTCATGATAAGTGGAAAGATTAGCATGACGAAGGCGATCTGCAATGCCGTGTTTCCCTCGGTCCACTTCAAAGCCCAGTCTCCAACAATCACAATCCAGGGGCATAGTTCAAAGATGAAGAACACGCAGACTTTCATGCCGAGCAGACCGATGAAGTACAGGATGCTCTGTTTTAACCACCATGTCGCTCGGGGTGGGTCACCATAGTGTCCAGACTTTATTGATTCGGGCGGCTGAGCTAGCGGAGTCTTTGCTGCACCTGCATGTAGAACCTTGAGGATAAGAAGCAGAATGGGGATGCCGATGGTGGTGTCAATACCCAGGTTGAGAAGGTAAAACGAACAAGGGTTGGGTCTCCAATCCTCGTCCGCTTGAGCGCCGATTGTCTTCGCAGCAGCCTTGGCAAGTTGTGCCTCTATCTCGCCTGCAGAGAGCATTGACATCAACAAGTTGGCCATGTGCAGGAGCAGTGTACCAAAGACTTGTTTCGATACGTCAAATGCCCAGATTTTGACCGGTCTTTGCGGCCGTTCTCGCCATCTCTTGTACACCAACGACAAAAGTGCAAGCGCTCCTAATGCTCCTTGCACCAGTATGGCAAAGGGCCCAAGCAAGTGACATTTTCCATTGTCGGCGGGAGGCTCGCCACCTGTAGCGACTTGAGTGCTGTTCGTAAAATCGTTCACCGTAGGAACGGGCCGGGTTGTTGAAATTGCGATGGCGGAAGAGAATGTCACTGAAAGAATCTTGGAGGTGGCAGCCGCAGCAGCTTCTGTCATGGTTGTCGTTCTCGACTGCTTGGTTTTAGGCAGATGCGATCGATGCTGTCAACGCATTCTGGTGGGAGCGTAATCTTTACGTCGGCACCTTTGTTGACGAGCGATCCGGACGCGGTGTCGATAATCACAGGCGACTACCTTGTCCGCAATATATTTTAGATTTGGTTGCCAGATCTAGGAAGGAATAACAATCAATGGGGTTCACCAGAAGAATAACGTGCACATCACTAAGAATCGTGGATGATCACTCTGGGGTAATGCTAATTCGAACTTGCGGGTCCCATCTGCCTAGCAGCTGCAAATTATCATTACATCGTGGCTTACACTTGCAAAGCCACACTACCGCACCAAAGCACACCTAGTTACTAATAGGTACCTAAAGGTGTATTATGTCATGTGACGGCAGACTGCATATCCAGGCAGCATGGACTATTGTATGTGTAGATGAGCTTTGTGAAACGCACCAGAAGACCACGCTTGACGCCTTTTGCGCTCTAGGACTAAACAGATTCATAACATTGATTTTTCATTGTGATGCATATCGATCGTGGTGTCGATCATATCTAATATGCTTTCGTGATTCATCGTGTCTACAAGGGTATCCCGGGGTATCATAGGTCAAAATGCAAAGAACCGCAAACCCAACGCCTCGCATGAACGTCGTCAAGTGCCAAGATGCTCCGCACTGTACAGGTCTGCTTCTTCTCCTTTATGCCGTAGTCGTGCAATCTTTTCCTCTTCCGCAAGCCAATGCTTGATAACACAGGGTTCTTTTTCAGGCCCACCACAAATCTTCTTCCTACCGAGGTTCTTGAACTTCGGACCAAGAGGGCCATTTACATAATGATACTGCCCAGCAAATCGGTATTGGCGCTTGTCTCCGAGCGGGTAAAACTTGTCGCCCCAACGGCCTGCAAAGTGGAACCATTGAGTAGGGGCATTAGGGGTGAGTGTCGAAGGCCGCAGGATCTCCTTCTTGTGGTCGTACGTGTAGGAGTGAGAGTTCAAGGTCGGGTCCCAGAGAGGGCCTTGATCAGTCTGATCATGCAAGATGCCCCAGGGTAAGACGTAAGGGTGGGACCCCGGCGTCGCGTACATGGCGTGGGACCCGACTGCAGAGTAGACGACGGGTCGCTTCCCAATCTTCTCGACAGCCTCGTAGCTGTAGGCTGAGCCAAAGTTGTGTTCACTGAAGAAGACAGCCTTGGGCTCTCCGTGGTGGAACCTGACAGCAGTATGCTCCCAGTCACCGACGTGATTTCCGAAGCGAACATTGAAGACAGCATTGCCAAGGTTGAAGCTATAGAAAAAGAACCAAAAGGCGTCAATGATGCCATGACCTTTGTCGATAACAATCAGCACTGCCGGTGCTTCACTTCGACCGCCTCTAAATCGGTGCGGTCGAGCACCATCAGTTCCGTCCCTTTTGAGTTCCTGATGCCAAGCCGGTTCTCCTTCCAGCACGACTTTGGCATGCGCTTTGGCCGCTGTTGCCGACTCCTTGAGATCGGCAGCATCACCGAAATCATGACCGGCCCCAAACCAATCCTTGACCTCCTTGACAGCATCTCGGAGACCCTGAAGATACGTTCTTCCCGGATGGTGCACCCAGCCGTCGTTTCCGGAGAAGTCACCAGCAATGCTGTCGGGCACGCTCGGAATGTTTCTTTCGCCGGCCAACCAATCCGGGTGTTCCTCAACATTGTCCTTGCTGGTGAGATAAACCCACTTTGCGTGCTGGTATTGGTTGTACTTGTCCAGGTCATTCAGTGTTGTGTGCTCCGACTCAGGCTGGATGGGTGTATAGTTGAGCTCCGGTGTAATATGGTATAGATGCTCGGCGATATCGCCCGGCCAATACTGTTCGCCAGAGAAGAGGTGAACCAAGGGCGCATAATCGAGAACATATTGAGGAATTTCCCTCTTCACGTTCTCATTCTCACTTGCGTCTTCGACTTGGTCACTCGCGTCTGTCCAGGCGTTCTGCCAGTCCCAGGCCCCTTCTGCGATAGGCTCCGGCTGCACTGGGAGATGCTCCGGTGACGACCCTGATGCCGGACGTGTGTGATGTGTGGTGAAGTGCATATGTGCCCCGCCACAGACGCCGAGCCAGCGACAGGTCTTCCTGTCCAACCACGACTTTGATGTCGCAATCCATTCTCTGTCCTCGCGGTCTTCCGGCCGCCACACGAATGTTTCGGGATGATGTGTTTTGACCCAGCTATTGACAGAGACGTACGCAATCAAGGTCCATAGTATACCTATGGTTCCCTTGACTGCTACCTGCTTCATTTCCTCGTCCTTTGCTAATTCTCGTGACTTTGAATCCTCTACGGGCTCATGTTGAACCTCGATATAGGTTTCCCCACGGCCCTTGTCTGGTCGGTGTCTTCCTCCTTGATCGCGAGGACCTCCTTGCACATCAACGTGTATGATTGGTAGATCGGTGGCGTGGTACCGATGCAAGGGCGGTTTGGAAGGCGTGTGGAAAGGGGTAGCGGGCGGCGTGGAGGGAGGGTGAGAGGGTAATAAAATACCAGTGGATGCCATCAGGCCGCCTTGATGACTGAATAGTCCCACTGTTACACGCAATCCTGCGTATTAGCTAACGCCCGGACCAAAAAGGTGCAACCCATTGGCTGCGTGACAAAAAGGACGAAGGGCCGAACGAGCGGATTCCCTTAGGGAACGAAGACCGGAAGGGCGAAGTGGCATGTTAGCGGAAGGGACGCGTTTAGCCATTCACATGACGGAAATTGTTCGTTATTGAGGGGCTAAATGATGTTTGCTGACAACGACAAAACGCGCTCGCGAGCGCCCAAGAAGGGGTGTCGCAGTCCGGGATCGGACTTAGTCAAAGAAAGTTGACCCGCAACATCCGAAAGAAATTGTTACTTACTCATGGTCATGCGTCCGAGTCGTTTTTTGCCTCTGTGGGTCGCGAGCGAGTCGGCGGCCGCCCGATTAGTCCCTTGCTATGAAAGCGAGTTACCATAGGAAAGTAAGAAACTGGGAGACACACATCACGTTTACGTTTCACTCATCTTGTTCGCCAAAACGGTCCGCTCTCCAACAGGACTCGAGCCTTCGAGGGCTGAGGGGGAGAAGCCATCCGAGTCCCGAGTCAGCCGTGGGTAACCCACCAACGGACCCACGGACCCTCGTGACGCGTCCTTCGTAGTATCATCCTTGCTTCTCGCACGTCATCTCCGTCATTATTGCGTATAATTGCCTTACTGAGGCAGCAATAATTAGAGTTTGGCACTTGCCGATAGCACGAGTGGACAACCAGCCCAAAAGAATTGGTACGCGAGCCTTTTCAGTGTTTTAGGAGGATTCCGATGACTATGTGCTTATTGCACTTGTGTTGAATTTAACAAGCTGGAAGACAATGCAGGTACATGCCCGCCAAGGCACGAGCATTATGAGAAAATAAACACACTCAAACACCACACATCTGAAACATTGATAATTTTCATCCTTAGTCTGGGCAGAGAGCCACCAAGATAATGCCCAGTGAAACATCGGGTCACGACGAATGGGAATATGAATATGACCATAACGAGACCGAGGTAAGTTGACTTGGCTCGATTACCGCCCGCCCCTGGCTGTTGAAAACATGTGGCGGTTCCTCACAAACAATCAGGTTTTCCTTGTTGATCTGGATCTTACCACGGTAAATCGTACCATTAGGTCCGCGACAGCCAACCGGCGGAAGAGACTAAACGAGATCCCGGACAGGTCGACGACCAAAAAGCAAAAGGGCTTGACCAAGTCGAAAATTGAAGACAGTGCGAATGGATCTGCCGCTGGGAGGGAGAGCACCGACGTTGCTGAATCAGCACTTCGCCAAGAACGAGCGGTAAGCCATCAACCGGAATCTGTCCCGGCCGAAAACGAAAAGGAAGGAGACCGGGCCGCAAGCTTGCAGGTGCTAGATCTACACACTGGCAATCCGATAGTTTCCTCAAGAGGACAAGTTTTTGCCTGCACATGGACCGACATGATTGGCTCTACCATGTTTTTTAGCCAGCCCCGAAGTACTTCTCTATATGACCCTGATATTTCGACTAGAGAGTTCGACATGATAGGGACTTCCCGGATTAAGCTTGTTGGGTCTGCAGCAAAGGTCACTCCGGTCGCACAAGGCGTCCAAGGAGATGGCCAAGGTGAAGCACTTGCCCGTCCGGGGCAGAGTCTTGGGACGATCAGAAGAACTAACGCAAAGCTAAATGCCGACCTACGCAAGCAGGCCAACTTCTTAGAGCAGCTCATGAATATCAGGAGAAATCGAGGTGAGGCAGCCAACGTCCATGTCGCAATGAATGGCCAAATATCAGAGGTCATTAGTTCTGGCCAAGTCAGGTTGAACACAAAAGGGTACCGGAAAATCGAGGAACTGAACAGAAGAGCTGTCAGAGGTGATGCTGAAGCGCTTCGAAGGATAGAACAGATCTATCTTGGTCAAGATGCTACTATCTCCGACGACGAGGAAGTCTCAGGAGATGCACAGGGAACTGGTCGTACACCACATGGAATACATAGTCAGCGACAAGGGCTCGTCAGTCAACTTGACTCAGAGCATAAAATTGAGAATATTGTTCATGATGGACCGGGTAATATTGGCACTACAAGTCCTTCTCGGGGTCTTCTTGCTCCCGATCCGATTCCTGCTCCAGGAAATGCTAGCAAAGATAAAAGTTGACCTTTGTTCCCAACACCTTTCCGCAATGTTTCAAATTCATAGTAAAGTTACACAAAGTGCTCGCAGCGCAACTGGTAAAAAGAACAAGAATACACGCTGGATTTTGGGTTCGACCCCAAGCTATAGTTCAGTTGCGATCTTTATTTTCTCTCCTCCACGATACTGGAGATGGGGGTGGGGGTGGAGGGTGGCTTTCGGCGTAGATATCTCGATCTGAATCAATATACTTGGGTTGAGGCCGAGATTTGACGGCTTTGTGGATCTCTGAGGATGAGTGCTCGGAGGACAGGACAGAGGACCGATAGCATGACCGTTCCATCATGTAAGGCATTCTGAATTGAGTGTTTGGGAAAGCTGTATAGCTGTTAGTCGATGATGTAGCTACAACGAGCATTCATTCGCACCAGATGAGGTAGTGACCGAGGGCAAGCAAGCCAACAGATGTCCGCGTACGAGTTGAATTGGCAGAGATGAAAGGCTAATGTCGATCAGACTATTTATCCTTTGGTGAATATCTTAAGTACTGCGAAAGGCGAAGAAGAAAGAAGCAAACAAATTGGAAAGATCCAAGGGGTAGGGAAATATTCAAAATCTGAAGTGAACCCCAGGAATCAGGCAAGTGCGCTTTATCTGCAGGAAATGCAAGTGCTATAATTCGCATCGACCTGCAGTGACAACAACGTGCCAAATGTTCTGGTTAGTCGCCTCTCGAGCGTCCTCCTGTTTCATCAATGGCTCGTACACTGTATCACTTTCAGATGCCCAAGCCTCAAGGAGCGGTCAGCGCGGAGACTGAAGATCTAACATCCGATTCACTACTTTCAAATTCTTTTTCACACTAGCAGTTGCAAGGCATTACGTGGGGGGGACAGATCCCGCAAACCTTGGTGAGTCCATTGTGGAGTGTTGACCCACTTCTGCAAGCCACTGCCGGTGTGCTAAGGGTCCTGCTGCATTCAACGCCCCTATCCTGGACACGGCTGTTAGCCGTAGGTCTGGTGGCCTCTATATCAGTCAGGTCTAAGCAGACGGACCGTTGAGGGGCACCCCCACACTTGGTAGATCTGAATCCGACATCACCTTGTGCTGCAAACGGAATGTGACATGGACCTCCTTTGCACGTCCACCGCTATGTTGCATACGCCAACGCATCTATGATGTGAAGATAGCATGATAGATCACGTGGAGGTGGCGATGCCGGGTGCAGTCCTGCTTCGCCTAATGTCTTGTTGATGGCAAATCCGCTGATTGCCAAAGGAAAATATATGCTTATCATAGATGGTGACACAACTGTGGAGGTGCGCCATGCCAACTTCTTGGTGCTTGCTCACTTCTGGTCCGGAATGCTCAGATCCCAGGGGGTTGTACTACTCCGTATATCAACAATCGATATGTGGAGGTGGAGCAGACCTCGTACATTCCTAGGGCTCTAATCTGGGGAGACGTCGAATTTGCTAACCCAGTGCATCATTTGTCCAATTAATTCGTCATCCTATGCAGGTATCCAGATCGAAGAATGAACGAAATATTTGGTTCTACATATATAAGGGACGGGAAACCCTTGTTTCTGATCTTCATCGTGCTTGGTTGTATTGGAAAGCTTATCGCAATGCTGGAACGATCCGTAGCTGTCTAGGCAAACTCTATACGTCCATACCTACTCCATATTGCACATTACCCGTCCTCCGTCGCAGCTCCCCGGAGACCGCGCCGGGCGCTAAAATAAACAGCTATTGGCTAAATACCTCCCCTACCAGCCAAGAATCAATCAACTCTTTCGACATCTGGATAAATTGCATTTTCCTGCACATACTTCGATCCTGTTGCTGTGCAGAATTTACGGGAAACACTCGGTCGAAGCAGTTGATATGATCGACATGGGCTAGGATCGGCCATATCTTGATCCCATGCACAGGTCTCTTGCTGGGAACCTTTTTTTTTTTTTTTGAAAATGTTGGTCCGAAATTTGTCAACAGTACCGGACTCTCGGTTCCCTCCTCTTGCCTCGGAAACAAATAAGAGGGAGATGGACAAATTGCCGTTGTCTAAGCAGCAGTTCTGTATTGGTGCTGCTTATGCGTATCTAGCTTCAGAGCCATCCTATATCAAAGGCTGCCCAGTACCCCTGTCCGCTGTCCAAAGTGGCTCGTATTGCTCATTCATCAACTAGCCGAGTTTCTCCAAAGCAAAGTGGTCAGCCCATGATTTGGTAGTCTTTTTGTTGGGGTTGCAATTGTCTCATTCCATGTTTCACGCCTCTACATGGTTTCTTATCGAAGGTAACACGGCATCGACAATTAGCGAGGCTCGAAGAGCGGCCATGATCCACGTTGGACAGCCGCACTCTCCAGAAACAGGTTCTCGTGACACAGCGGTCGCGGTCGAGACCCATGTTCACGCACTTCCCCAAAGCTCGCAGGCGAGGCGGAACTGTTGGGCCTGAGTTAGCGAATGGTCTCTTCAAACAGCGCCAACAGCAGGCGCCTTCTTTCCAAGATGGCCTTGCAGGCGGTAATATTGTGCGATAACCTTAATTTCTTGAAGACACGTCGGCGATGAAAACCTCGAAGTCTGCAGTTGGATAACAGGCTAATGCGAACGTTGCTTGCGAAGTTATGGAGAGCCTTACAACCTCTGTCTGTGAGGCCAGATTGGTCAGGTCCTTGACCCACGTGTCACATCCTAGCATTGCTACCCAAGGCAATCGCGGATATGCTTGCAAAGTGCGCGCTTTCTCTATTTAACACCTGAAGTAGCATCGGCTGCGTTAATGCCAAAGTTCAATCCTTCTCATTCAGTCGTCTGTTGTGGTGGGTCGCATTGTCAGGCAGGTTAATATTGGGGACGAAACTAATTTGGACGTGTTCACTCCCTAAACCAACTTGACATGCTTCAAACCGCAAACCGCTGACTCATTGGAGAGTCACATAAATAGCAGGGTCCAAAGCTGTGTTCATCCACCGAGGTTGAAGTGGTGTCGGGCCATTTTGTAGGGAACCGTCCACCGTGGTTGCCATTGCCAGCCTTACAGACTTGTGTACCAAGAATCTGCGATTGACACTCCGATTGGGCAGTAGTGTCTCTCGCTACGAATTACGTGCTATTGAAGATTGCACACCACCTGGATAAACCCTACGGGTCTTTAGCCTAAGTGAGAACGGGCTCGTATAGGCAGAGAGCCTGATAATGTGACAGCACACTTCACGGAACCCAACGGCTCGTGAAACACGTTGATTTCGTGAACACTTGTTTTTTCGAGCATCGGTCTGCGCAACACGAAGGTCGCCGGACGCCTGAAAACGATCAGACAAACCCGATCAGTGCAGCCATATTGTACCAGAGATACTGTACAACATGAAACCGACAATGCCAGACGGCGACGCATAACATTCATCAGAGAAGGAGTTCTGATGTGCTCTGATAGCCAAGTTCAAATATTACGAGCTGTTAGCGTACACATGAGCTCAGGCTTTTCCCAGAATATGTACACCTGTGTGCGTCAGCAGAATTTCGCAACCATCACCGAAAGCATGCATAGAACGAACCTTTTGGTCGGCCCATGATTGGGAGACCTCGCACAACTCTATGTCGAAATGGAGCAAAACTGTGGATAGCAAAAGGCGTAATTCATGCCACGCCAGGTTCTGCGTGGTCAGTTAGTCTATGCTAAGGAACCCTGCGAGGCACTGTTCTGCCAGCCACTCAAGGCCTTCACTTACCTTTCCCACACAATTCCTTGGTCCCACTGAAAACGGTTCGAACGCGTCGAAGTTATCTTCCTCGAACTCTGGATCACCCAACCACCGCTCTGGCCTGAACTCACCAGCGTGTTTGAAGTTCCGCTCCTGCCTGTACGTTGCCAGGTGATGAACGGCAATCGTTGTTCCTGCCGGAACAAAATATTCTCCGACCATCATACCACCCGGCGGCGCATCCCTGGGTAAACCTATGGGCACAGGAGGGTACATGCGGAGTCCTTCTTTGAGTGTCGCTTCAAGAATGGGTGACCTTGCGAGCGATTCCAGCGTCAGATCATCCATGCTGGTGAAGGCTTCTCTGAGCTCCTTCTGCAACCGTGCTAAATGCTTGGGGGCTTTCAAAAGATGGAATATCGTGCCTGAGAGTGCGGTCGCTGTTGTCTCGGTGCCAGCGATCATGAAGATGCTTGAATTGGAGTAACACTCTTCGACACTAAGGCCATCCAGCCCGTCCCTCTTCTCAAGAATTCGTGTGAACAAGTCAGGCCGGTCAGGAGTTTTCGCCAATCGACGATCAACGCGGTCCGTTGTGAACTGCCAATGCTTCTTTGCTTGATCCCTGAGCGCAGGCACTCTGAACTGTACTTCATCTAGGACAACCTTGTGGAAGTTGCTAAGGTTTTTGAAAGCAAGAATGAGCGTTGTGAATTTAATACTGCCGAAAATGGCCGCTACCCAGCTGGAGTACTCTCCACTCTCGAGCATACCAAGTGGTTCAGCGAATGTCAAGTCTGACATGATGTCAAAAGTAGCGCAGTTAAGCATCCTCACCATGTTTACTTCTTCGCCTTTTTCAGCCTTCTCCGCAAGTTTTGTCTTTAAGAGCATAGCCCAACTCTTCAGCATTGGTTCCTGCTCCTTAAGTGCCCTGTCACTGAAGGCATGTGAGACGATTTTCCGCTGACGGGAGTGATCTGCGGCGTCTGAAAGGAAGACGCTTGGCGCTCTGTTCAAGGCCGGCTCATAGAAGACACCGTTCTTTGACACCTCGGGTTGACCAGGTTTTCTGAAGCCATAGATATCTTTCCACTTCTGACCGTCTCCGACAAAAGAAAGCTGGTTGGGAGCGATGCGTACAACGTCGCCATACTTCTGGTGCAGCGCAAGGTAATCGATGTTGTCATTCCCCGACCAAGTCGTGTTCGCAAACGGCAAAACACTTAGTGCCCTGCTCTTTGGGCCGGGAAACTTGCTCAGAGGGCCGAAGAACGCATAGTAAATGTTGTTGGCCACACGAAACGCAACATATACAAGTAGAAGTGAAGCCAACAGCCAGAGGATATTTTGTTGTCTTAGGAAGTTGTAGAGTGCTGAACCGCGTGTAGAAAGCATATTGTAAGGCACCTCGACCTACAGTGGAAATCCTTTCTTGTCAAATCCCGATTCATCAACGCGGAGGTCGATAAAGGAGGTGGGCTCATCGTGACCGTTGCAGCAGACTTAAAGCGTAAACGAGACAATCTAAACGGGTACGAATATAATGACGATATTCGGAGGTGAACGGAATTGACGCATCGATGACTGATCCTTGGGAGCGGTTTGCTCGGACCCCATCCCAAGACGTCCTAGGACGTTCAGTGGCACCCCTTAGGAGGGGCGGAGGTTGGAATAGGTACAGCATCGAGCCAATACCTACCACATAGAAACAAAGCAGCAAGACCTTACTGCTCTGAATGGTCAGCCACTCCAGTACGGATCACCTTTGGTTTGACGGGAGTATCAAGAGTGGTCGAAATGTGAATGAGAATTGCGCTAGTTGATAGACACGGACACCACGGAACGCCTGCAGCGAATGATGTCATTAGCAGGACTGTTTACCGAGTCGTCTCTCGGAATTGAACACAAAAGGGGAGTAGCTAGTCATCGTGGTGGCGGTGGTGTTGCTGTATTGATCGAAAGAGCCAATGCAAATATTAACTGGGATGGTTCATACCGAGCAAGAACACCAAAGTGCTCTGAATCTCATAAAAAATGTGCCTGGGTAAGTATTTCGTAATTCTTTTCTCCTGGCTGCGATAATCCGATATCTGAAGCAAACCTCGATCTGGAATCGTTGGCCATAAAAAGGCTGTCTTTTGCGCTGGCCGGCCACACGAGCAAAATGCAGCACATGATCTGTTCTGCAAAATACCCAGAAAAGCCAACAGCCTACCACGACAAAGATTCCGATGCGAGAAGCTTCCTGAAGTCTTCTCCTAGACTGTCCACCACTATTTTAACATCGGGTTTTCTCATGACGTGCTGCTTGCCTTCGGTACCACCGCCAGCCACACTGGGGTTGACCTTGTGGGCATCAAGGATCCTACCCTTGCTTTCGAACTCAACCGTCTTACCTCCATCTACGTCCGTGGCAGATTTCTCCCATACGTGCTTGTCACTGGCGCGGCTTGGCTTCCCATGAAGCGTTAAAGGCGTGATCGGCGTCGAATCAAGTAGGTCTTGCCAGCGAGCCAAGTATGCACCAGGCCCTGGATCAGAGGTTACGTGCGGTATTTCGGAGGAGTCAGCGTGCGATGCAGTCGTGGGGGAGTTCTGTGTCTGTGCTTGCGCTTCCTTGGCGCTAGAAGGCGTTGCAGGTCTTGCTGGAGAGGCAGCTCGGCTGCTGGATTGGCTGGAGGATTTGCCCAGTGGCAGCCTGCGGTGACCCAACACCCGGTGAAAAGTAGAGCCATGGTTCGCGTTGCTCGGACAGCTATGGAGGACACTTGACAGGCGAAGCAACGATGATGACTGCATTTCGTGAACATACAAAGCTGTCTCGTCAAGGATGGGTAGTATTCGGGATTGGGTTTCCTCTGGCAAGGCTTTGAAAAGATCGCCAAGCGCCTCTGACAAATCTCCAGCATCCTTGGCATCGTCTCCCCCTGAGTTACGTTGCTCATTGGGGGATTGGAACTCGGAGGCGTCGACAAACGAGGAACGGCTTTGAAACTGTGAGGCCGCATGTTTTGCCCAGTCCAGATACCATTGCGTGACCTCGTTGCCGTTCTTGCAAAGCTGGTGGACGAACTTGTGACAGGAGTACTGGTGTTTCCTAAGCAATTGTATAAAATCGCCAACAGTGGGTGTTATCGTGTGCCCGTCTTTCCCTGGTGGCTGGACGCGTGCTACTTTTAACATGTCTGTGACGAATATTTGAAAATCTCCCACCGTCTCGGAGAGATCGACGGCATTGTGAAAATGGCGAATGACTGGCTCGTATGCGTCGAATAACGCTCTAACTAGTGTCGTCAAATGGTCTGGATGACTGCGGCATGCTATTCGAGTGATTTCGTTTCGGTCGCGAATTGAAAGTCTGCAGGCAAGGTATTCAAGGGCAAGCTTGTGGGTGCTCTCTTTCAAATCAGATGGCGTTCCTGCGTCAGCAAGAATTGTAAGGACAATGGAGTTTCCTGAACGTAGACTGAGTTTCCTGATCTCATCCTGTTTGTCAAAGTCGGAGCTCACGTGGCTGTCCAAAGCCCCGAGGACATCTTTGCTTGGACACGATTTATCCTTTGTAAGCTTTACAATCCGATGTTCGAGGTCTCGGACATCCCAGTGAAGCACGGTAGAGATAACCCTGTTCACATTTAGTCGCGATATACTCTCCCTCCTTTTTCACTTACTGCTGAAGTAAGTTCATGCCGTCGTTTTCGGTAGCTGTTAGCCCGATCCAGTTTGTCAAACTTGCGACGCTCATCTTAGTCAATATGATTTTCATCAAGGCGCTCATCATCGACGCGATGTTTCCAATTCTGAGCGCTTGGCGAATCGCCATGTAGGGAATGAGTCTGTTAGCATTATCAATCAGCTTGAGCAGGTACTGCCCTTTCGGCGACAGAACAAGAGTGTAGTGCATGAACGATGCAAGACTAAAGGTGTCAGCACGGCTAACGTATGCTCAGCGACAACGCTGACAGAAGCTTACTTCACAAGCAAAAATTCATGAACTGCCTTTATTAAATTAGTATGCTGCTCCAATTGGTCTGTTTCTGCCGCCCTTTCGACGACATCTTCTAGCACAGTGCCATAGACACACTGGTCGACAAAGTTGCGAAACGCCCGACATAAATCATCTGCTGATTCCAGGTTGTAACTGTCGTTGTCATCGTCTACCTCCGCGAACCCACCAAAGGTCCCTCTGACAATATATTCAATCAAAGCAGAAACTGCAGTAGACAATGTTTTCCGGCTGCCAATGCTTCCTTTGTCATAGCTCTCGCTTAGATTGGCCTTCTCAAGTGCCTCGATCAACTGGTGCACCTGCACCTTCCAGAAGCTCTCTGGTACGTCCCGTAGCCCTGGGAGATCGAGCGCGAATCTCGATAACAGTGCTTGCAGTGCTGGAGAAGTGGACGGATGGTGCTTTCCTCGAGAAAATGGAGGCCCATATTCTGATAGCGCACCTGGTTTCCGAAACTCACGAATCTCTGAATAAGTATCATAATGGGTGAGGATGTCCAGCAGTGCCGAGGCTTGCACGGGTGACAGAACTTCTGGCATCGCTCCTACATGATGGCAGATCTCGTACGAAAAAAGGGAGCGGGAAGATACTCATTTTTAGTGCAACTTTTCCGATGACGTCTTGATGCGAGACAGGCATCCGAGTAACCCGAAAGCGGAATATGTAGCAACTAAGCTTGGCATGCATGAACTGGACCATGAATTCGCCTACCTTAAGCAACTGGCCCGGTCCGGTAGCGATGTATTAGGCTTATGGTATACAAATGGAACCCCATTGGAAACTATCATAGGTTGTGCAAGCATAAGCGTATGGAAATCACTTGGATAGGAGAGAATAGTCTTCATTGAGACAATAAGGAGATCCTACCAGACATGGTCTATTGGATTTCACAACCTCGATTCACACCATTGGTCTGGCCTGTTGTGGGGTACATTCTCCGTCTCGCCCTGTAAGTCCTATACTGACATCTATGCCTCGCTGGTAGCCTCGAAAGCGCCCGGGAACCGCCTCATGTTGTCCTCGATTTTGCCCTTATTTCTCAAGAATTGGACGTATGCGCCATCGATCAAGACACGACCTTCTTGCTTGAGCCTGACGTATTCCTCTCGGCGTAGTGGCGTGAATCCCCAATTTTTGCTGACAATAATCTTTTGACGACCGGGGAACTTGTACATAGATCGTCGGAGGGCCTCGATGGCAGTGGCTCGGTGAGAGTCTCGGGTTCGAACAGAAAGCAGAATTTGACCAATGTTGACTCGCGCAACAGTGCCGTTTGGCTTGCCCCATGCGCCTCTCATCCCAGTTTGAAGTCTATCGGCACCAGCGCACGACAACATTTTGTTAATTCGGACGACATGGTAAGGGTGAGCCCGGACTCGGAGGTGGAAGCCTTCCTTTCCAGCAATCTTAACGAGGTATCTGGATTTTGTCAGCGTTATTCTACTATTTTCTTTCCTATTTCGACGTACTTGTTGGCGCAAATGCGGGCCGCTTCGAGTGCTTCGGAGCTCAGTTGTTCGTACTCGTTAGAAACCATGTGAACACATAGTGGGAATTCATCGACGTTCGCTCGCTTTCGTCCAAGGTCAAAGATTCGAATCTTGGGATCAGGGACACCACGGTTGAATCGAGACTTAGGGTATGGCTGTTTCCGGTCAGCATGTCGTCGCAAGGTCTCAATGGCTGACGTCTACCTTGTTTTTGCAGTATCTGTAGCATCTTGCTGGTCGTCTAGCCATCTTGACGGTCTTGAAGATGTGCCTGGTAGGTAGGTAGGATGGGAGAAGTTGGAAAGGACTTCAATCTACACAGACTGAAAGGTCGTCGCACTTTCCTCTTGATTTCTAATAATTCTTGGCGGTTGCCACACGGCCCCCTCGGTCGCTTGTAACTCCGATCCCTTCTGAGCTGATCCGAAGTTGAGCCGATGTTCCTTCTTGCCTTGGGTTCCACCAAAGCTTTTTCTATTCGCGAATCCACCAGTCTTTTAGGACTACAAATAGCCCATGATAGGGCTTCGGCCGCTCTTCCTGGAAGGATAGCCGCCTGAAAGAGCTTGTAGCAAACATTTGAGCATGCCTGATATCAGCGTGGCGAAGCCCGGATTACCTACGATGCTTGCTTCTTCTGTGAGTGAAACATTGATCTGTTGTGAGTGTATTTGCGCCTGAGAAAAGAGCCACTGATGGCATAACGAGTCCCCTTTCCCAACACATTGCTTTAAACCAAATTCCTCCCTCCTACCGCCTTGGGTCTAACATGCAAAAATGGCTGATTAACATGACTCCTGGTGAAACTTTTTGCCAGCGTTGACAGAGTCAGGGCTTGTGATAATTAGGATTACCGTTCATTCATTCAAACTGTACTCAAACGCGATAGTGCACTTTGGCCTCGTGTAGTGGACCATTAAGACGACATCCGACGCTTATCTCAAGTCCTGTACTCAATATCTCGGAGAAGTGGCAGATTTAGTGTCCTATGTAGCTTGTTTGGCAAAAAGGACAAGCTCCTGACAATGGCTTCTAGCATCAAAATCGATTCTAGTATTAACTAATAGTCATCAGGTTTACTCGAGACCAAAGTCTTGCTAGAAGTCCTGAGAAAGAGCGTTCACAGCGATATGGCGACATGCTGAACAGCATTTGCCTAGACATCCACATAGGTTGTTCAAGCCATCGGTGAGAAACAGGGTTATCAACCATAGGGAGGGACCTGATAGCTTCGTTAAGCGAAAAACAATTCGGTTATGGCCCCCTTTTCGTCGTGGGTTTCGTTTACCCGGATCAAATGGATATGAAAGTTAATACCAAACCTTTGGTACAGCACCGGAATGGATGCAGAAGGAGCCATTATTCTCTGCTCTCACCATGGGAGGTTGCTTTAGGATTTGGAGAGTATTGTTCTGTGGTGCCCTCGGAAGTGATGACCGATTCTGAAAAACTATACTATACCTAGATACGTTTCGGCGGCGTAACTCTTGCACCCATCATACCTAGGTAACAGGGGATGAGGATAACGCCGCCACTCGTCTTGCGAATCTCATTATCTCCAGCTCTATACCCTAAGGAAATCGGCCAATTGTCTTCTGCATGACCAAACTTATTGTAGTTCTAGAGGTGCGATGTTTATTCTTAATCGCGATTCGTCAAAGCAGCCCACCTCAATACGATATCACTCTCATGCAAATGAGATCAGGTATCTAAGGGAAACGATTCATATGCGTTTAGTTTGAGCTCACTGTGACGCACTCCTTTGCCTGACCTTGACAGGCTGTTACATAGGTAGTCGCCACAGACGCGTCGGGCGCTAAAGGGTTTGGCGTGTTTCGACGGAGGTTTAAATATATAGTGAGTGCAGGAGACACTGTGTGAGCGTACCACACACATCTCGCAAACCTCATTCCCTTTACCTTCGGCATCGCTCTTTCATCAGCGCTGGCATGGAGAATTTCGAAAACATCTATCTCGACCTCTCAAAACAGCCAGGGCGATGTCGATTGGCTGAAAGTGGCCTGGGTTGGAAGCCAGCGGGTGCGACAGATGCCTTCACCCTCGATAGCAGCGCAATACAGGGTGCGCAATGGTCTAGAGCGTCCAAGGGCTATGAAATAAAGATTCTCACGAGGGACAACCAAGTCATACAGTTGGACGGGTTTCAAGAAGAGGTTCGCACGAATCGCAATACTGTCCAGGGTGTCAATTAACGATTTTCAGGACCACGATCGAGCCATCAAAGCCTTCAAAATCTGGTACGGAGTCAACGTTGAGAACAAGGAACATGCCCTCAGGGGTTGGAACTGGGGCAAAGCAGAATTTGGAAGAGCAGAACTTTCCTTCAATGTGCAGAACAGGCCAGCATTTGAAATCCCTTACTCCGAGATCTCGAACACAAACCTCGCGGGCAAAAACGAAATAGCCGTCGAGTTCAGCCTCGAGCAAGACGCACAGGCGAACGGCACGAACGGTGTCAATGGAAATACGAGCAAGACGAAAAATAGAGGCCGGAAAGCTGCTGCTCCCAGAGATGAGCTGGTCGAAATGAGGTTCTACATTCCCGGCACGATTTCGAAACGCGAAGCGAACGGCGAGGATGCTGGTAGTGATGCTGAGAATGACGAAGAAGATCAGCAAAATGCAGCCAACGCATTCTACGAAACTTTGATGGACAAGGCAGAAATTGGCGAGGTTGCTGGTACAACCTTTGCAACATTCCAAGACATTCTCCATCTGACACCTCGTGGCCGATTTGATATCGACCTTTACGAAACGTCCTTCCGATTACGTGGTAAAACATACGACTACAAAATCCAGTACGAATCGATCAAGAAGTTTTTTCTCTTACCTAAGAACGATGAGATGCATACCTTGATCACCCTAGGTCTGGATCCTCCTCTACGGCAGGGTCAAACAAGATACCCGTTCGTGGTCATGCAGCTAAAACTCGACGATGAGGTCAATCTTGATCTCAACATGACCCAAGAGCTCTTAGAGACGAAATACAAAGACAAACTCGACGCACACTATGAAGCACCCATTCACCATGTCATTGCCAAAGTTTTCAAAGGCTTATCTGGAAAGAAGATTATCATGCCCTCGAAGGATTTTGTCTCACACCACAACATGGCCGGCGTAAAGTGCTCAATCAAAGCCAACGAAGGGTTGCTTTTCTGTCTGGACAAGTCATTTATGTTCGTCCCTAAACCTGCCACATACATCTCTATTGAGCAGATCTCAAATATCACAATGTCCCGAGTCGGTGGTGCATTGGCTGCTAGTCGCACATTCGATATCACCATGTCCATGAAGGGCGGCCTCGGCGAACATCAATTCTCAAATATCAACCGAGAAGAACAACAGCCTCTGGAGGAGTTTTTCAAAGCAAAGGGGATCAGATTCAAGAACGAAATGTTGGAAGATTCTTCAACTCTGCTCAAAGCTGCAATGGACCAAGAACTCGCCAGTAGTGACGACGAGGAAGGCGTCAACCGCGGGAGTGCTGATGAAGATGATGAATCACCAGACGAAGATTTTGAGGCTGGCAGTGACTCCGACGTCGCCGAAGAGTATGACAGTGAACACGTGAGTTCGGGTGCTGACTCCGATGCTGAGATGGGCGATGGCGATGGCGATGAAGGAGACGAGGAAGAGGATTCACGACCCAAGAAGAAGGCCAAGACATGATTTTACAAATACATAATGTTGACTAGCATCTGATACCCTGGCGTCCAGTGGAGGAAAATGAATTGGTTTCAACCATGATGTTAGCACTTCTGACCTCGAACCGTACACATTATTCACATCTCTTTCAAGTACACCCTTCCATTTAACTTTCTGGTGTCCGGGATGGCCGCCAGCCTATGATACTACGAAGGAAGCTTGGGTTGTACTTGACGGGGAACTTGGTGACATGCACTTCACGACCATTTGATGGACGGTCTCCGGAAAGTGCGCAACAAGAGTGGCTGGTCAAGACCGGACCTTCCTCCCATTCTGATCATGATTGACACTCAACTTCTCATTACTCGTATATCTTCAAAATCGCTCCAAAAAGACAAAGTCACTTGGATGAGGCTCAACTCGTTTACAAGCGGTACTTTCGAGTAAGAACATTAGTCGACACCATTGAAAAATACCTCAGGCACCAAGAAAGCCACCAGAAACGGCATTTGCTCCACATCAAGCAGCTGGTATAGACCAATGACGGTTGGCCTTTCTGATATTCCCTTGATTGCAGACTGTAAAATGACATAGTATGCTGGACTCGCAATCGTTAGTCGCGTTCAATTTTGACATTGATGTTGTTGAAAGTCGACGGTGTGCTCACCGGTTCAAGCAAAGGGCGCCTCGGATGACGTTGTGTCGCCTGTTCTTGCCTTAGTCTTCAGAAATCCCGCTTACAAGAATGTCTGACAGAGCCTCATCTAAATTTCTTGACAGGGCACAGCTGATGCCTGCTAAGCTAAATCAGTATTGGTCTTAGATGCAATGGCACGCTATGAAACCCTGTGGCTTCGAAACACGCGATCTCCAACCACTGGGATCGCCAGCCTGCAGCTACGAAAAACGCCTTGCCGTTTTGCAGAAAACGAGCTAGACCCCAGTTCAAAACCTTTTAGGAGTGCAGTACCGGGTAAAGTGTACAGTTCGTCTTCCATCTTTGCTTAACGAAGCTAGTTCGCCCTGATCGACGAATGACGCTACCCTCCTGGCCCAAGCTACTATATAGAATAATGACCTCAGCAGTTCATATTCTGTGGATCTGGTGCTTTGCGCGAGCGCTTGAAACCTTGCCGATAAATATCAGCTGCAAGCTTCTGCACAAAGCCCTCGATTGGTCATGGTCTGTGATGCCAGTCCTTTGAGTTCGCTCTTGGCCCCGTTAGCTACGGGGGGGCACCACTTACACGCAAGAAACCAGTCTGTGCTAAAAGGGTTTGTGAGCTTCATTCCTCGCGTTCCCCGAGCCGTGTGGTTGAGTGCCATGACTGAACACGAGCCATTGTCTCGCCGAAAAAGACATGGTATTTCTGATATGTTGTGCCCAGCTTCGCATCAAAGCGATGGACACTAAATACGGCAAGACGAATCAAATCCATGTAATCACTTCCAGGCATCTCTCCACAGAGGTTTTGCCAGCGAGCTTCCAATGCCCCAATCGTGGTTCAATGCCGGGGGTCGAGCTCACTTGACGAGATTGAATCCTAGAATTGCACGCTTATCCAACACACGCTATCTGTCGGGCTGCTAGTGGATCTATCTGCAGGCCCCTGCTGCCATGTGGTTATCCTCCTGTGATCCTGTAACCGCCAATGCGGCTCTGGAAAGACATGCCTCGTTCCTAGGCGCTCTGGCGTTTTGAGGCTGCCGCACGATTGGCCTCTTTTTGCACCAGTCCGGTGTTGCCGACTTGGTTCCTAGTCCTATGTGGGGTCTAGCATCAACATGCCTGTGCAGAGAAGCGTGCTCGAAAATCGATGTTGGAATTCTTACAGTTTTCAATTTTCCCTAATCTCTACTTTCTCAAATAATGGCTCCATCATCCACATCACGGCCCCAGGCTGCCTTCATATGTATCCTTCCTCGTCAGCCAAAGGATTCCGCCAGGCGACGGAGCACGAAGCGCAATCGCGGAACATCACATCATCGACGCAAGAAACCACTATATCTGTCACCTGAGTCCTCATCATTGATTTTCCTCACAAATTTGTTGCCACATTCATGCTCTCCTCGGACAGTTGGCAGTATGTCCTCAAACGCAACAAGATGTGTCGACACAACCAACAGGCGTGATAGATCTGAAGTAAGTTTTTGACGCAGAGATGACCCTCAAGGACAAAACGATGTCGGGCACCATGAAATATTGACCATCTACCATGCAGAAAACTACTACAGAGAACCCTTCCAGCAGCCATAATCAAAAACGGCCGTCAGAGCCTAACTCGCGGCATCAGGAGGATGGTAAGTTAGCCGCCTATCATGGACAGACGCACGCACTGAAGGCCCAGCTTGTATGGGCATGCAATTCGATTGGATCTCAATTAGTTCCAACGCCGAACCGAAAACCTTGTATCTACGCGAACCGTCCAACAAAAAGAAAGCGCTGGTCTCTTGGTCATGAGTCTGAGAAGACTCTACATCCAGAGATGCGTCACACCGTGGCGTGATGGCTTTGGTGGACAACAGAACCACGTCAAATACGCTTTCACCCCCTGTACCTCATCACTCATCACCGGCTCATTGGGATTGATTGACCGCTAGATACAAGAGCAAGGAGAGAAGCCACATCTACTACTACAAGCCACGACTTGCTGGGCACTGGGGAGGCAAAATCTCAGTTTCACGATCTAGGGGTTCAAGGGCCTTCATTGTATGTCGGGAAGACTCATGTGCACATAATCTAAGGAAGTTCTATGCATGAGACATCACAAGATCAATTCTCTGTCAAGCAGTAGATCTAGGAGCAATTGCGATTCTGAACCTAAATCTCTAGCGACAGGTCGCTAAAACTTGCACCATGAACGTCCTTTTGTGCTTGTTCCCGTAAATAGCTTAGAGTGTGTGATAGTGCCTTGGCACCAAAGCTGCTGAGTCATTCGTATCGCTCAAGCCGTCCCAGGCACCAAAAACTTACCGAGGTGCGTAAGTACCTGGGTAATAATAAGCAGGCGTGGCAGGGGCCAAAAAACCAAATTCCCGAAATCTGCCTTCGGTCGAGTAAGTTATCGAAGGAACGCCCGCCCACTCGTTTTCCTGCCTCAACCTTTTTTTCCTATTCACAACTTGCAGAGAGCCTCCACGGCCCCCTTTGTCTGTTCCTTCGTCTCCTTAACTAGGCCACTTACAGCCTTGAAACTTTCACTCTTTGCATCGCCCACGAGCTCAAACAGCAGACCCTCACTGCTCGTCACGATTGCGCCTTGTCTCGCCAGCCGACTCAACGCGATTGGTCTCTCTCCTTCATTGCAGCTACTCACGCCATCTGCCAGGATGTAAACCTTGTGCCCCATACTCAGCAGGTCCAACGCAGTCTGCGTGACACAGATATGCGTCTCGATCCCCACCAAGATCGCACTGACCGGCTGATGCGGTTTGCTGGAATCCGTCGGTGATGCAGATGCAGATGCAGAGGCTTGTTTAGTGAGTGCCGCCGTAAGTTCAGGAACCATCATGGAGAAGGCCGTCTTGTCGAATTCGAAATTGCGTGTTGCCGCCGCTTCCGCCCCCTTGCCACCGTCATCAGCGAGGAGCGACTGCAGTTCCGACACCGTGTTGCCGAGTTTCGCCGCGTTCTGCGTCGTCGTGTAGATGGGGATTTGGAGGATTTTTGCCGCTTTTACTAATTTCTCGGCTGTGGATATCCTTTTTCAAGTCGATTTTGAGACTGTTAGAGGGCCTTTTCCCGATTTCAAATTCAAGGTTGTGTTTAACACATATACGTCTTCTGAGAGAGAAACAGGTGGGCGAAGGCATTAACGGATAGACAGAGGTTTTTCTGGCGAAGAAAAGGATTCCCTGGGATATATAGCAAAAGAAAAAAGCATACATACACTTTTGGGAACTCCCATATTGCAGAGCGGAACTTCTCCTGAATATCACAGATGCTGTCGTAAGGGTTAGCTTCACTATGGTTATCTTCTGCGGATGTAGGCGCATTTTCTGCCAAACACACAATAAAGCTGGATTTTCTATTCGCTGGGTTAGTTTTTGAAAATGATGGTCGTGCCTTGGGACAGCCCCTAGAAGGAAACCCCGTAAAATCCGTTACTTACCGATCCGAGAAGGCATCTTGCTGAATGCTCGGGTTTGAGCTACTGAGAAAGGGTGGACGATGGATCTTCGAGAAGCAAGTCTAAGCATGAATCAGCCCGTAGGTGTCACGAAAAACGTCTTGCTAGTATCGGGTGAGGCAGTAAGTTGAATTCGTAGCATAACTTCACCCGAGGCAGAAGGTGGTTCGGTTCACTGCAGTAATAAAGGTGGGGCACGCTAAAGGAGCAAATTCTTGAATGTATGAGGAGGGACTTGAATGGTGAAAGAGGGACACTTCTTTAAGGGGAAGAGTCACTGTCGCTGCTGTTAATGCTACTGCTACTGCGCTACTTCTACTGCTCATAGAGATGGCTATCGTATCATCGGCTATCGAAGGAAAGCGAGGAGAGCTTCAATGCACCAAATACAGCGCTTTCTTGTACTGGCACGCTCTTGCCAAATGAGTCATGGACCACCGGTGGTAGTCGTCTTTCTCGATGGGCCCGAATTTAACCAGCCAAACGCGGTTCCAGACCCTACTGGGTTCGACTTGGATGGCGCCGGGCCTTTCTCAGTAGGGCTTTGTATTGAACTCTCTTGCTGTGTCTGATTGAAATCCGCGCTACTAGTGGCTATCGGTGTTGGGGGACCCGAAGCAGTTCTAGTCACGTTCGCCATGGATTTGCCAGGCCGCAGCACTTTCATCGGTCGTGGTGCACTATTCCGTGCATACGCTGATGAGCCCGGTGTATCGGTAGATCTCTGACTCGACGCACCTCCAGCTGCAGCGGTACGCCAAGAAGAGGACCATACGCCTGAGTTAGTCTTCGAAGCTGGTGTATTAGATGACTTGTCGCTTTCGGTGCCTGACTTTGAATCTTCAGCAGTCCGCGAGGGATTGTCTGTCATCGACCTTGACAAAATTTGCCTTGGCTCATCGTTTCTCTGCGTGTCCAGTTCACTCGAAGACACGACGACAGCACCGTTGGCGGGTTCGGGTAAAGGAGAGGTCGGGCTTGCCACAGAACTTAATCTGCTTGGTCGACCTATTATGCCAGGCGCAGATGTTTCACTGACGAGATCTGAGGGTACGGCCTCGGAGGCAATAGATCCACTCCTACTTCTTGCTTTTGTCATCAGATAGCGATATAGATTATCATCCTCTGGCCTAACCAGTGGGACCGATAAGTGGTTCCGATCATCGTCAAAAATCATAAGCTTGTCTTGTGATAATAGTATATCAGCGCTTTGCTGTCGTAGAACATCACTACCAAGGACAATTTGGATGGACTTGTCGTGCGTTGTGGGCTCATGGACCACGAACTTTGTCGTCACTGTCGGCACCTGAGGCGAAGGACTTGCGGAGCGCGACGATGGGAGGTGAATCTTAGCTTCGGTCAAGTAAACCAACAAGCGAATCTTTCGCAGACCATTCTCCTCTACGATTGAATTGTCAATGCCGAGACTCTGCAGAGTCTGCATCCCAATTGACGACACCGCTGCCCCAGTGCAGACTGCGGCGTACAGCAGTGTGTCGTTCGTAAAGGTCTCCGTCAGCCAGCAGCGGACTATAGCAGGGCATGGACCGAGAGCGAAGAGGCCGGGTGGAGGATGGCCAGAGACCCTCGGAGAGTTGTGTATGGAGCCCAGCAAGCGACTATTCTCGAGACCGAAGCTGTTTGCTCTGCCAAATCCAAAGGTACTGCCGCGGCCATCTGAGCGGTGTGACAACGACCTCTCCGACAAGGGATGGCTTCCTAGACCGCTCCCAGTGCGGGTGGGTAGGTCTATGGATTGTCGAGAAGGTGCGTAGTTGTTGGCGCTCTCGTCAAATCGTACCGATGCAGCTCTCGAGGCAGCTCTTCGCGACTCATCGCTTGCGTCGAGTGTCAACGAGCTGATCATTCCACTAGGAGGTTCATTGTCAAAGTTCCGAAACGCCTCTGCAGCAGGATTCAGTGTTGATTCTGATACCGGTCAGCATTGCGCGCAGTTGTCATCGAGGTGGGGGCTCACCAGATTGGGAGGTCAGACCAGAGGCAAATGGTGAAGATGGACCCCATACACTCTTCGGCTTCCCACCATCCTCTGCCCTCTTCTCAATGCGCATTATGCGCTCGGAGTGCTGTGCCTGTGTCGCAGACAAACCGTCGATTGCTGACTGTATTCTCCAAAGTTCCTCTCTTGTGGCAAAACTGTTTCCATCCATCGCCCATCACCGCAGTCGTCTACCACTGTCCGAGTCGTCCACGGAAGTCAAGAAACACTAAGAAAAACTGCATATGCAACGCCAGCGCAGAAGGATGCCAAATGAGAGAAAGGAACCGAATCGAGAGTAAAGGTCAATGATCCGCGCCTTAGCAGTTTCTGGTGATCCTGCTACAAATAGTATTCCGCTTCTTTTGGCAAACTGACCTCCAACAGCTTCTGGAGCGGTATGTTTCTGTCCGCAGTAATTGGGGTGGACGTTTTGGTCACAATGTTTAGACGACTGCGCTGTGGCGATTCTTTGGCTTTACCATTCAATTGGAGCCAGTCAAATAGAGGTGGAATGGAAGACGAAGCGCTTCAACGATCGTTCGACGGCCGTTAATTGGTCGTGATCATATCGTTACAGGTCCGGAGCTGTCAGGATCACGTAGAGAAAGTTCAACGTCAACGACGAGGGCGGCGTGGCGCAGGCTTGGAGTGGAATGAAAAGTGCTGTTGATCTGGCAATGCGTAAGCCTTGACAAGATCTGTGATGATTATCTGTTGTCCAATTTCAAGTTGTCGATGATATTGAGCCTGGCTACAGTTGAGATGTTTGTCCTACGACGATTGACATTCCTTTCCGCGGCAGGTTGCTGGCCCTGCTCTGCCACCGCCGTAATTCGCCGCCAAGATTTCTCGAAGCATCATAGAATCGTCCATGCAGCTGCTCCTTTTGTCATTCAGCATAAGGCAAAGAATTCAAATTTCTACGTAGCTTTTCAAAATGAATGATCACAAGACAACCATTGTCTTTCTCCTATTGGGGGTCCACGAAGGGCATCCATCACTCTATGACAGGAGCTCAACTTTAGCAGACTCCGCCAAGTTCAGGCCATCGACATCCTTCCCCAGCAGGTAGAGCTCGTCCAAGAAAGCAGGAATGAAAGTTCCTGGTCCTCTACAGGACGAGTGGCGCTCGGCCCTCTCTGCCGCAAGCTCATAATGCAGAATCCCTGACAACGCTGCAAGAAGCTTGTCCTCTTTGTGTATGGCCAGGTAGCCAGCGAGCACACTGCCGAGAGCGCATCCGCTGCCAGTGATTCGTCCAAGATAACTGCTTCCATTTGCAATAGCCAAAGTGTGTGTGCCATCAGATAGGTAGTCGACGGCACCAGTCATCAAGACAATGCACCGTTCCCTTTCCGCCAGTGATTGCACCATTCGAACCTTTTGCGCCGTGTTAGACGAGGACGGTCCAGAGTCCACACCGCGCTGTTGCACAGTAGACGACCCAATGACCGCACCAATCTCGCCTTCATTACCTTTGATGACATCAAAGAATCCTGCTCTTAGCAAGGTCTGAATGGATTCCCGGCGGAGCGATGTCGCTCCCCCACCAACAGGGTCAAACAACACGGGGCTGATTGCGGAGTTGTATGCTTGCAAGCCTGCCTGATAGGCAGTCATAATATCAGGTGTAATCGTGCCCATATTAACGACGAGCCCACCTCCAAGCTTCGCAAGATCAACAGCTTCGGCACCGTTCAATGACATGATAGGCGAAGCTCCGGTGGCCAAGCACACGTTGGCGGCAAAATTTTGCACCACGGTGTTGGTCATATTATGGGACAGAACCGAAGATGAAACATACCTCTTGATAATGTTGGGAACCTGCTGCAGCAGATCACTTTTATTATCGGTCGCTGAAACTGACGGCGGGACTCGGCTATAAAATTTTTGTGGTGCATCTTTGATTCGTGTTGCAAGCTCAACCGATGCTTTCTGGGGATCAGAAGCCGCGATGATGGCACTCACGACAGCAACACCATTTAGCCTGTTGCCGCCAAAGGCTGACTGGTGCAGGACACGCTGTACGTTGGCGGCATTGATGCTTCCAATGGCTACGCATCCAACGGCATGGTCTGTCCCAGTTTGGCACTGGCTTAAAATGGTCTGGACGCCTCTCGTCCCGATGATGGACTTGGTATCTGTCTTGCTAGATATGATCAGCATGAGCTTTGCCGGGTGACTGGGTCTTACGTCGGCGTTGCAAACACAGTACCAATGCCTAGGTAATCTGCTCCTCCACAAATGGCAGTCTTGGCTTCATCAAGTGACGATGCGGTCACGCCTATAATAGATGTGTCCGGGAGCAATTTCTTTGCATCGTCTAAACTAATGTCGTCTTGCCCAATGTGTACTCCTTCTGCACCAACAGCGAGGCACACATCTAGTCGATCGTTGATGAGGAGAGGCACGTTATATTTCTTCGTGATACTGTGTAACCGTGAGGCAGTTTCAATGAGATCACTGGTCTCAGCCCTCTTGTCACGATACTGCACAATTGTGACACCACCTTTTAGGGCTTCCTCCACCACACGACAAATGTCTTTGTCCCCGAGGATGGCTGGAGTCGAATCCGTCACGAGATATAGACTCAGGTCAAGCTCTGGCCTGCTGGTCATGATGAGTGGATCAATTGGCCAAAGGGTATTGCGTGGGATAGGTTCTCGTGGTCGGCTTCCTCTTGGGGCAGTCTCGACTGTGGCCCAAGGCAGCAACAAATCAAAAGATCATGAGAGTGGGAGCAAATCGGATTGAAAGAGCTAAAATTTTCGTCATGGTCATGGTGGTGTCATGCATTTCTGCAAAGTCGTCCATTCCCCAAAATTAAGTTGGCACGAGTCATGCATTTTACATCTGATTCGACACAGGCGCAAGTGTGCCGTGAAGGGCCTTCACAGCATCCCTTGTCTTATGGAAGTCTTGTTGTGAACTAGACAACGAAATAAGTTAACGGTGGGGAACTTCCAGTGAAATCGGACCAAAAGCCCCGCATACCAGCGAGCTGGATGTGCATAAAAGTGTTGGGCAAGTGAGGATTGTACGAAGTAGTTTCGAAGCCACGGAATGTTGCTACCAAAAATTTTGGGAAGTTCGAGGATAAGTGGCTGCCTGCTTATTATTTCGGTCCTCACCCATTCGTAATTATTAGACAGAGCGATGGTATCCGTGGCTGCCCTGCTCAGGCTTATGGCCTATAGGACGGCAGTGGATGGTTGCCGGTGACGAAAATGTCAGACGCAGGGTTGACGTCGGGTCGTCCTAAACCGGGGTGCCGGGCCGCCCGATGACAGTCTTTCTCAGCCCAAATTTGCCGCGCCCGGGGTCTGAGGTTTAATTATTCGCTGGCCCTTCTTGTTTGTCTTCCTCACCTTTTTCACCTCGCAACCACTTACTCTATCATCCTGACCATCGATTCATCAGGATTGGCATCGTCGTCAAAGACTTGAATTGCGTCGCCTGACAACCACAAAGTATCTATCTTGCTGCTCAGTACGAGCCTGTGCGCGATTGCCGCTCTTCACTCGTCCACTGCCAAAGAAGAAGACGACTGCCGATTGTCTATGTATCGTTTCCATCCCTCGATATCCTTTCAACCTCAAAAGTTACAAATATTTCCGCTCTCGAGGAAACCTCGTAGAGACCATTCAAGATTCGCCTATGGTTGATCTGTGTCAAACGCAGTCGCAAAGGTTCATGTTGAGTCCAGACAACCAGTGGTAGTCAACTCCACGCATGTCTAATCAAACGACAAAGGCCGACTTTTCCTTCCTCCGAAATTGAAGCTTCCCTATCAAAACCGTGGCTCTCGTGTATCGCTGGCATCTTTTGACCAATTAACGCAAAAATGGCTACCATCAATGTGAGTGTCCTACGTCGTGCGCTCGTCAAGATCGTTACACTAACCCACGGCAGATCCGACGTGATGTCGCCGACCCCTTCTACCGTTACAAGATGGAACGCCTTCTATCCAAAATTGAGGGCAAGGGCAACGGCATCAAAACCGTGGTGGCAAACCTCCCAAGCGTCGCTCAGTCACTTGCACGTCCTCCCGCCTATATCATCAAATATTTTGGCTTTGAACTTGGTGCTCAGACCAACACGAATCCAAAAGACGACCGCTGGATCATCAACGGTGCTCATCAAGCAGACAAGTTGCAGGAATCTCTTGATGGCTTCATCAACAAGTTTGTCCTCTGCAAGAACTGCAAGAACCCTGAGACCGAGTTTGTCGTCAAGGATGGCCGCATTCTGCTTGACTGTAAAGCATGTGGACAGCGCACTGCGGTTGATCTTCGCCACAAGCTTAGCGGATTCATCCTCAAGAACGAGCCAAAAGGTGGGAAGAAAGGAAAGAATCAAAAGATGAGTCGACGTGACCGTGCTAAGCTCGAAGCTCAAGAGAATGGTTCTGTTAATGGCACTAACCGTAGCCCGCACGACTCCAACTCCGACAAAGATGTCGAGGACGGTGACTTCGAGTTGGGTGCTGGTAGCGATGATGAGTTTACCAAACAAATCCAAGAAGAGGCTAAGCATATTGACACAAATACGAATGGCGAAGGCAAGGAGGAAGAATGGGCTGTCGACACGTCTGCTGAGGCGGTCGCTGCTCGTGCCAAAGAGCTGCCAAGTGACCTGAAGCGCTCCCTGGCTTTCGATGATGACGATGAAGGAGACGAGAATGGCTTCAACGCCTATGATCAACTCGGTACCTGGATTGACGAGCAGGCCCAAGCGAAAGGGAACGTTGGCAAGGTTGACGATGTCGATATCTACAAAAAGGCTGCAGACCTCGGCATTGAGAACAAGCACAAAACCTTGACTGTCCTGGCTCAGACGGTCTTCGACGAAGATATTGTGTCTCAAATCCCGAAACGAGCTAGTATGCTTCACAAGATGATCGGAGACTCCGAAAAGCACCAGAAAGCTTTCCTTGGTGGCATCGAGCGTTTCGTTGGGAACGAGCACAAGAATCTCATCCCGAAGGTCCCTCAAATTTTGATGACTCTGTACCAGAGCGATTTGATCACTGAGGAAGTCGCCAAGCCTTGGGGTTCTAAAGCCAGCAAGAAATACGTTGACATTGCGACCAGTCGCAAAGTGCGTCAGGCTGCTGAACCATTCTTGAAGTGGCTCGAGGAAGCAGACAGTGAAGAAGAGGATAGTGACGATGAGTAGCGGAGCTCTGTTCTCACTCGTCAAGCAAACCTCACGCTCTTCCTTCATGCATCTACCAAAGCGACTACCTCTTCATTCCACGACATGCAGTCTCTCAACTCCGGCATCCTGACTCTTTTCAATTCAAAACCTTCGCGTCTTAATCCCAGCCTTGTTTGCCCCTTAATTGGTCTATCATTGTCGCCAAGAAAAGCTCAAATCCGCTCCTTCAACCGTGCTCCGACATAGCAAGCCGCTCGTTGCAGCCTAGTTAGTTCAGAATAGATTACGATTGCCACAAATTCCTCGTGCACGTATCACAGGTAATGCGTTATAAAGCCTTGCAGTGCAAGTGCTTTACCTTGGCTTATTGACGAAGGCATCAGACCTCTTCCACAACCTGTGGTCGCCCAATTGTAATGTCACCCCTTGGTGCTCCTTTCCATCGTATCAGGGGACAATGGCTAGGCTCTCTCGCAGCCGCTAATATCTCCCATCGTCATACACAGGGCTATCCGCTATTTAATCAGGTCGCAGGATAGAGACCTAGTCTTAAAGTTTTGATAGGGATTGTCTTTTTGGGAGTCTTGGCAGGAAGCCTGTTGAACACTGTTGCTCCCTGCCCTGTCTGCATCTGGGCTCAGTCGGCTCCTCAAAGAAGTGGGGATGGAGCTGAAAGGAGCTGAAAGGAAAGCGGGGCCTCCGCTAAAACAGGTCCGAGAAAATCGAATCTACGACTGGACTAGGAGGGCCTGAAGAAGTCAATAGGTTATGTGGTTGATGCTGGATTTTCGTAAAGCAGTCAAGGAGGCTGTAGCCTATCAATTGGGGGTTCTTACTGGATGCTCAGGCAGGACGCTAAATATGCAAAATTCTTTCCCCAAGTACCTATAGGTACATCGCATCCACAGATGTCCGAACATGCAAAAACGCCCACTGAAAACATGTCGAAGCATTGCCGGCACAAGGGGAAGCAATGCCCAAACCTCCGTAAAACGCCGCGCTCTGGGTCTATCTATCCTAGGCGAAATCCTGCTGATGCAATGTACTCAATGCTTCTGAGTCTGTGCTCTGATATTTTGGTGATCTTCCTGCAAATCAACTTTTCTCTTCCAAAGTCTTGATGTATCTCACAAACAGCTTCTTGTGCACCATACCTCGGTAATGACCGTCGCTTGTAACACAGACATATCGCAATCCAAGCTTGACAAAACATTGATACACGAGATCCATAGGAGAGTGTATGTCAAGGGCAACAGGAGCTCGATCGATGAATGGCGTAAGGTCTGCGGGTTCCGGAAATAAGTCTTCTTCATCGTTGAGGGACCATTCGTCTGAATCGAAGTAGTGGCCAAACGAAGACCAGCCATGGTGAGCTGGGTTTGCTGTATGCTGCGGCGACATGAGGCACATCGTGTTGTCCTCCGGAGTTTCGATCTTGTCGAGAGCATATTCGAGATCAGGTACAGGTATCAGTCCGATAAGAACTTTTTCTCGAACGATCGGGAGTCCTCCGTCAAGTTCGCCTGCGTCTTGGAGTCGCGTAAGTTTAGTGCGCAATTCGGCAGCCTTGACATATGGGGATATGGTGATGTCGATAATCTTGTCGAGCCGTGACCGGGGCACAATATCACCAAGTTCTGTGTCAAAAACAGGGCTGGTTCTGTTGTCAAGGAAAGGATATGAATTCATGTTGGTGAGAAGATCGTAAATACTCAAAGGTTCAACCGCATCTGCTGTCCACTTTGCAAAAAGAATGGCCAAGGAGAAAGGTAAAACGTGGTCGAGACTACCAGTCAATTCAAATAGGATCACAGCCAGTGTAATGGTCAAACGTGTTACACCGCACATGGTAGCACCGGCGGCGACCAAGGCATACACTCCTGGGGTGACACATTCCTCGATGGCGCCTGAACTGCTATTGGAGCAATATCCAAACACCCACGAATTCGGAAATTGGTAGACGAGCCACTGAACAAAATGGCCGACAATCCTGCCCATCAGCCCACCAACCACCATGGACGGGACGTATATCCCAGCAGGCACCTTGATTCCAAATGTGACGACGGTGAGCGCGGCTTTGACGACAAAAGCAATGGCCAGATATCCAATGACACTTGGAATATCTTCAGCAGCTGGGCACAAGCCGGTCATTGCACTTGTTGGACATGGACTAGCAAGTTCGGCAAGCAGTTCGGCCACGGGAAGTCTTGTGTATCGATTCCAAAAGCAAGCGATTCCTGTTACCAAGGCCACAAGAAACACTTCTACCATGGGATACTGTTTGATAATGGACACCTTCCGGAAGGTTGTTGCCCACAATTTTGACGCTTTGATGAATAACGCGCCAGCTAGACCGCCTAGAACGCCCAGTAGGGCAAACAGAACAAGTTCAAAGACTTTCCAGTTTGTGGTATATCTGACTTCAAACAATACAATCTGACCGGTGCCATAGGGATTTAGGAATCTGAGTCCAAGGGCTGCAACAATGCAGCAGAAGAACGTACGGAAAAGTGTTTTGGGTGGAAAGTAGTAACTAACTTCTTCGAGACCGAAGAGCACACCACCAAGGGGAGAGCCGAAGGCGACTGCAACACCGGAGGCCGCACTAGCTGAAAGGACTTCTCGACGTTTCCCATCATTGTCATTGTACTTGCTGAAAAGGCGGCATGCAACATTCCCAATGCAAGTTGCGATGTGGACGTAAGGGCCCTCTTTCCCCAGACTCATTCCGGAAGCAACGCCTAGTACCAGGGCGATCATCTTCAATCCAAGGGTGCGTAAGCCAAGGTAGCCATGAAGCACGAAACCACTCAGAATAACTTTGACCTCGGCGACCCCGCTGCCGGCTGCGGAATAGTAAATGCTCGGTGGTACAGGATTTTCAGCGATCAGTGGGTGATATCGTTGGTCGTCCTTATCGTCTTCCGAAGGGCTAGGGTGGTGCTTAGTAGCCGCTAGATTCTCGTCGAAGGTGGTGGCGATTTGGGAAGGGACTACCGTTTTGGAGAAGAGCGTCAATCCGCAAGACAGGCACGCGAAGACGACACCCGAGAGGATGAAAGCGATGTAGTCGATCCAGACGGTCCGGCCTTTGCCCGGCCAGATTGCTTCCGACCAGTCTCGCCACCGTGCGCAGCTGATGGCTCCTAGACAACAATTCTTGTGGCTAAGCCACGGTCGATCAGAGCAGTAGCCTCGTTTGAGGTCAAATATTGCGGCATCAGAGACATCCATGAAGTAAGCAAAACAAGCAGTTAGTACACCAACGAGGAAGACCAGAATCCAGCCTTGGATCGAGTCGAACCAGAGACGCAATTTACCCCTCCAACCTTTGAGTCGTCGTAGCTGCAGCACGCGGTACCCATCAGCTATGCTGTCGTGCACCCAGTCGGTAGATGTAAATTGATCATACCACACTCTGTCCTCAGCCATTAAGTTGCCCATCATCGACTGGTGTAGCTTGGGCGTCCTCAGGCCAGTCGCCCGGACGTACAGAGGACTGGTAGGGTAGGAGTAACCCCAAGTATGGGATCTTGTCGGTGTTCTCCTAATACGTAAACTCCCAGCCATGCTGCTGATCCTGGACAAATTACCACGCCCTGGTGTTGTTCCTCCACTTCTTATGTACTCTTTCCGTGGAATAGTCTCACTTGCAGAGAGCAAGGGTGTACGCTCATCATCCTCTTCACGCTGGGGGTCCTGCATGGATGATGCGCTTTTCGTTCGAGAAAACTCTGGTCGGGACTGAGAGGCACTGGCATGACCCACGGAATGAGACATGGTATGGGACCTGTTCTCATCTTCGGCAAAGGATAGCTTCGAGCCGGGCATTCCGTGGACTGTTCTTAGGAACGGTGATCAATGCAAGCAGGAGTAGCAGGGCAAAGGAATGACGGAGCAGATCGGCCACAAGCTTGAGTCTGCTGTTGGCAAGTCATTGAAGATTCGATTTCAAGCATAGGATGCATCTCAACTACACGTCTATAGGTGGTGCATATTGGATCTGTGGTCGGGTCACCAATGGAGGTGGCTCAGGCGCCAGGCTGCGGCAGCGACGGCAGATGACTGTGTAGGAATGGAAAAGGACAAGGGACTCGTCAGGCGGAAGGAGAGGCGAAGGCCATAGAGCAGTCAAAAAGCTTTTCCATTTGTTCAAGTGGATGCCTTTGTTTGCCCACGCCATGGATCAGATGATGCAGCACGGTTGCTTAATAAAAGATGCTCGGAGGGCACACTAACTTGTCCCGGGTCCGCCAAGTAGAGGTCAATTGCGTTGCATAGCCGGTTTCGGCCACTTGAACGTTAGTAGCTTGGCTCGGACATTGCTTAGCTGTGTGAGACACGCCGCCGTGACTGTCCCAATGCCAATGACAGCCATTCGTTTCCTCAGGTGGCAGTGCACTGAGGTGATGATGTGCACAGGCGCACGGTAGTGGTGGCCTTGGCCTGCGCTACCATGACGGCGCCCAACCGTAATCACCCGTGCCACTACACCAACCTTGGCACGTGATCTCCCAACCACGGTTTGTTTTAGGGAACATCCAACACTTAGCACCCTAAGAAGTTTGATGCATAAATGCTTCGATTTTTTTGAAACTGCAGAGCATTCGGCGACTCTAAGTTGCTGGTAGCTCCTCCTGTTTACACGCCTGTAATAAGAAGTGGGTTTAGCTGCCTGGGGCAATACACACGTACCAGCCCGGAGAACAACACTCATTCCTATTGCGTGATGCAAGGGCGGGGAATTATGGTGTTTTGCATACCACCCACGCTATCGATCAGGTACACATGCGAGAGTTATGCTGGCTCGATCAGAGTGGAGAACACCTCGTTTTTTATTGTCATTTATAATCGGTCCTATCAGATAGCTTTTGCAAACCTTTGGAATTTTCTGACGGGTTGTGTCTCCCCGGCCTGTTTAACGGTAATATTCAACCTGACCACTGGATTCTACCTAGGTAGGTTAAAATTGATCCTTTTAAGTGCCCAGGTAGTAAACGAACAGAACCGCTCTGTCGTTGATACAACCGCTGTAACTTTGTGGACGTACCTTTAAATGGAAAGGTGCTCTTGCCTCCAAACTTAATATCATTAGCTACAGTAGAAATACCTCGACATGATGGCTAAGATGAAATTGTCTACGGATACCGGCTATCTCGAAAGTTACATACGATTACCGTAAAGGGGAGGGACAATCCGTCAGAAAATTTGCAGAAGCTACCCAGGTATCTAATAGAACCGATTACGAATGGTCTGAACAGATATATCTTCGGCTAGCTCAACATTTTCAATCATCTTTGCATTGGCCATATCGCTCTATCCTAGAGCTAGACTTTGGTTCACGACAACGCATCAGTACCCATCGATGTCATATCCCAGTAACCATTCCGCTCAGAGCAGTGGTAAAAAGGATATGTCCGCCTCTCCAGACCTTGGCCCTCAAACAGCGCTGAAGTCTCCAACAGATAAAGCGTCGCTGACACACACCTATACCACCAAGGATGCCCCATATCCTCAATTGCTTCTCCTTGGAGATTCTATAACACAGAAGAGTTCTCTCACGTTCCAATCCATCCTCCAAACTCAGTACATACGTCGCTTGGATGTGGTCAACAGAGGCCTATCGGGTTACACGGCTCCAATGGGGTTTCGAGCGCTGCAGAGGCATTTGCCAACCACAGCTCCGAGAGATTGCTGGCCTTCCGTGAAAATAGTGACGATATTCTTTGGGGCGAATGACGCTAGTATTCCAGGAGAACTCCAACATGTTGAGCTTCACAAATACATCGAAGCCCTCAAAAGCATCATCGAGTATCCAGTTTTCCACCAACAAGATTCTCGGAAAACGGAAATTATTATTATCACACCACCACCTTTAAATGAGCACCAACTTGACCGGTTACCATCGGGCGTTCTCCCCCGACGCGCAGGAAACGCTTCACAATATGCTCAAGCTGCTAGAAAGGCTGGCATGACGCACGGTGTGCGGGTGCTTGATTTCTGGTCCATCATAATGGCCAAGGTCGGCTGGTTGCCTTCCATGGGCAGAGACTGCTGTTGTGACCACATCCCTGACCATACTGACCCTGAGGATACTTTTTCGAGGACAACAAATCAGCATATTCCTGGCTGCGTCCATGTTCCGGCAAGATTTCCTGGTGCTAAGCATCAGCTCTCTGACTTCTTGACCGATGGTCTTCACCTGACGGAGCTCGGATACAACGTGCTGTTCCAAGAATTTTCTGATCTTATCCGAAAAGACCTGCCAGAGTGTAGCCCCGAAAATTTGCCATTTGTTCTGCCAGAATGGAGAGACGCAGTAAAATTGTGAGACTACTGACTGCTGCGCAAGTCATTGATTGTACTGTGCAGAGGTTTCCAACGCCAAGACGGCCCGTCAATTTGGTGAACCAATGTCGCTCGCACAGCATGGTAACAGCGTGGCCCAACCAGGCTTCGTATTTCGTGTTTTCGTCGTTTACTGCAACTCCTGTGCTCGAAATGAGGTTGCCTAAACAAATCGTCTCATCACCCTCAACTCAACCTCCATGAATATAAATGCTTCGCAGGTAAGAAAATCGAAGTACCATTATATAACGTGTTGAGAGTGCGCACAACACGTAGCATATCGAAGGCTTCGAGATTTCAAGCAACTCAAGTCCGCAAGCGACAATCATGATCCAAAGGTCTTTCTACAGTGGAAACCAAGACAATGGATTTTGGTCTCCTTCCACAAGCTCGGCAAATTTCTGTGAAGAGGATTATATGGTATCATACCATATCGCAGAATTTGTCAATACGATCAGTAACCTTGCGTACATTTACTATGCTCTGTACCCAGTACAACCTGACACCCTAAGGAGAACTATTATTGGCAACTCAAACGCAGAATGGTCTCTAGAGAGGACTTGGCCGGCCGAAGCAGCATGGGATCTACAAAAGGTTGCACTTGTATTCGTCGGTATAACTTCAGCCATATTCCACGCAACTCTGCGAGCACTCCCACAGTGGTTTGACGAGAGCAGTATGTATTTGCTTGCAGCATCGTGGATACATGCGCTCATAACGACAAAATACGTCAGCATACCGAACAGGCAGAAAAGTCTTAAGGGCAGTCTTCAACAGCAATATCGAGTTATTCGGAAGAATCATACCTGGACATGGCTGATCCTGGTGCTGACTCTTGCATCTACCACGGTAGCTTCATGCTTGACAGGCATTTTAGCAATTCACAGCATCGTGTTTGCGTTGCTTCTTTTGGTGTCTGGTATAAAGCTGCTCTACTTAATTGCACTAGTCACACCGCTCGTTCCAGCTCCGGGTTCCAACTCAGAAATATACCCGGCATGACGGAGACGCGATGGATCCTGATTCGCTCCCTTATGCGGGCCACGAGCTTCCTCTGTTTGGGTTTCGCTTTATGGCTTATAGACTGTAATCCCACGTTCTGCGAAATCCTCCGACATGTTCGAAAGGATGTGTTGGAACCGTCCGAGTATTTGGCACCATTGAGATTTTTGACGGAGTTGCATGGCTGGTGGCACATCTTGACAGCCAGGGCTGCGGGCGAGTACATCACTCTGGTTAGCCTTCTGACATCCGATGAATAGGACGACGACGCAAGTAGTGCCAGATGGCAGAGCAAGTAGATGGGTTATGATCCTACAACGAGAGACTGGGTTCTCGTTCAAGGATTTTGTACAAGGAAGGAGAGCGGACACTGTCGACCGTGTGAATGATAGAGAAGCTGCGCCGTGGTTAGCTTCGGGAAGGGAAAGCTTCTGGTATCTGCTGATGTGTTAGCTGTACCACTTCGAGTCGTTGATTTTCAAAGAAAGCAACCATGAGCCAATGTGTACACAGGGATAGCTACCACTCTGATGTAGTCGCAACGTTTGAAGCCGTATTGGCAAAGGAATGGCCCCTGAGTATTATCAAATAATCATCATGTTATTATTTTATAACCGGAAAGTTGGGTCATAAATCAACCGCCGAGCTAGCTCAATCGGTAGAGCGTGTGGCTCTTAAAGAGGGTTTACCTCAAGGTTGCGGGTTCGAGTCCCGCGTTCGGCTCAAGTCCTGACGCCTGGATAAAATCCAGTACTGCGACCTCTTTTTGCTTTTACGAAGCCTTAATTTTTGAGCGGCGCATATACTCACCGCCGCTTTCGTAGACGTCATTTGTCCCGCAAGCGCAGTATGAGATCGCCCTCTCGGCCAGTCGACAGGCTATCACACAGCAAAATACGCTTCGGTTGCTTTAACCTTTTGACATTTCATTTTGCCCAACGGCAAAGCAGGGTCTAATGGGTCAGGCTTCTTCGACGAGGCTGAAATACTACCTTGTAAAGCAAAATCATGTTCTTGGTGCGGCTGACCTGTTGGCCCGAGAAGTTGAAGCCAAGCTTCCGTGGATCAATTTTTCTTCAAACATTGTTAAGCAAGCTTTTTAATGCGTACCGGATGCATTGAGCAAGTAGATACTGTACATGAATGATAACCTTGGGGCACTTATAGACCCCCGAATCTCCGTGTTCCAATTCCGCTTCAATTCTAGAGGTGCTTGCCTGGTGGTTTACATTACCTAGTGCAATTACTCCAGAGTTCGGATCATGGCCTCGTCATCGGCGTCAGTGAAGCCCTCAATAGGCATACTCTCAATTGGAGAAATGGGAATGGGAATCGCCAAGCTTTTGCTTGATCACGGCTACGAAGTCTTGACGGTATCTATGGGTCGAAGGCAAGTTGTGACTTCTCAGACTCAACCTTTATGCTCATTCCACTAGCCAGCATACCATAGACCGGATTCGAGCTGCAAAGATCAGGGATGTTTCATCAGACGAGGACCTACTAGCACAGGTTGATATTATACTCAGCATTGTCCCACCCCGTGACGCCCTAGCTACAGCCCAAAGAGTAGCAGGCGCTTGCACATCTGCAGCAGGCGGCAGGAGGGAGTGGAAGGGCAATAACTCGAATGATGTTATGTTCATTGACCTCAATGCTATCTCACCGAGGACAATCGCGAAGATTGATAGCCTCTTTAAATCAACATCTTCTTTTGAACCGGCTCCAAATCGGCCTTCGCTTGCCCGTCGGTTAACACGCTCACTGTCAATCAACGTGGCTCCGCAAAACGAGGACACAACGCAGTCATTGCCCCCAGTCTCCGTCAAGGTTCTTGATGGAGCCATTATTGGCAGGCCTCCATCCAAACAAAACGGGAAAACTCAAGACGACTCAAACAGCAGCAGAAGCCAGGACCCGTCTTCGCCATGGAAGAAGCCCTCGATCCCTCTCTCCGGTCCTTATGAGAGTCTTCTGAGCGAAGACCTTTTAACAACCCTTGACATGAAATTCATCTCCACGAAACTTGGAACCGCTTCTGCGCTGAAATGTTGCTTTGCCGCGATGACGAAAGGCTTCACGGCTCTCTCTATCCTGAGCTACACCACTGCCGCGACCTGTGGCGTTCTTCCGGAACTCAGATCGCATCTGAAACATTTAGTGCCGGGTCTTGCACACCGTGCGGAATCAGAACTCATCGGGATGCCGCCAAAGGCGTATAGATGGTGTGATGAGATGCGGGAAATTGGGACTACGTTCAAGAGTTCTGCCGGAATGGAGTTTGGTGCCGACATGTTTGCCGAGGTCGCAGAGGTGTATCGGTTTGTTGCGGAAGATACGGCGCTCAAGTCAGAAAAGACCGGAAAGAGGAAGAGGGGCTTGACGGTGGAGGACGTCGCTGAAGCTGTAGAAGAGGGAGTTCAGAAAAAGTTGCAAAAGATGGAGGGGAAAGACGAGAGGTTGGAGTTGGCTTGGAGGGGGAGCTGGGGATTGTAACTGGCGGAAGACGAAAACTTGCCAAAGGCGAATTTGATTCCTGCTTTTGCTTGACGTATTACGCGTCGATTCACACAGGAGTCTTTGTGGGTCAATATCACAGGTGTGGATAGTATATAGGAAGCCCGACATGTCTCATTTTTGGTCTCGCATTTTTGGAATTGAGAAGACTACTTCTACGAAACCATGCCCGAGGGACCAGTCGAGGTTAGGAGCAGTTCGAGCAACGCTGGATCCTATCGACAAATCAAGTTGTCAGGCGAAGAATGTCTAGTCGGAAACGCATGTAGTTGCTCAGTCCGACGAGTAGAGGCTGTCTTTGTAAGAAATACCCCTTCTGCAGCTTGCCACCATAAGGTGTCGAAACATACCGAATCGAGGGACGCATGGGCATACGACTCCTGCATGAAGTGTTTATCGTTTTGCCCATGTTGAAAGACAATATCGAACCTGTAAACTCATGCGATGGCTAGCCTGAGTTACCGGCAGATAGATGAATGATTCACAAATTACATCAGCCACTGTTGTACAGACAGCAAACAGAAGGGCACCATCGAATCGGCTGGCGCATATATCCCAAATCGGATTTTGAGACTAAAGAACGAGGTCGGTCAGGCAGCCAGGCAACTTCGTGCCTTACCTTTTTGTCAATGCTACTCCGTTGCGAACAATTTAACTTTCGTACCGCCAGGTTTACTGTTCGAATCATTGCGTGAATGTCGTGTCAAAACAACCCTTTCGCCATGATTCATTGCGTTGGCGATGTCCTCGAACCCGCGTCCGACCAAGCGGCAACGCAGGTCGACTGTCGTACTGTCCGACGATGAAGATGAATTCCCCAGCACGTCTCTACCCCTTCGACGTCCGGCAGCACCCAGAAATGGCGTGCCAAGCACTGCTGCCACGAGCAACAACAGCTTGAAGACGAAATCCCCTCGGAAAACAGCTGATAAGAGGGTCACAACAACAGCTTCTGCTCGATCTTCTCCAAAAGCATCACCCGAAAAAGCAAAAAAGTCGAAGAAGTTGAGCGTCGATGATTCCAAGAATAAGTCGTTACACACGTTCTTCAACAAGGTTTCCGAGCAAGACCGATGGCACAAACGATCAGTCACTCCAGACGTCGAAAAGCAGGTCGAAACGTTCGACGATGATATTGTCGACGATGAGTCTATGGACGAAGCGCTATTGGAGGCTATCCGCAGGTCAAAAGAAGACACGGCAGAACTTGGAATAAATCCAGCAACCAACGGTATTGAGATATCTGCAACTCAGGCAAAAGGCTTGCCTGTCTCGAGCCAACGATTTCGAAAGCCAACGACTTCGCGAAATGCTCTCCATTTGAATGGACACGCCCAAGCAGATGAAGAAGGCGATGTCAAGCCATGGGCAGAGAGATATGGGCCCGCTACCTTGGACGAGCTGGGAATACACAAGAAGAAATTGCAAGATGTGCAAAAGTGGGTGGATGATACCTTGGCCGGAAGAACCCGTCAGTCTATCCTCATCCTTAAAGGCCCGGCTGGCTCTGCCAAAAGCAGTACAATTCAACTCATCGCACAGGCTCGCAAATGCAATCTTGTGACCTGGCAAAATCCTGATACCTCGGAATCTGGCGCCTTGTCTAGTAGCCTTCAATTTGCTGAATTTGTAAGCCGTGGTGGTGACTATGGGGCACTAACGCTCAACGGGCAGACCGATTTGTCCAGTGAGGACAATCGTGGTCGAATTTTGCTTGTCGAAGAGTTTCCCGCTTCCATGACAAGAAGCTCCATTGGCTTGGAGTCTTTCCGGTCCGTCCTTCTGAATCATGCTACAAACGCTTCTACTCGAAGGGCGTTTGGCAACACGGCAGAGGTCGGTGGGCCAACACCAATTGTCCTCGTCATTTCCGAGACACTGGTCAGTTCTTCAACCGCATTCGCAGACAGCTTTACTGCCCAAAGGTTGTTAGGCCCTGAACTAATTAATCATCCTGCCGTATGCATGATCGAATTCAATCGTGTGGCACCAACCTATCTAAGCAAGGCCCTCGATCTGGTGATCAAGAAAGAAGCCCGGGACTCGAAACGGCGAAGAATTCCCGGTCCTGCTGTACTTCAAAAGCTTACAGAAATGGGAGACATTCGCAATGCCATTAACACGCTACAGTTTTTGTGCACAAAAGGCGACAATAACAGTGATTGGTCAGGCACGGTTGCGGCCAATGCGAAGCGAGGGTCGAAATCGCATCAACCTCTGTCTTCCATGGAGGAGAACAGTATCAAGCTCATCAGCTCAAGGGAGACCACTTTGGACATGTTTCATGCGGCTGCCAAGGTCTGCTACAACAAGAGAGAAGATACGCGAGTGATGGACACTAGGGCAGTCCCACCTCCGAAGCCTCCAGACCATCTCATGCATTTCCACAGGCCGAAGGCGTCTCAGGTCGATATTGAGGAACTTTTGAACGAGACTGGCACTGATATACAGACCTTTATATCAACTGTGCATCAGAACTATGTCTTATCTTGCAAGCACGAAGACTTTGTCGACTTTTTCGATGGCTGCGCTGCTGTTCTATCAGATAGTGAACTTCTCGACCCGGACAGTAGAGCAGCGATGCACTCCAAAGTCAGAGCTCAAGCGAGCAGGAATGTCTTTCAACTTGGTACTTCAGATACCCTTCGGCAAGACGAGATAAGCTTTCAAGTTGCAACACGCGGCGTATTGTTCAACTTACCCTCCCCAGTGTCTCGAGCTGCACTTCCTGGAGGTCACAAAAGCTCTGCGTTCAAGATGTATTATCCTGCATCTTTACGGTTGTGGCGCCCGATTGAGGAAACGGACGGTTTGATTGATGTTACGATTGCTGAACTGTCGGGTCAAACAGCTAGACAACGGGGCAAAGGCGAGGATGACGGTGGTGTGGCATCGTGGCAGACGAGGGCAAACGTCTTTCATCACCAACCTGAAGACTCTGACGTGGACGGTCTGGTGACTTCCATGCAACGCACAGAGCTGTCAAAGGACAGTCTTGTCCTCGAAGTTTTGCCATTCACGGCTACAATTCGACAAAGCAAAGGCGAAGATACTGCCATCCTCAGAAGAATAGTACATCTACGAGGCTTCAATGCCGCGGTTGAGGAAGCAACAGACGACGACGCTGCCGTGGCTGGTGAGGGCGTCCCGGCCTCTGTGCGACTGGCACACAAAGTCGAAGCTGCACACCAGAGCCTGCGAAATCAAGGTACACAGCTGTCAGCAAAGCCAGTAAAGAAGCAAAGTGTCGAGCAGCCCACAACCGAGAAATTGTGGATAGAAGACGATGATATTCAGGATGACTAGCACTCTTGTGGCTCATAAATACGAATTTAACCTTGGCTTTTACGCTTCAGAACAGCGTGACAGGGATCTAGGGTAGAACAGCCTTGCTCACGGTCTCAATAATGGACAACGTAGGGGCAATCTCACTCGTTTATGTACGTGCGGCAGCCTTGGATTCGGGACCTCCCGCTTCTTTTAAACGACCCATTTGTACAGACAATTCAGAACAGTGTTAATGTTTTTGAGTCTCCTACTAATGAAATGAATACGGCTCTGCAATTATCGCGGCCGGTACAGCGTGCTCCGCTTTTTGTTTCGGGCAAAACACGTACGTGGCTGCAGGTCCTATACATGAGAAAAGCTAGAGAAATTAGACGCTGCACCGGGAGGAAAATTGAAAAACATCGGTGCTCAGGTAGGTCTCTTCTCGTCGTTATACTATGCTACATGATATTAGATATCGCCTCACGTTCAAAAAATTGGTGCAGGTCCGTTATCAAACACCGATGCACAAGCGCCTTCGCCAACAGAAAAAGTCACGGGGCTTCCCTCCATTGCTTGAAGATAAAAAAATATTCCACACACACGCACGCACGCACGCACATACACGCATTGCACCCCGCTTTGCCCAATTCCCCCAAGATTGCCCACTGTCCGTTGTCCTCCGCCGCCTTCTCCGACTGGCTTTTACAATTCATCTTTGACACTGTTCACAGCGCTGCTGATAGCACTGGCAGCCTCCGCAGCCTTTCCACTTGCGTCGGCTCCGAACTCGGCGATGCGGCTTTGGGCGCTGGCCATTGCGACGCTCATTCTGCTGTTCATGCTCTCAATTGCGCCCTGCGTCACCTCTGGACCGTAGATTGCGGCGCTGACTCGGGCCTCGACAGCCTCGGCGATGGACCCAACCACATCCGACGCAGCCGAGACTGAATCTGCAACGTATGAGGAAGCGGCGCTGGCGGCGGATTCTACCGATCCGGTCTTTGGTCCGTAGATGGCGCTGGAGATGGCAGCTTGAGCAGATGAGAATGCGTCGTTCATCGACGATGTGGCTGCTTCTGCGTAGCCTGTCTGGGTGCCGTAGATTACTTCGCTGATTGCTTCGCTAGCGCTTGCGGCAGCATCTGCTACAGCGGAGGACGCTTCCTCAAAATAGCTGGGCTCAGTGCCGTAAACCTGCTTGCTTGCCGAGCTCACTAGAGCCTCAAGCTGGTTGCTGAAGGCACCCAGAGCGGAAGAGGCCTCTGGAGGTGCGAAGTAGGCGCTCACGACGGAGGAAACGGAGGACGCAACAGAGCTGGCTGATGCGACGGCTTCGCTAGCAACACTGGAGGCCGACGCCACATATTCATTGCTGTAGTAGGCTGAGGAGAAGCGGGAGTATACTGATTCAGTGAAGGCTGGCTCTGAGCCGGAGATTAACTCAGAGACATATGCCTGGACTGCTTGAAATTGGGCATTGGCAGAATCGGTGATTTGAGAAGCATAGGCTTGGTAGACTGGAGTTGGCGTGCCGCTGGTTCAAATTGTCAGTAAAGATAAGTTACAAGATATGAAGGCGAGGCTTACTATATTCTTAAGCTGGCAGCTTCCACCAGTGAAGCCCAATTCTCTGCCGCTGCTGATGTAGCGCTCTCAACACTCCCAGCGGGTGGCCCGTAGAGAGCCGAGCTGGCGTGAGCAAGGTATTCGTCGTATTGGTCATGAGCGTAACCGATGGCTTCATAGTAGGATCTACGAGCATCATCGAGATACTTCTGTGCGGCTGGAGTCGGTGTTGCACCAACAGCCACCTTGGCGCTCGAGTATTGGCCTGAAGCAGCAGCTAAAGCACTCTGATAGTTGACTGACGCGATTGACGAAATCGACTCGAGCGAGCCTTGAGTTGGGAAGGCTGAGTTTGATATTGATGAAAGCGATGCGGCGACAACACTAAGTCGGGAAGAAGCGGCTGCTATAGCTCCAGAATAGGCACTGTCGGCGGACGAGAGCATCTCTTCATGAACTGGTTTCGGGGTTCCAGAGATTTGTTCTGAAATTATGACCTTTGCCTTTTCGAAGTTTGATGATGCTGCGTCAAGCGCGGAGGAATACGCATCACTTGCCTGTGACAGGACAGAATCATCTGCCCAGGCACCTCTCACCGTTATGGCTGCAAAAGCAACAATTGATATCGACTTCATTGTGACAGAGAAGCACGGCCAACCTCAGTTCATACGATTGACTATGAACGCCCAGAAAGGATTGAAATGAGAGTAGAGGTCAGGAAGAGTTCGAAAAGGACTTCGTTAGAAGACGAAATGTGCGATCCACGGTCAAAAAAGTCGAGGTTAGCTTGGGCACACCTGTGTTAGTCGTGTTGGAAGCGGTATTGGTTATTTGAAGTGACGTCATGGCATGTATCACGACGATGGCACCTATAACCACGATCTGAGAACCTTGTTTTTTTTGGCTGTTTGGATGCCGTCGATGGAAAACGATAAACAAGCCACCCGTGGCGACCGTAACTTTTCAAGGCAACTGAGCATGTGATAGCGTGGTCTTCTTTCCAACTTTCGAGTCTAAGAGATCCTTGCATCTGCAGCTGTTGAAATGCATGGTAACTTGACTTTGACAATGCACAGTACTTTCTCAGTATATTGTATACAGACAGATCAACACCAACATAACCGATAGATAATTCTTTGGATAGTCATCATTATTAATGTCACAGGAAGATCTATGTGCTCGCCAATCACACGGCTGAATAACATCAGCCCAGAAAAGACTAGAGGTAGGGTATCAGCTACATCATTACCTAGGTAGTCAAGATCGCGTAGAACGTATCGTGCCACCAACATTACACAAATATGCCAAACCATCATATGTTCTTACAAACCTTTGTTAGTGAAGTAGTGCACTCGACTCCGCTAGTGTGTCACCAGTATCTTCGAGAGCTTCCTGGGAATTTCGGGAAGCAGAAGTGCCGACAATTGCGGAAGAGGGCGAGGTTTAGACCGAGTCAATGATGGAAGCTCCAGCGGATTGCAGAACATCTGAAGACAAATCCGAGGACAAAGACTCTGCAGAGCCTGTGCTTGTGTCCAAAGCACTTGACGAGACGTCAGAAAGAGAGCTGGTTGCTGCGGAGGAAGCCGCCGAAAGCGCCGAGTATGCGCTAGAAGAAGCATCTGACAGAATGGCGGTAGCCTGTGAAGAAGCCAGTGAACTCAAAGACTCAGCCGTATCGGTCGTCCCAAGTATTGTAGAGGACACACCAGATGCAAGAGATACTGTTGTGTCCTGCATGCTGGCAACAAGAGAGGAAGCAGATTGACTTGCCGCGGCGAGGTTCTCAATGGCGTCAAAAGCCAAAGATTCCTCGGTGCCCTTGCTGCTGCCGACAATGGCTCTTCGGACGCCATCAGCCATGGAGGATGCAGCTGACACTGCTGCAGCCACGACCGGGACGGCTCTAGTTTCAAAATCGTCAGTAGCGTCTCGGGAAGCGATCTTCCACTTGGCCACTTCTCTCAACCTGATGAGCTCTTTTGCAGCACTTTCGGTCACAGCCATGCTTTCCTCTAGGAGCTTTTCGACTTGTTCTCGAGCCTCATCTAGAGCAGGGTGGGCTAAAGCATTCTGTCGCACTTCAGATCTCCAATCAGCGAATTGTCGTTTCAGGTCATGATATTGTTGCCAATGTTTGTAAGTAACACCATCCATCCACGCCCACCTCATTCCGATCTCTTGTAGACCAAGATCGCGAATGTCGTCCAAGACATGCAGCGTTGAATCAGTAGTGATTTCTGCTCTCTGCTTGAGCTCTTGCTTGAAGGTATCAGCCCAAGCTCGCACACTCTTGGCGCGTTCTTTGATGGAGGTACCGCTATTCCTCACAGCTTGCACTACCTCGGACTCTGCCGCTTCGTACATTGCAGGAGTCGCGTCTTCTGCAACTGTTGCTGCAACGGCTTTGATCTTCGCCTTGATTGAATCCAGCTCAACTTTGGTTGTCTTTTCAAGAGCGTTTGCGACACGGTGGCCGTCGTTTAGATCGGCGTGTGTCATGTCAGTAGCCATTTCTTCGATGCGTTGCCTGAGATCATCAGTACCCTTGTCAGCGGCAACTGCGAACTTCCTTTGCCATTTCACAAGGTCTTCTGTAATCGTTTCATCAGTTGCCACACGCGGCTGTTGGGTAGGGGCAGTAGCGTGTGTTGTCGATGATTCCGTAGCTGAACTTGCTGGATAGTCTATGGGTTCACCTGTGCTCGCGTGCTGCACGTCTGATGCGGCTGCGAGTGACGTGGTGTGTGAGGTATCAACCTCCATCATGGCAGATTGTATTTTGCGACCTTGTTGATACTTGGCAATTCGCTCGCCGATCATGACAAGTTGGGGTCGAACATTGTGAGCGTATACCCCTTTCACCAAGGGCAACAATGTCCCATCCACAAAGATAATAACGTTGGTCCATGCATACCGTGTGGAGGGCACGGCCTTCTCCAGCACAAATTTTTGGAGGGTGCGGTAGAGATTCTGCAGATGTGGTTGCGAATACGCAATAGCGGGAATGATGTGTTTTTCGTGGACGTTCAGGGCGTTCTCTCGAGCAGTTTCGTAGTACGGGTGGGCAGCCTCAGATGCTTTCTGGACGTGAGAGGCCAGGTTCTCGTCGTAGGCTTGCTGAGCAGCCTCCTGAGCCTTTCTCCATTGCGGAAGGCCTTTCTTCTCCCACTCGGACCATGTGTATTCTTTCGCTTTGGCCACCCGTGGAGCCGCATACTTGTTGTAATTATTGACGGCCAACACAGTCGCCGGTGTCACTATGCGTGCATGGGCAGCGTCAACGTAAGGTCTTGCTTTTTCCACACAAGGAGCGGCGTATGAATCGTAGTAAGGGCCAACGAGAGGGTCGATAAAGGTCCTGGCGGTGAGATAGGGTCTGCAAATGGCTTGATTTGTTGAGGTCCATGATTTGGGATTAAACGAGCAGGTGAAGATGATGGTGTAGATGGTGTACCACACCGCCAACCTGGATCTTGTGAGCAATTGCCGACATAGATGGCAGACCGGCTTACCTGGCCAAATTATTGCCGGACCGGGCAGTCCATCTCCGTCGGGGCCTCCTTTGCTTGCTTAGTGTTGTTGAAGGTTGGGACGGAATCAGCTGGCCATTTGGTCGACTTTCATTCTTGATGTGTCTTCCATCTTCTGCTTTTGCCATGGTATTATGGCTTTGCCAATCTCATCGGCAGCATGTAGAGCGGCAAGTAAGCACGTTCAGCGGAGCGGCAGAAGTGACCAAAAAGGACTCGACTAAACAACGACACTCGGTCTTGGGCGAGAAGCACGAATGGCTCAATTCCTGTTAGAAGAGCTTGTCGACAGATCTTATTAGCGGATGACGATGGTGACGGAAGCGTTGCAATCAAGGAATTCAGTGGGCACCTGTCAAGCTTGAAACGAAGTAGCACGTCCCTGGACGTCCCCAGATTTTTGTGGTTGCTAGGAATAATGCATCCTATAGGTATGCGTCTCATGGCCGCAGATGCCCCATGTTGCACATGCCAAAGCTTAATTCAAGGCACGCCGACCAATGATTTGCGGCTCTATCTCCTCCAAGGCTGTAGGTGGTCGGATGTCGCGTGAAGTACGTGATCCTCTGATCACGAACAAAAACGCGTTGATGGCATATGACCTGGGCCGATTATGTACGATGTATTCGGAAGATGATGGTTCACTTCCTATGTCCACAATCCTTTCTCCTCGAAGGGCGGGAACGAGAGAGCCGCAGGATGCTGTGCATGCGACCAAGATTGTCGACGGGCTTCACACGGAGCAACGGATCCATGGGATCAGCCACACTGCAGGATGCCGTATTAAAATAATAATGGGCTACAACTAGGCGTTCTTGGTAACAAGCTGGAAGCAGTGGGCAAAGAAACCTTAAGCCCTTCTCCCGCCGCGTGCGGGCGCCTAAGGCTCGCCTAAACCAAAGTGGGATCGAGTGCCGGCAATTTTATGCCTGTTGGCGTCACCTTTACCTTGGCTTGATATCGCAGGTGCGACTTTGTTGAGCACATCACCCGTTCACCTCTCCAACTAACCTTGCAAATTTACCAGTCTATTGGCCTCTGAAAGAACGGTGCAGTCCTCCTTGTCAATCAAATGTACGAAAGTATTTTAGGTCTACAGCACTGAGCATGCGCCAGAAGACATACCCGATCACTCGAATGGGAGTGCGCTGAGTATGACCACGAGACAGCCAGTCTTTTAGAATGTCTTCATCGGCCGATCCTCCTCCGCTGCTCCGCTCTCTGACCCGTCGACGATCCTCAGCAGTTGCGTCAGCTGTTGCCTCAGATGGCGGCGACACCTGTCGAATATGTCGTGGCGAGGCCACTCCAGAACAACCGCTGTTCTATCCCTGCAAATGTAGTGGAAGTATCCGATACGTGCACCAGGACTGTTTGATAGAATGGCTCTCTCATTCACAGAAGAAACACTGCGAACTATGTAAAACGCAGTTTCGCTTCACAAAGCTCTACGACCAATCAATGCCGGAGAATGTGCCCTGGTTGTTGTTTGGACGTCAAGTAATCATTCATACGAGCAGGGCGATGGCGAGGTGGGCAAGGTACTCACTTGTCGTGTTCGTCTGGCTGTGCTGGCTTCCGTGGACTATTCGCCAGATATGGCGAGCCTTGTTCTGGATCGCAGACGGCAGTTGGGTTCCTGGCAAGGAGTTGCAAGCCGCCGTTCAAGGAAACGCGTCCCTCGTGTCCAACGGCTCAGCTTCTGCAGTGTTTACGGCTGCTTCAAATGCTACTGCCACCAGCATGGGCTTTTTCCCTACAATGATTGCAATTGTTGGCTTCCTCGACCCTCAGACTGTGCTGCGTGCGATCTTCCGAACCATTTTGCACATAGCAATCTGGCCAACCGTCCAAGGTGAGCCGGTCAAATGGGAGAAAGCCTTCCTATTTAGTCCCATTCCACGGCCTCCCTCGCTACTCTCTGATTTTCAATCCATAACCTCCGCCACACGGTTTCCCATCTTCAATAATGCTCTCATAGATGTCTTAGAAGGTCAGCTGATCTGTCTGACCGTCATTACTGCTTTCATATTGGTCTTCCTTATTCGGGAGTGGGTCATCAATCAACAACCACTTGTCAACATGCCTGACGATGAGCAAGAGGAGAATCAAGTTCCGCCGCAGCAACAAGATGAGCCTAGACAAGGCGGTCGTCGACGTCGTCGCGGTTTGCGACAGGCACCTAACGACGATGCTCGACCTGAAGACCGACCAAATTTGCAAGCAGGGCCAGCTGCCCGTGAGGGGCCTCGGCGACGAGCGACTGAGAACAATGTCCTGGTGCCAGATACACTACATGGGTTCGAGCGCCCTACTGTGCCTCAACGCGCTCAAAGCCTTGTCCCTGCTCTACACGATCTCGAAGTTAGCGCTCGTTCGTTAGGGGAGCCGGAAACATCCCAGTCTACCGCAGCTGTATTTGCAGACGCTGTCGAGTCTCCTCCTTTACAGCGAGGAGTTTTCGATGAAGTGGGGTACATTCGCCGGAGGATCGAGGAGAGAAGAGGGACATCTTCAGCTGGAGCTGGAGATATATCATCGCTTGTACCTGAGGTTGGATCTCGTGAGCGGTCCCCATCGGGGTCATCAGTACCGTCATTATTTAGATCGCCGCTTCCGCATCAACCAGATGCGATGGTCCCACCTGAACCACCAATTCCGGGGGAAGACTTTGGACACACTAATTTTACATTTCGTGCCCATCAGCAATTGTCCCAGTCATCACCTATCGAAAGTCAGAGGGCCCATGAAAGTCATGATACTGCTGACGATGAGTGGGAAACTGACTCGGATGCTCTTCCTATCCGGACTCCCCCAACATCTTCGGATGCAAGTCTGCATGCGAATGATTCAGAAGCCTCTGACCGTGGCGATCGGCAACCAGGCGAGATGCCTACGGAACCTGCCGTTGCGAGTCTTGAGCATGTCGATCAACCCCCACCCGTTGACGAACCAGACAATCTTCTGGCCAAGCTCAGCAAGTGGTTGTGGCACACGGACGACTATCTGCCGGGAGAACCCCCTTTATCAACCCAAGAAGAGACAGAAATCGTGGCCGATATCTATGCCCCAGCTCCTTTTGTGCCTGCGCTCGATGACAATGGGCAGGGTCCTCTTGCGGATGCGCACCCGGTTGTCCGGGATCCACCGGACGATGTGCAGCAGGACATCAATATGAACGATCCCAACGCGATTGATGAAGCAGAGGACCTCGAAGGTATTTTAGAGCTCATTGGTATGGAAGGCCCAATCGCTGGTATGATTCAGAACATCATATTTAGCCTTTTCCTTATTACCTTAACGCTCTCCGCCAGCATTTGGTGCCCTTACATCTGGGGTAAAATTGCATTACTATTCGTCGCACATCCGTTCGGCGTGTTCGTCAAGGCACCCCTTTTCTTGCTCTCTCGAACCGCAGATTTCGTCATAGACATTGGGCTCTTCGTCATCGGTCTCTCCGGTATGATGTTTAGCCAAGTTGCGAAAGTGGTCAACCTTGCCATTGTACCTTTCTTTCCACGCCTCAGCAGACTATTGAATGCGAGTTCGATCGACAAGGTCTTTTCAAGTCTGTCCTCAAATAGTGGTGCAAGATTGGAAAGAAGCATTGCCAAGACTCTTCTCGGTTTCCGCCCGGATTTGCCAACTTTCTCAGTTCAGTCCCATCATGTCCTCCAGGTGCTGAGCAGGACGGCCAAGGAGTCGGGTCTTCAGCTATCTTTTCAACTCGTCACTGTGGTCAGTGGTATAACTCAGTCTTTCACCCTGCAGGATCTTTTCCAGTTGCATAAGCATCTAGTCGCCCTTGCGAGAGCCCTGCCGAGCGCCTCCCGGTGCCTTAATGCAGCACTGCAGCTGTGGCTGGCACGGCTGCAGCACGATCTTCGACCAATTTCCTTTACAAATCCAGAGGAGATCGACTACTCTCTCGTGCACTGGACAGCCTCAGAGAAGATTATATGCATTGTTCTAGGCTACATTCTCTTCGGTATTACAGGTTCACTATATCTCAAAGTTGCACACCGATGGCTTAATCTGCAGCCCAATGAGAGAGTGCCAGGTATTCTAGCCGACACTCTGCGACAAGCTGGTGGAGTAATGAAGGTTGTTGTCATCATCGGTATCGAAATGATCGTCTTCCCCCTGTATTGCGGCACCATGCTTGACGTTGCCCTTTTGCCTCTCTTCGACGGAGCGACCTTACAGGGCCGTCTTAGCTTCTTTCTGGACGCTCCGCTCACCGCTTTGTTTCTTCATTGGTTCATGGGCACTTGTTACATGTTTCATTTCGCTTTATTTGTCTCGATGTGTCGGAAAATCATGAGAAAGGGTGTTCTTTACTTCATTCGCGATCCAGACGACCCCTCATTTCATCCTGTTAGAGATGTGCTTGAGAGACCGGTCGCGACTCAGCTGGGCAAGATAGCCCTTTCCGCGTTCGTCTACGGCAGTCTACTTGTCATTTGCCTGGGCGGCATTGTGTCGGGGCTGAACCGTGTGGGCGATATTTTACCTATCCGTTGGGGAGTCCGTGATTCTCTCACGATCGTCCCTGGAGACATCATATTCTATAACTTCATGGTTCCCGTCATCCTACGAAAAATCGACCTGCCAAACAAGATTTCTGTAGTGTTTGGATGGTGGTTTCGGGCATGCGCAGCTGGCTTGCGTCTGTCTGACTTCTTGTTTGGAGTAGACAACGAGGAAGAAAAGAAAGCTGGCGTATTTTTGTGGCGTCGATTCTTCACCGTGCTACTCCGTGGTGAAAACCAAGCAAAACATCCAATGGTTCAGTACATCGAAAATCTTGCAAATCATCGGGAGAGGCTCCTATGGGTTGAGTCCGAAGAGCACGCGGTCGACGAGAGTTTTGTACGGAAGATAGTCGGACCTGGACCACAATTCAAGATTCTCCATTTGCTTGGCGACAAGAGACAAGCTTTACTGGACTTCGGTCAGCAAAGCGATATGGCAACCTTGACCAGGATAATTGACGAAGAGACAGCAAAACCTGACAGCAAATATCGGATCAAACAAGTCAAAGACATGCGAGTCGAGAACCTAGAGAGACCGGACCTCCGGAGAGATAAAGTCGATTTGTCCGTTGGATCATACGTCCGCGCACCTGCAAAAGATAGTGTTCGAATACCCAAGGGTACAAATGCCTTTGTTCGTGTCGACGAGAAAAATATTCCACTCGATGGAGACTCGGCGCTGAAGTCAGCCTCGCAGGACAAGAAAGACGAGCGCTTTTCCAGAATATATGTTCCCAACAACTTTCGAGCACGGATTTCGACCTTCATAGGACTCGTCTGGACATTCATAGCCCTAGCTGGACTTGTGCTCACCGTGGGTCCTCTAGTCTTGGGTAGGACAATCATGAGTAGCATCGCCGGTCCCGAACAGGACAACGATCTCTACGCTGTCACTGTGGGATTGCATGCTTTGGGCATATCCATCTTTATCATTTATTGTTTAGCAACTCGCTGGGCGCAACTCTCAGAGAAGACTGTCCATGCGTTTCGCAATGGCCGACAAGCAATTCCAGCTGTCATATCCTTTATCAGCCGTGTCTTCGGCGTGGCATATCTCTCCTTAGCCGTTGGCTTCGTCCTCCCCATGGCGTTATCGATGCTTGCAGAGCTCTACGTAAATATTCCCGTCTATACATACCTAATGGGACACGAAACCAACAACACTGACACACCGGCCAATCCGCTCATTTCATCGACTCCAGGCAATACGACAAAACCAATCATCCACGTCCTGCAAACTTGGACATTGGGACTAGTGTACCTCCGAATGCTCATCACCTTCATGACCACCACGCCAAACACGAACACTCGGCCAGCTACCGCGCTACGACGCATCACACGAGCTGGGCTCCTGAAACCAGATGTCAGGCTTGCTACACGTGCCCTTGTGTTCCCCGTTTTGACCGTCTGCGTGTTTCTTCTTGGTCTGCCACCGTTGCTTGCACGCTTATTTCTCAGCTCAACGTCCAAGATGCTCTTGACGGAAGAGCGGACAAAACTCTACCGTTATTCGTATCCAATTCTGCTAGTAGCAGTTCTTGTGGTCTACATAGTCAAGAAACTGCAAGCACGAGTCGAGGATTGGAGAATCAACATCAGGGATGAAGTCTACGTTATTGGACAGACACTACACAACTTGCCAGGCTCAAATGATGCGAAAAGCCAGAAGAAGCGCCGGAAAGATAAATCTGTCACTGGTAAAGGAAAGGGCAAGGAGAAAGCTGCCATCCCTGCATCAAATACAGGTGTTGAGAAAGATAAGCCTAGACAGCTCAAAGCAGAGGATTCAGCGAGAGTCAATGAAAGTGCACAATCTAGAGCTTCTATTGAAGCTTCTGGTGATTTACCTGTGAGACCAGCTGACGTTAGTCAACAGCCATCAAGCTCAAAGGCTGAGAGATCGGACCTCGAGACAAATATCGATGACTTCAGGGAGGTTCCAGGCCTTGAGGTGGTAGGCGATGATGATTTCGGGAAGTTCGCCAGGAAGTTGTCAGCTACGGCGGAAGTCGACTAGAACAGGAGGGCATGCGCAGGTTGGTATCCAAGCATATAGATCTCATGCACTTGACTCTATAGGAATGTTATTTCCTCTTTTTTGCTTATGTACTGTTCCGTCAACCCATGAACTGGGTCCTACTGTGGCTCCCCAGCATAGTTCTTGTCTTTATTGGGCACTCCAATCAACGGGTAAGACATTCCCTTTTCCTGGTTCTAGGTCTCTTCGAAGGCTCCTCCGTCCCACGGGTTGGACAGATGTAGTAGAACCTCATGGGCCATCGGTCTATCACCGGTCTCGTCAGTCAGAAAGCGACCGAAATATCACAGAGTCAATTCTTGATCGCAGCTGGCGGCGAATCCATTCGGAAAGAGGAAAGGAAAACTCCTCAGCAATGGCGAACTACATACGTAGAACAGAGGATGAAATGAACCAGACGTTGTCTCTCCCTCTTGCGTGGTTCTCGGCGATGTTGCTCGCAGAGTGGGGGGGCACTCGGTTTGTCTCGCTTTTGGAAGTTTGGAAGTGTACGAGGTAGATATAAATAATATTTTGTTTATAGAATCATCTAGGATAAAGGTGAGACGCGTCTAATTTTTGAAGACCCCCCAACCAGCGTCCGCGACGAAAAGGAGGCGTGCGGGCTGGTGTCTGGCGACTGGCGCCTCGTGGCATCTGCTAATAGAGCTCGAAGTTGTGTGTCCTTTGTTGTAGCTTTTCGGGTAGGATGGGTGAGAACGGGGAGGGGAAGGGGGAAGCAAAATAGGTTTGCGCGTCGGGGGCAGGAATGAAAGGCAGGTGGAAACGCACACACACGCACACACACACTCTACAGCTTGACCTTGCCTACTAGTACTCCTCGTAGCTTAGGGTAGCGTGTAGCCTCCGTCGATGATCACATCACTGCCCGTCTGGTAGCTACTGGCATCGCTTGCCAGGTACAAAAACAGGCCCTTGATCTCCTTCACGTGTCCCTGCCTCTGCAGCGGCGTCATGCGGTAGGCCTCGTTGATGACTCTCGGACTGGCGCCCAGCTTGGTGTCGAAGAAGCCCGGGCTGACGACGTTGACGCGGGCAAACTCGCGCCACTCGCGGGCCAGACTCTTGCCCAGATGCGACACGGCGGCCTTGGTGGCGTTGTACACGGGCTGGTCGACGGGCACGTTGACGATGTGCGCCGAGATGCTCGCGGTGATGATCAGGTTGCCGTGGCCCTGTGCCTTGAAGACCTCGCCGGCGTACTTGGCGCAGTAGAAGACGCCGTCGACGTTGACCTCCATCAGCCGCTTGTACTCTTCGACCGACTGCTCGAGGATCGGCTTGGAGTTGGCCATGCCCGCGTTCGCGATGAAGCAGTCCAGCCGCCCGAAGTCCTTGAGGATGGTCTGGACGCCCTCGCGGACCTGTTCGGGCGCCGACACCTCGACCTGGTATGCCTTGGCTTGGACGTTGTGCGTTTTGGCGAGCTCCGCCGCCCGGTCGACTGCTGCTTTGTTGGAGTTGTACCAGAGAGCTAAGTCTGCGCCGGCTTCGGCCATGGCTTCGGCTACCGAGAGACCAATCCCGTCTGCCGCTCCCGTGATGCAGACCACTCGTCCTTTCATCTGGAATTGCTCAAGCACATTGTTGGGCGTGTCAGGTACTGGTCGTGGTTGCCGCGGCGCCTGACAATCTTCCACGGTCATAGACATCTTCGTTGTGAGGTGTTTTGGTGTCTCTCTTTGAGTCTTCCCTTTCAAAAATAACGAAACCCTTCCCTTTTTATATGGAAAATCCTTGTCAAAGATAGATAAACAGATAAAAAGGTGCTACGCCAAATTTACTTAGAGTGGTATTCCGTGGTGTATGTATCGGCGAAATCACTCGGTGGATTTTAGCCGACCAAATAACCTTCCAATGTTGTGCATCTGGACAAGGTAGGGTCGTAATATTTCATATTCGAGGCAAGCTCCCGAGGTTTTACAGCCGCAGTAAATATTGGCTGGAAGCCTTTTCCAGGGAAACTTCTTGGGCGTAATTGGCTCTACAGATCACGCTATTTACTCCTCGATTTTGAATATTACAGACCTACCTTGTCATCTTGGCTGCCTTGGCTAACTGGTGGGGATTTTTTTTTTGTTTTAAACAGAAGTGCGGCTACTGATAGTTAGTCTGGTCAATTACTCCAACGGTGGAGGTGCAACAGATCGTACTGCTATACTACTTCGTCCTGCCCGAGCGGAACTAAACAACTTTTCAACTTGAAGCTCGTAGCTTCGTTTCCAAATCGCCAATGATGCGTAACCATGCTGCTGAACGCGTGGGGCAAAACCCCAGCGGCGTCCAAGGGCTTAGGGCCAAGCAACCTTGGATGCCAGAATAGGCATAGGAGACATCATAAAGGCAATCTTCGTGAATCTTTTTGGTAAAACAAATGCGACATTCCAGTGCGGTGACGGGACGAGCATGAAAGCAAGCCGATAAGCATGTATTATTGTCACGACGGTTTCTGACCCAATCCTGGAGAACACTGTGCTGCCACACGACTATATCAATACCACAAAGCATGTTTACAATGCAGATTGCAGAAGTGTGGTTCGCGGTTCCGACGTTGAACGCCTGAGCTGCGAAACCTGCACAAGGGTGCATAAGAGTGCTCATGATACAGCCAAGCGCGGACAAAGCCAGCCTGGTACATCTCGAGGTAGCGGGTATTGATCTTGCGGGAAAATATGCACCGTTCGTAGCCAAATCTCATGTCTCGGGGCTCAGGCCCAGCCTGCACTCGCATCGTTCTTTGCAATGGCTTCGGATGCCAATGAAACCAACGGCCGAAGCCATTTTGGCAATGCTCTTTAGCCGCTTCTGTCGGGCGCTTGCGGTGACAAAGCTTCCTCGTTTAGCTAGAATTCGACGAAATGGACATGTCAATTTGAGCCAAAAACTACGCCTGGGAGAGAGCTTAGGCATGGGCTGACATCACGACTATTCCGACGAACGCGATGTCGTCTATGCCACGCCATGCGTTCGCTGGTCGATTATGGTGGGTCTCCGGTCTTCCTTGAAGGTCTACTACAATGAGCCCAAGAATCTGCTTGCGAAATGAGTCGGGAAAAAGCTTGTTGAGATAGGAGACTACGAAGCAGCCCTGGCGGGCAGCTCTTGCGGGAAGTAGAGGTCTTTTCCAGTGATGAGCACGAGAACGAGCCTTCGTGGAGCTTTCGACTGCGAGTTCCGTACAAATTCATGGGAGAGGAGCGGCATTGGATCATGTCAGGTAAAGCTACCTGCTACGCCGCAGGTGGGAGATCTGAGAAGCCACGTGTGGTAAGTCGTGCGTCTGGCTCGGTAGACTGCCTCGAGAGCCTCGCGATGATGCTCGGCGAAGTGAGGAGAGGCAACTGGACAAGCGGCTGGGCTAGGGTTTGGAGAGCAATCACCCACGGTCACAACTCCATGGAATTTCACGAGAACAACGTTGACACGCAGCGGCAAGTCAAACATTGGCTGATGGTGGTTGATCCGTCTTTGCACGTTCTCGAAATGGTTAGGCTACGAGAAACGGGCAACCACGATCGATACTCGCGAACGAGATCGTGAGTTCGACTCAGCCATGAGAAAGCGACATGCCCTATTTAGTCGAGCCATCACAGAAACCACAAGCGTGGATTGATGAGGTTCGTCGTTCGTTCCACCTCGCGGGTGACCCAAGAACGAGTGTCTTTGCGGGGGTCGAGTCCAAAATGAATGCGATGTAGCAGCAGCAGATCTTGGCGACGGACAGCTGCTCTCATCGCCACATTCAAAGGGATCAGCGTACTATATGTGCTCAGAGAGGCAGAGGGATGGGACAAGATTGTTTTGCATGGCATACGTCGATGAGATTATGCGCGGCGAGGCAGTCGAAGAAAGCGTCAAATGGCATCAGATCATGCTGGCGTAATCAAGCTGTTTAATGAAAAGAGCGTCAGAGCAAGCATAGAAGGGCGTAATCATGATTTTTGTAGAAGCTTGCTTGTCTTACGAAACATCGTCCGTTCCACACGTATAGACAGTCTCCATCGTCTTCTCTAGCTCTAGTGATCTTGAAAAGGCCTAGTGAGATGGCTGTGTTTGGGACATCAGGGAACGTCGTATGTGAAGGTGTGGCTTAGATCACGGTTGAAAGATGGTTTGCTTGGGGAGCTATCAAAGTGTGGTATCGCTGGTCCACGAAGGCCGAATAGTGATGAAATGAGTTTCCTTTCGCGCTGAGGCCAAATGGAACGATCCTGAACTTGCAAGTCAATTCAGTCGAACATATTGTTTGAGTTCCCCAAGTCAACGCGTTTGAAATGTCAGCGCTGAATTGTCGAGGTCTTGGATCTCCTGCTGATTGAGAAATATTGCTGCTAATCCTGTACACATACACACTTTGCAGCCCTCCAAACGCCAGTCAGCGCGATCGTCGGCCTTGGCCGTCCATATCATAGTTCACCATCAGTTCTGTTATGCTCGGTCGAATAAGGTTCCGCGATCAGAGATGTGAGACCGGTTTTCGGTTCGCACGTGGCCCTCTGCTTTCCTTCATACATCTGCGGGCCTGGTCGCGGCATCTTGGACTTGTCATAACCTGTGATGGTGGCACTATCCTTAAGAGCCTGCAATATCGCAATCATAGTGTCGGGAGTCAGGTCCTCGTAATAGTCATCATTGATCTGCACCATTGGTGCATTCACACAGGCGCCCAGACATTCTACCTCGAGTAAAGAGAACAAGCCATCCTGGGTCATCTGGCCGTTGTGTAAACCCAAGAAGTCTTCACATGCCTTCATTATCTTGTCACTTCCGCAGCCACCCAGCACGCAAGGCGTTGTGGTGCACACTTGAACGAAGTACTTGCCGACGGGGCTTCGGTTGTACATGGTGTAGAAGGTCGCCACCTCATAGACTCGCATGGGAGGCATCTCTAAAATTCTGGCGACTTCATTCATGACAGAAATGGAGGTGAAGCCATGTTGGCGTTGACCGAGGTCTAGAAGGGGCATCACGGCTGCTTTCTTGTACTGGGGCGGATACCGCTTGAGGATCTCATCGATGATTTTGAGGTTCTGGTCTGTGAATGAGAAGGGAATAGAGGGATTATTGTCGGGCGAGTCTCGGTGCTAGAAAAGGTCAATAGGCCAAGCAGTCAGTCTGTTCGACAAGAGCCATACCACTGAGAGTGCCTCGCTGCGTCGCTGAAAGGTGGTTGACAGCGAGCGTTGGAAATGTAGAGTCTGTTGTCGCTTTGCAGCTCGACCGAGCGAGCATCTCGCCTGTCGCACAAACGGCACCAGCTTTGAGGCCATGGCGAGGGCAAGGGCGGACAGTGGCAGCTTGACTTGGGTAGAAGCAGCAGTGGGCAGTGGACATAAACCATGCATGATCTCGCAGGTACTTTCGCAGAGAGCTGTTGACCAATCGCAGCTGGACCATAATAAGTTGCGTTTTTGGTCCGCAAGATCAGTTGGAGAGGACAGCACGGTGCGGCATTGCGGCCAAACCTGCCAAAGTCGAAATTCGGGGACACGTCGCATGTGGAGCGACCTTTGAAGGACAACAGGGTGGCAGGCTTCGACTGGCTTTACAACCACCAAATGACAAGATGAGACTACACGCAGTCTGGGCGGCTGCCTCGCTGCTCTTTCCGGCAGGCCTCGCCCAGTCTAATGACACTGATCAGAAGCAGTCGCAGCAAATATTGCAGGCCGACTTCAAGCCTCCCCAAGTGTTTGAAAATGCGAACCTGGTCCGGACGACCAACTTGGAAAAGGGCTACGTACGAGAGACCATCAATGTTGTGGTGGCAAATGTAGCCAAAGAGGCTCAGTCCGAGTACTATCTCCCATTTGGCTATGACGCTGTGGGCAAAATCGGTGGCATCGAGGTGCGCGACAAGAAAGATGCCAGCAAGCCGGCGTTCAACGTGAGATTGGCATCGATGGCCTCCATCACAGGTGCAAATGGGTCTACCACCAAGTAGGGAAGCCTGGAAGCTGCCCAAGACAACGAGACTGACCAGTGGCAGACCCAGCCAGTACTATATCATCACCTTTCCAGACCCGCTTGCCCCGAAAGCGCAGTTGACTGTCACCGTCTCCTACTACGTCCTTGGCGCGATATCGCCTCTCCCAGGGCAGATCCAACAACAAGACAAGCAGTACCTGACATACTCGTTTTCGGCCTATTTCCCTTCGGCCTATCCGACGCTCAAGCAGAAAACCAACGTCAAGCTCTCATCTGCCGACATCCCCGACTACACCACCACCGAGGGCTTGACCAAGAGCAAAGATCCCGACCTCCAAGGCACCAAGCTGACCTATGGACCATACGACTCCAAGGTGGAAGCCGGTGTTTACTATCCGGTCACGGTGCGGTATGAATTCACCAAGCCGCTCCTCGTTGCCTCCGTCTTGGAGAGAGACATTGAGGTCTCGCACTGGGGTGGCAATCTGGCCGTGGAAGAGAGATACTGGTTGCGCAACGACGGAGCCAAGCTGTCCAACAACTTCAACCGAGTGGTTTGGGCTCAGAACAATTTCTACCAGAATGCTCCTTCGTCGGCCCTGAAGGAGCTGAAGATCCCTTTGAAGGCTGGGAGTGCCGATGCATATTTTGTCGATGATATTGGCAATGTCTCCACCTCGCGTTTCCGACCGAGTGAGGTGCGGGAGGCCAGTCTCGAACTCAAGCCGAGATACCCCGTGTTTGGCGGATGGAAGTACAGCTTCAAGATTGGCTGGAACAATGCACTGAGCTCGTTCTTGCGGAAGCTGCAGACTCCGGCTGACACGTACCTCTTGTCCGTCGCATTCCTCGAAGGCCCGAAGATGCCGGAAGGCATTCAGTATGAGCGGCTGGAGCTCCGAATCGTCTTGCCAGAAGGAGCGAAGCTGGTCAAGTGGGAAGCGAAAGGAGGCGCCAATATGCCAACATTGTCAGAGAGCCAAAGTCTGCACAAAACATTTATGGATACATTAGGCAGGACGACACTAACTCTGAGCGCCACTAATGTTGTCGACGAGCTGCGGGACGTAGAGGTGCTGGTTAGCTACGAGTACACTTGGACGTCCGCACTGAGGAAGCCGCTGAGCATCATTGCCGGCTTCTCTTCGGTATTTGTCGTAGCCTGGCTACTGAGTCTGGTCGACACCAGCATTGGGAGGAAACAAAAATAGGCGGATAGACTGTACAACACTTGGTAGGCAGGCGGGCAGGTACGAAGTATTTTAGCAATACCAGCAGGCGCGCCGGTGCCCTCCATACACACGTATGGTCCCTCGTACTTTCCAAACATGGTGGCGGGAAAGATGGGGCACGTGACCGAAGAGCATGCGTCCTGGCACGTTGCGGAAATCCGCATTTCATTGGCTCAAAGGCAAGTGCATCTCCAACCTGGGCCATTGCCAAACGAGTAGCACAAAATGTAAATTGACCACGATCCATCTCCGGAGCTGCAATGTTTATAAAGAAGTTCTTGTATAATATCTCTGCATTATCATAGCTACTTGACTGCATCATCTCCCGGCGTCGGTGCTCCACCCGATGTGTTTGGCCTAGGTGTCGTTAGTACGAGTCCTTTGTAGTTCAACTGCGACAGCATTCAAGTTCGTCGAAGATGAAGTACGGCGACCCCACACTCTTGGTCTTTGGCCTCGGCCTCGCTCACATTTGGTTCACAGGTTCGGCCAACAACTTCGCCAGTCCTTGATTAAGGACTACTATTGGCACTACATCGACTACGATGGGCTGAAAGAGGCATTGAAGAAGCCCTTTAAGAACGGTCACGATGGCGAAACGGACCCATGGACGGAGGACGACGAAGCGGCCTTCATCCGGCAGCTGGAGGGCGAGCTTGACAAAGTCTTCACCTTTCAGAAGCTCAAGAGCAAGGAAATCATAGGCAGAATCCAAAGCTCCGAGGCCGAGGTGAAGCAAGTGGTCGACCGCCAGGAAGAGCTGAATCGAGCCTCGGATACCGACACGGACGAGAGTCTCGAGGAGGATTTCCAGCTGCTCGAAGCCGATCTCAGCGACATCATCGCCGACGTGCATGACTTGGCCAAATACACCCAACTCAACTACACCGGCTTCCAGAAGATCATCAAGAAGCATGACAAACAAACCTCCATCGCCCTCCGTCCCACCTTTGCGACCCGTCTCAAAGCCAAACCCTTCTTCCAGGACAACTACGACTCCTTCATCGTCACCCTTTCGCGGCTCTACGACCTGGTCCGGACAAGGGGACAACCGACAAAAGGCGATAGTGCCGCCGGCGAGAAGCAGCAGAACTTCGTGAGGCAGACCACAAAATACTGGGTGCACACAGACAACATCACCGAGGTCAAGTTGATCATCCTCAAACACCTTCCAGTCTTGGTCTTCAACCCAAACAAAGAATTCGAGGAAGCCGATTCAGCCATCACTTCGATCTACTACGACAACGTCAACACCTGGGAGCTGTACGAAGGACGGCTGAAGAAGACCGAAGGTGCTGAAGCTATCCGCCTGAGGTGGTATGGCGGCATGGAGAACGAGACCATTTTTGTCGAGCGCAAGACACATCGAGAAGACTGGACGGGCGAGAAATCGGTCAAGGCTCGATTCACGTTGAAAGAGAAGAATGTCAACGCCTTCATGGCCGGCAAGATGACCGTCGACGAGGCCTTTGCAAAGATGCGCAAGGAAGGCAAGAAGAGCGAGAAAGAGATTGCCGACCTGGAACAGCTTGCCCGGGAAATTCAGTACCGCGTCATCACCAGGAAGCTCGTCCCTGTCACGAGATCCTTCTACCACCGCACCGCCTTCCAGCTCCCGGGCGATGCTCGTGTGCGCATCTCGCTCGACACCGAGCTGACCATGACAAGGGAGGACAATTTGGACGGTCGCCAGCGATCGGGAAAGAACTGGCGACGCATGGACATTGGCATCGACTATCCCTTCTCCCAACTACCGCCCGAGGATATCGAACGCTTCCCCTACGCCGTGCTCGAAGTCAAACTCCAGACTCAAGCGGGGCAGGAACCTCCACAGTGGGTTCGAGATTTGACATCAAGCCATCTGGTCGAGGCAGTACCAAAGTTTTCCAAGTTTATTCACGGCACAGCAACCATGTTCCCCGACAAAATAAACCTGTTGCCATTTTGGTTCCCCCAAATGGACATCGATATCCGCAAGCCCATCACCCATAGATTTGGTATCGAAAGGCCTGGAGTTACGGCGAGCTACGCCACTAGTGATGTCGATGACGATGACTCGGATGACGAATATGGCCGAGAGACTGGTCAAGATGACGACGAGGGCCACAGGAGACTTCGGGAAGCCCAAGATGCTCTAAATGAACACGCTGCGAACCAGCGACAGGAGGAGAACGCAGAATCTCAACCCGATGGTGACGCCCAAGCCCCCGGCAACTCTCTCGATCGAGAAGAACGAATCGCATCCCAACCTCTGGTCGAGGGAGAGTATCTCTACGACACAGATGAAGAGGAGGATCCCGAAGACAAGCTGGATGAGGCCCGCAAGTCCGGCTCTTGGCGCTATTATCCCCTGCTGCTCCAACATCACGCGCTCAAAGCCGGACAAGCGGTGGCACACCTCTTCCACAAGGTCCCCACCACCACACCCCTCCCACAGCGTGGTGGAATGGGTGCAGTAAATCCACAGGGTCAACCGGTCCAAGCCACCAAGCGTTTCCGCGCACCACCCGGTAAAAAGATCCACGTTCCTGTTCGAGTGGAGCCAAAGGTCTACTTTGCTACTGAGCGTACCTTCCTGTCATGGATGGAATTCAGCATTATTCTCGGCTCCATTGCAGCCACCCTTGTGAACTTTGGTGACAACATCGCCCTCGCCTCCGCCTGGGCCTTCACAATTGTCGCCGTGGCTGCCATGCTCTACAGTGTGATCATGTATGCGTTGCGGGTGCAGATGATCAGAAAACGAAGAGCCCAGGTCGGTGGTAGATATTATGACAAATGGGGTACGAGTCTGCTGTGTGCAGGCCTTTTGGGGGCCACTCTGATGAGTTTTGGAATTAGGGTGAAATATGGAGGTGATGTACCACTAAGAGGGAGGTCCATCAACTCCACCCGGCAATAGTCACCACACTCATTCTTGCTGGATATTGTTTCGAGGCTCCTTTTAAGATGCCTTCAGCATTGCATTCGGCAAATTTCGTTAACACCGCCGCCGTATTTTGTTGCAGTTTTAAGGAGGCTCATCGGCTGGCATATGTAGGAAGTAACGTTCGGCGAGAACATCCCTTACTTTAATAGTGTATCGTCCAAGACCCAACCAGTAAACAAATCTTGCTAACTACGCGTATCGGAGCGAACCACTTTTTGGAGCCATTTACTCACTTTGTGTCGTCTTTTCTACGCTTTCCCCTACCTTCTTCTAGCAACAGACCACGTCTTTGCCTGTTAGGCCATAAAATTGGTCGATGTTCAGGGGCTTGTTAACACTTCTTCCAGTTCCTAATTGTAGAAAATAAGAATGTTTTCTCTGCGAACGCCAAAAAAGCCTTATCCTCTTGGAATTTTCCCACAGTAACACCGCCAGTTCATATGCGCCAAACGATGCCAGAAAATCTACTTGTATTCCCAAAGGTCCAACAAAAAACAACAACGAGCAGAAGGTAATAAATAATCCGGGGGAATTTTGGAAACAGCACAGATTGCTTTCCGTCGTCGCCGCCCTGATTTGGGAGATTCCCGGTTCAGATCGACATTTTCTCAGTGTCGGGCGGCGGCGGATTATAATACGATGATGACTGTACATTTGACTCACCACCACGGACTTCTTGCACGATTTCAAGGAACCGCTGTTCTCGCTCTTTACTCACGGCACGCGCCGCTTCAGCTGGCGTACAGCTTCGGCCCTGCAGATCTTCGTGTAGCAGGTGCCAGGCTGGCCACGTCTTCGCTTGCCAATCTGCGCCGCTCTGTAGCAGGAACCTGGTGATGTTGTCGTGGCCTTGTACTGCAGCCAAGTGGAGCAACGTCCAGCCTCGCATCTCTCTGAGTTGGTAGAATCCCGGATAAGACGTCACCAAGGCGAGGAAGTTGTCCATTCTCCCCTCGTAGACGGCGTTGAACAGAGGATTCCAGCCAAGTTCCGTCGTTGCTGACCAAAGATCTGCGCCGTTCGAAATCAGAAAGTCAATCTCGTCGGGCGTGCCGCTGCGGGCCACCCGGTTCAAGATACTGAAACCGGTAATATCAACTAAACTTTGGTGAGATTGCCTGAAGACCACGGGATCGGCGGTTTGAAGCAGCTGCATCAGATGGACACAGGATGTTTGCATGTGATCTTCGTTGATCCAAAGGTAGAACATCAGTGACCAGCCGAGTCTCGAAATATGCTGAAGACAGGCTCCGTGCCTCATGAAAAGCCTCATCATTGCCGTGTTTCTCTTGTGCAGCGCCCACGCTAACGCCGATGTCTGGTTTTCGCCAAAGGTATCGTTCACATCCGCTCCGTATTCGACCAACTCGTGGACCGCCTGTTCACTGCCACTATCGATGGCCAAGAACAAAGGAGTGTGGTTGTTCAGCGTCACGTCGTCCACGCTGGCCAAATTCTCCGACAGTAATCTGCGAATCGTCTCAGCGTCTCCACGCCGGCAAGCCAGTATGAAGTCTGTGTCGTCAGGTACGACGGATTTCATCCTTGGCCGAAAGACGCGCAGATCGAAATCGCGAGCCATAGCAGCTTGAATGCGGAAGTAGAGGGCATATCTGCCGAAGAGGTGCAGAAGCCAAGACCAGGATCTGTAGCTCGATCCGTTCGTTGACTGCGTGGTCATAGCCTCACTGGTCAACGTGACGAACCAGAGGAGAAGCCAGTATTGGTGCCTCCAAGTGATTGTATTGGTTGGGATGCCGGCGTTATTGACCCTAGAGAGGGTACGGTTAGCCCCGAGAGGGCTCGTGTGTTGTGGAAGCTCGAGGCTCAGGACTTGATATACGTAACTGTCTCCGAGCTGCACGTTTGCGTAGCCCGATACCTGCACATCGCTGTAGACATTGCTGCCTCGAGTGTCTGAGGGTATGTGGCCATTATCTTGGAGAAGCAAGGAGCCAGAACCATGTCGCGAACCGGGCACTGGCACGGGGGTCAGCATTTCTTTTTCCCGTTATCTTGCAGCTGAGAACAGACAAGCATTGTCATGCGCCTCGTTGACGCCTTGTCCTCTCGCACGCCGATTGTTTCTGCGTTCAAAGCTCTCCGCCATGAAAGAGGTGCGGAAGGTTTTCGGGACCTTCTTTGAAATGGAGTGTCACAGATAGCCTTCCAGTTACAGCGTTCGCTGTATCGTATTCCGCATGCGAGTATAAGTGACTTTCAAATTCCCCACCTGAGGAGAGAATCGTTGTCGCTGTGGAATTTTACGAGGGTTTGATAGGTGAGAAGAAGACAGCCAGGTAAAGTAACCGATTATCGCTGTTTTTGCTCAGTCTCGATGCGCCCATTTTTAGCAAGAGCAGCAAACCCTCATGATCTGCTATAGTTAGGCAAAAGGCAAATGAGATACTTCGAATTTGGTGAAGAATTCCACAAAGCCCAAGCCCAAAGCGTGGCGCATCGAAGCGGAGCCGCGCGGATCCCTCAAACCGGCGTTGCCGCCCCGTCCCTTGAAACTGGGGAGGCCGCCCGAGAGTCTCACAACCCAGCGAGAAATGCTGAATTAAGTTTTACAATTGGTGGTAGACCAAGACCCGCATCCACCTATAACACACCCACACCAGCGCTTAAACATTAGACAAAAGCTGACGTTGTGTTGTGCCTGATTTATGATGCAACGCGCCGCGTTATCAGCAAACCTGCGGACGCTATATTGCACTGAAGAACAACAAGCCCTCAATTGATAGGGGAAGAGTCTAATGGGGTTAGGGGGATAAAGATTCAGACTAAAGCTACTTTTGATCTACCTACAGACTCCAGCCGTGACCTTACAACCAATCCAGTCTATCAGCCACAATTGCAGTCTTTCCACTGGCACGGGTTCGCTTAATAAATCGTAGTGAGAAATGCCCCGCGTAACACCACCTTCATTGCGAAGACATTTCGCATAATCGTTAGTTTATAACTGATCTACCAGCCCGATGCTGATAAAGTTTCTAGGTCATTGCGCTTACATGACACAAGTTTCGTTCAAAAACGGTCATTCAATTATAGCCATAATTTTGTTACAACCTAGAACAGAAGTACGTAGACCATCGTCTACTAGGCAACCTTGAGCTTGTACTGTAGACGGTGCGATGTCCGGTGCGCCGCAGGGGACCAATCCCAAACCCGAACCCGAACCCCAGCCCAGTCCTGGCCAACCCGGGAGTTGATTCATGAAATGAATCATCAAAACATCTGTAAGAAATGTTTAGCATGGCATCTATCTAGTGGTTAGATCGAAATACACGCGAGCGCCCCACTGAGAAAATAAAAGAAAAGCTAACGTTGCGCAGCGCAGTGCACTAGCTCGGGGGTAGAACTCCCCTTGTTAGATGGAAATACCTGGACTACGAACGATGTCTTCTGTGCAAAGGTTACCGGCAGCTGCGTTGAACTGAACACCAACGATCCCCTCAATGGATACGAGAAGAGTCTCATGAGGTTGGAAGTGTATGATTTTGAGAGGATGATGTTGAGGTGCGGAGTAAATATTGTGAACAATACACTGCGATATGGCTGATAGCCGACATATGAGACTTAGCCAAGGGCTACTTTCGAGCCTGCACTGTTCGCTGAAAATATGCTGAAGATGGCTTCCTCCCTTAATCATTCTGATCGACGGACTCAAGACGCCGTAATAACAAGATCCTGTAAAGGCGAATCAAATTCACCAGAACGCAAATAATGGTAGTTCCTTTCAACAATTTCCCCAACCCTGAGCCACTCCCTGTAAGATGGGATCTTTCTCCTGGCATGGCTAGTCAGTATCTGCTACATCGAAACCACGCCAATCATCAAACTCTGTAGCAAACTTGACTGCCGCCTTCTCGAAGAAATGATCATCATCGCCCCACACCCGAGCGGCCTCTTTCATGGCCCTGATGCCCTTAACATAATGCTCGTTAAATTTATGCTTACCCTCCAACGCCAGCTTCACGGCATCATCCCAGGTCTTCCCCTTTGGATCGAATTCTTTGACCTGGTCGAGGTCTACCTTCGGTCGCATCTGCGAGATGTAAAGAGCGAGGGTGATCAAGAACCATTCCTTGACGAGAGTGACGTGGTGCTCAGCCGGCAAGAACGGTATGATGATTCGAACGGCATGCGACGTCGTGAGAACGTGGAGGAGGAAGAAGTCGTAGCCATGCCCACAGATTGGCTGCTCCGGAGAGGTTGAGATGACGAGCGCAGTGGCCAGCCGCTGCGTCTGCTCAAACGCAGCTTTGGGGTCTGTGAACTTCCACTCATGAAAGTGTTCAATCAATATCGAAACGAGGCTGTCGTCGCCCAAAAGACGAGAGAGGTTGCCGTCACCTGGCTTGTCAAAATGTGAATCGAGCCGTTTGTCTGCTCGTACCCGAGCAAGCACCTCAATTGGGTCCGCTGTGGAATAAACCTGGGCGTCGGCAGGATTATTTGTCTTGGTAGGAGTTGAGTCGAGGTTCGCTTCGAGCAAGGAAGACAGTCTTGCATCATAGCCCGTGGCCACCAGACCCAGAGCCTCCATGCCCACTTCTCGTGAGGCAAGCTCGTATGCATAGCCAAGGTGGATCAGAGGATGTCCCAGACCAGCCGTGAGGCAGGTGAACATCGGAAATGCGTTTGCCGAGTCCTTATCGCCTCGTTCAAAGAGGAACCTGGCTGCAACTTGCTTCCAGTCGTATGAGTGATCGACAAGCTGATCCTCAAAAAAGTCAACCCATGCTCGTTGATATTCGCGCTTGCCCAAGAAATCCCGGTAGTCATGCAGTGCGATTTCGCCCGGCGAGTCCTGCCATGGTTGGCTGCCGCTCCTTGCGGCTTCTTCGTAGATGTCAGTTAGATGGTCCGGCGATCCACCGAGGAGGTACGCCGAGCCGAGGATGTGGGGAGTATGGTTGTGAAAGCGTAGGTGATTCCACAAGATAGAAAAGTTGGCATGGTTCAGTTTGAGAAGGTGCTTCAGACGGCGGTCACGCTTGTCCACGGAGGTCTCTACATCGTAAACCTTGACAGAAGGTATGTCGATTGCCTGCGCCTTGCTGCCTTTGCCAGAACCGAGCTTAGGCAAGCTGACAGGGAAGAATGATGAGAACATGACAGCAATAGACGAGGAATTACATTCGTGCCTTCTAAGAAAGACTTCGACACGGCTTACGAGGAAAGCTGGCGAAGGGCAACAAAGGCATGATGACGAGGTACTGGGCAAGGTTTAATGCGGAGTAGTCAGGGTCTGTTGATATTCGCACTCGATGCAGCTCTCCGGTTCAATTAGGACACATCGAAAGCTAGCTGCATAAATTCCCATCAGCGCTATTGGAGGGATGCGGAGCATGCGACAAAGTACTTTGCGCTGTGCACATAGTGCAAATTGAGAGTGGCCTTGTTTGCGAATTGGCAAGAAAGTGGTGGAAAAGTTGATCGTGAAGATACGAGCTGCGAGCGGAGTAGGAATTCTTTATGTTAGTTATAAATGGGCGATGGTCTAGCAGCCACGCAAAGATTATGTCAGCTACCCTGTATCTGCACCTCCCACATCAATCCACCAGAGGAATTGTCCTATTCAAATCGGGTATTCGACAACTCCTGTCCTAAACGCCAGCCCCGGTGTTGGTGATATGAAAGCACACGACGTGGATGTCGTCGACATTGAGAAATATTCCATCAAACATCGTCCATTGGACCTGCGAGCTCATCTTCACCATCGGTGTGGTAGTCCTCGACTTCACTAAGCTCGCTATCCTCGTTTTTGTCCTCTTCGTCAGATTGTTCATGAATGTTTGTTGCGTACTGTTTGACGTATTCTTGTGTGTGTTAGAGCAGCTCGTGACACCTTTCTTGGTTCGACAGATGGACACATACCTTTCACGCGTGCATCATAACTTCGTGGCTCACGCATGAGCAAAGCGGCTGCCTCACCGTTGAGGGGATCCGTGGGGTTCGGATAACGTAAGAGTTGAGGCAGAAACACTTCGAAGATGTTGATCATGTCGAACATTGGAGACCATGTCTGGTTGATGACATCTAAACAGACTGAACCGGACCTAACACACCAATCAGCATCGATCACAGCCCCTCGAGAGGCTGGACAGACTGCTCATCAATATTCGGGTGAAAGATGCGGTTGACAAAGCCGATTGAAGGCGACTTGTAGGGATACTGGTCTGGGAGTTCGACGTGAACTTTCCATCTACCATCTGCAAAAGGTGCTGTCCCATAGCCATCAGCAACCTTAACAAGTCACAATGTTAGGACTTGCTCACTCTCTCCGGGCCCTTTGAAGATGACATAGAATTCCTGCATATTATCGTTGACGAGCGTAACTTCATAGTCGCTCATCATGAGCTTCATGACATCGGTTTCTATTCTCCTCTTTGGGCTGCTCATCTTGCCACACCTTCGCCGGACGCCTCTCTCGTGTTTCCAAAATCGAAAGAATGAGTCTCGAGTCTCTAGGTTTCCAATCGTGACAGAATACGGTCGCGACGGCCGTGATCGTGATTACTGTTTAATCTCCTTCAACTCGACTCTGTTTCAGAGACTTTCTCTGTTGATGTTCAATCGACCCAAAGGCACGGTTTGCCAGTGGTAGTATGGGTAAGGTGACAATGCGAGGACGGATTATCACGTTCGCGGCTCCGTGTGGCACTGGGGAGTCAACAGCTGCGTTCGGGAATCGGTTTGTTGCGGAAAGCCGAGTTCCTTTGTAGTTTAGCAGCTGGAATTAGCGGGCACTAAAGGTTGTTGAGAGAATAAGAATAGAATCTAAATAACACTGTAATGTTGGAAGGAGAGACTGAGGACAAGGTGGAGGTCAAGAGGCGCAAGATATGGTCGGGCACGTTGAGCATAGAGCATAATTGTGCGTGGGGCAGTCCTCACATGGCCACCCGCTTTCAGCATCATTATCATTAGCAGCGGTGTTGGATTGTGACTCTGGCGCCTGCGCTGTTTGAATACGGTGCATGTGTCCACATTCATAGGGTGGCTTCTTCAAACTAGACACCAAGAAGGCCTGCTGCGCAACTATTGTAAATTCGTCACCTTGCTCGCCTGTACAGGTAATCAAAACAGATAATGCGTGTCATAATATTTCTATGTCACCGGATATGATCAATTTTGGGGTGCTGATCATGGCCGCCCGCCCTAAGTCAACGCCTAGCCATTTTCAGTTGGTGAGAGAATACTTATTAATATTGGCAGCCTGGAGCATACCTAGGTAATCAGAGGCCGTGCTTCGCATCATTTGAAGTTGCGGTCTCAGGGCTCTAGGCCCTAAGGCGTATTGGGTTGGCGCCGGCGTGGACTTGAAGCTGCACCGAACACACTGTCATCCGGGCACCGGGGCTCCGGATCAAGCTAGGGGGCTAAGGCTAAATGATTATTAGGCGCTTCAGGCAGTCTATGCTCACATTCACACCGAGGTTGTTATCACACCGTATCATTCCCTGAAAACTACGCTGCTACAATTGAGCACGACAGGAGAATAAAAGCTCTCGAAGAGTCACAAATTTTTGAGATGCATAGTATCCTGGTGCAACATCGGAACTGTCTGCCACAGACTCCAGCATCCAACCTTGAGGTCTTAGAGGCTGGGTGAAGCCACCAACCATGGTTGCACGACAGACTCTGCAACGGATTCGACCCTTGATAACACCACTATGTGCACCGTCCAGACATGTCCTACAACAACAAGTCAGGTGCAGCTCACATGCCCCTATACCTGCTGGTTTGTCCGGCAAGAACGTCAAACCCGTCACCATACCGTCCTTGCACAAGCAATATGCCGACGGCATCCCCATTACCATGCTGACAGCTCACAACTATCCTTCTGCTCTCCTAGCGCAAGAAGCAGGAATGGACATGATCCTGGTCGGCGATTCCCTAGCCATGGTATCGCTGGGAATGCCCGACACGTCCGAGGTGACACTAGATGAGATGATCATGCATGCCAAAGCTGTTTCCCGAGCCGTCACAAGATCTTTTACCGTTGGTGATCTACCCATGGGATCGTATGAAATCGGCAAGAAACAGGCCCTCGCTAGCGCAATTCGGATGGTCAAAGAAGGGCGGGTGCAAAGTGTCAAGTTGGAAGGAGGTCAAGAGATGGCGAGCACAATCCACAAAATCACATCGGCCGGAATCCCAGTCTGTGGTCATGTTGGCTTGACACCACAACGCCAGCATGCCCTCGGCGGGTTCAGGGTGCAGGGCAACACGATCGCTAAAGCTATGGATTTATTGAAGGACGCACAAGCCATACAGGATGCGGGCGCCTTTTGCCTCGTTCTGGAATGCGTGCCAGAGGATATTGCCGAGCAAGTGACAAAGGCACTAAAGATTCCGACCATCGGCATTGGGGCTGGCAACAAGACCAGCGGCCAAGTGCTTGTTCAGATCGATATGCTTGGCGTGCGACCGCCTGATTCATTCATGCCGAAATTCGTCAAGAAATACGCAGATGAGTGGACTTCGAGTTTAGAAGGCATCAAGAGGTACAAGGAGGAAGTTACCAGTCGCTCATACCCTGCTCCGGAGCATAATTATAAGAGCAACCCCAAGGTTACGGAAGCTCTGGCGGCTCGTATCCAGGATTCATCCGAGGCCAAGTGAGCACCTTGTGTTTCTTTTTCAAGGGTGTCAGCGTCAGTGAGGAGGGAAGTCGGCGTAGCTTTGTAGAAGAATGCTTTGTGGATGAGCGCTAGTCTTGTAGCTCACCCAAAAGCAGGAGCCAAAGAATAAGAAACCTTCAACTCGTCGTCAATCTTAAAGCACCTCCACAATCCTCCCACCCCTTCATCCAGTCCAGGCGCAAACACTTTGTTGACGTAGACAAACAAGCCCTTCTCTCCCTTGATGCCCAGCTTCTTCCTCAAGAAGCTGACCACCGACTCGAATTTCAAGCTTGAACTGATGGTCACGGCAGCCCACTTTGGGTTTGGCGGCGGCGCACCGGGGAGCGGCTGAAATCGTATCCTGACTTTCTGGTTAGGTGGATCCAAGGTCTCGTGAATCTGTTGAAGGGCCTGGGCCGTGCTGCTCGGAAGATTGCTTGGGTGCAGGAGCGTCGATGTTGACATGGAGAGCGGTAGATCCGGTTCGGGGTTGGCATTGGAAGGATCATCCAGATCATCGTCTGGCGGCTTAGGGGAGGCCATGTTCGACAAGTCTCAATGCTGATGTTTTGGTTCGACGAGACGTTTCCTTGACAGGGGGTTAGATAACGTCTTGCTCACTCCGAGTCCTCTGCTCGAGTGGATGTAAAGTTACATGGAGTCAGATGAACGCTAGCGTATGGCCTTTGGGCATCGGCTATTGACGGAAGTTTTGGCTGGATTCGGGTCGGTCTTGACGGAGGGACTTTGAGGTTTCATGAATGTCAAGTTTTACGATTATTAGGACGCTTAACGTGCTGTAAACCAAATTTGCTATAGTCCTACGTTTTGTCGGTTGCTGCCTTGCGATTGCTGTATTGGCATTTTCAAAACTATGTAGCTAGAGTTCATCCAACAATGTTCCATGAAGCGACCAAAATATTCCATGTTCCATACTCGGCCACTCTGCCTCGCATCAATAAACGCCTCGCATATCCGAACTAAATGGTGAAGCAAAACCTATCACATGGTGCCACAGCGCTGACGGATACCGTCACCTGTATGCTCTGATCGAACTCTCCTTTGTGCGACTTTAGATTCACCGGTGACTGCTTTCTTGAACTTGGGCACTCTTCTACCACCTTAGGCGGGTAGGATAAGTGATTTCGTTGCGACAACCATCGGCGTCCCCATTTAAGCGGTCACCCACCACAGCGGCGGAGTAATTGGGAGCTCTAACAAGAATGATATCATTACGAAACGCTGTCTGCAGAGGCTATAAAGAGGAGGTCTATTGAAGGCTGGTCAAGATTGCTTCGCGCAAGTTCGAAGTACGGAGTATTGGATGATGCCTATCACCCCCGAGAAGCCGTAGGAAAGTACTTCCGTAGTTTGAGTTCCGTCCGGACATAGAGTAAGCTTTCTCTGATCCGAAATTGGCCAGACTGATCACCAGCTGCTAACGTCTTCGTAAGCCCAATAATAATGGGTCAGTAGGGTCAGCACATGGATACCGATTGGGTTTGGATTTTCTTGCGGGTGACCCATTAATACACGCTTAGTGACATAGCGCCTAAAACCACGTTGATACATGCAGATCAGAATATTTGATTTCCGATACGAAGCTTTCGCAGTATCGTGGGTCAATGCCCGCGTGGCTTGCGGGATGAAATTATGAAGGTCTCACACAAATGCGGGCGCGCTGGCAGAAGAAGGAACAAGATAACCTCGGCGTGTCTCGGGCTTCAGTGCAGAGCCTCAGGACGGATTGTCGGCGGGATGGAGCCGCAGTAGCTTGACATTCTAGCCGGCAGGCGGTCGCGAACCTTTCCACCCTTTCTTAGCATATCGAGACAAAAGTACCAAAGGTACAAAAGAAGTCGCGCCTAAAACTCACCCATGTCGTTAGAGAAAGGGGATTGTCATCCAAGTCTGTTGGATTCTTTACTCACGCCTGCCTTCCATTGATAATGGAAAGTTCCTCGGGTTCTTGAGAGGCACGACAGGGTGATCCGAGAATGACATTTTTGTGTTAAGATATCAGACTACTCCTGCAAGCGAGAAACTATAAACTGGTCAGGTGCGAATCGGTGGCGCAAGAATTAAAATCGTGGGGCCAAGTGAGCCTTTTAGGCTCTGGTGCCCCTTGTAAAACTGCTTCTAGTTGCGCCGCGGGAAGGCTTGTGCACCTGAATTGGCAACCTTTGAGCGTCGGCTGGCCAAGACGGGCTGCACGCAAGCGAAGAATGGCAAATTCGAGCATATCTAGGTTGCGTGATCCGGTAATAAATACCGAGATAGTCACCTAGGTACCTAGGTAGTGGACGCATGTGGATAGTGGACCGTATGGCACGGCATTAAGTTGTTCAGCTGCCGAGCGTGCTGCAGTTCGCGTGCGCAGCCATTGAATTCTGAGGAGAAGATGTGGACGATGGATATGAACAATGTGCACCGGTCACGCGTTTGCGGCAAATATCATGGAACAGGGTGCAGAGCAGCTGTAAGTTTCGGAAAGGAAAAGGTTTGGCCGCTCGGGAGGGGAGCAGCCCTAAAGGCGCCAGATCCAGGGTGAGCCAACCAACGAGAGGCCCAAGTTGGGCCGGCAGGGTCGGTCTGTCCGGGCCTGACCAACTGGAATGGTATCAGGTTGGACGCCACTCCTCACAGGCCCGAGACTTGCACGAACTGGAGCACGGTGGAACGTCATTCCCGATCGTCTCGGGACTTTCTTTCACCCACCCGTTTCCCATCCCTCTTTTCTCTTCATCTCCCCATGGAGACTGGTTCAGCTGAAGGGTCAGCGCCGACCACGCCTGCAACGGTGTCGCAGCACATTCTTTTGTCAGCAGATGCAGTTGATATCGGTGTCAAGCCCTCCAACAAGCAACGACAACGGACCCGCCGGGCGTGTTATCCGTGTAGCAAGGTTAGTGAGCAGGCCACATGTTGAGCCTGGTGGCCGGATCTGTCGCTTGGTCGTCAACGCTGCTGACGTGTTGGCTTTCAGCGGAAAATCAAATGCGATCGAGACGAGAGAACACCTTGCAGCAACTGCGCAAAGCGACCCAACGCCGAACTCTGTACCTTTGACGATGACCGTCCACGCTCGGCCCGGCCCAGGCACTCGGCCACCACTGGGTCGCCCACGCCTGGCAGCCTCACTAATGACGACCTCAAGCACGAAAGAACTCCTCCTCAGTCCATGCTAAGGAGCCTGCAGAATCCAGGCGCCGGCTTCGCACTGTCCAACGACGAGCGCAAGCTGGTGCTTCAGCCTCATGACCCGCCGCGCTCCATCGCCACCCTGGACCACAAGCCGTCGATCCATGGTTCCGCCACCAGCATTCCTAGGTTTGGTCTGCTTCCGGATGGGCTGTCATCGCTCGGGGGAGCGCCGCATCTGGGCCTCAACAACACTGCCTTTGGTCCGGTCAATCCTGGCTCAGGCCATCAAGCCTCCGGTCCACACTTGTCGCTGCCGGGGCCAAACACTCTGACCGCGCTTCCGCTGAGGTCTCCAGCCGACGAGCTGCGATCGTTACTGCCTCCCGCCAAGCATGTCACCAAATACTGCGAAACTTACCTGAATACTTGTCACGGACTGTATCCTGTCGACATTGGTATCCCTCACATCGATGAATTGGTGTTCCAATACATTCACCAGTCCCTCGGGGACCGTCTCATATCTCACCTAGAAGCCAGAAACACGGAACCTTTCAAGTACGAGGTCACGAGGGTCGCACTTCTCTGCGCAGGCATCGCCGTTGGACTGCAGGTGTCCGATCTTGAGGAAGCTATCAGGAGGCCGTTGCTGAGGCAATATATCGCAACCACTATGAGATTACTGCGCATTGCCGATGCTCAGGCAACTTCCTCCATTACCGCATTCCCCGCCCTCTTCATCATTTCTCGCGTGGTTCAAGACGAACTAGAACCCATCCTCGCATATTCCATGCTTGGCTCCATGCAGCGGATGGCACATATGTACGCCATCACTTCCGCATTTACAGACCGATATCCCGACGATACTCGCCACCTGAGGAGTCCCAATCATCTGTTGAGGGTGAGACTTCGACAGGAAGCCTTTCTTGCCCTTGTCTTGGGCCAATGTCACCTGCTCGAACGACCGCCATATCCCGATATACGCGGCTGGACCCACGCCAGCTACATCCAGTGCTTGGAGGTCCTCGCGGCAGTCTGTGCCTACTGCGGCACGGAAAACATTGACCAAGAGGATGCGCTGGCAAACCATGCCAATGTGATGCAGTCAATCCAAAGCCTCGAAAGATGGGCCCTCCCGCACCTCGCCGACAAAACCAAGTGTCGCAACGTGCACGAGATGACCGAATTTTGCACCCTCAAACTCCATGAATGTCTTGTCAATATTCACTATGGCCAAATCATCATGGCTGCATGCCGTCGGCTGCCGGGACATGATGATGAATATTTCAAGACGGGGGAGATGTGTCGCAACAAGGCTCGAGAATGCATTGATGCATACCTTGACATGGTAGCCTTTAGCATCATTCCCTTACGGAGCTGGATCTTGACCATTACAGCTCTTCGCGCCGCGTTGATCCTTGGTGTCTTGTTGGCGGAATCATCTCAGAGTGTTGCTGATGCCGCTCCAGACCGGGAGCGGATGACGAGGCTCCTGCAAGCCTTTACTTCCGTACACGAAGAAGGAAACGCAGACCGATCGAGGTGGTTTCGACGGTATCGGACCATGTTCGACAGACTGCGGGAGATGTGTGATCTTCTCGCTCAACCAGATGCTCGTGCCATGGCAACTAATGGGGCATCGACTAGTTCAGGTGATCAGGGAACGGCTCTACGATATATGTCAAGAGATGACCGGGACAATATTATGTTGCCTCAGCGTATGGTCCAACACTACCTTGCCTCACCATCGGTGGAGGACCCATCCCTTGGATCATTACTTTCGTCGCAACAGAGTTTATTTGAAGTTTGAAACGATGGGTACGACAACGCATCACATAATATGAGGACATAGACACGGGATGGGTGGACTTGCTTTTAGCAGATCAACGAATTTCATGAGGGAGTCGATTCAAATCCACATTGGCACGGCTCGTGCTCGCACTGGAAGCCAGGCGTTTTGAAGGATGAACTAGGAACGATTTGACACGTGATGGATAGGTGTTGAGATTTTTGCACCACTCCCAAAGCGATCAGGTGTTATTTTAGCTCTAGAGCTCCGTGCCCTCTGTAAGATTTGAGATGTCGAAAACGTAAGCCGGACAATTTCAGCCTTGGTTGTGAATTATCCTCGTGTTTTTGAAACCAGGTGTGGATCTTGTCATGTTCGGATTCTTGCCGAAGGCCTTGGGCCTAAGCTTGGCGGCCCTGGACAATGACGGACAGATCCCACAGTTTGGGAAAGCTAACTCCCCAGGTAGCTACGAAGTACGAAATAATTATTTGCCTACAAGTATTGCTTGCATCTTTGTGTCCCGTCCACATTCACGTCTGTGGAAAGATATGTCGGTAGTAGGTATGTAGGGTGAGGTTGTGACGAGCGATAAACAAATCTTCCCAAACGCAATCTTCACAGAAAGCAAGCAGTAAAGATCTCGTGTCCGCGATTTGTTCACACATGATGTTTTGTATTACTTCGTACCTAGGCATTATTTTGGAGGACGTGTTTTAAGAGTCATAATGCATTTCAGCTAGCTAACGCGCTAACGAGCCTAAGCCCTAGGTCCACCCGCCCCCAGCCGATGTGAGACGTACCTCGGCGAAAAGGAGCGTCATAATTCGCAACATGCACGAGGTTTGAGCAGCAAAAACATATGGCGGAGGGCGGATGGATGGATGGCTGATCTTTGCCAGGCTTTTGTTTATATTCAGACAAATGATGACTGTTCACTTGCCTGCTCTCTCAATTCACGACTTGTAGGTCCTGCGTCTCCAAGTAATCTGTTTAAATCCCTTGTGCATGTCTCGAGGTTTACGATTTGCCTCGAACCATTCTAGTGACGGTGATTCAGTCGGAGTGTCCTTTGTTGAGAGCACTCACACCGTATCGCTCGTCTTTGGAACACCACTACCCAAGAGCCTGTTCTCGGAACGCTCCAGACGCTGTGCCCGCAAGGCCGATTCCCCTCCCTGGCAACCACCTGCTCAGCGCATGACCACAACCCGTGGAGCTCAGAACCGCTCGCGCTACAGCAATTGAGCTTGAGAAGTTGGGACTAAGCCTACCATGTCCGCCAAATCAGTACGGGGCGAACATGGCAAGAAGCCAGCTTCAGCGGCCACAAACCTCATAGCAGGTGGTGGCGCCGGCATGATGGAGGCCCTCGTGTGCCATCCACTTGACACAATCAAGGTTCGAATGCAGCTGTCTCGCAGAGGTCGAACACCTGGCTCGAAACGGCGAGGATTCATTGCCACCGGTCGAGATATTGTGAGGAAAGAGACCGCTTTTGGCCTGTACAAAGGTCTTGGAGCTGTCTTGACGGGAATAGTACCCAAGATGGCTATCAGATTCACGAGCTACGAATGGTACAAGCAGGCTCTTGCCGATGACGAAGGTCGAATCAGTGGGAAGGGCACCTTCATGGGTAAGTAAGCACGCAGATGGCTCTTATTCTTTCAAAATTTTCAGCATGGGTCTCCCCTAACGTTTTGTGTTGATTTTGTAAGTGACTGACTTTTTACTTCTTCAGCCGGTCTCGGCGCAGGCGTGACAGAAGCTGTATGCGTCGTGACTCCGATGGAGGTGATCAAGATCCGCATGCAAGCACAATACCACTCGCTCTCCGACCCCCTCGATATCCCGAAATACCGATCCGCGCCTCACGCGCTCCTGACGGTCGTGAAAGACGAGGGAATAGGCGCGCTGTGGCGGGGTGTCTCCCTGACCGCGCTGCGGCAGGGCACCAACCAAGCGGCCAACTTCCTGGTGTACACCGAACTCAAAGAGGCGCTGCAGAGGTTTCAGCCACAATACATGGACCAGAACCTTCCCAGCTATCAGACCACGCTGTGCGGGCTGATAAGCGGCGCCGTGGGGCCCTTCACAAACGCACCCATAGACACGATCAAGACACGGCTACAGAAGACCCCGGCCGAACCGGGCCAGACTGCCATGAAGAGAATCACGCTGATCTCGAAGGACATGTTCCGACAAGAAGGCCCCAAGGCATTCTACAAGGGAATCACGCCGCGTGTGATGCGGGTCGCGCCCGGACAAGCCGTCACCTTCACCGTGTACGAATGGATCAAGAAGAGGCTGGAAGACGCCAAGATGCACATTTCCGGCGGCGGCGTCTATGAAGAATAAAATAGACTGCCCCCCAGCTTTTGAGGAAGATTTCGAAGACCTGCTGGCAGAAAGTCGGCACTTCATCGGTTCCATAGTTTTGCGTATGGGGAGCATAAAAAGGTCTCAGCATTGTAATTTGTAAATACCCTCGGCATAGCATTGACCTACTTCGTACAATTTTTCTTTGCAAAGTTTTAGCATTAAAAAGAAATTGTTCCCAGCCCAGCCCAGCCCAGATTCTGTTCAAATCAATAGTTTAATTTGATTTTCGATGGCTCCCCAGGTACAACGCACAGAAGCGCACATGCTCGTTCCCCACAGGAAAAGATATCCATCTAGAACCGAGTGCGGGGGATTTCGGCAGCGGTGGGCGGCTGACGGCTACATCTCCTCATCGGGTATATTCCCCTTTGGGGGTTTTTGTGGCGGCCTCGGTAGCTTTCCGAGAAGGGATACTTCGTACTACATAGATACTTTATGTATACCTGGTAAGAAGACGCGGGGGGGTCCTAAAAAAGTCCAAAGTATATGCAGTTTCTTGATGCCCCAGACCGGGGTTTGAGTTATGAGTAAAAAGTGAGTGAGTTGAGGAATCTACGAAAGAACTTAGCATAGCATAGCTAACTTTACAAAGTTTAGCCGTTGTCTTCTGTGATCCCTCAGTGCATTTTCGGGTCGGGACAAAAGGGACTTGGGAGCAGGGGGTTCTTTTATTTCCGCTCTGGAATGGAGAATCTAAAATGTGGATGGGATATATATATACATATGTACAAATGTCAGGATTGACCGATTAAGCCCATGCATGAGAAGACAAGGCTTCAAAGCCTCTCAACCCATTCGAGCAAAACCGAGTCCTGTGTTGCATTGCGTTGCATTTTGCCCCGACATATCGCTGAATTGAAAAGAGGAAGTTGGAGAGTTTCCAAAAATTGTACAAAAGTTGAGAGGGCAGCACAATAAACGTTCCCCGGTGCGTGACCTGCGACACTTTCCAAAGGGTTTTCACCGATCCAGCGTCTGCACCTGACACATGGCCCAGTAGACGCCCCGTCGGGCCAGCAGCTCTCTATGCGTGCCCATCTCCATGATTTTAGTGCCTTTCCGTCGATCGACGTCGCGCTCTCCAAACACAAAGATAACATCTGCTTTTTGGATCGTTGCCAGACGGTGTGCCACAGCGACGACGGTCATGCGTCTCTGGCCCGCGAGCCTCTCGATGGCGCTCTGCACCAGCCGTTCGGACTGCGAGTCGAGACTGGACGTTGCTTCGTCGAGTAGCAGGAGTTTGGGCTTGCGAAGCAGTGCACGCGCGAGGCAAAGCCGCTGTTTCTGGCCACCGGAGAGAGAGGTCTGAGTGTTCAGGCCGAGTTCGGTGCCGTAGCCGTCGGGGAGGGAGACGATGAAATCGTGGATCTCGGCGTCGACGCATGCCTGTGTCATCTGCTCTTCTGTGATACTGGACTCGTCGACGCCAAGAACGAGATTCTGTCGGATGGTGCCGGAGAAGAGCCGTGGCTCTTGGGCCACGAGCGAAAGATTGCGGCGGTAGTCTGGTGGGTTCCAGGCGGTGATGTCCTGGTCGTCGAAAGTGATGGTGCCCGACGTGGGGTCGTAGAAGCGCTCAAGCAGCGAGATTGTCGTTGTTTTGCCGCAGCCCGAAGGGCCTACAAAGGCAACAAATTGACCTGGTTGGATCGTGATGTTGAGGTTGGTGTAGAGAGGCACCGATTGTGTCGGGTAGGAAAAGTTGACGTTTTTGAACTCGATTTTGGCCCCCAGACCTGTGTGCGACACAGGAGCTTGCGCTGAGGCGAGTTTTAGACCACCGACCCTGCTTCGTAGTGCTAACATGCGATTCGCTGCGGCCGTCGAGCGCGCAACGTTGGGCGTGATACTGAGGTACTGTCCCGCAGCTTGTGCGCCTTGGATGATGGCGGCATATATGACGAAGAACTGAATAGGCTCGTATTCCCTCGAAGCAAGAAGCTGACCACCGTACCAAAAAGTCAGCGCCATACCACACAGCTCGATACTGTCAGAGAAGGCATAAATCAGCATCGCGTAGCTTGCTTTTCGGGTCGCAGCTCCGATTTGTTCTCGCAGCAGCCGTTCGTAAGTATTGGTAATGCTCGTTTCCATGGTTAGAGATGTGACAGTTCGAAAGGCACCAATGACTTCGGTTGCGAACTGGGAGCTGCTCGCGAACACCTTTTGATTCAGAGTCTCAAATTGAAACTCGTACCGCGTCCGAACAAAGGACGCAGTCAACACGATCGGCAGGACGGCGAAAAATGTAACAAGCGTTAACTTCCAACCGAAGTAAAAGGAGACGATGACGCAGCCAACAACATTGAACAGCGATATGAGGGGGAAGGCGCTGTTCAGTCCAAGAAGCTCCTGCATCTGCTTGGGGTCACTCGACAGTCGGGACATTACCGTGCCAGACGAGTTGTCCTTTTCATCAAAGTAAGAAATGGGCATTTTCAAGGTGTTCCTGAAATAGTCTTTTCGGCATGAGGTACCGACGTGCTAATAATCGTCAGCTAAGTTACGCAGGGGAGAGTCTGTGAAGCTCGGCCAAAGACTGATACCAAATGGTTGTAGAATTGATGGTCGGAATGAGACAGGCGATCGCAGGGGATGGCTTACCGCGGCAACAATGGCAGAATTCACGCTAATCAGCCCGTAGCAGAGACCCACTACAAGTGCCAGTATGAAGAACATCAACCCCCAAAAATTGGCAGCGTTCATTAGTCGTTGGCCGGTGTACTGAAAAGCCTGAACTAGCTGTGCAAATAGCCAGCTCTGTATCGCATAAGCAGCTGGAAGACTTGGTCAGTTTTGAAATGCATTGCACACCTTGGGATTACATACCTCCACAGCCCATGGCCGACAGTAGGACGAGAGAGAAATATTGCCAATGAGAGCGCTGCTCGTATAGCATCAGGCCTGCCGTTTTGAAGAAGCCTTTTGGTTCCCATGATGTCTCGGGGGAAGGTTTACTTGTGTCGACGGCCGCCGAGGTTGCGAGAGACGCTGTCTGGCTGTCCTTGGTCTGCTGTCGTGACGCAGTGACACCTTCGGCACTCTCCGACTGTTCAAGCTCTACCTCATCTTGTGCTGTCTCGTCCTCTTCAAGCTTTTGTGCTTTAGTCAAGCCACTGTACAAGCCATCTTCGAGAGATAGTAAATGCTCGTGAGTGCCCTCCTCGACCTTGACTCCACTCTTAAGCACGATGATATGGTCCGCTTTCTTGATTGTTGAGAGCCGGTGTGCGATCATGATTGTGGTCCGGTTTTTGGATAAGCGATCTAACGCTTGCTGCACTATCTGCTCTCCTTGAACGTCAATAGAGCTTGTCGCCTCGTCCAGAATCAATATTGAGGGATTCTTGATGATGCTCCTGGCTATCGCAATCCGCTGGCGTTGGCCTCCACTCAATTTGATGCCTGCTTCGCCAACGACTGTGGAGTATCCCTACACAATCTCAGTTAGTAGACTACTAAAGAATCTAGCAGGAACCCGGACCTTTGGCAGCTGCGAGATGAACTCGTCGGCGAAAGCTTCCCGACAAGCATCTTTGATGAGCTCAAGCTTCTTTTCTGGCTCTGCATCTTCCCACGGTGTTCCAAGGAGTCCATAACCGACATTCTTTTCGATTGTGTCGTTGAACAAGAACGGCTCCTGTTGGACTAGACCGATGCGGGATCGCCACCACTTCAAGTCAAAAGTATTGACATTTCCCCCGTTGACTGTGATGGCACCACGAGAGACGGCTGGCTTGTCTTGGGTCTTGTTTGACTGATCTTGTTCGGCATCGGGTGTTTCTGCTTTCGACCCAATTTCACTTATTGTCGCTTGCACTTGCGGGTCTGTACTTTCCTCTTGAACCTCGTACCACCTTTCAAGCAAAGCAACGATAGTGCTTTTGCCCGAGCCCGACGGACCCACCAACGCAGTCGTCTTCCCTTGCCGAAAGATTGCGCTGAAATCGGTCAATACCTGCACGCCAGGTCGGGTCGGATATGCAAAAGTGACGTTATGAAGCTCAATGTCAGCATGGGCAGTAACTTCTGGTTCGCGCAAGCCGGTCGGGTCTACCCGGTCAGAATCGATCACGTCGAAGAAGGAGGGGGTCGCGCTGATCGCCTTTGCGATGTCCATTAAAGGCTGGAAAATACCGCCCATGACCGCCGTGACCGTGAGAATCGAAAAGAACACACTGCAACGCGTCAGAGTCGGCGTAGCAGGATACCTGTCTCTACTCACATGATGACCGTACCTACGTCGCCGATGTGACCATCGCGATATAGCTTCAGACCGAACCAGAACGCAAGACCGTAGGAAGCATAAATGGCGAAGAATGCGGGAGCAAGCTGTCCTCCTAGCCATGGAGCGAGCTTCATACTTGCCTTGTGCGATTCGTTGACCCATACCGAATGTTTCTCTGTCAGTCGTGCTTCTGCTCCGAGCGAAAAAACAGTCCGAATCGAGCTAATGACCTCTCCGGCGACTGTGGCATGTTTATTGTCTGCCTTTTCCGCCCGCTGCAAAGCCTTGAGCACAAACGGTGTGGTGATGGAATAAACGACCATGACAAACACGAGGCCAGCGCTGGTGGCAAGCGTCAGAGCCCAAGAGTATCGAAATGCAATGGCATACGCAGAGATCATAAGTGCAAGGGACTGGAAGAGCGTTGAAAGCCTGTCCGAGATCGAGATTTGGATGGTGTTGCCGTTGGCTGTGATGGTATTCGCGACGGTTCCCGTACTCAGCTCATCGAGTTTCCGCACCGGCTGAGCGAAGAGTGCCTGCATGTAGCTAAGCCGCAAGGCTGCTGATATGCGGAGGCCATTAACTCGAAAGGAGAACATGGCAACATAACTGAGGACGAACTTGCCAATGAAAAGGTAGACGATGTATAAGGAGTTCTGTGCTACAGAGCGCTTGAAAGCTCGTTCCGTGACGCCGCTTCCAGGAATGAAGTAGTCATTGAAGTCAGAAACAAGCTGCCCGAAGACGATAATCATCAGTGGCATGGCGACACCCGATGCGGCGGCGCAGCAAAGCGCGACGAAGAGACCGGCATGTTCGAGACGTCCACCGAAAGATAGAACCCGCTGGAAGTAATGAGATACTAGCTTCATGGCAGAACTGTGCTACTGACCCAATAATTGCTCAAGGGAGGCTTTTTCTCCTTCTTTTCTTCGGCATCTTTGGATTTGGCAGCATCGACATCGCCATCGACATCGACGACTTTGTCACTGGGTTCGGGTGTCGGTGCCATTTCACTTCACCGCGAATCAAAAACTATTCTAGCACAAGCTTTTGAGGTGTGCTAGAGAGCATTGCATTCTGCAAAGGAGAAAAGGACAACATTGTGGTTTCGTGGATGCCTTTTAAATAGCTTGCAGCGCGAAATGCCTGGAAGCCTAGGGCAAAAAAACAGCGATGCGAGCGCCGCAAGGCTCCAGGAAAAGTAGTTACCCTGGCACTGGCAACGGTGGGGTGTGCCAAGGAGACAACGAATCAAACTCAGTACTAAGAAATCCTCCCCGTCCAGCGAGGCTCTCAATTGGTCCAATCGCGGAATTCCAATGTAATCAGAATTCTCTTCACGTGACTTAATCGTACCCTATTACCGAAAGGAGTCAAGAGCACGAAGTAAGGCCGGTGCTCGGCGTGCTGGGCGGTGCAACGTTGCATAAAACAGTCTCCAAGATATAGGCAGATGCAATGACTCACGTTGTGCGAGATATGCAAAGTCAAGTCGTTTCGCATGACGGGATCGAAATAGTACCACGTGTCATTGGAGCTCTCGCAAAGCTGTATGTAACCGAAGAACGGGACTGGCGCTCCGGTGCTTGAGGCTGAAAAAAGCCACTTTTAAATATAGTACATTACCAACCTCTCATGTTCAACTCCTTTCTTTCTTCATCGTGCCTACACACATCAAACTCGGTTGTTTTCGTGATTGTGAGTCCATGTTGGACTGGCGCGACCATCACAAGACCCTCAGAGGTTGACTGAGATCTGGCAGATGAGCTCGAATAATGGTACTTCCGGGGTAGGTCCCGCAACTTGGCAGAATTGCCCGATGTGCTGTGCTTTGACGACTTGCCATAGGAATACTTGCGAATCGTCGTTTTTGACTTGTCCGCGAAGAAGGTGAACATTGGTATCAAGGAGGGCAGAGAGGTGAGAAAGATCTAAACATTGAACGTCAGCATAAACGAAAGTTATGCACTGATTGAACATCACCTACCCCTACATTCAGCTCGATCGTACCCCAGAGAACCAGCATCGTTGAATTGCCGTTCTTTGCGATTGTGCTGATCTGGACCAGGCGCATGACCGAGCAGACGGTGGTGAAGGTTCCCAGCATAAACATTGCCATAAGACCAATCTTTCGCCTCAGATTGATTTGCACCCTCATGAGGAGTGGAATCGGCATAGCGAAGATCACACAGTCGCAAAAGATTGAGATCGCCGCCAACACGTAGAATGTGATATAGTTCGACAAGCACTTGCCAGGTGTTTTGGGCCGCCAGGATTTGTGGATGGGGTTGCATTGGAAAAGCAGCACAAGCGTGCCACCAAGATGGGTTAAAATTGTGAACCACATAAAAGCCCAAATGAAATGTCGATAACGGGATTTGATTTGGTGCCCCGTGATCCGGAGGTAGGCAAAGCACAAGGCAACCTTGAAGCCTGCAATGCCGAACATATAAAAGGGACGACCAGCGAAATTGATCTCCGAGTATCTGTTCAGATTGGCCGTGGGCCGGAGCGCTATGGGCAAACCAAGCCCGTACTTGGTCTGGCCGATGCAAAGTCCGTTGTAAATGATGCTACAGACCTGAAGACGTGTGAGTACTTCTTGCATACTGAAACAAACACTGGACAGCATGTTACCATTGTGAATAGCATAATATAGTCATCGACTCCCATGGACTTGACCATCCGCGCTCGGACATACAGTCTCAAGGCTACAGTGACGGTCATCAGCGATGTCAAGGAGATGCACACGCCGACAATCGTATGCCATTGTGATTGCGCATCGACCTCTGGTGAGGCGTTATGTATCCAGGTCATGGTGGTCAACTGGGATCACCCGGGCAGAGATAGATTGGTGAAAGATCGTGGCTAAGGGCCGAGGCCCCAAAGTATCAGGTCAGCACGCTTCGGTCCAGATCTGTGCTGTTCAAATGCGGCGCGATGAATGCACCAACAGCAGAGAACCTGGCGAGAGAAGAATTCTTGAAAAGATTGAGAGCAGACGCGGGCAAGGGGCATAGATAGCTCTGCCGCATTATAGTGATCAAACGTGCGAACCTACCTTCTACAGCATTTGACTTTGAAGAATGCGCAGAGTTTGGAATTCGCACCTGACGATCGTCATATTCCAAACTTGGATGGGGTGGAGAAGAGTGGGCCGATTGTGGCTGACGAGAAGCCAATTGTTCGCAATTATCTACTTGTCGGAGTAATGTCAGCGAATCCATACACAGGTAGAGCTGCTTGGTTTTTGCATCTGCCGACTCTGAGGGTTGTATGAAAGTTTAGCTTGTTGTGGTACCTGCACAGGGAAGCTGCCGGCCCCTGCTCATCAATCCCGAAGGGGGGACATGCCAGTCATTGTTTGGGGACGCAAAGAACGGATCAAACACTAAGGCGTGTTGTCGCTTTCTCGTCCTGTAACGTCGCAAAGTATCGCGACCTTTGACCGCGTAGAGCTGGTCTACTATTTTAGATAGGGTGACGGATTTTCCATCGCTTATCGACTGGAACTGGTGTGTCCCCTCCGTAGCGTGTGTGATCAGCCATCAATGAGATTATCCCTTGCCTACCCAATCTAGGGTGATGATACACGTCTGGCAATCTGTGGTCATTATCATTGGTGCATTATTCAGGTCCGTGAACACGGTGGCGTGGTCCGACTCCGACGCACGAGTCGACCAGTGGTGGACTTCATGTATATTCGGACAAAGGATTGGCAGGTCGGTTTTCAGTGAGCTTGAATAAAGCCAACAAGCACGTCAGAGTGCCGTTTCAAGCTTCGAGATCAGCGTTGATCAACCACGTTTAATCTGTTAAGCGAGAACGACCTCGAGCGAACGGTGTTGACTTTAGTGTGACGTTCGCAGGTACTGCTGGAAATGTCAATGATCGACGTGCAAGATGCCCCGATTGGTTCAGCCAAAGCCGTCGAACCACAATGCAGATCATCTCCCCAAAAGTACAAGTCTCAATGCACGGGGGTTGTCTGGGGTATAGCTCGCGGGCCAGCGCAAAGCGAGTATGTCTTGAGTTGATACGTGCATTTTGACGACACGGCCATGTGCAAAAACCTCAAGCAGCGTAATGACTTACGGGGTGGAGCCGAGATGCTGGCTGCCATGGTCAAAGGGGTTCGACCGCATGGGGTATCCTCTTTGCTTTTGCAACCTTGTCTACGCGAAAATGATGAGTGCCCAGCTCGTCTTTGTAAGCATCCCTGTTGCTGATGTGTTTGCTTTTCCATCGACCAGTGATCGACTTCCTGTTCGCTCCCTCTTTTGTTTTCTTCTTTTCGAGTACCAGACCTTGTGATTTTCGATCAACGCCCTGGTTTATTTCTGAGGGAGAAGAACACGGCGTCGACATCATGGAGAGTGACAAAGCGCCAACGGTCGCTAGGGATAAACTGGGCTCGAGTCAATCGGATTTGCCGCAGGGCAATCTCAATGACCCGGACTTAGCGTATCAATTCTTAAGCAGCGTCAATGCGTCGACGGATGGTGTTGAGCAGGTGGACCTACGACGTCTACGTCGAAAGATCGACTGGTATATCGTGCCTGTGATGTTCCTGTGCTATACAATGCAGTTCATCGACAAAGTGTCTCTCAACGTCAGTCGGGCTGTGAAGTAGAGTACTGGCTAGATTTGCTAACGTTTTTCCCAGTATGCCGCGGTCATGGGCCTTCCAAAGGACTTGAAGCTGAAAGGCAACGACTTCACCAATGCGGCCACATCGTTCTTTATTGCTTATCTGATTGCAGAGGTCCCGAATGGTAAGGAGATGTGGTGTGAGCCTTCACAAAGCACATGTTAACGTTTGCCAGGGTACATTCTGAACAAAATCCCGGCAGGAAAATGGCTTGGAGCGAACGTGGTGCTTTGGGGCATCGCAACAGCATGCACGGCTGCGGCCAAGGGCTACGGCTCGTTGCTCGCCGCCCGCATCTTTCTTGGGATCTTCGAAGCAGCCATCGCACCATGCTTGATGCTCATCAGCAGCCAATATTACACCAAATCCGAGCAGGCGCCCAGGTTCAGCTTCTGGTATTGTGGTCTCGGTCTCGGTCAAATCCTTGGTGGAGCCGTGAGCTACGGCTTCCAGCAAGTAGATCACGCCACTTTCGCGGGCTGGAGAATTATGTTCGTGGTTCTCGGTGTGGTGACCGTCCTCATCGGCATTGCGACATTTTTTGTCATTCCGGACAGTCCGATGACGGCACGCTTTCTGACATCGCGAGAGAAAGCTGCATTGTTGCAACATGTCTCGGTCAACAAGACGGGGATCCAAAACAAGCACTTCAAGCCAAAACATTTGCTTGAGGCGGCGCTGGACATTCAGCTCTGGTTGTTGGTCCTCATCACCGTTCTGATTTCCATCTCTTCGGGCGTGATTACCACGTACAGCGCAACACTGATCCGAAACATTGGATATACTCCACCTCAAGCTGCTCTCCTTAACATGCCCAGCGGGATCGTTTCGATTTTCGCCACGCTCATGGTCGGCTACGGCGTGCGGTGGTTGCCCTCGGGTCACCGGTGGGCGTGGATCGTGGCGTGTTGCGTACCTGGCATCATGGGAGGCGCGTTGATGTCATTCTTGCCCTCGGGAAAGACCAACGCCAACAAATCGGGGTTGTTGGCAGGTGTCTATCTCATCAACTTTGTCGTCGCCACTTTGATCTTAATTTACCAATGGACGGCCAGCAACATTGCAGGGTCGACCAAGCGCGTCGTCAGCGTGACTTTGATCAGCGCCTCTTTTAGTGTTGGCAACATCGTCGGACCCCAAACCTTTCAAGCCAAGGATGCACCACAATTCATTCCTGCAAAAATCACCGTCCTTGCGACGCAGGCCGCGGGCGCCGTGATTGCAGTGGTTCTCTTCGCGTATTACAGGTTCACCAATGCTCGGAGAGACAAGAGGGAGGCCAGCATGGTTAGCGAAAGCGGCGAGATCAGCGTCGAGAAAAGTCAATGGGACAATTTAACGGACAAGGAGAACAGCAAATTCAGATATGTGTATTAGTATACATCAGGAGGGGATGAAGAGTGTCATTGCTAGACCCATCCCGTGCGGGCAGGGGGTAAAGGCTGTAGGATAGAACAACATGTAAACAAGATTTTAGGCGGCAATCAATAAAGGTACATATGCCAACTCGACTCGAGCAACTTCAGCAGTTGCACAAAGATTATAGCGGAAGCGAATGCAACATGTTGTCCAGGGACTATTCCTTTCCACACCTTCAAGGAGCCGGCGGTGGAAGAAGGCCGGGTCTAAGTCTCTGTAACCCAGCTGTCGTCGGCCATCTTTCCCTCTCGTTGTGGTCCCTCTAGCTTCCAGGTTTCAGGGATACCGGCTTTCGGATCCTCATCCGGATAGCCCCGCTGGCGTCTGACTTTCAGCACCTCGTCTCTTACACGTCTCGTACATTCTTTGCGCAGTTCGACGACTTCGGGATCGTCCTTGAGCTTCTCACTGATGACACCGAGCTGACTAGAATAGAGATGATCCAGAATCATGTGATGCATGCGCTTGATGTCCTGCGCACAAAGCTTATTTCCTTGTTCATCACGCAGACCATTGGACTCAAAGTTCTGTAGCGTGGCTTCGTTCTCTCGGTCACATATTTCACGCCAACGCTTCCTGAGATCGCCAAAGACGGTGTCGACATGAACTTCGTCTCCAAAGGTCACCACCACCTTCTTCCCTAGCCGTGGTATGAATCTTGGGAACTTACGGCTTTCGTGCATGACAAGATCTGTTCCCTCAATGAACATGGGCACAAAGTCCGGGGCTTCGGGGGGTTCGAGGATCAAGCGTGACACACCCCATTTGAAGTAGCGCATGTATCTCTCTTTCTCATCCGTCTGGTGCACAAATCCTTCAGGAAAGATGTGAATCCAGCTGTAGGAATTGCTCGCGTAACGACTAGGGGCATTGTAAACACGGACGTCATTTGGACAAGAAGGATAAGCAGGAGGCGGCAGACCAAGAGCGCGTAGGGCACTCAGAGGGTCGATCACACTACGCGGCCAAGAAGGAGCTCGTGGTTGAGTTTTGGCGCGAGCTTGAAGGTCTGCATCTGCGAAGACTCGCACCGGCAAGTAACCTGGAATGGTGGAGCAGTGGGGGTTCCAGGAGGATGCGTTCCCGTCTATCCTCGAAAACATTCGCACAGCTTCGGTCATGGTGGGCTGGAAGAGGCCGCCGTCGGGCGAGTGCTTGATTCGATGGGTCGGTAGACATTGTCCCAGGGTGAAAAAATGGGCGAGTGGGGCATTGGTGAAGCAGAGGTCATGCGAGGCAAAGCTCCATCGGTGGTTTTGATAGCCGTACAAGGCGGCAAAGGACAGGGGCAGGGCTCCCCATATTATTGGATCGTCGAGCACGGAGATATGGTTGCTGACGGTGAGCAGGCCTCTCGTGCGAAAGCGGTAATCGGAGCGTGACTTGAGCAGGTCCAAGAAGCGATCCTGGCCATGGACCTCTAGATTGTTGAAGCCGCGCAGAGCAGCACGACTGAAGGCGTGGACAGCAAGGATGACCGAGTAAGATCCGCTGCGCCAGAGAAAGCTGGGGAGCTCAGTGTTCTGGTATAAATGACGGGCGAAGTCATCGATCAAGACCATGAGGAGCTAGGTAGAGGAGGACGACGTCGAAGCCGTCAAACAAGGTTCGTTCAGCCCATATTGGAAGAGGCTGAATTCCTTTAGTTGGCCTCAGCGGAAACTTTTCAGGAAGTAGCTACGCGGCGCAGGGGAATGGGAAACTGCGACTGGGCTGCACGTGAACATTGGAAGGACTTACTTAACTCCGATTTACCCGACTTTCTCCCGAAAGCTGCATCAACCAAACCCTTCTTCAAGGTCACGTCGACTCCATCGGTGAGCGCGGCACCACCAGGCAGGATGCTGGGCATGTTCAGACCATCGGCGCCACGACTCGGCGGCCTGTTATGGTAGGTTGCATATCCACCGCACGCGCACCCAGCAGACTGACGATTGACATTGCAGGAAACGCCCCTGGCGACTGTCAGCTCCGCAAAAAGCTCGTCAGCGGAAACGGCTCAAACTGGTCGACAAAGTCGTTGACACCCTCAGCAACGCGCTCCAGAAGCAAGGCATGACGGCCAAAGCGATCGATCGATGGTACGCCGAGATGCCACGAGAAGAGGAGATGCTACCGAAAGACAAATACACCATCTTCGACCGCAAGGAGAGGAAGTACAGAAAGGGTATTCACAAACTGCCCAAGTGGACAAGAGTCAGCCAGCGCCTCAATCCTCCAGGTTTCTAGTCTGGGAATGATTTGACACCAAGAACGACCATCATTTGGAGCTGTGAAAAAAGCCCTGGCCGCTGGCTTGATTCAAGGCGGAAAAGCTCCTGGGTCGAGTTGCGAAGACGATGGGGTCTTGTCGGCACATTGCGTCTCGAGAATGGGACCTGCTGATGGGTCAAGCGGCTGTGCGTGTGACAAACTTGGAAATCTGAGCTGAGGTGCATCGAAATGGGTTCAACGGTAGGCCACGATCATGATCATGGGTGCCAAGCCAGGTGGAGAGCACATGACATCTCTGAAAGAGAGATCCAAGTTGTCTCGAAGACCTGGTCTATGTCTCTCGCATGTGCATGTGATGGTGGCCGTCATCGTCGTTGCTCAGGAATGGACAGTGGTGTTTCTGATGCTCTGATGCCCCTTTGGCAACAGCCCACAAGTTGGTTTTGTATCATGGGCTCAGTGGCAGTGGCAGTGGCAGTGGCAGTGGCATGGGATTTTGAGTTAGAACAGCCCGCAGCTTGAGGCAGAACGTGTTTAGGGGACGCAGTAGCTCATGGGATCTGCCTGTGTACGTCTACTTGCCAAATGACAGAGATGACGATACAATCTATCTAGTGTTACTGTCTAGGAAGCTCGTAGGTGCTGTCATTTACGACCTGACCAGTGCAGTTTGCTGCAGCAAAACTCTAGCGTCTGGACATCTCTTAGCGATCAACGCTGTATTCTCGTCGAGCGTGTCGCCAAATTCAAACTCGATCCATTTGGACACACCGCCCTTGCTTCGGATTGATTTGATTTCGTGCGCAATGTTTTTGGCAGCATCCCGTTGGCTGATGTAACGCTCGACGTCCCTCCGGAAATACCGTTTTTCTCGCTCCACTTCCACGTTCCATGGAAGGTCAACCGCGTCCTCAGGCGGCCGCCTCGGCTGCGCCATGCGCACATTGGCAATTGCCTCGAGCGATTCCTGGATGGCTTGACGGCCTCCGTACAGCTGCTCAATGGCACGACTGGAGTCGACAGAGCTGCTGGATTTGGACGTCGACGCGATTTCGTCTTCGATGGACGTTGGCCTTCCTGGGAGCCAGCCAACGGCGAGGATGACGGTGTCGAGATTCCGCCAGCTGCCATTCCAGTCTGCACCCATGCGTTGACCATCTTCGTCGGTCCAGGTCAGAGCGGCGAGCCAGGGTGCGCAACCACTCAGGTCCAGCCAGGTGAGACAGTACAGATTGCGGCTGAGAGAGCGGAGAATCCCTGCCGCTTCTCGCCAATTGTTGTCCCAAGCTGTATACATGTCGGAACCACCATACCCCTGCGCCGGCACAGATGGAAGTGCAGTGTCGACCATCTTGACACGACCCTTGCTGGCGTTGGGGGTATAGGTCGGGGCCGGCCAATGAGCTAGTGACAGCGACGTCAAGCGGGAAAGGTGAGCGGAGAAAGTGATGAGGGAAGCCCAGGACGGTGGGGTGGCCGAAGACGCGAGATTGACAGCTAGGGAGAGATGTTGGAGATTGGCATATTTCATGTGATGCTGCGGGACACTCCGAGACAGCGAGGGCCGATGCAGGTCTTGCTCGTCGTCATCCCATGAGTCTGGAATAGGAGCGGGAGCGGTCGCAGTCGCAGTCGCAGGAGCAACAGCTGTTGTCATCTTCTCGGCGACCTGCTTAGTTTTGCCCAACCCTGTGGGCTCTTTGTGGAGGACAAGTTCCCTCTCAATCTTCTTGACTGAAGCCCACGAACCCAGACTGTTGGCCAGATCCAGCCGAGTGACGGCGTCGAGCTCGTGCTGGTCGCACGTCGCCGGAAACAGGTACGGGAACGGATTCGGGGCGTGGGCATCGTCGTAGACAGCCAAGTAAGACAGGAGCCGCATGCGGCAGGAGACGGGCAGCGTGGACAAGTACGTGTGATCATATTGTGTATGCCAGAGCCAGTTGGTGGCCAGCGCTTTCAAGCAGAGATGCTCGAGGCTATGCGCCGGGGCGAAGCGGTCACCGCCCGGCAGGATGGAAGACTGCTGTTCAATCCTCGCTCTAAGCCAACGCAGCTGGGAGAACGTACCTCGAGCTTCCTCGGGACAGTATTGGCTTTGACCCAACCAACTTCGGGGCGGTGGTGGACCGGGGATGCGTCGCAGCCTCGCGGGTCCTTGCACCTGCCGTCGTGGTGGAGGTGCAGCCGGCGTCGGCATCTGGAGGAGCTCCCTCACCGAAGGAGGGAGTGAAGACGACGCTGCAATCTCCGACACATGCCGGGCATCACCTTGTGTCTTCCGCGACTCACGGATGAGATCGTTGACCGTGGGCCGGGGGGATTGGTCAGTGTTGCTGGACGACGTTGCCGTGTTCGATGCGGAAGTGGAAGGGGCGCTGCTGCCTGGTTTGGTCAACAATACACGGTTTCGGTATTTCTTGGGCATGTGGTGTACTCCCAAGCACTCAACTTCGAGTCGGGAGACGCCCACAGAAGTGAAGTGAGCGATGGCACCTGCCGCACCTGCCGCAAAAAGTCGACCAAGTCGCAGGCTGCGGCCATGACGTCAGTCGAGTCACAGCTTTGGCGCACAAACCTAATCCCCAAATTGTAGCATGAAGGACTTGGTTGTGAAAGATCAACCGCCGGCACGCTGTATGCCCTGCTCGGCCGTTTGCACAAGAGAGGTCAGGCCCTTCTCCTGGAGCCGGGGAATGATACTTCTGAATGCCTCTCGGGCTTGGATCAACTTGCCGTCTTCCAACAGTAGGTCGGCTTTGGTCATCTCAGCCGACAGCAGGCTCAGCTCGCAAATCTCATCTCGATCCTCAGGCTTGACGACCTCGGCCGTGGCGATGGCCTGATCTGCCCATTTTAGGGTAGCTCGGCGAGCCGCGGCGAGGGAACCCTTGGTCGCAGGCTGTCCGTTGATGGTCGCTCCAGGCTTCTTCATGGCCAGATCCATCGTGGACGCGATGTTGCTCAGCAGTTGCACCTCCTTGCACGACCGGGTGCCCTGACAAGCTTGGCGCAGCGGCGACAAGGTTAGCATGTAGACTTGGGTCGCGTTGGCTTCTTCGCCGGTCGTAGCATAGAGGTCGCCCATCTGACTCAACATGCTGGCGATCTCATCGAGAGGCAAGCCGGCTGCGTTCTCTTGGCTGAAGCCCTTGGTCTGAGGGTCTTGAGTCTCCTTCACGAGCAAGCCAACAGCGTCGGACAGCACCTGTTTGGCCTTGTTCGGCGCCTGCAGATAATCGCTTTCGTACAGAGCGGCCGCTTTGACCCGGGCCCGGATGATGGTCCTCAGCATGCCGGCCCTGAGCGATTTGGCCTGCTCTGGCTCTGTTTGAGTTTGGCCACGATCAATGTCTGCCACTTTTTGTTCACACATGTTGATAGTGCCTTCCAATACCTCCACGGCGCTTCGTGCCCTCCCGAATTTCTCCAGCATCTCTGCCAATCTCACTCTGATACCAATGACTTCGGGACTAAACGGATCCATGCCACACTCTTGTGCCACTTTCAGGGCCTCGGTGAAGTGGACTTCGGCCACGTCCGGATCAGGTGTGACGTGGACGTACTGAAGGGCCTGTCGAAGCCGTAGCTCCACCGGCGGGGGATACGCGGCATACTGAGGTGACACTCGGACGTAGTCATCGTAGAGCACTAAGCCCAGCAGCGACACCGAGGCAAAAGTCGCCACTAGCAAGATTGGGAGTACGATAGGATAGTCTTTCTTGGCGAGTCGCCATTGCTCCTTGAACCTGTCCTTGAACGAAGGCTTTGCTGCTTTACCAAAGGTCGATGCTAGACGCAAAGGTGCGACTTGATATTGGACGGCGCGAGTTGCTGAGAGAGGTCGTGCCCAGATTCGCCGTGCTGAAGCGCTGATTGCTCCTCGAGATATGCCGGATAGCGGAAAGCAGGCTGATTGCATGATGTGGTGTCCTGTGCGTGAGGGACGGAAGCTTCACAAACAATCTCGCATGCAAAGTCCACGCTCCCAGCTCTCACCTACCCGAGTTAGTACTGCACTACAGGCAGGTAGGAATTAGTTACCCCGAGGTTTTGCCAGTAGCTCTCGCCGACGTCATTCGCAGCCTACATCCATCCGCCCACACGACGTAGGTACGAAATACGCCTCGTATTAGTGCTCCTGCTCGACACCACATAACTCCTTTCCCGCACTACGCAAATGCAAGCACGATGTGTGGGCGGTATGCGTTGGGCATAGTAAGTTGGCATCTCTCGTCGGCTAAGCTGTTCAGCTTCACTGACACCGACACCGACAGCGAGCCTCGTTCGTGCGATATCAGCTTCAGCAACAGGGCATGCCCGTAGACAATGCGCCCGACGATGACCAAGCTCGAGAGACCTACAACTTCCCTCCCGGATCTTACGGCCTGGTCTATCGCGCTGATGTGCCCGACTCCGGAGTGCGCGACACTGACGCCGAGAATGGACAGGAACAGGAACAGGACACCACAGATGGAGAAGCGCTGCCGCAAGACGAGGCACCAAGCTCTCAAGATCAAGGCAAGAAGAGGTTCACCTACGAGATCAAGGTCATGAAATGGGGCTTGATTCCTTTCTGGACCAAGCGTTCTCCCGACTACTCCTCCATGCTCCGTACCATCAATTGTCGAGATGACTCGCTCATTGACAGCCGTGGCATGTGGAACACCATGAAGCAGCGGAAAAGGTGCATCGTTGTTGCTCAAGGTTTCTTCGAGTGGTTGAAGAAAGGCCCGGGGGGCAAGGAAAAGATGCCTCATTTCGTGAAACGCAAAGACGGCCAGCTCATGTGCTTTGCCGGTCTCTGGGATTGTGTCAAGTACGAAGATACCGAGGACAAACTCTACACCTACACCATCATCACCACCGATTCCAACAAGCAGCTCGCTTTCCTGCACGACAGGATGCCTGTAATCCTGGATCCAAACACCGACGCCATGCGCTTGTGGTTGAACCCGGCCGTCAACAAGTGGTCCAAGGCACTGCAGAGTCTGCTGAAGCCCTTCGAAGGAGAGCTAGAATGCTATCCAGTCAACAAGGATGTTGGCAAAGTCGGAAATAATTCTCCAGACTTCATCATTCCCATCGACAGTAAAGAGAACAAGAAGAATATCGCAAATTTCTTTGGCAATGCAAAGAAGAACAATGACAAATTGGAGGAGAAGCGAGAAACCGGGGACCACGACGGCACTGAGAGTCATGCCTCACTTCCCCTGCCCGTCAAGTCGGAAGGAGGCCTCAAGCGGAAAGTCGATGTTGAGGACGAAGGACACCAGCGCCTGCCTAAGACACCCAAACTCGACGACAGTCCTGACACCAAGCCTTCGCTCCCGGCCCCGTCAAGCCCGACCAAACGCACGACACCAGCAAAACCAGCCAGCACGAAGAAGACACGAAGTGCAACCAGCAATGAAGGACGGTCGAAGAAGCCCAGTCCCGTCAAACCAGGCAGTCAAAGAATTACAAACTTCTTTGGCAAGAAGGATCACGTTAGCTAGCGCCGCCTCACACCTCTAATTCTTTCCATTCGAGCACAACTCCAAGGTAAATGAAGGTTTAAAGGCTCGTCGGAATCAACATGTACGGAAGCAATGTTGGTCGGAATTCTACAGTGTCTCGCTCCAAGCCGGAGCGACATTGTACCAGTCCTAGGTAGACGGAAGCCCACCACATCCAATCACGCATGAAATGTGGAGAAGCGCGAAATCTCCACACTTCCGTGCCGACGGAGGCTTCCGTCGGAATTGCATCAAACCCTCTCCAACCGTCTGAGGCAATAAATAACCCGACAGTCCTACACATGATACACTCCCTTCTCGGCTTTCGTCAAATGTGAACCCAGCAATTATGACAACTCCAACAATCACCACTCCGGCGTTGGCGAGCTTTCAGCTGACTGAAGCCGAGAATTCTCCTCAAAATGGCATGGCCAACAGGCCGCCTCCGTCGAAATATTTGACCATCGATGGTCTAATAAGGCACAATGCAGCCGACCATCAACACATTCCGATGATTGGTTACCCAGTCAAGGCCGTGTCTGACTATGAAATCCACACTGCACAAACCGTAGACAGATTTATTGATGCCGCCTGCTGGTGGTACCAAAAACAAGGCTTACAGCCCGCGGTAGGTGTCGTCTGGCTTGCGCCAATGCTTCAAGGTGCTAACAGTACTAGGATCCAAATTTGGAGAAGGCGCCGGTGGTAGCCCTGTTAACGCCCTCTGGTCTAGACGCCGTCATTTCCTTCTTTGCATTGAATCGATTAGGCTGGGCCGTGCTTTTCCTCTCCACCAGACTTGCAGCTCCAGCATATGTCAGCCTCATGAAGTTGGCTGACTGTCAGACCATAATCACCCCTCCCTCTTACGAGTCCGTCGTGCAGGATATGAAATCTCAAATGCAGTGTACGTCTTTACCAAGGATCAACTCGGACCTTTACCGATCAACAATCAATGTGCCCAAGTTTCTTAGACAATGCGATAAAGCCAAAGAGTCCAAGAAGATAGCGTGGATTATCCATTCATCAGGCTCGACCGGATTTCCCAAGCCAATCTTCATTACCAATTTCGGCTGCTTGGCCAACTGGCAGAAAGGTCTCGGCCTTCGATCTTTTACTGTCTCCCCACTGTTCCACTCTCACGCACTTATGGAATTTGGGCGAGCCATATATGCCAAAAGACCTATGTTCTTTGGCAACTACGCGTTCCCAGTCACTAGACAGAACCTTTTAGCCGCCATGAAGGTCGCTAAACCAGAAATGGTATGCGCTGTTCCATACGTTCTGAAGCTTCTGGCAGAAAAGGAGGAAGGGATCGCTGAGCTGGCAAGGGCAAAGGTCGTCATGTATGGAGGGAGTGCATGTCCCGATGCACTTGGAGACGAGCTGGTTTCAAAAGGAGTCAATCTGGCAGGAAACTATGGAGCGACAGAGACTGGGTTTATCATGAATTCGTTCCGGCAGCCCGGAGACGTAGAGTGGAACTACTTGCGCCTCCATCGACCCGTGGCAAACCATGTTTTGATGGATGAGATATCCCCTGGCGAATTCGAATGCGTCGCCTTGGACGGCCTACCATCCAAAGTCATGACAAACAGTAATGATCCCCCCGGTTCATTCAGAACCAAAGATCTATTCACCCGCCATCCGGATCCAGAAAAGTCAAATTACTGGAAGTATTTGAGCAGACTCGATGATCGACTTACGCTTGTTAATGGCGAGAAAGTTCTGCCAATCCCAATCGAGGGCCATATTCGGCAGCACGAACTCATCAAAGAAGCGGCAGTTTTCGGCGTTCAACGAACCGTTCCCGGTGTGATTGTCTTCCGGAGCGAGCATGCAGCTTCCCTCAGTGACGAAGCCTTCCTGCACCGGATCTGGCCACAAATTGAAGCGGCCAACAGCCAAGCTGAAACGTTTTCGCACATACCTCGCGACCTGGTCATTGTCAAGCCATTCGATGAAACCTATCCACGAACTGACAAAGGCACTATCGTGAGGGCTCAACTGTACGAACAATATGCTTCACTCATTCAGGATGCCTATGCCAAGTTCGAGACCGGTGGCGGACAACAGGGCTCTACGACTCAACTTCAACTCGATTTGCCAGGCCTCGAAGCGTTCCTATCTTCCAAGTTCCGCAACGACTTGAAGGTCCCGATCGATTCGATCGACACGGACATCTTCTCAGCAGGTGTGGACAGCCTTCAAACCACCCGCGTCTGGAACATGATCAAGAAAGAAATCGACCTCGGCGGTAACCAATCCAAGTTATCTCAGAACGTGGTCTTCGAACGTGGGACAATCCGCAGCCTCGCGAACCACCTCTACAACCTCCGCCTCGGCATTGATGACTCTGACACCGACACCAGCGAAGCAGACGTCCAACTCATGCGAGACCTTATCGACAAGTATTCAACATTCACACGGCACGACCCAACGAACAAATCTACCGTAAGCACCAAAAGCGTCCTTCTGACCGGCGTCACTGGCGGTCTTGGGTCCATCCTGCTTTCCAACCTCCTGCAACGACCGGACATATCCTCTATCTACGCCCTTGTGCGCGCATCCTCACCTAAGGCTGCGCACGAACGCGTCACTGCATCCCTCTCCTCGCGCAACCTATTATCCGTCCTTTCACCTGCCCATTTAGCCAAAATCATTGCCCTTCCGGCCGACTTCTCTCTCCCTACCCTCGGTCTTGAGTCCGGACACCTCGACGCGCTCCTGGATACAGTGACACACATAATACACAGCGCATGGGCCGTTAATTTTAATCTCCCACTTGTCTCTTTCGAGGCGCAGCATATCCGTGGTGTGTACAATCTCCTTGAGCACATAGCATTACGCACTACTCATTCTCAACCGGCCAAGTTTTTCTTTTGCTCTTCCATCAGTTCCGCCAGTGCGACACCAAAACCGGCCCGGATACCCGAAACTCAGAATGCCAATCTGCAGCATGCGCAACATATGGGGTATGGACGGAGTAAACTCGTAGCAGAACGAATCACCTATATTGCGATGAAGAAGGCGGCGCTGCACTCTCGAGTGCTGAGAATCGGCCAGTTGGCTGGTGACACAGTCAGAGCGTGGTGGAACGATACGGAGGCTGTTGCATTGTTGGTGCGAAGCGCGCTGCCCTCGTCTGCGGGCTGCTTGCCCAACTTGAATGAGCAACCGTCTTGGCTGCCGGTGGATCGGGCAGCAGAGGTCATCGAGGATGTGGCTTTCGAACAGAGCGACACCGCAGAAGACCCGGAGTTGGTGTTCCATGTGCTGAACCCGTACACATTCTCGTTTCGGCAGGACCTAGTACCAATGTTGAAGGCTCACCCTGCGATACCCGAGTTTGATATTACTGATGCGCGAACATGGCTGGATAGATTGAGAAACAGCGATGGTGATGTTCGGCGCAACCCCAGTCGGAAACTAATTGAGTTCTGGGAAGGCAAGTATGGACAGACGGCTGGGATGCAGGAGCCCGACGAAGGGCAGAACGATATTGACGGAGCGAGTCAAGGATTAGTCTTTGAGACGGAAAAGACGGCGAGGAACAGTGAGGCACTTGGCAAGGTGAAGGATCCGATTAGTGACGGACTGATGAGCAGAATCATAGACGTATGGATGCAGAAGTGGAAGCAGGAGCTTGCGGAACTGCAGGAGGATTGTGATGGGAAAGGGAAGGCAGCATGAGCACGGGCAAATCTGCGCGCATGCTTGCTCTACTGCTGTCATATGGTACATAAAGGCAGTTATGTTTCGATGTGCATGTTCATACCTGTGTGCTTTTCTCTCTTTACCCAATTCTGTCACCGTGTCTTTTCTGTTACGAATAATCAACAACCATCTTTGTCCAATGTTCACGCTCGTCCAGCTTCTACTTCCCACAGAATCGACAGCTCTCGACCTCAACGTTACCGGTCGCTCAACACGTAAAGCACCACTGTACAGGCAATATTGCACCTTCTGCGTGCACCCCACATCGGTTTACGAGGACGTCAGGGGTCAAGATCAGAGTCAGCACTATCTGGAAAACAATAGTGCTTTTACGCCGGCGAAAAGTGAAACCCTCCGTACTGAAGCTGGACTGCTCCGCAGCAAGACCAAATACATCCGTCCCTGGTGAATAAATTTGCCACCTGGGCACTTTCCTGGCGTATCTTACTAGGCACTCTGTACGAAGGCATTATGACGACACCGGGGGCGTGAACAGAGAAGCTATTATTACCAGGCTAAAAATTGGGCACTGGCCGGCTACTACGAAGTAGATAGCAACGCCTCGTTGCCTAAATAAGCGAGGGCTTTTGCTATCCGTTCGTTGTGATGTCACCGCAATAAGCGCCGAGCGTGTGAAAATGTGACAAGGAAGTGGTAATTCGGGTGTGGCCACTCTAGTACATCATGACGCCAATAAAACGCGGTATATTACAAGGGCCTCAACCATTATTCCTCCGTGTTTCGTCCTTATTATTATGTGCATTAGTGTCTCAGGAGAAGATGGGCGTGTTAAGTCAAAGCTTGGGGAAGCTTGTGCTGAGGAGGCTTGGATTGTGCCCCCCAAGCACCAGACAATTCGTCTTGGGTCAATGCATTGAGGCGTAGTTCTACAAGATTTGAGATTTGAAGTCAATGATAGCTTTATCATGCGTTAGTCGCTGCACGCGATAGGCCGAGGGACTCGGAGATATGTAGTATTTGAAATGATTCAAATCGCGAGCTGGAGGGGTTGGCCGTGCAGACGTGCAGTCTAGAGTGGCTTAGCAGCAACCGCAGCACAAATCGACGAATCGGATTGCGGCTGGCCGGCCTGAAGGATTGTACGAACACAGGACCTCGCGAAACGCGGTCTGGTGGCACAATGTCAATCAATCATTCTGAACGGTGTCACAGAAAGATCCTGACTGTTTTTCCAGGACTGTCAGGTAATATAGAAAGCTGTTCCCGTGCTCGTTGGGACTTGGTTCAGTGCACCACTACTACCACGAAGCTCCATCTGCGATCTCATATCAGTCTGATACCAGGGCTTTAAGTCAATCGCTCTGTTACGTCCATCACTAGCTCAAACTCCGCTTGTCGAAAAAAGAAATGTCTGGTCTGGAAGTCGTTATTATTGTGGGAGTGGGATTCTGGGTGACCAAGAAAGTCCGAGAGCACAGAAAAGAATCCAAGCAGCGAAAGCTTGCTGCAGCAGGGCTGTTGCCAGAACAACACGCACCCGCACAGATGGTGACGGCTGAAACACGCGCACTGTCGAGTTCGCGCAACCGGCAGCAACAAGTCCCTGCTGCGGAGGGAGAGGACCCTCTGCCGCTGTACTCGCCACCATCCTCGCCGCTCCCGCCGCCGCCTGCAGGGGAGAAACCACCACTAGTAGATTCAGAATCTCCACCTCAGCTTCACCTCCCCACCTACGACGAGACAATCAAGGCCAACGAGGCGCCTGAGGCTGGAGCTGAGGCAGCTAGAGGCGGTGATGGTCCAAACAACGACCAAGTCTCGTCGCAGTCGCAGTCGCAGTCGCAGACAACCTCCCCAAGCATAATAAGTCCGAGGTCAACTACGACCACCGAGCGACCGAAGAAGTGGAAATTGTGGAACCGCAACAGTACAGCGAAAGCCCCGGAAACAATCCAGACTCGAGGCTCACGTGCATCTCTGGCCGTATAGTGGGACAATACGATGCTTCGACAGACTGCATTTCGCATTCGTTGGGCAAAATGTTTTGTCTTACGTCAGGCAGACTGATCAAGATGCATTGTCGCCATGTAGGCAATGGTTTGGGTTTTAAAACAAAATGTGCTGGAGTGCAAACGAGGGTTAGAAAAGAGCTAGCGACGTAGTTAGGGCGTTTCAGATTTCGTTGTTTCAGTGAGCGTTCGCTGTGTAAAAACACTTTTTGGGGGCTGTAAAATCTTCGGTTCTACGATACTAAAATTAATCTCTGATTCCCTGATTATTCCCCCATCCATTGCCGATGAACAATAAATATCTTCTTGCCTACTTGCAGCTTTTGTTTCCAAGCTGGATTTCTAATAATACGATGATTTTAAGGTCGGTATTACTAATAATGATAAAGGTACCTCCAGGGTATGTTGGGGGTTGCTTACCGCGAATCAGGTAAGCCGTAGTACCCTAGTACAAAGCACGAAGTACGAAGTAATCTTGTAGCCTAATGCTTGAAGCCTAACGGCCCGTAAGCATCTGCAGGGCCTATTGACCCATGGGGCCCCATATATGTTACAGTACATTTAACGCTGGGGTTGTTTGGGTGTGCGCCAAGTCCGCTTGCTAATAATACTTCGAAATATGCCACTTGCGCACACAGGCTCCTAATACGGTATAGCGCTGCCAATAGGGAATAACTCACCTCTTCTAATGCCGATAAGATATAGTGATGTGAGGCCGATCACGCCTATGATAAGCATATTACAAGATACGGCCTGGCCAAACTAGACCGCCCTGGTAACTACGAGCTAAGCGTATGAGGTGTTGTTCGAGAAAGAAGTGGAATGTCACCATGAGATCGAACCAACATAGAAAGTGTAACCTGGTTTTTACCTACACCTTTGCGTTTACACACGCTATGTTACGACAGTAATTGGGATCAACCTACTTCGTACTTCATAGACGTTGGACCTCTACGCATGACGGCGTAGCTTGGGGGATCTCCGTTGCCAAAAGCCCCAAAACAAGCAGAGCGCCAGGCACCAATTGCGTGCTGTGTCGTCACTTCGTCCGAGCTCAGCCCAGTAGCAATTTCCGCTGCACAATCCCCCTGCAGAAGTTACTCTATGGCGTATGGTGTCCAGATGACTAACTATGGTCCAGCCTGAGACATCGGCGAGCCGATTGTCCACACATATGTTGCCCTCTAACCCTCTACAGGCCTTTGGACTTTTTGGGCGGGAGCCACTGACGCCAAAATGCGAGTGTGCCATGGCGCGAAAAGCTGGCAAGCCTCACTACCACCGCGACTAACCAAAATGAGCGTTTTAGTGAAAGCTCTCTAAGCTCGCCGGCCTTCGTCTTTGCCTGCTTTTGGACACGGTCTCTTCCAACACCGCAAACCTGTTTCATGACCGAATTCGGGGACCATCTTTGTCGAGTGATCTCTCCATTGCCCTTTTGAGATGATGCAGCGACCGGGTTCCTGGAGGCGGCGCCTCCAGTTAGCGCGCTGCCGCCGAGTCCAGCGAGGCTCTTCAGGTATAGTATAAACAATTCACCTCATGCGACCACATGCGATTTCTCTGCAATTCCTTCACCTCTATCTATTTGCGCACTGGTATCTTGATTTCAGGCACGTCTTCTTATACGTTCACTATACGTCCTTTCGATACATTCATTTGTAACTCTCACCACGTACATTTTAGGCTTGAAGGGGAGGGGACCCAGCCCAGCATTGCTCACGCGACTAGTGCGGTCTGCTGCTATCTCTCAGTCCATCTGGCCCGTTTATATGTACTATTCGTTCTCCAGGACCGAAGCACAATCCGACGATATTAACAGTAGGGTCCTTCCGCCGCGGGCATGGAAACAAACGTGTCCCGCAGCATCTCACAGTCCTTTCCATATATTCCTTCGTCGCAGCAAGGTATGCAACCGCATCAGAATGCATATATCCCAGAAACGATGGCACATGGAAATTTTGGGCACGACAAGGGACATGCTATCCTTCACGAGGCGCTGCAGGTGCTACACCAGAATGGTTTCTCTCAAAGTATGATCAGCCGTCTGATGGACACGCCATGCCGGGAAGCAATCACTCTTTTGCTACGAAGCTTTCGGCACACCTCGATCACGGACACGGCGGGCAACGTGCTCGAGCCTCAAGTAGAGTCCAACACAACGAGCTCACTCCACAATTCAGCCGCTTTAGTTCAACGAGGAAACTCGGTCAGATCTTTTGACTCTACCTTTTCCGGAATAACACTTCTCGACTCTATAGATGAGTTGAACGAACTTCGCAAACAAGCAATCGTGCAACAATCATGCCAGCCAGCATTTTATCCATCACATGACACTCCTATGAGCTTGCCCTACAATGACTTCCCACTTTTCGGAAGTGACGGCGAGGCTACTTCTAGTTGGGGTGTGCCTGCCACTCCTTATAGAACCAATGCTTCTTCGGATGTGGTTATGGATGTGAACTTCTCAGACATAACGAGTCCGACAACTTTTACCTCTCAAGACGTTGCCACTCCCAGATCACCTGTGATGTCTGAACCACAATCTCACCCCGTCGTGCCCGTCCTGCCCTTCGAGCGTACGCCAGTCAGCAACACCGTCTCATACCTTCCACCAGCCACTACAGTCAACGCTCAGCACCGTCGGGACATGAAATGGATCAGCTGCGATCGGCCTCCCTCCCCATCGAAGGGCTATCGTTCACCTTGTCCTTATTGCAAAGACAAGTTCAAGTCGCGCAAGGAGTTCATGGGGCATGTCGAGGCTGATCACGACCAGCCTGTTAAATATGTGTGCTCGCACAAGGCTCTTCACCAAGAAGACACCCAGTGCTCTGCTAGCACGTTCCGCTCAGCGGGCATTGTTCGCCACCATACGGACAAGCACAAGGAATGCAAGACATTTTGCCATTGGGGAAAGTCCTCCCACCCATGTTGTCAAGAGATTCGCAAGAATCGACCTCGTCGAGTCTGGGGTTGCTGGTTCTGTGTCGAAGCTTTCGACAGCCTCGAGTCCTGGACCGGTCATCACATGGGCCGCCATCACGGATTTTCACGCAAGAACATGAGATGTGCCCTTTACCTTCGCAGTTTGCTGTCACAAGACGCTCTCAAGACGATGTTCGAGGAATGTTGGGAGCAAGTTGAACAGAATCAGGTGAATAATGATAATACTGTCACGCAACCGTCGGAAACCTTCTCTCAGGTCGTTGTTCCTCAGCTGATCCATGGCCTGGAAACCGGCTTTTGGGAAGACGACGACCTCCACGCAGATTGCAGCGTCGAATCTCGTCGAGCTATCGTGCAGCATGGCGTCGATGCGCTCCGAAGCCTGCTGTGTTCGCCCTACAATCACACTCATCCTTTCGCCGATACAGCCAACAATGCATCGCTATTGCTATCGTCTCCAAAGTCACAGAAGTCATCGTCATCGTCCTCCTCGTCCATACTCCGTCGCATGAGATCATCGAAACACAGAAACACAGCCGCCACTGGTTCCGACAAGCTTGATACCCATCAGAAGCATGCTGACCGACACCACCACCATCGCCACCACGACCACGACCACGTCACTTCAGCGTATGGAGCCTCTCACGAAGATGAAATCCAAATGATTATACTCTGAACTGATCTTTCTCTGTTCCTGCCGCCGTTACATTCGCAACAAACTAATTCTATGTCTACGACTGCACCCAGTCAGCCATTCAGCCAGTCAGTTTTAGTTGAGTTCGGTCAGATATCAAACTGTGGCCAGAGCCAACACACCAATACCCAAAGCATAGTCTCAAGACATCCCATCTGACACTCTCTTGCATGGTTTGAATGCATGCTTTCCAGTATTTGGATTTTTGGATTTTGGTGGGCAATCCTGTCGTCGCCGTCGCCGTTATCGTTATCCAAGAGCAGGGACTTCCTTGACCTTGTTATTGCTTAATCCTCGGCCCCGCAAAATAGACATGGATGAGGGCTGCCAAAGTTTGGGGGTTTTAACTATAGAACGAACCTCTCATGGTTATGGCTTCTTTCGGAGATGTTGGGAATTTCCTATATTGGAAATGTGTTAATGGCACCGCAAAGAACAAGAACAAAGAACAAGAGGGAAGGGAGGTGGTGTGTTTTGTGGGCGACTCCCAGGTAGAAAAAGGTTGATTTTTCCGTTTACTTTTTTCGCTTGGTTTATTGGAGCGGGAGGGATGGGTGTTATCAAAATGCACTGTATATGTAATGTTTATTAATGCATATAGAAGGAGGGGATAGTGGATAGGGGAGATAGTGGACACTGCCTAGGTGGGACGGGGGGACACGCATGGCACCCCAGAGAGGAGGAAGGGGACAAGGGGGAAACGGTTAATGTATAAAGTTGTGCATTGTTGTCCGCCATTTCCCCGATCATTTCGAGGTGTAGAGACCAATGATAATTTGACTGATTCGGCTTAAGGCTGACTAACTGACTGACGGACCATTTTCGCTTTCACGTTGCGTACATACTTGTTTGTACCGTAGGTCGCGCCGATGCGGTCTCGCTCTTCCCTTATCTCCCGTTTACGACCAGATCGAATCGCGTCCCATCAAGACAACATTTTTGGCGCTTTGTCGTGCCATACCCTGCGCTTTGGTTTCTGACTGCCTCTTCCGCGCGGCTTGGCCTAGCCTATCTTACCATACCCATACCCATACCATTGCTGCAGGTAGCAGAACGTCGATCCTCAACTTAGGCGGCGGCTCCTTCTTTCCTCCCATCACACCCCCCGTTTTCCGCTATTCCAGCCTATTTTGTCTTTCCCTTTACTCTCTTTTCCGCTTCTGTCATCGTTCGTCCTTCTCCGTGATCTCTACTTGCCTTGCCTTGCACTTGCAGGCCTTACCTAGCAACTCTGTACCGGCCCTGCGCCTGCTCGGCCTTGAAGCCCTCCTGCTGACTTGGCAGTGGACCTCGGCTGCGCACTGCGGCACCGGCATTAGCTGCGGCCCAGGCGTCTCCGCCACTGGCCAACCGTGGATCGCTGCTTGTCGAGGCTGGTCCACCGCCGGCGCCGAGGCCAGGGATCCCGGATGCGTCGCCTAGGCCTGGGATGCCGCCGGCGCCGGCGCCGGAAAGAGACGGTGTAGAGCTGTTGTTGGCTGTGGGAGGCGGTGGAGGTTGCGGATGTGGATGTGGGAAGCTCGACACGCCTGGTAGCGGAAGAGGGAGGTTGAGTTTGGAAAAGTCGATGGCTGGGCCGGGGCCCGGGAGAGGGGGCGGGGGATAAGTTGAACCTGGTTGGCCGGGTGCGGGGCTGCCTGGGTGATGATGGTGATGTTGCTGTTGTTGATGGTGTTGTCGGACTTGAGTCTGCATGAAGCGGGCGAGTTGGGAGGGGTCCATGCCGGGAATCGGTAAGGGAGGTGCTTGGTTGAGCGTTCCTGGCGGCGGTGGTGGTTGCGAGGGCGGGCTGCGCATTTGGAGATCGTGATGGATGCCGGTGGCCATTCCGGGGAAGGCGAAGCCACCTGGGGCTACGGACGATGCGCCAGGGATGGGGCCGCTCGGTGTTGCGAGACCTGGCAGGCCCGGCAGGCCCGGGATATTGAATTGGTTTCTGTTCGCGTTGGGTTGGTCTTCGAGGCCTTCTGCTTCGTCCTCTGCTTCTTGCTCTTCCTGTTCTTTGGTTTGACGTGCGTTGGCTTTGCGGTCGTACGTGCCTTGGGCTTCGGCGCCTTCTTCGCCAAGGTGGTATTTGTCTTTGAAGCAGTTTTGAGGATCGTCTGGTTGAGATCGAGACCAGAAGCGGACGTAGTGGTCGTTGGAGCCGGTCGCGAGTATGTGGCCGAGAGGATGCCAATCAAGGCTCCAGATGCTTGACTCGTGAGCGTAGGATATCTTGTGGGCTGGGTATATGGACTGTGCGGGTGCCGAGCGTGGATCTGGCGTGTTGTATGGAGACACCGTGGCTGTCGTTATGCCTGCAGGTGTGTTGGGTTCGGATAGGAGGTATGTGAAGAGCGCGCCGTCTTCGCCGCCTGTGGAGATTATGCTTGGATGAATTGGGTGCCAGGAAAGCGAAGTGACGCCTTTTTCATGGCCGCGGAGGATAGCAACATCGCGCATCATTCGGAGGTCGAATATTCGTGACTGGCCGTCTCGCGCCGCGGTCCCAAGGAGTTGTGGCCTGAGTCGGGAGAAGGAGACGGTGCTAATCGCATTTTTGTGCCCGTGAAGAGTGGTTAAGTTTCGACAAGTGCGTGGATCCCAGAGACGTACACTGTGGTCTTTGGAGCCGGACACTACAAGCCCTTTTTGAGGGTGCCAATCTACAGCTTTGACGTCCCAGCCGTGGTCTTTGAAAGTTGACTCGTTCGTAGAAGAGGTGAAGTCCCATATTTTGAGGGTATTGTCATCCGACGCAGTGACGAATTTCGTATCAGTAGGGCTAAAGGCAACGTCTCGGATTGGTGAGTCGTGAGCTTTGAATTGGTGTGTGAGGTTGAGCGTTGGTTGCAAATAGAACACGGTTCCTTCGTCATTTGCAGCAACCAACCAGTCCTGCTTGTTGGACCACTCCGCTGTTCGCAATGATGAGCTGCCCATAGCCGTCACCGTCTCGAAATTGAAGGACATCCCGTTCCACAGCATGAATTCTCCATTGTGTACGCCTGCCAGCAGACGCCTACCCTCCGGCATCCATCGGACGATCGTGACGGGCTTTTTTGACTTGCCCAAAGACTGGTGCAGGAATCTGGTTGCAATCGACTCTGCCGGTCGATCTAGCATTGCGGGCGGGGGCAGCATGTCTAAGACATAGCTGATACTTGGTCGTTCTTGTTCGTAGTGAAAAGATCCCTTCCATGGTTGCTGACGCTGCCTCATCCAATGTACCATTGATGATCCGTAATCAGTCACAGGTCTTGGACGCCGTTTTCTGAATGCGCCATCGACTCCTCCATCGTCGCCGTAGCCCGCCATCGTGATGATTCCAGACCCTGCCAGGCCGAGTACGAATACCGAGCGCTGATGATATTTTGGCCAGGCTTATTGTAAGCTATGCATAGTGATTGCGTTACAGGTGAAACTGGTCTTTTTGTCGAAGAACGGATTGATTCTCAGATCGATTAGTAAGAGTGAGTACGTAGTGGCTCCGTTGGACTGGCGTGCTATATGAACGCCTTCTCCTCGCCTCCAGGAAATATGAAGGACATTCTACGCTTGCTTTACCTGCACTACACGGAACTTGGTAGGGATGAAAGGGTTCTGTTGGCTGCTCAAGGCTTAGCGCACGATACGGCATATCAAAAAGGCAAGAAATTAAATACTGTTGACCGAATGCTCTCTTTGTGCTGTTTCCTTCTGCAAGCGCCTCTGTTCGCTGAAATCTCCTGCAACATATGAGGACTGGAAGGGACTTGCAGTATCTTTTTCGCGTAGCAGCTTCCATCGCTAGATCAACTGATAACAAAAAGCAAGATAACGGCTCGCATGGATAACAGAGATGTCGTCTTCATTTTACGAAGCATATTAGCAACTTCTGGCTGTCTTGGGTGAGTACGCAGAACCCTGGGTATAGGCATTTAATCGCCGCACAAGCACAAGGGTAACGTGGCGCCCTTTGTTGTCGCCTCGAATGCTAGCTTGTCTTCAATACCATGAGAGCCAAGTTCGTTGATTCGAGACCTGAGTTTGGACCCATCGAGCCTCGCAGAATCGTTAGATCTGTCGGCATGGGTTGAATTGATGACAAAGTGTACTACGTAGTGCTAGTCTACGTCAGGTAGCGAGAAACTGAACGAAACGATCCAGCGAATCTGCCCTCGCCTAGCTAGACCAAATCAAATCATAATTGAGTAAAATAGGATGGGAAAACCAGAGGAAGGTTTTGTGACAAAACATGCTGTTTAGGCAAGTGAGGCTAAGGGACTGTGGTGCAGCTGCTGTGTTTATCAAAATTTGTGGACAGCTCACCTCCTATTTCTATAGTATTTGGATTAACCTTTCGTACGGCGCTCCCACGCCATCCCAGTATACTCTCCAGGATTCTGCCCGTAGCAAAAGCGCCGCTCCTTGGTGCTACCTGGATACCTAACCCTGGAAGCACGTGGAATGACCAGGTCGGCATGCTTGCTTGGTTGACGCTTTTCACTACTAGGTCGTTACTAGATCTGCTAGCTATGAGCACTTTGAACAGAATTATCTACGCGGTTTGCTGAACGTTTCTGCTATCAGCAGAGGTCATCTCTCTCTGTTCGCGCCTGCTTGATTCCTGGCTTCAATCACCAGCCTCTCCAGCGGACCCACACATCTCTCACCACATCCGGATCATTGCTCTCGCTATCAACAATGAGATACCATCCAAACTGGCTACCTGTGATGCAAGCGTGGTTGGGCCAAAGCTGCAACCTTTGTCCGTACTTGACAGGTAATGTTTCCCTTTTCTGCTGAAAGTCCCACTGTAACAGACCATGCTCCTGGCTAACGCGATCCACAATGATTCTCTCCTTGGTGCTGTAGGGGTCGTAGGTCTGAGGCATGTTCCAACCGGAGACGACACCGTGGCCGCGGTAAGATTTGCAGGGCTCACGGGCCAAGGCGATGCAGCCAGCATTTATCAGTGCTTCGGGAATCTCTGTGCGGTCTGGATAAGTCGAGCAAATTTCGGTGAGCACTGAGAATGCTATATTGTCTTCTGGTCTGGGTCCAAGCTCGCGGGACGAGGCTGCGACTTGTTGAATGTCGAAAGTGGGATAGACTCCCGCATGGATCTCGAAGTGGATGTTTGCTTCTCGTGCCTTTGCAAGAGAAGCACGCAGGGCCGAGGCCGACGCAGAAGCGGCTGTACTCGGACTGCTATCGAGAAGGCTTTGCAACGATAAAGCGGTTGGGGAAGCGCCACAAGAGATATAGAGTGGTTCTTCACGTGACGAAATATAGTCCGATGGTGTGTTGGAGAGGGCTGCTTGAGTACAGGCATCGACTTCGACACGTAGATGGTCCATCGCCTCGAGCGGGGAATCGCTGCCATAACTGAGACTGTTGTGGGAGTAGAAACCGAGCAGATGCAGCTGGCCTCGAGATTCCAGATCAAGGGCAGACTCGACTAGGTCTTGCATGCGGGGGGAGGTTGGAGCGAGGCCAGCACGGTGGTTGCCCGAATCGGTCTTGAGGAAGGCTCGGAGCGGAAGTTTGCCTGAGAGATCAAAGATTCGTTTGAGGGTTTCAAGCTGTGCAGGGTGATCAATCATCAGAGTTAGAGAACCAGAACCCATAGTTTCCAAGAATTTTGCCAAGCGCGATATGTGCGAGGCCCCTGGTGGGACACCATAGAGAACATTGATAGTGGCACCCTGCTGCTGGTAGGCCTTGAGTAGAGCAACTAGCTGTTCAAGCTCAGCGAGAGTCGAGCATACAAGGCGAACATCTGAACTATCATGCCCGACCTGGTAGCGGGTGAGTTCTGATGTCTTGTGCGTTTTCACGTGAGCCCGGAAGCTCACGTCAAGCTCTTTCACGGCAGATAACATCATGGTGCAATTCTTCTTGAGCTTGGCAATGTCAAGAATAGCACTTGGGATAGGCATATCATGTAGACTTTTACCTTGGCATGTAGATGTGAGCATGTCTTTGCTGGGTAGCGGAAACACTTGCGAAGAGTCCATCTTCTAAGCAGAGAGAGCCGTCTGACCAGCCACGTTCTAGGTTGCTTAGAGATGGGCAAAACCTCAATGACAAATTGTGATTGATCAGTCTCCGATTACTGAAGGTGAACTCACTAAACGAATCCAGTAGACTAAAGTGAAGGCTCGGTATCACGGTGCAAGAGGGTGGGTTCAGGCTTTTTTGTACATCGATCCGAAGTCGGCCGATTGCTGTGGCCCGGGCTGACATAATATTTGGTCACGTGATTGATCTAATTGTAGCCCGCCAAACCTTCTCATTCAGGATTCAAGATTTGGCGTTTTGGCGTGTTGGCTTTTCTGATGCCAAGGCTGCTGTGGGGTCTGCCTCGTGTCGGACACTGGCACTCAGGCTGTGGACCTTTTTTTTGATACCGAGCTCCACTCTTTGGTCTTTTTCCGGTGCCTCTCAAACGGCACTTCTGAACTTTCTTTGCTGTGTTACCCCTGAACCAGGAAACCCCAGCATATACATTGCGTTGTGCCACACCTTCGTCATCCATGGCCTCGAAGTTTGAACCAGCCACGACAGCTCACTGCTCATCTTCAGCGTTCGATTGTGCTGCCGTCGCCCAAGGCATGCAACTAAAAGGAGAGCACGGCCGAAAGGCTCATAGGACGAAGTACAGTGTTCGACATGCTCCGAGGAAGTGCCCGGCTCCTTAGGACTCGTTTCAACATTGAGGTTTCTTCGGCGTTCCGGTCCACCTGCTATACTCTGTTGCTCGTAGGCGTTTGCAACCTTGAAGGGTCTTCCTCGTCTAGCGAGATAGCCTTCAAAGTCTAGCTGTTGAGCTAGCTGCTCATAGTCAAGGTTGGTCATCCACAGTCTTATCCACAACCCCAGCGCATGTTTCTTTTGCGCCGCTGTTGAGCCTACCAATCCACACATATTTCTTCCCCCGAATCCTCCAATCCGTGCAATACTCGGTATGTGACACGCACACACACCCTTGTCGACTCCTACGGCAATCTTGCCATGAAATCAGCCACGGTTGCCGTTCTCATCAGTCGATTTGTCCTGATAAGAAAAATATCTTGATTGACTTAATCGAGCATGAGGATCTAAATCAGGTCGTGTATACGGACTAGCACTCCCGGTGTCTAGGTAGCGGAGAAGCCATCTGAGCCAAGCCCACTTCTATCGACGATCCTGTCGGGAGATCAGCCTGAATACTCTCCATCTGCCTCAGGCTCCTCAGGCTCCTCGGACAACAAGTCCTTCCCGACTATCACGCCATCACCTTTTGACTGAGCAACGACACCTCCATCCAACCCAGAGACTGTACTCCCACCAAGCCCAAGGGAGTGACGGAACATAGCAGCCTGCCCCAGACCGCAGGGCTCACACAGCGGGAATCATGCGAGGCTCTTTTCGACTGCGCTGAATGCGATCTCCTTACTTGCGCTGAGCCGTCGTCGCAATGGCACAGCAGCCTCAACATGACTCGACCTACACCGTCTCGGCGCCGACACATCCCGTGCCTCAATTGCAGGGCCCGTTTGAGGAGTCAATGCTTGAATCGATCCACGATGACGCCGAGCACGATGTCTACCTGGACCCCATCACGAGACGAAATACTCTGCTCGAAGCCCCTGCCTATACGCGAGTGATCGCAGGAAGATGGAAGCAAAAGCCTGGAGAGCAATATCATCCATTGTGGAAGTTGATCGCTCAGGTCTCCTTCGGCATACACTTGTTGGCCGAGGGCATGGCCAAATCGGAGGACGATGTGATGCAAATCTTGCAGGCACATGTGGACGAGATTGACGGTTTCCTGGAACGCACCACCGAGGACGTTGACCTAGCCACCGAAGACATACAAGAACGGCTGAGATGCCTGAAACTACCCCTCTCACACCCTGCCACCTTCGACCGAATGCTCGAAGACCGTAACTTTCGACTGTCCATTGTGGAAGGCAACGAGAAGATCGAGCATATTGTGGATAGAACCACCCAGGCACTGCAGGACGCCTTGAAAGATGTACAAAAAGGCTTTGACTCGACTGGCTGCCTCGAAACCTATCTACAAGGCTTGGCCACCTCGTGGACCAGAGCAACAGTCGAACATGAAGCTGTCTTTGTGGCAATGCTGGGCAACGTCGAAGGCTGGAGGAAAGCGTTCCTGTCCTTGCATACCCAAGGCAAAAAGCTGAAGAGCGCCTTGAAGAAGCTCACCGACATCATCAACGAGATGCAGGCGCGTGCCGGCGAAGTCAGCCGACGACTACTCCATCAGGCCAAGTTGCAGTATCAGCAGCAGCCGTCTGGCAAAGCTACAGGACGCTCCACACCCACCTCGAGGTATCAGGCCACGTCGACCAAGAAGTTGCCCAGCAGGCCAGACCGACCGTCGCTGAAGCAGACCATGTCCAACGACACCTTCAAGACTGGCCCAACCACCCGCCCTTCCTCGCAGGACAGCCTGCGCCAACAAGCCATGCTGCGACGTTCTCAAACCCCTCAAAACGACATGCCAACACCGCGCCAAGTCAACACTGGTGCCAGTCCCAGAATCATCAAGCGTGCCTCCAACTCACAAGCTCGGGTTCAGTCACTAGTGCCGTCACTGTTTGAAGGTCTCTCGTCCTCTCTAGACACTATCGCACCGCCGCGCTCGCAGCCGATTGAAGAGGACCCACCGTCCGAAAACCATTTCCCAGTCGTAGAACTCCCAGCTCATGTACCAGAGGAAACCATGCGCCAGGTCCCAATGTCTAAGCAGAATCGATGGAGCGTGGGACTTGGCTTGGTTTCAGGAAAGACAGGCGACAAGTTGGAGAAGAGGAGCTCGAGATTGGGCACGTCGGCTCTAGTTGACCTGCTACGGGCTGATCCTCCTCCCGATCAAACGTCAGAAACGCCAAAGACGAAATCGTCAGCGTTCTCCCCACCAGCCTCGACCGTAGTGTCAGGCAGCACAGGAGATGGGTCGTCTGCTGGCAAACCACAGATATCGGATGATCCGTCGCCGGCACGTTCCTTGTCGGTTAGTGATTTGGGAATATCGCAGACCAAGAACAATGTTCGTCGTCCAAAGAAAGGCATTCAACACTGGTTTGATGCGGTCGACGATGACCTTGACGATGACCTTGGTCAGAACGACAAGGCTTCCGTTCAGGGAGACGATGCCGCTCAAGTGACCACCGCCACAACCACCACCACCGTTCAGCAAAATTCCAAACCCATCTCCGACCAAGGCAGTGAACAATGCACACCTGAGTGGGCCGTTACTAGCTTTGCACAGGCTGAACAGAAGAAGGAGCTGCTTAAGAAGGGAGCCTTCAATTCGCATCCGCCAAGCATGCCACCTGGCAGCCCGCCGCAGAGTGACGGAGAAACGTTTCCAGACCCTTTAACGGTTGTAACTCCGCAGCGTCAACGTTCGCGTGGCTCGAGCACTGAATACAGCACGCTAGGGGAGCCTGGGCCAGAAATGACTGCCTCTGAAGCCGGCGCCATTCCAGCATACTCGGGCAGTTCCCATCCAAGGGCAAATAATAAGCGAGCATCCGCCTTCGCACCCGAAGTGGTCTGTGTGGAGCAACGGCCGAGAAGGGCTCCATCTGCATCGCCAAAGAAGCAATTTATCGCAGAGATGGAAGGTTCAAGTCCAGTGCCCATGGAACAATCGGCAGTCTCCGCAAACGAGAGAATTGTTGAGCTCGAGGCGCCAAGGCAACATTTTATCTTGCCTCCAAGACGGAAGCCGTTGCAAACGGCTTCCCCAGACGTGGCACGAGAGCAGCAGCCTGACGATGCTCAGCCAGACCTGGCGCCCTCAGCTGCCGTGCAATCGGCCTCGGTGGCACAACCACTTGTCACACCAGAGGGAGAACAGGGCCCGGTGACCGAGCGGGCGAAAGCCGGATCGGAACCTGAAAAGCAGGTGGACATTAAAGGGGTGTCTACGACGTTGACGAGCTCGCAGACAGCCGTGACGCCCGCAACGGAGGAAGATAGATCCCAAGGAGTGATTGAAAAGAAGGTGGAGCCAACCCAGAGAATACGGCTCATCTTGACCGAAGAAGGAAGCTCAGCAAACGGCGTCGTTGTCGAGCAATTTGCGAATGTCACCGATGAAGCTGAACGCCTGCCTCAAACGGCCTTCGTATCTACACCCAATATCCCGATACCGCCTTCGCCACCCAATGACACAAGCTATGCGCCCTTGGACGAGCCACAGGCGCCTCCGACGGAGCCAGAGCCGCTGTACATCCTGCCGGCTCTAACCTACAAAGCTCCCCCGATTTCGCCAAGACTTCCACCTGACCCTGTTCTTGCACGTTCACAGCTTCGAGCTGCACCCAGTCCGCAGCCCGACTTGAAGACGGAAAAGGAACCGGACAGCACAGAAAGCCAAGCAGAGGGGTCAAGACCTGGATTCTCACAAACCACGGAGCGATCTTCCTCGACTGGTGCGTCGAACGAGCATAATCAGTCTCCGAGAGATGAGCAACCACCGACTTCGCCGCCACTGAGTGAGGCCAAGGGTACACAAGCCGTAGCCGTAGCCGCACCAACCACCTCTGCGGTTGCTGGTTCCACTAGCTCGATCGCTCGCGCCCGCAAGCCGGCGAATCTGAAACCCATAGACAACAGCCCGACGCACCCCTGGCAGAACGGATGGAAAGCTTTCTTCGCTGGTCAGTCCTCGCCAAGTGGGTTCAAGCTCAGCCCTCGGAATAAGCAGTCGGAACACGTGGTAGGAGAAGGTAAAGCGGAGGGGGACCAGGACCAGCACGAGCCATCGGACGCGTCGACTGCGCTGTTGAGCCCCACATCGGCTTCGAGCTACTCGAAAGCGGTGAACACTCCTTCGCCAGCCAAGAGCAGCGAGAAGGACGTGGTTTGGTTTAACAAAGCATTTGATGAGCCGCCGAAGCCGGTGAGCGAGGGGGCCTCGAGCATCACGAGTTCACGAGCAAATGATAAGATAGGGGAGGGCGCGACGACGACGACGCCTAATAAGGACGAGCAGGCTGTCGGCGCGGTGCCATGACAGGCAGAGCAGTAGAGTGCGTGTATAAGGAGGCGTTACTGAGCAAAATTCTTGTTCCGCATGGACTGTCCAGGCGACTTTTTTTAATGACGAATTTATGTTTTCACTATATATACATGTAACAAAATTTAGAGACGGGTCCTCGTCACGCGTACGAAAGGGACGGGTTTACTAGCTAGGTAGCTATCTTGGGTACGTACTTCGTACCTATGTATCTATGTAGAGGTAGGTATGTTAGCTTTGGAAGCTTGAATTGACGAAAGTACCTTCGTAGATACTAATTCCATTCCACCTTACGAGGTACTTTTCTGCTTATTTATTATTCTTACTGCACTAGCGGAGTCGCGGGAAGCCGGACCTGGAGCTGGGAAGAAGTTCGGCTGTAGGTTTTTTCTCAATAGGCCAAGGATTTGAGGTTGAGGCAAGCGCGTGGAGCTTAGCAGCAGAGGAGGAGGGGATGGACATTATTGTGTGCACTATGCAAGTTGTGCCGAGATGATCATGAACGGTGGCGTCACCATTGGACATGGATCAATGCTCCCAACAGGGCGGGGACACCATCGCGGCAAGAAAGACGTAGTGGGGCCAGCCCTAGCCCAGCCCAGGGTAAAAACCAACAAAGCGGTGTCCCGTCCCGTCACTTGAGCTGCAAGGTTTGCGAAAACTGGTCACACGGGGGATGCTGTTCTTGCCTTCAAAAATTGTGGACTTTGTCAGCGTGCCGCTCATCCACTGGCACTATATATTTACAAGACGAACGCTAATCGTGGAGGTGGAGCGTTTGCCGAAAGAACGGTCAACTGAACCGCCGGATAATGCTAGAAAATAAATGCAGCCAAAGGCAGGGTGGGAGATGTGCCGCGGCCCCCTCATGAAGAAGAAGGTGAAAGATGTTCAGTAGTTGGCAATAATCCCGAGAACACCAACCCTTGGAAGGCAGGTAGTGGCAGGCGTGTCAAGGTATACTAGGTAATATCTGGATCCATAGATATCATCGCAGGGTGCAGGGCGTGCAAGGGGAAGGCGGACACGGTCAGATAGAGGTGAGGCAAATCAAATACCAAGTATTGGAGCGGTGGCGGCGGTCGCCGTGGGACGCACAAACGGTAATTGCATGCGGTCCCGGCGCAGCCTATAGGAGAGCGTCGCTCCAGTAGCTTTCACAGTTCGGGAGTGGGTTCGATCCAGGCTCGCGGTCCAACTTTGCTGGACAGCCACACAGCCAGACAGCTTCTTGATCAGCCGGCACGAGCGACGCTTAGAAGGCGCCGAGCCCACTGATCACTAATTAGGTTGTTGGTGGCCCCATGTGCCCCATCCGCTGGCCCGTGATTGCCTGGCCGCTGACGCTTAACACCACCCGAGCTTGTCGCCGTAGATGGCCGTTTATTAGGTGCTACTGGTGCTACTATCGTCTTCCAAGGTTAGTTGGTCGGAGCAACCTGACGTGCAACTCTGGCTCGTCAACATCATCAGCAGCGACCTGTTTGCCGACACATCGTACACTTGCTGCTGTGCTGCTGCTTCATTTGCCCAGCGACGGGCACCGGTCATCATCGTCATCTCAGAGCTCGGTGCTGTGCGACGACAGCGTGCATCTGCTACGCCACTCGCCTCCACATTGCTGTCGTTCACCGAGATCTCAACAGCTGGACCGCTGGACAACTCGACAGCTCGAGTCCCGCCCTGACCACAACGCCATGTACCTAGCCGTCCAGGACACACCTCGAGTCGATCATCCTGCCGCTTCTGCCGCTACTGCCTGCCTGTCCTGGTCTTTTTGAATTGTCTGCCGTTCCGGCTCCGCCTGCGGCTTCTCGAGTGTTCTTCATTGAAACCTTTGAGACAATCTGCTACCCTGCCGTCATAGATTTGCCCACCGCCTCGAGCTGAACGCCAGGTTTCGGATTGCCAAACGATGTGGCGCGCTGATTGAACCGAACCTTGGCCTTATCCTTCCCATCTCAGCGATCCAACGGTGCAGCCCGAGCAAAGACCACGGCCACAGATTGTTTTTGTTGAGAGAGGTCACGATCAGGTTCAGGTTGCGCAACACTTGGCCGTGGTGTTGCTAGGCGTCAGCACCACAAAAGCCAATTGGAATTGGAGTCGAGCATCGCATGAAGGCTCGGCAGTCACTCTTCTTCCTACCGTCCAATTACACCAGCGAAGTGGCTGTGAAGCGAGGACACTACTCCTGCATCCCACATCCTGAATCACTTCTGGAGCTAGACCCAGCATTATCAAACTCGACCCGGGGCAGCACCTCTCCTGCTGCCTGAGTGCGATTCCCTCCGTGGCCATCACCATCACCCCTCGAGAAGACCGACGAAGCCAAGTGGCCACTGCTTCGTCATGGACTCCCGGAAGGCTGGAGCCGGCTCTCGCACAAGGGCCACGACGGTCGCTCCGTGGGACGAGCCGTCACATGGCCTGTTGCGCAGTCCCAGTGACTACTCGCCTTTGGAAAGCGACCCTCAGGCCATGATAGGCGGCACTCGGCCCTTCAACCAATCCTACTTCAACCAAAGTCCAGCAGAAGGATCGGGCTCACCACGTGCTGCCAATAGCCGACAGGAATCGGATGAGGACGTTCGTGCCAATGTCCGCACACCCTCGGTCGCCAGCAATGACACCGCCAGCAGTCGAACCTCGCGGGTCAGTGCCAAGAATGCTAAGTTCCACCGGAAAGCGTTGAATGCCTTTTTCGGTGACGATCCCATCGACAATTCCCGCAAGGCCCCGCCGGCCCAATCGGCTCAGATTGACAGCACTGCGGGACAAGAAGAGAAGCAGAGCAAGAGAGACAACTCCTTGACCGTGGTAAAATCTGGCGAGGACCGACCCAAAACACCTGTCCCCTCCAGTAATGTCACGCCCTGGCATTACCAGGATTTCGAAGACGTGTCCAAGTTTGGTACGGCCCCGATCCGCCAAGAGCTCGGTCAGCCAGAGACCAACGGCACGGCGAAGCAGGCGCCCGCCACCGGCCTGAGAGGCAAACTCCTGCCTCACCGACACACCAAGAGCAAGGACGAAGCGCCCAAGCCGCCGCAGCCGCAGCAGAGCTTTGCCGCACCTTCCGTGCCTCAACGGCCAGCCACTAGTCGTGATCCTCCCAGCAACCGCCTATCACCAAATCAGGCCTCAACCCCCATGAGTTCTCAATCGAACTTGCCCCCCAAGGCTCAGCAAGCACCTGCCAACCAAGAAAGCAATGGGACCTCGCGCAAACGAGATTTCTTTTCCAAGCTAAAGTCCCCGCGGCACAAGGAGAAAGGCCCTCCCTCTCCTGCTCCTGCTCCTGCTCCTGCTGCTGCTCCTACTCCTCCTCTTTCCAGTCCTCCCGCTGGCGCACCTAGTCCTACCAGTTTTCCTGCCCCCTTCCCTGCTCCCTCTACCTCTCCTCCACCATCTTTCGCAACACCAAGAGACGCTCCGCAGGAAGCCGAGCCTCCAATTCAAGAACCGCGCCGAAGGAGCCGTGCCTTCACCGACAAGCTATCCAAAAAAGGATCGATCGCACCCTCGACCGGTTCGTCGAAGAAGGACAGAGAAAGCAGCGTTGCTTCAAATGACAGCAGCGCAACCATCAAAGCTCCAGAAATGCCCAAGATAGACAGATCCTTCACCTCCAGTTCTGTGGCATCCAAAGCCAGCAAGTTTAGAGGTTTTGGTCACCGTGGGAACCGCGAGCGGGCAGCGAGCACGGTGCAATCGATCTCCAGCGACAATGGAAAGAAAGAAGCACCCCCACCCACCCCGGGCATCTGGTCCATCGACACCAACTTTGAAGACATGTCTGACATTCTCCACAAGCCCGCCGTACAAGAGGAGCCCGAACAAACCGATGAAGATGGCAAGCCGGTTCCACCGACCCCCTCGCAGGAACCCGCGGCTCCGGCCTGGGATGCCCCGGACAGCTGGGCGATCAAAGGACAAGATGCTGGAATTGGCACACAACCGCACGATGCGGCCGAGCATGGTCTGGCGGCAATTGAGGAGGAAGACTCGATCCCCTACTTCATGCGCGTCTTCCGCTCAGATGGCACCTTTGCCACTCTCTCCATGCTCATCAACGCCACTGTGGAGGAAGTCCTGCAGTCGCTGGCCAAGAAATCCGTCCTGCACGACACTATCGAGAACTACCATCTCATTCTCCGCAAAAATCAGTTGTCCCGACAGCTGGGCCAGAACGAGAAACCGATCGCCATGCAAAAGAGGCTCTTGCTACAGGCCGGCTATGAAGAGAACGATCACATTGAGGACGTCGGCCGAGAAGACAGCAGCTACTTGTGCCGCTTCACCTTCAGCCACGAAAAGCAGACAGGCTTTGGCACCGGCCTCGACAATGATCCCACCTTCAACAAGATGCAGAAGTTCAGCCATGTCGATTTGTCTGGAAGATCGATGATCACCATTCCCATCATCCTCTACACCAAGGCCGCCGAAATCATCTCCCTCAACCTCTCGCGCAATTTGGCCCTGTCCGTGCCCAAAGATTTCATCTCCAGCTGCATTAATCTGCGCGAGCTCAAGTTTACCGGCAACGAAGCATGGCATCTGCCGGCCAGTCTTGCCTGGGCGACCCGCCTGAACGTGTTGGACCTGTCAAACAACCGCATCGATGACCTCGAGCATGCAGAGCTACATAGACTGAACGGCCTGGTCAGTTTGAAGCTAGCCAACAACAATCTTTCCAAGCTTCCAAACAAGTTTGCCCATTTTCGCCAACTGCGCTCGCTGAATATATCGTCGAACAATTTCAAGGAACTGCCCGAACAAGTCTACAATCTGCGCTCCCTGGCCGATCTGGACTTTAGCTTCAACAAAATCTCAAACCTGCCAAGGATATCGGCGTTGACCGCCTTGGAACGCCTGTGGATGACGAACAACGACCTCAAAGGTCCCCTCAACGAAGGCTTCAAGCATTTGCCAAACCTCAAGGAAATGGATGCACGCTTCAACGCAATCACCAACATCGACAATGTGGCTGAATTGCCGAATCTTGAACAACTCCTGGCGGGCCACAATTCCATCTCCGCGTTCAAGGGCTCCTTTCAAAAGCTACGAAATCTTGTCCTGGACCATAATCCCATGACCGCTTTCGACCTTGAGGCGCCAGTGCCATCACTCATCTTCCTGAATATTGCTTCGGCGAAGCTGGTCGAATTCAAAGAGGCGAATTTTGAGCACATGTCCAACCTGCAAAAGCTCATCTTGGATAAGAACCATTTTTCCAACCTACCCTCGGGTGTCGGCAGACTCACCAAACTGGAGCATTTGAGCATTGCGAAGAATCGACTGAACGCCATCCCGCCGGCCATCGGGAACTTGGTCGATTTGAAGCACTTGAATCTGCGAGAGTGCAACGTGAAGAGCTTACCAGCCGAGATATGGTATTGCAGAAACCTCGAAATGCTGAATTTGTCTTCGAATGTTTTGGAGTCGTTTCCGAAGTTGAGTGCTATCCCACAAATGCCTTCAGAAGCTCAAAAGGAGGTGAATTCGGGTCTCCCATCATCTCCCAGTTTCGAAGAACTCGGCAAGCTCGAGGATTTCCAAGCTCGACGCCCGAGCCAAGCTTCGTCGGGCATGATGAATCTGGGCTCGCCCGTTGGCTCAGGACGCAAGAATTCCACCGTTTCATCCCAGGGAGGGCAGGGGCGTAAGATGTCTCAGATTACTAGGACGAATACCGAGACGTCCATGGCGACAGCCATGAGGAAAGACTCGAACATTTCGCAAGCCCGAGTGCTGAACACATTCGCGGGATCACTCCGCTATCTGTATCTTGCTGACAATAGATTGGAGGATGAGGTCTTCCGCGAACTAGTCTACCTTCAGGAGCTTCGCATGCTCAACCTCTCCTACAACGAAATCGATGACTTCCCCCAGGGTGTTCTGAGAAGATGGCCGCAGCTCACCGAACTCTTCCTGTCGGGTAACGCGCTTACCTCATTGCCATCGGAGGACTTTGAAGAAAGCAGCAATTTGAGAAGCCTCTATCTGAACGTGAACAGGTTCCAAGTCTTGCCTGCCGAGCTTTGTAATGTTCACAAGCTGTCGGTGCTGGACGTTGGCAGCAACTCGCTCAAGTACAATGTCTCCAACTGGCCGTATGATTGGAATTGGAACCGCAACTTGAACCTCAAGTACCTCAACTTCTCTGCCAATCGCAGACTCGAGATCAAGCCCGCACATCAAACTGCCATGAACCAATATGCAGCCATGAACGGCGGAGAACCGCAAGACCTGACGAGCTTTAACAACCTTAAATATCTGAGAGTGCTTGGCCTTATGGATGTCACGCTGCTGACCAACACCGTCCCCGACGACAACGAAGATCGTCGTGTCCGAACGTCGGCTTCACTCGCTGGTGCCTTGCTGTACGGCATGGCAGACACGTTGGGCCAGAACGATCATCTTTCTACGCTAGACCTCCTGAAACCCAACTTCCGAAGCCACGAGGCAGAGATCATTGTGGGCATGTTTGATGGTCAGGCATTGCCGAGTGGTGGTTCCAGGGTTGCCAAATATTTGCATGAGCACTTCGCTTCCAATTTCATGGAAGAACTGAACAAAGCTGAGAAAGAAGAGAACGATACGACTGAAGACGCGCTCCGCCGCTCGTTTTTGTCCTTGAACAAGGAGATGGCCAACTACGCCAGCAGTGCCATTGAGAACAGAGAAAACAGGTTGCAGAATGGCCATCGCGGGTCCAGTGTCGCAAACATGCTGAGCGCCGATGATTTAAATGCCGGTTGTGTTGCCGCTGTTCTCTACCTGAACGGCATCGAATTGTATGTGGCCAACGTGGGAGACATTGAAGCATACAGCATTGCGACAAACGGAAAATACCGAGCGCTGACTAGCAAGCATCTTCCATCCGAGGAACGAGAACGCATTCGCGCTGCTGGTGGCTATGTCTCAAGACAAGGGAAGCTGAATGACACAATCGAGGTCAGCCGGGCTTTCGGTTACTTCAACGCAATGCCCTCCATCATCGCTGCGCCGTCTACAACACATACGCAAATTTCGGACACGGATGAGCTCATCGTCGTCGCAACGAAGGAGTTTTGGGACTTTGTCAGCGTCGATCTCGCCGTCGATCTCGCGCGAGCGGAAAAGGCCGACCTCATGGTCGCGGCGCAGAAGCTACGGGACATTGCCATTGCATTTGGAGCTCGACAAAAGATCATGGTGCAGGTCCTGGGTGTTTCCGACTTGAGGAAGCGGAACACACACAAGTATCGGGGAGGTAGTTTCTCCCTTCCCAGTCAGCTGGGCGACGGCGAGAATCAGATATTTCCTAGTGCAACGAGGAAAAGAAAGGCTCGCGATCAGGTTGCTGACTCCGAACTTGCCCGCATGGAAGAACCCGAAGCCCCAACAGGAGAAGTTGCCATCTGCTTCACTGATATCAAGAATTCGACGGCTCTGTGGGAAATTTTGCCCGTGCCCATGCGGGGCGCGATCCAGTTGCACAATCAATTAATGCGACGACAACTGCGAATCGTTGGTGGGTACGAAGTCAAAACGGAAGGCGACGCGTTCATGTGTTCTTTCCCGACCATGACTTCGGCTCTCCTGTGGTGTTTTGTTTCGCAAAACAGTTTGCTCGACCTGCAGTGGCCTACTGAAATTCTCGACACGGTGCACTGCCAAGAAAAGTACGACGCCGACGGCAATATCATCTATCGTGGCCTCAGCGTCAGAATGGGTATCCATTGGGGTCGACCGGTGTGCGAACCTGACCCGATCACACGAAGAATGGACTACTTTGGCCCCATGGTGAACAAAGCTGCACGAGTGTCGGCTGTGGCAGATGGTGGGCAAATCTCAGTCAGCACGGATGGAATTTCGGAAATTAGGCGAATACTGGAAGCGTTCGCCGAAGATGACGGCCGGCGTGATAGCCTTGAATCTCAAGACGGGTTTATGGACGACCCGTTGTCCGTGCAAATCAGGAAAGAGCTCCGGCAGCTCAGCAGTTTGGGCTTTGAGGTCAAAGAGCTCGGCGAAAAGAAGCTGAAAGGTCTTGAGAATCCGGAATTCATCTTCCTCATGTATCCTCATGGTCTGTCAGGCCGTTTGGATATTCCGCCAGGTGCAGGAGACGTTCCTGCCAACATGGCACCGGCGGAGAAGGATGAAAAAGCCGACCCCGGAACACTTGATAAAGACGGCGCCTTGAGCCAAGGTTTGGACTTGGACGCAGTTTGGCAGCTTTGGGACATTGCGTTGCGGCTCGAAATGCTTTGCTCGAGTTTGGAAGACCCTGATAGGACGCGCGGGCTGAAGAAACCTGAGCTGAGCTTGCTATCAAACATGAAAAACAGAGGAGGACAGATTTCAGACGACTTTATGATGCATCTCATGGAACACCAAGTGACCAGAGTTGAGAATTGTGTCTCGACTCTACAGCTCAGGCATATGGCGAATCCACTGACGATGGGTGTACCATTTGCGGACCAGGCGAAGCCCATCAGAGAGCTTTTGGCAGAACTTTCTGTGGCCCTGCAGCAATATCGTGGTGGAGCCAAGATGGGCAAAGTGGAGGAAGTCGACGAAGCCGAAGAAGTCGATGGCGTGGGTGGAGTGGACGCGGAAGATGCGAAAGACGCGGAAGACGTAGCGGACGGAGTGGACGCAGAAGATGCAAAAGATGCAGTAGATGGGGTGGACAAAGATGGAAGGGATGACGGCGACCAGAACGAGAGTCGCTAACAGCGCTCGGTGAGGAAGATTTTGTATTATTGCGACGGCCTTGACGATATACGATGAATCAGAAGCGTCAACTCCGGTTGAAGACGATGTCAGACGAGCCTAGTACGGTGCTGAATTTTAGAAGAGAAGGAAGGATTCAGAACGCTGGAAATGATTATTGGAAGCTTGGATTTTCTTGGTGCGTTGGCGACGAGGCGCGTAAGATTGGCACTGTTATAACAAGATTGGGATAGGGAATACCGGACTGGACAACGATTCCTACGATGAAGGCTTGCTACGAAATTTGGTATTCATCAGGAACATGGTCAAAAAGTACTAGTAGTGCAGGAGCGACGGTCGAGCACTAGGAACCCAAGACTCCTCTCCGTTCTATGCACAAGGTCACGTGGTCTTCTAAACTGGACGCTGGAGACCAACACGAATGGATTCCAGGTCAACTCTTTCTTAGCGGGCTGTCATCAACGTTGGTCTTGCCCTTAGTATTAAGTATTTACTGTTGTCCCTTCTTGGGCGTGACCCTTTAGCTTTTTTGTATCGGCCAATTCAGACTTCAGTCTCTAGCGCATGTCCCCGGTGAAGGCGGTCGGGTTGCACGTGAGTTCGTGAATGCAAAAACACGTGCACGTGCCCGCCACTAGATAGAAAGACACGGCGGCTCGCTGATATTCTGATATACACGAATACCAATTACATTTCCTCTAGTCAGAGGACTACCGGCCATGCGCGATGGCTGCTGCTGTGGATGTGACGATGACCACGGCAGTAAGGAATAGACAAGTTTTACAATCGGTGTTCCCCAATCCTGTTCGCCCGCCTCGCAATAAGGAGCAGTTCGAAGCCGACGTATCTCAGCTCGTCCCGCAAGCCACTAAACAATTTGAGGTTGAAACACGACGCTTACTTGGGATTGGGAACGAGCAATACAGCCTACCTTTCGGCAGCGTATACTTCAAGTCTCATTTCATTAGCTGTCCTCCACTCGCCGCGCTGGGTCCACCAACGGCGAAGCAGCGACTTGGCCTCGTCGCGCAGATGTGCAAAGCGGACAGTGTCACACAGAACTGGGGACATAGACTCGGGCGAGATCGGGTCAAGAAAATCTTTGCGACAGTCATCGACAAGACGATATCTGACTTTGTTGCCTGGGCCTATGCTGGCACGTACCACGAAGAGGCTCAGCGGCATCTCAAGCTGTGGGTGGAATTTGTGCTAGCCGTGTGGATCAATGTCTTTCTGTACGGAGTCGAGCACGGAGGGGTGATAAGGAGATCCAGCGAGGTGCCAGAAGTGAAGAGCGAGGATGTTGAGCGGTACCAGAGCATTGCCTCATCGCGCTTCTGGACGTTGCGAGTGGATGAACTTTTTGATATCATCGTCGACTGGGATAACACTGCTGCGGGCATCGACGATCTGAAACCGCTCATGACCATGCCACAGGCTCGACAGTATGCCGTTCAACGACTGAGTACCGCCCTGCACAGACGACTTCTCCAGCCTGGAGCAAGCACGATCGAGATTCTCCAGATCTACATATCGACGATTCGAGCCTTCAGAGTACTTGATCCTCGAGGTGTCATGCTGAGTAAAGTTAGTGGACGAGTGCGGCAGTATCTGAGGGAACGAGACGACACGATCAAAGTTGTGGTTGCAGGTCTGCTATCCGAGGCACCAGCGAACGCTACGAAGCGGCCGACGGACGAGCAAGCGGATACTTTGAGTGAGCTTGCAGCCGAGCTACGACACAGCGAGCCAAGCACAGGCAAGAACGTGAGCAGTCTCGACTGGGACAACATGGAATGGCAGCCGGATCCGATCGACGCGGTGCCCGATCAGCTCAAGGTCGCCACACACACGGATGTGATAGGGAGTGTCATCAGTTTGTTCGAGAGCAAAGATGTGTTTGTGAAGGAACTGCAAGCCATGCTTGCAGAGCGGTTGTTGCGAAACAAGGAGGACTGTGACCAGGAGACTGCCGTGATCGAGCATCTGAAGATCCGATTCGGCGACACCGCCTTGCAGGCTTGTGAGGTGATGCTACGAGATGTGGAAGACTCGAGACGACTAGATCAGGTGATCAGGAAGGACCAAGGCTTACTAACGCAAGATCAGGAGGAGGGGGAGCGGGAGGGGAAGAAGGGCAAGGCAGCAGACAAGCAGCAGGAGCCGGAGCTACATGCAAAGATTCTCTCGCGACTATTCTGGCCGACCTTGCCCGGCTCCACAGCGTCATACGGAGACGATGCAGCAGACGAAGAGCAGCGGTTCAAGCCACCCCTGGCCATTCTCCACCAGCGGAAGCTCTACGAGCAGGGCTTCGAAAACCTCAAACAGACGCGAAAGCTGTTGTGGAACGACCACCTCGGTCAAGTGGAGATCGACCTCAGCTTTGCCGACGGCCGCACCTACCACGACGAAGTGCTGCCTTACCAAGCGGGTGTGATCCACGCCTTTACCAACGAGGACGACCACGACAACGACACGGCCTCTGATGAACCAGTGACCAAAACCGTCGCTGACCTCAGCAGGGAGCTCAACCTCTCACCGGCGCTCGTCCGCTCTGCCTGCCTCCTCTTCGTGTCCAAACGCGTGCTGACCGCCGCAAGCCACCTCCACGACGCCTTCACCGTGCTGGAACGCCTCCCGCCAGGCCCGCGCACGACCACCACCACCAACACAACATCAACAACCACAACGACAACCTCCCAGGTCCCCACGTCCTCCTCCACAAACGACTCCGGCATCGCCGCGCCATCACCACCATCATCATCAGCAGCATTCCCCTCGTCCTCCTCCTCAGCAGCAGCAGCGCAAGCCGCAGCCGACCGCGCCGCCGAGCTCGCGTCCCAGCAAGCGGCCAAAGAAGCCGAGGCCCGCGAGAAGCGCACCAAGATGGCCGTGTACCAGCAATTCATCACGGCGATGCTGACGAACCAAGGAGCGATGCCGCTGCCGCGCATCGCGATGATGCTGGGCATGGTGGTGCCCGGCGGGTTCCCGTTCAGCAACGAGGAGCTGAGGGATTTCCTGGCGGGAATGGTCAGGGATGGCAGCGTCGTGTTGATGGGCAGTAATTATAAGAAAGCTTGAAAATATAAAGTAAACAAAATGGTAATGGGGAATGGGAATGGGGAATGGGGAATGAAACATACTACACTCATGAAATGAGACGAAATGAGACGAGACGAGATGAGATGAGATGAGATGACTAGACGAGAAGACGGCAGGGTGTGTGTTTTGATTCTGAAATGTGTTGCAGAAAAGAGAAAGAGAAGAAAAAAAGCAATACATGGTAAGATGGTAATGCAGATGCAGGCTGTCATCCGTACAGCATCCGGATCAGCAACAACTTAGATGGCTTGAGACCAGTAATCTATGAGAAGCAAGCGAGCACTTGATTCTGCTTTTGATTCGCTCACCCGTCCATATCGGTGTCCTCGCGCTTAATCACCAGCTGCACGGTATGGCCCTGGCCATCCACGTCCTGCCTGACACGCTCAGTGTTGTGGAGGTCGTCCACGACCGGCTTCGGCTCGGCGTCTTCGATCCAGACTCGCAGCTCCCTGTCTTTGCCGACGCTGGCCAGCATGCCGCGGCCGTCCTTGGCACGGGCCCAGTCGACGGAGAGAACGACGTCGCGATGGCCGGCGCCGCGCCACAGGATGTCTTTGCTGTTGATGTCCCAGACCAGGAGGTGGCCGTCTTCGCTGCCACTGACCACGAAGGCTTCGGTCTTGGGAAGCGAGGTGTCCGCGTCGAGCGTGGTGTATTCCCCGATGGTGCCGGTCAGAGAGTACAGCTTGTTGAGGTGGCCCTGGTAGGTCTTGACACAGGCGCCGCCGTCGGTGCCGAGATAGCGCCACAGGCGGATGCAGCTGTCCAGGGTCCAGGCGAGGACGTAGCGGCCGTTGGGGGCGAAGCGCACCGCTGTCACGGGCTTGCGGTCCTCGTCGACCAGCGTCTTCAGGCACTGCCCGGTGCCGGCGTCCCAGATGCGGATCAGGCCGTCGCTGGCACAGCTGCAGACCATGGTGCCGTCGCGGATGAAGTCAACGCCGCTGACGGGGTCGGAGTGGGCGGGCAGCTGGCGCATGACGCGGGCGCTGCGCACGTCCCACAGGAAGACGGCCTCGTCGTAGCTGCCGGACACGAGCATGTTGCCCTTGGGCGAGAAGGCGAGGCTGTACACGTAGTTGCTGTGGCCGATCAGTGGGCTTGGCGGGATGGGGAAGTCATTGGAGAGTGGGGACCACAGGAGCACGCTCTTGTCGTCGGATGCCGAGGCAAGAGTGTATGGTGGGCCAACGGGAGACCAAGAGAGTGCGTTGACACCTGCCTTGTGGCTGCGGAGGGCGCGGAGGAGTTTGAAAGGAGTGCCTGAGGTGGGCGAGGGGGCCACGGCGTAGATGTTGATGCATGCGTCTGCCGAGGCGGTGGCAAGGAGGCTGCCGTCGGGAGAGAATTTGGCAGAGGTGATCCCTCGGGCGTGGCAGTTGGACACAGTGAAGAGAGGCTTAAAGACCAGTCTTGCTCTGCCGGGGCTTTCTCGCTGCTGTTGCTGCTGGCTCTGAGCCTGCCGCTGCCCGTCTCTGTCCTGATCTTGATCTTGATCCTGATCCTGTGAAGGTGTCTGGGAGCTGAGACGGGAATACGATCGTCTTCTAGAACGAGAGGGAGAGGGAGAGCGGGAGGAAGAGCGGAAGCGCGAGCGTGATCGTAGACGAGAACGAGACGGTGAGCGAGAGCGGGAGCGAGAGCGAGAGCGAGAGCGAGAACGTGGTGTATAGTCGTTGCTCCGGCTGCGCGGGCGGTAGGAAGAGCGTCTGCGGTCCGCTCTGTCTCGCGATCTGCTTCGCGAACTCGAGTATCGTCGTCGTCGAGATGGATGGTGCTCATCACTCTGCCCTTGCCCTGGCCTTTGACCTTGTTGTCGCTCCCGTTGTGGCTCTCGAGAAGGTCGACGGGATGAGTAGCTTGACCCGTGTGACGACGTCCGCCGGCGCTTACTTGGCGGCTCAAAGTCCATGGCAACGAGTTGGCGCAGGATGCCGTCCGAACGTATATGGTTTGCGAGAGCCTCGACCCAACACCACCACAATATCTAGACTATTCGCTTCGACGACCGAAATTTCGGGGACGCGATCACGACGATCACGCGTAAAGTTGTGAACACGTGACACCTGCAGCTCAGCCTCGTTCAAACAGCCTCCCCAGGATGGATAAGGGCCCCCGGGCTTCAAGACTTTGCGACTTACAGTACATTACCTGGCTTATCATAGTAAGTGTCGTGCAACATGAAAGGTTGAATGAAGCAGTGTTTTAGTTCGTCCAAGATTGAAACATTATGATGAGCGAGCCATTCATCACTTTTGATCCCAAAGGATTGTCAATGGTCATGATCCCGCTGAGGCTACTGACCACTTCCTCTAGTCTCACGATGCCCGGCTGTTTAGTTTAGTCTTTAGGCATTATTCGACCAGACCAACCTACAGAATTACGCAACAACTCATTTGATACTCCATTTGACGGCTCATCTGACCCACTCGAGCGTTGGTTGTACGTGTTATGCGATCCATCTCGTGCTTATGGTTGTTAAATTCATTGCCAAATTGACCCAGCTGAGCACTGACTTGCTTGATTTCGTCCTTCAGATCCCTGAGAAGCTCACGGTCCCCGGACTGGAATTGGGAGGAAATCTGTGCGACTTCCGCTCTAAGCTGCCCCAGACGCTCTTCACCAGCACGTATCTGTGTTGCATGTCGGGCCTCGCCCTCATCGACAGCATCCTTAAGTTGGGATACATCCCTCTCGAACCACACTTTCACTTGTTCGAGCTTGCTCTCACAGCCTACGAGCGTCGTTTTGCATGCGTTTAAGTCGCGCACCGTGCCTTCGTGGCGGATCTTTAAGTTATTCGTCTTGGTGCGCATGGTCGGAATCTGGCTGTTCAAGTCTTGCTGGGTCCGGTCATGGTTATGCTGAAGCAGCGCAATGCGGTCATTGACCTCATCATGTACTCTATCCACCTTGCCGTTTATACTTGTCGCTTGGCTTTTCAGGTCGGCAATGATGTCCTTCAGGCCGGTCATTTGTGCATCATATTGCCTCAGTGCGAGAGCCTCCGAGTTGCGATTAACAGCATCGAAGCGGACTTGCAAGCTGTTGCATATATCCCGCAGTGAGGCAAGATTCCCATTAATGTCCGTGAGTAGCTCGCCTTGACGTTTGCTGGCCTTCTCTAATGCCCTCAGCCGTTGGGCGGTGAGACTGCTGGATGAATCGCTCATTGTAAAGCTTTGACACACCTCGACTTGTTGTCCTCAATCGGCCGGGAGTCAGACCAAGTACCTATCACGATAGTGCTGCTTATGTTGTGGTTTGCCACTCGCTAGGCTTGTACTACCTCAAATTACTTCCACCAATCATCTGTGCCAGCAACTGCGGCACATGCAGCTATGCGCTGTTCTGCTCGGAAAGGCTGAGATCATTAATACCAGCAATAGCATCAGCCATGACTTATAACAGTCTTGTCGCAGTAACCCCGCAGCTTAAATCAGTCTCGACACCCGATGCTCGACTCTCAATTGCCCTCCGTCAGTATACCAACAAAGAAGTCTTGTCAGCCTTACGCCTGAGAATCACCGCGCTTCCATGAAATGGCTACACTTATTCCTGTATGCATACTTAGATGCCGTATAACCTACCGACGAGCAAAGGACAGACCGAGAAACTGCTCCATCGCACCATTTATGCACTCACCTTGCTGTATGGTATAGACTGTCAATATCAAGAATATTGAATATTCTTATATAACTAAATCACATATCCCCTTTACAGTACAACATAAATAACACCTCTCGACTCGGGGCTGGCCAGCTGCGCAACGCCGCGCAACGCCACGCAACGCCGCGCAACGGGTTGCGCAACTGCGGAGCTCTTAGCGTCGATAGAAGAGGAATAGCTTATATATAACCACTCCGTCGCTCAGTATAGATCTTTGTATATCCGCCACCCGCGAAAACAAGATATATCGGCTCCTACGTGATTATGTTCATCTAGCGAAAGTACTCCTCCTCTTTAATATAAACATAAACGGCAGCTCTATACGCGAGGTAACGTCGTAGCGACTAACGATAAACGTTATTCCTCGACTTAGTCGACGCCATACTATAAAGAGATAACGACAACACTAACGACGACGACGACGACGAGCTATAAATAGCACAGCTGCGCAACGTTGCGCTACTGGTTGCGTTGCGCAGCTGGCCAACACTGTTTCGACCCTGCTGTGAAGATGACCTCAAAAGAGACATATAGCAGACTTTATTCCTGATCTGAACTACCCGCAGAAAACCATTCGTCATCCGAGCCCTGAGTAGCCTCACTATCAGTTGACGCTTCCCAGGACGGGGGATCATGGAAGTAAGGGCAGGCCTGCTCTCTTCCCTGCCATAAGCGCTCAAACTTGGACCTCTTATAACGCTTGTCATACGTCGGCGTTCGTGGGAATCCACGCCTCATTCTCTCAAGAGATTCTCCGCACATCGAGAGAGCTACATCCCAAAGATCCCCTTGATATCCACTCGGATTCAGCTCCCAACGTACTTCACGGCCATGTATGTGGCCTCTGCGATACGCGATATCCGACACGGAGATATCGTCCGAATTTCTCGCATGGATATCCGCTCCGCTCTGGATCAGTAAGCGCAGCGCCTTGAGATCGTTACCTTTCGGGAGAGGGACCTTGGAATTCGAGACCATGTAATGCAGGATCGAAATCCCATAGCTGTCACGAGCATGGAGGTCGCCACCTCTCTTGGCCAGCATTGAGAAGAGCTCAAACCAGCACCGCGAGTGCTGCGAAACGCTCTCCATCAGCGGCGTTTTCCCGTACCTACCGGGGAAGTTGAGATCGAAGAATGGACCGCTTACTTTGAAGGAGGAGAAGATGCACTGTTTTCTGGATCTGGGAGTTGGAGCGGGTTCACCGGGTACTCGTCTACATCTGCTCCGTTCTCTAAGAGGACTTTACACATTCGAGGTCGAGCTAGAGCGTACTAAGGCTCTGTATTAGTAGGTAGCAGACCTCACGCGCACCTTGAATTTAAGTAATAAAAGGGGAATCAACTCACATGGAGAAGGTCAGTACCGTGCTGACCACGGTCCTGTAGAGTAACTTTGCGTCTAGATATTAGTTCTTTTAGCCGGTCAACGTCCCCTTGCTTCACGACCTGAAACACCAGCGAGTCCGAGGGTAGAGTTCTCCTACGGAGATGAGCGGTTTAGATAGCAGCACTCCATGAGAAGATTCGTATCGACGAATCTGAGCGATGAGGAAAGCTTGCTGTTCAAGGTGCTGGAAAATCATTCTAATACTGGAAGCCCACTCTGTTGGACCGGCTGCTGCATCAGATGGTTTCTGATTGCTGTTGCTGGTGTAGACATTTTTGGCGAACAAGTCTATAGGATTACTTTTGCGTGCGTTCTGTCATTGACTGACGATTTTGAGTCCAATCTCAAAATCGGAAGAGTAAATTTCAACTGCGTGAGAGTATCCTCAATTGAAGAGAAGTGCTGCATTTAGCTACTCAAGGTATCCACAATGAGTATGGGACAGAAAAAGGCGCAGTGAGGCCACCACAGGAAACAGGACATTAGACCAAATATCTCTCGGTAAGCTCAGTGTTCTTCCTCGACCTCAACACCGATGACATCGTTGTAAAAGTCTTCGGCAGAGTCATACCTTCCATGCCAGCAATTTTCTATGACTCTCCCGAACTTAATATCCACTGTCGACCTCAAGTCGTTCAAAGTAGGCCAGGCCCCATTCTCGTAGAAATCGTAGTTAAAGACCTCCCAAGTAGAGACAGAATAGAGAATACAACCAATCCCAAGAAGATCCCTCCTTAATACATCCTTAGGGCAAACGTCCTGCATCTTTTTGGTCCGAGAATATAGGATGCCTTCGGTAAAATCGCAGATTTTTGGTATTCCGTGATGCATGAGTATATTGTCGGTCTTAATGTCCTGTATAGCGACATTACATGAATAAATATAGAACAGAGTCTCCGATAAACGTCTTATCATTTGAGAGCGTATCTTCTCATCCGGCTTCGGTTTATTGTTGATAAAATCCGTCAGGTCACCATCACTGGCGCATACTAGTTGAATGGATCCGGTACTCTGATCATATCCATGATATCCGATGACTCCGTCGTGGACGCCCAAGCGTTCATAGATCTTTCTCTCGTTGTCAACAAGCTCACGGAAAATGTTCCAGCTATCATCGTATCCAGGAAAAAACTTTGCCCGCTTGATAACAAATTTAGAATCAGACGTCGCGTAGATGTGGGCAGCAAAACCGTGGCTCAGATAGCTTGTCCCTTCGGGTGGAATAACAATGATGCCCTCAGAATCGACATCCATTTGAGTATGAACCACAGGTATGAGGGCTACAGTAACAGTAGAAGGAAAAGTACAATAGCAAGAGGCGGTGGACGCGAACATTTCAGCCCCTGATTTGCGTGCAGGCGCTGACAACCGCCTCGCTAGTGTCAACACCCAGATCGGCTTTCTCCGGAGGCTTACATTGACGGGGCTGCAGCCCCATGGCACTAGAAACCTCGTGTAAGCATGCACGCGTGTAGCCGAAATTAATCAGGGTGTCAGGCCAGCGAATAATTGAATGACAGTGGCTCAAATATTTGAGCAATGAAAGCTATACTATGGAAGGTCCATCTTCTGCTCGGTGCGCTTGCTGATAAGTGCAACTCCATGATTAACCATCACGCACCAACCTTTACTGTTTGTCCGCTTGTAATACCACCCGACGCACCGCCACCCGTGCCTTCATCATCCTTTCGACCATGTGGTGGCTTCTTGCGGCAATCAGGACAGTCAAACCTGCTGAAATACCCGCGGCTTTTCCCCTTGTCACTCCTTTTCTTCCCTTGGCATGGCCGACCCGCTAAACCATCGTTGCACGGATATGGGATCCGCGGGAGGGGGATATAAAGCGCGAACTTATAAGCAATAGTAAGAGATTCCTCGGTGAATGATTTCGCTTTTATGAAAAAGGTCGTGTTCATGCCAGGACAAATGCTGCTTAACCTACCAGCGAGCACAGAATGGACCGAGGAAAACTCAATACAGCGCCATTTACGCACTCTCTTCGTGGTGCGGTATAAACAAGCCGGGACTGTCATTGTCAAGAACAATGAAACGTTCCGATATGTCAAAATCACATGACCCCTTACATAATGCTACACAGATGGCATCCTTCCATACTACTCCCGGAAAATGACTGCTCTCTCATTACTCAGACAAGACTTGGAGAACAGAGGCCCTCAGTCAATCACCCACTACCATCATCTTCTACCCAACGTCCAGGATCATTCGTAGCTGGCTTCCAGCGAGGCAGCTTATCGTCCGAGCGCAAGTGCACCAATGTCGTGGGGATTTGGACCGGCCACGATGGACCCTGTGGTGTTTCCCCCTCCGTTCTTTGCAGACGCTCGGTAATCTCGTCGGAAATCCGGATGTACAGTGGACTTCCAATGACCGGCAGCTCACCCCCATTCCAGACATTGCCCGTTTCCATGAAATGAGCGATGGCTACATGGAAACCGACACGCGCTGGTACCTGCACCCGCGCGAACCCGGCCTTAAGGAAGTCGTTGAAGATAGGGTCGGGGTCGTCGTAGCTGAGCCGCTCCGCCCACGTGCTCGTCCTGCTCCAGAAATATGGGTAGAGCACCCAGCTCATGTTCTCCCACTCAAACGCCTGTTCAAAGAACTGCACATACGCGCCCTCCTTGCGCGCCTCGCTGAAGTTGATGGTTGGAAGCTGCCCGAACGGTGCCAGAATCGAGTCGAACAACTCAAAATTCTGTTCCGTCATGCAGCTGATGCATTGCCGCTTGAGTTCGGCCTTGAGGTTTCGCAGGTTGCTGTCCGGGTTGGTCCCGCGGATGGCAATGCCAGCTTGTAATCGCAGTTGGCTGAGCTTCTCCTCGTATTCGGCTACCTGTGCAGCGTGTGCGGCTTTGAGTTTGCCGAACGTCTCGTTCCGCCATGCTTCCAGCGCGCTGTCCATGCGCCGTGCATACACGATGATAGCGACCGCAAACGTCGCAATGTTGAAAGTGGCGATGGCAATGCCCACGTTGCCCTGCGTGCCATCCATGTCGAAGGCGCGTGTCCCGTCCACTGATACGAATCCAGTTTGAACCCCTCCAATAGCGACGTCGAAATGATTGCTGCCACCGACCCAGTGCGTAGATTGATAACTAATCCGCGTCCAGATAGCCTCGTACCCGGGATCGATCACCAGATTTGCAGCTTTGACATAATTGATGCTGGGATCCTTGTTTCCCTGTCCGTCAGTTTGGAACCAGGAATACGTTTTGAAGTACGGTGGCGGTGGTCGGATGTCCGAAGCACCATAATCCTTCATGTATCTTGTGTATGTTGCCGGAGTAATGTCCAGCGGCGAAAGATTAAAGTCCAACGGTTTGTCGATTGTGGTAGTCGAATTGTGCCGTCGCGTCATCATGTGGATCAGAAGGGCAGCTGGCTCTGGGATATTGAACTCGTACATTGCCCTCACCCCGTAATTCCACATCTGTGCCTCATATACCTTGTTGACCCATTGATAGACTCCAGAAATGTGGCCCGTGCCGTCCTCGTTCTTGATGGAATGGGTGTCCTTGTTGCTGACTTCGGTCGTTGTCTTCAGTGTCGATTTCTGAAGCACCCGTTTGGCAATGTTCTGGGAAGCCTTTTCGGTGACGTCCTTGGCGAACACCGTTCCAGCCTTGGTGGCTTCCTCCTTGCTTGAAGATGTGGCACCTTCAATCGATGCCGAGACTTGGATGAACGGGCCGTACCCCGCTGTTATTGTGCCTCCAGCTTTCAAACTCGAATCTTCTTTGACGACTGCTTCGGTTTCACGACTCATCTCGTAGCGGGTGGTAGACTCGAGCGACCGTTCTTCGCTGGACGACGTCTCCTCTTCTGTGGTAAAGACCATCTCCGTCGTTCTGCGACTGTTGAACTCGGAATACTTGGCCTCACCTTTCAACACATTTTCAATATGGGCTACATCGGCTCCCTCATATCCCATGAGTTGTTGCTTGATGAGCAAGAGGTCCGCAACCCCGACTGTCTCGATCTGTCCATGTGTTCGCGGAACAGATGGTACGCTTGGCCACTCGAAGTCGGATTCAAATCCATCAGGAAACCCAGCTCTGATCTTTGACAAGATAGACTCAACGGGCTGCCTGACCTTGACCAACCCATCGCCAACACGTGCATAACTGACTCGACTCGGCTCCATGGACGCCAGGTCCAATTTCCTGCTGATCGAGCCCAGTCTGTCCTCCAACTGGTTGACAATGATGTCCAACGGCTTATTGGTGATCAAACCTCTTTCTTTCAGTAGAACTTTGGTCGGTCCTCCCAGGAGATTGAGAGCCGATGGTTTAAGGCTCTTGAAGACGGTCTTAGGCTGCACCAAATTGTTGAGGCCGACGGTGAGAGGTTCGTGCTCCTTATCCAGAACTTTGTCTGCGAAAAGAGTCGCAGCCCGGGCGCCTCCGATGTTTTGGAAGATGGTAGGATCAATCGAAGGATTGGCCTCAATAGTCTGTGAGGCCTGTTTTATCGAAATGCCGGCGATTGACTGTAAGAAGTTCAGACGTCGCCCTCGAAAGCTCTCTACGGAGAATTGAGGATCGACGCCCACCCCATCGACATTTTGCGGTTGATCCATCTCGAAATGTTCATTAGGGACTGCAATGAGTTCATCGATTGCTTTCTGGTGGATCCGGTAGTCCTTCAACAGACCCTGGATGCTTGTCTGCCGGTTCTTGATGAATTCTCCATACTTGCCATCGACCTCCTCCTTGAACTTGACCGTGGACAGGGATGGACCCAAAGGCACGCAAAATGCTGGCAGGGCGAATACTTGGCTTCGATGAATCTCAAGCTCTGCCGCATCTTTGGGGAACTCTGCATTTGACGCGCAGAGTACGACGATTTCAGAATTGCGTAATTGTCTGCTGAACGGTTCCAGGTGGCTCCCTTCAGTCTCTGGGGCGTATTTGACAGCAATGATTGAATCTCGAAGTCGACCTATGGCGTCACTCCATTTTTCTTGCTGAACAACCTGCTGAGGACTGTCTCCGAAGGCTTCGGTGATAGCCTGGACTACACGAGCAGGATCCACATCACTGTTCGCAATCAATCTGTCCAGAACCCCATCCAGATTACTTAGCTCCTTGGCATAAGGATGGTCATTTGGTGAGGGAAGGAACTTTGGCTGAGCATCATTACTATGCAGGCACTGTCAGCATCCTGTGCACACATATTCTTCATCACATACCTAGATGTATAGTCCTTGACGACCTTCCTTACAGCTTCCCGTGGCGATGAAGGTTCCTGGAATGCTTGAGCAAGCGTCTTCTGGAATGAAGTCGATTGGGAAAGTGGTATGCTGGTCTTTTTACCAGTCTGGTCCACTGGCGGCCGGACAAGGGCAAAGCGAAACAACTTTTCCATGAATATTACCTGAGACTCGTAGCAGGTGGGACGCCGTTTCAACTGTTGAGAGAGGGAGAATATTTCTCGACTTAAATATTTTGCGTCGGGCTGCCGCCAGGCAAACATGCCCCGTCTCATCTAGTCGACACATCCAGGCACCTGCGTTGCATCAACGGACCAGAGTGCCAGAACTGGTGAGAAAACACGAGTTCTCCCTAGAAATTGGGCTATGCGAAGGAGTGAGTAATTGGACACCAAATGCCTCCAAAACCGCCCCGAAATTCGGCTTACAAAAATGACCGAAGCTCGTGTTTCCATCGATAACTGAGCCTCATCTGTAACGACGAAAGAGACAATTACCAAACACAACAGGTTCTGGACAGAGTGTTTCGTATATTCGGCGAACATAATATGGGTTGACATTTTTGGCGGCTGCCTTTCAGGTTGCTAGACCAGGCATTCGCGTAGTAAAAGGCCTAAGCTCGTGTTGACATGACACAAAAAGCCCTGTTTGCAACTGATACAGCGACATATATCAGATAGAAGGGATCGGCGAACGTTTCCGCGGTCTCCGTATTTTCGGCGAACACGACGCGAATAACTTCGCGCTAGAACGGGTTAGAAGCCTTGGCGGCGACCCTTCTGTTTTCTTGATTAGGCATTCCGCCTTGCAAAAAGACCTAAGCGAGTAAGCTCTTCTGCACCCCACACAAGAGCCTCCCGCTTACCAGCCGATGAAGAGTGATATATCACCGAGATCGCTGAGAGGCGAAGCCCAAATGTTCGGCTGTCTCGTGTTCCAGGCGGAGATATGTCAGATTGCAACCCCGGTCGGGCGCCTTTAATGGTAGCCTACCAACTTGTTGACGTTTTCCGCATTGCTACTAATAGGAGCGGGTTGGTGGAAGGCGGTTGCTGGATGGAATATCATTTATCGTTGCAACCTTGGGTAAATATGATATGATGCAAGCGAAGTTTACAACCCGTACGCTCGATGTGCTATAAGCGGAATCATGCCAGGTACTCCAGCAAAATCTCCCAGAGCAAAGTACCCCTTATCATTGATTAGGGAGTACGAAAGGCAATTAACTGGGGCTTACAATGCCTATCAGCAAGGACTTTGCAGTTGTATACCATCAAAACTGATAGCGATGCGCTACTTGACATACCAAACAATGCAGCAAGAATGGGACACATACCCAGGCTTGTTGGACGAGATGGAACGACTGAAAAGGTCCGACCAACAATGGAGAACAGGGCCAGAACTGTGGGAGTTCCTTAAAACCAAATACGCAAGCGAAGTGATATTCTACCGTGATGGTCATTTCACGCAATACAAGCGAAAGTTTGAGGAGTATACGAATCTTGCTAATGATGTCTACCGGATCCCAAACACCAGCTATCGAGTTGCGAAAGACCTATACAACGGAGTCGGTTGGCTATATCGTGACAATCCCGAGGCTCGCAAGCTGACCATGTACATCTCGTTGCAGTTTATGAGATGGTTCGACCGCCACTTTGTGGACAAAGAGTTCTTGGAAATGCCTGCCACCGGAGGTCTCCGTGATTTCCTCAAAGAAAGGCCTGATTGTGTGATGCTGTTCCGCCTTGTCCAGACGATGCCTGCCGACTCAGAGCGATTCAATTTCCCGATCGCGCGGCCCCTGCACGTCGAAATCGTCGAGTTTGCCGTGTCGGTTATACCTCTAGTAGGAAATGTCGTGGCTGGTTTGGAACTTTGGGCTGGCCACGACATGTTCGGGTACGCACTCAGTGACTTTGACAAAGCCGTCATCATACTATCAATACTGCTCCCGTTCACTGTCAAGCTTTTCAAGTACGGAAGAGCCATGTACAGCGAAGCGAGACTAGTCAGCCTGTACGGTGCAGACACGGCAGCGTGGCGGAAAGCGCTGATTGTTTCGGAGCGAGCCAGCAAGAATCCTGGAGCACTGGGAACGCTGACCCGAGCCGAAGAAGTCATCAGAGCCAAAGGCAAGCTCGAGGATGCCATGGCTAAAGACGTAGAGAAGGCTATCAAGGCCATCTTTGGCACTTCAGCAGAAGTCATCGCTCCGATAGCCGAGCAAGGTATCAAGGCCAAGATCAAGTCCCACTTTGCAGGACTAGCAAGCCAAAACAAAATATGGGCCGACTTGGACGACGCTGCAATTGAGCGAATCTTGAAGAAAGGGCCTGACATGTCAAGAATGCAGGGCCAAGCCATGGAGGAGTTATCCCAGAAGCAGATTTTGAGTTTGGTCCAAAGTGCCGAAGCTCAATTCGCCCTAGGCATTGACTCTGGAGGAAAACAAATTGTCTATTTCCCCGGCCATGTCATCAACGACAGCTCTGGAGAAGTCGGAAAGCAGTTCATCGATGGAGCCATCGGATTTTGGGCCGAAGACGCAACAGGGAAGCTGACGGGGGTCAAAAATGGGCAATATTTCGAGCTACGGGGTTTGATCCAGACGAAATCGTCCGGCGGCACGGCGGCAGAGCTGTTCAAGGACAAAGCGGTCAGAAAGATCGAGGACATGTCAGCAAAGGACCGAAAAGAGCTCAGTCTGTACGCCAAGGATGTGTGGCAAGAGGAGAAATTTGCCGCATTGGTGGACAACCCGACCAAGCCCTTTACGAAGACCGTCGAGGATGTCGAGAAGGAGGTATGTACTCTATGTGACCCACCCATTAACCCCCCAAGCATTGAATTAAGCCGTCTAGTTCCAATCTAGTCTCAGCTAACGTAGTACTTTTGTGTCCACCCACAGATCTTCGCAACTCAGAGCAAAGGAAGCGTCCAATCCGGCCAATACTTCACCGACTATGAACGTCTCTATCCCAATTTTGGTGCACCCCTGACAGAGATCCGTATTGGAGATGTGCTGCACAAAATCAAGCTTCCCGACAAGAAAGCGGATCTCCGACTGTTCGCCGTAGTCCCGAAGAACGTCAGGCAGAACAATGTCATCAAGAAGGGCGAGGCGGCCGGGTTGAATGTATTGCCTCTTGGAGTGGATATCAAGGAAAAGGAATTGAGAGAGGCTGTAAAGGGCCTTGTCGAGCTATCGACAGAATTCAAGGCTTCTCTATGACGAAATGGGAAATTTATGTTTGTAATGAGTCGATATTGGACCAAGTACTGGGACCCTCGGTCTTCTGAGTTTTGGACGACTGCGCACGCTCATTTGGATGGTGGCAAAATTCATGGAGAGTACGGTTACCCAAAACCACCAATAACTTATGTCTCCTAGTCGTCTTTGCTGTCAGGAATGAAAGTTGACAAAGTTACTACTATTCAGGATTTGACCACGTCCCATGGCTGAGTTTTGCATCTCAGACCTCATTTAGACGTCAATTGGGCCATCACACCTGCCGGAAGAATGCATCTCTCTCTAAGAGCTCGTCTAAAAGGCACACCGTCACAATAGTTTGTTGCGTATTGAACGATCTATTCCAAATCGCGAGCTTTCGGTGCTGAGCATGCAGGGTGTCTACATATCTTGCAGGTGACAGAGTGGATCCTGAACGACGTGCACATCTGGGTATCATGGTTAAAAACAAGATCTGACCAAATTCCAGCTGCAAAGGAAGTTTATTTTATGGTGTTGGCAAGCAGGTTAGGCTTGATTCTCTAGGCGGCGCAACGATGACAGTCTATCACATCTAAGGAGGACACCGATTGGTTGGTTGAATTTACAGCTTCGACTTCGCACAAGCCGAGTCATCATCTTGAGAATCCGAACACAGGACGCTCTGGTTTCTTTGCTGTTTGGAGACGGCTAGATCAAGAGCTGGATTTTGGAGGAAGAAATTGGCGGGCTTGAGCACGACCGTCATCTTTTCACAGGGCATGACTGGCCAGTCCTCGATCCGCGGGTTGTGTGTGGATCCGAAAGTGTGCCAGATGACAATATCCTCGTTGCGAACAGATGACTTTGGCCCTCCGCGGCGCTGTTTTATGGTAGATTCAATTCCTTCGTTTCCCAACGACTGCATCGTATGCCGGCCAGCGGGAAAGAGTTCATCGTCGTGGTATCGTGTCACCCAGACGGCGTGCTTTCCAAACTCGGATCGCTTTGCGTGGTAGGACTCTGGGTGCGCCAGGAGCGTCTGACTGTAACTTGGAAACAGCTTGAAACCTACAGGGGTTCCTGTGATCGGATTGATCTTGTTTTCATTGATGATGTGGAATGTCCGGGCCTTGGTAAAGTTCAAGTCGAGGCCTTGCTCGTGCTCGACGATATGAGACTTGGCAACATAACCGATTCCGAACGGATTGTGGACTGCCGGATCATCTACGGGTAATGCGTGTGACTCCTCAACTTGAAGAGAATTGTTGTGGCCGTCGATCGCAGGGTCGATCCGAAGGCTAAAAAGATGCTGGTGATAGGGAGCCAGTACTCCTGGAGCAACAATAGTGCCATAAGGGACCTTCTCGCCGATGTTGATTGGCGCAGTTGAAATGATGCCTGTGGCACGGACCTCGTAGTTGATAGACGCATCTTGTCCAAATTGGAAGGCGAAGAGATACTCGTAGTTGCTGACAGTGATGATGGTCTGGAGAACCAGGATGCGCGAGCGTGTGACTACCGCGTTGTTGGTGCGGAAGTTGGTGTGCTTCCAGAGGATGCCATCATCTTGTTCATGGCAACAGACCACATTCGGGAGCTTCATTGGTTCGCCGGACGAGGTATTATGCCAGCCGTCAAAATATTTGATCAGGCCGAGACAGTCACAGCCCAGTTGTAGGTTGTTTGCGTTGATTCCGGCGCCATCATTACCCAAGTCAAATGCAGCCTTACGTGGAAAAGGAGCCCGAGGGTCTCCATACGGTACAAACATTTCAGCGAGTGCCAGGCGGTAGAAGAGACTGCGGCCATCGTAACAGATATCGTGCAAAGTCAGACCTTCACGATAGTTGAATCCTACGCGAAAGCTCCATTTCTCCCACAAGACTTGGTTACCTTTGATTTGAAATGATGCGCCTTCAGGTTGGGTTACATGCAAGGGCTTCGTCGTGGTGCGAGCTTCTTGACGGAAGTTCGGATGATACTCCGTTGCTGATCGAGACTGGATCTTGCGGCGGTCAAAAGGGCGTCGCTCCTGATGGATGCGTTCATCTGTCGTTGTCGGTAGTCTATAGATCTTGGTCACTTTCAACTTCTCTGAAACTTCGGCACAGAGGTCGAGAGGATAGGCGTAATAGTTGGCGTCTGGGTCGCTGACCAGTCGCATGTAGAACCAACACTTACAAGACATGTTAGCGCCTCAGAATGGATGAACATGACCTGCAAGATATACCATCGTTGTCTTTTGAGACATGTCGCTCATGCCGTCAGTCGCGTACGCCCATGGCTCCACAATGACTTTGGCACCAGCAGGCAGGTCAAGCAGCTCAATCTCCTTCTGCACCTGTTCATCTGACAGGCAAGCACTCTCGACAGCTTGCATGTATGCAGCGTCGACGTACGAGTGCTTGCCACGTAACAAGGTCTGCTGGACGATCGAGCCGCTCTCGAGGTCGACAATAAGCTCAAACAACTCGTTGCGCGCTTGGTCGTTTTGGACAATGACTTGCACACGCGCACTCCGAGATGGGCGGCACGTTGAAGAACCATTCTCATGCTCCTCCTGCAAGAAGGGAACCATTTCGCTCTTGGGTGGCTCTCGGAGAGTAATGAAGCGGAAGTTGGGCTCTACTTGTCCAAAAGCATTTCTGACACATTTCGCTGCCTGCTCCATTTTCAGGTCAATTTGCAGCCTTCTTCAGACATGGCATAGACTGACCTGAGAAATCTCTTGTGGAGAGAGCGGTTCAAAAGGGTGAGGCCGAGGCGTCATGGTGATTTGTGAGCGGAGCTAGTTTCGGTGTCTGAAATTGAAGATTGCTGGAGATACTTCATAACCAAAGTAGTCGGCACGCAAGAGCGACTCAGTTGGCAATAGTTATTGTCGTTCTCATACTGTTTTCACCTTTTACGATTGAAACCGCGTCCTTCGGACTTCACCTCAACTGGCGCGCAATAATCTCAATGGTCATGTCCGAGAGACTGCTACAGGAAGTTTTAGACGCTTTATTTCCACTACCGGTAGGACATTGCGGGCATCCAATGACATAGGGCGTTTAAGCTACCTGTTGTGCTATTCGCTATCATTTTGACCTGTTTAGGGCGTTTGCTAGGTTTGCCGACGAGAACTTCACCACCTTGCCTATGCGATCACGTTGAGATTAAGTGTGTCTACATGCACGAGGAACGATCCACGTGCCCCTGTGCACACGAAATTCCGCGGATGGCTCCGATTTTCATACCATCGACTGCTTTGTGCTAGCCGTCTCTGTGGATAAGGATTAGCTCTGGGCGTCTGACGACACTTCTTGACCTACGACTGAAAACAGGAAAGTTTCTTCTTACGTCTCTCCTCGCAAATATATACTTAGCATTCCCCACCTCCAATCCTAAACCTTGGAAATTACGAAGTTCTATTGCAAGCTACGTTGCTCGTTGGCAGGCACGGAACAAACGGCATTAAAAGTTGGTTGAAGCTCACATTTCGGCCCCTTCGCGGTACTTGTGGAGCTCGTATTCGCATAGCACGTGACTAGCAACAATGTTGCTGCCTTACGAATCTGTACTTTTTAGCTCGGGGGTTGCCCTACTCGTTACGTACATGGTAGAGAGCTACAAGAAGAAATAGCTGTGTGCCATTTTTGGAACAGAGCAGCGCTACCAAGCGGGAAGTTGCCGATCAGCTGGAAATGCTTCGGCCTGGATACATATCGGCTGTGATATATAATGATGGAAGGAAAACACCAGTCCAGCAAGACCAAACCTTACCTACCTCTTCCAAGGTGAGCACCGTGAGCTACAGTTGAGCACTTGCTTTACGGCCATTCCATCATGCTTTCCCGTTCCTTCATTTGCCTTCCACTCTTGCTGTTTTCCACAGCAGCCCAGCAATGCAAAAACTACCCAGGTGATCCCGCCTGGCCAGATGCCTCGGCTTGGCAAAGCCTGAATGAGACGGTCTCTGGACGACTCAGTACCCCTGAGCCTGTTGGTGCCGTCTGCCACCCTTCTAACCCGTCCTTTAACAACGCCACCTGCACAACTCTCTTGACCCAATGGTTCAACACGTCCTTCGTGGCAAGAAACCCCTTCCTGGCCGACTACAACGACGAGACCTGTCCTCCCACTGCTCCGGCTTCACCATGCACGACAGCAGGCTACCCAGCGTACATAATCTCCGCCCGCAATGCGGCGGATGTCCAAGCAGGCATCAACTTTGCCCGAAACCACAGCATCCGGCTGATTGTCAAAGGTACCGGCCATGACTTTCCCGGCCGCTCCTCTGGTCCCGGGAGTCTTTCGATCTACACGCACAACCTCCGCGGAATCTCCATCAACACCAACGACCCCATCGCCGAGCGTTACGGCGGCGTTGCTTCCGTCACCATCGCAGCGGGCCATCGCTTCGCCGAGATCTACGCCACGGTCGCTGAGCACAACCTGACGGTGGTGGGCGGGGCCGACCCTGGCGTCGGCATCGGCGGGTGGATCCTGAACGGCGGGCACAGTCCGATCTCCTCTCTGTACGGCCTCGGCGCAGACCAAGTCCTCAGCCTCGAAGTCGTCACCGCCGACGGCCAACACGTGCACGTCAACGAAACCTCGCACAAGGACCTATTCTGGGCGCTCCGCGGCGGCGGCGGCTCGACATTCGCCGTCATGCTTAGCGTAACGGTCAAAGCGTACGCGCAACTCGGCGGCTCACTGTCATCCTACTCCCTATCCACGGCGGCCGACTCCGACACTCTCTGGTCCTTGCTGGCGTACTTCCACACGCAAATCCCAGCGATCTCCGAAGCCGGCGGGATGGGCTACCACTACTTCGTGCGCGGGGCGTCTCTGTCGATGCCTTCCATCGACGTCATCACCGGCGGCTGGATCTTCCCGAACAAGACGATCGCGCAGATGAACGCCGTCCTCGAGCCCATGTACCGCGCCATCAACGCGTCGTCGTGGGCGGCCGACCCAGTCTCCCTGACGGCCGATGACAGCGCCTTCGTCGATGCCATGGCCTTCCTCGCGCTGAGCCCCGGTGAAGAAGCTGGCTTCTCCGGCCGTCTGGGCTCGTGGCTGCTCGACGACCACGCCCTGACCTCCAACTTCACCGCGCTGAAGCACGCCCTGCAAGTCGCGGCGCCCCAGCCCTGGTCGATGATCAGCCACGTCGTCGGCGGGCCCGGCGTGCGGAACGCCACGGAGAACCTCCCCGGCGAGTCCAACGCCGTGCTGCCCGCGTGGAGGAAAGCCTACACTCATCTAGGTAAGTTCCCATATTCCCCCCCGTTTTTCTTCAAGTAAACACGGCAAGCAAAGAAAAGCAAAGCAAAGCAACTCAATCAGCAACATCTTTCTCTTGTATTAATGTGTTATAACAGTGCTCCCACGCGTCTGGCCCAGCAGTCCCACCAACCACACCCTCCGCAATTCAATCACCGACTCCCTCCGAACCAGCGCCGTGCCCGCCCTAAAAGCGCTCTCACCCAATAGTGGGGCCTACATCAACGAAGCAGACCCCACCATCCCGACATGGAAGCGCGATTTCTTCGGGTCGAACTACGCACGCCTGCTGCGGGTCAAGCACACGTACGATCCGCGCGGCGTGTTCTGGTGCCGGCCGTGCGTGGGCTGGGATGAATGGGAGATTCTGCAGGGAGAAGGAGAAGAGGGGGGAGCCGCGGTGGGCGAGCCGGGGTTGCCGCCTGTGGAGTGGGGTGTCGGGCAGGTTGGTGGACGGCTTTGTAGGAAGAAGAAGAACCAGAACCGAGACTTGGAAGATTGAGAAGTTGGGAATTTTGAAAATAAAGAAAACTTGGGGATTTGTAGGACGACGAAGATGAAGATGAAGATGATGAAGGAAGGAAGGAAGGAAGGAAGGAAGTTGGCTTGGACAGAGAGGTGGGGAGGTGGGGAGGTGGGGAGGTAGGGAGCTACGTGCTCATTTCGTTCTTTTCAAGGTAAGGAAAGGTAAGGGAAGGGAAGGGTGAAAAATCTCGCAAAATTGGAAAATGCCGCATATCCCATATTCCTAATAAAAAACCAAGGGGTATCTAGCCAACTACTGTACTCCGTAAAATGCTTCGCCGAGTCTCTTGTGCCGGCCACTGTGCCTGTCCCTGCCTGTTCCTGCGTGTTCCAAACCCAACCTTTACCCATGGCCTGATATTTATGGCAATGCCTCTTACTGCTTCCCTGCTGCTACCGCAGCCGCCGCCGCCGGCGTAGCATCTCCACGTACCGATATACTCTGATGTCGGCCTTGATGCGGCGGACCTGCTTCCTCGACAGATCCAACGTGGCCGACGTGGACTCGTCGTCGTTGTCACTGTCAGAAGAAGACGAGTCAGACAATGGCGCCGATCGCTTCTCGTCCCCCGTGTTGTCTTCGGGAGACGATGACGACGACACGGGGCTCAGTTGGCTAAGGATCGGGCTGCTGGTGTTGCTGCACTTGGCAGACGCGGACACCAACTCACTGAATTCGTCTTTGATGCGCTCGCACAGCCAGCAGTAGCATTGGCCTAGAGGGGGGGGGGGAGGTGTTGGTGAGGCTGCATTGGTGCCCGAGGTATCACTATCGTTGTTGGTGTTATTGTTACTGTTATTGTTTGGCAGGGCGTTGGTGGGCCGTCGTTGTCGAGGGCCGTGGATCTCGTCATACGAAGGAGGAGGCGGGCCGTCCTCGTCTTGGAGGTTGTACAACAGCGCGAAGGTGCGCCAGGCGCTGTGGTAGGCGCGGTGGGTGTTGAGGACGAGGAGGCAGACGAGGTCCAGATCCAGCTCGTCCGTGCTTCGGGTTTCGGTGCAGCCAAAGCTCATGGGAATTTGTTGCGTCGTGGGTGTCGTGGTGAAGTCGAAAGCGTGCGGCGAGACGACTTGCGCGGAATACCGAGACATGGCTCGTTTGATGGTGCCTTCGAGAGCAGGTGATCGGAGCCAGAGATGCTGGTTAAACTTGTCAATGAGGTCAGTCTGTCGGACGGCCAGCTCGAGGATTTCGGTTGGATGACTGGTGAAAGCCACTTGGCCCCTACCAACACCGTCGGCCTGGTCCAAGTCGAGGCAGTTGACGAGGTCAACGGGAATTCCGACCAGGTTGGTCCACAGAGCTTTTGCAGCCGGTGTGAAACTGTACTTTAGCGTGCTCTGGTCGATGGAGCTGTATAGAACCTGCCAGGGGAAACATATCTGGCCAAGCAGTTGGAATTCGTTGCTGGCGACCAGCCGCTCGTAGGCCGCGGGATTCTGCAGGTAACAGTACCAGATCAGAAGAACATCGATCGGGGGCAGATAGTCGGGTGTGAATGCGCCATGCAAGTGGCTTCCGGTGCCAAAGCGGTTGAAAACTGCCGAATGACGAATAACAGCTTCGATGGAAGTGATCCAGAACTTGAACCTTTGAACGGCCACGCTCAGATATGCTGACCATGTCGATGGGTGTTCCTGAGCGGTCAACGAATCTCGTCGGGTTTTGAGGGCTGCAGCCAAGGTTGGCGATGCTTCTACTTCGGACCTGAGTCGGGCAAAGCACTCCACGACCAGGAGATGTGAGGCGACGTGTCCCAGAGCGGGATATTGTTTGAAGGTCGGCGGTGCTGCGCTGTTGCGGGCCAGAGAATATGGTATGGCGACATCGCGGAAGACGGAAGGGTCGGGGATGGAGGGAAGATCAGTGGACGATGATCGGCGGAGACGTTTTGGCTTTGGTGGTGAATCTGGTATGAGCCAGTCGTGGGGGTGACGCTCCAAGTCCTGTCGATGACGTTTGCTGATCCGGTCGAGCATCTGGAATTCTGCGGGGTGACAAGGTGACTAGTGGAGGTTCTTCTTTTATCGAAACGAGTGGTCGTGTTGTCGATAAATGAAAGCAGGGTGGTAGAGGAAGTCGGGACTCTGAAGCGGGAAGGGTCTGCTCAAGTATTATTTTGTAGAGCTCCGCTTATCAGTGAGTTTGCCTTAAGCTCTCTGGGCACTCCTCCAACCCCACAAAGCCAAGTTCTTGGAGATGGGCGGAAGCGGCGTTCTTTGGCTCCCCAAGCCTAGAAATGTGACCCAATTTTAGCCGAGTTACGTGGCCTATGTCAGCCAAGCGTCATGGCAGCAGTCCGTCGTGCCGATTCGAACAGGACCTTCTGTGTCTCTTAGGCTGCGATGTGCAATATTTAAAAGACTAGAAAACGATTTCGAAGATTGCAGAGTGGTTTCGTGGTCACGCGATCGAATGCGCGGTCGGACGATACTAGCCGGGTTGAGTATGCCCTCTGGCCAACACTGCCTCCGACGTGCTCTGAACGGCCAGCTTTCGTGGAATTTACTGGCTGCGGAGCAATGACAGTCGAAAAGGACTTGCTCAGTATGGTGTGCTCCACCGTTCCTGCCTGCTGGTTGTAGCACCTTGGCGGGAGACGATCGGCGAAGCCAAAAAGACCTGTGGAGCTTCTAGAAGGTCTTGGGCTTCCTTGCAACGATTGATCGGCGTACGTCATAGCGGTGTGTTTCTTAAATTGCTACCCATATTTCGCTTTGAATAAAAGCCACCGCAGCCACTGCTGCCTAAAAGTGAATTGCTACCAAGGTGGACCCACGATGCACTTTGTGCTTAATTCTCCGCGTTTTCAAATCGAGGTAATTACTCAAAGTCCTAAATACTAAATAGAGGTTGTTCGGTGAACAATGCAGCTCGATCGGTAAAGGATCGACTCGGATGCGACTCGAATGCGCAGGGTCAGCTGAAATATGTTATGCTACGGGTACATGGCGTCTGGGAGAAGCAGTCCCATGAAATCAGGTGTCTCGTGGCCTTTGCGACTGTACCCTGCAACATATCGGTCTCCCCACTCTCCCGCAATGTTATCATACGTGGCTGCGGGTTTGACGGTACACAGATGACACATCTGACCCTTCACTGACGCGATGAGGCCAAGTCTGGGATATTCCCTGAGGATTGCGTCAAACTCGTGCTCGGTAAGAAGGCCTCCAGGATAATTGGGCCCTTGGAAATCAGCATAGATTCCATGAGCACAAGCCTGGCACTCTTTCTCCTTCTCAAAGACGATGCCTGGAATGGTGTGCAGGGCGATTGCATCCCAGACCAACTGTTGCCGGTGCTTGTCCCATTGCTGCAGGTCAGCATGCTTGCGGAGGAAGGTGCGTGCTGCATTGGCTCCGTCGACCTCGAAACGCTTGTCCTTGGAGATGAGATTGGAGAGAGTTGGCTGCCCAAGAGGCCAACCGAGGTCGTGCAGGACGGCTGCCACCGCATGAGCTTCACGATCGCGATCGACGAGTTCAGGGATCTTATCGGCAATGACAAAGCCTTGCAGGAATGATCGAACCACGTGGTTGTACGTCGTGTCTGAAGAGTAGTCTCGGGCATAGTCTAGTGCCGCCCGGACGAGAGGAGTATCGGGCACGGTGACGCCGGCCATGACTTTGGTGGGTAAGGACTGGTTCATGGCGGCGACTTTGAAAGACAAAGCACGAAGGTGGTGACAATTTTCTGATAGAGGAACGCTCCAAATACAGGAAAATCCAAACTTGCAGCCGCAGACGACAATTTTCTGATGGAGCAACTGGCTCTTTGATAATGCCAAAGGGCATGGCAATAAGGCATTTAAAACCGAAGGACGGCTCAATCGGCGCTCATGAGCTTAGCACCTTACCCAGTTGAGAATTATACCAGTTTTGGTGAAGTGCTAAAGTGTGGGTTGTCCCCCGATAGGAGAAACACGAGCTGACGGGACACGGACGGGCAAATTTTGGAGGAGCTAACGGGCGCTAGTCCTGTCGAATGGGCCGAGATAAGCAGAGTAAGTTCTACTTCCGGGCATTTGTAACCCCCAAACTTCTCGAGCTCGCATGTTGCGGATGGTATCGGCGTGTAGCGTTGGTTGAACTTGGGTAGCTTATACCGTTGTCTGGGAACGATGAAGCTTATCAAGATCCCAGTCTCATCGAGCCTACTTTTCGTTCCGTCTTGGACCCCTCAAACCGCCTCTTTCTGCATGGCGGGGTGGCCTATTTGGAGGCAGTCGCATTTCCTATCAGCAGGAGGACACGTTTGAAGAATGCTCGCTCTAATGCAGGGTAACAAACAAGGAGCTGGAGATAACATGAGGCCCAACAGGCGGCATCACGATGGCAGTAGAGGTTTGCTGGAGAAAGTGCCCCTCAGTTAGGTGTATCCTTGTCGGAGCAGCGTCTTGGCCGCGGTGCCACCAATCAGGTCGTCGCAGCTTGCCGACAATAGAAGGGTCAAGATCATGTCATCGTGAAGGGCTATATGTGGCTGAGACAGGCTCTTTCAGACGTCGATCAGGGCTTTTGCGTAGGTTTCGGAGCCAGATTGCTCAATGCAGGACGAGTTCATACCGAGTCCGTAGCTGAGGAGGGCAAATTCTTGAAAGACAAAGCTACTGCCGTCTTCGTAGTCCCAGGGAACATGTCCGGTGCGATATGGCGCATGGAGAGCACACTGGACGGAGATGGTCACACTTTGGGAGAGTCAGCCTTGGGGTTAATTTACCATGACAGAAATTTGTTGGTGTGTATCTTGAGGAAGGGCATGGACTGGCTCCACGACGTAACATCCTAGGTGCCTAAGTAGTTTGACAGGTGACCTCTACCTGGGATTGAAGGAATGGCAGGCAGTAGCTGGTCCGTCTCTTTGCGTCTCAGGACGAATGGCAAATGCTGGGCAGAGGTAGTGGAACAACGCCAAGTGTGTGGCGGCTTGATTATGTAAGAAAAGTCACGTGGATAGTAACTGCACTTACCTTGAAGCGGTTAGGCATACAATGGCCACGGTCGACGCGCCCGTGCCTGCCCTTTGGCGTTTCGTCACCAGCGATTCAGCCTGGTCTCGCGTGGCCTCGCGACGCCTCGCCTGCTGCCCTACAGGCCAACAACTCGTCTGCTACCTGCTATCGAGCAGCCATCTCGCAAGTGCCAGCTTGCTCTGTTCCACCGCTGTCACAAGCAGACTCAGTGCATCGTGTGTCCCTCGCTCTCTCCCGTCGACAGCGTTCCTCATCCTCATTTCCGTCCTGATCCTCGACATCATCCTCGATATCAGTCCAAACAGCACAAAGCAGGACAAATCCAGTCAAGATGGACGCCCTCGTGGCTCAATACACACAGCCGGCGTTTGCACATGAAGGATATGGCCAGGAGGAGCAAGACGAATATGCGGGCACGGGCGACTCATTACCGCCGCTGTCGCTCAAGTTCGCGCTGCCGCCCGTCGATCGGCCGTCCAACTTTCTCCGAGCCATGACGGACGACTATTCCAATCCCAACTGTCCCATCAAGATCGCCCACGGCACCACCACGCTGGCCTTTCGCTTCAAGGGAGGTCTCATTGTCGCCACCGACTCGAGGGCAACGGCCGGCAACTGGATCGCCTCGCAGACGGTCAAGAAAGTGATTGAGATCAATCCGATGCTGCTGGGGACCATGGCCGGCGGTGCTGCTGTACGTGTGATTTACTTTCCTCTCTGCCTTGTTTGGTTGTTGAACTTCCCCCGCTAACGCTCGCTCGTTGCTCGCTTGCAGGACTGCCAATACTGGCTCGCATATCTCGGCATCCAGTGCCGGCTCCACGAGCTGCGACACAAGCGCCGCATCTCCGTCGCGGCCGCCTCCAAAATCCTGGCCAATCTCGTCTACTCGTACAAGGGAATGGGCCTGTCCATGGGCACCATGATCACCGGCGTCACGCCACAGGAAGGGCCGGCGCTGTACTACATTGATTCGGATGGCACCAGGTTAGCCGGGAACCTGTTTTGCGTCGGCTCCGGCCAGACCTTTGCCTATGGAGTGTTGGACGCGCTGTACAAGTACGATCTGGAGGACGACGAGGCACTCGAGCTGGGCAAGAGGAGCATTCTGGCCGCCCAGCACCGAGACGCCTACTCGGGAGGCTACATCAACCTGTATCACGTCAAGCAGGACGGCTGGGTCAAGCACGGCTTCATGGACTCGAATCCCATCTTCTGGCGCACCAAGCTGGAAAAGGACGAATTCTCCAACGTCACCAGCACGCTGTAGTTGGTTGGTGTGCCCATCACATCGACTGAGGCACGCCCACGCCCACAATACGGCTCCGCGTAGAGTTACGGCAACTGGTGTATACTACCGAGCTGTGCACTGCTCCAGCTCTCTTCACCGCGCCTTCTCAAGGTGTATTACCATATTCTCCAATAGACAGAATGCACGCATCAACCAACAAATGCAACATTGGGAGCCCGTCTTATAGACGATTTGCTTTCAGCTTCAAGTTTGATCAGAACCGTTCCACGTCGACCCGCAACGGCACCCCAAACCCGTACTCCTTGCCTCCTACGCGGTTCTTCTTCTTGCCCATCTTCTCCAGGCCGTCCACAATCTCATCCAAAACCTCCTTGCCAACAGCCTCCCCACCGCCATCAACCCTCTTCACACCCAACGTCACCACAACCCCCTGTAGATTGCCCTTCTTCCCCAAGCCTTCCGTCCATCGGGCCCCAGTCCTCACACGCTCCACTCCCTCCCTCACACGCCCGGCCGGATAGACGTCCGCTAGTGACCTGCCAACCACTCCCACGTACCTCGCCCACCACACCTCCTGCTTCGTCAGCAACAACTCGAGCCGTCCCTTGATCTTATTGTATGGAGCCGGCAGCTGTCCACTCCCACCCCATTGCTGACACAACATCAGACTCAACAACGCTCGCTCCACATGGCCAATCCCATGCACCCCGGCCAAGACTCCCGTAATCGGCACACACAACGCACTCACCGCGGCCGCCTCTTTACTCGCCCCCTGCTGCACAAACATCAGATTCGCAAACGCCCTCAGCAGGTTCGCATCCGCCACACTCGCCGGCGTCATCCGATCCAGCACCGCATCATCCTCAGGCAACGCGGCCGCCAGCAGCCTCGCAAAACAGGCCGCCGACCGCTCATCCACCGCAAACCGCCCACTCGCCGCCACCAGCGGGTCCTGTGCTCGGACCTCATCCGAGAGCGAGCGAAACAGCCAGCCCTCGCGCACGCCGCCCTGGCAGAACCGCACCACGCTGATCTCGGGAATCGCCTGCACCAGCGCATCGACCAGGAAACTCACCGCCGGCACCTGCGCCGCCCGCCGCTTACTCACGCGGAACACGCCGAGTCCACCGCCAGTACCACCCTCACCGTCATCGTCATCACCTTCACCAACACCATCGGCATCCTTAGCTGTACCTGCCGCATCCAGACTCCTCGCCGCTAGCTCCCGCACCCTTGCCGTATCCCTAAACTCCCGCACCGCCACGCTAAACCCATTAATGATCGGGATCGGGTACGGCGCAATGCGATGCGCCGACATGAGGAGGTACCCCCACCCGCGAAACCCGCCGCCGGAGAGGTACAGCGTCAGCCCGCTGGCCGATTTCGCTTTGTCTTGCAGCGACGCCGGCAGCCCCAGCTGCTGCGTGTAGGCGGTGCGGAATTGCGATACGAGCTCGTCGTGGAGAGCGGCGCGGGCATCGCTGTTGGACAATGTCTCGCCGAGGAGCCGCGTCATTGCCGCCGCGCCGTAGGGGAACGAAATGCTGCCTTGCGAGGATGTTTGGAGCGCCGCCGGTGCGTGCGAGATCAGCCATGTCAGTTGGGTTGAGCCGCCTGTTTCACAGACAAGGGGGATCCCGTTAGTCATGGTGGCGTGTCAGGCGGTCGACCGACACAAGGAGAATGAGAAATGAGACATGAGCATGAGCACAAGTGAATGAATAAATAAAGTGAAAAGAGGGTAAAACGTACCTCCCAAATCCATCATCAGGCCCTCCACACCTCCATTCCCTCCCACACTACTCACCACACCCAACGCGCCAATCCGGCCTTCGTCCTCTCGACTCAGCAGCTCGACGCGCCACGGCTCGCCCAGCGCCGCCTCCACCGCCCCGATAAACTCGCTCGCATTCAGCGCCGCGCGCGTCGCCTCCGTCGCTAGGATCCGCACATTCTCCCGCCGCTGCGGAACCCCGAAATCCGCGCACGTCTGCTGGAAGCGTTGTAGGGCGGCGATGATCGAGCTGATCACTGAGGCCGGGATCGGGTGTTTTTCCCCTGTCCCTTTCCCTTTCGCCTCCTGAGCTGACACTGCTGAAGTTGCCGACACGGGTGGCTCTGGAAGGTTGCTTGGTTCGGGATTAGGACTCGGACTCGCGTACTGCGCGTCGTACAGCGAGATCCCCAGCCGCGACTGGTATACTGTTGGCAGACTGCGCGTGGCTGGCGCGGATAGGTCGGTGATTGAGAATCGGATGCCGTTGCTGGAAACATGAGAGAGTACCATTAGTATCAGCGTTAGCATTAGCATAAGCATCAGCATCGGTAGTTGCCCTTGGTATGGGCTTAACCCTTTTGGCCATTTGGCCCCCTGGTGGCTACATATCGGGGCTTGGTTCAATACCTACCTATGTAGGGAGAAAGAGGGGGGGTTTTTTGAATCAGGAAAAATGAAAATTGTAGCAGGCAGGAAGAGGGAGCTTACCTCCCCATATCCACGATAGCGTAGAGATCCTTGGCATTGCCGTCGCTGATGACTCTGTCGCGGTCGGCCATCTTGATCTTCGGCTTGGCTTGGCTTGGCTTGGCTTTAGCTTAGACTATGTATATCTCAGATCGTTCCAGAGGGACTTTGATAATGATAATAATAATGTTGGTGCGGTTTGATGACTTTTTGGCCGTCCCTAACCCGAGAATGACTGATTACTCTGTGATGCTTCTTATCCAGTCGTACTGATCATTGCTGCTTGATAGTCTATAGTTTTATAAATAATGCTAGAGAGAAAGTATGCTGCTCTACGAATAGTTCGTACAATCTGACAATTCACAAAGTTTGTTGCCGGGAAATCCCCCTTCGGTTTAGGCCGGCCCTGCCGTTCCGGGTATGGTGGCCCTCTGGGCCCGCCGCCGCTTTTCCCTGCTTACTTCCGTCGCCCTAATACACTCGTCGTACGTCGACCGCGTCGCAGTACTATCGTTTATATTGTTGTGAAAGGTTAATAGGTAATGTGGTAATACTATGTAGTAGCTTAGAATTTCTAGAATAACGAGCGTAGTAACGGTCGATAATATAGACCGTAGGTGTTCCACGTTCTCTACGTTCCCGCTTTTACATGAACGGTGAACACCTGTTGCACACCTCACGGTTTCACCTTCTCACCACCGCGTTCACCTTTCACATTACATACGAGACGACTTGATTCGTCCGAATTATATTGGTTCCGCTCCGTGAGTCGATGCCTAGACACAGAATACCGGCCCCGACGCGAATTACGCTGGTTTCTCGGGAAGGAATCAGACTTCCCACCAGCAACGATGAGATGAAGCAGTCGATGCTGATCAAGACGATCCGAAAAGACTACGAACAATTGCTTGAGTCTGCCCCGCTACCTAGAGAATGACGAAGCAGTCGATCGATTAAGGGACGGCGAGAGTAATTCTAATGAGCGGATAGTGGGGGCCGAACTTCCACAACGTTGAAACTTTTTATGTTGAAGCAAGGAAACAAAGAAAACATCATACCCGTCTTCACTTCAAAAGAAAGTCCTTTTCCCCACTCCTTGAGTTATGATCCTCCAGGTCCGCTATCGCCTCCCCTTCCATCTTCCCGTGGACATACGCTTCCCCTATGAGCTCCATAGAACCATCATGCAAGTCTCGCAGAACGACAGGCACACTGCAGCCGAAAAGGATGCATATTAAATCTCCTTCCTTCGTGCCTGGGGGTCCGAGACCAAAGAGGGAATCATCTGCTTGTTTCTCGTTCAAGTCTTCCTTGCCGGGCGTCTCCAATGCTTGTGTCTCGTTCAAGGCTTCCTTGCCGGGTCTATCCAATGCTTGTGTCTCGTTCAAGGCTTCCTTGACGAGTCTATACAATGCTTGTGTCTCGTTGAAGTCGTCCTTGCCGGGTCTATCCAATGCTTGTGTCTCGTTCAAGGCTTCCTTGACGAGTCTATACAATGCTTGTGTCTCGTTGAAGTTGTCCTTGACGAGTCTATACAATGGTAGTGTCTGGTTCAAGCCTTCCTTGATGAGTCTATCCAATATTTGTATCTCGTTCAAGTCTTCCTTGCCGGGCGTCTCCAATGCTTGTGTCTCGTTCAAGTCTTCCTTGCCGAGCGTCTCCAATATTTGTATCTCGTTCACGTCTTCCTTGCCGAGCGTCTCCAATATTTGTATCTCGTTCAAGTCTTCCTTGCCGGGCGTCTCCAATGCTTGTGTCTCGTTCAAGCCTTCCTTGCCGGGCGTCTCCAATGCTTGTGTCTCGTTCAAGTCTTCCTTGCCGGGTCTCTCCAATGTTTCCGTATTGCTTTTCATGCTTGCTTGGAAGAACCTTCGATTCCAAGTAACATTCCGCACGCGGGTGAGGTATTTGCGCAACATCTCCGAGCGTCCTTGTAGGAGTTCGCCCACATTGAGGTCACCATTGTTGAAAGCATCCGCAATCTCGAGGCATCGCAAGCAAGCCCGTTTATACCATGTCGGAGGGAATTGCCCATCTGGGTCTCTATCGGCTACAATAGTTCGCCAGATCTTGTCAGGAACTATGGCGGTATCAGCCTTGATCCCCATCCAGGACCCCATCTCCAAGGACTCGCGGAGAATGAGACCTCCAGTGTTTCTTGCTGAAGTCTTTTGAATTTTGGCTAATTCGAAGCCCCTTGCGTGGAGAGTTTTCCGAGAGATTGGATTTTTGCCCTCATACTTTTTGTCTCCCGACGCCTTGTAGCGCCGGTGATCAACGGTCCCGACGAGACTGTCGCCATTTTTCCGGCCTGTATACACCTTCTCCGGTTCACCAAACTCTGACCTCGACAAAAGCGGAATCCAAGAAGGCAATCGCTCAGCTTTTTCCTTTATTGGCATTGCCCAAGGTCGACAGATAATGTCAAGTGATCCTGACGACAGAATACAGAACTCTGTGAAGTCTGTGTAGACTTCGATATCTTCCTTGATGTAGTTGACATTGAGGCGGGGACGCTCTTTACCTGTCGAATTTTCAGTCCGCTTGCCGGGACTCGAATCCTGGTGAGTATCCTTTGCGATGTGCACTAGGCTGTAAATGAGATCTCGGGGGTCGGTTGCATCGAATGTCTTCAGTGAGGTGACCAGTGACATCAAGCTCTTTATAGGTTTCGTGGTCTCACCTTGTTTTGCATCACTCCGTATTGTCGTCAGGAACAGATTGCTGGTGGCTTCCAGGAGGATATAGGCGCCAAATGACTGGACGTCGCCGAGAGTGTTGCGGCCGTGTCTCCATTCTGATTCGTCGAACAAATCCTTGATGACGTCTTGGTTCGAGGCCAACAGAGAAACAGCGTCAGCAAAGTCTGGCCAGTGCACCATCTCGCCACCACAGTGTAGAGTTGCCTTATCAGCAGCGAGTGAAATCTCCTGAACAACCCAGCGTCGCGAGAACCACCTGTCTCTCATAAGTTCGGCGAGGGCGTTCCATTTCCTGGCCTGTTTTTTATCCCTGGTGTACCTGTCTAGAACCGCGAAGTCCATGATATCCCCAATGAACTTCATCGCCTCATCACTCCTCCTCTCGTCATCGCTTTCGCCCAACCAAACACAGACATTTGTGGCCATCTTGTAGACTTGGACTACCTGACCTAGTTGCTTCGTTTTCTCCGTTTCATTCTCTTGATTGATGCATAGGGCATCCACCCACAAAGCCACGCGATTACTCTTGCGGCGGAGTCGAAGTAATGCGCGGAAAAGGTTGTTTCGAATAGGAATCCGTATGGCATGTCTTGCTGCGTATTCCCGATTGTTCAAATCCTCCTCTCGGGCAAGATAAAGTCTCCCATTGCACTGATCTGAACCCCAGTAATATGAAAGGGCTGCATACCCGTGTTCGGAGGCCTCTATCCAAGTTTTGGTCTCAATTGTACAAACCAGAGGGTCAGACATATGTGAGGCCGGCAACAGAACCAGAAGTCTGATCTTGTCAGGCCCAAGAACGCTATTGTAGATGGCTAGATCTTTGGGAACTGCGCTAGAAAAATGGTCTTTCCCTTTGGAGCTGGAATCTTCCGTTGGTGCGGGAGTAACAGATCTGCTGACTTCCTTATACCACAGGTCCTCCAAGTTGCGCTCTACTTCAAGAACTTCTCGTAAGATCACCTCTTTTCCTAACTTCTCCCTCAGGTTTCGAATTTCTCTTACCTGCTTCTCCAAAGTTTCGACCTGTTTGATCATCTTCTGAATGGCGTCAAGGTGACTTTTCTCCTCGGTCTCGTCGTATTCAGGGTCCGAAGAACTCAAATACTCGGATCGTGGTGGCCGCGGGGACCGAGGACTGTACCGAAGATCGTGCTTATGATGCCCTCCCTGGAGCTTCTTGTACATGTGGCGGACGTCGTCAAGAGCCCTCTGCCGACCAATTTCATTCTCTAGTTCGAGCAATTCCAGGTTTCGGGCTTCGTGTTCGTTTTCCTGCCATTGCTTGTTATGTTCGTTCTCGAGATGTATCTTTTTTCTCTCCTTATCTTCTCCCTCAAATTGCCGTTTTACTCTCTCGGCATATAGGAATTTCTCCTCCTGGGCCACATATAATATTCTGCTCGTCGCTATCTTCCACTTTAAGTCTTCTATGTTGTCTTCGCAAATCAGTATTGGCCTTTCTGCTTCTGCCCGCTCCTTTTCACTGTTCCCTTCTTTCCTTCCATCGCCGCCTTCATTCACGTCAAGATATCTACCCTCCACACTCTGGCTTTCCCGATTCTTATTAAAGCCGTCATCTAGCGTCTTTTCCCCAACCTTGTCACTTTCACTATCCTCTTGACCATTTCTGTCATCTTGATCCCAAGTCTGTCGGATTCCTTCCCCGTTCGCTTCTCGGTCCATTTTCTCTTGTGTGTCTTTAAAATCCGTGCTCCCTTCGGTGCCCTTCTTGTCCTTTACTGACATTCTATCAGAACTCGACTCCGCAGTTTCGTTCACTTGCCCCACCGACTTATCGATTCCTCCCTCGTTACCTTTCCCATTGACTTGAGAATTGGAAATCTCGTCCTCTCTCAGCTCCTTCCGCTTGGTTTCCTCTATCATCAACCTGTCACGCATCACTCGTTGTCGCAGCTTCTCCAACTTCATTTTCACTTCGGCGTTCTCCTTGGCTTCCTTTCTCAGCTCCTCCAGCTTGGCTTCCTCTTTAATTAATTTGTCACGGAGAACTCGTTGTCGCAGCTTCACCATCTTCATGTTCGATTCCTCTTGCTCATGAGATTTCATTGCCTCGGCGAGTTTTTGAGGGATTTTTGGCTCAGTTGTGGTACTCTTCGAAACTAAGGCGTCTTCTAAAGCCCGTCTGGTACTCTCAAATTGCTCTACAACAATGTTACATAAAGTCTTGAGTTCGCCCCTCATGTTTTGCTTCTGGCACATTTTGAGTAGTAAAAAATAACGCTCTGCCTCTCCTAACTCGGCTCGACCCATGTGCTTCTCTGTAAGCCCTTCCAGCTCCTTCTTCCAGCCACGCTCCTTCTCCATAGAAGCCTTGATCCTCTTGTTGAGATCATCGAGGCGTCCGCGTGCTGAAGTATTTCCAGGCTTTCGAAAGTTTAGATGGCCGAATTTCAGCCCCGCTTTTGGAGGCAGGACCGGCAGTGGTGGGGTGGAGTCTTCGTCGTGCTGACGATCAGTGATGTGCCTAGTTGGACGGGGGAGACAGTGGCCGAGTGAGTAAAAATCCAAATCAAATGGACACTTCTCACGCCGGGTGCGAAATTGAGCACTGTCAACTAAATTGGCCGCAGCGTCCATTGTATATTTGAAAGGCATTCGACGAGTGACAAAAAATGTTTAGACCGGATTGGAGAAGGGGGAAAGAAGGGAGGGAAGAAGGGAGGGAAGAAGGGAGAGGAGAACTTGCCTACAACAGAAAGACGCTTCAACTCAAAAAGGCATGGAAGAGGAGCTGCGTAGGTGCATCAGCAAGCATTGAGCTACCAGAGAGCGTTGCATGATGGAAATTCCTTCATAAGCCTCATCGAGCTGCTGGGTCAGTTCGAACCGTCGTCAACGCACAGCTGATGCGCAATGCATGTAGGGTTGGTAGCTTGTCGGCCAGCGTTGAGTGGTTGACTTGCGGCTGTGAGAATCCACCTCGGATAAGGCTGAGTCCTAATCCAGGTTATTGTTGTCCCCATGAGGTTACTCTTCATCGACAAGCCGCTATCACAAAAGCCGAGTTTGTCGACGTCTCCAAGCCTCGGGCGACACAATTCGCCCACAACCCTCATTCTCGGAAGAGCGGTGCGGCGCGATCGCCGATTTGTCTCCACTGCACGGAGAAGTCGTATCTGCGCTAGCATTTAGTTTACGGAAGACGGGTTTGACCCCAATTACCCTGTACATGATCCAATTATATGTATTTTCACATGATAGTTCTGTTCAACCTGATAGCGGGTGTGCGGGTGTTTCTACTAGCTGCAGAGAGCACGGACCCACCCAAAAGGCCTAGTAGTATATCACCGTTCCACTAGATGCCGTCGTGGGCCCACCACCAATTTCTTCGGCTGCATTTGCTCTTTTCTTCCTCAGGGTCCGCCCATGGATGTGCTTCAACTTTGGGACGAGTCGTCCAAAAGTGAGAATTGAGTTTGATATTGAACTCTGATGCAGGAAGATGAGCTTTTGCGTGACGAACAGGGCGCAAATGGGCGGTTTGATGGTTCAGCATTTCCCCTTCGGAGATACCGCCTTCGTGCATCATGATAACCAATCGGATCCAAAGTTGAGATGGACGAGAAGATATGTAGGGTAAGCCCCTGCCATGCTCAGGTCTAATATATCTCCAGGATCGGGAATACAATCGCTTCGCACACTAGACCTATTCCTAGCTGAGGAGTATTACTGTAAAGGAGTGCCTATGTATACGTTGGAGGTTGGTAATTACCAACGAGAACGGGGATGCGCCAGAACGTTGGCACGCTCCAGGGGTAGTCTACGTATAGACTCGAAATAGATCTTAGAAATTGAACAATACCAATAATAATTATCCATGTATCGGTGCTTTTGAACATGCTCCCCTTCCCAACTCGCCTGGGTCTGGTGATTATCTGTTTTTTGCTCCAACCTGGCCAGCCGCGCTTCTAGATTGGGACCCCCACTTACTCTTCCCCCCTATTCCATTTCGAAAGTGTTTGACTAATTCCACTTCTCTCCCACCGACAGCCACAGTGTTAATACGGGCCAGATAGCCGTTTAGTCTGCATTTCCGACGAGTCTCTTACCAGATAAATGCTGTGGCGGGCTTGGCAGCGCCTAGTGACGTAGCATTTTAGCAAATGTAATGGAAACTCACGCGCTTGACTGGATGCAAAGGCTTGGCGGGCAAGCCTCCGGTTGGACGATCTATGCAGGGTCGTCCGCTTTTGAGCCTCACGCCTCAGCTGATGGTCCTAGCTCGGCTGACACCTTTGCTACCTTACTAATGCAAGTTGCGCATCCAACTTCATTTCGTAGTTATTGGCTATTGGCTATTATTTGACTCTAACGCAAGCGACATTACTACCTGCAGATACCGGATCGGGTTAGCTTTCAAGGCCTCGCTAGACATGGACCTAGTCGTTCTGTTCCAGAACGCTGATCAGCCTCCCCTTCGTGGAGACTTAGCTGTGCTAAGTTCTGCTGATTTATATGCAAAACCGGTTTGTATGCAAACCAAACAAATCAGAAAACCACATTTTCAGATCTCACCATAGAATAGACTTAAAACTTCTCTGAAAACGAATTTTGCATATAAACCGGTTTTGCATATAAATCAGCAGTACTAGGCACCGCCGAGTACCACGGAGTCGCGTGGGGCGAGATCAGCGGGCCTATACTGGAACAGTACGACTACTCAGCCTAATCGAATGGGTGCTTTCAATCCCTCTCTTTCTCGCTTGCTCGCTGTGTAACTGGTTTCATAGTCTTGCAAGCTTTATTTACGAACAGAAAAACATGTATCTATACAAGGTATGCAGCAAGGAAGGCCGAGGATTCGTACTGCGTGTGCTAAATATCTTTGCGCCACCGTAGCGTGTAGGACCTGTTATTCAACCAAGCGTCCCGTCGTTCTCCTTGGACGCCGCTGGACTTGTCGCTTTGGCGGACCTTTCTACCATACAGGAGCGGACTGCCCAGACAGGGACTGCGGCGCTCTTAGACTGTCTTGTTTTATGTCCAGGGCTCCATATGCAGCAAGAAGCCGGTGCACTCAACCATGGCGAGCACCCAGCTTGCGGTGCCATGACTTCTGGCTACGTTTTCCGCGTCGAGAATCCAGCAACCGTATTCTATCTCCAGAAGGTTGCTCGAACGGGACATTTGACGGAAGTCAAGGTAGCTCGGCTTGACGATAACGAACACCGGAATACTTGGCTCCCCTCTTGGTTTTTCTCCTATCATACCGCAACAGCAATATCCACCATAGCTTACTTAGGTGCCGTCTTCTGGGCGATTACGGTGCTCGTGCTGATGGGCCTCGCGCACGACTGGTGGGGCATTGGCGTGGTCGGAATCCTCATGCTGGCTCGGCTTTGCAACGTTATCGTTATCATTATGAGACAACGTGTGTCAGGCGGCTGGTTTGGAGCGCCAGAACCAGGTGAAAACGGCGACCTCCTTATCCTGCTCTCACAGGATCGATGGATTAGGATGCAAGGGAAGGTCGACGACCTCAAAGCTGTGACGTCGGGTCAGTGGCTTCGAGATGAAAAGTTGTGGGAAGGCTGGGTCCATGCCTTCGCGACAATCATCGTCTACTTCGACGCAGCCCTGGCATCCAATGTCTCGCAGTTCGGCAAAATTCTCTTGCTTCTGCTTCTGATCGGCTCGGCTGGTCTTCTCGCCGTGGCAAATATGGCTACGCAGAAAATGCAGATGCATGGTCGTCTGCTGGAAGTAGACGGGAAACCGACAGCCTATGAACGACGTCTGGATATGGCCCACAAGATGATCGAGATCCATCATCGAGATGACTTTGCCAAGCAGATGGGACTGATACCAAGCGACAAACAAGTGAACATGTGATAACGTAGGTAGGGCTATGGAGATTGACCGAGACAGGTATCCAGCTTCATCGGTAGAAAAGCGCGGGAAACTGTCCCAATCGTCGTGCCCCAGGCGAGTGGTATCAGGATGGCAAGTTCACAAACCCGAAAAGCGGCCGTAGAGGGGTAGGACCAGCCAATGTGTTGGTTCAGTATTTGCTTCCGGGAAAATAATATCCATTTTTATAGAATCGCTATCCGCAGCGGCCTTGCCTAAATGCGCTCCACTATGGCTGTTGGACATGACCACCCACGACAGAGCGTGAAACTGTGCATCCATTTCTTGGGCGTATCATAAAGTGGCCGAATGCTGTTAGACGAAGCTGATGTATTTGTCGAAGATAGATCACCTAGACCAATATTTACCGAATGTGTTACACCAAATTACTTGGATATGTTAAACCAAGACTTAACGGATAGGGCTGACCCCAAGATCTGGCTTAGCCCATTTTTTGGGGTTCAGCCTAAAAGAAGGGTCTAGCCTACCTATGAAGCCTTCGTTTGACCATGTTTGACCTACGAAAAGGACCAACTCTAATGTTCCTGTATAGAGTTTGACCCAAGGAAGCCCTGTGGAAAATTTAGAACCCCCCGAGCGCCAAGAACGCTTCACTACTATTACAGTCAGCGGCGTGGGTCACCGCCTACCCCGCCAATTTTGGTACCCCACCGTTTTGACACCCTTCATATAAATTGCTACTGCAGTCGTAAAATGCAATGGAATTAGCTATTTGTATGCTCAAAATGACCGCTGAAGCCCACTCTATTGCCTAAATAGGCAATTATGTACAAATTCGAGGTGTCAGTACTTGGTATGCCACCCTTTCGCCGCAAGTACGTGGTTTACCCGGCTGTCCATTGACCTTATTAGATCGTCGATTATCTCTTGATCTATACTGTCCCATTCCGCGATAACAGCACGCTTAAATACGTTAAAGGCTGCTCTTCCTTTACCCATATTCCTGAGCTCTGGATAATTGGCGTTGACGCGATCTTTTAGTATCCGCCAGAGGTGTTCAATTGGATTCAGATCTGGCGAGCACGCTGGCCATTTAAGAACGGTTATTGAGTGTTCCTCAAGCCATTCTGTAACGATATCGGCGGTATGAATTCCGGCGTTGTCCTGCTGTAAGACCATACCAGGTTCAAAGATCCGTTCGTACTGGTCCTCTAATACCTTGATATAACTCTTCGACGAGTACCCCCCTCGAGGGGCCTCGGGATCGCGTTCCATTAACACCAGATCTGAGCGTCCGCCAGATAGCGCCCCAGATCATTATCGAGATGTCTTTCCCCTTCGTCGTCGTCTAAATATGGCTGGTAGACCATTTCTGATAGGGGTAGCCCCAGACCCATTCTCGACGCTTTCCGGACCCTCTCTCGAAGGAACATTCATCGCTAAAAACGATGGTCTTCCACTCATCGGAGGTCCATTCTTTTCTGGTATTACACCAGTCTCGTCTTGCTGTCGCGTGCTGTACGGTCAATTTAGGCCTTTTCTTAGCGATCCAGTGCTGAATATTCGCTTTATTCAGCATCCTCCGAATTGTACGAGGGGAAACTTTGACGCCGCTTTGCTCGATAACGCGGGCGTAATTCGCATTCGGTTCTTTGCGAATTGTACGCTTTACTGCCCTGGTATCACGGTCCGTGTACTGAATAGCTGGTCCAGTACGTTTTGGGGTGCCAGCTGTAGGGTGTAGTGGTATGCGTAAAATCACGTCGCGGATTGTAGAACGCGGATGGCCCAACATCCGCGATATTTTGTACGGATTTAGACCAAGTTCGTGCGCAGTTACAATTCTTCCTCTCTCGAAATCAGAGAGCTCATGACGACGTATAATATTCCCGTCTATTGAAGCTAACGGAGTTCTAGGCATGATGCTATAGAGCTTTAAAGAAAATGTTCATAATCGCGTGATGGTGGTTGTAAACGCGAAAACGCGAAAACAGGCGCTAACCCGAGTCCTAGTACTGTACTCCGAAACTTCGCGCGACGGTTCATTCCACAATTAGATCCGCACCGCTTCGCCTTGACCTTGATAGAGTTTCTCAGTCTGAACTCTCCACGAACACCGACCTTTGAGCCTTATGGAGGATTCTAAACAGAACCCGGTAGTTGAACAAGGCCAAGAACATGAATCAGCAGGACCAGTTAGTCCAGATGATGGTCAAGTGTCTTCAGAATCTTTTGCAGGTTTTAATCTGATATTTCAACGCAAAACGACCGTGAGGCTTATGGAGGATTGCAGGAGACCCCAGAAGTTGGACAAGGTCATAATTACGAGTCAGCGAATGTAAGCGGTGGCACGGCAATTTTAGGAGATGGGTGGGTAAGGTCTCGATCTGATCTCTTAGCGCAAAACAAGTCTCGAGACTGACGGAGGATCTGAAGGTGACCCTGGAGCTGGACAAGGTCATAATACTCGTCGCTACAAGGGAGTATTTGTACGTGGTAATGCCAGGGCGCGTCTAGGAGATCGATATATAAACTCCAACCAATCACAACCAATGACCCTAAGTTAGTTGACTTCGTGTAGCGGTTCGACAGCACCGCATACCTAGAAGAAGATAATAACTATAATCTGGACAATGCCTTATGGGAAACCATAATTACCTTCCTGCAACAGGGGCTGTCGATTTCGACAATCAGCCACAGAATCCTTGCCGAACAAAGTGTTCAGATCAGTGTAGAAAGTCTCTGGGAGAAGATGCAAAAATGGGGGTTTCGAGTCCGAGACGGAAATCGAGACTACGTTGAAGAGTTGACGATAGACTCACTTGTTTTGGACCAGATAGCGACTTTTACGAATCAATACTGGTCCAAAATTGCGGCAGGCTCACGCATGGTTGCAGCGTTATCGCAAATGGAGAAACCTAAACATCGTCTGCTAGCCAAGCCAGGTCCTGCCCCGTCTGATGCGTGGTGGTATTGTTCTCTGTGTAATATCAAGACTCCCGTCAAAGATATCCACCGTCTCAGGACACATTTACAATTGGTCCATCACGCGAAGAACGAAGAGTTGTGGCGGATTTTCGATCCAAACGATCTGGCCGCTCTTTACGAGAATTTCGGTCCCGTTTCTCGGCGACAAGCGATTGACAATGGGTGGCCTGTCCCTATATTTAGGGATCGAGTCGTCAGAGAGCATGAAGACGGTAGTTTAAGTCAGAAGGACTCAACCCAAAGGGTAGATTAGCAAGATGATGAAAATGTTGATATAGATCTTGCTGACACGGTCGATTGCAAACACGAAATGGGATCGCCGGAGCCCGTAACCAAAGAGTTGGAGGAAATTTGTCATCAGGATTTTCATCCTTTAGAACTTGCCAGTGAGATTGAGTCCAATGAGGAGTCTGACCATCCTACTGTGTCAGAATTCTTTCAAGCATTGAATGAACAGTCGCAAACAGATAACACCCCTCAAATACCGCCAAAGCCTATACCTTTTCAAACTTTCAACAATGCAACCAACGTCAATACAGATTCGGGATACTCATCACATGTCCTAAGCCAAAAAGCAGGGGTGGCAGACCATCAAGATGCTGGCTTGGGAGAGACCTCGGATCAACATTCAAAAAGGCGACGAAGCCCTTCCCCTGTACCATCGCTTGCAAGCCTAGGATCTCTGGGTAGTGTTGGGACGGTGCAGAGGCAAGCTCTTTTGGATAGATTCTCAAATCGCCTCTATACTGATCTCGGCAGCGTGCAGCTTGAGCCTGAAGCTGCTAAATCATTCGCCAGCACGCTTCCAATGCTTTTTGATGGCCTATCGTTAAGATTCCGTCAAACTGGTGGGCACGGGCTTGAGAAGACACGCAAGATTATTGCCTTTATCTAGCAGTGCAAAATGCCATTGAGTGAGCGGTTGCAGCAACCATTGTCAGGTCAGTCAAACGATAACAATGATGACGACGAACCTATAAATGGAGATACCGGTATGACTTTGGACGAGAAAATGGCATTATTTAAAACGCGCGGCGAAGTTGAGGCACCTTCTGAAGCCCCGTTGGTCGAAGATACAAAGTCAAACGTTCGTCCAAGCAACGAGGACCTATTTGACCGATATGGAGAAGCTCCATTTGCGGATTCTGCCTATCAGTGGCTCATCGGCAACCTCAAGACTCAGATTCTGTTGCTAAGGCCCGACTGCTCTGCCCAGGAAAGGATCAAAAAGGATGTCTCTATGACACTGTCGTCTTGGCGGGAATCACTAGCTGTCGATGCCAATTCGAAGTTCGAGATAAGTTTTGGACTTGATTGGCCCGTGCGAGCGTACGTTCTGGAATAAGCCAAACCGAATGAGCCGAAAGCTTCAACCCTACAAATGGAAGTCGCATATGCTAGTCAGATGCAAACCCTTCAACTATTGACATGTTCTTGTCCCCTGTGATTACCCTAACTGAGTCTATAACGCTCAAGCTCTGACTTGCATAGAATATGTCAAGCAGACCTGGCCACAGCATGGTTCAGAGCTAGTCAGGATGATAGACAAGCTGATGACGTTACCACAAGGCCATGCAGCATCCATTCAGTGTTCCGATGGTACCGTTATTAAGGCACGAGAAGAGGGGTTTCTCTTCACGCTTGATGCCATTACGTGCATTGCCGAAGAACTTGCTTCGCTCGCTACAGTGTTCAGAGACTCGCCACGCGATCGCGGATTGATATATTGTGAGCCACTGTTGAGATCGCAGTTGTCAAACGCGGATTTCGACGTTTCAAATATGCCCACTGAGCAGGTTTAAAATCTAGGAGACACGATCAGCCTAGGTGAGATCTTCAGCATTGGATTCCGTTTCTACCATTTACCCGAGAACGAAAATGCTTTGGGGTTGTGTTGGCAGGACATGTTCCTAAGCCCCGTTCTCGTAACTGGATACCCGGTCAAAAGCAGATCATACCCACGCCCGGGTCTGGAAATATCTCTTGACAAAATGGCTGCGCTGATTGGTGCGGACTTAATCAGCGCTTGCGGGTTTCGAAACTCGAAACGTTTCGAAACAAGGCATTATGAGGGTTTCGAAACAAGGAACAGGTATCGAAACGTCGTATATACCTTCCTAATCGGGTAATTGATTATCGTCGTCGTCATCGTCGTCTTCATCGTGGTGTTGAGGTTTTGGTATAGACCTATCGCATTTCCACCAATTCCGTAGTACCTTATAGACCTTAAGCGATTCCGTCGTCATTGCGTTGCGCGTTGGTATAAGCAGCTGTTTAGCTGATAAAAACACTCTCTCGACCTCCGCCGATGTCGCCGGTATAGATAATAGATTTAAGATAAGCTAGCGTAGCTGCGAAGGCCCCGTAGACTACTATTATAAAAGATTAATATCGCTGCGACTAACACTATAAGGCTAACCCTTAATAAACTGTAACTACTAATCGCTAGTAGTATACGTTATAATACCGAGCTGAATATCGAGAGAGCTAATTTCCTTTATTATAGCGTCTTTATTCGGTATTTAAGAACGATACTCTTATAGTTAATATTAATAAATCTTTACGATTATATTCTTCGTATCGTTCTTCTTCTAGTTGCGTTCGAAATATTGCTTACGCGTTAGAGGATAGAGAAGGATTACGACTGCGTAGATTATCTAGTATCGATCGCTTAAGAGGTAATACTTTCGCAGCTTATCTTAGACGTTATTGTACGCAACTACCATCGGTAAGATATTATTCTAAAGCTGCTAGTTAGCTCTTCCCTTCTCTATAGCGTTTAATAGAGCTTCGAGTATAGATAGCTACTCCTAGACCGATCCGTAGTATCTATATTGTCCCTAGCCTTAAATGCTTAGCGTCGTCTAATAAAAGGGCTTAAGGGCTTAAGCGATATTTTTAAGATCATCTTAGTCGCCGAAGCTGAGAATATCGTCTTTAAGGTCATCGGAGAAGCGCGTACAGTAGATCTCGATACGTTATCGTAAGAGAATAGCTCGTTTAATAGATAAATAATACGAATTCTATCTAGTAAGCTGATCTAATCTAATTATTTTATCTATATTAATGACGTTAGCTAGAGTAATAAAAAATCACGTAGTCGCTCGAGTTAGTAGTTTTAGACGGCGCTAAACTAAAAATAGTAAGGTCTAGACCCTAAAAATTCCGTATACGGTAGTTATAGACGTACCGCAGTCTAAATGCCCCTTAACACTAAGAATAAAGAAATATAGTACTTACTATCGATCTTTAGAATACTAATATATACAGCTTTAAACGCTTCTTTACGTTATAGCGAGTTCCGAATATGCCTAACGATATTGTACAACTTCTCTATCGATCTACGAGTCCTCTAAATTACCTACGCTCTCTTTAACTGCGACGACGTAATATCTAAATATTCCGAGTCGCCCGCGACGTTAAACTTAAAGGCATTAACCTCCTAGCTAAAGAGAAAATCTTTTATAGCAAGATTAATAATATACGCAAGATAGCGACCTCGTCGAGCACGATAATCAGCAGTAGTATTCGACGCGATCGATTACAGTATAAACTTAACTGCGTTGTCGTTAGCGTTAACGTTATCGCTAATAAACACTCCGAGCTTGTCTAGGCTAATCTTAAAATCAAGAATCGCATTTATCACTATCTACGCTATTTCTTTACTAGAATAACGCCCTTTCATCCTCTTAAGGGCAAGTAATACTGCTTTATTGTACTAGCCTTACGAATTAATCGATATAAAATGCGCAACTACGGCGGTAATTATATATCCGTTCGGCGACGTCTAAAGATCGAAAGAGAGATAAACTTTAGACTACGCGCGATTCAGCGTATTCTTAACCCTCTATTTTTTAGATTTAAACTTATCTTTTATCTACTGTATTACCGTTCTTTTAGCGAGGAGGAATACTTCGATCGAGGGACTAGCCGTTATTAATACGGCCTTAAAGGACGAGGAATCAAGCTTCGCGAACGGTATATAATCAGCAATGCACCATCTAATTAACGCGCGTCTAAAAGATTCGATATTAATACTGTAATATAGGCTTTTAAACGTTTTAGCCTCGGCGCTATCTAACCTTAAACCCGACTGCGAAATCGATCGACGAGCTAACGGCGCCTACTGCGCAATATTATAAGCTATTTTTAGATAACGCTGAACACTCGAGACTGCGCCGCCGAAGCAGAGTATGAAGGTATCGCATTTTAAATATTTCTAGCTAGCGATCTTAAGGTCGAGGTCATCTATAAGGGCGTAGGTCATTCTATATAACCACGACGACGATATTCTCTATCCTCTATATCTTCGCGGCCCTTTATAGCGTTTATACCACTGTCCGCGGTGTACGAATCGATTAAGATTATCTAGTGTTAGTAAAAGTGGTATAGAAGACGATAAAATAGATAATTGTTATAAGGCTATCTGCCCCTCGTTCCAGTAATGGTATAAGGGAACCCTAAAGGTTTCCTTAACTGTCTATTAGGATAATATATCTCTGAGTTAAGGTATAAGTAGTACGCAGATAAGGGTACTAGTATAACTTAGATTAACTATAAAGACTATAAAAATATATAGAGAAGTCGTATTCTTATATATCTAAATAGAGCTTTCTAAAGAGACAGTTTCCTTCGTTATATCGTAATGTCGGAATAATAGAATACTCACTATTTTACTATTCTATTATTCTATTATTCCGTACTTTCCTATTTCGGTAATTATATATGGCTCCCCTATATGCACTAAGCTTTTCTCGTATAACCTTCTACTCTATATTCCTAAAGCGGCTATCTATATAGTCACTTCGTAACACTTTCTCCTCTTATCTATTTTACGCTCTCGTAATATTATCTAAGAGGTTAGTATTCCCCTTATTCTCTCCTTCTTAAGTATTCCCGTAGCTCACTATAAAATCAGTTCTTAGGAAACGTAAAAGATCTACTAAACTTAAACCTTTACGCGCCGAGCGCTTTTAATAATTATTCTTCGCCCTTCGTTTCGAAGATAACGTTGCTATAGTAGCCTATACGCAGTGTATATATTATAGTATAGTATACTATTACGATAGAGCGCAGTTAGTAAAGTATACGAAATGTATATTATATTAACGTAACTATAACGGAACCTTCTTTCTTAAGAAGTTTCGAAAAGTAGAAGAGTTACGTAAAGAAGAGTAGCGTAAGCGACGCGAAAAGTCGAAGTAATTAGCTCTTCGGCGCTACGTACTTCTCGAGGTACGTAAGGCCCTAAGAGAGGCGTATAAAACCCTTAATAATATAGAAGCCGAATTTACCGATACTAAGATAAAGATAAACTAATTAAACGAGTCTATTATCTACTATAAAGAGGTCTCTTCGCGTATACTACAACGTAAAATATAAGCATTAGACGTATTTAATTCTCTTTATCTAGAGCAAGAAATTGCCCTAAGCGACTCTAATTTCGTATAGTAAGATGTCCCTCTAAGCTAATAGACTTTATTCGATAATATACTTACGAACGATAGTTTATAATAAAGTTTTCTTAAACTAATCGAGTACTTCTTTTAAAATATTCTTCTTCGGTTTCTACGAGTTGTCGCTATCGTTATACCTTAACTATTTAATTAGGTAAAAAGTCTTTTCTTTTTTCTATTTTACTTCTAGAATCCTTTTTACATTATACTCCTTAGTTTCTAGTAGCTCTACTTATTAGGTTCTATCCACCGTTTAGCGTTCTAGTACCTTTTCTAATATAAAAACGTAAAATACGAGATAAATCCTTATTCTCTTTAGTAATTAGAGCCGATACGTAACTAATTCTAGTTTCTTCTCGATCCTAAAGGGTCCTATCTTCTTAAAGTCTAGCTTATCGCTTAGTCGTTTTATCTTAATATTTCGTCGTAATAAATAAGCTATATCTCCCTCTCTAAAGTCTAGTTTCTTAGATCTTTTCTAATTTACATATTTAGCCATTCTCTATACGATAAACTAGAGTTTATTAAACATATATTAGTGTAATTAACGTAAATCGGATATAGTAACTATTACTTATTCTAATTTTAGTCTAATATCTAGCGAATCCTCGTTTATCCTAGAGTAGAATCTATAGTTCGCGTAGAAAGGTAATAGTCCTATAACGGCCTTAGAATTATTATATATAATCTATACTATAGATAGTAATTCTATCTAGTTATTTTATTTAAAGTTAACGTAACTTCTAAGGTATTATTCTAGTATCTAGTTTATTCTCTCGATTTACTCGTCGATTTATAAATAAAAAGTAGTACTAAGCTTACTTTTAGTTCCTAATTAGTTTATAATTAATTACTAAAATCTTAATCTAAACAATTTATCTTTATCTAATACTAATCTCGATAGTATTCTATATACTATAAAGATATATCTTATAAAGATATACGTAATCTCTAGTACTATTATCTTTATTCTTATTAGTATAAAGTACGCGTATTTTATTAGTCGATTAATAATTATATAGATTATATCGTATTTCTACTCTATTACTGAGTTCTTAGACTCTAATAAGAATTCGATAAAATCTATTATAACCTCTTTCTATGCTTCTAACGATAATATTAATGCCTATAGCTTCCTATAAGGTCTATACCTCGAAGCCTTAGTTCTAGTATATATATCGTAGTTATTAATATAGTCGCGAATATCTTATTGTATTCTCTTTTACTCTTAGTTTCTAGAAATTAGCTCTATGGTTTTTACGATTCTAAAGTATCTAGTAGTCCGATCGTTATAATAACTACGAATTACCTTTATTTTTTATTCTCTAATTAGCTAATCTAGTCCTATTCTAGCTATATTAATCTATTTTAAGTAAACTAAATATTCTTCTCGCTTTTAAAGCAATATGCTCTATTCGACCTCTTTAGTGTTTTTCCTATAATCTAATCTTCTACTAAGAGTATTAGCCCTTGTATTTTTCTTGCCTTTAACGTATACAATATAAAATTTAATAGATACTATTATCTCTGCTTATCGAACCTATCTCTTATTTAACTTCTTAGTCGTAGTCTAATATATAAGGTTTAGATAATCGAAGTAAATAGTAGTCTCGTACTTAGACCCTTCTAAGTACACGTTTTATTCTTTAAATAAGTCTATAATAGCTAAAAGTTCTATATCGTAGATCTTATAGTTCTTCTTCGATACGATTATCTTTCTAGAATAATAAGCCACTAGTCGTAACTTATTATCTTAACTTAATTAACTTAATATACTAGCGATAGTATATCTCGAAGTATTAGTCTTAATAATAATCCTTTTTTCTAGATCGAAGCTTATTAGTATAGATATATAAGTAAATAGGTTCTTAAGTTTCTTAAATATAGCCTTCGCTTCTTCTTCTATTATAAAAGTAAGTTCCTTCTTAATAAGTACTATAAGTAGTAATACTATTCTTAAGTAGTTCTTAATAAAACGTCGATAGTAGTTTACTAATTCTAAAAAACTCTATAGTTCCTTAAGGTTCGTTAGTTATAGCTATTCTATAATTAATTTAACTTTCGTAGAGTCTAGTCGTATACTATAACTTTCTACGATCGATCTTAGAAAAGGCACTTCGTCCTTAAAAAACTCGTATTTATTAAGGCGTAGCCGTAGTTCTTTTTTCTATAATCGTTTTATTATCTACTTTACGTCTTTTACGTATTATTCTCTAGTCTTCGAAAAGATAAGTATATCGTCTAGATATACGATTATAAATAGATTTAACTCTTTAGATAAAGTATCGTTAATGAGTATTTAGTATAACGCTAGCGCGTTCGTAAGTCTAAACGATATAACGCAGTACTTATACAATCTATAGCGTATACTAAACGCTATTTTTTCTTTCTCGCTCTTCTTTATTCGAATAAGGTTATAAGCCCCTCGTAAGTTAAGTACAGTAAATTACTTAGTTCTCTATAGTCAATCTTATAATTTCGAAATAAGTAGTAATAGATAACTATTCTTCTTAGTTATCTTATTAAGTTATCGATAATTAATATATAATCTTAACGTTCCGTTCTTCTTTAGTATAAAGAGAATAGAAAATCCTTATAGTAAGATAGATTTTCTAATAAACCCCTTTTTTAAGTTTTTATTAAGGTACTTCTAAAGCTCTTACTCCTAATAACGCGAGATCGAGTAGATTCGCGTCTTAATAGATTTTAACTCGAGTTCTAGGAGTATCTTATAATCTTATATCTAATATTTAGATAATACCTCTATTATAAGATCGTTCTCGAAAAGCCTCTTAAATTCTCGATACTTTATCGAAATTCTGCTTTTATCCTTAATTTTCTTACTTATCTAATTAAGTTGCTTTATAGTAAACGTTCTATAGGTTAGCCTTATCTATACAGTACTTTAAAACTGTTCGATTACGTTTAGAAATCTCTATATAAGCTATCGTTTTAATACGTCTACTAGGTAACCAGTTTAAGCTAGTTAGTTTAGTTCTAGAAAGCATTTAAATCCTAGTCTCTCGACGATATCTATATTAAGAAACTGTATTTCCCCTTAATATTTTATTCGTATCGACCTAAGTTCCTTATTAACCTCGATATACCCTTAATTACCCATTTTAATTAAGTATAATTCTATTATAAGGCTGTCTATCCCTCGTTTCAGTAATGGTATAAGGGAACCCTAAAGGTTTCCTTAACTGTCTATTAGAATAAGATGTCTCTAAGTCAAGGTATAAGTAGTACGCAGATAAGGGTGCTAGTATAACTTAGATTAACTACAGAGACTATAAAAGTATATAGGAAAGTCGTGTCCTTATATACCTAAATAGAACTTCTTAAAGAGGCAGTTTCTCTCGTTATATCGTACTATTAGAATAATAGAATACTCACTATTCCACTATTCCACCATTCCGTACTTTCCTATTCTAGTGGTCACATATAGCTTACCTATATGCACAAGCTTTCCTCGTATAACCTTCCGTCTCCGTATCCCCGAAGCGGCCACCCACATAGTTACTTCGTAATACTTTCCCCTCTCATCCGTTTTACGTCCTCGCAATATTTTATCTAAGAGGTCAGTATTCCCCTTATTCTCTCCTTCCTGAGTATTCTTATAGCTCATTATAAAATTAGTTCTTAAGAAACGCAAAAGATCCACTAAAGTCGAACCCTTACGCGCCGAGCGTTTTCAATAATTGTCCTCCGCCCTTCGTTCCGAAGACAACGTTGTTATAGTAGTCTATACGCAGTATATATATTATGGTATAGTGTACTATTACGATAGAGCGCAGTTAGTAAAGTACGCAGAGTGCGTACTATATTAGCGTAACTACGACGGTACATTCTCCCTTAAGGAATTCCGAAAAGTGGGGGAGCTGCGTAAAGAAGAGCAGCGTAAGCGACGCGAAAAGTTAAAGTAATTAGCCCTTCGGCGCTAAGCGCTCCTCGAGGCCCGTAGGGCCCTTCGAGAGGCGTATAAGACTCTTAATAATATAGAAGCTGAATTTACCGATACCGAGATAAAGATAAACTAATTAAACGAGTCTATTACCCACTATAAGGAGATCTCTTTACGTATACTGTAACGCGAAATACAAGCACTAAGCGTATTTAATTCCCTTTATCTAGAGCAAGAGATTGCTCTAGGTAATTCTAATTTTATATAGCAAGACGTCCCTCTAAGTTAACAGGCTCTATTCGACAATATACTTACGAACGATAGTTTACAATAAAGTTCCTTTAAACTTAGCGAGTACTTCCCTTAAAATATTCTCCTCTAGTTCCTACGAATTATCGCTATCGTTATATCCCAACTATTTAATTAGATAAAAGGTCCTCCCCCTTTCCTATTTTATCCCTAAAATTCTCTCTACGTCGTACTCCTTAGTCTTTAGTAGTTCCGTCTATTAGATCCTATCTACCGTTTAACGCTCTAATACCTTCTTTAATATAGAGACGTAGAATATAGGATAAATCCTTATTCCCTTTAGCAATTAAAGCTAGTACGTAATAGGTCCTAGTTTCCTTTTAATCCTAAAGGGTCCTATCTTCTTAAAGTTCAGCTTATCGTTTAGTCGTTTTATCTTAATATTTCGTCGCAATAAATACGCTGTACCTCCGTCTCTAAAATCTAGTCCCTTAGATCTTTTCTAATTTACATACTTAGCCATTCTTTCCGTAATAAACTATAGTTCTTTAGATATATATTAATGTAACTAACGTAAATCGGATACAGCAACTATTGCTTATTCTGATTTTAGTCTTATACCCAGTAGATCCTCGTTTACCCTAAGGTAGAACTTATAGTTCGCATAAAAAGATAATATCCCTATAACGGCCTTAGAATTATTATATACAATTTATGCTATAGGTAGTAATTCTACCTAGTTATTTTATTTAAAGTTAATATAGCTTCTAAGGTATTATTCTAGTATCTAATTTATTCTTTTAGTCTATCCGTCGGTCTATAAATAAAAAGCAGTACTAAGCTTACTTTTAGTTCCTAGCTAGTCTATAATTAACTACTAAAATCTCGACCTAAACAATTTATCCCTATTTAATACTAATCTTAATAGTATTTCGTATACTGTAAAGATATATCTTATAAAGATATACGCAATTTCTAGTACTGTTATCTTTATTCTAGTTAGTATAAAGTATACGTATTTCGTTAATCGGTCGATAATCATATAGATTATATCGTACTTTTACCCCGTTACTAGGTTCTTAGACTCTAGTAAGGGTCCGATAAAGTCTATTATAACCTCTTTCTATACTCCTAACGGTAATATTAATACCTATAGCTTCCTATAAGGCCTATATCTAAAAGCCTTAGTTCTAGTATACATATCGTAATTATTAACGTAGTCTCGGACGTTCTATTATATTCCTTTCTATTCCTAGTTTCGAGAAATTAGCTCTATGGTTTTCGCGATTCTAAAATATCCAGTAGTCCGATTATCGTAATAGCTACGAATTACCTTTATCTTTTATTTCTTAGTTAGCTAGTCCGGTTCTATTCTGACTATATTAATCTATTTCGAATAAACTAAATATTCTCTACGTTTTTAAAGTAATATACCTTATTCGACCTCCTTAGCGTCCTTCCTATAATCTAGTCTCCGGCTAAGAGCATTAGCCCTTGCGTTTTCTTTACCCTTAACGTATACAATATAAAACTTAACGAATACTATTATCTCTATCTATCGAACCTATCTCTTATTTAACTTCTTAGTCGTAGTCTAATGTATAAGATTTAGGTAATTAGAGTAAACAGTAGTCTTATACCTTAATCCTTCTAAGTACACGTTCTATTCTTTAAATAAGTCTATAATAGCTAAAAGTTCTATATCGTAGATCTTATAGTTCTTCTCTAGTACGATTATCTTTCTAGAATAATAAGCTACTGGTCGTAGCTTATTATCCTAATCCGATTAGCTAAGTACGCCGGCGATAGCGTATCCCGAAGTATCGATCTCGATGGTAATCCTCTTTTCTAGGTTAAAGCTTATTAGTATAGATATATAAGTAAATAAGTTCTTAAGTTTCTTAAATACAGCCTTTACTTCCTCTTCTATTATAAATGTAATTCCCTTCTTAGTGAGTACTATAAGTAGCGATATCACCCTTAAATAGTCCTTAATAAAACGTTAATAGTAGTTTACTAAACCTAAAAAACTCTATAGTTCTTTAAGGTTAATTGGTTATAGCTATTCTACAATTAATTTAACTTTTATAGGGTCTAGTCGTATACTATAACTTCCTATAATCGATCCTAAAAAAGGTACTTCGTCCTTAAAAAACTCGTACTTATTAAGGCGTAGCCGTAATTTCTTTTCTTATAGTCGTTCTATTACCTATCTCACATTCTTTATATACTGTTCTCTTATCTTCGAGAAGATAAGTATATCGTCTAGATATACGATTATAAATAGATCTAACTCTTTAGATAAGGTATCGTTAATGAGTATCTAGTATAACGCTAACGCGTTTATAAGTCTAAACGGTATAATACAGTACTTATATAATCTATAGCGTATACTAAACGCTATTTTCTCTTCCTCGCCCTTCTTTATTCGAATAAGGTTGTAAGCCCCTCGTAAGTCTAGTACGATAAACTATTTAGCCCCCTATAGCCGATCTTACAGTTCCGAGATAAGTAGTAATAGATAATCGTTCTTCTTAATTATCTTATTAAGTTATCGATAATTAATATATAATCTTAACGTTCTATCCTTTTTCGGTATAAAGAGGATAGGAAATCCCTATAGTAAGATAGATTTTCTAATAAATCCCTTTTTTAAATTTTTATTAAGGTACTTCTAGAGTTCTTACTTCTAATATCGCGAGATCGGGTAGATTCGCGTCTTAATAAGTTTTAATTCGAGTTCTAGAGGTATCTTATAATCCTATATCTAATATTTAGGTAGTGCCCCTATTATAAAATCGTTCTCGAAAAGTCTCTTAAATTCTCGATACTCTATCGAAATTCCGCTTTTATTCTTAACTTCTTTACTTATCTAATTAAGCTGCTTTATAATGAACGTTCTATAGGTTAGCCTTACCTATACAGTACTCTAAAACTATTCGATTACGTTTAGAGGTCTCTATACAAGTTATCGTTTTAATGCATCCACTAGGTAATCAGTCTAGGCCAGTTAGTCTAGTCCTAGAAAGCATTTAAACCCTAGTCCCTTAACGATATCTATATTTGTGAAGGTTAGAGGAATGTAAGGATTATATAATTGTCTGGTGAATAGCTTATTTTCATCTATCTAATAACGCGCGGCAGCGGCCTATAATATAGACCGTAGGCTAAGGCCGTCAGGCAGCTAATAGCGGCGTTCTAGCCGCTATAGCCGTCGGACTAGTCCCCTATAGCGCCCCGTAGGCGCTATAAATGCCTCAACTTTTCGCCGTATAACGGGTAAACGCCGGGCGGTCTATAGCGCTAAGACCAGTTGGTCATAGCGCCTAGACCAGCTAGCCGAAGTTCACCCCTGGCGATACCTCGGCAGCCAAGCCCTTTTATCAGCCTGATAGACTGATTTCTAGCCTTATAGACTGATCTCAGCCTCATAGGCTGATCTCAGCCTTATAGGCGTTTCCCTGGCCTCCGGGTGGCATATAGCCACCCCCTAGCTCATAGCTATCTCCAATAGCTATAGCCCCCTTTATAGCTATACCCTATAGCTATATACAGGCCCTATTTCCACACACCCCCTTACCCGTTATACGGTGTTCTAAAATGACTATTTACAAATGAAACTAGCTAATGAGTGCTATCTAGTTAGAAGGCCTTATCTATAAGGCATCTTAGGCGCTATACATAGCCTCTCTAGGCTATTATAGGCCTACCCCCTCTATAGGCTTACCGTAAGCCTATTTTCCTTACCTATTCCGACCACCCTGGCGCCGCCATTGGCTTAGTAAGCCAGTCGGCCAGTTGGTCGCTTGACTTGATAAAGACCAGTTGGCTAGTCTTTTCAGTCACTCTTTGACGAATATAATGATACTGAATATCAATATGCTTCGTCCGCTGGTGGTGGCCCGGGTTATTAGCTAAATTAATAGCTGATTGGCTGTCCGTATATAGGCGTTCCGGGTGCTGGAAGCCTATAAACGGGGCCGGAGAGAGGCAATTACCTATACTTTGTAGGTAAACTTGCTCTTTTATAGCCTCTTTTAAGGCCATATACTCCGCCTCACAGCTACTAAGCGCCACCGTGCGCTGTAGGCGCGAATTCCAGGCAACGGGGCCATTCCTAAATAGGAATATATAGCCGGTCGTCGAGCGCCTGGTTTCGAGGTCCCCCCCCAATCTGAGTCGCTATACCCCGTTAGAGTAGGCTCAGAGTGGTAGTAAAGGCCGAGTGACGGTTTAGAAGCTAAATAAGCCCATAGCTTATTTAGCACTCTAAAGTGCTCCGGGCCTGGATTCGCCATATAGCGCGATAATAGGCCTATAGCGTACGCTATATCGGGCCTAGTCTTCGTCGCTAGATAGAGAATGGCCCCTATCTCTTGCTGGTATTGGTTAACCAGTTGGTCACTCTGCTTTTCGTCATATGGCCCTATCTTAGAGCCGACGGGGACTGGTATAGCGGCTATTCCGCTATTACCCACCAGTTTCGGGCGATATTTAGCTAGTATTTTAGCTAAATAGGCGCCCTGGTGAAGCTTTAGCGTCCTCTGGCGCCTATCGCGCTCAATTTGGATGCCTAAGAAGTTCTTAGCTTCACCTAGGTTTTTCAGGTCTATAGACGCATTAATAGCGTTATAGACGTCTTGAATCCGTTCCCTTTTAGGCGACAGCGCTAATATATCGTCAACGTGCGTAACGAGTATAATAGGCGTCCCTGGGGCGCTAATATAGACCGATTAGTCTATTTTTAGCGGGGTAAGGCCAATTTTAGCCAGTAGCCCCTTTAGGAACCATTCCCACTCCCGGGCTGACTGTTTTAGGCCGTATAGGGCCTTGTTCAGCCGGCAGACCAGTTGGTCGCCGCTATTTAGAAGCTCGTAGCCAGTTGGCTGCGCTGTATAGACTTCCTCCTTTATACTGGCGTTCGGGTAAGCCGATTTAACGTCCCACTGATGAACGTTCCAGTCATAAAGGGCGGCATAGGCTAAAATTAGCCTATATACTACTGGATTTACGGTGTTGGCGTACGTTTCGGTGAAGTCTTCACCGGGGCGTTGCCAGAACCCCTTAGCCACCCATCGCGCCTTATAAAGGCGCTCGGGGCCCTCGGCGTCCTTAATATTAAGGACCCACCTTCCTGGAATAGCCCGTCGCCCCGAGGGCAACGGCGCTAATGTCCAGGTATTTTGGCGCCTAAGTTCGCCTATTTCCTTATCCATAGCTGCCTTCCATTGGGCTGAATCGGGCCCATTAATAGCGTCTTTATACTGAGTTATAGCTGGTATCGCCATCTCAGTATCGTCGTTGCTATTAATAGCCGCTGACTGCTGTTCTAACTGTCTTATAAAGTCATTATAAGAGGTATCTTCGCCCTTATTAGACTCGTTAGCCAGTTGGTCAGTCATTTCCTGATCTACGCCTTCGGCGCCCTCAGCGCCTTTAGCGTCTTCAGCCCCTTTAGCGCTCTCAGCGCCCTGGCCCCCCTCTATAGAGAGGTCATATTTCGCAGCCAGTTGGTCGCCGTCGTCTTCAGGAATTAGCAATTCCTCCTCGGCGACCAGTTGTTCAGGGCTCTTTTCTATATTATAGAACTTCCCCTCTATAATATAGGCGTCCCGTACCCATATAGTGCGGTGGGAACGGGGGTCAGCCAATTTATACTGGTTATTAGCGTACCCAACCAGTATATAAGGCTTAGCCCTCGGGTCTAGCTTACCTATAGCGTCTTCTGGAAGGCGCCTATAAGCTAGAGACCCCCATACCCTAATATTCTTTATATTAGGCGGTTCGCCGTACCGTTCTTCGTATGGGGTCTTACCGCTATTAGCGGTATGAGGGGTTCTATTATATAGGTATTCGGCGGCCTTTACCGCCTCCCCCCAGTATGCTTTAGGCAATTTAGCCTCTATAAGCATAGCCCGTACTTTATTCATTATAGTACGGTTAAAGATCTCGGCGACACCGTTCTGGGCCGGCGTATAGGGGGCTGAATAGCTAGCTATTGTTCCCCCTTGGCTATGTAGACCATTAAAGAGTTTAGATTTATACTCTTTAGCGTTGTCCGAGTGAAACTCCTTCACTTTGCGTTCGGACTGGGTCTCTTGCCGAGTCTTATAGGCCTTATAGGCCTTATAAACGTCGCTCTTAGCCGATAATATAGCTATTTCGGCATAGCGCGTTTTGTCGTCTATAAAGGAGGTAAAATACCTGCCTTTATTAAACGTCTGGGGGGCTATAGGCCCACAGATATCGCTGTGTACCTTGTCGATATAGCCCTCCGCCCGTTTAGGCTTGGCGCGGCTAATTTTAGCCGTTGCCTTAGCCTGAATACAGATATCGCACTCGGCTAGCTTCGCTGGTGGCCCCCCGGCGAAAGGGGTCACCCCTTTTACTGCTCTAGGCAGTAACTCTAGGGCATTAGCCCCTATATGGCCCATTCTTTGGTGCCATATACTACTAGTGGCGTCCCCCCTTTTTAGGGGCGCCCTACCCTCCTCCGAGGGTACCTCACCCCTCTCTAGGGGTGGTCCGGGCCCCTGGTCTTCCTCTGAGATCAGTGCCATCGGTCCCCCTCTTAGAGGGCCGTCTACATTTAAATACCGGGTCTCTATAAGGGTCATCTTGCCCCTATATAGCCCCCGGGCTACCGGTCTACCCTTGTAGGATAGCTGGCACCCTTCCCTATTCGCGGTAATGGTAATACCGCGTTCCACCAGTTGGCCCTGCGATATTAAGTTAATATTAAACTCGGGGACGTATAGTACCCGTTCCAATATTACGGGGCAACCAGTTGGCCAGAGGGTCATTTTGACTTGCCCTTGCCATTTTACCTGGATTACCCGGCCGTCCCCCCATTTTAGGGGTATATCGCAAGGCCTTAGGCTTCAGAATAGGCCCCTATTACCCGATATATGGCTGCTGGCAGCTGAATCCAGGTGCCAGACGCCCCTATCGGTCTCGGTGCTGAATAGGGCTATTTCCTCGCCTTCCTCCGCTAGATAAGCGTCGTCATGCTTATTAGCGGTCCCTAGGGCCCCCTTGGAGGGCCCCCCCGTTGTCGCTTTGGCCTTATTAGGCCTTAAATGGGGGTGAAGCACTCAGTACTCTCGCTTAAAGTGCCCCCCTTTACCGCAGTGGTCGCATTTTCCTTGCTGGCGACCAGTCGTCGTTTGGCTGCCTTGGCCCCTATTTTGCCCCTTATTTTGCCCCCTATTTTGGCTAGTGTGCCCCGCTGGCATAGCCATTTTATGGTCCCCGGGGCCCCTAGCTTTTAGGCGTCGTGATTCGTCCACCAGCTGGTTAAAGAGCGCTATTAGATCAATAGCGTCCCCCGGCTGGCCCCTAAAAGACTGGCTGATAATTGCCACTGTCGATTCATAGTCGGGGGTTAAATTGTTGAGTGCGTAGGCCGCAATTACCTTGTCGGGCAAGCCTAAATTTCGGGCCTTTAGCTCATCCGTTAGGCGCTTGATTCGGGTAAGATAGGTCTCCATATTACTACTGCAATTGGCGAGGGTAGTGGAGAATAGCTGCTTGCTGATAAGGAACTCGCTGGTGAACCCCTTAGGTTCATATAGGTCCTTGAGCGCCTGGAAGAGGGGCCCGGCGCCGCTGATATAGCGCGTTTGCAATAGGGGCCCGTCCTCCAGTAATAGGCGTAGTATAGCGGCCCCTCTAGCCGAAGTTTTGTCGTATTCCGCTCTATAGGCGGTCCATTGTTGATACTGGTCCCAGGCCTCTCTATAGGCTTGCTGTTCGTTCTGGGGCAGTTCGTTTAGGCGTTCAGCGCCTATATTTTCCGGGGCTGGTGGGCCCCCGTCTGGGGGGGTAAGAGCCTGAATATACCCCTTCTCGCAGAGGTAAGATTCAGCCCTGAGAGCCCATATATCCCAATTAGCCGACCCCTTAAGTTTAGCGAAGCGGGGGGTGCTATTGGTGTCCATTTTCTACAATTATAAGCCTACCGCCCCTATAAGAGGGTGCCTACGGTGCTTATAAAGGGAAGCTAAAGATTAGTATTTCGAGGGGTAATACTTACCTCTTTTTGCGCTATTGGTCACTCCGTGTCTCCGTAAAAATAGCGATACTATTGCTGAAATCTACGAGATCAGACTATTCCGGAATAGGTATTCCGAGCCGAAAATATCGTAATTTGATTGGTCGTTGCGTCTTTGGTTATCGCGCGTAGCCGGGCTCATAACCTGTGAAGGTTAGAGGAATGTGAGGATCATGTGATTGTCTGGTGAATAGCTTATTTTCATCTATCTAATAACGCGCGGCAGCGGCCTATAATATAGACCGTAGGCTAAGGCCGTCAGGCAGCTAATAGCGGCGTTCTAGCCGCTATAGCCGTCGGACTAGTCCCCTATAGCGCCCCGTAGGCGCTATAAATGCCTTAACTTTTCGCCGTATAACGGGTAAACGCCGGGCGGTCTATAGCGCTAAGACCAGTTGGTCATAGCGCCTAGACCAGCTAGCCGAAGTTCACCCCTGGCGATACCTCGGCAGCCAAGCCCTTTTATCAGCCTGATAGACTGATTTCTAGCCTTATAGACTGATCTCAGCCTCATAGGCTGATCTCAGCCTTATAGGCGTTTCCCTGGCCTCCGGGTGGCATATAGCCACCCCCTAGCTCATAGCTATCTTCAATAGCTATAGCCCCCTTTATAGCTATACCCTATAGCTATATATAGGCCCTATTTCCACAATATTAAGGAACTGTATTTCCTCTTAGTATCTTATTCGTACCGACCTAAGTTCCTTATTAACCTCGGTATACCCTTAATTACCCATTTTAATTAAGTATAATTCTGATTTAAGCCTTTTTTCGTTTTATTGTATTCGATATATAAACGCCTTCGAGACTAGGCTAGCATTTACCTCTATATCGAGTAATACTCTAGCTCGATGTCCATTAATGTATACATATATTATTAAGAGCTCCTAGATCGCTCTCTTTAATCCTATAGATTTCTTTCCCTTCTTCGCCTCTCTAGCCGTTAGCTTATAGGCATTAGCGCACGTTCTAGTAGTACGGTTAGCGCTTCGATATCGCCTTCTATAAGTATTTATTCTAAGCTTAAAGTAAACTCCTTTAGCCTTAATTCTATTTTTATAATAAATATTAATAGTGTTAATTCCTTTTATAGAGTGAATTCGTCGTTCTATAGGAGAGTATTCCTTAGGCTTAGTACTACGGCTCTTCTAGCTCGCGTTATCTCTTCGTATAACGGTAGTCCCTAAGATATCGTCTTCTAATATAACGGTAAGCTAGGTCCTCTATAGCCCTCTAGTTATTCCTTCGTCGTAGGAACAACGGCTCTTTAGTTTTTTAAAGATTCCCGTTCGAAGTCTTCGTTAGAGGTATCCGTCTTAGATTCTACTACGAAGATACTGTCCGAGCGTATTACAGCGATCGATAGTATTAGAAAATATCGTCGTATAACTATATCTCGTACTCTATTATAATAACTCTAATAGTAATAAAGTCTAGGTTCGCAGAATTTTTTAGTATATACTCTTAGAATAACCTCCGTAGTCTCCTATTAGTCTGCTTTTAGATAATTATAGTAGCGATATAGATACTGCGCGTTCTATTTCGTATAGTTATTCTTACGATAGTAATCTATATACCATCGCTTTATTTAGATAATAACCTTATATAAGGTTATAGAAATGATTTTCGTATACAAGTTTAGTCGCTTTTCTACTTTTAGTAGAGTTTTTACGTATCGTCTAAGCACGCTTCTTACTCGGCTATATTTAGATAGTGTAAAGTATATTCTAGATAAGGCCTCGTCGAATTCTATATCGATATACACTAGCTGCCCCTTAGGTAGTATAATCTAATCGTATATTCAATAAATTAAAAGATTATAAACGCATCTAGGTACTTTATACGAGAATCGTGCCTTTCTAAAGCAGTTCTAGCAGTACTACTTATTAGTCCTTATCGTAATTTAACTCGCCTCTAATCATAACTCGATACTGGTTTAATTGCTATCCTATTAGTATAGGGATCGAGAGATACCCGAAGTACTTACTAACCTAAGTAGCTCCTCTTTAGTATCCTCGATCATCTCTACACCAACCTATTATAGTATTCTAGTAATGATCTCTCCCTAAGTCTTAGCCTTATCTAAGGTAGACGGCTCTTATTTACAGAGAGGTACTCTAAGGGTCTCTACGAGATATTCTATTCTATCCATGATTTCATCGAGTCGTGGTAGCGATATAAAATAATATACCGTATTAGCCTTAATAATAGCTTCCTAGCTCTAGAGCATTATTTATCGGATTATATACGCCCTCGCGTAAGTTTACTCTCTTATCTCGTTATTCGCCGAGTACTTAGAGATAATAACCTATATAGATTATAGTTGTCGTTCTAGGGTATTATCGTAGATAATTACCCCTACCATCTTATTTTCTCTATACTTAATCTATCTTCAATAATGGGTTTCTATAACGGTGAAGAATCGATTATTCTTAACGATCCTTAAGTCGCGAGTACGCGTAGGTTCTTTTCTTATTATATTAGCTTATTTCTTGCCCTTACTCGATTTAGATTTCTTAAAAAACCAGCCGCTTCCTTACTTATCACTTTTATATATTTAACACTCGTCGTTATAGTACACCGTCTAGAACAGTTAATAGTGCGCTAAGTCTGTCTTTCGAATATCTACTAGTTCCTCTAGTATCTTTTCGGCAGTATTTACTTATTTAGCGGCGTTCCTACACTCTCTAGCGTAGTACCTCTGTTTTCCGCATCGAAAGTACGCCCTATCCTTAGGCTTAGCTTTCCTAGACGTAGATCCTCGATCTATTCCTATAAATTTTACTTCTCGTCCGCGTCCTCTACCCCTCGTAGGCTTATATCTCGGTGTTCCGCTAGTATTATACTCACTACGCTGGGTTTTCGGGTCCTTATAAGCCGTGTTTACCTGCTAATCCATCGTATTAGGATATCGCGCCTGCCTCGGGGTATTAGTCTAGTACCGATATCGGTTTAGGATAAACGTAAACTCTTTTTTACTCTTCTTTATTTTACGTTCCTAATATCGGATATCGATATTAGTTACTACCTGTACTAACTCCTCGTAGTCTTATACTTCTATCTTATCGACTAATTTATTCTTAATAAAGTCCTTAAGGCCCTGATAATAGCGTAATATAAGGGCGGCGTTGTCCTATTCGAGACGACTTAACAGTTATTAGAACTTCGTAGTATAGTCTATAACTAAGTCAGTTTATCGAAGCTTATAGATCTACCGCTCTGCTTTTTTAACTTCGTTAAGCCCTCTATACAACTTTTTTAACTTACCTAAAAACTTATCGATAGATAAGAATAACTCGACAGTTCTTAACTTCTATTCGTTCTCGTTATTTTCTAGAAAGTCATTTAAGTAAGGTTTAAACTATTTCGCGAGTCCCTTACGCAATAGATTACCGGCTTATAAGACCTAGTCTTATGGTTTTATAATTCGTCTATACCTTAAATAAGTCTTAACTTAATTTATAAATTATATGAATTTCTCGATATTCCCTTTAAATACATCGAGCTCTCTAATCTTAAGTCGCGTCTTATCCTTCTTAACGCTCAATAAGATATCCGGCTTTTTACCCTTTACGACGACCGTAGATAGTTCTACTTCTACGTTAGTCTGCTTACCTAGTATATTTAGCTGTACCTAGTATCGGTTTATCCTAGGATTTAGTTCGGCGAGCGATAGTAAAGTAAGACTAATTCGTACTAGCTGCTTAGCTGCTTAATTAATAGCGGGAGTATCTTGTAGGACTATATCCTTACTAATATCGCTTTTCGAGATAACGGAGGATAAGGTAAACTCGGAGTTCGAATCTACACTTATAGACTATCGTAATAGTAAGTAGGTAGTTAAAATATTATAAGGCTGTCTACCCCTCGTTCTAGTAATAGTATAAGGGAACCCTAAAGATTTTCTTAACTGCCTATTAGAATAAGATGTCTCTAAGTTAAGGTATAAGTAGTACGTAGATAAGGGTACTAGTATAACTTAGATTAACTATAGAGACTATAAAAGTATATAGGGAAGTCGTATCCTCATATACCTAAATAGAACTTCCTAAAGAGGCAGTTCCTCTCGTTATATCGTGCTGTTGGAATAATAGAATACTCACTATTCCACTATTCCACCATTCCGTACTTTCCTATTCTAGTGGTCACATATAGCTTACCCATATACACAAGCTTTCCTCGTATAACCTTCCGTCTCCGTATCCCCGAAGCGGCCACCCACATAGTCACTTCGTAATAAATTCTTGTTTAAGCCTTTTTTCGTTTTATTATATTCGATATATAAACGTCTTCGAGACTAGACTAGTATTTACTCCCGTATTAAGCAATGCTCTAGCTTAATATTTATTAATGTATATATATATTATTAAGAGCTTCTAGATCGCTCTCTTCGATTTTACGAATTCCTTACCCGTCTTCGCCTCTCTAGCCGTTAACTTATAGGCATTAGCGCACGTTCTAGCAGTACGATTAGCGCTTCGATATCGCTCTCTTCGAGTGTTAGTCTCGAGTCTAGAGTAAACCCTTCTAGCCCTAGCTCTGCCTCCGTAATCGATATTAATAGCGCTAATTTCTCCTATAGAGAGAACGCTTCGTCCTATAGAAGAGTATCTCTTAGACTAGAAGCCGCGGCTCTTCTAGCTCGCGTCGTCTTCTCGTATAATAGTAGCCCTTAGGGTATTATTTCTTAATACGACGGTAGACTAAGTCCTCTATAGCCCTCTAGTTATTCCCTCGTCGCTGAAATAACGGTCCTCTAGTTTTTTAAAGATTCTCGCTCGAAGTCTTTATCGAAGGTGTCTATTTCTGATTTCGCTATAAAAATGCTGTCCGAACGTATTATAGCGATTAGCAGTATTAGAAAGTATCGTCGCGTTACTATATCTCGTATCTTATTATAATAGCTCTAGTAATAATAGAGTTTAGAATCGTAGAATCTCTTAATATATACTCTTAGAACAACCTTTATAGTCTCCTATTAGTTTTTTTCTAGATAATTATAGTAGCGATATAAATACTGCGTATTCTATTCTATACAGTCGTTCTTACGATAGTAGTCTATATACTATCGTCTTATTTAGATAACGACCTTATATAAGATTATAGAGATAATCTTAGTATATAGATTTAGTCGCTTTTCTGCCTCTAGTAGAGTCCTTATATATCGTCTTAGTATACTTTCTACTTATTTATATTTAGGTATCGTAAAGTATATCCTTAATAAGGCTTTATCGAATCTTATATCGATATATACTAGTTGCCTCTTAGATAGTATAATCTAATCGTAGATTCGGTAAATCGAAAGATTATAACTATATACGGATGCTTTATACGAAAATCGTACTTCCCTAAAGCAGTTCTAGCAGTACTACTTATTAGTTCGTATCGTAATTCGGCTCGTCTTCGACTACGATTCGATACTGGTTTAGTTATTATTCTATTAGTATAGGGATTAAGGAGTACTCGAAGTATCGACTAACTTAAGTAGCTTCTCTTCGATATTCTTAATTATTCTCGTATTAATTCCTTACTATACCCTTACAATAGTTCTCTCTTAAGTCTTAGCCTTATCTAAGATAGACGATTCTCGCTTATAGAGAGATACTCTAAGGGTCTCTACGAGATGCTCTATCCTATCTATAATCTTATTAAGTCGTAGTAGTAATACGAAATAATATATCGTATTAGCCTTAATAATAGCTTCTTAATTCTAAAGTATTATCTATCGGATTATATACGCTCTCGTATAAGTTTATTCTCTTATCTCGTTACTCCTCGAGTACTTAAAAACGATGACCTATATAGATTATAGTTATCGCTCTAGAGTATCGTTATAAATGATCGTCTCGATTATTTTATTTTTTCTATACTTAACCTATTTTCAGTAGTGGGTCTCTATAATAGTAAAAAATCGATTGTTTTTAATAATTCTCGAATTACGAGTATACGTAGGCTCCTTTCTTATTATATTAGCCTATTTCTTACCCTTACTTAATTTAGATTCTCTTAGAAATTAACTACTTCCTTACTTATTACTCTTATGTATCTAATATTCGTTATTATAGTATATCGTCTACGACAGTTAATAGTACGCCTCTTCTATCTTTCGAGTATTCGCTAGTTCCTCTAATACCCTTTCGGCGGTATTTACCTATTTAGCGGCGTTTCTATACTTCTTAGCGTAGTACCTTTATTTTTCGTATCGAAAATATACTCTCTTCTTAGATTTAGCTTTTCTAGGTGTAGATCCTTAATCTACTTCTATAAATTTTACTTCTCGTCCTCTTTCTCTACTCCGCGTAGACCTCGGTCTCGGTATTCTACTAGTATTATACCTATCTCGCTGAGTCTTTAGGTCCTTATAGGCCGTATTTACCTGCTAATCTATCGTATTAGGATATCGCGCCTATCTCGAAGTACTGGTCTAGTGTCGATATCGATTTAGAACGAACGTAAACTTCTTCTTACTCTTCTCTATTTTACGTTTCTAATATCGGGTATCGATATCGATTACTATCTATACTAACTTCTCGTAGTTCTATACCTCTATCTTATCGACTAATTTATCTTTAATAAAGTCTTTAAGGCTCTGATAATAACGTAATATAAGGGCGATATTATTCTACTTAAGACGACTTAACAACTATTAGAACTTCGTAGTATAGTTTATAATCGAGTCGGTCTATCGAAGTTCGTAGATCTATCGTTCTGCTTTCTTAATCTCGTTAAGTCCTCCGTACAACTTCTTTAACTTATCTAGAAACTTATTAATAGATAAGAATAACTTAATAGTTCTTAGCTTCTACTTATTCTTATCGTTCTCTAAGAAGTTATTTAAGTAAGGTTTAAACCACTCTACGAGTCTCTTACGCAATAGGTTCTCGACTTATAAAATCTAGTCTTATAGTTTTATAATTCGTCTATACCTTAAATAAGTCTTAACTTAGTTCGTAAATTATATAAACTTCTTAGTGTTTTCTTTAAATACGTTAGGTTCTTTAATCTTAAGTCGCGTTTTATCCTTCTCGACGCTTAATAAAATATCTAGCTTTTTGTCCTTTATAGCGACCGTAGATAATCCTACTTCTACGTTAGCCTGCTTATCTAGTATATTTAGCTGTACCCGATAGCGGTTTATCTCGAGATTTAGTTTAACGAATAACGGCGAAGTAAGGCTAATCCGTACTAACTATTTAGCTGCTTAATCGATAGCGAAAGTATCTTATAAGACTATATCTTCGCTAATATCGCTTTTCGAGGTAACGAAGAGTAAGGTAGACTCGAAGTCCGAATCTGCACTTATAGACTATCGTAATAGTAAGTAGGTAGTTAAAATATTATAAGGCTATCTACTTCTCGTTCTAGTAATAGTATAAGGGAACTCTAAAGGTTTCCTTAACTGTCTATTAGAATAATATATCTCTAAGTTAAGGTATAAGTAGTACGTAGATAAGGGTGCTAATATAACTTAGATTAACTATAGAGACTATAAAAATATATAGGAAAGTCGTATCCTTATATACCTAAATAGAGCTTCCTAAAAAGGCAGTTTCCTTCGTTATATCGTAATATCGAAATAATAGAATACTCACTATTCCACCATTCTATCATTCTATCATTCCGTACTTTCCTATTCCGGTAATCATATATGGCTCCCCCACATGCACTAAGCTTTCCTCGCATGACCTTCCACTCTGTATCCCTAAAGCGGCCATCCACATGGTCACTTCGTAACAATAATTTAGACATTTTAGCAATACTATAAAAATTTTATAAGATCAACACCATAAATTTATAAATATAGCTATACTAAAGCTTCACCATTACCCGATTAGGAAAGGCGTACGTTTCGAAACAAGCTTCGAAACCTCAATATTTACGTTTCGAAACGCAAAGTTTCGAAACGTTCCGATAGCAGTTTCGAAACCCGCAAGCGCTGGACTCAATAAATATTTTCAACGACAACGTCTTCATCAAAGGTATTTCTGCAATGCTGGTACCAACTGATGCCAGCGATGACACAACAAGTCCGGGAAGCGGATATCATACCACGACCATGGAATGCAACGAATATATAGGGTGGGCATGGCTCATGTTCAGCTGTAGGGCAGTTGAACAAGCGCGTCAAAACCACTGGTCGCACCATGCTTTCCTGGTGCCTATACGTGCCATGGAAGATTATCTCACCTTTTCTAGGCGATAAAATCTACTGGGGACATATTACGATGCGGCAGCCACAACTTTGTCAGTGCTGTCTTTGACAAGCTCAACCTCGGAACGGTGCATCTCAACCAGGTGCAGTACAGTTGAAGATGCTTGCGTTCGGTCTTCGTGGCATGTTAGACCACGACTCGACGTCACCTTTTGAGAAAGAGACGAACCTCCTGCGAGAGTCGTATTACGCCTCATTTCTCGAGGTTGCAGGATCACAAACGCAACAGAAGTAGTGAGGTAGTGGAAAGACAGGATATGAGCGCACCAGGAGGCTCAGGGACATGGCATCTTGGCTTGACATGATTTCGTAGCGCTCGGCGACAAATTAAGAGACGCTGCAATCCTCTACTTAGTAAATCTACATCGATTAATCGCATCTGATGGGTGCAATCCCAGGTTCAGAGCGTGAGACCTTCCAGTTCCGCGCAACAATCGATAGGCGCATTTTGAGATTTGGGGGCCAGATGTCCTATAGCTTTTCTACATCCTCCAATCCACAATTCGTATTGTATGTTCTTGCATAATTTGCGAAACTTGACCTGAGAATGCAGAACGTAATACAGCTTCTTGTTGGACCGTTTGCGCTTTGACAAGATCTCGATCTCAGAGTCTGCAGCTGTCAGTGTGCCGAACCGCTCTTTCTGCTGCTTTAGCTGAATGGAAAGGGCGTCTTTGTAGGTGATTAGCTGTTCGCTCGAGACAACGAATTCAAGCTGCCCTATTATTAAATAGCCTACCAGGTATCAGTAGGGGTCGTTTCACTGCAAGAGGAGCAATGACATACCATCATTACGCGGATGGCTTTTGGGGAAATGGTCCTCGGCTGGTGTTGCCACACGATTCTCAACAACATCTAGGGTTACGCTGAGGTCGTGGCTCAAGTCCTGGATCATCCATTCCATCTTCCCGCCATTGAGCGCATCTAAATCAAACTCCTCCCCACCGGGAGGGCTGACGTGGCCCTGGGAATCGCTATGAGTCAGTGTCTTATCTTGATGGCTTCGAGCAGACGGGGGAGTGCACACCTTCAAGGCGAAGTAGGCGATACAGTCAGCTACATACTTGCGCCCATCGACTTCATCAGTGAATATTTCACCAGAATCGTGTCCCTCGTACTTTTCCGGGTCGTACGCTTCGGTTCGCAGGTAGCCGTATGCGGCTCGAAGGATCTCTTTTGGGCCTCCAAGTCTGTTTAGATAACGCATCACTGCGCCTGCCGCGACCATGTTATCGCGTTGCCTATGAGTGTGTCAGTATGACACCTAGATCGAAACATACTGGCGTACTCTGGATCAGGAAATTTGAAATGTAGTTGCGGGAACGCTCGTTTGACAAAGTCCTGCAGATAGCGTGAAGACGAAAAGCCTCCGGCCATGATGGCTTTCTGCAATTTGGTCAATCTGAGGCTTCAAACAAGTGGGTGCCAAAACACACCCTGCAAATATGTCCTGCCGCTTCAGCCTGTGAGAGCTGGTTTTGTATGAGTTCAACAATGTGTTTCGATAGTGGCTCGAAAAATCCTTCCAACACTGATCTGAAGACATGTCAGACTGATCTTGTGAGGCGATACCAAAGTGCAAGACTGACCTTTCCACATATAAATGATTCGCCACGCTTTGATCCACCCTGTGGTGAATAGGTATTGTTAGCATGATAAGGTCCTCATCGTCATCTCCAAACTGTCTCTTCACATGTATTTCAAAATCTGGAACTGCCATGTCGACGACTTTGCTAAATCCGCCGGTATCAGGGTCAGCGAGAGGCAGGTACTGGTCTTCTGTTGCAAACTTTTTAGACAACCACCGGCGGTAGGCTCGATTGATGTAGGCCGAGCCACAAGTATCCCCTGTATTTGCTTTAGTGTGTCGCATGACATATTTCATTTGACCCTACCATCACCAGCGACGATCTCGCTGGTGCGAGGCGGATCCACATGATCGAGATGGTATGAGATCAGATCCTAGGATTGATATGAGCACACTCGCAAATGCAGGCGGGGAGGGTGCATACGCAGGTTCCTCCTCCATTATCACAGATCAGAAATGAATCTCCTTCCTGGCAAAATCAATACCCGTGTGATGGATGCCTTGGGAAACTTACCTCTAGAAAGGGGTAGTCGGTCAATTCGGTCTGACAGAAATATGTTGCTACTGCGTCAGGCTCAGAGACCAGGAAGATATCGTGATGGTGTCCAAATTCAAGCTCCGCCGCGACTCTGCTGAGACAATTAACCATTATGGTATCCGCACTACCGTCCCATATCGCCGGAACTGTAGCAACTATTTGCACGGAGTCTTCTGGAGACAGAAAATGATATCTTGCCAATTGGTCCTTCGCATGCCGTAATAGCCGGACTAGGTATATGTAAATCACCTCCTCCGGTGTCCATCCCACTCTGTGGAGGGTTCTAACCAATCCTTCTCTTTCGGCTCGCAAAACCTCCCTCTTGTCGAGCAAAAGCTTGAATTCTTCTACCTTGATGTAGTCAACTTCAGTGGGAGTGAGAAGGCTTGGACGCACGCTCCAGCCCCATTCAATGGCTTTACTTTTGGGATAGTAAAGCAGCACGGTTGGAACATCGACGGAAGGGCTGTGTAGGGGCGCGTGTGTATAGCTCCCAATTCTGATCAATTTGCCGAGCTTGAAGGCGGAGTACGGATCTTCTGGGTCGTACCTAGAGTCAGCGTTCTGAGCCGACCTATGCGCGTAGACAGACGAGTAAGTGGTGCCAAAATCGACACCCACGATGATTGACGACTTCATTTTCCAAGGACGGGCGCGAGAAACGCGTCAAAGGAGCAGTGGTACAAATGACAATGTTATGATCGATGTTCACGTTCTCGACATTTTTGAATTTTCTGCCAGCTTTCCACAAAGATCGGGGTTGGGTGCGTGGCATCAGGCGATGTCGACTAGGCAACACACACGCTGTGCATATTCTGCCTGCAGGTTGCATAAGCGTGGTCGGAATAACCACTCGCAGGCTTCATGGTTGCCGCCAAGTTTGTGAGACACACCGCTCTTTAGAACAACCATTTTCAGCTTTACCTGCAATGAAGCGTATCTCCTCAATTCTATCAAACGAAGAATATTTTATCCACAAGGTTTAGGACGATGGCGATGCTGCACAAGAAGAATAGCGGGACGGACCGATGGGATCACGCGCTTGCGTACTGCTTGGGCTACCTGAGCGAAAACCCGAACTATTTCCACGCCGAGGCTCGGGCGGACGGCTTTACCAAGCTCGCAGAACATTTGAACAAAATCTTTGCACCCGCAGTGCCATTCACACCGCTCGAATTGAAGGCTAAAATACAAGACACGTGGCTGAAATGCGGTTACGACGGCGATGGTGATAGCGAAAATCTTTATGCTCATGGTGTGCAATGGCGGACCTTGCCTGGACTTGAGCAGAAGACTGATGTGTCATTTGACAATGTGCGACTTGTCATTGACGATTGTCGAAGGTAAGCTGAGCAAGCTACTTGTCACCTTTGCATTGCGTTGCTGAATGGAGCTTAATCCGAGAACGTCTGGTAGCCAGAAGCCGCAATATCGCAAATGCGGAACAGTATCAACCAGCGAGAAAACCAACCCTGCAGGCTCCAGATATCCTACCCGTGGGAGCACTTCGTCCAGCGATTCGGTGATCAAGTGTATATGCCCATTTGATACAGAAAATGGACACGAGTCAGTCCAGTGTGATTCGTGTAAAAAGTGGCAACATGTTTTCTGTTACTATCTGCTGAGCCTGGTTGATAGCCACCTCTGCATTGACTGCTGCGGTCAATCGGATCAGGAGCAAATGTCAGGCTCTGAAGTGGAAGTTTTGTCACCAACGCCCGATCAATTCTCAGATTCTTTGGTGAGGCCCCCATTTCCGCTGGTACATTGGACCACTAATCACTCATGCAACACGCAGCAGTCTGACAATGCAGTTCCAGCTGACTCCGCGAAACTCATCTCACAACTGAGATCAAGGAATCTTATGCAACAGAAGCAGATCGTCTCCTTGAAGTGTGCCCTGGAGCTCCAGAGATCATTGAACACTTTCACCTCCTTAGGATCCAACACCGATGAACTGTTTTATCAAGGTGTCCCTGACGATAATGGCATAATAACGGCAATGGATAGTATCGAAGCTATTATTCGTCCTCTTATCGTTACATTCGCAATCAAAGACCACTGGGTGGACATTTCTCAACTCAAGAAGGAGAAGCGCGAATCTCGAAACCTGGATACCATGCTGACCTCATCTTTGCCCCGTCAAACCTTGGTCTCATCCAAGTCCTTGCCGAAAGCTTCGGCTAATGACCATATCACGTTCGCGTCGCTCGTGACCTTCTTGGTCTGGTCAATGATCTCCGAATGGGTATTCCATGCAAAAGTCTTCAGTCACTCGCGTCAAGATGATCCATTGTGCGCTGCGGCCGCCGACGTTTTACGTGACACTGGTGAGTCCAGATTCAAGTCGTAGTATCCGTGCTTACAAGCTTAGACGGAGATGATGTGCTGGAGAAGCTGGAGCTTGCTGCTTGTAGTCGCCTGCTAAACAACAAATCTGGCTGGTTTGCTTCAACGGTAGAAGGTCTAGCCAATGGCTTTTCAACACGCTCGCTGAGCATCCTGTGCGACCTCGTCGACTCCTTTTGCTTCAGTGCAGACGACCAACCTGAACCATCTTCTATCAGTAATGACAAGGCCAAGGTCTACCTGGAAAAGATCTTCACTACCTGCCTAACCCTCAAAGGTAGGCTCTCCATGCGGCGTTCCGTTTTTCGTGTCGACCTTCCGTGGCCGGGGGATCTTTTCGATCCTACCACCATGGATGATCTTGATCTCACGAACCAAAACCCCCTGTCCACAGTTAGAGGCAAGGCTCGACCCCGTGTCAATATTGCACTTGGTCCGACCACAAGCTACCTAGAGGATCCCTCGAAGATGCAAGAGCACAGCAAACATGACATGACAGTTGCAATGCTAGACAGGTCCATGTCCGAGCCTCCAAAACATAAAAAAGGATGGAAGACGATTGTTAGAGCTCGCGTCCTACTCCACAGGCATGCTCAGGCTGTGTCCTGATCGAGGCGCGGGAGATAATCTGAGGTACCCGTCCGGCTTGAGAGCACACTATCGCAGCACGGGATTTTGTGTAGATGGTAATAACAATGATTTTGAGTAAGATATCCCAATTGTCGGATCAGTTACATCTCGTTTTGCCATAAGGTAAAGCCCTCCTTTCTCAGGTCCAAAAAAACCGTGGACATGTATTGACAGAACAAAGGCACAATGACGAAACACAAGCTCTATAATGAAAAAAGAGGGCGGTGATCCTTTCAAACCACGAAAAGCTCTTCCGTTCTCTTCTCTGCATGGTCGATCGAATTGAAATCATCAAAGACTTTCTCTGAAGCGACCCACCCCAAGCTCTCATCGACCGTGCACATGCTGCACAGAGTTATGCGCCGAGCGATAGAGCTATTAGGCGTAGGAGTTGCAAAGAGGACTAGCTCGTGTGTAGGTGAAGGTATTACGATATTACCCTAGAATTTATGACATAACGGACGGTGCTCGCCAGCGTTACCCCACCTGACTAGATCTACCTGATGCGAATGCATTCTAAGAACCACCACAACAAACAATGATAGAGATGAATCAAACGAATGGGACTATACGGTGGCGTGGCCCCACGCTTCATTTGACAGAATTCCTCCCTCGGGTTTGAACCTTACCGTCGCTTGCTATAGCTGAAGTCTAACAATGTATATCTCTCTTTTCGTCAGCGGAGCGACCGCTACTACGAAACGCCCGAGCTTCAAGCACTAAGACACTACAGAAGTGTTAGAGGTGCTGAGAATATCTACGGAACTGATAGACCGATAGAAGAGCACTGAAAAAAAAACTGCAAGACATAACGAGCTATGGCAATGTTACGCCCGACCCACAGCTCAGGTTCTCTTCATTTTCTAGGTTCCTATACTCGTACTATATGATCCGACCGACATCACGCAGGCATGAAAAAAACAAACAATTGAATCTCTCTACAGGATCCCCTTCCCCAGCTGCTCAGCGAGAAGTCTCTACTGTACAAAAACCCATTTTTACTAAAATTGAACCCGTGTTGCATTTCTGAATAAAACTTTTAAAATTGCGAATAGGAACGCACCCATTTGCAATAAGATGTCAGTATCAGTATCAGTATCAGTACTGTACATACGTGCCTTAAACCTAATAATAGAGTAGCCCTTCGAATATCGGACTTCTTCGAAGGTCTAGGGAACTGCACCTGTGCTGAAGCTGAAGACCTTAGAAGAAGCTATAAGAGAAGGAGAAGAGGAGAGGCAGATAAAGGTAAACTGGATCAAAAAAACCATGGGGAAAATAATCCGAATACTGTATGACCGACCTTCCTTGCCTAATTGGGAATCGACGCCTGATTACGCTAATGCACGTCACTGCTGTCACCTCGGGCAAGGCAACAATGAGGGCCAGCGACAAAAAATACCTAAAGAGTGAGATACGTACGTACGTAGGTAGGCAGGCAGTGAGTAAGTGAGGTTCAAACCCGTTCCCTAAGGCAACGTAGCGAAACAAGAAATAAGTACAACACTTCTCCGTTTGAGGCCTAGATTTATCTATCTGTATAGTATCCGACAACAGCTCTAGATTGGAAATGCCCCTTCGTACATGATAATACTCTTCTCCTATCTATTATCGAACAAGTCTAGTCTCCCTCTTCCGACAACTCGGACCTACCATGTAAGGCTTCACTGCCGCGGCATTGTCGGCCTCATTATCATCAACATTTGCCATTCACTCACTCCATAGCATCGGTTTCATCTACGCCACGATCTTTTTCGCTTCTGTGAGGTTGCTGATCTCCTGCAACAAGAGCTTGCGCGTCCTCTTGGTGCCTTGATCCTCGCCGGCTATGGCCTCCAGCTGTTCCGGGGTCAATCGACTAACAAAGGTCGGCGAGAACAAATTCAACGGCGTCTGCGGGCCGTTGACAAGCAGATGGTCGACCGCCTGCATGCAGACATTGTCCACGAAGCGCTTGCACGCGACCTTGTAGTACGAGAAGAGGATGTCGTGGATTTCCTGAACGATGTGCTGGGTGTTGCTCATCGGGTGTGTTGTCCTGACCACGTCGTCTACGCGGACAACCTTTCCGCCGCCCTCCGAACAACACTCGGAGAAGGCGAGAGATGCCATCCGGGCTTGTACGCGCTTCAGACGACTGTTGAAAACGTTAGTTCAAGCTCCATTCAATCGACAAAGTTACGAACCATTTCTCTAGGTTGTCGTTGAAGTAGTGGTTCAACGTTATCGGCGTGCCTGATCGCTCGACCGACAGGAGAAAGCCAGCTTGTTCGAAGGATTTCTGATAGCGTTCATACAGTCCTTCCATCAATGATGCCAAAAGCTCCTCCTTCACACGTGCATCGCGACAGACGGCATCCAAGGCTCGAACGGTGAATCGGTGGATCAGACTGACGATGTCACTGACGTATCCCAATGTAATTGTTGTCCATTTCGTGGATTGTGCCTTCATCGTCGTCGCAAGTATGGTCGAATCGAACGTGCCAAGTTCGAACCCTCTTGAGGATGTATACACATCTCGCAGCCACCTTGCAATAGACCGGTACGAGAAAACTTGTACGCCTTCTTGCGGATGCAGCAGATCCTCGAGACCCGATACATCTATCTGTTCGCGGGTCTCATGATAGTCGAAATCATCGGGATTTTCGCTACACGAATCCCAATCCAGGGCTGGTGGCAGCGGATCGGCCGCGTCCCGGTCATCATGATCGGCCTTCACGAAAGGATACTCTTCGCCGCACGTCTTCATTTTATCTGCGTAGCTATTGTTGCGAGTCGTGATGGCCGTTGCGAGACGAAGTGAAATGTCTGAATCGAAGAACTCGTCCCGGCCATACTTGGCGTCGACTGACAAAGAGACTAGTCGCTGGAACTCAGTTGCCATTTGGGTCAAATAGGTCGCCTGGCTTTCTTTGCTATCGCGATCCATCCCGAGAGCATTGAGGCGAGATTGTGCTGTTGCCAATCTTCCCACAATCTCTTTGCGTACCTAGCCGAGCAGTCAATCGCCAAAAGCTTGCTTGTCAAGACGCAATACTTACATTTGGAAATTCGTGGCGGACGAGGTCTGAAAGAACCTCTTGAATTCGCCGACGGAGAGCCTCAATCCCCACCTTTCCTTTGTCTAAGCTCTTCCAGGGTGGTTCGGTGCGAAAGAAGCTCGTCTCTAGCGCATCTCGGTTGATTCTCTGGTCATCCAGCTCGCTCTGGCCGGGGTTTCGCAAGAGGTGCCATCCCAGCCTCATGGCATGAGTCCGGCCCTCAATCAGATCAACAACTGCTGGCTCGGCCCCGGGGTCGACGCGATCGGGTTTAGTGAGCACTCCGAGAGTTCTTCTCCCTACTGGGTCGACGTCTGTGGCTATTTCCAAGATCTCTTGCGTAGCGATGTCGACATTTGATGGGACAACCGTTAACATTGCTGATCTGGGATTATCCATGTATTTGCGCACCATCTTTTGGACCAGTACCATATCGGCCTTGGTGGTTGTTCCACCCGTCGTATTCTTGAATATTCCGGGCACGTCAATCACGCTGAGGTGTTCCTGCTCAGGTCCGGCGATTTCCAAGCGCAGGACGTCTGCTGAGAAGATCGGACCGGGTTCAAACTGTCGGTCTTTCTTCGACGCCAACCCCATGACGTCGTGGGCTTCGGCCATGATCTTGTGAAAGGATGCAGTGTCCAAAGAATTGAAACTCCGCTTCCATGCCTTGACCGTTTCACTGTGCTCGCTTGTTGCGCTGGGATCTGGGATGATGGAGACTGCGACGCCCGTCGTCGATGAGCGACGAAATATGATCTGCGTCGCAAAGCGAGTACAGAGGCCACTGTCTCGAGGAAGGGGCATCTTGATCAAACCCTCGAGCACACTGCTTTTGCCGGATGACTGATCGCCGACGACGACGATCTGCGGGAGATTGACGTACTCTCCAACATTGCATGCGAATAGCTTGTCAATCTTCGCAAGCATCTTGGGGTTACCAAGGCCGTGAACATTGTCGCCTTCCATGTTGCTCCTGGAAGGGCCTATAAAGCGAAAAAGAGAATTATCTGTGTAGAATCGAGAAAGGTATGATTACGCTAGATGGATGATGACAACTTTGTTATATAGCAGTTAGATTCGATGCCGTGGGCGAGGACCTATCTGAGACAGGCAGCAAGCCTTCCGGGCTGTGTTTGCTTTTCGGAAAATTTGGTCATTTTTCGACGAATGAGATCTCGGATTTTGAGACATATGTGCTTGCTTTAAGAGAAAGTGGCACACTGAATGGCGGGAGGAGAGCAAGGAACATTGGGGGTGACTGCCTTGTCCAGGTGTGGGTACTTTTAGCAATGTCAGCGCTTGCGGGTTTCGAAGCACAAAGCCGCTTCGAAACGCTAAATTGCCTTGCGGCGAATTAGCACGTGGCGGTTGCGGAGATTGAGCCTCAACTTGAATCTGCAGCAAACGACTAAGCAAGATGGCTGAGGTTTTGGCAGAGATTTTATTAAACATTTCCTAAGCTCTATAAGCTCTATAAGATTGCGAAGATTAGGTTGTTGATACAGACTAAATTTGAAATATTCTGGCCTGGGTAGGTAGACGTGGTAGACAACAGTCGCGTGGGACTATTACGAAGTGGCCGCTTTGGTACGCGCCGGCCCGCGGTCGGAGAAGCGCTATTCGGATCTACGCCTAAAGAATTCAGGTACCTCTGTGGCTGCGTACTCCGTACTTCGAGCACTGATTCTCGTGCTAGTGGGCTCAGCCCCAGGCGTCAAAAGTGCTCTAAGCGGCCAAATCTAACATTATCTAGGCGGAACATAAGTGCCTCGTTGAACTCCCTCGGTCCTTTGGTCAAGAGCTGATCCACCCAAGTGGATCGACAGAGTGCATGTTCCGAATAAGATATTCTTTGCTTACGTAGACCTCGTTGCCTACTCCATGTCTTGCTGATGATGATGGAAAGCATCACCAAAGGCCGAGTCGTCCAGATTCAGGTCGTCGTCGGCAGTGTAATCAGCCAATGCATCCCCTGCCGTATCCATATTCGTATCGAAGTCGGCCACCATGTCGAAATCGTTGGTATCCCCAAACGTGTTGGCTTCGATGTGATCAGGGTGATGCATCTCGTCCTCGTCTGATTTGTGTGGGTCCATTGAAAGTTCTGCTTCTGCCTCCGGATGGCTGTCTACCTGTACGTGGGGTGTTTGACCATTTTCTTCATCTGGCTGGTCAGCCAGCATATCCCATTCATTCACATCATCGTGATTATTGCTGCCTTGGTCGACGAGATCGTCCATATCAATGTCACCGGTGTCAACTGCATCGTTGTTCTCCATCTGGGTTTCGACATCATCGGATATCAGATCTGGTTTGGGCAATTCTGCCGGTTGAGTGGACTGTACTGGCTGTGCAGAGTGACCGACGCTGGTGCCAGCAGCACTCTGCGTCTGCGCCTGAGGCTGTGGCTGCACAGGTTGCAGTGATGAAATCTGCTGTTGCGGTTGTTGCGGCTGCACCGGTCCTGGCTGGCTATTTTGTGTTTGAGCCGGTCCTGGGTGTGGCTGTTGCATATGATGTGGTTGTGGTTGTGGTTGAGGCTGAGGCTGTGGTTGCTGCTGCTGCTGCTGTTGTTGGGGCTGTTGCTGCTGCTCCCGAGCTTGGGCTTGAGGCTGTGGATATCCCTGGTTGTTGGCCAGGTTCTGTTGCATATTGAACTGCGGTTGACGTACTATGGGCTTGATGTCTTGCAGCCCTCCTTTTGCAACCTGGTGGACTTTGTCGACTGCTTCAATCTTCTTGCCCGTGATTTTCTGGACCTGAGCGGCAATACTCTTGTATCCGTCATCGGCGGGATTCATTCCTCGCATCTTTCGTTCTGCAGCGCCCAGGCTGGTCGTCCTTCGAAGCTTCTCCATCCTCCGAATGTGTTCCTGCTTCATCTTTTCGAGCTCAGATTGCATCTCGGCCAACTTGGCATTGGCATGCTTCGTAAACTCATCTGCTTTGGCCGCGCCCAACTTGGTTGCTTTGCCATCCGTTGTCTCCTGACCAATTGAGATAGGCGCCGAGAAGAAGCCGTCGGTAAAGGTCTCCAACGTGCCTTTTCTGCCCAAGCCCAGTTCAGATGGGATGATTTGCTTGGTCGCATAGGGCGACTCGAGAATCTCTTCCATCCACTCGTGGTGTTGCTCGTAGCGCATGCGGCTGATCTCTCGAGGAGTGACCAGGTCAAGCACATCGCCCCGAGACACATCCTCCTCTTCCTCAATCAAGACTTGCTGATCCAAGCTGCCTCCCCTTCGATGGCCGCTCACTAGCTGCCCTGAAGCCGCGCCTCTCCCGAGCCCGGCGGGAAGACTAATTACAGGCCATTGCGACTGATCTCTCAGCATAAACTCTTTCCTCGACAGTTGACCGCTTCTTTGGATGATCTGACGGGCTTGCATGGTCTGTGGAATGTGAGGCAGTATCTGGAGCGATGCGGCCGGATGTTGATCTCGGGCCGTGGCCTTGGAGTAGTGGACAAGCCACAAGTTGGGATCGGGCGCAGGGCTGACCATCTGATTGCTCGGCAACAGGCGATAGCGCCTCCGAGAATGGGTGGCCACGTTTTCCACCTGAGGCTTATAGCCTGTTCGATGCAGAAACATCTGAAGCGTCTGCGCCTCGTCAGCTCCAAACTCCAGTCACTCTTCGGCGCATCGTGTGTCTTACGTAACCTCTGACTTCGCTATTGAAGGGCTGCTCAGCGTCGCCCCACACGTAGCCGTCACTGGCAAAGTTCATGTTCATATACTCCGACGGCTGCCAGGTGAGGAACAGAGTTCCATCTGGCGGACCATCGAGGAACTGCCATTGCACGGGGGCCAGGTCGCGCATGACCTTGGGTGCCTCGGTCAAGTACTGAACGATGGTCTCAAGCGACGGGCTGGACAGCATTGGATATCGCTGTTTGGAGATCAGATGGAGATGTGGTAACTGTGCCCTTGCTGTTAGACTGCTTCTCCTCTCGTCTTCCGTTCCCTTGCTTGTGTGGTACTGACCAATTCACGCGGAATCCCTGCAGCAGGGTCTTTCATTTGTCTTGGATCCATGGTGAACAATATTTGCAGGCCTGAAGAGCGTGAGGCGGTCAGAATATCAATATTGGTGATTGAGCTGGAAACTGCATCGAGATGTCCGTCGCGACTTCACGCTAGCAACGCGATTGGAGCAAACAGTGCAAACAGAACAAACAAACCACTTCGGGAACCCCTAAAGCTTGGCAGGTTTGACCACTCAACTCCCCCCGCCAGGCCCCCTACGTTATACAAGTCATTCGGCACAAGGTCCATTCTCTCGGATGTTCTCATGTTCTCACTATAAACACTTCAGCGGGATCTTGCCCAAACTGCCAGCTTCACTACAGCCGACTCGCTAATACAATTTATGCAGTGCGTTCAAACACCGAGCGATCAGAGATCTCCGACTCTCTCCGCCTGTCACACCTGCACCCTTCGACGTATCTTGATCGTGCTCTTCATGGGTGGCAAAAGGTACGGCCCCGCCCACGTTACCGGCGGGCGCTTTTCCACCATCTGGAACTCGTAATGCTTCACCATGTACGCGATCAACAACCTCAACTCATTCGAAGCAAAGAAGCGCCCGGGACACGCATGTTTGCCACCACCGAACGAGTAAAAGGTGCTCGAAGTGGCCGAGAAGGCCAGGTTTGCCGCTTTGAGCTTGGCCCCGAGCGTCGTCGCCGGGCCAGCGTCCTTCTCGGTGGACAGGCCGCTTTCTGCGGCTCGCAATTCCGCGAAGCGAAACGGTACGTATTCTTCGGGCGACGAGTAGTTCTTGGTGTTGTGGTGGATGTACCATGCCGGAAAGCTGATGCACGAGCGGTAGGGGCAGTACGTTTTACTGAGTGGCGTGGTGAGGCCGCCTGGCGCGTCTACGCGACGACTGATCGTGACGCAGGCGAGCGGGTGAAGCCGGCTCGACTCTTTCAGCACGCTGTCGACGTGGTACATCTGGTTCAGGCCTGTTTTGGTCCAGGTTGAATCATGGGCGGCCAATACCGCGTCGACTTCTTCGCGGAGCGTGTCGATGACGCTAGGGGATGAAGAAATCAGATCGAAGATGCAATTTGTCGTCGTGATGCTCGACGTGTGGATTGCGGCAAAATTGACCAACAGCAAGCGTTGTGCAATGACAGACGTGGTGGCTTCCCTTTGGTCGAACTGGAGCTTGCTGGTATTCTCGATGAACCACTGCAAGAAATCGTTGTAGTAGTTCGTGCCGACTTTCTTTTCTGGATCGGCCCGGAGCTCCGCCTTACGAGCCTCGACCACCGGCTCCAGCGCATCCGACAACCGCTGACGAGCTTTTCTGTTGCCGATAGTCGCCACCCACGCGAAATAAGGTTGCAAGAATTTGGGACAGCTTCGTATGAGGAAGGCGGCCGGAGCTACAGTCTCGGCGACTTTGACTGCATTCACGGTAATGTCAGGATTTCGGCAGTGCTCGGGACCGATAAAGACTCTGTTGCTCGTCTGAGCAACGATCGTCATGACCGTCTTCATCAGGGTGACCTCTTTCCAGTTCTCGGTGTCGGTGCCCCATTGCTCATCGATGGAACTCGCAAGTTCGTCAATGATGTGCTGGGTGAGGTCGCCCAGCCGCCGGGTGAGGTCACGCGTGATTGTTGTCAGATTGGGACCGTGATTCTTGATCACATACTCGTCGGCCAGAGTGTAATTGCTCATGATTGATTCATTCACTTTTTCGGGCATGTTCAGGATGTGATCAGGTAAGTTAATCGCCCAGTCGAGCTCTCCTGGTGGAAGGACGATGAAATCATCTACCAGGGTCGGAAGAAAACATGCTTCGCCTTTGGACCAGTACTATTCTTGCTGTCAGTCTACTGCGCATGTGTGAATGAATACCTATTGACGCTCGTACTTTCTCTGTTGCTTCCTTCCATACATCCGGCATGTAGAACATGTTGGAGATTCGGGCTCTCAGCAACGCAATCCAAGAACGACTTTTGGCACCAGCCCATGGTAGGTGACTGAATTTGGCAGCAGTCTTGGATGTCTGATACGCGAAAGACACGATAGATGTCACAAATACACCCAGCAAGATGTAGGTGGAGAAGAGAAGCATCGTGATGATTGGTTCCTTCCTGCCTTACAAAGGTCTGGAGTCTTGACGAATATCTCACATACAACAGTTGCTGCAGTTTCCAGAACTGACGAAGCCAGGAGTTTTCAGGGTGTCAAAGGAGAAAATACACAGACAGGGCTTTTCATTTATCACAGAAGTCGGCAGTTCTGAGCAAGTCAACTCGCTTCGAGACAACCAATGCATGACCAGTATGCGAATCGGCCGAACTGCACAACTGATCTTGTGCAGAGTTGTTAAGCGCACAAAGTTGCGGCACAAGTGGGGGCAGACGTTCACGGTCCAGACCACCCGCCTCGTTATTCATTCCTCTTCAGGCTTTCGCTTCAAATTAGACGACGAAGTAATGATTTTAACTGGCTTGGCGGGCATCCCCGGCCCTCGCGTTTGAACGCTGATTTGCTTAGCGATAACGTTATTTACGAGTACGGCACCAGAGGTGATGCTAGGTTCTTGAGGAGCAATACTTCCTTTAACTCCTCTGTCAAGTAGGGGATTGTGGATGGCTTTTGGGAGAAATGGATCTAATTGAGGCGAGCTTGTGAAGTTGTGCCCTTCAAACGATACACTTGACTGATTTCTAGAGTACACAAAAATGTATTATGCTGCTGGAAAGATAGACTCCCAACGTCCTTTGCAAGCCAAGCCTCGACGGTTCTGTCACGTCTTCTCGTTGCATATTGAGATCAAGAGAACCGTGCTGATCTGGGTCGGCTTAGGCAGCACCCGCTGGCACTCCTTTGAACACCACATCTCTCCACTTTCCAGCATCTTTGATCTTCTTGTTCAGCATTTTCTCGTGCTTCTCTGCTTCTTTTCTCGCGCCATCGCTCTCCTTCTGCTTTTCTTTCACTCGCTTCTCAAGCTGTTCTATTGTCATTGCTCCGAGGTCGACCGTGCCCACATCCGCGCCCTGTGTGTGTGCATGTCTCATGGGCGCCAAGGTGTTGGAGTTTCGCGTTGCCTGATTTATTGGCGGCGCTGGCAGGGGAGGCGGTGGTGGCAAATCGATATCTGCATGGCTGTAGGCTGGGCCCAGCGAGCTGTACATGCTGTGTTGTTGATGCGGCGTGAGGCGAGCAGGATAAGATGAATTGAATGCCGGGTCCCACGAGCCTGGTATGTTCATGTTCATGTTTACCATACCGGGAAGCGGCGGAAGGCTGGTGTCTGCCCGAGTCTGGTCGAATGCAATATCGTCATCAAAGTCGTCTCCGTCAATGTCGCCCTCGGCCTCAAGCACCATTTCCTCGCCTTCGAGTTCATCATCATCATCCTCGTCATCGTCGTGCTCGTCAAGCCGGTTCACACCGTCAAGGTCGTCAGCGTCGACTGGCATCTCACCGAGTCCATAATCGTCGTCCAGGCCATTGCCACTTCCGTGTGGACCGGCATATCGTGTCCGTCTGTTTGCCCCGCTTCGGTCATTGTCCCCGATGACCCAGCAGACACCGTGTCGTTCGCCGAATCGACTCAGCTCGTCAAAGCCTCCTTCAAGGTTGATAAAGTCATCGTCTTCGAGCCGGCCTAGGCCGTCCATGCGACCGAGCTCTCCATATTCGTCCACGTATAACGACCTGCGTTCTTCCAAGTCCAGGACTTTCTCTCCTTCCTCACGACTTAGATGTCGAAGCACAGAACCATTCGGTGTGATCAGGCATCTTCTGAGCAGGTCGTCTCTACGTTCACCACTGTCAGCGACCGAGACGGCGTGCCCGTTGAACAATGCACGTTTTTCCTTGTTCGGCAGGTACACCATACCGAAGACGTCTGAGGAACTGTACCCGTTGCCATCCAAGTATGCTTGGCCCCTGCGATTATCTGGTGGCAATCTGTAGGGCGCACTGGTGAACGGCGATGGAACAAACATAGGGTGGTCTTTAGCCAAGTCGCCGGCTGCAATCATCTCTGAGAGCAGTTTCTGCAGCGAAGCAACATTGCTTGCCAAGAGTTCATGGACCGCTGTGCGTCTTGCTTCGTCCGGCGTAGCACTTTCACCGTCTTGGTACTTCGCCTCCATCTTGCTTGCGTCTGCATAGAAATCCCGTAGTGTGTATGATCTCATTGGATCCGGGGATGTCGGCTGTTCAGTCGCGGGAGGAGTAGGCGATCTTCGCACGGTCGGTTCTTCGGGCTCTTTCTTGGTCGATTGCTCGTCACTCGCTTTCGGCTTCCGAGAACTTTCAAGCTCTGCGGGTTGTCCCTTGCTCTTGACGGCTGCTGGCTCTGGAATCGACGTTTGGCCCGCTGGCTTGGATGGCTCTTCCACGGCGTTTGCACTTTTCTGTTTCTTCTGCTTCGTGCGTCTCGCGACAATTGGGCCAACTTCGCCCTGGGTAGATGGCGGCGCAGCGGCCACTGTAGCATTCACACTGCCCGCGTCTGACATTTCAGCAGCTTGTTTGGCCTTTTCTCGACGTTCCTTCTTCAGCTGATTCTTCGTCTTTTGTCTGCTCTGGGCAGATCCAACGACATTCCCACCAGGAGGTGGCGAACCCGCTCTTGATACGTCTCGAGACATCAAACGGTCAGATGCTGCAGGGGTCGAGGGCCGACTGACGTTTGTCGATACGGAAACGGACGGCTGGCGGGAGCTCTGGCGAATGTGTGCTGATGTTGAAAAGGTCATGGATCGCTCCGTTGTAGTGGAAGCAGGCGCTTGAGATTGAGACTCGCTCCGGGCAATCATCTCGGAAGTAATGTTCAAGGTGCGTAGTGGTGGCCTCTTGGCTGCGGTCTGCTTTTGGGCCGATGGCTGGTTTACCATACTTGGCGTGGCAGATGTGCCTGAACTGTCGAGAACCGGTGGAGGCTCGTCTCCTGGTGCTTCGGCTGATGTTGTTGTCGCTTCCTCTTTTGGGCCGGGTTTTTGGTTTTGAGTGTCTCCACCGGATTCACCTTTATTGGGCTTTGGCACCTTGGAATGAGCACCTTTACTTTCCTTTTCAATCGGCTCGCCCTCGGCCGTCTCTTTCGCGAGAGGAGAGGCTGCCGTAGAAGGCTTGAGATTGTTGGAGTGCTTTGCCAAAGGAGCTTTGTTCGCTTCTTCCTTTTTCTTTCCACTCTCCTTTTGATCCAATCCAGGCTTGCTAGGACGGGCGCTGCTCCCATTATCGCTCTTCTGCGACACTTCTTTGAAGGCGACAAAATCCTTTGTGGCTTCGGTCTCGGGGGCTTCCGGAAGCTTTGGCTCTGCTATGAGACTTGATTTTCTGGAGAGCGGTAGACTTGGCATAGCTGGAAGTACAGGCACAACCACGGGAGTCGACGCCTCTTTTTTGGGCGACGAAATCCCGACAGCCTCGTCTGTTCGAGTTGGATGCGCATGCAAATTGTCTAGTCCGGGGGAGCTTTGTAGCTTGCCTGCCGAATCACTTTGATGAGAGACTCTTTCAAAGCCGGGAGGGATCTTTGGTGTGCCGGTTCGCAACCCGTGGCCACTTTGAACGGAGGATACACGTGAGTGTATGGCTGACTTTGGCTCAACCGACTTGGGTATCGGATGATGTTCCTGTGGACCTGTTACGCCAACGTTAGTCATGATCCAAGAGTAGAAATGGCACGATGCTGAGCAGGGTGGAACGCTGAAGCAATCTAAAATACAAAATTTCATTCTCGACAGGCGCACAGCCGTCGCACAGATCACGATCGGGAAGAAATCTAGTATTGCTAGTATTGCAAGGAACAGAAACCTATGCTAGAAGTAAGGGCCTGTCTCGATTCAACTGACCGGAGTCAGAACGTTGCGTACCTAACATACATAAGATTTCGTCCGAACGTGATCTGTAGAACGACTTGTGCACCATCTCCTTCTGCAAATCCGATGCTGCAGCAAAGTTGGGCAATGCTTCATCATGCGGCAGTGGGGCTGCCCTCGCTTCGTAATGGTGTTGAGCTATTTATGTACTCCTTCGAGAGTTTTCGCCGCGGCTACTCGCTTCATGTTGATTGCAGGGAGGGAGGAAATTGACCACCAACGCCGCGCGGGAAAAACAGAAAAACAAAAATGGACAGGATGGTGAAGCTCAATCACCAACGGTTGAATGTTCCACCATATGCCGCCATGTTCGGTTGGTTGTACCCACCTTGGTTTCCTCCAAAAAGCCCCTGACCAGCTGTGCCTGGATGGATGCGGGCGGAGAGGATGCTGGGGTCAGCAGCAAGATGCTCGACACCACCACTTCCTGAAGAGGAAGTGTTAGCGTGTCTCTGCTTTTTGCCCTTCTTCCTCTGCTTGACAAGACTGGGATCTTGGTACGCACCGGGGAATTGGCCGTACATTCCATTGAGGACACCGGTGGCAGAGGCTTGTATGGGAGGAGAACGCAAGGGGTTACTGCTGTGTTGCAAGGAAAGGAGTAACTCACGTTTGACATCATGACCCGGGTTCGTGCCGCTTCTTGCACGCAGGGTGTCCGACTCCTTCGACGCACCAAAGCCGCTCGAGGTAAAGCCTTGGCCATGAGCGAACATCCCTCCGCCACTAACGGGAGGCGTGCCGGCCGTTGGCAGGCCGGGCGGGGGACCCTGCACGCCGCTGGAGAAGAACGAGGGCTGCTGTTGCGGTTGTTGTTGTTGTTGTTGCTGCTGCTGCTGCTGTTGTTGTTGCTGCTGTTGAGAAGACGGGAATCGAGCGCTGGTGGATTTTGTGTCGGTATTGAAGTAGCGCGACCCATGACGAGCGTGACTACTGATTTGGTCATACTGGGCTTGGCTGAACTGAGGGCCTCGGCGGTCGAAATCGGACAATTCAAAGGCGGTATTGTGTGCTGGCGGTGCTAGACGAGAGCTGTGGGCAGACGCGGCATTTAACATGGCGAGCTGCTGCCGTTGCTGAGGACTCCGACTTCTATTCAAGCTGAGGTTGGAAAGCTGGTCCACGGGCAAGTCGGTCAGAGGAGTCTGCTGCGATGGGCGGCCAATCGTGCCACGAGCAGAGGCACTGCGGGGGTTGTCCTCCGGTTCGCCACCTAGGGCAAAGCTCCCAGCGGCCATGTTCTCCTCGTCCATGGCCTCCTCGGCGGCCGATGTGGCTTGCTCTTCGAGACGCTTCTTGTTCTCAGCTTCTGTCTTTGCCCGGGACTCGGCCCTCTTGTCTTCCATGATGCGCCGCTTGGCTCCACCGTAAGGGTCGATGAATGGAGGCAAGGCCGCGATGACGGCTTTGGTTTCGTCGGACAGGGAAGAATCGTCAAAATGGAATGCGTACGAACTGTTACAGATGGTCGCTTTCAGGGCCTGGACAATGGCATCCAAGGGATCCACGACCGACGCTGGTTGAGGTTCGGGGGCAGGAGCAGGCGATGCTGTTTGAGACGGTTTTGTGCTCGAGACTGACGGCGTCGCCCGGTCGACGGGTGGTGCAGGCTCCGGCGGTTTGGCTGGTTCGGGCATTTTGTGGGCGAGGGAGGCATGCGCGAGCTGCGGACTTGAGGTCGAGGTCGAGGCTGCTTGGCTGGCGCGTCGGGCTCTGGCAACGGGCGTATTGGCCCAGCCCGCGGTGGGCGGGAGGGCTGAGCCGTCGACGCTCCCCTGTTGGCTGGTGGCCCCTTCCCTGCTCTCTTCTCGGGCCATATGTTGGGAAGCAGAGGGAGGTTGGGGCGTTGGCTGTGATCGCGTTGGAGGGGGAGGCGGAGGAGGAGGAGGCGGCGGCTGCTTGGCTTTCGAGTCAATGGGTTCGTTTTGCAAGGACGTCGTCTGTCCATCTTCTCCCGTCTCGTGGAGGAAGGAACAATTCTTGTTTTGGCAAACATCGCCTCGGAGGAAGGTGGAGCAATACTTGGTGGTGCCATATTGTGCTCTGGGATGGTGTTAATTTGGACCCTTTTGTCCGGACACGCCGCTACAGAAGTGAAGGAGGGTCAACTCACCTTAAAATGCGGTCTCCATTTGGTGAACCGTCGACACAGTTGATGCAGGTGGCCGCATCCTCCTTGTTCTTGAAGGTGACATAAATGCCTACGCCTTGATTGACGGCGCCTGGTTTGGGTTTGCTGACGACGACCTTGTCGATGGGCCCGTACTGGCCAAAGTAGTCCTTGCCTCTCAGGGTGTCGGTCAGACTGGCCTCGTTCTTGTTTGTGGGGTCTAGACCGATGACATAGACGAGATTCTGCTGCTTGACCCTGACGCCGGCCAGGTTGCGGCGGTTCGACGATTCGACTTCTCGCTTTTCCGTCTCCTTGCGCTTGGCGGCGGCGAGTTTCTTGTTCTTGTTCAGCTGGTCCAGCTTCAGCTCTTCGGCAGTGGGGATTTTGTACTGGATGGTCGAGTCATCGTACGGCCGTCGACAGTTCGGACACGTCGACTTTTCGTACGTGGTTTTCAGGCTGTTGAAACAGAACTGGCATATCTGGTAGCCACAGGGACAGGGCTTGAAGTTCTTGTCCGACAGGTCGAACTCTTCGATGCACAGAGGACAGGACTCCTCGTCGTCATCGATCACAGTATCCTGATATCGACTCATCGCGAGTGTTGTTGTGATGTGGCACGAGGACCTGCACCGGCTCCGTCTCCGCGAGTGATGCTTTCGAGGCGAACTCCATGCACATCCAAGTCCAGGCCGGAATAATGGATCTACCAATCAATCAATCAATCACTTGGTTGGTCGCGCGGTCGATTGAGATGGATTAATACTAGTAGAAGCAGCGTGCGTGAGTGATGGATTGATGCAGCTATGGTACGGTCGACGCCAGCGATGAGGAATGCTACATTAATTCGCAATAAAGCGTGTCGGCAAAGGAGGGTTGCGTGGTGGTGAGAGAAGGAAAAAGGAACGTAGACGACGATGGAACACTCTGGCGATTGAAGCCCAAAGTCTTTTAGTCCTAAAGCCCTAAGCCTGAAAGCCACCAAGATCAACTTTTGCCGCAGTGGAAGGCACGTCCGGACGACGCTGCAGTTGCCCCAAACTAGCTCCAAGAGCCCAAGACAAGGCAAGGCCAAGGCTTTTGCTCAGGCTTGGTCAGGCACGTGGTCAGGCTAATGCGCCAATGTGGCCAATGCGCTAATTAGGCTAAGACTCGGCTGGGGTGGCAAGGCTAATGTCGCTTACGAATGTAAGCCCAAAGATTCGCAGTCGCAAGGCTCAGGCTTGGCAAGCCAAGGTCACGTGGTCAAAACCCTCACGAAAAGGGAAGCCAGTCGGCAGCTGCGTCGCCGTTGGACCATTCACTTCAGTCGCTTCTCCAGGGCCATTGGCTCCCCTACACCACCTCATCCACCACCAGACAAATGTCGGCCTCCAATACCCTGCTGCGCATAAGCAGACGGGCTGCTTCGGCAGCTTCTCGGAGCTCCCCCATCACCATCACCAAACGAGGGGTTGCAATCAACGCGGCCGACAAGGGAACACAAGAGTCGGGAGAGCAGAGATTACGACAGCCGGGCGATGATCTGCTGGGAGAGCTCAGGAAAGCTGCTCGACCGCGTACGTTCTCGCCTTGCTGCACTTTGAAGCTGACTGCTGACTGGGCTGGCAGCAATGGGCAAGCTCTCGGCCCCCGTGGTCAACGAAGCCGACCGGTATACCGACAGGAGTGTTCCTATGCACCAGTACGGCCAGTACATCATGTCGTGTCTGCCCAAATACGTCCAGCAGTTTAGCGTGTGGAAAGACGAGCTCATGATCCACATCTCCCCGCAGGGCGTCATTCCCGTCTTTACCTTTTTGAAGTACCACACGGCCGCGGAATACACCATGGTCGCCGATGTGACCGCCGTCGACTACCCCACCAAGCCAAACCGATTTGAAGTCGTATACAATCTACTCAGTGTGCGACACAATTCACGCATCCGGGTGAAGACGTACGCAGACGAGGCCACCCCGGTCCCGTCCATCACACCCCTGTACGATGGCGCAAACTGGTACGAAAGAGAAGTCTACGACATGTTCGGCGTCTTCTTCACCGGACACCCCGATCTGAGGCGCATCATGACCGACTATGGTTTCGACGGCCACCCGTTGAGGAAAGACTTCCCCTTGACCGGCTACACCGAGCTCAGGTATGACGAGGAGAAGAAGCGGATAGTGGTCGAGCCGCTGGAATTGACACAGGCCTTTCGAAATTTCGAAGGAGGCACGAGCGCGTGGGAGCAAGTCGGAACAGGGATCGATCACAAGCCGCCGCAATTCAAGCTGCCTACGCCCAAGCCAGAAGAGAAGAAGGAAGAAAAGAAATAGGCTCCTTCTTGGGCTGCGACCATACCTGTCAGTCTTAGTCATGCTAGAAAGAACTAAGATTTGTCGTGTATATATGCATAGTTTGTATCTCTCTCATCCTGCTGATCGTCCAGTACTGGAACCAGAAAAGAGGCTGTCACTTGTCTTGAGACCGTCTTTCAACATCAATTTGACGCATGAATCATTCCCAAGAGCCTCAACTTTGGCAGCCTTTCTACGCACACTTTGCTACCGGTGTAGTGGCTCTTCGCTAGGACGAATAAAGACGGTGACTAAGCTGCAAGAGAGACTATGCCGTTTTCTGCAAATGCCAAGGACCGCCGCCCCTAACCCTTCAACAATACGGAAGTACCGCCGTGAGGTTTCCTGACTAACTTAACCCTTCCGGGTTCTCGTCCAGAGGTAGAGCGCAATTAGCTTGATCCAATTTGAAAAGCCAATATGAACATGCTTACGTCGTCTCCGATTTCTGGCCACGACCTCTTCTCAACATCCGCCGGTTGACGAGTAGTAGAGCTGTGATCAACACACCCACCATGTCAGTAAATTGCGCAGACCTGCAGGAGAGCACAAAAGGCGTCAGGTATCTCGTCAAACGCCCCAAAGCCCTGCAGTGGTTCCATCGCGGTCGTTTGGTGAAAGACTCGGAGGAAGAGCGACAGGCTGGCCGATTCGAGCTGTTTCTTGATCTTCTGTGTAAGCACTCTTCTGCCCGCCCTATTCCTCTGTTCCCTTTCGCATTGTCAAATCTGATGGTGATATACGTGCACGCGTGACTGGAGAAGCTAACCAAATCATAGATGTTGCTCTGGTGGCCAACTTCAGCGATGATCTGTCCGAGCACCCTGATGGCAAACACCTCGCCAAGTACGTGCTCATCTTTGCTCCAGCATGGCATATCTGGGCCGACCTGCGCGAGATCATGAACTCGTACTACACCGACGACATTCTGCAACGCCTGGTCATCTTGTGGGTCATGGCCCTTCTGGTGCTGTACGCAAACAATGCCAACCTGGTCGACGAGAGCATCTCGGCCGTGAGAACCACGGCGGGAGCCTACATCTGTGCCAGATTCACCACCGCCTCGGTCTTTCTCATCTCGTCCTTCGCAAGCTACCAGCACCGTACGCAAGCTCGAATTCTGGCCGGCTTCATGCTCGTCGGCCTCTTCCTCGCCATTCCGCTGTTCTTTGACTCGGTCAGCATCAAAGCCAAAATCGCCGTCGTTGCCATCATGATCGTCTACCAAGAGTTTACCTGGGCAATCACGTTGAGTCCCTGGATCAAGAAGAAACTCAAACTGACCTACAGCACCGCCGTAGATATTGCGCACGAGGTCGATCGGATGGCCGCCTTCTTCATCATCATTCTTGGAGAGTTTGTCTACAGCATCATCGTCGGAGACCCCGCAGGCATCGGGCTCACGGCCGGATTCGCCAAGGCAGTTGCGACCTTGGTCATTGCCTTTTGCCTCAACTGGATCTACGTCACAGGCGACGGAAGTTTACAAGCCACCCATCCCATTCGACGGTCGGCCTGGACCGCCTTTGCCTTTTTCCTCCTGCACTTGCCCCTGTCCATGTCCTTCCTGATCGGTGGTCACATCTCCGCCATCAGTATTCATCTGCATGAGTTTGAGGACGGTCAACGATGGTTGCTTGGTGGCGGGCTTGGAGTTGGCATGTTCTGTCTGTGGATCTTTGCCATGCTGTTCCGAAGTGAGGACGAGGGACAGCTGATAATGCCCCGCTGGCTGCGCACCGGAATGCGGCTTCTCGTGGCAATCGTTTTGGCCATACTCCCAGAGACTCACGATCACTTGAACACGACTCAATTTGAGATGACGGTCATGGCACTATTTATTCTCGTTACCCTGTGGGAGACGCTTGGTGGTCTCTTGAAAGGGGCCTCTGTTTTCGAGTCTTGGCAAGGCCGTCATCCACCAGAGTCGGAGCTTGATGTCGAGGACTAAAGCTGCTGCTCGTGGCTCAATGGCCACGTCAGATAGAACCTCGTGATCAGCATGTCAACTCCTGATACGGCATTATATGTTGATTGGGAACGTGCTCCGTTCGCTGTAGATGCGCTAAAGACTTCATCGAGGGCAGTGATCAACTATCAGCTTCAACGCTTCGATTTTCATCTTCGACGACTTGTGCGATCAAGAATTGCGATCGTCGCGAACATATTTTCTAAGCAGAGAGCCGCGAAGGCCACAAGATGAGTCAATAGCAAAGCTTTATCGACCGCGTAGCACACTTCCTACATGCTGGTGGACGAATGCTGCGGGATTCGAGCGAGGAAGTTCCAAGTCTCCGGAGGCCACCGACAACCTTCTTGCTACCTAGGCAGGGAAGGGACCTGTGCCCCTCCAAGAATATTTTAGCAGCAGTGTACCTACCTAGGTAATGTCGCACAGAACATGCTGCGCTACCAACAAGGGTCCAAGTGGTCTGGATTTCTGGAAACAGATGTCTTCTTCTCATCATGAGTGCCACTCCCTGGGCCCGGATGACAACTCGTAGGAATCCGGTGTAACCATCCATGGTCGTCGATGAGTGTTAATTCAAGAGAAGGATGGGGGTCAATGTGAATTGCGGCATGAGCAGGATGGCACGTGCCCCGTGTGTATATGAGGCCGAGGCGAGCAATGTTTCGGTCCCGGTGCACGAGCTCGGTGGCACTCCATGTAGATAAACCGAGGCGACATACTCACACGAGACCAATAGTGCAAGCAATGTAGCACAAATGGGGAGGGAACTGTTGACCACTTCCAGTCGATATAACGATATTTATTGTGCATGTCCTACTATATATACTTTGTTGCCTAGTTGCGTCGTCGAGCATACTTATGTAACGAAGCACCTAATAAGTTGTGTATGGTTGGTGGCTTCGTTGAGAGGCTCGGCCCACCTTCTACGAATGGATTACTCCTGCCCTTTCATTCTTTGGTATTTCAAGTTCGTGATCAGTTGGTGGGTCGTCGCGTCGCGGCACGCGCAGGGATCAACAGGGGAAGCTTTGTGGCTTTTTCCAGTAGCAGGGCGTGGCAGGGATCCCGAAACCACAAGCCGACGTTCTGAGACTTTTCTGAAGCCCTGCTGGAGCGTTTTTCCTTTTATCTTTATATACTTCGAGCCTTGTCGATTGGCTTGCCGCCACGAGTTCCGTGTTTCGGGTGATCGTCCGACTCCATCCAAAGCAAGCATCTCTGCACTGGAATATGTGATCACCCTTTTTGGGCGGGTTTTGCACCTTTTCCACGAGGGTGGTGCAAGTCAGGTAGGGACCTACGAATATATACATATAGGGCTTCTTGGATGAGGCAACACCAAAAGGAGATTGAGGAGTGTAAGGACGGATGGACAGTAAGGTAAAGTCTCAAATCGAAGGCCTGTGACAAGCACCGGACGCGCCACGACACGGTTTCCTATCGAAAATTCGAAAATGCTGTGGAACTGTGTTGCGCGGCCCCCTTCGAGCATTTGTGTGTGATATTTGTGGGGCCTTGCAGCGATTTACTCTGTTCACTGGGTGACTATTGGAAGGTCCTGTTCCTGTTCCTTTTCCTGTTTCTGTGTGCACAGGCCGCAAAACGCACACGCCCCGTTACTGAACTTGTGGAAGGCACGAGAGACACGCTACACTCCCTTTGCGCCCTTGCCCCCGTTGTCCCTGTCCCTCCAAAGTGCAAGTCCAAGGGCAAGTGCGATCCCAACAGCCACCAACTGGCATTTTCAGTGCATCTCCAGCCACTGGCAGCGCCCATTCCTGCTCTGGCCTGTTGTTTCTTTCTTTTTTGTTTTGCCCTTCCGTCGAACGGTCCACGATTCACGGTCCACGATCCTCGGTCCGATGGTGGCTGTCGTTCCTCGAGCCTCCAACTTGGTCTCTCTCTCGCTCGCATTGGATACATAGCGACACGTCAACCTCCCTCCGACTTGATCGTCTCAATACATTACTGCTAGGGTTTCGGCCTCTGTATTTCTGTCTCTCCGTCGCTCCTTCACTCGTTCAACATTGGACATATCGATACCGACGATGAACTCCTGCAGCGGGTCTGTCAGGAGCTTCCACGACGAAGACGAAGCCACTCCTTTGAACGAAAAGCTAGATCAATACGATTTGGATTCCGCCAGCGAAGTTAGCGAAGCATGGTCTCACCCGAAGACAAGACCGATATACCGATTTATCCCTGCCGTGTCCCCTGCGATACGATGCCTCTACAAGCTCGGTGGGCTGCTCCTCACCATCCTTCCCACCTTCATTCAGACACGGCTTCAAAAAGACCCCAGCCAGAATAAAGGGGATAATTTGCACGCGACGGCATACCTGGATGGGATGCGAGGCATGGCCGCCTTTGCCGTATTTATTTGCCATTTGACCTATTCCACCTTTGACCTTTCACATGTCTGGGGCGCGGGCGAGCCAGGACAAGCGGAGGAGAACAAGAACCTGCTACAATTGCCCATCGTCCGCCTCTTTTACTCGGGTCCGCCCATGGTCGCAGTCTTCTTCATCATCTCCGGCTACGCCTTGAGCTACAAGCCCGTCAAGCAGATGCGCAACCAGGACTGGGAAGGAATGGCCATGACGCTCACCTCGTCCGTCTTCCGCAGAGCTTTGCGCTTGTTCTTGCCCTGCGTCGCTTCCACCTTTGTTATTATATGCCTGACTCGCTTGGGACTGTACAAGCTGACGGAGGAGTTTGCGAACGACATGAGAGCGGTGCACGAAAGCCACTATTGGACGGCTCCGACCCTGACGGTGCAGCTGGCCGACTGGCTGCAGCAGATGCTCGACATGGTGAATGTGTTCGACTGGTCCCTGTACGCCGGCGCCACCGTGATTGACCCGCATCTGTGGACCATCCCGGTCGAGTTCCGCTGCAGCATGGCCTTGTTCATGACCCACATGCTTGTTGCCCGCATGTCGTCGAGACTGCGCCTGTCGACGCTGTTTTTTCTGCTGGCCTGGGGCACCTACTGGGACCGATGGGAGATGGTCCCGTTCTGGGCGGGCCTGATTCTCGCCGAGCTCGATCTCATCAAGGCGTCGAGAGAAGACGAGCTGAAGGGAGTGCACGACCGGAACACGGGTTGTCGCTGGATGTGGCGAACGTGTTTCAACGTGATCATTCTCCTGGTGGGCCTCTACCTGGGGTCGTATCCTGATGCCGACGGCCATGTTTCGCCGGGCTATATTTGGCTGACCAAGCAAATTCCATATCGATATACGCAGAAGCACCGGTTTTGGGCCAACATTGGTGCGATCCTGACGGTGTGGAGCGTCAGCAATCTTAGCTTCGCCAAGAGACTCTTCACCACGAGCTTAATGCAGTACCTGGGCCAGATCAGCTTTCCACTGTACATCTGCCACGGCTTCATCATCCACACATTTACCTATTTCTCGCTCGACTGGATATGGGAAGCCACACAGGCTTACGATGACTGGGCTCGATTCGTCCGGGGCTTTGCGGTGGTCGCCGTCGGCACCGTGTTGCTCACGGTGTGGGTAGCCGACATGTTTCTCCGACTTGTCGACGTGCGCTGTGTCAAGCTGGCTCGCTGGCTGGAGGGACGAGTCTTTGGTCGGTAGCTCACAGCTGTTTCGGTCGAAGTCAATCACGACATTTGCATTTGAAGAGTAAGGCGTGCGGCGCGTTCGTTATGGGCTGGATAGGAACCATTTTATGATTTGTGTCACTTGCATAGCGATGCGGATCAAGATATAGATAGGTCATCATAGACCATGTCAGGATGAGGTCATAATGAAGCATTCAAGCACAGATAGAGCATTGAATAGAAACATTCAAGCACAGATAGGCATTGAATAGAAACATTAAGCCTGGACGAAGCGCTGCAGCAGTATGAATATAAAGTAGAAAGCCTGTGTTCCTCCAGCCAACGCTGATTGGCTGGGTTTGTCGGATATAACACGAAGCTTACAGTAGTAGTGTCATGCAGCCGAGGCGCAACCAAGTGACGACGTCATAAACACTTTCAACGTTGCGGGCAAGCAAATTCCCTCGCAGCCGAGCATGCCGGCTGCGAGCCAAGAACGTTGGCACCTTCAAGTTGCTTTGTGTCTATCACCTGCAACGGCCGGCTGGAATGGTTGACAGACGTCAATAATAGCGACCGCGCAATACGAAGTCCCTTTTGGAAAATCCGCAGGCGCAGCATCCAACTCAACAGAACGAAAGAACGAAAGAAAGTGAAGATCGCGGAAGCAAGCTCGAGTGCATCTGATTTCACCACAAGACCAACCCTACCAAGATTCATCTCGCTTTCCGTCTCTCAGACACCATGTCTCCGAGTTCCGGCTCAGGTTCAGACCACCACAACGCCGGCCACTCGCAGCGCACCCAGATGCGCATCCCACAATTCGAGCCCATGCCGCCAACCACCTTCCTCAACCGACTCATCAACAAGATCCTCGCCCCGATCTTCTACCTGCTCTTCACCATCGTCACCGCCATCGTCGTCGTGCCCGTCTACACCGCCATCGAGCAGTTCAAGCACGGCCGCAACGCAAAAGGCGGCCAGCGCGTGCATCGCAGTGATCAGCACCAGAACCAGCACGGAGAGACGCACGCCCGCCCGCCTGTCAGGAATAAGGCAAAGGAGTTCTTGGGCAGTTTCTCTAGTAGTTATGGCGCCGAGAGGGTGAGGGATCGAGATCGAGATCGAGATACTTGACACAATACACGAGGGCACGGAGAGACAGAGACAGAGAGAGAGGGAGGGAGAGACTGCCCCACCTACCTACCTAAGGTGTGATGAGATGAGATGTGATAATCTGACCTGACCTATCCTAACGTAACGTAACGTAACGTAACGTACATACATCTGTGGATCCATCCATACAAGCATACAGGCAAGTATACAAGCTAGGGCGCAAGAAGGAAGGAAGGACGGAAGGAACCGGTCGAAGGATATATATATAATAATCTTCCTTCGCTACATCTAGCAAGGGTACGGCGTTATTAGAGTACAAAGTGGCTGAAGGATCGAGGCTGCGCTGAGCCCCATGAAGAAAATATCCGAGTTTTGGGCGTGATGCACGCCTGATGACGCCGATGATGCGCAATTGTGTATGTGCTATGTAAATAAAAAGCACAACGTAGTGTCATGCGAAAGAACTGTATGGCGCCCTTGCAATTACGAAGGACTCATTCGTGAGTTGCTTGACACCTACAGTATGTATGTACTTCATACTGAGAAGATCTATACCAACGAAATACACCGCATCTTATCTTATCTTTTGCGGGCCTGCGAGATTGGAGTGAGAGCCCCTCCTGTCCACTACTTCCTAATGCAGCGAAGCTTCAAAACCTAAGAATATGCTTATTCTAGCCTTTCCCAGTCCACCATTAGCCAGATTTGGCATGAGAAAGGCGCGCTAATATTCCCCCTTTCTTACCTCTTACCACTTCTTTACTATATATTTAAGAGCCACTTTTTTCAGCCTCGAGGATGTGCGCTACGTAGAGCTTTTGCTGGTTTCTGGCTTTGTTATTACTTCGTACTTTCGTACCTGAATTCCACTGAATGAGAAATGGTGCCTCTCCAGACGCTGCTGTCGTACCCGAAGACTCTGCTGGTGTTTGCCGTTTCCCTGATTTCCCTTTTCGTCGTGTCGTCGGTGAAGGACGTGTCAACGACGCCGGCGGCGGTCGATGTGTTTGAGCCGAGCCCGCTACAGCAGAGACTCGCCGAAGTCTTCAATTCAACTCTAGGTGTATGCCACCACCATCTCCTCTCTGCTTTCCCTGCCGTTGAATAGTTTATCGCTTGTCCTTCGCGTGCGTAATGACGTCGCCAACGCTGACACCGCTGCTGCTTAGTTTGAGAAAGTCTTTGCTATTTCCCTGCCGGAAAGGAGGGACCATCGAGATTCCCTCACCTTGACTTCAGCGCTCACCGGCTTTCACATCGACTTCATCGATGGCGTCAAGCCGGCAGATATTCTGGAGAAGACAATGCCTCCGCACGGAGGCATTTCCAACACCGGCGCGAGAGGCGCATGGAGAGGCCACATCAACGCCATGCAGGAGATCGTGACCCAAGGCTATGCAAGCGCTCTGATCGCTGAAGACGACTTTGACTGGGACATCCGTCTCAAGGACCAGCTGCGGGACTTCGCCACCGCTTCCACAGGTCTTCTATCCCAATTCTCCCCCAGCCACGTCCCGCATTTCGCTTCGAGTGCCGACACTTCGATCGAGTACTCGGACCTCGCGCGGTGGCTGGAGGAGAACGAACTCTCCGTCCGCGTTCCGGACTCGCCCTACGGCGACGGCTGGGACGTTCTCTGGCTCGGACACTGCGGTCTCCGCTCTTCTCCACGCAGCGAGTCCTGGCACACGCTCCCGATCATCCACCACGACGACGCCACCGTGCCCCCCGTGCCCAACTACTCCCGCTGGGACGGGTCCGACCCGCACCCCTACGACAACTCGCCCAACCACACACGCTACTACCTCAGCCAACCCACCGACGGGGTCTGCAGCATCGCCTATGCCGTCTCGCAGCGCGGCGCCCGCAAGCTCCTCCTCGAGCTCGGCATGGACCGCGCCGACAAGGCCTTCGACCTGATGCTGCAAGATTTCTGCCAGGGCGGCTGGCACGGCGGCCTGGCCCAGCCGCACGCCTGCTGGGGCGTGCTGCCTCCGCTATTTGCACAGCATCGCCCCGCCGGCCTGGAGAGCAAGGACTCGGATATTGCGAATGCCGACGACGACGACGATAGCAAAGTGCGCGAGACCGGCTTCACGAAGAATATCCAGCGCAGTGTGCGCGTCAATGCGCGGAAGTTGCTCGCCGACCCGCCTGAGGACATCGTCGATCAGTACCCCTATGCCGAGGGCACTTGACACGTCTGAAAGGGGGGGTTGGGAAAATTTCTGCACTCTTTTATGAGATTTGTTTGCGAGAATTCCCTCAATCTTATAGGCTTTTTCTTTTTTATATGCTGTTTCGTTCTGAGCGTGGGCGTTTTTGGGACTGGGGGAGCACAGTGAGAGAATACGGAAAACCGTGCCAATGCAGCAATTGAACAGACCTCTCTTCGTCGTTTGGCAAGAGACCATACCCTTTTTTGGGAATCCGAACCTCAGAAGATTGTCCTGAGGATTCCTGCACTTTGAAGACAGACAGACACCAAAAATGGTTCTTTCTTTCTTTATAGTCTCGCTAGCAAGCAAGTGGAACTGGAAATGTACGCCCCCTGATAATAGCCGAGGGTGAGAATGGAATGACGCGCTGCCGCTCCGTGTCGTCGAGCTGCGACACCCAGAACAATTTCCCCATCAAGTCGAATGCCAGCGCCGTGTCGTCGTCGTCTTCTTCTCCCAGGTACACCGCGACCTGCTACGCCTGTCCGTAGATGTCTCTCATCAGCTGGATCTGCTGGTTGCGCTCCTCGATGTCCGCCTGATTGATGCAGAGCGCATCCGCCCACACGACCACCGTCTGCGTTCATGCCGCAGCCTCCGCAGCCCTGCTGCAAGGTTGACCGTGATCTCCACGGACTGCTCGTTGCAGGTGATCGGGCTCCGGACGTTGGGAAATCCCGGGGCATTTCGGATTTTACGCTGCAAGCAAATTGGATTACTGTTCTTTCAGATTCTCGGATTTGGGAGTGGGAGGGGCCCGCTCTCCCTTATAAATTTGGGTTTTCTGGGGCGGGATTATAGGCCAAGCTTTTTCTTCGCCGAGCACTCAGCCGCAACGGATACGAGACAGTTCGCCTTTTGCTCGAACAGCTGAGCATATCGGAAGAAGCAAATTCGTCTTGAAGCGAGCTGATGGAAATCTGGGATTACACAAGTCTACGCATCTCACCGGTTCAGGGTAGACAGGGATAGATACACATACATTCATCGTAAACACAACTATCTGGTGGTCCATCATGGAAGTCCGCTGCAGTCGACCGTTCGGTTCGATGGCAGGGTGCTACTGTCACGAGCACATGCCCGTGCAATTCAATGCGAAAGGGAGCTGCTCATCGCCCCTCTCCTTTTCCCTTTCCCTTTGTCAGATACCCGGATACCGGATGTGTCTACAAGGGTTCACCATATTATGGTAGGCTTGGCAGTTCTCTCACAAACTAAGCATGGCGTATTACTTGGTCCCCTTCTTTGAGCTAAGATATCATATGAAGAGTAGCGCCAAGCCACCGTATAGGTCAATTCATTGATTCATCTCTATCATTCTTGTTTTTGTATTTGTTAGAATGCTCTTTGTTTCGAGACAACCGCAGTTATACGGTATAACCCGCGCGAGCGCCTTGTGTTATGGGTGACAAATTCACTCCTCATTCCACGCGAGACGAAGGTCCATGGTTCACAGTCTCGCTAAAATTACGGCTACTGTGTTGATGACGAGGTCGATGACATGATTGTTGGGAAAAGGCCACATGTTCCGTGTTCGGATTCTTCACGACTGCCCAGATCGTGGACAGGACATTCACAGCCTAGTCAATCGTAGATCATATCGAATCATCTCAGTGTATTCTTCAAATCCCAAAGCGAGCCAGAGTAAACGATGTAGGAAGAGACATTCCACAAAAGCGATCACTTCGCGACGAATGCAACCACAAGTCCACTTCCAACACATCTGATGAAACCGCATCGTCTCCTTACTTCGAAAACCATTCAGAAGAGTCTTCCCCGCTACCTGCCGTATCATCCTCCCTGGAATCTTCCACTGCGCCAGCTCGTCTGAGGGGATCTGCGATCTCAGTGTTATTTTTGCGTAATGCAGCTTGCAAAGCTGTACCGTATCTCCCAGCTGGAGTATTGACGTTTGCACCAGCAGCGATCAGCTGGTTTGCACATTGAGGCGAATTCTTATAGGCTGCTATCTGCAAAGCCGTCGAGCCATCCTCATCTGGAATGTTGGGGTCGGCACCATAGTCTAGGAGGAGCTTGACGGTGTCTTCTTTGCCTTCGGATGTCGCAAGATGCAAAGGCGTAGATGACCCGTGACACCAACCGTTGGCATCAGAGCCAGTATCAAGCAAAACCCTTACCACAGATGTCATTCCCCACAATGCTGCATAATGCAAAGCTGCCCACCCGCTATTATCTTTGTCGGAGACGTTGACCCCCGCGTCGAGCAGGAGCTTAACTATACCAGTACGCCGTTCACGAACTGCATAATGCAAAGCTGCCCGCCCGCTATTATCTTTGTCGGAGACGTTGGCCCCCGCGTCGAGCAGGAGCTTAACTATATCAGTATGCCGTCCACGAACTGCATAATGCAAAGCTGCCCGCCCGCTATTATCTTTGTCAGAGACGTTGGCCCCCGCGTCGAGCAGGAGCTTTACTATATCAGTATGCCCTTCACGAGCTGCATAATGAAAAGCTGTCCGCCCGTCGTCATCTTTATCGGAGATATTGGCCCCCGCGTCGAGTAGAAGCTTTACTATATCAATATGCCCTTCACGAGCCGCATAATGCAAGGCTGTCCACCCGCTATTATCTTTATCGGAGACGTTGACCCCCGCGTCGAAGCTTTACTGTATCAGTATGCCGTCCACGAACTGCAAGATCCAAAGCTGTCCACCCGTCGTTACCTTTGTCGGAGATGTTGGCCCCCGCGTCGAGCAGGAGCTTTACTATATCAGTATGCCGTCCACGAACTGCAAGATCCAAAGCTGTCCACCCGTCGTTATCTTTGTCGGAGACGTTGGCCCCCGCGTCGAGCAGGAGCTTAACTATATCAGTACGCCGTTCACGAACTGCATAATGCAAAGCTGCCCGCCCGCTATTATCTTTGTCGGAGACGTTGGCCCCCGCGTCGAGCAGGAGCTTAACTATATCAGTATACCATCCACGAACTGCATAATGCAAAGCTGTCAGCCCGCCGTTAAATTTGTGGGAGACGTCGGCCCCCGCGTCGAGCAGGAGCTTTACTATATTAGTATGCTCTTCACGAGCTGCATAATGAAAAGCTGTCCACCCGTCCTTATCTTTATCGGAGATATTGGCCCCCGCGTCGAGCAGGAGCTGTACTATATTAGTATGCCCTTCACAAGCTGCATAATGCAAAGCTGTCAGCCCGCCGTTAAATTTGTCGGAGACGTTGGCCCCCGCGTCGAGCAGGAGCTTTACTATATTAGTATGCCCTTCACGAGCTGCATAATGCAAAGATGTCCGCCCGTCGTTAGCTTTACCGGAGATATTGGCCCCCGCGTCGAGCAGGAGCTTTACTATATCAGTATGCCCTTCACGAGCTGCATGATGCAAAGCTGTGCACCGGTCGTTATCTGCGTAGGAGATGTTGGCGCCCGCGTCAAGCAGCTTCTCAACAACTTTATAGTGTCCCCTTTTCGATGCAGCTATCAAGGCACTATCGTTATCGGTATCGCCAGCTTGACTGTTGACGTTTGCTCCTGCTTGGACCAACATCGACAATACATCGATCGTCCCAGCTTTGGCCGCAGCATGTAATGGAGCTTCAAGGTCAGCCCAAAAAGACTCTCGGTGAACGAGGAGGACCTGAACAATGGCAGAAAGGCCGAGCTCTGTAGCTCGTAACAAAGCTGTGTTGAAACCTTTTGCACGGGTGTTTGGGTCGATATAGGCGTCAAGAATCAAGGGTTCCAATAGGCGCGCATTGCCGGTAGGAACCAAATTTTTCAAAGCGTCTTCGAAAAGTTGTGGGTAAGTGGTGCCCACTTCATGAAGCAGAGTTTCGGGTATTTCGCTATGATCACCACCAACATGTGATATTGAATACTCCAGAGCTTCAAAGAACAAGTCCTCATCGGGTTTCGGCGTTTCACTAAGAACTATCTTCACTCTGTCAATATTTTTCGACGCAACTGCGGCTAGGAGTGGATTCATCTTTAGTCGCTCAACCATCTTGGGCTTCTTCTCTCTCCACCTCTGACAGAGGATTCTCAATGCAATGACTGTACTGATTTCGAACTTTCTAGGTTTGTCTTGTAGGAAGCGATCGGGAATCAACTGTGTCGATCTCGGGCAAAGAAGCGATATTGTTTGAGACATGGCTTCGAGGGATTCGTCGATCGCATGCTCAAAGGTCCACGGTCCAGGTGAACCTGGCTCTGCCTGCTCTAAATTAAGATACGACAAGGAAGTGGCCTATTAAAATAAAGGGTTTAATCAGCTAAGACCCGCCTTAACAAGTAGCGAAAAGGATTATTACCATGTCGTTGGTTGAAAAGGAGAGCCCGTGCTCTCCTTGCGTAGACTACCTTTCGCGTCAGCAGCCCGTACCCAACGGAAAGCATACCCACGAACCGAAATAAGCGAGCTCTGACATCGTGGACAGTTTTCAGCAAGGCTGTAGGCGTTGTTCCATAAGTGCTTGCACCTATAGCAAAACCATCTGTTCCCCTCCAACGCGGAAAGATTCGTCTCAACACATGATATTGACCCGGCGACATGTTGGTATAGGCTCATTAGTTGCAACGACTGTTCTAGTTCATTAAGATTTCCCTGCCTCTCAATTAGCATTTTGAAAGCTTCAACTTCCCGGACGGCCTCCGAAATGCTGATGTAGACACAACCTGCCGTGGATGAAAGCAGGTCACTCAAATCGGAAACGTCACAGGACTTCTGCGCTTCCGCGAAAACCTGTTGGCGAATGAGATTAATGGCCGATGTGCATTGGGGGGAGCGAGATATATACCTTCTTCAATAGGAGGCCACCGGCCCCTTGAGTGATAAAGATCATAGGCCTGCGGCGGGGTACATTTGCGCGGCGTGCCCTCAAACCCTCGTTAAAATCTCGTAAAGCTTCTTCCTCCTGTACGAACCCTAATTTCGTAGGGTCTGCTGTGTCGTAGCCAAATGCCATTATTCTTGTGTGAAAACCTGCTCTTTGCAAAGAATCTGGTAGAAAGTCCCGCAACCAATTCTCACCATTTGACGTTACCCACGAGCTATTCCAATCACCTGGTACGCCATGTATGCCAACAACACTAAGAACAAGTCAGCTCAAGCTCGGAATTCGAAATTGTTGATAATGAATCCGCTCACTCAATCGCAGTCATGTCCTCGTCATCGCAGTCATGGAGCACATGCAGTGCACGAAGCGCAGAAGCCTAATCACGAACTAATCAGCCCTGATGACGGAAGATTTTGAAAGACCATACTTCGGGCTTCGCCGAAGACGCACTGTCTGAGACATTCAATGCATCGGAACCAAGGTCTCTCTCGTCGAAGTATGGGTGCGCCTCAAAATAGTCGTTGTTACGGAGCAAGCCTTCCTCCTCATCGTTCAATTCAGGGTTATGAGCAAGTCCCCACGCGCCTTTCAGGCCGTCGTAGACATCGATGCATCGTCCTGGGGCTGACTTGGCCCGGGTATCCGTTTGACTGTGAATATACGAATCATCTTCTTCAGGTTCAGTCCCCACGACATGCTTGCGCCATTCTAGAATGTCGCTTGCATTGATTGAATCGCATACTTGGGCGCCCGCATCTGGATCAGCCGAGGGTTTCCACGGCAGAGACCTCAACGCAAATGAATGAATGTGTTCAGCTACATGATCAAGAAGCAGAGTTTGCGAGATACCAGCTTCCTGTTCACTGACCCACGAACAAAGAGGACAGGATATCAGCAGTGGTGGAGCACTAGTTTCGCAAAGATCTGCAAATTCATGCGGGTTTGTCACCGAATCGCTGTGATGCTGCAAGAGGTGTTCCTCCATAGTTTCTTGATCGTAGAATGGAGCAGGTTCGTCGCACAGCACGCATTCCCAGAGAGTGAGGCCATCGTGGTCGCGGTCCATATGGCGCAACCATTCATCACGAGTCGTGTACATTGTGTTTGGCTGCGGGCAGTCTTCTAAAACACAGGTATAAGGCTGGATGTCCTCGGAAAGATGTCTCCTACACCAAAATGCATTAGAATAGTATTTCAAAGATGGAGTCCAATTTCAAACTTACCGCCATTTTCGAAGTCGTGCGTATTCTGCTGGTTGGGGGAGACAACAACAGGGACAAAAAAATCCAGGTGTCTCTTTCGACAGGAAAGGTGGTTTAGGATATTCGACTCTGGAAGCGGTTGTTGATATGTGAGTACGAGCGCCCTGTGACGGTCGCGGTTTATTAGGTTCTGGTACAACTACCGGAGTAAGAATCTCAGATGCGGTCATGATAGTGGCTGTAAACGCATTTGCTTGTGGGTTTTGAACACTCTGTGGGAGAGGTGTGTTCATTGGAGACACCACAGTATGAGCAGCAGAGCTGGGACCGGCAGCTGCATGGACAAAGGCTTCATCCTTCGCTGCAGGTACATGAGGTTGCAAATTTAGTGCTCGCTTTTGTGCATGGCAAAAACGGTGGCGACGCCTAAGATTCGCCTCAACCAATCGTGTCTGAACTTTGTCCAGACGCGCCGATGATCCCCAATATCTCTCGGTAGGGGTTTCCCCTGTTTTAAGGGACGATCGGACCGTTTCTATACCACTTGGGGGTTGAGAAAGGATCAAGAGGCACAGATACTGGCGGAAATTCTGGTGTAGTGCGGCGTCGAAAGTTTGATCAGCCTTGGCAAGGCGAGATACTGTTGCTGCTTTACGAACTGCTACTGCCAAACCCGCAAGCTGTACGAGAACACTGTTCGTTCGTTCTTTTACGTCGAAAAGGATTCCTTGTATGCTCTTGCTGCGACGTAAATCTTGAGTAGAAGTGGGGGTTGAAACCTCTGTAGGTGTTGTCCTTTCCGTGCCTGTCCACATAGATGTTAAAGCCATTAACCAAAAGGGTCAACCCAACACTTACCGATGCTTATATAATCCAGCAATAACTGATTGAGCAAATCAAGTAAATTGATGACGATAGATTTCAGCCGAGTCTCGCCCGCGGCCTTTAACCGATAGTCCAAGGAGGCTTTCGCTTTGGCAAGAGCTCCAACGCCAGCGATCCAAAAGTTAAGATCAACTACACGGTTTTTTACCCAACCCGCTTCCTCATTGTCTCTGATAAAGGTCTGGCTGGCAGTCTCGAGGCTTTGAATGCAGGCACGTGCGACATCGGCAATGCTAGTGTACATGTGCTCGCTGTCATCCCTCATTTGGAGTGAAGGCCAAGAGATGTTCAAGCTAGATGGAGATCTTAAAAGAAGAAAGTAGGAATTGAATTCCTCGAACGAAAAGGTCGACGGAATTCAAGGCTAGATATCCAGCAAAGGCGTCGAGCTGAGGGGTTACAATCGCAAACTTCGGCGGGCCCCGCTTCTTAGCCTTGCCGTTTATATCCAAGTTAAATTGGGGTTAGTGTCCGTGTTAAAATTGAGAGGAGCGGTTCCAGAACGACCACATTTCAGCAATATTCCACCTTACATACCTTCAAATCCTCCGTAGAGCTTCTTTGTCGACCCAATGCCGAAGTCGGGTAACGGAGATGCTCGACCCACGCTGGCTATTGCCACGATCGAAATCGCATCAGCCGCTGCTGCGATTGCTGCGTCTCAAAGATCAGTTATATTGGGGACTGTCGCGGCACAGCTATGCCAACTAAATCTTGACACTTATAGGCATGACTGTCGTCGAAATAGCCTTCTACGAACACTGGTGTTGCTCAACGATATTTTGAACGTGACGCGCTCGCCGAAGGGTATTTGGATTAAGCTAGTGAATTTACGCTCTCGAAACCCTTCGACTCTTGACGAGGAGCTCTACACTTTTGAGCAGAATGTTCGCAGTCTCGATTTGATGTTGCTGCGCGACGTCTTTCGATTTCTTGACCAAAATGAGCAGCAGCAGCAGAAATTGCATGGCACGGACAACATTTCGAAGAGTCTTCTCTCCAGTCTAGAGGGCGCGCTGAGGGAACAGCTGAACGAGCAAAGCATGCTGGTATTTTCCGAGGAAGACGGTCAGCCAGAAACAGTTGACGATTACCGACCCATGATCAACGCGGAGGCATACAAAGCTCTTGCGAAATACACTGCCTGTTGTGGCAACATGGACCCGAATACCGGCTCGTTCAACTACGCTCACACATCGCGTCTTCATCTGAATACAGAGCATCTCGCAGGTGATAGTGATATCCTTTTCAGGTTTGTGATATCGTCGAACTCAATATCAGACGCAGGTCCGGCGCAAAACTGGCAGCAAATAATTCTTTCACTTCCAAGGTATTACTTCGTACATTCGAGAGTCGAGGATAGTACATTTTGCGCTAACAAATTGATTTAGAAAGAAGCCCACGCAGCGTCGTACCGTTATGATGAGACATGGCGAGACGAGAACACGCGGGTTTGCGGATGTGCTGGGCTCAATATGCCCAATTCGGTCGCCTGACGAGTTCTGTGCGATTTTGAAAGACGATATCGGCCCATCATGGATATTGCTGGCTGTCAAGGATGATCACCTTCTTCGTTCCGATGACTTGAAGCCAGGTGATGTCCTCGAACAAACTGACAGCATTTCTTTCGCCAGTCTTTTACGCAGCAATTTCTTCCTCAGCACTGACATGAAACTTGTTCTTGCCTATATTTTAGCATTCTCGACCTGGCGCTTCTATAGCTCCGACTGGATGGAAATGAAATGGTCAACAGATGCAATCCATTTCTTGAGATACCGCGATACCTGGGATCCAGTCTCGTCGTTCAAGCTCTACGCACAATATCCTTGCTTATCCGTGCACTTTGGCTTGGAAAAGCCCAAGGTACACGAGTTTTGTGAGGGCCAAACCTCCATGAAATATCCACGATTGCTGGTCCTTGCAGCACTACTGGTCCAAATCGGCTGGGATGTGCCCTTGGAGAATGTAGAATATAGGTCCACAAAAGAAATAAACACAGAACATGCTCAGTTGTTGCACATGGTAAAGCGAAATACTATGTGGCCGAAGTTTGACACGATGAATCAAGAAATCCGGCAGCGATATCGGAAAGTCGTCCTTGACAGTTTGAAAGGGAACTTATTGAAACCTCACGAGGATCCCGAAGAGAGACGCAGCACGATATTCAAACAGATAGTAGCGCCGCTCAAATCTCTGCTTGAGGACATTGGTAGATACGACGACATCCCGAATCTCAGTTCCATAACAGAGTCTTTGCAAAACCCAAGTGGCATTGCAGCACCTACACCTTCAAAGCATTTGGAGGAGGATCTGGATGCCAAAGAAGCACAGCTACTCGGAGCAAATGCAACCGCTAGGTAAGTGCCCCTCTCGCATGTACCGCTCCAAAAGCACACATTCCCACTCTACATACGTTCATTTCTAGCTGAGCCAAAGATCGGTGAAGACCAAGCTTACATGAACAGCTCGAAATTATGGATCAGGCAAACCCAGCGGCGCTACGAGCATATGGTTCTCCAACATAGCAGTCGCATCTGCTCAGCAGATCACACCCGGGCACGTATAGCGGTGTTGGACACCGGCTATGACCCTGAAGCTCCATTCTTCAACCGTGATCGAAGAATGCGCCTTCAATCTGAGAATTGGCGTGATTGGGTGGCAGACTCTGGAAACCCAACCGATGACGACGGGCACGGGACTCAAGTCGTTTCACTGGTTATGAAAATGGCTCCTATGGCGGACATTATTGTTGCTCGAGTGGCAAAAGGCTCTTCCGATCTCGCGAAGTGTGAGCAGAACATTGCAGACGTATGTGTACTACCTCAATTCCGCGCGACTTACTGACAGGTTCCAAGGCAATAAGTTGGGCTACAGAACAATGTCAAGCCGATGTGGTATCGATGTCGTTCGGGTTTGTCAGAGAAAAGGGTGGGGTGGTGACCAGCGCAATCAACAAGGCTCTCGGGGCAAGGAGGTCGGAAATATTGTTCTTCGCCTCTGCCGGCAACGACGGATGTAATGCACAAAGAGTCATGTTTCCGGCACGTCACAGGCAAGTAATCCCAGTATACGGTACTAACGCACAGGGGGTTTACCTTGACCATATCAATCCGCCCATCACCGATGATGTATATGGCACTTTGGGAGAAGATGTCCTGTGCTGCGACAAAGATCTCGGAGAGAAACAAGTTACGGGCACGTCTTTCGCTACTGCGGTGGCTGCGGGGTTTGCGGGCACTTTGCTTGACTATGCTTCCTTGCTGGCACATAGATTGGGCTGTAACGAGAATGATAATGGTCGTGCGGGGTGGAGGAGTCGACTGTGCAGACAGGACGGGATGATTGAAATGTTCAAGACCACAGCAGTCCTGAGATCGAAAAACAGCGGACAGCACTACATCAACCCTCTCCACTTCTTCCAGAAGAGCGAGGCGGAGCAAGAAGCGTGTATTGTCACTGCCATCAAGAATTCAATTTGACATACTGTGAAACAACAGAATGAATAAATTCAACGTGCAGTCTCCCTATCTTTAGAGCTTCTCTGTCGCGGGTATCACACAGATGCAAGAATCTTCTCCGTCCTCAGCAGACAACCGCAAAGTCTGCACCGTATCGTCATCTGCGCTTGGGGCGGAATCAAGATCATCTTTCGACGCGACATGTGCTTCCCATTCTTCTACGTCCTCGTCCTCTTCGTCTGCACCCAGAAAAGCCGCGCTGGTCTCGTAAACCTCGGTCTCTATCCGCTTACTCCTCTGCCTCCAGCCCTTTTCAGCGATGGCGTGCAACTGGTACGCGAATACAATATCGACGCCATCTGCAACACGACCGAAACTCTCCCGGCCCGAGCGCCTTTCACCTCCAACCTCTATTCCTGCAGAAACTTCGCCCGCAGGCGTGACTGGGAATGAAGCTCCTCCATGCCCGCCTGTCGTCCTGCTGGATTGCACCGAGGCGGAAAACCCTTTGGCGACCTTGATACCCGTCACCATGTACACAGGGGTATGTCCGAATAAGCCCGCACTCATCGCAGCACGGACCTTGGGTTCCGCTGCAACGCGAGCCGTCACTTCGTCTTCAGCGGGCTCAAAGTAGCGTGTCTCAAGACCGCCTGACATGCCATAGGTCGTCGAGATATCCTTCGAGGATTCACCTCCGACATTCGCAGACGCGACTTGCAGGAAACTAGCCCATATCGACGCGTTCAGTGATCGGCCAGTTGAACGGGTGTAGGAATTATCAAGCTCCGAGACGGATACAACCTTCGACGGCGCGGCGCTTAGTTTGCTTAGGATGCGGGATGTAGGTCTAAGCGGTTCCACAATTATGTTACCTAACCAAGGGTAGTAGGGCGAATCCGGGGAGTCTGTCAGCGTAAAGTTGGGAGCGAGAATATATGTCGGAACCCTCGCCATGAGGTCAACTTCAAATAGTCCCGTCTGCCTTGTGCGCTCTTAGTGTTGGAAGAATGCTTGAGAGAGAGAAATTGGCCTCTGTTCGACCACTACTCTCGCTCAGTAGCTCGCTGACAACAACAAAAGGCTAGGCTCTATCATGGCTTAGGATCCGCGATTTCACTATCTCGCCTTGTAAGGCTGAAACCCATCCATCACGCGCTCGGGAGTTCCCCACACGTTCGGCTTACAGGTATGGCAATCTTATCCGAGGTGGGCTTAGGCTCAAGTACGAAGACTGTAGGTGGCATTCTCCGTGGCGTGCGTTTGGCGACTTTTAGCGTGATCCGGAAAGCAATATTAAGTGAGTGGAATCGATGATGGTCTATCTAAGTGTATAGTTACCTCGGAAAAAATGCCCGTTAGCATCATTTTACGACTTTCAATAATCTGCTCAGCCAAACCATTATTTCCATAAGGAAGGAGAGTGTCGACGGTAGCAGGAACTAGAAACGATATCCTAATCTACGACAGTCCCAAACAGGCCCCCCAGCCCATTGAGCGCTAGAATGACTTGGCCGTTCTAGAGGAATAGGACAAAGAAGCCCTTAAAGTGGTGAGATTCCTAGATTCAGATAGGACATAAAGGTAATTATCCAAATTTTTCTTTCAAGGCTCACTCCTTATACAGCTGTAGCACATCTATCCCGGCTACCCATTAAAATAGCTTTATCGACACGGAAAGTAAAGGCACTAAAGCAACATAGGGTGACAAGCCCACAATTAGTAAGACGCAGACACTTTAGAACCCTGAACGGACCGCATCGTGAACAAAATACAAACGTCCCCTCCACCAATATGCACATCAAGAAGGACTCGGGCGTTATGCATCTAATCGATAGCCTACCACCAACGATGTCGCGATCTCTGACCTGCAACCTTCACTTGGGCCCATGTGGCTTGTGGATGTGTCTGCGCAGCTAGCTCTGAAGCAGCTCTGATATCTCGAGTAGCGTCATAGTTGGATGTAGAGCCATGATCGTGGTCCCTGCAAAGACGGTCTTGTGATGCAGAACAGGGATTTCAGATCGCACAAATCCGTTTTTGAGGCTTGTTGCGTCGCTTCTCTATCGTAGTATTGATATCTTCAGGGAACGAGCCAGGTATGCGATGCTCATCTAAGGTTGCAAGAGCAACTGCTTGTGTCATACCTCTTTTCGGCAATGGATGAAGAGCTCGGCGTGACGTTTGGGTATGAAGAATGTGGCAAGGCTTCGCGACTCGATACTGGCCTGTGGCCACCTTTCGAGTCACGTCCTTCTGCGTATCCTCCCGTCTTTGCTGCATCACCTTATTCACCGCAGCGGTAGGTGTTGCGGCTGGAGTCTGAGGGGGTGCCTTTGCCGAACCGTTGCTTAGCACTGGAACTTGTTCCCGAGGAGTGCTCAGGCCACGTCCATTGAAGCTCTTGATGAGCATTTGAGCCGCAGAAGCCCGTTCCTCCGGACTGATGATAGCCATTTCCCGAATTTTTGATATATCATCCGCATCTGTGGCTACAGATAGAACAAACTGATGAACCTCGCCTGTGCTTTTGAAGCGCTTACACTTCTGGCGAAAATTTGCCACATCTATCGTCCAAAGCATTGTCACGAAGAGCGACCAAACATCGACCTTGTGGGTCTGTTCTCCTTTCTGGAACATCTCCGGAGCCATGTAGATTGGGCTGCCGACAGAAGTATTGGCGCTTACGACGCGGTTGCAAAGACCAAAATCTCCAAGTTGGAATTGGAATTGGCCATTCGGTCGCGTTTTAAACAGAATATTCGCTGGTTTGACGTCTCGATGAACAATGCCATTCATAAAGAGACAATCCAATGCTTGGAGTATGTGATGGAATGCGGGTTCAGCGACAGGGAGGTCGGTACCAATTTCGATAAGTGATTCTAAGGTGCCGTCCTTGAGGCCCATGAATATCTCAACCTCGGGTCCATCCCAACCTTGTGAGGTAATATAGTCGACAATATGTGGCTTGCATTGGTCAGCTTATCTGCCTGAAGGCTTTAAAGTACTACTCACGTGGCTGATGTTCGCAAGATTTTCTACTTCGCGCTTCAATGCGTAATACACGGAATTCTCCCAGTGCTCCTGATGTCGTTTACTGGGCCCCGCAGGGCGCTTCAGTATCTTGACAGCCATCAGTCTGCCTGAGTCCACGTCGACGGCTTTATGTACCTCAGCAAACTGTCCAGCTCCAAGCATATCTCCTATCTTTGCGTATCTCATTTTCCACTGCGCAGGAGTATGGGGTCTGGTCTGCCTGCGAGAAGGTAAGGCAGTCTCTGCCTCGTCGATGGTCCGAGCGAAACGGGAATTTTCTCTGAGCGGGGTACTGCTCCAGGTCTTGACCTTTTCCACTGTTTCAGTAAGACTGTGATGCCATTTGAGCTCGAACTGAACGAGGTTCCGGTTCTTTCCGCCCATTCCAATTATCGTATTGAGCTCCTCTTGTACGACAACTTTGCGAGGGCGTCCATACTCGAATGGGGTGGCGCTTTCGCCGGAGACTTGACTCGTCAGACCGTGCGACTTGTCGTAGAACATGATGACATTGGTGTCTAAATCGATATCGAAAGAGCATTGTACCTTCGCAATGCTGGAACCCTCCATAAAGATATCAACATCCCCACGCCCTAGAGTGACAAGAGTGGGACTACCCGCCCTTGAGCGGATGTGGCCGACATCCAGAGCAAGTCTACCATCCTTTAACACTGAGACGAAATCGCTATTGATGGGATGGACAGCGACTTCCCTAGCCCGCTGGTTGTAAGGCACGAGGGAAAAGAAAGCGAGGGGATGTGGATGAGGATGAGACATGTGAGAGTATCCAACACGGGTAAACTGCTGATAAAATGATGCTGAATGGGCATGAGCACGGGAGAGAGGTGGGTGGAAGAGAAATGCGGATACAAACGGACTAAAACGAGTAGGCGTTGAGAGGGAGCCATCACTTGATTGAGTCCAAGTTTCGTACCAATGACCCCCCCACTACAAAGAGCTTCAAGTCAGTCAAACTAATTGAGGACTGAAGCATTTACGGCCAATGAATCATGGCGCGCGCGTCCATCCTGGGGCCAAATCGGTATCACCCACAGGCTCAAAGATGAATGGCCGGCGCATATCATAATTAAACGCTTGGCGCCACCCTTCAAACTAGATTTTAGGGTTTACGGGGTTCATGGGGTTAGCGGCAAACCCCTCCGACAAAAGTGTCACAAACAAAAAGTTCCACCTTCCAGTCTCTTCTATTCTACCCTAGATATCTCATTTAACCTATGATACAAAATTACCTTCCTACCTCTTCGAAGGTAAATATCTCACATGGCTGACACAGTTCGAGGAGAGGGTCTGTTAAGGGTTGAGAAAGCACTGACAGATCTTGTTGCAAATACGCAATTGCTGGAACGTGCCAGAATGCGGTTCAGTCGTTCTCCGCGATCGCATACATCTCAATCGCACAGTTCAACGCGATCTTCGAGTCTTGACCCGCTTAGCGAAGAACAACGACGCCTCCAGGAGCTCAAATGGCAGGAAATAAGAGAGCGCCAGGCATCGCTTCCCAGGGAGCAATTTGCAGCTCAAAGGAAGGAAGAGAAGGGACGGATCTACAAAGCAATAAGAGATCGGGAAGTGGATGGATGCGTCGGGATAGACGTTCACCAGCTCGCATGGGAGAATGTCAAGAATAGCTGGGTGGAGCAAGGCATTTGGAATGACGAATGGAATTCGATGGCTGACGGATTGTGGAAGCATGAAGAACCGCTCAAGGTCGAAGCCGAATCAGAGACCGACACAAGGACCGAACCTCACCGTACTACTTTCCGACGTAGGATGGAACCACAACCACGATTAATGCGGCCAAAAAGTAGCGAAAGAGAGCGGCAGAATGCAGAGCGACGAGCTATTCGAATGCGTGAGCGTGAAGCTTCACGCCCCTTTCATCAATTCATCTACCAGTTGTCTAAAGAGCGCGATCGCGCCCAGCACAAGTTGGGAAGCGGGAAAGCGAACACCATTACTTCTGCCACCGTCAACACCAGGGCCTACGAGAACGTCAGGAACACATGGGCCAGACGAGGTATTTGGAATGAGAAGTGGGGCCTCCTGCCTGGAATGTTGTGGAAGCACGAAGAACCTGTCGAGGAAGAAAATGCTAATGGTTTGATTCCGGCCCAAGCGAAGCAGGTTGGGAACAACCAAGCCAAAGCATCTCCAATGCTTACAACAAATGAAACGCCTCCCTGCGAGAATATTGAACAACCTATCACAGGCATTTCAGATAACCATGTGGGAAGCCCTTCTATCGATTTGGATAATCACCCAGCATCCACCATAATGAGCACATCTACGGACATTGTTCCAACCAAGATAGCGAACGGCTATGCTGACCATTCTCCACCGGAATCGAGTTCAGCTCCTCCCCGACAAGTCAGACGAGCCCTTCGTCCTACAAAAAGGCATGCAGGACGACCAAGCAGGAGCAAGCCGGTCCAAGGCGATGTACCAGTTCAATTAGTTGCAAGTACATCTCTCGGCCCAATGCATTCGTCGAAGGTGTCGAAGGCTCCCACTAAGAGAAGGTCTGGACGTCAGCAAATACCGGAACCCAATGAAGCAAAGTCCTCTGATCTTCCTCCATTGTTGCCTAGACCGGATGTTGCTGAAACGCTCCTTCAGGCCGCTAGCACCGCTCGACGCAGAAGCGAACGGCTCAATACAAAAAGTCTCGGAACTATCGACAATTTTCCTGAAATTCCGTCCCCAAATCTACCCAGGAATCCGTCTCGACCAATGCCAAAGCGCATCCGGGGGGGCCATTCGAAACTCAGTGGCACAGCAAAACCCCAGGGAATATCCAAGAGACAGCATTCACGCAGAACACGGCAGAATCCCAGAAAGGCTACAAAGTAGATGTTGTCTTCAACGTGGTGCAACTTTCTCGATGTTAGCATCACGAGAGAAAGAGGAGCAGTTTGATTGATCCTGACACTGTCGAGGGTCACTCTTGTCTTTTACAGCCTTTTTGCACAGGGCAAAACTCGGACCTGCATCATCCTGGGAGTCTGCTACGGCGCGTTGTTATGGCGATATCTGCGAGATTCCTTCCTCCGCTGAAGTAGCTCTCGAAGCATTGAATTGGTGTAGGGTTTATTCAAGTCAAGCGTTGACGGCATACTAGAAATCTTTGAGGTCATTGAGCGCCCATATAACTTTACGTCTTGTGGCACTATCCTTAATCGATCAAGCACTGTGCATATATCATTATTCGCTCTATCGGGAGGAGGATCTGGCGGATCAAACCTTATTGGTACACCAACATGGAGGTCAATGTATATAAATTAGAATCGTCACCGCTCACGCATAGTTCAAATGTGATGAAACTGTAGTGGACATATATGGCTTGGTCAAGGAAGCTGTAGACGGATTTATTGACCAAAGTGGAGAACGGCTTTTACAAGTGGCCGATATCATCCTTTCTCACCACCTTGAATAACTTACGATTATATTCTTTGCTGTTTTATCGTCAACCCTCCTCGGTGGACACTTGATCCCAGGCATTCCTGGCCTGATCGTCTGGATATTTTGGACCTTTCCCTTTCCTGTACCTGCGAGCTGACAATGTTTAGATCGCGTGTAACCTTCTTTTGATTTAGCTCACCCCGATCGGGCTTATCTAAGCCAAAGCCAACCGTGGCCTAGAATTATTATTGAGCCATTGTGCTTTGCTTCCGGAACTTTTGAAGGGCAAAATGTGGGGCCAATAAGCCCTGGTTAATCAGGACACCAAGATTTGGTCTTGGCAACCAATTGCCGAACACCGACGCAAATATGACGTTTGCTCTTCGTGCAACATCTACCGGCCGGTGTACTTGTACGAATATCTCGAGTATGATGGTTGGAGGAACGAGCTATCTGAGGCATGGCTAGGTTACATTGGGCAGATGAACTTAGCCCGGGACATATGAACTCCTCTGTTTCAGGTACCTAGGTAGGTTTTTGGGATTTGAATGCTGTCTCCTTCGTACATACCTTCACATTATGAGGTCCTCAAGCTCCCTCGCGCACTTGGTACTATTTGCTACAGCTGCCGTTGATGCTGCGCCAGTGACCTCTTCGAACCCGTCAGCTGTCTTGTTCACACGTCAAGCAGGACTCGTAGAGCCGTTGAGCTGTCCAGCCTCGTCATGGCCTCCAACGACAGTCGGCGTTGATAACACGCTACAGCAGCCCGATGACATCCTGACTGATCTCTTGTCCCAAGTCTCGGCATCCAATATCGAGGCTTCAGTCAACAAGCTCGTATCTTTCACTACACGAGCAACACTCTCCGTCAATATCTCAAATAGCACCTTCGGAATCGGTGGAGCTCGCGACTGGCTCTTTGACGAGTTCAGCAGCTACGCATCTGCGAACCCCTCTGCCGGCCTGCAAGTCTCACTCAATTCCTACATCCAAGAACCCGACGGGGACCGGGTGCTCTTCCCCGTGAACATCTCAGACGTTGTTGCTTTCCTACCAGGCACGACGTACCAATCTCCTACAAATCCAGGTCGCGTCTACGTAATCTCTGGACACTACGACACGCGCAACACTGATCCCCTGAACTACCAAGACCCCGCGCCGGGCGCAGATGACGATGCCTCAGGCGTATCACTTTCCCTTGAACTCGCTCGGATCTTCTCCTCAGCCTCTGCACCAAAGCTCCGAGCGTCACTGGTCTTCGTGGCAGTTGCCGGCGAAGAGCAAGGGCTCTACGGAGCCAACAATCTAGCCTTCACGTACCGCAACGCAACACCACCCGTCAACGTCGAAGGCATGCTCAACTGCGACACTGTCGGCTCGTCCCACGCCCGCAACGCCTACGACACGGGCAATGGGCCGTCCTCCTCAGACCCATACACCATCCGGCTCTTCGCCCAAGGCCTGCCACCGCTCAGCGTCGAGAACGCGACCGTGCGTGCCCAACGCCTCTCCATCGGTGGCGAAAATGACTCCCCGACCCGCAACCTGGCGCGCTTCATCAAAGAAGTCTCCGAGAACCCCGCGACCAACATGACCGTGGCCGTCGTCAACCGCCAAGACCGGTACCTGCGTGGAGGCGACCACACGCCCTTCCTCAACGCTGGGTACCCGGCCGTGCGCTTCACCGAGCCCTACGAGGACTACCGCCACCAGCACCAGGACGTGCGTATGCAGGTGGATCCCGACTACCCGGACGCCGGGCCCGTGCAGTACGGTGATCTGCTGGAGTTCGTCGACTTTGAGTACCTGGCGCGTGTGGGGAGGGTGAATCTGGCCGCGCTGTATAGCCTTGCGCGGTCGCCGGGAATGCCGCGGAATGTCAAAGTCAACACCACGGAGCTGGGCAATGACAGTGAGTTTCTCTGGGAGCCGCCCGCGGATGGCGAGGAGAGTGTGGGCGGGTACGAGGTTGTGTGGCGGGCGACGACGGCGCCACAGTGGCAGAAGGTTATTGATGTTGGCATGGGCGACGACGCGGTGGAGGGGAGTGAGAATGAGACTGCTGTTAGGAAGACGACCGTGGGGGTAAGTAAAGACAACGTGGTGTTTGGAGTGCGCGCCAGGAGTGTAGACGGCTATAGAGGGGTGGCGGTCTTGCCATTTCCGTCCGAGCCAGACGATTGATGATTTGTACGTTTCCAGCCTTGCAATGCACGAAACACAAGAAATGCACGTTTGAGTGGAGTCTTTGGGTTAGTGCAATAGTAGCGATTGTTGTGCGGAAGACGGGGCCGATGTACGAAGTACCTATGTTACTATAGTAAAGGGGAGGCACGCAGGAGGACTGTCCAATACTGTGGCTGTTGATTGAAGTACAGTCTACAAAGCCGCAAAGTGATTCTGCGGCTATGCACCTGCCAGCTAGTCCGGTACAAAACTTGTAAAATCATCACTCAAACGGGCTTTGAGTGACGCCACAGCTGCAGTCGTCCCGAACAGTTCAAGTTGGCAGCAAAAGGTCGATTGCGTCACGTTCCAACTATTGTCGTATCTGCTGAAACGCTGCGAAGCAATGAGCCCCTCCTTCCTGCCCAGCACGGTGCAGGTTGGCGATTTTTCAATCCAGTGCCTAATTGTCAAAAATACACAGCTGCAATAATCATGTCAGGACTCATCGAAAAGCTAACTGCTGAAGGGGAGGGTGAATCAGCAGGTGAGAGCAAATGATGCAACGTGGTTTTACATGGACCCGTCCTAAGCTAGACAAAAGAATTCTTGAACGACATCGTGAAGCAGTTATGGCCCAACATCAATGCGGCCGGAAGCAAAATGGTCAAGGAGATCGTGGAGCCCATGTTCAAGACTATGCTTCCGGGCCCGTTGGCCACTCTGCACTTCACCAAGATCGATCTCGGCCCGGTACCGCTACGGCTGTCGAACGCAAAGACAACAAAGACTGAAATCGATGGCATCAAACTCGACCTGAACGTCGACTGGGTGGGCAAAGCCGACATCGAAATGGATGCAAACATGATGCCTGCCCTCGTGAGTGGCTGGTTTCTGCCAACCAGGTGAATGTCATTGATTTTCGTGATGTAGGGTGTCGAAAGCGTGCAGCTTCATGGCAGGCTTTCTATACTGCTATGCCCTCTGACAAACGTCATACCGCTGGTACGCAAAATGAAAATATTCTGCCACCGGCGTCTGATGTGGTCCCTATTGACACTTAATGCAGATCGGAGCGGCCCAGATAGCGTTCATCAACCCACCAGTGCTGAAGCTTGATTTCACTGGCGCTGCTAACGTGGCCGATTTCTCGCTCATCGACGACACCGTCCGAAGCGTGATTCTTGGCATCATCAACTCCATGTTCACGCTCCCCAACCGATTCCTGGTCAAGCTTGACGCTAATACCGACTACTTCAAAACCTACCATTATCCGCTTGGCATGGTGCGAGTGACGGTGGAGAAGGCATGGGGCTTTGGAGCAGAGGCCAAGTCATCCACGGCAAAGTTCTTCCACAAGATAACCCGCGCGGCCCCAGATTGCTATGCCAAGGTTGATGTCGGTGGAGAGGAATCGTGGAGGACAACGACGAAGAACAACACGAACAAGCCGACGTGGAACGAGACGCATGACTTTGTGCTGAGTGACTTTGATCAGTGCATCAAAGTGGACGTGGAAGATCACGATGTCAATTCGGATGATCAAGTGGGCCTTGCGGTGACTACAGTTCGAGAGATTTTGGTGGCTGGAGGCAAGCAAGAATTGCCATTGGTTCTCAAGGGCGAGGAAACGGACGGGAGAGTATCCATCTCATGCCAGTTCTTCAAGTACGTGGCCGATGCCGGTAGCCTCACTGCTTCCGACCACAAAGGCGATGGTCGCCTTTCCGGCATCGCTACCATCCTAGTGGCCAGTGCATTCGGCATCAAGGGCCAGCGCGAAGCCCTGAAGCCAAGTGTCGTGGTGACTTGGGGCAAGACTCAACGATTCCAGACCGCCATCAAGGCTGATGCTCCTGGTACCGACATCAACAATCCTTCGTTCGACCAGTCGTTCCGAATTCCCATTACAACAGACTTGGTGGGTAGCAGTCCGGACAACTTCCGCATTGCACTTATGGACGGCGAGAAAGAGATTGGAGGCGTTGACATCCCTTTTGCGAGTGTGGCGGATGCATCGGACAAGACACTGCAGCAGAAATTTGACGTTGGTAATGGAGCCACTGTCAGAGCCAGCATTCGCCTGAGGGGCGTTAGCCCTGGAGAGATGCCACAGACAGCACTTCCCGACAGACGCAAGTAGTGATACTTCGAAAACAATGTGACAGCATTCATACTTTAGACCGGTCTTTGATATTCCGTAAACACAATTTCTTTCTTTGTATTAAAGAAGCTTGGCGAGTAGACGCCTGTCGACCGGGCGCATTTGTATAACGGAGTCGTCCAGTAAAGGCCTCAGTATGCCCTCTGCACCTATCATTGCCAAGGCCATATTGGAAACATTACACAACGATGCAGTGTTGTCTCAACGACCGTCTCCGAAATAGAATTGTCGTAGGGTAGCCCATGATTACACAAATCTCATCGCCTCTTTGTACTCGGCTAACGACTCTACTCGTTGCCACAACGGCCTTCCTACCTGCACGGGGTTGGGACTTTCGCAGGAATGCTTCGCTTTTTGCTGTCGAGGCACTGGTATCAAAAAATCGAAAGGTCTGTCTTGTAGCCACAGGCTGCGAGATGAGTGGCAGGCCGTGTGCACGACATCGACCTTGGACTGCAGCCGTCAGGAGCGTACGAGACAACCTGACTTCGAAGGCATAGAAGAGGGATGTGCTTTGTTTGCTTTATTTAGATTACTTCCACACAAAAGTCCAGGGCGCCACAAAAGCACCAAAGCGGTTAGCCTGATACTAACGAGCCTAAGCCTCCACAAATGCCCCTTAGCCCAGAATAATTTAGGCTTCCCCGGACCTAAAGCGCGTAGGCGCCTTGACGCGTGCCCTAGGTTGGAAAGTCTCGACGTCACTTGGGCACCTCCTGTGCGACGCGTCGTGCTAATAATTTATTTAAAGAGAAACCCGATAAAGTCGATGTCTCCCATCGCGAATAGGTCCCAGTTGCACCCTTCCGGTAGTTATATTCGGTACTCTGGCATTACCATACGCTCCAAAGGTTTTGCGACGTTTGTTCTGTTTCGCGTTCAACCAACAGTGCGTCTCGCGGCGGCCAGCTCCTCAACCGCTCTCTCGGGCCAGATCAATGGCCAGTCTCAAGCGAAAAGCTGAGCTCAAAGCAGCCGCCAACGACCCCAAGAAAGCAAAGAAGGACTCCAGCTTGACTTCTTTCTTTGGTCCTCCCAAAGTCGTCCACTCGGCTACCAATGGGTCTTCTTCAACGCCGCCAGAAGCTCAAGGCGCTGCCCCCAAATTCGACAAGGAGAAATGGGTGGCTTCGTTGAGTGCTGAAGAGAAAGACCTGCTCAAACTCGAGATAGACACGTTGGACCCGACTTGGCTGGCCCATCTCAAGGACGACATCAAGAGCCCGAGCTTCCTCGGCCTGAAACGATTCCTCAAACGTGAAATTGACTCGGGCAAGACGGTGTTCCCGCCTCTGCAAGAGGTCTACAGCTGGTAAGTCCCTCACTACCGCATCACTCAACTCTCTCCTTTGATTATCTTCTCCAATCTCCAACTGCTAACCATTCCCTCTCCCTTCATCAGGTCCCGTCATACGCCCCTGAATACAGTCAAGGCGGTCATCGTCGGGCAAGACCCCTATCACAACCACAACCAAGCTCACGGCCTCTGCTTCTCCGTCCGTCCACCGACCCCGGCTCCTCCCTCCCTCAAGAACATGTTTACCGAGATCAAAAACGATTATCCCTCCTTCACCCCGCCCCCCAACAAAGGCGGCCTGCTGACACCCTGGGCCGATCAAGGCGTCCTCCTCCTAAACACCTGCCTGACCGTACGCGCACACGAAGCCAATTCGCACGCGAACCAGGGCTGGGAATCCTTCACCCAGAAGGTCATCGATCTGGTGGCGAAAGTGCGCACACGAGGCGTCGTTTTCTTAGCATGGGGCTCACCCGCGCAAAAACGCTGTGCCAAAATTACGGGAGGAAAACACGTGGTCCTCAAAGCGGTGCATCCCAGCCCGCTCAGCGCCGCAAGAGGTTGGTTCGGCTGCGGCCACTTCAAGAAGACGAACGACTGGCTTTCTGAGCGCTACGGTCCAGACGGCGTCATCAACTGGGATCTCAAGGTCCAGAAACCGATCAAAGCCCCAGCCAAGGACGGCCCGACCAAAGTAGCCGCTACCCAGAAAGACACTGCGGTCAAGGAATCCAGACCGACGACCGAGCTTCCCAAGGTTGAAGCTGCGAAGCCAGCGCTGAAGGAGGACGACTTTGATGACGTTGCAGACGAAGATGCTCTTGAAGCGTTGGAAGAGCTCGCCCGCAGTGATGCTCTTGAACCGCCATCGCAAGAGAATGGCAGGCAGAACGCTGCTGAAGACAAGGAGAATCAGGGAACCAAGCAGGAATCTTGAGGATTTAGATCAATAGTGGCCATGCCCGGTGATCCGTCCTTTTTCTTCTTTCTTTCTTTCCTCTCATTTAGGATACATTGGACCATGTTGGATTTGTCTGCTATTGCCAGAGTAAATAGAGCCGGGCGCTGGAAGGCGTACAGTGAGGATGTATATGGGTGAAACAACAATTGTCTACTTATATAGCAGCGAATGCTGAATTGGATCATCGGTCGCACGGTGAACGGCCTCAGTGACGTCTAGCTACACACGCAGAGGCTGTGGAGGGCCTTCTGCTTTCCTCGCAAGAACAAGTCCCTTGGCGAGGTAATAATAGTACGGCTTTGATGCTGATTTTGTCTTTCGTGCACAGACCTTGAGGCCACGACGTGGCATCTGGTCATTTGCCATTCCAACAAAACTCGTTTTCTACGTAGCTGGGTGGTGCCACAATTGAAAAATTCGTGAATTGACAGGATACGTACTCTGGTAGGTAGGATGTAGGCTCTACCGTGAAAATATTAGAAACCCCCACTTCATCAAACCCACTGGCATGTCTAGTGCGGATGTGAGTGTTTTGGGACAATTGATGCTTCACCAGGCACCGACAGTCCGGTGTTATCTTTGTCCTGACCAGAAACAACCTTGAACATCGCATTATCCGTGCGCAGATACGAGCGATTTCCCTGCACAAACCAAAACCCAATTGATCCGACGAGCAAGACGCCAAAGACAGCAATGGCCCAGTTCATGTCGGCGATGGCCGGATTGGGCTCGCCCGGGAAGAAGAAGAACACCGTCGTCACGCAGCAGTAGATGATGCTGACGATGTTGCAGACCATTCCGTACCGTCCCAGGCGGAAAGGGATGTCAGAAGGCAGCTTGTCCCGACCAACGATGAGTAGGACGATGATCGGGATGGCGTACGAGACCGTCAGGGCGATGGTGCTGGCGCTCAGAATCGCTTCGAGCACCGTGTTGGCGAAGAGATACAGCACTCCGATCAGTCCGATGACGGCGGCCTGAGCCCAGATCGCACGGACAGGAACTCGCCACGTGTCGTTGACGACGGCAAAATACGAATTGAAAGGGAGGCCGCCATCTCGTGCAAAACCCCATGTCAGCCGGGACCCCGTCGTCGTGAGTCCGATGTTCTGACCAACACCGCTGATCACGAACAACGCCAGCAGGATCACCGCCGCCGTCACGCCGATCGTCTCGAGACACAGCTCGATGAACGGGTAGTCTGCTTCGAGCACCGCGTCGATGTCTTGGATCGTGAAGAGACAGACCACCATGAATATCCACCCGGTCAGGGCTCCGACCGCCACCGAAAGCCAGATAATCATTGGCCCGGTCTTGTTGGCATTGGGAAGCTCTTCCACCATGTGCACGCATGCGTCGAATGCTGTCAGCCCGTACGCCGACTGAACCAACCCGGTAAACCAAGTAACGCCGCTCGGCCAGCCGCTCTGATTATCCCACGTTGAGAAAACAAATCGAGCAGACTGGAACGACAGCCCCGGTCTCACTCCAGTGCCGATGAGCAAGGCCATGAAGAAGACGAAGAAGAGCAGGATGAAAGTGATGCCGACGAAGCTGTTGATCCAGGGAAGGATTCGATCCTTCCGGCACGACGTCGCATTGATCAAGGTGAGAAACACCGTCAGCGCGAGATAGAGCAGAAAATTGACCCAGCCCTTGCTCGCAGGCGCCCAGTCAGGGGTGTAGATGACCTTCAACGCCATAATGAACTCGGTCATGAACGCCGACTGCGAGGCGGTCAGCGCCCACCAGCCGAACGTGTTGATCCACGCCGTCATGTACGACAGGAAGCGGCCGACCGCATTCGGCAACAACCGATACACCCAGTACGCCTGCCCCAGCGCCGTCGGCATGGCGCTCGTCAATTCCCCCAACGACACCGCGACACACAGGTTGCAGATTGTGACGAGCACGAGGCCCCAGAGAATCGTGACGGGCCCACCGTTGGCCATCCCCGACGACAGGTTTTGCGCCAGCGTTGCCCACGTCCCGAGCACCGAGAAGGCCAGCGCAAACATGGACCACGGCCCGAACTGTCGCACGAGTTCCTGCTCGTGGCCAGTCGCCGATGCCAAGTGCACCGCATCGGCCGCGACCTGCTCCTGCCGACTAGGACGTCGAGCCGAGGAGCTCGACTTTGTTCGCTGTCTCTCGACATCCATTTTTGGTTGAAGAAATACCACGAAGGACAAATAAAAAAGGGCACCTATTTAATATAAATCTTTTGCCCTTTTTTTTCCCGCGGTTTCGTTAGACTCCGACTCCCGCGACGGGAGAGCTGCCAGTGCCAGTGCCAGTGGCTGGCATGCTAGTGTGGAGTTGCCAAGGTGGGGTCTGTATCTCTAGCCAGTCGTGCCAGTCAGCAGTATCGAGAAAGGCCTTGATACGCACGATAGGCTATTATTTCCACTAGCACGGCTCCGACTGCCGCTTTAGGGCTCTGGGCTAAATCCGGGTGGTCTAGTCCTGATATGGCAGTACCAAGCGAGCGGACGCGCACGCAGAAGCAAGATTTGCTGATCTACCACGCGGGCGATTCTTCAAAAACAAAAGCAGCTGGTCCATGCTTTATCGATGCGTGGTTCAGTGCGGGAAGTAACGGCTGGCGATATCGGATGGAGTGGAAAGGCAGGGTGTTGCTGAACAGCGTTTCTTCTGACATCAAAAGCGCTAGTATACGGCGCTATCAGCTGTGTCTCCTGGCTCATTAGAAGGATTATGCGAAGGGCCGTGACAGACACATAATATGATACAAGACAAGATACATCGCGAGAGGCAAAGGTAGGTAGGTCCCGGACCAGCGAGAAACTGAACACGGGGAGGAAGCGATCTATCCATATCCATACACATATCCGTACACATATCCATACACATGAGATACACATGAGATACACATTGGGAAATGATTGAAAAGAGTTAACTGCCCCCCCACCCCCAAAAGTTGCTAGAGCCAGAGCTCGAGCTCTCGCAGTAGCAAAAGGAATGTTCAATATTTTCAAAAATGGGTGCCGCACACTCCACGTCGAAGCCATGCGTGCTGCACACGAGCAAAGGCAGTCTGAAAGGCGTTGAGCAGTACGACCGGAACGGACGTCCTGTGCTTCGTCGATATACGGGGATTCGCTACGCTCAGCCGCCGGTGGGGGCTCTTCGATGGCGACGACCGCAGCCGTTGCCGGGGGAGTATACTTTCAACAATAACCATAACTATAATAACAACAATAATAGTCTGGAAAAAGACAGCGACAGCGACGACGACGACAACAACAGTCTAGAAAGAGACAAGCACGACGACGGCCAGATTACGCAGCCAGGCGACTTCACCGAGTTCGGAGCCGTGTGCCCACAGCCAGAATACGACCATTCGTGTTTCTTCGAGGAGAGCGCACTCAAGGCACGCTGGATCGCGAACACACAGTCGGAAGACTGCCTGTTCCTCAATATCTGGGTGCCAGTCGCAGCAGCAGCAGCGCAACCGCCAGAAGGAGGTTTGCCGGTGCAGTTCCACTTACATGGCGGGTTTCTGCAGGTCGGCAACGCGAACCAGGACTCGACGCGGGACCCGTTCGAGCTGCTTGCGCACAGTGCGAGGCCGCGCATCATCGTGGCGGCGACGTACCGTCTAAACGTGTTTGGGTTCCTGGCCGGTGAAGACCTAGCGAGGCTGGCGGAGGATCCAGCGCCCGGAAACTACGGGTTCTGGGACCAGCGGGCGGCGCTGGAGTGGGTGCATGAGAATATCGCTTTGTTCGGTGGGGATCCGCACAATATCACGGTGGGAGGACTGTCGGCGGGCGCGTATTCGAGCTTCTTCCAGCTGTACTACGATGTCCACCTCCATCTTTCTGCTTCTTCGCCACATTCTCCTTCAGCAGATTCTGCGAGGCGACGGCGACGGCGACGGCGGATAATCAAGCGTGCCTACCTCTGGTCCAACGCCGTGGCAGTCCAGCCTCCTCGAGCCAGGTCCGCAAAGCTGACATCGCAATTCGCGTCCTTATGTGGCGTCCTAGGCGTCCCATCCGACCTACCACCATCTGAGAAGATCGCCCGGCTGCGCGAGGTGCCGTCCACGGCGCTCGTCGCTGCAATCCCACACCTGCCTTACCACACTTTCCGCGCGTGCACCGACGACAACGACAACGGCAATGGATTTCCCGAACACGGCTTTGTCCCTGCCTCGCTGCTGGCGTCGCTACACGACGGCTCGTTTGCATCTGTGCTGGCGGCGCAAGGCATCAAGATCATGCTCGGCGAAGTGCGAGACGAGTACGTCCTGTATAAGAGCTTCAACGCGCCGGACTCGCGAGACTCGCTGATCCTGCAACTGTGCAATGACTACCCTCGCAGCGTTGTCGATGCGCTAGTGGCGCTGCCGATGTACAAGATCCCGACCGACGCAGGGCCGGGATCGGGGGATTCAGCAGGAGCTGCTTGTTGGGCCGAGTCGTTCGCTCGAATCCGGGCAGACATGCAAGTCCATGCGTCCATGCGAGGTCTTACGCATTGTCTCGTGAATCCGGGGTCCAGATGGGGAGGCGCTGGCACCGGCACTGACACTGCCACGGGCATTGCTGCATTGCCCAAAGACGCTCTATTCCGCTACCGCATCGACTGGCGTGCGAAGGTGTTGGACGCGGTGATCAAACCTGCGTGTGGCGTGGTTCACAGCGCGGATATCCCGATCTGGTGGGCCACAGGCTACACGGCAGGCTACTCCGCGACGGACTCTGCCTCTGCCCGAACTATGCTCGACCCCTTTGACAGATTCGTCTATGGAGAGGATGAGATCGGGTGGGGCGGCAGCGGACGTGAAGACACCCTGAGATATCTGGACGAGCATGGCGAGATCTGGGAAGACTGGCGTGATCCGGAGTGGGAGAGAGCCATGCTTGTGTGGAGCACTGTTTGGGATGCGCAAAAGGATCGACTCGGTGGTGAGGATGAGTGAACAGGAGTCAAGTCCTGGCAGCGCTAGCAGCCTAGTGCAAGAACGCGACGCAGTGATCGATCTGCCTGTCAACTGATTGAAAAGGCACAGGCCATTTTCTCGAGTTTGCAGAACAATGTAAGAGAATACAGTCGATCGACTTCATGCAGTTAGTCAACCGTTTTTTCTGGTAGTTTCATCTCGGGGATCCCATTCCCCGCAGATTTTATGTTGTGTATAGGTAGCCTGTTGAAGCTTTGATATTCCTCTTCAAGAAGGACTTGTCTGCTTCTCCGTCATCGTCTTCGCGAATATCTATTGTATTTGCGATACCAGCCACCTCAGCAGCCCACAGAGGCGCCTTTTCTGGAATCGCCTTTGCTCCTCGACCTCCTGTGCGGGAGATGGTGCGTCCCCTATGTAGACCAAGTTCTAGCCGCCAGTTGAAAGCACTCACTAATGACTCGACCAGGCTCGCGAGCACCGCGTTATTGATAGGATCTGGATCGTTCGGGTTCGGGACATTGACAAGTCGCCATGATGTCTCGTGGTGGGAAAAGAAGTACTCGCACTCATAGCCCATCATGACGAATGCTTTCGAGCGTATATATTTGCATAAGCGATATAAAGAGCCGAGAGGCGTGTCACGTTTTCGGAAAAGAGGTATTTGATACAGCTGTCGCATATCAAAATGCTCTAGGCCAGACGAAAGCACTTGAGCTCGAGTTGCTGGATTAAAATGCCATGGATACGGCCAAAGGAGGCGAGCTAGGAGGTTCCATGGTCGGTGGTGACAAGCTAATAAACGTGATAATGACGTTCGAATTTGTAAGGGCGATTGACTGATTAACAAACGGTCAAGGACATGCCTTTGAAGAGATAATGTCGTTCAAGTCTAAAGTACTATCTTCGATCGGCGTATAGACAATTGAATTCCAAGATTTCATCCGTTCTCGACGCAAAGGACCTTTGTTCTCATTGACTATAATCTTCAGAATCTCTGACCTCTCGTCTCTGTGAACCAATTCTTTTTAACTTTCAAGCGTATATAACAAGATTCTTTCCACGCTACAAAACTTGCAGGATTCTGTGTAACTATCCCGCCGAGCCTTCTACCCTCTAATTTTTAAACTCTCTGCCGGATGGTGCTTCAGGGTGGGGCGGTTAAATAGTACCAGAGGTAAATAGAAAGACGAGGAAAATGAAAGTATGTTCTACTCAATGCTCATGAGTTTCCAGACTTGAGCAATGAACGTGTCTAGCGTGGCTGGCCAGCGCCTTGCAACGCTTCAGTCTCTTTATATATTGTCTTTTCCAGTGATGAAATGTGTGAGTCTACTCGATACCTCTTGCTTTTCCTTCCCTGCTTCCTCTTCCTTTGGGGCATTTCCAAACTGGCCCTGTGACGCTTGTCCTTGCGCATAGTCTCTGCCAATCTGGTGTTGCCGTTGGAAAACATGTGAGACTAGCATGGACCACCCATTCTGGGCACTTGCGGTCGCACCACCAGTCTCGAGATCAAGAGCTCGCACTCGTTGTGACGGTGGGCAGCAAGTAATGGTAATTATGCTCGAATATGCACGAATGCTCGTGCCTCAGACTCCGCCGGCTCCGGGAGCATTCGGGTCCTTTGCCAGTTCTATCATCAGGTCCCGCATCTTCTGCTTGCTGCTCCCCTGACCACCACTGGCATGGCCCTTGCCGCTCAAGTCGGCCAGCTTCGCGATTCGCTCCCACGACGTGCCTCCGCTGGTGGTATCTTCTCGCTTGGCCAGGAACTCTTCCGCCTCCTTCGCCGTCTGTGTTTTTTGCCGGTCCACCTTTCGATTGTAGGATTCGTAGAACGAGTCGATATCCGTTCGGGCCGTGTCGACCGTCTCTTGTTTCTTGCGAGCGGATGCTTCGTCACGACGAGTAAGGTCAGCATCTCGATTCTCCCGCCACACCCGGATAGGCTCCGTGTCCTCTTGTTGGTCCGGGGCCGCGTAACCGCTTGTGTAGGAGGTGGTGGGAGGCATATATGGCAAGTTGGAGCCTGTGATGGTGCCGCCAGGCCCGACGTTCTGTGCACGAGTCAGAGAAGAGATTCAACGGGCTGCATGGGTATATTGCTCACGTCATTGGTCATGTCGACAGCCGGGAAGGACGATTCAAAGTCATCCAGCTCCATCTGAACCTGGCCTTGGCCGCCCGAAGTAGCTGGTTGCCCCGAGAAGTCTCCCCCGAGCAGGTCGTCGTCCGCGTCTTCTACCGTCGTCTGTTTGCTCTCATCGCCCGTGGTAAAGAGGTCGGCGTCTTGACCCAAGGCAGCTCTCTCTCTGGCAAGGAAGTCTCCTCCACCGGAGCCGCCACCGGAGCCTCCACCTCCGCCTCCTTTGACCTCAGTCTGGCCTGCGAGCATCATGTCAGTCCTTATCTGTACACAAGTCCTGCACAGAATCCTTCTCACCAGCATCAATGTCCTCGAGAGACGGAAACCGGTCGGCCATGCTGTCTGAGCACGACGTGCGCCCACTGTAAGACGAGAAAGCGTTGGATTTGATGTACTGTCACGCCGGCCACCCACACAACTTGGTCCTGTCCGACTTGCGCTTCCCAGTAAGAGCTTTGAGACTGGGCTGAGCGTATGGCGGCGCCGGGGTGACTACTATCAGCGGTGCCCTCTCTTTCTAGCCAAAGAGTATTGGCTGTTCGCTTCTCGATTTGTTTATTTCCGGCCTCGCAGATTGTCGCAGTCGCTTGTCACGGTCGACACCTGTAAGTGAGGTCGTGAAGGGTCAGAAGGTTGGGGTTTCGTTTGGGTGAGATGCTGCGCCAACGAAGCCGAGACAAACAGAGTCACGACGGTCAATATGGTGTGGCCTTGACCTCCGGCGCGCAGGCGGAACAATGTAGCAACGTAGCCGGGGAAATGCCTCGGATAACCTGCCCTTTTCGCCCACCCTTCGCTCCTCGGAGCACGACGTGAAATTCAAGTTTGTCTGATCAACATCATTATTATTCCATCGCGCTGCGTCTTCACCTACGTGTCTACCCAATACCTCACTCTCGCTCTCATAGTTCGTCGACCTGTGTAAAATATCAATCGCGTCTCGTGAAGCACGCGCAGGCGAGACACGAGTCCTTTGCGCAGTAGCCTTGTCGCGAGAGCTGCCATGTAGAAGTATCACTCACAACACCTCGCCGTCGTCAAGATCCGTTTGGCCATCCAGCCGCTTTGAGCATCGCAATCCGTAGACTGTCGTGACAAAGCAGGCAGGCAATCCAGACCTCGCAGGCCTAGAGACAATCCAAACATTGGACTGCATCATGGCCTACAACGACGAAGCTCTAAAAGCCAAGTTGTCGACTCTAAATGAGACCCAGGAAAGCATCGTCTCAGTATCGCAATGGATCACGTTCCATCGACGCTATGCCGACAGAATCGCCCAGGTCTGGCATACCCGACTCCGAGATGCCCCGCCGCCCAAACGGCTAAACTACGTCTACCTGGTCAACGACATTGTGCAGAATGCAAAAGCTCGCAAACGCTCCGAATTCCCCAACGCCTTTTCACCCATCATCGCCGACGCCGTCCAGCAGGCCTACAGATCATCAACCACAGACATCCAGACCAAGATCAAACGCGTCATCGACGTCTGGAAGTCGAGAGCCGTGTTCGAGGATAGCATCTTGCAAGCCATCCAAGCTCGACTCGACCATGTCGACAAGTCTAAGCCGACCTCGGCCAAGAAGACTCTAATGGGGAATTCCTTGTTCTCGTCCACCTCCACCACCAACATGCCAAAGGAGCTCGAGACCCTGGCTCCGCTCCAGACGGCGCTGACGAAAGCAGAGTTTACCGCCCGTCCACTGGTCGACACTGCTCAAGCCGAGCACAGCAAGGTCAACGACCCAACCACCCCGCGACCAAGCGCTCCAGTCCACGCGGCGAATCTGTCAAGCCTCATCAAGAAGCTGGCAAGCGCCGAGGCCGGCATGAACGAGATCATCGCAGCGAGGAAAGCTCTGATAGCAGACCTCAAGAGATTGGCAGAAGCCAACGAGACCGCTCTGTCCACGGATGAAAACACGCTGGTCGACCTCTCGGCGAAACGCGCTGCCGAAGACACGAACAAGAGAGACGTCGAAGACAGTATCATGCGAGGCTTGGCCGAGACACAGCAAGAACACGACGATAACTTGCCACTCAACGACCAACGCCCCGACGTCGAGGAGCTGACTCCTGAACCGGACGACACGTTTGCCATCATCTCCGACGCTGCACCGACCAGAAATCCAAACCTCCAGGGCATTCTCGCTGGTTTTGATGCTTCAGATGACCCAACACCTGCTATTCCAATATCGCCGCCCCTGGGCTACCACACCACAAATATTCCAACCAATGGCACCGGCCCGCCGTCCAGCAAGAAACGCAAACTGTCGCACGACCCGTACCCAGTGAATGAAGTTCCCGATCTGGGCGCCATGGGCGTGACAGGCTACGATGGGCACGCCGACAACGTGGCCTCCGCTTTCCAGCCCGGTCCAGCTCCAGTAACCGAGGCCCCTTCACTGACGAGCACCCTTGAGCAAGACGTCGAGGCGCTCATACGAGACCACAACGGCAGCACGGCAGGATAAAGGTTTTCTGTATGAGATATTTGCAAGTCGGACAGTCAGGAAAAGGTTTGAGATAGTCTGCAAATCAGATTAAAATGCTAACGTAGGTAATCATTTCAAAATATTCTTGTGGTGTCTATCAGTTACCGTTCGTGGAAAGAGAAAAATGCCCTGCTCTGCTCTGTTCTGACATGACATTACCTTTTGTGTAAATGAACCCCACACTTTGAAGCTTCAACTACCAGCTTCGTCCCATTTCATTAAGTAATAAAAGGTGACAAGTGTTTACCTCTCCACGGAAGTCCAACTACGCGTGACCGATTCCTTGACAACATGTTCGCATCATTGTCGCGGCGTCCAAGTCCAGGCCTGTCTTTTACGAAAGGGACCCAGGGACCCAGGGACCTCGACGTGGGAGGTCTCAAAACTTGGATCGATCCCACTTCGAGTTTTGACTTTGTGGGGAAGACCCACCCCGATGTTCCGGTAACTAGTGCACTTTGCACGAGGATGAATGGATGAAGCTTGCAAAATCGCCGTGGGCGGTCTGCTCTTTCATTGGGCAGCAGGGAAGAACGTCCGAAGTGACCGGCCGAACTTTTGCGAATCACAGCAGGGCAAGCCTCGAAGGTAACACGTGCACGCCCCGTCAAGCTTCGAGAAACTGCTATATATTAGAATATCGTTTCGGTAAGAGACTGATGGTCACCAACTTTTCGCCTATGACACAAAACCCAGTCACGATCAGCTGATGCGTCAGTGCGCCGTTGTGCGCCGTTGTAAGTCGTCCCTACCTCGACTCATCCAACACAACGACAAACAACACATGTTTGCCAATTGCTCGACCATGGACAAGCTGAGGCGTACCATGCACATGCACTGGCAGCAGTAATTCGCACGCCACTACAGGCTAGTGTTGCGAGCCCTTTGCCCAAGCGGTGAACGTCTCCAATCCCACCAGTTCTCGGTCCAGAATAGCCCAATAAGACGCAAGTCCTTATCTGCATGCGGCATGCTTGCGATATTATTACCATGTATTGCAATGTTCTAGCGGTATGCCAGCCACGGACAAACCTTACACGGCGTGATCTTGACGACGACCCGAAAGGCGCAACCAGTGCCAAGCCCGCGTCGCCATGAGCCAAGATGAACGGGACATCGGAAAGGCCTCTGAGTACAGTGCCAAGTCATATAAAGAACGGGCTTGCTTTGCTTCGCTCTTTTTCTGGCCGTTCCATGGAACTTCATGGGGTCATTGTTTCCGCTACCTGACCTTGGCACTCGATCCTGCCTTGGCCAAGGCTTCACATTTGTCTTCGCGTGCATGGTACCCGGGCACACCTCGCTTACGCCAAGCTCAATGAAGAGTGGAAGCTCAATGTCGACATGCCCAGATCAGGTTCCACCCTGATGTGGTGGCCGCGAATTTTGACGCGATAATTCCATATAAGAAGTTAAGAACTAACCGAGACTCTTCCACCGCACTTGATGTACTTGAAATATCATAATCTATCAAGGAAGCCACTTCATAACCTCAGCCGGCGATGAAGGTAACAGAGGTGATACCCCCGAACGGGGTCGATGAAATTATTGCGCCTCCAGAAGAAGATGCGACAGGCAATGCTGTCCAGCGGGACTGGACAGATCTCGAAGAGAGGAAAGCAAAGCGAAAGTGAGATTTGGCCAAACTTGTTCCCTGCCGGGATCACGCTGACAGGACATCCCCTCGCAGGCTTGATCTCACTATCATGCCTCTCTTGACCTTGGGGTTTTTCTGCCTCCAGCTCGACCGAGGAAACATGGCAAACGCGATTACGGACAACTTCATGGAAGACATCGGCATTAACCAGGATCAATTCAACGTAGGCCAACAGATGCTCTCCCTCGGCATCGTTCTTTTCGAAATCCCCTCCAACATGATCCTTTACCGTGTTGGACCCGGGAAATGGTTGACGCTCCAGCTCTTCCTCTTCGGTCTCGTCAGTACATTCCAAGCCTTCCAAACCAACTACGCTTCGTTCATTGCAACCAGGTTCCTCCTGGGCATTACCGAGTCTGGATTCATCCCGGGCGGCCTGTGGACGCTCTCAACGTGGTACACTCGAAATGAGACCGCAAAGAGAGTCATGATTTTCTACTTCGGTAACCAGTTTGGTCAGGCATCTGCCAAGCTACTTGCCTTCGGCATCCTCCACATGCGCGGTGTTGGTGGCAAAGCCGGATGGTTCTGGCTCTTCACTCTCATGGGCGGTTTCACTGTTCTTATCGGTTTCGTTCTTGGTTTCTTCTTACCCGACTCATTCAAGAAGCCTTACAGCTCCTTCTTACCCAAGGTCCATATCTTCTCGGAGAGAGAAATCCATATTCTGAACTCTAGGGTCCTCATAGATGATCCAATGAAGGGCAAGAAGAAGAGGTCCATCGGGCTTTCTACATTCAAGAAGGCTGTGAGTGTTACCGCTTCCTGTCTTGAAGCTTTTTGATGAGCCAAACCTCCCGAGAGTGGGCGCTAATTATTAATTTCTGTAGTTCTCGAGCTGGCGTGTTTGGATACACTGCTTCATCACGTTATCAAACAACGGCCCGCAACGTGCCTTCGACACCTATGCGCCGACTATCGTGCGGAGTTTCGGCTTCGGGGCGCTGTCAGCGAATGCTCTCGCCTCTGTCGGTCTCTTCCTGCAAATCCCGGTCTCTTTTGCCTTTAGCTGGATTTCTGATCATTAGTGAGTATTGATGATGAAGGATTAGCAGACAGTCAAATGGCATGCTAACCTTGTACCTAGCACGAGACGTGGCGAGACAGTCATGGCTGGGTTCTCCATGCACTTGCTCGGTTACATCTTCAACCGCATCTTCACCGAAGTCAACAACAGGGGCGTGCGTTATTTTGGCGTCATCTGGACGCAAACATTTGGCACATTCTCTCATCCTCTGAACATCACCTGGCTGTCTCTTACCTGCGAAGATTCCGAAGAACGGGCGCTTGCGATGGCCATGTAAGCCATATATCATCTCAATAATATTGTGAAATTTGCCGCTGACGAGGACAGGGTGATCATGAACGCAAATATTGCAGGAATATACGGAGCACAGATCTTCCGTCAAGACGACCGACCCCGATATCGAAGGGCATTCAGCGTTGCTTGTGCCATCCTCGCATTTGGGTTGGCACTCGCCGTTCTCCGCTTCGTTGATGATCTTCTCCGACGCAGGCTACTAGCGAGAAAGTTGTCAGCAGCCAGGGGAAGCGATAGCGACATTGTCTCCCAGGTTGACGGGGGTAATCCTGATAAAGACACCGCCGCTTCTCCTCCGAAGTACGATTCTCAACCGGAACCAGTCTTGCTCGGTGATAGCCAAAAGCCGCAGGCTAATCAGACGTCGAAGGAGACGACAATATGATGAAATGTAGGGAAAATGCATCACTCTGCGGCTATTGATAGGATGGCAAAGGAAGCAGTGAGAATCGTTGTCTACGTTCTTGGTCATGTCCCTGGCGTTGTCCAAATGACTTTTAAGTCTGTTACATAGGCCCGATACAGTCTGAAGAAGATCAGATCTAGTTTATCTTACCTTGCCGAGTGGATGACGGGATTTGCTAGCGGTGGCCATAGTGACGGATTGAAGTCCGTAATTAGTCTGAAGAATTTTGCACAAGTCGAAGTCACAGGGCAACATCGACTAGCGCCTAATATTACTCTGGCCATCGCAGCTACAGTACGTGGAATCCAGTCTTCCGTGAGTTGGGGCGGCGCTCGACACGCTTTTAGTACTTCCGTAGTTAATGTTAAGAAAGAAGCAACGACTCCTACTATTCGCGAGAAGGTGATACGGAGTATATACGATGTTCATTTCAGAAGTGTCTATCTATAAAGAAAGTCCCTCTCTAATCGGGCTCAGCCAGTGCAGTAGGTGCTCTTGCTCCTCAACCAAGCACCCCACCTCCAGAGGAGGATCGGAGCCAGTATGCCGAACGTCAGCGCAATAAAGCCAAGCACACTATTCCCCCACCCGATGCCCAGCGCCTTATACATGGCCGGCGCAAACAAAGGGAAGCTGAAGCCGGCCATCGTGCGCACGAACGCAGCGGCGCCTGTCGCGCTGGCTGAGTACGTCGTGTACGTGTCGACCACGTATGCCTGCGCGCAGTTGAAGCATACAATCAACCCGATGGCGAAGACGACGCACCCGAGATTCGGCACTATCCAGTGCGTCTTGGACCATGCGCCCCAGCCGTAGATGAACAGACCCACGGGGATGAAGAGCGAGAACGGCAGGAGCAGCGGGAGCCGGTATTCGGGGAGACCCTTGGTCGGATCCTCTGAGATCGACACGGCCTTGCTGTTGCTGCGCCCAAGGGCAGGCATCAGACTCGGACTCGATGTTCCCACCAGCTGAGTGGCGTCGCCGCTGGGTATTGTTTGAGATTGAGGTCCTTCACGGCTCGTGACCGACGGCAGACAGCCACGGTCACCGGAATCCAACGTTGGCGATCGGTGATGAATCCTGATGAATTTCCAAGTATTCTTCTTCAATATCGGTTCATTCGGATCGATATGCTGGACCTTGCACCACGTGTAGATTTTGTCCTGCAAGGTTTTCGAGAACTGAAGCCCCGTCACGAACCCCACCCCGAGGCTGAGGTAATTCAACGAAGCGCGGCCGATGTCCTGGTTGTATGCCTCTTCAAAGACCATGGGAAACGTGGCGAAGACAAGGTACATCAAGCCGTACTGGTAGGCTCGGTAGAGCGCCATTGCTTGCAGGGCCGGTTGCGTCGTCAGCATGATGAAGGGGCGGACCAAGCTCTTCGTAATGAGCTTCTTGGTGGAGTGTTCGGGACCTTGCCACTTCGTATGCAGCCGCTCGTTGCCGGTTTGGGCCTTCATGCGCTTGACCTTCGCTGCGAGGATCACGGGTGCAAATGTCTCTTGAAGGAGAAAAATGCACAGGATCTGCAGGATCAAACTGAAGATGGATGTGCCCCAGAACGCCCATCGCCATGTGAAGTATTGGGTGCTAGAGTGCAATGTTAGTTAGTATTCGCGAGGGCAGGGAAGGGGTAGAGGGAGGCGCTCACAGGTAGCCACCCATGATGGGGCTTATGGCGGGTGATACGAAGGGCATCAGGGAATAGATGGCAATGGCGGTGCCACGTTCACCGGCTCTGAAGCAATCACTAACAACTCCACCTCCAATCTGGGGGTTCATTTAATTAGCATGCGAACATAGCTATCAATAGTAAAAAGCCAAGCCAAACCAAACGTAGGCGTGTGTAGAAATTACTTACTGCTTGCGCCGCGCTACCCCCAATGCCACTCAGAAAGCGGAAGGCCATCATCTGTTCCGTGGTCTTCGCAAATCCGCAGACCGTATTAAATAACAAGAATATCGCGTTGGCGCATTGCATCACTCGGACACGTCCGAAGACCTCGCTCAGCGGACCCCAGAGGAAGGGACCGACCGCGAAAGCAAGCAGAAAGATTGACATGACCAAGAACGACTTTGCAGACCCCGGCTCGATATCAAACTCCTTCGCAATGTCCTGCAGGGCAGGGGCGACGATTGTCGAGGCCATCGGAGCGATGAACGCCGATGCTGCGATTAGAACCGTACACGTCCACCGTCGATGTTTGGGCCAGTTATGCGGGTTCTTAGGATCCGAGGGGCCGTCCCAAGACACCCGTGTTGAGCCGTCGTCGTCGCCGTCTCCTCGCTCGGGGATTGCCTTTCTGCGCGTCAGTCGGACATTTAGGTTCTTCACCCCGTCCGGTGTTGACATGGCAGACAACAGTGCAGGTCCGGCGGGATAAGGACGCGACAGGCGTCCGTAGGATAACGGTGCTGAAGCCTCCTTCATCTCGGGTTGGCCCTGAGGCTCAAGCGGTTCGTTGCCCAGGCTGCTGGAGTGGCTGAATTGATCGGCTAGATCGACCTCGTCAACGTAGTCTTCGTAGGTCGAAGAGATATCAGAATATTGGTCGATATACATTTCGACATCGCGATAGATGCTGTCGGGATTGAGAGGACTGGGAAACAAGGGCATCGGTAACCTGTACTCTGAGGGAGGTTGATTTCTCTTGTGCGTCACATACTCAGGAGGTTGCGAAGGTGTATTATTGCCAGTGAAGCTCGCCGCAGTGTACATCCTATCAGGTGAGGTTTTTGTTTATCACTGCTTGCGATATCGTTTGATGAGGCACGGAGGAGGTATGGGAAAGTTGAAAATGCGATCTCACCGAACTTAATAAGAGCTCGACGCATCGCTGTGCGTTCCAGAAACAGAGATTATTTTCCATCGAAAACATGATGCAGCTACCAGAATGTGCGCTGCGCCACATCTTGTAGCATGAAAACCACCGCATGTCCATAATGTTCGTTGAAGCATTTTCCAGATGACAGCGACAGCACGTCCCGCCGAGCCCGGGATCGAAAAGACGACGACGACGACGACGACGAGGGGGGCGGACTGAGACGGGTGGCGGAGCAGCCTATGAATCTCGCCAAGTAGTGGAGAGGTACGGTCCAATAAAAGCTCTGCCACGACATTCTTGGCATTCTAGGAGTGGAGCAGAGCGGCAATGTGCGACGGGTTTAGGAACAAAACCAAGAACTTTTTTGTTTAGTAGTCTTGTCCCTTCGCGTAGGGCAGCGCCGGCATTGCTTATAACGTGCCGGGAAGATTGTTTGATGTTACCATGTCCCAAAAACAATTCCGCCCATGTACACTGCCACACCAACAAGCGTTGTAGAAGCTCTTGTATTGGGGAGACTTCGTACGTCATCTACATGCCAAAAGCCCTAGAGATAAGGCATCTTTTCAACCGGCGAAGACAGTTTGCATGTCCTTTATTGTCGATTGGACTGCAGCGTATCGGGACTGCCCCCGGTTTCTATTATTATCATGTTGCAACCACTCGAAAACAAAGCGCAACGCGATAACTTTGTGGCTTATTGAAATGGTTTCAGATGGACGCTTCTCGTTGATGCGTAAGTGAATGTATTGTAGACGTCGTCACCAGCCCAAGTTTGGTGGCAGTGATACTGAAAGTCAGCTTTCTCAGACCTTTGTTTCAGGAGGAACCTTGCTATTGGTCTTGTCGCGTGACCTAAACTCACCGATCGGAGCTGATAAATGGGAAGTGTTGTCACATAAAACTCGACCGAATATGGTTCCAAAGCGAGACATAACTATTAAAGTCGGCATCGCCAACACAAGCAGCAATCATCGCGAGACCACCGCACCTCCAGGCACATTCGAGTGCTCCCATAGAGACATCAGTTTGTTAACTCGGCATTCATCCCAAGAAAACTGGATATGATCGCGAGTCTCAGAGATAGAGACTCCAACCTCAAACGCCACGATGGCAGCGAATGCCGTATTCTGCTTTGTCCATCTGGCTTCAAAGAGAGTCTCAAACCCCACGAAGTAGCTGAACACATCGAAACCGGTATACATCGAGTCCTACCGAAAGCTTGCGTCATCAAAGCACCTGTGGTTGATGGTGGTGAGGGTTTCACAGCGGCGCTCGTGGCCACTACTGGTGGCCAAATCATACATTGCAAAGTCACAGGTCCTGTTGGGACACCCATACCATCATACTTTGGATTTTTGGGTGGCCATCGACCAAAGACAGCAGTGATCGAAATGGCAGCAGCTGCCGGGTTGAGTCTCGTTCCTAGGGAAATGAGAAATCCTCTCCATACAACAACCTTCGGTGTGGGGGAACTCATCAAGCTTGCGCTCGATGCAGGCGCCGAGAGGATCCTGTTAGGTTGTGGTGACTCTGGCACTTGTGACGGTGGAGTTGGTATGGCACAAGCTCTTGGGGCCATATTTCTCGACTCTGATGGGGCTCGGCTGCCTCAAGCTGTGGGCGGGGCAGGTCTTTCAAGACTTGCTACTGTTGATCTCACGGAAGTCGATGCACGACTGAAGAAAGTGACTATCGACGTTGCTTGCAATTGGCACAACACCCTATGCGGACCAAGGAGTGTAGCGCGAGTCTTTGGGCCACAGAAGGGTGCAAGTCCTGGAGAAGTTGAGCAACTCGACGCATCTATGTGCAATGTTGCACGAGTTGTGAGTTCCACTATCGGTACTGATATTCGGTTTGCACCAGGCAGCGGCGCTTCCGGAGGACTTGGTGCAGGCCTCCTCATGATCGGCGCTAAGCTCCACCCACGATTTGACATAATTGCACAGTTTCTCAACATCGACGACCTTCTGGCAGATATCGATCTTGTCATCACAGCAGAAGGAAGCATAGATCATCAGACTCCGTACGATAAGGTACCATCTTACATTGCAGCCAAGGCAGCACAGCTCAACGTGCCAACAATATGTTTAGCCGGTAGCATAGGGGAAGGTGCGCACACCAACTTGAGCCATGGAATTGAAGCATGGACATCCATCCTGCAGACCCCTATGACCCTCGAGAAAGCAGTCGCTGAAGCACAATGGCTGTTGACAGATGCTGCGGAGATGACCATGAGAGTTATCATGATCGGGTGGAAAATTCGCACAGTTGCGAATCCGAGTTAGCGAGCACAGGTTTGACGGAGCTTGTTGAAACAGACGTATCACGCACTGAAAGAGGCGCGGCACATGTACACATAGCTCAACATTGGACCATTTCCAGGCCATGATCAGGTTGGATGATATCGTTGAGAATGCTATCGCATCATGGAATAGTAGAAACTCTCTCGAGGCCTGGGTTTAGGACGCATGTTTAGAATAGGTCCAGGTGATCTTCGAAAGCTGCCTGGTGACATAGGAGTAATATTTGGCACACATTGCCGCTTTGGCTTGAGAATTGGAGGTTGTTAACCGCGCATCGTAAATCCTGGTCTGTGGCCGCATGTTGGTTGGCAAACGAGCCCTAAATTCTGGACCGAGCTAGCATGTGTGCCGAACTTGGAAGGCATAATCCAGGTCACATAAATTTAGGTAACTGGCAAGCGATGAAACTAAAGCTTGCGCTCTTCCCATGGTTTCATGAAGCATTAGCATGGGATTGGACTGAGCACAAATGCGGTTACCAACCAGACATGACCATATCACAACCGTGCACCATGCGCGCTCAGGGTGGGGAGGACGGTATGTTCTATGAAGGTGATAACTAGCTAGTTAGAGATTGGAGAGGTACTATGTAATGAACGCTCGGCAGGGCTAAGGCCGTAATCAAGGTGGGCCTAGTTGTAACTACTCAACAACGATGATTGGGAGAAGTCAAAAGCGGAACATTCCCCATCAGCATGGAACACGCTGCAGGGACACTGGTTGAGCATATTTTCTGCCACACAAATGGACAACGAAAATGCTGGTTCGTACACGGTCCGCCCGGAACCACTTGCAAGCGTCAAGGCGATTCCCACTAAAGGATACTCGTCCATTTAGGCGATGAGTAGGGCTCTGGATGTTGAATTATCCCAAACTTCCCGCACTTTGAAAATAATGAGCAAGTTTCTTTGACTGATAGTCACACGGCCTCCCACGGTTTGCTGTACCGTGGCAAGGAAGCTACTTCGTATATTGCCATGTATTAAAAGGAGGTCGAGTGCTATTCGATCCCAAATTTTTGCTTGCTATGCTCAACTGACTGGCCCGTGACCTCGGTCTCCCGTTGCAAAGATGTCCGCGATATTGAGCCAAAGACCTCATTTCTCAGCCTCGCAATTGCTTCCTTCAGCTTCCCCTAGTTTTACTCATCATCCCTGCGTCAATTGCGGACAGTCCCATGCTGCCGTACCAGGGTTCTATTCAGCGAATTGCGCCTTGGTTGGTGGTGCTATGCATCACAAGCAGAGCCGTCCAAACTCGCCTCCTCAAGCATCAGCATCCGAAAATATCATAACAATACCAATGCCAACCTCAATTCGCGATCAAGCATTACTATTTGACCAGATATGGTTTTGGTTTCTTGAGATGAAGGATGAAAATACTGACCTCCGAAGCCATATTGCTGCACTACCGCATGGAAAAGGTGTTTTGCGAATGCAAGCACCTTTGCTTTGGTTACAAGTCAAACGAAGTGATGGTACGAAAGGTCAGACTCGAAGCCAGGAGAACTACGAGAACTTATGGAAGAGCCTGACCCACTGTCTTGCACAAGACGGCCGCAGAATCCCAGTTGCCTGGCTATCGATCCGATCAATGCAACCACCAACAAGTCAATTTGTGAGTGCGTCAACATCACCAGTCGGATGAAAAACGCCATCTCCAAATGCTTCATTTCCAAGGCAGAGAATGCAACAAGTACGAGCTTCAGGCATCATATTGGCTCAGTCGTTAAATGTTTCTTCCACTGCAAGCATACGGACGCTCACCGTTCATGTTGGTTGCGGACTCACAACTTCAAGATGTTTCTTCCACTCAGCATTTTGATTCGCACTACGTGACGACAGCAGCAAACACCCATCATCTAGATGTTTGTCAAAACTCCTCGCTGCTGAACACATCAACTTCGAACTAGCTTTGAGGTCCAGTGCAGACGAAGGACGTACAGAAGTTTAACTAGCAACATTACACTCCGAGGCCAAGGGCTGCCGAGGGGTGTCTCCCCCTCCCGGTTGAGGACTCAAATATGGCATTATTGCAGAATCAAATGCTGGTAGCATACTGCCTCAGATATGCCAATACCATTCCATTGAGAGGACCAAGCTTCTGCACCAGGGCAACTTCTGAAAATGGTTTCGATGTCAAGCCGAACAATTCTCGTACTGGTCGATGTCAAAAGCGAGTATGCAGAAGCGTTGTAGAACCAAGATTTCATTGATAGTATCATTTTCAATTAGTCATTTCTCATTCGAGTTTGAAACAGAAGAACCTCGAGATTTGCTCAACCTTGCAGTCGCTGGAAGAATCTCAGGTCTAGATATTGAAGGGAAAGGCAACTCGGGATCTAGGCTATGAGGCATATGTGCGGTGTGGAGGAACGTACATTTTTGTGGAAGAGAGTCATAAATTCAGAGATGCAATCTGCATTATCCTCAGTGAAGTTGCGGCTGAGCTGCATAGTATCATTGGCACCACGAGATACGAAGAGCCCGCAAAATTCGTTCCGTAAAGCGTTGCCGAATAGATTCCTTCGGTCCCAGACCCTTATCATCTTCTGTACCTTTGTCGTGTCTTACCAGGAGAATGCATCGACTTCCAGCTCAAAGGAACACTTCCCAGCTAATTCTTTGCCAAGCTGGGCAACAACTGCTCTGACATCGTCGCACATTCCTGCCGGTCCGCAGACGATGACAGCGATTTTACCCCATCCAAGATTGGCCTCGTTTCGTAGCAGCCCGTTGACATCGAGTCTTTGGCCGACATTGATCATCTTTTCGCCACATTTTTGGAGGACAACATGAAGGTTGTCCACAAGACATTGATCGGCCGCTTTCACGCTGTAGAACAACTTCGTATTTGGATGGTAGTGAAAGAAAGGCAAAAGACCAGTAATGCCCATACCGCCACCGATCAGCAACAGCCTGTCGCTGCGTAAGACTGCTTTCGTGGAATTCGTCGGGTATGGCCCTTCCAGTAACGTGAGCAAACTTTCTTGGTACCTCAAATATGCTGTCATGCCTGCTCGCTTTCGGACAAACAGCGTGAGACCAGAGTTGGTGTAGTTCTCATCTTCCAGCACAGCTTTCGATTGAATAGATGTGTCAAGGTCCTTTTCAACTCTCCCAGCTTCCAGCTCATGCTGATCACGGTAACTTTGCTTGTGAAACAGCGAGGTCGGGATGGTAGAAAATGGATGATTCTCCCACGGCCGAAGCGGGCTCAATGTTGGAAAGTATACATATACACAGCGACCAGGTGCCGCCCAGCGGATCCCAGGAATGTCGATGCGAGAAATCGTGGGGCCAACGTCGGTCACTCTGGAGTGAAGAACGCCTGTCTTCAACATCCGCGCCAGACGTGCCACACGGTCGAAGAACCATACCGCAATGGTGGCGTAGAGCCATGACTCGTACCCAAAGGTGTTCTCGTATCCGTACCAGACATGGTACCAGCAGCCTATCACGCAGATTATGGCCATAATGATGTGAGTAACAAGGAATAGCTCGTAAGACCGTTGACGTAGGATGAGGAAGCTGGTGAGCACAATGATAACGGCTGCGACTGTAGCTACGCAGCCCCAAATCCACCATTGGGTCTTCAGCGCCGTGGCATATGCTCCCGTATTCAGATAAAGTACCAGGGCGAGGATGGAATGTAGCAATGTTTGCAAAAGGAAGAGCCGAGCTATCCATCGATGAAGCAGCATATAGGTCGAATGTGACCAATTCGTCATCCACAACAGGACATTGTTTCTGCTGGAGAAAAGAAACAAGACTGGCATATTGCAAAATGCTAGGACACCAGTTCGCCACATAGCATAGGCCATTAGCTCCTGGTAGTGGTTTTGGTACCATTGGAACACACGCTGCGGGTACAACGTCTTATAACCGACTGCAATGAAAACGATGTTCAAGATGACAATAACTGCGATGTAAAGACTTTGACCTATGGTAGGAGCATTGCCCATCGATTTGGGCAAAGGTCGATCATGGTAAGTTCCGATAATACTAGGATAGATCCAAGGCTTGATTCGTTCAAAAGCACTGGCCATGAATGGGAGATATCCTAGCCACGCCAAGGCAATCGGCAAGCCGAAGGAAGTCAGGCATATTGTAAGTCTAATTGCGCAATGGGTCAGTAAGGAAGGTGAACACGAATCTCACCGTAACATCGAATGATGCGAGAAAACATAGAATGCTCACCCAAAGTAGGATTCCAAGGCAGTCTCACGGTAAAAGTACACCAAAGTGTCCGTTGTGGGTTTCCAGATATCATAATAAGTGAGCAGGGTGTCGTTTAAGACGAAATCCGAGAATGTTTTCCTGTTTGGTACCATCGTCGTCGGCGTCTTGTTGATATTTGCCATCGTCTCTCCGTAGCTCCATTCTGGGAGAATAGTCCCATCTCCCGTGATCTGGGTCTCCCAGAATTTTTCGATTGTTGAAGCCCGTACATCATCTGGGCAGTAAGTATGTATGCACCAGGCTATTGAGCTCAGGTATGGGAAATTGGATGCTCGACAAATAGCCAACTGGTGAGCGGCATCATCTGCAGTCGTGTGGCCTCCAGCGCTGATAATGGAGGAGCATGTCAGAGTAAAGCTTGAGAAGGATCGGAAGCACCCATGTCCGCAAAAAGGGTTGTAAAAGGTGAATCCATCAACACCGCCAAGACCACTCCTACTTACGGGTATAGGACCGGCAGCGAACACAAGCGTGACAAGACTCAGCAGCAACAGAGTGATAGAACTCATTATTTTTCGTATCCGATGAGCAGCTCTTACAGAGAGACTTGAGCGACAATTCTCATGATACTTTCTTATACTACCTACGTGCCTGCCTTGCGAGATAGGGGAGGGTGCTTTATACCAATGCAGTACAAGGTTATCTGATCTTCATGCTCTTCCCACGCTTCGCTTGAGTCCTGACATATGTCTCCAACTACAAAGCAAGGCACGAATTCAGCAAATCGTGGTGAAGACTACTTCTAAGTTTGTATGTAAATCAGGCAGCTCTATTGGTCTACAACTCCCGTTCGTAACAATCTTTGTGGATTGGTAAAGGGTGGGCTTTTACTGCCTGGTAGCAACGTCACACTAGGTTGTGTGCTAATGTGCTCCGTATCAGATGCAAAAGCTAGCCTTGGACCTCGCATGCATGAAAACTTGCTCATTATTACACTAAAATTTAGGGCCGGCGAATAAATGTGCTCAGGTCATCCGACTAACCAGAATAAGGTCTAATGGGATATGGGCGACGAATTGCCGAAGAAGAGTTTCCGCAGCTTCATTTCTGAGCGGCCTGCATTTCAGGTGGTTTGGGGAACCAATGTCCTGATGCCCCGAATGTACCAAACGTCTCTTCTCCCGTTCCTTACGTGCGCGAGTTGCCGAGCTGACACGTGCAGGAGATGCCACATGGAACTAACGTGTTGTTAGGCCCAATGGGTCACTCAGGGTCTAATGGGTCACCCGCGAGAAAATCCAAAAGCATCGAATCATGTGAATTTAGGTGATCGACCGATTAGACCCTACTGACCCATTGGGCCTACGAAGATGTTATTGGATATCTTTCAGGCAGTCGCCAATCGATCTAGCTCAAGAATGTCGCCTTTCCGTGGACATTTCTGAATCTGCAACTATTAAGGGCGGAACTCAACATCACTGAAACCGAAACTACAGTTTGGAAATTGATGTGTGAACCTTGAAGACCGTTAATTGTGTGAATAGGTCTGCTCCGGTGCCCAAGTTCAATGTCTGTGATACCCAACAATTGGCGTCATGGCTGCGCACCCCGAGCAACTGATGCGGTCACTAGCCACAGCAACCTGTTACGTCTGGCTCCTGCTTTGGAGACATTTCGGCAAGAAGTTGGTCCCAGCTAAAAACGAAGGAACCTATGAAGGCTCCTAAGAAGATGCAGATCAGCACGTAGCCTGTGTTGAATCGTCAGCAAGTTATTGAAAGGGAGGGTTGAAAAACTCACCGTTATAGTACATGGCTAACAACATGATGAAGTAGGCCACTGTGAATTGACACATGTGCAGAAATGCGCGAATTGACTGCCTGGTGACCAGCTGGATCATGCCTGGGTGACGGCCTTGGGCTGAGCCGACAGGAGCAGTACGGCTGTTAGAAGGAACATTGTCTTTTCCGGCTTCTGCTCTGTCGGTGCTTCGATCTGAATCGGAGAGGGACCCATTGGGTGCACCAGAGGCAGCCAGAGGCGTTGTTGCCAGTCGCTTCCGATTGTAGTTATCATACTCCCTTTGCAAGCGTCGAAGGAATTCGAGGAGGGCCACCAAAGCGATCACTCCAATACAAGAACCGGCAAACATTCCCTTCGATGTTACGTGCCATGAGGATGAAATAAAACCTACGAAAAACCTAAGCATGAGGGTTCAAACTTCGAGTCGGTGTGAGGCGCTTACAGGAATCAACGGTGTTCCAATTCCACAGCATGGATATCTTGCAGGCGTTGGCATCGCCCATGCCCATGTCCATCCCCCCCATATCCATTGAAGCTGAAGAGGTAGCGGCTGCAGCGGAACCTGTTGTTGTAGAAGACATTGACATCGATGCCATCGTAGAACTAGCGCCCATGTCCATGGTGTAGGTTGCAGTAAGATCAGGTAAAACTTGTGGGAGAAACTTATCAAGATGATAGCTTGCAATCAATCTCTCTCAAGCAGGAGGGAGAAAGACTTTAAAAGGGAACCGCCGCCCAACACATGGCGAGTTCCATTCCAGTCCCCGACTCCATAGGCAAGGTTGAGCAAAATCTAGCCCTTCTCATTAGCCTGAGTGAATCTCCCAATCAAAACCTTGCCTCCAAAGTTTACCTTGGAAACTTACCGGGATTGGAACGCCCAAACTACGGCACGGGGCTTCGACCCGCTTTATGAGCATATTTCGACGTATTAAAAGCTGGACATTGGAAGTAACAAGCTAGTCAGTGCAAGAGTGATAGCGGACCAGCAGAACCGAGAGTCCACCAGAAGTATCTCCGAATGCGTGAATATTATTTGAGATCAGACATGGGTTCGTCATTTTTCTCGTCGCATAGCGAGCTTGGGGGCAAAGTTATAAAAACGACCCATTCGCACGACCTTTTCGTTCGTTAGCCCTGTCAAACGATCTCAACGATAACAGCATTACCAAACAGACATGACAATGTCTTTACCAACAAGCTTGCCTTACGAAGGGTCTCCTACAGAAAATCTGACGCTATCAGACCCAAGGTGCAACACCGACGCATGCAAAGCATTTTACGATGGGCACCAACTGTCTCAGAAAATGGTGTCTTATTATCACCAGTATGATTACGGGCACTATGTGACTTGGTTTTACCTTGCTTGCATCGGTCTAGCGACCTTAATTTATGCGGGAAGGCGCCTTAACGAATATCGAACTAGTTCAAGTCGCAGTGAAATCAGTATTGTGCCAAAACCGATCAAAAACAAGGTTGTAGCTACGTGGAGGGTTGTTGCTTACAGGCGTTGGCCTGGTAAGGTCAGCGACCGATTTGGCTTGCCATCCTTTGGCATACTCCTTTTTATGACTTTAGTTCTGTTGTACCTCATGTTGCTCACTTTCTGGGCGAAGCCATACTATCGACTCTATCGAGGGTACGGATCTCCCCCGATCGGGGTGAGGACGGGTCTGATGGCCATGGCGACGACCCCTCTACTTGTTGCATTGGCCGGAAAGGCCAATTTGATCACGATGTTGACAGGCATTGGCCATGAGAAGCTCAACATCTACCATCGCTGGATCGGCTGGTTTACCTTCATATTATCCGTCGCACACACGGTCCCCTTTATCGTTGCGCCCCTCCAGATGCCGTTTGGAGGTCCCCATGCTTTGCACAAGCAGTATTACAAACCAGGGGGCTTGGAGGTGAACCATTGTTCCTAATTAACAGTTGGAACGATAGGAGCTAACAAGTTCTGCAGTACTCGGGTACCCCTCCACTTGGAATGCTATTCGGACTACTCATCCTGTCGCTACCATTCATTCGGCACCGTGTATATGAGATCTTCTACCAACTTCACTTCTGGCTTGCTGTCATATATGTCGGCCTCATGTTCTGGCATGCAGAGAATCTGGGTGACTCCTGGGCTTATTTGTGGGCGACCTTAGCTGTATGGCTCCTGTCCATGTTAGTGCGTACATTTCACTATAACCGTGCAACAAACCTTTTGTCAACTCAATGGGGCGTTGGCTCACCCCTGACAACGCAATTATTTCCGGATAACATGACACGACTTGAGATACTAGCTCCACCGAATTTTCACTGGAAGCCTGGTCAGCATGTATTCTTGCGTATCCCTGCCCTGAACTTCGTGGACAATCACCCTTTCACGATTGGCAATTGTGACAGATTTCCCAAAGACAACACAGTTCGGCAGACCTTACATGCGTACGTACGTTCTTACGCCGGATTCACACGCCGATTGCGGACCCACCTTGAGGAGTTGAAAGATGAGAAGCTTGACGCATGGATTGATGGACCTTACGGCGGCCACCACCGGGATCTATCTCTTAGTTTTGACAGGATTATCTTGGTTGCGGGCGGGGGTGGTATTAGTGCTATCCTGCCATGGTTGGAGCACATTGCCCTCGCGATGCAAACCTCAAGGACCATTCGCACCTCCTCTGTTGAAGTGCATTGGTCGGTCAAGCAGCAGGAGTCTTTAGAATGGATTGCCGGCAAGCTAGGAGACCTTGATCTCTGTACTTTAAGCTCACAGATAAGCATGAAACTTTACGTCACTGACGATGAGGCTGTTTCGCTTGCAGAGAAGGCTGACGTCGACATCGAAGCTGATCCAACAACCACCAAAAATTTTTACGTTACCGACAAGAGAGTGTCGCAGTTTATACAAATTCAATCCGGCAGAATCGACAAGAAAAGGCTGTTTGACGCAGTTGAGCCAGGTTCCAAGACGGTGTTAGTTTGTAAGCTACTCCTTACCGTCCACACAAAAATTTCTATCAACTAACTACCAAGTCAGGCTGTGGTCCAGAAAGTCTGAAAGTGGATCTCTCCAATGCTTGCGCAGCCGCCCAAAAGAAAATCATGAGGGGCGAAGCAGACGAAATCGCTTTACAAAGCGAAACTTTCGGATGGTAAGGCTGTAAATTATGGGAATTAATCCAATACCCTGGTCACAGCGGGCTCCATGTAGCAAAGGGCTACACGATCGCGACTTGCTTCTAACATCTCAGACATTGGTATGTCCTTCTTCAAGCTCAATGGGTAGGCGCGCCCTACGCCGGAGTCCGTACCCAACAGCTTGACGTTTGAGTTACAATCTACGAGCATTGAGATGGCTCTGTTGTTGCTTACGAGATCTTGCGACACGTCGTTGATCTTAATGGGTATTTGGTTACACATGTTTCTACGCCGTGAAACCCCTTCCACGCCATCGGCAAACGCCAGGTAGCCCCAAATACGCGAATCATGAGCTTCTGAAAATTCTGTGATTGTGGAACCACGTAACCCGCACTGTAGTATAATTCCGCCATAGATCTGTAGTGCCTACATTTGGATTAGAGCTTTGCAAATACAACTCATTCAGAGTTGCATATTGCAGTGTTTGAAAAAGGGAGTCTCTGGGTAGCTGATTAGGCTTGGCATTCTGAGGAAAGTGTGCACCGCCGAGAACGGCGGCTTTTGACAGCCATTTGTCAAGCATTTACTAACATCCAAATCTACTGCTAGTAAACGCCACCTTGATCACGCTTCTGTTGGACTTGAAATTAGCGGATCACGGGTGTCATTCCTCGGTTATCGAAAGTGTCCTGCAGGGTTTGATTTAGGCTACGACCACTCCTACTGTCGACTACGACTTCTGTGGATGACCGTTAAAAGGAGGGTTGGTCGGTCGCTTAAATGTGCCGTTTTGACCCTGATCGAATGAATTTTGATGCAGAAACCAAAAATGCGTGTGATTCATGAGCGAGTTTGATTACAGGACTATTCTTGAAAAGGGTTGCTTGTCTCCTTACCCGAGCTCAGAGGACTAATGAAATGGATGAGAGGTTACATTCAGCTGGAAGGAGGATCTGCGATAATGTGCTGATGGATCAGGAGAAAGCTGATCAAATGAAGAGCACATGGAACGTAAGTTTTGCCTCTGGGGGCGGCACCTTCACTAAACGTTCCTTTTAGCGTGGGCTGCTTCAAGTCATCCACCGTCTGACCGAAATAACTGGCATACTCAATACCCCATCGGTTTTTTTTGCTACGCAGGAGGCCCGCGCTGCTTTTCCATATTTGTCGACCTGGAGACCCTGGCGGGAACAAGATTCTCGCCAATTGGTTAGTGAGATAATGAGCGCGTATCTCGAGAAGCTAGACCATCTGGGAGGTGAGCACATTTTCATACGGATTTAGGAGCGGTGATATGAGCACTGACAGAAAATTACAATTATATGACCTTCCTGAACTCTGGCCAGACTTCAAAACGATAGCCCGTCAGTCAGTCTCCTCTGTACATTCTCCCAGCCATGATAGGGAATCTGGTAGTCTGGTGGACGCGCGACACCTCTTATCATACATATATTTACACAAACTTCATCGCAGGCTTGGCATCAGCGCCTTTTGGGACGTATGCTTCATATCAGCTTCAAGTAACTGGATTCTTGATTGGAACGGATCTCAATGGCCAGCCATGCACAACATACTGCATTGTCCCTTGGGGAGGTCGGCACATGGACGTCAATGCCGTGATACTATACATGAATGCGCTTACATTTGCGCTTGGTGGACTGGCCACCATCTTCATCGTGGCATATGCAGACTTTTGGAGTATGTTCGCGTGACTTGATACAATGGAAAGGCGCATGGACATGACTGATGATTGTGCAGGATACAAAACCTATCTGGTCACGATGATGCTCGTCCTGTACGGTGCAATCACAATTCCAAGCTATTGGTTGAAAAGCTACACTTTGAACGCCTTCAAGTCCGTAACAGCGCTCTACATTGTCTTCGGAATCATCACGTTGATCCTGATGGTACTCCTCAACATCTACATCCCATACTGCATGCGCGCAGCGACGGATTCCACGGTCAGCAACGGTTCGACCCCTCCTTCTATGAGAACTCATACGGGTGTCTCTAAAATTGAGGCTTCCTCTCCCGAAGTCTCGCCCGTGAAAGCCAGAGAGGAGAGGAGGTACGGCTTCGCCATGTCCATTTGGGGAATGCTCAACAACAACATCGGCGCAATGACGGTCCTCGTGATCATCATTATTCTCTCCTCAACGCTACCAGCGACATCGCAACAATCTTCAGGTCTCCTGATGAGCACTGTTGTTGGGTTTTTCACCGTCGTCGCCGCTGTGCCATCTTATTTCGGGTTGCCGCAACTACCGACAAGATCATATCCTACGACACACAAGTGGTATACGGCTCTCGTACAAGTGTTCGTCCCGTTCAAGTCCCTTCTTCAACACCCGAACATGCTGCTAATTCTGCTCGCGTATACGGTATACACAGACACTTTCTTCGCGACCACCTCGATCCTCGGCCAATTGTACTATGCAGAACTTGCGCCAAACACGCTTGAGTTTTCGTTGTACTCATTAGCGAACTACCTGCTCTTCATCATATGCACATCGACTTTCTTCGTTGTACATCGGAAGTGGAAGTTCAGCTTGGAGAAGTGTTTCGTCCTCGGATATGCTGTCATGCTAATTGTGCCACTTTGGGGATGTATTGGTATTTCAAAGCAAAACAATTTCGGCGACAAGGTAAATATGATGTTGATGACGGTTTCTGAACAAGACTAACTATGGCCTTTGCTCAGAAACGTTGGGAATTCTACGTCCAGCTCTTTATTACCAATATTTCATCCGCACTCGTCAACCCTACGTTCCGGCTGCTGTACGCCGAGCTCATACCTGCCGGCGAGGAGGTTATGTGGTATGGACTGCAAATCGTGATAAGTTGTGCAACTACGTGGATAGCATATGTTGCCACCGGACCGCTGCAGAATGCGATGCACAATTTGAGGTTTCCGCTGATACTGTGTGTGATATTCTTCTTGGTGTCCTTGGGCCTGGAAAGTGTGAGATTGTGGAGGGCTGGGATAAGCAAAGTGGAAAAAGTCAGCGATGAAGCTGCGAATGTTGAGGATGTTACAGCCGAGGTAAAGCACGAAGGTCGATAATGGTATTGCCAGAGATGGGGGACACTTAGTCGATTTCCTGCATGGGATTTCGACTGAATGTTGTGCTAAGAAGGGGGGAAGGGGGTCACTCGCATCATGTAAGCTTGACTAGAGCAGCACCACTCCAGGCATCCTACAAGTCGTCATGTTTGCATCACTGATGTGCAGTTTCCTTCTGTCATATCGCGTTAAATCGTTCTTCTAATAAATGAGTGTCGGTTCGTTAATGTGCGATAGACCAGAGTGAAATTTGGAAGAATTTGCTGGTCTGAAATGCTCTAAATGAACACAGATACCACCAGATCTCGGAGCTCTGAAAATCTCCAAATTCTGCTTTGCAACAGCATTTTAAACATCATTTTGCATCGTATCAGGTCCGCAGACGAAAGCGCCAAGGGACTGTCCTGTTTCTGCCACCTTGGGCTGCCTCTTCCTGAATGATCAGCCTGAATTGGGGCCAACCATGTCGTTCCTCACTCGCAGAGTTGTGCTTTCTTTGCTTTGAAATTTCGTCTCGATCGCTCTCTGCATCTCATTTAGACGTTGAAACAGATAAACGTGATTCCTCTAGACCTGCAAATGCTTTTGGTGAATCAGCTTGCTTTTCGGCTTCGCCAGTCAGGTACACTTCGACATCAATTCCAGAATTTGTGTCTAGTGAAGGAAATTTCGACAGTAGGTTGCTTATGGTCGTGTGAAACCAAATGCGGGTAGCGGTATCTCCTGTTGCTAGAATAGCGCGTACTGAGGCCTGACTTGGCTACGTCGAACCTGATACCCATTATTGCCGGGCCTCTCTTTATGATCAACTTCCAAATTTTGCGCATTTGCGTTCTTTGCAGGACCGTGGACGCATCCCGCAAATTGCTCGATGAAAGGCAAAGCCCAACGCGTGCCTGAACCACCTGCAATCACGACGAGATGGTCACTGTGGTAAAACTTCTGAGGGTCAATTCCTCCATAAGGACCGTCCACCAAAACAGGCACCGACATATCTGCATGAGTGAGAGCATAATTGTACAGCCTTGGTAAAGCGGCCTCGGTGGCGCACGTAAAAAGCTATACGGGACTTCTGGTCTGGTCATCTCGAGAGCAGTGAGCAGATCGTGAAAGGGGTAAGATGTGAGTGCATGGATGCTAAAGCTCCGGAAGAGTAGAAGACAGTGCTGCCCAGGCGACCAGTCAAAGTTTGCAGGAATCATAGTGAGAGTAAAGCCGTTATCCTCCACGAAAAGTTGGGCATTTTGGCCGAAGCCATACACAAGCAGGTGCCAATCCACGGGTAGATCAAACAAGGCACGTAGACTACCGCAGTTGCGACGAAATAATCTCTGTTCACATATTAGCACTCTCATGGAGAGTTGATATAGCCGACAGAGGTGCTACAAAGCACACCATGAGGTTAGTGTATAATCGCAGTGCCAGAAGAAGATCAAGATGAACACCATGATAGCGAAGAAGTGTGAGGCGTTGAAGAATTCGTAACTAAATTTCCTGCGCAATTGGTCAATCATGCCTTCTAAAGCCGTTCTGGTTCAATTGCTCACCGGAGAACACTAGCGGAGGCAAAGGTAAGCCAAGCTTGAAAATCCAATGCAACATACCTTTCCAGTAGAATAAAGTGTTGTTCTTCGTGACTTGATCTCTATATCATGATGTCAGATGTGGTCCACGATGAATGGAAATGTATGTGTTAGTGCGAGAATGAAGAAAGCATAGGCGCTCCATCGATGGAATACTTGAAGTTTCTCATACGTGACCGCCCTCAATAGCGTAATCCAATTTGCTTTGCTGACTGTGGCGCCGAGTTTTGTTATTACGTCGCCCCTCAAATGGGCGGCAAACATATAAGACGAACGGCAAGCATGCGAGAGCCATCCACCATGACCGGGTTCAAAGGTGTGGCGAATTGCCCCAATCTCAATTTGGCCAATAATAGGGGGTCAGGACCAAGTCCATACCTAGAACACCAACGACTCAGACTGCTGTAGTCCTAAGGGGACCAAGGAAAAACAGAACTTACAGAAAAAGAAAACCGTGCCAACGGCTCCCAACAGCAAGATGCCTACAGGAACTGAGTTCCATTGTAGCGATTTGACATGGATCCACGGTAGGACAGATATCGAAACACCGCAAGTGTTCTTCAGTAAAACCTTCGCCGCCAAACGCACGGCTCGAATGTCGCTGAATGGGCGTGGTTAGCCAAGCAGCCGTGATGCACGAGATCAACTTAAACAGGCTCTGGTATTTCAGTTCTTGTTGCCTCCAGTCAGGTCTAATCGAGCTCTACAAAAAGGTAAAAGTCCATGTAGTTAACAACCTGCGGAGAAAATCCATTATCACTCAACATCTTGGCTCATTGCTTTCTAAGCTTTGCATTAAGGTGCTTGGTACGGCTCTATTTTTTGCTCAGACCGGGGTTGATGAGCCCGAGCTGTCGGGCGTGACTCTGCCCGATTGCCAAAACCACCTGTCTGATTCCCACATTCCATTGGCTGGAGCAAATTCGGTAGTATTAAGGTTATGAATGCCTCACTGTTTCGGATGTTTAGAATTATACTTGGAGTGATAGTTTCTAACTACGATACGTCTAATCGTAGTACCGACTAGTCGGAGTGCGTCTAGTCGTAGTACGTCTAATCGCAGCATCGTCTTATCTTCAGCGTCGTCTTCAGTGTCGTCCTCGTTAGTAGCGTCCACTTTAGCAACGTCATCTTCTCAGCGTCATCTTTAGCAGCGTCAGCAGCGCCCTCGTCAGCAGCGTCATCTTCAGCGGCGTCATCTTCAGTAGTATCGTTTTAGTCGTATCGCCTTCAGTAGTATCGTCTTCGGCAGCGTCGTCTTTAGCAGTATTATCCGGTCATCTCGTCGGTACCAACGTCTTGGTATTCCACGTACAAAATGCATAGTAAAGATCTGCTATGATTGGCCAATAATCGGGTGGTCTTGGCATCGGGCAGTTGGATCGGGTGTTCTGGAGTCACGCCCGTTGATCTTGGACCAAAACACTTAAGAATGGAGGAACTTAACCTGCCGAGCACCTGGTCATCGATGCTGACTGTAATGCAACCCGGGACGTACAGAAACTTTCAAGGCAAGCTAATTCGGGTACAAGAGTAGCGATTGTGCTGGCGAATGGTCGGCCCCCGAGGGTGCGGCTGTGCCCGGCTAGCTATACCCGATTCCACGGCCCAGAGACTTGGCACCACGTTGAATGCAAAATCCGAGTGGTGAGCGCTGTAACCAGCCTGCCAGCTTAGGTCGCAAGTAATGATAGAAAAGTTGATGCTACCTCGGGGAGGTAAGCGCTAGTGCTCGACGTACGCCGAAGAATCTCTTACCAATTGGGAATATTTTGTTCGCGACATTGTATAAAATCTGGGCTCTGGAAGCCAGAGAGGAACAAAGTCGGTTCGTTTCCAGAACTCACATAAAAAGTACTTCAGTCACCGACTGACATAAGCATGAAGTCGCAAAGAATCCAAACCCCGGACGGTATCAGCTGGCATGTTGAATCCACTCAAAATGCAGCAGCAGCAGATTCTTCATCTTCAACCGATGCAGAAACGGAACACATCATTCTCATCCCCTCAGGAGAGGGCGACTGTCACTGTCTGGCCGCAGTAGCAGCCACATTAGCTTCTTCGTCTTCAACATCTTCAAGCCCAACCCCAACGATCATCACCACGTTCGACATGCCAGGCTTCTCACGAACCTCCGCTCCAAAGGAAGCATACACCGACGTCACACCAGGACTAATGGCGCGACAAATCATCGGCCTACTCGATACGCTGCAGATCCAACGCCCCGCCACATTCTTCGGCAGCTCCAGCGGCGGCGGCACCGTCCTCGCCCTGGCAGCACTATACCCTGGCCGCGTCAAATGCGGCATCGTCCACGAAACGCCCTTCTCTGGCGGCCCGCAGTTCGACGCCTTACTGGCTTCCACCGACGAAGAAATCACTAGAATATGTAGAGTCTTCTTCGACGGGATGATCGAATCCGAGAACGACGGCAAACTCAAGTACCGCGCCCTGGGGGATGAGTATTTCCGCCGTCTGGACAAGAACTACATCACTTGGGTCCGTGGATTAGTCGGGGGTCCTTATATCGCGGAGACCAACGCGCTTGCAACGCCTGAGAATCTGCGGAAACGCCCGCTGTTCTGGACGATTGGTGGCTTGAGTATACCGGAGCATTGGGGGAAGAGTGTGGAGGTTGCGGCGCGTGCTGGGCTGGAGATTAGGAAGGACGTGCTCATGTCGAAGCATTTCCCGGTCATCACGATCCCAGAGGACACGGCGAGTTGGATCTGGCAGTGTATCCGGACTGTGGATTCTGAGAATGCGTAAAATGGTACGTGAAACCGCTGATTTGGGAAGAGGGGTGATGTGGATCAAGGTATTGTATTGTCAATGAGTGGTCTCTAGATGTCTAAGTTTGGCACGGGCGAACCTTGTACTTGGCAACAAATGCTTGTCCTCAAAGCATAAATGAGTGTCTAAGAGATTTTCCTTCAGCACTGAACTTGTCTGGTGAGCGGTTCATGTCAATTCCATCATTTGTCGTCCGACGACTCAAAGGACGTTGGTGTGTGTTGTGTCTTTTTGCGGGGTGAGGTGCGCGTGGCTGGCTGAGGTTTCTGGCTTGGTTCAGTCGTCTGTGCAGATTAGGGAGTTGTCAGGTTTAGCTGTGCGCTTATCACCTCTTCCTCTTCCACCTCTTCCTCTTCCACCTCTTCCTCTTCCACCTCTTCCTCTTCCACCTCTTCCTCTTCCACCTCTTCCTCTTCCACCTCTTCCTCTTCCACCTCTTCTTCTTCCACCTCTTCTTCTTCCACCTCTTCTTCTTCCACCTCTTCTTCTTCCACCTCTTCTTCTTCCACCTCTTCTTCTTCTTCCTCCAGGTCTCGTATGTGCACTTCATTGTCCTGTCGAAGCTTAGCCCTCTTAACTTGTCGCTCCACCGCTTCTCTGTCCTCCATTGCCACGTAGTCGTCCACATCATTTCCCAGTCCAAGTTTGCGACCTCCGTGTCCGCCATACCTGTGAAAATCTTCACAATCTCACGTATTCTTAACTTGTCCTGAAGGTGTTCATATCGTATATTAGCCATCATTCTACTGACAGGTACAAGGTTCGCCCTTGCGAAATTGACAATACAATACCTTGATCCATATCAAGGGGATTTGTTCTTCTGGGTTACTGCGGAGTACGACCTGAGACTTTTAGAGAGGTAGAGAAAACTAGAAGGTTAAGGTTAGCATCTCTCTCTCTCGCGCGCGCGCGCGCTCTGTCTGTTCCTCTGTCTTTCATTTTCACAGATGAGCTGCTGACATTCTATTGAGAGGCTACCAAAAGTGCCCAACCCACAGTAAATCGCCACTGACTGAGGAGTGAAAGATGTCTGCACGCTGTCAGCATCAGCACCGAGGGCCGTCTCAGCCCGAATTGCAGAGAAAATGAAATAGATATTATCACAGTAGAAAGCAAGAATAAACGGAAAAGTGATAACGGCAAGGCTTCCAAGGTTGTAAAGACCCAGGTAGGTAGATGTGAGAATTCCGCTCAAAGTGTTAGTCTGGATCCAGTCTGCTACGTTTTCTTCACGAGGGCTACGCAGCTAGGCATGATAAGTGTTGAAGAAGATTACTTCGTATTTGCAACGTGTGGTGAATATTTGTTCATTGAATGTGTGTACTCTCGCAGCAGCAGACTTCCAGGTACTAGGTAGTCGCATGGCAAAGGAATGCTCGGCTCAGCACGAGCGGCACCCAATGCCTTGCGACGTACCTAATCCCTCCAGGACTGGCTAGCATGTACGAACCCCGCCCCTCTTCTCCTCCCGCTTCTTCACCGCCGGGCCCTCGCCCGCCCTCGCTGTTCCTCCTCTTCATCATCACTCGGCTCCCGCTCCTCATACCTCCGCTTTCGTCCTTGGGCGGACGGCGGTGGTGGGCTTTGAGGAGCGGAAGCCGGGACGCTCGCCAGCGTCAGCTCTCCGCCACCCACGACTCCCCCCTCTTCCTCGGCCTCCTTCCGAGTCTCGCTCGCCTCCTTGAGCTCTCTGAACTCCTCCAACTCCGCAAACAGCTTCTCCACCAGCGTCCTCAGATTCGCGTCATCAGAAGCGGTGCCGTAGAACTTGGCGATCTGGTCGCTGATCCAGTGCAGCTCGTTCATCGCCTCCCGCGCCGCGTTCTGGAAGCGCTCGAACTTCTGGTAATGCCCCAATTGCTGGAGCGTGAAGTCGACGCGCATGGCGAGCGTGATGGGCAGATTCGTCGGCACGTGGATCTTGTACTGGTCGAGATACGCCCAAGCCTTGTCGAAATCATCGGACCGCTGCTTCAGCTGGGCCATGCGTTGCCCGACGCTGGCCAGATCCATGATCACGTTGAGAAGAGGCTTGGGCTTCTCGTCCCGGTTGATGACGTGCTGGAGTTGGGTCTTGATCGAGCTGAGCTCTCGCTCAGCATCGACCAGCCGGCTGTACTCGCGGAGTTCGAGGACTTTCTTCCCCGCCACGTTGCCGTCCTGCTGCTTCCACTTCAGAGTTGCAAGCTCTGAAGTGAGCTGGTCCTTTTCATCACGGATTTTGCGGTTGATAGTCCGCAGGTCCTCGAATTCTCGATGGACTCGTTGCTGCTCCTCCGTGATGATGCTGGACGCAGCATTTTGCGCTGAAAGTAGCTGTTGGCGCATATGATCTCGTTCCTCAACAGCTACGCGACGTGCTTCTTCCAGGGTAGAAACCTGTGCACCAAGCTCGCGTAGCTGGAGGGTGGCACGTTGATCATATGCCGCAACCTCTGAGCGTACTTCAGTCTGCAATTGGGCCAGCATCTGCTTGTGCCCAGCCTCCTGCGCTTTTACAACCTTCTTGGCTGCTTGCAGCTCCGCTTGTAATTTGTGCACCTCTTGTTTCAAGCCGTCACATTGTCGGCGCAGTTCGTCTGCTGTGACGGCTGGAGGGCTGGTGGCAGGAGCGCTGGTGGCAGGAGGACTGGCAGCAGAGGGGCTGGCAGCAGCAGGACTCGTGGCGGGCGCCGAGCATTGGAGTTGGAGCAGCTCCTGTGAGAGGGTGTCTACTCTCTTCTGCATTCCAAACTCGCTCTGACGGGAAGAATGAAGTTCTGACTGCAATCTTGCCTGGTCAGACTTCAGAGACGCAACCGTGGCGTGAGCGGTGCTGGCGGATTGGAGGGCTTCGTCCTTGCCAGCTTGGAGTTGCTCAAGGGTATCTATATATACCTGCAGCTGTGAGTTCTGAGCCTCAAGCCGCTCGTTCAATTCATTGAGCTCAGTTGCATGGTGCTGGCTCTTACTTTGGAGATCATCGTTTTCGGTGGTTAGCTGACCGTTCTTCGCCGACAGCACTTCTAATTCTTGTTTCATCGCATCTAAAGCGCGGCCTGACTCCATTTTCTCGGTCACCATTCGCTCGATTGTCTTGGTCAACTTCTCCTCCTTGGCACCAATCGAATCTGAGTCGCTTGGCTCGTTCTTCGAAGGCGGATTCACGACATTGAGTTCCTCTGGTGAATGAGATTCACCCGAAAGCGACATGTGTTCCTGTGGACTTACTTGGAAAGCGACTTCTGGAACATCTTTGACATTCTCGGCTCTGGTGCTCTCCTGTCTGGGAGACGGATGCTGGACTGTATTCTTACTGTTGGCGAGCTGATTTTCAAGGTCTTGATTCTGAAGCTGCAGTAAGGTCTTGCTGTCCTCCTGCAAACTAAGTCTCGATGTAAGTGAGCGGACAGTGTCCTCAAGCTCGGCCACTTCTGACTGCAGGAAGTAGAATTTCAATGTCGTGGGTCTACCGTTCGCTTTGATTAGCCAATTCTGGGCTGCTGCTTCAGGATGTTGACAGTCTTTACATCGTCTCTTTGGGCCGGTCAACGTCGAGGTCAAGTTTGATTGCAGAGCTTTGTTGTCCTCCAGCAGCTGGTTGGTAAGAGCTCTGACCCTCTCCAAGAGCGCTGGAATCATTTCGCAGCACGAGCCAATAGTGATACCCTTGCCAAAGTTAAGTCTAACTTTGTGGGAACAAGTTTGCTTGTTCAGCAGTTGCACCAACTCTTCCACCTTGTCTCGACACCGAGCTAGCTCGAGGGTTCGCTCTGTGAGATGTTTTTGTAAAGTGCCGGCTTTGATCTGGAGGCTTTGGTATCTCTTCTGGGAGAGGTTGAGGCTTTGTTGCAGAAGCTGCTCCGACGCACTCTGGCTCTTTTGATGTTGTTGCAACTGTTGAAGTCTCTTCAAGATTGCCACAAAGCAAATCACGGACACGGCCGCCAAGGCCCAGAGGTTGGCATTTTGGCCGATACCTTCGAGGTCGATTTGACTAACGTGGGTCCAGTAGCATGTTGCTACAGGCAGAACTGATTCATAGAAGCTGCTGGCGACGAACAGACCGAGATTGAACGCAACGCCAAGAAGGATGAAAAACCAGAAGGGTTGGATGCTGATCTTTTCAGGAAAGATCCAGTCTTGAGAGGGCTCCATTTGGAGTGTGATTGCCTATCACAGAAGAGAAATGAGTGTTCGCGAATATGGGTTCGACAAGGACGATCTGTTAATCAATGACCAAGCCGCAAGGGATAGAGTCAATGTTATGAAAGATCTTGGAAGGAAGAAAGAAAGGAAGAAAGGAAGAAAGCGAACTTGGGGTTGACAGGTTAGATAAATACTGGCTGGCCGTTTGTCACTTACGATGATAGTGACACAGTGTCGCAAATTCTGGAGATTGCCTGAAAAGTGAAGACATGGTGTGAAGGTGAATGTTCAACAATCATGTTAGTGACAAGGTGCAGGAAATTTAGTTACCAAGCATTGTAAAAGTGAAGACATGGTGTGAAGGTGAATGTTCGACAATCATGTTAGTGACAAGGTGCAGGAAATCCTTCCAAGACATCGTTTGAAGGTGAATGTTCGACAATTAGTGACAAGGTGCAGGAAATACTTCCAAGACATCGTTTGAAGGTGAATGTTTGTTAGTGACAAGCTGCAGGAAATATTTAGTTACCAGGCATTGTAAAACTCCTTTCCCGCTTTGTACACGCTTGTAGCCGCTACTCTTTCTTTTGCCACCCAGTGGCTGCAAATAATCCGGAGAGCGGTCGAACACAAACAAAGTGTGCCATGGTCAGATGCACAAAGAGTCGCTATTTCTGATCACCCAACAAAGGCTCTGATTCGTCCTTCTTGTTTTGACCACTTCGCTTCTTCCGACGCCTTCTCTTTTTCTTACTGCTATTTCCATTGTGTTGGTGGTCAGCATCAGCGGCGGTACGAGAATGCGAGTTTGATCCGTTTGCTTTCCTGTTTGATCGTGACTGCGACCCCACCGAACTAGCATCGTGACGTTCGTCATCATCATTTGAGTCACTGCTCGAGGTGGTCTCGAGGACAACCTTTCGAATGCCGTTCGTGTCCACAATATTCTCTGTGATGCTGCCACTCTTCGCCGGTCGTGTTGCGTAATAAGGACTTCTTGAACGAGGCCTCTCAGGCAAAGGGCTGACCGTATCATGACTTTGACTCGAGCGGGCGGGTGGACGCAACAAGGAGTCTGTTTCTTGAGGAGCAGACTCAGTGGCGTCGGGATCGTAGGAACGGCCAGGCTTGTTTGCATTTGCAAGCCGTTGTTCGGTTGGTGAAGAAGCAAAGGAACCGTAATCGTGGCGTAGCGCCAGTACGCCATCACTGGCCTCTTTCCCGCCTGATCGAAGCATGCCTTCACCAATGCCACCAGCATATTCCGAATTCGTCTCCGAGATCCGCCTCACAGGTGTCATACGACCATTGTGTTGTGGGTGTTGAGCGACAGGAGAAGTGGTGTTGTTGTTGTAGTTATTGTCGCCGCCGCTCTTGTCCGTTCCAGGTTTGATCTTGACCGTTGAATAGCGAGTGGTCTTTGGACGACTGGCCAGATTGGACGGGCCCAAGTGCTTGAATTGTTCCCTGACTTCTTCAATACTCGGCCGTGGTTTCGACTTGCCGTCGGCGAGCAGACTGTTGCCGCTCAATCGTCTCAGCATCGTTTGGGCCTTGATCTCATTTGCTTCTTGTGTACTGTGGCGTCTGATGTCATCCGCCTTCAGTGTCCTGTCCTCACTGATATCGACCAGATTGGGTTTAATTTCAGTGGCGAGTCTGGGCACGCGAGAACGTGGAGCGGGAGCGATGCGGCGGATGGCTTTGTGGACGTCCACAAACACGTCCGACTCGTCAATAATCTCTTCTCCAATCAGCTCTTCAATGACATCTTCCAGAGTGACCACACCGATGGCGCCGTAAGACTCGCCGGGATGGTGCGAGACTAGGACCATGTGCGACTTGCCTTCCTGGAAGAAGTTGACGATATCGAGACAACTGGTGTCGGGTCGCGTCTCGGGCAGGGTGGCCAAAGCAAAGTCTCTGACCGGTTTGGCGTCTTCAGGGTCATAGGTGATGAGCATTTTGACGAGCAGCATGCCAATAAAGTTCTCATCGTTGTCTGGGTGGTGGACGGGGATCCTCGAGTAGCCTTGTGACAGAATGTCGTCCATCGTCTCTTCGTCGAGGACGTCGTTGAGCGAGAGCGTGAAGACGTCCTGCATGGGCGTCATGATGCTTCCCACGGATTTCTCTTTCAGGTCCAGCACGGCACTGATGATGGTGACCTCGTCTGCGTGCAGCCGCTGTCCGGCCTCACCCATGCTCCGGTGCAGCGACACCAGCGTCTTGAGTCCTGCTTTCTTGTATATGGTGCCATGATCTTCTCCCAATAACCAATCCAACAATTTTGCCGTGGGCCAGGCCACAGGACTCAGGATGTACATCAAGGCGAGGACAAAGGGTGCCATCCACGCCCCGATGGGCAGGCCATATCGCACGCATACGGATTGAGGGACAATTTCGCCAAAGATCACTGTTCCCCGGTTAGCTTCCTTCTTGTGCCGGGAGGAGGGGAGGAGGGGAGGCGGTTGAGAGAATCTAGATCTCACTGGGATGGGCGACTCACCAATCAACACCGTCGAGCCCAAAACAGCGGGCCAGCCTCCGCCAAGGGAACGGTCGAGGATGATGGGCAGGGTCTCGTTGGTGATCACGTTGCTCAGCAGGAGCGTGACCAAGACCCAATGTTTTCCTCGTTGTAGCAGGCTCAGCACCTTTCGCGCATTCTTCTTCTCCGATCCTTCGCCCGAGTCCTGGATGACTTGGAGATATATCTCATCCTGCCCCATCAACGCGATGGTCAGGCCAGCAAAGGCACCACCTAGCAAAACCAACGCGGCCGCAACACCAAGGTAAATCCATAGCGAGGGCTCGTTGGCGGGCAACGGTTCGGGCTCCTCGGCGAAGGAATGCAACAGGTTCGCCACGTGGATTGGCACTGCTTGCACCAGCGACGTCTGGCCGAGAGCAATGAAGAGAATCTTGGACAGGCCTAGGACCAGAGGCCGTCTTGCAAGATATTGGTTCTGCATCGCGCTCATCGTACGATGGAGTCCACGGGCTGTCCACGGCTTGGTCGACAGATCCTAGGAAGCCATGAGGAAGTCGACGGATTCGGATCTTCAATCTTATTATGCTAACTCAATACCACTAGAAGTGCTGGTGCTGGCAGTCGGTGAAAAGGGCAAAGATAGATGCGCTTCACGTCGCACGATGCCGTTTCCGACGGCAGCGGCCAATACGTCGTATGGCGATATGCAGTACGTTACCGAGGAGGACTGAACTTTGGCTGCCCAGCTTGGAACACGTGAAACGTTGAGCGCCATCACATCATCAACAATCAACGCCAGCTTATGTAATGATATACGAAAATGGCTTTGCGCTAATGCCCCTACGCGCGACCCACAGTTGCTGAAACCATTAAACATATGTATGACACGCAGGTATTCACCAGCAGCAGCAGCACAACTTCGCTGTTTGATGCAAGCCACCATCAGCACGATTCACAATGACCACAAATTTGGACCTGTTATGATTAAACTTGACTAGACCCTGCAAAGGGCAAGGGAAAATTAATTGGAAGGTTTGCCGAAGGGGCCAATACGGAGATGTCGGGGATTAAACATTTCGGCTTCCCGCGGGAAGACTTGTTCTAAACCACGTCTGCTTTGTCTCCTCTCAAAGCCAAAACGGCAACAATGAGAGCCACCCGAGTCTCACTGAAAGAACGCATAGGTGGTTTTCGACCATGAGTGCCAGAGTAAAGCTGGCCATTCGCTTGGCAAGGGCTGCCGCGTCAAAGAGGTCCTATGCAAGCCAGGCTACGCCCACCCGAATCAATCGCAAAGTTGATTTTGAAAAGACTCCCGTATTGCACAAAACCGAAAAAGCGGCTCGCAGTGCCTATGGTTTAGGGTCAAATGACGTGCTCGAATGGCAGAATCTCACTCAGGCGGTATGCGGTGCCATGCACCATGCCATGAAATCAGATGAGAATGTTATCTTGTTCGGCGAGGACGTTGCTTTTGGAGGCGTCTTTCGGTGCTCCAAAGGCTTAGCAGATGAATTCGGTGCTGCCCGAGTCTTCAACACTCCTCTCACTGAACAGGGCATTGCCGGTTTCGGCATCGGATGCGCCGCCCAAGGATTGAAGCCGATTGCAGAAATTCAGTTTGCCGATTACGTCTTTCCGGCCTTCGATCAGATCGTCAACGAAGCTGCCAAATTCAGATATCGAGAAGGAGCAACGGGCCAGAATTGTGGTGGTCTCGTCATCCGCATGCCGTGCGGCAGCGTCGGTCACGGCGCACTGTACCACTCTCAAAGTCCCGAGGCTTTGTTTACACATATTCCGGGGGTACGAGTGGTCATGCCACGATCTCCGTCGCAAGCAAAAGGTCTACTCATCAACTCGATCTTACACTGCAATGATCCCGTCATCTTCATGGAGCCAAAGACATTATACAGAGCGGCTGAAGAATTCGTGCCACGCGATGCGTTTGAGCTACCACTGGACAAAGCAGAAGTGCTAAAGGAGGGAAAAGATCTGACCGTCATTTCATACGGCCAACCCCTTTACCTGTGCTCCGAAGCCATACAGACACTGGAGAAAGAGATGAACGGCTTGAGTATTGAGCTGATCGACCTGAGGGCAATATATCCATGGGACAGGGAGTGTTTAATGCAGAGCGTCAACAAGACCGGAAGAGCGGTCGTCGTCCACGAGAGCATGCTCAACGCCGGAGTAGGTGCAGAGATTGCCGCGAGCATTCAAGAGGGCGCTTTCCTGCGCCTCGAGGCTCCCGTGGCTCGAGTCACAGGGTGGGATGTTCATTCGGGTTTGATTTTTGAAAAGTATAATGTCCCAGACGTGGTTCGCATTTACGATGCTATGAAGCGGACCTTGGAATATTGATAGCTTTCATCAAGTTCCTCAAACCAACTCCTCGCCATACTCGCACTCAGCAGAACGCGTACTTCGTACGTTGCAACTCGTCCAGTAGAAAGCACTGGCTCAGTACGCGGATCGCCAAAAGCCAACGAAACGAACCTGTCGAACATTTATATATTTCACCTCGTACAACACCGGCTATTGGACGAAACTGGCATGCCACTAGTGCACACGCAACAATCTCAGCTTATTACGGAACAAGTACTAGGGACCTGCAAGGCTGAGCCATGTGCATAGCCTCACCTGATTTGACTTAGAAAGATTAGTGGTGGGCCTCCTGTTAGTGTTACAGCTATATGATTGGTCCATACAAACTCAATTAGCTCGCTAGCTTGCATCAGCTTGTGCAATGACGTTGTGGACGTTCTGCCTGGCAAGTCCTTGCCATGCCACAGCCAAGCACGCCAGACGCGTTGCAAAGTAAGATGGAGTGGAACCCGATTACAGCGCTAATCGTTGCTGGAGTGCTCCGTATTCATGATACAGCAAATTTACATTACCGCAAACACCTTGTCATTTAAACTGTCGCACTGTTAAATCGCATTAACATCAGCGCCGCCCGGACAGCAATACCCCCGACGCAACATAGTGTGCGTCTGCTTGAAAGACCTTGCACCTTTCTAGCCACCACCTTCATTTCAAATATGCAATTATCCAGCCGGGACAGCTGTGCCTGTCAATGCGCATAGCTTTCTCTTAAATAAGTTCGGAGGTGGCTTACTTATAAGTTGATGATACAATACATTCCAACTCCGTTCCACTCGGACTTTCGCAGCTTCGTATGACGTTGTGGCCTTGTCGCCAGCTTCGCCGAAGACGATAAGACGACTAGCACAACCAATTGTCTTCAACCCGGGATACTCGTTATGAGATTCAAAATCTATAGCCTTTATGATATCGATATATTAGGGGGGAGTTGTACATCACTGCGGTTCTTGTGCCAATATCAATGAAAGGAGTCACGTGGGCGCTCTGGAATCGCGAGAGTCCCCGCCTTTGCGGGTCCGGCATCGAACTGCGCTGTCGAACACTGCAGGAACAACAAGCCTGCCCGTCTGCAAGAGCCTGAAGACCAGATACTCCACGCTACGTTGTCAATGGAGTCTTTCTCGAATGAATTAGACTCTCAGCTGGCATCCACTGTAGAGGACTGCAATGTTGCACCGGATTATGTTGAGACATCCTACTTTGCGGAGGAAACAGCTTCCCAGAACTGGGCCCCAACTCCTGCATTATACATGGACAGTCAAGGCCAGCCTAGATGGAGCCGGTCTGCATCAGTGAACGTCCCCGGGCTCCAACTGCAAGGTCTTGGGTTTGTACAATTGAGAAATTGGAAGCATGAGGCAGCATATGATGAGAATCCACCCACATGCATTCACTACCGGATTGATTGGAGATTGATGATCAATCAGACAATTGTATCTAGGAACACCATAGAGGACGTAGTTCTCGAACCGACTTCCTACGGGCCCCGTCTCGAAGAATTACTCTGGAGGTAGGTTCCGCCCCCACGATTGGTTCGACCAGCTGATATGGATGTCGAGTTAAAGGTGACAGGAAGGTCTGAGGATAATATTGTGGGGCAATGCGAGAAAACAAATATTAATTGGAGGCAGGTGGAGAGACGGCTTCTCAAGTGGAGTGACTTATTCCGCAAAGGTAAGAAGCTACGGGTGGTCATTTGTTTTCGCTATGAGGAGGTTAGTCCAGCGGTGGCGGCGAGTGGTTCGAAGACAGGCGGTAAACGAACTAGAGGCACTGTCACTCAGCAAATGTCGGCTGAGCTCACTACTGAGGTCAACGCTGAAGAGGCGGCGACTGGACGACCAGCCGCTTGGAAGCATGTATATGCCCTTTTCCGCTGTTTAGGGCCGCCTGCGACCTAAAGCCTTGGTGTTGGTTCGACTCTGAAAACAACAAGCGATTTGGACTGAAAAAGTCATCATCTTCGCACGCTTATCCGCTACAAGGATAGTGACGAAACTCTGGATACGCACGAACAGATGCCCAAGGATCCACGAGAACAAATTCACAAGGAGGAGGAACAGAACGAACGACGCAAACAGGCAAATGGCGCTGGCGCTGCCTCCGGAATACCACCGATCCAAAATCACCAATGACCTGCCAAATCACGCGTCAACGAACGCGGAAGCATCACTGAAGTCAGAAGTGAGTCTGGTCGAGATCTCCAGCCTTTGCGATGTGAGTGTACAGGATTATTGTGATTGGCAGCAGTCCCAAGTTAGAAAGCCGTTGTTGAAGGCTGCCTACCAAAACGCCACTGACTTTATGGTTGACAAAGGTCTCGTCGTCTCGACGTAGAACTTCTTCATGATGATCAGGATCCTCAGTTCCTTATTAACGGAGCAGAGATTCCAATAGGTATCGCTCGACGTTATTATCGAAACATCAAGTCTTTCGCCAAACGTCGCGAGCTCGCTTGATCTGCAGCTTCTCAGAAGTTCAGCATCTTTCAAAACATCATGGATTTGTTGTGGTGAGCATTCTCTATATATGTACGGCATTCTGAGAAGTCGAAGAAAATTGATATAAGAATGGATACTGTAATACTATGGTTCAACAAACTCTTCAACGGGTCACTCTGACGTTGCGAAAGTGACCTCGTACGCTTGCTTTTCTTCCCCCGACTTCGTCAGCGCACCATTCGAGGTGAATACAATTTGAGACTCTATAAATGATTCCCACTTATGTGCTAACCCTTCTGCATCGACAAGCCGATCCTACGTTACGATACAGTCAGAAGCCAGTTATTTTTGGCTAGAATTGCTGCTGGGGAGACTGTCTGCTGCTTGCGAACACTATTCACATCACTGAGAACTTTTACATCATATGGAGAAACAACTTTTACAGATACATTCAGGTTAATGCGTCACGAATATTCGCGAAGAAAATTGGGTTTATTAAGCAGTCAGAAGTCTAGTACTATAAACACCTTTGTCGTGACAAGAATTTTAGAAGCCTCAAGGCAGATGAATTCCTCCATCAACTGCTAAAATCTGGCCAGTAATATATCCTGAGCCAGGTTGCACCAAGAAGCGAATAGACTCGGCAATTTCTCGTGGACTGCCTTCGCGCTTGATGTGAGCATTGTTCATCAACTTCTCATAAATCGGACTCCCTTTCATTGAGAGATCCGTTGAGGTTGGACCAGGTGAAACAACATTGATGGTGATACCCTTAGCTCCCAGTTCCTGAGCCATTGCAACTGTCATGGCATTCACAGCTCCCTTCGACGCACCGTACACAGCCAACCATTCGTGGCCAAGACGTGTGATGACAGATCCAATGTTGATGATTCGCCCTCCTTCTTTCATATAGGGCAAGCCTGCCTGAATGAGCAAGAAAGAGGCGCGCACGTTGATCTTGTAAATCTTATCCCAAGCTTCAACAGGCACATTCGCAATCCCTTGATGAACTGCAGCCGTGCCGGCATTATTAACGATAATATCGATAGTGGTTGTATTGAAGGCTTTGAGAGTTGCTTCGACAACTTTGGTTCCAAAATCTGTTGCGGATGCGTCTGCTTGGATAGCTACAGACTTGACCCCGAGGCTCGTCAATTTCCCAACGACCTCTTGTGCTGGGCCTGCCGAGGAGCTATAGTGCACGGCCACCTCGACGCAAGTTAGCATTTCCAATATTGAATATTCATGGAGTCTTTCGAGCACGTACGTTGGCACCTTGTTCCGCCAATGCGATGGCTGTAGACGCGCCGATACCACTAACTTTGCCAGAGCCAGTTACGATGGCGACCTTGCCAGCCAATACTTTTTCTGCCATAGGTGCAGAGGAATAGGTTGAAGGGAGTTGGGTTGGCGTTGCTGTGAACTAGCGTGCTGCTGCTGTTGGAATGTACTGACTCTTTGCCGAGTGGTGCTGATTGAACCTTTTCAACTGAGACATGATTGTCCCTAGACTTTATATGCTGTCCAGCTCGTACCACATACCAAGTACGATTAGATTGTTAAGGCAACGACGCCCCTACACTATCAAAAACATTGAAAATTAGCTAACTTCGAGTTCTTAGTAATTGATCAGGTGACGTCGGGGCGAGCGCGGCGAGCGCGGCGAGCTTTGGCCTTGGATTTTTAATCACCAACAAAAAGTGTCCACAATGCAGTTCTCGAGATAGTCTCATCTCCCAAAGGTCATCGATTCTACTGTTTGGGATGGATCCCTGACTGATCAGCGTCAATCGAAAAACATTACCAGCTTCTACAATGATAGCAGAGCGGGTACTGGTCGTACCCACGATGACAAATCGCTCATTCGAGTGACTTCGCCCTGGCGTCGCGATACATGAAGTCCTACTCAACAAATGGCCTCAAAAATGGTTTAAAGGAGCAGCTTCTGCTCGTAAGCTACCGGACCATGAATGCTCAGGTAGTTGATATACATCAAAATCCAACCATTTTTTGTTCCTCTACTTGAGCAATAGTTTAGCCGGCATGTTGCTATCACTTTCACTCGTCGCTCTTGCAGGCTTCATTTGTCACGCGCTGCCTCACGCCGGTTCGCAACAATGGGACCACCCAGCAACGGAGTTGTATGTAATGTCCAACGGCGTTTCCGGCAATGATGTGGTTTCAATCTCAATTAAAGAGGACGGATCTTTACTTGGTGGGAGGTCCGTAAGCACAGGAGGAATTGGAGGTAACTACGTATCGCCGTCTGACGGACATCCTCTCGTACCTGATGCATTGTCATCTCAGGATTCTCTTATCGCTGCCGGCAAGGTTGGTCAAACCCGAAGAGGTGAATACGTTTATCTGCTAATTTTTTTTTAAGTATTTGTTCGCAACAAATGCCGGATCCAATACCGTCTCTATGTTCGCAAAGACGGACTCGGGGATTGAGCTTCTCGGTGAACCAAAATCATCAATGGGTCAATTCCCAACAACCTTAGCGGCCTTGCCAAGAGAGAGATTTATTTGCGTTGCCAATACCGGCGCTGAAGCTGGAGTTTCGTGTGCAACCTTTTCGGAAACAGGTCTTTCAGACTTCGACTTACTCCGACCGCTGAATGTTGGCGAGCAGCAGACACCTCCCACTGGCCCGGTGCCGGGCATCTCAGACATTTTCTTTGCAGACGACTCGTCGCACCTCTTCGTCAATGTTAAAGGCAGTCCGGGCATGTTCACGACGTATACTGCAATTTTTGGCGTGGATAAAGGTTCAGTAGCCAGGATTGCTGCCACAATTACACCACCAGGAAGCGCAGTCTTGTTTGGTGCGTCTCTCATTGAGGGAACGTCTAATGCACTTGTTTCGGATGCCGGGTTTGGGGCACTCATCCTCAATTTAGCAGACTTGTCCGCGGAGCCCATTGCGTTGACAAATATTACAGGACAGCAAGCGTCTTGCTGGGCTGCATCATCCAAACTCACAAACACTGGTTTTGTCACAGATGCAGCACTCAACCGTCTGGTGGAAATTGATCTAACTAGCGGTGACATCGTCCAGGAATATTATCCACCTACTCCATTTCCGGGAATGACTGATATGGCAATCAGCGAAAAGTTTCTATGGACGCTAAGTGCCGGCAATGGGACAACAGCTCCAAGTATCAACACATTTGATTTAAGTGCAGGGAGAGGTCGGGCGAGGTTCGTGTCAGCGTTTGTGATTCCTGGTGTGAATGCCAATGCACAAGGTCTGGTGGCTGCTTGAGAAACATTCTGCCAAACAGGTACTGTATCAAGCATAGCAGTTGCCATAGCTCAGCATGGAAGTTCTATTCCACACCAGGGGCGAGGATAATGAGGAAGTGTTGCAACACATGATGGAAAATAGACATTCCCAAAACAACGCTGAGGCTGTTCAGGTCTGATGACACCATTCACTGATCTTATTGTATTAAAAATGTTTCGGTGTCGCATGCTACAGTATGCAGTCGTGCATTTGGTCAAGCTGTGTTTCGAGTGATCCCCATTTCTCCTTTGCACGCTGGGTTCGAATGTATCAATTCCATCTTCGCTGACCCCTATAGAGCAAATGACAAGTAACTCAGGTCGTTGCTCATAAGCAAGAAGACACTGACTTGATTATGTTTCGGCAGATTAACAACCCGCCTCTGTGCGCACGCTGTCTCTGTGGCTCATTGTAAGTCAGACTAGTGTACACTTATCGGTATTGAAGGTGACACATCAAACAACTCCCGGGTATTGCTGCGACCATGTCTCTTTTCTTTCCCACTGGCAGCAGGTCATTTGTTATCGCGTTGGTGACTGCTGATGCCCGTTGTCTGCGCTTCTTCACCACCAACATTCCGCATCGCTGGTATAAGACGCCCGCAGGTCTGTTGGCGTCTTTGTATGATAGAGGGAGAGGTTCCAGTGCTTTCTGTTCCCGACTCCTGCTCTTTACAGATTTCACGCTATTGCGGCACTCAGGTGTGTTTCGTGCACTTGGCAGAGTCGCTGTTTCATATCGCCCTTGCCTCGTCCAGGAGATAGTCTTGTCGGATACATGGACGATAAGATTGATTCGGAAGTGAATAGGAGGACTTTAGTTATGTGACAAAGGACTGCGGCAATGCAGCTGCTCAATGCAATCCTGTGCTCTCGCTGCCAAAATTGCGCAATTCTGTAGCGCTGTATTCGCCAATGAGGAGTATCGGTCTCAACACAGCAGCGATAACGCAGAATGCGGTGTTGCACATGAGTGTTACAGTAGCGACGTCAGCACCTCACTGTATTTTGCCTCAAAGAGTGCAAAACTCCAACTCCCGCCCTTGGCGCAGATTAGAAAGTAATGTAGGTTGTGGCGGAGCAAGAGCAAACCCCATCAAAACATCGTCGATATTTAGGCTTGCCCACTGCTCGTTGAGTAGTACTGCAGTGCTGTATGTGAGAGCTGGCAATTCTCGAATTATACCTCCGCAGTTTGTGGTTGTGTCATCGTTCAAGCCAACTCTAGCGCGAAGTTCAAATGACAGCGTCGAATCTTGTATTGTAAATAACGCCCTCCATTAGGCTAGAAGGAATGAACGATGATTGGACACGCCAAACAAAGTGAACTTGCTGGAAGGAATGTGGCTGAGCCGATGCGTGTGCGCGGGTCGAATAGCGCACCGCGTTACTGTACAAATTACTGTTCGATTGCTTCTTCTCCTTGTCTCTTCTATCTTTGAAACTCGGCACTGACGTCTTATCACACCTGCCTGACATTCAAAGAAGTGTTCACTGCAGTATACTAAATGTCTGGCTACTATCCTCCGGGTCCCCCGGGCCAGAATTTCGGTCCGCCCCAGCAAGGGTGGGGAGGGCCACCTCAGCAACAGAATTTCGGAGCATATCCAGGACAATATCAACAACCGCCGCCACAGCAGTTTCAACAACCACCGCAAGGACAGAACTTTTATCCGCCTCCAGGTCCTCCCCCTGGTTTCCACCAACCTGGTCCTCCGCCTGGACAGCCGGGCTTTCATCAACCGCCGCCTCAACATGGCTTTCAACAACCACCACCACAGCAACCATACGTTCAAGGCGCAATGCCTTCACCTGGCTATGGCAACGATGTTGCGCAAGGAAATGCTGGTCCAGATGCTGACGCACTCACGAAAGCCATGTCTGGGTTCAAACGAGACCATGTCACGATCATCCGTATTCTCGCAAAGGCAGACCCTCGATACATGGCTTTGCTGAGACAAACCTACGCGCAACGGAATGGCGGTACAAGCCTGGATTCAAAAGTCGAATCCTCCTTTCGTTCGCACTACGGAGACACCCTTACTCAGCTTGCACGTGGTCCGTTGCTTTCTGATGTCCACAACGTGAATCGCGCCATCAAAGGGCTCGGTACGAAAGAAGACATGCTGAACGACGTTTTGATTGGCCGATCCAACGCTGACATGCGCGCCATTAAAGCGACTTATCAGTCGGTGTTCAAAAAGACGATGGAATCAGATGTCGAAGGCGACTTGTCTCTCAAGACGAAAACAATGTTCCAGCTAATAATGCGGGCATCCCGGACGGAAGAATCCTATCCTTACAACCCGACGGAGATTGCTCGAGATGTAGATGCCTTGCAGCAAGCGACACGAGGGCCCTCAGTAGCCACGAATCAAGATCAGGTCTTTACCATCCTGACTCAACGCTCTGACAACCAAATCCGCGCGATCGCCACCGATTACCAGCAGAAGTATCGCAAGTCGCTCGAAGATACCATTCGGTCGAATTTCTCTGGCCATATGGAAGATGCGCTGCTGCTCGCGCTAGGACGAGCGACGGATCGTGCTAAATCTGACGCATATGGCCTCGAAGATACCATGAAAGGAATGGGTACCAAGGACAATCTGTTGGTCAACAAGACTGTCAGAGTTCACTGGGACAGGCAGAATATGGATCAGGTCAAGAAAGCGTATCAACATTTTTTCAAGAGGGACCTGATCTCAAGAGTCAAGGGTGAGACGAGCGGCGACTACCGCGACGCTCTTGTGGCCTGCTTGACGTAGGAAGCGATCATGGGGTTTGCAACAGGTTCTGGGCTCGATCCGATTTCTTGATTCCCATCGTATATATTTGGCTTGCGCTCCTTTGTAGACGGGAATTTCCTACGACGCGCAGCCCCTTCGCTCTATCATTGGAAACCTCTGTATAACAATAGTTTCTTTAGTACCAGCATTAGCTATGCAATTAACCTCTCAGATTGCTTTTTCGTTTCCCACAACCAGACGACGCATTGCACGAGCGTGTTGCAAAATGTTCGACTTGAGGATCTTTGTGTTTTGAGGGACAGCAATTTGTAGCAGCGTTTTGTGCAAGCCTAACCCAGCGTGTCAGTCTTCGGAAGAATGTCGTCCCGATCGAGCGTGAGGGGACCCAATAATCATCTTCGTATTTTATTATTCCACACCTGTCGTTATCTATCCCCAAACAGACCATACGCTAGGCCCGAGTTAGTGGAACTTGCGAGGAAAGGAGCCTTGGTGGAGTCGATCGAATCCAGGCTCTTTTGATGGTGAGGTGGACTTCGGGCCCGTCGTTGAAGGCTGATGCTGATTTACCTAGGTTAGGATAATACCTCTGTCCTGGAATATAATCATTATTATACAGTTCTATCTAACACCCCGATAGGTTTCGACCTTCCCACTCTTTCTTCTGACCGTCTGGAATTTTCCCAACACACAGCGCAACTACCAAACAGACACCTCACCCACCATGGCGATAGCGGGGCCAACTTCGTTTTGGAGCTCGTACACATTCTGGACGGGCTCCTCGATTGCCGCATCGATTTTGTTGGTCAAGACGGCTCCAGAATACAGTATCGGCCAAAGCATAGCAAAGACTGCAATGGTTGTGTTCTTGACTCAATGGTTCGTCTACGGCTTTTATGCAGTGATCCTATATCCGAGATATTTTAGTCCTTTGAGGCATCTACCCATGGTGACCGAGGGAAATCATCCCCTCATGGGTCAATGGTTTACCATCATGCGCGAACCATCAGGCGCGCCAATGCGCAAATGGGTAAACACCATACCCAACGATGGACTGGTTCGGTATTTGGGTTTGTTCAATAGGGAACGTGTGGTACTCACAGGACCTAAGGCTTTGTCCGAAGTTCTGAGTACGAAGAACTACGACTTCCAGAGGCCGAAATTGATGCTTCGAGGTCTTGTAAAGATCCTTGGCGTAGGATTGTTGTTCTCAGAAGGTGACGACCACAAACACCAGCGCAAAGGGTTTTCCCCCGCTTTTGCTTTCCGCCACATCAAGGAATTGTATCCAACATTCTGGGCGAAGTCGAGGGAAATGGTCAGGATGATTGAAGAGACCGAACTCGTTCAGAAGGCGCCTAACGTGGAGGTTGAGATTGGGGGCTGGGCCAGTCGTGCTGCTTTGGACATCATCGGTGTTGGTGGCATGGGTCAAGATTTCAACTCCCTCGCCGATCCGAATACCGAACTCAACCGGACATACCGAAGCGTATTTTCTCCGAGCAGACAAGCGCAAATCCTTGGTCTGATGCAGTTCTTCCTTCCTATGTGGTTGGTTGAAAACTTGCCAGTCAAACGCAACGACGATATCATGGCAGCTTCCAAATTAGCCAGGGCCACGGCTCGAAACTTGGTGCGTCAAAAGAGAGAGCGGCTTCTGCACAAGGAGAAGATGGATCCCGATATCATCTCGATCGCGCTTGAGTCTGGTCAATTCACGGAAGACACGTTGGTCGACAACATGATGACCTTCCTCGCTGCCGGTCACGAAACTACTGCAAGCTCTTTGACATGGGCAACACACCTTCTGTCAAAACATCCCGAAGTACAGAGTCGGTTGCGGGCCGAAATTCACGAACACATCTCTAACCTGGACAACGAGATCAACGACACCATCATTGATGGAATGCCGTATCTGCATGCCGTGTGTCAGGAAACTTTGCGTGTGTACAGTCCGGTGCCACTTACTCTTCGAGAGGCAGTAAAAGACACTTCGATACAAGGACAGTATATCCCAAAGGGAGCATTTATAGTGATGGCACCATGGGCTACTAATACGAGCAAAGAACTGTGGGGTGAGGATGCTGCAGAGTTCAATCCCGACAGATGGATGAAGCAAGGACAGGCAAATTCTGGAGGGGCAGTCAGCAACTATGCTTTCCTGACCTTCCTCCACGGTCCACGATCTTGCATAGGGCAGCGATTTGCAAACGCCGAACTAGCCTGTTTGCTGGCAGCCTTCGTGGGCAGATTTGAGTTCGCGATGACAGATCCTGACGAGGAGATTATTATCAAAGGCGGAATCACTGCCAGGCCCAAGAACGGAATGCGACTGAACCTGAAAGTCGTGGATTGGTGATGAATGGCACTTGGAAAGCAGAAATCGCTTTAAATACCTTGCTATTTGGTGTCAGATGGGCACAAACTCGTCGCGCAAGTGTTGTAGCAGATCACGCAATTCCGCTCCTCTGTTGCCTGCACGTACATAGTTCTCCGTTAGGATCTTTGCTGCCATTCAAGCTCTTGGCTGAATGTTCTGGCACAGTTGTAAATCACAGATGGCTGTTGGATAATATTTTTGACCGTCAGCTCCGGGGTTGGAGCAAGTAAAGTTGAAGGGGAAAATGTGTCAACTGTCAGGCTTCAGTGACAGCCCCGCCTGTGTCTCAGAGGCTTTTTTTGCGTCTCCAGGTGGTCTATGCAGGCAGCCTGCGGCGCCAAATGACGAAAATTCCCAGCTTGAATGGGTGAGTTGCCCACACCAATCCAATACTTTGACTGTCTTCATTTCGACAAAAAATTGTTTGACTCGTTGCTTCATGGCGACACCGAATGACGATTCAAAGCGTCCAGGACTACAACTCTCGCAGTCGTTTCGCTCCCAAATTAATTCTCACGATGCGTTTGCCGCTTTAGGGCAGTCGGCCGGAGGTACAGGGTCCAATAATAAAAGCAGAGACACGCAAATCGAAAAGCAGAAGACCAGTGAAGAGAATTTGCACCATCGCTTGTCAGCTACCGGAAGTGTGCAGGCAATTGTAGTTGACCAAGATGTTCTCTTCGCAGGTATACAAGGCGGTGACATTGTGGTAGGTGATGCCGCCCGGCGCCAAACCAATAATTTTGCGGTCAAGGCCTTCCACTAATTGAAACCAAAACTTATAGGCGTGGTCTCTGGAAACTTACGAGAAGCTCGCCAGAGTAAGAGCACATCACCAAAGTGTTCTGGGATTAAGTCTCTCGGACAACCGCAAATTGCTGTTCTCGTGTGGTGTGGACTCTGTCGTAAATGTTTGGGATTCGAGCTCTCTCCAACGACTGTACTCCCTGCATTCCCCTTTTGAGGTCGGTGACATATTTTGCGTCACTTACTCACCTGAGCTCAACACGCTTTTCTCGGGCGCGCAAAATTCCAGCATCCAATGGCACCAATTGTCGCCTCAGACAAAGGCAAATGGCGCGGAAGACCACGATCCAAGCTCGCGCAAACATCGCTTCTTTGACTCCCTAGGCCCTGGAGGGGTACCTAGCGTCCAGACCAACGGGAATGGCGAGGCCAGGCAAGCAGTCGGAGGCAAGGTTCTGACCATCGCCAGTAATTGCTATTTAGCGTACGCCCACAAGAGCTATATCTACTCCATGGTTCTTGCCAAAGGCAGTTTCGAGGATGAGCCTGCACAGGGAGTTTTGGTCACTGCAGATGGGGGCGGGACGATCAAGGTATGGGACATTGCCAACCTCCCAGAAGTTGGCCTCAGGCTGCTTTTCAAGATCAAGAATCGAGGCGCAAGTATCTTCAGCCTGGCATACAAGACACCATTCCTATACGCCGGCATGTCAGGCGGTCAAGCACATGTTTACAACCTGATGTCTCAGCAGCTGGTACAGAAACTCGATGTTTGCACCTCCGATATTGCACAAATCCAAGTCCTCAACGACAAGGTGTTCTGTGGCTCGAGTTCTGGTATTGTTACCGGCATCGACAACCGTTTTGCCAAGGTCAAAACATGCCAGGCGCACGCAGGCAAGATCCTGGCAATGGCCACATCAGGGCCTGTGGGGCGCAAGTTACTGATCACCGGAGGCAACGACAATTCGATCGCCTTTTGGGATGTTTCTGACGCCAACAAGCGAAGTCGAGCACAGAGCAATACTAATGATGAAATTCTTTCTAATCTCAAGAAGTTTGTGTCTTACCGCACCGTGTCGAAGGGGTCTGGATGCGCCCGAGACTGTCACGAAGCGGCCAACTTCCTGCGGAAAATGTTCAGCGCGCTTGGGGCACAGACGTCTTTGATTTCTCCCCAAGAGGACGTCAATCCGCTGCTACTGGCAAAGTTTGAGGCATCAGTGCATGCTACGAGGAAGAAGACGGTGCTGTTCTATGGTCATTACGATGTCGTAGATGCGGAATCGAATGCGAACGGGGCGAAATGGGTTGCAGATCCATTCACGTTACATCCGCTGAACGGCTATCTCTACGGGAGAGGAGTGACTGATAACAAAGGGCCGATTCTTGCAGCCTTGTATGCAGTGGCCGAGCTCGTACATGATGATGAACTCGCTTGCAACGTCATCTTCTTAATCGAAGGTGACGAAGAAGCCGGGTCTCGGGGCTTCAGCAAAACTGTTCGGGAACACAAGGAGGAGATTGGGAAGGTAGACTACATCCTCCTCTCCAACAGCTACTGGCTCGATGATCACGTTCCATGCTTGACATTCGGAATGAGAGGAGTCGTTCATGCTACTGTGGAGATTACGAGCGGAAAGCCGGACTTGCACAGTGGCATGGATGGTAAGGCGTTGCAGCACGAGCCGCTCAAAGACCTGACCGTGCTGCTTGCATCATTGATGGGCACTTCTGGAACGGAAATTCTGATACCAAATTTCCACGATAGTATCGATCCGCTGCAGCCGTCTGAGCTGCGAGCCTACAAAAGCATAGCTACTTCGTTGATGGCAGGGCACCCCGAGATCCGCGATGAGGACGCCTTCACACAATCTCTCATGCAGCGTTGGAGAGAGCCCAACATGACGATTCATTCAATCACGGTGCCCGAGACCAAAACAGCGGTGACGATTTCTTCTCGAGCCAAAGCAACACTCTCGATCCGCATCGTTCCTAGCCAAAAGGCCGACACCATCGCCGAGAGTGCACGACAATTTCTCGAGGAACAATTCGAGAGGCTGAAGAGCCGCAATTCGATCCAAGTCAGTATCACGGCCAAAGCAGATCCGTGGTTGGGTCGCGTCCACAGTGAGATCTACGAGGAGCTGCGAGAAGCGATCATCGAGGCATGGAGCTTTGACGAATCATCACAGAGAGAATTTGTCACATCGGAAGAGACGGGATCGCCTGTGCAGGTAGCATCGCCAGGCTTACGAGCGCGAGGAAGGCGAGCTTCAGTGTTGTCATCCGCTGGGACCTTTACAGCAGCCAACGTCCCGCATGAGCCGCTCTTCATTCGGGAAGGCGGGTCCATCCCAGCCATCAGCTTCCTCGAGCGAGAATTCGATGCGCCTGCGGCCATGTTTCCGATGGGCCAGGCGAGCGATAATGCTCATCTCGACAACGAGAGGATTCGAGTGGAGAACTTGTACAAGGGCCGAGATGTGCTGAAAATGCTGTTCTCGCGGTTGGGAACCAACACCACGCGCTTTGCTTTGAAGAATCGAGCCTCGACCGTCACAATTTGAAGTGACTTGGTTACGGTAAAAGCTGAATGTCACAGAGGTGGAAGGCAATTTTACTAAAGGCGGGTAAATAAAAAAGGTCTTCCATTGTCAATCATCGTAGAACATGAGACCGGCAATCATATCATTACGGAGCACAATGAACAAATGATTGCACTGTCGTGAGTGGACATTTCGCGGGTGGACGGGAAGGGAAGAGCGAGAGAAACACAGAGAAGAACTCAGCCACACGATCGACGCGCCCTTGGTATCCACTCTGTGGCTAGTGGAAGGGTGTCTTGATCCATGATTCGTTAGAACCCACCGCGGCTGTGCTGACTGGGTCGCTGGGCATGATCCGACTTGATTGTATGGAAAACCTTCGGTGTCCTCGTCAGCTCTTGGTCAATCATAAAGCGCCGATTTTCCAAGTCTCAAGATGAGGCGCCAGTGAAGGAAAGGGAAACGACAGCCATAATGTTGCCGCCCAATCTCAGCTCTCTGTTCCAGCCCTCTGATTTTCCTGTCTTCTCTACCGCTCGATAGAGTCTCAGGTTGTTCTCCTTCAGACCGACGGCTCTTTGTATGTTTCATGCTTGCCGCCGTTGTTGCTCTCTGACCTGAGAGCGCCATGCTGCCATTGTGATCGACAGAGCCAGGAAATCCCGTCCCCACAAGCCGCCGCGGAAGCTATTTGTGGACAAAGACGCTCAGGTGCTGTGCATTCGAGTCTCCATATCTTCTCCTCCACCGCTGCCTGTCCCAAGATCGACAAAGCAATCAAGGACCTCACAATCATCGACCGGCTACCCATCTCAACCCTCCACACCAGTCTTGTCGAGCGTCAACAAGCAGTCATGGCAGCGAAAGTTGCCCAGTATGTCACCGTCATCGACAGGTCCAACAAGGTGATTGGTAACTCCAAGCAATTCAAAGGTGTCTTCCGAGAAGCCAAGGCAGCCTACCAGGAACGAAAAGCCGAGATCAAAGCACAGCGAAAGGCCAAAGAGGAGGTAGAGTTGCAGAAGGCCATCCGAGCCGTGACCATTCAAGAAGAGTCGGAAAGAGCAAGCACCATCCGACCAGACGGGGTGAGGCGACACAATTCACAGCGGCCCCAACCCGCCGGTCGTCATGGTCCTTCGGAATACGGCCGTCCACGCACGCAGCGCATCCACAGCAATGCCTCAGCAAGAAGCAGCGGACAAACAACTCCTCACGAGGGCGCACCCCGGCAGATGTCCCTGGGTGAATTCAACGATCAGATATACGGGCCTAATGGTGCCGTCGCTCAAGCTCGTCGACCCTCACGGACTGCCCCGACTTCTCCCATGCCAGAGTGGGAAGATGCAGGTGTTACCAGTCGTGGCCTGGTCCGTGCGCAAACAGAACTGCCTGTCGCCAATGTACAGCGGCCCCAGTTTCCTGTTCGATCACATTCTGCCGACGAGGTCGACCTTGACTTGGCCTATGGAGAGTACCACCCAGAATCTCTGGTTGTCATGCCTGAAGAGGAAAGAGAGAAGGAACTCAAATCACTGGTGACAAAATGCAAGATGCTGCTGGAGGAAGCCGATTGCGCTGGCCATTCTGCAAAGGCTATTATTGCACATCTCCAAAAGAACCCAGACACTCTTGCAGCTGTTGGTCTGACTCTAGCTGAGATCTCAAATATAGCAAGCAAGATGGCTCCAGGTGCCCTGGGCATGGTGGCTAAATCAGCCCCCGCTGTCATGGCTCTGCTGGTCTCGCCGCAATTCCTCATCGCGGTTGGTGTTAGTGTTGGTGTCACTGTCATTGCAATTGGAGGCTACAAGATCATCAAGAAAATCAAAGAGAAACAAGCCGGAGATGCTGACGAATACCCTGGAGGGGAACTGGATGAGGCGATCGATGTCCGTGAGCTTGACCGAATTGAGCAATGGAGACGCGGCATCCCCGAAGGCAGCATGGTCGATGATAGAGGCAGCGTGGTCAGCGGGACCAGTGTTGAGGGCGAGTTCATCACCCCGTTTGCTGCTCGGAGCATGGGCCATCTTCCACCAAAATCTCAAGCCGGACGAGCCAAGGGCACCAAACACAGCAGCAAAGACAAAGAAGGCAAAAGTAAAGACAAGGAGGGCAAGAATGGCGAACACAAGAAGAAGCACCGAAAGCGAAGGTCTGATGGGGATACCGAGAGTGTTGCTAGTCGTGACACACAGAGCACGGCCAGACGCAGTAGCACGGTGAAGGCCGCTGAAAAGAGTTTAATCAAGATCAAGAAGCCCAGTCCTCTCAGCAGGATGTTCCACCACGGCACTAGTGTCAGAAGCTGACGACGAGGTCATGAGGTTATGATACAATGCCGCAACGACTAGTTTGCATATGCAAAGCATGAACGTGATATGGGCTAAGCAGCGAATTAACAGGGTGATTTTGTTTGTGGCGTTTGAATGGTCTGCACCGTGAGGAAGGCGCGATTCATGGGGTATATAACTGTGTCTTTTGGTCCTTTGGTCAAGTTCTATTAGATGGCCTCTGCATATCTTACAACATCCGCTCTGGTTGGCATTTGTCCAGAAGTCGCTCAGGCATATCATAAATTGCATTGGACATATCTAGCACCCATTACATCTAACTCATTATCTATTCACAGCTATTTGGTGTCGCAGAAGAGCGAAGATCTCGGATACTTTCGCGTCTCAGAGCAACGTTGAGGCCGCTTCCGCCTGCGAAAGCTCGCACTCAGCAAGAAATCGACGACACGAACTGTAACAGCGTTAAGTGGATCACCGAAAGGACGCCTCGTCACTGAAACGAACCGGGTACAAACACCTCAACCATAGTCACGCCGCTGAACCATACCTCAAACCCAAGACCCTTGCAGGACCGGACTAAGTACATTTTGACGGCATCTGCACAGTATGTCTGTCAGCCTCCGTCAGCCCAGATTTTCTCAGATCGGAGATGGCCACGCCGGGGTCCCCAGTCAGTCAGCTCGCTACGACATTCTCCACGAAGTATTCACTGACATCAAGACCTTCCTATTTCCGATACGCCGACTTACCGCCAGAAATCCGCTACCAGATTTTGGAGGATGCCTTCTACTCCGGCGAAGATCGTTTTCACAATCCCCTAAACTTCCACGTCCAGAGTCCAAACTTGCAGACACAAAGCTACGCGACCGATCTGTTCTCTGGTGGCCGCCTCATTCTTGGCAGACCAATGAGGGACCATTGGACATTCCGTGTACACCCCCCGGTGAATATCCTCCAGCTCTTGGTGTCACGAAAATTCCTGCTTGACGCTCTTGAAGCTTGCTCTTCTAATACTACGTTCGGCCTACAATCGTTGGAGTGGCGCTACGTCAGGTATAGCTACAACCACCCACCCAAAGGCTTCATCCAACAAGCCCTGCAAGACCTCCTCGTTCGCATCCAACACATATGGCTCCCCGATAGCGAAGCATACATTCTCCTCAATGAGCGTTTCATGCAAGAATTCAGTGTTAGCGCGCCGAAGATCCGCACTATCGTGCTCCTGCAGGAGAAGGCCATGTCCTTTTGCCAGAAATGCAAGAGTTTCTACGATCCCAGTCTCTGTCGTTTTACTCATGTCCTGTATCGCCTAACTCATTCCCAGCTTTGTGAGCTAAGACAGCAAAGGCAGCTTCCCGACGACATAAAAAATTTCCACAACACCAATGACGCGCCGTCGGTAGTGCATAAAGTCCTCGAGGCGCTTGAACGAGTCCAAGTCCCGGTCCGAATCCCGCGGGAGCGCACTGTTCCCACATCTCCTCCACCTCTAAACCCCTCACGACAATCTCACGAGCTCCCAACGGCAACGTGGACTCCTCGGCTCTATGTGCAGTTTGTCGTCGAATGCCGCGCCGAAGTTGAAGCCCAACCTGAGGCGGGAGACTATGCCAATACTGCCCCAAATACACCGGTTTCGTATGTCACTCGCGCGGCAAAACTTGTCATGGTAGTGGACGCAAAAACTATGGCCTTGCGCACCGCCAGGCTCCATTACGGACCTAAATTGCCCATCTCGGGTGAGTGGCAATGAGGGAGCTCTGCAAAGATGAGTGTCTCTAACGGTCTCTGCTTACAAGCTAGAGTTTTTCGGTTTGAACGGGATCAATCACTGTGTGGTTGAGCGCAGGAAAAATTCAGCTTTGTATGTGCTAAAGCAAGAGGCGGAAATATTCGCATACACTTCAAAGTGCCTGCCATGTAGTGGTGAAAGAAATACGATTGACTCTCGCTCTCTTAATTTTCTCTTGCTTCCATGCCATCCACAAAGCCTAGCCTTACCCTGCCCTGCACCGTACCTGAACACAAAAGACCAATATGCTTATTCGGATCCTCAAACAGGAATAACACATGAACTGCACTCGCTCCGTCTGCGCCTATCCGCTTTGGCGGTTGCAAAAAAAGGTCTAAACTACTAAGTCTGAATATGCAATGGAAAACTGTGGATTGTCTATCTACGCACCTACCCATCTACTCCGTATCTAATACTCTATCCAGTCTTTGTAAGGCCACGTACGTGTTGGGTTCTAATGTTGATGTCTAGTTCCCCTTCCAATCTCTAATCTCCCTATCCAGAAACCCCCGCAAAGCCAAAGCCTCACCTACCACTGTCAAGACCAAGACCAAAACCAAGACCAGCAGAGTCTGTCTAATCCAGTCTAATCCAGCTGAGCAAAGGAGCACGAGATTTCCATTTCCAATTCATTCTTGTCCAATTCTATTCTTTGGTGTTCGTTTGTTCGCTCGGCACCTTTCTGCTCGCCCTTCCCTCGCTGTCTGTATCCCTGACTCTACCCCTCTTGTCGGTCATCATTGATATCTTGATATCTTAGTCTGGGGACATTATCTGGCTGCTGGTGCTGGATCTGGGCCTGGGGCTGGACATTGCCTCCCAGCTGACTTCTCGGCGCTGCATTCCTGCTGACTCAGGTCGAGCCCTTCCTTCAGCTTGCTTACATTCTGACTCATCCTCGTTACGCATCGGCGCATCCTCACCACGGCGCGGATGGTATCTGCGTCGGTCCTCATCCACCATGTGTATTGCGGCCAGGACTGCAAACTGCCTGCCGCAGCGGATAGAGATTCTTCGAAGGCGTGCAGTCGAGAGGGGATTTGAGAGTTGGAAAGGAGGAACGGGGTTGTTGGAATGTGGTGACTTGGGTCGTTCCCGTGATTGGTCTCGTTGTCGCTATCTGTGTCGACTTCTAGTTCTGGAATGTGGAGGCTTTCCACGCGCTTGACCTGAGTTCGCGAGATCTTTCTTTGTTGTTGAACGTTTACGTTGGGCCCCGCTGGTGCTGGTGCTGCAGAAAGTGTCTCTTTATCACCTGGGTAAGGAGTTGGTGGCCGGTCCTTAACGGTTCGAAATGCGCCTGAATCGGTATCTGCATTTTGACGTCGGTGATCTATGCAAGGTATTTTGAAGGTGATAGCCGCGCTTCTCTGGAGTGGCCGTCTGCTAGGAGCGGTACCGATTTTTTCCAAGTTAGAGTCCTCTGGGTTTTCGAGGCTCAGTTCTTTGATGGACACAATGCCAGAAACCTGTTCGATATCTACTGCGGAAGCTGAGTGTACATTTGTGTCTCCACTTTGGTTAGTTGAGCCGCGGGGTATAGCCGTCGAGCGGTTCTTGATACTAACCGGCTTCAATATTGGCCTTGTTCGCATGTCATGGCGGTAACTTTCAGCATTCTGGTATCTCGGTATCAATTTACCACCAGACCCTGTTTGTGCGTTTTGATGGCTAAATGCAAATTTCCCATGTGGCGTAGCTTGTGAGTCTTGCATACCGGAATCTTCTTGGAAGCATGTACCTGTACCTGTTCCATGAGAGTTGTATTGATTTTGGTGATTATTTTGCAGACCCTCGGATAGACGTGCATTGGTTGAAAGAGACGATGTTTGAGACAGTTCTGGATTTGCTGAGTCTCTTCGATTGAGGATGCAAGCGGACTTAATGGCCTTGCCATTTTTGTCTACTTCAAGGCAATATTGGCTTGGCACGGCCGCGGAATCCTGGGCGTCATTTTGGATAATCGTGTTCGCCGATTTGCTCTGCTCTGTAACCGGAATAAATGTGCTTTGAACCTGTTGTTTTGCACCTCGAAGCGTTTCTTGCGTGACCAAAGTGTTAGCTTGGTTACCATCGTATTTGTCCGTCCCATCACTCTCGGCATCCGACTCCTCGTCCGAGTAGATGATGTCCTCGTGCTCACTACTTCTGTACACTTCATCCCCAATTTGGCAGAGTAGTTTGAACATAGGCGCATCCGGACTTAGGTGGCCTCCAGACTCGATCGCCGCCAACACCTCGGAAACTCCATTCCTCAGCTGTTCAGTCCCTTTCCCAAGGCTATCAGCAATACTGACTAGCGTCGTGAGGTAGGGTCTTGCTCGCTCGGGGTAAGCAAGCAATGCTTGGAAAAATGAACTGTCAGGTCGAAGGCAGCCAGGAACCGTCAAGTGCATCAAGTGATCCATGCGGTTGACAGGAACTTGAGTCTTCCATTTCTCATCACGGGTGGCCTCTACGAACAGGTCATCGGTAGCTTCGAACAAGGATAGAAGGCTCTCGGGGAAAAATTCTGGGTCCGTAATATTGAATGCTTTGACCATCATCTTATGTGCGTTCCCATGCTGGACACCATAGGCTTGCAATGACCTGAGAAGGACACCGATGTCACGCATGTCTCGAAAACCAAGCTGATAGCCTCTGAAGAACCCATGAAGTTTCTCTACAGAGTGCGATAGTTCCCAGATATTGCATTGGTTGTGCATGCCAATGTTGAAGCTGTGAGGTTCGCATGGGTAATTAATACTGTCAGGTGCGCCAGACTCGCGGCCAAGTTGATGGTCAGCCTTCATGAACAGATGCCAGAGGAGGTTGAGTTCATTAAGCGCGAGCTGATGTGCAGAACAGCCACGAATACGGAGGGCAACATACCTAAGGACCCGGGCAGCAGCTTGGGAGTCAAAGCCTGGTTGGTTAACAACTTCGAGGATTGAGTTGTCCCATTGCCGCTTCTTCATTTCCGTGAGTATGACTGACGCACCCACTCGAGGAGGCTTAACTTCTGTGGTCATACGATAGGAGCGCTCCGTTCGCCACTTGACTGAATAAGGTGCGACTTTCGGCAGTTCGGACTTCGGCACGGCCTCGTCCTGCATTTGAGCGTGGCTAGCAGACATGCAACTTTTGGGGGTATCGCAACGAATCTGGGAGTCTTCGATGATGTGTCTAAACTCGGTACGCAACTTTGAAATCCACGGTTTGGTTGCAGATTCAGCTTCTGATGTCTTGAGGAGTTTCAACGCAAACTCGTAGACGTGCTCAAAGTTGGCAGCCGCTTGCTTTGTTGATCCTGCTACAAGGGCGTGAAAGAACAGGACCCACAGCACCGTCAACACGAATTGCTCAACATCTGATCGGCCAAAGACATGAGTGGCTTCTAGGGTCATAAATCCATATGTATGGAGTAGGGTCTTGCCGAGCACATTGAGGTGATGGACCCAGTCTGCTGGTATATTCGGGCTTGGTTCATTTATCAAGTTTCTGAGCTGCCGAAGGACGGCCTTTGCCGAAAGCGGATTGAAAGCGCTAAGCCATGGTAGGACGACGGCCAGTCTCGTGATAGTCATAGGTAAGCACCAGCCTTCGTTATGGCGTTGCCATAAGAAGTGCCTGAGACCTTCGCCCGTTCTTGTGAACTCTGTTGCATGTCCCTCAGTATCTGATAGCAAGGCCTCCATCATCGAGCGATCGATACACAGCTCCGGCTCAGATGTTTGTGCGCGAGCATTGATCACTTCATTTGCGTAGAAGGCTTCTGTGGCACCGCGCCAGATATCCTGTGCAACCAGGGATGTCCAACAGGAGATTCCCTTCCCGAAGTAGAGGTTCAAATAATGGTGTAGCAAGTCCCAGCTGTCGCCCGCATCCATGCCAGGCAGATATTGCATTTGAAACTGTACATCCAAGCCTAGGGCCTTCTGAGTTTCCGCTTCGTACTCCAGCTCGAGGTCGTGCTTACGCTGGGTTTCTTCCTGTATCGCTAGCTCTGCCAGAGGCTTAACCTCTTCAAGAACACCTTTCAGAAACTTCTTCTTTTCGCCATCCCCCTTGTGTGCGATGGGCAAGTCAGTCAGTCTAAACAAACCCAGAAAGGCCATTGAAATATCGAAGCCTTCAACAAAAAGTTTGCAGATTCGTTGCTTGACGTCTTCGATCAGGAGTGGCCTACTAGTTCGGCTCTCCGTCATGCGTTGCGCTATATGTCGCACCAAAAACAAATATTTAGCCTGTTGGACGTTGTGTTGGAATTTTATCCGACAAACGTCTCGTAGAGGTGTTCGGGCGATTGTACGCGTTTTGAGGCCTTCCAGTTCATGGTTCAGATCCGCCACAGTTCGTTTGTAGACGCGATGTATATCATTCTGGAAGTCTGTCTCGATGGCTTCGCAATCAGCAAGTACATCGTAGATATGATTGTGAGGAATCTGTGGATTCTTTGGAGGTATTCCATTCTCCGAATCGAAGAATTGTGTGAGTTCGTGAAGTGCCATTGTTACTGTTAATTGTGGCAAATTTCTGACGCCCCGGGCCAAGTATCTGATTGATTCTCTGAACTCCGCCAGTAGTTCCCTCAGTCGGTACTCAACATCATAAGGTAGAGTTGCGTTGAGATCGAGAACATCGCGCACATTCATGATGGCAGCCTCCAGGTGAACAACTTGAACATTGCCAAAAAACTCAAGGTACTGCACCGGGTTACGCCAATGATAGCCAAGATGCCGGGATTGAGTCAGCCGTTCCAAGACGATCTGGAGAAATTCACGCTCCTCTTGCGGAAGAACGTCGCATATCAACTGAGACAACTTCTTTCCGACCAGCTCGACGGCACTATCCGCTCGTCCGGGACGTATTGGCTGTGGTAAGCAAGCATCGTGTTGTTCTGCGGTGGTAGAATTGGCTTGGTCCGTCTCTTTACCGAGCGACTTGAGTTTTTTCATGGTCTTCTCCCTCCACTCTTCATTCAACTTCTCATCCTTGGCTAATTGGGCGTCGCGCTGCTTTCGTAGAGCCTCTTTCATTCGATCTGATTTGGCGGTGCGAATACGCAGGGCGTAGTACGTTATCGTGTCGTACTGAATGTAGGAAATTCCATACTTGGTTGCTTGTTTGCACACTTGATGGTCACACTGGCATCCACCGGGGCCGATTTCCATAGCACAACCTTGAGAACCGATAAATTTGTAACCGACCGTTTCAGGATCATATCTCCAGCCCGCAAAAACCTGCAGATCTGCAGCGGTCGCCTTCCGCGACTGGTATCGTGGAGGGTTGGGGAAGCTCATACTGTGGTGTGTCGTTCCTCGATCTGAATATTGTCGGAAATAGGATTCTCAAGGACACAAAGGACTTCGCGGACCAATCTGAGGTGTCAAGGTTGTCTAAACCCTCTGAGCGGCAACTAAGAATGTTGCAGGACCGAACGACAACTTTGCCAGAACACCACAACTGGAAGCTACCACATTCATGCGGGATGAAAATGTGGCAGAATGCAATGTGTTGTCAACGAGTTTATGTAGAAGCCTCATGATAAACATGTGCATGTTAACGGCAAAACAATGCAGTCAGAATGTGTCAGATAAGTGAAGGTTGAAGTGAAACTTCATAAACAAGTGCACTCCACCTTTAAAGTGTCTCTTTGCGCCTCAGAACTGCCTTATAGACATGTTTAAGGTCCACAGAAGCAGCGCAAAGTTCTCTGTGGTCGCATCCGTTCGTATGAGAGACATTGTAATGATTGTTGATCAGACTCTCTGACCCGTAAGAGTCAAAGCCAAGTTTCAATAAGATGCCGCATCGAATTATCGCTACATAAGTGCACCTTTTCACACATACAATCACTGAGGGGTTTGATATTCCAAAAGTGCAGCCTGAAGTCCGCCAGTTTTGAAACCACACAAGCCCCCCCATTGCTGTTAAGCTCGAAGGGATTTACCCGAGACTGGCTCGGACCATTCTCAGGCCGTGGCATCGACGGGGTCATTTATCATCCTCATCAAGTCCTCTTGTAGTGCAAGAATATCGTTCAAAATCAATAATGTAGAATGACGAGTCGCGATGAGGCGCACGTTCCATTAATTTCACGTGACCATCCCTTGTTTCGGCAAGGAAAACGACAAAGCAACTTACTTGCACAGTACCAACTACTATCCTATTTCTCACTACCAACGTTCCCATATGTTGTTCACGGTAAGGCTATCTATCGCCTGGCGTGATAGGAGCATGATCCTTGGTAATCCACACTCGGCATTCCACGACTGGAAACGACCAGATCAAAGTGGAGCGATAATCCATCAGTACAGGTAGCGGAACCCCTTCGCAGGAAGACCGCGCCTTGCCCTCTCGGCTGGATCAATAGTACCACCAGACTCGTCACCAACTATCCCGATTGTAGTAGAATCGAGTCTGTCTAGCTTTTTGTTCTCCCGGATCAGCATGGCCCGGAAGACTGTGGCCACAATGATCGAGGCAAGCGACGTGCCCGCATTCAAACCCATTGCAATCAAATATCTTGGTGCAGTAGATTCAGGATACAGGAAAGGTCCGTAAATGCTTGAGCAGTTGCCACAAGCATTGCATAGGGCGAGTGCTGCTGCTCGCTTGGCAGGTGGTCGGGGAAGCGTGTTAGCTACCCAACTCAGGCCGACCGTGAAGGCGGTGTAGACGCCAGGAAGCATAATCATCATGGAGAAATAACGGGCGCCGAGGTTGGTGCTTGCGGCTGAAATGATGAACCCGACAATCGAGAACCATAGAGGAATGCTGAAGTGGAGGTAGCGCTCGCCGGTACGATCAGCGCTCCAACAAACCAGACAACAAACAATAGTGCTGAGGAGGTAAGGCGGCGCTGTTAAGAGCAATGTCTCCGTCCGAGGATAGCCAAGTGTGGCAACCACTGAAGGAAAGTATGAGTTAATGGTGCCGCTTGACACTGCCCCAAAGATAAGGACGACCAGAAACCACGTTTTGTAGTCAATGAGGCATTGTTTCAAGCCAATAAGGATCCCTTCCTCCTCCGAGGATGACCAATCACCTTCACCGACGTCGACGACTAGGCGCCATTGGGCCAGATCTCTTTCTTTCCCGACAATCCATCGAGTATTGGCGGGGAAGTCTGGAAGGATGAAGAAAGCTGCAGCGGCAATGACGACAGTAACGGCTCCCTGCCAATTTACGAGTCAGTTCATATGATGACCTCTGACATTCGAGCACTCTCACCTCGATTATGAACAGCCACCGCCATGCAGGAAGTCCAAGTGCGCTGTGATTCAAGTCAATAAACTTCTTTGCCAGTGACGAAGCGAGGAGCCTACCCATCCAGGTCGTGGGTGATACCGGCAGCTATCAGTCCTGAGAAAGCACCCGATAGAAGTGACCCACAGTACAACAAGGCTGTACGGAAAGCTAGTTCCTTGCGGGTGTACCACGCGGAAAGACAAGCCATGCAGCCGGGCTGCAAAGAAAAGTGGTTAGCGTATGACGGTTGAACCCGTTCGAGAGATTGCAGAAGCTTACAAAGTAGGCTGCCTCGACAAAACCAAGCAGGAATCTGCAAGCCATCAGTCCTCCCCACCCATGCACAGCTCCAGTACAACCACATAAGAGTCCCTGTATGCCGTCAGATCCAGAAAGTTGAGATTTCAAAGATCAATTTGGTGAGAGTCTTACCCAGACAACCATGCATCCTGGAAGATACAACGAAGGCTTTCCGATCTTGTTCAAGAACAAGTTCGATGGGACTTGCATGAGAATATATCCGACGAAGAGAATGCTGACGGACGCCTGGAATTGGGAGTCCGTAAGTCCAAGATCGGTCTCAATACCTGACACTCTCGCAGCGGCAATCGCATTCCTACACATGAAAGCTGTCATTATCGCGCATTCCTCGAAATGGATGTGTGCACAGCGGACTTCCTGACCTGTCAAGATAGTTCATGATGTAGATGACGACCATGCAGGCAACAAGACGGAGGTCCAACTTGCGAAGAAGGGCCTTTTCAGCGTTCCGCAGTTCCTCTGGTGCTATTTGTCTCAATGACTCCGGCTGTTGGATTGTGCTCACTAAAGTGGTTTGGTCAATTGACGCCTTGGTGCTTTCATACTGTACATCCGCTTCCTTGGTGCCCCGGGCATCAGGCTTTGGGGAATCCATTCTGTTCGTGTCAGGTCGGGTTGGTTGCAGAAGCCGCAAGCAAAGAAAGTTCTGTTTAAGGTCAAGATGGGTCAAGATGGGCTGCGAACAGGGCGAGTGCATCCTTTATATAGACATGTTGAACAGGTGTAGAACCGGATGCGATGGTGGGCAGATGCCGTTATCTAACTCCATCACCTCCCAGTCTTGATTGATGCAGACAGCCATATCACAATTCGAAGCAGCAGCGTCCACAAGACGTCTTTCGGCAATCAAGACACACCGGGTGTAAACGCAGGCCAAATTCACTTAACCGATATATTCCCTATCGCAAACTTGGCTTGGAAGGGACACATTGGTTGAGAGAGTCCAGGGTAACGGAAGACCACTTTCGGCGATAGTATATTAGTCGCCAGATTCGGCGTGTGGTTGTTAGCGTCCGACCGAGACCGAAGCTTGCCGAACCTCAATAGGGTTAACTCTTGTAACATTGGATAATCCTTCCGGAGGAGAACGCGGTGGAAAGTGGTGACGCCCATATTCAAACATTATCGCTAGACTGTTCATTCTGTGGTTAGGAATGGGTGATTGGATCGGTCTGTACCTTCACGGTGAAATGAGCTGAACACAACTCACAACGATTTTGAGCCCATGAGATGAGATAGCGAGATGCCCACGAGACACGCAAGTTAGGCGTGGGAATTGAGTTATGTCCTGTGTGTCTTCTTAGGTAATGATCGATAAGCCGGAGCCGTCCAGCATATCCAACCAGTGGGACATGTCGAGATCGACGTCTGGCGCCACCATGCCGACGACGCTTGAATATTTGTCAATGACAATGTTCCGCAGTCTTTCTACTTCTTCCAGCAATTTCAAATGACCCTTTGAGGTGATGTTACCCATACCCGCCATCTCATGCAATAACTGTCGTGCATTGCGATAGAGCATGTCGTCGTTAGCAGTGCTGGCTAGACCAACGGGCTGCACTGTGGCTATTATGCCTACCATGATGATGATCTGCAGGCTCGAAAACAGATGAAGCGAGTCCCAAAACCCGAACCTGGCTGCAGAACGATGTTAGTTGGCGGACCGTTGAAGGCGGCCACAATATTCTCACCGACTTTGTTTGTGCGCCACAGGCCTGTCAAAATGTTGAGATTGCACCTTGCTGCATCTAGACACCTATCACCAAGGTGGACTAAGCCAGCAGCGCCACTATGATCTGCGATATCGGTCACAACAAGGTTGAGAAGTCTCAGCAATGCTGGCCGTAAGAGGAGAACAAAACACTGAGGTATTCGTTAGCGAGCCCGAAAACATGATGGCCAATATAGGCGGAAGAAAGCTTGCCTGGTGGAAGCGCAGATATAAGGAAGCCATGGAGCGTAGCTCTGGCATTGAAATCATCGCTGAAGGCACACCTTGTGAAAAGTCGAAATCGATGCTTTTTGGAAGCCCCGTTCTCCAATTTGAGAGCAAGTCGAGCGGCCTTTTCAAGGTCGCCTCAAGGTCTCCGTCATGCACATCGCCCAAGGAATTCATGCAAGAAAGGACTCCAGCTCTGACAGAACACAGTTGAATGTGTGCAATAAAGATTGCATCGTTCCTAAACTCCGCCCTTTCTTCCAGCGTGAGTCCATCTGTGGACGGAAGTTTGACTTCGATTTCCTCAAAATCGAATAACGAATTCATCCCCATCTCCGAGCCAGTCGTTGCGTCGAGCTGATATGTTGTCCACCATACTCGTTTTCTGTGTTCGGCTTGGATCGGAGAAAGATTGCTTGCATTTGGCCGGTGGAGACCCAGGCAGCAAGCAATTCTTATTGACAGCCCGACGTAAACGTAGGCCGACTTTCGACGATTCAAGGAGTAGGAGTAGAATGCCTGTTCGTGACGTTGGACGAGAATACATGTTAGGTGCCAAGTGCTTACCATGAGGTTCAAGGCTTCAATATCTGCCACAGTTGCTTCCTCTCCTGGAAGTTTCCACAGTGACACAGCTTGATCGAAAAATTGAACGCCCGGAGGAGGGGCTTGTGACAGAGTATTCTCGGTTTGGGAAAGGCCATTTTGGAGAGATCCATCGACAACCTCTATCAACGGTGCCAATTTGCTATTGTAGCTCTCTCCTAGTGCCAGGACAACTAAAAGAGTGCAGAGCCAGGTCCTGTTTTTAGACTGCTCTGATTGTGGATAGGTGTAGGTATCTTCTACCCTTTGATGAAAAGACCTCTGGAGATACCAATGATATTCACACGCCATGTACTCTTCGAACTGGTTGACCAGATGAACAGCATATGGATAGGGGGGCAGTTTCAGGATGACTCTCGATGCTAGCAGCGGGTGAGATTGTTTATCAACAGAAGATAAGGTAATTCCATACCAGAGCTGTCAGATGGAAGTGAAAGCCATTCGTATTGGGTAGGAAAGTCCTCATCAGTGAGTTTGAGAGTTTCAGCTCTTGAGGACTCATCCACAGGCTCAGCTGATTGTGCCGTGGAATAATTGGGCGTTCCGATTTTCCTCAGTTTTGAGACGAATGATTCGGCTGTAGTATCTTCGAGGAATCTCTTCCGAGAGTTGAGTGGGCTATGCGGGCCGACTCTACTATCTGAGCCCTCTTGTCGAGTTTGAGCTTGAGTGGTATTTTCTCCACATAGCGGCGACTGCGATTGTGTGTTGTCTTTGTCATGGTCGATATTTCCTCCGGCTGACCCGAGGCCGGCGACAACACATTCAAGTCCTCTAAGGTAGTTTTCTGAAACGGGTATGTTACGATCTCGAGTCGGGTAAACGCATTGTGAGTCTGCATTGTAGCAGTTTTGACATGGCACTCCTGAAGCAAAGCATTACTACAAGCTGCAGAGTTTTAGCGACAGCTTGTTGACCTACCACCCGAGCATTTGACCTTCTTATGGTGACACCGTTGACAGGCTATCTGTTTGGGCCGACTTTGGCGGGACATTCCAGTTGGGATCTCTAGTAGTCTTCGGTAGCTGTTGCAAGTATGAGGTAGAAGACAGAAGTAAATTACTGGAGCATTCTCCTCAATTCAGATGCTAACGGAGGAGCATGACAGGCTCAATAGCTTCGACGTCTAAGTGCGGCCAGAAGCTGCCTAGGGATCTTGAAAGCCAACCTTCAATAGGGACCCAGGCGACGGTTCAGAATTATTACGTAATCAAAGCCCTCATGGACATTTTATACAGTAGTGCCGTCTGACCTCCAACACATCCCCTTCAATCGAAGTTAAAGGCCAAGGCGGTTTACAAGGATTCCGCGTCTTAGCAATAATGAGTATGCCCGTGTATGCCTTACAGATTACAACCTCGAATGCAGCGGAACAGGCTCAAACGATACCAGTATCCGCTTATTTCTTCCTCTCCAGCCGTCCAGTTCTCCCAAATCTCGAGCTGGCCATGGATGTGGCTCCTTGCCAGTCTTGGGCGGATTCTTCCCAAATCGCCATTTCCAGAGGTCCTTGTAATCATTGCCCAGCTTGCCTTCAAGCATGTCCACCACATATTTTCCAATGACGGGCATGAACTTGAAGCCGTGACCCGACCCAGCAGTGGCGATAAACAGGTTTGAGTTTGTCGGTGATGGGCAGATGCGGAAGTTCACGTCCTTTGTATCACCATCCCAACACATTCTCGTCGAAACCCAGGGTCTATCTGCGAGTTCAGGGAGCATGTCTTGAACAAATGCACGCATTTCCTCTTCGATCTGTCGTGGCACACCATCCTCTGGGAAGTCTTCATGTGAATGCCCCAATGAAGCGCCGTCAACCCAAGAGTTGTAGTAGTTGGTGATGAAGCGACAACTGCACAGCTTCAAAAGACCGTTTTCATCAGGAGGGAAGAGTATTCCTGCACAGTTTAGCATCGAAATGGTCTCCATGGTCTGGGAGGAAAGGACCGACCTTGCTCAAAATCATCTACAATAGGTAAACCTTTGTACTTTTCCACCTCGTCGGGCGTGAGTTGGATGACTCCAACACAGTGTGACCTAGCGATTATTTCATCTTTGGCGTCAATGAGAGACGCAGTGTTTGCTCCAGAGCAGACAATGACCAGATCGGCAAGGTGGGCCTGACCATCTGCTGAGAGTGCTCCTATGCACTTTCCAGATTCGTCGTATAGGAGTCTTTTCACCCAACCTGCGTCGCCCGATACATAGTTGACACCATTTGCCTGTGCAGCTGTGGCCATTCGTAATAGAGCTTGACCTGATGGTACCTATAGGTCTAGTTAGCTATAGCTTCGCGACAAGTCCGAGGTGACCGCTTACCCAACCTGCATTTGGGCTCCAAAGGTTTGTCCAACCGTCAAACGAGCCGGTGAATTCTGGGAACATCTTCTTTGTTTCCTCAACACTAACGAAGCGCACGCCCGGAAGTTTGGCTGACTGGGTTGACTCATATGCGGATTTTAAAAATCCTTGAGTCATCTCATGAGCGCCCATGATCCATCCTGTTCGCCTAAACAGGCCTGAAAAGCAGGTGTTCTGAGCTTCCCATACTCTCATAGCTTCAGAAGCTAATTTTGTGTAGAGCGGGTTTGGATACTCGAAGCGAACTATTTTGTTAAGATCTGTCGCAGCAGCATCTTTGGAAGGAGCAGGGAATCTATCGAGAACCTTAACTCTTGTGTAGCCACGATGTGAGAGGTGGTAAGCGGTTGAAGTTCCAAAAGCACCTCCACCGATGACAAGGACTGAAGGATTTGTCATATCGAATGGTAAGGATCTTCTTCGGATAGACTGGAATGTTGAAAAAGAGTATTGATAGAATCAAACGTGTCGAAGTTGTTGTGGCATAATACCATATATACTGCTAACGTTTTGTCGTAAACTTTCGGCAACAGACTCGCCCTGCAGTCCGCAGACCAGGCCAGGATGCCGGTGGTTGGTCATTGCGAATTGCCGTGGTAGAGAGACTCGAATTCGCTCGCCACTCTTCGGTTGGGAGCTGGACGATGCGAATGAGGGGAGCAAAGAATTCTGGACAATGGACATAGGTGGAGTGTAGATCATTCCACCGTTCGGCAGCCATGCATGAGTGCCGAAAGTAGAGTTTCCGACCGTGACTCCACCCTTCCGTCCATTTCTCAGGACGATGTTGAATCCGGAACACATTGCTTACATTGCCCGACCAAGCAGAGAAAGTGGCTCTAGTTGCGGGAGCTGAGCTGCGGTGGCCCAAACCCACTTCCACGACGACCAACGGTGATCTTGACGAAAGTCTGTCATGTGGGTGCGAGTCTGAGGTAGTGGAGAGGAGGTTACGAAAGGCATGTGGCGATAAGTGCCAAGTCGGTCAGGCAAGGAGTCGAGCGTACATGCGGGCCCGGGAAGAAGTGGAGGACGTTGTGTGCAGCTCGAGATCGATTTGTTGCTGCCTTACGGGTTTTCTGCCTTGCTGCCTGATACGCCAAGACATCTGCCCGCTGAGGAAAGAGGTGAGTTTCTTGTGTCTGGAAGGGGCCGGCCACCCTTAGGCACACCGGTTTAGCAACACACACGATCAACCTAACACATCAGTGTCGCTACCCCTCTCCCTTTGCATCCCATACTTTGTCACTGACTTTATCCATACCACCACTCGAGGCGACTTAGCGATCATGGTGAGTTGCCTGCCGTTGCTTTTCTTCCCCGGATTCGGATTGCAATGTGGGGCAGAAGAGGAAACATGTGCTCTTGACAGTATTGACAGCGCTGACATTGGCCGACACAGGCCGACTCCTTGACCGAAGAACAGGTATCCGAATTCAAGGAAGCTTTCTCTCTATTCGTAAGTCCATCGTCCGGCCCCTCAGCTTGCTCTTGACTGACCAGTCCACAGGATAAAGACGGCGATGGTCAGTTTCCTCCGTAGCTCGCGATCCGCCGCTCCCTCGTTTGCTACCATTTCTCTGCCTTTCAATGGCAGGGACAAGCGCAGGTCTAACGGCACTAGGCCAAATCACGACAAAAGAGCTGGGCACAGTCATGCGATCATTAGGGCAGAACCCGTCAGAGTCGGAGCTGCAGGACATGATCAACGAGGTCGACGCAGACAACAACGGCACCATTGATTTCCCAGGTACGATACGACACGACACGCCACGCCATGCCACGGCAACATAACTCCCTCCCACGTCACCGTGCTAACCTCTCACCCAGAGTTCTTGACCATGATGGCCCGAAAAATGAAGGACACCGACTCGGAAGAGGAAATCCGCGAGGCGTTCAAGGTGTTTGACCGCGACAACAACGGCTTCATCTCCGCCGCCGAACTAAGACACGTCATGACCTCGATCGGCGAGAAACTGACAGACGACGAGGTAGATGAGATGATTCGAGAAGCGGACCAGGATGGCGACGGGCGAATTGACTGTATTTGCTCTGCCCTTCTTCAGGTCCAGAGCTCTGTGCTAACTCGACACAGATAACGAGTTCGTCCAGCTGATGATGCAGAAATAAATCCACCCTACTCGAACCTCTGCATCACCTCTTCTTGCTTTTTTGGCTCTCACTACCCACCACCCAGGAGCAACGACTCGTGACGAATCGATGAGTGACGGGGTGCTCGCAGCACATTTTGAAGACGCATAGCGCTTGACATCAGCGGTTTCATTTGGCCAGGATACGAGTCCTGAATTCAAGCCTCGACACTTCCATACCACAATCCCACAATCCTACGACTTCTAGCCTTGGCCATACCTCCCAATGACTTCGGTCTTCTCACCTTACCTGTGCCTGTCTCTAAACACTGTAATCTAGACCTTGACTTGCTCTGCTGTCGATGGCCCTCAAACCTGTCGTCGTAATCGTAATGCATGTCATTCATGTCATTGAGGCCCATCAATATTGAATAGACACCGACGCACCTAGTTAGCTCGGCTACACCAGGACTCGTTCGTGGCCCATTCGTTAGCGGGATATTTCGGTTTCCTGCTGACCAGTCTCTCTCTTTCTCTCACACACACAGACACTAGACAGAAAACCCATGCATCAATGCGCATTGAGCCAGCGGAGCATCCCCTCAAACGCCTTGCCTTGGGCCTCGTTGATCGCCTTTGACTCGTACTCGCCGACCACAGCAAAGCCTGTAAATAAAACCCTCTTGCGTCAGTCATCTCGTATCCTCTTTCGCAAGCACAGCAGTATTGGTGTAAAGGGGGAGGGGAAGGGAAGGGGCATTGCAGCGCAGTGTTCACACAAAAACTCACCATGAGGCACGCCCTTGTACACTTCAATCTCATGCTCGACGCCGTTCTGCTGCATCCACTTCCTGCCCTCCTCCAGCACCTCGTCAGGGAACAGCGGATCCTCCTCCACGCAGACGAGCTGCACAGGCGCCTTGATCGCTTTGACTTCGTCTCTGCCCACCAGCGTGCCGTGCGCGCAGACTCCGACTTTAATCGAGGGTTCCGCATCCATTTGTTTCTGCTGCTGCTGGGTCCCTTCTCCCTCAACATTCTCACCACTAGGACTCTTGTCCTCCTCCTCCTCCGCGGCAAGCATCAACACATACCTCCCACCAAAGCAATATCCCACCGCATAGACGCCGGCACCATGGGCAACGGCATCGGCAAACTCCTCCTTCGCCAGCCTCAACACGCCACGCACAACAGGCATCACGGTCTCCGGCGTATGGCGCGCCAGCCACATGTCGAGCCCAAAACTCTTCGCCGTCTCCGCGACCTTGAGCTTGACGGTGTCGAGCCAGGACGCGTCGGGAGCGAGCCGCTCTTCGCTGAGCGGCTTGCTGTTGGGCGCCGGGTCCCCCGCGAACAGGTCCGGCATCACCGTCAGGTAACCGGCCCGTGCGAACTGGTCCGCTTGGTGCTGGTTGTTGCGGCTGTGGATGCCCGTGCCGTTGGTCAGCAGCAGGAGCAGCCGCGCGGGCGTCGATGGGTAGTCCGCTGGCTTGGAGATGTAGATCTCCGTCTCGGCTGGTGTAGCAGCGGCAGTAGCATTGGCATTACCGCTGTCGCTGGTGGTGTTGGTGCTGCTGCTGTGATCGAGAGTCCATTTGGTGAGTTCGCCCGAGGGGGCTTCGGAAATAAACGCGGCGGGCAGCGGTCGGTCTGTCGTGCAGTGTTCGGAGACGCCGCCGCTCTGTTCAGGCTGCTGAGGCTGAGGTGGTTGTGGTTGTGATGGTGATGGTGTGGTCGTCGACGTTTGATCCACGACCGGTGCTTGTGCCTTGTCATTGTTATTGTCATTGTCTAGTGGCTCGTCTTGGAGGTCTGATTCCGGCGCTCTGGTCGCTACTTCTGAGTCTGCCATTGTTTTTCGCGTGTTTGCTTTTTTTGCTGATCCGTGGTTTGGTACTTTGAGACAGAGAGCGAGAGCCACTACTGTTGCTCAAGATTCAAAATCCTGCCTTGGATAATTTCTCTAAGCAGGCTGGTAAGGGGTACCTAGGTACCGATTCGAGACGTTGGCAAATACGCTTCAAAAGTCGGTTTAATATGACACTACGATATCTGACGACCGCCCCCGCCCTGGGCACTGGGTCCAAAAGGGTGACGCGTGGGCTGGCTAGTGGTTCCAAACGGTCTCGTACACGTGATTAGTGCATACCTAGGTAGAATTCTGGGCCACACTAACTAACCCCGGTGCAGACTTGCATCTTCATCCGCGAGGCTCGCGTTTCTCCTCGATTGTGCCAGTCATACAGATAGTTAATAGCAAATACAAAAAGAGAACAACTAGTCGCCTGGTCAATGCACATCATTTTGATTGGCGGATCGCAGATATGGTATATTATTAGCCAGGACCCCCCCCATCGGTATCATGCCAGGGGCACTGCCGGAAGAGGGTCTCGTGTGATCCCCTCGTGTCCGAATCCGGGCTGCGTCGAGATGTTCCGTCCCACTTGGGTAAAGCCAAACAATACATTCCACACTTCCCAATCATCCTCGACTATTTTACAATATATTGATGACCGGATAACAGTACCGAGACCGCCTCATAGATCCCACACTCACGATAAATAACTAGTACGCTAGAGCAGAGCAAAATATGGATCAAATATGTGTATGTATATATCATCAACATCAACACGAAGCAGCAATTTGTTGCGACCCCATAATGGAACCTGGCAGAGCCACAAGTCGTGCCATGTTATCTTGTCTTTCTTGGCCTCGCATCCACCTCGTTGTTTCTCATCTTTGGCCACGTCATATGCAGGGCAGTACGTTGATCACCGCCATCATGGGTATGTCAAACACGTCGCGTTTGATAGTAAAGCAATAGCACACGTCAATTTTCCCGTCGGAGCTGCCCAGCTTTTGCATCCCCTTCTCGCCGCTGATCCCCTTCTTCGCATCCTGAGGCCGATTCAGCGCAAAGCTATCCAGCCGCGGCATGTGCTGCCGGGCCCGCTGATTATCCGGGCTGTTGTTTGTCTCAAGCCGTGACTTTAGGTGTGGCGGCCTGTCTTTGTCTGTGTTGTCGCCGCGGAGATGCGATTCCTTCTCTGCACGCATTAGGTTAAGTGCAATTTCGTCATCCTTGGTTCGATACTTCAGCAGCTTGCCTCGCCGCATCACGCTGCCTCTTGAGTCACCAAAGGCGAGGCGGGCAAAGTCCTCGTAGAATTGCACAACAGATTCGTCGTCGAAGAGCTCGGCGAGGAAGACAGGCTGTTGTCGACCGCTGCCATCGCCTGCGTTCTCATCCTCGACTCGTCGCCTGGCGGGCGTGTTCATGCCCGTGCCTCGACCCCTGGTGTTGGCGCCACTTCCAGCTTCTGGCGGAGTCGTCCCGGAATGACCGGTGTTGACGTTGAGATTTCGCTCGCGACCAAGTAGGATATTCTTTTTCCAGCCGGTTAGGATTTGGAACTCTTTCCCAACAGCCGCAATCTCGCCGGTTCTTCGAGCCACTATCGTCGGCGTGCCTACGCTCTCGATGAAGCCCTCGTATTCCCAGAGGGTGCGCTGGAAGCACTTCTCCATGAAAATTAGGTCTTCCCTGTTCAACGTTTTGGTTGTCGCAATAAAGGATGGGCGGATGCTGGCTAGAGACTTGGCAATAGCCAGCGTTTTGGATGGCGAAGCGGCGAAGCGACGCTGAAGGTATGCAATGAGACTGTGAAAGCCTGTTGTATAAGGATAAGGTGACGTGACGTTTGTGTAAATCGAAGACGGATCGCGAGGCCTTTTCAGACTCGAAGACTTTGTAGGTAATTGCGACTGGGCTTTCAGTTGCGGTGTTGATATCCGAGCTGGTGCCGGCGCCGGCGCCGGCGCCTGTGTAGATCCAGCGTCCCTTTGCGTTATGCCGGAATTCAGCGGTAAGAAGTTGCCAGCGGGTTGGCCTGTAAAACTCATCCGCGGCTGTGACGTTTGTATGCTCCGGTTGACGTTCTGCACAGGAGACTCATCGTGTTGCAGCCCTTCTGGAGGTGTCCCATGAGCTTCCGGTGAGGTGAAGTTGGGCATGCTTGATTCAATTGCGAACGCGTTCGGGCCTTTCTGGCTATAAGGAAAGTTTGTGTACATTCCCACCCCGTTTGCCCAGTCCATACCGCCTTCCCCGTATCCAAGATGGGGACTTTCGCTTATGGTGCCAAATGGCATCTGGTACTGTCCAACAGATCCCCTCTGCTGTGCACTTTCACTCTCAGGTGTATCTCCGGCATCCGTCGCCATCATTCCAAGCATGCCGAACTCCAATGCACCATAGTGATTACCAAAGTTTAAGCTCGCAATGTCAAAGTTGTTGACGGAAGGGTCGTCGTTGCCATACATAGCATCCGGCCAAGTGCCGCCGGGCATTGACGTCGGTTGCGCGGAAAGCCGAACAGAGGATGGGGATTGCAACGGTTGAGATATGCTCGATGTATAGGATGATTGATGACCGAAGGAAGCCGCCCTTTCGTGCAAGCTCGGTGGCGGCATGGCTGCCATCTGGATTGGCGTAGTAGTGTACAAAGGGAACGGCTGCGCGTTTCCGAAGTACGTCTGCTGCAGGTCATCGGTCTGGATCGAGGGCGTCGGCTTGTGCCGCTTCAGGTCACCATGAGAATAGTGTGTAGCCGCGCCTGGCAGGAGAGCCTCATTTGGAGCGTCGTGGAGATACTTTGCCTTCTTCCGGACACCATCCTGACACGCATCAGCCAGACCACGTTTGATGCATCTCTCGCATGGCCGTTCATCACCTACACCTGAGTCAGCATAGTAGCCAAGTGAATCATGACAGGTCATATGAAGAGTTAGAAATGAAACAGCAGAGGTACCTACCACATGTCAGATGGGCCCTCTGACAGGCAAAACAGGCCCTCCTTGCCTTCTTTCTCCTAGGTCGATTAGGATCCTTTGTGTTGTTGACAGGCTTGCTATTTCCATTTTTCACTTGGGTCTCGGTCTCAATCATACCCATATCACCGTCTTGGTCTTGCTCGTTGTCACTTAAGCCAGGTGAAAGAGATTGAAGGTCCCTGGAATCGGCATCCTCCTGAGCAGCGGAAGTGAAATCCATTATACTCTCACCCACGAGAGATGGTAGCGCATCCGGCTGCCAAAACGTTAACCCTGGATCCCGGCACAGGCGAGCGCCTCCTTATACGGCACTATCTCCAGCTGGACGCTATTGTCGCTGTGATACTCGAGATCCAAATTTTGTCCAGTAGTGGGTAGGGGTCATGCACAGCTCCTGGGACTTGGTCGCAGGGGTCGCCAATCCTGGAGCGCCAGGAAATAGATCACAGCGACCCACACAACTTTCTCGGACAGGTCCCAGTCGGCACCAATATTGCGGATCGCAAAGCTATGCAACTCAGGCCATGCATACGCGAGAGAGACAGTCGCTCCTATTCAAGTTTTGTTGTGCTACTTGAGGACCTTTGTGCGAGGAAAGGAGTCGTTCCAAGCAGCCTTGGAACCAAGGTGCAAAGCAACCAGTTGCTATGTTCAGGTATGTAGTGCGACCAAGGGCCACTCTGTGTTACGTTGATGGAACACGCATGAGCAACAGAAGCGGTGCCGCCAGCTGGTGATTTTATGTCAGCGGCGAGACTGACTGGGCAAAATATATCCCAGACAAAGTAACAATTGTAAGGCGGTGCTCTTCGGCGTCGTTACGGTGGCAGGTAGCTGTACAATGTCGTCGTCGTGCGAGGAGTGCGATCAAGCACAAAAGCTATTTTTACAGTCGTTGGGACAATGACAGGAAGTTGTGCGTGTTGCGGTATGATCCGGCTTCTTGCGCTCATGCCTCTGGCCGTCGGGGTGTCTGGGAACGACAATCACGAATGGGTTGACTTTGCCCGTGAACCGAGGCCATGACTGACTGCGCCCTCACGCGGAGCCTCCACCCCACAGGTAGTTGAGAATAAGGTTTGCAGATTGATTGACGTTGGAGCGGAGCTTAGGTCTTGGGGCCTGGACGCAGTGCTAGTTAATAGTATGGATTAGCATAGTGAACTCCGTAATAATTATTAAGTAGGCTGGCTCGGCTCGCTGTATTCGTAGTGGTTTTAGTGGCGGCAGCCCTGGAGCTACACGACTCACTAATCACAATGGATGGCGTGCTAATACCAAGTAGTACCAATCATGGGCATTGTTTTACAGAACAGATCACCTAGGCACATGGTACTTCGTAATTTGCACGGGAGCCAAACAGAACAGCCAAGAGTATTTCACGCGTTGCTCTGGCCGAGCTAAATATACCTACTGCGATATTCTATATGCATCGAGTCGTGAACCATCTAATAACGGGAACGTGTGTGTAAAGGGCACGTATACATACACCGCTCCCCTCCGATTGGAAAGACAATCTCAGGTCGCGACTTCGGACATGCATGTGCGGCTTCCTCTCTGCGAAAGTGATGGGCTCATGTCAAGCACATAATCATCAGTATCAGACAGTGACGACGATGCTCAATGCCATCCTGGGATGTTCTTGATGTTGCCAGACCCAATGACCATATGTGAAAACAAAGCCTAACATTCCAGACTGATCTGGGATGTTTCCGTTGTCTGGTTGAACTTTCTGATCACCGTCTCCACCCAGAATGCCGGGTACATAGCAGACCCGGTGAGCAGATTCTCGGATCTCCCAAGTCCTATGCAGTACGAGATAAGCGAAGCACTTTTTTCTGCTGTGACAAGTGGATGGAGCCGAATCTGTACAGAAAAAGATGCTTCTTTTGACGAAGCACAAGACGAGCGGTCTATCTGGAACCAGCTCGCGCAACAATCATTGGCTGCGGCGGGTGGTGGTTTCGAACTCGCCTAACAAAAAATCCGAGATTCAACATTCGTCAAGATCGCGTCCTTGCAGCAGCGCTGACCAGGTCGAGGCACGCATTTGCCAGGGTGTGGCCTCTGCGGGTTACCATGGCCTAGAGCTCCAAGTTTCCCACAAAAATGATTGTAGATTTGTCTTCTCCCAGCCCGTGATGGGAGGCCCACACGACCTTCCTTAACAAACAATGAGTTTTTCCCCCACTGACCTGTATGCAATATGAACTCTGGGTCCGCGTTCGACAACGCTTCTAGCATTCGTTTCTCCAGAAGGGGTTTAGACGATTGGTCGTTGCGACATATATACAGCTTCCGAAGTCTATCAAATCGTTCATTGCCATTTGCCAGTCCGGAAGGCTCCATGGTGTCTCTATCTGGAAGACCTCATTTGTTGCCGAGAAGGGCGACTAATCCGTCACAAGTCGAAGCGACTCATGGTTGGTATTCCGACAGTCACACGTCTCATGGACTGAACCGGCTCTTTGCCCGAAGTCGCTTTCCATACACATAAAAGATATAAGGAAAGGGTGCCATGATCAAAGTCAAGCATGCAAGCAGCGTTGTCGCCCAGTGAAAGCCCAGAGTGGTGTACATCTGACGTCCGAAAAGCGGGAAGGCACCAGCAAATGAGCTTCGTGCAAACGAATTCGCTGACAGTGCACTCGCCGCGAACAGTGGGAACGCCTCCACTAGAAAAGTGAAGATTCCGACAAACGTCAAGATGATTCCTGTCCCAAAGAATGCAGTTCCGATGATGGGCACAATCCAGTGCACGGATGGATAGATGGTCCAGGCAAACCAAAATAAGCCCACTACACAAAACCAAGAGCCGAAAATGCTCGATGGCAGACGATATTCCGGCTCCGAGACGCGTTCGCCGCATCTTTCCTCACGACTGTCCAGCTGGTAAATGTACAAGTAGTGCCAGATCGGATCGGAGGCTATGGCGATCAACATACCAACGAGGATGCCGAGAAAAGCAAGGCCGGTCTGCCACAAATTGAAGCCATAGACCTTGGTGAAAACCAATGGAAAGGCGCCAAAGAAGAGATAGAGGATACCAAGAAGGATGGCGGAGAACAAGCAAAGACTAAAACACATGGGATCAAGGAACAAGATCAGAAAAGGTCGATAGAGAGAATGAATGACAGCCCCAAAGATTGATTTGTCAGAGATCTCCAGTGGTGCTTTCCACGACTCGTCACCGGTGTCAGCTCTTTTCTTCCTTGCCTTGCTCCGCAGCACGACTGGTGCGTATGTTTCTGGTACCAATAGTGCGATGGCAACCACCATGACGCCAGCCCAGATGAGAACGACATAGTAAGTCCATCTCCAGGAAAGGTAGGTGTTGAGGAAGCCGCCAACGACCGGGCCGATGCCGGGACCAAGGAAAGGGGCGGCCGAATAGATCATCATGGGCGCAGCCAACGTCTCTCTGGTAAACAGATCGCCAACAGTACCACCGGCAACACTCAAGAAAGCCGATCCTGCCAAGCCGTCAAAGAATCTGGCAACCAACATCGTCTGTATGTTTAATGCCACAGCTGAAGGAATCAGCCAGATCAGGAACATGGCAAACCCAATGATGTAGATCGGTCTCCTGCCGAAGAACTCGCTCAAGGGGCCGAGCATCATGGGCGCCAAACCAAGCCCGAACACAAACAAGGTGAGACCCAAGGTTGATACGATGCGAGAGTTTCCAAATTGGGCGTCCATTTGTTCATAGGTGGTGGTGTAGACGGACGAGGCCATGGTGACGCACAGAGACCCGAGGGCTAGCACTATTACAATCATCCACTTTCGCCAGGTCGGCCAAGTTTTGGGATTCATATGGTCGTTAGGGCCATCCCAAACCACTTCTTTGTAAGTCTTCCCATCGGCGGTGCCTTCCTCTGCTTTCAGATTGGTCAGATAGTGTTGGTGTTGCTCGTCAGACGGAGAAGTGCTGGAGTACGGGCTATGGCCGTCGACGAACGACACGGTGTGGGAAAGAGCGCTCTGCCGAGACGCATGACTCGGCACCAGAGCGAGAGAATGAGGCTGCTGGGTTGGTGGGGCGACCAGTTCTTGGTCTCCGGTGAATCCTGAGCTTGGCAAGGGATGATTTTTTGGAGACATTTTCGAGGTTGAACACGTTTTGCCGGCGAAGAGCGTACGTCGACCAGGCCTGAGAACCCCGGAAACCTGGGGGTCTGGCAGTTACTAGTAGCGTCAAGGATAGTGGATAGCAAGACTAGCAATACATGTGAACAGCGAAGTCAATATGTCACCTATGGCACAACAACTGTGCTATTTCAAGGCGTGTGGGGATAGCGCTGTAAATATGCACATGTAGCATTGTTGAATACGAATTGGGAATAACACTGTCATGTTCACAGCTGAAGGAGTGATGTGAGTCGTATTGAGTTTTCATCACACTGATAATTGGGGAGTGCGAGACCGGCGCCTGACAAATCCTAATGGAATTTTTCCATCCACCAAAAATGGACGAGTGAAGATCTCGCTCACGTGACCTATATCTGTGGGATTACTTCGTGTGTTCAAAAGGCGAATATCGTTCAGGAGGCTAACAAACGTGGCAGTTGATGGACTGCCAGGCAATGCAGGTTTTGCAGATATCAGAGGGTACGACTACAGTCCTATAATCACACCCCTGCCCAAAAGAAAGCTCAATGGGTCGATGTATGATGCTCTGAAAGGTAGACAGCAAGATTGCTTGGATAGCAGTTGGGCACCCAGCTAAGAGAAAGGCTTGATATCTGGCATGCGGCCCATGCCTGTTGCTTTCGCCGCTACATCAACATCCTCGAGCACACCACCAGCACTTCGGGAGCGAACGTGCCTTCGTAGCATGTTGAGAATTTCTGAGTACTTCCATCGTTGAGGGACAGGCCTGTAGGCTGGCTTAAAGGTGCCAACGGTTTGCGCCCATTCCCCGCTTCGTGGGGCGCCCTGCCGCCAGGCGTCGGTCTCCTGGGCTTTCGCCGAGGTCGATGGGGAGCTGTGCTGCGTTGTCGTTGATGGCAGAGTATGAGTAATTTTCACCGAGCCTTCGGCGTATTCAAGAGATGTGGGCGAACCGCCAGCTTCGGATTGGGTGGCCCAGTAGTAAATGTCCCAATCGTTTTCATCGAGGAATAAATCGTATTGCTCAAGCTGAGACCGAGGCATGTGCTCGAGATGCTCGGATGCAAAGGTAGACAGGAGAAGGTCGGATTCTAGCGTGCCGCGCTTCCTGCTTTGGTCTGTCAAGAATGACGGTCAGCATGTGTATGTGGGGAGTAATAAAAACCACGGTGATCTTGCGTGGAAAGATACGGACATAAAAGTCTAGATCGCATGGTCGGCAGGCTCTCGCCCGAGCGTCTCAACGGCTCAATCCTGAAGGCGGCGCCTTCCATCTCACCGACACCCCATTCTCCAGGAGAGAGGGTGTTGGACTGGCTTACTTTGTCAGGGTCTCCGGCTTGGGTGCCTCCCGTCATCCGCTCGGTGTTTTCCGGAATTTCATCTTTGGGAACATAGCCCTCATCGACCTTGCTCAAGAACTCGGGAGGGGCATTGTCGGCGCCGACCTTGGGCACTTCCTGCTCATTCTGGATGGCCGAAGTTGAGCTGGTCATGTGCGGATTCAACGGTCGGCCTTTTTGAGACTCGCGCCACTGGTCGACATTTCCATGCTGCCGATCTTTCGAGTCGGTCTGAGGCGTGACGGCGTCGGTCTCTTGCTTGAACCGAGCTGCGCTAGACACAGACAGAGGTCGCCGGCCGAGGGCGACAGCATGGGAACGAGCAAACGCTCTGACGAACAGTCTCGATGATTTCATGGCCGTCAATCTGTATCTGTCTCTGTATCGGAATCGGTATCGGCAAAGACTCGAATCGGCACGAGCAAGAAAATAGAATCAAGCTTGGATGTGCCGCAACATCGGCGTGTTATCAGGTAACCAGACAGCCAGATTATAGCTGTATTGCCCTCCAACTTTGCAGCGACGTGCCAGGCTTAGCTGACATCACCGACTTTGGAGGCCCAAAGGAGCGCTGTTCATTGGTCGGCTCGGGGTAGTCTCTGATTCGTCGAGTCGTTGGTCCAAGGTCGTCAGGCCTGTTTATTCTATCGCGCAGTACTGCTACATGCTCACATTGCAGAGATCAGTCATTACGCTCAAAACTATGCAGTTCCTAGGTAGTATATGTGTACAGTTGGTATCTCAAAGCAGCCATTGCCGACTCCAGCCGTACGCCCTGCTTTCAAATTGCCAACAACGCCAGCCGCTGTGTCCTCTGCACCACCGGTGAACACCCAGAATGTCATGAGGGTCATGAGGGTCATGAATTTCAAGCCCCAGATCAATAAATATGCCGCCGTCTGTACATCAGTGCATGCGTGGTCTAACCTTCCTTACCACGTTTCAGTAATATATTGACCCCCCGTTTTCTTTTCTTCCCAGAAAGCCTTGGCCTCGTCGACGTTGAGACCTCCTTTTCCCACGGCAACATCCACGAGAGCAGCCTCAACCCCTTCGCCCATGCCTTTGGAGCTTCCACACACAAAGATGCGACCGTCGAGCGCGTTGATGATGAACCAGACGAGGTCCGCTTGTGTGCGAACTTCTTCTTGCACGTACTGGGATTCTGCCTTGCGCGATTGGACCACCTTCTTGACCTTTTCCTCGTGCACGCCCCAGTCGCCCGCGTAGAGCTCATCCACCAGGCTGTCACGAATCCCCTGCAGCACCCAGACCTTGTTCGCGCAGTTGGCCGACTTGAGCCGACGGTGGACAAAGCCACGGAACGGGGCAATCCCCACCCCGGCTCCGATGAGAAGCATTGGCCCGTCCGTGACGAACTGTCGTGCCAACGGATTGGCCATCAGGCCTCGAAACATGGGGATGCGTAAATCGAGCTCGTCTGCAGAAATGCCCTGCCGCTCGGCGTCAATCAGTCGCTGGGCAATGCGTTCCAAAAAGCCCGAGCCGACGCCTTGGCGCTGGCCTCCTTGCCAATCTGGAGACTCGTGCACCGACACGGCCACTTCGATTATCCGTCGGCGGTTGCCGCCTCTTTCATACGACACCATGGGGTCCTGCGAAAGCGAGTAGAAGCGCGGCATGAGCTGGTTCAGGGTTGCGAAGAGATGATCGAGCGGAGGCATCGATGAGGGGAAGGCATGCAACAATTGCAGCAGAGTGAGGTAAGGGCCGGTTCGAAGGTCGCAGAAGGTCGCCTGTCCCTGAGCCGAGGAAAGGTAGAGCAGAATCTGTCGCTCGTGTGGGTCGGAAGCGTGCTCGGCGAGCAGACGAAAGAGCTTCTTGGTGGGCGGGTAGGACTGAATATCGGCACACCAGGTCAGAAGCTCCCGCCGCGTGGTGATCAGCTCTCTCGCTTCGTCTTCCCCCCAGATGGTCGGCCATCGTCCTTTGGTGGTGTGGAGCAGCACTGTCCTGTCCCGGACGAATCTGGGCACGCCGAGTCGGTCAAATATCTGGTCCACCAGCTGGGGATCGTTGGGGGCACACACCCCGATGGCACCTCCCACTCGGAAGTCGACATCTCCGCCTTCTTCTGGGTAGTCGGTCACGTCAATGTCAAAGTGAAAGGTTCTCTTCTCTGCTCCCGCCTTGGTCAATTCCCGGGCATGCCGCAGTGGCGCTGAAAACACATCGTACGGGGGGTGTGGCTTCACAAAATTCGGAGGATTCTTCTCGTACTTTGGCCGTGGCTCTTGGACCGCTAGCGGCTCGAATGAGACTGTCTGTTCGGGTAGTTCAGCCAGATCGGTCAATTCGCTTTCTAGCCCCAGAGGCCCATTCAGGCGTAGGTTCAGACTAGTATAGGCACGATTTTGCGGTTCCTGCACCGGCAAGCGGGGCTCCATGTGTGAGTGAGGCTTCAGGTCTTTCAGCATACAGCAGCCTCCTCCACAGCAGGCTTTCTGGATCATCCCTGTCGACGCACCATTCGTCTGGCCCAGGAAGAGCCTGGCATCGGCCGTGTCTTGTGAGACCAGCATGGTTGAGGCGCGTCTTTTCTTCTGGTTCCCCTGTCCATGTTGCTTGTCTGGCATGGGTTGCAGGGACTCGACCGACTCTTGGTCTGTTATGGGCGTGGAGGGAGAAGTGTCGATGTCGGAATAGTTGTCATGGCTGAACACCGTGTCGAGACTCGAGCCGAGTGACTGAGCACTGCAGGCCGAGATAGACATGGCACGAGTCCTGACAGGTTCTTGCGGGATTCGGTTCGAGGGGTCACAGCAAATAGAGTGTCGGAGTGGCGTAACGATCGCGTTGCCCAGCATCGGACCGGTGGTTGATTGAGTGTAGTGTCTTTGGACAGCTGCGAGCGCGTCTTGTGTTAGCATGTTGCTGTATGTGCCAGAAAATCAAAGTGAGATGTTCTCCAGCAGAGCCAGAGCAGTAAAAAGACGCGTGCAACGGTGTGTTATGAGTGTTATGGACGGGTTGTTGTACGACGGCACCGGAGTCGAGTCGGGTCGGCACTCACCTCGGATTTGGAAAGTGTTGGTCAGGATGATGTCAGCCTTTGATTCGATGCTGAATGTGCGCAACTTCCGATCCCAACTCGCACGCACACCGCGAAAAGCTGGTCGTGTCGCTCCGAAAATACAAGTCAAGCGAGCACAGTGGTAAAGGTTCATTCGAGCATGGGTATAAATCGAGTCTATCGACTCTACGCGGAGACCAGTGGGTTGTCGAAGAGGTTGATAGAACGCTGTGAGAAAGAGGTGAAGACAGCTGGTGCTAGAAGATTATCAGATCGAGATTCTTGGGCCACCGCTGAATTGGGTATAGCGAGGCGAGCACAGACCGGCTGAAAAATCGAGATGCGCGGCCCAGCTGCCACACTGAGTTAGCCACTCCAGGCTGATGGGACTCCTCCTGGAACACTCAGCTCAACGTAGAGCCCCAGAACACCCTTTTCAGAAGGCCTGCGCAAGCCCGCGTTATTTTTGTTGCAAATTATTCTCCATCACCTTCCGATAAAGCTTCCGTTCGTTGTTTCCAAGGTTCCATCAGAATCCGGCGTTTCCCGGCGTTTCCACAAAGCACTGATCGTACGAAGAAGCTATCACCGTACATGGAAGTGCTGGTACGAAGTACAAAGATCCCTCTCACTGCCCTCTCTCTTTAGAGATTCAGCTGGCCTATAATATTGCCGATCGCACCCGCAACGTCATCCAGGTTCGATTCAGTGAGGGGACACAAGGTCTGATGTTCGATAATCAAAGCGACCCGACCAGGACCTACAGTGAGCTGCATCACCATGATCACCTGGGCGCCTTCGCTGCAATTCCGCGGTATTTGCCACCGGCTCCTCGGAGCTTTATCATCAATTACACTAGCCGCCCAGGCGAGCCTGAACTTATCCGAAGCAGTTGCACAGCCGGAATTAAAATTCCCCGTTCACTGTCAGCATTGTCCCCCGTTGAGTCGCGATGCTCTACATGTTCTCTCCTTAGCCAGGTAATTGCAAGTCTTTGATGGAGCCGCTCCTTATTGGGACCCATCTTTCCAAGGTTCCTACGGTCATTAGTGTGTAATAAACAACACCATAAAGGATCTTTGAGTTCGCTACCGACATTTCGCTCTTGCGCCTCGAGGCCCTGCCCCTCCTTCTGATATGATGATCTGATAAGATTACCCAACCCACATCCAACCCTATTAACATCTGCCTAATCTTATCTGACCAATAATTTGCCGCAAGCCTGAGCGGTTTTTAGGATGCCCTTTACTCCATGCCTTGTCGCGGATCGTGATACTCAACGGACCAGCCACTAAAAGCTGGGCCATCTTCGCGCCAGTCTCGACCTAAGGGTTAGCGAGGTCAACTTCTGCAGCAACAAGAAATCACATGAGTTCCATTCTGGCTCCTTCAGTCTTCTACCACCCACTCGGCTTGTCCTTGGTACACGTTCCGGAACGCCGTGCAAACCGTCATCGTCCGCCCCGGGGAGATCATAGGCTCGGAAGCTACCCGTCGCCTTTTATACGGGTTCTACCACCAAAGACCCGCAGCGTTGAGCAAGCGTGGCAAGCCACGCGACAACCCTTGCGTGTCCTTGCTCAACTTGATGACTGATTCTTGATTTCTCGCTTCCAAACTTTGAATCGGTCCACTCACTGGAAAAGAACTATTATTGAATCTCATCAAAAATAAACATCTCTCACGAATCTGGGCATGTCCAGCTAGCTAGCCAAATGACGTCTAAGTCGACGCTGTCGTTTTCAACGCAAGAAACTTTCCAAGGGCTGCTGTACTTTTATCATTTTCTTGACCGCATTATCACATGTAACAAAGTTCTGACGACCGCAAACCGCTGACGAAGTAGACATGGTCATTTTGCAAGCTGCCCTCGTGTCTGCGTCCGAAATGCATAACGTTGCGCCTTAAGGGAGATACAAAGAAGAAACAGAGCTGGCGAGCCCAGCAGCCAGACCTCCAGCTGCACCTCGACCCCGATTCTGCACAGACCAGCAAACAGAGTTCTCACGTCGAAATTTTGCAGCTGCATCAGCGCACATGAGCATACTCCCACTCTCTAAAATCAGGCAGACTTGGCGTACATAGATAAATGCAAAGGCCATGGCCATGTTGATAGGCTCTGCCAGCGGTGCATCAAAAGGCGGTCAAAAACATGTTCGTCCCTTCGCAAGCCAGTTGCATTGTGAATGACTAGAGCAAACAGCCTCTCTTAGCCAATTGCACAGCGTCGCCCGTAAACCTAGAAATAACTTCGTCCATCGAGCGGCACCTCGTAGGACGCGCTTGTGAAAATGCGTCTTACATGCAGCAGTTGGTGAAGATGAACATTAAAAGTGCAAAAGATAGGATGGTTCTAGCCCGGTTGAAACCATGCACTATGACATGTTTATAATCGAAAGTCGGTGGGCACGCATATACGGAGTAGCTAGCCATGTTGCCATGCAAGCGTGGCCATGCAAAGCTACGAAGTAATACATACATACCCCCGTACCTATCAGCAGAGGCTGCTTACCAACGCCACATGATTGTAAGTTAGGGGCACTGCATTGTACTTAGGTATATTTGTTCAACAGCCAACAACCTACAAAGAAAACAGAGCTTACGAAGCAAGGGACGGCAAGCCTAACTGGTCGATTCCCTAGCTTATACATAGCTGCATGCCCAGCGAAATATACATAATGATCATCGGCTCCTAAATAATACGGAAAAGCGCACGGATGGAGGTTGGCCAATCTGGAAACCGTGTTAAAATGCACATCCAGAGGAGCTCCTCCATTAACCAATTTTCATCACTCTGAAGTCCAATGTGATGTCTTTCCCGATTTCACCACCTATATTATTATTCTACACCGTACTTTACAGAAAGTAAAGCTTGACAAGGTAATAGGAATCTGGGATCTGCTCGCGGGGGAGGCGGCGTTGGAATGCTGAATGCAGCGTCGCCCCACTAATAATGGACCTTCGTGACCTTCCTCCTCCTTGCACCGGATACGACCCAAGGAAAGGGGACTTCACAAAAACTTGAAACCAAGGGGTCACCGCTTAAAGCTCGGGGGGTGTAATTATGGATCCGGAGGTGAAGCTGGGCAACGTACGAAGTTTGAGTACGAAGTAGGTACGGATCGGGGTACGAAGATATGTACGAAGTACGAAGTAGTGGGAGCGCGTATCAGGCAGTATAGATAAGGTCGGGGTATACTCCGTGCTTATGCTAATCGGACCACGATGAATCGGTCCTACCCGTTCGTCTCGTTCGGATCGTGTCAGAAAATGCAAACCCCCCAACCATGCGTCGAAATCCGGGGAATTCGCCTGCCTGTACCCCCTTCCCCAATTGATTTTAGGACTATTTTGTTCTTTTTGAAAACCTATGTATAGAAATTCAAAGATGTACGTTCGAGGCCTCTTCAGCTGGTCCTTTTCTTAAAGCTTCGCCTCTCTCCCCTTTCTTCCTTTCTTAGTCTCAACACAAAATGAGGAAGGAAATGCTAAGCAAGAGGGGGGAAAGGAAGGAAGAAACCACAGCGGATGTGCAAGGGGAATTGCAGACAGACACTACCTAGATAAGATTCTATTCTAATAGTAGTAGCTCATGGCACAGCATGGCATGGCATGGCAAGAGTTCAAATAACGCCAGCAGCGCCACCAGCAGGTACTTCAAAAGTAGCGTGCATATGTTCTCCCCCAAACCCCCAGCCCCCCAACCCGCCAACCACCCGAACCCCACCGTAACCCTCCCGGCTCTTTGTCTCTGTCTGTTGCGTGTATATGTGTCTATCGCTGTCCCACGCCGCTGTGACGGAAGTAGCAAGAAAAACAGGAAAAGACGTGATGCAGAATGGTGGACGACATAATCCCCCCGACGGAAAAAAGCAGCGCAACGTGAGAACAAAGACAAGTGCGCAATAGTAGGCAACAAGAGGAGCGCGTTTTTGAACACCGAGAACAATTCCCGTCAAAGTATAGATAGACACCGCCTCCGAATGTTTCCCCCGGATTTACCGACGTCAAAAACGTGTGAGCAACCGGGAAAGTGTTGATGCGAAAACAAAAAACAAAATGATGAGCTTTTTTGGTCCACAAAGCCTGTATGCGTGCATGTTCGTGTGCGTATGCACGTACGTGTGTCTCTTGTGTGTGGTGTGTTCCTATATGCCGTGCTGTTTTGCCCATGAGAACCGAACTAAGGACCGGGCTGGAGTGTAACGAGTAAAAAGTCGGATGGAAGCCGAAAAGAGTCTGGAAAGGAGCAGTTGTGTTTCATCGTTCAACATGCGAATCTCGGGAATGGGAGGCCAAAGGATGCCACACTGGTACAAAAGGGCGAGGCGAGGCTGATCCTCGAGAAGGAGATGGTGGAAAAGGTTTCTCTGCTAGTGCTAGCAATGTCCGCCAGTCAGAGAGTTATGCCGAGAGGGTATCTTCTGCATATGTTCGCGTTGCGCTTGGGCCTTCAGCGCCGGCCAGTGCCGTCTTCGAGCGTTGATAAACCAATTGCTTATCTAAATTCATAGTTAGCGATACTTCGTCGCTGGACCAGGGAGGTTGCTTACCTGGCTCATTGACAGGCCTGTCTTCACGATCAGCATCTGCTTGTCTTCGTCCGTTGGATACGGGTGGTCGAGATGCTCATGAAACCAAGCTCTCAAAATGTCGGTCACCGGTTTCGGGAGATTTCCCCGACGTTTGCGTGTGCCGAGCGAATTAACGCTGGCCGTGTCTCCCCCAACATATGCAGAATTGGAGTACTGTATCGACGGTGGCCAGGAGGTACCGTTAGCGTAGCAGTAAGAATCGTACATTGGGGAGCTGTAGTCATTTGTCGAAAGGCTGTAAGGAGATCTTGGTGTTTGAGTGTACATCTGGGTGCCGAACCCACTCTGACTCGACTTTGCGTACGAGGCATCTAGAGAATCTGTCGGGGAAGTGCAGTAGTACGGCGTTGACCCTTGCTGCCGGTTCATTTGTGAAGTTCGTCCGTTATACGACGGCGTGCTTTGGCCTAGGTTCATCTCGGTCAAGGAGGGGAGGTTCTGCTGGTTACGACTAGAGCTTAGGGTCGAACGACTGTAGAAGCCTTGAGAGGACGGTGTGTTGGCAGGGTAGGATGGGATCCCATTCGAGAACTGGCCCGTCGAGCTCCAGCCGCTAGAGTTCGAAAACATTTCGTCGTTGTATGGTTTGAAATTGAGGTCTTCGAAGGTCGAGCTCAAGGACGGCATCGATGTGCCAATCAATTGCGTCGTGGGAGAGGTAGCTGTCGGTGTTGTTGACCTCGACCCACAGTCTACAAAGGCGGTCTGGCAATCCCAGTCGTCTTCGAACTTGGCTTTCGCGTTGGCAATCTCGCCCTCCGGCTTGATAATCTACGAGCAATTTTAGCTTCATGCCATGGTAGCTTGGAATTGAATATTTACATCGTGCAGTGAAGGTAGCTGTCGTTGACGGTGCGGCAAGCTTGCTCGGTGATGCTGTCTGCACGTTGACGTTAGCAACAAGCTTGAAGTATGCCAATAACAACCCCCCAAGCCTCTCTGTTGCAGCCACCTCCGCGTCGGATTTCCACCAAACGAATGTCGCAATGTCAGGGTCCAGGTGACGTGCATCTTTAGAACAGGCGTTATCGCTTATGTTCTTGGGGAAGAAGCATCACCTAGCTCAAACGATAAATGCTTACCTGTAGAGGGAGTTGTTAGACGCCAGTTGCATATCAGCGGCACATGCCTTGTCGCTCCTGCAGATTAACGTCTTCTTTGACTGTTTGTCAGCTGAAGCTGTGCGAATGATGTTGAAGGATTTGTCGACCTTCGACACAGTCGTAACAAGATGACTCGGAGAAGTTCGGATATTAAGAGCACGGATCAGACAAATCACAACACAGTAAGACAGAAGTCTTGAGAATGAAGGCCTCGTAGCCAGCCGATACGAGCCCTGGGGGTTTCAGCTGTCATATACATTCTCTTATCGACTCGAAGTGCAAAATACCCCAGATGCGCATTCGCAGAAACAGCAGGTGGAGTGCATCGGACCCAGCTTCACGTACACCAGATCTGGTCAGGGGGGTGAAAATGACGAGATGATGTGAACCACAAGGCTAAGCATCTCAACACTGGACAGCATACTTTGCTGTCCAAGGTGGTGCAAGCAGCCGAGCCAAATTTCCGGCGTACAGGAGTGGGTGGCTGCAATGGGAGGAGGGGGAAGTACAATGCTAATATGATGGAGGCAAAATGCGTAGCGGTCTGTGGCTGGGGCTACGGCCCAAAGACAAGTCAGCATTTTTGCGGGTACTCTGGGTGATCATGGTTGTTCGTGACCTGGAATGTTCGTGTTGAGGAATGAACAGCGTTCTGAAAGCTCTCACGGACGTCGAGATGGTTTTTCGGAAGAGATGCAGATGGACTATGCACAGTTACAAGGAATAAACTTCACCGATGCCGAACGGACCAAGCTGAAAAGAGAATAGTATGCAGAGCATGGTGGTGCTGCGGGAACCTTGGCCCAGCCCAATGGGGTGTTTAGCGCGAACACCAGAGGCATAATCCCATTTCCGCTTGACATGTGGACTCCATCCGCATCGCGGATGCAAAATCTCCAGGGCTGGGTGGCTTCACCAAGCTGGCCAATGACAAAATCTCGGAGGCAGCTTTGTTGTCTCTTCCAACGAAAATTAGTGCGGTGGTGACCTCGGATAAACAGCGGAAAAGCGCCGACCGCAAGCAACTGAGGAAGAAGGCGCAATAAGCAACAATATAAACGATGGACTAAGCGCTACCCGTAGAGATCTGCACCCCATAAACCACGGATCGACCTTAGGGCGTTCGACTTGCCGCAGATAAGCCCCCGGATCAGTCCTAATGAACAGGTTTTCGAGAAACTCTATATAGGATCGATGGTTCTAACGGCTGCAAACGTCAAGCCGGCATTGCGCAATGTTTCACTGCAAGATCGATGCTAGCTTCGTGTTCAAGGACCAAGGGTGAAATTCAAAGAGTTCCTATTAGCACTCAGCCAGTGTTGCCTGGCGATAATTGCATGTTGCTGCGAAAAAGATAAAAGATACTTTGAATAGATGTTATCGGCACATGATGATCCCGCAAGTCTGGATCATGTCGTACACGAGTCGCCGAATAAAGTGCATCAGTTGAGATTCCAATTCGCAAACCGATCGGGGTCGGGCCTAAAATTTGGGTAAGCTGGTATTATGTATGCACCATGCAAGCCACATGCAATCTTGATTTGCCAGGTGTCCTGCGCTGAGATGGGCCCACCGATTCGGAGGACCGATGCGTTCGCTTGCGGTTGACATCGATGGATACTGCGGCGAGCCCTTGCCAGTGAATGAAACGGTTGCGATAGCTTCATGCAAGGTGCCGAACGCTACCAAGAACGTGGGCCCCCGTTCTACCATGATGTATCTGAAAGTCGGTTCCATGGTACCTCCAATTCTGGACCTGCACATCTGCTGATTTTCCAACTAGACTGTCCGGGATAAGGAGACAACAACGCCCAAGTCGATCGATAAGACGGAAGGAGTCTCTTGCCCCTTCTCTATTCTCCGGGGCATTAGTGTACGACCATCGACACGTTTAAGGGGTTATTGAACGTGGCACCGGGTGACCCAAAATTTGGATAGCTTGGATCATTGAACAGAGGTTGGACAGTAGTAGGCAGGCTCAGATCTAAGTACGATGAGCTCAACCCTAAAAAGGTGCGCTTACCAGACGCCGACGGCCCCGATGTCCGAATTCATCTCTGCATCACAAACGCTTTGTACCTGGCATTGCTGACATCTTGTCCTGAGGAAGAGAGCCTTCGGTCGTTGGCTGGAGTGTGCAGGAAAACCGAAATTCGCGTTGACAGCAAACTGCGTGGAAAGAGCCTGACATCTGCCACGCCCAAAATGCTTGAAAGCCGATGCTCTTGCGTTCGGAAGCTTATGCACTAGGTGGAGCCCAGAGTTTGGTGTCTGTCCCTTCGTCTACTGACACTCCCAGCCAACGGGAAACGGTCAAAGAGACCTCGGTCAATGTGAGTAGTTGATACTCATAGCATCCTGGTCCTCAGTGAAGCATTGTGTTCTACGACCGCGCCGATGTCTCTCTTCACCAGCAGATTGCGGAATTTGTGGCAAACCACAAGGTGGTGCCGGTGGTGGTACGGTGGCAGTGGATCGTTGTGTGAAGCACGGCACATGTGAGGCACATTCGTGGTCGGCGTCCACGCGCAGGGTGGCCAAATTGTTCCATGCTCATTAAAACGCAAGCAAAGTCCCCTTCGGGGCCTCCACCTCAACGTGATGTTGGTCTTTTGACTAAAATCAGTTACACAGCCGGTTAGGGAAGATATTCGTAGTGGTGTGCTTGTTGTACATTCACAGCAATCCTTTACACTTACTTCCACAGTGATGACCTTCTAAGCAAGTACCCATTAGTTATCTGGAATCGTACCTATAGCAGCCGGCAATCGCCGAGTTTTACCTTGATGGCACAATCTCGCGCAGCAGATGACTGAAGCTCACCGCAAGCACGTTATATGACTCGTCATTTCTTGATGACGCCAAGTCCTATCACGGATTTCAAAGAGGGTTTCGAGGTCCTGGAAAGGCCTTCTCTCGTGATGGTTTCAGGAGGCGCGGCTACACCGTGGATTCGATTCCGGGTTGCCATGATGAAACGATCGAGCTTTGGTAGATGTATGACAATGCTGTAAACGGTTGACAGCCATGAAGGCTGGTGCCAACTCGTATCACTTGCTTGAGCGTCAGGACCGTGCTCTCAGATCAATGTTTAGAATAACCACAAGCTTTGAATCACAATATGTGTTCTAGAAGGTTGCCTCTAGGTTTCGCGGACGCTTGCGCGATCCGAAACCTAGCGCGGCTTCTCAAGTCAAATGGGTCGCTTTTATGCTCATTTATATTTACCTTGCCGACGCGAAATTCGAAGCCTTGTTCTTCGAGAGGAATGAAGGTACCAGCAGGTCAGTAGGTGCTAGTATTGTCCAAAGGAGTCAGCAACTGCCAGTTAGACCCATGAGCCACACACCAGTAGAACTGGAGAAACTTGAAAATTGAATGGTTAATCTTGGCTCCGGCTGACCCATTGGTGGTGCTAATATTAAAAAATAATCCTGGTGAACTCAGTATCCGCATTCGCTAAACGTACGAAGCATATCAAAGTGATCAACGTATCGTCAATATTTCAGAGATGCCAATTAAAGCATAATTGGTTGCTGTGATGTTGGAGTAAGCCATCTGTCTCTAAAGACGTTTCTGAGTTTTGAACGCAGCAGTATCCACGAAATAACGGGCCATCGTTCAAATGGCTGCTGAGGCGCACTCCAAATCCGGCCATGGAATGGTTTATTTGATTCTCATCCAGGTCGTCTCCAGAGGTTTGACTTTCCTTGGCAACCAAGCACTGCTTCGGTACCTGGAGCCCGGCCATCTGGGTCTGGCAGTCCAGCTTGAGGCGCTGTCAATTTCAGTCTTGTATACGGCGCGTGAAAGTCTACGGGTGGCTTTGCAGCGCCAACCGCAAATCAAATCGTCTGCAACGAAGGAATCGACAAAGAACAATGCAACGCAAGAGGCCGTCAACGCCGCATGGCTGGTGGTGGTTCTTGGGTGCGTTCTCGGAACGATTTTTGGCACTTTCTACTTGTATCCTGCAGGTGCAGCACTTCTGAACACGCCTGACTTCAGGCCGGCTTTCTGGCTATATAGTGCCGCAACCGTGTTTGAATTGCTGTCTGAACCTTGCTTTGTGGTCATTCAGCAACATGGCCTGTTCCAAAGCCGCGCTCGCGCGGAAACCGCTGCTGCGATTGGAAGATGTATAGCCGGCTGTGCGACGGCAGTTGTCATGCATCGAACAGGTATGAAAACGTCAGTGTTGCCCTTTGCCGTGGGCCAGTTCGTCTATGGAACGAGTTTGTTTCTCGTCTATTGCTGGAGCGGGCTTAAGACAGCCGATGTGAAGGGATTTTCTGTCCTTCCGACAAAGCTGCAAGGTACATCTGACCTGGCATTCTCGCGATTCTCGCGGCCACTCCTCCAGCTAGCAGGCACGTTTTACGGACAGTCGGTCTTCAAGTGGTTACTCACGCAAGGTGATACCCTCGTCCTTTCGTTGTTCGCTGACCTGCAGTCCCAGGGCATCTTCGCTCTGGCAAGCAATTACGGAGGACTTGCGTCACGACTCCTCTTCCAACCCATTGAGGAAAGTAGCCGCACCGTGTTTGGAGCTCTGATGCAGACGAACAACAGCAGCCCGAGTCCACCGCTAGCATTTTCACGTACCGTATCGGAAAATGTGCAGAAACGCAGACAAGGGTTGCAGTACCTTGCCACCACCGTTCATGCTTATATGATTGCCATAGCCATTCCGTGTGTCTCCTTGCTCCCAACCCTGTTCCCGGTCCTTATTCAAACGCTGCTAGGGTCTCAATCACGTTGGAATTCCACACAAACGTCAGCCCTCCTATCGGCATACAGCTACTACATCCCATGCCTCGCCATAAATGGTGTCCTCGATGCATTCGTCACAAGCGTGGCGACAGAGGCAGAATTAGGACTACAGTCGCTCATGATGGTTGGTGTGACGATGATCTATCTCAGTGCAGCCTACCTTGCGATAACAGTTATGCATCTAGAGGCGGTCGGTCTGGTGTATGCAAATATTCTCAACATGCTGCTCAGGATTGGCTTCAGCATCTGGTACATAAGAGCTTGGACACAACAAAACATCCCAGACAGCGCAACGAAAACCAAGTCTTCAGCGTTCCAACAATTTCTCTACAGCAGTCTTCCTAGTGGTCCTTGCTTGCTCACATGTGCGCTGGTGGTGTGCGGGATGCAAGCACAGCCATACGTGAAGAGCAGGATACCCCCGGTCACTGGGGGAGAAATGTTGAGACTTGGGCTGGGCCACGTAGGCCTGGACTTGTTCGACTTGAGCTATCTATTCTCCGCCGGCGTTGTCCTGGCGAGCTCGATAGTACTGACGGAACGGGACTTTTTACTCGCTGTGGGTGAGCCGCTGCTGCCAGGCAAGATCAGGTCAGCACTCCAACCATATCTACCAGCAGCAAAAGTGAAGGAACCACCGGGAGCAAAGCCCTGAATTCTTTCGGGGAAGCGTGTGCAAATTAGGCCCTAGGAAATATCAAAAGGCTGGATGGATAGAGCACATCATCACACCGCCTTCGAGTTTTAGAGAAATCCGTTTCAGCATGTGTTTCGCAACACAAGATATCATGATAGATTTAGAAGCGCATGCATATCATACCTAGGTAGACAAAGAACTCGAACACCTGTCCGGGGGTCCCGGACGATACAAAGCTCTAATAGCAACGAATCCTTTATGGCACCCTTTAAGTGTATACTGTATCCATACTTCTAATCGCCTATGGCGTCGCGTTAATCGTCAAACGTCACCTTCTTACTGGTCAAGCCTTCCATTCCTTCCCTCGGTCCAAAGGCCCCGTAGGCATCATGTTGCTTCTTCTTCACCGTGGTGCCAAACTTCAACAACTGGTCGGGCACAGGCTGGCCGGCGCCTTTGAGCACATTGACCAGGCCGCCAGCGAGCTGCTTGTCCTGCTCGGTGAAGAAGGTGATCGCTTTCCCATCTTTGCCTGCGCGTCCTGTGCGACCAATCCGGTGGACATAGTCTTCAGTCGTCAGGGGAAAGGTGACATTGATGACGAGCTTGACGTTTGGGATATCGAGGCCACGGGCAGCGACGTCGGTGGCGACGAGGATGGAAACAGCGCCGGACTTGAAGGAGGCCAGGGATCGTTCGCGGGCGGCCTGGGCCAGGTCACCGTGGATGCCGGCCACTGCAAATCTGTTGCTCCGGATCAGGTTCTCGATCCGGGTGGCCTCTTTCTTGTACAGGCAAAAGACGAGGACCTTATCTTGCTTTGGCTGAGTGCGGAGAAGTTGCAGCAGGCGAGTTGATTTCTGTGCACCGTCCATGACTTCAACGGTCTGGTGGATGCGCGGATTCGCTCTAAGCTCACCATTGTCGGCCTGTGTGCCGGCTTCATCGCCCGAGCTGCCGCGGCCGATAGTGATACGCACTGGTTCTGACATGAACGTGCTCGCGAGCTCACGAATAGATTTCGGCCAGGTCGCCGTGAACATGGCTGTTTGGCGCTTGTTGCACGCGGGCATAGTAGAGATGATGTGCTTAATGTCATCTTCGAAGCCCTTGTCCAGCATGCGGTCTGCTTCGTCGAGAACCAGGTAGCGGGTTTTCGAGAGGTCGACCGTGCCGTCGGACATGAAGTCCTTCAAACGGCCAGGCGTGGCGACCACTATGCTGGCATTGTGCACGCTCCGACGCTGCTCGTCTTTATTCGTGCCTCCATAGATGCATGCGGCTTTCAGGCTTTTTTGAGAGGACGAAGAGGCGACCGTTTTGGTGAGAGCATCGAGGTGCTCAAAGACTTGGATGGCAAGTTCGCGAGTTGGTGCAATCACGACGGCACGAATTCCCCTTCGCTTTTTCAGGTGCAGCAGGCGGTGGATGAGTGGAAGGCCAAAGGCAAGCGTCTTGCCTGAGCCGGTTTCGGCTATGCCCACGACATCCCGTTGCGAGAGAAGGTAGGGCCAGGCAGAGGATTGGATAGATGAGGGTTTGGAGAACTGAGAGAGAAAGGAGGCAAAGAGGGAGGTGAGTTCGCGTGGTAGGTGATCAAAGTGGACGAGAGGCCGCAACGAGAGCGATTGCGGGTCGGTGATTTGGATGTCTTGAGATTTCAGCAGGGCGTCGATTTCTTCTTGTGGAACCGAGGTCAACGTTGGATTTTGCTGGTATAGTCCATCTCTCTCTTCATTGTCTTGCTCGTGCTGGTCGGGCGCCGGCGTGCTCTCTGCCGTCACATCTGTCGACGGCGGTGTAATGTCCTCGTACTTGAGAGCTGTTTTGCGATCCTTCTTGCGTCGCTTCTTCTCGTGTCTCAGAGCGGAGCTATCTTCCAGTCTGTGTTTGCTCATATTGTTGGTTGTGCGTTGCGAGGTAAACAGCAATGATCATTTACTTGGTCCAACTTTTTTTCCTTCAACTCGACCTGCGTCGAAATTTCTGTGGGTCCGCCGAGGTTTTCCCGGCTTACCCAACACAAAAATCCCCCAAGGTCCAAAGACACTGCTGGGTGCTCTCGAACAACGTATCCGTCCGTCGAGAAGCTTTTCAAAGGCTTTTCAAGGCCATTCAAGAGATTCAACAATCATGTCAAAAACAGCTTTGGACAGCGTCAATGCATGCTGGGCTCGCATCCAGACAGCATCACCGGTATACCGATTTTTCTTTGAGCATATTGACATTGTGAGCGCTGAAAATGGTTCCATGGTTGCCAAGCTGCCCGTGACAGAGAATCTCATCAACTCCAAAGGTGGATTGCATGGGTCTGTTTCGGCGACTATTGTTGACTGGGCTGGGGGGATGGCTATCGCGTCCACCGGGCTGGAGAAAACGGGAGTGAGCACTGATATCCACGTGTCCTATGTTTCATCTGCCAAACTCGGTGACATCCTCACGATTGAAGGCAATGTGTCCAAAGTCGGCCGCAATTTGGGATTCACGACGGTGACGGTGTTCAAGGGTGAGGGCGACAATCAACAAATCGTTGCCCACGGTACTCACACGAAATACGTGCTGAGAGACCAAGCTGCGAAAGCAGCATCCTAATGTCGACGCGCTACGGCTTGGGCATGACAACAACTACTTGTGTCCGTTCTTCATTTGTCCGCCCCGTGGCTCATTCTATTGTTTTTGCTTCCAGCCTTCACAGCTGGAGCGGTGGCAGAGCAAGATCGATCAGCTTCAGCTGAGGTTGTGTCCAACAGCCGTTCTTGCGACAAGACCGCCATCTTCTTTGCGTCTGGCATGCGCTTTTCAGCGGTCGTGCTCTAGACTCACTCGGATAGCGAAGATCAACTCCACGGCTGTGCTTTAGAAATTGTTTGAATGTTTGGATCGTCAAGCAAAAATTTGGCTGTGGGACACGTTTGTAAAAGCGACAAGCTGAGGGTCTGGTTCAGGGAGACAGCCGGCCATCCATAACCCAGGCTGACCAATGCCCACCCACTTCTTGAGCGACGGCCAGCGGCGTCCTGCCTTTATCATCCTTCAAGGTCCTGATGTCTGGCTCTGCCCGCCGATCTGTGCTACTGATGCCCAGGCCTTCCATGGCTTGCAGCACCACGTTGGGAAATTTGGACCAATCCAGGTTGGAAGCCACGGCCAGCAGCAGCCAGACTATCTCTTCCCGTTGGTAGCGGATTGCGACGTGCAAGGCCGACCCTTCGATGCCTTCAAAAGTACCCTGGTATCTCAAGATGTCCGACTCTTGCTCCGTCATGTCGGCATCCTCTTCCTGTTCTGATTCTTCCTTGATCAGGTGAAGAACGGCGTCGAGGTCGCCTTCTCGACAGAAATCCAAAAAGGCATGGCCTCGACGCTCTTCGGGATAGGCCCGCAGGTAAGCCTCTTCGGTGGCAGTGGGAAGGATGTCGAAGTTGGGTTGCTCGCCGCCCTCGTTGCGGATGGTGCAAAGGACTTGTTGTTGGCCCGCCGCGGATAGAGAGGACACCTCCTTGAGACAGTGGGGGCATTGAGTTATTGTCGAGCCCTCAAGAAAGCATTCCCTGTACACGTCAGAAAGTAGATCCTTCGTAGAATAGGGCCGACGCGGATCTCGAGTCTCGTACCAATGAAAATGACAGCCACAGCGCAATTCGACATCGTCGAGGACACTTTCTGAACCAGGGGCCACGTCCTTTGAGTCTTCGCCCTCGCTGTCAGAGTCTATGAGGACCAGCAATGGCTCATGGCATGTCACGCAATTTGGCAACATTCTGCTGATTTGATTTGAGCGGCTCACAGTTAAGTAGTGAGTAAATTGCTACAAAGTATCCTCCAAATGCGATGCTGCCGATAGGAATTTGTACAGGCCAAGTCTTGCTTTTTGCCTGCTCCCGCTCCCGACTGTATAGAGTCTCTGAACTTTTTTCATGTGGTGCTGGTGCCTCAGGTGGACCCACCAAAAAATGATATTATCGATTGGCGTCGAATCAATTGCGGAGGTGCCGGGATCCACTCCTTAGTGCTCTACTAGTATTATAATGTGATGATCTAGCCTGCTAGCCCGGGGACCGAGGGGTGGAAGGAACGCTGCGGCTTGATCTGTGAGCGCTCCGCTTCCCAGCTGGAGTCTACTTTGCGACCGTCTTATTTCGGGTACAGGACTGGAGGCTTGTTTGGAATGAGCTGCAATCGCTTTCAATATGGCACATAGCGAGCCCGGAGACCCCGACACATCCGCCGTGACCGACACGCTGACGCCGACGCCGACGGAGGTCCTGAAGCCAGCGTCCCACGACGACCTCTCACCGACCCAAGCTGCAACCGCTTCTCCTCCTTCTCTTGCGAACCCTCCATCTACCCTCTCTGGGAGGCTACGAGCCTTCACCGACGCTGCTCTCCGTTTCTTGGGCAATGCAAGCAATGAAACATTGGGTCTGTGTGCCGTCGGACTGGCCGCCTCGACTTATCTCGCCCTCGGCCGCCTGGGCCTCGTGCTGATCGGAGCGTTTGGAGGAGTTCTCATAAGCTCAACATGGGACCATGGTGCGCCCGCCGACGGTGTGGATGGCTCACAGCAAACCCAACGGAGGCGAGAGCTGGGCATCGAGATTGCAAAGAGAACTTTGGAATACACATCCTCGAGACGGCAGCACACTGAAGCGCCACAGCCTGAAGAGAAAGTCGAGGCCTCGACCATTCGGGAGCCTCTGGACTTTTCTCAATATCCTCCCGCCATAGCTTCCGCCTTGACACACCTCTCCGACGCAGTCATCCGCGACTATGTCAAATATTGGTATACTCCCATCCTCCCCACGGACAACTCCTTTCCCTTCGACTGCCGCCAAGTCTTGGTAGCCTTTATCCATTCCCTTTCACTCCATCTCTCCCGGAAGCGCGCTGCCGATCCTTTCCTTGATTTTCTTGCGAATTCAACTTCCGTGATTATCGTCTTCTTACAAGAGCTGGCCATTGCCCTCAAAGCCTCCCAGCGTGCAGAGGTCGATGATGCCTTAAACGCCTATCTCGATTTCCAGCCTGGCAGCAATCTAGCCAATGTTCTGGACAGAGATCAGCAAGCCAAAAAGCTGCATGCCATTGCAGATGATGTTTTGCAGAATTTTCTTGACTCGAAAACCTACAACTGTCTTCCTGCCCGCTCTTTTCTGCGAGAAGTTCTAGCGGGCATCATCTTGGACGGCACTCTCGTGGCGTGTTCGAAGCCTGAATGGATCAATGGCTGGATCGTGTATCTACTCGAGGACGGCGAACCGGGCCTGCTTGATGCAATTGATGCCGGTGTCAGTGAGCTAGAACACAAATCAAAGGAAGTCGTCTCACCCGGGGAGGAAGTTTCTCGCAAGACACAACACCAACGCCGCGTGAGTCGCGCAGAACAAGCTATGCAAGAGGCAATGTTGGAAGCCCAACGCATGAACGACATGATCGCAGAGGACGAGGCTCGGAGGAAACCGCCTATCCCGACAGCCGAAAGTGAAGACACCCTCTCCACTACGACAACCACAGATGCCGGGGTTGCGACCCCAACTTCATCTGATGAGGAACACCAGACCCGACCAAGGCCAGCTGAGAGCAACCCCATGGTGTTCGATATCGAGGGAAATGCCATTCCATCCGTCAATCCAAGTCCCGTCAGGCAGTCACAACGTCAACCTACCTTCACCAGTTTCGATCAGCTGGAGCAAATGCAGCCTCCCACCGCCCTCCAGCAAGCCGCGGCCCCACCTGCCAAGACCGATGATTTGATTGCAGCGATATTTACCCTGCATCACGCCAACATCAACATCTTAGACCTCGGCGCTACTGATCCCTCAAAGTCAATGAAACAGAAACCGAATGACGACATGATGATTCAGATCGAGCCAGCGTCAATGCGATTTCCAGGTTGGATGGTCACGCGTCAGTATGCCTCATTTGAGCCGCTTCACGAATCATTGCGTCGAATTGCTCACATCTCAGGAGCGCAAGAGTTCAATCTACAGTACCCAGCGCTGCCTCCGTGGCGTGGTCTGAGTAGGCAGACATTGATTGAACTGCTTGAGCAATATCTCAGAACCGCACTCAAATTAGAGACATTGGCAGAGAGCCCAACAATGAAGCGTTTTCTCGAGAAGGACACCGGGTTGGAAAAGGTGCCCTCGTCGCAAAAGAATGTGTTTGTCCAGGCAGGTGCCGGCCTCGAAAATGTCGGTAAGGGATTTGTCAATGTGCTCGGTCAAGGCGGCAAGGGACTTCAAACAGGATTCCAAGCTGGCGGGAAGGTCTTTCAGTCCAGCAGTAAGGCCGTGCTTGGAGGGGTTACCGGAGCCTTTGGAACAGTTACTAGCGGCATTGCTGGGCCGAAGCGCCCTGGGATATCGCCCAGCAGTTCTACTGGACCCTTCAATAAAAGCCAACAAACAATCTACGAATCCCCTAGGCCAAGTCAGGATTCTCTGCAGCAAAACATTGGTCACGAATCGTACAGGGCATCCTCGCCCAGGCCGTCCAGTAGCGCAAAGAACTCGAGCGATCAGTTGCGCGCAACCAAAGACTTCTCAGCAAGCTCCTCACAAGCGTCCAGATCAGAAGACAGGATCAATTTACCACCACCTCCTGACCAGATGACGGACGAATATGAAGCCATTGCAGCTACACCGTCAAGACAGCAGCCTGCGACAGAAAACAAACAATCTCGCCACACCACCCCGTCGTCGTCACTGCATCAGCCTTCTACAAGTCCGATGCCCCCGGAGCCAGTGTCATCGACACCAGAGCCCGGGCAGCCCGGGCCACCTCGAAGCAAAGCACGACCACAAGATGTGCCCATCTCAGAAGAGGAAACACGAATCACCATCGACCTCATGTTCGCGCTGATCACCGAACTCCTCTCGCTCGCCTCAGCCTGGACCTTCCGATTCTCGCTCCTCACGCCCGCCAAGGCGTACCTGCTGCGTCCCAACAACCCACAACTCGCCTCCATCCGGTCCCTGCTGCAAGAAAGCATCGTCACCGCCAACACCTCCGACGAAGGCATGGCTGCGCACCTACGCAAGCTGCGCGAGAACACGCTCCCCACAGAGGCGGAACTAGCAGCCTGGCCTGCGGAACCGAGCGCCGCCGAGAAAGAAAAGCTGCGCCTCAAAGCCCGCAAGCTGCTCGTCGAGCGCGGCATGCCGCCGGCTCTGACGACGGTGGTGGGGACCGCGACCAGCGGCGAGGCCCTCGGCAAGGTTTTCGACTGCCTCCAGAACCGCGAGGTGGCACGGGGCCTGATTTTTGCCCTCATGTTGCAGGCGCTAAGGACGGTAATTCAGTGATCAAGTGGGTGGGCAGGGGACCGGAGTTGATCCGGCGGCTTGTCTTCATCATCATGCCCGTGCCGGTGTGTGTGGCTAGATGATATATAGATGTGAATATGCAACTCTCTCTCTCTCTCCCTCCCTCCTCCTCTCCCCCTCCTCCTCTACATGTTCCAAAATGCGAGTTGTCCTTTTTTCGAGCTGTAGCCTTGAATGATAGAGCCACTACAGTCTGGCTAAACATACGGCAAGGGCTGTGGTAGTTAGCCTTAGATAGAATCTCCTAATTACCTATTTAAACTCCAGACTAATCGGACTACTGCGCAATAAATACCACCAATTTAGAAACGAAATGCAATTGTAGTAAGTAGCCCAAATATCGAGTAATATTGGCTTAGAAACCTGGTGTTAAGTCCTACATATCGGGTAGGCTAGTATTCGATAGTTTCTAACCTGCGGGATACCTCATATGCTGGTGCTCTCAAGATTGCGGGTCTGGTCGCAACGGAAAAATAGCCTTCGTGGTTCTGTCAGTTGTGAAGCACAGGAGATGCTGGCACTTTGAGGTATGCTGGGAGACTTTAGCTACAATACTTTCACATTTCTGCCTGAGCAATACTAACTCCTATGTAGAGGCACCGCTTGATGCCAAGCTCTTGCTCGCCATCAAAGCCAAAAGTTCACATTGTCAGTTTTTGCAAGCTTCTGCGTCAAGCCCCATGGCGTCGCAGGGAATACGCCTAAGTCCTTCATAGTATTGCTTTCTAGTTCCGAGGCAAAGCTAATCTTTTATTGTTTTGTCCGGAAAAGACGTAGCGAATCTCGTGGGCGACGATGTGTCATGCCGGCTCGTTCTAAACCACCGATCACACGCAATCACCATGGATGCAAGGGCTGTCGAAGGAGGGGCAAGAAGGTGAATTGTCGCTGTCCTTTCTGCCAGTTCAGACCATGAAACTCACTTTTTGATCAGTGCGATGAAACGAAACCAATCTGCAATACTTGCCAACGATTACAATTGGAATGTTCGTATGAACTAAGCTTCGCAATCTATGCCCCAACTAGGGGTAATCACCAAGGCTCACGCATGAGCGAGCCACGCCGCTCGCGGGCCTCCTCACCGGTGGATGTTTGGAACTGCGGATACCCAAAGACTCGGATGGGACCCGTCAGCATCATCCACGAGCCTGTCTTAGATGATGGCGTGTTCTATCTTGTCCACTTCGATTACTGGATACGACCACATTTACTGCTGGACTGGTCACAGAATACGGTAGCTGACCTTTCGACCCATGCTCCTGTAAAGTATGCTATCTTGGGACTTTCTGCATCTCATCTCGCAATTCTGGACAGATCTTATTCCTTGCCTTGGCCGAATTTCAACGCGAGAACGAATCAAGGGATTGATCTAGTCCACTATCGAAGATCACAGCAATATGTCAACGCCGCCCTGGACCATCTCTCGCTAATGTCGGATGCAAGCCTCGCAGATACACAGATTGTGCCTTGTCTTCTCGCTCATATCCTAACAGCACACTACTACCATGCTGTTACCGACCACGCTTCGTTCCGACTTGCTGTGTTGAAAAGCCTCGGCTTCATTCGCACATTTTTCCACAAAATTGAACGCCTGACGTACGGGGCCCACGCACTGAATTTATGGTACCGGCTTTATCTCTCATGCCGGCCTTCGAAATTGCCCAACTTTCCGCTTGAGCACGAAACAGCCAGCGGCGTGTATCCAAACTTGACCTTGTTATCTCCAGACGATCGTATACACCTATTTTGCCATCAGAATCTGTCGATGAATGATTTGATCTACAGCATACTGATCAAGACACTGGAATTGCGGTCGCGTATTGTACTAACTCGCTGTGTTGCGCTTGTGGAGGAACTGCCAGCATCGTGTCCGCGGATTTGCCAAGTCGTGGGTCGTGTCCTGAACAGGAAGCTAAAGTGCTCGAATGGACACCCCCTTCTGGAGCGTGAAGTGGCCGAAGCAGGTTCTGGTTTTGTGGCAGGTCAACATCTACTCGAACTCCTGGCGATACAGCAGAAAAGACTTGGCATCTGGGAGTCCAGACTGAGTCCAAAGCAAAAGCCTACCGTCGCACAGTGCAGTGCTACGACAGAGTGTAGACAGCCACACAGCTTTTCAAGCCACAGAGATGCGCTCAACTACCTCTACTGTCTTCTTTGTAAGCTTGTCTTTGCAGAAATGCAAACCACAACGCTACAATCTGGATTAAAACCTCAGCCAACAGGCTCACCGGTCAACGAGACACAGGGTGTAGCATCTCGGCGTACTGAATCTGCTGCTAGATTTGAGGGAGAGGGAATAAACTCACCAGCTGCCAGCGCTCTTCTCACCGAGTTTTTCGACATTGTGGACGCGTTGGACTACACCCAGTCGAACCTGCAAGATACGTACACTCTCAGTCTGACCGAAGTGCTACGGCAGTTGTGCTACAGCTGGCAGCATGAGCAAGTCTTCCGCGAGATCCTGGACGTTGTGTGGCCAAGGATCGAGCAGCACGGTCCCGGCTTTGAACATTCACACCTTCCGACGCACCTGGCCAAACGATGGATATCGTTCATGTCCGAGCAGCATGCAAAAGGAAAGAGTATAGTGCTCGGAATTAATGCGATGCACGAAAATACGCCCAAATCGACATTTCTCAACAGTCAAAATCACGTCGATGTGTTGGTCTGTGGCTATGGCGGTGGAAACGGGCCTTTCCTTGAAATGAAGCTGCTATGAATCGGAACGTGACAGTTTTGGGTGGAGAGACTTTGCAGATTCGGCCGTCTCCATCGGCATGCGAAGTTGAAGGTACTTCGTATATCCTGGTAGTGATAGACTTCAAAGCGGTGGGAGGCATGGGAGGCGCCGATCAATGATGGGGTGGTTGTTGCGCTAAACCATATTAGGGTCAATTTTACGCCGGTATGGCGACTAGTCGATCATCCACTTTAATCTGATAACAAAGATCACCACGACTTTCCGAGGGGAGGGATTTCTCCTTCACAGCCGATTTCGGGCCAGAGCACATTCAGATGGAGACTCATTGATCAATTTACCTAAACAATTCCTACGACTCATTCGCTGTAATGTCCAGTCGCAGGAATCTAATGCTTGGCTCACGGAATTTGTAGCTTCGTGGTAAATCCATTCGATTTGGAGCTTCAGGCTCCATGCTACTGACCTAATTAATGTCTAATACATAGGGTTTTCATTCATCACTATTGCACCTCCTTTGGACTCGCATTTGGCGCTTGGCTGACTGCCAGCATCATCAGTCCATGCCTGATGTCTCACGGGCGGCTGTTGGTTTCCAAAAACCCCACAGGTGTTTTGTCACTGGGAGTTGATGCTCATACATAATTACCAAATCTGCTGGCGCGTGAAGAACACCGAAAATACCACGATCTCTGAACGGCGTGAATTCCACGATTCCTCCCCACCCCTGTCTACCTCTGACACGGTTGTATACTTTCATTACCCCATGGTGACTTTGAAGCGCTAAGTCTCTTTTTAGCTGAATTATACGCCCGAGAATGTCGCTTACCGTACGATACCCAAACCCTTTTTCACGTCTCGTCCTTCCATGATTACAATGATTCAACAACTTTTGGAAAATGACGATGTGCCCCAGCACTGCCCCTTCGACGGTATATATATGTATATATGCATGCACAGGCACTGTCTGTCTGTCTCCTTTCTGCTTTGTTGCGCAGCATCTCGTCCGTCTCTTACCCCCATCTGCCGTCTCCCATCTCGCCTAAAACGCAAAAATGGTCGCTGGACATTGGAGGCAAGTCATCAGGGCGCCGGCCCTGCAACGTTCATCTCACGCCGTCACGGTCATTGACAAGACTGCATTCGTCTTTGGGGGTGAATTGATTGCCCGCCAGCCCGTGGACAACAAGATCCTCAGAATAAGCCTGGAATCTGAATCTCCCTCGGTCTCGACTCCTCAAGACGACAAACAACAAGAACAGAATAATGCACCGTCCGCGCGAGTCGGCCTCGCTACAACCAGCCTCCGCGGGAAGCTGTACCTCTTCTCAGGCCGCGGCGGCCCCGCAATGAGTGCTATTACCGAAGAGAAAGAAGGCGTTGGTGTCGGCGGGTTACTCCACGTGTACGACCCGGCGCAATCGGCGTGGTCGACGGTGCAGCCGGCCGACCGCCGCGCACCGTACCCGGCGGCGCGCAGCTACCACGCCATGACAAGCGACTCTGAATCGCGCGTCTTCGTGCACGCTGGCTGTGGCGAAACCCCCGGCGGCCGTTTCGCTGATCTCTGGCAGTTCGACGTCGACAAGGCCGCGTGGTCACGGCTCCCCGATGCGCCGGGCCCAGCGCGCGGCGGCACCAGTATCGCGTACCTCGACGGGAAACTGTACCGCATGAACGGGTTTGATGGGAAGACGGAAATCGGGGGCGTGCTGGATGTGTTCGATACGCTGACCAGCTGCTGGTCGAAGGATGTGTTTGCCCCGAATGACCATACCACTACGAACAGTACTTCTACTAATACGAACGGTACTACTACTACTGCTCCGGCTCGGGTTGCTGGTCCGGAGGCTCGCAGCGTAAGCTCCCTCACAGCCGTCAAGGTGGCGGGCCGCAGCAAGCTGCTGACGCTGTTCGGCGAGCGGGATCCCAGCTCTCTCGGCCACGCCGGCGCCGGCAAGATGCTGGCTGATTGGTGGCTGTATGACATCGGCACGGGGTGTTGGGAGCAGGGAACCAACAACGCCACCTCTGAAGCACCCGTGGCCCGCGGCTGGTTCGATGTCGATGCCCTGGACGATCGGCGCGTTGTTGTGGTCGGCGGGTTGAGCGAGGAGAATCAGCGCCTTGATGATGTTTGGGTCTTGTCGCTTTAGCTACAAGCCCTTGCCTAGCCTAGCCTAGCCTTGCCTTTGCCTTTTGAAAAAAAAGAAATAATTCAAAAAAGATATAAATATAATTTATGGACATGGATATGGATAAATATGGATATACCACCACCGTTTAAACTTTAAACACGCGACTGACTGGTGGCGATCGTAGACTTCACAGGCGTGTTTAGGCCTGAACGATCAGGAATATATCTCTCTGAAATCCACTGGTCAGTTCTGTCTGTCTTACGCGGCCTTGAAGTCCTAGGGACTCGTCAAACTACAGTACATACATTCCACAATACCCAGCGCGAGAGCAATACAGGTGATTAGAGTAATAGGTGTGTATGACAGGTGGGGCAACAGCGAACGATATTCTACTACATACAGTCTACCATAGTCTAGTCCTGTCCCATGCAATCCAGTCCACTTTATTGCTCTCGTGTTGCTTGTTGCTAGCTAATACCTGCTGACTACGTCCTGCTGAGTGCTATACCATCCCAAACCCCAGCGAGGTTTCAATGGCCTTCTCCAGCTTCTCCTTCAACACCTCTCGCGAGCTGTACTCTGGCAAGAACAACCGCCCGTAACACGTACTGCTCCCCGGCAGCCAGTCGTTCCCCGCAGCGTTCCGCTGGATGATAAAAGTAATGCCCCTCCACCCCCCAACGGGGATGCGGTCGCTGGCGGTGACAAACTCGAGCAGCTTGCGGAGTTGGGTCTGGGTGAAGTGGCTCTTGAGGACGTCCCAAAACCAGACGATGACGCGGTCCGCAGCGGTGTAGTCTTCGTACGTCGTTACTTCTTCCCACTCTCTAACGTCGATGGGCTGGGAGGTCGGATGGCCCTCGAAGAGGAGCTTCAGAGTGGAGGGCGGGAACAGGGCCAGCGCTCGTGGAGATAGGAGACTATGCAGACCCTGCAGGAAGGAATTGAATTGTGGAGCGATGGTCTTGTCGGTCAGGTGGACGATGTAGTCCTTGACGAAAGCCTCGCGGTTTGCGTTCGTGACCAAAGGCGCTTCATCTTCCACACCTGCGGAGTTCGAAGCTTGAGTCGATTCCGTGCCGGGTGTTCTGTTGTCGAAATGACGCTGCTTCGTGACCTTCTTCGTCATGTCGATGTCGACTCGAGCGCCGAATGCTTCGTAGGAGAAGGCGTACGTACGGCACATGACGTCACCAACATCGCCGTCCTCCCAAGCGAGCATCTGTCGCATGCTCCGGGCAACGTCTGGCCAGCCGTCTTCGATGTGATCTAGCGTCTTGTTCTTGAGGTTCAGAATCTTCCTGTAGAAGGCGAGTGGCATGCTAATGGGTACGGTGACGCCATTGTAGACTGCGAGCGACATCAAGACACCGAGAGCCTCGTACTTGTAGAGAGGCTCCAAGGCTCCAGGCTTGAACCATGCCACATGCGTGTCTGGGTTTGTGTCGAACATGCCATATTGTGCATCGAAGGCTTCGGCGAAAGCCAGTCTGAAAAATTCTTGTTGTACACCTCCATGGTCGAGGCCCAGCTCCCCCTCGTCGACGCCCATGCGCACCTTCAATGGCCTTGTCAATTCCTGCCGCTCGCGTCGCCAGATCTGGCCAATGGCATCTTCTAGAATGTGGTCTCGTCTGATGGTGATGACAAAGTATCTCGCCATGTGCGCTCGCGTCTTATCCAGCACCTCGGCGACATGGTTGACGCGCCAGGCAGACAGGAGTAGCTGTGCCTTCCCATTCGCATACGTGCCCATCGCTTTCTCGTGCGACTGTTTCATAATCTTCAGATTCAGCGATCTGAAGTAGCGTACCAAACTGGTATCGGGAAACAGAAACGAAAACTGTAAGATGTGCATCTTGGTGGCGTCTGGTCTGAATGACAGCCACTGAAAGGGCATTTCTATCTCGTCCAAGGCGTCGGAGATGAAGGGCTCAGTAAAGTCGAGATCTTCCAACCCAAAGGTCTGCTTGGCCACGTACAAGGCCTTCAGCATCTGTAGGGCACCGCCGACGGGCCCGATACGGCGGATGATGGGCGATCGGTCCCACTTTGTCAAGACGACGCCGTGCATGAACTCGAGTAAGCGCAAGCAGCATTGCTGACCCGTTTCCCGCGATGCCTGCGGCTTCGGACCAGGAGGGTGTCTCAACAGTGCGACCATGGCCTCGGTGACGGCAAGCTCGGTGGCTCCTGGGGCTTTTCCAACGTCGATTCTTCTCGATGCGGATGCCACATCCAAAGCCAGGCGGTGACTGATCACGTCTGCCATGGTGACGACCAGTTGGGCGATTTCTGGCCGCTGAGCCCAGGCGCAAATGGATTGGCTATATGGAAAGGCATGTGGTTGTTGAGGGGCAAAGGGCTTGTGCTTGACGAGGCTGAGCTGAGGGCGTGCCAGTTCAAGAGCTTCGAGCCCATCAAAACCATCAATGACTGTGGAGGTGATGTTGACGACCAAAGCGATGATTTGTGCCACTTCAGCGTTCTCTCGGACAAGACCGTGGGCGGCGTAGGATGGGGGTGTCAGCCAAGGGTGAACGGTGTAGAGAGATTGCAGCAAGCGGAGTAGATGGTTGCAAATTCGGCGGCGTTGAAGGTGGCAGTCTTGCGAAATCCGAATCAGGCACCTGACTACCTCCATCACCCGGTGCCATGCTGGCAAATTCGGTTTGGAAAGAGCGCCATCGTTCAGGACCGGCTCTTGATCGCAAAGGGTCTGCACGTCATTCCAGGAATCGGGCGGAGGTGACTCGTGTCGGTGTTCATATTGCCGACCGACGGGAAAATGGTCCCAGGTGGAAGCTGAGGCAATGAGGTTGTCCGGCCTGGTGAAGACGTAGAACAATGACTGATCAACAAAATCACGGATCTCCTTTCGTTTCGTGGGTTGCGCTTGGTCGGGATCGTCGTCTTGTTTGGCAACGAGCATCCTGAGGTACGTCACAGCGCTGGCGGGAAGTAGGGAGAAGGTGTACGCGCGGCTGATGGTATCGGGCATTGGGTGGGCCAGGTCAGGACGAGCGGACTGCTCCTGCTCACGGGTTCCTATTCGGCGTTCAGAGATGCCACGGTCGGCTTTATCTATGACAACAGGAATAGGTTGGTAGGGAGGACGGGCGGGTGGCTGTGGAGAGTGCAGGGCCCGTAGCTGGGGAGTGTTTTGCAAGAACTGGCCGAAAGAGGCCGGGTCGATGCGAGTTGGCTTCTCCAGAAGTGCCGTGGTGGTCGTGGTGTTGGATGGGGCCGGCTGCTGAATGGTGCCGTTACTGGTGACTGAAACAGGGTCAGTGGATGTTGGGGGTTTCACGCTGGCAGACTCGTCGTCGTCATCGGTCCTGTCTTCAGATCCTTCAATGACTGAGGGGTGACGGCCATGGTGGTCTTGAAGCAAGGGCGCCATCGTGTCAAGCCGCTTCGGACTGCCATCGTGTACCGTGTTGTAGCTGGGGGGTCTGTTTTCTGTGTAAACCGAGTGATGCGGGTGTTGGTGCTGCGAGTCTTGCGCAGCAGCAGGCTTCTTCCTGTCGATGCCATTTGGGCGAGGCTTGAGAGGGCGCGAGGCAGCAAGGTTCCGCTTTGCCAGATAGTCCTTCCCGTCGGCATACCAGGGCACCACAGGCTCATTTTCGCAGAGTTCGGCGTCGACGGTGGCAGTGGCAGTGGCGGTGGCATGTGCAGCGGCATGCGAGGAAGCGGAAGCAGTCGCCGACGGCTTTCTTCTGGCCTTGTCCCGCGATGGAGCTCGATCCAGATCTCGGCCACGCGAGGCATACTGTTCGACACATCGAACGGCCAGCGCGCGTGCGGTCAGCTGGGTGTGAGGCCGCACTGGGCCGGTGGCGACGCGCTTGCGGTAGCTGAGGCACGTCGGCACCGGACACTGCGGGTTCTTGCATCCATATTGGATCTGGTTGAAGAAGCGCCGGGTCAGCTGCCGGACCCGGCTTTCATGCGAGTGGCAGACGGCCTGGTAGTTGTCCGCTGCTTTGTCCGTGACGGTGAGATACTTCTGCAGGCACGGCGGGACCTCAGTGGCCGCATCGAATGTGCCGCTGTCCCTGAGCAGGGCGCTGGAGTGCATAGAGGGAGAGCCCAGATGTGGTGGACGACCGACGGACTACGTGATGTATGTGCAGAGATGGACGCGCGTCGAAAGGACGGCAGCGTTCAAATGATGAAATTGATGAATTATGAATCCACTTGACGACCACGACCACAACCACGAACTGGAAATGAATAATATGAGGTGAAGATGGAAATCGAACCTGTCACGTTTTTGCCATGTGATTCTACCAGTACCTGCAGTACCTGCAGTACCTGAACGGCATGCCTGAAACTGACACTGGATTGACGAGCGGTGGTCATAGCCCAGAGCAGCTGCCCTGAATCGTATATACATACTACTGGGTAATATTCATATTGTTACACGCCGGACCAGCCACATAATGTAGCAGTAATGCTAGCCGGCTGGGAGGGTCGGCCATCTCTGGTGGCACACGAGTAATACTCGTACTCCGTTCACAACATGACCCGGGGTGGATGGATGCTTCGGGTCTGGGACTTGGTAGGTTTCATAGCATGCCATCCATGCCATCCATGCCATCCATGCCTCTGCACATCCCACCCACTCGTCCCTCCCCTTTCCATCCCAACCCGTCACGTCTCCTCTACAGAGATGGGGCTGCCCCTTGACGTGTCTTCACCATCCTCGGCCCCTTCGCCCGGCCTTCGTCTGGTTCTCCGCCGGCGCTTCGTGATAGTAGTGACGCAGGCGTACAGGAAAAACATGCGAGAAGGGGAGATGTCGTCACTACGGAGGCGAAAGGACAGGCCTCGGGTGTAATGGGTCACAGCCGTGCCGTGTTCGAATCGAGCCGAGACGAGTCAAACTAGGCTGCAGATGCAATCTTTGGTGGCTCTGCTCCAGGTGGTGGCATCTGTGCTTCCAGTTAGCTATTCATCCAGACATCCAGCTTGCTCGTGTACTCACATCAAACCCTTGCCGGTCAGCCATAAGTCGACCCAAGCCGATGCCCACGCCTTCGATGACGGCCAGGAAAATGCCACACATGATCGCCCCGTTCCGCGCAGCCTTCCATCCGCCCCGTATCGCCAAGCAGCCGCCGGTGAAGAAGCCAGCGATGATCGAATTGTATGGGTCCTCCTTCTTCCGGATGCCCTTGACCGCGCAGTCAAAGGTGCTGAACATGCCTCCCCACACCCCGAAATTGCCTCCTGTCACCGGCGCCCGCGCCTTGATCGCTGTAATCATGCCTATCCGTCTTTCCCCGTACGGAGAATTGCGAAACCCTTTGACTCCGTGCCATAAGCTGCCTCCGATCGCCCCCATGCTGAATGCTCCTCCAAAGTCCGACAGTGCCACCCACGGACACGGGTCGCGAGAGTGGTCCATCTCGCCAGCAATCGATTGCGCTCTACCCACTAGCACTGGACGCGCCGCCGCTCCGAGTCAGACCTGGACGTGAAGGTGCCGATGCCGATGCCGATGCCAATGTCGACGTCGATGTCGATATTGATGCCGATGCTGATGCAATTGGTTTGTTGCAATCGCCCTGTTCGGATTGTCTCCAGGAGTCGAGTCCCGTGGCCTCGATGCGTCGGCAGGAACACGGAAATTTGAGGCCAGATAGGTAGGCGTGCGACTAGGAAAGAAGAGCTCTCTATTAGCTACTATTACAGCGATGGTCTAAGCAGGGCGAGGAAAAAGATTCGATGCTGGTGAAAATGAGACTTCTGCAGCGGATGCTTAGCAAATCTTGAGTCCGGGTGCAAACGCAGCAACCGCAACGGCAATAATATTCTCATTATTTCCGTCTGCGCCTCAGGCACGTGACTTAAGCCTTATCGCCCCACTCGCCCACAAGATATATTGGAACTCTGCGAGAATTACAAAGTACCTGACCATCTACAAAGCCCTATAGTGTTCTCTAACAAGAGTCGACCTCCTCGGCGACCAGTAACCTGATCGCTCCGTCCGTGCTGCTCCAACTCCAGGGTGGAACAACTTGAACCGCAGAAATCCCTCAGATATACATGTTTCAGGACATTCCTCCTGATCCGGAGCCTGTCCCAGATCTTGTCCCAGATCCTGTCCCTGTTTCCCTTCCGGCGCCATGCTACACGCCACCCTGAAAATCCTTTTTAAGCCTTGGCCTTCAATTTTGTTGTCGCCTGGCTCACCTAAAGCTTGCCGTGTCTAGCCTTGAAAATGGAGATCTTATCGTCATAGAACAGAATCTCGCGCAAGCTGAACTCCGGCTCTCGAAGCCCAGCTCCATCATCCTCGGGCTCGTCCTCATCCGTGTCCTCGAGTCTACTCGACGCATTACTGTTCGTCTCTTCATTATCTTCCTCTTCCGACAATTCCGGCGCTGCAAAATGACCCATAGGGTGAGCGGCTCCTCCGTCGTCATGGTCCACGTCATCGTCATCCTCGTCCTCCATCATGATATGAGTGGCCACTCCAATCGTCCCGAGCCGGCTGGAAGCGAGACCGACGCGTCGTGGTAGCGTGGACTTGTATTCCAGGATTTCGTAGCATTTCTTGTCCACTCCAAAATAGCACAACTCCACTTCCGGTCGCACGGCAACAATGTTCAGAATAGACCGCGCGATTTCTTCCCGATCATATTGCCGACCAAACGGATGGTTGACCACATGCGAAACATGTAGGCTGCGGAGACTCGTGGCATTTGGGAGACGTTTCAGGAAGAAGTGCCAGCCGTCGTAGGTGATACTCATACTAAGCTCTCGAAGGTGCATCTTGCCGCTGGTGATGCAGCTGATCAACTCGGGGTGGAATGCCCATTTCTTCCAATTGCTTTCTTCCTCTCTTTCCCGTTCTCGCTCATGTCGAGGCACGTTCCGGAGTTCGCTGTCCACGAGAAGCTTGCGAAGACTTCCCCGATGCCTCCGGATGGCCGACTTGTAGATATCGTCAATCTCCACCGTCGATCGGTATGCCGTCGATTGCTGCAAGAAAAGCCATTCGACCGTGTCGGGCGCCAGCGTCGTTTTGATGAAGTCCAACAATGGCTTTGACACGGCGTCCGTGTGCAGCCTTCGAATGTTCAACTTGTATTCTGAAACATCAATGTTGGACATGGAGTTACCACTCCGGTGTCGAGTACTGGCTGGGAACACCTTCGAGCTGGGTGTTCTGTTGCGGAGTGCTGGAGGCGCAAACGCCCGGCGAAGGCTCTTCCAAAGCTCCTCATGGTTTGCACAACCAAGCAGGGTTAACGATTCCAGCCTTGACCAGTCCACAGATCGGGACAAGACTGAGATTGAAAGGTACACCCGTTCCAGTTCCAGCGTCGACAGTTTCAGTTTTCGTCGGTGATGCTCCCTAGGCTCATGGTTCAAAGCAGGCGTCGTCGAGGAAGCTTGGCGAGAACGAGCGAAAGGACCCTTCTCCGCCGATTCGGATCGCGCAGGTAGCAAAGGAACTCCCTCCGTGTCATCTTGTAAAGTCTGACCGGAGAGAAGGACACCTAATTGATCCATGTCTGCAGGCCCAACCTCGCCTAGCTCCTCAAGCGGTTTGACGAGAGAATTTGTTCTCAGTTCATCGACATGGGAGCTTTGCACTGCAGCCCCTGCTTCGACCAAGCGTTTGGTCGTCGAGAATAGGCTCGAGTGAGTGGCGGCTCTGGAAAAGCGGCTTACAAGGATTCCCAGGATGCCTCCCGGCTGAGCGTAGTCGTCACATGACGTGAAGGGAGGTGGTGGTACTACTGATCTGTCGTCGATCGGCCGAAATGGAAGGGTCCTTTGGGCATGCATGGCAACCCCAATTCGCAACTCCTGTAGCTTGTCCAATGAGCGCTCCAGAAGAACACTCAATTCCTCCACATAAGATACCTCATCGATGTCCAACACGCTAATGCTCTTCAGGGCAGGCAGGATGGAAAAGTTGGGGAATTCGACGGTGGGATAGGGCGGAATGTGGAAGAGCGACGATGCCGAACCGTGCAGCAAGGAAGGAAGAGACTGTCGCATAGAGCCGGGTGGAAGATGGGGAGTGTCCCGGTTATCATGCCAGCGGATCCAGATCTTCTCAAGCCGGCAATCGTGACCGTCAGGGCGATTCGCCAGAGAAGCCAAGGCTATCCACACATCTCGAAGGACGCCCGTTGGCATGTCCCACACAAAAGACTCGAGGTTCCGCATCCGTCCCAGGGCCAAGGCGACCAGTGTCCCGAGCATTTTCCCTCCTTCTTTCGTGATGAGATACTCCGACACCCAATCCGTAGGCCCATTCCCTAGGCTGAACTTGCGAGTGAACTGGGCGAAGTAGTTGCCTCTTCGTATGCGTGTCGGCAGGGCACGCGATTGGAGGATGGGGTTGGGCCGTTGGTGGTCCCGGCACGGCTGGCAGGAAGCGCACGGCGGCTGCGGAACTGTCTCTCCGAAGACGTCGTGAGCCATGACCAGTGTCGAGAGGCCGTAGGTGAGAGCGTCAACGCCCACTCGACTGTCCACGGTCGGGTTTGCTTCTGGCCATACAATATCAAATCGGGAGTAGATATGGGGCACGACCAAGGCATGGAGAGAAGAATGTGTCAAGGCCAGCGCACACAGATCGTTTGTGTGTGTGGTGTGTGATACAACTTGCTGGAGAATATCGATAGGAAGGTCCAGGAGCCTCAACGGTCGATCCTCTCCCGCTTCCAGTGTGCTTGTCCATTCTTTTTCTCTCGCCCGCGACACTTGATCCGCGCTTTCTTGAAACCGAGTAGAGGCCAGCTGAGGAAGCCTGCTGCCTGGGTCGTCACCTGCTGTTACTGCCATGATGGCCTAGCGTGCGCCAACACATTCGTCGTACGAGCAGTCTCAGAATAGGCAAGCAATTGCGCTTGGGAGAAGTTGAAGTGACCTGCAGTCGGTGCTGGCAGAAACATTTGATATCCCTAGAATGATCAGTGCAGCTCCATTTTTCCCGCTTGGGCTTCAGAAGCCTCGAGCCTAGAGCGCAAGAGTGGGTATCGCAAACGTTGTACAGACGTTCTCCAACGGAAATGGTGAGCAAGTGGTGGGCATGGATGGCTTCTTCCGTGACCAAGACAACCAGCGCGCAGCCTCTCAAATCACGGGAGGCTGGGTTCTGATTGGCAAACAGCCAAACAACCGCGACTTGCACCACCCAAGCGCTAGCGTCCGTGGCTCGCGCGTACCTTCTGCCCCATCCGCCTCTTCCTGTGCTGGGTGGGGCCCCAAGTCGCACCTTCTCTGCATGCCTTAGCCCGCAGTCACTAAGCCAAAAAGATTTTTATTCTCGAGTCGCCAGTCGTGGCAATCGGCAGCCGTCGGTCGCAAGCTTCGACTATTGACCTGGCCCGACTGAAATTCCTTGACTATATGAAAAAAATCCCAGGCCATCAAGGCCATTAATTTTGTTGAATCCCAGGCTCGAATATCAGCGGAACATGGATGTTAAGACAACCTCGAGCGTCGACCTGTCCGGATCTGAAACCGCTTTCCTCGACATGGGCGTCTTTCCAGTCGAGATTTGGCACATCATATGTGCCTACCTTGCATTCGATGAGCTGATCACGCTGAGACTCAGCAGTCATGGCCTCGCAAAGGCTGCAGCTGAACGTCTCATCACCCACATTCGTATAGACACCAGCAGAGAGTCGTTTGATCGACTGCAAGCTATTGCTCACCACGACCTTCTCCGCAAAGGCGTGACTAAGCTAACTTATGAAGCCGGCCTGCTCGAGGATGTAGGATGCATACACAGTTATTCCCGACACTATGATTTAGAGCACCATCGCCACGACAAGCCAATACCACCGTCTGAAGCTGAGAAGAGTGATCGATCTAGTCGCCTCTTCGCCCGAAATATGGCAAAGTTCGAACAAACGGTCGAAAAGCGCTATGCTTCATATCGAAAAGTGTTGGAAGCTCAGCAACAACTAGTCGACGAGGATAAAGCTCCAATATTCAGCTGCATAGATCGCTTCACGAATCTCAGAGAAATCTTCCTCCGCACAGATGGTCACTGCGCGCACACAATGTCTCCTCAATTCCGGGAAAAGTATTGCTCAGATTGCGCCATTCCACTCAGCGCCGATTCCTCTCCCACCGTGTGGCAACTCGAACATATCCTTCGACGCCCTAATCTCAAACGCCTGTCAGCGCGCCAAATATCACCAAAGTTTTTCGACGGACAAGACAACCGATCCAAGTCTTGGCTCGCTGCACTATTCAGCAGCCTCCAACATATTCAGCTCATGTTCCGACAGGACCGCGAGGATTACGAGCTTGACACGCTTTCTTCAGAACCGAACGGAAGTCGCATGCTTGACAACAAGTATCTGGCTCATGCTCTTGGCGCCGCCAGAGGCCTCGTCTCCTTGACCATCAACTTCAGTCCCGCTGTAGCAAGGACTGCATGCAATCTTACACAGATACTTGGTCAAAACTCCTTCCCACAGCTTATATTCCTCGACTTGGACTTCGTTTCCACCACAGAAAAATATCTCTTGCAATGCTTGAAGGGCCCACCAAAACTTTACTCGGTTTTTATCGCATTCGTCATCTTGACAGAAGGTGACTGGGCGAGCACAATCAAGCGGATGCGCATGGAGCTCGAGCTCGAAGAATTCATATGCAATGGCCTCTTGGAGGACCCTGTGCGCATCTTTTCGACGGATCTCTGTAACAGAACAGTGTGGAGAGCAGGCGGCAAACACACGCTTGCACGTGCCATAAACTATTATGTGACTGACCCTGACTACCTACCGATCGACGAAGATTTTGGCGAGGACGACATTGACGAAGATGACGTGGATCGCCTTTGGAACCCTGTCCTCAAAATTGATGACGACTTTCAGGAGGAGGAAGATCTCACCTTTGAGTTTGGCTCCATACACGACAGTGACGATGAGTATGATTCTGCAGAAGGTTCCATCTCCATCAAGTCTGAAGAGGATGCTTATGATCCCGCATTACATTTCCCTGAACTTCCAATCGCCATGGACATAGACTGAGAAAATTACGTACTCCGGACCCCGGCCACACACAACAATCTATCGAGAAGACTTGAGACTCTCCATAGCCGGCATATTCTGTTTCCTTTGCAGATCTGGTTCCTCGACGCTTGTCTGCTGTATGCATTGTTTATGTATGCTCGATATCACGAGCTTCACGACTTGCGTTATTAGAGCGGCATTACACAACTTTACACGATTACGACGAACGTTGAGCTGTTGATATGGTGAGAAGCTTCGGGTCAGTATCGAGGACATAGTCTAGAATTCCCGTCGACTATTGATGGGGTAGATAAATGATCATCATAAGTTCTTTCATTTCACGTACTAGGTATTCATGCTTGGGGCAGCACCATGATTCTTCAGTCACACAACTGACACACGTCCTTGCTTCGTGTTATGCAGTTGGGCAATTACTCCTCCTTCCAACCACATTCCACAGCGTGTATAATTAGTCACAAAGCCATGCGGCCATCGCACGCCAACTCTAGCATTTGACCAGGGTGCTTCAAAAGAAATCCCCCCTCGCTTCAGACAAACGCCAATCCTCACCCTCGAAAGAAGCATAGAACACAACCCGTAGAATTGATAAGACCCTCACAGCTCAGAGCTCACAGTGAGGGGAATCCCTTAAAAAAAGCCTTGGTGGGGTCCAAAACACCGTTTTTCCAGTAAACGACAACTGTTGTATGGCGGGCACCTTCTAGGTACTACTCCAACTCAAGCTCAAGCTTCAAGCTCAAGTTTCAAGCTGACCACCACCACCACCGCGCGCCTATATAAGTAAGGGCCATCTAGATCTGCCGGCACTACTCCTCCCTGCTCATCTAATCCAGATTGATAACGTCGTGAGGCTGCGGGGGCCGTTGACTATTCTGGTTTCGATTCTGCTGCATTGCTCCTGCTTGCGCCTGTCTGCGTTGCTGTGCGTTCGATGGCGGCTGTCTCATCTGCTGCGGCGGCGCCGTCATGACACGGCTGGAGGCGTTCAAGGTCGCGGGCCGACCGTGCGGGAAGGCATTCATGTTCGCTGCTGCTGCTGCTTGCTGCTGCTGCGCGTGTTTCGGAGGCATTTGCTGGCGGTTTGCAGTTGCGTTGGCCGTCGGAAGTTGCGATACTTTGCCGTGGATGAGATTGGATTGCGGGTGCTGGGATTGCTTGGTTTGGACAATTGGAAGTTTCGACTGAGCTTGAGCTTGGGTTTGGATGGTAGCATTAGCATTCGATTTGGTTGCATTCGCGGTGTTTTTCGTTTGCTTGGGCCCAGCAGCAGGGGCGGGGGTGGGGACAGGGACAGGAGCAGGGGCAGGGGTAGGGGCAGCTGCAGTCGTAGTCGCAGTGGCGGTTGCTTCCGCATGTTCGGCGGCTGCCTCCTTAATCCAAGCCAGTATCGTGTCGTGTAAAGCGATGACCAAGTGATGCGGCTCGTTCGTCAAGCATCTGGCGGCATTGTCCATGCCAATCCACCTTTCTTCATTCGCCGTCCAAATCTTTGTTTTCAGTCGCTCTCGTAACGAGTGAGATGGGAATGATGGCCGAATGTAATTCTTGAATTCTTCAATCGCAGGCCTGAAGATCCAACCCAGCTTGCATCCATTGCCACTGACCTGGGGTTCGATCTCGAGACGGACCATCATTCTCTCGGGTGTCTCTTGAGTATCAATGGCGTGGTTGAAGGCCGGATTTGTGGAGAAGAAGTGTACACCGAACCGGATCATGTCCCTGACCAAGATATGCACCCGAAGCCATTTTCGAGACTCTTCGAGATCTATGGAGGCCATTTCGCTTGCTTCTTGAGACGTGACAAGGCCTTGAAGATACTGCAAGCACTTCACGAGTGGCAAAGTCATTTGCAAAGTTCCGAGGACCTTCTCCAGTCTTTGCGATAATGGTCTTGGTCCTTGTGACAGTATTGGCTGAATATGGTCCGCTACTAAGATGTGGGGATTGGATCCTTCAGGCAGTAATCGAGCTCTGGGTCTGGCGGTGGGAGTTTCAAACAGGAGGTCAAGCCCCAAATTAAAGTCTTTCCCGGCGTGGTAGTCGATTACGGTGTCCTTGAGCGTGAGACGCTGCATTTTCAGAGTTTGGGATTTGTACACCAGCCGGATACAGTTTATCAGGTCGTCGATATAGTGAAGCCTCCTCAACATAAGGTCGATCTTGGCTTCACCAACAGCACAATCGAGCTGTAACATAAGGCGGTGGTCGCTCGCGTTGACACGAATTGACGAATCTAGGCCTGCTGACGCAAGTTTGCTGAGCACAAATGCCGAAGCGTTTAGGGTCGCCAAAATCAACAACGAATACTGTGATGAAGCCCTCTTAGAGTTGTACCATGTGATCGCGACTTCTGGCTCGATTGAATTAAAGCTTCTATGAGCATCGAGCTGCACTTTCAGAGCAGGTCTTTGTGCCTTTGTGCCTTGAAGCAAGAGACTCTTGAGGCCAAGCTGTTGTGCTGACTGTTGGTTGACCTGCAGGACGATGGTTGCTGTCGATTGCTTTGAAATAAACTCAAAATACTGAGTAGAGAACGAAGGCTGCAGGTGGATGGAACCTGTCAAGAGATGCTGCACCACAGGCTTGCCAGGTTGAGGTTCAAAGACAAGCCACCAAGAGTCGCCATCGGTGCCAAAAGAAGCCGCTAGCATCCAATTCTCAGACCAGCCAGGCTGTCTGAAGAAAACTGCTCGCAGAATGTGAGGCCCAAAAAGTTCTTTAACTTCGCTATACGACGGTTTGCGACCAGGAAGCGGTTTCCAGGAGGAGGAGGATAAAGCTTTCGATAAAGCATTTTGTGTGATCCCACATCTCAAAGCAGAGAACCTGTTCAAAAAGTCTTCGACAAAGTTCTTCGATCTTGCCAGTTCAACTTGCACCCTATTGGTCCGATATCCTGCAGGCGAAAACACAATCGTCCCACTAACAGGGTCACAAGTCAGGTGAATTCGATCGTTCTTCGACAGCTCGATTGTGAGACCGCAATCATACGCATCTGTTAATGACGACGTTTGCTCCAGGTCCAGGTCACCCCTCAAGAAGAGATTTCTATTTGCGAGCCCGTCGTAGACACCATCAAACATGTGGACAGTGTGATGGGCGATGACCTCGTTCAAGATATTTTCAAACGATAAATTTACCAGGTTCATTTGAATTTGATGGCCTTCAACCAGCCTCCCTTTCCGCATCCATCGTAGATTGAGGTAAGGTACTGGATAATTCGATACTTCCCCGCTTGCCGTCAAGCGTCCACTGTTGACAGTGATTTCTATCCAGCTTTTGCTAGAGGATCTTCGAGCCCAATACTGGACAACGAGCGTTCGCTTGAGCATCTCAACTCCAATGTGACCAACCCACGGACCCTGCATCAGGCCGACTGCTTGCCTATGAAGCTCTTTCAGCTTTTGGGACAAGACGAGGTCATGTAAGAATCGATAAGCCCCCTCAAGGCCTTTCTCGGCCAGCTGAGTGTTGGTCAAGATCAGCAATTCGTCGAGGAGGTTCTGTGACATTGTCGGTTTGGGCCAAAAGTTGAATTTGATGTCTACGGTCTGAAACTTTGCATCGGGTTCTTCTCCCATAACTGACAGAGCAAGCTCGAATTCTTGAGGTACGCTGAAAGTGACCCGACCGTCATGTATACGCCAATCGCGGAGTGGCTCTGGCAAGTTCTCCTCTGCCAACATGCGCACACTGAGGGTGTTGTCCAGCCGGCGGACGAGCGAAAGCATCTGTTTTACTGTCAAGTCGCGCTCTTCAGTATAGCCCAGATCAGGTAATGTTGCGAGCCTTCCAGCAGCAAGAAGCTCGGCGGCGGTCTGGAGGTCAGGCGCAGCATCCTGGCGACGCGAGAGGTAATATATCCATTCATCAAGCTTGTTGTTTGCATTCACGAAGGAACTGCGCAATTGGTGCAGATAAAAGTTGAGGGCAATCGTCACCTTATTGTCCTGCGTCTTCGCACTCCATTGCAGGATCACTAGTAGCTTGATCAAGGCTCTTTTGTGATTTTCCGCAAAGTTCCACATCATAAACTTTTTCCTTCTGTTGCTCTCACTGCTATCATTGGGAGTATTGACCTCGCCTGCAATCCTGTCTTTTACATCTCTCGGGTCGGCGATTTGTATGGCCGCAAGGTTGTCCAACAGCTTTACCAAATCGGTCCAGCAGGAACGTGTCGCACGTTCGACTAAACGGTCCATGGGCACATACGCGTCATCTGGGATCTCTCTCAGGATCTGCAGAATCTCTGTCGGGAGCTGTTCCATCCTGAAAGATTTGAGCGGAGCTTCAACAGCATCAGGCGAAAGTTTTATGCCGTTGCTCGCCGCCACCTTCTTCTCTGCCAACATGGTTGGTATCTGCTCTGCCATGCCTTTGTTTGCACTGACGTTGACATTGCCGTTTACTTGTGCCAATGGACTTTTGGCTTGTGGTATATCGCGGCTAGTATAATGTCCGTTCATAGCTTCCCTCCCTATACTCATCTCTTGCGAAGCGCGATTTGCCATGCGCGCAGCATTTCGCTATGCGCGATGTGCGCCAGCAATACAAGGCGTCTGGATTTTCAACACCTAAAGCCAGCTGCAAGGCGTTCAGTGTGGTAGAATGGTTCAAGCACCACGACAGTGCTTAGCGCCGTAATTTTGCGCATTAACAGCGCTCCCGCTTGTGAAATCGTCCGACCTTTCTCTTCGCTTCGGTGATGGCGTCGCCAACGTGAGAGGAATCTGCTTTGTATGCAGAGGTGAACGGCCGAAAGAGAGGGTCGGTGGATCGGTCGTTCGTCGCAGTCGTGTGTTGTTGCCGCGAAGAGATGTTGCGCCTGCTCGGGTAGCCTAAGCGATTTGGGGCTTGACTGAGAAGAGGTTGCTGTTTGCAATTGAGTCAATCCGACGAAAACTATGTCGACCGTAGTAAAGAAGCGAAGGGTATCGCGGTACAGGTGGTGGTGGTGACAATGACTGGGGAATTCGCGCCGGATCGGCGATAGAATTACGGAGTAGCATGACAAAGCCAAAACTCCCTTAGCAGACTAGTGCGGTTTGAGTCTAGTGCCGACGAATTGACGAAACTTGAATCATGTGATTAGTACGGTAAGCTAAGAAATCACATAGCTGCTGCGACCCGTATGTACTGTTCTATCTGCACCGCCGTAGAGCACGACCCTTCAAGTTCATGGACCCGCGGACCATGTGGGGGCGGCATCCTCACATGTCTTTCCTATCCCACTACACAAGCCCCAAAAGTTGTAATAAGGGCGCACAGCGCTGTCGTGAACTCTCAGCCTCTTCATTGATGGTGGATCATGGAGACGCTCTTTACGAGCCAGTTAGATGTACGTGATATCAAAAGGCCACCGAATCGTAAATCATCCAAGCCTTCTCCTAGATGGGAAGCGTGGAGGGTCCATCCCACCTTGTAAGCGTTGCTTTGGACTCGTATTCGTTAGCGCAGTGAAACAACTGGCTGCAACAAAGCTGTGATCTGCAGATCGATCCTGTGCTAAAGGCTTCAAAATATGCACAATGAACGAGCTATTGCATGCAAAATTCAAATCGACTTTTTTGCTGGACTGCCCACACTGCTCCATTTGCACACTTGGTGGTGGTAGACGACGACAATGCAAGGGCACTTTGCCGTCCGAGATCTAATAGACTCTCGGCGATCAGAGATGAGCAAGTAGAGTTTCATTGCAGACCTGGGCAGCGCTGATCATCTAGCTTGGAGCTGGCCATTTGAGAAGGCCTCTTCCGAGAAATGAAGTTGATAGTCACCCACTCTGGCCGACCACATGCATGTCTTGTGGCTTCAGGTTCTGCGATGTCAAAGCTAAACTGTCTACGTGGAGGTCATGCTCTGGTTTGCGCAATGCATATCTCCTATTCGTCGCTGCAAGCACACGGTGATTGCCTCTGGTACTGATAAAGCCTAGCCGCTCCATCGAGATAGTCCGCCATTGCCTACTAGTAACTCATTGCTCGCGCGAGTGAGGACCATCTACCCATGATGTACAAATTGCCTTCATGTAAAGCAATTGCTTGCGAATGTGCCCTTACCGCTGTGTTCATAAAGGCATCATATCCATCGCTTCGTAGATTGAATGCAGTGAACAGCTTTTCTAGCGCATTTAGAGTTGTGAGGATCAGCTTCTCTCGTTGGTTATGAGATCGGCCAGGCTGCACTCCCGGAGTCAGCGCCCTCCGAGGGCCGCAGCTGTATAGTGACGTTCAAATTAACGCCCGTGCGATGGTGAGTCGTTTGCAACCAAACAATCAACGCGGCCGAACACCACGACTTCTAACACGGCGTCTCGACGCGTTCAAAGGTCCCTCGAAACGATCAATTTCATTTCCATCATGTACGGCCGACCTTGTCACGGGCAGAATCGAAGAACTCTCGTCAGAGCCTAATCTCCCCAACACCGTCCGTTGAAGGCGACGATGAACACTCGGGCAGCGATTCGGGCGACGAGAACGATTCGTTAACTTCTATTGCCGACAGAGACGGAGACCCAGAGATGGGTCCTTCACTATATAAGGATGAGGACCGCCGGCCAACCTCCCGGCGAGAGCTTGCCGGCTGGTACGCCTACGGATGGGCCGCCGAGGTGTTCGCCATCTGCGCAATGGGATCTTTCCTCCCCATGACCCTAGAGCAGTTGGCACGAGACCAAGGCGTTCTCTTGAGTGACCCCAAGACACCGTGCAAAGCACAATGGCCACCAATAAGCACAATCTCCACCTCACTCGCAGCACATTCAGAAAGAGGGCGACAACTTCCAGCCTGCATAGTCCGACTAGGCGGCGTGGATATCAACACCGCCAGCTTTGCCATGTACACGTTCTCCATCAGCGTGTTGGTGCAGTCTCTCCTCATCATCTCCATGTCCGGAGCGGCAGACCATGGTCGGTTCCGGAAAACATTTCTACTGGTCTTCGCATATACTGGCGCTATTGCACTCATGCTCTTTTTGGTCGTTGTTCCCAAGCTGTACCTCCTTGGTGCGCTCTTCGCCATCATCTCCAACACTGGCTTCGGCGCGTCTTTTGTGTTGTTGAATTCATTCCTTCCTGTCCTGGTCAGACATCACCCACGCATACAAGAGGTGCATTCGGAAGCCCAAGAGACGGATTCACTACTTCACGGTCACGCTGGGCGTACATATGACGGTTCTGCAAACTTGGCGGACTCTGCTTTATCCTTTCCAGCTCGAGACGAGCCCGACTCCACAACACCTGTATCACCAGTTCCTGCCGCCGTGTCGGAGGAGATGCGACTGGCCACCCGCATCTCGTCAAATGGGATCGGCATCGGTTACCTTGCTGGATTGATACTGCAAATCGCGTGTATTTTTGTCGTGGCATTCACGGGATCGACAACGTTTTCCCTCCGGCTCGTCTTGTTCATCATCGGCCTATGGTGGGCACTCTTCAGTATCCCCTCGGGTATGTGGTTACGACCTCGGCCAGGCCCCTCTCTTCCGCCGCACCTGACTGGCGGGCTGGGCTACATGAGATACTCGTGGGGGGCTCTCTTTAAGACGATTCGTCAAGCAAAGAAGCTTCGAGATATGGTAATTTTTCTCGCTGCATGGTTTCTGCTGAGCGACGCGATTGCTTCGATCTCCGGAACAGCCATATTGTTTGCCAAGACCAATCTGGGAATGAAGCCGACCCAGCTAGCACTTATCAGTGTCCTAGGCACTATCTCCGGATGCTTTGGAGCCTTTTACTGGGCTTCTTTTTCTCGCTTTTTCTCCTTGAAGGCGTCCCAGACGATCATCGCATGTGTCTGTCTCCTAGAACTTGTTCCTCTTTATGGAATTCTGGGCTTCGTCCCTGCCATCAAGAATGCAGGCTTCGGCCTTCAAACGCCCGTCGAGATCTACTGTCTCGGGGTGATCTACGGTCTTGTTCTCGGCGGTCTCTCAAGCTATTGCAGAGCAGTCTTTGGCGAACTCATCCCCCCTGGGTTCGAAGCATCCTTCTACAGTCTTTATGCCATTACCGACAAGGGCTCAAGCGTCTTTGGCCCTGCTATTATTGGGGCCATTACTGATCGATATGGTGACATCCGGCCTGCATTTGTTTTCCTGGCTGTTCTAGTGTTCCTCCCCCTCCCGTTGCTGTTATTAGTGGATGTCGACAGAGCGAAGATCGATGCCATTTCTATGGCGCTAGAGCTTCAAGGCAAGGATGAACGAGACGCGAACGGTAGTTGCAGGATCCCGACCATCAATCTACCAGAGGATGAGGAAGAGGATGAGTGATATTTCAGTGGCATATTTCCATGGGTTCACGATACTGCATAGATTGCGATTTTTGGCATGGCATCTCGGGGACAGGCTGGGTCATACTAGAGGCAATCTTTCGGGTCATGGCAGATATGATGGGTGTTCCGCGGCATTGGACTGAGATACAATTCTGACCGCGCAGATCGTTCGTGGACTTTCATCTTTGCATGGAGGCAGCACCTGCTTCAACTCTCTACACCTACAAACAAACAAGAACTTGATTGTCCCGATAGGATTCACTACCGTGCGTTTCGTGAACGGCGTGCCCCGCAAGCCCTGTATGATCATAACGGAGTGCATAATTACCTAGGTAGTAGTGGTTACCAGTGTACTTCGTATAATCCAAACTCCTACCCCAGGCGCCCACCTCCGGTATTTTAATACAGATAGAGGCGTAGATGGCGCCCTTGGATCCCTACGAAACTAGTGGATCACGTATCCACAAGGGTCTTGGTGGCTTACGGATACTGCCATTCATCGTTTCAGCCCTTAGCCGTGCGGAAAGCGCAGCGTGCAGGCAAGAGGACACCTATTGAGTCTTGGGACAGATATTATTTTTGTTGGAGCAACTCCCTTTGCCGTCCTGATTTCCCTTGTTTCACACAGGACATCTCTCAACTGGATCCCTTTTCATAGTCGTGCGCACGACTCTTTCGTATACAGAAATGCGTACTTTCACTTCGCTGGCCGCGCTGGCCCTGGCTAGCAGCGTTCTCGCTTCAGATGTCCACGACCTAAAAACAGACACCTTCAAGGACTTTGTGTCTGCCAACAGTCTAGCACTGATTGAGTTTTTTGCGCCATGGTAAGCCCTTACCTTGCAACCATCGTTTTGATCGCTGATCATTCTAGGTGTGGTCACTGCAAAGCGCTCGCCCCGGAATACGAAGAGGCGGCGACCCAGCTGAAAGAGAAGAACGTCCCGCTTGCAAAAGTTGACTGCACAGTAGAGGCAGACCTTTGCAGGCAATATGGCGTCGAAGGCTACCCCACAGTCAAGGTCTTCCGAGGACCAGATAACATTAAGCCCTACCAAGGCCCCAGGAAGGCCCCTGCGTAGGTCATCATGTCTCCTTTTCCCATTGTTGATGCTGACCACGAGCAGGATCGTCTCATATATGACAAAGCAGCAATTACCAGCAGTCTCTGTGCTAGCCAAAGAAACGCTGGAAGACTTTAAGAGCACCGACAAAGTTGTGCTGGTTGCATATTTCGCCTCGGACGACAAGACCTCGAACCAAACCTATAGTACGCTCGCCGAGACCTTGCGAGACGAATACATCTTCGGTGCTACGAGTGATCCAGCCTTGGCCACTGCAGAAGGAGTCAAACAGCCAGCCGTTGTTCTCTACAAGGACTTTGACGAAGGTAAAGATATTCATACCGGCGACTTCACTGAAGAGGCCATCCGTGCTTTTGCCAAAACCGCCTCCACCCCCTTGGTCGGCGAAGTCGGCCCAGAAACATACCAAGGATACATGGCTGCTGGCATTCCCTTGGCATACATTTTCAGTGAGACACTAGAAGAGCGAACGGAGCTTGGAAAGGCCCTGAAGCCTGTTGCAGAGAAGTACAAGGGCAAGATCAATTTTGCCACGATCGATGCGAAGGCTTTTGGCGCTCATGCGGGCAACCTCAACTTACCCACCGATCAGTGGCCTGCTTTCGCCATTCAAGACACTCTGACTGACGAGAAATACCCATTTGATGGCAACAAACTCTCGGAGAAGAAGATTGGCGCCTTTGTCAAAGACTACGTGGATGGCAAGTTGAAGCCGTCTGTCAAGTCAGAGCCGGTTCCAGAAAAGAACGACGGTCCCGTCACAGTCGTTGTCGCAACTTCCTTCCAGGAGATTGTGGTCGACTCGGCCAATAAAGACGTTCTAGTCGAGTTCTACGCCCCGTGGTGCGGTCACTGCAAGGCTCTGGCACCCACCTATGACAAGCTCGGTGAACTCTACCAATCGAACGGTTTTGGCGACAAAGTCGTTATCGCAAAGGTTGATGCTACAGCCAACGATGTTCCTGAAAAGATCCAGGGGTTCCCGACCATCAAGCTCTACCCAGCTAATTCCAAAGATTCACCAATTGACTACTCTGGCTCTCGAACAATGGAAGATCTTGCCAATTTTATCAAGGATAACGGCAGCAACAAGGTCGACGCTTTGGCTGCGGCTGCTGCGAAGGATGATATCAAGGATGAGGCCGATGACACAGTCATGTCCGATGTTCCCGAGGATATGGCCAAAGCTGCTGCTGCTGCGACGGAAACTGCGAGCGGAGCTGGCGAGAAGATTGCGTCAGCCGTCAAGGAGGCCGCCCAGGTTGTCGAGACTTTTATCGATGACAGTGACGTGCCCCAAGATCATCATGATGAGCTGTAAAATGAGTACACGCCAATACTTCTTGTGTTCGAGATGGGCGGGTGATCCTGCATTCCCTCAAGGCTTGGCTTGTAACAACATCGCAGTTATAGAGAATCTTTCGAGGATTGCGGGCTGGAGTTGGTTTAGCTCCCAAAAATGATAGCATGGAATGGAATGGTCGAAACCATGGGGAATCTGATCTGAACTGCCCAACAAGCAAGAACGTTTTTTTCCCTCGCCCAGCTCGCTACTACTGCATCATGCGCTGCTTGAAAACATTGCCTAAAACGGCATTTTCATCTTCCCAAGAATGGCTTAGCAGCACGGGGACAGTAACGCGATTAGTCAGTGAAGCCCCCTGTAGCCTCGGATAGCCCTCCCGACCTGCAGTGAGTTTCTTCGAGATGCATTGAGTTTATGCAAAAGGCTGACCTTGCACGTAATCTTGCGGTACATATAGGTGCAACTCATAACGGCCCCAAGCCAATGGCAGCAACCGATTTCCCAATTTCTTTCACCTTATGAAAGTTGAGGACGAAGCTGGAACTGACGATCAGGACGACATTTCGCTAGGTCGTTGATTATGCACTAACACGAGCGCAGGTGAACTGCCTGCCAGCTACTATGTACTGAAAGATTTGTTGAACCGTGCTCTATAAGACTTCAAAGACCGCTGGAGTGGCATACAGGTTACGCCCAAATCGGTTTATTGTCATTCTAATTCCCTTTTCCAATTCTCTCAGGATGGCTTTTTATGAAGGGATGCCATGGCACGAGGGCGAGGACAAAATTCACAAACTCACCAAGGTTCCACTCAGGGACAACCCAACCCATCCAATGCTACCGCAAATGCTCGCAAGACGAGTTTCGGTATCTCCGATAATAGCTCTCGGAACGGTTGACGACGAGGATCGCATCTGGTGCACGGTGTGGGGTGGGGATGTCCCAATTGCACAGCCGGTGGCGGCAGGAGGTGTCATGGGGATCCGAACACAAGTCGATTCTAGCTTTGACCCAGTAGTGCAGGCTTTATATGGTGGCAGAGATGACGGAGAGATAGTCAGGCACGATCCGAAGAGCGCGAAGATGGTCAGTGGAGTGAGCATGGATCTCGAGGAACGAGATCGCGTGAAGCTCTTTGGGGGCATGTTGGCCGGCGTTCTCGACGCCTCCGACGAAGAGCACCCACCTGGCGTCGATCCCGAATCTTTGGCCGGTGATGCTGATCCAGGAGAAGAACAGCAACGGTTGGGCAAAACAGCAAATGTTCAGCTCGTTGTTCAGTTTACCCAATCCCTGGGAAACTGCCCCAAGTATATAAACAAAAAGATCATAAAATCTCATCCGAACGCACGGCCTCGCCTCATCTCAGACTCTCCGGTACTCTCGCCCAAGGCCATCTCCCACGTCCACGCGGCAGGCATCTTCTTCATTGCCTCTCGTGGCCCCAGAGATATGGATTGCAACAACCGTGGTGGCTCCCCTGGTTTTCTCCGCGTGCAGCCTCCAAGCTCGTCCGGACCAGAGGGCTCCGTTCTCATCTGGCCAGAATATAGCGGCAACAACCTCTACCAGACCCTTGGCAACCTCCTCTACGACTGCAAAGCGGGCATCGTTATTCCCAACTTCGAGAACGGTGACGTCCTCTACCTTACCGGTACGGCCGAAGTCCTTGTCAATGAAGCCGCAGCAGCAGTGATCACTAAAACAAGACTTGCAGTACGTTTCACCGTCACAGCGGCACGGTTTGTAGCGGACGGCCTCTGCTTCCGTGGAACGACCAGCATAGGCAACAGGGAGATCACGGACGCAATGAGCCCCTACAACCCACGCATCCGGTATTTGACCTCTGAGGTGGAAGAAGCCCAAGGGAACGTCTCAAATACTCTGCCCCCCGATGAATTCCGCGACCGCAATGCTGGCTCCTCGGCTCAAGAAGGCGTCGTTGAGCAAACGGCTGTGTTAATCAAGAAGCAGAAACTCACCCCGACAATAACGAGATACCGCTTTCGGCTGTCCCCGTCTCCTCCTCCCTCACTGCCAAACTCCACACCGCTCTGGACGCCCGGCCAGTACGTCGCCCTTGACTTCTCCTCCGAGCTCTACATGGGCTACAGCCACATGCGCGACGACGATCCGAAGTCTCTCAACGACGACTACATCCGCACCTTCACCGTGACAAGCGCGTTTCCTTCCCCACACCCCAGCCCCCGCTCCGGCAACGGCAACGGCACACAGCAGGAACATGCAGTCGAGTTTGAGATTGTCGTCCGTAACGTCGGCGCCGTCACACACTGGCTGAGCATGCAGAACCTCCGCCACAAATCCGACATAACCGTCCGCGGGTTCGCTGGCACCTTCCGGTTCGAAATACCCCTCAACTCCCCACTTGGTCCGGTGGACGAAACTCAAACCGCCCATGAAGGCACGACGGCCACGGACGAAAGAAGCAGAAGCAGAAGCAGAAGCAGAAGAAGAAGAGTGAACGTGTTCCTCGCCGCGGGGATTGGAATCACGCCTCTTCTGGGCCAGCTCAGCCAATACACACCGCCGCTAGTTGTTTCGAACAACAAAAGGGAACAAGAGCAAGAGCAAGAGCAAGAAAAAGCAGTGGAAGCAGCAGCAGCAGCAGAAGAAGAAGCAGAACCAAACACTCCCAGCGCTCCTCCTCCCCCTCGTCCCCCACTGATTGTGCTCTGGACGCTGCAGCTCGCTGACATCGGCCTGGCCGTCGACGTCCTGCGGTCCCTCCCGCAATCGCTCAAGAGACAAACGCGCATCTTTGTGACCGGAACCGGCACGCAGAACAAGACTGGGGCCACCAGCAGCAGCAGCAGTCACAGCAGTCACAGCAGTCACAATCTGAAACTCCTTCAAAGCCTCACCGCAAGCACAAGCACGGAAACTAGTGCTGGTGCTGGTGCTGGTCTGCTCATCGAACGGCGGAGAATCGCAAAGGACGACTTGCTCAATTTGGAAAGGGACGAGGGAGTCCAGGTGGAGAATTGGTATCTCTGTACGGCGCCGGCGATGCGGAAGGAGGTGCAGGGCTGGTTGGGCAGCGAGAGGACTGTAGTGTTTGAGAATTTCGATTATTGATTCAGAACGGATTTGCTTCGTTGGACTTGTGGTCCAGAGGGCCGGATGGATGGAAACTCTCCTTTCGGCGTGCCTCTGTCACCGCCTTGGATGTGCATGTCGAGAGACTTGAGACTGGAATCGTCCCAGACAGATTCACTCACTAGCGGGCAATGTCTCTGTGTTGCTCCAACTATGGAGGACCAGTCTTGTTGGGACGTGTTAATCTATCTATGTGCCTTTTTATGGCGTCTTTTCAACCATCTACCCTCTCCCAAAGCTCAGAAATCCCACAACTCCGTCATATCATGTAAAGTGCCCGCGAGTGCGCGTACAAATGCGGTATACTTGGCAGTCAATTGCAATGACTAAAGAGTCAACACCCACTGACCGTTCAATGCCCTATACGTGGGCATGGGCGTGGGAGTGGGCGACAATTCTGAAGTTGCCGTCTTTAGCCACCATCTGCGCCTTCGTACACGTTCTTGACCGGATGGAGCAGGATACCTGGTAAGCACATCCTCAATTCCTGCATTCCATCCGTCGGTCTTCCTAACTTATGAGCCAAAGACTGCTTCTCGCGGCGTTCAGTTTCTTCCGCAATGTCAGCATCCCAGCCCCAGTCTTTGGCTTTCCATCCGAGCCACCTGCGGTAAAGTACATGAGGAAAGACTGATCTGTAGTACCAACTCCAACCACCGTAGTTGGCTTCTCGGTCGTGGTTGTATGGACTGTCGAGCTGTTGTCCCCACCGTGCTGGGACCCCATCATCAGCGTTGAATATTGCTTCTGCATACCAAGCGGGCCATTTTCGATCGGTCCAGATTGGGTGGGGTGCGTATACAGCTTTTAACCCATGCTGTAAGGCGACGGTGGCGGGCCACATTTCTGCTTGCATCGCTCGACCTTGTAAGTTTTCGAGATGCATGATATGCAGCATTCGTTTGCTGAACCTCACGACTGTGTTGATGAACACACGGCGAGGGATAGTTGGAAAGCCAGGATGATCAAATCCATCCGCGTTCCCGTTTTCGGGGGTAAATCGAGGACGTACCTCCGGAATGAAATTCCAGATATGATTCCTGTAGGACCATTCGGTTTCTGACGGATCCCAAATTGGCTGCAAAGTTATCAAATCGGCTTCCTCACCAACGCCCCACTCGAAGTTGTCTTCTTCCGCAGAAGTGCGTGGTAAGGGACCTAGAGGATACTGAAATGGTGCGTAGGGTTGAGGCCCCCACACCGGCTTGTCTATTAAGCCCATAGCAGATGCATTTAGAATTTTTTGGTCAGTGTCGGCTAGAAACGCATCATAGTCTCCATCCCAAGAGTCGGGGAAAAAGAACCGAGCATTCCGTTCCCACAAATGTTTTCGAGGTACTTGTTTCGAGAACTCAGATATTTGTTCCAAGAAGTGATAATGATTGCCAATGTATCGTGCATCGGTTTCCCAGTTCCAGACGTGGTCAAATTCAGGGTGTTGTTTAGAGAACCACTGCAAGGGCATAAACTGCATCCAATATACCTGCCAATCACCAACATGGGGATACCAGTCCTCACAGACCCGCTCGGTCCAAAGTATAGCAATATCTCGAAGCTCTTTGGGTACGGTTTTTTTGAGCATATTCTGGTAGACAGTCTCGTCGTCGTAGATGTCGGCCTCCCGGTCCTTAATGTTGACGAATAGAAAGACTTCATATTCGCCTCCGCTGAGCAAGGAGGTTTCTGTGACTAGAGCACGAATAGCCTGAATGTCATTTTCTTTATAATCATAACCCTCCCAAGTCCTAATGAGAATTGCGGTTCTTGACCTGTACTGTTTACCAGTTTGACCTGATTTCATATGCTTGGGATCTTCGTCCAGGGGATCTGCGCTTTGACGCATCATCTTGGTGGGCCTGATATTCCTGGGTTGTCGCGCTTCTGGAGGGTATCGTCCTTCATTCGCCTCGAAGCATGATTCTTGCAACTCGCCCCAGCGAGCGTTCTTCCAATCAACAGTCTGGGGGTGCTCCTGGGATGGGTGGTGGAGACCGTAGGCAGCATATCTCGAATAACGATCGAAGCAGGTGTCAGTATCGAGGCCGAGACGCTTCGCAGAGCCAATGGTTTCTTTTGGGAAACTGTCTGACGAGCTCCGATAACCGTGGACGACGAAATTGCCGATATCATCTTTGCTGTATGTCTCACCTCGCGGGCCTCGACAAGGCACGTATTTACCGTGCCACCTCTTTTTCCAATTGTCTGAATTATACTCTGGATAAGGTAGATAGGGTTCGGGCTTTCGACCTAGGCTCTCAATCTCTTCAACCGAGTTATTGACGTAATAGCCGTATTCCCTGACCTAATGTAAGCAGGCGCGGGTTATCCCTCTCGGATAGACTTTTCTTACCTGTCCATAGCCTCCCATCTATTTGGATCGTAAGCTGCATTGTCGTAGTCATGCCAGGCAGGCCAGTGATCGGTGGAAGGCCGATCCCACTGAATAAATTGGTGGAGTTTGTCCTGCAGTTCGTCATACGATAACTGCTGCTGTTGGAATGTTGGTCGATTTCGAATCGCTTCGATCTGGTCCTGCTGATCCAAAGGGTTGGCCAAATGGCGATGGGGTTCGTCGCGGTCACGGAATGATTCACCTTGGTTGGGATGGCCTTCTTCACTTGTTTTAGACTCTTCGATCCGGAAGTCAACAACATTCCACGGCGGCGCCGCGTAGCTAGGGTGCCGCTTGCGGTACCAGAAAACAAAACAAACTACGACAATGAGTGGCAACCAAAAGCGTCGCCGCGACGAAGCGGACGTAACTCTGGCCATCTTCTGGCGACCTGCGCCAGCAAGCAAGCAGATTGAAGTGAACGAAAATAGGACAAAGCTCGGCCCCCGCGACTATACACAAGTCCCCGTAGAAGGGTGGTGAGGGCAGATCGAAATGCCGAATTAGTGCTTCTTGGACCGGCTACACTCCCGTCGGGAAGGTGCCTGGGCTAGTTGTGCCTTCGACTTTTGTAACATGCTTATCTGCGTTTGTCCATCGGACTGTGAGGCTGTGGACTCAGTAACCGTCTTTGCAGTTGAGGAGACACAGATGCTTCCGATATTCAGGGGACTTACGGATCTTACGTGGGTTCGGGAGAGGAGGCGCTGCAGATCGTAATTACTCCAACGTGTCCAAAGCAAGGATAGGGAACCGGCCAAGGCTTCTTATGACTGTATAGTTCATCAGTCTATCGGCGTGGCTGTTGGTGGTGTGCAAAGATAGACCACAAATTTTGAAGATACCAAGTTCATGCATGACATATCGACACGCTGGAAGCGCCGTTTGCACCTGCATCTACACGTTAGCAGAATCTTTTTTAAATGGCTAGCCAAGCACAATTATTGCCACGCTGACTTCGTACACCTGGATGGCTTCGAGGTTGTACTCGTGGCATTCTCGGTACAGGGGTCGCCAAAATTTCAAACTCAAATGATTTTCTGCGGCTAACCAACTGGACGTGGGTCAATCGCCAAGGACAAAGGCCGGCGGCTGTATCTGATCCGGCACGCAGATTCCGGACTTTGTGAGGGTTGCTTGTTTCAACGACCCCATGGAGAGACCCACGGATCAAGGGGTCATTGGAAACAATGAAACCTCTCGCCGTGTCGCACTAATTCTGCAACAACTACTTTGTATGTACTTCGCATGTACTCTGCTCCAATACTTCGTTGGCTTGCTCTGGCGGCAAAGCAGAAATCTCTCCTGCATTTGCCAATGTTGCTCGCAGGTATAGTCTGGCTGGGTAATGACGCGTCCCTCGCAGGAAATGACACGGGACAAGAGCTCTGCCAAGGTTAGTTAATTTTATCACGGCACATCTCATGCCCAGCTTTGCTGACGACTCAACTGAAAGTCTTGCTAGAAATGGCAGTCAGGAGGTAACTTTTCTACACTAGTAGAAGGCTTACCATGCAACTTGTTTCCACAAGGCCCCAATAAAGTTGTTAACCCGGACAACATTAGTCAAAACGACTCCATACACATATGCATTACCAGTTGTTGTTTTATCCGTCAACTTGCCTCGACAGCCGCCGGCCAATCAAGTTAGATGCTGTGGTGGTAACAAATATATATGTCTCCATGCCGTTGATGAGTTGGACAAGGCCGAGCGTTGTTCTACCGAATTCCAAGTATTTTGTTATTTGAGGCCTCGTGGTTTTGCATTTGCGAGCAGAATCCTCCCGCATCAAACACCAGGTGGTAGCAACCGTGGCCTACCTAGTCGCTCTTTCTGATCTTGTTTGCCCCTCAAATCACTCATTTTATTGCACCTTCACTGATACTTCGGCTGGTTCCGGTCCCTATGCTAGTTCTACCTAATACGGCTGATCAAGACGACTGGTAACAATGTTTGGGTCAAAGGAGAACCGGATCGCTCTACCAATCAGCCCAATTCTACGACCTGTGAATCGAACACAATATTTTCGGAAGGGACTGTGTCTCTTTGTTGCTCTGGCGGTGCTCGCACAGGTGATGCTTGCCTGGCGTTATTGCTCCGTCAATCTGCTCCAAAGGTCACATCACGACTATGCCGCAAATTCCACATTAGGGTTTGGGACTATTTACGCCGTATCCAGGACAGACTCACCGCGACGAGAGCAGCTGATTAATGCGGCTAGCCTTACCAACCTTGATATCACTATCCCCGTACAGCCAACGTGGACAGATGATGACGTTGCAAATATCAGAGCACCCGTCAATTCCTCCCTAGATCGTGGTTCAGCAATGGCATGGCTTGGGCATCGCAACGTCCTAGCAAAATTTTTGAAGGGCACAGATGAAACAGCGCTGATACTGGAAGATGATGTCGACTGGGATACACGATTGCGCACACAACAGATCCCGCAAACTGCTTACGCGATTCGAGAGCTGCTTGGCTCGCACAAGGGAGGATACTATGGCAACACTAGTGCCTGGGATATCATTTGGCTAGGGCACTGTGGTGACTTTTTCAATGCGTCGAGAGGTGCCAACCTATCTCCAGTCAAATCATACAAGGATCCTGCGATGCCAGATCATGACAAACTCCATCCGTGGACACAGGACTTTCTCCAAGGGATTGGTGCGCATGAGAACCAACAGCGACTCGTCCACGAAAGTGTTACGCCTCTCTGTACATTCGCATATGCGATCACTCGATCTGCAGCTGAACGACTGTTCCACGAGCTGACGGTGCAAGAACCAGCCAGAGACCTAGCCAACCCCTGTAAGGCGTATGACGTTCGCCTTCTAGAAAGTTGCAGGGATCAAGGCTTAAGATGCATCACTGTAAATCCTGAGTTGTTCCATCATTCACACCTCGGCTCAGAGATCGCCCAAGTGACGGACGACACACAAACTCAAGGCTCGAACATCTCCCAAGACAGCCCTACCGAGTCGCACACCACCAATATTCGATGTTCTGCGAGGTCCCAAAAATGGCAAACCGTACGTGACAGCTTGACAGACCCCACTGTCATTGCGGAGAATTTTGTGAAAGAGCTTGCGGAGTTATCAGCGAATTGCTATATCGATGACCTGTAAGAACATAGCGGTCACGTCGATATACTATAGGTATCGACGGTTGAAACAAGATCAGCCTAGTAATGCTCAAGAGTTACATGATCTTGCGGCTCACGGCTTACAAATGCACCAGCACTGTGAGGCAGGGCACCACCAGAAACACGACACGATCCGAGAACTCTCTTAGAACCCGAAGAGCGTCGGTTCAGGGCTGTCCTTAGAAATTCGGAGTGGTTACTACACTCATGCGACATAACTTCATCGGACAGCGCATTTGTAATAAAGCCTCAGGTTGTCCCGGATTGACCGACCCTCGTATGTGTCGAGGATGTTCACCAATATTCCACGGATTTACATGGACGCATGAATGGCACTGCCCACAGGAAGAGCTCTGATTTGGTTGTGTGTCGCGGTGTCGATGTCATGGAAACAGCCAATGAAAGTCAGAGCCATGTTTATGTGTAAATATCAAAAGGCACTCTGGAACGCGGCCAATGATTGGAGCATAACATCTTAGCGGCTTTCTTCAGTCTACTCCATTTTGGTGCCAAGTCTAAGCACAACATGTTCAACTCAAAAAGTATTCTTCCCTTCTCGTGCTTACAAGCTTGCAGCCAATTTCTGCACACCGGTCACAAGCAGCTCCAATCCTGGCGGTGCGGTCCTAGCAGTCAATGTTGACATCATGGTGTGGACGAGGATACAACAAATATGACTCGAATATGACGGACATGATTAGTGACTGCTGTCAAGGACAGTAACAGCGACGTGTTAATCAGCGTGACGGTGGCCCCTGTCATCCACCTGCCGCCCGGAACGCCTGATCAAGCGCCCAATGGGATGCCAGAGTCATTTCGAGTTTGATGTACTACCACCGGAACCGCGAGAACGTGGTAATACCATTCAATCGGGATTGGCCGGACTACTCCAACAAGTTTTCTTCACAACGAAATGATAAGATTCAAGGCGGCTCCAGATGATCATGCAGACCAAGGCTGCCGCGCGATTGTATAGTGATGATGGAGTCGAAAAGGCGAAAGCTCTCAAGGTATGGGGGACAGTCGAGGATCTCGCACACGTGGATCGGTACGACGCGACAAGGTTGATGAAGCCGTGACTAAATGTGGTGAGCTTTGGGTGAGCTACTTGAAGTAGACAAAACCGCACTTTGCTGGCTACTGAATGAATCGTTCCCAAAGTTCCTGGACAGAAATGTGTGAAGGCCTTTGTAAATGTCGCTCGTACAATAGATACTGGTTAGGGGCACCTGTGCTTGATAAGTGGGACATGACCCTGCCCTATGATGACGCTCTTTTCAAATCAACATCACAAGCTATCACATTTGGCTGCACATCTGAAATTTCTGATGCATGTAGATGAATCTATTTGTTAATACATAGTGACATTTCAGACGTTTCAGATATCAGCTAAGCAAACAGTAGCTGTTCAAAACGACGAAGCTCCATTTTCAGTGTCCAACTTCTCTTTTTTGCAAGTATTAGTCTTGACGCGTACCTAGGAAGGTACCCTGTCACGCCTGTGTGACGTACGCGTGGCACCTACGCGTGCTCACAGTGAATAACTAAATTATCGTCTTAAATTTTAATCGCCTGTTACCACACCCAAGTGTTTCTCGTCGGCACAAATACTTCGTTTGGAGTAGCGAAACTAGATAACCTCGAATCGTCGCAGACCACTTTACCCATCCAAAGTTATGATAAATCTGGGGCAACATGGCAGCTTTGACATCTAAGGATGAACCTCGCACGGCAGAGTACGCGGGAGGTAAGTTCTTCTCACGGTGACATCCATTTCGAAATGGACACTCGTATGACTTGGATGTGGCTGAGCTAACATTAACTACACAGATGAGGTCTCAGCCGTCGTACTAGATCCGGGGTATTCCACGACGAGAGCTGGCTTTGCTGGTGAAGACACACCAAAATCAATCGTCCCCACATACTATGCAGACGATGGCGGTTCTCGCCTGTTCGGCGACCATGTGATCGATGTGCCCCGAGCCAACGTACAGATCAAGAATCCTTATTCAATAGACGGAATAGTCGAAGATTGGGACGCCGCAGAAGAGCTCTGGAAATATACCTTCGCATCCAAACTGACCGGTGCCCGGCCTAATCGAGCACTTACAGAATGGCTGAACGACCTTCATGCTGTACCCAACCTTCAGAAAGCCATGGCAGAAGCTGAGGATACGGAAAGGGTATTGGAAGACCATCCCCTGTTCTTGAGTGAGCCAAATTGGAATCCTACCAAAAATCGCGAAAAGGCTGCCGAGATTGCGCTTGAGAAATGGGCTGCTCCAGCATTCTACATTTCTAAATCGAGTGTGTTAGCAGCATTCAGTATGGGCAAGTCGACAGCGCTGGTTATTGACATCGGGGGGTCGCAGTTGTCAATAGCCGCCATACATGATGGCATGATTCTTAGAAAGAGCATTGTGCGTTCGCCCCTGGGCGGGAACTACCTTTCATCGCAGGTGCGCAGTACGCTGGCATCTTATGATCCACCTATCACCATCACCCCTCACTATCTTATAAAGTCAAAGCAGCCGGTCGATGCCGGTCAGCCGGCGAACGCTGTTATGAAGAAATTTGACTTTCCAATCACAGACTCGTTCCGCAGGTATCAGGAAGGAAAAACGATACTTGAATTCAAGGAACTCTGCCTCCAGACCTGGGCATCAGGCACCCCCTTCCGAGGTCAGGGCGAGGCTATCGCACGAGAGCAGTACATTCATCCCTTCGAATTCCCCGATGGCTACAACCAGACCTTCTCCTCCGAAAGGTTCAAGATTGTGGAGACCTTGTTTGACGCCCAGTGCCACACGCCCAGTCCAGCTGGTAGCTGGGACGCACAGCATTATGCCGCGCCAGAGCAGAATCAAACGATTCCGGGACTGGTCAAGGCATGTATAAATCAATGCGATGTCGATCTCAGACCCATGTTGCTGGCCAGCGTGGTCATAACTGGCAGCGGCTCCCTGATCAAAGGCCTCCCCGATCGAATCCAGGGTGAATTGACCAAATTATACCCTAGCTCAAAGGTGAGAGTCAATGCTGCAGGCATGCCAGTTGAGCGCAAGTTCGGTAGCTGGATAGGTGGCAGCATTGTTGCCAGTCTAGGTACCTTTCATCAGATGTGGATCTCTAAGAAAGAATACGACGAACATGGCACGAGCATTGTGGAAAAGAGATGCAAGTAAGGATCGATGCAAATCCAAATGGTCACCCCCACGCCGTGGCGTGGGTTGGCGGGGCACGCGGGACTGGGCCGACAGTACCTTCAGGCACAACTTTCGCGGCTGCATGAATTTGATCGAACGTCATTTCTAGCTCATCGTGCTCATTTCACAATGAAGATGGGTTGCTATCAACAAGTTCAGATCGTGGAGAGTATGCGTTGAATTGTTCGACGCAGCCAAACAGCCGTGTGACCGAGACAGAGATTTTGCTACTATTGGAAGCTAGCTTGCATGGCAGGATCGCTTGCAGTGTTAGGGCACCAGTGGTGTGGTCCTGGATGAGCTAAAAGACACCATTCGCTAACCACAGAATCGGGTCAGCATGGTGCTGCAGCAACCTGCAGCCGAGAGTCGCGGGGACAATTGCGTCAGAAGAGATAATCCGGTACTCCGATGCGTCCGGTCCCCAAAATGTCGGGTCAACTGACGCAAACCGACAGCAAGGATCACATGAAGGATTTGTAGCTTTCCTTTACAACGAGATTCTTCGAACGCTCCGTTGGGCATATGTACATTCTCTTGCGAGTAGGATCGATCCACCACCGCATCTGCCCAATTCTATGATTGGAGAAATAGATACGAGGCCACGCATCAATTGGCCTGCTCGAGACCTTGGTAAGTTGTGCGCTTGCGCATTGGAAGCTCTGCCGCTAAACACTTACCCCACTGGTGGTCATAATACGTGCAACTACGTCGTAGAGAAATTTCAAGTTGAAGCCGAAGTTCAGCTCTAGAGCGGCATCGAGGACCCACATTGCCTTTGCCCTACAGAGTTTGATGCCCAGCTAGATAACCAGGTGGACAACTTAGTAACGAGATGCATCCACACAGTTTCTAGATATGTAGTTCATTACCCTGCGCACGTTTTGCTCCTTCATCTCTATGCTTTGTTTGTGATTTTAAATTGGCTTCCGTTAACCTTCCACTTGCTTTTTGTTCTGGCACAAAGCTACACCCATACTGCGAGCTAGGTCATGAATATCAACTTGCACTCTACGACATCCTAGAGCCAAGGATAAGGCTGTTTGTTTGTCCGTTGTGCAAATTCGAATTGCGCAGCATTTTGTTAAGTGATTGGTCTTAGAAGGGAACTTGGAGGAACTCGTAGATAGATTTGGGGGCTCAATTCGAGTAAGCTGAGTTAACGTTAAGATCCAGAGAACTTTTCATGGTCTCAATATAAAAGGCCATCCCGTGGCTGATTTGGCGTTCTCAGGAAAGATGAGTGCCAGCACGCCTAGCGGCACACCTAATCCCGGAAGTGCTGCAGCTGTGGCCAATGGCACGACGCCCATCGTTGCAGACAGTATATCTTCTGGGTCTTCGGGTGATGCGGCCACGTACTCTCTGGACGATACGATGAGAGATTACCCCGTTCATTTCAACCGAACGTACCACAAGTACAAAGAGGGCAGTTACCCGTGTCCAAACGACTCTCAGGAATTCGACCGCATGCAAGAGCAGTTTTGCCTTATCAAGGTGGCACAAGGCGGTCAGCTATTCCTTGCTCCTGTTCAAAACCCTCGTACAGTGCTTGACGTAGGCACGGGCACTGGCATTTGGTCAATCTCGTTGTCTGATGAGGTTTTCCCGGACGCACAAATTACAGGGATAGATCTATCTCCCATTCAACCACGTGAAGTACCGCCAAATGTTGTGTTCGAACAACAAGATTGTTCAGAGACTGATTGGTGTCGGCCGCTGGGGAGCTTCGACTTCATCTACACACAGTGTCTGTTTGGAAGCTTGACGGATTATGCACAGTATCTTATTACAGCTCGCAAATACTTGGTCCCTGGATCAGGCTGGATTGAATGCTGTGAGCTCGATACGGCCCTATTCTCAGATGACGACTCAATCCCAGAACAGTGGGATATGCTGAAGTTCACGCGATGGATGCAATTTGCTGGAGAGAAGGCGCAGAAGCCACTGGGGATTGCACCTCACCTCAAAAGGTGGATGATAGATGCTGGGTACGTCGATGTCAATGAAGTTGTGTTCAAAATTCCTCTCGGTAGCTGGCCTGCGAATCAACAGCTCAAGAAATTGGGGAGCAGATGGAAAGCATTGGCTATAGACACCTTGGCTGCAGCATCCTACAAGATGTTCAGTGAGGTTCTGGGGATGAGCCGAGCCGAGATTGAGTTGTTCTTGCTTGATACGAGAAAAAGCCTTGAAAATCGGAAAGTTCACAGCTATTTCCGATGCTACACTGTTTATGGCAGGAGACCTTCGGCAGAGGAGGAGAAGATGATGGGGAGGATGGCGCCCCCTCCACGCCCAAATGCGGACGCATGACGAATCTGAAGAGCTTTTCAAGGAATCAGTATCCTATCACGATTGAACCAGTGAGATTGAGGTATCCTTCAGCTCCATCACTTATCCACTCGTCACTGTTCTCCCCGAAATAGTGCAGACGAACAAAGAAGGAAGAAAATGGTTGATTGACTAAATGACTACGGAAGGAGAGCAACTACAAGACTACATCACAAGTGCCAAAAGCACGAGTGACGGGTGCACACAACCTTGGAAGTGACACATTCGTCACCTACAACAAATGGTGTCCAGCACGCTGCACTATCTCACGGACGATAGCAACAGAAGCGAATTTTGAGCACTACAGGCGACATCGATCAATCTATTCCCTTGTTTTGTGGTTTTGTGGGCAAGATGCGTCCGCAACCCCCAATGGCAGTTTATGCTACTTGAATTTTCACGCTCATTCGGTCTCACTCAAGAAAACATCGTCTCGAATGTTAACCTACTACAGGAAGGCATCCTCTTCAAACTCAAATTCCCTGCAATCTATGTTCTTTGATCACCGATTGTTGTCCTTTATCGGCAATAAACAGTATCATTCCACTCTGCTCCAATCTGAGGAGTACTTTGGTTTCAAAACATTCAATGATTGGGGCGACGTTTTGTAGACCAAACCATTGGTCCCATTCCAGAATTCTGCATTCAGCATCATAATCAATGTACATTTGACAAAACGAGAAATCATGCCAGGACTCCCAGTGAATTCGCCAAAACTACAACCTTTCTACCTTCGGGAAACTCAGGTAGCTGGAATCCCAAAATGGAGGCTTGCGCCATTCCGATTCAGCAGTCAATAAGAGACACAACGTGGAATGTTATACTCAATGGAGGGGGGATCTCAATTTTTCGACTGATCAAGGGCCATGAACCATTTCCAAAGTGGCTGGTTGTTTACCATTCTATCTAAAGGTAACCAAAAAAAAAAGAGGTGCAGGAAGGGACGCGGATCTTGGAAGCCAACTTATTCAGACGCGAGGCTCATACAGAGGTTTTTAGTTTTGAGGACGGAAAATCTTAACCCATCCTTAAAATGCTTCAACTACAAAGGTACGTGAAGATGGTGTGCCTGTATAGTTGTGGATTACTCTCAAGGTCAATCGGGACGTGTGTAGGATAGCTTTACTGAAAGCCATGGGCTGACTCCTGCCTTGAAGCCAGTCTTTCGCATGGACGGGAGGAGTTCTTCCTCCCTTGACTTCGGGATTTTCCAGGCGATCTGCACCTCCACGACAAAACACGGTGGCAGACGCGCTGGCGCCATCCAGGAGTGGCTGCTCGGCAAAATTATTATGACCCCCCAGACTCGCCTGCCAAATGTGGTGACAAAACCTCAACTATTGCCTGCATATGCATGTTATGTCGCTGACGGGCGCCAGGATGTGCCAAGGATGTTGTTCACGAGGCGGGGGAGCCGAATATAGTAAATACGAACAAAGAAACATCGAAGTTTCTTTCGCTTTCTGAACTCAATGTGTGTTGTCCACTTATTCAATGACCCTTGATTAGTCACTATCAATTAGTAGCTCTGTAGTCTCTGCTCAGTCGCCCCCGTCAAAGGGATTTCCTATCTGAGACCGCTTTGGTCTAGCTTTCGCAATATTCCCGATCTTACAGAGTGTTCAAAAAAGGGAACGCAGAATCCTTGAACGGACATGTAATTGAGTAACATGTGTCAAGTACTCCAATTATACGAGGTTAGTGCTATGAGGCTCGGGGAACCGCAAGCTTTGAAAGTGTATTCCTTCCAGGTTGTCACCAGTTTGGTTAAACTTTAACCTTGTCAGAACTTTAATAACCGATGCCCTTGTCTTTTTGTGTTTGTTGAGAATTGCTCCCAAGTTGGAAGGGTAATTCGAGTCCCGGGGGCTACTAGACTAACTCGTGTGCGAAATGTGGGTGCAGATTCAGATTAAAGGGTGATGGGCAAGAATAAAATATGCATATATTTTAAGTTCTGTCACGTAGGAATAACTCCTGATCGCCACCGCTTATATCCTTCGGACACGGGCGTGTGTAAACAATCTGTCAGCACCAAGGATGGTGTCAAGAGAATATTCAAAAGAGAAGAGGATCTACTAAAGGTCGGTGCGTTTGTCAAACTAATACCCAGAAATACCATTATTGTAGGGTTTTCCTTGTCTCATCGAGCAGTGAGATACCAGGTCTCATCGGTTTCTATGGTGACTCAGTTCAAGAACTTATCAAGCAAGTGCTCAAGATCACCTTACAGGACAGGACAGGCTTGCAAATCTAAATGCAGCAAGTCAGTCTCAATACCCGTGATCAGACGCGACCTGAAAAGGTCAAAGATCTACACCACCACTCAATTTGTTTATCCTTTTTCTGACTCACAGCGCCGAGTTTGTCATCAGCATGGCGGGGCAATTTCCATCAACCACGAAGTATGTCTTGATGGACGACACCCGGATGGGGGCGTAGTAGTTTTCACGAGCTGATGAGCTGTAGCCATCGTGACGTTCCCAACTCCATAAGTACGAGCGCCGCCGGACTTTGATATCACGAATTGTGGCGCTCTGCCACTCGTCAAACGAGCCTCGACCAGCCAACAACAGGCCGTCATGGCCACCTCTGAGCACCTGGAAGTCACCCTGAAGCCAGTCACATCAGCCGCTGACATTCCAGCTCTGGCATTGGTCAATGAGCGTGCACTCGAAGATGACCCGCTCAAAGAATGGATGCGCCTCTTCACTGAACGCACAGAGTGGACGACGACAGTGCAAGCCGTCACCGACGCTCTAACAGACCCAACCTACAGAGTTGTAAAGGCTGTGACTCTGGATCAGAACGCTGAACATGGCGAAAAGATTGTCGGGTTCGTGCATTGGATGTGTGGGTACATTCAACTTGAGAAAGTCGATCCGTTCGCCGAGAAACGACAATCTCGAAGCGGAGAAGAAGTTAATAATAATGATGTATTGTCGAACATCCCGGAAGAACTCGCTAGGGAAGCGCACCATCTGGAACAGGCGCTGAGCCGAAATGAAGAAGACACTCGCCGAGCTGCGCGTTTAAGAGCAGGAGAAGCTAAGTATATTGAGACTCGCAATCATTATATTAGGGCCATACGTGGCAAGAAGCACATGTTCATTCGGCGAATGATGGTTCTACCTGAATATCAGCGGCGTGGGATCGCCGCGAAATTGATGAGGGTCGTGACGGATGAAGCTGACAGGCAGAAGATAGTGTGCTGGCTGTTCTCCCGTCCTGCTGGAGAGAGACTCTATGAGAAAGTCGGCTACAAGGTTGTTGCAGTTTGTGATCTCGACGAGATCCAATTTGGCTTCAAAGGACCTCCAACAAAAGCGATGATGAGGCTACCGCAACCAATTGCGACTTGAATGTTAGGCCTCTCCTTGAACCACGTCATCGGTCGAGAATTTGCGCTCTTTGACCTTGGTCATTTCAACTTCCTGCCCTGTTGCGTGCTCACTCCTCGCACGAAAGCCTCACTAAGCTCTTTGTACCCCTCGTAAAGGATCCAGGCAGGAATGAAGACCCACAGCATGTTGAAGAATACCAGATAGAGCCACAAATAAACCGGGTCGTCGCCAGCCAGGGAAGCATTCCCAGAGAGCCACTCGGGCGCAAAAGTCATGAACCCACCGTACAGTTCGCCAGTGGACAGAACAACGGCAACGAACCACATGCGCGCTTTCAATCGTGCTTGTCTCGCAAGGTCTGTCACTTTCGACAGCTCAGCTATGAGATAGCAGATGTATGCCGCCGCAGGTCCTGCTAAGAACACGGTGAGCAGCTCTAGAGCAATGACCGTCAAGTCCGCGCCGCCCCAACGACTGTCGGCTTTTGCATATTCTTGCCACAGCCTGGCCATAGGGCCCTGAGAATAGAAGGACCCATAATTCCGGTCAGCGTAGCCCAAAAAGTAAGGGCCTTTATTACCAAGAGACGCCGGGTGAGGATGGTCGCCCGCAATGTTGACTATTTCGTAGGAAAAGAAGCAGTGATACAGGTAAGATCCCTCGATGATGCTGTGCGTAAGAAAGTCGTACGCACACCACACAAAAATCCAGTAGTATGTCCTTGAAACTGTTTTTGGCAAGGAGCTATTGGCAAGAGTCTGAGCTGCCGGCATGAAGGAGAATGCAAGCGCAAGCGAGAGTCCGGTGCCGAAATCAAGCGTGAAAGGCGGTGGTGTTGTTGGCGGAGGCATCGTTGACAACGAGCTCAACGAACTTAATGGCGTCAGGAGGTACGTAGTGTGACAACGCACTCAAAACAAATATACCGTCAGCCTTTAGAAGCGTTGTCAGATAGATTTGTTCCTGTCGTTGCCAAAAAGGGAGGGATTAATCCAGTCTCAGATTTCCTTTTCGCTATTAGCTGCCCACTCTTCGCTCGTGTGGGTTCGGCTTGTGTGTTCCGAAATTCGGATTTTGCTGATCCTCAGCAAGGCTGAAGTAGGCTGGGCACGCTGAAACAACAAACTGCGTAATGGAAAGTTGACGATAGCTATCAGCCTCCTCCGAGATCGAAGAGTTTAATTCACTGCAGTAACTTATGAGTTACATCCACCCTGCCACTTATTTTGTGAAGGGGTCGTGGCATCATTGAAGTCTGACTCTAGCCGGTCTTCCACATTATTTTGTCAAAAATTGTAGGCGATGCTAAGGAGTTCGTTGGCGACGAGGGACTGGTCCATGCATTGTTCACCAGCTATACCTAAGGCAATGAAATGAAAGCCCCGAACGACTTCCATTCTGCTGCTCAAAAGACCCACCTATAATCACGCAGCTACATCAGCAATCCTGGTTTGAGGCTTTCAATTGCGACGAGTAGTTCATTCTCAGGAGCGGTGAAAAACAAGCCACGCTTCCTGCTTCGCACATGCTCCACGGAACAATGCTTCTAGACCTTTGCCTCGGAAACTGCTGTATTCTGAGCTCCAGTGTCGCTTGCTGAGTCCCGTTGTGCATATGAAAGGCGTTTCTCTGTGCTAACGATATCCCCTTGCTCATTCTTCCTTGCCGTTGAGTATTGAACTCGGGTTTGCCATGCCTTGGTGTTTGACAAGAAGATCTCCTCCACCTCTTCCAGTGACTTTCCTGCTGTCTCCGGAAACATGAAGAAGATATGTATCGTCATGGTCGTCAAGAAAACACCGAACAAGATATAGACTTTCCAGCGAATATTGACGAAGGCAGGAGGGACGAAATACGAGAGGGCAAAGTTGAAAATCCAGTTGGCGGCAGTACACAGTGAAACAGCCTTTCCGCGGACACGGAGGGGAAACAGCTCTGGAGGATAGATCCAGCTGACAGGCCCTGCTTATGGTCAGATTTTCTGCGCAACAGAGCTTGGATTCGGAAGACCTTACCCATTGTCGGAGCAAAAGAAGCAACAAAGAGGTATGTGCAGGCAATGACTGCCTTGGAAGGGGGCCCGGAAATTTGCCAACTTTCTTGAGGTATGCCGTGAAGACCTCCGGGAGGTGCTGGAGAGCCATAGGTCGCAAGGATCCCTGCATTGGCGTACATGAAGGTCATCATCAAGGTACAGCCCACAAGGAGTGGAAGGCGTCTACCCCATCGATCGATCCATATCAACGCTGGAACGGTCATGAAAACGTTGATGACGTATTGGATAGAGGATGAATAGAGGCCAACGTTTCCCGTAAGACCAGCCATGGCGAAGACATACGAAATGTAGTACCTAGAGCAAGGTCAGCAGGTCCTGCGATCAGCGATGGTAGAATGGAACTACGCACATCATAACATTCATTCCTGTCAATTGCGACCATATCTGGGTGAAGACGCCAATGTGAGTCCTGTTGATCATCTTTGGTTTGAAGAGTTCAAAGTAGCTGACATCAGCGTTGCGCCGCTCAAACTCGATCATCTCTCGGATTTCTTGTAGTTCGAGGTGGACAAATGTGGAGTTCTTATCTCCTTTGGCGTGCACTAAAGCAAGAACACTGTGGCAGTCATCCCACCTATCTTTCTTTGCTAGCCATCCTGGATTTGGTCGTCAATGAGATAGTCACAGGCTCTGGCAAGTTGACTTACTTGGTGATTCTGGAGTAAACATGAGTCCAACACCGAGAAAGACAGCTGGAAGCATCTGAAGTCCCCAGGGTACGCGCCATGCCTTGGAACCACTGAGAAACGAACAGCCATAGGCGATGTAATACATGATGAGGATTCCCCACGTTATCGCCCACTGTTGTGCACCGACAACTCTGCCTCTCTTGCTGGGTGGTGCCAGTTCGGACACGTAGACAGGAACTTGGGCAGAAGCAATACCTACACACAGACCGTTGATAAACCTACCGACCACCAACATTCCAATGTTTTGAGCAGCGCAGGTGATGATTGAACCGATAATCCTGAGTCCAAGTCAAAAAGAGGATGTGGAGAAGGAGGATGTATCTTTACCAGACTACGCAGCCAATCTGCACAGAAGTTTTGCGCCCAAACCTATCCGAAAGGAACCCAGAGACTAACGCTCCAACGAAAGAGCCGCCTGGCATAGCAGCAGATATTCCACCTTGCACATCGGCATTGGGTCCTTGGCAGTCTTTGGTCTCTGCCGAGCCTCCACCTTGGTTGAAATAGCAGAGGTATTGCTGGGTTCCGAGGCTGGAATCAGAGTCAGTTTCAACTTGTAGACGGTCTGAATAGATTTGTGGTCTTACATGGCACTGAGTGAGGCGATATCGAAACCGAATAGCGCGCCGCCGGTGACGGCAATACCCGTTATTAGGTAGAGGTTCCCAATCTGATGCATGATAGCAGTATGATAATTGTCACGAAGAATATGAGGGTTAGAAAGTGCGATCAAGAAGTAGGACGAGGGGCAAACAGGATTTATGTTGCTTCCTGCAAACGGAGTGAACGCGTGAATATGGACCTCTGTAACATGGAGTGAAGTAACAGTAAGACTTGCACTTGCCTACGGTTGCAATGACGAAGTGACAAGGATTGTCACAACGGGCACCAAGTGAAGCGTCGATATGGCGTAGAGTCTGGCAATCAAGTCCGCTGGATGTGCCTTCTATGGGGCATATGGAAGGAATGGAGCACGGGGTAGTATTCTGGTAGTCTCGAAAGTGCTTCTATAGGTCAGCCAGCATGAGGGGACAGTCGTCCCAGACAGGGGTGCGTCCTCCCGTGGGCACGATGATCGCCATATTGCTTTTGGTCACACGAAGAATTCGAAGTTACCCCGGGGTTTTCCAATCACACAATTGGATGATCTTGAGACCAGATCCTCGTATTTGAGGGGCCACGCAGCTCAAAGCTTGAATGAGAAGCCACTGACGTGCACACAAAGCAGACTAATAACAGCCTATGGCTTTCGATTTCCGGTAGAGACAACCTTTACAAATGTACAAGAGACCTAAATTGAAAGTTGAGATGCTTTCTACATTGAGTGGTCTCTATGCTCACAGTAGTATGTTAACTCCGCCTCGAGATCGGATCCCACTTGACTATTCACAGAGTGCGCGAAGGAATGGCGTCGGTTAGAGATGAACCGGGATTGAAAGTTTGACCTCGAGGCTTGCCACTGCTTGAGCAAGGCTTAACCTTAGGCGAAATTAACATTGACCCGAAACCACATGTCGTACACTATTTCAGCTAATTCTGCAATGCGGCCAACCTGAGTTTTGAAAGCCATGCGTCCGTGCGATTAGGTTGCGCAACACCCAATGTCCCATCTGCTTGTCATGCCTGTGAAAAATCGTCCTGAAATAGTTCTCGATATGCTTCATCCATTGGGTGGAGATCATTATGAGCCTGACAACGGCCAAAGGCTTGTGTCGATCATTGCCACAAACAGGCTGGCTCCGAGTAACATGTTGCACTCGAACTAGTTGTTCGAACGCCCCTACACACCCACATCCCCGTGACACCTAGTAGTGGTCTTAGAACTCATGAATCAATGTCAGGACTGCACACCACAAACTGTCCATCTGGTCCCTGACATGGATCAGTGAAAGAAACCCATATGCATTGCTGACCATGGATTATGGCGCTCGACTGCCGCTGTTAATACTATTATTGCTATCAAAGCTTGGCTTTGATTTTTTTGTTTCAGTCCACCTTCAAGCGTCCAGAACTCGGCGCCTTCTGCTATGTAGTAATGCCAGCTGCCAGTATTGGTTGATGATCGAGCTGTTCCCTGATCTTCAGACAAGACAATGGACCTGGATCTTGCACATTAAGTGGAGATTGGGTTCTTCAAATATGATAAATTAGTACATTGCTTTTGCTCTTTGTGTTGATTCCTATTCCTCCTAGTCTGCAAGGGTCTTGCGCGTTCAGAACAATATTTCTGCTGAGCTGGAAATCCTCGACCTCGCGGCGTTGGAAGCCAATTTCCGGAGCAAGATGCTTTTGGCCCTGTTCCGCGCAAACGCTTTCACTTAATTCACGTATACCACTGCTTGGTTGTACCCATCGCGACCGCATCCACGGAATCACATTGTAAAATCGAGCTGCGCTGTAAAGAATACATTTATGATGCTTGGCGGCATACCATTTCTGAGCGCTCCCTGTTCAAAAACGTGGTGCTTTGCTGCTGGTCAATGATTCAATCAGAATACTTAACGTGTCATTACAAGCACGAGCCTGGAACAGTCTCAGGTTACTAGAATATGCAGACAATATAGAGTCTGCATAATGAAAAACAGTACTCTAGAGCCAGGGCCGTGCTATCCTTGCTGCCTGGATGTCAAGGCGCGAAAGTAGTGGGTGATTGCACTAGCGCCATTTGACGACCTGTTGGCGAAGATATGAATCTGGGCCAGCATCAGAAACTCTTCGTGTCAAAATGTTTGAGAAAGTGACCGGTGTTTGAATAATACAGAATGAATGAATGAAATTTTGAATTTGTGCCTCTTTAGCTTTGATTGGAAGGAAAGGGACAGCCAACAATTTGATTGTAAATTTCCAAATATTGTGCTTGTTACTACCTGCGTAACTTTCCATAACATGGATCCCAGATACCTAGTTGGTGTGATCGACCAAAAGGTGAAAGCGCAATTAATGTTCCTAGCATTATTATATTATCTGCACCAGCAATCTTCCAAAGAAGCAAGCGTTTGAATCTCTAATCTATGTAACTAGCTTGCCGATCTGATCGATGTCGTTTTGTAGCTTTCGCAGCCTAAGCTAGTGCATGTCATGGTCGTAATTTTCAAATGGTGTGGTAAAAAGTGAGTGACCTTCTATAAGCCAATATTCGCTGTATAATGTTGCGTTGACATTTCTGTGTGTTCATTTGACTATGGTCACGAACCACTTTCTACTACCCATTTTGCGGCCCTACCCTGTATGATAGAGAAGTATAGGTAGGGGTCGTAATATTCAAAAAAAGTGTGGTAAAAAGTGGTTCTGAGTCAGCCAATTGAACATGCGGGGAAATTCCAGCAATCGGGCCAATGTTTGTTTGAAAGAACAGCCCACTTTTTTACCACACCTGTATACCTATATAGGAGGAGTTAAACGTATCACGAGCTGGTTCAACGGCGTGGTGAGTGGGCTCCAGCCGAAATTCGAACTCAGTTAAGAATTTTGGCGTTGCCAAAAGATTGACCCAGGCACACAAGCTGCGCTCTGGTCGGGACTGGCGTTACAAATCTCCGTCCCAGCACGATCATTACGCCTCCTAACAATCCCTCTCTTTGCGCCGATTTCAGGTCCTGCAACCGACCTTTAAATCGCTGGCTGCAGAAGCCGCAAATATTTCTTAGCACCGGGGTTCTGTGGAAGGGAAGGCTGAAAGTGGTTTAACATCTCCGATAGACATCTGTGATCAAACATACAGTCCAGTAGAAAAGTGCAATGCTCAGGGGCATGAAAAGCTTGCGTACAGGGGCTCTTGAGTGGGCAGTATTTGCAGGTACACCTTGTCCTTCGGACGGCAATTGCTCCCCGTAGACTATTTTTCCCTTAGTGGCTGCCCAGGACAATACGTACATAAGCTGAAAATGATCGGCGCCCTGTATGCAAGGAACCATGCACTAAGCGTTACATGAAGCACGAATCAGAGCCCATTTTCTACCTTGGATGTACGGAGTAGATTGAGATCGGTGGTTTTCTGCTCGTTTCGCCGACACAGAGCTGCAAAAAAGCGTTTCAGAGGGTCAGACGCGAGACAAGGCCACGTTGTGATTGGATATCCCAAAGCCCAAATCCAGTCGTGTGGCTGCCTTGGCTCCAGAGCTGACTGTCTCAGGATCCTGGCCGGGAGTCAAGGGCATCCTGGTGGCATGCTGATGGCGGGCGTCGCCTCAGCTAAGTGGCGCGTTTCTTCTGACGCGGTGGACAATTTGGTTCACGGTTGCACCACGTCCTCTTGTACCTCGCCTCTCGTCCCACCATATCCCTTTGTACAAGTCAATACGACATTGCCTCTACTTGCCAAAACCCGTCCCTCCGGCGTATCTACATTGATATCCTCCACGCTGTCACGAACTCGGTTCAACTCTCGCCAGACACGCAATTCCAATATCAAGCCACTGCTAGTGCTCTCGCTGGTCGAAGGACACCTGATTTTTACCGTTCGCTACCATTATGATGGCTATATTCGAAGCCAGGGGGGCCGTGCTCCTTCTTCTACATCTCTTGTTAGATGTCACTGTCGCTTCACCCATTCCTCAACATCTTTCCAAAAGGAAAATGGCAGCTGGTGCAAGGGCGGGATTGGGAATCGGCATCGCAGTCGCTATTGTCATTGTAGCCCTCGTTATCACTTTCTTCATCGTTCATTTGAGGCGCCGAGCTCATAACGAATCAATAAACAAAGAAAGAGCTATTTTGGCTGGGGAAAAGAACACGGACGGCACAGACAAAACCGACAAGTTTGCACCAGAACCAGAAGTCTCCGCCATACCTCGACGAAACAAGAGCGTCAAAGACCGCCTTATGGGACCACTTTATCGTGGCAGCATGATCGATTTGCCTCCCATGCCAGCCAGAGCGAAGGTTGGCGGAGGTAGCAACAGACAATCCACCATGAGTGTTGCCGGAGATGATTCTTTCCTGAACAAGCCGTGGACGGGAGGAGAGAGTAGCCCACGACCAAGTTTCAGTAGCAAGCGTGCTACAAGGATGATGATGATGATGTGAAGCAATGACAAAGGAAGAGCTGAGGGGATTTTTATTGTACATTTACAACATGACATTGTTCACTCTGCAGAGCTGTCTTTCAAATGAGACATTTGTGTCGGTGATGAAAACGATCAGGACGGCTCACATCTTAGCAACGTCTGGTTTCTGACGGTGTTCAAAGGCTGCTAACATTGGAATGTGGAGGTCAGGTTGGAACTGAACTCTTAGATTTACGAACAAGGTGTTGTCTATTTGTGCTAGGATCCTCACAGTCATTCCGGCTAGGAGTATACTCGTGCCATAAGCCTTGCCAGAATTCACAGAATTTGATCAATACCTGTCCATGGTGAGGATTCATCGCGTCGACAAATACTGGTGTGCACAAGCTTATCTCCATCTTGATTAGTCGTGACGCGAGAAGCAGGAAAGGTTTAATCGTCTTGACTACGTCGGCATACAGGCAAATCCCGTGCGCGAAGAGTGAGACCTCGCCACGAGCGAAGGATGCCTTGATGCATCGGTACGGAGCTGTCGTCGTGAAAGCCTGGATTTGAATATCTGAACAAGCAGTATTGGATTAACCGTAAACAGACTCTTTGCCTACTTTTACTTTCCAGACCTCGCCACTAGCCATTGCAGCACCGCCTCCAAATTGGTTTCTTCTTTCGCGCTGACGCCATAGCAGCTGATCTCACGATGCACGATCTTTTTCAGATCCAAAGCATCAATGACTTCGTCCACCGTCAATTTCTCGCGTAAATCAGATTTGTTCGCCAACACCAATAAAGGAATACCGTGTAGTGTCTGGTATGCCAGCAATGCATGCAGCTCATCTTTGGCCACAGGCATGCTATCTCGATCGGCCGCATCAACGACGAAGATAATTGCATTTACGTCGCGACAATATCTCTCCCACATACTGCGGAATTTGACTTGACCTCCGAGATCCCAACAGCGTATCGACACGTGGCCCTTCTTGACTTCCTTTTTGTTGAAAGCAACCGTCGGTATTGAGTCGACTGTAAATTCTTGTCCCTAAACAGAGTAAGTTTTTCAGCAGCAGCAGCAGCGGAAAGGCGTGGTGGTTTTACAGCTAGCACCCTCACAAGGGACGTTTTCCCAGCGTTTTGGAGACCGACGATGGTGACGTCCATTTCAGTAGCCCAAAACAGCCAGAGCAGCCAATCCCATAACCAAGTGAATAGACCGGCCATAAGGTGAACGAGTTTGTCTTAGGATGATCTCCTGCTCATGCACCTTGAGAATTGCTTTGCTTGGCCGGATTATTGGCTCGATTGGGCCACAGATGTTTCAAGACTGCTGGATGGACTGCTTCGTAGTGCTTAGGTTGTCTTTTGGAAGATGCCCAAATTTGGCAAGACACTTGAATATTTGGTAAGGATGGTACCGTAAGGATGGTTTTCTGAACGAAGGCTGTGGTATGAAGCCTGATGTTTGTTTGTGATCATCCGACCACTGATTGCGTCTGTTCTCCGCAAGGTTAGCCCTGGGCGCTAAAATCGCTATTCTGTGTGTCTGTGCAAACATGGCAAATTCTGCATTTAAAACTTTTCTGGGCCGTGATTGAAGAGGAAGCTGTCCTGATATCGACGAGGAGGAGGCGGCAGGAAGCTCGTGGGTATGCGCTGAAGACCACTGAGCTTAGGGGACAGCCAAGCCTTGCAGCACTCATAATGGCCTCTACAACGACGGTGACGAGATCAGCAAAGACCACTACGCCATGGGATGTCGAGTTCCAAACCACTCGCCGACATAACATCTTCCGCAACACGCCCAAGGATCGCACAGCTTTCCCTCTCCTTCATGCCGCAATTAGACCACACGTTGAATCTTTCAATGCTCTTTTTGACCAAGGCTTAATCGATGAGGCTCTCCGAGATATTGGCGTTCATTCTGTGACGGACGGCGACTCTCGCAATCGCAGCAAGTCGATACATCGCAACAGACTTGATCTTAGGGTGACAGAAGTTCTTCTTGACCGATCCCTGTTACCATCCAGCAACCGAACCACGTCTACTAGAGAAATTCTGCCTGCAGAATGCAGAGAAAGAGGTGCTACATATAGAGGCAAACTTCGGGCTCGCTTGCAGTACAGGGTGAACAATGATAATTGGAAGGAGGCTGTCCGAGAAATCGGATCGCTGCCAATTATGCTCAGATCCAATCGATGTCATTTGGAAGGGTTGGCGCCTTCGGAAATGGTCAAACGAAAGGAAGAAGCTGAAGAGTTAGGTGGGTACTTCATTGTCAATGGAAACGAGAAGCTTATTAGGATGCTCATTACATCCAAGCGAAACTATCCTCTGGCACTCTCCCGCCCTAGCTTTGAGAACCGAGGATCAACGTATTCAAAATATGGCATCTCCATACGTTCTGTCAGGCCTGACCAGACTTCGCAGACAAATGTGCTGCATTACCTGAACGATGGCAATATTAGCTTCAGGTTCTCGTGGCGAAAATCCGAATATCTCCTTCCAATTGTCATGGTACTGAAAGCCCTTGTGGAGACAAATGACCATGAGATAGCCCAGGGTATCATTGGCACGTCGTCAGGCTCTGATCCGCCAAATTCATTTGTTTCAGATCGCGTGGAGCTACTGCTAAGAACGTACAAGGCATATGGGCTCAAGACACAGTCGCAGACACTTGCATATATTGGCGAAAAGTTCAGACCTGTTCTGCAAACCCCTATATCTCTTTCAGACGAGAAGACGGGTGAAGAGCTGCTGAGGAGAATTGTTCTACCACATCTTGGCAATGTTAATGTCACGACTGCTCAGAACAACGACAAATTCCAGCTGCTTCTTTTTTCGATCCGAAAGCTCTACGCTCTGGCAGCAGGCGATTGCGCAGTCGACGATCCTGATGCTGTTTCAAACCAAGAAGTCCTTCTAGGCCCTTTCGTGTACGGTATGATTTTAAAGGAGAGCATTCACAACTGGCTTCTCTCGATTGGATTCCAGGCTCGTGAATGGATAAAATCAAGAAGTCCTCCAAGCTTTACAGACCCGAAGTTCGACACCGAATTTCTGTCCAGGATTGTTCGAAGGACCAATGAAAACATTGCACAACGATTAGAGTACTTTCTGTCTACAGGCAATTTGGTCAGCGAGAGTGGCCTGGACCAGTCACAGACCTCAGGTTACACGGTTATGGCTGAAAAGATCAACTTCTACAGGTTCATCAGCCATTTCCGATGCATTCATCGAGGAGGCTTTTTTGCACAACTCAAGACTACTACGGTTCGGAAACTGTTACCAGAAAGTTGGGGATTCTTGTGTCCAGTACATACTCCTGATGGTGCTCCTTGCGGCTTATTGAATCACCTTTCGCATCAGTGTGTCGTTCAAACCCACAAAATTGATGCAAGTGGTGTTGTGGCGGCCCTTTCAAGACTTGGAATGACCAAACAACCTTCAAGGTCACTCGAGAATAGTCTGTCAATACAATTGGATGGGAGAGTGCTGGGGCACATGTCTGCTAGGCGGGCGAGAGAGGCAGCTCAACTGCTGCGGCACTGGAAGGTGCACGATGAAAAGAGGATACCAAAAGAGCTTGAGATTGGCTTTGTGCCTACATCAGATCGCGGACTCTATCCCGGCCTGTTCATGTTCAGCGGTCCAGCTCGGATGATTAGACCAGTGAAGTATATCGCGGCTAATAAGCTGGACTTCGTAGGACCGTTCGAGCAACAGTACATGACTATTGCGTGCACGGAGACGGATATCATACCCGAGCTAACAACTCACATCGAGTTCAAACCGACAAACATCCTTTCGATCCTTGCCAACATGACACCTTTCTCTGACTTCAACCAATCACCTCGAAATATGTACCAGTGTCAGATGTCCAAGCAAGCAATGGGCACCCCCTCTTCGAACATGATGTGCCGAGTTGACAACAAGGCATATCTCTTACAGACTGGTCAGACGCCTGTGGTACGGCCACCTCTGTACAATGAGTACGGACTCGACAACTTTCCCAACGGCATGAATGCGGTGGTTGCCGTGATTTCCTACACGGGCTACGACATGGACGACGCAATGATCATCAATAAGTCCTCTCACGAACGCGGGTTTGGGGATGGCGTCATCTACAAGACAAAGTTCTACGACTTGGCGGAAAAGACAGGGCGTACCTCACGATCCAAAACAGACATCAAATCAATGTTTGGGTTTGCCCACCCCAAACATATCGAGGATTCTAGACTACTGGACACACTAGATCTAGATGGACTTCCAAAGGTTGGCTCAAAAGTCAGTGAAGGATCGGTGGTCGCTGCTTATCACACTGTGATGTTGGATCCTTCAACAAATTCTTTGAAGAATCTTGATGGTGTCACCCACTATCTCAAATATAAAGATGCAGAGGGTGGTTACATCGATCAGATTCGCTTGATTGGTTCAGAGACAGGTGACCAGCCACTACAGATGATCAGTGTCAAATACCGTATTCCGCGGCGACCGATTATTGGGGATAAATTTTCTTCTCGACATGGTCAAAAGGGAGTGTGTTCAATGCTGTGGCCGGCTGAATCGATGCCATTTTCGGAGTCTGGCATTCAACCGGATGTTATCATTAATCCTCATGCGTTTCCATCGCGGATGACGATCGGTATGTTTATTGAATCATTGGCAGGAAAAGCAGGTGCATTGCACGGCATGGCGCAGGACTGCACTCCTTTCAGTTTCGACGAGGACAATACAGCAGGGGACTATTTTGGGGAGCAATTACTAAAAGCAGGGTACAATTTCAACGGGAATGAACCAATGTACAGTGGCATCACTGGTAAGGAGTTCACCGCAGACATCTACCTTGGTGTAGTATACTACCAACGACTAAGGCACATGGTGAGCGACAAGTTCCAGGTGAGGACGACTGGTCCCGTCAACGCCATTACTGGCCAACCTATCAAGGGCCGGTCCAAAGGTGGTGGCATCCGAGTAGGCGAAATGGAAAGAGATTCTTTACTGGCACACGGCTGTGCGTACCTTCTACAAGACCGTCTTATGGACTGTAGCGACAAGCAGCGGGCATGGGTTTGCAAGGACTGCGGCAGTTTCCTTTCGGTCCAGACAGTGCCAAATCCATACAGTGCAGTCATGGGAAAACGAGGCGTGGGCGCGCCCAGCGTAGCCCCGAGCGGCATCGTTAGGTGTCGAACCTGCGCCAGAGATGCCAGTTGGAATGATAGCACCCTGAATGTGTGGGCTGACGGTGAAGGCAGAGAGTTTGTGGGTGGCGAAAACACTACTGTTGTCAATGTACCCGGAGTCTTGAGATACCTGGACGTTGAATTGGCGGCAATGGGCGTGAAGACTACCTTTACAATCACGTAAATGGACGAGTTGCAGGGGCCTTGAAAACACTCCACTCTATCCAAGGCATTCCACAGGACAATGCACCCTTTGTCGCAAACGCAAACGCCTCGTTTACGAACCAAGGAAATGCAAATTCACATGACTTTGTTTAGAGTTCGATTCAGCCATCGCGATCGTATGACGAAGAGTCTGATCCACAAGCCACACCCGCCGCGGCGACGCGACAAGAATATGCAGCCACGAACCAAGGATTATACGCTTCGCCCGGCAAATCATAAGATGACAAAACAGTTGGGCGTAAATACCGAACTTCGTCATGCTCACGGTGTACTTGAGTGTCATTGGTAAAGGCTGTGAGGCGAGGTTAGTCGGTGCCAAGCCAAACTGGATTCTTGGCCTCCAGTGCGTACGTCATCTTTGTTCTTTTAGCTTTGGGAAGGTATGACCTTGCCACCAGAAGATGGAGTGACAAGTTGCGGCATTGCCTACCATAATCGCCTGCGCCTCTTCCTTACAGTAGTCTAAAAGTCATCACGTCTTCTTCCTCAATACATTCCGTCTTCTACGTCGCAGCGTCTTTCGTATTCCTTACCAGATACTCTACTTCCTCACTTGCGTTGGTCTTGCGCGACACACACGCCGCATCACGCTCACGATATTGCGCCCGGGCATTGAAAGCAGCACACAAACATGGCAACGTGCTTCAATCGCACCACACGACAATACTACTATTGCCGATCCCGTTGGGATGACTGGGGTCGGTGGGTTGCTCTAGGTGTTATTCTTGTCATTGCATTCTTATTCTTCTTTTGCTGCGCGTAAGTCCAACCTGCCCATCCCTATAACAGTTAACTGACAGCCAGATCAGATGCCTTTCACAGCGTCGCCGCAGAAAAGCGGGCAGAACACCCTTCTACGGTACAGGATGGACCTACAAATTGCCAGGTGGTGGGAATGGACAGATGTACAACCCACAGTATGGAAATCAACAACAGTACCAGCCACCCCCTCCCAACTACAACCAGACTCCTCAGGGAGGATATTATGGACAAAATCAGAGTTACTTCGGTGGTCAGAGGAATGATGTGGAGATGCAGCCACCGCAGGGAGTCTACCAGAACAACTCTGGGTTTCAGCCACCTCCAGGCCCTCCGCCAAACAAATACTAAGGTCGAGGTCGCGACGGCGGCCTTCAGGCGGGAAACTTGGTCGACGTTTCCATATCCCTAAGAAAGAGAGACCAGCTGACATTGCTTTGGGTATGTGATTGGGCGGCGGGATTCGAATCACGGGCTAGGCGAATCAAAAGAGGAGGGAGTTTTGCAGCGGTTGGGACTGCCAATGCAGCGATTGTTGTTACTTCCAACGATTATTGTAAGACGCGCAGAAAACGGTCGACGAAGCGTGATTTAGGGAAGCACTTCTCTCAACAGCATAGCAATGAATGGACCGTACAATGACCTTGACGATTTTCGTCCATGGCCAGCGCGTGCAAGGTTCTAATTCTCGCTACAAGTATGGTCGGATAAGAAGAGCACGAAAAGAAGTATGATATTAAGCTCTCTATGCAATTTCTCAGAACCAAAGTCATTATTGAAAGAATCCTCACAAGCAGCAAAACTCTCTTCAACTACCATTCTTCTTGCTAGCTTTTCTATATATTGTCCTGGCGGATTTGCCCTTCATAATCGACCATAATGGGTAGGCTCATTTTTCCCCCGTCCACACGGTGTAATTTCTCGGATCTCAACATCGCTGGTTTGCCTTTGAATGACGTTCTAGAGCTGCGGATGATTTCAGTCAAACCTGAAGGGAGCATTGGGAGCACGCTTGAGTGGATTCTATTTCAATGAGACTACTCCAGACACGACTCCTTGTCACTGTAAACAGCACGCGTTCCGCTCAGGCTAGACTAAAGTCAAAGTTAAAACGCGCTCTGGTTTCGACCGTATACGATCGGCAGCTACGGCTCAGGTAATTTCTCTACATCATCACTACTGCCTCATTTGAAAGCCCAAACATCTCCAAAAAGGAATTCCTACTGTGACTTCTTCCGACCATTGTAGGTCAATGTCGAGGGATACAGATCTTTGCAGGTGATAAATCGCCGAGGCTTGTCTTCCGCTATGGAAAGGCAAGACAGACAATTACGGAAGCAATCCAAGGAACGACCGGGTCTGTCCCAAGCTTAAGACTTCGTAATTATCGTACATTGCCGTGGCCGGTTGAGAGCCGGGCGTGGATTGGCTTTGTAAAAAATAAATAAGGGAGACTTGGTACGAAGTGTCGTCGAGCGTATGGGCCTTCTTGGGCGATTTATTTGAGACAGGTTAGTTTTGTGGTCTTACTACTTCTTCTTCCTCTGCTTCCTCCATGACCTTTAACATGCTGCCTCTACCCAATACAGCGTCACAGCAGGCTCCCATTTCCTATACTGACCAGTAACCATACATAGCACACACGATCGATGTGGAGGAAAAACTTACTTCTGGAATTGTTCACCTCGCCCCCCGCCACCACCACCAAAGTCGCCTTTTTTTTGGCAGGCCTTTTTCGCTTCGGAATAGTGCGTCATCGTCGAGTACGGTCCAGCAAAATCCAAGCAGCTTTAAAAAAAGGGGAAAATTCACACACAATGGAGGAAACCCCGGGAAAAACAGCCTCCCGAGGCCATTTTGCTGTACGAGCCCTACCTCGGAAACGCATTGGGTGGGGTATCGGTATCTGGGCAAAAACACAGACAACAAAGGACGAACGTAAAAATTTGGAACTTGGGAACTGGAACGTAACGTAGCACGACAGGGAGGGGACAAAAAGAAGATAAATCATCAATAATTCCGTTTTGAATTTTCAATTTTCCTGGGCTCCGACCCCCCCTCCCCGGAAAGCTTGCCCTGTGTGATTGTAACTGAAAGAGATGCAAAATTGTGCCATCTATAAAAAAGAAATCATCATACTTCCCGGTAGGAGCCAGCGACCGGCTTCCGTCCTACTTGCAGGAGGCTCGGTGGTCTTGCTCCGTTGGAAAATTCGGTAGACTGTGGCTGGTAGGCATCGTAGCTTTGTGCTCCGCGCTGGGTGGGTTCCCTCGAGTGGAACCCTGTATGATGCGTATTATTACGACTGTCTTGATCTTGTTGCGGGTAGAATCGGTTGTGGGAGGGGGATGTTGCCAAAGCTCCAGCGATCGGAGCGGTGCTGTGATAGGTGGGAGCAGGGCTGAGCGGTTGCGAGGCCGGCGGATCGTAGTAGCCTGCATTGGCGCCGTGGCTGAGCGGCTGGGCTCCAAGGTCGGAATTATTATATGCCTGCTGATCGTGATTGCCGCGGACAGGTGAGGACGGGCCGTTGTAGGGCAACATGCGATCCATCTCCATGTCTGAACCGCGCTGCGGGGTGTGGTCTTCCACCCGTCGTGTCTGGGCGTTGTCCCAGCTGGGCATTGCAGGCAGCGAATCGTCGTGGATATTGGCACTTCTCTTGTTTCCGGCGTCGAAGGTAGCGAATTGAGGCCCCGAGTTGTACATCATGGACGATTGGGGTTGATAGCCGCCTTGATAAGGTGTGGGTGTGGGTGGCATGGGCTGGTATTCTGCATCCTTTCGTCTGTTTCCACCTCTGCAAGCTCCACAACAACCACCACACGTCAGGCATTTCGTGCAGGCGGCGCAAAGACTGACGCCGCAGCAGAGACAGGAAAAGATACACCACAGAACTGAAAGGACGATGAGCGATCCGATAATGATAGCAGCAATCACAGGCCATCTATGAGAAAGTTAGCACGGCGTTGTTATAAGGTGTCTGAAGAGTAAAAGAACCTACTTGCAATACGCCTTGCTCATGCAACTATCCCAAGAAGAGAACGTGGCGCCGACGCTTTTCACGTCGTTAATCACGTCCGCCATTTTCTTCACGATGTTGTCACCAAAAAAACCACAACGATTCGTACGTCCGAGAGTTCAACGACTGAATCAATATTAGGCTGGAATGGCTTTTTCTGATCAAACAGCCAGAAAACGAATGAAACAGGGTCGGTTGTTCAAATCGTTTTATTTTAAACACTGCGCAATCGAGGTCGCCCAGAGGTTTGTGGTGTGGAAGCTGGGAACGAGAGAACGAGAGAACGAGAGAACGATCGGGAGGTACTCAACACCAAGAATATCGAGCCGAATTGATTATAGCAGGGACTTTTAAGTCAAGAGAGCAACCCCAAATGAACGTGACGAGGACATTGCGACGGGCAAGGAGGCTCAGCAAGTGTTGTTTTGCGCAACCTGGACAACTGCCGCGCATGCACGGCTTGCTGACACGGTGATTCGGGAGGTGTTGCAGCAGGTCCTGGATTAGTGTCGTTGCAGGATTGGTGGGGATTGCAGCGCTATGCCCAACGCAGGGGTGAGCTTGCTGATGAAACCAGACCCCCAGCCACTTCTACGGGTTAGCGTCCAGGGTTCCTCTCTTGGCGGTGCAACTGGTGTGTGCTGGTGCCCTGCTTCGCTGAAACCGTCTGCTGTTTAGCAGGACACAGAAACCTGTCCACGGCTTGCGAATACAAGCACAAATAATTTTTCACCATCATTCGATCATCCTCTACACTTCGAGCATGTATGCCCGCATTTCGAGGCGTTTACTACAGTTCAGCCACCGAGTCACGTGAGTGCAGGCGTAAATGGCTGGACCAGGTCGAACGGGTGGGGATAGACCGGCACCACTAAAGGATGCACGTCGCAGGTTTTTTTTGGTGTATATGCCGCTTGAAATAGCCACTGCCTGCTTACCTAATGTAGCCAGGTACGAAAGAGCAGCTCTTCATTGATCGTCCTCCTCCGTAATCCATCCATATATACAAAAAACGTGCGTGGCCTCCCAGTGATCTGCATAGAAATCTGCCCAAGTCTTTCTCCATGACATTTCCGCCTAGGTTACGCGTTCAGAATATCCATGACTACTAGTTAAGGGATTCGTAGCTAGCGTCTTGGAATTCATCACTTCTCACACAGGACATCGCTCCGCATGAGGTTTCCCCTCGTTAATGTAATGTGGATCGAGGACGAAGCAAAGTCTCCTCAGGAAAGCCATGGACGTTATTGACGCCTTTGGACCTGCTACAAGATCGCATGATCCTGCCACAAGACCGCATGATCCTGCCAGCCTTTCGTAAGACTACCCTCCAAGTGGCGACCAAGGGCGAGGTCAGTGAAATTGAGCCCGTATATACGAACTTTGTCGTACGCGGCGGAGCATCTGGTCTATTGGACAACTATAACAGGGCTATTTTTCGCTGCTATGGAACCATACTTGGCCTGCCAGCTAAAGAAGTAGAGCATGGCACCCAAAGGTTGTCCCACGAATACAAAATTGATCCAGAAGATGCAATTCCCCATCACTTTGCCTGAAATGCTTTTGGTTTTCGCGAATGGCTCTGTCATCAAGATCAGTGGCAGCTGGAAGATCATTCCCAAAAATGCGACCCCAAGGAGTGAATGAGTCGGTACCCCGACTGCAAGTTCGTGTAGAAAGCCAGAAAAGATAAAGACAGCAGTGGATGCTGCCAGGTGGGACCAGCCGCGTCCGACCAATGGTGCATAGACGTGCCTGCGCATGAAATGGTAGACAGGTTTGTTCCACGATGACCAGTAGCCTCGTAGCGAGGTGCTGTTCCACCAGTCGCCGTAAAACTCTCTGTCTCCAAATCGCAGTAACTCAGCTAGCATATTCAGAAAGGATTGAAACAAGGCAAAGAAGCCAGCTAGCCAGACAACAAGCGAGATGGTCGAAAGCTTCATGAGCCTCTCCAGAATCGAAGGGTAGTCAAGAACGACCATCTTTTCGAGGCTGTTCAGAAGTACGGGCGTAGCGTATTGTGCACAGATAATCCACATGAAGACAGCTAGAGCAACGACTTCTCCCAAGCGCTTCGCTGCAAATGTCCAACGGATCTTTTCTGTGCGCGGGTACGCAGGCTGGTAGACCAATGTGGGGGCCCACCAAAAGTAGGTCAAGTTTGCCAGGGTGATGTTTTTAGGGTAGGAACATTGCTTGTAGACATCTGGTAGGGCATTGGACGAGGGCGAAGGGTGAAGCATTGCATGCCGAAGGTCTCGGTTGGTGAAGGCGTAGGAGCAAGTCTTGAGCCAGACCACAATGGCATGCAATTCAGAGATGGACCCGATGCCTGGGTTTTCAATGGCGTAGAAGACGACGAGGTTGGTGATGGCCAGAGCAAGAGTTGCGTTGACGGCATGCCCAAAAGCAATCCATCGCCACGTACTTCGAAATGACTGTCGTTCGTTTTCTGTCTCTGGCGCATTTATCCCGGCGTCGCTTCTCTTTCGTTGGCCCAAAGCCCTTTTGGCGTGTTCCATGGCCACCCGTTCGATCATGTATGCAGCAAATAAATGACAGGGAGTCAGGGCATAAAGAAACAGGCCTATGCGTAGGTCGGCGCTCTTTATATTCGACTGGAGGGTAAGCAAAAGACCGTATTTGCGGGCATTCTCGATGACAAGGCGGAGATTCATCACAACTGCCGGTGTTAACAGGATGGTCTCGCTCGAACACGGCATAGTTTGCTTACTGATGGTCAGAACCATGAGATTCCTGAACCCTAGAAAGCTAGGGACCTTTTCAGAATCATGGCTTAGTACAGATGGACGAGAAAGCTTGTGCAATGCCTCAACGTGCTTGTACTTGCTTCGAAACACGACCGGCTTCGTTGTCTTGCCACCAGCGCCATTAAGTTGAGTGCTTGGTGGTGTACCAGGACGTCCTTCTTTCGGCTCCGATATGGACGTCTCCGATATGGACGTCTCCGATATGGACGTCTCAGTCGCCGGTGTTGAAGTGGTCGGAATACGTGTGGTAGAGGCCATGGCAAGTTGCCTTTGAGTCGTGCTTGCATAGGAGACTGGACACTTCAGCCAGGGTGCACAATAGGCGCGAAGCCGGTAGGAGGATAGTAGTGGAAGGTGTGAATACACATCTTCGAGAATGCTTGGAAGACACTTCCCGGAAAGGATTTGCGTGTCGTGTTACGAGTTGCAGACGGAAGTTGCACTTTGGAACAGTTGAGCTTGTTGCTGAAATGGGCAATCGCGAGCCCCACGCACAAGTGGTTGAGCAAATCCCAACCCAGCAAAATGCATCCCCACACGCAACGCGCACCGCGGTTGCAGGAAGCCCAGAAAGCCCTATAACAGGAACGAAAACATGTGCTTGGCTTTATGCACACTACTCACAAAAATATGAGCTGTAATATCATTCGACAGGCTTAATCAATGTCGTATGCACTCGACTCTTGAACAGGCGTGGTTTTGGTGAGGGGCGCTTGCTCTACCACTGCTCCACCAGGCTCGCCCACTGACTTCTTCCTTCGCTCTTCTTCCTCGATCTCTCGAAGTCTCTGTTGGCCTTCTTCGTTGGTGGCGTCAATGACCCCCTCTTGAAGACTCAGCATCCCCCCTTCACCTAGCTTTTCCACGATCTGTTCAGCCTCGTCCACCGCCATCTTCCCCAACACTTCATTGACTGTATCGAGACTGCCAGACTGGAGAGCTCTTTGAAGACCAGGCGGAAAGCTTTCGAAGATTTCTCTTGCCTCAATCTCGACGGGATCAGTAGAATCCGGTTGCGGGACGTTGATGTGTATCTCGGTGCCGGGCTCGACGGCGTGCAGCTGGATCTGTTCGACACCGCCTTTCTCCTCCGCTTCTTGTTCTTGTCGCTTGAGCTCGGCTGTACGTGTCTTGATGCGTGCGTAAGTGTCGTTCACATCGTCGACAAAAAGTTTGTGGGCTTGATGCCCCTTGGTTGTCACCCGTTTGAAGAAGACCCCTACGCCGTCCTTACCTAATTGTCGACAATATTGAATCAGAAGTCCTTGATGCACGCACTGTTTCGCATATGTGTCTTGGCCCTTCAGTTGGGCAGTGAATGCTTCGCCGAGGAGACTGTCTTGGGTCTTCTGGTTCATGATTTCATCATAGTTCTTGCCGATGTAATCCAATGATGCTTTGAAATCACCAATCTTGATCTTAGAGAATCCCCTTCCCTCTGGAGTAAGGTCAATGTTGTCTTCATCGTCGGAGCCTTGTTGTTCAAGAAGATTATCATCTTCAATGTCCGCCTCAGCGCCCGACGATATTTGACTGTCCAACGGCTGAACTGTGTTTCTCACGTTCGTAGCCAGCCCGGCTTTGGGGTTGAGAAGCTGGGGTTCCTGCGATGCTTTCGTCGTGCTTTTGGCAGTAGTCTTGGCGGGCTCTTTCGGTTTCGGTTTGCTTAGGGAGGAATAGTTCAAACCGTCGTGTAACTGATCGCTGGTGATCTTCGAGCCCTCCTCCTTTTCTAATTGAGCCAGCTTTTTGAGCAGCTCCTGTTGTAGATTTTGCACCTTTGTCAGATGGCCACGCACCCCGTCGATGTAATCTTTGTACCGATGTGCGGATCTCTTTTCGTCAACCTCCTTTTTCACCTGGTCTATCAGACTAGCCATCATCTTGGAGTAGGGCGGTTGCGGCTCTTTCTGCTCCGTGTATACGCCCGGCGGCGGTTTCGGTGGTTCGTCTTTGGAAGGGTCGGCCGCACTCTCCAGCATGGACTGAAAGACGAGTTGGTCAGGATCCTTGGACTCGGCTTCGCCTTGGTGATTTTTGAGAGCATCGAGCAAGGCGTTGACCCGCTCCAAGAGTCCATCATTGATTATTCGCTCGTATTTTAAGGTATCAATCTCACGTCTGCGTTCCGATCGACGTTGGTGTATCTGATTTTGTTTGGCTCGGATGAATGACTTCTTGTCGACGTTGGGATGAACCTCGATGTCCGAGTCATCCGAAAGCTCGAGAGCATCCCATTTACTGTAATCCACTGGCATGTCGTCTCTAGAAAATGGGACTGGCTTATTGAGCGGAAGCGGAGCATCAAAGGCGGCTGTCGTTCGTTGCAAGTGTAAGCTGTTTTCGGCGAGGATGGCAGCTCAGTTGGTCAAGGACACGGCAGTTCCTCCAACACCAAGGAATAGGCGTCCCTCTTGTGTACTCTGGTACTGTATATATAGAATTATATCGAACCACATGGCTGCTAGCGACAACTGGAAAACCACCACAGTGACGCGCTTTGGTGGGGTAGGCTCCTAGTACCACCCAAATGAGACTAGCGTTTTTCTAGTGCTCCCGATCGTGTGTGGTCGAGAAGCAGCCTTAGGAGCCATCGCCCGGCACCGGGGATACGTAATAATGATTCGCCGCTTAACGGAAGCTTTCCTCGGCGCTCGGTATAGGCTGCACTTTAGGAGATTGGGGGACCCTGACTAAAGAGCTTGGGACATCATCCGGACCCACACGATCTCATTGACTTTCGACTTTGCACTTTGACTCTGGCCCTGTTGGTGCTTCAGCGCCGGCACGCTTGACAAGTTTTTAACGCACGCCCGTCTGGAGGAAGCAGGAACCGAGAAAAGCACACGATGGGTGTCGCAACAAGCGGCCGATGACGAGACCTTCATCCACAGCACCATGCGCAGCTCACTGCTGCTCGGAGCTCGAAACTTCAGGTCAATAGCAAAGCCTCAGCAAGACCAAAATGTCCTTCTTTCACTGTACAACTCGGCACCACGACACTCGCGGACAATCCTCCAACCCCTCCGGCCCTTCACTTCCTCATCTCAGTCTCAGTGTCTCCGAGGCACCATCCACTTAGCACCTCTGTGCGAACCTGCCAGGCCACCTCAGAATGCTGTCCTGCATAAGGGCCGAATTTTGGGCCACGTCCGGCATATTTCCTCCCAGCCGACCAAGACAGAAGCTCCCACCCCGGTGATCAGGTCAGAGAAGGAAAAATCAGAGAATCACAAGAAGGCAGAGGACGATGAACAAGACGAAGAGACCTTTCAGAGAAGTGAAAAGGCGAACCAAGCCTCGCAAATCAATCTAAGTGCCCGCCTGTCGAAAGAAGGTGGGACTGGCTCTAATGGAGCTGGCCTGGGTGAAATTTGGCGCTTGATCAAAATCGCCAGACCAGAGGCTAGGATTCTGGCCATTGCGTTCTTCTTCCTCCTGATATCTTCCGCAATCACCATGTCCATTCCCTTCTCGATCGGGAAGATTCTGGATATAGCGACAAAGGGAGGCGGGAAGACCGAAGAACTACAGTCTCCTGATGCTTCAGACATGCTCTTCGGCTTTTCTCTCACCACCTTTTATGTCGCCTTGGCTAGCGTGCTTGCGGTAGGTGCTGCTGCCAACTACGGCCGAATTATCATTCTACGCATTGTGGGAGAAAGAATCGTGGCGCGCTTACGCTCTAGGCTATTCCGCCAGACCTTTGTTCAGAATGCTGAGTTCTTTGATGCGAATCGAGTTGGCGACCTGATATCAAGACTGAGCTCCGACACCATCATTGTTGGGAAATCTATCACTCAAAACTTGTCTGACGGCCTGCGATCTTTCGTCAGCGGCGCTGCCGGTTTCAGCTTGATGGCATGGGTGTCTGTCAAGCTGACCGGCGTGCTTGCTCTAATGTTTCCACCTGTCGCTATCGGCGCCTTCCTCTACGGACGTGCGATTCGAAATCTGAGCCGCACCATCCAGAAGAATCTGGGATCCCTGACCAAGATTGCCGAAGAACGACTCGGCAATGTCCGAACTTCTCAGGCCTTCGCAGGCGAAATCTTAGAGGTTCATAGGTATAATACTCAAGTTCGCAAGATCTTCGACCTCGGCGTAAAGGAATCTGTCATAAGCGCAACGTTCTTTTCATCAACAGGCTTCATGGGCAACTTGACCATCCTGGCCCTGTTGTATATTGGTGGAGGCATGGTGTCACATGGAACAATCACGATAGGCGAATTGACGTCGTTCTTGATGTATACAGCTTATGCGGGCTCTTCGTTATTCGGACTCTCGTCTTTCTATTCGGAGTTGATGAAAGGTGTTGGTGCAGCTTCAAGGCTATTTGAACTACAAGATCGGCAGCCAACAATATCACCTACGGCAGGCCTGCCCGTGACCTCAGCGAGAGGGGCGATACGCTTTGAAAACGTGTCTTTCAGCTATCCAACTCGGCCGGCTGTCACCATCTTCAAAGATCTGGACTTCGAGATCCCACAAGGATCTAACGTGGCAGTTGTAGCCCCCAGCGGTGGCGGCAAGAGTACGATTGCCTCCCTTCTGCTCCGATTTTACGCACCCACTGAGGGTAGAATTTTGATTGGCGGCCGGGACATTACCACCCTCAACGTGAAGCAGTTGCGGCGGAGAATCGGCGTAGTATCTCAGGAGCCGGTGCTTTTTTCAGGAACAATAGCGGAAAATATTGCTTACGGCAAGCCTCACGCTACCAGAACAGAAATCTCGCGTGCTGCTCGACGGGCGAATTGTCAATTTATCGGTGACTTCCCCGACGGATTGGACACCCATGTTGGTGCCAGGGGCACCCAGCTATCTGGCGGTCAGAAGCAGAGGATTGCTATTGCTCGTGCTCTGGTCAAACAGCCTGATATTCTAATTCTGGACGAGGCGACTTCGGCCCTCGACGCCGAATCAGAGACTTTAGTCAACGAAGCACTGGCTCATCTTCTACGTGGCAGTAATACAACCATTTCTATTGCACATCGGCTGTCTACCATTAAACGATCAGATACAATTATCTGTTTGGGCACTGATGGCCGAGTCGCGGAAATGGGAAGCCACAAGGAGCTAAGTAGTAAGAAGGACGGTCCTTTTTCGAAACTCATGGAATGGCAAATGAGTGGTGGAGAAAATGCCAGCGAGCGAACGCCATTGGCGCAAAAACTCGCCAGTCCGGCTCCAACAGAAAAGGAAGTACTCGAGTACATCCTTCGCACTGGGGAAAACGAATTTGAAGAGCTTAGTGAAACTCGTGAAGAGCTACAAGGCTCTAAGGCTGCAGCGGAGGCTATGCAGCAGAAACAAAAGTAACCTCTGCTGGTTGGACATACGTAGATGCTGGCGTAGTTGAACTGGTATATATCTCAGCTCAATACCACTCGCGTTAATACAATACAGACAAAACTTGCTGTGCCTACACTAAATGACGAAAGATGCTTCATGACTTGACTAACGTGAAGTGCTTGATGTGGGCTGTGGTCAGCCTCCGGCGTCAGTCTCCAGGGCTAGACGCAGCCCCTAAAGCAGGCCTTATCACTCACGTGACGGCTTCAGCTCACTGGGCAATATTCTTTCGGCGGAAGGCCAGTCTTACAGAGATGTCCCCTTCGCAGCAATCCACCAATATGAACCAAGACAATTAGACTGCAAAATAATCTCTCTGGTATCGGCATTCGATAGCTGCAGCCGGGTGCCAACACACTCATCCGAACGAGCATAAAGTTTCTTTGCACAGACTCACGTATTACCGAACGACGATAGCAGTGCTTCAGCCTGGTCGGAATGAAGACGCTGAGCATCGACACTATTTTCCTCGAAAAGAACGTGATAAACCGCTTACAACCCTTCTTAAGACCCAACGGCTGAATTATGGCATCAGCACAGGATTTTCCAGCTAACCTTCCGACCAACACATATTTACTGGTAATTTTACTGTAAGACTATATCGTGTTAACATAACTAATCTTGTTTAGCATGACTTTTCAGAGATTGCATATATCGTGTGCACCGGTGCAATACCTGCCACCCTCGAAAGGAACAGCAATATCCATGGCGCAAACTCGAAGCAACGCATCTTATCCCGACTTAAGAATGCTGAGCAGCAGTTTCGGCAGGCGTCCATCCTTGCCATCTTGGATACAGATAAACTCGAAGTATTCACTTTTTATAAAAAGGTCGACATTGTGAAGGATCAGAAGACCGTTCTCACAAAGTTCGGTCATGTCTGCAAGCTCAATCATTGCATTATCTCATACAAGAATTCTTGCCGAGTTACTGAGCTTTTGAAACCCGAAATGTCCCGCGTATACAGGCTATTCGTTGCTGCGATTGTCTCGAGCCTCCGCTTGACCACTCCTAACAGCACCAAAACAGTCAGATTCAATCCCCGGATGTATTTGCTCCAGTCACCCGAGCCCACACAAGCAGATTGGTCTATCTCAAAAGGTCCGCATACCCGATGGCATCTGACAAAGGTCGATCTGCAGATAATTCCTGGAAGTCAGCTCCTACTCTCGATCTGCTATTCCGGTTGGCCAGTGTTGGTGTCCGCGACCGATCTTATTGATCCAGATATTTGCCCACTGGATCATTCCAAAGGTACGGTCCTATATTTAGCTCCAACAGGTCAAATGGCTATTTGGAGAGGGGAATGGAATGTGTCTTGGCCTCGAGTCCAACAAACTGGCACGAAATTCTCCAACACCGACACGGAAAGACTAAAGTATCGCGCTCGGTGGATTTTAAAGGCGACTGACTGGCTAAATCAGCATAATGAGATTTCATTATCCTTTGATTCAGACTTGGTCTGGCTTGAAGTCGAGATACCTGTTCTGGCACAATCGAGCGACCACGATTCGAAGGGTAGATCCTTGGTCTGGAAGAAAGTCTATTGGCCGGCAATCCTGGCATATGCTTTTTGGAAATCACCACAGCCTAACGGGGAGTTGAGCTTCTTCTGTGAGCATCTCCTGACTGTCGTAAAGGCCAGTGCCCCAAGCCCTGTTGGGTCAGTACCTTCCGTGAGTCCAGATGATGATGGAAACAGCTCACTCAGCCTGGATGTTGCAGATGATCGATTATTTGATGATGAAGTTCATTTCGACAGTCCTCAACAATTCGTGAACGTGCCTGTGCACACCTTCGCAAATGCTCAAACTGTTTATCCCACGCCACCCGAGGCATTCAATGCTCAACCTACACCTGGTATGTCCGTGGAAGGAACTGCCCAGACTCCTGCGACAGCCTCACAAACGCACACAACTTTTCCTGTCTCCTCGCCGCTGGCCACTATGACCGACAGCGGTAATGCCCAAAACAACCCACAAGCAATTTCAAATTTTCTAGAGCACAATGATGATGACCTATTTGAGGAAATGGACGAGGAGAGACTGGGGCAGAACTCGTTTACAGATGAGCCTAACTGGGATTTCTTTGATTCTGAGAACCTCGGTACAGTGGCCGAACAAAACCCCACAAAGACAAAAGACGACATCTCCGAAAGTGCCGTTAAGCACGTAGAAGAAGGGGAAGGTGAACGTGCCAAACTCGGCAACTCCAATGCTTTTCATTTTCCGCAAGAAGCACTACAGGATTTCACGCACACAAATGAGCTAGATCTTTTGTCAGGAAATGGAACTCCTTCTCAAAAGGACCACGAGAGACAGTGCGATCAAAGTCTCCACGTTACAGAAGACAAGCACGACCTATCCGTCGAATCTTTGCCGCCTCAAGCAGACACAGTCTCTAGCCGGCGAGAAGAGCTGCCAAGTGAAAAGACGGCGAACCCTGGCAAGAGACGACGGTCTAGTGCGTACGACTTTATGTCTCCACAGGTAACACAACGAGATCTCAAGTATTCTACTAATGGAAAGTACTGGTTTCAGACAAAAACACACCCGCATCCAGCGGTTGACGAGGCTCCCGTTCCCATTCCAGTCATTCGGCGGATGCGTTCTCCTTCCGAATCATCAGACTCCTCACAATCACAAAGTAGTTCGGCCAATGACGACAATGATGCAGCAAACTTGCAACCTTGGACCCGGTACAAGCCCGCTAGTCCACGGGACGTGCAGAACCATAGTGAAGATGAAGATGAATTTGATGTTGTAGAAAGCGACTCAGACATAAGTGGGCTACTGAAGGTGATTGCATCGGCATCCGGTTTAGAGCCGTTCATCATGCCCACTCCATACCAGCAGGACGACCCAAATCAGATGCTTCAAGACATTGACCGAAGATCGATGACGGTGCAGATCTTGACTGAGCAACTTACGCTGTCAAGTCTACTCAAGGAGCACGAGAATCTACGTCTCCCCTTAGCTCCTCAAAATGTTATTCCTGAAGTGCTAGTGGACAACGCGTGGTCAAATGCAACCCTCTCAAGCACCTCTCTGGCCGATCTTGTGACAAGTTATTCGACAGCAAACCAGCATACGAAAGCTGGCTCAAAAGTTTCGGCTTTGGACAGGCACAAGCTTCATCTTCGACAAGCCGACAATGACATCATTGGAGAGCTTTCTATGACTTACTTCTGGGAAATTCTCAACCTCCAACCTCTCAATGGTGTGAAGGATGTCTTAGCACTTTGCATACATCCCAGTGGCGAACTCTATCGGAAGGGCAGTGAAATGTTGTTGCGTCGCATGGGGGAGACATGGAGCTCGTGCAACTTTGGTATACATCAAAGAGCCTCTTTACAGGACCTCTCCGACAATGGCATGATTGCTTGGGATTCGGCTCCACAGCTCCACACACTGTGCCAGAGCCTTGGCAAGAGTATAGCTGCAATGAATACTGAGGTATGCATTGTGATCTATATGGTAATACCGCATGACGATCTGTCCCAGTCTTTCAGCCTGTGCAATGCATTTGTGGAGATTTTCGAGGCTCTAGACCAAGCGCGACAGGCTGACGCTGGTGAAATTGTACTCCAGCTCGTCCCTGGCTCGTTCATTGTCAGCAAAGACACCTTGGCTATCCCCTTAGAGGATGATTTTGTTGGTCTTGCGCTAGAGGTTTATCAAAGAGTGCCGTCTGATGATGGAAGCTTCGAGGCTACGGGATCGGCTCCTGCCTTGTGCCTAGCTGAGCCCATCACTCAGAATCTACAATTCAGACTGAGCACTATACCGATATCGCCCGTCGCCAAACATGGGAACTGTTGCCATCTTGCCTACTGCATGAGTTCTGACAAGAGATGGCTTGTTGCTTCATGGTCCAATAGTATAGGATCTATTAATGTATCATTGTCGTATAGCCTCCTCGATGATTCTGGTGCTGCTACACACTCTCGCCCGGAAATATTCCGTCACCTTTGGCAAACGTCAGCCGAAATTATGAATCGCCAGAGACAGAAATGGTGGCTGGCGATTGTCAAAGTGGGCTTGTTCGAAGCAGGAGAATTGCAGGATTGGTCCGGATGCACGAGTCGTTCAGATGAAGAGCACAAGCTGTTGAGTCAGGTTGCGTTACTTACCGTTGAACTACAATCTCGTCTCGTTGTGCATGGTCCGATGCCTTCGACCAAGCAAGTCCTGTCCCCTTCACAACACATGCCAAACATGTACAACACGCCTGTATCGACGCCACAAGCAATCAACTCAACTTCGCCCGACCAGGCGGTGCCGATCACGCCCACCGCTGCATCTACCTTTGTTGCGAACGCTCAAACACCTCCAGACCACAATTTCGACCCGGGGAATGACGCCGACACCATCCTTATCGATCCTGTTGAAGACGCTTGGATGGCAACTTTACCTTTTGGATTGAATCAGTCTCACAGAGTCTACGAAGTACGCCCAGCACTTGCAAGTGGACTTCTCTTGAAAAGAACGGCTCCAAAGTATGGTCTCGCAGGGCACATGGCTGTTTTGGAGGTAAATCTGGTTGCGCTTCCTCGCAAGCTTGACAATAATGGTTCCGTTTCACTTCAAGAACGGGAACAAATGCTTGAGGAGATTTTGTCACAATACCGAGGACTTCACACGTTGGCGGTGGCGAGGCGCTGTATAGAGCCGCAGGGGAATTGTGCCCCATTGCACATCGCATGCGCCTACAAAGGTGCAAGGATCCTGGAACACTTGTTCTAAGACGATATCACAACTTGCGGAAAGTCTGTCATACAATGGCAATGCAATCGATAAGCAGACACGAACGTGTTCTGCCTCTTCATTCCACCCTCATTTCTAGTTGAGGTGATCAGGAAATCTGCGCACGTCGAGAAGCAACAAACACCACTATGGCAGCGCTGAGATCTTGGACTGTCACAATGTTGTTGGAGTCACATGTCAGTCGAAGATGATTCGAGGGATTACCCTGCGCCACCGAAGGAATGATCGACTCATCGCTCCATCTTTGAAACTTACCATTGTTGAGTGGTTGGCTTGATATAGCCACGGAAATGGGTGAGATTAAACATTCGGTAGCTAGTCTACGCGGGGAGCAGATACAGCGAGAGATACCGTTATGCCTAAAGATTTGAAGCCTTTTTCAAAGTGGACGATCTCAAAAAGGTGTTGCCGCTCAAGAAACATATAGTATGTCAAGATATAGTAATTAATTCAAATCGCTGTTCTTTAAGATGCTTGATCGAGAAACGTTACTTAATAGGTTTCGTTCACCAGCACATATCTCATACGTGCCTTTCCCATGGCTTGATCTTTGATGACCTGATTTGCATCTTCCATCGACCTTAATTCAACCTTTGGATGGACATTTTTCGTCGCTGCAAATGTCAACATCTCTTCAATGAGAGCTGGCGAACCAATCACGCTTCCACCTATCTTGATATCTCTGCCAATGAGAGAGAAAACATTTATGCCGGGAAGCGTGCCCTCAGGCTCTCCGACCTGGATGAATTGACCGCCCACACGAAGTAAAGCGAGGTACTCGGAGAGAGGCATGTCGGCATTCGTCGAAGTCGATACGATCAAATCCAGAGTCGAAGCGTTGTCGCTTGACCAACCAGCGGCGTCGGTCGCAATGAAGTGATCCGCACCCAAATCTCTGGCGAGTGCTTCCTTCTCTCGGCTCCGAGATATCGCAACGACTGTTTCACAGTCCAACGCTTTCGCCCAGAGCAAAGCAAAATGCCCGAGCCCTCCGATGCCCACCACGCCGACCCGCTTCTGGGGACCAGCACCGTTGCCAGTGAGGGCTCTGTAAGTAGTCACACCGGCACACAACATCGGAGCAGCTTCGGCTGAGCTGAGGTCTTGTGGGATATTTACCACGAAACGCGACGGTACGCGGCAATACCGCGCGTAGCCACCGTACGACTTGGACCCGTCGCGATACACGCCATTGTACGTACCGACCCAATTTCTCTGGCACAGGTTCTCGTTGCCGCTGGCACACTGCTCACAGTCCGAGTCGCCGCACGAGTCAGATTGCGCTCCAACACCGACGCGATCTCCGATACTGATCTTGGAAACCTCGCTGCCGACTTTCACGACGCGGCCGACGATCTCGTGGCCGACACAGCATGGATAGTCGGTGGAACCCTGCCCACACATCGGTCAGTTTCTAAAGTCATCGGTCGCAGAAGGGGTGCTGAACGTTACCCAACCGCTTCGTAAGGTATGCAGGTCTGATCCACATACGCCGCAATGGCTGATTTGAATGTCGACGTCTCCTTCCGTCCACGGTTTTGGCTGGAACCGTTCCCACACCATGTGACCTTCAGCTGCTTGGGGATCGTAAGCGCACCAGCCCTCGAACGTACCCTCGGCCATTGTCCGTCCCGGATGAGAGATCTATGTTTACCAGGCAGGGAAGCGCTGGAAGGGAAGTGGGTATCCTAACACTCCGAGTGTGAAGTCAGCGTAAATCGCGTGGTCTGATCTGGTGTTTCGACCTGGGCTAGCTTGCCCTAGGGTTTAGACAGATATGGCGGAATACCGTGAGATATCAAGTGGTTAGTTTCGGTGCCACAATCGTAGTGATCCAGGCTAGCAAAAATTCAATGAGTTCCCTCAATGTCAGGTGTAATCTTCGTAAGGAAAACATCAACAATTTTCTGATGATATAGGCCCTGGTAAAGCAATCCAGCCAGACATGCGCTGATCATTGCTCGCCCGAATTGAACCTCAATATTTTGGCTCGGCCCAGCTACGATTGGTTGCCAACCCAGTGCTCGCTTCCGCACAAAGCTCTAGATCAAGATGCAAGGCATTGCCAGGAAGAGCTAGATATCCGCCATTTCTGAAAGCCAAAACGACCGGCGTTTGACAATGGAGCCTCATCTTTCATAGTGCCGCATCTAGAAATCGACTGGCGGAGCGAAGACAGACTACATTGGCATTGGCAGATAGGGTACGGGTGAGGAGTCGTGGGAGTCACATACTACATATGGTTTTAGGCGAAAATACCGCCTAAATCTCGGGGGGGAGGTTTTGCCTCTTTGAGAGTTTGCTATATACTTTCGTATCCGATTTGGATAATTATTATTAGCCCCTCGCGAAGGGCTCAAAAGGTAATTTGGATAATTAGCCCCTCCTGAAGGCCACCGAAATCTTCGACACAGGCACATACACTGTGATAGGATCTTTTCTTTTGACATCATGTCCTGCACAGTTGAAGAAGTCGCCGGCCAGCCAAGGCGCCCTAATCCTTATCCAGACACTCCAGAGAACGTCTTGGAGCAGTTTAGCCTCAAGGATCGTGTCGTGTGCATTACCGGCGCCAGCGATGGTATTGGTTTCGCTGTCGCGGAGGGTATGGCTGAAGCAGGGGCTAATCTTGCGCTATGGTATAATACCAACCCAGCGGCCGAGACCAAAGGTGCTGAGCTGGCCAAACGCTATGGCCTCACCGTGAAAGCGTATCAGGTCGAGGTATCGGTTCCGGAAAAGGTCGAAGCTGCTGTCAAACAGGTCGTCGCCGACTTTGGCCGGTTAGATGTTTTCGTCGCAAATGCTGGCATGTGCAACCCTAAACCGATACTTGAGACCACCATCGCGGAGTATCGACGGCAAATGGATGTCAACGTCGATGGCGTGTTCTATTGCGCTAAATATGCGGGGGAGGTCTTCAAGTCTCAAGGAAGGGGAAATTTAATCATTACCAGCAGTATTTCTGGACACATTGTTAATGTTCCAGTTGATCAGCCGGTGTATAACGCAAGCAAGGCCGCTGTTAGGCACCTAGGCAAAAGTTTAGCGAGGGAATGGAGGAAATTCGCGAGAGTCAACATTGTCAGTCCAGGCTTCTTCGAGACGAAGATGGGCGCCAGTGAAGAAGACGAGAACGAGGTTTATCGAATGGCGGTGTTAGGAAGGCAAGGTCATGTTAAAGAGATCAAGGCAGTATACCTGTATTTGGCAAGTGATGCCAGCACCTTCACCACTGGTAGTGATATTGTTGTTGATGGGGGCTACCTCTTGCCTTAGGCAGACATTGTTTGGGGGAGGTTGATGAGGGATACTTGTATAGCAAGAGTGTAGCGACGATCTCAAAAGCGACAGGGTTGGCAAAAGAGATAACTGTGTCGGTAACGAAGTCGAAGTCACGGTGTGAGTATCAGAAAACACGGTGACAGTTGAATCCTGCGAAGGCTTTGGTGGTTCAGCTGGCATTTCCAAGCTACAGAAGCATTTCTTCGAAGTATGCTGCTTCGGATGTGAACTCTGCATTGCACCTCTATGTGAGATAAATGCATCATCCATGATGATACACTCTGTGCATGGCCACTGTGTCATGAAAGTGGAAGACGGCGTGAACAAATCCTTGGAAGCTATGCGTTCTTTTTTTAAGCAAGGACGGGGCGATACATTGTGGAAGGCGCGAGTGCAGTGGGATATACATAGTAGCGGCGTTTTGTCTTTTACATCTTGATAGCAACTAATGCATTTATGCTTTCTTGATAATGTATAATCTCCTCGACATGTTACGTACTGATATTTTGGGCGTCAATTTTAGGTGCCATGCCTCTAAGTGGCCAAATTGAGGAAGCAGAGTTAAGTGTTGGTCTACTTTGGATCTAATTCATCGAAAGCAGTTCATACCCACCACAGATTTGTGTTCAGGCAAAGATGGGAATGTTCATGCCATACTGTTGAAGAGACGTTAGTGGTTCAAAATCTTTCCTTCAGTGCGAGTTGACCAGGACTTACATTGACAGGGTCATTGAATCGTAGATTCTTGTCCATCGAGCGTATACGATTGAGGTCATCTTGATCGAGGTCGAAAGAACAGGAGTCTAAGTTCTGCGCCAATCTCGCTGGGTTGTTGCTTTTCGGTATTACCGCAATACCTCTCTGCGTTGCCCATCGAAGCAGAACCTGAGCTTCTGTCTTGGAATGCTTGCTCGCAATCTTCTTGATTTCATCACTGCTCATTAATGGCGCAGCATCCGCTGCCTCTTTCATATCAAGCTCGATGAATCCAGTAGGACCGAATGATGAATATGCTGTCACAGTGATATCGTTTTCGTTTGCCAACTTCACTAAGCGTGGTTGCTGCAAGTACGGATGGTGTTCGATCTGAAGAACAGCAGGTTTTGTCTTGGCATACCTCAGGAGATCGAGGATAAGCTGGGCAGAAAAATTGCTGATCCCAATACTTCGGGCAAGACCAGCTTTTGCCAAATTCTCGAAAGCCTGCCATGTCTCTTGAATCGGTGTGTTACTGTACGTTATCTTCTTACCGCTCTTGTCTTCCCACCCAGGCGGGTACCGTATTGCAGGATCCACGTATTCCAAAGCCACAGGGAAGTGGATGTAGTAGAGGTCGAAATAGTCCACCTGCCAGTCTCCAAGCTGTTTCCTAGCAATCGATTCTACATGTTCAGGGTCATGAAATGAGTTCCACAACTTAGATACAATGAATAGATCTTCCCGCTTCACCAGGCCGTCCTTGATGGCGCGGCTGATACCCTCGCCGCACTCTTTCTCGTTGCCGTAATCTGATGGTTGATGGCAGATCAGTCACTTTGATAAATTCTCATTTACAACACGAGGAATCTGGCTTACCACATGCGCCATCGAACAACCGGTAGCCAGCTTTGATGGCATTGTACACCTGCTCGGCGCATGTATCACTACTGACCTTCCACAAGCCGTAGCCGACCAGTGGCATATCGTAGCCACTATTCAACTTGATTTTAGGCGAGGTCATCGTGAATAGGTTGGAAACACCGTCTTGAGTTCAAATTGTGTAATCCAATGCTGTTACCAGGGAGGCCTTGGAAGCAGCGATCCAGGAATCGAATAGGGTCTAAGTGACGCGCACAACGTTGGAACATATACGATAGCAAGGCTCCTCACGAATCAAGAGCTCTTAGAACAATCCTCGACACACAACACGATACGAGAGACTGATGCAATTTCAGAGAGGAGGAGGGGGGTTTATTACCCTTTTTGGTCTAGCGCCGAAATCGGAATCAAGCTGTTCTCCGCTGGTTGTCGGGGAAGCCGAACATCACTTTTGAAGCGTCTATTCCCACGGGTAGGAGCGGCTGTAGCAATTGCGCGACCAATCACGAGGCCATACGGCGAGGAAGTACGGAGTACTTGTGGACGTTTCCGGGTTTCGTCTCCGGGCAGACGAATTACTGCCTATAAAATGCAGGGGAGGAGCTGTATAACATGAGTGGGGCACCAAGCTTTGACGCCTGCTCTTCCACATGGTATGCCCCGCCTTTCGCTGTAATAATTCATTCCTATCCGAGTTATCAATTGTTGCCAAGGTGTTTGCTCATCTCTATTTGAATCTGCACTATGAGGGTTCTCGATCGTACGCACATGTTTAGCCAGGATCGTAGAATTCATATAAAGATGTGGCAAAATAAGAAAAAACTCATGTGGCCAATCAAAATGCAAGTGCCGGCATACCCGGAAGTAAAAATGCTTCCTGGCGCTACGCGGGGATTTGGTTTACGCCGAGTTAGAACCTTGGGTTACAGTAGAGGTGGTTGGAGCAATTTCCCAGCTGCTCAAGGGGAAAAAATTGCCTGCCGAGATCGGAGATTAGCGGTCATGATGTAATTGCTCCAAGCTAACCCATCTAATCTGATCAGATCGAAAAGACTTCCTCCCGGTTTATATGATCCTGCTCCCTGGAAACAACTCCGTCCTATTCTTCCTGTGACAGGAAAAGTCTTTGCCATAGTTTCTAAGCATACGGACGGCAGGAAAAGACCATTGCAAGCATCCGACCGTCACCACCATGGCCTCCGCAACTCACGACTTTACGGGCAACGGGATCGAGAAAGAAGATGATTCTGCTCCTCACTTGTCGGGACAGCCCAGTTTTGACACGGAAAAGCAAAAACATGAGCAGGATGGAACAAGAAGGGCCTCCATCATTGGCGAGAAGTCACCTGGTGTGGCTCGTGCCGAAGCTATTTCAAAGCATATGACTTTAGCTGACCGGATTTGGCTGTTCTTTGGGGTCTTCCTGATCGCTTTCGCATATGGTCTTGATGGTATGACACGATATACATACCAATCTTATTCGACGTCCAGTTTCGGGGTACACTCTCTACTTGCTACCATCAACACAGTCAGAACAGTTATCGCAGCGGCAGCACAACCCACTGCGGCCAAAATTGCCGACGTGTTTGGTCGTTTCGAACTGGTCCTAGTTAGTGTGTTCTTCTATACACTTGGCTCCATCATCGAGGCAAGTGCCGGAGGCATCGATTCATTCTGTGCAGGTGCTGTTATCTATCAAATCGGGTACACTTGCGTCATCCTCCTCGTCGAAGTCATCGTGGCAGATTTCACAACAATGCGGACTCGTGTGTTTTTCTCTTATATTCCGGCCACACCATTCCTTGTGCTCACTTGGGTCAGCGGCAACGTCACCTCATCCGTGCTAGCAGTGACCACATGGAGATGGGGCATCGGAATGTGGTGCATCATTTATCCCATCTGTGCTTTGCCTCTCCTGAGCGCACTTTGGTGGACAGCACGAAAAGCCAGGAAATCAGGAGCACTTGACTCTTACAAAACCGCGTTCGAGGAACTAGGGGCGTTTGACCTCGTCATTGAGCTCTTTCACAAGCTGGACGTGATCGGAATTCTCCTGATTATAATTGTTTTTGGGTTCCTCTTGACGCCGCTCACGATTGCCGGAGGTACGTCTTCGAAATGGGGGGATGCCTATGTCATTGCGCCACTCGTCATTGGTTTCGTTTTCATTCCTGTCTTTGTTCTTTGGGAGCTGAAAGGCGCCAGAACGCCCCTTGTGCCCTTCTATCTGCTCAAGGACAGAGGCGTGTGGGCAGCGTTGGGAATCGCGTGCTTCCTCAACTTTTCTTGGTACATCCAGGGCGATTTCCTTTACACGGTCCTATACGTCGGTTTCGATTTCAGCATCGAGATGGCAACTCGAGTTTCCTCATTTTATTCCTTCTTCTCGGTGGTGGGTGGCTTGATTGTGTCCGGATTCATATACTGGACCCGTCGCTTGAAGCCTTTCATCGTCGCTGGCACATGTCTGTTCATGGTTGCATATGGCCTGCTGATCAATTACCGAGGCGGCGCGAGTGGGTCAAGCAAGTCAGGTGTAATCGGAGCCCAAGTTCTACTGGGAATCGCTGGCGGCATGTTCCCTTACCCAGCCCAAGCGTCGATCCAAGCTGCGTCGAAGCACGAACATGTGGCTATCGTGACTGGACTTTACCTTGCGACTTACTCGATTGGATCTGCGCTAGGATCTGCTGTTTCTGGTTCGATTTGGAACCAAAGATTATATGCCGAACTCGAAAAGAATCTGGCATTCCAGAGCAACAGCAGCCTCGCTTCAGCCATATATGCCAGTCCTTTACAGGTTGTTCCGGAATACCCGGTTGGCACGGAGGTCCGAACAGCCGTCATCCAATCTTATCAGTATATCCAAAGACTTTTATGTATCGTGGGTATCTGTTTGTGTGTTCCTCTAATCGGGTTCGCTTTGTTATTGCGGAATCCCAAGCTCAGCAACCAACAAAGTCAGCCTGACGTTGAAGAGGATTGAACGGCGCGATGAGGCAAAGCTTTTGGGATCATTTAGTCGGATATAATGCAGCCTGCAGGTTCGAATCCATGTGTGCTGATCTCGAGGGGACGTTTGTATAGTAATAATACTCCATTTGACATTGCATCAGTCCTTTTGTCCACGTGAACAACATTTTATGAAGGTGCAAGTCGAATGCGACCTTTTGTCGATCTGCCTATGGTATGTGCTTGTGTCACACTGCTAGCAACATGCACGCCTTTGCCGAAGACGACTTAGGTACTGGGTACTGGGTACTGGGTACTGGTAGTATGAATTACTGCTCACGTGCTCCATCTCGGTGGGTAGGTTTCCCTTTTAGGCTTGGCGGGAAGGGTAGCGGCAGCCCCACTTTTGGTTTGCCTCGTTTGCCCATAATTTTTTCGGAGCATCTATTGACAATTTGTCACTTGTCCCGTGGAAGAGGACGATGGTCAGGGTGAGTCAAATCGAGATCTGAAGTCATGTTCGCCTGGTTTTCAGTCTGCTAACAGAAGTCCGACAGAGGCAGTACACCCCATCCAATCGAATACAGGTCTCGTGCTGTGGCTGATATGAAGCTCACCAACAGCGCAGTGCCGGTGTACACCGTCGCAGGCACATCCGCTGCAGGAAACGTTCCAGAATGGGTGAGCAATAAGAAGAGGAAGAAGGGCCACGATTACAGCAATCAAATTGAGCTGCTTCAGGACTTTGAATTCGAGGAAGCAAGCCAATGCGTTAGAGTCAGCGACGATGGAGATTGGGTAATGAGCACGGGAACCTACAAACCTCAAATACACACACATTACCTTCCCAACCTGGCCCTATCATGGGCCCGACACACCAACACCATCAACAAGACGTTTCGGTTTCTGTCGACCGACTATTCCAAATCTGCGCATTTGCAGGACGATCGGTCGATCGAGTTTCACACACCTGGCGGCTGTCACTATTCGATGAGAATCCCTAGATACGGACGAGATTTGGTCTATGACAGGTCATCGACTGAATTGTTCGTGCCAGCCGTCGGCGTCAACGGGAATGGTATGGGGGAAGTGTTTCGCATCAACCTCGAACTCGGACGGTTTATGAATGAGTTTGAGGTAGACGTTGGAGGAGATGATACAACCTCCTCAGGAGGCGGCGCACTACAGGGTGGCATCAGCGTGGGAGGAGTCAACACTGGTGCCGTTGCCAAAGAGAGTCATGGACTGCTAGCATTTGGAACAACGCTCGGGACAGTGGAATATTGGGACCCGCGCGTCAGGACCAGAGTGGCGAGCCTGACAACCCCTGCAGACCTCGGAGTTCGGCCTGAGGTGACAGCGCTCGAGTTTCACAGATCTGGCATTTCAAGCGCCGTGGGCACCTCGAGCGGACTGATATACCTATACGACCTTCGATCGCCCGTCCCGATTCTGAAGAAAGACCAAGGGTATGATTACCCCATCCAACACGTGCAGTTTTTGACGGCAGAGACAACAACTCGATCGATGCATACAGAGCCATTGGTTCTGTCGGCCGACAAAAGGATAATCAAGATTTGGGAAGAAAGAGACGGATCGCCCTGGACATCGATCGAACCAGATGTTGATATCAACTGCCTGGCATGGTGCCCTGACTCGGGCATGATTCTTACAGCCAACGAGGGCAAACAGCAGCATGCATTCTTGGTACCACAACTTGGCCCCGCGCCAAGATGGTGCGCTTTCCTGGATAACGTGGTCGAGGAAATGGCGGATGACCCTGATGACCCCAAAGCCTACGCATCGAGACGATCAGGCGAGGTTTATGACAACTTCAAATTTCTCACGCATGCCCAACTATCAACACTCAACCTGGATCATTTGGTTGGTAAAACGAATCTGCTCAGGCCGTACATGCATGGCTACTTTGTGGCACAGAAGCTATACGAGGAGGCCCGGCTAATCGCCAACCCAACATCGTACGAGGAAGAACGAGCCAAGCGAGTACAAGAGAAGATTGACAAGGAGCGGGAGAGCAGGATCCGCGGGCCGAAGAAAGTCGCTGCCAAGGTCAACCGAAGGCTGGCGGAGAAGATCTTGGAACGAGAGGCATTCAATGAACGAAGACGAGCCCAACGTGTGCTTGCACAAGGCGGAGACGAGAAAGCAGATTCTGCACGGCCTACAAACGCCAGTGAAGGACCGGGTCTGCTTGTTGATTCTCGTTTCGCCAAGATGTTTGAACAGGACGACTTTGTGGTTGATGAAGATTCGCGCGAGTTTCAAGCGATCAACCCAAGCACCAAGCTTGCTCCACGATCAAATCTAGACCATGAACGGCAACTGACTGCTGTCGAAGAGGAGGAGGTTGCAGAAGTTCCTGGGTCATCATCGGGAGAGTCGAGCTCCGATGAATACTCACACCGCCGGCAAAACGGCAAGGCAAACAGGATATCCACGGCAGACTACAGGCGGAAAGCCGATAGAAAGAGAAAGCCGCAGAAGGGTGGGACTATGTCGATGCAGGTGTCGTCTTCGAAAGCCGGCCCTGGAGTCAGTGCACGACAGCAACAGGAGAGGTCATTTGGTGATCGGGCTGCTGGCTTCAGGCCAAGTGAGAGGGGCAGGCGAGTTGGCTTTGGTGGTGTAGCAGGCGAGAAAACCATCACGTTCGAACCCAGGGGGAAGAAGACGGCGAAGTCGTTCCCTGAAGCCACTGGTCCACAGAGAGGAGATCGGAGGAGTGCTTCAAAGAACCAGTTCAGAGGGATGTAGGCCAGGCATGGGTTAGACGATAGCTCAGGTTTCACAATCCAACCTTTTCGAACTCCAAGAAAGCATTTGGGCAGGTTTTGACCTTTCTGTGATGTTTCCACTCGATTCATCATTCTTAACGTTGAAGAGGGCATAATTCAGCATTTAAACTCTACTCCCAGTCTTGCTGGTAAGTGCATGCGTTGAGGAGAGGCTGCTTTATCACCAGGATCACTCAGGATGTGTATTTCAAAGGTGTAAAAAAAGCCAAGAGCAAGGAGGGCGGTCGGAATAACTTCGGGACCTGAAATGATTGGTGCATCAAGGTTGCTGGGGTTCGGCGGTCATTGTTGACATCCATGTGGATGATTGCATGTGTCGCTCTTCAATTTCTTTGTCGCTCCTTCGAACAAACTTCTGCACCAACGACGATTATTCAGTACTAACATTACAGGGACTTTGACACGATATTGAACGCGATACGTATTATTTGTCGTCACATCGCGCTTCTGATCAGATTGCCGGCACTGGGACACGACCAACGACAAGCACAACGACTTCAACCACTCCATGGACGCCAAACAACGCCTTGGGGAATAAAAAGAGCAGAGAACTAAGTGCAGCAGTCGTGAATCAGCTCCTGGAAAACGACGGTATCATACAGTGATGCTCAGCTCGGAGCAATCCCTGCCTTCATCGCCTGCCCCAGGCGCCTCTGCTGAAGAGTCACTGAGATTCTACAAGGCGCAGTATGAGCTTCTGGAGGCCGAGCTTGCCGAGTTCCAAGCTTCGAGCAAAGATCTCGAAGCCGAGCTTGAGCGCGACATAGAACAAGCCGAGAAACGCGAACGGCAATTGAAAGAACAAGCCAGCAATCTACGATATCAAGTCGACGAATGGAAAGAGAAACATAGACAAGCCAAGGGCGAAGCCAGCACGGTTCAAGCCTCTCTCGAGCGCGAAATCAAGACGTTGCGACAAGACAATCTGACACTGCGGCAACGAGTGCGCGACATCGAAGTCGCCAACGACGACTATGAGCGAAAGCAGAGAACGACCGAGGTGTCCCTGGAGGACATGGAGGCCAAATGCAATCAAGCCATTGAAAGGGCCGTCATGCTGGAAGACGAGGTCCGAACGGGAGAGCAAGAACGGGAAACGCTGCGGATCGAGACTCAAAGGCTCAAAGATGAGTTATCGGATTTCCGGATCGAAGGAGATATTGTGGTGAAGAAGTTGGAAAAGGCGGAGAGAGAGTTGGCCGTCAGACGGACGCCTCTGATGATCAATTCGAACCATCTCATCGCATCACCACGATCCGAACTTTCACCCACCACGACGGATGCATCGATGCCCTCGTTCGACACGCCCGCCAAAGCGAAAACGTCGTCCAGTGTGTCCGACGAAGCGACTCCTCCTTCACCGCCTGTTTCGGACATCGCAGTGGCCGTTTCGCAGCCATTCGCAACACCTCTGCCAACGAAGACGAGACTATCCACGGCTTCGGTCCATGCAACTGCAAGACAGCAACCTCTCGCCACCCGCACCAGTAACCACGCGAGGGGATCATCCGTGGCGAGTGGAAGACCGGCGACAACTTCGACCTATCGACAAAGCCTGGGGAGGGCAGGGCTCCCGGTGCGACCATCGAACACACCTGCCGGCCTTCCCAAATCCTCATCGATCGTGCAACTGCGCAACCTGCGGGGGCGCATGCAAAATTTAGAAGACAGGGTTCATAAAGCAAGATCCAAACTACCGGCGCCGACCGAGACGCCGCCGCGTGGATCGCCGAGGAGCGGTTCGGCGCTCAGCACGTACATGCCGGCCTCGGTGACGATGCGTAGCAAGAGGAGGACTGGAACAGGAAGTATAGTAAGCAGACAGGATTTGGAAGAAGGACCGACGACACCTTCTATATCGCGAACAAAACCCAGCCGTCAGTCGTTGACCGGACGGCCTGGGTCGCCTGCCAGAACGAGCATGGCTGCACCACCGCGACCGCCGAGCCGGGCCAGTGCAGTGTCGAACCGGACATCAGCAAGCCAATATCAGCTTGGCCCTAGTCGACCTGCAAGCCGCACGAGTATGTCGGGCTTGCGACCACTGGCGAATGGCCACAGCTTTGCACCCAACGCAAACACAGATCGAATCCGACCACATTCCAGTTTGAGCAATCACAGGCCGTACGAGGGAGCCTTGGATGAGGAAGCCGAATTGCGGAAGCACGACGCGAACGTGGCGAGCGCCACACCGCGTCGCGGTACATACACGAAACGCACGAGTGAAGTTGGGTCAGCGATTCCAACGCCAGGAGCTACGAAGAGGACTAGTCTGGGAGGCGGGAGTCGACTGCCTGGTCCAAGCAGACGGCAGAGCGGTGGTGTGGTGGCACTTGAGCGACCGCCATCACGGCAAGTATTGGATGGTGTGCAGGAGGGATATCAAGATGATGACGACAATGAAACATTCTGACGAGCTGACACGACCCGTGATGATTGGAACGTATGCATAGGCAGCGCATTATGTACGATTCGAGACGCAGCATGATGGATGAATGAGATGTGTAAATGTTCGACGTTTGAGAAAGAATGACATGGCCAATCTCGTCTGTAGCGCTGAACTATAAACTCATGCACCATGTTGCTTCGAGCTTGAGACCGGCAGACCAAGTCCGGGTGTGGGACTGTGGCTAAACTGTCTTGGATGGTACGCGTGATACACTCGATCAGGCTTGTAGGGGTCTCGAACACGCCCGGAAGCAGGGAAAGTTGCAGGGAACACCATCCGGCCTTGGGGTGGCAGGGTGATTAGCGTGGCCGATCTTTGTGTACATGATGTCATGGCCACTGTCACTCGCAGTCGACACGGCCAAAAATTTGGGGGCTTGAGGTTCGAGGAGGTCAGACGCCAAACTATCGAGGATCGACGAGCACTATCGAGGTATATCTGGTTGACAAAACGGTGTCGGGTTTCGACGCGTACCTTTTTACTAACCAACCAAACACCACTCTCTCTCGACAGAGAAATCCTGCTGCTATTGACCCATCTCCATCATCATGGCCACCAGCAACGCCGCTTCACGAGTCAACACCGTCTCTACGGCCGGTTACACCTCGGACGATGACTCTGTGCCCACCGGCGACCCGTCGAATACGCTCGGCCTCCTCCAAGAACGGCTGCAAGCATGGAAGCATATGTGTGCTTACCTAGAGGACTATATCAAAGCGGTAGCGAAGGACCAGAAGACGCAGAGCAAGGACTCGGAGAAGATCCTGAAGACGCTCAACAATCCGCTGAAAGAGGGCCACCACTTCGCCCAAGAGCTCGGGGGGATCGCAAGCCTCTTTGAGAACCTGCGCGCCAACACCCAGGCTCAAAGCCAGCTGTACGCCGAGACCGAGCAGAACCTGGAGAAGAGCGTGCTGCCCATCTTCGCCCGGCTGCACAGGGAGATCAAAGCCAAACGCAAGGAGCTGGATTCGGGTGCAGGCAAGCAGAGCAAAGCCGTTGAAGCCGCGCGAAGCACGTCTCAAAAACAAATCGACAGTCTGGGCCAACACACGGCCAGCTTCGACTCCCTCGGTGGCAAGACGGCTCCTCACAGCGACCCCTATGTGCTGCAGAGAGGGGTGTGGTATCGACTGAACAAGCAACTGGCCGAGGAGAACAATCACCGTTCAGACCTCGTCAATATTCAAAGCAACTTCCACCAGTTTGAAACCCATGTGATTGCGACGGTGCAGAACGGCATCGCCACCTTCAACCAGTACATGGCCAGCCAACATGACCGGACCAAGGCCATGTACGGCGATATGGCGGCCACCGCGGCCAATATCGACCAGAACTTTGAATGGAATGCCTTCACCAAACGTAACGGCCACATCTTGGTTTCTCCGAATGCCCCCGCTCGGACGGTCGACCAGCTATCCTTCCCAAACATGAATCACCGAGCCACCAAACCGCTCATCGAGGGTAGTCTGGAACGAAAGTCAAGAGGCATGGGTGCGCTGGGAAGCTACAAGGCCAATTACTACGCCGTCACTCCCGCAGGCTATTTGCATGAGTGCAAAGACAATGACAACTTCCGCGCCGACCCCGTCCCCGAGCATTCCCTCTTCCTGCCCGACTGTATTGTTGGTGCCGTGGATGGCCAGAGGTTTACCATCAAAGGCAAAGATACCTCGGGGAGCAGGATCAGCCAGAAGCTGCACATGACGACCGACTATCAATTCAAAGCACACACCCCATCCGATGCTCAGCAGTGGCAGTCCATCATCGCCTCCGTCTGCGCCGGCACCTCCGACAGTCTGCCTACCTCCCCAATCAGCCCTCAAACGTCGGCCTCATATCCCCCGCCTCAAAGCCTCAACACCGCTGCAACTCAGCAGATGACTGGTACAACTTCAACCATGAGCCCGCAGCAGACGCAACCAGGGAGCGTCACGACAAGCTCCCCTCAACAGATCGAGTCAGGCATCGCCAGCAAGGACATGGCTGGCTCATCTGTACCCAGCTCGACGACAACCACGAGTCCAATGAGTCCAGTGGGTCAAACTGCAGGTACGGCATCAAAGCAGTAACTAACAAAGATTGGCGCTGACATTGCGACTTCAGGAACGTCTCATCAGAGTCCCATGAATGCTCAAGCTCAACCACTACCTGAAAAAGGTGTGGGCGATGCGAAAGTACCGCTGCACCAGGGCAGTGCGCCTGGGCAGTCCGCTTCGGCTCCGTATCATGTTGCGCCGCAAGTCAATCAATTGGAGCCTCGGAAGTACTAGTCAAGTCTAGTCAAGTCTAGTCAAGTCTAGTCAAGTCTAGTCAAGTCTAGTCAAGTCTAGTCAAGTCTAGTCAAGTCTAGTCAAGTCTAGTCAAGTCTAGTCAAGTCAATCAATTGGAACCTCGGAAGTACTAGTTAGTGATCTATGCGAAGCAGCAACAAAGAACGTGAGAGCGCGCACACGCGTGCATGTGTGGAGGTAATAGGATGCCATCGATGCTTTACTTTGAAATGTAGTAGGCAAGACCATCGTCTTATGTACGAAGTATCTGAGGTAGGGCTTAAGCAGCATGGTCCAGCCGTCAGTCGAATAGATACAATCATGGCACCTCGGTAGAGCGCATCTACCAGCAAAAGTTGTCTCATCTCATCTCGTCTCGTGCTTGTTCTCCAACTTCCCACCCCCCATCATAATTCAAGTCCGAGTTCCCCAATCCACCTCACGACAAGTACAAATACAAGTACAAGTACAGTGTATGTATGCGTGTGTGTGTATTTGAATCCTTCCATTTTGGATTGCCCCCTCCTCCCACCCTCCATCATCTCCATCTCCATCTCCAACGTGAAGTCCTTGTTTTTTTTTGTTTCCTCTCGTTTTTCACAATCTCTTACCCGCCGCCCCTACTGCTGCCTCTGCCCTACTTCCGCTCTTTCTCGTCTGTGTGAGTTTCTCTCGCACAACTCCATCCAGCGTCCTCTTGAGCCGCCGCTCCAAATACATCGTGAACACCAGCACCACCACGACCACCGCAACCGCAACTGCTAGCACCATTGGAACCAAGAAGATCGACGCTGACCCCTCGCTGGGGGGGTCGGGGTCTTGGCGCTGGAACCCCTCCCGACTGATTGCCACTGCGGACGCGCGTGCTCGGTCTATCTCGATGTCGGTGCTGTCGGGGAGGAGCGGGAGGGCTGCTGGTTGCATCACTGATAATGATGTGCTTGTGGGACGGAGGTGTGGTGCTGGTGCTAGTTCTGGTTCTGGTTCTGGTTCTGTTGCAGCGGTTGTTGTCGCGAGAGGAGGAGCCGTGTTGCTGCTACTGCTGATTCTGCGGCCGTGGAGCTGTGCGTGCGGGCTACCTGAGGCGAGAGTGGGAGTGAGAGTGATGAGGGTAGAGTGGTGGTGGTGGTGGTGGTGGTGGCTGTAGTTATTTATTGCCTGGGGTAGATGTGTCATCTTGGAGGTTGAGAATCCTGGTGTATAACTACTGTTTGACTGTGGTGGTCTGACCAAGAGGGAAGGAAGGAAGGAAGGGTCGATTCGCCGTGAGCTCGTTGTCTCTTTGTATTTCAAGTTGTCCAGAGAAAAATCAATATGCTGGGCGAGGCGAGGGAAATGCACGGCTGAGGAGGGGGAAAGGCGATAACACTCTGCACTGCACTGCACTATGATGCAATGTGCTGTGCTGTTCTGTGCTGTTGACTAGGTCCCGGTATGGAGGAGATGCGCTTGCTTTCCTGAGAAGGGAGAGAGAAATCAATGGCGGACAGGAGAAGCTTTGTGAACTTGTTGAGTTGTTAGGGGAAGAAGAGATAGTATTCAGGCAGGCTGGGATCGATCAGTTGTTTGCGAAGAAAGGAACGTCACTCTGTCGCTGAAGAAGTGACACGTGGTGAGTGAAATGCGTCGTGTCGAAATGGAGGTGTGCTCGACGAGAGTGAAGGATAAAATCCTGGAAGCTCGGTCTTTATCTGACGATGGAGCAGTGTGTGTTCACTGCAATAAATTACAGCAGCAGTGACGGTGGCCCTTCATCACTGGCTGCAAAGTGCCAACCGTTCCCATGAATAGAGGTTGTAATTTGTAATCGAGGGGCTTGCATTACAGAATCGGGGGTTACTGGTTTGTCTCCTTCATCCTCAATACCAATATGGCATCCATCCATTCCGGCACAACTTTTCAGATGATGTTCCCAATCGCTGACAGAGTCTTATAACCTTGGTCAGGAATAACGGACAGGCTTCACGAATCCTTGGTCAGCATTGATCAACCCCAACCTTGCATCCACACCTCTGTGAACGGCACCAGTCGTCCTTCCCCAAATGCCGCTAGAAGAACTCATCCCCTGATAGTCGACTCACTTGGCCACTTTTCGACCTACTATGCATTGCTTCAGCATCATCCAAGCAAAGTAGACTGGTACAGAGCCCATCACCAGCACCACAACGAGTGCTACCTGGGCCCAAGTAGGCCATTCGTCGAATTTGGCCATCTGAGCTGTATCGACACTTCGCTTCCACATCAAGATTGCGACTTCTGCTGGATTTATGTTTGAATGCCTCAAATATGCCGTCAACATAGAGGTTGGCGTAGAGACAGCATGGTTAATATCATGTGCGGTTTCATTAGCTTAGTTCCTGGTCAAAGGTCTCTCGGTTTTGTTCCTGGTCATGGGTCTCTCGGCTTTGTTCCAAATGAAGAACTCAGCATCGTTCTAAGAACCCCAACACGTGAAGCTTCGTCGACCTTGAAAGCACGTGTCATTGTGACACACGACAAAGGCTGCCCCAACGAGTATTCTGGAGGATTGGTTTTACGCGGGAAACGTACGCACTTCTCACGATGATAGAGAACGAGCCACATCAATCACAACCATTTGCGTCCAGCTGCTGCAACCCGCGCTCGGAAAACAGGACTTTTGATTTCGTCGCCAATTTTGTAGAACGGGTTCATCAGAGCCTTGACCCATACCTCATACACTTCAGTCATAAATTGCCGAATTGCTTCCTCCGTCTGCGGGCTTGTTGGATTTTGAGCGATAGAACTTGACGACAATGTAGACGTCCTGCTTCCCGCCGCTGCAGCGGCGCCTCCCGGTTGGTGCAGGAGCATGAATCTGACATTGGTACCCGTGATGAAGCAGCTGATATGGGAATTAGTGGGAGCGTAGTGGTCGATGACTTTGAGCCACATGTTTGAAGACAGCCATTGCACCTCCTCCACAACGTCGAGTGCGGCGTGGACAATGAATTGGTTCATGTAGCGGGACGATTCTCCGTTGCGAAAATACGCCTGTCCATTGCCTCCAGCTTTGGAAGTCCCGAACGTATACTCGAAGAGAGGGGTATCAGTCGGAGACACCACTACGAAATAGTAGGACATGTTCACGGGTTTTTTGCAGCTGCGTTTTTCGGTCTTGATCTTAGACATCGATGATCACCAAAGACGGGAAGCTGTTTCAGCCATCCGTCCTTGCGGAGCTAATCTCAAACCCGGGCGGCAAATTCTTGGCGGATCAGGCCACCTAAAATCATTCCCAACACCTTTCTGCCCACTCCGAACCGACCTAGCTCCAACTCAGAGTCTGCCAAAATTTCTTCGGCGGAAGTAATCCGTAGAATTCGATATTTGTACTCCGTAGCAAATTGGGCTGGCTGAAAACGTGCTTGGTCAGAATATTCTTGGGTATAGTAAGTACCTCCACCTGGATTTGATCTTCAGCACTTGTTTTCGTCACACATTTCTGCCACGGACCCCCTACCCCTGATCAGCGATGGCCAACTGCGCAGCGCAGCGCATCAGAGTCACATGAGCTTCTATACGTTGTCACTTGTCAACCTGGTTGTCGGATGACATAAACACTCATCTCATCGTCGCGATCGACGATGATAAGGTAAGCTATTTATCGATAGTCGGAATGGTATCGGAAAAGTAGAGTATACGACCTACTTTGAAAGCTCCACTTTTGCTACACCTTGAATTGCTACGTTTTGCTGCGTTGCACTGATGTCATTGCTTCTGCTCCGCCAAACAATGTCTACGATATAGGTAAAACATTTCAAAGGTCCTAGTAACTAGCTAAATGTCAACAATCCAGTAGTGCTTTTGTTCAAGATTGTGGTCACTGGCTTACTGACATCGCCAGGTCTTTGTACCTATCTGCACATACATAACAACGCAAATAAACTTTAATCCAAGCACACCTTGAACATCTCCCAGCAAATTCATAGCAGCAGGTTGCAAAACTGCAGTTGAATATGACACGAGAGCCTGGTCAATTCATCGGCTAGTGTAGCCGCCGTTCGCAAAGAGCGTCTAACGAAAAAGCGTCAGCAATCGTCATGTTGGATGAGCACGAGACTTGCCTGTCCATTGAACCATGCACCATCAGTGCACAGAAACTTGTATATGGGTGCGATGTCTTCCACGGACGTCAGTCTGCCTCCAACAGCGTTGCTCTTGTGAAAAGCCACAGCATCTGAAGTTTCTTGGCCATAGAAGAATGCTACGCGTGTCAGAACTCACAGCCCTGGATAGATTAGGTGAGGCGAAGCACGTACGTGTATCCATTGGCCCGGGTGCCACACAATTCACAGTGACCCCTCGATCCATGAGTTCTTTACTCAGACCCTTTGTGAACCACTCTACAGGTGCCTTACTTCCCTGATAGCTTGTGTAAAAGCTGGTATATGCTGCGAGCAGACTTGTCACGGTGTTGATGATCTTGCCACCATCCTTGACACGCTTTGCTGCTTCTTGGGTGATGAAAAACGCTGACTTTGAGTTAACAGCAAACATGAGATCGTATTCTTCCTCGGAGATTGATATCAATGGTTTCTTGAGCACCATCCCAACTGTGTTGATCACGATGTCGACCTTCCCAAGACTCTTCTCGACATCATCGAACAAGGTTCTGATATTGTTCACCGAAGTCAAATCACCCTGGAAAAGTTGAGCCTTTGCGTCGTATTTCTGTTGAAGATCCGCAACGAGTTCTTCCGCTGGAGTCTTGGATTGAGGTGAATTGTAATGCAACGCCAAATGTCCACCGTCGGCAGCAAACTGCCGGGCAATGAGGGCACCCAGGTTCTTACCACCGCCTGTAATCAAGACGACCTTGCCTGAAAGCGCCATGTCTTGTGCTGGTTTTCTTTTGGTAACAAAGTGAGCAATTGTGAGAACGATCTGCTTCTGCCGATGCAAGTCATGATGCCTGTTATATAGACAGGATCGGGAACAGCTAAGTTTACATTTGACCTAACAGACCAGTCACGACCAGTGCCACGGGTTGAGATGCTGAATCGGGTCAAATATAAGGTTCAAATGACGAACTTTCCCCCAAATGGGCAGTGCCTCGATAGGGCTCTACTACAACAAAGTTATGACCTTCAGGCGTACAGGAAAACCTACGTCGTGCTCAACCCTGCTCCAAGCTTAGATTCCACATGGGTCGACAGTGGCGAGCCTTTGGAGTGGTTCCCCGAGTATTGAATCTGTGTCTGTCAATGTTGCGCGTCGAAGGAGAATAGCTATACCTTAATACAACACTTGTTCGCTGGCAACAAGCCTCAGATCGATGCCGATAGTGAATTGGGTAAGTATATATCAGGGCTGTGTGCGGGGATATGATCGGGCACTGGTCTTCAAACTTCATATCTCTTGATTTGTCAGTCGTATATACTAAAGCTCCAATCCGTAATGGGCACCTTATCCCACGCATCCTTATTCACAAACACAGCCGCATTCTTCGGTGGCACCGGGAAGTCGCCTTCGCCGTACGCATTAATTGTTACGGATTCCTTCACACCACCGAGGATGTCGATCCAGGTTTCGCTTACGTGCTGTTGTCCAACGGCCATAGATATAGTCGCTTCTGAGACATCCTCCACACTCGATATCGTGACCGCCAAGCCATCCGCATGCTTCTCGTCACCACTCCGCGTCCAGCCCATAACGGAGGAGTCCCCACCGCTATAATCTTTCTGCGTGCCATACGCAAAGTATGTCCGCGCCGCCGCTAGTTTGCCGATGACGCCCGCTTTCTCAGCCTTTGCGAACTCGCCTGACTGGTTGTACATCCCAAACAAGTCGCCATAGAAGATGCAAGGGTAGCCTTCTTGCCTCAACAACGTGAAAGCGTAGGCTTGTGGACGGAACCACATATCCACGAACAACGTGTTGGAGGCCTGGCCTGGTTGCGTATCGTGATTGGCGACGATGGTGACGGCACTGTTTGGCAGCCGGGAGACGACGGTATTGTTGAGCATTGTTGCCAAGGAGGTTTCTTTGCCATGGCTGATGGCGGCCAGTGTGTTCAACAATGGGACGTCAAAGACCCTGGCAACCTTATCGATACCCTCAAGATAGGAGATCAGGGGTTCGACGGCAGTATCCCAATATTCGGCCACAAAAGTCATCGTGGAGCTCGATGGGATGCTCGATACCCAATCCTTCATGAACTCGCGGGAAATGTGCTTTGCAGCGTCAAGTCGGAAGCCGGACAGGCCCAACTGACCTGTGATCCACTTTCCCCAGAGCTCTACATCGGCACGCACAGAGGGGTTCTCGTAGGCGACGTCGGCGAGAAGAAGGTAGTCTGGCGAGTCCAAGTTAGTGAAGGGCACGTGCAAGGGTTTCCGGGATAGGTTCGGAGGTTACTACTGACCAAAATTTCCCAGTTCGGTCGAAACGTCCGTCGCGAAATCATTGTTCACGCCGTCGATTTTGAAGACGCCTTGGGCGTCGCTGCCTTGGTCATAATCAATGCCCGAGAAGTCATCGCAGCTCCATTGTTTGCCGCTGTAACGGTTCCCTCGCGATGAGAAATTGAAGCCCACCCACACCGGCGAGACTCGAGTGGGATTGATGGCCTGCTTTCGATTATTCGGGTTGAGTCGCGTGATGGCGCACGGCTCTGCGAAGTCCGCACCGCTTCGCTGGTTCAGTGCGGCATCAACCACGAGCCCGATGTTACTCTTGTGCGCCACTTCGGCCAGTTGGGCCAGCTCGGCTTTACTGCCCATGGCCGTGGCAGTACGACCATGCGTATCAAACTCGCCCAGATCCCACAGATCGTACACATCATACCCAATGCTTCCTTCAGTGGCTGCTTTCGTCGGCGGAGGGATCCAGAGATGAGTCACACCGATCTGATGCAGTTGGCCTACGACAGCGGATAGACGGTTCCAGTGCTTGCCGTCCTTGGGTATGTACCATTCGAAGCCTTGGAGGAGCAGTGGATTGGCGTCTTCTGTCAAATCTGCGACAGTCGGCGTCGGGAATGTAACAGGCACTGCGGTAGAGGCAGCTTCGGTAATTTTCGAGATTGTAGGGGATGGCGTGCTTGTTTCCTGGGAATGGCTCCTCCCGCAGCGACCGTCTCCGCTGAAGCAGACCCCCAAGGGGATGACAATCGCTAAGATGGCCACGACAGAGGCGACGCCGAAAAAGATGGCGATGGTGGTACGTTGCAGCCCAAATGGCGCGGTGTGTTTGCTGCCTTCTCCCTTCCGGGCAGATCCATGGAGAGAACGCTGGGAAAAATCGGCATTATGCATTGACGGACGCGTTTGTGCTCTGAGAGGGAACAGATAATTAGGACAACGGGCACAAAACAGCGGAGGCGAAAGATGCCCTTGAACACATACTGAGATCCTCAAGAGAGGTCTGGAAGGTATGGGGAACGTTTCGAGCTCCAGGAGGGGTCTGGCCTAGCGCTCGTCGTTTGTAAGACAACAGCCATATCGCGCATTTCGTGGCAATAGGGGTTGCTTGGTTTATCACATCTGAACACCGGCTCAGACATCCAAAGTTTTCGCATCGCCTAGGATATGAAAATCTCTGGACCTGTCGACGGTGCCTGGGCAGCGTGGGTCGTACTCCGTGGCGACAAGCCATGGAAGCAACCTCGGCGCGCCCTGATAGTTCAAAACGCAGTGGATGTCCTGATCGTTAGCGTCTCCAGGTTCCTGCATGAAAAACTGCTCGCCCCTGTGGCCAGGCCTGTGAGAACATGTGCTTGCAGACTGGCGTTGATTGACCACTGTGGGGCGCGACTTCCGTCCTGGATGGAGCTTGACTTGGTTTTAAGTTATGTTGAGCTGGTCACATAGCTTCTTTGTCTTTAACCCATCACGAATCGATCTATATACAAGCGTGACAAGCTGTTACATGCGATTTTCTCTTGTCACCGCTGATCCCCACCAACCCCTGACGCTAGAACATTGGGTCCGCTGACGTGACGTTTAGGTTTTTCACGATAACCTTGGCTCTTGGCTGCAGGCCACTCGAGCGCCAAAGTGGACTTCGCCCGAGCTCTTTTGGTCGTCCCTGAAAACTCTCTTCCAAACTAGGCATCTACACTAATCTCTGTTATCGATGCATATACCTGCCGCGCCAGCCACATCTGCAGGCCCGTTCCGTTGCTTTCCCAGATTCGGCCTATCTTCAACCCTTTTTGAACTGAGATGTCGTCACCACAACATCCCTGCGAATTAGCCGGGTATATCGCGGTCCCACTGCCTTATGACCCTGGTCCTGGGTTGAGACTGCCCTGGCGCATGCATGTGCAGATCGCACAAAGGACCTCCTCTATGCGTCACGGCTCTCACTCGCCGACGTTCCTGAGAAACGCCGAGCTCGATCCGCTGGATGCTTGTCTCGTGGCATGGCAGCTTCTATAATCACTTGCTGCCTCTTGAGGAGCTGGACCAACTAACGACTGCTAGCGATGTATACTCCGTGCTCACCTTTCCTTTGAGCAGTTTTTCCTTTGCAGCTGCCTTCAGCGCGTCCCTCCTTACAGTTTGAGGCTATCAGACCTCTTGCCTCAACCATGTACTTGTCATTCGTTCCGTTTCTGCTTTTGGGTGTCTCTTGGGCTTTGCGGTTCGATCAGCAGTACGTCGGCTATAATCTTAACGAGAACGAAACTGCGATTGAACCGAAGGATTACTGGGGCAAATGGGACAACCATACCTTCCACCCCTCGCCATCGAACTGGCGCATGCCCACCTTTGTCCTCACCATCGATAGATTCATCGATGGCGACCCAACGAATAATGCTGCTAATAATAGTGTCTTTGAGTCGAGTTGGATGGCGAATCAATTCCGGTTTGGAGGAGATACGACCGGCATATATGACAGTCTAGACTATCTGGAGGGTATGGGCATCAAGGTATGAGCTCATTGGTGTCCTTCCGATATCACAATGTCACTGATCAGGTCAGACAATTTACTTTACGGGCTCAATGATGTTGAACATGCCATGGTCTCCAGACGGATACGGACCCCTAGATTTTTCCCTTCTGGATAAGCACCATGGGAACATTGAAGAGTGGAGGGACCTCATCTCAGAGATACATCGCCGCGGCATGTATGTCATCTTTGATAACACAGTTTCAACGTTGGTCTCCGACCCCAATATTCGTGTGCGTTGACTTTGACTTACATACCCAAGGATGGCTGATCTGCTCGCCTATGGTGACGGATTCACGAACAAGACGGCCGAATTCAGATTCTCAGAATACGATTTCATATGGAAGGGCGAATGGAGATACCACGATTTCACACCAGGCAATGGGCACAACGCGAGCTGCGAATACCCGAGAATCTGGGAACAGGACGGCTATCGCCTCGCGAAGAACATTACTGATGCCTTCGATGGCTGTCGTGCAAGTGAGTTTGATATGGTGTGTAGACCTCTCCCCTTCTACATCAGAGGGTGGCTAATATCTCTCAGTACGGAGACATTAAAGGTACTGGTGCGTATCCGAGCTACGTGAACCAGCTCTCTCGATTTGCCTCTGTCCAGGATCGTCTCCGAGAATGGATGCCATCCGTTCTCGAGAAGATCAACAGGATGTCTTGTCTGCAGATTACAATGCTGGACATCGACGGTTTCCGAATCGACAAAGCAGTCCAGGTCACTATCGACGCTTTGGCAGATTTTTCCGACTATCAGCGGCAATGTGCGCGTTCCGTTGGCAAAGACAACTTCATCGTGGTCGGCGAGCTCGTGGCCGACCCAAATCTCGCTTCGGTTTATTTCGGTCGTGGTAAACAACCAGATCAAAAGCATCCCAACGAGCTTGCATCTATCACTAGCAGTGGAAGCACGGATGCGAGCAGTTATATTCGGCCCTTGGACAAGGTCGCCCTTGATGGTGCGGCATTCCACTACGATTTGTATGGCTCACTCACTCGCTTCCTCGGCCTGGACGGGCCCTGGGGTATGCTAGGTGTCGACTGGGCCGCCATCTGGAATCACTTTCTGGTCACTCAGGACATGGTAAACCCAAACACCGGGGAATTTGATCCGCGACATATGTTTGGGACTACCAACCAGGACGTGTTCCGCTGGCCCGCCCTTGCAAACGGAACGGCGAGGCAGCTCCTCGGCTTATTCGTCACCACATTGGAGCTTCCCGGGGCACCGATGATGTTCTACGGAGAAGAGCAGGATTATTATTTGATTGAGAGTCTTGCCCCAGACTATGTCTACGGCCGTACGCCATATGGGTCGAGTAGAGCGTGGCAACTGCATGGCTGCTATACCTTGGGCCAAGAATTGTACGTCGACATGCCGTTCAACTCTTCCGGCTACGGCTGCTACGATGACAAAGTCAGTCTCGACCATCGAGATGCTTCGCATCCTCTTCGAAACCTCTTCAAGCGCATGTTTGAGCTCAGGGATCACTATCCCACATTAAACGATGGCTACAACCTGACAACTCTCGCCACTTGGACGCGCGACATCTATCTCCGAGGGAGCGAGGGCATGCCTTCACCCACAGGTCTATGGAGCGTGTATCGAGGCCGCAGCGAGACCGTACAGGACTTCCAGGGTAGCGGTTTTGAAAACCAGGGCGTCTGGCTCCTTTTTCACAATGACAACAAAACTACCACCTACCAAGCGGACTGCACGAGTCTAAAGAGTATCAATGGCTCCATACTGTCACCTTTCGACTCAAACACAACCGTCCGCAACCTCTTCTATCCTTATGAAACGTACACCGTCGAGGCGTCGCGGTTTGCCCTGGGCATTGAAGGCTCCGATGAGCTCAATGGCTGCCTGGCATCCGTGGAGCTGGAGCCATGGGGATTCAAGGCTCTTGTGCCTACAGATAAGTGGCACCGTCCCAATCCTGTGGTCACTCGAGTAATTCCGCACCATGACGAGAGACTGGTGTCGACAGTTGCCTATGACGACACTGAGGTTGTGCCTATCGAGATTCGCTTTTCTCAAGAGATGGATTGTAATAGCGTGGCTGACGGGCTTTTGATCAACTCTACGGCACAGGGTGGTAAGGCCGCAGAGCTCGACCCAGAAAGTGTTCGTTGCGCTGCTCTCGATGACGACGAGCCAAGTCATGTGGGATATGTTCCCACGGCGTGGGCTTTTCGAGCTAATCTCCGAAATGTTGCGAACGGTGTCCACACATACACTGTTGTCAATGCTAGCAATGCCGACAACACCGGTGCAACGAACGCGAAGGACAAGTTCATGTTCCGTATTGGAGCAAGTGACAACCCCATGGTTTTCCCCCTGACCTCCAACTACACTGCCGGCCTACTGCAGAAAGATGCCGACAGCCAATTGAGCATCAAGCTTCGTGCGGCCGGTGCAGACATGATCAGATACTCCACTAATTGGGGCTCTAGCTGGAGTAGTTGGCAACAGTATACGGATGAGGAAATCGCCATTACTCCTCAAAAATGGTCAGGCACCAAGGAGCAAGCGTGGGAGGGCGAACATATCACAATTCAGTATTGGGGTAAGGCTGCCGGCAGCAGCCATCACGTCCAACACAGCGACCTCGAGGCGACAGTTGAACGCAGATGGCCCCATGCTTTTGTTCAAGGCATCTGGAACCAGTGGGGTTACGATAATGGCCTTGACAACAGGATGACGCTGGCCCAGAACTCCTCATGGACATTTGACCTTTACTCCGAATACCCGACTGACTTCATCATCAATGTCTGGGGAATGAATCCAGATGGCAGTCCGGACAAGTCGGCAGCGTTCGGAGACATTGACCGAAACTTTGTACTCGACTGGCTGCAGCCAACAACGATTGCCAGGAACGTCATTAACGTCTCGACGGTTCCGGTTGGTGGCATTGGCTATCGCATCGCAGTCAATGACGGCAACTACAACTTTGGCTACACTCCGGTGGGCTCAGTCGCTGCGCAAGCCGTCACTATGATGCTACTTTGTCTCATTCCCGTAGCCTCCGGCATCATTGGTGCGTGGGCATTCGCGAAAGTATTTTACGGCGTCAAATTCAATAAATTTGGAACGGCCAACGTTCCCGCCCGAAAGCTATTCGACAAGTTCAAATCCTTGAAGCCTTTCTCGGAGACTGAGAACCAGGAGTTATCCCAAATTTCTGCGAAGGGCTTGCCGGAGCAACCCCTTGGCTATGACGATGCACTTACTGCCGCAACACCCCGGAAGTCGGTACTTATTGCGACGATCGAATACGAAGTAGAGGACTGGAAAGTCAAGGTCAAGATCGGAGGCCTTGGAGCAATGGCCTCTCTGATGGCGAAGACGATCCAAGCCAGAGAGTTGTTCTGGGTTGTGCCCTGTATGGGTGGCATCGATTACCCAACAGACGAAAGTGAGTTTCCCGAGGCTGACGTTCACTACAGGATGCTAATCTATCTCTTAGCCACACAGAGCGAGCCATTTCGGGTGGTTGTACTTGGTGCAGAGTATCTCGTCCAAGTTCACTGCTATACTACCAAGAACGTCACGTACATCTTGCTGGATGCTCCGGTGTTCAGGGCAAGGAAATATACAGAGCCGTATCCCCCACGTATGGACGACTTTGAAAGTTCGCTCTATTACAGTACCTGGAACCAGTCAATCGCGGCCGCTATCAGGCGCTTCAACCCAGACATCTATCATATTAACGATTACCACGGAGCAGTGGCACCACTTTACTTGCTGCCTGACCCAGTACCTTGCTGTTTATCCCTCCACAATGCCGAGTTTCAGGGTCTATGGCCTCTCAAGGACGAAGAGGACATACAACACATGTGTGGTACATTCAATCTCGGGAAGGACGTCGTCAACAAGTATATCCGATTCGGCGACGTTTTCAATCTTCTCCATGCTGGTGTAAGCTACCTGCGCGAGCATCAGGGCGGATTCGGTGCCGTTGGCGTGTCCGACAAATATTCAAAACGAACGCTTCAGCGCTACCCTATCTTCTGGAGTATCAGCCACATTGGATCATTGCCAAACCCCGACCCTTCTGACCTTGCTGAGTATGTCAAGTCGGCAGCCAGCGAGAAGCCACAAGTCGACGAGGATGCTGAGGCGCAACGACCGATGTATCGTCAACAAGCTCAAGAGTGGGCTGGACTCAATATCGACCCAAACGCCGAACTCTTCATCTTTATTGGAAGATGGTCAAAGCAAAAAGGAATTGATGTCATTGCTGATGTGTTCCCATCTATTCTCAAGAAGTCCCCTTCAATTCAATTGATCTGCATCGGTCCTGTCATTGACCTTTATGGAAAGTTCGCCGCCCTCAAGTTGGAAAAGATGATGAAGATGTTCCCTGGACAGGTTTACTCGAAGCCAGAATTCACCGCAATCCCGCCCTACATTCACAAAGGCGCCGAGTTTGCCCTGATGCCCTCGAGAGACGAACCTTTCGGTCTCGTTGCTGTGGAATTCGGTCGCAAGGGAGCCCTGTGTATTGGTGCACGCGTGGGTGGCTTTGGCAACATGCCTGGATGGTGGTTCCCGGTTGAGTCTCTGACCACAGAGCACATGATCAAGCAGTTTCAGCGTGCAATTCTGGTCGCGATGGCGTCTGGGCCCGAAACGAGGAGAGCTATGCGCGCATGCTGTGTCACACAACGATTTCCCGTCCAAAAGTGGCTTCAAGATCTTGAGGTCTTGTACTTGACATCGATCAAGAAGAGCCACAAGCACGGAATGGTAGAGCCATTGGTCAACATCCGTCCACTGCTGAACCTGCGCTCCACACCAATGGGCAGTCCAACGATTACACCAGCCCGCACTCCTCATGATAGGTTCCCTCTTGGCAGTCCCGGAATGCTGTCGCCAGCACTGCCGAGGAGCTTGTCCAGAGCTCCCAGCATGTCGGACAGCGGCAGCCGGTCTCAGTCACCTCAAGGAGGATGGCAAAAATCTAGTGACAATCGATCAGGCTGGGAGTCGCCACTATATCCGCCGCAAAATGGGCGTAACTCCGAGGACTCTGGTTATTTCAACCACCGTCCAACTTCACCTAGAGGTAGATCGTCCAGGCCGGTGACGCCCATGACGTCCGCACCAATATTCTCTCCTGCCTTCAACAACAGTCGACTCAGCGTTGGCTCCATTCGGTCCAAGGCCCCTGGAACTCTGCAAATGGAGAAGACAACACCAGTCTTCGATGATCCGAAGATGAGATACTATCAGGCATACTCAGACCTGCTGGACGATCTGGCGGAGAAGGATTTATCTGCCAACCAATTCGGTCCTCACATCGAGGACTGGCTGGTAAAGAGTGAGCAAGACTGGTTCTCTGGTTACCACTATGCCTCTCTTGGCATGAGCTCGGCGAACTCGAGCTCAGTATCTTTGCTTCGCTCCATGAAGTCTGAGAAAGCCAAGATATCCCGAGCTTCTATGTACGTGTCACGGGTGAGAGACTCGGGTGATGCAGCGGACTTCAGGGGCATATTGGGTGACAAATATAAAGTTCCCGATGGCTTGAAGAAATTCCTTCTTCTGCAAGCCGGGACCTGGCATTACTACACAATCTTGCTAGCCTTGGTGAGTAGCACAGTCCCAATCTTTGACCTCTGGCTAATCTAAACTCAGGGCCAAATTCTGTGCGCCAATCCCTACCAATTGACACTGCTAACGGGACAAATCGGCGCGCCAGCCGTCGAGCTCTACGCGCTTTGTACCATCTACCTGGTCACTTCTGTAGGCTGGTGGGTCCTTTACCGTTACGTCCGGCCGGTGTACGTGCTGTCCGCTCCCTTCTTCTTCTTCGGTCTCGCATTCATGATCCTGGCCATCAGCAGCGCCAGCAAAGACATAATAGCCACTGGACACCTCTATAATGTTGCCAGCGGGTCATACACAATTGGCTCGTCAGCATATGCCCTGTTCTTTGCGCTCAACTTTGGCACAGAAGGTACGTTTGCAGAACCCACATTCACCCTGAACCTTTTCGCACTAACCGTATCATTCAGCCGGTACGACAGCCGATTACTGGGCGTGGCGCGCAGCCATCATGGCAGGGCTTCAGCAGCTCGTCGTCGCATTCCTCTGGTACTGGGGCTCCTTTCTCACGCAGACTACCAAATCCTCCTCCGCCGCTACCGCCTTGGGTACTTCTAAACTCCTGCTCGGTCTCGGCATTCCCATGGCGTTTCTCTTGTGGCTCATAGGCGGCGTGGTCTTCTTTGGGCTACCCTCCGTCTATCGGCAACAACCCGGCATCGTGCCGTCATTCTACCGCTCCCTTCTCGGCCGGCCCTTGGTCCTCTGGTTCCTCGTCGCCGTCGTCTTGCAAACCTTCTTCCTCTCGACCAACTACCCCCGCACCTGGCTATTCCTGTGGTCGTCGGGCACGGCGCCGCGCTACGCTATCGCCCTCCTGACCCTCATCTTTTTTGGCCCCATCTGGTTCACTATCATGGCCATCCTCAGCCGCCTCACAAAGTCCCATGCCTGGATGATCCCTGTCTTCGCCGTCTGCCTCGGCGCCCCGCGTTGGTGTCAAATGCTCTGGGCTTTGTCAGGTGTCAGCAACCACATCCCTTGGGCCGCCTCCCCCGCCTTGGGCGCCCTGCTGAGCCGTTGCGTCTGGCTCTGGCTCGGTGTTCTCGACACTCTGCAAGGAGTTGGCATTGGTACCATGTTGCTCATGAGTCTGACGCGCGTGCATACCCTTTTCACACTCGTGTTGGCCCAGATTATTGGCGCCTTGACCACCATACTAGCCCGCATGCTAGCTCCTCATCGCACGGGGCCCATGCCCGTGTTTCCGAACCTGGCTGCCGAGGTGGCTCATTTAGGACCCTGGTTCTGGGTGGCTTTGCTGTGTCAGCTGCTGGTCTGTGCTGGCTTCTTAAAGGTATGGTTTCTCGCATTCTCACCCTCAACGGCGCTTCGTTTTCTTTTGAAGTATTCACTTTGCTGACATAACCACAGCTCTACCGCAAATCCCAGCTCCAGAAGCCTTAAGAGGCCGGTGCAGAAGGACGCAAACACATTCACTTGCTCTCAAGCTAGAGCCGCATTTCCTTAGTCTCATATACCTTGTCCGATTATTTAGGTGAAAGATGCCCTACGTTATTCGGTGGTGGCGATCGAGTCCTTTCGCCGACTTTTAGACATTGTACAATATAACGAAACAAACTGGGCAACTCCAGCCCGGACCGAGGATGCAACATCCGAACAATCTGGAGGCAAATCGGGAAAATAGAACGTGTAAATATTTAAGCACGAGATACGAACTAAAACATGAAATATCTGAGATGAACTTACCATGTAGCAATTGAAAACGGAGAGATAGTCAAGCCGGGAACAATGGGCATTTGCACCCAGTCACACAGGCTGCTCTTACGCGTGTGATAGGCTCGCATCTTCTCATGCCTCACTGATACCTTCTTTGTATATTGACGCTCGGCTATAATCTTGTTTTAGCGTTCTAAACACGAGCGAGCAGGCGTCAACTTACAAGTCCAACTGCCCGACGACCTCCGTGCACGGCCCATCCCGCCTGGCCCAAACGCAGACCGACCTCGGTGGGCACGTGAAAACACCGCCCCCATACGCGTCAATCATGACACTGTGATGCACAAATCCGAGAAGATCAATCCACACTTCGCCACGATGCCACGCTCCCACTTCCATCCTTTTGACGCCCATTGCCGACCCGTTGGTCATGAGCACCGCCACCCCGTCCCTTCTCTCGGCGTCCCCTAGTCTTGTGAACCCGACACAATTCTTATCGTCCCAGTACTCCTGCATCTCTCCGTACGCCAACAATCTCCTGGCCATTATCATCTTAGGCAGTTGTCCCTGGCAGGAAGGTGGTAAGGGGTCAGGACCGCAGATGCCGTACAGGTCGCCGTAGAAGACACATGGGAAGCCGGTATTTGCTCGGAGGAGAATGAAGGCGTAGGCAAGCGGGATGAACCATGGCGATATGGCGGTGACCTCGTGGTCGCGCTCAAAGCGGGATTGCGTGTCATGGTTGATGACGAACGTCTAGCCGCAGAAAAGCTGCGGTTAGCACACCTGGCAAAGTAGAAGAACAAGGAGAGGCGATCAGGGGGGGGAAATACCACGGCTTGCTGTGGATAGTGCCTCGCTAGAGTATTGGAGAGAATGCCACGCATATCGCCGTCAGTTGCGACGGAAAGTTTGGACATGTTTGTGGCGAGCATGACGTCGAAGAGCAGGAGTCGTCCTCTCAATTTCTCGATCATGGAGCCGAGGGATCGGAGATCGTCTCTCCAATACTCTCCGATCATCAGCAACGGTGGTCCCTCGATAGACCGATCGAGATGGCTGATCCACGACTGTAGGAAGTCCGACGAGAAGTGCTTGACGGCATCGAGACGGAAGCCAGAGAGCCCGAGTTCTCTCGTGATCCAGCATCCCCAGTTCATCATGTCTGCTCGAACCTCAGGTTGGGAGTAGTCAAGATCATTGCCCATGCTGCGGACAGGTGTCAGCAGTGGTCTCGGGACGAGGGGGCGAGCGGGTTAATATACAGATAGTCCGCGTTGCCATCGCTGTTGTCGACGTCTAGAGCCCATCCTGGTTTCTGTGGCCCAACAAATCTGTATAGCTTATCGTTAGTCTTGAGTCGAGCTTCCCAGTCTGTGCCACTGAAGTGATGCCATCGGTACTTCATCTGGCTGTATCGGCCAGCCCTAGTAGCGAATTCGTAGCCTGTCCACACCTCGACTTCGTGCGCACTGCTCAGCTCCTTCAGTCGATCTATGGTAGATGGTTAGAGCAAAGGTCACCTCATGCCAAGGCACACCCACTGTTCTTATCAACTACCACAGCTTGACACTTCTCGGTAAAGTCAGCGGCGGACTTGTGGTTGAGCACTGCATCCCACAACACAGCCATGCCATGCTTGTGAGCCACATGCATTAGATTCATCAATTCTTCCTTCGTGCCCCATTTCGTCGCTCGAGAGCCCTTCTGATCAAATTCTCCTAGATCGTACATGTCATAGACATCGTAGCCGTTGCTTCCTTCCCAGCCGGCTTTGCAGCCTGGCGGGAGCCAGATATAATTGATACCGACACGCTTTAGACTGGGGATGGCATGAGCCAGCCGCCTCCAATGTCTGGTGTCGGCTGGTGCATACCACTCAAAGGCTTCGAGAAGCGTTGAGTTTTCAGGGGCGAAGCCCGATGGAACCCCTCGGCCGTAGTTGGTGTTTGCCTGGCTCATGCTGCTCTTCAGCATGTAGATACTTAAGAGCTGAACATTGTCGTGTTGTGCAGAAGATATAGCTATACTCAAGAATCGCATGTCCACGTAACGTGCCAAGCGTGGTTTGCGTCCGTCTATCGTAGTGGAGGCAGCTTATCTCCGCTACCCACCTTTGGCGTCCTTTATCCGCAGATGGATGGCCGACGGGTTGCCCCTATTGGCAACCCTGTCCTGCCGCTGACACCGCTTCGTACTCAAGAGTATGGCTCCATAATTTAAGGGTTTTATGTTGACGCCATCTTGATAGAAATTCCGGAAGGCTGTGAGATGAATACAGCTTAGGCCATCTTGTGATTTACAGACACTATTCCAGACAGGAATATTTGTTAGGCACTAAATCAAGTGCATAATACGGTGAGGTAAACAGATTCGTTATGCACTACAGTTGACTACTACATGCCTAGCTCAGCGGTACCTTATCGGCACAGGAGGTTTGACACAGATGCAATCAGAGGTTCTCGAACAGGAATGGACGAAGCAATTAAGGGCTCCTACAATGAGGCAGCGCGCTTTCTTTACGGCCATCCGTAATAACCGCATTGGGGTTGGTCACAAGTCGCTCCTACCTGGAGACTAGATCTGGCTGATAAACGAAACTCCGTCGCCGTTAATCCTCTTACCCAAGCCAAATGGCAACTTCGATTGTCTGTGCGAGACATATGTCCAGAGTCTTTATGCTTTGCGAGGCCAAACGAGAGAATCCAATTGATGGTGGCCAGGGTAGGAGAGTCTGGATGCAACGAGGTTGAAGGCACGTCCTGTGCACAGCACCGGACGAAGACCCCAGAAAGTCCCCAGATATGTCGCTCAGGCGAGGTAAGCCGCTTTGAAAGTTTCTTAGCATTCCAACCTACAAGGTATTCAAGGTCTCCAAGAAGTTCCCTAGACTTCTATCTAGAGGCTACCGACTGCTCGCATTCGAGTATCAGCCGCAGGTCAGCAAGCTTGACTTGCGTCTTCTGTCGTCTTCCTCGGAAAATCAAGCCTCGTTGTGTATCAACTCAAGTTACGAAAACGAGAATCAAAGTGTTCGTAGTGTGCAACTCTTGCCCACAATCAACGTATCAAAGCGAAGTTGCGGTCTCAGCTTATCTCAGCCAGGCTTTGATGCAGCTTTCTCCCGAACCCCGGGTCTGATCCTGCAGCGGTGGAAACGGCGTATGTTCGTGGCTAGGGTTGACGGTTTTGTGCGAGCGTTGAGTGACATCTCCCGTACTCCTCTGACAGTCTAACTTCTGACCACGACTAACTCCGGTCGGACATATCGCCACAGAGATCACATTTCAGTTGTTTATTGATGGCACTGTCTTGTCAAGCCAATTTCAGCGGTACGGTCATCGGTAGGGGAAGAACTGCTGAAATTGCTAGTAGTGTAGTTTTGGTATGGTGTCTGTGCGTGGTGTGTTTGTGCGAGAGAGAGGTCTTGTTCGCTTTTCCGGCCACTGGTCTGCTTTCAGTGTCTTCTAAACTCAGATACATCTCAATGTCAAGTAAAGACATCCGATAGAATGAATCTTGTTGTTATCTAGGAAGGAAGGTAAAAGTCATTGGGATCAGATTTCAACCCTTCATATGGCCGCCACGTCACGTCTGGAATCCTCCACTGTGCACTCTGTATCACATCCATGCCTACGTAATCGCCACGCTAGGATCTTCACTAAAGAAGCGTATTTCACTTCCAAGGTTGTTATTTCATTTCGTTAAAAACCAACATCTTCAACACTTAATCTTTCTTCTAGATCGACATGCCGTCTATGCATGGCCTCATATCAAAACTTTCGAAGCACATGTCTCCGTCCTCCCATCCTGACGAGATGACATCCAACATGTCGTCTGCGTTAGAAGATTTGTTCGAATTTACCAACCACGAACATGAACCCTCTACCGCAAGCGAAGACCTGCCAACACTCAGAGCAGTGGAGATTGAACGAGTCGTCGAGCTTGGTAACGTCTCAAGCGTATCTACGTTCGTGAAGCGTGATCTCGGCTTCCAAGGCAAGCTTGGACCACACGTTTTGCTCACCTATGGCGACACCATGTTCAGCGATGCTGAAGGCAGCGACGGGTTTCGAGGGATGACCTGCAACTCTGCTGCTATTGCCAAAAAAGACGCAACGAATGTCCTCGACCCTGCATTGGATGACAACAGCTATCCGCATTGCTTTCTCAAGCCTAGCGAAGATTACGGCGAGCATCCTAGTGTCTACTCCTTGGGAATCACAAACGTGATAGAGACATCAAATGGCAAAGGTATCAATATCTTTCGTCCAACTAGGATGGAACTAATTCGACAGTAGGCATCGTCTATTTTTTGCTGAATCATCGGCCTGATTTCCAAGATCACTTACTCGGTGCTGGCATCGCAGAGGTATGCCTTGACACATCTGGAGATATCCCAGTGCCGAAAGCACGACGACTCTGCAAGTACTGGTGGGATGGTGAAACTGAGCCTTGGTATGGAGACGTCTGTGCATTGAAAGATGGGGGCTATATCTACGCCTATGGTCATGCAAAAGACAACCCCTGGGTCTACCTTGCGAGGGTAAAGCTCAACCACGCAACCAACCTCAACTCTTATGAGTACTGGAACGGGGAGGGTTGGCAGCACGAGAAGCTGAACCGCGATAATCTTGGAGAGAAACAAAGCGTCTTTTGGCAAGTCAACCAGGGTCAGGTCTTTTGGTCCAATTTCCATCAATGCTTTCTCTTCATATATTGCGATAATTGGTGGTCGTGTCAGGTGCTGGTAAGTATAACATTTCCAAAAAGATGGACGACACTCACATGCGCTAGGTCAAGACAGCTCTGGCTCCTCAAGGACCATGGTCTGATCCGATCACGGTACATAAGCCCAAGCCTATCCAAGCAGGCGGCAACGTTTACGCTGCCATACCCCATCCCTACTTTGACGCTTCCGGCAAGACCTTGATCATCACGTACACAAATCACCCCAATACAGTTCAAGCTATCGAAGTTGTGGGTCTCTGCGGCATGCTTGAAATGAAGACTTGCTAATGGAAATGCCCAGGAATTCTCAGGTTGACGTCAGCACCATGAGGCAGTCTCCGGGGTCTTGCTTGACCGCTAAGGTGTCGATGCAGGTTAGCCAAGGACGGCCGAGGTAAGCTTATCAAACAGCGCTGCATGCCAAGCAGGTGCGGACAATACGTTTAGTGGTTATTGAAAATAATGGTAATATTTCAGCGTAACGAAACAATACCAATACGTGAAATACGACATAACAACTTCCAAATCGTATCGCCCCAAGCCCAAACAAGAGTGTCCACCGAGGTGTGCCAGTGGCAGCTCCGACGAAACTCATTACGCCGCGAACAAGGTAATCACTGTGACCTTTGCTAGCTCGCACTGAGACATTCACCTCGGTGCGTCCTCCTCGGCGATGAATGTAGCATGTGCTCAATTTTCCAGCAGTGCCAATCGCATTTCTCCCAGGTCCATTCGTGACGGGGAGCGAAGGCATTCACGAAATGCTCATTTCCTCTCCGGGGTTTTGTGGAGTCCCCCGCTCTTGATCTTGGATGTCGTAAACCTCCAATCTCCGACCATTACCAATGCGCGTGCTAGGCTAGAATCTTTGTACTTTCAAATCACTTCACACCCTCTCTTGGCTCAATTACGAGTCTGCGCGCGGAAACGGACCGGAAAGGTAAAAAGCAAGAATTCACTTCTAGAACAGTCCTTGCAACGGAAACAGCTTCAGGCAGATTATACGGACTATTGGCTCGTTGACGAGGTAACCTATCACCTACCTACAGTGATGGTGCGTTTTCGTGGTTTGACCACACTTGCAAAATCCTTGAAGAACGAGCTTGAAGGCAGCGAGGGTGTAGACTCTTCAGCTTCGCAAACAAAAGCCGTTTAGTGGGTGAACGGCAAGGGGCTATTACCCAAAGTGGTAATCTCGAAAGCTTTTTCCAAGCGGAAGTTTGACCTGCAAAACCGTCCACATTTCGGCTTTCCCCTGCGCTAAGCAACGCTTAGCCACTTTAGCGCAAATCTCTATCTAAGCTTCCTTCACCTTAAACTTATCCCATGGGGCCTTGCAGCGCAACAAGACCTCGTGAAAATCGATGGCATATGCGCTGGTTGCGTTTGCACTATGAGTCTCGGTGCTTGAAGGTAATCGAAATCGGCAGTTCACACTTGGAACTATTAGCTACGCTGGGTTGAAGTGATTTTAGTCGTCTATGATAACGGGGTTGGAGCGGAACAAGAAATGTACTTTTTACTTTCATTAGCAACTTGCTAATGAAATAGGAGGAATTCAGAGCCCGCCTGCCAGACTAGTCCCCTCAATTGCTTGCGTCACGTTCAACTCAACCTGCAATGCCGTCGCCTCCAGCATTGTCGTGTAGTAAGGTATCAGCTTTCCGTCGTATACACTTGAGTTCCCTTTGATATCGACAGGAATTACTGAGCTCTGCTGCTGCAGTACTATCCCCGCCACAACCAGCTCATAGACCTGCACACGCATCTCGATGGTGTTATCTCCGGGTCTTAGGACTAAATCATCGATCACCGCAGTACCAATATCTGTGCCGTTGACAGACATATTGAGAGTGACCTTACCGAGGTCAATGGTCATCACTGTTGGATTTGGAATAGACGCTGATCCGATTGCATTAGCACCGTCCTCTTGAGTGCCGTTCAAGAGGTGAAAGGAAAGCAACGAAAACCCTGCAAGATGGTTGAAGCCTGTACATTGGTTAGAAATTGTTGGATTTTCGTCGAGCAAAGCACATCAAACCTTTCATCGTGATATTCTTGTCATACTTGACTGAAGTCTTGGGCAGACCACCTTCCTTGAGGTCGCCATCTCCCCGCAACGCAACTGTGAATTCTTCGCTTGAGAGCGATAATAAGACATAGCGAGTGAATTCCTCGAGGTGGGTGATGTTGACGCGTTGCGGCTCAAGCTCGCTTCTAGTACCGTTCGAGGCTTTTATTTGAGAGGTGCGAATGGAGGCGAACGGCGGATTGTCGGCATTGTCCAGGAGATAGAAAGAAGCATTGAATGGATACAACGTTGGATGGTACTTAGAGTCCGTGTGAAAGACTTGTGTAAACCCCATTTCGATGCTGTCGGGGGCTGGATTCTGTATGGACATGGATGTAACTTCGAGTTGAGAGGCATTGACCGCCTTGCGTGCGACTTTCGGATATCCGACATAAATTCTGGAAGCATTAGTCTTCTGGGATAAGGCTTTGGTGGTAAACGGAGACTCACATCGGAAGCACAATCACCAGGACGATGCAGATAAAGGTGAGTGAAAACAACCACCACCATCGTGCGCATACTCTTTTCACATTTTGCTTTTTCCCGTTCTCCAACCTTGAATCATTATGGTCAGCACCGGATTTATCTCGTACAACCATTCTGATGTCGTGCTCAGAGGAATTCGTGGAGTCAAAGAATGTTGCCAGTTTGCTTTGTCATTCGCAAGTGGGAAGGACCACCTTTATGGAGCGACGTTCACAAGCAGTTCGCTCTCGTCGTGAAGATCATAATTCAAAAAGCTGAGACCAAAATTGCACAATCTGGTGAGATTTAAATCGTTGAGTTTTGTAGATATCTTCATATGAATACATAAGTACCGAATTCGGCAACTCTGAAACTCCCAAATTCCAAGCGCGGCCTGCATGGCCTCCGGAGGCCCTTGGGGCTGCATCCGGTGCGGTGGAGGGTGGAGCCTGCCACTAGCGTGAGCTGGTTGGTGAGTTGTCTGGTCCACCTTCCCGTCCTGTGGCCTCGTCCAATTTTCAGACTGATTCAGAAAAAGACGTTAGATGCTTCATAAAAGCACATGTCAAATGTGAAAAGGATCTGATGCCGAGGTTTCAGCCTGAGAGATTCCGGACTTGTGTTAACTCGTATCGTTTACAAATCATGTGCTCGATGTTGTGGTGTCGAAATCAGGACAATCCGAGGCCAGAAATTTGAAGTGAGGTTGTGAACAATGCGAAATATACTCTTCGACCCAAAATTGCCCTACTGGGACAAACGATTCGAAGGCCATCCGAACGGAGAAATTTCCTTTTCACCTACTGTGGGAGCTGTCCCTACGGATGAGATCGTGGAATACTCAATTTTGCTTCTGCAATAGTCTATGTCATCAATTATGTGTCCTAAATTCCAGTGGGGCCTAAATAAATCATTGTATCAAAACTGGTTGCGGTGGCACATACGCCACGCCTGGCTCTCCCGGAGACATGGGAACACCCTGCTTATTCCCGTCGTTTTGAAGCAGCATTGCATCCTGTGCCGCATCGGCAGCTTCTTTAGCCGTAGTCTGTCGCTGTTGTTCTTCGATTGGTAACAGTTCAAATGCAGCCTTGTGCTCATCCCAAGCTTTCACACATTCCGCAACCCAATTGCATTGTTCAACCTCGCCGTAGACAGGATGTTTGTACCGTGGGTGAGTTGTAGGCCATTTAGAAGCATGATAGTGATGCTTAACTAAAGCCTGCTTCGCATTGTGGTTCCCAGAGTCCGAATGGCCCTGGCCGGCAGCAAAGGCTTCAACTGTCAGGACAAGGACTCCTCCCACCACCTTGGACTCATCCATTGCGTGAAACGTATCCCAATCAACGGTCTGACCAACATTGTCGCTCATATGCTTCAAAATAGCGCGAGTAAAGGCTGAAGGTCCTGTACCGCTCAGTACTGCATCGAAGTCCAGTTGGACCTCAGCAATTGAAACGCCTTGCTCTCTGGCTACATCGTGTATCCACGCTACAATGTTGTCAACCAGATGAAGCATTACCGGAAGTCTCGGCTTGGTCATGAATGTCCATTGACAGAAACTCATCGATTTAGGGCCCAGAATTGGATGGTCACTGAATTCTGGCTGATCAATCTCCACTCCGATGACCATGTCAATATCTTTCTCGTCGAAGCGCGACGGGATAAATCTCTGTATTGGTCTAAGCGCTTCCACATCGATATCAGCATATACACCGCCCTCAACATAGGCGATTAGATACCGTAGCAGGTCAGCCTTGATTATTTTTGCAGTCAGAGTACGGTAAGTATGGACAATATCAGGACGGTTGAGGCCTGATGGACCAAAATGACTTTCAACGTAGTAAAGGTCATTCTGATCTGTGAGGACCTCATATCTGTAGTTCGGATTCTTCTCTGGCCATGTTCGAGCCACTGTATGATCGCGCTCAGCGAACTCGAAAGGATTGACTTTCCATGTTTGCCATATCTTCCGCGGAAACTTCTCTGGTTGGTGGTCGGACCAGTGATATGAGTCAGCACCAGTCGTGTCGAAAGGGCCGAAGCTCGAAATGAAGCATAGGATGAGCATGAAAACTCCGCAGAGGGGAGCTGCTGTCCTCTGAACTTGTCGAGGGAGAAAAGCCGTCAATTTCGTTGCGGTCGCCACAGGCGCATACATCTTGTTCAAGCCTAGAATTAACATTCCGCAAAGTGAGGGCAAACGAATGACAACGCCCGGCAGTGAGCTGATACTGTGTGACTCTGAAGCCTCTACTTACAGAGCTGAAGTTGCTGCCATCAACTGCCTTGAGCTACCGGAACACCGTTGGAAGCTGCCTTGGTAGTCCCACATGATTTATAACATGCCTCACAACGATTTATTCCGAGCCATGTCTGTTTGACCAGTCGTCATAATCGATAGCTATCATGTTTTGAGTCGGTGATAGTCCGAGAGTAACAAGCTTGTGGAGTCCTGTGATTCTGACGGCCAGGTTCTGAACCTTTCGGAATGGTGCTGTGGAGTCATCAAGAGCAAGATGGCTGCAGCATGATGAGCTCATGCAAGGGCAAGCCTGATTTGGAACCCATGAGAAGCTCAGAATTTGGCTGTTCGCAGACCCATCGAGGCAGACCGTTAACACGACCTGGACTGAGACACGAGCGGGTCTCAGAAACGTCTAAGACCATTTTGAAGTAATCTCCGTCCTGAAGGACCATCTTCCGATGCCCTATAGGGCCCCGGAGATCGTGGTCATGCGTGTCCAGCTGACACCATATCAAATCAACAAACCGATGTGGCATTCGGTCTGCCGTCTGTGATGGTGCTTTTAGTCGACGATTTCATGTTTAGGAGTGTTATTCTTCAGTTGGGTGTGGCCGCGCATGCACGACATCTTTCATGAGCTCTGACCACTTAATTGAAATGCTTACAGTGCTTGAAGAGTGTACGAACCACCCAGCCAAAGCTTGAACACAGTTTCTGTGTATCCACTGCCAAGCCCCCATGGGTCGTAAAGCTTCGAGCACACTAAAAGTCGCGATCCAACTTCGTATCCCTGCAATCTTTCCCGTTACAATACCATTACAGCTGCACCAATGAGCTCGATAAGGAGGATACCGGGTGGTGGGGGAGGGACTATCACAAGTGGCTCGACAGGACCAGAAGTGAGGTTACACGCACACAACTCATCTCTTTGCAAGTATAGTTCGTCTGTGTGGAATGATTTGCCTTCTTGCGGTTCTCTGAGCATTCCCAACATTCTGCTGAGCGCAACTGATTTTGCGGCGCATGTTATCTTGTAAGAATCATCGCAGACAGCGCAACTTTCATATCCGGCTCGGAAGACTCCACCTTCCGGCTCGAGAAGATGAGTTCTGATGAAGGCATACTGGGACAGAATTACTGGCAAAGCGTCAAGGTAAAACAAGATGAGTATACAGCGACCCGCACAGGCAAATGGGCACTGAATGTCATCCGCCCTTCAATACTGAATGCACGATCCTCAAAGGCTCTCCAGCCTAGAAAGTTGAGGACCACGGCGTACCTGGATGGACTCAGGGGGTTTGCTGCCCTCCTTGTATACATCGGTCATCACGAACTTTGGGCTCATCATTCGATTGGTCCGGAAGCCGTCTTCGAAAATGTTTTCGGTTACAATGGACAACATCATTTCATCACGCTTCCTGGTGTGCGAATCTTGTTCTCTGGAGGCCATTTCGCCGTGTCAGTGTTTTTCGTCATATCAGGATATGTACTGTCCTCCAAACCGCTTCATTTCATCCATGCAGGCGACCATCTGCAATTAGGAGATAACATCTCGTCAGCGCTCTTCCGAAGATGGCTGCGGCTCTTCATTCCTGTCATTTGCGTCACTTTCCTCTACATGACGTCTTGGCACTTTGGAGTCCGCTCTGATGTCGAGGCTTTGCCGACATTCCGCGCTGAGCTCTGGCGTTGGTGGAAAGAGGTTAGGAATTACAGCTTTATATTCGACGGCAGCGGTAAGCCAGGCCTTACCTACAGTTTCCACGTCTGGAGCATTCCCACAGGTAAGCTTTTCAAACACACATGATCTTACCACGCACATAAAAGCTGATTTGCGTTTGTCGCAGAATTCAAAGGCTCAATCGTCATTTATACCTCATTGATGGCATTCTCAAGGTCCAGCTGCAGAGTCCGGCTCCTGTGCACTGTTGCACTGATAATATATTTCATGTACTTCGTGGACGGCTGGTATTGTTCCATGTTCCTTATGGGAATGCTGCAATGCGATCTCGATCTTCTCGGTCAACACAGGAGTCTGTCGGCCTGCCTTGCAAGATGGCGAAGGTACAATCGACCAATGTTCGGTCTCCTCTTTGCTACAGCAATTTACTTGGGAGGGTGCCCAGCCTCAAGCCAAGACATGAGTGTGCTACGCAAATCACCTGGATGGTATTATCTCTCGTATTTGAAGCCCGAAGCTGTTTATGATTTTAAATGGTTTTACCTCTTCTGTGCATCAACATTTTTGGTTGCATCCATACCGAGATTGCCGCCACTCAAAACATTCTTTGAGCTTCGATTCAATCAGTATCTGGGGCGCATCTCATATGCCTTCTACCTAGTCCACGGTCCGCTGATTTGGACCATCGCAGATCGACTCTACGCAGCCACAGGATGCACGAGAGCATCGCATGCCGCAACGGCAGCACGATGGATCAACATGGTGCCCATTCCAAATGTTGGGCCTTTAGGTTTGGAACTCAACTTTATTGTACCACATCTTGTCATTCTGCCTATCACGCTCTGGCTAGCAGAGATTGTAACGAAGGTGTTTGACGAGCCGAGTGTCAAGTTCTCACAGTGGCTATATCAACGAGCTTTGGAGGTGTAGGAACAGGGATTGATGTTTTTGATAGCATGCAGCATGAAGAGTGAAATTGGACTACTCTCCGGACTTGTAACTCTAGAGCTGTACGCCCACTGCTTCTGTCTGCTCAATTTGTTGTGTATTGGCCAGCATTCTCACTTGCTATAGAACTTAGCAAAGCGACTTACAAAGCGTACCTACTAATTGCGCCGCTATCAATACTGACGGTAGAGTAAGCCCCATCTTTGGGTAAGCTCCTTTTACTTTGGGTCGTTAGTGTAGGTGGAAGTCTGGTCCGGTATTGAACTACCTCAAGGTAGGTATGTAAGCTTTCCGGTAAAGCCAAATACACAAAACGGAAAAATTACACCACAAAATTACATCTCGTAACAGCATTGTAATAACCTTGGAAATAGCTCCAAAGTCCCAGTTAACCCAGGGATCTAAGTCCCCAGGTAGATCTACGCCACCTGCGCAACCACTACTCCTACAAGCACATGCCTTTGCGAACGCTCCTTCCAAAAGAAACGGGAATCTGGAATCGACGAAGGCAGTAGCCATGCTTTTGTTTTACTGAGACGGTGCTTTCCTTTTGCATTTCAAGCTGCTTTTTTCATTCACCTGAACATTCCTCGATGAAGAAAATACTGGTTCTTGCGGGACCTGTAACTCTTTCCTTAGTTCTACTATGGTCTCTGTACCACAGTCGCTTGCCAAGTGTCAAGTATGAAACAGGTTTGCTGGGCTCGATCTTTCAGGGTGGAAGCAACGCCAGATGGCGCCAGCATAATGAGGTATTTTCTGCAACAACAGAAGACCAGAAGTACTTTATGATCGACTTTTGGGATCAGCAAGCAATGAATCCGAACATCATTCCGCATCCATTTCTTGACGAGACCTGGATAGTTGTGGCGCAACTCCGACAGGAATCACGATACTTTGCTGAGATAGCGTGCAATGCAAAATTCGATAATAACACTCTGAGATGCATGAATCATGCAGTTGCTCTTCCGATAGACCCAACTTTTGGAGACAAGTGCACTGGCGATCTGGAGTACCTTGGGCTAAATAGAGGACCTCACGATGCGCGGGTATTTTATGGCCCACGCGAGCCATACACCATATATGGCTCGAACTCGATGTTTACCTGCTTCGGTCAATGGATTCAAGACTTCCGGACGTTGATTGAATGGGGTTACGAGCAGTTCGACCAAACCGAATTTGTCCGTGCAACAGAACTTCAACGACCACCTCCATGGGGTACCATGGAAAAGAACTGGTTCTTGTTTTTCGACCAGGACGACCAAGCATATGTCCATTATGATGTATCGCCAGAACGGTCGTTCGCCAAAGTCGATTCCACAGGGCAAGTAGGACCAGACCTTGGCCTTCTGACGGCAGAACATGACAACAGGTGCATGGACAGGTACATGCCAAAGCTTGGGCCACAACTCGAGTCAATACATCAGGCAACTAACTCTTTGTTGATCACCAATTGCAGAAGAGCCGACCCATATTGCATACCGGATGAACTTAACACACACATCATCGCAATTTTCCAGCACAAAACTTACTTCAATTTCCATGCCGTATATGAGCCTTATGTCTTGATGTTTGAGCAGACCGCGCCATTCAAACTCCATGGTATCTCACAACGACCATTCTGGATACATGGTCGTAAAGGGGATCCGAGGATCAAAGATGCAGAGCAGGGTAAGTCAGAGGGTGGGAGCCCGAACAATGACCAGAAGCAGGAAATGTTCTATATCACCTCAATCAGCTGGAAAGGCAAGGCGCAGAAATACCATGGTTACATCGACGATGTGCTCTTTGTGGCCTTTGGTATCGAGGATGAGACGGCAGCAGCCATTGACATAATTGCGGAAGATCTTCTTCGTGGCCTTCAACCGTGTGAATGAAAAATTCCACCATTCAGCTATTTCTGCGTGTTCTTCGCGTACTGTGATCGCACATGCAAAATGCCTTACATTTGATGCTACTGACATAACCAGAAAAAAAATTCGGGGTGAAGCATTTAGGCGAAGTAATTTCCGAGGCGTGTGCCACCCGGAAGTCCGGCACGTGGTTACGGCTAGCCTAACAGATTGGGCTAGCCTCTGGCCTTAATAAGACGGGTGCATTGCCACAAGTCAGCTCCCCGGCTTGACTCCCGAGGTCGCACTGGAGTCCGTTAGCGGGAAAACCGAGCATGAGTACCTAGGTACAAGGTGCTTTGTTCGACGTAGGTATCTTCAAAATCTCACCCGGCTCGCGCCCAGTAACTGTTTCGGAGATGACCTAGTATAATCTGAGTTGACGATGCCATGACTTGGCAGGGGCGCACTAATGACCAGATTACATCAGAGCTTGTAAAATAATGTCGTGGCTGTCTTTGAACCATCATCTACGATTCGGGCCACGGCCAAGCATCCAGCTACTTGGCTTGACACAAAGAGCTTCCTTTTGACAAGGATTGGGGTTCCACCAAGACGCTTTGATGACCTTTGAGCGAGGCTTAAAACTTTGACAGACCTGGAGAGTCACAGAGTGTAACATGGTGCCAACGTAGATGCTCCATCAGTTGCGTACACTAGCTGCCAAGATCAAACATGCTTGGTCTCCCCCAGATTCGCTCGATCTCATGTCGCAGGCATCGAGCGCACTCCCAGATGAAGACTTCTCGACTACCAAGAAGGTAGGGTACGTTCCATGTTCCGCTCCTTGGCGGGGCATTATGATTGAGGTACATGAACAACACCAGTACCGATTTTGTAGGCATATGGCTCAAGGTCGTCAGCGGAGATGATCTTGGCAGCAAACTTGCCGCTGGTCACACGCGGGCTCAGCCTCGGGTGTTCTCTCTGATCGGTTCCACTTGCGACTCCATATCCACTCTCTAGTAGCATTTGCAGCGAAAACTTATGGCGAAACGAGAGATATAAGGTTGCGCGCGTTCGCCCATACCTGAGCTCGACAGTGGCAGTACGCATTGACACCATAGGAAGATAGAGGCCTCTTCAACGCCAAATCTTGCATTCAACTCACGATGGCAGAGCGAAGAAGCAGCAGGTCTGTTGTGCAGGTGGAGCACAAAGATGATGGCGTCCTACGCCGCAAAGATGACTCAATTCGACGCCTGTCAAAAGGAAATGCCAACGCCCTCGAGGAGTTGTCTGAGGCCAAGGACGCAAGCAATGTAGAAAAAGGCTTGACAGTGCGGAACTCTGTCAGACTGTACAAAAAGGCCATATGCTTCTCCATGCTGATGAGCCTCGCGGTCGTCATGGAAGGGCAAGTGCAGCAACATTCTCTGCTCTCAAGGTCGTCGCTAACATGTTGCAGATATGATCTCGCCCTAATGGGCAGTTTCTTGGGCTATGACAACTTCAAGGCCAGATATGGGACTGAAACCGATGCAGATGGGCAACCAATTATCTCGGCTCCCTGGCAGTCGGGTCTTCAGAATGGTGTACAGGTTGGATCAATCATCGGGCTCTACCTCAACGGTTGGATTTCTGAGATGTTTGGATACAAGAAGACCATGCTGGGCTCGCTTGTGCTGATGGTAGCCTTCATTTTCCTCCCATTTTTCGCACAAAACATCGAGACCATCTTGGCTGGAGCGATCTTACAGGTATGTGTGAACGAAATCGGCTTGGCCCATGCTTGTAAATGAAACTGATCAAGGACAAGGGTCTTCCATGGGGCGTTTTCCAAACAATTACTGTGACTTATGCCAGCGATGTTACCCCAGTGACGCTCAGACCATACCTAACGACGTACGTCAATCTGTGCTGGGTTATTGGCCAATTCGTTGCAGCTGGAGTACTCAAAGGCTGCTCTACCATCGATGGGGAGTGGTCCTATCGTATCCCCTTCGCAATTCAATGGGTCTGGCCGGTTCCCATCTTTGTGGCTGCATGGTTCGCCCCCGAATCCCCATGGTGGCTCGTCCGGAAGGAACGGTACGAGGAGGCTCGCAATTCGCTTCGAGCCCTCACGTCACCAGGCCCCGGCTTGCCGTTCGACGTTGAAGGCCAGCTCAATATGATCAAGGCCACCAATGAACTGGAGAAAGAAATGACCGAGGGTACCCAGTACCTTGACTGCTTCAGGGGCATCGATCTGCGACGGACCGAGATCGCGTCTATGAGTTGGGTTACCCAAGCATTCTGCGGGTCTGCCCTCATGGGCTTCTCAGTTCAATTCTATCGACAAGCCGGCATGACTGAAGACAACTCACTCACGATGAACGTCGGTCAGTATGCGCTTGGCTTCGTAGGAACGATTGGCTCGTGGTTTCTTATGAGACGTGTTGGCCGGCGCTTCCTCTATTTCTGGGGTCTTGTTCTGATGTGCGGCGTGCTTGTCATCGTTGGCGGTCTGGGGACGATTTCAAGGAACAACATTGGTGCACAGTGGGGCATCGGTTCTCTCCTGCTGGTGTATACCTTTATCTACGACATCACCGTTGGTCCTGTCTGCTATTGCGTCGTGTCCGAGATCCCATCTACACGACTGAAGATCAAGACGGTGGTGCTTGCGCGAAACTTCTACAACATGGGTTCAATCGTCAACAACGTTGTCATGCGTAAGTCTTCGTTCTTGCCCATTAATGTTGAAGCATTTCTAACTCTGGTTGTAGCACTAATGCTCGGTCCCAATGCGTGGAACTGGGGAGCCAAGTCAGGCTTCTTCTGGGCCGGTGCTTGCTTTCTTCTTGCAGTTTGGACATTCTTCAGACTCCCCGAGGCCAAGGATCGAACCTACGGCGAGCTTGATCTCCTCTTCGAAAACAAGGTGTCCGCAAGGAAGTTCCACAAGACTTCTGTAGATCAATTCGCTGGAGACGGTCTTGAGGTCGTGCGGGATGACAGCAGCGGGAGTGAGGGAACCTCTGAGAAGGTCTAGACAAATCCAAATGAAGGGATATGCGGTGGTTGATATGTATATGAGGAGTGACCAGTAGACAGGTGGTGTGCAAATCGAGACTTTGCCCCTGACGCTCTGTCTAGACAATACCTAGGTAATCTTGTCGAAAGCACTTTTTGAAGTTTCAGTATTCGTTACTTCGTACTCGTATAGACAAATAATACTAGTACACCTACATCGATATCACGTGTCAAGGGCCGGAGAGGGTGCGGAACAACATTGAATTGTACGTCACTGGTTTGTTCTCGATCTTATCTGGCAAGGGAGGTCTGCAGGGCAAAGTAGCATGACAATTTGAAATCGAGACACTGGTGGTCTGTGTTGCGCACATCACGATGCCAGCGCTAGCTTTTGGCCTCAATTCAGCCAAAAACGCTGGTGGACCAAGTAAAATACCGTCGAAACGAAAGGCCGTATTTGAAGATGTAGACGATGATACGCAAGAGCATGACACAGACGGTGCATTTGGCGCTCTGCAGACTTCCACTCGGCCACTACAACGACCTCGCGATGCTCCTGTTCGAAAGTCGCCCAAATTGGCCAGCCACGACGAACGACCAGGCAGAGGCTTCGGCACTCTGTCTGCGCTTCGAAGTGCAAAGCTACAAGATGAAGAAGCCTCCAAACTGGATGCCTCGGTCTACGACTACGACGCCGTCTACGATACTTTTGCAGCGGACACGCAGAAGAAGAATGCTTCTAATGGCGACTCGGCGGTACCGAAATACATGACAAACCTCCTTGCGTCGGCCGAAGTCCGCAAACGAGACCAGCTACGGGCAAAGGAGAAAGCGCTGCAGAAGGAGCGTGACGCCGAAGGGGACGAGTTCGCTGACAAGGAGAAATTCGTGACCGGCGCGTACAAGAAGCAACAGGAGGAGCTGAGACGGCTGGAGGAGGAAGAGAAGAGGAAGGAAGAGGCGGAAGAGGAGAGGAGACGGCAAGGAGGCACGATGACGGCCTTCCACAAAGAGCTGCTCCGGAAGGACGAACAACGGCAGAAGGCTGTGCAAGAGGCCGCGAAACAGGCTCAAGACCTGCGTGAACAGGGCGTGAACCCGGAGACTGGAAGTGGAGAAGATGAGAAAGCAGACTCAAGGGTGGCAGCGGAACTAAACGAGCAAGGCGCGCATATTGTGGTCAACGATGACGGCGACGTCGTGGACAAACGACAGCTACTCTCGGCCGGTCTGAATGTTGCACCAAAGAAACATGGCAGCGACAGACATGACAAGACCAAATCAAGTACGGCGAGGCCTCAGGAATGGCAACGGTCTGCCAGGCAGCAGGATGCTCGAATGTCGCAGCGAGAACGACAGTCACGCATGCTGGAACGGCAAATTGAGGAAATGGCTGCCAAACAGAGGGAGACAGACGCTGCAGAACAAGAAGAGCTACGGGAGAAGAACAAAACTAAACTTACAGAGAGCGATAAGCTGAGTGCCAAAGAGAGATACCTGCAGCGCAAGAAAGAGCGTGAGGAGGAGGCGAACAGAGCGAAAGCCGCTGCAGTTTGATTGTGTTTGTGTCACACACGTTCTGCGTTTTGCAGCTGCAATCGACCTTGCTATGCAAATTGTACGGGGTGGTGCCCTGTGTTTGCGCCCATCGTCAGAGTCCTACAACCACCTTGACTGACGCCCAGCTACTAAGACAAATGTGATGTTCAATGTGGATCGCCGTGGATATTACTCACCGGCTGGGTTCAAACGCTTCAGCGTTGTGACTGATGTCGAGACGATCGAGAAGCTATTATTCGACTTGCGTCAGGGCATAATTTTTCGACACATCCTTGCCCGTACGCCGGGTCTCCCTTCAATGGTTGACACCGTCCAAATTATTGCTTCAAATGGCAGAAGACCCAAAATCGCCGCCTCCCCAATATCAATATCAATATCAACACACGGGAAAAGATCCGACGATGGCACCACAGTTCACTGGGACGAGCAGGACTCGCTACGACCATGAGTTGGATGATCTACAGCGGCATCGACGTCCAAGGGCTGCGTCTGACGACGATCAATATCGACGATGGAGAAGAGGTTTCGACAATGACATGCCCGCTCGGCCGTCATCATCCAAGTCCAAGGCAGCACAGATCTTCGCAACATGCTGCTGTGGTTCTGCGTGGGGAGTCGCTGTCTGGCTTTTGGTGGCTGCGCTGGTCGCTGGTGTCTCTACCGGGCTCATCGTCAAGGCTATGGTTGCGTTATTGCCGCGCTTGGTCAAACTGACTGTTAACTCATTGTGAAGCTTCAAACCTCTCGTACTCCTCCAGAGGCTCTGACATCATCTGCGAACGTGGCTGAGACTCCGAATGCCCCGATTTCGACCTCGATTGTCACACTTACCACATCCTCGACCTTCTCCGCACCTCTGAGCGCGTCAATGACAACCTCGATTATCACAGTTACAACATCCCCGCAGCCTCCCTCGACCGTGTTGAGCACGGTCACCTCTGTTAGTTTCTCGATCTGGACCCCACCAGAAGCCTCTACCGTGACGGAAGTCAGCTCAAGTCTGGAGACAAAAACAGTGACCAATTCAGCGTCTGCTGCAGTCAGCACAGCATCTTATTCTGCCAGCTATACAGTCACGTTGACTAAACTTCGGTCAACAGTCACAAAGACCAATACTTTGTACACCAGTAAGTCGAACCCCTTCTCGATACCTTTGTGCGCGCTTGCCAGGGGTGAAAACACCATGTAAAAGGCATCTTGACTACAGCCATTGCCAATCCAAGAGGGTACAAACTCTAACTTGCCCGTGACAGGCGGGTCTGATTCAGCGGATGAAGCAAAGAGCACCTCGACTTCGGCTAAGGAGATATCCAGTAAGTACAATATGCTCACACCTTTGTCGGTGCGGAAGCCTGTTCACAATCTCCATCACGTACTCGAGCCATATGCACGCAGTGATGAAGACCGTTGTTGTTCTCTCAGACGCTACTCTCCAACTCGAAATCACGGCAAAGATATCCACTACCTCTCCTGCCTTTCCAATCATTGCAGAATTTGCGCACTGACGGTTGTTTCCAGCTTCTTCAAGCCATAGTACGACTGTTCACGAAACATCATCAACAAAGAGTGAGTAACTTTTTCCCCCAAGCTTGTGTTGAGCAGAATCCTCAAACATGGTTGTCCAATTGCCGGCAAGCGCGACCGAGACAGGAGTTGTAGCCTTTGTTGGCTTGAATGCCAGTAAATCGGTTACCGAACGTGTCGGACTATCACGCACTCCAGCGGAGGGAACAGAACACTTTCCTGAACTGTTATGCATGTTTTTTTTTCCGGAACAGGGGCTGACTACCTGACTTGGTTCAAGGCTCATCATGTTGGACCACGATCGACGACTCCGCTTGCGTACTGATCCACCTCTGCTCTTCCTTTGCGTCTGCGAGTACCGGCAGTCTCTGCGCCGACTCGTCGTGGTGTTTCGAAGACGATAGAAACGACGATGAGAGGAGCAAATGCAGTCACTGCAACTGCGCCGCACAAGCATCAACCCCAACAACTTCACCTCAGTCTTCAGTCCGACGCTGAATGAATGAATGGAATCGTAAATACCTCCCCCACTCCCCTCCCCCTCCCCCCAAAAAGGGAAAACCCATTCAAAAACCCAAATAAACTAACGCAACCATTTTTTTCTGGTCATAGGTTCGTCATCTGCTGCCCACACCCGCACCATCTCAAGCCCAAGCCCAGCAGCGAAGACCACCGCATCATCCGCATCATCACCATCATCACAGGGGCAATGACAGCCATACGTCTTCTGCTACACCACCACCACCACCTCTTCCTCCTCCTCCAACGATCACGGGCCACCATCACCACCACCACCCAGCACGGCATGTACCCCTACGAGTTGGGACGTGCACGACGCGCTCAACCGCCACTTGGTCAACAACTGTCATACCGAACCGCTCCCGTCGCCGAAGCTATGTGAGTTTGCCGTGAGGGGCTCGAACGGCAAGACCACCAATGTCTGCGATAAGCTGCGGCGCAAGATCGGGAGGGAATTGGCAGTATTGCTGGTACGGTGCGTGGGTGTGTTGGCGATTGAAGCAGTGAGGCAATGAGTGAGGATCACGTACAAGTCAGTTGGGTTTGTTGGGTTTGTTTCACAGCCCGCCCGCCGCGAGGATTTGAGCAGGAGAGGACCATTCATTAAAGTGAACTTCAGACCAAAAAAAAAATGAAAATATGGGCTTGGGCTTTTGGATGTGCAGACAGTTCCACACACAGCACCAACACTCTCATACTCCTACGGCAATAGCATTTTTTGATCACCTTCCTGCCTGAAGTCATTCGGTAATTGGGTTTTGCAAAATTCTTCATGTCATGTCGGTCAACTATTTATATTCCCTCACATAGCCAAAAGGGAAGACGCCGATATCACCCGCATAGACACCACTCCACCAATCCCCATTCACGTCCTCAATCTCCGTGACCTCTGCGCCCCGCGGTAAGCGTAGCTCTCCTGCTCCCCCTTCGCCATCCTCGGGCCAATACGGGTAATACGCTAATCCTTCCTTTCCAAAGCCGCCGTCGGGCGGAAATCGTACATTCAAGGTGGGGCCGCTTGCACTGTTCGAGAGAGTAGAGGCTCGACTGCGTGTCCCTTTCCTCACACCTTGGGCATCTTCTTTCCAGCTCCAGGTTCCTCGAGGCGTGAGAGGGGGACTGGTGGGCGGAGTCGGGCGTAGATTATGCTGAGAGTTCCACGCTCGGATGTCCGTTTCAGTCATTTTCCACCCTCCGACCAGATCATGTTTGATGACACGTCGCATTCCTCCGTCTCCATCATCAGAGACATCAGCTTCGAAGGCGACTACGACCATTCGGTGGCCGTCAGGGCACATTCTCCAGCCTGCGATGGCGTCTGCGGATATATGGCTATCACGACGCATGTGGGCATGCTGGAGGTATGTGTTGTGGCAAGATGAACAAATATCAAAGTCTGTCCTGTGGAAAGGACAATGATAGCGCCGGGTGGAGGGCAAAATGACGGAATGGCAGATGTTGCAGTCCACGTCGATGACAAGATAGTCATATCCCGGTCCACGATGAGATCGATTGGAGATGGTCGAGTTGGGTGTTAGTGGCCTACTATTGCTCGCACTCGTCGGTCCCGTGCTCAGGCCGGTCATTGCACCTGCGACTGGTGGAAAGCTGAGCTGAAAGTTCCCGGGAAGGCCGCCATTGACAATTCTCTCCTCGCTTCGGGCTGACAGCTGAGGTGGGGAGTAGGCAACTGGCAGGAGCGGGTGACTGCAGCAATGATGCGTCTGGACACACTGCTTGCAGAAGCCCCATTCGCCATCGTTGCAGATGTCGCAAAGCCAGAATTGGGAGTTAGCAAAAGAGCCACACCTATCGCAGAAGTGGCCTTCCTGGAGCCGGACATTCGGGTTCGACGAGCTTGTCTTGGGTATTGTTTCTCGAGTGCGATTTGAGATGCGAGTTTCGAGTACGACTGACGGGACAGGTCTTTGATACTGCCTGCCTATCAGGGTATGCGGTGGTGGTGTATTAGCACTTCTTGTCCTTGAGTTCTCAAAGTTGATATCAGCCGCATGACCGAAACCATACCAATGTTTGCACCCCTTTCCTTCACGGTAGCAGCGTAAGCAGAGGTCGACGCTACACGTGTGGCAATGCTTATGAATATCGTATTGAATGTCAGCTGTGTTGCAGCGAAAGCAGGAGACCGCAGGCTCTTCATGTGAGTTCAATGTTGGTGCAGGAAGCGCAGGTAGAGCTGTGCTGTCGAGTTCTGCGACCTGGACATGGCCTGTGTTGCGAGCGGCGCTCGTGCTGTCTGAGTTTATGGTGACCGGCATGGTCTGCGTGTGGCGGGGCGAGCGTGAGCGTGATGGAGAACGGCCACTGCTGTGCTGTAATCTTCTATCCTCGCCGCCCACCTGCAGCCAGGTTTGTGAGGCACGTGGCGAATGGGAGGGTTCGGTGTTCGACCTTTGAGTGCTGGTAGGGAGTGAGGGGTGCCGGGTCGACCTTTGTTGAACCACATCCGACCGTCTCTCAACACTTGAGCCACGTGGAGGGTCAATAGGCCCACTGGGTCGATGCTGATCAGAAGCAAGCCTTCGATGCTGGATTGTCACTGAAGAGCCCTGTGAGTTCGATCGACCAATAGATGTTGGTGGCTGAGCTTGTGGCCTCGACGAATGCGAGCGCTCCCTTGAATCGTGAAGCTGGAGTGTAGCGAATGGCGGGGAAGACCTATGGGCACTGTTTGATCTTCTAATTTCGTGTGGGACGCGATGCTGCTCTGGAGTAGACGCGGCAGAAGACACAGATGAGCCGGTCGGCAATGATCTTCTTGGGGGGTGCCTCTGTCGGTACATTTCAGCGATACGCTCAGCAAGGAGATCCTGCTCGGCCTCGGTCAAAGCATCAATGTCAATGTCGCCGATCAGACCCTCGTCTATAATTTCTTGTATGATGCGGACGTCGTCTAAACTGTCGCCGGTGCCGGTGCCGGACTCAGAGGCGCTGACCAGCGACCGCAGACTTGCCTGGTGCGACATCCTGTGCTCCACGCGGCGCGCTTCGACAGCGTCAGGATGTCTGGGCGATGAGATAGGCGGCGAGGACGAGAGGTGGCGAACCTGGTCCGAGCGGCGGTCGACAGAGTCGGAGTTGGCGGGAGTGAGAGTGGGAGTATGGTCTCGCTGTCTCTCCCTCTCACGCCTTCGTTGCCTCCTCTCTTCTCTTTCGGTACTCACACTCCTATTCCTATCCGAACGGGCAGGAGGAGCAAGACTGGATGCCGAGGATGGATGGTCCGGGTCCTGCAGGCTCCGCTGTCTCGTGTCCTCGACCACTTGTCTGTCTCGAGCAGCTGCCTCGTCGTCCCTCCTTTGCCGTCGGTCACGTCGGCGCTCGACCTTGGGTAGAATTCTATCGCCTGGTCTGGTCCCGTCAGGTTTGTATATCTTGTCCATTTCGTCCTTTTCCTCCTGACTGCGATTGCGCGCTGGATTTGCGGCGAGAAACAGCTCGAGGAGATTGCTGACGGTGGCATTGTGCTGGACGTCTCGAGCCTCGGCGCGGCATGTCGGGCAGCTGTATGGACTTGCTGCCGAAGTGGCAGAACGAGAGGAGGAAGCTCGGCGATGCTGGTGACAGAACCACTCCTTGACACACGATCCACAAAACGTGTGCAGGCAGTTCAAGATGGTCAGCGGCTGGTACAGGATTTCGGTGCAGATAGAGCAGATCAGCTCCCTCTCGAAGCTGGAAAGACCTGCCCCGACAGCTGCTCCTGCTCCTGCTGCTGCTGCTGCTGCTCCTGCCCCAGCATCTGAACCTGCGGGGTCAATCTCATTGGCTGATGCTGTCATGGTTTTTTGGGCAGTCGCAATCCCGAGTCAGTCGTAGAGGAAGGCATCAAGTTGTCTGGAGTTTGAAATACTGAATCCTGATCATTGATCACCTCTATCTATTTCACCTTCTACCAGGTTGGTACATTCAGTGCCCCGGCTGAATGTCAGGCGTGCGTTCGCTTCTGTCCATTTCCACTCCTGCAGCTGAAATGTCTTGGACCGATGTGTCAGACACCGTAAGTTTGGTGCCTTGTCTGAGCGCTTCTAGGCCAGCAGGGGCCCAATTAGCATTCAAGTCACGTTCAAGGTTCTGTGCATGCGATTCCCTTCCGTTGCGTCATTCCTTCCTCCCTAATAATATTATTAGCCACTTAGCTCCTTGGTGTCCGCTCACCCGCTCCATGGACTGCAGCCTACACCGTCCCCACACCCTGGATGCAGCTCAGCCGCACCGGTTGTCTTCATCATGCCGCTAGATCGCAATGCTCTGCTGTGCGCATGAACGGTATCTGTATGCCACTAGATGCGGTCAATGCTCACCCTTCTATACCGCTGGCAGCCATGCACCCATGATGGTCGCTTTTGCTGATCCACACGCTCTGCCTTGACCGGACCCCCGGTAGATCCTTTGCCTGGCTCGGTCAATGCTAGTAACAACACCCCCGAACAGGATCGTTAGGAAGCCCGCATTGACCGGGCTCTCCTCTTCTTCCACTTTGGTTGATTCTCTGAATTCATTGCGTGATTCGACCCATGGAACCCGTCCCTCGTCGTCTCGTTTTCTGCCTGGTCAAGTTCTAAACTACCTAGGTATTTGTATGGCAAGAACGTGAACAACGGCTACAGGGCCAAAGGAAATTGAAGAGTGGCAGATTTGAGAAGGTGTGTTCACTGAGCACAAACCTCGTCGAGATGAAGTTGTTCAGATGTGAATTTGACTTCGTTTCGAGTCAAATAGGTGCATACCCTAGCTTCGCGTGCGTATGTCAGTCATTAGACAGATAGATCAGTCCGGTCTTTGACTTGTCTACCTGCCGTTATGGTCTTCATTCTGCCGTACCAACTATTCAAATGGCTACTTTCTTATATTGCTGACAAGTGCAATTCAACCTTCTCTTCAACACCATTATTCGAAAATCATGTATCTATTTCAAAATAAATCTAGGTTTTTCAATCGGCATCGGACAATCTGGACTTTCGGTTCCACTACAAAGATCGCAGCCAAGTTTGGTTAAAGCGGCACCTCGACTGATCAGCATGGATGAGTCAGGTGATCGAGACTCACTTGTCTCTCGTCGTCAGGGTGTCGAGTCCCGTGAGACGGTCTTGGAACAGGTTCGGCACACCACCCCAAAGAACATCGTGATTCTTGATTGTGATGACGATGACGGAGAGAATACGACTAGGTCCCGCGATGTAGCACGACCATGTACCCTTCATCCACACGCTGAAGTTGCCACGCCGTGCGATGGAACAATTCGAGAGTACCGTGGACCAACCACTATACCTTGTCATGCCTCCACCGGCGATGATGCTGCCACTACAAAATTATACAAGAAGAAAAGGCTGTTCACTTCGGCAGGCCCGAATTACCAGGCCCTCCAACTTTCGGGCTTGTCAACGCCTCCATCTTCAGCCAGCGTGTCCCCACAATCAAGGTCAAATGGTGGTCACCAGATTGACTGCATGAAATGGGGCTTCCCGGTTATTGAGCGAGAAGTAGATGACTGCAACTCGCTCAGCGATGACGCAGGGAGTTATAGCATGCGTTATGCACGCCTAGCTTCGGGTCCAGATGTCGTACAGAATGGTGGAACACCTAAGCAGAACCCGACATCAGATGCTTTAGAAAAGGCCAGGAAGTTAGCGGAGGCCAAGGGGATTGCGAAAAGTCAGCTTCTTCGAGCTGAGAGGACAACGCGAGCAGACAGCACCGTCTCGACGACTATTGATCCGAGAAAGTACGATCACCCGTTTGGAGAGCAGGTTTTTCAGCAGGAAACACATGAACTTGATGGCACTCATGGACAGAGCGATCCTGTTAACGATTTATGCTCCCCTAAATCACCGGATGTAGAAGAGGTTTGGAACCTTCGAGCTGATGCACTCAATCTGCCTGGAGTTAGCAACAGAGAACGACCAAGTGGTACAGGTAATTGCACGACAGGACAACAGATCGACGTGAATCCCTTCACGAGAGAAGCCGCTAATCAGTGGCGAAGTCAGAGCCGGCATCTTGACACAAGTTCGAACATGCTCGAGGACCAAGCCAGTCTCGAAGCACAGCGACAGCGAGATGCAAGATTGGCCCGCATCACAGAGAATTCCAAAGGTGGTGTTAAGAGAAAGTTCGTTGAAATTTTGTCTCCTGCTGGGTCAAGTCCAAAGTTGTCAGAATTCTTTGCCCCATATCTGAGCACACCTTCGAGAAGGTCGAAGCCGACATCGCGACCTACCATCTCGTTGAACCGTGAGTGCATCAGGGCCAAGATGGATGTTTCCCCGCCCCGCGAAGACAGAGAGAAGCCTGTTCCAAGCCTGTCGGCGCTCGAGCAGCTCACCAGGAGAACGTCAGCGTCCTCTGGCGGGAAAAGAAGACTGGATTTACGAGATGTGTGCGATCAACTTCCTCCACAAGGAGTCGACATTACTAGGCCGCGTAATTTTGAAAATTTGTCCAAGGATCGACAGCAGGCCATCATCCGGCGTGAGACTTTGAAAGAGCGGCAGAGAGATCTGACAAGCATCCTGACCGTTTTCAAAGAGTTTGCGCGCTTGTTCGCGGTTGAGTCCCTCCGCGATGCTGAGTTGAGTCAGCTAGAAGAAGTCAAGAAATTCACCAACGCTGTACTAGATCGAGACAAATCCGGCAAAGCAATGAGAAAGCGTGTCCAGGACATTCGTGACAAGATCAAACGTCGCTTGACTAGCCTTTGCAAGGACCCAGATGCATCTCTGGTTGATACAATGCTCGCCGATATCATGAAACAAGCATATTTCGACAAGCTCCAACAGGAGATACCGCAGCTAGAACGTGACCTCGAGCAAGCCAAAATGGAGTGCGAAAGCTCTCGGGGTGCAGCCAAGAATGCAGCCAAAAATGCGCAAAGTAGCATTCCCGTTGACAAAAACCTCAGAGACGGAAGGCCTCGCCGAGTTGATAGATCCAAGAGCTACCAGCAAAATCTCGATCGTCAAATTGAAGCACATCGCGAACAGATCGCCAAATTTGACAAAGAAGGCAGTCAAGTTCTAGTCGTTGGGAAGGGCAACGGAGATGATAACCGGAATCTTCGAAGTGTCGACGATGATACTAAAAGCAATACTAGTGAAGAGAATGAAGGCGAAGATTTTATGTTCCCAACCCACTTCAAAGATGCTGTCAACGTAGGGGAGGTTAGGGGTGATACCTCATCCGAACAGCTTGATCAGCCCTGGGGTGTCAGTCGACAGAATCACAGCTGGACAACTCAAGCTCCGAGCCAATCTTTGCTCGAAAGGATGACAGCAAAGGCACACCAGGAGAAATTACTTGAATCTCAGGGAGCACAAAGACCTGACTTACAAATGGTTCAAGATATGAAACGTCGCGACGCTGCTGGAGCGGCGAAGCGCGAAGATAAAGCCATGACCGAGTCTCCGGACGATAAGTCGTCTGACGAAGAACAAGAATGCCAAGTTGAAGTGGAATCTTCTGGCGAGTTTGATGACTCTGACCTCGGTACTGAAACTGAGGCATCCAGCCAGGATGACGAAGAGGACGAAGATGGCCAGCCAGTTTGCAAGCGTTACGTTGTCAAAGTTACTATCACAGGGGTAAACCCGGAGTTGGATGGCGAACACCTACTAGGCAAATATCTTAAATTATCCCGAGCGCGAAAGAAGGCGCTTGACACTGCTCCATGGATCAAGAAAGAATTTGTGAAAAGGCATTCAGAAGAAATTAGCTATTCAACCTCGCTCACGGATACGGGACGTGAGTTTGAGCAGCAACTAACATTAGGCGATGGCCTAGCGAGAGCTCGAATATGGCTCGACGTGGAAAACCATAATCCCAGCAAAGAAGCTTATGAAAAAGCCCGGGTAAGACGGGCCTGCAAGCCTATCGACGCATGGTTTGTTGACTGGGAACAAACTGTCCGGCATATCGTCGTAGGAGTCAGCAGTGTTGAAGCGTCATCGGAAAACTCGGTTGAAGCTGAAACAACCAGCCGAGAGGATACCAGAAACAATATCAACGATGAGGATTATGGCACGAACAAAGATCTCTCTCGGTGCTCAATTTCGTCGACTGCGCCTTCACTTGGCTCACCGCACCCCCCTACTGACGGTCCTAGTCCGCCACCAAATATAACGCGTCTAAACGGTGATCAATTACGGCTGTTCACCTGCCTCGCCTCCGCAAACCGCCACGCCAAAACCGTCTTCATGCAGTGGTTTATTAGCCACTTGCCCGGTTTCTCCAACTTTGGATACATCCAGCTTGAGGACAGGATGATGGAGGAACAGTTAGAGCGCATAGGAGACCGTGATTGTTGGGAACGAGAGGAGGATTTTGACTTCAAGGACGAGAATGGCACATTGAAGAATGATAAGATGAGGGTCTGGGTAAGGAAAGCAAGCAGTCGGGGCCCGGGAAATTGATGAGGCTAATTCCGTTGTGGGTTTGAAATTTGAAGTCACCTACGGTATGGGTATCTCTCTTCAAGGCTTTAGACTTCCGAAACAGAGAACGTATGGAAGGGGGCCATCTACAAAACTTTGGCTCAAATTGCCGAACCTATACGTGCCTTGCTGAAATCTTGACGTTGCCATCGTGCATATTAGCTTTTCCCGATGTATCCAGAAGATGAGACGAAGCCCATCCCTCCAGGCCAGCTCCTTAGCGCGACGCGGCAACGACAGAGCGAGGTAGTGACCGGGACATCGTCTCAAGGTGCACGAATCAAGTAAGGCGAACACATCGAGTAGTGCGGGTAATGAACCAGCAGCAGAGAAATGTAGCGACGCAAAGAACCAATACAGAATCGCCTGATCGAAAAGCAAGGCGGCGGTCCGTACAACATTCCAACGGAGAGCCGACACTTGCTTGTCACGGGGGACTAGAAGGACCGCGAAACAAACTGGCTTCAAGCACACCATGGAAGAGCGCCCTGTTTAGTGTTGGCTGAGCAAGGTAGCCGCAATAAACAGCCAATGTCTTCAAAGGCCGTGGTCGCGCGTCTCCACGGGAAGTAGAAGAAAAAGGTGACCAGGTGCGCATCGCATCCTTTCTTCGGAAAAGTACCTTAATATCATACGAGCAGAATGTCCTGCGCCGTGTGGGTGAATGAACGCTTCTCGACGCTGGGCGCCAGTCTTGGAGCAGCTTCTGGGCGGTCACTCAAGAAACGGGGCCAACGTGCTGTCGGACAAAAGGTGCCTCCCTCCAGCGAACACTTGTGCGAGGAATTTCCAGATTGTCCATATTGAGTCCGATCCCCCCAGTCGCGATACCAGGCACTGGAAGGATCATCAGCTGCATTGCTGTCCATTCTTGCATTTGTGTCGACCAGACTATCAGTACTTTGTGTAACGGACTGATGCATTGCACCCTTGGGGGAACAAATTTCATCAAAGCTTCGACGGTGGTGTTTCGGTGGGCGGCGAACTTACAAGCACGGTAACACACGGAGTACCGATTCAAGAGACTTCTGATTACTTGGCAAATTGATGCAGTGTCTTGAGTAACAGCGAACACAACTTACCAGTTGGACAGGAGAGATTATCGTTGGTGGTCTGATGAAACGGCCACGAACAGCTTCCGTTCACATATGCGATCCAATGGCAGAGGTCACATCCCTGCAATGCTCTGGGCAGGATCGAGATGCTTACGGAATTTTGCTGCACGTTACTCAGAAGCAGCCCTCGTTTGGAGGAAAGCTGGGACTAATAGCGCTCTGCTAAATGCCAACTCAGGCTTGTCGAAAGGGTCCGCGATGATGCGATGCATGGTCTGGTTTCAAAGGAGGTTGTGTCGCGCTCAAATGGACATGGGGAGCCTGGTCATTTGTCTGTTGATAAGCTGCACATTTCGCGCGGTAAATCTCATGACATCCGTATTGACGGACGTGCCCGGTACAATCAATGATCAATCAACGATCTTGCTGAAGTATGGCGGCTACCAGAGCAGTAGCCGTGCTTCGAGGAACACAGACCCTGACCACGCTGGCTTTCGTATACATTCTGCAACGTAGATTCGACGCGGAGAGTAGGACGAAATGAGGGAAAATTCCCTTTTCTGGCTGTGAGTCTAACGCTCTCGCAGTAGATATATGCAAAGCTTGCATGAGCTAAGCCTGAATGGGCCTGTCACGGCAAGTCTGTTATCATAGCAAGAGGATTTGCGGCCCACGGCCCTCTCCGCGAATTCGATCTTGATGACATCCGGGGATGTTGTCCACGGATGTCCTCCACCTGCTGCATGAGGTTTGACATCGATGCTTCCATCTGTTGTAGTTTTGGTGTGAAAACAAAAAATTTCACATGCACGAAGTGGAAGGTGGGCCTAGCGGCAATTTTGAAGATCATGCTTAACTTGAGGTCGAACGTGGGGTGGTTGCGTGAGTGGAGTTCCCCTACCCAGTACCTTAAGGCCTCGGTCAAGCTAGGCCTTCGCCGATCAGGGTCCGAGAATTTTGTTGGGATGTACTTAGACTAAACCATCAAGTTCCAGGCACTGTTAGCCAACCAAAGGTTATTAAGACACGTGCCCGAGCCCTCCTCTAACGTCCGTTAAATCTGGGCTGCAGATTGATAGGCGGCAAGCATACTGATGTCGCCATATTTGTAGATCACAACCACGGGAGTGCTTCAAAATGTACCAAAGTATATGCTTTGTACAGAAGTAGCCAATGCTTCAAGTTTTGCTTTTGCTTCCATACCCCACACGTGTCTCATAAGCAGTCTCCAGTAGGTGTATATCACTATGTTAAATGGAAGGTGGGACGAAATACGGACCGGACACAACTCGTTCACACTTGACAACGCCCGCATTATTCTGGTTGGTCTCGGACATTGCGGAGTGCATGATCGTCGTATCGACGCTGGAGTCACAATGGGTTCGGTCGTGATTAAAGCTGGACGACGAGTGGAAACCTTCGGATGCTTGCCAAATTGACAGGAAGCATTCATGGTGGTTCTGGAATCCCTGTATCGTTCCAGTTGGGGCGTTCGAGGTTCGCGTCTCATCGATTGCTAGAGGTCGATTGGCCGCGGTTGTCCTACGTCCTATAGCGTGGCGTTGCACCTCTGCCTCAAAAGCTGGGCTTTTCGAGGGAGCAGTGGACAACAGCCCGGGCATGTCTTGGCATCTCGCCGCACATGTTCTAGGTTCTCTGCCACGTCGTCAAGATATACAGGGTGAGGGATCCATGCAGGGTCGAAAGTCAAGGCGGCTAACTATAATCCACCGCCGCTGCCTTTCCTATGCCTAGACAACTTTTAAATGAGGATCCGTGGGTGGCCCGCCACGAAAAGCATGCTTGACAGTGATGACAGGGTCACGCAGGATCTGGAGGACGTAACAGTACAGTCTCCGAAAGCCTCGTCTCCATACTGCCCACAGATCTGGGTATGCTTGGTTAGACCTCTGAGCTGTCACGGCGTGCTCTGTATTTTGCAAAGTGCTTTTCTCCGAGTTTATCCTCTAAGAAATGGTTTATAGGTGCGTTAATATGCGAACTTGCATCATATTACTCCGAAAAACTCCAGCGAGCTCTGTAACTACTTAAGCGGGGATGCACCGTGCAAAAGCATTTTAGGTACGTCGCCGTTTGGATATAGAGGAGGAGTTCAGCACAAGCCTTCCCAAGCACATTCACATGATTTCCTTTTTGACAAACAGAAGATTCGATTCAGCAGGCCTGGAGTCAAGAATGCTACGGTCCATCCAGAAATAAGGGGACCTGTAGGAAGATCTGCGCGTTCTGGTACGATGCTTCAACAGCAAACTCCTGTTTTATTGCTTTGCGTATGCTCAGTCGGCCAATTCCGCGAGCGCCCGCCACCGCCCAAGTCTTCCCCGTTCTTGTAAGGGACTGTGCTAGTAAAAAGATCATATGCCACAAGACCAGTGGTGTCCGAATCGCCTCCAAAATTTCTAGGGTTGCATGTAATCAAATGCAAAAGGTCCAATCGGTAAACGCCAGCAGCGCTGACCGCTTCTTTAAGCAAATTTTAACAAAGCAAGAAGACGCCACACTGCAGGCTGGCGGGGACGCGGCTCCGAGCACCATGTGGAAGTACTCCGTATACACTATACTTTAATCCATGGGCAGTATTTCAAACCTCCCCGTGAGCCTTCTAGAGCGTGCACGCAGTGCAATCGAATCCTTCTAGATATAGTTAACAAACTTGTACGCCTTTGCTTATCATCTGGCACAACGCTGGGGATTCCTCACGAATCATGAACGGCTGAACCACGTCAAACCTTTCATTGTCGCATTTATTGAGGCTTGCGTTGAAAATTCTCAAGCACAGCGCTGTTCGACTGAGTTCTGAAACGATATGTACAACGATCTATCCAGATCGATGCTTCTTTAAGCGCGTGCACACTTCCCCAGACCAACACTGTCATCGCTCGGGAGTCTGCATTAGCTGGACCATGTCCTGATCGTAGACCGATTAGTTCGAAGAAATCTAGTGATGAATCATTATAAAAGACATAAGACCTTACTCAGGATGACCACTGCTTGCATACACTAAAATCTTTTCAATTATTATAGCCGAACCAGATACGATGTACTTCAAATGGCAACATTAGGCTAAGCTCTGTCTGGACTCGACATTTTTGGTTACAGCGTACTCCCAGAAAAGCGGTCAAGTCAGCGTAAGGTTGACAGCATCCACTTTTCATACCATTTTCATGAAGGACGTTGAAGGATGATTGGCAAAGCCGCTGCCGTCTGGTAGCTGCGGCGACTACTGGGGTAATGGACTGTAACATGTGTACCTGGGTACATTGCCGTATTGTTGTTCGAAAATAGAGTCCAAGCTTTGGTAGCGCATAAGCTGGGAATCCTAGCGGAAAGCGCTAACTCATTTTGTTGCTCCGAGGAAATGCTAGTAAGCATACCAAGATTATCATTGGCTGTAGATTATTTTGCGTCTGCTTTCGTAATCCACGAGTACTGTTGGGAAATTGCCACCGTCGCATACAGTAAAATACGGCTGCGGATTCTGTTTAGGTCTTCGAGCTCTCAAGCCAAATTGCGTGTAGAACATGTTCCAGCAGATAGCAGATATATTACTACCAATATCACACATAACTCAGGTGTCAGGAAGTCGGACTCTGACCAGGAAAGCCAAAATGGGAGTAGCAAAAGCGCTCTTGTCACGTACCTTATCTTTACCAAGTATGTACATTTGAGATTCGGGAGATGATCTCGGGACCGTGGCCTAGCGCCCGCCCGTTCTAGGTTCGCAAGGGAAAAAAAAACAAATTCCGGAAGCGGGACGCGAGCTATATACTGAACATTATTCACGTTCACATCGAGACGAGCCTCATTCTGTGATTACATATGACGGATTCCGTACGTTAGAATTGAGGTCGCTGCACGCAACGTGATTGCATCAAGGCAAGACGAGTGGGTTTCACATGTTACCTGCTCGTAAGGCATGCGAGTGACAACTAATACTCTCCGAAGTGGGCTGAACATTGGATGCTCCGCACAAAACTGGATACCTCTGTACAGACCCGTCCATGTCGCCACTCTAGTTTAAGCTCATAATTGAGGATTATACGGAGTACGAAGTATTAGAGATCGTCAGTAATACCTCGAGACTGTCAGTTTACCAAGCGGCATAGTACAACACATTCAAGTTGTGACGGTAAAGGACTGTTTCATCTGGCACAATGAACCCCATCTGTATATAGGTATCTACAGGACTTAGGACGTCGACTTGGAATCGCACATGCCAGCAGTATGTGGCCACCAAGGACACAAAGATGTCCGCGAACATCGTTGTCGCTTCGAGCTCGATGCATGATGGGCAATCGAAGTTTCTCTGGTTATATACAAAAGACTTTTTGTTCTGTAGATCTTGGGAGATCCTTATAAGTATCATCTTGAACAGGTCCGAACCTAAAGACCCTCTTGAAGCAACAGCTTGACACGAATGAAGACACAACGAATTTTGGCATGCCAATCAGCGGGAGCCTGTCGCAACGATATATTGTCTCACAAAGATTCCTTGCCAGGTTCGAGTTCATGCTCGAACTCCACGAGTCGTCGCAATCACGAGCTAGCAAAGACGCTACTGCGCCTAGGAAAGTGAAAGGTCAGACCGGGGTTGACTAGCTCACGCCACGCATGATGCAGCGCTCGGATGCTGTATGCTGCTGTTCGCATTTGGTGGCGGGCACATGTGCACTCAGGTCGTTTTCAGCGGTTAAGTGGGCTGACCCACTCGGTACCATGTCGTGATCCATTGCTGATCAATCCACCGCAGACAGACAATTATACTTCGTATTTCTGAACCTGCTTTTGGAGACGCTGGCGAGCTTGTGGCTAGGCCCAACAACCTCGACCTTGCTTCACCTACCACCAACAATTATTACACCCTCTCCACAACCGTTCATAATTCCTCATACCTTTATCTTCGCCCTCATCCTCTGCCTTGTTCGGTTCCTTTTGTCCTGTGCGCCGTGAATAATACGGGGAGGAAGTGGTACTTTGCGGAATAGGTGACCCGGTCCTTCCGTTGTCATCCGTGAAGGTGGAAATTGTTGCCTTGTCTTTGTTCTTTTCGACTCGACTTGCTGTGCATCAGTTGTGTCGTTGCAGGATCAACACAAAGGGACATCTATTCTTTCGAAGCAAGCAGATACCCACCTCGGACGGGCCTGCTTCCTCTTATCCAAAGACGACCGAAAATTTTCTCAGTGTTGCACCGCCAGTCAGGTTGATCAATAGATCCCGTGGCAGTCGCACTTGACTAGTCGGTCACAGATTTCCCGTCGTACTCGAACCCGAAAGAGTCGATTCGTCGGTATCGAACATTTACACCCTACTTCGCAGGTACTTGACGGCAGCTGTTGTCTTGTGCCGCCTCTATTTCTATGTAAGTCACCATTCAATTCCATAGTCTACACTCAACAAACAACCAGAAGCTCGTTGGCAAGCTTTGCGGGCATACTCGAGTCTTACTACCTGCGACTGCGAGATGCCTCTTCTCCTGCAAGCAATCAGCCATTTACTGCCGGAAAACACCCGCTGACTGATCACAGCTCAGACTCTTTCTTGCCAAAATCTACCCCCTCCCAATCGAACTTCATGAACACCCGGTACCCTTTCTGCTAAGGTCTTGGTCAATCACTAGACCACCGCACGAATGCCTTACACCCCTCCATCGCAGCTTTCCCCTGCGACATCGAAACAATCCACCCCAAATCCTAGCCGGTCCCCCTCCTACATGAACCACAATGCTTACCCTGAGTTCGCTATCCCAGCAACAACAGATATGCGACCGGTGTTGCCCAGATCTCATGGATCGTCGTCATACTTAACAAGACATCGACGTGGTAGTAAATCCCCAAGAGACGAGGCTCCGGAAGCCATGACAGATATGCAAAGAGGTATCTCGTTTGATCCGCATAGTAGCTTGCGACAATCACCTCCGCCAGTAACGAATGGCTTGATACCAGCAGGTATGACCATATCGCCACCCGAGTCAACACCCAACAGTGATGATGAGGATGTTAGAGGGCGGTCTAGACATCTTGAGAAGGAAAACCTTGCTGAATTACAGGCTGCCATAAGAGGCATTAGGGGAGAAAGAAAATCCGGCTCACCTATTCGAGACCAAGAATTCCAGGTCAATACAAAAGCTGCTTCCGAAGGCTCTTCTCCTGTCGAAGGCTCGCGACCGCCTCTCTCTAGCTCACAGAAAAAGATTTCTCACTCCCGGTCAAGCACCGACTCCAACATCGTCTTTGACAGCACCCCAACGCATACGTCCGCTCGTCCCGATGCCACTTTGTTATCACCTAGAGGTATCGACTCCGATACGGACGAGAGTGATGGCTCTGGTCGCCGACCACAGATGGTTCGGAAGAAGTCTGGAGAGCTGGTCAAACCGGCTTTGAGGCCCCACTCTCGACGACGCCCATCAAGCATGCCAGGCACGCCTACCTATTCGAAGGCCGTGCACTTTGACTCGCAACTCGAGCACATTCGCCACTTTTTGCAGGTTGATCGACCCTTGGCTGTCAGCGCTGGGTCTTCACCAGTGGAGAACTATGAAAGTGAGACAGAGTTTCCTTTCGGTTCCGGTGAGTCTGGTGCTCGATCTCGGTCCTCTTACGAATGGGAAATTCGGTTGGCCAATTTTCCAGAGGCTTCCGATGCTCGAAAAGCACACCCCGTTTGTGTAGAGCGCGTGTTCTTGTCCGCTGACAAGAAGAACCTCATTGGCAATGTTGCAGTTCAGAATCTGTCTTATCATAAACAAGTAACCGCTAGGTTCACCCTTGACTACTGGAAGACGACTTCAGAAGTCGCGGCAGAGTATAGCAACGACATTCGACGGCAAGGTCCCGTTGATGACCTTGACCGATTCACTTTCAGCATTAGCCTTGCTGATCAAGCAAATCTTGAAAACAAAACTTTGTTCTTTTGTGTCCGCTACAATGTTAACGGTCAAGAGTACTGGGACAGCAACAACATGATGAACTATCAGGTTGATTTTGCAAAGAAACCCAAGGCTAGAGCTACGGTCTCTCAGCCAACAGGACTTGGTGCCAGATCACTCAATGCGCTACCTCGGAGTCGTCCATCGCCACCGACATCGAATGGGCGACCAAAGTCGATGCCTGTGTCTTTCGATGACTTTGCTGCTGGGTTTGACAACTTTGGTGCTACCTTTGTACAGTCTCCGACGTCACTCATCGGGGAGCCAAAGATGAAGCTGAGAAGTTCACGGTCCAAGCAAGAGCTGGTCCCTGATGCTCCAGCCCGTCGCAACAAGGGCGGTTCGCCGATGTTTGGCCACCGTTATGATTTCAACTCTTCACTGTCGGCAGCAAAGACAAACGCTTATGCTGTCTTAGGCGAGCAAAGTGGTCTTCCTCCCACGAACCCGAGGCAGTCGCCCCATCAAGTTCCTGCTGTAGCTGCAAACAATACTCCGTCGAAGCCGCAGAAGCTCCAAAACGGTGCTCACGATGTGGCAGCTGCTTCTACCGCTCTTGCGGTGACAGCTCGCCCAGTGACGTCCAAGCCTGCTGCTCTGTTTTCGGAGAAGCCTTCACTCTCCTACCAGGAACTGGTGGACAAGTACTGCTTTGTAGGTACCCCTCGGACACACAAAGAGGCCATCTCCACGAAATGAGAAGCTAATGGTTGGCACAGTTTGGGACTGCCAAATCGTCCACTTCACTGCAGAAAACTCCTGTGGGTCGGTCAACAGATGGAGCAATTGATGAGCACCCAAATGATGATGCCAGCAATGCGAGCACTCAGTCATCTGGCTGGTCTTCACCAATTCACAATGAGTCACTTAACTCACCGACTTCGGAAGCATCATTTGCAGCAACACCTACATTTTCACGAACATCTTCTCCTCTATTTTTCAGTGGATCTTGCTCACATTCAAGATCCAGCTCACCTGCTTTTGGGTACCAATATCAGTCGTCATCGCAAACCCTGCTAGCAGAGGCACCTCAAGCTACAGTCATCCTTGGCTAGCTGCCAAAGAACCTCTGTTGCAATCATTCACATTCTGCGGCCAAAAGAGTGCCTCAGAGCACATTTCCTTATCACGAGAATACCCTGAAGCCAGCTGATAGCAACAAGTGTCGCGTCGTTGAAAGATAGTAGCCTTGGTTGGCCCCACCATCTCGACACCGTTTACCTTGTTTTCAGCTGCGCCTCATCTCACTGTTTTGAGCGCGCATCTGCATTAATATGTGGTTCTCTCGACTTTCCTTAACGCTGGTCTTATGACATTCTGACCAACTCATCTCCGTCAAAATTGGCGTGGCGTTTTCTGGAGCACAAATTTCATTTTTAGACTTGCGGCATTTGTTTCGGCGTGGCGTTCGGACGCAGACCTGAACGATTCCTATGATCGACGATCAATATGAAGGTTCTGAGATGTCGTGGAAGACCGATGAACGTGGCTATGCGTTCTCCGATCCCTTTTTTGTTTTTGTTCTGCGAAGCGAAATACTGCGGGTGGATACAAGTCAAAAGTTTGGTTCTCTGTTCTTCATTGTCCATTCGACACCTCCAGGGAGGCAAAGGTCTAAGGCCTCGACTGAAGCAAACCCTTCCCAACAGATGACAGCTCGGTCAGATAAGGGTCCCTCGCCTCACTGGTTACATGATGTCGAAAAGTATCGAAGGTAAAGCGCTCCGGCCTGAGTCGTCTTTTTGGTTTTGGATATTGGTACTTTGGTTTTTCTGTGACGTTGTGATTGTGGTTGCCGAGGGCATTGGGCAGTCTTGTACATACCACACAGGACAACTGATATACATGCATTGAGGAGGATTTCCTGCACTTCCTTGTGGCGCATCACCTAGAAATCCGTCATACATAGACCAATTTGAATTTACAACATCATCCAAGTCGAGGTTCCTCATTGCTAACTGTCGCTTCACGAAATACCTTTCGTGGTTCACCAGCTCATAGTACGTCCTTGGAGTCACGTGGAAGCGTTCTGGGGTTTGATGATTATTGATGCAGATCAAGGGTGTACTCCACACATCAACAATGGTGAATCGAGCCAACATGTTGCAATTCCAGGAATCATCTGCCGTACTTGATGGATCGCAACGAACCTGATCCAAGAGCCCAAGAAAAGCTGATAACGAGGTTTTGAATGCAGATCTCAGATCTGTTAAGGGACGTCGCAATCCCAATATTTTGGATTGTGTGTTGGTTTGTTATCCTCATCGCGAAACATGCGTTTGTCAACCGGGAGCCGGATTAGTATCGACAGGGTCATTCTGAATCGCATCGGAGGTATTCCCACGACTCAGCTAGAGTTTAGATGTTACCTTTTTTGCGAAAACCCCCCATTTTGTCGTCCCCTTCGGCTTGTCAAGGTTTGCCTCCACAGTAGAGTGCGCATCTGTAAAGTAGAAAGCTGCATAATCGACCAAGATGGAGGCGTGCGTCTTCTTCAACGGGGCCGAGCGCAAAAAACACATGCATCCTGTCTGCTGAGATCTCAGTACCTTATGCCGCGTAAGGCTAACCTCGTCAATGTGTATTTCCTTGTGCTGTTTTTGCCTGGAATTGTTGAGCCAAAATAAGAGTGCTGCACTGATGCATCAACGGCTGGGTGCCGAGTAGTGAGTGAATTCGCGGTATGAGGCATATGTCGTTTGTGCTAGACTCCTTCGCCCATCAAGGCATCAATTGGGTTCTGTCAGAACAGTGCTGTGGTTACGGTTTCGAAGTGATTTCCGTCTTAGGTTGGGATTGCACTGTGAGGCCTGGCCAAATCTTGGGTCTGACATTCCATGTCCATTGATTGGACTTACTGGTCGTGCAGTAAAATTGCAGTCCCGATGGCCGCGTTGGTTATCACTCCGGGTAATGACGCCGGGTCTGTTCGCACGGACCCAGCGCTATGTACATGTCGCCGTGCAAGCGAATGCTGGTGTTGTCCCATCAGAGCTGGATTGTTTCCAGGCCAGGCTGCTATGAAAACATCGAGGTATCATCCCAATTTTCATAGGCTTCAGAGCCGCGAGTAGCAAGTTGTGAAGTTGCGCAGGAATAGATGATAGAATCCCCGAATGGTGGAAAGGAGTCAATATTGATCAGCCGAATCCGTAAAGTGCTATTTGTACTGTCACCCTTTCTGTCAATGTAGCTAGCGGCATGGTTTGGACGTTCCTGACAGGGGCGCATAATTATAGATTGAGATGCCCCGAAACACCTTACGGGGTCATGCATGAAATCGATCGTCCCTCGGGCGCCACGTGGATCCAGTATGCAGTCAACATTCAAGTTGCAGATGCCCAAGCACTGGATGAGGCAACGAAAGGGAATCAGTATCAGATCACGAAGAAAATTTTGGGCAACCCAAGTGTCTTCATATATCTCCGTTCAAATGCTTGTGATGGGTACAATCAATAATAGGACCACTAGTCTCACAAATACTGTCGGGCGGCTTACTCTTTCTGGCTGATCGTGTGCGCCATCAATCTTCCCTCACCGCTATGAGCAAGGCAATTCCGTCCAAGCTTCTGCTCAATTCGACAATGATGGCTTGAGATATTATATTTGTTGTGAAATCTTCCGAAGGAACTGGTCCCATCATCTGCGACGTGCCGAATCTTATGCCTGGGAACATTTCCGACCATATTTTCGGAACCTACGATTAGGTTTCACCTTCGGCGCCAAAATCAGGTCTGATATAGATGCATTGCGAATATCACAATGTCAAGCTATTTGTGTTTGGATCGTAGATTTCTTTGCGTAATACAACCGGAAAGACGCGAAATAGCTAGTTGCTCATACAACGAACATGTTCTACTAACAGGTAATAGGCGCGAGAGCTCCCTACATAGCATTTCGATCATTTTGGTAGTATCGGTATACTAAGCAGAAAGAAATTGGCTGTGCCAGGTAGAGTACACGGTTTGATGCTCGGATATGTTGCAGATAGAGAGCGCGGAAGCAAGTCGTTGAGTTGATGATCTGGATCACTGTGAATCCGATGTAATTGAGCTGGCTATGCTGCCTCGAAGTACAGAACCCAATCTCAAATTTAGAGGCTGATATGCCTATAAGAATTCGAGAACATGACCATACAACCTAGAACATTGGGTGGTTGATGGGACGCTTTCTTATAATACTGAGTCGCTATTTGACGATAGCAACACAATGTAAGGGCGATTCAAACTGAATTTCGGCTTCGTATCCTGCCCCTCAACTATACGGTTTCACTGTGAAAGAATGCAGCATCTCGGAACGTTCCGCTGCACATCGGTTGGCGCTGGTCTTAGTCTTGCGGTCTATGATGAACTTCGGCGAGGTCATGCCCCTCGAAAATAAGTAAATGAGTGATCTGTTTTGGGTTAGCACGCACTTTACGCGTTCGACGCGTCGCGTTCTCCGTGCACTTCCTCCCACGAAACTCCCCTGATCTCAGAACTTCAACCATTCAACGTGAGTCGATCAGATAGGGAGAATGTCTACACCATCGTCGCGTAGATCTGGTCGGAGCGGGAAGGGTTCGTTATCTTCGACACCCGTCAGACCACCTCGGAGCACACCGCAAGCATCGAGACAGCAGCTCGCAGATCCGCCGGCTGCATCTTCTTCACCACTTTTTTATCGCTCATCGCCTGCAAATTCAACGCCCCGACAAGCGCAGCAGTTCAATGGCGATTTCATCGTCTCTTCACCTCTCCGCCAGCCCTCAGCAATTGAGGATCGAGAGTCCACTCCCAAAGCAACGAGACCACCAAACGTGGCTGGTAAGATGCTGTGCAATCGGTTGTGATGGAGATACTGAAGTAAAGCAGACTCTTCCCCTGTACGATACGATGCTAGTTCCAGCCCACCCAGGTCCCAGCAATTGCGGACAGACGTCCCTTCAAGTAGCGGCAGTTTGTTGCTGAGGTCAGACGGAGCAAGGATATCCTCCCGAAGAGGCGATATTCATTCAGACAATTTCGCAGTAGGCTCTTCCGCCAGAAACAGGATCTTTGTCGGCGAAGATGGCGTGCCAGTCAGAGATTCTGAGCCGGTGTCGGAAGCTAGCTTCTCAAATGTGAATCCCGATACTTCAGATGCTGATGTTCTGGGAGGAGGTTCTACTAGAGTGATTTGGGGCACAAATATCTCTATCACCGACTCCATGGCTGCATTCAAGACCTTCCTTTATAACTATACTCCGAAATACAGGATGTGGGCGGACGGCATGTCCGAAGAGGAGACCAGAGAAATGGGAGAAGCGGCAAATGAGAAAGAGTATATTAACATGCTGAACGACCTTCGAAAGATGGGTCTACAAGGCCTGAATCTCGATGCCAGGAACCTCAAGGCCTATCCTGCAACCTTGAAGCTCTGGCACCAAATGCATGCTTATCCACAAGAGATTATTCCTTTGATGGATCAATCCTTAAAAGACGTCATGGTTGAGCTTGCAAAAAGAGAGATGCAGGAATTACAGCGAGCCAATGCCACAAGACGACAGCACAGATCTCGAAATTCCAGTTCGGTGCCACCCTATGCAAGCTCAGACGTCGGAACACCCTCAGCCCCACCAGAAGTTCCCAATCTGGTCATGGATGTGGAAATGAGAAATTACAAGGTTCTACCATTTGGCCTTGAGAAGACCGTCAATATGCGAGATCTTGATCCTGCCGACATGGACAAGTTGGTTTCGGTAAAAGGTCTTGTGATCCGGACAACACCTGTTATTCCTGACATGAAAGAGGCATTTTTCAAGTGCACCGTCTGTGGTCATGCAGTGCTTGTCAGCATCGACCGAGGCAAGATTGCAGAGCCAGCCAAGTGTCCTAGACCAGTTTGTCGGTCCAAGGACAGTATGCAGATTGTCCACAATCGTTGTACCTTTAGTGACAAGCAAGTCATTAAACTACAAGAGACACCTGACTCTATCCCGGACGGGCAGACGCCACACAGTGTATCTCTATGTGCCTATGACGAACTTGTTGATGTTTGCAAAGCCGGCGACCGTGTCGAGGTCACCGGTATCTTCAGGAGCAATCCACTCCGAATCAATCCTCGACAACGTACAGTCAAGTCACTATTCAAGACTTTTGTGGATGTTCTGCATATCCAGAAAGTTGACAAGCGCAAACTTGGCATCGATGTCAGTACTATCGAGCAAGAGCTGTCTGAGCAGGTCGCTGGAGGAGCCGAACAAATTCGAAAAATTAACGCCGAAGAGCTTGCCAGGATTGAGGAAGTCTCAAAACGATCTGATGTCTACGAGCTACTGGCACGAAGCCTCGCTCCAAGCATTTACGAAATGGACGACGTGAAGAAAGGCATCCTGCTACAACTATTTGGCGGCACGAACAAGTCGTTCGAAAAAGGAGGTAGTCCGAAGTACAGAGGTGATATAAACGTTCTACTCTGTGGAGATCCATCTACCGCAAAATCACAGCTCCTCCAATACGTCCACAAGATTGCCCCAAGAGGTGTGTACACCTCCGGCAAAGGCTCGTCCGCAGTGGGCTTGACCGCATACGTCACGCGGGACCCAGAATCAAGGCAACTGGTTCTTGAATCTGGTGCTCTTGTTCTCTCAGACGGAGGCGTTTGTTGCATTGATGAATTTGACAAGATGAATGAAAGCACCAGATCTGTGCTCCACGAAGTCATGGAACAGCAGACTGTCTCCATTGCCAAAGCCGGCATTATCACCACCTTGAACGCGCGAACTAGTATCCTTGCCTCAGCAAATCCAATTGGCAGCAAGTACAATCCGAACTTGCCGGTTCCACAGAACATTGACCTTCCGCCTACACTTCTCTCGCGGTTTGACCTTGTTTACCTGGTTCTTGATCGCATTGACGAAGCTAACGACCGTCGTCTCGCGAAGCACCTGGTGGGCATGTACCTGGAAGATACACCTGACAACGCCAGTCGGGACGAAGTTTTGGTGAGTTTTTCTTGGAGGAGATGAAGATAAGCAACAATATACTGACCATAGCACCAGCCCATCGAGTTTTTAACGCTTTACATATCCCACGCTCGAAAGAACGTGCATCCGATCCTATGTCCGGCCGCCGCCAATGCTCTCACAGAAGCTTATGTTGCGATGCGTAACCTTGGAAACAGTCTGCAGGCGACCGACCGACGCATTACAGCCACGACGCGACAGCTCGAGTCCATGATTCGTCTGTCCGAGGCTCATGCCAAGATGCGGCTCTCATCGACCGTCGAAGAATCAGATGTTCATGAAGCTGTTCGACTGATCAAGTCGGCTATCAAAGCTTCTGCGACAGACGCTCGAACCGGTCTGATCGATATGGGCTTGCTGGGTGAAGGCGGCGGTGCTAGCGAACGAAGACGCAAGGAAGAGCTGAAGAGAAGCATCCTAATGGGTTTGGATGGTAATGAGGATGTCAGAGCGGGAGGGACGATACGATATGCGGAGTTGTACAGGGCCGTTGCTGACGGTGCTACTGCTGAGGTCGAAGGCGCAGAGTTCTCGGAAGCAATGAGAGGATTGGAAGCTGAAGGGAAAATTATGGTGCTTGGCGAAGGAGCAAGGAGAGCTGTGAGAAGGGTTACCGGCACAACAACATGATGTGATGACGGTGTATTATACTGACATGGATGACCCTTATGATTAGTGATGTGGTTATGAAGCAATGTATGGATGTAGACGAGCAGACAGGTGTCTTGTTGGATTTGCTGAAAGTCGGGTAATGCCGCTGGAGTCTGGCAAAGAGCACAATTTGGAGTTATGACTCGTGAAGTACCAGATACGGACTCTCAAACTATTCTCTCCGGCACCTACTCTGGGGCAGGACCTTCATCTTAAACATCATATAGCACACCATGTCTTCTCTGCGCTTCACGACGATGGATGCTTTCACACAACACACAAATTCCACGGCAACCAACTTGCCATTTGTTGACGTCCCACGCTCGATCAAGCTGAGCCAAGCCCGGAAACAGGGTCATTGCGCGGGGAATTCAACCTCTCTGAAACCGTCTTCCTGCACGAGCAGACACCGAAGAAGATGTGCAGAGTTGAGCAGGGGCCTGAATCGACATATTCACCACGGCTGCAGAAATCCCATTCGCCGGGGGCCTCCTACGGTGGGAACAGTGGACTCCTTCATCAGCTACGATTTCTTAGAGACGACAACACGCGGCCTCATCCACACACGACAATAATGTCAAAGGCGCCCCTTCGAACCAAAGCCGAACGTATACCCCGTTGCGCTTTCTGGCGATGGCAGCAGCGAGGTGCAGCTCGAGGTGGCGCACAACGTGCACGTCCACGCAGGGCAGCCGTTCGCGGGGACAAGTGTTTTCAAAAGTCCCCCTGTCCTCAGCATCGTGAAGGGGCGTGACGTTTACCCTCGCTGAGTTGAGCAGTCTCGAAGAGCTGGCTGAGCAAGTGGAGAGTCGACTTGGGAGGGGAAGCACGTACACGAGCTATGAGTTGTTGGATGAGGGCTGGAAGGAGGGTTTGGTGGGGAGTTATTTCCTTGTTGATCTGGGGTTGAGGAGGATGGGGTTACGAGGAAGATCAGCGCGAGCGTGTTTGTGAGCGAAGAAGACGCGGCGACTGGGAGTGCAGCTTCAGCGCTCTGTTGTTTCTTGACGCTTAGGGTGGAGGATGTACATGAGGAAATATCATGTGGTGCAGGGAGTGGAGATGGGGAGACAGTGATATCGTTGTTGTTCAGGTGATCTTGCAAGCGGGTGGGAATGAGGTGAAGACGGTCTTGCTGGGTGGCACGGCAGTCAAAGTCATGGAAGGCGTTGTTGACGTTCCTCCGGCGTGAAAACAAGAGATAACTTTGTTTTAATGGAGACTAGTCGAGCAAAGGCGTCAAGTTAATCAGGGGAGGTTCATCTTCGCCTGGGGGACTGACTCGAACTAGCAGCCAAGTAGTCGTGCCTCGGTTCGGACTCGTCCGACATCACTCGACTTCAGCAGTCATTACGACCTGTATTGATCCTTCCTTGAGCCCTGATCGTAGTTGATGGTCCAAATCTTTGACGTGAACTGAACCTTTTGATTGAATCGCCTCTGATTAGGTCTGCTTTCGCTATCCAAGAATGGCAGCAAGTTCAATGCCCCAGCCGTCGTCAGCAACCACAGGCTTCTTTCAACCATACCCAGTCGTGCCCCCGGCATATACATCGCAAAATCAGCGTGCCGTTTCTGGGGGCCCAAGATCTGACGATGTCGTGCTTGAGAATATTGTAAATCTGTACCTTCCAAACCCGTTGCCCGTGGGGTTGGACAACACCATTCATGAGTTTGCTCAGAAATGCCTAGATCCCGAAACCCTGAGGTTGACGGTGGACGCCGAAACGAATCATCCTTCGCTCCATTCACTGAACACGTTTGGCGAAGTCAACAACATCAATCCACTACGTACGAGCGAGGGATGGCGAGGGTTAAAGGACATTCAAACTCGGGCAGGTATTGTTGCTCACGGCTATCAGGGGCTAAGGGGGACAGATGACTCGCCCGTACCTCTTTACAATCTTCGAGTTTACCAATTCGCGTTGGCTCACCTCTGGTCTCCAAGTTGTGCTTCGGTATCCTGTCCTGCTGCGATGTCTGATGGTGCTGCGATTCTCCTCTCTAGACACCTCTCGAGACCTGGCAAAACTTTCCACTCAGCACAGGACCCGGAGAAGCTCCCAAAAGTGCTGCAGGAAGCCTACGACAGACTCACATCATTCGATCCGACATACGCATGGACGTCTGGACAGTGGATGACAGAAAGGCCAGGTGGCTCTGACGTATCAAGGACCGAGACCCTTGCTCACTTAGCATCTCAGGAAGAATTAAACACTGACTTGGAGGTCTTTGGTCGGGATCAGGATGCGGTTGGCATGCCCTTGGGGCCTTACATCATTGATGGATTCAAATGGTTCAGTAGCGCAACTGACGCAGACATGGTGGTCCTTCTTGCACAGACGCAAAGGGGACTGAGTGCGTTCTATGCCCCTATGAAGCGCCTTCGAAATATGAGCAAAGGAATTGAGGCCAGTGTCATGAACGGGGTTCGAATATCGCGGCTGAAGAACAAGTTGGGCACAAAGCCGCTTCCAACAGCAGAGCTGGAGATCAAGGGAATGAGAGCGTGGCTGCTGGGCGAAGAGGGTAAGGGCGTGAGAGAAATATCTGCCATACTTAATGCGACGCGGCTGTGGACAGCTTGTGGTGCCGTGGGCAGCTGGGGTAGAGGTCTTGCAGCTGCAAGAGCATATGCCAAAGTACGAAAGGTAAAAGGTGAACAAATACTGGCTCGGAACAGGCAGCATGTTAAATGGATGGCAGAGGAGACCCTGAAGTACACTGCGTGCACCCATCTTGCCTTCTTCGGTGTGGCGCTACTCGGAATCAGCGAGTTGGGATGGGAAACTGCGGGAAAGAGCACTCGTGCAGAGCAGTGGCTGCCGAAAGAACCATGGCAAGCAGAGTTATTACTGAGAATATTGACACCGGTTATGAAGGCTCAATGTAGTCGATGGTCAACCTTGGGTCTGAGGGAATGTATGGAGAGCTTAGGCGGAGTGGGTTACTGCGAAAACGTCGAGGATGGTGGTGTGATGAATATCGCTCGACTTCTTAGAGATAGCAGTGTCAACAGTATCTGGGAAGGCACGACCAACATCCTTGCGGAAGACTTCGTCAGAGCCATTCGGAGCAGGACGGGCGAGGAAGCAGTGAAAGTTCTGGACGATGTGGTTGAACGAATGCTCAGAATTGTGGCTGTGAGCTTCACAGAAAAGGTGCACATTGTTCGAAGCCGGTGGCATAGTTTGAAAGCCTGGCTACTAAAGTCGGCCACCGACGAAGCGCTTTACCATGGAAGGGAGACACTGCAACAGGCGCACGACATCCTAGGCGCTCTATTGCTCATGATTGATGCTGTCAGCACCAGCTCACAGACAGAGAGAGTCATTGCAGACAGGTGGATATCATCAAGGTTCGAGGCACCCGAACACGACCTTGGTCGCAGAAAGGTTGCAGTCGACAACGAGGGACATGATGGAGCAATATTTTTAGGCGATCCTGTGGGCTTCGGGCCACCAGCACACAGTGTCGGATCGAGGCTTTGAGCAAGGTTAGCGACTGCTGTGAATGGTGGTGTTGGTGTAGACGTTATGAGGAGGAAGTTGATGCAAGCATGGTGAAGCAGCTACGAACTGCATACGTGCGTAAGAACCGTCAATCTGCCAAGGAATTTGCATGTTACGTTGTAATGAAGCTGAAAGGGGAGGCCGATTGATAAGGGATACACAAGAATATGATGGAAGTGGTGGGTGGTTGGGACGTTTTGGGCGACCCCCCCTAGCATCGCATAGTTCGTATTTGGCATCCGACCCAAGCCTAATTGTCGGAGGCCTCATGGAGTGTTCTCACTGTTTATTACTATTCCCACCTTCGCTGACTTTTTCCCATTCTGAGTCGGTGCTGACATAGCCGCTACTGTCCCCGTGGCTGCGTCTCCGTCTAACGCCGTCGCGCGAAAGCGCTATTATGTCTGATTGCAAGTAAGCAACGTCAGATCTTGTGCCGGCGGAGGCCTTGGGCGGCAGCGGTTGCGGTTGTGAAGGCGTCTCGGTTTCGGTATCACTGCCCGGCTCAGCTGATATTTCTCGATTCTCTTGCTGCGCTTCTGCCGCCGCTTTTGCATTTTCGATTTGTAATTCCCGAGCGAACCAATTTATTGCGTACCACAACCCCGCTGACAGCACGGACAAGACCAAAAAATGCACGCTATAAGTGGCCAAGAGGAGGACCAAGAGGACAAGCTGCAGAGCTGCGAAAGACGCGTTGGTTGCAATGAGCAACGTCGGCGTCGTGCCGGGGGTGAAGATGCTATTCCAAAGCTCGTCAATGAAGGTAGTCATGGTCCGCTCGCTGGTCTCCGGCGTACCGGGATGTCCTTTGCAATCCGTAGTCGCTGAATGACGTCGAGTTAGTGACAGATGTGCCAGGAAGAAGAGCGCAAGGCAGTCGCGACACTCGAAGACACTCGAGACTGGCGTATCTTCGGCTTGGGCACCAGGAACGACAGGAACGCAGTTCAACTAAAAAACTATGGAAAGTGCCTGCACGTCCAATTCTGACTTTCGCCATCATTGGTCGCGTCATCGGGGAAAACTGTCGATTTTTCCGTCCAATACTCACCCCATCATACAGCGTCAATAGAGCATTCGTGAGCATTTCTTGCATCCTTGAACCGATCACTTTGCTTAGACTACATACTGCTGCGCAAGGCATCTGTCGGACGGCCTTGTAAGCCGTACCTTGATGCTGTCGTCAATTGCTATAAATGGTGATATTGGGGTTGTCTCCTTCTTACAGCTTGGGAACGCACCCACTGACCTCGGTACATCAAAATGTGAGCTTGTCAAGCCAGCTAGATCCAAGGATGGTGGGGATGCTGACAATCATCTTGGAGTCGCTGCACTGACACACCAGCTCTGCAACACTGCAAGCAGCCCACAAAGCTGCCACATCGCCCCGCTTTATCGGCCGAGTATATAGGCCAATTGCTTCTGCAGGGAGGCAGGGAGAGGGCGAAGCTTGATGCCTCGCGTTCTTGTCAATGTAATATTTTCGGCACGATTAAAGCCCCCATATGCTATTTATTCTTACTTTCATGCTAATAACCCTCAAAATAGCCTACTCTCAGTGGTTTCCTCTCCCAGGCTGTTGCAGGTGGATGGTGAAACCGCGGCCGAAAGCTACAGCACGACTGTCAGGTCTAGTAGCAACGCTTCCTGGGTCTGCAGGCTAGGGCCCAAGTCAGGGTTCGAGAAGCACGCATAAGTCATACCGTTGAATATCTGCAAGGCTGAACAACTTCCTCGATTGCCTGAAACCGTTTGACCAGTTCCTAGTCAAAGGGTGTACGCTCTCCATTGATCACTCACGTTCGCCGACGGAAAATGAGAATAAGGACGATATTGACTTGCTCGAAGGGCTTCCAAAATGAGCGAAACTAGGTAGTCATTCAAAAGAACATCATTTAAGGATGCAAAACTTTGGTGGATAAAAATACGAAATATCTATAAATACCTTGTCTATCATGTACGAAGTACGAAAGAGTACTTCCTGCATAGAACAGATATCATTTAAGCCCCGAAGCCTGTGCAACGGAGCATTGAACCTCCGGCTTCCCGATCCGTTAGGGCGTCGGGCTCGCCCAGGCGGCGAATGTTAGGGTCAGCCTTTAGTTGACGTTTTAGGCATTATGCTGCGTCGCGGGTCCATTCGCACGTACGCCACGCGCATGGCTATGGAAAATGCTCGAATACTCCGTACTTGCCTGACAGCTGGTTACAGAATAACTGCTGCACACCATGAAACCTTGGTTTCACGCAGCGCGCCAGGTGGGTGGATGTTGAGCTTGGCCCAATCAGCCAATCAACACTCTGTTCTGGGTCAGACTCGGAAGCTCGCTTGAAGCGATCAAACTTTTTATACTAGCCGGCTCCGCCGACTAATCGATGTATGGGGCGAATTTTCCATTCCCATCGTGGTCACTATCGAAAAGCCTCAGACACTCCGAAGGTTGCGCGGAAGCACCCATATTTGCCAACCCGGCCGACAAGCTTCCAGGTTCCGACGAGATTTTGACTTCGCTGTGGCCGGACGCCTTGTTGCTAACGTGTGGAGTGGTTAACGGGTTTTGAGCTCCAACTCCTCCCTGAGGCCCAGCCTATGCGAGGTTGTACCCTTTTGCTTACTTTTACATCACTGCGTACGTCATGAACTGTATCGAGGCTGCTTGGACAAAGATGTGGTCGATTGGACGCTACATGGGTTGCCTATCCCAGGAGCTATGAAGGGTTGCACCCGTCCTATCACCTCGAATTCCAAGGTCGTGTGAGCCGACTGCCATGCGAGCGCTGCAGATGTAGCACATAGCCAAATCGAGGACGATATGGACTTGAAACGGCGTGCAGCACGTCCATGATGCTTGGTAAGACGCATTAAACGTGCCCCCATGATATACCACCAGTTTTCCATTTTCGAAACCGGTTAGCTCAGGCCCCCTTCTGCACCACTACCTTGTCTTCGGGATAGCGGCTGGCGAAATCTGTCATGATGTGAGGAAAGGCCCCACGACTCGTTGGATCGTTCTTATTTACCCATTGGGCTTGCAGGGCGCCAAAAAGTTTACACAAATAACTGATCATCTAACCCCTCGGTATTATTGTACGATTCTCTTATGAAGGCCCCGGCGGTTGTGCCTTGGTACCAATCCCTATAGATACCGTTCAGCCATACACATGTACTATCGGCCAATATCGAACGAATTCATAACGTTGTCCTTTTCAGAGGAATAAATGTCCCTCTACTTGGTCATCGCAGAGTCTGTCGAAGCCCACCCACCACCTTTGCCACGTAATCCTGTGCCACTTTACGATTTACAGCATCAGACCTACCGAGCAGATCCGTCAACATAGAGGAAACGACGTTGTTTCCGAGAGCTTCGGCCGTCGTGCCAGCCAACTCCCGTCAAGGTGACCTTGAAACATTGGTAGATGTTGGTGGTGCTTCTATAAATTCGGCATCCACTGGAATCGCGTCAGCCGACTTGAACGAACGAGGCAATTCCCTCCTTGCAACTAGGACTCGAGAATCAGCCGAAAACAACATCTACCCCTACTCGCAGACGATTGCGAACGCTCCCTCAGGTTTTACCACACCATCACAATTTCCCTACCGGCAAAGTCCTCCAGGCATTACCCAGAAGTGAGTAAAACCTCCTTGTTTGGCTCCCCCACCTCACAACTCTAGCATGACAACCGCGGTTCTTGGACAGCAACATCATCAATTCAACCACATCCCCACGCAGTATGCCCCGGGTTTCTTTGATCAATATCCAGGTATTACCTTCACTGGCGCCCATGACAGACGCTCACGTCACACAGGGCAGCAGAGCGCAGATGTAGGCAGGAACGAACTTTCCCACCCTGCGAGTGAGCACCAAGTCAACTATACCTCTCCGCAAAGGTGGGCGGCGCAACAAGCGTTCCAGCGGACTGCCTCAAAGTCTCCTAATATTCGAGATCGGACACCGATTCGACACAACAGAACAGACGTGCCTCGACATCGCAGCAGCAGCCGTGCAGAAGCATTGCTCGCGTATGCTGAGAAACAACCCGGGTCGGCGCAGCAAAGACAGCCAGAAAATGCACGTGGCTTTGTGGCTTCCATAGAGCCGACCGTGCAGCCCTTTGAGCAACAGCAGTACACGTTCCCCCCTCTCACTTCCCCATATATGCAACATCAGCCATTTTTGGATACCACAAACACACAGACAAACTATGGACAGATCGCTACTCAACAAGATATTACTACTAACGCCAGTCCGTACGGTACGGTGAGATCCCAGATGCAGATGACCTCACTACCAGGGACAACATTGAACCCAACTGACACGCTTTACAATCAGCCTCGCATAGCTCAACTGCCTGCTGTTACTTCCGTCCCATCAAATTTCCCACCGATTTCTCAGCCTCTCGAGTCTACACTGAGCGATGTTGATATGTCGGGCAGTCGACAAAAGCCACAGTGTTGGGATCATGGTTGCAACGGGCGTCAATTTTCGACGTTCAGTAATCTTCTACGTCACCAACGAGAAAAGAGTGGAACAGCCACTAAAGCTCGATGTCCACACTGTGGAACAGAGTTCACGCGGACCACAGCTCGCAACGGACATCTCTACGGAGGCAAGTGCAAAGGCATGCTTGAGTCCAGTAAGGACGACAACACGCAGCCAGAGGACGACTTATCATGACACAGCTCTTCCCAAGGCTCTATGGCTATACTATCGGAGCAAGCTGGCATTGATATATGCTAATCAGCATACTAGCAGATCTGTGAAATTGTCCTTTGTGCCTGCGTCGGCTTACCAGGCGCGCCAGACTTTCCAATATGACCAGATGACACAGGATTACTCCGTGCACCTCACTCACATTGTCACAGTTACACCTTCAAACAGCGGTGGACGCTTCTAGATCGGTGGCGTCTCAATGGTGCAGTAGAACAACGCAGAAGCGAAGATGCTTCAGGAGAAGAAACCAAATCAGGCTCATGTTGACGGGACCTGTGCGATATCCAAAATTATCGCGCAGAAACGAGGTGACGAATTAGATTTCAACAGAAAATTGAAACGTCCCAAGTCCGAAAGCCACCAAAATTCTGACAGCCTGTACTGGGCCAGGCTTTCTAGAGTTCAAGTCTTTCCGGAATTGGGCATCCAGCTCCACTACGAGGGAAAAGTGAACGAGGCATTCTTGGCCTTGGCGAATTGCAACGTTTGTGCTGTAAGCGTGGCTGGGCCAAAATTGGTGCCTCACTCGCGCTTATCGAATTGGCTCGTCTGGCGCTGTCACACGTTCGGCGTACAGGGGAATCTCACCAGTCAGCACAAATTCCACTACCAGTCCTGAAATAATTAAGTTGAACCATGTTTGCGAGCAAACGGATGTCCAGTTGGAAAATGAAAAAATTTATCCGTCTGGCAGCGTCAAGGTCTAACGGAGGCTTGACTACAAACTCTTTCTGACACAGCATTGAGCCTATCTCAACCGATGGTGCTAGCCTATGATGTAGGGCGTTTCTCGTGGCGAGGATAGGAAGTGGATGTGCGTATAAATATTGTCCGCGTGTTAGGTTGTGGCCAGTTAGGTGCTGACTTGGCCACTTTGAGAAAGTCGTAACGAATTTGCTTCGGCAAAAGACCTCGGGATCAACCGGTGACTGACAACCACGAAACATGAAACGTTGGGGCCAAAACTCTTACAGGCACACCGGTCTCGTAGAAAAGATCTGTTTAATGTACTCTTCGACGAGGTCTATGCTTCGAATCAAGATTTGTTCCGTGGAACAAGCCAGCATAAGTCGCGGTGTAATCTCAACTCGCCAAAGGAAAAACATGCTGGTAAACGAGCCCTGATATGCGTCTGATGGATTTCAGGGATGTCAGGCGGGAAGGAGCTACTCCATAATTCTGCTAGGCTAAATCTTAATTGATGAATAATCTTAAGCATGATGACGTTTGCATTTGGCATTTGTGAGAAAGCCAGAAAGTCTCGACTTGCTTGTATGCTCTTGAGACCTTTCGATGCTTACCCATATAGCAAAGGCGGCTTCGCTCCAAGCGGTGGCAAGGTGGCATCTCCTTTTCTGATAAATTTGACATTTCAGACAGCTTTGTTTGCTGACGCGGCACTCAAAACAAAGCCGTCCGACTAAGAAGACCCTACGGAGGAGGAGTTGTGTGCACTAACTGTAACCAATACAATATATGCGGGAACACATCTTCACTGGGGCAGATCATGCCATAGACTGATGACAAGAGAGCCATGTGGACAGCACCCTAAATTGGCAAGCAACTTTGTTGGAAAATCTGGACTTCCCCTTCATCTGGATGCCAAATACTTCGTTCAAGACAAAGTTGACTTCAGGTGTCTTGAAGTATTCAACCCGACCCTATCAGCCTGACAACAAGTGGTAGCTCTGGTTGTGGTAATGATTTCCACGATCCAGCCTACAACGCCTTTTCATCCAGCACTTTTGGTGGTTGGCAATACCCTGTGCTGGGACGAGCTGGGCGCTAAACACCTTCGATCAGCCGAAATAGCTTAGTACTATCCGTTTTGCACATGGAATTATCTGGGCCTGGACCAACAGAACCCATCCAAGATGCGGCAGTGTTCTGAGCTGCGATTATATGGAAGAGTCCAGTAAGTCTTGCGTTGCGCCACTGTATGCAAGCTCGAGTACAAGAGCCAATGCAATATAGCACTGAACACGGTACATAGAAATTGTCCGTGACGACGTCAATTTAAAACGACATTGGTCAGAAGTTAACTTACGCGCACGGCATCACTAAAAGACATGATCACGAACCGGAACATCTGACCGACGGAATACAAGCAGCAAAACCTTTTGCTTGCATCAGCATCATGGATCGACGTGAATAGGCCTCGTCTTAACAGAAACACAAGAATACAATGTGAATATTTTCATCAATTCCTCAATATGGAAGCGAGTTTCTTCGATTGATTCTAATTAGGCCACCACCATGCCCAATGCTAAAATTTCATCCGTCTGAGCCACCAATTCAAGCAATTTGGCTGTCGCACTGGGCGCCTTGATCTGTCAAATGCGTTTCGAACCCAAGCTAAACACAGACTAGAACAACGCTCCCTTGATTTAGACCCTTAGATCTAGTATGTGATGACAATAGCCACCTTTCCAGGCTTTCACAAACAAAATTGGAGTGTTGTCACAGACCAAATATCTATCATGGCTTTGAATGTTTTGTGAATCATCGACACCTTCCAAATTAGTGAAGAATACAGACACGGACACTGGTCTCAAGATTCTGGGATAACAGTAAAGCTGTCAATCAACTCGACCTTGTCACATAGCCTCCAGCCGGGAAAATTTCCCTCACCATGATGATAAATCTAAGTTGCCCCCCTGAGCGATAAGATTCACTACAAAGCTTCATCTTGATCTTCTTCTTAAAATGCGAAAGTTCATGAACCTTCAAAAAACCAGTCAGTGGGACGAACGATGGGGTTGAGCTAATCCGCTCGACGAGACTTCAGCAATCTTTGCTGGTATGGCGCAGCAAATGACGAATATTCCGACCGCCAGGTCTTTCTTAGAGAGCCCCTTAATACTAGATCTCGTTGATCTACGAAGTATACAAGGGGAATGTTTCATCGTTCTAATCTTTAACAGACCACTTCATCAGATGCCCTCAGAATGGGGCTATAGTTTTCGATTTGGAATGCTCTTAGGTAATCAATGTTGTATCGCTCACTCAACATGAGAGCTTGGGCAGGTGCTGCTTCCAATTCATTGGTAAACCTGTAAATTTGACGAGCCTCTATCAGCCTGCGCTGCTTGCATGTAGCTTTGACGTCCAGATTTCGCCGGAGACCACAATCTCAAAAGCCCAACCGCAGTCTAGGATCTTCCAAGCCACACGTCTGAAACGCGAACATCGTGCACGATCTCATTCCCGACGACTCAAACCAGTCAGTAGTGCAAGTACTCATCTAAAGCTGACCCTCAATACGTTAGCGATAAATCTATTTTTCAGCATTACCCCTGCCGAACCAGAAAAGGCCATGAAGGGCGGTTGGAGACACTTGCGATGCGCAAGGACTCGCTCCTGGACTGAAGCAGTCAGTGTCAGTACATATGTATGCTGATGCACATTCAAAATCTGATCGCAACCGAGGCCGCTGCGGGTGCACAGTCAACGCTAGATGAGGCCTGAATCACGAAAAATTGGCAGCATCGGAAAAGCAGACGATCCTCGGGACGAGCAATATCAGCGGTGAATCAATGCAGTAAACGAAAAAAAGAAAAGGCCTGCGCCGAATCTGAAAGTAAACGAAATGGGTATCTTGAAATTGACCTTTTGGATGAAACGAGATCTCTTTTACGGAGCCCTTTGTGGGCATTCCAATTCTAGTCCCCCAAGATGCGTGGTTTGAAAGGGCGTGAATCTCTTCCTCGTCCAGCTGGCACTCGCTTCAACCCCTGAGTTGGGCTCCTCGCCTGTTAGTTCGCACGGTAGATCAGTCATCGGCAGGCGTTCAGGCAGGCGTTCGGGCAGGCGTTCGGGCAGCGTCAGACCGTGTCCTTAGTCCCAAACCCTCGCATGCGGGGTTGACGTTGGAACGTTGGCAAAGTACGTGGCCATTGATTCCGAGCCATCCGGACTTTTTATTTCATATCACACCGTTCCGTGCTGCCCCGAATAGGACTTTTCTTCGTGGTTACAAAAGAACATTAGCTTCCTGTTAGCTGTATAGGGTAGGACTGTCTTCATAAGTCCCTAAATTACGTTTCTTCTGCTGGAACTCACTTTGTCTTCGTCTCGAATGAACTGTAGATAGGAAAGAGTTCATTTCTCGTCGTCAGGGGGCGCGCATAGGTGGCGTTGCGGGGAACCCCTGCTCCCTGTTTGCCTGCTGCTCACTTCCTCTGTGGATATAGATCCTCTCGGTCCAAAAGCCTACCTAGATTGGTAACATATAAAGGCCGAGATCGCAAGCTCGCAAATGTCTCGTTCGGGCTGCGTTCTCCAAACCGAGGTCCGAACAGCATATACGGAGCTTCCGCCGGAAGAAATCCTTCGCGGAAGAGTTGGCTTTGGTAATACACTTGCCCTATACTGGGTAGGATGCCTTCTGGTAATGACTACACTTGCCGAACACAGTGTACTGTAGATGCATGATGATCTCCCGCCTTATAAGTGGAGTAATATATATAATGCAAGGGTGTCTCTAAAGGGGTCAATATACGACGCACAGCGTATTGTAAGACCATCCGTCGGATGGACTTGAAAGTTGGGCGGAGGCAAGAGTTTTTGCCTTACCGCGTTGGGCAACCCTGTGGCCAACTCTTTCCAGCAATGTGCAATCTGGGTTAGAGTGCTTACTCACCCACACTAGAGCACTAATAAGCCCAAGCCCTGACAGCCCACCCCTGACTACGGAGTACAAAGATCGACGCTACATTACTGTACAAAGTATGTCCAGATTCTACCGCCCGTCTGGGTATTGGTACTTTTGCTAGATCTGCATACTAAACCGCCAGGTCACTGGATTTTCTGTATAATGTCCAACGGTCCGTATGATACGACTGCCATCAAGTTAGTGCTTACCTCCTCGCTCGCCTTTTCTTCCTCCGGGAATTTGCCAACTGTCCGATGGAGAAGAGGAGAGGTCGTGCCAAGGCTCTCAGCGCTGGTCCAGACCAGCGGGGGGCCATTACAGGACTGTACAGTACAGTAATCATCTATCTAAGTTGGAAGAAAGCGGGTATCAAGGATTACTCACGGATCTCTTGTCCAGGTCTTAGATACGAGAAACCATGTCGTTCTCGCTACTAGAGCGAGGTAAGATTCCATGGTGCAGGTACTGGTAAACCTTAAATAGACATTACTACAGCAGTGCTATAGGTATGGTCCACGCCTTCGTCATGCCCATATCGGAGACGGACTTGCAACTTGCTGGATATGGAAATTACTCCGCGCATAACTAGAGACTATATTCCGTAAACGGTAAAAATGCATCGAGTACATTCACCAGTGAAAGACCAACAAGATTTGTCTGTCTCGATCCGTGATCGCCCGGCTCTGCGAGTAATGATCGCCTGTCTACTTTCTGGTGTCTGAGTGGCGGCAATAGAACGAGAATCATGAAGGAGATTGAGGAGGTGATGTCTTTGCGTGCAGACTCGTGCGTCCCGACACTAAGACCGCGGACCCTCCGCGTGTGCGTAACTCAAAAAGGGCCCCAGTACTGAACTGATACTGGGAAGGCACCGCACGACCTGCGGATTTCCTACACGACAAGCTCAAAAGGGTGTGCTCATGCTAAAGAGCATTTCCGAGCGAACAACATTGGGGAGTAGATCGATACTGCAAATAGTAGTAGACCAAGCCGTATGATCAGGTGTCTTTTTCAGATCTGGCAAGAGAATTCTCCAAGGCCCAAATGAGGCTGTCGGCGCCATATGCAGATGATTGATGGAGATGGAGGAGGATTTCTGGATGGGCCTGGCTTGCCGTGGCATGCACAGTGTCGGTCCTGAACTTTCTTGTGGCTCGAGGGTGCCCCAAAGTGCAACCCAACAGGGGCCTAAGAAAACCTGCACAACAGGTCGGGGCGTTCGTGGGTGCAATAAACGCGTTCAACATTAATTCATGGAACTGTGGAGCTCAAGGTGTTCAGCCCACATCGTTGAACAGAAATTGAGTTTGGTCGAGGCCAAGTCCGATACCTTCTGAGACTCGTGCTGGTCGTTCTGTTCGGCCGGAGTGTGCTACCAAACATACTTCGGCGCCGACATCGAGAGCTCTAACTTCACAGTGCCACGAAGTATCCAGGCTTGCTAGTTTCTCTTGTACCATCTGTGCACTATTCCTGTCGCACTTCAAAAGTTTGACAGCCAAACCGCTGTCCACCTTTTTTTCGTCATGTGCACTGATCCAGCACCTAGCCATGAGTTCTTTTGCGATTGCCGCGCCTCCTTCAACTCCCATCATGATGTTCCCACCAAACCACCACGGATTGCTGGCGTAGTCAAAACTATGAAGCAGGCAAGTTAGTGGCAGTGCACCGGGCAGTGGGACAAGATGTGTCCGAATATATGGCTGCAGATCTGGGAGCGGAATTCCGTGTGGTGTGTACAGGATTGAGAGGGCTTTTGAGCGGGCAGGACGAACAACAGGTGGGTGTGAATAGCGAGATTGAATCTCCTTCAGCGATGGCGAGTATGGCAGGGTTGCTGGAAAGGGACTTTCAAGACTTCCGCATTGGAACTGTGGTGTCAAGAGAGGTAAATTGGAAGACCGAGGTGAGCGTTGCGAGGAGGAGGTGGTCGTAGATATTGGCGGAGTAGGCAAGGCGCTCCTCAAGTCGTCGGTGTCAATAAGGACGTCACCTTCAAAGCGGGCTGCAGGGCTATCCGATGAAAATTCCGGTTTCGGCTTCAGATCTTCTGGGGAATGGCGAATGGCAGGCTGGTCAATAGCAGCCAGGAATTCAGAGGACTTTGTGTTGCTAGACCTTGATAGCTGTGGTCGATGCGATTTCCAAGTCCTGGTATCTTCCGAAGATGTCGCAGGACGTACTGGTGACTGAAGACTCTGAGAATGTGTATGTGAAGAGGCCGGCCTTGCCAGAGCAGGCGAGAACATCGGTGGTGGACTTTGTGCAGGCAGAGTTGCGGGGCTGAAGGGTATCGGTGCCGGAAAATCCATCCTTGGTAAATCGATGGTTGTCACTGGTGCTAGAGCTTTGACCCTGGTGGATGCTTGATAGGTGATACCAAATGCATTGTGTAGTCCAGTCATATAGTTTCGTGCGGGCACGAAGGCAATATTGAGCTCCCCAGGCATTCCATCGGGACCCAAGGGCGGTATGCTCAATCGCAACGTGTTTCCAAAACGCGCTTTCGCATCATACTTGCGCAGTGAATGTACTCTGTTCGGATCAAAGTGGTTCCAGCTCTTTATGACCTTGGCCGCAGCTGGTTCAGCAGCAATCAATGTCTTCCCTTCTGGTCTCAACTGCAACAGAGTTTCCTTGTGGCAGTGATCTGGTTTGTTCTGCGACACGAGCACGACGTCGGGTTCTGCGATCTCAGAGAGGTGCCCGATCGAGCTCGGCAAGACTCGATTTGTGACGGCAAACCATTTTGCGTTCACGATGGAGCTGCCGACTAGCCATGGATCGATGAGCACGCTGAAGGCGCCATTGACAGACAATAGGTCGGCAGCAGTTGGCTCTGTTCTGTGGGAGAAGACAAGTAGAAAGGAGCTATCGGCGTTGAGGTGTCGCACCGTGACCGACATTGCTGTTCAGGGGCATGCGCAGATCTCATGACGTATCAATGTCGAAATTTCCATTTAATGACCTCGGGAATCAATGGTCGTCAGGTACAGTAACATGCTGGTGGGGACGCATCACAGCACGCTCATACTGACAACGGCCTAGTTAGTCCGCGAAAGTCGTGTGTCAAAGCGACAAAGATTGAAGCAAGTAACTGATGCACTCCATGGGCTACTGCGCACTACACAGAGTACTGATAGGACTTGTTAATGTTCGAAATAACGTGTAGAACGGAGTGAACGGAGCAAGAGTTCTCCGCCAAGTAAAGTCAACTGGAACTTGAAGGTCAACCGGTGACCCACTGGCACCAATTCTAGGCGCTCAGGCTTGTCTTTTATGACTTCGAACATCAAGACTGCCCAAAAAATGACTCTTTTCCGTCACACATACTTCGTACTTGCTCAAGAATGACGAGTATGACTCCTCCAGCAGCTTAAAGCATTGAAACTCCTGCAATCACACAGGTCGACTGTGCGTCCAGCAACCATGTTCAAACTACAGCAAATGCTCTTCTACTGCCATACCACCCTCCGGCCTTTAGCATTTTTACAAGACTTTGGCAAGCCCTGGCATGTAACATGAGCAAGAGATGAGCGAGAGAGGACTTGGTCTACTATATCGTAAATATTTAGTACGAAGCGAAGCTGCAAAAGACTGAGCACGCAAAAATGGCATCCATATTCACCTACCAAGAGGAGCCCCACCGGGTGCATTCTCCCTGGAGCACTCCAGGGAGCAGCACGCCTCAAATTGCAGTTCACGTGCAGAATACAGTCTCGGGTGAATCTCAGAGAAATGGGGAACACGGCAAGGTGACGAAGCTCGAGCCTGAAAAGCACGATGGCCCGATTGAGTACAAGCTGCATTTGCTGTTGCGGTGGCGTAGGACATTCACCTATGTTTCTACCACTGTTTCAACATGGTCCAACCAGCCGGTTCGTCTCGACTCTGCTTCTGCTGCGTCACCATCTAGCACAGACGTTGCTCTGGCTCGTTCCGTGTCCCAGCCTTCCTCCCAGCCCTCCACTCAAAGCCGTCAAGCAAGGCTCCAACAACTGACCACGCAGCTGCTTTGGCGTCTGCAGCAGTCTTCTCCATTTCACTCGTCATCGAACGCCAAACTTGTGCTGCCTGTCCTGCCCGAGGCCACCCCCCGCCTGGGAGTTCCAGACAGACCTTCCAAACTGCTTCCCGGCCTCGAAGAAAGCCAAGGGGCACTTTACGAGATAGGCGTCGCCGATGACGGCACTCTCGTAGGGCTTGCTGATGACGAAATGGAAGAAAGTCTGACCAACCTGCGAGCCATGGCTGCAAGTTTAGGCTGTGTAGTTGACGTTCATCGGCGCGTCATTGTCGGAGATTGCGAATGGATCGACGATGGTGGTGCAGACGCTTCTCCCGTCACTCGCTCAAGCAAGTTGTGGGTCGCCGAGGTACTCGTTAGACCCGACAACAAATACGTCGAGGTCGTACCGGCCGACACCGCCAATGCATCAAGACGTCTTGAGATGCAGTCCCATCTTCAGAGGGACTCCCCAAACAGTGATGAAGCGGCTAAAGAACACCTGCGAGTGGCACTTGTTGGTGCGAGTGCTGCGGGAAAATCGTCGCTTCTAGGTACGCTCACGACTTCTGTTCTAGACAATGGAAGAGGCAAGAGTCGCATTTCTCTTCTCAAGCATCGACATGAAATTGCTTCGGGAATTACAAGTTCAGTAGCACACGAGTTGCTAGGTTACCAGTCGACCTCTGCCTCAACAGGCCCCGTCATCAACTATGCCACCGGTGATGTTTCGTCGTGGCCAGATATACACACTTTAGCTGATCGGCTAGTGTTCCTGACGGACTCCCCAGGCTTACCACGATACTCCAAGTCCACTTTTCGTGCTTTAATTTCGTGGAGCCCAGCTTGGACCGTGCTGTGTATCCCTGCCGACGATCAGGTCGAAGAGAAACAGACTTCTGAAAAGGCTGATCCTGGCCTGAGCCTGCTTGACCCGAAGCTGTCCTTCGCCCATCTTGATTTATGCTTGAAGCTGGGACGTCCGTTTGTGGTTGCTATTACCAAGATGGACCTAGCCACAAAATCTGGCCTTCGGCAAGTGCTTGGACGGATACTATCTTCTATCAAAGCTGCAAATAAAACTCCCGTCGTCGTTAATTCTCCATCAACCCACATTCCTAGAAAGGATGATGTCGACTTTTCCCTCAAGGTGGGCGGAATGGTTCGGGAGGAACAAGACCGTATCAGTGACAAACTGTCCTGCTTGATGGAAACAGACTTGTGGGTAAGTGTGCCCATAGTCATGACAAGTTCTGTCACCGGATCAGGCGTGACCAGCTTACATGCGATGTTTCGTTCTTTACCACTTATCACTCCAACATCGAAAGAGTCTACCAACAGGGCCGCCGACAACAAGGTCTTATTCCGAGTAGACGAGGTTTTTGCCATTCCGCCATCGAAAGTCTACTCCACATCAACCGAGAGGGTAGCCACTGAGAGTGGTGTGGTCCTGTGTGGTTTACTTGCCTCGGAGGAAATATTGTTAGGGGACGAGCTAGCCCTTGGGCCATTCGTGTTCGAAGTTGATACAGGAGAGTCTGTTCCAGTTCGGACCTTGAAAAGAGCATCATCTCATCACGGCAAGCCATTGTCACAATCACTCCCTCGGTCATTGTCAGAAACATTTTCAAAGTCGCTACAATCTCGCGGGCGCTCCCAAGGTGAGTGTGCATTACAACCGAAGGTCGCATACGCCAATGTTCGTGTTGTGTCTCTCCGAAATCTCCGGTTACCGGTATCTGCACTCCGCGCTGGCGACACTGGCACTGTCGGTGTTCAACTTGTGGATGAGAATGTTCTACCAATTTCACTTCACAAAGCGAGGAAGGGCATGGTCCTCACTGACACGCACAGGCCACTGGATGGCTTTTCCTCCTTCACGGCTTCCTTCCCGTACTCTGATTTTGGGCAAGCCAGTTCACCACCACTTATTCTAGGCGGCCACGCCATTGCCTATATTCACAGCGTCCGAGCAGCAGTCAAGGTGACTGCGGTGGCCCTAGAGGACGACTACAAGAAGACAGTCCGCGCACGAGATCGGTCGACTTGTGAGCCACTTCCATCAACGCCGCAGGAAGTATTCTCCTTCGATGATGACTATGACGAAAGTGGGCCTGAAGAAGCCGCGGATACGAAGACCGGCTATCTCAGAATATCGTTCGCCTTTGTCAGCACTGTCGAATACTTGGAATCTGAAGACCAGGTCTTCATTGTGCCCAACGTGATGCCCTCTGGACCAATTACAGGTCCTACGCCGATGTCAGCGATAGCTGGGTTTTCCGGCTTCGTGGGTAAGATTTGTGAGATGCAAATTTGATGAGCATATGATGATACAGATCTTGGTTCTGTCACGTCGCTCTGATGGACCAAGTCAATCGCCTTCGTGCAAAATCGTTGCAAATAAGCACTCACATCTGTTGTTGTACTGAACAACCTTTGATTGAGACTCTTTGAGTTGTATGTAAGCAAACTGTTGATGATGTTGCGATTTATTGTCGCCTTTTGAATCGCTGTGCAGCTGGCTCAGCTGGAAATTGATTTCAGTACCAAAAGGGTACGATCACTCGTAGAGGTGGAAGTACTAACTTATGACGACCACCTCCTCGGTTCTTGCCTTAACGGTCCCGCGGGCATCTGCCCTGCGTTTAGGGTGCTGCCCTGTTGTTTGGCCTTGTCAAATTCCCGTACCAGCACCTCGCAAGTGACTTCGCTGCAGAGTCTTTTCCGCCTGTCAATCGGCAATTTGTCCGCGAACGTCAAGCCGCTCGCTCTCTCGACCGCCTCCAGAGGAACTTCAAAATCCTTCAAACTTTTAGTATTCGGAATCTCTGTGTTTGGTAGGACAAACGCGCCCAACGCAACTTTAGACTGGGGACTGCTGGCCGAATCCTCGCCGTAAATGACCTTGTAGAAATGCGTCGGCACAGCCACATTCGGAGGAGTACCGATCACCTCATAGCTCACCCTCCACTTGCCGTCTGGATGCTGCTTTGGTAGATATAGAGGACCTGTGACAACTCGAACGCTTGGGTACTTCTTTGTCAAATTCCGGCAGAACTCTTCGAAATGTGCCCAATAATCTCTGTTGAAGCCGTCGCCAACCTGAGGGCACATGTTGCTGAGAACAAACGTGCTATCCATTGCCTCTTGGCTCCATTTTGCGTCAGCGGCGGGCACCTGATGGCCTCGGTCATACCCGCTGCGGAAGTAGTCGGATAGTTTGGCTCGGAAGATAGGTGGGATGGCGGCATCTTCGTGGAAGACGCTGTTGCGCCGGGAAGCGTTGTTTAGTGTCAAAGATTGCGGGGTGAAATGTTCGGCGACCCAGTGCGGGTTACGGGTGAGGCGATTGTAAGAGGCGAGGTGGGAGGGTGTCAGGGAAGTGTCGGACTGGGCTGGGGTCAGACCATATTTGAGAATGCCAGAAGGATTGACAGGACTGAGAGGAAGTGTTTGCGTTTGCGGTAGCGCTGGAAAGCTTTCGGTGATGGGCGTTCGAGTGCTTGGAAGGGTAGGTGTTGGGACAGGCCCAGTTGTGGTGGCTGTCGATATTAGGGATTGTGAACGGGAAGAGAAGATCAAAGCCGTCAGGGAAGCTCCTGCTGCTGCTGAGCCTGCGGCGAGCAATAGGAGAGTAGATTTCGACATCCCGCTGCAGCTTGCCTATCGATGTGGAGTGATACAAAGTAGTATGGCGCAGTAGCTAGGACGAAGGACGGTAGCGACTGTAGCGACTGTAGCGACGATGGTCGTCCCTGGGAGCTGAAACTTTTCTTTAGCCCGAAGATCGCGCGACGCGTCGGATATCGGGGAGCAGGCATGCAAAGACAGGAGGCGCGATGGGCATGATGGGTTAGTGTGGCTTGCGAAAGAGACCAATTGAGCAGCTTCCTTAGCCAGTAATGATGGTCGGGGCCGAGCTTATTAATGCGGAGCACTGGCCCTGGAGGGTTTCCACCACGCACGGCCCTGCAGGTGCGAGCGCGTCATCAGATCTCAGTGCGGCAGTGCCGGTAGGGCCAAGTTTTAAGGTACTCAAATCTGTGGTGAGGCGACAATGGACAACAAACTCAATTCACAACATTTTTGACCTTCAGACCGTACCCTGGATACTTGCAAGCGCAATATTACTCTTACCGCGATGCTACGTATATACCTAAATTTGCCCTAATTCTGTCCATTCCCTGGGCTGCAGCGTTCCACAAGCGTCGCCTGGACCGGCCAAGGTACCACATTGCTAGACAAAATGGTACTGAACAACGACACACGAGGATGGATCATGACGGCTGTGAGCGCGATTGGTAAGGCCTTTTCAAGCAGAAGACAACCCATCGACTAACATTGGAAGCCTGCTGCTTCGGTGCGAGCATCATATGTATCGATGTCTTGGCCAGGCGATTTCCACGCATGCATGGCTTCACCATTACCGAGAGTGACACTTTTCTGTCAGCATCCTTGAGCTTGAGCTTCGGCGTGATGGTATGTACATAGACCAATCCTTCAAAAATGGGCTAGGGTGCTAACGCTTTTGCAGCTCTTCTCATCTCTCTACTACATGCTCCCGCAGTCGAAGGCGTATCTTGTAGATGGTGACTACTCTCCGAGACAGGCCTCATTCCTGATGATTGGCCTGTTTCTGGCTGGCGTCATTGTCATCAGAGTCGTTTCAGCCGTGATGCACCACTTCATCCCCTCCCATATTGTGGATTGCGACCACCAACACGAGGATGATCCTGAAGAGGACCTGAAACACCAGGAAGAGATGGCTGAGAACCACCACGACGTAGGCGAAGATACTCCCTTGCTGTCCTCAAGAAGGCCCAACCCCCAAAGGCTGGCGACGATATCTACCCCCGAGCGGCGTGAGAGGAGCTCAATGCACACATCTGGCACACGACGGCACCCGGGATTTGGGAGAACGCTGACGAGAACGTATTCCAAATATGTTCAAGGACAGAAAGACGACTGTGGCGAGCCGGGACCCTGCAAAGGCTCAACATCTCCATGTGGGCAAGATTGCTTTCGCTCCATGCAGAAACGGACCTCATCATCTGGCACAGTACCAACATCCCAAGCAGGTTTCGTGAATCATCAAGCGACTTGGAGCGGTCTGAATTTTTCGCAACCGGTGTTAGAAGAGGATTCTGAACGTCAACTTGCAGCTGGAGAGTACTCGCCACACAACACTAGTCGCTCACGCGCCACCTCACACACTCATTCTCATCCTGGCCCGACTAGGTCACATTCAGTAACCCATCATTACCATCATCCCGAAGGAGCGCATGCGGCGCCGACACCCAAGACATCAGTGTCTGTCCCCTCGCAACATCAGCCACATGCGGCCGGCCAAGAACACCACCATCACGTGCCTACCAATGCTTTCATGTCAATTGGACTTCAAACTTCCATCGCCATTGCCTTGCATAAAGCTCCAGAGGGCTTCATCACCTATGCCACAAACCATGCGAACCCAACTTTGGGCTTTTCCGTATTCATGGCATTGTTCATTCACAACATCACCGAAGGATTTGCAATGTCGCTACCCTTGTATCTTGCACTCAACTCTCGCATCAAAGCGATCATCTGGTCCTCGTTCTTGGGAGGTGCGTCGCAGCCACTGGGGGCTGGACTTGCTGCTTTGTGGTTCAAAGTTGCAAACCGAAGTCAGAGCGGCACCCCTGACGAAACTGTGTACGGCTGTATGTTTGCCGTCACAGCAGGCATCATGACTAGCGTTGCCTTGTCGTTGTTCTCCGAAAGCTTGCAGCTTAGCCACAGAAAGGGCGTCTGCATCCTTTTTGCATTTGTTGGTATGGGTATATTGGGATTCAGCTCGGCACTTACAGCCAAGTAAAGTCTATGACGGTGTATGCCATTTTTGGGTTTCTCTCCCTCCCTCAATAAAGACTCGATGTGAAAGTCTACCGAGTGGTTTGGAAATGCTCCATGCTATTGGTATAGCTAGTGGCCCATACCTATAAGAGGCCACTTGCAAGTTTGTCGAGCACGTGGTTTCGCGACAGTACTTGGCTTTAATTGAGTAGTGTGGTTGGATAATAATGCCAAGGCGCGAAGACTGGCCGAGAAAGTTCGTCATATTTGTGCTTCGCTACGTAGGGAATGCTTTCATCCTAGCACGCAAATATCAGAATTATACACAATTTTTAACTTCCTTCCCCGTTCTCGCATCATGACACAGGTTAGCCTAGTCGACTCTGGCCGACTTTCGGCTCTGCTGCGTGAAGCTTTGAGCTGGAACAACAATGTCTCCTCGATCATGGTAGCAGCGCAGAACGGGTCGATTCTCGCATATGCATTTCGCCAACACACTCCGTCGGTCAAAGCCATGCGAACTCGATCAACCACAGTAACGACGGCATACGCAATTGCAGACCAGGATACGCTCGTGCTTGAAGCTCAAAGAACCGGTGCACTGACAGTCATTTCATCTATTGCGGACCAGATTTTGCTCGCGGTTACTGGGCCTGAGCCTCTAGGTATCGACCCCTACGAGAAGACTGTACACGAAGCTGTTCATGAGGAAGAGGTAAATGAGAGTGTCGCAGGCGAGCCTCCAGAGATGCAGGATCCCGTGACGCTGCAGCTGCGGACAGATCTCGAAGCTGTGAACCAGGAATTAGCGGAAATCATTCGCGATGACCTGGCTGGTATGCAGTGGCCAGAGGACATCTGAACAACCCTCCGGCGTTCCATCGGCAAAGTTTGACCTAGACAAACCTTTGCAATGTGCTCAACCCAATAATGGTTCTGGTCAAATCGATATCCACCAACTGATGTTCCTCGCTCGGTCGAGTGCCAGATTTAATAATGGGTGACCCACAGCGGATAAAATTAACCTGGTGCCTGGCCTTCAAAGTCTTCGACCGTAATCATAGCATACGAATGCACGGAGCGAACGGGCTCAGCGTTGGCAGACTGGCAGGCCCCCCGCAAAACCCTCGACCCACAACTTGAACCATCCGGGGTGACTTTGAGATCCATCTCAACCAAAAATATGCTCGATCTGTCTCTGCATATATATTATGAAACTTACCAATTATTAGCTCTCTTTTTCACCGCGATGTATCTAGAATTCTGTTGTTGAAGCCTCGGATCAACCCTCGGAGACTTATCGCCGCTTGAACACCGGACCAGTCTCGTGGCGCCTAGAGCGCCAAGCGCCACACCATGTTGTGCGTACCTGCATGCTGCCGTCCTATTTGACACAGGACTGACGTTGACTTTGTACAGTGCATTTCCTCCTCCTCCGCGATTCTCGACCGCGAACGGGATGCCGCCGACGACCTCGGAAACTCAGAACCAGTTGCACAAGCGTGAAGGTTCGGAGTACAGCTTCCAGTCAGGCGAAGGTAACACACCCGACGGTGTATCCGGCAAGCGCTAACCTCTGAAGGCACATATATCCTCCGAGATGATATTCAGCTCGCTACTCCTCCTCCCCATCCTTCCGAAGTGCCGGTGATAAATCCAAATCCTTTGGCGACGTCGACCAATCCGCCCACCAGTGGCGTCAAGCTGACGGTGCTGACGCTTAGTGCACACCAAGTTCGACCTCAATTGCACAAGACAAACACGACTACAAGCAATCTGCTACGATGGCGGACTTTGGGTAGACAAGACACAAACAAGCCTAAAGAAGGGAAGGACGTGAGGGTGGTGGAAGATGAATTGCGTGTGGTGTCTGATGCAAGCAGCGACAAGAGCGCGACTCGTGGATCGACGATAAGCTCTAAATCCTCGACAACGCCCGGTTTTGGCGAGGGTAACTCTGCCTTGGCATCGACCAATCCCAAGGACCCGCTCAAGAGAAGGAAACCCAAGAACAACATGGTGAAGAGCAATTCGTCTTTTGTCTCGCGTGTCATACCCCACGATCACTTGGCGAAGAGATTGTCTGAACGTGATTCTACCGGCGCATTTGCCTTTGTCAACATTAACAGAGCATTCCAGTGGCTGGATGTGTCATCGAGCCTCAAGGCTGAGCCTCTTACTAAGATCCTATTCACCAAAGCCCACATGCTGTGTCACGACGTCAACCCACTGACCAAGGATGACACCCATCTGGACGTTATCATGGGCTCATCAGCCAGCGATATCATATGGTATGAGCCGATCTCCCAAAAGTATGCTCGCATCAATAAGAACGGTATCATTAACAGCACCGCGGTGTCCAAGATCAAATGGATTCCAGGCTCAGAGAATCATTTCTTGGCTGCACACCATGACGGCTGCTTAGTGGTCTATGATAAAGAAAAGGAAGACGCACCTTTCGTGCCAGAAGAAGCTTTGGATGAAGCCATCAGTATCGAAGACGACCCCGATTCGCAGCTCAACGTAACCAAAAGCGTTAATTCCACCAATCAGAAAACAAACCCAGTCGCTTGTTGGAAATTGTCCTCCCAGCCCATTAATGATGTTGCATTCTCACCCAATAATCGGCATCTAGCAGTTGTAGGAGAAGACGGCTATCTGCGGATCATTGACTATTTGACCGAGACGCTTACTGATGTATTTTCGTCGTATTACGGCGGTTTCACCTGTGTGTGCTGGTCCCCCGACGGAAAATACATCCTCACCGGCGGACAAGACGACCTGGTTTCTATCTGGTCCCTATCTGACAGACAACTTGTGGCTCGGTGTCCTGGTCATGAATCGTGGGTTACAGCAGTTGCATTCGACCCATGGCGATGCGACAACAAGACTTATCGGTTTGGCAGCATCGGAGATGATTGCAAACTCCTTCTATGGGATTTCAGCCTCAGCATGCTACGCCGTCCCAAAGGGGCTCTAAACCGGGTTCGAGGCAGTGTCTCTACTCAATCAATGTCTCTAGCACGACATCGAACGGAGAGTGCATCTGTGAATCGTATGAGATCGGACTCAAACAGATCCCAGAGCTTCCGTCAGGGCGAGGACGAAAGGGACGAAGATGAACCAGAGTTCATCAATCATCCCATCGATTCTCGCTCTCGAACGGCACAGCTTCCGCCTGTAATGGCTAAGCAAGTTGATACTCATCCGCTGTGTGGTCTTGCATTCGAGCAGGATTGCATCATCACCTCCTGTCAGGAGGGGCACGTGAGGACCTGGGATCGGCCTACACAAGACGCCAACGCTAGTCAAATCAATCTCAGTAGTGCAGCATGAGACACAAACTGGAAGAGCTTTGCAACGGATCCAGAACCGGGAACGACGGTTGGGCCAAAACCGCTGTCTTTCGGACTGCGCAGGCACAGGCGAGCTCACATAGCAAATGCTGGACTCCGTTGGTAGGCACCAGCCTAGTATTGTGGGACGCGTTTGGCTTTGAAAATTGGCATCATCCCATTCTTTTTGGTTGGCATCGTTTTGCATGCTCACGCATGTTTGGTATACCTGAAGATCCTTCATTGTGGATACCTTTAGTAATTTTCTCGCAATCTGCTCCAGCATATAGCCACTCTTGGGCTGATAAGAATCAGCCAAGATGAAAGTCCCTCACCACAACCGCAAGATATCTATGGATACTGGGGGTCACTGACCCGTTCTGAGACCTCTTCAGAGCTACATAGTGGCATGAGTTCGGGCGGCTCCGCAGGCCCTATGCAGGTTTACTGCCACGCGTTGACAGAGGTCCTTCCTGACACTTTAGTCACCAACACGGACACTGTTCGGTTGTTGCATCAGCGTAGCGCTCCCACGTCTTAGTCAGCAAGGGAAGCAGAACCATGCGTTGGCCAGTTGCTTGCATGGATGAGAATTTTTTTTTCGTCAAGAAGCAGAACAACACTGGTTTTGGTAGCCTTTGATTGATTGAAAAATGTAGGAATCGCATTTGAAAATGCACGTGGTGATGAATACCGCAGTAGTTATGAAGACATTGTGCCATGAAGTCTTCGACCAATTAAGGTTGCATTAGCGAAAATCCTTAGAGATAAGGAGGTTATCTATACGAAGTCCACGGGTATCGACGCGGCGCAAAATTAGCCGGCATTACTTCGTATCTTCGTGATAAAAGGCTGTAAGTCCTAGGACTAAGAGCCTTCGGAGCCTCAACCCGCAGGAGCCGTTGCCGACTAAATTCGCTAGCCGGCCCCTATAAGCCCCAAAGGCCCTTAGGCTGGGCAAATTTTTTTCATCGATAGGCGCACCTCTCTATTTCGCATCTATGTACGGGATACATTTCCATCAGGCTACATAATCGTATCAGGCAATCTATCGGATTGAACAATCCAGCCAATGTTCTTCCATCATCAGCCAGCGACGGAGTACGTCGCGCCATGCGAGAGTCGTCGCGGATCCCCATTAGGGGAAAGGTTACCGCCTGAGATAGCCAAACGCGGCTCTATCCGCAACGACGTAACCAGACTTTGGAAATGTTAAGTGGCCAGATTGCGTCGTTGGTATATCGTGTTTCTTCCTCTTTATCCAGATTCACAGCATGCGGACATTCCACCAGTACCTGATATGTCAGGCCCTTCCCATTCCACCCGACATCCACTCCAAGGTACCTTCCATTCTTTGCACCATTTGAATTAGCTTACTCACGAGTGTTTTCTCTTTCTTTGTCTCTTCGCTCCTTGCTATTTTGTTTTGATGCATGTCATTCACCACTCTTCTCAAGTCAACATGAGAATAACCTTGTGATATATAAACTCGCATTACTTACATCCCCCTGTCCCTAGTCAACGCGAGGCATTCCCAAGACGAACTATTCCTCTATGGCGTTCAAATTTCTCAGCACCCACACCGCAAGTGGGGGACATAGCAGCAGCGTCAAGCTCTTTGACATTCGGCTAGACAACGATTACATAGTCTTTCGGGGATTTGAAGATGAGGCGGGGAGTGCTCACCTGGCAGGCAATTTGGTGTTGTCGTTGACAGAACCTATGGTCATAACCGGGATCAACCTGACTTTGAGTGGAATTGTACACATGTCGTAAGTAGATCTTTGGGGCCATACCTATCAATTCACAATCTGGCGGAGAATACCCTTATGGCTCTCCTCTTAAGTTTGAGTCACGTTAACTAAGACACTTCAGATTCAACACCTCATCTTCTGCCTCCCTGTCAGGACGACGCAGCGCGGCTAAAGAAAAGACGTTTTTCCAACAGACATGGACGTTTCGAGATCCAGGCAAAGGGAAGACCGAGTATCTTCCAAGCGATAACTACTCGTGGCCTTTTGAGTTGATTCTTGATGGATCTTTACCCGAGAGTGTGGAGGGCCTGAAAGATGCATACGTGGTGTACAGATTCAAGGCGGAAATTGGTCGAAAAAGAGCAAAGGACATCGTCCACAGAAAACCCCTCCGGATAGTGCGAACACTGGGTCCAAGTGCTCTCGAGACGAGCCACGCGATGAGCGTTGACAATATCTGGCCAAACAAGGTTGAGTACTCAATAAGTACTCCCAGCAAGGCAGTCATATTTGGTTCGTTTCTTCAAGTGGATTTCAAACTCATACCACTTCTCAAAGGACTCGTGGTCGGCAATATAAGCACAGAATTGAAGGAAGAGTACGAGTTTATAATAGACCCAGAGTGGGGTGTCACACCCATCAACGGTGGTATGATCAAGGGGGACCGGACCATCGCCTACGATGAATACAAATTGGATCCGGATAAAGACATGCTTATCATCGAGGAGTCAGCAGAAGGTTTTCAATTTTCTCGCTATCTGGAGCTGCCCAAGTCGCTGGCCAAATGTCTACAGGATTGCAATGTGAAAGGCATCAAGGTACGGCACAAGATCACATTCAATGTGCAATTACACAATCCCGATGGCCACATTTCTGAGCTGCGTGCGAACCTTCCAGTTTCACTATACATATCGGAAAGCCTGCCATTGAATGAAAACAACGATTTGATCGATCAGACGCCGCAAGCCGGCCGAGCCGCCGTTCAGAACGACATGGTGAATGCAGCACCACCTGTGTACGGTGCGCACCAGTTTGACCAGTTGTTCTCTGAGCTGGATCCCAGTGGTTGGCGCACACCAGGACCAGCTCTGTCGACGACAGGAACACCATATTCTCATAGCAGAAACATATCATCAGAAAATCTCGCCAGTTTGGATACAGTACTTGATATGCCCGGACATGTCTCCGCAAGCGCACTTCAGCATAGGCTACAGGACCTGCGGGTATCAAACAGCACCCCCCCGATTAACGCAGGGGAGAACCATGATCAAACTACAGGAGAAAGTGGCACACTCTCAAGACAACCCTCTATAGCAGTGCCAGCTGCGGAATATTTTGGCAATCCAGCGGATCCTAATCTTACTCGGTCAAGACAAGGCTCTCATGCAACTTTGAATGGCTTCGAGAACATTTCGTATTCCGATAATTTCTCCATACGAATGTTAAACGAAGATACGCCTCATACTTCCGGCACATTGACACCTTTGGCTCACTTTGACCACTATGAAGACTTGGCAAAAGTGCCTTCGTATTCTACCGCGATCAAAACGCCGGCACCCAGGACGGACGGCTCAGGCGTCAGACTGCCGTCGTATATTTCATGCGTAACGGGACCGAGGCCAGCTCCGCTTGCAGCACCCCCGACTGCACATTTGAGAGACGAAAGCCACGCATCGCCGGTTAACATTCCAGACAACATAAATATAGTGCGAACTGCAAGTGGCCGAAATTTAAGTCAATCGCCGGAAGAAGGGCGCCAGCTACAAATGGGACAGATCGGAAGACGTAGCTAATGGTTCGTCTTTGCCAGATTGCGGGGTTCGGAGGTTGTTTCAATTGTTACAAAAGTCAATCAGTTTGTAAGACTGGCGGAATGTGTCTACGAAGACGTGACGATGAGTGTGCAGGAAACCATTTCATGAACATATATTATGTCTCTACAATCCGATTATCCAAATAGGTTCTAGTGTGGCGTTGGGTTGGATCGTGCATCCTATGGTCATATCAAGGGCATGGTTGTAAGTTGCAGATTTATGGTATTTTCCTGTAAGCTTATCCGTTTCATCAAGATTTCACAAAAGCGCAAACTTATCTAGGTATGGAGGTCGTTGATAGACAGATTTGAGAAAGCTCAAATGGCAAGTCAACAATGACGCAACCTCAACTATTACACCTTGAGATTGTGATGCTAACGAGGAGGAACCATCTTGGAAGGGACTCCCCTGCGCATTTGGTGCTTAACTGACCTCATACCCCCTGGAGACTCGGGCTCCAGACCTGTAATCCAGGGGCTAGTCCGGTTACGAATGACCAGGTTTTCTTGTAAGTGGGCACCGCCGTAGCCTGGTCACCGCTCAAGTGCTAGCAAATTTGCTTCGTGGTACAGAGTCAATGGCGCTGCTTGCACAACTTTCTGTGTTACATTTACCACTTTTGTATGAGTCTTCAGGATTTGAGTCCTTGCGCGCTCTGGATGCCACAAATGCTGTCTCGATTCAGGACTCGGCACATGCGTGGTCGAGATGCTCGTCCAGTGAGAGCGACACGGAGTGTGGGAGTTTGAAGCAAGCTTTGCCTCCGGTTCCGGCGGAGGATAACCGGAGGATCATGCTCACGAAGGCCCGGTGGTCCACTTGTTGGTGCCGAGGCGGTGGCCAAACAAGGGGGAACTTCGGCAAACGTCTTTGTGCCCATCTGATTCGGCAGCTCGGACTGATGCTTTTTGATCACATTAGCAAACCCTGATCGCATCCTCGATGATCGTGAACTGCCTTTTCCGGAATCATCATAAAGTCTTGAGCAGGTCTGGGGTAGGCTTACAAGATATCCGTCTCCATCACGCAGAGCCTTAAATCAAGGCTCTCCTTGAGGACGGATGTCCGCTGCCGACCAGCTTGGACTCCGGCCAAACAGAGCATGCCGGAATTGTGCCCAGATCAAAGCCAAATGTGTCCCTTTGGAGGGTACCAATCTCTCTGTCTGCCAGAGATGCCACAGGCTAGGCAAAGAATGCGCCACACCACCGTCAGTGCCCCGAAAGCGTGCACGAGACAGGCAACCGAACAGTAGGCAACACCATGAGAGCGAGGGGAACTTGACCCCGATGTCCACCAGAGACACCTATCAAACCCCATCTGATACACCTCGCACGACTCATGGTACCACAACTACTTATCTCTCTGGGAAAGGTATTGTGAATGCTCACGAACAGTTTCTACATAATCGAATTCGCCAGGCGGCTGGGGTTTTCGACATTTCGCCCGAAATCGGACATATCTTCACCGCGTGCACTCATGAAGCCCTGTTCGAACAGTATAGATCAGAGATGAGCAAACATTTCCCATTTGTCACCATATCGCCCAACACACCATCAGCTACGGTGTGCAAGGAGCGCCCCTTCCTATACTGTTGCGCTGTATTGACGGCTAGCCATCGTGGTAAGTAAATGGTTCAAAGCCTTAGTTGGCAGGCAAAGAGCTTTTTAGTATGCCAATCTTGTCGTTTCGTATTGACTCCTCTTCTCAGATCCACCTTTACAATCACGAGTGGCTAGGGACATACTGCGTTATCTCAGTGAACGCATGCTCCTTTGCGGAGAAAAGAGCCTAGATCTTCTTCAGGGACTCCTCATTCTCACTGCGTGGTACCATGCCTATACGCACAATCAACCGCAGCTTATGAATCTGCTGCATCTGGCAAAAGCACTTTTAGTGGACCTAGGACTCAATCGCCCACCCGGAAGTGGGGCATCTCATATGAAACTGGCACATGATGCCACGCAATATATTCATGGACAAGTCTCAGATGCCAAAAAGCATGATCTAGAGGAGCATAGGGCCTGCCTAGCTCTTTACTATGCTCATATGCAATACTTTTCCGTCTTCAGGAGACTGGACCCGGCTGCCTGGACCAAAAATATCGAGGATTGCTGTGACTCACTTCGAGATGCTGACGAATATCCCCTTGACACTTATGCAATAGCACTGGTTCAGCTCAATCACGTAATGGAACGTTATTTTGAAGATGCTGGCTTACATCCTGGAAAATCATTACCCTTGCAAACATACGTGAAATTGTTTTCAAAGGATCTTGACCTGTTCACGGAGTCATTGTCGGCGTCTCTCAAATCAGATCTCTCAATCCAAACTCAAATATTGAGTGCCAAGATCGGTCTGCTGGACCAGATCGTCAATACAGATTGCGATAGCCCTGCCCACAAGATTGAAGCCCTCCACATTTGCTCACGGTCCATTATCGACTTTTTTGAAATCTTCTCAGCGCAAAAGAACGAAGAATTTCTCAATATTCCATTCTTGTCTTGGATCAGACTTGGTCAGGCGTTTGACGTCTGCGCGAAACTCTCCTTCCTCGTAGCAGAAGGTTGGGACCTTGCTTATATCAGAAGTAATCCTGGATTTTCGGTATTGTGTGACAAGGTTGGTCGAAAGCTGGAGGAAGTTCATGCATATGATAGGACACGTCACCCGGAAAGCAAATCCAAGAAATTGATAGTGTTCTCCATGAGGCTTGAGAAATTCAAAGAATGGTATGAAGGCAAGATTCAGGCAGAACAAGCAGCAAATTTACACAACCACTCCAACGTGCTTCCTGAGGAATCAGTGAATCCTCCGACGCCGGGAGATTTCGGCGATTTGTTGTGGCGGGACTTCCATTTGGAGTGGCCACAATTCGACATTGATTTGAACATTACATGAGCTGGCTGAAACACAAAACGCACCCTCCTTGACTTGCAAAATGAAGCGATGACCACGTTTTGGAGGGCAATAAAGGGAAATTTGTACTTGAGCCGCCTGAAGCTGATAAGCCGGAAGCTTCTCCACTCCGGACCCGGAGTGAACCGGACAATGCAACGGTCCGGACGACTGTTTACTATGTCCCTCATTCCTTTCAAGAAAGAATAAATACAAAACGCCATTCATTCTGGCTAACGAGGCTTCCTTACAATGACAATAACTCAGTCAATTTGTTTCCTCCATTAACGGAACGCTCGATACCAACATGAATTCAGAAATCGAACACAAGCATACTTCAAGCTCAGCGTCGGCAGTAAACGACACCAATCAGCCCAATCAGCCCAACCAGCCCAACCAGCAAAATGAGACACCACAAGATGAGACCGAGTACCTTCTTGGACTCCCACTCGTTCTCCTCATAATTGCGCTTCTTCTTGTGGTCCTCCTAATGGCCCTTGACATATCTATAGTCGCTACCGCTCTCCCTCGCATCACCGACACATTTAACACGATAGCAGATATAGGATGGTACGGCGCGGCCTTCTCTTTCACGAATGCAGCCCTACAGCCAATGGCTGGGAAGATATACACCTTCTTCACCATGAAATGGGCTTTTATCGTATTCGTCCTCGTCTTCGAACTCGGGTCACTCTTGTGTGCCACGGCAGTGGCCTCACCCATGTTCATTGCAGGCCGCGCCGTAGCAGGCGCCGGCTCCTCTGGAATCGTCAACGGTGCTCTCAGCATTATCGCTCTGGCAGGCCCTCCAGACCAACGCCCTATGTTCATGGGCATAATTATGTCCTTCGCCGGCGCCGGCCAGCTACTAGGTCCCCTCATCGGTGGAGCACTTACAGAACACGCCTCGTGGAGGTGGTGCTTCTACATCAATCTTCCCGCTGGGGCCGTAACGGTGGCATTCCTCACATTCATTAAGTTTCCCAGTGAACATGGCAGACGCAAGCCCTTTGTCCCCAAAAGCATTATCAAGGACTTCGACTTCATCGGATTTCTCCTTTTCGTCCCTGCAATCATAATGTTTATGATGGCTCTCCAGTGGGGCGGTCATCAATACTCTTGGAATAGTGCCACTATCATTGGTCTCTTCGTCGGCTTCTTCGTCCTCCTTTTCCCATTCGCATATTGGGAGTACCGACAGGGGCCAGACGCGATGTTTCCTTTCCACCTCATCCGCACACGTATTTTCTCCTCGGCTTGTGCAACGGCCTTCCTAACCGGTGCTAGCTTGCTCGTGCTTTCCTACTACCTCCCGCTCTGGTTCCAGACTGTCAAACTCGCTGATCCCTTCCACTCAGCAATCGATACACTTCCGTCGTTCCTGTCACAGATACTTTTTGCGATCGTCACTGGCGCTCTGTGCCCCAGGTTCATCCCTTATCTCACACCCTTTGCGATTGCGGGTGCTGCAATTGCTACAATTGGCTCCGGTCTTCTCTCCACATTCCACCCGTCGACGACCACGGGAGTTTGGATCGGCTATCAGATTGTCTCGGGCGCCGGCCGGGGCCTCACGATGCAAGCACCCGTACAAACTGTACAGCAACACATTCCGAAGTCATCTATTGCAGTCGGTACAGCTGTCGTCTCCTTCTTCCAGTTCTTTGGCGGATCAATTTTTCTCGCACTTGGCCAGACGACATTCTCCAATTTGCTGAAAAGCGCATTGAATGTATATGTGCCCGGAGTCGATCCAAAGGTTGTCATTAATAGTGGTGCAACCGACGTGAGGGGAGTTGTGCCAGCAGAGCAGCTGGGTGGGCTTCAACATGCGTATAATGCGGCTATTACGAAAACATATTACTTGTCAGTGGCGGTATCTGCGTTGAGTACGTTCACCGCGCTAGGTCTTGGCTGGAAGAAAGTGGAGAAGTCGGCAAAGAAAGTAAAAGCACCAGAGAAGGAGACCAAAGCGGAGGCTAGGCCATCAGCCGAGGCCGCTCCTGCGGACCGAGGAAATCAAGTTTAATGCAAGACCGTCGAGTTTCCAATGGCATTAGGCTTCTAATGTTCGGCGGTAAAGCGTTTCATGCATGTCCGCGAGGCAAGGAATTGGCAGCAGAGATCGAAAGGTCTGCTTGTTGTTCCAAATTGCAGGAGGCCACCGGCCCTGGTTCGATGGACGAATCAATTTTGAGATGGTAACGATGGGATAAGCAGCTTCTGGTTCTCTTGTGAGCATGGGTACGACATTCTAGGGAATTGTTGATGAAGTGAGCTGCGAGTCAGGCAGACATGTCAACTGGACTTTGTCCAAGCGCTTCAACCACAAAAGATTACGACGAATGAATGGCCAGGAATACGAATCCACTTATTGTATCCAACGGTCCTATGGATCCGTTCTTCAAAGGGATCTTGAGGTTGCAGGGACAGCCACGGCATCAAGAGGATAGCTGCTTCTCGCGGGGGAGTATCGATATCAAGTATAAAATAAAAGCGCGTCGCCTAGCTCACTAGCGTTCAGGTCTTATGTAATCGATTATTGCAATAACTCGCCTGCATTTCCTCGCAAGAGTTTTCTAATATTCGCCTTCCCTGTATAACACTTCAAGCCCACCTAGGTACTTCGAACTATACGTTTACCTGCGTCGCCGTATTGCGCTCGTGCAGTGTCAGAGAAGGAAGCCGTGGGAAGCGTCTATTGGCCAGTGGCCACTACGATTGTTTTGCCTGGACAGGCCACGGCACGTGCGCATGGCGTGGGTCCGGCGTGGCCGACCCATGTTTTAGATCGTCAATCAACAACTTCTCTCACATGTTTCTCTCGTTTCGTCCGAGCCTTTACAACGATGGGTCAATCAGAAAACGAGGATGAATGTAAGCAATGCTTTCCAAAATCTGCACATGCATGCCTCGACAAGGAACGAGCATAGACGTTCTTGAACAGTTTTGACCAGCGATAGACAATGAACTACGACGTAGTTCAGTATACCAAGGTCAGCTTGGCCTTTTCCGGTTTCGAAGTCCGCCTGGTGAGCTTTACTTTCACAAGACCCAGTCTTGCTGCTCTAGACCCTATCCACATTCCCGCTGTTCCTGATACCGGGAAAATAATTTTGTGGGTAAATTTGTTCTCCTAACTGTCTTGTGTGCTGTAATATTGTCCGACGATTCGCTACAATCCGTAATCTATGGTGGTATCGCGCAGCATGTAATTGCTTCTGACTGCATCGGCAATCCACTTACATCCACTGCGTAAGTCCAGGCGTCAGCGGCCACATGGCCGTCCTTCTAGAAAAGGTGAGAATACGAGGCATCTCTAAGTTTGGTTAGTGTTTGCGGGACCTTGCTGCTCGCGTGGTCACGTAGCCCTTGTCGAAAGAGTTGTCTGAACTGCCGGGTCGCATCTCTAAGTGAACGGTGCCTGTTCCGAACGGATTGTCATCCGTAGCGTCTTCGTCCACAAATTAACACCAGCTTCGACAAAATAATGACCCTAATGTTTTTATCATTTTTGTAACAGCGTCGATTGATAAGCCTGACTGCAACTGTTGCCTCTAAGACAATGGTCACTATCAATGATCACGCAATTCAAATCTGGAAATTCAACTATGAGGAGTGAAGATGTTCGATTATCTACATCACAATCGCTGCCGACGCGATGACTTATCCGCCCACGATTCCAAGCATAGGTCGAAGCCTCGCTAAGCTCTCACGTGGCTCTCTACGTAGCTGATGCTGTTCAGATTGAGGCTGTGCGACGGAAGGCGTTCCTATGCATCTAGACCTTCCTTGCTGCTCGTGTCGATAAGCTAAGGACTGATACGACTTGACGACCTCCTTACTATTGGTCGTTTCCCACAACATGGCGTTTAAGCTCGATATTCTGAAGCTTATCCGAAAAGCTAAGAATTTGGGTGGCAGGATGCATATATAAGAGACTCCCTTCACTTGCCCACGAGAACTGCGACTCGTCCGTGTTCTCGCAACGACTGAGATTGTTGGTCTCATTTTCCCTTTTGCAATTCCATCTCCCCCTCTGTCATGGCCAAGTACCAGGACGAGAAAATCGTAGAGGTTGGCCAGGAGAAAGATGGCATACCTCAAGAAGGAGAAGTGTTTGCAGCTGATAATGCTGACCAACTCCAACGTCGGTTGGGCAACCGTCAGATCCAATTGATCGCAATCGGTGGTTCCATTGGTACAGCAGTATTCGTTTCCATCGGCACCGGTCTTGCGCGAGGAGGTCCTGGTAGCCTGCTCCTCGCCTACGTCTTCTATTCGTGCTTCCTCGGCTTGATCAACAACGGGATGGCCGAGATGACCGTCCTTCACCCGGTGTCTGGTGGGTTTATTCGCATGGCAGGGCACTGGGTAGACGACGCTTTCGGCTTCATGGCTGGCTGGAACTTTTATCTTTATGAAGGCCTCATCATACCCTTCGAGATTACAGCGCTGAACTTGGTGTTGTCCTTCTGGAGCGACAATATTCCCGTCGCCGCAATTTGCGCTGCCTGCATTGTGCTCTACGCGTGAGTCTCATCCGGCGGTATCCTACACGGCCATGACTAACAGCCAAAAATAGGGGAATAAATGTCCTAGCCGTCAAGGCATATGGCGAAGCTGAATTTTGGCTGTCAGGGGGGAAGGTAATTTTGATCTTTATGGTGTTTTCGTAAGTCGCATAGCACGGTTCTCGGTTTTTCGTGTGAAACGCTGACAGCATCTAGATTTACGTTTGTTACCATGGTGGGCGGCAACCCCAAACACGACGCCTATGGCTTTCGCTATTGGAATAACCCAGGTGCCTTCGCCGAATACCGAAGCACTGGATCTCTTGGTCGTTTCGAAGGGTTTCTCGCCTGCCTCTGGAGCGCGTCATTCACCGTCGTCGGGCCTGAATATATCTCGATGGTAGCAGCGGAGGCGAAACGACCTCGGATCTACATCAAAAACGCCTTCAAGACCGTCTACTGGCGATTTGCGATTTTCTTCATGGGCAGCGCGCTGTGCGTCGGCATTGTGGTGGCCTATAACGATCCGATCCTTGTCGGTGTCGTCACAGGAACCTCCGGCGGTAGCGGTACCGCTGCAGCTTCACCCTACGTGATTGCGATGCGTCATCTCGGAATCGGTGTCTTCCCTCACATCGTCAACGCATTTCTGTGTACTAGCATCTTCTCTGCTGGTAACACATATACCTATTGCGCAACACGGACGCTCTACGGCCTTGCACTTGAAGGTCGCGCTCCCCACTTCCTGACAAAGTGTACAAAGAAGGGCGTACCGGTATACTGCTTTGCAATCACGTTGCTTTTCCCCCTGCTATCCTTCCTTCAGGTCGGCAATGGCTCAGCAGTGGTTCTGAACTGGCTGGTCAACTTGGTCACCGCAGGCAGCGTCATTGACTTTATTGTCATGGGTGTGACATACATCTTCTTCTATCGAGCCTGCAAGGCACAAGGCGTGGACCGCAGCACATTTCCTTACACGGGATGGTTCCAACCCTGGAGCGCCTATCTCGGAACGGCATGGATGGTGGCTATTGTCTTTACTTACGGCTATTCCAGCTTCAAGCCATGGTCTGTCGGTGGTTTCTTCTCGTACTACACTATGCTCCTCATCGCACCAATCACCTTTACATTCTGGAAGGTGTTGAAGAAGACCAAGTTCGTCAAGCCGACTGAGGCTGACCTGGTCTGGGAAAGACCTGTTGTGGACGCGTACGAGGAGTCATTTATGTCACCACCAACCGGGTTTTGGAAAGAGATGCTACAGCTTGTGGGCATCGGACGAAAGAAGTTCCGAGACCGAAGAAGCTCAACAGCATCATACTAGACTTTGAACTAGGTAGTCTTGAGATTTTCGCGATACTGGTAGCGAGTGATACCAGCACGACTAGCATTTGGAAATTGCACCAGCCAAATACATAGCATATATGATTACTTCAAATTCGGAGACCCTGTTCACGCGAGGCTTTTGATTCGCAATTTACTATTTGATCTACGACGTGTTTGCTAAACATGGTTCATTGTGCGTGATTCGAGAGGGTCGAAACGAACATGTACCGTCGATGCGTTTTGGGCATCCGCTGCTTGCCTGCAAAACCCACAGTCCCAGCTCGAGCTCGTGGTTCGTGTTCAAGAGCCGACCTAAACCCGAACGAACGAGATGCCTATCTAAGGTTGCCACCTTGGGTGGTATGGTGCTACCCACCACCTTGGTAGGCACGTGCCCTTCGGGCGCGAAGCGAAACCATACCTTTAGTGGCAAAGCTTTTCTGATTTAGGTATCTTGTTGCAGTTCAGCTCGGTAGCTTACCTCTAGCTTGCTGTTCTAGAATTGCGCCCGGCCTACCCGAGACTATGGTGACAAACTTTGCCCTACGGATGCTGAAGCCGAGTGTACTATGTATTACTCGAACTACGCGACTCTCGGATTGCCAATACGCCTGCCTCAAAACCTTGTATCATTGCTTATCGTGCTTTACGATGCCAAGTTCCGTAAAAAGACCGATGCCTGCAGTCGGCGACGCCGGAGCATACCCGGAGCAATTTTGAATTCACCGGACTTCGTGCTATGAAAGTAGTGAGCTAATGAGGTTATCGAAATGGCTAACTTCATGGCTTTCATGTTGACCCATGAAGCATCGTTCTTCAGAGAAGCTATCTACCTTCTAGATAGGCCATAGCTCTCCTGATTTGATGTCGAGGGGCTATCTTATCAAACGAGGACGAAGGGCGGGGCAAACATACTTTTTTCGTCGCACCGCTAATGGCCAAATCGCTATAATGCAATATAGTTCGGCTTTAACAACAAAAGCGATACCTCATGAGTGGAAACCGACAAGAAGCCAAAATGCGTTGAGAACCGACTGTGTTCTATCGACTGGTTGTATGAACGAACCTCCGTTTCCAAATAGCGAGCGAGTAAGGGGAGTTCACGATAAGGCCTTGATATGAGCAATGGAAACGGAGTTGCATCACATTGCTAACCATTTCCGGAGGCGTCAATGCTGTCGTTCACCATTGGCAAGGTACCATCACCGTCGACCATCACCGTCGACCATCATTGACGTCTTGATCACCTTCCCGGCAACCTTCAATCGCCAAAGCTTCTTCAATGACCTCACTGATATTCTTGGGTTTGCGATAACTATAGCCAACAAAGGCGCTACTCTTTCTCATATGCAGAGCTTGTTTCCCGTAGGTGAGGTCTCGCAAGATCTTGTCCCTGGGCCGCTTCTTCTCTCTTATATTCCTGGGCTTCATACAGGACATTAGAGGTGCCGCTTCCTTCTTCGCACCAGCTGGATTCTCAGGAACAATGGTCTGTGGTTCTTGCTGATGCATGCTGGGATCCAGAGCTCTATCGTCCAGTTGGATGGCATGAAAGTCGTCTTCTGAAGATGAACTGTCAATATCTGAGATTGGGCCTTCATCGTCAAAGTACTTGGTATCCTCCCAGCTTTTCACTCGTGGTGTGAAAGGTGGCATATAGTCTTGCATGTTCGACCAGGGAATGCCATCGAAGAAGGGGTGGCGTTTGAGATCTTCCGCATCATCATCGTACACAAAATAACCATTGTAGCTGCTGTCCGTCTTGTCAGCATTGACGAGGCGCGTTCCGGTCTTGACTTGTGGTTAGCGCCGAACTGTTTGGAAAGGTTATCACTTACCTTTGTTAGCTTCTTTGTAAAATCATTGTGCTCATATCGACGTGTGCAAAGCCTGATCTCTTTCTCTACAAGTAATCTCTTTATGAGATCTCGTGCTTGGACTGAGACAGCCTGCGGTGATTCATGGGGTTCGGGGAAGCCGAGAGTCTCTTTGTGTTTCAATATCTTGACTTTGGTATGATACCTGTCCTCACAGGCGAATGGAGTGAACCCTGTATTGTGGCATGAGTGTTTAAACGTGAGATTCCAACCAGTGTACCCAACTTACCAAAAAGGCATTCGTACATAATGATTCCAATGGACCACTAGTCACATCTTCCGTCATATAATTCACCTCGGATGACTTCAGGTGCCATGTATTGGCTGGTGCCAACGACAGACCGAGCAAGTTTGCGCCGCTGATTCTGGTTACGCCAGTCGATAAGCTTTTCTTGCGTTGCCGAATCAAGTTTACCATCGGAGAAGGAATGGTGCGACTCGTAGTCATCCTTTCCGTCTTTCGTGCGTCTTCGGTGGCGAGCATCATCCTGCTGATCTTCTGCGTCTCCACGGACTTCAACCCCAAGCGTTGACATTAGCGAATGTCGCTGTTTGTGAAAGTACTTCTGGTCGTGCTCCCACAGGCCGTCAAAGGCGAGGCCGAAGTCGGAAATTTTCAAATGCCCATTAGCACCAATCAGGAAGTTGTCTGGTTTGACGTCTCGGTGAATCCATCTCATTCTGTGAGCTTCCTCAATGCACAGGATCATCTCGGCCAGATACTACTTGGTGATCTGTTCATTGAGAATGTTCTTTCTGATGAGTAATCCGAGAAAGTCCCCTCCCACACAGAAATCCATGACAAGGTACAAATGCTTCAGGTCTTGAAAAGCAGCTATGAGAGGTACAACCCATTTCGAGCCCTGAGCAGCAACGAGGAAATTTCTTTCTGCTCGCAGGTGACCTTCTTGAGCATTGCAAAGCATGTCGCCCTTGCGGATGACCTTCATGGCGTATATGGTCTTGTTTCGTGGCAAAGGTCGACGTCGCGATTTTGAGAGGCTCATGGCGAGAGTGGCACTAGATGGTTTGTGAGACTTCAGGATTGAGATCGGCATTGCCACAGCAGACGAAGTGACATCTTCCAGCGAAGCCCTTGAGGCATCCTCCTCTCTCACAAGCCGCACAACGCCAAAGCTTCCTTTGCCTACAAGTACGCATTAGTGGATTGCGCAAATGGAGAGAGACCCGGTCATGTGTTAGACGCTGACAAGCCCAAAGACGTACCGAGGACTTTTACAACCTGATAAGGACCAACTTTTATGTCATTCTGCCCATATTGCGCCAGTAGACGGCCGTGTCGTAGAGCTTGCGATTCGTGCTTCTCCCAACTTTGCCGGACACGTTCATTGAGATAGGTCGGCAGCTGGAGTCGAGTTAAGCGCATCTCGAGATCTTGACGCCGTTTCTGACGTGGGGACTCGGCGTTGAGAAGAGTGTTGAAATGTGTTTCGAAGAAGATTCTGGAGTAGTTAGCGAGTTGGCTCATTTCCAAAATTGGCTGCATCTCACTTGGCTGCGGCAGTCGCTTCTACTGTTTTGATGGTGGCTATCTGGCTTTCATGGATCTCGGGAATGGTAGGCAGCTTTGTTGGACCGGTGTTCCGGTCGTACACTACTAGAAGTTGATCGTTTGCAGCAGCGAGATCTGGGCAATGACGGCGAACAGAGCCTGGCGATTCCGTCAGGGTGCTTTCTGACGTAGGTGGTGTGGATTCGTTGTTCTGTACATTTGAGACACTTCCACTACTCTTCATCGAAACAGTGGCGGAAGTAGTTGCAGAGCTTCTGTCACGGTGCATCGTTTGAACGCTTGGACGACATCTCAGCTCTGGCTTGACAATGACCGTAGGGGTGCTCGGACTGAAGGCACTGAAGAACTTTTGAGAGAGCTTACGACGTAGTGAATCAGCCGCACGAGCCTGTTTTGGATGCAGTTGAACCACTTCCAGTTCATGGGCGTGCGAGGCTGAAGGGGGACCTTGCCCTAAATTGGTTCCCAGGTCGACAGCTGTGGGTTGCAGCTGAAGAGGGTTCCTAGCCAAGGATGGTGTGCTTCTAAATCCTGCTTGAGAGTGGTTGTTGGGGACGACCAGAATGGGCGTCGACGTGCCTTCGCCACACCGTATCTCACTTCCGCCTGCTCGACTCTGGAAGAAGGTTCTGAGGCCTGACATGCGTCTATGTAACTTCTGTCGTAAATTGTCATTGCTGTTCCCGTTGCTAGGAGACTCTGTTGAGGAAAAAACCAGTCTCGACTTGGAGCGACCTGCCCAGGTTGGAATTCTGAGCGGATTTGGTCGAAGGTGAGGCTGGTGAGGTTCTTGGGTACGAACCACATCGGTAATCGTCATGGCAGCATCGAATGCAATGAATACTGAATAAAATACACTCACTAAAGTAAGCACCCGCTGGAATCTTCCTGGGCTGTGGATAGAAACGAGAACCGTGTGTTGGGACGCGGTCAAATGCCCAGATAAAACATGAGCAAGTGACTGCCAAAGAGTAAGGTGATCAAAATAGGCCAGGTGCGACTGGTCTTGCCAACGCTGTGAATTAACTCATTCAATCATTTGACACGAAGTCAAAATCACTTACTAAAATGCAAAGGTGCTATGCCTCTCTCCTTCACCGCTCGTTGTACCTCTGATTTTAGATACGCCACAGTTTTCTCCCATGCATGGCGAGTTGAGTGCGTTTCAAAGGGCCAGTCCTCAACTATATAAACCAACCACTCGATGACAGCTTGGCTTTTGGCCATGTCACCTTCCTCAAGCACCACACGACTTAAGTAAAGCCCTAGCGCATCCGTATCTTCTTGATAAGGACCCTCCTCACCTTCGCCGGAAAAAGCTTGTACCCAAGATGACATTGCATCTCTGAGCTCTGCGATGGAGCTTAACTTTCGTGATGTGAATGTCGGTTTTGGAGTCGGTCGTGGGACACTAAGTTTCTGCTGACCTTTCGTGGGTTTATCTTGATGCCCGAGCTTAGACCGTTTACGGTTCGTCAGACTCAAGCCAGATTTCTGCTGAAGTCTCTGCCGTTTCTGTTCGGCTAGAATCTCCAGTCTAATATCTTCAGGAAGCTCCCCTAGAAACTCTGCAGAGATGTCTTCATTCGCCAGCGGGGAATCCTTCTTCATACAATCAGAGGCACCCTTAAGTGAGACAAAATTAGACTGCGTAAGCGTTGGGATAGATTGGCCGGTGGCTTTTGACCGCCCCTTATTAAGCAGAGAAGGTACTTTCGGTTTCTTCTTTGGGGTCGTATTGACCCTTTTGACTGGCAAAGGTCGAGCTTTTCTCGGTGATTGAGGAAGAAACTGCTGCATTTTTTGACTTGGTGCTGACCAACCGATATTCTTATACTCAGCTAGAATCTCCTCACGAACTTCGTCTGGTAGAGCTGCCAGTGTATCGGGGTCGAGTTGACTCTGGTTAGGAAGTCCAAATTCGGAATCGCTAAGGAACGGTGAATGAGACCGAGATCTTACCCCATCAACTTCGTGGAGCTGCTTGTCATTCGTTTCGAGTGACTTCGACGCTTTCGGTGCCAATCTTGATCGAATATCGGCAGGTAATTCTGACAGAACTGTTGGATCGATCTGAGAAGGGAGAATAAATTGTGTACCTCCAATGTTAAGCGGTGTCTGCTTGCTGTCCCCCAAAAGCTCCAAGTCATGACGTGCTGACAGTGAACTTGGTTTGTCTGGGCTGAGCAGGTCCTCGTTAATAGCTTCCGGCTTCCTCAGTTTGCTCACTAAATTCGAGGAGAGCCGTTGATTCGCATGACCATTGGAGCTCTGCTTCGCAAAGAGATTCGATGGGGATGGTGAGTGTCTATCTGGAGTCTTTGGGGGGACTTCAGGCTTCTTGAATTGCAGTCTCCGCTGACTACTATCCGTCGGCAAAGCGCCGTGGTTGGTTGCAGCCTTTAATGGTTCTAGCTTCTGCATTTGAACGCCAAGCCCCCGTAGTTCGCCCGGAGGAAAGCCATAACTCCTGAGAATTGAGACTGCTTCCTTCCCGAGGACGATCTTATCGGTCGTAGCCACCCCTAAAACAGTGCTTTTGTTAAACGTGTCGCATTTCCCATGACCCAGGTTTTTCGGCGGGTCCATTCCTGCATCAGCAGCCTTGCGCATGATTTTCATGGTGAGCTGCCGCCCCTTCACGAACTGCTCGAGCAATCTTTTCGACAACTCCTCGCATAATGCAAACACAAACTCTTCAGCCTGTTGTTGGTTAACAAAGCGGATGCCCCAATTGACCTCTGCTGAGACCGACTTCCGAATGGTCTGCTCGCCCACTTCCTGCTTATCAATGCCTCGCGAATAGTCCCAGATCTTCTCTCCGGTCTTTGGTCCCAGAGTACTAATAAGCTTCTCCCTGGTCAAAGTCCGCACATCTTTGACAGACTTAACACCAATTTCTTCCAGTTTGTTACCGATGCTGTAGGCTACACCAGGGAGGTCCATCACACTGAGTTCGCCAACAAAATCCAAGGTGTCCTCCGGCTTAATCAGATGTTGACCAGCTGGCTTTGCTCTTCTTAGAGCGACCTTCGCAAGCAAGATATTGCCAGCAATCCCAACCGACACGTCGCAACTCGTCTTCTCTCTGACAGCGTCTCTTAATGCATGGGCGAGTTCGTTGGCTTTGGATTGCTCACGATAGATTGAGCCTTCTGATAAAGCTCTCCCATCAGAGCCTCCAGCGCTGATACAAAGGTCGGTAACATCGATCAGAGCTTCATCTATGCTGATGCTTTGCACAGTGCCTTGGATGTTAAGAATCGAGTCGTAGAAGTGCTTACTGGCATCTTCATATGCTTCGTAGTCGTACGGTAGAACCTTGAGAGTGGGGCAAAGTTCCAGGGCAGACTTCATCCACATGCCGTTCTTCACACCATATTTGCGAGCAGGATAATTACAGCTTGCAATTTCCGAGCCCGGACCACTGCCATGAGCCACCACGACCGGCTTATCTTTGAGGTGGGGACTTTTCCGAAGGCTGACCGCTACAAAGAAACTGTCAAAGTCAACATGCATGATGTATCGACGAGCACCTAGAGGTCGCTTCGGCTTCTGCCGTTGCGAAGACATTTCCTGTGCCCGTGCTTGCAACTGTGCTTTTAGTTCTGCTTTCCAAGTTGAAAGGTGATGTAAACGTGATTCACGGTAATACTGATTAATGAAGTCAGGATTAGCGGTGCTTGACTTGGCCATATGCGGGTTTTGCAGGAGAATGGCATTGTGTTCCTCGGCGCTCAAAGGCATCTTTTCAGTTCTTAACGGACTCTCCTTTGTGGTTGCCGACTTCGAGAGGGAAGTAGGTGGCCCAGGAGAGGGCAGCTGTAAGCCCTGGCGACCAATCATGTCATCATGCGGGTTATCAAGTGTTTCACCGGGCTGTGTATCGGTCCTGGAAGTGGGAAAGTTTGGTTCGTCATCTTCTTTTACCATTGCCTCTAGATCAAGGAAGTCTTGAACGGAAAGCTGTTCTGCGTCATTCGAACTTGGCTCCTGATGTGACGATGCAGCCAAGTCAGTGGTGCCGTTGAGCCTGTCGGCGATATCCTTGACTTGAGAAGTGTACCAGCTTGCATCGCTCTGATCGCGGTAACCTTGCCTCTGATTGTTGGCTTGACTGACCATCTGCCCGCTCCCGAAACCCAGAACCTTCTGATTGATGCCTTCGTCAACGGCTCTGTAATTTTCCCAGGGGAGCAGCCTTCCAGCTTCCACGCTGTCTACAATCCACGCAGGCTTCACCACCCTGTATTTCGCGAATTCAACCTTCTTCTTGGGAGTAAGCTGACCAGCTATAATATGCGTGACGGTTGTTTTTCCATCGAGGTACTGCTGAAAACCTCCGCCGTGACTGACAACGAGAACGTGGAGGTCGGCCAGCGAAGGTTGAGTATAGCCGTTGACGTGGCAAACCACATTTCGAAATATCTGCGGTTCATCCGACTGAGATCTCATCTGCGCATCGAGGTTCTGCAGCTTGATCTTCTTCCTCCGCATGTAGTCGCCAAAGCCTCCAAATTTAGAGGCCGAGTACTCTTCGCCATCTTCACCGTCGAAGGTATGTTCCGAGATCCGTTTTCGGACTTCGTTGCTGTTCTTCTCTAGTCGGGAGCCCATGGTGGGCAGCTCGGCACTGTCATAACGCAGCAAGAATAGTCTGCGACATGAGATATCAATCTGACTTGTTTTGGACGACAAAGTCTTGGGTTCAAGTTGCTATGCGAGGGATTCTGTCGTATTGCGGAGTGTGACGCAGCTTTCCGTCCAGGCCTCCGGAAGACTGCACGCGTCCGAGCGTCTTATCGATAACGAGCGCGTTGGAGGCTGTGGATCTGCAGGCGACAAGATCAGGCGCTCAGGCAGCTTCACCGTCACTAGCACGGCCTATGCTCGCGCTAAAAATTTGTAGCTAAAATTCGACTTTCTTCTCCAAAAAAGTTCGAGCAGAACTTGTAATTTTCCATTACGTTCACCTTTCTTGTTCACATCAGGATCTGAAGCCTCACCCTGATTTCCGTTCAGTTATTACGACCCGTTTCAAACTCATCGTAAGACTGCCAAGATGTCAGGCACTCAGCCTGTAGCAGTGTACGCACTGCGTATTCCACCTGGAGATATTATGGTACCAGCCGTTCCAGAGTTTGCAGCCATGGTAAGTTTCGTAACAAGAGTAGCTCTTCGCCTGTGCTGACAACGCTAGTTCCGTCTGACTATGGCTGCAATTGACCCTACGGAAGAACCTGAGCTTGAAGCGTCCGAAGAAAAGCAAAAACCTCGTGCCACTCTCAAAGTGGTTCGAGTCCCAGATGACATGCTGGACGATGAGGATGACGATTCTGACTTTGAGGACATTGAAGACGATGATGAAGAAGCGTCGGAAGATGAGGAGACGAAAGGAGGTCCTAGCGAAAAGAAAGCCAAGGCGAATCAAGATGATGATGAGGACATGCAGGAGGGTGATTCTCTCGATGACGATGGTGACGACGACGACGACGAAGATGATGAGGAGGCCTCTGCCGCCCTTCTATCGAAGATCATGCAGATTGGTAACAAGAAGGGCAAATCAAGGGCACTTGACGGCGGAGAAGAGGATGACGAGGACGATGAGGACGACGAGTCTGATGAGTCTCTTGGCATGGACGAGTGTGTCTTATGCACTCTAGACCCCGAGAAGGTGAGCAAATACCAATTAACTCGTATCTACAATTCAGCCACTAATTCTCCTTGCAGCAATACCAACAGCCTCTCGACTTCGTCGTTGCCGAGGGTGAGAAGGTCTTCTTCAAGGTTTCTGGCAGCTTGACTGTACACCTCACCGGAAACTATGTCATGCCCCTTGATGAACCAAGTGACGACGAAGATGAGTACGATCTGTCTCCGGAGGAGGATGAACTCGACGGCTTGGATGCGCTGATTGATGGTGGCGACGAGTCAGACGACCTCGACGACTTGGACGACCCTCGAATCCTGGAAATCGAAACTGACGAGGCGGAACAGACGCCAAAGTTATTGCCTGCAACTTCTGGCAAAGGCAAGAACAAGAGACCTGCCGAAGATGATGTGGAAGATGCAGCCTCACTTGATCACATCATGGCCAAAGCTCTAAAGCAGCAGGATGATGCTGCCGTGATTCCAGCTGAGCCCAAGAAACTCACCAAGGCGGAGAAAAAGAAGGCCAAAAAATTGAAAACCAATGAGGGCGAAGCTGCCACCCCACCGCAAGACGCAAAGAAAGAGAAGGACACGGCTCAGACCAATGGTACTCCCACCGAGGCCGGCAAGAAGGTCCAATTTGCGAAGAACCTCGAGCAAGGCCCCACACCGTCTAAATCCGATGCGAAAGCTAGCACCACAACTGACAGTTCCAAGTCAGACAGCAAAAAGAAACCGTCCATCTCGCTTGGCGTCAAGGACGTCCAAGGAGTCACCCTTGACGACCGCAAAATTGGCACCGGGCCCCAAGCCAAGAAAGGTTCCCGTCTCGAAATGCGCTACATCGGCAAGCTCGACGACGGCAAGGTCTTCGACAGTAACAAGTCCGGGAAACCGTTCTCCTTCAAGCTTGGTGTCGGCGACGTCATTAAAGGCTGGGATATTGGTCTCCAAGGTATTAGTGCAGGAGGCGAACGTCGACTGATCATTCCCGCTCATCTTGCCTATGGCAAAAAGGCGCTGCCTGGCATTCCTGCCAATTCGAAGCTGACATTTGATATCAAGTGTCTCACGGTGAAATAGAGTGATGCTGATGGAGACGCTGTTCGAAATGCTGTTCGAGGATTTGACGACGACAGCTTAGACGGTGATGATGAGGCTACTTTCATGGAAACCAATTCCTTGGGCGCTGAGGAAGGAGATGCTTTGCGCCTTGACCTGACGACCACTGTACCTTCCGCTTCATTCAAGGATCCGACAATCAATCGAAATTCCGAGAAAGAATGCAATAAGGAAAACAAAGCCCGAGAACATGCCGCATCTAAGGGAATCCGTTCTCTCAACGCGGAACCTAACATGAGCCTGCCCAACAAGCCTGGTGACATTGCTACTCAGCAGGCCCAAAACGTGGGATCCAATTTTAAACCCACGTCTAGGGAGCGCAAGCGCGGTAAAAAGAGGAAGAACAAACACAAGAGCGCCGGATCTTCCAAGTCGTTTTCTTGACTACGGCCTCTTCGTCTAGCAGAGTTATTGTTCTCACGGCTTTTGACATTACATACCATCTCGACAAAAGGCGTTCAAGGTTGGAACCGGGGTTCATGATAAAAGTGTTTCTGCTTTCGAGATACCTTGCAATCGAGGATTGCATAAACTGTAACGATATGTGACTGATAAGTTTGTGCATAGATACAAGCCGGGAGAGTCGAAGCGCTCATAGGCCATGCCCCTGCATACGCAGAAAATACTATCAACAAACAATGTGTTTAGTAACATCTGTGCTCCAATGTTTCCTCGCCCTAATTCGAGACCAACGGCCTGCGTTGTCTCACATTCGCAAAATTCCTATAATAGTGTCGTACTTCCTCCGCTCGTAGCACTTGAACTGTCCATTATCTCACAGCTCATCCTTAACCGCATCTACCATTTCATCTTTCTTCTCCCTTGCCACCGACTCCCCAAAGACCCTCTGCACCAGGATCCCCAACCCGTCCCTCGGACCCGCCCGCCTACTCCCTGTATACTCCTGACTCAACCTCAGCGCATCGACGCGGTTCAAAAAGTCCACGCCAACAATCACGTCCGCCTTCAACTTTGAGTCCGTCTCGGTGCCGTCTAGCACAGGGGCATCGAAGACCGTGAACATCGCTGCTTCCACAAGCCGATCCTGCGCGCCCGCGATGAGGTCCAAAGAGATGACGCCGAGGCTGTGGGTGTCGTACCCGAGAAGAGAAGAAAGGTCACGCTCGGGCAGGAATTGTGGTTTGCTGCTGGATGGAGCGATGTGGGGCGTGAGGTGGAGGTCCTCGAGAAGAGTGGAGGAGATGAAAGAGGAGAAGAATGAGATGTTGGCGTGGGCCAGGACCGTGATGGGATCGGCTGCGCTTGAGTCTGACTGGGAGCTGGTACTGGAGCTGGGAGAGATGATGAGTGGGAGCATGGCCGGGTGCAAGCCCGAGAGTGGGAAGGTGTAGTATGTGTCTGTAATTTCCTTGGGAGGGGACTCCGGGGCTGATCCGTCATGGGCGGGGTTCTGGCCATCAATGTCGGCGATTGTGTTTTCGCTTGCTGCAGCTCGAGGAGTGGACTTTGCGCGAACGATCACAGTTCTTCTGGGCCCTTGTGAACTGGCTGTGACTGTGCGTGGGAGCCCCATGCTTTCCGGTCGGGGCGTGGAGCTCGCTGCAGACTTTGATTTCCCTGGCCAAGAGGCGGTGGTCTTTTGGGTTGTTTGAAACGGCAGAGCACACCAGCCTGCGCAGTCTACACAAGGCGTACAAGGCCCGGCAGCGGAATTGCCTGGCGGTTTGGGACGGCCCTTTCTTTCATTTTCCCAGCTGCTGAACGCATGCTTATAGTTCGAGACCGATACCGCGTTGATTGCAGAGGCACCGTCGGCCCTCTCGCTGGTTAGCGATGTACTTGCCAACACGGAACCAATTAGAAATGCGAGAACCCAAAGGTTCCTGACCCTATACTTCAGCATCGATCTTAACATTGTAGATTCTGTTGTTAAGATGAATTTGAAAAAGTCAAGGTCTTCCTCTCATCCTCAACTTGCGTAAAGGTGTTTATATCAGAACTTCTTCGTCTTTCAAGACGCATAACACACACTCACACACTCACCTTAATTATCAGCGGCTTGACCATGCTTGGAAGCTACAGGGAGCGGCATCGGCCATCGTCGCCATTCTTCAGCTTCCACCTATGGACCGAGACACTCCGAACCGCCGATCCTTGCTGCGAAGCGGGCCTTAATGTATATTTGGGAAACGTTGAAGGTTCGGAGGCTTCGTAGCTGGTGAAGATAATGCGAGCTAAAACCGGCATCCTAGGTCGTCTATAGACATGCACGACATGGTGTATCAGCTCAAATGTCGCCTGTTTCATACCCCTGCAAATTCGTAGTTCCCACAGTGGGTCTAGGACCCACGTCGACCGTTCAAGTTGGTCCAATGACAGTAGTTTACGCATTTGAGCTAGGACATGCGCACATGGGATGCCTAAATTCGTCGTGTCGATTTGGGCGTGGGTGCCTGCGGAAGTACCGAGAGGCCCCTGCAGAATCTCCTTCCAGTTGTGGTCAAATGACTGGGCAACGTCGTGCAGATAGCATAATGAGCCGAAACTAGTACTTCGACTACACCTCAAAAGTGCCGGACTTTGGACATGGGTCTCAACTGGTAAATGCTGGAGCGACTGGGCGGTAGCCAAGTCTCGAGAATGGTATAACGCCTGTTGAAGAAAATAATCATTGATCAATCGGAATATTAGTTCCATGCTAAATTTGGAACCGTGGGAACGGTCATGCTCACAAAGATAGGCTATCTCTATCAAATGACTGTCCACCTGTCCTACGCACTATCTGTACTCAATGCCGGTAAAGATCAAACCCATGGTGTGACGTTCGTTTGCGACCGGTGAACCTCAGTTACGTGGCCAGCACGCGATCGCCGGTACAGACCAAATCGTGACCCAAACTCATCGTCATTGCGGACGAACAGCCGCAGCGCCTCTTCCTGATCGCGCGGTCCTCCAGTCTTCTGGAACATGTTGTCCTGTCTGTCCCGTGCTCGATTCTCGAGGAATGCAGCCCAGGTCAAGCCCCAGTACGAGAAAAGTGGGCCCATTGGGCCCGTGTGCTTCGCAGCGTTCTTGGCTTTGACGAGAAGACTCAATCCAAGGATAGGATACAGTAAAGCGCAGGCTAGTAGAGCACCAAGAGCGGACTTTGGAACTTGTGCAACAAGAACCGTGGATTGATTCTGCTGTTGCGTAACTCGTCGACCAGATGTGAAAGCACCCACCGTTGAAAGGGCATCCTGGGACAGCAGTTCCCCAAATCGTGCCTCGTAGGAGGAAGAACTGTCCCCAGCGATGACGCTTTGGACATTGTAGTCTTGTAGGTTCCAATCACTTCCGCTGACTCTTGGTGTGTAATCGGCCATACCTGTCCACATATTCAGAACAGTGCCGTTTGTATGCTTGACCGCATCCAAAGATTTGAGGGCGCCATTCACAAATGTGTAAGTTACATTGTACGAGGTTACTTCGCAGTTTACGAAGTAATCCACGTAGGAGGCATTACTGTAACTCTGAACGTCGCCCGAGGTTATCATGCCATTCTTCCTGAACCCAGCAAATGAACTCGTAGCAGTCCTCCAAGCGAATCCGAGGTAGACAGGATTTTTGAGCTCCGGGTCAGCCCAAGGTTTGGCATTGGCCTCCTGTATTGCTGATCCATTAAGATCTGCCGTGTTATATACAATCTCAAAGTTTGGGTCGGCAAAATAGTTGTAGATGAGGTTTGCGTTCTGGTTAATAGCAAGAAAGGAAAGGTAAGGAGTTATTGCCTTTCCCGAGCCTATCTCTGCCTCTGGCGGCGTCTTGCCTAATACGCCCCAGAAGTTCGGACTGCAATTAAAACTGGTGAAGATTCCCTGGTCACCCCATCTTGTCACGTTGCACTTTGCGGGAGAGATGATGGAGCATTTGGTGGCAACGCCGATGGTAGTGGCCTCATAATTTGTCTGCGAAGGAATCTGTGCTTCTTCTGACATTAGGTACGCAATCTTGGGATCTCCTGGACCACCCATCGAGGCGAGATGTACAGTTGTATTCATCGAAGTGTTATGGGCAATACGCTGCATTTCGGGTTGGGCTTCTTGCCACTCTGGAGAGCTCGCCAAAGAATTATTAGCTGCCACTGTGCATGGATAGCCAAAGTTATCGTGAACGCGGCGAACATTCAAGCAGTACGAATTAATACCTCTGCCTAAGTTGAGGGTGTTCGTGGAGTCCTCACGGTACAAGTTGATGCTGACGGTCTGGGTCGCAATATGCAAATAAGCATCCGTGATAGTGACTGCCACTCCGAGCAGGACGGTGAGCAGAAATATGGTTATCGCGTAAAGGAGAACTGGAGACGCTTTGGCAGTTCTTTTCGAGGAGCACAGGTAGCTGAAAGATTTAAGGAGCTGCTCGTATGATGCCGCGAGAATACCTATCAGGAGACTGATCTGGTACGGCGTAGGCAGCTGTGGGAAATGAGAAATGTCGGAATCCTGCTTGAGGTCCTGATAGACCACTATCGCTACCAAGCTCATAATGCAGCCAGCCAGCAGGGGCGCCAATGTCGACAAGAATGAAGCAAGAAATACAAGCTTTGTCGCAGAAAAATTGACCAGCAAATACTCTGGGTCTTTGAGAGCCTTGTCTTCGCGAGGATCAAACATGTTTTCGGCAGACTTGACCGTGTGATAGCACACGATGTAGAGCAACCCAGCCGACAAGAGCATCATCGGTACACAAATCGCAAATGCTGGCCAAATGAACGTCTGCCAAACCCCTTGCGTGGCCTTGACTCTAATAAAGTCTTCATACGGAGGAACATCCAAATCCTTTTGATTTTGAGAAAGATCGATGCTGGACGGATGGCCACTAACAGAAGTTATCTCATGCCGCCCGATTTGTTTTGAATGTAGAGTCGAAAGGGAGTCGAAGTTTATATCACGGCTAGTGTCATTGTTGAGAAGAGTGCCTTGAGTCCCGTCTGGAATCGCGTTGCGGAAACGGTCGAGATCATATGCCTCGTTTTCTGGATTTGAATGGAGATACTGAAAAGCCTTCTTTCGTCGGAGGCCACCACTAGAGGGTAGTACCGTGTAAGATGATGACTGATCGATATCAGCCATTCTAGTTGTCGAAGTGCGCATTAGCTGGAGATGAGATGATCGGAACCACAGATGTCATGTGTACGGTGATGAGATCAGTAATTCAAAGGGTCTTCACGTTAAGTCAAAGAAGGCTTCAGTCTGTGTCCTACCGCAATTCTATTCGACCAACAGAGCCGAGTCCAGAGCGCTGCACTTTGTACATGGATACTTAATAGTCACGTAGGTTCGGCGAAGCATATGCAACTCTTTCATGGACCACACCGACTCGCTCGGAGTATGCGCGTCTGAAAACTAGACTGCATGGCTCGAGCCATAACTTTGGATGCCTGATGCGCGATGAGTCGCTACCTGGCCTCATCGAGCATGAGAATGAAGATGGCGTCTGATCTAGGTGACGAGAAAGGGCCACTACCGGTACGAGTCAGAAGAACCACGGGTTACGAGTGTTACACCGGCGCTGAAGGCAAAATAGCAAAGCAGGGGGTTAGGGCGAAGCTGATCTTCAGCCTTGGAACGGGTTGCGGTTCTGTGCTTGCTTGGTCGACAAACAGCCGAAGACTAAGAGCGGCCAATTAAAACGCAGCATGACGATTCAACGCAACAAGAGTCCTTGATTGGCAAATCAGATTTGCCGGGTGCCGGGTCCCACCAGAAGACATACTCGGCCCCCGAAACTTGTACAGATTGCAAATGCAGGTACCCTCACTTCAGGCAGTAAGACTCAAAGAGTCTTGACTTTCATCCACTCCCCAGTGCCGACACCAAGATTGAGTCCGTTTCTGGCCCACCACTCCCGAACCTCGCCCTCTCCGCCTCCCCCAACGGCGTCTTCCATAGCTTCTTCAATGTCACACGTCTTGTATTCAACGCGCAAACCCCATTTGCGACTAGCTTCTTTCCACCATTCTAACACATTAGCATGCCCGTGTTTTGTTGGGCCAACCAAAACTTGATTGTCGAAGATCATTTTAGAACCTTTGAGACTATACCAAAGGTCTAGAACCTCGACATGTCCGCCCTGTGATGCCACAGTAGCGACACGTTCCTCATGTGAATACGGGATACCACTCCTTTCCCACCAGGCAACCGAATGGGCACGGCCGCATTGTGCAGCCAACCATATTGATTTTCCAACCTTAAGAGGCAACTCTCTTGACGAACCTACTAGTTTTTGATGGCTGGCTCGCCACCACTCAAGGACTTCTACCAAGCCCCTCGAACTCGCGTTTTCCAGGGCTCTTTCTGTGTAGTGCAGTGGCAATCCTGAATCAAGCCACCATTGTAGAACTTCAATAAAGCCTGCTCGGGATGCGCCATCAATTGCAGCAGCATCGTAGACTTTCTGGATCACAGCCGGGCAATCCTTCCACCATTGCAATATAGCTGTCGAATTGTAGATGCAAGAAGCCTTGTGAGGCAAGACTGTGGACGGAAAGGATGTCCAAAATATGTCCTTCTGATTGGAAGCCAAATAGGTGAGCACATCGGTTCGCGCGAAGCGGAAAATAATATCCAATGAGATGGGTGATAGAGTCGGTGGTTGGTCCTTGGCTTGCTTCTCGAAGAAGGCTTTCACCTGTGGCATTGGCTGGGTCAAAATGGTCCATTCAAGACTGCGGGTCCTAGAGCCAGGCTCCGGAAGTAGACCATGCCACTTGCTCGGCACGGGAATGTGTGTGTAGATGGCGAGGGCAGTTGCGATTTCCCAGTCACCCAAGTGGTCCATGATCTGGGTCCAAATTTCAGGCGGAAGGGCAGGCTCATTTGACGATGACTGCTTCGAGGGCGAAGGGAGAGTCACAGCACGGGCCTTTCGAAGCACCATTTGAGTCTCACTCTGTAAGACTTCGAGGAGCTCTGCTTCGCCTGGCCAGTTCCATTCGAGGTCGAGGTCGATGTCTTCGTCCAGGTCTGTACCTTGGGAATCTTGGTTGTGAGATAAAGATAAGTCCCAAATCGCAGGTTCGGTGACATGAACCCAGTCCCACTTTCTTTGCAGTTTGGATATCTGCCGCCTCCATATCGGACTCTCGTGTTGGTCTCTGCTCAGCTCTGGCAACAGGAGGATTCTTTTCGATGTGTCCCAACACCGGATCGCATGCAAGATCACATCGGTGGTCATGCCTGCAAGCATCAAAGAAACCATTCCAGCGTCGCCAACAATGAAGAGCACATCCGCCCAACGCGCCAGCTTGTGTCCTATCATCTCTTTCTGGTTCCTGTGCGGGTCTACCGGAGCATTGTCGATCCAGTGCAAGCCTGCGATGCTCGTCCCATCCCCGAGGTATTGCTGAAACTCGGCTTTGGAGAAATCAGATACTACCTTAATATTCACGTTTGGACGATGAAGTATGTGAGGGAGGACTTCCGGTCCAACTTTGGCCGTGATAAAGGCAAGAAGATTGACTTTCCGTTTCGCTGGCCTGTAGCCGTTTCCTTGAAGTAGGGTGTGCATTGCTAGAACCTGGTGTATGTCATCAGTCTGCGACGAGAACTAGAATGATCAGATACGGCGCAATGCGTCCAATTCTCTTCACGTAAAGAAGGAGCGGGTATCAAGTCAGCTCGTGGCAAAGATAAGTTGGGCACGAGCGACATGCAATGCAGATAGAGTACGAGGGAGTTAGTTGCAGCAATGTATGTCAACGATATTCAGTGACAGCTATGCTACAGAAACACAAGTGAAGAACAGTAGTGACATTTGTTTGAGCGCCTGATAGTGTTGTCTTAGTTGAGTCGGAGAAGGACCTTGGGCGATGACACTTTGCGACGAAGATTTTGGCAAGCAACCCAAGAGACTCGGCTCGGGGGCGATCGCCGTCGGGATGAGCCCCCCGGAATGCAATTCCGCTTGTCTCCCACTCCTCAACGCACCCAATGGCAGCCTGGGTAATAATGAGCTCGCGCCAAAAGTGCCCAAACTCATTTGCTCATAGATTAACGCGTAAGGGCTCCTAGACTGCTGCCTCAGGCTGAGATTATAGCATTTCATTCCAGCCTTTTTCCAGAAGGCCTGGTCCCGTACAGGTATTGAAGCTCTGGGAGCAACCTCTACAAAGTGGGTATTCTCACCGAGATCTTATGTGTCACGGACGTTAAAACATATTAATTTGATAGAATCAGACACTGTCCTCTACGATCGTGGTAACGTATGGTCACGCAGTAATTACGTCCGTTTCACACGACATCCCGTGCTGAGGGAATGGGACAGGCCCCGCCATTAAAGGTAAGGGTGTATCTTGTAAGCCTTCGGCTATACAGGGAGGAGAAGGTAAAGAGTGTGGAGCGCAATCACGGAGCCTGATCGGGCATCAGTACGGAGTATCCATGCAACTTTCTAAACGTCTTCAACCAATTTCGCAATATCTCACGCACCACTACACGAAACTAGCACGCAACATGGCTTTCGAAGCCAGCGAAAACGACTTCGCCACGCTGAAAGACTTCCACACTCATCTTCAACAATCCCGACGCATTTGTGCCCTCCTAGGCGCCGGTCTCTCCGCCTCTTCGGGCCTCCCCACTTTTCGTGGCGCCGGCGGCCTCTGGCGCACCAATGACGCGACCCGCCTCGCCACCCCGGGCGCCTTCTCCGCCGACCCCGGTCTCGTCTGGCAATTCTACTCCTACCGGCGCCATATGGCACTCAATGCCAAGCCCAACCGCGCCCATCTGGCCCTTGCGGCCCTCGCCAAGGCGAACCCAAACTTCATCACCCTCTCGCAAAACGTCGACGGACTGTCTCCTCGTGCAGGCCATCCCGCCGGACAACTCAAGCTCCTCCACGGCAACCTGTACGACCTGAAATGCACCGACGAGTTCCGCTGTGGGTACAAGGAATCCAACAATTTCACTGATCCCATCGTGCCCGCACTGGCCATTCCGCAGGGCACTCCAGATCACACTGCAATCCCAGAGGGAACCACATCCACCGACGCATCTGCGAAACTCGGTTCGGCCCGAACAAACCCGCTGATCCGTGGCCTTGATATCTCCTCGTCAGACCACCCACTCCCATCCATCCCGACATCGCAACTCCCACACTGTCCGCAGTGTAAAACAAACCTCCTCCGCCCAGGTGTCGTCTGGTTCGGTGAATCCCTCCCCGGAGACGTGATGGCCGACGTCGATGCCTTTTTCAGTGCTAAGGAGTCAATTGATCTGATGCTCGTCATTGGTACTTCAGGCACAGTCTACCCGGCTGCAGGCTACATGCAGTTTGCACGATATAAAGGAGCAAGGGTCGCCGTTGTCAATCCGGATCCGGAAAGTGGGGATGGGTTGACGGGGCGGGACTGGTTCTTTAGAGATGATGCAGCGACCGTGTTGCCAGAGATGTTAAAGCCAATTGTCGGCGATATTGGGCAGTTTTCTGAGACGCAGGGGATCTAAAATGTGTAGGAAAACCCCAGCCATATGCTTCTGGGTCTAACAATAATGCCAAAGATCGCATACACCATTCAACGCCTCATTTCATACCTGAGCCTGTCCGTGCCCCAACCGCAGCGTTTGCTACGCAACCGACATCATGCGTGGTCATTTGCCTCACGAGCACGTTCCCAATCTTCACGATTAGCTCTCCAAGTTGAACGGCAAAACTCCCAATCGTCACGGCATGCCCTAAGGTCTTCATGCTAACATAAGCAACATCCGCCTGAACCACCCAACTTTCATGTCAACATCTTTATGCCTTACTCGTATTGAAATCTTATGAGCTCCTCCATTCGCGCGTCTCGGTCAAGGCGATTCGAAACTCTCCATCTCGCTCAGCAGCTCGCTACTGGCCTCCCGCCACTCAAGATCGTCATCCGCCGGCATGTTTAGCTCCAGCTCCGTAAGGTGTTGCATGGTTGACTGTACATCTCCGAGCAACGTTTCATCATCTGCACTTTCCGAATGTTCGAGATACTTGATACATTCTTCCATTGCCCCCATGATCTGACGGGATTGTCCCAATGAGAGGGAAGCACGTTGTTCTTCCACATGTCCCTGCACAGCCAGGTAATTCTTTGTTGCGTATGCAACACAACCCATGGCAAGCGAGCGCACCGCATTCATGACATTCTCATTTAGATGGATCTGTTCGACGTCGAGCTGTTCGATCTCACCAAAGAAGATCTGCTGAAGGAGCACGTAGGCGCCGGTGCGAACATCATGGTGCATGTCGTTCGGAGCCATGAGCAAAGTTGGAGCCCAATACTTGATCTGTGACCAGATGTATTTCAGCATTTCTCGATGCTCGAACCCTGGATGCTCATCAATCAGTGACAAGCCATGCACGTACTCCAGATAGTCACTACTGCAATAGCCGTCCGATTCGGCGACCGCTGCTAACGTCCTCTTGATCATGCATACAGCCATCTTTTTCTCGGGACAGTGCTGGATAAAGATGAGGCAAGGGTGAAGGAAGCGGCTAGCCATGGTGTACTGACGAGTGGTTTCGAGACCATCTAATAGCACCTGCGAGGTCTTATCCCATAAATCTGGATAGTCGCACAATTCCTGAACCACTTTATCAGCAGCGGTTGGATTGGTGCCTCCAGCGATTAGTCTTCTTAGCCAGTCAAATGAACCTTCCTCGGCCAGCCCCAGGATATGCTTCTCTTGGTCGGAGGCGGGCAGACCATTTCGTCCTGAGGTTGATGCAGCGAGACTGACGTGTGATAACAGCTCAGCGAACAAGTCCAACACTGGACTGTGATCGAACGATCTATTCCTTTCGCGAGCTGCCATGTAGATGCCGTACTTTGCGCGCACCATTCGAGGCGTACCCTTGGCGTTGGCGGACATGTGGATCCACACAATTTCGGCTGTCTTCGATAGTAATTCATGTTCGAGCAAAGCACTCGCTTCTGCAGTGTTCAGTTTAGCGATACATGTCAGGAGACTGAATAGTTGAGGCCAGCCTTTAGGGTGCTTCTGGAGCAAGGACCAATTATCTGCCACGTGCCTGAGGCAGCAGTTAAGTGCTTCGGCAAGTTGCTGCCGGCCAATCGGTACTGGGTCCTCCTTCTTGCTCGAGTGTCGCAAACGTGATAGAGTACTGAAGCAGACATAAAGCAGTTCAGTAAACTGTTTTCGAGCAACAAGGTGATAAGGTTTGAGAACGTTGTCAAGCATATTCTGTTCATGGCCATACCATCTCACAATGGCTAGAGCGCAGCGAGGGCATGCTTTTGCATAATTTGATAGGGCCTGAACGGTCGCCTCAAAGTCTGGCGCTTCTTTCCATCTGGAGGAGACCTGCTGCACGTAATCGAGAGCAACCAGTAAAATCTGATCCTCAAGCTGGTGGCTCGAGGAACAAGCTTCTTGATCGCTGCTGCGCAAGCGTTCAGTGACCTGACGCACAAAATGTGCGTGCACAGGGTCTTGTGCAACATATCTTCGGAGGCAGATCTCGTTCTCTTGGGCTATTTGGTTATCTAGCTCCGGAGGTAGATCCACACTGACAGAATTCTCGTTAGCAAAGAAGGGATAATCTTGTCCATACGCTTCGATGCTCGACTTTCGCTGATAGAATAGCATATAGCCACTATAATATCGTGTGAGGTTGTTGAAGCTGCTATCACACCCTCCAAAGGCTTGGTCTCTCATCTGGTCTGGATCGAATGAGGTAACGTCTTGGTCATTGAACTGGATCCAAGATTGTTTTTTATTGCGTGAAGAAGGTCGTTGCCGAATGAAGGAATAATAGTGGCCTGTTTCAGCTGTACCAGAGTGGACTATCACGCCGACAAGCTCGAAGATGTCAGGTGGAAGTTGAGCGTCTGGATCACTCAAAGCGTCCATGGTAAATGGCATCATGTCTATGGTCTCAGAAAACTGAAACTCATCGTTGACTTTGCAGCGCATTCCCGTCATAATGTCATAATCAAAGCGTTTCAGGTTGAAGATCAAATTGTCGGGTACTTCTTTGAGACACGCACGCTTGACTGCATCCACATGCTTACCGCAGCTCGTACAAGAATATTTATTCTCGCCTTGGAGCACTTCCCCTTCAACATAGGCAGCAAGTCCTTCTTCAAGGCCTGCTTTGCCTTTGATTTCGATCTGAACAGCACTAAAGGGCTCCAGTCTTTCAGAAACGTGTTCACACTCTCGAGACTTGATCTGCTGCACAAGTTGGCCACCGTACATACTTTTGAACACCTCTCTAGCTCCTGGATCCAAAATCTGAGCTTCTAGACGGTCAAAAAGAAGGTTGAAAAATTCATCCACATCCATTTGCACAGCCACATCAATTTGCTCCCCACTATATTGAGTGATTGAGTCAACCACGTCTTCTGGGTTGACAAACTTCTCATACGAGCTTTGCATATTTGCAAACACGTGAGCGAGTTCGTGGACCAATTTTTGTTTGGTCTCGTCAATGATGTTGATGCCAATAATGAGCTCTCGGAACTTTACGTTCATGAACAGCTGAGAGAACAATGAATTCAAGTAGCATGTATTTGACAGATTGCGTAAACCAGCATATCCTTGTGGGGACCGTAGTGACTTGCGTTCATTAGAAAGAACAAGGTAAAATGCGTCTTTGTCAATCGTGCTGTCTTTCAATTCGCTGACAATGGTAGCGAGGCCTTGGGGCGACTGGCAAATGGCAAGGATTAGTTCGTACAATGCCTTTCGTGTTGTCTGCTCTATCATGGGCGTATTTGGCCTCTTGAGGTTTGCAGCCACGCTATCCGAAAGTGGCGGAAAGAGGAAGCGTTGGTATAGTTTGCGAATGAGGTCTTCTGAATCGGGCACACAATGACCGAGAGGTGCAAGTGCCAACGCACATTGTCTCAACATTTTTGCAAGGCCTTGCGGAAGACATTCGTTGGTACAGTGGACTCCGCTCCCAGGGTTGTGCAGGTTTAGAAGGAGTACTTTCATGTCGACGAAGATAGCCGTCAAGGTCTCACTGTCGAGTTTCGTGGACACGACACCAAAGACTGCAGCGGAAGCTTCTATAAGCTGCTGACAATTCGGTGGAAGATCGCACGCTTGGGCCACTAAAGGGCATAAGTAACTCCATATTTGCTTCAGGCAGTGGTCGATCTTGTCTGGAGAGAATCGTCCTTGTGGTGAACGCAAGTCATCAGTCTTGATCGTCATTTTAGCCGGAGCAACACCAGCGAGTCTGAAAATGACATCTCTCATAGCGTTGCGCGATTCCGTATCCGGATCAGAGAGAATTGCAAAGGACAAGAGTTGGTCGAAACTTTGATCTTCGTCAATGTATTGCCATAGACGTTCGTCATGCAAGGTAACCTCAACGATGACATCCATGAAGTCGCGATTCGTACACTTCTTCGACAACACGCTCTGATCACCTTTCGCCATATGCTGTGCGATCGACCAACATCCAAGCAAATTGGTCACAAACAGCTTCGGGTCAGTGAAATATGACTTTGAAGTAGCCTCAGGAACTCTAGCACGGAGAGCGAGCTGGAATGTCTCCATGATTCCGCTCAAGATTGTAAGACACATCATTTGCTCGGTTTTGATCGACTCCAAATGGTTCAGAGTAGCAACAATCGTGGAGACCGCATAGCGAAGAAAGTCATCGTTTGGAGTAGCGCTGTATGACTCTTCTTCAATGCAGGCTCGCAGTGCATTGGCAAAGTAAAGCAACTTGAACGGCTTCTGAGCCGGTAGAAGGTTACCAGCAGGCACATGCATTGATTTGATCTCATTCACAACGCCTTCTTGCGAAGAGAATAGCACTAGAAAGTCATATACGGCTTTCGCAACCGTTTCGCGAGATTCTAGTAGAGCATATAACTCTTCAAAGTGGTGCATGATTGTCGAATCAACGGGCGAGCAGGCGCGTATTCCTCGTGCTGAACCTGTATCAACAGCTCCGATCGGTTTGCTGATCTGGATGTGACCTGGTCCAAACTTGTAGTCCTTGATTGAGGTGTTGTCGCCTTCAAGATTGAGTCGCCCACCTCCCTTAATAACCATTACCTGACTCCATCCGGTAGTGTCGATCAAGAATTGCCAGAGCTCATGTAAAGTGTTATCCTCGCCAACTGTCCAACTCAGTTGATCATTACGCATATCTGGAGAGTTAAGTACTCGGAGCGTAAACCCGAAAGGTTGGCCACGTCTTGGAAACGTCGAGAGAAGAGGCCCAAGAGTCTCTGAGGCCGCCGGTTTGAAGCGTGGCTTTGACTTAAGGCCACTCAAAAACTTCCTCAGTAACGATAGCGATCGGTGTAGGCGAAGCTCGTGGTGATCAATCTTGTCCAGTCGCGTCTCGCGGTTGACGCGAGAACTCACGAGATCGGTCTCTGGGCTAGAGGCGCCCAGGTGCTGTGCCGAGCCAATGACCGTCTCAATGCATCTGTCGACCAATGCTGTATGGGTCCTCTGTATGGACATGGAACTCCTATGAGTCAGCACAGGGCTGTCGAGATACACGTGAATAATATATCGTGACGCCTCGTTCTCGACACCTGGCTCCAGTGCTTCCAGCATTACTTTCCATATTCTTTCCATCGAAGGGATCTGCAGACAATCATCAAGCCCATTTAGGTCGTCGCTTTTATGACGTATCTCAAATTCAACGCAAGCTTTGCAAAACTCGAGAACCGAGTGGCCAAATAGGGATGGATTCAGATCGTTCATGAACCGTGAGGATACAAACTCCAGGAGAGAGTTAAGAGCGCTCACCCCTTGACAGACATCCGCCATTGTGGACCACGCAAGAGATCGAATGGCTGGTTGCGTTGATGTCAACATTTCCGTCCAAAAGCACTCGCACATGTCTTGATCGAGCGAACCCGGAAAATTCAGTATCAGGTATTTGAAACTGGATAGCCGCGTCTGAAACTCAATTTCAAGTGTTTTCTGAGAACTTCTTCCAGTCGTCATATCCTGCCTCGCCCGGAAAACCATGTCATTCAAAAGTAGCCGTGCATAATCACTGGTTGCGACCAATCCTGCTGCCGCTAGCGGGCTCAAAGAGTGAAGTAGGGCTGTCATAGCCAGGACGCTCCCTGTTGCTTGCGGCGTTTGGTTCAATAGGTCATGTTTAATCGTATCGACTAGCTCATTTTGATCGAACTCAGCTAGGTCCATCATGTGATATGCCGTGACAGCTGGACGGTCCCTCATCATGATCCCATGAAAAATATGCTCTCGAATTTGTTCCGCAATTTCCGTTTCGCATCGAAGAGGTGCTTGAGATTCCCTAAGCAGATGCAGACACAGCTTGCTCATCGAGGAGTTGACTCGCTGTTCTATGTTAGCGACGCTATGAACCTTCTGCAACGTCAAATTGAGCAAGTCGACTATCAAGGCCAGCATTCGTGCATCATAGCTCTCAACAGGTAAGTTGTAGACCTTTTGATGGAGGTAGATAAGCGACTCGAGGCGGAGGTGCTGCAGATTATGTCTCAAAGTGTCAACGACCGCTGCAATTGATCGATGATCCTGACTTTCTACTATCGCTTGCCAAGCGACATCGCTGTCCGAAGACTCCCACTGGTTTGCAACACACAAGAAGCCAATGACGTTAGCACTTCTCTGCACAATTTGCGGATGACAGTCGACACCTAAGATGTACTTGACAACGTCATTCTTGCGAAGAAAGCATACCACTAGATCCACCATGGGTGCTTTGCGGTGATCTGGAAGTGTCCGTATGCGACTCCATATGTCAACGAGCATGTTTGCCATGGTTTCTATACCACTGACTCGTAGCTCCATGCGACCATGCTGAATGAATTGTTTGAGAAGCGTCAGTTTGTAAGCCTCTGTCGCAAGATCAGTTGTCTGAGGCGAAAACGTACTGGGACAGTCTAAGCGGGCAGCGTTGAAGACATTTTCCGCGAGTTCTGGAAACACAAGTATGGTCAAGCTTGTCAGTCGAGCAAAAAATGTCAAACAATCATTGGCAGTGTCGATAGTTAGCCATGAATGTTGTTTTCTTATGGCTTCTTGTAACGCTTCGTCGGCTTTGGCGACGAATCGCATTGTGGTTTGGCGAAGTCCTTCCCTCTTTCGTTCATCAAGCCAAATCTTGTATAGGTGGACGGCCGAAAGAAGGCAGCGGTAGTGACTAACCATGAAGAGAATGAGAATACGGAAACTAACGCTGGATGGGACAATTCGGAGCAGCTCATCGAACAGGTCTGCGAGTGACTGGAACGGCTTTTCTGCATCATTGCAGAATAGAGCCTGTGTAGCATGGGAGCAGAAGTCTTGTGTTGGCAACTGTCGAGTCTGCCGCAAGGTTTTATGAAGCTGGCACCCCTGTTCTGGCAACAGCATCCAGATTAGGTGGCGGAGAAATTCATGCGAAGAAAAGCATGACTGAGGCGATATACCCACTCCATCCGCCAAACTTTTGCACCATTGGATGTCGGAATGAACAATGTGCATCGTAGTATAAGCAAAGTTCTTCACGAAGCTGATTATATCGTCTTCCGTGATAATCGCAGCTATTGGGAGTCTGCGCTTCAGTAGACCTGCTGCTAGTGAAGGGAGCTGTTGGACGATTTCCATGTCTTCTTGAGAGTCCTGCACTTTCCGCTGACGAAGAAGTGGGCGGATATCGTGCATCCACTTGACCACAGTCTGGAATACCTCGACGAACTGCTCATCACCACCTTCTTCTAAAACCTCAGCCACAGCGACGATGTTTTTTGAGACCTCCGACCTCGAATTACTATCTTGAAACGGAAAGGTTTCCCAAAGCGCAATTACTTTGGCCTTTGAGCTGCTTCCCGACGTTCGAGGCCAGTCGCTACTGCTGGGAGTATCAGCTAAGTCTTCTGGCGGACAGATTTCGATCGCGAGTTCTGATGGGGATGAGGGTATAGAGATAGGCTCTTTGCTGTCTCCGGGGATAGAGTTGGATGGTTCAGCGTCCGGGGTCTCGACTAATGCTGGGGAATATACGTTAAAAGTGGAGGTAGTGCCAGGATTGGAATTTTGGTCCAGCACTTCTTTGTCAACTTGTAAAACCCCATCGATGTCGGTAGATTGGGCAGACAAAGGCCGTGTATTGATAGTTACTTTGCTCGTTGTAGATGCCTCGCTGTGCTGCACTTTAGGGGATGGCGTTCGATGCTTCGAAGCCGATTCAGCCTCTGACGGGTTTGGGGGCGCCGCATGTTGCTCTAAGCCCGGTGTGAGATCATGTGAAAGCTCGCTTGCCATCATTGGTGATGCACCAGTGGTGTCTAATCTCGGTCTTTTGTGTTCGTGTTGCGGGAGCTCAGAGGCTCCTGCTGAGGTGCTTCGATCTCGGGGCACCGGTTCAGGAGTTTGCGCCATTCTGTAACCCGGCACAAACAATGCTCATTGCAAGTAGGTCATTGTTTTGCTTGCTAGCAGTGATTTTGTAATTACAGCCGTTCAGGAAGTTTCGTGTCTGATAAGGCAATGAGTTCCCCGAGGATTGATTGTCTTGGCACAGATGACTGGAGAACGTTTTCACAAACAAATCCGTAACCAAAAGCACTTTCATGGACTGCGTCACAGATTCTGCGCAGTGGAAACGCTGATATCGATACCGAGAGCGGCAAAGATAGTGACAAACAGGACGAGTACTAGAATGTTGTGGTTCGAATGTTGGTCCAGGGCAGGTTAGTGAAATCCCGTGACATGAGCGAGTCTTTTTGCCACACCGCTCCAAAACAGTGAATTTCAGAATTCAGAGATGGCACTTCAGTACCGACAACGAAAAATGATTCAAACAATCAGTATGAGGAGGGCGGCGTTAGAAACATGACATGAACATGTTGAAGGAGTATCAGGCTGCAGTGGAGGCTAAAGTTGAAGGCACAACGGGGACTTGACAAGTGCCTGCATGTGGGGAACCGCTAGTCACGCAGTCGGCAAACTTTCTTTGCCTAACTACAGCCTTTCGGGCACATCATTTGTAGCCTGCCGTCATGCCAGTGGCGGTTTATCACGCTCCCGTGTGCTTTTCTACTGTAGGCTACAGGTGGCCGTTTAAGTATTGCGAAGGTATCATTTTTCTTCGCGGCATGAGCGTGCAAAGCGCTAGAGCTTGTTGGTCTACCGGACCTGGAAACCCTTTAGATTAACTGGCCAGCGAGCTAGTCCATCACGGTTGCACGGCCAAACACATGCTCAGCCCGGCTCACATACTATGAACATGCTACATTGAGCAGCCGTGGGAGAGGTGAGTTTGCACCATTGATAGATTCTTTGTGTCAACGTCCATCACTCGTGATAGGTTTGTTTCGGGATGGAATCGAGGAAGAAATCTTCACGATATGAATGGTATAAGGACCGGGGTTTTTCGACGGTAGCTCTCGTAATCATCACCAAAGAAGGTAACGAGATGTTTCTCCTCGTGTACGATCCGACGAGCGAAGAACTTCCACAGTATAGCACTGTAAGCCACAAAACAGAAGGGATTTCCAAGTAAGAGTTGAGTTCCAAGTCCCCACCAGAAAAATCCAAAATATGCCGGATGACGACAAACGGAATAAACACCCGAAGTGACGAGAGTGTGGTCCTCCTTCTTGTTTGACTGGACGACATGATTGAAGCTTGTACCGGCCTGTTTCATCGCTAGACTCCGAAATGTTTGACCCAAGATCACTAAAACTATTCCGGATACAGCGAGGACAGGAAAAGATGATCCAGGAAGTGATAACAGTATAATATTTCGATCGGGCCACAATTGAAGATAGCCGTTTGATTGAAGCCAGTAGCGGGTCAAGACCTCCACGATAGCAGAGGTGTGTGCAATATTATATGCTCTACCGTTTGTGAAAAGGAGGAACGAGGAGATCTTGGCGTCAGTGGGGTTATACCGAGCCGTCATGTCAAATTCGAGATAGTGAAAGGTGGCCAAAATAGCGACAAAAAGTGGTAATCGCCACAGGTAATGTTCCGAGTGTGCCAATTGAGCTGCAACAAGGGAGCACAATCCTGCAATGAACCCCAAGCCAAACGCGTGTTCAGATATCCTTGCGAGTGATTTGCTACCTGAAGGCATAAACTCTGGTGGTATACGGAGCAGTGGAAATAAAGGCTGCACATATTGATGCGTAGGGGATTGAGCAACAAAGATTTTGCCATTTGGTGGTCGACCAAAACTCGGAGTTTCAGTACTTTCATCCATTTTCGTTGTATGAGTGATTGCTGAACCTCTCCAGAGCTGTTCCACGAGAAGTGACAAACTCCAGATGTTTCTCTAAGAGACACTGTTGGCTGCCGGCCAGCATGATTGTTTGCAAAGAACGCGTGGAGCCGGCACGAGGGGAGAGTAATGTAGTAGTATGGGGGAGATTCTGGCCGCTGGATGGAAGAGGACCCACATGGCCAGCCACGACATCATGTTTCTTGGCACAACAAAGACAAGAATGTGCATCGCACCGGAGCAACTTGCCGCTTAGCCGTATTTGGTCTCCTCACCCACTTGATATCTTTTACTCAGAGGGTTTTCGCGGCGCGGAGATATTGGGATTAAATAATATTTGGTTCCCATTCAGATCATGGATTACTCTTGCAGGTACGACAATCGTAGCTCACCTATGGCCTCCGATATGATCCGGCCGATGCGCTTGACACTTAAGTTAGGTTGGATGATATGAGGGTTAGCATAGCAAAGTCTACTGCCGGGGCTCAGGACCTCATCACTTAACATCTCTACGCAGATTGAACGCTTCAGAGACAGAGGTTCACCTTTGAAACGTGACCGGCGCTTTGCCTAAGCTGTATACGATGGCACATGCCTGAAAATCTTGCTCTCTCATAATTTTGGTTGATAGCCTTCTTCCGCTAAACGTCGATATTGGTAGTCCAACCGAATAACCCGATCGTTGAGTGGTAATCGCAAAGCGGCGGACATGACTATACACATTTGCACCATTCGCGGTCGAGGTAATCCATCCTGACCCGAGTCTTCCTGATCGCTGCTGCAGAGGACCGGTCCACGCCGTTCCGCGTCCTTCCCCATGATTCTTGTGCCAAAGAACGGTAAGCACGTTCCCAACGCCGAAGACTCTCGCTGTATCGCGAGAGCCGCGATACAGCGTGAAACTCATAGGTAGATTGCGGCTGAAGAGATCAAAAGCTGGCAGAGTCGGGTTTGTTGAAGCGTCTGTGGCGACGATCCAATTCTTTACGAGACCAAATGTCGCCTACTCCAAATTTATGATCTTGCTTTGTGACATCAGTGTGTAGGAGTCGCGATGTAGCCATCGCAGGAATTGCAGGTTCAGCATCAAGGGCTTCTATGTTCACTTCCGTGGCCACTTCATCTGTTGTGTTGCATGCTCTATCCGGGGCCCGTACTGAGTGCTCGAGACTTTTGCCGCCGATCAAGATTTCCCGGATGAACTCAGCAGGAATCGACCTCATCCTGCTGGTTGCCACACTTTTGCCGATCGCTAAATCAATAAAACTCGGGTCTGATGCTGCATAGTTGCGGGCAGGAGGTCCTAGCATCGAGTAACTGTGCTGGCTCCCGTTCCATATGCAGAAACCCACCAAATGCCGGAACCTGATCCCAGAAGGCATGCCACCAGTGATTGTTTTCGATAAGTGATGGAAACCTCTTACGAAAGGGCCTAGATTTACAAGCAATCAATGCCCATGGGCGTCATGTTGGTTTGTCAACCCCCACCATGTCGCGATCCAACTTGTAACCTGGAGAGTTGTTTCTTTCCCTGTACAATTTCCGCTCTTTTCAAGCATCACGTTATCCGGTCCTTGGTGGGTGACCAAAAGAGAGCCGCTGCGCCTGGCACTCGCCAGCATTGCTTGCTTGCTTGCTTTTAGGGTGGTCAAGGTCTGGATCTGAGCAGCACTTCTGAGCGTCTGGCGAAGTGGGGCGTCCTGTTTGACTTGAGAAAAGTATAAGTGGTGAACTTGCTACCGTGATTGTCGTAGAAGTCATAGAATACAGGGTTCGAAGTGTTCGGTTTTGCGACGCCTAGCGTTCATAGCATAATTTCGTCCACGTTGTATATATGTCTTCTAGACTTTCGTCGCTAACATTCATCAGGGAGGATGGGATGTATTCGGCTCTGGTACGTCTGCCCTATGTTGATCACTCGATGCCACTCGGTTGTGGTCTGAGGTTGCTTTCGTCCGATTGGAGCGAGAAGCAGTGGCTTAGGCCTGGTTGCCTGCCTTTGTTTGGGACACTAGAGTTGTATGGAGGCCCAGTAAACGTTCCCGAATATACCGAGCCTTTTCGTTTCCAGACTGGAAGGATACTGGCTTATTTCGTGGACGCGATTGAGAACGAGAACTTGTACGACTAGATGTGTGCGTTAGTAGATCTTCCTCTGTGCAGCAGCTTTGTCACGATGAGTGTCTGCACGATATTACCAAGGTTCTCCCGCGAGACCACTCGACAGTTGATCGTACTTTAGTCCGGGATGGTGTCGTAATTCCATCTCTTTCAACCTGCACGAGCCTCCCCCTTGGAAAGAGCGCAGCCCCAAACTATGCCACGCTCGATCAAAGCCACCGTCGTCTCTCAGGGCGAAACGAACCCCTCCTCGTAGCATTTGAGATAGTTCTTATAGAAGTCCATGAATTGCTCCGTATATATTTTGAACGCGTAATCCATACGACTTGCCGGCTCCCACACTGACTCCAAATCCACGAACATGATTTTCTCACCGACCAAGAAAACGTTGCGCAACTGGGTATCATCATACGAAACATCAAAGGTACGCAGTTTCCGCAAGGCCGCTTCCACTCGTGCCTTGAAGTCGTCCGGCTCGACCATTGGCGGCGTCTGCTCGCACGACAGGACGCCGTGAACACGCGAGAGAACCAGGGCGCGAGACCCCTCGCACTGCACCTCTCCGTAGCAGATGGGTATCAGATCCCCCTGCAGAGTCTCCAATCTCTGGTACATGCGCTTCTCATTGTCGAAGTCCTCCTCTTGACGAGGCTTCAGCTTTTTTACAATCACTTCTGTAGGGAGGAACAGCGCAGGCCAGATTCTCTTCGCGATAGACTGAACCATCTGCGGCGTTCGGCGGACGAACCAACGGAAGAATGTCTGCAAGATATCGGGCTCGATGCGAAGACGGAGGACATGCGAAGGGTCTCGACGGTGGTATTCGCGGACCGTGGAGACGACATTGTTTCAGAGTCGAAACTGTGTGCACAAGTAAGAATGAGAACGAATAAGAGGAAGAACAAGTGTCACGAACATGAACTTTTCCTAGAAATGGGGACTGTTCCATATTGTCGAGTTACTTCCTTATTCTTCGTATCACCTCGCCTTGGGCCTAAGTATGTAGCAAATGCAAACCTGCGTTTCGTGGCAGGCGCGTGCTAATATTGCTACGCTCCATAACTTTTCTAAGCAATTAAAAGCAATATATATAGATCACCAGCACAAGGCAAACGGGGAGAAAATTTGCACATACCCAGGGAACAAAAACGAGGGCACGAACCTTGTCCTGGAGGAATCGATACACACCTTACTCCCATACGGATACACAATTGTGAAGGCAACCGTCACTTCACACCTCGCTACCCACATAGCGTTCCCGTCATTTCAGCCAGCCATACTCTCCATACAACCACCAGCATCAACACCACCACGACCACCATCACCTGCACTACACCAAAACTAGCACCAGCAGTGTTGTCAGGCGGCGCCCCAATCCCCGTGCCCACGCAAGAACTCATCCTGAGCATCGCCGACCTCAAAGCCGCCGCGGACAAGATCCTGCCGCAACTCCCGCGCGAGTTCTACAACAGCGGCAGCACCGACCAGCGCACCATCGCGGCGAACGAGGCGGCGCTGTCGTCGCGGTACTTGCTGCGGTCGCGCGTGCTGGTGGATGTGTGCGGGTTGGATGCGAGTTCGGGGAAGTGTGGCCTGGCGCGGCGGGAATGGGAACGGGAACGGGATGAAGGACAGGGACAAGGACGGGGCCAGCGTGAGGGGCGGAGGAGTAGAAGAAGAAGGAAAAGGGTGCGCCGGCCGGGATCCAGGCTATGGCACACGCGGACGGGGAGCTGGCGGTGTTCATATGGGTGTGAGTAGTTTTGCGAGTTTTGGCGTGGACGAGATCATTGCGGCTGGGAGAGAAGTGGAAGAAAAGCTAGGGGCGTCCGTGATGGTAGAGGATGGTGACGGCAGCAGGAAGCACAATAAACAGAAGCAGGTGGATGAGGAGAAATTCTAGCCTCCTGACACGCCGTGCACGCCCCCTTTATTCTCGAGAATGCAGCGCAGAAAGGTGCCGGCACGCGTTGGTCACGCGCGTTCTTGTCATGCAAGGCAATGATAGGCGTGGATGAGTCGCGATTAGTAAAAGTATATCTTAGCAGGTCTCGCCCAAAAACTTGTCCTGCATAAGCAGATGTAAATGTGCGCCGAACTGATAGAAGCGAGAAGACAGACTGAAATTCCGATTAAAATTCTCCGTCTGATCGTTTTGCTGGGCGTTTAGCAATCAAATCTTTCAGTCAATGTTGAGCCCATCTTCAGTGGCTTTAGAAATGCCTTCCTCGCGATGCCTACAATTGCCTTCAGGTATTTTTACCACAACTTTTCGATACGAGGCTCTCAGCCTTTTGGTCCGTGCTTTCTTTCTCCATATGAGCTTCCGATGTGATTATTGCAGCCTCTAGTTCACCTCCTTCGTTTGGGCGGCCTGATACGTCCGCATAAGTGTCATGCCATGCCCCCTCTCCGGGCCGTTTGGTCTTTCCTAGAACAAAGCCAAAGTAATCGAAGGAGCTCTCAGAGTCACCTAATTTATCTACCTGGATCTCCCAGCCGATGCCGTCACAATCAAGAAGAGGTTTTATGAAATGAGGCTGGCGGTATGTTACGTAGATAAAAGTGCCGTCGGATTTGAGGACACGAAAGACCTGCGAAGCGATAATGTTATATTCCGATATGGCAATATTTTGCATGAGGCAGTCAAACGTACCTCTCGAATGTATCGGCCAACATTGTCAAGGACCTCATCGGGCGGATCCCAAGGGCTGCCGTATATCATAGCATCCAGTGTTGACTTGTCAAATGCTACATCTATTGATTCAGAAGGAATCTGATCCATGTGACGAAGGTCAGCGTGCTTCCAGGTTATGCCACCTAAACTCTCATGTTTGAGTGACATCGCTTGCACAATGACCGTAGAAAAATCAACACAAATTTGATCCTTATAGCCCAATTTCGAGAAATCTTCAGGTATTGTCTGCGACAGCGTCAAAATACACACCTTGATTCGGACAATAGGCTCACACTGTCCCCGGATCCCAGGTGCAGGATTTTAGGGGCACTCTCTGGCCGCCGCACTTCAAAGAGGCGTCGTTCGAAAAATGGCAAGAGATGGTCAAAAGATCTAAACCATTCGTGCAGTTGCAGGTCTGGGCCTGCCTCGGTGTAGCGTTCGTCCCAGTAATCTGAATGCGCCATGCGCTTCAGCTCGGCCGTTGACGTTGACATTGCATGCAGATTCTCTTACAGGCAAGTTTTTCACAGAAAATATTGATAGTGATGTACGGGTGGAAATAAGCGAAAGGAGTTCAGCGAATTCCTACTTGCCAATAGAACCCCTTTCTCGAACAAGTCTACACGAGAGAGACTCGGTCGCTACTCGGTCAGCCACATCACACTGAGCCGCCATTGGAGAAAGAGAGTTTGTTGACTGTCACGATGCTAAATAAATGTGCCTTGGTGAGGGTGTGCAAATAACACGAGATATCATAAAATTGCAAAGATAGTCCGGTTCGTCCCGTTCCCGATAACCGCTTCTCGGCTTTTCTTCTTTTTCTTTTTTTGGTTTCGTATGTTGAAAAAATCTTAAGTGCTGTCTCCGATCTCATCAGCATCCACTTCATTCAAGGCGTTCTGATGGATCTCAACAGCCTAGCAGAATGGCAGAAAGCCCAGAAAGGCGAGTTGTATCACGCATTCATTCCCGAGTTGGTCGCGGCCCGCGACAGATGTGCTGCAGCATGCAACGCCTACAATGATACGCGTGATCAAACACGACGAAATACTGTGAAGCTTTGGCGAGTGTAGGTGTGAGAAATACGCCCAATTTCAAGACGCCTCGATCAGTAGAAACGATCCTGATTCCAACAGCATAACATGTGATGACCGTCCTTTGCCTGCGCCCGCTCCTAGCAGCGATGAAGACGACAAGCTTTTCGCTGATGACCCATGGGTGATGGCGCCCATTCGCATTGATTATGGATTCAATGTCAAGCTTGGAGCAGGTGCTCAGCTTAACTTCAATTCTTGCTTTGTCGATACGTGCCCGGTCACTATCGGCGCACGGACACTTGTCGGCCCCAACTGTTCGTTCTACTCTGGGACACATCCTCTTGACCCTGCTGTGCGCATGGGAACGACTGGGCCAGAGCTCGGCAAACCGATCGAAATAGGAGAGGATTGTTGGTGAGTCGTCTCCCTCCGTTTCACTCCAGACGGTGGAGAAGCCACAACTTGAACAGCCATTTGGCAAACTGCTAAGCACTGCAATAGGCTTGGTGGGAACGTGATCATCCTCCCAGGAGTCAAGGTTGGACGAGGATGCTCGATCGGGGCAGGGAGTGTAGTCACAAAGGTAAACGCAGACACTGAGAAAGTTTTGTTACGGTCACTGAATAGCTGCCAGGACGTTCCCCCTTTCCACCTGGTGGCTGGAAATCCTGCTCGCATCCTTAGGAAGATTGCAACAGCCATGGATCCGTCGCAGGCCACGACTTCCATACCTGCGGATGAGACTGTGAAGGAAAGGCCCGGAAGGTTGCAGGCTTGAACGGCTTATCTCTTGGAATTCTCAACGACGAATAGATACCTAGACTGTTAGCAACAGAAATGAACTGCATAGAATCCGCCAAAGGCAGCTTCTGCTGCCAGAGACCATGTGGTAAAATGTTCCACTGCTCTTGAGACTCTGTCGAATTGAACCCCTCAGTTCCTGTGACTGAATTACAGTCGATCTTGCCCTCCCCTGTAAGTGGCGTACCGAAGCCACGTACGCTACCAAAATTTAGTTTCCGTCCTCCACGACGTCCTTCAAGGGTTGATGTCACGACATGAATCGCTGTCCATTCCTCTAATAGCCGACAGCTGTTCCAATGTAGCGAAATAAGCCCCGAACCTGACTCATACCTCCTTTGCGCGACGGAGACCGGCACGATGGGCAAAAAACGCAAGAAATCTCGATATCAAGACACCGCATCAGATGAGGCAGCGCTTTTCACAGAACTATCGCACGATTTTGAGCCTCCCCAAATCGAAGGAGCGCATCTCTACTCTTCGAAGAGCCAACTACCATGGGATCTCAAGCCGTAAGTCGGTCGAAAAGCCAGCGGCCACAAGATTTCTTCTTCAGCTAGTGTTTAGCCCGAGCTGAATAACTAACATTCATTCACTCCAACAGATACTGGCGGAACCGCCAAAGCATGTTCTCATTGTACGACTCGGGCATCTGGACCACCGACTACTCCTGGTTTGAAGCTACTCACGAACCCATTGCAAAGTACGTTGCTCTCTGATAGTTCACGCCCCGTCTTCTCAATTTAAACCCTTCCTCTGTCTTCACACACTACTTTTACCAACTCTTCAAACTTGTGAAATCACAGCAAAATCGCGGCCCACGTCTCACAGTCCAAACCGGCTTCCAAACTCATCCTCATCGACTGCTTCGCCGGCATAGGCGGCAACACCATCGCCTTCGCCCTCAGCGGACACTACAAGCGTGTGTACGCAATCGAGAAGAACCTCGCGGCCCTCGAATGCGCCCGGCACAACGCCAGGATCTACGGCGTGCACAACCAAATCACCTTCTTCCACGGCGACTGCTTCGAGCTGCTGGGCCTCGACGGCGATGATAATGACGACGACGACGACACAAACAATACCAACGGCAGCCACGGTAAGTCCGGCAACGCTATCGCCGAGCTCGTCGCAGTCGTCCGCAAGGCAGGGATCATCTTTGCCAGTCCGCCATGGGGAGGTAAGTCTAAATACAACCCTTTGCCCTCTGTCTGCCTGTCCGTCTGTCTACCCTATTTTTCATTTTTCTCAAGTTTTTCCACCACGAACACAAATTCAAGGAACTCCTGTCACGACAGTTGTGGTGAGCTAAACTAACGCCTCGCTTTCTTTCCTTGTCGTTTTCTAGGCCCGAGCTACAAAGACACGCCGATCCTCGACCTGAACAAGGCCATGCCATACTCCCTCGCGTACATGCACTCGCGGTTCTCGCGTGTGACTAGCGAGGTCGTGCTCATGCTCCCGCGGACCAGCGACCTGAACCAGATCGCCGATTGTGTTGACGAGGGCGGACGACGGAAGACGCAAGTCGTGCATTATTGCATCCACGCGAGCAGCAAGACGCTCTGTGTGTATTTTGGGGGCTTTGAGGAGATTGAAGGTGGAGAAGCGGAGGTGTAGGCTTGAAGAGCCCCGAGGCGGAGGCGCACTGGCACAGAGTTGGATGTGGATTTTCGGCAGGGAAGGTTGTCTTGCAAGAAGAGGGCAGGGGCTTGTACCTAGGTAAGTACTTCGTTCTTAGCACCGCTCGCTACGTTGATCGACTCGCTGCTGGAAGAACGTGACGGCGAGGTGGTCGAGTAGTGCTTGGCGCGTTGAATAGAACACTCGTTGTAGTTTACACGATAGAAGTTCCTAGATCACTATGTGGATTGACGAACGCTGAAGACTCGATTATAGCCTTCTTCAATTCATCAACGTCAAAGACCCTTACATGTCCGGCTGGACATACCGAGAACAAGTGATGGAGAAGGGACATACAAAGGCTGGATTCAAAGGTGCAAGGTCAATCAATTCCTGCTCATACACCAATTCAATCTTCATCCACCAGCTGGTGTTTTTGTACGCTCGAATTTCCAGTGTCCGAACAACACAGCTTTTGAACGCACTTCATACAGTCATTCCTCTCTCTCTCTCTCTCACTGTCTCCTTTGGATGAATGTGGTATCCACACGTATTTATCAACGCAAGGGCTGCCATCCCAATGCTCAGCGCCGCTCTTTGCGGCTGGGACGCAGCACAGTTGGACGAACTCGGCTTGGACTTGATTGCGTATCTGCAAACCTTGTACCTGGTTGGTTCTGTTTTGGTGCTCTTGACTCGCAAGCAATGGATTCGTAAAGCCAAGCAATGTTGGAAATGTCTTCTCGCACGGTGGGACGGGTGCATATGAGGATGACGATGAGGTTATGCTAGTATCTAACCTCTGCTTCCATGGGGACCTCGATACCCTTCAGGACCGTGTGGGTGCGTTGTGAGGGGAGGACTTGGAGTAGGAGTCGCGGTAGGATTTAGTGCATAGGCGCTCGGTGGCCTCGGTGGGGTGGTTCTTCAAACCTTTCTCTTCTCCTTCTGACTTGACATGTGTCAGCGTTTCTTCAACACCTTGCCTTCTGTCTTCTCTAGATCTGCGAGCTTCTTTTCCTCTGCCACCAGCTGCGCTTTCTCGTCTTGGATCATGCGTTCGACCTTTTTCACGGCCTCGCCCAGCCGATCCATTTCTTTGCCCTCCTCCTCGCGACTCCACACATTCAGACCAAGGCTCCTTTGGGGGATTTCGGCTGTCCTCAAAGTCGCAGCCTTGGCTGCAGCGGCAGCACCAGCTTTCCCTTTCGCAGCTCCGCCTCCTGCGGGGCCTCCCTGCTTCTCCCCGCCGCCTGTGAGTATGTCGTAGAAGGCCTCGACGGGCTCATTGAAGACGACTTCCTCATAGCAAATACTCTTGACAGTCGTCCGATCTCTTTTCTGGGCCTCGATATCGCCCGTGTAGGGGTGGAGCTTCAGGGCATGCCACAACTGCTGCGGCTTCTCGCCACTCTCCGGCACAAAGTAGAACTTGATGGCAATCTCAAACTCGCCCCATCCCGTCTCTTCCACCTCAAACGGTGGGCTCTCGATCATGCGGACCGAGTTTGCATAGGTATCGTGGAGTTTGAACTGCACTTTGCGCAGCCAGTGAGAGATGTCGGTGTAGGTCGTGGTGGTGCTGTTTGGGTTTGAAGGATTGGGGATTGGAATGCCTCGGACGAAGACACGCCAGCGATGGGTATGGTCTGCAGGAGCATCGCGAGGTCGATTGTTCGGGTCGAAGGGCACGGCTTCGCTGCCGAAGATGAAAGGGCGGTGGATTTGGATGTTGCGGAGCCGTTTATTTGAGGCCGGAGCGGGCATGATGTGGCGAGCCTAGGCAGTGAAGGCGTCTTGGAACCGTGAGATGGGTTTCGCGAGTCTCAAGCACCACCAAACTGCATAGGCCCGTGACTAGACAGTTCACTAATGTTGGGCGCAGCGGGTTTTGATTTCGTCTTCCATGCTACACCGGCCTTTCGAGAGAGTTCCGCATTCTCGGCACAGGCGTGGCGTATTTTAATCCTACAGAGAAATGAGCAAGGCTCAAACCACCGGCATTTTCGTACGAAGTCCTCTTGTAGTAGAGCCCGTTCAAAGCCTTGCAACCTGTACCATCAGGCTCCGCCACCGGAAGGCTTAGGGCCTACCCATGGCCCACCCTAGTGATACGCTAAGCGTGAACTGTCACGTGACTGTGCACCATCTCCCCGCAGATGGCGAGCTCTGATTGGTTCATCTCGCGCTGTAGCGGGCTCCTCGCACGCGAGCACTGGGCACGCTCTTGACTGCAGGCTTTTGATTTGAAAAGCTGTTCTGATACGTGCGGTCGAAACAGGCGATCCATAGAGTCCTCCGCAGCGATGCACAGGGAGGCCTATGGACACGCCCACGCTCACGTTCGACCTCAGAAATGCCACGATGCCCCGTTGGCCTCCACGGGCATGGAATTCCGCTTCTGTTTGGACCTCGACCTCTGCCTCCATCGTGCCCCACCAACTCTTCTTCTCCCCTGATCACGCTGCATAGCCAAATCGTCCCTTCCTCTGTCGCCCACACTCCACCACGGCCCTTTCAGCACGCAGCTTCCGTTCGCTTCTCCAGCGTCCTCCGTCACGCCAACCCAGCTTACCAGGGCTGGCGAGGTCAATTTGCCAGTCTTGATCAGACATTTTGGAAGAGCCGTCTACCCTTCCGCTGGAACGCCTTCACGGCTTCAGAAAGACGTGCCATCCGGCGAGAGACCGGCTTGACCACCAGCCAAGTCAAGGCGTTGGACTTGTTGCTATGGGATCGTTTTCGCAACTACTTGCCCCCCAAACACGTCTATGAAGTGCTGAAAGGATATCGTGAGTATCCCATTACACCCGCACACAGATCAATTACTAACTATACTTACGTTCAGAACAATGGCTAACAGATTCTACTTCCTTCCCTTTCCACCTACGCTGGGGCGAAGAGATGGTTGAGAGGGGGGCAAAGAAATCCGAGAACAAGGGAAGTCCGGACCATCATCGGTACATGTGGAAACACATTGGGACACACCCATTGCCGAAACTAGCTGAGGCCGTCGTTTTGCTCGGCGAACAAAATATCTTGGCCGCATCGGTATTGCAGCAGAAAGAACTTCGAGTTCGTTACCTGCAGTGGGGTCTATATCAACTCGAGGTGGCAACCATGCTGGCCAGCTCGAGAGCAGCTGTCCTTTTGATCCAACTCCTTTCAGAGAGAGAAAACAAACAATTGATTGACAAGGGCTCCATCACCGTCAGCGACGCTGCCGCGAAAGCGCTGATCATTCGCAATGCAGAATCCAAGCCGGACACATGCACGTGGAGTTTGATGGCAACCTACATGGAACTGGAATACAACCCTACGGCTCTGAAAAAGCTTTCCGCCGCACAACTTTCCTGGGCAATGCGCGTGCTTCTTCACACCGCCCAAGACATGACGCCAGAGCCAGGACCATCCCCCGCCATTTTGGCCGCCGTGGTTGACAACCTCGACCACCGGAACCCCTACCAATTCCTTCTGCAAATTGTTGATCATTGTCTGCAGCGCTTGGAGGGCGATTCTCTCAAATCTCGTGAATTTGCCCGAGCCATCGACATCTCCCGTGAAGATCTAGTGAAATTGCAAAACCGTTCGCTCGAACAACTGGCCACTTATAACGATCCTGAAGCTTGCTTTCTGGTTGCAATTCGGGATCACCATTTTGGTTCAGACCGATGGAAAGAGCTCATGACACCGCCTGCCGCTGCCGGAAATGCGACCGCGTGTTGGCTACTCGCCTTGTACCACTGGCAACGAGACGGCTTCCTCCCACCTGTGTCGGACTCAGGCATACCCTCTCACCACTCGCAAGGGAACTTGGACCAAATCTTGAATCGCCCACACCAACGCTCGCCTGCCTCATCCATGGGCTTCTCATATGCAACTATGGCAATGTATGCCTCGACAGACAAGTTGACGTCCCCCGGGGAGGAACTGGTGGTGGAGAATCGAGTCCTCTCATCCGCTGCACTTCTTCGACTGCACCAAGATGCTGCTGCTGGCGAAACCGTGCTAGAGGACGCCGTGCAGTGGGCTAAAGATACATCAGTTTTGTCCCTTGTCGGCTTGAAGCGGCTTCAGCATCACCTCGATGATTATCTTCACGCCCAACAAGGACGTCGTGCTTGGAACCCAGAGAAAATTGATGCGATTCTCAGGACGACCACCGCTGACCGCACCATCCAGAGGGCACGACGCCTCATCACTTAGAAGTCTGAATTTGCAGCACTGGGCTGCGTTCTATCGATGCCTTCAATCTTCATCGTCATCGTTTTCGTTTTCGGGCTCGTCACCTTCGGCCCCTTCATCTTCATCACTTGAACCTTCTCGGTTGCGACGACGTTGCCCTTCCCGGAGACCTTTCTTGAGTTTCAACGGGAATCCTGCTCCTCGATCAAGTAGACCTTTGACCAGATTCGTGCTCGGTTGTACCTGGTCAAAATCTTTCGCGTTCACCACGTTGAATACATCACTGACGATCACTGAGATGGTGGGCACAATGTTGCCCGTTAATAGGGCTTGGGGCTCCATCTTCATCAAGCGGAACTCCAATCGATACTTCCCGGCTTTGCGTACCGACAAATCTGCAAATATAAAGTACGTTCCTGGATTTGATTTGTACCCATCTAAATCTTTCATTGGCCTCGATGGCTTGGGTATGAACCTAGTGGTGGGGCTAGGTGGGGGCGATGGCTTTGTACTTGGATGTCTTGGTGCGTTTTCGGGATCCGGGTCGTCGGAGCAGAAGAATGGACTGCTGACCGTTGTGCCAAGTAGTAATCTGGTAACCTTCTCTCTGCGGTTGCTGTCACTGCGATTCGTCATAGTATTCATATCTTCTTGTGGATTTTCGGCGGAGACAAGCTTGGCGTGAACAACCCAGTCATGTGCTTGAAGGAAATGTGTGTCCCTCTCCCGGTCAAAGTCATCTAAGAGCACCTGCAACACTGGAGGTGGATCGATAGTTCTACGAACAGCTTAGCAGGGGAACCCGCGTTTATTGCCAGTCCTTACCTCCGATCTTTGCCATCAGGGCCAGCTCTCGCAGCCCTCGGTTGCTGTCGAAGATAGAGGGTAAATCGATCTCTCGGTAATGTGCTCGGCGGTAACGAAGATGTGGGTGTGGTTTGCTTTTGCTGCAGCAGAGGAGCCGGCCCAAGATATGTACTCCCTAATGTCCGTCCGTCATATGAACTCGGTTGGGGTAGGGCTGCGTTGATATCTCGAGGAGATCTGTCATGCTTTCAGCCTGGGATCTTCATCATCGGGTGATTTCCTATACCTGCGATGTTTGATCTCATCGAAGGATCTCTTCACTCCATGGACGGCAGGGACAACTCTATCGCTTGTGCATGTTGCACCCCAAGAGCTGGGTGCCAGTCCCAGTGCCTTCCTAGGTGGCGTGGTTTCATCTACTCGAGCAGCTGATTGATGAACGTCTGCGAGGTGTAGTATGCCAGACTGAGACCAAACTGTTCCCGAACTTGCCGTAGATGTTGGCGAATTTGACGGATTTGCATAATTCAAGGGTGTGAGATTGTTGCTGCCCGTGATCGGAGGAAGCAGAGGGGGCAACTGTGCCCGCGGATGTTTAGCAGTTGGAGGTAAAGAGTAATTAAGTACAGGCCTCGATACTGTGGCAGCCATATGGCCTGACACCTCCGCAAGGCTGCGTGAAGAGATCGACTGGGTGGCGTGATCGGATTGTAGCTTGTGCGTATTATTAGGTTGTGAATCCGGACCCGATTGATTCATGCCCGATCAAATTGTCACGAGCACCCTTGCTGAGAGTTTGTAAAGCCAGTAGTCGTCATGGAGGTCTGGACCTGCCCATCGCTCACATTGTCCGGATACTTGCAACTGCTCTCAATTGCATAGGTTTGAAGCTCGAGACTTTGAAGCGTAGCTCCGCCCGTTCCGCCTCGCCGACTATATTGGAGCCTGTGTCCTAGAATATAGCATAGTATTGATGTGACCGCTTCTTTAGCAGGTGTGCTTTCCTGGCAGCCGTATCAATTGAGGTTCAATAAAAGACGCCAGCTGAGCCTTGAATGAAGCGAAGTACAGTCTGCGGCTGTGAGAAACCCACAGCCAGATGGGAAGGGAAGTGGAAATAGAGGGATCCAACTTGAGGGACTTTTGCTACACAAAGACAACTAGCTCGCTAGGTTTGAGTAACAAAGTAGAGGGGAATGATGAAATGGGATTCGAGCGCTACGAAAGTCGGGACTGGTGTCGATCATTCGACTAAAGTCTGAGACAGGTCTTATACATAAAACCGGGGAGGGGATGTAGGTGGGCGGGAGAAAATTACACTGTATATATAATTGCGTGGTTGAAAAACTCCCATTTTGAAGTCGACGTCCAACCGGAACGTGATAATGAGAAGCGCCTTGGTTCACAAGGGTAGGGTTGGTTTTGGGTACATCGAGCTGCAAAGGCCTAAATTGGGAGCGTTCGTGGAGCCACTAATCACTGAGATCCGATTTGAAGGTCACAATATGTCCAATGAAAGCAGGCTTGTTAACATAATGAGTCCGGGCTTAGACGCCATCCGCAGGATAAGGCTCAAGTCATGCTGAAGTGGAGGCTCCCACTGTTGTGGCTGATGAAATCAACATTGCAAGTCCTGGTACGAGGGTAAAGATACTCCGTACGTCAAAGTGCGAAAGTAACGACTAGCTTGTCAGTTAGCAGCGCGCTTGCCCATTTGTCAGTCAAGGAGGAGAAACCAACATCCGTTGTGCCCGCTCCGAAATCCATGGGGAGGGACCCTGATTGCTTTCCTTGAAAGGTTAGGTGTACATCTTCAATCTCGATGCCTTGATCGAGTTTGGGTTTCATGGCTGTATGTTTGGTATACATGGCAATCCTTGGCCATGCAGGTGAGACTTTTTGCATTGTTTAGTTCGTGCAGGTCAACACGTTCTCTCGACCTTTGGCTTGGCTTCCTGGCTTCCCAGCATCCAAGCAAATCTGACTAGCCAGATTGCGGAACATTTTTGCTGGCCGTTATGACAATGCCAGACAGTTCACAGCCTGAATTTTAGCCTGTACAGATAGTACATCAAACGCTACAACTTCTACAGAGTTCATCAATGGAATATCGAGCCAGCATTTGTTCAGAGACTAGCCAGAGGATGAGCGGAATCTGGGGACGGAACGAAGAGAACCTTTTCAGACTGCTAAGATTCGTAGTTGACTCCCATCAGATCAACGTCGACCTAGCAAGTTAGCCGCAGTACCGTCTGGAATTTAGGTGACTAGCCGAGAGGTGTCCCGATGCCATTGGTAACCGAAGATTTCGTGCGCCACCACAAGCTTTTGAGTTTGCTCCGCAGAGATGCAGGCGCTTGAATTACCCACGAGCAAGGTTACACGATCCTAGTAATAGTGGTGTACTCAGAGCTTGCCCTGCTCGCGCCTGCTTTGAACACCCGCTAACCCGGTACTGGTGTGGAGCGTAATGACCACCCGAGGAAGCGAGAGCCTTGGAAGCTTCTGGAGAAGGACCACAATGACAGCACAGGGATCAATGATCATGAATAGCGGTATTGAATTGTGGTATCTAGACGTCTATAAGTTCTATGAAATGACGAACGGGTCTAAGTATAGTTGCAAACGCACTTGCCAATTTGGTGTAGTAAAGTTACGGTAGGCGTGATGGGCCTCACAACGAGCAACCTGGCTGCCTCATTACAGGTAGGGGTCGTAATAGTCAAAAAAGTGTGGTAAAAAGTGGCCTGTTCTTTCAATCAAACATTGGCTCGATTAAATTTCCCGCATGTTCAATTGGCTGGCTGAGATCTACTTTTACCACACTTTTTGAATATTACCTAGGTGCGACCCCTACCTGTATTGTGCGAAATGTAGATTCCTACTGTTAATAGAAGGCCCCGCAAATCGCCCCAATGGGTCTAGGAAACTTCAAATTAAGTTACCCCATTCCTGCCCAAAAATCCCGGAAGCGAACTTGACAGACCGTGCGCTATTACCAATGCAATCATGCAAGCCGATGTATCATCATACATCAGGCTAAGCGATTGATTCTGCCTCAATCTCAGGGTCAAAAGTTGACATTGCTTTTGCCCGGGCTTTCAAAGGCCGGAGCAAATCAGAGACCAATTGACGTCACCGATCGGCACTCAGAAAAGCGCAGATTCGATAGCCTAAGTGACTGACTTTTACTCCTACGCCACAATTGCGCCCAAAGACAGACGACTTCTCAATAGGGGTCGTAATGTCTATAGTTTGCCGATCAATACAGCCTCATTTTATGGAATTTGAGGAATTCCGGACGTACATGCAAGATAGACTTTGGAGTATAGCATACGATCGTGGCACCCCTGCTCCGTCACCACTGGGATCGAGGCGTGGGTGCGTGGCAAACTAGATGACACAGATTTTACACGCATCGGATAGGTCGCTGACCAAAAACTAGGGACGATTCGATCGTCAGGATCGTCGTGATCGTCACCTCATCCGCAGAATACTACCGAGCACTCAAATCAAAGTCGGTAAATTTTACTTATCGACCATGTTTGATAGTCTGCGTCTATTGTAAGCAACGTGGCAACAATGCACGAGGAAAGTGAACGTACGTACTCAATTAGATTCCCATCTGGGTCGCGGATATAGACGCTCCTCAGTTTGCCTCGAGCCCCTGTCCGATCAACAACTTTCCCTGACTCCAAGATTTGGACACCCTCAGCCTTCAAGCGTTGTAGCACCTCGTCGACTTTGTCTTCGACCAAAAAGCATAAGTCGCTACTCCCCGGCTGTACGTTTTGGGCTTTAGGTTCGAATTCCTTCCCACTCACATGCAGGTTGATCTTCTGTCCTCCAAAGGATAACGCATGGCGTTGAACCCCTCCAGAAGCAAAAGAGGCATGCTTCATTCCTAGGAACTTCTCATAAAACTCAACCGAAGCGTCCAAGTCCTTGACGGTTAAGACCAAATGGTCTAGACTGGCGACGGTGGCCACGCTTGGCATTCTTCTTTGACTGAATGCTGCTGTAACAGGCTTTAGGAATTTGAACGTACAGAGATCCTTGCGACTGAACAGCTAGTGCTTCCAAGACATGCGCATGCACGATGAATGTTCATTTGCACTCGGAGAATTAAATCTGCAATTCATCGAAGCTTTTTCGATTGAGCGATGCGGTGTGCACTGTGAATTGCCGAAAGGATCGACGCAGCTTCGGGAAGATGTGGATCGTCCGAAACACAGATGCTTTCGTCAACAGTCGTCTCTTGCCAATTCACCTTGACACATCAAAGCCGATGTATAGTAAGAGCGTCAAGTCAATACTGTTTACCAAGCAGCCGCTTCTTGACTTGCAACTCCAGTGTTCTTACATCCCCTGGAGCTTAAAAAGAGGTCCAGGCGTCGTGACGTAGCGTACGTGTGGTCCATATTTAGGCTCAAAGACGATCGAAATGCCAAGATAATTTCGGAATTTGGAAATCCGAAATTTTCCTCCACTAGTCCCCGTTGACTAAATGTACCCAAAAAGTCATTTTGACCATCATGAACCGGCAAACGACACACTAAATAATGTTAACATAGTGTGGAGCGCAAGGCGAAATTTGGAACCACACGTATTGCAACGGTTGTCAAGAGTTTCTCGTTGATATCAGTCTAAACTTCTATCATTTGGTATTTTAGTTGGAGGGCAAAAATTTTCAATATGGTCACTACACGGTCCGCAGATAAACGTGCGGATTTAGAAAGAGACGAGAAGCTGGTGCTCCGGTCAAGGGCAATCGAAAGTCCATCAGCGGCCAAATCTGCACCTTCATCAGCACGGAAACGTTCCGTGCGTACTCAAAGCTCTGGAGGCTTGTCTTCTAAGCGCGCTAGATTAAAACAGGATTCCACAGGAGCAGCAACAGGTGCGGCTGCTACTGCTGCTAAGCCGGAAGAGAACGATGGCGACGACGCTAATGTAGATTCCACAATAGTTGTTGCCAGCGAAATGGCCGAAACCGTTCACGGAGACTCCCCAGAAGTGCTGCCGGTGTCAGTGACGGAGCAAGAGACCAAGGAGGTGGTGTCTTTACATGAACCAGCCGCGTCAACACCTCGAGTAGCAGAAATTTTTCGAACACCATCAACCCACAAACATAAGCATTTCGACAGCGAAGGAGAAGACGAGGATACCATTATTATTCACCACGGCACCGACTCGAGCGCTCACAATGAATACGAAACCGCGGAGGAAGGTCTTGCGGAAAGCGACGAAGCGCCTGAGGTTTTGACAGCAAATCGGCGGGTTGCAAAGCCATCACCAAAGAAAGCTCGAACGCCTAGGCAAATGGTTCAGGTACTGGTACCGACATTAACCACAGCTGACACAGGTGCGGCTGAAGATCAGAGTGGACAACCAAGCGCGCACGCAACAGAGGCAGCAGTAGAATTAGCTCCTAGTGCATCGTCACCACCGTCCTCGGCTAATCCAGAAAATGCACCACACAATCAACACACAGCTCAACTTCCTACTGGAAGTATCCAGCCACCTAACAGTGAGCAAACTGAACCAGGGGATCTGGCAAACAAGATGTCCCATGCAGTTTCTGAAGGGATTGACGTAAATCCAGAGGAGAAAATTGAGCCTCTTAATCATTGCGTGCAGACTACTAACTCCACATCTGACTATGGCACATCGCAAGCAAGCAATAATACCTCTGCCTCGAGGTCTGCCGCAGGGGTGAGAGGCAATCTCCGGCTCCCCGATCCAGCACGATCGAGCTTGTCTCGGTTCCGACGCACCAAATACGAGCAGCGGGGCACGAAGCTAGAGAAAGCCTGGAGGAGCAAGAGGGCCTCATTCGTCACTTCCTAGGCGCCGCATTCAACCACATACATCCGAAAAAACGTGCATGGAATGTTCACGAATCTCAACAGGTCGCTCCAGATCAAGGCTTGTCGTGACTCGGAGGAGAAGAGGGTCATTGCCTTAGGGAGATTTTCTAGGTCAGCGTGCGTGGCTTACCCCACCGCAAACAAAATCGTATTTGAATTAGTTGCATGCTTTGGCTTGCTTGCATAGCGACAAATGAACTGGACACTCAAACCCCTCTCACGACTCGTTCCCTGAAGCTCTCCTTCCGGACGCAGCCGCCAAAACCCCCTGCAAGCTCAGCATGTGTGCGTGTGTGCATGTGTGCTGAGCAAGTAAGCATCCCTGCACAGGCCCACAGGACACGCCACCCGCAGTCGTAGTCAACGTGCAGACGCCAGTATGGTCGCGCAAGCGAAGGGTGTCGTATAAACGGACAATCGGAATCCTACGGTCATGTAACGTCTACATGGTGTAAGTAAACAGGTCTGACAGGCCAGGGGACCAGTAGTCCAGTCATCTAGGACCAATACTAGCTCGCGGCTACAGCGCTTTGCTACCTGATCGTCGTGGTGATCTTTGTGTACTTTTCCTGATGCAGGTAGTGCAGGATCAGGTGGACATGTGACGCCAACGTCGGCTGTGATATTAGCACCTTCGTGCATGCCCCAGGGTTGACATGGCACAAACATCGTATTCTGTATCCGAGCACACGGCTCAAGGATATGTGCCGTATTGCTTGATAATCATGTTCTGTTCACAGCGCTTGGGAACAGCAGACGTTTGCGTCCAGGGCGGCCACGTATTCTGTGCGGACTATTTACTGCTGGGGGTTTCAAACCCACTTCGGTCAAGAATACGAAGTAACTGCCGTGATTGACGCGGGAGGTGCCGGCGCCGCAGTGGGGTGGCTTGTGCAGGAGGACACCATTGGGATTCCAGTACGTATTAGTATGCACATATCTCGCATGACAGGAAAGCGGTCAGCAAAAATCAGAGAGATCAATGCGGATATCTTCGTTCGTGCTTTCTCATTCTTGGTAATTGCTGCATCTTCGTGCAGGCCGGACAGGCCTGACTTGAAATTACTCTTTCAATGTTCCGCCGAGTTGCTCCACACGCCTCGTGTGTCATAGTTTTTACATGTTCCTGCCTTGCTCTCGGTCTCTCATCGCGGCATGACTCTTTGGAAGAACACAATATACGCCTCGCCATTCTGCAAGCGATCCCTCGATCCCAGTTGGGCTGGATCAAAATCATAGTGCCGTTCATCATCAAACTTCCTCCAACAATTGCGGCCCTGGTCTTTCACAAGACTGATGTAATGCCCTCCGTCGCCCGAGGATCCCAAGTGCCGAAGTACACCATAGCAATCGTAGGAGAAAGGTGGTAGATTTGCAGCATCGGGTTCCGCATTCAACCCCTCTCCATTGGCCGATGACGCCGGCGTCGCACCATGGGTTTGTGACTTTGGAGGACTCAAGACATATCGGTCCATGTTGAGGTTGTGCAGGGGAAATTCGATTGGCGTATGTACTTTTCGTGTGCCTCCTCCATCTGACCGACCGGCGGAGAAACGTTTAAAGTGGATAACCAGGAACTGAGGCAGGCGAGTGAGAATGATTTGTTTTGTGGCGTCCCGTTCGCATTTGCAGTGAGGACACTTCCATCGTTCATCTGGCGCCAAACGTTCTTCTTGGGTGTACGATTCCAGGCAGCGATAGATGTCTCCCACGCCCGAGCGTGGAATCTCGGTGGAGATGCTGTAGAATGCTTCGTACGTTGTGCTTGTATTGTGGCAGGCCAAACATTTCAATCGTGAGGCATGTTGGCCTGCGAACAAGGAGGACATGAAAGATCGGTCCCTGTGCTCGTAGCGCTGCCACTCAATCGGAGCCGCGTCGGTGATACGGTATTTCTCTCGTTGCAACTCTTGCTCTGTGGTGAGGGGTTTCAGAGGCGTTCGTTCCCAAGCAATATTGAGATCCTCATGAAGACAATCGACCAGAAAATCGAAAAACTCTTTCGCGTCTTGTTGACGGTCTATCACCCACTCTCGGTTCATCCGTCCACAAAAATTTCGGAAAGTGGTTGGTTTTATCATATCAACGTCACCCTTCCACAATGATCGGATGACGTTTGCAAAGATCTCGGGCATAATTCCAGAACTGCCCTTCCAGTTCTTCTGCAAATTGTTTCTATAGGCATATTCATCTAGAAAGAAACTCGCAAGTGGCGTTGTCGCAGACAAGCATTGTAGAGTCGAATTCATGTAGCAGGTAACTCCGAAATTGGTCAGGCCGGTGCGTGGAAGACGCTTGCTCATCATTCGAGATGTGGAACTGTACAGAGGATGTTTTGTAGAAGAAGCGACTCGCGCCAGTGATACCGAAGGCTGTATTATGTCCGATTGCCCTTGATAGCTGGGTCGAGGCATTGCTGGGGTCGGTCTCGATGGCATGCTTGGTAGAGGCGTAGGTTCTGGGCGCCTTTGAGACATCACCGGCCTTCGAGGAGGCATCACCATTGACTGTTGTTCCATAGAGGGAAAGCGACGAAGGAAGGACTCGTAGTCGGGAACAAATGGCGAGGGTGGCTCAGGCTCGTCGTCTATATAGTCATTGTCACTGACGTGCGCTTCATCACTACTCATAACCTGTTCTTGCTCAGCTTGCTGCCGCCATGCCAGCTGTTCGTTTTCGTCGAGGAATTTGTGGTTCCGCAGACGACGATCTCGGATCTCAAACCTCGAATTGGTGCTAACAAGCCTCTGTCTACCAAGAGGTCTTCCTGGCCGAACCGCCGGCCGATGTCGGGTAGTGCCAAGCATGGCTGCAGTTCGGGACGTTGCAAGAGAATGGACGCCCATCAAGTCTATCCATGCATCGAGACCACCTCGAAGTAGAGCAGGAGGTCGACCGTCTTTCAAGGGCTTGTACTCATTAAACTCGTACATGGTATCATAAAACGCTCGAAGATGAGGAGCGCGTGTCATGTTTGGGCTGCCTCGGAGGTAGCTGTTGTCGCTGGTGCTTTGGTCGTAGTAAACAACAATATCGAACTCGTTCCTCCGGGCGAATAAATTTAGTTCGTTGTCGGGAGACAAGACCAGTCGTTCTTCGAGCATCTCAGCCGAAGTGCCTTCTTTGAGAGCCAGCGGCTCAATGCATAGAATCGAGGTAGCAAAGATGTGGCCTTCGTCAAAGTGTGTTCGATCTCGGATGTCGACCAACAAGACATTATATCTTTGCGTGTACGTGGACAGCGTCTCGGCGTCAATCATGTCATCGTGGGGAATCTCGGCAGAATTGCTCTTCGATATGATGGCCAGGTTCACACCATTTGGTGTTCGTGGACGATAGGGCTGGGACTCTTCTTTGTGTCTCTGAAGCTGCGGGTTTGACAGGTTGGCAATTGGTTGGCCATAGTAAGTCTGCTTCCGTTCAGTTGGCGGTCGATGAACGTCACGCGATGCACGGACGGATTGGGTGACTGAGAATGTGGGATCAGGCGGCTTCGGCATCTCAGTGGCAGCGAGGGGTAGTTTTGCAGGGAGCGACGGAGCAACAGCCGGCATGTCCCTTGGACCGGCAGGTCTGGACACGTCATTGACACCATTGGACTGGAAGTTCGCAGCATCAGGCATGACCAGCGAGCCGGGGGCAGGAGGTGGAGGGCTGCCGACAGCTCGCAAATTGGCAAACCTCGAAGCTAGGTCAACTGGAGATGTGTTGGGATTGCTTCGTAGATGGTCCGGTTTCGGGATGCTGACCGGCCTCGCATTTTTGACCCTGAGAATGTCTGGGATATCAGAGCCCCCTCCGTCGCCATTTGATCGGTTACTCGTCTGCGACTCGGGCCGGCTCGGGTTGGAAGGGGGCGGCAGGGTAAGCGCATCGTAATCGCTTGTAGTTGACCGCTGACGGGTGTTGTGACGGGTGTTGTTGTCTTCGATGATCTTTCTGACCCCGGCCATCTGGGTGGCCATGGATTGGACGACATGTCGGGCGTGTTTGTTGGCATTGGACCATCTCTTGTTGTTGCCATCGAAGAACCCAAAATCCTTGTGACGGGGGATGATGTTCAGGAGAATCTCCGACGCCGTCAAATACTCGCGGAAGGCAATATCGGCCTTGCCAAAACTCAGCGACGTTTGCGAGGTCTTGAGGCTCGTCTCGGCCTGTCGAAGATAGTCGGGCAGGGAGAAGGCGGGGTCACTGGCAGGCTGGGCTTGTGCAATCAGGTCCTTGACGTGTGGGAATGGCCGATCGTTGGCGTGAGCGGGCGGATCGCGAGGCTCCTGCCAGCTCGACCGTGTCGACGCACCATTGCCATTCGAGTTGGAGGGGTTGTAGAAGGGCACTCTTGACGCAAAAGAGGCCATCGCCGGCATTCGCTTGATCTTTATGCCACCCTCATTGCGGACGGGGAGGGTGCGGCATGCAGCATACAATGAGAACGGGACTCGAAGACTCTGCCTGACTCGGATTCCGGCTCCGGTGTCGATCTCGTTCGAGTTTCACGTGGTCGTAGTGCTCGGTGCGTAGTGCGCAAGTGGCAAGTATGAGGCTGATCGAGAGTGGAAGGCGCGAGGGGAGGTGATGAAATGGATGTCAGGAAGAGATAGAGGTAGTGGTAGAGGTCTACGTGTAGTATGGGTAGTTGCCGCACTGGCCCGTCAACAATTTGGCTGCAACGTCGTGCCCATATGTCAGTATGATCGATGCAGTCATTTCTGTCAGAGGCACCACCTCTCGCTACCAAGGACTGAAGCCCCCGGCTACGGCTACGGCTACGGCTACCGTGGGCTACCTAGACCTGCATGCGCAATCGCCAATTACTTCGTACTCCGTAATAACCGCCACCAACTAATAATACTGATTGCTGACTAGCCACTGGCAAGGGCTAAGGCCGATTGTTATGTCATCAAGCCTTGCCGCCACTCTCCACTAAACAACTTTCTTAGCAGCCACGCAGCTTCAAGTTGGAAAGTATACACGGTCATATGGGTATTAGCAGCGTTCGTCTCTCCCTCAAAATCCCATTTAACCACTTGGCAATATTCCTCAAATTGCTACTATTCCTGCTACTTCTCCCGGAATTCGCTGCTCGCCCCTCGAAAATCATACTCTGGCACAAAGTACTTCCCCTCCCGGTGGTTTGCATGACCTAGTCCAGCGTCAACGACCGCCCGTCAACCACCATCACCATGGCCGGCTGGCTGTACTCAGGCACGTCGGCGCTCGATGAGCACATCGAGAAGGCCACTTCTTCCAGCTTGGAAGATATCGCCACGAGTCTCGAAATATCCGACATGATCAGATCGAAAACGGTGCAGCCTAAAGAAGCCATGCGATCGCTCAAAAGGCGAATAGGCAACAAGAATCCGAATGTCCAACTGTCCACCCTCAAGCTGACCGACACCTGTGTCAAAAATGGAGGCCAACACTTCCTGACCGAGATTGCCTCCCGCGAGTTTATGGACAACTTGGTGTCCTTGCTGAAAGCCGCCGGACCGGCCGCCGTGGACGAGGTGGTCAAGCAGAAAATCCTCGAGCTAGTACAGGACTGGGCGAGCGCCTCGCAAGGCAGATACGACTTGGCCTACATCAACCAGGTATATCAGACCTTGCAAAGAGAAGGCTTCAAGTTCCCTCCCAAGGCCGACATCTCCAGCAGCATGATTGACAGCAGCGCTCCGCCCGAGTGGACCGACAGTGATGTCTGCATGCGATGTCGTACCGCTTTCACCTTCACCAATCGCAAACACCACTGTCGAAACTGCGGTAGCGTCTTTGATCAACAGTGCTCCAGCAAGTCGATTCCCCTCCCTCACCTGGGCATCCTGCAGCCGGTTCGAGTGGATGACGGCTGTTACGATAAACTCCAAAGCAAGAGCAAAACACACGCCGGTGCAGAGCGCAAGGTTTCTTTTGCCTCGAAACCTCAGACCATGCAGCCAAGAGACGCACGAGTCGACAGCAGTTTTGACGAGGACTTGAAAAAGGCGCTTGAAATGAGTCTCGAAGACGCCAAGGGCATCTCCAATACTGGCTACGTTCCGCAAGCACCCGCGAGTAAGAATCTCTCCCGAACCTCATCTCGAACCAAGAACGCGCCCGCTGAAGACGACGACGACCCAGACCTGAAAGCTGCAATAGCGCTGTCGCTGAAGGAAGCCGAAGAGCAAGCCAAGAAACATGCCGCCTCGATGAAAACACAGTCTTCGACCCACGCCACCGACACTTCGAAGCCGTTTGTCATGCCCAAGAACGACTACGAGTTATCCCACATGGAATCGGAGAACATCAATCTGTTCGCTACCTTTGTCGACCGACTGCAACACCAGCCGCCAGGCACCATTCTTCGAGAGCCGCAAATCCAAGAACTGTACGAGAGCATTGGCAAGTTGAGACCAAAACTAGCCAGAACATTGGGAGAGACCATGTCCAAGAGCGAGGTGCTCCTGGATATCCACGCAAAATTGTCCACCGTCGTGCGTTATTATGACCGCATGCTGGAGGAGAGGATGAATAAGACCTACCAGTATGGGCAACAGGCCTATCGCGGTTACGCCACGCTGTCTCCTTCCCCTTCTGTGCCCTACTCTCAGCCATACCAGAACTTTGCCTCTGCTCCACCACCATCGGCTATCCTAAACGGAGCTGGCCCGGGCGGCTCTGGAGCAGAAAACTATTACTTTGGCAACACACCGCAACCCGAAACAGCATATGCTCAGCATCCACCGCCACCACAGCAGCAGCAGCAGCAGCAACAACAACAACAACAACAACAACAGCCGTCGCAACCGTCGCAGCCCTCACAGCCCTCACAGCCACAGAGTTCGTATTCATACTCGAGCCAGCAGAAACCTGGCGCCACAAACACACCCTATAGTGGGCAATACGGCCAGCCGCCTTCGCCCATGACATATCACAGCCAACCACTACAAGGACAGCCTCAAACCCCTCAGCCTCAACAGCCAAACATCTACCCGAGTATGCCGCCTTCCGACCCACCATACCAGAATGCGGCCACGCCGACGCCACAGTCCTACCACCACCAGCCTCCTGCGCAGCCGCTGCAGGCCCAGCATTCCGGACAGTCTTCTCAGCCAGTGGGTTATGGTCTACCGCCGCAAGGTGATGGGTACACATTTGGTCAACTGCCACCGCAGCAGAGTTACTACTCGCAGCCGATGCACCAGCAGCAGCAGCAGCCGCCGCAACAGCAACAGCCATACCAGCAACCGGCGCCTCCACCTCCACAAGAGAATTTGATTGATTTGTGATGGCTCGGCTGATTTCCGACAGCATAGGGGAAACCGTGGGAATGCAGCGTAGCAAGGCGTATGCTGAGGTAGCTTTTTAAACTGCTGGCACGGGCACGTCAAGCATTAGCAAGCGTATTCAATACTCATGCGATTATCGGCATCATCTAATTTGTTTTTTTCCTTTTCTCTTATTCCTATCGTCACCTTCAAGGCACCGCATCCCTTCTCCACTTGCTATCACGTTTCGAGTTTCACTTCTTCTCCGTCGTCGTCTCCACACCCGGCTTTCTTCTGAATTTTATTCAACTAACCCAGCCCCGACTGTCTCCCCTCCACTCCGCAGCACCACTCTCGCCCCACTCTCAATCGGCATGCCTCTCTCCACCTCCACCTCCACCCTCACGACCTCCTCCGGCTTCACAATCTTCGGCTTCCTCTTCACCACCTCGCCCGTCTTCTTATCCAGCACTCCGACCAGCTGCCGAATCCGGCCCGGCACATGCAGTCTGCCCCGGTGCACATCCACGTTCATCGGCGTGAGGTGCGCAAAGGCGAGGATCTGCGCCGCGAACGAGGTAATGTTGGCGATGGGGTGGTCCGAGGCCGAGCACACCACATCGCCGGAGCGCAAGTGGATGGGGTCGATGTCGGCGAGGTGGAGGATGACGTTTTGGCCGGCGACGGCCCACTCGGGAGGCTTCGCGTCCTCGTCTGCTGCGGCAGGCGATACCGAAGATTCGTTCTCCAGGTCGAGGGCTCTGATGGTCGCGCGCTCGCCCGAGGGTTGGACGAGGATCTGGTCGCCGAGCTGGACACTGCCGGCCTCGATGCGGCCGGAGATGGAGAGCGGGTTCTGCACGCCGCCGCGGAAGACGTCCGCGATCGTCATGCGCAGCGGTTTGTCGAGGTTGTGCGTGACGGGCTCGTAGGAGTCAAGGGCTGCGACGAGGGTAGGGCCTTTGTACCATGCTGCGTTGGGGTCCGTGGCGGGATGCAGGATGTTCGCGCCCTCAAGACCAGAGCACGGGATGAATGCTGTGGATGCCAGGTTGTAGCGGGTCGCTTTCAAAAACGTGCTGAGATGGGATTTGATTTCGGTGTAGCGGTCTTGGGACCAGTCGACTGTGTCCATTTTGTTGACGGCCACGATTAGACGCTGCACGCCGATCGACTTGGCTAGGAGCGCGTGTTCTCGTGTCTGTCCACGGAGGCCGGATTCGAAATTTCCCGGTGAGGCGTCGATGACGAGGACGGCAAAGTCAGCTTGAGAGGCACCAGCAATCATATTCGGGACAAAGTCTGCATGGCCTGGAGCATCAAGGATGGTGAACGAGGTCTTCTCTGTCTCGAATCTATTCGTTGCAATGTCAATAGTCACTCCTCGTTCGCGTTCTTCAGTGCCCTGGTCGAGAACCCAGGCGAAAGCGAATGAGCCTTTGCCTAGGTTGTCTGCTTCTCTCCTGTATCTATCCATGGTTCGCTGATCGATCGCTTTGAGGTCGAAAAGGAGCCGGCCCATGAGGGTAGATTTGCCGGCATCGACGTGGCCAATAACAACAAAGTTTGCTGCATTCTTGTGTGCAGTTTTGGAGTATTCAGAGAGGACGTCAATGTTTTTGGATTTCGTTTTGGGTGTATCTGAGATTGAGAGGCTGTTGAGACCATTGCTGATCTTCGCTTTCGGTTCTGACTTTTGCTGATGTTGCTGCTGCGGCTTAGATTGAGTTGCTGTCTTGGCTGAAGCTACAAGCGCTGGGTTAGCCTATTTCTATGTAAGCTGTCAACGACTTCGCCCTGTCTGGGCTCGATAGACGATATCGTCGGGACTGGGGTCCTTGAAGTTGAACGGCTGTGTGCGTGTTTTGAGCAGCTCAGGATCGATGGAATAGTTTGTACTCGTGCCCTGGCCGTGGAGAAAAGTGTGTGCGAATGCTGAAGGTTGGGTGCGTCCTACAACCGGCTCTTCTTCAGGGGCGACAGCAGGCTTATCTGAGTTTCCATCATCCTCGGTGGCTACATCGGGAGGACTAGTTTCCACGGGTAAGTCCTCGTCTTTTGCTTTGGCCTGGGCTCTGCGATCCTTGGGTTTGTTACCACTAAGAGTCAACTTGCTCAGGCTAGCAGCATACTCGTCCTGGGCGTCGGTGTTTGTAGAGGCTGTAAGCGGACCAGCCGCGCCGTCCTGCTTCTGTCTCCTTTTGGCGGCAAGCGCAGCTAGTTTTGACATCTTGCCGTCCTTCGAAGCTCCACCGAGTAGACCGCGAGGAATGGCCAGTGGCTCAACCGATATGTGTGCTCTGCGAGATAAAGGAACCCGTCCCCATGGACAGTCGGCAAAGAACTCTTTAATCGAAGTCGATGACATGTCTGATCGACGCTCCAGATCAGAGCAAGCTCTTGGCAATTTGGCAAACTGAAAAAGTAAAGAAACGATGACTTACACTGAGATTGTACTGCAGGCTTGGCCGTAGGTTGTTTTGGCTTGTGCTTGCCTGTGCGCATTTTAACTACACCATCCGGATTGACTGCTCTAGTTTAACCGACCTTTGATATAGGCCACCGTCTTGGCTGTGTCGTAATAATAATTCCACAATGCGTCTTGAATCTCTGTGTCTCCGATTTGGTAGGCAGTGCCCAATAATTTCTTGACCTCAATCGTCCCTAAGCGTAGTTGTTCCTTGGCCTCAGGGCTGACCTCCTGCTGGCCTTCTTCAACATCATCGTAGTCATCGTCATCGTCATAATCGAAGTCGTCGTCGTCGTACCCTACCGACTTCACCCTCCGATTCGACATGACAGATCCCTAATTCCGGCAGTTCTTTCCGAGGTCTTCGCTGCCCTTTTCAGGAAAGCATCGACTCGTACGGACTCGACCCTTAGAAAACCTTGAAAGTGGGTAAAAAATTGGCGGGTCAAGGATACCAACATTAGGTGCCTGAGTACCTAGGTATGAGGTGTGGGTCACCATATTTGGCCATGTTTTAGCGCCGGCAACAGGCGCAGTGCAGATAATTTGGAGGCGCTTTGGGCTCCAGGATGGCTCCTCCAGGGTACTTTGTACGGAGTATTACTCGGCACCTGGGGTCAGTATCCAGGAAGACTCACAAAACACGGTGGTGTAGGAGTAGTGCGCCATTGTCATCTTTCAAGGCTGTCCACAGTCAAGCCCCGGTCGAAGACATGCAAGCCGAATGGGACACTGCTCGCCTTTGGCGGGTATCCGTATTTGTAACTTTTGTTGTAGCAGAATGATGGAATCGACCCCACCGTTGGTGCAGGATGCTGGCGCCCGCATAGCCCAGGAATGATCCATGTCCGCCATGTCCTGCACCTCACTGTTGGCGTTGAGCGCGACGCAGCTCGTCGTAGAGAGTTACCTCGAGAAAATCTCGTTGACGTGGACGTAATGAAAGACGAAACTTGCCTGTAGGCGATCGCTGGCGACCCCTAATGTCGGCTACAGCCATGGCAGCGCCGGCGGGCGCCACACTAAGCAAATCCAACCTGACCAAGCAACTCGAACACGACGATGGCACCCTCACTCCCAAAGCAAACAAAATACGGTCGTACTCGGACCTACCTCCAAAACCAACTCTCTCGCCTTCACCTGCGATCCGGGAGTCTCCCCGTCGGCCGTCCAAGGATGATTCTTCAGTTTTTGCTTCAGCGACCGCCGCGCCCGTTACCCCTCGAAGGCCGACCTTCCACATGAGAGGCCTGTCGCTTCAGATGCCACCCAAGGAGAACGCAGATGCCGTGTCGCCGTCTTTTCCACGCATTCCTCTTTCCCCAAAGCTCGATTCGTCCAGTAGCTACGGTTCCCCTGCTTCGGTGCTACCTAGGAGGTCAAGAGGCTTGGACTTTGCTAGAGCATCTACCAATCTACACCATTCCACCTTGGCGGAGTCCTCCCCTGATGCTTCACCCATCACAGGACGAGGCATCAATATCCCCCAGAGAAGAAACTTGGTGCACGGCAGCACCATTCCTGAATCTCCTAGCCAATCCCACGCACAATGGCCGGGCACAAACGGCGAGAGATCCATCCTGTCTAGCTCGATCAGCAGTATCAACATGCTAGATTCCGACTCTGACTCCGACGATTCTTCTGATATGGCTGTCGACCGAGAGATGGACGACCCTATGCTGACTACACCTGCTGCTTCTAGGATGAACAGCATCGTAGCGACCAATAGCCCCGGCCTGGAATGGCTGAACAACAATGCCCCGACGAACTCGCAATTGTCTCTTTTGAACTTCCAGCCGCGTCGTGTGAGCTTTAGAAAGTCCCGACTTCGGCATCCCAAATCCTCGCATTCGTCCAGCAGCGTGAGCATGCGTAGTTCTAAACCTTCGCCAGGCCCTCTTTCCCCACCCATTAGACAGAGCGTGGAGAACTCCAGTTATTTCGGCCTGACCAAGCAGCAGGTGCGGTCAAGAAGAGAGAGCCTAAGTCTAGGGACAGATGACTTACACCTTTCGGACAGCGAATGGGAGGCCGAGAACAAGGGGAATGGCAGCACCAATTCTGCTACAGACGCGCCCTCAGAGAGAGGCGTGGTGCGCAGAGCTGTCACCAGACGAAGCAATCTGCTGCCAAAAACAAAGGGCTTCGCACGCATCCGAGCGGCCCTGATGGAAGAATCGGACCCCTTGCACAGTGAAGCGCAGAGAGAAGCAGAAGTGATCAAGCAGGTCAACGAAAGCGACGCCTACCAAGACCACCCCCGCCACCACAACATCCTGAGTCTCGACACCACATCTGACCCTCTCGAAGCCTCCATCGAAGCCGCATCCACAGAGCTCCCCCAGCAAACTAGCAGTGAATCACAAGTGCCGAATCCGGAGCCCTTCAGCAACCACGCAAAGCGCAATTCAGCCGGCTTGGGCTTCTGGAACAATTTTGAGCACACCCCACCCAACGACAACGAACGCTATCGCACCCCTCCCCCAGTCCTCCAAGCGCAGGACTCCAACGCGTCGGACGACACAGCGGTCTCGTCAATCACGCCTTTCCCGGATCTGTCCCATACGGGCTCCCTCATCCGGCAGCTCCACAATTCCCGCTCGCGCTCAACCACTCCTCTCGCCTCGGCCGCTGCTGCAGCTCACTCCGTTTCCAATGCCCAAAGTTCTATCAACAGCAATTCTAACAACCCACCCTCAGCGGGTACCGTTGCACGCAAAGTCAACAACAAGCGTCGTCGTGATGATGATTTTGATCCAGCGTCATTCAAGCGCCGTGCAGTCAGTCCTGGCATGATGGGCTCGGCACAAAGTTCCCCTGTGGTCCCGCAGAGTCCGACATTGAACAATGACAAGGCGTGGGGACGACCGCCCACGAAGACACATGCAGAGAGAAGCAATAGCGGTGGAAGTACGAGTGCAGGCGCGAATGGCCCTAAGAGAGTTGGGTTGCAGGGCATGACCGAAGCAAACGACGGATTTATGAGTATGAGTATTGATTGATCATCAGCACCAAAATTTGGGAACAACACTAGGCGAAAGGGAGCGGGAGTTAGCAACTGGGCAGGCATTCGCTGTCTTTGGCAGAGACATGATATGTTGATACCTTTTTCCCACCAACGATACGGCACAGTCAGCCTTGAAATTCACTGCACACCGATGCATTCATGAATTCTTATTTGACACATTCTAGCTTTTCTTCATGGGGCAGTGATCACGTGATGGCTTTGCGAAGCCCTCTATATATATATGGTAGCATTTGGACTAGGGTCGAGAGTGAAAGAGCCTTTGTTGCACAAAACTAACCCCTGACACGCCATTTTTAGTTATAAGTCCTTCGCTATTACAGCCATGCCCACATTCTCCTGTCAGAGGGGTTGTAGGTGGGGTGTGTTTGTTCTGAAGCAAGACTACTTGGGGTTAAAGGAAACAACCTTGGAAAGGGTGTGTCGGAATTCGTAAAAGCCAGCTAACGAAAACAGTGCCTCGTAGCGCTCCGCCAAACACATCTTTGACATCCATTTCTCAATCAATGAAGCGTCGTCAAAATTGAAGGAGTATCAAGAAGCCAGCCGCAAGCTGAAGGATCAGTGAGGCATCTCATGTTCCAAGGAGATGCCATTACCCGATAGAGAAATAGAGTGGAGGTGTAAGCTTTGGCCAAGCCTCCAGCTGCGGCTCATTTAAGCTCCAACATCCTTAAGCTTTGGAGCCATCCAAGGTTGTTTGGGCCCTAGTACTTCGTGATCGGCGAGGGTATGAGACCGACCCCCCCGCAAAGCACTCTGCAATAACATCATTGGCACCATCGTTCGTAAACAATTTGGCTCCTCCGGCTCGCGAGTGGAAGGTGCGCCCATGGGTGGGTACTTTTACCTCGTCCCCAAAAAATCTAGATTTCAAATCGCGCCCTCGACGCGCAAGCTCACGGCTGATTTCTGCAGATGTGGATGCCCTCTGATCTCACACCAGGTGGAGTTTGACCTGGCTGACAACTCGCGTTTGGAAGAAGCTGATTCACTCGAGCGTCTGTGGCATGATTGTGTTTTGTGTTGACATATTATGCAAAAGTCAGCTCACAAGCCAATGCAGACAATTTAATCCTCACTCTTGCACTGTGATCTTACTTTTCGCACATCTTGTAGGTTTTAGACTGTGCTCGATCTACACACATCATGCGAACCTCCATAGCCGGAGTGGTGGCGGCGAGCCTAGTTGGCGGCAGTCTCTGCCAGAAAGTCATCCAACTCGACATCCGAGGCACACATCCGTCCGAAGCAATCCAGTTAGCCAAGCGAGCCGATAATACGATTAACTCCTACCTGTTCAACGACATCTTGGACGGTCTCTACTCTGTTAACGTGAGCATCGGTTCTCCTCCGCAAAACTTCGTCCTCCAACTCGACACGGGCTCGACGGACATATGGGTCAACTCTGCTGGCAGTGACTTCTGCCAGCAGGGCAATTGCTACGACTTTTTTGACTCCTCCAGCAGTTCTACGTACCAAGTCGCCGCTCAAGGGGCATTCAACGTATCATATGGAGACGGCTCTGGAGCTGCCGGTGATCTGTTTACTGATGTTTTCACTATCAATGGTGTATCCATCACAAACCAGACCATGGGTCTTGCTACAGCCAGCGACATTGCATATGGCTTGATGGGTGTGGGAATGGTAGGGACCGAGGGCTCGTGCGCGCTCGGGGAGTATTGCTATCCGAATGTTCTGGACCAGATGGTTAGTGAAGGCAAAATCAACTCGCATGCCTTCTCGCTATACCTTAATGACCTCAACGAATCCACGGGCTCAATCTTGTTCGGTGGAGTGGACTCGAGCAGGTACTCTGGTGATCTTGTTGCTGTGCCGTTTGTCGGGGTTCCGCTTGTCAATGGCAGCACGGACGATAGTCGCTATACCGTCGCCTGGACAAATTTCACCATTACAACACCTAATGGGGTGGAGCAGTTCCTGCACGGGGAGGGCAGTATACCTGCTCTTCTAGACTCTGGTACAACTCTTGCCATCCTACCAGATAGCATTGTCGACATAATATACCAGCAGATGGGTGCAGTCGAACTGGACTCAGGGGCATTCGCTCCCTGCTATCTACGTACCGCCGACGCCACGATCGACTTCCACGTCGGTGGCCCGGATGGCGCAATCCTGAGCATTCCGATTCGAGAGTTCCTCTTTGACCTTGATTCAGAAGCCAATCGTATCTGGGAAGAGCTAGGAGGCGATACATACTGCCAGGTTGGTCTTCAACGCGGTAACGATCTGCCAATTTTCGGAGATATCATCCTCCGCAGCGCTTACATAGTGTACGATCTGGACAACCGACAAGTGGCGCTGGCAAACGCCAACTTTGATCCCAGCAAACCCAATGTGAAGGAGATCAGCTCGGGCAGCACCAGCAACATTCCGGGCGTTGTACGAACGGCATCTCCTATCAGTAGTCTCTCTGCCATCGCGAGTGCAACCGCTGCTGCGCCACAGAATAATCCCACAGGAGGGGCACCACCCTCAGCGAGTCTCACGCTTGTGTCTGCGCCGCTGGCTTCCTTCACGACGGCCAAGTACACCGGTCAAGACGGATACACAATCATGAGCTCAATCACGACCAGCGCTCCCACCTCGACTGGCGAATCGACGCATTCAGGTGCCGCTATTGCGGTGACTGTGCCCAAGGCAGGGTTCGAGGGAGGGGCAGTCATGGGGTTGGTAAGCGTGTTCATAGGCATTGGTGCTGCCATGATTTTGCTGTAACTCCCTAAATACTAACGAGCTCTAACGAGCCCCATCTTAGCGGAGGACGTAAAAGTAGAGCAGATGGTGTAGATGCACATATACAGACAGGTCGTCTGGCACAATTCTCCTGCCGAGACAGCAATTTCAAATCCATGATCAATGTCAGGAAGATAAGGTACAATCCTATACATCTAGACGTAGGTACAATAAAAGGCTGACGGTCCTAGTACCAATAGAATGGTCATGAAATGGTCTCAGCCTGATGCTGCTGCGGAGCCTCGTCACGCGGCAAGTGCGGGCCAGCTCGGACAACAATCATCAGATGTGCCCACCGTACTTTTGGTTGCGATTACGACACTCCGCCTGGCCATGCTCAGATTGCTTTGAACTTGCACAAAATGTCTTCAGTAGAGATCGTATCGTCTTTTATAGAAGGTGCTCCTCCTGGCGAGCTCACCGAGGTGGTCAACTCTATCAAAGCATTGACCTCTGACTCGGACCCGGCTGTGCTCGAGAATCCCAAGGTGAAGGAGGCTTTTCGACGGTACAACGAGAGCCAGCTGACGTGCGCTAAACTGCCGGGAGGCTCTCAATATGTACGCCCACCCCTGTGACCTCTGCCATCTCTACTAGCCATTGTGTTGGCTGCCTATGGTCTTCGACCAAGTCGGACTTTTTTCAAGCATTTCTCACTAAACCACTCCCTCGACAGGTCCTCGTGAGCCCTCACAACAGACACCCTGACGATGACAACCGATACTACGACACTACATCCTCCACAGCCTTCAGCTTCGACCACACCACTCAGGAAGCCTCCAGTCCACAGTCTTACACCTCCGACAGCAACAACAGCAGCCTAATTACCTCTATCCAAATCGCACTCTCTTCCCACTTCGCAGAGCATTACCCCTCCCAATCCAGCGGCGCTGCCTCCATCGTCTGCGCCTCCTCGCAAGACCCAGACTCGATCGCAATCCTCATATCCGCCACCAAAGCCTCGCCGCAAAACTTCATCTCCGGCCGCTGGCGCACCACCCTCCTCTACAGCCCCTCAGCACACGCCTTGGGTGGCACCATCTCCGCGCAAGTGCACTACTACGAGGACGGCAATGTGGCGCTGAACACGACCAAGAGCGTGAGCGAAGCCAACGTCAGCGGCAATGGTGCCGAGATTGTGCGCAAGATCGCTGCGCTGGAGAAGTCGTATCAGGAGGAGGTCAATCGGGCGCTGGTCGGCATGAACGAAGGCAGTTTTCGTGGACTGAGGAGGCAGCTCCCTGTGACGAGACAGCGGATTGAGTGGGAGAAGGTGCGGGGATATTCGTTGAGTGACAACCTCAAAGGGAAGTAGGCTGTGCCCCTTTTTAATCAGAATTTGATCGAGAGGGGTCGTTGAGAGGTCCGGCAGAAGCGAAGCGAGGCAGACAGAGAGAAAATGAAAAAGGTGGGAGAAAAACATGGAGAAACAGCATATCCAAGATAGTGCTTGCATCATTCACAGATACCGAGCATCAGCGCTCGTCTTCGCCGGAGGATTTGTGAGGTAAAAGCGTCACTCCTCAACATAGGGGATAAAACGAGGCAAAGTGAATTATAGACCGACCGAACCACTCGACGAAAAGAAACCAAAGGGAAGAAGATATTTTGAAAGCTACGGCAATGCCCTCCCACCCCTCGTAGCCTGCCCAACCTGACTCCCCGTCTCATCCTCGGCATACCGCATATACACCTCAATATACCGCTCGCGCTCACTCAAGGTGGCCCGCACACTCTCCCTCTCTCTGGCAGCTGCCTCCCACACCCGCCACCGCGCCCAGACTTGTTCGTCCTCTCCACCCTCGCCGGGCTCCGGAATCTCCAACCCAGGCTTCTTGTAGTGTTCGATAAGGAACAGCCTCAGCGCCCAGGGGATTAGAGTGATATCGACGAGCGAGAACGTGTGGCCCAGAAACCACGGCCCTAACTGCTGCTGCTGCTGCTGTTCCGGTGCACAGGTCCCCGCACGCTCGGCGTCCATCTCACACAGCTGCCGTGCAAACGCGGCCAGATGGCGACGCAGCTCGTCCCGCGCGTCCGACAGCGCGTACTCGCTGTCCTTGGCCGGCGTATGTTGCAGCATCCGGTAGAAGGCCGGGACGATGCGGTGCGAGATGTGATCGATCCAGAGCCGACACAGGGCACGTGTGTACGCCGACTCGGCGTCTGACCCTGTGGGCAGTAAGCTCGGCCCGTGCAGCGCGCGCGAATGGTAGTGCTCATCGAGGTACTCTGCTATGACGAGGGATTCGTAGAGTGGTTTGAGCGTGGTCGTGCTGTTGCTGCTGTTATTGTTACTGTTACTGTTACTACTGCTGGTTATGGTGGGACTAGGACTAGGACTAGAGCCAGAACCGGTAACGGTAACGGTACCAGAACTGGAGGACTGTTGAGGCGTGGTAGACGGAGAAATAGGAACAGGAGGAAACGGAACCGGAACCGAGACAGCCAGAGTCGGCACAAGGCCTCGCGGGTTGAGTTTAAGGAAGTCCGGATCTTTGTGGTACGGGTTGATTTCGATGTACTGGTAGTCGATTTTCTTCTCCTGCAGCGTGATCCACGTTCGTTGGACAAATGGACAGAACCATCCCGCATAGAGTCTGAGGGGCTGCTCTGATTCGTGCTGCTTGGCCGTTTCGAGCGCTGCGCCGGTGGCGTGCGGGTAGATGGTCTTGTCGACTTCGTTGGGAGCCATCCCGGAGAGGAGTGGACTCGGAGTGGTGGAGGTAGGTCTTTGACACCAAGGAGATGTTAGGTGGTAGTAAGTGAGGACTGATGCTCTCAAACGAGTAAATATTAGAGGATTACTTTGCAGAGTTAGAAACCCTCTCATCAGTCAGTCTCGCAGGTATGTCCTTTTTCTATTTTGCCATTACAAATCGAAGCATTTTGCATAAGAAATTATCACAGCCCTTGTGATGAGGTCAATCATGGAAACCTGGTATCCGGATATGTATATATTGGCTATGTTCTCAGCAGACGTCATGCCGTTGTGCCTCCAAATATTTCAACAGCGTGCAGCCAGTGATGCTTCATGTCCTTGCGGTACTTGTTACCTTCCACGAAGTATGTGAAATTGAAATAGTCGTGTGTTCCTTCTTGGATTTCAGCCTCGCTGGTGCGCATGACCCATTGGACCGTAGTGACCCAGTGGCCCCAAATTCATCGCACGCAAGCTTCAGCCGCAATCGATCCTTTTGGCCCCCTCTCATATACCTCGTGTATATTAGTCCGGTGTGGCTATGTTTGTCGAAACGAGGATGTGCTCACCTACCGCAGCACACAAGCCATTTGATTGTATCATCTTCTATCAGCCCAGAACAGGCGTGTTAAGGCACGCTGAATCATACCAGTGGGACAATGGACAACGATCTGTCAAGAGATTTACGAGAAATCAAGAGCCTTGGCAGAGATAGTCTCGTTGATGGCATGATTGAAATTGCCAAACTTGCCACAATTAGAGACAAGTCCTGGGAGTGGGCTAAGCTGTTGAGAGTGCTGACGTTGCCAGAGGCGCTGCTGGAGAGCTCAACATCGTCCTCCGCTCTTTCAGACGACTCCTCGGATTCCACCGAGCACAACAAAGAGCTGTACGTTGAACACATCGAACACAATCAATACTTGGCTCTCTCCTACCCGTGGAATCACTCGCCAGATGAAACGAGGCCCAGCCGCTCCTGGACCATTTCACAAAATGGCTGTGCTGGTCGAGTATGTGACGTGCGAGACTCGGTCCTGGATCGGGTGACCAACTACATGAGACACTTTCACATCCCCTATCTCTGGGTCGACCGGGAGTCTATTGATCAGGAGGACACCATTGAGCGACAACGCGGACTGCAGTCAATGGACTTGGTATATGGCAGGAGTGCATGTCCATTGGCGTTAACCTTTGTTCCCATCCGCACCAGGGATGAGCTATCGTTCCTTGTGCGCCTCCTCGCTGGTCACCTCGTTGAACCCAACCGTAAGAGAACGTGGGACAACGGAGAAGTCCAATACACGCACATCTTACTAAAAGACCTCACGTCGGGCGAGATCTACCGCATTTTAGACCTCCTTCTTCGGCTTTTGTTAGACGAATGGTGGTCACGGGCCTGGTGTTTTCAAGAAGAGTACGTTGGTGGTGTTAAGATGCATTTGATGATCCCTTGTTATCTGCACGCTGCGATGCCTGGATGTGAAAAGTTTGTTGGCCACATGGTGTCCAGAGGTGAGCTGCTAATTGAGATGCCTCTGTTCAGAAAGCAGGTCACCCAATTCGTGTTCGCTTATATCATGACCGCGAGGCAAGCAAATTGGATCTTGGACGAAGGGACTTGCCGACGGCTCTTGGCGAAGGCAGGCCGTTACGACCTTATGTACAGATACGGCAGCTTGTTTGATCTTGAGACAGAAAGAAAGCCAATGTCGCTTCAGATCATGTCCGACCTGCGAGGCAAGAACTTTACGAAGCCATCAGATCTCCTGCATATTGCAGCGAACTGTAATCTGTATTCCTTCACATTCGATACAATGGAGTTGGACAAACGCAATGTGAGTCTTAGTGCTGCCATTCTCACCATGTACTTCTTGAACGGCGAGATCTTTTGGAACAACAAGTTCAACAATCAACTTTCACATGGGGACTGGGTCCAAGATAGCAATGTATTTGAATACTTGCAACGGATCAGCTTCGATGCATTTCAGGAGACCAAGGAGCCTCTGAAGCTTTCACAATTGAGGAACAGACGTTTTGTGAACCCAAGCCTCACTAAGCGAGGAATTGAAACAGCAGGATACCTATTCAAGGTCTGCAAAACCTTTTGTCCAGACAACCGCAGGGGAGTTTCCCATTTCCCAATGCTGGAAGCTTGCGTTAGAGCGCTGTCGTCTTCTTATCCAGATGCAGCCCAGCAGCTTAAAAGATTTCTCCACTCGGTTCGCAGCGATACTACTTCGTCTAGAACCGCCAGAAACCACTCTTTTGCGGTTGCCGCGAAAAGGTTGGAAGCCAGACTGCTTGAGAAGCCGCTGGTGGGTCTAGGGTTTGGCAATCTCGGAACAGGGTTTGGCATAATCGCCCTTGATCGGGTAGTGTCAGACACAGACCCAATCTACGTATTCGCCGCGTCACAGGTTGGCGAGAGATATGGCACGCGGTACCAAGAACAGCCCGATGTCGGCAAGTATGTTTCGCTAGAGGTGTTACCAGAAGACGGTCCCTCGCCGTCCGAATCGCCACAGTTGCGCACGTTGGTCTGGGCAGACAGCCTGATGTTCTATGGTGAGGACGAGCCATGTACATACACTTTTCCTTGGCCTGTGCCTCTGCAATAATTGGTATACAGGACCGTGGCAAAGTCCCGAACCGCGCATCCCAATGTGTCTCAGGTTAACAGATAAGGCTCGATTTCAATCGAGGTTGCGGTTACGATGGTGGAAAATTCATGGGCTTATGCAATGTTGCATTACACTACTCCAGGGCATCGGCTAAGTCAAGCAGCGTCGCCCAACAGTTGGTAAAGACATGATCAGCGAAGGCCAGTTTGCGATATCCTCCGGTTCACACCCTGATATTCCCGATTTGAGCAAGGCCTTCGTAGTCCTCGCTTTCAGCAGGTCCGACCATCAGAATATGTCTCACTCTTTGCTTCGATCGCGGACAATTTGGACTCAAGGAGTTCACGACCATTGATCTGCTGAGTTCTCCCGAGAAGCCACAAGTCTCGGTATGAGGGATTCTTGAGGTTAGAAGTGATGTCGCATTCGCCGCAAAATATGAAACTTTGCCCAGTGGTAGAAGTTGTGTATATCTCGTCGCATAGATCGGGTGTTCCGAGAAATGTGCGAGCGCGACTTCATCTCGAAAAGCTATTCAAGCCAGGGTGGAACCCCAGCGCACTCTATTATCTTAGTTTGATGGACCAATCCAGTCTGAATTGCTCAGTCTTCTTCAGCCTTGTCCGAAGAGGTTGCAGGATTAGGTGGTCGAAGTCTGCATTGAGTTCTACAATAGGCGATGCTGTTTATGAACCATCCGTAGCCGCAGAGCGTGTCCAGTGCTCAAGCAATGCTCCTGCGCCACCCTAAATTTGTGAGTGTCACGTTGCGACATGCTAGATTGAAAGCTCCTCATATGACATGGCTCCCCAACATTTCCACAAGCAGGAGTCATCTGATCCTCGAGCAGTGCCAAATGTGGTGGCAGCATTGTCGAGAGATTGTACCCACAAGGAACCTTGAGAGTCCGTCTTAGTGTCAAAAAAAGACGTTTGTTTGCCAAATCACAGTTCACTTTCGCGGCGGCTTGTGGAAAATGTGGGATGGATCGAATGGGAAAAATATGCTATTGTAGGACGTTTTGCGCCGCCGCCACATCTCGGGCTGCGTTCAATTCAAGCGGTCGAGGTTTCTTGAGAATGGAGCGGACAATGCAAAGCCAGTGTCTTGTCCGATCCACATCCAATACGGGTTCAACCATGGCAGAAAGACTTGTAGGCCATGGCTTCTCACACTTGTGCAGTGAACCGCTTCTTCCTCGCCTCTGCTGCTTGCCGATCCTTGTCGCTGGAGTAAGCAGCGGCCGAGGGTTTCGCAACAGCGGTTGGTCTGCCCGGACCACCTCTTCTGCGCTTGGCAAAGCGACCCTTTGTGTTGAATGGTCTCTTAAGACCTGGATCATCCAAAGCGGCGGCCTCCTCAGCGCCACGCTTCTTGCTTCGAGGCCCTCGCTCGCGCTCAGTGGACAATGCTTCATCCAGCTTGCCGATCGCGGTCTGACCGGTACCGAAGCGCTTTGCCCTCTCCAGATTTTTCAACGCATCTGTGTCAGCCGTAGCTGTCTCCGTGAGTTCTGCATTTGCATTGGCCTGTCCTCCAGTCTTGAAGCGCTCGGCACGAGCTTTTCTCTTCGCCATCTCCTTGTCGATGTCAGAGGCGGCAAGGTTCATTGTGAATGATTTCTCCTCGGCTGTAGGGGCTGAGGCTTCGGTGGCAGGTAAGATGGCTTCCTCGGTCTGATTCGCAGTCTCATCTTCGATCACAGGTTGCTCTTGTGGGGCGGCCACAGGTTCTGGGTGTGCTGGCGGTGATCCGGCGTCGTCAGATCCACTCTCGTCTATATCTGAGGTCAGCACGAGCACACCTGACTCATTTGACAGATGCTATCAGATGCAACGGTAGACTATGGGCTGCTTCCGACTCACCTGTGGTTTCAGCTACCTGATCAGCCTCTGTCAAGCGTGCGACCAGGTCAGCCTTTTTGCCCGAGTAAGGTAAACCGCGTGATTTGAGGATCTCTTGCAACTCGACCACTGTTTTCTTCCCGTATTCTGTCGCCATGATGGGCTTCGGTGGCTGGCCCAATGAGTGGGCTTTTAGAGGGCGAAAGCGCAGGTTTCTGTGATAGCGCGATCGTGGGAATGAGCCACACAAACGTTTGGAAGTCGCGTCAGATGTCAACAAGAGAAGATGGACGCTCAGCTGTGCAAAGAAGCCACTTCAAGCCGCAAACAGCAACGCGCTTGCTTGCCCAGCCGCACCCAGGAGTCGCGACCAGATTAGCGGCAACATTGATGCCTGGCGGCGATTAGCACTGTCGTGCACTGTCATCTCCAGGTACGGAGAAGATCCCTCAGCTCAGCGACGCTCAGGCGCTGCCAAGGACACCTGGGCAGCGCTAGTTTATGTAATACTGTCTGCTCTCTACCCATCACCTCGTGCATTGTACTTAGGTAAGCTTTATCCAGGAATGCCAGCGCTTCCACACTCGTCAAGCGATATAATCAAGAGGAGACATTCTGCGCGCAAATACTTCGTAGTTGATTGCCTTCGATGGGGCACATGATTAAACTAAACTACTACGTATATGATTGAGTGTCTATCAGATGTGGTGCCCGCCTTTCCTTGCCGGTGAGACGAGTCACACAGAGTTCGAGTTGTCGGCGCAGGACCATGCTGCTGATCCTCCCGAGGCCTTGTACCTGTCGATTATTCCCATTATAGATCCGTATGTACCACCAACCATCAGAAACATGCCGGAAACTATCACGAAGATGCTCCAGCAGACCATGAACATCCACCGCAGAGACCTTGCTTTCTTGCCCATACCCCAATTGTCATACAGCCACATGAAACCCATTGGCTGAAAGCACATCAAAGTTCCAAGCAGAGCGCCGACAAGGGAAACCAGCTCACCAAAAACAGGTATAGCGCTGGCGACGATGTAGGCGATCAAGGTAACAGATATGGTGCAGCCCAGCCAAGTAGCCCAATGGACAAGACTGTTGGCCGAGAGGTGCCGTGACCCCTTCAAAGTACGTACAAAAATGTACTTAGCCGGCAACTATCTAGACGTCAGTTCGAATGTCCTGTGTAAGAGGTAAGCTAGAAAAGGCCCTTACATGAATGACGAGCGTTGTCGTGACTATTAAACCCGGAAGAGCATATCCATAGCACACCCTCTTCATGAATGCTCCGGCGGAGCCAAGAGCTGGTGAAGTGACATAGGAACCGCAATAGTAGTAGACCACCATCCCGATAGTGACGTAAGTAACGGTGACAATCCCCTGGCAAATGTACAATGATCGTGTGTAATGCCTAGGGTCCCGCATTTCTGAAACAATTGAGAAAAATGCCGGGGTACCTGCGTAGGCAAAAACAAGGGAGGATATCGAGGATATCGCTTCGGTAAAGCTCGGGTTGCCGAAAAGCTTATAGTTGGACACAAAGGGACCTTGTTTGGGCGCAGCAGCTGGTCTATCCTCAACTCCGACCGCAATTGTAAGCGTAAGGACTGTGACGATGTTAACCACTAGTTACGTAGCTGTACGAGATCAACTCACGAGCGGTGAGAATGCAAACCACACCGACCCAAGCGAGCCAAGTAATCCGTCCAAGAGTCTGGATGCTGCCAAGTGAACAGCCCACGATAGCTGCCACCGCCACGAAGGCTGCGGTGCATGCCCCATGAGTTGAGACTGCATTCAGACCGATCGAGATACCTAGCATACCTGATCCCGCTACAAAGATCCAATCTAAGTAACCTTTAGTTCAGAGACATCCATGAAGCACCACCTGAATTGTACTCACAAAGACAGAATGCTGCTCCCATAACGATCCTACCAATCTTGCCGAATATCAGCACACCGACATCGTCAATACCATAGACTGAGGGATGGTTGAGCTTAAAAACGCCAATAATATAGTCAGACCAGGTGGTGATAATGGCAATCACCAGGAGGCATATCACACCAGGGACCATCCCGAGAGTGTCAAAGACCTGAGGTATTGAAAGCACTCCCAGACCGATCTGGGTCTTCGTCATAAGCACTGCGGTTCCAGCCCATCCGACCTAGCTAATGTAAATTTCTACGAAGCAGGTCATTGGAGTAAAACACTTACATCTCGATAGTTGGGTCCATCTTGAGTGATAGCGCCAAAGACATCATCGACAACGCTAACATGACGGTCCTGCACGTCACCGCAACTTGTAGTCGTAGTTGGAGCAAGCTGCTCGGTCTTTTCAACGTCGGATTTTGACATTTCGGTGACTTATGGATGCATTTATCCTCTGAAATGCGTGAGTGGAATGAACGACTGAATGGTCTTTGACAAGATTGAAGGCATTATAAAGGCATTCCCTGTAAGTCTGAGGGTATATGGTTGTTAAAACTCGGGGCAAAGTAACCGGTCCAGCATGTGCTGGAGCTCCGCTAGATTCAAGTGCAACCCAACTAACCTTTGCGCTCTGGGGTATGGAGTTGCGGAGAGTAAAGCTATTGGACCCGCAAACCTTGGGGCGGTCGGCCCACAGAGCGTATACCGCAGTCCAAGACTCGAAAGGGAAGGTAATCAGGCATTTTCGGTACGTTCGAGCAAGTTTGGGCTTCTGATCGAGTCAGTTTGGTATATCAGCGGACAGGATTAAGGAACAAAAATGACTTTCTAGCATCAGCAGGTGTCATATCCATGTCTTGGCATTTCCTATCCCCTTGCATAAGCTCCGTAATCAATAAGCTAGGAAAGCCTTTTGATCCTCATTATGCACTCATGTCGCTCTCTAACCGAGCACGCCGAGCTAAGTAACCTCAAGTCATGCTCTGAGCGCTTAACCAACTGGGGCTTCCTTGGTTTGCAGATGCCCGAAAATCTTGGTAACTCGAAGTACGTCAGAAGTTCAATGATCATGACTCCGCTCTACCCAACAGAACAACCATCAGTCGACGGTTACACTTTTTCCATATGATAGAACTCGAGATACGAATCGGGTCTTCCAGGATCCACGCGAAACAAATGCAACTTTGAACAGCCTGTCTGTGGGGAGTGACAGTGAAGGGACAGGGATGAGGAGGGCAAGCTCGGCTCCATGCCGACCGAAAATATCGAAGCATACTGAGCATTTTAATAGCAAGATATATTGCTGGAATGAAACGCGAAAATAGCTGAAATACGTACTTATCTGGACTTGGTTAGACCAAGTTGGAGTAAGTGGAATATGAGACTGAACAGATAATGTACGATCTGCAGCTGCAATAAGAGCCCCTTTAATCCACGTCTTTTTTTCGGCAGTGCTTGCACGAATGGTAAATGATCAGATGTCCTTGTAACCTCACAAATAGTCTCCAATCATTTTGTTGTTTAACTCCGTAATTCTGGATTGCTGCACATTATCAAGCTCATTGTATTGTCATTCAGTCGTATATACAAGTGTCTAAGTTTAATATGACGGTCGTGGAAGACTCGAACCGGGCTTGCTCTGTGAGATCCGAGAGGAACCGTTTCAAGCCGTAGTTCGAGCTGAAACTACCCAAGTGCTGACTAGATAGATTGTCGTGTTTGTCTTATTTGTGATCGTCGCCTATGCTAGAGGCTCGGTAGCTTGTGCTCGGATCGAGACAAGCTAGATCTACCTTTTCGCCACAGACGCATGGTGACAATCCCGCTTTAGCGCCTAAATTTCCATAGTGTCACCATACGAAAGTATTCTTGGTTTCTTCCTTGTATTGATTCTTGAACCTACAAGCACAATATAATAAAGAACGTGGCGTTTTTCAGCTACAACTAAGCGTTGTCCACAATCAAGTGATCGTTTATCTACTCACAAGGACCAAAGCTAAACCGCCCCCGGTAGCTGAAACCCCTCTTCCGACACTTCGAGTAAGAATAGCATGCGACTGCTCCAGGAATCCGTTCAATACTCTCAGGTAATGGTTGAGTCTACCGGATGCGATTCGATTCGACCCACTTCATAGCTCCTTCACCTCCTGTTCGTTCCAACTCCCGAACTCTGAGACTTTGCGCTCTGCAGCCTTCTTCGTCAACGGACCCTTTCGAACCATCAGACTCATCACCTCGAACAAGACATCAGCCGCCGCCATCGTGGTCAGCTCAGCATTGGTATCGTATGCCGGTGCGACCTCAACGATATCAGCCGCAATGAAATTAATGTCCTTTAGGCCTCGGATGATGGTGCGGAGCTCCCTCGTTGTCCAGCCACCCGTCTCCGGGGTGCCGGTGGCAGGGGCGAATGCTGGATCAAGGGTGTCGATGTCGATGCTGTGGATGCCGTGTCAGTTTGCGAACGGGAGGGGGAAGCGGAGGAAGAGAAGAACGATCTCCGCAAAGTGGTTATGAAGACAACGGATGAGTCATACCTTAAGTAGACAGGTCTGTCAGTCCCGAGCCGCTGGACTATCCGATTGATGATTCCTGTGGTGCCGATCTCGTCTATCTCGCGAGCTTCGACGCGCTCGAAGCCGCAGTAGCCATCGTTGTCGTAATCCGAAAGGCCTGACAGCGTTGTGCGGATGCCCGCGTGAATGGAGGAGTCATTTGCGATCAGGCCTTCTTGAGCGGCGTGATAGAAATATGTCCCATGGTTGATGGCGGCTTGCTTTGATGGACTACCTCCAAAGACCTTGGGACGCCAGGTGTCCAGGTGGGAGTCGAAGTGGAGAACTGCGATCGGACCGTAGGCCTGGGTTACGCTGCGCAGGAGGGGGAGGGTGATTGTGTGATCCCCGCCGAGCGTGATCAATCGTGGTAGTGTCGTGCCCTTCGATGATATACCAACCTCATTGGCCGCCGTCGCGGGTTCGCGGGTCAGCAGAGAATAGTGGCCATCCTCGATTTGCTGAAGAGCATAGGCATTGTCATAGCTTTGCTCCTCTCAGCAATCTACCGATGTTGAGTTCAATCACAAGGACTTACGAAGTGACAGGAATGTCTCCACAGTCGATGACTGACCCCCAGAAGTTGAAAGGGTTCGTATCTTGAGGCCTAGGTGACATTAACTGGTCGATCAGTAGTCACTCCATCCTCCAAGTGCTTACACATTGTAACCGCCACTAAAACCAAGTTTTCGTGAGCCTTCATATCCACAGACAACTATGTCAGTGTACCATCATAACAAGGGAAAACATACTAAAGGTTAAGGCGACGAGAACCTTGTCTTATCCCGCTTGGTCCAAACCGTGCTCCAGGACGATAGCTCGTACCCGTATCGAACGGTGCTCCTATATCAAATCACTAGGACCACTGAGCCCGCGTTGATGGTCTTGATCACTTGCCGATGAACGCGATGTCGTACTTCCCGGCCTTGCTAGAAAGGCACGGGAAGTACGGGAGCCGGCCGAACGTTGAGATGCCCGAGAAAACGGAATCTGCCTATAAGAGAAAGTTCAATATGCACTCTCGTTCCGTTGAACTCGTTGTAGCTCACCTGCGTGCCTCCATCACCAGGCAAAGTGTTGTACCACAACGACTTATGAGGCCCTTCAATCGGAGACTGCTTGTCATCACCATGAGCGATTGCAACAGCAGCAAGAGCGAGTACACTGATATGCTTGCAAATCATCTTGGCAGTTTAGATACAGCTTCAATGACTACAGTATGCTTGAGAGAGGAGAATGAGGAACGGTGAGTTCACAACCACGAGCGAAAGAGCTTCAAAGAGCTACACCGAATGCGAAACAAGGAAGTTCGCCGAACAAGATATGATTACACTATCGTAGCGGCCAATGCTTGCGCCTCTGACTGGCTGGCCATCACTTATCTTCTCATATCTGCGGTGTGTGGGGATCCCGTGCAAAGAACTTCGAGATCAAGGAACGGTGACTCAATCAAAACGCTGTTCCCCGTATGATGCTCCTCATGTAGCGTGAATTGTTCTGTCATTTGCATAATGATAGGCGCATGCCGAATGAAGAGGATAGAAGCGACCGACTACTCCGTATTTGACTAACCGTAGGACAGCTACCTAGGTAGGAACGAAGTATTCCCAGACTCCAAGTCCTGAGGTATCCAACCAGCAGGAAAACGGAAGCTTGATCGTTGTCCTGGACCTTCCTTTTCTGGTAAGAACGTGTGCAGGTGGACTAAGTTTTGTCACCAAGGCGTGTTTATAAGCAAACACGGGTAGACTTTTGAATGTCGAACCAGTTTTACAACCACTACTGAACGCCTCATCGTCAAGATCAGTTGATTGAGGTATCTACTTAACGCAGTTCTAGCTCGCAGATTGTGGTTCCTGAGCTCGTACATCCGTATCGTGATCAGCCGCTCCATCGCCTATGGTTTGCCCATTCTCCGCAAGTTCCTCCTTGTCCATTCTCTCAAAGGCCATTTGGACCTGGTAGTCCCAATTGCTGAAAGCAACGATAGCCCACTCCAAGAACCCGACTAGATATAACGCAATGCACTGCCCTAGCCAAAGGCCGCCAAGCCGCCATCCATGAAACGCAAGCCAGACTCCCAAAGGCAACGCAATGCAGTAGTAACTAACTATATTCACGGCAGCCCCAATATGTTGTCTGCCCATACCGCGCAGGGATCCTCCACACGATCCATTTAGCCCGTCGGCAATCTGAAAGAGCGCCACGTATGGCATAACTTCTGCCGTAAGTTTAACCACATCCTTGTCATCGTTGAAAAGCTTTGCAAACACATTCCGAGTTCCCATGAGTATTGCCAGAACAAGTCCTCCCATTACTATGCTGAGCAAAGCTGCGGTATTAGCTGATCTTGCGGCACCTTTGGCATTGCGCATACCAAGCATATTGCCTACGCGAGCGCTCGCTGCGACTCCGATTCCGAACGGTATGGTGTTCATGACTTGGTCAGCTGTCATAATGACACTCTGGGCCGCAAGGTCAATCTCGCCTAAACGACCAGCAACAAGCGCAACGATTTCGAAAGCCCACCATTCCGTGCCCACATGGACTACCCCAAGAATTGCTAACTTTGCAAAAGTGCCGATGTTCTGTAGGCATCGTTTGCTCCAACCTCCCCAACATTCGCCGCCAGCGAAAAAGCGAGCGTACAAAATCAAACCTAAGAACGAGAGCCAGTATCCGATGCCTGTCGCAAATGGAGCTCCAAACACTCCCCATCCGAATGTGTAGACGAACAAATAGTTCAGAGCGGCACTGATAGGCGAGGTGAGCAATAGAATATACGTTCCAGGTCTCATAATCTCTTGCGCTTGAAGATATTTTTTCATGGTTTCGAAACCAATATATCCAAGTCCGCCTGGGATCAGATACGTCAAAAACTTGGCGCTATCTTTGCACAGTTGTTCGGGTTGGCCCAAAGCACGAAAGAGATGCTCTGAGACAAGCCACAGAAGTGCAACCGGCACGTAGAATAAAGCGAGAACAATGAATGATCTTTGCAAGAGGATGCCCAAGTCGTGCTTGTTTTTAGATCCGGTGAATGTTGAAGACGCCAAAGTGTCCAGAGCAGTTGAACCTCCCATCCCAATTAGCCATCCAGTGCACATGGCAAACATGTACGAAAAGGCTGCGGTTGACAGATCCTGAGATGAAGCTTGTCCAACAATAAAGATCGATAGTGTCTGGAGTGAGTTTTGAAGAGCGTATGCAAGTATCACTGGGATGCTGCCTTTGACCAAAACCCAGAATTCGTGAAGAACAAGTTTTTGTGTTGAAGTGGCATCCTCGGGGAGCACATCGCCAACATCAACCTCAACGCCATCTGCTGTACCGGAAACAATACTTGGCCTCTTCGGAAGCAGTGGTGATTGCTCGTCAGCTGCCTCTTCGAGCTGGGGCGGAAAAACCGAAGAGCGTCGTCTAGAGCGTCCATCGGACGGGCCAGACTGGCTATACTGTCTTACCATCTTAGACACTTAGTGAGTCGAACAAGAATTGGTGAATTTGTTACATTTCAATGTTCAGGTCCAAGGACTCAGGTGTGTGCGATAAGTATTGAGCTACAATCGGCCAGGCGCCCACATCTTGTTTTGGGAGAGGAACAGTCCTTCGTTCCAAACCATGAGGTCCACAAAATGTACCGCCAAAGCTACCTGACGAGCCGAGCCACTCCTTGCATGGCGGGATTCTTTGCCCGCCTGATAGTGCACGATAGATAGTGACAATAGTATGTCGTTTGAGAGAAACACGTAAAAACACGGTGTACAAATGCAGGTTCGGAGATCTCCGAGATCTGATCCGCTCATTTGCACGAATCAGACCAAGCCCCTCTTCCTCTTATCTTCAATTTGCCTAAAAGAAATTCGACAACGAAGTGCAAGGCAAACCCAGCCGAATTTCTCTCTTTCGCGATGCTTTGCAGCCCAAGCAATCATTGTGGTCCTTGGTGCATTGCTCGATCACCTCGATGCATGCTGGAATCTTTCATTAAGTCAACAACGCATCCGTGAAACAAAGTTGCATACCAGGCCTGCCAGATCTAGTTTAGGGTGCAGTTATCGAATCCCAGCTAATTTGTACGAATTAGATTGTACCTTGCTCTTATCTTCGGGTGAAAAGGCCAGGCCTTGCTTTAGCTTATCTTATCTATGTCTTGAAACATAGTATTTGAAGAGGGCTCGCGAAACTCGCAGAGGTCTCTAAAGATAAAGTGTTCTGCAGGAAGGTTGTCCCGATTTGCATCCGTCTGTGGTTTCACCCGAACGAATTAGATGAAGCAGCATTGGGTTATCGGTTAAATTGAGCTGAGGGATTGTGTGCTTCCGCGCGGATGTGGAACGTCCCAAAATTTGATGACGATCTATTATTGCTGCCCTTGAAAACGTTATGGCCTGTTCTTTGCTTGATCCGTTTAACCTTTTTATCTGACGAGAGCATTTTGATTTTTCCCGTTCCTGTTCCATTATAGATCGTACCGGGCTTAACATCAATTCTGAAGCAAGCAGACTTTGCTTCCATCGCCGTTCATCCAACTTTCGAAGATGGACGAAAAGAAAGAGGATGCTCCAGCATCAGGAGATGGGCTTCCTGAGGGTGATCAGGAAAAGCAGGTTCAGCCTCCCGAGGATCTTCCCATCGTGCGTGACGGATTGATGGTTTTCCCGCGACCGACTGCTGATCCTCTTGATCCCCTTAACTGGTCGAGCGTTCAGAAACACTCCATACTGGCTATCGTCTGCTTCAAGTATTTTCTCTTCACATACATCACCACCACGACGTGAGTTAAGCACGAGGAGCTAATACAATGCTTGTGGGATTTCAAGATCTGACTCTTATAGCGTGCCCTCGTTTCCCGATCTTCAGGAACAGTTTGGAATATCCTACTCTCAAGTGAATTGGACTGTTGCTATACCAGCTCTAGGTCAGCATAGGATTTTAAAGTGAAGTTGGTGTTCCAATACTGACTTATGTCTATTCTTCAGGCCTAGCTTGTGGTCCACTGGTCTGGTCTTCCTTTGCTGATATTTATGGAAGGAGGATCATCTTCGTCATTGGCACCTTGATGGCATTTGCTGCGACCATTGGCGCCGCTGAAGCTCCAAATTATGGTGGGTATGTGGCTGCAAGGTTCTTTCAAGGCCTGGGAGTCAGCCCTGGTGCAGCGGTAGGATTGGCAATATTGAATGATATGTTCTTCGAGCATGAACGAGGGCAGAAGATAGGTATATGGGTTCTCGCCATCGACTCGGGTCTTTTCGTCGGTCCACTATTTGGAGGCTTCCTTAACGTCATAAGTGCCGCATGGATACAGTGGTTCACGGCAATTTTGTTCGGTGTTCTACTGGTTCTGGAGTTAGCATTTATGCCAGAAACACTCTACCCTCGGCCCCGGATGCTGCTGGCTGCTCCGGTACCAAGCAGTCGTGAGGAGGGTCCAGTCGACATCGAGAAGGTCGGCCGAAGGATGAGCGATGCTTCAGTCTCAAGTTTTCCTCGGACGAAGAAGCTCCCATTTATTAACGTTGTGAGACCAGTGCCCGGTATGCGGCATCCAAAGCCTTGGGATAGTATTCTCCGCTTTGTGATGACGTTCAAATTCCCCGCTGTGATAATAGCTGTCGTTGGATATTGTTTCTTGTGGTACTGGTGGGTGCTCAGTGTCATCACTATGTTGCCAGCAGCCTACCCTACCTATACTCCGCTGATTCAAGGGCTGCTTTTCATTGGCTTGTTGCTTGGAACATTGTTCGCAGAGATCCTGTGCGGCGGTCGGCTTTCAGATATGATGGTAACCCGACTAGCGAAGGCGAATGGAGGTGTTCGGGTTCCCGAGCAAAGGCTCTGGTTGGCTTATCCCGCTGGATTGTTGACTGCAATTGGCTTGATTGTTTGGGGCATCAGTGTGGATCGCGGTTACCATTGGATGGTGGGACAAGTCGCTTTCTTCATCTTCGCAGCAGGCATTCAGGTCGGAAACACGACCATTGTGTCATACGTTGTTGACGCTTATCCAATCCAAAGCATGTCGATGGTCGTGTTGTACTCGGTTGTGTTGAATCTCTCTGCCTTCATCAACCCGGTAAGTACTACGAAACAGGAGTTAACAGGCGTGTGGCTGACTCTTGACAGTTTTTTATTGCGACTTGGCAACTGGCGTCAGGTTGGACGTGGTGTTTTGCAGTGCAAGCGATTATTGTATTCTTTGGTGCGTTGCCAATTATTGGGGCATTGCAGAAATTTGGATCTTCAATCAGAAAATGGTCAGGAATGCCATCCTGGGTGAACCCTGAGCACGATTCCGCACTGACATGAAGTCTATTCATAGACCTCGGGGGGTAACTCCACCACCGGCGTAATGCCAGTGAATCAACGTCCAAAAATTCCACGTTGTTACTTCAACTTCTTGTATATCCACACGCGCGCACCATGCGCTATGAATATTGAATATTTGTAATCTCGAGCCCTTCAAGATCTAGATAATGGGCAATTTCATTCCGCGCCGATGCAAGAGCGTCTACCATCAGCAACTCCACCATAGGACCTCGATTTTAGCATACGACTTAGCGTAACGCACTGTGGCCGGAGGCTGTCATCACGCAACTCTCAATTACACGGATTGGGGAAGCACTATCAAAAGTCAACGAGCATCGACCCTCTGGCTACCCCCAAATGAGGTCGTGATAAATAGTGCTCGGAGCTCACGTTTCGAACGAACGTCTGTGGTGAAGGGAAAAAGAGATCTGCGGATTGATGTGCTATAGGGGAAGTCCGAGATTACATGTGACTTGCCGACGAAGTCCTCAGGCTACTGTAGTTTGATCCGAAACTCCTTTGCCACTCCGATTTGCCTCTGATATTAGTAATTTTGCTACCATCAACGTGAGTAAAAGTCAGCTATCTTTGTAGTATTGGGAGCCAGATTGGATTACATGCCCACCATGAGCTGTCTAGTGCTCAAAGATAGTGTCGTTCATGACCTCCTCATCAACCTCTCAAAAGATGAGATCCTGGCATTTTTAGACAAGGTAGGCGAGGCTCTCAAGGAATACTCTACGGGAGATGAACGATCTTATCAGCCAGACCCGGCTGTGGTCCGGCGACCAGATGGACGAAAGAACCTTTTCCGTATGTTCACATCATCAACGGGAGTGGGCGTGAAGATTATAGTCGATCCAGCTGCGGCGCTTGCCGCTCTAGATCCACCAACTAATGACGAAGAGAGGGCAAGCAGAAACAAGCTGAAGGGTTTGCATGGCCCATTAGTGCTATGCTCTAAGGATGGCTACCCTACAGGATTCGTGAATGCTGAGGAAATCACGGGTTTCCGGACTACCCTTAGTGCGATGTTGCTCTACACGCGCCGGTCGAGAACTGCAAATGTCATGATCTTCGGCGCAGGGAAGCAAGCTTTGTGGCATATGCGCTTGATATTGGCTTTGAGAGGCCCTGAAATCCAGCGCATTACCATTGTCAACAGATCTACAGCAAGGTCTAAGGATCTGCTCGACCAAATCCAGAAAGAGAATGCAGAGAAGTGGAAGGCAGAAGTGCAGTTCGACTCCGTTGTTGCAGACGACATGCACAATCTGAAAAGCGTGCTGGGGGAAACTGATGCCATTTTTTGCACGACACCTAGCAAAAAGGTACTATTTCCGGCTGATTTTCTGCCTAGCAAGACTAGAGGATGCTATATCTCAGCGATTGGATCCTGGACATCTGATATGATTGAGCTCGATCCAGAGATTTTCAAGGCTGCTAGTCAAGCAGACGACTCTCAGGCACTCGTCGTCGTAGACGATCGTGAGGCTTGCTTGAAAGACACTGGCGAGATCATCCAGAGCGGCCTGAGCTCCGATCAGATCAGTGAAGTAGGAGAAATCTTGGATCAGATGGCGGGTCCTGTGAGCGAGTCGCAACAAAAGAGAATGAAATGCTTAAAGGATGCATTGGTTGTTTACAAGAGCGTGGGCGTGAGTTTGACCGATCTCGCGGCAGGCCAAGTATTGCTGGAAATGGCCGAAAAGAGGCATCAGGGATATGCAGTGGCCGACTTTTAATCTTCCAAATGCAGCCAGTGTTGCTCTGTTGCCCACACGTGTTTGGTATCATTGTTACGCAAGGGCATTGTCCGATGAACACACACGCATACCACTAACCAAGATGTACGCCTCTCTCCATCGACTTCCTGGCCATGGTGCATGAAGCCAGTCCTTGTCCATGCTCATGCCGGTCAAAGGCAATAGCGACCGTCATAAGAGGCCGATTAACGCTTCTCTGGTCAATAACGAGACCGCATGATGCGAGGGGCTTTTCTGGAAACAATTTTTACCCCATGTTGAGAGCCGTGTGTTCTGGTCCTCAATGGAACTGTCTTCACTTAGGAAGGGCCTTGATAGGGTACAGGTTGGACGTATCCGCGGTTCTTGTCTTCGTATCGTATTCGCGAAGGAAATGTCTTTTTGTAACTATGTACACGTCTGTGTTGTCGTGAGCATCATATGCCTTGGCGCTAGCAACAACAACAGCCACTATGTAATCCGTAATCAAAGTGGATAGATCATCTCGCCTTTGGGACGTTGAAAAATGCATTGAAAATGACGATTGCTTGTCTGACAATGCCTTTCGTAAGCCCCGGAATCCGAGCAGGCGATCTACCATCCAATCCGGGTACGAGCAAGAGCAGATTGCCCGCACATTGCTGCTATCTCAAATTGCAAGCTGAATGCAAGCTGGATACGACCCATTCGAAGTCGATCGTAAATTGGTGCTAGCGTCTGCCAGAAGAAGAGGGTCAACGTTCACGGTCGATCCAGGGGCAGGTGAGTTTTGTGAGGTCTCTGCCGCCGAAGATGTTTTCTGGATTTTATGTAAAGCTGATCTAATCAAGATCGATCCCCGCTCACCAGTTGATAAATTTCCCTGCGGAAGTTATTACCCGTTGTGGAGCGAAGTCAAAGGTCGAAAGGACCATTTGTGGTTAGAACTCTCCGGATAACTAAGTTAGCGGAGATATCAAAATCCAGACGTCACATTCGATTAGACCTTCACTGTATCGCTAACTGACCAGGCTTGGATACGTGATCGGTCATTGCTGAGCATAACGAGATTGCCACATATAAGAGGGCCGGGATAAATGTCTGCTCAACGGCTTTGTGCAGAGGTGGTGCAGGCCAACAGGACGATAGCTTGTGGTGCTCAATCATGAACCCCTCATGTTCTCCGTCACGCTCACGCCAGGAATTTGTGACCTAGAGTACCAGGAAGGGTTTGATTTTGTCTACAGACACCACATCATATCTTGAATGCGTTCGAGCATAGCAGAGATGATTCTTTACTTCCAACGTTACATTTCTCCGATCCAACCAGTAAAGCAACTCCTTTCAAATCAGGCCATGTGGCCGAACCTCACTTGGATAGCAGAGAGCATGCGGCTAGTCAGGAGCATAAGGGTCCCCGATCTTGTTGTATGGGTGTGGAAATCTCGATAATAAGCGCTGCAGACTCCAGCCCACGCATACACTAACTAATACTAGGATGTCTGTGGTGGGGAGGAGGACGATGGTGGAGGAAGGCCACCTGTAATAGATGACGAAGTTGCTCCTTAGCAGGGATACGAGAGCTTTAGACAAGTCCCCGGGAGGATGCGAGGATTCAAATTGGTGGCTCCTGCGCAGTGAAGATTGACACGTATTTCCGGGAGGAACATCCTGTCATTGGCTGTGATTGAGCCAATCAGCCGGGGGAATGATGAAAGGTGAAATGAATCCATTATTCGAGAGGAAATTTGTGCCTTGCCGATCGCGACAATGAAGGTGGGCGCATGTCGAGATGGCAAGGATAGCGGAGCTCGCGTTGTGGCTTGCCCATTACATTCGCTTAGACACGTTGTCTTGCCACTTCGGAGCTGAGGCAAAAAAACGGTGGCGGCCGCGCCTGCACTTTGGTGCAGGCAACGGCTGAGAAAGCAAGGCGAATTTTGCGATTGGACACTGGCCTTTCTGCGCTAATCCTCAATCTAGTAAAGATGAGAGTGACCGAAACCACCCAAGACCAAAGTCTCCGAGCGCTGTTTGGCTGAACAGCGGGTATAGCGTTGGTGGGTCTTGGGTTGGCGTGCTTCGAAGCTTCCACGCCCCATAGCCTGGCGTTTGATTCATAACGGTCATTGACTGAAGGACTCATAATTACCATTCTCGCACTAGAAAGCCCCGACGATTCGGACCTCACCCTGGATCACGCGGCACCCTTCGCCATCCACAGCGATGTCAAAAGTGAGCCCTAGCCGCTGTGACGGCGTGCATCGATCGCCCATATGGTCAAGACCACCTGGTGGGCTGCCCTGACAGGCGAGAGAATTCCCCAAAGCTATGCGGCCTGAAGCAAAAATAAGCCTGTCAGGTCGTGTATTGTAAAGCTTTTTATCGGATTGGACTACTAGTGTGTATTTTCGTGCTCATCTGTGCGCTTTCTTGGCTTGAGTCAAGGACGACGATCCTGAAACTCAATTGCCCAAATACTGGAATTCTGTCAAGTCTATTTGGGTCTGCTGTGCCCGATTAACAAAAGAATTGACACGTTGTGGCGTTTGCAGTAGCGTTTAGCTGGGGTGCACTCGATCCGCAAAGGATTAATTAGGCTTTTTCAAGCCTACCTCAGGTGGAGTTGGACATGCGGCTTCTGGGAGACATGGCTTTCAAGTCTGCCGGCGACCGTGGAGTTAGCCTCTTGAGAGTTGCACACGTGCTGATGATTGACGACGACTAATTCGGTTTTCTGCTTTTCAATTTCGATGTACTTCCTGCCTTGTACCCTGCTATAATATTGACTTCATCGCCCTTCGACCTGAGCATCAAGGCAACAAGAGGATATTGCATACACCAGTTTCACTTGCCGTCTTCTGCCAGTGGGTGATCCCGAGGTCTCGATTTGGATGGAGCCAGGCAAAGCCAATCTATACGTATTGTGTTGTGCAAAGCTTCAACGACAACACTCTTCCACTGAAGAGCACTGAGTCCCGCGCAGTCTTCGTCTCACTTTAGCACAAAAAGTTTCGGAATCTTCGCTGTGGTTGATCATCTCTTGTTACACAACATACCTCAGCCTCAGAATCCCTTCTCACAATAGAATGTTTTAGAGCCAGGTTTGCCGGTATGCGCTCAAGGAGAGACATCAGCGGACCAAACAAGCATATTAAATTCGGAAGCCGAGGGTTCTACAGCAACAGGCATGCCGTCGTACAGAATTCGAACTGCCGAGACCAGCGGTCTCAACACTCGAACCTTCCCCCATGATGAGTCCTTGCCTCCGCCAACCACAACCGTCAGAACAACCAATAAATCATACGATATGCTTGCTTCAGGACGCTCTCACAGCATCTCAGCATCCTCTAGGGAGCGATCAGATGCTTCACGAGACATCAATCGAAAACCACTACCCTCAAAGCCATCTGCTCTACCACGCTCGACATCTAATGCCTCCCAAGCACGTCTGAGCTATATTGCCTCAACTAGACCTGTGCCAGGTTCTGCGGGCAAGTCGCCGCCGCTACAAGCTTTGTCCTTGGGCCCCCCTAGAACGAGCATTCCAAGACTTGATACCTCGCACGCTATTCAATCTTCGGGTTACCGTCAATCACGCATACCGCAGCGTTCTTCTCGGATTTACGACGGACACGACACTATGTCCAGTCTCATTGCGCAGGAGAAGGCTCCAACCCATCCATCGGCGAACCTGCCTCCGCGTCTTATTCCGGAGCTGCAGGCTCTCGCGGCAAGCAATACTCGCCCAGTGAATCCTGCTTCTTCTTCCATCAGCTCTATCAGCAGCCCTTCAACCCAATGTACAACATCTTCCAGCCCTTGGAGTGCGTCTACCGCCACAACGACCCCGATATCTTGGTATTCGGCTTCGCCAAACGTTGCATCGAAGGTCACCAACGCCACGTCTGCTTCGAATCAAAGATCCCATACAGTGCCCCTGCCTACGAATGTAAAGTCGAAACTTCCCAAGCTTCCTATCCTGAAGGAAAGCCGGCCCTCTGCATCTTCCTCCAAGATCTCAATAACTTCTGAGCCGGAAAGATCTCTCAGAAGGTCAAGAAAGCCACAAGTTGCCAGTCCTGATCCGGTGCCTCCACCGCGGTCGTCGTCTCTTAAGAGGGCAAGGTCTCGCAGCAACAGTGCTACAACTAGCAAAAGCGAGAAACAAACCCCTGCAGAGCTCTCTATACCTCAGTTCCCTGCTCCTCCTGCCAACACAAAGAAGCAAATGCACCAGCCCAGCGGCCCTTCAGGACGTATCAACACTGATAAACCAACAGTTGCAGAAGGTCACTCGAGGTTGCAAGAGGTCCTCAAATCAACTTCACGGCCAGGTGCCTCAATAGCAGGCCCGAAATTTACGCAAGAGCTTGACCCACATGTGTCTGCGGAGCAACTACAGCCTAGACAACTTCTAGAACCTCTTCCGATAGCTAAGACCAGTCATCGGAGATTCCCTAGCCTTTCTCGACACCACGCCCGACAAATCTCTAGCTCAGAGACCGAGCTTGACAAGCAGTCAGCCCGTAGCAGGCTTGCCAAGTTTTCTAAACTTGCATTGTTTGGCCGAAGCAAGGTGGCTGCAGAAAATCAATCGCAGAATCCGAAGCCACGTAAGGGTCCTGCAGCGGGGACTGGTCATGAGGGTTATGGAAAATTCCTTCGCAGAGGTCGCAAGTCGTCATTTGGCAGCAGTATCGGTGCTACTGATAGTGACACTTCTCTCGCTAGCACTTCACGCAGGACCAAAGAGCAAAGACGCAGCAGGATCAGTAACACAAGTCAAGACCAATCTGACCTGGACGAATTTGCGTCAACCCGCATAAACCCAGTTGTGATGGTTGGTGGGTCGCAGAGAGGTCGAGCTAACCCTTTCCCGACTTTGCTCAGAAATCCACAGCTCAGCGACATTAGTCTCAACACTGTAAGCTCTGCAGACAGCTATCCTACTCTTACACGACCCGTTTGTCCTCGACGAGAACGCTTCCCTCCCTCGTATGAGATCCCTAAGCCGACTTTGGCAACGAGACGATCACAGAGATTTGCAACGAGTGAGGAGTCGTTCCGAATTCCAGATCCTATTGTAACTCAAGGTCTTAACGTAACTCCAGCCTTGGACAGCCGTAACACGACGCAGTCGTCGGATCTGCCGACCCCTGCCAGCGCAATGTACAGGCTTGATCCAGATTTACTCGAGAAGCAGAGAAGCAAAAGCCGGAGATTAAAATGGAATATTTTCCGTCGCAAAGACAGCGTCTCAGCAACCGAAGAGCGACCTAGTGATATGCCACCCACACGATCTGGCATGTCCGTGAATGTGGCTCCTGGCTCAGTCTCTCGGCCGGTGCCATATTATGCTATGCTTAACTCAGAAACAGAGTTAACTACTACCGCCGCCATTGGCCAGTATCTGAAAGAGGCCCAAGAGTCACCTGAGAGAGAGGATGAGCTTATCGCCGTAGGGTTCTCAGACGATGAGGTGATGGAGAATCCGTACATACCGCGAGAGTCGGTGCTGTTACCTTCAGCGCCTCTAAGAGAAAGCCCGGTGTCTATGCCAGCCATCTACCAGATGCCTCAATTCGTGCTTCCTACTCCAGAAGAACAGCTTCCGGCACCTGAACCGTCTCACCAATTCATGCCAGCACAAAGGCAGCCGCGTCTTGCTCAAGTTGGCAGAATCCCAAAGGTGGTTCCAACCAGACAAGAGGCCCAACTTGGAATATCAGTCGCACAAGCGCTGTCCAGATCTACTCCATCGATTCCTACGACCATGCACATGGGGCCGAGCAGAGAGCAGCTCCCCCATTTGGCAGCAATGCATCAGCCACTCACTTATCCGACGGAATCAAGTCCCGGCAGGAATTCTATCGACGCACACCAGGTTGGATCTTTGCAACAGGCTGACACACACACCAGTGGGCATGAATTTTTAGTTTTCCCGGCCTCTCGTAACTCAGACTTTACCACCTCAAGTGAGTCCACTAGTATCATAGCTCCAACTCTAGACCAAACGCCACCCACCACGAAGCGCCTCACTGATTATTTGAGTCATGAAGACGAGGTCTGGAATGAATATAACGACTTCATGGACGACATCATGTCGCCCTCGCAACAAATAAAATTGGCAAAGCAGAAGAAGACAGACATGTTGGTTCCGCTTGCTGACACCCCAAGTCCAGTGGCCAAAGGGCTTTTAAATGCCAGAGGTCTAGCAATTTCGCCAGCGCCTGTATCGACGAATATTTCGACGAAACAGATCCTTGATTCCTCTTCGCTCCTTCTTCCAGGTCCGCCGTTTTTGCAGGAAATGCCGTCTTCAGAAGAAATTCGATTGCGCAGATCGAAGATAGCAGCTGCGCTTCATGCGTCCTACATACCTCCATCGCCATTTTCTATGCGAGATTTTATTGAAGAATACGATCGCCCGGGAAGTGCTAAATTCTCTGAGCGCCTAAGCGGCTCCTCTGGGCCAACTCTCGAACCAGCTCAGGCGTTTGCGCCTGTAGAACGGAACTACTCGCGGTCGAGGCAGTACGAGAACGCGGCTCACCTGGAGGAGATTGAAAGAGTTCGGAATCCAACTAAACATTCGGATCGTCAATATGCGTCCTTGATGGTTTCGCGTTGGCTATCCTTTGGGCGGGTGCTTTTCTCTCCCGCCCATTCGGAGATCGAATCCAACCCACAGAGGCATGTACTTGTGATTGACGGCCTTGGCAGTGAAGATTGGTCCATCTACTGCGCGGTCACGTACCAGCCAGCAGACGCTTTCGTACATGACTTAAAGGAACGACGGCAGGAGAAGAGCAAAGCCAGAGTAGCACAATCGTCAGAGAACGCTCCGCCAAACCATCGAAAGTCGGAAGTGTCTAGTTTCAACGACAGATTCCCCTTTCCCCCAGAATTCTTCTGTGCGATTGTGATTCGCTTTCCGCCTGCGATGCCAGATCCGAAGCTGAAAAACATCATCTCAGAATGTCGTCGAGTGCTAGCTCCAGGCGGATATCTAGAGCTCATGGTTCTTGACCTCGATGTTGTCAACATGGGAGTGCAAACACGACGTGCCATCAAAGGTCTTAAGATCAGGATGTCTGCAGTCGATCGTACTGTCAGCCTGAAACCCATAATCGACAATGTTCAGACAACCCTTGGATCCAATGGATTTTCTAAACTCAGCCGGTGTGTTGTGGGAGTTCCTGTTGTTGGTAAACCGGCTGGCTCGGTTGACTCCTCATCAGAGTCTCGATCGAGCACCGGCTCAACGGCAGCGCAACCAAGGCGGTCGTCAGGAGGACCACGCCCCTACGGCAGCCTTGGCGGCCAAGCGAACTTCTCTCTCAATGATCTTGTGGCGGATCACTCGGAAAATGCAGATGCTAAAATCGGCAAAATGGTGTCTCGGACTGCTCGAAGCTGGTGGCAACATTGCTTTGAGGCGGGGATCATTGCCGGTAACGCTGAGTCACAGAGTGTGTTTGCCAGTAAAGAAGTTTTGAATGAGTGCAAGGCACGCGCAGCGAATTTCAAGTTACTCATTGCATACACTCAGAAACCAGTGCTCCAGGTGGAGCAGAAGAGGAGAACGATGAGCGAGCCGACAGTGCCGACCCTTGCAACAGTCGTAGGGTTGAAAGCTCCAGGACAGATGTGAAAGTCGAAGGAGAGATGTAAGGAAAAAGTGGGTTTCAATCTCGCGACTACCTTGTTGACACTTTTGACAAACGTTATGAACCCCGATTTGATGAATCACTGAAGATTGCGATGATTTGAAGATACCCCAAGCGCGAGTTTTTGAAAGATTTAGCAAGCGATCTGCCGCATTTGAAGCAATTTGCATATTATGACGAAAGATAGGTAGGAGGTTGTCTTATCAGAGCCATTACACAAGGCCTCGCGGCCCAAGGCTGGGAATTCGTTTGGCGTTTGGGGAAGGAGAGGTTGGAGGCATCGCGCGCTTCTTACCATTGAGTAGTCGCTGGCGATGGCAATGGCCTTTTTCATTACAAAACTTTCATGGAAAGTGGACAGGGGCCTCTAGAAGGCAAAGACTTATCTTAAAGTCTCAGACTGGGAGGTAATACAGCATATACCCACTGCAATAGTACCTAGTAGATAATCTAAGTATGGTAAAGAAAGATCTCATCACACTCTACATTGCAATACGTTCGTTTTCTCTTACTCGATAGGTCTTTTTGGCTGTTTGTCACTGTTGATTGCCAAACCTGTCTACCTAGGTACACGAATTGGACAGTCTCGACTACTGTGGTCTTGCTTAAGCTAAACTGGCGTGCCTTTGAAGCCGAGAACTGAGGATGGCTGCTTCCATGTTCACGCAGATTGTGCTCGAGGGACTTGGTCTAGGTACCTCCTTCCAAAACAAGACTCGTCGCTGGATACAAAAAGCCTGGCCTGTGGCTCCGGAACCTATGGGTATTTCGTCTTCCGTATCCCTTTTCGTAACAGCATCATTTATCCCTTGTTGTTCACCATGTTGGGTCTCACGTTCGCTCTCCTTGCCATTGTCCAGGTTGCTTTGGCAGCTCCAGGCTCGGTTTGCTTATTGGAGCCGTACAATTGTCTGCTACCTTTCCTCGACGACCCTGACACACAATCCTTTTGCTCTTCTAACTATCCTATTCCTCCTGTTACTTCCACAGCTACGGTGACGACAACTGTGACGACCATATTTTTAACAACAAGTTTCAGTACCTCTACCACCTCTCAGACCCAGCTAGTAGACTCTACAGACACAGAAACATTGTATGTGACAGATACGGCAACAAGTACAGATACGTCAACGACGACTACCACCTCCACCGTGACCAGCACCGGTGCTGCCAGTACGACAACCGTCATAGTTATCGATGGCGTCACGAAGCGTGACATGGCTGTACCGACGGGGTTCGCCATGGCACTGCGACGTGGGATGGCCGCAGCGGCCGTCCTCAATGAAAGAGGAGAGTTGTCTTCCCGCCACCAGCTTGGTTCGGCAAATTTGCGAAAGCGAAACGCATCAGCTCAACCTCGATCAGAGGATCCCTTACCTTCACAAGTAACAGCGATAAACTCGAAATATGCGTCGATCCTCGCAACTGGTTGTTCTTGCATCGAGACGACGCTCACTGAGACTGTAGGATTCGTTTTTCCCGCTGTAGATGTCCAGCTTGCTAAATCTTCACGCAGGCTACCACGACTCAGACATATATCGAAACGGCTCAAAGCATGGTCACCGCGATTGTTACCACAACCGTCACCACCCCTGTGACCTCCGTGACCATAGAACAAACCACATCAACGATTTCGACAACGGTGACCACGACTCAAACAAATACAGAAACAGCAACAACCACGACATCGGTCGCCGGGCCCACGAACACTTTGGATGCTTGCGGTCAGACCATCAGCGGGACGCCTGATAGCGGTCCTATTACTGTATCGTGTGGACAACGGTTCGACGGTGCAGCTGAGGTCCTTTTCCAGTCAACTGTCGGCAGCTTCCAAGAATGCGCGGTCCAGGCAGAGTCAAATGCTGATTCTACCAGCTTCGACTTCCAGGTCAGTACTCAACAATGCACGGTGTACGCAGAGAACTCAGAAGATGCCGGTCGGATCGACAACAACGATTACGCGTACGGCTACTTCGGAGTTAGATATCCTAAATGCAAGAACTGAGCGTGGACTTGTTGTCTCGCTGCGTATGTAGAAAATCCTTTCCTCTGTTGGGAAAACATTCCATATCGGTTCAATTTCGTACATGTTGAGTAGATGTTGTTGATACTGACCAGTAAGAACTTGACTGAGTAGTGAAGCTTCTTTGGCGTCAGGACAGCGTAGATCAATGGTAAGCAGGAGTGGTAGGGGGTTTGAGGCCGTGATGCTGGAACCCGGAAGCGCCCAGGGCCTTAGGCGGCTTGTGGATACGCGATTGTGAGATATTTTCGGACAAGGCTTGTGTGGCCCAAACGCGTCGGGAATAGTTAATCGTCGCGTCATGCCCTTGCAGGGCCCCTCACTCCAATGAGCCTCACATGCCTGGCGAGTTTGCGACGATCATGTAGACAGCCGCCGGACCCATTGCTCGATTTGAACTATGTCTCAGCATACTCGACAAGCTTCGTCTTCTTCTTCATCACTTCCACACCGCACCTCGCACAGCTCATCGCAGGCGTTGACGGCTTCTTCCACCGCTACAGAGACTGCCACCGCCGGCCCCGCCACCGCCTCCGCTAGGAACCCACCGCAGCCACAATCCCAAACTCAGGCGCCATTCAAAGCACGACCGACACCTGCCATTACTCAACCAACATATCCCGCCACGCACGAGATCGTCCGTCGAATCGTCAGCCCCGGTACTGTGCTCTTTCAACATCAACAACCGCCGCCTGTGACTCGGCAGAGACTGCAAGAGCCCAGGCCGACGCCTGTTAGCAACATGGATCGAAGACACCCGAGTTCCTTTCAGCAGCTAGAGAAGCTGGGAGAGGGTACATATGCTACGGTAAGTCGCACATTCAAGAAGCATCAGGTAGCAGGAGCATTACCTGGGCGGCGCTTGCACACACCTGCCGATCAAATTTTCACCCACTTCGAACGATGAATTCTCGTACTAAGACACCCGATTGCAGGTTTATAAGGGTCGAAATCGACAGACCGGTGAACTGGTTGCGCTGAAGGAGATCCACCTGGACAGCGAAGAGGGCACCCCATCCACCGCGATTCGAGAGATATCATTGATGAAAGAACTGAAGCACGAGAATATTGTCACCCTCCACGATGTTATCCACACCGAGAACAAGCTGATGCTGGTGTTTGAGTATATGGACAAGGATCTTAAGAAGTACATGGATGCACGAGGTGACCGGGGTTCCCTTGATACACCCACCATCAAGAGGTTTATGCAGGACTTGCTCAGGGGAACCGCATTCTGCCACGAAAACCGAGTGCTGCATCGAGACCTGAAACCACAGAATCTCTTGATCAACACCAAGGGCCAACTGAAGCTCGCTGATTTCGGCCTGGCCAGAGCTTTCGGAATTCCTGTTAATACGTTTAGCAACGAAGTCGTCACTCTCTGGTATCGTGCGCCCGATGTTCTGCTTGGGTCCAGGACTTACAACACGAGCATCGATATCTGGTCTGCAGGTTGTATCATGGCGGAAATGTACTCCGGCCGGCCGCTGTTTCCCGGCACGACGAACGATGATCAATTACAGAAAATCTTCCGATTGATGGGCACTCCCTCAGAACGAACGTGGCCAGGGATTTCCCAGCTACCCGAGTATAAAGGTAACTTCCCTAGCTACGCAACACAGTCGCTGCACATCTTGCTACCGCAAGTCGACAACCTTGGCCTCGACCTGATTGGAAAGTTACTACAACTGAGACCGGAAAATCGAATCAGCGCTCAAGAAGCTTTGCGACATCCATGGTTCAACGATTTGCAACCCATACAGGGAGAAGTGAGAGCTCAGGTGGCCCAGCAGATCCAGCAGCAAATGAGTGGCATGTCAACTGGTGCATTTGGCACGCAGCCCGGTATGGTTGGTTCGGGCAGATACTGATGAGTATATCATGACAAGAGGCGAAATTAATCGATTCACGGACAAGATGCATGAGGTAGTTATTGTGTCAACCACTGGACATTGAGTGTGGGAGGTGTCAGCAAAAGCAGGCGCATGGGAATGGAGGTATTTGCATTGGCACGGTGTTCTGGCCGATCCGCACGCTGGACGTCCTTTAAAGAGACCAATTTCCATAGCCAGTCTGAGACCTTGAGCTTGTCTTGAGCAATTTTTAACTGCAAGTTCAAATGTGTTGCCCGGTGAAGATTGTTGGTTGTCAGTACTCAGTAGGCCATCGCACTTGCTGCATCAAGCATCAGGGACTCCCAACCCCAAAATAGTTGGGTTGGCAGCCCGAGCCAATCCCAGAGCTTCCTTTAGGGTTCCACTGCATGTCCAATCCGGGCTCCCAACATCGAACGCCTCAACTCCGAGTCGGACAGGGACCACGGGTGTCGAACAGTCTGCCCTTCATTACATTCTCCTTCCCTTGACACCTATCTCTTGTCTTTCTCTTCTTCGTACACAATCGGCAGCATGTTGTCAAGAGCCTGCATGAGAGGCTTTGGCCTTTCGGCAATTCCTCGACGACAGGCGTTCCAGATCGCGAAGCGAACAGTGACGACCGATGCCGCCAGCTCGCATGCCGAGAAGAGTGATGTACCAGAGGTTCGACAGGCTAGCTTCAGACTTTGGGCGAACGACGCAGCTAATGGGGATACAGGAAGATGACAAGCCTTTCACCGTCAGGCTGTCCGATGAGAGTTTCGAAACCTACGAGCTCGATCCTCCTCCTTACGAGCTGCAGACGACGAAGAAGGAGCTGAAGCAGATTTACTATGACATGGTTGCCGTTCGGTAAGTCACTCTCCTCGAAGCCATGTATTGCATGGGCTCGACCTTGAACGACTCGCAGCGCAGTGCTGACTCCCTGACCTGGGCAGACGAATGGAAATGGCTGCCGATCGACTGTACAAGGAGAAGAAGATTCGTGGCTTCTGTCACCTGAGCACTGGTCAAGAAGCTGTTGCCGTTGGAATTGAGCATGCGATCACGCGGGACGACGCGGTCATCACGGCATATCGATGCCACGGTTTCGCTCTGATGCGTGGCGGCACCGTCAAGTCAATCATCGGCGAGCTGCTTGGCCGGCGCGAGGGCATCGCTTACGGCAAGGGTGGCTCTATGCACATGTTTGCTCAAAACTTCTTCGGTGGCAATGGTATCGTGGGTGCCCAGGTCCCCGTCGGTGCTGGCATCGCTTTTGCGCATCAGTACAACGAGTCGCCTACAGCGACCCTGTCTCTTTACGGAGATGGTGCCAGCAACCAGGGACAGGTGTTTGAAGCATTTAACATGGCCAAACTGTGGAGCCTGCCGGTGATTTTTGCCTGCGAGAACAACAAATATGGCATGGGCACGTCCGCGGCTCGGTCGAGTGCCTTGACCGAATACTACAAGAGAGGGCAATACATTCCGGGTCTGAAAATCAATGCAATGGACGTCCTTGCTGTCAAGGCTGCGACAAGTTACGGCAAGGAATTCACTGCCGGCGGCAATGGTCCACTAGTGTTCGAGTTCGTCACATACAGATACGGTGGACACTCTATGTCGGATCCCGGCACAACGTACCGCACCCGAGAAGAAATCCAGAGAATGAGAAGCACGAACGACCCGATTGCAGGCCTCAAGCAGAAGATTCTGGATTGGGAGGTCTGTACTGAGGATGAGCTGAAGCAGATCGACAAGCAAGCACGACAGGATGTTGACGCTGAGGTTGCGGTGGCCGAGAAAATGGCGCCACCAGAGCCGACGCCAAAGATCCTGTTTGAGGATATTTATGTCCGCGGCAGTGAGCCGGCATATCTGAGAGGCCGAACTACGGACGAAACCTATTACTATTAATCGTCCGTCCCAGAGGAGGTGGCATGTTAGCAGGCCAAAGGGGCGTGTAGCGAGAGCATCTTTCAATCTGAGCGGTTTTGCATACCCAGGTATGTATTGCAGCCTCTCCGACAGCGTGAGCGGAGAATTTGCTTGGAATGCCTGCAGGACCAGCTCAACGTTTTTGGTGTGTACTTGTATTCACGGGTCGGGAGCACTGGTGAAGCAGTAAGCCCCAGATACAAAATTCGTACTATTCTTCTAATTTTGTCAAAACAACCTGGAAGCCATCATTGTGGTTGGTTTTCCAAATAAGGTAGTACCATATAGCACAAGTTCACTCCTCATATCACCATGACCGCTGCTGGTATTGACTGCCAAGTGCGTCTGATGTGTTGGGGATATTAAAAATTGCGGAGTACGAAGAAAATACCCTGGTATTTGAGGTGCGCGTCTCGTACGAAAAAGTACGAAGTATGAAGTACTAGGTACTTCGGGGTGTCATCACAGGGCAATGGCTCCAAGGCTTTCGTTAAGCTCTAAGGCGCGCTCGTTAGCGTAAGTTCCGAGTAGAACTGTCCGATGATCGACATGCGGTATCAGGTCTCGCCAGTGCTCTCCGAGCGCTTTCCACGACTCGATCGGGCCTTCAATTATTTGACTGCATCAGTGGCCCTCTATCAATCATTTGTAGCTAGATGTGAATATTCAAGATGGCGACGCAGACGACGGAAGCTTCACCTCTGCTGGGTCGGCGAGATTCGCCAGCGACGGCCAGTGGCTCTACGTCACGTACCGCAGCGACTGCCGGACGCTCGCAGCGCTCTGTCACATTCAACCCCCGAACCCAGATAGCTGCACAACCGGGCTCGGGCTCGTCCAGTGCCGGCGCGCCTCTCCGACCTGCTCACAGTCCATCACAAACCTTGTCAGGCGACTCGACCGCTCGACGAGAACCTCTAATCCAGTCGTTCAACTCGAAACTCCGACGACGCAACAGCCATGGCGCAGCTCTGCCCACCACCCAACCTGCCGGTGCCGGCCCAAGAGTCGGGGCACAAAGAACAACCAAGACGACCGAGAAGCTGAAGATCCTGCCTAATCCTGACTTTGGCGATGACGGTCCTGATGAGGAGAGTGGACGGGATGTGTATTCTCAGTTTACCAGGATCAAAGATCCCAGTGCCCGGCGAGATGCGGCCCGCTTGGGCAAAGCAGATCGAGACAAGCTACCGCGAGTGACCGCCTATTGTACGGCCCAGGGCTATCGATTAGACGGCATACAGAGGTTTATGAAAAGCCGGAGCAAAACACGAGGCGCCAATCCGAAGCTGTTTGACGAGTGTCTGTATTCCCCCTACGACTATGACCACCTCAAGAAGAGAAAGGCACACGAAGACATGTTTGCTCGGACCACCGGCATGAGCGGCGAACGAAGTACGAGCCGAAGCCCGCAGGAACAGAGGTTGGCAAACTTGAGACGCAGTCCGCAAATCAAGCCTGGCGAGCGCCGCTTCTCCGACTCTGCTGTGGAAGTGGAAGAGCATCAGAGGGAGCAGAGAGAAGATCTGATCGATCTGCAGAACGAAATTGACCATCCCGTCCACTCACCCGTAAGGATCTCAGGGTCCCATGCGGAAGAGCACGATTCTTCTGCGCTCGCCCTGTCGCCAACCTTCTCAAAATCAAGTCAGGACCTGACACTACATCGAGAACATGATGAGCTTCATTCCGCCTTCACGAGTGCCCATCCCGACATCGACACCTCCGTCGAAACGCCGGAAGTCTTTGTCTTCGACTACGGCACCATCGTCATCTGGGGCATGACGCCGCAGCAAGAACAACGCTTTCTGTCCGACGTCGCCAAATTTGCCTCCTCCCCGCTCCCGAGCGACAGCCTGCAAACCGAAGATTTCAACTTTTACTATACAAAGGAATACCAAGCGCGCATCTACAATGACTTCATTTCTCTTCGTGATCCTAGAAACCACATGATCAAGCTTGCAATTTCCCATGCTCTCAGTCAATCTGTGAAAACGAGCCTCTTCGAGGATCTCGTCAGCGATACGATCGACTCGACCAGTCCGCTTCCTGCCGTGATCGCGCAGACCGGCAGTGTAAATCTGACACGGAGGCAGCTCAATATGCAGATTGGAGAGCTGTTCATCTTGAGGATCAACATTCATCTGCAGGGAAGTGTCCTCGATAATCCAGAGCTGATGTGGGCCGAGCCGCACCTAGAGCCCGTCTACGCAGCCGTCAGGAGTTATTTGGAGATTGGGCAACGAGTTACGCTGTTGACGGAGCGACTGGACGTTATTTCTGGTACGTTTGGATCTCACTTCAATTACAGATAAGAACAGGTACTAATGTTTTCACGCCAGACTTACTTGCTGTCCTGAGAGAGCAGGGGAGCAGACGGCACGACGAAATTCTGGAGTGGATTGGTAAGCTTGTTCCAATCTCTTTGTTTTTGTGTTGCGCTTACTGTACTACTCTGCTTGGTAATGAAGCGGAAGAAGATATGACCTAAAGCTAATATATGTGCTTGTTTCGCAGTTATCGTACTTATAGCAGCTGAGATCGTGGTTGCTGCCATCAACATCGTGGTTGACCTGATGGCTGGGGTTGACTGATTGGAATCGAGCACGTTGTGCACGTAGCTCTGGACCTAGGAATGTCGCCGATTACCGACCTACCCCCGACATGGCACATGTCCATCGAATTCTTGATGCCCGCGCTTTCGAACTAGGTGGACATTACTCACGCACATTTTGGGTCATAGATGTGCCTTTCGGTGTTCCGGAAAGCACCCCATGTACAAGAGGCGAGGACAGCGAGTCCATTGTCATAAAATAACGCAAGCCTTGCAAAGTACTACGCTGATAGTAAGGTTCTCTTCTGGTCAAAATACCCTTTACAACATGTCTTTTTCACCTACTGTTGCTGCACTTGGCACCGGAATTGCGACTTGGTGGTCACGCTTCGAGTTACGCTTCTCGATTTCGCACCATCAGCTACGAAATCAGGAAAGAGATGATAAACTAGCGGCTCGTTGGAAATTCTCTGTTACTGTAATTTATGAGGCATCGCGTTTTGCCTTGGTTGTGGAAGAAGGGAACTGATCAGGGAGACGTTGGTGTTTGGACGTGCCCGAGAGGGCCAATGAGACGAGTAGAGGTGTGGATACATGGCAGATCCGTTGAAAGGAGACAGAGGTTTGCCCCGGCTTACCGATTTGTGTGAAACGACATGTCACGGGGCACTCGAAAAAGGAACCACCCCTTCAAGCACTGTATAATTGTTTGCCTGCACGGACCGTGGCGAAGGGCACCGCGTCTTCCCGTCAGCCGGAGTGTGAACTGCTATCTGTGTACTGTCACGACTGTATATCAGGATAGACCTAACCAGATATAATGAATTTCTGTCCTAGCACGATACCACGCGGTCTCTAGCATTCCTTGGCATGAATCTCCTGAAAGCATCCGGAGATGGGGAACCACGTATCCAATGCATGCGGGCTACGGGAGGATTGGAATGCCGCCTTCGATCCCGCGTATAGACAATGAATGGCAAGCCGCAAAATGCATGCGTGCACTCAGACATGAAAACTAGCGAAAGCTACGATCAGCGCTTCGATGTATATAGCACGTCTGCCGCTTGGTTCGTGGACGGATGCTATGTACATAGTGGAGAGTCAAACCCCCCACATGCTAGAAAGCCATGCAATCGATGTTGCGTACCCCGTCCGGAGTCTCAGTCAATGCTTCGCATCGCAGCAGGCGGAAACGCAGCTCTAGCGTTTCGGTTTTTAGATACTCGTGATTCAGTTCTCCCAACTGGCCGACGTGAAGGGAAAAGCACCTCGCAGGTTGGGAAGGAGATACTGTAGATGCAGATAGTCCTCGGCGATATTTAGGCTTCGTTTTGTGTCTCACGCCACCTGTGGCCGTCCCACTGTTCAATGGAATCTAACTCTGGATCGCAAAGTGGTCTGCCTGCGTCCAGGACCTGACAGTCTTCTAGATACTCGGCCAAATTCTGTGGCAGCCGGCGGTTCCAGCTGGCGCCATTAATGTTCACTTGGAAGTATCAGCATAACCACATGATACTGGATTTGCCAATCTTCTGGAAACTCGGCGAAATTCCATGCACTTGCTGCTTCCAGCTAGCGTCAAGGGGGCGCTGGCTAAGACCACAGCCGCACACGGTACGAAGTATCTGTTCGTAAGCTGCAGGTGTGCATTGATGGTAAGATCAAACATCAGTATAGCTGCTGCTCCCAGCTAGTCGCCTGGGGACACCGACTTAGAGTATCACATCCGCCCAGCCCATAACAACCGCCTTTTTGTCGCAAAATGCATCTCATCACAGAGCCCCCATCCTATAATAATCCTGGGATTGTGTGCCGTCCCCTGCATGCAAGATGCCACTAGTGTCGGGCGTTTTCAGGGCCCAAAAGTCACTTTGATTTAATCCCTGCTCCTTCGATTAATGACACGTAAAAATCACAGTTGTACTAGCTCTACAGTCGCGCTGCAAAAGGACTTGAAGGGAGTTCGGTCCTGAGCAGCAACCACGGACCGTTCCCATGTGGCAACATGACAAGCCTAGCGAGACCGGCGCTAGTTTTCTCGCAAATTCTTATGATCCAGCCTACGGACGAACCGAAAAATGCTTTTTCCAGGCACGTGCCAGGTTAACAGCTCTTGGGTTAAGATCTGAACGGATTAGTCTTAGTAACATAGGCGTGGCACCGTGGTCCATGAGAGCCTCGCCACGGATCTGGGGCTTGACAAAAATTGCTTGAGATGCTTTGCTTTTGCTTGGTGCTCTGTATAGCTCAGGTGACCCTGCCGATCCACTGTCGTACCTTCCTTGTCAACCCCGTTCCCCATATGATTATTTTGTGTCGGCGCCCGCAATACAACTGTACCATTGATTCGGCCCTTTTTCTATCGAAATTGCGCAGGCCGAGTGCAGTTCCCAAGTATTTTGCTTAGTGTTAGAATGTCTCGGGCATGAGTCGCTTCGCAACACTACTGTGGGCCGGGGAAAAGGTGCGCACAATAAAGACAGAATGCTTTGTACCTTGATTACTGTAGGCAAAAGCCCACTAAGTCGTCTGGAGTAAGAAAATGAGTAAAAGGCTTGTGTACTGATCATTAATTATGAGACCATAGCGACCCCGCGGCGTGCGCTCGAGTAGTACGAACGAGTCTCAACGGAGGCCTGGAGGTGTGAGGACGTCAGACCGAATGAATAACCTCGGCGAAACATGAGTGCGCGAGTCAAGCAGCAATGTTACTGATCCGAAAACAGATCCCATTTTCTGTGGCCTTTGCACTGAATCGGTAGGGCTCCCGCTTTAGTGCAGTCGTTGTACCACGTCTAATTCGCCGCTCCTCAAGACAAGGGGCCTTGAATGCTACAACGGACAATGGGGTGCGCGAACAGGAAATACCCCACTTGAGGCTAAGGGCTTGGTAGCTAGGGGCTTATTTGGAAGTCAAGTTGGACATGTGGGGTTGAAAACCAGTGCGGAGACTTACCTCATCGCCGTGGATCTGGGACGAACACTAGTCACCCAAGTGTATATGTCTTCAACTCTCTCCGCGATTAGTAGCGAATCGATGATCACCAGACGGATCTCGCCAAGTGCTTTGGATATACAGCCCCGTGCAAGAAAGTTATACACACGAAATCATTTCCTCTTCTTGGTTTAGGGTGGCTAGGTCACTTCGTCTAGACGGTTTCGATGCTGCTCAAGGTTGCCACATTTTTCCTAACCCGGCGCCATAATTCATAACAGCTCTGCTCGATTACTATACTGTGCGGCACCAGATCTCTCATCAAACATGCCGACGTCTGTGAGGTGTCACCACTCCCCACTGTTGTTCTTCAATCCACCACCTTTCCTAAAGCATGAGACCTTGACCCTGGACAGGCTGTCGCCGATTGGTTCTTGACCTAGGCGGCTGTGGACTGTGTCGACATATTCAATAGGACCGAATTGATGGAGGGATTGCGCAGATGCTCTCCTAGAACACTTTAGGCGAAACTCTGCCTTCTTGCTATGCTGAATCAGAGCGCCACTGTGCAGTTCTGTTAGTCAAGTCTTTTGTGTATAAATCCCGCCGGACCACGTTGTTGTCAACACTCCCCTCCTCAGCTCTAAGGCAGAGGTTGTCTTGGTTCCACTGACAATCTCGACACGCTCTCAGTTCCTAGCCTTGGTCACGATTCATTACCTTTGTTTCGTAGCTCATCGTCAATAGTCACCTACCAAAATGAGCTTTGCACATGACGTCGAGGCCGGCGGCCGTGGAAGGCACCTGAGTGTCGCCAACTATGCTGGCAACATGGGTAACAACCCGCTTGTCGCGGAAACCGGCCGAAGACGGTCGTCCGTTGTTCCAGCTCGTTCTGTTTCGATTTCGCAGAACGATGGCGTTTTGAACCAGAAGGATGATACTCTCCGAAAGATGTCCGTTGCTGTTCCTAACTTGGCCGAGTTGACAAGCGACGCGAAAGCAGCTGCCGACCTCGAACAAAAGATGGGTTTCCGAGACGGCTTGAGGCTCTATCCCAAAGCCATGTTCTTCTCCTGGGGCATTTCTCTTGCAGTCATCATGGAGGGCTACGACACTTACCTGCTCGGTAATTTCTTCGGTTTGCAGAGATTCAACCAGAAGTATGGCGCTCCGACTGGGGTGATCAAAAATGGGCAACCGCAGTATCAGATTGGTGCCTCGTGGCAATCAGCACTCAGCACAGGCACTGCTGCCGCGCAGATCATCGGTCTGTTTATCAACGGCATTGTCTCTGAGCGAATTGGCTATCGATGGACCATGATAGTCTCTTTGTTTTTAATCACCTGCTTCATCTTCATCACCTTCTTTGCTGTCAACATTCAGATGTTACTCGCAGGTTACGTCCTCTCTGGTCTGCCCTGGGGCGTTTTCCAGACTTTGACCACCACATACGCCGCCGAAGTGTGCCCTGTGTCTCTCCGACCGTATCTTACCACTTATGTCAACCTGTGCTGGGTCATCGGACAGCTGATTGCCTCTGGCGTACTCAAGGGTTTCGATAGCGTTGATTCTCAATGGGCCTATCGTGTTCCGTACGCGATCCAGTGGATTTGGCCATTGCCGATTGCCACGGTTGCCTTTTTTGCTCCGGAGTCACCTTGGTGGCTTGTGCGACACGGCAAGCTCGATCAAGCTCGTGCTGCCCTCCTCAAGCTCACCAACGCCAAGGCGAATGCCGCCTTCAATGTCGAGGATACTCTTGCAATGATGATCCACACCAACGAGCTCGAAATTCAACAGTCCTCAGGTACCAACTACTGGGATTGCTTCAAAGGTGTCGATCTTCGACGGACCGAGGTAACCTGCTTCACCTGGATCATCCAACAAACATCCGGCTCACCCATGATCGGCTGGGGCACATACTTTATGCAGCAAGCCGGTCTCTCTGATCAAGATGCTTTCTCGCTTGGTGTTGGTCAGTCTGCAATGGGCTTTGTCGGTACTGTAGGCTCGTGGTTCCTGATGCCTCATTTCGGCCGACGAACCCTGTACCTCACGGGCCAAATAGTTATGTTCATCATCCTGATGATTCTTGGTGGCCTCGGCGTTCCAGCTCTTAACACAAGTATTGGCTGGGGATCTGGTGCGCTCATTCTTCTCCTCACCTTCGCATACGATATCACTGTTGGTCCAGTCTGCTACTCTCTTGTCGCTGAGTTGCCATCCACTCGTCTTCGTATCAAGACCGTCGTCTTGTCCCGAAACGTTTACAATATCTTCGGTATTGTCATCGGTATCATCCAGCCTCGATTCATGAACCCGACTTCTCTCAACTGGCGCGGGAAGACGTGCTTCTTCTGGGGCGGTCTCAACCTTCTCGGTCTCGTCTGGACCTACTTCCGTCTGCCCGAACCAAAAGGTCTTACATATGGTGAGTCTAACCCAATGACCTGTCTTGCGCTGCAGCTACTAACATGCCAATAGCCCAGCTCGATGTGCTCTTCGAGAACAAGGTTTCTGCCCGCAAATTCCGCAAGGTCGAAGTCGATCCATGGCGATCCGACAATCTCGTCATTGTCCCCGATGAAGACGCTTCCAGCCACGATGAGGTAGAGAAGAAGCTTTAAGCTCACTCTTTCCGAGTCCTAGCGATGGAAAATATGGCTTGCAAGCCTGAGATGCTGCTTAACCAGAATCGCTCTTTGATATTGATAGAGATCTTGCTGAATGAAGTGGACGGGGTAATGAATGATGAGACGAATTGCTTTGAAGTTCTGAGACAGATACCAGAAACTGTATGTCATGACAAGTCTGTCAATGTACTCGTACTCGTACTCGTTCTTAATTGATCAGTCGAGAGAGCTTTTTGGTAGAAACTGTTACCTCGAGCCTCCATTCCCACACATCCTAAGTTGAGCGGAAGAATATCTGCCGCTTAAGAATGCTCTACGAGTGGTCATCCTTTGGCCTCATGCTTGATGGGAGCCGTTATCTTGTTTTGCAGTCGCATCGCTTGGCCCATGGTAGCCCCGTTCTCGGAATCGATCCACTCACAGATGCGGGAATTTCCGAAGGGCTTGCCGTTTCTTCTCTCCCTCTCCCTCCCCAAAACCTAACTTCGATGTTTGTTTGAGAGTTCCTCAACGTTACAGATGTAAGGAAACTAAACTATGTGAACAGCTACGAGGTCGTTGGGCGACCTGAAGCTACGGCCCCCTGTGGCAGCAGCCGGAGTTGTAATATGGGATATTCTAGCCTGCGCAATGTGATTGGGCAGACCTCGTTAGAGCCAACCGCATGCGGATATGGACTTGTACTGTATACCAACATGTTGACCTTGAACGGTAAAAAGGGATCACAATGGCATACTGCACATTTTGTGGACGCTACATGACTGATTCTGAACGCGTGCTACGCTATCGTCCAGCAGCCACTGGATAGACCGGGAGGCAATTATAGTACTGCATATGTAAAGACCACTACGAAGAGGCGTCCGCCCTAGATTGTAATTATCACGATGTGACCTGACCCAGAACCGAAGCCCATAGTGAGCGAGGCAAAGTGTGTATACGTGGGAAACATGTATTTGCTGTACAATATGGACGCTCCGATCGAGTTCATGCCGAGTTCTAGTTCTGGTGGTGAGCCCAGAAGCCTTTCCCGTAGCTAACCAACACCTCTTGGCCGGATTTGATGCCAGCTTTTCGCTTGCCGTGTTTCCCTTGTGGAAGGACGAAAAGGGCGACACCTCTCATCCCGGTCTTCCGTCGGCGACGTCCTTGAGGAAGATGCCGAGGATAGTCAGTCTGTAGAGACGCGTTGGCCGTTGGGGTAATGACGTCTGGTAAGCTTGCATGATCGTTTTCCTCTTTGGTACCAACTTCGAGCCTCCCAACGTGCTTGCGTCGGCTTCCTAATGGGGCGTCAATAGCTTCGCTAGCATCAGTTTGTGGGTCTGGTGGTATGTCTTGCGCCGACCATTCAAACCAAACGTCTCGAAATTCAGCGTTTGGAATTGCCGTATTTGCTAATTCATACGACATACCAGTAGGTAAGCTGTCGATGGGCTTATCTGTCGACGTCCAACTCTTCGCTGAGCGTTTGGACTTTCTGTCCCATCGCCTCAACTGTTCTTCCGAGCCTGGACTGCTTGCTGGTACACCACGATAGTCATTGCAAAATCTAGCCTCGTTGCCTACATGGCATGCGTCAATGGCGAGCTCGATATCGGCGTCCCGATAAAGGTTTAAATCGTAATCCGACTCGTCCCACGAACCAATCGCAAGGGACGAAGGCTGCAGAACAATTCCATATCCAGCTGAATGACCTGCCGATCCTGACTCCTTTGTGTCTGTCTCCAATCCGCGTTGGGTTGTGGCAGAACACTTGCTCTGAAGCCCTTCAAGCTTAGACTCACTCTGTGCTCGTTCGGAGGCAGTGCTGCTGTGGACGTAACCAAGATAGGGTATGATCAGGTCACCTGGCTGGAGATCACGAGCAGCAAAGAGACCGTATTGTCCATTTGCTGGATGTTGCTCGTTCTCGATAGACTTGACTTGGACTCGGTGGTCCAGCTCATTCGAAGACAATGGAAGTTTAACCACAGGTAGCACATCCTTGTGTTCTTCCAGCACTCTATCGATGTCTGCTGTGCATGAAGGCTTCCGTAGGAGCCATTGCAGCTGCCGATCAGTCAGATAAGGCGAGACAGAGGGATATAGCAGATAAGTAATCTCTGGCGGCCAGTTTGGAGGGGGTTGCTTTGGCCGCCATTGGCCTTCTTTATTGGATGTACTAGGGCCAAATTGGATGCGTTCAGGCTTTGTTTTCTCGAGAAAGGTAGTCTGCTGAGTGGTGGCAGATGACGATCTGCATTTCCGACGAGACATGTGTAATGAGTCGGCCAATGTCTAGTGGGAACATAAGGGCTTTTTGCTTCGGCAAACTTGCCAAAGACACTTCGAACAAAATATTGGTGATTACGTGACGCGTTGACCTGCGACACGCGCGACGCGCGACGCGCATGAGCCGCCACTCCCCAAAACTTTCTGCGGGGAGGCAAGTCGTCGAAGTGTGTACTGAGTGTTTGCCTGCAAAGTTCTCTCTTCCATCATCTCCAGCTCGACTCGTGCAGTACTCAATCATGGATCCCTCAGCAGCCTTGTCTGCCATTGATGTTGGCTGTCTAGATGCAATTGTTCTGAATTCTCCAGGGCGAGTCATGCAACCAGTTTTGCAGTGTGTTAACATCAAAACGATACAACGGGGCGACACCGAAACCTACAAGGTGATCTTCAACGACACCAAAAACTTGATTATGACCCTCATATCGGCGCCGATGAGAGAGGAATTCCACAGTGGACGAATGCAAAACGGTGTACTCGCACAGTTGGAAATGTTCCAGGTTAACGAAGTGAAAGGCAGGAGGTAGGAATTCTTCGTGCAGCCAAGCCAACACCGATGCTAAGTAGATGCAGAGTCCTCATCATCTCCAGATTCAGAGTTCTCGAGCAATACGGCGTGCATGATAGGTTGGGCAACCCTAAACAGATGGAAATCAAAGAAGAACTTGCACCGACCAACGCCGTTTCCAGCAACGGTTTCTACGGGAATCGACCTCAAGCTCAGCCGCAATCACGATCAATGCCTTCGCACAGCAAGGCCCCCTCGTCCTCTGCTCAAGCGAATATTTATCCTATCGAAGCCCTCTCGCCCTACTCGCACAAATGGACTATCAAAGCCCGCTGCACGAATAGGTCAGATATCAAGACATGGCACAATCGAAACGGCGAAGGCAAACTGTTCAGCGTGAATCTGCTCGATGACAGTGGTGAGATCCGAGCCACGGGCTTTAACGACCAGTGCGATCAACTATACGACCTCTTTCAAGAAGGAAACGTGTACTACATATCCAGTCCATGCCGCGTGCAGATGGCAAAGAAGCAGTTTTCGAATGTCAACAACGATTACGAATTGACATTTGAGCGGGAAACAGCTGTGGAAAAGGCGGAAGTTCAGGACGATGTGCCGCAGGTCCGGTTCAATTTCACCACCATTTCGGATCTGCAGTCGGTCGACAAGGACACGACTATTGACGTTGTAGGGATACTGAAGGATGTGGGAGAAGTCAGTCAAATTACAAGCAAATCCACGAGCAAACCTTATGACAAGCGAGAGCTCACCCTGGTCGATGATACTGGCTATTCGGTCCGCCTGACTGTCTGGGGCAAGGTAGCATCTTCCTTTGAGGTCACTCCTGAGTCTGTTGTAGCTTTTAAAGGCGTCAAGGTGTCCGACTTTGGAGGTCGATCGCTCTCATTGCTTAGTTCCGGTTCTATGAACGTGAACCCGGATATGCCCGAATCTCATCGTCTGAGAGGCTGGTATGACCATCAAGGACAGAACCAGCATTTTTCGACCCATTCCAACGTTCAAGGCACGGTTGTACCAGGAGAGAGAAGGATTGATCACGTCAAGTCCATTGCAGAAGTGAAGGACGAGGAGCTCGGTATGCGAGGCGAGCAAGCTGATTTCTTCAACCTCAAAGCCTCGATTCAGTACATTAAACAAGACAATTTCTGCTACCCAGCTTGTCGGTCGGAGGGATGCAACAAAAAGGTCCTGGAAATAGAGCCTGGCCAGTGGCGATGTGAGCGGTGTGACAAGACCCACGAGAAGCCCGAATACAGATACATCATGTCTGTCAATGTCTCAGACCACACCGGTCAATTATGGTTGAGCTGCTTTGATGAAGTCGGACGCATGATCATGGGAATGAGCGCCGATGAGTTAATGGAAATCAAAGAGGTAGATGAAAAGAAGGTTGGCGACATCTTCTCCGAGGCCAATTGCAAGACCTGGAACTGGAGATGTCTGGCCAAGATGGACAATTATCAAGAGAACCAAAGGTACGTTGGTTCTTGTCTACCACGTGAAGTGCTTACTAACTGTTCACAGAATTCGGTATCAGGTCCGAACAGCTACTGCCCTCGATTTTGTAGTCGAGAGTCAGAAGCTCATTGCTCTGATCAAGCAATACGACAACATGGGTGTATATTAGTAAACCTTTTGTTCTGGCCAGACGGGATCTGCATTTTGTTCGGCATAGGTCGGAATCTCGGCAAGGTTGCGGTTCGTACAATATTTGACGTTGGTTGTAAGGTAGCTAGCTCGAAAATTACAAATGCAGGGGGGCACATTTCCGAATTATTCCATCATCACCTCAGATACAGAACGTTGCACCCAGAGAGCATCTGTTGGAGGTGGTTTGCAGTTTGTTTATTCATTGCAGCTGCTGATCCACTGACAGTTGACGCTGATACTTTGCTCCGACGTATAAATGTCTTGCTTCTTCTCACTCTTGCCGCGAAGGAACTTCGGCCACTGATACACCAATCAAATTTCCATCTTCTGTTTGCCGACCAGCCTCCATTACGCCTTAAAGCTGTACGAAGAAATCAGCATCCCGCAAAAATGGCTCCATCCATACCCAATACTATGAGAGCAGTCGACATCCGCAACGGCAAAGGCGACACCTCGGCATTGTTCGTCAACGACCAAACTCCAGTTCCCACGCCTACGGGCTCCCAGGCTCTCGTGCACATCCACGCCTTTGGCTTAAACCGCATGGACACCATCCAACGCGAAGGCAAGTACCCCGTCCCTGCGGGCGCCCCACAGACACTCGGCGTCGAATTCTCCGGCACCATTGCAGCGCTCCCGGACAGCTCCGCCGTCGAACACGGCTGGAAAGTGGGTGACGAAGTTTTTGGCTTGGCCTACGGCGGCGCCTACGCCGAGTACATCGCCGTGAGCACGCACATGCTGATCCACAAGCCGGCGGAACTATCCTGGGAAGTCTGCGCCGGCATTCCCGAGACCTGGATCACCGCCACGCAGGCCCTGTTCTTGATTGGGGGGTTCAAGAAGGGCCAGAGCGTGCTGTGGCATGCCGGCGCAAGCTCCGTGAGCATTGCAGGGATCCAGCTGGCGCGAGAGGAGGGCGCGAGTGCCATCTACGTCACGGCGAGCAGTCAGGAGAAGATCGATTTCTGCAAGAGCCTTGGTGCGACGGACGGTTTCAACTACAAGACGAGTAACTGGGCCGAGGGTGTGCTCAAGGCAACGGGCGGCAAGGGCGTCGATTTGATTGTGGATTTTGTCGGAGCGACGTATTTCAACCAGAACCTGGACGCCGTGGCGCTTGATGGGCGCATCGTGAACTTGGGCCTCATGGGTGGCAACGTGGTGAAGGAGCCTGTGGATATTGGCCGCTTCTTGAGGAAGAGGGCACGCTTCGAAGGTAGTAGTTTGAGGAGTCGCAATGAAGAATATCAAGGTCGGTTGCGCGATACGCTGGTCGATCATGCCCTACCGAGGTTTCGAGATGGGCGTTTCAAGGTGCCTGTGGAGAAAGTGTTCAAGATGAGTGAGGTGCAGCAGGCGCATGAACTGATGGAGAGCAATCAGACGATGGGCAAGCTGATATGTACGATTGATTGAGGACAGAGGCTTCCTCTCCGACGAATAGCAAAAGAAGTATTTTATTCACTATCTGCATACCTCACCTTTTTCAGGGTATCATCATATCGCATCAACTAGGCGGCGCCTGTCTACTCATCTAATTTTCATAAGTCGTGTCCACATCTCGATATTGCACCAGACGAAAAAACTAAAGACAAGTCTATGGCTTGGGCTTCCTCGGCACTACTCACGAAGCATCTTTCACAGCCAGGTTCTGCATGGCGTCCTGTACGCTCTCACCGACTTCGACCTTGTCAGCATCTGGTCCCTGGACAGTGCCATCTTGATTCGTTACGACCTTGGCACCACCGGGATAACGCGAGCCCTTGTCCTTTGGCTTCTTGTCTTTCTTTTTCTTCTCTGGTTGCTCGGACGGGTACCCGGCTGCTAATGCTTCTTGCCATTCCTGGTCTTCCTGAAAGTCTGCCTGTATGGGCGCGAGGATCGCATTCAGCGTATCCGCCACACCCGCCTTGAGCATTTGAGGCGTCAGTTGATCAGCTTCATAGGCTTTGCGCACCTCATCGATGTTCGAAAAGACCAGAGGTTTACCGTCCCTTGGAACAAACTTGATGCTGGCTGAGCCGTCCGAGCTCTGCAGAGCGCTGATTGGGAGCAGCACATACTCGACAAACGCAATGAGACCGTTACCCTCCGTGACCTGTGCTTGTGCAAATGCCTTTTTGACTTTACTCGTGACCGTCGCCGCGTCGTCCAGCACATCGATCTTTGAATTCGGATCCGAAGCCGACATTTTACCTCCTGCTTGCAGACCAGGCACCATGGGGTTCATCAAATGTATTCGTTCCTTGTAGCCTATCTTTGGCAGTATCTCTTGTGCTAAGACAAAGATCTTCCTTTGATCAACTCCACCAAACTGTGCGTCCACCCGGAGATACTCCTCGTCCAAGGCTTGCATTAGAGGATAGATGGAACCCGCAAGGGTCGGGTTTTCGACCTGTTTCACGACTTCGGAGCCCGCCTTTTTCGCATCGTGCTCAGTCACTATAGTCATAAGTCTGTAGTTGTCCATGGCGTATTCCTTGCTGAGCTGGTATTCTGAGCCGTTGATAAACTGAAGCCTGTCGAGGCTAACCCCGACTGCCTTGAGGAGTGACTGGACGACACGTTTGTAATGTACCGCCCTCCGTCTAACCTGCTCTATTGGTGCCTTTGTGTTGTCCAGAAACCCGTGGAGATCCGCCATGAGAATTTTGACTTTGCATCCCGCTTTCAGGAACTCAGCAATCTTGATCATCGGTACAAAATAGGCGCAATGTGGCCGGCCTGTGATCGCAGTACCCCAGTAGACTGATAGGGGACGCTGCTGCTTCAGCACAATATCTTCAAGCATTTCTGGGTGGAGAACTTCTTGCAGGTTCGACTGGATGAGATCGAGTGTCTGCTGGGGCGAGAGCTCTGTCGTCGACGCCATCTTGAAATGATAAGTCGTGTGCGGAGTCGGCAGGATTTGATATTGGCTCACCCTTGCGGAACGTGTGGTATTGTTTCAGTTGCGGTGGTTTTGCATGCCCTTCAATTTGGATGCTGTGGACGGTGATCAAAATTTTGGAAGCCAGCCTTAGCCCCGGCGGTAACCTCGCAAGTGGATAATAGGCCCATGAGGCTCATGGCTAAGGCTTAGGAGGCCACGGACGCTTGGGGAAGTAAAGAGCCTCTGGAACGCTTACAGTACTACGCCATTAGTAAGCGCCACTTTTCGCGATTTCGCGTTTATGACTTCACGACGCGTTTATAGCTATTTTCTTTGAATCTATACAGCATCATGCCTAGAACTCCGTTAGCTCCAATAGACGGTAATATTGTACGTCGTCATATGCTCTCTGAGTTCGAGAGAGGAAGAATTATCGCTGCGCACGAAATTGGCCTGAAACCGCATAAAATATCGCGGATCCTAGGCCATCCGCGATCTACAATTCGCGACGTGATTTCACGTCTTAACTTCCACCCAACAGCGGCTACGCCAGCACGCCCCGGACGACCCGTAATACACTCGGATCGCGATGATAGGGCATTAGTCCGTGCTGTTGTTCAAAAACCGACTGCGACTTACGCCCAGATTCGTGCGGAAAGTGGTATTGAAGTTAGCGATCGTACAATCGCGAGGGTCCTTTCTAAAACCCATCGTAAGCACTGGATCGCGAAGAAACGACCAAAGCTGACCGCTCAGCACGCAGAGGGAAGGCTAAAGTGGTGTAATACCCGAAAAGAGTGGTCCTCCGGCGAGTAGAAGAACATCGTTTTTAGCGATGAATGTTCCTTCGAGAGGGGGTCCGAAAAGCGTCGCGAATGGGTCTAGGGTTACCCCCATCAGAAATAGACCAATAGCCATATTCAGACGACGACGAAGGGAAAAGACATCTCGATTATGGTCTAGGCCGGTATCTAGATCGAAGGACGCTCGGATCTAGTAATAATAGAGCCTGATCCTAAGTCCCCCCGGAAGGGGTGCTCGGCGAAGTCGTACATCAAGGTATTGGAGGACCAGTACGAACGGATCTTCGAACCCGGTATGAGCTTGCAGCAGGACAACGCCGGAATCTATACTGCTGCGGAGACGGTCGCCTGGCTTGAGGATCACGGAATAGACGTGATTGAATGGCCAGCTTGTTCACCCGATTTAAATCCAATTGAACACCTCTAGCGAATCCTAAAAGATCGCGTCAACGCCAACTACCTAGAGCTCAGGACTATGGGTAAAGGAAGAGCAGCCTTCAACGTATTTAAGCGCGCCGTTATATCTGAATGGGACAGCATCGATCAAGAGATAATCGACGAGCTAATAAGGTCAATGGATAGCCGGGTAAATCACGTACGCGCGGCGAAAGGGTGGCAAACCAAGTACTGACACCTCGAATTTGTACATAATTGCCTATTTAGGCAATAGAGTGGGCTTTAGCGGTCATTTTAAGCATACAAATAGCTAATTCCATTGCATTTTACGGTTGCAGTAGTAATTTATATGGAGGGTGTCAAAAATTTTAGGGGGGCAAAAATGGTGGAGTGGCGGTTACTAATGCGGGGCACTGTAACACGGTTTCTTGGCAGGCACTTCATGCAGGGACTCGGGGCGCTGCCACGGAGCAGCTATTAATATTGTCAGTGACAAGAATCGGCAGCGGGCAGACTAGAAGAGCCGTTCAGCCTACGAGATATATGACTATGGGTGCTTAGGCGTACAATCGAAGATTTATTCAGATCCTTTGAAGAGCTTTGATTTTCTTGACTCTACTAGAACTCACCTAAGCCATTGGATTTGTCCATTGATTTTTCCCGGCGCAGATGCTTGGGTATGCCTCGCACAGTTCTAATTCGTCCTTGGCCCCGTCGATGCTTAGATAATGATGGCATCAATTTGACCAGAACCTACAACGGTTGCAACCAAACTGGTCCGGGATGGCGCAAAAGGCTGGGCGCTCGGCTTGGTGTCTGAATTATACCAACGTTGTCCGGAATCCCCGCTCTTATGTCCTCAATCCATCAATGCCAGAGACAGTATGTCACCCTATCGTAAGAGTACTTACCTTTCGGCAATCTGCACAGTGGCAGAGTGCATGGATGATATAGGCTTGTGGGGATTGCGAGCTAGTAAACGAGCGACGTACTCCGTCGCGACTGGCTCGTCACTATACTCAAATGGCAATATTTCCTCCGCACAAGCAAGACCTGGTCAGCTTGATGGGCATTGTTCTCTGGTATCCCCTTCTGTTTGTGGCGTCTCCCTCGTGATTTTGCAGACTTGGGCAGCAGCCTCAGAGTAGACCAGATTCACTCACTCATCTCAGATCTGAGGCAGCTTACAAGGCCGGTGGCCCATTTGTAGCCTTCTCCCGATGTCATATCCAAAGCCTCCAGCTCTAAGTGCTGTGGAGGAGTCGCTTTGTCAAGTATCTGAAATTCCGTCGAAACTGTCTCAGACCTGGAGACAAATTTGGTAACGTAGTTGTGCAGATCATGACGTGGCCTGGTCGTACCCGATTTCATCTGTCCGCAAATGTCAGGATTTTCGAAGTGTTGTGTGAATCAGGCAATATCGGGCCAAAGCGACAGCCCAGGTGATCTCGATCTGACCGATTGCTGCCTGTACCTTCCGGTCGGCGGTCGCCAACCACAATTCATTCTCCCTAAGTAAAACATGCAATTCACAGTCCTCATGGGACGAATGCCAAGAAAAGCAACGACCGCTCGTATCTGTCGAATGATCTGAGCAGCGTCCGCCACTTGATTAACTACCACGCGTGGGTGGTGAGGCCAAGGACTCACATTGGTTGTTAAGATATCTGAGCGTACCCCACGTACAAAATCTTTCCATAGTCAGTTGTTTTCTGCAGTCTCCAGGAACAGGGAAGCGGGGGCCATCGAGGCCGGTGAACCAGAAACGGCTGTCAGTCAACTTGACACTGGTTGATTCATCGTTGTATAGTAAATCGATCAATGTGGTTTACCAAGCACCACCGCTGATGCCCTGCCTCTTTGCGACGGAGCACGGGGTCCGACGAAACCACTCTGTATCGCATTCGTTGCGTGTTGTCCATGTTGACCTTATGGTCAAAGATATCAAGATTTCTCTGGCAAGAATGGTCGTGACATGCGAGCATGTTGTGTAGCTTGGCTATCACGCCGGACCTTGAAACCCCGGAGTGATCATAAGCAGAATCTGCTCTGTGTCTGTCACCCTGGGGGACACTGACTAAATCCAAGAGTTCATTCGACTAAACTGTATGGGATCACAATGGGTCCAAGTAAATGTCAGCAAGGCACAGAGCATCGCCAAATGCAATTTCCGAAATAGTCCTCCCTCTTCGAGCGTAGGTTTGGACGCCAAAGATACAAGCGAGTCACCTGTTGCTTGCCTGATTATGGCTTACCGTGAGTGTCAAAAGTGGCTTTGATACCATGGCGAAGGCCTGGGATCTGAACGAGTTACCTTTATCTGTTGTACCGATGGACCTTTGAATCATCGAAGATGGGAAAACAGAAATTCATTCAGGAACGTGGTCATGACAGGTGACAGAACTGCCAGTTTTGTGCGCACTCTGTTTTCGTTGAGCCGCATCAAACGATCAAGCTAACACCGGAAGATGATAAGCATAGTTCTCCGCAAGGGGTGCATGCTAGCCACGATGACAGCTGAGGCAGAAGGTCAACGAAAAGGACATCTGGGCATGTATCGGAATTCTAAAATTCCACCGCATGGCGTTGCAAGTGACCTGGGATTCGGACGAAATACGAAGTACTTAGTACCACCTTGTCCCATTAACCCTTCGCGAATGGCAATACCCGCAATCAAGCCACGCGCATTCGCAACTTTGGCCCAAAAAGGAATTAGCTCGTGTCCCAAAAATGCCTGACGAGGCTACCACGGGTGCCCAACATAGGAATGATCCGCGTGGACGCCTGAGATTCGTGGCTTCAAGTCTGCCAAAACTGCGATGCCCTTGGCCCCATGCACTAGCCCACCCGCACATCCCAAAGTCTGGGAGGATGTTTGTCCGAGGGCGACAGATTTCCACTTTCAACTCTAAGCCTTTGCTGCACATCCCAGCCCTATGGCGTTGGCCAGTCAAAGACGAACATGTCTGCCCTAGACGTTGGTTACCCTAGTCTCATGGAGCATTGGCGGAATCCTAATTGTCCTCTTCAGTTATGCGAGCTGACGAATATTCTATAGCTGGGCTTTGCGTTCCAAAATTGATAATATAGCAAAGGACCAGACTACTCCGTTGGCTGTATGCTCCGATTTCATCATTGTTGTGTTTACGGCATCGAGTCCCCACGTCTTGTGATATTTTGCCTCCCACCGCCCTGTTTCATGCAGGGCTCGCAAACAGTAGAAGCCACAGCATTGAACATTTGTGCTGCGACGCCTGCAGCCCGCATGCAAACGAACTTGGAAACCCTGGCTTGAACACTTAGGCGGAGCCATTGTTTGCTAGCGTGTCTCCCAGGCAGCTACCCATATCAACCTTTCGATCCGTCTTTGGTTCTTTTCTTCTCGCCTTTTTTCACGCTCACGCACGCTATAGACATCAGCACGGCTGCCCTTCATCAGCAAGCCGCCATTCATTGTTTTCATCGGAACTGGTTGCGAGATGGGTTCCAGCAGAATCGGTTCATACATCGAGCAGTACCGATGCAAAAGGAAGGAGGCAGCTGAGGAAGATAAACGAAGAAGGACAGATGTGGTGAAGAAGAGACCAGAGATCATCGATCCATCATTCGAGCTCTTTCAGCATGCTACTCCGTTATCGAGTCAGTCTTACAACGATCCCCGCTATAACGACAATCGCAGTAGCGCACCACCAACTACTGTGAATGACGACTGGCTGTTCCAAACTAGAAGATCAAGTACATCGCCATTACCAGGTGCACCCTACCAATTCGAACCATTCTGTGAAGTGACGCCTAAATCGTCTGTCTCAAGCAACAACTCTGCTGCAGGCAATGCGCCTTCGCACCCGGAATACGACATGGGCTGGGACACGTCAAGCACCGCGAGGCCACGGCCGCAATCCTACTTACCGGCATCGGCATCGGCATCTTCTTCCTTGTCTATGACGGATCTGCATAGGAGTTCTGCCTACCAGTCACGGAGCCATACTGAACCGACCACGGACAGTCAGACACGGGAAACTCTGCCTGCCTACGCAAGCAATCACGATGCACGATCAAGTTACAGACTCGAGGCATCTTTAACTAGACCGTTCAGTGTTAATGATCCGCTGGAATCACTATCTGAGCCTCTTCGAGACAGCCATTTCTACAACAATGCACATCGTTCTACAACAAATGATCATCGCGGCCTCTCCAGAGAGAATAAGCTCGGAACCATTCCCGAACAGCTCGGCGTCAATGTGCAAGAGTATCGCGACGATCTCATCAAACGCGGTTTTCAGGTGTGAGGCTACCCGCCCTGCATCACTTTCACTTTACCCGCACTTATGTGGAAATTTGTTCACCGGTTGGATTTTGTAATCAAATTTTAAGCGCCGGCGCGGTGTTTCGTGGAGCATCCGAGGATGGATGGATTCTCGATCGAGCAAGGATGATGAAACAAACGATATGATACCCTATATTTCCTACGGCCCTTGAGGCGCTCTCTGTCTTCTATATATCTAGGTACGGAGTACTCAGTAGCAATTCATGCGAGTCTCGCTCCCTGTGTTTTCACACCTTGCTCTCGCACTGTTCCTGACGTAGCCAGCCGGGTCTGGACCGAGCATACAAAATTATCTAGCGGGTCAAGCGCTCATAATGTGGAACTAGAGATTTGATGAAATCCCATTGCGTCATCTCACTAAATCCATGCGTATATGCTTCACAGCTTTTGACTTTCGATGCTGACGTGGTAGATCCCACAGAGCAACAAAAAGGAGCTTCTTGCACCAAGATTTTCACCGTCATTCAAAGCCCACGGCTTGAACGCCGTCGCAACCCTAAATCCAAGACCAAAGAGCACAAGATGAAACGTCCTCATGTCTTGACCATTTAGAGAGATGTCCCACTTCCCAGTTAGCAGGTAGCGGAGGCAACGCGAAAGTCTATGACGAAGCCCAAGGCACCCCAGGTCATCATCGAAGCCACCAAAAAGGGCAAGCGACTTCCAGAAAGAGCTGCAAATCCCCATAACAGATCGGGGATTTGCTGGCCCCGAAAACAAGTTGTTTTTGCAGATTACCAGGGTAAACCTTGCCGATTCGGCGCCGCCTAGCGCAAACTTTCTCGAAGCCCCATGCCTGCCCAACGTGCCAACGCGAAGGCCAAGCGCAAAATCCCGTCCGTAAATACGCTAGTATCCGAACCGCCGCGAGGAACAGCCACTGCACAGGTGGTTAGTATACTGAACGCACGTTGTCTATTCCATTCTTCATGTACCCGATGTAGAGGCCCATGTCCTTGACCTCAGCTCGGATATCCGAAGGCCTAATATCAGCCGGAATACGGAGTATATATACTTCGTAATCACGGCGTCCTTCAGATGCGGCCGTGGATGTCATGTTCACGAGTCATCAATTTCCGGATGCATGTGCCTGCCATCCTGAAAGGAGTTAGATCGGTACGATCTCACGTAAGGAGTACTCGTGTACCACAACATATACGATCCGTGGATATGTTGGGTGGAAATATTCTTTTTCAGTGCAGCTGGACATAGCAGAGTGTTACAAGATGCGGATGCCATCTCTTGATTAAGTAGGTGTACCTGCAGATCTGTGCACCGAGCTCACTTTGACCTTTCCCCACGACCATTTTGAATGGCTCGATGCACAAATCCAGTCACCCGCATATTAACTATTTTTCTGCAGTACGAGAGTTGACGCAAGCGATGTGCGACGTTTGTGTATTCGAGGAGTGACCGTTGAAGGACAATAGTCTCAGCAGGTTGGCGAGCCTGCATCACGTAGGTGGTGGGTCTTTTACGAGCTGTTGCTATTCTCTCTCTGTCCTTTTGTAAAGATCAAGCATCTGGGATTCTCATCTCAACTGGCATCGTGCATCACATACACGAGGAACACAGGGCTATGTTGGCAATCACTAATACGACGACGATGCGTGAGAAGACGAAGTTCTCAGAGGTGAGATCCTCGACTCACCAATGGCAGTTGGCCTTGAGCTAGGCTTCCGAAATGAAGACGAATATGTTCGTGTTGGCTGAGGCGCCAAAAATCGATTCTCTGCTCGAGGCTTGATGACTTAGCCTGATCGGGGTTCCAGGAATACCTTTTCCGATGATCACACCTTTCAATATCTACAAAGGGTGGGGAGCAGAAATTAACAATGGATGAACCGTGTCTAAATCCGCGTGGAAATAGACCTTTGGACTATTCGTTCATCTTCTACTCAAAAGGCAGGCGAAATCCTTTTGGACTTTCGTCTTCAGCTCAGACTGGTAAAATCTTTTTGTTGCTGATCGATTTAACATACTAACCTCTTTGGACTCGAAAGCGACTTCGTGAGCCCGATATGGGGAATGTACCGGAACTCCTCGCCCAACTAGAGAAAGAGCGGGCCCGTCTTCAATTATGTAAGCGTGTGGGCGCATTATCGTGATCATCTACTTCGCCACTTCTGATACGGATATTTCGATTCCGCTTGAGAGCTATATACAGCTGATGCAGCTGGTTCGATCTCTACTATGAGGTACCCGGCGCCAGGATGATCCGAACAAGCCCGCTTTAACACTGGTCCTCTTGAGCAAGACAAAATTTTGTTGTGAGTGGCAGATCTCACTTCACCGTGGTCGAACCTGTAGTTTCCGGTATTGTTTGTCGAATATGCTAGTTCCGCGTCCAATAAATACCACGAGAGAACAGGGAGCTCCGCGACAGTGAATAAGCTAACCGCTTTTGGCACCCATCTGTTTAGTTCCGCGAGTACATCACCTATCTTTTGAACCCAGTCTTCTAATCAGCAGACTTTGCAGCAATCATGTCTTGTCGCCAACTCGGGTAATGTTGGCAGATGCGTGTTGTAGGCTTGGTAGAAGCACTGCAAAGAATGGAATGACAAAAGATGGCCTGTCAAAAGCGCGGAAATATTGCTATTCCCCTGGTTGGGGATGGAGTTTGAGGATTGCCGCTTCATGATGTGATAATAATACAAAGCCTTAACAATTGATTGACTCCAACCCTCAAGCTTCGTTCATCTTTTTCGCACCACGATAGAATGGAGGCATAGGCTCCAGCTTTTGGCGTAGCACCCAAACTTGAAAATGCCATACAGCATTCCTCAGTTGGTACGATGCATGTCTTCGAGTCGGAATTGAGAAAACCTGGTCGAGCTCTTCCAAGGTGAGTGACTTTGTCTCGGGAACGGCGAGCAGGATCCAGACCCATAGGATCAGACACCATGCGCCATACCAGCCGAATGCTCCTTGCGGCTTGAAAGACGAAAGGAGGTGAGGCCAGGTAAACGACAGGATAAAGTTGAAACACCTTGACAATGATTAGCATCGCAGTGACTAGAAACAAGGCGTAGGCTACCCACCAAGTTGTGGCAGTCGCCCAGCTCATGCCGACATCACGGACATGGACAGGAAACGCTTCGGCTGAATACGTGAACGGCACGGGACCCTCTCCGGGGCTGTAAAAGACCTCAAATAAATACATCCCTGTCGTCACCATGCTGATTTTGGTCTTGTTGTCGGTGAACCAGAAGCTGAACCCTGTCCAAAGTAAGGTCAAGCAGAGAAAAGGAAATGTGAAAAGCAGGAGGTTCCGTCTTCCCCACACATCAATCGTGATCAGAGCTGGGATAGCAAACACCCAGTTGAGAATGCCAGTCCCCATGGAGGCCAGCAGAGCACTATTAGTACTGTAGCCAGATTCAATGAAGATGGTTGTCGAGTAATCTAGGAAGGATGAGCAGCAAATCGCCAATTAGATTGAATCCAACTTACAAGCGATGACGTTCACGCCGCAAAATTGTTGTCCGAACATGACTATCCAGGATGCTAAGGTAGCTCGCCTGTTCCTCGGAACGGTAAAGAGTTCGACGAATTGGGTGAACAAGTTCTTGCCTTTGTTTGCCTTGCGCTCGAGCTCAACACCAACGTAAGTGTAGTATGTGTCTCGTGCAGCTTGGAGGTTCGATTGACGGATGCGTTGGAACGAGCGGAAAGCTTTTGCGGGCTTGCGATGCTGGATATACCAACGCGGGGACTCTGGGCAAAGGTATACTTGAGCGCACACGATCAGAGGGAGAACAACCGTTGATCCGAGCATCAGACGCCATCCAAGATCTGGGCTGATACCGGTCGATGGGCCAAATGCCACTCCCATGATATTACCGAGCATGATGCCAAAAGCAGTCCACCTAGTGTAACAGATTAGCATGTTTCTTGGAACATTTGGGCGAGTCCTAATCACATTTGCCACTGCATCACCATAGCGCCACGTATTGGTGCAGGCGCGCACTCTGCAGCGTAGACTGGTACCGTTGAGGACTTAGGGCCTATACCAAGCCCGAGAACGAATCGAGCAATGAAAAGGTTGACCCAGCTATTCGCCACACCTTCCCAGATTGATGCGACAGCAGCAATAAAACAAGATACGAAGATTGTGCCCCGTCGAGCGAGGTAACGGTTCATAGGCTCGGTGAGCCAGCAACCAAGGATGGCGCAGCAAAGGTACGGCGCGCCAACGACAAGGCCCGTCAAGTTGTCCACCATACCCTTGGAAAAGCGCTGCTCTGTGATATTGAGATCTTTCAGGTACAGTGCTTGGGCGCCGTTGTTGACCGTCTCATCCATGCCTGTGAGGCTGTCAGAAGTGTACTCTTTTTGAGGGTGGAGACCACCATGGTATACGAAGGAAATGAAACATTACCCTGAACGGCAGCAGCAAGCGAACACATGACAACGAGCCACCATAACTGGAACTTTTGACTCCATCGGTGTGTGTGTTCTCGTTCAAGCGCCCTTCGTTCCTCATCATTGAGGTCAGGTAGAAGGTGGCCTTGATCGGGATTTTGCGCAACCAGAGCCCCCTTCTTGAAGTCTTCCAAATGTTCCATCAAATCGCTATCACGGCAGAAAGTCTCAACCTCAGCGAACAGTTGCTCTCGTCCCAGACCAGCAAGGGGGTTTTCGAAAGCGGCAGCTAGGCCTTCTTCGCTGACTTCGGTAAATGACTTTTTGCGGGGCCGTGAATTTTCAACAAGTGTGTTCGCTTGCGAAGCACGGTTATTACCCTCGTCCTTTTCATCCATTTTGCTGAAATTCAGTTTCCTGTAAAGGTCCAGATACAAGAATGCTAAGCCGGTGATGCCAAGTGAAGACAAGAAAAGACAAGAAACTTAGACGGAAACATACACAAGTCCACACATCCCACGCGTCAACTTCATCCTTCGAAAGAGAAGGAGTGGTGGCATTGACGTCATTGGCATCAAGGATTCCCATCCATCAAACTTTCACATCGATCCTGTGGCATTGATATCGAGATCCTCATGATTTTTGGTTGCGACCATCGGGGCCTTCAAAGGCACGGGATTGGCCTCGAAGCGTGTACGTGAGTGCACGTGGCTCCGCTAAGCTGACGGGCAATATGCCGGATAACCTAATCACTGCCTAAAGATCAACTACATCTGGACAATGTTAGCCAACCAGCAACTGAAGCAAGGGGCAAATGTTAGTGGGCCAGACTGTAGCGTAAACTAGAATGTACTTGGCATAGCAGCAGACTTTACCCCGGACACCCGGACAAGGCCGACCAGCAATTGAGTTTTGAGGCCAGCTGCACCAAAATCTGTGAACGGATACGTTGAAGGAACTTGTCGGGTCAAGCTATTACGACATACTCGAAATGAACTCGACTCTCAAAATCATGGACGGACAGCAAACATTCTTCGGATTGGCTAATATGTTCATGATCATTTGACTTGCGCTCAATGTTAAATCCCAGAGTGCTGTATCATCGTAGCTTGGTTCGAATGGTTCTGTACAGGGTGCTCGGTAAGGGGATCAGAGCCTTGCGAAAGGGCAAAAATAACAACTTCAGTGACAAGAGGCGGTCGGATGAATAAAAGTTCGATTAAGGTTAATAGGCCGCTTCGGCCTAGCTTGCTCTGAATGGCGGGATGTTCTGACAGTAACTATATCTTCGCAGTACGGTGCGTGAAACCTATGATCGTTTAGTGTGAATGGAAGACGTTGATGCCAACCTAAGAAGGCCATTGCTAGCGATACTATCGCGTTGGCTGTGATTACACACTTCCGGGAAGACTAGGCCCTTGTCTTCATTCATCTCTTTGTTGATCTAAATGCATCAATTAACTCTTGCCTGCTCTTTTCATCTCTTACACTGTAATACTTGAGATCCTTCTCGACTTTTTCTGGCACAAACCCGTCTACCCACTCACCGGTAGGCACGCTCTTGAGAAGAGTAGCGAAATCTTTTCTCCTCTCCGAATCGCTGGTCTTGAGCTTCGTAATGTACTCTCGATATAATTTCTCCCGATCTTTGTCTGGAAAGTATCGGTCTGTCATCTCAGAGGCTTTCCGGAACTTACGCTTGAACTCGGGCCAGTAGAGCTTAGGGGTTGCTTCCTTGCTGAGGAAACGGAGGTAGGCAATACGAGGGTCGAGCCTCTTGTTCTTTTCCAACATGGTAGTATTTGGCCCATTCTGGTCGGCTGTGCTGGGGCCAGCGTCTCCAGCGTTTCGTTCGGCCACACGGTCCCGTGACCATGCATCAAAAGCCGTCCGGCGAGACGACATATTAGGAAGAGCCGTCCAGCGATCGTCACTTATCACGGCGTGTGCGGTGGGGGTATTCGTGTCTATCAATGCATCAAAGGTAGAGAAAGGAGAGATTTGGTGTTCGTCAAGTAGTGAGCGAAACAGGGCGCCCCTATCTTCCCCGGTCAGAAGCATGCCTCCGTCGTCGTCATCAAGATCGGGGTCGTCAAAGTTATGATCATAGCCTGGATCGTCATCGTCTGCTTCCATTTGGGCTAATTGCCAGGCAATATCGTCTTCATTGAACTCTGGTGGGCCTGGCGGTGGCTGATCTGTGGGCGAGCCATCTTGCGCGTCGAGACGTGGGCGTTTGGCAGAAGGATGCTGATGTTCAGCTTCGTCATCTGTAACTTCCACCTCTTCATATTCCTCGCTGTCGTAGTCTGTGGGAACAGGGTGGGCATTTGCAGATTGGCGTTCCTGGGTTCCTGCAGACGTTTCCTCGGCATCTGAAGGATCCTTCGCCCGGTCAGCGTGTTGCTTCTTTCTTTCCCACTCCATCCTGTCCATGTCAAAAACAGCCATCATGACATGGCTTGGAAACTTCCACAGGCTCTCTTTGGAATCGGTGTTGTGCACGAAACGTCTGCCATATTTCGTCTTTACCAGGACCCACGGTTCGCAATTCGGAATCGCCGCTTTCGACTTGGGCCTATCTCCTTGCCTGTTCGTCCTAGGGGAGGTCTGACGCTGGGTTCGATGCTGGTAGCTATGGCTACCTCCAAAGTGGCCATGTGTGGGTTGAGAGGGATCGTTGTTCTCGCTGAATTCTCGCATGGCGCGGAGCGAAGCTTGCATCTCGCGGTCCGGCTGCGTTGCGCCATAGTCGATTACGAGATCGTCTGGCTCCGGTTGGATAACTGGACGAGTGTAGGTCGATTGCTTAGTCTCGGCGTTGTAGTAGTAGAGGTGCCCTGTTGGTGCTCGGTGTTGAGACCATCCTGGCGGGAGCGGGGCGCTCACATGTGTTGTTTTGAGCATTCTTTTGTGCAGTGTCGAAATCGCATCCCGTCGAAGGCACCAATAATGCCTTCGCGGCCGTGGCTGCCGTTTCCGCTAGAATTGATGTTGACGCATTATGCTTGCCTCGCGACGCAACTGTTCGTGACAGAAGGCACGCGTGGCCAATCGGAGTTCGTATCTCGCCCCAGGCTTGAACGCGCAACTACGCTGCCTCGCTGCCCGTCAGTTGTGCCTTCCATAGAATTCGATATCTGCCACTATTACTACCCGACCTGTGAATATCGCGACCACAAAGTTCCTTATTTGATCCCCTCAAAATCCAACAAACTTCGTCATGTCACGAAGATATGACTCGAGAGTTAGCTTGTGTGCAGCCGCCTCAATACCAGTCCTGCTAACACACCGCCATAGACCACCATCTTTTCGCCTGAAGGGAGACTGTATCAAGTCGAATATGCCCTCGAAGCCATCTCACATGCAGGCACAGCCCTGGGAGTATTAGCCACCAATGGTATCGTCCTTGCTGCTGAACGCAAAGTCACGAGCAAGTTACTCGAGCAGGACACATCAGCTGAGAAGCTTTACATCTTAAATGAGTATGTCTGCTTTCGTTAGCGAAGATCGGTCGAGGCTAACTGGAGCAGCAATATGATATGTGCAGTCGCCGGCATGACCGCAGATGCAAACATTCTCATCAACTACGCTCGACAAGCCGCCCAGCGCTACCTCCTCACCTATAACGAAGACATTCCCTGCGAGCAGCTTGTTCGAAGATTGTGTGATCTCAAACAAGGATACACTCAGCACGGTGGTCTACGGCCTTTTGGTGTCTCCTTTATCTATGCTGGATGGGATCCACAGAGGCAGTTCCAACTATACCAGAGCAATCCTTCTGGGAACTACGGAGGTTGGAAGGCGACCAGTGTCGGCGCAAATAATGCAAGCGCTCAGAGTTTGATGAAGCAGGATTATAAAGAGGAGTGCAATCTTAGGGAAGCCTGCAGCCTAGCCGTCAAGATCTTAAGCAAGACCATGGATTCCACAAAGCTGAGCAGTGAGAAAATAGAATTCGCCACGGTGGGAAAGACGAAGGATGGTACCATCTACCACCACATTTGGAGCGGCAAGGAAATCGATGCACTGTTGAAAGAGGAGGGTCTGGCGAAGGAGGAGGAAGAATCTTCGTGAAGTATCCATGCAAGAGGCCTCCTTCGCTTCATAGCCCGGCGTTGCAGGAAGACCATGGTTTGGCCTGGTCGGATCAACAAGTCTCTGTACCAGTCGACTCAATTACGGCCAAGCATCGCAATATATTGGGCCTTTCCAGGTGTTGAATCATCCCTCGGTCATCCAGGCTTTGACGTGGAACGGCACGGATTGCAGCCATGGTATACTGAGAATTGTCTCTTGCTCCTCTGACATTACAAGGAGATCTTCTGATCTGGGCCCGAGCTCAAGTTTCGAGACTTGTTGGCAGATGTTGTGGGATAATGACCTACAAGCCCAGCCAGCCACACTTATGTATTTGTGTTGCGAGAAGCATGACATTTTCTTTGCATTCAAACCCGAGCACTGTCGTTCACCCACACGGAAGCTTCCTTATCTAGGTATCGAAGAGTTTGCTGACGTGAACATGATGGATATAGGCCTCCAATTCGCCAAAGTTCTTGGTACAAGTTCAGCGATATCATATTACGAAGGGCATACCCTAATCTGTGTAACCCAGCTCGGGTCGAGGTACACAGCTAACATTCCACCCACTCCGAGTCCTTCCAAACGAATTCCCGCGCGCAAGTATGCTCCAAAATGTGTGTCGATCAGCCCATACCAATGACGCACAACAAATAACCAGACGCTTTGTTTGTTAATCTCCACCCTCCTTACTCACACGCGGCAGCTGCTGGCAGATGAAGTCACAAAGAGTAGTTTACTGGTGGCGCGTCTTTGTCTGCTTCCAGAATATACATGTTCGCTCGCACCAAGGACGAAACCTCGCGACTCTACTATCTCAGCTCGGGTCCAAATCAAATCTCACGTCTCATTTCTGCAAGCGAATTGCACTGTGCGCCACCAAGTTGAACGACTTTTCTTCACGGAGGGACAATATGTTGTCTGTTCTTCTAGTCTTGACCTCACTAGCTGCTGGATATGTGTCAGCAAGGCCCTCAAGCATACAACCACCACATCCTGCCGGACTAATTCCTCGAAATTTTGCCGCCCGGCATGAAAATGGTACTACAAATATAGGGGGAAGCCACAAAGTGCTTGTTGGTGCCTCAGGACAAATTGTGGGATACGACTTCAATGGTTCAGCATTTGTCCCAAATCCGAAAGCAAACATCTCCGAACCAGGCAAAGTGGCAAGCTGGATGGTGTTCAAGGAGCCCAACCTGCTCTACGCTGTCGACGAGAACTCCAATGCAACACGCCTCTTTAACTACAATGTCACAACTGGCGAGCTCTCTAATGAAATTCGCAGCTTCAACGGATCCAGTGGTGTTGTGCATCTCGCGTTCACAGCAGACAAAACCCGCCTCGTCGGCGCCTCCTATGGTCAAGGCCAACTTGACATCTGGGACTCGACTGATCATCAAGGCAATCTTAAGCTCCTCAAACAACTCCCCCTCCCAGGCCAACATGGACCTGATCCAAACTCTCAGACTCAACTCCGAGCGCACCAGGCCGTCCTCGACCCATCAGGACGCTTCTTCATCGTGAACGATCTAGGAGGCGATGCCATACACGTCTTAGATACCAAAGATGACGCCTTCACCATAACCAACACAGTCGCCGTCACCCCAGCCGGCTCAGGCCCTCGCCACGGCGCATTCATCTCCCTCGATGGTGGTTCACACGCCACCCACTACGTTGTCGTCAACGAAATCGCAAGCTCCCTGACCCTCTTCACCGTCTCCTACGCCGACCCCGCCAAAGGCTTAACCCTCACTTCCATCCAAACCATCTCCACATTCTGTCCCTTGTTGCCTCCCGTCTCTGGCTCAGCCGCTCGCGCAGGCGAGCTCATCATCTCCCAGAACGGGCCGGCACACATCTACGTCTCGAATCGCCTCACTGCCAACATCACCGACACCATCTCGCGCTTCGCCCTCGAGAAATCAGCCAACGCTACCACCACCAATACCACCGCGCCCGACGCCGTCGAGCTCGTCTTCAAAGGTCAGATCGGCACCGGTGGGGCTGGACCCCGCCACCTTAGCTTTAGCAAAGACAAGGACCAGAGTGTGTTGTTCGTGGCCAACATGAACGGGCAGAATGGCCTATGGGCCGTCAAGCGGTGCAATGAGCCTGTTGAGTGTCGCATGGTGCTCGAGCCGCTGGGCAAGCTAGACAACACCATGTTTACCACGGAAACAGGCGGAAGTGGGTTTGGCCCGCAGTTTGTGATGGAGTTTTAATAGACGCGCAGACTAGGATCGGATGATGGCTTTCGACCTCGAAGTATATACTAGCCTGAGCAATGCCAGCAAGGGGTATGTAGCACTGATGAGGTGGAGCGATCCCTTATTTGAAGCGTTGGAACTCTTGAGATGATGTCTTGTTTGATCTCATTCCCATCAACATGGATTTTTGAGCTATCTGGGTCATTCTTGGGATGCCTCTTCAAGTCCAGCACCAATGTTGGATGTGATGATCAAGGAGCACTTAGACCTTCTTTTAGCTAGTGAGCGAACCAGCAAGTCGATAAATGGAAGAGAAGCTCCAAGCCGCCAGACAGTATCAGAATTGATTCGATTCGACACTGGATGCGTGCAAACAAGCACATGTGTCTTTATATACACTACGTAGAAACACGATTACCACCCAATGGTTGCTATCTCTACACAATCAAGGTAGAGCTGCATTCCATGCTAAACGCCTAACCTCGTAACTTTTGGCATAGCTGAAGGATCCCCACCACCCAATCCATTTATTTTGAGTCGCTCGAAAATGCACCCGGTTTTCTCCTCCACTTCGTGTGGGTTGCGGTGGCAGTCAATGTCCAAAAGTGCCCTTCCAACTACTGTTGACGCTGCCACTACCACCGCTTCCCGTACCGTTGCCACTTGCTGGTCTAATGATGTTAATGGGCACGCTCGTACCCGTGAGTATGTCGTTTGGGACGCGGTGGTCATATCTTTGTAGTTTGTTTGTCTCCGAATCTTCATCCTTGTCATCGGGAAACGCTGGCTGCGGCACACCGGCTTCAGGGCTGTTCAATTCTTCGTCCAGTTCAAAGAAGCCGACATTTCCATTACCACGAAGCAGATCATCCTCAATGGTGCCCGGATAATGGCGTTGTAGGAAACGAGTGGGAGGTGAATAGAGTGGTGAGAATCCCGGAGACTGGTTAAGTTCGGGGGACGTCTGATTCTTGGTGGTCGGGCTTGTATCTGACTGCATCGATGCATTAGAACTTGCGTTTGGATCTCCAATACTTCGCTCAAGACGTTGATTAGTGAGGTACGCCTTTCGTTTACTTATGTACGTGTCATCGTCGACGCTTCCAAAGCTGGTCGGCCGCTCTGGGGAGTGGGGGCTAGGGGACCGAGACCCCTGGTGCGGTTGGAAATAATCGCCACCCCCTGTCGAAGCCTGCTGCAAGCGGGAGTTAGAGGGATGCTCTTGTCTGTCTGCGCCGAGTAGCAGATCACCCATCGACATGCCAACTTCTGATGCTGGAGTATCTTCGGGTGGCTGCACGCGTCTTCGACGGCCGAATGGATCCAGTGGCGAATTCTTCCTCTGCAGTCTGGGTCTAGAATAGACTGCATCTTCGTTGCTGGTTACGGAAGTCGAGGCAGGGGAGTTCCTAGCTTGCTCATGGATCGAGTCCTTTTCGATGTCTGGCGTCGGCCCTTCTTCATAGCTGGAACTCGGCTCGACGATTGCCTGATCAGCTAGCTGGAAGGTGACATGCTTCCGCTTTCCACCCGTCCGTTTGCGGCCGTTCACATTTCTAATGATCGGTGGCAGCCTGATTCGGTTGAGAGCAGAGGGGGACGTATAAGCTCGTTTTGTTTGCGGCACTTGGAAAGTCTCCGATAATGAAGATTCTGTGGGTAGTGATGAAGCTTGGAGGGCTAGTGGAACAACCATACTCGGTTCCGTCGGCGTAGCTGGCTCGGTCTGCGTTCCGTTTATCGGATGTTCGATACTGTCAATTCGAGGGTCGAGGAGAGTCAGGTAATTCGGCACGAATAGACCATTGAGTGAATTAGCATCGTCGTGTGCTTTCTGTTCGGAAAATTTAGGAGACCTATGTTGTGGCAATGCCAAGGACGTGGGTACTGAACTTGAATGTATTGTAGAGGCATGATTTGGGCTTGTGCTTCTATATTTCAAGATCGAGGTTGCAGTCGGCGTAGGCGGTGTTTGCGGGGTGTGGAGTGGACTAACATGTGGTTGAGGAATGTTTTCGCCATTGATGTTCATTTTGTCCAGACAGATAGTGGGAGGAGTGACTTTAGGTCCGGCATTGGGTTTCATTAGTCGAATAGGCTCTGATTTTTTGAGACTCAGTTGCCTATCAGGACTCTTGGTCCTCTTCTCACATCCACTTAGTAAGGACTGGGCGGGAGGTGTAGCGGATGGAGAGTTCTTGGTGAAGGTATAATATTTGTTGCCATTGCTTCTTATTGCCTGCTGATGCCGAGTCCGTGCCTGTTTATTTCTGAACTTGAGATCAGACTCAAATTCTCTGAATTCATTTTCCTTCTGCGCTCTGAACCGAGCTACCTCTTCGTCCAGTTGTCTCCGCTTCTGTTCAAGCTCCTTCACTATCTCGGACTCACTATCCGAGTCTCCAGTGTACTCTGGAGAGGGCAACGAGTGGTTGTTCAGCATGGTCATAAAGGTGGACGAAGCATGTTGGTACATTTCGAGCGAGCTTTGGAGAAGGTGAGTCTGGTTTTGTCTGAATATGGCAACATGAGCTCTCGACCTGCCCGGCAGGTTCCTTGGCTGAAAATGGCAAACAGTACAAAGGCGAAATTTGTGACAATGGCTGTGATTTGGAATGAGGGGTGGCGGCGTTGGGGGAAGGCAACGGCACACAGCGATGAAGATAGAAAACGAGGACGTAGACGCACTGTCGAAAGTGCAAGGTGCTGGTGTTTAAGGATGGAGGATGATCTGGGTGGAGAGTGGCCAGGAAGGAACGGTATACTAAAGGTAGGGTTTTAGACGGTCGTACCGATTGAGGATAGGTAACCTTGGAAGAGGGGACGTTGGATCTAAGCCACCGTGGGCGGGCGTGGGCGGACGTGGGCAAGATTGAGCTGCTTGCTAGTGGGCGTGAGTCTTGACGGTCCGACCTCGCGGGAGGTAATACTCCGTAACACTAAAGTACACGTAGGCCCTGGCTAAGACTTCAAGTCCATTCCAAGGTTGTTCGTGGACCCAAGAAGAAACTCTAACTATCAACCCCACAGCGCTCCACCGCGCTCGTACAGTCTGTCAATTGACTCGGGCCTCTGCGCATCAGAGCACTATTACCTTGTCGGCAGCTGGCAAATTTATGCTCGGCGTTCAGGACCGTACGAATGAGCGACCTGCAGGTTGTGCTCGCTTCGAGCAGCTGAACCGAGGGCTTGATTGTTCCCTGTACCACCTCAATTTGCCCCTACCATGTGGCTATTATGAATGTCAGGTTTGTGCTTCGTGCCACAACGTACGTACCACCGGTGAAACCGAACGCCATCCGAGGGTTACGACCACAACTTCTAGTGTTGCTAAAATAGTCTTATCAATCACGGCGACGGGCCGAATGCTCAGCAAAGCTCGAGGATTTTAGATGATGCGACACCGACACGCTGACTGGGTCACTGAAATGTTTGCTGATACTGTCATTGATTGCAGCACCCGGCGTCAATGGACTAATACCTAACATAGATTAGAGTATAAGTGCAGAAGACTTGGGACAGAGCCCATTTCCACTACGAGAAAACTGAAGAGCATAGAAATCTCCCGTAAACTCTATTGCCCGAAAGGCGGTGGAATGCTTCAACCATTGTGTATTCCGAAGTGATCTGCAGAAACGAACAATAAACAATTCGATGCGAACGGTGATTTGCATAACCAACCCCGTGCAAGGTGGCTTGCAGGTTGACGCCAGCGGTTTCCAACCCTGCGTGGGGTATGGCGTAATAATGATTTAGCCACAAAGGCAGAAGGCGCTAAGTTAAGCGGTCACGGCGGTATTTGGCTGTGTCCAAACCCTGGGCCTCAGAACCAGCTGCATTTAACGCTCCCGCATTGATTCACTTTCACATGGCAAAGCGGCAGGTCGCGAATTTCAATCGGCGTAATCTGAGACCAAGACCTCCTTATGAGCATGATCCTTTGGCGAAAGGACTTTTGGATCGTTCCCGCTCAGTGCAACCTCAAAAGTGCTCTGGATTTTTCTCGGTCTAAAGATAAAATGCGACCGAGTGCCAAGCCTGGATGAAATTTTCTCACCACGCCGGGCCCTACTCCTTCAATATATAGATAACAAACCACTAGAGACTTCAGCACCTTCCAGAAACTTACCTATCCCAGGCAAGTACGGTTTTAGACCAATGGACGGCGCTATGACAACCCCGTGATGAACGAGATCTGCACTCTTACCCTGAATATTAGAGGCTCGCTGCTCTCACACAGGCGCTAGAAAATATTTGACTTTGAATTTGTGACGAATTACACCTTTTCGGTATTATTCCGTGTCTTTATCACATTGCTCGACTCAAATTGACCGGCACACAAGCCGTATCAGTTCTCGATTGTATGATACTGCCCGTAGCGGGTGCAAAGTCCGCCTACTCGATCTTATAGCAGAGAGTGGACTTGGAATTCGAATCAGACGTGCCTCTTCGATATCGAGGATCGCTATACTCGGCCTGATTCCTGTTCTAAAAAATTGGTCCCAAACAATGAAAACACTGTAGTATAGTATGCATTGATGTATGCTGCAGTGGGCTTCTGGAAATGTAGTATGGCACACCTATTTTGTCCTCGTTCAAACCATCTCGGCGCATCCAAGCTGGTAACGAGCAATGTTCGCCTCTGTTTGTCGGACACGACATCTTTGTTCATCATCGGTCCAGTCTTGCGACGCCAAGGACGATGCCAGACTGGCCGGTAAACTACGAACAACCTGGATAGCCTTGTCATAGACAATAAGAGATTGGCAAGTGGAGAAATGAGAAGGAAGCCATCCAAGGCTCAGAACAAAGAGTTATCTGTACGGCATTGTTACAATGCACAAAAGTGTCATTGTTTCCAGAGGTGATGTCGATTTTGACCAGCGTATAAATTGGTATTAAAAGAATGGCATTCGCCTCGAGAATCTTTCCCATTCCATGCAAACATCTCCAGTGCTGGCACTACATTGGTCATACCTTTACAAGAGAGACTGGATTCTCAATCAGCATCATGTCGATCAACACATACAACAGCTATGGACGTGTGCCGCGCACTCAGGGTTGCTGGCCAACTCCCCCAGAAATAGCCATACCTCCGAAATTTAGTACGTGGAATTCAGCTACGGAGCGGGCCTCCAAAGACCAAATACCCATACATAGGGCACAAACACTCCCTTCAGCGAGCACCGACGTTCCAAGAACAATGACTGAAGCAGGTAAGCGAGCAAACTACGAAGCTTCGCATACTCTCCAGCCAAAGAATGCACTCCCACAGCTGGGTACAAAAGTGAAGCGAAAGATTCGAAGTGGACTTGTCGAAAGCCAGGTAGGTAAATTTGTAGCTGATGCTGCCATCCACCATGAACTTGCTGAAATACCACGAATGCCAGAAAGAGCCCTTGTTGGTGTGGACGGAGATGAGAAACATTCACGAGATTCATATATTTCCATTGTCCATGCAGCAATCCACCACGCAAGGGAAAATCTAGGGCCCGGAGAGCGACATTCCTACTCGAAAAATACAGGCAGCACAACGGTAGGTCCAAAAGACTCGTTACATTATGAAAAAATGACACTAAAGCGGAATACACACGACGAAGACGCTTACATGCACTTGTTTGATATCCCAGAGTTCCTCCCAGCCCAAATGCATACCGCAACCAATCCAATAGCAGCAATATCGGCGACCCAACAGCCCACGCAGACAGAACTTGGGCACGTTGATACAACCCGGACAGTCCGTCCGAAGCTGTATCGACATCCGACTGCACTACGCCCTGGCTTTGTGCAGAAAGGTAAGAAAGACACAGTTGCCTATTCAGAAACTCCAAAACATTTGAATAACTATCGAAAGCCAACATACCAACCTTACAAAGCCGACACATACCATGGACATGAGGAGCCCAAGGGTGCAGAAGCTGGTACACATCGAACTCATCACCATGAGCAGCTTCACCCAGCTGGGTCTAATAGCAAAGTAGACCGTCCGCGCGGGCTGATTTCTGCCCCAAGCGGATCTGATCTGACCCATTTTGCAGATGCAGTGTTCAAACACGCAGAACCATGGAGTCCAATTGACAACGAATTGAGCCCAGGAGCGCGAAGAGTGAAACGTGAGACCACCAGACGCCGGAAAACCGCGGTCTTTGGGACAGGCAGCTGTGACGAGGAGTGGATGGCTCAACTCAGGTCTGTCAACACACCTGACCATCAGAACGTGTATCTCGGCACCGTATCTGACCCAGGTCCTATGCTGATTGAGCTGCAAGGAGAGTCCGTCAAGCATATGCACTGTAACTTCATATCCCAACCCGTCGACGCGATTACGGCTCGCTCAAGCAAGATATTCCGAGGTCATCAGCAACCGCCGGATCTAATTCAGGAACACAGCTACGTCCGAGCAAGCATAAACGCCCAAGCAAAGACATTCCATCCAGCGCCCCCACAGTCACCTCCCCCGATGAACCCAACCGCCAAGACTTTCCATCCACAGCTCCCGGAAATTATCCTCTCCTCACCCATGGATCTACAGGCAGACACCTTCCACCCTATTGATAAACAATACCACGTACGCCTTTGGGCTCCGCCTGCTCTACAAAGACCACAACCGATAGAGCTCTCCGCATCCTCGCCACCACTGGATTTGGCCCAGTTCCATCGCACCAACAAACAAGCCGCCGAGGCGTACCCGGGCCCAACCAAATTTGGAGACACCCATCTCACTGATCCTGCATCTGACTGGCAAACGCGTAACCAGCTCTTCCGGGAACGCAAGGCCGCAGAGCGCCAGGCACGACTTCTGGCAAAGCGTCAAGCACGAGGACAGGATAAGTAACCATGCGGCGAGCCATAAAAGGTCGCAAGGACAAAATGTAAGTTGTTTAGATTATAGCTTTGTTTGCGAACGGATATATAAGATGTCGTCTATCGTGGGGAGGTAGAGTTTCGCCGTGTTATGCGATGGGCGTTTGGAGTGTTGAGTTGCTGGTACACCGTGTTCACGGTAGGTTCTCTGGGACTATGAAAAACTAACGAGAAAAAGTACAAAATCGATCACAGAGGGATAGCCTAAATTTCCAAAACCGAGGAGCGGTATTACCTTCGATAGGGCCGGGCCCTGGATGGCACGCCCGCTCCTTGCTGACAAAATAAAAACTTGAAACCTTGACGAACTTTGCCATAAAGCCCTCTGGAACTTTCATGTCGAGACATGTTTCCATATTCTGTCTTGGTTTAGATCTCTAATGAGTGCGCACTTCAGGTAGGGAATAACGATCCCAAAGAGCAAGGCGCGCACGTGACAGGCTTGTGCTTGTCATACTCCTCACCCCTCTTTTTTGCACTTGTAGTGCGATGAGTGTAGGGTTCTGCAAGAGTTTTACCGAGCCAACTTTGAGGCCACCGTTCGAAGCCGAAAGATAACGTTTATTTGGGCCCAATGGGTCAGTCACCTAAAAATCACATGAATTGGATTTTTTTTGGATTTTCTTGCGGGTGACCCATTGGGCCCAAATAAACGTTAGCGCCAGCAGGGCGAGTTCGGTGACTTCTCTCAAATTGATTTCCACATCCGACATACGAGAGGACAGACGCAGATAAATGACTTCGTCAACTTCGTGCGTAGGATGCAAGTCACTGGAAGCGCCACTTTAGTGGAAAACTTCGCAAAATTCGTGGAACCCAGTTTGCGACGGAAATGGAGTATATTGATGCCATTGCTCAGACAACTATCTCTGTTGATCGCCAATGAAAGGTCAAATTCATCGGAGCTCAGATTACCAAATCGCTAATGGAAAAGGACCGATTGACCAGCTGCATACAGAGGCATTCATCAGGGCCAGACCAGGCGGCGTGTGGAAGCTTGTCATATCAAACCTAGTTTCCATCGAATCCAGGAATAGACTAGCTGCTGCATAGCCGGTCAATAAATTGCGACAAAAAATCTGATAACGAGCATTCGTGAACCCAGTTTTCGACATGATTGGAGGTTATCCCTTTCCACTCTTTCATGTTGAGGATTGCAGTAGTAAACATTCTCGTGCTTGATGACGAGATCCACGTCTCAGCTCCCCGGACAACATCAGCGCAGGTCGTACCTTCCACCGTCCCGGTCGAGGCGCACTAGGGCTTGCACGTGGGCTCGGCAGCGTGAAGTTGATTGGCCGAGACCCACTCTTCTTATCTCTCAACCTTTGCCAAGACCTGTTGACAAGACCCAGATTGCCTTCAACCATGGCTTGGACCGGTATCTTGTCTGCTCTAAGCACAGATAAGCACCTTTGGAGGGCGCTTGGCTTAATCTTCGCAGAGGCAATCAGTGTGCAGCTTGCAATGGCTTGTCAGATATGGTAAGGGCAGGCACAGGAGTGGCCGAGGAGCCACTGACACCAATGTTGATAACCAAGATAATGCCGCATGGAGACCAATCGATAGTCGAGTGCCAGACACGCGCCTGGTAGTCTCGATACTAAAAGCTTCATACAGCACCCCCGTTCATCTCACTTCCAAGATTGTGTCAACCTCATTGCGGCGCGAGATTCGTGACTGAGATCCCCAGACAGGCACTCATAATTGACAAGATGGAGACCGAAAAAAGCAGTATCCCAGAGAAGGAACCCTCTCCGGACGGAAGTGATCATGGCATGGTCAAAGACTTCCAAGTTGGGAGCATCACAGATCAGCGTGATGTCGAAACTGGCAAGAGTACCACTCTCAATCGCGGCCTTCAAGGTCGACACATGCAGATGATTGCTATCGGAGGTTCCATCGGCGCCGGTCTGTTTGTCGGTTCGGGGTCTTCCCTGGCTTCCGGTGGCCCTGCATCGACACTGCTTGGATTCATCATCATCGGAGTCATGATGCTCTGTGTGGTCCAAGCTCTAGGAGAACTGGCCGTGCTGTATCCTGTGAATGGTGCGTTCTTTCAATACGGAGTGAGATTCATCGATCCTGCTTGGGGCTTCGCGATGGGCTGGCAGTACTGCATCGGGTGGCTGATCACGCTTCCATTCGAGATTACAGCTGCCGGTCTGACGATCAGCTACTGGGGTCACTACAACATTGGCATCTGGATTGCTGTTTTCATGACAACATTGGTGATTGTGCAGTTCTTTGGGGTGAAAGGATACGGCGAAGTGGAATTTGTCCTAGGTATTATCAAAATCGTTGCGGTTCTCGGTTTTATCATATTTGGTATTATCGTCGACTGCGGTGGGGTACCTTCGGATGATCGTGGTTACATTGGTTTCCGATACTGGAACGACGCAAAGAACGGTAACGTAGCGTTCCGCAACGGCTTCAAGGGCTTTTGTTCCGTCTTTGTGAACGCTGCCTTTGCGTTTGGTGGCACCGAACTCGTTGGTCTTGCCGCAGCCGAGGCTGCTGATCCCAGGAAATCGCTTCCAAAGGCTACCAAGCAAGTCTTTTGGCGAATTGCAGGTGAGGAGCGAGCCCTGGTGTCCATGATTGGTGATCGTGCAGCCGACTGACACAAGGCAGGATTTTACGTCGTCTCTATTCTGATAGTGGGCATCATCGTTCCCAACGGTTCGGACCAACTCTTGGGCGCTTCGACCTCTAATACCTCCGCATCTCCCTTTGTGCTTGCGATATCCTACGCAGGAGTCAAGGGATTGCCTTCGGTCTTCAATGCTGTCATCACCATATCAGTCATGAGCGTGGCAAACTCCTGCACATACGGCAGCACGAGAACCATGCAGGCACTAGCTCAAGCTGGCATGGGTCCGAAATTTCTGTCCTGGGTGGACAAGAAAGGTCGTCCCGTCTGGCCTGTCATTATCCAGATGGCGTTTGGACTACTAGCTTTCATCAACGAAGCCGCAACTGGCTCGACAGTTTTCACCTGGCTGCTCTCGTTAACAGGTCTTTCTTCCTTCTTTGTGAGTTCTCCTCCCCGTCTTTTCTGAACTTAGAGCTCTGTGTCTTCGTCGCATCAACCAATCTTGGGCGCTCTTTCACCAAAGAATGGATCCAAATTTTTCACTCTCATCAAGTCAATACACATAATCTCGTTTTGATTCACCTTCTGATATCCATTTCCAGGTATGGGGCTCAATCATGGTCTCCCACATTCGCTTCCGACAAGCATGGCATGCCGCTGGACGTACGCTTGATGACCTCCCATTCAAGTCCCAGCTGGGAATTTGGGGCTCTTACTTCGGCACCTTTCTCGTAGTAGTCTGCCTGATCGCCACCTTCTACGTTGGACTCTTCCCAATCCATAGCGGTCCAGACGTGCAGTCCTTCTTCGAGACATACCTAGCCGCTCCAATCATCTTGGTCTTTTTCGTTTTCTGGAAGCTCTTCAAGCGACAGTGGTGGTTTGGAGTCCATATCAAGGACATGAATCTCGACGAAGGTCGCCGAGACTTGGATCTCCCACCGGAGCCGGAAAGGAAATTAAGCGTCGCCCGACGCCTGTCGAGGGCCGTCTTCTGATAAAGCTTGGTCTGTCGGGTTTTGAAGTCTGTGACGCCAAGAGAGTCTGACGAAATATCTCTCGACCAGCACATAGCTTCTGCAAGCTATGAACGAGGAAATTAGGAAAAGAGGACAAAAGTGATTTACCATGATACGTTTTCCCGATACATATTCAGAATTGGAACGAACAAACAAGCTTTCACGTTTCACCTGTTACGACATGGATATGTATATGGGCCGTAGCTGCAAAAATCTGGCGTGAAAAATTTCCGCATCAAACACTACTACCAACCCCAAAGATTACCCAATCCGAGGTCTCTTTACGCGCGTGAATCTCCCACCGCTCCGTGGGCAAGGTATTCCATTTTAACACATTCAGAACGTTCACGAAGCCTCCTAATGATTTCCATAAAACAGAGTTTTGATGGCTCTAGATGCACCTGGAATTCGTAACACTATTGGTCTGATCGGCATTCTCAAGACGTGAATATATTTTGCAGGAACCACCATCATATCACAACCCCGTTCGCAAATTCTTGACGACCTTCGCCATTCGCACCCACATCCGTAGTTGACGCCTGTCTCGAGGTAACGACATCCAGCATTCCTGCACTTGCGGCCACGAAGCCCAGATAAGGTGGACTTGGGCGAAGGACTCTGCTCAAATATTCTGGATGAAATTGAACGCCGGTAAAGAACGGATGGTCTCTTAACTCGACTATTTCCATTCGTTCTCCCTTGTCATCCTTCCCAATAAAGTTTAGCCCTGCAGCGGTCAACTTATCGATGTAAGCCGGATTGATCTCGTATCGGTGGCGATGCCTTTCATTGATGGTTGCTGCACCTCCGTAAAGCTTTCGTACTCGCGACCACTCAGACCCATCCTGAAAAAACGTAGGCCTGAGACCAAGTCTCATGTTTCCGCCCATCGTTCTTGCGTCAATCTCAGGCATGAACATGACCAACTTATCTGCAGCTTGTGCTTCAAACTCTTCTGAGGTTGCACCTTTGATGCCAAGCACGCTGCGAGCATACTCAATTACAGCAATCTGCATACCCAAGCAGATCCCAAGGTAGGGTTTGGGTTTGGTTCGTGCCCAATGTGCAGCCGCAATCATGCCCTCTGTGCCTCTCGTACCGAATCCGCCAGGAACTAGAACGCCATGAGACGTACAAAGCTCATGCCACGCCTTGTGGAAGGTTTCAGGCGACGATGCAAGAGTGGCTTGCTCGAGATGCGAGGCGTCGATCCATCTGAGGTCGAGCTTTCGTTGAATGTGAAGCGCACTATGCTGGAGGGACTTGATGACGGAAAGGTAGCTGTCATGCAGGTTCGTATATTTTCCTACCAGGGCTATTGTGACCTGTTCTGACTCCAGAAATCGCTCCTGGCCTGTTGTCAAAGATCTCCAAGAGTTCCAAATCTTTTGACCTCTCGCTAGAAGAAGAGGTTCAATCCGGTAGTCGGAAAGCCGAAAGAGAGTTGATAGCTGTGTGATTAAGCCTTGCTTCTCCAGTAGTAGAGGTACATGGTAAGTCGAGGAAACGTTATGAACAGCAACTACTTGCTCACTTTCGACCTGGCAAATCATAGTGATTTTGTTTATCGTAGAGTTGTGCAGAGGATCAGTACATCGGCAGGCTATCTGCCGTGGTATCAGCATAAAGTTCGGCCAGGACAATCGACATCTAGCCTACCAGGTCTGGAGATAGACCAGCAGCCCTCACGTCTTTGATGGCCTGTTGAGTGGGCTTCGTCTTCTGTTCTCCTTCAATCACCGGTATAAGCGATACGTGGATATGTAGGAAATTATCTTTTCCGGCCCTCCTCCGAAACTGCCGCATAGCTTCGACGAAAGGAGCGCTCTCGATGTCGCCTACTGTTCCTCCCAGTTCGATCACGCAGGCATCGGGTTCTTCGTTGGTGTCGTCCACGGGTACCTTTGCCACGTTCTCGATCCAGTCTTGAATGGCGTTGGTGAGGTGAGGCACGATCTGAACGGTTCGACCGAGGTAGTCACCTCTTCTCTCTTTCTCTATGACATGCTGGTAGATTTTACCAGTCGTGATGTTGTTGTTGCGAGTCAAGGTGATGTTGAGATATCGCTCGTAGTTCCCGAGATCCAGGTCGACTTCTCCGCCATCATCCAGGACGAAGCACTCACCGTGCCTAGAGATAGTCAGAATCCATAAATGACTGATAGAAGAAAGGAGGACAGACTCCGTTGGTGCCATGGTGCCTGCATCGATGTTGAGGTAAGGATCAATCTTGATAGAGGACACGTGCCCATGTTGTCAGCAATCATTGGTGTGCTGGTCGACTAAACGTATCTTGAGGCCAATTGTCTTCAATAGCAGGCCAGTAGAAGAGGCTATATATATGATTAGGTCTGGTCGTGGTTTACATTGCCGCATACGCACCTATCACACCCTTCCCAATGCCGCTAATGACACCTGCCTCGGGTTAACTGCGATTCAAATGCAGGCATAATGTTTGACTGACCTCCGGATACAAGCACGTACTTCATCCTTGCGGTTAAAGCAGTTGAATCACAGGTATAGGTGCCGACCTGGCCTTTGCCAGGCGGGAAGGGGAGGCAAGAAAAGGTGTGTTGTAGCGTGCAAAATTTCGGGTTTGGGCGTACCCGCACGCGTCTTTTAAGCACCTGCGCGTGGGGCCCGATCGCGTTTCGGGTTAGGTGAGCTAAGGTGAGCACGCCGCTCTAAGAGCGAGCAGGCACCACCTGCGAGTGAGTCGCTAGGTGAGCTAATCCTGCCTGCTAAGGCGGTTAGCGCGTATAAAAGAACCGTATCGTACAACGACGTAACTAGCTCTTAGCAGGTCGTCGGCTCTTCCTCGAAGGCTGTCTTTATATAACGATCAGTCGCGGCTACGTAACGGAATTTCTAATTCGTAGATCGACGCCTTTAGATGTTCTAATTATTACTTAAAGTTTAGCTAGCTGCCTTCTACCTCGAAAAATAGTAACTTAAGGCCTTAATTTAGAATTTAATCGTTGCGGAATTAAATAATAGACTAAGTCTCTTTTCTATCTCGCGCTAAGTAAGATTTTAGCTCCCGGTAAGGCTAGACAGTATTTTAAGTATAACGCGGATCTATAACGTATATATACGTACTATATTTATCTTAGTCGGCTTAGACCTACTAGACGGAGGCTAATACTTAGCTCGGAGCTATTTATTATACGCAAGTCTAAGGAAGGCTATAAGGCTCTACTATCGTATAAGTAGTATACAACTTATAGGCAACTTATATATAAGTATTTCGAGAAGAGAATAAGGTAATAAAAACCTAAAAGCAGTATACAACTTATATATAACTTATACGCTACCGAAAAATACTTAAATAGAACTCGAAAGTCTTATCGCTTAAGCTCCTTAAGCGTTAAGTCTCTATTATAGTAAATACTAGCTACAGTATTCTATTAATTGTTTACTATAGCTAGTCTATTAATACCTTTAGCTAGATACTAGATCTAATACTATTCTATATTAGGCCGACGAGCCACTCGCCGCTAGAAGGGTCTAAAAGCTAAATTCGTAAAACGGATAAGGTCGTAATATTTTTATATATAAATACCCGTAAAATAAATACAATATCTAGATACTTCTAGTAGATCCGCTTTTAGAAGAGCTATCTTTTAATACTAGTCTTTATCTATTATTACGTAGTATTTAGCTAAAGCGTAGCGAGAAACCGATTTTTAGCCTTCTTTATAGTCACTTTACAGCTCTTTTTCTCTAGCTACCTTTCGATTTAGTATATAGCGCGTATATCTATCGATTTCTCTCTCTCTACTTATTCGTCGCGTACTAATTATTACTACTAAATAGATACGTATAGAGTATAGGATCGAGAATACCTTCTTTAACTTAAAATACGTAGTTAAAGCGCGATATTATAGCGTAAATACGCGATTATTATATACTAAATTTATTAATTACGATTATTTATTACGAGCTTAGCCTTTTTTAGAATTCGGCTTTTAGACTAGTAGCAGAAAAACTAAAGAGCCCCGTCTCGAATTTTACGATTAGTCTCTCGAGTATAGCGACGAGAGCTAGCTGCTAAGCGTCGTACTAGTAATTAGGCCTTAGCCCTTTTCGTACTATAGCGTATTTAAGTCGACTAATCGCGGCGTTTCTCTAAGTTCTAACTTCTCTATAACTATATTATAAGGCTGTATACTCCTCGTTCTAGTAATAGTATAAGGAAACCTTAATAGGTTTTCTTAAACTATCTATTAGAATATCGTATATATAAATTAAGATATCGATAGTACGTAGATAGAAGTACTAGTATAACTTAGATTAACTACGAAGACTATAGAAATATAAAGAGAACTCGTATTTATATATACTCTTTATAGATTTTCTAAATAGGAAGCCTCTTATAGTACAATAGCTCGTTAGTACGTTAGTACGCTCGTTATACTAAGATTCTAGAGTACTAACGTACTATACTTTCTATTCTAGCGATTATATATGCCTTCTCTATATATACTAAGCTCTTCTCGTATAACCTTCTACGTCCTTCTATATAAAGCGATTACCTATATAGTCGCTTCGTAATAGCAGTCTCTTTTAATACGTTAAGACGAATATATATATAGTAAGCTATAGCGATCGTACTCTAGAGCCGCTAGTACGATTTTCGCGAAAGCAGACCTCTACGTATCGCTATACGATATTACTAGTAGATCGTAGATTATAAATTATTATAAAGGGGCTAAGCGCGTACTAGCGGAATATTTACGACTTTTTTCTTCTTATAAAGCGTATAGAAGAATAAAATTAACTGCGAAAGACTATAGTATTAGTAATCTTAATACGAATTAGTCCTTTACGAATTCTAAGCTAGCTTATCTTATCTTAAATAATAGCCTAGCTAAGCTATATTTCGATTACGATTCTATTAGAGTATCTAGTATACGCTTTCGTACTATAATCTTATTACGAAGCGACTATATAGGTAGCTACTTTAGAGATACGAAGACGGAAGATTATACGAGAAAAGCTTATATATATAGAGAAGCTATATATAATTACTAGAATAGAAAAGTACGGAATAGTAGAATAGTAGAATAGTAGAATAGTGAGTATTCTATTATTTTAATAGTACGACGTAACGAGGGAAACTACCTCTTTAAGAAAGCTTTATTTAAGTATATAAGAACACGAATTCTCTATATACTTTTATAGTCTCTATAGTTAATCTAAGTTATACTAGTATTCTTATCTACGTACTACTTATATCTTAACTTAGAGATATCTTATTCTAATAGATAGTTAAGGCAACCTTTAGGGTTCCCTTATATTATTACTAGAACGAGGAATATATAGCCTTATAATATTTTAACTACCTACTTACTGTTACGATAGTCTATAAGTATAGATTCGGACTTCGAGTCTACCTTACTCTCCGTTATCTTAGAAAGCGATATTAGTGAAGATATAGTCCTATAAGATACCCTCGCTATTAATTAAGTAGCTAAGTAGCTAGTACGAATTAGTTTTACTTTACTATTACTCGCTAAACTAAATTCTAAGATAAACCGATACTAGATACAGCTAAACATACTAGGTAAGTAGACTAACGCGAAAGTAGAACTATCTACGGCCGCTATAAAGAGTAAGAAGCCGGATATTTTATTAGACGTTAAGAAGGATAAAACGCGACTTAAGATTAGAGAACCCGACGTATTTAAAGGGAACACTAAGAAGTTTATATAATTTACGAACTAAGTTAAGACTTATTTAAGATATAAACGAATTATAAAATTATAAGATTAGATTTTATAGGCCGGTAATTTATTACGTAAGGGACTCGCGGAGTAGTTTAAACCTTACTTAAATGACTTTCTAGAAAATAATAAGAACGAGTAAAAGCTAAGGACTATCGAGTTATTCTTATCTATTAATAAGTTTCTAGATAAGTTAAAAAAGTTGTACGGAGGACTTAATAAAGTTAAAAAGATAGAACGATAGATCTATAAGCTTCGATAGACCGATTTAGTTATAGACTATACTACGAAGTTTTAATAATTATTAAGCCGTCTCGAGTAGAATAATACCGCTCTTATATTACGATATTATCAGGGCCTTAAGGACTTTATTAAAGATAAATTAGTCGATAAAATCGAAGTATAAGATTACGAGAAATTAGTATAGATAGCAACTAATATCGACACTCGATATTAGGAACGTAAAATAGAAAAGAGTAAGAAAGAGTTTACGTTCGTATCTAACCGATATCGATACTAGACTAATACCCCGAGATAGGCGCGATATCCTAATACGATGAATTAATAGGTAAATACGGCTTATAAGGACCCGAAGACCCAGCGTAGAGAGTATAATACTAGTAGAACACCGAGACCTAAGCCTACGCGGAGTAGAGGGAGGGAACGAGAAGTAAAATTTACAGAAATAGATCGTAGACCTACGCCTAGAAAAGTAAGGCTTAAGAACGAGGCGTACTTTCGATACGAAAAACAGGGGCACTACGCTAAAGAGTATAGAAACGCCGCTAAACAAGTAAATACTACCGAAAAAATACTAAAGGAATTAGTAGATATTCGAAAGAAGAACTCGGCGTACTATTAACTATTCTAAACGATATACTATAACGACGAGTGTTAGATATATAGAAATAATAAGTAAGAAAGCGACTAGTTTCTAAAGAAACCTAAGTTAAATAAAAGTAAGAAATAGGCTAATATAATAAGAAAGGAGCCTACGCGTACGCGTAACTCGAGGATCGTTAAGGACAATCGATTCTTTACCGTTATAGAGACATATTACTAAAGGCAGATTAGATATAGAGAAAGAGGAATAGTAGAGGCGATTATCTATAATAATACTCTAGAACGATAACTCTAATCTATATAAGTCGTTATCTCTAAATACTCGAGGAATAACGAAATAAGAGAATAAACTTATACGAGAGCGTATATAATCCGATAAATAATGCTTTAGGATTAGAAAGCTATTATAAGGGCTAACGCGACGCACTATTTCGTATCGTTACTACGACTTAATAAGATTATAAACGGAATAGGACACCTCGTAGAAACTCTTAAAGTATCCCTCTATAAGCAAGAATCGTCTACCTCGAACGAGACCGAGACCTAGAGAGAGACCATTACTAGAATACAATAATAGGTCGGTATAGAGATAATTAAGAATACTAAAGAGGAGCTACTTAAGCTAGTAAGTACTTCTAGTACCTCTCGATTCCTATATCGATAAAATAATAACTAAACTAGCATTAAGTTATAGTCGAAGACGAGTTAAATTACGATATAAACTAATAAGTAGTACTGCTAGGACTGCTTTAGGGAGATACGATTCTCCTATAAAGCACTTAAGTGTATTTATAATCTTTTAATTTATCGAATCTACGATTAGATTATACTATCTAAGGGATAGCCGGTATATATCGATATAGAATTCGACGAGGCCTTATCTAAAATATACTTTACACTATCTAAATATAGTCGGGTAAGGGGTATATCTAGACGATACGTAAGAACTTTACTAGAGATAGAAAAGCGACTAAACTTATATATAGAGATTATCTCTATAACCTTATATAAGATTATTATCTAAATAAGGCGATAGTATATAGATCACTATCGTAAGAATAACTATACGGAATAGAACGCGCAGTATCTATATCGCTACTATAATCCTTTAAGAGTAAACTAATAGAAGACTACGAAGGTTATTCTAAGAGTATATACTAAAAAATCCTATAAGCCTAGACTTTATTATTACTAGAGCTGCTATAATAGAGTACGAGATATAGTTATACGACGATATTTTCTAATACTACTAATCGCTATAATACGCTCGAACAGCATCTTCGTAGCGAAATTAGAGATAGATATCTCTAACGAAGACTTCGAACGAGAATCTCTAAAAAACTATAGAGCCGTTATTCTAACGACGAAGAAATAACTAGAGGGCTATAGAGAACTTAGCCTACCGTTATACTAAAAGACGATATCTTAGAAACTACCGTTATACGAGAAGACAACGCGAGCTAGAAGGGCCGTAGTACTAAATCTAAGAAATACTCTTCTATAGAACGAAGAATTTACCCTATAGAAAGAATTAACGCTATTAACGTCGATTACGAAAATAGAGCTAGAGCTAGAGAAACTCGCTCTAAGCCTCGAGCTAACACTTATAGAAGGCGATATCGAAGCGCTAATCGTACTACTAGAACGTACGCTAATGCCTATAAGCCGACGACTAAAGAGGCGAAGAAGAGAAAGAAACTTATAAAATCGAAAAAAGCGATCTAGAAGCTCTTAATAATATATATATACATTAATAAATACCGAGCTAGAGTATTACTCGATACGAGAGTAAATACTAGTCTAGTCTCGAAGGCGTTTATATATCGAATATAGTAAAACGAAAGAAGACTTAAATAAGAATTATACTTAATTAAAATAGGTAATTAAGAGTATATCGAGGTTAATAAGAAACTTAGATCGATACGAATAAGATATTAAGAGAAAATATAGTTTCTTAATATAGATATCGTTAAGGAACTAAGATTTAAGTACTTTCTAAAACTAAACTAGCTAGCCTAGACTGATTACCTAGTAGATATATTAAAACGATAACTTATATAGAGACTTCTAAACGTAATCGAACAGTTTTAGAGTACTGTATAGATAAGGCTAACCTATAGAACGTTTACTATAAAGCAACTTAATTAGATAAGTAAAGAAGTTAAGGATAAAAGCGGAATTCCGATAAAGTATCGAGAATTCGAGAGACTTTTCGAGAACGACCTTATAATAGAGGTACTATCTAAATATTAAATATAGGATTATAAGATACTCCTAGAACCCGAATTAAAACTCATTAAGACGCGAATCTACCCGATTTCGCGATATTAGAAGTAAGAACTCTAAAAGTACCTTAATAAGAATTTAAAAAAGGGGTTTATTAGAAAATCTATCTTACCGTAGAGGTTTCCTATTCTCTTTATACTAAAGAAGAATAAAACGTTAAGATTATACGTTAACTATCGATAACTTAATAAAATAACTAAAAAGAACGGTTATCTACTACTACTTATTTCGAAACTATAAGATCGGCTATAGGGGGCTAAATGGTTTACTGTACTAGACTTACGAGAGGCTTATAATCTTATTCGAATAAGAAAGAACGAGAAAGAAAAAACAGCGTTTAGTATACGCTATAGATTATATAAGTACTATATTATACCGTTTAGACTTACGAACGCGCTAGCGTTATATTAGATACTTATTAATAATACCTTATCTAAAGAGTTAGATCTATTTATAATCGTATATCTAAACGATATACTTATCTTCTCGAAGATAAGAGAATAATACGTAAAGGATATAAGGTAGATAATAAAACGACTATAAGAAAGGAAGTTACGGCTACGCCTTAATAAATACGAGTTTTTTAAGAACGAAGTACCTTTCTTAGAATCGATCGTAGAGAGCTATAGTATTAGGCTAGACCCTACGAAGATTAGATCTATTATAGAATAGCCTTAATCAACGAACCTTAAAGAACTATAGAGTTTTTTAGATTTAGTAAATTACTATTAACGTTTTATTAAGAACTACTTAAGAGTAGTATCGCTACTTACAGTACTTACTAAGAAGGAAATTATATTCGTAATAGAAGAGAAAGTAAAGGCTATATTTAAGAAACTTAAGGATTTATTTACTTATATATCTATACTAATAAGCTTCGATCTAGAAAAGAGAATTACTATTAAGACTAATACTTCGAGATACGCTATCGCCGGCGTACTTAGCTAATCGGGTTAAGATAATAAGCTACGACCCGTAGCCTATTATTCTAGAAAGATAATCGTATCGAAGAAGAACTACGAGATCTACGATATAGAACTTTTAGCTATTATAGACTTATTTAAAGAATAGAACGTATACTTAAAAGGATTAAAGTATAAGATTACTATCTACTCTAACTATCTAAACCTTACCTATTAGACTACGACTAAAAAGTTAAATAGAAGATAGATTCGATAGGTAGAAGTAATAGTATCTATTAAGTTCTATATTGTATACGTTAAAGATAAAGAAAACGTAAGAGCTAATGCTCTTAGCCGAAGACTAGATTATAGAAAGAACGCTAAGAAGGTCGAATAGAGTATATTACTTTAGAGACGTAAAGAATATTTAGTTTATTTAAAATAGATTAATATAGCTAGAATAGAACTAGACTAGCTAACTAAGAAATAGAAGATAAAAGTAATCCGTAGCTATTATAATAATCGAGCTACTAGACACTTTAGAATCGCGAAAACTACGAAATTAATTTCTCGAAACTAAGAATAAAAAGGAATATAATAGAACGTTCGCGATTACGTTAATAATTACGATATATATACTAGAACTAAGGCTTCTAGACGTAGGCCTTATAGGAAGCTATAAGCATTAATATTATCGTTAGAAGCCTAGAAAGAAGTTATAATAGACTTTATCGAACTCTTACTAGAGTCTAAGAATCTAGTAACGGAGTAAAAGTACGATATAATCTATATAATTATCGATCGATTAACGAAATACGTATACTTTATACTAACTAGAATAAAAGTAATAGTACTAGAAATTACGTATATCTTTATAAGATACGTCTTTACAGTATACGAAATACTATTAAGATTAGTATTAGATAGAGATAAATTGTTTAAATCGAGATTTTAGTAGTTAATTATAGATTAGCTAGGAACTAAAAGCAAGCTTAGCACTACTTTTTATCTATAGATTAATAGACAGACGAAAAGGATAAATTAGATACTAGAACAATATCTTAGAAGTTATATTAACTTTAAATAAAATAACTAGATAGAACTACTATCTATAGCATAGATTGTATACAATAATTCTAAGGTCGTTACGAGGATATCGCCTTTCTACGCGAACTACGGGTTCTACCTTAGGGTAAACGAGGATCTACTAAGTATAAGACTAAAATTAGAATAAGTAATAGTTACTATATCCGATTTACGTTAGTTACATTAATATATATCTAAGGAACTATAGTTTATCGCGAAGAGAATAGCTAAGTATACAAATTAAAAAAGATCTAAGAGACTAGACTTTAGAGAGAGAGATACAGCGTATTTATTACGACGAAATATTAAGATAAAACGACTAAGCGACAAGCTGAACTTTAAGAAGATAGGACCCTTTAGAATTAAAAAGAAGCTAGAACCAGTTACGTATTAGCTTTAATTACTAAAAGGAATAAGAATTTATCTCGTATTCTATATTTCTATACTAGAAAGAGCACTAGAACGTTAAACGGTAAATAGAACCTAATAGACGAAACTACTAGAAACTAAGAAGTACGACGTAAAGAGAATTCTAGAGATAAAATAGAAAAAGAAAAGAACCTTTTACCTAATTAAATAGTTAGAATACGACGATAGCGACAACTTATAGAAACTAGAGAAGAATATTTTAAAGAAAGTACTCGCTAAGTTTAAGAGAACTTTATTATAAACTATCGTTCGTAAGTATATTATCGAATAGGATCTATTAACTTAGAGGGACGTCTTACTATATAAAATTAGAATTACCTAGAGTAATCTCTTACTCTAGATAAAGAGAATCGAATACGCCTAGTACTTATATTTTACGTTGTAGTATACGTAAAGAGATCTTCTTATAGTAAGTAATAAACTCGTCTAATTAGTTCATCTCTATCTCGATATCGATAAATTCAGCTTTTACATTATTAAGAGTCTTATACGCCTCTCGAAGGGCCTTACGGGCCTCGAGAAGCGCGTAGCGCCGAAGAGTTAATTACTTTAACTTTTTACGTCGCTTACGCTGCTCTTCTTTACGCAGCTCCTCCACTTTTCGGAATTCTTTAAGGGAGAATATACCGTCGCAGTCACGCTAATATAGCACGCACTCTGCGCACTTTACTAACTACGCTCTATCGTAATAGCATACTACACTATAATATATACACTGCGTATAGGCCACTATAGCAATATTATCTTCGAAACGAAGAGCGAAGGACAATTATTAAAAGCGCTCGGTACGTAAAGGTTTAACCTTAGTAGATCTTTTACGTTTCTTAATAACTGATTTTATAGTAAGCTATAGGAATACTTAGAAAAGAGAGAATAAGAGAAATACTGACCTCTTAGATAATATTACGAGAACGCAAAATAAATAAGAGAGAAAAGTATTACGAAGCGACTATATAGGTAGCTACTTTAGGGATACGAAGACGGAAGGTTATACGAGAAAAGCTTATGTATATAAGAAAGCCATATATAATTACTAGAATAGGAAAGTACGAAATAGTAAAATAGTAGAATAGTAGAATAGTAAGTATTTTATTATTCTAATAGTACGACGTAACGAGGGAAACTACCTCTTTAGAAAAGCTCTATTTAGGTATATAAGAATACGAATTCTCTATATACTTTTATAGTCTCTATAGTTAATCTAAGTTATACTAGTACTCTTATCTACGTACTACTTATACCTTAACTTAGAGACATCTTATCCTAATAGATAGTTAAGGCAATCTTTAGAATTCCCTTATACCATTACTAAAACGAGGGGTATATAACCTTATAATAAATCTTTAACGTTAAACTAGACTCCTTTTATATTCTATCGGTATTTTTCTAGCTTAGCTATTAATATACTCTTATAGTTCCGTGCTTTCTCGCAGCTTTTAGCGTTATAGTAAGTTATCGAACGAGAGCTACGTAGAGATTCTCGAGCCTAAAGATTACGAAGTATATACACACGCGAGAGCAATAGAAGTATTATAACGAGAATATAGAGCGACGCTAACTTATATAAACTAAATATTATTAATAATACTACTCTCTATATTTCTTACTCTTTATATAAAGAATAGATCCTCGAGTAATACGTTATATCAGTTGTATAAGCGAGACTTTAGTTAGAAGAGAGTCTATACCTTCGTTCTATACTAGGGCGTAGCTAGTATATAACTCTTAAGGTCATAGTATATAAACGGTAAATTAAAATATCGAAGAAGAAGTCTTCGTATAAAATGCCTTTAAGCGAGGCTTCGTAGTAGAACTAATATCCCTATAAGGCAAGATAGCGGTCTATAATATAGCCTAATACTAGACGCTACTTAATTCTATAGCTATATAAATGCCTATTTAGATAAGCTGTCTCTCGAACTTAAAAGCTCGAAGAAAAATTAGCTTATTAGCCTTTTCGTATATATTATTAGATTATAAGGCATATAAAAATAGGCGTAGGCTAAGAAAGGCGATATTAGATAGCTCGATTTTAGATATTAATACGAGAATATTTCTAAACTAAAATCTTTTCTATTCTTAAATTCGCCTTCGAAGAAATAGCGGTAAACTTACGTTATTAACGAGGTACGTCCTTACAGTTTTATTTTCTCTATAACCCCGCGTACTAGAAGATCTTAAATAATAATCTTATCTTAACTCTCGAAATATTAAATACAATCTAGTTAATCTAAAGTAATATTAATAAACTAAGTTTTCTTCTTAACTAGTTAAATAGAAAAGAATAGAGAAAGGAATAAAGCGAACGCTAGTCGACGAAGGCAGAATATATCGATTCGAGCCTCGTTAAAGCTCTTTATAGAGATCGACTATATAAAATAGACCTAGTAAAGGTAGATACAGAACTCTAAATTACTATATATTAACTAAAGCTAGTAGAATTGCTATTAACCTATAGTTAGCTTTATTCGAGTAGCGGACGTTAAATTAGTACTTATTTAAATCTAAAAGCCTATTTTTCTTATCCCTCTCTCTATAGGTGACGGCTCGAAGGTAGAAAACGTCGGATTAAAAGAGCATATACCGCTGTAAATTAAAAAAGATATAGTAGTAATACCTAAAACAGTCGCGTTGTACATTATCGATAAGGATAGATTCGCCGAGGCGACGAAATAGATAGCTTTCTTCGCTTATCGCTGACTTAGGCCGTCTTCTAAGAATATCTAGCTAAAATTTAATAAGTTAAAGCGAATAGACTAAAGATCGTCGTCCGCCGATAAGATTAATACGTCGAAGCGAGTAGACCTAAGATTACCGTTCGATTCGCTTAGTACGTCGAAGGTAGTAGATATAAATCTTAATAAGTCGAAGCTAAGAGCTAAAGGATTATCGCTCGTTAATCTTAGTACGTTAAAGCTAGTAGATATAAAATTATAGTTCGTTACGATTAGTACGTCGAAGGTAGTAGATATAAAATTATCGTTCGTTGCGCTCGGCGCGGCGAAGATAGTAGAGTTTAATAAGTCGAAGCGAGTAGATCTAAGATTACCGCTCGGTTCGCTTAGTACGTCGAAGATAGTAGATATAAATCTTAATAAGTCGAAGCTAAGAGCTAAAGGATTATTACTCGTTAATCTTAGTACGTTAAAGCTAGTAGATACAAGATTATAGTTCGTTACGATTAGTGCGTCGAAGGTAGTAAATATAAAATTGTCGTTCGTTGCGCTCGGCGCGGCGAAGGTAGTAGAGTTTAATAAGTCGAAGCGAGTAGATCTAAGATTGTCGTTCGGTTCGCTTAGTACGTCGAAGGTAGTAGATATAAATCTTAATAAGTCGAAGCTAAGAGCTAAAGGATTATCGCTCGTTAATCTTAGTGCGTTAAAGTTAGTAGATATAAGATTATAGTTCGTTACGATTAGTACGTCGAAGGTAGTAGATATAAAATTATCGTTCGTTACGCTCGACGCGACGAAGATAGTAGAGTTTAATAAGTCGAAGCGAGTAGACTTAAGATTACCGTTCGGTTCGCTTAGTACGTCGAAGGTAGTAGATATAAATCTTAATAAGTCGAAGCTAAGAGCTAAAGGATTATCGCTCGTTAATCTTAGTACGTTAAAGCTAGTAGATATAAGATTATAGTTCGTTACGATTAGTACGTCGAAGGTAGTAGATATAAAATTATCGTTCGTTACGCTCGACGCGACGAAGGTAGTAGAGTTTAATAAGTCGAAGCGAGTAGACCTAAGATTATCGCTCGGTTCGCTTAGTACGTCGAAGATAGTAAATATAAATCTTAATAAGTCGAAGCTAAGAGCTAAAGGATTATCGCTCGTTAAGTTTAGTACGTCGAAGGTAGTAAATATAAGATTATTACTCGTTAATACTATAGTTACTAAGCTCGTATCTCTTACTGCTTCTATCGCTTTTCTTTTTATTATAGATAGAACGATATTAGTCTCTACCTTATTTTAGTTAATAATCTACTTCGCTAGGTCTTTAATATAGAGCTCGTCTACTAAATTTTAAATACCTAGTTTCTAGAAATAGTCCGCGGCTACTAAAATAAAATTACGATAGCGTTAATTAATATAACTAGGGCTATAAGCTTTTATCTTAGCTAGAATAGAAAGTTTACTTACTAAGTCTTCTATAACCTATAAGACCATTTCGAAAGCAGTATTAACAGGCTTATAAATCTTAGATAGTCGATCTATTTTAAGTAGCTTTAGCCGTGCTTAATATAGCGTTCTAGACGGTTCTTAACTTCGTTTTAATCTTATTCTTATTTATTAATTCGATACTTAACTATACGTTAAGTAAGCTTAGCCCTAGTACTCAGTAACTAGCGATCTCTAGTATAGTAATAAATTACCTTAACGAAGCGAAAAAAGACGAGTAACTAAAATCTTCGAACGATAAGGCTAATAGAGTTAATATTAATTTCGCTCTCGTAAAGTTTATAATAAAGGGTTTTCTAGATTAAAACTTAGCTTCGGTTAGTATTTTAGAAGAGAGATCGAAAGACTAACGTTCGTAACGTTTTCTATACTTAAAGGTTCTTTTATAGGTCTTCGTAAATATCTAAATAGTCGATAATTAGATATTTATTTCGTATAAAGATCTCGAATACGCCGTTAGTAGATATAGTCTCGATCTAAATTAGTTAAGGACTTTCTTAATAGTGCGTATATACACTCTCTATATATATAAGAAAGTCTAGTTAGATAGTCGAAATTATAGAACTTAGATAAACTCTATAGTTTATCTAAGTTCGAGAATCTACTAAATCCTAGCTATATTTACTAGAGAATATCTCTTTATTAATTATATCGTATCGTATTTTAGATTACTTCGTATTTATATTCTTTCTAAATAATAACGTATAAAATCCCTTTCTCTAGATAGATTATAATATATTCGCTTCTATACTCTTATATCGTATTTTTAGATTTCGCCTAGTATAGCGTAGTAAGAGAAACGTACTAGAGTTCTACGAGTCTTCGTCGTACTTCTACTTAAGAACTATACTCTTTTACGATAAGTATATATAAACCCCTTTCTTCGCTAAATCTATATAGGCGTACAGCTTATCTTCTTTAGCCTAATAGTGCTCTTACTTATTAAGTTTATATAAGCAATATTTATATCGCTTTATATATCTATAAGTATATATAGTACTATAGAGATATAACTACTAAATAAATCTCGATAATGTCTAATCTTAGTTTTAGGTATTATTCAGTCTTATTATATATAGTTAAGTACGTTAATAGAGACCTTATTTTACTAAACGTTTCTATCCTCGAGGTACTATAATACTTATCGTCGAACTAGCGGTAATACTACTTTCGAAGATTATAGTATCTACGAATACGCGATATACGCTCTAGATAAAAGTTAATATAAGCTAATCTTAACTAGATTCCGGCCTTATTAATTATTTTCGCTATAGATCTTACTGCTTCTCGATAGAACTATATAACTCGTATTTAATTATTTATTCTATAGATCGATCTCGATCGAATCGCGTATTCTCGAATTACGTAATTCGAGAACGCCTAATTCGAGATCGCTAGATATAATAAGAATAAATCTATACTTTTTATATCTAACGTCGCTAATAGTTATCGTTGTCTTAGTAATCTCGATAGTATTAGAGTAGGTTTATACGCTACTACTAGCTCCTCGTTTCTTTATTTATTAGTTAAGCCTTCTTATATCGACCTTATTAACCTATTATAATCTCTCTTAGCTTCGTAAAATCTCTAATTTCGTACGCAGCCTTTTAGTTTCGCTTTAAACGGAGAAGAATAAAACGATAATAGTAGAGGTAGTATACGAATAAGAAATTTAAGGACAAGAAATTTAAGAATAAGAAATTTAAGGGTAAGAAATTTAAGAATAAGAAATTTAAGAATAAGAAATTTAAGGGTATAAGAGCTAAACGGAATTAGTAAATATTAGATAGAGCTAGCTAAACTCTATAGGCCTATTAATAGAAGTAGAGAAGATAAGGCAGTAGGTTTAAAATATTAAGCTATTAATAGTATTTTATAAGTTTAAAAGAGATTAAAACTTCTACGAGATTAGTATAAGATAGATATAGTAGTTTAGTATAGTCGAACAGTTATTAAACTGCCTCGTTCGTAAATAAGATTAAAACTCTATTAGCTAAATCGCGCGATATATTAGTATAAATTAGCAAGCTACTATAAGACTATCTAGATAGACTAACGTATTTATATATATATAACTCGTAATAAGATATATAAGTGCGTTTAGCTTTTATAAGAATATAAAAAGATCGCGTTTTCTACGAAGAACTCTTCTAGTAATAGATTCTCGTTCTATCTCGCCGATCGTCTCTTTATTATTAACGATAATAATAATAAGAAGTAGAAGAATATTAATATATACCTTAATCGATAAGAAGTCTTTATTCGATATCGAAGGTTATAACGGTAAAATATCGATACTTTAGTTACTATATCTCTATATATATTAGTTAGATTCGAACGATAATAATACTTACTTTTTAGCTTTCGTAGTTAGATTCCTAGTTATTATACTTTATAATAGGCCTTAATAGGCACGAATCGAATTAACTAGATAGTATAATACAATAGAGGATATTCTATATAATATAGAGCTAACTTAAGGATTTTAATAAGTAAGAGAATAATTTATAGAATTTAATTTTTAAGAGAAAAGTTAGAAGAATATTCTCCGAACGAGAAAAAAGAATATTCTATATTATAAAGTTAAATATACTAGTATTATACGATCCTTACTCTAAATAATAGAACCTATTAGTATACCTAATCTTCTAGTAATAGCAGTATACTCTTAGATATTAATTATTCGCACTAAGTTTAGTAAAATCGTAGTTAAAGCGAGCTAGGACCTCGAATCTCTTCCCTTTCTTATATACTCTAAAGAAGAGAGGTCGCTAATAACGAAGAAAGTTAAGAGTTTACTTATACTAGATTCTTTATTAACTTACTGTATCTCTATACGGATTTATAATAGAATTTCGAGACTAGAATAATAGTATATAGATAGTAAATATCTAAGAATTCTACTATAATTCTCGAGCGTATTTTATCGTTATACTTCGTAGTATTACGATCGCTTAACAACTTAGAATATAAGCTGTCGAAGATATAAGTAATAAGCCGTAAATAAGTATCTTCTAACCGGAGAATAATAATACCGTAAGGGTTATTAAGAATAATTTAATACGAGTATTACTTAAGATAGTCTATATTCTGCGAACGTATCCGATCTAAAGCGTAATTTTATAAAGACGATATTATAGAGAGAATTATACTTTCTAGCGAGCTTACTTCGTCGTCTTCGCTATTCGAGCTAGACGAAAGCTTACCTATCCGATAGATAAAGTATAGGTTAATAAAGCTTTATATTAATTCTACTAGTACCCTAAATTTCGTTATTTCTAAAATCTAAAGGACTAGCGTAAATTTTACTATAAGTAGACTATTCGTACTTACGCTAATATCTTATCGCGGCCGCTATAGTTATATATCTAGTAGGCTCGAGTAATAATTTTAAATAGTTTCTCTTAAATAGCGACTAGCTTACCGTTATAGTATATTTTTCGTCGATTCTACTAAAGATTAGTATCGCTTAGTTCTAAGAATCGAGACTAACTATTAGGATCGATAAATCGTTAGAATAAAGCTAAAAACGTTTTCTCGCCTAATACCTAAATCGTTAACGATAGTAGAGACTAAATACTTTTACTAACGTATCGAAAGACAGCGAACTCTACGATCGTCGTCTTATTCGCAAGAATCGTTCTAATAGCGTTTATCCTACTAGCGCGAATTAAAACTTTATCTCGATATTTACGTCGTACTATATATCTATAGAAGCTTCTCGTTAGTAACTTCTTAATCTACTAAGATCTATTTATACTTTTTTAGTACTTTATTAAAATTCTCTATCTTCGAGTATCCTTATAGCGGTAGATTAATTAGCTTCGAATATATCGTCTCTCGATTTATCGAATTCTAATTCTCGATTTTCGAAGCGCTTCTCGTCTCTCGATTTATCGAATTCTAATTCTCGATTTTTAAAGCGCTTCTCGTCTCTCGGTTTATCGAATTCTAATTCTCGATTTTTAAAGCGCTTCTCGTCTCTCGATTTATCGAATTCTAATCCTCGATTTCCGAAGCGCTTCTTATCTCTCGGTTTATCGAATTCTAATCCTCGATTTCCGAAGCGCTTCTCGTCTCTCGATTTATCGAATCCTAATCCTCGATTTTTAAAGCGCTTCTCGTCTCTTAATTTATCGAATCCTAATTCTCGATTTTCGTAGCGCTTCTCGGTAGTACTAAATTTTATATCGTATTAAAGGATATATTTAACTATTATATCGCTATTTAAGGTTAATACGAATCGTATCTTAAATAGATTACGAGTAAATACTATAACTAAGAATTACTCGTTATATAGATAAGTCCCGTTACTTTCTAATAAGGTATATTATACTCTAAGCTATAGATATACGACTCGTTATTACTATAACTCTATATCGGGTATTTAGTCGTCGAAGGTAGACGATCGAGACCTTTTATTTAGTCGAATATCTAAGTCTTTCTAATTTAATAGTAATATAAACTAGTCTATATATAAAAATTCGTAAAGTATAGATTTAAATTTATATTTAGTAAATAAATAAATCTCGTTAGAGTATACTAGAGTATTCGATTTTAGAGGTTAGTAGAGATAAATAAGTTAGTTATCTAAAAATTATATAAATCGGATTTTTTAGATTTTCTTATCGATAATCTAATTACCTCTACTAACCTATTAAGCCTAAATCGACGTTATATAACTTAAACCTCGTACCTTAGCTTAGTAGTTAGCGCGTATTTTATACTAGCCGAAAGAAGAAACGGCACGCTAGAAAAGCAGAGAACGAAGGTTATCTATATATATTTTTTTAAAAAGGCGAATTATATTTTATTTCTTACCTATAATAATGCTAGTATAGTCTTTAGAGTAGAGATATCTAGTACTTCGTATATACAGCTAAAAATTGTAGATAAGAAGACAGTCTTTTCGAACTTAAGTAAATAATAAAGTTTACTTAAGTTCTATAATTAAAGTCGAGCTAATAGTAAAGCCGGCTTAAGGAGCTCGCTTATTACGACGTAATATTATAATCTTCGTAAATCTACTCTACTCTAGCCGTTATACTCTGTATATAAAGCCTATAAATTAATACGTTCGCGCGATAGCTTATCGCTTACTCTCTTCTTTTTCGAACCTCGCTATAATAGAATAAACCCTAATACGATAATCGTAACTATACGATCTATTCGAGAAAAGAAATTATCTTATAGTCTAAAGAAGATTATATTCGTTAGGTCTTTCGTCTAGTCTATAAACGGTCTTAGGAAAGTATAATTCTTTTATCGATCCTACCTCTACCGATTCTATCTCTATCGACCCTACCTCTACCGATCTACCTTAACTCTAGCGGTTTAGCGATTCTTAACTTTTCGCTACTCTTAGCTAAATATAGCTTCGGAGTAGCGTATTATAGATTATATAAAGTTTACTACTAAAGAATACAATATCGACTTTTACGGTTTATATTATAGTAATCTAATCCTCGGGCATTATAATATAGAGAGAAAGATAGAGAAGGTAAAGAATTTATTCTACTAGAGAGTAGAGTGTACGATTCGAGTATTAAATAATTACTAAATATTCGCGATTTAAGGATCGTCGATAGTCTAGAATTCGAAGTTATACGCTAGTTCTAATTAGATTAAAATTACTAGAGTTAATAAAGACGGTTCGTAGCGTATTACTATTTTCGATTAGTAGTTACCGTTTTATTATAGCGTATCGAGTATACTATATAGTTTACTTCTATTCGTAGAAGATAATAGGGTTTTCTTCTAACTATTTAAGTATAGCCGAATAAAAGAGGCCGATTAGTGATTATATTATCTATACGAAATATAGAATAAGATATAAGAACTACCGAAAATAAAAATTACTACGTTTACTACTAAAATGATTTCGTCGTATTCTAAATCTACTTTTCTATTAATAGTAGAATTCGCTAACCTATTTATAAGCTTTAGCTGTATATAAGGCCTTACGCGACTAAAAGTAGAGTCTTTAGTCTAGTCGTAGCACCGTATATATTAAAAAGAGAGAAGAAAGATCTATCTTCTATATCTAAGAATACGTTACTAATATATATAGTAGAGATAAAAGAAATCTATAACTGTTCTAGAAATAAAAAACTTCTACTTTTATTCTCGTATTTAAGAAAGTTCTATTACGTAAAAGTTTTAGCTTCTTTAGATATCTCTAATCAATAGCCTAAATAAATAGTAGCTTCGATCCTTTTACGTTATAAATCGGGCTTAACTCGAGTCTTAATATACTTACGATTCACCTTTATATTATATTAGTATAAACGAGGTTTAGTAATACTCTTAGTAATACTCTTAGTAATACTCTTAGTAATATCCTTAGTAATACCTTTAGTAATACTCTTAGTAATACCCTTAGTAATACTCTTAGTAATACTCTTAGCAATATCCTTAGTAATACTCTTAGTAATACTCTTAGCAATACCCTTAGTAATACTCTTAGTAATATCCTTAGTAATACCCTTAGTAATACTCTTAGCAATACTCTTAGTAATATTCTTAGTAATATTCTTAGTAATATCTCTAGTAATACTCTTAGTAATACCTTTTACGATAATATTATATTTCTATTATAGAAGATTAGTACAGTATTATACTTATTTATTTAAATCGAAGACCGGTTAGTGCGATTATCGATAACAGCTTAAAGTCGTTATTAGTATATAATTTTAATACGTTAAATTATAGTAAAGATATACGTAGTAGAATTAGAGTCGGCTATCTAGATATTTAGCGTTTATATACTATTATTTAGATATCGAAGTTTTTCTAGATATCTAAGAAACCTTACTACGAGTTAATATAGATTCTAGTATAAGTAGATATCTAGTCGTCTTCGGTAAAACCTTAATTTTTTAATATCGATAACCGATAAAATAGATTCTAGATCCTTACTCGGCTAATTTAAGGCTTAGATAGTAAATTTTTATTTAGTCTCTAAGATTCTTAGATACGATTAATATATAAGTAGTAGAAGATTAAGAATTATTACGAGTAGTATTAGCTTATAGAAGAGTATCGGCTTCTATATATTATTAACTTCGCTATATAGAAAGTACTTAATATAAACGTTATTATAAGAGTAGAATAAGTTTATTAGTATCGAAATACTTCTCTCTTACTCTTATTATCTTTCTAAGCGAAATTTCTATATAATAGTAGACTAGTAGCCTCTCGTAGCCTTTTTATACTATTCGAGAGCTTAGTAGGTATAGAAAGGTCCGTTTCTCTATACCGATACGGATCTAGCGAACTTTATATTATCCGGAAGTACTCTATTTCGCGGTAATATAGTAGATTTCGGAATATTTACTTTTTCGGACGTTATTTTTTTATACGAGCCTTTACTAAAAGAGCTAGTCTACTCGGGTTTCTTTATCTCGCGCATTATATCGTACGAATTATAATCGACAGTATTATTATCTAAATAAAACGCGTTTTTCTTTAAAAAATAGTTAGTTAGTCTAAGATTAAGGTTATTATTAAATAGAATATATATTAATTTTAGCTATAAATACTTTAGAGACGATATTCCTTAATAGCTCCGTCGTACCTTAGCTTAGCGTAATATTAGTAGATTACCTTCGCAGTCGCTTTACTTCTTTATCTCTATATATACTTAGATAGACAGTAATAGAATTAATTACTAATAAGCTCTTTATTAATAATAGTATCTTATTAACTTTTTCGTATACCTACTAAGCCTTCTAGAGTTAACTAATCGAGTTAATACGCTAGAATAAAGTTAGCGTAACGCGACTTTTAATAATAGATTTACTAGACTAGAAATAAGACTCGATACTATAAAAGTAAGGCTCGAAGGTCTAAATAAACGACTAAAAGAGTTTAATAAAGAAGTCGAAAAGCGCTTCGATAAAGTAGCTTAAAGAATAAAACGCTACTATATCTAACTATCTAGTCGATCGATCGTTCTATACTATTAATACAGTTTCTATATAGATAAAGAGTATAGAACTTAAGTTTCTAAATATCGAATTCTTCTCTAAGACAGTTAGAGAATTTTAGAGGTTAAAGAATTCTATAAAGGGTAAATAAATCTTATCTTAAATCGATTATTAGTTACTAATATCTAACTAGCTAAAGCTCGATTCTATCTAATATAGTTCTACGATATAGATTTCTCTAAATAGTATTTTAAAGACGATAGATATAATAACGATATTAATTTCGATAAGAATAACGATTTCGATAACGACTCTAAAGTTAATACTAAAAAATTACTTACCCTCGACGAAGTAGTAAAGAACTATCTAAAAAGATTTCTTAAGGCTCTAGCTATATATCTAGAGCTTACCGCTCTATATAAGAAGCTTAACTAATAAACGCCTTTAGCTCGATTATCTAAACGCGCGAGGGAATTTTTAAATATAAATCGAGAAGCGAAAAGAGTATATCTTAAGCTCTAAAACGAATTATAAAATCGGTATACGAAAAGTACTATTCTAGATACTACTAGTTTACTATATCGCCCTCGCGAACGAGCCTAAGCGCGTTTACTAAAAGAAACTTACCCCTTTACCGAAACTCTTAGCTCGTCGAAAGGTAAAAGCGGTTCTATACTTAGCGTCGAAGCTAATAATCGAGAATTTCGATACTCTTATTACTAGAATTACTTCTATAATAGCCGTACTCGGCGCTTAGACTAGATTAAATCGTTTATCGTTCTTTCGAGCTAGTATTCTATAAGCGAGCTCTCGTTCTCGAATAGTAGCTAGGCTTAGAAATAGTATACTAGATACTATTTAAGAGTACGTAAAGGCGTAGTATACGACGAAATACGTATACAACGCAGCGTTAGCTAATTGCGCTACGCTCTTACGCAGCTAGACGCAACGTTACGCGCAACGCTATAGAGCCCTTAGTATAGCTAAAAGAGAAAATAGCTTAGTACTAGCTAGCTACGCAATACTACGCAACGTTATAAAGCTCTTAGTATCTATAGAAGAGAAATAGCTATATAGAGTACGTTAAATACTACTCGTCTTAACCGACCCGCTACGCGGTATAATAAAATCACGAAGCTTAAAGCTAAAAACGTTAAACGTATACTTAATATCTCTCGAACTATAATACGACTATATTAGCGATTTTATTACGAATAATACTATACGTATTTATTAGAAATTTATAAATACAGTATTTCTCGAGGGTAAAACGAAAAGGAGACTATAGTAAATCGATAAATATAGTAGCTACTATAGTCTAAATTAAGACTTCTATAGCCAGTCTAAGCTCGATAAGGACGAGCCTTCGGTATCGCTATACGCTATTATACTTCGTAATTATAATTCTATAAACGTAACTACGTATATAGTCGTTATACTGTATCGATCGATCGTAAACGTTTTATCGCTAAGATCGTAGTCGGCGAAAGGATACCGTAGCGAATAGTAAGAATATCTATTACGGCTTTACTAAGTAATATTATAATAGTTACGTATATTAAGAATATATCGATTTACCTACTCTATTTACCTTTCGAATATTTATCTTATTATTCTAGTCGTCGAATAACTCTTAGATATTAATCGTCTATATCTAATCGAAGGCTTAACGATCGGTAAGGTAAGACTTTTTAGAGTAGTATACTCTATACTTATAACTAACGACTTTAGTTATAATAGCTCTATTCTAATCGAATACTAGTTATCTTTCGCGTATAATCGCGTTTAGAGCCGAATAAAAACTAGTCGCTTACGATATTTATTTAAAAAGAGATAATCTATATAGTCGGCGAAAGCGCGTCGATAGAGCTTCTCTAGTATCTATATTCTTAGTAGGCACTAGCAGCCTCCTATCTAGAGTAGTAAACGAAGGTATAGTAAATAGGCTATCTTTAAGAATCTTTAAGACCTTTACCTTTCCTCGCCTAATTTAGTCTATAACTAAGTTGTTAATACTGTATCTCGCTAAAAGAAAGCGAGAATACTTTCTATTAAGAGACTTCGATCTCGATATTAATTTTTATATAGCCTTTAGTATTATTAGATAAGTCTAAGGCCTAAGGTAAGTCTACGATAGTAGCGAGAAATTGCTTAGAGAAACCCTTATAATAGAGTAATAGAAGTAAATAGAGTAATAGGTTATATAGATTAAAAAGAATAGTGATTAAGAAGGTATTTAATTTACTTTTCGTAACGCGCCGAGAGCTTAACTAATTACGAAGATAGCGTAGTATATCCTAATAGAATATTTTAAGTTATAGTATACTACGTATACTCTTCTACTTAGTTCGTAAACCTTTTTATTTCGCTACTAAATATAAAACGCAGCAGCTAGAGAGCTTAAGAGACGACTATTTACTAGTATAACGTTATACCTATACTAAGACTTTAAGCTAGTAACTCTAGCTTAAAGTCTTAGTATAGAATTAGAATCTCTAGATTATTCGCTAGAGAGTATTCTTCTTATCTATCTCGACTCGCTAGATAGCTATATTAATCTATATCGCCCTACTATTCTCTACTTTATTTAGGAATTAGACGTATTCGACTTAATTTAGATTCTCGAACCTAATACTATTAGCCGTTAAAGAAGCTACTATATCGTAAGTACTTATATAGCATTATTTATAAAGATATTAGTAGTAAGTATATTCTAGTCTAAAGAGATAAGAAAGAGGATCGACTAGCTCTATTTATATACTAATCTAAGCTAATATTAGCCGGCTCGTAGTCTATAGGAAAATTTACCTTTTAGCTTATTTTACTTATCTACTTTAGCGTCGTTAGCTTTAATATATCCTCTCGACCCCTTTCTTATCTCGCGATATAAAATAGAAAATAAAACGCCCTATATATCTTTAATAGCTTATTCTACTAATTATCTTCTAGCCTATCGATTTCTCTTACTAGGGCGATAGTACGCCTAAGCTAGTTTAGCTAAACAGTACCGTCTTAGATAGTAGTTTCGATACTCTTAAACTTCGACTCTTTCGATTAGACTGTTTAAAACTTTTATATTATTTATATCGATGTTATTAAATTAGTTAAGAGATTAGATATAAGAAGCCCTAACGGCCTCGTCGAAGATCTATAAGACTAGATCGCTAGTAATAGCTATAGCTATAACTTTAGCGCGTACTAGCCTCGGCGAAGGTATCTATCGAGGTATAGATCGCTTAGTACTAGCGTTAGATCGCTCCTTCTATAACGCTCGTTTTTCTAGAAGAGGCGTAAGTTACCGGTCTTTAGTAATTATTATCGAAGGTAAGATAGTAATATTAATCTCTAGATTATCGTTTTACGGTATCTCTAAATAACTAAGATAATTAACTAGTAAGCTTCGTAAAGCCGAGAGAGCGTCTACGGCGAAGCTCTAACTTAAGAAAGCGATATAATTATCTAGACCGTCTCTACTTACGTAATACTCTATAGATTCGAAAGTAATACGGGGCTATTTAGTAACTTCTATTATAGAATCGATCCGCGTTAATCGATTATTAGATCTAGTAGTATTCGATTTATCGATAGACTTCTACTGCGTATTACCGGTAGTAGCTAGCTCGCGTTCTAGAGTAGCGGTAAATATATTAACGGGTTTACGTTTTAGCGCTATAAGTATATCGTTCGATTTACTAGTAAAGCCGTTTACTAAACTAGTAAAGGCGCTATTTAAGTCGCGAGATATACTATCTAGTTTACTCGAGAACTCTAAACCTAGCGCGGCGAGAAGATCGTCTACGTCTAACTAGCTCGCTAGATTACGCCTCGACGTACTAGCTATCGCGCGCTTCGATACGCCGTCGATTTCTATCTTACTACTAGATCTTATATTAATAACCGATATATGGTTACTAGTAGGTTTATCGATATCGCTTTTATCCTTATTCTATTTATCGTTATCCTCGATCTCGTTCTCGTCGTTATTATAATTATCTTTATTATCTTTCTTATCTACGTCTTTCTTCTCGTTCTCTCTACTATCGTCTTCTACGTTACTATCTTTAGATTCTAATATAACGATAGTCTTTCTTTATTTTATTAGCACCTTCGTAGACTTCTTTACGCTAGACTTTTTTCGTTTTATTAGTACCTTCGTAGATTTCTTTACGCTAGACTTTCCGCTAGGCCGAGAAGTCTTTATCGAGAAGGCAGCTATAGTAGAGATATCTTACGAGGCAGTTAGCGGTAGATATTTAATAGAAATAGTTAGCTCGTACGAATTCGTAATATCTATATTCTTATTCGTAATAAAAGATTTCTTTCTCGAGTATAACGTAGAGTAAGAGATATATAGAGGCTCTAGCTCCTATATATTATAGTAGTAGTTTATAGCCTCTACGAGATTATTACTAGTATTAACGACGTAATAGTAAGTTCGAAGCGCCGTATAAATTATTTCGCCCGGCTATTATACTACTACTTAGAATAGAATACTCTACTCGCGTAGATACGAGAGTACGACGATCGTATTATAGTATCGAATAAATTATAAGTAAGAGGCTAGCGTACTAAAGAGACGACGTATCTTTACCTTAAGCTAGTTACTATAAAGAGGATCTACGATTAGCTATAGCTTAGAGCTGCTCGTATAGAGTAGATTTTTAAAGTAAAGGTTAAAATCTTCGTAGTAGAAGCTAGTAACTATTAGTCTACGGCTTATATAGATATACGACGAATAGACTTTAAGAAAGTAATTTCGAGTATTAAGAAGACGGCTATTAGCCGTTAGAGGTGCGTTAAGAAGTCTAAGCGTAGTCCGCTAATAAAGATCGTATACTTCGGTAATTAGATACTCGTAAGATGTATACTCTTACTATAGAAGGCTCTCTAGAGTAGCTTTAGAATTAGTCTAGTCGATAGCTTCGAAAGTATTAAGTTTAGATATCTTAAATCCTTTACGTCGGCTACGCTCGTACAGCGGCGTAATCTAAATACTAAGCTAGTAGATACCTAAGACTAGTAGAGCTCGAAGAGCCTAGACTTAGTAGTTACTAAAGTTAATATACGCGCACGCCTCGCGCGTCTTCTTCGTAGGTATAATAAACTTCTTAAAGCCGATATATAAGAAGTTAGGTATAGGCGCGCGAAGGCAGGCTATAATAAGCTGCTAAAACGTCTCGGTATAGCCTCTAAAGCTATTAGAGAGGAATAAGGTCTATAGTTAATTAAGATAAACAGAGTAAACTATCTAGATATACTTACTAAGACGCCCTAATAGCGCCTAACTAATTACGAAGACGCTATAATAATCTCTAGTTTATTCTTAGATATACTTCTCTAGTAAGGATTAAGAGCTAAGAATATAGTATATAAAATATATAAAACTAGGTACTTTTAGTCTTCTACGGCGGCAGCTTATACAGCTCGGGCATATTATAGAAGCTATAGCTAATTAAGGAATAAGCGGCGTAGGCAGAAGTCTAGAGGCCTAGAAAAACTAAATAACGAGCTCGCTATATACTTTTAGAGAGAAATCTTATCCCTAATATCCTAGCCCTTCGTACTGTATATTCGCGAATTTTATAAAAAATTAAGCGCGATCTTCTACGGTATATATAATCGTAAATAGTTACGCTACTCTCTTCTATAGACGTAGTATCTTCTCTACGGCGTTAGCTCGCTTTTTCTCGTATTAAAGTTCTTTTATTAGTTAATCTACTAAGCTCTAAAAACGTAGAGCGTTCTTATCTACGATATAAACGTGCTCTTTCTCGTATATAAGCTCTATTTTCAGTTTATCTATCTAGTCTCTAAGACTTAAATCTAATATATAAGGTTTACAGCGTTCTAGTATAATTATTATATAAAAGGATTATATAATACTAAATATAGTTAAGCTATTATATATAAAGAAGCTTAAGATCCTTTCTCTTTAATATACCTTAATACCTAGTTAAGAATATATTAGTATACTTAGTAGTAAACTAGAACGAGAAGAATAAGGTGATAGTAGCGTATTTAGTAGTAGAATAGGATAAGATAGTAATAAACTAGAACGAGAAGAACGAGGAGAATAAGGTAGTAGTAGAATGCTTAACGATGAATTACGAAGAGCAGTTAGACCGTTAGTCTTCTAAAATTATCTTAAATTAAGGCTACGCGTTTTAGCTTCGACGTCGCTCTCGTTTAAGCGAATACTCTCTCTCGTAGTCTTCTTCTCGTCGAGTTAGTTCTCGTAAGAGACTAATAAATCGAATATTAATTAGCCTTATTTATCTCGGTAATCCTCTAGTTTCGAGTCTTATAATATTACGCGTTTCTTAGCGTTACTAGATAATTACTACTTTCTTATTATATTTTACAGTCTAACTTAATAAACGCGTAATATTACTTCTACTCGCTATATACTTTAACTTAGATATCTATATACCGCCGAATATTAGCGCGTAGCCTAAAGGTACTACGAGAAGATAAAAGAGCTTAGATTCGTATAGTAATCTATCGATTTAAGTACGAAGATTACTACTCGACTTTACGACTTTACTACTAAGATATCGTATTATCGAAGTTCTTAAGAAGCGACTACCGCTTCTTACTTCGACGTTAAAGCTTATTTAGTAGTAAGTAGACGCTAAACGTCTCTCGATCGAAATATCGACCGCGCTCCGATTTCTAAACTACGAGAATACCTTAATCGTTGCTAAGAGAGCTTACGCTTTTTATTCTTTTCGATCTAGACCTTAAGTCTCTGCTAGCAGTAGTATCTTTATATAGAGCTCTTCGCGACTTAATTTACGAAAACGATAATCTCTTTAAGAGATTCTATACGAGAGAATATATACACCGTAAAAAAGATATAGATATAATATTTCGACTACTTATACGAGAACTATATATATAGCGGCGAATATACAAGAATATACTATTCTAGTTAGCTCGAAATATTCGTAGCGTTCTATTAGAATATAAAGTATATCTAGAGAGCGATAAACGCCTTAAGAAAATAGCGTAGACAGCTATTATTATTTTATAAAAGAATAATTATTCGAAAAGAAATAAAACGCTTACGATCGCTTTTACAGTATAAGGCCGTTAGCTAGAAGCTAATAATATATATACTATAATCTATAAGAAGCTTAAGGCCGAGCTATAGTCGAAATTACTAATAACTGTTTAATAAGGTTAGACGCCGCCTTCTTATAATAGCCTTTAGAGAATTAGAAGGACTCGGCGAACAGTTTAGTAATAAATATATTTCGAATTTATATACCTTAGAGCAGCTATATACGATAATATCTTAGCTCTATTAAAGTTATATAGGTTAGGCGTACGCTTAGACTTTATAAACAGCGAATATAACGTCGCTTTTATCGCTTATTAGCGAGATTATATTTAAATCCTAGAAATATTGTATTTATATAGAGTTAATATCTTTAGTAAAGGAGATTTATATATAATCGATAGTAATTATATTATCGCTGCGTAGTACGAGTAGGTCGAGATTATAGATTTTCTAGCTAGCATTAGGAAACTAGACGCTAAGAAAAGTAAGCGAGCTAAAATACTTAAGAGTAAACTAAGTTAAGTTAGTTTAGACGTTATTATAATACTAAGCGGCTACTTCTAGTCTATAATTATACGCTACGAATCTTAAATTAAAGAATTAAGTAATAGAATAGATATAGAGAGAGAAAATAAGGCTAACCTTTTCGTAATATTAGTTTATCGGTAGAACCGAGGCTTTAATCGACGCGAAGTCTAGAACGTATTATAGAACGAGCTAGAGTATATAACTAGTTAAGTCAGTATACGCTGCTATCTAGAAGAACAAAAGAAATTAGATTAGTCTCGCGAAGTCGTTAATCGATTTTCTATAGATACTATAGGGCTATATATAGAATACTTACGAGTTAGCGGTATAATTTAAATAAAGTACTAGATATAGCTGTCTATATTATCTAGAATTATTAGAAGAAGACGATTTCGCTTACTACGACTTTAGCGCGGTACCCTAAGAGACGCTAAGATCTAAATACTAATAAAGCTAGAATATCTACTCGTACTATTTTCTTACTATAATAACTTAATTATATTAAATACTGTATCTAGACTTAGATTTATCGAAGATAGTAAGTAATCGCTTCTCTTAGCTTATATACCCTTCTTAAACGTCTTACTAAGCAACGATTATAAATCTTACGAGCCTTATATCTACGAAACTAATTACTTACTTCGTAAGAACGAAAATACTAGTAATAAATCTTTATCTAAGATTATTAAATCTAAATAGTATAAGCTCTACGAGACGGTATTCGTACTCTTTAAGAATAACGATCTTAGTATAATTTTATTACTAGTTAAAAGAACGTTTAAAGGCTATACCTCTTATAGCTTATCTAGAGTCTACGAAGTACGCGAATTAGACGATAATAGTCGTTATCTACTAATTCGATATATAAGAGATACGCGCTTCTTCTAATCTCGATATAACAATTTCGAGAAGGGTTATTTAACAGCTTTTAAGATTACGACTACTATTCGTATATACACTAAATTCTCTAACGCCCTTAGTAAAGATATATCGGATATAAAAGCTATTTTAGTTAGAATTTAGAATCTTTATAGGTAGTAGCTAAAAGACAATATTTTCTTATAGAGTTAAAGACTATAAGAAATAGAAGTAAGATCTTAATTCTTAATACGTAATTCGATATTACTAAATTATTTTCGTTATAATTAAAGATTAGTAAGCAGTTATACTACTATCTCTATTCTCTTTAACTTTTCTTTTATTACCCGGATAAAGTAGTCTAATTATCGATATTAATCTATCTTTTTAGAGACGAAGCTATCGTCTAGATTATCTACGTACTCGAAGATTTTTACTTATAAACGAATATAGACCTCTTTTATTACGGTAACGAACGATTCTAATTTTATATAGAGTAGAGCTAGTATAATATTTAATTATACGAGGATTTTAGGCTAGCGAGTTGCACGTATAGTAATTAAGCTATTAACTAAACTAAAAGCGACTAGTTTTAGAGCTTATATTAGAAGTAATATCGCGCCGTATAGACTATATTAGAAGTAATATCGTACGGTTTACGAGCGATATCGCGTAGTTCTAGAAGTAACGATAACGATTAATATTATAGAGTATTCTTAAGTAAAGAATTAGTTATTATTATAATTAATATTAAAATAATATAAGAATAGTACTTAAGACTATAATACTTAGAGAATATATAAATCTAGAACTAATCTACTCTATAGAGCTTATCGATAGTTATAAGACGAATACGCGAGGATAATTAATTATAAAAGGTTTATTTCGACTTTTCTTAGCCTTACCCTCGTAGAATTCGATCTTAAGATAGTATCTATAGAACTTATTTCTCGATCTCGTATCTAAAGTAACGAAAGCTTATAATTTTAAGCGAGAGTATACGGTATTTTAATCTCTACGATAGATAGTATATCGCTACGAAGATATACTTAGATAGTAAAAATATTCTACTTCGCCGTAAGATAATCTACGTATTCGCTAGTAAACAACTTACGATATATTAGTATAAGACTAAATAGATTATATATTTACGCCGGTAGTACAGTATAGTCGAAGTCGAACTAGCTACTTAACTTATCGTTAACGTAAGATAAAGATATACTATACTTATCGAGTCGTAGAAAATCTACTTACTTTAGTATCTAGTACGACGATAGACGATCTTTATATCTAAGTAAGATTAACTATAGATATTTCTTTATCGAGAAGATCTATAATATTTACGTTTTATTCTTTTTTAGACTAGCTCGTATCTTATTATCTTATTTACTTACTACTTTATTACTATTATAGTACCTTATATACGTAATAAACTTAATTCTAGAATACTACTATATAACGATAGCGAATCGAACGCTAATCGATTAAGTACGTATATCGATTTTTAATCTATATTAGATAGCGATAGTTACGAGTAGATAAATAAGGCGCTAGCTTAATATCTTTTAAGAGTAGATAAATTAGAAGGCGAGCTACGCCTATTTACCCTATTTACTTATCTTTATAAAATATAGATCTTAGTACCGTTCTTTATATACTTCTTTCTTTATTACTTCCTTTCTTATATATATTCTTACGTTAAGCGTTATAATAGATACGTAAATTTAAGATCTACTTTTACCGCGTACTATTCGTAGTAGTTAATATTTACGTAATAATATAAAACTATTTCGAATTCGTTTCGTATTCACTTCTAGATATTCTAGAATCGTAGTCTTTATCGTTACTTTAAACTACCGAACGAGACCTACTTCGAGCTCTAGAAGATATACTTTTTAATTTACTCTTCGATCGAGACGAAGATACCGATATCTCTAGCGAGAATATAATATTTCTTATTAGGATTTTCGACTTACTACTTATTTAAGACGATTCGAGTACCGTCGCGTTCTTCGATCTACTTCTTACTCGAGACGAAGAGGCGAAAATCTCTAGCGAGAATATAATATTCCTTATTAGGATTTTCGACTTACTGCTTATTTAAGACAATTCGAGTATCGTCGCGTCCTTCGATCTACTCCTTACTCGAGACGAAGAGGCGAAAACCTCTAGCGAGAATATAATATTCCTTATTAGAGTTTTCGACTTACTGCTTATTTAAGACGATTCGAGTACCGTCGCGTTCTTCGATCTACTTCTTACTTAAGACGAAGAAGCGAAAACCTCTAGCGAGAATATAATATTTCTTATTAGGATTTTCGACTTACTACTTATTCGAGGCGATTTAAGTATCGCCGCGTTCTTCGATCTACTTCTTACTCGAGACGAAGAAGCGAAAACCTCTAGCGAGAATATAATATTTCTTATTAGGGTTTTCGACTTACTTCTTATTTAAGGCGATTCGAGCACCTCTACGTCCTTCTTAATCGAATATATAAATCCTCTCTTTATATTACTTTCTAGATTAGTCGCTACTTACTCTTCGCTAGCTATAAGTCTCTTTAAAAGCGCAGCTCGTCGACGGACTAAGTAAAGATTTTTTAACCCTTTATCGAATTTATTAGATAGTCTTATATTTAGTGCCTTCGCTTTAATAATTAATTTTTATTAACTAAGAGCCTTTTAGTAGATAAGTTAAGCGATCTAGAATTTTATAATACTAAGTACTTCGGGTAGATAAGTACGAGCTAGAAATAACGGTTTCCCCTTATACTAGAGCGCTATAACAGTTAGTAAATAGACTATTATTAGATCTCTACTAGATTAAAGTATATTAATAATTTCGACTTCGTTATAGACCTTACTAATATTCTAAAAGACGGGATTTATTTTAATATTAACTAGATTAAAGACCTTCTTTACTTTTCGCGCTTCTATATCGCGTTTTTAATTTCTTAAAATAGAATTATTCGTAGCTATATTAATAGTAGAATCTAAATTAAAAGAATAATGACTTTCTAGCTTAATTCTACCGATTATAGCTAAGCTAATCCTATATTTAACGTAAATACGTTAACTACGGTCTTCGATCTAATTCTATACGATAACCTTACTAAGTCCGAGGTCGTCGCGGTATTTTCTAATCTTTTTTAAGATATTAGCAGTATTCTAGAACTTTCTAGAGTCTTTAAAGTCGGCCTTCGAAGCCGATTAAGCTTTATCGTCCTTACTAGAAGTATCTATATCCGAGCTTTTCGACCCGTTTTCGTTCTCTAACTGCGTTAAATTCTAATGATTTTCTTCTTTATCGCTATCGTTAGAGCTACTCTTATTATTATTATATTCTTCGTTATCTTAATCGACGGCTTTAGTATTACTTTCGTTAGACTCGCGAGATATATCTTCGTCGCTATCGCTAAGTAAATCGCTACTATCTCTATCGCTTAGCTTTAGGCTTAAATATCGAACTTTCTTCTTCGACTACTTCTTTTCTACTTGCTTTTCTTTACCTTTTCGACGTTTTTCTCTCGAAGGCGGCTTATCTTTATCTTTAAATAGCTAATTCTCGTTATCTAAGAGCTCGTTATCGAAAATGACTATAGGTATTCTTAATTTTTTTATCTTCGTCTCGAGCGACTCTTTAGTCTTCTTATTCTTCTTTACTTTCTAATTCGCATTACCCTAGAGCTCGTTATCGAAAATAACTATAGATATTCTTAATTTTTTTATCTTCGCCTCGAACGACTCTTTAGTCTTCTTATTCTTCTTTACTTTCTAATTCTCGTTACCTAAGGGCTCGTTATCGAAAATAGCTATAGATATTCTTAATTTTTTTATCTTCGTCTCGAGCGATCCTTTAGTTTTCTTATTCTTCTTTACTTTCTGATTCTCGTTATCTAAGGGCTCGTTATCGAAAATAGCTATAGATATTCTTAATTTTTTTATCTTCGTCTCGAGCGACTCTTTAGTCTTCTTATTCTTTTTTACTTTCTAATTCTCGTTATCTAAGAGCTCGTTATCGGAAATGGCTATAGGTATTCTTAATTTTTTTATCTTCGTCTCGAGCGACTCTTTAGTCTTCTTATTTTTCTTTACTTTCTAATTCTCGTTACCTAAGAGCTCGTTATCTAAAAAGGCTATAGGTATTCTTAATTTTTTAGCCTCTTAAAGCTCGTCGTCGAAACTTACAGCGAGCTCTTCTATCTCGATCGACTCTCGTCTTTAAGTAGTTTTCGCCTTTCTATTCTAGAATACAGCTTTATCTTTACTATTTAACGCCTCTACAGCTTTACTAGCTCTATTAAGGAGTTCTTAGTTAACTAACGTTATTTCGAGAAACGATCCGAGCGCTCTACTTCCTAGTAATAGACTATTATAAAGCGCGATATTACTTTCTAGTTTAACGTCGCTAACTACTAAAGGTTTATTTTTACGAGACCTAGAAGCGCTTAGCTTATCTAAAGGTCTTTCTTTACTCTTCGCGGCTTTTATCTTCTTAACTTTATATATCTTTAGCTGAGCGTCGTCGATTTCGAAACTAGATTATAAATTATTACTTCTTAAAATAGCGCTCGATTTTAATCTCGTACTTTTAGTACTTCTCGTCTTATTTAATATAGAGTTACTATTTTAAATACCTAGCGATTTAAGCTCTCTTAAATCTATTATATCTACTAATAAAGACTTTTTTCTCTTACGCGTCGGGCCTTCTCCGTCTAATAATCGTAGCTAATCGACGTTTAAATCTAGTAAGTCGCTTCTAGAGAAATTAGTTTTATAAGTATTAAATTTAGTAAAGGTAAGTTCTTTAATAACGTTATAAAAGATCTTCTAATTCGATAGATTATTAAAGCGCGCTCTTAACTTTATAAGAAATTCTACTATCTAATCCTTATTCGAAACGCGAAGAAAAGCATCGAGATTACGAATAATAAAAACGATAGTATTTTTATCGAAACTAAGTATAAGATATCGAGAAGTAGAGAATACTAAGTCGTTAATCGTATTAACTATCTATTTACTCGCTGCTTTCTAAAGACGATTAAGATACTTACCGTAAGTATCGAGAGTTGCTCGATTCGCTTCGTTCTCGAAGTCGATTAATTACTCTAGATACCTTTAGATCGGCTAGAGAGTAAATCTTATAAGCCTAAAATAGAATATATTAAGCTAGAAAGCTAGAATTCTCGCGTTCTTAATCGCCTAATTAATAATCTTATTAATAGAGAATATTACTTTCTTAAAGTCGATCTCTATTCCCTTAGCGTAGTAATAATTAAAGATAGTAGTCGTAGCTTCGCTAAGATAGAAGCGTAAGCTAGAAACCTTCTAGATTAGATTATAATTAAATAGTACCGAAGTTAGCGTAGATTATCTAATTAAGATCTATAGTAGTTTAGGTACGTACTCTTTATTCGTATACTTTCGACGAGGTCTTTTAAGAGATTTATATATCTATATCGCTAGAGCTATACTAAGCTTACTAAGCGTAGTCTAGAATTTCTACTCGAGACTAGTCGACGAGGAGTTTTATATACTTAAAGCTGTATATACAAGTATTCGTATAGCTATAGATAACGCGTTCTAAAACGATAGATTAAGTCTTAAAGCTACGTAGAGGATCTTCGGCTCTACTATTATAAGTAAATTTATTACGGCAGTAATAAGAGAATTGCTCTTTATTAATTTTAGTATAGCCTACTATACAAGTAGGCTAAGGGCAGTAAGACTAGCGAGTACTTTTTCGATAATCTTAATCTCTAGCGCCGCGTACCGTATTTCTTAGATTCTCGAGAGCAATAGAGTGCTTTTAGAGAGACTTCTAATTATTTTAGTATAAGTCGAAGTTACTATCGCTTAAAGATAAGCTATTTTAGGCATTATAAGCTACTAATATATCTACTATTCTCTAGTAGCTACTATAAATAGATAGAGAGGTATCTAAAAATATATTCCTATTAAAACAACTTAAATTATATACGAAATAAGCGTTAATCGAGCTCGAGAAACGTATTAATACCCTTTCTAGTTAGGATTTATCGCGAGGATTTTAAGCTATAAAAACGATACGTCTCTTATCGATAGTTACGTTACTATCGCTAGTAACTATCTAGCTCGTAAATACGAGCCGAGCAATAGTACTAAGCTTAATAACGATTAAGTATACGGCTATCTAGCTTATAGTAACGCGCAGCGCGCAGACTTCGTCTATAAGTATAGTACTAAGTTTAAATATTTTTCTAGCTTAGAACTCTACTCTACTATCTTATAAAAGAGGGCTAGTTATATATATTATAAACGTTAGCGTCTAAGATTAGCGCCTCTTTAATCTAATATAGGTAAACGCGAACGTTAGCGATATTTTACAGTTTAAATTTTATCGTATTAATTATAGTATTATAGAATCGACGCTAAAAGCTCTATATAAAAAATTAATCGATAGCTTCGATTTAGGCTTCGAATATATTAACTCCTCGAACGATCTACGAGACTTTATCTCGTTTAATATTTTAGAAGAGTCGTTACGATAGTTTTTCTATACTTAAATATAGCTAGTTAGCTACTATAATAACTATATAATCTTTAAACTTAATCTAGACGACTAGATAAACTAATTTCTAAATAACTCGTAAACAGTACTTTCGTTAAACGACTCGACTAAAGTAGCTAGTATAAGTCTAAATTCTACTTAAGCTATTAAAATAATATTAGCAATACTCGAACCTACTTTTAGTATTATTGTAATTACTATATTTACTATAGCCGAAATATCTATAGATATAATAAATTTAGTCTTAAAAAGTATTCTATTATTCTTAGAAAGTATAAGCTAAACGTTTACTGCTATTAGTTTAAATACGGCGACTATTAGTTTAAATACGGCGGCTATTAGTTTAAATACGGCGACTATTAGTTTAAATACGGCGACTATTAGTTTAAATACGACGGCTATTAGTTTAAATACGGCGACTATTAGTTTAAATACGACGGCTATTAGTTTAAATACGGCGATAGACCCGTTAATAGACCTAACGATAGGCTTAACGATAGGCTTAACGACGGAGTTAACGTCTACGGCTATTAGTTTAATTACGGCGATAGGCCCGACGACAGGCCTAACGATAGGCTTAACGATAGGCTTAACGACGGAGCTAACGTCTACGGCTATTAGTTTAAATACGACGATAGGCTCGACGATAGGCTTAACGACGAAGTCGACGTCTACGGCTGTTAGTTTAAATACGACGATAGACTCGACGATAGACTCGACGTCTACTGCTGTTCGCTTAAATACGACTTCGCGAGAGCCTAGCAGTACCTCTTTATCTTTATCTACAATATTATTAAGCCTTATCGAAGCTATATCTTTTACTACGAATACGTCGATTTCGACTATTACGCTCACCTCTCTAGCTTTAGTAGATAGTTTAGAGGTTAAAACTTTTATAGAATAGGTAGAATAGATATAGAAAAGTTTTAGAAAATAGCTTATCTTAATAATAATATATTTAGTTAGAATTTACGATATAGCTTAGTACGTATAAGGTAATATAGCCGAAGAAATACGCGCTAGCGCGTATTAAGAATAATAACGTTTTAATAAATTTTCTTCGTTTTATTATACCGTTTCGAGGCTAGCTAAGATTACTACGATTTAGAAATTAGTCGACGCTTCTAGTAAAGCATTCTCGTACTTAATTTTCTTAAGATATAGCTTTTCGCGTATATTACTTAATAGCTTTACCGTAATTCGAAAATTCCTCTATAAGCAATTACTAATAATATCTTCGCGCTACCTAAAAGCGATCGATATTTCGTATTCTACCGTTACTCGATTTATCTATAAGCCTTCTAGTTTCTTATATATTAAATATACTAAAGCTGCGTTACTTAACCACTATCTCGCTAATCGATACGAAGACGAGAGAATAATACTTCGCCTTAACGATATAAATTACGAGAAGTTAAGTACCGAATACGAATAAGCTTTATATAATAACCTACTACTTCTTAGTATAACGCTAGAAACAATTAGCTATATTAGTAACTTTTTCGAAGATCTAGAGAAATACTATAGTCGATTAATAGTATCTAGTTTAGCTTACGCCGATAATACTTTAGCTTAAGCTATTCGAGAGAAGCGAAGAGCACGTCGATCTAGTACTTAACGAAATTAGAGTATTAGCTATAACTTATCGGCCTTTAATCTTATACGAACTACCTCGTAGAGATAACGATTTTATATACGTATACGAATTACTTACGATAATAAAAACTTCTCTCTTCGCGACTCTATTATCTATAGATATTTAAAGCGAGATCTTGCCTACTATAAAACTAGTATACGCTACCGTATATACCTAATATACTAGTTTTTATACTTAATAGTCGACTCTCTCTAGGGTATTATCTATATACTTAGAACTAAAGATATAAGCAATAATAACGTCTAGTACTTATAATTTTTAATAGCTTTAGAGCTTCGTATACTATAAGTTTTAGCTTTTCTTAAAGTCCGAATAAGCCGTACTATTCTCGACGATAATAAAATTACGCACCTAATTAAGATAGATATTATTAAAGGATAGAATAACCCTTAGCTCGCTATTATTAGAGCTCTCGCTAGAAGAGGATTAACGACTAAGTACTTACGGCGATATCTACTTAGTTATAGGTTTCGTAAAAACGCTATTACTATACAGTAGTATATATTTTAGTCAGTAAATAAGAAAGTTATTAGACTACTCGCTTATCGCTATACTGTGATTAGCGAAGTTTTAGTTACGTATAAAGTTCTTAATATCTCTAAAAAGATTGTGCGATAAGCGATTTCTAAATATTCTCGTTATAATCTAAATATAAAAGATCTTGTTTACAGCGAAAGTATTATAGTCGAAGAGAGCGATATCGCGAGTCTAACAAAAGAGAAAGAGATAGTCCTTATAAATTTAGAGTATACTGTCGTTAAGCGACGGTATAATTTAACGAAGTTCGTTTTTAAGCTATCTCGTTACCTACGTTCTAGTTCGTAAAAGCTTATATAGCTGTCTACCGCTTAAAGCTTAGCTTCTATTAACCTTATAAAATATAGTTTTCTTATTAAGAATATAGTAACGAAAGACGAGATATATTAAACGAATCTATTATTATTATCGTTAATACTTATAGAGAGCGCACTTACTGATTATAATATTTAGAATATAAAGATAGGCTGTATAGTATAATTCGATAGAAAGGAATACTATATATACGATTAATAGATAAGTTAAATTTTACTAAAAGTCTTTATTAAGATTTCTATAGAGGATTTATAGTCGCGAAAGATAGTAATTTAAATACTACCTATAGTTTTATTCGCGCGAAGGAATCTTAGTATAATTTATCTTAATAGTTACTTATCTTATTAATTCTACGAGTTAGTCTTATAACTCTAAAATTCTAACTTTTACTTTATTTTATAGTTTAAAATAAAACTTAATAAATTCCGTTTCGTATATTATAAATAAGTTCTTTTAGATATACCGAATCCTCTATAATAACGAAGTTCTTAGTATAATAATAATATCGACTTTATCGTTAAAGAGCGCTAGATACCGAAGCTTTAAATTTACCGTTTATCTTCTCTAATATTAAGCAACTACTTCTTAAAGATAGAAACTTAGTATTTACGAAGCCTCTATAAATAGTTCGAATATAAAGAGCGTTATAAATAGCGATATATAACTTACTTCTTTAATAAGTACTTCTATTTCTAAAGGTTATAACGAGCGATAATAATAAAATTAAAGCGTATAGAAAGAACAGCTAAGCGTAAGAAATTAGAGGTAATTAAGAAAGTTATATTTAATATACTAAAATAAGAGATATTAAAAGGGATTTATAATAGTTCGAATCTAGTTTCGTAGAGGTTTTCTTAGTTTATACTTATAATAATAGAACTTCTATACGATCTTATTTAGATAGAGAATTTAAGCTTTCTATAAAAGGAATTAACTTAATAATTATTAAAGCGCCTTATAAAAATATACTGCTTAGATTATCTTAGTAATAAGGATAAAGTCTCTAGTATCGATAAAGCTAGTATAAAAATTTACCTTTTCGAAGGCTCGATCGAGGTAATTTTAGGCTTTTCGCTTTACATAATAGACTCGTTAACCGCGATAGAACGAGAATTATCTATTTTCTCTATAATCTACTATTATTATTAGTCTATTAAGAATACTTTTAACTAGATTATTAATATATACTATATCTTTAAGAGGCTAATTATCGTTCTTCTTTATCTTATATTAATAAAACTTACTCCTACTGTCTTAGAGTATAATAGCGACGTAAAACCTATAGAGTATCGAAATCTTAAGATACTTATTTATAATCGTCTTTCGCCGTCTTTACCCTCTCTTACTTTATCTATTTAATTTTATAACTCGTAATATAGTATCTATAATAGGTATAATCGTAGTTTAGATTATTTAGATTATTTAGAAATATTATACGTATTCGAAAATAAGTACTATATTAAAACTAATAGCTCTTAGTTTTATACCGTCGAATCTATATAGTTTCTATTTTTTTTAATATACCTTTAACGGCTAGAAGTAACCCTAAGTCTTAACTTATTATAAGTAGTTTCGACTTTAGTTATTAGTATAGTCCCCTTTTTACTACGAGAGCTATTTATCTTAATAATTTCTAGCTTCTTAGACTTCTTTCTCTAGTAAATTCTTATAAGAAATAGAGGTATTATTAGTCTACTCTATAGTATTAAGCAGTTTATTTATTAATCTATATATCCTTTATAGTCTTCTAATACTTTACGCGTTATATAATAACTACGTCGTTATACCTACTAGAAGGTTTTATAATAACTATATTATCTCTTTCGTTTTTCGGTACGTTCTATATTTAACTCTATCGTAGAGAATTCTAGTATTACGGTCTTTAACTCTAATTAAGATTATTATATTGCTAATTTATTCGGATACGATATTATTTTATAATCTATAGAAAGTAGAATCGACTACGTAGATCTCGGCTAGAGCGAACTAGATTTCTATTATAACTATAATACTACTGTTTATTACTAAACGTTTAGTAATTATAATAGAGCTTTTCGGTCTTTCTCTCGAAAGTATTCGAATAATTTATACTATCGTAGGATTTATAGCGATATTATAAACAGTAGCGTATATCGAAATCGAGCTAAAGAAGGCTTAAGTTAGATTATTCGAAAGAGTTAATTTTTATAGAGTTTTAGTACGTATTTAGTTATATTAAATAATATAATAGACGACTAAGAAATTTAGACGTCTAGTAGTATCGTAGCTTTATTACTATTACTTACTCTTCGACGCCGAGTATATTACCTTTTTAAATTCTCTTATACTCTATTCGTAATATTCGTAGAAGTAATATTATAATATTATCTACCGCTAGATTTAATATATCGTAAACTATATCTACTTATAGTAATCTATACTTATACGGTATTATTTATAATTTAACTACTTACGTTTCTACTTAAGAATATTCTTAGCCGTTCGAGATCTATATAGACTAAACTTAATTCTAAGAAAGATACTTCTCTTATTAAGATTACGTTTTACTATCTATTTAAACTGCGCGCTAAACAGTTTATATATCTTTAGCTATCTAAGGCCGGTTTTCGTTTACTATTTCGTATATACCCGTTTATAGTCGTATAGTAAGACTCGAAAAGATTTATTCTATTCGACTTACCTTAGAATCGTATTAAAATATTAGCTAACTAAATAATATTCTTAGTAGAACGTAAGAACGATAGTTTAAATATATTTACTACGTTTCTTATTAGTCTATTCTCTAGAATCGATAGTCGATTAAAGTCTCTTACTAGTTATTCGTATAAATTATCTATTTAGGTAAATAGTTTATATAGCTTACTACTCGAATAGGTAATCTTTAATTATATAATCTTCGTTGCTTCTAGTATAGGCATTATAGCTTATATACTAGTAATTAAGCAACTTATCGAAGTAAGAACGAACGAGACTATATCGACGAGGTCTATTTCTCTTTATTAAATAATAAACAGTCCTTATAAGTAGCTAATCGATTAAGTAGTAAGTATACTAATAAGAGTTTAGTAAGCGTTAAATAAGTAAAAGGTTACTTCGATTATCTTCTTAGACTAGATAATTATAAAAAGGTACGTTAAAATTATAAACAAAAAGAATAGAGTCTTATTACTTACGTAGAAACTCGATATCGAGATATATTTACCTATAGAATTATTAGTTAATTATAGCGCTAAGCGTATAGAGATTCTTAACGACCCTAGTTCTATAATCCTTCGTATTAAGACTAATCTAAGTTTTATAGATAAGAGCGTAGTCCTATTCGGTAAGTATAAGTTTTATTTATATCTCTAATACTAATCTCTATAGTTACTGTAGACTCCTTAACGAGAAGAGGAGTATAAGCTTTATATATATAACGCTATAAAAAAAGTAATTTTATACGTTATTATTAATATAAATATTAGCTTCGTAGTAAACTCTTATAAATACGAGAATAGTTTAGTCTCTATTGTAGTTAATTATAAAAGATAATCCGTCTTATTCTTAGTATTATTAGAACGACTAATATATCGTTAAACTATTCTATCTAAGACCGGACTAATACTTATTTAGTATATACCTACCTTTTTACGAGAATCGTATCTAAGAAGTAACGACCTTATAGAATTAAAAACTCTAATATTTATCCGAGCGGCTCGTCTATTTATTCGAACGTCGTCGTATAAAAAGGTGTATAAATATATAGAAAGAGTCGGATTATAGAATATTAAAAAGAGAAATCTACGATAAATAGCTTAATATATATATAGATATACTACTAATATAGATTTATAGATAATTAAAGGTATTCGTTACTAGTAATATCGAGAATTCTTACTCTTATTCTATCTATCTTCTCGTACTAAGTATTATCTATAACCTTTAGTCGAGTATTAATTTAGTTACTAGCGTTAGAAACGTAGAGTATAGTATTAGTAGAGAGCCTTATTATTACGACCTTTATAAGCGACGCAGTAATATTCGCCGTTACGAATAAAACGCCCCTCTATTAAATACAATATTAGAACTCTAATTATTTAGAACTAATAAGAGAGCTTCTAGCGCTCTATTAGAGCTTAAGAAGTACTAAGATATATTCGCGATTAGTTCTTAAGACTGATAAAGCGCGCGGAACAGTATTCGACGAGCTAAAAATCACCGCGTACTCTTAGTATTATAAACGATCTAAGATTAGCTATATCGCCCGTTTACGCAGCTAATTATCGACTAATAGACGACCGTTTTTCTTTTCGCTAATATAATTAAAGTGTTCGCCTCGCCGTATATAATTAGAGAATTTATTTACTCGATTTACGCTCGCGTTTAGACTTAAATATACTGCTACTTAATATATAAAAACCTTCTAAGATAGAAGTATATTACGGGTTCTAAAAGCTAGAATAACTGCTAGAGAGTATTATTACTAATACTACGAGTAAGCTTACTTTCGAAACTCTCTATATCTAGTATCTATTTACGGATAACGATGTTTTACGCGAGCGTCTTAATAGCCGAGAAGTAATACGTAATCGACTATTTTATCTATTAAAATTCGAGAATATTACTCTTAGTACGAAAGAGGCTAAAGAATAGCTTTAAAATTTTCTAAATAAGGGATATAAGGCTTATACGCCGTCTAAGTACTTTATTAAGAAAGTTAGTAAGTTCGAATATCGATAGTAAGCTTACTTATCGAAAGTAATAGAGATCTCGAAGCGACTAGCCGATATAGAAGTAGAGTACGTTAATATTAATATACTAGAGTACTATATTAGTACTAGAATAACTATCGACTTTCTATATCTAGAGGACTTACGTCTTTCGTCTTTAAATAAATTACTATAGAGAGCGACGAAAATTTAGATTATATTTACTATACGAGAATTAGATAAGCTTAAGATATACTTTACCGAGAAGTTCTCTCTAGTATATATCTATAATTAATTTATACGCTATCGGAATTTTTTATCTAACCTTAAAGAGCTTATCGCCTAGAATATCTCTTACTCTATCGTAGTATAAAATACGAGTAAAATTATAAAAACCGAAGTCGGCGCTTACTATATAATAGTTAATTTCGAAAACAATATAGTAGAGGCTATTAATAGGTATAAGAAGAGCTAATAGCCTCTAGTATTCTATAAACTATATCGAAAACAATATAATTAGCAGATATAACTACTTACTAGAGAGAATTTTATAATTCTAAGATCTAGAACTATAGAATCTATCTACGCGTCTAAGAGAACTATTTAAGCGACGGCTAAAATTATTTAAAAGAATTCTAGTTTAGCGACTAGTAAGCAACGCTTACTTCCTTTACGTAGAATTATATATTCTAAAAATAATATAAAGCCGAGTTAGAATATCGATAAAATATTAAGTAATAGTAGTAAGAAGCGTATCTTACCTACTAATCCTTCTTATAGTAGCTTTAGCTCGAACGAAAAACCTTCTATATCTTAAAATAAGACTATTAGTATCTAAGAAATCAGTTTAGCGTTTATAAGTTTTATAATAGACTATAAAGTGTTTCTATAAAAAGTAACTATCTCTCTTATCGTATACTAAGCGAATCTATTATAACGGTTATAAGGCTTAATTAGAGAGATAATCGTATTAGATTTAGCTATATTTCTAGATTAGCGTATTAACCGTTTAAGGCTTAGAAAAATTTTTAAAAGGTATAAACCTAAAAGTTCTTAAAAAGTATAGTTAAACGATAAAGTAGTAGTTACAACTATATAAACCTTAACTTCGTTCTCGAATAATTTCGTATTAATAGATAATAACTACTTTAATATAAGAGATCTAAGTTAAGTATTCGTATTACTAGAGACTAGCTATATACTTATACTAAGATACCGAAATAATAACTATTAGAAACTAGTCGATATTTAAAAGCTAAAGAAGACTATTAATCTATACGAAAATCATTACTCTAATTTCGAGTAGTAGACTAAGACTATCGCGGAATAAATCGATCCTAGCTCGATTTAGATAATTAGAATTAAGAATATAGCTATTAAATAAAGTAATACTATCGACTATGCTTTTATTATATTCGCCTAAGCATAAATCTTAATAAAGCCTTAATCGAAGCTAGCGATACCTAAAGACTCCTTACGTCTTCGCTATTACTATCTAGTAAAGCTAGTTTAACGGGTACGAGTTAGTAGCTATAGCCTAGAATATCTTTAGCCGCTATTACCGAAGCCTTAGTATATTAAGATAAACTCCTCGCGCGGATCTCTAAATATTTTAGCTCTTCTTTAGTTCGACGAGAATATCTATTCGAACGCGGACTTTATATTCGCCTTCGACTGTTCTTAAGTCTTTATAAATATATACAGCTTCCGAAAAATTACGCTAGGCCATTAGTTCGGTCTATATACTAATCTCGAGACGGCATTCTATCTTCTAGATAACTCGAATATTTAGTTATTAATATTAAAATAGTATTTACGGTTAGTTAACGCTATCCTTTAGAACGTATTTAAAGATAAAAAGGCTTAAGAGCAAGTTTCTATTCGTTAAGCGAGTAAAGTAAGAAGGCGAGAAAGAAGTATCGAAGAAAGTATATCGTAAACGAGTATTATACGCGTAAAGATAGGTGCTTATAACTAGATATTAGCTTATTAAATAGAACTTTAAGATAAATCTTATAATCTACGCCTAAAAGAATTAAAGACTCGTATATCTAAAAAAAAAGAGATAAAACCGCTATTTAATATAATCGAAGATAGACTTTATACTTCGTTTTAGATACTCGCTTCTATTAGTACTTATAATCGACTATTAAAAATTACTATAACTATATAAGCGGAATTTTTATTATACCTAAAAGGGTAGAGACTAAAACTTTTATAATACTACGATATAATATATTCTAGACTACGTATTATAGCTAGCCTCGATTATAGAAGACTACGTATCGATAATATAACTTCTAAGGATCTACTAAGATAGTCGCTAGATTCGAAGATAATTCTATACTCTCTTTAGAAAATAGACTAACGAAGATTTAATAAAAGAGAAATATATTATAATACTGTCCTCGATACAGTCTATAGCGAAATTATTAACCTTATTTTAGTTTAAAGCTTTTATAAGCTAGATTATTAAGCGAATAATCTAGTAAAGCATTATACAGTCTATTAACTAAGCTATTGCGTTTCGACGATACCGTATAGACTAATTTATCCGCTTAATTATTTAGCGATAGCTAAATTCTATAACTTTAACTTTCGAGTAGATATAAACTCGATCGTATTTAATACAGTAAGTTCTAGAAATAAGTATTCGCGACGATAAGGTAAAATTAAATCGCTCTTTCTAGCGACTAGATTATATTACTTAATCTAAATCTACGCGAAACGAACTTTCTTCTTACGTAAACTATAATATCGCTCTAACTCTAGATCTCGTTTTTTTCTACTACCCCTACTATAACTCTTATAAATAAGCCTTTCCGGTACGTTATAGACCTTATTATCGAATATATAGTATACCTTCTATTAATCTTTAAACTACGATATTATTTACGAGAACGCGCTAATAGTTTACTTTATACTATTTTCGAATTTTATATAAATTAAGATAAGTTCTTAAAGTATTCGTATAAAAAAGGTAATACTTTTACGAAATCGACGATAAGATAGATAAATATCTTTTATAATATTATTAACAGTGCCGATAGTCTAATAGTTAGTAATAAAATCGAATCTAGCGAGACTAAGCTTTACGAGTATAGAAGCTAGAAGGCTAATATTATTTCGATAAAGAATATTTCTACGTACGAAATAGCTTTCTTTATTCTAAACGAGATCTTCTAATAGCTCGAAGTAAAAAGACGTAGCTAAGAGTATACGAAGAGAACTGTATCGACTTTATTATAGCTATAGCTAAACAGTCTTTCGTAGAGCCGCTATAGCAGTGATATTATCGATAAAAGCTTTTTCGTTAAGAATAATATTAAGACGATAATAAGCTTCTATTTCTTCTTTATCGAGCGAATTAATAAACTCGTCCTACATTATTTCTCCGTTTATTTTAGTTATAGAAGAGCGAAATAAACGAGAAATAAAGCCGTCTACGAGGAAATTTCTAAATCTAAATAGCGAAGACTAAATAGAGCTTATACGTAGTAAAGCTCCTATTTCTAAAGAGAGAAAAACGTCTAGTATCTTAATATTTAACTATAAGCGTCGGCTTTTCTAGCGAGCTATACGAGATAGGTTATTGTATTTAAGTCCTCTATCTTAAAAAGTCCTATTAGTAATATCGTAGAATTAGAAAAGACTAAGAGCGATACTAGTCGCTCTAGTACTATAAGCGGATTAGTTATTTCTCTAAATAGCGTATTTCTTCTTTAATCTACGCTTACTAGATTAGGGGCTTATATTCCTTATCTATAGGTCGTAAAAGCTCGTAATCTACGTAGTTAGTAACGTAAATTACTCGGTATTTCTTTAAGACCTACTATATATCCCTCTTCCCTAGCGATTTCTATTATAGTTAAACACTAGATAAGCAGTTCTATCGAAGATAGTGCTTATCGTTATAGCGAATTTTATACTGCTCGTAAAATAGTACGACGTATTAAAGAGTATAGTCGATTCTCTATATATAGATTTAAAAACCTCTTCGAGGATCGTATAGTCGTAGGCCTTATTCTAAATTCAGTATCGAAGATATTTACTTATCGAAGAAAGAAATAACGTCGGCTTTAAGTTTTACTATAAAAAGATACGACGCGCTATCGTATCGAAGTACTTACGGTACTTAGTAGAATTCTAATAGAGAGCGAAGAGTATAAGTATTATTACTCCTTCTATATATATTATTAGCTTATTAAATCTTTTTCTATAGTAAAGCGTAGACAATATCTAAACTTATATCTACGACTAGATTAATATAGTTCCGAAGAGGTAAATCTTCGAGAATACGTTATAATTTAAAAATTATCTTTACCGATACGGCTTCTCTTACACCTTTACTATTAATAGCTATAGTACGAATACTAGTAGTTATCGATTTTAATATAATCTCTTTCTCTACTATACGTTAATATAAAGAGTACTTCTATACTAGAAATCTATTCTCGATTTCTAGTAGTTAACGATCGTAACGTTATATATAGACTTCGTAGATCGTATAGCTATACGTAAGTCTATACTTAGATAAATAAGTAAGACAGTAAAAATAGATAGTACTGTTCTCGAGTTTAGAATAGAAGCTTAAGTAAGAATTTAAAACTCTCTTATATATATCGAGCGACTTAGTACTATTAATATACGACTCGAAGAAGCTCTTAAATAATTTTCTAATATCTAGCTTAATATTAAAGACAACCTTATTAGTAAGTTAATATTCGTAATACCTATATATATTATTTAGTTCGAAGGCTATATTTAGTATTAGTCTACGTCTTAATATAAGTAAAAACTAGATACTTATAGTATATACTAGACGAATAGGTATTAATAAATAATATCGATACGATAGTATTAACTATAACTTTCGTCGATAACTATAGCTTATTAGTAAGTCTAATATATATAGTAATATAGTCTTTAAGATAGAGCGAAGGTTTACTATAGGTACGAGCGCTTACTATAGAATTAAAAGACTTATCGATTCCTTTCTCGATAAAGAGCTCGACTAACTTAGCGAATAGGGCCGAGAAATACGAAGCGAAGAATAATAAGTATTTATATCTTCGAAGCTCTAATCGCGTAAGCGTCTAAGTATATACTCGTTCGCGAAGATATCGATAACGAACGATTAGTAAAAGTAATTAGTTGTCTAAATAGAATAAATTAAATAAGAAAAAGGTTCGCTTTAAAAGCTTAAAGTCTATTTTAGCTATCGTATCTAATAAGTTTAAGTCTAGCTATTCACTAAAGAAGATAAGAAGAACGTATAGACGAGGCTAATTTAAAATAGTAGTAGGCTGCTTATAGTAATACTACTTATTAAGACTCTATACTAGAGCGTTAGACGATTAATAATCGTTAATAAAGATATATAAGAGATTAACGAAAGGAAATACTAGACGTACTTATATAATTTTATAGTAATTCTTAGAAATCGTACTTCTAGACTACGAAAACTAGAATTTTTAAAAGTTATCGCTATATACGAAGCGGTATCTAGTATCTATTAAGCTGCTTATATCGCTTTTAGAAATAAGTAATAGTATATTCGAGCTTTTTAATAGCGTATTCGTACGTAGATTAACTAAATATCGCTATCGCTAGCGGCTAAAATTATTATTTAGAAAAAGGTAAGGAAGAGCAGTAGTCTTTTCTCGCCTACCTATAAAGTAGACTAGCCTAGAAAATTACTCGAAAGGGTTAGAGAATATATAAAAAAGCCGTATTAGAGTATTATAAAGATATAGTATAGTATCTTCTTAAGTCGTTAGTCGCAGCTAAATAGTGTTCTATAAGGAAGCTATATTTAAAAAGATCGAGAATATATTAAAAAAAGCGAGTTACTTATATACTTTTAGATCTTGTCTAGATTAAGTTTTAAAATCGGCCTTTAAAATATACTCTATATATATAAGTATAATTTTTATTTCGTAGTATATAATCGAAGACTCGTTAATTCTAAAAAACTTTTAGTAAGAATTTTATCGTTTAACGATATTATCGTCGATAACGACGTCGTTACTAGAGCTAATCGTAGAGCGGAATATATAGCGAAGAGGAACTACTCGTATTTCGCTTTAATCTTTTAATCGCGATTAGAAATTTTACGAGTATAATAAATCTAAAATATCTAGATTAAATAGAATCTTTTAACTTAAAAAGTATAAACGACTAATTTCTAAATACTTTATCCGTATTAAGATTACGAGATAAGCGCTTTAGAAGGCATTAATACGATTAAGCGTTAGATAATTTAACTTACTAGATCCTCGAAGCCTTCTATTTCTTTAGTTAAAAGATTAAACGACGAAGGTTCTATATAGTCGATATCGACTTAATACCGCGCGCGAGATCCTAGAATTAGACGATCGATAGTAGACGATAGAAATCTTTAAAGAGAGTACGTATATATTCTGCTCGTAGTAAGAGCTAACGTTAGTAACTTAAACGTACCTAAAGAGGTTTAATTTAGTATAGTAGACTAATATTCTAATAAGACCTCTCGTAGCGATAGCGAGACCTATCGATAGTTTTAATAAGCTAGTAGCGAAGAGAATAGAAACTATTTTCTAGCGAGACTAACTTCTAGTAAGAGAAGAGATATCTTATAGCTTAATCGAAAGAAAGAAGATATTACTAATACGTTAAATACGCTTCTTCTATTACTAGGTCTTTAGTAAGATATAGAACTCGGTATATTATATCGTATCTTAATATTAAGATACTCGCCGGTACGCTACGCCTTTTATCTACTAACTAAGATATAGCTAACTTTTCTTAGAAACTAATAAGGTATCTTATTCGTATTCGATATAGATTCTTCTATATCTTTCGAGGCTATACGGATCTTATAAGATATCTTAATACTAGAACGATAAATCTAATTAAAACCCTCTATCTAAACTTCTCTATCGATAATTTAAATCGAGTTAAGTCTTTAATGCGTAACCGGACGATATTTCCCCTTATAATAGATATTAGCGTAAGAAGTAGATTACTCGACTAAATATATACTCTTTTAAAACCTATTCTATCTCTTAAAATATTTATAGAGAACTCTAAGTATCTAGAACTAATAACGAAGCCTTTAAGACGACTTCTCGATTCGAGAAGAAAGAGTTAACTTATATATAAGTTTTATAAGATATATAGTAGCGAATTCCGCTACTTCTATAAAGACTATTTAAAAGTAGTACTATTCAGTATATAGAATTTCTACGGGCTTACCGATATTATACTACGAAAAGAGAAAGAATAGGCCCTCTTAAAGATACTAATAGAAAACTTCGCGATAGTCTCTATACGGTTAGTACGTATAGCTATTATAAACGGCTTTATATCTTCTACTCTTAACTCTTTAATAGCTTCTTACGCAGAGAAGGTAGCTTCGATTAACTTTTTATCGTAGATTTACTTACTCTAAGAGATCGACTTTCGGTATAGCGCGCTTATAGATCTTACTAGATAGATAAGTATAAGATTAGAAGTCGTCTTATATATAGAGCGAATACTACTATCTACGGCCTTTACTATAAATCTAGTTACTCTTAGAAAGCTCTAACGTATAGAACGTTCGTTCGTCTAAAGCTATAAGATCGATCGTAGCTATATTAACTATAATACGTTCTTAGGCGATTATAATCCTCTTCGAGTAGAATACTTAACGAGCCTTACTGCGAAGCGCTATATGTTCTTAGCTTTCTTCTAGAACTCTAAGAACGACGAATTAGACGAGATTACGAATACGTTATATAATTATCGAATAGCGTCGACTGCTTACGATACTATTTTTAATAAAACTAACGATACGTTAGCGAATTTAGAACGAAAAAGAAAGAGCTCGAGAAGTTCTTTTTAAAACGATTATAGTCCCTTAATATCGTCTTCGATCGCTAGTAACGAGTAGACGGAGTTAACTACTAGTTTCTCTAATAACGTAAAGGGGATTAAAGTAGATATAATAGTTTTAATAACTTCTAGCTTTAAGAGAAGCTTATAAAAGAACTTTTTAAGAGTAGCTTTAAGTATATACTCGCCGAAATCGAGTCTTATCTTCTAAAAAGTTTCGTATAAACTATTAGACTTCGTTACTAATTAGCGATAGTTAGGGCCTAGTTATTATACCCTTATAAATTATAACGAAAAGATATTTTACTATACTAGAGAGTCGAAGGAGCTAATCGCACTTTATAGTAGATTAGCGAATTATAGAAAGGCATTAGCAATAATACTCTCGTAGAAGAAGATTAAAAGATAAGACGTTAAATCTATCGAACTAGCAGTAAGAAGAGATTAGATTATATTTTAGTATAAGAAGTAAAAGAGTAAATACTACGTACTCGATAATCTAGAAGGTTTTATAGTATTTTTCGATAACTAATAGATCTAGATTATATTAAAGCTCTTAATTATACTTAAGTCCTTCTTAGTAACTCTAAAATCCTTAAGAGCTTCCTTATCTAACTTTCGAAGCTAGCTAGTAAGATTCTCGATTATCTTCGTTATTTAATCTTATACTAGAATACTCTATTTAAATAAGCGTATTAGAGACCGCTTCTTTACTCGAAGATAATATAGCTAAGCTCGTAATTTTCTATTTTTCCGAAGTAATTCGATATTCTACGCGATTAGCAATAATAATCTTCTATTCTTCTTCTTCTACTACGCAACTTAATTAAGTAGATTTAACGTCGCGATAATTAGGGTATTTATCTCTCGTAAGATATAGTTAAGAGATAAGATCTCGAAAATTTATAGTATAACTACTATATATTAAAGGTAAGAAGTCTATTAATACTTTCGACCGCGATACGCGATCTCTATATAAGATTTTAGATAATCTCTACCGAGTAATATTTCTAAAAATATATACTTAGTGCCCTTATTAATAATATATCTCTAAATTATAGTTTAAAATATATCTTTAGAAGTTCTTATTCGTTCTAGAATTCGCTTATACGTAAAAAATCGCGTATTAAATAGCTCTATCTTATTTCTTAATTTAGAATGTGCGTTATTCGATCTTTATTCGAGCTACTCGGCTCTATTAACTCGAAAAGAAGATATCTAATCTTAAATAAAGCGTTATCTTTCTACTCTAGCGATATAAGCGTCTTACCGATATTCGCTATAATTAAATCGGTATTTTACTTTAAGTAAAGTTTTACTCTACTTACTAATCTTTATATTACTATCTATATCTATTATTATATTTTTCGTCTTAAGGCGTAGACAGAAATATCGAAGCCGCTTATTAATAAAAACGCTACCTTTAAGTACCTTCTTATTTTATTAGAAAGAGTATTAGCAATAAAATATACTTAATAAACCCCTTTTAAAATCGCGGTAAGCTTATATTCGTCGAAAGGCCTATAGAAATATCTAATAATTTTATTTAGAGACGTTCTAATAGCCTTATATATAAAATAAAGGCTTTTATCGTATATAAAACTCTCGATAAGATAGACGATATTTCGATAATCTATCCGAAAAAGCTTTTCTAAATTCTAAGAAGTTTTAATCTTTATAGACTTAATCGTAATAATATAATAATTAGAGTGATTTCGGTACGCGATAATAGCGAGGCTAGCCTTATTATTATCGGAGATCCTCTAATAATCCGTTTATAGGGATCTATAGTGAACACTATCGTAAATTCGGAGTCTAGACTAAGGTAGATTAATCTTTAGAGAAAGGCGTTTAGGTTTCTAGTATTCTTTTAAACTTTTTCTTTTTAGTTTTTTAAGCTTAGTACCTTATCTAATAGAAGTTATATCGTATACGAACGACGAGAAGATAGCTTCTTTAAGATCTATAAAGCTAGAGAATAGCGTTATATACTTAGAGTTATTTATAATACGAGAATTTAACTAATAGATTAACTACTAAACGTAGAAGATAGACTACCGAACTTATATTCTTAATTAACTATAAAACGATATTTACTAGGCTCTACTTCTACTAAACTATAGGTTTATATATCTATTTTATTTTAATAAATTACCCTTACTAGTCTCTAGCTTAGATATATTTATCGCTGCTATTACTTTACTAAAAAACGACTTCTATAGCGATAGAAAATTATTATCGCCGTTAATAAGAGACGATTATTAACCGTTATCGCGTCGCGGAGTATAGACCGTATAAAGCCTTAGAGCGTTATAAGATACAGTTAGTATCTATATAATTTTATCGAACGAGGTTCTTAAGCGTTTATATTTATTAATTACCGTCTCGCGAGTACGTATAGTACCTCGAATAGTTACGAAAGCTTTATAGATATACCTTTATTAATATCGTCCCTTACTTTCGAACTAATCGTAAAGAGTTTAGAGAAGATTTTCTTTCGAAGTCGTCTAGAAGAATTTAGTGCTTAATATTATAAAGCTAGATAAGATAGTAGAGAATTATATAGATATAGAGATAGAAAGGATATAGGTAAAGATAACTTTATTTAGAAGAGCGTTAGGCTTTTTAACTATTTTCTAAGTATACCTTATAAATATAGAATAGTATAACTATATCGATACGAGATATTTTAACGCTAGTAAAGCGAGCTAACTCGATATAAAAACGTATAATACGAAATTAATTAGTCTAAATAAAGCGCTAGCGCTATTATATTGTATAATACGCCCGTATTAGATTCGAGTTATATAGTATTACTAGATTTTATATACAGTAAGCTCTATTTCGAGCGCGTCGTATAAGATATAAAAACTATAACTATAGCTACCTTTAGATATATTTATATCTTCTATCTTCTCGACTATTTCTAGACTAAAAAAGCATTCTAACATTATTATTATTATTATTATTATTATTATCATTATTATAATACCGTCGACAATAGATTAGTCGATAAATAGTAGTAATTCGTATTAAAATAATAATATCTCGAACCTAAGTCTAGATAAATAAGCCTAGGTCGATTAGTTTCTAGAGCTAGAAGGTCTAAACTAGCTCGACTAGAGCGCTTACTCTTTTTATAGTAGTATACCGGCTAACGAAAATATTAACTCTACTTTTAAGAGAATACTCTTACTATTCGATAATAGAGCCGATACCTCTTGCTAAGCTGGCCGAGCGCGAGTTAACGAAACGGCTATATCGAGTATTATCTACCTTTCTATCGATTCGTTCGTCTTAGAGATAGTAGAGCTCTACGAAGAGATTACGCGTTTACGAGAAGAGTAAGTTAATACTACTAGTTTCTTTTAGCTCTATTTTTACTCTATCTTTTAGAGGAGCGCGACGCGATCGGTATATATAAAGAATACGAAACTATATTATCGAGAACTCTAAATAGGCCGAGTCTATTAATAAGACTATCGTATAATTAACTGCTTTAGCTATACAACTTTAAATACGAATTTATATACGGGTTTAAAGTTAGGAGCGCGGCGTAGCGTAGTAAAGCGTAGTAGAGCGTAGTAGAATCGTCGTTAGTCTAAGTACTTCTATATAAGAAACGGTTAGTACGTCTTTAGTCTAAGTACTACTATATAGATCTTAGATTAGCTCGGTTCGCGGCGCTAAAATAGATATACTTTCCTCTGCTTTACCTTACTATAGATAATAACAGTAATACCGTAGCTATTAGTAATAAATAAGAACGAGATTATACGAAAGTAGATAAATCTAATAATACGGTAGGTATATCTTAGTATATCTAGACTAGATATTAGTATAGCGCTTAGATAAAATATACTAATCGTATTTAATACTATATAAATTCTAAAATTAATACTATAATAAGGTCGAGATAACCGTTTACGAAACTCGATATATACTATAGTAGCGTCGCGACGCGTATATAAATATATAGTATATATTAAAGACTCTTTTAAGTATTCTTCTTTTTCTTATAAAAACTACTCTCTCTTCTTAAATCTTAAATAGTTATTACTCTAAAGAAAAAGCCTTCTTTATAATCTTATTATTAGAATTCGCTATACTAAGCCTATAATAGACGATATTCTAAGATCTATTATAGTTCGCGACTTTATTAATTTACGAGACTCTCTATAGAATTCTAAAATCTTAGTATAAAATACAGTATACTTAAGTAATACTATTAAAGCGACGGAGCGAGACTACGATTAGACTATTCGAAAGGCGATAAATCTATATAAAAGCCGTTTAGACGATCCCGTCTATACTAACTACGTTATCTCGATCTTAAGAACGATCGAAAGACGAGCTAGAAGAGCGAGACTCTCTATTCTATACGATAAGAAGCTTACTAATAAGTTTTAACGTAATTACTAGTAGAATTTAGTTTATTAAGAAATTAATAAGGAGAAATAAATTAATTTTCTATACTAAGACTCTAATATTAAAGAGACTACGCGAAAAGATCGCGTTCGAATAACTATATAGAAGCGGATAGATTTAACTAGTTAACGAGTTAGTAAATAGTTAAAAGTTAGTAAGGTAGAAAAATATTCTTAATTAAGAGAGTTTAAGGGTAGCTACTAGGTTTATATTATATTTTATAATACGTCTTTATAATCGGTAAATACTTTAGATTTATAAAAATACTAAATTAACGATCTACTTTTACGCTATTCTTATATTACTGTAGGCTACGAAGAATATAGTAGTTATCGTCGACGCTTAATTCTTTAATATAAATTAAGCTTCGAATCCTTCTACTACTACTAGATAACTAAACTCTACGAACTATAAGCTCTAAAAACTTCTAAACGCTATATCTACCGTAGAGAGAATAAAGATAAAGCCTTAGAAAAAGATATTAAAGCCTAGATAGACTAGAGAAGAAGTTAGTAAGCTCTTTAATCTTTAGCGAAATACTTATAAGAGTACTAGAAACGTATACTTTTCTAGAGCCGAGCGCTTTATATACCTTATAAATAAATTGCGCAACGCCTAAATAGAACTACGATAGCATATCGATTATTCTATATAAGGAACTTTAAGCGATAGAAAAGAGAGATTATATTAAGTCGCGAGTATATATCTTTACTACTAAATAGTTAGTCTTCGTTTATATTACTATCTTCGATTATACTCTCTATAGTTCCTTCTTCTTCTCGAGCGTAATATAGTACTCCTATACGATCTTCTATTCTACTAGAAGCGCCGCTAAGCGATAGGAATATTTATAGTATTTAGTAGATAGTTTATTTTAATATACAATTCTTAATTCTTCTACGAGTTTTTAGATTTTACGAAATACTAATTTCTATAATATATACTTCTCTACGGTATATACTTTCCTACGGTATATACTTCTCTACGGTATATACTTCTCTACGATATATACTTCTCTACGGTATATACTTCTCTACGGTATATACTACTCTACGATATATACTGTCTTACGGTATATACTTCCCTACGGTATATACTGCTCTACGGTATATACTGCTCTACGATATATACTTTTCTACGGTATATACTGCTTTACGGTATATACTTTTCTACGATACTTACTTCTCTACGGTACCTACTTCTCTACGGTACCTACTTTTCTACGGTACTTACTTCTCTACGGTACTTACTTCTCTACGGTATATACTCTACTCTTACGATATACTTAAGATATCTACGTAACGATAAGTCTTTTCTTATTCGTCGATTTAATATATATCTTAGTAAATATTAAGACTGCTACTATCGCGACTTCGATAATCCTTAGCTAAGGCTTATATATAATAGTCTTTACTCTCGTAGAAGGACTCGAGCAGTAGATTTATTGATCTATCTAGTTTTCGATAGAGAAAAAGTACTATCTACGTTCGATCGTATTAATAAATAGTTTATTTAGATTCTTCTCGACAGTAAATAAGTTTAGATTAGAAGCTTACTTATAGCTTTAGAGTATAGCTTATAAGTAGTTCGTTTTAACGCTAAGAGAAGAACTATCTATACTAAGGCTTAAGCTAGATACGAGTACTCTAGTATTAGTCTCCTAAAGCAAGTACGTAGAATAACGAAGTTAAAGATTAGTAATATAAAGCCGAGAAGTTTTTATTAATACTATATATAGTCGATTATATTTACTATAATATAAAATTTCTTATATATAGCAATATATCTTCTCTTAAAAAAGAAGTATATTAATTTTTATTTCGTAATCGAGAACGATCTCTATAGCCTATTTATATTTATTTAACCTTAATATATTTCTTAATAATCGATATTAGGTTTCTAGATAGGCTTCTTAGCCTTTCTAAGCGAATTGCCTTTAATAACGGCTTTAGAGCTATAAGCTTAGAGGGAATTATTATAGGGATTCTCTTCTCGGCGCGTAAGTCGTCGTGGGCGTATATATATTTATTCGTATAAGAGAAGAGGCTCGTAAGTATTCGAAGATATCGACGGTCTACGTTATAAATATCGTCTAGTTCGATCTAGAAAAGCTCTCGCTATAGTATAGTAAATAAATAGTTTAAGTATTAATAGGTATACTCTATTACGAGCGTCGCGGTATAATATTCTAACGCTATTATATCTCTCGAGCGTAGAGATAGTATTTAAAAGCGTACTATTTTAGCGTATATTATAGTAATAAGTTATTAGATAGTTAGCTAGATAAGAGCTAGCGCGTCCTTAGGCTATAGTAGTATAAGTATAAAGATAAAGAAAGTAAAATATTTATTATAGTTTAATATATAAGAAAAAGAATATTTCGTTTTATATAAAACCTGCGTTAATACTAATATATAAAACTCCCTTATTTACGATATTATATATTAACTATTAATTCGATACTTATAATCTATAGCTTATACTCGATTCGTAGTATAATAGCTATTAAAGAGAATCGATTAGTTATCGAATAAACTCTAATTAATCGAAAGTTATCCTTAACGTAGACGTATATAACGCTATCGCTCGAGCTCGAAGCGCTTAAGTCGCTAGAAGAAGTTTTATTAACTATATCGAACTGCTTAAAAGCTAAGGTCGAACGTATATTATACTCTAGAATAAATCTACGTCTACGTATTGCTCTTATTCGCGTACGATAAGTACGTATCGTTTTCCTAAGTCGAACTCTAATATCGAAATAAGATATACGGCGTTAGCGTAGTATATAAAGAGTTCTCTTCTACGATCGAGTATAAGTATAGCGAAGTATAATATAGATTAACGTATCTCGATTTTAGTTTATTAAGATATTATACTTAGAAGTAATTTTATAGTTATATAGTTATATAATTATATAATTATATAATTATATAGTTATATAATTATATAGTTATATAATTATATAGTTATATAATTATATAATTATATAATTATATAGTTATATAATTATATAGTTATATAATTATATAGTTATATAGTTATATAGGCGTTAGAAGATACTATAAGTACTACGATATACGAGTAGACCTTATTATAGATTTTATTATTATTAGATTATTTAAGCGCTAAATTATAGACTAACTAAATATAAGACTAAGGTACTACGAATTCTTTATAAGTAAAGGACTAATCGTAACGCTTATATATCGAACGAAGCTATAACTAAAAGAAGAATAGCTATTCGTTATTTTCTACGAGATAAAGCGTAAACACTATATTTAAGATTAAGAAAAGTAACGAGAGGAGAGCGTAGTTAAGGGCTTAATATCGTAAAAAGCTCGTAAACTATATTCGTACGTAACGAATTTTAAGTCGTAACTACGTACTAACTATTTTAAAGAAGAAACTCGGTCTTCGCGTTCGATCGAAGAATATACGTCTCTAAACTATATTAGATAATGCGTACCGGTAATTATCTTCGTCTAAATATTACTATATATTTCGTAAGCAACTTAGTAAATACTATAATCGAATCTACGAAGAGATTCTTTTAAACGTTAGCGTTTCGTTTAACGCAATATTAGCGTAATAAATTAAAAACTTAGCGATAAATAACTAGTAGTATAGACCGCTACTAGTTATATAAAGCTTAGTAAAGACTTTAATCGATCGTATTACTGCGCTTATAAATAAAGTTAGAGAGCTTTAAACGAGATGCCGTAAGGCCGAATTAAAAGCCTAAGAGATAGAAAATCTAGTTTACGAGATAATAAATCGACTATATAATCTATAAAAGGCGTATAGGGCTCTAGTAACTACTATAACTTAGACTCGAAAGATAATTTAACGCTAGAATAATACGCTTCGCGTATATCGTAAAAGGGACGTCGAATTATAGAAAAGACTAATACTCGTTCGATATACGCTAAATTAGAAGAATAAACGTATAAATAAAGATCTCTAATATTTATATACTATCTATTTTCTAAAATCGTAATTACTTAATCGATAGATACTCGTATTTACCCGTCGATAGACTCGTTCTACTAATTTATACTTTTATAAACTATATACTCTTTATTATTTTAAAGCTAAGGCTTACGTAGGGTTAATAGATTAGCGACGACTAGATATATAATTTATAGCTTCGTTACGTAAATTATTCTAATCTAGATATCCCTACTAACTCTCTAATCTAAATTAAGGTAAAAACCGAATTATGCTTTATTATTATTTTATATTATTTAATATTCGAGTAGAAATAATAAGGTACGCTCGAAGAAGAAATTCTATATTTTTAAGGTTTTAATAAGAGACGAGTAAGGTTTCTTAATACTATTAAAAGCTTTAGTATAGATATAAGCTATAAGACGTATATCGATAACTACTATTATCTTCTCGCTAACTTATTCTTAGCTCTTACGCGCTTCTTTATTACGATATCGATATTTACGTCCGCCCTCTTTCTCTTATATAGTAAAGAAATTCTATTAAGGGTCGATAAAAAGTCCTCGAATACTATATTAGACGCGTAGGTCGATATTTTACTAGTCGTAGAGTAATCTAGTAAGGTTATCTAGTTATTAAATCTATTCGTCGAAAGGTCGTTATTAAATTTAAGATAATCGATTTTTAGAGATAAGCCGAAAGGCGAAGATATAGTTAGATCGTAAATACTCGTTAATAACGACGAAGTTAACGAGAGTACTAATTACTTAAGAGCTAAATTTCGAAAGAGATTATCTTATAAGGCTTTCTAATTATATTTACGCTTTTTTTCGTAATCTTTCGAACGTAGATAATACTCGAGGTCGTCGATATCGTAGACTGTCTTAAAATATAATACTAGTTCTTTAGTTATATAGTTAATAATACAATTTAGATAAAGATATTTATCTTAATTATAATCGATATTTTAGAGATAAAGAGAGAGATAATTTATATATTTACGTCGTAATAAGAAGGTACGAAATCTTATCTAAATAGAAAGCTTTTTATCGTCGAGATAAAATAGATATAGTCTAGAATTAATAAACTAGCTATTTCGCTTAGTAGTATAGTAGAATACTTCGTAGTTAATCGAAGACTACGGTAGGTAATATTCGATAAGATAAGTATCGATCTCGCTATCTACTATAAGCGCTCGATATAGAGCGTACTCTTTAGTCGTCTTCGCTAGTAATTCTTTAACTTCGAGTTCTTTAAACTAAAAACACTCGTCGTAGAGCGACGATCGCTTCTAGTCGTATAGACTCTATCGAAGCGAGAATTAATCGAGTATCGACTTCTCTTATCTTACGAGATATACTAGATCTTTAAGAAGCTTAATTCGCTTCTGTACGTTTAGATAATATCTATTTATAAGAGCTTTAGTAATATTTATATAGTAAGATTATATTGCTATTACGCGCGTTTAACGCTACTATAAGATAGAAGTTTTCTTCTCTTTTCTTTCGTTTTCGTTCTTATCTTCGTCTCTAGCTACCGATACTTAAGCTCGATAAAATCGATTTTAGACATTACTTAATTCTTCTTTTAAAGCTACTCTATAACGGTAACTTATCTTTTTCTCTAGTTTAAAAGTAGTCTTATTATCGCCGGCGTAGTAATACTACGAAAGGTATACTCGTAAATACCGAAGTTAAGAGTCGCTTTCTTTAATATCGTAACGCTGTACGGCCGTTAAGAAGATAAAAAGACCTTTATAGAGCGATCTTCTTACGCTACTTAGAAGTTTCGAAATATCTAGTCGTAAAGTCTCTTTACTTATAATACCTTATAGATTAATAGCTGTATACTCGTTTATATACCTTTTTCGAAAGACTAGAATACTTTAATTAAAAGCGTACGCGTACTATACGTTCGTAATATTAGTTACGTTTACTTATTACGTAGTAGCTAAGCGAATATAATAGACTATAATAACCTTTATATAGCCGACTTTCTTTATAACGAGTTTAAAAGAACTGTTCTACTAATACTATATATACGATTTAGAACTCTCTCTATACGAACGAAAGACGTATAGATCTCGAAATTTTAAACGCTAAATACAGTCTTTCGACTCTAATCTCTAAGGTATCTTATAAGTTAGTAGAGCTTTCGAATTATAGAACTCCTTAAAGGCTCTATTAACTAAGGCGTAGGTAAGTATAAAAGAACTATAATTTCGTAGAAATCTCTTACGTAAAGTTAACTAGATAATAATTCTATTATCGTTAGGCTTATTCGTTTTAGTAGAAGGCGACTTACCCTAGATTCTTTAAATCGTTATTATCCTTAAAGAAACGCTACTTATAGATTATAATAAGCTCGATATCGCGACTGCTTTTATCTTTTCGAGATAGTATAATAACTATATTCTATATACGTTAGTTATTTTCTATTAGAAGGCTATAATAGCCTAACCTTATATCTTAAGTTAGTAATTAGATTATCGATAATAGTATACGTTAATTTTAATACTATTAAAACTTACGAACTTAATGTCTTTATCGTTAAATTAAGTATAGCCTATAGCTCGTTAATACTAGAAGAGCGATTCTACAGTAATTTAGAAATTAGTATCGCGATACGAGCGCTATAGTTACGGAATAGATAGAGGTTCGTAGAGAGAAAAGCTATATCTCTGCTTAATCGTACTTTACGAGTAGAATTATAGTTCGAATTAGATATTATCTATAGTATATTCTATATTAGATTAATATTCTCTAAATTAAAGTCGAATTTCTTTCTCTTACGATTTATTACTAAATCCTTCTCGAGAAGTATAATCTTAACGTACTAGGTTATAGTAAGAAAACTATTTATATATCTTAATATAGTACTTACGGCCTAGATATCGGTAATTATTTCGTTCGCGTAGATATAGCCTGTTAGGGCTATTATCGTAGAGATTACGTCGCTAGCCTTATAATAAATATATATATTCGTAGAGACTTTCTCTAGTCGACCTTTCGTACGTTTTATAAGCTAATAGGTAAAGTATCGTAATTCTTCGATCGATAGAGATTCGAACGTAGAATAGTTAAAAAGATATTCTTTAAAAAGCTTTTTATCTCTTACGAATCTAGATATTATTAGAGAATTCGTTACTAGAGAAGTAATCTACTCTTTAAGATCCCTTAGCGCTGCTTTATATTTATCGACGACACCGCTTTTAAGTATTCTAGTGTATCCGCTAGTTACCTATAATAGAGAAGCAGTAGAGACGCCGATTACGCTTAGTAGCGCTATAGTAGAGACTAAAGACGTAATACGATTAGTACGAAGTATTTTTAGAAAACGCAATTTTACGAGAGCCTGTTTATAGAATGAAAGATAAGAAAGATAAGGAAGATATATTGTAGTCGTAATAAATATATTTTTTACGTTCTATCTTTAACCTCTTTAATGGCCTCGTATAATCTAAGAATTAGATTTCGATCTCGTATATTAAAATATTTATAGTAAGAAGCTAGTTCTTTAACTCTCGCTTACTTACGTAACTGGATCTTAGGAGCGACAACTCGACTAACTGATTCTGTGTGTGTCAAGCTGATCCAGTGTGATTCAACGCGCATGCTCGGTAGACACTCCGCGTCTAACACGCGCTGGATACGTCAATCGCTTAGCGTCCAAGGAAGATGGATGCCGATGCAAGCGCTTTATTATTTCGCAGGGAGGGGCATTTAAATGATCGGACCCGCGACACAAGCAAGTTATTTTTTCTATCTGCCTTTCAAAGCATTCACTAAACCTTCGACAGTCTTTTGGAGGCTCGCAAGCTGGCGCGTCTGCTGTGCGATCACAGCTTTCATATTTCTCATCTCACGTTCCAAAGAGGCAGTACCGGCCTCCTCCTGGCTGTCCGACGGCATAGTTTGTATCCCTTCATCCAGCTGCGCAGCAGTTGATTTCGATGTTAGGCCCGGATCTATCTCATCCTCTAGCTTTTCTGCAGTCGATTTTGAAGTCAGCCCAGGGTCAACCTCGCGTTTCAGAGGAGTAGATTCCCTGACTGGAGGCGTGGCCGGTGTTGATAGTGACACTGATTCTTTTACAACATCGGCCGGGACAGGTTTCGTAGCTTCTCTTTGAGCAGGTTTCTGAACTTCTTCAAATTCAGACTCCTCTTCGTCGTCATCAGCAGGCTCCTTGTCGGCAAATTTATCAACCATCGAGCTCATCGACGCCCCTTGTTCTTTCATCGAAACTGGCGGTGCTCTGACGGCCGGATTTGGAGGCTCCACGACAACAGGCTCTTCTTGCTTCTTCGTCACCGTTGGCGTTGGTTCTGCCTTGGGCTGTGGTTTCGACACTAGCTTGACTTGATCAGCAGGGACTTCCTTCAGGCCCTCGCCTTCGAACAAGCTCTCCATGGACACCTTCTGGGGTGAACCTTCTGCCCCTTCAAACCACTCTTTACTGCTCATAGCTGGCTTCAGCCCGACTGTGGGTGGGTAAATGTCTTCCTGGAATGCTTCGGCGCGCCGAGGAACAATAAATGAGACGGGCTCAATGTAGCCATCGTTGACAGTCTTGTAGGCTCGCATGATCTCGTTTTCGTGCGTATTGACTCCTCGTTTTGGCAAAAAGGCAATCCCACGTTGTGGATCAGATGATTTGTACTCGGACAAATATTCGAAGTTGTCGTTCTCGTATTCGTAGTAGCGGATGTTGCCATCGCCCTTGCCGGCCAGGTACAAACACTGAGTTCCTGTAATCTGTCAGCATCGACACGCCTCACCAATATGACTTATTATGGGCTCACCGTCATCCCAGAAAGGTACACAAACACCGGATATCGAGTCGAGCATCTGAAATCCTCCTATTGGCTCACGAGCAGCTTTGATGTCCCACAGGGCGAGCTGACGATCACTCATGCGCGAGAAGCCCGTGGTTGCTATTCGGTCGTGCTCTCCCATCCATACTGCTCGGCTGTTCTTTGCCCCCGCATGGCCCTGCGTCTCAACCGCGGGTTTCTCTTGTCGAGTATCCCAAACCCGTAACTTCTTATCTCGAGACGTTGTGACTAGCAGAGAGCCATTGGCACTCCAAGATAGTGATTGTATGACGTCGCCCACTTTCAGGGCGAGTTTGGCAGAGCCTGCTTCTATGTCCCACAGCTTGATAGAGAAATCGCCAGAGGAAGAGGCCAGCACATTTTCGGCAGATGGGTTGAATAGGACATGTCCAACCTTTCTAAAGACGCTAGTCAGCTACAATCTCGTTCAACAGGGGTATCATGCATACTTCGGATGTCCTGGAAGTTTACCAACTGGGGCCACATCCTCGACATCATCCGGCTTCACGTCAGGATGCAATGTGAAGTTATCTGGGACCCTCCACAAGAAGACTTTCCCGTCATCTGAGCCTGAGGCGATCAATGAATCATTAAATGGGTTCCTGCATCTCTTAGTATATTGGGAGGACTCGTTCGTCTCCACCTACCAGTCGGTATCTAGCACCACCGCAGTATGGCCTCGGAACAACGGTATCCTGTCCGGGGCTCTCCCTCTTTCCTCTATTGGTATGACTGCGAAGGCGCCACCCCCACTTGCGTCCCAGTTTACCGAGATGTACTCTGGATTGGCCTGGGGTTGTCAGGCACCATCGATAGGAAGGGTAGAGTCAAGGCATACTTTGACGAGATTAGAGTCCCATGCATTTCGTGAGACTCTGAGGTTGTCGTAGCACTGTTCCTGTTGATTGTCAGCGTTGCGAAGTCTACTTGTGACAATTTGCTCTGTCGTACCTTGCGGGTCGGTCGGCCGAAGACATGACGGTACTTGGAGGACCGCACGAAGCGTCCTGCCATAGCTTGGTCGCTTCAGCTACGCATTAATTATGAGAAAACGAATGAAGAGGGTAAGAATAAGGAAGGCGCGTCTATGCAACTCCAGAAGCAGCCCTCAGCATTGACCTGTCTCATGCTTGCTTCCAATACCAATTAAATCTTGGCGACATAAGCGGCCCCTCGGCGGACCAACGTCCACATTCCACTACCATTGGTCCTGATATCGCTGATTCATATGATTATTTACACACCTGAAGGTACTTTGAAGCTTACTTTTTCAGGGGATTGTTGCCACTGTTGTTTTCCTCTTGAGTAGTTGCTTTCTCGAGGACATTCTATAAGCATGACCCTCTCCGCCACATCTTAGCTTGAAACGCATTGCCCAAGTCTTAGGTCGTGATACACAAAGTATGGGTCCTTTGGAAATGAACTATCTCTGGACTTTGAGGTAGCATGGCCTGTTGTCTATGAGGTCTCTTGGGTCTTCCTGTCCAGCCCTTGAAGATCACTTTACCAAACACTGTAATGCGTCGGTGGATTTTGCTACTGATGCATTGTGCCCGAAATAGACCTTGGTTTGATGAAGTGATTCCTGTTTTCGGCTTAACAATAATTGCCTTCTTACGCCTTCTGGGGTTCAATAATGCTGCCTTGCGATCTGCTTGAAACAAAAACCTCAAGAATAGAGGCTTGACTCACACTATGGAGCTCGCTTTCAAATCTTGTCTCTTGTCCTTTCAGGACCAGCTTCCGCTGCCCGAAAGGATACCATGGCACCGCCTACTAATGTCTGGCAGCCGACGAGCAAGCTCTGTGACATTTGTAGAGACATTGACTTCGAACACTACAAATACCACGAGGCGACGAGATCAGTCAAACTTGGGACATGGAGGCAGATAGTGCAGGAGCGCTTCTGTCCATTCTGCCGCCTTGTCGTCCGAGCCCTTACGTCAAGTCCTGCTCATGTTACACGGGATCTAAACGACAAGATCCGTCTCACTAGCCACCTTAGTTGGGAGCTTGGTATTGAAATCTCTCCCTACGACCAGTTGAAGTCTGAATCATACTCCAACAAATTTGATTTGAAGTCAGTCTCGAAGCGGTGTGAACGGCTGCCCCAGCGTTTAATCGTGTCAAGTGCGAGCGGAACAGAAGCCCATATCCAGTACTTGGCATCGGAAGATGGACAAGGACGTGACCGCCAGTTCCTCGGGAGAAGGATAGATCGAGACAAAGTTAAAGTTAGCCTGCTCAAGTCTTGGATGAGACGATGCGAAGCTTTCCACCATGACATCTGCGAGGAAGACGGAATTGCTGGTCGACGGCTGCCCAGCAATCTGCGACTCATTGATGTGCAGGACGAGACGCTAGTAAAAGCTCCTGCGAGCGACGAACTTTGCTATTTAACTTTGAGCTATGTGTGGGGGGTGGATCTGATGAAGCGAAATGGTGTCTGTCCGGCCGTCACCAATCGACAAGATCTGAAAGTCGACGAAACTGGTAAAGAATGTACGCCCATTCCAGCAAATATTCCAAAAACGATTGCTGATGCGATTTGGTTAACACGTGAACTTGGATATCGCTATTTGTGGGTGGACGCACTGTGCATCGTCCAAGACGACCCAATGGAAGACAAGATGCTGCACCTCGAAAGGATGGATTCTGTTTATAATTGCTCAAAACTGACAATCGTGGCCGGATCGGGTTTGCATGCGGACTCAGGCCTACCCGGTATTAGTGTGCAAAGGACACGCTCGCAGTATGTAGAGAGGGTGAGCGGGATGGAAATGGCTTCCATGTCCCCATCATTCTCTGAGCTTGAGAATTCTCGATCTCTTGTGTGGAACACTCGTGGTTGGACATTCCAAGAGAAGATTCTCGCAAAGCGACTCCTTCTGTTCACCGAGTACCAAGTCTACTACAGGTGCTCAGAGTCGATTTGGACCGAGGAGATCTTCATGGAGACTGAAGAGCCATCGAAGAGTATCGAAGCGCGGGAGGCGAAATACCGTTGGGCAGCCGACAGGCGATCCCATATTCCTAGCAAGAAGATCTATTTTGTGAAAATGTTCCTCCCACAACTGAATATCGACGATGAGTGGAACTATCTGGGTAAGTTTCCTGACTATGCTGCTGCTATTCGAGAATATAGTCAACGAACTTTGAGCGATCGCAGGGATGCTTTGATTGCGATTGACGGTGTTCTGCGAACATTGCGCATGGATGCTGGGAAATTTGTTGCGGGACTTCCAGAGGCACATTTGTTACAGTCTTTGCTGTGGCATGCTGACACCGGCTCTACACATTCGCGAGTCGATTTGCATCTTCCAAGCTGGACTTGGGCAAGCTGGAAACTCGAGAGGGGGCTAACATTCGATGTGCTTGATGTACGAGTGCTGCGGATTATCATCATCACTATTCGGAACTTCTTTCTCGGGTGTGGCAAGGTGTTGTCTGAAATGGGTAGTTCATCTGATTCGTCAACCCCGACGGGCACATCATCTTCCTCCGGCTCATCGTCCACACCATCGTATTCCTCATCGTCATCTCCATCCGGCACTCCTATGGTACCACCATTCGCCCCTTATCCAAAGCGAGATTGGACGACTCTGAACGCTGTTGGTAAGGCTACCGTTAATGTTGCTCTTTGCTTCGGTTTGCCACTCATGTTCCAAGATCACACGGTCAGAACTGCTTACCTGTATGAGGATGGCAGAGCTTCTAGGCTAGCGTGCGAGCGGCCATTATCCTTTGCGACATTCACGAAGGATGAAAAGACGTTCGATGACAGCAATGGATCGAAAGAGCGTGGTAGAGCTGATCGATATCATTCCAAGAAAGCTGCAACAGCTAAAGGTCCAGTTTTGTCATTGAAAACGATCATTGTGGAGTTCTCGATTGGAAAGTGTCTCGCCCAACTGCCGAAAGATGAAAATGAAGTCAGCGTGTTCGAGCTACTTGATGGCCGCTTATGCGTAGGAGAAGTTTGGACAACACTTGGGCATGCCAAGAGCGGGACTGCAGAATTCTTGACGATCTCTTGGGGGCTTTCATTGCAAGTAGCCGAAATTCATCAAACATGGGTACCCAAGTGGACTTTCGATGCTGCGATTCTTCCAAGGTCCAAAACCAACATGCTGTTGAGAGTATGCAATCTGGTGCAAGAAGTCCTGGGCTGGAATTCTGGAAAGCATCTTTCTGGTCATTATGGATTGCGAAGGGCAAAGGAGCAGCCGTCTGTGACGAAATTTTTCCATGCACTTCTTCAAGCGAAGAAAGGCGAGGCTCGACCTAAGTTTTTATGGTCTACAGTCAATCTGCTGATGATTGGGGGTGGCCGTGTTGCGACACGAGCTGGAGTTGGTAGGGTCATCTTCGAATCCTGGTTGTCCCACGCTTCCTTCTCGTCTCCGCAGGAAATCATTCTGGCTTGAAAGACTCTGTGAGATGTCATCCTGAGACATGAAAGCCGCTGCCTCTTTTTGGATAAGTTAGCTGCTAAACGTAGCGACGGGCCTGGAAGAGCTGTTGCGGAAGACATAACATGTTCATGGGTTCAGAGTCTCCATAGAGGCAGAGCTTGTATAATTCGCATTGCGCGAAGTAAAATCAGAGTGCATTTCTCTGGCTAAGCGCACAGAAACAACATGGTGACACGGGCCGAGATATTGGTCCATGTGGTCCATGGTTGTTCGTCCAAATCACGTGTTGCGAAACGCCACAGCTGACTCAAATACGTGCTATACGATGTACATCCGTCTCAGCGTCATGAATATGCCAAGGCGGCTTCCAGTTGGACAGCTTTCTCGCTGCCTGGGCTTTTGATATCAAATAATAATGGTTTACACGTGACCACTATTCCTGGAGTTTCTCCCATTCCTGCCCAGAACTACAGCAGCAGCTCTTCCTGCTTGTCGTGAGGTTTAGTGCACAGTCTGATCCCCCACTCCCGAGCACGATGGAAGCACAACCAACGGATCAGGCGCCACCACCAGAAAACGGATCTGATAAGGGCAAGGTCTCTGCATCGAGAGTTCGACGCCGCAATCGAATGATCACTTCATGTCTCGAATGCAGAAGAAGGAAATTGAAATGCGACAAGCAACAACCATGTGCAAACTGCATCAAATTCGCGCGAGACTGCATGTTTTTAGCGCCGGCATTGGATTCGGTTTCTCAGAAGAAACTCAACGAGCTGAAGGATAAGATGGGATCGCTGGAGCGCACTCTCGAACAGGGTGTTAGACGAAGCTCAGAGTCCAAAAAAGACAACCGTAGGCCGTCTGCTGACTTGCCCGGAGAGGGCAGCGAATCAGAAGAAGGCCCCATTCCGGAAGATGAGATAGGACTCGAGGCTACTCCCTTGGCGACAGTAGATGCTACATACGACGACACGAGCGATATCAACGATGATTTTATGGACCTGGGCTTTCGCGTGGGTAAGTTTAGGATGACCGAAAGGCTTGGTGGTCTGTTCCGGCCAAAGCTCGCTGAGGAAATGGCGTTTGCGCTCGCCAGAGAAAACCCAAACGCAACAGAACCGGAAGCACCTCTCACAGATGACGCGAACACTTTTCTAGATGCCGGACCAACCTTCATTGCACCAGGATCCGGATTCATCTTTGGTGATACGGGAAGCCATCGCAGCCTCGTTGATTTCCTGCCAACTAAAACCGCGTCTGATCTTTTGATGAAGCGCTATCACCTCAATTGTCATTTTTTGTGTAGAGTCGTGCATTGGCCGACGTTCCAGATGCGTTACGAAAGCTTCTGGAACTCGATTCTGGCAGGCATCGAACCCCCTGCTTCCCTACAAGCCTTGGTTTTTGCTGTTTGCTTCTCGGCAGTGGCAAGCATGTCGAACTCCGAAATCGACTCCATCTTCCACCAACAACACCGCAAAGTCCTTGTTAATTTTCAGCAAGCGACAGAGGTGGCCCTTGGTAAAGGGCACTTTCTTCGCACGACCAAGTTTGAAACCTTGCAAGCGCTGATTATCTATCTCATTCCGATGTGCAGAGGCGAATTGTCTCGGGCTCATTCAGTTCTAGTTGGTGCAGCGATCCGTCTAGCAGAGTGCTTCAGCTTGCATCGCGACCCAGTAGAGACTTTTGGCCATGCTCCGATCGATGCTCATGTACGTCGAATAGCTTGGTTTCAACTCTGCTTCTTGGACTTTCGGACAGCAGAAGCGCAGGGGCCTCGACCGGGCATCAAACGCGAAGACTATGACACCAAAATGCCCTGGAACCTTGACGATGACGACCTCTTGAAGATGTTACCATCTCCTGGCCCCCAGAATATTGATTTACGAGAAAAAGAAGGCCAATGGACCGACATCACGCTGAGCAAGATCCGCTTTGAGTGTACCGAGATGCATCGCATTGTGTGGCATGATCGGATTCGGCTCGACAAGCAACAAGTAAGCATCACTCACTGCTTGAGCAAGATTGAGGCGTTCAGAAGGGCCATGGAGGAGAAGTATGCGTGGTTAGACACATCCATCACAATCCAGAACTACGCTCGAATTGTGCTGGACTTGTTGCTGCTTCGGATGCACGTCATGATCCTCCACAAATTTCACAACTCATTCACAACTCAAATACCGGACCGTTTGAGACAAATCATTCTCACCTCTGGTACCAAAGTCACCGAAGCGGGAGTGCAAATGAACCTCGACCCGCAATTCAATAATTTCAGGTGGTACCATTCTGCTTTCCAGCAATGGCACGCGGCATTCTTGCTGCTGGTGGAAGTCCTTGAGTTTCCGAATCGAAAAGAGGCAGACAGAATATGGAGTGTTGCTGACCATGTATTTGAGCCGGACCTGACCTTGTCACGAGTTCAGAAAGCACGAAGTATTGTTGCGGCGGTCCGTGACCGGGCTCTGGCTTATCGGAATGTAAGAAAGATGAGGGAGCCATTGAGTATGCAGAATACACTGAAGGCCAATCTCCCAGCACGTAGTCGAATAAGAGGTCCTGAAATGGCAAATCCTGTCGTACAGCCACACGGTCTCAATGCGCGAAATGAGACCAATTCGATGCACCAGAACGCAAAGCGGACGTCAGTCTCTAGCGGAGAACCGATGCATTTCGATTTTAATGTACAAGCCAGTGCCGCTCAGGCCCAGCCACCAGAGACGACCGGTTCAGCGAGAGGGCAAGCAGACGATAACTGGAGTTTTGATGCTCCTCAAACATTTTACTTGCCAAGAAGCCAATGGGCTCCTCGAGAAGCAGCGAACTCAGCAAACCCGGCCTTCGCAACTTCTCCACATTATTCTGGTGTACAACATCCAGGCGAACCGAGCCCTTCGAACTCGTCTCACAACACAGAAGCATGGCCACCAAGCATTTCCAGCCCCCAGCATGCAACGTATCGAAACAACCCAAGCCTTAGCACATCTTCACCGCCTCAAGATCAGCTATCACCGACCGAATTGCCCAACTCGCCACCCACATACTACGGCAACTCCGCAATGGGTGTTGTTTCAGGGCAATACCTCCCACGCACGAGTACTACCGCAGCGAATACGTACCTGACACCAGCAACCCACAACCCTGCGTTCAGCAGCCGAAGCTCTAGTATAGCCAGCCCGACATCTCCCATATCAATACCGATGGGCATCAACGCCGACGCAGGCGCCACAGCAGCAAATCTCGTAATGATAGGCAAGATGGGCTCAGCACAGGTTCCGACCACCGGATGGAGCTCGGCGCAGCTGATGCCGAATACCCGAGACCTACCCATGCTTGATATCGACTGGAACGAATGGGACAAGCTGTTTCCAGTGGAGATGAACAACGGCGAGCTTGACATGCCTATAGAGGCAGCACAGCATGTCCTGTGAGGCGGACCACCGTCAGCGTTGAGGAGTGGAAAAACGGGGCCGGTTGAGTTATCGAGTTTAACACTAGATTATGTATATATATGTATATTGAAGAACACAAGAGTTAGCATCTTTCTAATTTTTCATCGCCTTTTTGAGCTAATTTTTCTCCCCCTTTTGCCGAAAGTTGCCGGGTTCTGGACATGAATCTTTTCCGTTGTTGAGAGTAGCGCGGTGAATCGATCGAGTAATCGGTAACAAGAGCATGCTGTTGTGGTTGTTGCGAATCCATTTCACTGCTGCAGAGGCGGCGGGATCTGCTCCTGAACGCGCTCTCTTGTTGCTGCTGCTGCTTTGCGATATAAAACTCACGTAGGATAAAAGTCCCACATTGACGCCAAAACGAAATCCCATCCCTGAGAAAGCTGTCCGTAAAAATCGAGACCCTTGACAAGCAGGAAGTGCGACTTTGCGACGTGCGAGGTGTGACGTGCCTCGATCACTGAATGGATGCTGCTCGGCAGCTATTGCAAGCCCAAGCGAGGTGTGGACAGCTTCGGAACAAGAACAACTTGAGGAGGGGAAGGAGAAGGTGGTGGTGGAGGAGAAGAAGAAGTAGAAGAAGAAAAAGAAAGGAGAACATACTACTCAAGCGAAAAGGGGGGTTGACCTACCAGAAAGAGGACAAAGCAGGAAAAAGAACCATCCACAGTCCAGAAGTCAGGTGTCAATCCCTCAACAGCGAGGGGCGAGCGACAAATGTAGAATTCGAATTTAGAAAAGTATGTGCCTTGCATATTGTGGTAAAGTTAAATGTGGGTGCAAGAAAACGACAACATTCTTGCCGCCATCCTCTTGAAAACGGGCTGGCCTCAAAACCTAGCTCCACGTCTCGCACTATCGTTTTTGTTCTCATCGCGACGACCCTGTTACAGGGGCGGAGGCATAGTCCACCAATTCCACTGCATTACTATGATGTTGATGTTGATGCTGATGACTCTGAGACTGATTTCGAGTGTGCGTAGTTGGCTCTGCATGATCTTGGACGACGACTCTTGCACGGCCGTGTTCCTGTGAATTTATCGAAATGGTATCGATTGGCTCTGCTGTGATTTGAACTATCCGATTCGCTTTTTCGGCAGCGTACCGCGCCTCGACCGCTTTGTCGATTTGTTCTCGTGTGGTCTCTGCTGCGGGGGCAGACACATGGTGTTCGGCTCGACGTTTCTGGCGGCGTTTGAAGTAGAAAAGTGCGAATGCAGCGAGGATGAGGACGGCGGCGGCGCCCAACACGACTCCTACGATGAGACCCACTTTGGAATGACTGGAGCCACCACCGCGACTAGTTGAGGAGGTGGTGGAAGAGGCAGAGCTGGCTGTATTCGTATTCGTGGTGGTGGTGAGTGTAGAGCCCTGAGTGGTTCGTCCACGTGACGCGTCTGCCGTGGTCGTCGTGGGATCGCTCATCCTCAATGTTGTGGACTATCACCGTCCCTAACAGCAGTACGACGGTCGGGAACGAGCCTTTCGGTCAGTGTCCACGCCTTGACCGAAAACTGGACATTGTGTTGGAAACCACTGTGAAGGGTTTCATTGTGATTGATTAGAGGACGCAAGCAGAAGACCGCAGCTCAACTAAGGACAGACCACTCTTCCTTGGCGGGTTGTGATAGAGTGGTTCTGGGCCGCTAAATGTAAGGCTATCCAAGAAAAGAACACCGGTGTGTGGGGGAAATTGAGACCATCCTCTGCGAAACAGGCTAGTTATCTGCAACACATGCAGAAGCGAATAATAACTGGCGTTCTGTTCCGATTGGGTTGATCGGTGTAGTGATGCGGTGCTTTGCCAAGGTGGTCGTCACCACCGAAAGGCTCTGCTGACCATCTTGAATGACCTGACTCTTTGCCAATCGGATCTATCCTCCGCTGGAATGTCTAGCTTGGCCTAATAATGCAAAACGTGAATTGATGGTCATAATTGACTGGAGCACTGACAGAGAATGAAAGATTCGGATGGCATTACATTTAGTTGACATTTATAGATCACTATATTCCTTAGGGACAACTGGACGTCGACAGGGCGAGGCATCGCCCAGATCAATGCTGCTATTCTTCGTAGACCGACAAACTCTAACTTACCTTTGTAGAGCTTTGCATTGAGACGACTTTCTGGTGTTTAAAGGAGAGACCACGCTCGTGGAGGAACTGATAATTTCTTAGACGACAGCTTCGATGCAGATATCCTCGTCCACATGTTGAAGCCAGCGACTGGGATCGAGTAAGACCTTCAAGCAACAATGATGGCGGGCGTGCTGTCTATTGGACCAGTCGCGAAGTTGCGAGCATTGCGTACATGATGTGCAAAGCAAGGCCTCGGCCACTAGAGAGCGCTGGCAGAATTGTGAAGCGTATTCTAGCTCTCGCGAATCAGTTGCACCTCTTGGCCTAATGGCATTGAGCCTGACCCGGAGCGCGTGAGGTCTAGATCAGGAAGCATATGGCAGACTTGCAGTAGAAGGAGCGAGCAGAAGAGTCTGGGGGAGAGGGTATTTCGTTCTGACGCGCTGTAGCTACAGTGATATTTCTTGAAATCTATTAGTAGGAAAGAAATGGAGAACATCCTGCGCCTAATGCCCCTGCTTCGGCGCCTATAGGGGCAGACTGTACTGCACCATCCAAAAATTCGGTTAGATACCTAATGATCAGAGCAACGAGTTAGCTGGCACGCTACAACATTGACGACTCAAACACACTGATGATGATCATGCCACAAGACGGAAAAAGCGTGCTGTGTTGCATAACCATAGCCAAAACATGGTAGGCCCAATAGAAACCATACCAAACTGAAAAACGTGCATTTGGTTGGAAGTGTTCATGCTCAAATCGTCATCTTCAGATGCTTGCGCTGGTGCTAACACAAAAACGGCAGATAGGACGTAATGGACGCTGTTCCCCAAGCTATCTATAATAAGTACTTGGTGGTCCTCCGTCGGCCCCAGCAGTTTGTTGCGACGCATACGGTTGGTAAGCTTGATACTGTTGCGGCGGAGCCTGGTGTTGATAAGGAAGAGGTGCTCCATCTTGCCTCTCGGATGGAGGTGCTGATGGACCATATCCAGATGGAGGCTGTGGTGGTGGTTGTGAAGGGGCAGCCGGCGGCGCTTGGCTCGGCTGTGGAGGAGCGTATTGGGTCTGACTGGGTGGAGGAAATGCTTGCTGTTGTGCTTGTGGAGGTGCTATGTCTGCGCTACTATCGTTGTGGCTGTACACTGATGGAGAGTAGTTCTCACTTGTCTTGAGCTCATGACTTGGAACACGATGTATTGGTGCTCCTGGAAGTTGACTTTGATATTGTGACTGTTCGGACAAGTGGTAGGAGTGCCTATTTTGACCATCAACCGGTGTGTCGTAGACGCTCGTACCCATTTCCTGTGGCCCGAAGCCAGAGTGTTGTGACTGCCGCCTTTGTGGTCCCGAGGGTCCGGCAACAGCTCCACTGTGCTGTTGTGTTCCCGGAGCAGGGCCATATGGTTGACTAGAAGCCCTGGCTTTCTGAGATTGAGGTGAGGGGCTGTATGCTGGGTAGGGCGGCTGAAAGCCTCCCTGACCCGGTCCAGGAGGGTACGGCTGCGGCGTGCCATTTGGAGGCTGACCGTCAGGGGTGTAGAACCGTTGTGGACCGTAGTTTTGTGAAGGGGGACCATATCCCGGATATGGTGCTGATCCTGGCCGACCATATTGTTGTGCCGATTGTGCCATCGAAGTTTCGAGTAGGGACTCATAGTCGCGGCGAGCTTTGATAAACTTCTCGTTCAGCAGCTGCAGATCATCTATTCTCATTTTAGCTTCGTCACCAACCAAAGGGCCCGTTTCTCGGAGACAAGCATACCTTTCTTTTGCGTGTATTTGCCGATGAGTTCAATCAGTTTTGGACGGATTGCAAGGGTCGCATGATACAGCTCGGTGATTTCCTCATTTTCTCGAACGCCAACGTCGCCGGTATTGGTACTGAGCAATGCCAACAATTTCTCCACATTCTTGATTTGAGAGAAGACCTCGGCTTCCATCTCAGCCTCTCTTTGCAAGTCTTCCTGCGTTGGGTCCTGCAGCTTCTCCACGTAGTTCAGAGGAAATATGCCGGTCTGGCCTCTCAGACTGCCCTTCCACCAATCCTTGTATACTGACTCAATGACGGCTATCACATCACCTTTCCTGAACTGTAGCTCTCCTGGCTCACTTGGCACAAAGTCAAACAGCGCCCTCACTCTACTGACGGTGGCAGCAGTTGTGCCTGATGGGAGGGCGCTGGACTGGGCCTGAGCCGAATTCGACACCTGCTGTTGCTGTGAAGCGTCCGGGCCGAGCTCAGCCTGCGGCGTCGGCAGGGTCGGTGTTCGACCTTTGTCTTGTATGCTCAGCTTCAACGCCATCTGTAACTCTTCCTCCTCTTTCTGCCTGTCGTAATCGGTGATCTGCCGTTTCGTGGGCGCCTGCGGTGGTTGGATATTCGGATTCTGGTTCTTGAGCTTGTGATATGCCGCCTCCATAATGCCTAGTTCAGGGTTGGTCGAGAACATCTTTGTCCAATCTTCCATTCGCTCCAGAATCTTGCTCTTCACCTGCTGGTGTGTGGTCCGATCTGCTGCTATTCTTAGAAGCGCATCAGTGAAAGATTTCGAAGAGAGCTCGCGGTAGATCTTGACGCCACAATTTTGTGAGAGCGAATTGGCGAGTTCGAGAGTGTAAAGCTGGACATTTGCATTGCGGTGTGCAAGCCGTTTGATCATGGCGGCTACCGCGTCCTTCCCACCGCTGTCTGATCCATTCACTTTGTCGCATACGTCGAGGATATACTCCCAGTTTTCGCTCGTCAGATTCTCATCTGTCGCCTTCGCTAGGAGCGACTGTCAGCGTTGGCCATCAGGCGAGCTTCGACTGCACACTTACCGACAACATCGTCAAATGCGTTCTGCTGGGCCCGAAACATCGTGCCCGGCTGATTTGTATGTACGAAGTATGAGTCTGTCGAAGCGAGGTGAAGTTTTGAACACTCTCGACGGCTACAAACTAAGTGTCTGGAGGTGTTCTGGAATTACTAGTCGATGTTGGAACGTGGAATCCTTTTGCAATGAACTATTCATCGGAGCCTTAGGTCTCGTGAACCTGGCCGCCGTGAACTTACAGGCGGGCGCAGAGACAAATTATGACGAATTGTGGCGTTAGACCGGGTGGCCCAGCAAAGCCACCAAAAGCTGCCTGGCTTAGTGGTAAAAATTTGAGCCACATGTGAGGCGGTGCACGGGATGACTAAGGCACAGCCTGCCGGTCCGGGGAGACATACGAAGTACTTGGGAGGAAACCTCAAGTCTTTCAGGTTAACTAAATCGGCGCTGCTGATCACTCCGGAACATAATCTGCAAGCACGGTCAAGATTTTGAAGTGTCGTAATTCTTGGGACCCGACATCGACCCCATTCTGAGCTCGACATATATCAGCCCTATGCCAGGTTGGCTGTCTCTGATTGTACACATACATCAGCAGCTCACCCGATACGATGTGCAAAGGGCGGTAATGCTGTCAGTGCGCTGTCTAGCACTGTCGCTTCCTAGCGCACCACCATCCATGTCTGTAGCTATTTCTCGTCTCTCCTTTCCACCTGCTGCGGATCACCGTCTTCACACAATGCGGGAATTCTAACTGGGGCTGACTCCCAGCTGACTTCAATGTCATTCATGACTGCCATCTGCGCTGCTACATGGCATCAAGTGTCGACCCATCCCTCGTTACACACAAAAAACTCCTCAATATTGCGTAAGTTCTAGGGTTGAATTTTCAAGATAAGAGCAGTTGTCGCACATGAAACAAACGATGGCGTTCTTGGAAATGTCTGTCACAGTGCAGTGATGCTGTTGGTGTTGTGGAGATGTCTCTGAGAGCGTAGGCGTTGTGCTTAGGTCGTGGATATGTTTACTTTCGAAGTATAATTGGTCAGGTAAGAAGGCCACTAGCCCCCTCGATTTTGCTTTTCAGCAGCCCTGCTTTCTCTAGCCGATAAAACAAGCGGTGCAAGGCTCTGTAACGGCGCACAACATTGCATGAATGGATGCTGAAGCGTGTCAGTATAGCGTTCCGCAAAGACATCTCGGCAGACTTACAGTCAATAGGTCGTGAGCAGACGCCCTTTTTTCTGGCTCGACCTTCAAAGCAAAGTACAGGAAATCTCTGAATACTGGGCTCAATGCTTCCTCGTCCTTAATCTTTGGCGTTCCGAATTTGGCAATCAGATAGAGCGCCCGGAGCGGAGACTCGGTCAAGTACGGTGGCTCTCCCTCGATCATCTCGATCGCCATGATTCCCAAACTCCATATGTCAACTTTGCGCCCGTACTCTTTCCTCGTAACTACCTCAGGCGCCATCCAATAAGGCGTCCCTACCATCGTCGTCCGCTTGTTATGGGCGTCGTTGATTTGTGCGCAGAAGCCAAAGTCGGTTAGCTTGATGTCTCCTCTCTCGGACAGTAAGATGTTGTCCGATTTGATATCCCTGTGGATTACGTTCTTGCTGTGTAAATGCTGTAAACCATACAGCACCTCTCGGCACACGGCTGCAATCTGAGCTTCTGACATAATGTTGAACGTGACCACATCAGTAAGACTTCCGCCTTGCATGTATTCCATTACCACCCAGAGATCGCCTTCGTGCAAATACGAATCCATGAAGTTTACAATATTCTGATGCTTGCTTTCTTTCATCACAATGATTTCATTGATGATGAGATCCTTCTTCGGCTGCTGTTCGAGGTTCATTTGCTTGATTGCCACGCACCGCTTCGTACCTGCTTCAAAGGCAGTGTAAACCCCTCCTGAAGCACCTTGACCAATCTTCTGCAAATCGACGTACCGGCTGGTTGGATCACCGGTACTGCATATCGCTTTCAGTCGTTGTGTGACCTCAATGCCATTACTAGGCTGTCGTTGCTTTCGCGGTCGCGGTCCTGGTGATGGTCCAACATGTGCGACTTGTGCCGCTATTGGGCCATTCTGCTGGTCGGGGACCGTGTACTGCGCTTGAGTTATCACCGGACCTGGCTGTATCGGTTTTGGCGGCACGGCCGGACCTTTCTGAGATTGGTTTCGGCTCCGGTCAAGGTGCTTCTCTGCGATGGCTTGCTGGGCAACCGCCATCGCCTTTTCTTGCTGCATTTGATACTGCGCCGGTGTGTTGACAGGCTGAGAGGCAGGAGCCGCGACTGGCGCGGGCGGGGACTTTGCAGCTGCCGAACTCGATCGACTTCTGGACTGGTTCCAGATTGCACTTGGAATTTCACCGGCTCCGGATGACTTCTGCACCATCTCTGGCATCCTTGGCGGAGGAGGGATGGTGTCATTCGCTCGTAAGGGCAAATCTTTTGTGGGTTGCTGTGCTTGAGAGGCAACTCTCAAGGGCGAGAAATTCTGAGGTTGTGTCACCGGAGCCTTTGGAGCTTGCCGACTTGGCATGAACGCAGATTGAGGCTGATTTCGACTGCCAGAGATTGGTGGGCTCGCCATGATGGCCTTTGGACCAGTAGGTATCGGAGGAGGGGCCCTGGGGTTCTCAAAACTACCTTCATGATTCTGGGGAAAGCGTGGGCTGGAGGGAGGAGATATGATCGTCGTCGAGCTGGCACTGTTCGCGACTGTTGAACTAATCCCAAGCCCTGGAGACGGTCCCTGCTTGATGCCACTACCACTGCTCGATGGCGACTCTCCGACCTTGGCATTATCAAATTTATGATATACTTCTTCGTCCTGTGCCCCCAGGTTATTCTCGTAAGTCTTCATTATATTGTACATCATCTGTGGGTTCTGTTTTTGCTCGATATCAGTTACGCCGCTATCAGATAACATTGTCTCCCAATTTTTCGGCAGGCCTGTGAATTGGCCAGTCTGTTCATTGAAGCAAACATGTGTGATATGGGTAGGGTTCTCTGGCGCAGAGATTTTGATCTGTCTCGGCGAACCTAACATGCTGTTCATGAAGCTCGAAAACCCGCTCTTTTTCCTCTGCGCTCTGATCGGTTTTAATTGCTGTGTGACATCGCCAGACATCCGCTTCGGACTCATAGTCCCGGTCTCTGACCGCGGAGGTGTGATCTCGACAGGTGCCACACTGTCATGTGGCGCTGCACCATTACCCGAACCAGAGAGCCTGAATTCGCCCATTTTGGGATCTGGAGAGGTGTGGGTATGCTGTGGAAGGCCGGGACGTGACTGCGGTAACGATCGCTGTTGCGTCAGTGGGACTGTCTGATCGTCCATGGTACTGGGCGTCGGCGGGTAGATCGAGAACTGAGATGCATCGGCTGTAGGTGGAAAGAAGTCAACACTCTGGATAGACGGTGAATGCTTGGAATTGGCCGAATAGGCGAGTGACGACTGTGAGGATGTGTATGGGGTGGTTGAATGATTGCGCTGGTGCGGATCTCGAGCTGCACGATGAGATGGTGAAATGGACGACGTGTATGGAGCTGAAGGGCTGCGTGTCAATCTTCTCCAACTTGAAGGTGCAGATGTTTTGCCTTGTTCTTGCTTGTCCCGTAACGACGACTTCTTTGTGAGGGTGTTCCTCCTGCGTTGACCAGGTGCAACATTCATCCTTTCAGGAAGGAATCGATTAGAGATAACCAAGAGTGGTTAATGGGTAATGCGTGCGGTGCAGGTGCCAGCGGGAGCGGCAGTTAGCCTACCCACCCTGCCCTCATAATTTGGCCTGTGCTCTCCAGATTTCAGCACTGTGCGCTCATTGGCGGGTTTTGCGTACCAACTCTCGGAAAGGTGAGCACCTGGGGCACCTAACACCTCGTACTTCGGAGACTAGCTTGGGAGGTGCAGCCTGCAATGGGTCTATCGCAGTCTGCACGTTGGTGTCACAACACGCCGATTAACGCTAAGAACCAATAAACGCAAATTACTGAGTACCTAGGTAGGCATCCAGAGTACGGAGTATTATTGTGCTGCGGATGCTTTGTGGCTTTGTGACACAATCTGGAAGCATCGACGACTATTATAGAGAAACAACAGAGGGAAAAAGTAGACGATCTTTCGTGGGAATGTACCATTTGCAAAATTCTGCTTGCTCCCTTTGTTTACGGGACTATTGCTCTCCATCGGCCAGGCCATGGATGTTTCCTTTAGCGAGGCATCCGCAACTGAGAGACGCACCAAACAATCATCTCTATTGCGAGGCACTAATGCAACCTGCGTCTTTCCATCGGAGCTATACTCACTTTTCCGCCCTGCCCGCCCTGCCATGCACACCCATGCACCGTTGATCTTCAAAGTTCCGTTCCCTGGATATTGGCAGAAGGCTCGAATCGAAACCAACGTTCGCCGTCAGTGGCCATCTTCGTCTTTTCTAATACATGCAATGCAGTCTGCTCTCTGCCCTATGCCGCACAGCCTTACAATTATCCAGTCAATGATTCACCGCCTCCAGCCGCCGCTGAGGCTTCTAAGCTTCTTCAAGCCCAATGACGGCCCGTTCATTGATCGGCGCTTAGGGGTTTGGTTCCCTGCCCGACCAAATATAGGCGATAAGTGTTCTATGTGGCTGTGTCTTCGTACCCACTACTCCGGAGCAGGGGTCTTGCTTGTCAATGTCGGATGACATAGGATTTGAAGGTACGCAGCCACGAACTCATCATGCTTGCGCGTTCAATGGTCGGTCCAGACATGATAGGTACAGCTGAACAAGATCACCTTATGCCATGACGTGACGCCGGCTTGCACGGCGAGGCGAGTCTCAGGTTGTCAAGCAGTATCAAATTGTCCACCGAAAACGTGTGCAGGATCCAAAATATCCTGCCTCCAGCGTGGATCGATCCTTCTGCAGTGACAGTGTGTCCCTATTACATCGCCGTATGTCGTGTGACCCACATCTTTACATACAGTCTTAAGTTCTATTCTTTTCCGATTTCATATTAGAGTCAGATTTCGGAAAGGGTATGCACGAGTATGGACATGCCTCGAAAATTTATGTGATCGATATTGTGTGATAATCCTGGAAGACTGCTTCACCGAGTTATAAAACGTTAAAGTCGCACATGTTTGGTGGCCATGCTGCACGGGGAACCTTGGAACGTTTCATGATGCTTTTAAATACTTCAGACTATCGCAACGTGGGCTCCCTCGTACCGAAATATCCACCGCCTGGTTAAGTACTTATAGGTATAGGTTCAAATCACTTGTTTTGGCAGACCAAGGATTCTTACCTTGACACTAGAGCAAGCCAGATAAATCGAACACGGCTTCCGGACGGTGTGGGTACACCCGAAATTTGAATTCATCTAGCATCATGGTCTGGACCGTTGGCGGAGAGTTGAGCCGACCTAGAGGAGAATTTGCTGAAGTTTGTCTAGCTTCGTCGAAACGCAATCCATGGAAGTCTCGTGGAATAATGATAATGATGCGAGAAACCCTCGGAGATGGATGGTGTATTTGGACTATGAGGGCTACCAAATCCGTTTGGCAGACGGCCCCATCTCATATCTTCTCACTTTCTCAAGGCCTCCTCCCGAATAACCCCTCTGCCTATCTTGTTCTCTCTTGGCCTTTTCTTTCACTTCTTTGGTTTTTAAGGCTTGCAGACCACTGGGATCGTCTTCATAGATCACGCGCCGCTTCTCATCATCGACCTCGACAACACCCCAACCTCCTACTCGGCGACCGCCATCAACGTGGTATGAGGGATTCCCGTTACGCTCCCGTTGCCTCATGGATTGGTATCGAGCACGTGAAAAAGCCAACAGTCCCATGCCGAGTATGAGCTTGGAGACCAGAAGAACAAGAAAGACAAGGAGTATGACCAGGGTCGTTGTAAAATACGAGACAATTTGAGGGTTGGAGATAGCTGCTGGAAGCTGACTCAACAGCTGATCCATTTTTCTCACTATCAGTCCGGCATTTGAGGTCGGAGTAGCTAGCGCCGTAGAATACTGTTGGTGAATGCTCGTGAGTGTTGCAAAATTGCTGCTGGACGGCACAGGGATCCATGAAGCGACGATCATCTGGTAGGTTTGAATTCCTGCTCGAATCATGAGACAGCTCAAAGGAATGATGGGCAAACCTAGCCGTTTAGTGAGGTTCTGTTCACCAAAAGCATTGGTGTAATAGTCCTTAGCGAGGATATCAAGAAACCTCCCATAAATGATAGGTTTCGTGTTATTGAATTTGTTGATGTACGCGTGTTTCAACCAATCAATCAACATTTCCGACCCCAACACAATAATGAATGGTCCGAGAACATGGCTGATTTTCGGTACGTAAGAGCCGACGGAGCTTAACATGGAAGGCACAATCATGAAAGACCTTGGCAGTATCGAAGCTGCTGATAGAGGAGGTGCCGCCTGCGTGACATTCGGGCTGTTTGTCGAGGTTGTCGAAGCCGCGGGGGATAAAGGTTGAAGAACCCCGGTAGCAAATCCGGTTGTTTCGACAATGTTCCTCGCAGCAATGATCATCAGCATATGCCAAAGTTGAAACCTCTCGACAATGTCGGCACAAGTAAGTTGAAACAAGTTTTCTCTTTCAAATTTTTTGAAGACTGTGCCCTTGATCTCGACAAATTGATTAGACATTAGCAATGTGATGAGCGCATCAGAATAAGCATTTACTGCCACGTTCATTGCGACCACTTGGTAAAACAAGGCCATAGCGTGCGTGACGCAGTAAGCAAGCGCCAGGATAAATAGCCATGCGGGCCGTAAAATCTTACTGTGCCCATCGGCTTTTCGCTCCAACGCTTCCTGTGAGAAGAGACACTCCAAGACATCTTGACCTATTGCCGAGAGCAACCGATCACAGACCTCGAGGAGATTGTAGATGACATAGAGTTTGATCGTGGCTTGACCTTTGACCCAATGGTACATGCGACTTGCATCTAACCTGAGAAGGACTAGACAAGTCACAATGATCAAAAGGCCTTTCAATAAGTCAGCCTTGTCATCTGGTTGCAAGGTTGACGGCACAGATTTCATTCTTCGATGATGCCGTGCCGAGCGATTCCTGATCTGAGGCTTCGCATCTTCAATAATCTGCGTTTCTGATGTGGTTCTTGATAATGCACTGGTAGTAGAATCACCTCTTGTACGTCTCCTGTGATACATGCGCTGACTTCCCGTAACAACGTAATCGGAAATAAACCGAACTTCGCTGGCAAGGTTCTTTGACCAACTTTCGGCAAGCATATATAGGGATTTCGCCATTCGAAGAGGTAATATTGTGAAGGTATAAAGCCAGACATCAAGACAAGCTAAGACCCCAAACCACAAGACACCTTCTAGTTGATGTGGTAGGAAGAAAAAATTAAGCAAACGTTCGATTTTAACGCGTGATGATTCGTACGGAAAATCATTGGTAGAAGGTCGATGGATCAGAAATTGTGGAGGCCTCTGCGAAGATAGCTCGAGCTGCAAATACGCTGGGAGTGACAAGGGCGGCATAGGAAGTGGAGCTGGGAGAGGCGAAGAGAGGGGCTGCTGTGTGATCGATGTGTTTCGAGGTCTTGATTGGTCCGTCTTCAAGTTTGCCTTTGCCTTCTGCACTTCCTGATGCATTGCGCCGTTCAAGCTCTTGCTACTTGTTGGTGTCGAAAGAGCTCTTGGAGTTCGAGGCTTGCAGAGGTAAGAGCGACTGTTGTCCGTAGGCTTATCCAGATTTACGTCAATGTTCAGGTGATGAGGCCTCTTATTCACTTCGACAAGGATGTCCGGGCTCGCATGGGACGTGGTATTCAGCGACGGAGTTTCCAGGCTGAAAGACCCATCCTCCGGCAACGGCAGAGCAAGCGGCAGAGACAAAGTTCTGTTAGAGCTTCCAGTTGAACTTGATGGCGCTTGGAAGTGAACAGCAGGCAAACATGTGCCCATATTGCATACAGGGAATATCGGTTTGTCTCGAGGATATTCGGCTGAGAAGTGTCGTTCGTGGGACAAATCATCCCTACATGAGCTCCGCCTCCGAGGCTGGCTGTTTGCACTATTGAGGTCTGTAGGACTCGAACACGGTGAAGAGCCTTCGTTGACTAATGCTTCTGGCAATCCAAATTCCATGGTACTCATCACACCTGTGGAAATGAAGGCCTCTCCATTGGGTTTGTTTCTCTTCTTCCCGTTTCTAACTGCACTTTCGAGCTCTTCCTCAAGATGCGTTCCCGAACTTTGTACCGCAACATTCTCAACTTTAACAAGGGCTCCATCGACGGTAGAGTCTCGATTCTGAGGCTCCTGCGGAGGACTTACAGGTGCAGTGATTGGCTGTGTATTTTGGTCGAAGTCACCGCTGTCGAAACTCGGCATGACGGTGCACAAGTAGCAGGAACACTTCGTTCCATAATGCGACGGCCGGAACCACGAACTAAACCCACAGGCTGTTCTCCTCTGAGCAGTTTAGTATGGGTAGTGGGCCAACGAAGCGAAGGCTCGAGAAGAGAATGGGTGTTTGGCTTGTGACGAACTCTTTGGCAGCCGTTGGCTTAGGGGACACACGAGCGTGACGGGTAAATAATTCTGAGTACCTGAAGTTTCGTATCTGGACTAAACGTCCGCCTTAAGCCAGTGGATCCCTACGGAAAGAGGGTCCCCGACGCTCACCGGCACTTTGGAGGCCTTGGAGCCACATGACCTTGCTTTCCTCTGCGTGTACCAAACAATAATACCTGCTTTTCAGCCATCACACTATCTACGTCACTAATAGCTTCACACCTTCAGAGAGCGGTTATAGAGAGAACGGCCTGTATATCACAATATTGACCGTGACGACGACAGTAACAAAGTATACTCGTCTTCGGACGCACGGAGTGGAGGCCCTTTACATGATTTACCAGCATGGCAAGATGAAGAAATGATGATCTTGGGCCTGTTTAGTCGAAATGGACGAAGAGAACCGTACTGAAGAAGAAATTATTCTATCTGAATCGTTGCATGACTTACTGAGGGGTATCAACTCACCTGCGTCGCCACCTACAGCAGCGGCACAATCGTGGAATGCATCGAGCTCACGCTCGTCACTTCCACTCCCCGCAGCTCCCAGCTCTAGCAGATCTGCTCCGAGACCAAATACTTTGTCGAGAAGCAAAACGTTTTCACCGCAAGGTGATGGCGCAGCCAGTAGTTTCGAGACGCCATCGGTCTCAAGCCAAGTCAATCCGCCTCCACGCTCGATATTCGCCTCTGGACCGCCTACATCTTCTATATCTGCAAACACTGCTCATGCGTCAATAAGCACAACGTCCGCCTCTGGTAGCTCACTCCCGTTATCTGCTCTGACCAGTACAGGCCTGAACCGTAGGACTACTCAGAGACCTCCAGATTTGAATCTGACCGCTGCAAGTGCCAGCATACCAGGCACAGAAAAGGATGTGGACGATTTAGAAACCCCACTGCTGCAAGATGGGATCGACCTGGATGGTCCAAACACATCCCAGAGGCTTTCGAACCTCTTCGTCAGCGACACTCCTGGGGTGCTTTCGAGAGAACCCACTCAGCTTAGAACTTTATCCAGTCTGAGAAGTCCGACCCACGATTCCGGTACATTGGTTGGCCACTTGTTGTATAATGGGTTTCTCGATGGCAAGCATTCGGACATTTCCATACATGCGTTTGGTCAAAGTTACAGATTGCACAAAATAATCCTCGACAGAGCTCCGTATTTCTCATCAGCTTTCTGCGGACCATGGACTGAGAGTTCCGCCAACGAAATGACGATCGTGCCTGAGGAGATAGATCCGAACATCACTAGGCTTGCTTTTGAATTGGCATTGAAACGTCTCTATGGCACAATTCATGTCGCGCAGGAAGAACAAGAGTCGATAGGCTTATTCGCAACTGCGTGCTGGCTCGACATGCCTGATCTTGTTGACAGTTGCGTCGATTACATTCTCAAACAAATGCATACCGAAAAACTGCATAGCCTCATCAAACTTGTGACCAATAGCTACTATGGTAGACCTGGCGATCGCATTTTGGCCTCGGCAAAAGCAATGCTCTGCCGAGAAGGCTGGGAAATGCCATACGAGCACTGGGACCTGATACCTGCAGAGATCATCAGAGAGATCATTGGTGGCGATCCATTCTACGTTCCTGGTGAATGGGAAAGGTGGTTTTTGACGCTCAAGATCCTTAACCGCAGGCTACGACGACTCGCTATTCAATCCAACCTAGTTGCTGAAGACGGCACTTATCTTCATCCCGCTCCTCAAACTCTGCGGTTCTTTGCAGTTAGGTTTGACACTACCTATCGGAGGGATTCTGGGATAGGTGCGCAGAAGCAATGGTCGGACAAAGACGATGCATGGTGTTCGCTGTATACCTCCGCCGAAATCAGTCCTTTACTTGTCCTCCTGGACGAAGGCATTCATTACGTGCATCTACGTTTTGAACAGCTTCAGCATATTCGATTAGCTAGGGACATATTAGGAGTTCCAGTACTTCCGGAGAAGGTTGTATCGGACGCCTTGTGGATGCAGATGGAACTACGCCAGCGAGTCTTGAATGCTCACGAAAGTGACCTTGAACTTGGTCTTAGTGAGATTGCGGAAGAACAAGATGAGCCTGAGGCGGACGAAATATCCGAGACTGCACAAGGGAAACAAAGAGAAGGCGCTTCGACGCTTTCAAGGACTGTTTCAAGCAACGACATGGATTCTGGCTCTTGGGATGGGAATGGTCAGCCACGAAAATTCTGGATACCGACCACAGATATTTCGTGCATTGTCGGTGGTGCCAGGGACCCTGCTGCCTTGCCCGCGGCCACAACTAGTGGAGACTGGACTTCTACCGCGACTCGGCTCTCTGCAAGCCTTGAGCCGAGTGACGTTGCTTGGGCGGTCGATTTTGCCGGAAGCGTGTTCGAAAGCACTTCAGCTTCTCGCAATATTGCGTCGTCCTCACCGCCTCGATACAGTCATTATCCTCCATTCAGGTTCTCTGCAGAATTTCCCAATCCCCGCACATTGAAGGAGAAGAAAAGAGTGTACTCTCAAACAGTCTGGTACGCCGGTAGCATGTGGAATCTCTACATCCAACGAGTGAACACTCCCAAAGGTCAGCAACTCGGAATTTATCTTCACCGAGCGAAGGACAAAGATGCCCTGGACGACCCGTTAGCACAATTCGTGTCTGCAAGTGTTGACGAACGGATCGGACAACTTGAACGTGAGGTGCTCTTGCGCAGGACGAATCACAGACAGCAAACTTCGACAACATGGCACGATTCTGTTACCAATGGTCCTGATGAGCCAGCAGCCTCAGGTCAAGATTTTGACGGCAACACCTCAACTTTGCTCTCACCTTCACGTAGTGCATCGTGCCGAGATGCTGATGGAAACCACAAAACATCACAGACTCCTGCAAGATCTAACCTGACGCGTCCGGCCTATCACATCCATCGTCATAGGTCTGCTGGGAGCTCTGAAAGGCTCGTGATGGTCCCGGACTCGCCAGGCTTCGATGCCTCACTGATCAAAGCCAATCAAAATTTGGTTTCTGCAATTTCGACCATGCCGCCTTACACTGACTCTCGAAGCACCATTAAAACATACTTCAAAATTTACAGTCCCAGCAAAGCGGGTCGGTTGCTAAGTGTCTACGAGAGTGCACCAGACAGTTTCAACTTCGGCAAGAGCTGGGGTTGGAAGAGCAGCCAACTCGTTCTTGACGACGGAGTAGGTTACAACACGAGCTTATCTGCGAAAGCCCCAACCGTCAGCCTCAATGGCAAAGAAGGTAAATTGAGGTATATGGTCGTCATTGGCAATGTCTGAAAGCCGTGACACCTGGTAACTACTGCCAGCTCAGTCGCTGCCAAGTAGTCCGGCCGCCGCCGCCATTTTTTCTCGTTTCGACATAAGTAAATTTCTGACTGTGCAGAGAGAAGCCTGTAGTCAATCATGGCTGTGTTGAACACATCGAACTCAGTACCAGGTTCCGTACTTCTGACGCATCTTGGCTGCAGAAATTTCTGGATGGGCAGACCACTCAGGCTATGCCTACCAGTTACGATCTGCAAAATGTCGATAATACTAAGGCTGGATACGGCCTAGCTGGTTGAGACATTGAAGGGTTGTCACGTTGTTGCGGCTAATTACATAAATCTAGCGCAAGAAGGGCAGGGACATTTTAGTCCTTTTTGTGGAGAGAAGCTAATGAGGCCGGCTAGGTAAATTCTTGTGATTGGCTACCCTGATGGCACCAAAATTAAGGAGACCTTTGAGTGCATGGTCTCGAAACAATGGCTGTTGATCCACGCCCCTTCACTTTTGGATCACATTCGATAAGTCCTAAATATGCCACATGCCTCGCTGCGTCCCATTATTTGTGATCGTTCAAGGACGTTAAAGAAAAGTAGCTTTCCGTCGGACACAGCGCTTGCTACCACACTTCCGGTCGTTGCAAATATACGAAACTACCTTCGCAATTTGAGTCATCTAGACACAGTCTTACGTGCAGTGCAGGATGCTGATCTCGGATCTCAGCTTCGCCGGAAAGGCAGTTGTCGGCCTTTTGGTTTTGATTTTTGTCATAATTCTACTTTGCGGCATCTTGTTCGCGCTACACAAACGAAAGCAGAACATTAGGCGGCGGCAGCAGCAGCAGCAGGAAGAGCCTCAATCGCCTGAACAAGGGCATGACCGTATCTCTAATGCGCCCGAAAAAGCCGCTTTAATGCATCAGAGAACCATGAGCCGATGAGATATATGAACACAAACCCCAGGGATAGTGGCACCTATTTGAAAAATTGAGATTCGAATTGGTCAGGCAAGGCGACTTCGAAGCACCATATCCATTTCGCGTATGTTCATATGGAGAACGCTGGGAAACAAGCGTTTCGCCCTCACATCAGAAGATGGGTATCATCCATGGCCAGAGATGCACCAACTCCCAATTCCAAGCCAGATGCCATCGAGGTATCTCGATGATTTAAATTAAGCTCCTCCATCGGTGTGTCGCAGCAGTCTCGCCCGGGGTTTGACTATAGTCGAGGGAAGCTGTGGCGAACCAATTCTACGTCCCGAATGTCTGACAAGATGACCTGGCATTGGTTCTTGGGCTATTGAGGGCTATTCGTGTCTGAGGTGTAACCGATGGCGTTGGTTCGCAGTAGGACGGGCTCCAGAACGTCGGGGATCCGTGATGAATGGGAAACACGCCAGAACCACCAAAGACGAAATTTGAAGAAGTATATTAAACATTAAAGGACTGCACTGCTCAAACAGGATTTAGAACATCGAATCAGGTCTGGGTCCTTTCCAGTAAACCAATTTGACCCCATCAGACTTAACGCCACCTTGAACGGTGTTTTCACCCTCAATCGGTTTCTTTTCGAGGATGGCCACGAGCTACAGGACAACTTTTGCTCGTCAAGCGGTTATCATCTTTGCTTGGACGATGAGTTGAAATATGAACATTAGTATTGGCAAAACGAATCACCCTTTGCGACTTCTCATTTTCTCTCGTCCACGATGCAGTGTGCGGGGATGCAGAATGGATAAACTCTTCAAGTATGCTCGCCCCAATAAGCAACCATCGCATGATTTCCGACTCCCTCAAAATTCCAGCAACGTACTCCCCCTATCTCAAAGGCAACAGGACTACAGTGCAAGAAAAGAAGCATCATGGCTACAAGGGATCTCGCGGCCTGGCTTGCTAGCCTCACCTTCAATAGCCTCTCACCAAGTACCATTAAAGCAGCTGTTCGCTCCTTCCACAACTCTCTTGGCTGTGTCGTTGGCGGATCCCAGCATCCAACTACCCAATGTGCGCTCAGGGCTCTCCAGCGCATTTCTGGCCCTAGAACAAGCAGCGTGCTCGGACAGCGCAATGCGCCCGGGTTAGTTACGGACGCTAATATGAAACAAGAATCAACAGACGTTGTGTTCGACTTCCAGTCAGCATCTCTCATCAACCGGATTGCCTTGCATGTTCATGACTACGATGATACGCACCTACATACTGTCATTCACCCTGAAGGAGCTGTGGTCGCCTCGCTTCTTGCTTATGCTGAATACCTAGAGTCGTCGGCGAACCGCCTGATCAGCGGCGAAAGATTTCATTAGAGCCCTCGTCGCCGGGATCGAGACTGGTCTTCGCCTGGGTAACGCAGTTTCCCTTAACCACTACTCGGAAGGCTGGCACATCACAGGCACAATTTCACCAATAGCAGTCGCTGCTGCGCTTTCCAATATGCTTCATCTAAACACTGATCAGATTCAAAATGCACTCGCCATTGCCTCAACCCAACCAGGAGGCATCAGGGTACATTTTGGCACAGACACCAAACCTTTCCACGTAGGTCGAGCCGCACAGAATGGAATATTGGCCGTGCTATTTGCGAAAGAAGGGCTTACGGGTGCGACGGACGCATTCGAAGGATGTAGAGGTTGGATCGAGGTGCTTGGGAATGGAGCTGAGACCCTAGATGAGCAGTTTGGCCAAATATTCTCGATTAGTAATGAAACAAGAAGAACACCACTAGAAATTGAGAAGAACACGTTCAAGCCTTTTCCTTGCGGAATCGTTATACATCCTACTATCGATGCTTGTATTCAGCCGCACAAGGAACGCGATCTTATGCAAAATGACAAGCTCGAGCAGATTGAAAGTATCCATCTTCGTGTGCACCACCTCGTCCTCGATTTAACAGGCAAGAAGGCACCCCGGGACGGCCTCGAGGCAAAATTCAGTGTATATCACGATGCAGCAATTGGACTTGTGCTTGGGTCAGCCACGCCTGCTGAATACGCGGACAGATATCGTCAACGATGCACGGGTTCTTCAGGTGCGCAGCAAATTCGCAGCTGAAGTCGATGACAACATCCGCAGCGACGAGGCTGTTATTACGGTCATTATGAAGACCGGCACGAAGCTTGAGAAGCATGTCGAGCACGCCGGTCGGCAGTCTCGATCGACCGATGACGAATGAACAGTTGAAGAAGAAATTCCTGAGGCAAGCCGAGACTGTTCTCGGGCGGATGCGGGCTCTCGAGGTGGAAGACATGGCCTGGAATATTGTTGAGACGGAGAATGTCGCTTTGATTGCACGGGCGGCGCGGTAACCCAGTACTTGTCAGCGTTATCTGAATTTAAGCTATCCGCAGCTGCTGCTGCTGCACGACAAAGATGTAGGGTGAGGAAGGCCTTGTTCTGAATCAATTGCTATTCCATCAATCATGGGAAATTCATTCCACGGTCACAATGAAACTGACGAACGAGGGGTCTCAAATACCACTGAGTCTAGTAAGAACCAGTCCAATATGGACTAGTGTTTGACCTCTGGTAGATTTTGGATATCATTGATTATGACACATTTGTTCAAGATCCAGCGCAAGCGACGAATGAAGTCGAGCTCACCATGCAGATGCTTCAGATCGCGTATTCATTCAAATCGGAATTTTGTGCATACTATGCGTCTGAAGTGTCTGCAAACTCATGGCAGGAGGTCTGAAACCTTCATTCCACTTCATGGCCGGACAGCCATCCACTATAAATGATGTGTTCGCCCAGATGGTGTTCGTAAGCATTTCCGTTGGCATAGGTTGGACTAGCTGGCTCGTCCTCCCAGCCTAGAAGAATTGATCCAGGAGAACTCTGCTCGACCTTGTATGCTGGGCGCTCCGGCATTGGTATAGACGAAGAGTTTAAGTTGCGTCCCAAACCGTCCAGTTGGGTATCAGGCGCCAGTACATCTTTCTTGATATAGTCCCGCATAAGATTGTCAATTGCTCGCGCACTAATGCCAGCTTGAATCCACCTTTCGAGGTGACGGAGAGCCTCGAGTCTGGGTTGATCTTTCATGTCGCATTTTTTCTGCTTCATGAGAACCTGAATAATGTTTTTCCAGTCCCGGTCCAACGCACATTCCAGAGCGGTCTCATGCCAGCAATTTGCTAGTTCGACGTCTGCATTGTGATCAAGCAGCGTTTGTACTACCTCCAAATGCCCACGGCGGCAAGAATTAGTGGAGTATCACCTCCGGGTCCACGAGTGTTGACGTCAACTCCTGCATGGAGTAGGAGTGCCACAATAGTTGAGCGTCCTTTCTCAGCCCCGCTGAGTAGTGAGGCGCATCCACCGGAGCTTGATACACTGGCGCCTGCCTCAATCAACGTTCTCAATATGGCCTCCCAGCCGCTATCTGCTGCAACGAAGAGAGGTGTGGTGGTGTGATGACTGTTCGCGCCTTCCAAGTTGGCGCCGTGCGCTATGAACCACTCGACTGCTGCATGATGACCTTCCTGGACAGCCCAGACCAAAGGCGTCTTGCCGCACGCTTCCGCTTCAAAATTGAAGGGCTTGCTGCGATGCATGTGATGAAGGATTAGGGTGTTGCCAGTGAACGCAGCGATATGGTCTACCAAGACGTCAGCTACAGGGGCCGATATCCTATCATGAATGCTTGTCCATTGCCACTGGAACCAGGGTAGTAAGGGCATATTGCATAAAAGTAGAGCATTGCTGAGCAACCTGACATTTTCTTCGTCGCTACCGTTCTGAAGGTGATGATTCCAATGTTCTGCGCAATATGCGAAAAACCCACCGCCTTCTCCGACACCTTCCTTCGGAATCACCGCTAAGACATGCGATGAGTAGGTCGTTTCAAGAAAAGGTCCCTTGGCGCCGTCGGCCGGAACTTCCCATACCGAAAATCGATCCATGGACAAATATTTGATACAGAGCTCGGCCATCTCGCGTTCACATTGTTTGACGCTTAAACAGCCTTTCCAACTGGTTCCTGCCACAGACGCGGGTGATCGACACTGAAGATCACCTAGGAGGAACTCCTTTGCCGTTTGGTGAAGTAGGTACAGTCTGGATTGGTTGATAAAAACAAAGAGGCCACACCATTGTCGAAGTCGCTTCTCTAGGTGAGGAGCATTTGTTCTCAATGTGTGTGTTTGGCCGTAGCCATTTTTCGAATCCACCGCAAGAGCTATTGCCATCTCTTCCACTGTCAGGGGCCGTCCAGCTCCGACGATGATCAGCAGGATTTTCCGGACGACGTCTTTCTGCTTCTTATCAATTTTGCGAAGAATCTGCTCGTACGCGTCTTCCACAGACGAGGGAAGAGTCTCTATCTTTTCATCATCTGGATAAAGGCTTTGAAAATAGGTGTCTCGAATGTGGTCGGTGGCAAGGTGAAGCCAGAGATAAGTACGGTGTTGCATGGTTAAGAGATTGTCCTTTAGAGTTTTCTGTGTTTCTTTAGATAGATCAAATTCTCTGCCAATGTCATCGACACGAGCTTCGATCACAAGACCAATCTCACGTTGTATTGTATCATTTTCGTCTTCACCGCGTAACCTCACCTGAGGGAAGATGCGTATGGTATCTTCGAACCAACGTTGCACATTGTCGTATGGACGACTGGTTACCAAGAATTTAAGGCGCGGGTTCGGAGACGATCCCGGAGATGCACTGCCATTATGGAACCTGCAGAGCAGGTTAATCAACTGACGTCTGTCGCTGTCTTCGCACTCATCCAGTGCGTCCAGAACGCAAACAATCGGCTTCGCTCCCGGTGCGTTTGCAACGTCTTGCAAGATGGCCCACATTTGATTGGGCTCCTGTTGTAGGCTGCTTCCCGATGCCATCCACCGCTGCATGGCGTAATCAATCATGTTATACTGGCTGGAGAAGAGCTGATGCATGATTGCGCAAAATGCGATTGCCAGCCGTGACTGCTCATCGTTGTCCTTGAAGAAATAATAGCAGACTGTAGTGTCTGGGCCCTCGTTCGGAAGCCAACGATCGATCATGTATTTAGACAAGACTGACTTGCCACAGCCCGGGTCGGCGGATATCCACAGCAAATCAGGGTCCGAATTGCTGCTCCAGCTCCTGAAGTATGGGTGACCCAAGATCCAGGTACAGGTATTAGGTGCTCGTTGAGGATTTCTGTCTTTCTGGTCCTGGTAATTACTTGTCTTGAAGCCACGATAACACTTCAGTCTGTCTGCTTCCAATCGTGGATTGGCGGAAGGTGCTGCGTTGATGACATCGCCCAAATGTATGTGTGCAGCACCACTCGCGAAAACAGAAGGATAATGTCTGCCTGAAAGCACGCCATGCTCAGCCGACAAGTCCTCCATGACTGTTGCCGGTTCAGTCATGCTTGGGTACTTGCTTCCTAGGAGGTCATGAGTAAATGCATGGTCCGGTTCTGATCAAGACGACCTGCTTGTACCATGGATGTGTTCGCCCGGTATTCTCGAAAAGAGCGTTCAGTAACATGTCCATCGTGGTAAGGCCGCAGCCGTCAAGAGGCTTTCGACCTTCCTCGAGGGAAGGCGAAGATGTAACGACAATCGTGATCGAAGTTCAGTTAGGCTACAACATCTGTTGTAGCTGTACCTGTCATTGGTTACGTGGTGGCTCAAAAGTGGGGTGAACACTCGAAGATTTGGCACTGACCATTGTCAGGCTATTCCTCGCTGTCAGAGCAAGAACGGTCACATAGTATTGCGTTGCCGATACCTTCAGTTGCCAATGTAGTTGTCTTCACGACGGTATGCATGCGGGCTGGTGCGATTTGCGTGCGATTTCTGTTCGAATTTCGAAGCTGACCTACCTCCGCCGAAGATTGGTGCACTCCTTTGCTCCTAAGAATTTACAAGCTCGTTGGTTTCGTCTAGTCGCGTCTTCATAGTGTCTGGATAGGTAACGGCCATAGTCCCTGGACAAACAAATGATGTTGCTCGATGGATCAGACAATCTTGAAACCGCGTATGATGGCTGGAAGGACTAGTGTACACTGGACACGCGAAAGGTATAGACTGCCTATGCTGAGATACAAGATATTGACGAAATCTAAACAAGGTCTGTAGGATGTATCCTTATGTGATTATATTATTCAATTTCATTCATGCAGTTGGGTATCTTGTACTGTAGCCAAGGACTATTTGCTCCTGCAACACATAGGGTATCTTGGGCATTATTAATACGGCGTATTCTTTCACTAACTCATAGTAATCTTCGTTCATTGTAGTGTTCGGATCCACACAAGGCCATGTTTTGAGCAAGCTGCCAGAAGCCAGCTTTGCATTCCATCAGGCTTACTTCGCGGCGACAGCGGCGGCCTCGTCCTTTACAGCATCGACTGGATTTGCGGGAGTGCTAGATGGAGCTGGGTTGGCAGGCTTATCAACACCTGGCTCGGTGTTTACTGGAGCTGCGCCTGTGACCTAGTGTCAGTGTGTTCTGCGCCACTGCGGCATTGACGATCGAGCTGAAATCGACCTGAATGACCTACCAGCGGGTGGAGTAGGCTCGCTAGATGAAGGAGCAGGAGCATCGCTGGAGGAGGTCTCGGTGGGCTTCGGGACCGTAGTTCCGGTTGGCGTTTCTGTCTTGGTGCCAGCGGTGGCCGAGGCGCTTGGCTCTGCCTTCGACTTGCGGCGGAAGACGGACTACTGCGGTCAGTCTCGATTTGCCGAGATATGCTGTCTCTAGGCTGGCCAACGTACCTTGAGCTTATCCATTACGTCAAGAGCTGAGGGTAGTCGCTATCAGTAGGAACTCCTCCAACGGATGAGAAGTAATCAGTAAAAGTGGTGTTTTTGGCCGTAAGTAGAGCCGCGGATGAGAGGAAGGAAGAAAGTCAGGACATACGAACTCCAGGCATGTTTGCAGAAATGGGGCAGGCAACGTTCGGGTTATATATGGCCAGCAATCGGAAACTGCGGCATGGATCGGGAGAGCCGGAGGATATTGCAGGCCCCAAGACAGTGCGACCGTGAACACAGATAATCGTCACTTCCCTATCAGTGATTCCTCACCAAGCTTCAAGGCAGTGGATTTGACTCGGCTCTTGGACCAGCTGGAGCAGGTGACAATCCACGAACGGTGACGCAAGTACAGTGGCCTAAGTTGTCTAGCGGGTCGTCGTGCTAGGTGTGGCCAGCTCGTGTTGAGGCAAATATGGGGTACATGTCTTGTGACAGATCACGACAACGTAATGAATGGTCGTTGAATGAACACTGCTATCCTGATTGACCAACGAAGGATCGACAGCCCGTGGATTAGCTGATTAGGCTAAATTTGATATCCGAGGTGATGGTTGCTGATCTCGACGCTAAGCACAAACAGGGAAAAGGCAAGCCATGTTGCTCAACTTTGCCTAGGAGTTTAATTTTTGGTTTGTCTTGTCGCTGCTCTTATCATTGTGACAGGTGAGCTCCGTGAGCCATGCGCAAGTTTGAAGGTCCCGACGTGATACGGTCAATACATTACTGCCATTGGATGGCTACTCCATCGATTACACCCAGGAATAACTACCACGAAATATACACAAACTAACTTTGCTGTACGAGGAGGATTTGTGGAGGTGCCGCTAGATAATCATTCAGCAGGCACAAACGGAAAGGCCAGGACTAGTTCGTTCGTTCGGGCTCCTCACGAAACAACAAAGAGCCGCCCCACAGCTCAAAGAACATATTGATTCCCTTAAATGGTTGAGCTTCCCTAATTTCAACTTCCAGGAACGATCCGGCCTTCAAGTTTGTTTTTGCCAACGGGCGGAAGGAACCGACCAATGAAATGGATTGGGGGAGCCGAAAAATCCAAAAAGCTCCCCGCACAACCCTTGCTCTCAGTTGATACAAAAGCATGAGAGGTCGTCCCCTTCCTAGATTCTACGGAGGTATACCTCAGATAGTCTGAAAGAAGTCCTCACTAGCTGTTGAATTCCCTGCTACAAGCCTGACATTGCAGGATCGAGACATCTTGGACTGTAAATCCTCCAACACCAGCGACCATGCGCCTAGCATACATCGAGAACCCACCAAGTTTCTCATCATCAGAAGATCAGGCCATTCTTGAACGGGTGAAAGCTCGCCGAGGTGAACGAGGGCTCCTCCCGCTCGACCTCGCGCTCTTGCATGCGCCTCAGGTGGCAGATGGTAAATTCACCACGTTTCCGTCCACCACCACCACCAGCAGAACCAACCACTAACACGAACGACCAGGATGGAACTCGCTTCTCGGCGCAATCCGTACTCGCACCTCCCTCCCTGCTAACATCCGTGAGATCGCGATTTGCCGACCAGCCCTCATCAATCAAGCCTGGTTCGAATGGAAACAGCACGTCCCAATTTTGACCGACTCGGATTCTTTCAAATCTGACCCGTCAAAGATCGAGACCGTGCAGCAGCTCCACCCCACTTCGGCTGCTGCTCTCGATAGCAAGGAATGGGCTGTTCTCCGCTACGCAGACGCCATGACGCGCGATATAAAGGTCCCACAATCCCTGTTCGACGAACTCAAGTCGAACTTCACCGAGCAGGAAGTTGTTGAGATAACAGCTACTGTGGCGGCTTACAATCTAGTCAGCAGATTCCTGGTTGCACTGGACATTGGAGAGGCCAACGACAAGCCGCCGGAGTTTGTAAGTAAGGTGACGAACCCAACCAAGACAGATGATATCATTCAGTCTGAATGAACCCGTGTGAGAGGGGGATGCGGTGTGACGAGCAGCAAACAGTCCAGCATTCTCGACTACGTCGTTTGACACCTGCATGCGGCCCGCGTCCAATCTACCAACCTTATTAGACTCATTCCTCTCTGTATCTTCAAGTTGCACTGAATATGAGGTCTAGTCTGGATCTTTGCTTCGTCAAGGTAGGCAGTCGTATCAGATTATGCTTCATTGGCTCAGATATCGTCCACGTAGCGCAAGTTTGGGATCCGAAGACATCGCTCAGTGCCAGGTTGATTCGATACGTCTACCGCTGTAGATGCGGGAGACTATGGCGTTTGCCAGAAAAGTTACTATAAAAGTTTCTTGGTCTAATAAGACGGCTCTGATGTTACAATCACACATATCGCCATTCTTGTTCGTCTCTGTTTGTTCCCTTCGTCGTCAAACCTTTTGATCAGTTTCCTCTCAGGAAGACACGTCTTTCGTTATGCTCAGTGTCTGATCGTCTTCGATCCCCCTAGGTCAATTCCGTTCCTCTTCTTGGGTTCAGCCTCACCAATGTCAACACTCGCACTACCAGAACCGACCATGCTTGTGCAAAGCTTTATTGTGCAAAGCTGTATGTAGATCTCGTTCTGGCGTATAGTCATCAACAGTATACCGTCGGCGTTGTCCATGTCGCCCCTTGTTTGGACGACGATGCTTCTGCACACCTGAGCGCGGATCTTTCTTACTGTAGTCGCGGTTGCGGTCCGCAAGGTAGCCGCCGGTATCCTGCGGTGGAGTAGAAAGGGTTTTTCGATGGAAACTGATGTGCGGCCTGCTACCACTTGCATTTCCGGTGTATGAAGATGTATTGATGACTTGCTGGCCTGGTCTACCACTCTGTCCACCATTGGTGGCCGCAAACTCATTCCAAGCATGAGATGAATTGAGTGTCATGTTTGGAGGAGGACGGAGTGGAGGGTAAGCTTCGTCGAGATCTCTTGCGAGTGTTTCGTGGATCCGTGGAGACATATTTGATGGCGAGTACTGCAATGATTGGGGTGGAGTGTCTGAACAAGTGTTGGTGTTATTGATGACTTCATCATGAAGATTCTCCCGTCCAACAGATCGACCAGCTCCGCCAAATGCTCTCAGAATGCTACCGGACAGAGGACTTGTAGGTATCACGAGTTCCATTCTGCTACCGGCAGCAATGATCGCCTCGAAAAGGGAACAAGCCATGCTAAGTGTTGCTATTTCCTCTTGAACGGTATTCAACGCAGTTTTGGGGTAAATTGTTGACCTTGCACTGATCTGATCATATACCTTCAAGGAGATAATGCTCCAATCTGGAGAATTGGACTCGGAGGAGAGAAAGGTAAACGATCTGCTGGGCATCGAGATTGCAACAAAGGAATCGGTGTTCGTGCAAATGATGGGGTGTTGCCTAATCTCTAGGGATTTTTCTTCAAGAGAAAAGAAGAGATCAACATCCTCGTGTCGTTGGTGCGACCCGTGGGACTTGGCCGAGTAGAAGTTGACTCGCGTGTTACGAAGGGATATTTGTTTAGCCATGCTGAGAACCTGACATCTTCGTTAGTGATGGCGAAAGCATATATAAAGACGATGCTCTTACATTCGTGTTTCAGCGCGAGCGCCGATCAAGAAAAGAAGAAATCTTGTTGTTGACATAAAATAGAGTGTCGAAATTGGATTAATAAAAATTTGTATATTCGGGAAGAGGGAGATAGATCAGTTGGTGTCCCAACTAAAACAGTTCCAAGAACCATTTGAGCGAGGCACCAGGATAAGATGAATATTTTCACATCAGAGTTCAGTTATACCTCACTATTGACGCCCGGGAGAGATTAGCTTAATGACTACAGTGGTGGAAGGTACAGTCGGTGCCGATCCTGCAGCTTGCTAAGTACTGATAACTCTCGTTTGTTATTGACAAGCTAGTGAAGATTTCACCCGGATTTAACGCACAAGCTGCTCCTCGACGCTTCATACTGTGCCTGTGTAGCTGAGGAAACGAATTCAGGTGGTATTTTCGATGTCAGTCTGTTTGAACCTCAATTGACACCAATCACCACATGAAACTGGCTCGTATTTAGCAGGATTAGTATCACTGACGCAGCTCGGGAGTACTCCGCACTTCTCGTTAAAATTGAATCCAAAAAAGAAAGGCATCGAATATCTTGTTCAAACTCAGCGTCAGTTAGGTTTCTAGTGGTATATCTGAACAATTTTCTTTGAAAATCGATCAACATACCTATCAGTTGTTGCTCTATTAAATACGCGATGCACGGTTGACTTCATTTGGTCATTCGTTAGCCGCATGAGATAGTCGCCAATATTGACCACGAAGGTATCTGGGATAGGCGATGCTTTGATCCATTGCCCTTTGCTAGTCAATACCTGCAAGCCACCGATACTATCCTGCCACAGAAGTGTGAAGCACTGAAGATCTGTGTGAGAACCAATACCCACATCATTACTACTCGCAGCCTGCTGAGCGCTCATGGCTGGGTAATAATTGAACACGCCATCGGCACCTGGGTATGTTGTCACAGCGTCGAAAAAGTCTTCTGGCAATTCAAGAGCGAGTGCGAATATCTTGACTAGCTTTCTTGCAAGCGTGAGGCACGAAGACCAGTATGTGAGGCAGGCGTGCTTGAAATCTGGAAGGTGGGCAGTCGTTTCCCATACAAAATCTTCTCCTCTGAGCCAAGACCTCACGTCGGCTGGTATGGCGTTGAGGTCTTTCTGGACAGGGTCATACTGTGGGTCATACTGCCACATGAAAGCTTCTCGGTAGTCAACTGATTGGCTTCAGCAAGTGGTTGTCAATGTTGGATACGTGGTGGACATACTTCCTTCACTTGGAGAAGCCTTGCCAGTCCCCTTGGCGGAATATCCATTGAAATGCTTGCTTTTTGACTTCGAGGCCCGTAATTTTTTCTCCAGCGGCTGCTCGAAGAAGGCCTTCGCAGCGCTTTGTGCATTCCGAATGACCTCTTCTGTAATTCCATGGTTGTTGATGTAGAAAAAGCCCATGTTTTCAGAAGCCTGCTTGATCAATCGGGCCAGATCTCTTCGCTGCTCAAAAGAGCCGTCGATATTGCGAATGTCGATCAGGGGAATCTCATCAGAACGAGCTTCGCGAGGAGGGTTGGTGGAAACATCCCGAAAGACTGGTCCGTATGCTGTGCGAAGCTCCAGCTTTACAGAACCTCCTTCCGTCATCTGTTGATCTGTGTGTATCATTTTAGCGTTTTCGATGCAAAGGTAAGTTGCGGGGAGGCAGATATGTCTAGGTTGGGATATTGATCACTCTTTACTATTTTGTCGCCGTAGGGTCAAACAATCCTTGAGTTTCTCGGGAGATAATTTCTCATTCCCGTGTCCTTCCAATCCCGGATTTGATATGCTGGTGCATCTGGAAGCGTCGGAAACCTTCGGCGATGCACGCAAAAGGTGCTGCCCCGCCTGAAGCGTCATTCTAATTGATGTTGTCCTCCCCACATCATGTACGATATGGCAAGGGCAGATTTGTACGAATGAGGAAGACTATGAGAGCTATCAGCCGGAGTCACCAGATGATGGCAGGAGATAGGTGGCAACCACAGCAGTTGTTGCACACTGTTCCGTCGTGCACCGTCGGGAGCTACTTTGTTTGCTACTCTACCCCCTGGGCACTAGCGTCTACTTGGCGTCATTGGTCACTTTGCAATTGAAGCAGACCTCTACGTTCAATCACTAGGTGTACCACACATTTGCTTGCATGAGTTTATATAACAAAGCTGTGCACTGGCTATACTAGCTTTATACTAGTCACATTGAGACAATAAGGCTCACTAACGATTATATATATATTTTACAAAAATGGATAACCCATCGATGGGTGGAGGAGACGGCATGCCTTCCTACAACGAGTCTACGAACATCACCACTAGCGCTCAGCGGCAGGCATGTGTTTCTATGTTGACCGTCTACACATGGGCTCTGGCAGACGGGCCTCAGGAACCTACGTGAAAGGGCTTCATCATCCACTTGGGGTGAATTGACAATCGTCTCTTTATTGAGCAACGGACAGACTCAATTGCCCCCTCACAAAGATCTTGTTCTCATTTTCCAAGCATCTTGAAACAGGATTGGTCTTGACGAATGGTTTTCATGGAAACAAAGACGGTACAAGCGCTCAATTTTGTACAATTTGAACTCGGTCTTTGACAGTCGTTCGAAACCTCTCAAATCCTGACTTGGATTATTTCATAATTCCCGTGTTGCGAACGAATGGGATATCACCAAGGGAGACTGCAAGTTGCCTCGAACGAACCTAGGCGTTGTTTCTTGACGACCTTTGAATACGAGTCCATGGCATCGACTCCAACGGCCGAAAGCAATCATTACGCGTCATTATATGGCGTTGTCAAACAACCATATCACCACGATGTTTCCATGCATTTGTCAAGTCTCCGCCTCTTTTTCTCATATATATATCTATGCAGATCATTTCAACGGCTCAATGCACCTTTGGGATAGTTACATTCTTGAAGCTATATCATCAAAATAGGACCAAAGTTCAAACCAAGATGCCACGACATGAGCAGGACAGGCCATCTTTGGGCCGCACCAGGAGGTATCGCAGTCATGCCCCTTCTGAACGGAGCGGCGCCAGGACTCCCATCATCATCGACCGCGAGCCTGATGAACTGGCAGACCTCAGAGAGAGATATGAACAGGCCTGTCTTATACGAGACATATACCGTGAGATTCTTGACAGACGACCAGACCCAGAGCCACACTCCAACCCAGATCATAACGATCTCGATCCTCCGCTCCAGCGCAGCTTGTCCGCAAGCCCCCGAGCTCTGATTCCCTCTCCCAGACCAGAATCAAGGGATCAGGACGACAACGAGAGAGACTACACCACCGCCCTCATCCCTTACGGCTGTACTCAAGCCGACATGCGCGCTCGAATGAATCCCTCACCATCAAGCAGCAGGCCACGCAGGAATCCCCGCGAACGAAACCAGCTCATTACCCTCGACTCTTCCAGCAACCACCGCCCAGCTACGCCTGCGCCATCCGCGAGACCGCCCTCTTCCCGCGAAACCAGCGGTGCCACTACGTCAAGACCAAGATCAAGATCGACACGGGTACCGCACACGCAACGTCGCATGCGCCGGTCGGGAAGCCGCACGAGCGGCCTTGGTCAGCAGCTCAGCACGACCCCTCAACCCGCCAGCACGTTGTCAGTGGACTATTTCGAATATTGGGAAGATGACGACGACGATTATGAGCTAGAGGTCCTTTACCGGCTACGTCGATTCCCGAGGCGCGGGACCATCTGTCGAAGATGTGGTGGGCTGAGAAGATGAGGGTGGGCATGTTTTTTTTGTGCGTGCGTGTGTGTGCTCTCGTATAATCCTAATACACACGTTACCTCTCGATTTTGCATCTCGTCTAACATAATCATGATCAAGGCCCTGAAGAAAAGGGGCCCTCCACGTCTTGTCCACCCTTCCATCGCCTCGATAGATGGTAGATGGAAGATGGAATTTGTTCGAGTCGCAGGGGAAGACAAAAACGAAATCAGGATATTTGGAGAAGGCCAAACAGATGATAGCCGGGGGTCCACCTCTATTGAAATCGAACATTTCTTGTAAAGCCCTGTCTGTTTTTCTTGCATTCACCCAGATCCGATTCCATTCGTCGAGGAGAGGATTGAAAGAGGGCAGATTGCAGGCCAAGGTTTGAGGGAGCAGAAATTCGCACGTCGAGCTTCCTTTACCACACTACGTTACTCTGCTTGTTTCTTACCTGTGTTCCTCGGTTCCGGAATCAAGAGGGAAAGGCTGGCGAATACTTACCTCTCCTTATAGGTATGCCCATGCGGTCATTCGTGTTCGGCTGTTTTCATTTTACAAGTTTTCTGCATACCAGTTAGATAATCAGGAATATCGCGCTTTGTTTTCCCTTCTTCTTCTTCAATAAAAGATGGGGGGGAACTTTCACGGCTGTTTTGATGGGCACACGCAGGGATCAAAAAAAGGGATCATTCAACCGATCGTCACGTCAGGTCTCACGTCACCTCACCTCGCGTGGTGGACTGAAGAAAAACCTTGACAGGAAATTCATTGTCAGCCTTGAAACTCACACACGTGTGGGAAATCCCTTATGTAGTCAAATCTAGTAAAACCCAAAACGAACTCGCCAATTTTGAATACGAGGAGGGTGGCGAGGATTCTGCGCGAGGAAGCTTCGGTCAATTTTGATAAAAAAGGGGCATATATGTGTGCACAAGACCAATTCCATTCTAACATTCACCACTAGCTAGAAGCAAAGTATCAACTAGGGCTCTGTCCCTTTTGAGGTATCGAACCCGGTCAGGCGATGCAGCCAACATGAAGTTTGTTCAAGCATTAACGCACAAATCGGGGAATCAAGAGGCATTGGTCATCCTTGGTATTTTGTGCAAAAGCTCTTTGTGTCAGGTCACTCTTGAGTAGATCTGGAACTATACTGATAGGTATATGGCACCTAAGGTTCGGCCTAGACAACTTATCAAGGAAGCCCGGCTGAGGCTGGTGCGAAATACTATGTACAAAGCCTCTCGCTTGATAGGTTTCAGCATATACTTCGTAAATTCTTGGATTTGCCGGCAAAGATGTGGGCGATTGCTATTTGAACTGTGACTGTCCGCTCCTGGAGACTCGGAACATCGGGATGACAACATATGTACAGAGTATTACGGAGCTGTGCTAGTGTAATAGTAGCGGGAAGGTAGCAATGCCCTGACGCGTAATAGGCCACTGGCGAGTGGCTAATGGCGGAGCGAGGGAGCCTAAGCTTTTGAAAGTGCCGAGGTTCACGAGCCAAAAAGCCTCTGGATCGGCCCCCTACTGAGGAAAATTAGCCGACCCCACTTGATCCAAACCCTCGGGTGGCCTCGCGAGAAATAAATCGAAGCTCTTTTATTATGAACAAAGGCTAGCTTTCAGCGATACCAAAGATGCCTGCTAACCGTGGTGAGAGCCGTTCAGTGTCCGAAACGACTTCGCTTTTGCCGAATTCGTTGACGTCTCATTTTGGCTTCCGAAGGAGCAGTTGGGGTAGCAGGCCGGCGATTTACAGTGACGATGACGATGACGATGACCCAGACGCCGTTGATATCAATGAGCTGTCCCTGAGCTTGGCTCGTGCCGGTTCTATCTCGTCGGGCACCGGACTTGAACCAGATGGACAATATATCCAGACAGAACCGCGGCGAAGGGCTTCCAGCGCCCGGCCTCGCGTTCAAACCGAAGCAGGGCTGAGAGACTCGCTCGACAACTACCGCATCACCAATAAGCAAGATGACGAAGAAGAGCAAGATCCGAGGTTCATCGACATCACTCCGAGGCGGTTTTGGATTATGTTTCCCATCATAATACTGACTTATTTCGTTGCATGCTTCGATTCCACGCTCACGGCATCGAGTCATCCCGTCATCACGTCCGAATTCGGGGCCTCCCAGGCAGCGCCATGGCTGAGTACAGTATTTCTCATCACAAGCACTGCGTTTCAGCCGTTGTTTGGGCGCTTTTCGGATATATTTGGGAGGAGAATTATGGTTTCTCTTGCACTTGGTATCTTCGCATTGACCACCGCGTGGTGTGGCCTGGCGAGAAGCATTGAAAGCTTTGTCGCAGCTCGTGCGGTATGTGGGATCGGCGCAGGTGGCGCCATGGCTTTGTGCATGATCATTATAAGCGACGTTGTGCAGATCGAATACCGAGGCGTCTTTTCATCTCACATGAGTCTTGCCTTTGGTGTTGGTTCGGCTTCGGGGGCAGCCTTTGGTGGGTTTCTCTGTGATGCCCTTGGATGGCGTTGGGCTTTTGGCGGGCAAGTTCCACTCATCACCATCTGTACTGTGATGGCTATTTTTCTCACACCAAAAGACCTTGGTCCGATGTTGATCAACGACCACGAAGGAAGCGCCTGGAGAGCGATGCAAGGCTTCGATTTCCTCGGTTCCCTGCTCCTCGTCACTACAGTCACATCCCTGGTTCTGATAATTAACCTCGGTGGCAACATCTTTCCGTGGTTTTCCCCGGTTGTTATAACATGTGCTGTGGTCTTTGTAATCTCGATGCCGACATTCATTTGGCGCGAAACAAAAGCAAAACACGCCATCATGCCGATGAGGATCCTCACGAAAAGACCACAAGCCAACCTCATATTTGCCAATCTCTTTGGCGCAATGGCAAACAACACAGTCATCTTCAATGTTCCACTCTTCTTCCAGGCAGTCATGCTTACCTCTGCGTCGGAGTCTGGCTTTCGTCTTGCTGTACCGAGTATTGTTGGTTCAAGTGCCGCGGTTTGCACGGGATACATCATCACTTATACCCGAAAACTGAAACCCACGCTCGTGATAGGAGCTCTTTTGGACATTGTTGGCGCTGTCGCAATCCTCTTCATGAAGCGAGGCCTGCCTGATGTGGTCATTCTCCTTCTCATTCTTGGCATTCCAACAGGTCAAGGCTTCATTTATCCAAACACGACAGTGAGTGCGCTGGCAGGATCCAAGAGCGAAGATCTGGCAGTCATCTGCACAACAATTGGACTTTACCGAAGTCTTGGTGCCGTGTTAGGGGTGGCCACATCGAGTCTGGTTTTCCAGAACAGCTTGGTTGCATACTTGAACAGCACGGTCAAAGGAGACAATCGGGAGGCCATCATACGTTTGGCAAGGTCGAGCGTAAAATCAATCAAATTCTTAGATTTGGAACACCAATGGCAAGGTAGGTGTTGCCCGAGCATGGGGAAATAGTCCCACTGACCTTTGCGTAGTGACTACGGCTTATGAGAAAGCCCTACGAATGGCGTTCGCATGTGCTCTTGTGTCAGCTTTGATCGTCAACGCTCTGTGCCTACCGTTGAAGCTGCCACGACTCAAAGGGGCAATCAAACCTGCTGCGCACGTCGGTGAAGGCTAAATCTCTCGGAGGCGAGTGGTGGACAAAGTGGAAGCGCAGAAAAGGGCCTAAGGAGATGGTCCTTCGTTTCGATGTGAGAATATCTTTCTCTTGTACCAGATGCTGAAGGCGTCATGCATGGTTTGTCAAACCTGAAATTGAGATACCTTGAGAACTGCTAAAATTGCAATCTTGCGGGCAGTCCTTGGTCAAATAGCGGATCTCGCAAAAAACGGTGCAGACAGTGTCGGGATCGGTGTCGCTTGCACTCGCTATTACGGAGATCAAGGCCAACCCGAAATATTTTCTTTTATCGAGGAGGTCTTCAGACCACTGTCACTAACCAAATTTTTGAGAGACGATAGTACCCATCAAGTTCTTTGCCCTCTCGAAGGGCGGTGCTGGTATTCAATCGTCCGGCCCTGTGAGAGTTCGTGAAAAAGCGCAACATCTTGAGACGGGTCCTGTATGAAGAACACCAGTTTTGTGGCAAAACAAGAGTTTCACTATCATTGACTAGTGATGGGAGGTAGTGGTCTGCCTTGTAAGGCGACACCGTCGACAATTTGGAGTGATTAGAGCGTTCTGATTGACGTATGGATAGCCTTTGTTTCTGTCAGAAGCATCGCCAGTGAGAATTGACCACGCGCAAGAATGATGTCGGCGCGTGCAGCTTAAAACACTTCGTGTCCTTCATCGGCTGGAAGCTGAGTTGTCTGCTGCCGTCTCATGGCTGGATGCCTGGAGGCATTTTCGTAGAGTATGATTCAAAGCCGGAGAATGAGCTACGGATAGCGTGACTTGGTTGATGTGAAAGTTAACGCCAAAGCAAAACAGATGCTGTTTTGTCGCATAGGCTTCCAAAAGTAACGGCATCCTGCTTCTCAGTCCTGTAGTGTTGAGACGTGACGATGGCAAGGTTTTCGCGGATATCCTAAATGAGGCGCAGATTGGTGCTGGTAAGGTTTCTGCATCGTTGGTTCTGTTTGCCTTGTATCACCTCGGATGCTGGGATGCCGGGCGAGCGATTGGTAGGGAAGGTGTCCATCTTCACACTTGTGTCGCGAGATCTAGTAGAACACGTCATTAGTGGTTCAACAGGGACCATCTCTTCTCTGCAAGCACTGGTGAGGCCGAGACCGCTTCGAGATGGTCGAAGCTGGGATACACGACAGGTGCCAGTTTCGATATAGGCCACTATTTACAGTCACAGTCTTCTGTATCAGTCTGGATCTAGTGAATTCAGCATGTCCCAAGTTCGTCTTGCCCTCTCAATCTCTGCCTTTTTCTCTTCGTCTGACTTAGAGGACAGGCTAGCCAGAGTCTTAGAAGTCGCAATACCATTCAGATCTGCTTTCTTCTCTACGGCTTCATTTTCTGCTTCCAAGCCGTTCGTCTCCACATTATTCAAAAATGCCTCAATCTCGCGTTTCATGGTGTCACATTGGGCCATCTCGTCACGACCGGCGTCGAGACGATTCAGCAACACAGTTTTCAACTGTTCCCTAGCCTGATGCGGCCGTAGCACATTGATGACGGCATTGATGTTCTGTGCCACGATTCCAATATCGCGCATCTTGTCTTCCCAGTCGACTGGGTTGTCTGCCATTATCGTCCATAGCTCTAAGAAGTTGAGGTTGAGAGATTTTGTCAACTGCCACAGGAGGCGGGCATGAGGACGAGCAGGACCGGTAGCACGAGCGAGGGCAGAGAAGTCAATGAGGCGTTCGTCTTCGGTCTCTGGAAGGGTAGGCTGAGGTGGAATGTGGTGGGTTTCGTTGAAGACTTTGTACGATGTTGTCGACGGAGTTGGGGCTGGCGGCGGGCGAAGGAGTACGAGCTCATAGGGGAGATCAGCTTCGACTTGCGACTCCTGAGACTCGGCTTCAAGGGATTTGAGGCGTGCAAGATTGTGTGTTGTGAAGTTCCGCCAGAACGGTGGGGGTGCCGGGTATGGGGCGTTAGGGATTGATGGTGGTTCTTCTTGGCTTTGCTGATCGGCCATGTCAAGAGGCGTGAGCAGGACCCCTTGAGAACGAAACTATGTGCGATATCATTCGCTGCTGGTGAGTTGTGATCGCTTGCGTGGGCTGGGGAAAGGGAGCGAGGGTACGAGTGGTGTAAAGGTAGGTAGGTACGGCATAGGTACGATATGGGTCTCGACTGCCCTTTCCTCACTAATTCTAGGGTCTCAGCCAATCAGAAGGCCGCATCTGCGGAGGATGTGGACTAGTCCACGTCTGGCAGATGGGAATCATTCTAACCCTATAAGTGATAAAGGTCGTAGTAGGAAGGGGTATACTCGCTGGATTTCCGTTCAGAACAACCATTTCTGTTTTCATTCTTACAGTAAAGCGTGCAGCACAAGGGAGGATGTTCGAGTCGTCACCGTCGTAGCAGGCAGCTACTCCCCACCTCGGTATGCCTCCGACTGACCCGGGCGCCCTCGTGGCTTCCCTCCTCCGGCTCTATCACCAGTCCTACCTTGCCGATTACCTAGGTTACGCCCTGCTCCTGCTCTGCTACACTGCCTCGAGACTATTCCTTGCGCCATTCCACCGCCTCTTCACTCTCTCCGACCCCGCTATCTCCTACCCTTTCGCCACGACCGAACGTGTTACAACAGTCGAAGCGATTCTGTACGCTGGCGCTGTCCCGCTTGCATTCTTCATCCTCTACGTCCTTCTCGCTCGTCCTGGCTTCCACAAGTCCCACGTCACCATCCTCGGTTTCATCATCAGCGTCACCCTCTGCAGCTTCCTCACCGATCTGGTCAAGAACGCGGTCGGCCGGCCAAGGCCAGACCTGATCTCCCGCTGTAAACCAGCGCCTGGCACGAGTGCGACGGAGAATCTCACCATTGACATTTGCACCGCACCACACGATAGCCATGTGCTGCAAGACGGCTGGCGGAGTTTCCCGTCAGGCCACAGCAGCTTCTCCTTTGCCGGCCTGGGATACCTCTCGCTCTGGTTGGCAGGGCAGCTGCACGTCTTGAGACCGAGAACCGATCTCACCAGGACACTTGTCGCTCTCGCACCAGTCACGGGTGCCTTGCTTATTGCCTTGTCTCGCATGGCCGATTACAGACACGATGTGTATGATGTGACCAGTGGGACTCTCTTGGGCATGATCGTGGCTTGGTTTTCCTATCGCCGTTATTTTAGAAGGCTGAGGGATCCGAGGTGCCATGAGCCGTACCCTACTCGGGCCGAGGTTGCAGGACGAAAAGCAAGAAGCGGAAAGACAGACCTGGAGGCGCAGCGCACCTGGCCTTCCGACAACTTTGAGCTGGATGATTTAGCTACGAGTGATGATGATGAAGCACATCCATTGACAAGGAAGCGGCAGGACGGTTCGCCTACGAGAGGAGAGTCGAGAAATTTTGATAACCAATGACATTGACATCACCTGTGCTCCCAACCACGCATCAATAATCGCTAACGTAGAGTCCAGACTCTCTGTTATAGATACGAGGCCGAGCCCAATAACTGGCTATGTTCTTCTTGCGTGGCTTACTGGGTCTCCCACCACCGACTTCTATCTGTAGTCCATTAGGTCCGATGCAAGGCAGCGGTTGGGAGCATTGATATTGGCTTCCATTAGTTAGTGTCCCCCGCGTTGGAAACATGCGATCGTGCTGGCATGCGTTTCCAACAGGACTTGGCTCGCATTGGCGCAAGACGTGGCACCTGGGCAAACGTCTAGTCTGCGCGACCTTCGAAGAAAACCCCAAGTCCACCTCGAGGTGTCTCTTGACCCGTGATGATATCCTTCTTCGCAAAAGTATCAACAGCCGGGGGAGCAACGTGAGGAGTGACCAGGTCAGAACCGCTTCCACTCATACCACTGCTCGAATACCACCTGTTGAGTCGAGGCATCAAGGGCCGAGTATGGTAATCGCAGGCGCCATTGCTGCTTCCCCCGTATCCAGCACTCGTAGCATAACTCCAGCTGCTCGCGGCCGTGGTAGGTGTGTTAGCCAGGCTAGGAGTTGAAGGGGCAGTAGCAATAGCGACATGATTCATATCCTGGACTTCTATCCTGACCCCATTTTCGTTGCCGTTGGAGTCATTAGTTTCGCCATTTCTGTTGATAGCACGGTGAAATGAGGACAGATAGCGAAATGCCTCAGAGTTGTATCTGCTCGAGGCGGGTCGGCCGGCGCGGATCGCTTTGGGCTTCCATTCCGTCGGGTCGAGATCAGGCTTAAACGTATGCTGGTCTGTTGGTATCCTCACGACCGGAATATGTGCGTTGGGCACCACTCCTGTTGGGGTACGTGGCTGGAGTATTGCTCGAGGGGAGGAAGGCGCAGTTGGTGAAGAAGGAGAGGGAGCCATGATGTTGGCGGCCGAGAGCGGTTTGTTTGAGTCTTTGTGTTGACAAGTTTCGCTGCAATACAAAATCGAATTTGAAGGAGTAGTTATTTGTTTCTCACACATCGCACTGGGAGCCCGACAGGTTAGTGACTGGAGATGATTTTCCGAAACAAAGGCTTGTCGGTAAATGCCCAGCCTGAACTCACCAATACTGCAAGAAGCAAGCAGCCATCGGTTCTTCAGGCTTGCTAGTTTCGAGGACAATTTTTTCTCTGCGAGGAGAGCCGAGCAGACCGCTGCTGGTCGCGCCTTGCCCGAGAGTAGAAGATCGCTTAAGGATCGGAGGGCGAGGCCTTTTGTTTGTGCTGATCACCGCGGACGACCGCTGTGGCATACTCTGCTCAGCCCTGTCAGCCATAGCGGGCGGTTGGGGATTGTGCCTGCGCCTGACACAAAGGTCCCTAGAGGAGTCATGCCTGATGTAAGAACGAAAACGTACAGCAGGTAAAACGTGGTGTGTTTTGTTTTGCACACCGACAATGCGAGGACCCTGGTGAGATTGCTGCTGCCGCGGTGATTGGTGGGGGTTTTTAGCACTGACGGAGAATCGACCGCTCTTATCGCGTGTCATTCTTGGAAAGGGACAGTGCCCGCGTATTAGCCCGCAAGATTGCAGCCACCCACGCCACTCAAATCTGAGTGGCTTTGCTAAGCTTTTCAGACAATGAGTCCCGAACAAGTCTCTCTGCGCCACGCTGCGGATATACTATATTACAGGTACAGCTTGAGGCTCTCTCTGTTGACCGCTTTGGTATTTTGTGGATTGGCGCTTCGCTCTGTCTCCTGCTTGATAGGCTAACATGACTCCGCCCGTCGCAGCGCGTGGTATTCAAAGGTGTAAACGAGATCGGCGCTGCCACGGATTGAATCGAAACTAATGTTTCTAATTTAGTGCGCACTATGACTACTCTGCCACATATGAAGGTGCATTTATGTCTGTCAGCAAAGGGTGCAGTTGTGTTTATGAGGCAGAATGGTCTTCAATACGATGAGCCAGCAAAGTCTTGAAGCATGACTTCTCAGGTATTTTCAAACCCTTCCGGCACGCCCCTAGCAACGTGACCTTGTCTTCCAACATAGCAGCCAATCATGCTGCTCCACTGATAGTTGTGCTTCTGCATTTCTTTTAGCTTTTTGAAAGCACCCACGTTCGCATATGCAGCTCCGGTACTAGGATCTCGATATCTAGCTGGGATTCCCGTTATGCCGCACAACTGTGTCGTCTGCTTGGCTGGTCTTGCTGGTCTCTTGGTGCCGTAGAAGACGCTGTATGCTCGTTTAGCTTCGTCTGTGAGCTCTTCGAAGTCCTGAAGTATGACAAGATTTCGAGTTGAAATAACTTCAACAACTGGTTGTTGGTGGGTTTCAATTGGAGCATCAGATACCGAAACTGGGGTGTTTGCGTTAGGCCCTGCAGGAGGCGCTCCTGCTTCAGCGGAAGAGTCCTTTTGGTCTGACGGTTCAGGTATACTGGGAGCCCCGAAACTGCTTTGGACATTTGGTGTCTTGGTCTCAGACACAGAGTGATGCACATCGGTGGTTGACTGTTGCACACCTTCTGCACCCTTTTCATCTTGCTGTTTTGGTGGTGATTCATGAACAGTTGGATTGGGTACATCTTTGGTTGAGTCGTCATTTCTGCCTTCTCCATCTGGCTCCTCCCGCACAACGTTGAGAGCTGATGCATTAGGCACTGGGTCCAGAACGGGTTGCTTCTGCTCCGATAGCTCATGGATACTCGTTGAGCTGTGCACATCTGATGGCGTTGCTGCACCTGAGACGGGTGGCATGGATGCATACTCGTGTATTCCTGTGAGCCACTTGCCAGTAACTACGGTTGGGTCAGGGTTTGGGTCAGGAATTTGCTGGGGAGCGTTCGAGGCAGAGCTTGGCGCCGGCGCGATCGTAGTATCTGTAGTGCTTGCCGGCGGCGATTGAACTCTACTCGCTGTAGGCGCAGCTGCAGCCTGATCATGTAAACGTTGAAGATTCTTTGGTTTGGGCCCTCGTTTCTTGCGCTGCTGATCATCACCGCCACTTCCACCTGGAAGGAGTTGCTCAGGTTTGGGACCACGATAAGCATACTTTGAGCTATGCAAAGTCAGGACAGCACCTTCAAGTTTGCGATCTTTCAGAGCAGCCAATCTGGCCGCTTGCTCTTCTTCACGCTGTTTTTCCATTGTCTCCCAGCGATTGAGGCTCTTTGCATTTCTTCTCTCGTTCTTCTCGGCTTCGGCAAGACGGTCAGCTTGCGTCATCTCTTTCGGCGCCTCTGCTTGCCTCCGCTTTTCCTTTTCCTCCCGTTGAGCCTTGTTTTTCAGCCTCTGCTCCTCATTCTCCTTCAGCCGTTCGAGCATGGTCTCTCGGTGCGCTACTGTTTGTTTGCGCTGAGATGCTCGACCTGGCGCAGTAGCTTCATCTGGCAACCAGGAAACTCGCTCTTTGCGTTTGGTAGGCTTCGGCTTGTCTGGAGCCCTATGTAGCGAAGTAGGGTCAATTTTCGGTCTCTTCCTAATTGCTCCCATTGTTGTCAAGGCCATCTCAGCTTTTCGCTTCTTCTGCCGTTCGAGCTTGGCGTGTTTCTGCAACTCGTTTTCCCCTTCCATGTCGTCGGGAGCCGCGTTGGGACCCTGATCATCGTCGTCCGACGAAGACATATCTGCCTCATCATCTGCCTCATCGCTGTTGTATTCGTCGTCTTCACCCTCCGCTTCAGCGAAAAGGAGGGCAACGTCGTCTTCCTCATCTTCATCGGCTTGTTCCTGCGCTACAACCTGGTTGTATCGGTTTCCTGCGGTTCTCCTTCTCTCTCTTGTGGCAATCATCAACTCCGTCTCTGGCTGAGATGACTCATCTTCAGAGGATACACCGCTACCGTCCCCACTGGACCTCTCCTCGTCACTCATGGTTGCTTTGGATTTGCGAACAGAAAGCAGGATTATTTAGGTCAACTCCCTGGAAGCGCGATTTTAGTGGGCTCGCGGGACGCGAGCGCCGATAAGATAAAGACAGCCAAACTCCACCTGCGCCCCTACTCTTTATTTTCGTACTAGTGAGCCTAAGGGCTTTGGGCCTCGGGGATTGCATGCAGGTACGCGAGCACGCGTTGGATGGATCAAACCCCGGACTACACGCGACTGATCACGCCGCAATATTCGTATGCATGAAAAAGAAGCAGAGATCATGCCGAAGCAGGGCCGACAGACTAGAAATGGAGAAAAAGGTCATCCTCTAGAATTGAGAAAGTCGCCACGCAAGCGAAAACGAGACGATCTAAAGGAAGATTCACTGCCTCAAGCGAGTCGTCATCGACTCGAGGTAGTCGACGTACAAGCAGAGACAGCATGTGATATTGATGAGCCCCCGCCTTGCAACAAAAAGCCCAAGAGGGACATAGTCTTAGATGAACCTGCCAGGAACGATATCGTTGAGCAACGAAATGAGCAGGTCCAATCGGTCAACGATTCCGCCTCCATATTGATCAAGGATAAAACAAACTTGCAAGATACCGCAGCTAAAGTAAACGGGAACAGTATTCTTGTCGAGCAGGAACTCAGTTCAAGTGAGCTTTCTTCACTGCCTGACGAGGACAGTATAGGAAAGAAAGAAAAAGAGCCACGCCGGAAGAGGAAAACAAAAGAGGAGAAGGACGCAGACAGTATGCCTCTCGCGCCCAGGGCAACAGGCTTGAACATGTTTGTTGGCGCCCATGTCAGCATAGCCAAGGGCGTGGAAAATTCGATCAAGAATGCTGTCCACATCGGAGGGAATGCCCTGGCACTGTTCTTGCAAAGTCAGCGGAAGTGGGACAACCCCGACCTGAAGCCGGAGAACAGAGACGCCTTTATCCAGGCATGTTCACATCATCATTTTGACGCGAAGCAACATATCGTACCTCACGGCTCATACCTAGTGAATCTCGCAGCCAAGAACCCAGACCAAGCCAAAAAGTCCTACGACTTCTTTTTGAACGACCTGAAAAGATGTGAAGCGTTAGGGATCAAATACTATAATTTCCATCCCGGCGCGACAAACCAAGATCCTTTGCCCGAGGCCATCAGTCGGTTAGCAAAGCTGCTGAATAAAGCCCTGGCTGAGACTAGCACCGTTGTCCCACTTCTAGAGAATATGGCAGGTACTGAAACGATAATAGGCTCACGATTTGCGGACTTGGCACAAATTATAGCAGAGATCCAGCCTGAATACCACAGTCGAATTGGAATTTGTATTGACACGTGTCACACTTTCGCAGCTGGATACGACCTAAGAACACCAGAAGCTTTTCAAAAGACGTTGAAGGAGCTCGACGAGGTCGTGGGTCTAAAGTATTTAAAGGCGATGCATCTCAACGATTCGAAGGGCATGTTCGCCGCGAGGAAAGATCTCCACCAAAACATTGGTACAGGCTTCCTCGGGCTGCGACCTTTTCATAGCATTATGAATGAGCCACGCCTAGCCAACATTCCCCTCATTCTAGAGACCCCCTGCGACCGTCCTGATCCCAATAACCCAAAGAAGACCATCGACGATAAAACTGTGTGGTCCCGTGAGATTAAATTGCTCGAGTCTCTAATTGGCATGGACCCTAATAGCGATGAATATAAGCAATTGGAGTCGGAGCTCGCTGCCAGAGGCAAAGAAGAGAGAGATAAAATGGAAAAGTGGCAAGCCGAGAAGGAAAACAAAGAGCGAGAGAAAGCTGAAAAGGGCCGTAAAAAGTTGGCCAAAGCCGAGAAAGGCCAGCAAAACATCTCTAGCATGTTCGAAGGCAAGAAAGCAAAAAAGGCCAGATCACTATCAAATGAATTTTCAGATTCTTGAACACATGAACACATGAACAAGCGAACAAGGGATCCAGCGGACAACGGAATTAGGGGGTGGCGGCACGAGTGACATGTACTCGGTCGCCTTGTAATGTTATGAGCTTGAACAAAAGCACTGTAGACTCAAGGAGCAATCATACTATGTATAATATTTGGGAGTCTGGGGGAAGCAAACGTAACACCTGCAGACGTTCTTTTGAACTCCTATTACTGGAGGCGTCCTGAAACGCCCCTTTCGAAAATTATGGATCAGCCGCCACTCCGCAGGTCCATTTGAAGCGTCCTCATTATTGGATGCGCTGCTGTGACTGACTTTTCGCAAAAAGGCCACGGTGGAAGGTGTGAGCTTATCGATAAGGAGGTCCCTCATGCATAAGTGTCATTTTCAGGAATATTTCTAGAGACTGGACACGGCATCCAGATTTCTATTGTCCTCGCTCACACCCCCATCTCCTTTCCTCCAAGTTCCTCGTGCAAAGGCACGTTGCCCCGATCTGAAGTTTGGCAGGCTCATTAGGCAAGAACACCTAATCAAACGCCCCCACGTATCGAGAACATCCTCTTCTCACAATGGCGGCGCGAGGAGCGTCGAAGGCGTCTTCCTTCCACTTTACCACTCTCTTCTACCTTCTTCTCATTTTCATCTGCCCGCTGGCTCTGATAGGGCAGGCTCAGGCTGAAGATCAGACTCCTATGAACGATAGCAGTGCCGAATATGGAACTGTCATCGGTATCGACTTGGGTACTACATACTCGTGCGTCGGTGTGATGCAGAATGGCAAAGTCGAAATCATTGTCAACGACCAGGGAAACCGGATAACACCTTCATACGTAGCATTCACGGACGAAGAACGATTGGTGGGAGACGCAGCCAAGAACCAGTATGCTGCAAACCCTGAACGAACAATCTTTGATATCAAGTGCGTATATTTCTTAGGTCGCGATGGGTCCATCTGCTAACAGAGCGACAGACGCCTGATCGGCCGAAAGTTCAACGACAAGGACGTCCAAAAGGACGCTAAGCATTTCCCATTCCACGTCGTCCCGAAAGATGGCAAGCCTACTGTCAATGTCGATGTTTCTGGAAAAGAACGAAATTTCACCCCCGAGGAGATTTCAGCTATGGTTCTCGGAAAAATGAAGGAAGTCGCCGAGGCATACATTGGGGACAAGGTCACTCATGCCGTTGTCACCGTTCCTGCTTACTTCAACGATGCTCAGCGTCAGGCCACGAAGGATGCAGGCACAATCGCCGGTCTGACCGTGCTCCGAGTGGTGAACGAACCTACGGCCGCGGCAATCGCCTATGGACTGGACAAGACTGGCGATAAGAAAGAACGACAAATTGTTGTCTACGATCTTGGTGGTGGCACTTTTGATGTTTCTCTCCTGTCAGTGGATGAGGGTGTTTTCGAGGTGCTTGCAACTGCTGGTGATACGCACCTGGGTGGTGAAGACTTTGACCAGCGAGTTATGGATCACTTTGTCAAGCTATACAACAAAAGGAACGATGTCGACATCCGAAAGGATTTGAAGACGATGGGCAAGTTGAAGCGAGAAGTTGAAAAGGCCAAACGAACCTTGTCTTCTCAGATGTCAACCCGGATTGAAATTGAAGCCTTCCATCAGGGCAAGGACTTCTCTGAGACCCTAACCCGAGCCAAGTTTGAAGAACTCAACATGGACCTTTTCAAGAAGACTCTCAAGCCGGTTGAACAGGTTTTGAAAGATTCCAAGGTGAAGAAGGGCGAAGTTGACGATATTGTCCTGGTTGGTGGCTCAACCCGTATTCCAAAAGTTCAGTCTATGATTGAAGAGTTCTTTGGCGGCAAGAAAGCCTCCAAAGGAATCAACCCTGACGAAGCTGTTGCTTATGGCGCTGCCGTTCAAGGAGGTGTTCTTTCTGGACAGGTTGGCACGGAGGATATTGTGCTGATGGATGTCAACCCACTTACACTCGGTATTGAAACCACCGGTGGTGTCATGACTAAGCTGATTCCACGAAACACGGTTGTTCCGACCAAGAAGGCCCAAATCTTCAGCACGGCTGCCGATAACCAGCCTGTCGTCTTGATACAGGTGTTTGAGGGTGAACGATCAATGACTAAGGACAACAACCTTCTCGGCAAATTTGAACTTACCGGCATTCCTCCCGCTCCGCGAGGTGTCCCTCAAATCGAGGTCTCATTCGAGCTTGATGCAAACGGAATTCTCCGGGTTAGCGCTGGTGACAAAGGGACTGGAAAATCTGAGTCTATCACGATCACCAACGACAAAGGACGGTTGACGCAAGAGGAGATTGACCGAATGATCCAAGAAGCCGAGGAGTTTGCTGAGGAAGACAAAGCTCAGCGAGAAAAGATTGAGGCACGAAACAGCCTCGAGAACTATGCCGTCTCTCTTAAGAATCAAGTCAACGATGAAGAAGGCCTGGGAGGTAAAATTGACGAAGACGACAAGGAGACACTCCTTGAAGCCGTTAAGGAAGCCACCGACTGGCTCGATGAGAATGCCGCCACAGCTGAGAAAGAAGACTTCGAGGAGCAGCGAGAGAAGCTAAGTAGTGTCGCCTACCCAATCACATCGAAACTTTACTCTGGCGGCGCGGGCGGTATGCCCGACTATGGTGACGACGATGAACCCAACCTGCACGATGAGCTGTAGGTTGAGCTTTGGTGAATGAAGGAGTTGGAAGGAGCAGAGGATGATTATTGACGATTGATGAAACCGCTGCGTCTCTTGACTGCGCACTAGGCAACCAAATATATTTATGTCGTTGATTTTGTGCCTGATAGAGAGAAGATTCGTTTATCCAGGAGCAAGGAGCTCGATAGAGCAGGAGCAGAGCATGTCATGGTTGGCGTTGCTTGTCCTTGCCAGGACTGTTCCACATACGTATGCTGGTTGATATGCTGAAACAAGCATTGTGACAAATAGAAGTTTTGAGACCCAGCACGCTATCACTGTATGATCGTCCCACTCTGTTCCCATTTCACCTGGACACTGCCCTCCTGACCACGATGTGGATGTACATACGAAGGATAACACATGCAGCACGCAGGCTGCTGGCAGCATGGGGTTTCTGGGGGCTCCTACAATGGCCAGGCCTATCAAGGCTATCTCACTTAACCATGCAGCGAAGAAGACAAAAACGAAGGTGGAGGGGACTACAGGCTGATGCTGAGAGGGCTGGAAATTTCTGCTAGTAGAGTGCTAGAGCTCGTGGTAAAATGTACCTGGATATCGATTGCGGTAACGTACGACCGGGTGATGGCGAAGAAGGATGGAGTCCGGCTGCCTTGTCTCCACATTCGGAGTACCACCATTTTCACTCGTCCTAACAGGGAGATGGGACTCGCTCCTTGTTGTCCCTTGGATACGATGCTCGGAACTCGTTGGAGAGCTCTTTCTTCAGCGGGTTGCGGAGGCGCACGGTCAACTGCTGGCGCTTGAGATTGGGGAAATCACGGGCTGTGTTTCAGAACTCTCTGTAGGAGTCTGCGGCGCCTCGTGGGTGTTTGCTGTGGTCAGCGGAGAGATGGGGCTCGGCTCGAGCGGTGATAGTCCCCGGAGACTCTCTGTATGCTGAGACTCGCGCCCCGGGCGGGAAAGCGTGATGACGGGTGAGGGCAATGGACCGATGTCGACTCGAGGGTCGGACAGCCACGGGATTGGTAATGAAGGGGCATCCTTTGCATCCAACTCCCGCCGCCGAAGAGTTTCTTTTGCAAGTCGGTTGGCCATTTTCTGCAGCTTTGTTTGGACTTCGGGACGTTGGAGATACAACTTTGTCAATCGCTCAATCTTCGCAAGACCTCGCCAGTCGTCGAGCTGAATATCTGCCACGCCGGTATTAGCGCTGACACGCGCAAATGTGATATGTTGCTGGTTTGATTTGCTGTTGATGATATCTTCCATCTCTTCTTCAACTCTGTCGGCGTCGGTAGCGATGACCTGAAGATCTTGAAGAAGGTTTCGTGCCTCATGAACTGCCGTCGGTAGGAGGCGATCCTTCCAGCTGCGCTTGTAAATTGATGCAATAGAACCACGCCTCGACCTAGCGCTGGTTGCGTCGTGGTCCAGCTTTGGAGAGCCCGCGCCGATGTTGAGCCAAACTACAGGACAGTCCTTGTAGCCAGCCACTTTGGACAGAAAATGAAAATGGGCCTTTCGAGTCGGGTTATTGGTGTTGCCGAAAGCCCCATCGACAAATGTCCGCCCGTGAATATTCATCCTCGAGAAAAAAGTCGGCGCCGCTGTGGTAGCACGGCAAGTCATCCGTAGTTCGTAAGGGATGTACTTTCCAGTCCCGAACTGGGTCGATCGGCAGTAATGGCTGCAAATGAAAGCTGGCTGATGCATCCGTCGCCCAGAAGGATGCAACTCCCGACATATCACTGTGCTGAAAATATCAGTCGAGGGTTTGGAATTCTTGAATTATTAAATTACCAGTAACATCTGTTGCCTCCTATGTTCCCTTCTTCCATGAAGCGAAGCACTTCCCCAGGTTCTCTTTGTCCGTATTTGTTGAACACTTCTTGGATGCATTTTTGGAAATTCCTATCAGAGTACCTTGGAACGCCAAGTCCGCCGATACATGATCCAAACTGTTTCTTGCAGAAAATGCGCGGGATCAGCTCTTTGTAGACTTTGATGCTTTCGTTGATCGGCATGTTCAGCTTGACGAGCATGATTGCTATCAGCCTGGGGAAATGTCAGCACAAAATCTCTAGGCGAAGAGATACTTGCCCTCCGGTGCTGGTACCAACAACGTGATCAAACAGCTCAGCTGGCAAGAGTTCTTGATCTCTACCAGTGTTCTGCGAATCCACGATTTGGCCTTTGACAAGCTCTATGAGATGTTCCAAGATGATCATTGATGATAAGCCGCGGACCCCGCCGCCATCTACAACGCCGGCCAAGTTATCAGCAGAGAGCAAAATGAGTCGGAGATCTGGAAAATTCCGTCTACTTACCAAGCGACAAAATGCGAAGAGTCTTGGTGCTTCCTTCCATTCGTCCCATGCTCAGAGGAGTTGGATTGCCCACTCTTGGAATCGATTTTTGACATGCGCATCTCCGCTATTGGTTCTGATGCAATCGTGATGGTCGCAAAGAGAAGTTGCGCTTTGTGTATTGGGATCTACAACCACATGTCCCGTGCGCCCACAATGGATGCAAGCAACACTGCCGGAAGCAGCGAAACCACGAACAGCGCTTCCGTCTTCTGTCCATGAATTTGGTATAACTGCTCTTATCATATTAATCCAAAGTCTTCGGTATGGCGACTGCTGAGAGGGAATTCGCAAAACCCGGCTTAAAGGTATTAACGCTTCACGGGGCCGGCTTGCAAGGACTTGGCAACATTAGCATAATCGACGAGTTGTGCGGTCGAATCGCCCAACGAAACCGCACGCCACAATGTCCAACTCCGTGCGAGTTATTCGATGTGATCTGTGGTACCGGGATCGGCGCATTGATTGCCATCTTGCTCGGCAAGTATAGACTTGACATCCCACGGTGCAAGCATATATACATGGATTTGGCCGAATTCATTGATGAACAAAGAACTCGACGTCGAACTAATCGAAAAGGCCTGTGTGAGGAAGACATTCAAAATTTCGTGGAGGCATTGATCAAAGAAGAAGAATGGACTGATGATACAGATCTCCCAGCCTTAGATGACAGCACAATATGCAAGCATGTTTTGGTTGTGCAGGAACCAAAGAGTCAAGGAATACGACCAGTCACAAGGCTTTCTCATGGTGACACAAGCCCAGAGAAAAGGGCGTCAAATCCTTCTCCACAGAAGACAGCCAATATTGCTGAAATTATCGCAGCCGCAGTTGCCCATCCGGTGGACGGATGGTGCTCCCCTTCCGCCTCGAGCGCACCAGAGCCTCAAAGCCGTGTCTCCCATCTGCACAAGGTCGTCCTGATAGCCATTGAAGAAATTTTGAGCCTGCAGCCGAGCGCGCCACCCATTGTCTTTTTAGCCAACGTAGGACCATCGGTATTGCAATTAAAAAAACCTTGTGAGATAACAACATCGCCCAAAGAACCTGCGCTGTCGGTAGCGGACAACATCTCACCCGTCAAGTCTGCGGCAATGTGGCCGCTCAAAATGACCAAAAAGACGTTGACTGCATATAGCCCAGCATTTATGACTGAGGACACCTCAGCACACTCGACCATCGAAGGGAGACATTCGAAAGCGTCCTTGTCCCTAAGACGATGGCATATCTCGGAGCTTGCTGCTGTCATTGGCTACGACAGGCCGGACCGTGAGGAAGCAGATTACTGCCAACATGAGGCTCAGAGACGAATAGAGGAGCTTCTGACCACAGAGCCAGGGCCATCTCTGTTCGACTTTGGTGTGCAGTTGTGTACAGGGGCGGAAAACAGCGATATGATTGATCTGAGAATGACAAGAGCAAAAATCAAGGGCTTGGTCAGATACATGAATGGCACTGATTTGCTCGGCAATTCTGCGAGGCAATACGGGGCTGTTCAAAATCACAACACGGTAGAGCCCGGCAGTTCGATGTAAATAGCCCGTCTCCATGGACATATGTGGTCCTCGTTCGCTTTTTGTGTCTTGTGACATTATCCACATCTGTGTCTCAGTAGGCTGCTCTAGGTTGCAGGTTAGTAACATGCCCTAGCATTCTGTAGCAGCAGTAAATACACAACACTATATTTTGAGAAGCTTGAACATCCGAGTTCGAGTGGGTACCGTTGTTCGGAAAGAGGTCTTGGTAAAAGAGTGCGAATGTTGGAAGCGGCATATACGGTACTGAGAGTTAAAATATACCGGACGAATTGTCAGGCCAGCTGGTTTACAGGGCTACTGGCCGGACTCTTCTCGAGGTTGATCTTATTTTCGAGGACCTTGACATAGGTGTTGTGGCTGTTTGGGCTGGCGGACAGGCAACCGAACAGATATTTTAAGTCTTCGCTTGCTGCCCAATCAATATTTGAGAGAGTTAAGGTGTCCATGAGAGTATACGCAACCTTTGGGGTTGTCAGCAGCAAAAACAAAATGTAATTGGGATAACCTGACCTCGAAGACCTTCTCAAAGATTCCCAGACCATGCACTTTGACTGCATCTACTTGCAGTCCGCGCATTACCTTGCACAGTTCTCGCGCAATGATGATGGGATAGTTGTAGAAAAAGACATTGTCAGTGGAAGTAGTTGAGATCAGTCCTTGCCGCATGGAAGCTTGCCAAAAGATCAGTCGGAGCCATTGATGGGTAATCAGGACGTCAGCTTTCTGGATGTCTGTCATCTTAGAGTTCTCGAAGGTCAATTTGTTCAGTTCATGCTGGATGGCTACGATGCTCTCATATGGTGTATTCTCGGGTTCGTCGTCAGGATCGTTGGCGTTCCACAGCAGTACGAATTTTTCGTCGAGAGTGGAGAAAAGGTTACAGAGCTGGGTGAAGCCTGCCAAAACAATTTCATCTTTCTCGTCAAAAAAGTCTCTTGGAAAATGAGGTAGGCACGTCATTGAAATTGGCTTATTTCGCAGAATGGCACAACCTCTTTCGGTAATGAACAGCAAAGCCAGCATTCTCTTTCTGCAAATCAGCTCGATGGGATTGTCGGTCCTGCGGTCCGTGTCGCCAGCCATTTCGCGGGCAAAGCCAATTGCCTCTCTGAGGAAAAAGTGGTGTGAGCGTATTTGTTTGAGCTCGAAATATGTCAAGGATATAAAAAAGGAAGAAATTACGGTGGTCAGCGTTGCAGTCTCAATCCATTCGTAGGTGTGTCTGAGATGCAAACACTGCTTGAGCAACTCTCGCCCGAGATCGAGCTTGTGTTGTAGGGTGAGATCTGAATCGGGTGCTGCATGCAAAATGGTTATGGCACACATCGAGAGAACGAGAATTTTGTCTTGGGTTGAAAGGTCGTCGGGGTGATGCAGCATTTTGATGAAGGTGGGCTCGTGGAGGATGGGTTGGATGGGATACAGATGTCGAAACCATTGCTTGACACACTGAGATATCATAGCAGACGAGAAACCAATTTCCGACGCGAGCGCCATCAAGCGTGGCTCGACTTGTGACGGACCAGAGTTGGAACGGTACAGATACTTCGGTCGGTTCGGAGGATGAGGCGAGCTTGCGGACGACACAGCATCTGAAGAAGGTGCCTTTGAAGTTTTCCCAGACAGCATAGCGTTGATCGAATTCTGGTTCCCAAGCGTCGGACTCAACATCCCAGGCTGGCCCAAATTGTTATTTTCTGCTGTGTTCGTAGGGTCCTGGAATATCTGATGTGCTAGATCGTTGACAGATACATAGCCGCGAGCGGAGTTAGGAGAGGGATATTGGAGGAGTGATTGATCCTCCGGCACTTGCCATGCTGAGGGAAATTGGATACCGCCATGGGAGAAGCCGCCGCTGCCCAGAGGGCTGATGCTGTCGCCAAAGCCAAGCGGGACGGAGCGCGGCATATTTGTGGGTTCGGGAGCAGGGCCGTAGTCGGAGAACTGTGAAGCGGCCGGAGACACAAGGGGCGAAGACTCGACGCTCCCATCGTTATACGCCCCTGTGCGCAAGCCTGGCAGTTGGGCATCGAGCGATTGAAGGTTGAAAGAGGGCAGACCGGGTTCTTGATTTCGGGTGTGTTCGCTCTCTCCGCGAAGTTTTGCGATGACCGAGCCCGAGCCTTTCTTCGGACCTGGTTGGCCAGTCAATATTTGTGCAACCTGAGGTGCAGTGGTAGGCTGTGCGACTGACCTCTCTTTTTCCGCTGAATGTCACGCGTGCAGTTCAGCGCCGACTGCATACACCGATCGCAAGATCCCTGGTGTGTCTGCTGGCATTTGACTTTCTGCGCATATGCGTTAGCAATCGGTTCAGCCATGATCAGAGAGCCCCACCCTTCGACGGCACTGGTCGCATGGAGGGAGTTTTGGCTGCGCCTGCGCCTGTTGCAAGTTCCCTTCGCTTTGTGGCTTAGAGTCTGGTGAAGGCGTCGCATTCACGGCAGAACCGTTCTCGGATTCCATCTCGTGCAAACCTAGAGGATGAACCTGCAAACTTGTACGCGTCTGAACCAGATAAGTTTGGGTTGCAACAAGTGCGAGCGGGTCAGGGACCCATGTTTTCCAAAGGGAGCTAGCTTGCTGGTGGGGGTGTTTAATTTATTGCCTTGTCTGATGTGCCGTGACTGATCATAGAGCTTCTATGCTTGGCCACTGTGATCTGGTCGATCGCAATATGGGAAACGAGGCTGCCATAGAAACTAGAAACATTGGCTTGGGCATCATGTCCAAGGGAACGTTGCGACCCTGACCAAGTTTGATGAGGCTTACTGGCCAAGTGGATTCCCCAGCAGGGTCCGATGCCGGTCACGTGGGGATAGTGCGTCGTAGTATCGCGGGGAAGTCGGGCAGCTCGCCCAGTATGAGGAGTTCCGTATACTTTCGTGCCTACAGCAGGCGGCAGGGCGGATTCTGGGCTGGTGGCTCCTTCGGTCGCTCCGGAATCCCAGCAAAAACCAATTTGGTACCTGGTCCTGGTGAGAGGTTACCTTGTTAATATTAGAATACAGCCCTTACCCGAGCACTACCTACCTAGGTCGACAGTATTAATAGATAATCCATCGCTCTCCTTTCCTGTGGTTGCTCTTCAGGCTTCAGGCTTCAGTCCTGGGTGTCTTCGCCTACCTAAACCAGCCTTACAGCTAACATTGTTTGCGTCTGCTGCGAGAATGGTGAAGTTGGACATTGTGGAGCTCATACTAACACGTTGACTGACCTTGCGGCGGTCGAGAGTCAAAGTCGCAAAACTTGGATAGCAAAGATTGCACGTGCTCGATTGCCACATCCGCATATGGTGATATGATTCTTGTCTTGTCGTTATTAACCTACCTAGGTACTACTTATGCTCCAGAATCGCTCGGGTCTTCCGTCCATGGAGCAGGATTTGAGCCAATTTCAGACCCGTTACCCTTCTGCTCATTGATCAATGCCTGGACCACAGTAGGTAGCTTGCGGAAATGGCGTGCAGGATTATGGATGGATTAATCGTCCTTGGCCGACGTACTTGCACTTACAGCAGTGCACCAGTGTTGGTAGTTACAGGTTAGGGAAGGTATTTTGTCACACATTCCGTGTCGCTCAACTCATGGCCATGCATTTAACAACCACATTCCGTGCTTTCCCTGGAACCGGAATTCGATTTCTTTACCCCAGACACAGAAAACTCTCGACAGGCAACATGCCCGAGCAATTGAAGACCTCCGAGGTTACCTCTGAAACAGACCCTTCGGTCGGCAAACAATACGACAACAAGACACCGAAAGATCAGCAATGGAAGGAACTGTACGAGATCATCGACGGCAAACATGTCAGTATGCTCAGCACGTATCGCAAAGGCACCGGCCCGGTTGGCCGTTCAATGGCCGTTGCTCAAAGACAAGGTCCTAACATCCTCTACTTGGCCAACAAACACAGCCGGAAGTTTGATGATCTGGCCTTGAACAAGGAGGTTCAAATCACCATTCAAGACACCAAGACCCAGGATTAGGTTAGCATGGCCGGGACAGCGACAACGACATCTAATGAGGATCCGAGAATCAAGGATCTTTACAATCCGGGCAGCAGCGCTTGGTTTGGGGACTTGAAAGATGGGGTCCTCGATGGCACCTGGAACGATCCTCGCATGGCTTTGATAGAGGTCAAGCCGAAATACATTGTTTACTCGGAGAAGGAAGTGTCCAGTCTCGGGTTCTTGAAGGAGGTCGGACAGGCTGCCGTCACCGCTTCTGTCGCACAGGCTGGCGTGCACCGTGAGTTCTCAGAAGCAGATATTGCGAAGGAACAGACTTGACCAGGCGACCCCGGGGTTGGTCAGTCATTGGAGGTTACGTGTCAAAGTTGTGCGAAGTAGTTGAGCCTCCAATATCCTGATCTATATTTGCCTTGCTTGGTTTCGAGCGTATTGATACGACGTCCACTCACTGTGGTCTCTTGGTTTTGCACCGTATTGAAGCCAACCAAGATGTGAGATGGAATAACGAGGCATTCTCAATGACTATCCTGTTGGGTCTGTATTGCAAGCCCAATGTTGACCGGGACCGAAAAGAACGACCTGAGAGTCGGAATAAGGGGCAACAATATGGTGCAGACTGCGCCACACGTCCTATCCTATTTCAACATCGAGTTCGTAGATCAGTGCAAGCCACGTCACCAGCCCCTGCCCAAGCCACTAAATTATGGGGTCCATACCTGGGTTGTGTATATACTAATGCAGACGACATGTTTCAGCAACGAGCATCCTCAACCCTTCGCGTCTCACAACTCACCAAAGTCCTCCCTGTTGATTCTGACATTGTAGCCAGAGCGTAGTCAGTCGACCGCCACAAACTCGAGAGAAAGCCGACCTTCCGTGCACTGGTAAGTCTATCGGTCATCCACATCAGCAACAGATAGGTGGTAACAACAATTTACCTCCCAAAGGCTAACGGATGACTGCAGTCTATAATACTTCAATTTTGCCAACTTTTATCCAACACCCATAGCCGCCTGCTTCACAAAACATCACCATGCCTCCTGCGGGGTCAAGTCCCGCCTCTTCGACCGTCTCAAGCATTGTTAAACCACCGAAGAAGTCGTGCTGGTGCGACGACGACTGCTGCTGCGCCATCATTCCTTGCACCGTGATGTAAAAATCGACGGCGATAACGACATCGACAACGACAACGACAAGACAATGTACACGACTTTATGAAGTACTGAGATACCGACGGGTTTACACGCAGAGACATGTTTGTTTGTCCGGCGCATGACATCTTGAAAAGCGTTGGAGCTAGTTGGTTTTGCACAGAAAATCTGTATTTGGATTCTCGGATATATATATGGGAGCTGGGATACAGCGGCAATTCGCACAGGGCGGAGCGACCGATCTTTTGCAAGGAAGTGACATTTCTGATATATGATCAATGACTCGTAGATGCATCAAGAAATGGCAGTCAAGGATACATGGTCAAAGCAAGTTTTTTCCACCCATCTACAGAGCCTTATCCGTCTCGGAGAGGTTGTTTTGCCTAACCTTCGCTACAACGCTTCGTTGACAAGTCTTCGGCTGCAGACCACAATCACCGTCTTGCTCACCCACCGGGTCAACTCGCGGTTTGTTAATCCAATCCTAGCCCTTCCCCAAGCTCCGCTGCGCTTTTCTACGACCGTTCCAAGATCCTATTCAAATCAGCACAAACAGCGTCGAAAATGTCGTGAGTCGGCGCCGATTCTCTCTCACCAGTCCTATGCTGGCTGGAACAAAGTCGTAAACTCCATGGCTTCGACGTCTCCCTACCTAGTGATCTATTCATTTCTGAAACGGCTAATATCAGATCATGCCCTTGAACGAGCAAGGGAGGCCGTGGACAAAAGAAAAGGGTACGCCTCATTCGGTTTTAATGTACGAACATGCACACGCACGCATAAGGATTTCATTCTCTGCCTCTCTGAGGATTGCTCTGTCTTGTGCACTGAACCCCCAACCATGAGACAGAGCATGAATGTTCAGAGGTGGGCCAGGGGTAATAATGTATAGAGATCGACCCGACGGTCATTCAAAGCAGTGTCGCGTTCGTGGTTCTAAGAATCATCTCAGAATAGCTTGAGCCGTCATTCCCTTCTAGCCCATGATATTTTCAGTGACTAAGGAAAAAAACGATACAATGCCACAAAGAGGCCCAACGCCATCGGACGCGGCGGCCCCCGAAGCTATGATATTCGTAGACCGGGAAGTCTGAGATCACGTTTTAAGCGTTTCCCACGGATAATCCATGCAAGGGAGTTTAGACAAGCGTGGAAACTGTAGTTTCGAAGTCGCCCATCCGGAAATGAAATGAGTCTGCTGGATGATGATGATGAAATTATCATTAAACGGATGAGGCTAGAAGTGAGATGCCGCTTCCGCCTCACGCACGGGACATGGCATCGGTGGCCACTATACTAGCCGTATCCTTACTTCATAATGGCCTGCCTGGACGTGATTCTGGATTTGTTTCATGAGGTGTTTCCTGCGCATCCTAATATCGTGATACCCATACTGTCAGATGAGGCCAGCTCGTAAAATATTGCTTCGGTCGTCTGAGCAGCAGCATCCAAAGTACATCATATCTTTCGTCGACGAAACAATAGCGCCAATTGCATTATTCCCTGAACTCGTCGAGCACATCCGACGCCGCAAGTTCATCTTCGGTCCCATCTAAGCCTGCATTGCCGTTCCTGGCCAAAACTGGTCTATATGTGCGACAAGGTCGTTAATCCGGTAGGGTTTCGTGGTGACTCCATCCATGCCAGCCTCAATAGCTGTGTCAACTTGCTTGCTGCGGACGTTGGCTGTAACACCAATGACGGGTATGCGTGGAGGCAATCGGCCGCTCATCTCTCGTCGCCGAAGCTCTTGTACGCATTCAATGCCGTCCATGACGGGCATCTCTATATCACAAAGCACAACGTCAAAGTACCTCTCGTGATCACCTTGTGCTTTTTCCAGCGCCGAAAGAGCCTCTTTGCCATGATTTGCTGCTTCAACATCGAATCCTCGGTTTCGTAATTGTTTGCATAAGACTCTCTGATTTACGATGTTGTCTTCAACCACAAGAATTTTGCAGTTTCCCATCAATGCTTCTTCCGCACGCCTAGATTCTTCTGCTTCTTTCAAGACTTTCTTAGTGGGTAAAAGAGCGACGGGAGCGCTCATTGTGCGTGAAGCTACGGGGCTTTGCAGAGGCGGAGGCTTGGATGACTGCGGTGGCTCAACCTTCGAGGTTGCGACGTAGAAGGCAAAAATGCAACCGCCAGATGGAGCAGTTCCCACGCCGATCTCGCCACCCAACATCTCAGTGATCTGACGAGAAATGAACAGCCCCAAGCCTGATCCCCCATACTCAATCTCTGTCTTGGGGGACGCTTGCGCGAATCTGTTGAAAAGCAACACTTTCTCTCTCGCGGTCAATCCTTTTCCAGTATCTGAGACACTCACACGAAGAAAGATTTTGCTCCCAGCATCGCCCGAGTCGGCCTGCACCAGAGAGCCTTTCCTTTCGAGTGGTCTATACCGTCGGGGGACATAGTCCAGGTCCTCAAAATGACAGAGTGTCCGGGTATCCACCGAAGTGGTCAGTTTGATCTTTTTAATGCCTGACTTGGTATTTCTGGTAAATTTAATCGCGTTGGTGATAAGATTGATCACAATCTGGAGGAATCTGTTTGGATCTATATAAATCCAGTCTACTTGATGCTGCGCAATCGACTCGTGTTCAATCACATCGAAAGTGATCTCCGACATTCTCAATTCCGGTTCAAAAATTCTGACAGCATGCCGTATGAGCTCGTGCAGATTTACCGGGATAGGAGAAACCACCAGCAGCTCTGAATCAAGTTTGGAAAGCGTTAGCACGTCATCCACGATTTGCTTTTGATGTTGAACACCTGGTTACTACTTAGTATTATATTCACCAATCGTTGAATGCCTCAACTCACAGTACATAATTGTGTTAGCTGCTTCAAGTGCATTGTGCAGGAGACGACTGGCTTTGTCAGAAGCCGTCACCGGCATCGCCGAGACAAGGCCATTCGAAGGTAATGGGGTAGCGTCGACTAGGCATTGCTTCACAGATTCCACAATCTCCTCGCCGCAATGCAGTACCGCAGACAGTGGGTTTCGAATTTCGTGGCTTATCATGTCGATGAAGCGTTCTTGCTGTGTTCGGTGGCGGATAGCCTCCTCCATCTTATCAGTTAGCATTTTTTCTGCCATCTTCTGAGCGCTAATGTCCAGAACCCAGAAATCTATGTGATCTATAGTACCATCTAGGTTATACTCTTGCGTTCCTGATGCTAATATCCAGGCATCATTCTCAAGCACTCCTTCCCCTTCGAAAACAGTGTACCTTCGCTTTAGGCGTAATTCAACACTGTGGGGGCCGGGTCTGGTCTGCAGATCAGTAAAAAATTGCTCAGCTTTATAGTAGTCCAGGTCGTGGATATAGTGCAACCAAGGCTGCCGATCCCTGACTTCGCCCTTCTTGAATCCAAAAAGATTGTGCCATGAGTCGTTGCCAATCTGAACATACCCTTCAGCATCCGTTGAGGCTATTCCAAGCGGGCACAAGTCAGCAAAGCTTCGGTATCTTTGTTCTGACTTTTCGAGTTCTCTCGAGCGCTCTAGTAGTTGACCTTCTACCCACTTTTGCTCAGAGATATCGACCACCAACGACATCATGGTATCAAGGTTACCATCTCTGTCACTGTCAGCATAGCATGCGCAGTAACCAGTTCGATAGGGCATCTCCATGTTGCCACTTTTGAAAGGCGTCTTCGTACGAAATTGAAAAGCACCACTCTGTTTGAGAACCACCACTTTATGCCACCATTCGTCCAAAAGAGGCAGATCCTCTTCCAGCACATTATCACGCCAATGATGAACGCTGGACTGATCTGGATCAAGGCCCACAAATTTGAAGTAGAACTCGTTGGCAAACAAGATCTTACCCGACAAGTCGGTGACCGCAAGTCCAATCATAGAGCGAGCTGCGAAGCGTGAAAACTGCATTTGGCTTTTCTCAAATTCACGCTCAGCCTTGTTCACAAGCTCAGAATGATATGTCAGCTCTTCGGCAAGGCGAAGCTTCGTAAGTGAGGAAGTCAGGACATCCGTCAGCAGCTGTAAAAAATCCTGGTAGAGTGCATTGTACCGTCTATGAGGATTGATCCCCACAACAAGCACAGCGGGTGTTCCCGTCCCGGCTGGGATGGGGACTATCGCAAACTGTTTGGAGGGTTCTCCGGTGCCCTTCCATTCGATGCCTGGCAAGATATGCACAATCGCAGGGTCATTGGCAGACACAACGACAACGCGAGACTGGTTGAGGCAATCAAGAATTGCTTGAGACAGCCCATCGTTTGGCGCATTGAAGTCGGGCGATAAGGTTTTCAGTCTGTGATTGTCAGGCACCCCGATTGACCCTACCACACGATAGCCGCGTTCAATCGCCTTCTCGTTCGACCGGGCCCGGCCTTCGTCGGATAGTATTAAGGCAAAAGGAACATCTTTGGCATTTTCTGACAGACCGACAATGGTGGATTCCCAAAGACTTTCCAGGGTCACCACTTTGGTAAGCCGCTGGGCCAAGTTCTGGGCGCAAATGGTTCTCCTTTCTCTAATCACATGCTCCGTCTTATCTGTTTGCATACCGTATGCACCCAGATAGTATCCGTTGTCACTGATTATAGGGATCAACTTCCAGTCGAAATACGTCTCCTCTAGGAATCCATGCCTTTCCATCAGCAACCGAGAAGCCTCGCCAGACGCTGTCTGTCCTGTTCGGCGCTGCTCCATAATAATGTTCTCGAAAAAGTCCCAGAAGTCTGGAAAGACGTCCGGAGCATTCTGCCCGGTCATCGAAGGATGTTTTTCCCCTATGAGAGGAACGTAGCTTTCGTTATACAGCATCGTATGCTTCGAGCCCCAGTAAATGATGACAGGAGATGTATCAGTCAGGGCGAATCGAATGACCTGTCGAAGCTCACGCGGCCACTCTGACATAGGCCCAAGGTCCGTCTTGGACCAGTCGACATCTCGAAAAAATCGTTGAAAAGGCGTTAAATGTGGCGGTGGCGGATCACGGGTCAAGTCCAAATTGGTGGACATGTCGGCGACAGAAGTGTTCCCTGTCACTTCGTGGGACGGGCGTTATTGTTGATTCGTTGTCACACATCTTCCAAGCATCATTCTTCGACACCCAGAAGTTCCGCCTTGTTGAAGCAAATATTGAGCACGTAGCAACGACACAACGGAGCAGAGGGTCGAAGAAAGATCAAGCCGTAGTCGCGTACTTCCCTCGTGATGAGCGAATATGCCAAACGATGATTTTGAATGGCGAAAGGTGAACCGATAACCTGACAGAAGCACTGGGCAAAAATGTGGTCGAGGACGTGAATTGTACGTCGTGGCCAGAGGAAGGGAGCCAAAGCTGGAGAATTCCACACACTTGGAAGCGCCTAGTGTCCTTTACAAAGCCACACATTGGTGGCGGAACGGAGCCTCCATTAGCGTACAATCTTTTCGCGGAAAATGAGACAGAAGTTCAGATGTTGCACTGTCGGCTTGATCGGTGTGCACGTGGCGCCCCTAAGGGAAATCCCGTGTGACTTGAAGTGCTTTCAAAACACGAGTCCGTCAGAGGAGGTCGGTTCGGGCTAGGTGCCTTCCCAAAGACAAGGGTTCGGGGTCTAGACCACACTGATCGACACGTAAAATTACGCAGTACTTCCGGATTCAATATTCACGCGGGCAACCGTCCGCCATATGAGCGCCTCTGCTCCTCAAGTACGAGGTAATAATAAGGGGTGAGGATGCTGTCCTGCCGATCAATTCTTATGGAGAATAGTCCTTCACTGGGCGCTCATTCAGAACATGCAAAGAAATGAAAACAATCAACGGGAACTCTTCAGCGTACCCCATGTGGCATTCTCTGTCATCGTAACTATGAAGGCTTATTGAGCTGTTGACGTCTGACAATCGAATCGCAAAATGCACGAACATCTGATTTTGTCCCAGGCTAGCCCTGTCATGGTCCAGACAGGATAGAAAGAGTCAATGTTAGATGCCTGTCGAGAAACGTCTTGATTGTCTCTCGGACAATTCCTCACATCTCTCTGCCCCCCGTCGATTAAGGCAGCCATGCATTGAGCTCTACCTCTCGATATTTCCCTGCAATGGCCACAGCAGACAAAACCAGGAGTAGACATGTCGCAAACAGGATGTGGTCAACAAGGACTTGATGACGCGAAGAGGTAGTGGAGAAGGTTGAAATCGCTGCTCATCGCTCACTGTGGACCGATATTTCTGGATTCAGAGCAAGGCAGAGGTGCTTAGGAGTCTATATTTGCAGTGGAGGGCCACAATGGATTTGTTCCATCTCCTGTGACTTTGCAGAGGGCCGAATATTGCTAAATGAAACCACAGATGTAACCCGTCCACCCTAACTGGCACGCTGCTAGTCGCCTCAATATCATTGCAGTAACGTTTCCATAGCTAGCCTATGCCCTTGACATCACACCCCAAGCACGAATTTTGTTGTCAGTGTAACCAGAGAACAATGTCTGGCCATCAGCAGACCAGGCGAGCGAAATACATTGTGGTTTCTGAGCTTTCTTTGATTCAACGAAGTCTGGTTGAAGGGAATCGACCTTCGTCTTCTTCTCAAGGTCGAAGATGGCAATTTCAGAGGAGGTGGCAGCGCACAACCAGTATCTGTTGGGGGAGAACACAAGAGCATGAATCTCATCGCCGGCTTGGAGTGAATACAAGTGCTTTGATTCGTTAAGATCCCAAAGCATAGTAGTGCCGTCCTTGCCGCCTGAGGCGCACAGGGACCCATCAGGAGAAATGGTGACTGTGTTGATATATCCCGTATGGCCGATATGATCGGTCTGAATACGGCATGAGGCGAGTTCCCAGACCTAATGCATAGTATTAGCGCAGGCAAAGCCACATTTTTGGTCCATGTCTTCAACACGCTGATTTATGCCTCAGTCCGCCGGTGAATTTTGTCTCATAGCTATTGTAGCTCTGAAGTAGCAAAGACAATGTAAATTTTTCCAAATCATCGTGGGCAAAAAAGTGAAAAGGCCTGCTCTTACCTTTACGAGTTTGTCCCAACCACAGCTAACAATGATCGGGTTCTGGGGATTAGGGGAGAATCGCACGCAGGATACCCAATCCGTGTGACCTTTGTCGGTGATAGTGAATTTGCAGTCTCCCAGCGTATTCCATAGCTTGATTGTTCGATCTCGCGACCCTGACACAATTTGTCTGTTATCTGCGGAAAATGAGACAGACAGGACGTCGTTGGTGTGGCCGACAAAGGTTCTGGTTGTGTTGCCTGTAGACAGCTCCCACAATCGAAGAGTCTTATCCCAGGAAGCAGAAAGGGCGTATGCACCGTCGGACGATATCACACAGTCAGAGACTATGTGTGAATGGCCGTGTAATGATCGCTTGGGATAGCCATAGGCAGTCTCGTCTCGGGTGAGGTTCCATATGATCAAGGTCTTGTCTCGTGAAGCAGAAAGGAGCATGTTCGGACTAGAATATCAATCAGCCATGTCCTTATTCATTTTGCAGCTGCAGTGGAACTAACTTCTCCAAGCTTGTCGCAAGGGATGTGACCCAGCCAGAATGGCCTTCCAGAGTCCCTCGGTGAATCAGTTGTTCGCCCATGATTGCGATAATGTGCTAGAGAGGGCTTTTGGTGCGTTGGACCGTGAGGCAGTATTACAGATGTCGGGCCGTCAAAAGTTCGCACGCCCACTTTCCCCTTCAGAATCAATAATTGTGTGGTCGCGCAGAGCTGAATGCCAAGTCCAGATTGAGCCTTGCAGCACGTGTCAAATGCGCAAATGACAAGGCTGTGGGTTATGTCACACACGTCACATCAGAGAGAAGAATTCCAAGGCTAAACCTACTATGTTGATTGCCAAATGCGATCCGAACCAGCAGACTTATTCAATTGATTCTGCTCCAATCCATCGGGACTGGATGCGTAACTGGGAGGAATTTCCAAGGCTGCTGAGCCTTGCTAAGCAGGTGGGCAGCAAAGAAGCGAGGATAAGTTCACTTTTAACGAGAATCAACGTACCGAATCTTAATAGCACTTGCATGTCATTTTAACCAACTCCCTTAGCATAAAAGTGTCCCCACGTTCCATTTCCTTTTAATTGTGTGTTCGTGTTTCCTAGCACACGAGGGAAATTTTACTAGGAGAGCACCCATTCCACACGCCCTTCTACTCAAGTTCAAGTAGATTCTCGTATGGGAGAGTGTTAAGTGAGTACTCCCACAGTACGTAATGCCACTATGCGATAAGGCAAGAAACTTGGTTCCCCGCTGGCTCACGCCAGCCTCGGCCAGTGAGGGGAAGAGAAATTTTTGGAGACGACGTCAATATTGAGTCATTCATTATGAACAAGGGAAAATAAACTCAGCCGTATATGGACACAAAAAAGAAACCGTGGTTTTAATGCAAAGTGAATATAGCAGCAGCACTACAGGAAGCGGATATCAATACGCCAATTGACTCGTTTACCGCCCGCTATTACGAAGCGTATACAACCAAAGCTCATTCCACGTAGCGCTGTTGGATAGACTGGTATTGATTAATAATATTAATTGGCCTGCGAGACGGGCAGCCACGAAAATTATTTCCGGCTAAAAGCTGCTCGTCGTCCACCGATAGGAACTCGGTCTTGTTGGCTATAATATAGTTCAAAGACTTTTGGTATATGATTTGATTCTTGAAAGCCTTGAGAACACTTTTTTCCTAACCAAGGAAAAAGCTCTTCGAAAATTCCAAGTAGCTTGCCACAATGGGCTCAACAGAGAAGCTTCCTGAAATGCAGTACCGCTATCTCGGTCGCTCTGGCCTCCAGGTTTCCGTCATTTCACTTGGCGGCTGGGTAACCTACGGAGGTCATGTTGGCGACCAACTGGCCTTCGACTGCATGAAAGCTGCCTACGATGCTGGCATCAACTTCTTCGATTGTGCAGAGGCCTACGCAGGTGGCAAGTCGGAAACTGTAATAGGCGAAGCAATAAAACACTTCGGGTGGAAACGCAACGACCTCGTCATCTCGACAAAGATCTACTGGGGCGGTGCTTTCGGGTCCAACCCCGTCAACAACAAAGGGCTATCTCGAAAGCACCTCATCGAGGGTACTAATGCTGCTCTGGAACGCCTGCAGCTTGACTATGTCGACCTCCTGTACTGCCACAGACCAGACCGCAATACCCCTATGGAGGAAACTGTGCGCGCAATGAACCACCTCATTGACACAGGCAAAACTTTTTACTGGGGCACAAGCATGTGGAACAGCGAGGAGATAGCTATGGCCCACGCCGTAGCCGACCGCCTGAACCTTATTGGCCCAATCATGGAGCAACCGCAATACAATCTCCTGACGAGGGACAAAGTAGAACGAGAATTCGCCTTGCTCTACGAAACCTACGGACTCGGCCTGACCATCTTCAGCCCATTGAAAACCGGCATCCTGACGGGCAAGTACAACGACGGCATCCCCGACGAGAGTCGCTACAGCAATGCCAAGGACGCCTTCAGCGAGAACAGAGCCAAGTCTTACGGCGACGCGACGTGGCAGGAGGACATTGAGAACACGAAGAAATTGGTCCCAATCGCAGACAAGCTTGGCACGAATCTCACAACGCTAGCATACGCGTGGGTCATCAAGAATCCGCATGTCAGCTCGGCAATCACTGGGGCGAGCAAGGTTGAGCAGGTGACGAAGGCAGTGGAATCTCTCAGTCTGTTGGACAAGTTGACGCCCGAGATCATGAATGAGATTGACGATGCTTTGGGAAATAAGCCGGAGACTTTGACGAGGAGATTCTGAGTGTTGGTGCGTGCAGTGAAATAAGATCCTCCATTGTTGGGAGACTCTGCGCCTCGAGGTGGTCAAGTCAATCGATGCGGCTGCGAAGCAGGTAGAATTACGAGATTCATACCTATGTAGACATTCAACGAGTCCCTAAATGATTCTCGAGGCGAAAGTATCAATCCAGCACCTGTTAATCTCGAATTCCGTAGCCTCTTTTCGTGAAAAATTTTACCCGTCCACCCTGGAATAGCAAATTGTGCGCCCAGCTACCTTCACTCATTGAGTCCATTTTACTGTCTCTATACCCATGGTCCGGCCTTTCGTCAAGGACCGAACCTTAACAAATCAGAAAAGCATCTGTTCTATTTGCTCATGTGCCTCTCATTCTCATTAGTCCAGCCACAACAGGGTTCAACCTGTCGGCTACTCGACAACGCTGCAAATACCGCTAGAAGTCATCCTCATTCCAACACCAATGGTTTGCTCCTCCTCCTTCGGGGCTGACTTTGTTCATCAGAGCCATGCCTTTGTCCGCTCTACCGAAATTCCCGTTTAGGTTCATGTTCATTCCGTTCATGTTCTTGACCTATAGTTGCTTGTCAACAGGAGTACCAAAACAACACCTAGTCTTCCATATGGTGTTCTTTCTTTGCTCTGATCAAGTTCAACTACTCACCTCATTCATACTTCGCCCTTGCCATCCCCCACCGGCACCGCCCACACCACTCCGGTTTGTATTCATATTATTTTGCGTATAACTCATGTCGACACTTGGTGCTCCACTTGGTTCTCCGCTGCCGCCGCTTGCCATGTAGTTGAAGTTGAATTGATCGTACGCTGCACCCTCGAAAAGTGGATCCTCGAACATTGTCGGCATACTCAGATCAAAAAAGCCGGCGAAGAGGTTGTCGAGGTCATGTTCGTTATACATGTCGATGTCCATAGCATTGACGTCTTTCTGTTGCGAAGTCGGGTAGTGTAATGGAACGCTAAGTCGAGGATTATACAGTTGCGGGTTTTGCGGAAGATTTGAGGGATTGGCAAGATTTGCAGGGACGCTAGAGGTGACCGGAAAATTCATGTTAGAGATATCGGCGGACGACCCAGGATTGAGTCCGCTTGTGGCAGAGAAAGGGTCAATGAGAGGGTTGATCTCGAAAACGCCGTTGTGGCTGGGATTTTGATTTTGGTTGCTGGGCATCGAATTTGTGAGAGGCGTTTGAGCAGGCGTATTAGACAAAGTCGACATGTGAGTTGTCGAAGACGCAGTATCTGCGAGGAGATGAGTGCCGTGAGGTGAGAAACTTTTCTTGCTTGGTTGAACCGAAGAAGCCATCGGTGAATTCTTACCATCGTACTTGGTTCTGTTGTGAGGATGTGAAGTTGTGTTCGTGCTGATATTGGTATTCTGGGGGTTCACTGTGCTCATATCGCTGCTTGTAAGATTTGAAGGATTCATGGAGCCGGTATTTCCATGCGTTGATTGTCCAAACTCTGCAGCTGCGTGTGAGAGGACTTGAAGTCGATCCGAAGATCCGGTAGATGCTGCAGACAACGATTCATTTGAGTTTCTAGGATTATGTACAACCGTCGGGCTGGCACTTGCCCTTGGCTGACGGGCATTCGGCTTTTGAGGTCTGCCATCGAAAGGTCCGAATTTGCACACAGCAATCTCAGCCTCAAGAGAGTCGCCGATACCTAGGTCAGGGTTGCGTTTTCGTTGTTCTGCAACTTCTTCTTGCTGCTGCAAACTCTTCAGTGCCTTGCGTCCAAGTTTTGCCATTGCATCTGCTGTCCACCAAGTTTTGTTGAAACTCTCAAGGATATCGCATCTCGCTGCTAGGTCTGACTGGGTCTTAACGGGGTCTGAACGTCCGTCTCGCAAGCCTCTATATGCTACCGTCAAAGAAAGAGAAATAGCATAGGGAACGAGCGGAATGGGTGGAAGACGAATTCCTTCTCCTTTCGTAGTTAATTGTTGCACGCGATCCGCCGAAACTATCCGACGTTGATAGGAGCGAGTATCTGGACCCCCAGCACGGCATGAGAGAATGCCAATGATATTGTAAGCGACCTCCAATAAATTGCGGTGCGAATCACTGATCAGGTTCATTGAACAATCCTTCGTCAGTTCCTCGAAAGTCGGAAAATTACCTTCCCATCCGGCTGTATCTGGGTCGGCTTTGGGTCTGTAGAACTCGATCATCTGATCCAACAGGTCTCCCATACCAAGCCAGACGGCCATGACCTGACTGCGTGCAGTCTGCTCGGGGGCTGGTTTATCGATGTCAATATCCCGATCTGCTATCATCAACGGCCGACCACCAAGACATGCGTTGAACTTATCGAGGGTCCACAAAGTCCACCAGAGCATCGCACCTTGGTCATTAGGGGTTCTTCCAGGAGTGTTGATATGCATCCCTGTTGTTTGAGCATCGTGTATGGCCATTGTAAGATGTAAAGAGGATTCCTCGATGCCTCCAGGCCCGTCGTTGTGAAGCGACATCAATGTCATTATCTGGACCTTCGTAAATCGATCTGCTTCAAGATCGGCCTTCATTGCTGCGTCCAATCCGGTGTGCAAAGCTCGAGCAAATGGAATAGGATCCATGAGAGGACCATCTTCAAAGAGCCTGAGGTAAGCAGTTGCCTCCTCTGTCTTGCATGCAACAAGGCATATTGCTTGCACCAAGAAGACCGATGCTTCGCCATTCGTGTAATCTTGAAGAAGCTTTTTGCAGTCGATTATTGGGAACAGTGGATCGATGCAAGCAACATATGTAGTTATTAACGCATCTTGGGTTGCCTTAGGGAGAACTCTCAGAGCGCCGACTGCCTGTAGATAGTTCTTTTGATGACCAGTAAGAGTGCGTCGACCTCGTTCAACTTTCGAGAAGCGCTGCACTGCTGCTTGTTTCTTTGTTGCGACATCTTCATCGGTTCTTTGGCCGTTGCGAGCAGCGATTTCCTGCCGTCTCCGAAATTGCTCTTGCTCGAATCTAGATTGCTCGACCCAGACACCTATTCTCGAATATCTCGGTGAATCATTTGAGTGTTCTGTAAGACCTGTGAGGACACTCTCCGGGTTAAGATCGCCCACGAATTTGACAGGCTCTTTGTGAATTAGATGAGGCAGCACCTTCTCAGCAGTATCTTTCTCGGCTTGCTGGTCTGTTGATCTGGCAAAGGTATGTGAACATCTTTTCTTACGCTTTTGACAACTAATACATGCTTTGGCAGCACGTTTTCGGTTCTGTAGGCAGCTGTTAGTACACTAACTGTCGAGACATAGGCTACGTTATTAAAAATCAAGCGTGCAAATATAACCAGTTGTGGGTATCACCATCCGATACATTTGGTCGTCGTATCCCAATTTTGACGAGAGCAGTGCGACAATCCCAGAGCCGAACATGGAGTTTTGTTCCGATCCCGCATTCTGTGCAAAGACCGATGAATATTGGACCTGGTGTTTGCTGAACAATGCACACAGGTGCACGATGAAGGAGGAGTGAAAACATTTTGAGATCTTGCGAACAATTGTCGACGAGGCAGCGTGATACACCACAAAATGAAGCCAAAACATCGTCCGACATTAGGTCTGGTTCGTTGCTGGACCCAAAACCGAGGAAAAGTCACGCATGGCATTGCCGAATCACGAGGGGTAAATGAAATGTAATACTTTCCTTAAAGTCCGCGTTATTTGCCTCGAAGACGATTACGCCGCCTTGTGCCATATCATCAGGGTTATTGGAAGGGAAAAATTGAGAGAGAGGTCGGCAAGATTACTTGTTAAGATGATTCTGGCAGGAGCAAGACAAGTCTGACAGCGCTAGGACTTCTAAAAATGTTTACAGTGTGTCTTGTCTTGATTTGGAGGGCGTCCCTTGAGCCTAAAGCGGGCTTGCCTCCGAGACCCTTAAAGTGGAGGTTCATACCCCAATGAGGAGATCAACCGGCGACCAGTACAGTACCCTGGTCCATAACATTCATATTGATTAGCATTTGCCCTCTAACCGCATGTTCAGCCGCAAGTTCGATTTCTAAATATACACCGTTGAAACGGTGTCTGTTTGCATCGAGTGCAGGTGTGCCGTAGGCTGTGGAAGTGTATTCTCATGGCAAGTGTCTTGGTGGCTATCTATTGGAAATTTACATCCTCTATCACATTTGCCCTTCAGAACCTGCACCCACACCCCATTGGCCAACCAAATCCATCGCTTCGGAGTCACCATCCGCAAGCACCCCCCTTCCTTCCCCCATCAGTCCCTCAAGGCAAAGCCAAGGATCTCTGCCCCCACCCCATCGAAGCACTTCTTGTTTGAATCTCTCACCGGCTTCTCTGTCCACTGCACCACCATTAGCGCCATCTCGAAAGACCGCTCTCCAGACCTGTCGAGCGATTGCTCTATCGAACAAATAAGAGTAGTAAGTAGCACCGTATCCATATAAATGGCCAAAGAAGCCCTGCCAGGTGGTTCCAGAAGGCTCGCGTACACTGCCGTACGTGTTCCAAACGTCGTGGAATGCTGCAGTAGAGTTATATTGCTCGCCTCCAAGGCTATTTACTGGCCCTTCTGCATGATAGACTTGATCTAGAAGTGCCATCAAGATCTGAGTTTGGTTATCCCAGCCACCAGTCATCTCTGCTCGGTCTTGTTTCTCCTGCCGCATAGCGTCGATAAGCTCATGTGGTATCGTATCGCCGGTACGCCAGTGGCGAGCGAAGAGTTTCAAGACAGAGTGGTCAGTTGCGAAGTACTCCATGAGCACCGATGGCAGCTCGGCAAAGTCAGTAGCACATCTGGTACCAGAGATCCCTTGCATCGATGTCTGGCCTAAAATGCTGTGCACAGCATGGCCCATTTCATGAAACAAGGTTGTTACGCTGGATGGCGATAAGGTTGATGGTTCCAGAGCACCACTATTGTTCGTGAAATCACAAACGAGAGCGATGATGGGAGTTTGGTGGTGCTTTGTCTGTCCAGTGACCTGGTCGATGGAAGTTCGCACTGGCATTCCTAGATTCAGCGGTTGATTGGTATTCCAAGCTTCCTCGACCTCCTCTTGGGAGATTTCTCTGGAACACAACAAGGTAAAATGTGCTGGGTTTGGAACTTTTCCGGGCCGTGAAAACAGATCGCAATACATTGTTGCGATATGCTCGTTATTGTCAGTAAATACATCTAGACGCCGCACATCTGAGTGCCACGCCTCTCCTATCTTTGTTTCTTTGGGCACGAGGCGCACACCGTACAGAGACTGAAACAGGCTGGAGAGGCCTTGGATTACGTGCCCAACAGCGAAGTAATTGCTAGCTGTCTCCAGCAATCGGGATCTGAATGGTTTCAGGGAAGCCTGTTTGAGCTTGTGCACAAGGTAGGCATGTTCCCACGGTTCAATAGAATTCGCGTCGGGATCACGCTTTTGCTTCATAGCCAAAAGGCGATCCAGCTCCTGCTGAACTTGACCCTTGTTGTTCGCGTTGAGAGCATGCAAAAACTTCGTGACCGCATCTGGAGTTTTCGACATCTTATCAGTCAAGGTGAGATGAGCAAAGGTTTGATAGCCCGTCAGCTTTGCTAGCTTCGCTCTGTTGAGTAGAAGCTGCTCGAGCCGGTGAATAGTCGATTTGGAAGCAGTTCTCTCCGCAGTGTAGATTTTCTGCTTCGCGCCTGAGTCATGAGCAGTCGTCATGATGTGCTTCCCTATCGCACTGTAAACTGGAATATCTGCTTGGGTCCAGCGCGACATATTCTGAAGGTAGCGAGAGTCTAGACCTGCTAGCTGAGATCTGGATAGCCGTACATTGTTATTCTGATATTCCATATTGTTCACAAAATCAGTACCAATGTTTGCAATGTCATTAGAAATATTCACGAACTTTTCTCGATGTGAATCCGGCAAATCGATACCGGATTTGCTGAAGTCTTTCATCAAGATTATAGCCACCATCTTCTCTTCTGGTGTCCATTGCGACTGCAATTCAGGTATTGCCCAAGCTTTTCTTAGCTGCTTGTTTAAACCGGTCGTTGTGTTAAGCTCGTTCATGTACTGAAACATCGACGAATAAGCTGCACTCGCGGCGGCGGCAACATTCTGGTTTGGATGTATAGTTCGTATAAAATCTGAAAGGTCGATAACGCGACAGAGCAGATCACTCAACCGGTCCAAATCTCGGGGAAGCCTCTTGTATTCTTCGAGCGTGGAAGCAGACAACACTCGATCGACGAGCTCCTTGCATTTTCGGAGGGAGAACTCCGCGAACCTCTGAAAGCCTCTAGCTTCCGTCAGATACTGGTTGCCAATTAAACCTGAAGCTGTCTTGGCCTTTGAGGAAAAGTCTTGCCATGCTGTCTGGTTGTTGAAGACGTCTCGCAGTGTGGCGTTGTCCGCTTCCTGGTTGATTGTGCTAGTTATATGAGCACCTTCGAAGACGACGTTTGGAACCACAGACGTCGTAGCAGCGGCGTTGGTGATTGTTCGTTTGTGAACTTTGCGCAGGCATCTTTTGCAAGTCCAACCCGATCGCTGTGGTATCTTGTTCATTGTGTTCTGGAGCCACGTCTGAGCACCCGATCGCAGTTCCGATTGTCATCGAGAGCAAAAAATAAAGAGGCCGTGGACGCGTGTTCTGCTGTGGTTATGCTCAATACCAAAGCAGAGCCTTCTGGTGGCGTGTCGGAGGCATTGCGGCGAAACGAGGTACCTCCCACTGGCGGGTGACTTTTTGCGGGATACTATGACTTCGTAGCTGCCGCCATCTGTGGCATAAATGCAAGTTGCAGCTTAGGTCCCGAAGAATATCCGAGTTCAGGGATTCCGCACGGCCCACAGGCCGGGGTGGGATTGCAGATTAACATTATATATTTTAATTACTAAAGTTTTAGGTCACATCAATAGCCACAAGGCACTTTGGCGGAGTGGTTATCGCGCTGCCCTGCTATTAACCTGCAAGAGTTAAGTATGCTAGGCAGTTCCTTCGGGAGCGCAGGTTCGAATCCTGCAGGTGTCGGTCCCATATATTTTTGGGCGTATCTTTTTTCCGCCCTCTCTTTTAGTATATAAGATCCCTATAGCAAGTTTAGTGATGAGGCCGATGTTATGAAGTGAGTTCTTGCCATCGTCACACCCAATGAGCTGTACTGTACGATGTAGTAGCTTCTCAAGCAAGTGCCCAACGTTGACTATGCAGGCCATGTACTAGGTGTCTGTTGGTCGGTAAATTACGGAGTATCATATACGAAACGTCGCTATCTGGCGATCCTTAAACACCAAATAGTACGACTCTACTAACTTGGGTTTGATTTCTCTATTGCCCCTACCAATAATAATACACGGAAAGTGGTGGAAAGGGAAATGAACAATTGAAAAAACGCGAGAGTAGAATAGAGCTCAAGGTGGCGACCGCTCGGGCTAAGGCTTAATAGGGCGAATCCTTGGCTATTCTTCGTGGGCCAGCCTCACCAAGTGCTCACTGGGGAGTGACGCTGGCGCCGCATCATTGCACAGCGGCCTCTGCTGTCATGCTGTCCTATCCCACATCAATTATTAGACAAATGATTTTGGACGCAACACTCCTGAATATTGCTGCTCCAAGATCTGTTGTACTCTCTTTGCTTCCCTCTTGCAGCGCAACTCATCATATAGAGTTGGTCGCTTGACAGCCTTTTAACTCTGGACCGCATAGTGAAATTCCTATAGCGCCCATTTTCACATTGAGCGATTCATGGCATATGAGAACTGCTGTAGGCTCATTTTATTGAAGGCTAAAGTCGGGTGCATGATCATTGATAAACTCGTCTTGAGAGCACCCTTTGGTAGGATGGCCGAGAGATTGAAATCCTGAGAAAGGATAGCCGGTTGAATCACAGTTCTTCCTACTACCTTAGGTAGGTATTGACAAAGTGGTGCAGTCATAATCTTTGCACATCCTTTAACCCAGCGACATGACTTGTGACTTATGCCTCAAGTCCCGCTGACGTACATGGGCAGACCACTAAATGTTGCCATCTTCTTTCGTGAAACCAGATCTGTTCATTCTGCTGCAACCACCGAATGCCTCGCCGCAATCGCGTCAGTCTTTCGAAGATACTGATGACGTCCCCACCAAATCCAGTAGATTCCCGGAAATATGATAAGTGCGCCAATGATAACAATCGACCAATTCATGTTGTCAATCAGAGCCGGGGTAACGGGGTAGTAAAGCGGACAAGCATAGAGAATAACGGTCAAAATACACCAAAATAGACCAACAATGTTAATGAAATAACCCCATCGCCCGAGGCTAAAGTCTGGTCCAGCAGGTAGAATTTTGCGGCCACGCCACGTAACCTGGAGAAGGTTAATCTAGCATGAAAATACAGCTTGAGGGCCGAATCTGAGAAGGAGAAGTAACGTACCATTAGAAGCGGCAGAATGAAGGTCAATTGTCCAGCTATTCCCGCGCCCGAAAGAATAGACTCAAATGCCAATGGGCTACCGAGGACCAAAAGACCTGTAAATTTACCAAATCAGTCCCTACACTTCAGTAGAATTGAATGAAGAAATTGCCGCATTGTGGGGGATGAGAACCAACTTACCAAGAAGGAGCTCCATCACCAAGACAACGTTCAGGGACCGTAAGGGAATACCGAACCTCGGGCTTACACGCGACAGATATTCAGAATAAGGGAAGGCTCCGTCTCGGGCCATACACCAGAAAAGCCGTGATGCAGCGCTATTCATTGCCACGCATGCAAAAAAATTCAAGGCGATCACCAGTAAGCAGAAGAACACTCCCCCGCCGTAGACAGTTCTCATGGCATCCATGAACCAAGTCAGAGGGGGCATTTCTCCTAAAAAAAAAAAGAGAAGGGAGATTAGCTGCGAGTTTCACAATGTGTCTGTGCCTGCAAAGGCTTACCTTCCATATAGGATTCCCAGTTTCGCGATGTCCAGAGCAAGAGAAGAGCGGCAAGTACGGCCGTGAAGCTACTGAAGACGACTGCAGCAACAGCCGCACGCTAGACAATATAAGCAACTTATACCTGAAGATTGGCATATAACAAGGAAATCCACTGCTTACCGGTGCAGTCTTTGTTGGGTTTTTCGTCTCTTCGACCTTGATTGTGAAGTTTGGTTAGCTAGACGGCCAGAAATGTAGGCTGTGTTCGGCTTACCAGGTGAAGGACTCCATCTGGAGCGGCAAGCGCGTACAAAGGATTGTAAAATGACATGATGAACACCCAGAAATTGCTCTTGTAGCCAGAGTTGTTGATCCATTTAGTAAAGATAAAATGGACGTCAGCTTTTGGTTTTGTCATAACCCCCAAGACGATAGCCCAGGAAATGCCGCCTGCCACAACCCAAAATGCACCGGCAATATTAATTCCAGGGAGCCAACTAGACCGGATAAGTTAGTGCTGCTGTTTGAATTGGGATTAGAGGGCCAAGATGATGGACCTTAATGGGAAAAAGCTGGGGCGAGAAAATCACCTACCTCTGCTTGATATTCGCCAGGTAGGGCCATATGAGAAACGCAGAATAGATCAGCCATGTTATCCAATTCTAGAGGGGTAGCAGTCGTTAGCAGTATAATAGCATGGACTAGAGGTTTCATCACTGACTTGCCAATGGGTACCAGGAATTGTCTCTGCGACGAAAGCTGAAATGATCTCCGCACTGTTGAGAGCACAGCCTGCTCCAGTCGCTAGCTCTGTGAACACAATTAACCAGCCAACAAAGTACGACATGACGGGTCTAAGTTTGGGAGGCGACAGTACTTGGACCCAAAACTGCTGTCCCCCAGCTGTCGGCCAGATTGAACAGAACTCAGCAAGCGACAAGAGCAGGATGGTTTGGCCCAGGGCGACAACAATTCTAGAAATCATCAACAGCACGACTCATAGAAGTAGTGTATCAGCTTACGTGCCATACACCAGGCCCACTGGACCGCCAAGATCGAAGATGACTGCATAAAGCATGACAAGACAGACCCAGCTTCCATTATACATGACCTGAAATGCAACCACTACATAAAATGATAAGCCACGTCAGGACCTTTGAAGGACATGGCAAAGAAACATACAACTCCAAAAGTTGAACACACGCTCCAGTTCAGGTTTTTTACCCATGGACATGAGGGCGGATTCTTCGATACTCATTCGCTTTGCAAATTCCCCGCCATCATTGGAGCTCTAGGGGACCAATCTCACCCGCCATTTTGCCTTTTGTCGACATATTGTGCACTAGTACACCTTGTGTAAGACTCTGCAAAGTTGAAGGGAAAAGGCGTAAAATGGCGGGCAAGTATCAGGCATCTTGTTTATATATTACCCAACCCTCGTCCAAGGTCATGCAGGACTTTACGTTCAGCATTTTGACAAGCATTTGATAAGCAAATTTCTAGTGCCGAAAAGGAGAACCGCGTTGTACAGCAGCCGAACATCACCCCAACTGGTGCGATAAGCGGATCACGCCGCCACAATGCCACCAATTGCACGCAGAGAGAGTGCTCCGCAACGGATAGATGCAAGTCGCTAGTCCTGAAAAGTAGAATTTTGGCCGGTCCCTGCATGCTTCTGACGCAGACTACATAGCTAGCCCTGTTCAGGATGCTGCAAGTGGTGACTTTTCTTCGCCCTGTCCTTGATTCAGGTTTAACTAGCATTTCGGAAACTACTCCAGTCCCATACTTCGCACCTCTCACACTGAGCCATTCATGTGGGTTGCAGCCGATACTGAATCTTTTCCTGGTCGCTCTTCCACCTCCGCCTTTGGAGGTGCACTAGCTTGAGTTGACCATGGTCCGACGTCGCGCCTGCGACGCTTGCTCAAGCCTGAAGCCAAGGTGCGACTTCAGCTGCGATACTTGGCAATGTGATCGCTGTCGTCGAATGAATCGGTGTTGCCGGACAAATAGGCCTAGGTTAAAGGTTGGGCGAAAGAACAATCCACCGCCTTGGGGTCTCTCTTTTGCGTCGCACACGGGTTGGCTGTTAGGTTCGGACGGCGAGAAATCTATCAGCTGCGGCACAATAAAGCCACATTTAGGAAACAGCCTCCGAAGCGTTGTTGACAACAAGCAGAGGTGTGGAGTGACCTCAATTCCAACCCTCTCCTTCAGGGACCCCTTGATTCTCTTCACGGGCCTTGCAACCGACTCGGATACCCTTGAACAGCTACTGTTATCTATAATTTGTGATACCAAAACTATATCGCTCTTCACGATCGATCCCAACTTCGCCGTCGAGTTCACAAACATAGCTATATCATGCTGGCAAGCAGCTCCAGTCATCGTACGAGATGCGTGCATAGCTTGCGCAGGTTCCATCGCCCTTGATCAGAAATTTCCCCTTCCGGATCTCTCACAACAAGTCGTATTTAAGTACCTGTCCAAATCTCTTGAGAGTCTGCGGAACTTTTCTTACCCTACTGACAATGACAGCGTGGGTTACTTGTTATCTATATATCTCAGTCTCATGACGCATATGTTACTCTCACCGACGACAGGATCTGCCCGCCTTATCACAGAGGTTACGCTCGAAAATCTCAGAGCCTGGTATGTAGCATCAAGAGATGCTACGGAGCTCCGAATTATGGAGCCTCATCTGACAATCGCAGTGGCTGAGGACGTCTCTTGGTGTCCCCTTCATTGCAAGACACCAATTCTCCGCTACAAGCCTGTGGCGCCGGAAATTCCGGATAGATACTTAGGGCTATGCAAGACCTTGATACCACTTCTTTATCAGATCTGTGAACTGCAGGATTGTGAAGATGGATTGGGGCCAGCGCTGAGCCAATTCGTGGCCACATCAAGAGATGTGCAAAATTGGGTGCCAATATTACCCCTTAACTTTTATTCAGCCTTCACATCATGCGGGATAAATGCTCTGCTTTTTCAGGCTCGTGCATACAAGGGCGCCGCTTCCTTACTGCTTCTTAGGATAGGCAGAATAACCTGTCTAACGGACCAAAGGAATGTCACCACCATGGCAGAGTCCATTCTCACAGATATCGAGTCTACCACACGCAACATGAATCCATCGGATATTCCACTCGTTATGTTGCCCATGCTCATAGCTGGGCTTGAAGTTACGGAACCCGAGCCTCGCCGACTTGCGCTAAAGTGTATGGCGAGATACAGGTCGACAGTCTATCGACATTCCCAATTGCGCGTGTGTCATGTCATGCAGGACTTTTGGTCCAAAAGGGACCGCAACTCTTCGCTATTCTGGGAGACTGTGTTCCGTGAATCCCCACAGCTGTACACAATCTTGTAACAATATCGTTCACAGAACTCTGCATTTACTAGATTGCTTCTTGATACCTCGACAGATAATTTCAAGATCATCCTGACAAAGATGCAAACTATGATGTGCACCAAAAGCGCCTGTCGACACATATTGACTCCAAAAAAGTCTTCCTAAAATAATATCTTACAACCAAGCCACGCGTTGCTCGTCGGCCAGCATCTGTATCACATTATTTCCATTAGGACTGACTAAGCCGATTCATTCAAGCTCAACGTTCGTCGATGATGAGGCTTCCGAAACGTTCCCTTCCCAAAACATTGGTTTTGTTACCTTGGAACCTAGATTTAGAGCAGTGGATTATCCAGTAGAGAAGTCGCCACATTGACTTTGGGTTCGTCGCACTAAAACGCAAGCTGTAATTATTCTTTCCGACACGAAAATCCTCACGATGGTTAGAACCTACAGGTATTCCTCGTAATATCCAAAAACGTGTGGTACCTAAGAAGTGGGATGTTCTTTCAATCAAACATTGGCTCGATTAGATTTCGCATGTGCAATTGGCTGGCTCAGAACCACGTTTTATAACACATTTTACCTGTAAGCATTTATTAGACTTCAATGCATTCTCTGGCCGCCATAGCACTAAGGGTGGTGGTATAAATCTCATACCGATTCGCAACGAGTCTACCTGGTATGCTCATTCTACAGAAGCAGCAATCCGTGTCTGGATCATCTATTTGGCATCATGGGTAATCTGGATTCGTCCAATGATGTTGGTGCTCAGAAAGTTCAATTGCAGGTCTATGACACGACAGTCCATCGTCGTGACGAGATTGAAACGGCACTCCAAAGACCATCGCAAAAGTCTGCGCAGAGCGTTATCGACATTGTGAAGCCGATCATTGCCGACGTTTTCGAGAACGGCGACGCCGCTGTGTTGAAGTATACATATGCCTTTGAGAAAGCGACTTCAGTGCAGACGACTATTCTCAAAGCTCCCTTCCACGAGTCCATGATGGAATTATCTTCGGCGAGCAGGAGGGCGATTGACACGGCCTTTGAGAACATTGCCAAATTCCACAAGGCTCAGAAGGCTGAAGTCGTGACTGTGGAAACGATGTCGGGAGTCAAGTGCTCGCGTGTCGAAAGGGCGATCGCAAAGGTTGGTTTGTACATTCCTGGCGGATCAGCTGTTCTTCCTTCAACCGCATTGATGTTGGGCGTGCCGGCTATGATTGCAGGATGCGACGAGATCATTTTTGCGTCGCCACCACGTTCGGATGGTACGATTTCTGCCGAGATTGTATATGTTGCACACAAGGTTGGCGCGAAAGGCATTGTCTTGGCTGGTGGTGCACAAGCTGTGGCTGCAATGGCTTATGGGACAAGAACAATCCCGAAGGTTGACAAAATTTTTGGCCCGGGAAATCAATTTGTCACGGCCTCGAAGGTACTGGTTTCTACAGACATGCGTGCCAAAGTCGCGATAGACATGCCAGCCGGGCCATCCGAGGTGCTAGTCATCGCAGACAATTCTGCAGACCCAACATTTGTGGCTGCTGACCTGATCTCGCAAGCTGAACATGGCCGGGACAGCCAGGCGGTGCTGATAGCCGCCTCGGTGACTGATGAATTTAGTCACGAAGTCGAAGAACAGATCAACCTGTTAACCGCGAAGCTGCCTCGATCCGACATTATCCGGGCTGCGCTCAGAAACAGCGTAATTGTGCGGACGGAAAATCTGCAGAGCGCACTCGAATGGAGCAACTACTACGCACCAGAGCACCTCATCCTGAGCGTTGCCAATGCAAACGAAGCAATGAATCACATCACTGACGCAGGTTCCGTCTTCATCGGACGCTGGACTCCCGTAGCCGCCGGCGATTACTCCGCTGGTGTTAACCACAGCCTTCCGACTAGCGGCTATGCCAGGCAATATTCTGGGGTTAGTCTATCAAGTTTCGTCAAAATCACTACGACGGAACTGAGCGAAGAAGGTGTGCGCAGCCTCAGCGAGTCTGTTGTCGGCCTAGCCGATATTGAGGGACTTGATGCTCACCGGTTATCAATGGAACTCCGGATGACGGCAGTTGGCATGAACATCAAGTAAGGAGCTTCTTGTCACGATATGTTCGGAGGGTTAAGAATGGTATGTAGAAAGTCCCCGAACCGAATCTGGTGTCTCCCAACCTAAGACAACGGTCTGTCCGTTTGTCAGTTTCTGGCTGGAGGGCCCAAAAAGTTCCTGTACGGACTAATTCTATAGACTGTGCTTCGATAGATTCGAGTCTCGTATCACATCGATGCGGCTTTAGCTATAATCTCGATTCAACACTTGAGTTGTGTGAGGTGGTGTTGCATATGCTTGGCGACACCAGCGACCCCTTTTGACTGCCTTGGTCAGAATTATCAACGAGAGCAAGCGACTCATGGTGATGACATGGAGATATAAAGAACATTCAAGTATCCCCACAGTAAGTACGTATTATTGGAAACTACTTGTGCTGTTATCGTGCAAGGCATCTGTAGATGGACCTATCTAGAAGATACCTGTCACCGGAGATGCCAACCACGTACCTAGGTATGGTGATATGTTCTTCGTGTCTTCTAGAAAACGCGGTGATCGCGCGGGCTAGCTTTTACTTTTCGGTTTTCAGCGGGTGCGCTAGTAAGAACCGAGAACTCCAGGCCCTCTGAGATGGATCAACTAGTTGTAAAATAACTATCCTATACTGCATTCCATTCGCTTCACTCGATACTGCGTCCTCGCTTTCCACTTTAGACCTAGATACATTAATCCTACGCGCACTATGAGGTTCTTACTACGTATACTGGCGTTGCTGGTCATAACGCCCCTCAAACTACTTCGTACCTAGGTAGGCTAAGCAAGCTCCGAAGCTTGCAGTTCTTCCTCAAGATTCTCCCTATCAACGATGTAAGGATCCAGGGGCAAAAAGCCACAATTTGGAGCTGGGATGGCTTAAATCTGCCCCGATCGGTACATGTGATTGTCAGATTGTCCGCGCACGCGCACAATCGTGATACTAGCCTATTACTTACGATTCTGGTGGGGATGGGCTCGAGGATGGAGGGCCATCGTAGAGCTTAATGCGAGCATGGTGCGACGCAGCAGGACAGGTTGAGTTGGCCGAGGTGATCGGAGGACGAGTGGAAGGTGGTGTCGATAAAAGCGGCCGGACGAGGCTGAAGGTGTGGAGTCCAGTACGATTGCGGTTTTGGGGCTGCCAAGAAATGCTCAAGCTACAACAACTTCGGAAGATGTTAGTCCCGCCCCGGAGGAGCTGTTCCATTGTAAGTTGCGCCTTTTGTCGTCGCCATAAGTCATGGCTGCAAGGGCGCGTATATTTCGAACGGTGCGGTCTTAATGAACCCATTTGCTCGTACGAGGCACTAACGTCGAACAGGGGGTAACCTTCCTGGCGATAGGGAGCACCACAGCCATAGCTCTCCCGACCCGTCGAGCATGGGCCGAAGCTCCTCCCTCCAAAGATGATGTGGGTGGCCCGGGTTCTTTGAGAAAACTCGCAGCTGACTCCGCCAAAGCTCCCTCAGAAAAAGCCCATCTACTCCTCGCCGCATGCCGACACGACTCCTAAATACCAGCATGGCATCTCAGATCCTCTAACCCATACTCCTCCATCCGTGCCGGAAGCTTCCACTCCCACTCCCACAGATCGTCTAGAAAAACAGATCAGGAAAGCACGGTTATGGCTGTTCGACCAAGCTTTGTTTGTTGAGGATAACTTCAATGCCGGTCTCACCTATCTTTTCCAAAAAGAGACCGACATTGCAAACACCATAGCTAGCCTGGCTCCTGCTCCAGAGACCGGCGAACAGCTTCTGCCGGGCTTGATATATGTGCTGGTTGCAACAATGGCAGGAAGCATTGTCAGCAGGAACAGGAATATCTTGATAAGAGCCACGTTTCCGGTGGCCGTAGGTATCACTGCTGGTGAGACTCTCAGAGACACTGGTGCTGACTCAGAAGCTGACAACAAATTTCAGGATGGATGCTTATCCCTGTCACCATGCGGAACACGGGCGATTTGATTTGGGAGTACGAGGGGAAGGTCCCCGCAATCGCAGACACGCATTTGACCATCAGAGGAGCAGCTCTGGAAGCATACAAGCAAATCCGGGACAGAACCAAAGTCACGGCTGAATGGGCCGACGAAAAAGCCGTCAGTACCAGGAAGAAAGTTGAAGACTTTGTCGGAGAAGGCCGGTGAGCAAGGTTCACGTTGGAGTCGTGATCAAGGCATAGATACTTTCACGCCGTTTGGGAAGAAGCAAGACTTAGAGGGCAGCAGATGAATGGGATTGATCAAAAGCAGGTCGATTCAGGGAACGAGCTTTATTTACTGTTTTTCCAGAGCTATACACAATTGACACAGCTCGCGGTTCTTCGAATCGCTGAGTCGACGGATTTCTCACTTGAATGCCAACCCACGAGCAACGCTCTTGAACTATACAGTGAAAGACGTCCGCCACACAATTGATTTTGCTGTGCTGAATATGCCGGGCCAACATTGTCGTGGAGATGGTTTCTCTCAAGCCAAGAGATAGGATTCGACTCCGCCAAAATCCTTTACTCATTCATGGCTGTCACTCACTCAACTCTTAGCCCCCACGACTCAGCGCGAAAATCGGACGATCTTCCATCCTCCAGCCTCAGGCTTCTGCTTCTGCTTCTGCTTCTCATTTCTCGTCTCCCTTCTTCCCGCCCAACACTCGCTCTTCCGCGCGACTTACATCCCCCACCGTCAACCCCTTCGCCCATCCAAAATCCCTCAACCAGTCCTCCCAGCCTTTCTCTCTGTCCACCTTCCAAGCCTCTCGCTGCAAACTCCGTTTCGAAACCTCACAATCAGCCAGAATATCTTCAATCAGGCTTTCCAACGACGGATAGTCCTTCTCCGGCCTGATGTAGCCGAGCAGGAGCAGATTGAGCGGGGAACCGTAGAAGTCGGAGGCGAAGGAGTGCAGGACGTGGATCTCGATGCTGCGGGTTTTGTTGGCGTAGAAGGGGTTGTAGCCGATGGAGAGGACGGCGGGGTAGATGGTGGCTTCGCTTGCTTCGGTGGCGCTTGTGGGAGTAGTGGTATTGGTGGCTGTGGTAGCTGATGATGACGACGACGATGATGGCGGTGGTGGAGGTGGTGAGGATGATGATGACGACGATGATGATGGTAATGATGATGGAGGAGGCTGGAGCAGAGATATGTAGCCGAAGTAGACTCCGGTCGAGAGGTCAGGGAAGGCGTTGAGGCCCTCGGCGGGAATGTTGGCTGTGGGAATACCGAGCTAAAACGGGGGACGGGGTGATGCGTTAGTGTAGATTCTAGAATACTCGCCTTGGTCAAGAAGAAGAAGAAGAAGCCCATCCAATGCCAGGTGAGCCGAGCCTGTGATGGAGTGCTTCGACAGAGGATAGCCGTGGTGGGCCATTCGAAAACCCTTTCCCCCGCGCAGTGTTTGGCTAGGTCGTGAGGTGATGCGGTGGTGTAGTGCCTCCCCCACCCCCAGGGACCTATACTAACACCAACGATAGCTATACCTAGTTCTCTTCAAGGCAGTCCAAAACGATGTCGTCGCTTCTGCTCTTTCACAGCGCATTCGTTTGGCCCCCTCAGGTCCATAACCTAGTCTCCATGATACACTGGCTCATCCTCCAAAAGAAGAAGAAAAAGGGCTCATCAACACCATGCTCTCTCTCTCTCTCTCTGCCTGACAACTGAAACTGGAAGATACAACGTGTACAATCAATCCCTTCCATCTCATCTAGTTGAGCCCATCGCCATCCCGTGCCAGCACAGCACAGGTAACCCTCAGAGACCGACGGAACAGACCGACCGACCGACCAGCTTTTGAATTGGGCCCCAAGAAACAAAAAACGAGCAATTGACTCACCTCTTTACTACCCCGTCCAAATCCCTTAATCACGGGTCCCTGCAACCTGAGCGGGAACGGAGGCTCGGGACCACTCTGGGGCCCGGCATACTCGTCCTTTGGCCTGGTGCTTCCCATGATTTCCCACAGAAGCACCCGCCAACAACAAACAACAAACTTGGAATTTGAGCGCTTGCCTCTTTGGACGTTTTTTTGCGATTTATCAGATTCCGTTCGCGCTAGTGTTACGTCGCTTTGCACTGGAACTTTCCAAGGTTGATTGTTTTAATTCGATGATTTTTGTGATGTGCACCAAGGTACTGGGCAGGAATGTTGTAAAAAGGTCTGTTCTATTCGTGGTTCCTGCTCGTTCTAAAGCGTATTCGCGTAATACGAATGGCTTTCAATTGTTGATTAATTCATGCCCTAATTAGGCTAAGAAAGTCATACCTATCGGACGGCCTTACACTATTTGTAGGGCCGCAAGGGCCGGGAGCTAAAAAGTCCCGTCGGTGTGTGAATGCACATGCAACGTTACCTAGGTAGTCCAATTTGTTGCTGCCTGGAATATTCTAGAGATCAACGGACGATCAAGGACGAATTGAATGATACCCATCGCTGAGACGATCCGCATTGATAGCGTTCTACATACAAATGACGTTCGCTGTCTGGGTTGTCAAAAAAGCAGATCCAAGCCCTCCCTGGTCTCGCACCGATTTGGCAGCAGCTTTGGGCCACCAAGTGGTACTTTGCCAATGTCCTACATGCATCGCTAGGAAGAATCTATCGCACACATTAAAAGGCCATAAAGAGTGCCAGCTCATTGCCAGCATAACTCATCGCCAGTCATGGCCAAGGAAATCAACGAAAAACGTAGAGGTTCCGTTATCATACACTCACTCCAACTTCTTGTGTTGAACTTTCCGATTGCGTAGGTTCAGCCCACTGACCCCAAAGACCTCGTTTGGCGCGAACTCGGATGGGTAGACCAATCTCCCCACTTTGTTGGTCGACTTTAATGGCATCCTTTGTGGCTAATACCAGTGTTTCGAAAAACATCTTTGTGGCATCTTCTCTACTCGTCCTCGATTCGGGAATCAGCTCTTGTAGAAGGACGGATTTTCTAGACTGTGACGCAGGGCTTTCTGCCGATGGTGATCCACCAAATACCTCTCGTAGAAGATGCACTGCATGCTGCGTACCAACGGATATGGGACCGCTGTCGGCCGGATGGACAAGAGGGATGGTGGTATCATCAAAGCCTCCTTCGGCGGTATAAATGCCTTCGTCATCTTCCCCAGGAACCAGGTCTGCCAGTGCTGGGTTGTGGGTGTCGACGGGATCATGTGTTTCTGGGATCTCTGATTGCTGTCGTAACGGCGACTGCGATGGTTCCCGTACCTCAACACCTTCGTCTTCGATCATAACGTCTTCATCGGCATGGCCAAGAGACCGATCGAGGCGGGGGCTCTTGTCACTGTGCTCATCGTCTGAAGCAACATCGGCGATGCCGCTGTCTCTTTTTCGCTTTTGACCCGACCTAACCACGATGTCGAAGCTCAACAAGCCCCGAATCTCAGGAGCCCAGCCGGTCCCAAAGGCATCGTTCATGGCATTGGTCACAAAGTCTCCTCTTCGTTGCATCTCCATGAGTGCAAGGAGTTCTGGGTCTTGCGGAAGCAGTGATTGTGGCTTCAGCAACTTTGATGTGTCGGTGCCCCAGGCCTTGATTTCGCTGTTGTGAAGGACAGTTTCTCTGTCGGCGACCATGGGTTTGAATTTTCTCGAATTTTGACGTTGTTGTGCAATGACCTGCTCTTCCTGCAGAATGTCATCTTCCAGCTGTTGAAATGTTCGATCCGCTTCGGCCATAAACTCTGGATCGGCTTCTGAAAGAGGCGAGTCTTCTCTTTCGACAGTTACTTCTCTGACGAGCTCTTCCTCATCGAGTCCAGCCAGCATGGGTTCATCTTGTGCTCGAGGTGTCGTGTCTGGCAAAGGCACATCTTCACCAAGGTCGAGGCCCAAGTCCTCTCCTTCGTCATATGCAGGTAATTCTGTCTGGTCGTCTGGGCGCGGGGTCATCTCTCCTCTGCCAATCTGCATACTGATTGTGGTATCTTCGAGCCCGACATCTTCACCTAGATCCAATCCAAGGTCGTCATCGTGCAGGGGCGCGGCCTCTGCAGCGAGACCTGTGAATTCGTCTTGCGTTTGTGGGTTGAGCGAACTTGTCCAATCGTCCTCGTAGTCAATTGACCTATCATCGGCTTGCGTGGTAGGCATTTGTGTCATTGGGAATCCAAAATCAAGGGCAGGGAAAAGGTCGTCGATGGTGAGTTGCTCAGGAAGGTTGAGATCGATGGTTGTAGTGGCCTGATGAGGCAAGTCGTGATTGTTGGTCGACTTGAAAGTCATTCGGATTTTGGTCAAGGCTTCGTTGCAATCTTCTAGCAGATATCGAGCTTTCCGTCCGTAGATCCTGACCACTCCCAGCATCAGCTGACCGCTGAGGCGCAAGGCCATGGGTGCATGGCCCTGGTCGACAATGACATGCACGCTGGTTGAGATGTCGGATTGTAGGATTTGCTGTTTTGAAAGCTTCCTCTCGACGTTCGAAGCCAGCCAGACTCGAGCCAGAGGGCCCGTCTTGGCGAGCAGCTGCTCAGAATAGAACATTGTGGATGATCTGGTCCAGACTGGTATCGCTCAGTGAATGCGCCGGCAAGGACGAAGTATATCGTTGCGAGTCGTGCGATGGGGCAGAAGCGACAGATGTAAGTCAACCAGACGCGTCGCTCGTCGTTGCGATCGCCTTGACTTGCGGATGCGGCACAGCCTGCGACGCAGGTGTTATAGCATGATATGTGCAATGCTAGGTACGGGGTAGGTGGATGGATGAATGCGACAGCAAATATCGAGCTGTGCACATTGGGTGGGTGAGTGGGCGAGTGGACGAGCGGACGCGTCGGGATTGGAATGTGGCAGGTTGGATGGAGTATTTTGTTGCTCTGGGAGGGAGGAGGCTGGCTCCATCGGCCTCACTGCACGCCGCCGCCACCGGACGGGCCCTAAATCGTGCCCCAGGCACTCTCAGGCTGCCAGGCTGTCAGGGCAAGCGTGCAAGGGTTGCTCGGCTAACCTACCGCAAGAGCGTCATATCGACAGATGTTCCCTGGCTGGACCGGGATAATACGAAGGTGGACGAAGGACTTGGGTGTACTCTTCCCAGCGCATACTTGCTGGAAGAAGGACGATCTTTTCCACGCTCCTCAACCAGTAACGGTACGGTCATTGTGAAGATTGGCTGGCAAACAGGTTGAGCGCATTTGATTTTCCTTTTCTTTTCACTCACCCCTTAATCCTCCATCGCAAGCGACCTCCTTTTCCTTTCTCTTTCTCTTTCTCTTTCGCCGCCGCCGAGCCATTTTGGAAGCAAAAGTTGGGAATCTATATCCGCTGCTGCAATTATGAGCAGATGACAGCCACAGCGAACATGCGAATATGTCAAGTTCGGCAACCCCAGTGCTGCCTGTCCACAACACCAATGCCGATGCCAAAGCTAATGCCACCGACGCCGAGTTCCCAGAGGCCCGACCGCCACCGCTGCAGAGGAGAACGACGGCCTCGATAACAACTGCTGGTTATTCGCTCCTGACTCCAGAAGAAACCGCCCAGCGGCTGAGAACCTCCTTATCCAAAGGCCTGTCCCCCAGTGAAGCACGGACAAGACTGATCAAGAATGGCCCAAACGAATTGCCGCACGAAGAGGAGGAACCACTTTGGCTGCGCTTCCTCAAACAATTCAAAGAGACCCTGATCATCCTCCTCCTCGCATCTGCACTGATCTCCTTCTTCATCGGTAATACTGATGACTCGGTCAGCATCACTCTGGCCGTCACCATTGTGGTCACCGTGGGCTTTGTCCAGGAGTACCGGTCGGAGAAGTCGCTGGAGGCTCTCAATAAGCTCGTGCCTCACAGCGCTCACATTCGAAGAGCTGGTCATGACATGCGCACGAGATCTGCACACGCCGACCATGATGTGATTGAAATGGAACCATTGGTTGATGGCACAGCCCACAGGCTTTCGTCAACCGTTCCAGCAGCCCAACTAGTAGTTGGAGATGTGGTCCTCTTTTCAACCGGCGATCGCATTCCTGCCGATGTCAGAGTTACCCAAGCTGCAGATCTCTCCATTGACGAGTCCAATCTCACGGGAGAAAATGAGCCGGTCCACAAATACCCCGAACTGCTTTCTCGAGATCACCAGCAAAACCAATTGGATGAGGTGTCGAGGTCGAGCACTCCCATGCCCTACGGCCCAGCCGCTGGCACGGTTGGCGCAGACGTGAGACTCAACGAGCAGCATAACATCGCCTTCATGGGCACTCTCGTCCGCTCTGGCTACGGCGAAGGTATTGTCATTGCGACCGGCGGTCAGACTGAGTTTGGTACCATCTCCCTGTCTCTGCAAGAGATCGAGGCACCTAGAACACCGCTACAGCAATCCATGGACAGGCTTGGCCAACAGCTGAGCTACATGTCATTCGTAGTCATTGGCCTGATCATGCTTGTTGGTCTGCTGCAAGGAAAGAAGCCACTTGATCTGTTCACCATTGGCGTATCTCTTGCAGTAGCTGCCATACCTGAAGGCCTGCCCATCATCGTCACCGTCACTCTTGCTTTAGGAGTCTTGCGAATGGCAAAGCGTGGTGCCATTGTCCGGAAATTACCCAGCGTTGAAACCCTTGGTTCGGTGAATGTTGTCTGCAGCGACAAAACAGGCACTCTCACCATGAACCACATGACTGTGACCAAGATATGGCATTTTGACACTCTCAAGCCTGTCAGTATCGACAAGGAATCGGCGACTATTCCCAATGCAGCCACACGAGCCGTGCTGAGGATTGGTAATGTCGCGAACAATGCAAGGCCTGCTCATCCAAACAACACCTCACCGTCTCCCGCAAGCTCAGCCGCTGTTCTTTCCTCTACTAGAGATAGGAATGCACCTAGTGCAAAAGATCGATGGCTTGGCCAGCCCACCGATGTCGCTGTCATGGATCTTTTGGATTCATTCGGTGAAGATGACGTTCGGGATACCATTGGACCTCGATCAACCGAAACACCGTTCAGCTCAGAAAGGAAGTGGATGGGCGTCATGATAGCAAGTCCTCTTGGCGAGATGACCAACGGCCTCGGCTCTGGCAACGAAATGGCATACATAAAGGGTGCACTGGAACAAGTGCTGCGAAGGTGCGACACCTATCTCAACAAAGAAGGCAGAGAAATCATTCTTGATTCCACACGAAGACAAGAAGCCAATGCAGCAGCTCAGCAGATGGCAGATGAAGGTCTCAGAGTTATAGCCTTTGCAAGTGGTTCTGTAAGAAGCAGGAAACCACCGTCGAGCAGAGCGTCGACTCCAAAGTCAGCTGACCAACGACGACCTCAAGAGCCAGACTATTCTGGTCTGTGCTTTGCTGGCATGGTTGGCATGACGGACCCACCGAGACAAGGTGTCAGCAAGTCAATCGGAAGGCTGCAGCGCGGCGGGGTCAAAGTCATCATGATCACTGGCGATGCCGAAGCGACAGCAGTGGCTATCGGCAAGAGTCTGGGCATGATGCTTAATCCGGGCGCTCGAGAAGTCCTTCGAGGGGACGAGCTTGACAGAATGAGCGAAGATGAATTGTCCGAGGCTATCGGCAAAACAATCATCTTTGCTAGGACCACCCCAGAGCACAAAATGAAGATCATCAAAGCTCTACAAAAAAGAGGCGATGTAGTTGCCATGACTGGGGACGGAGTAAATGATGCACCGGCACTCAAGAAAGCCGACATTGGAGTCGCGATGGGTATGCTCGGGACTGACGTGGCAAAGGAAGCAGCCGATATGATCCTGACGGATGACGACTTTTCGACCATCCTGCGTGCCATCGAGCAAGGCAAGGGCATCTTCTACAACATTCAGAATTTCATCACCTTCCAGCTAAGCACGAGCGTAGCAGCTTTGAGCTTGTTATTGATCAGCACAGCACTCGGCTTCAAGAATCCGCTCAATGCCATGCAAATCTTGTGGATCAATATTCTCATGGACGGACCGCCTGCGCAGTCATTGGGCGTTGAGCCTGTCGACCCGCGCGTGATGAATGTGCCACCACGGCCTCGAAACACAAATGTGCTGACTCGACGCCTCTTGCAAAGGGTCTTCACGCAAGCCGCTTTCATTATGCTCGGCACGTTATCTGTATACATACACGAGATGCTTGACATTGATGATCCAACAACCCACATCAAGCACCTGACAGTCACGAAGCGAGACACAACCATGACATTTACTACCTTTGTCCTGTTCGACATGTTCAATGCTCTCACTTGCCGTTCTGACGCCAAATCCCTGCTCACAGGTGAGCTGAAGGTTTTCGGAAACAACATGTTCAACTACGCGGTCGCAGGCAGCCTCATCGGCCAAGCATGCGTTATTTATGTTCCCTTTTTACAAGCCGTATTTCAGACAGAAGCCATCGGAATCTGGGACCTGTTGAGCCTGGTATGCTTAGCCAGCTCGGTCTTATGGGTCGATGAGGTCCGAAAGTGGCTTCTGAGGAGGAAGATGTCCGGCCGCTTGCCCACTGTTGGCTATTCCGCAAGTGTATAGAGTATGCATGTGTAACTACCCTACCTTGTAAAAGAATATTCAGATAACTTTTCTCTTGTCGTAACTGCATGATGGTATAGTCTTTTTTCATCCATCAAGTACGAACGAAGTCCTTTATTTTGTACTGTATTTTTAGCCAGATGACTTTACTCGGCACACGGAAATATCATCCCCGTTTCGCCATCCAATTGCTCTGTTGACAGCTCTCTGGACCCGGGGGGGGGTCCCTTTTCATTGGCTTTAGCCAGTCCACGGTGGTTCACCAACCACGACTAGGTGAACCTTCCTTGGGCGATTCGGTAGGACAAGAGTGGAGACGGAGCGCATCGTCGAGGGGGGTGATTGATTTTGCCATCTGAGGAGGACCGTATCTCATGTGGCGGGTGATAAGAATCCCTGAGAGACACGGTTTGAATTCGCTCCTGCTGGGTGGGCGACCAAATCTTCAAGGTCGACAAAGTCAGATGATTACAGAGAGCGAATGGAGCGACTTCACGAGTACAGCAGAGGATGTCGAGAAGAAGATAAGGGAGGGAAAGCTACACAGTGATGTGTGGATTGAGTCTCATTGATCGCTGTGTTCTTTGATGGCGCTCCACCCCAGTGCTTGGAGTGTATGCTAAAACTTACCTTCCTGATCGAATCGGTTCTCAAAAAAAGCTTTCGTATCTCCCAATAACATGTGTTCAAACCGACATTTCGATCCGGTGTGGCCCTATGACAGTCTGCCAACAAGGGAGGCGCACTCGTCGACACCGCTACTCCTCTACATCCATCGATCGTCCTCGGCTCGGGAGACGGTATCGGCCACCTACTCCTTCACCCAAGTGCTCAATACTTACCGCGTCAGCTTGCCTGCTCTTCTTTGTCGGTGTACAGTCAGGGCCATCAACGTCACCTTCCGCTCGTCGTTTCAAGGGAGTAGCCATTCGCGTACTCTTTGTTGACAGCTGCAGCTGATGTACATCATCCGCCATGGTGACGTCTGTGAAGACGTCGTCTTCGAGGGAGTTGCATTCATAGGCCATATGCAGACTCTGTTCAGCTTGAGCGAGGACGTTCATGATATAATCGTGACCGGCGTGTAAATTGTGTGCTTCTCGCAATAGCCTTCGACGCAGCGCAGCTCGCTCCGAGTCCTCGGACATCAGCTCTATAATTTTTTCGCGGTTACCCTCGATATCAGTGAGGCCTAGCTCAGCTTCAAGATAGTCAACGAATTGCGTCTGAATGATTGTAACCAGAGAGGCGAGAACATCCTGGCATACATTGTCCACGAAACGCTTAGAAGCAAGACTGTAGTATGCTGCCGATTTGGCCGACATCTGAAGTTCTAGATTCCAAGCATCCGCCTCTAGCGAGTCGCTAGTAAGGGGCTTCGGTTTCCTTTTTCCTCCAATACTATCAGCCTTTTGAACAGCACGACTAACATTTAGACGCGCGTCTTCTCGTTTCCCTTCACGCTGCTTCAAGATAAGTTTCTCGAGACGTTGAAGAGACTTGTTGTCTAGCGTAAACGGATGTTTTGTTTCTGCTGTACATCTTTGTTGTAGACGAAGAGTCTCATCATTACAAACTCGTCGAAGAAAGTGAATTGCCGAGTCTATAACGCTACTGTACAGCGGCAAGTGCTTTTGATGCGTAAAGTGTGCATCTAAGCAGTTTCGGACTTGTTGGAGGATGGTTTTTCTAATGCCTTGCATAAATTTTTCCAGCGTAGCTCCCCAGTACTGGACACTTAATTTGTTCATATGCTCGACCGCTTTAGGTTCGATTTCTCCTTGTACGTCAGACTGATAGAAGGACTTGTTGATTTTCTCAATCTCTTCGAGAGTAAAACGGTACGCACTTTTCTGCCGAGTCATTTTTCCAGGTTGGTCGTCGTCGTCGTCGTCGTCGTCGGAAGTGTCTTCGATCTCGACCACTGCCGAGTCGGATACTTCTCGTAATCGTCCCTGAGCATCTTCCAGATCTTGAGATTCATCATTGGTCTTGTATTTAAGAGTTGGTGCGTCTTTATCAATGTCATCGGCGAACTTTTGCATCTGATCATTCAGCCTATTACGTGGAGAGGAGCCGTGATTGAAGAGACTTTGGACCTGTAACTTCAACTGGACGAACTGGCTTTTCAACTCCCAGGGCAAGGCCGCAACTTCCGGTTGGGCAGGAATTGCTTCTAGTTGTTGATCAATATCTCGCAACCTCGCCTGAATGCTCTCTAGATTCTGCGGGAGCGTTCGACGTGTCTCTGTAAATAAGATATCGCGAATTCGATCGATGAGTCGAGCAACACCGAAATGATCTTGTACGCTAGGAGGAAGCCTTCCCCAGGGCGCCTGAGCAAAGAATTGTCCTTCGATCTGAAGAGAGTCTCCTTTAGGTAATCCTTCTGTTAGAGAGCCGAGCATGACCATATGTGGCCCATATTTGAATTCCTCGGGGACTTCTCCAATGAAGTACTGGTTTAAACAATCGTCACGCTGCTCATTGCTGGCAAGATCAACCTTTGTGAAGACTGCCATCGTACGAGTCTGGACATCTTCAGTCTCGATGATATTGTAAGACTTGGAATTTGCCAAATCGTGATTAAGTGGCAGAACAAGCATAATGATGTTGTTTTCATCCTGTGCGTAAACTTTGGTGAGGCTTTCGATCATTTGAACAGAATAGGCTGGTTGGCCCTTTCCAGCTCTTGAGATGACGCCAGGCAAGTCGACAAATGATAGGCTTGGCCAACCTGCAGCACAGATATCGAGCCGAATAGAATTTGGTGAGAATCTTTCGAGCTCGTCAGAAGAGATATCGAAGTCGAAGGGTGCATTCTGGTCACGTAATGGGCTCAAGACAAGCTTTTGTGCATTATCGATCAAGTCACAAAGTTCATCTGGGTTCTCCGTGGTAGTGATCCGTGTAGTCTTGAGTTCTGGCTGAGACTGCCATGGCCCGAGAGGGTTGTTCTTACTGATACGTTTCTGCTTGGAGTCGTACGAATACTTTTCTTCGATGTAGACCGTGCATCTCCATTTGACCGTAGGGTTTTGAGAATCGCTGAGATTGATCGAGATTGGGCACTTCGTGCAAAGCCCGGCAGCTTTTGGGACGACGATGGTAGAGATAGCCTCGATCAGGGATGACTTGCCCGTCGACTGATCGCCAATAACAACGATTCTCGGCAGTCTGATAGTATCATCAATCCCTAATTCTTGCAATTTTTGGTTACACGCGATTAATGCTTGTGCAGACTCTCGAAAAATTGGAATGACAGAGGTGTCTACAGAACTTGCGTGTTCTGTAGCTGATGATGGCGGTGACATAATTGGTGTCTGGTTCATTAGCATTGCTTTCGACACTGGGGAATAGAGATTTACTTAGTGACGACTGTTGAGTTAGATCAACTTCGAGGTAGAGACTGGTGTGTGAGGCCGGTTACCTACGAAGACAGATGAAGATAGCTGAAATTACACATTGCAAACGGCAGGCAACGACACTCGGAGTGAAGGACCACATATTGTGCTAGCATGCCGGCAGCCGTGCGGAAAGCATTCAAGGGAAGGGTGAAGGGTGAAGGAAACGAAGTGCTGCACTCTGAGCATCTTCACTACTTAGCATCAACGCTATTGCATCGATCGTCCCAACCTCCACTCGTTTCGCAAGATGCTTCCAGTAAAATGTATCCACGAGCAAAGATTGGAAGTTGAAAGAATTCCGTATGAAGGGTTTTGGCACATTTTATCCGCTGCTAGATCTAGGATACCAGACATCGTTGGGTAGCAGTTGTAGCGCTAAAGTAGGAAATTCGTGTGATTAGAATTCTGAGAGCTTACAGCTGATGAGTGACAATATGACAATAATAGAAGAGGCGACAAGTAAAACGCTGTGAGATCAATGTGAGTGAGGTTGTAGTGTGATGCAATGCACGTCGGCAGAGGGTAGCTTTTGTCGGTAGTCACACCTGTAGCGGTTAGCGCGCGCAGGGATTTAGATTAAATTTGGCAACCCCTTGGCTCCACTACTTACCACAAGATTTTGAGTGATCTGTCTCGATCAAAAGCGGTCTGAGTGTCACAACACAGTGAAGAACCTGCCAAAGCGTGCAAGCCTTATTTTAACGGTCGTTTGGGTGACTTGACTGTTATCTAATCTGGTGTCGAGCACAAGGTAGTCATCCTTGACATCCAGAGTTTTTTCGAGATTGATCATTTTTCTCTACTAGCCCACTTCTACGATGTTGAAAATCCCTGTCCGAGGTGCTTCGAATGCATCGCAAACTCCAACAAAAGCCGTAATCCTCGTCGGTGGACCGAGTCGAGGAACCAGATTCAGGCCACTGTCTTTAGATATCCCCAAGGTACGGGCAAGTCTGTTTTTGTGATTGTAGTATTTAACCACATTAGCCACTCTTCGACGTCGCCGGCCATCCGATCATCTGGCACAACTTGAAGGCTCTAGCAAAGGTTGACAGCGTCAGAGAAGTGATCCTCATCGGCTACTACGATGAGAGTGTCTTCCGAGACTTTATTAAAGACTCTATGAAGGAGTTCCCTCAGTTCAAGATTCAGTATTTGCGAGAGTATCAAGCTCTCGGCACCGCGGGTGGCTTGTACCATTTCCGAGATGCCATTTTGAAGGGAAAACCAGAAAGATTCTTCGTCCTGAACGCCGATGTATGTTGCTCATTCCCACTCAACGATATGCTCAAGCTGTTCGACGACAAGGATGCAGAAGCTGTCATCCTTGGAACGAGAATCAGCAATGACGCAGCCACCAATTTTGGTTGCATTGTATCAGACGGACACACCAAGCGAGTTTTGCACTATGTTGAGAAGCCAGAATCCCACATTTCTAATCTCATTAACTGCGGTGTGTACCTCTTTGCAACGGATACCATTTTCTCCGCCATCAGAAGCACCATCAAACGAAGAACGGAGCGGCCACGATTGATTGCTTACCCCTCGTCGGAAAACCTTGCAGATAGCTTTATTGAAAACGACGATGATGATAAGAAGAACGAGGCTCTCCGTCTTGAGCAGGACATCCTGTCGGACCTTGCAGATAGCAACCGATTCTTCGTCCATGAGACCAAGGATTTCTGGCGACAAATAAAGACAGCAGGCTCAGCCGTGCCTGCGAATGCTTTGTACCTGACCAAGGCATTCCAGAATCAGTCGGAAGAGCTGGCAAAGCCATCCGCAACCATCCTGCCTCCTGTATTCATCCATCCGACGGCAGAGGTTGACCCTACAGCTAAACTAGGCCCCAATGTATCCATTGGGCCTCGAGCGGTGGTTGGCCCTGGAGTCCGGATCAAGGAATCGATCGTTTTGGAGGATGCGGAGATCAAGCACGATGCTTGCATTCTCTACTCGATCATCGGCTGGTCGAGCAGAGTAGGTGCTTGGGCACGTGTCGAAGGCACGCCCACGCCCATGACGAGTCACAGCACAAGCATAATGAAAAACGGGGTCAAGGTGCAGAGTGTCACGATCCTCGGCAAGGAGTGTGGTGTTGCCAATGAGGTTCGGGTGCAGAATTGTGTGTGCTTGCCCAACAAAGAGCTCAAGAGAGACGTCGCAAATGAGGTAATCATGTAAACAAACCTCTGTATCCAAGCATTTGTCAAATGCAAGCTTGCATTGAAGGGTGCATGGGCATGCATTGGAACAATGGGGCGTGTGGGGGTGTAGATCGGAGATTCACTATCCGCACTGCAGCAATTTCTACCTGCACTGCAAGCTAGTCTTAATCGGGTAGAGATTATTGTAATGACGCTAGTAAGAATAGTTATACGCTTACTGCTCTACCCACCTCTAAGGGAGCTTTCTAGGCACTTTAATTCTCAAAAGGCCCCTAATAATTCTCAACGTTCCTTAATATCTTCTTCGAGTACCAGCCTAGCTGCGCTACCTAGGCTCCGAAATCTAGGTAGGTTCGGGGCAGTTAAATGGCCTAAAGGTTGGCAATACGTCACTGGTGACGTAATATATAGTAATATTTTAAGCCTATTTCTCGTAACGAGAAGTTGGTGGTTGGTGCAGATAATTTCTTAATTAAGATTAGCTTGCAGTGCAGTTAGAAAATGTTGCAGTGCGAATAGTGAATCTCGTGTAGATCGGCATGAAAGTCAAAACTACCTAGGTACTTCGTTAGCATGGGCACTTCGTACGAACTGAGCTTGGTATCAGGCCACGCAGGCCCAAACAGTTGTTCAGGCCAGCACCCACGAACGACACATTTCTTGGTACGGCAGGTGCTACTTCGTACGAAGTATTTGCCTGATATTTCTTGATAACCAAACTTCAAGTCTTCCTTCTTCCACCAGGCGCGCCGGCCGGGCAGTTAGTTGTGCATTGGAGAATAGCGGCTGGAGCGGCCAGTGCCACTGATGTCAGCGTTGGCCCAGTGACGATCAATCTTTTGGATGAAAATGGACATGGGTTTGATTGATTCGGGGCAACCACTACTCCGTCTGGATGAATTTAGTCCGACTTTTCCTACTTAAATCTCAACCATGCGACGCGGAACAGCCAGTACCGATTGTAAGAGCATCTTTGCCCCATGGTGGTGACATCTACAATAGATCATTTCAAGCTCCGAAGACGTCAAAGCAAATAGTTCGTACGAAGGACTGGTAGCATCATGCCAGTCACCATCACCGTTCCCGATGGCTACGGCTACTCAGCCATTGTCGCCCTGGGCTTGATCCCGATCCTAAGCATTGCTCAGGGAAGCATAGTGACGGGTCTCCGAAAACCTGCGAACCTGCCGTACCCAAACGCCTACGCGACACCTGAGCAGGTCAAGAATAGCCAGGCAGCGTACAAGTTCAACTGCGCGCAACGAGCACATGGCAATTTGATGGAGAATCTGCCCCAGACCATAGCGACTCTACTCTTTAGCGGCCTCTTCTATCCCCAAGCAGCGCCCGCACTCGGCTTACTATGGGTTGTCTCAAGAATAGCCTATGCATATGGGTACATCAACGGCGGGAAGCGAAACGGTGGTGGGCGACAATGGGGTGGGCCTTTTTGGCTGGCGCAGCTTGGATTAACGGGACTCAGTATTGCCGGTGCGCTGAAGCTGCTCTAGCGACCATGGATATGGAGATCGGAGATCACAACGGGTGTCTGGTACGAAGTGCTTGGAAATGACATGCGGCGACTCCGGACGCCCGGAAGCTGTCCAGGAGGATATCTTCAAGCAGGCCGTTCATGTCTTTGACCGTCGTAACGGAAACCCACGTATGAGTCATACATACCATTTGCAATTGAACAGCTGCATGTTCACTGTTCCGCGGCCTTCTCTGCATACACGATGGTTGTGGTTTCTATTTGTGTCTCAACTCCAAATTGGAAAGGAATGTTTGACTCATAACAATTAAGCAGACCCCGCAATGACTCAGTGCAATAATTTATATATTTCGTGGAAGACCACAAATTTCAGTTTTGGGCCTGCACATTTGACAAGCGACTGCCATACAACGTAGCTCTTCTCAACTTAAAGCTTTGCCTAGTGTGTGTGTCGCAATGGCAGAGACTGCTGCCCGTGAAGTTCCAACTCAGGATGTCGCCAATCTCCATCTGGACGAAGTGACTGGAGAGCGCGTTTCCAAGTCTGAACTCAAGAAAAGACAAAAGCAGAGGGAGACGGAGCGAAAGAAGGTCGAGAAGGCCGAGAAGGCGGCCTCAGCAGCTCCCAAGCAGTCGAAGCCGTCGAAGAAAAAGGAAGGGGAGATCGACGAGAGTGAGCTAAATCCGAATGTGTGCTGCCCATCACCTTCGTTGCTGGATCCGACGAGCCCTAATTCTGTGTCTAGCAATATTTTGAGATCCGAAGTGGGCGTGTCAATCATCTTCGACAGACCAAGAGCCCCAATCCGTACCCTCACAAGTTCCAAGTCAACACAGACCTGCGTCAATTTCTCACGCGATACGAAGACCTGAAGCCGGGCGAGCATAAGAAAGATGATGAGATCACCGTCGCCGGTCGAGTCTATGTCAAGAGAGTGTCGGGCAGTAAGCTGGTGTTCTACGATATCAGATCGAATGGAGTCAAGGTGCAGATCATGTGTCAAGCCCAAGAAGCTGCCGGCGACGTTCCGTTCGAGGCACAGCATGAACCACTGCGCAGGGGAGACATCATAGGTGTGATTGGATACCCCGGCCGCACGGCTCCCAAGAACCGACCGAACGAGGGAGAGCTCTCGGTCTTTGCTCGACAAGTCATCCTCCTCACCCCATGTCTGCATCAAATACCGTCGGAGCACTTTGGCCTGCAGGATGTGGAGACCAGGTTCAGACAAAGATACCTTGACCTCATTATCAACAACAAGAGCAGAGAGATTCTCATCACGAGGTCCAAGATTGTCCAGTACATCCGGAACTACTTTGACTCGAATGGCTTTGTGGAGGTAGAGACACCGATGATGAACACCATCGCGGGTGGTGCCACCGCCAAGCCCTTCGTTACTCACATCAACGAGTACAACGCTAATCTCTTCATGCGCGTCGCCCCCGAGCTTTATCTCAAGATGCTGGTCGTTGGAGGCATCGAGAGAGTCTATGAATTGGGCAAGCAGTTTCGAAACGAAGGAGCTGATCTGACCCACAATCCCGAGTTCACCACCTGCGAATTCTACGAAGCATACGCCGATATGTACGATGTCATGGACCGGACAGAAGAACTTGTCTCAGGCATGGCTAAACACGTCACTGGAGGCTATATCACCAAGTACCATACCAAGGAGGGTGAAGAATTCGAGGTCAACTGGGAAGCACCCTGGAAGCGCATCGATATGATTCCAGCGCTCGAAGAGGCGACGGGCGAAAAGTTTCCGCCAGGGGACCAGCTACACACCGCCGAGACGAACGAATTTCTGAAGAAGCTGTTGAAGAAGGTCAAGGTCGAATGTTCCCCTCCGCTCACGAACCCACGCATGATTGACAAGCTCGTTGGCGAGTTCATCGAGGAAAAGTGTGTCAACCCAACCTTCATTACTGGCCATCCTCAAATGATGTCTCCACTGGCTAAATACCACCGGAGCTCGCCCGGAATTTGTGAGCGCTTTGAGGCTTTCGTCTGCAAGAAGGAAATTGCCAATGCCTATACTGAGTTGAATGATCCTTTTGACCAAAGACTACGCTTCGAGGAGCAAGCGAGACAGAAAGATCAAGGTGACGATGAAGCCCAGCTAATCGATGAGAATTTCTGCACCTCACTGGAGTTTGGTCTGCCACCCACTGGTGGTTGGGGTATGGGTGTGGATAGGATGTGTATGTTCTTGACAGACAACTACACCATACGTGAGGTCCTGGCCTTCCCGTTCATGAAGGAGGAGAAGGCTCCGCCTAAGGAGACTGCGGCTGAGGTGGTCGGCATCAAGCCTCAAGAAGCTGAAGATTTGCCGAGGCCTTAGCATAATTTGCTTCATTCATTGCACACGAAACAGACTCGACTAGATGTGTGATAAACAAGAGGGAACTTGGTTAAGGATAAGACGAAGAACGAGCAAAGATAAAAAAAAAACAAGCTCAAAGTTGTTGGAGCGTGAAGTTTTAGAGTATTAGATGTGGCCGAAAAATTCACTGAATGAAAGACCATCGCATTCGCCCTCTCGCAAGTGCACAACCAGATACGTGAGCAAGTCGGGAGATGAACCACCTTCACTCAAGTCACTCGCGGCAATGTATTATGTGCACTTTATCGTCAGTCGCGGTTTGTCAAATCCACACAACAACAATGCTTACCGGTTTTCTCACGACGCTTTGCACGCGTGCAATAGATCCCCTTGCTGAGGCTTGCCGGCTCATCATCACAAGAAAACAAAACCAAAGCATTAAGAAACGAGAAAAATGCCTCGACAAACAAGGAACAGCATGCAGACTGCCGCTGCCGAAGACCTTATTGAAATATTCGACGATGGAGACGCGAGACGGCCACGGCCATCGACAGGTGATCAACCAGGCCTAAGACCATACACCTTCACACCGTCGCGAACGAACAGCAGCCCAGAGCATCTTCCCGCTTGTCCTCAGCCGACTCAGCCACTAGCCTGTCCAGGCCGCCGTTCGAGGAGAACAGAGACTCGAGTTCCACTGATGTGGAGAGAGCGAGATGAGGTTCCGTACTCACCGTTAAGAAGCCGATCCGGATATCAGAACAAGCTATGCGTAGAAAAGGGCGAAGAAGAAGAAAATGTATTCCACCTTGGGAGGTACAGTGACACAAACTCTGAGGATTTCGAAGCCGCCTGTATCCTTGCCAACATCTACCAGTCTGAGATAGATTTGCTTGCACGTCGTGCTGCGCAAGAGGGGCTGGGGCAGCAGGGGCTTTTCGGCACTCCGTTTGATTCACCGCACGTGATGGGAAACGTCAAGGCGTGGTTGGCTTCCACAGAGCACAACCCTTCCCGCAGAGTTGGCAACGGTGCAACAGAATCAAAGGCAGGAATAGCGAAGTCCACGACCAACGTCACCGAAAGCGATGATGCGTACTTCTGCAATCCGATTTTGGTCGCAATCAACAACTCACCTGCGAAGTACCGGCACTATGCAAGAAGCAGAGAGAGCGGTTTAGAAGAGGGCGATGCAACCGAGCTCGAGAGTTCATCGCCGGGATTGGAGGACGACAACTTTGAGGATCCTGACTATCAGCCGTCATCGCCAACTGCCAGGAAATCGGCGAGAGATCGTATGGCACGCTGGAGATACGCGACTCTTGCAACTGCGTCACCATCGTCTACCGCTTCGGGCACGATTCAAGACATGTCGTCCAGTCCACTACCGGCAGCGCTGCCATCGTGCGGAGTAAGGCAACCACCCTGCCATACGAATGCAAGACGTACCTATACTTGTGTAGATTCATCACCTTTAAGACCGTCTTCTGAAACACGCGTTCATAATGCTAGACGACTGCAGCATCATGGATCTAAGAATGCGCCGGGCTTACCATCTCGGGCGATGTGGGTACCGAATGGAGAGACGCTGTATTTTGAACGCCTGCACAGAGCGGATGGGATGGATGTCGAAGCATTAGTAGAGGACGACGACAGCGATGCCAGTACGGTCATCATGCCCCGAGGTACAATTTTCCGTTGAAGGGGGTCGTAGTATCCAGAGTCACAGCAACAGCGCTGTGAACAAACACATGTCAGGTCTAGCAAACCTGTGGCCATCGTTGGAGGATATCATAGCTTAATGTTTAGTCCATAACGAGAAGTGCAATACATCCCATTACATTCGCCTTACCTCAGCACCCACAATTAGCTCTGCCTCAAAGAGGGCTTTCTACGACAAGAGCGCCAGACGGTGCAAGTGCCCCGTGTAGGTAGCTCCAGTATCCTGCCGACTAGATATGATAGTTCGACATCCCATGCTCGAGGAAGATTTCCAAGCCTCAGATCGGCAAAATGTGAAATCAACAGTAAGACCAGGGTGTATCTGGCAAGATCAGTCGATGTCGGCTCAGACAGGAGCGTATCCTCACTGACCTGGAAGTTCTTCCTGGGAAGACTGCACAGGTACGCAGGATGTTTTGGCTCCTTTTATAGAGGCTCTTGACGTTCACCATCGCTGGAATGTCGATGCCTTGTTGTTAACTCAGTGCTCACCCTAAGGATTCGGCTACTGAATCCGCCATCATACTGTAATATCCAGATAGAGCGGGTATAGGGGCCACCAGGACTCAGTTCTGTATACCATCTAAGGCAGGTCGATATGAATTGGCAGCGGATCAAGACTGAATTGCATTCAGGGTCCATATGTTCTTGAATCGTGAGAGATTTAGCAGGCACATTAGCCAAGGTTCAAACTGACCTGTTAAATTGCCCTTGCTGGCCTAAGAGAGCTTAGAATGTTCTTGGGATTGTATGCATGCATGCACACTCAGCTGTCATCAATATAATGACTAATTTCTTAGCACACTTCCGCACTTGCCAACCAGAACCACGTGTAGGGAACTATCTTTAGAGGATGCACGAGAATGTCAACGATTGCATACGCTAGACCAACAAGAGCCAAATCTGTAGCAGTTCAAACTTCCAAGCACGGTCTAGCTCAACGGATCCATTGTCTTCAGGGATCTCCAAAAGTCCCCTACAGTGCCGCGAGTGCCGGATCGCTTGGCGGGGTCTTTCATCCGTGCGGCAAAGGTTCGAGCGCGGCATTCCGTATTTATCTGGCCCTTCCCACTTCCATTGTCGGTTTTCGTCCTTTTCTAACATCGACTACAGCGCCAACGGCGGCGAACTAAGCAAAGAACGTCCAGCCGCCAAATCCACAACCTCCTCTGCGACTTTCGAACGTTTTAGTCAACTTGTATAGTGACGAGCCATGGTTGCCGCATTCGCATCTGCTCGCACTCTCCGATTCGCCGTGGCTCCAGCATAGCTACAGCGAAGAGGACTTTGGTTCACATGATTTCTCACAATGGGTTTTATCTGACGGTTCATACGATACAACGTCCTCTTGGACACCTGACAGCTGTGTCGCGGCGGCTGATGCCCAACAACAGCAGCAGCAGCAGCAGCAGCAGCAGCAGCAGCAGCAACAATTGCTTGCACCACCATTACTGCACAACGAGCATGTATATCCGCCATCCGGTTCAGCATCGGGTGCCGAGCAAGCAACAACAACATCCAACTCCGACGTACCACACCAGATCAATGGGCCACAATGTGCACCAGAACTTCTTTGGACTGATGCAATGAACACCTCGGCTCATTCCGACTTTTTCGGGCTCGATCTAGACATTGGCGCTGGCCCACATCTGGAAGTCTCAGCTGAAACGTTTGCTCGAGCACAAGAGAATTTGCAGAAGTGGGCCGACGTCACATCGGCCAATGCTCCCACATCCTCGCCCGACTCAGCACACTCGAGCCTCGATGCAGACGCTTCGGTTCCAGCACGTTCACCCGAGGGACGCCAGCAGTCTACGAGTTCTTCAGGAAGCGGTAATGCGGTTCAATCCGGTAGAGTGCAGAAGACCTTCCACTTCGTTGCAAATTCAGACAAGAAGACGGCGACGCGCCTGCGCAATACGATGACCTCGCGCAATCTCAGGCAGAGCAAGGTCTCGAGGATTGCCGAGCTGGAACGTGAGTTGGAAAGGCAACAGAAGGAAACGGAGATGTGGCGTCAGCGAGCGCTGAACGCTGGTTGGAGGGAGTGAATAGCAGATTAGTAGCCAGAGAGCGACCGACTCCCAAAACAAAAATTTCTTTCTCAGCGAAGTATCGCTACTTCGTTCGCAATTGAACGTTGTTCTCCTTTTGAGGCTTCATAATTACGACATACACAGTCCTTTGCATTGTGACAAAGTCACTTCCATCCTGGTTCATCAACCTTCCCCTTCCCTTAGATCTATGCATGAGTGCGGGCGAGCGAGCGAGCTGGTGTATGGCTGGCTATTTACGACCTCCCAGTGATCTCGCTCGGGTCGGGCTCAACATTCGGCACGTTAGTTGAAGCCTGCAGAGTCTCAAGCTTCGCCTCGGCCTTCTTCTTAGCCTGGGTGGAAGTATTTGGATTGCTGATGGCACTTTTCGTGACACAAAGAAAAGATGTCAGCTGGAGTCACCCCAAAAGATATTTTTTCGTGTTTTTCTTGGAGGGGGGCTGCTTGTGTGCTTACGCTTTCAATCCACCTTCCACATTGCCGAGATGGTCTGCATCGGCATCAAGGCCGCCTGTTGCTTTGTCGCCGAGGATTCGCTCTTCCGCTGCTGCGACGTTCTTGTTTGACCGTAGACCGTCTGCCATTTTTCCGAGTGTCAATTTGCAGTAATGGTAGTAACTATGTTGCAGGCGCTGTTGCTGTCAAGATGAATATCGATTTAATTCCTCTTTTTTTTCAGTTTTGTATCCGGAAAGGAATAAATAAACCAAAGCGTCACCAGTACATTGCAGGGCCAAGCAACGTCATCCGGAGTCAAACCTAGGCCGAAAAGTTGCACCATGAAATGCGTGAGCCAATCGCACTACAAGCAGGCGTGCACTTCGTGTCCTCTCGACACCGCGTGATGTTTCAAATTGTTGTGTTTCCTTGAACGAGTCGTATGTTGATTGGTCTTAGCAAGCTGCGGTGTAAGGATTGAGCCTAGGTCTGCCTGGTGCGCCCGCTGCGACCTAGAAAACGTGCCGGCCATCGCCGATTGACGTCTTTTCGATGCTGAAGTCTACCGTACCCAGGCGTACCTTAGTACTTTTCCATGTATTGTAGGCAACGTATATAGACACCTGGTCGTGCACAGTTGGGCCCATTCAGCACCCCCAGAAGTTTGATTTCGCCTGTGAATTGCGAACGGCGTCGGCGATACATAATAGATTAAGTCAAAATACTGACAGGCAGGGATGATGAATACGCAACGCCATTGTCGGGTTGAAAATGTCGTTCCATGGTCTGAGGACAGATTGTTCTCTTGCACATCAAGCTGTCGGCGGTCAATACGACATTATGGATAGTTGTATGAGTGATTGAGGGCTGTTGATGCGCTGGATCAAATGTGAGAGAGCCTCTGCTGAGCAGCCAACACGTGGAAGGCAGAGAGGCTGATTATTTGGGACTCTGGGCCGTCAACGAGGGTCAAATAGCGATGCCACCGGGAACGATCAGGGCTGGTGAGGTGCTGATTATGTGAGCTGTTGGGTCATTGAAGGCATGATTCTTGGTGGTTAATAGCGAGGCTTGCATCGCAACGTGAAGAGAAATATTATCATGGGACAAGTCTGTTGGGTCTACTCAGTTCTATGGGATTTCAAAACAGTTTTAAAAGGGGTCTCCTGAGCTTGTTCGATCAAGCTCTAATCACATTTCCTAGTCATGACGTTACTACCTGAGCGTCCGGCCTGTGCTTCGAGCTGTCCCAGCCTGCATCGGAAATTTCTCGTCAGCACCTGTTTACCTAGGCATCTCCAGATCCTCCATCCTCGGCCATTAGGAGATGGGCTCCCGCTTTTCCGCAACGACCGCTCGCACTTGAAGTAAGTTCGATTCAAACTACCAATGAATGGATCTCCCACAGAGGCGATTGTTTGGGGTCTTCAACGGTCGACAAGGACCTCAACCTCTAAACGTCATCATATGTTCTGAGGATTGACTAGTCTCCTTTAGGAATGATAAGACAAGCTTGCAACTACAGGAGCATCTGCAACGATCGACTTTGACAACACCTAGTCAGATGGTCGGTGAGAGGCGAACCGAGTGGACAAGGCGATAGTGGCAGACGAATAAGGCCCTCCTTCAGCTATCTCAAAACTTGTCTGTTGGAAATGATACACATCTTCATGCAGGGAGGCCTCCTGGCACGGTTAGCATAAGTCAATATTGTGTTGTCTTAGCCCGTGGTTTGGAAATTTGTCCAATCTACTCAGACCCCACCCCTTTCTATATCGCGAAAACAGCCATTGCAGTCCGGACGCAAAAGTGAGCCTCGAAGCGGTTGTTAAGTGTGCTCGAGCTCTTAGTTCGCCAGGTCCAGAATTGAATGAAGTTGACAGTACCTGGTCAATCTACAGATCGAGCGCGGAACACCTGACCCAGTTGTTTCCAGAAGCATCAGGTTACAAAGTGCCGATGGGGAAGGTGATAGGTTGGCCAGCCTTGGCTGGAAGCGCATTGATCTCTCGGTTGAAGCGATCCGATCCGATCGCGTTACTACTGTTGGCTCACTACGGAGCGGCACTTCATCTAAATGAACATGTGTGGTTCCTGAAAGGCTTGGGGAACAGGTTGGTGGGAGCGGTGCAAGACATCGTGACGGAGGACTGGCGGCCCTCCCTAAGCTGGCCCTCGAGGGAGACGTCAAGCACGTCAAGATAAATGAACGGGTAATGACATTGTACATCACGTGATGTTCCAGACACCCTTGGCGTTGTTGGAATACGAAGTACTTAATAGAGCTAGCCCAGGCTAAGGCAGGCTTGGGTCGGAACCCTGAATCTGGTGTATAGTGTCTGCACAACTCGTCTGGGGAGCTTGGCTGATTCTCTGGATCACTAACTAAGCAGCAAACGTCCAAGATTTTAAGACAACTTGCCGCGGCTGGGGTCAAATAGCCAATGAAAGCTCGGCTTACCAAAAAAAGTACCATACGAAAGGTACTTCTTACTTTCCCATACGCCACAAGTGGCTAGGTAGTTTGTGGCGCTGGCATTCGAGCGGAGAGGGAAAGTTGAAGGAGCGTAGCACAACCTTCTTCTCCAGGAAGGACCATGCTGCCTTGCACGACTGTGTCGAATTCCACGATCACCGTCCTTCATTAAACGAGGAATCCGATGGCGTTGCAGGCGCTATTGGATTTTGTCTAATCTTCGCAAAAAAGTGTGTTTAATAATTCATTCCACATCTCCATCTTCGAGAAAGAAAGCGTGCAAAGAAGGTCGAATTTGTCGCCGAAGCACGGACGGACTGCTCAGGTAAAATCCTCCGCTGATCATTCGCGCGCTCTGCACGGGCACGAAAAATGGCCTCGGAAAACAAGCGGTCAAACACAGTGCCCAAAGTACCTGTTGCCCTGCCAAAGGCTGACGCAGGACAAGCCGGCATGCAGATGGTCCCTCAGGAGGCGGCCTTGCTCGCTGCGATCGGATCGAGGTAAGCTTGCATACACAGCTTACGAAAGCTCACATCGATGGTTGACCTGTTCCTCTAGAGTTCGCGTCAGCACCGTGCACCCTAACCAATCGACGGTCGAGGGCACCATCTTCGTGGCGGATCCGACGACAAACCTCCTCGTCCTCAATGTTTCCCCGGCGCAGAACACGGCAATTTCAGCCTCGACGCTACATGCACCAACCGGCTCCTATAGAATAATACCCATCTCGCAAATCTCCTCATTCCAGCTGCAAGCCTTACCTGCCGCCCAATCCTCGAACGGCTCCGAACCTCCTGTGACCCAAAATAGCCTGGACACTACTTCGCTTCAGTCTCGCCTCACCCGCGAAGTCTCCAAATTGCAGTCTGCACAGTCGCGGCAGGGGCCCAAGGGGACGAGCCCGGCTGAACAAGCCCTTTTCGACAGCTTCAGCCGGGTAATGCCCATGCAGTGGCACGGTAATGCAATGATTGTGTCGGAGACGTTCATCATTGAGAAGCCGTACACGTTGGCCAACGTCAAGCTGGTCAATGGTGCCAGCGGCGATATTGACCGCATGAGAAAAGTATTGGACATGGAGAGAAACAAGATCATGTTGAGGATGGGTAAGGACCAAATGGACAAGAATTTAGGTGAAGCTCCAATACCTCCCAAGCCATCAGGCGTGAAGAAAGGTGGCTGAAGCAGATCATTGGTCTCGTCAAGAGCTGAGGGTACCGTTGTTCGCCGCCTCTGCAGAGACATGGCCCATGGCTAAGCCGGAATTCAAGCTTGCCGTTTCCATGGCATGAGCCTTTCCACCGATTTATAGCCTGGAGGACGCCAGCTGGCTAGGAATAGTGACGCATTGCCGGATGAGAGTCTGCAACAAGAAACCTTATCGGCGTCCTGTGCTGTCACCAACCGAGAGACCGTGCTTCTACATATAGTCTAAAGCGGCCAGTACACTTGAGGCAGGGACGATATGTGTTGGTTCTCGCCAGGGATAGGGAGAACGAGTCTTACAACGAAATAGCGGCGCGCTACACACAGTAGTATCTAGACTCAACACGAAGTTTGAACTGACCCAAGACATCAAACCCTTTCTGATAGTCTCTATCTTGACACGTTCCTAGCTGTTGAACCCGACCCAGAGCCTGAACTCGACCGCTTCCTCGGCGCCTCCGCGTTTGCTCCGCTATCGTTCATCAAAGGCTCCCGCGCCGGCTCTTCCACATACCTCTCTCCATTGCCGCCCGCTTCAGTCTCGCCGTCCTCCTTCTTCACAAGCCGTTCCCTTGCCTCCCGTCTCATTTTCGTGATCTTCATGTAATTGTAACAGGCAATGCTCACAATCGTTACCAGCAAGCCGCTCACATTGATGGCGCTTAACTCATCATGAAACACAATGCCGGCCGCGCTGATGGTGACGACTTCCTTGAAAATGCCACATATACTTAGCGTGACGACGTTGGTGCGCTGTAGCAATGTGAATTCGCTCGCAATCATGCAAAATGCTAGCACGCCGGGCACGAACATGAGCAACACGGCCTCGGCAGTGCCGAGATTGTGGGCCAGGAGCTGCAGGCCGGCAGCAATGGCAGAGGGCGTCTCGCTGAACAATGCGATGACGAAGAGCGTAACAAACATGATCGGTGCCAGGAAGAACATGGTGGCAAACGGGTTGCTGGTGGCGGGATGTCGGAGCAGTAGGATCTGCGTAAGCGCCCACCGAAAACCGGAGAAAAAGGATGCGGAGATGGCCAGGAGGAAACCAGTAAGTTCGAAAGCTGTCTCGCCAAACACCATCATCACCACGCCGAGGGTCATGGTGAGGATGATGGCGATCAGTTTGAGCGATGGTTGTTCAAGGCGGAAGAGGAATGCGAAGATGAGCACGAAGATTAGGACCGAGGACTTGCACATGGTGTAGAATGTCAAGGTGATGGTTTGCAGGGAGGCGTTGCCGAGGCCGATGTCGAGAGAAGTGGTTGTGCCGCAGGGGACGAGGCGAGTGAGGTAGAAGAGTGGGGTGAGCAAGGGCTTCGAAGGAGCATGTTTGTTCTCGGCTGTTTGCGTGGTCGGCCGGAGAGACGGAAAGATGAGAAGGACGAGACTGGCGAGGAGAAACTGGACGACCATGTGTAGACTGGTGGTGAAGAGAGGGAAATGGAAGTCCAGGTTGTCGGATGAGAACATCCATTTGTTATACTGTCGGATCATGTTAGCAGCGTTTTCTGACTGCAATCAGCGCTGCCTCGTGCTAAAACTCACCAAGGATATTGACAAGGAAAAGAAGTACCACGACCCGATCAGGGCCGCATTAGCAGCCAGGCGGCGCACAACATTCTTGTCTGCCTGGTCCTTCTCTTCTTGCGACAGGTGGCCCGCGGCTCCAGCAACTCCTGGAACTCCTGAAACTCCTGCAATTCTCGATCCAAGGCTCTTTTGCTTGCGCTGCTTCCGCAAGAACTTCCGCCGCTCTTCTGCAGGGAGGCCCGACTCTATATCGTCGTCCGAGTCGAACACGTCCAATTCATGTTCAGATGAGTCGGACATGATCGACTTATCATCATCTTCCTCAGAGTCGCTGAGTTCTGGCTGGGCAGTGTTGTCCCCCGTGCCTCTCCGTCGGAATTTTCTGCGTGGGTTGATGGGAGCCTGGAGATCACTGTCGGTTCTGGCGGATGGGTTGCGCCGGTGATTGTCTTTGTATGGCCTGGAGTCCATAGAACCGGCTCAACCCGTTGGCATGAGGGACACCCAATATTGGCTTGGTTGCACTCGACACGAGTACGGAATACTTTGTGTTGCCAACTCAAGGAGAGGTCGAGAAGGTAAAGCGAAAAGTGAAGCAAAATGAGAAGCTCTACACGGCAGGTTGGGGGTCCAAAGACAAAATGCTAGTGGAAGAGCATGATCTCGACTCGTGATGCAAGGTATGTATGATGTGGAACTATTACGAAGTGTTCATGATGTCGAAACTCACGTCAGGAGCAAGCGCCCCTTCCGAGCCCCTAAGCCTTCTTTTGGGAAAGTTGGCAGGGTCCTCAGGTACAGTAATGACACTAATAAAATTACCTAGGCAGTCATCCGGGGAATTTTGGCGTCATTGGACCCCTACGGACCTCCCCAAGGACCTCCCAGGCTTTGCCTTGACCACTAACTTCTCCTTTCACTTCAAACTCTGCAGCTGAAATGCTGACGACAACGCTCCCTCTACCTGCAGCTGACCATCATCGTAAGAAGCAAACAAGAAATTTAGTCGTAAGATTGTACGAAGTAAGCGGATGCTTTGCATGGAGTCGACATTCACAAATCTGCCCGAGCTTTCAATTCTAATGCTGGTCTTGCGATTTATCCTTGCCCTTCGTTCAGTACATTGCCCATCCACCGCTCAAACTCAAGACTTGTCCACTCACCCACGAACTCTCAGACCCGGCAAGGTAAGCTACAGCATCCGCAATCTCCTGCGGTTCCCCAAACCGTTTCTGCACAGCGGTAGCCTCCCTCTGAGGAATCTTGATCTCATCTGGAATTTGCTCCAGCATATCAGTTTGCACAGGGCCAGGCGCAACTGCATTGACGGTTGTGCCTTTGTCGCCAAGTTCAGCCGCCAAGCTCCTGGTCAGTCCCTCGAGTCCAGCCTTGCTAGAGGTGTACAATGAGAGTCCTGCGAAACCAGAACGTGCCCCCACGGACGACATATTGATGATGCGCCCTGGCGTTCGGAGGTGAGGTATAGCAGCCTTAATCAAAAGCAACGGTCCAAGCACATTGGTATGGTACGTCTTATCAAAGTCATCCTTAGTGATATCGGCGATTTCTTTGTTCGTCTCAACCGCTGCATTGTTGACCAAGATGTCGACATGGCCAAAGGTCTTGACGGTCACATCGACCACTACCTCTGCCGACCTCTCGTCTGATGCATCTGCCCTGACGAAGATCAGTCTAGTCACATTCCCCGTATTGGATTGGTTTGCAAGCTCCTGGCATTTGGATTTCGAAGACTCGGAAGTATAAGTGATGCACACCTTCGCACCGCGCTTGATAAAGTCGAGGGCGATTGTCGCGCCGAGCCCGCGAGATCCACCTGTCACGATCGCTATCTTGCCACGAAGCGTCTGTGGTGCAGTGTCCATTATGTCCGAATTGCCTGGATGAAAGGACGCAGGAGTCGAATTGAGTATGTGAAATTATATGAATGGGGCGTATATAAACCTCGTCTGTCATGCAATATCAAGTATTTCAACCTGAATATACCTTCGTGAAGAACTCCAGAGAAATAAATATCCTTAGGTTCGGGGATACATATGCAACCGTGCGGACGACGCAGAGGGCAAGCGGCCGCGCCGTCAGTCGGCCTTAGGCCTGACATTCTTCTACCATTTTAACGACATCCCAGGCTCACCATTCTGACGCATCTCTGTCTGAGGACGACTCGAAATTTTGCGACTATGGTTTAACCACTGATGCGTAGCTGATGATCCTCGTGTCATCTCATGAAATGCAATGAGAATGCAACCCGGTCACCACTAACATCACATTCCAGTATTGGTCTCGGAGTTCGTGCAATCCGATCTCAAGGTCTAATTGCTCCCGGATCCGCTCCCTGTGAGCCATCAAATCAACATGGCCGCTTGGCGTTCGATCTCGTTCTCCATATTTTCACCGAACCATTCACATCGGCAATGGTTTCAGAGCACAACAGGTTCTAGCGGAAAGTCAAAACTATTTCAGTAATTGAACCGCAAATACAAAATGAACTCGCTGCAGTTTCGGCGACAATTCGAGATTATATATCTTTGCCAATCCTTGTGAGTGTTGGTGTCGTTGTCAGTGAGCCACGCACGAATCTCCCTTTTGCGTAACCACAATGGCTTCACCGACAAGCCATGAGCGGAAATGGTGGAAAGAAGCAGTCGGTAGGTTCTGCCGTTTCTTGCACTGAGCCTGGGTTTGATCATGTCCTAGTATATCAGATATATCCGGCAAGCTTTCTGGATTCTAACGCCGATGGGGTGGGAGACTTGAAGGGCATCATTTCAAAGCTAGACTATGTTAAAGACCTTGGCGTCGATGTCGTCTGGCTCTCGCCTCATTATAAGAGTCCTCAAGGTCGGTCAACCCTTGATTTTCAAAACTTCGCAAAAATATTGACTCTAGCGTCCCGTGTAGTTGACATGGGATATGATATCAGCGACTTCAACGACGTACATGCACCCTATGGCAGTTTGGCGGATTGCGATCTGCTGATAAGCGAAATCCACGCCAGGGGTATGCGTGTGATCTTTGACTTAGTGATCAACCACACATCGGATCAACACGCATGGTTCGCAGCTTCACGGTCTTCCAAAGATGATCCCAAAAGAGACTGGTACATCTGGAGAGCCCCTGCATATGACCAAGAAGGCCGGCGGCATCCACCAAACAATTGGAAGTCTTACATGACTGTTCCTGCCTGGACGTGGGATGAGACAACCCAAGAATATTACTTGCACCTTTTCGCACCCGAGCAACCGGACCTTAATTGGGAGAACAAAGAGTGTCGAAAAGCAATCTATGATTCGGCCATCAAATTCTGGCTTGACAGAGGCGTCGATGGCTTTCGAATTGGTATTTATTTTCGAAATTGTCGCTTGCTGTACGCTGACGCGCAGAAGATACGATGAACATATATTCTAAAACCTACAAATTTAACTCGGATACAGGCGTTTGGGACTTACCGAATGCGCCTACCACCACCTCCGACGCGGTGTCAGAGTTCGCACCCATGCATTTCTGCAACGGACCTCGAATGAAGGAATTCTTGACAGAAATAAACGACATCTTTGATCATCACGATATCATGACCGTCGGCGAACTGCAGTATACATCCGATCCACTGCAGGTCTTGCAATATGTTTCAGCAGCCCAACGACAAGTGAATATGGTGTTCAACTTCGATGCGATCCAACTCGGACAGTCACCTGGTTCGATTTTTGAACAAAACGAATTTACTCCGAATGATTTCAAACATCAGCTTACGAAGTGGCAGAACTCCGTCGACAATACGGATGGTTGGATCACGGTGTTTCTCGAAAACCACGATCATCGTAGGTGCTAACTCTTTTCACGCAACCAAAACTGACCTCTTCCAGCACGATCGATCTCTCGCTTCGGCAGCGATCTTCCCCAACACCGTGAACAATCTGGTAAGATGTTGGCGATGGTTCTGTCCAGCCTCTCTGGCACGCTCTATCTCTATCAAGGTCAAGAGATCGGCATGATCAATGCACCCTTGTCCTGGAAAGCCGAGAACTACAAGGATATAATGGCGGTGAACTACTACAATGAGGTGTTGAAGACGAGTGGCGGCGACCCGAAGGCTTTGTCTCAAGCATTATCAAACATGCAGGTGATGGCCCGCGATCACGCCCGAATTCCAATGCAGTGGGACAACACACCGAACGCAGGATTCTGCCAACCTGATTGCGATCCCTGGATGCCTGTCCCAGATGAGTCCCGTCATATCAACGTACGTGAGCAGACCGGGCGTCAGGATAGCGTGCTGGAATTTTGGAAGCAGATGCTCGCAGTCAGAAAAGGATTCAGCGATTTATTTGTGTATGGCAAATTTGAAATGATGGATTCAGACGATGATCTCTTAGTATTCACAAAGACTGATGGAAGGAAGACGTCTTTGACAATTGCCAATTTGAGCGACAAAAGATGCAAGTGTTGGGTGTCCGAGTTGTTCGATGTGGCTCAAATGCGCCTCCTCGTCAGCAATTCAGGATCTGAGCAGCATTTCTTGGAGCCTTTCGAAGCCAGGATTTATTACTCGGACTAAACCAGGCCAATCGACGGCGGCACTGGATGATCACGAATAGTAAGAAATGGCCAGCCTCAAAAGTATGGTGTGGATTTACTCATCGCTAGTGCCAAGCCTCCGGGAGACGTAAAGTGTCCGAGAAAGGAGCGTGAGCACGGTGACTTTTGTGGAATGAGCAATTCGGAGCTGTTTCTATTAAGGGACGTCTTTTACATATCTCCGAAGTCACCTCATGATCACAAAATGTATGCTACCAGCGACAGGATAGAACAGCCATTTGTGTTCAATGACCAAAAGGTATTTAAGGCCCAGCATGGCCGTAGAATGTGACCTACATTACACTCACTTGAATTTCACTGTCAAACTGATCGCAACTACCCTACTCTGACGAATCTCTGACTTCAGCATGGCGGTGTCTGGGGTGTTTGATGCTTTAATCATTGGTGCTGGGCCTGCCGGGCTGAGTTGTGCTCTGGCCCTCAGCCGGGTTAACCGCACCTCTGCATTGTTCAGCACAGGCAAATTTCGGAATGATGGAGTAGAGGCAGCTCACGGCGTACTAGGACACGATCACACCCATCCACAGAAGATCTGGGCTCAAGGCCGTGAGCAGATGAAGCGATACAACTGTGCCACGTTTGTTGACGACACAGAAATTCTGTCTGTCGACCGGGAAACGCCAAACTTGTATGGGACCCATGGACGGACGATGTTCGTTGTCACAGACCAGAAAAAGAGGCGGTGGATGGGTCGGACAATCGTGCTCGCAGCAGGAGTAAAAGACGTCTTCCCTGCTATACCGGGATATGCCGAAAATTGGCCTCACAACATCTATCAGTGCCCGTTTTGCGATGGATACGAACGACGCGCAGCGCAGAAAGGGATCCTCTGCGATTCTGCATTCACGCCGAGGCATGCGCAAATCATGTCAGTGTTGCTGAACATGGACAAGGGGCGGAACGAGGACGGAAGCGCCAAGGTCACCATCTTAACAAATGGGCAATTGGACGTCGGCACCGACGATGCAGCCAAAAAGGCTTTACAGGTTTGCGCCGCGCGTGGATGTCGCATCGACCAACGGAAGGTCCTGAAGCTAGTGCCCGTCACTGAGGATGGCGAAGGTGTTGACGTGCACATGGAGGGTGACGAGGGCCAGCAAGAGGAAGTGGCCCGCTTCGGGTTCCTGTATCACAAACCACCGACGACGCTGCATGCACCAGCTCTGATCGGACAGCTCGGGGTGGAGAAGGCTCCCGGCGTGTTCGGCGAGTATATCAAGGTTATATCACCGTTTCAGAACACCACTGTTCCTGGCGTTTTCGCTGCGGGTGACGCTAGTGGGCAGTTGACAAATCTCCCCTCGGCGCTGCAATCAGGGAGCCTTTCCGGTGCGGGCATCACTCACATGTTGTGTGATGAGGACAATGAGGACGTAATACTAAATTAGCACAGAGATCCCTGATCAAGGTTAGATTCGCAATTTACAAACAAAATAGCTTTCCGTTCAGGATGACTATCTGGGCGTACGTACCTAGGTAACTTCGGGGTATCCAACTACCTGGAAAGAAACCCCAATTTGAGCTTAATTAAGGATGCCTTGATGCCTGATTGTAGCTTCACCACCTGCACCACAAGGAAGTCTTGAGCCTTGTATGGTGCACCTTGGAATACCTCAACTTAGCTTAGAACTTCTTACTAAAGGTGAGACTACTCAGATGTGATCGGGTGCAACATGACTGTCTCGAACCTGCCGATTGGTGCACCGATATACTCCAAGCAATATCAGATATTCTTGGGCTTAGAGGCCCCGAAGGCTCCAAAAGCCCCTCACCTGAAGAGATGGACTCTGGATGATGTATACTTCAACTACATGACGATTCCTCGGGGCAATGAACATTTGGCATCGCACAACCAGGGATGCAAGGGATGAAACTGACAACCAATTCACCTGATCAAGGTGCGAGTACAACCTCTTTGAACAAGCAAAGCACCATCTTGATCATCGGCTCCGGCACATGGGGCAGCTCGACCGCGCTTCACCTTGTCCGCCGAGGCTATCGAAACATCACCGTGCTCGACTTGTATTCTAGTCCTTCTCCCATCTCCGCGGGGAACGATGTCAATAAGATCCTTGAACTGAGCTCCTCGGCCCCGCGCGGCTCCCCCGAACGATACGTTGCCGACAAGCTCGGTAGCGATGCAATACGAGGATGGAAAGAAGATCCAGTGTACCAAGGCCTCTACCATGAGACTGGTGCCGTCACCGCTGCGACTAGCGACAGGGGTCGCAGGGCACTCAATGAAGGTGACGGATACAGCGAAAAGGATGGATGGAAGCGGTTGACAACAAAAGAGGACTTCCAGGACACAATGCCTGCAGGCGTGCTGACAGGTGACTTTCCCAACTGGCAGGGCTGGTGGAAGCAAGATGGCTGTGGATGGGTGCAAGCAAGGAAAGCTCTCGTGAGCACAATAAACGAAGCGAAAAACCTTGGTGTCCAGTTTGTGACCGGCGAGCGAGGTCAAGTCCTCAGCCTGATATATGAGGATAGCGATGTGAGGGGTGCCGTTGTCGTCCAGGGTCCTGCTTTCCGTGCAGACCGGGTCATTCTCTGTGCTGGTGCGCAAGCCTCGAGGCTTTTTGACATGCAAGACCAACTGCGTCCCACTGCCTGGACACTCGCACACATCAGAATGACACCAGAAGAGACAACACTGTACAGGAACCTCCCCGTGCTCTTTAACATCGAGCGAGGCTTCTTTATGGAACCGGACGAGGACAAGCACGATCTCAAGATATGCGATGAGCACCCTGGCTATTGCAACTGGGAAACCAGCCCAGCGGAACCCAAACGCGTTAGTACTCCGTTTGCTTACCACCAAATCCCTCTGGAAGCGGAGCAGCGTGTTCGAACCTTTCTCCGCGAAACAATGCCACACCTGGCCGATCGCCCATTTTCACACGCCCGCATATGCTGGTGTGCTGACACACCCGATCGAGCTTTCCTCATCTCCCGACATCCAGCATACCCCAGTCTTGTCCTCGGCGTGGGCGGTTCTGGCCATGGCTTTTCATACATTCCCGCCATTGGTGGGGTTGTTGCTGATTGTCTGGAAGATCGCATGGATCCCAAGCAGAAGGAACGCTTCCGATGGAGACCAGAAACAGCCCTCAATAGAAACTGGTCTGACGTGCAAGATCGATTTGGTCCTGACGGTAGCAACCATGTCATGGATTTCCAAAAAGTCGACCGTTGGACATCCATTGCCGGCGAGTGAGTGGGTGAGTGAGATCGTGACTTGGCTGTGGGCACATCCTCTCATCCTCTTCAATCCTCCCCTGTACGGCCTGATATTCCCAGATCCGAAAAACTTGCCGCATTTTACTAGCACATACAGTTGCAGTGGCCATCTGTCTGAGGATTTTCAGTCGATAGGACAAGCGAAAATTGCTCATATACATGCGTCCGCAAGACTGGATATTGTATCTATCCTCCTACTTCTGTCCCGCCACGGGCACGAGAAATCAATAGATATGTTGCACATTTTATGATGATGACGCTCCTTTCAAATCAATCCCGCAAGCTATCACATTCGGGCGGACATCTGAAATTTCTTACGCACGCAGTTTAAACTATTTGTTAGTATACAGTGAAATGCCACACGTTTCCGATATCAGCTACGTATACCTGATAGTAGCTGTTCAAAACGGCAAGCTCTTCTTTTGAAGTGTCCAACTTATTTTGGACAGACGTGGACAGACCCAACCAAAGACAACGACTCGGCTGGAGTTGACCGCCGCCCCAACAATCGAAACCCCCATGGGCGAAAATACGGAACGTTTGCCGACCGGGGCCCGGGAGGCGTTAGGCCGTTGGCAGCAGATGCGCCGTGCTTCGGCCCCCCAAAATAGAATTACAGGAAATGAGACCTGATCTATGTTATCTTGTTCCCCCACACGTCGCGTCAACACTAAGTAAAGAGAACACCCAGCCTTAAGATTCATTCGGCGGCCAAATAGTGGTGTGTGCTATGAAGTGCCTACACCAGCGTGTTTAGATGTCGAAGGTGCCCCGTACACACTGCTAAGCTTTTTGCAGAGGCTCCGCCTGCAAGCCTGACAAAAATGGCCGATCTCCACAGGGAAACGAGGCGGTTGAAGCGCACCAACTCGTCGACATCGCAACAACACAGGCTCAGCGAATCAGGCGATGAGGCTTCATTGTTGCAGGTGACGAGAACGCAATCGCCAGAGCCGGTCGCAGAAGGGCCGGCCATCCCGTTTCTGCAAGATGAATTCAAGCCGCCAGACGCCGACGATGACGGTGACGAGGTAACGAAATGGCCAAGTTATACAACGTACTTGGTCTTGCTGTGTGCGTTCATCACGAGTCTGAGTTTTGGCGTAACCCAGGTTCCGTTGATCTACGTGTTCAGGCTCATGACTTGCGATGCTTACTACGAGGACCATCCTGCCGAAGGTACTCTGCACCAGTCACAGCCAGCAGCATCTCCAATGTTGACCATGTTCTTCAATGCTCTCCTCGCTGAACCACCGGCCGAGTCGGGTGACCGATGCTCGATCCGTCCAATCGAGTCGTCGACAGCCTTGGCGATCTCTTTGACAGGAGCCACCAACACCATCTTTGGGATATTGAACCTCTTCCTTGCAGGGGCCTGGATTAAGCGCATCGGCGTCAAGCGCACTCTACTCCTCAACACTTTCTTTCCAGCTGTGCGACTTCTCATACAGAATGTTGGCGTTGAGGTCTGGGGAGTCAAAGGCATCGCCATCGTTCAATGTTCTCAGATAGTCAGCATCATCGGCGGCCCGAGCGGTTACCTTCTTGTGCTGAATACCTTCATCACCGAGGTTGTGGATCACGAGGGACGCACTGCGGCGCTAGGTAGATTGTCAGGGGCAATGATGTTTGGAAGTGCTTTGGGTTTCCTCTTGGGAGGAGTTGTGGCCGATGTATTTGGCATCCGTGCGCCATTCCGCCTCACGTTCATCCTTTTCTTAACCAGTACCGCCTATGTGCAACTCGTATTGCCTTACATCGCCCCTCCAGAAAGGAACACCGAAGGATCGAATCCCGCTGGTCGGAGAAAGAAAGGGTTTATGCAGCGATTCCTTGCACCCTTGGCTGTATTCGCCCCGAAGAAATTCGTTCTACGAGAAGGGATCGTGCGGTCGGAGTATGGCACCTTTCTGCTCGCATGGGGCGTCTTCCTTGGCATTCTTGCAACAGGTGAGCTTTAATTTTCGGCGCTTTTGGCTTTCCTCCCAGCGTCCTATCACTGACAAAGTGCCGTTGTTCAGGTTACCTTCCAACATTGCTACAACTTTACGCAACCGACATCTTCGCCTTCGGGACCAAGGCCAACGGGTGGTTGATATTCGTCTATTCCATGCTGCGAGGAACCTTCCTGACCTTTGCCTTCCCGAAACTGATCGCTGTCGGCCGCAAGTGGCACGACAGGCGCCGGGCGCAGGCGCAGCAGCGGGAACTCGAGATTGAAAGGGAGAGGCAGCCACTGCTTGACCACCCACGCTCCGATTCCGACACAAGTCTCAACAGCAACAGCAGCAGCAACAGGAACGTAGACACGAGCAGGCAACAGGCATTCACTTTCGACCTTACCTATACCCAGTTCTCGCTGATTCTAGACGGCCTCCTCACACTGCTTTGCTCGTTTGTGCGCGAAGGCTGGCAGATGTATCTCATGGCGTGCATTCTGCCTTTTGCAGCAGGAACCAGCGCAGCAGCGAAAGGCACAGTCCTGGCTATGATCGGCAGCTCAGCTACTAGTAGCGAAAGGACAGATGCGCTCGCCGGAGTAAGTCTGGTCGAGAACATGGCAAGGCTATCAACAAGTAAGTCCAACTCCCCACTTCCCACTTCTTCCCGCCTTTGGGTTTTCGATGTTCGGTGTTTCGTTCACGGACATGGTCCCGCTTTTTCGATGACAGACGAGCCTTGTGTGAGAGTTTTCTTTCAAAAACTGACCAAACCGCCTTTTGATCTAGCTTTTGTCTTTGGTGTCATCTTCGCTGCATTCGCGTCGATCGGAAGGACAGAACTCGTTTTCACTTGCAATGCTGTAAGTTTCTTCCATCCATCCATCCAAACCAGCTTCATGCGTTTTCCAATATACTAACCTTGGGACCGTAGGCTGCCGCGATCATTGGATTTGGCGTCTTGTTGTTCGCACGGTTTCCGCCCGAGGGCAGTCGAAGGCTAGACTAGGTTTACTCTGATTTGTTTTCTCTTGGTCCTGTTCGTTCCTTTCCGCATGAATAGAACACAACAGCAGCAGCAGCAACAACAACAACAACAACAACAACAACAACAGCAAAACTATGCTGCGCGGAATAAAAGTGCTAGCTGGTATCGAAGCTGATTATGGATGGTAGAGCAAAGTGGACGGTGTGTTTTTTCTGGCGTTTTGATGGGCAGAGGAGATGAGCAAGCACCCCACCTTGGGTGTCGGCGTTTATTGCAATGAGTGCTAGACAGCAGATGAAGACCAGGCGCGGAGGCAAAAACGGGGCTTTACAGCACCGACAAAGAATAGTCGTGCGACAGAAGGGACAGTAAGTATATGAGTCGGGGAGACTTTGAAAACCCCGAATCAAAACATGAATCAACGATAAACATTGCGAGAGGACATCTAAAATGAGTAGAGTGGAGAAACCGATTGCTGACTGAATATTTCCTATGACCTTTGGCTTCATGGGACAGCGGACTTCAATCCCCAGGTCCTGGGAGCACTAGGTCAAAGCCCGTCACTTCGTCTGGTTCGCTGTCAAAAACCTCTTGAATTGTCGTTTGATTCTTGTTCTCCGAAATACCGAGGTGGCAATATCTCTGACTGACGGACTGCGTCCTTCCATTATTGGCTCCCAGAACCTTCTTAGTCTCTCGCACCTTATTCCGCAATGAGAATACCCTGCTACATGAACCTCGAGAGCAGCAAGCAGGGCATCGATAGCCGGTAAGGGGGAAAAGGAAAAGAATGCTCGTTTTCATCATGCCTCCAACGCAAAAAATGGTGCTCTTTTTCTCTCTTTGGACTACGAACTACAAACATGTGAGGTATGGAGGATAGATAGAGCTCCTGCACTGTCAAAGTAGACAAATGCAGCTTAATCGGCATCCAGCCGCGCAACGGGCGGGTTGTCGTTGACTTGGATTCCGCCCCTCTTCTTCTCGTCTGCATCCCAATATGGCAGTCTCCACCCGCCCTCGCTTTGAGGTGTGCTCAACCACAGTCGCATCAGATGTCGCCGCGGCATGCCGCTGTCGGGGGCGTAGTCCCTGTACGCGGTCCGGGCATGCAAGGTGTGGCTGTTCGAGACGAACTGGATATCGCCGACCTCGAGGACCATGTGCAATTTCACTCTGTTGCACAGGTCCTCCAGGGTCTTCATGGCGTCCTCTTGCTCTGGGCTCAGTGGAGGGATGATCCCTTTGTCGGAGAAACGTGACAAGCTGCGGACGTAGTAAGGGTCCCATTTGCAGTACACGCGTTGTTCTCGGTCGGGGTTGGAGGGGTCCGGAGTCTCAAGGTAGAACACTGCTGCACGGATGAACTCCTCTTCACCTGTGCTTGTCTCACCTTTTCGGTCGACGTACCAGATTGGCTTCGTTAGTATTTCCGCCACGTCGGGCCGCTCCTTTTGCAGGATGTTCCAGACATGGTGGATGCTGGCGACATCACTCTCTCCACCTTCTTCCGCGCGAGCGACGCACAAAAGTCCTACTACGTCGCAATCATCCGCGTGGAAGAACTGTCGTGCATTGGTCCTGTAGATCCGTACCTTGTCGATCCGCGCGCTGTCCTCGCCGAGGTCCTTGACATGGCCAAGGATGTGGCCTCTGCCGTTCTGCGACACCGTGTACCCGATATGAGAACCGAGTCCGAGGTAAGCAATGGCTGACTTGTGATTGCCCCACTCTCGAACAGGGAAGTTCTTGTACAGAATGAATCCTTTGCCATTCAGAAGCTCATTGCGCATCGAGACCAACCTTGGCGCCAGAGTTGGCAGCTCGAATAGGTCCTTGTTGATTCCAGTCAGTGGGAGATTGTCACCTATGACCTTGTCGGCGGCACGGCCGATCTCTTCGGTCTCTGCTGGTGAAAACGGGTAGATCCAGCGTTCTGGGTTATTGGCATATGTTTCGGGTTCCCATTTTGTTGGAGAGTCAATGAATTTAGGGAAGGCCGAATAGGGATAAACTCCGTCGTATAGTGGTGGGTGTTGACCTGTTGTTTTTAGCCCATCTGGAAATACCGATTTGTCAACTTCTTTCATGTTGGTCTTGACGACTGTGCTACCAGGGAGTTTGGCTGTGTCAACAGCAGCAGGAGACATGGTCGGTGCTTGTCACTGAATTCAGGTTCAACGGGGATTCTGTAGTTGTACGATCACGGTACTGCGAGACAGGTACAAGTGATGTGAATTAGAGGTACTATTTTACCAGTCGCCTACATTCCGCTCTATCGGAGAAGCTCGCTCCGACATCGAATCATGAGTCGAGGGTGTTCAAAGGAGGAGCGTCCCTCTGCATAAGCGAGCACCATTTCTCAGATTGGCTTGGCAAACGTGATATTGGCACCGTTGATGTCCGCGCTGGGTCGCCGCCAAAGCTGAACTCTCGTCGACTTTCGCTACCGGACATGTAATTACGTGTTTCCTTTTTGTTGTATTTGACATTAAGCCCTAACATGAAGCATATAAACCCACTCACTAATGCTCGAGCCTCTCAATTTGCATGATTCTTCAAAGTACAAGCTCGATAACCTTATTTGTAACCCACTCGATCAACGGAACAAGGTTCGATTTCGTAGTGGGAGCCTCCTCGATTTGAATCCCACAACCATTGCTCACTCGACGCCAAAAAGGAAACGACAGACAACGCCTCCTCGAGACCACGAAAGATTTGCCATGCGTCGTTACGTCAAGGTAAAGATCACACTGTGATTCCACACATCTGTCTTGAATTAGCCATCCCTTAGTGGCAGAATGATCCCAGACCAAAAATTCCTCAACTACATGATGTATTTACATTATGAAGCGAAAACGATGGATTATGATGTTTGGCTCAAAGCAGCAATACTTCGCTCCTGAAAGTGTACGAGACTTCGCTTCTCCAACTGTTCCAAGACTTGTACCGTTATTTTGCGTCGTCAGTTCGGAAAAGTCGTGCTTGAAAAGGCGGTATTCGAGTGATAGCAACCTTCCGAGAATAATCAGATCATGTTTCGTTTTTCGTAGCCCCAGCCCAAGAGGGGAATTTTGGTTTTACAAATGCACTGATCTCAAGACAGATTCCTGGCGTAAAGGCAAAACAAACTTCGCCAGATGATTGAGGGTCCTAGAAGTTGATTCCAATTGAATGAACAACTGCTTACTGAGCACGACAGACCAGAACTTCGCACGCCTACCTAGGTAGTCATGAACCAAGCACACCGTGTGATAGCCAGTTCCAACAAAATAAGTTGCGCAACTAAATTCGAAGCTGTTGTGTTGTGTTGTGTTGTGTTGTGTAGCATTGCCCAACGGTGGTATGTAAGCTTTTACAACGTTATCGTCCTCTTTATGATCCCTTCCCTCATCGTCGACGACGACAATCCACTAATAATCCAAAACACTTCAGAAATTAGAGCTTTGTCAACTTTAAAAGCTCTGCTTTTTTTACGCACAATTTTGCGCAATGTAAAAACTTGTGTATATATTGTGTCATATTGCGCAACTGGCAAGCACCGATCGTACGAAATGGGGATTGACGCAAAAGGAAACCTTCTATAGGTGCGGACACAACCTGACTGTTACCTAGGTGAAACCAAACAGTGGACGCCAGGGCGGATAACAAGGAAGCCATTTGTAGAAATGAGGAACTCGGAGGGCTTTTGGACTTAACGTGAGCGCTATGAGTGACGCGGTTAGCACATTGCTCTTGGCTTCATGCAGCGGCTCATGTTCTTAAAACTGAAAGCCTTGCGGGCCAATAAAACTTTACCCATTCTTTAGATCGGCACCTCGCACTCGCCACTAATTTGACGATTGGCACTTTCGCACGGCCTCGTATCATTTTTCGAGATTTTGTACGAGAACGAATACATGGTCATTTGCCGTCATAGGATGAAACTTCGTTTTAGGTCCGCTGCGCCTGCTCTTGACATCAGGCAGCATCGATGAATTCTCTTTGATGGCATTAAGAAGTAAGTATATGAGCTCTTATTTCTTGCCAGCCTCACAATGGCGAGTTCAGCAACACCATCCAACTTGCAAAATGGAAGCTGATGAGAAGAGAATTAGCAATTCACTCAGTCATTGTACCGTAATGCTTTGTGGCGCTTGCAACAGGACTATCCGCAGCATAAAGGACTCCCAACCAGGATCTCATAACGGTCCTAAACCAGAACTCTTCGAATATGCTGAGCGAGAGGATATCTGGCGAGGGGCTCACCACACTGATGACGGCAGTTTCCTACGCGCGGTGACTGAGCGATGCTACATTTGCTACATTCTGCACGAGGCATGCCCGAGAGCAGCACGAAAGCACGTCAGTTCCTTCCGCACCTTCTACGAAATCTGGTCACACGGGGACGATCGGTATTTGTTACAATTTGCCATTGAACTGCGTCAAGGCAGCTCCTTGATGGAATCAGCAACTCAAGTGATTGAGCAATATGGGACTTTTAAGATCCTTCCCAAAATAGGTATGGAGAACACTTGTTGCCAGGGTTGATACTGATAATCGATTCTTGCAGACATGCCAGACGTTGGTATTCATCTTAGTCTTACCAAGAATACCTTTACAGATAAATGCGAGTCCCAAGTGTGGGATTGGCTTTCCGAATGCACCGCAAAACACCCTTCTTGCAACGAGGATTGTCGCACGACGCTCGTGTATCCGGTCCGTCTCCTGAATGTCAGCTCAATGCTAGGACAAAAGGTTCGTCTGGATATATTTCATGACGGCGCTAGCTCCGTTCGATACGTTACCATGAGTCACTGCTGGAATCACAAGGGAGGAGTGCATACCGTAATGCTCACAACAGAGAACTATCAGAAGCTGAGGGATGGCTTCCTGATATCTGAGCTTCCACGGAAATTCCAAGATGCTGTTGAAATAGCTCGATGGATGAAAGTTGAGTATCTCTGGATCGACGCATTGTGTATCGTGCAGAACTCAAGGGATGACTGGCGACAACAATCTAGTGTCATGGGTGACATCTACGCCGGATCTTATTGCAATATTGCTGCCACCAATGCGGACGAGGACGTGGGCTGCTTTAGAGACCGACCAGTTGAGATCGTAGAGCCTTACTTCATTCGGGACCCCATGTCATCATCTCCCATGGAGACACATATGATTGGATATGATGATTTCTGGTGCAATAGTCTCCTTGACACTGCCCTGCACACAAGAGCCTGGGTCCTCCAGGAGCGGCTACTTAGCCCTCGGACCGTTCACTTTGGCAAAGAACAGATGTTTTGGGAATGTCGAAGACATAAGGCTTGCGAAGCCTACCCTGCTGGCATTCCAGACGAGTTCTCGAATAGCAGGACTGCGGCTTGGAGGCAAGGCGAGCAAATCTTTAAACCTAAGAGTATAACGACATCGTATAATCGGATATTCCAGCCGGTTCTTGCTAAGCTCTCGAGTCTGTTCTGGACCACACAACCCACTTGTGTTACTCCTTTCGAACAGGCCTATCACTTCTGGAGTACGACAGTGGAGCGGTACATGGAATGCAATCTGTCCGTAAGCTCCGACAAGCTCGTCGCAATCGCCGGTATTGCGAAGAAAGTGAAAGAGATAACAAGTGAGCGGTACCTAGCAGGTCTGTGGGAGAACTCGAGTATGCCTGAAAGCCTGCTATGGTATGTGCCAACTAGAGAGCAGGCTAACGGCGAACATTCGGTGAGAAGTCCCGCGTTGAGACAAGAAGGGTACCGAGCACCATCTTGGGCGTGGGCGTCGCTCGACGCGAAAATCGTGTGGAACTGGCCTACACATTGCAACCGAGTCCTGATTGTTGTCGAGGGCACAGATGTTGAAGTGTTGGGGGATGGATTAAGTGCTATCATGTCCGCAGAAATGCGTGTTCGAGGGCGTCTAGTTGCCGTACAGCTGCACATTTTACACAGGGATGGAAACGGTACTCCAGTGGAGGATGGGAGCTACGCGCTGGTGCCAATACAGGCTGATGTTGAGATCACGAAATCCGATCTCATAGCTGAGCCACGGTGTCATGTGGAACCAGCTGTTCACCTGGACACAACCTTGTCTCCTCTCTCAACTATCAATGCCTATTTACTGCCGGTATGCACGAAATGGCGAAATCGCAACGGAAAGGTCATCGCAGCAGTTGCTGGACTAATCTTGAAGCGAGTCATCCTGGAGAAGAGAACGGTGTATGCAAGAATTGGTGTCGTTGGCTTAGACGACTTTCAAGCCCGTGTTGTTTTAGGATCTCGGGGCTGCGAGTACGATGTTAATGTTGATATGGCAAAATTGGACTCTGTCATTCTTATCTGAATGGAGTAGTGTACAGGTGTGGCAAGCAGGGAATTGGCTATTCACTTCTTTGGCATCAAAAATCTCGCCTCAGGAATTCTATGCACCTTTGACGTTCTAAAGCATTCTTGGGATTAGCCAACTGACTCGATTGGAAGGAGCCCTGGAGCCAGTGGCCAAGTTAATATAGTTTTGCCACTTAATTAGATCTATGGAAAGCCCAACTCCGGCAGCTGGTTTCAAAGAGCGGACCGCATATTGATATCGTTTATTTCATACGACCTAGGGCCTGCTAGGACTTAATGTCTTAGTTATCCCGCATTGGCGACACATGAGAATCTCATTAACTGTGGTCTGCGAAAGGTCAAACCTCTAAAGGGTCATGCTATATCTCCCAGTATCGAACATAGTTCCTATTCCTAGATTAAGGGTGTAAATGCGCCCTCGAATGAAACATCCTCCTCTTGCTGTGACATTACCTCAGACACGAATATTTGGCACACCGTAGGGAATAAGAGCATGATGGGCATGTTTCAATGTAAAACATCGCCTTGCCAGTGACTGCATTTGTGATTAAGCAATTGAGCTCTTCATGTCCAAACAGCCTGCACGTGTCCCTGTGGAGGGCCTTTCGAATTGGCTTAGGCGATGTTTGAGGGAGACCTGTACTTTTCCTGGGCCGCCAGAGGTGAAGCGTATAATAGTAACCAACCATTTCTCATTTACAGTGTCGCAGTTTTAAATTTCCTCGGCAGCACCTGAAACCTCTGATGGCGAACCCTCATTCAGCACCTTCTCTTCACCCAAAAATTACAATAAAGGCTTAAAAAGTTCGACGTGAGGTCAACCAGAATCAGGATTAGGACCTGCCGCTATGCAGGGGAACAGTTGAATCTGGATAAGCACAAGTCCCAACGTTGCTGGGCAGAGAGAATTTAGGCTGAAACGCAAGTCGTTTTGTGGATATGGTAAGGCGCTATCCTGTAGCTGCTCACTTTGCGCAATGACGACGCGCAGTCCAAGAGTAATGCGACTGGAACAAAGGAACAAGGAAGGTCTACGATCACCATTGATCATCTGGCGTTGCTCGTGAAAAGCTAGTGGGGCAGCAACACCATTGGGCGGTTTTCGGATGCTGGCCCACTTATTGCTGGAACCTTAATGGGAACTTTTGCGGAACTTTGGTACAAAGCATCGGGACTTTTTGGCTTGCAAAAGCTACAAGTATATCTCCTCATCCCTTTTTCCACCACCATTTTCAGAGGCAAAACTCCGCGGTAGGAGACTCGTTTTCGACGGAAACATCTTGTGAAGCTCCCAACTCAAGTTTATCGTCATAATGTCGTACACATTTGTACGAAACTTTGACCGCAAGCCTAGACCTGAACGGTCGACGAGTTCGCCTCCTTCCCAAGTTCTTCTGACTTGAAGTTTGCAAATGCAACCGGGCTCCTTCACTGAGAGATGGATTCAATTCGACTGATGAACTTATTCCCATTCGACCACTGCACAAAAGATTCCTGTACCATGATTACGCGTGTTGAATGTGTTTTCGAAAAGTTACCTTAGAGGATCCGAAAGCCGTCAAGAGCCAGGTCAAGAGCCAATCAAGAGCCAGGTCAAGAGCCAATCAAGAGCCAGGTCAAGAGCCAATCAAGAGCCAGGTCAAGAGCCAATCAAGAGCCAGGTCAAGAGCCAATCAAGAGCCAGGTCAAGAGCCAATCAAGAGCCAGGTCAAGAGCCAGTCAAGAGCCAGTCAAGAGCCAGTCAAGAGCCAGTCAAGAGCCAGTCAAGAGCCAATCAGCATGTCATGAGCCACTAACCCGGAGGTAGTATAACTTCGTCTTTGGTGCCTGCTAATGTTGAAGTTTTTGCCCTGGCCAGCGACCAATCGTGCTTTGGACCTCCAGGATGTACCAGCAATGCCTGGCCATTCATCGGTGTCCAGAGCCCACATCTCTGCTGAACAGCCCATCAGGCTTGTCTGGGCCGGAAACTACACTTTCACATCAAAAATGACATCGTCGCTTTGATCTGTTCATTGAACCCCGCTCTTTTTCAATGCCCAAGATTGTGTCTGACGAATTCGGTGGCCAACAACTATCACAGACATACGAAAATTGCGACTCCTTCAGTCCCCGCATTGCTCTTGGGTTTGAAATCTTTCATACTGTAAAGTACTCACTGCGTCTCCCCAAGAGCTCCAACACTACGACAAATGTCAGTTTTACCGATCCTGTGAGCCATATTCTACATAAAATCTCCCAAAATCCCTTTGGGGCTGTACCACGCCATCGTTCCTTCTACTTATACACATTACACAAAACTTTCATTGGAACAGTAGTTGGGCATTTGACATCTCTCCACATTGCAAAAGGGCCTGAGAGAGCCTATCGCACTCATGAATTTAATTGATACCGCCTACACTATGCACGGCATAGGCACCACAGCCAACGCAGACCTGATCCATTATTCTGGCAATTTTCTCGGACCGAGTGATAGGCCATCCGACATAGGGACATGGACTGGTCCTATTTTCGTTGGGTCTATGCCATTACCGATCACCTCCGGGTATCCTGGTGTGCAAGAATTTCCCGACCACCTTGCTACCCTGCAAAGCTCAGCGAGCTTTAGCAGCTTTGAAGGTCAACCGTCTCGAACCGGTGTGGAATTGACACATGGTTTGTAGCCAGGCCCTCTCAACGTAACTAATACTTACGCTTGCACAGGTTACTGGTACTCGCTTGGTACTGTGCACTTCTGTCTTTGTGGCTATGAATTCAGTAAAAGGTCCAATTGCAATCGGCATGTGCAAGATAGGCTCCATCCAGGAGAGTATTTCTGCGCCCTCTGCGACACGACGTTCAAACACAGGGGCAACATACCAGCCCACTATAAGCGAAAGCATCCAGAGGCAGACTGCAAATGCGTACATGTGAAGCTCAACTGCCACAAGGTCTTCTGTCTGCGGTCGGGAACTTCCGTGCCAACAGGCAGTAACCAGCATGCCAACTATGTTTGCAGCGCCTGTGGACAGGCGTATATAACAGTGGATAATCTCCGAAAACATCAGTTGGCTCGTGGACACAGCTGAGCAACGAAAATCATTGTCTTCGTCCTTCCCATTTATGCATTATATGCCATGGACGATCAGGGTTACAAATCATCTACTAACACATGTTCATCGGCATGGTACTTGCGCAAGCAGAACTCGATCGAAAGTACACTACAAACTAGATCACGAGTTGAATTCTCCGTCCGATTCAGACCAGGATAGGAGTTCAGGGTCATGTATGATAGAAATCTTTGTGTTTTGTTTCAAGGAGTATCACCAGTTTTAACGATCATCGGTCCTCGCAGCCGCTCCTGAAAGATCATCATCAACATCGCTGCAGCGGCTTGTACTGCTTTTTCTTTTCTTCATCGTAGCGTCGTCTACCGCACATCCTTCATGTCTTTGGCAGTAGTGGTGGCCTGAGGCATTGGATCTCCTGCCAGCAGGTGGTGCTTCCTTGTTCGCATAAGCTTCCATGGCGTACAAACTGACTGATGCGACACAATTCTAAAGATTGTCTATGAGGTTACTGGTTCTAAGTACAGAGGACTATATCTCCTCATTAGTTCACCCAAGTATGTGGCAACAACTTGGGGACATTCGCAGCTGCGCTCTACCATCAATCACCGATCCGTTGCTCGATTTGGAATTGGCCATCGATTGGAACGTTCATCATTATTGGACCCTTGCAAAACAAAATGTACCAAGATCTTTAGCTTTTATAGACCCGCAGGGAGAGGGGTCTTGATCACCTGCCATTGGATGCGGCGAGATAAGGTTTCAACTTCAAAGGCTGAGGCTGTTCTCAGAACCCTCCTCCCTGGTGCCTGTGAAGCCGCAGGGCGCAAAAGCATTAGCCGAAGCGAAAGCATTTGGGGGCTCACAGGGTAAAGACGGTGAGACAGAATTCTGCCTGTTCTTGCTTTTCCTGCAGCTCAGAAGCGACGGGCCTTACTCTATCGAGGCCGTTTCCACGCGTTCACTGTCGCCCAGAAGGATTAGCCTTCCTAGCGAACGGTCATGCGCAGATTTTATCTTTTGTCGTTGCGAGGCACGAAATCGAATTCTCCTCAGAGCTCTGTGACCTCTTTATCGTCCATATCGGCCTTGGGACAGCTCGCACCTTCGCAAACTCACATCAGAGTAGCCCTTACTTCGAAATAAATCTAGTTCCTAGTTTAAGCCGCCATTTCGTCGTACACCATTAAAGTTCTTGCAACTCTTCATTTGGTGGCACTAGTCTAAGGGCATTGAACCCGAAGCCCCGCATGTCAGTTCCTGCAAGAGCCGGTTGATTAGCAGTACGATGGTTGACTCCACGATGAAATTTGGCAGCTAGTGGATGCATTTATTACTCTAGCCTTAACAAGGCTTGGAAGTGGGAACTCGTTTACAAGATTGATGAATTGAACCGAGTTGAAGTAGAAGCAGAGCATTTTGTGACTGGTAAAGGCTACATGGAAGGATATGATAGGAAGATCTTCGCCCCAATAGACCGATGATAGTTACCGTCTCTACACCCCAACTACGTGTCATGTTTTCGTTTGAGGCTTTCCTGGTCTATACATGAATTATCGTAGGTCGAGGGAAGGGCAATGATTGCTTTGCCTTCACACGAAACCAAGAGCCGGCCAATGGTGCGCGGGGACGTGGGGTTGGCTCGGGTACATATGGATATCGTCTCCTATCCAGCAAGTTATCTGCCTTGCCCACCTTGTCCTCGTCATCCTTCTCTTTGTGCCTAGTCGCCTTTGATTTTCCAATCCAGTGCGTCCTCTTTGCCCTTGACGGCACTGGCTGGCACTATCTCGACAGCTATGCTTGTCCAGTTTCTTGCAATTATCGTACACTTTGCCAGCAATAAGCTCGCCGCCCAGCCTGACCGAGTGGTCATGCGCGTCAGCGTTACGCCATTTGGTGTCGGGCAAGCCGACCACGGGAAAGCCGAGCACACATGGACATGGGCTGCAGAGCTAGCCACATCCAAATCCCTCCCAAAAACACCAAAAAAATGGCCGAGCTTGGCCATGATCAGATTTGGCAAGTGTATCGTTGGTGACGGCCCGTCACGCACTGGAATCATCCCGCAGGAAGCCGAAAGTAGGCCGAAAGTAGACCAGACAGACCCTAGTACCAGTCCTTGCGGAATGCCTTTCACGAGAGACTGATTTATCGAGACAACGAGATTAGTAGCGTAAAAATGGTGATCGCACAGTTCTCCCCGATAAGCTCAATGAACTCTTCTTGTGTCTGCACCTATTTTTAGTCGACTGCTAGCTCAAACCCCTTCTTGCCACGCCGAGTGACATGATATGCAACAGGTGGTCAGGCGACCGAACGCATCCAGCCTTAATCCGTATTTCTGAGGCTGTGAACTTTCTCTCATCTACTTCAGATGAGGAGCGGTTGCGGAATGCATTCCAACCGCCTGCTTCACAAACCGGGAGTAATGAGGTATTTTACTTGCGAGATAGAGCTTTCCAGTTCCAAAGATTGTTGCTTGTTTGTAACGACTTGACCCAATTGGGAGCTTTTAACAGAGGTTGCTGTGTGTCGTCTGCGCTGTCCGAGTGCTCGGATGCTGCATCTGTCACTTCTGCGGTGGAACTCGAGGCTGTGGGCTTCCGTTTGGTTGACGGTGTTTGCTCGACGCCGTCGTCGGGCCCCAATTGCATCTTTAGCCTCTCACTTGGACGAGGTGACTCGGCCACCTCGGCAACCGCTGCGGCTTCATGGGTAAGTGCAGCAAGTCTAGGGTCGAATTCAACTACTTCGTCTGTGAAGCCGTTCACATAGAACACTTGCCCTTCTGACCCCAATTCTATGACCCACCCGACGGGTAGCGGCCCAAGATCTGGTTTGGTCACATCGTCAGTTAGGAAGCAGGGGTCAGTCCAGGACCTGATTCCAGAACCTTGATGTTCGAACACAGTTTCGCTGTCCTGATTCAGAACAACACACCATCGATCCGGTAGTGGCCCAATCGATTTCACATGCTCATATTCAAGCTCCGTCTCAAGGAGTGCAGTATGACATTTGCGGACTTCGGCATTTTCATGGCCCAATGCGGCCTCGAGGCTTGGTAAAACCTGGCGGAACAATACCAGCGCCTCTTCATATTCCCGTTGCTTTCTAAGCGCAGTTGCAAGTGACCAAGTTGCTATGATGGTGTGTAGATCATCAACACCTGCGATCCGTTTTCGAATGTCCAGTACTTCACGCAGAAGTGTTATAGCCTCAGAAGCCTTGCCCTCGTCAAGCAATATATCGCAAAGCCCTTCTTGTGCGACGATCGTGTCGATGTTTTGAAGATTGGAAATCGCTTTGTAACCATCCAGGGCTTGTCTCATCATCAGCTCTGCTTCATCGAGATTTCCTTGATTCTTGAGTACTCTTGCAAATGTGCGCAGAAGTCGAAACATGTGCTTGTCCCTAGCATCACGCCTCTTGCCACATAGATCCAGAGCTTCTCGACAGGTTTCTTGGGCCTTGGAATGATTTCCTTGTCGACTTAAAGAAACCGCGAGTACGCCCATCCCCTCGATCATTTCCTCGTGTTTAGCACCAAGAGCATCTTTGTGAGTCCTTAAGGCCTGTCGTTGCAGCTCCTCAGCTTCGGCAAATTGACGTTGGTTTATCAAGATTCGTGAGATCAGGTTAAGAACAGACAATGTCTCAGGCCGGTCGGTTTGCTTGATTCTCTTCTTTACATTGTAAGCCTTTCGTGCATTGGACAACGCGTCGGAATGCAAGCCTTGATAGTTCTGCCAGTATGCGAGTTTCTGTAGTAGAGAACTTAATTTGTATTCACGACGATTTTTCACTTCGTCGTTGGCCGAGATGATCATTGCGTGTGGCGCCAAGATTGTGTACTCTTTATATTTCTCCGCAAGATCGCGGTTGTGTGTTATTGTGTATCGAGGAAAGCAATCAGAAAGAAGCCTGAGGGCAACAAGAGCGTGCTCTCCAGATAGTTTCTGTTCTCTCAGCCATTCACGAATTGACAACGAAACTAGCGCGTGAAGATGCAACATCCCAGTGCCCGGTTCAAAGGACGCAAGCGAATAGGTGAGAACAGTGCCGAGCGCAGTATCGACTTCCACCTTGGAGGAGCCATCAATGCGGGCAAACAATGATCTTGGGATCTGCTTTTCGTTCAGCATAGACATAATAGACAATATCTTGGCTGCGAGAGGTTGACTTGTTCTGATCTCCTCAAATGAAATCTTCCAGGTCTCGAAGATGGAGTTTGGCCATCCTCGTGGCCGCCGGGGATCCTGCACTTCTATGCTTAGGTGCTCGCTCAATTGTTGACCATCTTTTTCAAGAGCAGCAAGGTATTGTGCAGGTGAAAGACGACTACGAGCCATAAAAGCTGCAGCGTGAGTAATTGCAAGAGGAAGGTGGTTCAACTTATCAAGCAATTTTTCAGCTTCATCCTCCTCATCATTCCAGCGCTGCTTGGGTGGTAATCTATTCTTGAGCAAGGCTAACGATTCTGCCTTTGGCAAAGGGCCAATTTCGATCCAGGAAGGAGCGGAGAGAATAGCAGCGGCGACGTCTTGATTCCTCGAGGTAATAAGCAGTTGTTGACATGGTGAGAGCGGAAGAGATAGTTGATGTATGAGTGCATGCGTTGAGGCTCCTCGGTCTGAAACAGAATCATCAATGTTTGTCAAAGGCTTTTCGAGGATGGCCAATGAGTCAATATTATCTATTATCAACAACCATGGCTTGCTGGGTTTATGGGCAGTGGTCTCCATCGCCACTTCCCTGCGCAGCTGATTGGTCACAATTTGACAGCAGTCGGCCTCAGGAGCGTCATTCCCTGAAAGTCGAAGTTGCTTCGCTATATCATGAAAACTTCGCAGAATGGTACTTCCATTCACAGCGAATATCCACATAATGAGGCTGTCCGGGTACTTGTCCCGAAATCGATACGAATACTCTATGGCAACCTGCGACTTTCTCGTTGGATGTCAGTCCAGATTTGCCAATGAGAGCTGGCAATAGCTTACCCTGTACCACCTAGCCCACACAACATTGCTGGTTTGCTGGCGCTGCATTGGTTTGCGATGCTCTGGAAAATATCTTTACGGTCGATGAATCCATCATCGCGGCTATATGGTACAGTGAACAGATTCGGTGTATCATTCACTGATTGTAGATGTGGTTGCACTGCTCGGCATTAGATTGTTCGTGGTGCATAAGCTATCCGACCCACATGGGTTGCATACATTCAAGACTACCTCTTTTCCGATCTCCAGCTAGCCTCCGCTTTGTGCCATACCTATGGGCCGGTCCAGAAACGTCTCCAGAGGCGTTGATTTCGTCTGATATGGTCGGCGGGTATCCTGGTGGAACGTTGTACACGTTGTTGATGTTGACGTCTCCAACCACGAGATGAGAATGTCCATCAGCGTTGATCTGCTTGTACGTCCGACGCAAGTCGTATTCATCGGCAGACATATTGCGACGACACGCGAACGTACATATTCACAATTACCGTAAAGCCATCATCCAAATTAGGAAAGCGGTAATGATGAAGACATTATTTTTTGTTCATCCGCGGTGGCCTCCCAAGTGGACCATTGCAGAGGAAAGCCACGTGACAGAGGGCAGATTAATTATATCCTCTAATTAACGTAATCCTCAGCAAAAGGTAAAAAATTGTGAGATCCTTGCCACAGGGGGCAGTCAGGAATAGCTAAATAGAGTAGATTCACCTATGTACAGGGCTCTGATACAACCATTCTAAGCTTAGAAGAGGAAAAGAGGAAAGAGAGCTGTCCGTAGAGGAACCGTTAACTTATAGTTAATAGCCTTAGTCCACTCTGTCTTTCCACACAAAAGATCTTATTGTCGCTCTCGTGTCTATCTAGAAGCAAATGCTCAAGATTTCAAACATCCAAATTTTCAACAAAAAGCCTTCCTATAGCCCCGAGGCTTACATTTCGAGTGATAAACTTTGCTTTCGGTGTAGCATTAGTAGAAGCTGCACGTTTGATGCAGAAACCCATTTGGCGCACATGACCAAAATCACGTTTCTCGAAATTTAGCCTCACCCATCTCGCCAGCGTGCCAACACCTGCGCGCCAACATTTGTGCCCCAGTATGTGCTTCAAGCCAGAAACCCACCTGGCTTTGGACGATGACGCCTCGTCCGCAATATCGCATTGAAATGCCGCCGCTCTTTGGTCTGCACTCGTCTCAAAACATCCATGTTGCGCTGCATCCGCGAGGGATTTGTGTCCCTCTCTGCTTCGTGTCGTGATTTGTCGCGTTGCGGCGTTGCCTGCGCTTCTTGGTTCAACAAAGGGGAGAAGTCATCCTTGTCGCTGACAGGTTCGACTTGCTTGTTGGGTGTGGTCAGACCAGAACCATCAAACATCGTCTTAAGCATTTGGGCTGCTGAGGCCCGTTTCGTAGGATCCTAGTGCGCCATGGGTTGGAAGGGGTGGACTGAGGCGGGCTGCCTCTTTGAACAGACGAAGCGCTTGAGAATAGTCGTGAACACCACGTTCTTCCAGGCCTGCTGAACGGGTGATAACCATGAGCGAAGTAAAATGTGACTAAACGTCCGCTTTCGACGTCTGTGGGCCTGTTTCATGAAAATCTCGGGACTCATGTATGGCGGACTTTTATACTGGGTCTTTGCTACGTTGCTTCCACTGGCATGACTGAAATCCGCTAGCTGAAAAAGATATCTGCCAGTTGTAATTGTTGTGTACAGAATGTTGTCGGGTTTGACATTTCGGTGTATCAAATTCCGGTAGTCGAGGAAATCTAGGGCCTCGAGCATCTGTTTCAGTAGGTGTTTTACAATTGATGAATCAGTGCGTAGGTTGGGGCGTAGCACGAATAGCCCATTGACGTTCCCCTCTTTGAGACTCATGTAGATGTCGATCGCTCGTGTGCCCCATCCGGCCGAACCTAGGAACTCGACGATGTTTTTCTCGGAGCAAAGTCAGGGTCTACCGATCTTCTGTAAATCGCGATTTTTGCTTGCATGTGAATTGCTGGAGAGGATTTTGACCTCTTGACGCAAGATATTCTCATCCTCAGACGTGCACAATAAAGGCAGGGTGATATTCTTCACGGCAATCAAATAGCCCGCGTCGAGACCAACGCCCGTTGTGACTGTACCATAGCTTCCTTTACCCAAATTCTTCTTTCTGTGTACATGGAACTCCGCCGTTGGTCGGCGTATGAAGTCTTGTTTCGTACCTTGATAGGAGCTCTTTAGGGCCCTCGTACCTGGTTCGAGTCCAAAGAGGATTTTGTGCCCTCTCTTCTGCATGACTGAATCCGCCCTCGGTCGCCTGCTGGGTTTTATCCCCAACACGTGATACCCAGTGCAGCTCAAACTTGTATAGGTTTTTGTGCTCGCCACCGGCGCCTAGTTGGTACGCGATACCTGGTTATAGGACGATTTAGCGGAGCGTACCATCTCGTCTGAACTCGAAAGGCTTGATTTCGGTGCTATGATAGCGAGATCGGTCATGGACCGTTGTCCCCTTGGATTCCGGATGTACCTCGAAAGAGAAATGGACGGCAGAAACGGAGGCACCTGTTAGTATGAGGTCGGCATTTCTGCCGATCTCGGTAGTAACCTCAGGACGAGGTCTGGTGGGAACGTGATAGCCTATCTCTAGACTGAGTGGGGGATGGGCTGGGTCATCGCCTGTGCTGGAGCTGGCGGCACGAAACGTTCATTATCGGGGTGTAGCAGCGCAGCCTTAGCCATCTTACTTTTCGGAACCAGATGAAGGATGGTTTGAGGGTGAGGAGTTCGAGCTGGGCTGCCTCTGAGATCAAGAATGCTTTGTACCAAATAAGATTTCGACATCACTCTGAAATTGGCTTGCGCTAATGACGAATTGAGAGACTGCCGCATATCCGGACAAGTCGTGATAAATCCAGTACCCAGTCCATATGTGATAGAGATTGCTCCCTTCCAGCGAAACCTATTGGGCGATACGTCTTCGAGCTTGCGGCAGTCAACGCTCACAAAGCCATTGTTGCCTATACGGAACTACGACGGGCTGGATGCAGCACCATCGACGCGATTCTCTAGACCAATAGAACTTAGCTAAAACGTCAAGCTGCATTGTGAAAAGAAAAACATTTCTTCCAGGCAATATTGATTGGGCGACACGACTTCAGGCACGATCGCAATGTGGTAGCTGCATTTTGGCGCGCGCCAAGCAATTGCTCGGGCGCCGGCGCTCGCATCTCTGCCCTATCATATATTTTTGACCTCAATCCGACACGTCTCAACCGCGCGACATCTAGACTGCAACAATATCATGATAACGCGGAAGCTCTTGACTTCAGCAGACAACGGTTCGATGCCGACGAACCTTCACCCCCGTATTCACCAACTACCAGCACTGAACCACGAACTCCACATCCTTTCATCCACCCCCAACGTTCCGAGGACGAGATCAGTGAGCTGATCCATCGACCATTCAACGATGAAGAGCTTTACTGGCTCAGGCTGCATTTTGGTGGCCATTCTCCAGGACGACGGTGTCATGAAGTGTCTTTTGTAGAGAAGGACCGGATTAACGCTGAGTGGATGAAACGAGACGAACACTATCGCCCGATGTATCGAGGGCCTGATCTGGATGGACGTGCTGGAAATTGGCGGATGTACATTATGGTCAGGAACTCGATCAGGAAACGCTCGGAACGACTCGGCGTGTGGAAGGCCGCATGGGACATACCAGGACGGGTGAACGAACAACCCTCCGATGACTCCTATCAATGGTGTTGGAAATGGCACAAAGCTGGTACCTATTCCAGCAAATTCCGAGACAAGATCTATGTTTAAGTGGCCCCCTCGAGACCCGGAGGGCCCGGATGCACGTACAATGTGACGATTCCTTGAGGATAAGAGTCGGTGGGACGATCGCCATTCGGCTGGGAGCCCCCGAGTCACAGAAGTTGACCCTGATCCTCGCGAATCCTTCATCACCACCAGACCACGGTTCAGGTGGAGACTGGAGGTTGAAGAAGAAGCAATCAGGTTGACTCGGGGCACAAACAACCTTTCATCTGCAGATAGGAAGACAGCCTCGGAAAATGCTCGCGCCCGTTGGTACGCCAAAGGGGATTGGAAAGACACTTGGGGCGATACTCTTGGATGGAAGTGGAGAAATGAGTCTCCCTCTCCAGAACCAGAAGACCCGAATGATATGGACTTCAGCCCGTCCGAAGCCGATACCCTCGAGGCCATTCCGCCTCCAACTCCTCCGCCACCCCTTCATTTGAGCTTACCGCTGCCCCTGCTCTGAACCTTTTTGCGCCCGAGCGCTCGCCGTTGCTACACACCACTAGTATACCCGCAGCGGTGGAAATCCCCAAAGGAACAGTCACCAGTGCGGGAAGTCAAACCGTTAGTATGGGACACGAGCTCAAGGAAGATGGACAGATAGCGTTGTCATCTAATGAACCAATTCAGCCACGACCGCTTCGCAAGCGCAAGAGGAATGCAGAAAGCAACGCCTCCGATGGTGGTGAACCCTTGCATGTCCAGCCACCATCACGCACCACAACTAGACACACCAAGCGCCTTCGTACTACTCCGTCCGTCCCTCGGGCTTCTTCACGAATCCAAGAGAGACTCCCATTGAATGCTCCAAGTGCTTGCAAATCAGATCCTGTGGACCATCCTCGACAAACGCCTAGACTCGCAACAGTCAGCTCGGCGAGAGTGCCTCAGGATCCCGAACGTGCCAAGGGCGTCGCCGAAGCTCCAGGATTCGGGTACGGAGACGTACGCGCAAAAGCACGAGGTACGACGGGTCGGAACCTGTCAACACTTGTAATTCTCCCAAGAAACTGTCAATGTCAAAAGGACGTAGCCGCCGAAGAAGGTAAGTTTACACGTAAATAGTAACATTTCGTAGCCTAATCATAGCCTAAATTTCGGCGCGCCGAGCCCCTAAATAGTAGCCTAAAAGTCAATAATCTTTGGGGATTTCGGGCCGAACTTTAAGCAAAAAATAAGGCTGTAAAAGGCTACAACGCTAAAAGCTATCACGTGTCCTACGTAAATAGCTCCTCCGTAACTTTACCCTCTTCTACAGCTACGTACAGACATTTAGAACTAGTATCCGCGAGTAGCCCGAAGCGAGAGGATTATCTGTATACAATCGTAGCTTGATTTAGCCTATTATTCAGGGAGCTGCGTGGGTGTAAAAATATCCGGTTTTCGGACTTGCGTTTTTGCGTTTTTGCGTTTTCGTTCAAAGCATCCGTCGTGAAACTGTTATCAAGATGAAAAGACAAAAACGCAGCTATTGTACACCACTGCGATCGTGCCTCCCACACCGTCTTACTCCTCACCCGTACCAGTGGGCCCAAATCGACAAAACATTGATGAGGGAATGTTCAAGCATGTCGGCAACCCGCCTCGGCAGCCGACCAGCCGACCAGCCCAACAGTGTTGGCTTATCAAGATTACTTGTTAGATAACCGAATCTTTCTCACATCTGCACTGGACCAGAAAAAATTGTCGAGATTTGACAGCATGTCGTCAACGTCATGCTCGCATATATATTGTCGTCCATCCTCATTCATGTCAGTCCTGCGACTGCGACAATCCCTTCAATAGCACCATGACGACCCGTGAAAGCTCTCAGCGATCCGCCATCCCATCGGAGAATGAAAAGCTTCCCATTACGTCGAGTTCGAAAGTCGTTTCCTACCTGAAAGTCCATGTCAGCCCAAATCATGCCGATCTTCCCATTCTCGCGTGCTGCATCGTCTCTGGACTGTGCGACAGCAGTGTTTATGCGTCATGGCAGTGTTTCGTCAGTATGCAAACAGGTATGTGTATATATCGGTCAACCTCATAGCAATGTCACTAACCCAATCCAGGAAATACCGTTTTTCTCGCTCTAGGTGCCTCCAATCAACCAACAAGCCGTCCATATGGATGGTTGAAGTCCTTGACCTCCATCGTCGCCTTCCTGGTCGGCTGTCTTTTCTTCATCCAAATTCGAAGATTCGGAGCTCTCACGCGTGGAACCCTCGGGGCCTCCTTTTTCATCCAGGCAATTTGCATCATCATCGCTGCCGCTCTTGTTCAAGGCAGCGTTGTTCGAGCCTTCGATAGTTACGGCCACACCTCTGCTTCAGAAAAAGTCTATTTCAATGAGATCATCCCGCTCGCCCTGCTGGCTTTTCAGAGCGGCGGTCAAATGGCCGCCTCTCGCTTGTTCGGTTTCGGTGAAGTCCCAACCACCGTGCTCACCAGCGTATACTGCGATTTCATCACAGACCCGAAGCTTCTGGTTGGAGTTGATCAAAATGTGAAGAGGAATCGAAGATTTGGAGCCATCGCCACCTTCTTGGTCGGTGCCATTTGTGGCGGATGGTTGGCCCGGACGAGCAGTGCTGGAGTGGCCGCCGCCTTGTGGATAAGTGGGTTCATCAAACTGGTTATTACGGTCGCGTGGTGTCTTTGGAAAGCCGACGAACAATCTCCCGTTTGATTCTGGTAGACGTTGACATTGTTGCATTTAGAAGTATCCAACACGCAAATGCCCGTGTGGGGAATCTTTCTAGCGCTGGCAATGGCAATGCTCTACCTTATTCCAACTGGAACAGCCTATGCTCTTGCCAACTTCAACAGCAACTTTCTCACTGTCCTTGGTGAGATCATTTCAGGATATCTGCTCCCTGGCAAGCCAATCGTCATGCTCATCTCCAAGTTCTATGCCTACACTGGCCTGGCACAGGCAATGATTTTTGCCTCGGACACGAAACTTGGTCTATACATGAAGATGTCTCGTCGGACTTGTTCATTGCTCAGTTGAGCGCCTGCATCCTTGGTACTCTCGCTCAAAATGCCGTCCTAGTTTGGATGTTGCACCACGTCAAAGATATATGCAGTTCTGAGCAATCGAATGGCAACACCTGTCCACAAGGGAAGGTAAACTTCTCTTCGTCAATCATCTGGGGCTCAGTCGGTCCAGGTCGGCTGTATAGCGTTGGGAAGATGTAAAGTGGACTCTTAACCATGTTTTGGATTGGTGCTGCCTTGCTGGTTGTGACATTTTTCATGCGAAGGAGATGGCTAAAACAACAAGTTCCTCAATTCTATCGGTTGGCTGACCTTTTCGCCGGGCACTGGCAACGCTCCTCCTGCGACGGGTATCAACTAAACATCTGCATTCGTGGTGTCGCTGATCTTCAACAAATGGATCAAGAACAAGTATTCACACTGGCGGGTGAAGTACAATTATGTGTTGTCTGCTGCTCTGGATTCTGGACTTGCGATTTCTGCGGTGATAATTTTCTTCGCACTGATATTTCCAGGGGTGACGGTCTCGTGGTGGGGCAATAACGTCCAAAGCACGACAGCTGACGGCATGGGAACCGCTTGGAAGCCAGTTCCGGTCAATGGCACTTTTGGTCCGAGTTCATGGTCATAAGAGCTGGTACGCTATGTATTTTGATATTTTAATAGTGTAAACCAGACCCACTGCATGACAAAAGGGTGCAACATTGAATCCGACGGTCTCTCCACGTTCCTGGTTGATGCGAATTCGCGTTCTCGCCATACACGTTCGATGACTGCCCTTGTTCTGCAATATTCGCCAGACAATTTTTCTGCTGTTCAAGAGCATAAACCACAAACGGTCGAGCATAACGAGAAACCCCCGCTGCAACAAATACTGGCCACGTCAAACCCGCAGTGACGTTGCAACGCAGGAGAAGATAGATGAGTTGAAGGATTTGCTATATACGTGACGAGATCTCGGTTGAGGATGGCGTTGCGGCACAAAGCGCACTGTAGAAATATACCTCGACTGCTATTCTCTTGGCTTCGGCAGACGCATCAATAAGGTACGAAACAGGTCTTGATCGTATTCGAAGCACTGGGGTACGCTGATCTGTTGAAGATTGGCGAGCTGTTCCCGCACATTGTCAAGGGATACGTGGTAATGCAGAGCTTAAAGAAGAGGTTGACGTGCCCTGGAGTGTCCTGCTTAGCTCCGTGATGGCACTGACTATGCTGACCAGCTTAGGTGAGCAGCCAAGCCAAAGGTCATTCACACTATCGTCCTTGTGGCTCGACTAAAAGTCTGTGCCGAAGATAGGTTCTTCACCGCACGCCGTGCGTCCCGGGACTTCGTGGAAGGCGAAATCCCGTTCTGCGAAATCAGTGACCGGTCGATGTGATGTCGCCGGTTGTCGATCATTACTTGTCTGCGGGAGTCAATGGCGATGCTTTACAAGATCTCTGGCACCTTTCGAATGCACTACCTAGCACCCGTCGCGGGTTCTAGTGATTTCGGACTGGCCGAGAGGAAGCATTACAACCAACCTTTGCCCGTAATCTGAGGGTTAGCCCCTTGTCACAATTGCCGTATCTTGCTGCGGACTCCGTGAGGCATTGGGAGTGTAGCGCAACGCGATGGACTGAAAGTCGCTGTCGGATCTGCTTTTGTGAGAAGCCGATGAGCACAATGGGGATTGTATCAGTGTAGGAGACGTGGAGCTGTGAGCAAGTGGAATGATGGGTGATGCAAATGGTGACTCGTCATGAGGGCCGAGCACGGTGGCGGGACATAGCCGCTGCAGATAGTAAGGTAGCAGGTTAGCATGCACTTGGGTGTCCGCATAGAATTGACGAAGGGATGTGGTTGGACACAATCGAAGGTATGAGAACGCATGGAACTCTGGTGGGATGAGGCGCGGACTAATTGAGGCGATCGTGTTTGAGGCTGATTGGTGTCCGTCCCATTCTGGATCTCGAACGGAGTGGTTGGGGAGGTGATGGTCGTAGACGTATTTGTGACCCGTCGAATCGGCCTGTCTCTCAGTCTCTAACGAACGGGACTACACAGCGGAACCTTTTGGCCCCCTCTTGCTCCAGACTCCAGTTCTGCCGTGAGCTTTTTTCAAAGGCAAAAAAATTAGTCTCCCACTTCAGAGTCAACGACGTCTTGCAGTCTAGGTGGCCCTTGGAGAGGCAGATTGGCTTGGCTTTGCCGCATCGTCGCTCGCTTGCGTAGCCGGCATCGATCACAGCCTGTACGACTTCGATGGTGAATTGGCTTTGTAGGATCTCGCTTTCGGGCCATTGCAGTATTGCATTTAAATCATGCATCGTGCGCACATCTCCCCGTTACAAAGGTGTCGTCACATTAAGTGTTCAGCATTTAGATAATGGACAGCAAAGGACTACATTCAACGCAGGGATTGCAGAGTACCTAATTATTGTCTCGTTCTGCATATACCCACTCTGATGGCTTCTCCGTCGACTCTTCATCTCCGAGGTGGGTGATGTTTGCTGTCTAGTGGTCCTATTGCTGCCAAGACTATATTATTTGTCGCTTCTTTCTTGCTCAACGACTCGCGTCTTCGATGAACATCAATTCAACAAAGACGGCTGGACAGTTGGATAATTTAGCTTTGTTGTGATACCTTGCTTGAGGATCGCTGCATTTTAATAACGTATATTCTACAAGTTTACACCATTGTTATCACCCACTTCGTTGTCGCCGTTGGCACGATATTGTAATGCGTCCAGAAGTCGTCCGATGGAATTGCAGGCCCACCGACGGGTCAGCGTTGAACCCTACAATTCACAACATTTCCGAGATATCCACGAGCAGGCAATCGAAACCGATTTACTTGGATATAAATAGCGAAGATGTATAATCCAGGGCCAGTGCCTGCGGTCATTGTGTGGAGTTGGGGACTCGTCCGGGCCGGTTTTGCAGGTTGGCAAGGTTTGCAATCTGTGGATTGCTCGAACAGTGCCAGGAACGCTAGCTAGCTGATCTTTTGAGTCGCTTGCCACATTGCTTATCTCCGAGCAATAAGATCCTAGAAATGCGTCTGTGCATTTAGTTGAATTGTTATTTTCACGAAGCATCAAGGCGTGTCACGAGAAGTCTCGAAGTCGCTTTGTCAGCGGCCTCATACCATGTCTAGCAGCAGGCTACCAAAGACTGACCCGTTACCATCTGTCTGGTCAGAGGTCCAATACCCGCTTGATGATTATCAGTCAAGCCCAAGATTGCCGAATACATGTGACATTCTCATTGTCGGTTCCGGGTTTGCGGGTGTTGCGAGTGCTTTTCACATCTTAAAAAGGCAGCCCAAAGGCCTGTCAATCGTCATCGTCGATGCGCGCAAGCACTGCGCAGGCGCTACAGGGAGGAATGGTGGGCATGTCAAACCGGACACCTACTATAACGTCCCAAAATATGAGAGATTGTACGGCAAGGAACAGGCAGCGCAGCTAGTACAGTTTGAGGCATCTCAAGTATTATTAGTTAAACAGCTTGCAGAGGAAGAAGACATTGATTGTGATTTTCATCTAACACGAGCACTCGATGTGTACATGGATGGAGATCATGCAGCCGAGACATTCAAGGCATACAGAAGGCTTTTACGTGGCGGAGTGGTTGACATGAAAGATGTTGCATATTGTGGCAAAAGGGATGCTGAGCGGGTAAGTTTCCATTTGAATAGGGGAAAGTTATGACTAATTGGCATGAGATTTCCGGTGTCAAGGATGCACAGTGTGTCTTTAGTTTCACGGCCGCTCATCTGACCCCCAAAAAGCTTGTGCTTGGCCTGCTGAAGAAGCTGCTAAATCAAGGGGTCCAAGCTTTTGCACACACCCCAATCAAAAGAGTATCCGCGCAAAGAGACATCAGAGGCTACTGGACTTGCGAATCCGATAGGGGTTGCATCAAAGCCAAGAAAATCATCTTCGGCATGAATGGTTATACGGCTTCATTACTGCCTCAATACGCCCGGAAAATCGTACCGGTTCGAGGAGTTTGCAGCCATATCACGACACCCCTGGGAAAGAGCTCTCCTCACCTACCGAATACTTACAGCCTTCGCTTTGGGGGAGCAAACTATGACTACCTCATCCCGAAATCGGATGGAAGTATTGTGGTTGGCGGAGCTCGCCAAACATTCTTATCCGACAAGAATTCTTGGTTCGACAATGTGAGTGATGACCAGAAAATGTCTGAAGCGGCAGATAAATATTGGGATGGTTACATGCAACGCCACTTCCGTGGTTGGGAGAATAGTGGAGCTAAAACCAAGCGTGTCTGGACAGGAGGTAAGACACTTACTCCTAATGCGCACGACACCATACTAATCATTGACTCTAGTCATGGGCTATACTTCGGACTTTATGCCTCACATCGGGGAGATACCGGATATGCCGGATCAATTTATTCTCGCTGGGTTCTCTGGTCACGGTATGCCTCAGATACTTCTTGCAAGCAAGGCTGTTGCAGATATGGTGACTTCGCAGATTAGCTACGAAGAGACTGGACTCCCCGCAATGTTCAAGACCACACGAGAGAGGCTTGGCGATCCTGTAAGCGAGCTTGAAAATGGGTTCAAAGATGTTTGGGAGTCAAAGGTTGCGTTAAGCTCTACTCAGGGCGCGGAAAGACAGACAATCGGAGCAAAACTATAGTGAGGACCGTCGTACAGAGCATAGAACCATGGCATCTATATTATTTTGTCAAGCTTTGGGCCTATTCAAGTAAGACTTGACCCGACGCGATAGATTGTATGAAGATCGAGACTGCTCTTTCTACATATCAAAGGTTGATAATGATCTGCAATGTGGAAAACAACACCTAACTTGACCTGCACAATACTTACATGGGCAGAAGACTCTTTGGCTTACTAGGTCGATCAGTCCTTCCTTGATGCTGCTGTCACAATTCCTTGTGCCATCTCCACCAAACTTCCGGCCATAACCTCCATCTTCACATCAAATATTTCAAGGCAAGGCTCCATTTCGTAGACTGTGCAATATGCCCCTGTAAAGCCAGCCTTCACTGCTGCTGAGACATCCCACATGTGCGCTGCTGCAAACCACCTCTCGTCATCGACAGGAAATTTCTGGAGAACGGATCTATAAGCCGCAAGTGCTGGTTTAGCGACACCCTTTGTATCGCAGCTGACAAAATTCTCTGAAGGCATCTCTACCCCCGCCCGTAGGAAGTAACCTTGAACACGCTTAATGTCACCAGTCGTGAAACACCAGACTGTGAAGCCATTATCGCGCAATAAGTGAAAGCACTCAGCACATCCAGGGCGTAGTTGCAAGTTGGAATAGCCTTCAATGCATTTCTCGCGCTCTTCGTCGGTGGCAAACGCTCGAGGATCCTGGACGCCAGCTAACCACAAAGTGCGATAGAACATGGCGCGTAATACGTCCTTGTACTGCTTGTAGCGTTCAGATATCGAAAGAAAGGTAAATTCCAGTTCTGCAACAGTTTGCCAAGTAAACCCGAAGTGCTTGGGTGTAATGGTGTTCTTCCGCAGCTTATCTCCGATAACATCGTCGATTGTCGCATAGTAAGCGTCGAAAGAGACGCAAGTCCCGACCACATCGAACACTACATGTTTTCCGCTTGTCGCCATGCTGCAATCTGTTTGCTGGTACCTTGTTCCACGAGGAGGGCAATGAGAAGGACTTGCAATAGCAATACCTGGAACTGTAACGGCGGGAACGTCTTAGGTGGACAATGTCGCCTACTGCTCTCCTAAGAGTGATCCAAAGGTGCCGATTAGGGATCCACATGCATTTGCAAAGGACCTGAATCTGAAGCCTCGTATCTAAGATTCACGCGAGCTTTACGACATGGGTCGTTGCGGGATTTTTCGTTCCGGTACAACACCGGCCCGGTGTCTGGAACTCACGTTTGCTTTTAAACGCAAAATGCAATTTTAATTTCAGGACGGGCGGTCAAGAGGATCTCCGACCCAGAAGATCAAGTACAGTACAGCTCAGGACCATAGCCATTAATGTCGAACAGTTTCAACTTCGTTTATCTGGTTTTCTCTATTTGGTTGAGGAGCGATATGAACAAGCTTTCCGCGAAAATTTAGCGTGCTACGCAAGCCAACCAAGGACACCACTGTTTTGAGCCTAAGCTCTAAGACCCCTCAAAAGCTTATCAGAGCAGCAACAATGCGGGGCCGGCAGATACAGCCCACTATCCGGCCCGGCCATCGTTTGAGCATGTCGCTCGAAGTTTACGGCTGTTCCAATCTCCTTTCATCATGTCGCACAGTCCTTGATTTAGATAGTGCTTTAACGCCAATGATGCTGCATGGACATTTCCAGTCCGATATTTGGACAAACCGCGACAGAGAATAACTTACACAATGGCGGCCCTAACGAGCAAAGCTTCTACCCGTCTTCCGGTCGATGATAGCCTCGACAGCTTCTGGTTTCGTGATCGGAGTGAAATACATGACTACAGGTCCTCGCCGTCAATACCGGAGAAGAATGATATCTTAATCATCGGAGCCGGCTTTGCTGGCATTGCAACGGCATATCATTTGCTGAAAGATGGCCCAGAAAATATATCAATCACAATCCTTGAGGCAAGGGGAGTGTGCTCTGGGGCCACAGGTCGCAATGGTGGTCATATGAGGCCTGATCTCTATGGACACATACCTACTTACATTGCACGCAAGGGAGTTGAGGCCGGGGCAGAGATTGCCGAGTTTGAGATTGCAAATATGTGGGCAGTACAAAAGGTTGTCCAGTCGGAGAATATCGACTGCGAATTTACGCTTGCACGCAGCGTGGATGTGTGGTGCAATGAAGACGCCGCGAAGAGAGCAGATGCCGTCTACAAAGAGATGTCTTCGCACGGAATAGACTATATGAAAGATGTTTTCTTCACGTCAGACCCTGCACAAGCCGAAGGGGTAAGTAACTTCGAACGATCCAAGCTTTGATTCTTGCTTACGCGATGACGCTTAGTATTCAGGCGTGAAGGGTGCAAGGGCTGCAGCTTCTTATACGGCCGGAACCATATGGCCATACAAATTTATTACGGGTATCCTCAAGGTTATCCTAGAGACAGGGCGCGTGAACCTACAAACAAACACTCCGGTCTTGTCTGTGCGGTCCGGGGATGAAGCCGGGTGTGTGATCGAGACAATGCGAGGAGTTATCTCTGCCAATAAGGTAATTCATGCCACCAACGCCTATGTCGCCGCAACTCTCCCAGAATACGAACATAATATCATTCCCTGCAAGGGTATCTGCTGCCACATCGATATACCTAAAGATGCTCATGCCAAGGTTTTCCCTTTCAACAATTCCTACATCAACCGTACCGAGGACAAAGTTCTGTCATACCTTATTCCGAGGATGGACGGAAGCATAATTGTTGGTGGGGCAGCAGCTCGATTCCAACCTTTCAGGAATCAATGGTATAACAATGTCGACGACAGTGTGCTTATAGATGCTGCAAAGGACTACTATGAAGACTACATGCAACGTACCTACAAGGGGTGGGAGGAGTCTGGCGCTTACGTATCAAAAATTTGGACTGGCGTGATGGGGTATTCCTTTGATTCTAATCCCCATATCGGCCCTGTGCCAGAGAAGCCCAATCAGTATATTATTGCTGGCTTCAATGGGCATGGCATGCCGCTCGTGTGGCTCAGCGGCAAGGGAATTGCGAAGCTTGTTTCTGCCAACGTCAGAGGCGAATCGCTATCCTTTCGGGATACGGGAATGCCAAGGCTCTTTGAGACTTCACAGTTCCGCATCGAAAGAGCGAGAAACAACAAGCCAGAGGACGGTGATATACTAGGCACGGGTGAGATATTTCTACCGAGCGAAAGCAGGATATAGCCTCCTCTCGTGTGCTCTTAAGGATGATTTTCTGGACACCGATAGCGGGAGATACCCCTCGCCAAAACTGACCTCACCCAAGACCCATTCCGTTTCTGAACCTGAGCACTTGCTGTTTTAGCCTGAGCGATGAGTAAGGCAACATAAGCTGTGGCTGTATGTACTGGCCTGATCCCAGCTTTCACGTGCCTGAGAAAGCGCCTGATATCTTTTGGGATCCCAGATTGCGGCCCCTGACCTGCCGGAACGAACCTCTTTCCGGGAACACACCCATGGCACAAGTAGTATCAGCTTGAACCCCGGTTCCATGTTTCTGACCCTGCCACCATTCTTCGCTCTTGATCGCTGTCCATCTGTACTCAGGAACAAAGCAGACGCTGAATAACAGTATTTCAGATCTAGCGTCAAATACACCAGGGCACGCCTCACAAGACTCTAGCTCTAACGAGGACGACGATGATATCACGAGGCCATGAAAGGCTCACTAGTGCTGGGAAGGAGATCTTGGCTCTGACAACGACTTCACAAACACTGAATACAAGCAGTCGTGGTCATGGTCTACAGCGGAGGACGACCACCTCAGGACTTGGGAGAAAGGAGGGAAAAGTTGGGAGTGGATAACAGCAAGATTCCCCTCTCGAACGCTAGACGCTGTCCTTCAGGTCATCCGGAAGAATTGGATAGAATTGTTCGATAGGGATCTTTGACCACTGTTGTATCCGCTCACATACAACATACGCCTTCCGATCATGGACTTTTCCAAACCACAATTTGTGCTCTTGATCGTCTGGAATGATATTCGTGTGCGAAATTTCGAGTCCCCAGTAGTTTTGTTGTCTTCCCAGTGCTATGTGGCATCGATAAATTCCATATTGAACATCTAATGCTGATATCTAGTGAGTTGTATAGAAGTAAAATAGATGCCTGCCCTACGCCAAGAGTACCATCCGCAATACCCATTGGCTAATTACAGTATCGACGCTGCGATCAGACGATACTACGATCAGACGAAGCTATTTAGATAAAGCTATTCAGACGACGCTGTGATCAGACAATTATCTAGTACTTCGTAATAGTATCTAATCGCGACGTCGTCTTTGCAGCGTTATCTTAGATCTAATCGTGCTACCGCTGCCGTACTACTAGGTATTAGTCATCTAGAGAGCGCGCTCTTGATTATTATTATCGCCGTCTCGGCGTCGCCCATAAGTAGTAGATACTACACGTTCAAAATGTGTAGAAAATATCTTCTATGATTGGTCAATAATGCGGCAGTCTTGGCATAGGGCAGTCGCTGTCGGGTGTTCCCGAGACGCGCCCAGCTTAGCGGCTTTCCTGCGACGCGTGCCGTCACCGTTTCAGGGCTGAGTCTGCTAGATTTCTTGTACAGCGTCTCTAACCTTGAACACACCGCAGCGTTGTCTTCAGGAGAGGCGTCAGCGGTCAGTGTAAAGGCGATATTGTCAGAATCTCCCCAAATCACCAGACCTCTTCTGTTTGGATTCACTCCCTGACGTCTTCAATTCCGATCGCACTGGAAACTCTTTGCTACGGCTCCGCTTACACATCCTCGAGATATGAGGTCTAGTGAGAATAAGGCCGGAAGACGTGCTTGAATCAGGAGGATAAAACATACAAAGCATGCATCTGACGGATGAGGTGCTCTCGTTGGATCTGGATGACGACAGTCTACTGTATCGCATTCGAAAGGGAAACCACATTGTTTACGTTAACGTCACAACGCCTCTTCTCATACCCAAGCCTGATCGGACTGAAAGCTCTGCGGCTTTGAAGCACCTTCGATCGCTACCTCTCTGGGATGACGCCTGGCAAACCTTGACAGTAAAAGGACCGGCGGAAGCCCCCAAGTGCTTGGTCGATTCCTTCACACCACATCGCCTCGAACCTACAGATCTTTTGCAAGGAAAAGAGCTATTTGATCTGAGAGATATGGAAGTCGAGGAAAGAATTAGTGACCGAATGTTCAAGACGACACATGCTGGTCAGACCCTTGTGGTGAAGATTGCAAGCTTTGGACATGAGCTTGCCTACATGAAGCAAGAGCTGGCTGCCTATAAAGCTCTTGAAGAGCAAAGCTTTCATTACATGCCCAAGTTCTACGGTCACGTCTTTGAGGAACATCAAGATCGGGTCATTGGTTTCATAATGGAGTGTCTACAAGGGCGACACGTTGGACCGGAAGATTTAAAAGAATGTCAAGTTGTGTTGAAAGCAATGCACTCTGTGGGATGGATCCACGGAGACCTGAACCGGTATAATCTGATGATGACCAAAAAGGGAGTGAAAATATACGATTTCGAGGCCTCGATCTTGCAGAAAAAAGCGAAAGTATCGGCTGAAGACGAATTGGCGGCATTGCCTTCCTATCTGTGCGACAACTCGGGTAAAGGACGTCGCTAAGCAGTACCAGGACAGAATCCGTCAGAGCCAAACGTTCCAATCATTCACTCCTCAGACATTTACGACACTTGTGTGTAGAATTCTCGACGTCTTTGTACTGGACCACCTTCGATGAACATCTTGTGTCTTCGTTCTTGTGCTTGTCGCATTTGACGAATCGTCCATCTTTAGAGCAGCCGCACTGATACCGGATCTGCTCCTGAGTGCAAACAGAGTAGGAAGGCATTTGGCTACAACATTCTTAGCCAGCCCCGTTGCACAAGAGTATCCGCAACTTACCAATAAGCCACACACAATCCCAATGCTGTCGTCGGGAAGTACTTACAAAGCAGTCGCTGTTTTGTATCAAGTGGCAATAAGAAGTAATGTATGGGTGCATGGCAAGCCTTGTAGGTGCGCAAGGAAAACTGCCTGGGTTTTCCTGTTTTGGCTACAGGACAAATCCTACCACGGGCAGCAGAAGTCGAAGAGTGTTTGTTGCAACCTGCGTTGACCGTCCCTTCAGTGCATACAACCTATCGAGCCTCATTGACTGAAGTGGCAACATCGTAATCGCGGGACCGGTTAGGCTGGGACTCGCCACAAGCGATCCTGTCTCGGTTTGGCCCAACAAACTGCAGTCGCCAAGCCGATAACAACGAGACCACTACCGTGGCGAAAGTGCCGGGCCAATGAAGACCTATTTGTGGATAGCTGGATATTTCAAAAGCACGCAGATCCTCTGACTTGCAAGTTTCGTATCGTGTTTGATGTCACTACTCGTATGAAATATTTCATTTTTCGCACTTTGCAGTGCTCCATGCATCTAGCGGGCTAGTCTATTGCTGAACACTTTTGCAAACCTCAACAGCTACCAGACTTCCCACACCTGTTATGTTTTCAACTGTAACTAAAGCAACCTCGCATCTTGAATCTCTTGTCCAAAGGCTGAGTCAACAGTTGAAACCGTCCGCAATGTCAAAACCTGCGAATCTAAAGATCAGTACCGCACTCTTAACACCTTGAATTCTCAGCTTCAAGAATCTGTAACGAAAATCGTACAGCGAATCGAAAGCTTAGAGGAAGGTCGCGTAGAGCAAACTCGTAGAGATGGCAAGAAATTTCTGCAAATGGCAGCGGTTACTCGGGCAAGGATAATCGAGGACAATCAATTAAAGAGCTTAACGGCAGGCTGCATGCAGAATCATATATTCGACTATCTCATCGAGGAGATAGAGCCAGAAGAGAGACAGGCATGGCCCCTTAAATTGAGGCAGATAATACATGCCTTTATGGTTGAAGAATCGTTCGCACTGACAGAAGAATATCAAACACTTCTCAGAGGTCAATTGTCAGTCGGAGATTAATCATTTGACAGACCTCGATACCCAGTCAGGCCCAGCAGCGTCTCCAACGCGACCAAGAAATGAAGGTATACCGCTGAAGACGATCAGCCAGAGTATTTACTGTAGGGCGCGTTCAGTCTTAATCCTAGGTCATTGGATATATACTAATTATTACTATGAAAGCCTAAGGGCCTATTCGGTACGGGTGTTAGCATGAGCTTCCAAATTATCGTGCCGTGGTGGATATTCGCATCAAATTGCCGTTAGGCAAAAGGAGTGCTCATGTCAACCGAAGAAATCACATTGAAATACAGGGGCAGCCCATCGAAACCTATCGTATTGAATATTGGGTCTGACTGACGACCTACAGGTAGCAAAATAAAGGAACGTTGGCGATTAATTGAGCCTCGTCACGTCTAAAAACCAAGCGCTGTATTTGTACTTGCATTACTAGATCTTGTCGATACCGAGGCAAATATGTAAAATTTGACGAATATACAGGCCTGCCTGCCGACTTCTTCCTTTGCATGTCCACCTCAACCCCAAAGAAAGTTGATTTTCTGTAAGCGCGTTTTCGGAGGCGGTGGAGGTTCGGGGTGGTCTCTTGCAAAATCGACGAATCGACGGATTGGGACCTCTGAAAGCGGTATCACTTTCGTCCCTTTAATATACTTGAAAGCAAAATAAAGCCCTATCACGACAGGTAGATTCAAATAGCTGGAGATGAAGGTCTCAGTATCCCAGCTGTTGTGCATAAATGTTGTGAAACCACCAGTCAGGTATAGGATGATGAACATGCACAATGCCCACCATGAGAGGTAGGGCTGTAAAGGCGCTGCCCACGGTAGCTGTGTATGTCGGTTGATTCCTTGCGCTTTGCACGCATATTGAAAGCGTAAATAGGTGGTGAGGATGACCAGCCAGTTAACGATGGTACTGACGGAGACCAAGTCCTGGAGCCAGTTGAACGCAGTACTAGCCCCATTGGATAGTGACATGTAGCTCAAGCACATAAAGACACCGTAAAATGAAACTGCAACCCATGGAACGCCGAATCTGTTGAGTCGTGTGAAGATCTTTGGTGCATGTCCGTGTCTAGCAATGCCGTACAGGACTCTCGGCCCGCTCAACATATTGGAATTGCCGGATGACCAGGCTGATGTTAAAACAACAGCATTAATTATGGATGGAACAACTTTGATACCAGCATTACGTGCGGCAATCACAAAGGGGGATTGAGCTGCGTTCCCAGTGGACCTGTACAGCGAATGTTAGACGTACGGAACCAAAATCAAGTGTTGAGACTAACCTGAGAAGTTTCGGATCATTCGATGGAACCACTAAGCCAGTCATGAAAATAGATAGTATGTAAAAAATGAGAATTTTCCAAAAGATGCGCCTAGCCGCCTGGGGTATTGCTCGTCTAGGATTTTCGGTCTCGGCGGCCGCCACAGTGATATTCTCGATGCCTGAATAAGCATAGACTGCGGTCTCTAAACCTCTCCAGAAACCTGTGTAAAGCGAGTCAGTAGGCAGATCTCTTCTTGATGAGTTTGTCATACCTAAGAAGCGGCCCCATGCTCCCGGAATACCTAGAGTCTGGACAAAAGGGCCAGGGTCTCTCCAATATCTAAATCCAATAGTCTCACCACTGGGGCCCCCTCCACAGGTAATGACAAGTGCCATGATGTTGACGCCGACAATAAGAAGGATCTTCAAACACGAAAAGAAGAACTCAAGCTCTCCATAGACGCGCACAAAGACCACTGAACACGCCAGCATGATGATTCCAAAGACGGTGATCCATACCGCATTGTTCACCGCAGTGGTCCAGAACTCGACAAGCACAGCGGAAGCTACGAGCTCGGCTGGTACAGAGACAGAGAACGAATAGACGAGGTTCCATCCGTTTGCAAATGCCAGGGCAGGATCGACGAAAAATTCGGCATAACGTACAATGCCGCCCGAGAGCGGTACCAAGGCACCCATCTCTCCCACAGCGAGAATGACCGGCGCGACTGCGCATCCGATAATTGTATAGCCCAAGAAGGCACCGAGAGGTCCTGATCGAGATATGGTTCTTCCAGAGCTTAGGAAAAGCCCTGTGCCGATGGTGCCAGCAAGAGCGATCATCTGAATATGACGTTGATGCAGGCCCTGTCGCATCTCCTTGGATTCTTCAGCAATCTCTTCGTCGCGCAAAGTTTTCATTGCCCCGGGTTGGGTCGTTTCTTCCGGAGTCAACGTCGTGAACTTCTCCGACGCATCATGCTTGTCATCCGAGTATCCAGGTTCTTTCCCCCCCGTAACAACTGGCAGACCCTGTGAATGAGCCATGATGCCTTTCCGACACCTAGGTCAGAACAGTGTATGAAGTGGCACAATGGGTCTGGAGCTCAAGATTGCAAGTGGATTTCTGTAGAAATGTTCACTATATGTGTAGTCTTATAAGTAGCATATTTAACCCGTGTCTTATCTCGCTCTTTTGCTCGACCAGACGTGTCATTGCTTATCGTCCCGCGGAGGCGGAATCCACGTTCGGTGATAGGTTGCTTCGACACCTCTCTGGTACGGGGCGGACATGCAGCTTCTGTAGAGCGATTGACTCCGGCCCGGCCAAAATCTAGCAGAGTTGTTGGGCTGATACCGGCCCGGGTTGCTGTCAATTTATCCGAGATTTATCTTTTGGCGCAACGAGCCAAAAGATACCGAGCCGCGAGGCCAACCCAGTTTCCTCAAAGACATGACGACGGAAGGACGGACCTGCAAGTTGGATACGAATTGCTAAAGACCCTAGATCCTTTTAGAGGTAATGACGGGCCACGGTCTGGCCAAAGTATGAAATGGATTGAACACCTTTTAATTCTACGGTTGTCGTTTTGAACAGCAATTACTCACATGACACATCCGGAAACTGGTTACATAGTAATGCATTGCTTGCCTGATCTGCATAAGAGATTTGAATTGCATGGCCAAAGGTAATACCTTGCACTGCCAATTCAAAATAAGCCTTATCAAAGCAGAGTTTCCCAGCGTGTGACGTATTTCTGGCCATCCCCTGCGGGCCCCAGCTGCGCTTGACAGTCACTGGAACCCAGTAATAGTTACCAACAATCGTTTTCTTTCATCGTTGGTATTACTTCTAGATTCGTGAGCTCGCAGGAGGTATTTGTTTCGCGTATCTGGGAAGTATCTGAGAGGAGAGGAGAAGAGACATGCGTGAATTGGCAACCGGTTCAGGAGGGACTTCTCGGGCCAACAGGTACACCATATCGTGTCTTTCACCTGTATGCCGGAGAAGTGAATTATGGCACAACACAACCAGCTTCTAATTCAGGCGCAGTGTACCTACAAGCCTCTATCAGGACTGACACGGAGCCTGTAGCATCCAACGCTATCTTGAGACAAGAGACCGGATTTGCTGACCCCTTGTTCCTTACGCAGGAACGTATGGAGAGTGTTAGAATAGGTCGAACAATTGAATCCGTGGCATGCACCGGTCCGGGGAAGTTCCAATGAAGGCTATCGTCTTTACGATCGCAAAGCTTGGGTCCACTCAGGGGTGAATTTGAAAGTCTTCGAGCATATCTAGGGCAATGAGCGAAGTAAATCATTACGTTAGGTGCAACATTGAGATCAGTATCTCTGAAAAGTTATTTCCGTGTCTTTAAAATGAAAGTTGTGGAACTATGGTCTTGTTCCTGAAGAGCTGCTAGCTTCATTCCAGTGTTAACCCTTCCTTTCCTTTCACTTCGTGTTGAGGAACTCGTCTCACCACTCAGCTTCTAAGCAAAGAGAAGTGAGATCAGATTAGACCGCGCGCAGAGATCCTGCGCTCCTCACTAGAACCTTTCAGTGAGCGTAAAGTAGACAGAACTACTCTTGCGAAGGAGGTTCTTCGTCGTCTTGCACGCAAATATCGTCAATCTATCTCAAAGGCACACTCAATTTGGTGATACAAATTTAAATACTAGCTTTACAGACAGATTTCGCAACCTGTCTCACAAGGACCCATTCAGAATGTTGCTATTTCCTTTGCTGCATCAGAAGCAGAATTCGAGGGGTCTTAGCATGTGAACCTTCGTCGAATAGGAAATATAATGTGGTCCGTCATTATGCCACGACTTGATTGCAGAGGTCAGAAAAACATCAGAAAGACTGCTGCATACAGAATAAGCCAGTCTATAGTGAAAGATCCTGCTTAGGTACCCTATGCTGTTGGGTTTGTAAATAAATACGGGACTCGACAGCGATTCCTTCGGAATTGAAAAGAATACCTTCTGTCGTACCACAATTTGTTGGTATCTGCGTTGCACTGGGTCCGTTGGTCTCTCCTGTGGCGTCGACCTTTGGGGAAGTAGGTCTGTACTCAGACAGTTGGTTGATTCAAGACTGTGAAAACTTGCACAGAGTTGCCCTTGGAGGACTCGCACCTGCCGATTGGGCAAGGTATTGCGTAAAACGCGTTGTCGAACAATTTAACAGCTCTGGCGGTCTCAGGCAATTCTTCTAGGGGATGGGTAGCCATTCCGTATAGGTAGGTAGTCCTTCTACGAGGAGGCTGAAAAGATGTCACCATCAAAGTTGACTCGATAAACCGGATGGAAACGTCGACAATGGAGCATATACCCACCACGTAAGTATGCTAGAGGTCGGGACCGCAACGGGCCGCCTACCCAATCCTTGAAAATTTGGGGTGGCGAGAAAGATCGGAGGAGTGTACCAGAGCCGTCTCCTTCAACAACCAAAAAGCTATACAAGGGCAGCTGCCACTCATTATGGCAAAGTGTAAGAGTCAGGCAGTGCCAAAAAGTCATTCATGAGCTGGCGCTCTGGATGGATGGGGAGCGCTGTGCCATTACCCAAAGATTCCATCCCGAAAAAGGAAGAACTCGCCAAGAATTGCAAGTCGCCTAGACTTGCAACACCTGTCGGGTAGTCCTCGAAAGAAGTATTTGGATCTGCGGGTGTCTTGGAAGGCGGCACATCGCATGCAAATTGTGACTGGTCTCCTTCCGCTGAGACTGTCTCATACTGGTGTCGGTAGTTATTACCTGGAAAAGCGGGAGTTGCTGTAGAATTGCTGTACTCGCCGTCAGGGAAGACACGCTTATGCTGAGTGCTCCATTGCTGAAACACATTGTAAGCCATGGAACCTTCATCGCCTTCGGATTCTCCAGCTTGAACGCGGTCACTGAAAAATGAAAGTCGCTGGATTGCTCGTTCCAGTGTCTCAATCAACAATACTTCGTACCTAGCTGAATCTCCGGACCCGGTATACTGTCGAATTATCGCCAGCCCTTCTTCTAGCTGTAAGTGGAACTGATTTGTTTGATTTTGTATGCAGTATGCAAGAAGGACAAGAAGCGAAGCTCGACAAGCACTATATTCTGTGTAAGATGGCTGAGCGAGGCCAAGGCCGTTGTTCTGAAGAGATTGACATAACTCAATGACTTTGATCGCAGCGTCGACGCAATCTTTGATCAATATTGATGTTCGGGAGACACGCCCCGTTCGCTCAGAGTTAGGATTTTCATTGTTTGTTATTGGAGTTTGGTGAGCATTCGAGGTACCCAGAGCCGCACTCGAGCTTCTTGTTGATGAATAATGGTTCAAGAGAAATGGTCGACCGATGAACATCAATACTAGACAATATTCTAATTCTGTGTGATGGAAAGATCGGCTTGCGCCAGACCCACTCTGGCATCTTCGTAAAGTACTGTGGGCAGATTCATTCCACCAAGTCTGAAAGTTCTCCCTGCTGACTAGGATACGATCAAGAATGCTGGACAGTTCGGGCTTTTTGCAATTACGCAGAAGCTGCCTGTTTATGAGTTAGCGTCTAAATTAGCAAAGTCGAAGCAATGCAGCTTTACAATTCCCCCAAGAACTCCTCCAGAAATTTCACAATTTTGATGGAAGTGGTAAGCTGTTCTTCATTCGTTGAGTCCATGTCTCGCATTTCGTCGCAGTTGGAAGGCATTTCAACGTCAACATCAGTTGCTAGGACAGAAAGATGTCGTCCATGGAAAATGCCAATTTTCCTGTTATCAATCAGTAGCTGGACATGTATTGGAGCTTTGAAGTTGAACCTTTCTGTGCAATACAAAGTCCACCATATACGCTTGCGCATTTCAACGGCACGTGGAGCGAAGATATGGCCCGGCATCCGTCGGTGCATGCCGTTCTGCATCGCCAGCTTGATCGCCAAGTTCAGATATATGTAGGCCAATCCTGACGCATCAAGTGGGAGAGCGTAAAGGCCGAAGAGCAAGCATGCCTGCACACTCTCGACAGATGCGAGATGAATCAATTCCGGCAGCATTTTAGTGGCTTGCCTGTAGAACATCGCGCCCGTCTCTCCATCTCTCCCGTTGCCCGACTTTTGACGATAAGGTCCCATGCCTTGTGACTCAAGGTGAGCATATTGTGACCCAATGGCGAATATGGTCATAATAACTGCCAAGGCACCTGCATCTTTCGATGTCAGAGTGTTTGGGTTCTCATAGATGAGGTGTAACTTGTCAATAACCCAGCTCCGGTCAACGTAGAAATAAGTGCTTGTTGCATGCTTGAAAAATACACAAACCAGGAAGTCAGCGATTTGTCGTGGCGGCAGATTAGCAGTGATGTTGCGGATTTCAGGAGAATTCGCGTGGAGTTCTTCTACTCTCCAATAATGAGGAATACAGTTTGGGTCTTGGCCATCCTATGCTAATCATGAGCCAAACTCTTCAAGGAAACAAGGCTTCTTCAACCATACAGATGTTGTCGCACTGTTCATCAGCTCTGTGACATACTGTTTGACCTTCATTGAAAAGTTCCAATACGAGAACTCGCCCGAGTAATCTGGACTTGTCATTAGGAATTATAGCCAAAATTCATATGGACTCACGCGTTACGGTGTCATTAACAGCATTGATCGTGTGCTTCTCATCTTCCAATGTTAGTTCCTGTGTGTCAAGCTCTGAATTCGAATCATCTTCTGAACGTCGGATATCAGTAAGACCCAGAGTTTCCGACTTTCTTTTAAGGGACGCGGTGCTCATGTCGAGTCGAGGAAGTAGATGCGTAATGATTTTCTCCATATAACCAGAGCGAAGGCGCAATTCTTTGGTGCTGTTGTCTTCATTTGTCCCGCTAGGAAATTTAGTCAAAGATAATTGTTACACCCGGTTCATACTGACACGATATCGCTTGGTATGGCGACTGCAGTGCTGGTTGATATTTTGGAGAATTTACATTCACGTTTGAAGTGGGTACATCGGCGGCATGGGATTCCCCCCTCACATTTTTCTTTCATGCGTCGACAACTGTCACAGCTGCTGCCCGTTTAGCCTGCCGCCAGCCCAACTATCAAGTCTCTACAGAAAACACTTACGCGCGAGTCGCTCGTTGTCGTTCTCCATCGGCGAGTCGCCGTTTCTTGGGATTGGTTGACGAGTGGCCAGGAGACGGAGACATATTGTAAAGATTTTGGAAACGGGAGCGTCCTCCCGTTGAGTTTTCGATACGTGTCAGGGAAATGACAGTCCAGAGCTGTCCATCATGGTCACCAAGTAGATTGTGGTAGACTGAGCACCCCGATACCGTCTCGCGAACTTTGGGTTGAAGCTAAGGGTTAATGATAGTCGCCCGCACGTGGCGCACTGCTCGAGACTTACGTCATCAGCGCCAAGCTAAGCTAAGCTAAGGGCCTGCCGAGAGTTAGGGTTAGGTTTAGAAGGGGATAAAAGGGACAGAACTTGAAAGTTGATTAGCATCAACGACTGTTCATTTAACAACCACGCGAACATCTAGGAAGCACTCTCTGCCGTCCACACCAGAGAGAATCCAACCAAAATCCGGATTGATGCCATCTGCATTAACCAAACAAACAACAATGAATGAAGGCGTCGGGTTCGACTGATGGAAGCATCCACAAAAGCTGCCCGAAAAAGCAATCGCCTAGCTTAGGCCTTTGACTTCCCTCATCTCTATGAATATATTTCGTGTACAAAACCTCCATCCGTGAGACTTCCTTCCGCATTGCGCAAAAGTGCTTGCGATCGGGAAATTTCAAACTTCGGACCCGAGATATCTAGGAATTCAGATGGTGACGTAGGAGAGTTTCGTGCACATCAGTATCTCTACCATCCGCGCTCGGAAAGAAGCTGAAACGTTTCCCTCACGTGGATTGGTTGCCTTCTCACAGTTTGGTCATTATGTATAAATATACACGGCCCCTTCGGCATGCCCATGAAGGTGGCACATCCTCCTGTGAGCACCGCGCAGCCGAGGAAGCAGTCTTTCTAACTGTGCAAGGCAACCTCCAACACGGACCATGCCATCTGAGAGAGAGTCCTCATATGTGGAGCAGGAGTCGCAGGTTGCATATTAGCGTTTTGGCTTGCCAAATATGACTTTCAAGTGGTTGTGGTCGAACGTTCGAAAGCCGAACAGAAACTTGGCCAAGGGATCGAGATTGAAGAACCAGCTTTGAAGGTTGTGAAACTGATGGGCATCTTGGACAAGCTGAATGAGAAGAGAACTGGCGAGACAGGATTCGAACTTGTCGACCAGCAATCTCGTTCGCGTGGTGTTTTCGAGATCGGTGGTATGAGTCCGACAGGAGCGCTGGAGCTTATGCGAGGTGACCTGACTGAGGTGCTCTACAAATCTGCCGACGAGTCCCCCAATGTCTCCTTCCAGTTTGAGACCACGATCAAAAGCCTGAGGCAAGTGGAAAACAAGGTTGTTGTCGATCTGGAAAATAGGCACAACAAATCGATCAAAACAGAGGAGTTCGATTTCGTTGTGGGCGCTGATGGAGCCAGATCCCGCACGAGGGAGCTCGTCATGGACTCCCCCGAGAAACTTGATTGTTTCAAGCCTGTCGGTGCGTTCGTCGCATATTTTCCGATCCCTAGAGACGACCAGGATTGGCCCTATTCACGGCTGTGTCACTTTCCAAATCGGCGAATTGTTTGGATGCGACCTACTAGAGAGGAGTCCAAGACGACATCCGTATACCTCATTCACGTCAATGACAACGTTCCCACACTGCGTCAAGCAAACGCCGCTTGCGACAGACTGGAGCAAAAGAAAGCGTTCGCTCAGGTCTACAGTGGCTTGGGCTGGGAAACGCCCCGCGTAATCGAGCAGATGCTGCAGGCCGAGAACTTTTACTCCGATGAGCTCGTGCAGGTCAAACTTCGGAAGTGGTCTCAGCATCGTGTCGTGTTGCTTGGCGATGCAGCTTGGGCCCCCACTCCATTTACCGGCGAAGGAAATCAGTTGGCCATTATCGGCGCTTGGGTCCTGGCCCAAGAGATGTCGAGAGCTGGAAGCATGTCTAGAAGGTTATCGGCTAATCAGTCTGGATGTCTCGACTCCTTATAAAGAATTGTATGGTGAGTTTTGCAGACTCTAAGGGTAATATTGATGTGGCTGGTCTACGAATAGTAGATGATTTTAATGCTGCAATTGCACCTTTGACAGTTCGCCTATAGTGAAAAGGTTGACACCACAATGAACAGCCAAAATTCTCGAAACGTTCAAGTGTTGGCGTTCAAGAACAATTCCACACCAGCGGGTAGACGAACTAGAAAGATCTTTGGATCCGAGGGTTTGTACTCTCCTTGAATCGTTAGTTATGAATCTGTGATATTTCCGTATTGAGAAGTGATTCGGCACGTGCGCGATGAAGAGAGGAAAAGCGGATTGCTTCGGTCACTACGCTCACTCAGATGGCGACCAATCGTCGACTCAATAGCTTTGAACGGTTTAGAGAGAGGCTAGAGGCATGCAAATTCTCATTGTTGAAAGAACTTAAGACCACTTGCAAATGGTCACTAGAGACGTGGAACAGAAACTTGCACTTGCAGAGAACCACACATTCGGCTTCTCTATCAAAACGCAAGCGAACCTTTCCTCCCAGTCCTATTTCTCGTCATCGTAAAAGGATAGATGACGAATGCGCTCAAGAACAACCCAACCGTGATGCCAACCGTAGCCTGCACCATGCCAAAGCCGGCCGTAACAATCAAGCCAGTACTTCCACTGGGTCCTTCCGCCACAAAATCCCTTGGCTCAAACCGAGCCAAACGCCTCTTTCCGGCGGACAGTCCGTCTTGAATCCAATAAGTTGAATTCGTGACAATTGCATCCGCTGTATCGACACCCGCAACCAAACTCCCGCTTGCGGCGAGTGCATTCGGAATGTGCACCAGCACAGCTGGTAGGAGGACCGTGGCAGCAAGACAGCTCACCAGACGGGCATAAATGTTCGCGAGAATTCCACTTGCAAAGGCAGCTATCATGCCTGCGAATTGAAGATTTTGCGCGAATCGTGAGAGGGACCAATAGAAAGCCTGGTGGCCACATGTGGCGATGACGACCATTGCAGGTAGATGTTTCTGCTTGGCCTGGTGCATAATGGAGATTGCGAGAGCAAACAGTGGCACCCACACGAATTGTGCATAGGTTGCGCGCCAGCGCTCGGACAGTGGGTCCCAGTACCACGGCATTTTGCACGTCACAGCATTAGCTGCACTTGAATCAATGAAGCCGAACAGTGCTGTGCCGATCAACATGCCGAAGCCTAGGAAAAGCATGTACACCATCGCGTAGACCATCTTCACAGAGCCAGCCAAGACTTGACGATTCTGAATCTCGTGTGTTGCTGCAAGAATGATGTGGCCCGGGAGAATGAGAGCAACCACGCCTTGAGCAATGCCTGAGAAGCAGAAGAATGGTTCGTCACCTGTTAGCTTAATCGAGCCCAAACCGCGGGCTGCAAAGGCAACCAAGATCGATGTGAGGACTTCCAAAACATGAGAATTGCCGATCGGGGTGCGCAGAACTATGAGCTGCAGGATGGCAAGCAGGCAACCCAACAAATAGAGCGGACCGAAGTCGACTGGCCGCGCCGAGAACGCAAATGTTCCAGCACACATCGCTGCGAGCCCATGTAACAAAATGAGAAGCGGATTGCTGTATCGCTTTCTTCTTCGGACAATGGTGTCGAGCTGTCGAATACAAATTTGCAGATCCTGATCGTGCTCCGTGACAGATTGGTAGACTTGAAAGACGTCCTCAAGCTTGCCCAGGTCGACACTTGTGCTTTCTTTCAACAAATGAATCTCGTTTTTCTCACAGGAAGGATCCAGCAGAACCACGAGCATACAGTGGGGAACATACTGGAACTCTGCCGTGATCTCGAGCCGCATTGCTGCAGTGTGTAGATACTCCTCAAGCCTATGTGCTTGAACACCGAAGAGGAGGAAGGCTTTGCACAACTTGAGAATGTATACATGCTTCTCCAAAATGTCATCTGATCGTTGACATCGACGGCGTCTGTCATGCCGCGCTTTTAGGTAATTGTGTGTAGATAGCTTGCGGCTGTCCGGTTTGTGACAGGAAACTTTGCGACTCGGGAGTTGGTATGGAGGCGGCAGGCTGGCCTGCCTCGATTTTTGCTGTGAAAAGTCATGAACTGTGGCTTGGGCTCCAGCTACGCGATGTGTCGCTCGCGATTGAATGCCCTCAGCGGATGACCGACTTCCGCGGCGAGTTAAGATGTCATCGTTATTTTCGTCACCTCCGCTCGCGTAGTAACGAAGCAGACGCGTGGTTGAGACTTGATTTCTTCGTTCGCTGCCTTGACTGGAATATGAACTGTTGGAAGATATGGATTCCCTGTGCGGTACAGACTGGTCTTGATGTTCATCGAAAGTTAAAGGAGAATGAGGAGACGCCACCAAAGTCGCCGCACTATGCAGGTCGGTATCATCAGAACGCCTCAGCTCGTGACAGGATGTGTCAAGGGACAATGAATCGAAGAACTGGTGATGACGATTATCGTGATGATGACATCGCCCTATATTGTACTGATTTTCCTCCGGGCGCAAAATACCAGGTACGATATCTCCTCGATAGAAAACACTATTAGGTGAAGATGAAAGGCTCCTTGGAGACGGATTTTTTGCAGCTTCTGCTTCATTAGTCCCAACGATGTCTTGGATTTCCCATAAAGCCATGCAACGTACCTGGTTGATCCTCGCTCTGCATGTTCTCCTTGGGTGGTGTTGGTCCATCAAGGAATTCCCCTTGCCTCAACTCCGGTGCTCGACACAACTTTCTCGTGAAATTTGGAACCCGAAACTGGACTGGACTTGGCACGAGATACGACGACCATGTATAGTGCGAGCGGCCTGGGTCCAGGCCATGTTCGCCGTGAAGGTGAACATCTCTATCAAGTGCTGACTCGGCATCGTGTTCTGTCTTCATCACAGGTAATAGGCTCCTTCAAGCTTGGCCATACTCTAAAGCTCGAGCTGTCGCACAATGCTGTTATAGTAAAATGTGGGGAAGTGGTCAAAATGACAAGGATCGGGAAACGAGGAAACGAGGATAGATGATATGGTCGCGACTTTCGGGCCATTTTCTACCTGGAAAACTCCTCTCGAAGCTGCTCAAAGCTGCATAAGAGAAGGCTGGGAGATATTTGGCTGGTCATGGTCACGGACCATGGGTAGAAGCGTAACCTAAGCAGAGAGGCTATCAACCATTGTAACATCATTGCAAAGAATGGCGGCCATGCAATGAGTTAGTTTATAGCCAAATCAGCGGTTCTTCCGATGCGACTTGAAGTACAGTCTCAACAGCAAGTTCGAACAGCTCCGGCTGCAACCTCGAATCAGCCTTTTTAGCAGCAACGAGCATAAGAAGGTAGCATAATTCTCTTTTAGAGTTTCGAGGCATCATATGACGGCATGAGAAGCAAGTGCCACCTTGTGTTCAATTCGTTGCTTGGTGCTGGCAGAGAATTTCCTGAGCAGTCTGTGCTTGCAAGAGCCTCACTCACATGACGACACAGGGCACGGACGGATGCCTCGAAATGAAATGCGACGTTCGGCAGTTCCTGCCAACACGAGCGGATTTTATTGATAGTGTGACAGATTCCGAATCAGCGTCGTTGGCTTGATTTCTCCACTCGAACGCTTGTGGGGCTACAGCGATTCACCGCTCGTGAAGCAGTTGTTGTTTCGTGTTTGTGCTTCGACATTGCATGCTAGCAGCCAATGAAAGACGGTCGCTGCTCGTTATGATGATGGATGAGCTGACTGATGGATTTGATGAGCAGATGCGAAATGGACCTACTTTCAAGGCGAGTCTCAAGTCCTCAGTGGAAGACTGTGCATTTGCGACAATACCTTTTCCGCTAAGCACGACCAACACCGTGCAATTTCACCACCGACGCAGACTGGGATATCAGATACCAAGGTCGGTAGTGAAGACATAGCTGCAGAGGCGCGCAAGAGCTCAGCGAGCGAGGGTGACAGGATTGGCCTTGTCTTGGCGAATAACGTGTTCAGATTGCTAAGGGAGGGCTTGACTGCCCGCACCGACCGAGCATTTGAGATGACTGCGTCGCAGGCCAAGGCCTAGTGATGATAATGGAAGGTAGTATCATGGAGGAGAAAAAGTGGGATTCAAGTGAATTACGTCCTGAACAGTCGCAATGCCTCCATCTCGGCCTCGTTCTCAGATCGCTCGTCACTCATAGCTTCGTCACCATCCTCGAATAGGGTTCGATCCTGACCAAACAAGCTTCCAAAGAACTCGTTCTTGCCTCTTTCTGTCCACATGGACGTGTCGCGACCTGTATCTCCTTCGGCCGCCATGAAGTTCTGCAGCTTTTCATGCACGGTGTAACGTATCTTCCGTCCCTTGCTGGCTTTAGTGTCGACATTCTTTTTGTTTTGCTTGTTACCTGAGGGATGTAACTTGTGCGGCAAAATGGACACTGGAATGTTACTGGCGGCAGTGGAAGTGGCGGCTCGCGTTGCAATTAGGTCGCGCAATAGTGATTGATAGAAGATGTTGTCATCGTAGTAGAGAGGCTGCGAAATGGATGTCTCACCCAACTCTTCGATACTGGCAAGCTTCGCCTGCTCGTTGATGACAAAGGTGTCCAAGACCGCGGTGGTACGATCAAGTTGTGAGGATGAGTCCAGGACTGTAGCCTTTGAGCTATCAGCCACTCTGCGTGGATCAGAGGCTCTGATCTTATCTGACCACTTGTCGATGATCTTCCGCCGCGAGTGCTTGGCTCCCTGCTCGAGATAGTCAAGTGATTCCCAGATAGAATCGAGACCTTCAAGGCTGTTGAAGACGGGTGTCCTCTTGCGCTTGTTTGGTGTTGTAGACTCGGATGCGACGGTGTCGCTCAAAGTGTCTCGGAAAGAGCTGATGGTGTTGAAAAGTTTGAGAGCTGAATTCTGGGCTTCTTTCAGAGCGACGTCTGCATCTGAAGTGAAATCTTTAGACTTCTGCCCTTCGACAAACTCATCTGTTGCGATAAAGCCCTTTTGCAGCTTTATTCGAGCATCAAGCAAGCGGTCGAATGTCTCGTATTGTTTCTTAACGGCTAAGCCCTTCTTCACATCCGCATTTGCAGCCTGGGATAAAGTTGTTGCGAGAGACTTGGTCTGGTCTGACAGAAGAGCTCTGAGTTCGTCTCTTCTGCTGTCCGTCTTTACGACTGATGTACCGTCTTCGGAAGATGAACCATCTTCGTCATCCTCAAGATCGTTCTCATCGTCATCCTCATCTGAACTATCCTGGTCGTTTGTGTCTGTTCTTTCGTCCTCCGATATGTCACCTTGATCGCTTGCAGAATCCGCATCCGCAACCTCGCTTTCCTCGTCTAGTTCTTCTTCCTGGGACTGGTTGAGCCCGTGATTCGAAGCAAACGGATCTAGGTCGGCGTCGTCGTCGTCGTCGTCGTCGTCTTCCGTTGCAAAAGGATCCGAATCACTTCCGTCTCTGTCAAAGGCCTTGCGGCTAACCCGTTCGCCTTCATACTTTGCGCCTAGCTTCAGAGGTTCCGACTTCCTTAGCTTGCTCTTCCCTACTGTCTCATAGTGCTCTCGGCCGGCGGTTGGATCGATGGGCTCAGAATCGCTGCTTGCCTCGATTTCGCTGGCAGATTTGTTATCTTCTGGATCGTAATCCCGTATCTTCTTGTTCCGATTCGGGCTCGAAGCCTGCATATGCTTGGAGAGGCGCGACATACTGTTCCGCCTCGTGCTGGAGCAAACTTGATCATCGATTCTCAATTCTCTAAAATTTCTCGTCTTTGCGAAGTGCAGGTTTAGCCGGCACACACTCGCCGCAAATTGCCTTTTCTAACAAAGCACGTGCAGGTGAAAAAGTCACGCGGCGAGGCTGCAGGAGCTCAAGCCTCGCACCCTGTCCTTTCCGTCCAGCACCGATTCATCTTCCCTCGACCGCTTCTGGGTTCCCATCGCTCGAACATTCTGGGCCAGCGTCTATCGTCTGGCTATGCGCAGATGGTTCACATCATCGGCGCGTCTGCTCAGCCATGAAAATCCCTTAGGTTTACCTCGTCAACCTCCCCGTGCCGGTGCATCGCCGTCCATTCCCCGTGCTCAACGCGGCCTCCCTCCTAAGCGCCGGATTGCACACGTCGACCATGTCATAGCGGTGTCGAGCGCCAAAGGAGGCGTTGGCAAGTCGACGTTGGCCACCAATCTTGCCTTGGCCTTTTCGAGACACGATCTGCGGACGGGGATCCTCGATACGGACATCTTTGGCCCTTCGATACCTACTTTACTAAACCTGGCAAATGCGACAGAGCCTGAAGTCACCGCCCGAGGGTCGCTAGTCCCATTGCAGAGCTATGGCGTAAAGAGCATGAGTATGGGCTATCTACTGCCTTCAGAAGCTGCACCTGTGGCATGGAGAGGAGCGATGGTCCAAAAAGCCTTGCATCAGTTGCTACACGAGGTCGATTGGTCTCCCAAGCTTGATGTACTTGTGCTGGACCTACCTCCGGGCACCGGAGACGTGCAGCTGACGATCGGCCAACAAGTCGAGCTCTCAGGAGCCGTGGTAGTAACGACGCCACAAGATATCGCTCTCAAAGATGCGGTCAAAGGCATCGGCATGTTTAAGAAGATGAACATATCTGTCCTGGGACTTGTCCAGAATATGTCTGTCTTTGTCTGCCCCAAGTGTGGCGAGGAGACACGAATCTTCGCCCACAACGACGCTGTGACTGGTGCTGAAGCCAAGGCAGCCGAGATGGGTGTAGAATTCCTGGGCAACATCCCCCTTGATGCCAGTATCTGCCGCGACGCAGATTCTGGCAGGCCAACCATCGTTGCTGAAGAGGCCAGTGGCCAACTAATCAACACGCCATACTACGAATCAATCGCGGCCAAGGTTGCGCACAAAATAGGCTTAGCATGGACCTGATTTCAAGTCTCGGACTACGAGAAGTAGCCAGGAAAGAGCCATTCCATCTTTTGCAGTGCCTCCTCCGTTCTGCCCCCTTGATGAGTGCTGACGCCAAATTTACGGCCACCTTGGAGATGTCGCGCAGCCACTAGATCGGCGTGTTCTTCCTTGCTCAGTTCATCCAAAACTGCACCAATGAACCTCCGAGCATTGACAGCATTTGCTCTCATGTGGCCCATGACCATCTCAACGCTCACGTCACCGCTGTCGTGCCAACAGTCGTAGTCGGTGCTCATCACCACCATCTGGTATGCAATTTCGGCTTCTGCCGCCAGCTTGGCCTCTGGCACCACCGACATGTTGATCACCGTGCCACCCCAGCTGCGATACATCTTCGACTCAGCCCGTGTACTGAATTGTGGCCCTTCTGTGCGGTAGTTAGCACTGCCCGTCAGCGGAGAGAATTTGCTATCTATCCATACCCATGCAAATGACTGTGCCGTTGTCGTGCAGCACGACCCCGTCTCCTTCAAGACTGTGTCCACATTGCCTCACCACTTTACCAACCGCAGCGTCGAATGGATCTGCAAAAGGTACATGGCATACGAAACCTCCTTCAAAGAAAGTAAATGGCCGGACGCCCTTGGTGCGATCAATTACCTGGTCTGGCACCACAAAGTCTCTCGGCTTGACCGCTTCCTGTAGACTGCCAGCTGCACTGAAGGCGATGATACAGCGTACCCCGAGTGATCGGAGAGCAGCAATGTTAGCCCGGGCGGGTACTTCATGAGGGGCGAATTGATGATGTATACCGTGGCGTGCGAGGAATGCGATTGGTATAGGTGCGCCTGTCGTTGGTGAAGGATGTTCCGATATGGTGATTGGACCGGACGGCTTGCCCCACGGAGTATCAATGTCCAACGCTGCCACGGGGTGGAAATTTTCCAACGATTCCAGGCCCGTACCTCCTATGACTGCGATTCGAGGCGTGCCTGAATCGGTGATTAGTAGTTGGATACATTACACTCGAACTTTTGTTCCGGGCATCCCTACCATTATAGGTCCTCGGTAGCCCATCTGCAGACATTTTGTAGAATCGGTTTCGTAGTCTTCCTGGCCCTTTGGCACTCTGGCAAAATGTTCTTAAGAAGATTCGAGCCGCCGTTGTATACCTCCCAGGTTGATTCCTGATCTAAAACTTCCAATCCTTCTATGCAAAAACCACTCTAAAGACCAATTCTAATTATATTCGACAACACCTTCCAACAAAAGTCAATGTGAAAATGTAATATGTGCCTAGTTTGCCGGCCGCTAGTTGGTAATTCCCATGTCAACATTTTTCCCAGACATCAGACACTAGAAAAAAACGGGCCAACGATGATCAGCACGTGCTTTAAGTTACTTCGTAGTTGGCCGACGCCTAAGGCTACCTAAGTACGGAACACACGATTTGCGGACGGGGCCGCATGATCCTTGCAGCCTTGAACCGCAGAGCTTTCTTCCTCTGCGCTCTCGGCACCAAAACCCTACAACCTGGGCCATCCAGGAGGATGAGGATAACATGGGGTTTATTGGCGCGTGATGAGTCTATACAATGCGCTACCGGTGATAATGCACAGGTCTGGCCTGGCTTATGAGCTCGTAGTCAGCCTCTGGCGATTCGGGCGTCGTGTATACAGATTTTTTTCTGCTCGTCGAACACCGGTCGGAAGCCACCATTCGTACTAAGCCGATCGCACTACGCGGCTTGACGAGAACGGCACACGGAGTACCTCAGATGATGCTTCAGGTGGTGATGGTCGGAGACAGGAAACTTGAGACAAGCTGGTGCATTGATTATACGAACAGCCTTCTATCAGGCTGGATGGAATTACCCAAGGCCAATCTAGATACTCTCTGTCTGGGGTTGTCGTCTGACGCCTCCCCGGCAAACCACTGTGCCTCGAATAACCAGCTGCCATGGACCGGTGATCTGGAAATGCCCCAGTGCTCTCAGGCCCCGGTGGACAGGCTCGAGATGCGTCTGTTCCACATTGCGTGTGCGATGGCCTCTCCGCGCCTGAGATCCTCCATCATCATCGCAGCCCGGGTGACAAAATGATGTGGCGTGCGGCCAGGTTGAGCAAGCAGCCGTCCAGGACATGTACCATTCACTAGCTCACCGCCACATATGCAAGTCTGGCTCCGCAATGATCTGGTGACGGCAACGTAGACAAGACTGACAGAAACACGAGAGCTGAGACCATAAACATGTCACACTCCGGGTACGCCGTCGACCCTGGGCGTCAGGGCCATGGTGGACGTGTCACGATCCACATACTCGTCGACTGGCAAAGAACCAGCTTCCAGCCTCTCGTCTATCTGGGAATGCCTGTCGAAAGCAAGCCTCAACCGAGATGTTGAGAAGGGAGCAGTGCCACCCACTATCGTACCAAGGCAGTGCTGTCGGCAGGCCTCCTGAGCGCGTGGACCACCTCCCGCTGGGGAGCAGCTCCCACGATTCCCCCCGTGCTAAGGAGAAGCAGCTCTCTGGTTTCTGTCGCCGTGTGTACGTGATTGCAGGCCGTTGGCGCGGCGAGCTGTATGAATTTCTGCCACTACCCTCCACTGGTGTAGCAAGCTCTTGTTAGTCGCGTTTTCACCACCGTTACACGGGGTAGCGGATGGGGATGAGAAGGTATGAACTCGCCAACTCGAAGTTGCGGATCCACTCTAAAGCCATGTTTCCGCTCTGCTGTCGCCGATAGAGTTACCCAGTGCGAGTGAATAGCGGAGTAGCTTTGACATGGCAGTGAAGAAGGAGAGTAGCAGTCCTCCTTCGGACACCCGGGGTTTAAAGGGAGATCTGCCCCGTAGCCGGGCTCCATCCCTACATAGTAGAGATATAATCACGGTATAGCGCAAGCTTCCGCCATGGTCCATTTGATTGGGTTCTCCAGCTGGTCGGACGTGCCAAAGGAGATGCCGCACCCCCCTGTAAGAATCTGCAGGGATTCGGCATGGGTTTACCCCTGTCAGCTTTTGGCTGCTGCCTTCATGTCTGACGTTACGCACACATGTATGTCCACTCCCGCCCACTTTGTTTCTTTCACACCACTTTCTAACCTTACCCAAACCATCCGGCGGCTCAGTGCTCCGATGATCGATACTCTTCTCTCCACAGCAATCGTCCTATGATGCTTTAGATCACAAGACGTCCCGAGCGAGAACCACCTCGCCCTTCATTTTACTAACGGGATTAGGAAGGTGACCTGCGGCATATTCGGATATTTGCTCTTTTGAAATCCTGCCGCGCGCCACAGGCCTTCGAGGACGTCTCAACCCCTTGGCTAGCCTGAGACAGCTTTTCGCAGAATCCGGGGGAACACCCCCATGACACAGAGGCAGAGGCCATTCTCGTTAGTCCCCAGACGCCAGGTACGCCAGCCATAGTGTGTGGGGTAGGCAGCGGTCGGAGGGAACGGTGGCCTATTGGTCTGGGCCGCACTGCCGGGCGCTGCGATGAGCTCGGCGGCCTCACTTGATAAGTGAACACTGCCCACCCTGTTTACACACGGGTGCGCTTAAATGGGGCTTACCGAGAACAATTAGGCATCACATTGCTGCCTGCCTGCCAAAAGAATGTCAGCCGACGCCTTTGCCATTCTAAGGCCTTCCAATGCCCTCGCAAGGCTAGCATTCAGCGACCTCTACGACACTTTCACTATTAAACGCCAGAACAGCCAGGAAGATGCCCATCCTGCCTTCCACCGCATGGTCGTCAAGACCGCGCAGACCTTTGACAACGAGGTTCTCCGCCTTCGACTCGAGAATGAACGAAGGGTGTCGCAGAACGCCTACGCCAGCGGCGACGCCGAGACGAGCGAGAGCCTGACCGAGCCAGACTCAGACACGGAGAAGCAGCACCAGGAGCTCGGCGACATCTGGACCGGCCACTACGAGCTGAAGCTCAAGGACACGCCGTCCGTCCCCGAGAGGGGCTACACGCTGGGAAAGGGCCCGCTGGAGAACATCCCTCTGGACCTGCTCCTCTGCACCAAGTCCTTTGCGAGGTGGCACGGCATCAACCTGCGAAACCCGCACGCGCGTCTCAACTTCTTCCCCGACACGAGGGGCCTCTACATTGCCAGATCGACCCGGTCCCAGTCGGCGCAGCTCACCGTCAATGGTGAGGCGGTCCAGCGGCGGCCGTATGCGCTGAACCAGCATAGCATGCTCGTGCGCCTGGACAAGCTCGAGTACACGTTCCAATGGACCAGCTACGCGGCCACGGAGAACTTTAAGAAGGAGCGCAGTGCCTATGTGACCCGCGCCCTTCGTGGGCCGGCACAGGTCGACGTCGACATGCCAACGCCCCTACCCAACCGGAGGACGATAGGCAGGTGGACACTGGGAGACGCCCTGGGGGCGGGGGGCCACGGGAGGGTGTTTCTTGGGACAAACCAGCTGGGCGAGGTGGCTGCCGTCAAGATGATGGAGCGGACGTCCAAGACCTACGTCATGGTGGACTCGGAGGTCAAGATTTGCAACGAGGTGACGGCCTTCGCGCAGAGCTCTGACGAGGGAAAGAGGATCCTGCGTGTTGTGGAAGTTCTGTACTCCAAGGAGGAGCAGTTCTCGCCCGCGGTGGCCTTCGACAACGTTGCGGTGGTGCTGCAGCCGATGACGCCGCAGACGCTTGCCGACATTTGTGGGGTGGAGAGCAGAGGGTAAGTATCTCGAGTTCGTGGCCAGGCTCGTGGAGAAGAAGCTGCTAATGTGAGAGTGAACAGGGGAGCTAAGGGAATGACAATAGAGGCGGCGGCGACGTTTCGGGACGCACTGCGAGGCCTGCGCGACATGCACCACGGCCGGTGGATGCACCGCGACCTGAAGCCGACCAACATCGGCCTTATCGGCACACCGGCCCGGGCCGTCCTCCTGGACAACGGGACATCTGCGATCCTCAAGCCCGGCACAATGATGAAGCCCGATCCGGGTGCTGTCGGCACTGTCGGCTACCTCGCCCCCGAGCTCGAGCTCGAGGACTACGACCATGCGATCGATATATGGGCGATGGGCATCATCTTGTACTATCTGACGTACAATCACCACCCATGGAAGTTCGCGATGAACCCTTGGCGTAACGCCGAGGCAAACGAGAAGCTGCGCGACCAGTTCAGGACGTGTTACCAGGTAGCCATCGACAAGATGATGAAGGACTACAGGACTGCCTGCCATGCGCCGACGGAGGGCTATATACACCGTGAGTACTGCAGGTTCCCAGAAGTGCATCAAGTGGGCTGACACAAGACGTCCGACAGTTGGCGCTCTCTTTGTGGACATGGTGAGGTACCAATGGGCGGCGAACAATCATTTGCCGCGCCCGGATATTGACGAGGTACTCAGCCACCCGGCTTGGGGCCCATTCCTGGCGGTTGCACCAAGAACCAAGAAGCAGCGGTTGTTCGGCGAGCTTGATGATGGCGAGGTGTGAGCGCTGGTTGGGCGTGGTGCAAGGATCACAAGGGGGCACCATGGCGTCGTGGCAGGCTGGCTGCCTTCGTTAGTGTCCATAGTCGTGCTGGTAGCGATATGCGTCCATGCACTGTTAGTATCTCGATAGCAATTGACCTCTTTGTTCCTCGTGATGCCATTTTCTGCTTCACTCTGCCGTCTTCCGAGCGGCGCGTTAGAGTCGTGTGTGCCTGAGGCATAGAGGCTGGTCCAGTCGTCCGATTCCGATGTCACATGACACCGTTTCTATTTGAGGGCGGCGCCCCCACTTCTTTGCCAACTTCCTCCCAAACCGCGCCACACAACGGCCAACGCCAACCTCACCTCATGTTTTCCAGGCACACACACCCACAGACAGTAAACATCAATCGCAGGCCATGACATCGCGGCCAGACAGCCGCGGCCCGTCGCCATGGCCAGCCAGACACCAGAAATCGGAAATCCAACTCCATCTGAGTCCTTCAGCCTCAGTCTCAAGATTCATCAAAAGCCGCAAATGGGCCATCAGCAGCTGATAATAGCGGCGGCGGCGGGGCCGTCTCAGAACCGCCTCGACATCGTGGCCACGCAGGGCGCGTATCTTGTCCCGCGCCCGCGCACGCCCGTCTTCCAGAAAGCCTACGATGAGGAGTTCCTCGAGCAGCTGGCCCGGGCGTTCAAGATAGTCGCCTTCGAGCAGCGCCTCAGAAAGTCCATGTATCGCGAGGCCGCCGACGAGTGGCCCATCGGACGCACGCCGCCCGAGGTGAAAGAGCGACGACTCGCCGAGCTGAAGGTTATAGAAGATCTGGAAGGGGCGACATCATCAGACGAGGGCAGCGATGGGGACGAGGCCGATCATGCCACCACTGCCACTGCCACTGCCGACGACCGCAGGGCCTCCCGGACACGGCCGCAAGAACCACAAGGGCTTCTGACGCCGCCGCTGTCGGCGCATAGTCCCGTAACGATAGCATCGGGGAAGAAGCGACGACGTCATGAGGAGGAGGAGGAGGAATACCCGAGGAAGACTCGAGTCATCTCCACTGCAAGAGGGGACATTCCAGAGGGAGATAAGCCAGATATGTCTCAAGGGAAAGGTCGGAAACGGCGGCGGACCGATGATGCCGACGTTGAAAGGGAGGTGGATGAGGAGCGCCCCGTCAACGCTCGCAAGACCGCTGCTCTATCTAGCACACGGCAACAAAGGCGCAGGTCGATACGATCGGGGGCTGGCTGAAGTTGAGGCAGATATATATCGGCATGAACAATCGCCCCTGGTGCATGGGACACCGGCACCCGCGTTGCTAATGTCAACCAGCCACTCGAGCCTTACTCCCAGACCCAGCAGTGACTCGCTTGCCCGAGCCCTGGACACTGAGACTTGCGGGACCCTTTAGTACCAGCCCAGACTGGGAACTTTTCGAAGGCGTGTTGGGTTGGAGGAGTTTGCAAACAGGACGGGGCCGTCAAGTAGAGGAAGTCTGCCGTGGGAGTTGGAGAGTCCCATGCGAAATGACATATGGGAGAGCAGACCAGATGGCCTGTTGCGGAGTCATGAGTGTAATATCAACAGTAGCATTAAAGACAAGCTCCAGGGCAAAAGTCGTGGACATACACAGTCTATCACCCTATATCCCAGGCAAACTCGTCATCGTCTTCCACCATGACACAGAGGTCGTCGTCCTCCTCCAGTGTAAAGGCTTCCAGGCCCACTTCCTCATCATCTTTGCTGTCCACAAAGACAAACTCGTCCAGAGCTGGTGGATCGGGCACTCCGACCACCGAGAGCCACGAGTCTGATGAAGTGCCATCGTCTATCAGGGCGGGTGGGTCGAGGGACAAGTCGTCTGTGACGTCAACTCTGGTGCGTTTCGTCGACACTGGAGACTCGGGCTCGTCCCTGGCCAGCTCTTCTTCACCATTCTGCTCTGTCGAGAGAAGGGCGGGGGGGTCGTGTTCCTGGAGGGCGGGCTCTGGCTCTACCGCGCAGCCGACTCCTCCCAGGACGTCTTCAAGGTTGGGCCGATTGAGTAAGCCGTCGACTGAGTTGATGTCATCTTCAAAGGCCTTGAAATGAATTCCAAGGACAGCGATCAGGCGCGTGAAACACAGCAGCGGGTACGGCATGAGGGTCGAGGAGAAGCTGTATCTGTTGAAAGCGTCAGTCTCATAGCCCAGCAAAGTTAGGTAGTGAAGAGCAAAGGGCTTTACTCACGACTCTCCCTTCTTGTGTTCGAGTGCTTCTTCCCTCAGCGTGTTGCGCGTGATCTCGGTAGTAGCAACGAGCCGCCTCCGGTCCGGGTCACCTGGGCGGCGAATGATGGCCATCTGGATATCGCGAAACTTGACTTTACCAATGACCATGCACTGTCGAAAACCGCCGTAGGCAAAGAGAAGAAGGGGTGCGTGGAAGATGACGCGATGAATGGGCTTCTGGACAGGGATGTCATCCGCTCACAACCACAGGGTCTTGGGCAGCCTCCCAACGTCGCGGGCGGTCATTTCGATGGTCTCGTGCTTTGCCTTTCTCGACAGGTTCATCTCCTTCGCCCCTTGGCCATAAATCCACTGCTCAAGGTATCATATGAGTAGCCTCACAGGCGTAGGAAAGACTTACGTGGCTGATTTCAGACACTGGGGCCTTGCCGCCCAGCCAGGATGGTTCTTGGGGTGCTTCAGAACCATCCAGTGAAGGTTCGCGGGGTCGCGGCGTCTCTTTGCAAAGAGATAGTTGGCGTCGGCGGCGGCGATGAGAGCTTTCCAGAAGCAGTTCATGGATCGACATGTCTTGACGCCTTGCTCAATGACGAATTCTTCTGGCCTGATGGTGCTCGGGGTACTGACACATCTGTTCCACGCCGTGAGGACTTGACGCCTTTTGTCCTTGGTGACGTCGGCGATCACTGGCTTTCCCTCGTCCGGGTCTTCTTCGGTGTCGTCCAGGAGTTTGTTGAATATCTCGTCTTCCTCCTCGGGAGTGACAAAGGCAAATTTGTCTGCCATGTTGGTGCTGGCGATGGTTGAGGCCGTGCCTCAAGTGTGAATAGTGGGAAGTCCACTGGAGCAAGGCCAGGTCTTATACACATGGTCAGCTCGACTCCAGAGCCTCCAGAGGGCGCCCAGCCACGGCCGCCGCTCCGCCTCCCTGATACCCATGACGTTCCTGCGTATTGCGCCTCACGTTTGCTCCCGTTATTCATGCATGGAGATCAATCAGCCCAGGATCGTGAAAGTGGGACACCTGGTGTTGAGGAACCTGCGGCTTGCTCAGGTTGGAGGTGAACCGTGAGCTGAGTTGGGGGCCAAGATGGCGGCCGCCACACCGTATGCGTTGTGGGTGACCTGTGGCGCGCCGTAACAAATGGTGCTGGTTTGGGCTGCTGAGTCATCCGAGATGACCCGGTCAATTCGACAGTTCGCTTGGCTCACCAAAGTTCAAGTTTTTAGATTAACCACAGTACCGACAAATGTTAGATACAAAAGTTGTGGTTGCAATGCGGACAGCCGAGCAAACACTAGAGTATTAAGAAGAGAGTCATCATCAAAAATCAAGCAATCAAGCAAGCACCTGGTATTGCCGTGGGGTGCAGCAAGTCATGTTCGAAACGCCCGCCGCCAAGAGACTGAAACGGTCCGAGTTGTTGCAGGACGACAATCACGACAAGTCCAGCAGCGATGACGATGAAGACGATAACAACAGGGTTGATTCTCGTTCTTCCACGGCCAAGAGGAAAGCAAACGTCCTCTACGGTCACAGGGGTGAATCGGTGCCCAGTTACGGGTTTGAGTACGACTTGATCGAGCGACCCAACCACAGTGGTAGTGGCAGGACGGGCCAACTCGGAGGCGGCGGAGCAGACCAATCGACAAACAAGGACAAGGACAGGGATGAGGGCGTGTTTCAGTTTAATTTATTTCGCCGGCCTACGACGACCACGACGACGACCAAGTCTGCCGTTATTCAGAAACCGCAGTCGCAGCAGCAGCAGCAGCAGCAGCAGCAGCAACATGGTGACGTGCATGATGGTGAGCCTCTGGCTGGAGGACCAGGACCAGGACCAGGACCAGGACCAGGGCTGGTCTCCATCCGCTCGCCCTCACCGTCATCATCAGCCGTGAATGAGAACGGCCAGCGCCGCCCCAGGCCAGACAGCTACTACTTCAGCACAGCGTGTCTGTCGCCGTCGGCTCTCACGGCGCTGCGCGAGAGCTATGCAGCGGCCGCGGTGTCCGGGAGCGCAGTCCTTGCACGGTCCAGCTCGGCGAAATGGCCCGGCACCCGACTCTCCTGGCGTGTGATCCGGCTCCCTGCGCATGCGAATCAGGTTGTCGTGCACAAGCCTGCATCGGCGACTGCGGCGGAATCAGGAGAAAGTGGTGCGAGAAGGGGGCGGCGTCCGCGGCCGTCGAAGAAGCGCCGGGAACTGATGAAGCTGAAGGCGAGGAGGAGGCAGGTGGTTGTGGATGAGACGAAGACGAAGGAGGAGCATGAGCGGGAGAAGAGGAATAGGAAGAATAGGGAGAGGAAGATGAAGAGACGGGCGAAGGAGAGGAGGGAGAAAGAAGAGCGGAAGGCAAGTGGAGGAGGTGATGGTGGACAAGACAGGGATAAAGAGAGCGTAGGAGATGGTAGCAGTGAGGTAGGCTGACAGAACTTGGTATGAATCTATTCACTGCGAGTACAGTGGATTATCAATATTTGCACACTAATATGATATGAGCTGACTGCATGGAGGGCGTGCTGTAGGTGCCATCCAGTGGGTTGAATTGATGGACACAAAGGCCCCAAAAATACAGCTCAATGAGCTTTTGCTTTCACATTACATTGCAGCCAGGGTATCCGTGTCCCACTCTTCGCGGGTTCCGTTGTTGGACAGGAGAGTACTGTCTTTCTCCCGACGCTGCTACTGCTTGCTGGGTAGCGGCAAAATATCGCTGAGACGAAGGCAGTGCTTGTCCGGTGCCGCGTGTGGCAGGGTAGCCGTAGCTAGTGTGTGGAGGATATATATGTAGGGGTTGTGTCGTGTTCATGGTTAAACGGCTTCCGGGCCGGACGGTTCTGCGTCCGTCATGAAGCACCATCCGAGTGGTATTGCCGTCATACTGACCTCTTTTGTCGCAGTTTGGACAGCTGCCTGCCGGTGCTTTCTGAAACTTTGGTTTGCCCAAGATTGAGGTCTTGTCAGGATAGAACTCGTGGATGGGGGTGGTGGAGAAACCTGCGTTGGGAGCGCATTTCGCGTGGATGGTCAGCCAGCGGTGGCCGCAGCTGGTCGACTTGAAGGCTGTTGTGCGGCACATCTTTCTCTGGCTGCTCGTCGCTGTGAGCTTGCTTCAGATTGTGCTATGGTCAAAACCGTGAACCTCAGACTCGACGGCGGTGGCTGTGTCCATGGTCAAGGATTTCGCACTTGTGGTGCTTCTGGTAGTTATAGTTCTTAGATGAGCCATCTTCGCCGACTCGCCGACTCGCTGACTCGCTGTGGCAACTGGGCGTTGTCGTGGGCTTAGTGAGTTCACTGTTTGTGAATGCCATCGCCGTCGAAGTCGTCAGCGGTTGTCACTCTTGAACAGCCATTGCAAACACGTTCACCTTTTCTTCGGGTCGTACAAATCATCCACACTGTCCTCGTTCGCACTCTCTCGTCCCCGGCTCTGGATCGCCTGCATGAGCTCGTACAACTGCCCAATCTGCTGGTCACTCATCTTGTCTAGCAGACTCGTGTCGAACTTTTGCTCTTTCCACTCGTCACCATCCAGCAGCTGCCCATATTGCTGCCACTGGGTGAGAAAGCCAATGATGTGGATGGGATTCTCAACGTCTTTGTGCCGTCTGAATTCAGCCTTGAGGTAAAGATCTCCCATGATGCGTTCTTCCGGGGGCAAGCGCTTGCGATGGATTCGGAGCAAGCGTCGATAGAGCGGGATGGGAGGAAGAACCGCGAGCTTCGGAGGCGCTTGGCCTGGTTTGAGTGCTGGTGTCACGGGCGACGCCAGCAAGCGCAGTGAGGGCCTCATCGTGCGTCTCGGACGGAGCTGTCAAGGTTGGCGCGTGGAAACAAGATCCGCAGTATACCAGGTGAACAGGATGATGATTTTGTCTGCCAGTTGGAGTGGATGCCCTGCAGCTCGCGCTAAATTTTAATGGAGCCACCCTAGCCTTCATACCCTAAACTCTAGCGCTATGTCCAGGGTGCCTGCTGGCCACTTTAACCGTCTCATCCTCCACCCCCCTTCCCCCTTCCACATATTCCAGATTGCCCTCTACATATCATTCAGCTGGACTATACATAGAGGTTCTTTACTCCCTGCATTGACGGACAGCATTTGCCAAGTTTCCCAGATGCCAGGAGCCTAACCAACACGTTTAGCGGCTGACTACGTCTCAACGTCATGGCCTTCTCACAATTCATTGAACCAGCCTTCGTGGGAATTACAGAACGAGAATGAACACCGACACCTGGCATGAGAAATCAACTCCTACACTCCTCTCCTTGATACGCTCGCAGATACAACTAGTTCTAGGTCCGCCGGTGTGATTAGATGCATCGTATCTCGCTTTTTAGCAGGATGATTTTTTGTATCAGCAGAGGTAGACACGAAAAGCGATAGGTGTATCAACCCGATAGCCTTGGGCAATCGATACGTTTTTCGAAGTATTATGTTAGATGCACGCCTTGCTACACATACGAAGTATATGGGTGCCTTTCTTCCAGCCTCTCAGCTTGACCAGGTGCTTTTCAAACATACCGAATTCTAGTTACTACTCGTTAATCTGCAACGTGCCCCAAACATTCTAGGAATTTAGGATTGTGCTCACGATTAACAACCTACGACGAAATCTATAATATATAGATATACATTAATTATCTCGCTTTCTGGGTGCTCGCTGGTTCATAAGCCTTTGATAGGAGTGTACCTTGAGTGACACGTTACTGCTTGTATTTTCTGACAATGTTGAAACAAATGCAAGTCCAGTTCATCAAGTCAAGCAAGCCTGATTAGACATGCGACCCGAGGCCCAGCACGTGACGCGTCGAGAGTTTAACCGATCACCAGTATGGGCAAGGCGTGGCAAGGTCGAAAAAAGATGAACGGAAGGGTAGGCCGTTTGATAAAAGCGGCGAAACGAGGCTGAGGAGAGATCAAGTGCGATGCAGTTTGTCCTTGTCTTACCCCTGCCATGATCTGAATGAGTTGATGAGATTGGGAAGGGCATGAACAGGAGACCTTTTCCTTTTGCTAAGAGATTTGGCGAAAAGTGCGGTCCAGCTGAACAAGAATGCTACCCACACCGGAAACGTCTCATGTGTCATTTGCCACCATCTACGAGCCGGCCGAGGACTCCTTTCTCTTCCTCGACACTCTGTCATGCCCCTCGGAAGTCATCTGGCTCAAGCACCGGTTTGCCGACTTTTGTCCGCTGGTCGTCGAAGTTGGCACTGGCTCTGGCATAGTGGTAGCATTCTTGGCGGCAAACGCCGAGCACATCTTTGGACAATGCATCGCATCGTTAGGTGTGGATGTCAATATGAACGCTTGCCTGGCTACGAGGAAGACTGTCTGCACTGCAATCAGGGATCGGAGGGCTGATTCCATCTATCTAGCGTCGGTCAATGGTGATATCTGTTCAAGTCTACGATCAAAGAGCATTGATATGCTGGTTTTCAATCCGCCTTATGTTCCTAGCGAGGAACTCCCTGCCTTGCCCGGTGCCGGTCGGGAATACCAGGACAAGTTTGAACGCGATGGCCATCTACTTTCTCTGTCTTACGACGGTGGGCTTGACGGCATGGAAACTACCAATCGTCTGCTCGCACAGCTTCCCGACGTGTTGAGCGCAAACGGTGTTGCCTACATTTTGCTGTGTGCTCAGAACAAGCCGCTCCAAGCCAGAGAAGCAGTCACTCAGTTACCAGGTGGGCCTTGGTTGGTTGAGACCGTCGGCAGCAGTGGCCGGAAGGCAGGCTGGGAGAAGCTTCAAATTTTGAGAATCTGGCGCGAGCGACCAGGTGACAATGGTCAAAAGTAGTTATGGCTGGCGCCTTTCTCTTTGATCATGTTCAATCTCCAAACCCGTAACTCTTTACCCGCGAAAACCAGAAGGCTTTGTCGTGCCTTAGCTGAAACTCTGCCCAATCGCCGCTCAGAGTATGATAGCTCCAAAACCCCTTCCAGACCAGCTTATTGTTCTTCGTCGCGTGTGCTGTCTTGCTATTTCCGTGCTTCAAGGATAGATGCATGGTGTACAAGTATCGAGAGTCGACGCCTTCAGTCTCAATATGCAGGTCTCCCGGTACAGCTGTGTTTGAGCCGACGTCGATGGAATCGAGTGAGGGATGACAAAGTCGCCAGTGGCCGCAAAGGGCATGCTTGAGGATGTTCTGAGCATGCGCTGATAGCGCATTTGGGGGTGCTCGGTCACGTGGCGAGGTGGTGCTAGGTGTTGCCAAATGGAGTTGTCGCTGCGGCTCTTTGTTATTGCTCGCTCTCACCTGTGCAACATTTTCCTTGGTGAACAGCGGAACGACCTCTATGGGCTCATGCGTGGTGAGTAGTGAGATGACACTACCATCCCGGAAGAAGCGCAGGAAGCGGTAATATGTGACAATGTGAACTTGGGAGCCCCAGGTTGACAGGGTGACGGACGGACCGCCAGAACGTGGATAATTTACGGTGGAGATGTAGACGCCTGTGAAGCGGATGCGCGGATGCGAGTGAAAGATCTCTCGGTAGCTCTGTTGCGCGGAGAAGAGTGTGTCGGCGATGGGCGGCATGGTTTGCTGGTCTGGAGGTGAGGCATCATCGTCCACTGCTTGCCATATGATCGGCCGGCCATGTACGTCGGTGGTAAAATGATATTTCTGGCTAGCAAGACCAAACTCTTGACCTAGAGCAACTTTCTTCCATATCGAATTCTCTGTGTAGACATGATAGGCCAATTTCTTGCATACCGACGCCATACGAGCATATATCGCAACATCAATGATAGCCACAGTGCGGAGAAGTTCCAGGAGGACTTCCGCGGGCAGCCTGCGAATAGGGCAAGGCGGAGGTCTATCTCCTTCAATGATTGGGTCGGCATTCAAAATGTCACAATTTGCCCAGCTGGCAACGAGTTCAGCCGTCGATTGAGGCACAGCATCACCGTCGCCAGCCGGCAATTGAGAATGGTGGGCGGTAGAGGGAATCGGTGTGACAGCATTTGACGGGTTCGGTTTAGTCGCCTTCCACCTATGCGAGAAGTGTTTTTCCTTGTACTTCTGATCGACATTCTCGTCAAGCTTGAAGGCTACTCGGTAGTGGGACAGACTGTCACCCAGCTTGCCCTGACCTTCCTTCTCTACAGCGTGTTCGTAGTGTTCAAGCGCTGTCTTCGGCTCGGCCTGTCCTAGACGAGAGAACTCATCCTCGTCTGCATCCTCAAGCCTGATCCGATCGAGCTTTTCTTCCACCGCCCCACGCGCTGAAGACTCGGGAACCACGAAATCCTCTTCATGCTTATCTGCTAGCGGGTGACGTGTGGGGGGTTTATGAACCGGTCTTTCAGGTCTGGAGGCGTAGTCAGTCCCCAACTTCGCGCGCAGGGGACTTGATAGCTGAGGCTGTTTCTGCTGTGTTCGAGCATTAACTTCCTGTTGCCACTCTTGGCGGAATTGATCCAGTGCTGAAGCCGTCTGCTCCTGGGCCATATCGTATAGTTTCCAAAGCTTCTCCACAAATTATTGCCGAAGTAGAAGAAGTTCCAGTCCGACGATGCTGGATCTGTCAGGGTGTTTGTATGACACAAGGTTTTCGTGATCGAGTCATGGATAGCAAACCTACGGTGACTCAATGCTGGCCGACCAACCAGCCCTAAGATGCGTGGTACGGCCAAGCCTGATGTCTAGCAAATCGGCTGTAAAGTCGTGATCTTATCACCGGAGATTACTGTGGATGAACTAGTCTTCTCCAAGGCAAGTGCAAATGGTGGGGAGTTGCTTGTTTCCGAGACTGGAGCCGACAAGTGGGGTCCGCTGCAGCTGCCCATGATGAAATGAGTCGAGAATTTGCTGCGAATTTGCTGCGAATTTGCTGCTACGGCTTTCAACCCGAGCGGAGGCGGATGCTCTTTCCTCCACTTTGCTTTTCTTCGCTATACACCTTCAGACGCAACCTGCACATTCCGCATTCTCTTGATGCCATCAAGATATTCGAATGTCCTGGACTATCGTGTCGGAGAAGGCGATCGACTACGAAACGCACGACCATTCAACAGAGGTCCACGATGCGAAGGAACCCCAACTTCAACGCCATGAGCGAATTCTACTCACGGAGCAGAATGCCAACAACCACAACGACAACGACAACGTCAACGCCAATGCGACCATGGCGACTTCAAACCAGGACGAAATCACGGTGACTCAGCGAATGATCTCTGCCACAGTAGGAAGTGTCCTCACCTCCCTGCTGGTGACGCCTCTTGATGTTGTTCGAGTCCGACTCCAATCACAACACCCCCAGCCCGTGCCACCGCTCAACCTCTCCCGCTTCTCCGCGCACGCCGCCGACTTTTCGAAACTCCCACGAGACCTCGGTGTCAAGGCCTGTTGTAAAGAGGTGTTCTTTGTTGGGGATAATGGGCAATTCTGTCTGGCAGGCTCTGGCACCGCTCCCGCCACCGCCGGTTCCGCCACCGCAGCGACGACAGCTGTGTCTGATTGTGCGGTGGAAGAAACACAACGACGAACCATCAATTCAACCTTTGACGGTCTGAAGAAAATCGCTCGAAATGAGGGTCCACGGACACTGTGGCGTGGTCTCTCACCCACCCTGGTCATGGCTATCCCTGCCAATGTCATTTACTTTACTGGTTACGACTGGCTGCGTTACAACCACATGAGTCCAATTCGGAAGATTTCCAACGACACCTATAATCCTCTAGTGTCTGGCTCAGTGGCTCGAATCTTGTCCGCCCTGGCAGTTTCTCCAATAGAAATGTTCCGCACGAGAATGCAGTCCGCACAAGGTGGCTCAAGTGGAGTCTTCAAAGACACTTTGACCGGCATGCGCCGTATGACTCAAACGCAAGGATACACCTCTCTCTGGCGCGGTCTGACACTGACCATGTGGCGGGACGTGCCGTTTTCCGCACTCTATTGGTGGGGATATGAGGGCCTGCGAGAGGCTCTGCACAATTTCAGAGGTGCAGGCTCAACAAGTGCCATCCACTCGTTTCACCACACTCAGCCGCCACAGGAAGAAGAGTCACACATGCAAACTTTCACCGACAGCTTTGTTGCAGGTTCGATCGCTGGCGCAGCAGCTGCACTGGTCACAACACCATTTGACGTAGGCAAAACTCGTCAACAGGTGTTCCGACATATTGGTGATGATGTTCCTTCACCTATTCAAGCTGCGAAAGTCGCCGTAAAGGCCGGCAAGCTTGCGCCTGAGGAGCTCTCCATGCCACGCTTTCTTTATTACATCCTCAAAGAGGAAGGCTTGGCTGGTCTTTTCAGAGGCTGGATTCCACGATGCCTGAAGGTCGCTCCGGCTTGTGCCATCATGATCAGCTCGTATGAAGTGGGGAAGCGATGGGCCCGGATTGCGAACAGCAGAGCGAGGGAACGCAACCAACTTCAAGAATCGCAGTCGATCTAGACGGGACACATTTCTTGTACAACAGATTTTAACGCTTGTGACGATGCATTGGGACCGGCGAATTCCTTTCATCCCATAGACTGCAAACTTGCTACTTTTCAAAACAAGCTTGTTGGGGTTGGAGCACGCTGGGCAGGCATGCCAATGAAAAGTCTGTCTTATTAAATATTGAACGTCAGGCGCATGGTGTGGTAATTTGCACCTCATCCAAAAAGAATATTATGAATGCATTCCATGGTCATCTCGGTCAATTCGCCAACGTCGGTCTTGCCCTTGCTGCCTGTTACCTACCTAGCTAGGTACCTCCCGAGGTCCATTTGCAGGAAGGTATCGGAGTTGATACCTAGTCTGGTCGGTCTTGGCACTTTGAAAGAATTTATGTCCGAATGCCTTACTGTTTCAGTCGCAAACATGCGAACTGGTCACATTGCGTGTTTATGCTTTCTTCCCCCGCTACCGATCGAGCTCAGTGTTCGGGGCGCTGAAATATTCGGCTGTTGTTGATCGCGCCGCTTTCTAGATCTTCCAAGGGTCTCCACACCAAGCACTTAATTGGTCACTTTTCCTCGGCATGATGCCAATTCTTGAGGGGAGGCACCATGATCAAAATGAACACAGCTCTGGGTTATTGTGTTGTGCCTTCCGCTGAAGCCCTCAAGCCTTTTAGATTTCGAGCGTATATGTACGCGCAGACGGCACTGCAAGCAAGGCGCAACTCGTCCATCTGCAAGCTGTTCCCTTGATTTCCTAATTGGCGTTCGGTAACATTCCTGCATCCATTGTTTCGTATCGTGACTTCGGCAAGATAGATTTCACAATAAAAAAGATGGCTCCCGACTCACAGCCAAATTGGTGGAAGACCGGTACAGCGTATCAGATCTGGCCGGCTTCCTACAAGGATAGCAATGGGGACGGAATTGGCGACATACCCGGCATTGTGTTGACTCTTGACTATCTCAAAGATCTAGGCGTGGACATAATATGGCTCTCGCCAATGTACGACTCTCCACAGAAAGACTACGGATACGACATCTCAAATTACCAAGGCATTTATCCTCCATTCGGCACAATGAAGGATATGGATGACCTGATAGAACAGTGCCACAAGCGGGGCATGAGGCTTATCCTTGACCTGGTCGTCAACCACACTAGCGATCAGCATGCCTGGTTTCAGGAGAGTAAGAAGGACAAGACAAATCCAAAAGCTGATTGGTATATGTGGAGAGATCCGAAGATTGTGGATGGCAAGAAATGCCCACCAAATAACTGGCAGTCCATATTTGGCGGGAGTGCGTGGGAATGGGTCGAAGATCGTCAGCAATACTATCTCCATCTCTTCGTGTCGGAGCAGCCAGATCTAAATTGGGAGCTCGAAGAGGTCCGCCGAGCTATATACAAGGAGGCCATTGAGTACTGGCTGGACAAAGGGGTCGACGGCTTCCGAGTCGATACGTGTAACCTCTACAGCAAGGATGTGAACTTCCCCGACGCCGCCGTTACTCTACCGGAGGAGCAATGGCAGCCTGCATTCAAGCATTTTGAGAACGGTCCACGCATGCATGAGTGGCTCCAAGAGCAAAGAAAAGTCTGTCTCGATAAATACGGCGACATCTTGATGGTCGGTGAGTGTCCTGGTTCGAGCCCGGAGACCATCTTGGAGTACTGCGCTCCTGACCGAAACGAGTTCTCGTGCGTGTTTGATTTCGATACGGTCGACCTGGGCAAAAACCGCGGTGCTGGTGCGAAAAAGCATCAGACTTACAAGCATCCGCTGCCCGCCTTCAAGCAATCGCTCGAGAAAGTGCAAGATCTGATGCAGAAACACAATGCTTGGGGCACTGTTTTCCTCGAGAATCATGATCAAGCTCGCTCAGTCTCTAGATTTGCCACAGACGAACCGGAACACCGAGAGGCAGCTGCAAAGATGCTGGCTCTATGTATAGCTTGTCTCAGCGGCCTGCTCTTCCTCTACCAAGGTCAGGAGATTGGAACCTACAATCACTCCTCGGATTGGGTTATTGATGACCTCCGAGATATCGACAGCATCAACGCTTACAACGACGTCAGAGACCGACATGGAAATGATCCTCTATGGAACAAGAAGGCTATGAAGGGTCTTGCTGCCGTTGGCCGTGACAACGCTAGGCTACCTGTTCAATGGTCTGCCGAGGCAAATGCCGGCTTTACCGATGCCAAGTCCACACCGTGGATTAGAGTCCACGACGACTACAGGAACGTCAATGTTGCTGATCAGCTGAAGCGAGAGGACTCTCCCTTGAAGTTCTGGCAGAGGATACTCAAGTTCAGAAAGCAGTATCTAGATTTGACTGTGCTTGGTGATTTCGAGTTGCACGACACGTGGGAGCAGAAGACATTCACCTTTGTCAAGAAGGCGAAGGGCGCCGGCGAAAAGGGCTCCAGTGAGCAGGAGCTCCTTGTTATCTGCAGCTTCTCTGATGATGAGGAGCCCATCGACAGGCCAATTCGTCTCAATGGTCGGCCATCGGAGCTGCTTATCAGTACATATGGCGAAGGCGATGCCGGGGAGTATTTGAAGCCTTGGGAAGGCAGGGTCTATCTTGTCAAGTAAACGACTGGCCGCGGACAACTTGAAAACGTCAGTAGGCCTCTTTTTGGCGGACAATAACCCTGCCACGTGTGGAAGAGACTAAGGAACACCGACTACCTTTCGAACGAGGTCGAGAATTAATTCAGGACGGCTGCATCTGGATTTTATATGCATTGGCTGCGGACTTTGTGATGAGCTTGCCCACACTATGTAGATATTGCTGCTTGCATAATGCATATGGACATGGAGTACTTGGCGGATGTTTGGGGATTATTGGCAGGCATGTATTGTAAGCCTTCATCAAGCGCATTGCAATCTTGACGAACTATGTTCAAGTTGCGACGGAGTTGCGAGATGGCCTTGCAGCCCTTGCAGCATCATGCATCGTTTTCCTATTCATTCGGAGGAGTCACAATCCGATACATAGGTATTGACGTTAACGTCCTTTCGTGTTGCACTCCCCCTTGCGGTTGTGCAACGGCACAAAAAGGTTCAAACCTGCTTCGAAAAGATGCAAAGCGGGAAAAAGTGGGCAGTTGTTTTCACCTCAATCACGACGTGCAGAGTCTGGAACAATCAAAACAAATTCTGGAAGATTCGTGATATTGCTTGCATTCATGCTTGTTTTGATCATGGTCATCATCTAAACTAATTCAGACGTATCGCGCGGCCATCCAGTCTCTCATTGTCTCGGCCGGCCTCATCGACCTCCTCGCTTCATCTACGGCTCGACTGTACGACGGCTGAGGAACAGGCTCTGTGGGGCTCCAATCCTGCTGCTGGCGCACGCTCCGCGACCGACTCGGCGAGATTTCAGGGTCGTAGTGATGCTGCTTCGGACGGATGCTGGGCTGGGCCGCCAGAGCATCTGGAGGATTGCGGGAGCCGGGATTGGTCCGCGCGCGCTTCGGTCTGGTGACAGTTGCAGCTGACGAGGCCGTCAACGACGTCTGTGAGCCTGGCTGTGCTAGTGGGTGTGAGCTTGACTTCCCGTGCCCGTGCCCGTGCCCTCTTCGCTTCTCATGGTGGATTTTCTTGCCCCTCTGTGAATGGTAGCCGTAGCCCTTCTCTACCCTGCTCAGATCGTCCTCCACGAGCTCCAATTTTGCCTTTGCTTTGGCGCGGAGACTCTGCTGGTGCTTCCGTTTCTGGTGCTGGTAGTCTCGTGCTTGAAGAACGAGGAGGGCTAGGTTAAGAACCCAGGCAACGGAGCCGCTCGAGATCGCCGCGATCTGGAGGTCGCCGATCAGGTACAGGGTCGGGTTGCAGCGGCGGGTGAAGATGTTGGCGAGACTACACGAATGGAAGGAAGTGCTCTGGCCGGCGCTGGTGGAGGGGCTGTTTGTCGGAGGCGTAACGCCCATCGGGGTTGAGTCAGAAAGCGAACGGCGCAAGGAGAGAGTGGAAAGCAATGAGGATGCCTCATTGCCCGAAGAAGGTTGGATGGCAGAGGTTAATACCGCTGGTCGCCAGAAGCGGAAGAGCCCAGCAACTCCGACCAGGACGAGAAACGTTAGAAGCAGCGTGAGCGTGGTCAAAGTCCAAAAGACTTGAATTTTTGAAGGCCGGCTGGAAGACAGAGTCGGCTTATGCCTAGCTTTGAGGTAGTCACTTGAGTGTGACAATTCCGTTCTCTTGGCAACGAATCGCCGGAACAGATAGAGGAGGTTATTGACAAGACCAAGAAAGAGTGGCAGTATTGGCAGGGCGTCTGGCCAGTCACCCCGGACCAGCCCTGATCGATGAAAGAAATTTGCGTTCCAGACGGGTATTATTGCTATGAACAGGCATATCGAGATGAAACAGAAAATGGCACTCAAGATGTGCAAAATGAGCAATGGCCGGGCAGTGCTTCTGTGCCTGTGCCTGCGTTTATTTTGAGGTGCGCGACGCGATGATGTCTCCGAGATGGCCCTCGAGCTTACACTGGTGACGGGCTGCGAGGAGGAAACGTTGTATTTTGATGTATTTTGAGTTCTTCGCATGAGAGTGTACCAGAGTCTATCCATTATCGCGAGTCACGTACAGCAACCCAGCGAAGAATGACCGCCGTGGAGCGTTGTGCGACCCAGGAGAAAATGGTCCCTGCCAGCTTCAGGACAATCACGGCTGCTGCTGGACTGTTGTTATGAAGGCTGCTCCCAAATCATTCAGCGCTGCCAAGGCGTGAACTATCGAATACGGCTGAGCCTGCTCGAAGAAGGAACTGAAAGGCTGTCACGCGCCAGGCGCCGCAAGAATTTCAGTGAAGATGATAACTCAAGTCAACTCATAAGGTGGTCTTCTTATCGTGGAGGAGAACAAGCGGATATATTGGAAAAGTTCGATCCCTATGAATCAATCAGACTAAAAGGAAAAGGAAAAAGCAACGGCCATGTTCTGTAGGAGCGCAAATGCACATGCATACGTGCGGCATCACAGCCTTCTAGCCCACGTAGTTACTGTTTGACTGGGTCGCTACGGTTGCTATGAGAAAGCTTGTCGACCCGGTCTCTGCTGCGTCAGAAACGAGGAATCAAGTATTGGAGCTTTCCCCAGGATGATTGGCACATAAGCGCTGGTAACATATACTGAAACCGATCTGGCACGAGCTCACGTTCGGTGTTTGTATGCTGAGGGTAGAGCAAAGAGGAGTCTGTTGTTTCGGGGCAAGCAACACGCTAGCCAACTTCCAACGTTAATTGGACGGCAAGCTGCAGGGGCGTAGGAGGGCACGAGCTGTCTATTCGGGCCCTAGTACCAAACACGTTAGAAGCTTAAATTTACGGAGCATTTGTCCCGCCAATCGGCCCTGGCAGAACCTTCGTTTTCCGCAACATCAAACGCGTGGCTGAGACTAAACCGAGAACCTCAGCCAAAGCGAGGCAACGCAAACACTTATTGTCGCGAGGTAGTCTATCACCATTCTCTTTGTCAGGAGTCATTACGAAACGAGAGAACTGAAAGTGATACCGTCCTTGACGCCCACCGCTATGAGAAGTAGAGAAGTAGTCAGTATGTGCGATTCCCTTTCAGATACTGCAAGGACTGCTATTGTTGGCCCGGAGTTGTCCTTGTTTCGATATCGTAGCTTCAAATGGAGCAACCCGACGCATGCACGACGGGGTGAATTATCTAGGGCAATACCACTGTTGAGAGATATGAAGGAGTGATCATACCAAAGACGATTGTGAACGTAACTTCAATGCTGGATGGTGGGGAGAGGACTTGCAATGTACAAAATGACTTACCTCCGGTTTTCGAACTCGATGCCCGCTCTTGGTTGAACATTGGGTTGGTCGGCAATATGTTCTGGTAAAGGAGTTCTTCTTGGACACGGAAACACACAGACTTGTGGCCTTTTTAAGAGTCAAAACGCGCCTGGTTCGGTAATCTGCAATTACAGGACACGGACAAAAAAGGAAGTGATTCGTACAGGATATCTCCTGCGCGAAAAACAAGGTAGGTATCGGTTCGAAAGGACATGCAAGAGGATTCGGTCTGATGAAGTTGACACGCAAAAGGTATGGGAATCGGCATTGTGAACAGGGTTTTGGACAGCAGCGAAGCTGCACGTATTATGTCCAACAAGCAAAATTGCGAGGCTGCCTGCCAGCCTTCTAAGCTCTAGCCTGTTTGTTGTCGCCTCCAATGTTCACGCTATCGCTCATCATCACGTACGAAAGTGCTCGGGGCAGCGCTGAGAGTAAGTAGCGCAAAAGCTATCAACCATGTGAAATAGAGAGCATGGTACCTCTCTCTTAACAGTTCGCCTCGATGTCACGCCAACGGATATCACCTGCGGCTGCAAAATCTTCGGGCCTCGGCTACTTTTTTCGTAGTAAAACGGCCAAATTTTCCCGAGCTTCACCCTTTGCCTTGGGTTAGGGACCTTTCGAACCAATGTATCTGAGAATGCCGATATAAACGTATAGACAGTGACGACTGGGTAAGGAGACGAGAATACGGATATCGAGTCACTATGGCGTTTCTCTCTGCCGCTGCCGCAGCAGCTGTCATGTCAGGAATGTACCTGGACGCTAAATTCTCCATAGGAGACGATATTGCTCAGATTCATGCAGCACAGAGGGCACGGGCATACGCTCAGAACTTGGGCAGCGCTTATGGGGAGGATGACTGGTCATTTTACCACGCCCTCCACTCTACTTACGCTGATAACCACGAGAGAGACATCGAAGCCTTGGTGTTTGAAGGCCGAAGCTGGACTTACAAACGACTCAGAGAAGAAATCGGTCGAGTAGCGGAAGCTCTACAGCATCTAGGGGTCAAGAATCGAATGGTTGTTGGCATGTTCGTCAACAATTCCCCTGAATTCGTCTTCACTTGGTGGGCACTTTACAAGCTCGGCGCCATCCCGGCACCTATTAACACCTCTATCACTGGTGATCACATCAAGCACTGCCTCAGAACCAGCGAATCGGACATGTTAATCACCACTTTCGAACTATCTGGTATCATCTCGCAGGCCTTCTCTCTAAGGGACGGCGCAAGGGATTTTTGTGGTGATGACTCGTGCCCTCGGCTGCGGCGAGTCGTCTTATATGACCATAATACCTATTCTTCTTCATCTCGGTGGTCAACTGGCGAAGGCACAATTGTCCTGAGACACGACGACTTGCGGCCAGTAGTTCCAGAAATGGGCGACTTCCCCCAGTCATCGAGACCGAAGGTACGTCCCACAGATGCATCTCAATACCTCTTCACGTCTGGCACGACGGGCTTGCCAAAAGCTTTGATCTGGCCAGCAGCGTACAGTCTTTCCGCCACATATCATAAAAGGTATCCTGGCATGTTTAACAAACACAGACGATTCTACATTTGCCTGCCCATGTTTCACGGCACTGCCACGTGAGTACTTCCCATTTCGAACAAAATATGCCTACAAATTCAAAAGAGAGGTTTTGCGCTAACATTACGGACCAAGGTTCGCTGCTATGCCAGGCGTCTTGGCAACGTCTGGTACAATCATCTTGGCCCGACGTTTTTCGCGCCGTGAGTTCTGGGCCGATATACGTCAGTCACGAGCGAATGCCATCTTGTATATTGGTGAAATGCTTCGATATCTCGTACAAGCTCCTCCCGATCCTCGTTTCCCTGATGAGAAAGCCCATGAGGTGGATCTGGCTTTTGGGCTAGGACTGTCGCCGTCTGTCTGGCGTGCCGTCAGAGACCGATTCGGCATCCCTTGGATTGTTGAGTATTACTCTTCGAGCGAGGCGACAATTTCCATTCTCAACTCAAACAAGAACGACCGCGGCATCGGCAAAGTCGCGCACTTTGGCCCTCTGATACGAAGCCCATGGTTAGGGGACAATCCATTCAAGATTGTCCGAACCGATCTGGTGACTGGCGAAATTCTACGTGACCCCCAGACTGGGTTTTGTGTCAAGACTCGACCTGGGGAGGTGGGCGAATCGATATGCAGAATTCTCCCTCCAGTACAGAGAAGCCACGATTATGTGGGTGAAGGTGGTGCCGAAGCGACCCAGAAGAAAATGTTGAGAAACGTGTTCGAGAAGGGAGATAAATACTTTAGGATAGGAGATGCGATGGTAATTGTAAGGCACCGCACGGAAAGACAAGTACTGCGAGGGCTAAGCTAACATCTCTTGCACTCCGCAGGACAATGAAGGCTATGTAGCATTTCATGATCGGTTGGGTGATACATTCCGTGCTAAAGGCCACAACATCTCAACAATGGAAGTTGAGGGCTGCCTTGGTCGACACCCGCGGCTTAGCTCAGTGAATGTGTATGCAATCCCGATGAATCGACACGGCTACGACGGCCAACTAGGCTGTGCGGCAATAACATTTGCCGAAAGTGACACGCCGGACGCGGCGGAAATTCAGACGATCAGTCAGCTCGAGAAGTGGATCACTACGAGCGAGAGTGCTTTACCTGCATACGCTGTGCCACGATTTCTACGTGTCCTCGTCTCTACAAGTCGTTCTGACGAAGCTGAAGATGCCAGTGCAGGGAGAGTTTCCGCAGTCATGAAAAAATTAAAGCACGGACTCCGTCAGGAAGGTCAGTTTTAATAGCCCTCATGCCCATTAGTTGCTCGGCATGCTAACTTGCGCGTATTCGTGTTTCCAGGGTTTTCACTACCCCAGAATAGCAAAGACAGGATCTACTGGATTGAAAAGGAAGGGTCTGGGTATGTGCCTTTAACGAAAGAAGCGGAGTTGAGGCTTCTCTCTGGCAAAGCTCAGCTGTAATGAGCGATCATATGTTCTTGTATTCTCGGTGCGCTGAGTGCCTGACAATAGACAGACAATACTCAGTACTACAGGTGCTTCTCATTTATCATTGAGGGTTCAGGCTGATAATGCTGAATCTGGCATACTACCATACAACAGCATATGTGATTCGGAAAGCGGCTGGACGGTGCGGAGCGGTGGACCAATTCAAATCGTTGGGCTGCTGTGAAGCGAGAAATGCAAATGTTCACCGCATCACAGAAATCCAGCCTTGGTGCCTATGTCTAAGTAGATTATCGGTGCATAAACTAGTTGCGAGTCTTGTAAGCAATGGAAACGAGGTTGTCCGTGTCAGATGTTGTTGACATTGCACGACCGTGGTAAGGGAGATGCACTTGGTTGTATTTGGTCTCCTCCATAAAGCAGAAGCAGGAGCCAAGATGCTGCTTTCTCCCTCGTTCGCACAGCCAAGTTGCCGTCAAGGTCGAGTAGGTGGCAGGTACGGGGAGATAAGCGTTACCGCTCGTTTCCTAACCAAGCTTCGGAAGCTGCATGGTGGTTATTGCCCGTGCCGCAGATGCCTCTTAGTCCACGATCGACGAACTAACAGTAATTATTTGGGGCCCTTGAGGCAAAGGCCTTTGAACGGGATGAAAGCTGAGTACGTAGTGTTTTGGAAGTCTCAGGCAAGCTCTAAATCGTCTAGTTGACCGCTATCAAGGTTGACCGTGATAGCTCTTGACTGCATGGGATGGTTCAGAATAAAAAGAGCTGCAAGGCCGGGATGTTTCCGAGCCAAACCACTAGGAGCGTCCACGGGTGTCCCTTTTGCACAGCATTAAGTGGTGCTGTTTACCTCTGATTACCTACTTAGGTATTTCGTAGGTACCTAGGTAGCGCACATAGCGTTACTCCTTTTTGATGCGTACCTATGTACCTAGGTAACTACGTACTAACCTTGGTCGCTGTGCTTCCGCAGTGCTCAGGCCCCCATTATCGAGTAAAAGGCGCTGACTCGCTGTGAGATAGAGGCAGGATCGGGTATCAGCAGCATCGACCAAGCAGTGGTGCAACACTGAAAAGCAGTTTCACCTGGTTTCGGTGGGCGGAGGTGAGCGGAAGGTGCTGGAAACTTGAGGGGAGAGCATCGTAAATTGAGTGACTGTTTATAACGGCTACCTAGCTTAATGGGAACAAGCTAGCATGTTAGCCTCCTAAGCCCATTAGCCTGTGTCTGCGATTTGGCATATCAATGATAATGACCATGTTCAACGGACATGGACAAAATTCAATTCGAATCAATCCTCAACGCTGTGTATGCGGCGCGGAAGGCCCGGCCCCTGACTAAGGCTTTCTTACTAACAACCACGCTAATGACTGGGGTCTTCCAGCCCCCAAGGCTTCTTCGGCTTCGCTATGATATCACTTGGGCGGGATTTCCGACTCTCAAAAGTTGGCCGCATGTGATACCTAAGCAAATATGTAGGAAATTGCCAATGTTTTCTCAACTTCCCGCATTGCGCCAACAACAAGCCCAATAAACTTGTTACAAAAAACGCATACTAACGCGGTGCGATCTCTTTTGTTGCGCGCATTGCGCCTGCGTGGCACCCGTCAAATCTGATAATACCGAGATAGCATCGCGTGAAGCGGATGAAACGAGCATATGGCGCGCGATTGAGGCAGCAGGACGGAAAGCTCTAGTCGCGACATATCCGTCAACGCGCCCTCCTCGACGCGAAGGTCAAGCAGGTGGCAGCATCATGGCCGACACACTGACACCTCTGGCCTCCTCCTCAATTCGTTACGATACTACTCCGGTGACGATCCCTCCACGCGTTGAATTTCCGTTCCCGTTTCCCTTGACCCAGCCAAGAAGATCGCCTGAAGGTCCAGCTCGAGAAAGACGTGACTCAGATGCGACGTTAACTAGTGGCCCTCAGCAAAATGTTCATGGTGGCGATGGTAGAGCATCAGCGGACCCCTCTACGTCGACAGGGCAGAGGCCGCCCTCGGAGGCCAAGAAGTCCGAGCCAGCAATGTTGGACCTGGTTGACGCTCGTCCTGCTGGCTCATCTCATACACGGCTTCCAGCTGGCGACATCTCCAAGGACACGCGACAAGCGATGCAGGACGACACATCTGACATGACTTCGACTTCCGACTCCTCCACCGACGAAGACGAGCCTCACCTAGGTCCAAACCAAACACGGTCCTTCCTCGAGCCACACGGCTTGGCGAAGAGCGAGTTGAACAGAGCCCGAATGCGCCCATGGTACCGACGCCAGCGCCACAAGCTCGCGGCCGGAAATGACTGCATGAGTAGTCGAGGAAAGACTGCAAAGGATGGTCGTCTGAATGTCAAAGTCAGCGAACACGTAAACTCGGGCTACCTTGCAAAAGCTCTCGGAACCGCGATGGATGACCATCTCCATCCGCACGCAAAGGCAAAGCAACAAGTCGAAGACCTCAAACACCGTTATGGCGATCCCAAGCCTCCAGCCGGGATACCGCGCATGAATATTCTCATCATGGTCATCGGCAGCAGAGGTGACATACAGCCGTTCCTGAGAATCGGTCAAATCCTCAGAGACATACATGGCCATCGAGTAAGAATTGCAACACATCCCGCATTTAGGAGCTTTGTCCAGGATGAAATCGGCCTCGAATTTTTCTCCATTGGCGGAGACCCGAGTGAGCTGATGAGCTTCATGGTCCGGAATCCTGGCCTAATCCCGTCCTTCGAGACACTCACATCGGGCGAAGTGGGGCGCAGGAGAGAGCAAATGTTTGACATGTTTAACGCCTTCTGGAGGGCTTGCATCAATACCACTGATGAGGAACGAGACACAGCAAATCTTGCGATGCTTGGTGATAAGACTCCGTTCGTTGCCGACGCTATCATAGCCAATCCAGTCTCTTTTGCCCACTATCACTGTGCAGAGAGACTCGCCATTCCGCTTCACATAATTTTCACCTTCCCCTATACTCCCACCTCGGCGTTTCCGCATCCACTTGCCAACATCCACTCCTCCAAGGATGGACGCAACGTCGATGCTTCCTACACCAACTACATGAGTTATCCTCTGGTAGATTTGATGACCTGGCAAGGACTAGGAGACTTGGTCAACAGGTTTCGCGTCAAGACGCTTGGACTTGAGCCTGTTTCGACGTTGTGGGCTCCAGCGCAACTGACCCGAATGAGAGTGCCTACGACATATCTATGGTCCCCTTCGTTGGTTCCGAAACCTGCCGACTGGGGTCCAGAGATCTCAATCGCCGGTTTCGTTTTCCTTGATCTGGCCAAATCGTACCGTCCTCCACACGACCTTGTACGCTTTCTCAAGAGGTCCGAAGACGACCCTCGACCAATCATCTACGTTGGGTTCGGTTCGATCTCTGGCATCGAAGATGCCAAGGAATTCTGCACACTGATATTTGAAGCCGTCGTTCAGGCGGGTGTGCGGGCCGTGGTTAGCCGAGGTTGGGGTGGTATGGGCGATGGTATGGACATCCCTGACGGCGTGTTCATGATTGACAATGTTCCACATGATTGGTTGTTTCCCCAAGTTGACGCAGTGGTGCATCACGGAGGTGCGGGAACGTGCGCTGCAGGGCTTCGCTGTGGAAAGCCCACCATGATTGTCCCCTTCTTCGGTGATCAGCCATTTTGGGCGGACATGATTGCTAGAGCCAACGCTGGTGCCAAACACGTGTGGCCACTGAAGAAGTTGACCGTGGAAAGATTCACCACCTCTATCAAGGACTGTCTCGAGCCCTCGGCGAAGGAGAATGCACAGGCAATTGCCAAGAGCATAGATTTGGAAGGAGACGGTGCCGAGAACGCCGTCGACTCCTTCCATCGTGCACTCAGCCTAAGTGGGAAGCACTCGATGCGTTGCGCAGTCTTCGAAGACCGCATAGCGGTATGGCAGTTGAGACATACCCACCTCCACCTATCCGCATTAGCTGCGGATCTACTCGTCGAAAACAAGCAAATTACCTGGAATGAGCTTGATCTCATCCGCCACAAAAAATGGAAAGATTTCTCCGGTCCAGGGGAGCCTGTGACAGGGGCTGGTGGAGCACTTCTGGGTGCATTCCACGAGGCGTTGCACGGCATTAACAGTATACAAGAATCAACAAGGACAGACTGGAAGAGAATTGATCGTCGCAGGAGGCACAGAAAGGGGAAGACGGTAGCTGACGTTGTAGTCATGCCGGCTAGAATAGCACAACGTGCACGTGCGTGTAGTCAGGTCGAAGAAAGTACGACATCGAATCTGGAGAGAGTCAATTTGACCGGGGAAGCAGAGCCTGTCCGGAGAATCAGATTGTCCAGTGCGCGGAAAGACAGCCGTGATGGACAAGCAAATATCTCCCGCACAAACACCACGTCGAGCCTACGCGGACCTGCATCCATCGTACTTGCAAAGGATGTCGGGCGAGGCCTCGGCCATTCGCTGAGATCCATTGTTCTCATACCTTCAGATCTGCTGCACGCGGTTACGCTCGGCCTCCACAACGCCCCTCGACTATACGGCGATGATGTACGACCCGCCCCACAGAATATCAAAAGCTTCCGACATGGAGTCAAAGCCGCAGGCAAGGACTGGTGGTACGGAGTGTATGATGGGGCGACGGGCCTCGTCAGGGTGCCTTATCACGACGTCAAGAAGGACGGCATGTCAGGGCTTCCCAAGGGTGTGGCTCGTGGAGTTGGTGGGTTGGTCATCAAGCCTGTTGCTGGAACGCTCGGTCTCGTGAACTATCCAAACCGGGGCCTTCTTGCATCGATCCGACGACGATACAGGGATACTGAAAAAACAGACAGATGGATTCAACACGTTAGACGAGTACAAGGAGCCGCGGAGGAGAAGACGATCAGAGACCAGGGCAAGCAGTATAAAGATACAGACGAGCAAACGCCTGGCAGCATCACGGATGACAATCAAATAGAGGAAGCTCGGCATCGAGCGCTGTCTAAGTTCAACTCCGAGGACCTCCAAGCACTTGAACGAGCACGTGAAGATCAAGCACGTGACGAACCAAAGAGTATATTATCCATGGGAAGGACATCAGGCCCCACTCCAGCCGACACATAAAATCTACCACGACTCGAGCAAGGCTGAAGGGTCGGGAAGCCTACCCGAATTGGCCCCAAATTCAAGTTCTTTTGAGGGTTTGTATTGTCTCATCAAACGAATCAGCATGCGGCGATAAGGGGTGACTTCTGATCTATATCTGCCACGGCAGTGTGTCGTGTCGTCGCGTAATTCCGTCATGGAAAATTGATAATTGATACGAAGTACGCATCTCGGCCTAAGCTGACGTACATACACAGAGTAATTCTTACATACAACAGATTAATTCTTACATACAGACATGACAAAAATGGTTCGCGTGTTTGTGGCTAGCAAAAAGAGGGCACATTTTGGTGGGGATAAATGTGTCTCCTGAAGCCCCACCACCTGGGAAAAAAGTCTGGGGTTTGTGCGACCACGGAATTGCCACGGCGTGTACGGCGAAGCATGCGACCACGAGCCAAAACCAGACTGAGGCAAAGAGAAGCGGTGCGCTGCATGTAAGGAACCGCTTGAAATGGACTAGGGGTTCCACCAGTGTCATCACTCGGAAACTCGCCGGCCACCAAAAATTGGCTGACGTCTAACAAAAGGGCGCAGTTGGGCGAAGCAGTGCGTACTGTCTCGAGTCTGTCGAGTCTGTCTCGGGAATGTAAATAATGTTGGCCAAACAAGGAGCCGATTTCGTGAGCCAAATTCGATAGCCTTCAAAACGCTTTGACGAAGAGGTATTGGCATCAAATCACGATTCCCGATCATTGTGTCGGACAAAGCACAACCATCGGCACTCTGGTATTGATGTGAGTGGTTGTGTCTCTGCGCGACGTTCCTTATCGCGGCGATAGCGAATTTGAGCGATTGTGAATGGCCGACCAAAGTCACTAATGCTGCTCCATGACGGTGGGATACTATGGTGGGGTAATTGCGTGGTAAAAGGCCAACAAAGGTGGAAGTTCCGAGTCGGGTCCTCTTGCTGACCCTTGGCCCATCCAATTAAAGAGCTGGAAGTTGCAAGCAAAGCCTGTCGCAGGCAGTCGCAGGGTCTAGCTGGTAGCAGAATTTCGGTCGTTCACCTCCGTCACCCGGCGAAACGAAGGTTTTTCTCTCGATAAACCACGCCTAATTTGTGGTAGATACGAGGTACGGAATATTAAAGGTATTTGGTAAAGTAGCGGCGCAGTAGGAGGAACATGTGTGGTATATTTTGATAGAACCACAATTAATTCTGCCGTATCCAGAAGCTAGCATCCGCACCCTTGTCCAACGAAACTTTTTATTATCAGTTGCGACCGCACCGACTGCAAATCTATCTTCTCTTTCTTCCACACAGCATTGATCACACAGATCGAGCATATCTTCCTCTGAATACACTACACCTCTCATACCTTCATTCTCACTCAATTTATCTCACAACTGATATCGTTGTCTCTGCACAATCTTCCACCATGGCTGACAACGTGTTTATCTCCAATACCAGCACTCTGGCCAAGTACATGAAGTTGGATCAGAAGGGAAAGGTCCTGGCAGAATATATTTGGATCGATGGCTCAAATGGCCTGCGCAACAAGACCAAGGTAAGCATAGTTCCCCAATGTCGTGTTTCAGCACGAACGACAAGCGAAGAGCGATCCGAGATGAAGCGACCAACTTCTGCACACAATTCAATTTGGTCCAACGAGTCGGATGAATTGGCCGTGTACGCACGACTAGGGCGCTGCAGCACCGATCTTGCAGCAAGCCACTGTCCACAGCGCCCGGCATTGAGGCCTAGCCCCAGATTCGTCTAGCCGCCGCTCTACGGGCGTTTTCGGCATTGGCACAATTTGGGGTGTGACGACATTCCGATCGCACAGTTCCTTCATATTTCAATCCTTCCGTTCCTAGCCGCATCGACATCAGCATCGTGCACGAATAGTTCATTTTGCTAACTCGATCTGTTTAGACCTTGAACAAGAAACCTGAGACCGTAGACGATCTCCCAGAATGGAACTTCGACGGTTCCTCCACCGCCCAGGCGCCAGGCGACAACTCTGACGTCTACATCCGACCCGTTGCCATGTTCGCCGACCCTATTCGACTGGGTGACAATGTTCTGGTCATGTGCGAGACATGGGATCCTGATGGTACACCCAACAAGTTCAACTACAGACATGATGCTGCCCGATTGATGGATGCACATAGCGAACACCAGGTCTGGTTCGGCTTGGAACAAGAATATACCCTGCTCGGCCCCGACGGCTATCCATACGGTTGGCCAAAAGGTGGCTTTCCCGGTCCCCAAGGCCCCTACTACTGTGGCGTTGGTACCGGCCGAGTCTTCTGCCGGGATATTGTCGAAGCTCACCACAAGGCTTGCATGTATGCCGGTATTGAAATCTCGGGCACCAACGCCGAAGTCATGCCTGCTCAGTGGGAGTACCAAGTCGGCCCCTGCGAAGGTATCAGCCTTGGTGATCAGCTCTGGGTTTCTCGATGGCTGCTGCACAGAATAGCGGAAGAGTTCGGCGCCAAGGTCTCCTTCCAGCCCAAGCCAATCCCCGGTGACTGGAACGGTGCCGGACTTCACACCAACGTCTCGTCGAGAGAGATGAGGGAAGACGGTGGTATGAAATACATCGAGGCGGCCATGAAGAAACTAGAGGCCCGGCATGTTGACCATATCAAAGTTTATGGTGAGGGTAATGAGCTGCGGATGACAGGTGGCCATGAAACGTCGAGTATCGACAAGTTCAGCTGGGGTGTTGCGAACCGAGGTTCATCGGTTCGAATTCCAAGAGCTTGCGCCAGGGAAGGAAAGGGATACTTCGAGGACCGAAGACCCGCTTCCAATGGCGACCCGTACCAGATCACTGGCATAATAGTGGAGACCATGTATGGTGCTCTCCCTGCGGAAAAGTTCTAAATGCTCCTTTAAGCATGGCGTTTGGTGGACAGCTGAATCAGCTGGATTCTTGTCTTAGATAGACACACTTGCTCTTAGCGACGTAAATTTTAAGAGCTCTCTCGAATACATTGATCCTACGATGTTCACAATCTACTTCCAAACATCTTGTCGCTCAAAATGCTCTAAAGTATACGTGAACAGCTCAACAAGCAGTAAAGACCTATTAACCATGTATCACCAAGTGACGTTAACGTAGTCCAAAAGGTTGGGGAGGTGCTGAAGAATCACGCACTACATTCGTTGCGCCTGATTCTACCTATCATTCTTTACCTAGGTAGTTTCCTCTCGAGGTGAAACTACGCGTGAAATGTGCCTCCCGTCAAGTACCTTTCGTAATAAGTTTCCGAGCAGCTTCTACAAGCATATACGGGAGTAAACATGCTACTCTATGTGGTAGTACTGATCCACCAATGGCCGTTGAGCCTCATCCAAATTCGGTATCTCAGGCTGAGGACCAACATGAAGCGCGGACCTTCCACCCTGTTCCTCTAGACTCGAAAGAACGAGTATGACCAAATATGTCTATAAATGGGAAGTGCCATGCATCAGCCCATGTCCCAGCTGTCCACGCGAGCCGTCAACCTTATCTTGCTGAGGGAAGGTCCGTTCCCAATCTCTTATCAGCCAAGTTGGACCTACCGCGGCACGCGCCTGCTGCGCTGATAAGCCCCTCCCAAGCCTCTAAATCCTAAAGCATGCATACTTTGCAGACGAGGACGGCTTGACGACTGCATAGCTTGAAGCTTTGCAGCGATCCCGGATCGACCCTTGGAGCGATATTGCATAGACCCATCTTTCCCCAGCTGTGGAACGCAAAGATGCTTTGGCCTTGCATCGAGGTAGTGGCAGCAGGCATTCCCCATACTATCTCAAAGTATACACTGATTGGGCCAAGTGCTTCGAGAGTAGAGACTTTTTCCTTGGGTATACTCGTCAAGATATTAATTAACCCTACCTCACCGCAACACTGCTCAAACATTTCAAACGCTGAACAAAGGTGTAGTGATATCATCGACAGACACGCCGATTGAGCGAGGAGGCGTGACAGCGGTCAGGTAATGCGCAGCCACGCTGGGATGTGGAGCTGCTGCACTTGACACTGTTCAACTGGCAGCCGCTGCTCACAGTTTCCTGCTGGGTCGATCTGTCGACACTCATTTCTGGCACTGTCTCAATCTTCTCTCGTGGGCATCTTTTACGTCGAGTCGGCATGGAATTGGGAAATTGCCGCCTTCCCAACCACAGGATTTGCCAAACCAACTTCGCGCCAAGTCTGTGCCTCCCAAAGAGTGGTCAGTCTCACGTGCTCGCTCGGTCAAAGTCCCTTGCAACTAGGGGAAATGGAAGCGCTAAGCCAGGCTCCACCATATCCTGGCTGCGCTACCCCGGCTTGTCCTTTTTCTGCATAATGTTCGTCATCAAAGATGATAAGTTAGATGAATGTGATTGGCTGATGCCAACGTTATACAAACCGAAACAAAGGTCCGGCAACGCTGTGGTCTGGTTTTACGAAATTCTACGACTACAGTACCTTCGAGGCATTCCATGTCTTGTCCACTCTTTTCGCTTTCGCCGATTTCGGCCCAACAGGTGCAATAGGGTTAGAGTTGAACCGGACGGCAAAGAAACCAGCCGACTGACGCACAGAATCTTGACATGCAGAGAACAAGCGTTGTACGACATAAATACATTTTCTATTTCGTGGAAAAGCATTCAGCATTCAGCGTCCCATCAATGTCGATAAGAGACACTATTACGAGCTGCGATGGCTGTGTTGATTTGGTAAAGGAAACTTGGCGATGGACGAACGATGTCTTATCTGCGCTAAGAATAAGGGGATCTGACAACCCGTGAGTGAGCAGTCCATAAATCAGTCCACAGTTTGACCAATAGCAAGGCAAGGCTATATCTCGCCAAGACACCGAAGCTAAGATGCAAAATGCTTCAACCGTCCTAGTTCACGCCTTGAGACAGGCTTAGTCCACTAATGTAGCGACACCGAACAATGGAACGATCTCAGACCGTGCCAGTGCGCTGAAATCGTCTCAGCAACAGCAAAATATCACCCCACAATCACTGCTTTCGCGATTCTGCGGCGGGTGTTGAGGTCCACTTGAACCCCAAGCATTGACCTTAGCTTTTACGAATCCACAGATAGCTGTCATCCATACGATTATTACCATGACACCACACGATGATATACCTCAAAGATCCGCTCTGTGTTCTATGTATATGAACATGTCGTGCAACCCACCCTCGAGCCATCCCTACCACCAGCGCAGTTTGGGCATTTTTTGACAGTACACCTTCTTGTTCAACACAAAATAACACCTGCAGACCACAGAGGTCGCCTTTACAGGAGAGGCATTCAATCCACGCTTCTCTTGACATCTTGGCCAAAGGGCTATCGTCGACATGAGTGACTCGGCCATCAGCGGGACGCCTGCAGAGCACGATGTATTCCTTCCGTCCTATGCGTCTTACAATTGGGTCGGACCTCCTGCAGACTTCGGTTTAACAACAAATGTCGCTACTGGTGGGGATTCCCGAACAGAAAACTTGAACAAATGGTTCCAGTCGGGCGATCAGGCATACATCATTGTGTCCTCTGCCATGGTCAGTCTTGGAACGCGTCTATCAAGATGGGAAGCGGTGGCTAACAAGCGCTGATAGGTTCTGGTGATGATACCAGGTCTGGGCTTCCTCTATTCTGGCCTTGCACGCAGAAAGTCTGCATTGTCACTGATGTTCGCTTGCATGATCGCTGGCTCCGTCGTCTGCTTCCAGTGGTTCTTCTGGGGTTTCTCTTTGACTTTCTCGGATAGTGGCACCAGCGGTTTCATTGGCGATTTGAAGCACTTCGGCCTGATGAAGACGCTGGGCGCACCTTCTATTGGATCACCTCTGATTCCCAGCTTGCTCTATGCTTTCTACCAGGTATGGCTGCGCTCGATTAACCCCTAGACAAGGACCTATACTGACTCGACTACAGATGCAATTCTGCGGTGTCACCGCTGCTATTATTGCTGGTACTGTTGCAGAGCGTGGCCGACTTCTGCCTTTCTGCGTCTGGCTGTTCATGTGGGCAACCCTTGTGTACAATCCGATCGCTTGCTGGGTTTGGAATCCTAACGGATGGGGCTACATCTACGGCGTCCTTGACTATGCTGGAGGCGGACCGGTCGAGATCGTTTCTGGTTTGTCGGCGCTGGCGTACTCCATGGTTCTTGGTAAGCGACAAGAGAGGATGATGCTTAACTTCCGGCCGCACAATGTCTCCTTTATCTTGCTCGGCACCGTGTTCCTGTGGTTTGGATGGCTCGGCTTTAATGGCGGTTCGTCGTTTGGTGCCAATTTGAGGGCCACGATGGCCTGCTGGAACACCAACTTGACTGCGACAATGTCAGCGGTAACCTGGGTTCTTCTCGATTTCAGATTGGCTCGAAAATGGTCAATGGTCGGTTGGTGCTCAGGCACCATCTCCGGCCTTGTCGCTGCCACTCCGGCTTCCGGTTTTCTTACTCCATGGGGCTCGGTCATACTCGGTATTGCCACTGGTATAATTGCCAATTTTGCCACCAAAGTCAAGTACTGGATCCGAATCGATGATTCTATGGATGTCTTCGCCGAGCACGGCGTCGCCGGCATGGTCGGCTTGGTATTCAATGCTTTCTTTGGCGCAGACTACATCATCGGGCTCGACGGTGTCAACGCCGGTCTCACCAATGACACCACGGGAACCTTCGCCGGCGGCTTTCTCAACCACAACTACCGACAATTGTACATCCAGCTCGCCTACATCGTAGCCTGCACAGGCTACGCATTCGTTGTCTCCGCCGCACTCGCCTACCTCGTCAACTACATTCCGGGACTCCACCTGCGAGCCTCAGAAGAAGCCGAACTCCTGGGCATGGACGACGACCAGCTCGGCGAATTCGCGTACGACTACGTCGAGGTCCGCCGAGACTACCTCGCTTGGACACCGGCGTCGAAAGACTACGACGGTGTTGAACCTGAAGTCGCGCAGGAACACCGACACGGCATCCCCGAGCACAGCGCCATGCTGAAGAAGGAGGAGGTCAGTAGCACGTCAGACCACACGAGCGCCGGTGGCCACCCGGCCTCGCAAGGCGATCGCCACGGCATCGCTGCCGAACAAGTTCTCAGGGAAGAGCGGGAGAAGCATCACCATGGCTAGGGAGTCTGCCTAGTGATCTAATGTGTGTTAGTGTAACTGGGTGCTTAGTTTCTTCTTAAAAGGCGCCCTTACATTTTTACATTGTAATAGAATGTATATCTTTTCTTCTTCCCCCTCCAAGCAAGCCTCTTTAGACTTCGCCCTCTCATTCATACTTCGTTGGTCCGCAGACGAGTGACCTCCCTTTTTACATCCTACGTCATGCCATGCCATGCCATGCCATGCCATGCCGTGCTATGCTATGCTACTCCTATTCTCAGGCTTGATATAGTGGCACTGGGTGCGTAGAGGGAGATTGCGTGAGATGTTGCGTGATGAAGGAGACTACAGTAAGAGATATAGGACGTCACGATCTTCGGCAAGACGAGTTAGAGACTCGATGTCTGATGTGGAACGGTCCCTATTCGTCTGAGAGGAGCATACTCCGCGAAGATGTAAAAGTGATAAACTGACAAATGAATGTTTTGCTATTTTTGTGTAAGAAAAATGTCTATCTCATGTTCTTCAGTCGTGCCTTCATGTCCACATTGGCGCAATTCTCATCAGCGGTGGAGTCTTCACAGAGATGTCTCCCTTTTCATTCTCCCTTACCCGATCCATATCGACTTAACAAATGATTTTCTATGCTTGATGTCATGTAAACCCATATCCGCGCAATGCAGTGAAAAAATGGAAAAAAAATATTCTGCGAAACGATGCACTTGCCTAGGACAAATGGAACGCACCCTGCCCCTCTTTGATAGCTATTCCCAACTTGGCTTTGAGCACCGACACATCGGAGTAGTCGGGGAGTTTTAGGTAATTGGCACAGGTCATGACACTCGGCAGATAGTCATCGCTTGTGTATGGTGGTTCAGAGGGCTTGCAGACGACTGTAAACATTGGTGTCAGGCTCTTGAAACCCCCAATAGGCAAGCGTGGACTGCCTGTGACAAACTGCAAGAAGTCCCGTCGTTGAGCAGGAGATAGGTTGCTCATGACCGACAGCAAGTTTTTGACGCTCTTGCTATCCATGTTGAATCCATGATCGGCCTTGATTGAATCCATGAGTGTCTCAATCGACCAATCCTCCTCAACACTTCCAAAGAGCATAACGAGCTCGTTTGGTGTGAAGGCCTGTAAAGAAGTATACGGAAAGACTTGCGAGAAGCCCTTGCGGAATGCCTCAATCTGAGTTCGCACACCTTCTCCAAGGGTGAAGTCGAGAACTTTCTGAATATAAAGGTTGACGTTGTTATCAGTGACATCAGTGTTCGAGCCGTTTTCAACAAGTGAGATCGAAGGATAACCTGGCAACGTGAAGTCGAGGCCAAGATCAGTCAATGAAGCACCTCGGATAGTTAAATTCTGCAGAGCGGTCACTTTAGTGCTGGCATTCAAGGTGGTGTCAGCTTCGATGTTGTTGCGTCGGTTCGCGTATGCCTGCAGCTGCGCCATAGAGTTGGCGAGGTCTTGGTCAATACTGCGCAACAATGCGATCGATGGATTTGTGTCTTCGTTAATCTTGAAGAAGGTAGGGCTGAAGTTGACGTCAATGATGCGAGAGTCCAACATCGACCTTGCGACAAACATTCCTAACATCTTGAAAGCGTGCAGAACTTTCTTCCCTTTCTCTGTCTCCGCCTCTTGTTGACTCATTGGGGCTGGGAACAAACCATCCTTGCCAAAGGCATACTTGTCTTTTGTGTCAGTATCGTTCTCCCGCCACAAGCGCATAGATTTCTTCGCGAACTCCTTGGAGACGGTGGAGTAGAACTCAAGGGTCGGGCCCAAACCCGTGCCGACTTCGTCGAAGTATTCAACCTCCAAGATGCTGGGAGAGGCTCCAAAATGATCCATGACTTTCATTGCAGACTCAAGCATCTTGGTCCGGGCGATGCGGACTTTCTGTCTTTGAGGACGACCCATCATGGGACGATCGTCACGACGTCGATCACGTCTGTCATCGCTCTCTTGACTGTTCTGCCAGCGAGTGATGCATCTCGAATAGCCGAATGAAGTTGATTGCAAGAAAAGATGACGTGTTTCAAAGGGAAAAAGGAAAGGGAATGACCTCGCCAGATCTTCTGCCCAATCAGGCAGACAATTGGAAGCAACAATCAATGGCTCTTCGAGTTGTCGATTCATCTTTGCTGTAAGCTTTTTGTTGATAAATGAGGCCAGTGGCTCGGAATGAAGTTTGATACCAGGACGTCCTGCAGCTTCTTTGACATCATCGAGGCTCGCATTGAGATCATGGAGAATGCCCAAAAGTGTCAGAATGGAAGAAGGCACAGGGTGGCTATCGAGTGAAGTTGGTAGGCCATCTTGTTTACGATGCTGAGAGTCATCCTCGGAGGTAGAGAGTTTTGCCGCCGGCGCAGGTCCGGAAACTCGTTGAAACTTGATCTCGTGAATGCCCGTCCATGCAGTGCGTCCACCAGTATTGTTGATCTGCTCCTTGTTGTGATGAACAGCTCGGTAAATGGTCACATTTTCAGGGATCGGTTTGCCATCGATACTGAACTCGATATGCCAGTCTTGTTGTGTTCCAGCCACAGCGGCGTACGACGAGGGGCGTTTTTGGTTGGATGTACCACCGGTTCGTGGTGCTGCAAGTGACTGGTCTGATGACGCTGTTCTGCTTGGCGCAACTGGTGTCCCCGGCTGGCGTGGTGTGTACACTCTCGACCCATCTTCTCGCCGTGCTGTGAGCCGACCGCTCGTCCCAACTTCCATGTTTACTGCATCAGGCTCACGTTCATTTTCTGAAGCCTCTTCCTCGACCTCTCCCACGATGGGGTCAAGATGCTCTGTAGAGCCCATGGGCTCGTCACCGCCACTATCATCAATATGTTTTTCATCCACAATCTCAAGTTTGGAGGATGGGCCTTCTGTGCTCGGCTCCGGTGGAGGCTGGGGCGCTACCGCTGGCTCAGTTGTCTCGGTGAGCGGATTGCGGCGACTTGATCTTCTCCGACCGATCTTTTCGGACTTTGCTGGTTCAACCTTGGTTTGAGATGAAGAAGTCGGAAGTTTTGACCTTGAAGCCGGCCTCGATGATGACAATAGTGGGCTTGGAGCACCCTGCAAGGAGCCCAAATCTGCGCCAAAAGGAGAAAATAAACCCGAATCAGCCGCTCCTGACAGCTGTGCCATCCTTGCATTCGCTAGTTGTTGTAACATGTCTCTGCGGCTACGGCTTCGATCAGAAGATGGCCGTTCTGAAAGCGTGATTCGTGGCCTCAGGTAATCGTCCAACGCCTTGAAAGTGGCGATAGCGTGGATGGAGACAATCATATCCCGGAAGCTCTGTGGAATGTTGCTGTCTTCATCAGCTTTCAGTTGCAGACGAATCTGCCGCGTCAACAAGGAGGTAGAGCTGCTACGGCTGTTTTCCGACGCGCTGCTATTTACCGTCAGGACCTCGAAATGTTCGGCTCGGCTAAGCAGGTCTTGAAGTTTGTTCACAAGAACGGTGAATGCTGTTGACATGGACGATGCAGTGGCTGTTTTGATTCTGACGGTGTTTGCTTTGCCCATGAATGCAGCCACAAAGTCACCTCTTGCGTTGCCTGAAAGTTCGGTGCTAGGACTTAAAATATCAGCCAACAAGCGGATAATGCCAGATTCGAGTAGTTCCGAGCTCGTAATGCTTTCCAATGCATCCCCGTCAAAGTATTTCGCTAACCGTTCAAACAAATCTCGTCCAGTCGGGTCGCCTCCATTAGCAGTGTAATGCCGTCGGATAGCACCGGCGAGTTTTTGTAGGTCGATGCGGATATTTTCAGCTTGGTCACGAAGCTCCTTTCCGCCATCAGCATCATATTTCTCAATAAAGGCTTTCGCCCGCAAGACCACGAGATCCTTAACCCCTGGAATTGCCAGCGGAGCGGGAATGGGTTCATTTTCAGAATCCGAACTTTTGTCGTCGTCGATGTCTACATCGTCTCTAATGACGATGTCGTCATCACCATCTTCGGCCGGGTCTTCCTCGTCGTCATCGTGATCTTCTCGTCCGTCGTCCTCATCATCACTTGAACTGTCATTCTCGTCTATTATGCCATCAACAGAGTCTCTGCGTGGCGCCATGCCGCTATTCGCTGACGCTTGGCTATCCTTTCTCGAAGCCACACGGGTTTCAACTGCAGAGGCACGTGCTGCAAGTTTTTTGATTTCACCAATCACTCCTTCTCGGTGGAACTGGTAGCGATAGATCCCTTCAAGGCGTTCGAACAGTAGTTCAGACGCCTGCAGAGCAAACATCACCAGGCTGGGGTGGTCTTCTTGTGACAGTATAGAGGCAAGGAATGAGGCATAAGGGACGGGGCGCAAGGCATCTTCGATGACCTTGCTGTCTAAATTGGACAACATCTTGAGTTGGGCGGTGAGCACCTTCTGGCGGACGCTGAGGTTCACCGTACTTGAGTAGGCATCAGTCAAAGTTGGAAGGAGAACCGTTGCAAAGCGGCGTGTCTGCGGCTTGCAACCTTCCAGTAATCTTGACCGCTCTTCCTGTTTGGTACTTTTCCCACCAATATCGGCATCCGAGGACAAGGCATCGTAAGTGCCATTCATGGTGATGCAAGGCAGAAGCTCACAAATGACGTTAAGGGCTTCATAGATTTGTTCTCGTGGACGATGGATCAAAGCTTGCATGATGACGACGCTGTCAATACCTGTCGCCGCATCGCCCGTTTCCGTCGGTGGCGAGACGCCAGTCAGAATCTGGTAGAGGGTATCGACGACATTCAGCTTCAGCAGCTCCGTGGCGAGCCGAGGGCTGTTTCTCGCTACGATTGCCAGAACTCGCAGGAACTCGGTGTGAATGTTGGCGCCGATCAAGTTCGTTGTGCCAGGGAGCAGGAGGCCCAGGATGGCTTGCAGCAAGGGAGGATTGACCAGCTGTTCGAGTTTGTCGGAGCTGTACTTGAAGCTGTCAATGATACGCGTGACGCACAGGCAACCTTGCTCGACCACTTTCTGATCATGCCCAAGTAGGACGTTCTGTAGAATCGGCATTACCTCGCGGATAACGTTGAAGGAATCGTGGGGGATATTCCGGCAGCAATTTGCTGCCGTTGTCACTGCCGTTCTCTGTGTGCCGGTGGCGAAGAAATCGAGGTATTGGAGGCATGCAGTCAGACCGCCCTCTCGGACTATCGAGGCCGGGAAGTCGACCGAGACCTTGGAAAGAGTGCTCAAGGCTTGTTCGGCAACATCAATGTATTGAATGTCGAGCAGCTTTTGGCACAAGACTGGCACAGCTCCACCGTAGACGACGTTGGCGACCGAACCTCGAAGGGCTTCCATCAGGTTTGCTAAGGATCTGCAGGCCAGCAGCATGATCTCGGGGTTTTCTTCTCCCGTGATGGGGTTAGGCTGCATCAGTTGGACCAGCTCTTTTACATATGGGTCGGGCGAGAATTGGCCTGACAAGTTATCTTCATTCGAGACCAGCAGCAGGTTCGACAATTCCTCCAGTGCTATCATCTGCATCGAAGGGTCGTCCATTCGGCGGAGATTATTCAGAATATCCCTGAACCTGGAAGCCATGCCCGACATCATTCCACTGAGAGCTCTCAAAGTGCTGGACAAACCGCCGGGACCAGCGTGGCCAAACAGGCTGCTTGAGAAGGGGTCATGATCGTCGGTGGGAGGGTCTGGGGACATGTCTGAGTTGCTATCTCGGCGCCAGGGAGGAGACGGGGTGGCGGCTTTCTCATTCTTCGTGGCTTTGCCCTCTTCTTCGTCATCGTCCTTCATTTCAACATCGTTGTCCTTTTTCGGAGGCTTTTTACGCAACTTTCGGCCGGCGGGCAGATGCCAAGATGGAGACACATCTAGCAAGCTGTCAGTCGAGGATGATGCTTCGGATGTGAGGAAAATACCAGAAGCCTTCTTGTTCGACCGGCTCGAAGGCCGTCGTGAGTTCGACTTGGAGGTCGATGGCTTAGCATTGTCATCATGGTGCTTAGTAGCTGATTTCGATTTGGTCAGCGGCTCGTCAGCAGCAGCCTTTTCTTGGCGGTGTCCATTGCTAGACATTGCCGACTCTCGAGCCTCACTTTTCCTTGAAGATTTGGTAGAACGAGCGGTCAGTGTGGAGGAAGGGGTGAAGGGTGTGGTCGTCGTTTTCTGCCTCTTCGACCGGCGAGGGGCAGACCGTGGTGGGCTCTTCTCGCTATCGCTGAGCGGCGGACTTGAATCAGGACGAGTCGAGACCTTGCGTTTCTTGGACAGTGCCGATGTCAATGGCAAAGCCGCCAGAGGCGTGCTGGGCTCGAGCGCTTCTTCTTTATCGGTGGTGGGCTGAGACTCGGCCGCGAGCCTCGCAGAGGAACGAGTGACTCTAGAAGACATAGGCGTCAATGAATGAATAAGGTTGACGCTGGCATGGGTAAAGATGAGGTAACGAATGCACGGAGATTAGGACTGTCAGAGTCTTGCAACCGGAGCCTCCGAAGCCTGAGGCAGACCCGCTGCTACAACTTGTTTTTGTTTGTTGGGGGGCGCCGAGGGCAGTTTAGTAACAACGAAAGATCAAGTGAAGTACTCCGTACCTGTCACTGTCAAGGGCTGCAGTTTCGGGTAGCTGCGACGCACCAGGCTTGCGGTTGCCTGTGATGGGCTGGTGACGGTTGAGTGTTTCGCGATTTCCACGAGGCAAGCTGGCCATGTATGCCTAACCCGCCATCGAGAGCGGGCTGCTCGTCACCGAAGGCGTGGAAACGGGAGGCACTGCAATCAGATGACGAGAATTGACCCTCTGATACCGGGACGAAAGAGGGATCAAAGGACAAGTCTATGCGTGGTAAAATTGAATCCTTTGAAACCTTGGGATGCATTCACGCATCGACTGGCGGGTGCTACGAAGTGTGTATGTCACCCGTGAGCCACCCCAAGACCGGTCCCGAAGCCACTAGTCGTGCTCAACCGGGTTAAACTGTTTCTAGCTTAGGCGCCGCCACTGTGCGCACTTACGGTCCGTCAAATTGTGCACATTTTTGCCCTTGCGAGGAGCTGGCAAGGGCCCGATCGGTCCAGCTCAATGCTCGCTGACCATCCACAACCGCACGCAAACTTTGCTCGTGAGTTGGGACCCAGCACGCCATCACTCCGTCACCCCAGACTCGGAACCGTATATTGTAGTCCTACCGGGAGAATAGTTCCCCAGGTATATTGCCCTCCATCGACCTGCCCTTTTTCATTGTCGCTGTGCACGAGATCACGATTGCTACGAAGTAAGGCTCTCAGGAAGTTTGCCAAGCTTGAAGGTCTGGGTATACCATCTCGCTCGTTACGCCCCAAACCCTTGAGGAGAACGCAACAGCCCTTGCCATCCATTCACCACGACCTGTCCAAAGCTCGCACGAGCTTGTTCTTGTAACCTCCCAGATCGACCTTGATACTTCTTCGTATGTCCTGTAAATATCCGCTATCTCCTCTCAAGTAAGATTGATCGAATATCTACAATATCCAACAGAACCATGGGTAAATGTTGCCGCAGTAACGACGGCCGCGAGCCCACGAGTCAACCCAGTATTGACCACTTTCCAGAGAATGAGGTGTACATTCGCTGGCTTGTGCAGGCTGGCCATGAAACATAATACAGAGCGTCGGAGTTCCACGGCAATTCGATCCTGCGAGCCCAGAAGTCGGACTGGTCATGCAGCTCCCCCTCGGCTGGCTCATCATCTTTTCCGCCAGCTCGCAGCTTCTCTCGCATGATCAATGATGGCAGGGATTAGATATTGGTGCACACCGGCTGTCCTAAATATGGCAGACTTTGCGACATCTGGCCTTTCAGCACCAGTGAGCGACGCTGGAAAAATTCTTGATATCCCACTGCCTCCACAGCGAGGCGGCACGAGTCTTGCCTTCGCCAAGGGGCGTCCTGTAGAGCGTGAATGGTTTTGATGGGGAGACCGAAAAAAGCGGCTCCGTTGATATCTACGATGCAGCAACAAGGGTTTTGGTGTCCGAAAGCGTTTTGTAAAGATTGCATATCTACTCCTCAAGCTCGTAGCGTTGGCGTTTCTTCCGCCTGGCGTTGTGAAGAGGAGATAACTTTTGCTAACATTGTTTAGTGAACAGGATCCCAATTCGCTTGAGCATGTAGGTAGTTGGGAAATGCCGAGTAATTCTTGCTTACGATATTGAAAAGGACTTTTGGCAGGAAGCTGAGAATTCATCGACAGCTGTTCCGGGCTCCTCTAGGATGGGCATGCTGCAGATGTGATGGATGAGGGGTGCATCGTAGTCGTAAGCGGCTTAAGCGAGACAAATGAATGATTGAAAGATGCTTGATGGGTGCCATTCTCTTGCACCTGTCCCGACGAAGAGCGACCCCTATTACTGAACTCAGCAGTACATCACTTGACTCCTGATATACTACCGGCCGAGGAAATTTTCTGCGGGCAAAAAAAGTCCACCTCGTTCATTCCTCGATCAGCATCTCGCGCACCCTCCGCCTCTCTTCGGGCTTTAATTTGTCTGCTACCTCCATCGCACCGCCTTCCTTCTGCAATTCCTCCCATTCTTCCTCATCCATGCTCAGCACCATGCAAATCTGAGCACACCTCAAGAACATTTCTCGGATGCGCCAATTGGTCTTGTGTCCTGACGAGACCACAGTCTTGATTATAGCGTTGATGTCGTGCTCAAGTCTTGCCGCGCCAGCCGGGTTGACACGCCCTGCGTATGTCCACAGCCGTTTCTCCAGAAGTTTGGATAGATAGTTCGCGGTAGTAGTAAGCAGTGCTGCATACGTGCCTTCTGTCATGAGGCGGGCGATAGGCTTGGTCAAAGCATCCCACCCGTGCGCGAATCGCGATGAAACCAACTTCTGAAAACTAGTCAGGTCGTTGGTGTCGTGACCAAGACCCTCTATCAACGCTGAGAGAGATGCAGGCTCCAGGTTGTAGTCGATGTCGCGGAAGCTGTCGAGGAGGATTGGCCTCAACCGTGGTTTCATCACGTTGTTGTACAGAACATTCGATGCGTCCGAGAGAAGTTCACTTGCCTTCTCTGAGAACCCTGCAGCGAAAGACTGCAATGTCGAAGTGACGGTCTCTTGCTCGATCGTGCTAGGAAATAACTGACTTATTGAGGGCTGGGCTGCAGGGTCAAGACGTGAGGTGACAATCTGGCTGATGTAATTTGAGGCCACATCTACGTTGTTCACCAGCACAATGAAGGCAATAATCGTTGACTCTGTAGGCAGACCGCCCTGCACAACGGGCCGAGGATAATTTTCATCTTTCATCTGTCGCTGCTCCATTCCCAGAAAGTCTGAGCCCATGACCCTTGCCAGCGTTGGAATAGCAGAGGTGACGACGTGCACTTGGGAAGTGGCCAAGGTTTGTTGGAGAATCTTGTTGATGATGTACATGATGTCTTCGATGGCAGAGGACACATGAGGCGGAGTGCTCTTGAGGGGCTGCCGCGGGTTGAGTGATAGATCTGGCGGCTGCTCGTCCAACTGAAAGGCCTTCTCCACCGAACGACGAAAGAAAAATGTTGTCATGGTATTGAATGGTGTAATCAGCTTGTCTTGCATTTTTTTCATCAACGACGAATGCGTCAAAAAGGTTGGCAGACCAAGATCAGTGTCTTGATCCCCAGTGCGGGATTTCTGGGTGATAAATCTCGTGTACAGGGACCATTTGCTGAGCATCATCGTCATTTCCCCAAGCAGAGAATCTACCTCTTTCATATCTACTCCCTCGTCTTCGCTATTCCTGCCTGGCGTCGGCGAACCTGATCTTGGAGTTCCCAAAGCGCCACGCTGCACTGGGAGGAAGCTTTGCACTAAAAAGGTGTAGGCATAGGACTTGATGTCCATCATTTGTCTGTCAATGCGTCGTTCATCGCTCCACGTATCGAGAATGATTCCGCCTTGCATATCAGCTTCATTTTGCAGACGCTCAATGACCCTCGTCATCTTCCCTGGGCCGTAATGTCGTTCAACCAGGCCGCCATGACCTTCAATGATTTGAGCGATGTGTTCGAAGAGTCGAGTGAGTGCATTGGCATAAAAGTAGCTGTCTTTAGCTTGAGTCCCTCCCGTGCCGGCGTTGAGGTTTGCCCTTGCTCGTGATGCTATTCCTTGACAGACGTAGCGACCGTAAACGTCGAGGCCGACATCTGATCTGTTGATCAGGGGAAACAGCTTAAAAAATCTGGTGATTTTGGCACCGTCATTGTCGCGGACTGCGCTTTCGAATTCACGCTGAAAGAGACCACACAACGACTCGGAAGCGTTATTGAGCGTGACGCGAGGCGCGTCTGGTACCTCGGCTGTGGGTACCACCCGGGCAGCAAAGCGGCCGTCAATGACTTCGTCTGGAATTTGAGATGCGCGGCTCAGATATGCCGCAGCCGTCTCCCAGTCCTGTGGTGCACCCATCGAGCCCGATACACCGAGAACGCATGCCTTTAGTTCCCGAACTTGTTCAACAACGGTAAGTGTTTCCTGCACACGAGCTTGTTCGAGATCGAGACCTCTGACCGAGCTAGAAATTCGACCTGCTGTGGAGGCCGCTTCAGACAGCATGCCATTGCTGACGGCGCGTGTTTTGGCAGACTGAGTACTCAAGTTGGCCCGAAAGACGTCGAGTCTGGCCAGCTCCCGCTGCAAGTCCTTTTGAGATGAAATTAACTTGTCAAGCTGAGCAGTCACCACAGCATCCTTTTGCTGCAACTCAACCAAAGCTGTGCGGATCTCTTTGATTGACTTGGCGCTGAAGACATTTTGTATTTGCGCAGGCGACGTGGTTAGATCATTGTCATGCCGGGTAGGAGTACCATTCATGATTTCAACCCGGCGGAACACTGGTAACGGGATCTGATCTGGGCTCCGAGGAGTGCGGAGATGTGACCTCAAGCATAACTAGACAAGCACCCGGCACGACGCAACACACGGATAGCGAATCCGAGGGACGGCGCGTGGATGGGTTGGGTTTCAAGTTGGGAAAATCCGAATCCGGGTTTGTGCGTCCCCACACTCCCACATATGACGCACTATCTGCCGCTCCCTATCTCGACAAGACGGGCTGCACTGATTTTGGAATAATCTGCTCTCCGATCCCCTGTCGGGTCTTCGACCATAGACATAGACCAACGAAAAGCTTTGTGTTCGACGTGTGGCTCTCCGTGACCTCCTCATCTTCATCTCGAAAATAGCTCGCACACGGCGGAAAAGCAAGCCTTCCAAAGACGAGTTTGGACGGGGATTGGGATTGGGATTGGGACTAGGTCGATTCAAGATGGGGAACGAGTCGTCGACTCCGGTGGCAGAAGATGTTAAGCCTGTCACCCTCTACGCACGTACGATCGAGGCAGTAGCAGACTATATCGAAAAGAAGAAAGTGAAGAGGATCGTGGTCCTGACCGGCGCGGGCATCTCGACTTCTGCTGGAATTCCTGATTTTCGATCACCTGAAACGGGCTTGTATGCCAATCTAGCCAGACTCAATCTCCCGTATGCAGAAGCCGTTTTTGATATCTCCTACTTCCGAAACAATCCAAGACCGTTTTACGAACTGGCCCATGAGCTATACCCGGGCAAGTATAGACCAACCATCACGCATTCATTCATCAGCCTGTTGAACAAGAAAGGCATGCTGCTGAAAACGTTCACACAAAACATTGACTGCCTCGAAAGGGAGGCCGGCGTCCCCGGGAACAAGATGGTGGAAGCACACGGCTCCTTCGCTACCCAGCGGTGCATTGAATGCGGGCTCGAGTATCCCGACGATCGCATGAAGGAATCAATCGCAATTAAGGAGGTGCCTTACTGCGAGAGGACACGGTGCGGTGGTTTGGTCAAACCAGATATCGTTTTCTTTGGAGAAGCTCTACCCGAAGCTTTTCATCGCAATCGTGCTCTGCCGGCCCAGGCTGATCTTGTCATTATCATGGGTACCAGCCTGACTGTCCAGCCCTTTGCTAGCTTACCCTCATTTGTACGAGAGGAAACGCCACGTGTGTTGATCAATCTCGAAAGGGTGGGTGGCCTCGGCTCAAGAGCAGACGATGTTCTACTGCTGGGTGATTGTGACGCTGGTGTTCGAAAATTTGCTGACGCCTTGGGTTGGCGTGAGGAACTCGAGGAACTCTGGGCGAGTACGAACCCTGACAAGACGGAAGAAAAGAAGCAAGATGCAAAGCCTAGAGACAAGCAGGCAGAGCTGGACGCCAAGATTGATGAACTCACACGCGGAGTAGAACAGACGCTGAAGTTATCAGAAGATCATAAAAAGCAGTTTGAGCAAGATTTCAAAAATCGTCTAGACGCTAGCAAGCTGAACGTTCCTGGAGGCCCGGCCAAGATAACTGAGGCTACAGTGAGCAAACCTCCAGACCAAGATCGGCTCAACGACTCTAAAGCAGCAGGATCCCCTCTCAGCCATGTATATCCTCATCTTGATGTCAAATCGTCAGATAAGCCCTCGCTGTAATTGGATGAATCAGCACTGCGAATCCTTCTCTTCCGATCCGGTTCCTTGCGAGTTCATCTTTCCCACTCGTTATGACAGTACGGTCGATCCCGACTGCTTAATGGTTTTCGGAACTCCTGGCTTGTTAAACCGACATCGGAACCGCGAGGAATAAGCCAACAGAATGCCTCCTAAACGGCAAGTCAATGGCATGCCGACGGTGCAGGTTCCCACACAGTCGTAAGTCAGATCTTCAGCTTACGTATTACTTAAGTTGTTTACTGAAGCAGTAAATATGAGACGGCGATCTGCACGATTCTTGTGGGCGAAGAAGAAGCCCTGTTCAGAGTTAATACTGGCCTTTTGAAAAATACAGCCTTCTTTGCGCAACATGGTCTATATAGTCCGCATCATCCGCAGCCCCCTGCGCAAATCGGTCCTCAGAGTCAATGTCACGAGCCTAAGAAGAGCGCATCGCCCATGTTCATCGACGAAGATGGTGCTAGCGAGGTCACTATACTGTCTGGCAATGAAAGCAGCGAAACCAATATCGTCGACCTAACACAAGAAGATGACGCTGATTACACCTTAAAGGGTCAATTTTATTATACTAGAGATGCTTTTACGATCTTCGTTCGGCACCTCAATGATGCCCCCCCTTTGACACCAACAACTGAGGGAGACTGCGCATCACTGTTCCAGGCATATGCCCTCGCTGAGCGCTACGAAGTTGGCCTCCTTCAAAACGAGGTCATTGATGCGTTGCAAAAATATTATTGTCGGGCGCAGATCCCCGTTAGCGACCTCATATACGTGGTGAATCAATGGGGCGACAACGTAGAAAGAAACTTGGTTAGATATCTCATCGCACAGATAGCGTTCGAGATGGCGGACGACTATGATAGGTACTATTGCGCCGAGAATAAGGCAATTGCAGGCCTGTTTGCTAGCGGATATACGTTGGTCATTGAAAATCTCTTCAAGGAAGTTATGTCTTACGCAAAGCCATTGGATTGCGCGGATCCGGCAAAGCGCAAAAGAAGTTGGAGACTCAACCCGGTATGACGTCGAGACCACGGTCGGTGAGGGTGTTACTAGTACGACGTTGTTTAAAGAATGCGCAATGGTTGCAGAAGTCTGGCAGGTGTATTAGGAGCCAGCTCTCGCTCCTTCTGGCTGGCTACCTGCCTCATGGCAACGATGCATTTTTTTCGGGGGACGAACCTACGAGCCATAGAGTTGTTCTCGGCCGCCAAGCTCCCGACGCTTTCGGTGTGCGGCCACGTGCCCCGATGAGCAACTGTACCATTTCAACAGTCTTTGGTGATGGCTTCTCCCAACAGAAACGCAGCGAAAGTTAGTGATTGGCAAGATATCAACATTTTGGTGAATAGGTCACGCAGTATCTTAGCGCTCGGAGGGCGCATGTAACGGCTTTTCGGTGCCATAGACTGCAAAGTATCCTCCCAAACTCCGGGTCTAGCATTACTACAGAAACCATTTTCACACTAAGACGAACCTCCAACTCTAATATAAAAAGTTTAATCCTTTGGCTTACTGTATTTAATCCTGCACCCTTTTGCCTTTTACGAACCTTGAATCCTACCTAGGTAGAGCCTGTTGAGATTTTCGCAAGCTTCCCCTCCTGGTATGACAGGTAAAATATTTAATTGTAAATTTGGGTGCTTGTAAATGACAGAGCTCCATAATCCGCGGTGATGTGTGAACAGAAAGACATGCAATTACTGTACCACGTTTTGATTGGGGGAGCTCCCGAGGTCCGTACTCCGTACCTCAGGGGCAGGCAGGGTCATCGTGGGTCATCAAGATGGTCACGCGTTTGGGCCCGTTAGCCCCTCGTCCACTAGTGCCCCAGTTTCCAGTAGCAGTTGCAGTATGACATACATCAAACAGCCCCTCCATTCGATCAACATTTTCTGCGGCTGCTCAATGGATACCATAGTAGCCGGCTACGCAAAATTGCGACTCTCGTGACTACCTAGGTATATATCAGCTAGGTCCGCTGCTCCTACAACCTCCTCGTAAATATCACCAGGATCGAATTCATTTAGAAACATGGAAAATAAAGATGTGAGTAGTCTTCTGCACCAGAGCCTCTATTTGTTTACGGCTCTTTTTGCGGGCCCCGTACATGCTTTAGGTCAGGTCTGATTGTGTTGTAGTACCACCCAGTACCCGAGCGATGGACGACGAGGGTCAGGTAAGAGAACAAGCATTCCTCAACCGTCTCCAGCTAATGCTCTCCCAGGAAGCCGTCGCGCAAGGGTAGGTGACTGCTCGCTCAGGCCTGTCGAATCCACGATCCTGACACACGTGTTAAATAGGTTCCATGGCCGATGTGCCACAGGACATCCTCACAGAGATTACCGCGCTCGAACGACTGTTCACTGTCGACACCGCCAAACTGAAAGAAATCACTGAGCAGTTCATAGACGAGCTGCAACAAGGCCTGCGTGGAGAGGGAAACATCCCAATGAACCCGACTTGGGTCATGAATATGCCCGATGGAGAGGAGACGGGTACTTTCCTTGCTCTGGATATGGGTGGCACCAACCTTCGAGTCTGCGAGATCACGCTGGTCGATGACAAAGGCGAATTCGATATCATTCAGTCCAAATACCGCATGCCCGAGGAACTGAAACACGGCTCTTCAGAAGACCTCTGGGACTACACCGCGGACTGCATTGAGCAGTTCCTTGAGTATCACCATGAAGATGACAGGGACGGTCTACCAATCTTGCCTTTGGGGTTCTGTTTCAGCTATCCGGCAACTCAGGACTATATTGATCACGGGGTGCTGCAGCGCTGGACCAAAGGCTGGTCAGTTGAAGGGGTGGAGGGTGCGGACGTCGTGCCTCAACTCGAGAAGGCTCTGAAAGAGAGAGTACGCCATGACCCCAATTCGGAAGAGTGATGCTGATTCATCCAGGATTTACCCGTCAAAATTGCTGCTCTGATCAACGATACGTCCGGAACTCTGATTGCGTCTGCATACACCGACCAAGCCATGCGACTCGGATGCATTTTTGGCACCGGCCTCAACGGCGCCTATCTCGAGCATTGCGGCAACATCCCAAAGCTGAGCCACATGAACTTGCCACCCGAGAGGGAAATGGTCATCAACTGTGAATACGGAGCATTCAATTCCAAAGGGCAGCATCCGGTTCTGCCAAAGACGCATTACGACGTTATGATCGACGAAGCCTCTCCCCGACCGGGCCAACAGGCGTATGAAAAGATGACGTCCGGCCTCTACCTGGGTGAGCTCTACCGCCTGGTCATGATCGACTTGCACAAAAATAAGAGGTTGCTGTTCGTGAATCAAGATATGAAGAAATTCGAAAAGCCATTCTGCATCGATACCTCGTTCCTCTCGTTTATCGAAGAAGACCCGTTTGAGAACTTGTCAGAGACACAGGACATGTTCAACGACAAGTACAACCTCAAAGCATCAAAAGCAGAGCTCGAAATGCTCCGTCGTCTGGCCGAGTTGATTGCAACGCGAAGCGCACGATTGGCAGCTTGTGGAATTGCTGCCATCTGCAAGATGAAAAATTTCCAACAATGCCACGTAGGCGCTGATGGATCGGTGTTCAACAAGTATCCGCATTTCAAGCAGAGGAATGCTCAAGCCCTACGTGAGATCTTGGGATGGCCCAGGGGGAAGAAAGATCAGGTCGTGGTGTTAAGCTCTGAAGACGGAAGTGGTGTGGGTGCGGCCTTGATTGCGGCCCTGACCGTGAAACGAATAAAAGAGGGCGTATACTACGGCATTCGGGACGTGGCGAAATTCGGGGTCGAGACTACATAGGCTTGAGGCCCGAGAGCATCCTAAAGCGCTCGAGACTCGATGGGGCTCGCCTCTGCAATTGATCGTTCAATTGATCGTGTCGCATGTGGAAGGTGCATTTGCATAGGCCATCCTTGAACGTATCCTGGCTATCCCGCATCTGCATGGTGAGAGTCATCGGATCTCAGTCTCTCATCTGCCACAGTCTCACCTTACCTGCCTCATTCCCAACTGCGAGATAGCCGCCATCCGGACTGATCGCTATGCTGCTTATCCTGCCGAGCGGCGTTTTGTCAGTCGGCCAATTCCTGTACACGGTGCAACTTGGCAGATGCACCAGTCTGAGGGCATTCTTCTTCCACCGTGACGCCATGACCAGCAGCTGCCCCGCAGCGTCCGGCGAGAAGTGCAAATGTGACACTGGCGTCGTGAGGTGGTCAAACGCCCGCAGTGGCTTAGGCCGGAACGTCGTGCTATTCGTCCCCGCAGCGGCTGTTATGTCCTTGAGAGCCGGGGCCCAGTGTGCCAAGATGGTGCGTCTATCGTAGACATTCACGATACCGCTTGTGCTCCCCGCGGCGACGTAGCGATCGTTACCCAACATCGCCGTGCCAGTACTCGAAACGGGGTCTTTGATCTCGCCGCCCAGCGCGAGCGTGGTGGTGCCCACTGCGCCTTCGTCCGTCCACCGTGCCGTCACGCGACGTTCGGCAATGCAGTATTCACTGACTTCGCCGTTTTTGCCGGCGATGCTGAGGCCGGAGCTGTCACGATAGAAGACTGCTGTGGCGATGCCGTTGAGGGAGTCGATCCGCACTTGACTGATGGGTTGGTGGGTTGTGGCGCTGAGGAGGTGTAGGGTTCCTCCTGTGGAGCCGGTGTTGGCGATGATTGCGACGTACGAGGAGTCGGGAGAGATGATGAGATGCTCTGTGGTGGGGATCTCGTGATTCTTTTTCTTTTTGCTCGCCATCTGGTCGACTGCAGACCGCGATTGGTACAAGGGCCGGGTGACTCGGGTGAGAGTGCCGGACTGGAGTGACCAGGTGTGGAAGTAGCGGCGACGGGCGGAGAGGTATAGTTTGGTTTCTGTCTCTGTTTCCACTGTAGATTCGGGCTGTAGGTGTTTGTGTTTCGACGTGTGCTTTGGGCTGCTGGTGGCCGTGGGTTTGGATCTTGCGGTCAAGGCAAATGCGGCGGTGGTTAATGGAGTGCCCTTTACATGCAGGGAAGTGAGTAGAGGATTCGGGTTCTGAGAAATTGGAGAAACATGATACAGGTTTACGGTTGAACTTGGACCCGCAGTGAGGAGGAGTGGATGGTGAGGGTGGAATTGGAGGCTGTCGATTGACGAAGGGCCAGAGCTGGCAACGTCTTTGAGGCGCTGTATGTCGATGATTTCTGGGCGAAGATTGAGGGTGCGTGTGGAGGGGGAATTAGGGGAGCCGCGAGCAGAGTAGTCTTGTCGAACTAAGGAGGAGGTCGAACGCAGGAGTTCTGCGAGTGGCTTGACGGAAGACCCAGATGCACCGTCGATGGAAATGTCAGAGTCAGAGTCAGAGTCAGATGCTCCATTGTAGCCATTGGAAAGCCTCCTCTTCTTTCTCGCATAGTTCACCCATTCTGGCACAGGATGTAGCCTCTCATATTGTCTGCGCAATCTTCGAATGTACTCGGGCCCTCGCACCACGTCGTCAGCTTCAGTGTCTCTCAACTTGCGCAGTCGTGTGTTAGAGGCCAACGAGACGGTGATCCTGTCGTCATCGCTATCATGCCACAGCACCTTTCTAGCATGATTTTCTGCTTCCTGCTGATCCTGCCCCTCCCTCAGATCGTGCATGACATCCTCTGGCAGTTCGGTGGTGCCGGCATCGAGAAAGAAGAGGTTCTCGTCTGCGATATCTTGCATGTCCTCATCCTCAGAGAACCCCTCGTCCTCAACATGGTCCTGTCCACTTGGAATCCTCGCGAGAGCAACCTCTTCCTCATGAGCGGCTGCCTTGAGCGAGTCAAGGAAGCCGGCCTGGTCGCCAAAGAGAATTTTCTCCAGTTGTCGTTCAGTATCGTCCTTTTCGACTACACCGTGTTGTTTCCGTGCAGCAGTTTCCTCTGCATTCAGTCGCCTGGTCGGGCCCATCTTGGCTACGCAGTTTGTCGCAGACAGCGTTCGATGTACGTGGTGGCCCGCACGACAGCAGCTTGTGTCCAGGTGGGACGAAGTACTCGAGTCCGTACTAAAAATTTCGGGCAACTTTTTTTTGGTACTCCGCACCATCAACTATTATGTAAGCTACCCACGGCTACCTTAATTATTACCCCCTGGAATTTAACGTGTTTTTAGGCCCAATAATGGGCCCCTCGGGGTCTATTGGGTCACCGGCAGGAAAATCCAAACGCAATCGGATCATGTGAATAGGTGCTCGGCCTATTAGACCCTATTGACTGAAATTGTCGGATTGCCTTTAGAGTTCCTTGGCCGCTGCGAAAGAGTTAGTGAAAGAGGGAATTGAGGGGAGTCCGCCATGTGCATTAATTTGCAAAGCCGAGCGAAATTGTGACGGGTTATGACAGCTCTAACGTCTGCAGAGACCAACAAACCTCATAAATGCTCCCTGCCACTTATCTGTGAATTTGTAGCTCGACACACAAGTGTTAAGTGTTCATATCTCAGTGTTCATTTGTCTATCTGCTCGCTCCGCGTCTGTGTCTTGCCTCGCTTATTCTGACCGCTTATGCCATCGGATCGCGGCTGTATCGGCCTGGGTACACGACTTTATGCACGCTGCCTCCGGGTAGTGCACGCGGTAGACAACCTCAAGGAAAGTGAGAGACTGCCGCAAAGAGGCAGGCGACCTTCTCGAAGCGGTAATTCATGAATGAAGTCGTCCGCCAGCTGCGGAACTGTGACCCTTCCGTGCCGGACGGATCGTTGCGCAGAATCAAGTCCGCCCGGCGCAGCCCCCCATGGATGCCGGCTCCGGTGCATCGGCCCTAGCGGGCGGATGCCGGTTGGGGAAAGTCATAGTTTACTAGTACCCGGTAAATCTAGGCGCTGTCCTCTGGGACCGCTGTCCGGGGAAGGTTGTCCCGGAGATTGGTTTTCCACTCAAGAACGTTGAGCCAACACATATGTACGAATGGGTGGGATTGTTGCCCTCTTCATTTCTTTCTCGAGACGTACATGTAGAGATATCTTCAAGTATACTCTCTGCGACAATCGGTATGACAGCCATCGTTTCCATCTACTTTTATCTATTCAATAATCTTCGCTCTGTCCGTCCATCGTCTCGTAAATGCATCTAATCATCATCAAGAATGAGCTTGGTGATCTTCCCAACCGCAATCGTTTGCCCCTGGTCTCGCAGAGTAAATCGTCCTAATTGAGGATAATCCTCAAATCGCTCTACGCAAACCTTGCCGCCTCCACTAGTCACTCTTAGCCTAGCGATAATTCCCATGCCTTTGGAAGCGAACGGCGGTGGTTTCTTGCTCTTCCGGCCGGTCTTGGGTTCCAATTTATGCAAGAGTGCCTCGAATGTGACTTCTTCGGTTGCAGAGTGCACGTGCAACACACAGTTGAAGCCGGCAGAGAGAATGGATTTGAGATCGACAATGTTGATCTGTGCTTCGAAAGCTGACACACAATGTACCAATCGTTTCGGCGAGCAGAGTACGAATCCTGGCATAATATCTTCCTCCTCAATGCCTCGGATCCTCATTCGGACCTGGTCACCGCAGGTGGCATGTGGAACCTCCTCTTCAGTTTCGCCATACAGGGCGGAGATGGTAATATTCTCTTTGTTTGGCATCATGGTCAAACTAGAGGTCTTTTGAACAACACCTGCCTCGATTCGGCCTTCGATCATGGTGCCTAGATCACGGTACTTGGCCCCAATAGGCATCATAAATGGCGCGTTCAAATTTCGAGCGATCTTCTGCATGTTATCGAGGAATTCGAGGAGTGAGGGCCCGTTGTACCAGGGAGCGACGTCGTTGGAAATCCGATCTTTGACGCCAAGTCCAGTCTGCGCAGAGATGGGCATAAATGTCGAGTCCAGACCCATCTTCTTCTTGAGAAACGGTTTGAGCTTGCCCTGGATTTCATCATAGCGTGCCTTCGACCACTCGACTGTGATATCATCCATCTTGTTGACGGCCACGACCACTTCTTTGGCGCCGGTAGTTTTAATCAGCATAGCGTGCTCTTGCGTCTGACCACCTTTTTCAAACCCGGTCTCAAACTCGCCTTTACGGGCCGAGATGACCAGGATGGCCACATCGGCTTGTGCAGCACCGCTCAACATATTCGGGACGTATGTTTTGTGTCCAGGGGCGTCGAGAATGGTGTATCGTCGCTTGTCAGTTTCGAAGAAACCTCTGCCCACCTCGACAGTTTTACCCTTAGCACGTTCTTCCGTGTTCAGATCCAACACCCAAGAAATGTACCAAGTCTCCCTTCCAGCAGCCTTTGCTTCGTTCTTGTACTTTTCTAGCGTCCTCTCGTCCACCATGCCGGTCTGGATCAGGACTTGGCCACCAAGCGTGGATTTGCCAGCATCGACGTGGCCAATGAAAATGATGTTGACATGTTCTTTGCCGTACATTTCTTCGAGGACCGAAGCATCAACGTCTGCGGTTTGTGCTTGGGCAACGGCGGCCGCATCGGCCTTTTTCTTAGCATCACCGGGAGTGGGAGAGTTCTTCCCCCCTGCCCTCGAGGGTGGTGTGGTTTTGCCTGATATTTGCTCGCCGGTCTTTTCTACAGCCTTTGCAGCCTTGACCTTGGCTCCTGCTTCGGCCGATTTCGCTGCTGGTTCAGGAACTTTGTCTTCGGCTGGGGCAGTCTTGGTACTAGGCGAGTCTGCTTTCTTGTCTGTCGCTTTGGGTGGAGCGGGCACACCGATAGAAAGGACCTTAGCCTTCGGTGGTGCACCCCCAGGTTTCGGCACAGGCGCAGACGCAGGCGCAGGAGCAGCGGCGGGCTTTGACGGGGCAGGGGAAGCGTTGGGTTCTGCTGCACCTCGTTTCGCGATACTTATGGGAGCGCCTTGCCTTGGCTGAAATTGGCCGGGTGTCTGGTTATATGCAGCGAACTGACTGGCATTGCCCTGTCGACTGGGCTGTTGGGGCGGCTGCTGTTGGTATTGCTGGTACTGAGTAAAGCCCTGCTGCTGAGGATGTTGTTGGTATTGGTTAAATCCCTGCTGGCCATGGCCTCTGTACTGTTGGTAGCCATTGTACTGTTGGTATTGCTGGCCGGGAGTGAAGGAGGTGGCACCTGGTTGAAAGGATGAAGCGCCCGGTCTGAAAGTATTGGCATTTATGCTCATGTTTTGGGTTTGTCTCTGGAGTTCCTCATCTTGTGCCGCAGCATCTTCCCACGAATCGTAGTTCCCTGCCATGTTTAAGGTGCCGAAGACCGAATGAATGTCGTTTCCGATATGAAAGAAAGGGGATTACACGATTCTCGACTGCTCAAACGATAGGTAGAGCCGGGTACTCGAGGTCGAAGGCTTCGGTAAACTTCTGAAATGGGCGTTGTGATTGCGGTCTGCAAATGGCTTTTCTGCGGTAAAATGGTGGCCACAGGACTCACCACCAAGGCTGTCAATAAAAATGTGAGTCTTTGTGACTGGTTGCCTTCTGCAATGACGACAAATCCAAACCTTGTTCGCTTTCTGAAATCAGCGACCCCTCCAACGGCCCTAGGCCTCACTAGCCTCTTGGCCACTGAGCCCGAAGCTATAAGAGCGGGCATGGGATGCCCGGACGCAGTAATGTCGGTAGTAACACAAGGCTGAACATCCTGACCGCGGCCGAACCAGGGAATGTAGCCAGCCTTGTCAGCCGAAGACGCTGAGGCCGTTCTGTTCAATCGCTGTGCTGTGCTGCCTACCGAAAAGAAAGACAAGGTCTTTCCTAACTATGTACCTAGTAGGTGATTGTGGTTGACCCGGATTGTACGACGAATAATGAACCGATTCCAATGATCAAAATTTGTGAAACATGATGAGTGAGTGCAGTTTTATTCTGGCCACGAGGCCTTGAAGAGAAGATCATTCACCAGCTCGACGAAACGGCAGACTGCATGTAGTGGATTTTTGAAAATTCATTCACTACTGCTGTAGCCAGCCCAAAACTTCCATGAGTTTACTTGCTACCTGCAAGCCTCAACGCTTCACGCGGCTTGCCTCATTGGGATTCGTGGCTGTTGAATATTTTCGAGATTCACGTCCAAGCAGTCTCTAAAAGACGAAAGAGATAACCTTATCATACGTAGCGATAGTCGGGCGGCGAAGCAGGTTTCACGATGGAGTATCTTCTAGGCAAGGTTACGCAGCAGGCGATGAACTATGCTATTCGATCAGGCGTTACCCTGACAGCTTCATACGCCCTCAAGCAGTCCAACAAGCTGCTTAAGGGTGCGCCTGAAAGCGATGTCACCGATCAGTTGCACGAAGTTCACCAGGTGAGCATCGACCACTACCACTTCGGACCTTCGCTGACTGCCAATGCAGAGACTCGAGCGTAAGATCCATATTGTCACGCCAGCTATCGACATGATTGAACTAGTTGCAGCTCGTGGGAACACATCGTTGGAATCTGCCGTCTTACTCACGAAAGAACTGCGCCTTAGCATTCAGAATCTAGGCCAACGGATGGCCAAAGCAAACGCGTCGTCGCATGAATACAAGACAGGAAGCGCGCGAAACAGGGCCGCCCTCGAGGCAAAGCACAAGCAGGAACTGCAGCTCATTGTGTGGGACATGCAGAAATTGCTGACCAAATTTGAGGATGCGGTGCCATTCATCAATCTTGCCTTAACCACATCAGGCGCCAAACTATCAACTACTCTTCCATCAACGGTGTCTCCGTCAAGGCTGCTTCAAGCCAGCACGCTTCTCACGGCAGGTGATACACAATACGTTACATCGCCTAGCCGAGTTGCTCAAGTCGGCCCTACCTTTACGCTTACCTTGTACATGTTGTTCGCTGGGCATGATAGACCACAAAACGAGGAAGAGATTCGTGAGACGACATGGAAGGAGGTCATGCACAAAGCTCGGGTGAAGCTCAGACGAGTTCCGTTGGACGTTATCCTGTCCACAGGCTCGGGTTCGAATGTTCTGCAGTCGCATGAGATCTCCACTCGTGGGAAATCTTCGACGCACGATAGTTTGACTTCCCACATACGGGCGAATGAACGATCAAACGAATTTGCATACCAAATCATGATGGTTGAAGACTTCGACGATGACCGACATCACGACTTTGGGGACGACGACGACGACGACAGTCCCAAGCCACAACCGTTCGATGACGTTCAGTTGGCGGGTATTCGAGAGATGATTCCCATCCACGAGATATCGAAGATATTCTATGCAGACACCAGCAAAGTTCTGAATATAGGGACAGACGCAGAGTCCAATCACCCAGTCTTGCTATTGAGACGAGATGTTGAAGCTGTACCGCCGCGAAGAATGGTAGAACAAGAAGTTCTAAACCTTGGCGCTGAGGCCATAAGCAATGATGTTGACGAAGGCAAGCCAAATACCGACAAGGACGAAGGGTACGTGCAGCATGATCATAGCGAACGAAAGCACGACCCGTGGCGGCTGCCTCCCTCGCTTGATCCAGAGTGGATCGCATTAGAGGTGTACACCGAGCCGGAGTACTCTGACGAGTCAGAGGGAGAGGAAATCGTCGATGAGCAGGACTTTTCAACAAAACAGGGCGCTTCTAGCTCGTCCGATCTCTCATTGTCGTTCTCAGGGTTACAGATCAATTCGCCATCGGCTACGGCAACAGGAACGGGTGGGGCAACTCCGACGCGTACGCCAAAGCAACAGTCAGGAATACCCGCGATCAAAACGTCCTTGTCCCTGCTCGAGCTGTTGCTTCGCTTGACGAGTCTGCAACAATTCCGGCAGCAATCGCATCTTTCAATTCCGGACGAGTTGCTCAATTTCTTTCTGGAAGAATCCGCCTCGACTGGAGCAGGAGGGGACGAGCAACACCGACAAGCAATACGTGCTGATGCTCGAAGACGAGTGGGATGGGATCCGTACGACGAGAGTCCGCTCAAACGTCGAGGGGAGGATTATCAGTATCAGGAGTACTACAGCAGTCCAAGGACGCAGCCGGGCTCCCTATACAGTCCGAGGATGGCGGAATCTCTGTACAATTCGGATGGGTTGCATGCTCAAAGCAAAAGCATTACAGGTACTCCCGAAAGCCAGTCTAGAGGCACACCATTGTCGCCTTCGAGCAATCATCGAGGGCCGGGATTGAGCAAGCGGCCGCCTGAATGGATCAAAGGACAAGCTGAGGGTCATGGAAGCCTATTACGATCTTCAGTTGTCCATAACGATGAAGGTATTGGCACCAGCCCGGGTACCTTGAGTGATCCAGATGGCCGACCGTGAACCATCGATGAACAGGGTGAGATGCGTCAAACACGGACGGGTGGGAGCCTTTATGTATTAATAACACTCCATATTTTTACTTTGCATATTAGGTATTTGAGTCTGCCGTGTGTTCACTTTTATTACTCCGTACAATGGAAGGTGGGGGGCAGTGCAAAAGAAGGCCCGTGGATCCCTAAGCTCTGCCAGCGAGCAGCCAATTATTATTAGACGTCCAAGGTTTGGTGCGGTAAAACGCTCCACCTGGAAAGGCCCCAAGACGACGTGGGCGGCTAGGCGCACTTGATTTCTTACCAGACGGGCACTTGCCTTGTTGTGTTGGAGGCGTATTCTTTTCTGCGCATAGCAATCGTCTACCAGGAGTCCGAACTGTAGTGGCTGATAACATCTCATCTCGTCGCGCGGTAGTCAGACGCCAACACAATATGTGGTATCGTCGAAATACTTGCTCCACCGACTCCCTATAGCCCGAGACTCGGACTGCGCCGCTTACCTGCTTGGTGAAGGTTACTTCGGACAGCGCCCCACCTGTCCACAGCTGGCTTCATCATGACGGAAGCAGAGGCCGAGAATGAGCAACGGTCAGGCAAGAGGAGACGTGTGCTCGCCTGCGACACATGCCGACGGTTGAAGAATCGCTGCGAGTACGACGCATCGATCGGCAAATGTACCAGGTGCCGCAGATTGAGGTAGAGGTCACTGACCCGACATCATGGCTCGCCTAGTTGCGCTCTGACTCACTCTCAGGCTGGAATGCTCGCTGCGGCCCTCGTCCTCGGACATCCAAGACGCTCCCCATTTAGAGCCGACGGGTAACCTGGTCAGCATCGAGGACAGGTAAGCAGATCTTCGCATTCAACCGTCCGTTCTAAAACGTTGCGACAGGCTCAAGGAGCACGGCACACTGCTCCACGACATCAGAGACATCGTCCAGAGGATTCAATACATCTCGCAAAGCCCGCGGCAATATCGGGCCGATGGCCGACGCAGCCTATCCCTTGACAGTAGCGATTTACAAAACGGTATCGAGGAGGAACAGATCACAAGCAATGCTGCCGCCGATCGTAACACCACCTCAGCTCCAGTCAATCTGATCAGGAACCGCTTTTCAGCCCTCAGCGGGCTCGCCCGGCTGGCAAGAAATTCAAAGGATGTGGTCGAGCTAGGTCTCTTGTCGGAGAGGCAGGCCTTGACATTGCAAGAGCTTTTCTTTCACAGGGTTGGTCCCTGGATTGGTGTATCAAACTGGAGCGCCATATCTGAAGCCAGAGACGTCCGCAGAATCTCACCTCTACTATTTGCTGCCATCTGTCTTCAAGGCGGCCGCTTGGACGCCTCCTTCTGTAACACCACCCAACACGACCAATTGTACGAACACGTCCGCGCCTTAGCTGGCCGCGAGCTGTTGATCAGCCCACTGCCCTTGGAATCAGTATGTGCTCTTCTAATCCTTGCCATGTGGAGCACCAGTCCCAAGGAGAAAGCCGAATTCATCGACAGCTGGCTCATGAGTGGCTACGCCGTCCAACAGGCCATGCTTTCCATCAATTTCACCACTCTCCTGAAGAATCTCAATGAAGGAAAGGCCGACCACATCGATCAACGGAGGTTGCGATTGTGGAACCTGATCTGTCTGTGCCACCTGCAGTTTGCTGTCGGCACAGGTCGTCCGTCCGTCATCGCTCCAGAATACTTGGAGCATTGTCCGTCCATTTTAAACACCATCGAGGCTACCATCTACGATGGCATCACAGTCTCAACCCTCCAGTTGTTTGCAATTGTGCAAAATCTGCTCAAGTATAACAACCTTACCGAGGACCACTCCCGCCGACATATCAAAACATGGACAAACAAATGGGGTCATCTGCTTGAAGCCAACGATCCCCGTGTCTGCACGTTACAATTGGCAATTGACTTCTGCCACCTTGTTATCGACAGACGCTGTCTAGACCAGGTCAATAGTGATGCTTTGCCAACTGCTGACCAGAATATCACGTCCCCCAACGGGAATCAGCTCACGTCACCTTCAGTATCAAGTAAAGCTGAACGGTCCTCGATGCTCAATCCTGGTCTTAGGGGTCGTATTTACGTCCTTTGTAAATCGCACGCCATGCAGTTGCTTATCACCTTCAAGTCGCTGCCCAGGACCACAAGCGAAGAAGTTCCAGAGTTTCTGCACCTCTGCGTTGTCTACGCAATGATTGTCCTTGTAGAGCTCTATAAAGAGCAGCCAGATGACCATGAAGTCCCCGCCCTGATTCGCGAAACATTGAATTACGGCCAACAAACTGTTTCCGGCACTACCATCAGTTTTGAGTTCACGAAATCAGCATTAGGGGACTTTTTGGAAAGTACAGAGTTTCAAACTCAGCCGCATCAGGTAGTCGATCAGCCGCATTTCGAACAGCTAGGGGAAATGTATGGCTTGCCTCAGATGGAAGATTTGTTCAGTGGCGCTTTCACAGACAATTATCGGTGGTACGGCTGAGTCTATTCGATGTTGTCGTCAAATAGTCAAAGCCGCCTCACTGATCCATCATCTCGAATCATTTGATCCCTACAGAAAACATCTTGTGGACGTTTGCGTGCTGCCTTGACGATCAAGACGGTCTGTTATCAACGCCATTTTTTTTCTTTCAATGCTCGATTCGGAATCGGCAGATCCCCACGCTGCGCTCGACTGTCACATGACTCCCATATCAGCATATTGTCGAATTGTCGATGCCAAACCACTCCGGCAGATATACACAGATCCATCTTCCGAGCAACAGCCTCTGGCTTATCGCACAAAGCCGACCCTAGCAACCTGTTTTTCAAGATATATCGCACCACAGACCTCAATGCCAGGACTTGAATGATCGCATTCCAGCAATCAGCCAAGAAGCAACAGCGACAACAGCAACTATCCAACCTTATTGTGCTTGATGAAGGATGTCAGACTGTTCGATTCGCGTAAGTATCTGCAACAAACCATCTCTGGATATGCCGATATTGACAAATGTCCAAGGACCCGTTGTTATGAGGACAGCAGGCAGGTAAGGCCTCAGCAATGAACCTCTATAGGAACGATGGGGTTCCTGCGTTGGGGTTTGGGAGCTACTTTGGAGGTGCGGTCATTGTTAAATCATTCATGAACTGCCGTCCGATTAGATTTGGGAGCCCGCGTGAAAATATCGCCGGTGACAATTTTAAAAGTCAATGTGCCAGTGGCGTCTTCAGACCCCTGACGGACCTGCATTGAATCTTCAAGCTCACACCAAACACCTCGATGCGAACCTTCCCAAAACTTTGAGGTCTGAGGTCTGACGAGAAGGGTGTCCCGTTCACGCCCTTGATTAGGGCCAGTCACGTGACCTATGACTGATTTTGACTTCGGATGACGACGGCGACACAAGCCCGCAAGACCCGATCAGTCCCAATCGTGTTACACACAATTTAGCTATATGACGGACAGTGTGCTGTAGACTGTCAAGTTTTATGGATAATAAAATGAATAGGACCAGACTAAGAGATATATCAGACTTATCAGATACACGACGCAACAGCCGTCGCATTTCACCTATTGGGAAGCACCAATGGCCCGATGCCACTGGCGGAGAGGCCATGTATTTATGAAATGCTGGGGGGCCTCAAGAGACGAAAGATGAAGGCGCCGACGGACTTTTCATTAAGCGGAGAGAACGGGTAAATGTCCAAGATGAGATTCCGCGGAGTTATTTGGAAGAACTCAGAAGAGAAGCCGTCCGTGAGCTTCTTGCTTTAAAATCCACTGCCTTCACTTCTTCCCTGCCTTGAACGTCTTCAACGGATCTCTTCTCCTCGTTGTTGCTTTTTTTCCTCTAGAATGTTGCCTGCCACTGCTACTACCCTTGGCATTTCCAAAGGGCTTTTTCTGCTCTTCGTTGAAACTCACCAGTCCAGCCTCTCCCCTGTCAGTTCCAAGCTTCCTCTTCTTGCCACCGCTGCCAGTTCCTGCCCCTGCTGGCAACAGGTAATCTGGAACCCTCCTCAAATGGCTCTGGACACGGATAACTCCGCCACCAGCGCCGCCAACATCCTGCCGTAGACTCTTCAGATCCTCTGGATTCTCCTCAAAGTGCCTCGCCAGCTTCTCGCTCTTCAGCAACTCCGTCTTGATCTCGCGTGTCCGCGCCTCGCGGATCTTGTTCGTGGTGACCGCCTTCAGCGCATCTTGCATCCTGTATCGGAAGCCCTCGACCTGGGCCATGTTGAACTGGTAGTCCAGGACTTGCCGTCCTTTCTTCGCCTGGCGCGACTTGATCTTCTCGAGGACACGCTCGTCGTGCCGCGATGACGGGAGAGAGGTGTACTTGTGCTTGCCGTGGAGAGAAGCAGGAACGACGAAGGAGAGCGCCATGCCGGACTTGCCGGCGCGGGCGGTGCGGCCGATGCGGTGGGTGTAGGAGCGAGAAGAAGGGGGCAGGTCGAAGTTGAGAACGCAAGAGACGTTGTGGAAGTCGATGCCACGAGATATGCCAAAGTCTTTCTTGTTTTGCTTGGAACGCTTGGAGGGTTTGGCATTTGAGCGGGTATTGGCCTCGGTCTCGGTCTCGGTGGCTGAATCTTGCTGTTCTTCGGATTTCTGGTCTCCGTCCTGCTGCTCGGACGGCCTGTTGGACCTGCGTTTGACACCTCCGATCACTTCTTGGTCGTCTGCTGCTATGAGGATATCATAAAGGCCCTTGTTAAACTCCTGTACGGCGTGCAGCCGAGAATTGACAGGAAGTTCTGCGTTGAGGATACAAGACCGAATTCCAAATTGCTCAAGATATAGGCGTAGTCTATAGCTCCGATCCACATCCTGCACGAAAACGATGCACTTCCCCTTGACAAGCTTGAGCTTGAAGATCACGTAGATGAGCAGGAATTTATCCTCTTCACGACATTTGACGACATATTGTGTTACTTCTTGCCCTTTCTCTTCCTTGTCTTCAATGTCAATGATTTCGTAGTCTTGGACGAACGTGCTTCGTAACTGCTCAACCTCCTGTGTCATAGTTGCGCTTATAAGTAAAACTTGGACGCTCGACAGCGTGGCCTTGGAGATGTTATCCATATCATCTTCGTAGCCGTAGGAGAGCACCAGGTCTGCTTCATCGATGACCAGGCGTGATACTGAGCCAAGAGACAGCGCCGAGCTCGCAAGGAGCTGAGCAACCTTGCCCGGTGTCGAGACTATGACGTCCGGTGCCTCACCCAATCTGGCCGCGAGGACGGGCTCGCTAACCTTCTGGGTCAGGTTCAATGCCCGCACGTCTTTCCCGCAAAACTCGGCCAAGCCAGCAAACTCTCTTGTGACTTGATCTGAAAGCTCTCGTGTTGGAACTAGAACCAGAACCGTCGTGCTCTTGGGTCTCGAACCGTGCGCTTTAGCTTGAAGAATCGATTGGATACATGGCAGGACGTATGCGGCTGTCTTTCCACTACCAGTTTTCGATCTTGCAAGAATATTTTTGCCCTCGTTTGCCAGAGGAATCACCCCTGCCTGTACAGCAGTTGGCTCCACATACTTCCGCTTTGCAAGGGACTGTAGTAGTCGAGGGTCGAGGTTGAGCGAATCGAAGGTTAGGGCGGGAGAGGCAGTGATTGGTCCTGGTTTTGAAGGGTCTTCGTCAACGGGCACATCGTTCTCATCGAGCTTGCGCTTCATGTTGCGGATAGATCAATAGCTAGCTAGCAATTTCTTTTCTAAAGCTTGCGCTCACGCCGGACGACCGCAAGCATCTTTTGAGACCAAAATTTTTTGAATCAAGTTTGGCTAATCTTCGGGTATGTAGTCTCTTACGTCTGCATGAAATGCGTTATTGGCCGCATTACCTACCGTACATTGTTGCCTACTCATCGCTTCGAATCACTCGGCGCAGTGGTGCAGGCTCCGGATAGCGAGACCTTGTATCGTAGTCAGGTTGAGGGATTTGCTGAGTGCTCCTGCGTTCGTGTTCAAAAACCCTAACCATGTTGAAGAATTGTAGCTATAGTAGTCTGCGTTAATGGCTAGTCTGTCAAAGCCAGGACTGGGCAAATACGCAGTGGCTATTGCTTTCCTCGTCTTAAGATTCGGTTTTCGCATGAGAGCATGATTTCACGCACGCAACTATCTTCAGAGCTTCTTTCGCCTCGAATATTGCTTCTCTAGTTCGTCGACTCATTTCCTCTTTAAACATCGCAGAAGTCTGTGGCAATGGAACAAGATTATCAGGATGGATGATTCTGCTAATCGAACACGATCATGATTGAGTAGGAAGTTTCGTGGGGGAATGGACAGAAAAGGATTTCTTGCTGGGAACAAGAAAGGTGGTTGATATTAACTAGGGTAAGGGAGGGTATCAAGTCGAACCAGTATTCGCGTCGGCGGTGACGCCCTCACTGCCGAAACGAGAAATTCCTCCAGGGCTCTGGAGTAGTGGAAGTTCTGCGTCCTCCACGTAAATGGGAATCCGTGAAGTCATCATCAGCTCAATATTTATTCTCTCTCTCTGTGTGTGTACCGACAAGCTTAGACAAGGGTTATTCAAAACGCCTGCCCAGTTGCCACCAGTAGGCGCCATCAGGTGGTACAATATCGGGTGATTAGGGACTGGCGCGTCTCGACTGGGCACCAACGATGGGCTGATTCTGTGTTAACGCGTGCAGTGGAAAGAGAAGAATTACCATGGAGCTGGATGTGGGTGTGATAGATACATGTACCTGTGGAACACGGAAACGATTGGAACATCTGCAGCCAATTTACCAAGCCACTGAAACACTGCTATCTCGATCATTATACATCTCCTTAGCATCCCTGTGTGCTGTCTCTGATTCTATCGAACGACCGGATCCTTTTTAGCCCCCCATCCCCATCCATGAAGGCCTTCACCAGTACCCTCACTCATACCAATACTACTAGTGCCACCCGCTGTGATGCTTCCAGCCGCCTGGCCACCAGCAACTCCAGGCGTAGTTGCTGCGTATTTGTCCAATTCTGCGCGGTTCATGCCGGTGTATTTTTGCAGGTCCTCGTCGTTGAGATTGGAAGTGCCAGGACCACGCTTTAGATCTTGGTACTTCTGGTAGAGCGACCTCTTACGAGGCTGAGCTTGCTCTTCGCCGACACCGGGAAAAGGTTGTTTGGTGTCAAGGACGTCCGAAACGTTGGCTGAATGCGCTGTTTGAGCCTTTTTGCTGAAGAGACCCATGCCTACTTCGGGTCTGGAAGATGAGGAAGCGGAGAGACAGAGTGATACGGTATTGTGACGACGATTGCAAGTGAAAGGCCTCCGGCGAGCGCCTCCAATCAAAGCTACTGAGGAGGCTTCGCGCCCTGGTTATCTGCTACGCCTGGCGGTTGAGCAGATTGATTGACAGTCCCAGTGCCTTGAGGCCCTTCCTGATTGCTTGGGGTTTTCTTCTTCTCCTCCGATGGTGATGGAGGGGCGGACTTTTCCCGAGGGGTATCTGTTGGTCCGCAAACGGTATCCCTTCTGCGTGTAGCTTCAGAAGCGTAGTCGACGTCGGTGAAGTTTGTTTCAACTTTTCTTACTGGTGCTGCTGTTGCGCCAGTGCTGGTGCTGGTGCTGGCTTCGTTGTCGCCTTTCAAATCTGACTGACAGCAACCCATATTTAAGCGTGTGTGGTGCTGATGAAAGAACAGTCACGAGGTGAGATGATAAGTGAGGCAGTGAAAGCCCAAACAAGGATAGTCAGTCGATCTGTGGTAAGGTGTGGGCAAACAGAGAGCTCTTTAAGAGGCGTGGCTATATTTAGCACTTATAAAACTTAAGTTCCAGGCCTTCCGTGAAGAACACACACTTTGATCCTGCAAATGGTTGATGTTGCAAATGAGAACTGTTGCAAACTCGACACGTGCTCGAAGTAGTAGAGAAACTCGAGATCAGACTCAAAGGACGCCGAAGCGGGAACTATTTCAGTCTCTGGGCCCCCTCACACTATTAATGCAATGAGCTTGCGTAATGTAACAGTACCGAGGCGAAGAAAGCGAGACAGAGATTGAAGAGAGCAATTATGGTCACATAAGATTGGAGACCGGCTTTTGCTGAGCTTTCATGGATTCCGGGGGCCCGATCGGCTTTTACGAAAGCTGGGGAGCTGCAAGCTAAGAGTTCCACTAAGGCCACGGCCTGGAATGGAACCTTGTCACCTAAGGTCTAGATCACCGATTGGATGCCAAGCCAAAGCTAGAATGGTGGCTGTGTGCAAAGAAGTCCTGACAGTCTTTGACGCTGCAGATTGCGTTTGAGGTATTGTGATTCTCGCCAACAGCGAAAAATGCAGATAGGATAGTATGGGACAAGCGAGACGAGCTGTTCAGGGATGAAGACAGTTTGAGTGGAAACGACCGTGCTAACCGTTCTAACCGTATACCTCTCACCTCCTCCTTGCCAATATTGTTCGCTTCCGCTCAACCCGAACTCGTGGGCACCTGCTTTAGCGGCGACGCCCCAAGCCCCAAAACCCACCTGGGTAAGGATTAGGCCGCTTTCGAATAGTGCAGCTGCCGCGCAAATTCAGGCAAATTTAGCCTTTGCGTTGGTATTTGCTCGGCGCACAGGTAGCTTGAAAAAATCCAGGTTGTCGCGGGATACATTACTGTCGAACACACGAAGCATTGGGTTAGCTGCACGTGGCTGCACAAATCGGGAATCTCCAATTGGGGTACGAATCTTTTATCAACTTTTGATGCGGAGAAGGAAATTTCATCCGAAGGAGGTGCCACGTGCACAGTTGTCCTATTGCTAGTCATAGCATTCCACAATCCTATAGGATAGATTACGCATGTCGAGCCGTCTGGATTTTGACATTTCGGCTAGCATTCGCAATGCATTCAGTCTCAAGGGAAAGAACCACGTGGGTAAGGGCCGGTGGCATGGGGATCGTCTCTGCTATAATTCGTGCCATCTGAGAGATTGGAGATAAAGTCACAATCCTCGACGTGAGAGAGGAGCCCGTAGCCAACTCAAATCCCTCTCAAGCGAGTCTGGCGTGAAAGCCGAGTACGTTCAAATCAATGTTACCAAGGAAGCAGGCCTGACGGGGTCGTTTGATGCCGCGATTTCCCAGCACGGCAGTCTCGACAGCTTGGTGACGGCAGTTGGTACTGTAGTTGACAAACTCTTTACCGAGCAAACGTAGGAAGAGGCTAATAGAATTCAACATGTCCATGTGCAATCATTGCTTCCCTATGGCGACACGTGATTGACACGGGCGCAGGTAATGGGCATGATCCACGCGCCACAACTGGCTGTCGAGGAGACGCTGAAGCAAGACGCTGCTGACAGTGCTGTGCTTGTGCTTGTGCTCGTTGCTTCTATTTGCGCTCAACAAGTTTCATCTGGTACCAATTTGTCAGGCTATATTGTTTCCACAGGGGAGTGTTGATGCTCGCTCGTGCTTTGGCGGTTGAGCTTGCACCAAACAACAGCAGGGTTTACTCGATCTTCCTTGGCAATATAGAGTCGAATATTACCAGGAGCTTGAAGCTGCAGTACCCTCACCTTGTCAAGATCATGCACCAGGTGAGGAACTCTAGTGGGGTGCATTTCGTCTTCGCACAAGTGATGAGGCTCCATCGGTGAAGAGAATAGGCACTCATCAAGACCTGACACTGGCAGTCGTTTCCTTGCTCAGCAATGCGTCTGGATATACCACAGGGACGAGTATGCAGCTCATGGGAGGTCTGCACTGTGGACGAACCGCAGCCAGTTCTGGTCCCTAATGTTGATACCGTCCAAAGATAGCGAATAGCGGGACCAGACACTTGATTACACTGGCTTGATACCCTTGTGTATACTGGCGATTCCGCCGGTCAGGTTCTCGTACCCCCGGCCGGGCATGACAAAGCCGGCTCTCTCAATCATGCCCTTGAATTCTTCCTGGGTTGGGAATTGTTCGATGCTCTCGACTAAATATTGATAACTATCTCGATCGCCCGCCACGATCTGACCAATGAGTGGTATGGCTCCGAAACTCCATCTCTTGTACAAGGCATCGAACAGCGAGCTGTTGACATGGCTAAATTCCAGACAAGCAAAGACGCCACCAGGTTTGAGGACTCGAAATGCTTCCCGTAGCGCTGCGTCTTTATCGGTAAAATTCCTTATGCCGAATGCGACAGTGTAGAGATCGATGCTGTTGTTGGGCACAAAGGTCAGGTGCTCTGCATTGCCAACCTTGAAATCTAGTCTTCCAGTCTTCGCATATGGGGTGTCAAGTGAGCGTTTCTTTCCCTCCGCAAGCATGTCCGGATTGATATCGGAGATGGTAACTTTTGTGTGCAGGTCGCCGTTGACGTTTGTTGCGTGATCAAGCATTCGAAATGCAATGTCGCCAGTACCGCCCGCGATATCAAGAATGTTCCAAGCCTGGGCAGGCGAAACTGTGCGTGTACCGGGATTGAGAGAACGCACGAAATGGTCCTTCCAAAGCCGATGAATTCCCATCGACATGAGATCGTTCATCGTATCGTACGAAGTAGCCACGGAGGAGAAGACTTTGCCGACTGTATAGAATGCATCGATCAGTAAATTGATTCCTCCAAAGCGCAGCGTAGTAGAGTGCATCAAGACTAGACCAGACGAGACATACCCATCGCCTCCTTCTCAGCTTCCGGTACATTCTCGAAGCCGAAATGGGTCGTCCGGCTATCTGACTGGCTCTCGGGAGCTTGCTGTCGCCATCTCGTTGTCTGGGTTAACGATCGACGAGCTGCGAGGGAGATGGATATGTTTGACGTAAGCTTAGCGGGTCTAGTCAACCAAAGTACAGACATGGTCAAACAGCTTGTCAACGGCAGCTTGTCGTTGCAGTTCACGAGAGTGACCTGTCCCAGAACACGACCATTGACGAATCTCCAAAACAGGCAAGCACGTCACGCTAGGAATTTAGGGACAATTAAAAAGACGTCACCGGGTCCGCCATAACCCTATCCGAGGATAACCGGGTTGATATTCTATAATATCTCAGGCAGGTCATCTTCAGACCACATTAGACAGTGATGTTGTGTTGAAGAAATAACCAGCCTCTTTCTGCTATGAGCTGGTTCCGCGATAGCTGATTCTACAACATGAGTCTCAAAAGGGCAGTGCAACGGTCCCTGCAGCCCGGAATCCACAAGGCATGCGTAACGAGGAACGCCCTCGTAGCACAACATGCCACCACCAGCACGACCACCCACTGCACCTCCTCAGCATGTACGACAACACAGGTCCGGCGCCAATCCAGCAACACTTTAACCTATCAACCCAGCATCGGTCAACGGCCCAAGTCCGACAGTGTGCACTTCCCAGGGGCTCTAAAGAGCCAATTCACGGCTACCATGCGTTTTCAGAACCCGGCCAACGAACCCGCTTTACCAACCTACCGCATCATGGATGACGACGGTAGCATAGTTGACAATACTCGTGATCCGCAATCCGCTCCAGACAGCGAGATCATAACCTGGTACCGCAACATGCTCACCATTTCCATCCTCGACATCATCATGTTCGACGCTCAGCGCCAAGGCCGGACCTCGTTCTACATGGTGTCCGCGGGCGAGGAAGGTATAGCTGTGGGCACCGCCAGCGCCCTCGACCCCTCAGACGTGTGCTTCCTGCAGTACCGTGAACAAGGGGTCTGTCTGCAACGTGGCATGACGATGCGCGAGCTCATGTCACAGCTCTTCGCCAACAAAAACGACTGCGGCCACGGCCGCAACATGCCCGTGCACTACGGCAGCAGCAAGCACCACATCTTCACTGTCTCGTCCCCGCTCGCCACTCAGATTCCGCAAGCCAGCGGTGCTGCCTACGCCCTGAAACTGCAACACCTTGCTCAGCCGGAACACAACAAGCCGCGGATCGTCACGTGCTACTTTGGCGAAGGCGCCGCCAGCGAAGGCGACTTTCACGCAGCGCTCAACATCGCAGCGACCAAGTCATGCCCGGTGGTGTTTGTGTGCCGTAACAACGGGTTCGCCATCTCCACGGCGAGCATCGAACAGTACAAAGGAGATGGGATCGCGAGCCGTGGCTTGGGGTACGGCATCGACACGATCCGGGTCGACGGTAATGACATCTTCGCGGTGCGCGAGGTGATGCGCGAAGCCCGGCGCATGGCGCTCGAGGGCTCATGCCGACCGGTCCTCATTGAGGCGATGAGCTACCGGGTCAGCCACCACAGCACGTCGGACGACAGCTTCGCCTACCGGGCCAAACGCGAGGTGGAGGAGTGGAAGCGACGCGACAACCCGATCACGCGGCTGCGCAAGTGGATGGAGAGGAAGGGCATATGGAACGAGGAGATGGAGAAGGAGGCCCGTGCAAGTATCCGTAAGGAGATCCTCAGCGAGTTTAGTGCGGCAGAGAAGGCGGTCAAGCCGGCCCTCCGACACATGTTTGAGGATGTATATGAGGAGATGACGCCTGACCTGAAGGCGCAGATGCGAGAACTCAAGAGGCTCGTCGAGACGTACCCTAAAGAGTACAATGTCAATCAGCACGAGGGCGGGGTTAAAGGGCTGGAACAATAACGCAGACATTATTACAATGCATTGCAGAAAGAAACGGACCGTGGCGTAGGCGCAACGTGCGAAACGTTTTATTCCCTGGTTGAATTTGCATCATCCAGGGCTGTTCTACATTAATCAGAATTGCTGTAGAGTGGTACCGCAGGACGGCCCAATCTTCTCTGTGTGGTCTCCACACTTGATCAAGTGCACGTCGCCCACTGGCTGTTCTGACTGGTCTTCTGGTCATCTAAGTTCGCTGCTTCGTCTTCTGCTCTGTTCAAGATCAAAAAGGCATCGTACTCCAAAACATCGCATCCCAATAGCTCCTGGTGTGGACTGACATGTCCATTTGGAATAGCTAGTAGATTAATTCGTTGAAATCCCATTTTTCTGTCGACGGTTGGTGCTGCTGAGCAACCAGGTCGAGACGCTTCTCGTATACGAAGTCGATATCCACGCGTTCCGTCCGTTGTCCTCACAGTCGTCGTTGCTCGGCCGGGTCCATGTACCGAGCTGTGCGTTGCGGATACGGGGCAGGACGTGACGCTGTGCATTGTATGGCATGCGATGCCGTATTCTTTTGGGCCCAAAAGAGGCGTTTATTCATGAGGTGCTCAACTGGCGGATGGCGTAGCTGCCGGCTCTTTCCCCTTAGCATCGTTTGTGGCTGGTAAGTTGGGGTTAGATGATCGATGGTCCTCCACAAATAGGTGATTTTGTTCAATGTACTCTATCACGGCTGGTGGGATAAGAAATTGCACACTCATCCCCCTCTTCAAAAACAATCGGATTTTCGTGCTGCTCACATCGTTCTGGATTAATTGCTGGATGACATAGATGTTGTCCCTGTAGTTTTGTAGGGTTGAGAGGGCTTCTTCCATATCGGTGCCTGTTCGCTCCACAATGAAAGAGCCAAATTTGCCAAGAATATGGTCTAGATCCTTCTCGGCCCACACGCCAGGTGTCGACATGGTCTGAATGAGGTCTGCTCCTGCGAGCAAGGCGATCTGTACGTGCTTGTGTTCACCATTGTCGGTCTCGACGCCGTTACGTACAACATTTATTTCGTTGTCGAAATGATCCAACACTAGGGCAGTTGGCTGATACTCGGACGAGTCAGCTTCCCAAGTGTCAACCATTAGCCAGCTGGCAACTTTGGATGCTTTTTCTATAGCCAATCTGCACATGTTGACGCTAATGGTCTTGTCAGCTGATTTCAAGAAGACGCGCGGTGCCCAAACTTACCGATGTTCTGCAGCAGCTAGACCCTGCTTTTTATATGCGTCCGACACCGGAGAGAGGTAGCCACCTACCAGCTCAAAGTTTGTGTTGTGTCTGACGTAGTCTTCGGCCATTGCGAACATTCTCAGATGCAGGTAAGTGATGGGAGAGAAAGAGCCGCAAGCAACGAGCAGCAAGGGCGTTTTGCTGGGATCGGTCATCTTACGCCTCAAGCGGCCGTCGGGAAATGTGTATGAGTCCATCTTTATGCGCCCTGCCCTGTTGACAAGGGCTCGAAATTCGTGCTCGCTGCGTTGGCGTTGGTCTCGTGCCTGAGAAGACTGGTCGTGCCGGTTGAGTTTGAGGGCTTGCACTCGGATACAGTAAGGCGGTGCGCAAAGAATGTAGCGGCTGATGGTAGCGTTGAAATCTATTCCTTGTATCCGTAGACGAAGGTGTCGTGAGCTATGAGCACTGGGTTTTGTTTAGTATGTACAAGAATCGGCAAAGTGGATGAGGAGAAGAAAAGTGACGGCTTGCGTGACGGGGGTACTCTATGAACATGACAAAGTCATGGCGACAAGTGCGTACATTTATTATTACCTTAACACCTTAGGTACGCAGGTGGGATGTGGAGTCTCCGAGTCGTGATTTTATCAGCGCAAAACTGTCCCAGGCTAGGCTTCTCTAGGCACACTTGCCGCTACGCTAGTGTGAAGTGCAGGCAGTAAGCAGCCAGAACCAAATTGGTCGCACGAGCAATCAGATGTCGTACGATTTGATATAGGTAGTAATGTGCATCAAAGTACGAAAACATGTGGGGTGCAACAAAGATGAAAGAACCAGTTCCCGGCGAAAGGAATGCGAGTGCCCGGCTGAACCCCGAACCTGGATTTTTGGCCGAGGGGGCTAGGTGTGCCGCTCGATGACGTAAGAACACCGGCGGCTCCATATTCCCACTTCGTCCTCTTTGTTTTATCACTACCTAAGCACCTAGGCATGAGTCACATCTCAGTAGAAGATTACGCACGAGAATGTCATCTTCCCTTACCATGAGAGCTCACATTTTCATCCTCTGCGATCTAGACCTTAAGTCTCTGCTGGCAGTGGCATCTTTACGCAGGCCCCACGTGAACTATGTTACGAAAATGACGAGCTCTTTAGGAGGCATCGTGCCGGAAGGCTTGCTCTAAATTTGACTCTGATCTGTTCTCTTATGAGAGGGTCTGTTCTCCTCAAATCCTATCGAACCGCCATCCATGATCCATCAAGTTAGAGCTTCAGTATGTCATTGGTGGTAAATGAGCCGCTGCGCAAGCTCTGGCAAGCAGCGCAAGTTGGGAAGGAAAATGCCACTATTGAACTATGGTCGTATTATCTAAATAACTTTCCCTTTAGTGATCATGAGTGGAGCGTGGCTCCTGAGCAACCTCCGGACGAGACAAGACGAAGAGTTGATCTCGTCGTCAAGTTTAATGATACTCAAGGCCAGGTTCGCGTTCTCTGTTTCATCGAAGCAAAGGCGCATGATGCATCTCTCTCAGAAGCGCGCAACGTTGAGTCCCAAGCTATTGACGCATGCTCGAGACACGTGCGGACTTATGACCAAGACAACCTTTATGTTTTGACTGTCCTTGGGACTCGAGCAAAACCGTGGACTTTCGAGCGCGGCGACGTCGCACTACTACCAATGGACCCAGAAGACAGGCACAGTGACGATCCTCGACAGGGCTATATCGAAATGCATTCTTCCGATGGCAATAAGCTAACCAGAGCGTTCGCGAGAATGAAAGCCTTCGCGCCTGCAACTGTAGCCCAGGTTGCGATGCCAGCAAAGCCCACACAACAAGTGGCCCAGGTGAACACGATATTTCCTCGCGAGGCGCAGACAGGAGTTTCCAGCTCTACTGATTCTTCAACCTCTCAGTCTTCAAAGGCAACGCTCCACGACACACCAGTAACGTTCAAAAATTGCTTTCAGAGACCGAAGTCTTGGAAGGCTGATGAATGGAAAGAGCTTCGGTCGGAACCCAAGAGTCAGAAAACTCGGCTTTTTGAGATCGAGGGTAGATGGGAGGAGCTTCCGGTAGAGGGTCTGCAGAATGCAAGCAGACAAGGGAGAAATACCTTGGCTTCGCAAGAACACAAGATATTCACTTTCGTCTGATCAAGGTACAAGAAAGGGGAGCAAATAGCAATCGCCCTCATTCCGTAAATTCAAGACTGTTACCTCTAGGCCCAAACCACCATCGAAGATGACCGCGCCGCGGTAAACTTGACCAAGACTCCATGGCCAGTCCCTTTTGCCTGATGTAGACATTGAATTTACCCGAAATATCGATTTGCTGGAATTCGCAATCCTCGATGCTGAGTTCGTCTGAAAGAGCCATGTCTGGACGAATTTGTCCTAGTTGTTCTTCGCAGCCATTGGCGTATCGTAATATGACGCCAAGACATGGACGAAGCTCGATTGACTCGTTCTGGCAGAATCTTAGGGAAATCACGTACTCCAACGCCGCGATACTTAAGAACCAGTCTCGATTGGGAGCTCCTGGCAGAGGGCAGTGAACGAGATTCGGTCCACTGATGCGTTCGTGAAATGTAATAGCACTGTTGTCGTCATCCAGCAAAACCCCGAAGTCACTGAAGACCCTTTCCGGCTTGGTGATGAGCGAATGGTAAATGCCTTTGACCGGAGATCCATCCGTAGATGTAATGCTGCTGTAGAGAAAATATGGTTGGCAGTCCGGCTGAATATGCGGTCCAAAGACGACGCTCCTCCCGAGATTCGTGCCCATCTTAACCTCGAGGATTAGTGAGTATATTGACATAGTTCTGGCCGTTCTTACCTCCACAACCACGCCAGTGCTTAGTCCGTCTCGACTTCTAACAGATACTTCATTGACCACTTCACTCGGACGGAGAGAAAAGGAGATAAAGGTGAGAGCGGTTGGATGGAAAAGCGCCTCTAACCGGGCAACGAAGTCACGGAATAGCCTCCTAGGACCGTTCGTGAAGATACCGACGGTATCATCGCCACGTACACAGCCGATGATGTTATCGATGCCCGTCAGAGTGGTCAATTGGAATGCTGGGAAGCTTGTGCGAGCCGGTCTTTGAAAGATTCTGACGAAGTCGCTGCGCGCAGGATGGATGGGAGTATCCCACCACTCGACCACGTCGGCCTGTTTTCTCCATCTCACCTCCAGCGATTGTAGAAATAGTCCCTACTATCTTTAGCAAAGCAACGTAGGAGAAGGGATACTGACATTTGATTCGCCAAGAAGCTCTGCATCCTGAGGTGCATCACGGAGATTTACACGCGCATAGAGAAATGCTCCCTCCTGTACGGTCTCCAGATGCTCTGTCAGGTTGGCAGAGGCGCCACGTACACCAAATTGGTCCCTCCAAAAGTATATGCATTCAGGGTCTGACCCGACTGCTCTCCCATCCAGACTCTTAATTCGAGACATGTACTCTTTATTCCGGAATTTAAATGTAGTGAGGGAGAGGGGTTTCTTGGGAGCAAAGTAGAAAATGGAATCACTCGGCGCATCTCGACGACGAATGTCATTGACCAGCTGGCGAGTGTGAATCAGCGCAATTCTCTCGGGCCATGGATATATCCATCGTAAGATAATTGCTTGTATCTCAGGGGGGAAGTTCTTAAGTGTTTTGTCTTCCGATAATGATCGCTGTAAGACGTCGAAGCTGTCAAGATAAGGAGGGAATTCGGTTCCGAGAGTAATACAAAGGGCTAGACGACAGAGGTCATTAATCTTGATATCAGTGTATTTCCAGCGGATGGAACGGTAGCAGGCGAGATGGCAGTCGATGGTCAATCGCCGCTTTAAACGACAGTGAGGGCACGGCCATATGGTGCGAATTTCGTTTACTGCGTATTTATGAGCCGGATGGATTTTCATTTCGAGACAACGTACTAGGATAACCACTCGATACACCCAGATAACACAGCAAGCATGTCCTGCGATGCCTTTCAAGCACTAGTACTGGACAGGAGCACCATGTATCCGCCATGAGACTGCGCTTCGCAACGCGACGCAACCGACAATTCGTGATATCGAAAATCTTTAGCCCTACAAAGATCCTCCATGCGTACGTTTAGCGATATTTAGCGTGATCGGCAGTTTACCCTACCGCTTTTACTAACTTTTTAACGCGCCAACCAGTCGCGCTAAAAATTTAACTACGGTATGGATTCACCTATGTACAGGGCTCTATTATATATACAACGATTCAGGGGGTCCGTGGGTCGCCCGCAGAGGAGACGTTGGCCGACCGCGTATTCCAGCATGACACTCGAAACCGGCAATTGTATCCGCCGAATTTAGCGATTCAACCTAAGTACCTTTTTACCCGCCGCGCGACTCCCGCCCGCAGCGCCCCAGGCGGCGATAATCTTCACATTTAGAGCGGCTACACGCGACCTTCACTTTTAGTACCACTTTCTTGTCACATTTCACAGTGACAATCCCCCTTAACGGTCGTAAGTGGCTGCTGGGCATTACGGCTTAGCGCCCTTCCTATATCTCGGCCAACGCGTTATGTGAACCTGTTGCCGGTTCTCGATGACTCTCTTCGATAATGTTAAAAGACATTGCTCGGCTTTTCTCCCGCGTAAATGTCCTCTCGATCATCTCCCCGGTTCGTCTCCCAACTCGAGGATTCGCGACAACCCTAAAACAACGAAAGGCCATCCCAACATTGGGTGGCGGAATGCGTAAACGCTGCTCTGTGATGGCTTACCACCCGCCTACCGCAAACTGATTCCTGCCGCTACAGATGCCTGCGAAAACACGTCCCTGTTCTCATATACCTCCGGGCGATATTTGTATAATGAGGATGTCAGATTGGAGGAACGTCACGTTGAATTCAATGTCGAAGCTCTGCAACAGGCAGCCGAAGCCTCCCTAAGCCACAAGCATGGCAAGGTCATCGGCATAAAGAAGCTTGCAGAGGGAGGCTTCAATCGAGTCTTCCTCCTGGAATTGCAGAGTGGCTTCGAGCTGATCGCCAAGATCCCCTACCATATCGCCCTACCTCAGTATTTTGCTACCGCCAGCGAAGCTGCGACCCTTGCCTTTCTTCGGCTAAAAGGCATACCGGTCCCAAAAGTGTATGCTTATTCTGCGACAGTGGAGAATCCTGTCAGGAGCGAATACATTCTCATGGAGAAAGCCCCGGGTGTTTGCGCTGCGACACAATGGCCAAACCTACAAGAGCGTGAGTTAAAGAAGCTTGCCCATAGCTACACTGAACTGGAACAGACCCTCTTCCAACTCCCATTCGGCGCCACGGGCAGTTTATATTTCAAGACGGACATCCCTGATACCCTCCACGCGCCGTTGTACGAGGGCGAACGCGCAGAAGAGGAAACAAGTCAATTCTGCATCGGACCGATTGCCGACTACATGTTCTGGTATGGCAGGAGGGCCACGCTCAAATTGGATCGCGGACCATGGAAGAACCACGTCGACTATCTGCGGTCAATCGCGCGAAAAGAGATGGACTGGACCCAGCGGTACGGTACCTCGATGGAGCCCGACTTCCCGCACAACACCTTGGGTCTTGGAGTTCAACGCTCTGAGGACTACTACAAGCTTCTAGAGTCTTATCAGTTGCTGGCTCCCCACCTATTGCCGAAGGATCGTACGCACTCGTATAATCAACCAACTCTCCGCCACCCAGACCTCACCCCAGGCAACATCTTTATCTCACCCCAGACTGGTCGGATCTCGTGCCTTATTGACTGGCAGTATACCATCATTCAGCCGCTCCTCCTCACTGCAGGCTATCCCCGTGCATTCGAGAATCCCGACGATGACCACGCCCCGGAGCTAGTGGAACCCAAGCTGCCGGAGAACCTAAACTCTATGCCTATGGACGAGCAGGCGGCGGCGTGTGAGCTCTATCGCCGACGTCTTCTCTTCTATGGGTACCGGGTGCTCAACGGCCACCTTAACCAGTCCCACATCGCTGCGATGCGCGACCCGCTTCTACTTGGTCGCCAGATGCTGGTGGACCGAGCTGGTCGCCAGTGGGAGGGTAATCTCGTGACTCTGAAAGGAGCAGTGGTCCGCGCAGCCCAATACTGGGAGCACCTGCCTGGTGTGGAAGACTTGGAATGTCCAGTAAAATTTGACCGTGTGGAACTAGATAAGTTCGCTGAGATTGAAGATGACTGGTTGAACATGAACGTAGTCATGGAGCAATGGCGGAGAAGGATTTGCAACATGACCGAAGATGGTTGGGTTCAGAATGAGGATTACTCGATGGCCAAGAAGCGGCTGGAAGAGCTTAAGGAAGAGGTTCAACGACAATGCGAAGTGGACAGTGAAGACATACAAGCATTCCGGACTGGCTGGCCATTCCGAGATCGCAAAGAAATCAATTAAAGCTTGAGATGGGTTGTTTCTCGAATTTATTTCTGTTCCGTTGAACGCCTCCACGCTGGAGCGACATCATATTGCTCGCATCCCAGCTAGCTAGGGCATGGTTACTCCTCGTGTCACTTCATCCACCTCCACATGGGCCTCCTATCCAAGGGATTTCAAAAGAAGCGACGTAGTTGCGTTCCACATTCATTTACCCTGACCTCTCGCAGTGCGATATGCAGGCTACAACTAGTGTGCTATCTCTGATATTCTATATGTATGAGACTACGTACATGAGCGAACTTAATGCCTCGTTAAGGCCTGTGACGTGCACTCGACTAAACCGCCGACATCCGTGACTTGAATCTTTGCGATGCTTCTGCGAATCTCAGTACCGCTGTGATGACATTCCGGTTTTGGTCCCGACTGCTTCCTTCACCTTTTGGCTCGTTACAGCAACCTCCGAGCAGTGTTGCGATGCTTCTGAATGCATCACCTACCTCTCCGATGCTAATATATAGACCCCTTCCGGTCTATCTTTTCCTCCTCCCGTTTAGCAGCTTCGTGGAGTAATTTCGCGACGTTATAATCCCATCTCTTAAAGACTTTTGCTGACCGGCGACGAGGCATGATAACACGATCCCCGCTCGCGGGGCGAACGTCGGCATACCTTATAGCTTTGCCTAGTAGCGCATCTTTAGCATCCTAGTATGCACAGCCAAGTTCGGAGGGCGCCTTCTCGGTGGGTATTGACGCATGATTGAGAAGTCTGTATCGGATCGCTTCTCTTGAATAGGATTCATAGCCTCGATGTTGGCTGCTGTAGCCATTTGGCACTTCGCTATGCCAGGTCCCTTCATCCAACTTGGAAATCCCTGCATGCCGAGGAAGGCAGCGGGAAGGCAGCTCTAAGCTAAACTGAATTTGGGGGTTTGGGAACGAGACACGATCAGCCTTGCCTTGCTCCGCATGCCAGGGCTGCAGGGCTGTAACCGCGACCGCGAGTCTGGGTGAATGATCTGCCCGGCGTCTATGTATGTACGTATACACACGAAGTTAGCCGGCGACACACTGCATAAGGCAGTGGTACGTCAGACATGGACTTCGCGTATGAACACCTCGACCGGTCAGCCACTCCAAAAGCTGCAGACAACGCTGCTTCTGATAGTGAAACCACCTCCACCACTCCAACCAGACACGATGAACAACCACAGCGACAGAACCTGCAGACAGAATTTCAAGAGACCTTCAAAGCCTTTTCCAATTCACCATGGGGCACAAAGCTCGGAGGCTGGTGGTCGACTGCGCGTACGCAGGGTGCTTCTTACTACGAAACTGCCCGCAAGGAAGCCGAGAAACGCGAGATCGAAGCAGCAAAGGTCATTGAGGATGCCCGCAAGGTCGTGGTAGAGCGGACCAAGACGGCCGTTGAAGCAGCGGAGAACCAACTCGACAACATTGTCAACGAGGAGAAGAAAGCCGAGCTCGAAGCCGCACGCAAGGAGGAGCAACAATCGCGAACCCCAGCGACAACACGCGATGCCCCTTCGACAACTGTAGAAGAAGACACAGACGGCTTCCTCGTTCGCTTCAAATCTGAGGCTGCGAAACGACTGAAAGAAGTCCAGAAAGCCGAAGACGCCGCCGATGAGGCCCTCCTCCGCTTCGGCACCAATATCCGCAATTTCCTCAAAGATACTATTTCCATCACTGCCCCTGATGCGCCGACCTCTGCCTCGCAGTCCTCAGAAGTTCTCTTCGAGAGCCGAGATGCCACTACCGGCAAACGAGTCATTCACACATCGCGCTTCGATGCTCAGTTGCACGTCATACATACCACCCCATCGAGTTTCTCCCAGGACCCAGATACAAGCGACAGCCAGTGGGAGAAGTTCACAGAGAGCTTTTCCATCGACTCCAAGACGGATAGCATAGCAAAAGATTTGGATAAGTACCCCGAACTCCGCACAGCCATGGAAAACCTGGTCCCGGAGAAGGTGGAATACAAAGACTTCTGGGCGAGATACTATTTCCTCCGGCATGTTGTCGAACTGCAGGACGAAAAGCGAAAGGAACTCCTTAAAGGTAGGCTACATACACATGCACATTGCTTCACCCCTCCTCTCCTCTCCTCTCCCTCTGCGCCTTTTCCTTTCCTCGCCGCTAGGTGCTAACAACATCTTCCCTCCAGCCTCAGCCGCAGATCAAGACGACCAGGTAGCCTGGGACGAAGATTCCGACTCGGAACACGAATCTAGAGAACGCACCACGCCGTCGGCGTCCAAACCAAACTCGACGCAGACGCCCAGCGACCCCGTCCCATCTTCAGCCCGCACACGCTCCAGCTCGGATGCAATGACTCTAAAAGCGCCGCGGCGCTCTCACGACGAGAAATCCGTAGCCGATTCCGAAGCCAGCTATGATCTCGTCAGTGGCGCGGCCAGTCACGCCGAGGGCTCGCCCAAGGAGAAGCCAATCAAAGAGGAAGAAGAAAGTGATGATGATTGGGAGTAGATCAGCTCGACGTCCTTCGTTTCCTCTTCTCTCTTGCAGATCGGCAGCCGGTTGGGCATGGGGGGAACCGAGTCGAGCTTGACTTAGCTTGTTGGATTGGGCACCGGCAGTACGCTTGGGAGATCATGGCACGTGAAAGGGAAAGACACGGGGCCAGAGGAACATTAATGCTACACACGATACCCCGCGATTCTCAAGCAGGAGTTAGGAATTGGAAGCAGATCTGTTATCATCTATCAACTTTACTAGGAGGGTCCTCTATCAATAAGCCACACCTAGTAGCGCGAGCTCATCAATTAGCAAAGGTGCCACGACGTACTATGGCATGACTGGGATGATTGACATGGCTGGCATGACTTGATCGAGATGACTATGACAATCACAATGACTATGACTATGAGAATGAGAATAAGAGTGAATAGTACTCCGCATCTCACAAGACGCAGCCCAATGCAAAAACAATCGTTCAATGCTATGCACCTGTAACCCGAAACCAACGGCGAACAGGACTCCCCATTTCGTCCAACATTGAAACACTGACACCACAACTAAGTCCTCCACATATCGTCATTCATCGTTCTCCCCCTCACCTGCGCACATGTAGCACCCTCCTCTTGCTTCTAATCATCCAACCCGACTTCTTCGAATGCTGTCGTCCGCTCTGACGACAAGTGCTAACAGCAACATCAATTATCAATAACAATAACAATGATAATGATAATAATAGTAGCAATGACGATAGTAATACAAGCCAAAAGGCCTTTCTCATCTCACAACAATGGTATTAAGCCAAACATGTAGAATGGTGGTGTACAGTATATCAAACCAACACGGGTTTTCTCCACCTAATTTTCGATAAATCGTTTACTGTAGTGGAATCTTCCAAAAATACGTCGATATTCACTAAAAGATGTGCATCCGCATGCTCTGGAGACAGGGGGCCACAGTGCGGCGATGTCGCCATGGGTGTGACGAAAAGCAATGCCCTATAGGTAAGTTGCGGGTACCTGAGACCCGTGAGGTTTCGGCGCATGCAAAACAATGCCGAAACAATGGACAGCGGGCAGTAAGGTCTAGGTGAGGGTCGGGGGAGCGCCCATGAACGCACTACTGTCCATCGGACCGACGGCATCGGGTTCCATAGTACCGTTGAGGAGGGGACATAATCTGTTAAAGTGATGCTCAAGTCAGCAATTGCTCAAAAGTGAGGTGAAAGTGAATTCACGGGTGCGTAACAGCCGCACAATAGGAAACGCGAGGTAAGCGGGAATTTAGCAAGAACGGCCTCTGCCAGATCAAGAGAAAAGAAGCGCATCAAGAGTCAGTCAGAATCAACACAACCACCGGTTACCACGAGACGCGTCCCCACTTCAATCACCAGTCGAGATCCTCAAGCCCCGGCACTGGCAATGGCTTTGCAAACGCATCAACTTTCCTCACCATATCCAAACCACAATACTCGCAAATGGGGGATTGGGCAATAGAAGAGCTTACTAACTTTTTGTTCGTCTTGATATGTCCCACCTGCCCACAATTGGCACACTTGCGCTGCGTAGCCTGTGTCTGCCTACCGCCAGATACGGGGACAGGTGTCGACGGTTCGTTGCCGTCTGCAGCTTGGTTGGGAGAACTATTCGCCTCATTGGCAGTGCCGTTAATCTCGGCTTGCACATTGCTTTTCTTCTTCGAACGGCGCTTCTTTTTGGAGGCCTCAAGGCGGGCAAGTTCGTCTTCGAGCCTGCAAAACAAATATTAGACTTATGCATCAAAATTCAACGGCATTCAAAGATTACCTCTTCCGATGACGAGCGTCGACCTCTGGATCACCAGTAGGTACCAGGTCAGCAAGACTAACATTGTCAGCGTGCTGGCCTTTCAGACTTGTTAGTGACACATACTTTGTGTTCTGTATCTCCATCTGTTCCTTCCTTTTGAGATATTGCTTGATAACCTGCGGATCGGACTCGATGACCTCCCTCCACTCAAACTCCCCTTCCTGCTTGTTCCAAATTTTTCGTCGGATCTTGAGGAATTTCTGAGCCTGTGAAGTAGCACTGCGTTTGCTAAATGAAGTGCCGGTCTCATCGTCACGTCTTCTGCCACTCGGTGTTTGTATCCCAGATGCAGGTGTTGCTCGTATGTTGCGAGAACGTGATGCATCTTCCAGTTGACCGTCGACGCCGTCATCGTCGATATCTTCTGGTTCGACTTGGGAGGAGAGAACGGCTTTCTGCTTGTCCCAGATGCTGCGTATTGAGTCGTCGTAAGATTTCTGTTGCTTGGCCACGTTGTAGGTATGACCGCCAGTAGCGGTATCGCTCTTACTTCGTTGTCCAGCTACATTCTCATTCGCCGAGAGACCTTGAGCTTTGAAACCGCCTTTCATACTCGTCTTGATGAACGAAAATGCTTCTCCACGACCGGAAGGATCGCCTTCACCATACAGCCGGAGCATGGCTTTGCCTTGCGTTGCCTGAATGAAGTTCTTCGTTGTTTTCCACGGTGCAAGCTGCTGTTCGATCGACAGATCCTTCTTGTCATCTTTATCGTCATCGTCGTCATTTTCGTCATCTTCAGCGTAGCCGGAGTCGTGCAGATATTGGGCGCCGACCTGCATTGACTCCAGGAGCGAAATCTCTTCCGGTGTGAGAGATTTCTGAATATCATCCTCATCTGGGATAGGCTCTCCACCCCGCATCTCCCATTCCTTCTGCTCCTTGTTGAAGGACATGAACTCCTTCATTTTTTGTCGGTTCTGCATGTCATTCGTGTCTGGAAAATGCCGAGTGACCTCCTCGACGCGTATGCGATGACTCTTCTTCCTGCGTGCTATTCGAAACGCGATAGCTTTCAATCTGTTTTTCGATACAGTGGTTACCATTCTGGAATGTGTACCAGGTACAGGCACGGTTGGTAGTTCTTGCCCAACGACATACTGATAGTCAATATTTCGTAGATAGTGCACCTGTCCGTTCATACCGGTGACTTCTCGCACAATCAAAAAATCCCGTGGACTTGTCGTCTGCTTGAAGATGGGAGCACGATACATGGTATTGTACAATGCCAAGGTCGATTCACCAGGGTCAATGTGACCGAAATTATTGAATGGTGACTTGTCTTCAGGCATGAGTACGGAAGTATCCCCTATTTCGCCTTTCGGCCGCGCAGGATCCATAGAATCTAGTTTTCGATAGTAATTAACTATCTTGTTGCCCATACCGGTTTGTGAGAGCATGACAGGATGTTCTTCAGAGTATTCGAGCAGCAAGGCATAGGAATTATCAGCCACCGACAGGTCTCGTGTCTTGCTGAAAGCCTGCTGGATGGGTTTATTCTTTAAATCCTTGCGTTTCTGCTTGTTGATCTTGCTGAAGGCCACTCCGCTCTTGAATAAGATTTGCTTTCGGTGCCAGTTGCGTAGTTCTTTTTGGGTCAGTTTGACCTGATAATAGGGATATTGCAGGCGAATAGCAGGCACAGAGTGGTCAATCGTCATGTTAGTAAGTTGTCCTCTGACCTTCTTCTGATTCTGCTGCAACATGTTATAAGAAGCATCATTCGAGGTCTTGAAACGACGTGCAAGCCGTTCTTTGATCGTGGAAGTCCGGCCCGAAGTGTCTCCCGGCCTAGTACGTTGCTTCACGACGTCCAGGTCAATGTCCTCTACCAGCAACCTCGGATCGTTCAGGTCAATCACGACCTCACGAGCGATTCGGGCGGTCATTCTTTCGGGATCATCAAAGCTGGGGACCTCATACTGGTGGATTGTGACAATGTCACGTGCATCAAGGCCAACACGTCTCTTCTTAACAGGATGTTCATAGTCGTCGAAATCATCCTCGATCTCGAACATCTCAGTATCATCACCAGCAATGCGTGGTTCTGCGAAGAATTCCTCGTCTGCAACGTGAGAGAGTGTGTCGAAATCAGTGCACATGAAATCCAAGTCCTGATTTGTCAAGCCGTTCGGGAGTTCGTCGTCGGATTCCGAATCGTCGAGACTCTCGAGCTGCTCCTGTCCTTTGCCAGCGGTAAAGTGAACCAAGTCAGTTCGATTCTCAAAGGGAGTTCCAACGGCTGCTGGCGTAGTGAATAGGACTCGCTGGTCAGGTTCAACATCAAGCGTAACTTTTGTAGGTCTTATGGGTCTGGGTTTCTTTGGCTCTTTTCCCTGCCATTTTCCAAGTTTTGGTGGCAGGAGCTTGTTCCAGAAAGGAGCTTCGTCGTCCCGTTCATAGCCAGGATAGTTGATATGGAGCCAAGCTGTCATATCATCTATTCCATATCCGTCGTATTGTTCGTCGCCACGACCCTGCAGCAGTGCCAATTGCAATCGATAGTCCCGCTGTTCCTCCTCGGTCATGGCGTTGTCGCGTTCGCCCAGGGCCGCCAGAATACCTGGACCTTCCGCATCGTGCTCGCTTGCGATTGATTCGACATCGTCTCTACGTTGGGCGATATCACTTTTCGTCTCGTGAGCATGAGGCCCGGCAAAAGAAGTGTCAGCGTCGTCGTTGTCTCCAAACAGATCATCCATGTCGGGTTCAGCAGCGCTGTCTTCAATGCCAGCCAGGAAGTTGGCTGAAGGAGGCTGTACGGGTCCACCCGATGGCTCTTCCTCATCTGCGAGGTCATCGTCTTCGATGTCTGCGTAGTCAACCGCATCTTCGTCTTTGTCTCCCAAGTCCAATTCCCGCTCGTTGAGAGTGTTGATGTCAAACCCGACCTCTCCTTCTCCGGTGATACCCTCATTCAAGAGGTTCTTGAGTTCGAGATTCTCTACCTCTTGCTCCTCCGGGATGTTGGTGGGTACCGGGGTTTCGTTGTTGAAGAAGTTGTCCGCTTCATGTATGTCGAATTCGTCGTCTCCGAAAAGGTTATCGAGATCGTCACCTTCGCCATAAGCACCATTCAACATGTCCATATCCTCATCCATCTTGGCCACGTTTTGATGCGTCGACCTCACCGGACTCTGCTTCCACCAGCCTGCGCATGCCCCGCCTGAGGTCTGACGGTTTCTTTGCGCAGCATGCACATATCACTTGTCGTCTTTCCACCTAATCAAGACCTCTAATTCAAAATGACAGAGGCAAAGGCGGAAACATCGACTGAAAGGAATGAGGCCACGATATTAGACCCGATCCGTGAAGGATAGCATCAAAGGTTGAATATAATAGCCCGAGTCGATCAGGCGCATGGAGACTGCCACGAAAGTTGACAGCCTGGACGGCAATAGAATGCCTGGCTCGTAGGCGCTAGTGATCAGGCACTAGTGATTAGTCACCTGACTAGCACATTTCTGTGACTCGGCGGTCCGTGGTACCTGCGAAGAAAATACCCACCATTTTGATGATCGGTAATCATACTACCCACACATTAGGATTAAACGTTCACCTGTTGCTGACAGGCAGAGGAATCATCGACGTGAGTACATGGAGTTGACATCAGCGCTCGCGCTTAAGCTTGAACACTATAGACAACCCAGAACGGGATATTTGGCTTCGAGTTCTATACCTGAGCACGTATCATCTAACCACGGTATTGACTACACTTTACGGTTTTGTAGTGTTATCTTGGACGTTGACCGACATTATTCTTCTAGATGTTGGAAACCTCTGATTGTCCTTCACGTTATAAACTCTACTTAGTCAAAAGCAGAACATAATCGACACATCCCAATTCTAGATCACACCAAGACTCAAACTTGATGAGTAATTATTCATTCAATTACAAAATTTCTGATGATCTTCAACTTCTAAGAAGTCTTTCATCGGCGGCAGCTGGTACACTTCACACGCGGCCGTGCAATTACGAGCACCTTGTTAGTGTGGCTCGATATAGCAATCTTTGGAGTTGGGTTGCACAAGGCTCTCGCAACCTGGCACTCAAGACAATGGAGTTCACGTGATTACATTGCTGAGAGATGGATCATTTCGAGGGTGTAGCAACGGAAGCGTGAGGATCGGATATCTGAGCTCAGCGTAATATGCTTCCAAGGAATATATATTGTAGATGTCACAAAACAACCTCAATATCAGCAATTTCAACTAGACCACTTTAGAACAACACTAGCCCGACAAACTGTCTAGGCACTTACTGATTGATTGGCGGGGAATTTTTTGTCCCGTCGGGCGCCTGTAAACAATGCAGGAGGCTTGCAGATCGTACCAAACTGCGGGCATAACCTTATTATCGGCTTCCATCATACCGGGAGCTTATTGACCTGGAAGCACCAGGATAGGGAAGTGTGTACGTGCTGATCGTGAAGGGAGCAAGGAGATTGTGTGCGCTCTGGACTATATGCAATTTTATGATGATCTGGCGAAGCCAGTTATTCCTGCTTCAGACCTTGAGTTATTGACGCGAAAGAGCCTCTGGAGCAGAGCGCTTCGAAATATGTATGTTAAGCCTTTCGAGAATAACGTTTGACGTGCATGAAGCCAATCGTGCTTTTAGTCCACAGCGTTGCTGTCGTAGTTCAAAGTTGTTCTCAGCATGGCATACAGAAGCCACATTGATATTGGAACTCGTCTCAGGTGCCGTGTGATTTTACATTACGAGGACCAAATGGCAGGTGGTGGTGGTTCTAGATATAGTCCGAGTGCCCCTTATTTGTCCACTAGTGGCACGGATGGTAATCTCAACTACTCCTCGGCGCGACATTAGTGGTCGCTCGGTGCTAGCAACGACCTGCACTTTCCATCTTCAGATTGGGCCTGTGCACGCTCCTGTTGCAGCCATGTTTGCGTGAAACACGACGAGGGCAGTTGACTGCAACAACAACCCGCTGATGCAATAACCTCGTTTGGAGCAAGCCCTCTTATCTTGAGCATCTCTCGTCTCGTCACAGACGACACTTCCATTGCAGCAGTTCAGCTTCTATCGGCCCTTGACCAACACAATACGGCATACTGCCTGCTTGTTCCTTCGTCATGAATCTCTCCTTGACCACAAGTACTGATAGTAATGACGATACCCGATCGATATCATCAGCTGCTTCCCCAAGACTAGCACCCTCGCCGTTAGATGCGTCGTATCCCTCCGCCACAAGGTCTTTCTCAACCAACTCAAGTACGTCTAGTCTTACGTCCTACTCGAACACATCCTCAAATTCGAAAGCCACGTCCCTCTCCTCGACAACGTCGAGGAGGCGAGGCTATGTTAGACCACAAGGCGCTTCGTTTGCTCCATCAGCCAAGAATCGGGAAAGTGTCATGAGTCTGGGAAGCATAGCACATCTGCAGTATTATTTCGCCAGGACGGGCTTGCTAGACGGCAGAAGTGGCCAAATGCTCAAAAAGAAAGCGAATGGCGAATACGACATTCCCAAGCTCTATACACGACCAAACAGCGAGACTTTTGAGTCGCCAATTGATGAGGAAGGTGCTCTGCTATGGGAGGCTGTAAAGGAAGATGGGGAAGGCATCATGCTTCCACCAACCGTTTCTACTTACCGAAGTGGCACTCAATATGTGCCTCCTCCTCCGAGCCAGCAAGCCTTGAAAAGAGAACTCGTGGATGCCTTGGAAAATGCACTTCATGCTCTTGAGGCGTCAGAGAAAACTCAGAAGAGCGGTGAATCAATTTCACCAGGCTTTCACGAACTTGAGGGTCTACAAATACTCGACACAACTACGTCAGCAATAAGAGCCGCGAGACAATACTATACCCACCACTCTAACCCGAAAAGACTAAACGCGATCAAATCAGATCAGCAGATCCGAAAGGAACTGTACGACGTCTTGGAAGTCCTGAAAAAAGCTGCAGCTAGAAGCTTTGGTGGCGGATTTACAGAGGAAGAACGTCTAACCATCCTAGTCTGGGTAAGTGATGTCGGAATGATGATCGACAGAGAAGCCAAGATGGAGGAGACCGAACGCCGGGAAAGGAAACAGTGGCAGTGGGTGGATGACTCGAACTGGATAGGCGACGAAAGGGGGAGAACTCTAGACTTCCTAGCTTTCCTGCTCTCCGAGGTCGACCTCCCCACAGCAGAAAACTACTCCGTCTTGCAAGACAAATTTTGGCATACTTTGATAGACGGAAAGACACTGATCCGGATGCACAATGCCGCTGTGAAGAGATCGAAGCGCCAATTTGGCTACGTTGAAAAGTGTCATCAAGACGTGAACAAGCCATATCGCAGGGCTGAAAACATCAGATATTGGCTCAAGGCAGCAGAGCTAAGATTCGAAATCAAACTCGCTAACAAGCTCGATGTATCGCCGACCGTGAATGCGACGCCTGAAAACACCACTGTTCTCAACCAACTCGAGGACATTGTCATGGAGTGGCTGCGCCGTGTACGAATCGATCTCACCAAAGATTGGAACGGAGAGGAGGAGAAGAAACTGCATGCTAGGGCTAGGAGCCTGGCGCTCGCAAGTCCACTAGGCAGTCCATCGAAGGGATTTAAGGAAAAGGTAGAGACTACGCCTCCCTTGCCAACAACCAGAGACTTGCGAGAGTCGGAAGTGCATTGACCATTACAGGCCCCAAATTGGAAATTTCCTGGTAGGACGGCTGTTTGATTCTATTCTTGTAGGGGACCCTTTCTGCTTTTAGCGTTGATAAAATTATACCCAGTGTTGGCAGCGAGCGCGCCAAGTCATGCATAACATTGCAATGGCATCTCTTTTTGTTATAGGCGTCAGATTTTGTTGGACATTCCTCGGTGCAGGTCAAGCATGAGACTAGGTGCTCGAAGCGGTGTCTGACTGCAGAGCTTTCAACAACCACGAGTTCAAGAGCTCGCATCGAAATGGCCAGGATGGTGCACCCTGCACGGAAGTTTAGCAATTTAGACAGCATCATACGATTTCATCCATCCAAGCTGTCAAATCGCTCGTCCCTGCTTCATGTTGATGCGATCGCGCAAGACTAATGCCAACACCGTTCCGGTTTGACCTATATGTGTACCTCTGGCAATACTCGGCTAGCTCGGAATGACATTCTCAGAACAGGCCCTGTCGCAGAAAGTCGAACGTCAAACTGCTCGAGGAACCCCATCATATGCCTGGCTTATTGCTGCCCACACTCGCATTGCTGGTGACTCAGTCCGAAATAGTAAGGAATCCTGACAAGCTGGCCACGTACATAAGAGGGCAGATAGTCCGTCTACTACGGCAAGCCCTTACAGCTCAAATACCGTGCGCGGGAACTGCAAAGCCGATGTCAATATCCATATAGCTTGCCGGGAGATGGATTGGGAAGGGGAAGGCGACAAAAACCATGAGTGCCAGTTATATATCTTACCATCTAGTGGATTCCCCGAAACACATGTATGCGTTGGCGCAACAGGACCCATTTCTTGCGATATTCGGCTTCTTTCGATTGTAGCTGTAGCTTTTGTCTGTGGGAACTCCTCGGGAGATGGTGTGAAACTTTCGGGATAGGTATGGACGGGGAGCCTGAGCTATGAGGTGCCATCTCACGGACAGACTTGAGTGATGCTGGTGGGCGAGCTTTTAAGTCGCTCTGCGGTGGTGAGAAGCTAGGATAATGGAGTTGTCCCCTCTTTGTCCTCACGGCTGCCACGACAGGCAGGCCATATCGGTCATGTGGATTGCAGGGAAGAACCGTTGAGCCGGGAGCATATAATATCTCTTGCAGACTCGTTGTTCTAAAGAGTACTTTGAATGACTGACAGATCTATCGACTTTGATTCAGTAAAGAATGGATCGTGTGTGTTAATTGTCAACCGAGTAGGGGGAATGGGGGAACATTTTGATCTGCTCCTCCATCCACAATGTCTTGATCAACGTGGTAGGCTTTCTTTTTGTGGAAGGCTATAGGGACGCGACGCGGGAATAATGATCGTCTTACACTCAAGACTTGAATTTTAAGAATAGAAGTAGATATGATCCAGAAATTCCTCTTACGCAAGCCCAATATACCCCCTATCTGCCATAGCAGGAAAACCAGAACGCCTACGCTCAAATAGAATCGCTCGTACTCGTCTGTCCCGGGACTCCTTTTCCTACGTACATAACTTTCGTACACACATATGCCTTGCATAAGCTCATCTTGCGTACGCAGGCGGTGGTGCTTCATCGTTCTCGTAGGACGAGGAACCTGGTGTGGCGGGAATGTCAAAACTTCCTTTCTTACGCTCCTCGTCATATCGTCTGGAAACTTCAGTAGCAATTTTCACCATCCATGCTCTTTCCGCTATACTTTGGGAATTTGAAGAATCCGTGACAAAAGATAAAAAGCTAGGTAGTGGATGTGGTTGTGATGGCCCAGCAACACTGGATTCGGATATTGAGACTGGAAGCTTCTCCTTTCCAGGCCCGGAAATTTGAGTTGACTGTGTTGACTCTAGATGTTGAGAATGTTGGTGAGATACGAGATCCTTCCGATCTGGCAAGTGTATGGAAGCTTGCAGTGGGCCGTCGTTCGTGTCTGCACGATGCATATTGACAACTCTACGCTGTCTATGCCGAGGCCGAATCGTTTCATCTGCTTGGATCTCTCTCGATGGGCTAAGGACGAGGTGTTGCGGGTGGTCTAATTCAGGACCAGCGGGCGGCTGTCGTGCACCAGTTACTAGAGGAGTGGTGTCTACAGAAGACTGTTGATGATCTCTTGAATGGTTTCCAACCCGTCTTGCATGACGTGGGCTTTGTGGTGGAGTCATAGGCTCCATCGCGGTGCCCGAAGAGGTCTGGATGGGGGCAGAGAAGGTGGTGGGAGCATCAGATGTGCTCCTGGTGACACCAGTGCTGTCAGTGACAGTCGAACCGTCGTCGACTGTTGTCTCCATGTCGTCGGTAGTTGCTGACTTTCGCAGATTCACGACTCGCTTCTTACGTTTGCGATTGCCATGATGTTTGAAGCGATGGCCACCAAGGCTCGTGGTCGACAAAGAACTATTGTGGCTCTGTAAGGTGGGCCTAGCCTGTGAAGCGGTGTCAAAAGTATAAGCTGTTTTTATGCTTCCAGAATATGAATGCACTCTAGACAAGGCCGGAGTGCTTAGTCTCGAACGAGAGCCTGGAAGCTCTCCTCTTTCAAGCGGACCAGTCCAAGCGCGGAAGACAGCACCTTGAATGTTAGGAGTGAAGAGTGATAGGGTCCGATGCGAGTCGGTGAGCGCTGCCAGGCGAAGGAGGTTCTTCTTCGAAAACAGGGAATGTGACTCGTACTGCGAGTCGAGAGACAGGGCAGCAATTTCTGCCGGACCCAAAACGTTGCCAGATGAGTCGACGGGATCTTCTGGCGGGCTAGCCAAAGGATCAATGGCTGGTTCGTCTTGTTGATCTTCCTCGTCGTTTCGCAAAGCCCGCTCTTCCTGCGCTGTATGTTCAGAAACCCATAGTCTTAGGGACATGCGATGGATAATGGCGGGGAGCTCGTCCATGAACAAGGTGCGCAATTGTGCTTCAATCACATTTTGGAGATGATTCGCAACAAAAGGGATGGAGTCGAAGGTGGATGACACCTTGAGCGATTCCAAAGGGTCATTACGAAACACGATGGTCAGGCCTTTCTGGCGTGAGAAGACCAAGATGATGATGGCCGAGAGCTTGAAATCAGACAAGGTAATCTGCAAGGGAATGGTCAATCCTGCGGCGGCAGCCAGTGGCCTCGGCGAAGCATAGGCTGGCCTTGTGACCAGATATGTGTTCAGAGGATTGGCCTGTACTCTTGTCTTGATGGTGATGAAGGCATTTCCCGTGTAGGACATTTTGAAGGTGCCACGGAATTTGTCCACACCAATATCTGAGATTTCCACCACTTCAAGGTCGGGCGGGACTTGGCCGAGGTTGAGCTCGGTGACAATGATATCGTCGACGATGATCGGCGGCTTCGGGGTCTTGTTCATAGCATTGGTGAGAAGCTCTTCGGCTCGCCGGTAGAAATCAGGGTCACCACTCAGTGGTGCCCAGTTGAAGTTGAACGCCATCACCGCCACCACCCACACACAGGCAGGGGTAAAAAGAATGAAAGAGCCAGAGGGCGTGTTATCGACATGGACAGTGCATGACAACCTGCACCCACGGCCGGAGGCTGTCTCGCAAAGAGATGCTACTGACGATGCAGTCAATTAACAATTCGGCGTTTGAACATGTGATACCAAAAATTGGCGGCGCACGCAGATTGATACCCGTGGCACGGCGTGGGTCGATAGCATGCGACACAATCGCCGCAGCCTCACACGGACCACTGTCGGCAGCTGAGAGCAATGCGATAGGCGACGCGTCAAGACGTTCTGCTGGATAGCAAGGATGCTTATTGATGCAGAAACCTGGTCTTTACACCTGCCAGACCTTGCTGCTGTCACGCAGTCGCCAAGTTGGTTCTGGCCGTTTTGTTGTTTCTAGGCGAGCAACGGGACTCCACCGCGGACGTCACTGCTGCTCTAGCTTGCATCGCGCTTGCATGAAGAAACAACAAAAGTTCTTTCCGGCAGCCAGTGATCGCGTGCTCGAGCGTTTTCAGAAATATTGGCTCCTACAATAATGGCCTGCCACTCCGGTTTCAGGAATAGTCTGTCGGAGGCCAGGATCCGAAACTCACTGTGATTCAAATCGTCCCAAAATGCACGAAGTAGAATGACTAACCAGAGGGCATCAGCACTATGTGAAAATGTTAGCATGTCGAGAGACTCGTATTGCAGGACTAACCACACGCCACGATGCATAAAACAGATGCACTGATATCAAAATATTAGTTTGCTAACATCATCCCCACAGCCTAGACAAACATTAGCAGCTTAACTTCGAACAGCTATGATTGCCTTGTAGCTGATCTGAAAGTAATTGCCCTTAAAGCTGAAGACGGACACGAAGGATTTCAATACCTTAACCTCCTTCGCGACACTTCCTATTATGGAATGACCTTCCTCAATCCTGGAACTTCAATGGACGCCGTACGATATAGGTGGTCAAACTTGCTGGACCTTCTTGCAAGCAGGCAATATTTAATGTTACTACAGATATGACTGCTCATTCCTCTGCTACCTGGGTCCTGGAGGATGAAGGAATTCAGGGGCCTTTCCACACTCCTTAAGAATATACGCGAAGCACACAGCACTCGCTTGTCCGAGAACTTTTTCAACATTTCCTTTCTATAAAGTACTCGGACAACGTCGCCATGCCCAAATCGCTATCGACGCCTCTGGCACTCCTTTACCGCTTCTGGTTCACCTTGTCGACCCCCTCATCTCCCTCTGGGGCGGGGTCTATAAGCACGTCTTCACTCCAGAGATCGCCCTAGACGCCTATATCCCCTCCGATTTCTCGCCGTACAATCCCAACCAAGCTATCATCTTCTACAACATTGCAGCCAGCTCCATCATGATCATTATCCTCACAGCCGGTCTACTGCGGTACACTAGAGACAAAGTGATCTGGAAATGGATCGAAGCGTCCATTCTGGCCATCGAACTTGCTCTGCTGAGTGCGGACTTCCTCTCACTGAGTCATCAGGGCCGGCTGCATCCAACGAGGTGGAGACACCTGGAGTGGATCGTTGTGGGGATCACTGTTTTTGTAACTCTTCTCAAGATCACATTCCTGCTTAATGTGGGATTAAAGAATGCAGGCCCCGGAAACGGCAAGAAGAAGTCAAGTCCTTAAGTAGCGCCCCCAAGTTTCAGCGAGTCACTACTGGATGCGACAAAGGTCTACCTCTACCCGTAGACATTGCCCTCGCTGTGAGTTGAATTTGATGACACCACAGCATGTGCCAAAAGCTCTCTGCAGTTGAGAATGAGCCGCCAAGTACGGCTTCATGTGCTGCTCCTACTGCTGCTAATGACGATGGTGCGAAGCCACCACCGACTGCGACTTGGTTGAAATAGCTATTTCAGGATCGTCCTCCAGAATCTTGTGTCTCTGTATGGTGTAGGGTCGAAGCAGGTCGTTATCCAGAATAAGCAGAATTGATCAGACATGCAAACTTCGCAAGGATGAAAGACCCTACCCTTCATGGGGATGAAATACAACTTACATAGCTACATGGGCAATCCCCGCTTTGCTAGACTAGACATTTTATAGTGTTCCCTCTTGCGCCTGGATACGGCAGCATCTAGGGGGCAAAGAGGGCCATGGTCCTTTCATCGCAACATAGCTGGTGAATATTGGCCAGTCACCAGTTACTCCTCTCTCTACCTCACATACCTAAGTACACAAGCCATTCACTTTCATTGAGACGCACATTTCTACGGGCGCGTGACCTTTGGCATTACAAGGCTCTCCTACTTCATCGCTCGTGAAAGCTGACAACCGACAGGTCTGCTCCTATCATTTTGCACATACCAACTCCCAGTTGCGAGCTGACTACTGTGTCTGACTCTCAACAAAATCTAGCGCATTCTCCAGCGACTCCACCCGGATACTGCTCACATTTCCAGCAAAAGTGACGCCGTACACTTTCTCCGCCACTCTCAGCATCTCCGGCCGGAATGTCGTGCAAATGAACTGGCCTCCTCCTTTGACCTTCTTTTCTCGGTCAGCCGCCTCCCCGTCCTCTGCATCATCATCTTCGTCGTCATCCTCGTCCGCTTTCTGTGCAAGGTGGTGCAAGTGGTCTGCCACCGCTGTGCGGTACTGCGCGTCAAGGTTTGCGTCGATCTCGTCAAAGATGTAGAAAGGGGCAGGGTCGATGTCCTGAATGGCGAAGATGAGGGCGAGCGCGCAGAGACCTGGCACCGCGAGTCAGGTTAGCATCAAGTTTTCATCTCAAGATAGATACGTATTAAAAAGAGAGACTCGGAGGGGGTGGTGACTCACTCTTCTGGCCCCCACTCAACTGTTGAATCCGCTGCTGATCATCGTGTCTGCTGTTGAAACTGACCGCGATCCCGATACCTTGGTAATTCTCGACGCTGTCGTGCCCTCCCGTCTCGTCTGGCTCTTCTCCCTCTTCAGGCCCTCGTCGGTCTGTCTTTCGATGGATCACCAAATTCCCGCTTCCCTGTGGTACCAATTTGGTGAAGATCTCTGAGAAAGCTTTGCTCACCATCTTGAACGTCCGCTCGATAGCCTCGTCCTTCCGCTGGTCGAGAATCTCAATCAAATTGGCTATGCTCCTTTTCGCTTTCTCTAGCTCGGCTCTGCGCGCCTGAAGCTCCTCTTTACTCTTTTGCGACTTGCGATAATGTTCCACCGCATGTCTGTTGAGACCGGCTGCTTCTAGATTTTTGATTGATGCTTGGAGCTTGTGGAGCCTCTTGACGAGCTTGTCGGTGTTCGTATTTCGGAACTTGTCTCGAAGCTCTTGTGAGACAAGACCGAGCTCCCGAATAGCTTCTATTGAAGCTTGCTTGCGCTCCTGGAGGTCTCGACGAAGTTGTTGTTCCTTATCCAGGCGGCGCTGAGACTTTTCAATTGCTCTCGATAGCTCTTCTTGTCGTTGTCGAGCTTCTGCCGCTTCGATTTCATAGGTTGTTAATTCTCCTTGCTGAGTTTCAAGCGAGTGCTCCACGTTCCTGAGTTGATTCTCAACATCAGTCAATGAATTTGTCAATCTTTGCAACTCCTTTGCTTTTCCCTCGAGCGCAGTCGAGCTGGTTGTCTCAATCTCAATGTCCTCTGCCTTCAGCATTGTCAACTGCGGTTTTAGGTTGGAATTTAGCTTGACTTCTAGGTCAGCCTTGCGAGACTCGATCTCTGTGAGATCTGATGCTAATGTAGAGTATTCTTGCCGTATCACCTGCATTTGCGAGGTTAGTCTATCCAGCTCTGCCTGTTCTGCTGGAGTCAGTGCTTGCTTAAATGCACCACTCAGCTCGGCCTGGTATGATGACTGCTGATCGTTCAGGGCCTTCACATTATTCACAATGATAGACTCTTGCTTTCTTTTGGCATCGAGATCTTCCCGCTTTCGATTCAGCAGGGCAACCTTTGACTGAAGGTCCTGCCTTAGGGGTCCTGAACTCTCTCTCTCTTGTCGCAACTTCTGCTCCAGCTTCTGAAACTGTGAATGTGCTTTGGTGATAGTTTGATCGATCTTCTCGACCTGTCGCTTGACATCTCGCCCATTCGTTTCAACCTCTTCAAACTTCTGTCGTGCTTCAACCACAGCTTTTGTGGCCTTCAGACGACTAGCTCTTTGATCCACATAACCTCCACTGAGAGCTCCTTTCTTATCCGATCGATCGCCATCAGGAGTAACTGCGCTGAGACCATGGGTACGAGCATATTGAGCAGCTACGGTCAAAGTCTGACAAATAATGCTTCTCCCAAACACTTGCTGTACAGCCGGCTCAAATTTAGCGTCATATTTCATCAGACTTGTCAAAGGTCTGACATCGCTGGCGTTTGGATATGAGGTCGGTTTGGGTTTGAGACGATTCAGAGGCATAAACGTGATTCTGCCTGATCTCTCTCTATTCAATTGCTCAAGAACACGTGTTGCGGTCTCGTCTGTATCGACGACGTAGTGAAACAAAGAGTTACCAGCGACAGCTTCGATAGCGACGTGATGTTGTTTCACGTCAAGTAATTCGGCTAGAGTGCCATAGCAGCCTCTCAAGTTATGTTGTTGCTTGATTCGGCGAATAGCCTCCAGACCTCTGCTTGTATTACTGTCCATCATGTGGGAGAGCTTTCGTTCGGCCTGCCGAAGCTGATCTTGTGCTGCGGCAATGTCACCGTCCAAACGAGCGTCCTTGCGCCACAGCTCTTTTCGTTCATCCATAAGCTTGTCCTTGTTCTCTTTGGCTGCCTGAAGCTCCTGCTCTAGGCCTTGCGCCGCGCCCCCTTGATTGCTGATGCGGCTTTGAAGGTCTTCAACGCCCTGCTCGAGCTCCGCTATGGACGCTCCATCTTCTGTGATTCCCTCCTTCGTTGACAGACGAGTGGCCTTGAAGCGAGACAATGCCATATTTGTCTCATTTATTTGAGCGTTCAACCAGTCATCTCGTTCGCGTTTGGAACGGAAACGTGCGTTTCTGCCTTGTTTCGCGTACAGCCGCTGCTGTTTCGACTCGGCATCATCCAGACGTGTCTTTGTCGCCTGTGCTTTCTGAGAGGCCTGCTCATAGTTTGGAAGAACGTCATTCGCAAGCTCTCCCTCGATTTCCGCTATCTGCGCTTGGATCTGTCGGAGGTTTTCATCGTTTTGCTGCTTGCTTCTCTGTGCTGCACTTCGACCCGCAGACAAATTCTTCACGTCGAGTTCCGCTTGAGCCCTGGCTCGCGCACGTTCTCTGCGCTCGTCTTCAAGTTGTTTCTTTTCAAGTCTTGCGGCGTTCATGTTCTTGCGAAGTTGATCGAGTTGTGCGTCTATGCGGCTTAAATTCTCCTCGGCCTCCATGTGGGATTGACGCTTCTCATCAGCATTCTCGATGCGAGTCGATCGCTTCAGTTCCAGCTCCTCAAGGCCCTGTGTTGTTTCATCGAGATCGCGCTGCTCGATGATATACTCGATAGCTCTCTTTTCTGCGTCCTGTTCTTGGAAATTGCGCAACTCTTCTTGTTCGCTCTCCAAGTCCTTCAGTCGCTCGTTGATCTGCTTGAAGGTCTCGTCTATAGCAGCCAACTTGGTATTGGTCTCGTTCATGATTTTTTGAGACTCCTTCTTTTTCCCTGTGAATGCTTCTGTACCTGCGACACTTTTCAACAGTTCTAGTCGGTTCGCATCTTTCATATTCGTGATACTTGTCACCCGACCCTGTGGCACGATGTAATAGGGATTCGCTTTGGAGAAGCCAGCGGTTTCAAGAAAATTCTGAACATCCGACTTTGTGACGTTCTTGCGATCCAGGGAGTATTCGTCTTTTTTCAGGCCAATCGTACGGCGCAAGACGACCTCATCCTCTGGGCTCGGAAGACGATGATCGGAGTTGTCGAAAGTGATTTCCACGTATGCTGACATGATCGATGAGCCAGAGCCTTCGTGAATGAGACCTTGCCGCTCTTCGCGACTGAGCCCTGTGCTGTACGCATCACCGAGCACGAACCGAATGGCGGCAAAGAAATTACTCTTGCCTGAGCCATTGCGACCGACTATGATGTTAAGTTTCGGCGAGAAAGGGTCAACAATCGTTTGATTCTTGTAGCTTCTTTGGTTAGAGTGCCGATCTCTAATGGTGTCAGATATCGCGCCTTACCTCTTGAATCCCTGAATAACTATCTGCTTGATATACATTTTGCAACACTGTTTCAGGATACAAGTCCGCGCTCGGACTTGAACAAAGATTTTGAACGAGATATTGAACCGTCCGGAGGGCACGGTGAAGTTCCGCAACGCGTCAACGCGTGCGGGACGCGGGTTTCATTAACTTCGTGGTCGTTGCACGTGATAATATCTCGACGTCCACCAGGAGAGATCATCAAGATCCAAGATTGTAGGAACTCTTTCTCAAAGCACACGTAGGGCTGTCGTCAACTTTGTGGAGATCCACCCCATTGGTGCTCTGCCTCAAGTCGAGCTATCCACGTCTTCATAAAGCCGATGTCCCAAGCTCGACGAAGGTGGGATTGAACTACTTTTCGTGGCGAAATGCTATGTACATAATGCACCTAACCTCTAGAACGGGCGCATGGGTCCGAAGACTCTTACCTAGCCCCTCCTAGTCTCGACGTGCTTTGTCCTGCCCTATCGAGCTCTCCCTGTATGTTATTGGGTACAGGACTTGATTAGCGACGGCGAAATAACAAATCGAAACACTCTTGAACCCAGCATCGGTTCGCTTGCAGGGACGGAGATTTCACCTGTGGCGCTTCTCGGCAAGAGTGGACTGGACCAGCTGGGGAGCGCGAAAAAGGTGTGTGGTTTCTCACGATCTAAAATTCTCGCACCCCACGGGCAAGCATGAGGCCACCATCACTGTACAAAGCTTGCCCTGTCAATGAAGCATTTCGCATGACATACAAATACGCTTCACTGATTTCTTCAGGCTTCCCGATCGCGCCTGTCAGCGTCTCGTCCTTGAAAGTCTTCCTGAACGTGTCAAATTGCTCGGGCGACATTCTCTTCGAAAATAATTCGGTGTCCGTCGCACCTGGCAAGTTCACCCTGATTGGCTGGAGATCAACAGCAAGCCCTTGTGTCATACTCTCCATGGCACCCCGAATCATGGTCGGGATGCGCCAACGCTTCGTTGGGCGATTATTGCCGGCCGTGATGGTCATACTACTCCGATTCGAGGTGCGAAGGTATACACCGGGTGCATGTTTTGCGAGAAGAAGTGGAGCGATGAGACGTAATCTCTGAACATCGGACAAAATTGTGGGGTCGAATTGGTCGAGTGTTGTGCGAGAAGGCATATCACCGGCTGTGACAACAATGTAGTCAAGGAGCACTTCGCCGTTGTTCGTAGCCGCTTCAAGAAGTCTGACAACATCGCTCTCAGCATCAGGCGAGAGCAGATCTATAATATGGCCACTACATTTGGTTTTCAGGTCCGGATAGGATGTGCTCGGGCGTGAAAGTGTGTTCACGACCGAAGATTGTTTGGAAGAGGCGACAATGACCGTCCCTCCCTTCTCGAGAACATTTTCAGCAATACAGAACCCAATTCCTGATGTACCACCAATAAGGAGAATCCGCTGTCCCACCAGCGCATTTGTATACTTATTCAACATATTATTCAATGCGATATCAAGTCCAATGTTTCGGCGGCCGGTTTAATGTAAAAAAGCCGGAGCTGACACGGCTTAATGAGATGGGTGATGTCGCAACGAAAGCAGGTTTACCGTGGATTGCCTTCTATATAGATGATGCGTGGAGTGTGCTCGTTATCTTAAAGCATCTATGTACGGACCAAAGCCTGCTCGTGCTTGTGTCATCCTGTCCGGGCCTAAGGAAGATATTGACAGAAATCAATCCATGGTTGATGTTCATAAGAATTCCTCACGGCTAAAGAAGCTCGATTCGGTGGACTAGACTATGCTCCTTTCGTCCTGTCAGGAGAGGTGGTAGTCAGAAGTCATCCATTGCATAATCCAAACATTGCCGCCAGACTTGTCATTTAACGTCTTCGTAGGCCTAATTGGTCAGTAGGCACCTATCACATGGATACCGATTAGGTTTGGATTTTCTTGCGGGCAAGGCCAAAACACTCGTTACGTCGAGTGTAGGAACTGGACGCAGTAACGGTGGTCGTCCGGCGATTATATGTCAGCCACTCACGGGTTATTCACATCTTTGATGCCGATACATGTGAGCTGCTTCAACCATTTGAGTTTCCCATAGTGGACTTTGAAATTTTGTTCTATTCATTCTCAAGATGCCTTTTGCCCGTCTTTCCATCTTCTGGAGCTTGTGGTGCAACAGTATCCCTAAAAAGGCTATTCCTTTCGTATTCTAGCTAAAAAGTTTCTTCTACCCTATAGGGCTAGCCGCACAACGCTCAAGATCGCGATAAATGTGTGTTACTGAAGGAGTATCTATCAAGAATCTGAACGATAGTTGCGTTTAGGTTGAGCGACAGGTACCGCTATAAACGTTACATATCAATCATGTGGTCGCACCTGGTATATTGAAACACTTCCCCTGTGTTAGATAGCCTTTTGGGATCGATATTGTGAGCTCGTAACAAACTGTCCTGAAATTGCGATTTCCCTGTAGCTTGTATTTCTGTGGTGTAGGAGTGACAAGCAACGTTCAGATTTCGGGTGATCCACCAACCCCACAGAAAGCCCTCCGCTGTCCTTTAGTCCAGGGCGATCTACATTAAAGAGCCATTCATATTGAGACCGCAAGTGGGTGTCAGCGTTCTGGACCGCCCCGCGGCGCGTATTAACGGCCGTGCAAACTCCACCTATTAGGTACAAGTGGGTATGGTTTAAACTCAGGGCACGTGGTAGGCTTCCACGACCCCCGGATACGGAGTAATTTGACGAGGGGTACGCGCTTACCTTATGCACAACCGGGCGCAACTTTTGGTCTTCGGGTGTCTACTGCGCTGAGCACCGTGTTACAATTCCGCCGAGATTTGAAGACAGATACACTCACGAAATGAGATCGTTCACTCACGTACCAATAGCTTTGCCAGTGGTGAATGAGCAACAGCCTGATCGTAACCTGTCTCCCTGGCATGTCTGTCCATGACACATCGCTACTTTTTGCCCGTGTGAAACATCTTACAGACCGTCATTATGTGCTTACCATTCCATGCCAGGGGCGCAAAATGGGGGCTTGACGACGATTTATCTGGGCCTGTTCACCAGCAGCTAGCTCAAGAGCACAGCATCACAGGTTGCAGCTCATACGGCGGCGTCAGTGTCCATGGAAGCAATACCTTGTGGCAGGGCAATGATCACAGGACGCAGATTCAAAATTATTACCACCGCCCAGAACCCCACCAAGACAAGTACCATATTCTTCAAGAGTCATTGACCTTCGATCGCATGGATGCACGCCTCCGGAATATAGCTACGGCTTTACCCAACACGTGCCAGTGGCTCTTTACCCACGATTACTTCTGCACGTGGGCAGATCAGACTCAGACACAGGAATCCTGCAACTTCTTATCGATCAAAGGCAAACCAGGATCAGGGAAGTCGGTTATAATGAAAACGATGCTTAACTGGGCAGAACACATGTGGTCATCCCAGATCATCATCTCATACTTCTTCAACGCCCGCTCGTCCTACCATCTGGAGAAGTCGAGCCTCGGTATGTACCGATCATTACTGCATCAGACCCTATGCATCTCTCCAAGCGCTATTCCATTATTCGTAAAGAGATTTTCTTCGAAGATCAAGGGTGAAAAAGTTGAGGACTGGACAGAAGTTGAATTGCAAAACTTCATTATAGAGATGATTACGACACTGCCAATACCTCCACTCTGTATTTTCATCGACGCATTAGATGAAGGTAGCGACGCCGATGTGCGAAGAATGGTGAGATTCCTGGAACAGTTATCACGGCATGCAGTTACTGCTAATCGATGGCTACGTATATGCCTTTCGAGTCGCCACTACCCGTATATTACCGTTGAAAAAAGCATGTCGCTCATCATAGAAGAGCAGATCGGCCAGAGGCAAGACATCGAGCTCTACATTCGCAATGAATTGGTAGGAGGAGACAGTTTACTGATGCACGACCTAAGATGCGAAGTACGCGATAGAGCGGCAGGAGTGTTCCTTTGGGTCGTCCTCGTCGTACCGTTACTGAACGAGGTTTATGACCAGGGGAAGACGCCAGTGCTAATGTTTGAAAAGTTGGCAGGAATTCCTCCAGATCTTCACGACTTGTTCTCTCGCATTTTTCCGAGTGATCAAAAGGACACGCATGAGTGCATCGCACTTTTCCAATTGGTTCTATACTCGATGCGACCATTGACTCCGATCGAACTTTATGTTGCTATCCAACAGATCTGTCCCGCTAGGGGCGTAAAGGAGGACACTCATCTACCGCAAGATCGGCTAACCAGATATATTTTGCATTGCTCTTGTGGGCTTGTGGAAATAACGAAGTCTGAGCCACCCATCGTGCAGTTCATCCACGACACTGTTAGAGGGTATTTGTTGGACAGGTTCATGTTCGCACAACGACAATCAGACAAAATTCTATCGCGCAGTCCATCCTTTAGAACGGAGGCGAATGAATACCATATGTTGATTGCTGAGCACAGTCTGGACTACCTGCTTGATCTATGCGCCCAAGCACCTTTAACGAAAGATGTCCTCCAGCAGCATCCGTTCTCGAGGTATGCGGCAGAGTACTGGTGGCAGCATGTGCACGAATGCAAGAACGTTTGTGACCAGAAGGTGGTGGATCGTGCAATGCGGCTCTTAGCTGGCAGCCCTGAGTCTTTGTTGATATGGGTTCAATTATACGATGTCGACAGCAAGCATGCAAGAGTGATGCTGAGTCTGACTTCGAATGACCTTGAAACACCATTGTTTTACGCAGTATCGGTCGGCATTCCACAGCTAGTCATTGAGGTGCTGCGGCTTGGTGCTGATAAGAAAGATCTCGATAATGCACTATTACTTGCATTGACAAAAGGCTATGAGCAAGTGGCTCGAATTCTGCTCGATGCAGGCGCTGACGTGGATGCAAAAGGAAGTGACGGCAATGCACTCTACCTGGCTGCTTTTGAGGGGCATGAGGTAATAGTGAAAACATTGCTCGATGCAGGGGCTGATGTCAATGCTCTTGGAGGAGAGCTTGACACTGCACTGTCAGCTGCCTCGTACGAAGGTCACGAGCAAGTGGTAAGAGTACTGCTCGGTGCCGGAGCATGTATTGATGCCGATGGATGCCACAATCTTGCTCTCCATCAGGCATCTTACCGTGGCCATGGGAAGATAGTCCAGACTTTAATCGATGCTGGGATGGATGTCAATGGTGTTTCACTCATTTCGAACGCGCCGCAGGCAGCATTGCATGAGCTTCATGAAGACAGCGTAAAGAGTTTGATCACTGATGGAAGAGACCTAAACTTTGTTTCTCTCATCGGGTATGCATTAAAAGCTGCTTCACTCGGAGGCCATGAAAAGGTGGTTCAAATGCTACTTAGCGCAGGAGCCGATGTGAATGCTTTGGGGGGGATGTATGGTACTACACTGCAGACGGCGTTGGCAAAAACAGCAGGGTCTGAGAAAGTGGTGCGTCTACTGCTCAATGCAGGGGCCGATGTCCACGCGCTCGGCAGACGCTACAACTATCGTACACAAAGGTTTGCGGATACTTATGCATTGCCAATGGCATCATATGAGGGCAACGAAGAGATTGTCCAGATGCTGCTTGATGCGGGAGCCGACATATACTCTCAAAGAGGATACTATGGTAATGGTGCAATCGATACTTCGCGCCAACGTTGCATGGAGCTACTACAGTTCGCCAGAAGTTTAGGTGCGGGTTTCCCTGGGGAATGTTGTGGCAACGCACTACACGCCGCGTCCGACGCTGGCCACGGCAGCGTGGTGCGGATGTTACTCAAGAGAAGAGCAAATATAAATGCTCCTGTGGAGTTTTTTGGCAATGCACTGATGCTCGCATCTCTCCACGGTCACGAGGATGTCGTGCAAGTACTGCTCGAGAATGGTGCGGACGTCAATGCACAGGGAGGACATTGCGGCAACGCATTGCAAGCGGCGTCTGCTGAAGGCCGCTGTAAGATAGTGCAGATGCTGCTCAACTACGGCGCAAATGTCAATGCTCGAGGAGGTGTGTACGGCACGGCACTACAGGCGGCATCGGCCGCCGGTCGTGAGAAGGTCGTACTGATGCTGCTCGAGAAAGGTACGAATGTCAACGCGCAGTGCGGATTTTACGGCACGGCACTACAGGCCGCGCTTGCGAAGGGCTACAAGACAATAGCGCAGATCCTGCGCGAGAAAGGTGCGGAAAGTCATCGCGCCGCAAGGAGGAGCGTTTGAATTGCTCTTCGGGCAGCGTCAATAGAAGGGATATATCAGAGAAGTTGAGCCGATACTCCTGGACTGGATTGCCAATGATGTTAGACAGAAACACTCAAAGTGTTTGACGTGGTTTCAAGAAGCTCAAAGCACGGCTGCCATCGTCGCGGTTGTGAGATGGAACGGCTGTGGGTTAATCATTTGCTTCGTACGTATGATACCTACTCATTGCGAGACATCAAGGTGACCTCTACGAAGACTGGGTAAATATATTGTAGCAACAATGTGTATGAGAAACTCGATAGACGACGCTGATCGCAAAGGGGTATCTATTTAGGCCACCCCCTGCCTACTATGGGGATGACAGCTTCGCCAAAGCGCCTACGCTCAAAAAGACCAAACTATTCGCAGTTCGAATCACTAAAGCAATACACCCGAACGTCATTGTCTTCACCACCGGAGACCATCCTTGAATCACTGAGCCCGATACAAGTCACGGGGCCGGTATGGCCGGTGAAAGTTCTCTCGCATTTTCCCGTTCGTGGATCCCACACCTTGAGCATTCTATCATTTGCGCCTGATACGATCCGTAAAGTGTCAGCGGCTAAAGCCCAGACTCCCTCAACATGACCAAAGAAAGTTCGTATACATTTTCCTGTTGATACATCCCACATCCGGATGGTGTTGTCGAGGGCTGAAGTAAGCATATATCGAGGCGGTTCTGGTCGGCCATTCTCAAATCTTTGTTGGTAGGCATCTGGGGCGTGACGCTGGAAAGGTAGCAATCTGTGAGTAAACTCTGGGGACTCGTGACCGGAGAATGAAGATGAGGCGGCTGTCTGGAGACTCCGAGGACTTCCTGGTTCGGAGAGGTTATCACCAATCCGGGTCGTATCGTCCTCGGCATCGAATTCTGGAGGCAGCAGAACCACCTGCTGGATCATGGCAACATGTCCTTCGAAAGTGCGTATGCAGCGTCGAGTATCGAGATCCCAGAGTTTGGCCGTGAAGTCATCAGAGGCGGTGAAGACCGTCCTCGAGGCAGGATCAATCCTGACCGAGTTGACCCAGTTTTCGTGGCCACGGAGCGTGAAGACGGACTTATCCTGGAAGTTCCAGACCTTGGCTGTTCTATCCGCCGAGCCAGAAACCAGGATGTTGGCGTCAAAATGGAGCCCAATGACACTATCGGTGTGACCTGTGTAGGTGGCCTTGCACTCGCCTGTGCGCCAGTTCCACACTTTGAGCGTCCTGTCCATGCTCCCACTTATCAACTTGGTGTCATCCAATTGTAAGCAGCGAATGCCATCTCGGTGGCCGTCAGGATTGGTCGGATGTCCATGTAACGTTCTGATCTCCTGACCCGTGACTAAATCCCAAATTTTGATGGTGGTGTCGTACGATCCTGTGGCAAGGACGTTGTCATGAATTTGCAAGGCCATGACACCGTTTGTGTGACCCTTGAGCAGTTTGGTGCTGCAAACACCATGTTTCCAATTTTTGCCAACTCGAAACCTATCACGGTAGACGTGTTTCCAAGGACGAGTCAGTTTCTCCGGATCCTGGCCGGGACCATCAGCACAGGGTTTTGTGTGTATGAGAGGTATGGTCTGAGTGTATTTGGGTTTAGAAATTGCAGGGCTCGGTGCGTTCGCCAGGGGATTATCTTGGAATTCATCGCCAGGCGTCTCGGCAGGTGACCACTGATTGCGACCCTTTCCTGCAGCTCGGAGTTGCATCTGTCGCTTTGAAGCTCTGAGCCTCTTCCGGTCGAGCAAAGGCAACCCCCAGCCACATTTGGTGCACTTTCGATCGATGTGTTGCTCGCACATGCGATGCCAGACAACATCGTCGTCAGCTAGTTGCCGCCATTTCCGCGAGACCTGAGCAGCCTTGCACAGAGAAATGGTGTCGAGAGAACTCAGGATGCGAAAGGATATCTCTGGAGGCAGGGCGGAAAGAAAATCAATCTTGATGAGCTTCTGTACGTTGGTTGAGAGAAAGGACAACTGTGGGAAGCAGCACTGGGTCAGAATGCCCTGCAACATGAGGTTGCGGTGTTTAGAGGGGGCGGCGGAGAAAAGCGACCAGACCTGGACGATTCCTTGCCTGTCGTTCTCTGATAGCTTTTCGAGGTTTCTCTGTAGCTTTTCCATGGTCGGCTCATCGGCTTGCCGGCGACATAGCATATCAGGTCTGTGACGATAGCAGTACTTCGTATTGGAGTCGGTGGGTTGTGAGGTGGCAGATACCGTCAGGTTTCTTTGAGGGTTGTATTGAGCGGGAATGTGTTTGACCATGAACGGCGCGACCACCTGGGGATCGACCATGGTGGTGGGAGTGTCGTTGCCATAGTCGTGCTTCTCGGACAAGGGCTCGTGGTACTTGCGATGTTTGAAAGCGGTGCACGCATCTTCGACTGCGGTGTCGTCGCTTTCGGTTCTCGTCCTCTTCCTGGGCGACATCTCCCACTCTGGCAATGGTCCGTCTGTTGCTCTGCTTTGTGCCGTGATTGGGTGGCCTGCTCTTTCAGCCATCGTTGCTTGCAAACGTTGACTGCGATTTCTCTTCGTCAATACAAGGGTACCATGTTTAGGATCAAATGAGTGTCCATTCGTTGAACACGGCCCACGATTCTCCCACCGTAAGAGGCTTACGACGGTGAGCGCAGGGGCGATAGGAACGGATTTTCTCTTCGCGACTTGGTTCGACGTGTTGGCAAGGTGGCACAATGTGGCCAAGTTTGTTTAATATTCCCGCAATCGCTGGTCGAACTGACCTGCGAAGGGGTTGTGTTGCGCTATGCGAGTGATAGATAGCGAATCTTCTTCCTCGTCCGATTTCAAAGCAAGGCAAATTCGGGGTGACCGGCTCGAGATCAGTCAGTACAACAAGTGGACCGAGCGGTGTCCTCAATTGTATACCTAGGTAGCTTCTGACGAGCCTCTGTGTACGACGCGGGCCTCGTCCAATTGGCTGCCGATCGACTTTGACGATTATCGTGATAAAGTTTTGCTGACTTTTGACTTTGGTTGGGTCCCGCTAACTACCGACGCCTGCATGACGTGCTCCCGCATGCTCGTCACGCGATTCAATACTAAGAATCTTGGGAGGACGGAGTCGTCGGGCACGTCGAGCACAGGTTCCCTGTACGTACTGTACCTGATGATCACGTAATATTAATAATGATCCATCCGTGCCATCTTCGGAAACTTCCAGCAGTGCAAAGGACTGCGTAACAGCTTTAGCGACACAGTCTCGTGTGCGGCTTTGGGCAAGATTGGTCAGGCACGGTTAGGCTTCAGGCCCTAAGGCCCTCGGCTCATTCGCCGTGTCCTAATAATTTCTAGGTGTGGTTAGGCTAAGGCTTCCGGATTTGTGCTGTCGAGTAGGCACCCTAGTCCTGCACTTCACCGTCGCTCTTGCCCTTGCGCATGCTCAGGCCTATGCCCAGCGAACGGATCGAGCCACGGCCTGCCGTCGCTTGATATTGGTCTTCAGTCTTGATGCTGCAATCGACAGCCTCACTTCCCTCTCGACACGCCTCTCAGAAACCTTCTCCCACCGGCTCGACCAGGAACCCCGGCATCGATGTCTCTATCGAGACCTTAATATCGTATTTGGTCGCTGCCAAGAAATCCCTCTCGAGCATTCATCATGTGCATCGTGCCACCACGCTGTTGACTGAAGCCCGATCAACAATCGAAGCCACGGCTGCCTTGATCGCCAGGACAAAATATCTCAAACGCTCCCTCGGCTCGCAGTTAAAGCTACTTCGCAGCGTGCAGTATGACGTGGAAGGAGCAGCCCACAATGTCAAAAAAGAGATCCATGCTACAGTCAATGAGTTGGAAAGGGCAGATACAAAGCTCCAAAGCGACATCGATTTGTTGAGGCAGACCAGGATCGAAAAAGCCTTTCGACCACCAGCGCCTTACGATGCGAACGGAGTGGAAGTGGAACCCGACGCGAAGGACACTCTACTCGACTTCGTAGATGGCCAGCCCGTTGATGCTCTGAGGCACATTGCTCAAGTTGCTCACGCAAATGTGCAGGAGGCTCGGCAGGGTATCGATGCTTCCATTCGCAGTCTTGAGGAGGACCTCCAACGGATCAATGAGGTTCTTGCCTATCGGACCGCCACCTCATCTTCCACCAGATCAGACCTGCGCCCTCCACATGTGCCTAAGCAGCTGAGGCTTCTTGAGGACAATGCCCACGCCATGGCTGAAGGTCTCGAGAGCCTTGTGCAGCACTTCGACTTGTGTGTGAACGCAATCAAACACACCGAGGGTGCGGGTGCTGCAGTCGTCAAAAATTTCACCACCGACGACCTACCAGACGGTGTTGACGTCGAGGCTTTTCAAGGTCCAGCCGAGTCAATGTCCGAAGATGAACGTGCTGAGATGCTGAAGGTGCTGACCGACGACGCCGACCAAGTCAATGGAGTCGTCCTGGAAATCCAAGAACGTGCAGCCGAAATGGACGATCAACTTGACCGCATCTTCATCTGGCGCGATTCATGCGAGACATCGTATCGAGACATAGCCTCCGCCTTCCGCTTGCTCGAAAAGGTAGGCAACCAGCTGCCAGACTATCTTGTTGACCTGGCTCATTTTGCCTCTCGCTGGTCAGAGGAAAGGCGTAAAATCGAGGACGGCATCGTCGGCATGGAGGAGCTGTGCGACATGTACGAGAAATTTTTAGCTGCATATGACGGAATGATCGTGGAAGCTGCACGCCGAAGAGTTGTGCGAAAGCGCATGGAGCAAATTGTGCAAGAAGCACAAAACCAACTTGATCGCCTCTACCAGGATGACTTGACTGAAAGAGAACATTTTCGCTCCGAGCGAGGGAATTACCTCCCGAGTGATATCTGGCATGGCCTCGATGTGGTACCCGCGCAATATACGTTTCAGAAACTCAACAACGAGGGCCTGGATAGTGTTCCTGACCTGCCGAAGGAGACAGTTACTGGTGCTCTCAAGCGGCTAAAGGCCGCCCATGGCATGACCGATGAGCATGATCGGTGAATTGAAATATAGCTAGAAAGGACCAAGTCAGCCATTGATCTACCTTCTGATTTGTGAATATAGTGGCGGCATTCAATCGAAACTGCAATCCGTGCTCTCTTCGTATATCATAGGCGTCTCAATTGATTGGCAAAGAGTCGAGAGGCTTCCAGTCAGAGACCATCAAAGAACTCTGCCAACAGGACCACTTCATATCAAGTGTACATGGGCTTTCTTCATCTTGCATCCGAATCACCTGCGCACGTGGGCCTATGACTTACCGATTCGATTTCTCCGCTCAATGTTTCTTCCGGCTGCTCTGACTCACAAGCTTCTTCTTCATCGCCTTGGGCATCTTCGTCTTCCTCTTCTCCCGCTTGTCCTCTTTTACTGCCTGCTTATGCGCCCTCTTCTCGTCTTTGTCCTGAAAGCGCTTTCCCCGCGGTCTTGCCGTCCCGTCTCCCTCTTCTCCAGAGTCACTTTGAGACCCTGAGGTCGATTCCGATTCCGATGCCAAGTCCGCATCCGCATCCGAGGCTACGTCGCTATGAGCCAATGCCAATTCGTCACCTGCAGCAGGTGAAAGTGGTACACCACCATCTTTCGTGTCGGCTAGCAGGTCCTTGTAGACGAGTGCGTCGCGGCCCTCCCGCTTGACCTGCTGTGTATCGCGCTCGGCATCGTAGACGTCGTTGAGCGTCTGTGGGATATACTGGTTTCTAAAGACTTCGTTGTCGACTTCGTCGTCGACCTCGTCCGACCTGTTCGCCATGAGACTGTCGATCTCTGCCGTGAGATCTGCCATCGCAAGACTACCCTCGGCTTTCACGAGGTATTCGTATGTGGTGCGGTCCGTCAACACCGCCACCCCTTTCCGCCGGAAGAAGTCGTTCACGTTCTTGATGTCCATGCGCAGGAAATCCAGGCTGCGCGGGTGGTCATGTTCCACGCTCTGGCTGACGTCGATGATGTACGGCTTATCCTTGTGGAAAAGCAGATTGTACTCGCTTAGGTCCGCGTGCACAAGCTTGCATTCCTGGTACATGATCCGCATGTAAGCGATCACATCGATGTAAACGGAGCGCCATTTTGGCAGGGGGTCCTGGTCGACGAACTCAACGTCCTTCAGACGAGGAGCAGGTGTGCCCCTGCTGTCGCCGATGAAGGACATTGACAGGACGTGAAGGCGGAGGTAGAGGGGCTCCGGACTTGGGATGCCTGCCGCATAGATGCGTTTCAGGTTTCGCATCTCCTTCTCTGCCCACACCTTCACCATCGCCCGGTTGCTGGATTTGTTGTATCCAGAACGAAACCGATGCTCGCCGGCGACGTACCTCTCTCGGTCTTTGAAGACGAGGATGCTGGTTTTGTAGACCTTGATAGCGCGGTGGAGTTCTTTTCCGGTGTGTTCGTCAACAGATAACGCGTGATAGACGTTGGCTTCTTTGCCCGTGGATACAACACCATTGATCTCCGACACGATATTTCGGTTGATCATCTGCAACAAGAGCATCCGTGTCCGTGGGTCAAGAACTTGTTCTGCTGTCGCTCGCTCAGACTTGTCTGCACCTTTACTGTGTGTCGTGCCGAGGTATTTGTCCTCGAGCTTGAGTTTGGCGGCATGTCGGCTAAGAGACGCAACTTGATCGTCAATAGATGATAATGTACCGGGACTTCTGACCTGAGGATTAGACTTTGGGTACTGTGATGGTGGGATGTTTGGATCAGCTATCGACTCGTTGAGCTTGCGTTGTCTGTTGTAGGACTTGGTGAGGTCTGACGGGTTCGACGCTGCTAGGGCATCAGCGTCAAGGTCGTCGTCTTGGTCAGAAATGGTGTCATCGAAGATGTCGTCGTAGTCTTCTGACGCATCATTAACATCCGGGTCTACATTTGGTTCATTGTCGTGAATTGCTTTGACTTGATGTGAGGTCTGCAGGACATCGTCCTCAACGTATCCATGATTTGGAACATAGGTGTGGCTTGGCGCAAGGCCATCAGCCACATTTGCTGCCACGTTTGCCATTAATTATGTAGTCAGCCGAGTTGAAACTTGAAGGTGTGTGGTGAGAACATATACAAACGTAAGTCTAAAAGACTGAGGGCACAGCTGCTTTAAAATATTCGTTTAGGAGATATCTTTTCGGTGTTCACTGCAGATATACAATTCGATTGCCGGCTTTTGGACATTGGGACGATAAATTTTCGATTTCATAATCCGTATACATTATTCTACAATCAGAAAGTGCAAACAACTCAAAGCGGCGAGCGATTAAATATATAACGATTTGACCATTGTTTTAGAGCCACTTAACCAATGGACCTCGAAATATCACAGTAGCTAGTGATCCATCCGATCTCATCTAGTCAAATTCTTGAACTCATAGCACTGCTCGTAAACATTTTTCAACGAACAAAGACTTCCACTGGCAGATCTCAGTCAGTCGCGTCCAGAAGATGCCTATTTGTGAAATGACCTATTCTCATTCAGATGCAAGACATTATACGACAAGCAGTGCCCGTTTGTGAGGGTGGGAAGAGCGTTGATGCTCTTTGAATACCAAGGTAACTAGATCAATAAGCCGTTCTATTGTCGAGGCTCCTTTCGAAGAGATCCATCTCCTCTAAGTTGCCATATAATTGCAGCTGCATTTCACCAAATTCCCTTGCCGGGAAGGTCGTACGAGCACTTTCAGCTCCTCATCTTCTTTACGGGAAAGGTGTCGTATTCGCGGTGTGAGGCGTACAGAAGATTGCTCGCGGAACATTCATCTCGGCAGCAATACGAGACAATGACAAATGCTCGAGGTTTCAAATAGCTTGCAGAGAAGCTAGCGATTGTGAATGTCCGCTTTTGAGGCGATGCCGCGCGTTGATGCAGCTTATCACAGAGTGAGCCAAGGCAAAATCCATTCACGCTCGAGATCCATCTAGCAAGCGGGCTCCGATACCCAATTGGAAGACATCACCGTATCCGCTGCTCTTCAAATGCCAGCATGTGGACCAACAAATGAGCGTACCGCCGATTGGCACACCATCGCGACAAAACGTCTAGTGGCAGAGATGAGGGCAAGTCGAAGCCGGCAGAGGAAATGCTTCCCCTTCAAGCCGCAGTGGCCAACTCTGTCCGGGACTTCAAAGAATTGGTGAACCAAGCTTTGGTGCAGTTGGCGAAGAGTGATGGCTCTTGGGTTCTGGGAAAGAAGGCTCTGTTGATCAGCTGCCGAAATACTGCCAGGCATGTGCTCAATGCCTCTTTCACTGGCGATAGAAGGGCTAGCTGCGTCTGCATGGTCACTCGCTTCTACGACTAAGTTCCGACTTGCATAGCTTGGCCGTCGCTCCGACCTCGGCTGTTGGCAGGAGTGGCGACCGTGAACGAAGTGCCTGGCGGAGAGTCGTGCAATGAATTGCGCCGGTCGGGAAGACACCACTTCCGCATTGGTGTTGAATAAGCAGTGAATGGACCAATGCTTGAGGCTTGAAGATGTCCCTTTTCGCTGCTTCCAAATTGGAGGAACCATGTTTGTGACCGCATCACACATAGAGAGGCAGAGCAGCACTGAGACGGCGCTCGCTTCTGGCCGATTTGTCGTCTGAGCAGCGAGCTTTATTACAAAGGTGTAAATTTCACCTCGTGCAGTAATGCACATGGAGGACGAGATGTGGCAACATGGCTATTAGCGTTGCGCGGTATGGCAGTCTCAAGAAATGCAAATCCAAGACGTGAGGTGCGTTAATCTCGTACGTCGTCTAGGTAGTCAAATGGTGCCACGAAATGCTGACTGAAGAAAGTCTAGTGGTAAGCCAAGCTGTGAATGTGTCGCTGCTTTAACAACGAATTATAACACCCAAAACCGTCCTCGAATGCTATTGACTAATCCTACACGAGCAAGGGAGGCATGTTGGGTCTATATAGGTCGCCCACTGAACTTGGGAAACATTGATTAGCATCAGCACTCTCGCACAGTTTAGCATTCGAAGCCAAAACCTCAAGTTGAATCTCCCACACAGCCTTCAAAACGGCATCCGTCACACACCAAACGGCCAAAACACAATTCGTCGAAGCAGACAATGGTGTCACTTATGCATACCGCAGATTTGGCAACGACAGTAGCCCTGGCCAACCGCCTCTTCTCTTCCTGATTCACTTCCGCGGAACAATGGACTACTGGGACCCTCTGCTCATTAACTCCATTGCGGCAAAGCGACCAGTGATCCCCTTCGACAACGCCGGCGTCGGCCAAAGCACAGGCGAAGTCGCCGACAGTATCAAAGGTATGGCGCTGCACGTCCTCAAATTCCTCGAAGCAATCCACGTCGAACAAGTCGACATCCTCGGCTTCAGCATGGGCGGCTACGTCGCTCAGTTGGTGTACCTAGAAAGCGGCCGCAATCTCGTGGGCCACCTCATCATTGCAGGCTCAGGCGTAAGCGCCGGCGAAGGCGTCGTCTGGCCGACCGATGAACATCAGCGAGAAATCGGCCGTCTGGCGGGCCAGCCGAACCCGGAGTACGACGATTGCTTCGACAAGCTGTTCTTCTACCCCTCGCCCACGAGCCAAAAAGCCGGTCGCAAGTGGTATGCACGTGCCCACAAGCGCAACCCCAGCACCAGCGGCGAGCCACGCAGCACCTTAGTGTCGACCGGCTACGCGGACGGGGGTGCGGGCGTCAACGCCATGGTCTCTGCCGGCACGAAGTTAGCAGACACCGCCTACAGTGCAGAGGGTAGCTACTCGCGTCTGAAAGACATCCACATCCCGGTCTTCGTCGCCCAGGGCCACACGGACTTCATGATCCCGACCGTTAACAGCTACGTCTTGCAGCAGAAGCTACCGAACGCGCAATTGAAGATCTGGCCTGATTCCGGCCACGGGTTCTTGTACCAGTATGCCGTCGAGTTTGCACGGGACGTGAATGAGTTTCTTGCAGCAGAAGGAAATTGAGACGTCGGAAAGCGGGTGATGTTGGATGTTTCTTAGACGGAGAAGAGCAAGCGTCACAGCTTCACAACTTCGAAGCTTCCTAAGCTCGTTAACAGCCACTGATGCGTTTTCCGTACGTAGGTGAATACCTACCTAGAAACATGTATTGTGATGACCTTGGATATTGGGCATCGCTGCGTGTAGCACTCAAGGTTTTTATCAAGGTACGGCAGAAGTTGCCGACGCCAGGATACTATGATGACTGATCGCTGAAAAGGGGAAACAGGGGCTCGCGAGAAACTGAATTGGGAAATTGTCTCTTGCTGCTCTAAGAGGGCTTTCTAGCCTTTCCTATGTACGTGCGTCCGAACCACTGCCAGACATGGACTTGCTTTTCGGTAATTAAGTTAGATACGAAGTACTTTGTAGTAGTTAGGGCAAAATAACCACGAGCTCATGAAGCATCTATCTCACTCGTCCTTCGTCTCCGTGAATCTATCGTAAAGGAGCAATTTTTCTTATTCAATGCAAGAAGGTCCAGCCAAAAGAGGTGAAATCACCTGAAGTGTACTTTAGTTGTAGAAGAAATAATGATGATGCCACTCTTGCAACAAGAATGGGGGTCCCTTACGTCCGGGTGAGCATCAGATAAACTAGATAGATAGTTCGTATAACTTCTTAGATATGCCCAGGCCTGCTAGCTCGGCTGGCCTTCATAATTCTCTTGGCCGACCTTGAACTCCTCGTGACGCTGGTCGGCCAAGGTGAGGATCTTTTCAACATTATCAGCCATTAAGCTGGGTTATAGGATCCCTTCTAATATCCAGCTGCAAAACAATTGAGCGTTCAACCTGTCCAACCCGATGGTAAAATCAGGCTGTCGACCGCCATGGAGAATCAAAACTGCAACCTGCAAATGCATCCCCGTGCCTTTACGAAAAAGGGGACGGGACGCTCGATTCTCCTGGCACGTTTGAGGTACCAGTGTCAAATAAGAATAGCCCCATGAACATAGTGATACTGAGCTCCGTGTATCCTTGTTGATGAACGTGTGGCTCATCATCCGCCACTTCTGCACGTTTCTATTATGGAACTAGATACCGGTGGTTCCCAGCGAAGGAGATCATTAGAGCCGAACCAACTTTGGTACACTGAGATCGAAGCTGAGACTGGAGTTGTCGGGCCAGAGAAAGCACTCTAATTCCCCATCTGCGACAAAAAAACGATAGAGAGTGTCGACTGAGGTTGCTAATCCCTCTGATGCATAAATCTGAGTAAAAGTTGAACAGGTATGAACTTTGGTTTAACATCCTGGCTGGGTCGATAAAGATAATGAGACACAAGAGATTTCAGAGATGGTATGGTCGGCAGTCTTGCTGGAAATCGCATCCTTCGCGGCTGTGCGTAATGGGCCATCACGTTTTGGAACTCCAATGCTCAGCGAGTTAAAACACAACTTTGCGCATTACCGACCTAGTAACCGAGCTTGCGCTTCAGATTCGCGTAATGGAGCAGTGCATCGGCCAAGCCTCTGCTACGCAATGTTGGGTGTCGGATCCGACGCAAGGGTGTGATTATCTGGATCGATGCTAGATCAGTGATCGGTTTCATGCCGTAGTTGGCCGCCACATCACGAAAGGTCGCAGTTGATCTGCTGTGACATCTGGACGAGGATCTGCGTTCTACACATCTTCAAAGTCTTCATCTTCGTCAGAATCTGCAGCTGCCATGCCGTTGGTTGTTGCGGATGATGTAGGCTGACTAGTATTGCTGAGCTTCACAGTTGCAGATGGATTGCCATTTTCCAGTTTGAGTCTCTTTGCGTCTGCAGCGGTGGAGGATGGATGGACGGGTGTGTTGGCCCCAGTATCAGTATCACTATTACTGTCCCCGTCAAGGTCCAACGCCCTCTTGAGTGGATTTCCATTAATGCCTGACTTGGACGGAGCAATTTCCTGCTTGACCGCCTGCTGGCTGCTCATAGGTGTGCCAATAGCACTAGGGCCGGCGTCTTCGAATTCGTTGTCGTCGTCGTCGTCTCCTTCATCGAAGTCGTCCTCGTCCTCATCTTCGGCTTCGGCTTCCTTCCGTGCGGCTTCTTCTTGTTCCCGCTGCAATTGAAGGTAAATCTGATCAACCTCATCCTGTTGCCTTCTCTCCTCAGTACCTAACTCTGCTAGGAGAGTTTTCTTATCCTCGTCTTCATCCTTCTTCGGCTTTGTTAGCGAGCCTGGACTGGCGCCGACTTCTTCCTCCTTCTTGACTTCGAGTTTTTCTGCGCCAATGGTACTCTGAGTATGCCAATCAGGTAGGACATTAGCCCTGGCAGCTGCTTGACTCTTCTCTTTCTTGATGGCAGCATCCTTCGCAGCTTGGTCTTTCTCCGAGCTGATATTGATATCCAGCGCCTTTTCGTCCACCGTGACTTGCTGTTTTCTTTGTTCTTGGTTCCTCTGCTGAGACACGTCCATGTACTTTGGCCTGTGTTGCTGGCCAGGGACATACTGTTCGGTTGGCTGCCGTCTGTTTGCCCATGCAGTTTCAAAATCATTTTCCTCGACCTCACCTGAATCGATGACAGCTAACAAGGCAATCAGAGGTCGCAACTGGTCGTTCAACTGCCTGATTTTCGCGTGATCACCTCGTTCCCTGACCGCAGCCTCGTTCTGGTTCAGCGTCTGTCCACACCGTTCACAATAGAAACCTCGATCTGGGTCAACCTTGTCGAGAATACTCAATTCATCGTACTCGGCACCACACCTTGGACACCACCAATCTTTTCTTTGTCCCTCTGCCTGTTTGTACAAATCCTGGACTCGGTCCAGCAGCTTCACAATTCGGAATTTGATAGCATCTACGGCCTCGTGATAATTCACGTAGTAGTAGTCTCTTGTAACAGCTCGTGTATGGCCCTCTCTAATCTCCTGCTTCTGACCTACAGCCACCAGACGGGATGCGCGAAGTGGGTTGAGAAGGCTACGAATTTCCTTCTGCTGAGTCAAGTTGGCGGGAAAGAGGCTGGCCATATCGTCGACGTGGAGGACGCCATAAGCGAGGAGAGCGTCGTACAGAAAAATTTGCTTGGGATGCGTGTAGAAGGTGCGAACTACAGTGCGCAATAGTGATTTGGTAGCCTCGAGAGGAGACGACATGATGGTCCTGTGGAACGGATAGGGTTGCTGCGACGCCGCAAAGGTAGAGGAGGGGTCCTGCGCAGCAATGAGGAAAGCAAGCAGGCGGAGCAAGGGGTGAACGCAGCCGCTGGAAAAGGCTTTGTAAGAATCATGAGAAGACGGCGACGTCTGAACGGTGGACCGGAGATTACGGCGAGATGGTGTTGGACGGCATGATCATCTTCCGACTAGCAGTCAAGCTGTAGAAGACGAGAATACGTAGTCCAGCGCAGGTGAAGGGAGGAAAGAGTGAACTCAGTTGGATGTCACGATGTCTGTGTGGAACGTCTGAACTCTCGAGTTGGACGGATGCGGCTCCTAGGCTGTAAGGCTGTCACGCCTGCTGACCGACAACTGCCAAGACTGGAGAAAAAGGGCCGGGTAAGGCTGAAACGGAGCAACCGCCTGAACTTTGATGGTGACTTACCTACTAACTAGCATAAAACTCCTTGGAAGTTACATCATGAATTTATGAGCTTCGGGGCTTGCTTCGTACTTCCTACTTCGTAGCAGACGGGCAGTTAGGGATATCATATCCATCACGAATGCCCTCCGAATGGCCCCCTTCGTCCCACGCATCACCTACATTGGATATCAGTTATGTACACTACATCGTCTCTGACTGTGCTCTTGCCTTCCACTTCTTTTTCTTCTTTGGCTCCTTCCTCTGCTGTGAACACAGTTCGGTCTACATCAAATGAAGTCTAAAACACATGACCCAAACGTTCTTAGTCGAAGGGTCCCTCAAGCAAGCTACAACTTGCTATGCTCCTTATGCGCCGGCTATGCAAACCAATCAATACACGCAATACAGTGAGTACTAACATGCAAATCTTTTCGTTGGACCGTAAATCATGCTTGCTGGCAATGACAAGGGTATTGGCGCTGGTGATAATGCTGTCAGGGGAAAGGTCAAAAATATTATGGAGCTTGCAGCTTCGCCAGGAGAGCGTCAAGGTCGTCCCAGTTGGACTGAGTCATGGCGAACTTTCGGTGTTTGCGAGAAACAATATGCTGGTCCGATGTTAGCACGCTGGCGCAAAAATGAATTGTATCCGACTTACATCTTCAAAGTCATCGTACTTATCGTGACAGTTTTCACAATATCCCGGCTTGGGGTCGCGTTTGGCCGGCTTGGCCTTTTTCAAGGCGGCATGAGCTGCCTGCTCGGCCGCGATGTCGTCAGCAAACGGATCAGCCTCTTCTTGTATGCCTCCAAGTTTTTCCTGAGCTCTACACTTGGCCGCCCGGGGCGGTGCTGGCGCTCGGGCATTTGCGTTTCTCAGAGCCCCAGCAAAGGCATTGACCTGATGAGATGAAGAGATGGAACCGATGGACAGGCTCCCGGTGTGGGTTCGCTCCAGCACTTTCCTTTTCAGCTCGTTGACTTCCTTGCTCGTCGTGGCTTTCAGGCCGGTGGCTGCTGCAGAAGAGATCATTTGAGACTGGATGGCAGATGTCATGGCTGAGCGTTGGATGCCTGAAGCTGATGGCTCACGGATCAGATGCATCTGAGATGGCTTCACAAACTCGACTGTTGGTTGTTCAGGCATGGGTGGGAATGAGGATTGTCGTTCAGGGGCACGTGGCGGCGGAGGCTTGACCGCTGCTGGCTGCCGCTGCTTTGTCGTAGCATTGTTTGGCACATCGCGCAACACCTTTCGTGGACTTGTCCTCCGCGGGGGTTCCATCCTCGCAGGTGGCACCAGACTATGGGAGGACGCCTCTGCTCTTGGACGCGTTGTCGCCTTTTGAGCTTCTCGTTGTTGCTGTTGCTGTTGCTGGAGCTGCTGAGCTTTTTGTTGTGCTCGTTCGCGTTCAATCTCCTTCTTCATGGCGGGGTCCTCGACGAAAGGGCACTTCCCCATGCTTGCGGACCGGAATTGTGGCCATTCTCCATCCTGCCTCCGCGCGACCCTCGGGTACTCTCGAAGCATGATTGGCTTGACCTTCTCATCCATGTCGTGCACGTAGATAAATGGACCGCGGAAGGAGATGAGTTCGCGTGGGATGGCAGCTTGCTCTTTCTCCGCAGCAGCCGCAATCTTCTCGTTCCTCAGCACCTCGACCAGGTCGTTGGCAGCTCGATTAGCCTTTCCGGCCCGTGCGGGAGGGTCCTGACCAGGGGCATCTTCCAGCAACGTGTTGAGAATTTTCTGCAGCTTGTCCGTACCCCAGATCTTCATGCTCATCTGCAAACCACGGACCAAAATATCATTTGTGTTGATGACATCACGTCGAAGTGAGGATTTTCCATGCTTAAGCTCGAGCACCGACGGGTTAATTGTGCCCTCTCCATTCTCCAACGCCTTCAGAACGGCATCCTCAGTAGGGATGGATCGAGTTGTGATGATGTGAGTGACATGCTTGGAGAAGAACTTTTCCTCACGCTGGGTAAATTGTCAGCAATGTTCGCTGCAGGATGGAACGGTAGAACACATACTGAGCCAAAATGCCCCGTCTGCCTTACCATACGGGCCTTCAAGTCTTCCGGCACAGCGTCAAAATAGAATCGGAAATTGGGAAACAACTTCTTATAGTGTTTCTGCCACTGCCGCACCGACTCGACCTCTTTCGACGAAACATTGTTGCTGCGTGCCGGCTTGGTGGGAGCAGCAGTCCTGTCGCGGGCCGCAACCAATCTTCTTTGAAAGGTGTTCCACGTTTCTCCATTGCCTCGCTCAAAAACTTGTCCGCCGCTGGTGTCGTGTTGGTGATGACGTCGGGGGGTGATAGGGCCGGGCTCACGCGACGGTCGTTCTATGGCTTGCCGTTTCGTAGGGGGCTCGTTTTCTTGCTGTGACACATTCGCCACGGCACGAGATCGTTTCGAACCTGAGTTGTTGAGGGTTCGGTGCGGCGAGTTGGCGGCATTGGGTATGGACACGAGCGGTTGTCGTCGCGTGCTGGTGGCCATGCTCGAAAATGTCTCATGCGGCGAAGGTGGGATCAATACCGCAGCGGCCATTCATGAAGCTCTTGCCAATCAATTGACTTCCCCAACTGTCGTGTCAACGGTGTGTGGCCGGCAGTGGGGAGCGTGGTCGACGGCAACGCGACACGCGAATTCCTCGTTGACCAGGTAAAGGTAGGTAGCTATTGCAGGACCATGACAATGGATGACAACGCCCGGGTACAGATAAAAAGAGGATCAGAGTTCAGCAGGATGACAGGCCTTGACCTGGAAGCTCTGAGACCGGCAAGCAATAATGAATGGTGGATGGTGACGAAGGCGGTGGTAGAGCTCAACTTTTAGTGTGTTGACACAGGCTTGGTAGTGCTTTGGCTTTAGCGTTCCGTTGCTGCAGAATCCAGCGCACCAGGCGCTAATTACCACAACATCAATTGAGGGCCCCACAAAACAATGTGCGGGTGCTTCTTGAGGGTGACTTCTTTCTCACTTGATTTCTTCAGTTGAGATGAATAATTTGAGATATGATGCTGAACAGTACTAAACCTAACGGACAATTAAAGCTCGACTGTCAGGACCACCTAAACAGGTATGTACGGACTACGGAGGCTCAGGCTTACCGATGCGATGATAGCGAACCACGAACTTGACGCGAGCACGTGAGCCGAGAATTTCAAGGTTCTCCGTGAAGTCGAGGCGCCTTACTAGTAGGGCCTAAGAGCGTGGGACTCGGAGTTCATTGCTTCGTAATTCACCCCATTTAAGCTGTTCAATCGTGTGCCTATTATCATTTACTACTCCGTACTTCGTAGATGCTGTATGCTGATGCTAACGCTAATGCTTGTGACAATGCAAAATGCAAAGCTTCATCTCGTAGGTGCTCTGCTTGCTGACCTGTCTAGATCCCCAATGCGTTCCTCCGTGCTTGATCAGTTGATAATCTGTCGCGCACCGGCCTTTCCCACCACGCCTGTCTCTTTTGGCTTGGGGCTTCGATCTCGACTTTTCTTGCCCCTCAGGAAACCCAATACGCTACCACTGTCCTTGCCTTCTTTTGTTAACGTCACGTCTGTCGAAAGGGTAGTGGCTTGGTCAGCCAACGAAGTCCAACTTCCGTGCTCATCCAGTACCATTTGCACCCCTCCACCTTTGCTTGCCTGTCGAGATGCTGGTTGCGGTCTGGGTCTGCTGAACGATGTCGACTGTGTATGTGGTGTCGAACGTGGTATTGCCTGTGAACCAGGCAATGCCGGTCTCAGTTCCTCTACATCCATAATGTGATGAGAATGGCCGGGCAGCGGCGATGGTATAGGTGATATTGGCGGCGTCCCGTCCGGCGTGCCAACTTGCGATTGTGCCTTGGATGGTGACTGCGAATGTGTCGATCCAACCCTTCCACTCTCTTCAAGTGGCAATCCGCTCTCTTCGCCCATAGCTGCACCGGCACTCCTGTGTCGTGTTAGTTATCAATAGCCTAAACTCAAGCGTGGTTGGTCTGCTCACCCTTCGAACGATGCCATCGTGTAGTCGAATGGCTCGAACATTGTCTCGATCATGCGATGCAACTCGTCTTCGCGGATTTCTCGGTGGGTAGCATCTTGTCGCAATTCTGCTCGAGGTTTTTGCCTTCTCGCTCGTGCTTCCAAAGGGGCTTCCTCCAACAGCAACTCCTCTAGGTCATAGGTGGCATCGAAATTAGTCTTCTCGCTCGATGGTACGAAAATAGGTGGAATCTTCTTCGCCTCGAGTGTCTGGAAATTAAGCGGATCGAAGAAGTGGTGGGTGGTAAACGTCTCGAATCCTGCCGCTCCGATACGTATACTTTTATCTTTTTCTAACAGTGCCGACATAGCATGCACGCACGGTATCGACACTGGCGGCCGTGTGACGTGATACTTCGGTTTGGCCGCACAAATCTTTTCGGCCAGTTCTTCGTGCGTTTTGCCCGCGAATGGTCTCTTCCCGTAAACGCATTCATAGAATGTAACCCCTAACGACCACCAATCAACCTCACTCAGATACCCAGGACCTCGGAAGGCTTCGGGGGCCAGATATGCTAGTGTCCCGGATTTGCTCGTCAATAATTTCGGAGGCTTGAAGTCTGACGCGACGTTGAAGTCGGCGAGGTGGACATGCCCTTCGGAGTCGAGGAGCACGTTGTCTGGTTTTACGTCTCGGTGCACGATGCCTTGCTCATGAATGTACCGTAGCGCACACGCAAGTTCTGCCATCCAGAATCGAATGCAGTCTTCGTTGAATGTTTTGCGTGAAATGTGGAATCGCAGGTCACCGCCGTTCATCAGATCGACCACCAGATATAGATATTCTATGTCTTGGAAGCTGTATCGAAGGTTGCACAAGAAAGGGTGATTCAAATGCTCCAACATTCGTCTCTCTCTAATAATGTTTCGCACACTCTCAGATCGAACGACTGGAAATTGATTAGGCGACGTGCCCTCGTTACAAGCGGCGATCTTCACTCACCTTCATCTTTTCGAATATACTTGAGGGCAAAAGTAAGGCCAGAGTCCTTTCGTTCCACTATCCGTACTTTACCAAAGGCACCTTTACCAACCACTCTAAGCAAACGAAAATGATTGAGATTTACTTCGTCCGTGTAAACCACTGGCTTGCCTTGTGAGTTACCCATTTCATATCCCGTTCCTCGCAATGTCCATGCGATAAACGCGCTTGGACACTGATGAGACCAGGCAAATGGAGCGAGGCTGGTTGTCGTCACGGAACGTTGGCGATGTGGTGCCCAAGGTTAAAAGTGGTGGAGAGGGGAGTGGCAACGATGCGAGAACAATTCCTGGCTGTCGTGCCGTGGCTGTCATTAGATGTGACGTTTGAGACGGACTCGTGATCTGGAAAGATGTTGTCCTGGCCAGGAGAAAATTCTGTCCGGAACTCGTAATGGGCGTTATGTGCTATAACATTCTCATGAATCGTGGAGATCGTGATTGGAAAAGGATCGCAAGGGCGCTTGGGCAAAACTCGCCTCTTCGTTGTGAGGCAGTAAAATTCAGGGAAGAAGAACTGCAACTCTTTCTAGAAGCCGAGATGAAACATGTCCACGTGCAGTGAGCCGAGATTGTCTTCCGTCAATAGATGCGGGTCCACTCGCAGCCCACGTGTTGATCCTGGTTAATCACCACAAGTGCTGCTTAAGTCTGATGTTGTAATACAGATGCGGATGCAAAAATGTGAGAAACAAATTCTGAATAATCTGGAGCCACGAAAGACATTTAATCCTTGTGGTCAAGTCGGCACGATAGGCTCACATGGGGACAGCCCAGAACAAATGACTGGGCAGCAGATTGGGACGATCCGCTGATGCTGTGGAGAGCCTTTTGCTTAGCTCAACTCTGAACCAGACCACTCTTGTAATCGATTTGCCACCAGCCCCGGCTGACGCACGTTGATAGGCTGTCCGTGCCGTCCTTGATGCGAGCCCGCCTATACAGCTCGTCACGTTCAGAGAACTCCTACGCCCACGGAAACTGCGATAATGTGGAGAAAATTCCGAAAGTTTCACTTGACGGGGAATATTCTCTATACTCCAGATGTGGTGCAGACACGAAACTAGGCGGTCAGGATGGTGCAGAATGCATGCAGGTAAAATGATGGTTAGCCAGGGCCAGAGATTGTGTGATCATTCACGCACAACGCCCACTCTAATTGTGAGTATGTATTGCACCTGCTCGAGGCAGAAAGTGGCAGAAGTACTCTACCTCATGCTCAATGGCTGATTGATGCTAGACCATGCACAGCTAGCTACTGCATGGGTGGTAAGCTTCCAGAAGCTAAACGAACACTGAAATCAACTTGACACACACTACCTAGGTATCCATGGCGCGCCATGGCTAATGGTTTGCACGTGGCCTGACCCAAAAAGACCCTGCTCCACCGGGCTGCCACGTTTTTCAAGCCTTATTTGCATGTATAGGATACCCCTGGACAAGGTTAGCATGTCCGTGCATGTCGTAGTTCTGGACCCGCCTGAACCTTGTCTCAGATTATCCTTCGCGCGGTTTGGATCAACACGAGTCACGGACCAATTCAATTCGAGCACATGTTGAGCACAACCTTGGTAATAATTACCCATTTCCTGGGCAGACGTGGCAGATTATCCTCATTTTATGGCTTACCTGAACGTACGGAATACAAACACTGGTCATTGCGCAGCCGAAATCTGTTGCCATTCCCTAACTGGCTCCATGCGTTAGCTTGGGTACGGTTAGTTCGGCTCAAATGATCTGCATGGCTGTCCTGATTCTTTCTGTGGGCAAGTATTGACACACGAAAGACATGCGCGTCGTATATTCAGAAAGATGTGACAAAGGCTGACCACTGGCCAGGATGTATTAGCTCAGAACGCGTCTTCGGCCGCACAATATATATCCGTAAAATTTGTACAACGACCTTGGCACTTACCCTGGCGTGCCTGGCTGCCTGGGTTGTATTGGGTTGAAGATTTGACGTCTTTTACCGACCTTCTTCATTCCTAGCCCAAATGAGCGAGGGCAGCTTGGTTCATAACTCAATTCTAATTGGTTTCCTTGGCCAATCCCGATTCCTTGATCTGCGCTTCAACATCTTTCTTCTTTTGCGGCATTGAGTTCTGACTCTTCTTAATGCTCTTCCATTCCATCGGTAGGGCTCCGAGAATGGCGAAAGCGCTTGAAGCAACAGCCACATAAAAAGCTGTCACCAGGCCTTCATTGTAGACCTTCAGCACTGCCGGCAACGTGGCTGCTGGCACGAATTTTCTCAGATCCGTGGCCCCGACATTTGCTACCGTTCCGACGTCAATGTCAGCAATGTGAGTAAGACCTTGTGCAAGTCGGTTGGTGAACACATTGTTGGATATCGATGTGCAAATCGCCCCGCCAAGTGATTGGGTGAAAAACATGAGAGACACGCCCGTTGGAATATCTTTTCTTGCCAATACAGTTTGGACGGCCACAGAAGGCTGCTGCATGCCAATCCCTAGACCGAAGCCGAACAGGAATTGGTAGCCAATCCATTTGCTGTGGTTTGTGGTGGTGGTAAAGGTGCTGATCAGCCCCGCCCCGATGGGCATTAACACGGCACAAACGTACATCCAAGGGATGTAATAGCCGATTTTTCTCGTCAAGAAACCGGCCATAATCGACGCAATGACAAGGCCAAGTATGAGGGGTATATTCATGATGCCAGACTTGAATGCTGACACACCTTTGATTGCCTGAAACCAGATCGGAAGGAAATACACCATCACCATCATTGCTGAACCGGTACAGAATGTGAAAAACATTCCCGCCGCGACATTGCGGTTGGTAACAATCCTTGGTGGCACGGTCGCATTTTCTTTGCGCCAGATTTGGACCACTATAAATAGAGGAAAGGAGATGCCAAATAACACAAGGAGGGCTATTATGCGTCCGTTTCCCCACGGGTAGGTGACTCCGCCCCACTGAAGAGCTAGGAGGAGGCAGACGATACTGGGAAAGAAGATTGAGGCGCCAATGGGATCCAGCCGATTCAATTGTTGCCCCAAGCTGAGCTTCTCGCCTTTTTGCTGCACTGGCAGGTGGAGGATGAACACGATTATGACGAAAGTGACCGCGCCAATGGGCAAGTTGATGTAAAAACACCAGCGCCAAGATACCTTGTCCGTGAAGAGACCACCGAGTAAGGGGGCAACAACACTGGCAACGCCAAAGACCATTCCGAACAGTCCTGTCCAAGCCGGCCGCTTCTCAAGAGGAAGAACGTAGACGAAGATAGGAATGGCTCCGGAGAAGATGCCAGCAGAGCCTATGCCGGCAATAGCCCGACCGACAATAAAGACAGTGGAGGTAGGGGCAGCTCCACAGATAGCAGAGCCGATCTCGAAGATGACAATGTTGGTCAGGAAGACATATTTGATGTTGAAGAATGTGTAGATGCGTCCCATGAGTAGTTGGAAGCCGCACATGGTCAAAAGGTAAGCCGAAGCGTACCAGCCTACATCTCCCAGACTTTGAAAGTCATCTGTAATCTTTGGAATGGCTGTTCCGATGATTGTTCTGTCAAGGGCGACGAGAAATGCGGAGATGAAGAGGCCGAACATGATCACCAGAACTTTTCGGAATGGAGGATATTCGATGGTGTCGGTCTGTGTTGGTCCTGTGCCTCCAGCAGAGGAGGCTGTGGGTAGGGGCTCTTTTCGAGCATCTTCGCCCTGTGCCGCCATGTTTGGGATCAGGAGAACCTGAGACGCAACTCGAAGCTCTCAGTAGTGGGACGTGAAGGATGATTGAGATGTCGTCGCAAGATACGACTATTGGGACTTGGGATGTGGTTGAGAAAAGAGTATAGATGACATTCTTAATAACTTGTAAGATCTTGTGGTTCTAATACAGCAACAAGTCTACGTTATGATGCATCCTCATCCGTCGGGTCACTTTTGAAAGATGCCTGCATCGTATTCGGTTACCAGGTATTGCTCGGGCCCGTGCAGAACCTCCCTCCGTGGGCGAACTGGTTAATGGCATCTACATGTGCTTAGCGTTGTTGCTTAACAACGATAAACTAATGGAAAGTGTAGGGAGGACACCACAAAGAGGAGAAAGGCTTCGAGCCAGATATGAATCCACTTGTTGATATAATCTGTGTGGGAGAAGAAGTCACACGAGATCGAGGCCAGCTTTCGGGGCCGAGATGTGTCGCCGTCCACTTTTCGGAGCCACCTTCTTGTTTCAAGGGTTTCCAAGATGTGTAAACTGTCGTCGTTTGTAGATAACAGCTTGCACCAAATAGCTCCAGAGCCTGCATTGTGCATGGCAAGCTGGGAGGATCACGATAGTCTAATAGCGGCATCATTTCAGCGCTATCTCCCTTGGTCGGCGCCGTTACCGTAGGTACAAACTCGGCTCGGACGACGTAGTAACAGAAATGTTCGGGCACCTTTACAAACAACAACACTCCAAACTGACCGGTTCCCACCAATCTCAAGAACACGATGAAAAATTGAGGGATGTTGCAAGTATGGTTGACTTGCGCTCTACTAGGCACGGACTTCAAATCCGCCAACGGTCAAGATTGATGAAGAACGTCAGATCCTCTGGGTGACATCATGGTGAATGCATTGCGAATTGTGAAAATGGACAAAAATGCAGGCACGACGCTCGTTCCTGGCCATGGCAAGGAAAATCATTCATAGCAATGACCATAGACCAATCAAAAACGTCGCGAAAGGTGTGACGGGAGAAAAATCTCAATTCGCGCAAGGTGAATGCCGCCACAGCCCGTTGGAATTTGGAGGCAAGCGACTGACACTCTCAGGCCACAAGGTGCCAATCACCTATCAAGATGTACCAGGTCACCAACAAGACCTGCCCATCGAACCCGTCGATACCCAGCTCCCCACCAGCGATGGAGGTTACCAAAAATACAAGGCTGCAGGCAAACTTGAGGGCAAGAAAGCACTGATCACAGGAGGGGACTCTGGTATCGGTCGAGCCACAGCAGTCCTGTTTGCCATGGAGGGGGCAGAAAGTTTGATCACCTACCTCCCAGAAGAAGAGCAGGATGCGCAAGACACCAAGCAACAAGTCGAGAAACACGGTGGAAAGTGTCATCTGGTTGCCACTGATGTGAGAAAACGAGAAAATTGCGAAATGGTAGTCAAAGCTGCTTTGGAAACGATGGGCAAAGTCAACATCCTGTTCAACAATGCCGCCTTTCAGATGGTGCAGAAGGATATCACCGATTTGACCTACGAGCAGTGGCACAAGACTTTTGACACCAACATCCACCCATTCTTTTACTTCTCCAAGATGCTGATTCCTCACATGAGCCGCGGGGATACGATCATCAACAATGCTTCCATCAACGCCTACATTGGCCGACCAGACCTTCTCGACTACACAAGCACAAAGGGTGCAATCGTATCCTTCACCCGAGCTCTAGCCAACCAGCAGGTGTCCAAAGGCATCCGAGTCAATGTAATCGCTCCTGGTCCAGTCTGGACCCCCCTCATCCCCTCGACCATGGACAGCGAGGGTCAAGATAGCTTCACCTCCCCAATGGGTCGTCCTGGTCAGCCAAGCGAGGAAGCTACTTGTGTTGTCTTCCTAGCCAGCCCTGACAGCAGCATGCTCACAGGACAGACGATATACGCCAACGGTGGCGTCGTCGTCAATGGCTAAATCTGCATGCTTCCACGATCATGGTCGAAACATCGTTCGTGGGCGTGACCCTTGGAAGCCTGTAGAAAGGCTGTACATGACTGTGAACAATTCAGCCGGCTATCACTAATAGCTGTAATAGTTGGCAGGTCGTGCGCAGCTCGTGGAGACGCACGCACCCGTCCCGAAACTGAGGTAGACACCCAGCTTTCCTCGGCCTAGTTCTAGCAAATGGCCCGCATATCTCTTTCCAGCTACGCAGCCGAAATAGTTATTCCCCCGGCTTTGGCCCTTGACATCGAGATTGACCTGAATTTGCTCCACTAGCTGGCTCAGTCACGTGATATTGTCATTTTAGACTTTCTGCCAACTCTCCACCAATCATCATCGTGCAGAAGGTACTCCAGAATTATGATCCTCCATGGAACCGGAAATGTTGCCTATACGGCACTCTTTCGAGCGAAGAATACAGCGAGCTTGGCGTACCCTAAAAAGGCTCGATGTAGAGCACCTTTAGCTATATACAAGGTAGAAATCTGGCTACAAATATTGGCCATAGTTATTCTTGCTTCCTCACCTCCATATTCCCCAACGCTGACACAATGAAGGGTTACAAATTTGAGACCAAGCCAAAGGCAAACCCAGCCGCGATAGTCCAAGGTCCAAATTACCGCTTCACCATCCTGACTGACCGACTGCTGCGTTATGAATGGTCTGCTGACGGGAAGTTCGAGGACCGGGCCTCAGCCTTTGCAATCAACCGTGACTTCCCTGTCCCTAAATTTCATGTCTCTGAAGAGGGAGATCATGATCTTCAGATCACCACAGCGCACTTACAACTCAGCTACGACAAACAGAGATTCACGCCGTCCGGACTGATGGTCAGTTTCAACGCTAAGATCACGGACTGGGGTGCGCAATGGCGTTTCGGGCATGAATCTAGTCGGGGCAATCTTGGTGGAACTGCCCGAACCTTGGATGAAGTCGACGGCAGATGTGAAATGGGTCAAGGTGTTTGTAGCAGAGACGGATATGCGGACATTGATGACACCCACACGATGCTATTTGATGGCTCGGGATGGGTAAGCCAACGCATGTCTGGCGACCGAATTGATGGCTACATCTTCGGCTACGGCCGAGATTATCGTGCCGCGGTGAAAGCCCTGTATCATCTTTCCGGTAATCAGCCTGTACTGCCTAGATGGGCGCTTGGAAATTGGTGGAGTCGATACTACCCCTACAGGCAAGATGAGTATCTCAAGCTGATGGACAAATTCCGAAAGGAAGACGTTCCGCTCAGCGTGGCCGTTATTGACATGGACTGGCATCTCGTCGATGACGACCGGGTGCCTCATGCCGGCTGGACTGGCTATACCTGGAACGACAAGCTTATTCCCGATCCAGCGGAGTTTGGACGAGAACTACACTCTCGCGACCTAAAAATCACGCTGAACGACCATCCTGCCATGGGAATACATCACCACGAAGACAGCTACGAAGAGATGGCCAAGGCTATCGGACATGACACGAGTAAGAAAGATCCGATCAATTTTGATTCGACCAACCAGAAATTCATGGAAGCCTATCTGAGCATCCTACACAGGAACATTGAGAAGGTAGCTTGCGACTTCTGGTGGATCGACTGGCAGCAGGGAACGTTTTCCAAAATCCCAAACATTGATCCTCTGTGGATGCTGAACCATTTTCACTTCCTAGATAACGGCTTACCGGAGGCCGGCGCGGACACATCAGGAGCCAGCAGAGAAACCGAAAAGCGACCGCTCATTTTCTCAAGATACGCCGGCCCTGGTTCGCACAGATATCCCGTCGGCTTCAGTGGGGATAGTGCTATCACCTGGGCCTCTCTTGCTTTCCAGCCCGAGTTTACTAATACAGCGAGCAATATCGGATACGGTTGGTGGAGTCACGATATCGGTGGCCACATGTGGGGCGCAAGAGACGACGAACTGACAACTAGATGGGTGCAGTACGGAGTGTTTTCTCCCATCATGCGCCTGCACTCGAGCAATTCAGCTTGGTCGAGCAAAGAACCCTGGTGTTACCGAAAAGAATGCGAGGCCACCATGTCTGACTTTTTACGATTGAGGCATCGACTTGTACCCTTTTTGTACACCAGAAACGTGATCGCAAGCACTGAAGGAGAGCCCATCTGTCAACCATTGTACTGGCACTTTCCGGGCGTGAAACAGGCATACGAGCACCCTAATGAATATTTCTTCGGTTTTGAGTTCTTGGTGGCGCCAATCGTTTCGCCAAGAGACAAACTGAGCAATATGGGAGCAGCCAAGGCATGGCTTCCACCACTAGGTCGATTTGTGGACATTTTCACCGGCACCGTCTATGATGGTAACCGAGAGATCATCTTGCATAGACGACTCGAGGAGTATCCCGTCCTCTTGCACGAAGGTAGTATCGTTCCGTTGGATGCTGCCTACGCACCTGAGAATGGCTGCCACAACCCAGAAGCGTTTGAGGTTCTGGTCTGCGTTGGCAAGAACGGCCAAGCCAGTGTGCTTGAGGCTCCCGGGGATGACCCGGAACGAACGAAGAAACAAGCCGAAACCAAGGAAAGTGGGTCACTGATCCAATTCGACCAGGCTGAAGGTAAATTGACAGCGAACGTCACCGGGCGCACCTGGTCATTTAGATTCCCGGCTATTTCAGAGCGGCCAAAGGACCTAAAGGTCAGCGTCAATGGCAAAGACGTCTCAAAGGATGCCGAAATATCGATTGAGCAATTCCCTCGAGTCCCAAGTCTTGTAGTCAAGATCCCGCAAGTGATGGACGACAAGGCAACAATAGTGATTGAGTTGGGCAAGAACCCTCAGCTGAGCGTGGTCGACCAGACGGAACGGATGAAGTCATATGTGCTGGACCTGCAGATTGAATTTGAAAAGAAGGACGTGATTTGGACGATCGTGACTGACCGGACGACTCCACCGAGCGTGAAGGCCGGCAACTTGTTGGCTACCGACCTTCCCGAGGCCGTTACTGGACCTTTTATAGAGTTGTTGTTAGCTGATAGCCGGGCACCTTGAGGCAACAAGGTCTCTATATCTGGATACCGGCACCTGCCACCCCTCTGTCGGAAGAAGTTAGAATGTTTACGCCTGTCGTTCGTGGAAATGCTACGTTTCGTGATGAATGTACATAAAAGGTAAGGACGACGGAAAAGAGCTGGTAGGAGATATACATGGAGTTTAACCTCTGTTATGAATGCAACGGCTGGAAAAGCATGTTGCGCACTTGGGGAATAGACAAAATCATCGAGCAGAGACTGTAGACATAGGCATACCTCCTGGCGCAAGTCGGGTACGGGATGCAGATATCTATGCACATTATTTGTCCCACTTCATGAAGTGTTTACCTTATATTCATGCCTCATTTTGGTTGTAACTGGTCATCGATCCTCACGCTTGAGACCGCGTCAGCCAGCATCTCGATATAGCATGTAACCATGAAGGCCGTTCTTCTGCCAGCGGCACTGCTCTCCTTGCTCTGGTTTGGGTTGCCACCAGCAAATGTCCTTGCAACACCTGTCAAAATAGCAACACCACTAGACACCGATAGTAGTAGAAAGGGCAACGTCCAAGACTTTCAAGGCTGCTGGGCACGTATAGTGTCGTCAACACCGCCCACTTTACAAGTGGTCCTCCTCCCATCCAGAAGCCCTTGACTTCGCCCAAACGTGTCTGCAATCAATCGTCCCTCCGCGCGACTCCTGGGTCTTCTACACCTCGTACAATCGTGACAATGCTATCCTTTACGCCAGCTGTGTGAGCTCAATCCCTAATTGCAAAAGCCTCGATGTGCTGCCATAGCACCCAGGCGACATTGCACCTGCCATCAACCAAACTCCCGGCTCCTTTGATCTGTGGATCAGAGTCTCGCTCGGAGAACCCGCTTGAAGCCATGCAGGTTGATCAGGGTGTTCTTTCAGCTGACCAAATCCCCATGTCCGACCAAAATCATCTGGTGGTGAGGGCTCTGATGTTGGTGGATAATCCCAATCATACGGTTTTGTACTGGCTTTAGATATGGTCACCAGCTGCTCACAAGTCCGACTGGCGTGAGCCTTTCGTGGCCATCGCCTCTTTGTCAGCCAACACAAGTGTCACGACAATCATATTAGCATAAAGTCCATGGTCAAGTCCACCATCTTGGGTATCAAATCATCTCATACCGAGGCTTCGGGAGATGAAAACATTCAGGTATTCCGGTTCACGTCGTAAACAACGTGTCTTCCTCTCTTAGATATTCTCCTACATCGCCCTGTCTAAACGCCACCACAACAGTCGGGTCCAGTTTTCTTGCTTCTGCAGTAGATCTTGCAGTCACTCCGAAGCCGAGCGGCGTGTCGTCCATGCTCAGTATTACAACACCACTGTGCTCTGGGCAATCTTCGCTCCATCGGCCAATATGTGCTTTGACCACATTTCCGCCATAGAGAAAGGGCATCTCGCCATTTGGTTTGATCCACAGCTTGTACCGGGCGTGCGGCGCAATAATGTCAAGACAAGTTATGTGCAGGCGGAATTTGCCGGTCTTTGTGAACTTCCCAATGCAGGTTCCGAGGGACAGAAGATTGTCGCGAGCGATAGAGGTTGCGATGTTTGCGAGAGACAGTCTCACATAATAGACTCGTGATTCGTGAAGTCGAAAGACATGTCTGTCGTTGTCGTTACCGTTGTCGGCTGCCGAATCTGAAGGTGCAATGAGCTGGGTCAAAGATCGGCCAGTGTAGTTGGCGAGCTTTTTGAACAGTGTCTCGGTCTCAGTTTCTGTGAGTGCCCTCATGTTGTGTGCCAGAAGGCTGCCAGCACAATCTCATCAGATCAAGTGGGCAATTGAGTGCTACGAAGTATCACGAGAGTCGCAATGTACTATTTCCAAAATTTTGATGCGGACGGCCGGCATAACTTCGGCTATATCTCTATCCTTTTTTGCGAACATTGTTGTGCCATCAGTGGAGATCACCGTTGGGAGAAAATGGTGAGAATGTGGCTGGTCCAGAGTTGCTATAAAACTGAATAGGAAGTATATTCCGGATAGAGCATCAGCTGTATCCTGTTCGAAGCCTCGAATGTTTTGATGGTCAATGTGACTACTCAGGTAGCATCTGGTCCAATTTCACATCTAGTCTGCGGCTTACGGGGGTGTGGTACCGTTTCCACGCTTTCCACCGATTTGCTCACTGCTAACGTAAAGCTTGCTAATACCCAAGATGGAACGCAAGGATGAGGTTCTCATTATCGGCATGGGCAGTGTTGGCACCATGGTGGCTTATGCCATAGAGACGGGTGGCATCGCGAAAGTTACCGCCGTTTTAAGATCAGCTTACACGACGGTCCAAGAATCTGGCTTCAACATTGAGTCAATCGACCATGGCACCATCAAGGGTTGGCGACCGTCAACAATGTTAAAAGCGATCCCCGATATCCGTGGGGACAGCACGCACTGGTACGACTATGTGGTCGTGGCTACCAAGAACACCCCGGACGTCGGCCCTAACTTGGTAGATCTGGTCGAACCGGCAGTACGGCCAGGCGCTACAACAATCGTGTTGATGCAAAATGGTCTCAATATTGAGAGGCCTTTCCAAGAAAGGTTCCCTCGCAATGCTATAGTTTCAGGCGTCGGGTATATAGGCTCCGAGGTGACCTCTCCCGGCACGGTCCTGCAGACTGGGCCAGACATCTCTCTGGTGGGGCTATTCGACTGCCGCCATTCGACCGAGGAAGAGAAAGAATCCCACCTGACACGAACTCGGAGATTCGTCGAAATCTACAACGCGTGCGGCAAAGTCGACTGCCAGTTCGACAAGGATGTCAACTTCACCAGATGGCGAAAGCTCCTGTACAACTCGTCGTACAACTCGATCTCTGCGATCTTGGGCATGGATGTCACCAGGATGCGTATCTATGAGTACATAATGGATGACTTGATCATTCCCATCATGCAGGAGATCACTACCGTTGCGGCAGCGACTGGTGTGCATCTCTCGGAGGACTGGACCATGAAGGCTATCACTGTCGACAAATTGGACGCATGGTCCATGCCGAGCATGGGACAAGATGCGGCCAACGGCAACTACATTGAATATGAGAACATCGTTGGCGAGCCGATGCGCGAGGGTCAGAAGCTGGGCGTACCGTGTCCCAAACTCACAATCGTTTACAGCCTCTTGAAAGCCAAGCAAGCCCAGATAATGGAGTCGAGGGGTCTCCTGAAGCCCAAGGTTGAAGATGCCGATAGATATGGAGACCCTAAACTTTGAAATGCCCTTTCCCCGGTCCCTTGACATCCCATTTTCCATAGTCGATCGAAGATGCCTTCCTCTTCCTCTGCCTCTCCCCCAGCTAGGCCAACAAGACATCTCCATCATTCCTACATATAGAATAGATATCCTCCTCCTCCTCCTAAAGTCGACACTTTCAACGGGGACTCGCCATCAGTTCAGCATAAAACATAAACTACCAATTGCTCTTGGACGACGCACGTCACTGCCTCTTTCTTTCCCCCCTCCCCTTCCCCTCCCTGCTCCTGATCGTGAAGGAGACCAATCTCTTTTAAGAAGAAAATAAATTGTACAGACTGCCTTCACCCACCCACGGTGTTACCAAAATAAGTTGGACACTCATATTTTAGCGCGCATTCAGCGCTGTCACCTTTCGACAGCAATAACTCTTCAACCATAACTCGGATAGACCTGTAATTGATATTAGTATATTTAGCCTATATAAATTATATACTATTTTAATTATGCGCGATTTTATAAAGAAATGAGTGCGTAGAACGAGTTTTAAAACAGTAATCTTAGGTGTAGAGGGTCGAACGAAAAGGTGGCCCTTTAAAATCGATAATTCAGCCATAACCAGTAGTTATTAAGAGAAAATGAAGTGTAGACGTATTCTAAGAGTATTAAAGTCTATATTAATAATTTTTACAAGGCATAATAACTTACGGTAGAGAAGTAGTAGAGCGTTAAAGTAAACGTACTAAGTTTCGAAGATTTAGACCCTCTCGTCTTTAACGCTTTATTGCTGTCTTTCTAATTAACTTATATAAGTGAAACTAATACAGTAGCTAGATAAATAGCTTTAGAGTTACTCAGTAAAGTTTCATACATTTATATTATCTATTCGTTACGGAATAACTATCTGAAGTAACAATATAGATCGAGGTGGTATACCAAGATTCGCGTGTCCAACTTATTTTAGTAACACCGTGCCACCCTACCACGCTCACACAAGACGTCGGAGAACGAAAATCATAGAAACTGCGATATTAAGTGTCGGTTAGGATACCAATAACGACAACAACTGGCCAGCGTCAGTCGTCTCTATGTTGTCCAAGACCTCCTCTCGTGCTTCCCGTACGTTAAGAGTCGCGAGCACTACCTACTCACCAGCTTAACCAATTTGAATGCTGACGTGTCCACACAAGGAGCGGGTAGAGTGGAGGCAGCTGTGGAAAGCGTGGCTGGCGGGACAATAGTGCCAAACAAAATATGCGTAAAGAGGAATCCAATGCGACTTGGTTTAATAGTAAGAGGATGACCCCGGCACTGACTTGCGCAGGTCCGAATCCCTCGCATGTTTGTTTATTTGTCTTGCTCTATGTCTTGCATCCCGTCGTGTGCTTCCGAATCTCGTGATTTCCCATCCCGCTTGCTAAGCATACATCAATCAAACCAAATGCGGTATAATGATTCACCTCGCTTCCACATCACAGTATGTAGATCACCGCTGCGGACCATACAACCCCCCATACTGGCTCCACGAACTCTGTGATTGTTGATGGAAGTATCCAGCCGTTGGGTACCCAGCCTGTTGTCTCACGTCGGCCTGGTGGTCCTGAATTTGATGATTCTGCTGCTGGTATATTGACTGTTGATATCCTTGCATGTTCTGTGGTGGCGCATGTTGGAGTTGTTGCTGATCCCAATGCGTCCGATGATCTGGAGCCTGAAGGGGATTGTACGTTGAGGTGGCGGCGTATTGGTAGGGACGCTGGCTTTGGAAGGGCTGGTATTGCGGCTGCTGCATCGCGTACTGCCTTTGACCGCGTTGGTGGCCAGCCGTGCTTTGCATTTGGGACCTGAGCTCCCGATTCCTCTGATCAATGGCAGCTTGCACCATTGAGCCTTGCAAGCCTTTCTTGATATTTCGCTTCTCTTGGTCTCGAGCTTCAATGGCTCCAATGAGGCCGACGTTGGGGTCAGGCGTTCGACTTTGTTGGGTCACGTTGTTGAGCAACGGACCTCCGGTCATCTTAGCGACATGTTCTTGCTCACGAGCAGAAAGGTATGCTGAGTAGTCGAGTAAGCTTCCTGAAGATTGTCGCGAAGATTGCGACCGTTTCTGTAATCGTCTTGGTGGATTAGGGGTCGTTGGTCTGGGTTTTGGATCACCCTTTGCTTGGTCAACCAATCCTGAGGAGAGAGATCGCTGGGCCACATAGCCTTGTGGTTGAGTGGCCATCAATGCACGTTGCTCCACAAAGCCTTCGGCAGAGAGGCCGGAAGGACTCGGACCATCTGCTTGTGTTCTTGGCCGCCAGGCATAGCTATGTGAACGTGAATGAGACGGGCGTTCGGCGGGGCTTTGCTTCTCTGGTGTGCGAGCAGGTGAAGGAGAGCCAAGCGGGCTCAGAGCAGTCTGCCGCTCAGAGGGGTCACCAAGGCTGTCGAAAGGGGAACGGCGGCCTCCGGGGATTGTGTCTGAACGTCCAAAAGAAGTTCCTGGGCGGCTATTGGGCTGACTACTTTCAGGTGTCAAGCGCAGCGTTTGGCCAAAGTCGATGTGTATATTTTCAGCGCCAGGCGTTTGGACTTCAGCATTCCCAACAGTCTTTCTTAAGCCGCCTCTTGTCCGTTGCCTCTCGGACGGCTGCTCTTTCGAGGGACGACTTGCATAATCGGGTGATGAGGCTCGATCGGAGTTTGGCATGGACTGCTGCGTTATCCCTGAAGTGGTTTTGCCGAGCTCAGGGCGTGGTTTATCGGCAGAGGCGCTAGGTGCAGACGGTAGTGGCTTCCGCTTGATTGAGCTTGCGAGAGACACAGTGGAGGGCGTCGTTACGACTGCTGGTCGTTGAGGGTCAGTATATGTTCCATTCGCATCTGCAAGGGGTTGTGTAATTACCCCACGGTTTTTGCTTTGCCATGCGATGTTGGCGGCGTTAGTGGCTTCCGACGGACCGGCTCCATTATTTTCTACGGCTGCGCCCTCTTGTCTGAGAGTCTCCAAAACGCGTGGGCTCATCTGAGACAAAGTCGCGTCTGACATGCGGCTTTTTTCTCTTCGCAGCTCAGGCCTGTCTGCAGGTCTTTTCTTTGGCTGCTCGTTAGCTTGATGCTGGAATTCCGGTGGCGCGACAACTGGCTGGACAGCTTTCTGCTGAATCATGTCCCGTTCGACATCTTCCGCATAGACACGACCATGAAGCTCGCTGTCGGAGCTGTTAGCACTATCGATATAAGCTGCATCATTGACGCGAGGTTTAAGCGGTTGTCGGTGCCTAGGCACAGCCGGCGCCTGGATGTCTTCTGGCTGGCTGGGCTCTTCAGAAAGCGTCGAGGAGTTCAAGTCTCGAGTGGCAGGTTGCCGTGACTTCTGAGGTGTCAAAGAGTTGTTCTCCGAGGCAGATCTTGCGTGATAATTATGGGCCAGTTGAGCGGGAGCTGTTCGGGTCTTGTTTGGGGTTTCAAAGACTGCGTCACTCGACTCGTTGCGTCTGTGACCCGATTTCACCGACTCGAGCGACGCTTCGTCGGAGATCTGAATTCCTTGACGGGGATTGCTTACATTCCTGACCCTCTCAATGTTGCTTGATCGGCCTTGGATTTGCATTGACATTCTCCTGGAAACGGCTTCCTTCATCTTTTTGCGCCATTCGCGCTCAGTCCACTTGTCGCTCCCTTGGGTATGGATCAAAGCTGCAATATCAATAATATCGAGGTATCCGTATCTTCTCTCCTTTGGCATTGCAAACATCAAGCTCCGAGGATCAAGAGTGTCGGGGATAAGCCTTGCGGGCCGTCCATACAGGGAGAAGGTGTCGTAGACAGGCAAGAGCCATCTGAGCATCATCTCGAACCCAGAGACAGCAGGATGGACTTCAGGCATGACAAACACAAAGCCTTCTGTTTTGGATTCAGGTTCGGAATGGATAGTGATTTTCCCCTCCAGCTTGACCAGGGTGGACTCGTTGATTAAAGGTTTGGACTGCGGGTAAATCGCATACGCTGAATACGCATCCGTGATTGTCGCAATGGGTAGGGCCTTTTTGATTTTCTTGGTATCGTAAAACCTGATGTCGCCCTTTGGATAGACCACTTTCTCGTAGGCTGACCGTTTGCCCAATCTCTTTTGCGATTTCTGCCACTCCTTCTCATCTGGTGGCTCGATAACACACCAGCAGCGTCTCCAAGGTGTTCCCGCACCAAATCTTACTCTCGCCCAATCTTCGCTTCTGAATTTGTTCTTGGACATGATCTGGTTTATGCTGTTCAGCTGCTTACCTTTGCCCGCTATCAGAGAACCCGTGTAGAGCTCGTGGAGCGAGGCGTTCTCGAACATGGCAAGTCGAATACCGGCGGTCCATTGGGTTAGAGAGTGGAGGGAGTTGAAATGGAGAAGGTACCGGTTCTTGCCGGCCGTCGATACCGAGAGGACGTTCTGCAGTGGTTGTACATCCTGGTTTCGGGTTGGGAGCGTCTCGATCTTCCGAGCATTAGAGGAGCCATCTATCATGCCGTCGGAACTCACCATCTTGATGGAAGCATCTGCCAGGTTGATGAAGGACGGAGCCACTTCGCCGTCTTGGCCGGCGGCATCCAATGCCTCTGCATCCCAAAAGGAGAGAATGGTGCCAACGAGTTGAGCAAAACACTCGGTCCAGACACGGTTCGGATTGGGCTTTCCGCCTGTTCCAGTCAGCCGGCTAATCATCATTCCTCTCCAAGGCACTGACTCGTGTCTAGATCGTCTAACTTCAGAAAATACCCTGAGAGAATCAGCTTCGTTGGATTCACCAATTTGGAGTCGGGTTCGTCGCAAACCTTCTTGATAGAGTTTATTCGAGTGACTGGACAGATAGCTAACAGGTGTGTCAGTGGCGCTGCAAATCCGAGAAGGTCCAACAGTTCTACCTGAAGACAGCCTTGAGCTCCTCAATCTGTTCATTTGCCGCAGGGATAATGGTAGGAGGGGTGAAAACCATTGGGTTTGGTAGCCCTGCCGAGGAGGATCCGGGCATAGAGTTCGACGACGATTCTCGGACGATGGCTGCGTTCTCTTTCTTTTCTTGAACTTGATCCGGACTCTCGGGCGAAGCTCTATTCTCAGAGTTTGTCGAGCCGATGCTCACAGAAGGGAATGCAGCGGCTTTGAAACTTGCCGATATGTTTCGAAGCCGACCCATTTTGTCAAACGAGCGAACGTGGTCGGTGGGTTGTGTGGCGGGCAATGTTTTGAATCTGCACCTTTGCTGTGCTACCGCTCTCGCGACTGCGCTGCTCGTACTAGTAGAAAATACGAGGGGGATCGGCGCAGGCGTTGCTAATAGGTTGACTTTCGGGTCGAAAACCTACTTCGTGTCACCGGCCACCGCAAGACGCTGGCGTGGCGCTGCAGGTGTTAGTTGGAATGGCAATGCAAAATCATCAAGTCGGCGATGGACGTGCAAATAGGAAAGCGACAGATTCACAAGGTATATGAGTCAGGGGGGGGCATTCGTCACGCACGGTCACGGTGTGTGAAGGTGGGCTCGCGTTAGCAAAATCAAGAAAGAGGGAAATGAGGCTACGACGTCTCCTAGTTTTTTGCCTTTCGCATTGGAAGACCTTGCTGAGGTGTGGCCCTCCGAACGTCTCGTTTTAGCTTTACCAAGCCCGGACATGTCGCTGGGTGCCTCGAGTAGAGAGATTCCAAGTCGTCACTATTGGCGTCCACATCTCCCGCCGGTTATAGATCAGGTCCAAATTTGTCTACCAGTGCGTCGAAAATGACGGGGTTTGGCTTAGCAAGCACCGATAATTGGTAGCTGCTTCACTAGATCGGCTGTTCGCTAGCCCGTCCGTCCGTTGTGGAACCATTACGCAGCTGCGAGAAAAGGTGACGTTTGCGGCAACCTCGGAGTCTCTGGAGCCACACGCGAGCAGGAGCGCGGCTCTAGAACAGACTTACTTCGTATTTGCCGGCCAACTAGCATCGTCTCGAATCGCCCAAACGCCTCGTGCACCCGTCGACGCTTACCACTGCCTGTCACTCCCTAGGTATACAACTCCGAAGTAAGAGCCGGAACGCACATTCTCCATAGACGCAGTCGTCACTCAGCCACTCTCTGCCGGCGATTATCGAATTCAGAGGCATCATATGCGGAGCCCGAACAAGGTCTCTGCCGTCGAGGTCCTGCACTTCCTGCTGCAAGGCAACCCTAAGATCCTCTCGCTGCGGAAGCCCCTTATTTGCCCGTAATAGTAAAGATCCAGAAAGCGTAGGCGAGCCTTGGCCAATTTGCCTTTGCCATGGGGCCGAATAATATATGTATACATCATCAGCTAGCAAAGTTCGAAGTGAACTCGGCTGTGCAATCTGCTGCCCAGTCACGCCAGGCAAAGGAATTCGAAGAGCCAACGCATTGGCGTGGTAACCTCAACCCTCTTCGTCCCAGCCATCTAAATTTTATCCTTCACAGAAAAATTCTCTATGATGCTTGTCAAAAAACTGAACGAAGAAAACAACATGCTTTCACATGCCACGAGCGAGTGGACCTGTTTGCCACGCCTCCTCCTGTCTAAAGAGTGACACGCTGTGGCTTCTGGGCAATTTCAACTTCGTTGCGAGACCCATCAGGTCCTTCCAGTAGGTAGCGTTTGCCTTGGCACGCTTGGGTAGGGATATTATTGCACAGCATTACGGATTTTCCGCTTACGACGGCTCATCTCGATCGCACTGTCGGACTCGACGCCGTGCTCGTATAATCCCTTAGTATGAACTAGAAAAACAATGTCCTTTATGAAGGCCTTCTATCTGCTTTAAGTCAGGTGGTACAGTAATAGAAGCCCCCAAACCCGTCCGACATGCCCCGCAACTCAGAATCAGGACGTGCCCGGTGCGTGCAATCGACAAAGCCGTTGGAATTTGACATTTGAAAGCCGAAGCATTGGATTCGACTAAGCTTTATGCACTACCACCTTGTCACCTGGTACCAATAAACGAGATTAAGTCGGTGTCGAATGCTTCCGTTGCTGGCAAAATGGACTATACAGCAAGATAAAGCGTATTTGGTTAAGCTTGATCAGGGTACCACGTTCAGAATCCCCGATTCAGCTGGAATGTATCGAAATCATATATGCCATTGTCACAGTGTATCTTGAGATCCCTCTTGTAGCAAAACAGTCTTTCGCCTCAGAATTATTCCACTATCCAACGCCATCTATGCAGGGTGTCTTCGTAATGGATGAGTGAATGTGGAAAGGGCACAGTCGTGACGGAAGATAGGACGATGAATCACAATGCCTTGGTCTGCTCGTCCGTGTTTCTCAGCGCCTTGATGATAGTCTCGCTAATGTTATCCGTGTCAACCACGTCAGTTTGCAGCGGAAGTGACGATTCATTGCTAGACTGGTGATTCTCAGCTCGGTCGACGATTCGGGTGCTGTCTTCCAAGTTTGGGTCTATCATTGCTTTCAAGCTGGTCGCCGCGACGTCCACGTATTGGGGAGTTTCCTGCGGAGGTAGGAGAGGGAGTGCATATTGTGACGTGTCCGGTTGCGCGACACTGTGTGACAGAGATGTGTGTGGAATGGTATCGCTTGCCCAGGGATCCGTGACTTGAACAAAACTGACTGCGTGACCAAATTAGCGGAGTAAGGTATTTCTGGGTTTGCGCATACGCTCTTTCGGCACGGGGAGGAAGTAGGTGTTGTTGAACTTCTGCCGATATTTGTAGAAATTTGCTAGATCTTCGCCAGCGTTCCCGTCCACAAAGCCGGCATTTTGGGCGTGCCGGAAGGCGATGCCTGCGACATTAGTGTTCTGATTCTTTGCCGCTGTGTTGCAAACAGCATACCTTCGCTAGGTTGGCATTCTCGGTGGGACTTGCGGCATTGTCCACAGACTGGTTTGACCTAAGCTGTGTTAGTTTGTGTTTGGCTTGATACACAGTTCTTGACTGCTGGCAAGGCTCACTTCGTCGCACTTTAGCTTCCGTTGTCGACAAGTCTTGCAACCTGTGCGTGTTCGTCTTGCAGGTGTTGACATACTCGAAGGGCGACGATAATGTGTTGTAGATATCTGTCTAGCAGGGCAAGTCGACCGGAAGAGACAGAGGTGGAAGGTGAAGCGGCGACGCCTGACTTCGAAGCAAAATCTTGCCGCAGGGCTTTAATTGCTAGTGAAATTGTCAGGACGAATCACAATCGAGGACGTGTCTTGAAAGTACCGGTGAAAGGCTTTCTCCTTTTTAATTATGCCCTCAAGGTCAAGATGATGATATCAAATTCATCCTGTGGATGTGATAAAAGACGCCCAGTTGTGCCAAGATGACAATATCTATTTGCAACAATGTTTCCCGTTCTAAAATCGGTGCCAATACTTCTAATCCTTTATCCTTGTGTGTGTTGCAATAACCCAAATACCACAATTGGCGATGCCCTCTTCAGAACCAATCGACCGACCAAGTTTCAGGGACCGTCGGGTAATGTCAGATAGTATTTTTTGGAGCTGAAGAAATCCTTTATGATGCAGTAGGTTTCGGTCTCATGTGTGCAACCTGCGAAGCATAAACCTCGCTGCCCGGGGCCGAATTGTCCAGGCCACTTTAAGTAACCTTGAGATGGATGAGCACATGTAATGCAATTGTGAATCCACGATTAAGAACTCCCCTCCGCTTATCGTACATCACAAAGTTCCTAGCGAATTCAATACACATCCAGGTGGACAACATATCCGCCGAAGGCTTGCTCTGAGATCAATATGGTGTCATGTACCTCCAGCTGGCGCGCCAGGAATACCTAGGGGGCCATAGACCAACTCCTGAGGGTGATTCGCGAAAATAATTAATAATTAAGACGTATTCTTGTCTGACTGTGTTATTAAGGCAAAATCGACGTGGCTTTCGTGCGCATCCACCTCTATGAAAGATCGAATCGTTGATAAGTCCTCATGAATACGGCCAGCAGCAGTACTCCGGTTGCGGCAAATACAACAGCCGCTCTGATCAATATTAGCGTTTTCATCGCATCGGTGAGGCTATGCTTACTTTGGTGAATAGCAAGAAAACACCTTTCTCACGAAGTTTCGCCCGTTTGACCTCGTAGACGAAGTCTCGCCACTCGGGCCAACCACACCGGCATCCGTAGTCGACTCTCTATCATCCGCACCAGGCGAGGCAGTACGATGATGACTCTTTGTCATGTCGTGATCATGTGTCGGAGCAATCGCTCCGTTCGACCGATCTCCTTTGGCGCCCGACTCCAGGCGCTTGGGCAACAATGAAGTCGTCTCGACGATTGTGACATCCGAAGAATTGAATGAAGTCGATCTTGACATGCCGTTAGGGGTTACTGTCCCAACCGGCCCGGTGTCCTCCTGCTGATGCATGCGGGAGGGGTCTGCTGTGGTGCTCAGCCTCCTAGTCAGGTTCTCAGTCGGCTCCTGGACGTTGATGACATTGTTCACATTGCCCCCTTCATCCACCACTAGCAAGAATTAGCGCACCATTACCAGTGTCGGCTGGAGAACTTGCCTTGCTCTGTTTCGTCATCCGTAATCCACCAGTCTCCATGTCCAAGTTTGAACTTGTACTGGTGAGTTCCTGGCTGCAAGTCTACATCTGTGACAAAGACCTGTCCGGGTCCCGGCCTGTTTTCAACTGTCTTCTGTTCCATCTCGATGTTTGGCCGCCATTCGGTGAATGACCCTGCCAAGAACACTGGGGGAGAAATGCCCCGTCTTGAGAGCTGTACCCGAGTGACCACCATTTGGGCGAATGGAGTATCGTGACCACGTAGAGATCACTTCAAAGAATCTGCCGTTCTGCTTCGGCTTTATCGTAGCAAGACAGGCAAAAGGCAGTGCTTGATCTAAATTGTGTGAAAAATAAAATTTCCCTGAACCCGAGATGCATGCGACACTACTGCCATGCCCACAATTGGCACCTGACATGTGATCGTAAAAGGTTCGGGAAATCAAAGCAAAAGAGCCAATTTGCAATTCTAACTGGGAATAATCGCATGGATTAAGTCGAGGCTTATCGAGCCAGATTGACCACGATCTTATCTAAAGCTTTGACCTGCAGGCAAATTTCCGGACAATAGTGGTGCCGTAGTAACTCCTCTTCCCAAACGCCACTTCCTACGGAAAATACGTTGGTCCCTTCAACATTATCAGCGTCTCCTCTGAACACACCGTCGCCTTTCCTTTCATCACTATACCACAAAGGCTCGAGCTTGCGAGCATGTTTAGACAACACCGTGCTCATCAATGCAAGCACTGCTTTTGCTGACTTCTCGGGGAGCTGCAGTGAAATAGTGAGTAGCCGCTTGAAGAAGGTTGCTACCGCCTGCGCTGTTGGTGGAGGCGATGGTGTAAGGAGAATAGCAGACAGTGCGCGAGTCAAGAGTAGCACAGACGTCAATACATTGATCTTATTTCCCCTCTTGTTTGGCTCTGCACCATCTGGGCCGGGCAAGTGCATCGATTTGGGACCAAGCTGGATATCCGAATCAACACTAGCAGGGTAAAGCATTCGGTAAACATGAGAAGTAAAAAAAGATAGGTCGAGATGCAGCGCAGAAGCCGACTTAGCCGCATCCTGATGCGAGAGCAAGGTGAACGCAGTCTGTATGGCAAGCAGGCACTCTCTCATGCGATCCCGCTGGTCATCGGCTTCTTCCTGATCATCAAGCCGGACAGCATCTGCTTGGTTGATGATGTCCTTCAATGCTTCAAGGATGTCTCCAAAAAAGTCTTGGTTGATCAGGTGAGCATATTTAGCAAGCCCTTCCAGCACGGCACCCATAAGATGTGGTATCCGTGCTTTTAGAATTCGGAAATAGGTAATGAACACAACTTTCAGCGTTTCTGACTGCACTTTTTCTCGTGACTCAAAGTCCACAGCAGCGTCAGCTTCGTTCATGTCTTTCTCGACTGCTTTGCGTTCTTTGGAGAGCTTCTTCTCCTTTTTCGACCGATGCTCCAACTTCTCTTTCTTCGCACGTCTGCCATGTAATTTCGAAACATCATCCGGCTGGTCAATCTTGCTGGTTGAACCTCTCACCGAAAGCTGGGTCAGGAGGCGCAAATGGAAGAAGGCGTTCAGAACCTCTTCTCGTACATTGTAGTCCTTTGCTTTCATCATCTTCGTAAGCAAAGAAACTGCTTCCAGGGCTGGAGATCCGTCTTCGTCCTGGTCGAAGAATTTCTCCATTGTCTCCAGGCTCTTTGTGAACTGATACGACGCGGCTTTCCGACTCAGATTTCGCACCAGCACGTTCAGCAGCTCAGTCCGGAAATTAAAATGCGGAATCTCGAGTGCAAGAGTGCAGATGCAGTTCAACGCTGTAGTCTTCAACGGGCCCTCATCTTTGGATTTGCAGATTTCAACCAACCGACGCACGTAGTTCTGATAGTTTGTCACAAGCGAATGCTCGTACTGCCTAGTCTTGCGAACTTCTTTCGAAATCTTGCCACCCAGATCGTCATCTTTGTAGGCTCGTATGCGGTAGCCAGGTACAGCATCTTTGTAGACTGCGGTTTGCGAAAGCAGAACCAGCTTTTGGATGCTCGGATGCGCATCTTCCTGGGCAACCTCGGCCAATTTCCTGAATGAAGCGGCGTGCTCTTCTGGGTCTTCGTTGATCAGTCCAGCTAGCCTTGCGACTTCCTCTTGCACCTGCACCAACTGCCGCTTCAACGGTATATACGGCGCCGGTTCAGGTCTTTCTGTCGGCGGTGTGTCTGGACCTTGCTCATATTCACTACCAGATCTTAAAAGGCTATCTGACTCCTCATCTGCATCTTCCTGCTGCGGGATTTGCTCCACTTTTCCCTCGACACTCTTGATTGGGAGTCTATTGCTTTCCTTGTCTTTTTTCTGTCTCCATCCAGTCTCATAGTCTTGTTCGAGATCCCAGTCTGCTGCTCGATGAAAAATGTGTTTGGCTTGAATCGTCTCAGATATCTTTCCGTCGTCGACTGGAGAAGTTAGTCGGCGCCTCTTCGCAGGTCTTCCATGGGGCATTGCGACCAGCGATAGTGTGCACAGCCAGTGATCTGTCAAATGTCGAATGTTGTTCGGTCGACCAGCGAAAACCAAGCCAAAATCTCTCGGGAAAATTTCTCCGCACCAAAGATTTCTGCGCCGACAGACACCATCGCTCACTAGCCACAAATCCCATGTGGCTGTCTCGCGCGCTAAGTTACAGTACCTTGATTGTCATCACTTCGCCTCTATCAGAAGTACAGCAATTGAGGGCCGATTTCGCAAAACACAAAGGGCGCTTGAAAACCGCTACAAGAATTTCTTGGGCGCCGGTGAGTGAATCCTAAACAGCATCTTGTCGTGTCTTTCCGACCAACTGGCTACTAACCTACTAAACTGCGAAATATTGTATTCTATCATAAGTTTCTATTTTGCAACATTTCTTCCAGATCTACAAGCGTCATGGAGGCTGCGCAACCCTACTACCTACTTAGGTAGGTTGTAGCGTGGTCCACCTTGACGGTCTCGATCACTTACACATTGTTTGCACGACTACTATGTTCCCGTAGGCGTTCCCCGAACAACCAGAATGCCAATGGTGCTGTCGTGCCGATCCCTATCGCCACAAACCCGAGCAAACTATTTCCCCAACCCCACCCTAGCACGTCGTACATGGCTGGAGCGAAGAGTGGAAACCCAAAGCCGGCACAACTCCTTAGCATGATCACAGCGGACAAACTACTCGCCGCGTGTTTGGAGTAAGCATCGATATTGTATGTCTGCGCGCATTGGTAACCAATAATGCTGCCCATGGCGAAAATGAACATGCCGAGATTGGGAAAGATCCAATGGGTTCGGAACTGGACGGTCCAACCGTAGGTAAAGAGGCCGGTGACGACGAGAAATGAAGCAGGGAACATTAGCGGGATGCGGAACTCGGGTCTTCCTTGGCCCTGTCCCCGTGTGCCTTTAAGGTGGACGTATATTTTGTCGTTGAGACGGCCAGCGAACAAAGCCGCGGCCAGGAAGCCCAAGCCAAGGCTGATGTAGTTGAGCCCGCCAGTTGATGGCGACTGGTGGTATACATCGGTCCAGACGAGGGGAAACGTGGTGAGGACAAGATAGATGACACCGTAATTATAGAGCTGGAAAAGCGCTAAGGCTTGAATAATGGGTTGCGTGACGAGGAGAAACAAGGGACGCTTGAGCGCCTTGGCGAGGAGTGTGGACAAGGGTTGTGTGGGTCTGTACACGGTGGCTTGAAATTGTGCCGTGGGTAAGCCACCGTCGGCAGATTTAGTAATTTCGGCAGCTTCGGCAGCTTTGCGAGCGAGTAGAACGGGCGCATAGGTTTCTCGGAGGGTAAAGAGGCCGATCAATTGCATCAAAGCTGTGTAGGCTGCGGTTGACCAAAACACCCACCGCCATGTTGTGTCTGCGGCAATGAAGCCACCTAAGATAGGGCCAACTGCTGGTCCGAGGAGGGGGCCGATAGTGTAGTAGGCCAGAGCTTTACCTCGGTTTTCCGGAGGCCAGATGTCAGCCAAGACACCTGGACCTATGGCAAGGGGTGCACTTCCTCCCAACCCAGAGATGAATCGGAAGGCGAGGAATTGTGGTTGATTCTTGGCAAACCCACAGGCGAGGCAGAAGACCAAGAAGAATAAGAAGGACCATTGGAGAACTTTTGCCCTCCCGAACACTTCACTAAGAGGACCTAGAAACAGAGGTCCAACCGCATAGGCAAGGACAAATATGGACAGGAGAAGAGAGGTCTGGAAACCAGGGGAGACATCGAGATCTTCTGCCACAGTTGCCAGGGCAGGAGCAACCATAGATGAGGCAATAGGACTGATGAAGGTAAACATCGCCACTACTAGGGTGGCAGCCCATTTCCTCGCCGAAGACCAATTCCTCGGATTTTCTGGGTCATCAGGGCCTTCCCAATCTAGAGTTTCGACCAGTTGTATTGCTTCTGTTGATGTATCCTTTTCCAGGCTGGTTACCACCTCTGTTGAGGTTTGAACGATTAAAAGACTTCCCCCAAGCTCTCGCATTTGTACACCGCGTCGCTCATTGGGAGATGTTGTGGCTCCCTGGTTAGATGGAGCATCATGTTCCGATTGTGTTTGTGAGTTTGCATCGGCCATTGGGTATCAGGAACTGGAAGTTGCTTTTCTTCATTTACTGTACGTGGTATCCAAGAATGACACTAGAAGACGGTCAGCACGAGACTGCAAAGTGGTCTCGTTCTCAAAACGACATGTGAACCTATTGCGAGGCCTCCGCTTTAAAGGTCTCGAGAGAAGTGAGGAAAATTCAGAGACATTCACGCATACTCGGCACGAATGATAAAAAGCACCAATCACAGCATCCATGTTCTTTAAATTAACCAAGTACAGACCGAGGAGGGCAAGTGGAGGGGTTAAGCGGATCAAACGGCACAATTCATGGATATACCTAGGTATGGATAATGGGAATTCAGCCTCGTCGATCAATCCCTTGAGGCTTCTTAGCCTCGCATCGAGGATCATTACATCGCTCAAACACGCGTCGAAAAAATAGCACCACAATAATAAAAGGTATACCGCAGCAGCGTTTAAGGTCCTCTAGGGCCAAACCCCGAGGGCTTCGGGGTCCTTAGGCGCGCGGACTCATGAGGACGACCGCGGAATCGAAAGACACTGACGCAACGCCACCTCCTTAAAGTACCATCTTTTCCATACAGTTGCATCTATGTGTGGTGTTGGTGCCTACGATGGGTGGCAGGGCTCACCCAAAGCCGTCTCCCGAGAATGAATACTGGAGGAGTGGTGAAGTCCTATGAGGGATCAACTCCGCTAAGTTAAGGCTTGTTCTTTAAATAGATAAAGTCAGGCAGATAATAAGCGAGCAACAGTGAGAACACCCTTGCGACCGTAGATGCCGAATTCACGGTGTCTATTAGCCGGAACCATCCGAGGCGGGTGGCAAAAAGGGGAGCATTGACTGGCAGCGGGCTCGTTATCGGACGTTCCAATTTTGCTGTCTACATTAGGATTGTAGGATTAGACCACCCATTTACAAAGATCCTTCTGCAATACCAATATTTCAACATTGGTCTTTGCGTGAAGAAACTTCAAGACTTTCCAAGTACGGTCCGAGTGCATGTTTGCACCCATGCCGCCTGGACAAACCTGCATGGTGATAGCGAGCTGTCAACACTGCCGGCCGGTGTCTAAGCTTGCCGGAGTTTGGAGCGAAGCACGCTCGGGACCATACTTTCATCCTAGTCACCGTGCTGAGCCCGCGCTGAGACCACGCTGGGATGTGCAAGGATGGCTGGATGATGTGTGCGACTCGTTGGGTTGACGAGGCTGCAATGGTTTCGTCTCCAACATCACCAGCCATCGATCGGACGACAGAATGAAGTGAACTAGGCAAATGACGTCTGGCTCCAGTATTACTAAGCTTAACTTTGGGGGGTATTAGGAGGGTTGGGAAGAATAACACCCAAAGTCGGGGTGATACCAGGTCTGTTGAGATTCTGGGTGAGACTGGAGCCCGTATATGCTTCAACTACTCGGCTTGATTGGCGACTCTGGTACTGCCGTCGCAAGACACGGTTTTACATCTACATGTCGGGTTAGGTTACCAAAATGCAGGCTTACTAAGTACATGCCCAGAGATAGATGGCATAACCACCGTCCTTGGGCGGGAATCAGCATTGGCACACCCTGATAGTCATCTCTGACCCGCCGCTACCCGTTTTGCCGCCCGAGAATGATTCTAACAGATACGGTCCGGCCGTATTGGCCATCTCGGCAAACTCAATAGTGATATCTGGGCCACGCCCTTGAACCTTGTCATCGACATCCGCCTACTTAAAGCGGTCCCGCTTGAGCATGTCAATGATTTTGAGCTTTTCCTCGGCCGATCGTATCCCGATCGATGAGCATCATCGAGCGACGCATCTACGCACTGGCATCCGCGGTACCGGCTACAGCAGGGCTCGCTTAGCCATCTGCTTCATCGACTTGGTGGTGGACTCTTGACGACCGTGGCACGGGTCAAGGTATTGGAGCATGCTTGAAAATCTGCAGCATCGATCTCGGTCAGATTGATATTCGCAGTAGCCGACTCTTTGTCCACTGTCAATCTTTCATCTTCAAGCACGTCAAATAGTTCCGGGGCTTAAGAATCCACCAAATCGCCAGAGGTCTGACCGACAGGCCGTGAAGAAGTTTGGTGCCTGTGTGCTGCACTCTTACCTCTTTCCTTGCCCCAGGACGTGCTAGTCTCATCCTCGTGGAAGACATGGCTACATGAACCAACAGGGGTGGGTGCAGAACAATCATTTCAGAAGAGACGGAAGCTTGGTCTCGCATTTGCTCTAGAGACGCGGAACACCAACCAGCCGCGCTTAGGACGTCGCGGGCTTCACGCAAGCCAGCAGAAAGTTCGGCATTCCATCTCTCCAGCATCGGCTTGAAAGATGTCAGATTGATCTCACGATTTGTCAACATACGCACAGCTTTCATGAGGCTCTTCCAATGGCACGGAATGCTCTTTGCCATACCTGCTTGCTAACCGCCCCGCGATGGCTGCCCAAGGTGCATTGGCATTCCTCGGCATCGAGCCATGCCTCGAACTACCTGCACCCAACTTCTTTTCGTCCTCGTTCTTTTCGTCCTCGTTCTTTTCGTCCTCGTTCTTTTCGTCCTCGTTGCCTCGCTGCGCATCAGCAAGATCCAACCGCTTTACATTCTCTTCCAATGCAATGATGGTCTTAGCATGTTCATGTTGGTCTGCGAGGGCTGCGACGAGAAGCTCCCTGACCTCGTTTGCTCGATCTAGGTATTTTCAGGACTGGACAACTCAGCCTGCAGCCTCATTTTTAGGGCCTTGACTGTTCAAGAGTGACTTATTCCCTGGGTCAGCTCTCGAGCCACCATTGCCAGAGTTCCAACTCAACTGCGCTGGATTCGAGTTCAGAGCGCTTTTATTGCAACCCATCCTTGGCTTTGGCAAGCGCTTGCTATTACTTTGTGTTTCTCTGACGAAGCATCAAGGCCTTCGCCAGAAAAAGTGCAGGTCGTGCCTCACAGCTGTTCGTATTCATTGTCTTTCTGACCAAGCTCTTTCTTCAACCCCGACAGCTCGCTCCGAAGACTCAAATGCATCCTCCGGCAACCCTCGGCTATCATATAGAGCTCTTGGCTCTCTTTGCACAACAGTTCAAGGTCAGCAGTATTTCCAGGTGGTCGCTCCGACTACTGTGCAACGCGTGCCTGGAGACGAGCTACTTCGCTTTGGAACCATTAGTTGTCCTGCTGAAGCGTGTCGACGATGTTTCGAGCCGCCAACACGTCTTCTTCTTTGAGAACAATGTCGGCAGAGGACTTGGGAGCCTTGAATTCAGTATCAGAAGCTGCCTTCTTGAGCATAGACGCTTGCTTCTGAAGCTCTTCCCGTCCTTGCTCGACTGGGAGACAGCTTCTTTGCATTCTCATCCAGCCGTAAAGGCTTCTAAAATTCATCAGAAGTGCCCTGACTTTCTCCAGCTCAATTTGAAGTTCCTGATGAAAATGAGCAACGAGCGGATACCGACAATTTTGCGTCAAAACACTGCTCGAATACCAGAAGCCGCAGTATAAGGCTCATGGCCACCTCGGCAAGACCTATCGTGGTCAGAATGAGCAAAAGCATGTAGGGGAATCACTCTGGGAATAGGAGTGTCTCTGTGCGTCATACGCAAGGGTGCTTGTTACTGCTCAAAGCGGCTATGTACTTGCCGCGCTTGAAAAAGGCATTTGGCTACGGCCGTCTTCTTGCGACGATGCTATCAGTGTCATCTTGGCAACAACATTGGGGTTGAGGCACAAATCTATTCGCATGGAAATGCAAAAAGGAAGAACCTGCCATTCTATAGAACTAGAAGGCAGATCATGGGAGCTGGCTGCTGATTTTTCAACGGAACAATTACGCTTCGTACCTTTTTACCAGCGACATTCGCGTCGGAGGTGAGTTCGGCCGCAACGACAGTATTTGAAAGTTAACTTCGTCGTAGCAGCTTCTTCAACAACGGCACCACAGAGGCTCACGATCAAGATGGCAACCACCAATAGCATCGGTATCGGTCCAAACCTCACGACATCTAACCCATTTGCAGCATCCGCTGCGTTAATTGCAGGCAACTGGTTATTCGCTTGCGTTGTGTTGGCCTCGCGGCATTGGAAGCAATACTACGGTCTTGACCACAACCCTAATCCAAGACAGGATCTGAACAAGTATGGTGCCGATGCGGTTAAAGCGGGCAAGCTGACACAACGCCAACTCGAGCAATCCAGCCGGTTGAATCCGCAAGCGCAAATTCTACAGAAGGGTTCATTTTGTTCACGGCAAGCAGTCAGTTGGTTCCTTGGTTCCGTTCCCACTTGAACGGGTTCTGATTCAAGTAGTTCTCTTTGGACTTGTTGCCCAAGTTTCTTGTGAGAGCCTGGCCAAAGCAGGAATCACTTATACGATTGCGAGGATAGCATACGGTGCTGCATACATCTTTATCGACGGGCTGTATCCGAGCCTGCTTCGAACACTTATCTGGTATATAGCAAACGGAAACTGTCTTTTCTTGTTGTGGAAGGGCGCGCACCCGAGCCCTGGCCTAGCATAATGCGCCGCGTATTGCTTTCTAGGGGCACAGCGGATGGGATTCCACAGTAACCTTTACTGCAGAAACTATGTATCGATATGAACTTTCAAAAACTGATGCCCATGAATACGCAGATTAGATGCTTACTCTGGAGCTCATGAATAGTTACTCGTCTGATTTAACGGAGCCTTTGTTGAGAATTTGGTTGTTTGCTTAATAGGTACGTGCTGGCAGCTGGAATTTAAGCTACTTGAGATTCGACATGCCAAGGTGAGAAGCGGGCTTAGTGGAATGCGATCCAGGGGACTTCGGTTGTTTCGACGACCTTGATCGTCCGTGTATCTTTTGAAATTTTGGTGTCACCAACTGTAGTATCTTTCAAGCTCCGTACTTTATAGTAATCCGTTCGGTCTCGAAGTGTGGACGTTCCATTGCTTCGATGACTACGGCCTCGACTAGCTGGTATTCAACCAACCAGTCTTTGACTGACCTGCCGGAAGAAGTTCTGTTCAACATCTTGTCCTTCCTCAATGTTCAAGATCTCCTTCAATGCAGCCGTGCATGCCGCTTATTCCGAGTACTTGCGGCCGATCCTGTTCTTCACCAAGAGCGGCTCATCTGGGCAAGCCGGAACTTACAACGTGAGCTCTCCCGCCGAAAAAGTCGAGCTTCTCTTAGTCCTCCTAATGCGTGGATCTGGTTGAACAAGACCACAGTTTTATCAAGGTCAATCAACAAGAGTTTGACCCGCATTCGACTAAGTCACAGCATTGAATCGCGGCCAACGACACGAGATCTTGTCACGCGAGCTATCTTACCAGCCAACGTTGTAAACGTGTCACCAAACCTTGTCCAGTCGGTACGCGCAGTCTACAAAAATCAGCTCAAGCACGGACTCTGTAGAAAGCTTGAGCGTCGGCCAAATGTGAATAAACTGGTATCACTAAACATCATTCCTGAAGAATGCGCGAAGCGGACAATCTCGCCAGCCATCATCCAAGCCAGACGCAGGGTAATTAAGGAAAACTTGAAGGATGGCTTAAGAGGATGGGTGGAGAATCGAGGTCTTAAAGCACAACAACGCAGAGCTCTCGAGTTAGACGAGACTGAGAGGAGGACAGTGAAAATGCTTGCTCGGCGTCTGACTGCTCGGCAGCTAGCAGAAGAATTCGAGAGAAAGACTGACCCAGCGTCGATGGAGAAAAAGAGAGCAGAGACAAGGTGGGGCCGACCACTGGAGGCACAGAGAATTAAAGATGGGAGGAAAACTGCTGGTTGTGCCCATCCCACTCGCGTTCATGTCTTAGGGCTGAAGCGCTTTTGGGAAGGAGTTATTAAAACGGCGACTGGATAAGGAACGGCCACGGTTGAGCATTGTTTCCTGTAGTTAATATAGCCCGGGGTTCATGAACATTTACGGAACAATCTGTAGTGGAATCGTGGCACCGATACCTAAGTTTCCAAAGCAAGGTGTTGAGGAATGTGGGCTTTCCGGCTTTTCTGCAGTAACAAGTCAGATCAACGACAGGCAGAACGGTCAAGGGCAGAAGAATCTTCGCTAAAAGCATTACTTTAAATATATGTGGTATGCCGGGGCGGTGAACTAAAAGGGCATGCCAAAGTCCCTGTATGTGCACGGCGCACGAAGTAATGTTCGCCTGGTCGCGACCCAGACGTGCCAGACGCGTGGTTGCCTGGGTAATGAGGGCGATGATATCATTGAGGCTCAAAAATGCACAGGTCCTACGGCTTTCACTAAAAGAAACCACTGTCAACCGGCTCAATCTAATTGTGACGTGCTGAAAAGTAGTTACGCTCTTTGGATCTGGTTGTAGCTACTTGCTAACGATGCGAAGGAATGATCTTCTACATATGCTGAAGTTCAAGTCCTAAGAATTATCGGCACCGAACGGTTACGAACAGTCAAAGCACGGCAGATTCACTTCAGCACAACCCTCGGGGCTGTCGCGAGTTCCTTGGAAATTCCGCTACAATTCCAAGAAGGCCTTGCTTTCAACTTCGACGGAGTATCAACGATCACCACCTTCCGCGTGTATCTACAGCGCAGGCGCCAGTATGGTGCGCGAGCAGGAACCCGCACGAAATCCTCTTATGCCTTCACAAACAAATCTTATTCCTCCTACGGGAGCAAGCAAAAAGGCTCCGCCTGAGCCACCGTCCGGTATCCCAGAGAAGAATAACCCGCCACAACCAGTATACCCTCAACTGACCTTTGGCGAACCGACACCATTGAGCAATACCGCTTCGCCGCTTTCAAAGCCGTCAGCGAGATTATCGCAAGAAGGGCCGCTGGCCAGGCGAAGTGGTGACAGCTCTCATTCGAATCTTTTTGCACGAAAGAGACCGGGTGACATTGGGTATCACAAACCACCGAGCCTGGGGAATCCACTCTCACAGATCGGGAAGCCAGTTCCTAAACAATCGCAGCCGTCGTCTGGGGAAGGCGGCTATGGCAACCACGGCTACAAAACTCACAAGGAAGGGAATTTGGTGGGCAGAGAATCCTCACGATCTGTTCAACCCTCCTATGTCGACGATAATCCCTTCATGCTCTCGAGACCTGCGGCCCGCGCTCCACCCTCGCCGCCAACAACGATGCCTCGAACCTTCTCGTCAAACTCTAATACGAATCCATTCATCCGACCTGCCAGTAACTTCATAGATCTCACAGAGCCACTGCCCAAGCCTGCCGAAGACGAGGCTTTTAGTGATAGACATGTATTCGGGAACGACCGATTCGGTTCTGCAGATCCGATGATGTATATTGACTCGAAGCAGGCGGACGAAGATATCAAAGCCTTACTAGAGGGTGCTATGGATGACGAAGATGACAAACCTAGGACAAGACGCCAGAAGAGAGAGGTCCAGCGAAAGGTAGATGATCTCGCGAAGAAAGTGCAAGGTATGGCTGTCACGGGAGATCAGCCTAATCCCGACCAAGGTCAGGAAGAAGAAGAAGAAGAAGAAGAAGAAGAAGACGACGACGACGACGGAACACGTGAAGGTCTCAGAGTCAGACTTCTCCCTCACCAAATTGATGGCGTGGAATGGATGCGTAACAAGGAGCTTGGTACGAAAAAGGTCAAAGGTGTCTTTCCGAAAGGTGGTATCCTCGCTGACGATATGGGCTTGGGAAAGACTATTCAATCGATTGCTCTGGTCTTATCCAACCCAAGGCCTTCAGCGGCAGAACTTGAAAAGTCCAAGCGGAAGCTTGATCCAGATACAGATCGAGCCACTTTGGTTGTTGCGCCGTTAGCCCTGATCAAGCAATGGGAAGCTGAGATCAGAGACCGTGTCGAGGAGGATCATGCGCTGAAAGTGCGGGTTCATCACGGTGCGCAGCGAACCAAATCCTCCAAGGATTTGCGTAAATATGATGTTGTGATAACAACCTACCAGACCCTATCGTCTGAGCATAACGATGGCAATTCGACTACCAAAGGCGCTCTCTTCGGTGTCAACTGGTATCGAGTCATCTTGGACGAAGCGCACTCAATCAAAAACCGTAATGCGAAAACGACAAAAGCAGCTTACGATCTGACTTCACAATACAGATGGTGTTTGACAGGCACACCTATGCAGAACAACCTTGATGAATTGCAGAGCTTGATCCGTTTTCTCAGGATCAAACCGTACGATCAGCTAGATGTATGGAGGGAGCAAATAACGAAGCCCATGAATAATGGTCGTGGAGGTCTTTCGATACGAAGACTCAGAGCGTTTCTCAGCGCTTTCATGAAGCGACGGACAAAGGACGTGCTCAAAGGGGATAGTAGCCTTCAGAACGGCGATAAATCTCAGGCAAACTCGGGCTTCAAAATAGTCCAGCGGACGGTCGAAACAGTTGTCGCTGAATTCAGCGAGCAGGAACGACAGATCTATGGGCGTCTCCAGGCCCGGACCGACAAGAGTCTCGAACGAATGATGATGGGGGGATCTCAGATGAGCTACGCAAGTGCTTTGGTGCTTTTGATGAGACTGAGACAGGCATGCAACCATCCTCAATTGCTGGGAGCAGATCTCTCCAAAGAGCGAGATGCTCTAGCCGGTAGTCGAACACCCAGCAGAAAAGGTAGCAGAGCCGACGATATGGACGACATCGCAAACATGTTTGGCGGCCTTAGTGTGGAAACCAGGCTCTGTGATGTGTGCCAGTGTCAACTTGGCCAAACAGCCATCGACGAAGGCGTTCTGAGATGTGCCGAGTGCGAGGAGGATATCCAGCTAGCCCAAGATGCGCCTATGAAGTCGAAGACGAAGAAAGCGAGGAAGGTTGCTAGAACGGAAAGAAAAGCCAATCGTCGCATTGTCGTCGAAAGTGACGATGAAGAAGACCAGATCCTCCATCAGTCCATTACCGAGGACAAGGACGAACTAGAAGAATCGACCTCTAGTGGCGACAGCAGCGATATCGAGTACGACACAAGCTCGCATCGATCTCGAGCCTCGCCCGCGTCAAGCACGAAAATCCGACATCTCCTCAAAATTCTCAAACACGACTCTCACACTCATAAATACATTGTCTTCTCTTTCTTCACGTCGATGCTAGATCTGATCGAACCCTTCCTGAAGCGCCAACATCTCAAATTTGTTCGCTATGACGGTGCAATGCGCAATGACGCCCGAGAGGCATCTCTCGACCAACTGCGGAATAACAAGAACGTCCGCATACTCCTATGCTCCCTGCGCGCAGGCTCTCTTGGTCTAAATTTGACTGCGGCAAGCCGGGTTGTCATTCTTGAGCCCTTCTGGAACCCTTTCGTCGAAGAACAGGCCATCGACCGCGTGCACCGCCTTAACCAGACACAAGACGTCATTGTTCATAAACTCGTGATTAGAGACAGCGTGGAGGAACGAATACTAGAACTGCAAGAGAAGAAGCGAGAGATGGCGAAACAGACCATCGAGGGCCAGAAGAGTGTGGGGGCCGGTAAATTTACCATGCAAGAGATGATGAAGCTATTTGACCATGATTCGTACCGCAATGCGAAGTTGGATATGATCGGCATGAAAGATGGGAGGAACTTGTTGGAGACAGATCGAGACAGTCACAGTACCCATCCTGGTCAAGGCGCAGGTGCAGCAAGACATGAGACTAGGAGATCAGATTCACGATCGGGTTCACGAGGTGGCAAGCCAAAGCCAGTTGAGCATCCTGTTTTGGGCAGGAGGTGGTAGTGAGACTAGGATGATCCTGTTTGGCGGAGGAACAAAGTACCAAAAAATTATATGATGTCCATTGCCTGGCGTTTCAGCATCATCTTTCCAAATTTGATGTTTTGAAAGGCTACACGGTAGTCAACAAGTGCTGCCATTGAAACCTACATTACCTCCAGTTCGTCACTCTCCTCCACCCGTTCCTACTCACCAGACCCTGCATACTCCGCAGCAACATCGACCCCAAGTCCTCACTCACGAAGAACGGATACCGGTATCAAAGTTGTAGTACACCTTCCCGTCCTGATCACAAACGCTCCGGGCCTCAATCCGATAAACCCGATCATCCCTCTTCCAGTGCCGATGTTGACTCACTGCTGCCTCGGCACACCATCTCCGGAATTTGGCAGTATTCGGCGTGAGTCTGTGTGCATCAGCGCCACCCATCATGTACCGCGTATTGCCCTTCCACTCAGGCGTGTCAGGAGTGACCAGCGGCAAGGGCATGTCGGCGTACCAGTCGCGCTTCTGCTGCATTGCGTCTTTGTCCCGGTCGTAGGCACGCGCTGCATCGAAGCGTGTCTGATGCAGTGGTGTGCCGGAGGCGAAGCCGAGGTTGGAGATGTGTGCGCGGTACTGGCGTTTGAGGTGGTGGATTTCCAAGGGGTGCGGAGGACGTGCTGGCCTTGAGGGGGCTGGGCCGTAGGCGGTCAAGGCGCCGGTAGCAGTGGTGGTGGTGGTGGTGGTGGTGGTGGTGGTGGGGGTAGACTTGGGGCTAATCATCTCGTCGCGCGGAAAGCCTCCTTTGTGGTCTGTCATCGCTGGAGAGGTGCGAAGTGAACGAACGGGTTGACTCAAGGCCAGATCGATGTCAGGTGCATAGGGTGCTCATGTTCGATATCTGAGATACCAGATATTGAACCCAGCTTGAACGCACTCGTTTCGCGAACTATTGAGCAAATGTGCGGAAGGACCCTTTGTTGTGCTAGTGTAACAAAGGACTGGGCTTGTCGTCATGTAGAGGTCGCTGGCTGAGACAATGGAGGGATTGCCAAGGAGGGTGTTGGACAAAAAGCGTGCATCTCCTCTTCCGCAAGCTTCGTGGTGTTCTTATAACCTTAGGAAATGATTGCAAAATTACGTGCTTGGGTATCAGGCTAATTAGGACTGACGGATTTGGGAAGGGTAGTGAACCTGAGACTGAGACTCGCTTAAATTTTTCCCAACTTGAAGCAATTCGTTCAAGAACCGAATTGATGGAGTTCTCCTGATACGCTTCCGGAGATTTGATCATTGACCAATGTGCTCTCTAGAAGATTCAGATGCAGATGCCACTGTACTGTCAAAAAATATCCGCCTCAAATCATCATCTTCTTCCCACTCTGGCACTTCGCATGCTTGACCGTTCGAGCTCATCGAAGAAGAATCGCCCTTCTCAGACAGTGTGAGCTTAAAGGTAGGATAAGGATACCTCATTCCGTGTGCATTCCATCTTTTCTCTTCGTCTTCTCTCTTGCGATGGAGGCTGTCGACGAATCCGGCGAACAAACGACTGCTGTTGTACTGCTCGGATAAGCTTGCTAGCCCATGTTTCAACATATTCTCCAGCTCTTGGATGAGGCGACCGATATCTCTCTCATAAGTCCACTTACTTTCCGCCACATTCGGTTGGTGCGGGTTCAGGTCGGAGCAGGACATGCGTCGCCCCGACGATCGAATGCTGCAACCCGCAGGAATCGTGTGGTAATATGGAAGTGCTTTCTCCAAATGCTCTGCACAGTTCTGAAAGAGACGATGGCAATACTCAAAAACAACGAGACGTTTGATAACACTTCTCTTTTCCGTCAAATGGCCTGGATTGGTCCAAGTAGGAGGGAAGCGCAAGTGCATTGCATGCCCTTGAGCAAGCCAACTCAAAATAAGTTTATATTCGTCGCAGATCCCTCGGATGGCTATTGACAGCCGAGCGCAGAAGTCAATCAGGCGTGGCCCTTGACAAAAATCCTCGATTTCCAGCCCAAGCTTCGCCAAGTTGATATCCAAGTCTCTCCACATTGCGTCAAGTTCAGCCATGTTGTCTCTGGCCGCCCGCCATATTGTGATGCGGTGGAAGGATTCAGAAATTGCCAACACCCAACGGGCCCGTTGCTCATATGGAGCAAGGCGCTGGTGGGGCATCATGGAAAATTTCGGCGAAGGGATGTGAAGGTTTAGTATCTAGCACTGTCAAGCTCACCGGGCGAGCGTCCATTTTTTGAAGGAGATTTGATGATATCGAGAAAGCACCATTCGGTACGCACGTCAATTTGCATAATGGGGCCTCCCCTTTGTGTTTCTGATATGGAGACAAAGCAATCATTTTGGGATTTCTGGAAAGGTCATTGCGTCAGTGCATCTTAGCGCTCTCAACTATCGTGCCATGATTGCTTTTTATGTGTGAGATCAGTCGATAGCGTAAATCATGCGCAAGTAGTTGGGAGAATGCTGTATATAAAAGCTCAGGGTGCGCGCGGTCTGATGCTGTTGATCGCTTCGGCCTGCGAAACTGTTATCACTCATAGCACACAAAGCAACGAAAAAGACTACTGGGTTGAAAGAGTCGGTGCGTTTCACGTATGCACAGCGCTGGTTTGTGGTCGCAGGTTAAACAGAACCATGGTCTTTTGTCGAATGTTACACGGTGGCCTGATTATCAGGTGACTGAGCTTTGGAGCGCCAAGTTTCCACACGCTGGCAGTGAGACAAGGTGGACACGGTATATCCTAAAATTCGCCACAAGCCGCAGCACCGAAAACGTTAAAGAGATCGTATTTGACTTTCTTTGTGCCTAATCGACGCCAGCTAGACTCAGGAGAAGCTCGCAGCACAAATACGGAGCACTGCACGGTGGTAAGACGCATCCGAGCCAGTTGAACGATAAGTCAAAGCACTGTCATCAAGAAATGTTTTGCTAGCTCGAGAGGGGCTCAATTAGCATGCGGTCTATTTAGTCAGGCAGCCATTGTGTAACTTCTGCACCGATCCTTCGGTGCCGACAACCTTGGAACTCAGTCTGATGCATTCCATGTGCGAAAGTTCAGGTCAAACACGAGGCCATTTGTGCAAAAGTTTCGGTACAAAATGTTCCGAACGACATCTTTGCCTTCACAGGTCGTCGGGCCAAAATACTGTGTTGACGAGATATGTCAACAACAACTACCACGGATCGTATACTGTAAGGACATATCTTACTGAAAGCAGGCTGAAGAGAGACCTAGATATGGCAAAGTTGCCAGACAGCCGCATGGCGTGTTAGCCTGGTATTCCAGTCTCACGTGCGCGGAAACCCATGTCGACATGTCGCCACGAGAAGTCACTCAAGCCCTCCAAAGCGCAGTCCCGTACACAGACATAGCAGACTTGCAAAGTCAAACATGGTTGTATGGTTCCAGGAAAGGCGATAAACGGTGTACCACTAGTCCACCAATGCCGGATTCTTAATTGCCCACCAATGCCAGAGTCAGGTAGGTAACCTACAACGAGCAAATGGTCACTCGACTCCGAGCGGTCAGCGGTTGCACTCGAAGCGAATCTTCTTCGCTTCGCCCAAGCGTGCTAATGTTGATGCGATGCGCGTTTTCAAGAGGAGGTTATGGCGGAGCCAAGCCATGAGCTAGGCGTGCCGGATGTATACCAGGTTTAGCCCGTTGATCATGTAGAACAAGAATCATTGGCTGGAACATGAATAGCTCCCTTTGAACGAAAGGTCAGTGAACGGTTGATTCTTTGATCGCCGGTGTTCAATGTCTCGACGAATCTTGTGCTACATCTCGCTTAATGCCTTATTCCCCCAAATAGATGATCGTTCGTATCTTTGGCTTGGCCAAAATGATATCCACCTTCACAAAACTGTTGGGGGTCAAGAGCTAGCCATTAATTGGCATGGCCAACTGTGCGTAGTGCGGGTAACCGGCACTACCGGGTTGACAGGTCATGGAACTTGAATACGCAAGTAACTTCAAGTTCCTCATGGGGAAACTAAACCCAATCCCCGTTCCAACCGATGTGATCGCGCAAAAAGGCATATCGACAACCGTACAGACCAAACATTTTAGACCCGTACTGTACATGTCATTTGACGAAGATTTCAGCACTCAACGCTGAAATCCGGATCGTTAAAACAGCGTTCAAAGTTGTCAAGCGGTTCACACACAGATCTGCAAGACATCAAAACAGGTAATCTTCTTGACCTAATATCTTGCAGAGAACGTGGGTCTTGCTTACACCCCTTGCCTATTAGCCGCAAGTCCCTGTTCATGGGACGCAAATTGCGAGCAAGTAGTCGTCATTGGGCAAGGAAAGGTTGCACAAACGAGACTATGGAAGAAGTATTATCTTGTGACTTTGCTCTTAGCTTTGACGGATTTGCGTATGCCTCTGAGAAATCATTGCACATGACTCTGAGGCATCCTCGTCATTTATGTAAAAGGTGATAAAGTAGTGTGGTAGGTAGTATGGTACTCCGAACTATGTTTCGTGGTACGATCGCAAAGTCCTTCGGTTCAATGTGACTACCGCCGGGCCACTCGGGTCTTTGATGGGGTGGACTGCAAACTATACTTGCATGCAAGACATTTGGAATCCCGCGATATACCTAAAGCAGACAAAGGGTAGGGCTAGGCTAGCACTCCCGAGAACGGTCCCGCCTGATGATCAACTCCCACTTAAGCGGCTCGTCCCTTCCGGACGATGTTTCATGACTCTCCACTGGCCGATTTCCGCCGGACTGAGCCCTGTCCTTTGTGTTGAATATTTAGAGAACCGGCATAAATCCAGGAGCTGCAGTTGGGCAAATCAACAAGCGCATAAGCTGTGCCACGTTGCAATGGTGCGTAGAGAAGCCAAGGCTGGAGTACGACAAAATTCATGTAAGTGCTTTCGATCTGCGACCTAGGACGCCTGGAAGGTGCAGCAATGTCGAGGAGCCCGAAAATTACTATGAAACAAAGGCTGAGTGGCCCCCATAACCAAATGTGCATACTTCGTACGCATTAAGATGTCGGAAGGCATTAATGTGGGCTTCACGCCTTCTACCACGCTGACTCCAACAACCTGCAGCTGTCGTCAGGAAGGGGTTCTGCTTGACAATCCTTGCAACCCACTGTGGCAAAGTCCTAGCCGCTGGAGGGGCTCGGCCCTTCTGCGCAATTTGACACGTTGTAGGCTGCAAGGGTTAGCGCAATAGTGCCCGGGGAAGCTATCGCGGAGCTTACGGTGAGTCCCAAGCGTGGTGCTCATGACGAACCAGCCGTGTCGCCCCGTTCATGATTCTGCTTCCGAGAAGAATTTTTCCAGGTGGTGGCGCACCGCTCGACCACCTTCTCAGGCGGTCGCTCGGTTGTGGATATGGCTTCAAACTCAAAATTCCCAAGCATCTGCGACGAACAATCGACAAGGTTTCCCCAGCCAGTGACCCTAACACAACTGGTTTTCGACCTTGAAACATTGCCTAGGCATTCTGGGAATGATCATAGAAGCCAGGCTCGTTGAGGATCTTCTTCTACGCGGCGCCTCGGACCCGTATTGTTGGTGATGAGCAGTCCTCATGCACCCTCCTACCTACACGCCATCACGCTCTGGTCCTGGCGCCATGCACCCAAAGACTGTGCTGCCTGAAATGTACGCTACTGGTCAAATCAGCCTCTAGCACGGAATATGACATATCATGGCATATGTGACCAACTTCAACATCGAAGCAGTTGATGACCACCCACCCTTGGCTTTTCGCTTATACCAAAAGTTTTGCTCTTAACCGTCGAAATTTGAATACCACAAAACATATTCGTCGCCGATCGTGTATCAAGAATGTCGAGAGGAGCGTTATACGAACGTCCTGTGCTATGCAAATGGTGTGAGAGAGTCTTTGATTTTCCGACGCTGACTACAGATATCCGGGAACGGTATGCCTGTGTTGCTTGCTTGAAATTCTTAACTGACTTTTGGACCAGCAATGTGCCGGTTAGAACCAGGGTTTGCGGCAACTGCCTATGGGAGGTACTTTCTCCCTTCTACGGCTCTTCAAAGACTGATGATGCTGACCCGTTAGATGGGTCGGAATGAAGAACTTCGGGAAGCCCGAAACCGAGCGGAAGAACTGAACAGGCGGTCGACAGCCTCGCTTTCCGACAGATCTGTTGCAACAGGCGACCGACACAATGCATCTCTGTCATCTGTCGGCACCAATGAGCTATTCCCTGCCGAATCTGATGACAACTCGCGCTCAACAGGATCGCCCGAACAGCATCATACTCAACTTCATGACCATCGCCCATCGAAAAAGCAGGGGCAGCGCGCCTCATCTCAATCCAAATCATCCCCTACCGTTTGCAAGCTCCTGAACTAAACGGACTAAAATAGTTCTGGCGTTTTACTTCTCTTACGCCGTTGCTGGAACGGAAAGAGGGATCGACCTCCGTGCAGGTGTTAGTTGCCTCATCCAAGACTTGAATGCAACCTTCAGCAATACCCGGCCCTGGAAACATCGTCGAGCGCTGGGGCAACTGGTGTAGCTACAGTCCTCTCGGTCAATAATACTACGCTTTGAGTCGATCCCGAGCCCTCTGAGGACCTTCTCGTCTCTCCGAGGAATCACCAACATGAGTCATCAAGTGCCGGTTGGTCGGACATAGGTGTCTATGGAGCCTTCGGTTGAGGGCCTACGAATCATTGTCAACCATGGCACTGTGGTTTGCTTAATCTAGCCGCGAATTGGCCTAATGAGACTTGCGAAAAAAAACAGCTTTGGCGGAAGCGTTCGCTGGCAATGGCACGATTCACGCCTGTACGAACGCGATGCATAGTTGTGCTTACGTCTACAACAAGACCAACACTTTTGGATTTGTTCAAACAATCTAATGGTAAACGCTATCGGAATGGTGGCGCAGGATGGCATACGCTGTCCGGTCTGGCGGTCCCCGGGTTCGGATCCGCAGTTCCGTCCGGGTCCCGTCACCAGATCTGCGCAATCCAGCTTCTACGAACTCACCTATATATGGATTTGCGCTCGCCAGCCGCAGATATCTCCAATCAAGATAGTTTTCGGACTGGTCGATCTGGCCGCAGGATGTATCGGTGTCGTGAATTGCAGGAATCACAATCCTTATAGAGCGGATCTGGTTCCTGAGATCAGGATCTGAATAATTTTCTGAGGATTAGGGAATGGAAAAGATAGCTGACCAATGTACGAAGTACTCCGTATCCCTGTAAGCATCCGGCCAGATGCTTCATAAAATTTCCCGTGCCTTCGGCTACTTGGACTAAATTTCTATTGATTGAGATGCACAATTCTGTATTTCTTGATAACCTTAAAGCTGACAATACAGCTAACTCGTTCCAAAAGCGGTTTAGGATAACAAATCCAGCACTTTTGGGCCTGCTGTGGAACCCGTCTACGATTCAAAAGGTATACAATTGCGCGGCTCGCCAGGTTTATTCTTCAGCCGAACTCCGACAAAATTGGGCGCTAGAAACGAGCTCAGACGTATTTCTGCCATGGGATGTCACGCTACAATTCATGGACCTTTGCTATTGTTCTCCATGGGCAAAGATTCGAATTCCCTTGCGAGCCTTTGTTCCTATTACGTGAGATTGTTATTATTCCCGCACAATTCTACGTACGGCACGGACGCCGCAATTTTGCGGCACCGAGAGGACCCCGTGTTGGCTAGCCTCTCGCTGCTGGATGCTAGTTTAGTCCAAGGCAAAAGGCAATCATGCTAATGCAGGCCAATTGTTTCTATTAAATTTCCCCAGCCCTTGCAGAGTGGTGGAGCAGCGAGAGCCCAGTATTGTTCCCGATTTGAATTTGGATAAACTGCTGATTTATTCTGGAGTCTTAAAGATTATTTACAATACATGGTGTAACATTCAAGATACCTCCAGGGCTGGTATGGCAGGAAGTGATACGACGTGCGAAGTAATTCAGAATTGCTCCCTACCTAGCTAGGGAAAACATTAGGCAATGGACCCAGCCGGATTTCTCGGAGAAATCCAGGCAATGTTGCTTAGAAACTAGCTACCCACTTTAATACAGGATTTTGAAAGGTTCCCGCTTACAGACCCTTTCATCATCCATCCTCTTTTGAGTGAGGTGCAGCACACAAGGATGTTTAGGATTTTAAGAAGACTGAACTACGGGAGTTTGTAGTCCTGTACACCGATCAAGGAAAGGACGCCGTTGCCTTTTCCTGTCCCCGGATTACGCATGAATTCAGACGGGACACGAAAGACACTCAGTTTGTTGAGACCATTCGCAGTCAGGGGAATGGTCGAGAAATAAGACGGCTTGCGTCTAACACTTCTTCCTTGGACTTCGTTAGAGCCGTTGGAGGATTATGGCATGCTTTCAGCAAACTATCCTCACAGCGCCTTCTTCCCTGCTGCAGTTTCACGACACTCGAACCCATCCTTGCATTGATCTTTGATAGAGCCAGCAGAGCTCGAGGCTGTCCTCCCGACCACAGCAGTCGTCTCAATGTGGACAGTGTCGAGATGCTCCGCTAGTCATTCGTTCTTGCCCAATGAGAGTCTTTAATTGCAGATTCCTGCCTGCCTTTCACGCTGTACAAATGATGTCCCCCGTCAATGGAGTTGCCACCTTGTCTGCGGAACAATGTAAACGTCTCAAACCCTACCACACAAAGTCTCTAGGAGTTGCATGGTACAGAGCATTGTGTAATCGTCGTCAACCACTAAGGCGCCTTCAGATTCTGAACTAGTCTACTCCACAACCATGCCTCGTAGCACGAAAGCTGCGCCCAGGTCTGCAACTTCGCAAAAGCGTTCAACAAAGAGAAGTAACTCCCGGCAGACGAAATGCTATGAAATCGCCGAGTCACCTCCATCTTCTCGAGGCTCGAAGGACCAAGAAGTTCAGCGACTGGAAATCGAAACCCTTTCGCACGCAGCGGCTATGACCTCACCAACACCAGGGGTGCGGGGACGGTCTGCTAGCACCTGTTCCAGTACTCTCGCCGAACATGCCGATGGCACGCCCACGCAGTCAAAAGTAGACCGAACAGGCTGTGCCTCAATCGATCCCAGGCAACATTCCGTCCCCGGCTTCGAAGCTCTCGAAGCAGTAAGCGAGCTCTATCAGAAGCTCAAAAGTAGTCAGGCTGAGGTTCACTGCCTCAATGAAGAGAATCGCAGGTTGTTGTTACAAAAGCAAAATTACATAAAGGAGATTGAAAGGCTGCAAGGCGAGCTCAAGACGGAGAAAGACAAGGTCACGAACGTTCTTCAGGTCCACCACAGGGAAGCTGACCTGGCTCGAAAGGATGCTGAAGACCGCTTACATGGAGTGCTGCATTCCCTTCAAAGATTCAGTTCGGCAGCATTGAACATCATGCCTCTGTTGGACGCGTTGACGGGTGCCGCTGATATCGAGTATGACGATGCCACAGAAAAGCTGTACGAAAGCTTGAAGTCGCACAAGGAGTCGACGACTAGCAAATTAGATACGACCATCAAAATGGAATCTACGTCCGACTGACCCGTTGGTGCCACGGGACGCCAGAACCTTATACGCAGTATTAACCTTGATAGGAAAGACTCATGGATAGCCTGTAAATATCGGATCGATGCTAGAAATCGGCTGGAAAATGATTGGGGCACTGGATAAAACCTTCCAATGACTGCCATGGACGATTCAGATCTCCACCAGATTGCCCTAATTGTGAAGTAAATACATAATTTGCCTCCCTGGACGAGATACCACGTTCCATGCCATATTACTAAATTTCGCCCTCGACTTGACGCCAAACGTCCAGACCCCGAGAAATTGAAGTACAAAGTAGGGCAATTATACGCGAATCAATGGGCTCCATTTGTGGTAATACTCCGTACTCGATCAAGGAAGGATGCTCAAATCCACAGCCCGAAATGGGATGAATCTGCACAACCTCCGCTACCGCACGTCTCTTTTGCCGAACCTGGCGTTGCACCTCCACCACCTCCCACAATGTAATCATTTTCATTCCTACAGACCACGTTTGACAGAATGAGTCTCGTGACTGCCTTGGTAGCACTGCCCTTGCAGCTCAATAAGCGATCTGGACTCTGGAGAACGGTAATGATGGAGGCATATTCGGGCGCGTGGAAAATCAGGGAAGGTTGAGCAACCAAGGCGTACTATATCCCATTTGTGGAGGGACCTGCCGATGTTCTATTTACCTTAAACCCTGAGAGCCCGCTCAAATCTCTTCTCAGGTTCGTGTACCGAGAAACCCGAGAAATCCAAACAAGTAGCGAAACCCTCAGACCACGAAGATGCGGGTCTCCATGAAAGCTGATTGTGTGTGGTTCAATCACTCTAGATACTCCTGGAGATGCACACTCAGCATACTTTTCCGATCTGGGCAGAAGTGTCGATAGTTCCCGGGGCCATTACAACTCTCACAATTCCCGCATCTACCGAAAGTTTGGTCTTCAAGCACACGATTGTCGATGTCGATGTAGCCGACTGCCGAACCCTAGGCAAGGACCCACACCTGTGCCATCGTGCGAGCCGGTCATCGGTCTGGTGACGTGAGGGAACGTCCTGTTGAGGTACTCAAGGTCAGCGTGGCAAAGGCCACTGACGGTGATTTGAAGGTAGAGGTCGTGAGGTTTGAGGTCGTTAATGTTGGGTAGCTGAATCTTGTTGATGGAGTGCGGTTTGTTGAACTCGACTATTGTGGCTGCGAGCATTTCAGAGGGTAGCCAGGGATTAAGCGAGGCTTGTCTCAGCAGTTGAGCATCGACCTCGTTCTATTGATCTCCTCCTGGCCCTTTCCTCGCGGCCTATCAGGTCTTGACTGTGGCTGTACAGATCGCCATGTTAGGATCTCTAATTCCAGTCTACAATTCTGAGACCGTGTCGCAGCCACGAACGTCAACCATGACTATTGTTGAAAAGAAACATCACTGAAAAAGTCGGCATTGCTGCCTCCGTGCCAAACGTCAACACTGAAAGTGTTACGAAACTCGTTTGGAATGTCCCAGATGCGTGAATGACTTTGGCAGATGTCAGGAAGAGGTTCCATCTAAGGGCTGGGCTTGCGAGCCAAGACCGAAGTCATCCATCCTCGACATGCTCGACGTAACAAGAAATCAGCCTATGAGCCCGGCTCAGTGGCTGCATTGAGCCCGAGAAACTCTGCGCTTGAGGCATGCCTGTTCGTCCTCCACGCGGTTGTTGTTTTACTTCAAATCGGCCATGGGAGCTACCCAGCCATATGGAACGCCACCAGCAGCAAACGCTCATACCTCTGTTGCAGAAGTGCCAGCCTTGAAAGCAGTGCAAATGATACTGTGATATTCAACGACTGCTGAATCTCTAAGGTGCGAGACTTTGTCCACGAAGATTTGCGCATCGGTCGATTTCGAGAGTCGGGACAGTTCAGGTTAGTCATCCACGAACATTGTGGTGCTACCAAACCAACGAGCATCGGTGTTCTGAAGAATTCCAAGGTTGGATCTACTATGAACCTCCATTTTTGCCTTTCGTTGTGGGAATTGTTCGAGCATGTTCCCAACTTGGTAAGGGCGTGACTCATGCGGAGAGGTGCGGATTGCGGGGTTGAACGAAGCCAGCTTTTCGTCCAGACAATGATCCCTTCACCATACGAGAGTTAATCACAGCATAGGAGCTTATTGCTAACACCATATATTCTCAAAATTCAGCAATCCAATATGGTCTACACGCTAGTCTGCCATCTTGAAGCGAAAGATGACGATTCGATCGAGAAGATCAAACGCAAACTCATCGAAGCGGCTCGGAATTACAGAGCCGACAAGGAAACTATCGATTGGCTTGTCATGCAAGATGTCAACAACCCACGGAAATTCAGCATTGTCGAACGCTTTGCGAACGAAGGTTCTCAGAAGTACCATCTTGAAAACCCATATTGGAAGACCTTTGATCCTTATGTGAAGCCGTAAGTCCACACTCCGTTAGAGGAACCTGGATGATTCGCTCCAGCTGCAATTGGGCTCTGGCTCAATTTGGTTCTCAGTCGGAACTCTGGATTTGCATACCGAGGGCCTCTCACGATGGCTCATCAACTCTGATCGTGTTGGTGATCTTGTTGTCGGTCATTGGCGCTGGTCGCGACCTCAACAACCTCGCTTTGTTTACCTGCATGCCTCTTGTTTGCATTCACTAATTCAGATTCCACCTACAGACTCTGCAAGGACGAAACCATCGAACTTGCACGACATGAGGAGTTGGACACGAGCATTGCTTTGGAATTGCTTTGATATGGATGAAATACGATTCTGATATCCCATGGGTTTGTTGACTCCCTGAGATGAAGCGGAGGGCCGGAAGTAAGAGCAGGGAACGTTGTCCTGCTTCAATGGGCTGGCATCATGGTAGACGAGGGAGTCAGCAATGTTAAGAGCCATAAAATGACGGCATGAGAATTCCCGTGGGACAACAAAATAGCATTGCTTTTCGATACCTGAATGAGGGTTCGCTAAATTGGTCCTTCTATTGCTTTGTAAGATCAAGTCTTGTGAGGTCCCAGAGGAATGAAGACCAGCATCAAACCCATGATTGACTATCCAGGAACGCATCGACTGTCGACCAAACAGATCCTTAATTGATCAACTCGCTGCGTCGAGTTCTTTTCCACCGCGAAAGTGGACTTGTTGTGGAGAATGAGAGCAATCAAGTCAAAAAATTTCGTGGTAACGTCTTTTTGGGCCCAATGGGTCACCCGCAAGAAAATCCAAAAAAATCCGATTTTCTTGCGGGTGACCCATTGGACCCTAGTGACCCATTGGGCCCAAAAACACGTTAATGTCCACCCCGTTCATTATCGAAATGGAGCGGCGAAGAACCCCGCTTGGATCTTGCTTTCCGATTTGGGCCCAATGCTCATCCGTAGTTCATCAAGGCCTCACCCAGCTTTGACCCGACACAAGTCTCTGACAACGTGAATGGTAAATACCAGGCGTATAGTCAGGTATCGTCTCGTACGGTCAGCGCTTGTATGATCTGTCTTGACCGCCATTCGGCTATGCGCGTGTATATACAAAGTATGCATTTCATCCAAGGATGAGGGGCGCAAATCACAAGAAACTAACTTTTGGCAGGCCGCCGGACAAAGCCATGGTGTCGCCTTGCTTTTTGCCTGTCCCAGCGCGTGCCCCGACAGAACTCGGACATGACAGAAAAGAATGTCATTGGTTTGTGGCAGTCCCAACCACGGCCCCGACAATCTGGTAATGATGGGATAGGCAACGGATTTAGCCTAAATTGGCAATCCGGAGGCGGGCTAATCCTGCAATCATTTTGGGAGTTTGTTTCTATCACATGAAACTCCGACGCTTCTGCATCGACGATAGGTAGATCTGCAAGGTTCGATCGTGTGCCAAAAACGGTGCATGGGCCTAGAACTGTGGGGCCCGATCGTAGCGGCTGGGCCTAGACTAGTTTACACCTAGGATAAGGGGATGACAAGGAGTTTACTTGGGGGGTTTTTCTTGGTCGTCCACGATACAGACACATGTCACTGTTGGCTCCATGAGAGCGCCGTGTGCCGTAAGAGACTGGGATACTGAACAAGTCTATTTTACAGAAATTCCTACGTCCCGTGTCGGTGCATTCTGTTTTCGTGCGTGACAGGGCCATGAGTTATTACTTGGATAAACATCAATTGATTGGATCTCGCATCAACTACTGTACATTAGCTTCTGTTGACTTATCGTAGATCTATGTAGCTTCGACGAAAGGAAGAAGCAAGTCGACCTCCACCGAATACGGAGTACTATAGGCGTGCAAACTGAACGTTATGCACCTAAATTGCAAGCGAACGTTTTAGCTTTGGCGTTCACTGAGCCAGCTGATCGCTAAATAACGGAAACATGAATGTGATGCTGTCCAACTCTGGACGAAAGATGTAGCGTCTGCTGCCAAGTCGTCACTTCATCTGCCGGTAAATGATCTGCTCCGACGATCATGAAGATTGCAGTCCCGCCAAGAGCCATCGGGGCACGTGCGGGGTCGAGCTCCTCGATCGTGCTAAAGGAGCACCGAGATGCAGTCAAAACTCAAAATCAAAGTTCAACCAAGATTTCTAAGTGAGCTAGGAGGCTAGTGCAAAGTGTGATTTTGGATACTTTCAAACACGAGAACATCGATTTTCGGTACCTGTCTGGAAGGCAACAGTAACGCTTTGAAAAGGATACTCTAGTGCGTTCTTGACTTGTACACTTGCCCGAGCTTATTAGTCGCAATGCAAGCCACAGCCCACAACAAACTTTCAACTTTGTGCCTGACTTGATGACATGGTTATTTGAAGATGCCCTGCTATCGTCGTATCATTCCCTTATCAAGATCAGAGAGCATCTCATACAGTCGTACACATTGCTGAAGTCTTACTTGATGTTCTAGTTCACCCAAGAAGGGCCATTTTCTTCGGTGGCTTCAAGCCCTCGTCGACTTGTTTGCATGAATTGCTAAGCAAAGGTGCACGAATATTGGGCTTCGCTATGCATGTGGTCTCGGTTTGAGAGGTCTGTGCGTTTGAAGACAACTTCGGAAGCCTTGGCTAGGCGTGACCACACCCCTCGAGCTGAGACTAGAGGTTGCTGGGAATAGAGCATCATGAGCATGTGCCAGGATCCGCCCAGAGCGCGATTTTCGGGCCCTTCCAAGCGTTTAGTAGATTATCTTGTTGATCAGGCAACGATTCAACCTCTTTCATGGGCGTTAAGAGTCCACAATCCGAGTCGGTTTCGAGCGAAACAATCTTAGCCTTGAAATGCCAAGCCCGAGTATGCAAACGCTGTGAATTAGTTCAGGCATTGCGGTGAAACTACAGAAGCGAGGCTGGTTGTAAGCCATCCAAGCATCGCCACCGATCAATAATCTGAACTACTCAACGGCGCAAGGTCTCAGAGTGAACGGAAGCGAGGGGCTTACACACACTGGTTAGAAACCCCCTGTCCCTCTAACGCGAGCTACTGCGCCTTGAAGTCCAGTAGCCCACGAAAATCGACCGGCACTAACACCGATTACCCCATCAGCTTACTTTCTTGTATGAGGGTCTTTCCAGCAACCAGCATCTGGTCCTTCCTTGGTGACTCGGCCATACTGATGCGTATTCTGATTTTGCATGATGCAGTCCAGCCACTTCCGGCTCACCAGAGAACTGTCGATCATGACATTTACTTCTTGTGAATGATACCAGGATTGTGTGTCTTGATTTCCTGATCCTTGGATGGCAATGTGTTCATCCACGATCATAAGCTTGATGTGACAACTACGCTTCTTGAACTTATTGTGGATTGGTTGGATCTGGTCTTTGGCCACATAGCAGTAGATGTCGAGATACTTGTGGTGTTCTGGCTCTAAGTCCTGATAAAGTTTATTTGTGATAGACTCGTTATGACCGCCTTGTCCAGGAAGGAGCTCGCCAGCGTCATTGTAGCCAAGGCAGTAATAATATGTGACATGCACACCTCTCCGACACGCCGCCAGGATTTCGGGAAGAAGCGCAGCAGCGTTGAGGTTAGGTGTTTGAATGAACACGGAGCTCTTTGCATTGCGAAGAGCAGACTGGAATGCCGCATTTTGTGGAGTGTGAAGGGACGCCTTGGTCAAAGGTGCGAAAGGCTCTCGGCAGACCATTGCTATCGGAAAGGGTTCATGGCATGGCAGAGGAACAATGGGCGTCATCATCTCAGCACGGGTAATGTCAGGAGCTGTGGCTTGCGTGGCTTCTGCAGATACGTTCAATAGGTCCGACACAGCCTGAATTAGCGGCTTGCCATCGCGAGGTAGGTATCTAGCAGTAGCTCTGAGAACCTCCTTTGCAATGTTATTATCATAGTGCGGATCTTGTGATGTGTGTAGACGCAGATCTGGACGGTCAGACGCGTAGAAGGCGAGCTCTCCTACCGAATTTGTGTCTTCGGGAACGGCAGACGTAAATCAGTATTGGCCGAGCAAATTATTCTCTTTGTCGAAGATGTTTGGATGGCCTGCTTGACTGAAGGTTGGTGGGGAGCTGTTTACGGCAGGAGTTTTCAAGCAAGGCAAAATAGGAAACAAAGGATGCTGCCATGTTATGAGGGCCATGTCGTACAGGAAATCTACTATTGGACCCTCGAATTGAGTCATCATCTCCAGATTGTCATTGTCCTGGATGTTGTTGCTTTGAAGAATCGCTATCTGGCGATCGATGATGGCGAATTTCGAATGAAAGTACCCAAGGCAGGCCTGTGGCAATTGACAACTTCCAGTTGAATATTTGGTATGTCGTCAGGATGAGGAAGCCGGATAGCTCCATTTGGATCGGCAAACGTGCTTGGAGAGACGGTCTGGTGAGGCGTGATGAACTGTTTGACGTCTCCTCGGTCATACATAACTTTGACAACGACTCGGCGGCTCTCGCCTAAAGCGCGCTTCGAAAGTTCTCTCAAGGCATTGCTGATTAACCTTGACCCTTCAGAATGCTTCCAGTAATTGGTGGCAAGAAAAACTTCATGCTGAGCCTTAACTATCAGATTTGACATATGCCTGCAAATGTCCGGCACGATGGAAACGACGACCAACGGGCAAACACCATTGGAGCCCATGAGAGGCGGGGAGCACATACCAGCGAGTGGATGGCTCTTGTCCAGCGTACACAATACGTCATCGTAGGTCTAGCAGAGTCAATTCTAAGTCCCCATTGAGTATAGATAATCTCGCCTTTAGAAACAGATCGCTCGGGCGTGATTTACCCCATCTCCCGCACTCGTAAGCACGATCCAGATCGTATGCCGGTTCGCCCTCTGTGTCTGACTTTGGCAAAGGCGCGTATTTGCCAAACAGCTGCTGTGCAATCACACCAGGCGCATCCTCCGGATCACTTGCAAGTTTGGAGCTGACAGTTTGTTGCCCATGACACGGGTCGTATACGAAGTCAGACAACATTTTTGAGAAGTGGCCTCTCGAATTGAGTTTTTATGTCCCAGGGCTGGGTGGAAGCAACCACAACAAGCTGATTGTCGGTTTTGTGCACTCGAGAGCCTCTGCGAAGAGACTTCGATAGACGTTGCTGTTGGCCGTGTAATATAATATCCATTTCTGGCGGCATGGCTCCTAATGACGCAGTGTTTATGAACCTGGAAGTTAATGGGTGTCGAAAAACTGGGATAGTAATGGATATCTCAGCTGGCCACGTAAGCTACGACTGGATGTGAGGAGAGCTATCGAGAGAACCCACGTCATGGCACGTGGGCTCCTCACCTGTTTCAAAGTCATGGTATATGCCTTTTTGAGACCGCATTAAGAATGCGACACGCTCAAGTTGGTCTTGCTAGATGGAAACTGTCAGAAAGCACTTGATGTGCACGATGTGTAGTCTCACAAAGACTGGAGGTCGAAAGATTTGACGCGACCCAAAAGCCACGAACTTCGCAATTGGCTAGCCCTAAGGCCTGCCCAAGGCTTAGGTGCTCCTAAACCGTTTGCGGCGGAAGGAGCCTTCGCTAGGGAAGCTTAGGGAAGCTTGATTGTCTTGGCATTTTGAACAGCTTCTGGTAGGGCTTTTTCAATCTGATCGCAAGGTTCGAATAATAACAGTGAATATTCTTTTATGGCGAAACAACCGCAAACACATTGACGCGGCGTAATGACGTTCAGATGCCCAGGTTCCTTGTTCAGAACATGAGTATCTGGCATTTAGCACTAAAGCTAAGACTTGACAAGTAGCTGACTGGACAGCGGACTCAATAAGGATACCTTCAGCCTTTACTCGGGTGTGATGTGGGCGTCGCGATTCATGTTTTACCTTGTGCCTCCAGATGATGACCTCCAATACGACTATCCATCGACCAGTGAAATAAACCACGAGGCAGCAAACATCGCTCAAGATTGCGCAGAACCTGAGGCAGAAACTTGTATTTTAACCGGATGACTAGGACCTTGGAATTCCTTGATTTGAGCCACAAGCCATTTACGGCTCTTGGAAATCGGAACCGAAAATAGATATACAAAATCAAAAAGCCCGAAAAGCCCGAAGCTCGAACAGGGGACAGTGCAGTAGACAACGTTGTGAGCGGAATCGTGGACTGTCTGTAACATGAGGCGAGTTGTTCAAAGTCGTCTATATGTCATGGTTTATGCCAGCGCATTAATATCTAGCACACTGCTAATATGAAAAGAGGAACGTATTGGACGCCCGCGGCTGTAAGGTATCGAAACTGTGAATCTTTGCGGTCCACAGCGATGGAGTCCCCTTACTTTGTTATCTCATTTTTCAATCAATATTGAGCTAGGAACGGACTGCCCGCTTTGAGTGCATGATTTCGAACATCACAACTCTAACTTATGTTAGTCATAAGCAGAAGCTGCACACCTGTAGTATAGGATCATTTCTCTACGACGCAACAAGCAGTTGCCAAGAAATCCCAGCGAATGTTGGCCAAGTTAATCAAACGACGTACAGAACCAAACCCATTTCTAGAACGACTCAACTGAAGGGGACCTGAGTTATGGGTCAATAGAGCGCGTCCCGCTCGGCATAGAATTCAACAATCCATTCGGATTGAGCATCTCGTGCGAGTCACTTGTGAGCATGACATCGTGATTCTGAATTCTTGGCGGATTTAGCTGCTACATATGCTATGCATGCATTGGCACGGAGAACGCTGTCGCAAACTCTTTCTACTTCTAGTCAAAAATACGAAGAGGTATCACAAGACATTAGAGGTAAATGAAGGCGCCGGCAGAGTGGCCGACGCAGGGAAGACAGAATGTGGCCTGTGCTATTCTGCTGTCACTGAGCCGCGCACTGCGCAGTTTCGGCCTACATGATGGACAGCTCGGTACATCTCCTTAGGTGCACAGGATTCGAAGCGGACCTTTCCTCCGCAGTGAGGGCTGGATAATAGCTTAGGATGATAATTTTGAATTCCTTCAGGGTGAGCATCCTCCTAACACAGTCTAAGCTCTACATAGCATCAGAGGTCTCCGCCAATGGAAGGCCTGTAAATTCCTCGTGCTTTGCATCCACCGAACGAGGCCCAAACCCGCCGCCAGCCGAAGCCCGAACTCTAGCGGGCGAGGGACACAACCAATCAGGTGCAACCGAGCGTGCGGACGGGATAACCGCCGGCTTCCTCGTCTCCACTTCGAAAAGGTACAGCGTCTCTCCACAAAAAGCGTGGATCCTGGAATGAAGAGGCGAGCCAGTCTCACCAAGGTCGAGAAGTGTATGAGAACTGATTGACGCTAGTGACAGGGTCCATGACCTCTGTGTTAGAATAAAATCGAACCCCGCAAGTCATAGAAATAACAGTAAATTGCTTGAACAGATCGATTCCGAGGTACAAGCAAGAGCTTAACTCGGCCGTTGATCCCGAACCCGTAATATTTCGGAGCTAGGTTGCGGTCACTTGTGCAGGATCGGGTTGTATCCTGGACTGCAATTGCATGGTCATCCACCATACGGATCAGAGTCAGACGACCTAAAGGAAGGTTGTAAAAAGTGGGTAGCTGTTATCAAGCAAACTATTGGCTGGATTATATTTCCATGTCGTATGTGGGTGTCTAATACTCCCATAACCCCCTAATGCGGCGGTGGAGGATCAAAGACGTTCTAGAATCTACATCACCGATACCATCTACTGGATTTTCGATTTTGCAATCCCAGGTTGTAGGATTATTCTAGTTCTTGATTCCGGAGATGCTAAAAGGCTATACTAGCTCCCTGCCACAAAGTTGATATTGCCATTTCTGGGGTACCTCGTGAGAACCGGGCAGCAGCTAATCAACTGAGCGAGCTTGATGTAGGGAATGAAGGGTGGCTAATCTCACCCATCCTGTCCAGCCACACAAATACCGATAGCTGATTTGGTACGATGACTAGAAATTAGACCCAGGCATGAATCTTGAATAGCGAGGAAATGAAGCGGTGAATAGTAGAAGTATGAGCAAAAAGACGCTGTAATCACTTCATGAGCGAGTAGGTACACAACAACTCAGAGAGCCTCTACACAGATTCTGAGCCGAGCAGCTGAAGTCAAAATGACGCCACGCCGTATATATGAAAGCATAGTCCAACTTTCCAAGGGAGTGAAAGGTTGAAAGGTTGCTTTTCCCCTTCTAGCTCCTTGCGATGACAATGAGTTGCCTGCAAAGGTGAGGCGACCGGGTTTTGCGATTCCACATCGAGAGCTCGTCTCGTGTGTAGAAGATGCGGTGATTCCTACACCTGTAGTGGTGTATTGTTGGATTGTTGGAGGTGAAGTGCATGATGCCTGGAGAGAGTGGGCTTGTGATCTTTGGCTCTGCCAAAGATCAGGCAATGAGTGACAAATAGCAAAAGTGTCAAGATCGATATGCCGTTGACTAGCATGAATGCTGAGGCTTCGTATCAAGGAGTGAATCATGTGCTCTTCTCCACATCTCATCGTCTCTGAGGAGTGAAGCAAAGCCTCACTTGCGATTCTGCCCAGGCGCTTATCCAAAGCGGGTCCGACTCTTGAAATTACGATTTCTGCACTTCCACGTGAGAGACGGAGTAATGTTTGTTGCTGAGGGCTGCGATGTCCGCCGCGGCTATCGAACTGGTACGTCTTACAATTGCTATACTTGCGTTGTGCTTCTCCACAAGGTATTCGGGTTTCTTGCTGCTGATGACATCCTTGTCGCCGGTAACGATAAGTGGAGGGTTGTGGTGGTAGTATTGATCGATGTCTTCGAGAGTACGATTTGCTGCCACACATCAAGTATTAGAAACAAAAATAAACTAAACGACGGTAACGTGGCTTGAGGATGTTACTTACCAGTCTCTGGGTAAAAGAAATAGATGACCGGCAGGAACGCGGCATTGAAGACCACAAAGACAATCCAAAACCGCCAGCCAAGGTTTTGGATACCTATCGGAGTGATTTGGACAATGATGTAGTTTGTAATCCTGTAAAAGAATCATCAGTCTCCTCCAAAATAAAGATCGTGGCGACCAGATCTAGTGGACGACTTCTCACCAATTTGTCGCTGTAGCAGCTGAGGCACCCTTTGTCCTCATACTAAGAGAGTTGATCTCAGTTGGATATAGCCACGGGACTCCGAGCATTCCAATTGCGAAGGCAATGAAGTAGAGGAAGAAGAATGGTACGGAAGCTGTTGCCACGCCCTGATTTCCTCCTTCAGCATATCTGAGTAAGACGCAGATCACTAGGAAAGCAAGGCCCTGTCCGACTGTAGATGACAACATCAGAGTTCGCCTTCCTAGGCGCTCGATCAATATCACAGCGACGAACGTAAAGAGGAAATACGTGATAGCATTGATCGCCGATACCATGCGTGCCATTTTTTCAGAGAGACCGACTGCATTGATCAACACGCTGGGCATGTAGTAACTCATAATGTTGATGCCTTCGAATTGCTGGATGAATTGGGTTCCTGCACCGAGAAGCAGTCGTCGTAAGGGTTTTGTGCCGCCAGCAACATGTGGCTTCAAAAGATCCCTCCACCTGAGGGCATGTTCACGTTCATAATTCACAATGTATTGAATTTCTTCCTTTTGCAATATGATCTCAGGGTCATCTTGAGGTTTACCCTCTAGGCATGAGAGGCATAGGAGTGCTTCGTCCGGTCGATTGTGAGACATGAGCCATCGGGGTGACTCTGGAAGCCACGGAATGGTAGCGTAGAGCACCACGATGAAGAAGTATTGCAGGGCCAGTGGTAAGCGCCAGGCGATTGGGCCTTCGCTGAAAGACAGACCATAGTTGATCCAATTGACGATCATGAACCCACCGACATTCATTCCCAGCTCCAACATAACCAGCTTACCCCTTAAGCTGACTGGCGCCGTCTCACATTGCCAAATTGGAGCTGTGGCAGTGTTGATACCATTTCCAATGCCGAGAACAATGCGGCCTGCAAACATCTGACCAAGACTGAAAGAAGATGTCTTAAGGGCGACACCAACGACCATAACGGTGGTGCCTACTAAGATAGACTTCTTTCTCCCAAGCCACTCTCCGAGAGTAAAAGCGACGAGCGCACCGATGAAGCAGCCAATATCGTAAATAGCAGTAACCGTGGAAAGCATCGTTGTCATTGTTGGGCCCTCAAGATTGTGAACTTTAAGGAAGTCCGGAGTAATGACCACACCGCTAAAAACTCCTTGGTCATAGCCAAACATCATCATGTCGGCGCTGCAGGCGATCGTAATCCAAAGCACAAGCTTCGGACCTGCAAAGCCAAAGAACGGCTTTTTGCTTTGCAAAGGTGACATGACTAGGGTTTCAAAGGTACAGTAACAAGATCATGAAATGGCGGCGTGGTGGTACTTGGAGAAGACATGATGGGTGCTTATCGAGCTCTGGGACTTATATAGAGCTGTTGCAGCTTGACATTAGAATCCAGAAGTACTCAGTGGGGCTTACCCCGTGCGGAGTGAGATATGAAAATGGGGAGAGATTCGCGACGAGATGCCGTTGGTGAACAATAATGGTACCCGGAAAGCGGCTGAATCAGGCCGTTAGTGTTGCAATTGGCTCTCTTTAGTAAAGTGATCGGTATAGATTGCTTGCTCACTTTTGCAGGTGGATCGTTACAAGGTTTAGTTGTCCGTGGAGGCGATACAGGTATACCAATATCTGGGGATGATCCGGTGAAGTGCACTCCACATTCCCCGCCTTCACTACCTAGGTAGTATCATGTGATGGTCCAGTTACTGTCTATGTACGACAAGTGACCATAGCTCAAAAGTCAATCATACCGACCAGCGGTTAGGGGAGAATGAAAGCTAGGATCTGTTTGGAATAATTTAGCTACGCTAGCCTCTTCTAGCCATTTTAGTGCAGTGCCTTATCTTGGCAATTCTCGGCCATAACTCCCGAAAGGCAGTATGGTTCGGAGGCAAAGCACGAAACCCATTTTGGCCAAATCTTGAACTTGAGGTGCATCTTATACGATGAGGGGAAAGTAAAATCGGCACGATGGGATAGTGACTCGACCTCCTTTACGCTTCGCAGACCACGTTCCAAGATCAAGAAAGAAGTTCGATACAAAGATTGTCATTCCAGAGTTGGTGGTATTTGCGTAAACAGAGCACCCTTCATCTCATGGTCATACCCACGGGATTCTTGTGAGCTAGAGGGTCCGATTTAGACTAGTCCGAAGGATCCAAAAGATCGGAACGAAAGAACGGAATCGGTCTGTAACGGGGCATTCCATGTCGCGTAGAGATGTGTTCGACATCTTGTGCGTGCTGCGATATAGTAATCATTGCGCCAAAGAGCGTGCTGCTTGGGATTCAATGGTTTCTACGTCAAAACCAGCAGGGGCAAACTCCAGCCGTTCTGCAAAATCCTTGGCTCCGAGGTCCCCTATTCTCAAGTTAACGCTTTAACATGATCATGATCGAGCTTAGCAGCCAACACGATTGACAATACTCATTTCGAAAGCCTCTTTGATATCTACTTCAGAATCTTCATATCCCCAATGGCCGTGTTCGCTGACGATGACTTTTAAAATGCCTTTCCCCGGACGCATCTGCTACCCAAATAGATTGCAGCCCTCGAGCCGGCAGTACACTGATCATTGCCTCAAGAACCATCGGCATCAACTGGATCAAGCTAAAGTCTATGGTACCATCACTTCGGCTCTCAATGCATGTGTGTATAACCAACACACAAAGCTCAGTCTCGCATAGATTGGCAAAGCAATTTTTGAGATTGCATCTTGAAATAGAGACCAGACAAGGACCTGTTCAAATCTTCCCGAGAGAACACTTAGCAATTGATCCTTTGATGCTCGTCGCCGAACGATACGAAGAAAACTACACACTCAAGATCTGGGCTCGCGGCTTCTTGGCTACACTTGTGGACTAATGGAACCATTTGAGGCAAATTGATACAAGAGGAAAAACTGAAAATGATAATACTTTGATTGAACTTCCACCCGTTCCACCCGTGGATTCGGCTTGCCTGTTTTCCCATCAGCTTTTTATGTCCACATGGGCAGCGAAAGTCCACTACTTTGACTCAGGCTACTGCCAAACAAAGTGAGATTGGAGAATAATGTAAGATGATATTGGAAGATGCGGCTATACACAAGGTTTCTGGGGGTGTACAAATGACAAGAAAGAGTCGCGAACGGTGAACAGATTGCTCATGCTCATCCTGCAACTAAGATGGGGCTTGCCTTCAAGATATTGAGCAATTTCGTCTCTCCTAAGCTGAAGATGCTGCTGCATCACTCCCTGACAGCGTCCGTCGTAATTCTCTTTACGGTCCTCGGCGTGCAGCGTTTAGCATCCCCTATTGAGAATCTATTCAGTGAATAACATCACACTTCCGTTACTTCCTTACACGCCACTTCAGTGTTGTCGTCCAAGGTGCCCAGAATCCCCGGACGCAAAGTTTGTACACACGATTCGAAGCATGCTTCGAAGCACAGGCCTTTCCTAATCGGGTTAATAATGAAGCTGTGGTATAGCTGATATCGTCTTGCCTTGGTGTTAAATGGCTATTCTGCGAGTGCGCCTCCCAAAGCACAAGTGCACCCACCCTGATTTGGTGATTCCACATAAATACCTCATGCGCGTACGCGTCCCGTGTGCGCCGGGCGCCCTCGGGTAGCGATATTCTTTACAGATGATAACAACGACGGCCAATTACTTGATTAGGAAGGTGAATGCGAGCTTTTAATTACGCTTGAACGCTTCCAACGTTGCACAGATGTTAGGTTGTTAAGTCCGAATCGAACGTTTTTACAAGGTGTAATTTACTTCTACAGAGATAGCTAAGGATAACGATTGGAGGTAATTAGCCTAGGTATGTGAATATAGTATGATCGGTAGAAGCCTGCCTGCTAAGGCACTATCCAAGATCAATGTTGACGGCAACCTAATTGGAAGCATTTACGCCGAAATGTCCTCTTATCACCGTACACGGGCGCTTCACGTGCACGTTCCTTGATGGTTCAATTCGTTCGAACTGGCATGAGGTATGCTACGTAACATTCCTCTACAGAGGTGAGCCTACGTCCGTTTGAAACTTGAAAACTGAGAAGACATTGGAAACTCCACTGCTAAACCATCTAGTGGACAACCTTCCCACTCCACTGGCTACAGTCAACTTGCTGGGCTGTACCAATGGCGAGGCCAACCCCACTGTTGCCAAAGAAGGCAGCTTGCGCACCAGAGTCGGAGCACAAGTCGAAGTTGACGTTTGCTCCGTATTGATTCATGCCAGTCAGCCCGGATTGAGAACACAGAGGATTGCCTTGAGCTGGGCACAGGTTGTTGACCATGACCACAATGTTTGTTCCGGCATTGGAAAGCGCATTCCCAGAAGAGTCTGTTTGGCCAATCAATTTCCAGCATGTACCGCAGGCTGGACCTGCTCCTGCTCCCGGACCGACACCGAAGCTGTTGGTTAATTAGCTCACCTCGCATCTCTAATATGACCATGCACTCACAGATTCTGGCTAGCGGCAGCACTGAACCCCGGGTAGGTATACCAGCCACAAGCAGCGGTGTTGGTATTGCAGTTGGGTGAGCCAAATGTATCACCAGCACCGTAGTGGGTAAAAGAAGCCTTGTAGATAGGCCCACTGCCCGAGGTAGTCGATGACTTCGTCGGGCCAGCCGAAGAAGTCGAAGTGGACTTCTGGACGGTCGAGGTTGTCTTTGGAGGAGCAACGGATGAAATGCTTGATGTCTTCAAAGTACTGGAATCACCAGTCGATTTCAGACATTGGGAATAATATGGATTTTGTGCGACACAGCCAAGGCCGGACGCACATACGGTGCCTCCCGTCCAGTTTATCCCGCCACCTGATGACTTTGTTAGCAAAGAGATTTGGTAGTCAGGAATGATCGTACATTGCGCCCATTCCGGCTGAGTTGCTGTTGCTATGGTGCCGAAGGCGAGCAAAAAGGTAGCTGCTTGGAGATACATGGTCAATTTAGAAACGAATGTGGTCGAGCACGGCTCAAGACTGCGTTTTGCGAAACGAGGGACTAAAGTTAGACAAAGATTTAGACTGCAAGACTCAAAGGCAACGGCGGACGGTAAGAAACGCTCTCGGGCAGACATACATACAGACACAACATCGTCGAAGCTTTTTGGCTAGGGGACAAGCTTTGAGATTTCGCATTAGACACTATGTCGTTTAATTAGTGAAGGACTCATATGTTGAAGCTAGGCAGGCAGAATGACACGGGTGAAGAACGGATGTTCCACCCGTCTATGGCAAGTAGGATCTGGCTTCCCAAAGTCGCCAAAGGTTGAAACGTTTCCACAATCTAGATCTTAAAGGTGGCGCCAGAAATGTCAGTCGGAGCCAAATTCCCAAAAAGACGGTAGCCGGTGGTCCTTCGAAATCTCCTCTAGTTGAACATGGCGCGGTCAGATCCTTGCCATGAAACAGCCACTGATTTAGCGAGATCTCTTCGGAAAACTTGCCGTTCCCGAGGCAGAGTTTTGTATGTGCAAGAACGATAGTGAACGTCGTCAGGATTTCTGCCCTCACCATTGCCTTTCATATTGCGGGCTTAGACCAAAGATCCAGCAGCAGGTCCATGTCTCACACACGAAGAACTTTGTTGTCGAGCTCAGGTCAAATGCAGCTTGTGATGGATTGGACGCAACTACTTGTAGTATGCGAGGATGATGTCAAGGAATGGATCGAGCTCTTCCACAGCAGAAAATTGTCGGTCGCTTTATGTGGGTGGTTGGGTCGGATGATGCGCTCTGGTCTCTTCCTACAGACAGTTGAGCTTCTCATAGTCCATCGCAGGCCATCCGAAGCGAAATGTTCAAGACTTGCGAATTGATCCTGCCGCTGCAGGCCGGAATCGTCTTTAAATACGTTTCTCTATCACATCGAGATGTTCGCGATTCTGGAAATGACAGCGACTTCAGATTTTCCGTGAAATTTCGGATATAGGATTATCCAGGTAAGTATAAGAAAATAATCTATGCAAGGAGACCGAAAGATTCATATACCTGCCTGTTTCAGGTTCCGCTCGCTTAGTTGCAAGTGCACAACCACGTTTGGTTTCAGACCTGGCTTGGCGCTCTAGCCTCGGTGTGCGAACAGCCTCTTCCTCATTTCGGTGTCGTAGAGTCCTGGGAACAATTTGAAAATTTGGCTGCTGAAACTTACTTGGACCCGTATTGCTGTCATTCAACAGGGACTTCCACGCATTCGCAAAACGACGCTCATAGACCTGTATATTGTTTTCCGAGATTGGTCTCGGCAACCTTTCGGGCCTGTGACCAAAGAATTCTACGTCCATGTACGAAGTTATCAGGTTAAATAGTGCTGTGCCTGCTGCTTCTGCTTCGAATCGCTCTCGACAGGTTGTTCAGCAAGCCCGTTCTTTCTTTCACTTGCCTACTTACCATTCTTTGCAGCTGCGCTGCACCTTGTCGTTATTCACAGCTCCAAATCGTTCTTCAGTGTTGCAAATTTCTTCCTCCCACCGACATCCACCATGAAGGGGAGTAGCTTTGCCGTATATGCCAACCTCTTCGCAATCAGTTTCGCCCAGACGCTCAATATTCCTTCTCGATCTGGCAGCATCGTTCATTTGTCTAGCCCTAGCACTATTGCTAATGGACAATCCTTCGATGGTGGAAATAAAGAATTTGACCGTGGACATCCGTGTGATTCCGATGCGGACACTGGTTCCTCAAGCGCCGTTTTCATCCTCGAAGATGGGGCTAGCCTAAGCAATGCGATAATTGGTGCTGATTCGCTCGAAGGCGTTCACTGCAAAGGTGCCTGTACGATCACTAACGTTTGGTTCCGTGATGTGTGTGAAGGTATGTCTAGGCCTGTCCTTAACATCAAGTCACATACTCATCGTCTGTACAGATGCGATCTCTATCCTCGGCACTGGAAATGCACTGATTCAGGGTGGCGGCGCACAGAATGCGAAGGACAAAGTGGTCCAGCATAACGGTCGTGGCACAGTCACGATCAAGGACTATACCGTAATCAACGCCGGCAAACTCTACCGGTCATGTGGTGATTGTTCCAACAACGGCGGTCCTAGAAACGTCATCGTCCAGAACGTTAAAGTCAAAGGGATGACTAGCGATCTTGTTGGTATCAATAGCAACTATGGCGACGTCGCAACCATCAGCGGCAGTTGTGGTGAGAGTAAAAAGGTCTGCCAGGTATACAAGGGTGTCAACAAGGGGAGTGGTTCCTCAAGCAAAGTCAGCACAACTACCAACTGCAGGGGTGATCAAGGCCGACTCTCCAAGCTGCCAAGCTGCCAAGCTGCTAGAGAAAGCCATTGAGTTGTACGACTGTGGTGACAAATTCTCAACATTGTGTCGTCTGCCCAACTCGCTCAGAACGTGGTTACAAGATGCTGTGCGATGCCTATGTACACTTGTAACGTTTGAGAAACAAAGTTTCGTGAGGTGCAAACTTGTCAAACATTTTCTGCTTAAGTACCTCAGCAGACACTCCAAATTATGAGAAAGTTGTCGGTCGCCAATAACCTAGAATTAAGCCTCGATGTGGACGCCACAGGCTCGATCATGGCGGCAAGGATGTTATGATTGTTGAACGAGGGAAACATCGGGTGTATCTGTACGACTCAAAGCTAAATTCAGTTTGGGGAACACCACTCCCCTATTCTAATGAGCAAGCACAACTGCCTTGGTTACGACACCAATCCAAATTATGGTGCAATATACATTCACGCACCATTCACTTGTCCCTGGCTTCTGTCCTCTTCCAAGATCTCCGCCAGTCCCTTCAGGCCATTCTCCACAAGCTCACTCACACAGGTGAAGTGAAGCCGTGCTCTCCCTTTGAATTCGTCTCTGTCCCGATCGCTTGAAAACTCAAAGCATAATGTTCCGGGACTTAATAAGACACCCTTCTTGTCGATGAGCCGTTCACAGAATTGCACGTCATCGACGGGGCGACCTGTGACGTGATCCTTAAACTTCACGAACGCAACTCCGCCAGCCGTGGGTCGGACCCACTCGCATTGGCTGCTATACTTCTTGACGAAGGCGCCGATAAGATCAAGATTTTTCTGGGCAAGGCGGAAATGTTTATCCAAGATTGCAGGTCGGACACGTGGGGAGAGGACTTCTGTGGCTATGGCCTCGTCCATCTGCGACAAGGCATGGACTGAGTACATCCAATAGTTGAGGAATTTCTCATACAGAGTCGACGAGCGTGTGGTAATCCAGCCGATGCGGACACCGGATAAGCCGTAAGCTTTGGAGAGGGAAGACGTTGTGATAACCTGGTCGTAATGGAGGTCCGGATGCTCGTTGAGGGAGGTCGGGATAGCAGTGCCGGTGGAAGTGGTGTGGAAGAGTGGACGAAAGATCTCGTCACAGTGGATAAGGATTTTGTGCTCTTTAGCGATCTCGATGATGGCTCGTTGAGTGGAAGTGTCGATGTGCGTACCAGTGGGGTTAACAGGGTTATTCAGGATGAGAAGTTTGGTTTTGCCTGGCTGGATGAGGTTGCGAAGAAGATCAAGGTTTATAGCCCAGTCTTTTGTCGGATCGAGACGGAGGTACGATATATCGCAGCCTATACTTCGTGGTTCTTCGAGGAGTGGACCATAGGTGGGGTACTGTACGATAACATGGTCCCCCGGTCTGAGAAGCGACCGAAGGACGATGTGATTAGCCCCGGTGGTGCCATTTGCGACAATGATGTTGTCGGCTGTAATTTCGGCGGAGGCATCGTAAGTTGCTGCGATGTTGGCTCGGAGTGATTTCGAACCCCGATTGGAGGTCGGGCCAAGTGGACGATGCGTGACATCGATCGTTAGGGCTGCTGTCGTGGCAGCAGGATCGGTAGAGAGGGAGATGATCTCCTGGATGCTTAGGGAGGGTGTGGCGCTGCCACCAAGTACAGTGCTCGCTTTGGGCCCATGCGTTGACATCAAATAGTTATAGAGATAGAATTCGGCGAGTGGGCGCTCAGATAATGAACCCATGGTGCTGCTGTTGCGATTGCTGAATCACTCGTGTTGAATGGCGGAATGGTTTGGAGCAAGGGGCTCAAGGGAGGATAATGTTAGCAGCAATTATCATTATGCTGTGTTCATCTTGATTATATATACGACTCGAGGGACGCGATGAGCGACGCCCGGCAACAGCTCATTTGCCCTGCAACAGCAAGAGGGAAAGTCCACTCGTCCCCGTCCGCCCTTTGAGCATTTTGGGTGGGATGACTCACAGCAATGCGCCACTCAAGTGATCAACCACCAACCATGGCATCGAACAGCGTGGAGTCGTACCTTGCATACATTTTGGACTACCTAGGTGTACAGCATGGCGAAGATAGTGGTATCTTCAATGCCCGCACCACCTGGGCAGGCCGGCAAAGTACCGTATACGAAGTACATGCGTAAAGTATGAAGCCGCCTTGGGTAGTACGTCATTGGACACCGTTGCTTCAGAACTTTGCAACATGCACTGCAAATGAAGACCATGAGGACTGCACAATTACAAGGACCACGAAACTAATTCGAGTGAAGCTCGACATGAGCTGGATATGCCGTGCCGTATTTTCGGCGTGCTCGGGTGAGTAGGATTGTGAATGATGGAGTTTTGAAGATCACAAGAGACGTCCACAAGCCTCAAGGCAGGTTGCTGCAAGAACGAGGAGGATAAGCGACAAAGGCTGCCAGTTCTCTATCCAGCAACAAACAGATGCCGTGAATTGGAACAGATAGTCTAGAGATTTTGATTTTGTTGTTGACACGAGATGGCGATACAATAATGTACAGGATAGGAAAGGTAGTGATCCCTGGTGGCCATCAAGGATTGATGTTCAGAGACAGCGATGCACGAAGGCGGGTCGTTATTGGGAAGATGACTCGATAGGTGTATGCTTCGTCTCCGTCCCGTCGTCCCAAAATTCGATGTCTTCATCGCCTTCTTGTCCAACGAGCTCGCCTTGTCGCATCCCAAGTTTACCCTTCTTCAGCAGTCTGCTCAGGTCGTGGCCTTCACCAGCTTGGCGCTGTAGGATGTCCTCGAGAGTTGATTTCTGATCCATGAAGATGTTCAAATGATCGGAGATGACGTGTCGGTTCTGACATGAAGGGCATTTGATCAGGACTGTTCCTTTATGATATCCATGCTTCGTGACCATGTGCGATGATCGCATCCCACAAGGTTTGCAGGTGAAAGTGAGCTGATATGATGGCTCCTGCGGCTGGGGCGGTAGTTTACTTGCTTCTGACTCTGGAACAGCTAGCGAGGAATTCCACCGACGGGAAACAGCTGGACTTCGTAGAGGTCGAAATGAGAATCGTTGTCTCGACTGTGGCGCCACTCGCGAAAGGGATCGATATGATTGTGACAACGTTGACGATGCACGTCGGGCCGTCAGTGGTCTCAGTACAGATAGTGATTGCATCGTGTCGTACTGGCGGGGTTGATGGAGGTGTTCCTAGGGAGCAAGGAACAAGGACAGCAGAACATTCTTGAAGACTGACCGCCGAGACTGCATCTATTAACTCTCGGGGCCAAACGCGGCGGCCAAAAAAAATTCCGCGGCTGCACTAAGATACTTACTCCGTACCTTATTAGAGATCTAAGTTCTCGTGGGTCTCTTCTCCGAGTCTGCAAGCCTGAGGCCCTATAAATACCAGCCCTGCCAGCCGCTTAATACTTCGGGCTTAGGGCCGTCGTGTGATTACAAAGTTACGACGTACGGAGGGGGTGCACGTGGTGGTGGTATTACTCCCCGCCATTTATCCTTCAGTTAAAGGATCTGCACCAGTTCCGTTCAAGTTGCGTTTAACTTACTGTACTGCGGGTGCTGCGGGCTTAGTACAAAGTGTAGAGAACTTCGTACAACACGGTCACTGGCCAGCGGTTGCGCACGTTGAATGCCTCGCTGTGGCACGAACTTGCACTTACGTCGTCCCTGTGTAATCATTCTCATTCTTCTGTTCTGGATCCAAGCAAGCCCATGAGCTGACTCTTAATGTTGGAGACCTCTGAGCTCCTTTCGACGTCGTCTACCTGCATGAGCACTGCGGCACTTGCATTGTTGCTGGCCCGCCAGTGCCACATCAAACAGTCTTGCCACAAGGCTATTCCAAAATAGCTGCCGGGTCTGAAACGAGGCGCTCTTCAGCGCCAGTCCCGTCAAGATGCTAACTGGGCGAGGGAGGGGTAGGATCAGACCGCCGAGGAGAGTAAGTCATAATATCCAGTGCTTTGTCACTTTTCACTACCTGCTCTCTACCTCACTCGAGCCTCGTTTTGGTCACGACGTCAGCGACGGCTATGTCTTAGTATGGAATACCGTTCCAGGCACGGACCTGCCTCGCTCTCAACGTGGGACCTTATACCGCCGACACTGGACACAATGCTAACACAACCCTCTCGTGCTTCGCAGGCTTTCACCAGAGATGAAGTCGATTTCGAACAGACGTGGGAAGTCCTGCACAAAGCCTTCCGGGAGATTCACAGCCGAAATGCCTCCAATTTATCCTTTGAAGAGCTCTTTCGGAATGCCTACAAGTTGGTGCTCAAGAAGAAGGGAGAATTCTTGTTCGAAAGAGTCAAGCAACTCGAGATCGACATTTTGGATAACCATGTGAGAAGTCAGATCAGAAGTCTGGCAACCCCGGCTCTGCTGCTCCCAGGTCCTATGTCCCCTGAACGGAGAACGGCCGGCGAAAGATTCATGTCCCAACTCACCCGCTCATTCCAGGCACATTCGCAAGAGGTTGGCATGATCACCGATGTGTTGATGTACATGGATCGCATATCGATCACCGACGGCCGAAAGCCCTCTGTCTATGCCGTTGCATTGGGTCTGTTCCGAGAACGTGTCCTGCAGGCCTGTGCCACTGAAGGCCTACAAATGACCATCCTCGACTTGTTGGAAACGGTCATACTCGAAATGATTGCCCAAGAACGAGATGGTGATATGATCGACCGACCCCTGATTAAGGCTAGTTGCCGTGTCCTCGAGAACTTGTATGAAACACTCGCGGAAGAAGAGAGTACGAGATTGTATCTGACCTCCTTTGAACCGAAATTCCTCGACGCGAGCAGAGCCTTCTATCGTTCCGAAGGCCAAAAACTCGTCCAGCAAGCCGATGCTACCACCTTTTGCGGTGAGGCGAAAAGAAGGCTAAAGGAGGAGGAGGAACGCTGTCAACAATGCTTATCGATGACTACAGAGCCAAAGATCAAGTCAGTGGTGGAGAAAGAGCTGGTCCAAGCACACATCGCAGCTGTCGTCAACCTCCCAGGTACGGGCGTCAAGGACATGCTCGATAACGACAAACTAGACGACTTACGAAACATGTACGAGCTCGTCAAGAGAGTGGAGCCAAAGCTGAAGCCGCTCAAGGACGCTGTACATCGGAGAGTTCTCGAGGTCGGTGCAGAGATCAATACAGCGTCCGATCACATTGCGAACGAAGCTCCTGCAAAACCCAGGCAAGACAAGAAAGACGACGTCAAAGGCAAGGAGAAAGCTCCCTCCCCAAAACAAGTCAATCAACAGACCTTGGCCGCCATAAACTGGGTGGAAGAAGTGCTAAAGCTCAAATCCAAGTACGACACCGTCTGGCACTATGCATTCAAGTCCGACAGTGTAATGGAGAAGGCCTTGGAGGTTAGCTTTCAGAGTTTTATCAAGCACAACCCGAGGAGCCCTGAATTCCTGTCGCTGTTCCTAGATCAATACCTCAAGTCGAACGGGAAGGACAAGACGGATGCTGAAGTCGATGCCCTTCTCGAAAGTGGTGTTACCCTGGTCCAGTATCTGGCCGAGAAGGACGTCCTCGGCACATACTACCACAAGCATATGGCAAGGCGGTTGCTAATGGGCAAATCCATCAGTCGGGACGTTGAACGGCAAATGCTATCCAAGATGAAGATGCGCCTGGGCAGTCAATTCACCTCGAAGATGGAGGGTCTTCTCAAAGACATCGAACTTTCGGAAAATCTAACATCTGGCTATAAGGAATATTTGGGGGCCTCGGGGGGCAAGTCAAAGATCGATTTCGAGCCCAGCATTCTGACCACCACCGTTTGGCCCATCACCATGCCGGAAGGCTCAAACCCAGCTTGTATTTTCCCCACAGAAGCTGCAAAGGTGAAGGAATCGTTCGAGAGATTTTATCTGAGCAAGCATACCGGCAGAAAATTGACCTGGTTGCCCCATATGGGAGAGGTGACGATGCGTGCAACATACCAAAAGGGTGGCAAGCCCATAACCTACGAAGTTGGTGGACCAACCTATTGCATGATCATTCTTATGCTGTTCAACGAGCATGACCGACTGACTTGCGACGAGATCGTGCAACTCACAAACATTCCAGCAGAGAAAGTGTCTCAGACCTTGCTGTCGATCGCCGTTGCGCCAAAGACACGACTTCTAAAGAAAGAGCCAATGAGCAGAGATATCAATCCGACCGATGTCTTCTGCTACAACGAAAGATTCGAACACCCCTTTCGCAAGTTCAAGGTTGCTCTAGTATCGGAACAGTCCAACAAGGTGGAGACAGCGGAGCAACGAAGGGAAACGCAGAAGAAAGCCGATGACGAAAGAGGTCTTGCGATCGATGCAGCCGTGGTTAGGATTATGAAAGCTCGGAAAACCCTGTCACATTCGCAGCTAATGACGGAAACGATCGACATCTTGAAGAGTAGATTCCAGCCTGATGTGGCTATGATAAAGAGGAAGATCGAAAACCTAATCGAGCGAGATTATCTCGAAAGAGGGCAGGATTCTTCGAATCCTTCGTACAACTACCTAGCATAGTCTGGAAACCCGATGCGGTATGTTACGGCTGGCGGATCACATTTTCAATTGGTAAGCTGTGGACATGAGACGTCTCTTTAGCATGGCGCCCCGGGGCAAATCGTTTAAAACAATGAGATGCAAATGGCGATAGAGAACAGCTAGCCCCTTCTTTCAGGTCAAAGGCGATTATCTTACTTTGTGAATATCTCTACAATGGTTCGGCCTATCTCACGCTCCTGTAGTTCCCCCACGTATTTGATCGTCGTCGCAGTCCCTTATTCATGCGGCGGGTGACCAAGTACGAAGTATATTGAGGACCAGCCCGGCTTTTTGGGCTGCATGTTCATGTTTTCCATTGTCTCCACTCCGTGGACCCATTTAGCTCGTCGCGTGAAAACTGGGTTCACACTACAAGGACTGATGGCGAAACCACCACGTGAACCACCCACACCACCCTGCAATATAGTCAGCGTTCTCATCGGAATTCGAGGCCAATTGACAGAGCATAACTCCGGCGTCGTCGTTTCCGGTAGTCTTTCAGGACAATCACAACATGATCTCGAGCTATCACAAGCACTAAATGGATGATTTACCCAGCTTGGACAACGATTTTCGCGGAAAGATCTCCAATTGAACATTCCACAATTTCTTCATTCCTGGTCACGACGTAGCTATCATCAGACGCGTCGGCCGGTCTTGACGCTCCTAAAGTTGAGAACTCACAATAATCAGACCCTCTTGGTCTCTTCTTCAGTGGGAGGTGCTGCCCACCTGACCGCCATGGACGTCGATATCTCGGACATCCTGGCCGAGATCTCACGGCCTGCTCAACCTCAACATGGCACTACCCCATCTTTGTCATACAGTTCTCACATCGACGATCCATCAATAGTGTACAATGACCACATTCTACTCACGCGCCACTGGACCTCCGAGCGTTGTACACCATCTATCTTGCCTTACCCAACCAATCTAATAAATAGAGTCATGGACAGGGTTCGAAGACAGATTAGCCGGATCGAGGATCTTACGTCGGGCACATATGACTCCACTACCTATGGAAATCACCAGAAGCCAAGTCAGCAGAACCTGAATTTAGTCCTAAGCATTTTGCAGACCGACCTCAGTCGGACACAGTTTTTGGTCAGGAGCTTTTTGAGGTGTCGATTAGGTAAGATAACGAAGTATGGTACATATTATTCCAAGTATCATGTCAATACGCCCCTTTCAGCAGAGGAGCATGATACAAAGAGTCCATTGCTTAGCGAGCAGGAAGTGCAGTTCTTGCAACACCACCAGCATCTCCTGACAACCCTTTACAATTCGTCGTTCCTACTTTCACTACCGCCTAGTTTACGGAGGCTAGATGATAGTACTGGCGGCTCTGCGCGGATGGATGAAGGACCAGACATGGCTGCTGGGGTTATGGTGCGCTGTCTGGCGAAGGAGTGGACGAATGAAAGGGAGGTTTTTGAAGGGGAAGGGGACAGCAGCAAGTTATGGACGCAACAAGAGGAGGGTCCGGCAACAGTGGAGCTCAGATGTGAGAGGGGCGGCGTGTTGGTTGCTAGATGGAGAGATGTCAGGAGAGGCGTCGAGAAAGCAGATTTGGAAATTCTATGACTTGAACTTCCAGCAACGATCTAGCTTACGGGACCAGACAGCGGCACCAGGAGCGGCACCAGGGCTTGATGGCACGGTGAATTCGGCCTTCGTTGTATCACAGCTTCGACTTGTTTCCAGAGAGTGCCTTATATGACGATGGTCAACATTTTGAGTCGCTTCATAGATGCGAACCGTTCGATACCTTTCCATTAGATGTCAACTCACGGTCCACCTCTCCACAATTGAGCTCATACTCCATTTAAAGACGGCCGGCGCAGGAATAGCATTTCCTGATCCAGCAGCTGACCTACCAATTTAACGTCAGTAAAGGCCATCGGGCTTAGTCAAGCCGTCTGTCCGCCGCAAAGTTTGTCGTCCGCCCGGCGGAAACGATTTTTCATGCGCAGCAACACTACCGTCGATCATCAAAGCTTGAACATGCTTGACGAGGTGAAAAAACTTAGATCAACGACACGGAACATGTGGTAAGAATAAAATCACAGTCCATGTACCTCTCACCTCAACGCTAAACCTTTGCGGGGTTGGGAGCATTCGTTCAAGAATGCTGAAAAGCACTTTGTCAATGTCCTGAGAGAGCGATAACCTCTTGGGATCTATCTATTAGCGAATATAGCGGCGGTATCTAGCCACGTACAACTTTCCTTCGTACTGTCAGACTCAAGCACAGGATTACCTTGGCCTTCTCCGTCACGACTCGGGTTGTCTGCTTTTTCGGTCTTTTGGCCCCCACCTTGAATCCTCAACAAAGTAAACAGGCACCTCCAGAAACTTCTGCTAGGAATGCCCACGGTCGCCATGTCTACTTTTATCGTGTTGGCAACTTCCTGCTGACAACTGCGGGTTCAATCGGACCCCTTGAGACTCTCCATTCCGCTTTCTGCCAACGCCCGGAGCGGGATCATGCGCGGTTACCATGGTGCCTGACACCCTTTACTGGAGCTTTATTATTCGAGCAGGCATCCTATTTTTCCGTCTGATCACGCCGCTCTGTGGGCTTCACTGTGTGCTGTGTTTGCTGTACCTCAGCGGTTCAACACCCGCAGTCATCACGCCGGTGTTCAGGCTTCACCTCGAGGTCATTACAGTTCCCGAAATACTGTTCTACCTATTGGTATACCTCCCCAAAAGACATGTATTTCAACGTCCAGCTCCCGAAGGGACCGCTCTCTCCCGCCACGAGCTCCATTCATTATTCGAGACGTTTTGGTCATCTGTGCCAGATATGGATAGCTTTGTGGAAATGTGGTTCAGAGGCGCACCGCCTAGCGAGATCAAAAAGGACAATATCAAGGATTGGCTAGCATGGGCGTCCTTCCACAAATCCACTATCTCGGAATCAGAAGACGAGGAGCTTGAGGAATACATCGCCGCGACAGAGAGGTGCCTGGGGAAGCGACTTGAGGACGGCCGTGGCCCGCATCGACCCATCAGAATCACGACGGATCCGATCAATATCCAGCATCGTCCACTTTCATATTACATCTTCGGCGTTGGCCTCATGGACACGCTGGTTTTCATCAAAATGTGGCGCTTAGGATTTCGACACTATCCCATTCGCCAGAGCTTCCACTCGTTCCCCTACCGTCCGCTTTCCCTGTTTTGCAGACGCACCTCACCAGCCGCAGACATAAGCTACTGGTACCGGCCTCACACCTCCGACTCACGGCGTCCCATCCTCTACATCCACGGCATTGGTGTCGGTCTCATAACGTATACTTCCTTCTTCAGCAGCCTCATTGCCAAGGACGGAGGCAACACACATGATCAAACAGGCATTCTCGCCGTAGAGGTCATGCCCATATCTTTCCGACTTACCTCTCCAGCTCTGTACGCTCAGGAGACGGCTCGTCAAGTCTACGCCATCCTCCACCAGCACGGCTGGGACAGGCCCGATTTCAGATTCGTCATCGCAGCGAACTCCTACGGCACCGTCCTCACCACACATCTCCTCCGATCGCCGCTGGTATCTCCGCACATCGGCCCACTTGTGCTCATCGATCCAGTGTCGCTCTGGGTGCACATGGGCGACGTCGCATACAACTTCACGGTTAAGAAGCCGAGGAGTGCGAGTGAACGACAATTACACTATTTTGCGTGCACCGACATTGGGGCTGCGCACGCGGTCACGAGACGGTTTGTGTGGTGGGACAATGTCCTGTGGAGGGAGGAGTTGGATGGACGCAGCGTGGGGATGGTGTTGAGTGGACGGGATATCATTCTCGATGCGGCACGATTGAGGAGGTACCTGCTCGAAGGCAAGGACGGGGACCAGGTGCGAATATATGAGGTGGAATCCGTGCTAGGAGCAGAGAAGATCTGCGCTGGTAGCATGGAGATATTGTGGTTTGAGACACTGAATCATGCCGAGGTGTTTGAGTCTAGAAAAGAAGAGAATCTGTTGGTGGATATGGTTTGGAGGTATTGCTGCGAGATATAGAATCGCTCGCTTCTGCTTCTTCCATCTTCGCTGCATTGGTAGAATCCACTGAGTGGTTCGACCACCGCCTTCTGTCCTATCCTGAGCCAGCTATGTGTGCTGGAAGCCGGGGGACGTTGTGCGCGCAAAGCCACATTCTGTCCACGCCATACCGCGGACCTCTGGCAAGTCTGCTCCACGTTTCTTTTTCCTTAGCCGGAGGAAAGTTAATCATCCAGCTTACCTATGCATCTCGTATAGCTCCATCTATTGTCGAGGCTGGATCAACGTACTATCCGGTTTCATGCCATTCCGTTTCTTGACGAACCTCGACTTCAGGGTGAATCAATTAAAAGAAATGCGGCCCTAGTGCTCGGAAATGCACCAGAACAGAATACGTAATGTCTTCGCACTGATCGATATTTTTTAATCTTTCACGCTATGATCATTAGTAGCGGAGATTGTCACCGTTATCTACGTTCAGATGTTCTAGACTGTCAGGGACAAGCGATCGAGCGAAGCCCTGGACGAGCCTAGTATAACTGCTGCTCCCTTGCGGCCTACATTGTACTTCGTACTTCGTATTATTGTATCTCAAAGTAAGTATCACGCAAGTACTCCCTGGGGATTTGAAGCAACGAGCGACGATCAAGCTAGGGAAACGTGGTGGGCTCCTGCAAGCTGGATTAGCCAGATCCCAGAATGATAACTTCACACAGCTCGTAAGCTCCTCAGACGACTACGGAGAATTCAGTGACTGCTATGGCAACCTCAGCTCCTAGCTTAGATCTAGACTTCATAGTGGCATTCAATGGCCCAGAAAGGGGGTTACGACTGCGCCTGCTTGAGACGCCTATCGATCGTCTCTACTGTACCAATACAGTCTAGACCATCTTAGTGCACGTTTTATTCGCAGCCCGTCTTCACGCCGCGCATTTGTCTCTGCGTCTCAGAAACAGGTCAGCTGGCGCTCAGGCAGCAGCTCAAGAGCGCGCATTAATTGCACTAATTGCCCATTATGGGATCAGTAATAATGTATGAGAAAAAGTCTAGATCCCCCAACTTTGTGGGAGAACATCACTAACATGCTTTCGATGTCCTCAATTGGTCGGATCGTTCGCTAGCTTGTGTTCCTCGCTTAAGCCCAGAAGATACAGCTCTGGTGCAGACAAGGTGCAGCATGGATAGGCTTTACAATATACATTACACAAGGATGTCATGCAACTGCGCCATGCTGCGCTCATGAGGCACATGATCAGCTGAAAAGTTGGGCTTTCAGTGGTGAGCTGCCCATGAGTTGAGAAGATCTTTGCATCAACAGGACCAGGGGTGATAAGATGGTGAATGGTGTCTTCCGCTCCGATTTGTAGACCCATGCTTACAGTACTCTTCGTCAAGATCTGTGGACCCTGGTGCATGAACTTGCGATCATGGCTTCATGAAAACTCGGTAACTACGGAGTAGCTTGACCCGCCATTGAGAGACTGCTTTGAAATTCAGTGCCGCTGTTCACGTATGCTCGCGCGGTAAACACTCATCGACATTATAGCCGCAGTGGGATTTATGACTTGTGATCCCAAAAGCGTCAGCTGACGCAAGTCCCAATATAGGACTTGCATGCCTGGGTTTATAAGGTCTTTTGTTTGAAAGTGTAAGTCCACGGCATCTCACATTTCCACGAGTTGGTTATGTGTGATTTTCATGATGGTCATGTCTCCCCTGCAAACCCACCGTTCGACCTTCGTGATAGATCGAACACGATCAACTTTGTGGGAGCGAAGGAAATAGCATTCACAAGAATGAATGTCCATGTGGGCGTAGCATACATCTGACCCCAGCGCGATAACTTGCAGAGGGTAGATCGAAGGCACACACGTCCAAGCCAATAAAGGAATAAGGATGTTTTCCCCCGAGCCGGATACCTGATCCTGGCGCTGAGAGGTGTGAGGTGGTTTAAACCCAATTTCTTGATTCACCAAAGTATTAAACCAATGACGTGCGTCTGAATCCAAGGATAATCACTAGGTACGCAGAAGCGCCAGGTTTGCAACAAATGGTCTTCGATGCATTTGGCTCCACCTTCTTTCAGATCCCCTATCAATCTCTGGGCCTCGCGTGTGCTCGTGCAGAAGGTCAAACTTCGCCTGCAGAACTTTTTCAGCTAAATATTGGATGAAGCAGTGTTCCAACATGCGGATTCGCTTGATACTGTTTTATTCTGGGGCTGTAACAATACCATTGTGTTTCTGTAATGCGCGGGAGCTGGAAATTTTCGTCGATGTAATGTCTGCGTAAGAACATGAAAGCAGTGGGCTTCCGCGCAGTGCGGCTGAACATTCAGTCCACCATCGCAGAAGGTACCAAGGCCGCTCACGTGGCCGCTTCGCACCTCCATCTCCCGCTGAAAGACCTTGACCGTGATCTTCTTTCATCTACGGCAAGTTAGCTTAGCTGCCATAGAGCGGCCACAACCTGCGGTCGATAGCTTGCTGCCATTGAAATTATCAACTCGTAAAGTCTTGTTTTGGACTCAATTACTTGGTGGACTTTCCTAATGCCGAATATAGTGGTTAGAACAAGCTAGTGTCAAAATTGGGGACGGTGGACGGCCCCGCGGATTCTGTGTGAGTTGTAGTCAACGCTGAGCCGTTCCGAAAGTAATGATCGTTAGTGTCCGCAATTGTTTCTGAAATGATGCAATTCAATCACACTTCGAAGTTGGCTTGTCTATATAATTGCCTGCTCCATAGCGTAAGCAAGGAGTTCACGACTTCTGCGCTTCCCTACGGATGCCAAAATGCAAGGGAGGTGACCTGGGGAGGTGGGTCAACGTTGGCGCATTAGCTGGATGGAGTCGTGATTATTGACAGGCGACGAGTGTTTGTGCCTTTTGTCCAAGCTGGCACTATTGCAGAAGTTGGAAGAATTACTTGTGTCATAAGTTGGAACATTGTTCTTGATGAAGGAAATGCAAATTTCCAGCTTTTAGAAGTTCTGAAGCAAGAAACGGAAAGTAGATCGGTGATCATCGGGATGGGCAGCTGCGATCGAAGATCTGTGGTAGAGATTTAATCTCCTGATTGGCGCTCTGCAGAGGAATCGGGGTGTGTACCTGGCACGTGCCAGCGCGGTACGAATTTAGAGCTTCAAGCACGACGCGCTTGGCAACGCGTGCTTTTGTTGACATTATGAATTATTAGCGGCTCTTGACTGTCGAGCTTCGTGAGTCCCACAAGGTTTGGCGGGATTGGGCCAGGTCAGACCGAGCAAGGCTGGTCACAATCAGGTAAATTTACGATATAGCTGATGTAATCCCTGGTCCGCAATAATTGGATCATGCCTGTGGAAGCGACTCAAATTCAAGCTCGTGGAAGCGCGTCAATGCCCCGCCCTTGTTGACACATTCAAAAAGTGCTGGGATGTCGTGAATGTTCCACCTGCTCGCAAAGTCTCTGCACAGCCTGAGCTCTGCCATCCATGATCAGCAAACACATGTGTGTCAATAGTAATATTAGACCATGCGTCATTGAGAAAACAAAAGTGTACACATGTCATTCATTTGAAAATGATTCGAGGCTATTAAACTTCGGGTTGCAAAATCCCATAATGCCCGTATTATACAGATCAAAGCAAGTTGTGATCGACATGAACAGCAAACGAGGCGTGTTGAAGCGACGCTGAGCGATGCGGGAGGCCCGCAAACTATGCAAGTTCTGGCTCGGCTGTGTATCGCCCCAGGGTGAGTAGCTTGCTCCGGTCAGGATCACGAAAGGTAACTCGTGGAATTAAGCCCGGGCTGAAACACTCGCTTGAGCGGCAGCGGTATTGTATACGGCTGTCAGAGCCGAGACAACGCCTTTGGATTTTTACCGACAAGCAGAGCTTCGCGACGCCAGCATCGTGCTCCGAACAACGTAGGAACAAAGTCAGAATGTGTATCCAAGGATGTTTGCCATGGCTGATGCCAATGCAGTCGAGAGGCGGTGAAAGCGATGATACGGACACTACAGTAAGGTAGCTGGTTTTGCGCCATCAGCTAATGGCGTAATAATAGGCTCGGTAAATTGGATTGCGAATGTTTGGCATTCCCCCTTGCATCATAGCGGCAACGTAGTAGATCGTGCATGCGTTCAAGAAAAGGACATAGCGTGGGGAATACGAGGACAGCAGCAACAGGGAATAATGTTGTATATAACAAGAGATAAGATTACAATGGAGAACTAATTATCGAACCTTCTTTTGGGATCTGGACTTCCTAGTGGATGAGTATTGGGGAGTCGGAGGTAGAGACCAAAGGTTGTTCCCAGAAATGGCAGTTCTTGATATCACGTCCGTCCACTGCGAAGTTCCTTTTCCTTCGGTAATAGATGGTATCGCTTGAAGGACTCTAGCTATAGCAACTGTAACAATGACGAGTAATGGAAACTTCAAGCTATACAAGCGAGGTCGAACAAAGCAAGGTAATACCCAGCTGCCAGGTATTTGATAGTGCCAAACGGCAAGAAGCAAGTACTGTAAGGTGTGTTTTATCGTCCATAGCAACGTTGGTGTCACGCCTGCAGGCGCTGCGGTTGGCTGCATGTAGGGTGATAAGCTTGCCTTACTCAAGTAAGTGCTTGCACCCCGGTGAAGGTCAGCTCCCCACCATTCCGCCTGCACAGCACGAACAGCTAGGCTTTGGAGTGCCGAATCCCGGACTGCCTTGCGAAGCACTAGTCCCGGTGCAGCGTGTGCTTGTGTACATGAAAACACAAGCACGTATAAGACGTGCGAGGTAGTACTTTTGAGTTGCCAATGAAAAAAGAACATTTGAATGTTCGGACATAAAAACTTGGACAAGGACCAAATTAGGCGATCGCGCAATCGACCGATCGAACATGTCTTGCAAACAAAGTCAGAGTTAAAACGTGCATTTGGCATAGTACATCATCAGCATTTGGCAGATGGAGCATCCTTCGAGTGCCGGAGGACGCCTGGCTCTGTGGTGATGGCTCGTGGGCTTAGGCATTGGAAAGTCTGCTAGGTACAGCCCTGAAGCTTCTGGAGCTTTGGAGAGCAATACCACAGCAGCATGTTTGCAATTTGTACGGATTCGTTGAATGATAGGCATCGTGTGGCTACAGATCGTCTGCATTAAGCGCTCATGTGTATATCTTGTTAAATCCACCCAGCACGGTCACCATCGACGATGCTATCGTATGAAGGATTGCACAGGCTAGAGCCGATAAACTGCGGCGAAAAGAAATTGCAAGCTTGAGCTGTCTCGGTGGGCCCGAGAAACGTTGACCTAAAGAATAGTTTAAGGCTAGCCAGAATGGGCGGGTCGGTGGTCGCTCTCGCCAACCGCGGCGCTTGCCCAGCAGCTGTCCAACAAAGTTGCAGATTCCTCCACTTGGGTCGGCGTGTACAGTATCCCGGCAACGAGGCAAGTCCTGGTCCTTTTTCCCCTCTTATCAGACTTGAACTTCCTTTCTGCTCTGCAGCTGCCTCTCTTGTCCTCCAGAGGTCAAGGCTCGAACTTCTCGCCATCGACCATCATTGTTGACGTCGACCGGTAAACGGGACGCTCAACGGTTCTTCTTCACCACGATCTTGCCATCCACTCGTTCGAGTTCTTGACCTTTCTCGTCTGGCAGGACATGGGAAAGCAGAGCAGGTAGAGAAGGAAGCGGATATTTTTGGGAAACACACTAGTACAAATATACAAGAGCCACATGCGGAACAACCTGTTGACTTGCTTGAAGTGAACGAGGACAAACGTTCCTTGACGCTCACTTTCACTTCGGCATTTCCATCTCCGCCTCCAACACGGCTTCGACTACGAAATAATTTGCCTGACAACACCGTTGCCGGGGCCACGATTTCACTTAGCCGCCAACCACCCAATATCGGGAGAAGCGTTTGGAAAGGTTTCGGTGCAAAATGACAACCACCATGATGATGGAGGCGTCTTCGCCTCTTGCCTCTATGCAACAGCCACTGTACATAAGCAGATGTGGCTTCGGTCAAGATACGTTGTCATACGCCTCATTTGCTCGAGCCAACTTTGGACCGGAGAGCTTCAACTTCAAGGACTTGTCAATGATGAGGAAAAAGGAAACCGACTATTTCTCCATGGCTCCACCCGTTCGAGGTTCCTCGCCCACAGCCAGCCTCGCCGCAGACCTCTCACAGAACATGAACATTGACAGAAGGTAAGCCGGGGGTGCCTTGATCGTGCCAGCGGTAAAAGAGCTAATTGGGAACAGTAGCCCGCAATACCCGACTCCAAGACGAGCGTTGTTCAGCAATTTCCAGGGTGGGCGCCTCCAGTTCATATGCCACGCAATCACTAACAGGGAATAGTTCCGCTGAGCACGCCTCCTGGCTCTTCTTCCTCCCCGGCTCCGGTCGGGGACAGCATGGAGATGTCCCCATTGCCTCACAAGCCTGCTCGTGTCCCGTTCAGCTTCGGATTGCAGTCTCCCACACCTGAACCTACGCCAAATGAACCGTTCTTTTCTGACTGTCCCACTCCTCGGTCTTCCAGTCCTGCTCTTCACGAAGAGATGAGTGTACAATTTACACATGAGCGACGGAGGTCCAACCCACTCAGACCAGCTCTAACACGAGCGAAGGGCTTGAGTACAAGCTGTTTGCCACAAAGAGTTAATCCTGAAGCACAATTACCCACCTTCAAGTTTGGCAGTGGTCTTACGCACTCGAATCCTGGGTCGTCTTTAGCTCTGTCAGAGATCTTCGAGAGCTCTTCCCCTAGCTCTGAGAGGACTATATCACCTATCTCAAGACCTCTGGTGCAGCCAAACCGTGTGCGCCAGCCGTTCAATCTAGGTACCAATAGTCGCAATGCATCCCCTCTCAGCCAACATTCTCGAAAAATGTCAAACCCTCTAGTCCGACCTCGAAAGCAATTTCGACGAACCCTTAGCATGTTCGAACATCCAGATGAAGTGATGCGGCAAGAGAAGGCAAACAATGCCTCCGTGCTACCAGCCATCTCAGACAGCGACATTGATCACCAACTGCAGCTTCCACACTTTAGAACGGACAATGACACGTGTGATTTGCCTCGAATCTCGAGGGAGACTATGATAGATATCCTGGATGGCAAGTACGATACCTTGTACGAGAAACGTGTGGTCATCGACTGTCGGTTTGAGTATGAGTACAAAGGCGGCCATATTGATGGTGCTGTAAACTTTAATGACAAAGAGCAACTTGCCTCCCAACTCTTTGATCATGAACAGCCCGGCAAAGCCTTGTTGATCTTTCATTGCGAGTATTCGGCACACCGAGCCCCGCTCATGGCCAAGCACATCCGAAACAAGGACCGCACCATCAATGCCGACTGCTATCCAACTCTCACCTACCCTGAAGCCTATGTTTTAGATGGTGGATACAGTGCGTTTTACCGAGACTACAGTCACCGATGTTATCCGCAGAACTATGTTGAGATGGCTGCCAAGGAACATGCTGATGCGTGTGAACTTGGGATGGGCAAAGTCAAGCAGCAGCAACGAACGAAGCTTGTTCGCGCTCAGACCTTTGCCTTCGGCCAGCACTCACCATCGATGGACTCGAGTCCTACCGCTATGCATCGAAGCCGGAACGACGATGACGATATGGACCTCGGACTAGACTTTACACCAGTTCCAACCCGACCTGCGTTTAGTGCTTTGCAGGTCGGACGAGGTCAACGAATGTTCTCCTATTAGCGACTTGCTTTTCCTCTTACGAATCGGTTCAAGCTTGGCGTTGGGGCGAGCTCACTCATGAATTCAAATTTGAGCGTTCTCATCATTTTGCGGGTACATGTCCCAAACCCGCGGCGTGGTTGGACATGACCTTCTGGACTTGAGTGCATTCCTGCACTCAAATTTGTTCTAACACAACCTATGTCTTGTGCTCACCGAAGTACCAAGCCTCATCACCACGATTATGTGGGTGATGCTACATTCGCTTTTGAATTGTCCCAAATCCTCTCGACTTCGATCGACATCTTTCTTCGACTTGACAGCACAGGAGTCATTTTCTCAACCATATGAAGCCCATGATACTGGTCTTGTCGGGTTCGATTCACTTTCGCTTTCACTTCTACATACACACCATTTTGTGAGACAGCTTTGGTGGGTGCCCAAAATCATCAGTCCTTGCGTTGCATACAAAAGGGGTTCAATTCGGGTGGGATATCTCCTGGATTTTGGCCTTTGCATTGTTTGTTCTATACCCTAGTGTGAATAGGAGGATTAGTGATTGCAAATACAGACCGCACTTGTGTGGATTTGAAAGTTCTAGCGTTCTGAGCATGCATGCTTTCAAATATGATTTGGAACGGTGCAGGAAGTCGTAATTGATCGGCATAAACCTGGGGCAAAAAGTTGCAGGCCGACGGGAGTTGTCGTTCGAGATGCAGATTCGTGGACACAATACAATTCAAATTTCAATGCCAATCTTTGGCTATAGCTTCATTGGACCCGTCCCACTTTCGTAAACTGAGCGCTGAGCGCTGAGCTTGAAGGACACTTGAATCACTGAAAAATCAGTCCGCTGCCCGTAGGTCCTAGATATTTGCCTGCAACTTGGATCGATATGATTACCCGACCGCTATTCCCTGAATGATTTCAACACTGACTGGGTAGATATGGCACTGTTTTTCAAGACCAGCCATTGCCTGTGCTTGTTTCCTGTGCCAGGCTTTGGGGCTGCGCCAGCACTATCAAGCTGATCCTGTGATGTTGCGATTGATTGTGTTCGGCGGAACAATCTTGCATAAATTCCCGTGTAACAGTTAGTCCGAAGGTCCGTATTTTGTGTCAGCGCTACAGATGCAGCAATTCATCACGGCTCATTGTTCTGTTTGAAAACATTATCGCAAAGGACCGAGAGTTTCTTTATATAAGATACGTAGTGAAGCAGTAATTCTGTGTTCGTGGTGCTCAGATAACAGCTGAGCATGATTTTCATTTCAAGACGAGCAAGATGGTCTTTCGCTAGAGTTCCTATACAGCAGTACAAAGGAAATTTTGCATGGGCATATACTATATACTCTAGACTTTACATTTTGTTCATGACAAGATATGATTCCCAAGTCGAATTCAGCGCGACACAGATTTGCAGAAAATTATCATCAAATAATGCTTTTCTCAGCATCGAGTTTAAAGTTGCTCGGCGGGTTTCATCGTCAAGCTCGACGAACGTAGATAAAACCATGTCGTGGTTCGTCTTTGCATCATCGAGAGCAGGCGTTAATTCACCTCCCGTATGATGCTTCTCTTGGATCTCCCTGGGGGTTGGAGTTTCTGCAGAGATGCTCTCATCACATGATTTGGTTGGAGGGCTCGGGTTCTCCCTTATTTCGGATAGCTCAGAATATGTAGGTCTGTCAGAGCTGAGCTTGGAGTCGTGCTTGCGGAGCAAAGCTCGACTTTGAGGACCGCCAAGGGCATCGAGGTCATTTGGATCTGCAGTCATTGTCGTTGCGTCGGACTGTAGACAGCGTGGAGAGGGAGATTTCGATAGAGGCTTGGGCGCCATTGGGTGCTTCGATGACGCTCTATTGGAACAGGTAGTAACGATCTTCTCGACCTCGCTGCTAATGATGGTATTTCTGGAGGTAGGAGTTGTCTTCACTCGCTTCGATGGTGCAGGCTGTGGATTGTCCTGATGATGATTTGGTCTTTTGCAATTTGTGACCAATGACTCCCCTTCCTTGGGTAGTGTGCTTCGCAGGTTGTTTAGCTTACCCTCGGTCTGGGGAGTGTTCCGCGACCGTAGAGAAGCTCTCCTAGGATGTAGGAAGTTGGATTCTCCTTCTTGTGAGTTTGGTACTTGTACGGTTGAATTTTGCTGATTCGATCTAGTCGGCTGGGATTGCCCGGCAACATCGAGCTGAAATGAACACGTTTGGCCGGCGTCTAAGCAAGGTTTGCAGGAACCGTCGGGGTCAGCAGGAATGCGAACACATTTCTTTCTTGCCAATCGGCAATGCTGACATCGCCAATTTCGTCTCGTTTTTTGCGATGCTGGCGGCGCGACTTCCGATAGCAAGGCACCGGCTTTGGTAGCCTTGACGTCGGCTGGCTCTCCCTGTTGCTTGACCGGCCTCGTCTTCCGGGCAGCGACTTTATCGAGGAGGGTTTGTGTGTCAATCTCTTTCCCCCCTGGCTTCATCACAACTGCTTCAGGCTCAACAGCACCCCTGGCTGAGGAAGCGGAATCAAATATAGCCGGCATTGGTGTGATATCGGGTTTTGCTGCCGGGAATGCGTTCCCGGCGTTTGTTCTCGGAGGTCTCGACATCTGTTCATCAATCGTTCTCGCAAAATTTGGATCGACCCTTAGGTCTGCCACTGTGCCACTTCGCTCTTTACTACGTTCTTCAATTGTGATGGGAAACGGAAGCAGTCTAGGGGGTGGAAGACCCATGCCGGGAGATCGTGGAAGGTTAATTGGAGCGGTTGAGGGTCTTGGCGTATACCAACTAAGATCGCCAGGGTTTTCAATGGCCATTTTGAAAGCCGGTGCAGAGCTTGGAGGCACAGTAGTTGTACAAAGAATGGCGGAATGATCCTGGAGTCGACTCTGATCATTCTCATTTCCAAAATCGAAAGGTTTCTGCTGGGCTGTTTTACCCTCCCGTGAGAGTTCCAAAACCGTCCTTGCGGTGGAACTCTGTAAGCTAGGATGTCTTGAGGCTACGCCCGTAGGGATGGCTGAGTAACTGATGACGATTAGTAGTGGTTTCGACCCTGATATAGACATACGAGTGGTTTAGAGAGGAAACACCATGTGGTGCCGGTTCTATCATTGCAGCAACGGGGGTTTGCGAAGCAGGCTTGTGGCATATTCTTGAGATAGACGGTTGCGGTTCAGGTTGCTTTGATTTGGACGGAGATCGTGGGGCATCGGCTGGCACTTTCGCCATCGCTAACATCTTTATGGCTTCGAAGAACTTTTCTTTCTGAGCTAGGCGAATTTGAAATCTCCGAACCTGTTCTGGTCAGACAGAGGTTTCTTAGCGACAGGCTATTACCTGATTCTCATTTGTCAGATATCTCATTGCAATGCAAGGACATTGGACAACGACATGAACCTCAGGGCTCCTGTTGGGTGTAGCAGAAGCTGCAGCGACCTAAGCTGCTTCTCGAGCTGCATCGCCTAGAGCTTCCAGGTTGATGTCCTCCTAGAATTGTCAAGCTCGAATCTCACACTAGACGGGATCAATGTACCAAAACCTCAGGATCGTTCAGGACCTTCAAGCGGTTGAAGGAGGTGCTGGTCGACTGGGATCCAGTATGCGACATCTCAAAAATCACGAACAAGCTATTTTCGCTCGTCAAATGTGTCCACGGAATCGGGCCAGGATAGCCATGTGACGTTGTGGCAAAGGAGAACTTGTTCAGAGCCATGCTAACTCGAGGCTGAACAGCTACTTCGAGCATTTGAGCTTGCATGACAGAGATTTGTGTAAAAGACGAAATGTAATCAATATCGCAGAAGCGTGATGCATAAGACGGTGCTAGCCGATGAAGGGGTGAATACCATGCATATCGGTTGTTCGAGAGTCGAGACGTAGGGCTAAAAGAATTGGAAAAGCTCTGTTGTGTACTAGAATTTACCTGATCGTGGTCTCCACTTCTCGGGTGGTCAAACTGATAAGGAAGGAAGATAGGGGCACGGAGGGCAGGAGCGTTGAATTAGTGGGGTGGTAAGTGCAACCTCTCCGCAGCGACCAATTTAAGAAGACCTAGTATCAAGGAGAAGTATAACATCCAGCATGTGACACATCTCTTGAGGTTTGTATCATACCTTGTCTATGCATCACATCCGTACATCTCCTATAGTTTGTTTCAACGATTCGCCATGGCTATTTAGAAATGTACTATGCCGGCGCGGGAAGCGTTCACCAAGGGTCGTTCTTTTCTTGTAAAATTCAATCGCCACCGCCTAAATTGAAAGGAGGTATTATCTACCTACCTAGGTAGGGAGTAAGTGAGGTTGTTGTTAAACAATTAGGGACCTAGGTACGATAAGAATACTTCATCAGCCCCGTGCAGGTCGGCTGTCATTGATTTCAATGGGTCTAATGTTGAGCCCTCATGGTAACTGTAAGTGCCTAGGTACCTAGGTAGTCAGGCATATGAGGTAAAAAGTATCTATAACGTATCTCAGGTCGGTTAGCACCTAGGTGGGTTCGTAGTCAGGCACTCGCTGGTGGGCTAAGGCTTGGGCACCTAAGGACGCCAAGGTAGGTATGCCAAGACACTAGCTGCGGCCATTACCGGCACTGCTAAGGCTGCGGATGATACGAGGTCATGGTGACCTTTTCGCCTTTGATACAACAAGGGTTTCGGGTGTTCAGATTATTTCCTGCTCATCCACCACACCGCAACCGAAAGTTCTGCTCCTTGTCGAGGCGGGTTCAAACACTGTGACTGATTGCGAGTGCTGTTGATATACTTTTTAGGTGGATTTGTCCGCGCAGCACTGTTGAGACGCGCCTGTTCAAGCAAGTGCAACGGCCGATTTTGTGGCTCGCGCAAAGCTGATCGATTGAAATTCTTCGCTGCGCTTCACCTCTCACCCTTCCTTCTGCGCCTCTTGGCCTCGATTGACCGCTCCCATCGGCCACCGAAAGGTACCCGTCCACTTGTGTTCAGAGCTTCGACCGCATGATCGTTTCGACCTGAGCAAGCGCGAGGGCGCTGCAAGCTCTTGCGACTTCTTCAGGTGGGTGGGACTTGATGGCGACCAACGGTGTGAGTCCGCGCGCAATCATAGAGGATGAGGAGGAATTTCTTAATGATGTCGAGGCGTACATGAGGCAGCGCGGGGTGCCTTTTGATCGAGATGGGAAGGTTGCCGGCCGTCCCGCGCCTCTTCACAAGCTCTACAGGCTGGTCATGGAAAGAGGCGGCTACGATGCTGTGAGCGACACTCGGATGGCCTGGCGCGAAATCTGTGCCAACTTCAACTTCCCCAAGGCACACGATGGAGCCATGAGCTACCAACTCAAGCAGCTCTACTACAAGAACTTGGCCGCGTATGAGATCTCGAAATTCTGGGGAGAAGTCCCGCCTCCGCCGAGTATTCTGGAGTACACGACCGCTAAGGGTGGAGATGTGAGGAAGAGAACACACGACGCAATGCTGGGTATGGACCCCGGTGCTTCTCAAGAGCAGGATCCAATGGCTGTTGACTCTCCACAAAAGACACCAAAGCAAGAGAAGATTGAATCCGAAGACCCGGCCAGCGCCAGCAGATACCCGAGCCGTCTGCGCCAGCAGCCAAAGCCGGTCCAGCTGTACCAGCCAGATCCCACCCCATCACGCACAGCTCGCCTTCGCACCACGAACTCTCCACAGCCGGCCACTGCCTATACGCAATCAACCTTTGCCAATAGTACGAGCAACCCCCGAGATCCCAATTTCAAGATTGAGAACTACGAACCTCGACCCACGGTGTCTTTGAGCTTGCGACCGCTTGTCACACCGGGCAGTAATGCGGACGTATTTTATCAACGCAAGGCCATGCCCAAGCTCACTCCCCTACTGCGAAATCCGCTTCCACAAGACCTCCTCCGATATACTCTGCCAAAGCCTGCGTTTGATGGGCCCAACATCTACGTTCGTTGCGTGCAGGGCTTGAAATCCGGCATTAGACGAGAGCAAGACTTTGCCTTGCACCACCTGGTCAAGGTTTCCCACGAAAGAGGCGACAAGTTCAAGTTTGAAGGCTTTCCGACCTTGGCCGAAGCCCTTATGGAGAAAGTAGTCGAGGTTACTGAACTTGCTTTCGGCGTGCCATTCCAGGTCTCTTACATTGACGCTCGAGGCAAGAACCCTCCCAATACCCTAAACGCCGTGCATGGCACCGAAGACCTTGGTCAACAGCTGAAAAGATTGCCTCCCCTTGTGGCCGACGATGAGTTGAAATCAGCAGAAGACATCCACAAACTCGAGAGAATCAACGAGGCCCTCCTTGTGGTTAGAAACATGGTTACCCTCGAAGATAATGCCATTTTCTTGTCGAAGATGGCTTTGTTCCGAGACCTGCTCATCCTAATTCTCAATCTTCCCAGACATTCGATATTCGACGAAATGAGACAGTATGCTCTTGATATGGCCGAGATGACGACGAGATACTGGAACGTGACAGATGACGATGACCTGTATCTGTCGCTCGTGAGAGAGCTTGCTTCAGGAGATCGAGGGAAGATAGTTCGAGCACTCGGTGCCATATACCGATTCGACGCCGAAGCTGACCGGGTCCATCCGATCCACAGCATTCCTCTCACCACATTAGAGGAACTGATTCGTTGCTGCATGCTCGAAGATGACGAATTGGTCGAGGCTGTCATCAACTTTCTGTACGCTTGGTCAGCGTTCCCGGATGGTCTGGGTCGCGTGCTGAAGGATGCGCCTGACTTGCTCCCAAGCATTACCCTGCGTCTCACCAATCTGCTCGTGAAAGGCGCATCGACACACGTGGAGGCCTTCGCCGTCGAGCGCAGACCCCCTCCCGCCCCATCCACACTTTCACCACCCACAATACCCGTCGTCCCCAATGACCTATTCCAGCAGATGTTGGGTTACAATGAGCCAGAGCGGAGTACTCGCTGGCTGCGATGTTGTTTCGAAGAAGCACAACACGACGACGTGACGCAGATATCGATCTGGCAAGCATACCAGCAGCGTTTCATGCATAACAACCACATCCCTGCAGCTGAATTCATCAAGCAAGTATCAGCCACCATTCCGGGTGCTCAAGCGCAAGTGGTCCAAGGGCCACAGGGATCGCGGTTCATTATCAAGGGTATCCGCCCCCGTCGAGTGCTCGTGGGACTTCATGGACAACCGTACTTTAAGTGCCACTGGCAAATGCCGTTCCAGGCTCCAGCAAATTACGCGGGGCCGCCTCTACCCACCAAACACATCCCCTGCACCTCATGGCATACTTCTCCCGAACAATTGTGGAAGCACATGTTGGCGGAACATGCAAAGATCCCGACATTACCAGACGGCAAGTTTCAATCCAAGGACATTCAGATTCCTGAAGGTGGGTTTGCATGCAAGTGGGTCGACTGTCACAAGCACAACGCGATCAATTCTCCGAGTGCGCTGGGTCGGCACCTACGCATGCACCTTCCCGAGAATGCCGAGAAGAATCGAGAGTTGATCTACAGACTTGCAGGGGAAAGAACATCCACTGAGACGGATGTGATCGTGAACCATGCGTTCTTCAGTACCGCACTTGATGAGAAGAACTTGCCTATGGGCATTCCTTTCATGAGTGCACTTTTGCTTTGTAACATGGCTCGATACGTCGGTCGATATGGCGGTAACGAGAAACGCCGAAAAGAACTCATGGGTAGACTATTCGGAACCAAGGTCAGACAAAACCTGTGGACTACATTCAGTAAGCAGAAGACAATTGCGGGTCTCATCATGGATATCATCAATCTCATCAACAAAGGGGAGGTCTCGGAAAAGAAACCAAAAAAACAGGAGGAAGAGCGGAAGAACCGGTCATTCTAAAATCGTCCAGCAAGGCGTCTCGACAGTGCTAGAAGCAGTGGTGCATGCAAAGCACCTGGAGTCATTTTCGGAGTGGGCGTCTACTTCATGTACTCATGTAGTGGCGGAAATCGCGATTTCGGAAGTCGTTATGGCACGTATTTCGAACTATGGACAATATTATTCTTGTTGTCCGCATTGGAGCTTCCTTGCAGGCCGATTAGTGTAAATGGGGGTATGATTCTAGCAGGAGTATTTCTCGGACTCAACCGGGCTTGGCTTGGACGTCACAGGCGAATGCGAATTCAGGAGGAGCGGCCCGCGGGGAGGCTGGATTTAACTTGCTCTTTCTCGGTGCCCTCGCTATACCCTCGCCTTTTGAACACCGAAGAAAAACTTGATTCGCTAGTAATCTTCAATACACCTCCACAGTTGACGTCGGTGTGGAGTCCGAACCACTTCCTTCTACGAGAAATGCATCAACACGCATCCCCACAGGATTGTAGGGTATATGTCGGATTCAAATTTCCGGCAAGATGATGAATTTAGCATTAACATAGAATAGAAATCTCCATATCCACGTGGCGCTTTTCGGTAACCCAGTTGTTTGTTTCCTAACCCCCTCGTTTGACACGGCGGCATCGATTATACAGCCTTCAAACCGCGTCCTGGCCCCTGTACTGTTTCCAACGATCTATGCGTAGGCCGACAACTTGCTTCGATTTTTTTACCCAGTATCGGGATTTGCGGTGTGCTCCCGCGATCGCAGGCTTCGCAACTAGCACAGTTACCATCTAATAGAGCCCCTGATTTCAAAGCCGTAATCACTTTGCGTCAACACTTCTCAGCGCATCATGTTTGGTCTGCAATCGCCACGCATCCTTCAGGCATCTCTGCGGCCCGCATCCCAGGCCATGGTCCGCAAACCGCACTTGGCAATTTCTCCATGGCCGTCCACTATGCAAATACAAGGGTCTTCTCGGTTTAATGAAAATGGCGTCTGTTTCACTGTCTCAACCACACGGAAGTCCCATACCAGCTCGCAAGATCCTCGATCCATGCACATGCGAAAAGCAAGGAATGCTCGAAGCAAGCTGTCGACGTTGGCACCTGAAAGGTATTTTCCACCGTCGCTGGGACACGCCAGCATCTCAGAGACTCCTGATGACGACCAAAGCCGAGGCCAAAAAAGCAATCAGAATGCAAACGGTTGGCTGAACACCCTGAGTCCCAGGACGCGCCGGATGCTGTTGTGGGCGACGCTGTTAACTATGCCTTGGTGGGGCAGTGATATCATCGAAGTTGTCGTACCTGGGACGTTGGGGATAATCATTCTGGTTGCTGGCAAAATCAAGATGAGCATAAATTGGATAAGATCAGGGTTTTCGAGGTCCAAAGAGTGAGGGCAACCGGCCTAGCGCAATTGTTTAGTCATCTCATTTTGGTCCCTATGGCATATGGCAAGTGGCATATTGGAGTTGCTCGCCGCTTGATACGCTGGAGGAATTTCATTTTTGGTGAGGCCTACCGTGAGGGACCACAGCTGGGATGAGGAGGCATTTCATGAAGGAGGAATGCCATATCCCGAGGGCATCACCAAGATCACATATTCCCGTGCGGGTTCCCGGACGAACAGCATAATTCTTCCATCCTTCAAACCTTTCGACGACTTTCCAAACTTGTGCTCATCAGTATAGCTCGAAAGCCAGAACAGACACGACGGTCCACTGAACGACTATCGAGATCGACGTCTGGCATTTCTCTTACCATTTCTTAATTAACCACAAGATGACTATTCGGTACTTGTTGTAACATTCGACCGTTTTGGGTGACAAGCATGGGTGGTTTCCTCTTGGTGGAAGTTCGGGGTATCAACGAAGTTGCGAACAGCGCCGGTCATACAGTACAGTGTTGACGATTCTGGTGACGATCGCATAGTCCTTGACACTGAAAGGATATAATCAGGCGGAGCTCGAGCGTGTTTCCACAAGCCTCTTATTCGGAGTCATTGCGAGTCAAGCATGCTAGACTAGGTATGGTGTTTGCAAAGCCGAGACGAACAGGGGCGTCGTGAAGATTTGGATAGTAACTCACCTATGAGCTGATATGGTCGCGAGCCTTGCTGCTATGCCCCTACTTCAAAAGATGCGAACTAGCTCTCGACTTTGGTCATAAGGTGAATGCGGATATCGCTGGCTCTCGTGCATCTTGCATCTCTGCTGCACGAGTTATAATCAAGAAATTTACCTTGAATCTCATAGCACATGGGTAGATCGACCAGGCAACATCGAACTAAACAGGTATTACACTGGAGCAAACTGTTTCGTTTATGCCTGTCCGGCTGAAGAAAGCTTATAAGGTTATATTAGGGGCAGTACAGGGTCCACACTTTGTGCTTTTGTCAAACGACATTCGCCGTTCATTAGCTGCAACCAAACTCTAAGCCAAAGCCAAGTCACAGCCCCGATGCCCCACTATTGGTGAAGTCCTTCGACTCAGGCAACCAACATTCCGTCCGTCCTACAAATTTGGAGTACTCTGGGCCTCTCCAAAAGCTTTATCAATCATCTTCAACTACATCTGACAGATCTATCAAGTGGAACATGGCAGCGCAGGGCTACTACGGGCATGGTCAGACCCACGACGGTGGCCAGTCCTTTAATTGCCAAGAGACGACGCAGCAGGGCGAAGGACAGCAACATGGATACTCAGCGGCTCCAGACAACGCCCAGTCACACGACCGAGCAAATCCATACGGCTACCCTGAGAGCAATGCGCCACAGCCATACTACGGACACGATCCGAATGCACAGGGCCAGTCACATGGAGGACAGGAATACCAGTCCTACGACTATTCACAGCAATCCCACAGTTATCAAACCCACCAATATGGTCCCTACAGTAGTGAATCATACAACTATCACCAGCAGCAATATGCGCCACCAGCATACGACGCTTCGTACCCTTCCCAGCCTCAAGACCACGCCTACCAGCAGCAACCAACTCATGACTCGTCTTACCAGTACCAGCAGCCTCACCATGATCCGTACGCATATGATGCCAGTCGTCAACAAGGCTACGATCAGTACGCTCAATCGCAGCTTCCGCCGGATCCGGCTATTGCCGCTGCCAGAGTGGATCCAAATGCACCAGTAGGGCCTGAGGGCGAGCGAGGGCTGATGGGCGCTCTTGCCGGAGGCGCAATAGGTGCCTACGGAGGGCACAAGATGGGCCATGGAATCATCGGCGGCATTGGCGGCGCGATCGCCGGCAGCAAGCTCGAAGACCACTACAAAGACAAGAAAAAGGAAGAGAAGAAGAAACAGCGGAAACATCGGGGCGACAGGGACCACCGGCGACAAAGGCGAGGTTCCCGAAGAAGCAGCAGCTCAAGTAGTTCATCCAGCTCTTCTTCAGACTCGGAAAGCGGCAAAGATAAAAAGAAGAGGAAGGATCGAAAACATAAAAAGGACAAGTATGCCGCCGCCGGTATTGGTGCAGCCGGAGCCGGAGCGTACATGAGTCAGCACTCTGGCAGTCGTGGTGGTGGAGGCCCTCGGCACGCTGGCAATTTCTCTGCCACCTCGACCAACATCACGCTCGACAGAGACTATGATCTCATCGCTCTTTGCAAGGGGAAAGGCGGAAAGCAGCAGCTCAGCAGCATCGACCTGAACGCCTACTTGACCAACGAGTGGGGTAATTTCAGGTGGGCACGCGGCGGAAATGCATTTGCAAGCGCGAAAAACGTGAGGCTGGTCGATGGCGGGCGGGTTCTGGAAGCCGATTTGGGCAATGGACGAGGCGGAGTCAACAGGAGTCGAATCCTGCTGGACGAGAGGATTGGGAATCAGGATGGAGAGCTGGTCTACATTAGCTGAACAGCCTTTGGTTGCCATAGGTGGTGCGTGACCGAGTGTCATCCGAGGCGTATGAAACCTCTACTCTGCGAAGAATACCCAGCTGGTCGGCGAGTATCGCTTGGAAACCAGATCTGTTGCATGCCGCATGACCAGAATCAAGTCGAAATGAGTTTATCGTATCTAAAAATATGGTGTTCGGCTTAAGGGCTCATCGGCGATCTGGTGTACTTCGTACATCTGTTTTTAGAAACCTCGATGGAGGCACAAGGTTTAGGTTACTGCATAATTGGCCAACCTGGCCGCCTGCACAACATTTTTGACGTAGTGTGGGGACCGGGGTAAAACTGTGGGCTCTGACAACCCTCCACACGAATGGGTTGTATGTATACCAACATATCGAGTCCGGGGAAGCCGTACGAATGGTGTTTAGGTTTGTAAGAACACTGAATGCTCCTCCTGGGATGATTAATCATTGGAAAGTCTGGCGCGAGCCATTTTTCTCGGCTGGGTGTACTTCGTATTGTCTGCCTACATTTTTCCAGTTGTGATCTCAGTGCGCTTTGCTTTGACCAACCACCACCGGATAGTCGAACTGCCCCAAACTGAACGTCACGGTTCGTGCGAAGCTAGTCGAAATGCCCACGTTCGCTAATTAATGCTAAAGTTTATACCTGGACGAAGATAGCACACAGAAGCTTTGGGTTTGCCGGGCATCGTGAACAAATGTGGCTGGCAAGGACAAATGGAGGCAGATCGAAAAAAACGTTACTCCTCAAAAGTCTTTACCCAAACCTAGGTGACATGATCATTGGGACACTACCAATATGCACTACTCAAGGCTCGTCGCGAGAGAGAGCATGGATGGCAAGGTATCTGATTGAAGGCATTCGTCCGAGTATTAATCATGCATTTATCGTTGTAATCGTGCTTCATGCTCCATCAAGTTGCCAAAACGTGTCTCTCCGTAAACCACCTCCACTGGCAATATTTAGTAGTCCGCTTGATTGTGGCATAAGTGGAATCATGTTTTAATTCCATTTGCCCCAGTTGCCCCAGGTGGATGTTGCACATTCCTCCGTGTATGTCTGAGAGTCATTAGCATTTGTGTTCACATACGCGCAAACACGACGTACAGTAGTGACCGTCTGTGCCGGCTGAGTTACAGTTTGGGTGATAGTTTCGGCAGGTTTCGTGACAGTCTGGGTGATTGTTTCGGCAGGTTTCGTCACAGTCTGAACCACAGTCTGAACTACAGTCGTGGTTTGCCAAGCGGTGGTGGTAGCAGTGACATAGACTGTTGTGGTCGACCAGTTCTCCCAGTCGTTACCTCGGGCACCAAGAGCAGCAGCAGAGGCAGAAGCAGCAAGGGCAATGACAGTGAGGAACTTCATGGTGAATGTGTGAAGTGTAAAGCGAGAGACTAGTGATCAGTGACCTTCTGAGCGAGTGTGTTTTCGATATGATATTGCGGCTTGTCAGGACCGCTTTTGGTCTGCGAGCAATGGTGGGTTATATAGGATTCGCTCAACCCATTCTTCACAACACTCATCATCGTCTTAATCCTAACTAAACTCTCGCCGTATAGGAATCGTGGAAGGATGGTCGCCTGTTCGATATGTGAGACTTGCATTTGTCATTGAGTAAGAGAAACGTCCGAATTCCCTCAAGTTCATGCAGGTGTTGTGCATCCAGCCGCAACCATGCTAGAAAGTGATGCTCAAAGCGACTAGTGTGGAAGATTGTCCGAAGGCCCTGTGTTGGTGGCAGGTTACTAACCGGCTTCTAGTGGCCATGTCAAAAGCTTGAGAAGCTTGGCTCTGCGTGTCTCTGCTTGAAAAGTCTCTCTATAAGCTATCCAAGCTTTTCGCTAACAGACCTTAAATGGGTCTGCCAAAAACGCAGCTTAAAGTTTGCTCTGAAGTGACCAAAACAAAGCCTCATTGGTTGGGACCTTGGTGGTTGCAAAAGACCACAAAATAGAATCACCTGACGAAGATCGATTTTGTTCCCCAGTTGTTCTCCATGTGTCTCACGAACGTGATGACCGCTGCTCTAAATTGGGTTAAGCAAGGCACGCAGGCTGCTTACCCTGCTAGCGTCGCTGGGCCTTAGAAGAGCCGAAGGCACAAAATGTTGGCAAATGACGAAGCGGTCACAATACCAGCCTTGTTTTGTTTGCTCGGCCTGAGACATAAGAGGATCACCCTCGAAGAATAGTAGGAAGAGGGCAAGACATGTAACAGAGAAGTTCCACAGAAGACCTTGGCCTTGTGCAAGTCGGACCCGAAAATGTTTTGTGTACTTCCAAGAACCCCACTTCTCGCTTTAAAATATTGGGCCACAGGTTTTCGAGCAAACGCAAGATTGGTTATGCCGTACTCAGATTGGCGTTCTGGCTTGCTGATCCATTCAAGTTATTGCGCCTGTGGCAGGCTTGGGTGGGCAAGTCAATGACAAAGTTTCAACTGGAGGTCGACAAACAATTGAAAAGTCGAGACTAATTCCCCGCATTTGTAGCCAAGCCAAAAATAGCTTGCGTGTCATTCTTGCGTTGCTAACGTACCGAGGGTTAGTTCGAAAGCCAGGCCATAGCCTTCAAACTGTCAATAACGAGTCCCCAGCTTTTGGTCGTCTTAAAAAGTGTGCTTCAGTGTTCAAAACCCAGTCGTCCAAAGTCCAGTCATTTGGGTCCGAGAAAATGAGGTAGAAGTACTTCAAAGTTTCGGCCAGCCAGAAGCTCTCCATACGGTCACTCTGGGCAGCGGGTTGGACCCGAATATCGGAGACGCCTGCAAAGGCAAGCGGTGTGCTGCAAGCCGTCGTGATGCTGTTCCACATTTTCCAAGCGGTGTCCAAATACTGACGATCACCAGTAATACGGTACAGAATGAACACAGATTCAATAGCTTCGGGTCGTAGTATGTACCTGTTGTCCCCCCATTTGGTGTATCCTGGTGAAAGTGATTTTTGTCGGACCAATTGCTTGCCAATTTCAGACATGGTTTCGTCCGCTGTTTGTTCTTCTCCAGGATGTTGTTCAGCGACCGCCTCGAACCATTTCAATTCATCCCATACACACTGACCAGTGGCTGCAGCGTCAGTTCCGAGATGACAACGAGCTATGTGGAACGTCTCAGGCATCAGGCCACTTTTAGTTGAGTTGTAAGCCCATACACAACCGTCGACCAGTCGTTTAGCAATCGACATTTCATCAGGACGATCGAAGATCTTTGCAGCGATTCCCACCATTCCACCAGTAAAGCAAGTCAGGTGTTGCCCTTGCGGCTCCGTCGATATTGTGTTTGTCGGGTCCAAGCCTGCATTTCCGCTAAATAAGATATCGCGACCATCAGGAATCAGTGGACGATAGAAGATGTGCTTTTTGGCGGCCGTGATCATCTTGTCATACATTTCGCGATATCTCTCATCGAGCCCACCTAGAATCATATACTGCTTGGGCAGATACTCAGAAGTCGAGTCAGCCATTCCTCCCAGAGTAAAATGATTATAGGTCATCTTCTCGTTTTCAGCATCCACCAACGTGGGCCACAGTCCAGGGAGTTTGGTACTATCTTGAGTCTTGTACAGCAAATGAGTGATTCTTTCAACAGCATCGAACCACTTGGCGTCTCCCGTGAGTTGTGCTAGCCGTGTGAACTCGACGCTCATGCTTCCGATCTCTGCGAGTAGGGTATTCTTGCTGGCCTGCAGTTGTGCGCCTGCAGCAGACTGCTTCCAGTGCCATCGAGTTACCGGCATGCGGTTAGGAGTGTCAAAAGTGATGTAGAGGATGTTGGCAAGCTCAACAGCTTTGTCGAGGATTGCAGGATATTTGTGATCTGACAGGTCATATGCGCTGAGAAAACCACCGAGGTATCGGATTGTTGTCTCAAAGACGTTGACGACTTCCTCGGTATTGGTGGTGAAGTCGATGTCTTTGATCGCCACAACGCACTCCTCGAACTCGTCTTTCAATCCCATCATCCAAAGAGTGCCCATCGCATCGACCAATGATGCCCCCCAACCCCCGAATGGATTTCGATAAAGGCCGGTCAAGGGAGCCACCTCATCCTGCTTCCAGGCGAACTTCTTGTACCCCTTCCATGAGTGAACGAAAGCGTCTTTCACATCTATTAAACGCTGTATCCTCTCCTTCTTTTGTGCTTCGGTTTCGGGCTGGAAGTTATGTTGAATTTGTGGTAGCTTTTTCGCGGTGCCAGTTGGAAGTTGAGCATAGTTATTAACGGGATACTGCTCTGGTAGGATCTTGAGTCGAGGTGGAGGCTCAATGGGGCGAACGGAGGGCTGTGAGGAATGGTAAAGATAATAAAATATTAGAAAGACGAAGATAGGTGGCAGAAGCCAGAACCTTCGGATGAGCAACATTCTGAAGCCTGCGAGTGTAAACACGGAGTTCGGGGGCACATGGAAAATAAAGGGCCAGGGGAAAAATAACTACGGAGTAGGATGAGAGTACAACTGCAGCTAAGGGCCGCTGGAACTCTCCTGATAATCCGCGCTAATAATATATTTGGTTAAGTTTCCCCAGGGGAAACGCACTGGGACTGGCAAAGAGGATGCGGGTGTGTGAACCCCTAACACTAGTGCGCCTTACTCTCCCTAATTTCTCCGCTGGCATCTTGGCTGACTCCCCAGATAACGCCGTGGGAGCTATCGCTTGCTAAGAAGGCATGTACTACTGCTGAAGGCTCTCATTGTTGGTTCTACCAGGCTTCGACGGTATGCCGGTTACAGGGTCAGTCTCCTTGGCTAAACAAATTAGTTGCGTTGCGGATCAGCTCACCGACAACAGGCTTTGTCTGATTCTTCCTTCAGGCAACGTGTCTATTTCCACGAAGCTTATCACGCACCTGTCTCGTCGCTTTCCGGAGCAAGAGCACGAGCCTTTCCACCTTGAGCACAAATTGTTCTCTGACACCTCGTCTCAGCTACCAGGGTCAGACCCTACGCAGAGAGCTTTTACCCATGTATTGACCTTCTCACATGACCCGAAGAATGCCTATGTAAGAACAACCAAACAAGGAGATGTGGAGGATGGCGCTACCATCACGATACCGATTTCGTCTGCAGACTCTTTTACCAATCTTCTTCTTACTAAGATGCAGCCTTTGTGGTATCCCCGCCAGATGTTGATTGTTGAAAATGGGGTGTGCATTTCACTCGACAATGATAAATGGAGATTGTGCATTGGCGACGCCAAAGTGTCTAATAGATCACAAGGGGCCGGCTCGATCCGTGGTGCTGTTATCGAGCTGTGTCAGACGACTTCGAGCCAATCGATGGAGACAGCACCCTTGTCAGACCAAATGGCAGACTGGGAGGAAATGTTTCGAGGCGTTCTCAGTCAAACCTTCAAGGGAGTAGAGGAGACTTTCGAAAACACCAAATTCGTTATCAACGAGACGCAAGCCCGAAGTCAAAACACGGAGACGCAAGATGAACATGCCCCGGACTGGAATCTTGCTGGATTATATATGACCCTTCTCAGAGGTCAGCGGTGAGGGCTAAATGTCCAATCTAGGTAAAGATTGTTCGCAGTATCTTTGTCGAGACGAAAGGTGTTTGCACAACCTGGTAAACATATTCGGCCCAACTATTGCATAACAGCCCATAGCTGGGATTCGAAAAGGTCGACCTAACCAGCCTCGGTAGTCGTGTGGGAAGCCAGTGACAGAATTGCCTGATGTAAGGATAGTCCTGCTCTTCGTGGTAGTGAGTTACCGAATTCTCGAGACTTGCTGCTAATTGCGATCATAACACAAGTCAAACACTGCGCAATTCACCATGGCCAATCTACATATCGTTGCCCTGCATCTACTCGAATCTACGCAAAAAACAACTGAGTTAGAATTCAGCTCATGGTGACCATTGAGTTTGCAGCGGTGTCCTCGCAAGGCGCGATTGAACAAGACATGCTTCCACAACGAGATCATTGCTCCGTGGGGGTGTATGATCTAGTGCGCGGAATACAGAGTCACCACCCCCGAAAAGGACATTACAATTTGGAAAGCAACCGGCGGAGCAGACTTTAGACGTTCAATACTTGGTGAAGATTAGCGCCCCCAGCCTGTGCTGGGTTTAAAGTCTGGGACATCTAAGGAGATCAGGAAGCGAGGCCTTTCCGTGTCTACCTTCGGATTTGGTCCTGGCCGGATAGCAGAGCCTAGGCGGGAACGTGAAAGGGATCTAATGACTGTCGTGAGCATTCTATTCTAGTTAACCTCATTCAACACCGAGGGACTCCCCCTGTGTTTAGTTAGTTATCAGGACTCCAACATCAGAGTACTAGGTAATTCAAACAAGATTGAGAGGTGCTAGTGTTCCTTATGAGTTCTACCATGGGGTATAGAGTAGGCATAAAGGGAAGCAATTACAGGCAAGCAAGTGGCAATCCAGCATGCTTTGCAACCAATACGAGTTTGGGCATCGGGTTGACTTTCTTCTTCCATACGTCTCATACATTCCCTTCTTCCATAATTCAATTACTTGAAAGCACTTCCGGCTGGAAATAATATATCCCAGACACTGTTACATCAGTATCAATGGATCTTCCATTTTCAGCGTTCTTCTGTCTTCCGCTGCTCACCACCTCGATCGGCGCCGGCGGTGCTATAATAGGCATCTACAGCTTCATCAATCCATGCGCAGCGGCTCGCGTTTACGGGATTCCAGTGCGGACTTCCACCACTACACTCACCTCAGTCCTAGGTCCAGGTCGACATTCGCAAATGCCAGCCTCTTCACCGGGAAACTGCGCCTCTTCAGAGGGAAATGCTAAAGTGCTTTCTCTGATTCGCGCCCTCGGAGTCCGTAACTTGACTACGGGTTTGTCTATCATCTCCCTGTCGCTTTACTGGCTCTACTTCCTCGCGGAAGGTTCTGCGACCCACGGGGTAAAAGCAGCGTTGCAGCATGCGCTCGGAATCGTGATTTTGGTTGGCTCCTTGGTGCCAATTGTGGACGCATGGATATGCTGGCAGCATAGCAGGGACATTCATGCTAGTACCCGCGTTGCATATGTTCGTAGGCAGAATTCGAAGCCTGAAGACGGAGAGAAGAACATGTGGGAGGGGAAAGGATGGGAGAAGACCGCCTATGAGACTGGGAAGAAGGCGGGCAATCTGCATGCTGCGAGAAGTCTAGTTTGGATTGCGGGAGCATTATGGTGTCTCGTAGGATGACCCAGGAACACTGCAGTCACGGTGAGGGTAATGACAAATGTCCTTGAAGATAGTTTCTCATTTGCGCATATTTAAGACTACTTTGTTCTGCTCTATCCAAGAAGACAGGATCGCTGTTCACAATGATAACGGTAACTGAGGTAGTTCGGGTTCGTCAGGATGTATGGGTACCACACTGGTATATATGCTAAATCATCCGTCATGGTGTGCAGCTCGAATTGTTGGATGGCATGAACTCGGAGGTTTGAGGGTCGCGAATTCGTGAAGACGATACCCATGCGTGCTGGACCGAACCTGTCTTGCGAATTTGTTGCGCTATTTTGAGCATCAAGTGTCCCAATCTGTTGTGATTAACCGTAAAGGTAGACGAATGATGCGATGGCATTGACGACCATGTGCAGGTTGTCGTTGACGAGTATGTGAGATTCTTGGATACGTGCTTTCATGGGCAGTCCGGTGGAACAGTCGCTTCACGTTTATGTCGGTCTGTGTAGGATTTGTCAGTAAGCTCTCAGCAATAAAGCCTAAGACAATTAATTCACCGCTTTTCGTTCCTTCCATTGGCTGGCTCATGCGTTGTGTAAAGTCGTGGAACACGTCCAGGTTAGCCTGCGAAATGCAGTAAGGTCTGTCGGTAATAATAGGGGCGTTCTCAGTGTCCCGAACCTTATTTCTCGTCCTCCAGCTAATGATCAAGGATATACATACGCTAGCAACGAACACAGCACAGCTGCCCACGCAGATGGGGCCAAAAATGTAGGCGCTGAGCGGGTTGATGGCTTTGACATCAGTCACAATCTCGTAAAGCGCCACTCGCATATTGTAAGTGATCGACCATATAGTACGAACAAGCACTACAACGGGTTAGTCAAACACGGAGAACAAGTCGAAATCATCATACCATAGGTCAGAAAGACAACAGCTGCCATTCTTCGCAACCCAAATAAAAACAGCAATGAAGCCGGTACAGTGAAAACAAGTGCATACTGAATCTCCCTTCGAATTTCTGTCGCGGAATCCTGAATGTGGTGCAATGCATCAAGCCACGATGTCGGGACGAGATCGAGGGTCTGTTTGATCTGATAAAGTTGGCCCCGACTATCAGCTATGACCTGATAGAGGCTTTTACCAATCTCGGCTTGCTCTTGGGCCATTACCCTTTGCGCAAGTTGTGTGGCAGCAAACTCTGCCGCTGCCGCTTGACCAAGTTCAATGCTCTGTCGCATTTTGCTAACGTGCTCGTCGACAGACAGATCAAAGAATTGCTCAACGGCGTGATGAACTGCTTTCGTCATAAGCCCAACGTTTGTTTCGAAATCATCCGTTAGACTTGACACAGCTTCAGCAGCTGAAACGTAAAGTTCGGTGAGTTTCATGTTCATGCCGGTGGCTTCGTTATTTATCAAAGCTAGATCCTGTGTAGCATTAGAAATGAGCCTAGAGTGGTTTTGTGGCATACCTTGTAAGTCTGATCTACATCTTGCTTCATCCTCGTTTGCCACGACATGCCAGACTCATCCATCAGTCGGGCGTAGGTTCTGAAAGATTGAACCAACTCTTCCAGGTGTTCTTTGGCCTGTCGCATTTGCCCATAGTGGGCAGCTATCATGTCTTGTTGAGAGTTGGCAACTTCAGCTGATATTTCCTGTATGGATCGCACTGCTATTTGGGATTCGAGCTGCTGTTCTCTGAGTGCGTCAAGAATCTCAGGTACAATGTCTGTGGCTTGTCGGAAAGTCTCGAGAAGTTCTTCCCGTTGGTAGTCGATGCGTGATGTATCACATAGATCCGCAGATTGTGCTCGAAAAGTGATATAAGTTGTCCAAGATGCAGTGTCAAAAAGCGAATTCATACAAGCTTCGATCTCGCTAGGCCGCACGACTTCAAGGACCACATCTGAAGCCTGACGCTCGAGCAAGTCTGCGAAAATCTGGCAAGTGGGAGGGTTAGGGATTCGTGCTTGTCGAGCCTCACACAAGGCCATTGATATTCCAAACGTGGCTTGCACATTAGCTTTCTGCATGTTGGATGCTGGGTCTCCAGTGGTAGGCTTGATGACTTTGCATTGCCTCAGCAAACGAGCAGTTGGTCCGTACGCGCACGACGAGGATAAAGACAACTCTTTAATCATCTGCTTCGCATTGACAAGAGCTGAAATTCTTGGCCCACTTCGTGCATCAAGGATATCATCAAGGTCATTGGAGTAGTTCCGAGGCACAGGACTGTCCCAAGCTGCCTCCTGTCAATGGTTTTAGCTGATAGAAGGGAGTGTAGTGCTTACAATGGTGAGCCCCGGCAGAGACAAGATTGCTCAGGCCGATCAAGAACAAGGTCGCGAGCAGCGTGGTTCGCACCACGGATCTGAGTCTGCTGTTCATGACGCGGCTGGAGTGGTGATCCGCAGATCTGGTGGTTATTGAAGTGGAAGATCCGGAATTGGTTAGTCATTTGTTGTTAACAGGTCAGATGGAACACTGGGAAGAATATGGCGAAAATCAATGTCATGCCGCCGTCGATCAAGGTAGACGTCACTGATGTTATCTCTTTGAGGCGACGCGAAGGTCAAATGTCACCTACCTCTCGATTTCAGGTTGACCTTCAATGCTTTGCGGCACACATTGCTGTCAAACAAGACACATAGGATGACAGTAAGACTGCCATGAGCTTGGGCAGAAAACTGTGCAGTCATGGTGGTTTGAGGCATTTTTTAAGGTGCGTCACATAAACACAATAAGTTGAAGGAAGGAACACTCTGAAGTTGAGGAAGCACATCGCTGTTTCCCAAGCTGTCTGCTAGGTTTTGCGCTTTACCCGTTTCAGCCAGCGCATTCTGGATGCGCGAGCCCGAGATGGCCGTGCCATGAGACCTTCAGACTTCCTGCGCTGGGCTTTGAGCGTTCGGATTTCTTTGTACATAATTGTCCTTGCTCTCCACGCGGCTTGTCGTGCGAGACTCGCTCATCGCAACTGCTCATCAGAGCCTTAGTCCTTCATAAGTCAAGCAATGGCTTGCACCGGCTTCCAACAACCCCTACGGCCATTGTTACGAGAAGCACGATCAAAGCACACTGCTTCATCCTTTTTGCTGCCTGAACTCTTACGCACCTCTCCAAAGCGATCTTTCTCGTCATCATGCTCGCGGGCATCACGAATTGGGATGGCACCAGTGTCGATACCTTCAGATGTTACCGTTCGTTTCATCGACCTCCCGAAAGTGAATGCAATAAGTCGGAATGTCGATGCCCCTACGACTGCCATGGAGGTGAAAGGACCTCAAGGTACAAATATCTCTCCGTATAGAAGTTGATTCCTTCGTTAAGTCATCTTCAGGTGAATTGACGGTCAAGTTCCCACCTTACATTTTTACAAAGTACGATGATTCAGAAAGGAAGTTGGCGATATCGGTCGGTGATCCTTCAATCAAACATCAAAAATCTATGTGGGGTATGAAACACAACATGTGTGTATAGATGCGACGAACTGACTGTGTCGAAAGGCACGATGCGCGCGCAGGTACAGAACTCGGTGTCGGGTGTTTCGGAAGGTCACATATGCATCTTGCGGTTAGTTGGTGTTGGATACCGAGCAACCATCGAAGAATCTGCGATCACTTTGCAGCCCGAATACCCAGGACAAAGGTTTATTTCGCTGAAACTCGGTTTCGCACATCCTGTTGAGCTCGGGGTTCCACAGGGTGTGAAGGCAACAGTACCCCAACCTACTCGGATTCTACTGGAAGGCCCCGATAAGCATGCGATAACACAGTTCGCGGCGAACATTCGAGCTTGGAGGAAACCGGAACCGTACAAGGGCAAAGGTATATTTGTGAACGATGAGACTATCAGGCTGAAGGCGAAGAAGATCAAATAAGCCGAGAAGGCATGTGCAAAAGACTGGGTTAGATGTTCTGTGCCTCTTGGAATCCTGCTATTGGATCTGCAAAGTTGCTTATTTGGCACCAAGAACTTCTCCGACTGCCTTGAGGACCTGAGAATGAATATTTGCCGGGGTTGCGACAACGCCCTTGTTTTCACGCAGGGTTCGGCCAAGGCTGAAGTTTAGACGGTGGCCATTGACATCGGTCACCTGTCCACCAGCTTCGCGGACAATGAGATCCCCAGCAGCATGGTCCCAAATCTTCTCTTGGTAATCTTTAAAGACTGGCAGGCGGAGATAGATATCACCAGCTCCTCGAGCCACCGAGCCGTATTTGGCTTGTGAGTCCATTTGGACAGGCTTGCCAGTCACGCCTAGCTTCTCGGCAATCAGAGCGTTGTCACCTTTGCTCGAATGACCAGCTTCGACACTTTCGCACATGACGGCTTGAGAAACATCTGTGACTGTCTTGACCGAGATCGGCTGGCCTTGGGAAACTTTACCCTTTGTCAATGGCTGGCTTCTGGCCCCAGCACCTTGAACAGCAGAGAAAAGTACGCCATAACCCTCTTTGTCCGTGGCGGCGGTGGCCATGTCTTCTTTGAGCGGCTCGGAATCATCAACTGGCAGATTAGGACATCCGAGTACGCCAACTTTAACATCTCCGTCGACCATCAAAGCAAGGCAAACTGCATATTGGCCTCCTCTGAGGAAGCCTTTGGTGCCGTCGATAGGGTCCAGAGCCCAGATCCGGCCTTTGTTCCCCCCTGCACTGTTACCTGCGTCAATTGCCTCGAGCATGTCGGCCTCGCTCTGTATGGGTCCTCCAAGAACGGCGTCGCTGTCAGCATCGGACAACTTTGTATCCTTGACCAAATTCCAGATTTTCGAACTGAGCTCTTTTTGTTCTCGTAGTGATGATGCTTCTTCCTCGCCGACCACTTCGTCGTCGGGAAAGTTATGCTTGATGGCTGCAATAATCAGCGCCTGAGCACCATAGTCGCCGATTGTGACTGGAGATTTGTCCTCCTTGGAAATTGTGCCTTTGGCCTTCTCACTGAAAACGCTCCTTGTAAGGATAGCCGCCCTGGCCACCGCCGCGAGAGCTACCTCTAGTTCCTTTTCAAATGCCATGATGGGGTCGAGTTTGGTGTGTAGAGGATTCAACCTGAACTTCACCGCTTTTGTAGTGCCAAGAGAAAGTGGGACATGTGCGAGGGTCGATGCAGCGCGGTACAACACTTGTTTGGTTTGCTGGATGGGGGCCAGATTGAAAGCAATGATCACTATAAGGAAAGCGAAGAGGTATATGGGCTTGGGTATTTCGCATTTCATGCTACGAAACAGGCTTGCTACGACGAGTGACTCTGTCAAGTTTGTGTTACGGGGAGTCAAGGTCGTCTTGGGCATCCACATGTGGGGCCATATGTCCAAGGCCCTTTCATGTTGTTCATGAAATTGTACGATGTTATCGATATGCATGGAGGGCCGGTACCTGTCCTACTGACAGCCTCAAATGGCTTACCATGCTGTCGGGGCTCATCAGAAGACAACACCCCGCAATCACAATTTGTCCCACGAGGGCCAATCCTAAGGTCAGCACAGCCGTCAGCCAGGGACGATCAAGTCGTAAATGCTCAACTCTTCGCTGTCAGCTGAAATTGCAGTCATAATTCGAGGTTTTCTGAAAAAACTTTCTGGCTCTATACACATTAAGTCGCAGTCGGCGCTGGCCGAGCGGTTCAAGCGGTCAAACCGGGAGAAACCTGGAACCATTTTAGCACGCATCTCGCCCGGCAGAGGAGCGAGAGCTCTCTAAAGAGGTTTTCATAACAAAATCCAGGGCTAGGTGGCCCGTTGGGGCAGAGTGTGGCTACCGCAATAACGTTTACCGAGCCGCTTGCCGCAATGGGCTCCGCAGCACGTGGAAAAAAGCATATGCGAAGTGGTTTGAGGCGCATATACATGGGTAAACAATCACTGTGGCAATAATGGCCCCTATCATTTCGAACAATTAAAATGATCACCCTTCAAGTCTATTACCCATGTGGCCCTGCGGTTGTATGGACAACCCGTGTTGTACAGCCTGACTTAACGTCGATCCTTCTATCAGCACTAGGTGAACAGGTCTTCACGAGCGGCTTGCTGTTGGATAGTGTGTTGGATCGATTTGAGATTTAAGACTTTGGTCAGACGGGGCCAGGCATCTATCTGGTCGAGAAGGACAAAGGGGTGGGTTCAAGGTTGTTTTATAAGTTAGGATTTGGCGTGGTGAGATCTGGATGCTCGGCAAGCCACATCTCGCGCCATTATTGGACTTCTGGCTGCGTACTCCACCCACTCCAGTTTGCCTGCGCCGCGATCCCGGCACAGCGAACCTACTCCGCTATCATCCTTCTCAGACACAGAGCGCTCTCATACCTCCTTGAACGCCCATATAGTGTTGTCTCCTGACAAAGGACCCCACATCACAATGTTCTCCTCTAGCTCGGTACGTGTTTTTCCCATAATATCGTGGCATTTCCCTCCCATCTGGCGGCCACAGTTCATTTCAACCTTGATCCGGTCCCGCGCCCAACAAGCCACGTCAAAATGTCGAAGAATCCTCTGAACTGGTTATTGATTCATACTCCGACTTGTGCTCCGGATGCTGGTCTCACCGAGTTGCCTCCTCTACAATCACTTCACCAGAGCGTGGCGGGAACAGCGGTAGCTGGCGGAAAGCCCGAATGTACTCCGCTTCTGGGAGACGAACCGACAGACTGTTACCGGTGTTCGCGAAAGAAGCGCCGGCTCTCATTTGACGCTTACCCTAGCACATTGCCCAAAATCCCCGAATACGTATTTCAGCCCCGCAGACGGCCTCGGAGGAGAGGTTGCTGTCGATTATGGGGCGAACTGAAGCACGCTGCTATTTGTTACCTTTCTTCCAAGAGAAGATACCAGCTGTTAACAAGATATCGTTATTCTAAGCAGAGAAAGCCATACACCGCCATCTCCGTCCACGTTGAACAACTGACGTCCGAAACGTACGAGGAAGATGACCTCGCCGGAATCCCCGATCTGCTCGAAGTCGTTAAGCTGCAAGCCACCGGCGCCACAGAAGTCGCACGAGCGCTCAGAAAAAAGTTGAAATATGGAAGCGTCCACAGACAACTACGTGCACTGACAATCTTGGATGGCTTGCTGCAAAATGGAGGGCAACGATTACAACGTGCCATTCTCAATGACCCGCCTCTCCAGGAACGCCTCCGAATCGCCGCCATAGACTCCATGTCGGACGAGGACGTTCGAACAAAGTGCAGAGCATTATTCAGTCAATGGGTTGCGAGCTCGGCGGAACAACCGGGGCTTGAAGCAGCCAAATCCTTGTACAACCAGTTGCCCAAAAAGAAGCAACAAACTGTTCAACAGCGGCGAGATCAGAGCAAGGTCCTACGAGAAACTGAAGAGGCAGCTCGACGGGATGAAGAGGAAGAGGCACGGCGAACGCGGAACAGCGTTGTCCCTGAGCCTGCCGCTTCACCGTCTCGACCAAGGTCAAGTCCTATTACTCTATCGTCATCGTCCACGTTCGGCACCAACAAAGTCAAAAAAGATAAGAAGCACAAGAACAAGCTGTTCAACCTCGACAAAGAACGACCAGCTATCTTGCAAGCAATTGCCGGATCTTCGGTTGCCTCTTCCAACCTGAACAATGCGTTGAAGCTCGTGAATCGGGAGAGCAGACGTGTCAGCGAGGACCCAGAGGTCATGAAGCGGTTCGAGACATGCAAGAATCTTCGGCGACAAATTCTGCGCTACATACAGTTCGTCGAGACAGAGGAATTACTCGGAGGGCTGATCGATGCCAACGAGCGTTTGATTGGTAGCTTGATGTCGTTCGAGGTCATGGACAAAAGCATTGACGATGACTCGGATTCGGAGTTGGAGGAAGCTGCCCATCTTTCTCGAAAGCAGAAACAGGCCGATGAATCTGCTGTTCGTGAGGCTGAAAAGAAGTTTGCTTCCATGGACGTGGGCGCACCTAGCAAGCCACCTCGGCCATTCAACATTGCTATGCCGCCGCAAGCACCGCCGATCAAGAAAACAAAACCGGCTGAGAGTGAAGAAAGTGATACGGATTATGAATCTGATGATAGTAACGATCCTTTTGCGGATAGAAATGCTGCTCCGCGGACTCCCGAACCCGGCAGTCGAACAGGCTATACTTGGAAAGAGGTCTGAAAAGGACCAAAACGAGACACATAGCAATGGCAGTAAGCTGCAGTAGCAATGATAGATCCTGTATGGTGTTGCTGTGCCCCCCGCATGCAAGGATAAATATTTAAGTTTCGCACTTTGTTCGGAGTCTTCATTTCCCTGGCGTGGCCCTCTTGTCACATTCTTTTGACTTTGGTACAGTCCATTTCATTGTCCACGAACACAGTGTGCCCTCACTAGCGACCACTCCTCCGGCAATGCAGTTCAGACGAAAGCGTTATCTCTTGCAAGCATATGCGCAGTCTCAGTACGGTTGAAGTCATAAGATCAGAGAATATCAAAAGTCGTCAGCAAGACGAAGCTCATCGGCACAGGCGAATCGAAATGTCAAATGGTCAACCACATGATGTATGTTCGGCTGTATTAAACTCAAGTCGTTGTCTCTGGGCTCACGAACTGATCACAGACCAGATCTTAAGAGACAAATATTGCCCACCATTGGAGGAATCACTCTTCGTTGCCATCGCCGGAGACTTTGACCTCACCCAGCAAGAACAATGTAGAGAGCTTGACCGCCTCCTTGATGAGTTGAAGGGGCAGGCAATATTTGAGCAAGAACTGGAGCTGGCGGTCCCAATTCAGGCGGAAGCATTGCAAGAAGGAATTCACAGTGTGAACAGTCAGACAACATCTTCACGTCCTCAGACCAATACGACAGATGCCGGTGATGCTTGCCAAAGCATCACCACCGGCCTTTCGGATCCTCAAACTACACCGGCAGACACGTACATAGGCACCACTGATGAAGACGCGAATTTGCCTCAAGAGCTTGCGAATGCCTCGGTAGCAAACAAAGAAAAATGGTTGCGGACTTTATTTCCTACAATCGAGTCGATCCAGATCAAAGAGACCATTTCTAAGTGTAATGGTGACCTTCAGACCAGTGTTGATGAGCTGCTGAACCTGTCCTTTATCCATGACGATACCGATCGGAACTATACCCCACCTACTGTGTTGAAGGGAATCGATGGGTTTGCGGGTGAAGGCAAGACTAAGAAGAAGTCCAAGAAGAGTCGCAGGAAGCGAGAGGGAGACGATGTGTATATTTCTGACGGGTTTATTTCATCAGGGGCAGTCACACCGAGCAATGTCTGGCAAGCTGCTACCGACGACGTTGACTTTATTGTGTCTCGCACACAGATGTCCGCAGGAGCCGTCCAGTCGATCTATCACCAGAACAACGCTAATCTTGCGCAAACGATAAAATCGTTGGTCACGAAGGAGGCAGAATCTCACGCAACGGAGACGCGAAGCGACGAGATACTCCAATTGCAGGTGGCGGAGCTAAAACTTGAGGTTGGAGATATAGCAGACAAGCTTCTCTATGGTGCTCTGCTGCTTGCCCAAATGATGCCATCCGCAGCCAAAGACCTGCTTGAAGCAATGATGACCCAGCCTAAAGCTCTCAACCCTGAAACAATATTCGCCCATTACACGGCAATCAATTTGTCAGACAACGACGAGGTAAAGAAACAAAGGCAGCCGCACGCGTTGCTAGCCGACCCAGCTTCGCTTGTTCGTAGGGCCGCAGTCCACTCTTCACAAGCGGATCATGCATTTACACAAGCTTCGTCGTCATTCCGTCGTGGCAGATCAGACCACCTCATGGGCGGTGCTGCAGCACACTATGCTTCGGTTGGCCATGAACAGCGCAGACGGCAAAAGGATCTAATGGCTTCAACAGCGGACGCGCTTGTTCGGCAGCAATCAACAGATACTAGCCTTGACTTGCACGGCGTCAGTGTTGAGCATGCTGTCAGAATAGCGAAGCACAATGTTGAGAATTGGTGGGAAGGGCTTGGGGATCGAAAACACGTGGTTGGTGGTGTTGGAACTGGTTACAAAATTATTGTTGGGGTCGGTACACACAGCGCTCGAGGCATTGGCCGATTGGGGCCTGCTGTTAGCAAGATGTTGATGCGAGAAGGTTGGAAAGTAAATATTCAGAGAGGGGAAGTCATTGTCGAGGGAAGAATGAAGAGGTGACATAATGCCAGACATTCTAGGACATCTTGGGCCGATCGAACTCTTCAACACAACCATCCACTGATTGGACAGGTGACGTCAATTCCCAGCTTCCAATTTCGCCTTACACAGAACAAAAGCACCCCTCGAACAAGAAATATTCGACGCTGGCGCTGCATGCACCTGAGAGACTTTCATCTCATCCAGTCGTGCCAGTAAATTGATGGTGCAACGACTTGAAGGATTGCACGAGACCAAATAACCGAGGAGGCCCGCCGTACCTGGGCCTTGGATACCTCCGATTCGTCAGGATGATATTTCCGCTAGCCTCAACTCAAACTTGTTCTTGGCGCGAATACCTTCTGCCTGCCCACGTCTCTACTGACCTTCAAATTTGCCAATACGCATCAACACATTATATCCGACACAGTCTTGGAACAACTCACAAAGAATGGTCGGAGATGGCTCCTAAAGAAAAAATTGCTCGATCGGTTGCATCAGCCCTGGCAGAACCAGACAACGATCAACGCAAGAAGTCAATCCCTCGACGTATCGGTAGAATCATCGGCGCTCTCATTACGCTTTACGAGGTTCAGCTTCATCGCCATGCACCGGGCCCATTTTCTCACCTCCAGCAGGCATGGTTGATTGAATCCCGGGAGTATGCTGCCAGCTTTCAGCCTTCAGATGAACACTCAGCTCTAGAAATGAAAGGTCATATGGGCTATTCTGGGTCCACATTCTTCACCACAACGGACGGAAAGTATCTTGTCAAATCTGTACCACGGCACTTTGAGCACTCTTTCTTTCGAGACGACTTCCTTCAGCCGTACATCGACTACATGAGAGAAAATCTGTCCACGTTGCTGGTTAGGATCACAGACTTCTTGGCCATTGATGAAATTTACAAAATAAGCCCCGGAATCCTGTTTGGATTTGCCCCCAGTCATCATATTGTTATGGAGAATTTGTTGGTAGGGCGAGGAGAAGGAGAGGAGCGAGCAAGGCAGATTTTCCAGGAGCTGCATAGCAAACAAGCCGAAGTACAAATGCAGCAGCATAGGAGGGATGCCAGCGATTTGGGGAAGTGGGAAACTTGGGATCTCAAGCCTACAACCTACTTTTTTCCTGAACGAGATATAGCACAGGGCAGACTAACTTCTGAGGCTACAAAGAGCCGACTGGCAGATGAGTTCAACGACAAGCTTTCACTTACAAAAGCTCAGGCAGAAAAGTTCATATCCCAACTAAGCGATGATACGGCCGTGCTGGCGAAGGCCAATGCAGTTGACTACAGTCTCTTTCTCGTCAGAATTCCTGTGCCAGCCGATGGGGAAACCTCGGAATCACAAGAGGCACTAGAAAACCCGTTCGCGGATACGAATGAGCTCGAAAGCAACACGACTGCCGGCCCGGACATAGCGGTAACTGCGCCTACGCCTTCGAAACCTCCGTTCACCCCGCCTGAACCACCGTCTTGGCGGGCTGGAGTCCGTTCAGCGGATGGTCGATATGTGTATCGAGCGGTAATTCTAGATTTCTTTTGGGCAAAGCACAAATTTCATGCCAAAATGATGACAGCGCTTGTCAAGCTGTGGAACAAGATCGACGTGGGAGGGGACAATGGCCCAATGAGCATCACCACGACCAGTGACGAGTATAGACAGAGGTTCATCAAGATGTGCGAAGGAATGATAGAGGTGTTGGATCACGAGACGCAGGACCAAGGTGACAATGTTGGACAGAGTTCCTAGCACCGGTAAATCGGCGTTCTAGTTGTTATCTTTCAGCGTTCAAGCGACTTTGTGTAGAGTAACGTGGGACAGAACCTAGTAGAAAGGCAAGTGACTAGTAGAATGTCAAGTGACAACAGATATTCTCTTGATGAATACTTCAGATTTGTTCGTTGTTTTCCAAGGGGGGTAGCAAGAACATCTGGATGGGGATGAGTCAAATACGGGAGTAATTATGCATCTGGCGCTAGCTCTGCCAATTCATCGTCACTTTTGCACCAGCGAAAACACAATCAACTGACGACAATTCATACCAATGCAGATTGCACATCCGACAGCCCAAACAATGGGCTCGGTCCTCATCTGCAATTGCTAACTAGGCCGCACCACATCCAGTGTCAGTGTGACTTTGTCACTTGCCCACGGTCGCAAAAGATGTCCGCGTCCGCGTGATGGAGAAACCGTTTGCCAGGCAGAGTCAAAATGCGTATTAACTAATGTCTGTACTCAAACTCACATCTTGCTGTTGAACCTCTTGTACCCTGCTACTCTCCCCCCCCAGTCGCCTTTATCATGGTCACGGTCCGGATTGCCGTGTGCGGCGATGAGGGCTGCGGTAAGTCATCATTGATAACATCCCTGGTCAAAGATACCTTCATCAGCTCCAAAATTCAGGCCGTCCTACCTCAGATCACGATCCCTCCCACGCTCGGGACCCCTGACAATGTCACGACCGTCGTCGTCGACACGTCTGCTCTGCCTCAGGAGAGACAAGCGCTCGCAAAAGAGATACGCAAGAGCAACGTCATCCTGCTGGTGTATTCAGACCACTACAGCTACGAGCGCGTGGCCCTGTTCTGGATGCCATATTTCAGGAGTCTAGGCGTGAACGTGCCGGTCATCTTATGCGCAAACAAGAGCGATTTGGTGCAAAGTGCGACCTCAAAGCAGGTGGCGGAAGAAGAGATGCTGCCGGTGATGAGCGAGTGGAAAGAGATCGACTCGTGCATCCGGACGAGCGCAAGGGAGCATCACAACGTCAACGAGGCCTTTTTCCTGTGTCAAAAGGCAGTGACTTGTCCAGTGGCACCGCTCTTCGATGCCAAGGAATCTCAGCTCAAGCCGGGCTGCGTGGAAGCGTTGAAGCGGGTCTTTTATCTGTGCGACAAGGACAAAGATGGCTTTCTCAACGATGATGAGCTGCGAGGGTTCCAGATGAAGTGCTTCGATAAAGAGCTCCACGATGATGATCTGCAGTATATCAAGGACACGGTTGAGACCATGATGCCCGATGATGACATGAGTTTAGGCATCAGTCCTGACGGCTTTCTGCTGCTCAATCGCCTCTACGCGGAGAAGGGACGACACGAGACGATCTGGATCATCCTGCGGACGTTTCAATACACCGACTCGTTGTCACTTCAAGAATCATTTCTGCACCCCAAGTTCGACGTCCCACCATTCGCTTCAGCTGAGCTTTCCCCGGCAGGCTACCGTTTCTTTGTTGATCTATTCTTGATAAGTGACCGCGATATGGATGGTGGCCTCCGAGACCAAGAGCTTGCCTCGCTCTTCGCTCCCACTCCAGGCATCCCACAATCCTGGATCGAAGACGGATTCCCGGCATGTACGGTGCGCAATGATGGCGGCCATGTCACTCTTCAAGGCTGGCTGGCACAGTGGTCGATGACGACGTTCATGTCTCCGAAGACCACGCTCGAATACCTCGCATACCTCGGATTCGCATCCACAGACCGCTCCAACCCATCCACGACAGCAGCACTCAAAGTGACCAAAACGCGCAAACGACGACGGAAGGCCGGGCGCGTCCAGCGCAACGTCATCTTCGCTCAGATTCTGGGCGCAGCACACTCGGGCAAGTCCTCTCTCCTCGACACCTTCCTCGGCCGCACACTCAGTCCCGATTCAGACTCGGCCTACACGCCGACGATCCACCCACGCGTCGTCGTCAACACAGTCGAACTCCCCGGCGGCAAGCAATGCTATCTCATCCTCCAAGAGCTCGGCGAATCCGAATCGGCCGCTCTCGAGAACAAGTCCAAGCTGCTCGACCAGTGCGATCTGCTGGTGTACACGTACGACTCGTCCGACCCGGACTCGTTCTCGTACATCCCCGAGCTCGGCCGGAAACACCCGCACCTGGAAGAGATGCCGTCCATGTACGTGGCCCTCAAAGCAGATCTCGACCGGACCACGCAGAGGTCGGAAGTCCAGCCGGACACGTACGTCTCCGAACAGCTGCGCATGCCGCAGGGTCCCGCCATCCACACGAGCGTGAGGTGGCCCGGCATCAGCGAACTGTTCGTGCGGATCGCCGAAATCGGACTCGAGCCGAGCATGGGCTACCCCAAGCCGCTGAATGATGACAATGATGGAAAGCTGCTGCAGTACGGGATGGCGTTCGGCGCGTTGGTCTGTGCGAGTGCGGGCGCATTGGTCATTTGGAGGAGGGCCACGGGGGACCATATCTGAGCGCCGAAATACTCGTTGGAGGTAGATATTTTCCAAAGCCCAGTTAATGTGATGTAGCCTTTGAGAGCGCAGCAACGTCACTGCACCCAAGTGTTTTGAATTTTGATTTTGGATCCCTCTCCCATTGATTCTGGGTCATTGCTACGAGAGAGCTACGTGAATAGGTTACGGTGTCTCAGAGCAGACATTTACCTGCAGTCACAGAATGGAGAGCAAAACCTGGGCAGATGCTGCCCAGGAAGCGAATGAAGGTCAAAATGAAAGGTAAATTCAATATTTACAATTCACATGCAAGGATATCAGTCTTATGAAGCACAACCAACCCAGACAAATATCCCACCGCGCCATGCAAGCTGACCGTAACAAGACTTAAATCGACAAAAATCTAGTTATTGCCATGCGAACGAACGTCAAAGTCAAAACCCGTTGTCCATTTCAGGATCTCGTTTCGATGTAGTTACTTGGGAACATGCCTGTCCGGCCATCCTGCGTCCGTCCCGTCCACCAGTCCGTCTTGTTGTCGGTCCGCTGTGTGATGGTGATGACGTCCCCCTTTTTGAAGCCCAGATCACCGTCTTGCTCGGCTTCGAAGGTAAACAGCGCTATGGCCTGGTCGGGACCTAGATCCTTTAGGCCTGTCGATTGACGGAAGACGGGCTTGGGCGCGGTCGGTCTTCCTGGGCCGGTCTTCTCACTGCCAGTGGTAGACGAGCGGTTTCGGCCCATGGTGTCGAACGTTTCGTTGGGGTTGGCGCGCGAGGCGCCGAAGGTCGAGGCTTGCCTGTCGTAGGGGTCATCATTCCATGTGGTTGCGCGTTTCGGATTGTCTCGATATTCGTAGTTGTCGTTTTGCAAGCCGAATGTGGAAGACCTGTTCGAGTTGGTTCGGACGCCTGCGCCATATGCCTGGCCGGTGCGGCCTTCCCAAACCACGTTATCGTGCTGGTCGTCGTAAATTGGCATGTCGTTGTACATCGAGTCGCCGCCCGCGGCGCCGCCCGAGAAAACTCTGGTCCGCAACACTCGCATCAGGGGATCAGCCGCTGGTGGAGGTCTGACACCTCCCTCGAGCAGTTGTCTCGCTGTTATACGTCCCCCGTACATCTTCTCGTTTGCGTCTCTACGCTCGATCAAGACACTGCCTTCCAGAGAGACGCCAGCGAACAAGCCTTTGGTTTTGCTGTATGCGAACACGCCAGCTACGCCTTTCAGGCTGGCTGCGCCTGCGGCTTCTGCATTTCGGCCGACCGGACCGGCGGCTATGGAGACGTTGCCACCAAGTGTGACGGAGGCAGCTTGCGAAAAGGCTCGGACCGCGGCGTAGTCATTGAGGATGAAGACGAAGTCTGTCAGTTCAAAACCGATCTGGCCACCAAATCCACCCCCCGCGGTAGCGACGGCCGAGGGAGCCGACCAGGAGCCATCGCTAAGCCGGGCAACTACGATGCCAGAACCTAACCGGCCTGACCCCAGAAATCCAGCTTTAAGAACGGTAATCACGGCCAGACCCTGCTGGAAGTTAGGATACAGACGCCAGATGGGAGGCTCAGACCAACCTTGCAGTTCGCAAGCACAGATGGTGGGATGACCTTGTCTGGGCCAAAGGCTTGTCTGGGATCAACAAAAGATGTTAGAATCTTTCCTGCCTTTTTGCACTCGCCTGCGTTGGATTAGCATTGTTTCGACGGTGAAGGGCTTTCCATAGCCTAAAGGGATTGATGGTGAGAGACGTACTGGCCATCGACGAGGGCAGCGGATTGTGGAGACCCATGTTAGCAACGAGGACAGCCTGGCTCTTGCAATTCGCACAGCTGTAATCTCCTGGCGGTGTTGAGGAAGGCCTTAGCCAGAGGCGGTGGTGGTCAAGCAGGGAATTCCAGGCTGCGATTCTCGGGACTAAGCACAAGCCCAATGATACAAGCTCGACTCGGCGCTCAGATAGATGGACTTGGCTGTCTGAAGCGGGGCAGCAACGTTCAGCTCGATCGCTCTACAAGCGTCAACAACGATTCTGTTTCTATGTCCACTGTCGACACCAAGAGTGGAGGGCAAATGATTATAATGAGGGCTTGAAGTCCTGTCCTTGCCCGGAAATAATGTGGAACGAGCGAGGTGCGGCGCAGACGGGCCCGCCACGTTTATGTCATGGGAGTGGCCAGTCGCCCGAAAGATTATTAACTCCTCCACCTCCTGGAGCGCCTGCCCAATATTGGGGCCTGCAGCCGTCGACAGAACGGGCAAGGTCGAGCCAAGAAGCCGCGAAACCAGAGAGGCTTTGCACCGCATCTCATAGCAGGTGCAGCCGGCCAGCAGCGAATAACGTCTAGTTGACTTCCAAGGTTGGAACACTTCGTATTAATTGATTAATTACGAAGTATCAATTGTGCCTGTGTCATTCATCGGCACCAGTCCGAAAATGAAATTGGCCGTGACGACTTCTGTCTCGATGCAGAAACGAACGAAACGAGACAGGGGAGGGTATCTCTCTATTGCTTTCCGCCCAGTCACACAAGGCAAACGCCCAAGGCATCAACCTTCCCTCAGAACAAAACTTTGTCCCTTTCTTCCTCCCGCTTCTTGTCCCTCTCCTTGGACGTCAGCATCTGTCCGACCATAAAATGGTGCACATCGGCATCCGCCCAGTACGACAAATGTGATGCGATCGATGCAAGCAGCGACACGTCAAACATGCCTTCCTGAATGCGGTAGTCAACCCGACCGTTCGAATTCAGCGCTCTGACTTTGGCCTCTTCCTTGCGCAACCGTTTGGCTTTCTCCTGCTCCAGCTCAAATTCGACGTCTGGTGGCTCTGCAGACCCTGTTGATGCGTGCGACCGACGCCGCTTCTGGAATCCCTCATACAGCGTCTCTATCTCAGTATCGATCAGCGTTGGACCTTCTTCAAACTGACTCCCATTTTTGACCCCATCTGCAATCGCCTTTTGCTTCGTGCTCGCACTGACTATGTCAGTGACGGCAGGAGGTGGCATCATCGCCGTCTTGCCCAACTCATTCGCCACCAATTGCTGGCTCTGTGGCCTTGGCTTGTCCTGAGGCAATGCTTGTTCCTCGCCCGTGATGCCCAGACTCCGGTTAATCAGGGAAGATGCGACGCCCGACGTCAAGCTGTACCACCCCGACATGACTTGTTGTCCAACACGAGCTGTAAGGTTTGCCATGCCGGGTGCAGCAAAAAGACCACGTTTAGTGTATGGCAAAGCCTGGGGCTTCAGCGCAGTCATGGCTGGCGAGATGAGCGGTTCGATGCGATAGGCTATCGGATCGGTCGGATGGAATATGTTGTAGAATTCGGCGCACTTGGGCGACGACGTTGTGATCGGGACCAATGACTTGGTCTGTTGGGATGTTATGTCACTCAAGTCTTGAAACGGATGATTGTCCATCGGATCTGGATCAAATGGAGATGAACATGGTGCTTGATCTCGTAAAGTTGGTCGTCCCGCTATCGTCCGTCCTTTGAGCATTTGGAACAGGGCGATAGGTGAACCTAGGGCAAAGAAATTCTCGCAGTCAAAATCAAGCGCCAAATCTTGATCGGCCACAACATCTCGAGACATCTTGGATGATGCTCGTCGTGGTCGTGTCTTTGGTGCTTGGCCTTGTCGACAGAGAATGTCAAAGAAAACTGCACTTCCAAGGGAATGACCGCACAAGCTGACCTTGCCATGAAAACCAGTCCGTTGCTTGAAAAGCTGATATACTCGGTTGACCTCCTTTTGCACGATCTTGGCAATGTGTTCCCGATATGCGCTCTGGTACATAAGGACATCGAGAGCCAGATCTGTGATCAAGTTTCGCACAGCTGGTACTCCGTCGACCGTAATGTCCTGAAGAGACGGATATTCGTCGTCAAACGAAGTGTCAAGGTCTCCCAAGTCGTACTCCTTTCTATTTTGCTTGAGGCTCTGCTTCGGGAAGTCCAGCAGGTGCCGCCAACACACCGGCAATACTTGAACGGTGCAATTTTTCGAGTCGCCCGTTAATGCCTTGAGGTCGGGGGAGGCCTCAAAGACAGCTTTCATCGTCTTGCGCATTGTGTTGACATCATGAACAAAGTTAATGCTGTCGAGGCGGAGGCCTAGTCTCTGTCCAATTCCGTGGGTGACAAGCACCAGGTGGTCGATTGTACGACCTTGATCCTCTCCGTCCTTTTCACGCGCGTCTTCCATCTCCTGCTCCTCCTCAACTCGAGCCTCTTCCTCTTCCTGCCGCTTCTGCTGTGCTTCGGTTTGTGATTCTCCAAGACCTGCTAGGGACGAGAGTTGTCGTTGCAAAGCCGAAGGTCGCGGGATTTCTTCATTCCCACTATCCACAACTTTATCCTCATCGGGCGGGAGCTCGGAAGACTGTTTGGACTTTCGTTTTTCTTTTGTGGCGGTGTCTGCTGGTTTGGAGGACGACGGCAGAGGCTCAGCATAGCCTCGAACAACCTTTCGCCCTGTCTGACCTACGAAACGGCCATATACGGTGCCACTCATCCGAGAATAGAAATCGTCGGCATTCAAATATGCTGTATTGGCATCCAAGTAGGTCGCAGTTGTGTTCATGTGAGCTCCAAAGAGGCGGTATGATCTGGATGTTGGTGTTTCTGCTGTGATAGGAGTAATCGGCGTCGGGCCTGACTCTGATGATGAAGTCTGCGATCTGGGTTGGGAAACTGACCGTGGAGCCCCAGTTTTCCTCCAAGGAGCTATCTTGATGTAGCCCTCTTCGAGTTGATTGGCGAGGTTTTCTTCGCAAGGCTCATTGTCTTGATAGAACCAGCTTCCTCGTCGAACGTCATAAACAGGCCCAATCCAGTAGGCCGGTTCGAGCTCGCGCTTCTCGATATGCACGTCGTAAAGGTAGTCCTCATTCACTGGCACCCTAGTAGCAGTCGTCTTGTCTCCGAATTCGTCATCTCGACCTAGCTGTTGGAATGCGGCCTCGACAGCTTTGGAGTCCTTCTCTGAAAACAAGACCCACTTTTTGGGCGATTGTCTGGCCTTGTCTTTCTCCTCCGCCACCGGTTCTGACATGAATGGTTTTCGCTTGGCTACATCAACAGCATAGTACCATCTGGCCTTTACTAACGGACAATCCTTGGGATAACGCCTCAAGCTTGGTGTTGGTCTGACGGAGATGGAGTGGTCCAGGCCAGAGGTAGGCTTTAGTGGTTCCTTCCCTACCGGCAACTGTTTAGGTGATTTTGGTGGAGGTGTACTGGTCCGACTCCATGGATTGATTGCACCTAGAAAGGAAGGTTTTGTGGCCTCCGCCATACCTTTCTGTATGGCTCGTACGAGAGCCGGCCAGCGCTCCAATGCGCCGACATTCGAAAGCACCTGGGCAGCTACAAATAAGCTTGGAACCGTACCCAAGGGGCGACGAATTCGGAGGGCAGGCACGGACTTCAAATCGCCTGGGTGGAACCTGCAGCCTGATCGCAGAAGTCGCTCACGTGAGTAACGAACGACGTGTTCGTTGTTAGGGGTGAAATAAAGCAACACGCCAACCTAGATCTTGAATCACTTGTTGCTTGTTGCATATCCGGTTGTATCAAAAAAGCGTTCGACACTAATTGGTCTGTTGTCACTTCCCTGTTGAGCCTCGAAAGTTAATGGCACAGCCACACTGCAATTACGAAGCAGCGGCTGTTTCGGCGGTGGCTGCTACTTGCTGATTTCTGGGCATTTTGGTGGGGCATTCGTAGGCCGCGACCAAGTGCCCGGTTCACGTCATTTTTCCATTTCGTATTTTGTCTATGGGCGCTGGATCAGGCCAACAGGAGCACTGCCTATTAGTAGGAGCACACAGTTGGAAAATTCCTCAGACAGCATTGCGACGCACATTAGGCAACGCAATTTTGAAGGAATTGCATAAGTTTCGGCCTCCTCCTCCTCATCCTTCTCCTCCGTTCCCCACCGGCGACCCTTTTTGACACTTCTCAAAATCAGATACGCTCACCTGTGCCCCTCCTCGTCAGCGTCAGCATGGCTGCTGTTCTCAAGCTTGCTCGTAAATACCCCCAGTTCCAGCAGAACGAAATCTTCCAACTCCAGAATGCCTTCCAACAACTGGACGTGGACGACAAAGGCTATCTCACCGAAGCCCAGGTAATCAAGGCCACCCAGCAGTCTGAGCGCCAGTCCTACGATCGAGTCAGGCAAGCCTTGAAGGAGGTCGAATTAGACAGTTCGCGGAGGGTGGAACTGGAAGACTATGTTGACCTAATTTCAAAACTCCGCGATGCCCCTACTCCTCAGCAGCGACAGGTCAGTGGTAGCGGTGGCGCAGTCAAGCCAGCTGGCGGCGCTCCTCCTGTCTCGCATGCTTCCAAGCCTAGCCTGGGCGGAGGCAGCGGAAAGATTCAGATGACTACCGGCAACGTTACACACACCATCAATGAAGACGAGCGACAAGCCTTTACAACTCATATCAATGCCGTGTTAGCAGGCGACCCAGATGTCGGGCACATGCTACCTTTCCCGACTGACACCTTCGAGATGTTCGACCACTGCAAAGACGGCTTGGTGCTTGCGAAGCTGATTAACGATTCCGTACCAGACACCATCGATGAGCGTGTGCTTAACAGACCCGGGAAAAAGATCAAGTCTCTCAATGCTTTCCACATGACCGAGAATAATAACATAGTCATCGAATCTGCCAAAGGAATCGGCTGTTCCGTTGTCAATATTGGTTCCGGGGACATCATTGAAGTCCGAGAACATTTGATTCTAGGATTGATTTGGCAGATCATCCGAAGAGGTTTGCTCGGCAAGATCGACATCAAGTTACACCCTGAATTGTACAGACTGCTGGAGGACGACGAGACACTCGAGCAATTCCTCCGCCTGCCTCCCGAGCAGATCCTTCTGCGGTGGTTTAATTACCATCTGAAGAATGCTGGTTGGCAAAGAAGAGTTACAAACTTTTCGGGCGATGTAAAAGATGGCGAGAATTACACAGTTTTACTCAATCAGCTCAAGCCCGACCTCTGCTCTCGAAGTCCACTCCAAACACATGACCTCCTGCAGCGAGCGGAGCAAGTCCTGCAAAACGCCGAGAAGCTCGACTGTAGGAAATTCCTTACTCCAACCGCACTTGTAGCAGGCAACCCAAAACTCAATCTGGCCTTTGTCGCAAACCTATTCAATACTCATCCTGGTCTTGAAGCGCTCTCAGAGGAAGACAAAGCGCAAATCGAGGACTTTGACGCCGAAGGCGAGCGAGAAGCACGAGTCTTTACTTTGTGGCTGAACTCTCTTGATGTTCAGCCCGTTGTAAACTCTCTCTTCGACGATTTACGCGACGGGACCATCCTCATGCAAGCCTATGATAAGGTGATTCCGGGCTCTGTAAACTGGCGACACGTGAACAAACGTCCGTCTTCCGGTGCCGAATTGTCGCGATTCAAGGCCGTCGAAAACACCAACTATGCGGTCGAACTCGGCAAGCAAAATGGCTTCTCCCTGGTCGGTGTTCAAGGCGCAGACATCACGGACGGTCAACGCACGCTCACCCTCGGTCTTGTCTGGCAGCTCATGCGTCGTGACATTGTGTCGACCCTCGGCGCCTTAGCCCAACGCATGGGCAAGCGTGATCTCAGCGATTCTGATATGATTCGGTGGGCCAACGACCAATCAAAGCGTGGAGGCCGATCATCAACCATAAGATCATTCAAAGACCCAGCGCTCGGAACTGGAGTCTTCTTGCTTGATGTCCTAAATGGCCTCAAGAGTAGTTACGTCGACTATGATCTCGTGACGCCAGGCAAGACGGAGGATGATGCCTTCATGAATTGCAAGCTGGCTATTTCCATTGCTAGAAAAATGGGTGCGACAATTTGGTTGGTACCAGAGGACATTCAGCAGGTACGGTCGCGATTGATTACAACTTTTATTGGTAAGTGCTGCTCTCGATGGGAATCCAGGTCTCATCAGCCACTCGGTGAAGAGTTTGCTAACACACTCAACAGGTTCGTTGATGGCGACTGCCGAGAAAATGAGCTAATCAATCAGTCCTGAGGGCCTTTCAGTGGTCTAAATGTGAATCATTTACTTCTCACATCCGTTAGAACGCAAGACTTGGTTAGCTCACGTAGAAAAAATTGCCATTCTCGCTTCTCAAAATAAAATACCAAGTTTCATGAGTCTGCAATGTGATTCGCTGCCAATCTTGCGTGACGAAGTATGTTTCTGATGAGCGGACAAAGTTCGTTCGGATCAGGTGTGCAGCCCTATCGCAAGAACTCATGATACAGACCACTATTAGCCAAACACCATAACATTGGGGGTGATTCGCGTAGGGGTTGCGAGTGATGGATATAGGCTTCCGGGATGTATGACTGAAAGGGTAAGCTCTTTTAGAAAGTATGTGGAAGCGTTGAGAAGGTAAGAGTTGTTGTATACTTCCCCTATACTGAAGCCGGATCAAAGGCAGCATGGCTGCGAGTCAGTTTATCCGATTGTGCTTCGTAGAAGGTGATTGAACCGTTGATTGCATGCCATCGTGGCGGCTTAGTTGGAGGCGAGCTGCAAAATTGCACCATAGCACGAGAAGCTCCACCAGCGCAGCCAAGAACTCTTAACAATTACCTGAGGAGAACTACGAGTCCGCTGGTGTCGATAGAATGAGAAAGCCATCACGCGGTAGTTGGTGAAAACCAGCTAAAGCTGTTTGCCGAATTGCCGTATGGATGGCCCACGCATGCTGCCGACCGATGGCGGTGGAGTAGCTTCAATATGGTCAAAAGCATCATCAGCTTGGTCGATGCGAGACTTTTGCCGTATTAGACAACCAATCAGTCGGAAACACTGTGAATCGGTCCGGTCGAGACGAGATATGAGTCGGACATGTTTTGGAATAACCACTCTTCAAGACAAGTCCAGTATGGGAAGAACCATTGTAGGTTCGATGTCCTTCAGTATTTAGAACTGGAAGCGACCTCGGCGGCTAGAACCCTAACAAGGCCCTTAGGCTGTCCTCTAAGAGAAGTGACAGATAATCGCCTACCGAGCTTTTGAGGTACGAAGTACATTGATACAAAGAAACCAGCCATTTCGAACATCAGTGGCTACAGAGATTAATCGGTCCGCTAATTGTCGCTTTTGCTACTTTATTTTTACCAGGCCACACCGGGGATGTTTTCATTATCGGGTATATTATCATTTGCTGCCATCAACTAAAAGACTGAAGGGACAATGGAAGCACTATGAGCCACAAGCGGCGGATTCGGGCCGAATAGATGCAAAAGCCAGCGCCTATCTTGTTTTCGGGAGCTGGAGTGAGATTTCCCAAGGGCTGGAGACCTGTGTGCGGGGTGCGGCCGGTGCGGTTTGCTGCAGCTCTTTGAGCGCACTTGTTTCGTGATGTGCCGATATTCTTGATGGAGCCTGCGTCGAGCGTGCAATTGCAAGATAAGCCTTTGCCGATGTCTGGCACAAAATATCTTGCGAGTGCCTTGGGACTCCATAACATAGTCATATATGTATATAGCCTTAAATGAAATATTTAGGTGCCTTCAGACCAGGAAATAGCAATCTACGAGTACTTGAAATTGGAGCCTGGGTTGTTCAGTACGTGCTGATTGTAGCCGTGAATCGTTGATCAAAAATGCAAGTCTGGTTAATTTTCCCACAATCGGCTCTCCACATGCACTTACACACAAATTTGCGGATGCGCATGGATTTAATCTCGCCCCACTAGCGAATTAACGATGGCTAATGGGTGTGAGCTCAAATCCGGTCCCAAGACTTACGTTCAAGCAAGCTCAATGCGGGATAGACAAAGCTTTCCAAGCTAAGTGGAAGCTCTGACAAGACATATCCTTGTATATTCTTGGTGTGTTAAACTTTACTAGGTACACTTGGCAGCTTCAACAGCAATCCATGGAAACGAACGCCGCACTGTGAGTGGAGGTAATGGAAGTGGGATCCGTGATTCCGTTCCTTAGTGTGAAATACCCCATCAACAAAATAAAGAGGACACGCAACTATTGCAGGGGCGATCGGGGCGAATGATGGGCTTTCCCACAGTGCACAAACAGAGAAGCATTGGCGAAAGCTTTGGTAGTCTGGGCGTGGCTTATCAAAATTTCTTGGCTGGCATTTGAGTCTGGACCCGGCGCATCTTTCTGTGTCATGCAATTTCCCTCTTTGCTTCGAGCAGCGAGGACGGCTGGAAACCAATTGCGACGTGAACCGCCAGAGCAACTACCTCGTATTAGGTAGTCGAAAGAATCTCAATGATTTGTTTGGTGCTCCGCACTATTTTGTCCATAAGATTCTTTGTTATCCCTCCGTCATGATACCGCTTGAACGTTCAACACCACACTTGGCCGCCTCACCGCCTGTGCGTGCTTCCACTGTGAACATCAATGCTAGGTTGAACTTGTAAGACTACAATCGGGTTCAACCTTCTCATCGATATGTCAGCTCCTTGGTTAGATTAAATACGGGATTGCATTTTGATCTGCAAGAGCGGTTTCTTCTGTTCAACCATACGAGGCTCCTTGGCGTCTGGGGTCAATACCCCGCACCTAAGCCCCAGGCTCGCCTTGCAGCAGATCGCTGGACAAAAGTCTTCACGTGGCGACTCCAGTCGCCTGTCAAGCCTGGTCAAGGCCAGTCAAGCGACACCAAGCATCTAGCTTAAAATGGATAGCCCATCTCATCGCTAGTAGTGACAGTCCTCGGCCTTTTTCTGGATCACTCTCGGCGCAATTCAGAGGTCTCGATCTGCTTGCTTTGCATGGATATGGAATGCGGTTGGTTGAGTCGTCGTCAAGAAACGCCAGCAATCTCCATGCAAGTGTTTCTAGTAATCATTTCTCGCTAAGCATTTTCCCCTAGCAGATATGCTTGATTCAAGTTGCGGATGTGGCAGGAACTGATAGCTCGCTTGTTCATATAAACCCTCGTCTTACTTCCGCCTAATTACGTTCTTTCGTCAACAGCTTTCGACTCTCGTTGCCCATCATGTCGGCAAACACCGATTTTCACGAGAAATCTGGAGTAGAACATGTCGGCGTCAAAGAGAACCAATATGCCCGGCGTATGTCACGCCGCGGTTCGGTCTTGAACAGTCAAGCGGCACCTCCACCGGCTGGCGTGCTTGTCAACAGCGACAGAGCTTACTCTGTCGTCGCCGAGAACCTTCCTGACTTTGCCGACCTTCATGATGATATGAAAGAGAACACAGAAAAAGAAATCAGCCTAGGTTTCTGGGGCGGTCTGAAAACATACCCTTCTGCCGCTGCTTGGTCAATTCTACTTTCCTCGTCCATTATTATGGAAGGCTATGACACCAACCTCCTGGGTTCGTTTTTTGCTTTCCCGGAGTTCAGAAAGGACTTCGGAGAACAACTACCTAGTGGCCAATACGAAGTGGACTCGTCCTGGCAAGCTGGGCTCATGAATGGCGCGCAAGCTGGATCTATGCTTGGTCTCTTCATCAACGGGATTATGTGTGATTATATCGGGTATAAGAAGACCTACGCTTTTGCCTTGACAATTATGATTGGCGCCATCTTTTTGCCCTTTTTCGCCAATGGTAGCATCCCAATATTAATGGCTGGGCAGGTCATCTCGGGTGTCCCTTGGGGTGAGTATATATTTAATGATTATTTCCTCTGGCGCTGACCATCCAAAGGCATGTTTCAGACATTGTCAGTTGCCTATGCCTCTGAAGTGTGCCCGGTGTGCCTTCGTGGATATCTCACAACCTATGGTGAGTTTGGAGTCTGGCCCTGCTCATAGAACGCAAGCTAATAGACCACAGCCAATATTTGTTGGGTGATTGGGCAGGTACTTAGCAGTGGCATTTTGCGTGGTATGCTCGGTATGACGGGACAGTGGTCATACAGAATTCCTTTTGCCTTGCAATGGATTTTCCGTAAGGGTGCACTGTTATTTCGGATGGTATACCGTTACTAACACCGAGGCTAGCGCCCCCAATCTTTATCGGTTTAATTTTCGCCCCGGAATCCCCTTGGGTAAGTTAGTTCAAACATTTTGATCAAAGTCGCTGATCCGGTCCAGTGGCTTGTTCGACACGGTCACTACGAAGGCGCGGCCAAGGTTATCGGGAGACTACTGTCGAAGAAAGAGTCGCGTGACCCTCAGACAGTCCAGAACAAGATCTCTGAAATGAAACTGACCAATGAGCACGAGAAAGCTTTATCAGCCGGTACTCAGTATTGGGATTGCTTCAAAGGTATTGATCTACGAAGAACGGAAGTGGCATGTGTTACTTGGGCTTGTCAAAACATGTGCGGGTAAGGAGCGAACTTCATCCAATTTATGAAAGAAATTGACCAATACAGTTCTGCGTTCATGGGCTTCTCAACCTATTTCTACCAAAACGCCGGACTTCCAACGGAGCAGGCATTCAACTTATCCCTGGCTCAATATGCTCTAGGCTTCTTTGGAACCATTGGATCTTGGGCTCTGATGAGCTACTTCGGCCGGAGAACGCTTTACATGGGAGGTTTGATTATCCTAGTGTTTGTTCTCGTTGGCATTGGAGGTGCTGGATTCGCCCCCGCTCACGACACAATTGTTCAAGATGGCGCTGAACTTAAGGTCAACAAATCTGCGTCTTGGGCAGTTGGATCCCTTCTCTTGGTGTTTACACTGTTCTACGACATCACGGTCGGCCCCGTCTGTTACGCCATTGTCGCTGAGTCATCCTCAACACGCCTTCGCCAGAAGACGATTGTGCTGGCGAGAATGTTGTATAATATCTGCGGTATCGTCAACAATTTCTTGCTCCCTGCTCAATTAAACCCCGGTACCTGGAATTGGGGTTCGAAGACTGGTCTTTTCTGGGCTGGTATCTGCTGTCTCTGTGTTTTATGGTGCTATTTTAGACTGCCCGAAACAAAGGTAAGTAGATTCTGGTGTTGTTGAAGCTTGCTTACCATCTGTAGGATCGGACATATAACGAGCTCACCATTCTTTTCGAGAACCGTGTCAGCGCTCGCAAGTTCAGGACGACTAAGGTGGATGCGTTCAGATCTCAAAGCATCACGGTACAGCAGGGATACGATCCCGATGGCGATAAGCCGGCAGGCGCCGGAGGCGGTGTTCACTAACTAGTGAAGTCGTCAAACTTGTGGGATATCGTGGATGACCCGTCTTCCAAGTGGTAAACCACAAAATGAGTTTGATACTATGCCGCTTAAGCACAACGTCCAGTTCAATTGCGTGCGATTGAACTCAATATATTGTAGCTGGTCTATCGCGAAAACGTCGGTCGCGTAAAGGGACTCACGTTCAATGTCATTGCTCCCCTATTGCGTCTTTCACGGTATTTTCTACGTTTGCCCATGATTTCTGTACGTTGTTCGATTCGACCTGAAGAGGTATGTTGGAGAACTGTGTTCCCTTAGCGGAAGCAGCCCGTCTAGTCAGGAGGCCTACAGTACGCTTACCCAGATCCACACGCATCTCTTCACTCTCCTTGTATGAAATACGTCGTAGTTGATTTGCCTTACTTGCCTGAAATGGTATCCAATCTGGTTTTCGGTCATTCGTGTTGACAAGAACCACTTGACGATTATCGCACAAAAGTTGGTGTATACTGGTGGCAGCGGTCATGGATACCTAGGTACTTACCTCTTCGATAGCATGGTTAATCTTTGAATAGATTTTTGGGCACTTGCAGCATCGACTTCGCAGGTGAACCATGGAAGCAGCAATGGTGTAATACGTCGTACATGACAATATGTAGCGGGATCCGGATAGTCCTTTGGGGGTGAATTGTGAGTGTTGACCCAACCCACGGCGGACACTCTTCTCACCACACTAATTGGCTCGTTTTCATAATCGTGATTAACCAGAATTTGTTCGTCTTCCAGCATCAAGCTATCCTGAGGCATACACAACTCTGCATGCCAGTGGTGAGACATTCGGTAACCCGAGGTGCCCGAATTCAGAACGCAACTCAATTTTGGACATTAATGGGCCAGACCTATACCAAACTTCACATGCAAGACACTGCCAGCTTCATATGTGTGCCTTCACATCATCGACCAGTTTCAGGTACCATTTGACACCTACTATCGCCATCCATTCTCCTCGCCAGACTCCCATTTTCATTGCCCTTTTCACAATATCATCCAACAAATCCCTGCCTTCAACGCCCACGGTGATACTCAATAGACCCTCCTGTTCTTCTTTGGCACCTTGCACAAACCCCATTCTACAATTAGTGAAGGCCAGCTCGTCCCTCGTGCTGCCTATGCCAAAAAGTCTCCTCCATTGCTCTGCCGCACTCTTCACATTACTCCCGTTTTCAATCCGCAACACTACTTCTAACAGATGCAGCCTTCGGGTAGACCTCATGGCCTTGACATATTCCCCATACTGAGGCCCACAGGGATACCATGGACTAAATCTTTCCATGATTGGCTCTTTATTCTTCTCACTCGGATAATGACAGTCCAACTCCGGCATCATCCCACCGTTGATGCCCTTCGGATGATACTGTATGCACCACCCTCCATCCTTTACCCCGCCCCACCCCTCATAGGTATGGGTAAAGTCATGACTAAAGATGACACTCCTTCCTTGTGCCTCAATCTCCTTCCTTCTTGCCAGTGCATCACCAGTCTGCATAATGATCATGTATCCTCCTTCACCCCTTTTGTCAAGGAGTCTGCCCGCGGTCGTGCCATCTCTGAAAGGAGCGACCACTTCAATCACATCTCCCCCGAGGGGGATGAGGAAGTTCCTAAGGCCGAATTTCTCAACGGCTGGATCCTCAAACAAAACGGGTGTTTGGAGTATTTCCGTTAAAAGATCCTTTGCTTTGGCCAAGTCGCGGGTCACTAGTGCGATCTGCCTCAGGCGGGCGGGCTGAAGAGTTGTACTTCGCGCCGCCATTTGCATGTGAGCCTAAAGACCTATATCATCTCTTGTTTTTGTGTCCGGTTGACCAGCGGAACTCCAAATGGTGTCTGTCGTGGACCGGAAATGACCGACTTACACTGTAGGATGCCGAGGTAAATAGTCTCCTTGGAAACGGAAGCTTTCCATTATCCGAATAATTTGGATTTTAATGTCCTTATAAGCTCACGCCCGCTCAGCTGTCCCTACTGTCTATGAATAGTCTCGTCTGTGGCCCGCTGCATATTTGAAACTTAGATAAACTCAAAAATGGCGTCTCACAAGTACAGCGACGTGGTTGTCAGCATCTCGAACAAGATCGGGACTGTCAAGCTGAACCGGCCGAAACAGCTCAACTCATTCGGAGGCAATCTCATGCTGGATATGATCGCAGCAATGCGTGAATTGGACGAGCATCCTGATACGGTGATTACGGTGGTCACTGGAGAAGGGCGGTTCGTAAGTGCTGACCCCCCTTCAAAATAATGCATGCTACAAGTCTCTCTCTCGGACAAGGCCTCTCGAATGTCGTTCATTGTGGATGCAAGCTCACCCTCTTCCTCTAGTTTTCATCCGGCGCGGACGTTATGGGGGTCTCTGGCCAAAACACCCTTCCAGCCGATGCTAGTGCCGCACAGAAGAAAATGATGTGGATGACTCGCTTCGCTTCGGCGCAAGAGCTGCTGCGGAGTTTCATTGATCATACCAAAGTCCTTGTCCTGGCTTTGAATGGTCCTGGTGTGGGCGGTGGTGCCGCTTGGTTTCCAGGTGTTTGTACGTTTTTGCTCTCCCCTTCTTGCCTCTTCAAACTCTAGGGTTGTCCGCTCTCCTCCTTTCGCCTTGAACTTAAAAAGCAAGCTCGAATCAGTACTAAATCTGTGACTCAGCTGATATTGTACTGGCTTCCGACACTTGTTGGTTACAAGTGACCTTCTCTGCTCTGGGTCTTGTTCCTGAATCCGGCTCTGCCATCAACTGGTGCCAGTCTGCAGGCGTGCACCGTGCGAACGAGTTTCTCATGCTAGGTCGCAGAATCCCTGCGGAAGAACTCCAGTCCTGGGGTGTGGTCAACAAGATCTTTCCCGTGGCGAATTTCCACGCTGATGTGCAGAAGTATCTGGAGGAGCAGCTGGCAGTAAATGACGGGAAGAGTATGATGGAGGCCAAACGGCTGATGAATATTCCTCTGAGGGAAGGGAGGCTAGCGGCGGTGGCAAACGCGATTGACGCATTGGCGGAGAGGTTTGTGGAGGGGACGCCCAACGAAAGGTTTAGATTAAAGAAAAAGGAACTAGACGACAAGAGGAATAAAGGGAAGCTTTGAGGCATTCGCGGCGAGCTTGAGTGGGTGGAAAGGTCTACGGCGCTTGGTGCTGCTGGCACTTTGGCATCGACAACGCCGAGTCACTGCACATGAGACAGAACTCTACTCTCCGGTCAAGATAGAGTGGACTTGAAGCCTATCAGGAGATATTCGATAGACCGGTACTCTGATTGCGATCGACCAGCAGCAACGGCCGACTATATGTCTCAACCTGCCAAGTGTGCAACGTGATCAGCATACCGAGGGGCTATTTGCTTGGTGCGGCCATTCAACGCGAATCCTCCGAACCATTTGATGCTACCAATACGAGGAACCGGCTCGAGGGGAGGCTTGGATCGGGGATTGAGCTAGACATTAAGCAAAAGTTTCATCTTCATCGAGCCAGCGCCGTCTACACCTCGCTCAATAGCACTTGGTGCGCTTGGGGGCTTCGTACAACTCTTTTGTTGTGCAAACCCTTGAAGAGTCACAGTAAAGCGAGGGTCATGCACATGGTGTCGGTGTGTACCCAATGCCGAAGGGGAAATTGCCTAGGTGATGTACATATGTAGTAGCCTTGGCATTGATATGTGTTTAGAGCGGCCTGACGCGATCCAAGATTCCAAGATTCTTGTTAGCAGCAGATTTTCACACATCCTCGAATAATTTCATACGCTCAAGGACCACGCAGACGGAAATGAAGATCAGGTGAAGATCAGGTGAAGATCAGACCCACTTTGTTAGGCTGACTGTACTTCCTACATGCCGCTACTTCGAGCGAATCACAGCTCGCGACTCTGAGAAATCCAATAGCAACTTAAACAACCACTCTTCTCCTACGAGTCATGTCCTATTCCTTCAATATCACTTTGGTCGAACCGCTGATATGGCCACAGCCAAAGATCATTCCATGTCACCCACATCCAAAGCGAAGGTCTTGGTCAGGTCAAGAGTATTTCTTAGGCGTCAACTAGTCGTTGTCTTCTCGACGGTCTTTGTCATGTTAGCAAATGGAAGATCTTTCGGCAAATTCCATCGATGTAGAGTGTTCCCTCATCGCGTACGGCAACGGTCCTGGCATGTCAAAACGTTTGGCGGGCGGAAATCGCGATGATGTTACATTCCGGCACTGAGAACGGCTGATGGTGGAGGTTATCTCTGGCACTTCAATATCGGAACTGTCCGTCGTGGTTTTGTAGGTCTTCCTGCGTAATTTGTGCGGTTTGGCGCTAATGTTGAGCTAGAAGCAAGTGCTCGAACGGCAGCAGGCTTATCCTTCGCCACTGGTCACCTTTCATGAGATCTTCTGCGAGCTGCTATTTGATATCTCATATCCTTGGCGCGCGGTGCCTCAATTCCACCCCACGCGCTTGGATTTTGGTCCAGAGTTCAATGACAGCATGTTGAGGAAACTCAAGGATGAGAGGTCGTTCCAGGGCATCCCAGGTGTCGCACAAATTAGTCAAGATCTGGACCTTATTGCAGCGTTCATATCTTCGGTCTGCTGCAGCTTCAACCCCCGATGACATCGTTGTGCGAACGGACCGATTTTTCTCATCCGTCGTCTTGGTATGCTAGCAATGCAGCACGAAACAGGTCGAATACCTTCGCTTACTTGGTTGCTTCATCTGTGGGACGACTTGGTTACATCCAGTTATGTTTCGATATTGTTAATGAAAGCTAACAGTCAAATCGTGTTTCGTATTAGTGGGGAGATCTTGGTTGATCGTGTTGACAGCGCGGCCGTCACATGATGCATTCTTGGGCGGATAACAGTAAAAGGAAGGATCAAAACCTGGAACTGAGTTTCAAGGTTGTTGCATAGGTTCAGCAGCCTGTGGCGATTTGCTTATCACAAGGTATTTATCACCTGTGTAAAACAATCAGACAGGATCTGACCAGATCTCTTTGCGATTAACACCACTGCCCGCTTGATGGTGACTTAAAATCAGTCAGCTAGTATACATCACTTGGCTGCGGTCTCACTGGGACTTCTTCGTCTGCTTGCGGATGAGACGTGGTATTTGAAGGGCTGACGTCTGAAGAGAGATTGAGGCCAAAATAGTCATTAATGCAGGAAAGCTTTCAAACGCTTTCTCGTCCATGATAATGATAATGAAGCACCTCGACCATCTTGTCAAATGCTGTCTCCACCACACCCCAGTCGTACTCGGTACGCGAGAAGTTCTTGCCCTTTTTGTTGATTCTTGGTGGTTGAGCATCTGTCATCGTTCCCGCCCATAGAAACAAACTAGTGACTATGCATTCTTCTAGGATGCTTATAAACCCCTGTATGAACACCGCTGTGGTATCTGAGGACACTGGTTCGAAAATTGAACTTTGTCGCAGGAATGTTGAGAGCCAGCAGTAAACCAACTGAAGGGCGATGAAAGGAATGCTCAACACCGCGTAAGTGAGGAGCCTTTGTTCCCGTTCAACGACATCGGCGCGGAAGTGGAATGTGCGAACAGCAAGGCCAACTATGACGAGAAATGAGGCTGTTACCAATGCAATAGCGATCTCGTGGTAGATACTTGCTTGCCCAGACTTTGACGGGGTCGGTATAGTGACTGTGACTCCTCCCATAAGGGACAGGACGACTGAGACAAGGGGTAGAATATACAAGAGTCGTGCACCGGTTTGTGTGATAGATTTGTTCTCGTACATGTCCATATTGATGCTCATTATTATGCCCGAAAGCGCGATAATCAGCATGATTTGGCCGACACCTATTGCGATCAGGGAGGTTTTGATAAGAACAGCGGACGTTCTATAGATAGAAACGATGTCGCAAGTGCATCCGATGAGCCTCAGTAAGGCAAGGGCGTTGATGGATGGCCAGGCAAGTTGGTTGTCGAATTTGTGCTTGTGGAAGACGAAGATAGCAGTCAGAAAGGCAGGTAGCCAGAAAATGAGTTCAATGATGCTGAGGATTTCGCGGGCTTCCATTGTGCTCTGAGGCCTGGTAGTCGAATGTTTGAATTATGCCCAAGGGGAGGCTCCCTGTAGTCTGAGATCGACGTACGGGGCTGGTTCTTATGAGGTTGGTGGTCAATCATTGATCATTTGGAGCTGGGAGTAAATACAATGAACCCTACCGAACATCCATCGGGAGCTACAATGTAGACAATTTCTATTGTTGGCATCGCACCTATCGCAGTGTTTGGCCCTAAGTCCTAGCTCGTCGAATTGATGTAGCATTATTCTGAGGATATGTTTGTCCATGCTTCTCGTGCTGGAATGAGAAAGCGTCTGACTACCCGGAATGGTAAGTCTCCTGCGCGGAGATAACCCCTGATGACTGGGATGCAGTGAGAATAGCAATGCACGACAAGCACTGATTTTCCAGAGATTGTACTCGATGCATTTAGTAAGGGAAGCAGCTTTGCGCATGAGCTATTAAAGGCATATTCCGCAGGGACATATCATTAGCGTACAGTTGTAGGTATGATTTCCCGGTAACGCATCTGGCTTCCTTTTTAAGCATAGTGTTAATAGGCACAACTTGGCATCATTGGTCATCGATCTGACAAAGCATATGCTGCTGTCGCTTATCGGATGTTCGTGCTAGATTCGACTTTCGTGCGCAATAATGCATCTGGGAACTAACCAACCCTGAAGGATGGCTGCCTCTAGTGCTCTGATGACAGAGGTACGAAGCCGCAGTGATTGGTCCTACAATGGGTATCCCGAAATTGCATCCATTGTAGGGTGGCATATTGATAGGCTGGGAGTGAATTCCGAGTGCATATCATATCTTTTCTTCTGGTATTGCCTCAGAAGCCTTGGTTGTAGGTTCCTCTCGGCTCGCCTTGGTGGAGCTCAGAGTGCGTGGACCATAATTCCTCACTGTCGAATCCTGCTGGCTACTGGCTGAGGTGCTAATTGGTCGCGAAACTCGAGAACCTGCTGATGGCGGCATTCTACCAGTACCTGCGGTTTTAGCCCAGGGCGCTTGTGTAACCCCGTGAACAAAGCCTACAGGTTGTGAAGGTGGTCTGATACCTGAAGGATTTGACCAGGGAGCAGTTGTTCCAACCCCTCCAGCGAGAGCTTGTCGGACGCCCCCAGCGTTGTTGCCGCTAGACATGGGGTCCCGCAATGGCTGGCTAGCTGCGTGGGTACTCCGCTGAAGTACTTTTGCTTCTGGGTCTTTCTCCCATTTGAAGATTCCCCCAAACAGGAAATGTTGGACTACGGGAAATTTTCCAAGTACTTCGGCGTCGTACATCTTTATCAATCCCTTGTTGATTTTGCCCCATCCGTCTTTGATTCCACTGATGTCGAAGAGTATGGGACTATGCTCCCAGAAGGGGCCTCGCTTGATCGTGTAGATGAAGTTGATCGCAGAGAAATAAAGATTTGAGCTTGCTTCCTTCTCGACAAAGTTCTGCTTGGTGACGATTGACGGCTCTGGTGAGGACGGCAAAGATCCAGACGTCGGCGTTGGTGTCGGTGGCGTGGTCTCAAGCTCTGGTATTGCAGGACAAAACTGCGCTGAGCCGAAAAGATAGGGTAGAAAAGAATTATCGTCTAAGCCCCACACACCATGAGAACCCGCGGGTTCGAGATTGTAAGTGATTATCAAGGTGCGAATCAATGACAAGTAAGGCTGAAAGATACCCAGGACAATCTGACGCTCTAGGTCCGCCAGGAGGCCAGTATTTGCTGGTTGTGAAACATCTTGAGAGGTAGAATTGCTGGACGTGAAATACCCAATTTTCCATAACGAAGCTACAAATGCCATGAAGCTGAGCTCGTGTCCAGTACCGTAGTCGAGCCTCTGAGGACTACCCATGCTGCCAAGAAGATAAGGTCGAAGCTCAACAATCGCCGGATGCAGATTTTGTGGTAAGGCTGTTTGCAACAGTTCATGACATTGACCTTCAACAAGTTGGTACCACTTTCTGAAACTGATGTTGCCAAATCTGCGTGGACCAGTGTCTGGCGGGGCTTCTGATATCAATCGTCCCAACTCCAACACGAGACGTTGGATGGATGCTATAGGGGGAAGGAGATCACCTATGTGATCAAGCCGGAACACTTCTATACCGCCATCGGACGTCCGCCTTCGCGGCACCATAGATTTGTTCAGCTGCAAGATGAAGGTTGTGATATCTCTGTAAGCGACAGATTGCAGAAAAAATTGGACATCCGATCCATCGTAGATTCTTTTGGTTGGCTCAAAGTAAGCATCATTTGGCATATTTGGCATATTTGGCACGAGGGATGAGAGCATTGGCATGTTGTTGGATATCTAGTCAGTCAAGGAGCGCCACAGTGAGTATGCGATGCGGACACAGGACGAGTAGACCTATGCCTTAGTTCTCCACCCGAGCGAGGTAGTTAAGCTGCGGGAGCCCTGACTGAGCTTGTCGTCACACGGACCTTCCAAGGTTGGAAAGGATATTGAAAATACTTTGTGCATCCATGCGCACCTCAGCCCATAATAATAAATACCTACATAGGTGCTGCATGCTTAGCACGAAGTACTTTACTTTTCGTACCTAGCTAGGCGCGACATATTAGGTTGCCGATCGCCTAATGGTTTCTGGGGACCTTTAGCCTCCAGGGGCGCCAAATGGCACTACGAAGGGTCACTATAGCACTTTAGCGCCCGCAGCCTTGAATACGGAGTACTTATTTTACCGAGGCCCCAAATACTTCGAAGTTACCTAACGAAGGCATAAATTGTGTCTCGCCTCGAACCGTCGACGTGGCCCTGAACGAACATCATTCTGGAAGCGCCTGAGCGAGCTTGCCTGGAAAGTCGGCACGCATCAGAACGTGATGCGCCCGTACCAAGGGACGATACGATCTCACAATGTCTGCAGCTGCCGCCATATTGAACAAGATGGCTTCGAACTCGAACTCACCGCACAGTCTCCGAAAGCGACGGCGTGAATCGGACGAGCATAATCTTCCACCTCGCAAGCAAAGAGCTATAGAAATACGGCCTCCTGGGAGAGGAGCGCAACCAATAACCAACAATACTGCCCTTTCAAGAGCTCAGAAGAGCACCACACGTCTACCCCAGCGTACACGTCCGGCAGCCACACTGAGGCGAAGTATCAGGTCTAGAGATACCTACGCTTTACCCGAATCGCCCGGGCAAGCAAGAGAGAGGGATGGGAACGCTCAAACGAAACCCAAGTCGAAGAAGGTGCTACGAAAACTGAATGACAAAGTACGACGTTCGAGCCCCTTCAAACGTGTCAGATATGGTGAATTAAACGAGCTGCAAGCAGGGGTAGTGTTGAGTACGGTCGATTCTCCAGCAAAGAACACGCGTGCAAGGACTGCGAATCCGCTAAATAGGATCAAGGGAGCAAGCGGACAACATCAACCTGCTTCCTCGAACGGACCGCGAACTGCGAAATCTTACGAGGCAGGTGGCAACAATGAGCTGCGGGATGCTTCTGGAAGTCTATCCGTGAGCGCTCGAAATACGGTTGAGGAACTGCAACACAATACTATCGAAGAGGTTGTAGTCGATGCTCAGAAATTGAACAAAAGCGAAGGCGAGGCTCATCCGAGCCAAGAATGCCGCGGTCAAGGAGCCGATGCTGAGGGACCATCGTTGCCGGACCAGATTGTGTCGAAGTCTGCTGTAGACCAAAAGGAAACACGAGACGCTTCAGCGACAATTCATGCGCAGCAAACTGATGACGTTTCATCCGAAGAGGAGCACGAACAACAGCAAGAAGGGCACCAGGAGCAGCCAGATCCGGTTCGGGGTCGGGGAGGTCGAAAAATCGCGACCGAAGTCGAGAAGAGACAGAAGAAGCAAGACGATGCGCGTCGTTGGCAGGAAAATGCTGAAGCGACTGAAGCTGCTGAGCGGGATCAATTTGACAAAGACGGCCAGAAGTATATCAGAGGCATCGAGGTTCACGCTAAAGTCCTGGCTGGTCTGGATGAATGGGCGAAATTGGGTGGCGGCGCTAGGGCAATAAACGCTATGACCGCCAGACAGCCTGAATTGCGCACTAGAGCAAAGGATGTGTGGCGAACTATGAAAAGCCTGACAAACGCTTTCAAAAACGATACAGGAAATCACGAAAATGACATTGCGAGGGATCTGGACAAGCTTCAGATTCGAGCCAGCCGCAAATTCCTTAGCAGAGACGATCAGCCTAAGCGAGGCGACCAAACTGTGATCGAATTATTCATATATCTGGTACCACATTCAGTTTTCCTGATGAGGTGTGCACTACGAGCACGATTCGACCCCCAAGACATACACTCGTGGAGGGAAATGCGGATCCTCACCAAGGCATCGATCGATTTGTGCGAGACTGCCACCAAATGGCTACCAAAACCTAGCACTCTGGACTCGGGTATCAGAAAGCATGTTCGGCTTAATATCAGACCACCACTCGCCAGCATCTTGAATGCGATAGACGATGAGCTCAGGTCAGCTCAGGATCGGGAAGAGCGTGAACGGGATGCAGTAGAGTTAGCGAGAGCTCAGCACCAGGCGAAAACCACACGACAACAATACTTCAAGGCTCTGCAAGCAACAATGTCCTCGAGCCGTCAGAAGCCAGCTGATACTTCCCGTCCAAAGACCATTTCTAGCGGCGACGCCGTTGTCGGTATCGTTGGTCCGGGTGACCGACAACCAAGACTTGCCCATTCTCAGAGCAGGCCACGGCGGTTGCAGAGACAAGCGACCGAGGAAATACCAGCTCCTGACCCTGGAATTATTTGGACAGACTTGGAGGAAAAGGCTCTCTTGGGCGGATTGCAAATTTTCCGAGGTGCAGATCGCTATACTCGTATCCTGGAAACGTGTTCGCTGCTTGCTGGGAAGGATGTCGACCAATGCATGGCCCGAGCACGGTACTTCCAGCAAGTTTTCAGAAAGACGTTGGCTGAGAAGGCCGCGCGGGGAGATCATAGCTCGGATTGGCTGGCAAGTGTCTGATCACGCCGTTTGAGTGGTTGATCAAGTACCTAGGCATAGATTGGGTAGCTACACCTGTGGCGACTTTACGCCCAACAGCATCATCAAGGCCAATGGGCCGTCTGCAATTCTTTTCCATTGGACATTGGGTTGTGGCCGGGAGATTTTACAGTTGACGTAGGCAGCTTTGCCCAAAGGAGTTTGAAGTGACAAAAGTGTTTGGGGATGTGGAGTTCGCTCGTGCTTTTCTTGACGAGTTCCGTCAGATGAAGCGGAGCGCTGGCTCTTGCCGATCCATCGCCTAGACCATGCTAAAGAGTTAACTACATTTATTAGCTTTAACCTACAAAGTATTCGGCCTATTAGTTGACCTCGGGTGGAAAAGTATGCTTAGGCCGATCACCCAAGACGCGTTTTCGATCCATCATATATCAGTCTAGTGATCATGAATTACCTCAGTTTGCATTAATACCGTGCAAAGGGAAGGGCACGATACCTGCCCTCTCGTACTTTATGAAGGTTGATACAGTTGTACATCTCTACTCCGTTTTCCCGTGCGAGATATGGACCGGCCGGCATCTCGAAGTCATGCGGCTTTGGGCGAGAAAACGAAGCCAGACATTCGACGATCTGATTCTACGGCCTCTGTGAAGCCAAATACCAAGCCGTCTGCAATAGCGACGCCCGGCGTGCGACCGTCATTGACGGATCGGCTTACCAAGCCAACGGCAGCTTCAGCGACCAAGGCGCAGCCTGCACCAACTATTCCTACTCCAACTCTCAACAAGCCGCCCAGTAGACCAACAGCCAACACGAACACCACGACCACCACAGCTAGGAGGCCAACAACGACGACGAATCAAATACCAACGACTCATTCACAAAGAGGATCGGTAGCATTGGGAGGCAACAAAGGGAGAGATGAAGAGCCGAGTCGAGATGGAAGCAACAACAGCGGCCGTGCAAAGCTCGGGCCGATCTCATCATCGACGAATACAACCACGAGCCGGCAGTTTGGCGCCAATCCGGCTGCTAATGAGTCGACAATCCCTGCCCGTCAACCATTGACTGCATCACATGAACGTAGCACCATGACTCGGCAACCTAGTTTGGATTCTACGAGACGACTTTCAGCCACAAACCTCAGAGGAAGCACCACAAGCTCCACCACCCTAAGGCCTACCGTCAAGAGCCCTGCGAATAATCGCAGTGGACCCACGCCGTCCTCAAAACCTACTCCTCCTCCAATGTTGCGACCGAGGCCAGGTTCGACCTCGTTAAGACCTGCACAGGCGACTGGGGACAAGAGACTTGATCCCATGCAGAGCTTTCCAGCTACGCATTCCAGGGTGAGGCACGGCTATGACGATACCGCCTCCGAAAGTGAGAAGAAGGTATCGAAGCCAATCCGAACCAGCAGACCGGCTCTGGGAACAAGGAAATCGACGCATTCTGTCTTGATGGAACAGCAGTTACGAGAGTTCGAGCTGGTGAATCAGATGTTGCAGCAGGCCATGGCAGTCGAAGGCATAAACCCACAGGAACAAGAAGCTTTGGACAACGCGACCGCCCAGAGGTTATCCAAGTTACGAACCACTCTTGGCAAGGTTCGAAAATTTGAAAAAAAGCACGGACGTGCCCCTTCTGAACACGAGCTCGCTGAGGTCTCCTCGGTTGATCTTCCATTGTCTGATACTGAAGGGGGGGTCGATCCAAACGACAGCATCATGTCCGCCTCTGCCTCGGTCTCTGGTGATCACGCCCATACTCTGCGGGAGGAGCTCAATGAGAGCAGAGCATACGCAAATCAACTAGAGCATCAACTGCAAGACATGACGACCAAGGTAAAAGCATTTGGAGAAAGTGTTGAAAAGGAAGGCGAGAAGGCGAATGAGGCCGCAGCTCACGCCAAAGACGAGCATGCAAACAAGATGAGAGAGATGTCTTCTCTCAACCAAAAACGACTTGACCACCTTAGGACGATCCACCATGGCGAGATGATGGAGCTTAAAGAACAGCACAAACAGGAGCTGGTTAGACGTGAGAAAGACGCAAAGTCTGCCGTGGCTGGCAAAGACGATCAACTGCAGGCCTTGCGTGGCCAAGTTCAAATTCTGAGCAAGGAAAAAGAAGCAGCTCTCAAAAGTGGAGAAAAGGAGGTTGCTGGCAAAGACGATCAACTGCAGACCTTGCGTGGCCAAATTCAAATTCTGAGCAAGGAAAAAGAAGCAGCTCTCAAAAGTGGAGAAAAGGAGGTTGCTGGCAAAGTTAAAGAACTGCAAAATCTGAGAAGGGAAAATGAGCTCCTAACAACCCAAACAGAAAACGTTGCTAAAGCTCATGCGGGTGAGCTCGAGGCCATCCGATATGAAGTCGCTGCTCTTGCTGCAAAGAACAAAGACAATGAAGGCTTGCATGCTAAACTTGAAGCTCTACGAACCGAACTTGACCAAGCAAAGAATAGGAAACCAGATACTTCCCGACAAGATACGGAGATTGAGAAACTGAAGGCGAATCTCGAAGTTGAAAGATCCAAAGTCGCGGCTAAGCTCAGACAAGATATGGAGATTGAGACGCTTCGCCTTGAGCTCGAACGCGCTAGAAATTTCAAGCCTGACACATCGAAGCAGGATGCAGAGATTGCTCAACTGAAATCTGATTTAGAAAGCATCAAAACCTCCACAATCGACGTCACAAAGCACGATGCGAAGGTTGCTCGCCTAGAAGCAGCGCTCCAGGCTCAGAAGCGAGAATCCGTTGATATCTCAGTGTATGATGCAAAGATTGCACAGCTTGAGCTTGATCTCGAGAACGCGAAGAAAAGTCATATTAATATTTCTGAGAAGGACGATGAAATTTCCAGACTACGTGCAGAGTTCGGAGCGCTATCGAGCAAAGTGGGGCGTGAGGAGTCTGTTTCGGCCTCTCGAAGTGTGTCTCCGGTAAAACCGGATACTGAGAAAGAAGAGCTGCGTAATAAGCTTGCAGCCATGGAGAAGCGCCATCAGGCTGCTAAAGAAAACGCGAAATCCAAATCTGCCAAGCAAGCAGAAGAACATGCAGCTCGACTGGCCGATCATCTGAAGAACCACGAGGTCGCCCTTGCAGAGTCGCGAAACCAACTAGCTCAACTGCAAAAAGATCTTGAAAATAAGCATCTAGAGCTGGAGAGCTTGAAAACCTCTCATCTGAACGAGCTCTCTCAACTCCAGGAAGAAATTTCGACCCACACTGGCGAGCTCCAGACTCTACAAGCTACAGCTAGGGATGTAGACGCTCAAAAGGCCGAACTTGCGGCTTCTGCAGCCACATCGGAAGAGCTTCGCCAGAAAGTTGCGAACCTGCAATTTACTTACGAAGAACACCAAAAGTCGGCTTCCCAGGCTCTAAAGGACGTGAAGGACGGACATGCAAGACAACTCGAGGAATCTCGGCAGGCGCTGGACGCCACGCGAGTTGAGCTGGAACAGCATAGGGAAAGTTCAGCGAAAGCATTGACAATTGCTGAACAGGAACAGGCCAAAAAGCTCGAAGAGGTTCAAGAACAAGTTCAATCAGCTCAGGCTGAGCTAGAACAACACCAAAAATCTGCGGCGCAGGTCTTGGAAGAGCTGAAAGAGGACCATGCAAAACAGCTGGAGGCTGCCCAAGAAGAAGTCATTTCTGTCCGAGGCGAGTTCGAGCAGCTCAAGGCAGCTGAGGACACAGCAGCCTCTGAGGAGATAAGAAATTTGCGGCAAGATTTGGCCAATGCTAAAACCGAACTGCAGGAGGCACGAATAAACCACGTTGATGCATTGAAAGAACTCGAGGAACAGATGAATACGGCAAATCAGAAATCAGAAAAGACGCAAGCAGAATACGATGCGAAAATCAAGCAGTTGCAAACAGAAGCTGAAGGCTCGGCGCAGACTTACGAAAGCGTGAAGAAGGAGTTGGAAATTCAATGTGAGAGTGCAAAGAAGCAGTTGGAAGAAATGCAGTCTGCGATGGAGGCAGCAAAGTCAGGGCATACGGATGACATGGCCGAAGCTGTTGCTAGGATCAAGGACACTCACAATCAAGAGATGCAAGATCTAAAAGCCACCCATGGACAACGACTAAAGCAGCTCGAAGAAGAGGGTAAAGCCTCCATGGCTGAGCTTGAGGAACTCGAGAAAGCTCACAATGAGAAAATTGCACAATTGGAGGCCGCTTTGACTCAGCAGGGTCAAGCACATTCAAAAGCACTGGAAGAGACTGATTTACAGCACCAGTCACTGCAAGTGGCCATGGACGAACTAAAATCGGCTCATACCATCGAGGTCGAGAAACTGACGAATGCACATACTGGCGAGCTGGAAGAAAGCAAAGCTGCTTATGACTCTGAGCAAAATAATGCTGTAAAGGCTCTACAGGACGAACATCTTGCCAAAATCGCACATCTTGAATCACAACATAAGGACGTTCAGGATGACGCATTACGAGAGTTGAAGGAAACCCATGCAGAACAGATTGGAAAATTAGAGGCTCAAAATAACGACTTGACATCACAGCTCCGTGGAGCTGAGTTTCAATTGCGGACAATAAAGGGAATTTTCGCGGATCAGGAAAGGCAGAGGGAGGAAACCGAAAAGCAGCACGAAAAGGAGCTGCAATTTGAGAAAGATCAGTTCTCCCAAGCAGTGATGAAGATCTCAAATCATGGTGCTCAGCTCATCCAGAAGGACGCTGAACATGCCGAAGCGTTGAATGCGGCCCGCGAGGAGATGCAGGCAGCACATAGTCAGGCTTTCGAGAGCTTGAAGGCAGACCATGCTTCTGCCCTGGAAGCGCTCGTTAAGAAGCTTGAGGCTGAAAATAGCTCGATGCAGCAGAGCATAAAGGCAGAGCATGACAAAGCTCTCGAAACACTCAGGCAAGGATCTGATGCGAAAGATGTGGATATTCAACAGCTAAAGTCCGAACATACAGCGGCTTTAACAGAAGCTAAGGAAGTGACAGAAATAAGCCATCAAGAAGCACTAGCAAATTTAAGGCAAGAACACAACGCCAAGCTTGATGGGCTGAAAGAAGAGCTTGAGACTGCCCACAAAGCTGCAGTTGAATCGACAGCTGCTGAACATGAAGCTGCTCTGTCGAAGCAACGAGAAGAGCTCGAGGCTGTTGCCGTGAATCTCAAAAAGCAACATGAAGAGACGCTTTCTCATGTCCAATCCGAGCTTGAGACTACCCACAAAGCTGCAGTTGAATCGACAGCTGCTGAACATGAAGCTGCTCTGTCGAAGCAACGAGAAGAGCTCGAAGCTGCTGCCGTGAATCTCAAAAAGCAACATGAAGAGGCGCTTTCTCATGTCCAATCCGAGCTTGACGTTTATAAATCGGCTGTGGCAGAGGATTCCTCCAAGATGGACTACGTCAACACCTCACTGGCGGAGACGCGGCTTGCACTCGTCGACGCACGAAAAGAAAACGAAGAAGAAATAAAACGCACAAGAGCCGAAGGTGAGGCAGCGCTAGAATCAGCACGAGCAGAACATCAGACTCTTCTTGAATCAACTCGAGAGGAGCACGAGCTGATCCTGAAGAGAGTTAATGCTGGACACGAAGAAGCAATAGCAAAATTGCAAATCGAAACTGCGGATCTTCGAGCGGCGTTGGATCAAGCAGTTGCTCACGATGCCTCAGCTGCAGCACCGGTGGCTAACAATGCGAACGAAGAACGACTGAGAGCAGAATTAGCCGAGACTGAACACAAACTCGAAGCTGTGATGAGGGAACACCAAAGGAGCTGGTCTGAAGCCAAAGCCCAGCATGCAAAAGCTCTGAAAGCGGTGAGGGAAGAGCTAAGGGATATGCTGGAACAAGGAGTCGATCAACCTGAGCACGCTCTGGAACTGGAGGCAATGAAAAAGAAAGTTGAGCAGGCCACAACTCTCAGCAACGCTGTGGTTGAATTGAAGAGGCGAAACGATGAGCTGACCAAGACAAATTCGTCCCTTGCAATGGAGGCAGACCGACAATCGAAGCGAGCTGAGTGGGCAGAGCAAGAAGTGCGTGACCTGCGGAGAGCTAGCAGGCCGACGGCTTCAAGCCCAATTCTGTCGAACAAGATGAAGTCTTCACATGATATTGCGGCGTCAAGTCCCAAGTCTACTTCGATAGGGTTGCAATCTGGCTGGACTGCTTCAAGGGCCAAGGACGTCACTGCCGAAGCAGCAACTTTCCGCCCCTCGGCTAGTCAGACGTCTACCGGGCTAGGTCACAAACATGGTGATGATGCACATAGCGAAAGTGGGCGAAGTCGGACAGGACCAAGCGAGCGCAATGTTCACGGTCAACTGGCTGGAATCAATGAGGACATTCGGCATCTGAATTACTTGAGCGAGCAAATGCTCGCTGAGAATAGCAGAATGGCGAAGACACTGAGTAGGGTTGATGATGAGACGGGACAGGTCGAAAGGGTTAGTGTTGATGAGGAATTTTGAGCGTGGGCGTTGTAGAGACTAAGGATGGGGTTGTAGAGATGCTCAGGGTACATTGGAGGGACACTCCTGTTCGACAGCATATAGATTCCGCAAGATGCCAAAGTCAAGTTTGATTTTATCGAGGCTGTAGAACTGAAAACACCGTTCTTTTGTCATCACAGTCGGTGCGAGATGCGCTGGAAGCGGTTGAGGTTGAGGTTGGTTATTACCCAGTGGAAATACCTACCTAGGTAGGTACTTTGTCGTATTATTACCTAAACATGCTATCACATTGGGCGGATGCCCGTGCGAGGAAAGGATGCTCGTGGCCCTACGGGAGAAGGGGAGAAGTGGAGAATGGTGAGGGAAGTCTACCGAGAGCGGGTTTCGAGGCGCGGAAGTGACCGTCCCTTAAAACCATTATGTGGTTAGTTGACGTTTAACCATGCTAATCAGCAATCAGCGTCGTTCCGCCCAGCCGGTCAAGTGCTATGTGATTTCCTGCTGCCTTTTTTGAAACGATTGTTCAAGTCTCTAGACTGCGACCCGGAGTCTCTTTAGTTTTCTTCACTTCGCACCCCCTTCCACGCGTGGTACAATCATGAACCGCAATCGAGGCGGAGGAGGGAACGATCGGGCAGCACAAAATGCACAAACACTCAAAGCGCTGGTCAAACTCGAGAGTAACAAGGTGTGCGCCGACTGCAAGAGAAACAAACACCCAAGATGGGCCAGCTGGAACCTGGGAGTGTTCGTTTGCATCCGCTGTTCGGGCATCCACCGCGGCCTGGGAACGCACATCAGCAGGGTCAAGTCGGTAGATCTCGACGCCTGGACCGACGAGCAACTGCAGAGCGTGCTCAAATGGGGAAATGCCAGGGCCAACAAGTACTGGGAAGCAAAGTTGCAGGCAGGTCACGTCCCGTCAGAAGCTAAGATCGAGAACTTCATCCGCACCAAGTACGAGTCGAAGCGATGGGTCATGGATGGTCCGATGCCAGACCCCTCCACTCTGGGCGACGATGACGATGTTCCGCTGAACGTGGTGCAAGAAAAGGCAAAGATTGAAAGGAGTACCTCGCACAAGCAGGCCACGACTACGACTGGCAGACAAGCTCAGCAGGCTCCCAGACGACAGCCGCCAGCACCGGCCCCAGTCAACTTATTTGACGATTTCGAGCCGCCTGCTCGACCGAGCACGACCGATGCCGTCTCCAACCCGCCTCCACAGCCCGCTGCTCCTCCAGCACCCAAACCAGCGAACCAGTCGAGCAATCTGATGGGACTAGACTTCTTTGCCGCCCCTCAACCAGCGGGCGTTGGCCGACCCTCGAGCGCTGCAGCGAATCCCAGCCCTGCAGCCAACACTAGAAGTGACCTGAAGAGCTCTATTTTATCTCTATATGCGGCCGCGCCGAAGCCACAACCCAACCCTCAACCAAGCCACGATCGGCAAGCGTCCTTTGGTGGGTTTTCTTCACCTCCACCCCCACCACAAGATGCTTTTGGGGGCCTTGCAAACGCCTTCAGTGGGATCAGCTTTTCGAGCACAGCTTCCAACAGCGCCAAATCACCGCCGGTGCCGTCTCCTGGCTCGGCTTTCAATTTTACAAGCCCCGCCTCCCCGCCTCCGCAGTCATCCTCTTTAGCAGGCCTCAGTTTCCCCAGCACGGTCCCAGCCAAAGCCCCGCCTTCGGCCGCACAAATTACAGCGTCACCACCACTCAGTGGAGGGGATTTCTTCTCAAGCACGACCCCCAAGCCCCCAGCATCAAGACCTGCACCAGCGCCTCAATCGAATGCCTTGAGTTTCTCCTTTACGCAGCCCAAGTCACCGTCGCAACCGGCACCAAAACCAGCGCCACAACCAGCGACGACGTCGATCCCAGCGGACCTGTTCGGTGACGATGGGTTCAGCGATTTCGCATCTGCTCCGTCCAAAGCCGGAGCATCATCAACCGCCAAGGCTCCTTCTCCGCCCATGCAGAGCCCGCCTGGTTTCAACTCTGCATTCAATTTGACCTCTGCAAGCACAAGCCTCCCGAAGCGCGCCGCACCTGGGCAGTCTGCTCGACCTCCCGTCCCAACACAGACGAACTCGAGTACGTTTGACCCTTGGGGAGGAGCAGACACGAATGCGTGGGCTGCGCCGGAGGCTTCGAAGCCAACGCAGGCGAAGGTAGAGCTGGGCAGCGTTCCGGCCAGGATCACACCAAATGACATTTCTGGAGGATGGGGAGCGCCGATTTCTACGGCTCAGAAACCGAGTCAGCAGCCTGCGGTAACGGCAGACGAGGACTTTGGGGGCTGGGCCTCGGCAGCAACGCCTGCCACCACTAAACCCAGCGGAGGATTTGGTGCATCAGACCCGTTTGATAATCCATGGGGTTGAGGAGAAGAACGACAAGAGATTGAAGGGGTGGAAGGACATGTGGCCCATGGATTTGGTTCAGCCACAGGAGATAGATTACGAATGTATTGACGTGATACTGTGCCAGTTGGGCAGAGAAATAACAATGGTTGTAAGCCAGACTCGGTCAGTAACTTGACACCTTGGTTCGATCTTGCATGTCTGTGCTGTGCTGTGCTCGTGCCAGTGTGTTGTGCCATTTGAGGGCCACATGGTCGCCACGGCCCACTTGGTCAGGCTACCTAGGTAATAGATCTGCTGTCCTTCCTGCTGGTGAACGGGTGGTCAACGAGACGCCACTTCCGTCGTACGGAGGATTATTATTGATACTGTATCCTTGCAGCGCCGACTGGAACTCTGCGGGTGGTGGGGCGCTACGGCCGGCGCCACAGGCTTAGGGGTCGATCCCTGCAAGTATTGTTATTGTTGACCGTCAAAGGCCGTTCTTCAGGCACTTCGGGCAAGCGCCGCCGGGCAGGATCTCCATTGCAGTGCAGTCTTGTTTCGGTTTGCGTTGACCAGTGGTGAACCAGTGCCGTTGGCCGATCTGGCTGGAGGATCCAAGTGGATTTGCCTGCGGTGTCAAAATCGTGTTGCAGGCCGTTCGTTGACTGGCTCTTTTGCCTCTGCCTTTGCTCTTGCCAACACGACCGCTGCTGTCACGAAGCACGTTCACATTTGCCATTTGCCATTTGCCATTTGCCATTTGCTGCGAGCATCAACTCTGCGTGAGGAAAAGGAGCCGATTTTATCCTCGACCATTTCCGACCACAACACCAAACGCTGTCGTCGGTCCGCGTGGCTGAGAAGTGGCACTGGAAGGGAGTTCAGGAGAAGGGCCAGATGCTGCGCTGAGCATCAACGCATGAGCAGCTCCTGTCTTGCTCTCCTGCTCTCCTGCAGCGTTGCGTGAGCACGTCCACCAGATTGCGAGTCGACCAGCGCACGGACACCCACCACGGTACAGATGGTTGCAGAGACGAGCACGCCTTGACCGCACCATTTTCACCTTCCCCAGGGCTGCGACGCTGGAGACTGATTGCGTGAAACGGCCTGAGGCTGCCCGATGCAGGTAGGCAACCAAACATCCCTCCAACCCTCCCCGCCCCATGCTGTTCCCGTCTGTCCCATGTCGACAGGCCTGAAGACGTCGTCGCGCTCTGTCCGACACGGCATGGCCAACGACGGCCAGTCTTCACGGGCCAAGTCCCAAGTCCCAAGTCCAAGTGGCAACGTGCTCTGGACACGCGCCTTTGCTGACGCTTCCATGTTGAGGCAGACCTCCACGAGCATTCGGGATCCGCCTACTGGACCGACCTTTGCTGCTCGCTCGCGAGATCGAGGCCATGCGCCACACCTGTCCATCACCGACGACAGCCACCATGTGACCGAGACGATCGGCTTCCTCTACGGCGACGATGACGACCGGCATCCGCGAAGGGTGTCGAATTCTCCCTCCATCGCCCGCAGCTCTGTATACAGCCAATATTCGGCCGACGGCGAAGACGAGATCAGCCCCCTACGAGCTACCTTGTCGCGAGCGCCGTTGAACGAGCACAAACCAGGCTCGACTCGGCTCGACCAGATGAACGGCCAGCAGATCCCGCACCCCAGCAGAGGCTACGCTGCCTTGAACATGGCCGACCCCCAACACCACCCGACCAGCCCCGCGGCTCGAGAACAATCTCCGTCCGAGACGGCCCAAGCGCATTTCCCTCTGAACGATATCGACTACGAATCGAGTCCGGCCGCGGTGGCACAAGAGCTTAGCAACCTCCAGGCCCTTCGTCGCATGTCGATGGATGTGCATGCGGCTGGAGACCCGGATTTGCCCACCCTCAATCCCGCCGCCATCCCAAATGCGCCCTCGCCAACCGCTTCTGATGATGATTCCTCCCGCTTGTTTTGGGTGCCCGCACGCCTCCACCCCGAACTGGCCCCGAAAGAGTTTAAGACTTTTCTTGAAGGCAAGGCCGAACAAATCAAGAGAAGGTCCGGAGATCTCTCATCCTTGGGCTCTCCACCCATGTCCGCGAGAAGTGGTTCCCTGAGTTCCAACAGCAGTGGCCTGACAAGGAAGAAATCCATGCTCTCCCGCGAGATCAACAACTCGGCTGGCTTTCAAGACGGTGCAGACATTCTGGAGAGGAAAAAATCGGCCTCTCACCACCATCAACCTTCAGACCCCAACCTGGCCGAATTGGAATCCCTGGTGGCAAACAACATGCACGTCTCTCGACCAGAAAGCCCAGACGACAGTTCGGATTTCATCCTGCCTTCGGTGCCTTCATCAGGCCTGAAACGCTCGACGAAAACGATGCTGCAACGCAACCGAGGTGTCAGAGGTCGCGGCACGGGCAGGTCGCAGAGGCCGCTCACAAGACCACAAACGGCCGATTCGGATGGGGCTTCGATCGACGTCCCTCCTGTGCCAGACATGCCTTCTTTCTCCGCCTCCTTCCTCTCCGACCCGGGCACTTCTGCTAACCTCGCCGACACCTTGACCATCTCCTCATCCAAGCCCGCACCAAATGCACAAAACTTCTCCCGCCCTGCCGCACGAAATCCATCCCCTCCACAAGACAGAACCCGCGCCCGGGCCTCGATCTCGTCAAATACCTTTGATTCCATATTGGGCGAACCTGGAACTGCCGAAAGATACACTCCAGTGGCGTCGAGGAAGCACGTTATGCCGCCGGACCGGGATCCCGTGCCCCAGATCATCGAGACACCTCCGGTCGAAGAGCGACAACCGAAGGCGCCGCCATTAGGCCAGAGTGAAGCTGGTTCGCAACATCAGGCCCCACCGAAACAAGTCCGCCATCCAGCCAGGACTTCTTCAAGAGAAAATACCGCGAAACCGATCACAGCCAGTCGTCCACCCATGCCTCGAACACATTCCAGTGCATCTGTAACGTCGACCAAGCCTGCTTCAAGAACCGATATACCCCCGATCTCCATCCCCAAGCAGAGTCTCGACCAGCCCTCACCATTACCCGGCAACGACACGAACACTAGTAACTTGTCTTTTATCCCGACATTGACCGTTGATAAGCAATCCCAAGAGCAGCAAAAGTCCAAAAAGTCAGGTTGGGGTTGGTTGCTTGGCAAAGATGATGAAAAGGAGAAAGGCAAGGGACGACCCGGTAAGCACAATCAGAGTCATGACAATACCAGACTGGATGTGCTGCAAACGTCGATTGACGGCAACTCCAAACGGCGAGAAACGATCGAGCTGGATCGGGAGAGCTTGAGACTGGATGAAGAGCGGCGTCGAGAGAGCCAGCGCAAGGCATCCCCTGGCGAAAAGAAAGAGAAAGAAAGCTTCATCTCGTCGCTATTTGGAGGCAAGAAATCAAAGGGCGAGAAGGAGGCCAAGAAGAGCCCTCGTCTATCGCCGGAACCACCGTATCGAGAACTCAGACCTGACATCGACTACAGTTGGACCCGATTCTCAATATTGGAGGAGCGTGCAATCTATCGTATGGCGCATATCAAATTGGCAAATCCGAGACGGCCTCTGTATTCCCAAGTACTGCTGAGCAACTTCATGTACAGCTATCTTGCCAAGGTACAGCAAATGCATCCGCAAATGAACCTTCCGACGAATCCCAAACAACAGAAGAAACAGAAAGAACAAAGTGCTCAACAGTCGGAAGAGTTCAGTACGTATCAACGGTACCAACAGGTATGTGACCCAATGACCCAATCAAAGCCTTTTGAATAACCCTTGTAGCAGCAGCAGGAGCAGCAACAACAGCAGCAACAGTTACAGCCGCAACCGCAACCGGCGCAGGAGCAGCAAGAGCAGCCACAACCGCAACCAATGGCATACGAAGGTCAATTCTCGTCAAATGGATATGAAGCCAGCAACTCCAGATCGAGTCCCAGAGGCAATGTTCGGAGTCCCGAAGCGCCGTACAGCAATTCTGGCTATACCAATCATAATTCGTACACATACCACCGACAGCAGCAGCCGGTTCAGCAGTACGAAACAGACAGGGAGAACGACATGTGGTGATAATTCGGCGCCCATCTTCTCATGCAATCTTGTACACAGCGGCACCATCATTATTCAGTGATGCGACACGACCTCACGCTTAATCAGTAATTCCTCCCGGCATTTCACAGCACGGCCATGGGTACTAATCTTGGACCAAATCGCGATATTTTGATGTTACGACGGACAAAGTCGAACTTGGAGATAGAGACGCCTTCTTTTGATTTCTCTTCATCCGCCACATTCGTTCGGGGGGTGGCAGACAGTGTTCGGTTGGAACACATGACGCTTTCATTATGGATAATTGGCAAGCAAGGGACCGGCAGCGATTTCGACTCCCTGAATGATTTGTAAAATGCAATTGTAAATTCACAAGGGTAAACACAATCATTCACCATCCCTTCCACAATGTCACGGATATCGAAGACACTGCCCCTTGTGCTGCCGCTCCTTGCACTATCGTGGATGCTGCGTAGACTGTAGCTGTTAAGACTGCGAAGTACCTACCCAGGTAGGTAGGTATTTGTGGAAGTCTCCTGAACCACACTGGAATTTGTGGCGCAGTTACGAAAGTACAAAAGGCGCGCGGAAGAATGCCCCGAGCTGGCGGGCCCACACTGCCTACTGTACTAGTAACGTCGATTTGGCTTAATGGGTCAGAATCAAATACCTCATAGTATTGGATTAGTATGAGGAATATGGACTTTTGAATTCCTGATTATTTACATGCAGAATGCAGAATGCTTGAAATGAAGCTTCATTATCGTCTTGTATAGACAAAACGTGGTGTTGTTGATCTAATCTGCCCTTCGTCTAGCCCTTGCCTTGCCTTGCCTTGCCTTGCCTTGCCTTGGGCTGGTTCAACCTCCTCTTCTGGCAGCAGCCGCCAGTATTCCAAGACTATCTAATATGATGCTATAGCCGCCAGTGACGGTGATGACGGTGATGACGGTGGTGGTAGCGGTTAACTGAACGAGCTGTCTATCGCCGTCAGCGCTGGATCGAGATCGAGATCGAGAAATAAGCTGATATCTTTTGTGATAATTGCGACGGCGTCAACACCATAAAATAGTAAACGATACCGGTGCTCTAAAATCGACACTCTAGGCGATTATATACCTAATAAGAGTAAAGAAAGCATACGGCGTCCCCAAGACGATGAAATAATTTTTTGCGTTACGGGAGTAGCCACGGTGTTCAAATCATGCTTGCATCTCAGATGGTCGCAGCTAGCGGAACCCAGATACCTACCTCCCCCTGAACCCATTTTAAGCCCAAATCGACGCCATGTACGATGTAGTGTGAGGGGGCGGCGGCGGCGGCTCTGCAGTGTATCAACCCTTCACCCCGTCGTGAGGCCAAGCCTCACACCACACACACGGGCAGAATGATATTCTGTTTTGTAGGACCTCGGCTTAAGAGAGGGGTGTGTTTTGCTGTCCCTGCTCGATTCGTTGGTTAGTTAGTTAGTTAGCGAAGAGTAGAGAGTAGAGTAGAGAGTAGAGAGTAGAGTAGAGAGTAGAGAGTAGAGTAGAGAGTAGAGAGTAGAGTAGAGAGTAGAGAGTAGAGTAGAGAGTAGAGAGTAGAGTAGAGAGTAGAGAGTAGAGTAGAGTAGAGAGTAGAGTAGAGTAGAGAGTAGAGTAGAGTAGAGAGTAGAGTAGAGTAGAGAGTAGAGTAGAGTAGAGAGTAGAGTAGAGTAGAGAGTAGAGTAGAGTAGAGAGTAGAGTAGAGTAGAGTAGATATGGAGGGGGGGGTTCACAAAGACCAATAGAAAACGAGGTAGGATAGATATAACCAAAATGTGAAATAACTATCAACACGGTGGGACTATGGGGCTATATTAGTCTGTTCTGAGGCCGCAATAATCGCCTCGCTTATGAAGCAAAGCTCTTTCTTTGCTTTCAAGTTGTTCCGGATCTACTTTCAGTTCCCCTGCTGATGCAGGCACCCCGCATCAACATCAACGTCTTCCTTCGGCAGCGTCTTGACCAACAACATTGAAGAACATGCTGTATCGGCACAATTCTCTAAGCGGTCTTGTTGTTGCTGGTGCGCAGGTATGCAGTGACGCTTTCGGCAACGCTCGGTTGTCGTCGCTGGTCACCCGTGACGGCACTGGCACGGCGCTGGCTCAACTCAACGGGATCTCCGATGCGGGCGCTGATGCTTGGGATGTAGCTCGGTCGCCTGGTCATCGGATTGGCGACACTGTATCGCTGGGCGAGTTCGTTGTTCTCATGCTCGTCGAACGCGTTGACGTCGGTGGTTCGGAACTTCCGAGCAGATATCTTCTTGGCGAATAGGATGTCGAGGTCGTGGAAGGATCGGTTCCACGTCTCGGGCAGGCGGAAATATGCCCATACCGCTGTGATGCCGGCGGTGGTGCCCCAGACGAAGCCGGCGTAGCCTCGGATGTTCCAGCCACCGGACGCTGTGTTGGTGTTCATCATGTACTGCTGGAGAACACCGGCAATGACACCGGCGAGGGAAGAGGCGTCTCGCGCAAGACAGATCGTTTTCTGCCGCAGTCGGGTGCTGCCCATCTCAGCGGGGAGCGCCCAGCCGAGCTGACCGACCGACAGTTGGAAGGTGAACGTCCACAGCAGAGTCAGAACGGCTTGTGTCATGGCCACGGCGTCGATGCTGTCGGTCCACACGTTGAGGATGCCGATGATGAACAAGATCGCTGACATGGTGCTGATACCGGCGATGTAGATGGTGCGTCGACCGAAGTACGGCATCAAGCATGTCCAATTCACCATCGTACCAAGCAGGGCAAGTGCTGTGCCGCCGAGGGCGAGAGAATACGTTGTATCCGTGCCAAGACCAACGGATTCGAAGAAATACGAGCTGGAGACGTTGTCAGAGTGTTGTCTGCAAAATTGTGTATCTCAAAAAAAATCAAAAATCGAATAGACATACCTGTTATACGCAAAGACAATTCCGGAGAAAATCTGACCGGCGAAACACATGCAGGCAATCTCTGTGCGTCGAAGCTCGAAGCCCTTGAAGCAATCCCAGTAGCTCGTACCGACAGAAAGTTGTTCCTCGAGGTTGTTGGTGTACACAATCTCGGCAAGCGTATCTTTCGGGTTGATGTGTGTTGCACTCTTGGATTGTAGTCTTCGCAGAGCATTCTCGGCATCCTGAAGTCTGTTCATACGCGTAAGGTACCAGGGCGATTCCGGAGCAAAATAAACTCCAGGGATCAGGAAGATCGGCCAGATCCATTGAAGGGCAAAGGGGATGCGATAGCCCCAGGAGTCGCGTCGCTGAGTGAAACCCCTGAGAACGCCGGCTGAAATAAGCTGGCCAAGGATGAAGCAGACGTTGGTGTAGGAGGTCATATATGTTCGAAGAGCTGTCGGAAGGCACTCGGATGCGTATGCAGGGCCGCACGTCGCGAACACACCCCAAGGGAATCCGTTAAGGATTTGTCCGACGACCAACACGGTTTTAGTGGCGGCGAAGAACGGGATGAACTGGAAAGCGCTTGTGAGGAATAGTGCGCCAATCAAGACTCTCCGGGCGCCGTATTTCCCGACGAGCCAACCGTTGAGAAGGACGCCGAAGAAGGTTCCGATACCGGGGCTCTGGCTGATAAGGGCTGTCCAGGCAGGAGCGAGCTGATAGCCTGATGGTGTTGACTCGCTTTCGCCGACGTATTCGCCGAAGCGAATCTGGAACGACGGGAACGCGAAGAAGTTGCCCATGAGGTTCGTGTCGTAGCCTTCCATGATGACCACGCATTGAATAACGAAGCACCACAGAAGACCTCGTCGATAGTACTTCAAAGCGTCACGAACGCTCATATCACCCTGCTGATGAGAGAGGTCCTGAGCAGTGGCGCTCAGATTGCGATCACCCCATTGTTCGTCTCTCCAGCTTCGGTCAAAGTTGCCATTATCTTCAGGAATGACAGGGTTGTCGACCGTAGAGGAGTGGATTTTGTCGTCGTTCATCGTGTGCTTGTTCGATTATGGGCCAACCAAGGTCCTCTGTGTTGGGTAGCAGTGTTGTGCTATCGCGGTCTGGTGGTAAGCACTCCTCCATCGTGCGAACATTCAATGATTAAATAGTTGAGCAAAGCAGCGAACAACGCCGATCGGCGATATTGGCATCCCCGCCTGGAGGATTTTGAAAATCAGCCCATGTTGCATGTTGTCACGAGCCTGGAGCGGCACAAGTCCACTTTGATCTTTTGCGGGGACCCGCGTCCGAGGCTTGGCCTTGCTTTGCTCTAATCATAGAGCTCGAAAAGCGAATTCCGCCAGTGCCAAGCCGAGCCAAGTGAGAAAAGCCTTGGCGGCAGCTTTCGCCAAATGGCGCTTCATCAGCAATGGGACTTCAACTCTGCTGCAAGTGCTCTGGTCCCACGGCTTGGCTTCAAATTCAAGAAGCTAGTACATGCGACCTGGACCTGTCGATACTTCTCATGAGCAAATCATCGTTGGACGACGAACTTCGGCTTTTTGTACTCAGAGCTTGCCGATTTGTCTGCATCAAGCTTGGAGCCTATTCCCACGTTTTCGACACCAAGTGACGGTTGCGGGAAAGCTCAAAAAGAGGGGGAGAGGTCGTACCTGCCACCATCTAAATGAAGGCTAGTATGCCAACTCTGCTCAAGTGTTTAGGGTCCGTGCTCTCCCTGTTGATACTCCGCCTTCAGCGGGAAACAGGATCCTCCGCTCAACTGGCCGTTCCTGTGCATATCGAGCACTTCGGTGTGTGCTGCCCAGGATTCTGATGGCACGGGTTCATTATATTTTAGCTTAACAAGGAATTTGCCTGTCGCCTTGCTATATCATCATCCGCAAATTGGCGTCAACCACGGGGACGTAATTCTGGAACAGCTGGCCATACTGCATTGGGCCAAGGGGCGATTGCTCCTCACCCGTAGTCCATAGGCCGGAGTTGATTTCGGTAGTACTCCGTATTTGGGTGATGAATGCCATAGTTGCGGACGTTCAGAACTGAACCTCACGTCATATCGTATGATCGCAGCGGCGTCTGGTAATAGCGTCTGTTCGTGAATTATTTGACGGTGGCATTACCTTTTACAAAACGTTGCAATTAGGCGTTGTTCTAGACCTTTTTTCGCTGTCCGCCACCATTCGATGACTGACTTGGGTTGAGTGGATTCGGGATTGATTCGATTTGGGTACCTAAGCACCTAACCTTAGCGTGCGCTCCGGCTTGTCGTCACAGATCAGCGAATACTTCAGTTCGCTATTGCCAACGTCTCAGGTTTAAGGGCGAATATCTTTACAACAACGACAGATATTGACAAACGGAGTACAGTAATACGTTTTGTAATTGGATAAACTATATAAGCAGTTAGAATTATAATGTATTGTTCGTAGTTCAATAATATCAGAAGCCGGAAACGAATGTTTTGAAGTGTTCGCTCATTTTTTGACGACAAGCCTAACGCAATTAGCTAGCTAGTTTGGTAGTCAACTGCCAAGGATGCGAAAATGAGGGTGCTGGCTCGAATTACACGCGATTCTACAACGATATTGTATTACGCTGAGCTAAAAAGTAAAGGGGAGGGGCGTACAATAGAAAGAGATACCCTACCGCGAAGATATTACCTGAAAGGAACAGGCGGTATAAACGCTTACTCGGCGAGGAAAGAGAGCCTTTTTTCTACCGCGCTGCACGGAAGACAGCTACTCCGTATGTACAACAGCGACTTACAGCGACGACGAGGGGGAAATTAGCATGTAGCCCCATGCAGATTACTACAATGTACCTAGGTACCAGACTGGGAGAGCGTAAGCTGGGTGCCGAGCTCGATTGTGCCTATAAATAGATAACAAGTGCATATAGCTGCAGAAAGTGCCTGTGACACAAGCAAATTAAGCTACCCTACAAGCTTACAGGTCAAGGGCCGCCCCCGGAAAAGGGACTTTTTCAATCTCGCTAAGCACGCGAGATCCTGTCGCTTTTCTGTAGCTTTCCCTGGCTTGGCGGGCGAAGTGTCCTTGGCATTACTTCTCCTTGGAGTTGGCCTCGGCTAGAGTACTTGGCACAAGTGCCACCAGACTGTAACAGCAACACGCCATTTCAGCCTTATTGTTGTCTTCCAATCGTTAAAATCTAGACTTACTCTAGTGTTGGACAACACGAGGCGCCCTCCAGTCAACGTGCGATCCCTCCCACCGTACAAGACCAGGGTCATCCTAAGCCACCGCCATAGCATCTAGTGAAGATGTATACAAGTATGCGGCCATTTCCAGAGCCATACGCGATTTTGCCCACTGCAGCGGGCTGAACCCAACATGGCCGTCCAGCTTTCGACATGCATTGTCGACGGCCTCGAGCCGTTAGCATTCCCAATCGCCAACAATCGAATATCACTTTCGTCAGCAGCGTCGGCCAGGGGTATCGCATTCAGCATTGGCGCCGATAGTCAGCTTTTCTCGGTGATGCCTCGTATCAACGAGAATAACACTTTCCTCGCTCATGTTGATGTATGTGGCTCCAAAGATAATGCTTCTTGCATTGCATCCTACAACGGCGTTTATGCACCTCCACCAGGGGTCCAGGGAACCTTTGAACAAACGAACTGGAACGGAACGGCTGTCGAGGGGCTCCAGCCAGGTGATGCAGATGGATACGATGACATGTACTTCAACGATATGATGAGGATTGCTGGACATGACATACCGGGGCTTCCAATCTATACATACACAGAGATTGCTTCTGGTGGTGAGTGCGCATGCTTGTATGTGGAACTGAACTTGTCTGATTTAGCAGATACCAGTAGCTCAAGGCTTCCTCTTGGAGCGAATTCCTCTTTCCTCGAAGCCGCCTTCGAAAATGGGTTAGCTGGGACTAGACACTGGTCTCTCTGGACGGGAAACGAACAAGATAACGTCGACGGCCTTTTTGTCGTGGGAGGATATGACGAAGCGAGAGTCGACGGAGAATTTACAACATTCGATTTCGACCCGGAACTCAAACGCCCATACCTTCTAGTCTCGGCCATCGAATGGCGAGAAACTAACCGAGACCCCATTGATTTAATGCCGAATAACACCAGGAATTTATGGGCACTGCCTGAACCTTTCAGTTCTTACCTTGGCGTCCCATTGGAAAGCTACTACAAATTTCTGGATGCTGCCAATTCTAGTGGAAATGTCATCTACAGCCCTACGACCCTTTTGCCCAATTTTCCCAACATTTCGGATGGGGAGCTTGTCATCACTCTAAACAATGGTATGAAAACGAACATACCCTTCCAAGATTTGTTCTCCCATCCTCGAGATTACGACGACAATGGCGTTCTGCAAACTTTGAATAACAGCTACTATGAAGACCTGCTATGGCCCTCGGACAATCCAAGCGACACGCTTTACTTCGGGCAGCCTTTCATGAACCAGAAAATGTTTATCGCAGACTGGGATGCTGGCAAATTTCAAATGGCTGATGTGGTGAAAGGGAAGCAGACCACCACAAAGATGCGATCGTTGTGTACACCACCGTCCTCATCAACACCCACACCCACACCAACGCCGACTCCGAACCCGGGGCCGGGGACGAATGTTGCTGCGATTGCAGGCGGCGTTGGCGGAGGTGTCGGAGGATTGTTAGTTATCGGCTTGATTGTTTGGGTAGTGCTGCGGAGAAAGAGGAAGGCCAAAGAAGAGGCGGTGCAGACCGTGCCGGGGGACTCTAAGCAGCCGGATGAAATCTCTTCGCCACCTCCGAACTATGCAAACCTGGGAGCTCATCGGGTCTCAGAGCCGGTGGAGAGATACTATTCGCCGCCTCCTCCTCAAGAGATGGCTTCGCCCATGCATTCGACTACGCCACAGACGGCCATGAGCGAGAGAGCAAGCTCGGGACATTGGACTGGGCAGCCTGTTGATGTAGCAAGTCAAGAGGGTAGGCTATATTCTGTAATAAGCGGGCCGTTGGAGTTGCCGTCGGACTACGATGAGCGATATCATGCGGGTAAGTAAGCAAGGACGAAGGATTGTATTATGATTATGGACGTGAATGGGGAACGCCTAATGCCACTGCCACTGCCACTGCCACTACGCTAAGACTGTCTAATGCATTTCGCACATTCCATTAGCCAGAGTGTGTTTTATAGTATTTTAGCGGTACGCCCCTCGGAGCTTTAGTTATTCTAAATTATGTGCAGAACGTATTTAGTCTTACAATATGATATGTAAATTCGGTAATCTCAAGCAGTATAAACGTTCTATATAGATAAAACTAGGTATTAGTATCTCTCGCGACAATAGCTAGTCCTAGTATAACAATCGAGAACGGGTCCCGACTAATATAAGTGAAGAAGGCGATGAGGGAGAGAGAGAGAGATGTCATGATCTCTCTCTACATAACCAGCTAGACACAAGAGTGTGTCTAGATTAGTGAATCGTTGTCTTTTAGCCTTCTGGTACAGTGGTTTTATTAGCGTGGTTCATGGGGTCCTCATCGAACAGGTTATTGTTGAGTGACCGACGCCGCGGCCATCGACCGTTCCAATTCTACTGTACAAACATATTGCGTGAGTTTGTTGCCTTTTCAGCATATGTTCGTTTTTGCTGTTCCAGCAATTGTCAGAGCTCTTTTGCTGCTGATTCAACTGTGCCGTCATGTCCTTCATCTGTTCCACCTTTTGTAGCTTTTTGCGAGCGCCCACTATCCCAGAGCGTCTGCAATTTTGGCTTCCTCAGCGCCATAGCATCTTCCGCGCCACGATATCTTGCACCACGGTACGCACAGGGTTCCTGGAGCTATATACCGTCTCCGGCCATATCGTCCTGACTCACGGTCGGCTGCTAAAACGCGATCGCTCGAGACTTCGGCAACTTATCTCCAGAACCGATTAGAAGCTTTGCGAAACAGTAGGCAAATGAGTCCTGAGAAAAATTCCGAGATGCTCCATAGTCGGTTCAAGCCAAAACGTCGAAAGGTTCGAAGCGTATTAAGGCTGTCCTAGCCAGGTGGTGACGTCTTCCTGAAGCGACGCAACGGAGCTGTACTTATTCTCCCAACACTTTTGAATAATGCTTCCACCGATAATATCACTAGTTGACGGGAGCTCTTCTAGAGTTGGCCAGTGACCCTTCTCGAAGTAGTCGTAGACAAAGACCCGCCAGGTAGCGATAGAGTACATGACACTACCAAGACAGAGGATGTCGACTCTTGATAGAGGATCATCTGCGCATATCGCTTCCATATCGGCATCTAGTGGAAAGATGGCGCCGTTCGCAAAATCAATAACCTTCGAACAGTCTTCGTCGATGACGATATTGTTGAGTTTGATGTCTTGATGGAGCACTTTGCAACGATAAATGTGATGGAACGTATCAATCAGCAATTGAATCCACCGAGTGCGAAAGGACTCGGACGGTATGTCATGGCCTTGAATGTAAGTTGCAAGATCGCCTTGCTTTGCGTATGCCAGTTTTATGGCCCCAGTATCTTTGTCTTCGACACCAAGGTACCTAACGATACCTTTGTGGTCTCCAAGACGCTCATAGATATCTCTCTCCAGAGCGATAAGGTCACAGAATTGCTCGTTGTAGGTGGAGTAATTAGGGAAAAAGTTGGGATGTTTGATTATGTGAGTATCGCCAATTTTGCAAATCACCCCAGACCAACCGACGGTTATACATCCTGGACGCTGTTGGGTAGGAAGAGTGGTTGAGGGTGCGTCCGCTGCCATTGAAGAGAAATCCAGGTAGGAAATCATGGGCTAACGTGCTTTTAGGCCGAATCGTTCTCCCAGGGTGTAACGGGTCACCCGCAAAAATCCAAACCCAATCCAATCCATGTGATTTTTAGGCTACGGCGGTTGACCCATTTGGCCTAAGCCCTACTGACACTGCTAACCCAGTGGCCCCTAAGCCTAAGGGCCCTACCAAGACGTTACTTGCCTTTTTGCGGCCAAGTTCAAAACTACATCCTCACATCCTCACATCATCATCCCAGCTCGTCCGATGATTACTTTGTCCAATTTTGTCGTCGCCCCCAGACACATCAAAAGTTTCCTTGCTTTCCTTTCCCTTTGATAAGGCCAACGAAAGCAGCTATCGACGATTCCGGCGTGCGACCACCTTCTCAGCCAGTACCAATCAAGTGTGTTGGTCCAACTTAGGCAACGATCATTTGAGCGTGTGGCTCGAGTCGACGGTGAACTTGAATTTTAGCGACTCGGCCGCGATATCCCGACAAGCCCTGTCTCCTTACACGTTTCCCTAAACCCGGTCGCCAAACCGCTCGATTAGACTGCAGCAACGAGGGAATTCCTGGCTCGCGACAATGGCAGATTCCTATTCCCGTGAGGAGTAAGTCTTTCACGCCAGGAGTGTATCGACCGCAATACTGACCACGACACCCTCCTCCAGGCAGAATAACGCTCTCCTCTCGTCCCTCCAAGCCAAATCATCTCAACTCAAGCATATCACGCTCAACATCTACGACAATGCTCGAGATCAAAGCACCCTGGACAACACGAATGAAGCCTTCTCGAGCATGGGAACCAACTTAAAGAGCAGTATGGGCCGTCTGACAAGAATGGCGCGCCAAGGCGACAAGATTGCAGTCTTCAAGCTTGCCGCCATCATCGTCGGCGTCGTCTTGGTCGTGTGGATTGTCGGCGGCTGGCTGATGCGCCTCATCTTTGGCCGATAGACAGACAGACAGACTTGGTCAAAGCCAGCTAATAGCATCCAATCAAGTACCAAGAGGAGACGTGTTCAGAATGACCAGCGCCACTCTTCACGCTTGACGAGGCTCGCCCCAATAGCGACCAGCTCGGGTCAGAGATTCCCTCAATTGTGGCTGCTTGCTCAAGCAGCTGAATCTCCTAGAACCAGACTCTAGTGGCATCCGTGTGGCTGCGCCCCCGCTTACAAGTCTCATTCCATTAAATACACTCGAACGACGGTGCTATCTCCTATCCCTCCGGACGACTCGGTACTATTTCTTCGCCACGAGCTTGTTGCCGAAACTTCAAAGCGCTGCAGAGATTCGTGCTTTCAGTTCTCTCCCCTTTTCCACGTTGCAAATTATTCACAGCATGACATACGGGCGCCAAAGATCGCATGAGTGGTGAATTTGTCATGCCCACGGGGCAGCGAGTTGTCATGGCCGGAATATCGACAACATCTGCTGGCAAGAGTTCACGATCTTATCATTTAGACCTATATATCGACCAAAAATGTACGCGGGCCTTCAACATATGGGCCCGGAATCAACACACACCTTCGTTCATTCTCCGCTGGGTCCAGGATGCACCCACGTGCGCTTTTGGCTGTCTTGTTCGATGCTCTGTTTGAAAGCCACTTGTCCACGAAGCCATCCTCATTTCACCTAAAGTGCGCAAGCTTTCTCAACGATTCGAAATCTCTTGGATGGATCTTGAAGATGAGGAGCTTCCAGCGGTAACATCTCTCCTATGGCCATTGCGATTTCAGCTCAAATTGGCCCGGTCTTCAGGCAAGGTGATACATCGATCATCTACAAAGCATAGGGGCGTTCACGGACAGTTTGGTTTGGTTTGCATCGAGGTGCAACTCATTCGCTCTTGCAGCCTCCTCGAGGTTTCCATGGCTGGAAGCAAGTTTGCTTGCTCTTCGATGCGTCCGCTTTCCTAGCTTTGAATCTGTTTCGTTATCTTCGTTGCCCCTTATATTTTGGCCGGCTCGTGGCGCCTAAAGATAGCTTGCAAGAAATCTGGGTAGCCTATGAATAGTTGCTTTGACTAAATTTGGGTTGAGTGAGCTGCAGCGAATGCAAATTCGGATCTAGTCCTGGCAGTGAACGTTGCTTATAGAAGTGGGTGTCCCAACCTTGTTCGGATGTATAGGGGCGTACTCGCAACAAGAAAGACTCGGCGTGGAGCGGGCATTGTCAACAAGCCTGGTTTCGTCATGAAAAATTTAGCGTATTCGGCAAGCCTTGGTGACTCAGTGGCATGACTGCGAGCGTTCGCCGTTGCATTGGCGTCAATGCCTCAAAATAACCACCGGCATTGGTCTCAACATTTCCTTCCCTTTCCCTGCTACAACCCATACATAGGAAAGGCTCGAAGCCCACCTACAGAGACGTCTAGATGAGAGGATATACTTCAAGTCATGGAAAGTGCGCTCTGTTAGATGAAAGGTGGCAATAATCAACATGTGCTCTAAGGGGACGGTCGCAAGTGACTTACCTCAAGAAGGCGTAGTTATAAAGGCAAAAGACGCATTAGGTGAATAAGCCTCAGCGCCAGGTTGCGCGGTTTGCAGTACACAGCAAATCAGCGGCGTAGACACTGACTCAAGCACTTGTCACCAATTTTAGTGGACTTCGTCTCGTTTGCAAAGGTTCCATCCTTCGGCTTCTAACCTCAGGCACCACCATTTCCTTTCTGATTACATCTGGCCGTTATGCCCCGATCCGAAATACGTCTTTATATAGAACCGACTTTGACTCTCTAACACAGACAGTATGGTCTCCCATAGGCGACCGCGATGATACCGTCTCCCAAGCAGGGCAGCCCCGCGCCCAAGCCCGCCAAAGCATACTCGTGTCTGCGCTGCTTTGAGCGCAAGGTCAAGTGTGATAAAGAAGCCCCGACGTGTGGCAATTGCGTCAAGTCGAACGTTGAATGTGTCTATCGCGTGCCGCCACCACCTCGGCGGCGCAAGAAACGGACACAAGAGGAGATTCTCAAAGCTCGACTGCATCACTACGAAGACATTCTCAAGTCCAAGGGGATTGACGTCCACAAAGATGGCATCAAGCCTGAGGATCTGCCCGCAGCGACACCAGAAACCCTGAACCAAAGTCTTTCCGACGGCTCGTCCGAGGCCGAGATCCCTTCAGCCATGCGCGCATTTGGTAATCCGATGCATCGACGGGATTTCGTCAACGCCCGCCTGATCGTCGATCAAGGTCGCACTCGTTTCGTCGAAAACAATCTTTGGACGAGCATGGCCGAAGAATTTCGCAGCCCTGGTGATGCCATGCCCGAGTCTTCAGACGAAGATGACGCCGACACAGTGCTCGGGGACAGTATTGATTTTGTCCTGGGCACTACCCCCACTTCCCTGGCTTCTCTCGATTTGCATCCTCTGCCCGAACAGATTTTCACAATTTGGCAGATATTCCTTGACAACGTCAACCCTATCTCGAAGATTGTCCATGTCCCAACACTGCAGCCAGCCATCATTGAGGCAAGCTCGCATCTCGACAAGATTCCCAAAAACTTTGAGGCCCTTCTCTTCTCCATCTACAGCACTGCCGTTCTGTCGCTGGAGCCGGAAGAATGCCAATCGATGCTGGGGGAAAGCAAGGACGTTCTTGCAAACCGCTATCGACAGGGGACCAAACGGGCCTTGGCTAGAGCCAAGTTTCTAGGTACCTCTGACTTGATGGTGTTGCAGGCCTTCGTTCTACACTTACTCGGCATGCGAGATGTATACGATGCCAAGACGTTGTGGACCCTGACTGGAGTTGGAAATCGTATAGCCGAGGGCATGGGAGTGCATCGCGATGGCAGTACACTTGGCCTTGGGCCATTTGAAACCGAGATGCGGAGACGGCTTTGGTGGCAACTACTCTTTCTCGATTTCCGGACCGCCGAATTGACCGGCTCTGGCAACCATGGCAACCTAAGTGATTGGGATGTTCGATTGCCCTCCAATCTCAACGATGAAGACATCTGGCCAGGGATGGCAGAAGCGCCTGTTTCAAAAGAACGAAACACCGAAATGATCTTCTGCCTTACGAGGTACGAACTTGGTCATTTCTGGAAGCAAAGGCTCCTCACTAAGCAACCCATGAGTGACTTTACCACTCTATGGACTAATTTTAAGAGGCTTGGCTCTATCGAAGAGAAGGAGAAAGGGATTGAAGAGCTTGAGCGTACGCTTGAGCACAAATATGTCCGCTTCTGCGACCCTTCCAACCCAGTCGAGTTTATGGCAATTCTTGTCACGCGAGCCGCTGCGAATGGTATGCGATTGATGGCACATCACCCTCGTAGGTACGCAAAGGAGGAAGACGTCCCGGAAAGTGAACGCAAACTCCTGTGGACGATCGGCTGCAAACTGCTTGAGATTGACAGTTTGTTGCATGCTTCGAAGCCTGTATACCGATTTAAGTGGCACACAGACAGCTATTTTCAGTGGCAAGCTTTCATTTATATTCTCACAGAACTGCGAACGCATCCTCTACATGATCAAACAGACCGTGGTTGGCAACTTGTCCACGAGGCTTTCCATAATCACCCTGTGTTCGTGACCGAAACGAAGAAACCGATCCATTTCGCGGTTGGGAGCTTATGTGTCAAAGCATGGACGGCACGAGAGCAATCCTGGTCACAGCGACCTGTCCCGATACCATTGACCACGCCGGACTACATCGAGCAGTTACGAAAAGATCGGGAAGAGAGCAGAATCACGCGGACAGCGACTGCGAAGGTATCAGAGCCAGACTTCTTTTCGCAGCTCCGGCTGGATGAGCGAAGCAATCCGGACTTGGATCCGATATCGGACACGATTCAGTCTCGAGGTAATGACACCCTGCAGACGCCGCTGAACACGTCGATGGATGCCTCAAATGTGCAGGCTCAGCAAATGCAGTATGCGCAAAACACGCAACAAGCACCATTTCCATCTCCTCTGCAATTTCCACATCAATATCCCCGACGGCAGCAGATGTTTTGGTGGGACTTCACTCGAAATGATTCGGATGGACTAAACTCAAACTTTGACTGGAACATGGATCAGCCGTCGATGGAGCATCAGGGCTCCATGGACTGGGTTCAGTGGGACTACTTGTTGAAGGACTATCGGCCGTCAGGGTGAACGACCGCAAAGCGCAAACAATCTCCACTTACTGAAATGGAAGACACTCAGCTCATCCAAAGCCACCTGGCACCATCGTCACACGCAAAGCGCCTCTACTCAGTTCTACTTGGCTTATTCAAGACGAAACGGTTTATTCAACTGTCTGACTTCACGGCCCTTTAGCTGCTGAGTGACTGGGTCCGTTCTCCCTCTAGTCGTGCCTTACCTCAACGGGTCCACCTCTGGACTAGACCGCGTGCCTCTACATCGTCCAGCTTCTCAGCCAAAGGTGTAACCGAGCAGCACAAGAAACGAAAACGAGTGTGCCTACAAGCGAAGAGTTCTTTTGAACAGCATATCACACCACCGCTTTCGCCGCGAGCGAGAAGTTGACGCCCCATCGAAAATATTGATGGATTTGTGTTCAGACCTCAGACACGACCGTCACACAACATGCTCTATGCAGCCGCGATGCCTGCCTTTGACGGGTGTTCTACCCTGTGATCGGATCACCAGACGAACTACTCCTACAGCTTGGTGGATCGCACGGATGTTTAACAGGAAACATGCCGTTCGCAAAAGAGGCTACTGCATCTTGAGCCAGTTGCAACGCAACCTGACGGTATTCCGATTCTTGCTCTCGAGGCACTATCAATCTAAAAGTAACCGCTGACATGTGACACGGGGGTGACTTGTCTGCGATGACCATTGCTTCCCGAGCACACAAGGTCTGAACGGTCCATGGTAAATCGCCGACCTTGGAATATTTCCAATCAACTCAAAGCGCACACCTCGGGTCCACTCGGTAGGCAGGGACAGCTAGGCCGAAAAAGCCGAAACATCTACAGAGCTAGATGTCGTGTATAACACCAGCTTGAAAGAAGTGTATGTGAACTTCTGACAAAATCAAAATTGTGATAACTCAAAATTTGCTATGAATGACATTTTCCAAAGACCCGTGGACGCTGCTGGCACATCGCGCTTTCTGACTTTCCAATCGTGCTTCTCTACGCTGCGTTGAACGACATGCTTTCTTCTAACATCGATCCAAAATTCCCCTTTGGGACTCAATCGACCTCCGTACAGGTGCCGTTTTTCCGTTCCAACCCACGATATGGGCTTCTAAAACTTGTTTCCAAATTTACTTTGGCAATATCATCAGCAATTCCATACATTTCTTTCCTCATCCGGTCCACCGTTCATTTGCTGGTCTCCACCCGATGCCCAGTCCCTCCATCAACCTCCTCTCCCTATCTTCCCATCCGTCCCCGTCACCGTCGTCCCCTGCCACAGCCACAGCCACTTCCCCCTCTCTCTGTTTCCCACTCCTCTTCGTCGTCGGACTCTCAAAGTCTAGCACTGCCCCGTCCCCTCGATCGCGCACGCCACTGCTGTCGAACTTCCACCCTTTTTCCTTTCTGCACCATCGTCTGATGTCGCGCTCGAACGTCGTTGCTCCGCTCCAGCCAAGGACAGCGGCGCCAACCGTGCGCCACGGACTCACGATGATGTCGACTCGGCGATGGATGTTGGGGTTTTTCTTGTGCTTGCCGGGGTCGTAGGCCGGGTCCTGCCAGACACAGAGCGCCTTGTCGAGGGTGTCGAAGCCGTGCCCGGCGTGTCCCGCGTTTCGATAGGGTAGTGTCTGCTGGTCTCGATCACTGTTCGTCGTGTGCAGCGTCAGGGTATGGGTGATGTAGCCAGCGTCTTCGAGGCTCTTGACCACATCAATCACCAGGTCCTTGGTGTAGGTTTCGTTTCGATGAGAGAGGATCACGTCGACATCGCCGCATTCTTGCTTGCCGCGTCTGTATCCGCCCACAATCACACAGACCATGTCGCGCGGATCCCAGTCCTTGTCGCCGCGACCATCGTCCACTTTGGCCCAGTTTCCGCGATGTCCATCCTTCTTGTTGCTCCACCACTCTTCCCGCAGCCCGCGACACAGCCGCGCATGCCGCAACACCACGTCCGCAATCTCCTCGACTTCCAGTCGCGGGATCTTGACCATGAACTCGTCGCAGAACTTGACCCCGATCTGCTGCACCCGGTTCAACACGCCGCTGTCCCACCCAAACTCGACGGCGTCGTCGAAATCCTTCCAGCCGTGCTCAAAGTAGAACTTCCTCGCCGTATCCGCGCCAACACCCCAAATGCTGTAGAACGTCTTCAGCACCTTCAGATCTTCGTCTTGGTCCAAGCTATCGGTGACCTTGAGGTGTCGCTCCGAGTCCGGCGCATCACTGTCAGCAGCAGACGTGTACCATTCTACCCAGAGCGCGGCGATCTTATCGCTGCAGCCCGGGAGGCGGGTGATCTCGGCGGGGGAGGTGATCGTGTGCGGGTAGGCTGACAGCGATGCGATCGAAGTGCTGTATGCTCTGACACCGACTTCGTCGAGGGTGAGGAGCCGTGCTTCTTTAATTGTCTGGAGGTGTTGGATGAACGCTTGGTTCGCTGGGTCTTTGAATGTTGATCTCAGGCACGCGTAGTTGGGGCGCGGGTGTGGCTGCAGCATCCAGGCTGGTGGCGGAGGGAGGCCGGAGCCGCCTTTGTCCTTGGAAGTGAGGAACTCGTGTTCCGATGTTGTGGAGCGCTTGAGAGTGGGATGGTGAGGGTGGGAAACGCCGCCGCTGCTGCTGCGGTGGTTCTGTCTTTGGTCGCGAAAACGCCGGGGACTGTATTTCTGGATGGGGAGTTGTCGTGGGTCAGCGCCATCTTTGAACGTGGTCTGCTTGAGAAGGGAGTCCAGTGATGATTCATGAGTCCCCTGGTTCGTCGAAGACGTAGCTGGCTCCGACGGTTCTAGCACATCGTTAGTAGCGCTGATATAGGTGATTGGTTTGGGAGAGGGGTTCGATGGAGCTTCCTCAGTCTGCGACGCTTTCGTGATCCGACCACAATAGACTAAGAATGAATTATAGGGCAGAGGCTTTCCGGTTTCAATACTTTTGCACAACCAATCGATCTTGAGGACTACAATGTAACCTTCTCCTGTCCCAGAATGATCGGATTGACCTTCAGCATTCTCATAAGCAGAGACCTTTGAGCCATTGCCGTCGTTCTCGTGCCCAATGCTGGAAGGAGATCTTTCCACTTTCCGCTTCTTCCTTGCTGGCTCCCGTGGCAGTACACACTCTTCAGTCCACACATGGCGAGTCCGTAGCTCAAATGCAGCTCGCTTCTTTTGATTCATGCAGCCAAGAAAGATCCTGGCTTCTTTCGGATCATACGTCAGTTTCCCAGCAGCTTCTTGTATAGCGGCTTCAAGCTCATGTATTTGGTGGCTGGTAAACTTTGCCGGCAGGATGAATATTGGTGGCAAAGATGAGAGAACAAACCTAGGCGAAGCAGCCATGTCTGTGCTCACGATCCTAAGCCAGCAGAATATTGTTTCTTTTTGCTACCACGGGATCTTCGAACAGGACCTCATTTTTTGGCGTGGTATGTTCAGCCGGTCAGTGGTTCTCCGTCAGCCAACACCGCATGCTTTGAAGTGAGGGATGGTAGCATCGATAAGCCAACCTTTGAAAGATAGCATCTTTTGTTTGGTAAAGCTTTCGGATTCTGACGTGAATGAAAGGGCGCAGTGAAGAGAAAGCAGCGATACGAGAACGTCAACAGGGAACAGACGTCATCGGCCAAATGTTGTGCCGAAGAGCTTTGCATTTTATTCACCTACGGACGTTGTGCCTGAAAACTGCTTCTCTTCGCTGATGACGTGCCACAAGAAGTCGCACAAGTATGAGTCTTGTCTTGTAAAGTGTAGCAGCTATGGCTCGAAGACGATGTCTGTGCCTACACAACGGTTGCAAACAAACAAGTTCGTAGGATCAATCTCCTGCTTAATCCGAAGAAGCCTCTCGTAGTTCGTCCCCCAAAACACTTGCTGCCAATCTGGCTCGTACGGGTTGGCTTCATTAATGTAGGCTCCGCCCTCAGGACCCCAGATCTCGCCTAGGCGCCTGCTCTGCTCAATGACCATCTCTTTCTTCCTCACCTTCTCCTCAATGGGTGCGTCATCTTCCCAGTTTGCCCCAAAGCTCATCACACCAAGCGATTCTGCCCAGGCTGGATGCACCGAGGTCTCCGATCTGGTATCATTCTTGACCCGACCGATGAAGTTGAACCCCGCGCCATATTCAATAACCATATCGATCACATCGTTGAGCTTCGTCTCATCATTAATGACTGATGGAACGAGCAATCGTGATGCATCAATGACATTTAGTGCGATGTTCTGGTCGCTGAGCCACAGATTGGTATACACGCTCCACGAGGGGTATTCGATAGGGAATCCAAATGCCGAGACCCCTTCAATGTTATTAAGCTCGAAAAATGGAGCCGATCCAATGGCAAACGTTTCATTGTCTCCGTCGGCTTGGTTGAAGAATCCTCCAAAACCCGCAGGGAGCTGAGCAGATGCATCAGCTGGCCGTGCGATGTACCCATAGCCAGTATATCCCGCTGCAGTCATAGTGTCGATGCCCCTAAGGCTCCCCGCGAGCGCCTTTCGGAAAGACTCCTCAGATGTAGCATTGGCTTGGACAAATACAACTTGAATGTGGTTGGGTTCAGGATGCGTCTGGTATGTGATAGACGTGATAACGCCCCAGGCACAGCCTCCACCTCCACGGATTGCCCAGAAATAGTCGGTGTTCCTGTGATCGTTCAAAACGAGGTGTTCGCCTGCCGCAGTGACAACATTTATCTCGAGCACGTTGTCAATTCCCAAGCCGTACTTGTTAGACCAAGCTGAGTGACCGCCGCCGGTCATCCAACCTCCAGCGGCACCAACAGTTCTTGCGTGGCCACCGACAACGATGCGCTTTTGCTCTGCAGCAGCTGCGTAGACATCGACCCATTGCTCACCAGCTTGAATGGTAACCGCTGGCAACCCGTCTTGCTCACAAGGAGAATCCAATGGCACGAAGCTATCGTGCCACTCCATTCCCTTCAGGTTATGTGTCCAAATGCTGAGGCCGTCTCCACCGGAGCTTCTTCCTAGGTGGTCATGACCGGTATTCTTAATGACTAGTAGCAAGTCGTGTTCATTGGCAAATATGACAGCTTTTTGAACATCTTCAACAGAAGATGCATTGACTGAGTAGCGAGGAACGTAGCCTTGATCGCACGGTGCATCGATCGTCGTATTGATGAAGCACTGAGCTGTTGGACCAAGTTCCCACAGAATGGCGGTGTATGCTCCTGGCTGATCTGTGCGCCAATCACTAACAGTCCAGTTCTGCTTTGCTACTTCACATGTAGTTTCATCATAGTCCTGTGCATGGCAGACTGCAGCCGAAGGTCGTGTATCGATCAATCTCCCATCAACGCTCCCGTTGAAACTCTGCCACACGTCAGCTGACGGCCAGCATGGATCACCGGATGTGCATCGTTGTCGTGCTTGTCGTGGAATGACGCTACACACGCACACAGAACAGAGAACACCAAGAAATATGATAATGTTTTTGACCATGACGACATACAAACATTGAATTGGTAACCTCAACGCGGCTCTTGATTGAAGACCAAGGCCACTCTCTTATACCACGGCATCATAGGCAACATCATTTTTGGAACCGACAACATGGTGTCAACGTATTCGCTCTCAGATACTTGGCGCCGATCAGCATATGAGGGCCAGCGTGACTTGGCAAATAGGACAGAACGAAAAAGACCAATAGACGTGTAGCTGTCGCAACCGGCAACAACTAGATACCTAGCCAAGACTTACGAGCTAGAGTCTGTTCTTAAAGCACGACGGGAAGTCGGGAAGAGTGTCCATAGCGACTAGATGGGAGTTTCTTGCCAGTGTTGTTGATTGCCAAGGTCCTCGTACTCGGGATCAAACCTGTGCTATTCTAAGAACTTGAAGGGGCCCCGCTGATCTCGCCTCCACGTTGGTGGAGACTCGCAAACCGAGTACGAAGTACCTAAGTACCTAGGTGCCTAGGTACCTGGACCTTAGCTGGCAATTTTTATCCGCGAGCCGTCAGAACTTTCCCAAAATTCTTGTGCTTCGTTCATATCTGTAAAGAACTACAGTCTGCCACGTGATGCATGTTTAACCTGCGCTGCAAAATAGCTCGTTGCACTCGACTTGAATTTAGTGTTGCTGATATACATTGACCTAGTTTCATAGGAAATGCGTCCTCACAAACAGAAGCGGGCACCCAAAGCTTGTGATTTTTGTCACAAACGGGGGCGACGATGCGAACACACTGCTGGTGATCAATCCCAGTGTCTGACTTGCAAGAACTTTGGAGTGTCATGCACATGGAATCGGGTCCCAGCCAAAAGGGGCGCGAAGCCTAAACGGCCCAAGACTGACCTGCACTCGTGGACTCTGAATGAACAGGAGCACGCGAACCGTCAATGTATTGGACAGCTGCTGGAAACCTTCTTTATGTCTATTTACCCCGTGTGAGTTCGTGCAACTTCTGCACTTGACGGATCTGATGCGCTCTGGATAGGGTTTGTATTGTGCACGAACCAACCTTTATGGCTTCGTGGCGGATGCAGCAAATGCCGTGCGGCCGGGCATCGTACGCGAGACTTATGGCGATATGTGCTGTAAGCGCCCATCACGTTCAAAAAAGCGGTGGTTTTGCTTCCTCGCCCACGAATCTAGGTAATGCGGTAAACACGGGTGTCTATCTTGAAGAAGCCATTCGTGCCATTCCAACCGAGATGGACGAAATCCTTGAGTACCAGCACCTACAGGCAATAGGCATGATATCACTGACGGCCATGGAGTCTGGAGATGTAGACGCTCTGCACCGGTACCTTGGTCTATACCATGCTGCATTGGCGCGACAGGGGCTCTCAGACGAAAGACGCTGGCCCAAAGACATCTCTAGCATCGAAAGGGAGGAGCGACGAAGACTCTACTGGTATATGTACCGCCTCGAAGTCCACACATCCCTGATGTTAGGCCACGTGGTGCGCTGTCCGGAACTGCAGTCCGCCGTTAAGTATCCAACACTGCCAGACGAGGACCACTATAGTTTATCTGACAACAACGAATGGCTTAGTGGTTGGAACTTCGTGACCGACCTGTATCGCGGTATTGAACACCTTTTGAGCTATTTCAGATTCCGCCGCATGGATTTCTTTGAGCAGAACCGAAAGTTGTCGACTGCTTTCATGTTAAAGTATGATATTCAAACCAACATCTTGCAGCCTCTAGAGCTCGCCTTGCACGGATTGCAAGGTCGTTTCAAGAAGGCACTACCCATGTCCAAAGATATCCAGTCAAATCGATGTGGCTTCCAAGCGGCAAACATCATTTGTACATACCAGGTATGCTTGAAGCACTCAAGTTCCTTTCGTGGGCACTGACAGCACCGCAAAGTTATTACGAATGGTCGCGTTCACCTCAGATGATAACACTTTTTATGACGCCTGTCAAACCGCTCTTTCTCTAATCGAAGAGATATCTACAATCCCGATACACTACATGCGCGCAATGCGTTCAGGAATGGTGGGTTAAAATATCCTTGTGAACCAGTATACTGAGTGCGATACTTCTAGTTGCAGGAACTTGCCGGACTAGGTCACATTTTGAGCTGCTTTATCAAGCAAGGGCTTGCAAAATCTGACTATCAGCATCTGAAAAACGTTCTGTATGTCACGCTGCGTCCCTGTATCCTCTTCTCATCGGCATTGTGTGTCTCCGAATGCTGACACGGTGAACAGGCTCTGTATGTCGGAGCTACTTGATACCCTGGCCGCCTCCATCGCCACAGCAGACGACGCGAGCAAGAGAATACGAGAGCGCGTGGAAGAGATTGACCAGCTTCTCGAGGGTCCTGACGACTTGGTAGAGCCATCATTTGCATGTGGACTACTGGGCTATAATGATGAAGCTGATCAGCAAGACGTGTTTAGCAGCGAATATGTGTTGGTACCATTCAGATTTTTGTAGCTGGACTATAGTGTTCCAGTGGCAGCAAAACCATCAGTCTTGTGTCAGGATTTTTGTACTTGCTGCGCTTTCTCGTCCGCCGAATTAAGCCTTATCCCATCGTTGCCAGGTCCCTTATCATCCCCGATCTTCCAGAGTTTTTTTTGCCTCCGTGTCCTCCACCGATAATATTCACCAGCCGTCGTCACCGGATACTTGTGAGGGTTGTCTTCACTGACACACGTCTCGATTGGCGAAATGATCGCGCCACGGTTCCAACCCCAGAAGAAGGGAACGGAATACCTCGGCTTACCACTTTCATTGATGACGCGGTGGACGGTACTGACGAAAAAGTCGTTGGTCTGTCGCATAAAGCAGTCTGCGATATTGACAATGAACGACCCAGGAACAGGCTTAACTTTGATCCACTGCCCGGTCTTACTTAGAACTTCCAAACCCTCCGTGTCAGAAGTAATGATGGTGAAATATTCGACGTCGGTATGGGCACCAATCCCGTTTTGGTCATCTCGAGACGCTTCTTGCTGCGGGTAATGAAGGATACGAGCCCCGGCCTCAGGCCTTCTCACCGATTCGTCAAACGTATCTTCGGGCATATGCAAGGCCAAGGCGAAGAGTCGAGTGAGTGAACGAGCAAACCTGACCATCTCCGTCTGGTAAGCACACAGAGTCTCCTTGAATGTCGGCAGGTCTTTTGGCCAAAGGTTGATCTCTGGAATTGAAGAGTCTGGTTGGTCAGGGTCATATGCTGCGTTGTAATTCCAGTTGAAGGCTTCGTAGAGATCTGCAGCGAGTGCGTCATCGGTAAGTTTCCTGCATGAGGCAGCGATTCGTGGAGGGCAATGCGAACGTACCTCTTTGCTTCCATCCGTTTGGATTGTAGTGCTCCATGGGGTGATAGCCGCAGAATTCATCCGGAATGAGCTCTGTGAAAACCTCCATCTTCTTCTCGGTAGGGAGAGAAAAGAAGGCTTTCGACTGCTGCGTGACTCCTGCAACGAGCTTCATATCGACACGCTGATCGAGAGGAAGAGTCAGCATCAAATGAACAGAATTCACAGAAAGATAGCATCACTGACATGATTTACCAAGCAGAGAAATCCAATTGAATGTGCTGCCTCTCTGATCTGCTCAGCGAGGCTTTTCCTGTCCTCATAGCTGTCGCTATACATCTGCGAGACATCGATAATGGGGATCTGTTCATCTCTGGAGGCCACATTAGAAGAGAAGGTAAATGACTTTCCATTTGTGAGTGTGATATTGCGGGGGGACAGTTGCACTGTCTCGGTCTGAGTGGTAGTGGACATGATTCGGTAGCATCTACTATTCGATCCACGGTTTACGTTTCACACGACCTGATGCCTCGGAAGACTAGAATGGGCCTCCTTGAGTTGACGATGCTCGGATATTAATACATTAATACATTGATGTTTGAGAGCGAACATATCTTTTGGAGACTGGGTCCGATTTCATGTTGTGAATTACCAGTTCAACAGCCAACACGTCAAGGTGGATGTTTGAGCAAATGCCGCGGTTGGATGTTGTAGGAGCAAAGTGGCTGATCTCATAAATTTTGATTCGCTCATTGTGGGCGATAAAGCGAGACCTCTTCTGATTAGCCACGAGCGGCTAAATCTGATAAATAAATCCAACACAACGACATTGATTGGACAATGCACATACGACTATTTCAAAACGGGATGAAAGTCAGCGACAAACCAAAAGTCAACACTGGATGATAACGTTGATAGATACCGAGCACAAGTTCTAGGCTACCCCGTGGTCATGCTTCGATGATTTTCCGTTGATGAGGTATATAGATTTGTCAATCCCGTTCGTGAAGATGGACCTTTTCGAATAGAAGTTTGACTTGCTCGGAGGCCGCGTGAACATTCACAATGGCCATCAAGAACATCGTTTCAAAGCTTGAAGTCGGCACGTCAGGCGATGGCGATGAATCAAAGAGTTACAATTTGGACACACGGCCATTGGAGCCAAGCCGACGCACCTTCGGGCCCTGGCAGTTCGTAACGCTATGGGTAATCACAGGCTCTTTCAACATCGGTGGATGGACCACCGGGTCCTCTTTGATCGCGCTCGGACTCAATGTCTGGCAAGCCATGACTACCGTCATCATCGGAAACATCATTGTCGGTTTCCTGTGCGTGCTCAGTGGCGCCCCGGGCGCAAAGTGGCACATTGGATTTCCCATCCTTCAGCGATGCTCCTGGGGCACAAATGGCTTTGTCTTCATTGTTGTACAACGCATCTTTCTAGCTTGTATCTGGTTTTCCACGCAGGTATTTTGGGGAGGCCAATGTGTGCGAGTTTTCCTCACTGCGATCTGGCCTTCTTTCGCAAACCTTAATACACCACTTGCTAACGGGACCATGACGACTGGTGATTTCACCTCTTTCATCATATTCACCATCCTGTACCTCCCCCTCTGCTGGATCAAACCGGAGCATTACAAGATTCCGTTTCTTATCTCATGTTCGGTCGTCATCCCAACCATCTTTGCCTGCTTGGTTTGGTTTACCGCCACTGCCAAAGGCGCCGGTACGCTGGTTCATGATACCAGTCAAGTTGCTGGTATCATCCAAGCAAAAGGTAGCCAACTAGGTTGGATGATGATTCTGGGCATATTTACCAATGTCTCGTCCATATCAGTCCACATCTTCGTCCAGTCGGATTACACTCGATACGCTCGTAAACCCAAAGACCAGCTCCTCGCGCAGCTCATCATGGTACCCTTAGGCACCATTGTTGTGTCTCTTGTCGGTATCATCTGCACATCCTGTGCGAATCAGCTCTTTCCTGAACAGGAAGGAAAGCTTTTATGGGCGCCTTACGACTTGTTCACAGCAATCCTAGAGCACTTCCACAATTCGCCGCGTTCCCGCGCTGCCGTCGCCTTCGCCAGCTTGGCATTCGGTGTCGCGCAATTCGGTATGGTGGTAGCCAACAACGGCCTCTCTGCTGGGATTGATCTGGCAGCTTTACTTCCCCGCTTTTTCACCATCCGTCGTGGCATGTTCCTCATGTCCGCCCTAGCCTTTGCCGTACAGCCATGGCAACTGCTCAACGGCGCCAGCAAATTCCTCACCGTGCTAGGCGGCTACGGTGTCTTTCTTGGCCCAATGACTGGGATAGTGTTCGCCGATTACTTCCTGGTTCGGAGGAGACTGATTAAACTCACTGCCCTTTACGAGAATAGCCCCCAAAGCATGTACTACTACTGGAAAGGGTGCAATTGGCGCGCACCAATCGCATGGGTTATGGGAGTTTGGATTACGCTTCCAGGATTTGTGCAGTTCGTGCGCTACGGTACGAGTGAGGTTCTGCCAGGTTGGTCAAACCTCTACTACATATCATACCCCTTGGGACTGACGCTGGCGATCCTGACCTACCTTGTTCTTGTCATAATATGGCCAGTCCCTGGGCGCGGAGAAGTTGACGATTTTGATTATTTTGGAACGTTTGGTTCTCCGGATGCTCGCTGCATCGACGGGGAAGCTGTTGAGATAGCGAAGCCGAGCAACGAGGTAGAGATCAATGTCAAGGTAGACGCTAGGTAGTTGGTAAGGAATTAGATGACGAGAGCGACCCCTATCAGCGCGTCTGTAGGTAGTCTGCTTTGCGTGTTGCGACATTCGACGGCAGGCTGGAATGCAGGAAAGTGCTTGTCGAGGATGGCCATGCAAACATAACTGCTAGAGACGTTTAACGACACAACAGGCAGTTATGAAAGCGCTTAAAAATGACCACAAGGAAGTTGTCACTTGGTTTTTTGATCACTGCGCTGAGATTACGCTTGAAGCAAAGAGTCTCGACAGTCTCCGGGCTGCGCTACGATCGTCGAAGTTCGCTATCATTCTGAAGTGCTAGAACATCCGCAGTCTATTGAACAGAAGTTGTGCATCCAGTCGTGCCATTTGTCATACGCCTCGTGGCCGAGAGGTAATCCCCTGGATGCGACTGCTTCGGGTCTTCCACAACTAGATCGCACCACCGTCTCATCCCGGCATGCGCGAAAGGGTGTGCGAAAACATGCAAGTTCATTGTCGATGAATACGAAGCGGATTTTCAACACGATGGCGTTTCCATTGAATAGAAAATTAGCGTCACAACCTTCGCATTCAAGCCGGCTCTCCACGACGAAGAAGTGTCAAGAGTGTCCGCCCATAAACAACTCGTGCCCAATGCGGAAATGATGCAACACTTGTAACGGCGAAGCACCGAGGTTGGGGCTTATCGCACGGTCGGGATAGTCCGCCACAACCCGATATTTAGCCGGGCCGCCGGTGGCTGCCCTCGGCCGACCAACGCGTGCCAGGAACGCAAGCTCTTTATCACTTCTAGGTACTTCGTACTTCGTATGGCTTCATGCAATGGATATTGCAGCAGGCCGAGGCTTCGCTTTCGCGGAAATAAGGAAAAGAACAGATAGGAGGATTCTGGATCAAAAAATTGAGGTTTACCATAATTGTATGGTTTTTACTGCTGGTGTCTAAGCAATTTCCACATCGCAGCCTCAACGCCTTTCAGATCCTCTAGTATCATCTGATGCCCACTTTTGAGAACCACAACTTCTGAACTACCTCCAATTAATCCCGCAAGATCCTTGGATCGCTGCGCTGGGCTTATAATGTCTCCATCACCAGCCACGAAAATGCACGGGCACGTGATCCTGCTATAATCTGGATCAAAATGCTCGTCGCTTGCAACAGCCTCCGCAGTCCGCGCGTACGCTTCTGCATCGCAAGATGCCACGGCCGCTCGCACTTGCTCCTTGAGCGCCGGCGAGGAGGTAGCCTTGGGGTTAAAGTTCGTCGTCAGAGAAACCTCGGCAACGGCATCCATTCCCTTCTCGCGTGCTAGGCGGCCAAGATCACGCATCCGCTGCTGAGCAGGCGGGATCCCACGGATCGAGCGTCCAGGCCCTAGGAGCATGAGGCCTGATACCGCGGAGGGATAGGTTGCGGCGTAGTGGAGGGAGATGATACCGCCCAGGGAGTGGCCGATGAGCACGGGCTGGGCGGCGGCGGGCTGGATCTTGGCGGTTGTTTCGCCGCCAGGAACCCCTTGTATATGTGTGATGAGATGGTGTAGGTTGGCGACATAGCGGCTGAATGACAGCTGATGATCTATGTTTAGCGGTGTTTCGCCAAAGCCTTCGAGGTCGATTGCCACCACAAAGTGATCGGGCGCAAGGCTGGAGACGAGGGGGTCGAATGTCGCTGTAGAACCACCTAGTCCGTGGAGGAGGAATATAGGCTGTTGAGATCTGCCGCCAGATGTTTTATAGTGGATATGTGTACCGTCAGGTGTGAGTAATTGACAGGATGTGGACGGTTGCATCGTGTTAGCTAGTGAAGTCGATGTACACTTCTCTGGGTACGAAAGGCGTTCTGTATGGACGGCAATCGAGAGGTAATATGACTGTTGTAGGAGCAAAATGCTTGTACAACCCAAGGCGATGTCCGAGACTCTTGTGTGAGGACGGATGTTCGATCTTACAACCTCGGCCGAGGCGCGGCCGAGTGACCCGAATCCAAACGGCAATTCTTGTCAGGTACGGGAACTGGACGTTGACAACCCCTTGATGTCGATCTATTCACGACATTGAAAAGAGGTCTTTGACAAAGGCTTCCTCGACTCTGAACTCACGTCGTTCCAGTTCTATTCGCTCACATCTTACTATCGCAACCATGGTCGTCGAAGCACTTACTCAAGTTATTGCGCCAGAAGGCATTCGAACCACTCTCATTGCTGAGAAGTCCTCTCTTAGCCTACCACACGCCCCTAAGTCCAATGGAAGAGTCGTTCCTATCAAGCATTCAGCCCCAAGCACAGTCGACTTCGGGGCCGAGGTTTATGGCATCGACCTCAACCACTTCACAGATGCCGATTTCGAATTCATTTCCGATGCACTACACAAGCACAAGATCCTGGTATTCAAAGAACAGCCAGAGATGCTGAAGCCGCAACAGCAGTATCTACTTACAGCCAGCTTTGATCCCGAAGAGACAACAGGCGGCTTTGCTCATGGTGCAGACCAATACCTAACCTCTCATAATGGCGTCAATATTTACGGCATCCCAAGCCGGCCAGCGGTTCCTGTTCAGCCACAAGTTCATATCCTCGGACGGGGAGAGGTCCCGGAAAACCACTATCAATTCCCGCCAGGCTTCAAGATCAAGGGCATAGATCATCACGAATTCCATCTACCGCCACACATCCCGAAAGAAGAGCGCGAGAAGGGCGCTAGCAGATTCTACCAGTGGCATTGGGATGGCGCGCTGTACAACATCCCACCACCGAGAGTCGGCTGTTTACTTGCTGTAAAGACACCCAAGGGTCCAGATGTGACGGTACGGTGGGATGACGGCACTGGCACAGAAATGAAAATTGCACCCGGGTCAACTGCATATGTTGCCGGCTCGCGCGCTCTGGACATCCTTGACGAAGAGACGAAGCAGATCGTTCTCAACAGCCGAATCGAGTACCAACCCCATGCGTTCAAGTGGATGTCAACAGCCCACAGTACCAGGCTCGGACACGGCCTGGAAACAGAAGGTCTTGAGCTTCCCGCCGAGAAACTGCCTCCGGTCGAAAAGAGCAAGATTTGCACATATCCAATGGTCTGGACGAACCCAAAGACCGGGGAGAAGTCTATGCAGGTCCACGGGCAGGGGGCCAGGAAGCTGTTCCTCAAATCAAGCCCAGATGGCGTGGAGACAGTTGTTGACGATTTGAAGGAAGTCAGGGACTTCATGCATCGGTAAGTTCGCGGCTAGATGTCACCTGGCAACAGAACAGATCTAACTATTTCTTTAGCATCATGAGACCGGCAATTTCGCCGGAAAATATCTACGCCCATCCACATGACGAACAGGATGTTGTGCTGTGGTACAATCGAGCCCTGTGGCACAGCATTGTAAGTCTCGCCAATCGACAAAGTTTCCGTGTTACTGACAGTCGCTAGACTGAATTTCCCGAGTCATATGGGCCAAGGATCATGCATCAATGTAATATTGCAGCTTCAGATCATCCGACGGGATAAGGGATTGGCAAAGGATGCAGATATGGGATAGTAATAAAACTTTGAAACTTTGAATATTAGATTACTTCTGGAAGTGAAGATCAATCTATTCTTAGTACAGATTCGTCCATCATGGCCATAACCCCTGATTAGCAAAGAATAGCAGGTCGTCGAATTCAAGAGAAATGTCAGGGAAGTCGGCGGGTGTGTCCCATGGTCCCTCCGCTCTCTGTGAATCTGATATATTGCTTGGCGACGTGTCGACCTGCGAATACATGCCTGGAATGTGCTCCGTCGGAGATGATACAGCCGCCACAGCAGATTGTTGTTCTTGCAAATTGCCATAATGTCGTTGAAGCTGCGAGTTCCCATGCTGCTGAGGAAACCCGACGGCAGCCGGGGGCTCAACCGTGCGTCGCTTCTTTCTCCCCCCGGACTGTTCAATACCACTTACCGCACGTTTTTTACCCTTGGAGGTCCCATATATTTGTGCTTCAAACGCTTTCAACAGCTTTGCGCCACGGAATGCAATCATGCCTCTCCTTTCGTTGGCCTCAAGTGACCGTATCGTGTCCCTGACGATCTCGTGATGTTCCTTGCCTGCTAGTGAGGGCTGATGCAGAAGATCGAGACATACGACGATGCATGCGGCTACTGCAAATGCCTGATGGGTCCACAGACAAGGACACAGTTCATCTTGGATTATTTCGGAGTATTCCTTCAGAATTGTTTTGGCGGCTGCGAAGCACGTGCGCCGGGTATAATCGAAGGCAGGATTAGTATAGCTCAAGCTGAGAAATTTCCTGATCGATGGTCAACTGTGGGGACTTTTGCGTGAGGTCTCACGTCAACTCACCGATGTATCATTATGATTTTATGAGCCGCGGTTATCGAAATGGCCTTGCGAGCCCAAGGGATCCAGCATGGCCAGCCTGGCTCTATGACTTCATTTTTGAGAAATGATGGGCGGCCATCTGTAACCAGTAGCCTCATTTCCTTATCAAATTTTAGCACTTGTTCATGCTTCGTGTACAGAGTGTTTGACGCAGCCATTCCATCTTGCAGACGCGGCATTATGGCCGCGATTTGAGCCAGGAAGCGACAGAAACCGGTAACTGTGGGAATAGACTCTACATAATCCACGAAATCATCGTCGCAGTTTCGCGGGGGAACCGAGGTTGAGTGTAGTGCCTGTATTGAATACGTCTCGGAGAAGGATGTGCTGAACCAGTCTTGCGTACATAGTTGCTCCCAGACCCGACGGCCAGTCTCGAGGGAGACCTCGTCTTTTCGCGACTCATCGTCAAGGCGGTGAAGTCCAAGACTTTGTGCGATTCTGTTTGCAGAAGCCAACATGACCGAGTGATGATTGGAATAGCCTAAGGCATGAGCAGTTCCTGTCAATGTTGCAATCGCTTGGACGGATAATATGTCGTGTTTGCTAGTATACCCTGCGCCATCGAGAGAAGCGACAGCAGCCTTGTACCACTTCTGTGAGAGCATTATTTTCTCGGCTTGACTGAAACCCCAACTTTCAGATTTCTGAGCAGGCGCGCAGGTCATTGTTCCTGCCAAAACCGCAAAGAGGAGCGCGATCCACTGAAGACTTACTCCAGGCGACTCGACGTCTCCGCTGTGAGCCTCGTAAAATGACTCGACTTCCTGATTGAAGGAAACGGCAATGTACGAGCCATGGAACCATAGAAGACAGCTGTTATGGTATTCTACCAGTTGTTTAACTTGCCGCCGTGATGGTAACAGTATGCGCAGCAAACCGAACAACCTTTCGTTGGCGTTCGGGTCCAAGGCTACATCTTGGGTCTGCGCATCAGGGACCAGATGGTGGCTGTCATGAACCCTCAAAACCTCTGGGGACTTTCTCCCATGGCTAGTCTCTTTTCGGCGCCCCCATGCCAAGAATTCCAATACTGTGGCTGCGTCTTCGTCCTCCTGCGTGCTCGCGTGGGCAGGCCTGGACGCTACCGGACGATCATTGGACATGCCGCGATCACCGAGGGCTTCTGAGGTTGATACATTATCTCGGATTCGGCTTGCAATCTGGAGAGCAGATTCAAGCTCAATCACTCTGTGTTGCAGGACATCAAGCTCGTCCGATCGATTGTTCGTGGCTTGTTGCAGGTTCTCTTGCGCGGCTGATTGTATCTCAAAGGCCGAGTCCCGTTGGCAAAGACCTGGCACACCTCGTTTTACACATATGTTGCATGGAACTTGCTTATCACATTTTACTTTGCGGCGGGTACATTCTTGACACGCAAACCTCTTTCGCGGGCCCGACATGTCGAGTTGAGCGTCTGGCAGCGAATATTCGGATACACTGGAGTCTCGGCCGAGCTGGAGGGTAATAAACACGGAAGATGATAAGACGGAGCGCTGATAAGCTTTGGTCAGAATTAACCGCCACGAATTGATTGGCTGATACGGCGCTCACATCGGTCTGGCTGGTCCCTTTTTCTCATTTTCATCTGTACTTCAGAGTTACGGTGGTGCACGGTTCAGTAGTTGCTTGTAAGAAATCCGAAGTAGCTTCGTAGCTATCTCCATACAGAATGGCCTTATCGGCCGACCCAAATTCGCGGCTCGGTAACTTAACCATTTTACAAATGCATCGACGCTCGAGGTGCAGATCGCCTTCTGGACATACATATGGTTGAATGCCCCTTTGAAGCAACGTCCCAGTTTTTGGTCGCTTCATCGTCGGGATCAGTAGAACGAAGTTTACGAGAGTGCCTCCAAGATGGTTACTTCACACCTCGTCGCGCGCTATGAACTTGCTCGCGAGAAGGCTGCTACACGACTCACCGACGCCTCGAGCTGGAAGCTGCCAAAACAAGAAAGCAGTATCGCCCCGTCATATGTTTGGACGAACGCCGATCAAGATCCAATCCCTCCTGAGAGGAGAACTTGGGATGCGTTTGCATTCGTCACGTACTGGTTCTCTGACCTTGTGACCGTGAGCGGATGGGCTGCCCCTGCCTCGATCTTGACAGTGGGTCTGAGCGCGTACGTTGTTATCTATCCTACACATTTCGATGCAAGTTCTAACAGTCAGCAGCACCGACGCCATACTGATCACCCTCTGTGCTGCTTTGTGTAATGCGATACCAACAGTGCTGAATGGCGCAATTGGTGCGACGCTACATATACCATTCCCAATAGCTTCTCGAGCCAGCTATGGATACTGGTTCAGCTACTTCTGTGTCGTGTCTCGAGGGATCCTAGCCGCATTTTGGTTTGGGATACAAGGTGCTTATGGCGCCTCCTGTGTCACACCGGTAAGATAACACCATTTTGTACGATACCAAGCTGACCGTTCAGATCATCTGTGCTATCTGGCCCAGCTATGCGCACATAAAAAACACGTTGCCAGAATCGGCGGGCATTACGACTCAAGGCATGGTGTCATACTTGATCTACAACCTAGTGCAATTCCCCTTTCTGCTCATCCCAACTCACAAGCTGAAATACCTGTTTTCATTCAAGACGGCCGTCGTGCCACCTACAGCTCTTGCTATGGTCATCTATGTCAGTGTCAAGGCAGGCAATGGCAACTCATTCTTCAGTCAGCCGGCGACAGTACACGGATCTACTCGCGCCTGGCTCTGGCTGGCAAACCTCACCTCCGTCACTGGAGGCTTCAGCACACTGGCTGTGAACATCTCCGACTTCAGTCGATTCGCTAAGAGGCCTGGAGCGCAGTTATGGCAGCTGCCATTCATTCCATTCTTCAAAGTCATTGTGGGAGTCTTTGGAGTTGTCGCAGCCAGCGCTACGAAAGAGCTGTACGGCGAGACATTATGGAACCCGATCGACATCCTCAATCAATGGAATGGCAGTGCTGGTGGCCGAGCTGCCATGTTCTTCTGTGGCGTAGTGTGGCTCGCGGCGCAGGTCTGCGTCAACATCTCGGCGAACAGCATCTCATTTGCGAACGGTATGTGGCACAAGGTGGCTTTCATACCTATTGGCTAATTTAATATAGATATTACCGGTCTTTTCCCCAAGTATTTCAACATCCGAAGAGGCGTCATTCTGGTCTCAATCGTTGGAGGGTGGGCGCTTTGCCCATGGATCATCATCCACCAAGCGAGCACTTTTCTGGCCTTCATGGGAGGATACGCCATCTTTATGGCTCCCATCGCCGGAATCCTGTTTTCCGACTACTGGATTGTCAAAAAACGAAGGTATGATGTCCCTGCTCTGTATGACCCTCGAGGTATATATAGGTACAACAAGTACGGTACCAACTGGCGGGCCTTGCTCATTATGCTCGTTGTTGTGGTACCCTTGCTGCCTGGATTAGCGTATTCTGTCAGTCCTACTACAGTCCACATCAACCAAGGTCTTAGGAACCTTTACTCCTTTAACTGGTTGTACGGCTTCTGCTTGAGCGTTGTTCTCTACGTTGGCCTGAATTATTTCTGGCCCGATTCGACAACGCTGATAAGCACGACTATCCATGGAATACCGATGGCTAATGAGACGGGTGCGGATATCGAAGGTGCTGAGAAGGAGTTTGGCGAAAAGGCTGAAGTGAAGGGATCGGGCCCAGTTGCGGTATGATCGATGCTAGTATGATGAATGAAAGCCTAGAAAGGTGCTCTTTCGCTACTTAGTGTTATGAATTCCAAGTACACTTACATGCTAATTGACTTGCTCATGTAAGCGTGGCCGAGATTTCTCTGTCGCGTGCCTTCATTTGCCCTAGTGGGACGCAACTCGGCCTTCCGCTGAATCGGGCGGGGCTGGGGCGGGGTCTAGCCAAACACTTTGGACACCTATTAAAGGGCTCGTTTCAAGTCAATGTTATAAGCCATCACATTAAATTATAAATTGGGAATCTTCTATACATGTAATATAAGCTATCTATCAATAAATAAAAGCATATTAGACCACTGCTAGGTGAATGACGGTCGTTTAAGTCCCCACTGCCCAACTTACGTTCGCCAAAGCCTCGTTGAAGCAGGATGCGGCTTCGGGCAGCAGAATTTACTAAACCCACATGCCCGACCGCGGACTTACCATTTTACTGCTGCTACTCTGACTCTTTTGCACAAGCGTTAATTGGTAGATTCTAATATCAACATGTTGTCGGGATAGAGCTATGACTGACCACCAATAACCTCCTCTTCGTGTCCGTTCGGCAGGATCAAGCTCCATTGCCGAGCTTTTTCGTTCTATAAGGCGCAGCGTGTCCTCGGCCGAGATTTCGGGACCCGATGATAAGACTGAAAGACGAGTACGACACCAACCGAGGTAGATGAACAAGACTCGGCCGACCAGTTGGAGGCTTCACGCCTACTCGGGTGCGGGTGGCTTGTACGACAGTGGTTATCGGCTTCTTACAGATATATCGTCCGTCACCCAAAATACAGGCAGCGAAGTCGACAATCTCGTGATTCTCTACCGAGGGAAGATCTGTTTCTAACAAACTATCCTACACGCACGCAAGGACTAACCGTGAAAACAATCATGTCTCCAGCAGCCCTACTACCAGAGCCTTCTTTTCAGACGACCCCATTCACCCATACCAAGAGCCAAAAGTTCAACTTCGGTGCAACAATCACTGGACTTGATCTCAACGACATCTCAGGTTGGTAATCCGTCAGTGGCGGCATGAACGGCGTGCACTAACACACAACAAATAGAAAACGACGTAACTAAGCTCAAAGAAGCGATATGGACGCACAAAGTCCTTGTTGTCAAGGGCCAATCCAATCTCGATCCCAAGAAGCACTGGGAATTAGTGACTCGTTTTGACCCTGATGCGCCCCAAGTACACAGCCATGGTAGCATGAGTAAATTTCGAGCCAAGGGCGGTGTGCTCTCAAAGTCGCGGGACGTTTACGGCATTCCTGGGGCTGAAAATGTACGACTCATTGGGAAAGGACCGCAAGGCGAGGACCACTATGGATTGAAGAATCTAACTATCGGGGGTTTGACAAACGACTTCCATGCGGACAAGCAAAAGCCTGGCGAGTTTGAGAGCGGCGTCACTCGATTTCAGCGCTGGCACATTGATGCGCCATTGTATGAACGGGACCCAGCTTGGTTTACTACGTTACGGGCGGTGAAGATGCCACGTGGACCGAACGTCACAATCCGGTGGGACGATGGTTCAGGCTTGGAAATGTCCAGTCCACCTGGCCTCACTGCCTTTTTCAGTACCAGCCAGTTGTACGACATGTTGAGTGAAGAAGAGCGGCGGATGGCAGACTGCAGCTGGGTTGAATATGCGCCGCACCCGTACATGTGGATTGAGCACTGCAAAGGAAACACAAACGGGCTTGGATTGAAGAACGAGGGTAAGGAGCACACCATTGAGGAACTCGGTGAGTACGACGAGAGTGCGGTCAAGAGGGTGAGTTCGATCTGTCAATGGTTGAAGCTTCGGGAAGCTAACTGGCAGCAGTATCCCTTTGTGTGGGTCAATCCTGTGACAGGAGAGAAGGCGCTCCAGATACACGGCATTTGCGCTAGAAAACTGTTCATTCGGTCGTCGACAGAGGACGCGCCTCAGGTGATCGAGGACGTGACTGAGATCAGGAAAATCCTTCACAATCTGCAATCGCGAATCCTGCGGCCCGAGTACATCTGCCTTCCGGAAGTCGAAGAGGGTGACATGGTTTGCTGGGATAACTACGGATGCTTCCACAGCGCCGTCGACTACCCCCTCGAGCCATACGGGTCGAGAGCCATGCACCAAGCCAATATCGGAGCCAGCAGAGGTCCAGTCGGGCCAACACCCCTGCCGGTTATGTAATAGAATAGACCTTATCCTGTAGTTGATTCTTGGGCATGCGGTAAAATGCATTTCGTACGGATAACAAGAGATGTAATATTCGCGATCCGGGCAAGGAAAAGGTCGGTCGCTGGAATGATGCTATTCGCTGCTCATTACATAATTATGCCGCAAATAGGGAGTTGCCGCAATGCATATGCCCAACGATGGGCCAATACACTATTTCGTCCTGTCTTGGCCGCCGGGTATGGTGGGAATCCTGAAATCGTCCGGCGCTTCCGACATGTAGGCTGGGTGCGTCGTGTGGCTAGGTTGTAGGCTTGACTAACTCGACATTATCTAACGAATACATAATTCTACCTGCTGTATCTCACCAATGACAGAGGCAAAGACGACTCTTGAGATCAACCCTTCACTTTCTGGTCTTCTGAAGGGGCCAAGGATTTCGTTTATATGAAGTTTATCCTGTGGCTATGGATATCGCGAGGGATGCAATCGATAATCGAATAGTGCTCCATGCAGAGATCATCAGGATGATGAGATTAGTTTATCTGTCCGCAAGACCAATGATTCCGACTCCCTTCTCACCCTCTCTCACGCGGCCATCGGGCGTCAACGATGCCTAACCCTAATCATGCGTGAAAATATTCAGGTTCACTGTATCGCTGGTCTTGTGGAACAACACCCTTGATGCATCTGCCTGGATGGCGCTGAGGGACGAAGACCGAGCTGGAATCAACATCGGATATGCTGTTTGCTTCTCTTATACTACCCGTTTAAGGTCGTGAAGGCTCGGACGAACAATGGATAAAACGTGGAGTGAAATGCTTGATTGATTCAACTCTAAACATGGCGAAGGAACCACGTCGGACCCAGCAAACTACGCAAACTTGTGCACGCCATGGCTAGCCCAGGGCAACGCATGGTCCCTCGGTAAAAGATCCGGCAAAGACCTATCTTTAGGTGCTCTAAGGGTTTTTCCTCAAAACTTGTTGGCACGTGACGATCCTTACCAGCCTAAGTCACAACCACTTTCGGCCGTAGAACTAAAGGAACTCTTGGCATATTAGCTTTTCATTAGATCAGAAAACCTTGAATCTCCAAATACGAATACGTGACTCCGCTGGGGCGTTCCAAAGTCGGAATGTGAACGCCGTGAGGAGTAAACCGACTCGGGATTTAAACAACATCCACCCGTCAACACTGCTTATGATATCAAATGTTACCCAATTCCTGTTAAGCTTCAAATTGTGGCGATCGAGATATGCTGGTGCCTGTCTCTGCCTGGCTCACACTGACATAATGTTATGGTATCCATAGAACAAATCTGGAATCGGCCTAGACTTGGTAAGTTTCACATCAAGCGTGATCGAGGGATAGACAAAGTCGGCCTGAGATCACACCGATTTCTGGGTTAGCAACATCTAGTTTTGTACACCATGAAGCACTGCAATTCTGATGTCCTTTCCTCATTGCTTTTTCTTGTGACTCTACCCTCCCGAATGTGGTAGAAATGGATTCCATACTCTCAGAACAGTCAACAATACATTGTTCGCCGGACCCCAACTGCTGAAGTACGTACTTCCTGCGGCTGGCTACGTGGTCGCAGTTGCCTTCGTGCTTTGCATCCCAAGGACCAAAGAACCAGTTGTCATCTTCAACCACATCAATGAGCTTCTGCTCCCACCACGCCAACCGACATTATCATGTCGCTCATTCACTGTTCTCCTCTATTTCACCCGCTTGAACCACTTCCTGTGATGAGCCCAAGTGTAATGCGCAGCGGCAACAAGAAGAACGGTAAAAGAAATAGCGTTAGCGGCTCGAACTCGACATCATCAGTCACAATGAAGTCCGCAGATCACGGTTCTACGAAGGCCAGGGGCAAGAAAGCTGCAGCTGCTCGTCGCGCCTCTCATCCTCTGGCAGATACATCTATTACATTGCCTGTCGACGACCCGATGCCCCCACCCATTCAATCAGGACCGCACTCCAGTCATGAACTTGCGCATTTACTTGCCACAACGTCTGCACCTCATTCGCAACAATCACTTATCTCATCGTACCAAGAGAGCTCATTCGATTCGCAAGGCCAAGGATCTCTGACTTTCACCATTGAATCCCAGCCCATGAGTGACCTGTCATCAAGCCAACAACATAATAATTAATGTAGGATATAGCGAATAGGATATGGTCCTGAGCAGTTCAACCTGCTATGAGGCATTTTGACGGAAGGCTTATTGGTTGGCAGCTTCCTCTGGCATCTCCTGAAGTCGGTCCAAATTCTGTCACACTTATGCCAGAATTCTTGGAACTCCGATTCCACGTACAATCATCCACCACAGACCCTCCGGCCACCTATACACCCTGCTTGGGCTTCGATTTGGATGTTCTCGCAAAATCGCTCTCTGCCCCGAAGACGAATCGTTCACTGCGCATTACAATCGCGACGTCCACACAAAGATTGAGCTAGGACAATTCCCGCGTTGAAGCTGAGTCGGTCTATGCCTACGAAGATCTCTTCGTGGAGCAAATACACTATTAGGACAACATTGACCCACTCAAAAGGAATTTGATTGTCATTTTGGCTCAATCAAATGCCGCCAAATTCAGCCACGATGTACAGACGCTCGTCGATGGAGATAAATAGTTGGGAAGGACACAAATAGACAGTCCCCACTAGGTTTCGGCAGGGAATGTTCTTTAGCGGATTTACCGTCGACCCGAAAAGACGCCAAGTGCTTTCCTTCATATGCTAGACGCTTCATTGCGCTTCCAGTTGGCCTGCACGCAGCTAGGGCATTAGCCAATCCTTTGTTATTTAGAGAATACACAGGGACATACACCAGTGACATGAGCCATTGAGAACAAAAATTCCAGTCCCTTCTTTTGGTGTCTCTCTGAATTCCTAAGGTCACTTTGGAGGCAAATACATCATTGATATCGAACTGCTCTCCCTCAATCCTTAGCTTCTTCAGCTTGTTCGCAACCACACGACTCCAAATGAGGCGGTCTCTCGAATCTCATGACACCTTCGACCTCCCTGCCTTGGGTAAAATGCAATTCTCACTGAAAGTAGTTCTGATTATTCATCGGCCTCGACTCTACGACCATTAAAGCCTGACAAATCCGTCATCGGGAGTATATGAGATGATCTTATTGATACTGGATGCGCCATAGTGTAAGAAAACCTTAGTTCTAGCGTGAAGCGGTTTTAATAAGCTTCACTTGAATGCCAGCGCGGCACAAAGGAACCTTCACTTTGATGATTTTGGCAGTTACAGGACTAGCAGAATCCTTCGATCGCGACTTTCAAAGCATTAAGCAGTATCTCGTATTTGTTGGCATCAACGTAATCTAACAAACGAATCACACAATAACCCCCCCTATGCAACCTTTCCGTAGGTAGGTATCCTTCATTGTCACGATACTTGTCACCAATTAGCTTAGCGTATCAAGAAAGTTGTGAATATACTCTGTGTCATTATTACTGAGAGATATATTCAACCTGTATAAAGTCACCACGTTTTTGGATTGGTGTATGGTGGATTTTACAGGTTTGCCCACAACTTGCATATCTCATAGTTTTCGAAAATCTAAGAATGGATTCAAATTCAGACCTATCTTCTTTGAACCTGATATCTTAAAGCGTTATGTCAAGAAGGGGCATGGTGGAAAAATCCTGTGAATGATCTTAGAAACTTGATTGTTTTGCCAGACCGCTGCACTTCTTTCGCAATTCAATGCTGACGATCGCCTAGAAGGGTGTCAGACGCGAAAGGATTTCAAAATTCGACTTCCAATTCTATGATCGCGATAGAGATCGTTCCGGTGCAATGTCTTTTGCCAAAGAAAACCGATAAACTCAAGCTCCCCGTTGCTTCTTAGATCAAGGTACCTAGGCACGTGCTAGGTGACTTTACAAAAGTGCGGTTCGCATCTGAGTCATTGATAGTTCCAGGTTGCTTTCCATGATATTATTTGCCACTCGGAATCCGCGTGATTCAGCCGCACTAGACCCTTTACGGCGCTAGTTCTCTTGGCGGAATTTTTGCCTTCCGACAGCCAATGATTGCAGCAGGTTTCTGTGACCTCCGAGGGAACACCTCCCAATGCTTTGTACAAGTCGGCGAACAGCCATCATAGTATAGCTATATTAGAAGTCAATCCCTGGGGGGAATGCAATTCAATTACATCTCCTCTTCTATTATGCGTCGGCGATCCTTTGTCGCAAAAGCGGCTTGGTTTGGTTTTGATCGAGCTCGTCTTCGCTCTTGACCACACCAACCTCTGTTTGAACTTCGAAGATATGAATTCTTTACCAGATATTTCCGCCAGCACGATGCTACTTTCTGTGTCCACTGCCCCTCGGCGGCGTCCTTCTCAGATTGATTGGGAAGTGATGCGGCCTCTAATCACGAAGCTTTGGTACAATGAAAACATGCACTTGATTGCCCTGCTTGAGGTGCTGCATCAGTCATATCCGTTCTTGGTGACGTATGAACTCCTTTTACTGCCCAAAACTATGTCTAATCGTTAAGGCCGAAACCCCTCAAGCGGAAATTAGATGACTGGGGTCTGTCAAAATATTTGAATGCTCAAGACGCTCAAGAATTGCTGGCTGCCAAAGCTCACATCGATGCTTCAGGACAAGCGGGTATCTTACTACTCAGAGGCAAGGTAACGTCTCTGGATCGTCTCGAGAAGCATCAGGTTCGCTCCACAACATCATGCGCATCGGAACCTGCTACGAATCAGCGAGATGGCTCTAAATGCTTCGGTAACGTTGTTGTTATCACACCTCATCCTCTGATGCGACCGCAGCCTGCTCTTCGTCTCTTACATGAGATTGAAGCGGTCCTGCGAGAACAACAACTCCTCCTCAGTAGGGCGAAGCAGACTTCTTTGTGTGTGCCAGATCACACCGGCCTTAGTTGGAATGCGTCAACCGCAGAGCTTGAGGCCCACGCGCAAGAGTTCCAACTGTTGGTCTGGGAGTCCACTAGGGCGTTCGAAGAGGGAAACATGGTATGGGCCGGAGTGTGCTGGCAATCCGCTCTCTTGCAGCTTGAAGACCTTGTTTGGCACCCCGATCTCAACGTATGGACGATTTTCATCAGGTGCTGCATCAGGCTGGCCCGTTTCGACGTCCGAAAGGCTCTCGAACACTTCATGTGGAAGTTGCGATGGTTGTGCAGAGAACTGCCCCTGCTGGCACCGCACCGAGCCTTCCTCCACGCGTTAACTGATGTGCCCCACGACTCTCTCGTTGATGGTGGCATGTTCGTCCTCGAAACACAACTTCGCGCAGTTGAAGCCCTCTGGCCTGTATATACAGATGGTCACGCTCCTTTTCACCTCAACCTCGATCTCGCAGAAGAACGGTTTTATCAGGGATTCACCACGAATCTAGGCTACGAGCTTGCAGATCACCAAGACCTGGAATCCATGGGACCCAATGAGATACTGGAGAACTTCAATGAATGGTACCATCAAATTTCCAAATATATGCTCTCTTTCGACTACGCCAGGAGCCAGTCAATGCTAACAAATCTCATCTCCTGTTTCAAGTTGCAGACAACCATCCAGCCACCAGATTCGAAAGTCAACGGATTTCTCGTGGAATCTTGGTCAAGGCTCGGAGATATCCAGTATTTGCAAGACCACTATCAAGAGGCATACGCTAGTTATATGCAAAGCCTTACGCTATATTTTGGATCCTTGAAGCTCTCTGGCCTGGCCCCTTGGCTCGCAGCTCGAATACACCGAACGCTCACATTACTGGACTGGTTGAGCACAACGAATGAACCGAATCTTAGTAAGAAACTGCTGGTGGATCATGTTAGCTACAAGCAAGATTTGGAAGCCGACATGGGCAGAAAAATCGCACTTCGCTGTAACACGCCACTCAAGCACGAATCGAAACGTTCGATGTCACTTTCGCGAATTAGCAGTGGACACCCACTGAACAAAGCAAACGGCGTTGAAACCAAGCAGGAAACTAGGGATGAGATGGCCAGAGGGAAGCGAGAATCCGCCATCGGAAGTTTTCATAGGCCTGTGTTGAGCCTTGATGCTAAAAAGGCTAAAGGCGGTGTCAAGAAGTCTTCTTCTAGGCAATGGCCCAGTGGTGGTGGTGGTGGTGGTAGTGGTAAACATTCTGCGCGACGTGGCTTCTCTGAACCTCCGAGTCGCCCAATTGTGTACTGGGCCTAGCAGAATGCCGGAACAGAAAATATAGTCCAGATTTATTCGATCTAGGACAGATACTGTAGATGAACGCCAAACTTCTTGCGTATCAAGGCGCCGTATTGTAATCCATGATCCAAATCTAGCCTCTCCCTGCGCGTAGTCGTGTGCATTCTGGGAACCCCCCTCTGCATTAATAGCGAATGCATTCTTGCGGCCTGACGATATCCCACACGTCTCCACACTTCTTTAGCCGTGGTTAGTTAATTGGCCTCCCCTGCGAAAATAGAGGTGTCCCAGGGACGAAGCGAGGAACAAGAATAACGTCAACAACAACCTCCTTGGCCTAGAGAAGCGAATAAAGGTGTAAAAAAGAAAATGCTTTTTCTAGTCCCTCTATATGTACCCAGAGGGTTAATTGTACACGTCTATTCGAAGCCCATTTCAACATTAAGACGACATTTAATAGACCTCGAGGACGTATCTTCCATCATCCTTCAGCTTCATGATTTCTTTGCTCGTCTCACCCTTCTTCACCTTCTGCCCGTTCGCCAGCCAATCCTTGGCAATCGCCTCTTCAAGCACGTTCGTCACATCCGGTACCGGCCACGTTGGACCGCAGAGATAGAAGCAGCCCTCCTCTTTGCGGTACGCTTGAACAATGTCGTCCATGGTCTGTCGCATCCTGTCTTGGATATAGATCTTCTGCGGCTGATCTCGCGAGAATGCACGACCAAGCAGTGTGATGACACCAGCTGCTTGATAAGCTTCCCATTCCTCCCCATAGCAGTATTCTTCTCGTTGATGGCGGGAACCCATGTATAGAAGGACTGAGCCGATCTCCTTGCCCTGAGCTTTCTCCATTGCGCGATGCTGACAGAAGGCGCGGAATGGTGCCAGACCAGTGCCGAGACCAGCCATAATGATTGGCTGAGAGGAATTGGGAGGAAGCTTCATGACGGACGGCTTGACCGACACGGTTACAGGTGCACCCACTCGAAGTCGTGAGAGATATCGTGTAGCTTGGCCGAAGCGGTCACGACCATGAGGATCGACCCAGTTGACGACGACGATCATAAGAGCAACCGAGGTTGGAGTGACAGCCTGGCAGGAGGCGATGGAATATTCTCTTCGCTTCATTGGTGCGACGATGCGTGCAATTTCGTGGAAAGATGGATGTGCAGAGGCGAACTCGAGAAGGATATCAGCGTAAGTGACAGTGTCGACCTCAGCCCGGCGTTGGAACTCTTTGTACCCTTCTGGTCCGGCCAGAGTTAGCAAATTCTCCTTTTCTTTCTTGTCTGATGCAAATTCTGCCAGTGCTTCGTAGAACTTTTTGGGCGGGCGTCCAAAAATGTCGATATTCTGGATAAGAGCCTGATACACAGTCCGATTCTCGAATCTCTGGGTGTCATCCCGAGCTTGGACTTCAACAACTTCTTCAGGATCAAGGCCGTACCACTTTATGAACTCCATCACTTGGTCATGGTCGTTTTCAGCGTGGATTCCCAATGCTTCACCGATATCATATCTCAGGCCTGATGTTCCAAGATCAAACTCGATGTGGAAGATATTTCGATCATAGGTTAGCGGTGTTAGACGGCGGTTCTCCTTCACATGCACAGTATAGGTTTTGGTTGGTAGGTCAGGCCTGAGACTGTCTTCGGTGCCATATGCTTCCTTGAACAGCAAGCCCTTGGCCGCTTTTTGCCATGTTCGCAGAAGAGATGGAGCTTCCGCCTCGGTCTTATCCCAGGACTCGAAGCTATTCGCCGTAAGAGTGGCCGATGGTGTCGTTTTGGACACATCGACTTCAGCCTCTGTCCATTCCTTCGGCACCTCAATTTGTCTGAGCGTCAGTTCCAGATCGGCGGCGACCTTTTCGAGAGTGAAGACATCGGTACCAAATTGTGCCAGTTTCTGAAGGCCGATTTCCTCAGCATTCGGGAGCGCAACGCGAAGAAACGCAGATTGCACGATCAGGGATGCAAGCTTAGAGTCCTCCTTGTCTAGCGCGGTGGCATCAGGATCAATCAGGTACAAGGCAATATTTCTCTGTGCAATCTGTCTTCGTGCAACAGCAGATAATTTCTTCTCCACGTCTTCGTCTTTTACTCCTGGCAGTACCACGAGGAGCTTGCCGCCCATCTCGATGCTGGAGAATACGTCGACCTTGTCAAGCAGTGCGACATCAGTGACCACAGCTGCGTTGGCCTCCGAAATGACATAAGTAGCGTCGAGGCTCTTCGGAGCCTTGCGAATGTCAATTCGGTGAATGCCGCCTTGCACCAGGTTGTCGTGCACTGTACCCATGGTGACATTTTGTGAGGAGTCCTTGGCCAATGCTTGAGCAAGACACTGCGCTGCCGATGCCGACGGGGCGTCATCTGTGTTCCAAAATGTGTACTGCTGGACTTCTTCGTCTAGTAAGATTGGAGCGAGTTGAGCTTGTGGCATGGTGTCGACAGGTCTGCCCGCCAGCATATGGTAGACAGTAGCAACTGATTGAGGCGACCACGACTCGGATTTGGAGAACTTGATATCACGGACTTCGGGGGTTTGGGGAAGGATGCTGTTGAAAGAGACGGCTGCGAGAACGTCGTCGTACAACCTGGATCGGATGCCGCTTTCCGCCACTTCTTCGGTTGACGCGACTTGACCGAGAACTCCAATGACCTTGACGGTGGTTGGCAGAGACTGCAGGAATACGTCTTCAATAAAGGGCCGATACACACGAACGTTGACGACACCGATCCGACTTCCAGCCTGGGCCAACTTTTCGGCGACTTGGGCTGCCAGAGACGATTCGACGGATCCGAACGTCACCAAGACTTGCTCCGCAGCGGAATGGCCATAGTACTCAAAGGCTTTGTAATCCGTCCCAAGCTCTTGATTAAAGGCGCCGATCGTCTTGAGCACTTTTCCTTCGGCAGTTGAATGCTTGTTCTCGTCGCGGGAGATTGCTTGCAAGACGTGCTTGTACGCTTTCTGAAGATTCGCTTGATCGAGGACGTCGATTACTCGGGTCGTTTCACGGCTCATCTTAACGCCGTCGTAGGTATGGAGGACAGGAGCGCTTTGGGCGAGCAAGGTGGCGAGAAGAGAGATGTGCTGAGCCTCATGCGCTGAGTGGCTGGAGATCAGGTGAAAGCCCAAATCTTCGGCGAGCCACATGGAGGAGACGTAGTCGGAAGACAGGACGCCGTTGTTGCTTCCATCATAGCCAGCAGCGGCAACGTGAGCGACGAAGGGATTGGCTACGCCATAGAGCAGTGAAAGCTGATCCAGGGCCTGGCGCAGCAAGGGAAGTGCAGACGAAGCGGCGAACGAGCCCTGTGGGATGTGCCTCCTCTTCACATCGAAATCTTTCGAAAACAGGTAACCAAGACAGGCGGTTCCTGCGCCCGCACGGACATCCATCGACTGGAGTTTAGGCGAATAGCCATGGACGTTCTTCTCGTGCTCCTTGTGCCATCTTCGTGCTGAGACGTCGAGGTCGAAGGTCTCGGGGCTGTACGACCAGAGCTTGTCGGAGAGAAGGTAGGCGACTTGCTGAACGAGAGCCTGAGCGGTGACATACGTTGGGCCAGCGATGGCACCTAGGGAGACATGTTTCCCAAAGGGCAGGGCTCCTGATGAGATTTCGGGTTCGTTGCTGGCCAAAGAAGTCAAAGAAGTCAAAGGAGCGACGGTCGGGTAGTGCTCGGACAAGTCGACAGCTACCCTGAAGAGTGACATGGCGCTCGTGGGTGAGGACTTTAGAGAGAGAGAGAGAGAGAGAGAGAGAGAGGTAGTCGGCGGCTCACAGCCTGGGGAATTTGAAGGCGAAGGGAAAGAAACAGATTTAAAAGCAGCCGACCAGACCATCAGCCCATGGGCCGGGCCCACCCCGTTGCCATTCACATATTTGACGCTTCAACAACCGGTCGGCGTTGTTTCCAGCCATGCAAAGGCCATTTTGCCCTGACCATCCTGACCTCACCAGAAATTCACAATCACGCAATTCGCGCTAAAAAGTTCTGGCGGCGAAAGATGTGCCGATGCAAGAAAGCGAGGTTCAGCCGGTTCGGCCAGTCCGTCCGGGAGCTGTGCTGCCTTGTCCAGCCTTGTCGAGCCTTGCCATCAGATTCATCGTCGACTTTCCACCTCATTTCCTACAAATTAGTACTAGCGTTCTGACTCACTCCACTTTTCTGGCGCTTTCTTGCACTGGGAGACGAACAGTCGATAGTGTACAAGCTCAGACGGTGGATGAAGGATATTCAGCCAGGTATAAGCGTAGAAGTTCATCACAGACATTGTAATCGAGGTGAAAGTCAAGTCTAGAGACAGATTTGTGAGTAATTCAGCGGCCAAGTTCAATGCCGCTCCATTGGGCCTGGCGTCGCCACACTTCCTCTCGTGATAGCTGCATTACCATTGTGCTCGCTGAGATGCAAGATAACGAACCAGCTTGCCACTCGGTTCAGACCCTTTCATGTTGTCCTATCACCAATGTAACGAAAGGGCTTGCTGATCGATGTAAGCGGACGTTGCCGAAGCCCATGAAATTTGATGTTCAAGTCGGGTGGGGCGTCAAGTAGATCAAGGCCTGCGGATTTGGTGGTCCACCGCCCCGGGCTATCGAGAGTGACGGGCTTGGTGAGTGGGCCTGTGCTGACGACCCCGCCCGGTCGTCGACGAGGGTGCAATTCCTGATTCTCTAGGGTCTCACAAAGGCATCGAAGGGCGTTGAGCGGGCTACCGAGGATACTTCTGCCCGTGCCGAGAGCGACGACGGTCTCTTCTGTATAGAAACTGATACGGAATCTTGCTCAGGCCCCAGGCTCTGTTATTGAATCCTCGAACAAATAGCTCCAAGTAGGTTTGGCTCGATTGCGGTCATAGCCTGGCCAAGAGAATTGGTTGGTAAAGCTCATCTTGCGCCCCACGACGACCTCTTGCTTTTGAATCCTCTTCGCACAGATGGCGGCGGCCAGTTGATATGCATGTTGCTCATCGAGGTTCGCCATTGGGCTTCGGCGATTAATCTTCACGATAATTGGAATGCATGGCTTGTTTGGCTGTTGGCTTGCGGGCAGCCGCGGCGACAGAGGGAACAGGAGCTGCCATGTTGGTGGTTGGAACTTGGTTGAAACTTTGACGAGGCCGACGAGCGATCCATGGATTGTGCTGCGAAAGTGTTATCACCCCTTTGCAAGCAGCTGCCAAGGCGATCTGATGCCATGTTGGCGGACAGCGGTCCAGCTCTTCTCAACGTCGCATCGTCGACACGGTACTGGACTGCGCTCTGTCGACCTCGCTGATCGAGCTTCCAGTGAGGCTTAGGGCTCCGAGTTGATTGCGCAGTGCGAGTCTTCCCCATGCGCGAGACGAAGTTGCTTTGTACAAAGTACTCCGTCCTTCGTCGGCATGGCATTAGGTCCTTAGCTCATCTAGCCAAATAAGGGTACCTAAACTTTCGGCTGGTGCCTGTTGGCACCGAACTAATTAGAGGTACGGAGCTTGCAATCAGCTGAAGGCTTAGGCCACGTAATAGGCCTGAGCCTGGCGGCAACCCGAGGTCCCGCCGGATGAACTTCTGGCCGCCAGATGCATATGGTCCCTATTACTCAACCGCCAGAGGTACCAGGTACCTAGATAAAAGCTCACAAAGTTCACCAAGGAAAGAGGTAGATGCAACACTTCTCGTTCCAGTAATCTATCACAACGCTGAGCAGATTCGGCGGTCTACGGGAATTCTAGAGTCCGAAAGTAATACTTCGGACGTCCAACCAGTTCACAATGACATCCGCACTCGTGCTGGGAGCAACGGGCATGACAGGTTCACACATCCTTTCAACCCTCCTATCATTTCCATCATCCCAGATCTCGTCGGTAGTAACAATATCCCGACGGCCACCACCAGAAGCGTCCACCCCAGCGTCATCATCTTCAGCTGGCCCCAAGCTTTCTCCTCGTATCGAAAAGGACACCTCAAAGTGGGAAACGCTAATCTCGTCTGATTCCACCCGACCTGCACCAGAGATCCTCTTCTCCGCCCTAGCCACAACTCGGGGCGCCGCCGGTGGCTTTGACAAACAGTACATTCTCGAACACGACCTGAACATATCCCTGGCCCAGCGTGCCCGTCAACTAGGCACCAACACTTACGTCCTGATCTCGGCCGCCAATCCGTCACTTGATTCACGCTTCGGGTACACACGCATGAAAGCCGAAATTGAGCGTGACATTTTGGCTCTTGATTATCCGCACACAGTCATCCTTCGGCCAGGGTTGATCGCTGGACAACGAGAGGAGAGCCGTCCAGCTGAGGCGGTGTTGCGGTGGATTGCGGATGCACTGGGCGGCATTAGCGGCGGCCTGCTGAAGGACTTTTGGGCGCAGGACGCGGATGTGATTGGGAGGGCCGCGGTGAGGGCTGGATTGAGAGCCCACAGAGGCGAGATGACTGGGAAGACGACGATATTGCATGGGAAGGAGATTGTGGCTCTGGGAAGGGAGCCCCTGACTGAAGACGAGAGCACCGCGAGGTGATCTGGCTCAGAGTAACCTTGGGCATGGGGCAGGGAAAGATACCGTGTAATGGTGGATTCTTTGCGCCGGGATTGCGAGTTTGCAATGCATAGGAGCGGGCGTAGGCTTTTTCAATTCGTACACTACTATGTACAACATGCATACTGACACATGATCGATAACCGTCGAGAACATAGCGAACGCCGCCCGGTTGAGCGCAGACATGCGAAGACCCCGGTTTGCCAAATACCCGCTGCACAACCATGCGGGCTATTGTAGACATTTCAATCTGTATGCGAAAGCGGCTAGGCAACTGATTCAGTCCACACTTTCGCCAGGAATTGAACTGACCATGTTCAAAATGCTCCATTTTCGCCATGGCCGAAATGCAGGCCAATTCCCGAATGAGGCGGGCGTTGCGTCAGTTTCCTTTTCGTATTCGACTCTTTCAACTCGGCTGACACACTCAAACCTCCCGAGTTGTTCAAACAAATCGCTTCCACCCCTGAACATCCGTGGTACGCACGCCTTCACTCCTTTTTCTTCCCGGCCCCTCCAGACACTTCCGAAGTTCCCTTACTCAGCTCTGGGTTTGCGGGACTTGCATCCAGCGGATTCCCCTGACTGCCTTGCCCGGCTTGCTTCCGTGCTTCCTCCGGGTCATTGGAGCTGTTCGGGTCAAACGCCGTCTTCTCCTGCGCTGCGGATTCGGCATCGGTGCCTGATTTGCTGTATTCATTGGCTTGAGTGTCTATCTTCTCACGGTCGTGCTGTGCTTCTCGTTGTGGGCTCGTGTGATTTGTAGACGAGGCATAGGAACGTGTGGCTGTATTGTGGATGGTGCGAGCTGCAAACCCCCTTCTGAAGGGCAAGAGGCGTGCCGACATGGTTTCTGTTTGTGTCGTGAAGTCTTGTTGGGGAGAATGGTCTCAAGTATGTCTAAATATTTTGTAGGTGATCGCAACAGTGAAACCTTTCCTTTTGGCAGAGATTGAGTGTTTAATATGAGGTTGGAGTTGGGATTTCTAGCTCGCCAGACGTTGTGCAAGGACGTGGAAATGCAGGACAATTATCCCGTCCATATATCAAGGTGCATCATTGGAACGTCATCGTGGCTCTCGGAAGCTTCCAGTGGGGTACCTGGGTAGGCGCTAATACCACATCAAATCTGGGGTAACTAAAGCTTAATATCTGGAATATCCACGGGTGGCGCTAGCCTAGTCGTGCCTAGTGAATTCGAGTAGTAAGAAATGATATATTCGATCACTAAGGACATAGTGCTTCGAGGAGATCGAGCACGTCTTTCCGAAACATCGAGAGTGATTTATATAGACGCCATCGTATGTGTGAGCGATCCCATCATTCAACTGCATCGGCCAAGTGACCAGGTGGAATGAGAGCATTCGACCGTAGACAAGTTGCGCAGAACGGTGACACTTTCTAGCGCGCATCACTTTACCCAAGTCCAAGCGGCCGGGGAACTCACTGGAAATGGCTGACGGCGTTCCGATCTGGCACCTAGGCATCTAAGTGGCCTTCCGAGGTGCAACTTAGATGGTGGAGGGTATTACCGCCCTGTGCCAAAGCTCGCTTTCCAGTAAGCCAGAATACAGCAGTCGACACGGTCGCACTATTGTCTGAATATTGGGAAGCTACTTCAGAAACCGCCCCGCAGGGACGAATGATCGAATTAGCTGTGATCAAAATCTTAAATAGGGATATAATCGCTCAACTTGAAAGCAGTTCGCCGCACGAGATTGTACTTTCTCAGAACCACCATCTCTCTCGTGGCACGCAGAATCCATCTTGTTGACACCAAAGAGTGCCCATCTTCCGCCATGGCCATCTCTTCTGTGAGATCTTGCCCTTCGGACTGATCAATATCCTGTTGCGCTATCGATGCCACCTCTGTATCTCCGTCCTTTTCCCACGGCTTTAACTCCTCTGCATCTTGTACTTGAGTTAACTGGGCCTCTAGTAGGTTACTCTTCTCCTCTAGTGCCTTCCCCGCGTAATCATTCCTCGCGAACCGTATCCTCGTAGTATCCTCCAGCCCACACCACAGAAGAGGCAGCGAAGATGACTTCCATGGCTCCCGCCCAGTTCTCCTACTATTTCTCCCCGAGATCCATATCGTGATTAACACAAACCCCGCTGTTCCGGTGAGCAGAACGACGTCCAAGAGGAGAAATTTCCACTCGAACCGCACGCAGGTCTGATTTCCCAGCGCCTGACCCAGGATCGGTGCACTATTCGTTGCATCGCCATTCCGGCGCATCTGAATCGTCATGGCGTGCGCTAGCCGCTTCATGTACGCTTCGGCGACAGACAAGCGCGGGATTCCGTTATTGTAGAGGTACATGAGATGGATATCGCCAATAGCGCTCCATATCCCCGTGACGCTGTTCTGGTGGCCTGGAGTTCCGAATAGCATTCGGAAATATTCAGGAATGGCATACGTGGACTGCATGCCGAACGTGTAGGTGCAAGCGGGATCATAGTACGAAATGTCTGGACCCTGAGCGAATTGAAGATCTTCGTCCGGCTTACCGTATTCACTGCCTTTCTCCACAGGGAGGACGTACTGTCTGCCGCTTTTGAGCGTCCTTACAGCGCGTGTTTTACGATCTTGAGAAGTTGTGGACGGTGTACAATCGATCCCAGGCAGTGATGGGTAATCCCCGACCAAAGAGTAGTATGGTAAGCTTATATTGATGCGCGGAAGCTTTATCTCTGATACCAACTCTTGTGTGATATGGGTTTCGGAGATGTTAAGCCGTTCAAAAGTTTGCATACATGGATGTATACTTGCGCGAAAGGCAAGGGTAAACTGTCCATAATCAAGCGCCTCGAACGCAAACAGCGGCACTTCCTCTGGATCGTCGGTAAACTCTGGGGCTTCGGCGGTGGAAAATACATCCCTGTGGTATGTGGTATTTAGACCTGAAGGCAAAACATAATTCATGCCAACGTTTTTGACCTCGGCTGACAAGTTAACGACGGAGTAGCACATGGCCAGAGAGCGATAGAAAGTTGCGTCTGGGAAACTGCAGTTCCCAGAAGGACAATTCCAAAAGAGGTCAAAATCGTCAGTCTCGGAACTCAGTATACCCTGATAGATTGCGCGACTCATGGGAATGTCAATGAATTTCAAGAAAGAGGTTATTATTTCTCCCGCTGCAGTGTAGTTGTTGGTCTTGTTGACAGATGCCATACCAGGGGTTGACCAGAGACAGTCATACGGTTGGACAGTCAATTGGGTAAGGGCATCTACTCCGAGACTTACGACGGTGATGAAGGCGCCAACACAGGCGAGGAGATGTCGAGGATGCTGGAAGAGAAATCGAAGGGACCCTCTTGGACCTCTGCTCGCTAGATCGAAATCTTGGATGTCATGCACAGTCCGGGGCTGCGCAAACCACAGCCATTTTAACTCGCTCAATGCTTCAGCAACTGGCATCAACAGACCGGCTTTCAGGACTGATGCAAAAGCCGAGACGAGAAAGTTGATGGTAAGAAATCCAGGCCAAGCGGGAAGTGGCTTTCTGTCGCACGATTTGACGACTAGAATGATTGCGACCAGAGAGCCAAGTGAGATGCCATAGCTTACGATTTCGGGAATCCAAAACCATAGCTGTGAAGTCCCAGAGGCCTTGCTCGCATTACGGATCACTAACGAAGAAGTGGACGCAGATTTTAGTGATCCTGGAGGTTCAGAATCTTGAGGCAGATCTTGATGAGAGGGCCTGGCTGGAGCATCCTCAGATTGATCAATAGACTCTGTTACTAACGGCTGCTGTTCTGCCATCGGAGGGCTGTTTGAGGATGAGAAGAGTGGGAAGAACCTGAAGGTAGTTCACAGCATCAGGCTGGGAGTCATACCTACCTAGATAGGCATCAAATGCCAAAGGTCTGTGACGTAAGTAGACCTGAGATGGTCTAATTTGTGCATGGTTCCTGTGCCAGCATGCTTGATGCAGGTTGACGTGGTACGCTTCTTCAGCCTGATTGTGATAAAGATCAAAGCATTCCAAGCCGTAGTGTGAGAAGAAAAACCGTTAGGCTCAATTAGGATTTCGAACGATTAGCTTTGCTATCTTCTCCAATCATCGCTTGAGCGTTGTTAGATGGCAGGACGGGTGAACGGTGGAGCTGAGTATAACACATTAAGTGAGCAGTCCGTCCAAAGTACCAAGGTATACCTGCAAGAATTGATGTTTGTAATTAACCCTCAACAGCCCGCTGTGCTCGGCTGATTCTGCGCCGCCAACCATGTCTCAACTTTGACTGAAACATGAAAGGGGCCAGAATTGGTTGCATGAGGAGATAGGACGATGTGTTTGGGGGCGTTGGTCGAGATATCAGGATCTTCCAACATAATGCGCTGGGGAGCGCCAAAACCCGCGTAAATTACCGAGCCCAGCATGCGGGCACTATTGGCTGCGTTCTGTCTTTTGATCTCGAGAGAAAGAGAAGAGTTCTTTACAATTACACAATCACCTCCGAGGCTTGGTTTCGAATATCTCGGGCGTCTATGTCTCGCTTATGTAATACTCACTCGCCCTTGTCGACATACTCCGTTTCAATCAATTTCCTTTCGAAGGCCCCGCTTGAAATTCCTCTTACGGCTAGGAAAGAGCTCCACTTCGATCCTCGAATGCACGCCTGCATTTACCAAAGCCTACCAGACAGGTACTGTCAGCATTGATTCAGCCGTCAATGTGTTACCTAGAGCTTTGATTTGGCCTAGACACAGATCAGTAGACGGTCCTAAACACAGTGGATCCTCGGGATTGGGCAGGAGAGCAAGGCATTGACTCACCAATGCTATGTGTCTTTGTCGCATGTCATTTCTCTGTTGAAGTCTATCTTTCGAAAGACAATACATTGGTGTTACTAAACTCGTCTCCTTATCCGAAGATCAACTGCCTTGGCTGTTAGCACCGCAGAAGCTGGACGTTCCGAGAATTGAGATGGTGTCGCCTCTGTTCGCTGTTGTGGCCGCTCGTTGTGCTCGGTCGTTGCTCGCTGGACAACAACGTCCCGAAGGCCTTCTCGATGAAAAAGCGCTTCAGATGTTAGTTAAGCAGCTACTTTGGCAGAGAATATGCCGCTGCAACCCATCAACCACAAAGCGTTCCACCAGGGAGTACGATGCTCAACAGCCCAACGACTTGCTTGCCGGGTCCTGTCGCTACCTCATTAACATGCATGCCTCCAGCCCCTGACCCTGAGTCTGACCCCGGTTTTTTGGTCATCATACCAATCTTGTTGGCCTTGTGGAAGGTCAATACCAGTCCATTCCATAGCCTCTTTCTTCCCCACTTCCTGCCAGCTATTGTGCTCATCATCCAAAACTTCGGGGAAAAAGGTGTCACAATGAAATCCTTCCCCGTCGCTGGTCTTGTCAATCTCGGTCTGCAAAATGCGCAATCTTGACTTCAACTTATCGTCCTGGAGGAACTCGTTGTAGATTTCGGCTCCACCAATGCAAAAACTCTCCCCGGACTCATGAGCGTCGAGAAATGTGACAGCACTGCCTGGAGAGCTCGCTACAAGAACACTCGGTATCGATTCATTGTCTGAGCTAATTTGAATGGTGCCATCCTTCATCGTCGTTGTTTGGAATGAGTCATTGTGGATCTTCAATTTCTTATACTCACGCGATTGTGGGTTCGAGCTTTTACCAGCCGCTGTGGTTGAATTCTTCAAATCTCTGCTCTGGCTGCGAAACCATTCTCCTGCTTGCTTGCGCTGATCCTCTAGGTCATCGACAATTTGTTTTGCCGCGTCCAATGGGTTAGCTCGCGTTATGACAATATTAGTTCGGTCACTGAGCGGTCTGAAGCTCTGCGCGATCGAGAAATACGTCTTCCGACCCATGATCACGTTGTTTGCAATGGTACCGCTCGCCACTAACTTATGGCTAGAGCTATTGGTGGTCTCGGTCACACGCTTGAAGTAATTCATGTCTGCTCTAATCATGGGCCAAGGAAGTTGCCCTTTGAAGCCAATTCCAAGTTTGCGACCGCTGCCACCCGGACCAGCGTTGGCTGTACAGGGTGTAGTGGCTACAATAAGGTAGAGGGGCCGAAGCCTCTGTGTTAGCTCAGCTCCGAGCATTTCCACTTTCTCGGCTTCGGCAGCAATAGGGTCTCTGTCTTGAAGTTCCGTCGAGGATGGTGTCGAGAGAGTTGTTCCTGGTGGTGTCTCCATTTGCATCAGGGGTGGTTCAAAGGACGGGTTGCAGTCAAATCAACTCCTGACTTGTAGGGGATGTTGGTTTCAAGGCTGACAGCCTCGGAAACCAGAGGCTTGGAAATCTTTTCCGGTGTTTATAGTGCAAGTTCCAATAGCATATGTTGTAGAGTCGTTCGCTTAGCCGACCCGCATGGGGAGACCGTGTGTCGTACGTCAGTGCTGACGCTCAAGATCCAACCAATGTCAACGGTGCGGCAGGGAAGAACGATTTTGGCATCGATTCTGAGATTGTCCAAGGCTGCCTTAGCCTTTGTGACTCTCATAGCGCAAAACGCGTCAAGGGCAACAGGGCAAACGTGTTACCGTGATCGGAAACAACAACTTAAAGCCGACGCTGGCGCAATGAACCATACAAGATCTATTTCGATACATTTCAAGGTTGTCTAGACTCTAACGTTTGTTGAGATTTACACTCTCAACCTTCAGAGCTTGTAGAAAATGACTGTGTCAATCTTTCATATATACGCTGTTGTCGATCAGCTTCGGAGCACTTGAGCTCGCGGCACTCTTCTTCCACTCTACGATTTCCGCGCTCCAAACAGCTCACTTGTTCCTTCTAGGCTTTGAACCATGTTTACTGCTAGTAGTCTCCGGTCACCGCGATTGACAATGCCAAGGGTGGCAAGCCTTAGGTCGTGGATTTTACCGATTTCCCGCTAGCGGACGGCTTAGAATGCCACTTCTGGTCACAAATCGAGGGGCTTACCTGTTTTCGCTTGAGGGTTGCTGCTGGATCTGACTTCATGCTTCTTGGGCGATTGGTGTCCTGCGAATCGCTTGATAAGAGCTTGGTCTACGGGCCGAAGTCTACCAATAGCCAAGGAAGCCGTCGACTTGCGATTACGTCGTACCTAAATAATGCGATGTTATTACTCGTGCACTTCGAAGTCCGTTCGTATCAACTCCAGCAGCCAAGATGATGTGCTGGTGGGCCCGGGATCGCAAAAGACCCATCAGTTTATCATCGCCCGCGGGCCATGCCTTTGCTTCCCCAGGACACAGCCCATTCTTTCGCCTCGGACGATAACTTGTATTGCCAACCGAGCAGCCCGTTCTACCGGACATACTCTCGATGCGTTCAACAATATTGCCGCGCGACTGCAATCCCAAGGCCGCGGATCAATCCGGCTCTACTTAAGGCCTGAACCATCCTATCGACTGCGTCCACCAGGCGGTGATGGCCAGCTCAAGAAAAGGAAGTGAAGAACACCAACCATGGGACAAACTTGAATTTGTGACGACTGCACACAGTGATGCAAGTACACCGAGCACTTGGCCTCCCAAGCTCATCATAGAGGAGAACCACATCGAGCGAGTAGAGAATGGCCCGAAGGGGGCGTATTCGAGAGCACGCGGGCCACAAGGATCGCAACATGTCACAAGGGAAGACCGGCGCTGGTCTACGTCTGGCCTTGGCTTGCCACGAATCAATTCGCAGGCATTCGCCGCCGCTCAATCCGAGCATAGCATGACCTTCTGGGAAGGAGTTCGAAACTATCCCAAAGCAATGGTATGGTCGGCATTCATTTCTCTTGCGATAGTTGGTGAAGGTTATGATATCTCGTTGGTCAACTCTTTCTACGCATTCGACACTTTCCAACGAGCGTACGGTGTGCCTGTTGGAGATGGCACATATCAGATCAGCTCAAAATGGCAATCATTGCTCAACAACGGCGCTGTTATAGGCGCCATTGTTGGTCTCCTGGCAAACGGTTGGCTGAGTGAAAGATATGGTTATCGCAAGACGCTTGTTATTGCCCTGGTTTCACTTAGCGCCTTTGTCTTCTTGTCAGTCTTCGCCTTCAACAAGGAGACACTCTTCGCCGGACAAACGCTTTCTGGCATCCCTTGGGGAATATGCTCAACCCTCACAATGTCGTACGCAGCTGAAGTTATGCCCATGGCGCTTAGGGGTTATTTGATCGCAAACATTAACTTGTGCTGGATCATCGGCAACATCTTTGCGGTAGGGATTCTTCGTGGATTTTTGCACGACACATCCACCTGGTCGTTTCGGATACCGTTTGCAATTCAGTGGTTTTGGGCCTTTATAGTGCTAATTGGGATGTATTTTGCCCCCGAAAGTCCATGGTTTCTCATCCGAAAAGGACGCTTCGATGAAGCACGGAAAACACTTTTGCGCCTGAGCAACAAGTCGCACAACTTTAACGCGGACAACGTGGTCGCTATGATGCACCACACTGACGAGGTGGAAAAACAACTCAACAATGGGAAAACCGAACGAAATGACATATCATACTTGGAATGCTTTCGTGGGACCAATCTCCGTCGCACAGAAATCGCATGTATGCTCTTCATGGCACAAAATTTGTCGGGTCTGCCGTTGGTTGGGTTCGCTGCTTACTTTTACACGCGCCTCGGGTTCTCCACCGTCCTTAGCTTCAATTTGACCTTGGGTATGCATGGACTATCCGTCCTTGCTTGTATTGGAGCGCTCGGATTGATCAAGCGGCTCGGTCGTCGGACGATATACCTGGGCGGCTTGACAGGATGTTGCATCATCCTTCTTACCGGCGCGATTCTGGCAACGGTGCCAGAGTCCAAAGCGACGCTTGTGGCCCAGGCCGCGATGATAATTGCATTCGTAGTGACGTTCGACCTTTCGCTCGGACCTTTAACGTACACCTTAGTGGTGGAGTTGCCATCGACGCGGCTGCGAGTACACACCGTCGTGTTGGCGAGGATCTGTTACAACCTGAGTTGCATCGCGACGAACCTGATTGCATCGCACGCTTTAAACCCAACAAGCTGGAACTTGCATGGGAAGATCAATTGGGTTTGGTTCGCGACCTGCCTCATGAGCTTGGTGTATTGCTATTGGAGGCTTCCCGAGACCAAGGGGTTTACTTACCACGAGTTGGATATATTGTTTGAAAAGAAAGCTAACGCTAGAAAGTTTGCCAGCATTCAGCGAAGACTTGAGGAAACGGGATATTTTAGTTTTTATGAGACGACGGATCCTAGCGTCGATGCGACTTGGCGGTAGCAATCGTGGTGAAGTAGCGGTAGAGGTATCGCAGACAATGGGTTGCCTTGCTGGCTCTCGAATGCATTTCACCCCATGCACGTTCAGTCTTCTTCGTAGGCAAGCGTCGTGTAGCCCATTCGGAGGCCATTGGATGCGACCTGGTGGTTGAAAGTGGTGTCAAGCCGGCGCACGTTGGTGCATGGCTCGTTGTCCTAGTCACTCGTCATATCTATATCCTCGTGCTCTTGCTCGGCCTCCACCTGTAGCTCTTGGAATGCATGTCCGTTTTTCCTCAGCCATTGCTGTAGGCCTTTCACAACAAGAGCCTCGTCTTCGCGCATCTTTATCTTCTTCCTTTCTTGTCCAGGACTCTGGTCTGCGGCCAGGGTATCCAAGCCTCCAAACAGCCACAACTCTTTCATAGTGCGTGTGAGCACCATCAGCTCTTCTGCGGCTCGTATTAGGGCCATTGTGGCAGTATCAACGGTGAGCTGCTTGTTTGCAGTATCGACGAGGGAAGGGACCGCCTCTGTTTGCCCTTCTTGAGGGGACGAATCAATTGCAACTTCGAGAATGTCACCGAAGCGTCGGATGAGCTGTTTGGTCAGGACTTCTATTCGTGCTGGAGAGGGTGTGGAGTCAGTTTGCACATTCCAACACTTGCCAACATTGCGCCGTCGTTACGGGAAGGAGGTCTACCTTGCATGTATTCTGCAGTTGGGCTCGTCGAAAGGAGCTCTTCCCTCTTGACTTCTCTTGCGCGCTGCTGAGATGCAACTGCCATCTGCAACATAGGGTCGTCCGCCATGGTTGTGTGACGTTTCGAGCTGCCCACGTCTATCCCTTAGTAGATTCCACCTTGAAGGGGATCGATTTGCTGATTCTGATTCTGATTCGGACGCTGGCTCTGAGGGATATAGCGGCGATGGCAGACAGGGAATCTTCGTTAGCAACCCTCTCTGGCTCGCAGGGGTTAGGAGATCCTGTCATTGGAAATCTCAACGTGGCTGGTGGGTGCGATTCCAAGTCAAAGCTTGGACAGAGACCAGAACCTCTTTGAGGCCGCCCACTTCCTCACTATCGGGACACTCTCTAACACGCAGTATCCAGTATGGCCTGCGGCAGGAAATTAGTGATGGCAGCCTGGAAGCTGAGTAGTTCTCAAAAAAAAAAAGTTGTCCAAGGTGCATAAATATTGTCAAGATGAAATGACCAATTTGATGCCTCACTAATCGTCCGCATCTGCCATGCTGCCAAGATGCCTAGGCTAACATGGTTAGATGGGGCTTAGGGGCGTGTCTACCTCTAATGCAGGAACGCCGTTATCACGATGTATGATGTAGTGTCATTCCAGAATTCCAAGGTTTTTTTCTAGAGAGAGAATATCCTGAGGTTGTGGCTTCGAGGCCTCAGCCATCGTTGCTTTGGCACTGTAGCCTGAGCATTCTTTGAAGTGGAGTCCGACGACACCTGGGCAGGTACCTTAGATACCTGGGTACCCAGGCACCTGGTGGGTACAGGTACAGGGGGTCACTACTGTTCTGTCTTTTCAACGTCAAGTAATCCTCACGAGCAATGCCTTTTAGGCAGGTAGCGTGGTACCTAGGTACTCCGTAGCTTAGCTGGGTTGGGAACTCTTCACGGGCATTCTAGCGCACTAAATAATGTACGGAGCACGGAGTACTTGGAGCTAGAACGCATCCTGAAACCAAACTACTGACGAAGTCCACGGGCACCTGGGCACCGAGCTGCGGGGCGGGCCTCAAACTTTCATCTATGAATAACTTGGAAGGGACCTAGGTACGAAGTACCTAGGTAGGTACTCCGTACTTCGTGGAGCAAAGCGAGTTAGAAACGTACCTATGTACTCCGTAGGTACTAAGTAGGTAAGCACCTCCATAGAAAATGCGCATCCCGATACTCCTGCTTCTTTGGTTCGAGAATCAAAGTTTTGGTACTTCTTCGAGTGATGGGGATTTCTGCGAAAGATCCTAACGAAAAATATTCCGCGTGTGCGTGTAGAGCCTCATGGCCCAATAAGCCCCTTAGCCTTAGCCTCGAACAGCTCACCTCAGTTTCCAAGATTGGTACGAACTCCGCCCAAAGTATATACTGTATACATACCTAGGTATCTAGGTATTTACCTCGATCTAGGTAGCCCTGGCATCCTGGGTACACGCTCGGCATCACAACCATATCGGATTGTATACCTGTTAATGCCTAGCTTAATGAGATAAACACGACCTCTCAAAGTCAACGCCTTTACGAAGGGCCTAGCTAGTGTGAGGACCACAGATTTGGGGCCGGAGAATTTGGCATAATACTTCGTACCAAAACCCGCGACACGTCGCACGAAATCCCTCCACCGAGTCAACCTTATTATTGAATAACCCTACATGACCTTGCATTGCCACTGATGAATATTCAGGATTAGGAATAGGAAATTATTCGTTTCACAATCGAGGGGCCTTCGCCCTACCAAGATGAAGCCAAAATGGCTTTATCTGTTTCCTCTCCATGGGATTCCCTAAGAACATCATCAAGGCTCAACACGTTGTCGGAGACCGCTCAAATCAATGCATTCCAAGATCCATATTTCCTGCTCGTCGAAGCGGTGATTGTGTAGTCTTCCAGTCTCCCCTTGGGCAATCCTCTCATTATACTGTCAGCTTCTTTGACAATAACAATCCTTCTATCTGACCAGAAGTCATCCTTCCAAACTTCGAAGGCATCATGTTGGGAAAAACTTACACAGAAGTACAGGAAGAGCAAGAAGTTCCCCGAGCCTCACAGGATGCGTCGCAAAGCGACCCTGTTGAAAAAGGGAGGGAGTCGGCACCAGGCAATCTGCGTCAGTGGTGGCAAGAGATACTCAGCTGTGTCTTGATGATAGGAATGCTCTTCGCCATAGTCGGCATATTGTACCCTTACCGGGGCAAGCCATTACCACGGTGGCCTTTCCGTTTGTCCATCAACACCGTTGTCTCTGTCCTCGCGACTGTGCTGAAGACTACCGCTCTGCTCATATTGTCGGAGGGTATCAGTCACTTGAAGTGGCAGTGGTTTATCAACAAGAGGCCTCTGCAAGATCTCTCGTGGTTCGACGCCGCGAGCCGAGGCCCATGGGGTTGCTTACAACTCCTTCTAGCTCCCAGAGGGATGCATCTCACCGCTTCCGTTGGAGCTGCCTTGGTTGTCCTGAGTCTGGCATTGGATCCATTCACCCAGCAACTCATTCACTATACCTACTGCAAGCAGCAAAGCCTGACTTCTCAAGCAAGAATACCCCGATCTCTCCTGTATTCAGAAGCCGCTGGCCATACATCTGCCGGAGTCTGGCCTCCTGCCACGCAAGTTCTTTCTTTCATTGATCAAGGGATTTATAACCCGAGTGATGTTTCGACGTCTTTCTTCTGTCCGACTGGCAATTGTACATTCGATCCCTACTCTACACTGGGATTCTGTTCGAAATGTGAAGACATAAGTGCCGAGGTGGTCGTCACAAAGAGCCCTGTTGACGGAAACGAATATCCCATCAACTCGACTTTACCATCAGGTACATACGCCTCATACGCAGGGATCGGGCCTGGCGAGAGCTGGTTCACCATGAATGCTACCACCACCGATAGCTATCGTTGGATAGATGTGCTTCTCGCTGCCGAAACCATGCCTGGAGATACAGACGTGGATACCCGCTCTCAGCATAACATCGCGTACTTATTCCAAACTGGAGCCGCGGAACTCAATGCGACGACCTGTGGTACAGAGTATGCTAAGAAGACGTGGGCTTGTAAAGGTATAGGCCAGACCGGTGCTGCAAGATGCAAACTAGATCCGTGCGTGAGGTCATACGAAGCCTCGGTGTCGGAGGGCAATCTGACTGAGAGGCTCCTCACCACGCATGAAATGTTCATTTCAGGGACTATGAATTATCCGTACTGGATAGCTGCAGATCTAAACTGTGCAGGACCAGCAGTTCGGCGTCAGCTGCAAGAAGCCGGGTTCAATATTTCAGATGAGACCACTATAATGCCTTGGAATATTGTTGTCGATACCATGTAAGTTTCACGCCCAATTTGAGTCAAATCACTGACCATCCTTAAAGAAATGGCACAGCTTCAATATGGGCAGGTGATCCATCGGATTTCAGTGGATTGACCAATTCCACAGTTCCAGGACCTCTCCTAAATGAAACTCGGCTGCCACTCAACATCGTACCCGCGCAATGCATATACAATCTCCAGTGGCCAGCCTACTCAAGTATCACTGATTATCTTAGCGAATATCTATCAGGCTCCTTAGCTCCTGGACCGAACGGCCACTCCCTCGATGGCCCTTCACCGATACGAGCAATTTTCAATGATTCGTACGTCAACTTCGACAGTGTAGCATACACGTTCGAGAAGGTGGCCGAGGCAATCACTTTGCGCATACGGCAACAAGGCACACCGGATGCAGTGCCCAAGCCAGCACAGGCTCTGGGAATCGTCGAGGAAAACGCTACTTGTGTTCAGGTGAGGTGGGGTTTCATCGCATTTCCGGCATTTTTGGTGCTTTGGACAACGCTCTTTCTGCTCGTACTGATTGCGCAGACTATATTCACGTCAGCAGGCCATGTAGCTCGCGGTTGGAAGTCATCACCTCTTCCTTTGACATTCGGGGAGCTTCGTGTAGATGTTGCAAGCCATGGATGGGACAAGGATATCAATAGCAGTCGCGACGGCATCCGGTCCATGGAACGAGTTGCGAAAACGACGAGCGCTCAGCTGAACCTCAACAGAGACCACGTGGAGCTGAGAAATCGCTAATGTCACTCCAGGGACTCGCCAAGTTGAGCCAATCTCTCCAAGATGATGGTGACTGTCGAGGGAGTGACTCTTTGTTATGACTTTCGAGCAGAAGATACTGAACGATGTGGCCGTACCTGCAGACCTGGATGATCTCAACAATACGATCAGGCCTCTCCAAGGACACACAGCTGCCGCACCTACTTCTGCAGATGGCTACGATCAGGGATGTTCAACGTTTTGTCCATCACTGATGTGATAGAGACACAAAAGCAAATGGGAGCCCCACAGGCTAGATATGCTTTCGAGGTTTCTGGACACATTTGGCAGAGCGAGGTCTGATGATATGTGTCGCCAGCAAAATGAGCGACAGCTGTAAGAGCGAGGTCCAAGACAGAAGGAAGAAAGGAAATTTGCGAAGTAAATGGATATCGTTCTTGATGACGCCCTACTTTGAACAACGTCAAAGTCTCAAAAGCTGGCAACGGACTAAACATTTCGAATAATAACTTGTGGGGGCACACCGGCCATGGGCTAAGCAGACTCAAGAAGGGCAAACTGGAACTTCATGACAATCACTCACATCACACGCAATACACTACAATATTTCTACAGCCCATAAGCCTGGTGCGCCCCTTAAGCTAGCCTGCCGCTGCGCTCTTCTTAGCAGCGACAGGAGAGAAGTCGCACTTCACATGTCACAATCATGGAGACCGATCTTTTACTCGGATTCATACCCGAGAGCTCATGACCGCCAGAACTGAAGACCAGAATGTCACCCTCTTTGAACGAGGTCCTACTTTCGGACCCCTTTAATATCAAGAGCAGCTTTTCTTAGCGCCACCATCGATGAAGGTTGACAATCTCGCGACAGAAGGCGACACGGCCCACATCACATAATTGCCACAAGGAGGAAGATGGAGGGCGGTAAGTAGTTTGGCTGAGAGAATTTAAGTAAGGGATCGCCAGCTTGAGAAGGCGCGAGAGCGACCGGTCTAGAACAGAGCGGCATTTGAGCCTTGTTGACGAACTAAATTGAGGACCTTTGACCAGAAACCTTAGTCCAGATTACTCGACGCTGCTAGCATAAAATTACCATATCGGACGTGACGTTGACCTAATACGGTAATTTGCGGACGAAATCAGCTGCCAAGGGGCACAGTCTCGCGCCTTAACCACTCGGCCAAAATCGTCCGCCGCAAGCCGGTGGAAGTAAACCATATTACTTCTATGCATTACTGGGTAATGGACTTGCCCCGTCGTTATCATTTCACACTGCTCCTTCGTTGCCGCCGGCAACGGCGCTCACTGGTTGCCCGCCAGCTGCGTCCTTCAATCGTGGATCTGCCACCTTTTGGATCTGTCTCACGAACTCCTCTCGTTTGCCTTCCTCCAAAGCTCCCTTCTTCCAGTACTCGTATTCCATCCACTCACCTTCCTTCATCTGTGCTTCCACAGCTTCATGCCATCTGGCACCCAGCTGCGGTTGCAGCGGTACGACACCCGTCTCTTCGCAATACTGCTCCCAATACCGCATTAGCTCGGCAAGCTTTTCGGGCAACTTGTCAGCCAGATCGTCGGTTTCGCCGGGGTCGGTGCTAAGGTCATACAGCTGCCAGGCGGACGTTCCTTTTGGGAATGGAATGAACACGGCTTTGTATTGACCTACTCGGATTGCTGCGCGTCCACAAAGTTCCCAACCAAAAGCTTCTTCAGGCTTGTGTATCGTCGGAGCCGAGTCTGACAAGTACGCCGACATATCAAGGCCACGCATCGGGACGACTTTGCGGCCCTTCCACTCTGGAGCAGGGTGTTTGATGCCAGCTAGCGAGAGAACCGTAGGCGTAATATCCATTACAGTTGCAAATGCGTCGGTTATCGAGCCCCCTCGGCTCCCGTGCAGCGGGGGGTAGCGAAGAACACATGGCACTCGTACGCCCCCTTCAGTGGTGTACGCTTTGTAAAGTCGACTTGGGGCTGTCGCAGCTTGCGCCCACCTCGGACCATACCACACGAAGCTGTCTTTGTTGCCAATGTTGTCAATGTGATTGTTGTAATACTTACCTAGATGATCCATTAACTGACCACTAATCATGGGGTAAGCCTCGTACGCAGCACCTTCAGCACCATTGTCGGAGAAGAACATGATGAAAGTGTTGTCGAGTTCGCCGATGGATTCGAGGTAGCTTGTCACACGTCCGATGTTGAAGTCCATGCATTCTACCATGGCGGCATATGCCTCCATAGCCCGACTGGACATCGCCCGCTGTTGGTCTGTCATTTCGTCCCACCCTTGAACCTCGTCAGCAACCACGGGATGCGGCCGGACATCCTTAGGAATCATCCCAAGCTCGATGAGCCTCTTCAGGCGTGCTTGTCGAAGAACCTCGGGACCTTCTTTGTAGACGTCTTGATAGTGATCAATATACTCCTTGGGTGCTTGAAGGGGCCAATGAGGGGCACTGAACGGGTAGTATGCGAAGAAAGGCTTTTCCTTCAAATCAGCCGAATCGTGCCATTCATTAAGGTATTGGAGCATTCTATCACCGTAGCCATTGCTTGAGTACCATCCATCAGGTAGCTTATCGACATAATGGTCATCCTCCATGTGCAGAGCTATGACTGATTTCTGAAGAAACCTGGGAAACTCAGCATCAGGACGATAGTCGTAATGGTTCGAGCAGGCAGGAAGCAAAGCTAGACTCCGGTCAAACCCACGTGCTTGGGGACTACGCTCTTTGGTCAGGCCGAGATGCCACTTCCCACTCATGACGGTGTGATATCCGCCCTCTTTAAGGATTTCGGGCAAAGCAGCAACTCTAGAGTTGAGATAGCCTTCATAGCCCGGCATTCCCCTCTGCGGGGCAGTGGTATACTTCGAGCCCTTGGGAAAGTTTTGCCCAGAGAAGTCAGTCCATTCAATCAAATTTCCTAATCCAGCGATGTGATGGTCTGTGCCAGTCATGATCATGGCCCTGGTTGGTGAGCATGCTGCGGCTGCATGAAACCCGGTGAAGCGGAGTCCCGTCCCAGCAATTTTGTCAATGTTAGGTGTTCGAATCTCACTTCCAAAGCAGCCAGCATCAGAGAACCCCATATCATCCGCGACGATGATCAGAAAGTTCGGCCGTTTTTCTGAACCCATGGCTAAGTCGGATGTGGAATCGGTTCAGAGCTGGACAGGGGGGGAAATCCTTCTTGGGCAGATTGCAGAGAAATTCAACCAGAGTATTTCGTATTAGGTCAGGTAAAAGGACAGTCAGGTACAAATTTAAAGCTTAAATGTCAGGGGAGGGATGTCCAGTTTCAAACAAGGCGGATTAGATCCGGGACATCACAATACTCGTTTGAGGAGTTTGCCCTTCCCGTCGATGAGGTTTATTAGCACCTCCGCATTCGTCTTCGCATGCAGTGTCTCCATGGTTCAAAAGTTGGAGAAACTTACCAGGGAGAGGTCAATTAGCAGCGTTAATAACAAAGACAAGCGTACCTGGGTATGCAAAGTCATCTCAGGCTTTAGCGGAACTGGAATGAAAATTAGCGACAAGCCTTAGCCATTGCCCAGTGTTTATCGGATATAATCGTTTAACTGAGCGCTGACTCGCAAGGATCACCGTCCACGCCACTAAGATCACTTAAAAGACGCTCCTCATTTGTCTGGGTTGCCCTGCCTCGACTTCCCATTTGATTACCCCACAAAGTCACATCATCGTTCCAACTAGCACACTCGACGTGCCGGTACAGATGTAACCCAGCTTTTGAGTGCAGCCAATGGGTGCATTTCTTCCACGATAGCATTGCTAGAGGCTCGGGTTGTCGCTGGTAAGACGATCCACACCCAATAGCACGTTATTTCGGAGGATCGTCCTCGGTGACCCTGTGACATATAGGTGTGCGTTTGATGGGAGGGAGGTGACAATATGAGCTCGTCCTCAGCTAGATACCGCAGGCTGGATCAAGTTGACACCTGCACGGCGACCTCTGAGGACGACTCCAACGTTGAACACGAAGACGAGTTGTCGAGGATCGAAACAGGAAGCAACGTTGACTCTGAGTTTGACGACATGTTCAAGGCACTAGGCACTTTTCGTGCTGTCTATGTTGTCGCCCTTTGCTCCATTGGCTCTTTTCTCTTCGCATACGACACCGGCATAGTGGGAGGTGTGCTGACGCTGACTTCATTCCAGCGGGACTTCAGGTACACCAAAGCAGAAAAGACACAAGTAAATTCGAACTGTGTCTCAATTCTTCAGGGCGGCGCGTTCTTCGGCTGCTTCTTCATCTGGCCTCTAACATCCAGGCTGGGACGGAAATGGGGAATCATCATCTCCTCGGTCGTCTTTTGCATTGGCGCGATCTTGCAAGTGATTAACGTTCATTCGCTCGGGCTCTTTTACGCTGGCAGGGTCATCTCTGGTCTTGGTACTGGAGGCGCCACGGTCATGGTGCCGATGATGGCAGCTGAATTCGCTCCAAAACATCTCCGCGGCCGACTCGGTGCCTGCTTTCAGCTGTTCTTCGCCACAGGGGTCTGTGTCTCGTACTGGGTCACTTATGCCGCTTCGGCCGGGCTTTCCAGTTCCACCCCGGTCCAGTGGCAAGTACCAGTTGGTCTCCAACTCGTCCCAGGCGGCCTCTTGGGCCTGGGAATGCTTCTCATCAAAGAGTCTCCTCGCTGGCTAGCTAAGAAAGGACGGAACAATGAAGCGTACAAATCATTGGTCTGGATTCGTGGAGGAATCGAGACACCGGAGATCGAGGCCGAGTTTCAAGAGATCCTAGCAGGGGTGCAAGTTGAAATACAGGTGTCGGAGGGATTCACCTGGAAAGAACTGCTTCTGCCGTCAAATCGCCTGAGAATGTTCATTGCCATCACCATTCAGCTCGCACAACAATGCACCGGCAATACAAGTCTGGCCTACTACGCACCTCAATTTTTCGCTCTTCTAGGAACCGGCAACAAATCGGTGTTTATCACTGGCTTCTTCGGCATCGTCAAAATTGCGGGCGTGGTGGTCTATATCTTGTTCTTTGTCGACGTCCTTGGGAGACGAAAGCCTCTGATGTTCGGTGCGCTGGCCATGGGAATTCTCATGCTGATTGTGGCGATTATCATTGTCACCAATCCACCCCATGCAGCTGAAGGCATCTCCTCAGCCGGCGCTGCCGGCATTGCGATGGTTTACTTGGAGGCATTTTCCTTTAACTTCTCCTGGGGTCCAGGTATGTATCTTGCGCCCCGGGATCTCTCCGTACACAGCTGATTTATGCCATAGGTCCCTGGATTTACATAGGTGAGATCTTTGGGTCGAGGTTACGCGAGATTGGCATCGGGACCGGCGCGGGAAGTCAGTGGCTCTTCAATTTTGTCTTCAGCCAGATCACACCTCATGCTGTTGCTAACATTGGCTGGAGGACATTTTTGATGTTCGCCATTTTCAACTTTGCAAATATTGCCTACGTGTGGTTCGTTGTAAAGGAGACAAACGGTAAGAGCTTGGAAGAGATGGAGGTGCTCTTCGGTACAGTTGACCACCTACCCACCAAGGGCTCGGAAAGCCAACCAAGCGAAAGACATGTTGGGATGATCGGCGAGTCCAGTAAGTAGTATCAGGCCCTTAACATAGTGGTATCCGACAGAATTCACCCTTTTTGAGTACTAACCGACTGGCATAAGACCAGCCGATCCTGCTCGGGGCTTGTTGGATTATGATACCTCTGCTCGGAAATTGGCTCTCGCAGGAATAGACTTGTAGGAGGATAGCCAATGGTATCCCCGACCACCTGCGCTACTTTGCTGATTGATGCTGCTCACGCGTGAAAATCTGCAAGCCAAAGCACCTTTGAAACGCCAGTAGAGAGAACGTATAATCAGTCATGTGCATAGGTACTGCTGTGGAAGTAAGCAAGACGAGTCTTGGGAGCGACTGGCTGGATGTGATTGTGAATGGCCTTTTTCTATGGGTGTGGCAAAGCAATGATCAGAGAAAGAGGAAGATCAACGTGCAAACATAGTCAGAAATCTGAGTACGTGTTGTCGCGAGAAAGACGATTAGCAGCTATATTGAGAACAAAGCGTTGCCTATTTGATGGGCAAGAGAACTCAACATGTGAATGTGTCCTGTATTGCATTGTGTCGTGTCATTCTTAAGCCTTCCCCCAAACACTCATTCAACCAAGTGTAGCACAGGCTTACTTCTTGGTCCTCGAGTTCTTGCCGTCAGTCCCTCGCATCTTCTTGGTGCCGGCAGCTTTCTTGCCAGGCTTGCCGGTGATAGTGCCCTCGGTCTTCTCGATAGCACCCTCTACCTTGTCTTTAAGACTCGGCTTCCTCTTGTGCTGCGTAGCAGGAGCGCGCTTCTTGGTCACGCCCGCTCCGCTTGCACTTTTCTTGGTTGTGGATTTCTTTGCAGCTGGCTCGCGAGTGGAGGTTGTCTTGCGCTTGCGCTCTGGAGTGGCGGATATGGTAGGAAGGATTCGTGGCTTGGAGTTGCCTGTCGACGCGCGTGTTGCGGCCATAGTGGGTAAAAATGCTGTTTGATGGCGCGACGACGATAGCTTTTGCGTAGTCTGTGCTTGGGGAAGGACGAGGCTGTTCTGGACGCGGTATTAGCCTTCTCTCCAAATGAAGAGGTGGATGGATATGTTCCGCGTCGTCCGAGCAACGAATGTACGGGTGCGGCACAGTGTAAACTCGCAAAAAGTGCGGGATGAGTCACATATATACGTGTTTCCAGCGCTGAACCATCCGATGGTGTGTACATGGTGGTATGGCAAAGCGCAGGCAACAAGAGATTGGGCGCGATCAGCTGATAGGTGGGCAGGTTGATAAGGCGACTGTCTTTGGGCACATACCTCTCGAAGAAATATCTTAGCAAATGCGAAAACCTGCCAAACGGCTAAGAACTGCTATGCGACCACAAAAATGAAGGTCGCGACAATAAAAATGGTTGTGGTGTGAAGCAGCGGCAGAAAGAAGGTGAGAAGAGTTGGCAGAAAGTGGGCGGCCGGGCCAGCTCTTGTAAGCTGAGAAAGTTGGGGAGTTGTTGACCGATCATCATCACTCAAAACAACAATAATCACCCATCCTCGTTTGCATTCCATTTTGGTCCTGTTACCACCGCATTTGCTTTGAACACATTTCTAGCCCAATGTCTTCTTCGCATTGTCTCCCTTTGGATTTTGTTCAGCGTTTTGAATGTTGCGACACACGTTCGTTCCTGTCGGATGATTGGATTTGCCATTCGCGTGCTTAAGCGCTGAACACCGCGAGCCGCGTGTTCCAACACCCGAGCCCACAGCTTCTTCCGCCGCAATAAGCTGAATTCAACAGGGGTCTTTCAACGCTGATTATGATAGCGAGATTAACAAGACTACTGTGACGCTCTGTTCGAATGCTCAATGTCTGCAAAAGTGCCTTAGGGCCTCGTTCTCTTAGGAGCACTCGACCAGTCAAACAACATTGCTCGTCAAAAGCACCGAACTCAGATGCCCGTAGTGTTGGGCTATAAGCCAGGCTGAAGGAGTCTAAATAGATGCAGATTCTCAAAAGCGTGCTTAGTCGTTGCTTGGGCTGATGATGTGCCCCTGCCGCGATGCTTGCTCGTGCCTCTAATTTGATCTGCTTCACTGCTCAGGTTCGGCAGCCGACATCCCGTGGCAGGCTGTGAGCGCCATCTTAGTCATACCAATCACGGAGCGGTTGTACTGTTGGCAGTGGTCCGCCCGCGAGGTACAGTGCATTGCGCACTTCCCATTCAAACTCATTTAGAGCTCGTAATTCTGAACCAACGAAGAGCCCACCAATTAGACCATCGAGAGTTCCGGCGAGGATGCCAAGGGTGCTGACAAGCAGGAGGATGAACGCAACGTAGTTGTAAGTCGACCACCAAATAGCGACAAAACTGCTAATCGAGAAAAGTGCTGCACCGAAAAAATGGGTTAGTCTCCATCGTCGTTGCTTTCGTTCCCGAAGAGTGTATTTCTCGATCATATCAAGAATCTGCTCGTAGAAGGACTCACCCACGACTGCCCTCGAAGCCTCAATGGAGGCAATTTTAGTTGGACCGTCGTCTTCCATGCCGACAAAACCTGCAGAAGCACTGCGACGGCGAGATTGTTGGACAGGACCTTGAGCTTCCTCCTTCAATGACGCTGCAGCAGGTCGCTGCCCACAAGAAATTGTAGTCATGACTGCGAAATGATCACTTAAGGAACAGCGCAGGGATGGGTGTCTCTCGGTCAGGGCGACCCGAGCTTGTACTACCCCCCATCTGCCGTCTCGGTCGCCGAAAAATATGTAGTCTAGTCTTTTTGCATGTGGATCCGGCTCAGAAGGAGGAATCTCGCGATCTTGGCCTCTTTCTAGCTCTTTCCTGTGCTTGTTGTGCCAACGCCAGGTGTTCAATACTGTGTCACAAGTATGGCCGTGGTTATTCAGACTTTCCTTAACGTCGGGCGTTGCTGGGAGCTGGAGGCGATTGCGTCTTTCAGCCTCGGCGATGTCGACGCTAGCTCCAATGCTGCTTTGCGGATGGATCTCTCTCCACACGTCCCGCACAAAACCTCTATTTTCAATTAACATATGAGCAAGGCTCATCGGCACCATGTTGAAGTCGCCGAGACCTATCACAAGGCTACCTCTGGTCCGCGCATCCGTCATGAGTTTCGAGATTTCCCATGCTTGTGCAGTCCTATGGCAAACATAGCTATCGTGTGGCTCTCGTTCGTATGGAGCGTGCAAATGGGTGTTGAAGACCTCTACGAGCAGGCCGTCAGGGAGCTCCAGCTTCGCACAAGCTACACCTTTTCCAACAAACCAATCGCCACGAAAGAATGCCGTAGGGCGTCCATTGAGTGGGTATCGAAACATTGAGGATCCGGTAATAGGAAAACGGCTCAGTATGGCCAAGCCGCCACCGAATATACCCGAGTGGTAGAATTTCCCATATGGAAGGATTGACTTCGTGGCATCTCTGATAATCATGTAGTCGGAATATGTCCAGCACTCCTGCAGTCCAACAATGTCGAGCCTGGGATTGAAGATCGAGAGGCGCTTTCCAATTTCGGAAAGTCTTTCCGAACGGTACTTTGAAAGGTATTTCAAGCCCCAACAGTTCAACGTGAGGATGTTGAGTGATGTGATGGACGAGCCATCTACAGCAGTATTCGAGTCTGTCGCCGCCATAATGTAGAGAGCAGCACCATCAGGTAAAGGAAACAAATGTGTTGTGTCTGGACGTAGCACCTATGGTGCTTGTGACTGATTTGCCAAGGTCGACATCTCTCGTTCGAAGCCTACGTCCGAGACCTTTGAAAGGTGTGAAACTCGTAATCCGAACCTTCATTAGATCTAATGACTAAACATGACAGTGATAAATACGGACTTGCGCAGCATTTGGCTGCTCAGGATTGGGAGGGAAAGCAAGGGACGAGACCGTAGAATTTTGGGATAATTTACCTTGCCAGCCGTTCACGTGATGGGTGGTTTCAGCGGCAAGGCTGTTCTGTTTCGAACGACATCATATCTCATCTCAAGAGAATTAACCGTCGAATCCAAGCCTTGCTCGCGAAGGGGGAAGCGTACACATCTTTCACGCTTGAACATGCCTTTCCATTTCCTGCCTCCTGAAGTTGTTCTTGTAATTACCACGTATGTTGACCGTGAAACGCTCAAAGCGCTACGCCTGACCAATTCAGTCAATCTTGCCCTAGCTACGCGAAAGCTCTTCCGAGAAATTCATATTTCGCCAAATTCCCTTAGTTTCGACCGTGCCTGCAATGTGGCGGTGTGTGACCGACTTCGGTGCCACGTCCGAAGCCTAGTGTACCACGTTGGTATGCTGGAAGACGTTTATCCTGGGTTTGATGCGTTTAAGCACGAATACTTCGCTGTGCGGAAATCTGGAGAGACATTCGACCCCTCCAATACCAATATGGAGGTCTTCTGGCGGTATAGTTGCTTTCTCGAGGAGCTCGATGCTCAGCGAACTTTTGGTGTTGGAAATGAACACGGGGAGTTACAGCTCCTTTGTCACAGATTGATCAACCTCGAGTCCATTAGTACAGTGCTAGATGACGTTGAATCGCTCGACAATCCTCAAGATTATATCGGTAAACGGACAGGGATGTGTGCCTCAGAAGATTATTCTGGTGGAAGATTTCCTAGGCTACTTGCTGCGGCATGTACGAAACCATTGTCGCAGATTTCAGCGAGATCAATAACATTGAGCGATATGATAACTATTCGACAACGATCTCCTACATCGATACCGTATAACTCATTGGAGAGATGCTTTGCTGGGTTGCGTGCTCTTGAGCTTGGCTTCTACATGCCAGCCTACTATCAGGTCTGGACCGATGGTGACATCGTTACATGTCTACAGCACCTCGATGCACTCCTCCAGCTAGCTCAAAATCTCGTGGCGCTGAAACTTGATTTTGAGGAACTTCCATTTTACAGCTGTGCGGAACAAATGCTACTTATCTCGAGAACCATATTCAAACACCGCTGGACCAATTTGAAAGAGCTGAAGCTCGAAGCCATCTGTGTACAGGAAGATGAGATGATTACTTTCCTCTCCGCCCACCGACCAACGCTGCGCAAACTGCAGCTAGGCGACTTGGAACTCGACCGGCCCAGAGGAGATTACCAAGTGCCATCAATACTGCGCCTCTTCCGAAGCATAAGGAACTCCTTGCAGCTGACGTCTTGCAGACTTACAGGAAACTTCACTAATCGTATCAATCAAGCGTGGTACGTTGACATTGAAGTTGATCAACCAGAGTGTCTACGCGAACAACTTCAAGCCTATCTGTGTGCTTCAACGCCCGAATGCGATGTAGCCGTGTCCAGGATTGTGGGCGATATGGAGGTTGCCGCATTATCGCACGATGGCGAACCCATTGACCAGTGGTTCAACTACATTGACGAATGTTATAGAGACTTCTGTGATGAGTCTTGGTCCTGGTGTCCGGAGTTGTTGGATTCTTCAGTGTCGGACGGTGCGGCCGACAATTGAAAAAACTCGCGGCCTGGTCGAGGAGCGTCGATCTACTCCTTTGCGAACCCGAACCCCAAACAGACATTCGTCGAGTCCGGGGTGGTTGGTGTAAAAGTCAACTGAACTTTGCTCAAGTATGTTAAAGTAATTTGATGATTTCAGATAAAACTGCATTCTTTTTCTCAACCATTGCTTCATTGATGGCGTCGTATTGAGTACTATCTAATCCTACCGTTACCGGCACTATGCGAATGGCAATGACACTCGTCGCACGTACCGAGCACCAGAATTCGATCTGGATCCCAAGGCGTACATCTCCTAAGAGGCTCAGAGTCTCCTCCTCCATCCTTCATAATCCGCGGATCAGTCTCAGAGTCTCGTCGTGATATCCCCAGATGAGGACCCAGGTTGCCGGGTAGATGCTCCGAAACACCTTCAATAACACCCAGCAGTTTTCGATATACGGCTTTGCGTATCCACGCTCCTTCATGTGCTTCGTCAGACATGTCGGCACATAAGGTTCCACCAGCTACCTTTGTGCCACAACATACAATTTCACTAGTCACCCAGATCACTCTCTGCTCCTCTCCTAAATCCTCCCTGACGTGCACCAGAAGGCTCAGCTGCGCCACCTCCTCTCAAGCTTGGAAGTGGATGATGGTAGGTCTTTGTGTTGCTCTGCTGGGCATATCTGGCTGGAACGCGTAGAGGAGGTGGTGAGTCGGATCGTTGGGATGGGGCAATCGAGAATTGCTCTTGCTCTTGCTGTCCGCCAATGGTATAACTGAAATCCCGTCGAGAGCTTCTCGTGTCTCGCGTAGGTTGTCGCTTGTGGCGTGGAAATGACGGTGCAGAGTGTCCATACTGTTGGGCCGGAGGTTGTGCTGCTTGTCGACTTTGGGTGGCAGTATAAGCAACACTAGATTCTGTGTCCGTGTAATCTGTGCCGTAATGCATTGTGTCGCCAGTTGTGTTGATGCCACCGACACGAGCCGGCTTCTCACGCATATATGCCCGTACATCAGCATCGTGGCCACCTTCATACTCGGCTTCGTGCATTTCCCGTTGCTTTCGTGCTTTGGCAGTCTCTTCTTGACGGCGAGATTTCTTCTTTCGATTCCTCTTGTCTCCCGTGAGTGTCCCCTGTTTTTCTTTGATGATTGGAGCAGTGCTACTACTCAGCTCGGTCATCGTTCCTGTGTATACAGTGGATGTATCGTCGGCGTACGAGTTTGTATCTCGATCAGAGAACCCTTGACCCACCACCGAACCGCCACCTAGTCGCGTACTCTTGGTCGCATTGGATAGCGTCGTTCCATTAGGCCCTTTGCGTCTGAGAACAGTCGATTTGTATTCGTCCCAGTCTCCCTTCCTCCAATGGAAGCCTCCGTTCTTAGCCCAAAAGAAGAACCATATAATTCCTAAGACCATGCTGCATCCTATCAGAGCGAATACGGCTTGAATACCTTTCATATTGAAATCATTGGGATCGACCGCGCCAGCATGGTCGGGTAATTTTGTGGTAATTGGCGCATTTCGAGCATGAAGTTGTATTGTGCCTGGACCTGCCCTAGAGAGAGTTGCGAATGGTGATCCTCCAATCCAAGACCTGGGTGATTGGTCTACCTGGTCTCTTCGTGCAAAATGTGACTGTGGGTGTGAGAGTTCTTCTCTTTCTCGAAGGGTAAGTTTCATGAGGTAGTCGTAGAGATCTGCGGGCCGCTTGCTGAGGGGTGCCATATTGGTACTGGTTTGTGGCAAATTCCTCTCAGACAAAGGTCTGCATTCAGGGAAGCAAGTCAGAATTCCTTTCCTTCAAGAGATTCCTCGCTGATTACTCACCCTTGGAAAATGTGCTCTTTTGTCTCGAGTCACCCGTTCCCTGCATTTGGTGAAACTGTCACTATTTTGGCATTGAAAGCATGAGAGAGCATGTATATGGATTGCAGTATCGCGAGAAAACTGGTGAGTGATATTAGAGAGGAATCATTCTCACAAAAGCGTGATCACTCGTCCAAAGTTAATTATTGAGTGGTTGGCCGTGGGCGCAGTTTAAGGAGGAGGCTGGCCATGATGGAGACTATTCCGTGTATGGAAATATATTTATTATGACATCACCCACTCAACTCTGGTTGTCACGGTGTTTGAGATCTGACATGCCGAGGCCCGCTTAAGCAGCCCGCGCGTGCCCGCGCCGTAGAAGGTGCGGCCCAATATATAGCACGACTAACGACGGTTTCCCAAGCAAACAGTCTCTTACGAAATGCGATACCCAAAAGGTGCATCTGCATTTAGACCATCGCGAAGAGTAGCCAGAAGAGTACGTTGTCTCTCTGCAGCATTCTCTGCCCAAGTCACTCGTCACATCTGCTGGCCGACACCTTCACCAGCCGGTGCTGCTGGGTTCACGATTCATCCCAAGGCTGCCAGATAATAAGCCAAATGGGCTGGGTCCCCGTTCCCTGCGCAGTCGTAGTAATAACTAACCATAAACGCGGGTTTTCAATATAGATGAATTGTCGGAGAAAATCGTCAATGAGAGAATGTGCTCAAGCTACGGTGAGTACCCGATCGACTATCTCTGTGCAAAGGGTTGAGACCATATCATAACACGGCTGAGCCGTGTTGTTTCTTTGCTTGCTAATAGTTGTTTCCATCATCCACACTACCAGCTTGTCTCCGCTTTTCCTCTCCCTTCTCACGTAAATTTTCATTCTTAAGCAAGCCACCGGCCTTTTCCATCAATTTACCGACGGTAGAATCCTTTGAGCCACGTCCAGAGTCGTCGTCGTCACCACGACCAGAGTCCCTACCAACACCGTATGTGTCGTCGTCACGGCGTCCAGACCCAATGCCTCCTCCGTACGTGTCATCGTCACGGCGTCCAGACCCAATGCCTCCTCCGTACGTGTCATCGTCACGGCATCCAGACCCAATGCCTCCGTACGTGTCATCGTCGCGACGTCCAGACTCCCTACCCGCACCGTATGTATCATCGTCACGGCGTCCAGACTCCCTACCCGCACCGTACGTGTCGTCGTCGCGGCGTCCAGACCCCATACCTTCTCCGAATGTGTCATCGTCACGACGACTAGAGCCCCTACCCGCACCGTACGTGTCATCGTCGCGACGTCCAGACCCAATGCCTCCTCCGTACGTGTCATCGTCGCGGTGTCCAGACCCCATGCCAAATTCATCTTTGGTATCAGTGCGACCGGACTCCGTAGGTAGGACATCACTGCGAGCAGTCAGCATTTACTTGGACCTTGAGTTTACTTAAGCTTACCCTCGCTCTTGTCTTTCCGTTCTGCCTGAACCCATGCCATAGTTGCTGTCGTAGCTGGTGTCATTGCCCCCGGTCTGCCTCTCACCACCAAACGTGTCATCCTGCCCAAGACCACCAGAAGTGTATCGAGACGTCTCCTGGTCACCACCTCGCTGGACACCGCCCGTGCGTGCTGAGTTGCCAATCCTGTCATCGGAGCCTAGCCCTCCGCTGGTCCGGTCTAGCTCATCTTGTGAGCCGAGTCTACCATCATAGAGGAGCGGCCAGGCTTACCATCATAGCTTGCATCACCCCCGCGTGAGTAACTGCTTGCATCCCGAACATCGCCAGTGTCAGACGCGTTAAAGCCCTGGCTCCCTTGATAGCCTGAGCCTGTATCTCTCCCGGCACCGCTCGTGTATGCGCTCGTCGTGTTCGACGTGTCTAGCCCGTCGTTACTGCGATAATTGCCTCCTGTCATGCCTCGACTGTCACCACCGGCCGTGCTCGAAGGATTGAAGCGATCATTGGGTCGAAACCCAACATTTTCATTGTCGTCGTTCATACTTGGGATAATTCGGGAAATGAAGTGCCTCAAAAGACTGGCTTATAGACTTCGCGTATTCAAAAGGCAATAGGTTGAGGTGTAGAGAATTTGCATGGTGTTATGGAAAGGGCGTTATATAGGACACCGAGCATATGTTAGACAGGTGTTTGTAGCCATGATGTGGGACGACATGGCAGAGGGCAATTCTGACAAAACGCAATAGACTTTCACACTTCGCCTCCGTGCAGAAGCAAGCCATGTCACAAGGGCGACTGCATTTTGCACCCGGGGTCATTTGTCTTTCGGCAATCGGAAATGACAGATTTCGACGCATTCTTGGAGGAGATCTCGCCCTGGATTCAGCTGTCGAAAACCTGGTTCGGTGACATGGACGGCTTAGTGGCACACGTCTAACACGAGCAGGCCGCTGTTTTCCCCGCAAAATGACGTCGGGAAAGTTTGAGCTGAAAGCTGAATACACAAGTTTCACACACAAGCGCATTATAGACTGTCCTCCATCTCGAAAGTGGATACAGCTCAAGTTGTCGGAACGTGACGTGACGCTTCCTTGTTGCCCTTCGAAGCCAGTAAATTTAGGGTCGGACGAAGGCAAACGCTGAAAGCCCCTCGAGCTCAATGCCCTGTTTCCGCAACGTCAATCTCAGCGCGGTCCCGACCTTGACTGGCTTGGGCACTGTTTCATCCTCAAGTATTGTTCCATGACGAGCTGCTTTTCCTGAATGTGGTGAGATGCTATTGAGGAGGCAATGGGAGAGAGATGACGTGTCAGCGACGTCTCTATGTACGTATGCCTTGTTTTAATGATGCATCCCTTTAAAACTGTACATTGTCCCAGGGTAGCGTGTTTGTTGCTGTAGCTCAGGACGGTTTCTAGATATTCTGCCGGAAGAAGACCAGTGGTGCGTCTGAATCGACGGGCTATGCTTTATGGCTCCTTAGCCCTCGACTCCAATTTCTCTGCCACAGCGAAACTTGCCAGGATTTTGGACATGACAGTCGGGTGTCCTGTACGCAGCATGAAAGTCGGCGAACAAGGCAAAAGTCCTCGTTGTGGTGGCGGAAGTCGTGTGTCGTGTGTCGTGTGTCGCTTGTCGGCGAGCGTTGTCATCTCATCTTACGTATTTGGACATGAACTTTTTGTGAAAGTCTGAGCGCAGCAAGTCATTGACGAATTCTTTCTTGGTCTTCTGCTCTGTGCCTCGAGCTTGATTCTTGAAAACCACATCGTCGTCCCACCTTCGGTTGAGGTTGAAGGCCTTTGGGTTCAGCAACGGGTTCCCGTAGGCTATCTCTTCTTCTCTTTGATCTTGCTCCTTCGCAGCTCGCTCAGCCTCTTCCTTTGCCTTGGCTTCGGCACGTTCTCGCTTGATCTTCTCGAGTTCGCGCATCAGTTCTGCAGTCTCATCTTCGTCTTCATCGTCGTCCTCGTCGCTGCTGTCCTCAGTGTCATCTCCGTCAGTGTCATCTCGGTCTATTTCTCGGCTCTCTTCCAATATTCTTTTCCGTCTGGCTTCTTCGTCTTCCACCCCTGATTCTTCTGTTTCGTCTATCTGATCGATCGATCGTTTGGATCCGGCGATTCCCGGTAGTATGTTGGCTTGCTTGCCATCTTTTCCTGCGAAATGAGCTGCTTCTGCGGCCAAAAGCTCTGCTCGTAGATCTCGTCCTCTGACGCCCGCTGCTCCACCTTGTCCCGGCTGGCGGACTTTCAGCTGTGTATGCGCGGGCTGAAGCCTCTGATGGTAGGCGGGCCCTCGTTGCGCTTCCTTCCCTCGCGCAGGATCGAACGTAGGTCTGTGTGCTGTCGTCATGCTGCGTTGAGGCAAGGTATAAATTTAAAAATTGTCTTGAAACAAGGATGAATCGCGGCGACTAAATGTGTTGTATTTTCTGCGCAAGAGCGGTTTGATCCTACTGCGTCGATGAGGTGATGGTAAATAGAGAAGATTTACTGTCGAATCACGCCTGTTATATTACTTCAAAGCCGAGCTCCTAATAAGGCTAACAGGCTGGTCAACGAAGACGAACTGGATGAGCAATGGCGGATTCATAAATATACAGGCCGACCCGGAAAGGTTTAGGGCTAACAAGATGATCAGTGGGCTACGGTGCACCAGAGGCCCCTGGTGAGGCAGCGGCAGCCTTTCTCAACAGACCAAACTGACTCGAGATTTCCTCTCCGAGCCAACTTAGTTTTGCACTTGATGAACAGTTTTGAAATCAAAATTCTCAAGCAAACATGAATGAGTATTGGCTGCTTTCGCCCTACAGCTCGTTCTTCCTAGTCTCAACTGACAGAGCGCGAAAATCACAATGCCTCGAATAGCAGACATCTCCAACGTTGAGAAGACTTTTATACTCGAAGCACTCAAGTCGTCCAGGCTGCGATTAGATGGCCGTAACTTTGAAGAATTCAGACATATCGACTTGACCTTTGGTGAAGATCTCGGTTCGGCGACGGTGGCCATTGGCAAAACAAAGTATGCAAGCTCACCAACAGCGTTTTATGCACTAACACCGTGTGTAGGGTCAGTGTTCAGATCTCTGCAGAGGTGACCAAGCCATCTGAAGAACGCAAATTCGATGGTGTCTTCACCATCACCACTGAACTCAGTCCTATTGCCTCCCCAGCATTCGAGGTTGGCAGACCCACTGAGCAGGAAGTTATTCTGTCCCGGATTCTCGAAAAAGCAATTCGTAGGTCTCGGGCTATCGACACAGAATCGTTGTGCATCATTGCTGGGCAGAAGTGTTGGTCTGTACGAGCCGATGTCCACGTGCTCGACTTCGATGGAGGGTTGATTGACGCGTGCTGCATCGCCACGATGGCCGCCTTGTTTCATTTTCGGAGACCAGATGTGTCGGTCGACGGAAACCATGTCACGATTCACAGCATAGAAGAACGCGTCCCGGTGCCGCTGAGCATTTTGCATTCACCCATGTGCATCACATTTAGCGTGTATGCTGATGGGGCGGTGGTACTGCTCGATGCCACTGAGAAAGAGGAACAGGTCAGAGAATCAGAGATGGTAGTCACGGCCAATGATTTTGAAGTCTGTCAGGTAGCAAAACACGGTGGAAGGTCAATGGAGCCGGCGACAGTTGTCAAATGTCTTCGGTTGGCACTTCTCAAGGCGAAAGAGATCAATAAGTTGGTTCGGGCAAAACTGACGGACGACTCAGCGCGTCGGGATGTGCGCGGACTGTCAGCGGAGAACGATCGAGGGCTTCCTCCATTGGGGTAGTAATTGCTAAGCACGGTTCTCGGGAAGGTTTCGAGTACACCATTGTGACCCTTACATCCTCGGACCCCGTATGTATCAACGAACGGCAACCACGCGTACCTGATATGTACATTTGTGCCGCCTGACCGTGACGTTGCGGCCGCGGGCAATGCACTGCACTATGTATGCGGTTGGTGCGTTGGAGTTCCTGAAGCTGGGCGCAGCGTGGAGCTCCTCAGAAGTAGGCCCCTAAGCACAACCCGGCTGGGCCTCATAACAACTAGCATTCTTATTGGTGCCAATTTTTAGTACGACCAGCCCCCGGCCCAGCTAAGCCCATCAGCCATTAGCCTCTGCGTTTTCCCACACGCCTCAGGGACCGTCTTACTCCTCAGGCCAAAACGCAGGCTAACGCTAATTGAGCTGAAACTGTTCCATCGCAGCACAGCCATCTCGAGGTCCTGCGCTCTTGCGAATCTCGAACCAAATTTACGTCGTCTCTAATTTTTGCGATTCACACCACGACCAGCCTGGCGTCAGATCCGCCGCGCATGGACAGGACGAAACGACCACAACGCAGCATTATGATTGAATTGGACCGCTATACCCGCGAGCGATCCTGATTCTCCTTCCACCATGGCCGCGAGGCCCGACAATACCACCAAGAATGGTACCACAGACGACCTTCTGGGCCTCGAAGACTCGCAACCCGTGTACAGCTCTGGCCAGAGACCGCCGGTGAGCGACCATGAGCTATTGAGTCGCTACGACATTGACGACAACGACCAAGTCCAGCCGAGACCTTCGACCAGCTACGATGACTTTGTCGGTGGGAGGCCGACGGGGCCGCCGTCCAATTTCGAACCCACGCCGCCTCGACTTCCCTACACTGACAATAACAGAGCCTACTCGCAAACGTCCGATCTGAATCATTTGAACAGATATGAAGACGACGTGAGCCATGATGATTACAACTCAACGTACAAGTACTATGATGGAGGAGGAAGGTCTTCGGACGAGAACATTCCTGGCGGTGGAGTCCATGTCGTCAAACATGGCCATGACAGGAATCGCAGCAGCCTGATGAGCATGGGTGGAATGGTCAATCGCGCTAGAGACATGCTTGGGATGAGAGAGGAATACTCTGACATGAATCTTCCGCTCACCGAACGGAGAGTCGACACCGCAGGCACCGACGAACACGTTCGGCACGAGCGGAAGAGCACCAAATTCAACTGGAACGCGTTCACATCCATCTTCAAGCGCAACAAGATCGACCCTGCCACCCTCGGCCCGCGCATGATTATGCTCAATGACCCTGCAACGAACAAAGGCAATGGATGGGTGGACAATCACATCTCCACTGCGAAGTACAATGTCGCAACATTCTTGCCCAAGTTCCTGTACGAACAATTCTCCAAGTATGCAAATTTGTTTTTCTTGTTCACTGCCATCTTACAACAGATACCCAACGTCTCGCCGACGAATCGATTCACCACAATTGTACCACTATCCATTGTGCTGCTGGTTTCTGCAATCAAAGAGCTGGTGGAAGACTATAGACGAAAAACTTCAGATAAATCCTTGAACGAGTCCAAGGCTCGAGTTCTAAAGGGAGGCGTGTTCACAGAGACAAAGTGGATCAATGTCGCGGTGGGCGACATCGTTAGGGTCGAATCGGAAGAGCCCTTCCCAGCCGATATTGTGCTCTTGGCAAGCTCCGAACCAGAAGGCCTGTGTTACATTGAGACGGCCAATTTGGACGGAGAAACGAACCTGAAGATCAAGCAAGGCATTCCCGAAACAACCTACCTATTGAATCCACAAGATCTGGGTCGTCTTACGGGCAAAATCCGCTCGGAGCAGCCGAATAACAGCCTCTACACCTACGAGGCCACCTTGACAGCCAATTTACAAAGTGGCCAAAAAGAGGTTCCACTCAATCCGGAGCAACTGCTATTGAGAGGTGCGACGCTTCGGAATACGCCATGGATTCACGGTGTTGTGGTATTCACTGGTCACCAGACGAAACTGATGAGAAATGCCACAGCTACGCCTATTAAGCGCACAGACGTTGAAAGGATGCTGAACAAGCAGATCATCATGCTCGTGGCCATTTTACTGGTGTTGAGTGCCGTAAGCACGGTTGGCGACATCATCATTCAAACGACTTCGAGAGCTAAATTGGCCTACCTGGTGTTCACAAGTTCATTCAACGCCGCCAGCCAGTTTTTTCTCGACCTGTTCACCTATTGGGTTTTGTATTCCAATCTCGTGCCCATTTCACTCTTTGTCACCCTCGACCTGGTCAAATATTACCATGCATTACTGATCAACAATGACCTTGACATATATTATCCTGAAACAGACACTCCGGCTATATGCCGGACGTCGTCTTTGGTCGAAGAGCTTGGTCAGATAGAGTACATCTTTTCCGACAAAACCGGAACTCTAACCTGTAACATGATGGAATTTAGGCAATGCTCGATAGGTGGCGTCCAATATGCCACGGCTGTGCCGGAAGATCGAAGGGCGTCGGGCCCCGATGATATAACTGGAATTCACGACTTCAACCAGTTAAAGGCGAACATGCAAAGCCATGAATCGGCTTTTGCGATTCAACATTTCTTGGCTCTGTTGGCCACGTGCCATACCGTCATACCCGAGAGAAAAGACGAAAAAAGCGAAATCAAATATCAAGCCGCGTCGCCCGACGAAGGTGCCCTGGTAGAAGGCGCGGTGCTTATGGGATATAAGTTCGTGGCTCGGAAGCCACGCTCCGTCATCATTCAAGTGGATGGACAAGAAGTGGAATACGAATTGTTGGCAGTATGCGAGTTCAACTCGACTAGAAAACGGATGTCGACAATCTTCCGATGTCCGGATGGCAAGATCAGGATTTACTGTAAGGGTGCAGACACTGTCATTCTGGAAAGGCTGTCCAGGAACAACCGGATTGTCGATGCTACACTGCAGCATCTGGAAGACTATGCCACTGAAGGGCTTCGAACGCTTTGCCTGGCCATGCGCGAGATCCCAGAAACTGAATTTCGGCAATGGCAGCAAATTTTCGATAAAGCCGCCACCACTGTCGGCGGCAATCGTGCTGAAGAATTGGACAAGGCCGCCAAAATCATCGAGCATGACTTTATCTTGCTCGGCGCCACAGCCATCGAAGATCGTCTCCAGGATGGCGTTCCTGACACAATACATACATTACAAACCGCAGGGATCAAAGTGTGGGTGTTGACCGGTGACCGACAAGAGACGGCCATCAACATTGGGATGAGTTGTAAGTTGATCAGCGAAGACATGACTCTACTCATTGTCAATGAAGAAAACTCAGCGGGTACACGTGAGAACATCCAGAAGAAACTCGATGCAGTCAACAGCCAGCAGTCTACAGGCGCAGAGCACGAGGTGCTTGCACTTATCATCGACGGCAAGTCGCTGACGTATGCGCTGGAAAAGGACATGGAAAAGCTGTTTCTTGCCCTGGCAGTAAAATGTCGGGCGGTGATCTGCTGCCGCGTGTCACCGCTACAGAAAGCGCTTGTTGTCAGGTTGGTCAAGAGACACGTCAAAGCGCTGACGCTCGCTATTGGCGATGGTGCCAATGATGTTTCGATGATCCAAGCCGCACATGTTGGTGTAGGCATCAGTGGTGTTGAAGGTTTGCAGGCAGCCCGAAGTGCCGATGTTGCTATTGGGCAATTCCGATATTTGCGCAAGTTACTGCTCGTGCACGGGATCTGGAGCTACCAAAGGATCAGCAAAGTCATCTTGTACTCTTTCTACAAGAACATTGCCATGTTCATGACTCAATTTTGGGTAAGGCCAGCCTAGGTCAATTTGTCAGGCCTCGCGCTAACGTTGATAGTACTCGTTCCAAAACGCATTCTCTGGGCAAGTCATCTACGAGTCGTGGCTGCTATCGTTTTACAACGTCTTCTTTACGGTGCTGCCGCCGTTTGCAATGGGCATATTCGATCAATTCATCTCGGCACGGCTCTTGGATCGATACCCTCAGCTGTACCAGCTCGGACAGAAGGGAACATTCTTCAAGATGCGGTCCTTCTTTTCGTGGGTCGGCAACGGGTTCTACCACTCAATCCTCGCCTATATCTTTTCGACCTTCATCTACTATGACGACGGCATTATGGCTGATGGGAAACTAGCAGGCCATTGGGTATGGGGAATGGCATCGTACACGGCGATCCTGCTCGTCGTTCTCGGCAAGGCAGCTCTTATCACGAACATCTGGACCAAATACCACGTCATCGCGATTCCAGGGTCCTTCATCATCTGGCTCATCCTCTTCCCTGCGTATTCATATGGAGGACCAGCGACCGGGGGGGGCTACTCGACCGAACTATACGGCATCATTCCTGTCATATTTAGTTCTCCATCCACATACGCCATGTGCCTGCTCCTCCCACCGGCGTGTCTCCTCCGTGACTTTGCATGGAAGTATGCCAAACGCATGTACTTCCCCCAGGCGTACCATCATGTGCAAGAAATCCAGAAATACAACGTGCAGGACTACCGGCCCCGAATGGAGCAGTTCCAGAAGGCGGTTAGAAAAGTGAGGCAGGTACAGCGGATGCGGAAGCAGAGAGGGTATGCATTCTCCGCCGGTGATGAAATGGGTCAGCAGACGAGGTTGCTGACGGCGTATGACACGACGAGAGGACGAGGACAATATGGCGAGGCATTGTGATGTTGCGTGATGGATTTTGACGAGAGAAGTTAGACATGGGCCTGGAGTCCTGGGGTGGACGTCCAGCATCTTTACCACTCCCACAGCGTGGGCATTGGAGAAGCAGGACGCGGCAAGGGATCTGGGGAAACAAGGAGAATGTGTCCTTGCACCTGGTACGAAGTGTAGTTGGCCGGTCCGCATGAGTGGATTGGATGCCGTCGTTCAGGTGGAGGAGTTCCCAAGCATCCGTATTGGTGCCGCTCGGTATAGATGATGCGAATAGTGTCCACCGGAAAAAGCTTCTTGAACGCGTCGAATGTCAAGATCGTTGTTGGCTGACCCTGTGCCCTGTTTCTAGGACCGGGGGCCGATGGAACGGGGGTTGTGTTGCTCCGTAGTTGCCCCACATTTTCGGTCACCTCGCCCATGTCCGGGTGCTCAGGGTGCCAAAACAAAGTCCGTGGGTGGTCCGTAGCTGGTCCGCGGCACTTAAGGCGGCGAGTTTGCTCCACCCGGGTCCACGCCGCCTTCTCTCCTGCATCCTCCACCAGCATGTGAGACAACCTTAACGAAAACTTGCCCCGTCAGCCGTGTGCAGGTTTGTGAGCAGGAAGTAGAGCATCGCTATCGCAATATGTCTTAGCTGGCGGCTGTCATATTTTCGGGGTTTGGGTTGCTGCCATTGTCGCTCGTTCGTAAGCCATGCTGTTTATCACTATCGCCATCACGCCAACCGACGAGTACCTCCACTGCATCCACAAGCACGACGACTCGACGACGACAACACCAACCACCTCGGACACGTAAATTCATGTGATCCATGCCATCGTCAGCCGGCCTGACCCGCCACCTCTCTTTGGTCGCGCTTTGAGGGGTTCAGCAAGCCACCGAGCTGAGGAAACACGTCGAGATGCCTCTTAAGAGCATTCTGAGTCGTCCATCGACCAGCGGCAGTAGCAGGAAGCGTGTCAACGTATTTGACCGACCAGGCAGCGCTGCCCCAGCAAAAGGAAGCAAGAACGCAGAGAAGGGGCACAAGAAGGTGGGATCACTGCAGCGGCTCAGCTTGTCCTTCACGCCTTCCCAGGATGGCGCGTTCCGTCCCTTCCTAGCAGCTGAGCCAGATCTTGTGTCGCACACGCACACCACTTCACCTGCAGCGACAGATACTAGTATCCCACCAACCTCGAGGTCTCAACACGCCGGCACTGACGTAGGCGCGAATGCGGGAGAAGAGCATCATTCAGGCACGGTGCCAGTCCTGAAGACCACTGGTGCGGGGGGAGACAACGAGGCAGAAGAAGGTCAAGAGACGGCACAAGATGCAGAGAAAGCTCCGAAACCAAAACCACAACGCCTGAGCTTGATGAAGTTCAAACATGCCTCTGAACCTCAGTTGTCAACCAGGTACAAAGACAGCGAGGCCTTGCCTGCGGACCGTCCAATGCCTGTGCCCCCCAAAATCATCACGACCGCTCCGACGCAGCAGCATCACGACGAGCACGAGCACGAGCACGAGCACGAGCACGAGCACGAGACCGAACCCCCAGCCCAGCCGAACAAGAGCAAAGAGAGGTTCCTGCCTCGCACATTCAGCAGCTTCCGCAAGAGCATGGTCATTCGAGAAGATGGTCCTCTGAATGTACAGTCTTCGCTTGCCGGTCGCGCCACCAACGGCAACACCTCGTCCACTCCCAATCTCATCCGCACACTGTCGGAAAGCCGGCCGTGGCAACCCCGAGGAGAAGGCTCAGCCCCTCCAGCATACGGCGACGAAATCAACTCGGCCCTGGCCGTGCCGGTAGCGAGAGCCTCGGACTCGGTTGGCTCAGAAGGGAGCTCCGAATCACACAAGCTGTATGCCCAGACCACCACCACCCATTTCATCGAAACGACGACGACCATCTTCAAGCTGAAAAGGAACAAACAGAAGAGGCCGAAAGACAAGGGCCCTCTCTTTCCACTGCCGGAGAAGCTTGCTCCACCCAGCCCGGCAAGAACGACGAGTAGCATGTCTCAACCCAACGACGGAGATCTCCCGCCCACTCGCAAGTCCATGTCACCAAGCAGGAAATCCACACAAGCGATCAGGTGGAAGCCTGCCTTGAGCCGAAGAGACACTCCGCAGGAATCGCCAAACACATCGACAACCGCGCTGACCAATGCCCCACTGGGCTCACCGGGACCGGCCGTGGCTAGAAAGCAGTCCATCTTCTCCAACCAGTCCGGCAGCAACACTCCTCCCCCGGCTGCATCGCTGGTGCCACCTCGATTCGGGGCTAGAGGCCGCTCATCGACGTTGGGTTCCCTGTCAAGGTCTTCGGAGCGCGTAGGCGATGCATCTTCATCCAACCGGAACTCGACGTCCACCGCAGGGAGACGGAGTTTTGGCGACATTTTGACCCAACGGTTGAGAAAAGATTCCGCCCCTGCTCGCCACGGTTCGGCCTCGGGAAGCACTCCGGCTTCCAAGTCAAATTCATTCCAGCTTGCTCGAGACGCCGAGCCGGAGCTCACCTACCCGCAGCGAGAGGAAGAGGACACGCCGGCCACCTATCTCGAGAAGCTGGATGCCGCCGTCCCGAGGGGCGCCATGGCAACCATCCTCTGCAAAGGCGCCGACGAATTCAGCAAAACCTGCTTGAGAAAGTACATGAGAGGCTTTTCCTATTTCGGCGAGTCCATTGACATTTCCATTCGCAAGATGTTGATGGAAGTCATTCTGCCCAAGGAAACCCAGCAAATCGATCGCCTTCTCCAAGGATTCGCCGACCGTTACGACGAGTGCAATCCAGGCATCTTCATGAATGCAGACGAAGCAAATTTCGTCGCCTTTTCCGTCTTGCTGTTGCAGTCGGACAACCACAACAAGAACAATAAGCGAAAAATGACCAAACAAGACTATGTGAAGAATACACAAAATGGTCGCATCTCCGTATCCGACGATGTGTTGTACTGCTTCTACGACAATATATGCTATACCCCCTTCATCCACTTCGACGACGCATTCGCCGTGAATAGCCATCGTCTGGCGGCGCCGAAACGAAGAACCGGCATCCGCAAACAGAAAAGCTCGGAAATGATCCGTGGTCCTGTTGACCCCTACACTTTGATCCTCGACGACAAGCTCGACATTCTACGCCCGTCGCTCAAGGATGTCATCGAAACGGAAGATAGCTATGAAACCGCTCCAGTCAACAGCCACGACAATCATCGAGCCTTCGTCCATGCCGCGGTGTTGCAGATAGTCTCGGCACGGTCGAGACCCGATGCTTTCACAAATCAAGCCACCATCACCAACCCGGCCGAGGCCGAAGTTGGTCTTGTCAGTATTAAAGTCGCCAAAGTCGGCTTGTTGTGGCGAAAGTCGGCCAAAAGGAAAAAGGCAAAGAGTCCTTGGCAGGAATGGGGCGTCATCTTGACTGATTCGAAGCTATACTTTTTCAAGGATGTCGGCTGGGTCAAGAAGCTCATCGGTCAATACGAAGGGCATTCACGATTCCCAACAAGGAGCGCACCACTGGTGTTCAAGCCACCCATGACTTCATTTGACCCGGACGCATGGATGGCGTTGGACGACGCAGTTGCCCTCATGGATGCAAACTACAAGAGGCATAAGAATGCCTTCACATTCATCAAGCACGGTGGCTTTGAGGAGGTCTTTTTGGCAAACTCGGAAAATGACATGGTCGACTGGATAACCAAGTTGAATTATGCTGCGACCTTCAGGACGGCCGGCGTCCGCATGCGAGGCTTGCTGGGTACAAATTACGAGGGACGCAACATCTTCCGTAAGGACTCCGAACTCTCGAACAAGACGGACGCTTCTGCAACCATCGATCAGCACACGCCAATCATAGGCAAGACCAATCCACAGCTTGCCTGGGAGATCATGTTCTACCGGCGCCAGCTTGTGAGTGAAAAGATCAGTGCGTTGGATGATCATGTGGCCACCGCTCAGAAAGAGCTGGACCATCTGCTGCGCAACGCTCGGCATCTCTTGATCCTAACCCCGATACAGCAAAAGACGCGTGAGGGTGTCGTGTTTGCGGCAGGTCGAATGACCGCAAAGCTCAAATGGACTCGAAAGGAAATATGGCGTGCAAAGACGCATAGGGATATACTGATCAAAGATCTTGAGGCAGAAGCCGCTTTGGCATTTCCTGCTCCTGTCGCAAAGGCTACCCCCTCAATAGCGACACCTGCGAAGACAACACCCACCAAGTCGGCAAAGACCGGGCTGGCGCGAAGCGATACAGATCAGACAATCCGCTCAAGTGCCACCAAATCACCCACTGCAATAACTCCACTGGCCTCAATTAGTAGTAGACGACCTTCCCAAGCAGTTCTGGAGCACATCACTACAAATCCAGCCGAACCAGCAGAGCTAGTGCAGAGGAAGCGGAAATCTGCTGCAAGCCTGATACCCATATCTCCTAAACTGAGTCCACGATCGGGCGACGATCAGGCAAGCCAGGGAAGAGCACGTACGCCATCTCTGCGGACACAGACTTCCCAGCACATGTCTACTGCGGGCGAAAGCCAGGTAGGCACTGACGCTGATTATGAAGAAGTTGTTGGTCGAGAGAGTGGTGCGTTTGTGGACGGCTTCGCAGAAAAAGACGCGAAACACAGCCTACCTCAATCCGTCGATAACGCGCTCAAGGAGCATCCAGGTAGCGTGAGAAGGAGTTTACAACGCACGCTGCGCGACTCGTCAAATCATATCCACATACCTCACCACAGCCGCAGCAAGAAAGGCAAAGAGTCCGGCTCAAGTCTTGCTGCGACTGAGGATGGACGATCTATCATCAGCGGGGATAGTGAGGAGCTGAAACGTGATCCCACCGGGCGGTTCGTGCTGCACGGCAAAAAGGCCAGCGTGGTCACGATGGGTCCGGAGTGGCAGCTTTCGAGCGAAGATAGGTTACGAATGAGGGAACAGATGCTCAGCGAGGTCAATGTCATGGAGCGGTCTCCACACGAACCACGCCCGGGCAGTCTGCATATCGACACCAGTATGATTGACGCTAAGCGAACATCCGTTGATCGTCCCACAAGCGCTAGATCTGAGATGAGCCCGAGAATGAGCAGGTATCAAGAGCTAGAGGTTGCAGGCGGGTGGAGGAATAGAAAGAGCATGGGGACAGACTCAAATAAGTGGTCTGTCTATTCGGCTATGACTACACCGTCGGCCGTCCGCGAGACATTTCACAGTGCGAAGAGCAGCCCACGGCCAAGTGTGGATTCGACGGACGATCAGCAAGGTGGAGATGAAGAAAACGACGACGAGGCGACATTTGTGATGGACGAGGATAATTTGGGTCCGGGACAAGATCAGACAAGAGCAAACGTGGTGGACCCTTCTATATCGGGAAGGGCGAGGGTGGCGTAGAGCAGTGGTGTTTCGCCGGATGTTCTCCGAGCTTCATCAGCTTTTTTCAGCTTCGTTTGTGTAGCGTTTTTCCAAGCAATCACCTCTAGGTCCTGAAGAGCATGGTCCTGCTGGTCAGATCACGCTGTTGCGGCTTGAGATGTCGCATGCACCGTTGGCCCAAGGCAAAGCGACAACAAAGAAAACTTAATTTAAGGTGTTGGGATGCATTCTAGGGACGTACGTCACGGGCGTGACTACCCCCAGCGGCAAATTCAGTCTTTATTCCTATGGAAGACTTTGTATCGTAGCTAAGTGGACACAAAGATTGTCTCGCCATCTCCACACGTTGTTCTACTAGCAGTAATCGACTAACCTTTCTACGCACGTTGACCTCCCACAGGGCTACGACATAAATTGATAGGGGTAATCAGCCCAAAAAGGAGCAAGGCAAGCAGAGAACGAGACTAAACAGGGAAACGAACAGTATTTCTTTTTGAGACGAAGTAGTCGTAGTAGCCGAAGAAGAAGAAGAAGGGGTCGAATCAAACCTCCTCCCCTTCCCAGCGTCTAACCAAGTATCCCTCCCGAGCCAACTCCTCCTTGACCTGGCCCACGGTCCACTCGCCGCGATGGAACATGCCGGCGCCCAGCGCGGCATCCACGGCGGTCCGCTCAAAGACGTCGACAAAGTGTCCTGGATTGCCGGCGCCGGAGCTCGCAATCACGGGGATCTCGACGGCGGCCTTGACGTCGGCGATCAGCTCGAGGTCGTAGCCGGAATTGCTGCCGTCGCGGTCGATGGCGTTGAGGAGGATCTCGCCGGCGCCCAGTGCCTGCACGGCCGTGACGAGCGCGCGCACCGTGAGCGTCGTCAGCGTGCGGCCCCCGTGGATCGTGCAGGCATAGTAGACGTATTCGCGGCCTGTTTCGGGGTCCGGGAGCGTCGTCTTGAGTACGTGCGACGCGTCGATGCCCGCCGGCACGTTGCTGGGCGAGTCCGTGTACACGCGCTTGGGATCGACGCTGACCACGACGGCTTGTCGGCCGTAGGCGGCCGAGATGGTCTCGATGCCGCTGCGCCCGCTGCCGCGCCGGCCGTTCGCGTAGTACTCCTGCGCCGCGGCGACGGCGTCGCTGCCGATGCTGACTTTGTCGGCGCCGGACTCGAAGTACAGCTTGGCGACGTCGAGGGCTGAGATCGGCTGCCCCGTGCCCGGGTCGACCATGTCGCGGATGCCGCCGCCGATGGTGAGCGGGACAAACACCGTCTGCGACGTCTGCCGCAGGATCTCCAGCATCGGCAGGTCGGTGACGGGGCAGTCGCGGAACGAGGTGATGTTGAGAAACGTGACTTCGTCCGCCGATTGCGTGTAGTACTTCTTGGCCATTTCGACCGGCTTGCCCAGGTTGCGCACGTTTTTGTTGTCCGTCTTCTCGCGCACGTCGTACTGGTCGCCTTTGGTGACGACGAGGTCGCCTTGGTCGTTGGTGCGCACGTCGAGGCAGGCTATGATTCTTCGGGTGAGGCCGTTGAGACCGCCGCTTCTGCTGGTGGGCGGTAGTGGTGAGACATGGGTGAGGCCGTTGTTGAGAGCTTGATGTTGATGGTGGTCTGCCGGGGTTGACCACTGTTGGCCGGTGAGGAAGGCTTTGATCACTCGCAGACCTGCAGCGCCAGACTTCTCAGGGTGGAATTGCGTTGCGAACACGTTCTCTTTCCCAATGGCACCGACATAGGTCTCGTCTCCGTATTTGGCTGTGGCGACCGTCCATCCTTCGGCCTCGAGCTCTCCCGCCACGTACGGAACAAAATAGCTATGGACGTAGTAGTACTTTGAGCTTGGGCTCAGCCCGTAGAAGGACTTGTTGGAAAACTCCGAGACCGGACCCGAGGCGGTGAACTCGTGGGTGGTGCTCGCATCGTTCCAACCTATACATGGGATTGACTTGCTGGATCCGTCTGTGTTCTCCGGACTGAATCGTTGGAGTGTTGTTGGCAGCAGCCCTAGACCTTGCACATCCGGTGCTTCCACCGATCCCGCGAAGAGCGCCTGTAGTCCCACGCAAATCCCAAAGAACGGTTTGCCAGCTTTAATGTGCTCTTGAAGTGCTGGAAGATATCCGGCTCTGCTTAGGGACGTCAGGCAGTGGCCGAAGTGTCCGACACCAGGAAGAATTATTCTGTCTGCGGATTTGACGTCTTCCGGCGATCTTATCCATTGGACCTCATACCCACACTTCTCAATGGCATTGACTAGAGACCGGATGTTGCCAGCCACGTAATCGAGAAGATGAACTGTAGGCATGATCCTTGCGGAGGACAAAATGGTTGGGGGGAAAGCGAGTGTACTGAATATGGTAATAAAACGTTCTATCTTGCCGTCGACACCGAGGAGCCTATCATGTCAGGTAAGGTCATTTGGGATTCCAAATCAAAGAAAGGCGAGCAGGTATGAACAATGAAGGTGAGTCACAACACAAGATGGTGGCTATTGCAGCGGTCGAAATTTTTATTCAGAATGGATCGTCGACCACTAACTTGCGACTGATCCCAATAGCTCAGCATTAATCACTTTCCCTTGCTTTCAATTCAGACCGCCCTACACCCATTTTTTAAGAAAAGGTTGACTACAAGCTGTAGCTGGCTTTGCTGGCAACATAATATAGGGATGTCTGCTTTAGTCGTGCGGGGAGATTCCGCGGTACCGGATTCTACACGAAGCAGGGCTCGATGTTGATAAGCGTCCGTGTATTGCTGGTCCCTTGAGGTCTATGCACCGGGGTCGATGAATTTGTGATAAATAGCTGACAGCCAAAATCGCAAACTTGCCTTGTGAGAGTTGAACGGAGCAAAAGGGAAAGTTCAACACCTTCCAAATCCAGCCGTTCTCGTGGGCAATCACCGACACTAGGAAGGGTGGTGGCGAAGCATGGCCACCAAAACCGATACCACTGCACAGAAAGTCTTCCATAGTACATTCTCCTCCATCAACCACCGTGCAGTTTTCACATTCGAGACAGACCCCTCACGGCCAGGTATTACGCAGATTACTTTGCCGGAGAAGTGTACGTGGACGCCTGGACCACACTGGCATGAAACACATGTCGAGTACTTCCGTGTCATCAAAGGGCGGGTGCTTCTCAAGATTGAAGGGGTGTCGAGAGTTGTGACGCCAGAGGATGGCGATCAGCAGGTAGACAAGTTCCAAGTGCACGAATTCAGGCGAGCTGATTGCGACCAAAGTGATGAAGACAAGGACGAAGGGGAAGTGATCACAGAGGAATGGACTGATCCGGCAGATGGAATCAAGCATGTGTTTTTCAGAAACGTCTTCAGCATCTTTCAAGATTCCCAGAAGTACTGGAAGCGCTGGACATATTTGCAAGTCCTCTTGGTGGCATCCAATTACGACGATTACGTTGAGATTGTTCCTGGAAGACTCTCCTATGCCGCAACGCATGCCCTGTATGCTTCGGTAAGGGCGATCGGCTTCCTGCTTGGACTGAAGCCATGGCAGAAGGAGTATACGCCCCAGGACCTCAGACTCGTAGCTGGTGGTCAGACTCACCCGAAAGTTGATTAAGTGGTGCCTTCCGTGGCGGGTGAAGTGTTGGAACGACCAAACCGGGTTGGATTCTAGCTCGGGTTCGAACAATTGTCCAGAGTGATTGGGTATAGCGCAAAGTCTTACGGGTCGTAGGTGTTGCTGAATCTATCTATACAATCTGTTTAGAGGTCTTTCTTGGCTAGCATCTTGCTAGCCATTTTAGAATTTGAATCCTGTGCCATGTCGTGCAGTGCCTTGAGCATCAAGTCCCGGGTCTCTTGGAGGAGGTCGTTGACATCGGCAGCTGTCTTTCCTTCGGTCGGTATTGGTTTTAAAACTGAACTAGTGTTAGTGACGGAGCCAAGGGAGGCCCTTTACGACTACGACGTACCTCTTATTCGAGCCTTTCCAGCGTTGAACCTCTTGGCCTTGAGATTCAAAAGATAGCTGTAGTTCTCCGCCACGATGGGAACGATGGGCACTTGAGCTTGAACGGCCATGTGAAAGGCACCCTTCTTGAAAGGCAGGAGGAAAGGCTCAGCGGAATAGCTCCTTGTCCCTTCGGGAAACATGAACACGCTCTGGCGTCTCTCTTTCATCGTCTTCGCAGCGCGCTCAAAGGCTTTCATGGCTTGAGCTCGGTCGGCTCGGTCGATGAAGATGGTGCCCGACAGCAGCATAAACCAACCGAGGAAGGGGATTCGTGCGATGCTCTTCTTGGCGGTGACCGAACAGCTTGGGGGGAAAAGGCTGCCCAGCATGAGGATGTCGAGCTCGGTCTGGTGGTTTCCCACAATGACCGCCGGCCGGGTGTTGTAGAGGATTTCGGCACCATCTCCTTCCAGCTCAAAGTCGACGCCTATCATCAACTTTCCCACATACTTGAAGGCTCGAGCGGTCGTCCACTGTCCGTACTTGTAGTGGAGGTCGAAAGCATGGAGAATAGCAGAGGCCAGAGTGCCGTAGGCTGCGCACAGCATCAGGGCCAGGTATGCGCTCATGGATCGAGCAATGAAACCCAGGGCTAACGGCGGCGACGGGAGAAAGGTGTAGGCAAGGAAAGCGACGACCATGACGGCCAGGTAGGCGAGAAGGCCATAGAGGGGGTAGGCGACGAGGGCGTGCATGTTGGGTGTGGTAAAAATGACTTGCTGCTGTCAACTCGTAAAAATGGTCTGTCCCCCAATGGAAATATACATCACGACCTGTGTGACAGTTCTAGTACATACTTACTTGCCTTAATTGCAACTTTAATAAGACCTAAAAGAGTGTGTGCAGGTCATGGCCTATGGCCCCAACATCTCCAAAGTGGCATGCACCAGCAGCCCCTCGGCTCCCGAAAACCGCAATAAGGCGACTTCAATGGTGGGGAATTGGAATTACATCATTCTGGATATCATTAGTTCCGGCTATTGGAACTGGTCGATTGCAATACGAACGTACTTGTCAAATTCCAGCGCTCTGAAGAGACTTTCGCATTCGTGAACATACGGCTTCACAAGACTATAAGTACACCGGATATTGTCTGCTCGCATTCGAAGTTCTACGGAAGTCACCACAATCACACCGTTCTGCCGGGGCTGCCGAACTTAGCAGAGTGGCAGAGAAAACTCGAAGGCGCTTTGGACACTTCATTCTTACAAAGCCGGACGGGTCTCTGATTGCGATATGCAGAGCAGTGGGAACGAATGACTGAAAGTACATGAAATTCCATTATTGCGCGGGATGCCTGTCTCGTCTAAATTTGTATTGCCATTTGGACTTCTCGTTATCCATTTAAGCTGTCATAGTGGTACCTTTACTGGAGTCCGACTCCACGTGTTGGAGCAAAAGCTCTTTTACCTATGCTCCACTCAAAACGATTCTGTAGATTGTATTTCGAAAAGACATCACAGCAATCCATATTCCCAACGAAGGTGATCACCGTCGCCTGTACGTTAGGTCGATTCGCTTGGCGTAGCCCCGGAGAAATCAATAATGTATCACCGCAGATACCAAATGGATAAATTTTCTTGTGTTCTGCACGAGACATTTTGTTTTACATACTTGGCAAATCGGCGTTGTCGCATCTCCTCTCTATGAAGCCGCCCACTGAGATTCTTTGGGACAGCTTGCTAACTCTAGAAGCTCGAAGCGTCTTGTTCGAATCTCTCTCGGTGGGCATTACCATCTATTCTGGCTACACCGACAAGCGCAGGACTAAAACCTCTTTACTAGAATGTTTGCGGACGAGGCTGCGGCCGTTAATAGGCGCTGTCTTGAGGCTTGTTCTGCTATTAGGGTCATTCCCCTTCCACGAGAATAAACAATGGAACGTTCACCTTCTCTGTGTCGAGCACATGAAAGTGCTTCTCTTTAAGGTACGGTATCAGTGAAGAATAATATGGTGAACCAAGTTATTTACTATTGTAAAGGACATGATGCCCGCCTATCTTACCCTCCGTTCACAGAGACATCTAAACACCTACTCTCCAACTATTTTGATGATTACATATACTATTTTGTCGGGAAGTCTTTCGCTGGGGCTGACTTGGTTACCATCGCACAAGGTAACGCCGACATTGATATTTGGCTTACTTGACCAAATCATTGTCTGTACTACCGTTTATTCGATACGAAAAATTTCACCGACTATTGCGGCACTGCCACCTCAACAAGCACATTCACGGAAATATCTTATGGGTCTCGCGAAACGTTCAACCATACTACTTGCATGGCTCCTTCCGTCATTGGTGATACTTCTCGTGAAGCAGTACCTCCAGCACATCATTGTACTTGTACGTGAGTTCCATTTTGTGCATACACTTACTGAACCTGTTCCAGGCAAACTCTTTATTTTTCTGCTTTCTTCCAGACGCAGGAGAGTATCAAGCGTCTTGGAAGATCGCCGCTGAGTCAAGCCAACTCTTAAAGTCGTATGGAAACCAGAATAGGTCGAAGCCGGAATCAAGCGGTCCGGAAAGACGAGCAGCTACAGTCAGCAGTCACACGCCGATCCATGCCTCTGATTTCAGTGATCTTGCTGACGGCGATTTATTGCCTCAGTCAAATTGCAAGATGATAAGCAATGCAGCAGCAACAGCGACCTCAAGCGAGAGCCCATCCAAGGGATGGATAGCGTATTCAAACCCTCCATTTTACGCGACCCAAAATGTGATTGACGCTGATGCGTCCCACTGCTTGCGAACCTAAGAAATAGCCTAACTGTAAGTTGGATTATCGACTGCTAGCGCTGTATGGACGTGAGTCTCTTTGATGACTGCGATTGGAGTGGACAGCGACGGCCGAACTCGTGCTTATGCTGTCATCTGGAATAGGAAGTGGTATCATGGACCTGGCTAAATTGCGGACGAGGAGCGCACTAATCATGCACTTCACCTTGAGTTACCGCATTTAGATTCTTTGATTCGTGGAGCTCAAGAACCGCCTTTGCATTAAGATTTGAGACTACTTAGTCACAATGGAACGTGATATCAGGGAGAGAGGATTGGCATTGGCATTGGAAGAATTTCACGCTTGGGTTTGTTTTTCCCACAACGCCTGTGAAGTTTGAAGAAAGACTGCAAATGTCCTCGTGCCCTTATATCAGCAAATTACTACGAGGTCGTTGACATCGTCAGGCACCCAAATCCAAAGAGAAGGCCTTGCATTGCGGACCAGCGCGGACAATCTTGGGTGCACTGGACGCCAAGATCCGGTTCCAGTTTAGCTCCTCCCAATCAGGCAAGGCGCCGCTTTCATCTCTCTAGGATGACCGAGATGCTGCTTGTTCCTCGTAATGTTCTTGAAAACAAGCGTATCAGAATGAAACCCAAGGAACTCCGTACAGTCCTTACCCACCCAACCTTAAAAATATCCTGCCCTGGTCCCCAAGTTCCCCTGAAACCCAAATTTCAACTACGGGCCGTTCTTCGGCATAGAATGCCAAGTCTAATCACGTGTCACCGATCATGACCTCCGTCCGCGCTTCGCGTTTACTGTGACCTTCATGGCGAGTCTGGTATGACACCCTGCTTCTAACAAGCCTTTCATCTTCGCGCAGTACTGTCACGGGTCATATCGCCTGACTCCCGTGCCTGGGACCAACCGGGATTAGCCTGGTTCGGCGCCTTCAACTGCTACTCCTGCAATTGCCCACCTCCTGAACTTGTATTCTACCCGAGATGGCTACACCACAGAATTCACTGAGCTGATTACAGCCAACAGTGCCATTGCGGCCTTGGGATGCCATTGTGGCTCCATTTTTTGTGCTTCCACTCCTGTCCCTCGCTTCGAACACGACACATACTGCCTAATTGCCCAATCTCGTTCCCTCAAAGAAGTCTTCAGTATGGATTATGACCCACAGGCGCCATTGAACCTCCCGAGAAAAACAATCACGCTCGGTGATGCTCTCGAAGATCAAGACAATTTACTGTTGCAGCTAGAAAAGGCGGAGAAAACACAGGAATTCAAGGTGTATCTCTTCGACCATCGCGAAACACTTACCGCTATTGTGGCGCATCATCTGAACATTGACATCCAACGATGCAATATTTGTGACGTCGAGTACTGGAGCCATGGCAGTTTTAATTACTGCATTCCCTTCCTCATCGATGAGCACCCACCAGTCCTACTCCGACTACCACTCGCCCATAAAGTTGGGGAGGCCGTTTATCCGGGCAATGCAGAAGAGAAACTACGCTCTGAAGTCGCGACATATATCTATCTTCGGGAAAATTGTCCTGACATACCAATCCCCAATCTTTGGGGGTTCAGTTTCGGCGGCAACAAATCTGTACGTGCTATTTGTATTTGCTCCTCATCCCAAGCTAACTCGTTGGTAGTATACCGCTCTCGAAAACGCCTCGATTCCTTATCGGACATATCGATATCTCTACGACTACATCTTATCAGCTCTACGCTATCCTGTGCCTTCCAGATTCTACAAGCGGGACTTTCTCACCGACATTGATAGTGGTTACGTGCTGCTAGAGTTCGTTGAAGATGGACAAATGCTCTCAGAAACCTTCGAGGCACACAAAGATGATGAGGTTCTGCAAACCAATCTTTTCAGAGATCTATCACGTATCATGATATCGCTCGCAAGACTTCCTCAGCCCAAGATTGCTTCCTTCACGATCGACGACAATGGTCTAATATTGCTGAGCAATCGTCCTCTGACTTGTTTGCTGCACATTTTGGAGAGCGAGAACATTCCTACAGGTATCGATCGGCGAACAACCTACACTTCCGTTGCGGCCTATGTGTACGACTTGCTTGGGTATCACGATAATCGCCTACTTCGTCAACCGAATTCCTTGATCCACGACCTTGATGGCAGAATGCAGATGGGCATCATCTCCATGATGCGCACAGTTACCCCTCGATTTTGCAACTCCGAAATGCGCCATGGTCCATTCTTCCTCAATCTTACCGATATGCATAAGAGCAACATCTTTGTCGATAAAGATTGGAAAATTACAAGATTGATTGATCTTGAATGGATGTGCGCATTACCTTCCGAATTCATGCAGCCACCATATTGGCTGACCAATGAATCGATCGACCATCTCACAGGAGACAGGCTTGACAAATTTGTGGAGGTACGGAACAAATTCATGTCTATATTCGAGCACGAGGAGCGGTCATATCGACGTCCTGTTGAGGGACTCTCGAGGTCTCAGATGATGCAAAAGAATTGGAAGACTGGCTCATTCTGGTTCTTCAATGCTCTTGACACTACCAAAGGATTGTGTAATCTTTTTTGCCGGAATTTATATCCCGATTTTCTAGAAGACTTTCCCTGGGAATCTTTATCATATTACTGGCGGCCCGGCACCGAGAATCTCATACAGGGTAAGTTACATGATCGCCGCTGTTACCAAGAGGCTTTAGTACAGCGCACCTTGAGAATACAGGAATCGCAGCTGAGTGAGAATACTAGGCCTGACTCAGTTATGGCAAAGCAAGCTAGCAAAGAATGACAAAGTTGGATTCAATGAACGCATTCCTCTCCATGTCTCCACTATTTGTTTTGACCCTGAGCTTTTCTCATATCATGTTCGGTCTAGCGTCTTGCGCCTGTTGTCCAGATGAAGACATTTGTTTCGCTGAGCTTAAATTCATACCCAAGCACCACCAATTTTAGCCTGCTCGCCCTTTTGGTGTCCTTCTTTGCCTTCTGGCTTCTTTCCCACGTTCCTTTTCTGCCCGGGTCGATCCGCTTGGTGTTGGAGCCATTTTGTGAAGCTTAGTATCGTCAGCTGCGACCCAAAACACAACACGTGAAGTGACACATACAGGATGTGAAGACGCTTTGAGCTAGTACGGTTCGCTCTTGAGTGCAAACTCTGCTTTCTGGCGTTGAAGGCAGTGTGGGAACAAGGGAATGCTGACGCAGCCAAACGTGGTCTGAACTTTCACTAATTTCACGGACGAAGTGATATGGGACGAGTTCTGAACGACGGGGGTTGTAAAGCTTTAGCTGAGCCTACAGAGATACTTTATTCCCAAACATGCTACCCAGAGCTGCAAGTGTGGCCACGAGGAGGCAATAGCTTATGATAACCGTCGATAAATTTAGCGGGTCGGTACCGCTTGGCCCGCCCGAAGACCTGACGAATCTGTTCTGCCCAACAGGATTGTGCTGCTATTGCTTTGCCTTTAAATTGCGGCCTAGGGCGAACGCCTAGGCTCATCCCACCTCGTCCTCGGCTCACCTCCAACGTAAAAGCTCCTCCACCACGACCAAGGCCATTGTTTTACAGGTAGAGGTGGTAATATTCAAAAAGTGTGGTAAAAAGTGGTTCTCAGCCAGCCAATTGAACATGCGGGAAATTTAATCGAGCCAATGTTTGATTGAAAGAACAGCCCACTTTTTACCACACTTTTTGGAATATTACGACCCGTACCTGTAGACTGACACCTGCGCACACATCCATAGTGTTCTACCAAACTTACAATGAGTCAAGCAATTGATTCCGTTGTAGTATATTCTTTCTGCACCGTTCGATTTTCATAAGACGATTGCCACTTTGCGGTCCAAACAGAAGCTCTATGTAAAGGAGAGCAAGCAAATCGTCCAATGGCTTATGACAAGCTTGTCACGTCCCAAAAAGAGACGCAGCAACGAGAGGATGAGATTTCGAATCAAGAAGTAGTACTGAAACAAGAAGATGGGACTCTCATCCCAAAAGGGAAGCTGGAAGAAAACAATACACCACAATGCTTGTCTTTTCAACTATCTTTGCCCTGCTATGCGCCACTTACAAAATTGCCGGCGAAGCTCCCAACTCACGGTGAAATTGAGAACTCGACCACATTACTTACCGATCGATTTGGTGCAAAGGTCATAGCACTTGCTCCTCACTTTGTTGTTAAGTATGGGGAAGCAATCGATCTCGAAGAAGGTCGAACGATGATCTTTATTCAGAAATACACAAAAGTCCCCGTACCTCAGGTTTACGCTCTTTACCAGGAAAATACAACAAAATATATAATTATGGAACACATCGACGGTCAAAATTTAGAAAGGATACGGCTGGACCTAAGTGAAGAGAAGAAAATTCATGTTACTGATCAAATCAAGGAGTATTTGCAAATTTTACGAGCTATCCAATCACCAAACGCATATTGCAGTCTTAATGGCCAACCTCTACGAAGCAATTTATTCTGGATAGGCGCCAAAGGAGTTTATGATGGACCTTTTGACAATGAGTCACAGCTTATAAATTCCCTAATCCAGAAATATCGAGCTTCTCAGTCACTAAAAGGAAAAGCAAGTTTCTATGAGAAGTGTCTGCCTTCAATTTTCCACGATCATCCACCAGTTCTTACTCACGGCGATCTACAACAAAAAGAACGTTATGATTAAAGCAAATGATGATGTTGTCATACTAGATTGGGAATCTGCTGGCTGGTATCCTTCGTGGTATGAATATGCTTCAGCAATGGAAGGCTGCAGGAGGTTTGGAACCGATTGGCATTCTTGGATAGAGAAGTCTCTAGATTCGTATCTGGTTGAATACTTTGTGTATGCTACACTACAGAGTGAGATAGGCTGGTGATGCTAGTCAAATGTCGATCGTCGGACTGCTCTGTGTCGGATGTGAGTGATGAGCTGGAGTCTGGTATTTTTTCAACAGCTGTGCACCTCAACATGCAGCCTCTTGGTGACGCAAGCATGTTCTTCATTCAGCGCTTTAATCATAGTGTCTTTGGCTTATCTTTCGCCTGGCCCTGTTCCTGTACGCCTTGCGACTTGATACTTTGTCGCCATTAGCAGCCTCGTCGATCGTTGTCACCACACCACTGCATCTACTGTTCGTTCCATCCATAAGCCCATCTCTGATGATCTGTTGTGGAGGCTGTGAAGCTGTGAGCATGGCTAAAGAGAGCAGCACAGCACATTTAGAGTTGTTGACCCACCCACCAGGTCCCCAGCAGTGATCTCTTCAACACCTTAATCAAGGTTCATCGCTGCGGGAAACGAAGTCACAGTAGTGGCCTGGCTGAAAACGGTCAAGACAACCCTCGCCCACAGCGGATGGACAAGAAATTTCGACGCTGGAGAGTATACACGGCGCAACCACCAGCTCGTCATTGTTGTCGCAGTGTGGTGTACCTCGATCACAAATCACGGTGTGATGTTAGTTTTGGGAGCAGCGTTCGAGATAAGAGTGTTGAGCATCGGCTGTTCCCTAGGCTACGCAACAGATCCATGGCCGCTTTTGTGAGCCTGTGCATACCATCATTGTTGGGGGGAACAAGAATGGATTTTCATCATTGGGAATACGCACAAGCACGAGCCCTCCACGTGACAGCAGAAGCTTTCCAATATTCGCGCTTGTCTTGAACACTGGCACCAGAGAATACTGTCCCCGCAGTCCCCGGGGGAAGGAGAGCGCCGATCGTGAGCTCCCCTCTATTCCTCTGCATATAACACCGTAGTATTGCCTACCTAGGTAGGTACCCAGGCACCAGGTATTATTGGAGAATGCTCAACTTTTGCCCCTGATCTCCAGACCTTGCTTGACGTTGACGCTGGTCGTGACTGGTCTATGCGACACCCTTGTCTTCATGCCCCTAGTTCGCCGTTCTATGCTGTGCTAATGTCTGCGGAAAAAGTAAACATAGGCAAACTTCTTCATCTCCTCTATGTCTGCCGCCTTGACAACCTTCTCGTCATTGAATAACACCCACTGCTTGCCCTTCTCGCCCGCCATCTCTTTGCGAATGAAGGCGACATAGTGTCCCGCATGAATGCTCGCCCCTTTGTGACATGCAATACTCTCCAGTTCGAACACGGCAGGAGTTTCCATGCTCCCTGGCAAGCTCTTCGGACCCGCAGATTGTGCAGTGCCATCTTGGGCAAAATCACCCTGATCGTCTGGATGACTGAACACCCAGTCGATCGCTCGACCAATGTCTCCATTGCATTCTCGCAGCGCTTTTCGCGCCTGTGGCGCGCTGATGCCCATCTCGCTCAGTTGGGCTATTTGTTCCTCGTCGGCCGAGCCTGTTGCAGAGGCTCCTAGCTCCATCGGCACATCAATATCGGGATCGTCCATGTGTGAGAATAACCAATTCATCGCCGCCTCCGCATCGCTGTTCCCTGTAGCATGAAGGGCTTTTTCACATCTGACCTGGGGGAAGCCCATTGCCTGGAGTTGGCTCAATGCAGCTTCGTTTGGCGCAAACCTGGCCTGCTGTGGAGCCGACCCACCAGATTCAGCATCCTCTGGTAATTCTTCTTCGCCAGGCTGCAGACCTGAGGACATGTAAGGGGCCATGTCGAAGGGTTCATTGCTCACCTGCACAGGTATGTCGAGTTTCGTAGGGACCCAGTTGACCAGCTCGAACCGTCGCGCATTGACGGCGAGATTCTGAGGGAACGTCTTGAAGCGACTGGATTTGAGAAAGCCGTCCTTGGAGCCACATGCGGGGCAGGTGAATTCGACCGTGTCCGTCGCGGTGAAGATATCCAAGCACTCTTTGAGGGTGACAGCCTCAAATTCCTCCTTTTCGTCTTTGCCCTCGTCGGCACCGTTGACTCTTGGCCGCCTCCTCACAGGCACCGGCACCGAGATGTTGTCCTGCTCATCTGTGCGATAGCGAACCCTCTTGCACCGAGTGCATTGCAGCCTCTGTTCCATACAGAAGCGAAACGATTGAACCGGATCTTGTGCTGCGTTTGAGCTGTTGGACACATTGATGAGCTTGAACAGATGCAACAGAAATTCGAAAGCGTCTTGTTGTCGCATGGTGGCAAATTCAGCGTGGCCACGACCGACCAGATACTTGAACATGGCAGGATTCAGTCCTTTTTGGTGTGGTAGTTCTGGTGTGTCCGGCCGAATGACGACATCTGGGTTGGGAGTCGAGTAGCGTCCTGAGAGGATGCCGTCTGCCAATTTGCGCAGCTGGGTCTCGAGGTCTTCGGCAGGGATAGAGGCCGGCGGAGGCAGATCGGTCGGGCGGAAATAGCGGTTTCGAAACTCGGGGAGATGGAAAAGGCACTGCACGGTGCTGGCGAGGTAGCAGGTATTGCCAATGTTCTTGAGCCCCGTGAATCCCTGGCCAAACAAGGGCTGTAGCTGGGTCCCGTCTTCAGAGACCATGGAAAAGTCCCATCGCAGGTTTTGTTCGACCTGCATCTCCGTCAAACTCTTCTCCGTCTTGACTCGATCGGCGAGGTTGATGCCCCAGTGTGCCAAGTGTGCTACGAGTTCGGTATCAACCCTCTCGTCATTGCATATGTAGCAATAGACGTCGGCCGATCCGTCTGCCGTGATGGACCCGAGCTTGACAGCGACACCGTGGCCGGTTTGATCGGCGTGAGCGAGGCCATGGCTGTTCCCAGGAGCGCCGCCCATCTGACTTCGGCCGCATGCCAAGTTACCACACTCGAGGCAGAGCCACAAGTTCTCCTTGAGGTCGCACATGGAACACTGGCCGAGGTCTTGCGAGGCGATCTGCCGTCCAGGCTGCTGTTCCAGACACAAGGTGTGTTCGCACGGGGTGAGATCGAGTTCCCAGGCTTTGACTTCCTCTTGCTTGGCAAACGTGGGAGCCTTCAGGACTCCTTCTACCACCTGCGCCACTGGCCCCGTTGTAGCATCCACCTTCTCGAGCTGGCAAGCGAAGCAGTTGACTTGAGACGTCGTCTCATATTTCTCATCTTCGGTCTCGGCAACAACGGCTAGCTTGGTCAACTTCTGAGGCGGCTCGTCTCTTTGCACATGCTTCCTCGTTCGCTTGATGTTCAAGGCCAGTGGATGGCCAGTGGATTGGTAGTGCAACTGGTTGTGGTGTCGTTCGCCGGCACAGCCACCGTTAAAACAGGTCAGGCATACGTCGAGGCCTGGAGCATCGTCTATCGAGTCAAAGCATTGGGTGCAGTCCTCTCGGTAGACCGATTGACTGGCTCGCGGTGGGCTCAAGTCTGGGCGTTTAATTAGCAATGCGTCGGCGACGCAGCTGAGCGCTGAGCACTGACCTAACGACTGGGCATGTGGACAAGACATGATGAATGAGATGTAGGTTGAGGAGTCAGGAGAGCAAGAGCAAGACAAGTCAGCTAAGCGTGGGTTGGCATGGTCATTGTGTGTTGCCTGCGATTACAGATCCATCCATCCTCCCTAGGAAGTAGCAGGCTCAGCGTGCTGGATGCCCACCAGTGCCACCTTCCTCTTGCCTTCCGCAGATGCTGTTCTCCGATTGGCCCCTTTCTCCCCCAGTCAATAGTGCAATGTGCGTCATGCAGTTAAAAAAGTGGCACATGTGCGCCTTAGCGCAAGGCTACATTAGACTAAAACTGGTTGGAGGATATCGCTAAGAGAGGCAACTCTCCCGAACACCCGTGGCCTCACCATCACTCGAGTCACTCTCATCGCGCCCGTCTTTTTATCGATTACTGGTACGGATGTCCTCACTTTACATTTACCATACTACGGCCTCGAGCAATCCCGTAGCAGATGCCATGAGTGATCTTCAGATCGCCGAACGAAAGTGATATCAAAATGCGGTATAAGCTGCCAACATGGCGCTCTCACAGCAAGAAGAGTGAGTTTCTTCGCAAGGTCATGGCCACAATCCAGGCTGATCTTGTCTCCCAGTTTCGCCATCTGGTACTTGAGAACCACCTACCTCAACAACTGTAGAGATGGTATTGGAGATCGTCTAATAAACATCAACTCCTCTATTCTAAACACCCCGGGATTTAGGTCTGCCGGTTGGACTACCGACAATGTTCAGCTAACTCATTCGCCGCCCATCCCAACAGCAATCCATGCCGAATATTTCCAAGGTGGTCCACCGGGCGTCTTGCTGCGCGATGACTCTAGACGAGACGATGACGAAGAGGGTGGGATGGTCACCGGTCGGAAATCTAACGACACAATAGGTCCAAGCATCAATGTGAAACGCCGCCGTCGACGCGAGCAGGTCGAGGACGACGACAGCAGCGATTTGAGTGACGAGAGCGATGACGATGAAAACGGCAGCCAAAGAGCTGCTCAGCAAATCCGCTTTGCCAAAGTGCCTCCTAGAGATCGCTCTGGCTCATCACCCGTCAATCCTGAAATCCCTCCGGCGAAGCCTGATGTCATGGTCACCTCACCTTCAAAGCCGGGTAACAGAAAACGAACGGGCTCGCTCGGTGCTGTCGAGGCCGTCAAAGCCCGTGCGAGGGCAGACACCGCCACCAGCAGCGACCTGTCGTCGGAGAACGAGATCAACCCCAGCTACTTTCAGAGGCGACAAATCAATGCTCCCAAGGCTGCCTCGGCCGTCTCTCTGCGCGGCCCGGAAAATGACCATCACCCTTCGCCAGAGCACAGTGCTCCAGGCCAAGCAGACCCTGATGAGTCTGATGGCGACTCCGTTTCCTCCGCCGCTTCATCAGAACTTGGCAACACCATGGATTCCGCTGGTATTCTCGATTCCATGGGGGAGCCACAGATTGAAGACACGTCTTTAGAGCTGCCCGGCGTCAGACAGGCCGATTCCAGCAGAATGACATCCCATTCACCCAAGAAAATGCGCAGTCTCCCGGTACTACAAGAACTTCCTCCACCTCGACCAATAAGTATGGTGAAGCCCGTCAGCCTACTATCCCGAGCATTGAGAAAGCAAAGCACGGCAAGCAATCCGCTGCAAAAGTACGCAGGTTTATCTGGCAAAGGGTCACCCAATCCGCTCTGGATCAAAGTGTACGCTCCTTTCTCTGAAGCCCCGGAAGATCCGTTTGAAATGCCCTTGCTGAAAATCTCAAAAGATGGCGAACCCGTCATCGTGGCGGAAGCGATTGGCTTGGCCCTCTGGCGTTACTGTGAAGACAAGTTCAAACCTGAACTGAAGTCTGAGCAACTGAACGTGAACAAATGGGTTTTGCGCATGGTCGAGGATGGGGAAGTCGAATACGACTTTCCGCCACTCTCACGCACCGGTGCCATGACAGATTTCACTATGAATAATAATCGTGGTGCACGGACCAGATCTCGAGGCAAGCCATTCGATGAGTTTGCCCTCGTGCAGGCCTCAGCCCGAGAGGTCGAGGCTAATGAAAGAGACACACCCATGTTTTCTCCCTCAAAGGACGACCTCACAACCGATGAGTCTCAAACTTCCCAGACCACAGGGTACCCTACGCAACAGGCGCCTCCGACGACCCGCCCTTATGCTCGATCTAATCCGTTGCTGGCTGGCCAGCCGTTTACCTCTGCCCTGGCGAATACAGGGCTTACACCCGCGGACAGGCCAGCGCCTACGGCAATGACATCAACTCCTAGGCTTGGCACCACCAAAACTGTACGAGTGAAATATTTTGAACTGGACACGAGCGGACAAACTACCAAAGTCGAAATCTCCACCGATAGCTACATTGCCGAAATTCTAGATCTAGTCTGCCGGAGGTGGAATCTGGACAAGGCGGGCTTCGTGCTCAAGGTGGCAGGAACAAATACAGTCGCTGCTCTTGATCGGACAGTAGAGGCGCTTGGGACGAGGTCAGACCTGGACCTCGTTCGGAAACGGTTTGGCGTCGGTCCTTCAAATTTGACGGGCTCCCCTGGAAGTGCCTCGCCGAATGCGCCGCTCCTGCTTGACATCCAAGGACTCACCGGCAAGGACAAGAAAGGCAAGAAAGGACAAAAGATGCTTCACCCTCTGGCGCAGAAACAGGACATGATGATGAGCGCCACCAATTTCAAGAAGTACTATGTCACCCGAAGACGAGTGACTTCCTTCTCACAAAGCAGCGCGAGAGTTCTGGTCTTCGATGGTGACATGCTGCATAACATGCCAGCAGATACTGGGAAGACCATGATTGATTCCAATGCCAAGACCAATTCTTTTGCATTCGCCGATGTCCTGCGGTGCAAGGTCAGCACTAAACACCACAAGCTCATTCGACTGGTCGTCCGGCGTGGGAGCGAATCCAAGAGATATGATTTTGAGGCCCGAACGTCTGGAGAAGCCCAAGAGATTGTTGACGAGATCACGAAAGAGATGAGGCTCGCCCGCGGGTAAATATCTGGTCGAAGATATCGCGTTGGAGCATCAAGCCTATCGCAACTCCGGAAGTGGCTTGCCCACCTTCTCCGTTCGGAGTTAGATGATATAGAAGTGACCGGGCGGGATGGTGACGCATCGTGCCCTTAAACGACGCTTATCGCGTCTTCACCGATGAAGAAGTCATGACGATTTCGTAAGATGCGACTTTAGCATACCTATCATATCTGTATGGTATCCCGCCACGTTTTAGCACCGTTGCAGGCGTTGACGCGTTTGCATTGAGCCCGTCGTCGTTGGCATGGACAGGTTTTGCTGTTTTACTTTGCAACTAGTCCGGCAGTGCGGCGCTAGGCAAGGCCGTACGAGCTCCTTCCCCGCCTTGATCAGCCACGCGCTTCGCAAATGCAGGCCCAGTTACTCAACAGCCGGAAGGTTCCAGCCATCCACCACCCATGGTGTTACGGATGAATTCCATCCTAGCTCCTCAAGCCGTCTTTCTCGTCCACAGTCACATTCGGCTGCTGAATAATAGCTTATGGACTGTAACCTCATGGAAGCCGGCTTGCAGCATAGGTGCCCCTCGGCGTGGGCAGAGCTAGGAGCTCCATCCGGCCGCAAGAAAGCAAGCTTTGACTGGTTGATGTGTTGCAGCTCGCCCCGACTGCCTCCATCACTACTTTCTCCCCTCTTCAAAGCTTCCCCAATCTAGACTTGGTACACATCGGCGCGCTAAGCCTTCGTCGGTGCTTCGTCGCTGACCTCTTGATTCCTTCGCTGCCTTCGGGTACTCTCCAAAGCTGTCGTAGAAGATTGTATTGTCGCCAATAGTGCACAGATTGACGATATCGCGGCTCGACAGCTTCAGCAGAGCTGCTTTTGACCCGCAGTCGTCCGTTTGCCCTGCGGCAGTGCTCGATTCCCGCTGTAACCGGTCCGGGTCTCGCTGCGTCGAGACTAACTGCCCAGCATGCCTACCTTTGGGAAATTGTTGGGGAGGAGCAAGACAAACAAGGAGAAGGAGCCATCGTCCAGCAGCAAACCGGCGAGTTCGACGCCGTCCAAGCCTGCCGACTCTCTCAAGCCCACGGCCTCCAATCAAGCTGCTGTGACTTCTGCTCCCGATCCTGGCACGAAGGCTGGTCCGAACGGAGCAGCCCAGAAGACTGACATGAACGTTGCGAATTTGTCCAACGTTTCCGGCGGCGCGGTCGACGGCAAAACCCAGCCCCGCCAGACCAAGGGCAAGTACACCTTGACCGACTTCAAAATCGAGCGCACCCTCGGAACCGGATCATTCGGTCGAGTCCATCTGGTGCAGTCGAAACACAACCAGAGGTTCTATGCCGTCAAGGTGCTGAAGAAGGCCCAGGTGATCCGAATGAAGCAGATTGAACACACCAACGATGAACGGAAGATGCTGCAGAGAGTCAAACATCCATTCCTGATTACGCTCTGGGGAACATTTCAGGACTCGAAGAATCTCTACATGGTCATGGATTTCATCGAAGGCGGTGAGCTGTTCACCTTGCTCAGGAAGTCCCAGGTGAGTGGCCCGCACGAAAGCATTTCCCCCTCGAGCCCCGGCTGACCAAACGCAGCGCTTCCCCAACCCGGTGGCCAAGTTTTACGCCGCCGAAGTCACGCTTGCGCTCGAATACCTGCACGCACAGGACATCATCTATCGTGACCTCAAGCCCGAAAATCTCCTCCTTGACCGACATGGCCACGTGAAGATCACCGATTTCGGCTTCGCCAAAGAAGTGCCCGATATTACCTGGACACTGTGCGGCACGCCCGATTACCTGGCGCCGGAGATTGTTGCATCCAAGGGCTACAACAAATCTGTCGATTGGTGAGTGGGCGAAGGAGAGCGGACGGCGGAATGAGCTAATTCTTCGCAGGTGGTCCACGGGCGTCTTGATCTTCGAAATGCTCTGCGGATTCACTCCCTTCTGGGATGGTGGATCGCCGGTCAAGATCTACGAGAACATTCTGAAGGGCAAAGTCAAGTACCCTCCGTACATCCACCACGATGCGCAGGATCTGCTTGTGCAGATGATCACGAGCGATCTGACGAAGCGGCTGGGCAATCTCCACGGTGGACCCTCAGATATCAAGAACCATCCATGGTTTGCCGAGGTCACCTGGGAAAGACTGGTCAAGAAAGATATTGACGCCCCCTATGTGCCGCCCGTCAAGGGCGGCGGCGGAGACGCCAGCCAGTTTGACAAGTACCCAGAAGAGACTGAAGAATATGGCAAGAAGGGTGACGATCCGTAAGTCGAGCCGTGTTCATCAATCATCACACGTAGGTCCGAACTTGAGCTAACCACGTGGCCAGATACGGTCATCACTTCCCTGACTTCTAGACTGCTCGCAAGGTGTCCTGAATCACCTGGATGGGGGTAGTGGCAGCGACGTGTGCGAGTAGGGGCTCGGTTCCAGTCCAATTGTGAAGTACTCGATTGAGAAAAGCGAGATGGATTGGAGATGGAGCTTAAGGTGCAGATATGGCGTGTCGGGGATTACGCTCGACATGAAGAATGAGCTGAGTGCGATGGAGGGACTACAACAACGAATGACGAACGGACGGTTTTGGTTGCGAGCACGAATATTGCGCAGATAGAGCACATCTTGGTGGCTCGGGACCTAGGTAGGCAGGAAAATGCGTGCTTGAGGTGCACTCTACTGGATATGTACGAAGTGCCTAGGTAGCATCGAGAACGCCGAGCGGCTGAGGAGCTGGCAGGTCACAATTGCTTTTCAAAGTTGCCTTGTTTTGCACACCGAGAATCCAGAAATTCCGTCGACGTTTGAATGTTTGATTTCACAAGACCCAGCACGCCCAGGTAGCTTCAGTGGTCCACTGGTCGAAAGTTGTAAATCACCGACTTGGGCCACTTTTCGATCGCGACACCTGAGTTTGGCATTCATTTGCTCGCTCCGCAATCGCATTTATACTTTCTGTGTCGTGGAGTCTTACTCTTCGAGCGTGAGAATTTCGGTGCCTGCAAGAGAGTTCGAGCTCGAGGAACTCGGCATAGCCCGTCGCATCACGTGATTGCATATTTCCCCACTGGGCAGGACAGGCAAATTCTCATGAGCCGTGGTGAAGGTCCAGGTTGTATCTTGGAATGCTGAAGCAAAGGTCTTTTCTTTTTACACTGGCAAGCGTGTTGAAAGCTTTCTCCCCCAACCAAAAAGCCAACGCCACGTTTATCTTGTCCACGATTGTGTAAGCATTCGCTTGTGCCTGCACCGAAATCCTGCGTCCTCCATCGTCTTCTTCCCTCTCACAGCAGCGACTCCATTCATCCGACATGGTGTTCGGAGGTCTCTTCGGTGGTGGCTCCTCGTCCTCGTCCTCGTCCTCTTCTTCCTCTGCGAGCAACAGCGACCACGAAGCCTCGAGCACTATCTCTTCGCCGTCCCCATTCTCAAGCCTGGGCACCTCTACGACAATGTCATCCTCATCCTCTTCAGACATCAAAGCCAGGCTCCAGAACGCGATAACCCAACAATCGAACCTCATCAACGCAAAGTATCTCATCACCAAAATTAACGACAACTGCTTCGATCACTGCGTGCCGGAGCCCGGTGCGAGCTTGAGTAGCAGAGAGAGCGCGTGTTTGAGTACGTGCATGGAAAAGTACATTGACGGGTGGAACGTGGTCAGCAAGACGTATGTGTCGAGACTGCAAAAGGAAGGGGCACAGCTGGCGGGCGCTGGCGCTGGAGGTCTGGGTGGCGGGTCGTTGTGAGGGACGGCCACAGTCTTGTCTGCGAAAACAACGGCAGCGCGCTTGGTTCGACAACAGACACTTCATAGCCGCCCGCCGCACCCTGTCCAAGATTCGGTCGGCCGGTTTGGGGGCCAAGAACATTGGCATTTCGTCGACCGCCCCGAGGAATTCCTCCCATACGGAGAAGAAGCGCTCAAAGCGTCGACCTCATGCAATTCACAAGTGTCGGGATCATCCCATCCGACTCGGCCAGTGAACATGGTCCATTTTGGACGGACTCGGGTCGATAAAATATGTGTACAATAAAAGCAATTAGGGGAGAAAACGGTCAGCTAGGATCAGGTTTAAGGTACATTGCAGCTCCCCTCGCACGGGCACGGGAAGACTCTTGCTCTCTGCTAGCATGGCAACATTTGACATACACCAGCAGAAGATCGGCCGGGCAGGAAAGGCGGTTCAGCGCTGCGCGTCTGAAACATGTCTGGTCGTCGTGAATATCTACATCTCACTCTCCTTTCTTCACCAGCACTCCAGACACATAAGCCATCACAGCCTCTCCAAAATGCCGGTCAATATCCACACTCTTCCAGGCCACATCCCCATCTGTGATTTTTACATTTCTCAACGTAGCCTCTGTATCTCGCACCAGAGAGCAGTCGCCCACAAAGTAACTCCAGCCCATCAGCATGTACACACTCTGCAGCATTCTTGCCAGCAGTCTCCCTTTGGGCGTCCGCCAGGGGTTGATTGTATGCTCGCAGATTAACAACTTGCCCCCGGGCTTGAGGAGCGTGTGCAAGTCCCTGATAGTTGCTTCCGGGTCCGGCACAGAGCACAGGACGCGGATGCAGACGATCGTATCGAACACATTACGTGCCGCGCTTGGGTTATCGACGATCCCATACTGACTCAGCCCTTTGGCGATTGAGGCCCGAGTGGCATCGGCACTGAGGATGACATATTTGTCACCCACTTTTGTTTCGTCCGCGTTCTTCCGCAACAGCCTGTGTAGCTCTGTGGCTGGCTCCGCACCGTAGATGCCTGTCACGCTGGAGGGTGCAGCGTTGAAATATCGGACCAGGGTGCCGCTGCCAGGGCCGACATCGAGCACGGTGCCGGTGGCTTGGGCCAGGAGGGGTGGAACCAGTGCCGCCGAACCGGCCAGGGGCTGAGATGGGTCTGGCGGTGCTGATATTCGCTCCCAGAAGATTCCAAAGGCCTTGGTCCGGGTTTCTGAAAACGGCCGGAGTCGCAGACTGGACAGGTTGGCCAGCAGCACTCTGATATAGGCTTCGACTGCCCAGAACAGGAGGATGGCCGGTTGCAGAAGTGGGAGGAGTGAGTCAGACAGAGTGTTGGCCATGGCAACTCAAACAGTCCCCCAGCAGTGATTCCTTGCGCACGATCTTGGTGGGAGCAGCAAAGTTGCGGCACTGGCAGCACGATGTTGGCAGTACAGAAGCTAGTAGCCGTAGAGGAAGGACTATGTACAGGCCTTGTTGTGTTGCAAAAAATCCTTCGGATATTTTCGACTTCAAGTTACTTGGGGTAAAATCGCCAAAGTGTCCGAGGTGGGATATAATAAGTATATTTGGAGGTGCTGGGGTGATTGGCTAGCATCCACTGGCCTTTTGGCCGGTCCCGGAACAGCTTCACGTCTTTCACAGCAATACATCGTCGTTTTGCCGGTCCAACCTGGCTTCCGTTCTTTGTCTAGACAATACTCTATTAGGTATCGAGGTGTTGAGTACCTAGGCAGCCACTAACAGCTGTCTAGGGTGTTATGGTCGACATGGTGGGAGCCGGAGCTGAAGTCGTCTGTACGAGCTGAAGTGAGGCAGATTCGCCAAGCACCGCGTGGGTAGACTCGATCGAAAAGTCAAAATGCCCGCGAATGGTGTGTGGTCGCATGTGCACCTCTTTCTACAATAGGACTAGGACCTGTTTTGGCCACGGTTTGCGCATTTCTGGCAGATATTCAACACCACGAAGCCGCAACCCTGATGTTGGGTATTATATGTAAAAGTCGGATCTGTGCTTTGTGAGAGCATCTAGATGTTCTCGTGACGTTCTTTCCCACTCTCTTGTGTCTGCATTGCCTCGCTGGTGCTCTACGTTCTTGTGTTCTTGTGGCCCCCCGGTGCCCGTCAAAATGTTTAGCCTGAACATCGTCGCCAGCCTGCTGTGCCTGGCCGCGTGGCTAAGCACAAGCAGTGCAGCGACCGAGGCGGACAGGGGCAAGGAGATGAAGACTATACCTGTACGCGACCTCCCAGCCTGAGCGGCGGCGGCACCTGCTGACCATGCCCAGCTGCGAACACACAGTCTAGCACCACCCTACCTCGATTCAGACATGACCAGCAGATGGTGGGATTTTGGCGGCGATACCCTGATACGAGCCGATCGCTACATCCGACTGGCGGCAGACCGGCCCTCGCAGTCAGGCTGGGTCTTTTCCAAGATCCCGCTGACGGCAACGAATTGGGAGATTGAGTTCGAGTTCGCAATATCTGGCAAGGGCAATTTACATGGAGATGGCTTTGCGCTGTGGGTCACCAAGGAGCGGGCACAACCTGGCTCTGTGTTTGGCCATGTAGATCGTTTTGAGGGACTGGGACTTTTCTTCGACACGTACAAGAACAACAGGCCCGGCGTCGTCTTTCCCTACGTCATGGCTATGCTGGGAGATGGGAAGACAAGTTATGACGCGGCCAACGATGGCAAAGCCAACGAGATTGGTGGCTGTTCGGTAGGCATGGTATTCTGCAAATCCCCACCCACGCTGATCCGGATCACAGGCACGAGGACTTCGAGGCTCGTCCGTTCCGTCAAAAGCAAAATTGACATATTTCCAAGACCAGTCGCTCGAACTGCAGCTCCAATACAAGACGACGGACAGCTGGACAAAGTGCTTCAAGATTACAGCAGACGACGGGAAGGGACCGATTAAAATGCCCAATACTGCATATCTCGGTTTCTCAGCACATACCGGTGAGCTGTCGGACAACTTTGACATCGTCAGTGTCGACACCAAGAACTTGTATACTCCGGCCGCTGGCAGCCAGAGAGGTTCACAAAGTGGGCCGCCGAATCGCGGACCGTCAACTTTCAAGAGCTCGAAGAAGCAGAGCGGTGGCTGGGGCTGGTTCTTCTTCAAAACCATTGTCTTCTTCATGATAGTCGCAGGCGGCTATGTCGCCTACAATGCCTATAGGACGAAGCAGAGGAGGGAGTACAGGGGCTTTTAACATGATACTTCACCCGTCTCTGTTTGCCTCCATTGCTGCAAGTGAGAAGCTCAGCTGAGCGAATCTGGCTGACTAAGCGAATGCAAATTGCAAAACTGGTAATCCTTGTCATGGCCTGCACACTAGCACGTGACGCTCCAGCGGCAAGGCGATCACCTGGGTGTGAGCCTCGCACAGCCTTGCCAATTATGGGACGCCCCTTCCCCTGGGTGGGGTTGATCGTTACACGTACTTCCAACACCAATCAGATCGCTTCATTTTGGCCTCAGAAATGCGTGCCAGAATCAGGACGCTCTTTGATCTGGTCTTGCATCTCCGAATTCAGCAGCGATAATTATTGTTATGCCAAGCCCTTGATCTCTGGCAGGCACCAAAGACTGATCGCCCACTCTTTCCTGCAGCGCATAAGTAGGAACACCGCCCCTCCGCTTTCTTCGCGACTTTCTTCTTTTGTTCTTCTTTCGGCCTTCTTCGCATCCCAAACTTCAGCCACCACTACCACCAATCATCTTCGTTACCATTACCTTTCAGCTTTTAACTGATTAACATACTTATCAGTTTAATACATTCAACATCATGACTGGACGTAGGTATCCCCGTCATCGTCGTCAGCCCTTCGTCGCCGCCTCTGATGTGCCACCGCATTATGTCTGTGGCGTCGCGCGACGTGACAGGAGGCTTCTGTCTCAGTCTTCCTCGACACCACTACATGAACTTCCTCAAGCTAGATGCTAACTCTCTTTCCAGGCGGCAAAGGAGGAAAGGGCCTCGGCAAAGGTGGTGCTAAGCGTCATCGAAAGGTAAAACAGCATCCTTGCCTCCTGGCCGTGGGAAACGGGTGGACTAACGAGCTCGATAGATCCTTCGAGACAACATTCAAGGTATCACCAAACCCGCTATCCGACGTCTCGCTCGTCGAGGCGGTGTCAAGCGTATCTCGGCCATGATCTACGAAGAGACTCGCGGCGTTCTCAAGTCTTTCCTCGAATCTGTTATCCGCGACGCTGTCACATACACCGAGCACGCGAAGCGAAAGACGGTCACATCTCTCGACGTCGTCTACGCTCTGAAGCGACAAGGACGAACACTCTACGGTTTTGGTGGTTGATCGATTTGAACACTTCACAACTCCCCTTTGAGGTGTGCACAACAGGGATACTATGGGCAATTGGATGCGACAAGGACTATCACTAGGGGGCTCACGGATATCACGACCAAACAGGCGTAGAGATGGTTGCTGCAATGGGTTTCATCAAGGTTGTTTTGATATGCAGCATAGAAATATGCGGATTACGAGTGGTTGAGGGCCGAGATGTGTATTCTGCGGCAATTCGACCGTAACGGAAGCGACTTGTCGCAGCTGTAAATCAATTCTTATTCGCACGTAAATTTCCTGCTGCTCCGTGCATATTTCCCGCACTTGACTCGTATTCAACGCATCCAACACGACGAGAGTCTCGAATTTGTAAGGGCCTAGTGGAGTGCCAAAAATGAGCCAATGAGAAATTGCGCTGCCTACAAGTGGCGGAGACTGTACGCTCCCGAAGCGGACAGGCAGCACCATTTCCTCCTCATAATCTCTCCGTCTTTCTGCAGATGCCGTTCAGCCCCCATGTCAGCCGTCAGATCCATATTCACGTCTCGAGGACGACAGAAACCTCGCAATATGATCTGAAAGCTGTAACACCTCAAAATAGTCACCGATGAAGACGTAGAGAGAGCGCGGTCGCGGATTTATCGACGCCAGACCCCGTTCTTGGCGAATAAGCTCGATCATCAATCATGTGGCAACACCCCAGAGGCCCTTTTGGGCGCGCTGCCCACATCAGAAATGCTAGACACTTGACGCAACTCTACAACGATGCGAAAGTGTCGTACGAGAATACTTTTGGTCAGAGGAACGCTCCAAACCCCAACGACGATGATCCCGAAGTCGTCCAATTACGAAAGGACTTCCAGGAGCAGCAGGACAGGTTGTTGGCTTGGGGCATGTACTGGGCTGACAAGCAGTCAAGCAGCTCCTCAACCTCAAAGGGCAAGGAGGCCGGCTGGGAAGTGAACATCGATGAGAAAGTCGATCAAGCTGGCCTTGGCGAGGTGGTGGCCAGCATCATGGAAACCATCCGGTCTACGCTGGCCCAAAGTGGCCAGTTGCAGCACCCGGCAAGATGGCAAGGGAGTCGTGGCCCGCCAGCTGGCGCAGGCGGATCTTGGGGTGCTTTCAAATCGGGTATGTTGAAAGAGAAATTAGGTGGAACGAGTCCCCGGCCCGACTTGGAGAAGTACAAGGAATACGAGTTGGCTACGGGACGAAATCTGCTGGAGAAGCTCAAGGAGAGCATTGATTTGTTGTATTCGCTGGATGAAGGTCAAGAGGACCCCGTTACTTCAAAGAAATTGGCCAAGGAGAAAGCTGCATATCCCCAGCTTGCCCCGGTCTCGGCAGTCCCGTCAGTCACCCTGACCAGAAACATCAGTGTCGACGAGGCCTTCAGTCCACAAGAGAAGGCTCAGCTTGCCCATCGACTCACCAACCACCCGTTGTACATCGATTTCACGAGACTCGAACCGATGCACGATCCTACCGCCGATGCCGAGCCGCCAAGCTACGAGGAGGCGAGAGAGAACACTCAACCAATTCAACCGAAAGCTGTGTATTTCTTCCCAGACCAACAGACGCATGTGCTCGTCGATCTGGTGCGTGCTCGAAATTACCCCCTGATCTCTGACGTGATGTCAGACCATGACCCGCTACGAACGGCTCATGATTTAGCGCAACTCGTGTCTGGCAAGGGCTTGCTGACTTGGGATGGCCATCTGAAACTACTCGGCTTTACCCTTGCGCATGGCAACTCAAGACTCGGACTCGTATATGCTCTACCCGCACCCAGCGACCCAATCGCTCTACAAGCATGCCAAACGCTCACGACGAGCATTCAAGCAACACTCGAGCACGAAACCTCATTCCCTCCTCTGGAGAACAAATTCCGACTAGCTTACAATATTGCATTGGCTGCCACCAGCTATCTTGCACATGGGTATTGTCATGGTCACATTAAGAGCTCGAACGTTATATTCCTCCGTGAGAATGACAATCCAAAGCTGGGCAAGACGTTGAGATGTCCGTATTTGCTCCAGCCGCTGCAAAAGTTGGTTGGCGAGCCAAATGTCAATCCACCTCTCTCACAGACTGTGTACCACCATGCCGATGCCGATGAGACGGGTTATGGCGTGGTGCCTGCCTTTGATATCTACAGCGTCGGACTGCTTCTGCTCGAGATCGGCCTCTGGCGGCCCCTGATGACATTCTGGAAACCAAAGTACGATCGTGCCCTGTTTCATGAAAAGCTCCGGAAATACTACATCCCCAAGTTGGCTTCGAAATGTGGCACACGTTACATGAAGTTGGTACAGGCCTGCTTTGACGCGCCGGATCAGTTACAAGAAAGACCATCACCCGTCGATGCTGCTGAGTACCTGCTGGAAATAGTAGAGGACCTGTGCAAATGCTGCTCGCTTGATGAAGCTGGCCCCCCTTCGGAACTTGACATCGAAGTATTCGAATCACTCATAGAATCACAACGCCGTGATCAGCCGCAATCGTCCAAATCCCCAGCCCTACCAAAGCTTCAGCACACTAATTCCATGCCGGGCAGTTTTGATTCCACTGTTCCTGGAGTGGTGCCGGCTCCAGCCAAGAAGGCGGACGTGTCAAGCAAACCGAAACAAAAGTCAGCCAACACTCTTAAGAAGTGGCCAGATATGGACATTCCGCAAGAACATTTGGAAACATGGAACAATATGCTTATGCCGCGATTAAGCAAGATGCTCAAGAATGCGCTTAAGGACTCGGTAGAGTCGTGCAGTGTGAGTCTGATGATGATAGGAAGCAGCCCAGAGAAAGCCAAGACGACCATCTGTGTGCAATGCCGAGATACGGCGCGGGTGAGGGAGACGTTATCCAACAGATTCAAGCCCAAGAGCGGTTGGGGTCTTGTTGTCTGCGCTGGCGATATTCGACGAAGTGGGCAGATAAGAAGGCCGAGCAAGCGAGGTTCCAATGCGAGGCGATCCGGTGCCGATGCTGAAAATATCGACAGCAACGCAGAGAAGCCGAGAGAGCAGCTATACCAGCCCTGGCCTGGTTGCGGTGCCAGTATTGGTGCCTGGTGCAACGAGCAGCATCTTCCTCCGGTCTCATTCGGTGGCACGATTATTGTTGATGGCGAGCCATATGGGATGACTGTGCATCATATGCTCGATGATCCTGATGATGTGGATCGGATAAATAACCGAGCTGGTCCTCAGGCGCCCAAACGCTCGACTGCACCTCGAACGACCACTCGGACGATCGGGGTCGAGTCAAACTTGAGGCTCATCGCGTCCGAGGAAGATCTACCTGACGCCATGGAGGAGCTTGAAATCTATGATGACGACGAAATAGCAGATACTTCCGACGACGAGGACCTTTCCGATGCTGAAAGCGATGCGTCGACGATCCGGCCTGACTACGTCGTCATGGATGAAGAAGGCTCGGAATTCTTTATTCTCGAGGACAGCGATGATGAAGATGATGGCCCGCCTGACCTGGAAGACGATGAGGGAGGGAACTCATCGCAGGAATCGGATGAGGAAGAGATTGGTGAGACTGGAAGCATTGGCGATACACGATCCGTTGCGGCAGATCGCCTTGACGATGAAGATTTCTGCATCACACAGCCTGCGTGGGATGATGTACCAGAGAACTTCTTCTCCGATGACCCTGAATACAGGGATGAAGAACACCTGTTGTCGCATTCTTTTGGTTACGTCCATGCTTCTAGCGGCCTGAAAAGAATGACAAAGAACAACATCAAGCACGAAGTGGATTGGGCGCTGATCAAGATCAACGAACAACGGCTCAACCTGGCCGTCAATCCTGAAGTTGCTGGGCTGCCCAGTCGAAAGTCGTCCAGAAGCAGCAAAGTCCGGAGAAAGAAGTCGTCGCTGACTAGTAATGTTTTCACCGAACCATCCTTGACGGCCGTGACCCCACTTGCTTCATTACCACGGCTTGCAGTCAGCTGCACAGGACGGACGAGTGGTCGTAAGGTCGGAAAGATTAGCGCTGCCATGTCGTTACTGAAGCTGCCCGGCCGTAAAAGCTTTAGTGCCTCTTTCACGGTCGAGGGTGGGATGGGTATGCCTGGCGACAGTGGAGCTTGGGTGTACTGCGAAGAGCGCGCAGAGCTATGCGGTCATATCCTTGCTTGGTCTGACGCACTTAACCTGGCATATATTGCCCCGATGGAAGTACTTTTCGAGGATCTCAAGGATCGGTTAGGTGCCAAGGAGATTCGACTGCCTGCCCAAAACCCTAGACCGAATGCGGCTGAGATCATTCCTGAGCTGGTCCAGCAAGCCAGCACTTCGACAATCGAGTCGACCAAGAAAGTGAAAGGCAGCATAGGGGACAACAAAGAGAACATTCTAGGCCCCGGGCTCGCAAACAAATTCACCAACCTGCATATCAACACCAGCAGTGCGGTATCGGAAGCAAGGGAACGAGCTCGTACAATAGGCAGACCGTCGTCGAAATCCAGTCATCGAGATGAGACCAGCCCGAGGAGTGCTGGAAGCGGGCATGCGCGACGGTCACGGGCAGAAACAATACCGAAGACGCAGTCACCGACGCAATTGCCCACGCCGCCGAGTGATACCGGTGCAAAGTTCGCAAAGAAAGATATCTACGACTGCAAGATTGTCGGTGCGGATGGGAGACCTAGGTGCACGCCCGTCACGCGGGCCGTCCCAAGTTGAATTACCGTTGTACCTACCTACCTATAGATACCTTCTATCGCGTTCTTCTTTGAAAACCTGGTGCTCGAGTTTGAACACCAGTTATAGAGCAAAAACCTGTGTCTAGAATTTCATTAATATGCACTCTCTTGCCCACCCCATAACAAGGGTTGGCCGTACGTTGAATAAGTAGATACCCTCTCGCATGTGTATGCAAGTGAGCGATATGTTATTCGCGCCCTGTGGCATCTTGTACGGGATGCGATGTCTTCTCCTACTACTACCTCGTGCCTAAGCCTAGATTCCTTCGATTTCCGCTTGTACGAAGTATCTGCTACCTGAGTACCTGCTAGGTCACTGTGTACATTTAAAACCTTCAATTGAATTAGTAAATGTAGTAGCGGGGCCAAGGGACTTTTTGTCACGGAATTTGAACTTTTAAGCCAGAACACCTGACATGCTGGTTGCGTTCACATGCTCCTGATATACAGTGACATTATTCTATAGAGCGCAAAGCAAGGCTTCAAAACCAGGATGGACACCAAAGCTGAGAGCACAATTTATTACAATATCCGTCCAGCTACGAAGGACGATCTTGCCTTTCTTCCCGATGTGGAGAGATCAGCAGCTACACTCTTCCTGTCGGATGTATCGCTGGTGGATGTCGCCGATGACGAACCTATGAGCGTGGAGAGACATGGCGCTGGTCTGGAGGCCTGGCAGCGAGCAGGTGGCGGAGAGGGTGGAACGTGGATTGCTGTCGCACATGTCCCTCCCAGGACGGACAACTTGCCTCAGTGCGACCCGGCTTCAGGCGTGAAGGACGCTACGACAACGACAACGACGCAGCGCGAGGAAGTCGTTGTGGGCTTTCTAGCGTGCTCGTTGCTTCCCGTGATCCATGACGGAGTTGAAAATAAAAACAACAACCATGCAGAACGAAACGAGAATAGAGCTTTCGTCCACCTCGACGAACTCTCTATGCACCTGGATCATCAGCGGAGAGGGTTGGCAAGTCGTCTGGTTGGGGCAGTGAAGGAGACTGCGCAAAAGCTAGCAATGGCTCCTGCACCACCGACAGTCTCTGATGATGGAGAAGCCAAGTCAACGTTGAGGATTGTCGGGCTGTCGCTGACGACGATGCGGGATGTTCCTTTCAACGCGCCTTTCTATCGGCGATTCGGGTTCAGAGAGGTCCCTAAGAATGAGCTTAAGGAAGTTGTTGGAAGCAAAGGAGTAGAAATATGGAGGAACGACCAAGAGCGTTTCGCCGGTGTTGGAGACGGAGGATTAGAGAAGAGAAGATGTTGGATGATCTGCGATCTTGAAAGCCAGGTCCAGGGGGAAAGGATAGTTGAGACGGGGACCCGATCGCTCGGCTAATAGGATGTTTGCTGAATCTCTGCTGGATCAGTTGCTGGTGAAGTACGGGTGCCTTCTCGAGCAATCAGGTCAACAACTTCCATCAAATCTTGCGCGGCGCATCTGTCAAGCTCCTCTCCTTGTACCACGTAAGTGGAAACAATAGTATGGCTCCCATGACGCACAAAAGCGTGGCAAACAACTGCCCTGCAATCGTCAAGGTGCTTCCGATGCCCCAAGGTACAAACTTGGCGAACTCGCTGGTTTGGTACAAGTCATTCTGAGAAGCGATGTAATACAACGTCTTTGCAGTTCCGTTCGCATGGGTAAGCGAGGCCGCAGAGGCGTACGAATATGGTTTCTCTGCACTCGTATGGTACCGGTTCTGAAACTGCTTGGTCAAGACGGAGAGCGGGCCGGATTCATCTCCTTCAGCCAGCTGGAGCACGGTTGTCAATCTGACGCTGGCATCGTAGAATGGTACGAAGAACAGGCGGAAATGCTGGTGGATGTCAACGTACAGCAACAGCTTCTCTTCGTTGTACGTGACGTTGAGCACTTCCAGGTCGATCCGGGGAGAAAGGATTTTATACCATTGGTAGATTTGCAGGATGACCCATCTCGAGTTGAAATCAGAGCCGAATATTTCTACCTCCCAGGACGGGGTGGCACAGAAAGGATGGGTGAATGTGGCATTGGGTGTGAAGTACCTCTCCACCGCTTGCTTCTGTTTCGAAGGAATGGCTTGGGTCAATGTGTGAATCACGTGCGTGATTTCCTGGCTGGGCTTCTCCATCGTGCGTGTTTGCAAGGTCAGAGTCAAGATCAGAAAGGGCGGCAGTGTTCTTGCGCTTGTCAGCAAAGGAGTCCGCCGCAAATAATTGAGTTTTGTAATGACGTCATCGCTGACATTTGAAGACTTGCAACTTATAGAGGACTCACGACTGCTTTCTACCCATTCACACCAGGAATTCGTGCTTAGCAGTCTATAATTGAAGGATAGAACGTTTCTGCCCAAGCCCGCCATTCTACAGTCACTCGAGATTTCCATAGTGTACAAGTAGATCGCATCTTAGAACGAACCTGTGTTCCCTCCTGCCAGGTGATCAACACCTTTTGCGGACAGTTTTCAATCCAGGTAGCTCTTCCGGTGGCCGAGTCCATTGCGTATGCGATCCTCCTGCTCTACAACCCGTGCAGGCAGACCCTGTCCAATGCCAAAGAAGACGAAGAGAGCCCACTTCCATCGGAAAGGATTGATCAAGACAACGAAGCAGAACCAGTACATAAGCTCCGAGTAAGTGAAAAAGTCAAAAGCACGAGTCGGTGCCAGGGACTTCAAGATTGAGGTCATGTCGATCCACCTCTTCATCCACCATGGCTTGGGCGTGGTCAGCGGGTCCACCAAAAACATCAGCAAGAGTCGTGTATAGATGCCGATGTGAAAGTTGCCAACGGTGCCGATCGCATTAACATAGGTGCAATTGTTGCAGCAGATCGACGGCTGCGAGGGTGGGAAGACTTGCAAGTACCATCGTGGTGGTGCATATGGCTCCTCAAAGACCTCGGGAGGGAGAAAGGAGAGGGAGGGTCGTTTAAAGCCGGTGGCCAAGATGACAAAGTCAGCTTCTACCAGCATCTCATGCCCAGGACCGCCCTTGGGCACTCCTTGAGCTCGACGGTTGAACAAGACTCCATCCTCTCGAAGCTCATCAATGTCACCTCTCAGCCATTTCGCCTTGCCTTTGCGAATTTGGTTAAAAATTTCCGAATTTACCATGGGTGTTTCGGTAAAGAGACCTTGACCAGCCGGGGCGATGTCCTTCAAATCGCGGTAGAAGAAAAGCCTCAAGATCGTTTCTGGAATCCAGGAAAACAGTGTCTCTTGTCCAAAAATATTGAATGCAAGCAATATGTCCACGCAGGCGTTTCGTGGGATGATCCACTTCTCTGATCTCGCAAGGACGTTTATTTGAGTAGCACCGGTGCCGACTGCCCATTCGAGAGCCTCAACAGCCGAAGCGCCTCCACCGACGATGACGACTTTCTTCCCTTTCGCATCTACCCCGTCGAGGTCGGAGGAATGGTAGATCTGGCCTTTGAAATTCTCCTGGCCAGGCAGATGGGGTATCTTGGGGGCTCCGCACGTGCCTACGGCCGCCATCACACCATCGAATCGTCCTTTTGAGGGGTCGTTGATGATCCATCTTCCCTGGGTATCCTTGTACACTTTCTCGACGCGCGTGTCAAAGAACGTCTTGTCCTCAAGTCTATATCTCTTCCAGAGCCTTTCGATCTGCCCGACAAGCTGGTTCTGCTTGGGATAACCTTTATCGAATTCCACACTAGGATGAAAGCGATACATGACGCTGTGTATTTGTAGACCGGAAGTAGTGTTAACTTTCTGTATAAACGTCAGTCGAAGCACGCGTGAACGAAGCTGTTCCTCCCGTACAGTCCAAATTCCTCCCAGGTGATCCCGTCCTCCAGCTTCGAAGATGGCGACATCAAAGCCGTGGCCAACACAATGGCTGGCAGCCGAAACGCCAGTCAAGCCGGCGCCGATAATAGCAATCTTGGGACGCCGCAATCGAGCTCCTGGCGCAGGCGGATTCGGTGAAAAGATCTTAGCCAGAATCCATTGAAGGACTGTATACAGCCACTGGAAAGGGCTGAACAACATCGTGGTTGCTGCAGCGAGGCCGAGCTGTGAGCATGAAGAATGACAAAGCGTGATGCCATGGTGCCATGGTGCCCGTGTGCCCGTGTGCCCGTGTGCCCGTGTGCCGGGTCTCGACGTGGGATATCAAATCGTCCATGATGCTACGTCAGATATCTGGTTCGTATCCGGAGCCTGGCATGTGAAAACACAGCTCACCCTCACGACGTTCACGACGTGATTGAGCTCACTTGGCTCAGAACCTCAAAGATTTTCGGCCTCCCTTCTGGTACATCTCAGTCTGCCAGCATTATAAACGTCGCGGCTACGGGGGTAGCGCTCCATGTTCGCGACACCCACGTCGTCGTCCACCATGGTTCTAAACGATCGGAGCAGAGCTTATACACCCGGGTCTGTGCGAAAGGTCTTCTTCGGTGACCCTCTCTCTTCACCCTCGCTGCCCTCATGGCTCCTTACGCAAAGGATTTCTTGGAACAAGCCCTACAGCGCTTAACAAAGGCAGCTGGAAATGGCTACCAAGCCGGGCAGTTCGGACACCCCGACGCCCAACGCGATCTGTGGCGGCAAAACTTGAGCAAGTTCACAAGTTCGAGACAAGACATCGCCGTGGACATCTATCTCCAGTTCGTCGCTCCACCATCGGCTCGAACACTCTACCTGACCATCTACAGGTGGCGATACGTAACGGAGCACAGGGCAGATACGAATACGGCTTCCGACTATAACGGCCTACGACTGCGGTATTTGTCGAATGGGAGCGGGGTGCCCAATCTCACCCAAATCAAGGACTCTACGTGCTTCAAAGCTCGTTCAGCCGAAGGTAAGCGGCCCTCGCGAACCTGCGAACATCATGGTTGACCTCTTACAGGACTTTGATAGCATTGCGTTATTGCGCTAAGAGGACGGTGAACATAAATGGGTCTTCAAAGGAACGATACCGACGACGGGGACGACGACGACGATCTATAAATAGCTACAGCTGCTCAGCTACCTTTGTTGCGCAGCTGGCCAGCCCTGTCTATAGGTCTGGTGGGCAAACTTCGTTATTGGCGTCGTCGTTCCACAGATGTTGATTTCCCTGGGTTGGGGGACTTATTTATTTTTTGCCTGCTTTGTTTCGCAGCGAGTAGTTTCTCGTTCTTCTTCGTCCCCGAAACAGCCGGCAAGACTTTAGAAGAGATTGGAGATTTATTCGGTGATGATTCAGTCGCCGAGGAGGAGGCGATCAGACAGAAAGTGCTTGAAGAGATTTGGGATGTAGGTCTAAATCAGTCAGCGTAAGGACTGACGTGGTTGGAGGTAAGTCGTGCAGTTTGGGTTTTGATCGCGGATTTTGACGCTTTGCAGCAGGTATTGTAGGTAGGGGGCTTTGCAATTGTCTATTTGCACAATACTTTAGCTTGTTTAGTAACCCTTCATTATAATCTAAACGTCAAGGCATTCAGGAGGCCGCCGTATGTGGCACTGGAGCTCGACATACGAAGATAACATTGAGCTGCAGCATGGCTTTGTAGTAGAAAGTGCAGGAGGAAATGTACTTGTTGTAATATCAGTTCCAAATGCATCCACGACGACCAGTTAGTTTCTCATCTCTGAGAACTAACAGTGGGGAAACGAAAAGAAAGTCCAAGTCGTCCTTTAAGTATCCATCTGCTCCAGTGCTGTCGTAGTTATCGTTCGAAGAGCAACAACTTTGGGTTTCGAATATGAAAGCCAACGGAATCGGCAGAAGCTGCCTCGACACTGCAGGTCTGTCATGCCCACAGTCGATCATACTCGAGCTTGAACAGCGGTCTTTCAGAGCCAGGATGAAAGTCAGGCTTGCCGGAATGGATTCATGAGACCCATCACAAACCACAAACGTAGATATCCTACCGATGATGTGTGGGGGTCCTCTGACACAATAGTCAGGCAAATTCAAAGCGCAGTTCTGTTCGAAGCAGATTCTGTAGAATCTATCGTAGGATTCATGTTATCGATGAAGGAATGCTAGCGTATGTACTCGTCAACCGGCCCACCCGCTGGGCACCAAGGAGTTGTTGACCTGCCCAAATACAGAGACCTCGGTCTTCAGCCTCAACCACTACACGGTCCAAATGAGATTCACTGCAACATTTTCTAACTGCACTGCAAGCTAATCTTAATTCAGAAATTATCTGCACCCCACCAACTTCTCGTTACGAGAAATAGGCTTGAAATATTGCCATATATTACGTCATCAGTGAACGTATTGCCAACCTTTGGGCTATTTAACTGCCCCGAACCTACCTAGATTTTGGAGCCTAGGTAGCGCAGCTAGGCTGGTACTCGAAGAAGATATTAAGGAACGTTAAGAATTATTAGGGGCCTTTAGAGAATTAAAGTGCCTAGAAAGCTCCCTTAGAGGCGGGTAGAACAGTAAGCGAATAATTATTCTTACCAGCGTCATTACAATAATCTCTACCCGATTAAGACTAGCTTGCAGTGCAGGTAGAAATTGCTTGTGGTGCGGATAGTAAATCTCATTTAGCTTTGGCATGTAGAGGCTACAACAGCAAAAAGATAAATCGAGAAACAAAAAAAAGGGCGCATAGAGACCGCGTTGGTCTTCATTCTTCATTACTTCGTCTCATCAAGCTCACTGATAGGTGTTCAGGCAAACCATACTTTGCTACCCAATCCGGCTTTCTTTACTGTTCCCAAGCAGCCATTTGAGCCCAAGAACGCCATGCAAAACTATCGAATGTGCCAATACCCACGCTATGCAATATCTTGAATGTCAACAAAAACGATGAGCCGATCTCAGGTGAAGATGAAACGCTCATACTCGGAAACAAGCTCCGCACAGCCGTCTCAACGAGTCTCCAGAAATTCGAAAGCATGTGATGGCATGCAGCAAAACAAGTATTCAAGACTTGGACCGACAAGGTGTGCGTCGTAGAACACCCTAGGCGTCGCATTTAGAATAGATGTCTACTAATCCATGTCTTCATCGCCATCGGCGTCGGGGATATCGTCTTCGTCATCGAGACTTTCCATTGCATCTTTGATGAATTGTGCAGCCTAAAAGACGTGATTAGAATTTTTCGGTAGTATGGTTCATGCGTTGTTCTTACCTTCGGATCCAGGTTGAGCGCTACTGTGAACGCTTTCACAGCCTGGCTCTTTCGACCCAGCATCTTGCACAACCGTCCACTCAAGAACCACACGTTGGCTTCATCAGGTGCGATCTCCTTCAGCACTTCCAATTCGACAAGGGCTTCCTCGGGTTGGTTTAGACTCATCAGACACCTGGCTTTCTTGAACCTGCTTAGTGCGTTCTTGGGGGACAACCTACAGGCTCTGTCGTAGAACTTTAGCGCGTGCTCGATGCCTTTGGTACGTTCAACCACAGAGCCGATGGCACACGTCAGCACCGCATTGGAAGGATTAATGCTGGCTGCTGTTCGGTAGTGAGATTCGGCCATCTGGTACTTGCCAAGTTTGGTGTAGACTTTTCCAAGGCCATACCATGCGTTGTAATGCCTATTGTCCACAGCCACAGCGCAGCGGTATGCTTCGAGGGCCTTGGAGAATTCTTCGTTTTCGATGTATTCGTGGCCCTGCAGCGTAAAGGCGTAGGCAAATGACGGGTCGAGTTGTGTTGCTCGACGGAAGCACTTCAGGGCCTGCTCGTGCTCACGTTGTAGTGAAAAAGAGTTTCCAATGGCAATCCACGTCTGTGGAGAATTCCGTTCGACTTCGACCAGTTCATGTGCCAGGTAAGCCAACTCAATCTCCGCTTTGAGTTGGTAGAGCACTGTGCTGTACACCTCCATGTCTTCAAGTCGTGAGGGAGCCAGCTGCCGTACTCTGATAAAGTATTTCTCTGCCTCTGCGTGCTGCGACATCTCATTGTACGCTCTCGCAATCTGTGCTAGAATATAAGGAGTCTCGCGTTGGCCGGACGGAAGTGAATTGAACAGGTCGATCGCACCTTGGCAATCGAACCGTTGCAGCGCGTGGTGAGCAGACGCGATACGACTCAGTAGGTCAAGCAGCGATCGTAAGGCATCAATATCCTTCTCGGCAAAGTTCTCTCTTTCGTGGACTGGTTCGATGGTTGTAGGTACGATGGGGTTTGGTGGAGGGCGGTTCTCGCGGCTCTCGCGGCTCTCGGTGCCTTGGGGTTCTCCGTTCGGTGCCGCCTTTATCCTGTTTCCGCTGACCGCTCTGCCCACAGTTGCGGTGGTGGCCGTCCGTGGTTTGATAGCCGGTGCTTTAGCCTTTCTGATATCTCGGCCTTCTCGAAGTCCCAAGGAATTCGCTATCGAAGACATCTTGTTGGTCGAGGTAGCGCTCGGTGGTCTGGATGTTTGAGATCGGGTAGTCCTGCGTACAGGCTCGGTCATGTGGGACAGTGGCACCGCTCCGGAGACTGTTCGCTTAGAAGGTGGACCAGGCGGTGGTGGCTCATGCGGTTCCTGCGGCTCCTCGATGGTCGGTTTTAACCTCGCTTTCAGTCGAGTGGAGGTAGCTTTTATCTTGGATCGTTCTTCTTGTTGCACGTCTGTGGCGCTCTTCGGCTTGCGAAGTGCTGCAGGGGGTGCTTCGTATCTGCTGTTGGCGGTGTTTTGTGCCATGCTATCATCAAAGTCCATCACGGTCGATGGGGTGGGCATTAACTCATCATCATGAATGTTGTTTGCAACGCTAACGTTGATTTTACTATTATTCAGCTTTTCGTAGAGTGCATTCGGGTGACCATTTGTCTTTTGCGTTGTCGTGAAGGGATCGGGTAAGTTTTGAATTTGCTGGGCTGGGGCCGAAGTAGACTTGTCCTGTATGGTTTCTCGTTGGTGTTGTTGGTATTGGGCTTGGACCATATTGAGCATTTCCGGGTTGAGCCTGTAGATTGCCGGAACGTTGACCTTGGCGCCCGAGTCCAGCAGAAGCGTGTAGGCATCCCACATGAACGGATTCTGCCTCAGACTCCCAACCCAACACTGCACTGCTTCATCCATGTTCTTGTGGCCCTTCCACAGTTTGCCCCTCAAACACAGCATGACGGCTGCATCGGGAAGATACTGCCTCCTCGACTCGCTGTGCTGATTCCAAGTGTTCCTGTTTTGCCAAAGGGGTCGACCCTTGTCGAGCGCGTGTATGCCGTCGATATATCTCCCCAGCTCCAGGCACGCCTGCGCAAAGACATAGCAACAGCCTAGATGAGTGCCCTTTAGGGCAAAACCTCGACTCGTGTCCCACGATGCTTTGGTGTAGCCAGACTGAAACTGACAGTGTGCGAGGAGGTAGGCCGCTTCGGCGTTTCGCGTGCCCTCATAAGCAACGAGCCGCTGGGCAAGGAAAAGGGCGTTCTTCAGCAGGTTGTTGTCGAGGTGGTAGTAGATCAGTTGCCTCAGCTGCGCGCCAGGCGTTGCGGTTGACGGCACCATAACGCTGGCGGCCTAGGATTGAATATAGAGTTGAGAGATACACGAATCGTTTTCGAGTTCATTGAAGACAATCCTATCGGGTCGGTCGATCGATCAGTTGTCGGGCGCGCATGAGAGCGTATCGAAGCTCGAGTGTCACACAGGCGTGCAAATGAGCAGGATCCAACACAGGCAGCGACTCAGATTAATGTTCGTATTTCATTACGCCAGGACCACCGTCACGTCACCTATTGAACATTCCCAGAGTCACAATCGAAAGGTGTAAGAATACAAACCGAGTCGAACACTAGTCGTCGTCGCGACATGCCATGAGGCGTTGTTGTGATGAAAACGGAAGTGACGAGGCTGGAGAGTTAGCTGCCCACGCCGCCACACTAGCCACTGGCCACGAGCGACTGGCCCCGACCTGCCACAGCGGCCACTTTTGGGGGCCTGAACATTTAGGCCACGGAGATGGCTAGTGCAGGCTTCGGCGGGGATTGGGCAAAACTTGAAGATTACGCTCGTTCCGCCTCGTGGTATGTCAACATAACCACCACTACGATCTTGATTAGACACCCAGCATGGCTCAAGTATGTCACCATCGCTCCGATGTCTTCCACCAGATCGCTAACGATGCGATCGCCTAGAAATCGGCCAAGCAATTAGCAGCGAGGAACAGCTCACGTCTGAAGCAAACGCATCTGATTACACTTGCGCTTCATGCTGTATTCCTACTCTTTGCTTTCCTGATCCGACGGTCTCTTAAATTGACGCCTTATGCCCTCCTTTCTGCACCTGCACTGGCCTTGGAGTTCTGGCTTGACTCCATTGCTCGACCACATTACGATGTGGACGGAAATTTGAGAAGAGCGGGCGAAGACCTTGATGCGCCGGGCCTGACTGAGTTCTTCTGGGACATCATCTACTGGACCTACATCAATCTAGTTCTCGTGATGGTTTTTGGCAACTATGCTTGGTGGCTTTACATCGTGGTCCCATTATATGCTATCTATGCGACAGTGACAACGGCGCGAGGGGTCAAAGGCATGTTTGGAGGCCTGGCTGGAGGTGGCGCCGAAGCCGATGGAGCACAGCCGCAGAGTAAGCGACAGCAGAAGTTGGAGCAGAGGGGTGGGCAAAAGATGCGTTATAGATGAGAATGTAAACAAGTGAATGTTAGACATCAAGTCGAAGTTTACGGGATTACCGCCGGTCCAGTATGTTCGTTGTTCTTATTATTTACCGCTTGCTATCGATCGGCTCCATCAGCGGTTCAAATGGCTGGCAAGAAGAACGAGCAAAAGCAAAAAATCAAGAGAATTCCAAAGCAGGGACTCGAACCCTGGGCTGTCCGGATCACCAGTCACTCAACACAAGTGAGGTTGAGTAAATGAGAGCGGACAATGTTGACCCCTACACCACTTTGGAGATGCATGCAAGCTTGTATTCCTTTTGTGGCAAGCAAGTTGTGGCAACTGCAATATATTGGTCATTGCGGCAGGGGATGGGCAGACAAATGAACTCAAGCATCGTGCTTGACCGGGCTGTAGACACGCGGCAAGCAAGCACTCTACCTGGGTAGCAACGAACTGGTCGAACCGGCTCCAGGTAACCTGGAGCGATGCGTAAAGTCAGAAGAGGCTTTGCAAGGATCATTTTAATAGTTGGAGAAGTATGAACAGGGACGAAAACACTTCGTATCTCTATGCCAAATCTAGGCTCCGAGCCAATGAACCATGTTCGAAAAGCAGCGCGTGCCTTGGTGGGCTCAAAACTTCTTGTCCATCATTGCTCTATGTGATGCAGATGTTGTACTATTTCTATTTGAACGACAGCGGCATCGGCTGATCGAGCTTCTTATAGTCTTTCCACCCCTCGGATTCTAATCTCGCCGCTTTGGCCATATTTTCGTCGTCCATCTGCTGCAAATGCGCCGCCAGCCACTCCTGAACCTTTGGCTCGCTGGTCCCGATGATCCTCGCCGCAAGCAAGACCGCATTGGTACTGTTCGCAATGCCCACGGTCGCCACCGGGATGCCCCGTGGCATCTGCACAATGGCGAATAGAGAATCAAGACCGTCCATCGAAGAGGCCTTGACAGGACAGCCAACGACGGGAACCGTGGTTTCGGAGGCCATCATGCCTGGCAGATGCGCAGCGCCTCCAGCTGCGGCGACGATGGCTTTGAGTCCTCGAGATGCGGCGGCTTTGCCAAAATTGAGCATGTGCTGTGGTGTTCGATGGGCTGAGGTGATGGTGACGAGGTATGGAATGGGAATTTTGTCAAGCAGTTCGAGCCCCGGACGGAGAGTGGCCAGATCGGTGTCGCTGCCCATCACAATGGCCAGCAACGGCTTCTCGGGCGGCACTGGATTTAGCTTGAGGAGTTCGGAAGACGTGGCGAGGATGTCGGTGGCCAAGTTCCGGCTTGAGGATCGATGAGCTCGCACCGCGTCAGCGAGGAGGATCAGTGGGTGGATCTTCTGCTCGACTTCTGACATGGATCGACCAACAATAGTAATGTGCCCCATCTTACGACCAGGTCTCCCTTCGCCCTTACTGTAGAGGTGGACTTTTGCGCCCGGAATTTTAAGGGCAGCTTTGGCCAGGAGGAGGTGCGAGTCAGGCTGTGGCCCACCAAGAATGTTGAGCATTACGGCGGCGTTCACAGCTAGGTCTGTGGCACCAGGCTGAATCGTATCTGCTAGATCAGGGAGGATGGCTCGCAAATGCGCTTCGTATTGTGACATGTGGCATGCTTCGATTGTGTAGTGGCCGGAATTGTGCGGTCGTGGTGCTATCTCGTTGACAATGATGTCGTCGCCCTCCAACAGAAATAGCTCGACGCCGAAGACACCCGTGCCTTCGAAGGATGCTACCGCTCGTCTTGCGAGTTTTTGTGCTTGCTTCTGAACCTTGGCTGGCACATCTCGTGGAGGTGTGTAGGTCAGCTTGCAGATGCTATCTTCGTGGATTGTTTCGGTAACAGGGAATGCTTGCGTCGACTCTTCAAAATGGTCGACGTCTGCCTCCTGCCTCGTCTTGACCACCATAACGGCCAACTCTTTCTTGAAGCTTGCCCACTGCTCCGCGTACAGCGGTCGATCCTCGAGGGCTTGCAAAGCTGGTTCAATATCTGCCAGGCCCATGACGGGATAGTTTCCACGACCATCGTAAGCCTGTGTGCGGGCTTTGAGCATGATAGGTAGGCCGCCAAGCTCCAAAGCAATTTCCTTGAGTCCTTGGGGACTGGTGGTGCCTACTCCTTTGCTCGTGGCGGTGGGGATGCTGCTCCGAGCCAGATGCTGTTTCTGCACATATTTGTCCTGTATGGTGCGGACTGTCTTCCAGCTTGGCTGTATCCTCCGCCATGACCGATTGTCTGCCAGGAAGGGAGATTCCTCGTCAATCTCTTCTAGGACTTTGGTGTCGACGTGTTCTATCTCATAGGTGATTACATCTGCTTTGGATGAGAGCGAGCGGACGTCGGCAGCATGGGCAAAAGAGCCTGTGACATGTGACGGAGCCGCAATCTGGTTGATCTGCTTTGCTGGGGCATTCTCGGCATCAAGAATAGCAACTTTTATGTTAAGATTGTGAGCAGCCTCGACGAGCATGCGGCCCAGTTGCCCACCGCCAAGAACACCAACTGTGTGGCTGTCCATTTTAATGGTTGAATGGATTGAGGTCAACAGTGGATGTGTGGGAAGGTGGTGTGGAAGAGATTAGCAGTACAAACTAGCTCTGCTCGATCTGAGCTTCTGTTTTACTTTAGAGTCGGCAGCATTCAAGTTGCGTGGGTTCGACAACTGGGCGGAGATTAGAAAAGTTGCCGACCGGCGACTGCTCCCACGAGGTGGAAAGTTTTATTTCTATATTATTCTTGGCGTGACATTCATTGGACGAACCTGTGCTGCTGCAGTTGCGAAAAGGCGCTTCCTACCAAAATTTGAAATGCATGGAACAAATCGACTACAGTCCATACGAAGCAGGTTTAATTGGACTCGTACGGAAATCAATACTGTTGTTCCACATCGTTGTCTCCGCAAGAATACCGACAGCACTTGGTGAGATATTGGCCCTGCCAAAAGCTATGAGATGTAATTCTTGATAGCAAGAATAGTGCCTGATCTTTAGGCTGCTTGATTAGACTATACTGCCTCATGGTTCAGGACGGGTTCAGTCCTCTAGCAGACGCGTGATGCGCCCTGCGTGGCGTGCAGAAATGCACTGAAAATGAGCACTGCCATTGCGCCGAACTGCAACAGCACAACAATGGTGAATCAGACCTCGGCATGTTGTTGACGAGGCTGACGGCCCCTAGTCTAGTGTCGACCAAGAGCTACTGTGGGTGGAGGCCGGGGTTGGTTCTAAGTAAGGGACGGAGATTAGTCGATGGTAGCGTGAACATGGCCGGGTCGTGTTGGGACGTATTGTACAAGTAGGCCAACCCGAGGACTAATATTCTGGTAGGTGTTGGGACCCACATCCTCGAAGAATCCGTCCTGCACTCCTTGGCCATTTTGCTTGGCTCTTGTGGCGTTCTTAACGTTGCCTGGCGTGCTTTCTGTCTCTCTGTCTCTCTTCTGGTTGGAGTTCGCAATATACCTGGGACATTTGGGCATCCATCGAATGGCCGGTCTGGATCAAGACGCCGGGAGGGCCAGGAGGAGTCGGTGCTTGTGTGGACGGACTGCGCGCCAGTCTTGCCATGGGGATTTGGCATGAAAAGGCTTGCAAATCGGGTGCCGGTGAGAATGCTTTCGTAGGTTCTGGTTTCTGCGTGCGGGCGGCCAGACGGAACAGATCAATCAATGCCATGCTCTTTCTTGATTTTCTCGAGGTTTTCTTGGCGGGCAGTAATGTCTTCACTGGCCGAGGTGACCTTCATTTTCTCTGGCTGGTGGTAGAGGACGACCAAGTAGCGGTTCATGAAGTTGAAGCCATTTAGGCGGTCGCAGGCATTTTTGGCATCCATGACATCTTCATAAACCACAAAGGCCGTGCCTTTGGTGGTGCTGGCTGTCCCTGCTCGGATCTGTCGAATGGGCCCATGCTTGCCAAACAGGTCGAACAGGGTCGAGGTGTCGACGTTGTAGGGCAAGTTCTTGACGAACAGAATGCGATTTGCTTCGGGCGCCAGCTTGTTGCTTCGCGACATGTTGACGAGGGGTGTAAGTCTGAGAAGTCGAGTAAGATTAGGGGTTTGCTGGTAGGAAGAGTGGGTGAGTGAGTAAGTGAGTGGCAGAGTGGATGATCAATCCAAGGGCATTAGCATTTCACCTCTGCGGCGAAATCGACGAGGCTGCACACTCGTCCGCCGACTGAGGTTCACGATCGATGCGTTGGTTCGCTTTTGGCTTTTCAGACAGCGACATCCAAGCAGATGTAGGCCAGTTGGAGAGCTACCTAGGTAGGTAGAGGGTTGGAGGTAGCAGGAGTTGTGTCTGGTTGCGGAAGGTGCGTTGCAGATAGCGGGTGTGGGTGCTCGCTCTTGCAGTGAGTGCCGCCGGGTGAAAGTGCGCTAGTCAGCTGCGCAGCCTTGGAAGGCTTGGAGCCTCGTCAACGAGCCCGTAAGTATTAGTTAGCACCACTAGCAACCACTAAATTACTTGTAACTGAACTAGTGACTTGCGACCACCGCGAGCCCATGGTCCAAGTCGAGGCTGCTTCGTGCTGCTGCGTCCACCACAACCCTTGCGCCCACTGTCCCTCGTCGTGCCCGGCTCTCGACCGTCTTTGGCTATGCTGCCCGTGCTCGATCCAATGTGAGCAGCGACTGCCGCAGCGCTTTGTTCGAGCTCGACACGGCCGAACCCCGCCCGCGCACTGCACCGACTCGACTCGACTCGACTCGACTCGACCTGACGGCGCAGGTCCGACAGCGTGGCCGAGACAGCCAAGATGCCCTCGGCCACAGCCTGGCGCCGACGCTACGAGAGAACGCCACGACGAGGAAGTAGTCCTGCCCGTCCCGCCGCCGACCTGATTGAACGTCTTTCGCCCGATCCGCAACACCATCAACACCCACGCCCACACCCACCGCCGGCCACCCCTCCGGCCACCCGCAGTCATGCCATCGCCAGTGCCAGCAGCGGCAGCGGCAGCAGCGGCAGCGCCGGTCGCATGAAAAAAGAAGCCAATGGACACCTGCTACAAGGCCTCGGCCTGTCCCACACTCCGCTTCCCGACCGACTGGGTGCAGAGGCCGATGGCGACCACCTCTATGTCGACTCGAACGGACGAGCTCACCTGGCAGCGAAGTTGAAGTCGCCCCGACACAATGACTCTCCCACCCGCACGTCGAGGGCTCCCACTGCTCACTACCGGGGCCCCCCAAAGCGAAGCCATGCCAGAACGACGTCAACCATGTCCATCGACGACCTGGCCAACATCGCCATTGCCACGAGCCCACAATTTGCAACCTCCAACAACCCCTTCTCTTTCGCCGGCACCTCTGTCTTCCACCCCACAACCACGTCGCGTCCCAACACGTCGTACATCAATGGCTACGTCCAGGACTCGCACGATCGCCCGGCCAAGAGAATCAAATCAGAGAGGCTCTACCAGACAGAGTGGCCACACACGGACGAACGGCCACGAAGTAGCTATACCTACCAATCCGACGTCCGCCAGGAGGACGCCGAGTTGTTGCTGAGCCTTCAGAACGGCTTCTCCTTCACCTCCGCTGCCTCGCGTCATCTTCCTTTTGCAAAGTCGGACGCCATCCTCGAAGAGCCTCCTCAACCACACCGCCATCCTTCAATTCAAGTACTACCCACCGTAGAAGAAGGGCCGACCTCCTCCCCTGCACCTCCATCTCCGCCTGAGCGACGGAGCCCTTCAATCCAGGCCGACCCAACGCCCTCCAGCCCGGAACCGGTCGCTGCCCCGGCCCTCGAACCCAGGGTTTCCGCATCGGCCGAGCCTGACCAAGTTGCGCTAGAACAGCCATTGAAGATGGAGGAACAGCCCGAGGAAAATGTAGAGCCCGAGACGTATGTGCCTTCAATACAAGCTGCGACCGGCACGGCAGAGCAACAGGCCTCTCCCGAGCCTGAGCTCGCTCCCGCTCCCGAACCGGAGCCTGTTCGAGAACCGGCGAAAAAGTCTCGCCGCGTTCCCATCGAGACGACCCAGCCAGTGTGCCCGACGTGCAACCAGATCAACTCGAATGCAAGAGAAGGCGAATCGACAATCGACTGGATCAAGTGCGAAGGCTCCTGTAATCGCTGGTTTCACATTCCCTGTGCCGGCTTCACCGATCAAGAAGTGAAGAGAGTGGCAAAGTTCATCTGCCCCGAATGCGAGCCTCGCCATGGTCCGACCACCTTTGCCAGAACCTCGTCCCGAGCAAGAGCTGCGCCAGACTACGCTGCCCTCAACGAAGGCGTCACGCAGAGCAACGAGGATTCGACCATGCACCATTTCGTGCCGAAATTCAAAGATGGCTCCATCCAATACCATCGAGACACCTTCGCTCGCATTCGACCCGAGTTGACGACTCAAGAGCTGTGGGAAAACTTTGATGGCATGAAGCGGCCCTTTCTTGTGCCTGCAATCTGGAACCCTCGCTTTGGCCAGCAGACGGAGCAGACCACGCCAGAAGGGCCTAGCAACACGAGTGGAGAGGAGTCAATATTCCCCCTTGGCAGCGAGGAAGATCAGGCGACCGAGGGTTTGAAAGAGCAGGACGAATCTACGGAACCCCTCCAAATCGTCGAGGAAGAAGTACTTGACGTCGATCAAGACTACTTGGACATGGTCATGCCTCGAGATCTGACCATTGCAAAGGTGGCCGAGCTGTACGGGCCAGACGAGCCAGTGCCGGTAATAGATGTCAAGTCTCAAGAGTCCAAGGGCAAATGGACCCTACGCCAGTGGGCAAATTACTACGACGAAAAGGGAGTCAAGCCAATCAGGAACGTCATCAGTCTCGAAGTCTCTCACAGCCCGCTGGGCAGGCTCATTCGACGGCCCAGGGTCGTGCGCGACATCGACCTCGAGGATCAAGTATGGGAGGCCGAGTCGAGAAAAGCCACGACCAAGCGGCCCGTCGCTTTCTACTGCTTGATGTCTGTGGGCGACAGCTACACCGACTTCCACATCGACTTTGGCGGCTCCTCCGTCTATTACCACATTCTCAAAGGCCAAAAGACCTTTTTCTTCATCCCGCCCGAAGACAAATACCTGAAGCAATACGAGCTGTGGAACAACGACCCCAAACAGAAATCCATCTGGCTTGGCGATTGGTGCGACGGCAACGTGACCCGGGTCGATTTGTTTCCTGGCGACACCGCTTTCATTCCCGCTGGCTGGATTCATTCCGTTTGGACGCCGGAGGACAGTCTGGTCATTGGCGGCAACTTCTTGACCCGGTATGACCTTGACATGCAGTTGAAGGTGGTCGCCATCGAAAAGGCGAACAACACGGCAGCGGCGTTCAAGTACCCTTTCTTCCAGAAAGTCATGTGGTACACGCTAATCAGCTATATGGATGATGATCCTGTACCTGAACACGTCATTCGCGACTTTCAAGATGACCCGACCTACGCATACGTCCGCGCTATTCCAGTGTGGCAAGCGGAGGCGGTTGCAGATGCTGTTGTTGAACCCGAGGAAGGTGACTTCAATTACCGGAGTTACTCCAAATCGGAGCTGAGAGGACTTCCGGCACTCCGAGACTACCTCTATCGGACGGCAAGGATCTCCTCTGACTTACCCATGGCGGCAGATGAGAAACTCAGCAAGAAGAAGATTGATGCCATCAAAGCCTCGGTCCCCAAAGGCCATGGCGATCCGATGCAGCTGATTTGCCTCTTCGCCATTTGGGTCGCATGGAAGCGTGGCAACGAGTGCACCCCAGATTGGCTGCACTGTGATCCGGCTCCCCAGGGTGATGCTGACAAACGCGATGAGGAGAGAGTAAAGAAGCCTGAAACGATCCGGGTGCCGCCCGAGAGAGTTTCGGCTCGCCGTAAACCACATGCTGCACCGTCGCCAGCACCTGAGCGGCCGAAGACACCTGGGCCTGACAGCGCCAGAGACTCGGAAGAGGCCAAGTTTCCACACCCGCGAATCGCGTGTGCGGTGTGCCGCAAGAAGAAAGTGCAGTGTCGACACAGCTCTAGCGCCAGGCTTGAGGAAACTGCCCAGCAGACACTCGAAAAGCCACGGAGCTATTCCAATGTGACGATTGACATCGCCAGACTGGCAAGAGCGTCGCCTGTGGTAAGTTCGATCGAGGGTTCGGCGGCTCCACCGCAGCCGGCTCCACAGGCCGCGGCACCTACCACTTCAAGTCCAGTGACGGATGAAAACCACGTCGAAGTTTCTACCACCACCGATCTTGCTCAGGCTGCACTCGCGAGAATGAATTCGCATCCGCCTGAGCCTCACATTCCTGTCGTCAATGGCGCGAACGTGACGCCCAACAAAGAGGCCAAAAAAGGCCGAAGTAAGGCATGCGATGAATGTCGCAAAAGCAAGGTGAGTTCTTGGCACCGCTGACGCGTCGGAAACTGACTTTCTCCAGCGACGCTGCGTGCACGATGAACACGGCAGAGTTGATCCTGCCAAAGCGGCTGAGCCGTCGAAGCCGCGAGGCTCGAACAGCTCCAAACGTCCGCCGCGCCTGAGTGATGAGCATCACGCCAAGCGCGCCCGGATGGACGACGAGTTCGCGGTGTATGCATCGAACCACGACCTCGATGCCATGATCGACCCTGCTTTGATGGCACCGATTGACCCCATGCTAGGTGTTCACTATCACGACCCGGCGATGATGATCTCTGATGCCCCTGCTCTGAGCACGCCACCGCACCCGCTGTCGGCTCAGCACAGCTTGATAAGCCCAGCGCCCGTCCAAGCGGTGGCAGACACTCACCTCGACCCGGCGCTGATCGACCCGGCTCTAGGGCAGCCCGCCCCGAGCTATGGCACCGGAGACGCGAAAGACGGCACCAAAGTCCTGCCTTCGACGCTGCCACGGTTGACGACGACGACCAGCGCCAGCACGCCCGACGTCGACAAGAGCTTCTCTCCCATCACGACGGAAGAGGCAGCATCCAAGAACGAGTCGGAAGAGGAGCAGGCGCAATCCAATCCGGACCGGAGTACCAGCACGCCCACCGTCATCGAAAGTGTCGAACCGTCCACGGTCAATGGATCTTCGCATGCACCTCCAATCCCGGCTGACCGTGCTGTTCACCTGGACAAGGAGAACCAAGTTCCCTCGACAGGTGAGAGTGAAACTGCAGGCAAACGCGTATCGACTGCCAGCCCGAACAGACCGCTCAGCGGTGCGGTGGTCAAGTCAGACCAGCATGGCTCAGAAGGCGACGTCGTGGTTCCGCCATCGGAAGCCGCTGTCGATGCTGCGGCGCAAGGAGAAATGTCGAGCCCTTTGAGCCAGCACAGGTCCAGTACCGCCAGCAGGGGCGAACGGCCGAGCCCGAAGGTGAAGAACGAAGTCCACGCAAGTGCAGCAGAAGAATTCATTCGAGCTAACACGGTTGGCAGTAACACAAGCAATCCCGACGAAGATGCCAGTGAGCGGCTTGCCCGGGAGCTACAGGCGCAAGAACATGGACTGAGGCGGCGCCCCAGTGTCCGGATTTCTTAGAAAGGGGTTTGAATGGGCACGGGCCGGCTCCAAAACTTTGGTATTGAACTAGGTAGTGACGAGGCAGACTCTTTATGGCGTACATAGATAACCCACATGGAACGGAACGGAATGGAATGGAATGGAATGGAATGGAATGGGATGGGACGGGGTGTATATGACTTTGCATGATCAACTGGCGTTTGGGAGCAATTCACGTCCGACCTAGGAAGTCATTCACAACCTACCCAGGTAGGTAGGAGTCAGGCGGATAGTACTATTTGGGGAGCGAAGATGCAGGGCTCTAACCACCAATTGTGATATTATTTGCTGGCCTTTGGCCGGCCTCTACGAACTTGGCTTTGCGGTTCCATCGCTTTCTCCCTTCCCCTGTGTCTCGCACGTAGACGTACACCCATCCAGACAATATGCTGTTGGACACTCATGATGGCAAGTGCAAACGTTGATACTAGTATTAACCTACCTTAGGTAGCCAAGTACCTGCGTACCCGCGTACGTAGGCGTTAGCAGGCCGTGTACCTACTGTACCTAATACCTAATAGGTAGCTACAAACAAGTGCCTAGCTACGAGCATCCTAAGCACTGGCTATAGGTAAACCAAATATTTCGTGTACTGTACGTCATTTTCAGGCACTCTAACAGATGCACGCCAACATCCACCAGGCCGGAGCCAACAGTCCTGCCCGCATTAGCAGTATACCGCCAACAAAGTACTTCGTGCCTCTCATAGAGCCTTGGCCAGTGTCTTGCTCTCTTGTCCCCGGCCTCTACCGTCCTTGATCTCCTCTATTCTGGACTGTTTAGCCTCTCCACATCTACCGTCTGCCGTCCGCTCGACGGGCCTTTTATCGAGGGATTCATCATGCAGTCAGGCATTACTGGTACGTCTAGAGTCCCGGCCTCGGCGACTGCCAATTGAGAATGCTCGTGATTGACGTGTCTGTACAGTCTCTTCAGAACTCCAAGAAGCCTTCAACACCTTCACCGCAGACTCGTCGTTGTTTGCATTGCCCATCACCATCAGCGGCGAAACCTTGACTCCCTTGCCTTCGGTCTCGTTCACATCTAGTGACTTTACCGCGTCGCTGCCTTCATTGCAAACCCATCTCCAGCCGAAAACTCCCATCTACCTGGTCCTCCGACCCTCCCCGCAGCAGAACCATGGCCTCATTGCGGTGACGTACGTTCCGTCGACGGCGCCCGTCCGACAGAAGATGCTCTTCGCCAGCACCCGCAACTCGTTGACCCGAGACCTGGGCTTGGAGAAGTTTGGCGACAGCGTCTTTGCCACGGACGACTTTGAAGTTCTCGATCCGGCGCAGTGGACGGCCAGAGCGGGTGGGACGGGCTCGAAAGATGCCGGACGCAGCGAAGACATTCTCACCACCGAAGAACGAGAGCTGCAGGGCGTGAAGCGAGCGGAAGAGGAGGAGCGGCATGGCACGTCCGGGCGAGACCTGATGGGTGAGGGCGGGAGTGGCGGCGGCCGTCTCGCCATGGCCATCACCGACGACGCCCGCCACGCTCTGCGCACCTTGAACGACGAAGGCCAACTGGTCCAGCTGGGCATCGCCATGCAGTCGGAAACACTCGAGCTCCTGCAAAGTCAGGCAGACGTGCAGCCAGCCGCGTTTCTGGCCGCCGTGCCAGCAGACCGGCCGAGCTATTCCTTCTTCCGCTACCCGCAAACTGACCAGGTCTTGTTCTTGTACACCTGTCCCGGCAGCAGCAAGGTCAAGGAGCGCATGGTGTATGCCACGGCCCGGACGAGCGTGTTGCAGGCGGCCAAGACCGAGGGGGTGACAGTGGCCAAGAGACTGGAACAAGGAGATGCCGGTGAGGTCACGGAGCAGCGGCTGGCAGACGAGGCGGGGATCAAGAGTGCCGACACGCAGACGACGAGTACGCGGCAAGGATTTGCTAGGCCCAAGCGGCCGGGCAAACGGTAGCAACGGCACTGCGATCTGGGAGCCTTGGTAGAGGATTCAGCAGAGAGAAAAGCCCGTTAATCTTGGCTGCAAAAGCCAGTAGAATTCATTTCATTCCACCCGTCAAGCTCAGGTCTCTCTGAAACGTGCATCACCAAGTGGACGCCACCATCTCCTAATCCAACCCGGCTCAGCTGGTCTAGTCTCTACTTTGATCTGATGTGGTCTGTTGTCTTCTTCCCTTCTCCTCTTCCCCTCTTCTCCTCTCTCATTCCTCTTTCCTCTTTCCTCTTTCCTCGGCTCAGCACCAAACTGTTCGCTGGCCTCTTCTCCCATGTCGCTTCTTGGGTTGGAAGCATCACACCATGCGACTCGAAGTGTGAGTAGTGCTTGTAGATCCGGCTCCTCCAAAAGGCTGTTCGGCCAACGGGTGATATCTTGCACGACTCAATCCATGCCGTAGATTGCACTCGTGGAGCTTCTTCGCCGCAAAACCTCGCTGTCTTTTTCTGAAGATTGACGGTTCCTCATGACAGTAGTAATGGGAATGGTGGTCGTCGTCGTCATGATCGTCGTGACGGTATTGCCACTCGCAGCGGTATTCTCGGTAGTCGGAGGAGGAGCCCTCGCCTTCGTTCTGCCCTCGCTCCCCACCTTTTATTACCTCCAAAGCTGGTTTCAATTCCAATTTTAAGGTCATCAATACTGCGCATTCCGAAAATTCTTCTTCTGGTAAAACAGATCGGTCCGCGAACTGCCCAGGTTGATGATCTTCGGACACCCGTCGCGGTCCTTCTCGAGCCGGGTGCACTCGAAGCAGTAGAAGGCGTCGCTGATGCCCTCTCCACCGCACACGATGCATTTGTTCTGGTAGTTGCCGAAGCTGCACTCGTCGCAGATGCGCGCCAGCGTCGTTGGCCGCACGTACGAGTCGCACACGGGGCATTTGCCGTCGCATTTGTCGCACAGCCGCCCAAGCGAGATGCCTGGCGCTTTGCGGCACATGACGAGGTCGGGATGGTGGCGGGACATTGTTGTGGTTGTTATTAGAGGCAAGCAAGGAAGCTGTTCTTCAAAGTGAGAAGTACTAGAAGACAGAAGACCTTTCTTACAGGTTGCCGGCTGTGTTGTAGGTGATTTAGAATTTCAATTCCTAGAACTTTCTACACGCCCGCATTTCTCAGCCTCAGCCTTGTACGAGGCTAGCGGCAATCAATGTCACGTGTAACACGTGGCACGGATGAGTCAGCCGAGACTTGCGGCTTTGGCGTGCCAGGGCAGCCGTGTTCCAAAAAATCTGGGGGATCTGCCAATCATAGACCTGGCGCAATGACGGGAGGTTGTATCTGTACACCACCACCTCCATTACAACAACAGAGGCATCCCATACATCGAGCGGGCAGGCTAGGAGCGTCATGATTTCTTCCGCAGTTGTAATTCCGGAACAAGGACTAGCTCACGATAAGGATAACTCATCGCCGACCCTGAAAAGAAAGCTGTCGCAATCAGTCCAGAACGAGCGGAAGCGGCCCAGAGTAATCGTCGACAATGCCGATACCGATCCTTTGAACTACGACGATGATTCCGTTAAGATCGCCACTCCAGACACCCCTCGCGCTTCCAGCGCAACATCTCCGTCTCCGTCTCCCGTCGCCCGTCGCTCTAACGCGCCCTCGACAACGATCCGCTCTGCCAGCGCAATTGAAGAGAAGCGCCGCAATCAACGCCTCTTCGGCTCCCTCCTGGGTACGCTCTCGCAGTCCGGTGTAAAGGCCAATCCAGCCTACCGCAAGCGTGACGAGATAGAGGCCCGCCAGCGGGAAAGACTGAAGCGCGAGACCGAAGAGCAGGAAGCCGAAAAAAGGCGCAAGAAGGACGACCTTGACCGCCGACGGAGAAGGGAGCAGCAACTGTGGGAGGAGGAAGGCCGAAGACTTGGTCATCAAAACATGCGCGCCATGGCAGGCTTCCTGAAGACCAAGAGCCAGCCGACGCTGTATTATCGGCCCTGGGAATTGAGGGAAGAGGAAGAGGAGGAATTGACCCGGCAGAGGGACCAGGTTGAGCTCATCATCCGGCGCGAGCTTGGAGACCACCAGGAAGCGTCGGCAGAGCAAGAGGAGGACAGCGAAGAGCGGCATCGACGAGGAGAAAACGGAGACATAGCATTGTTGGATGTTGAGGTGGCTGGCGAGCACGCAACCCATCCGACCATTCAGCCTTCCGCCGACACCGACACCGACACCGACATGCACAACTCACCTCCACAAAAGTCTGAAGGCCAGGATGCCACCAGCCCTGAACCAGCACCAGCACCAGCACAAGCAGGCCCGAGTGAGCCACCCGAGGGCTCGAAACAGACAGGCCAGCCCCAAACTAATGCTCAGCTCAATGGAGACCAGCACAGCGATGACCAGCACAAGGATGACGATCACCACGACGAAGAGCTCGTTGAAGGACAGGAAGACGACGTAATCTACTGAATGCTGCACTTGACCATCTCAAAATGGCCTGAAAGAATAGCTATGTTGTTATTGATGCATTTTGGCAGCTATAATTGCGACATCGCATGTATGTATAGTTTAATTTTCCCCTCGATGAAGAGGAGGTGCACTGCAGAACTAAACCATCTTTTGCTGCACGCTCAACCGAATGCTTCAGCTTCTTTCGACTCCCGCACTTCTTGCTTTTTGAAGCCGCCGTATTATACGTGTCTCGACTTGCCATTCCCCCCGTCTTACAACCTGCCTTTTATCTCCTTTCCGAGGATCCCTCGCAGCCATTCCGCAAGAATCTCATTCACCTCCTCCGGTCGCTCCCACAGCGCCCAGTGACTCGCCTCCACCGTGCGCCTCGTCAGCCGCGGAATCCGCTCCTCCATCTTCCGACTCATCCACTCCTGCAGCACCGAGTCCCGCGTCGCAAACACGAACAAACACGGCTGCTCGATCTTGATCTTGCTCTGCGCCTCGCCGCACTTGGCCGGATCCGTCAACGGCCCGTCGAAGAAAAAGTCCAGGTCGTCGAGGAACTTGGCCTCGCTCGACCGGTACCAGTTCAGCGGTCCGTTCATCCCGTGCCGCGCGTACTCGTTGACGTAGTAGTCCATCTCGTCGTCGTCGAGGAGCTTGGTTTTGCCGACCCGCGGGAGCAGGTCCAGCGCCGTCCCGCTGTTTGGGTCAAAGGCCACGGCCCCCCGGGAACGGTCGTCGTCGTCGCCCGTCTCGACGCGCGCTCCGTAGGCGGAGTGGAGGAACGCCCGGATCTCGGCTGGCGACTGGATGGCTCGTTCGAGCTCGCCAGACGCGAAGTGGAGCTGGTAGCCAAAGTTGGGCACCCTTTGCGCCACGAGCTGTTTCAGCGGCATGTACTGCGGCTGAGGCGCCGTGTACGGCGTGCACACGCTGAACACGGCCTTGACCAGCCGAGGCTTGAATTGCGACACGCGGTACACGATGGCGCCGCCCCAGTCGTGGCCTCCGAGGATGATGGTTGAGATGCCGAGCTGCCGGCAGAGCTCTTCGATATCGTCGCCAATGCGCCGGTACGTGTACGCCGAGATTTCGCTCGTGGGCGGCGCGTCCGAGCGCCCGTAGCCCAGACAGTCCGGCACTATGACTTCGAGCCCGAGCGACGTGAGCGCCGGAATCTGGTATCGCCAGCCAAACGAGAGGTCCGGGAACCCGTGAATGAGGAAGATCGTTCCACACCGTGCTGTGTCCGACGGCGGGAGAGAGTGCAGGTAGCCATATGTGTAGCCGTTCAAGATGGCCGATCTGAGCGTGACGCGGGGGTCATTGAATGGCTTGATTTTGTCGACTGGCATCTTGGTCTTTGGATGGAGAATGGGAAATGTGACATCCAAGTGCTGTGCGAATTGTTGCTGACTTCTGAGCCAAACAGAACGCTAGTTCGCCTCTTTTGGAGGCACCTGTCGACCTTGGAGCTGGGTCTGCTCTTTCCAACCCGATTAATTTGAATCTCACAGTGACTCTGCCGCCGGGTTTTGGGCTATTACCTTTTATGTATCTCTGCTCAGTACGAGTGCATGAGATGGAGCACCTCAAAATGCCGAGGTTGTTACTAATTTGTGCTAAAGAATCTAAACCAACGTCATATTTAACGTCCTGGTAGGATCCAATTGGTCAGTCAGCAGGTCGCTCGCAAGAAGACATTTGAAATGGTGTGAATCTGGCTGAGTATACTATAGGTCGCGCTAGCTCGGAAAGCGTATCAATGAGAGAACGAGCTGCAGCATGAGTTAGGTGTGAGGGCAGCCATCAGTGGAGGCGAGCTGCTGAGTAAGCATGGGCGAGCGGTATGTTTAGCCGCCAAGAAATACTGTGCAAGATGATTTGTTAGGTCATAGTGTTGCGAACGAATTTATGCCATCAGAAAGCATGACTCACCTTCCCACCGCCAGTCGGCCATGACACCGAGCCAATGCAAACGTCCACGAACGGTGTATTCTGGCTCCAAGCCGGATTGTATTACACTGGTGTGTCGTCGGTGATTGGTCTGAAAATGAGGTCCGCCAATCACAGTGTCCCTGCTTGCCAACATATCAAGTATGTTGGGCGTCTCTTGAGTGGCTTCCCGTCACTTTCCTGCACAAATACGTCTCCATGATCGAAGCGTGCATTCTGAGAGATCATGTCTGCAGACGGCCATTTTCGCTTCAGATTCGGTAGGGTGGTCATGCCCGCTGGGATATTCCTGCCGGAGCTTGTAGAAGAGAGCTTTAGCGTCTGTTCCTCAATATGCGCATCTCGTCGGCGCCAGACTTCCCGAACAACTTGCCAGCATGATGCGACGTTCACGATCGATAATCGGTTCAACATTGCTTCCCAACGCCCGCGGACCCATTCTCGATCTTCCGAATCTACCATTTCGCAAGAGCCCACAAGCAAGGGAAAAATCTGCACGATCACTGTGCGGCTAGTTAGCGGAGTAGTCGCTAGTGTGAAAAGGATTTGCTTTGCCTGGTGATAGAATGATTCACAACGAAGCTCTGCAACGGCTTGGTGCAGGTGCAAGAGTATGGCTCGACGATATGCTTCTGCTCTTTGAAAAGCATGCAAGACTTCGCTAGTTGGATCTCCTGGTTGCTCAAACAAGTCCACGTCTGGTGGCTTCCATCGAAGTAATTGTTCTCTTAGCCCGCTGGCTTCGCTCACGAGGCTGAGACTGTTCGTATTTATCCTGCGAACACGGTGGGCGAGAGAACCAACTTTCCCCTATAAAGGGAGAAGTGTCGTTGCACAACCCATCAAAGGATCGACCTCGTACTTCATACCATCTAGGGGCCCATTAAACATCTGCAGCACCATTTCAAGATCCGTGTCATCCGGGGCTTCTGTGCTCGTCAGGCGTGCTATGGCGTTCAAGTAGATATAGGTATTGGCAAGAAATTTCAAGCGTTTTGCATCTTCGTGGGCGAGCTGTCGACGCCGCAAGCTTGCGCTTAAGGGGACGAGCGCCTTATTAAGCAGTACCTTTGCGCCTTTTAGATGTTGTACACCAGTAGAGTTCATTTCGTCCCAGCCTTCGCCTAGAGTAAGTGTCAGCACTGTAGCTAGTGCTTGGTCTAAAGACATTTTATCCATTTCCATGGCCAGATTCCTGAGACTCTCCGCCATATGAGCCATACCGATCAACCTGAGCTGTGGCTGGCTGGCTGCACCATGGAGAGCAGTAATTGCTGAACTTGCATGATATAAGCTCTGCGAGTCCCTTGCTAAGGGCCATATAAGCGTTCGCCATGGGTTCTCGGAAGGGCCGTCCTTGATCGAAAGAATGCCGCAAGTTTCCCGGTCGAACCGGAGCATAAGCATTTCTGGTGACGATGGGTCCAGTGACGGCCTTTCTGGAATGGATAGCCCTGTTGACTCGAAAGAAGTTGTCGATGTTTCTGAACTTGCTGGTGATGGTACTCGGAACGTCCAGCGAGGTTCGGGCATGTTTAGCATCAAGGCAGGCTCCTCCTCGCGCACAATCTCCTCGTCAAAATTTTCGTTGTTTTGGATGGCGATCTCTGGTAGTGGACCGTTCTCGTCCAGCACTATTTCATATGGCATGGGTAACACTGAAGGCCGTGTGTCTGAGCGATCAGGAGGCTGTGTTGATTCAGTGCCTGGCAGCCTGACATCTACAGGGGCTGATGAGCCCGTTGAGAACGAGGAGTGTTTGTTGTGGTTCTGGGGTTGCTCAGACGGCCGACTGCTGGAAATTGGCAGTGGAGAAGATAGACCAGCATAAGAGGGACTAGAAATAGTATTGAGAACGGGTGATGGGTCGAACAGAAAATAGTTTATCTGCTTTGGTAGACTCGGCAAGGCGACCGTCTGTGACGGCGATAAAAACCCCGGTAAATGCCTGCTCAGGGAACGTGTAGGTATATTGCCAACCTGGTGACCAGGCAGGCTCATTATCCGAACATGATGAATTCGGTTCGGGTACAGGCTCACGCCGTGGGGAGTCAGGCTCACAAGGTCTTCTGGACTTCCCGGCTCTCGAATATCTGTCGGTTAGATCATTCGTTGCTGACTTTCGTACAGGAGAAGGAGTATTCGTGAGTGTCGCAACTCCGGTCGCGCTTGCCGGAACGTTATCGTCAAAACTACGCTCGGTCTATCCTGTAGAGCAATGTTGGGTAACCAGTTCCTTCTCCAGGTTGCTTTGGAAGCCGCATGACTTACAGAATCCGGGTTCGAAGAACAAGTCGTCGGAGAAGACGACGAACCAGGGGCTGAACCACGGTCTGAGATTGTCCGGCAAATTATCTCGGGTAGCGTTGCTAGAGAATGTCAGGCTTGAATAATTCAATGAGAGTCAATGCTTCGCTGCTTACATGCTGTCGGGCTGGAATCGGGAGAATACTTATGTCGGTTCATCCAGCGATCAATTTGGTCGTCAGTTACCCGCTTTCCCCTGATCTCAAAATTGAGCGGCCTTTTGTCAGGCTCCTCTCGCCTGCGGTAATCTCGTTTTCTCGCGATAGCCTTCATCTCATGCGGCTTCGTATTCCTGTCAAGCCCCCATTTGCTGATTTGCGTCCTGTACTGGCGCTCACTGAAGCGACTACGTTAGGCTCCATACAAAAAAGATAGCAACAAGTATCAACAACGACATTGGTTGAATACATACGTCGCGACAAATCCTTTCTCACGTTCCATAGCTGCCTGAACTCCCGACAGCGGTAATTTCTCTATAATATGCAGTTCGACAATTCGTTCTTTATGCGGCTTCCAAGCTTTAGCATGTAGTGTTGGAGCTTTCTTCGCTCTTTTCTTGGGAAGAGCCATAGTGAGTGAAGCTGTATCTGCGCCAGTAAGAGTTCGATCATCGAAGCGGTGTGGATCAACGGCACCGATATGGTGCAAGAAGCATGTTAGGCAGTGTCATCCTGACCAGTTAAATGAGCATGGCTCGGAGCAAGTAATTCAGCCTAGAGTGAAGCGCGTCAGACGATGTGAATGTCACAAAGTCCTAGATCGGGGAGAAGATTTCTCAAACATAAATTGGGATGATTAGTAACTACTGAATTCGCCGATTCCTTCGTTGGCGCATATTTGATCTGTGATAGAGATACAGATGAAACTGAGGATGTTATGGGGGGACTCCCCAGGACGTAGCCAGAAGTTGCCGGCTTCAGCAAAGCTACTATCTGCTAGCGGGAAGTTTCAGCAGTCTTGGCAAATACTCCTTGTTCACAAAACTACTATTGTTGCTAAATGACATTGGGCCTGGGCTCTTGACCGTGATCGAGCCCTTTTAGGATTTTAAAAATACTATGTTCTACCCTAAGCTGCTGTGCTATTGTCTCCAGAGTCATGCTTGCCGGGAGGCTGACGGATCTGAAGGTCATTTTCGCCGCTTACTGTATTGACCCTCATTTATAACAAAACTACTATGTCGACACTCTCACGAGTCCTCATCGCCAATTGGGAAAGGATGAACAAAACTACTATACTTTTCCTATATAGCTGTCTGTGAGGTACGTGATGCAAGCAGGGATGATATCGAACAAAATTCGAATCGGTTTTCTTTCGAAGTATTCCACACTGCCCACCTACAACAGGAGTCTCATTGCAAAGCGCTTGAATTGCAAGCGTGCCCGAATATCAATATGGCAGATTCAAACTCAATCGGCAACCTCGTCTGCAGCATCATCGCTAATATCCTCGCACTGGTTCAGATTTGGGTCACCATTGCCTATGCGAACAGAATGCCATACCAACGCCGTCTTCAAGGTGGTGAGTTTTCAAGACGTGGTTGGGGAGAGTGTGTGCTTAGGTCACCTTTTTACTAACTTGAATTCTTTGAGTAGATGACGCAACGGACCCGGAGCCCCAGTCATAAATTCTATTTTCACTTCAGCGTCGACCTCAGGCGCTCAACAACATGAACTGCTAGTGCTCGTACGAACCCATGTGATGTTGTGGGAAGAGATTGTCAAAGACAAGAATGCCATCGACGACTAGTTTCGAACCCCAACAAAAAGAAGAATAGACATCCTAAGACTAACTAGAACGTTTCAGACAGTGTACAGATCAATAGACCGGCTCTCGGTAGAGGGTTTAGGTGATGGGCGAACATGGAAAGGGTTGATGATGAGCTGAGTGAATAAAGGGTGAATACAGCAGCTCGATATTCATCTTTCTAAAGAAGCTGTTTCACCCTTCAGAATGTAGGTGGTAACACAAATGTATTTAATGGTTTTTACCTTGTATCCGAAGTTCGATATTTATCTAGCGGATGCTTTTTACGTCCTACATTGCCTTATTGTCCTATAAGACCATACCAAACTGGTCTGACATCTCTGTGGGCCCTATCCTCGAAAACCCAGCGTTACCTGGCCTCCCTCTCCTTTCCCCCTGCTCTCTACTTCCCAATCCCAGTCCAGTGGCCGAAGTGCGCCACCAGTTCGGTATCTAGCAAGCGTCGAAAATAGTCCGGTTCGCTGTAGGTTAGGCTTTGCATATCCTCGAGGAGTCTCAATGACTAAGGCTCGAAGCAACAATCCGCCTACGAATTAGGCCGTCCAAGTCGACTATTTGACTGCGTCTTTGTTCACTGGCGAAGAATCCATCTAAAAGGCCCTGACATCACCAAAGAAGTCCAGGCTAAAGCAGGCACGACGGAGATTAAAACAATTCTGATTGATCTCTCTCAACTCTTATTGTACGCTAGCGACTACGGCAACGCAGCGCCGGTAGTGCCTCGTGGAGCTCCAGATTCGTGATCAGTGACAGCAGCATGTACCTCCCATCCGTTTCTCCGTGTGAAGCCAGCACACCAGGAAAAGTCAATCCAGGTTCTCGGGTCAACACCGAAAGCGATGTCAGTCCGGTGATCAGTTTACCATGTCTCTGTGCTCAACTCACGGAGTGAATTTTAGGTCCAGTTCGCTAGCCTGCCGTAAGTGTAGGCTGAAATTGTCGCCCTGCTCGAAAGTGTCAGGCTGTCAATGATGACAGCCATTTATTTCGAATGAGCGTCTCAGCTACTAAGCTGATATTAGTGTGCATGCTGACAACAAGCCAACGATTGGTAGGATGAGACTACCTTACTGGTGAGTAACGGTTGGAGAGGCCTCGATTTGCAGGTGGAAATACTGTTTGTTGATGATATTCCTCGAGAAGCCACTTTCCACCACATTGGTTTAAATTAGGCCGATTTACTGCATGGTGCTACTGAAGTGGGGGCGATTGTGGACTTCCTGTGATCGAGAATATCGACTAAAAATCAGCCGCAGGGGAGATGCCCAAAAATGATGCCATTCCAATGCTGCCTGCTTGTTTCATTCCTCTTTTCACACCATGGAAACCATGATGTACATCCTATTTAGCTTCACCGTTGCCCGTCTGAGGATCCCCAGGGTTGAATTTCAGCGAAATGCTGTTGACACAATGCCGTTCGTCTGTGGGCGTAGGATAGCCCTCTCCTTTGAAGACGTGGCCCAAGTGGCCACCACAATTGCTGCACACTATCTCCGTCCTCTGCATACCAAATGTGCTATCGGTGTGGCGGGTAACTGCACCAGGAAGTGCATCGAAGTAGGCAGGCCAGCCGCACCCGCTCTTGAATTTGTGTTCCGCTTTGTACAGCGGAGTTCCGCAACCAGCACAGGCATACACTCCTTCTTTGGGGTAGTGCTTGTCGTACTCGCCGCTGAACGGGGCTTCAGTGCCCTTCTCTCGCAGGATTCGAAACTGCTGTTTGTTTAAAACCGCTTGCCAATCCTGTGGTGTGCGCTCATCTGGATAAGACATTTTCTCTGCTGATGAAGACGCCGAACTTCCGAAGAGCGAGCTCAAGAATGGAATGGCGGGCATAGACCGGACTGTGTTTCGATGGATTGGCAGACCGATGGCTCGTGGGATCGCTGGTTGGTATCTCAAGGTCGTGTTCGAGAAGGCGTAAAGTGTTCGAAGAAAACTTGGGAAGGATGGTAAGCGCATTACATATACTGTTCAGCCTTGGGTTAAGATGGCCGTTGAAAAGAAAAGAAAGAAATGATTTGGAAAGCCTTCTAGCTTGCATATCGGCCAGCGCTGTCGCTTCGTCCATCTCCTTCCTCTTCATGGTCATTCGCATGAGCTATAACGTCATTATCTCAATCTCCAAACTCTAATCCATAACAGCGTCTGCAGTTGACGCGCCCATCGTGGCTCATCCGTGTCCCTGCCAAACCAGTGACTTAGGCTATGATTACGGAATCATCCTCTAATAATTAAGGGGCCAGTGGGGACTTGGGGCAGTTTTGATCCAAACCTCCGATGAGAAGACGCATTATCGTGCAAAATCCTCCAGGGACAACATTATTTTGTCAGTGGCTTGCATGAATTGGAGAAGAGCGATAAATAGAGGAGTATTAGTGTTCAAATGGTCCCAGTGGTGGAGTCTAGTCAGTAGAATTTGCCATTAATGGCCCGGTGCCCTGGTTCCTCAAACGCACCTCGACCTTAGTATTAAGTAGACAACGTTTAGCAGCGCTCATGCTAACACTTTAATGCTTGGCTTTTGCCAAGGTTTGTGATCTGTTTACGCTAATGTGAGGTAGAGCTCGCAATTCATTCTATACTATTATTGTGAGCCACCTGGAAGACATTCCTCGGTGCCGCCCCGTATTTAAGCATTCGAGGACCAAGTCCTACTTACTTCACTTCAAATGTTCTTCGAACCACTGGAGCGCCATCAGAAATGCAGACTCCTTAGCATATGCTGCGACACGATTGTTTGGGTCTCCACGAACGGAAAACCCATGCGTGACCCCCGCATACAGGTTGATCTGGTACGGTTGACCCACCTTCTTGAGAATGTCTTCGGATCGATATCGTTTGTCGTTGGGGAAGATATGGTCTGTCTCAGCTGCTGCAATTGCAAAGGGCCCTTTGATGGCCTCAAGTTCCTCATCGTCGACAAAAGATGGATGAGCACACCAGCCTACATCAATCTGTCCAGGTTTGAGCAATCGAACAACGTATTTAGCTCCAAAGCAATATCCCATAGCGCCGACTTTCTGCTTCCATATTAGCATCCCCATGCCTCTCGGTACTGACAGAACTCTCGCTTACCTTGACTCCATATTTCGTCCTCATTGCCTTGATGCTTTTCTCGATGATCTGATCGACTACAGGTGGAGTGTGGGCAATCTTTTTCTCGCTGTACTCGCCTTGAATCCACTTTCCTGTGTCGAAGTCACCTGGCCGATTCAAAGGAATTGCATCTCCGTAGAAGAGATCGGGCACCATCGTGAAATAACTGACTACGGTTAGAAGCGAATTGACAGTATAGGTCCCCGTACCCGTTCTGAGCGAGTGAGTCGGCAATGAGTTGGACATTTATAAATCGATGGCCAATCACATCAGTAATGCTATGATCGTCAGTGAAATCTGGTCCATTTCCTGGGAGGTCACGAACATTAGAATGCCTTTATCTGTGGATTTATCCGGTGTCTCAGATATGTACGCTTCGAAATCATCGATTTGTTCGTAGCGTCCAACAGCCGTCCCCTCATGCTGAACACCTTTGTAGCAGCATGACCCTGGCGGATTGGACGACATACTGAATGGACTGAAAGTGTTCTAGATCAAGTACTAGCTGAGATGCTCAGACCGAGCGTCCTTCGAGATTCTACCAAAGTCTGGTGGTGGTCTGGCAGTTTCGTTCTGTTTATAACACTTTGGCCCCGCGGATTGTTAGTTCGGCGCCTTAGGAGGCTTCCGTCACAACCTCCAGGGCTGCCCAATGCAAGAGCGATGATGCAAGTGGTGTGTTGGGGTGTCCATTTTTGGTAGGTTTTGCTAGCGGCCTTTCAGATAACCTCGGATAGCGTTCTACAACCTAGGTAGGCACTAGGTAATCAGGCTGTTATCACGAAGATCGACAGGGGAAGACGAGAAATATTTCTCTACCACAGATGACCGAGAGTTGCTGACGAAACGCTTTTCTTTTGGGACTGAATACCTAGGTATTGTGGAAGGCACGATCGCAGTGGGGTACAATAGCCTGCGTTTTGTCTTTTCATCTTGATAACAACCTTGAACCAATCCATCTTTTACACTTTCGCAGTATTTACCGACCTTTGGATATCACGGCTCTTGCGCCATTTTGTTATCTTAGCACACGGTCCGTAGCTACAGGTAGGAGTCGTAATATTCAAAAAAGTGTGGTAAAAAGTGGTTCTCAGCCAGCCAATTGAGCATGCGGGAACTTCAATCGAGCCAATGTTTGATTTGGAAGCGCGTCGTCTGTAGGGGCATTATACGGATCCACTGTACAATGGAACCAGTAGACTCAAGTCCTGCAGTTCAACAAGGGTTCGGTCCCTCAAAGTCATTCAATAATATCTTTGGTGGCTGGCCTGATGTGATTTGCTTCAATCCGTATTTCCTGACGTAATCTTATAGGTTGTTCGATTGTCATCTACGAGGTAAATCCAATAAGCACGAATGAGTTCGGTGATCCTTTAGTGCGAGAACTTGGTCGGAGAAGTATATACAGCCAAATTGTGGAAGCAGTGCAGTATCATTGAAATCTCTTGACGGAGCAGCTTCATAATCTTCCTATACTACCTAAATTGCAATCTTTCTGGGTCCTTGTTCTTCTATGAATATTGGAAGAGATAACGTATATTTGGGGTTTATGGGTCAGTAGGGGTTAATAGGTCAGCTGCGACCAGATGCATGATTTGGACACCGTGGGTCCGTCACGCAAAATTATTCTGACCCATAAACCTCGAATATACCTATAGGTACGTAAAAGAGATTTGAGATGCCCATGGCGCCCAGGAATGCTCCGAGTGGAGCTATAAACCTTGGCGTAGCTCTGCAAAGTTTCAGAAAATCGATAAGGAGAGTATTCGCATTTATTGTTAGAAAGTGCTTAAGCAAGATGACTTCTTCGCGTGATTATGACTTGCCCTCCTCGAAGCATCGTTGAAGGGCCTGAGCTCGACCACAAAAAATCTTGGATCGCATGGCAATACCTGTGACCACGTGTATTATCAACCTCAATGCCACGACTGCATTTTCATTTCCGCTCCTACAGACGGTCTAGAAAGCGAGCAAAGATTAGAATGATCTTGTTAGTGACCTTCGCCATTGCGGTACTTGTGCTTGTTTCATCTGTGCACGCCATTTACAAACCTCCTGCTCTCCTCCTTCGCTATTTTCAATATCGCTGGCCGGATGTTCTGTGGAGTGTGCCAATCAGGAGGAAAATTATCGCCCTTACGATCGATGACTGCCCTTCTGCGGGGACTTCGGAGATCATGCAAGTGTTGAGCGTGAACAACGCCACTGCAACATTTTTCACAATCGGCTCCCAAATACTAGGTCGCGAAGAAAAATTGGCCGAGTTAGTAAGGAATGGAAACGAACTCGGAAACCATGCCTGGAGAGACGAACCGTCAGTCCAGTTGAGCAATACTGAACTTGCTTCCCAAGTTAACGCTGTGCAAACCCAAATTGCAAACGCTTACGCCACCGCCAAAATCACCCAACCGGACACTCGTTTCTTCCGACCAGGCTCGGGCATTTTCAGCAGGAGGATGCGGGAAACTATGTCAAAACTTGGCTACCAAATAGTTCTTGGCAACGTTTATCCTCATGACCCTTTCATTCCTTACCCCCGGGTTAATGCATGGCACATATTAAGCATGGTACGACCGGGAAGTATTGTCATCGTCCATGACAGACGACCCTGGACGGCGCCGATGCTCCGGCAAGTTCTTCCAGAGTTGAGGCGAAGGGGATATGAGGTGGTTAGCCTGACTCACTTGCTTCAAGAGTTCAAAAAATAAGCCTAGTGGCCTTTCACATCAGCCAGGTAGCCTGTGCATAGGAGCACAAACCCGGAAGTGTTTGATCTCGGACACTTGAGTTTGCGGTTCGAGGTGATGGCTTTGCAATACGTCCAAGAGATGTCGAACGCAAAGCACCAGCTCAGAATGGTACACGAGTCACACTTCCTGCACGCCAAGCGGACTAGTTCGTTCTCGAACCTGCGGCTGGTTGGATTGCTTTCTCTCGCTCAATCTAACAACGCCCTCTAACAAGAGAGACTGGACGTTAAAACACTGCGTCTATCGTGGATCGACTTAGCGTTGCCCATGCCGTACGCCCGGCTGTCGCATATCATGCTAAGTTGTCTCAAGGCTGAGTATTCTCAACGTCACGTGTTTATGCGCCTGGACGCCGACAACGTCAGCCTGATCTGCAAACTAGTTCGTGAGGAGGCCTCCCATCACAACCATCAAGCAAGCTTTCTATCTATGCCTACGACACCGTGTTCTAGGCCTCAGTCGTCATGCCACCCCACGTATTCGAATCTGAAAGGACAACAATCATCGATGAGGTGTATCTCGTGTTAGGCTGCAAAGCCTGGTATGATCCTGCAAGAATTGAGGACTTGTCCACACAGAGGCTCGATCCTAGCATATTCAACTCTTCGAATGACGACTCATATCACTCGAATTTTCGATATGGAGATCTGCCGAAGGAAATTCAGCTGAAGGTCCTGACGGCCTTGTTCCGCGATTGTCGCGCCGAGTTGGGTTATCGTTCTGCTGTAACACTCTGGTTTCCGTGCGCCATAAGAAGGGCTCTCCTAGTCACTAGTCGAACAGCCCTAAAACAAGATACCTGCCATCTTGGTCTAGCCGTACCAGAAGACTTTCTACAATTATTCGTCTCTAGACAATTCTTGAAAGACGCGCTACCGGTCTTTGCACGCTGCACAACTGTCGACCTGTGGTGTTATCACATCCATTCAATCTTGCAGGCAATAGCAACATACCCACTGCTTGACACTATATTCTCATGCTTGTTAAATGAGACAACGTCGCTCGCAATGGAAGACTGGAACATCGAGAAAGACTTCAATCGGTATGTTATGGAGTTGACTTGCTGGACTAGGCGTCTCAAACGCGTTGATATCCATACTGAGGCCCCATTAGTCTGGAGATTCGCTCAGAGAAACATTCCGGACAGTATAGTCTGGGTGCCCAGATATGACGTTCGCCCGCCGCACTTGTACGTCGTCGGATATGAAGAGTCCCTGTACTTCACATCGTCACTGAAATATCCGAAGAGCATGGAAGAGAGATTGCAGAAAGGACTCTTTGCTGCAAGCAAATACCGTAAATTGAAGCAGCTTGCGAAAAGGTGCAAGACTGATATGTACCTTCACACGACGCTCTCTTTTAAAATTGCCAACAAATGGGGCGGGCTGGTTCCGGATTCCAGTGGATTTCTTGTCTTTGCAAAACCGACGACAGTATCTGTGACGTTCAAAATCAATACAAACGAGCTGATCGATGTGGGGAACAAAGTTGTTCATTCCATCGACAGGATGCTAACTTATGAACATGCAGCAGCAGAGTTTCTCTGCGGGAGAACGCTTCCAGAAGGCGTGGTTGGTGGTTGCAGGAATTTTCAGTTCAAAGACTGATGATATCCGCTGCTTGGGACCTAATGCAAGTTTTAGACTGAGTTGATCAAAACAGGCCGAGACGATAATGTTGCTAAATATTACTGTACTACCATATGTTGAACGTTGCTGGCAGGAGTCTAATGTCAAGGTAAGAGGTTCGAAAATACGCTGGCAAAAAGGTATAATTGAAGCCGAATGAGACTTCTATGACGAGATGATTTACGACTCCAAATTTGTCCAAGATTGGCGGCCATCCGTTGCGTACTTTCCACATGCAAGCTGTTTTCCTAGGTAACCATTCTTGCAGAGCAGAGCGTTTGGCATTTTATGCAACAGGCAGCCGCTTACAACCCTGCCAACAGCGTGGAAGGACGACAATGCCCTGCCACAACTTATCCCTAGCACCTATAGGAAAGGTATTGTCAATTGCTCTCTTCGACGATGAGAAGGTTGAAGAGGTGCGTTTCTACAACCAACCTAATTGGGTCGGGCGAAAAGGTCAAGTTCTCCGATACCACCTGTCGCCGACCCACAAAATCATCTCGAGTGGATATCCGCAAGCTGTTTAACGGACAGTATGGTTTTACAAGACTCGATCTTGCACCATGCCTCAGAGACTACGCTAGGCAAAGCGGATTGCTGGTTGAGTGAGAAATTGCCAGATCATACATCAAATTTGTTACTTTGAGATAGGTTTGCGTATACACAGCTGGCCGGGTTGTGTTATCATTATTTCTCTGTTGCTTGAATAATACATGACAACCCGCAGGGCAGTTGACAGCACTGGAACAATGATGAGATTGGACCCAAGCAAGAGATCGTTGTCAAAAAGTACCGTTTTGGGAGAGGCCGGTTCGCGATATCTGGGTTATCGGCGTTCCCAGCGCAGGTTTACGAACTGTCGAATGAGGTCTAACATAGACGATCTTCTCAGGGTAAGCTAGAATTCATAATGCTTCTCTGACGACAAAGTGCATGCGTGAGGTGCCCATAAAATGAGTAATTGTAGGCACACTTGAAAGGAATCACCTGCATTAAGTCCCTCGAGAAATAGCAAGCTCGCTTCTATACCTGCTTAATACCTAGGTACTTTGTGACGAGGAAGGATGGATGTCAGGTAAGGGTACATGGCGCTGGAGGTTAGGGACGACACTTCCGACTCGGAAATACTGAGCCGTAAAGGCGAAGAAGGGATATATTACATAAAATTAAATTTGAAGTTTACACTGGTTCAGAAAATTAGTTGGCTGGATAGTTCAGTGGTAGAATTCTTGCTTTGGGTTGCTCTAAGCACAATTCTGATTGTAAGAGGTCCTGGGTTCAAATCCCAGTTCAGCCCACTTATGTTTTTGGACGCACCTTAGAGGTTAGTTAGTCTTAGGGAGGAACTCGGCTTTAGAAAGCTGGTGCCGCCCTTTTTGCCTTTTTATTCCAGCTTCTATAGCTACTTGCATTCGTCAAAGTGAAGCGAAGTGGATTTCTGCTGAAAGTGAAAATGGAACTGTGAACTTAAATCCGCAGCATAGAGGACGATGTCGTAGCATAAGGATTTTTTTAGAGAGGTTCCAAGGTTTGCATGTTGTCTACGCCTCGTCCAAGCTGTTTATAGAGACTCGAGATTCCATACCTTTAGCACTGTTCAATTTCGTGCCGATACGCCAGCAGACGCAACCTTCGTGCCTTCACAATAAAGGTTACCCAGGTCGTAATCTTTCTTACAAACATTTTGGGCGAGGAGTCAATGATGGTGAACAGTCCTGTCTCGTGGTGGGAACACTGAACCCCGATTGGTCGGATAGCAATAGCTGGATCACTACAGAGACGCGAATCTGGTTGTGGCATGTCCCCTCAACATGACTTGTTGATTGCCGATGCTCAGGGAAGCCGCGCAATATGTACTTCCTATCGCCACCAAAACTTCTAGATACATCCACGAAAGATGATAACTCCCACATAAACACCCTCTCGGCCACTCTGCGCTCACAAGCCCAAATCGCCTGCTATCAAGCAAGCCGTGATCCCTCGAGGTCATAGCGAGGCATAGAGGCTTAACCAAAGACGCTAAACGAACCGGACACATGAGCTATAGTCTGTGGAAATTTTTCTTCGACGATGATGTCGACAGCTTTCGACAATACCTGTCCAATGCCACGTTCGACCGGGCTGCGCCGAAATCAGTGGGCGGAGCGCATGCATCTTCGTTCAAAGTAGGGAGCCCTGGCAATCTTGCATCCTCCCCGAAAGCGCCTGTGAAATCGAGGAAAACTGGCGGAACAAAGGTGACGTTGTCAAGATCAGACGTCAACGCACGGGATGAATTCGGTCGTACACTTTTGCACCACGCCGTCTCGGGCCGAAGTGAAAATGCAGCAGAGTTTGTCAAAATCCTCCTCCAGGTCCCATTGCTAGATTTGTACATACAAGATATCGAGAGTGGTTGGACAGCTCTACATCGAGCATTGTACCATGGGAACATTGCGGTTGCGCAGGCGTTGATGTCAAGGGATATCCAAAACGCGACAGATTATACCACGAATGTTTCGCATGTGAATGCCGGGGGGCTTGTCAAAATCAAAGATCATGAAGGAAACAGCCCTTTCGAAGTCTTCGGCCTTACCATTGCCCCTCGTGACCTTCAGCAGAATGATTGCATCTCAGACGCAGTCGAAACTGCAAGCTTGCAGAGCGTTGATATGGATGAAGATGCCGCTTCCAGGAACACTGGCGCCGCTAACGTGACTGGCTTGAATGGGAGTGACGTCTTTGCGTTTGGCAGCAACAAGAACATCACTCTTGGTCTAGGCGATGGTGATGATAGGACTTTTCCGGAGCGGGTGCACCTTGTTCGACCTGAGCACTTATTGCAGCGGCTGCTAGAAGATCTACAACAGCAGCGGCAAAACGAAACCTTGAGCGATGATCTCATGGATAGCATTTTTGAATCTCAAGAGCTTCCGGCTGTGGTCAGAAACAGACCAATTATTGTCCAAGACGTCATCATGTCAAAACTTCATACTGCCATCCTCACCGACGATCCGATATCGAATCTTCACACCTGTGGATTTGGCCCGGGAGGGCGTCTGGGAACTGGTGACGAGATCACGCGCTTCACGTTCACGTGCATTCAAAATGGTGGTCTTGCGAAACGAAAGGTGTCTTCCATAGCTCTTGGCCAGGATCATAGCATCGCAATCTGTTCATTTGGCGAAGTCTTCACGTGGGGAAGCAACAAGTACGGCCAACTTGGTTACGAACTCCCCGAAGCACCTGCGCATGAGGTGCCCTTGCAGCTGACCCCAAGACAAATCTACGGGCTGATCAAGAAAGAACAAGTGATTGGCGCTGCAGCCTCTTCTCTTCATTCCGCGGTATGGACTGCGTCTGCGTTGTATACTTTCGGTAAGAACGAAGGGCAGCTGGGACTGATGGATGCGGATGCACGATCACTCGATATACAATTAGTGCCCCGACGTGTGGGTGTATCAGTGATCCAGCGTTCTATTCGGTCCGTTGTCGCCATCGATCGTGCTACAGCTGTCTTACTGGACGACCACGAAGTCATCGTTTTCACTCATTATGGTTGGACCAAGCTCTCCTTTCCTCTGGATTCATTTGGCAGCTCGATTGGCACCGATGCCTTTTTTGCAAGACATAATAGGCAGACCAAACGAGTTTGTAGAATTACGTCTGGAGGCAACACTCTCTGTGCATTGACTACCTATGGAGAGGTTTTCACTGTCGAGGTGCCACCGCATGTGGAATCAACACCCAACAAATCGACGACCAATCCAACAAAGGCTCGAAATGCTCTGCCAAAACCTTTGGAGGTCTGGTCAATCAGAAAATCTCACATGGCTGCAACCGACGCCGCTGTTGGGCAGGACGGCTCAATCATTTTGTGCACAGCAGCCGGCACTGTCTGGAAAAGGGAGAAACGAGCAAAGCTTAAATCTTTGAAAGAGACGAATTCAAGAAACAGGGATTACAAATTCGTGCGAGTTCCAAACGTATTTGGTGCAGTTGCGGTTCGAAGCAACTCATTCGGAGCATTCACTGCGATCAGAAAGGACTGTAAAGTAATGAAGGAACAGATCTCAGTAGAATCCTCTACCCAGTGGCAGAGCATGTTCAGCCTCCTAGCTTTTAAAGACTATGGAGACCTCACTACCGATGAAGCCTCCAATGACCCACAACAGCGGTTTTGGAAACCTGCAATCAAAGCTCAATCTGTGACTCTCATCAAACGAGCCTTACTGCAGAACGAGAAAGCTGAGGAGGACTTTGTGCATCGCACGCGACGGCTCGAGCCACTCCCTTCGTCTGGATACGACGTCTGGATTTCGTCCACGATCTCCGACTTCCGAATCCCTGCTCATAGTTTCATTCTGAAGGCACGAAGCAAGATATTGCGGCGAGCATTGGCTACATTTACTGAGTCGTACTATTTCTCAATTCCCAATTTGCTAGCTATCGAATACGGATCAGATGGACAGGTTCAAATTTCGTTGCAAGGGGCTGACTTTTTCACAATCGTGAACTTGGTTTTATATATGTACACCGACAATTTAGCAGAAGTTTGGCGAATCACTTCACCAGCGCTCCACCGTGCGCCACGATACAGGTCAGTACGAACAGAACTTATGAAAATGGCCACAGCATTGGAGATGAAGCAACTTGAACGAGCCGTAAGGTTCATGGATGAGCCTACAAGGTGCATGAAAGATGACTTTGAGTGTGCTTTCCATGACTCTGACTTCTTCTCTGACGCAGATGTGGTCATAGATTTGGCGAATGGAGAAGAACGCTACGCCCACAGCGTGGTCCTTCAATCAAGGTCCCCTTTCTTTGAGGGACTATTCAATGGCCATGCCGGGGGTATGTGGATGACAAGCAGACGGAAGGTGGAGGAGGAAATGGTTGAGCCTGCTCGCATTGACCTTAAGCACGTTTCTTCCGAGATTTTTGAAATCGTGCTGCGGCACATTTACGCCGACACCACTGAAGAAATGTTTGATGAGGCTGTGACACAAGACCTGGACGAGTTTGTGGATCTTGTAATTGACGTGATGGCATTGGCAAACGAGCTTATGCTTGATCGACTATCTCAGATATGCCAAAAAGTCATCGGAGAATATGTTACACCGTGGAATGTTTGCGGCTTGCTCAACACGATCGCCGAATCCGCAAAAACAGAATTCAAAGCCGCTGCCCTGGAGTTTATCACCCTCAATTTGGAGCATATGCTGGAGCAGCGTCTTTTGGAAGAGCTTGACGATCACTTGATACAGGAATTGAATGAAGCGGTGCACTCAAACCAACTTGCCTTCATGCCGACCGCGAGAGCTAACGGAACGTTGGAGGTACTCATCGAACAGGATCCATCTCTGTCAGAGAGGATACTTCGAAGCAGACGACGCAGGCTAGATTTGATGCGCTTTCCCCACAAGTCTACTGCCGATGCTCTCAGGCCTGTCCCGACATCTCGGGAAGAAAAGAAAATTGTATGGCCAGAGCGCCTCATCGCAGGAGGTACTGCGCGAATGGTGTCTCCAAGCCCGAGTCCTGCAATCATTCCGGCCGACGATCTCCCATTTGAGATGGATGATGAGCTGACGATGCGGCAAACGATCAAATGGAAATCCACAGCTGCCTCGCCCCCAACGACCGACTTTGTTTCCCCTGCGCGAGAATCACTTGCTATTTTAGATCTATCTGACGATGTTGAAGCCGAAACTGAAATTCTTTCAAACAGCTCATGTGCACAAAATACTTTCACCCTCGTTCGCCCAGAATCATTGAATGCGAGATCGCCGCTTGACCGAAGCGCGTGGGCCGGTACAAGCGCCAGTAAGCCAGGGGTCGGTCTGAAGGAGATTATGCTTCAAGATTCGACAGCCAAAGACTCGAACGCTAAATCATCACCAAGGCAAACTTCTTCTTCTCATCAAAATCCGTCTAAGCTTTCACAAAAGGAGCGCAAGCGTCAACGTCACGAGCAACGCCTCCAAAACCAAGTCCAGACTGCTGAAATCGAGCAGAACCCGAGGGATGTTGATAACACCAAAGGAGTGCCACCCCAATCGCCGTGGCAGAAGGTTGGTCCAAAACCTTCCGAGTTAGGGTCACAAAACCCAGGAAATGTCGCCATGTCGATAGGCACGGCCTCGAATCGTTCTACAACTGCGAAATCTTCGCAAGCGACAATTAAGGACAATCCCTTGCAGTCCGCCCGAACGATATCTGTCCCGAGCGTGGCTGGTGTTTCCACGGCTGCGCCACCTCAAATCCAATCGATCCGTCATACTTCGAGCCCGGTTCGAACGTCGTCCTGGCTCGACGCAAGAACATCCATGGCTGATATCCTGGCTCAGCAACAAGTCGAGAAAAAAGCAATGAAGGAAACGGTTGCTAAGCGGTCACTGCAGGATATTCAACAAGAGCAAGAGTTTCAGGAGTGGTGGGACAACGAAAGTAGACGTGTGCAACAAGAGGCAGCGGCAGCCCAGGCCATTCCACAAGACCGGAGTAAGACCGGCAGAGGAGGTGAGAAGGCAAAGAGCTCTAGTCGTGCACATGTCAAAAGCGGTCCAGCTGTTGCCTCAAAATCGGGAGCAGAGGACGTGGGCCGGGCCGAACGCTCACATAAGAGACGGCAAAAGCGGCGAGGAAGTGTTCCAGGACACAGTCGTGGCTCGGCTTGAAAATGGACAAAAGCAGAAAATTTAAACTATCAAAGCCTATAAATCAGATGCAAACACACGAAGAAACGCAAATCCCAAAGTGCGATCCCACTCTGCCAAGTTGCATGGCTGGATTCGAGAGACGCTTTTGCATTCTCGTGCGACCAGTAAGCACGTAGTGTCAAACAAAACCGATTTCGCAGGGTATACCTAAGCACGTACATAAGGTAGTGAAGGTCCTTCCCGCGGAAGCTAAATCGCCTCGTTCTGCAGGTAGCCGTGCGGTACAGTAGTCGTGGTCGCAGAGCTGATGGGGCAGGCCTGTGCCCAGTGCCATGTAGACACAGGATAACTAGCGGCGGGGGATGCATCAAGCCTCCGTGGCACTGGCTTGTCAGACCGCTCCATGATCAGAGGCCCAAATTTCAGGAACAGGCAAAGTACAGGATGCCAAGCATGCAAGATGTATCAACGGAAGAGAACAGGATGAAGCCGCGGGGGAGTGTGTCCGCCGATTGCTCCGGTTACGGTGTGCTAGCTGCGAAGGTACAGTACCGTGAGTACCTAGGTACTTTGTGTCTAGTAGAATTCCACTCCGGTGTCAAACTTCCATTGTAAAGCTACCTAGGTAGGGCGCCGTGGAAGCTATGCCTAACCCATCAGTGCCAGAAGACATTTCTGGTGGGAAATTAAACATGCAGATGCCTGCTAGGCAGATAGATATCTTGCAGGTTAACGCAGGCAGTGATAGATGAGGCACGATGAGGGCAGAAAAAGAAAGGGATCGTCCACGATTGTCCCCCATCGTCGACCAGTAAAGATCAGCATGCTAAATCTCCACGCTGTGCGATAATCGAGAAAGCCACACAGGTTGTGGGGAAGCTGCTGGGATATGGGGCCGAGACACTGGCAGATCGCGGGATGTGGTTTTGTGCCTGTATTAGTACAAGTGCGTTATCTACGGCCAAGGATTGTGCAGACCAGCATGATCGGCTCCGTGGTGTGCAACAATTCGTTGGGAGGTCGAAGCAGACGCGCGGGTGTGATGCTCCATTGTTCTCGCTTCCGATTTATTTTCATGTCAATTCATCGCACGATGAGGCGGTCCACGAAAAATGCGCAAAATAGGCGAGCTGGACGCGGACCACTCGTGGACAGTACCTAAGGTAACCTTGGAAGTTAGCTAAGTGGAATCGGCAGGTACGAAGCACGCCCTGGAGTCAGGTAGAAAACGACCCTTATACGCTTAGGGGCGTTAACTCCATTGGGATGGGCTTTGGTGCAAATTCGTAGATGCCCACTGCGGTGTGCTCCTGGTGTCTGCTGCCTAGAAAGCACATGTTTGCCATCTTCCAAACACTGTGACACCTGGGCAGTGTGGCTTTTCTGCCTTGACAAAACCCCATCTGCCCGGGTGCCGTGAGCCGTGTGCCGTGCGGCCGTGTGGGATCGAACATCCCAAACCCCCAAGCCACTAACGTGAGAGGTACGAAGCACTCCGTCCTCCGTAGTCAGGCCGGCATGGCCGGTCAGTTGACGCTGCCTGGTGCACTTCTGCAAGTGCTTGGAGGATCCGGCCGTTATCCACCACACGGCAGCATCGACCAATCAACATCGTCATCGGCCATCGTCATGCTGAATGGCTTCCTGACCACTGGTGACCATTGGACTCGTTCGACTCATATCGAGCAACACTTGCCCCAGCACTTCCCATCTTCCTGATTTCCTACAATGACTCAATTGCACTTTTGATGCTCTGTAACACCTATGGCCTTTTTGCGACCAAGCATGTTACTACGCACGGACTGAACCTCAGCGTTAGCCAACCAGGTCGCCGGGTCGTCATCCACCCTCATCACTCTCTCCAATCAACATTTTGCCCCAAGGACCTTGCTGATAGCATGAATGGCTCCCCAAATCTCAGCTCCAGTTCCTCCGCGTGTTGATGCGAGCTCACATGCTCCAATACGCATAAGATAGCCTGTCTCAACAGCAACGTTAGACTGTGGCATCGCCCGGTACCACATCGCACCTCACATCTCACTGCATGATGCATCAACACCCTCGGCCAGCGCCGACAACAGCGTCGCCGGCTAATTCAGAACAGACAAACCCAATCCGGTCCAACAATCCGAGAGATCGGACACCTTCAACTCAGGCCTCGGGCTCCTCAGAAGACTTTGTCGCCGCTCGAGAACCCGACAGTTCAGCCTCAATGCAACGACTCAACCAGGTCATCCAGAACTTCCATACCAAGGCCGCCTTGATCATCCTACACTCTCGGGCTGAGCTTTCCCCTGCATTCTCTGCCAAAACCAATGAAAAAAGAATCAACAAGTGGTTCAACATCGAGCTAGACGAGACGGACGACTACTTAGACGACATCAAGAAGTGGAAACGCATCGATGTTTCCCACGAGAGACCATCCCCCTTGATCATCGAAGTCTTCCTCACCACCGACCCTCTGCCGCAAGGCCAACGATTGGTCATTCTCGACGACGACCAAAAGAGATGGGACGTCTACAATGCCCTCGAGCCGCGAGCAACTCGAGCGGCCAGCCGGTCGGAGAGGAGCAGAGAAATACTGCTGGAACGTTGGGCCATAGAGCTAGGCCAGTCCAAAGAGCCCATCCCGTCCGATCTCGCTGCCATTCTGCCTCAGGTCTACAAAAAGAGTATCATCCTGTTTCGGGCCTTGTTCACCTACTGCAACTTCCTTCCCGCATGGAAACTCATTCGCAAGCTGGGGAGAAGCCGGTCGGCCATGGGCATGAAAGTCGGCTTCCGCATCGTCGACGGGGACGAGCTCGACAGCATCCCAAGAGCCGACAATCTCACCACTCCGCTTTACGGCACAAGCTCTGATGTGGTGACCGACTATTCTTTCGGTTCAACCGACTCTCCAGCAGGCCCATTTTCTGTGCGTGTAAAGTATCGAGCGAACTGCGATTTCCGCGTACACGATTGCGAGGAGTTGCTCAGCTCGCGCTTTATCGGTGTTGCTGATGAACTTGCCAACCCCAAACCCGAAGGTGCTCAAAAGATTGGCTCTTTGCCGAATGATCAGCGGAGACAGCTGATGGAAAGACCCGAGCTTGGACATGCCTACGGCAGTCTGTCCACTTTCCACCAAGCAGGCATTGAGCCAGGCACAAGCCCCATGTCGGCCTTGAGGGCACAAAAGGACTACGGCAGTGACTCTCCCAGCCCACAGCGGCCTCTGCCACACCAAAACACATCGCAACGCTCCGCTACCCCGAGAACTGGCGCTCCCAGAAGAAGCTCGTTTTCTATTCAACCTTTCAAGGCACCAACCTTGGCAGCATCCCCTCTATCCTCGTCCCCCCTAGCCGCCTCACCACGGGTATCGGCACGAGCTGTGCCCACTCTAAGCTCGTTGAAAGAGGAGGCCGTGCCGACCACAAGCGGCCCCGTACCCGCCCGAACGCTGTCGTCGGCCGAGAACGTGTCCTCCACTTCCAGCTCTCCGAAACCCGCACCTGTGCAGAGATTTCAGAGCAGTTTTGGCCATCGCAAAAATCGATCTTCCATTGACCGGACACCACACAAGACAGACGAAGATCAAACAAGTAGTGGGAAAGCCAGTGCTGCATCTTCAGCACAGCCGGGTTCTGGTTTGATGGTCGATGCCCCAGGTGATGGCAGTTCAGGATCAATGCAAGGCGACGACGAGAACATTTCTGACTTCTTGAAAATGCTCGATCAGAAAAAGGATCTTCTAAACCCAGCCTCTACCAGCGCGGTTGAAATATCGGCGCGAAGAACTGCTGCTGCATTAAACAGGTTTCACCAGATGCGAGACTCGAACGCAGCCCTCTCCGACTCCATGTCATCGTCCTTGGTGGTGCCCAAGTCGACCCCGTCGCCAAACAGATCCCATCCAGGCCCCTCTGGTACTTCAACATCCTCCTCACCGGTCGGCAAACCAGTCTCACCCCACACTCCTCACACCCCGTTTGCGCCTTCTAGACTGAGTGCGGCGTACAGTCACGATGATCCGGAACCACAGGATCTGGCCTCACCAAGAGATGAACAGGAAGGCCGTACCCTGACCGACGCACCACGGGCAATCAACATCCCAAACTCACCACGGCCCATTGTATCAGGCTACCAACGGTCGAGCTCGGCTCAAAGACAGCCACTTTCTTCCCACGACGATATCAGTGACTTGTATGGCATGAGAAGTGCTAGTATAGATTCCAAGGCCCCACAGGAATCTTCGCAAGCTGGTGAACAGAAGGCTTTGAGCTTGGCGGAACGGAAAGACATATCTGCTGAGACTCGTGTGGCAGGACAAGACGGTACTACTTCAGACTCTGGTTCGGGAAGATCATCTCTCCCTACTGCCTATAGATCTCGTTTTGCCCGAGGAGGTTCCTTGAAAGGAGGCTCGCACAATTCGCCCACCCAAGGCTCATTGTCGAGCATCAGCGGTACAGGCGCAAGCGTGGAGAAAGCATGCGACAGTGAATCGGCTAGCAACAGCTGGAGACGAAACGGACGAATGCAAGGGTCGACAAGACCAGAGGGCAAGACTGGGGATGATGACGATGAACTGGCATTTCTTTTCCCCATGGACGCGAGTACGTTCCAGGGGAACCGGGTAGAAGCAAGAGACCGGGATGTGAGTGAGAGGTAATCATAATTCAAGGACATCGGCGTTAATGGTACGGCAATTTTGCTCAAGGGAGGTTTCTGCTTGTGTACCTGCCACTGAGCGACTACAGCAAAATCGCCTCTGTTTTGGATATTTGATTCTGCACATTATGAGCGGTCGGGGATTGTCGCTTTGTGCACATTAGCATTGAATGGTATTTGAGACTCAGTTGGTTTGGAACGACCAGGTCACCGGGGCGTTCCTCCTTTGACCCTTTGAGCCTGAGCATCGTTTAGGTCTCTCAACAGCTAATTGATTTACATTGGCCAGATGCCGATGTTTCTTTACACTTGTTGTCCTGCATTGCATGGTGGCTTTGCAGTGTTGTTAAGGATTTGGGTGCCCACTACCAAGATGAAGACGAACTACACAGCAATAATTTAATTCCGTACCGGCTCATTTTGTGCGTGCTGTGCAGGGGAGGAAAATGATTTGAGACCGTTCCTTGCTTGCATCCAGGGCTGGCCAGCTGCGCAACAAAGCTAGCTGCGCAGCTGTAGCTATTTATAGATCGCCGCCGTCCTCGCCGCTGTATCGTCGCTATCGTCGTCCTCGTTAGTATCGTTCATTTACAGTATAATATTACCCTTCTATCAGTTTCGTAAGCATCTTAAGTTCTCTAATGACTCCGTTGTTATCGTATTTTGGTTCGACAACGCGGGCAAAGACGTGATTGTGGAGACGGAGTGCTGTACTTGAGGCCAGAAACGTCTATACCCCCTGGACATGAGACTGGAAGCAGTAGCTTGTTGAGCGTTCCTCCCGTTCAAACTTTAGCTGGCATTTTCCCAGAGGAGTTTTTCTTTCGTGTTGAAGCTCGACATGCACAATCCTTGGAGTTTTTCTCGTGTGGTCAGGCCGTTGACGATATCTTTACCTCCCCCACCTAGACCGCGAGGCAAACGAACCGCTATTCAGTAAATTCTCATCCATTCCATCCCATATTCGATGAGACCGCCTTTGCGGCACTTTATGACAGAATTCTTGTCAATGGACTTTATTACAACGAAGAGTGCGCCGTCATTCTACTAGTCTTAGCTCCAGGAGTTGTGATGACGGATATCCCCCATGGTCACGATTCTGAGGTCAGAAGCCCTTTTGCAGAGTATCCCAGGGTTGCACAGCAATTACTTGTGAACACCTGGACACAGTGCGTAGGAGGTAATCTTATGTTGTCTCAAGGGTTATTTCTATGCGCCTTGTACCTTACATACAGAGTCCGGCCCCTCTTGCCTCGACAAGCGTCGCGCAACTCCTCATCAGGTACAGCTCACTGACAAGAACAATAACTTTGACTGAGGGAGTAGAAGATCTCGAAGTGGTGAAACTAATGACAACAAAGTCTAAGAAGTGTTACGATTGAGCTGGTCTTGCTTTATAATCGAATGGTACTCCTCCTTACTGTCCAGGCTGGACAACTTACGTAAATATAGCGACCTTCACTGACGATTCGCTGCGATGTTCGCAACCTCGTTCAAGCAAATATATGCTATTCTACAATTTTCCTCGCAGCATCATATCCGGAATAGGCAAAATTTGACTTCAGCTTTTGACTCCGCGGTTACCCTTTATGATCATAGCGCATTAAGTCGACGAACTCGTTCTTGAGATGAGTTTGTCCCTTAGGCCTAGTAGGTGGTGTCCTTTAGGCATTGCTTGCCTTTGAAAGGTGCTAGTTTTGATATTCGAGCGGTATCGATAACACTGTAACGAACGTAACCTGTTGGTAAATTACACCATCACTGCTGCATGTGGACTGCCGACGAGCCGGGAGTTCTCACATTTTTAGAGTCAAATTCTCTGTTTCATATTTCTGACAATGATAGGCATTGCAGTTGAGAAGGCCTGCAATTATTGATTATTCTCAGCCTTCGAACGTGTCACGTCAAAACTCATCGACGAAGGTCCTATTCTCGCCAAATTTTCATCTCAGTTTCGCTTTCATTTCTTGGTCCTTCCATTCTTACGAATAACAATGCCTGTGGCTTCAACATTCCCAAGTGTCGAAGTCCCTAATGTTGATTTATGGTCATTAATTTTCGATGAGAAATCAATTTTAGATTCCCAAGGTAGAAGCTACTGCTCGTTCTAAAGTAGCTTCCTCGGCTGATGAGATTGTAGTGATATACAGAGCAGCAGAGAATCCAGAACGACTCTACACATTCGATGCCGTGCAAAAGCTTGCGACCGACTTTGGCGAAGGACTGCAGCATCATTTCCAATGGGAACTGGGCGATATTCTGGCAATATATGCTCCAAACGATATCGACTTTGGTCCTGTGATGTACGGAGCATTCTATGCTGGCGGCATCGTCTCTCCTGCTAATCCAGACTACAATCCTGATGAGCTGTCATTCCAACTACGTAACGCTGGTGCTCGAGCTCTGATTACAACTGCATCGTTCCTTCCTAATGCTCTCATCGCTGCCAAAGCCTCCAATATACCGGAAGATCGCATCATACTTTTCGGGGCTGAGAAAACCCCAGGTTTCGTGCACTGGAGGGACATTTTACCTGCAGCTGGAAATCTTGCATACGGTCGACGAAAGCTAAATCCAGATGTCGATCTTGCTTTCTTAGTCTACAGTTCTGGCACTACGGGGCTTCCAAAAGGCGTTATGCTCAGTCACCTCAACGTAGTTTCTGAGCTAACCATACTCCGAGGTGCTGTGGGTCGCTGGTACAAGTCGGGAGAAGACAAGATCCTTGGTGTTCTCCCATTTTTTCACATCTACGGCCTTGTCGGTCTTGTCAACCAATGCCTCCTTGGAGGCATCGAGCTAGTCGTCATGCGCTCCTACGAGTTCCAGAACTTCCTGCAACTAATTCAGCAGCATAAAATTACGTTTGTCTACGTTGCACCGCCCATCATTGTCCGACTAGCACAGGATGGCTTGGTGGACAAGTACAATCTAAGCAGTTTACGCATGATCACAAGCGGCGCCGCTCCATTAACATCAGAGCTCATTCAAAAAGTGCATCTGCGCTTGCACGTTGGGATCAACCAAGCCTACGGCCTCTCAGAAACATCTCCAATGACACACACACAACCCTGGGACGAGTGGCAGAGCTCTATGGGCAGTGTTGGGAAGCTTTTCCCAAACATGACGGCGAAGTTCATGTCTGCAAGTGGAGAAGTCCAAGCAGGGATTGTTGGAGAGCTATGGCTGTCTGGCCCTAATATATTCAAAGGATACTGGAAAAACCAAAGCGCCACTGAATCTTCTATCGTTGATGAGGACGGCCGAAGGTATCTGAAGACGGGCGATATTGGCTTCGTAGACAAGCACAATAATTTCTTCCTGACCGACCGAGTAAAGGACCTGATCAAATACAAGGGTTTCCAAGTCGCGCCGGCCGAGTTAGAGGGTAAACTTAGTGATCACCCTCTCGTGCACGACGTTGCAGTGATTGGAGTATTTTCTAGGTCACAGCACACGGAAGTCCCTCGAGCTTACATTGTACACAGTACACGCGGAGGCTCTGGCTCACATCCAGGGACTGGCGTGCCTCAAGATGCGGAGGCCAAAAGAGTAGCGGAAGAGATCGTTGATTGGTTCGCTCGGAAAGTCGCGAGTCACAAGCGTCTCAGGGGCGGTGTAAGGTTTCTGGACAAAATCCCCAAGAGCGCTGCTGGGAAGATCCTAAAGAACAAAGTGAAACACATCGCAAAGCTGGAGGAGTTGACCACGAGTGCCGAGGAACAGACGAACGCGATACCACGAGCGAGACTGTAATCATGTATTTGAACTGACGATGTAGAAGGATGGCACCATGTGAGGTTATCTTACACCTCTCGGAAAGCGTTGTCTTCAGCTGATTCTGATCACACAAGGGGCGAGCAAGAAATATCGAGTTTGACTTCCACTTCATGCAGAGCGCCAACTGCTTCATACTCTGCTCTTTGCTTCTTAAACCGCTATGGCTGGCGCGTGAACAAAGATGTCGCCTCCTTGAGTGGAAGGGCGCAACGAGTTGGTCATGTATCGCTTCGCGACTCGCAACCCCAAATCTCAAGAATTGATTGAAAAAACCATTAGCCAAAGAAGCTAGTGCTAGTTGAATTATTGCAAAGTCCGTAGTTGGCCTCTCGCGATGAAACACATGAATTCGGACAGTTCACCAGTTTTTGGCCCATGTCTCTCTCACAGGCTGTATACTTTCAGAAGTCGGCATCCTCAGCAAGTAGTAGCGACCTAGTGCAACCTTCTTGAAGGGGCTCCTGAGCCATATCAAAAGGACGTCGTTACGCTTTCGTACAAGCCTGAAGCTCTCAACTTAGACTGTCAACCGCTTTGTATATCGGGTCTTAGTCGAAAGTGATCTTTTTGCCTGCAAATGATCCGGCTCCCGTGCTCGTCTGTTCGGTCTTTCGCTTTCTTGCGGCCTCCCAAGACGGGTGAAGCTTATTGGTAGCGCCTCTTGGGGGTTGAGATCCTCCAGTGCTGGCAGGATATTTCAGATCGCTCACTTCGCTCACACCATTTCGTGTATCGAATATGTGCTGTGCCTTCCCACCTCTGCCGCGACCTGGTCCTCTTGATTGTGAATTGACTGCTCCTTTCCTCGCATCCCATCCTCCGTTCAGAGGCTTTTGGCCTCGAATAAGCCTTTGCCTATCTCCATGGACTTCCTGGGTACCGTTGACCTTCAGTAAGTGCTTGGCGCGTGCACCGTACCTCTTCTCTGCTATTGCCTGTCTTTCTCTCTGACCTCGGCGATTTTTCCGCGGCTTTGTGGTTGCTGTAAAGGATTCGTCCGGATCATAGCCATCATCTTCGTCTTCAGTACCTGATTCGGAGCCCGAAAAGTATCCGCCGTGCAAAATGGTAGGAAGGAAAGAGGTCCGCGTAGATGAAGATGAAGGTTTGTCTGGGTCTATCCGTAAATCCGGTCTTCGGTCTCCAGTGACCCTCGATCTCGCACCGGTAAGACCTGTGCAGCGGGATTGATGTATTGAATCTCCGCTCGTACCTTCATCATCATCATCCTCACTCGCCTTCCCTGCATCCGATGACGTGCCTGAACTGGGCCAAGCGCCATAAGCTTCTACCTTGCCATTGTGTAGAGGTTCATTGTTTGATGTTGGGTCATCCGGCCGTCCTCCAGTATGCTTGGAAGTCATTGAAATCAGCGCCAAGTCGCATGCAGAGTCCGAGAATCCTTCAAAATCTTCCACGAGGGTTTCAGCATTAGTTTTGTGCTTAATGGATTCGGTATGATCATAGTAGTCGTGTTGCTGATTGCGCATTGCTTCTGGCAGCTTATCCACCCCTAGCACCTCTCTGATTCCCTTCATGATTTCCGGTAGAACCTCGTTGACAGGATTCGACTTGAACAAACGCCCATGCACGTTACTTTCTGCAACGCTCCCGCCAATCTTTGATTTGCTTGCGGCATTGCTGTCTAATAGCGCCCGAAATACTTCGTTCTCGTTGATTCTCTTCGTTCTCGCACACCGTTTCAAGAGGTAGTTTCTTGCGACCACTCCTTCGTTCATCTCCTTGAGCACCTGTACCTCGTCCTGTAACCTTTCGAGCTTATCATGATGAGTTTCAGCTTGTTTCAGGCGTCTTGTCATTTTTTGTCGATCAAAGGCCCGTGCAAGCTTGAGTCGCGCCGTGAGCTGTTGGACGCCATCATCAAAACGCGCTTTGAAACGTGAGACTTTGATGCGGAGGGCCTGATCTGATATTCCTGAGAGGTATTCGTCGAACGCATCTTCTCTCTTGCGCTTCGGCATTTCCTGAAGCGTTTGGCTGAGGTGGCTACTCAAACGGGACAACGAAAACCAAATTTTGGGCTTCTAATATTTCTGAGCCTCACTAGCTTCCATTGAACTTGCACCGAGAGTGGGTTGCGCCTTTGGCGGCTTGGCGAACGGCTAGCAGAGGTCCCCTACTAGCCACGAAAATCGCTACCTAGGTATGTAGGTACTTCGTAGGTCGTGTCCCGACACATGGGAGCAGCTGTATTAAAACATCCATCTCTTTGGGCTTTTTCACAACTAGAATTTGCATTGCGAGTAGCTTACAATGTTGCTTCAACAATGTCGTAAGCCTTGTCCTGCCTGCGAACAGTTTCAGTCGGCATCTCACCTTCGGGGGCCCGGTTCTAGGCGTTCAACGAATTAGCTCTGTTATTGGTCAAACTGAGATTCGCTACCTAGGTGCCTAGGTAATAGTAATAAGGCATGGCTCAAAAAATCGCTGGGCACTTGAGCTCTCGGCTCGTTAAAATGTATTGGATCTCACTTGACTAGGCAGAAATAACGAAGCCTTCGAAGGTTCGTTGCCCTTTATTTTTTAATGTACGGGCATTCATCTTCCTCACAGTTGTTCCATGTGTCCCTCAAGGGCCTTTATGTCAACGAGTACGAGTTCTAACCGCGGAAAATAAAGCACAATGGCAGGGACTGGGGTGCGACTCGGTCTTTTCGTTTTCTCGCTTTTGGCTGTTTGGGCGCTTTGGGTGTTCCCCGCACGCAATAATCTGCTCGGATTACTCGCAGAACTGCAAGAGCCCGGGGCTTCGATACCGGGGCCGATACGTTATCCGATGAAGCAATCATTCACAGGCATAAGGCCTCTGGACAAGCAGCTAACCGTGCTTGTGGGCTTCTTCTTCACTGCTATCGATGGAAATAGGATTGATGTTTCATTGAGCTTTCTTAATCTGGGGTTTGAGGTCCTTGCTGCCTGGATCCTGATCACGACTGAAAGCTATCGTGCTGGGAACAAAAATAGCTTCATCATCACAACGTGAGTTCGTGTTGAGATTATTGGGACGTCTGCTGACATGTTGCAGTATCACATTCTTCGGCTTGAGTGTTGCGATTCTCGGCTACGCCTGCGTTGCGCCGATATGGTTCGCTCTGCACATCTGGAAATCGAGGGCAGTTGCTCAACCTCAACACTTTAATCTCATTCTGGACAACCCGGTCAAGCTTAAACTAGTGCCCTTTGCAGTCGTTTTTGGTTTTGGCATTCCAACGGCAATCATGAGTCTTCCAGCACCGACCACCCTGTCTTTTGACTCAAAGATGAATTGGATAGCTATTCAACAAGGCTGGCCTATCTGGATCTATTTCGCGCAGAAGAGTCTCGAAGCTTTGATCGGAAGATGGGAGCCGATGGTCATTATACGCACCGAGAGCCAGAAGAGGAAGGAAACCACGAAGTATATGAGACGAGCTTATCTCTTTGCTCTTCTGTCCTCAGCGTTCGCCCATCTGACTTTCTTCTGCCCGGGTCTCATAGCGTGGCTGCTGCCTACCCTTTTGAGCACGAAGCTTCAAATCCAACTGCGCCCGTCAAACTTCCTCGTGCCAGTAAATCCTTTTGGAGAGAAAATGGCCGCAACACTGTCGGACGGCGCATTGTGGTTTCTGCAGTGGGACTTGATTATAGGGGCACTTGCGACAATGATTTGGGGTGTTGCGGTGAGATTAAGCGCTGTTGGAAAGGTGGATAGCTTTCGTGCATGGACCAAGGCCTTGGTCAAGTACGGAGCTATTGCAGCTCTGGTCGGACCAAGTGGTGCTGCTGTTGTAGCAATCTGGGGAAGGGATGAACTCGCGCTGAAGATCAGGAAAGACTGAAGGTGCATAGAGATGGAGCGTATGAGACTATAGGCAGTTCCTACTCGGGTCTCAGACTACTACCATACGGTCACCGAATGTCCCAAGATGCAGGGATCCGCACAATATGATGCAAACGTTCTTCAATCGAGAGCGATGAGTGAAAATTGTTTACATCGTATTCTGGGATTTAGTTCGCACGACCCATTCTTTACCTTCATCATTAATCGAGCGTCTTCATCCAGTCCGGCGACCGCAGCTCAACCGTTCGGCCTTCTGTTCATACCTCTAGCACCATCTTTCCCAGATGCAATTGATCATGATTATCCCTCATGAAGTCACGCTTCTCAGCGTACCCGGCGAGGCCATTGTACAGTCTCATCTTTGTCTCATTCCTCGCATCCATGATATAGAATACGTTTTCTTCGCGGAAAAGGACTGCAGCAGTTGAATCTCTGAAATCGATCCCATCATCATTTCCAGCGGCATCAACGGTTTCTGTGATCTCACGTCTCCACATCCGTCGACGCACGCGTTCGTGTTTTGCGCCATCCAACTCCTCTGGCCGTGGCACCAACCCATCGACAATTTTTCCTCCTTTGATAAGCCAGTCGAATTTCAAACACGTATCTCGCTGTGGTGCCTGCTGCAGCATGCTTCCACAAAAATCGTCATTTAATTTTGTATATGCCACAGGGGCCACGGCGTCAAGATCATTCCAGCCATAGATGCACATAGATGAGGCAACGCCTCCATCAAGCCAGCTGGGAACGGGGCAGCATCTGTTTTTCGGGAGGTCGACACAGACAGCGCCTGGTCCCCGGCAGTCTGGTGTCTGGAAGAACGCAAGGTTGATAGCGTAGGTCTTGTGTGTAAGAAAGAAAAGACCGTATAGATGAGGAAAATATATTATTGTCATGAGAAGTCGGGGATGGCGCATGGTGAGGGATAATCGTATAAGTTGATATGGCAGATTTAAAAATTGCATCCAGGTGACAGTATCTTAGAAGTAGACTCGAATTCGGGGAATTGGAATAGTAAATAAATGGTCGTCGTGCCAAACGAACGGGCCAACAAGCATTTCACTTAGCGGGCTTGCTACTTGTTTGCTTCAACAGGCACTGGTTTTCAGCGACGGGTGTTGATGCAACGAGCCGGTATACAGCCAGCCAATGCTCGAATCCTGCCCCCAGCCTGACAAATTGTCAGACGGATGCAACACTACTCCTGTCCTCGATCCCTGGCTGATTTAGAACCCTTACTCTGTGGCTAAATCCACGGCAATCGCAGCTGACAGAGAAATCGCCAGTTGCTCGATAGACATGAAATGGAAGACATTTAAACGCAAGGGACCGTAAGTCTTTGTCCAGTCAGTCAAAAGGACGCCTTTTCTCTAGATACAACTGTGGCAAACTATTTCCTCGTAGGACTATGAAAGCTCCACGACAATGCCAGGAGATCGGGTCTCGTATACTTACGATGATATCAGGAACACGCACCGATAATGTACGCAATTAATAAAGGCTTCCCAAAATGACTTCTGCATCTCCATCTGGGATGGTTGAGTCTACCGGTTGAAGTCCTTGTTTGCGCCGCTGGTGTGGTCCTAGGAGCTTGTATTTTCCACGTCACTGCCGAGGAATAAGGAGGACTCGCCGAACGGCCAGTTTCTGCTAGAGATGGCGCTACACAGGGATTCAAGGAAGCCTCGGCGTGACACCGTTGCATTGGTATACTTGACGGATTGATGATTGTTGTATGGAGTATGTTAGGATGTTTTATTAGGAGGTACTTCTTTGGGCAACTTGAGTCCTAATCATAGGCAAATTTGACCAGTGAGAGGCAGCAGGTAGATTGATCACCCGAAACAGAATGAAGAGATGTTGGCACGCCCTGAAGACTGAATCAAGTGGTACCAGTCTTAGGATTAGGTTGATACATAGGTAAATATTGAGGAAGGATAAGCAGTGTTAATGCCAATTTAGCGGTCAGAAACTATGCGTGCATCATGTGGCATTTTAAGCGGATGGTTCATCATCGTTATTCGTGCGCAATGTGAGTCTTGAAAAACAGCATCCTTCTTCGAAGCTTGGGTTCAAATGAAGTTCTCCAAACCTACAGTGTGAGATGTCAAAATCACGTGATCTGGCTTCGGTGACGTATTCGTAAAAGTACCTAGGTAGGATATTTGTGAATGATTCGATCTGGAAAACTTTCTATAGCCCCAGCACTCTAACATTTCCGATGAGTTTCTACATGCTTTGATTCCGTGCGTGGCGAAAATGCTGTTCTTTACGACATCAGGCCTGCACAATGCCTCCGAAAAAGCGGTCATCGAAAACGGTGCAGCCTCAAAAGATTTCAACACGTCGATCTGCGCGTCGTGTAACACCGGACGACGCGATACCAGATGTCTTCAATGAAATGCTAGTCGAGGCCTATAACAACAATCCGGAGGATTTCCAGCCGACTTCGCATCCGTCAAAGCGCAGGAAGATCGAGTCACCACAGAATGGCAAAGATTCTAACAATCTTGGGGCGCGCAAAATTTCACCAGTCCTCAAGGGCACGAGAGATGAAGTCACGAGTCTCCTATCACCCGAGTCCACACAATCTGCCGCGGCAGAGATAAATCCTAGCCAAATCATATTCTCCAACGACTTGACTGACTCTGATATTGACTCTGACATGGATTCTGACGATGAGTTCGAGGATGTGCCTATTGATAATTTTGGAGGTGCCGAACAACAGGAAGACGGACTATCATCTCTTGAAATAGACTTGTCAAGGCCAGTAAAGGAGCTTCGGAAACCAGTGCCACGGCGAAAGCCTGTGACAAAGGCAGAGCGTGATTTTCGACTCGACGTCCATAAATGGCATTTTCTAACTTTGTTAGTCCATGTGGCAACGCGCAATGCATGGTGCAATGATGAAAAGGTGCAAAAAACACTCAAGCCGCTAATGTCTAGGAAGATGATCTCTCGCCTACATCGTGAAGGAACACAGGCGGAACGGAAGGTTGCTTTTGATCAAGTGCTCGATAAGATATGCCAGATCTGGAAATTAACCTGGAAAACCACTTTTCGTGGCATGAAGCGGGCTTATTGGAGGGCTGAAATAGATATTGAGCAGGAGATAGACGATGCTGAAGAGCCGGTCGATCTTGAATATTTCCGAACGGCGGCCAAAGATGTTTCCGGCTCGAGGGATTTAGGTGCGCAGCTTTTTTGCGCTCTGATGAGGGCACTAGCAGTTGATACACGGCTGGTGTGCTCATTGCAAGTGTTGCCATTCTCTGCTGTTGCGAAAGGTGAGACACCCCAGAAAGGATCGAAGTACATTCAAGCCGGAAGACAAGACTTTGGCACCGACAAGGCCGCTCCAAGGAAGCAGAAACGACTTATTCTTGAATCTCAATATCCTATATGGTGGGTCGAAGTTTTCAGTCCGGCAATCGATCAATGGATTCCGCTTGACCCAATTGTGCGAAGTACTATCAACAAGCCCCGAACTGGCTTCGAACCACCCGCATCAGATAATCTCAACGGTATGTCGTACGTCATTGCATTTGATGACGAAGGACATGCCAAGGATGTAACAAGACGATACGCGTCAGCGTATAATGCTAAAACACGGAAAATGCGAGTTGAGAGTACGAGATACGGACAAGATTGGGTGTTGAAAGTTATGCGTGTTTTTGAGAAGTCCGAAGAGATGCGAGACCAGATTGAAGACGCGGCTTTGGAGAGAAGGGTTGCACAGGAAGCGATGCCAAAAAATGCTCAGGACTTCAAGGACCATCCAGTTTATGTGCTGGAAAGACATTTGAAGTCAAATGAGGTCATTACACCTAAGCGCGAATGTGGGAGATTTGTGGTCGGCAAGAATCAGAAGGTGGAGAGTGTCTACCGGAGAGAAGACGTCCATGCGTGCAGGAGTGCAGACGGATGGTATCGGAAGGGTCGAGACGTCAAAGCTGGAGAGCAGCCACTGAAACGAGTTGTGAAGAGACGTGGTAGTAGTTTACCACCAGAAGATGAAGAGGACGACGCAGGTGTTGCTCTCTATGCTGAGTTCCAGACAGAAGTCTACATTCCGCCACCAATCGTCAATGGGAAAGTGCCACGGAACGGGTATGGCAATCTTGATGTCTACGTGCCAAGTATGATACCAGCCGGTGGTGTTCATCTACGCCATCCGCTAGCAGCACAAGCAGCGAAGACACTAGACATTGATTCTGTGGAAGCCGTAGTAGGATTCAAGTTCAAAGGCCGACAAGGGACTGCTGTCATTGATGGTGTTGTGGTGGATGCGCAATATACAGCAGCCGTGGTCGCCGCGACGAGAGCTGTCGAAGATGAACTTGTGGAACGGATCAATGCGGAGCGTACTGCCATACTGGAGAACGTATGGAGACAAATGTATACGGTCTTGAAGGTGCGACAGAAACTTCAGAAGGAATATGGTGGGTTGCAACCGCCACGGGAACACGTCGAAGATCCTTTGCGTGAGAAAGACTTCAGCGGAGGGTTTGTCGCAGAAGTCGTCAGAGACGCAACAGAAGAGTCAAGAGCGGAAGAATCCGCAAACCTCAAGTCCTTGAAAGATCGACAGCCGGTCGTGTTGCCAACACCTGTGATGCGCGAGCGAGCTTTGCTCGTCAAGACGCCTCATAAGTTGGAGGAAGCTGTGTGCACGACCGACGAACTTTTTGACTCTGAACCGGAGGCGGGAGGGGTGATTCACCAACCGGTAGTAGAGTTTGCGTGCAACGCGGCAGGCGGTTTCATTCCAGACGACATGAATAGCGCCGCAGGATACGAGGAGGACGGTGAAGGCGGTGGCTTTCTTGTCGAGGACGAAACAGCTGCAGGCTTGCCGAGTAGGAGGTCAAAGAGGACGTTGGGGGAGGGTCATACGCAGACTACACTCGAACAGTCGCCCAAAGGAAGTCGAAGCTTAGTTGAAGGCGCAGCAGATGTTGACACCGCAGACGATGGCAAGTTTCTCACATCAGAAAGTCTGCATGAGCATGGGATCATCAACGACGGTTACGATTTCGAACCAGCTCGTGGAAGTGTGACAGCAAACGAGCTACCCGCAAAGCGAAAACAATCCGACGGGGAATCACTCAACAGCAATCTTGAACAAAGGTCGATTAAATCGCAGCACCACGGGACTTCTTTACCTTCTACGCAGAGCTCCAACAAGTCCACACAGAGTCGTCGGGGTCAGGCAACAGCGCCATCTCGTGGTCCGGAATCCGAGACATCGCTACTGTCGCACGACCCGGACGAGGATGAAGCCGAAATGCAATGGGTCGAAGATGCGTTTGAAGAGTGACACGGACCAACAGCATATCTAACATAAAATCACCTCATTTCTGGGTGTTGGTTTCTAGTGCGACAATTAATCAGAATCGTAAGCCACGAGAGACGGCGCGGGCTCCAACGTTCGGCCTGGGTTAGTCGTGTTTCCAGCGACCGAGTCTCTATCTCTTTTTGGTCTTGTCACCGGCCCCCATACCGCCTCGTCACTGGGCATGAAAGGATCACTTTTGAGCCTTGTGTTTCCTTTGAGGCTACTCTGAAATGCTGACGTTTGCTGTATATTTTTGTGTAACCCTCGTTCTCTTTTTGGGCGACCCCCTTCAACCAGCGCTCCCTTGGCCGGAGATGGAGGGAAACTCTCGAATATGCCTCGTGTTTGGGAGCTCGAATCTTTCTCGGTAGCGAAGTCCACGAGCGCGGCCCTCTCGATGTCTTGCGGTGCAGGGGCAAGTAAATGCAGGCCCAAGCCAAACTTGTCTTGCAATGCTGCCCCGGTCTTCTCATCAGCTTGTCGTTGTCTTCTGCCGGGCCTGAAGTCCCTTCGGATTCTCTTGTTCATCTCATAGGGGTCAGCCCAATCCCTTTCCTGCCGCTTCTTGAGCTCTTCAATTCTGGCCTTTTGAGCATTAGATTGCTCTTTATCCCTGCTATTTCTCTCGAGATCCCCAAACGCGCCGTCTTGATCAATCCCTTGCTCAGTCTTGCCGATCAAAATTTCTCCTTCGAGTAGCTTGTTTTCACCGGCGTCTCGCCGGCGTCCTCCGGCTGTCACGACGTATTCCGCGTTTTTAGGGTCGGTTCGGACTTCGATCCAGTCACTGCAGATGGTGTGTCTAAAGCGGAATGACCAGATGGGGGTCGTGTAGTAATTGCCCACTTTCTTCTTCTCAGCGTTGAAGCGGACGCCTTGGCCAATGATCTGTTCCGGCTGGCAGTTCGTGCACCAGATGGCGAATGGACACTCAAAGCGAACGATCTGGCTACCATCTGGCCGACGATTGGTAGGCTTCTTGCCGCTGGCTTGATTGAAGGACAGGATTCCTTCTAGCTCGGGTGGGACGTAACGTCCCATGTTGAAGCCTTGCATCTTGAGGAGCTTAAACGATACATGGGGCTGGCTTCTGATGGGAGATGTTTGAGGTCGTTAGGAGTCGAGCCTCCGGCCGTGGCTTTCAAAACCCAATAGGACACATACGTGTGTGATAAGTCAGAGCACATCTAGTGAGAAGCTGGCTTGATGACAGAATTGAACTTTGACAAGGCGAAGGTTCAACGGGGCCGATCCATGTAACCAGCGCTGGGACGAAGCACTTCGTACCAGCATTCAAATCATGTGATTTTTTAACATTCGCACGTGCCATTTGGTAATAGCGCCACACGACTCTTGCGGTCCTTTACGAATGCCCTTCCGTAGTTACACAGTGTAAAGCCGCAACTCCAGACACATCCAACCTGAGTGACCCGTTGAGGCCCAAAAACCGTTGCTTCGTACCGATCGTGGCGATGTACCTTATCAACAAGCTCGAGAGGGTCGGGCTAAGGGTCTTGCCCGTAGTTACTTACGGAAATGACGTCTCATTGAGATGAGTAAGCTGTTGCCGAAACGTCCGAGAGAGAGGTCAGGGACTTTCAAGAGTAACTCTTCTCCGAGTCTCTTCAAAATCTTACCACCCAGGGAGATAATTCTTTCGTCATAAGAGTAAGTGCACTATATCTCTGTAACACGACAAGATGACAAGCTCGGCAAAGCCAAGCATCGTGCTCATCCCGGGATCGTTTTGTCCCGCAACGTTTTACTTGGAGCTCAAGTATGCTCTCTCGAACGCGGGCTTCGACGTGTATCTTGAAGATTTGCCATCGGCGTCGGGCGCACCACCATTACCGCCAGCAGACCTCGAGGCCGACGCTGCTTGTTTCCGCAATCTAATTTCCAATCTTGTTAGCCAGGGCAAGTCCGTGGTTGTCCTTCCTCATTCCTACGGGGGACTTGTTGCTCGTGAGACAGTTGCGCAGGCAAAACTTGGTCAGGATGTCCGTCAACGACTCGGAAAGCAAGGTGGAATCAGCCGTATCATCTACCTGTCCCCCGTCCTTTCAACGCCGCCAGACAATAGTTGGCAATTCTTTGAACGCAACGCCGACAAATTACCGTTTCTGCAGGCGAATATAGCTGATCCAGTCGACCCGGAGACTGAAGGTGGCCCACAGTATTTACGCCAAAATCCGAGCAAAGCTGCACCTTATTACTTCAACGATTTGCCCGAGGCTGAGGCAATCAAGTGGACTGTTCGAATGAGCATCCACGCGGTGCCCACGTTGGGGAGTACGACGCATGAATTAGATGAAGACGCAAGAAGGATTCCAGTGAGCTTCATCAAGTGTCTCAAGGATGCGTGCTTGACTCCCGCTTTCCAAGATGACATGATCAAGCTGTTGACCAAGGAACAAGAGGCCGTGGGCATAGAATCGGGTATCGAAGTCCGGGAAATTGACACTGCTCATTTTCCTTCTATAACAGGCCCAACCTCGCTCGCACGCCTAGTCTTGGACATTGTTTCACAGGACATTGTTTCATAGCGTGGTAGAACGAGCCACGAAGACTAGGGGGTCGACGATAGCGGCGTGGTATAGATAAGACTGTGGACCCAGGGAACTCTTGCACGAACTTGAATGCAAAAAGATCCACCAACTGTAGAAGGTTAAATGCCTGATGTCATGCCGCTATTTACAATTTATCAAACAAAAGAAGATTAGCCAAGTTATAACTTCTCGAAGGCTCCCAAACCATCGAGCGAAGTGTCGCCGAAATGGTTAACGCGTCACAACCTTTGAGTCTTGCTTGAAGAGTCAAATCCAGGTGCCTGCGCGTAAGTCAGCAATGGCATTAGTTGCACTATGCCACCTCATACAACTCCGTCCCCGCTCTTGCAATTACTCGCCGCGAAGGAAATGGCGATTCGTGGATGCACCTTTCCTGGGTCATTTCAAGTTTCAGCGAATGGTGATCAGGCCGTCAGGCTTCTACCAGGTCTAGATGGCCCATCTGCACCTTTCGAAGCACGTGTCGCGCAGACTTGTGACTTGGACAAACTGGGAACGATCAGGTCTCTTGAGTGCCCTTGACTTCAACTTATCGCCGCCGAACATGATTTCGCTCCATACGCCAAAGTACACGCGGGTGGTCCTCCTCGCGCCAGGCTAGAAAGGTATCTAGGTAGTGCAGCTGGCAAGGGGACTGAAAGCTTCAGCCAAATATGATGGAATGCGATGCGGTCGACGAATTACTGTCTGCCTAGACTTCAACTTCCGAGCCTCTCCAGCATGTCCAAGGCAAACATCACCGTCTCCTTCCTCGGCGCCTCTCGAGCGATCCGTGTGCGATGATTGCTAGAAGAACACGAAATTCCTTCCGAGCTTGTCGCCGCTCAACGTAACGCTACTGGTGTTGCGTCCCAAGACCTCAAGGACAACATTGCTGCTCCCCTCAAGAGGTCACCTACCATTCGAGATGGAGACCTAGCTATGCAAGAGAGTGGGGCTATCGTGCAGTGAGTCGGCCATTATCGCATGCAGCAAGCCACACTGACGAACAAAAGGTCTCTTTGCGAGAAATACGACACGGCCAAAGGATTCCTACCAGCCGACACCGTCCAGCGCTGCAGGACATACAAGGGGCTGCATCCCGCCGAAGCTACATTCATGCTCCACGCCCGCGCTATTTTGTATTCAAGATGGAAGATTCCAGATGCTTCCAAAGAACACTTGCCAGAAAGGCAGAGGGCGCTGTCGACCAACATGCTCAAGGACTTCAATCCGATTGAAAGCACTCTCCCACAACAGAGGGAGGTGGGCAGCGGCTTCTTGGTGGGGACCCTCCTCACCATTGCGGACATCATGATGCAGTTCAGCATCGAGTTCATTTTTGCCAGGAAAGTAGGCACAGAACCAGCACATTGGCCAGAGACTCCGCCATGGTTAGAGCGTACCATGCAGTGACCGGCACAGAAGAAAGCCGCCGAAAAGACCGGATACACATCGGACTCAAAAGGACAATTTAGGACGCGAAGAGGAGGATGGATGACGCACCTGGTGAGGTAAAACGATGATCCTGGCCTGGACCTTGGTCTTGCCAGGCATTCTAGCTACGAATACAAATCTGGTGCTTGCAAATGGGACCTAAAATGGTTTGTGGTCTTCTGACTCCTTCACCAGAGAGCGTCCCTTCCACCGACTTGCGAGCAACCAATATGCAGCTAATCTATCTCCCTGTGCGACACTTGCACCAGCTTCGAAATGGCTGTGCCATCCGACAGAGTCGCGATCTCTTCCTCAAGGCGGTAACCGCGCCACCAAGGCAACAACCGCGTCCAGATTGCCCAGTAGAGCAAGCCGAAAGCGAGTCTAGGAGGATCAGTACTGCAATGCAATACCCGGGGACTGCAAGGAACAGGTACTTACACGGAAATCCCAACAACCGCGTAGGTTGCGTAAAAGTAACCGACATCCCCTCGGCCCGACGAGGGTGGAAAGAAGGGAGCGCAGATCAGAAGTAGAGATAACGCAATCCTGATGTAAACCCCAGGGATCCATGCTTTGAAAGGTCGCAGCATATCTGGTTTGCGATAACGAAGAAGGAGCAGCCCGATTGCAACCGCAAGAGCGAAGAACTGCCCAGCATAACCTTCGACATCGGCAATAAACGAGTACACGCTCGCGGATGGGGGCAACGTGATGACAAGGATCGTCGGGATATAGTGCACAATGAGACCACCAAGTGGTGACCCGAAAGGCTTTGATGACGCCAGCATCGAGGCGAACGGTAGGAAACCTTGCCTTGCCACTTCCTGATTGACACGAGCCTGTGATTATGTCAGTTACCCCGAACTCATAGAGCAAGGGTGCGTGAGATATACCAGGCTGAATGTCACGACCATGACATTTCCAGCAGCGGATAATGCAATACTGAGTGGCAGGACGATCCTGCCAAGGCCTTGACCAAACACTCGCTCGAGGAAACGAGCGCCAATTAGCTCTCGACTGCTTCTGAAGTCTTCTATGGGAACGACAAGAAGGTAGGCCACGTTGATGAGCATGTACAAGACACACGCCGTCACCAATGCCCAGGTTGAGACGCGTTTCAGCGTTCTGACAGGATCTTTGACTTCATTAAGCACATTGTTGATGTTGTCGAGCCCAGCGTAGCTATAGAATATTTTGAAGAGTGCCGTCGCAATAGTATTGTAGCCCCAGTCAGATTCATCCCATAGGCCCGAACTACTTTGGTGAGCTGCCGCATTCCGGAGGGACTTGGGTCGTATAAACACAACAAAGACACTGGTTAGAATCATGAAGATCACAAGAGCGATCTTCAACCAGCCCAAGACATTCTGTATCAGAAGACCCGTGCGGTAGAAACAACCATGGATAAACGTAATGGCAGTCATCAAGCCCACGGCTAGGAGCTTGACTGAAAAGCCATCGTCAATTTCGAGTGCAAACAGAGTGTATTTTGCGAAGATAGTACAATTGCTCGCCGTGAAGCCCAAGACTACAGCATGGACTGCCACCAAAGTCGAGGCAAGAAATCGTGGACGCGGATAGGTATATTCCAGATACACCTTAATGCCCCCTGAACGAGGAAGCATGCAGCCGTACTCCAAATCGACAGAAAGGCCGCACCACGCAATGAAGCCTCCGATCAGCCAGAGCAATAGCGCTAGCCCTGGACTGCCAACGTTCTGAACAACCGTGCCTGGCATGGCAAAGATACCACTGCCTATGACGCGTGAGAGAACCAGAATATAGGCAGATGCCCAACCGATCGATCGGCCAGTAACTGCGGTCTCCGGAATCACATTGTCGTCTGCACCCTTCGTTCGCGAAGACGTATGACCGTGGAGAACATATTCACTCCCTGCAGCTTGGTCAGCGAGCAAAGGCTGACCCTCTAGAGCGGACATTAGATATCCTTATCGGCGGCGAAGGCTGACGGAAAACTGAACAAACAATAAGAGGCGATCTCGACATTTTCCATTAAATCCAAGCCGCAAATGCGATTCATTATATCAACATATATGCTGACATGCCGGCTTGCCAGAGATGCTTTGAAATAAGCTGGGAAGCACAGCGGCCTTCATGTTGCGTGCTCGTCTGGGGGTCACTTCAAATGGACCTGATTGGCAAGCTGGACAGGGTTGGCCCTCACGCCATCTGTTCTCTGAACCATGCATAGATACGGATCACCGATAAAATCCGAACCGAATTCCTCGTGCTTGCTCTGTCGTTGGTAATTCGCAATGCCCCTTACGCCATGAAGGGCTCATATCGATGACCTGTTCTGCAGGATTTCCGCCTATCGATCGACCCTACTCCTCGAGAACTTGTTCTGAAATTCATTCCTTTTTCGAGGAGCTTATTTGCCGAATTGGCCTTTCGTTAGGCGGTCGTCTTGCATCTCAGAAAGTCCAAAAATCACAGTAAGCGGAATGATTGCGCGATGGTGTGATAAGATGTATGGACCAGCAGCCGATCGGCCGGTATTGCGTCAGACAAAGATTGTCGAGGTACTTCGTACCTCCACTACTTTGAGATTTCCGCTCCGAATACCGTGACTGAGGTAAAAAGGGGCTCGGCTTTGAAATTATTATTTGAAGTGAAGAAGAAAGTAACTTAACCGCGTCCGTGAAGGTGACCTCGAGAGCCTTTAGTTGGAGGATGATAATTGAGATCTCTCCGAAAACTGGAAGGTCATTGGGCCTAGGCTGCGGCGATTCCGAGCGCCTAAAATTTCCCTCCCACCCTGCCGTGTTTCCCTTCGCCTGCCAGGAACTCTCCTTTAAAATAGGAGGGCGTCTTAATGAGCTCCGGGAAAGCTTGTCTGGGCGCCTGATAGTTCAGAAGCCTCCTATGGCACTTTGAACTTAACAGCCTCACAACGAGTTATTATGATAAACCACCTGCTGAGCGTGCTAATTACTGTAGACTGCGGACGATTCCTTGGAAGGTACTGATGTACTCCGTATAACCCGTTCCTTTCTACCTACCTATAATTTCTTGTGCCATCCTAAGCATTTCTCCAGCCATGAACGTGCATAGATGCGACACCCTAAAACATGCAGTCCGCGTGGTAAATGAAGGCTTTCTGTCTGTAAAATCCGGCGAGGGCTGTTAGTGTCGTCGCATATATGGTCCGGAAACGACATCCGTTCTCTCTCCCCCGCTATTACCTGTGTCAGGATGACCACAGGGAGAAGAGAGCCTAGAGACGACCCACGGATCAACCCCAATGCTCTACATGACTTTCACACTGCTAAAAGAGGCCCTAAGAATATTCCAAAACATATCATGGCGACAACATCTGTCGAAAGGCTGCCCAAACATCCAGGCCACCTTTACGCAATGACTACCAGCATTTACTTCAAATATTTTGACCAACGACAGTCAAATGCGCCTTTCGGCTACGAACACTATGTGTCACTTCCTCCCAACTACCAGGACAATACATCACAAAGCTGGCCATTAATTCTCTTTTTACACGGCGCAGGCGAATCTCAGCGGGGCACCAACAAATCTTATGCCTCGATTCGTCACGGCATCCCAAAAATCATTCTGTGTTATGACAAGCTCAAAACTGGCGCGCCTACATCCATCGACATTCCGCCTGCGCCTCGTTTACGGAAGTCGCGCCTGACTCGGCAAGGCGACAAATCGAGTGAACCGGCCTCTGCTGAAGTTTGCGCAATACTTGCTGAGAACTTTGTCACAGTAACGCCCTCGCTGAACATGGACCACGGCTACGGGTGGAACTCTTCCATCCTCTCCGCCTTGTTGGACGAGATTGTTGAACGATATCGAATTGACATAGACAGAATCCATGTTACTGGCTTCAGTATGGGAGGATACGGAGCTTGGGATCTGGCTACATACAGCCCCAATCGTTTTGCTAGCTTGATGCCTGTTTGCGGTGGAGGAGATACCGTCCGAGCATCTTTGATATCTCATATACCGCATTGGTAAGTTCTGAACTTATGGACATTTCTACACTAACACAAATTAATAAGGATCCATCACGGCGCCAAAGATGACATAATACCACCCGAAGCATCCCAACAAATGGTCCGTGCATTGGAAAAGGAAGGGTCGTCGGATGTCACATTCACGCTATACCCCGATCTCCTGCACGACAGTTGGACGACTGCCTACAATAATATTGAGGTCTTCGAATGGATGCTTACGCGTAAGCGACGTGTTCAAGGTGACGAGAAAGTCGTGCCTGAAGCGAACAAGGTTTTGATTACCTAAAGCCGGCCATGAAGTAAGCCTTGCACAATGTCTAGATATGGCTGGTCATGTTGCAGCCGTCCCCTTCAGCTGCTTCCTAGTAGTAGGTAGGAGCCCAGCACAAATTACGTATTGCGTTGTCGTTCTGAGGAATCACCGATGATATTTAATCGATTTTTCCTGCTGCGACGGGTGGAAAATGTATTGTAGAAACAAATAAGTTCTTTTTCTCTAGGATAGGCATTGTTGCATGAACATTAAAGGCTATCTAGTCAAACATGAATGTTGTGTCCACAGTCTTTAGCCCTACTGAGAAGGACGTCAATAGTTTCACAGGCTCGGCGAATTCACTTACACTCGATAATGGACTAACAAACTGTCAAGATCTATTTCTATAGGACTTGTAATCTGAATGCATTATGCATTCAAACGCACTGAACCAGTCGTAGAAACGATGCTTTACATAAGAGTTACCAAAATCATATTAGTCCAGAGGATCCGGATGGAAAAAGTTGTATTGTTAGCTCGAAACGTCTCACATAGACTACATTTTTGGCGCCCGAACTTTTTGTTTCTCAGATCTTGATTTTGTCATATAACGCTGGAGGGACATGCAATCATACATCTTTGAGTATCGATCACATGTTTATTATTGTTAAGGGAGCACTGCCAAGCCCGCACTCGTAGAATTAGTCCGCATAGGATCGAGTCAACTTTGTCCGGTAGCCGTCACAAGTGGCACCAGTGCAACAAGCCAACCTCGGATACCTAGGGACGCTGGTTCAAACTATATGAAGTGTGAATTACTGTGAACAACCATCTTCGGCTACAAATTAATTCTGTTGTGAACACAATACGCCAAGAGGCTATAGATGAACATACCTGATCAGGTATGACTACAACACTCGGGGACAAGCTGATCCTATTACCAGCTATCTGTTGCATCCTGAGTAAAGTCATCTATGCTACCATCGCAGCGCTCTTCAGAGGTCTTAAAGGCGCTCCGACAATAGGGGAGTATATTGGAAATACTCTACTAAGGACTTTAGGTTGTACCCTGAGAGTATCGACTGGACAGTACGCCTTTTTTAGCCCTAAACTGACAGTATACTGACTACGCAGATGGTTGATGCCTTCTTTTGTCGACACCTACAAGTCTTGGTGCGCGAAAAACGACATGCCGCAAGATATTGTAGTCATTCCCAACACGAAACCGGAGATCAAAGGGTTTTGGGTTGGGAGCAGAGCTTCGGCTAAGTATCGAATGGTTTACTATCATGGAGGCGGATTCGTGTTTTCAGCCGCGCAGCCACATCTTAGCATGATCTTCAATTTCGTCAAGTGGTCCAACAACAAACTTGCGGTGTTCTGTGTGTGTTACTCCCTATCGCCTGGGGTTGCGTATCCCATCGCGCTTGGGCAATCTGTTGAAGCACTGAGGTACATCCTTGACCTGGCGGATGTTCCACCGTCCAATATTATGCTTGGGGGTGAGTCTGCAGGTGGCAACCTGGCTCTTGCGGTACTCAGCCACATTTCCGATCACCCTCACCCAAACTCAACCGCCGTACGGCCTTTGCACATTTCGGAAAATTTGATGGGTGCGGTTCTTATTTCACCATGGGTATCTTCCGATGCAAAGTACCCATCTATGACTAAGTTTGCCCAACGGGATCTCATCTCTCAAAGAGCCTTGCAACACTGGAGTACTCTATATATAGGGCAAGCTAAACAAGACGAGTACATTTGGGCAGCCACCGCCGGCGCAGAGTGGTGGAAAGGGACGAGATGTGAACGAATATTAGCAACGGCAGGCAGCGACGAAATCCTTTTCGATGCGATCACGCACTGGACAGCGACGTTCAAGCAAGGAATGGACAATGCGGAGGTTAAGTACATAATAGGCGAGCAGGAGGTGCACGCACACCCGCTGAAGTGTAGACCGGAGAGTCAGCTTATTGAGCTTGGGGAGAAGAGCCAGGAAGGCGCACTCAGAATGTGGATAAGGGAGAATTTTGTGTGAATGGGTTATTGAAAACGCACCTGCCGATATCTCTACAAGCGTTCTAGCTTCTGAAAGAATAGTGACATGGTTTATAGGTGTCATAAGCTAGATTCTTGCGCAGCCAACCTAAAGAGCTAAGGATATGTTACTGGAAGGCACCGCAACAGACCTCGAATGAAAATTCTTGGACTGCGTCTTGCAATCACACGTGACGCTTGCCACTGTGTTTACTCTCAATAGGCGAGCTTTATTGCGTGTAAATGTATTATCACTTTCAATGGTTAGGGTTTGTTACGGGTAGATTGTTCAAGGGGTGCGCAGTGCTTCTGGTGAGACAGTCTACCGCTGGAGTTGACCGAACTAGAGGGTCGATGCTATGCATCAATCAAGAAGAGCTTAGAGAAAAATGGTATCAATTCGACCATACACGGCAGATCTACGTACGAGCATCTTCTGTCTTAACATAGAATGGGAAAGTGATTAAGGTACGTGGTCGATTTTGTACATAGGAGAATAGGGGCGATAATAATGTTTCGAACTTTCGAACGTGAAGGGAGAAATCGTTGGCGTCACGTTTCTCGAGCCATCCGGTTACCCTCATGGCCACTCCCGAAGGATGGTCTGCCAGCGTCGCGGATAGCTGTGGGTATGTGCCGGCATCCGCATCAGTTATCGATTCTTAGGGCATGCGTCTCCCTATCCCATTTGATTTGGCTGGATGTCTGGAATGGCTCGAGAACTGAATCCGACCCGTGTTCAGGTGTACCTGCCAGGGTCAGTTGCTCGCCGGTACTGACTCGGCCACGCGTCGGTATCAAGTCGACAAAGGCGACGGAGTCAGCTTGGCTTGGTAGCGGGCGGACGGCCTCGATATTGCACATCCTCTTAAGCGCATCGAAAGCTCACCAAAACAGGAACCGAGATGGTGTTGAAGGTCGTTGCGAAAACACCCTTCAAAATGTTGTACTGGCAGCGGAGAATTGCAAGCAGGGCGGAATGGGGTTTCGCCTAGAAGCCCGAAACCTTGCTGACTTTCCCCACAGCAAGTTTGTCGCCTTCTAACAACAAGTAGGTATATTTGTCTAAACATGAATTGTGTACCTCTCAGACATCCAGGGCGACCTGGATAGAGCAAGATCACGTTTGACAAAGAGTTAAGAATAATGGCTACTAAAGATGGAATTCCAAAGCATGGCGAACTTGTCGTCGAGTCATTCTCAGTTCATGGTATGAATATCTTCACTACTCCGCCCCGGTGCTGATTGAAAGAAGATCTTCGATTCCCCACAAGCTTGACGTTGGCGGGCTCAGATGCAATGAACCAAGCTCCTGATTACAGTGCATCGTACGTCGTTTTGAAGACGAACAAGACCCACTCTGGACACGGTTTTTCATTTACCATTGGTCGAGGCAATGACCTCGTATGTATGGCTGCGCAATCGATAGGACAGCGCCTAGTAGGCAAACAGCTAGACGAGCTGACAGCCGACATGGGTAAAACTTGGAGGTATCTTGTGGCTGACTCGCAAATTCGATGGGTCGGTCCAGAGAAGGGTGTTACACATCTTGCATTAGCAGCCGTTGTGAATGCGCTCTGGGATTTATGGGCGAGGACTGTAGGGAAGCCAATCTGGCAGCTTGTGGCGGATATGTCTCCCGAGGAAGTTGTTCGATGTATCGATTTCAGATACATCACAGATGCCATAACTCCAGATGAGGCCTTGCAAATCCTTCGAGAGAACAAAGTCACCGTTGCTTCTCGACTTGAGGATGTCAAAGCCAATCAAGCTATCTCGGCATATTCGACCGAGGCTGGGTGGCTGGGCTATTCAGATGAGAAGATGCGGAATCTCATTTCTGGAATTCTTGCCTCAGGTTGTGACAAGATCAAGCTGAAAGTCGGAGGAGATTTGGAAGACGACAAGCGAAGATGTCGTATCGCCCGAGAAATGATCGGTATGGACAAAATGTTAATGCTCGACGCGAATCAAGTTTGGGATGTACCCCAGGCGGTTGAGTGGATGCAGCAGTTGGCGGAATTCAAGCCAACGTAAGTTACCACAGCTTTCGCGTAAAATAAGCTGACCAGTAGTTTCATCGAAGAGCCGACTTCTCCCGATGACGTTCTTGGACATGCTGCTGTTCGAAAAGCAATGCGGCCTCTGGGAATCGGCGTTGCGACAGGCGAGATGTGTCAGAATCGTGTTATATTCAAGCAGTTTCTTCAAGCCGAAGCGATCGATTATTGCCAGATTGATGCATGTCGGCTAGGCGGTGTAAACGAGGTGTTAGCAGTTATGCTTATGGCGAAGAAGTGAGTGCAATATCTACGATCCAACTTTTCCCTGACTTGTCTAGGTTTGGTATTCCGATCGTACCTCATTCCGGTGGAATCGGCCTGAACGAGTACACTCAGCAACTCTCCCTTATCAACTATCTCTGCATTGCACCAGAGAAAAGCCTGCTGGAGAACATCACGACGTATAACCATGTGCTGAAGAACTGGCAGCAAACAAAGGATGGCTTCTTCGTCACGCCGTGGGGCCCAGGGTATGGTGTCGAGTTCCTCGAATCAGCAGTGCAAGAATTCACATATCCATCTGGGTCATTTTTCAGGTCGAAGACTGCGGCGGTAGCAAAATGAGCCTGTAGACCTTGAGCTTATTTAGGACTCGAATCTAGTCGGGTCTGAAGATCACATCCAACAAGCGATTGATATCTTAGATTTAATCCGATAAGTTAGGTCTGTGGCTGAGATCTAAAATGCGGTAACGATACGTACCTAGGTATCGATGAGCTGATCAAAAGCTTACTACATAACTCTAATACTGTCACGGTCCTGACGTACGCGCAGGCAGGGTGATAGGTACATATACCGATTCAGGCAAATCTGAGGCAACGTGGCTCAAATTCGTGGCTTCTTATCCCTGAATCCTAACAGTAATCTCTTGCTTTCTATTCGCCTTTGCAAGGTACCTTGCTTGGTAGTGTGCCTATTCCTAAACCGAGCAGATCCGTTCGGAGGAGTGAAGTCGTAGTGGACAGAAGGAGACTAGGGAATAGAAGCTGAGCTTACGGCTCGTTTATCTCACTGCCTACGTGGTTTCGAAAGTCCTTTCACGGACAAGTCGTTTGAGGTTGCATTCAAGTGCCTTCCTTCTACATGCTGCCGTCCTTGAGCCGGCATCCTTCATCGTTTGCTCTTTCGTGCATGGTGCTATCGTGGAGAGGCTTTGATCTAAGCGTACAGTTCACCATAATTGCCTTATCGGGCCTGTTCGCGGCATGAATTGTGTTTCGAAATGGTGCCGGGACGTCACAATTGAAATCAATTCAATAAACACAATGTCTCCTTTCCTCGCCTAGGCGAGGATGTCATGTACTCTTCGGGATGATCATAGAAGCAACGATTTATTCCAGGTGGATGAATTATACTATGAAGCATGTGGCTAACCCCCCTAATGACAGGCAACTCTAGCATGGCAATTAAAATACATGACCTCCGACTCGGATTCCAAAGATTACAGCTATCAAACCGCGATTGCCTGGGGCTGTCTTTCCTCAATTGTCACTTGCTTGTTATCTTCTCTGGCCTTCCCAGTTTTCTCGAGCACAGCTTTGAAATTCCTTTGCATTGCATTGCGCGTGAACTCCTCACCGGTCACCAATGGATATTTTTTTAGGGGACCTTGGATTTTCGCACTCTTCCTTGGCTGGTTGAAGTAAGCAATACTATACCTCTCACCAAAGAAGTCCCCTGGTTCGCAGGGTGCCTTCACGCGATGAAAGGTACTTTTGAATCTATCGTCGCTCCAGGCCATAAGAAGGTCGCCAATGTTGCAGACAATCGCGTTGCTTTCCGCATCCGGCTCGACTTTTGTCCAAGTATCACCATAGCCGAATGATGTAGAGACTTCACGACCAGGACAAATTTCAAGACCTGATTGACCTGCTTTCTGAAACAACAGCGTAACAAAGTCCCAATCAGTATGAGCTCCCGCTCGGTGCCACACCTTACCCGACGTATTTTCGGGCGTAGCGAAGTAATGCAAGAGACGAGCAACAGTCTGGCTGTCTGTCTTGGATACATCATGGGCATCGATGAAGTAGTTGTCGGGGAATCCAAGACCACGAGCGAAGCAGATCATGAGTTTCTCCGAAACTGCCTGACAAGAATGCATGAAAGACAAAGCGACTTCCTTGAAATTTGGGAGCACTGAATCATCCAGCCACATGCCCTCCATACCTGCGCCGAACTGCATCTGGTATGATTCTTTCTGGTCAGGCGCTCCTGTACTGGGTCGTATCTGCGCATTCTTCTCCCACCCAGCATTATTTTGAGGCGAGAATGGGACTCTCCCTTTGATCGAGTCCTGCTGGGAGAAGAAGCGTGCTGAATTGTCAAATATTGTGTCAACGGTTTCGCGCGAGATTCCATGGTCGACGAGGCAGAAGAAGCCGACCTCCTCAGATGCTTTAACCAGTTCCGAGGTGATCACGTCGATGCGCTCGCCAAAATTGGCAAGTGATATGCATGGGACAGGTCTGTCGAGATACTTGGTAGTCATTGTGGCGGGATTTTGGAGTGGTTGTGTGACTGATGGATGTTGTTCTGGAGAGAGTAGTTGTTTGACTGATGGATGCTGTTCAGTATAGAGTGGTTTATTTTACTGATGAATGCTGTTCTGTGTAGAATCGACTGTTTGCGAGAGGGCAGCTACGTCTTATATGCATGATCAGACATCTAAGAATTTTTTTTTTTGGTTGTACGAAGATAGATCGACCCTCGTTTCTGATTAGCGAAACCCCAGATTGTGTCGGCCGACATTGGCCGATCAATTCAAGGCCAGACCAAGCAGATCCTCGAAGATAAAGCTGACCGGGAATCCACTCTGGGGCGGCAGAAGTTCGGGTAACTTATCAGAGGATGCCGGCAGTTCGGTTGAAGCAAGCGTGTGGGGCGAGATGTAGTAAGCATCCAATAAGATCTGCCTGGCGTTGAATGGGACATCATCGTCGTACGACCGCTGGATCATCGCGCGAAGTTCTTCTAAGTGCTGTGTTAGAAGTTCCAAAAGTCGAAGCCCGCGCGCAGCAAGGAGATTTTCACGATGATCTGCAAGCATAACCATGCATTCTGCAACCATCTCGCGATGCAGTCCCACCTCAGGCTCGGACCCTTGTCGATGTAAAACATCTACAAAGAGCGTAATACCCGCCACAACACAAAATGCCTGCGGATCAGTATCCAAACGCCAAAAATTGATGCATAACTTACATGATCGATCCAAATTATCGGTTCATCGTCGTCCCACGGTTGACGTACTTCATTAATGATAGTCTTCGCAGCCGCAATACAAGTCCTGCGTGAGTAGTCCAAGGTGTTGTCTTTGAAGCTCTGAGGCAGAAAAGATCTATGAATGATAATCATCTTGTGGGCAAAACAAATGGTCAGACTTCTACGAGCCCACGGCACGAACCACGGCCAGTCAAAGTCGATGGGTGCTGTGGCATCAAAATAACGAGGTCTTCCTCGGGTCGCCAAATTGCGCATTCGCTGATCCGCAAGCATGACTTTCTCCCAACGAGTGAAGTCTGTCTTACATCGTATTGTGTCTGTGTGCAGCTCCGCAATAACCACAGCAATTTCGTAGAGATAGTTGTTGTAGCTAACATAGTTTGGCTCACCATCAGGCAAAAGCTCCATATTAAGATGATTTCGATCTCGAGGCTTGCCGGTCCAGAACTCTCCCTTGTGAATCGAATGCGCCCCTGAATATGGGATGCTGAACCAGTCTTGTACACAGAGCTGGCAGAACAGGCGACGTCGAATTTCTTTGCTAAGCATGCGCTGTCGATCGATCTGTGAAGAGGTTGCCAAAATTTCCTGATCATCCTGGAGGATGTGATGTAAACCCATCGCTTGAGCAATTTTGATTGAAACACCCGTAAGGACATATTGTTCCATCGAGTACCCTAGCGTATGAGCACACATCGTCAGTGTTGCTACAGCTTGAACACTGTAGAGAGATGGGTTTGAAATGTAGTTCCCACATTCGAGACAGACCAAAGTTGCTTCGCGCCACTTGTGAGAAAGCGTGTAGGATTCCTTCTCATCTATCCCGAACTCATTACGGCACTTGACATTTGCGCAAGTCAGGGAACCTGCTAGAACGGCAAATAGTAAGGCGGCCCACTGCAAGTCGTCTGGTTTTAAGCTTAAGACCTGGTCATCTCGAAGTTTCTGCTGCTGAATCCGAGAATCGAGCTCACAAGTGAAGGTCGGCCCGTGATAACACCCGTGGTACCTTAACGGGCATTAGCATACTTGAATTTGAAGATCGCCATCCGCATGCACATACCACAAGACTCGCTTTTCGTGGAAAGCCACGAGCCGTCTTACAAGACCAACGTCTGGCAATAACATCTGGACGAATTTCATCTGAGCATCTTTCACGACCGATTGTGCTGTGTAGTCCCAGGGAAAGGGCAAAGTAGTTGTCCCGCCGTGGTGATTCTCCTCTTCTACGTGTATTGGTGCCGCACTGCTCGATAGGGATACAAATGAAGTAGCGTTCGCGTGGTTGCCGACTTGATCGGCGCTTGACCTCCCATCCTTTCCCGCGACTTCGTGTCGATTTCTTCTTGCATGGAGATGTGATGACCACTCAGTCGTGCATCGGTCTGTAACACCCCGTTTTACACATCTTCCACAAGGTTGGCCTCTATCACACCTCTGGCGTCTGATAGAGCACTCTGTGCACGTTTCCCTAGGTTTCGGCATCTTTGTCGATATTTTGCAAGGAAGGAATGTGAATCGTCCAATTGTCGTACGACAAAGTCTTATCGTACGGTCGCCGATCAAAGGGTCGTTATCGGACAACACCACGTTATCATTGCCCTGACATTAGTCGATCCCAGACTCGAATTGTCTTTGTGACAAAGTCTTTTATCTCTCAGCCAAATAGTTTTGATGCTTGGCAGATTTTGCCTGGAGCGCTCTATGAAAATGGCTGCAATAGATTTAAAGGCGCTGCCCTGCCTGTGCATTTTGAAATCGCCATCTTTGCATCTCGCCTCCCGACAAACTAAGACTGAACATGGTTTCAAAGGCGCAAATCCAGCAGGAAATTCGACGTCGAACCCACCTTAGTGCTTGGGCGTTACCGAAACAACCAAGCTCCCTTGCGCCACCACACGTCTGGAGCAATGCCGATCAAGACCCAGTGCCGCCAGAGAGGCGAACCTGGACTGCGAGGACTTTTGTGCTATACTGTATGTCATATCGAAGAGTGATCACAGAGAGGCTGACACTAAGTCTGAAGGGTTCTCCGATGTTGTCACTGTCTCTACGTGGGCTCAGGGTAGCTCAGTCGTAGCCGCTGGTCTCTCTGCAACGGATGCAATCCTTGTCGTCATGGTTGCAAGCTTTTGCAACGCATTTCCAATTGTTCTTAATGGCGCTATTGGAAGCACTTTGCATATTCCATTTCCTATTGCAGCGCGCTCCGCATTTGGGTACTGGCTATCGTACTTTGCAGTTGCTTCTCGAGCTATCCTGGCGTTGTTTTGGTTTGGTGTCAACACTGCAGGTCAGTCATTCAGGACAATGAGAATTGAAACATTGCTGACCTCAAGAAGCTGGCGGTCTAGCCGTGACACAAATGATCAAAGCTATTTGGCCCTCTTACGCCAATTTGACAAATCATCTCCCCGAATCAGCTGGCATCACAACGCAAGGAATGGTGTCATATTTATTGTATCATATGGTGCAACTACCACTTCTGTTTATCCCGATGCACAAGCTACAGCCCATGTTCTTGGTTAAAGCCGTCGTCATGCCACCAGTTGCGATTGGCATGGTAGTTTGGATCGCGACACAGGCAGGAACTCATAACGACTTCTTCGATACACCCTCGAAGGTTTCAGGATCCACCAGAGCCTGGCTATGGCTTGGGAGTATGACATCTGTTACTGGAGGGTTCTCAACTATGGCAGTGAACATCCCGGACTTCTCTAGATTCTCCAAATCGCCTGGGGCGCAGTTCTGGCAGCTACCTTTCATTCCGATTTTCAAGATCGTAGTCGGAAGTTGCGGTATAATCGCAGCATCAGCAAGTGCGAAAGTGTATGGTGAAGCACTCTGGAATCCTTTGTTGATCATCGACAGGTGGCATCACAGTTCGGGTGGAAGAGCCGCAGCCTTCTTTTGTGCCTTCTGCTGGTGCCTGGCACAAGTATGCTTGAATATTTCAGCCAACTCGCTTTCATTCTCGAACGACTTTACATCGATGTGGCCGAAATACATCAATATTCGGAGGGCCTCAGTGGTATGCTTTCTGCTTGGCGGCTGGGCACTTTGTCCGTGGCTCATCCTAGAGTCTGGCCAGACATTCCTCAGTTTCATGAGCGCCTATGCTATTTTCATGGCTCCGCTTGCTGGGTTCCTGGTTTCCGATTTCTGGATTGTCAAAAAACGGAAGTATGATGTACCAGCATTGTACGACCCAGAAGGGATATATGGAAAATGTAATTGGCGAGCTCTGCTGGTACTTGTGGTCACCATCGCTCCGATGATACCAGGACTCGCCAACAGGGTATCAAAACACCCTCTCCCAATTCCAACGGGACTGAAACATATCTTCGCGATCAATTGGTTGTATGGCTTTTTCCTAACGGTGGTTTTGTATACAGGGCTGAATGTAGTGTTTCCGCAGAGACGAACCCTTCTCTCACAGACTATTGATGGAAGTGCAAGTTACGGTGAAGAAACTGATGAAGAGAATCCGGTGCCACCAAGCAATACTGAAACGGTGCTGTCAGGTAAAGATACTTAGTTAGGTAGACAATTTTGCCGTCAGATGCGTCGAACCTACAGAACACATGAATTTCCAACAAGGCATTCGGAAATTGGCATTCATGTGCATCGGAGACGATGTCCTAGGATTACTTTGTAATGTATTCATTCGCGTTTATTATAAGCTTATTCAGATATACTGTCGGTGAGAAGCTACGTACCTAGGTACCAAGTTAGGTTGGGACTGGAAGGCAAGTAGGTCAACCCTCCGTGCCTCCGTGCGCAATGCTGGTTCCCCGCATGATCAGTAAGAATCCCAGAAGGTGGGCCATGTTCACGGGGAATCGCAGATTGCCACGCCGTCCGCAAAGCAACGACTACGCAGATAGCGAATTTGCCCCGCAATAGTGTAACGAATTTCGTGTTGATATCAGACATTTGCGACCAGGGCTCAGTCCCCAAGGTGTTGATGTAAATTGGAACAATGCTTCATTGTTTCAGATACCACTTGAGAACGCCATCGGTTAAGCGGACTTGCGCTCGTGACTAGACCAATACGCATTCGGCTAGAAGGTAGTCAATTAACATCTGACAGGTGCAAGGTTCGCCCTTGCCACACTGGGACAAGTGTCGGTCATAGAATTGACAACCCTAGCCAATTGCGACAGGATGGCCCGATTATTAGCCTTCAGATACCTGCACGGCACGTTTTGTCTTTGTTGACGCAAACAAAACCCATTTGCCGCGTACGCAAATTGCCATATCCCTATTGTTTGTCGTTATGACAGATCCAGAAAGTTCGAGCGAGACAGAAATCTGGCAATCTTACAGTCCGTACCCGGAACCGTCTCATCCTCAGAGAAAAGCAGGTCCTATCGACGTGAGACCTATCCTAGTTCGTCATCCATTCTATCACGACGATAGCAGCAACACGCTCCTCAAATTTTGGTCCCCAGACAACCGAGGCGCTCACCATGAAACGGTGCGGATTGCGTGTGCAATCGTTGCAGATAACGCACTAGGAGGCTATCTCTCACATGATAGAGATGGGAACGACCCTGTCGACAGAAACCCCGAGGCCACGCTCAGAAACAAGTCATACTACTTTCATGCCGCGCAACCTACTAATGGTGAGCTTTCATATCCTGTCTAGAGATTCTAAGCACCTGAGAATACCTAGGCGAAATCGTGGATTATCCTGTCGTTCCCACCTTTACGCACTGGCGATTTCCCTCTACAATTCCATCCTGCTGGACAGAGATTTCGAACTTCCCTCCAACCCCGCAACCTCCCGCCGACTCGCACTGCAGACTCACGCGATGTGAATATTCTGTGGAGAATGCTCACTTGATTCCGGCAATGGAAAGAGAGTGGTTTGACAAGAATTCCATGTCCCAGTACACAGATTCCACAGCAATAGACAAGATGAAGCACCCGAATAACACTGTCCGCTTTAGGAGCGACATTCACACCGTTTTCGACGAAAAACGTTTTGCCATCGTTCCTGTCGACGGATGTCTTGTGGCTTACTGCCTCAACGCGCAGCCAAGGTCGCATGTTGCACGTCTCTATCATGGGGTTGAGCTTCATAGGCTCAACAATCCACCTCAATTCCTCTTAGCCCGGTTTGCGTACGCCGTCTTCGAGAATCTACGGCACTTTCTCGATGCACGTGTCGAAAGGAAGCTTCGGCTCCGGAACGAAAGCACTTGGGTGGAGACATGTGACGCTGAGAAATGTCAACAGTTTTCAAGAGCAACCGCGTCCCAAGGAAAATCCGCGAGCCCCAAAAAGCGATTGAGAGTGCTGGGACCAGGAGAAATGGAAGAAATGGAAGAAATGGAAAGTTCTACTATGGACAGTTCAGATGATGAAGACTTTAGGGGCCGCAAGAGATGTCGCACTGAGGACGGCTCAGATGACGAAGACTGGAGAGGCCGCAAGAGCTGTCGCACTGAGGAATGTAGTCTGTGGCCACCCTCGTTTTCTTCTGGTGATGCCACCAGTTTCTGCCCCCCGGAAGATCAATCTGTGGCAACACCTGAAGAATCCCTGCTGCCATTCCAGTTAAAAGACAAGTGCGGCGGTGTTGACTACACTCCGGACTCCGTTGGTCATTCCTAAGATTCGGCGACCGAGACGACCCTTGTCCTAGAGACAGCCAGCTCAGCGCTTGTGCGTTCGATCCATCTCCTCTCAGGAATGCTAATTATCGGTCTTAGTTGCAAAAGCTACTCCGCATCCTGTTTCTGACTCCCCGAATGTTGCCCAGGCACACCTGTCGGAAAATGTCATCACCAACACTCCTAGATGTGATAGAACAACAGCCCACGCAAAACGATAGATACGGAGAGACTAGGACACGAGCAAGACTCTTCCTCCGCTTCCTACCGTGTCATGTTTTATGGCCAAATGGCTCCTTCGTAGCCTCATCCACCGCATTTTAAAATGCCCCGGAGACAATCTTTAGTTCGACAACAGTAGTATTGTTGCATAGGGCCCAAATATTTAAGAGTATTTGCTAAAGCTCCTTAGACGGTATCCCTCTAGACATTGCCCCTCCTCGCGCTTCGTGTTCAGCTTTCTCAGACCTTGGTAGAATTCAAGAAGTCCTTCGTCAGAGTATATCGAAAACTCTCGATCATTCATATTAAGAAAAATATATAACCAATTTGTTTCTGTTTCTCTTAGGATCGAGGTTGATAAATGCTAGTTATTCTCGTACTCGTCGCCCGCGCGGTTTGCGTATCGAAAGAATGCCTTAACGATGTCCTCAGCAGTGTTCCACGTCCCGGTCTGTCCGGGTATCAGATCCCCATATCCAATAACCGGACAAGACCGCCTACGTCCAATACCCGGACGCCTAAAATCTAGGTCTGATACCCGGACATATCCGGGTATCAGACGCTAGTCTTAGTTTAGAAAGAGCTAGTACTAAATAAGAAGTAATTTAACTTCTCTGAACTAGTCGCTTTTTAGGTTAATTCTCGGAGATCCTTGTCTGTACTCTAATTAATAATAATCTAGGGATTAAAGGGCCTATAGTATAGGGGCCTAAAGGCCTTATAATACCCGGATATACCTAGACAAGCCCTAACTCTATTTCGGTCTATATAGGTGACCGATATACATACTAATGAGCGCTAAGAGTTATCGGCGCGGTTAAGAGTACAGCGGTGTAGGATACACTACTAAAAAATTCTTAGTCATCCTACCTTACTTTAGCTGACCGCGGTACAGTGCCTTACTCTCTCCGCATCGTCCTTACGCCGTTAAGAGCGGTCGATATTATTATTATAGTTTATTAAGAATAGCTTATAGTCTATCTAAGCTTAATTTTAAATTATTAAGTCTATTGCGTAGAGCGGTAGTTAATAAAAATACGTCGCTACTTTCTATAACGCCGCCTACTTAATTACGACTACTCGCTTAGTACGGCGTTATTCTTTATACCGAGTACTAGTTATACTATATACTCGGGTCTAATCTACGTAAGTATCTACTTCGAAAGTATACAGTTAAGAGTTAGCGAACTAATCTATAGAAGAATTTCCCCTAATAAGTATTCTTCCGTATATTAATAATCAATATATATATAAATCGCGAGGGGCCTAACTTAGAATCGCTAGCTAATATATAATAATTAATATACGCTGCCTATTTTAGAAGGTATTAGCGAAAACTGTAGTCGGACGCGAATAATTTTCAGCTACAGTATATACTAGTACGAGCTACCGGTCGGCGCAGCACAACAGCGCGGTACGTAAGAAATACGCTTAGCCGTACGTATTCTAATAAGTATTCTTTCGTATATTAATAATTAATATATATATAAATCGCGGGGGGCCTAACTTAGAATCGCTAGCGTGATTATTAATATATAATAATTAATACACGCTGCCTATTTTAGAAGGTATTAGCGAAAACTGTAGTCGGACGCGAATAATTTTTAGCTACAGTATATGCTAGTACGAGCTACCGGCCGGCGCAGTATAATAGCGCGATACGTAAGGAATACGTCTAGCCGTACGCATCCTAGTATCTTGCCTTAGGCATTTACGCGAGGCTCGCACTTACTGCGTACTACGATAAGGTTATATAATAACGTTGTCTAACTAGAACTAGTCTCTTAGACCTTTCTATTACGGCTAGCGTTAATTTTAGCGTTATAGCGCTAAGCCTTCGAGTATATCTTCGCGTCTACTTAGATATATTCTTTAGATCGTTCCTTTCTAACTTTACTTAGGGTTAGGGTTAGGGTTAGGGTTAGGGTTAGGGTTAGGGTTAGGGTTAGGGTTAGGGTTAGGGTTAGGGTTAGGGTTAGGGTTATCGCAGCTCCTCTTACGCTATCATTATACTCGGCAGCTGTGCAACAACTAATTCCACAACTTTATCGTAAGGGCACTTGCGTCCTCGCATCATGCGTGATAAATTGTGTCCCTGGAGATGATGAGCTGCTCGCCCAGGGCATGGCGACGGCATCTTGATGGCTGCGCCTGTCTTATTCGCTCAATGAACATCCGTGCCGACAGCGCTGGCATTGAAAGGGCGCTGTTCTGGTGTTTCATCAGGATGGATGTTTGTGGTGGTCTTATCTCGAGAGAGCGAACCTTAATCCCGGTTGATGAATGGACCTCACAGCAAAACTTCCAGGACGATGTCGCTTTCTTTTCATCCCACGCCGACCTTGACTCAAGCGCGGACTTTTCTTGTTACCTCCTTTCCTGTGTCCTCGATCTTCTCTTTGCATCAGTGATCAGTGACACTGACAAGTCCTGCA